>OY728121.1:1121038549-1131038549 GCA_963277665.1 Viscum album
AATATAAATAATAAATAATAAATATTAAATATTAAATATTAAATATTAAATATTAAATAAATATAAATAATAAATAGTAAATAAATATAAATAATAAATAATAAATAAATATAAATAATAAATAATAAATAAATATAAATGATAAATAAATATAAATAATAAATACTAAATAATAAATAATAAATAATAAATAATAAATAAATATAAATAATAAATAATAAATAATAAATAATAAAAAATAACTAATAAATAATAAATAATAAATACTAAATAATAAATACTAAATAATAAATAAACATAAATAATTAATAAATATAAATAATAAATAATAAATAATAAATAATAAATAATAAATAACCAGTTACAAATAATATATAATAAATAAATTAAAGTATATTATAAATAATAAATAATAAATAATAAAGGAAACAGATGAAAAAGTATGAAAAGACGTGATAAGGGATGAAAAATCATGAAAATGCATGAAAAAGGATGGAGAAGCATATGAAGAATGAGGTATTAGAAAGAATGAGAACGCATGAAAACTCGTGACAACTCTGGAAAACTCCTTAATAATTCAATATAATCATCATAATAACCCACAAAAAACCATTGATAAAGATAACAAGTCATGGAAACCCAAATAAACAGTAATAAATGGAGCTACCGTTAAAATCCGTCAAAACAGTCATAAAGAGACAAAAACATTGGACTCACATTAACGGAGATAACTTAAGATCCGAGAGTCCGTTTTAGATCCGCAACCTGTCAAATCAAAGATCCTGAAATGATCTTCAACCTGAAATATGAAAGAGTCTGAATGGACAGGCGGATCGGAAGTTACGACCATTTAAAAAAAAGCTGACGGGGAACGGGTGCTAGAAACGAGGCATTGAAAAACATAACAAACCAGATACCCACTAAAAAGGCCATAACATATGATCTAGGAGTGCATGTGGGCGCCGCGACCAGTCAAACTGAAGCTCATGGAACGAGCTATGATCTGGAAGGTGGAGGAGGCCGAACTGACACGCGGATCGAAAGTTAGGTCTGTTTGAAGACAAGTTCGACGGGACACCAGTGACGGAAACGGGGTTTTGGAGGCCTTCGGAGGGGTTTTTGGGGTCGAAAAACATGATAGAAGCTTGCTTGTGTCAAATTGGTGCGTAGCTCTCTTCGCTGGCTTCGATTTGATATGTGGTAGAGCCCAAACGGACACCCGGAGCAAAAGTTATGGCCGTTTGAAGTTGGAGAACTTTTTTCAACTTTTTTATAACTCTAATATCTTCCACACCTTAGACCGTCTCACAGTTTTGATTATATGTGCCTCTAGATCTCTTCATGAGCTTCGATTTGACTAGTCGTGGTGCTTCAACGGACGCCCGGATCAAAAGTTATGGTCGTTTTAGTGATTTCGGGGTTTCTTACGTTTTTTTATTTTTTTCATTTCATTTCGCGGCGGTTTTTTAAAAAACCGCCGCTAATCCTCGAATAAAATTAAAAAAAATAAAAAATAAATTTTAAAAAAAATAAATTTTTTTTTGCCGTTTAGCGGCGGTTTTTTCGCAGCGGTTTTAAAAACCGCCGCGAAATGCCGGCCCGAAACGCATTTCGCGGCGGTTTTCTCGTAGTGTGGAAGAGTGGAATAACTACTGAACAGGTGCTTGGATCCGAAATCTGAGTGCACCGTTGCGTTCAGAACAATGATTTTACCTTAGGCGAGGCCTAACATTGACCGGCGCAGGTCGGTGGTGAAATCTAGTTTTTGGACGTAACAGTAATAAAATATTTAATAAAAATATTTTATTCTGCAGCGAAATCGTTTTAAATCTGTAACAACAGATATCCTTTATCATTTTTTTAAATAAAGGCTTGCGCAGGGGTCCAGGGTTACAAACCTCATAACCCTGAAACCCTTGGCGGCTCTCGAGGCTCTCGAGAAAATCTCCCAACGCGGCGATGATGTTCTTGACGATTTTCACCGGTGAAGAAGGCACGAAGACCGGATCTTCACCAATGAACACTGTGGAAATCCAGGTAGGATGTTTTTTTGATGATTTATTTTCCCTGTTCTTGATTCATATGACCAACGTGGACTAATCCACGAATAGATTAGCCTGTGGATCGGTCATTTTGCAGGATGGGCTATTTGCAGGAATCGTGGGGATTTGATTCTTGAAATTAATTTGTTTTTAGTTCAACCTTCTAACGGTGACGAACCAAGATCGACACGAACATCGATCAAGGTTCGTCCCTCTCGATTTTTGTGTTTTTCTCTCCCATTTCCTACGCGTTCTTCGTGTGCATTCTACTCATTCTTAGAGGAAATCGATAGTTGCGCATTCCTTTGTTGGCGAAATGATCTGAAATCTAAGATCCAACATCGAGACGACCTAGCGGATGTGTAACGACGACGATGGCAGAAAAATCGATGTGGTTATGAAATTCCCGTTCTTCGAGTGTTTTCGTGCGGGCAGATCGGGACGCGCTATCAAGGCCGATCAGAAGCCCGAAACCGACGGAATCGGTTTTTTAGGAGCAGGGCGACCCCAAATCCGGAGATTCGTGATGATCTGACGGTTGGATCAGGAACCAGAGATTTGGTCGAGGCGCGCCGATGAAGACAGTGATTCTGGAAAAATCCCAACTCCACGGCGTGTAGTATGGGCTACACGGCGTGTGTTCGTCGATGGATTTACCTGGCGTGTACTCTGGGAGTACACGGACACGGGTTGGGTATATAGCCAAGGACAGGCCATGTATACCCTTCCCCAGCCAGACCCGGCCAGATACATGGGATACCCCGTGTACTGGTACATGGGCAGGCGACACGGACACAGACACCGTGTACGGGCATCCGACCAGAGTACATGGGTGTTTTCCATTTAGCAGGACACGGAGTGTGCTTTGACTTACATGCTGTGTATAGGCTTTCCTTTATGACTTCGACGTCTCACACGGGCCATTTACACGGGCAGTACCCGGAGTCAAGGAACATGGCGTGTAAGCCTACTACACGCCGTGTAGTCTAGTTTTACATAGCCTAGATGAATGACATGGGCCGTTACATGGGCAGTACCCGGGGTTAATGGACATGGCGTGTAACCATACTAGACGTCATGTAACCAATCTCACATGACTTGAGCCAGTTTCCTTCTGTGACTTGGGCTAGTTTCCTTTGGGTTCATCCCCTTGGTCTTTCTCCTGAAGGTTCCCAATATCATTTCCTACATAAAGGAGTTTGATACCTTCAGCAGGACATCCTGAATACAGTTGTTTGAATCCCCTCTATGAGACCTAGAGTCGGATCCTCTATTAATTTCTGGAACCCTAGGTAGAGTTTTTGGTATCGGCGTGACCAACTTTACCCGGGCACCGATCCTCTGCTTAGAGGATTAGCTCAGACTGAGTTGTCGGAATCACCCCATGACTTGGTGGTGATCCTCATCTGAGCATCATGTTCTCAAAGTACTTGTGGAGTGTGTTCTCTCGAAACGAGTACTTCGTATCTCTCTCTTCAGACCTTGGAGTGTTTTCTCCCGGTTGCATGCTTAGTGGAATCTTCGATATGGATCTTAGTGGAGGTTTCGCGATGGTCAAATCTGTATGAGTATATTTGGATATTCTGGTTATATGTTCTGTAGACATATGTTGTGTAGAGCTGACTGTATCTTTCTTTTGTGGTATTTATCTTGATTGTATTCCTTTGTGGTTTCAGTGTGTCCTACTGGGTATTGTTATACTCACCCATGCACGGGCTTTGCCCGCACGTGTCGTGTCTTGTGCAGACGAGCGAGCCTTTGACAGGATTCTAGGAGAACCAGGACCAGACGGTGCTCAGTGAGACCAGGTGGGCCGAGGTGTGTTCCTACAGCTACGGATCGCAGTCCCAGTACTTTTCCTTACAGGTTGGACTTTGTTAAGGACTCTCTTTTGGTGGGCTTGTACTTTTGGCCCGGGGTTTTACATTACTGTACTTCACCTTCTTTTCATACTATGTTGGTTGGGTTTTTAGTGTATGCATGCATTTTTTCCTTTTTAGTAGTTTTCACTTTTCAGCTTTGTGGGCTTGGAGATGTGTGTGCGTGTGTACAGGTTTTTAGGCAATTCCTCCCATGTTAGTAGCATGCCTACTCGGTGCTAGTCACCAGCCCCTGGCCTATTGGAGGCGGGCTTGGGGAGTTGCAGCTTGGGCCCCACTGGGACGGTTTGTGACATAATAAATCTTTAGATTGAACCTTGGTAAACCTATGGTGAGTAATTAAGTTAATAATAATCATTCATCACATTTTTTTGCACAACCTTGACCATGGAAAGTGAAATTAAATTAACCTAACCTAATTGAAGTTTAGTAGGATGATAAACATTATCCTATGACTATTTTTGAATAGAATCTAAGCATAAGGAACCTAGTTTTTTAGTTATACCCTGACCATGGGATAGTTTCAGCATAGGTAGATCCAATTGGTTTGACAAAAACCAATTGGTGACTTTTGAACCGCTTCGCAGCCTATGTCATAAGACTATCCTAAGATAAATCTTGGATTATCTTCTAATAAGAGTCCTAAAATTGACCATGAACCCTTTTTTAATTTATTTCTACATTTTATTTTGTTTTAGATAATTAGTTTAATAAAATCAATTGAAATTGGAGTGACCCAACCTTTGGTCAAGAATTCTCTATTGCATTCCCCGCTCTTTGTGCGTTCAGCCCTATACTTCAGCTTTACTATGAATTTTTAGTTAGTTTTTTTTGAATAAAATAAAAATATTTTTGATTAGACCCAACGTAAATAATGATTTCATTTGGGCCTATCAGTTTTACCCAATTCTAACATTGAATCACATCAGGTATAGTTTTTCTCCTCCTTTAAATCAGCTTAAAACTATGAGAAGGTGAACAAAATATGGATATCTTTAGTTTTTGGAGAATAAGTTAAAATTATATCCATATTTGGTGGAACTCTCCTTCTTCTTAAACTATTGGATATCATTTTTCTAATTTTGTAATGATCTCTTTAGGTTTAGTATCCAGATCCTCAACTTCTTCTTTAGTTTATCCCACTATTTCTCATTCAAAATCTCCATAGTCAGTATAGATTATAGTAGGTTCTTCTTATTCATCATCTATTTGTACTTGAAAATCATTACGAAATTTCTTTATAAATTAATTAATAGTCCTCTCCTCTTATTTTTTCAGTTCAACTTTGGATGTGACTTCCTTTTCTTCCTCTCTTTTTTCCTTTAGTTTAGCCTCAGTGAGTTGTTTAGGATGAAACCGGTATATAAATTTCCCCAAGAATTTTTTATGGAGTTATTGAGCTGTCCACACTGGGAAAAACATATATTTTTCTTTTTATGGGGCTTCTTATTTTTCATACAGGCCTAAAGTGTTGAGTTTGTCTTCTGAATATACAAATTTAGCTTTGGGAATAAGGATTGACTCGGTTTTAGCTTTGAACCCACCAGATATTTCAGATGTATCCTCATGGTATTCTTTATCATGGGATTCCTTATTTGGTTTATCTCTTATTTCCTTAGACTCTTTCACTATTCTCTCTAAATCCTAACATGCCTCTTTGAAAAAAAATCCAATTCATATATATTTTCCTCATCGTCACTCAGGTACGGTTGCGGGCCATGTGTCTCTTGACTCCTTTGAATCGTCTCTATAAGTTCTTATATTTGTTTATATAAATTCATCACTTATATTGAAAATTTATCATTCTTGGTCAATGTGATATTTTCCCCTTCCATTACAACCAAAAATACCAATCACATAAAAGGAATACAAAACAATAAAAGAAGAATATAAGTATCAAGACTTAAAACATTACATAATATTAATTTTTTAGACAATAATTCACTTTCTTACATTTCTAGGATATTTAATGTAACACCCCGAGATTTTATGAAAAATATTCCTTTTAATTTCATTAATGTCTTGTGTTATACACTACACCAAAAGGAGCTTTCACAACACACATCTCTGACCTGGATTGAATTACACGCAATCGCGACCTTCCACGATAGCGTGTGTTGTACGCAACACCAAGTTTCGCTAAACAATGATATGCTATTAAAATATTATTAAAACTACCCGTTATGAATAGTAATAACCACTTTTTGAAATTTTTTAAATTTTATTTTTCAAAATGGATTTCATTTTTGGATTCGGAATATCGAAATTAGCTTAGGGTGAAATTTTGGTGATTTTCGGATAACTTTCATATGTTGATGAATAGTGAAAATTACTAAATTTTAATTAAAAACTTTTTCAATCGAAATAATTAATAGTGATAAATTATTAATTTTAGTGGTTTTAAAGTATATTTAGAATATATTTTTACAATTTAATACAATGAGGGTCATTGGATGCAATTTCACATTTAAACCAGTTATAAACAAGTTTCAATCTTTTGATAGTTATTATCTCTTAAAAACACGCTATTTGTTTTGACGACGGGAATTAATTTTTAAATTAGTTAATGCAACTGATATGTTTTGAATTTGGTAAAATAGACATCATTTTTGAGTTCATAATATCAAATATAGCTTAGGCCTAATTTTTGGTATTTTTCTGAAAACTTTCAATTTTTGATGAATAGTGAAACCACTAAGTGGTAGGTTAAAAACTAAATTTTGCATAAAACTTAATTTTACCGCTTCTGTGAATGGAATTTCGAAAATCCGACAGACATGGTTGATATCAGTAAGTAAAATGTGGTTCAATGAGATAAAAATAATTTTTTGGTGAATAGTAACTTTTTACTTTTTTTACCGCGGTTAATAGTAAATAGGGTAACTAAGGGTAAATATGATATTACTATTACCCTAACACATGTCCTAATTCTATTGTATAAGTTTAATTAGACCAAAAACAACCTTATGAATATAATATGACCATTTAGGTCCACTTGGATTAGATTATGACATTTAATATTATTTTATTTAATGAATAGTTAAAATAGTTAAAATCAAAGTTTAATAACTAAAACATTTTTAATATGGGGTTATACATAAGATAAATTAGACTATAAATATTCATTAGAAATATAAAAAGATTTCCTACATAATGATATTTTATTTATAATTTTTAGACTTTAAATAAATTAATTTATTTATTACACAACGATGATGCAGTAATTACCCTTTTAAGGAAATGTTAACATAATTGATGTTATAAATGCTCAAATAAATGTAATTTGAGACTTTTTATGAATTCCACTAATTTTCTAGGTTACTATGATATATTATTGTTTATTTAATCAACTTGGTTCGAACATATAATTCTGTTATGACTTTCACAAAAATCATATATCAAATAGTGTCAAAATTGACACAAAATAGTTTTTAAATCAAATATTATATTATTAATTGTTATTTTATTCCTAAAAATCTAAGGTTCTGCCAAATGACTTAGATAAGGATATATATATTAATAATAAAAAATTTGGGGTTCGTTTGGCATGGTATAGTAAGTGTATTACCCATATAGTGTAAGAAAAAAAAAGTCACGGTAAAAGTTAAATTATTTAACTTAGAGTTAAATCTAATTGATAAGGTTAAAATAATAACCTAAACTTGTCTAAATATTATTGGTTGATAGGATTTCGACCCATCCCCACTTTACCTTTTAAATAAGACCCTTTGGAACCATTATAAACCGATTTTTACTTTAATATAAAATAATATTTTGAGGTATTCCTAAGGTGCCCCTCTCCTCCCTTATAAAAGGGCACCTCCTCCCCCTCCTCCTCACACCAATTTGAGCACTCAATCTTGGCCAAACCCTGCCAAAATCCCTTCTCCACTTCCCTAGAATAATCCTAGAGGTCTTGGTATTCTTCAAAGACCAATCTTAGTTCCCTAAGTGGAGGATTCAAAGAGGCGTTTCAAAGAAGAGGTAATATCCATTGCCGATCTTTTCAATTTCTTTCTTCTTCAACTTCTTCTTCTTTAGTTGTTTCATGATAAAGTAATAACATCAGTATTACTTACATACTGATATGTTATTATAAATATGAAAAAACTCTAATTAACCTTCTATCCATCCTACGAAAAAAGGAAATCACCGCGCGTGCGTACGTACGGAATACCGTCTCCACGCCGTGGTGTAATCTGCTTTTCCACCAACACCTTACATGGATGGGTATTATGGTGTAAATAATAACTATACATAGTTATTATAACATAATAATGATTCTGATATATTTTATCATCCACTCAAATTCAATTCAATAATTATGGAAATGATATCATCGCTCGTGCGTACGTACGGACTACCGTCTCCACGACACGATGAGATTCATTCTCCATGTTAACCATTTAAGAATGATTATAAAGTATATATAAGCAATAATAATGAAATATATGACATTATAAAGCTACTGGATTTATGTTTATATATATGTATGTCATCTACTTAATTCCATTCAACTCGATAAGGAAACGAAAACAGCGTTCATGCGTACGAACGGTCTACCGTCTCCATGAACGGTGTATTTCTTTCCATTTACTGATCTATTATATATATATATTCTTAATATATATTATATATAAATCATGTTTTATATTCTGTAATTAATTAATCATTATCTAAGTAATCATATGAATAATTTCAAGATAAAACGCGAACGACAAATGAGATGATTTTACCCAAAACGCTACTTTAACATGAATTTACAAAAGAACGGGTAATATAAAGTCATAAGTGAACCATATATGATATAATAACAATTAATATGATTCTGTAATAAGTCAATGACATTATTTAAATCATTATACAGGAGGTTCGGACACTTACGAAGCAAATCGGACCTAAGGTAAGGGAAAATATCACAATCTCATTTTTATCTGAGATTGTTTATACTTTAGTATTTACTGGGGTGTATTTTATCATCTACATCCATGTTTCCTCAATATGTAATATTTATATCCTTCTAAAATAGTTTATATCCAATTTTACACTTCGGTGAGTTTTTAGTAAAAGATATGAAAGGAATCTTTTGTCGTTTTTTCGTATGAGGTACTTTTTGACTTTTCCGACAAAAGTACGAGAAGAATGTTTTCTTTTAACTTATACGACATGAATGGATTTTTTAAAACATTATTTCCAAGAAGCTTCCTTTAAAAGTTATCAAGTTTATTTTTAATCAACTTCTTTTAGTTTATAATTGTATGACATGTTAAGAAAGGAAAAGAGTTTTTGAAGTAGAAAGGATATTTTCCTCAAGAATGAAGTTCAAGTGTTTCATCAAAATTATTTTCCATCTAAGATAATAAAGGGTTCTGTTTTTATCCCTATTATTACATTGATTTTCTTATTTTGTGATGGAATTATTTTTATGAATTCCTTTATCTTATATGAATTGTTTTATGATGTCATGATGTTTAAGATTCCCATTTTTATTACATGGGTTATGCAATGATGTATGGTTTATGATTTTGTGGCACACATAAGAATGGTATCATTATGAGATGGGTGGGACCTATATCTCCCTCCAATGCATTGGGTAAAGATTTTATATCTCATGAGATAGACATGGATGGAATGGTAGGTTATACCAGTTCAGTGAAACAGGACTGAAACGAGGGTCACTCGGTTCAGAAATGGACTTTGTCTACTAAGATAGTCTTGGAAATGAGTCTTGACTAACAAAAAATGATTCTCTATGATTATGTGTGTATGCCACAAATTTTAATGTTTTAAGTTATGATTATTGTGATTACATTTCACTACTAAGATTTATCCCATGTTATGAAATTATGCTCTCTTTTGTAGGTTAAGATTTCCAAAATGTTATGTTCTTATGAATATGATGTGATTGATATTTCTTTTGTTTACCCTTACTGAGCATTTGAGCTCACCATTTTATGTTTACTTTTCCCCAGGATATAAAGAAAGGTTTTAGGTATAAAAAAAAGGGGAAGATCTTTATGGGAGATGTTGAAGATCTTTCACCAGGATTAGAAGATTATACTATGAGTTTCCAAAGACACTAAACTATTATGATCCTTGTGTGTGTGTTTTTGTTATGTACTAAGTATTCCGCAAATGTAATGTAATGTCAATGTACGTCAAGCTTCGGGTCTCTATAGTTGGTATCATAGGAAAGGTTTAGTCAACATTTGGAAACTAGGACGCGAAAACGTTAGTGAGATCCCTAGAGATATTTCTAAGGTATGTCTAGGGATGTCCCTAAGGATAGGTATACATATAGGATATAGTCCTAGCACTACGGTAACGATCTTCGAATTTAACCTAAGATGTTAGATATTGAAGTTACTCCCCCTTTATTATGATTTTTGCATCTCACACTATTCTTTTTGGGTTTTAGAAAATGGCTGGAAACAAGATGATTCACGATAATGGAGGATATGATGGACAATGGAATGATATTATTCATAAGAAATCAAATGAAATGGGATTTGGAAGTCTAAACATCATTATTATGCCGAATCATCAATCTCATAATATGATCAATAAAGTAAAATTTGGTAAGTTTCCTGACTCGGCTAATAAGAGAAAGATAGAGTTTCATGATGATCATAGAGGAAAGAAAGTTCAATTTCCCCTATGTAAATCATGTGGGAAGAGGCATCAAGGAGAATGTTTCAAAGGAACTGGAAGATGTTTTGGGTGTGGAAAAGAAGGACACAAAGCCAGTAAGTGCAATGGAAAAGTTTCAGTTAACACCATGGATGAGGTTAATGGTATTTCTACGACATCAACAATGGTTAAATGTTTTAAATGTGGAATGTATGGGCATTATGCAAACCAATGCCCTAAGGGAATGTCTCATGAAGAGAATCGGTATGGTCGTATGGGTAGTATTTTTGTTGTTGTTGATGAAGAGACTACAAATGATATGTGAGATGAAAGAATTGTTGAAGCTCGGTCAATGGTTTAAGAAGGTAGTGGAATGATTACATGTTTATCAAGTGTAATGTTGTACTATTGAATAAAAAGACATCTAAGGATTGTTACACTATTGTCTTTCCTTAAGTTTTGAAAGTTTATGATGAATGGTATGAGTAACAATGAAAGGTTATTCAGATATTTTTTTGGAAAGTGGATGATATGCGTATAATGAAGTGATAAAGAGAAAATGAAATGTTTGACAGTATTCATGAGCTCATGATTGATATAAGAACTAAGTGATATCATGGTTTGAGTATATAGAATTTTTGGATTTTGGTATGTGGAAAGAGTTAACTTTTGACAGCATTCATGTTTTCACTAAGGTTTAATTGGTATTCATTTTTCAAGAGAATACATGATTAAGGTATTCACATGATTGGAATGTGACCAACAAGACATATCTTATTATATATGGGGATCAACGATGGTATTAAATCTCTGGTAACTGTTTTCACTATATTATGAGAGTGGACTATAGTATTATGGATAAGCCTAAAGATTGGAATGGATTATGTTGGACATAAGATAGTATTGTTTAAGGATAGAATTTTTTCGATATTATTAATGGGATGTTATAGTAATATAGTTTTAGAAAAAGGACAACCTGCAGGACGGGCGACAGCCCATCGCGTCTGACAAGGCCGTGGGAATCGAACCCACAACTGAAGTGCGACTGGCCTTTATCGCCTACCACTAGCCTACAGGAAGTCCCTGTTTAGTAGAAACTAGTTTTATTTTATTAAGCGGTATGATATATGAAGTATAAGTCCATTTTAGGAACCATATATGATTAATCTCACTAAAGAATGACTTATGTATATTTAATAACTTTTGCTAAACTTTTGTTTGAGACAGATGGAATAACCTGTCATACTAACACTTCATGAATAACAAATTCAACTTCATTTATTTAAGAGATGAAGTGGAAATTGTTCAAGGCACGAACAACAGTGAAATTGTACCAAAATAAAGTAAGTATTTATTCTAATTCAAATTCTTCAACTTTAGGGAAACGATCTTGAAAACCAAAAATGTTGTCCTAGTGCTCTTATATCTGATTAATCAGATGGTACCTTAGATCATCACAAATTTATGGATTTTTTATTGTTGGCTTTTCCATAGCCATGTTCTCTACCACTCTCCATCAGAACATGATGGTTAGATTTTTCTTCCATATCCATATTTTCACCTATGTGGAAACCCAGTGATTAGTTTATTTGGGTAACCGTTACGTTTCATACTTTTGTTTTTAAAGATTGGTTTTGGTATTCCTTTTTACAATGTGGGTTTCTATTAAAGAAACTTTCGAGTAGTAAACCATTTATAACCCCGACGAATTTCGAGGGAAAAATTCATTTTAAGGGGGGTAGAATGTAACACCCTGAGATTTTATGAAAAATATTCTTTTTAATTTCATTAATGTCTTGTGTTATACGCTACACCAAAAGGAGCTTTCACAACACACATCTCTGACCTGGATTTAATTACACGCAATCGCGACCTTCCACGATAGTGTGTGTTGTACGCAACACCAAGTTTCGCTAAACAATGATATGCTATTAAAATATTATTAAAACTACCCGTTATGAATAGTAATAACCACTTTTTGAAATTTTGTAAATTTTATTTTTCAAAATGGACTTCATTTTTGGATTCGGAATATCGAAATTAGCTTAGGGTGAAATTTTGGTGATTTTCGGATAACTTTCATATGTTGATGAATAGTGAAAATTACTAAATTTTAATTAAAAACTTTTTCAATCGAAATAATTAATAGTGATAAATTATTAATTTGAGTGGTTTTAAAGTATATTTAGAATATATTTTTACAATTTAATACAATGAGGGTCATTGGATGCAATTTCACATTTAAACCAGTTATAAACAAGTTTCAATCTTTTGATAGTTATTATCTCTTAAAAACACGCTATTTGTTTTGACGACGGGAATTAATTTTTAAATTAGTTAATGCAAATGATATGTTTTGAATTTGGTAAAATAGACATCATTTTTGAGTTCATAATATCAAATATAGCTTAGGGCTAATTTTTGGTATTTTTTCTGAAAACTTTCAATTTTTGATGAATAGTGAAACCACTAAGTGGTAGGTTAAAAACTGAATTTTGCATAAAACTTAATTTTACCGCTTCTGTGAATGGAATTTCAAAAATCCGACAGACACAGTTGATATCAGTAAGTAAAATGTGGTTCAATAAGATAAAAATAATTTTTTGGTGAATAGTAACTTTTTACTTTTTTTACCGCGGTTAATAGTAAATAGGGTAACTAAGGGTAAATATGATATTACTATTACCCTAACACATGTCCTAATTCTATTGGATAAGTGTAATTAGACCAAAAACAACCTTATGAATATAATATGACCATTTAGGTCCACTTGGATTAGATTATGACATTTAATATTATTTTATTTAATGAATAGTTAAAATAGTTAAAATCAAAGTTTAATAACTAAAACATTTTTAATATGGGGTTATACATAAGATAAATTCGACTATAAATATTCATTAGAAATATAAAAATATTTCCTACATAATGATATTTTATTTATAATTTTTAGACTTTAAATAAATTAATTTATTTATTACACAACGATGATGCAGTAATTACCCTTTTAAGGAAATGTTAACATAATTGATGTTATAAATGCTCAAATAAATGTAATTTGAGACTTTTTATGAATTCCACTAATTTTCTAGGTTACTATGATATATTAGTGTTGATTTAATCAACTTGGTTCGAACATATAATTCTGTTATGACTTTCACAAAAATCATATATCAAATAGTGTCAAAATTGACACAAAATAGTTTTTAAATCAAATATTATATTATTAATTGTTATTTTATTCCTAAAAATCTAAGGTTCGGCCAAATGACTTAGATAAGGATATATATATTAATAATAAACAATTTGGGGTTCGTTTGGCATGTTATAGTAAGTGTATTACCCATATAGTGTAAGAATACAAAAAGTCACGGTAAAAGTTAAATTATTTAACTTAGAGTTAAATCTAATTGATAAGGTTAAAATAATAACCTAAACTTGTCTAAATCTTATTGGTTGATAGGATTTCGAACCATCCCCACTTTACCTTTTAAATAAGACCCTTTGGAACCATTATAAACCGATTTTGACTTTAATATAAAATAATATTTTGAGGTATTCCTAAGGTGCCCCTCTCCTCCCTTATAAAAGGGCACCTCCTCCCCCTCCTCCTCACACCAATTTGAGCACTCAAGCTTGGCCAAACCCTGCCAAAATCCCTTATCCACTTCCCTAGAATAATCCTAGAGGTCCTGGTATTCTTCAAAGACCAATCTTAGTTCCCTAAGTGGAGTATTCAAAGAGGCGTTTCAAAGAATAGGTAATATCCATTGCCGATCTTTTCAATTTCTTTCTTCTTCAACTTCTTCTTATTTAGTTGTTTCATGATAAAGTAATAACATCAGTATTACTTACATACTGATATGTTATTATAAATATGAAACAACTCTAATTAACCTTCTATCCATCCTACGAAAAAAGGAAATCACTGCGCGTGCGTACGTACGGAATACCGTCTCCACGCCGTGGTGTAATCTGCTTTTCCACCAACACCTTACATGGATGGGTATTATGGTGTAAAGAATAACTATACATAGTTATTATAACATAATAATGATTCTGATATATTGTATCATCCACTCAAATTCAATTCAATAATTATGGAAATGATATCATCGCTCGTGCGTACGTACGGACTACCGTCTCCACGACGCGATGAGATTCATTCTCCATGTTAACCATTTAAGAATGATTATAAAGTATATATAAGCAATAATAATGAAATATATGACATTATAAAGCTACTGGATTTATGTTTATATATATTTATTTCATCTACTTAATTCCATTCAACTCGATAAGGAAACGAAAACAGCGTTCATGCGTACGAACGGTCTACCGTCTCCATGAACGGTGTATTTCTTTCCATTTACTGATATATTATATATATATATATATATTCTTAATATATATTATATATAAATCATGTTTTATATTCTGGAATTAAGTAATCATTATCTAAGTAATCATATGACTAATTACAAGATAAAACACGAACGACAAATGAGATGATTTTACCCAAAACGCTACTTTAACATGAATTTACAAAAGAACGGGTAATATAAAGTCATAAGTGAACCATATATGATATAATAACAATGAATATGATTCTGTAATAAGTCAATGACATTATTTAAATCATTATACAGGAGGTTCGGACACTTACGTAGCAAATCAGACCTAAGGTAAGGGAAAATATCACAATCTCATTTTTATCCGAGATTGTTTATACTTTAGTATTTACTAGGGTTTATTTTATCATCCACGTCCATTTTTACTCAATATGTAATATTTATATCCTTCTACAATAGTTTATATCCAATTTTACACTTCGGTGAGTTTTTAGTAAAAGATATGAAAGGAATCTTTTGTCGTTTTTTCGTACGAGGTACTTTTTGACTTTTCCGACAAAATTACGAGAAGAATGTTTTCTTTTAACTTATACGACATGAATGGATTTTTTAAAACATTATTTCCAAGAAGCTTCCTTTACAAGTTATCATGTTTATTTTTAATCAACTTCTTTTAGTTTATAATTGTATGACATGTTAAGAAAGGAAAAGAGTTTTTGAAGTAGAAAGGATATTTTCCTCAAGAATGAAGTTCAAGTGTTTTATCAAAATTATTTTCCATCTAAGATAATAAAGGGTTCTGTTTTTATCCCTATTATTACATTGATTTTATTATTTTGTGATGGAATTATTTTTATGAATTCTTTTATCTTATATGAATTGTTTTATGATGTCATGATGTTTAAGATTCCCATTTTTATTACATGGGTTATGCAATGATGTATGGTTTATGATTTTGTGGCACACATAAGAATGGTATCATTATGAGATGGGTGGGACCTATATCTCCCTCAAATTCATTGGGTAAAGATTTTATATCTCATGAGATAGACATGGCTGGAATGGTAGGTTATACCGGTTCAGTGAAACAGGACTGAAACGAGGGTCACTCGGTTCAGAAATGGACTTTGTCCACTAAGATAGTCTTGGCAATGAGTCTTGACTAACAAGAAATGATTCTCTATGATTATATGTGTATTCCACAAAGTTTAATGTTTTAAGTTATGATTATTGCGATTACATTTCACTACTAAGATTTATCCCATGTTATGAAATTATGCTCTCTTTTGTAGGTTAAGATTTCCAAAATGTTATGTTCTTATGAATAAGATGTGATTGATATTTCTTTTGTTTACCCTTACTGAGCATTTGAGCTCACCCTTTTATGTTTACTTTTCCCCAGGATATAAAGAAAGGTTTTAGGTATAAAAAAAAGGGAAGATCTTTATGGGAGATGTTGAAGATCTTTCACCAGGATTAGAATATTATACTCCGAGTTTCCAAAGACACTAAACTATTACGATCCTTGTGTGTGTGTTTTTGTTATGTACTAAGTATTCCGCAAATGTAATGTAATTTCAATGTACGTCAAGCTTCGGGTCTCTACATTTAAGGTTTAGAGTTTTATAGAATTAGGTCATGAATCTTACAAAACAAACCCATGTACTAAAAACTATACACATCCACTCAAAATTCATTTTTACCACAATATAAAACTTTTAAAATGAAAAATGTTTTATTTTCATGAAAAATATTCATGAATTTAAACTTGACTTCTTCTTTATTCTTAATCATCCTTAAACCTTATGAAAAACATTTAAAAACATGGGATGAGAAAAAAATCTCATTAATGGATATAAAGGAAATAAATACATTATTCTAGTGAAAAACATAAACACCAAAAAAAAATTCTTTGTCACATTGTTCTTTGAGTGTATAAAATAAATCATATCTAAATGAAAAACACGTGTTTTACTCAAATAAACACTTCAAAATCCAAAGAAAGAAAATGGAAACCATTTTAGGAATATTAGAGAATTATATTCATACCCCATGTGCACTCATGTCAGAAATAACTAAAGACTAGTTAAATGTATAGGAGAAACCTACCCAGTTAACTCCCTCCTTATTTCCTTTAAAGAAAAGGATCATTACCCAATGCATTGGAGAGTTATATAAGGATCACTTATCGCATAAGTTATATCGGACTTACCCATCATATAATTTGTATTGGTATCAACCATCATCATCTATAATTTTCAAGTTTTATATCATGAAAAAAACATTTTTAAGATTTCCCATTTTCATTATAAAGCCCTTGAAAAACTCTTTTGAACTCATAAGAAATGAAATTTCCATTTTCACATAAAAATAAGCAAAAATGTCCCTTTATTTTGAAAAATATTTAAAATAAAAAATTCCCAAAATATTATAGAAATTATTTTATTTTAAAATAAACATGGAAAATTTTAAAGTAATCCTCAAATTAATTAAAAGTCGGTGTGAAGGAGAATTTCATTCATGCTATAAAATCTAAAACAATGATTCCTTTCACACCTTCGGTAAAAGTACATTGTTTGAAAAATGACAGGAAGATTATTTTTTAAAAATTATAAAGAAAGTAAAAGTTAGTTTAAAATGACCTTTGATAATATTTTAATTATAAATAATAACATTCTTTATTCATTTTAATGAACATGGATATGAATTAAAAACAGAATAAAAACATTAAAACTTTTAAAGTAAGGTTTTAAATAAAAATCACATACATTAAATATTGTCTGGAGTCGTACTTTATTTAACCTATAATAATAAAATTATATTAGTTATTTACTTAATTATGAAAAAATTTCATTTTATTTACATTATATTTATACCTTTTATGAAATTTATGATCATGTTTTATTTAGTCACTTAATAAATTAAGTTTATGTCTGATGTTTTAAGGATATTTGGTTCATAATCCAAAAATAGATTCACTGGGTTAACCGAGATCAAAGAGGTAATTATTACATAATATACGGAATAATAATTATAAAATTATTATCATTTTTATATATTAAATATAATTTTATAATCATCTATAAGGTGTTCATGAAAAACAAATCACATCGCTTCATAGAGGTGGTAGTCCACACTTATGCACGAATGGCATTATCATTTTTAATGGATAGAAAGGTAAACAAATAGATAATATATTATATTCAAATAATTATAATTATTTAATGAATATAATATATATTAACTAAATCTATCTTAATAACTATACTTATGATTTGGTGATGAAAAACAAAACACATCGCTCTGTGGAGGTGGTAATCCACACGTACACACGAGTAATGTTTTCATTTCCCATGTGATGGAAATGGAGATGAAAAAATATGATACCATAATCATAATAAAATTTAATTATATTTAAGATACTTATATTATTATTTCATCATGGTTAAGGAATATTCTAAGGAGGTAGAATAAGAAATAAACTAGTAATAGGTCAGTTATAACTTATAATTTCTCCTCAAATAACATCATTGGATTACACCTTAAAACTTAAAAGTTTACTATTTTGGTTAGACTAGTACCACTTAGACATGGTTATGGATTTTTTGGATAGATTTGGTTAGGTATTTTCTAAACTATAGTGCTCAAAAGGTGTGAGGAAGAGAGGAAATGATGTTCCCTTTTATAAGTGAGGGGAGGGGAACCCATGGAATTATATAAAGTGTTAAATTAATATAAATTAATTTTCATGTTAAAGTTGTAAAAAATTAAAATATTTAAAAATATGTGATGATTTAATTTAAATAAAATATTTAAATAAAATTTGGACAAGTTTAGGTGGTCTTTTTACCCTTATCTCTTAGTTTTAACCCCTCATTAACCCATTTGATGATTACCATGATATCAATGTTTTTACTCTATAGGAGTCAAGAAATTCAATAAAAATGATAAATTGACCCATCAGTGGAAAAATTATATTATAGACTATATCACGTTCACCTAGACAAGTATAATATTTTTATGAATTTTAAATCATTATATAAAATATTATTTAACATAAAATACCATTAAATTCATTTTCAGGAATATTTATATAATTTAACTTTAATAACATTAAAATAGTAATTGAATTTAAATATACAGTTTTAAAACATCACTAATATGTTATATTTAGGTAAATAATTATTTTAACATAATAATTCATTCAAATTTCATTACTTTTAATGTTTTTAAAAATCAATTAGTTGATTTTTCAATTACTTTAACAAGCACTATGTCGGCATTGAGTAAGCGCTTAAGGTAATTATTCCATCACTAAAAATTAAAATTAAATTACCATGATAAAAAATTAATTATTATATAAAATAAACCTTTATAACTGAATATAACATCTTTTTATCCCTATGAAAAAATATTAGAGATATTAAAACAAACAGATTGGAATTGTGTTTTAATTATTTACTTAAAATCATATTAAGGTCATTATCAAAGTAAAGTGGAAATAAATTGCAAAAAAATTAATCATGGATTTTTATGGCCGAAAAAAACTTATAAAATAAAATAAATACAAATGTTAGAGATATTTTTAGGCCTTATCTCATAGTTTTAACTCTCTTTTAACCATTTTACCCTTATCGAGGTGAAAAATATTTATTACCATTATTATTCATAATGACCAAACATAAAAGGGACCTATTAACCAAATTTGAACCTCATGAGTCCAAATATAGAATTAATTTTTCAATATTAAATTTTTATAAGTGTAATAAATCAATTTTAATATAAATTCATAAAATGCAACAAAAAATTGTTTTTAGAAAAATACATTTTTAATCCCAAAAATGAACTTATAAAAAAAGTAGGCATAGTATTGATTTCTAGGTAATTAATTAGATTATTTATAATTCAATTATACTTATTTTACTTAATATAAAATTAAAAATGTAATGTTACATTTAAATTAATTTATTTAATGAAAATAAATGACAATTTTACCAAAAATTGTATCTTTCACTATTCACATAAAAATAAATATTTTTTAGAAAAATACAAAAAATAATAATTATAATATAATTTCAAATTAATGATTTCAAAAAAGAAGTTTATTTTTTCAAAATTTAAATTCTAAAATTTATAAATTAATCTTTTAAAAAACCATGTAATACATGAAAATGAATTTAGTAAGAATTAAAAAAAATTCTTTTTTATTGAAAAATTACTTTATATTCTTATAATTAATATAAATATATAAAATATAATTCATTAATATTAATAAGGATTTAAATTTATTTACTATTACCTGGGTTTTCACATTCTTCCCCCTATTGTAAATTATGTCCTCAAAAATTTATTCACTAATTAAACAAGTGGGGATATTTTTCATTCATTGAATTTTTTGATTCCCATATTGATTTTTCAATCATATGGTTTTTCCAAAAAACCTGAACTCAATGAATCACCTTATTCCATAATACCTACTCTCTATGATCAAGAATCTAAACTGGTTGTTCTTAATATAAAATATTCTCTTCCAACTATACTACCTTTGGGATCAAAATATGATATGCATCTAGTACATATTTCCTTAATAATGAAACACAAAAGGAATCATGTATATGGGATAAACTTAGAGGTAAGGCCACTTGATAATAAAATTATCCTAATTTCTCTAAAATTTAAAATGGTCCAATGAATTGGGGACTAAACTATCCCTTTTTACTAAAATGCATAATATTTTTCCACAGATATACTTAAAGGAAAACACGATCACCTACCTCAAATGAAAGATATTTCATCTAGTTATCTACATAAATCTTTTTTACTCTGAGTTACCCTCATATGTCATTAAATAATATTTACCTTTTTTGTCATCTCTTCTACCAACTCAGGTCTCGACAAATTCCTTTCACCAACTTCATCCCAATAAGCTAGAGTATGACATCACTTTCTATATAATGCCTAAAAAGGTTCTATCTATATACTGAAATGAAAATTGTTATTATAATAAAATTCAACTAATGAAATATGATAATCCCAAATTCCCTAGTAATATATTTAATAAGATTGATGCATATCTTCCAAAGCTCGAATCATTCACTCTAACTATCCATAATATTGAGGATGAAAAGTTATACTAAAATTTAATTCAGTACCCAAGGACTTCTGAAGGCCTTTTTAAAAATTAGAAGTAAACCCATGATCATTATTAGATACAATGGAGAAATAAATTTTTTATAACATTACTATCTTCTTGAGATACAGCTAAGAAAGTTGATCTAAAGACATAATATTGAAAATATGAAGGAAATTTTTAGATTTATCCAATCAATCAATAATAACCCAAAACGCATTATTACATCGACATGTCTTTAGAAATCCCACCATGAAATCCATGGATATAATTTCTTATTTCCACTTTGGCACTAAAAAAGGTTGGAACATCCCTTCAGTGATTATCCTTCAGCTTTAACCTATTT
Source organism: Viscum album (assembly GCA_963277665.1). Lineage (NCBI taxonomy): Eukaryota > Viridiplantae > Streptophyta > Magnoliopsida > Santalales > Viscaceae > Viscum > Viscum album. The sequence continues at coordinate 1,121,059,930 of OY728121.1, forward strand.
ACAAGTCAATCATTTTATAGCAAGGTCTATAATATATTTATTTATTATATCCCACAAGTAATAATCCTAAAGGTATTTTTACATATTAATACTATCAAGATGAATAGAAAAGGGAGAGATGTTAGCTTCACTTAATAATTCCTTTTTAAACTAGCAGATAGCTGGCACACACAACCTTTTTCTAAATCTCAAAATACTATCCTTGTCGATGATAAATTCAGGTAACTCAGATTTATTTAATAGTTCTAACATTATTTTAAAATCATAGTCTTACATCTAAACTTAATTAATTCCATTTTACAATGATGACTTCACTGAAACCTAAAACAAAATAGAGGAAGTTATTACATGCACAATTTCCCGACCATCATTCATTAAATAATTTACCAAAGGATAATATTCCAAATGTATCACAGTTAATAATGCATTATCTTTTCCACTCAATGTATTAGCTACTTTGTTTGATTTTCCAAGATGATAATGGATCATGCAATAATAATACCTTATTAGTTTAAGCCATATTCTCATAATTATGTTCAAATCTTTTTTAGTGAATATGTACTTAAAAAATTTATGATCAATATATATTTCACACTTTACTCCATATAAATTATGTATCCATATTTTAAAAGCAAAAACCATAGTATCTAGTTCTAGATCATTTGTAAGATACTTCATATCATATGGTTTCAATTACTGTGAAGCATAACCAATTACCTATCCATTCTGCATCTAAACAAGACTAAGTCTCTTCAAAGAAGCATCACTAAATATGAAAAAACGCCATTTGTAGAGGGTGGGACCAAAACAGGAGAATTCACCAATCTTCTTTTCAATTCCTAGAAACATTTATCGCACTCTTTCATCCAGATTAATTTATCTCAATTTGGGTTAAATTAGTTATAGGTCTAGAAAACTAAGAAAAGTTTTCAACAAACTATTGGTAGTGACCCACTAATCTAATAAAACTATAAATATTTGTGAAATTTTTAGGTCTTGGACATTCTTAAATTTATTTAGTTTTATCAGGTTCAGCAGTTATACTATATTTAGAAACAATATTCCCAAGGAATGAAATATATTACAACCAAAATTTACATTTACTAAATTTTCCATATATCTTTTTTTATTTCAAGGTTTTCAAGATAATCCTTAGGTGTCTTGCCTGATCCTTATCAACTTTAAAATATATTAAAATATCATCAATACACACAAACAAAAACTTATCCAAATATTCATGGAAAACTCTATTCCTATGATCCATGTGTTGGGGCTCGGACCCCGGCGCCGCATGCGGAAGTTGTCGTTGCAGAAAACACACAAGAGGAGAAGAGGAGATTTCACCCGAAGGATTTTTATCACCCGAAGGAATTTTTACACATCACACCCGAAGGCCTTTTACACACCACACCCGAAGGCTTTTTACAACGCACGACAGCCATGAACGTACCATTTTGTTCGTACCGCCGATCATCGCAACCGGGACACGCCGCTTGATCTCTGCAACCAAGAGGACTTTCGATACATGGCACTGTCATCGTCATCGTCTTCAATCATCGTCGCCGACACACCATCGTTGTCACAATCACCATCTTCGCTTCGCACCGGTTACTGCAAACGCGGCAACCCCTTCGCTGCTCTCTCTTGGTGGCTACATCTTTGCCAGCCCACATACCAAAACATGTTACCGCATCTTCTTATATAGACACCCAGCCCATATCTCTATTAATGCGGTCAACATTCGTTATTCCATCATTAATTCCATCAATTAATATTGGGATTAACTCTTCATTAATGTTGGGAGAAAATCCTCCATTAATGTTGAGAAAATCCCTCCATTAATATTTTCTCTCTTCATAAATCAAAATTTTAAATCATCAATCCCATCATTCTCCACCATGATTTAAAATTTAAATACTCCACATTCATCTCCACCATCTGGGCCTCTGTGATCGCCAACTCCACCATGCTCTGAATGTCACCCAATGAACGGAACACGCCGCATGACACCTGCGGCCAAGAAGACTTTCGATATTCCAGCAACACCGCTGATACCGCCGTCATTGTCCGAGGACATCCAATTCATAGATAAGCTGCTCCACCAGATGCCTGCCACCATGTTCTGCAACCGAGGACTTCAACCTCCCTTTGATACCACTATTGGGGCTCGGACCCCGGCGCCGCATGCGGAAGTTGTCGTTGCAGAAAACACACAAGAGGAGAAGAGGAGATTTCACCCGAAGGATTTTTATCACCCGAAGGAATTTTTACACATCACACCCGAAGGCCTTTTACACACCACACCCGAAGGCTTTTTACAACGCACGACAGCCATGAACGTACCATTTTGTTCGTACCGCCGATCATCGCAACCGGGACACGCCGCTTGATCTCTGCAACCAAGAGGACTTTCGATACATGGCACTGTCATCGTCATCGTCTTCAATCATCGTCGCCGACACACCATCGTTGTCACAATCACCATCTTCGCTTCGCACCGGTTACTGCAAACGCGGCAACCCCTTCGCTGCTCTCTCTTGGTGGCTACATCTTTGCCAGCCCACATACCAAAACATGTTACCGCATCTTCTTATATAGACACCCAGCCCATATCTCTATTAATGCGGTCAACATTCGTTATTCCATCATTAATTCCATCAATTAATATTGGGATTAACTCTTCATTAATGTTGGGAGAAAATCCTCCATTAATGTTGAGAAAATCCCTCCATTAATATTTTCTCTCTTCATAAATCAAAATTTTAAATCATCAATCCCATCACCATGAATACAACTGGTTCCATAGAAAACCCAAAGTTCATAACCTCAAACTCATAATACCATATTTAGTCTAAAATGTCATATTCAGAATATCTTCCCCTTAATCTTCAATTGATGGTACCCTAACCAAATATCAATCTTCAAAAAATATTATACTCCCTAGAGATGATAAAACAAATCATCAATATGAGGAAAAGGAAACTTATTCTTAATAGTGATGTTATTCAAGGCTCTATAATAAATAAAAATCCACATTGAACCATATTTATTTTTAACAAATAAAATAGGATCACCCCATGGTGATGTTCTTAGATGAATTAAACCTTTACCAAGAAACTCTTACAAAATTTCTACTGGATCCATTTGATAAGGGGTTTTTGAAATTGGCTTACCATAAGGCACTAAGTCAACAGTAAATTAAACCTCTCAATCAGGAATAATACCAAGAAAATTATCATAAAATACATCCATATATTCATTTATAACTAGAACATAACTAATCTAAATAATTTCCTTTATTCAATAACATGTGCTAGGTAACTTCTACTTCCATATTTAATCAATTTATTATATTCTTGATATGTAATGAAAGGTATGTAATAATCAAATATAACTTTATTATCTCTAAAAACTTTCTTAGTATAATAAAGTAAAAGCTAATCCATACCTAGAATAATATCAAACTCTACTATGGTCAGTTCAATAATATTTGTAGGAAAAACCATCTCGTTGATAAAAATAGGAAGATTCCTATAAATAATGGTTTCTTTGATACTTCAATCGAGAGTTTTTACCAAAAGTTATATATTATTTTCATGTGGTGATATTCCCATTCTACTAAAAAATTTATTAGAAATAAATGAATACAAATATCCATAGTCAAACAAGGCATTGATATAATTTGAATTAAAAAGTAATGTACCTGTCACCATTTCATTAGACTAACCAACATTAAGTGTAGTAGTATAAAATTATTTTAACAAACTTTTTTTTATTTATCTTAATGACTTCCACCCTGGGTAACTAACTTTTGACACATATTATCTTAATTCCCCAACTCATTTAAATTAAAACATCTCACCATTGGTTTTATATTTTTTACCCCATTCTTAGATTTATCATGACTCTTTTCTTTGTTATTACAATCCATATGAAAAAAACTTAACACACAAGTAACACTTTTCTAATCCTATCAAATATTCCCTAAAATATATTTTACAACACTTGAAACATGCTTGGGGCTTACCACCAGATTTATTAATTCACTACTTCTCCATTTATTTCCACCTTTATTTCTTCTTACTCTTATCATCACAAGGCACATAAGTGTAAAAAAACTCCATTTTGACTTTCTCATCACAACAAACAACTTTCTGATAACTTTTAAATTAGCATGAGTCCAATTCACTTCATAAACTTGGTTTTAATCCTGAGTAAAAATATTAATTTTACAATCAATTTCTAGAATATAATTTGGTGCATACTTGGAAAATACTATAAAATTTTATTCATATATGGATACTAAATCCTCCCCCTTTTTCGTTAATTCTGATAATTTTTTCTCTATTATGATGAAAATATCCTTATGGAAATATTTCTATTGGAAAATATTCATAAATGTATCAAATTCCATGGCATCAAGATCTTATCTCTCTTTGGTATTCTTAAACAATAACCGCCATCAATAAACTTCACCTTTAAAATGATAAATTTTAAGAGTTTTCATTTTATGTTTGAAATATCCCATGACTTAGAATATCTTTTTTAGAGCATCGATCCATCCTTCGGCTACCACTGGATATATTGTTCCACTAAAAACAAGAGGGTGTTGATTCTTAAAAATCTCAGTTGTAGACATATTCCTCTATAGTAAATCAGGTTTCTCTCTAACATGTATGCCACCACCATTTATATCTAGAATCAAATGAGATATCACTATAATAAATTACTTAGTACCAATTCCAACTATTTCAAGATGCTTATTTGGAATGATATTTTCCTCTTTATACCTTCTTACTTCAGCTTCTCTATTTCCTATGGAAAATAATTCTAAACAAACATAGATTAGATGAAGCAACATGGTAAAATTCAAATTAAATGTCATGTTAACATAACTATAAGTTATAATCTCTTAATGGTATTCTATTAATATTATTTTAACCTATAAAGTTATCTAAACCTTTCATTTGATACCAACTATAAGGACTCACCCTTAAAACATTATGTAATCTTTAGTTTTTATACAATAATTCATTTCTAATATTTTTAGGAACTTTACCATTTAGAGTTTTAGATAATTATATCATACCTAATTTATAACAAACCCATATATTACAAAGTTTATACTTTAAATTTGTATCCATTTTTACTATAATATAAATTTTTTAAAATGAAATACAATTTCTTTTCATGATAAATATTCATTAATTTCAACTTAACATCTCCTATATTCCTACTCATCCTTAAACCCTATGAAAAACATTTAAAAACATGGGATGAGAACAAAAACCTCAATAAGGGATATAACGGAAATAAATATGTTAGCCTAGTAAAAAACATAAAAAATTATAAAAAATTTACCTTTTTCATATTATTTATTGAGAATATAAAATAAATAATATCCACAAGGAAAAATCACTTCTTCCTTAAAGAAAACCATTAAAACCCATATCAAGAAAATAGAAACCTCTATTGGAATCTTAGAGAATTATATACATAACTCATGTTAATTAATGTTAGAAATAACTATATACTAGTTAAATTCATAGGAGAAACCTCCATATTCAACTCCCTCCTTCTTTCCTTGTAATATGAGGAACATTACCCAATGAATTAGAGAGCTATATCTGGCTCACTCATCATATAAGTTGTATTGGACTCACCGGTCATATAAGTCGTATTGGGATCACTCTACATCTTCTATAATTCTCAACTACTATATCATGAATAATTTTTTTAATATTTCCCATTTTCAACATAAATACCTTGAAAAAACTTTTTAAACCATAAACAAATCACTTTCCATTTTCACATAAAAATAAGTTGAAATATCCATTTCATTTAAAAAATATTTAAAATGAAAAATACCAAAATATTTTTGAAATGATTTTACATTAAAATAAACCTTTAAAATTATAAATTAAGCTTAAAATTAAAGAAAATTTGTGATAGCAGGAAATTTTTTTCATGCCTTAAAATATTAAACAATGATTCCTTTCACACCTTTGGTAAAACTACCTCTTCCAGAAAATGAAAAGATGAATCCTTTTTAAAACTTGTAAATATATTCAATGGTAGATGAAACTAAACATTGATATAATGTTAAGTGTAAATAATAACATTATTGAGACATTTTAATGAACATGAATATGGAGTGAAAATTTAATGACAACTTAAAGACATTTAAAGTATGATTTTAAAGAAAAATATCTTACCTTAAATATCATCTAGAATCATACATTATTTAACTCCAAAATAATAAAATTATATTGGTTATTTACTTGATTTTAAAAAAAATCATGTTTATTCCATTATCATTATCCATTTTATATCATTTATGACCATGTTTTATTTAGTTACCTAATTGTTTCAGATTATATAGGACATTTTGATGACGTTTAGTTCATAGTATCAAAATAAATTTGGTAGGTTGAATGAGATCAAATGTTTATTTATTCCCTCATCTAAAAAATCTTAATCATGACATTATTATCATTTTTATACATTAAATACAATTTTATAACCATCCATGAAATGTGTGCATGAAAAAAAATCACATCGCTTCATAGAGGTGGTAGTCCACACGTATGCACGAACGAAGTTATCATTTTTAAATGGATGGAATGGTAAGAAAATATATGATATATTATCTTTATAGAATTATAATTATTTCATTAATATCACATATCTTAATTAAATTAGTCATAATAAATATCCTTGTGAGTTGGTGATGAAAAATGAAACACATTACTTCATGGAGGTAGTAATTCACATGTACACACGAGCGATGTTTTAATTTACTATAGGATAGAAAAGAAGATGAAAAGGGGTTATAACATAATTATAATAAAATTTAAGTATATGAAATATACATATGTTATTATTTTATCATGGTTAAAGTATATTTGAAGGATATGTATGAAGAAATAAACTTGAAATGGGTTGGTTATACCATATACCTTCTCCTCGGATAACCTCTTTGGCTTACACGTTAAGAATTATAGGTTTGATATTTTGATGTTACCAGTACATATAGTGCATTGGGAGGGATGTTTTTGAGATATTTGGATAGGTATTTTCTGAACTATATTTTTCAAAATGTGTAAGGAAGTGAGGAGATGAAGTTCCCTTTCATAAGTGAGTGGAGGGGAACCCTTGGAATTACTTAAAGTAATAAATTAATAAAAATTAATTTTCAGGATAAAGTTGAAGAAAATTAAAACATTTCAATTATAGGATAATTATGAGTCAAAATAACATCATCCAATAGAATTTGAACAATTTTAGGTGAGTTTTTGACCCTTATATATTAGTTTTAACCCCTCATTAACCCTTTTGATGATTACCATGCTATCAAATTATGTTTCCTTATAGAATTCAAGAAAGATAATAAAAAGGATAAGTGACCCATAAGTGAAAATGGATGATATTATAAAACATATAAAATTTAATTTTCCAAATATAATATTTTTATGAATTTTAGATCATTAAAAAATATTATTTAACATATTATATCATTAAATCCATTTTTAGTACTGTTCAAATAGTTTGACTTTAATGAAATAAATATAGAAATGTAATTAGAATATAAAATTTTAACACATCAATAATATCGTATATTTAACTAAAATATTTTTGAAACATAATAATTCAACCAAATCTTATTGATTTTAATGTTTTTAATAATCATTTACTTGATTTTTCTACTACTTGAATAAGCACAGTATTGGCATTGGATAAACACTTGAGGTAATTATTCCATCACTAAAAATTAAAAATAAATTACCATGATAAAAAATAATTCATACTTAAAATAACCATTTATAACTAAACCTAACCACTTTTTTCCCTATGAAAAAATATTATAGATATTAAAATAAAGAGAGTGACATTTTGTTCTTATTCTTTACTTAAAAAATAAGAATTGAGGTCATTATTAAAGGAAAGTGAAAATAAATTACTACATTTTCAAAACATGTATGTTTATGGTCAAAACAAACTTATCCTATAAAATAAATAAAAGTTTTAGAGATATTTTTAGGCATTGTCGGATAGTTTTAACCCTATTTTACCTATTTTATCCTTACCAATGTGACAAATATTTATTACGGATACTATTCATAATGACCAAAAATAAAAGGGCCCTATTTAAAAAATTTAAAAAATTTAAAACTCATAATTCCAAATATGTAATACATTTTTCAAGAATAAATTTCTAGAATTTTTAGAAATCAATTTTAATATAAATCCGTAAAACGCAATAAAAAATAGTTTTTAAAAAATGATTTTTTAACCTAAAAAACGAACTTATACCAAAATTAGGTATAATATTGACTAATATGTAATTGATTAGATTATTTATAATTAAAGGATATTTTTTACTTTAAGATAAAATTAAAAACATAATGGTACATTTAAATAATTTTATTTAATGAAAATAAATGATAGTTTTACAAAAATCGATATCTTTCACTATTCACTTAAAAATAAATCTTTTCAGAAAAACAAAAAAAATAGTTCTAAGATAAATTTGAATTTATAATTTCAAAAATGAATTTAATTTTTTAAAATTCAGATTCTAAAATTTATAAATTAATCATTTAAATAAAACCATATAATACATGAAAATGAATTTAGTGGAATAAAACATTTCCTTTTTTATTGAAAAATTACTTATTATTCCTATAATGAATATAAATATATAAAATACAATTCATGAATATTAATAAGGCATTAAATTGATTTAATATTACTTGTATAGTCATAAAGAACCTAAAATAAAATCATTAAACTGAAAATATGTGAGAAAATATTTTTTTCAAAATTATTAAATTAAAGTAATATCCAATACTATCCCCAGAAACATCGCCAAAATTTTTATATCACCCAAGGGAATTGTTAATTCTCTCAAGGATATAGAATTTATAAATTTATAAAACATTAAACAATAATCACTAAATATACAATTGATTATTATAGGATTTTTAAGTCTCAAGTTCGATCACATGAGGATGAGGTGGAGAATATGATAATTTAATAATCATAACCTAAACTAAGAGTGATTGAAAAAAATAAAATCTAGACCACTAGAAATGAGGATTTTTGAGAAATTAGAAGTGGAAAATAAAATAAAACATACCAAGTATAAGATATTTAGGTTTATGTATTTAGAGTTTGTAAAATTTAATTAATAAATCTTATCACTTTTGGAATTAAGTCTATGTTTTCCCCTTAGTCTAGGTGATTATTCCCTCTTTCATAAATTTATATTTTCTAATGATCATGTAATTTAGTTTATTAGTGAAAAAAGTAACCTGAAACTATTTTTAAACATATAATTAAACCCACCAAATGATCATGGAGAAGGCTTAGTTATATCAGTTATATTAAAAACCCACATGATAAACATGCAATGGTTATGGGATGAAAACAAGAGAGAAAGAGAGGGAAGAGAAATGGAATGTAAAATCACAACATGATTTAAAAATAAAACTAGTACCTACACTAATATAATTCCACATTAATTCATATCTTGGAATAAAAAAAATCACCCCCTCATTCTAAACATGTGATATTGAGTAAATAAAGTGAAAATAAACAACCTATAGAAATTATAGGGATAGCACAATGAAGGAATCTGCAGTAGCATAACACCTCACCCCAAGATATAATCTTCATCCCTTTACAGTAACAACCAGCCCTCTTATTTATAGGAATAGATCCATCCTAAGATTGACATTTTGACTCAAAAATTAGGCCTTGAATTATCCAAATATAATCAGAAAATTCCATGCTCAAACCACTTTGAAATCCCCCTAAAGACAAGAAAAAATAGGATCTTTAAATTTTTTGTTGGCTCTGGGTTCATGGCCTGAATAGTGAAGCTCCGTCTTTGAAACTTCATTTTCCTATAAATTTGCAGCATGAAAAAGAACTTCATGGTGTGAATGAGAATCACATATCATCGGTTATTCATGTATTTAATATTTCATGTCATGAATAGGGAATTCATAATGTGAATCAAGTCTAGAATTTGACACGGGCTACTAAGGGTCACTGATAATTCTATAAAATGTCTGTATTAACCCATTCATGATGTGAACTAATATTCAAGGTTTGAACCATGATTTTACTAGATTCTTCAACTCTTCTCAGATCTATTCTCTTGATGTCGTGTAATTCCACTTTGTGTCACAATGAAAATCCTTTTCACTTTCCATGGGTTTTCATACAAAATGAATTCAAATGTCTCCTACCATAAAATAAATAAAACAATAAATAAATTTTCAAAAATAATAAATTTTAATTCTAAAACCAATTAATTTAATATCAAAAAAATTATGAATGAAAAGTATTCATAAAATCCCCCTACACTTGAATTTATTCTTATCCTCAAGAATGAAATCTCAACATACTACAGAGGATACTCACCCTACCATGATTCAAACATCAAACAACAAAATTGAAATTATTTTCGATGGGAAGCCAGACATTAGAGCATTGCATGGGAAATCTTTTTCAAATCCTCACTTTCTAAGGAAACAAATCAATATTGTATTATACTCTCTAAATTTTTAAATAAAAATCCATTTTCTTCCTTCCATTCATATTTTTCAATTCATTATTAATATGCATGGCACTTACAATCTACCTCAAATGAATTGTTTTTTCTCATCACTCAAAGTAACAAATGTAATTGGAGTTATAATCATACCTCAAGGTTATTTAACTTACTATGGGCTTTCAAAACATCTATAATCTCCACCCCGTAAAGAAAAATATCATAATTAATCATGATGGATTTGAAATTAGGTTCAAGTGTCTATTAGGATTTGGGTTGTTGGGTATTTATGTGTAAAATAATAAGTCTCAAAAAAAGAGGTTAAACTCTCAATTATATCACATTATAATCAATATAAAGATCAGTAAATGTCTTCTCTCAATAATGAAATATCCATATCTCCCCATCATCTCAAAGAAAATTTCATGAATGCATAAAATCACACCAAATGAATACCCTCTTGATTTTTTTCCTTTTTTTTGTTTTTTCTTTTTTTTTAATCTACTTATTTATTTATTTTTTTTCTAAATTTTTGTTACAAAAGGTCTAAAATTTACAATTGAACCCCAAATGATCTCCTCATGACACTATTTTTAATATTTATAATACAAACATTATTCAACCAATGGAGCCATTTTTTATCATTCTTTTCATGTTCTTTTCATTTTTATTTTTCTTTTTTCAATAGGGTGAGAAATAAAGTATGTTGAATGAATGATCGTGAACCTTTAACAAACATCCTCTGAAATCACCCAACATATATCCCTAATGAAAAACATCCCTTCTTCCATGTGAAACATCTCCCACACAATTAAATTAATGAAAATCATGCAAAAAAATATTAGGGTGGGAAAGGATAAATTAGGGTTATGATGGACTCTTCTCTAATAATGTTCATTCACGGTTTTTATGGGATAAGTAGGATTCAATTTAAAGGTTGGTCTCATGATAATGGGATTAATCAATAAAAATTTCTCAATCATTTTAAATGTTAATTTGTACAATCATATCTTCAATAAGATGTGAAGAAAGTTCTATAAGAATGAATTCCCAAGTATCTCAAGAAATATAATCAAGAAATAATTGTAATAACTATGCTTATAAAATCTCTTGGGAATGAGAATATTTGATTTGTATAATTACTCAGGGAAATTCACACTTATAAAAAATCAATTAACAAAAAATTCAAAAATTCAAAGCATGTTGAATCTTGGAAAAATTTCATCTATAAAAATACACAAGTTCCCAAAAATCATGATTTGTTAAATCCAAATCCTCATTTTTATCTTTATTAATTCAATCCCTCATTTTACTCATTAAAATTATTAACAATGAAATTTAAAAACCTCACATGATGGTTATCCTAAGAAACTTTTTTCACCTAGATCAGTGATTAAAGAAGAAAATATAACTATGAGGCATTTAATTTCCAAATTTATATCTCTAAAAACAAATTAAATAATGTAGAGGAGTCTTAAAGAAAAATATATAATTAAAAATATTACTCCCCTTTTATCATGGTGTCTTGGGTTCGTAGCCATGAACTCTGATGATTTACTACCCATGTAGTATTATGTGCATTTCATGGAATAAACTCACCTTTCATGACATGATTCATGTGTAGCCTCTCCAATTTCCTTCCAAAAATATCCCCCTATAGTGAATCTCATTCTCTTCAACTTCATATCCTTGTGCCTTTAATATGAACCTACAAAAGTGAAAATACCCCATGAAATTGCAAGTTCCATTCATTAGAGTTCAAAAATATTGAGGAGTTAAAACAAAATTCCTAAAATAAATATAATTCCTAGGAAAGTGAATAAACTAAAGTCCTGGAAGGAAAAAAACTCAAGTTTCCTCCTAGAATATGCCCTTTTTTATGGTCATTTAGCTCTACCTTTACCTTTTTAGCTGATGGGAGTGTGGTATAAAGCTAATTGTATCATTTTTACCCAATTATGACTTTGAATTGCATCTTGTGAGGCTTTTCTACTCCTCCATGAAATCAATTTGAAACTTTTAGGAGATGATAAAAAAATTCATAGCTTGAATTTTTAGAGAATAACTTCAAATTATTTCCAGATTTGGTGAAACTCTTAATCTTATTCAACGACTAGTTGTGTTTGTTCTAATTTTATAATGATCTATTCAAGTTCAATAGTCATCTCCTAAACTTATTATTTTACTGATTATTTTTTATCTTGTTCAAAATATATATAGTCAATGCATATTATAGTAGGTTCTTCTTCTCCTTCACCCTATTTCACTTAAAAATCTTCAATAAATTTCTTTATAAATATAACATAATTCTCCTCTTATTATTTTCCAATTAAACGTTAGATTTTGATTCCTTTTCTTCCAATTTTTCTTTCTTTATTAAGTCCTTGGCATATTATTGAGGAGGAAATCGGTATGAGTAAATCCCTGGGTAGTTTTGATGGAGTTCTTAGGATATCCACCCATTGAAAAAAATCTATTTTTATTTTTCTAGGGATTCTTATTTTTCATTTAGGCCTTTAGTGGTGAGAGTGTATTCTAAATAGAAAAAATAAACTTAAAAAATAAGGCTTGCCTCAAGTTTAACTTTAAACTAAAAAACTTTTTTGTACATATCCTCAGGGTCTACTTCATCATGGGATTTATCCTTTGTTTTGGCTCTTGTTTCCTCAACCTATTTCCTCATTCTATCTAAATCCTAACAAGACACATTGAAAACAAACTCCAATCCATTGATATTTGTCTTATTTTTTCTAAGGTAAGGTTTTGGTTCGTGTGTCACTTGGCTCCTTTGGATCGTCTCTCTAAGTTATTTTATTTGGTGATATAGATCTATCACTTCTATTGAAAATTTAGAATGTTCAAACAAGTTGATATTTTCCCTACCATCACAGCCAAAAATAAAAAGTATGTAGAGGGAATAGAAAACAATGAAGGAAGAACCTAAGATAAAATTATTAAACTGAATAAGGTGAGAAAATATTTTCATTAAAATTATTTAATTGAAGTAATATCAAATTATGTCCCCAACAACATTTCCAGAAATCTGATTCCACCCAAGGGCGTCATTAATTATATCAAGGATATAGAATTTATAAATTTATAAAACATGGGACTATAATCAATAAATCTAAAATTAAGTAGTATAAGATTTGTGAGTCCCAAGGTTGATCCCATGGGTATGAGGTAGATAATATGATGATTTAACAATCATGACCTAAACTAAGAGCGAATGAAAATATATAATCTAAACTACTAAGCATGAGTATTTTTTAGAAAGTGGGAGATAATAAAAAATATACCAATCATATGATATTTTGGTTCATGAATTTAGTGCTTGTATTATTTAAGTAATCAATATTTTCACTATCGAAATTAAGTAAAAGTTATCCCCTTGGCATGGGTGATTAATCTCTCTTTCATAAATTCATATTTTATAATGGTCATGTACTTTGGTTTATTAGTGAAATAGGTAAACTAAAACCATTTTTAAACATAGAATTAAACCCATACAATGACCATGGATAATCCCTAGTTCTAGTGATTCAATTAAATAAAACCCCCTTAATTAACATGCAATGGTCATGTGATGAAAATAAGAGAGAAAAGGGAAGAGACATGGAATGAAAAAGAATTAATTGAATTGAAAATAAAATAGTTCTTACACTAATACAATTCCATTTCCAGTCATATCTTGGTAAAAATTAAATCACCCCATCATGATAGCCATTAGAGGGTGATAAAATAAAGTGAAAATAAAAAACCTACAGAAATTATGGATATGGTCTGGTGAAGGACTCTACAGCATCACAACACCTCACCCCAAGCTCTGGTCTCCATCCCTTTATAGTAACATCCAACCCTATTATCTATATATATAAATCCATCCTAGGTTCATCCTTTTGAGTCAATAATTTGACCTTGAATTATCCTGAGTTAGTCCTAGAATTATATGTTCAAACCACTTTGAAATCCCCCCAAAGAAAAGGAAAAATCATATCTTTATATTTTTTGATGACTCCGGGTTCACAATGGGAATAGAAATTTCAAAGCATGAATAGTGTGGATCCATCTTGGAAACTTATTTTTCAAAAAAATCATAGTGTGAAAAGTAACTTCAGGGTGTTAATGAGAATCAAATATCCTTGGTTCTTCATGTATTTGATATTTCACATTGGGAATAGGGAATTCACAACATGAATCATTTCATTAATTTGACTCAAGCCGCGAAGGGTCTCTATGAATTATGTTGGATGTATGGATCAACCCATTCATGACATGAACTAATATTCAGGGTCTGAATTATGATTTTCTCATATTCTTTATCTCTACTTAACTCTATTCTCTTGATTTTATATTGCACCACTTTATGTTGTAACGTGAAGCCTTTTTTATTTCCATACATTTTCCTCTAAAAGGAATTCAAATGTCTACAAATATAAAATGAATAAAAAAATAAATAAATTGGAAAGAATAATAAATTTTAATACCACTAAAAATGAATTTAATATCCAAAAATGTATGCATGAAATGTATCCATCAACCAACCTTACGAGGTCCTCATACCAACCTTATGGGAACACATACCATCCTTATGAGGATAATAAAATGGTATGTATCAACCTTACATGTGATTGTCTCAATCCTATGAATATGAAGACTCCCTCCATGCCATTATTGAATTTCTCCAAACAGCCTCCAACCTTTAAAATATAAACTCCACTCACTAACATAGACTTCACTGAAAATTCCTTCCACTTCATTATTAGTAAACACAACCCAAAAATCACTCCAAGGGGGTTTTTTCAACATATTTATTCAATTTGAACAGTCTATTTTTAATAATCAGGAATATATGAGATTACTTGTACTATATTGGCATGTTCCATGTCTAGTATTCACTCGATTTCATGGAAAAATATATTATATAAGTATACATATGATGTTTATAATATATATTGTGGTTAAAATACATATTCATATAGATATATGAGTGTGTTTGATCAAGAACACACCAGAACCCTTTACAGCTTGAGTGGTACTGACGTTTTGTTGAATGTCTCACTTTGCTTACACTTATGAATTAAGGAATTCATATTTTTTTTCAATGCTATAAAGTAATTTAGGGCCACAAAATTAGGCCATAGAATAAGGCTCAAATTTTGGATAAAGTTGTTTTTCTTAAAATGAAGTGAGTTTTATAAACTATATCCAAAAGAGTTTGGAAGGATTCACAAAGAGTTGTGAATTTTTGTTTAATGACCTTATGGAATTTTAGAGAAAGTGGGAGATTATTTAATATATAATAAAATATATTAATCATATTATACTATTGATCTATATCATAAGCCTATATATACATGTGATATATATCATAGTCTATTATCTATCCATTTTTACAAGGCATAGTGATGACATTGTTTCATGGAATGAATGGATTGTGATATGGGTAATTAGGTGTGTTGGATACTACCACATCCTCTACTCAGTTTTCTTCAGTTTTGAATCATATAGATGATTCATTTATGGAATGAAAAACTAATTATTATCATTGAATGTTCAATAATCATAAACACCCCAATGGGAAAGTGTAATGGTAACACATGTCAGTTTCCAAGCATTGGGAGTCAATGATCAATCACCTTAATTGAACGGTCTATATAAGGATAGTGTCTTCTTATTAGGTTGTGTGTGACACTATCAAGATTAATTTAGAGCTCTATTTTCCTTACCTATTCTCTATTTTTCTTCATATAAGAAGGTTTCATCACACCTTTTTAGTTTAAGGGGTCCTCTTGTAGAATATGAGGATTCTAGTGGTTTATGTACTAATTATAGAGGAAATATTCCTTGGGATATCTCTTAGTGATCTAAATTAGACATACTTCATCAGGATCATCATAGATTGAGCATACTGAAAAAGTAGTATGTTTTTTCATTTTTATGTTCTTAATATACACATTGATTTAATAATGATAGATAGAGTTGTTTATTGGGTTTCTTCCACTACATTGGACATGATATGGTCCTACAAAACTCATCACACAAGGTGTATGATAAATGGATTCTAATACATATTTTGGTCTAAATGGATTTTTAAAATGCATTTGATTGATTTTGGACTCTATATAAGTAAGTATTCATGATTTCTTATTACTTGTGACATGGAAATTATGTTTGATAATATAATTCTTATTATTTTCTATTGATACCCTTCCTTTTATATACCTATTAACAGTTTTTTTAGAAATTTAGAACTTTTCATGTCAGTCATTATTTCATGGAATTGATGAAGGGGATATTTTGGAAAGAGTTTTTGGGTTGTGGCTTGAGTATTTTTTAGATGTTATTACTTGATTTATAGATTTTTATTTGATGGTCTACATTGGAACCTTGGGTACTAGAAGAGAAATCAAGGATGTGTGATACACTAACTATGATTTTTATCTTGTCAGTCTTCATTAGCCATGATTTTTCTATAACTAGTGGGTATTTCCAACCATGGAAATTGAGGGTAGGATAGGGTCTAAGTTAATAAGATCATACCATAGGTTGATTGGTGGGTCTATTTAGAAAGGTCATAGGTTGTCCCAAATGGGATTGAAGTTTTCATCCCATGTAATGCTTATTATAGTTTTTGAATTACTTTATACTTTGATTTACTTTATGTCTTTTAGTATGATTGTTTTGGAATATTTCTTATTTCTCCATGTTTACATGTATTTTGAAAATAGAAATGGTTTTGAAAAATTACATGAAACATGTTTGGATTTACCTTTATAAATTTAAAAAATGATCTATTTTATAATAGTGGTTCAAACCAGTACTTGAGATATAACTTATAAAAGGAGTTGTATCGAATCTTTTTGGAATCCTACTTGGCGTTATCTCACACCCTACATACAAGTGATTGCATGTATGTAGGCTTGATTATGTATGGAGCAGATAAAGGGAAGGGAGAATCTCTATTTGATAGAGTTCCATATATGATTTATTCACCATTTAATGATATGATGATCTAGTGGTGACCCTAAGACATGATGATATGTCTTGTTATATATTTTTAGTACTTTTGGAACTACTATAAATTCAACAGTTTTTTGCACTACCATTTATTAGTGCTAAAAACACTGATAATGGATAATCTTTTATCAACGCTAACTAAAAGTTCTAATAAATATACACTTTATAATCATTAAAAAAGCATTGATAAAATGATATCTTTGTCGATTCTTCTTTTATTATTGATAAATGTATCATTTATTAGTGCATTAGTTAGCATTGATAAATGACGTTATAAATATTTTAATTTTTATATACATATTTATATATTTTAAATCTGATTTATATACCAATAAGTATATATATTTATATAAATACAATATATATGTATGTATATTATAAAATATATAATATAAGATATTATATATAAAAAATTATCAAATTTATATTAATCAACAAAAATGTTTAATAATATATTTATATACATCAAAGAGTGCATACATATATCTAATATATTAAAATTTTATATAAGAAATTTAATAAATATATAAATGAATATATATTTATTTAATTTTATTTATAAAATATGTAAATATATATATAATTTTTATATATACATATTTATATATTCCTAAATATGATTTATATACCAGAAAATATATATAATTTTTTTAGATTTGTTGTACTTATTTATATTTATATATAATTATAATTACACATTCATGTGTATGTGTATTAAAATAAAATGACATGAACTATATAAATAAATACATAAATAAAAATTAAAATAAATTAAATAGAGTTTATATTTGAATGTATTTTACAATCATATTAAATATTTAAATTTACACATATATGTATGTGTATACATGTATATGTTTATGAATTTGTGTGTGTGTGTGTGTGTGTTTGTGAATATATGTGTGTGTATTTTTATGTACATGTATGTATGCATGTATATGTATATATATGTGTAACATCCCATCCTGGGTGCCACATGTAAGTGCCCTGAGTCAGTTGGTCACATGACCTCAAGCATGCCTCCCCATACGCCAGAGGCTACCGACTAGCAATGAGAGTTTGATAAGTTAATCATGGGGAGACTATACCCTCTTTTTATCAGATTAAACACCAATAGAAATAATAAAAAATTAAATATCTCATGATAACCCAAGAAAGAAATACAATATCTAACTAAATCATAAAATAGGCCATCCTAATGTATGTGTCAAGTGTATAAAATGTAAACTGAAAATAAAGACACCAATGACTCCCAAGCGGGTCCCGAACCACGTCTGGTTCCCTCATCTGAGCTTCATCCCCAAATTAGAAATCTAACCCAGGGCCTTTTCCCTTAACCTATCCTGCAACAATAGAGTCTATATGGGTACCAATCAGGCAGTCTGAGTAGGGTGTGATTACAACTCAGTAGATCACCACCAACGATGTCTAAAAAAATCTAGTCAATAACAGTGTATATAGTTCAATAAATAAATAAGTACAATTGATAAGTAAACAGTTATCAAATTATCATTTATTATCTACTTGACCACATTAACTACAGGGTACCTAAGGACACTCGTACCTCAATGCCATCTTCGACACATGTCGGAGCCTGATGTTTTCCTAGGTAATATAATATCTTAATACCTGCTTTGTCTCATGCCGAAGCTTGAAGTTTTCAAAGGTGACATTATATCTCAATACCTGCTTCGTCTCATGCCAAAGCCTGAATTATTCTCAAGTGAGGACATATATCAGAGTACCTTTATTACCATTCTTTATTCTATACTTGATTTTACATGCTACCATTATTAAATTCATAATTATTATGACTATGTTACCATTCTTACTTCTCAATTGAATGACCATGTTACCATTCCTTTACTCACAAGTACAATGACCATGTTACCATTTGTACTTCTCAATTGAATGACCATGTTACCATTCTTACTCACAAGTACAATGACCATGTTACCATTTGTACTTCTCAATTGAATGACTATGTTACCATTCTTACTCACAAGTATAATGACCATGTTACCATTTTCAATTTTTAATTTAGAATCACCATGTTCCCATTCTTTTACACATAATAAATTCATCAATTAATTATTCAAAATATTCATTATTAACTCAACAATTATTTTATCACATAATTACCCTTAATTAATTCCCCAATTAATTAAGTACATCAAAACCATTAATTAATTCATTAATTAATTATCTCAAGTCAATCATCCCAATATCACATAATTAATTCTACAATTTATTATCTCAAAAAAATAACCCAATATATCATAATTAATTCTATAATTAATTATTTCAATAAATAACTCAATATCTCATAATTAATTCTACAATTAATTATTTCAAATCATGACATCAATATCTCATAATAAATCTACCATTAATTGTCTTAAATCATATATCTCAATATCTCGTAATTAACCCCCCAATTAATTGTCTAAATCACAAATATCTAGATATCATAATTAATCCTCCAATTAATTAACTAAATAGATGCCCCCTAAACCTCATAATTAATTCACCAATTAATTATATAAAAGTACACCCCCTTGGTCTCACAATTAACTCCCAAATTCATCATCACCTTCAACAAAAAATCCAATTAATCAATTGGCCACATTAAATAAATCAATTTAGGAATTAAAATTGATAAATAATTATATAAATACTAAAACATACATACAAGTATCAAAAACATGACTATGGGAATTTAATATTAGACCACCTACCACAATTTTTTCAAATAACGATCTCCCAACAGAAATCCTCTAAAATTGAGTGGCATAATGATGTATATCTTGATATGAATCACAAACCCTAAATCAAGATCTCTTTAATTCCAAATATAAATCCATAATCCTAAATCTAGGTTCACCAAATCTAGATCTAAATCTATAAAAACAGAAGATTACCTCCCTCCAAAAGAATTATATAAGGAAGGAGGGTGAAAGGGAAAGTAATAGAATAAGATCCACTTACTGGGAGGGATGAATATCTTCGATCCAGGCTTTGAATACCAAATAAAGAAGTTCATGAAGTCTTACAATTAATCCAGAGAGCTCCAAAATCATGAAAGACCTCCTAGGGTCTAATGGGGGTATAAATAGGTGAATTCCGGGGGTTTGTGTATTTTTAAAATAAATTTTCAGGTCACTTTAAAAATCATGCATGGTTTCCTCGGTAGGGGCACACTATTTGACCTGACCGTGCACCAACCATGAACCTATTTTTTGAGGGGTGCAATTTTTTCCATTTTAAGAAGCACAGTTTTTCAAATTGTGCGTCAACCGTGTGAATCTTAACTGTCTAGAGTTGCATAGTTTTTTGGGATGGGGGTGTACGGTTTTCTCTAAACGTGCACTAACTATGTACAACCTGTTTTTCTTCCATTTTTCTCAAAATGAAGCCAAACACACCCCAAGTTAAAACCCCAAAAAATACTCAAATAAGGAAAAAATTACCTATAAATAAGTCTAAGTTAGCTCCAAAAAGGGATAGGATCTTATAATCTCTCCACCTTATAAGAGCTCATCCCTGAGCTGTACTCCCATGATTCTCTAAAATTTGGAGTCAAAAAGATTGAACTACTAAGCCTATATATCTAAGTCCCCTTCCCATGTCTCCTCCTACACACATCCAAGTTTCTATAATATATGAACAATCGGCATGGTCTTTCCCTGCAACACTTTCTCACTACGATCCAACACACGTATCGGATGCTCCGCAAAGGATGCATCTGCCTCAAGATCAACATCTTTCACATCAAACACATGATAAAGGTCAGGGTGATACCTCTATAGTTGTGACACATCAAAAAAATCATGCATAGCATCTTATTTTTATGGAACATCCAATCAATACACCACCATCCTGATTCTCTCTAAAACCTCAAACATTCCAACAAACCAGGGCGCTAACTTGATTTGTTTCCATATCCTATAGTGACCCAACATAGGGGAAACCCGAAGGAATACATGATCACCCTCTATAAACTCTAGGGTTCATCTCTTTTTTTCATCATATGACTTCTGTCTACTTTGATCTATATCTATACATTTCTAAATAAATTTCACATGCTCTGACGTCTCCTCCATGAGACTCAGTCCCAAAAACTCTAACTCGCCCACCTCTATTGATCATAGTGGTGATTTTTATGGCCTAAAATATAGAGACTCATACGGTTCCATATGCATCATTTCCTAAAAACTATTGTTATAGTAGAACTCCACTAAATCCAAGAACTTCTCCCAAGACCCACCAAATTAAAGAACACACACCTGTAGCATATCCTCAAGCACCTTTATAGTATGCTCTGACTGCCCATCTATCTGTGGGTAAAAATTTTACTCAATAAAACCTTTGTACCGAGTACCTTATACAAGCCCTACCAGAATAATGAAGTGAAATGGGAGTCACGATATAAAACTATATTCCATGGAACCCCATGCAGATAAACTATTTCCTGAACACACAGTTCTCTCAACTGCTCTACTGATAATGTCTCTAGTATAGGAAATAAATGTGCTAATTTCATCAGTCGATCCACAATAACCCAGATAGCATCATTATTCCTAGGGGCCTTCAGAAGACACATCACAAAGTCCATTGTCATGTTGTCCTACTTCCATTCTAGAATGAGAACTTATTGTAGAAAACCTCCAGGTCTTTAATGCCCTATCTTCAACTGCTGATAGGTGTAGCATCATGTCATGAACCCTACTATCTTCTTTTTCATGCCTAGCCACCAAAACTATCATTGTATTTCATGGTATATTTTGGTCACTCCTAGATGTACCACCCACTTCAAGGCATGAAATTTCCACATAAGATCCTCTCACATGCTCATAGGCACAAAAACCTGATTCCTGACATAGATGATTTCATTCTCATCTATGCTCCAATTAGAAGGTGATTCCCCATCTTCAAGGCTTTCCATCAGGGTCATACATTATGGATCCTCATAATTATAATCTTGGATCTATCTCAAAAGTGTAGACTCCACTAAAAATAATACAAGATCCATCTTCTCCTGACTCTCCTGAACCACCACATGCATCTCAGCCAGTAATGTCATCATATTCTACTCATCACTAGACTCATGTACCATCTAAGTTTGAGTTTTCCTTCTCAAAGAATCAATCGCATCGTTTCCTTTTCCAGTTGTATATGATATCCCAAATCAAATGAATACATATACTCAACCCATCTCTGCTTTCTGAGATTCAAATCTCACTACGATAAGATGTACGGTAAGCTCTTATGATCGGTAAACACTGTAAACTTCTCACCCAACAGATAATTTTTCCAAAACATCAAGGTATAAACCAATGATACCAACTCAAGGTCATGCATAGGGTAGTTACATTCATGTGGCCTCATCTTTTGTGACCCTTATTCTAAAACTCAATCTCCTTGATTCAACACAGCCTTGAGTCTGACCCCAAAAGTTTCACAATACACTATGTAATCCTCACCTAGCTCAGGTAGGGTAAAAATAGGTGATGATGTCAAATGATTCTTCAACTTCTAGAATGCCTTCTCACATGCTTCTAACCATTAAAACTTTATCCATTTCTTGGTCAATCTCGAGAGTAGTACTGCCAATCGGGAAAAGTATTGTATGAACCTCCTATAATATCCAGCTAACCCTAGAAAGCTACAAATATCGAATAAGTTCTTGGGATTCTCCCAAGAAACCACTGCTTAAACCTTCTTTAGGCCCACTTACATGCCTTCCTCTGAGATATTGTGTCCCAATAATTGTACTTGATCAATCCAAAATTGACACTTAGATAGCTTGGTGCATAGTCGATACTCTCTTAGTGTACTCAGGATGATGTCAAGATGATGGGAATGATCTTCATGAGTCTTGGATTACACCAAGATGTTATCCACAAACATCACCATAAACAGATCTAGGTACGGATAGAAGATTATATTCATCAAGGCCATAAACATTGTTTGTGTGTTCTTCAACCCAAACGACATTAATAAGAATACATATAGTAAATACCTATTTCTAAAATCATTCCTTAGTATATCAAAAGTCTAAACTCTCATCTGATGATACCTCAATCTCAAGTCAATTTTGAGAACACACAAGCTCCTCTCAACTAGTCAAAAAAATTGATGCATATAAGAGGATATTGATTCTTTACATTCATCTTGTTCAATTTTTGGTAGCAAACACAAAAGTGAAAACTCTTGTTATCCTTCTTTGAAAAAAACACAGGTGATCCCCAAGACGATGTACTCAGATGAATAAATACCTTATCCTACAACTCCTCTAGCTGTGTATTGAGCTCTTGAAGCACTGTCAGTGCCATTCCGTATGGTGGAATAGATACTGGATCATTCCCCATCATGATCTCAATAGTTAATTCCATATATATCTCAGGTGGAATCCCTGGTAATTATTTAGGAAAGACATCCTGAAATAGTTACACTATTGGTGGAAAGACATCTTGATTTTCACCTTCATCATCCAGAAAAATACTAGCAACCTAGTAAATGAGATCTCCCAGTTGTTGTGTAATCGGCCCTGCTCAGCCTTCCTGGATATCCCACTCCCCATGGTGAATATAACGATTTCCCTTAGGAGACATAAACATCACCCTAATATGGTAATAATAATTTTTTTCTTAGTATGAGACTATTTGTCTACACACATAATTAGATCAAATACTGACATGTCAAGGATATAGAGATCCCATAGAGAACAATACTCCCTAACTTTTATAGAAAATACCTTGGAAAAACATATGTCTATGGACCACACTCCCAATAGTGTATCTATATTCATTACCCCGCTCACAAAATCCACCACTAGGATCAAGCCATTAATAAGTTTAGATGATATAAAGGAATGAGAGGAACCAGTGTCAAATAATGCTCTAGATAATATAGAATCTACAAGAATAGTACCTCTCATTGTCGATTGTCCATCCTCACTGTCCATAGGTGTAGGGTGCATTACATGAAACTATCCCACCCCTCTTCCTTATGATGCAGTTTGACTCCCATCAGTTGTACCACTCTGTTGATATGGAAACTCTTTCCCAAAATTACTACATCCACTGCCTCTACCCCCTCGGCTGATATAATTATAACTACCAGAGTGATATGGTGCAAAAGATCCCCTTTCCACACCTTGGTTCTGTCTAACTCCTCTATCACTGACTATTAGTCACTTTTCCCTTTAGAACTTCTATAAATGTCTCGTCATTATATAAAATCTTCAATCCATTGGTGATTGGAGATAGTTTAGATAATAGTTTCCTAGAATACAAAATTGATGGAAGATCACTCCAGTAATTTCCTATACAACTGATCCCCCTGACTAGCCACTATGCTTCCCACTGCTTTAGCTAAAGTTATCATAGAGATTCTTCCTACTATCAAAAGTCTCACCTCCAGACCATCCAGTAGAAACTATCTATCCAACACTGGAAGCCTCTTTCAAGTTCCCGTCAACCATGAGATCTTGATCCACCACCTCAACAAAATTCTTTAACCTAAATAGGTTAACTTGGGACTTAATATCTCACTTAATATCATCCTAAAATAGTCTCTCAATGGTGGTCTTATATCCTACTATAACACTAGAGAAAATTGTTGTAGATTTTTAAAGAATCCAGCATAATCCCTCACAAACATGTTCCCTTGATTCATCCATATGAACTTTGTTTCATTCTCCTTCCTCAGTAGCTCTGGAAAAAGTTCTTCAAGAACCTTTCCAAAAATTCCTTCGATAACATAGCGTCTGTTTGTCTAGTCCATGCTTGAATGTCCCACTAGTGCTTTGATAATCCTTGTAGCATATAATCAGCCAACTTGACCCTTCTCTCAGCAGATGTCTCCAAATATTCAAGTATTGTCTCGATGAACTAAACCCAGAACTCAACTCCCTCAGGTCCACACTCTCCAGTAAAAGTTAGAGGGTGCGGCAACTAAAACTCCCTCGTTAGGTCAGACAAGCTATTCTCAACCTACCCTGGGTCTCTTCCCATGAATTTCATGAAACGATAGAACTTCTCTCAGAACTTCTCCCCTTCTTCCTCGCCCAAAACTATTAGTTCCTCAGGTTCCACTACTGGTAGATCATTACCATCCATAATCTATTGGAATCCTCTCAATAAGCGTTGTCATGGAGGTATATCTCTATAATTACAAACACATAACTTAATACTCATAACCCAACTTCTAACACATTTATGTAAGAGGTAAAACACATCGAGACACAACAATTAATTTCAAAAAACCCCACTACAAGGTTAAAATCAAGGTGATATCGCTACCCTTAACTATCCTACACCTAGGACTTGGTTATCAAAGGGTATTCACATTTTCATTATTCATATTTCTCATTAGATTACCATTTATTAAAAAAATTCATCATTTTACCTTTCTCAATTTCATATTAGGCATCATTTTAAATTTAATTTCATAAGCAAGGAAAAACATTACAAGTTCAATAACTTACCTAAAACATGTTTTCTTGTGCGTACCTAAAATGATGCATGTCATAAAATAATCCTGAGTTCCTAGTATGATGCATGATAACTCAACTCTCATTATTTACCGTACCACGATTCACATCTCAGAAAATATCAACAATTTATGAAACAATAATCACATCACACAACAAGTGTGTCACCCAAGGTAAAATAATATTCAACAGTAACAGCAAAATAACAATAAGAAAAATCCCAACCTAGGTACTTGGGTTTTCCCCTATACATGGATTTTCAACTCCCATGCACAATCTTATTACCAAGGCTCAACTCTTCCTAGTCTCCTTTATATCTTTTCCAAATAGTAAGACAAAATAAAAATAAAATAAAACTACTCTGATACCACTTTGTAATGTTCTGATTTGATTTCCACATGTAGGTTCCATGATCTGGTCAGTCACATGACCTCAAGAGCACCTCCATGTATGCTAGGGGCTACCGACTAGCAAGAAGGGTATGATAAGTCAATAATGGGGATACTATACCCACTTTTTATTTGAGTAAACACCATTTGAAATAATAAAAAACTATAGAAGAATAACTAACCATAAACAATTCAATATCTCATGATAACCCAATCAAGAAATATAATATCCAAATAAAACAAAAAACATGTCATGCTAATATACATGTCAAGTGTCTAAAATGAAAACTGAAAATAAAGTCACCAATGACTCTCAAGAGGGTCCCAAACCAAGTATGTTTCCCTCATCTAGTCTACATCCCCTAATCATCAATCTACCCCAATGCATTTTCCCTTAACCTATCCTGTAACAATAGAGTCTACTCAATTATCGATCAGGCATCCCGAGTAGGGTGTGAGAACAACTTAGTAGGACACCACCAATGGTGTCTAAAAAAATCCATTCAATAATAGTGTATGAAGTTATATAAAGAAATAAATATAATACATAAGTAAATAGCTATCACATTATCATTCATTCTTTATATAACCACATTAACTTTAGGGTTCCTGAGGACACCTGTACCTTATTCCAACTTCGGCTCATGTCAGATCCCAAAGTGTTCTTAGATAATATAATATCTTAATACCTTCTTCGGATCATTCTGAAGCCAGAAGTATTCAAAGGTGACATCATATCTCAATACCTTCTTCGACTCATGTCGAAGCCCGAAATATTCTCAAATGAGTCCATATCTCGGAGTACCTTTGTTACCATTATTTAATCCATACTTGATTTCCCATGTTACCATTATTAAATTGATAAGTAATATGACCATGTTACCATTCATACTTCTCAATTTAATGACCATGTTACCATTCCTTTACTCACAAGTACAATGACCATGTTACCATTTGTACTTCTCAATTGAATGGTCGTGTAACCATTCTTACTCACAATTACAATGACCATGTTACCATTTGTACTTATCAATTGAATGAATATGTTACCATTCTTAATCACAAGTATAATGACCATGTTAACATTTGAACTTTTCAATTTAGAATGATCGTGTTCTCATTCTTTTACACATAATTAATTCATCAATTAATTATTCAACATTAATTTCAATACTAATTCAACAATTATTTTATCACATAAATACCCTTAATTAATTCCCTAATTAATTAAGTATATAAAATCCATTAATTAATTCATGAATTAATTATCTTAAGTCAACCATCCCAATAACACATAATTAATTCTATGATTAATTATCTCTAAGAAATAACCCAATATATCATAATTAATTATATAATTAATTATTTAAATTAATAACTTAATATATCATAATTAATTATAAAATTAATTATTTCAACTCATGACACCAATATCTCAAAATTAATCTGCCTTTAATTATCTTAAATCATATATCTTAATATCTCATAATGAATCCCCCAATTAATTATCTAAATCACAAATCTCTAAATCTCATAATTAATACTCTAATTAATTATCTAATTAGATAGGTCTAAAACCTCATAATTAATTACCCAATTAATTATCTAAAAGTACAAACCCTTGGTCGCACAATTAACTCCCAAATTAATCATTACTTTCAACAATAAATCCAATTAATCAATTGGATACATTAACTGTATCAATTTAGGAATTCTAATTGCTAAAGAATGCTAGAAATCCTAAAACATACATACACATATCAAAACTGTGACTATGGGACTTGAATATTAGGCCACATACCTCAATTTTTCTAAGAATGTTCTCCTAATGTAAATCCCTAAAAATTGAGTGGCACAATGACAAAGATCTAGATCTGAATCTCAAACCCTAAATCAAGATCAAAAACTCAAGATCTCTTTAATTCCAAATCTATATCCACAATATTATATCTATATTCACCAAATATAGATCTATATCTAGAAAAAAAAGAAGATTAACTCCCTCCAAAAGAATGATATAAGGAATGAGGATGAACAAAAAGCAACAGAATAAGATCCACTTACTGGGAGGGATGAAGATATTCGATCCAGGCTTCAAATCATGAAGAATGGATGTTGGGAAGGCTTATAATTTTTTCAAAGAACTCTAGAATCATGAAATACCTCCTATGGTCGAATGTGGGTTGAAATAGGTGAGTTCCAAGGGTTCATGGAATTTTAAAATAAATTTTCAGGCCACTTTAAAAATACTACATGGTTTCTTGGGTAGGGGCGTATGGTTTGACTTAACTGTGCACCGACTGTGCACCTATTGCCTTAAGGGTTCATGATTTCTCTTTATAGGGTGCACGTTTTTTCAAACGTGCACCATTATTGTGAACCCTCACTGTCTATATTTGCACAGTTTGATGGGTCGGGTCGCACGGTTTTCTCTAATTGTGCGCCAACCGTTCACATCCTATTTTTCTTCCATTTTTCTTAAAATTCACCCAAACACACCCCCAAGTTATAACCCAAACAAAAAGTAATCAAATAAGGACAAAAGAGTACCTGTAAACAATTCTGAGACAACTCTAGAAAGGTCATGATCTTACAGTATGCATATGTATGTGTTGTAAGTGTGATGTGTATATGTATGTGGATGTATATGGATGTATGTGTGTTGTGTATGCGTATGTTTTTATGTTCATACATGTATATATGTGTGATTTTTTCTGTATTTATATGTACGTATATGTATTTTTATGTGTATGTGTATGTGTATGTGTATGTGTATGTTTATGTGTGTGCATGTGTGTGTGTGTGGATGTGTATGTACGTGCAAGTATGTGTATGTGTATGTGTAAGTTTATGTAGTATGTGTATTTGTATGTGTAAGTTTATGTAGTATGTGTATGTAAGTGTATATTTTTCTATTTATGTGTATGTAATTGTATTCATGTGTATGTATATGTATGTGTGCGTGTGTGCATGCATGTATACATGTATATGTGTGTATATGTATGTATGCATGTATGTGTATGTTTATGCTCATGTATGTGTATGTATTTGTTGTCTATGTATATGTATGTGTGTATGTGTATATATGTAATGTGTAGTTCTGTGTATATGTATATTAATATATCATTATATAACAAGAAAATTCATTTTTTTTCAATTTGAGATATCTCATTGTAGTGTGTGTGTGTGTGTGTGTGTCTATATATAAATATATATATTAATATTTTTTTAATTTTTCCATCTTGTAATATTTATTTATGCATTTTTAATTATTAATATTTAATATTTTTAATATCTTTTTAATTTATATAATTAATATTTATTCATTTTTATTTTAATAATTTTATATTTAAATCTTTATACAATTATTATTTATTCATTTTTAATTAATAATTTACTGTGAATCCTTTGTTTTTAAATGTAATTTTTAATATTTACTCATTTTCATTTTAATATTTATATATTTTTAATATATTTATAGCTGATATAATTAACATTATTTATTCATTTTTTTATATTTTTTGTAATTTATAAAATTTTAATTATTAAATTTTATTCATTTTTATCATTTATTCATTTATAAAATTTATTTATTTTAAATTTTTTATGTAATTTATTAATTTTTAATGTTTATCCATTTAATATTTTTTGTAATTTATTCATTTCTTAAAGTTATTTATAAATTTATAAATATTAATATTCAATATTTTTAATATGCATGTAATTTATATTATTAATATTAATTCATTTTTATTTTAATATATTTTTATTTAAATCTTTACACATTTGATATTTATTTATTATTAATTGGTACTTTATTATAAATCTATCATTTTGAAAGTATTTTTTAATATTTTTAGTTTTTATTTTAATATTTATTCATTTTTAATACTTTATTAATCTATATAAGTAAAATTAGTAATTAATTTTTTTAATATTTTTCATTTTATTAATTTTTTAATTATTAAATTTTTCTGATTTTTAATAGTTTTTAAATTTATTCATTTTTAATATTTATTCATTTAATATTTCAATAATTTATTCATTTTTAATATTTATTTATACATATTTAATTTTTAATTTTTCCTTTGTTTAATTTTTTTTATAATTTAGACAATTGGTATATATTCGTTTTTATTTAAAACTTTATAAAATTATTATTTATCATTTTAAATTAGTATTATATTATAAATAATTATTATTTAATTGTAGTTTTTAGTATTCATTCATTTTTGTTTTAATATTTATTCATTTTTAATTTTTTTTAATTTTCATAATAAATATTATTTATTGATTTTTAAATTTTTTTAATATATGTAATTAATATTATTTATTCATTTAATATTATATATTATTTTTTAATATTTTTTATTTTATTAATTTTTTATATTTTTGTAATTTATTAATTTTTTATTTTTATTCTTGCATATTATAATGTAAGTTTTTTATTTTTATTAATTATGTTTATATAATTAGTAATTTATTCATTTTTAATATTTTTGAATTTTATATAATTAAAATTATTTATTCTTTTTTTAGTTTTTATATTCAAGCATTTATCAGTGTTAATTTTAGACTTTATCAGCGCTAACAAGCACTGATAAAGGGAAGCCCCCTCACATAAAGGTTACCTAGCCTCATGTAAAGGTAGTCTTCCACCCACATAAAGGTCATCCAAGCTTACCCTTATGCATAACACCATTTATCAATAGTAAATTTAGCACAAAAAATCTATATTTTATCAGCGTTAAATTTTTCAGTGATAAAGCTGCCAATTAGCACTAATAAAAAAAATATTTTCATTTTAGCACTGATAAAGGCATGTGTTTCAGTTATTTACCTTTCCATATTAGTTATGCATCGTTTATTCATAGCTTCCGTTATATGTTTTCCCTTACTGATCATTCGAGCTCACCTCTTTCTTATGTTTTATTTTCTCCAGGATAGTAGGAAGTGTTTTATGAATGATGTGCATGGATATGCTAATGGGAATAATGGTGTACTCAAAGAAAATACTTTATTTAGTTTATGTTTTCAATTTTAATAATAATTTAAAGTACGTATCTCGTTTACCAGGACTACTAAACTATTCAGTCCTTCGGGATGTGATTCCTTGTATCTTATACCAATGTAATAAAGTAGACATCGAATCTGTGCTACTAGAGTTTAGGGTGATGCAATTGGTATCAGAGGAAGTTTTTTAGAAACCTTGGGAACTAAATTTAAGAAAACATAGATTTGGAAACATAACCCTGTGATGTAATTTGAGGATAAGTATAGAATAGCATCCTAATGTTTTGGTAAGGAAGAGATTATATGGTTTTACTAAAAAATTCATCCTTTTCTATATACTAGAAGTGGATGTGGTTTTGGAAAAGATGTACCTAGGGGTAATAACTCTAAAAAGGGCACATTGGGATTGACCCAATCATCACTTAGTGCATGAAAATGGGCCTTAATGTGCACATAGTTTGACACTCTTAGGGGATATTCTTAAGATAAATCAAATTTTCTTTATAAACCATTATGAAGGAGTTGAAAATAAATATATCCCCAAATAAACCATGTTTATGATTATGATATTATCTATGCATAAATTTTTCAATTTATGTTATGAATTCCACTAGTTTTTGGATTATAAATTATGTTTCATAATGATATGATCCAATCTGGTGTGCGCCATCAATTTGAAATGGCGCCTAACAGAAGGAATGGGAACCACATCAATGGATGTAATCTAAAGAGTAAGAATGACCATTTCTTTGATGGGATTAATATAATATTTTAAAGGGAACTAGACACCTAAACATTCTCATCACATGAGGACATAGTATCATGTGATAAAAAGATAAAGAAATAATTCTATACGTATTATGGATTTTAAGGGAAGCCAGAGAGGAAGAGGATGACAGAGAAAAAGATTGATAAAAGGAAGAAGGGAAAGAAGGATTTTCCCACGTGTGATAATTTTGGAAAGAAACATTCTAGTACTTTCTTAAAAGGAATGGTAGTTTTTTACAATTGTGGAGGGAAAGTACACTATGCTCATGATTTCAAGTGAAATAAAAAGGTTACTAATGTTCAATGCTTCAACTGTAAGAAGATAGGGCAATATAAAAACGAATTCCCCAAGAGTTATAGAAATATACCTCAAAATTATCTAATGGATCATGGTCAAGATTATGTTATTACCACAGAATAATTGTAATGATTAATTCTCTTATTTTTTGGATTTAAGAATTATGTCAATTTACTATTTTATCAATGATGTCTTGGTTATGAGAATTATGAAATGAATAAGGACTGTACTGAATCACTTTTTCATTAAGTATTTGAAAGTGTATGTTAAACAGTACTGATGATCAATAAAAATGATTCAGTTTCAAGTTGAACTTCTTAGAAAACAAATGATTGAATTAAATATAACACTTAATATGTTCCTGATGTTGATATAATGATTTTGGGATAAAGAGATGATTGATATGGATAAAGTAAATTGGATAGTACTAAATACCATGGAACTGATTAATGATTTGTTGAAAAGGTGGTTTATTCTATCATTGATAAAGTTAACAACATTTTCTAATTTAAGTAATATATCCAATAATCTATGTTTTATTTAAGGAATAAGGAATCATGCATGTTTTCAATAAGGTTTCATGGTAATTCATGTTATTTCCATGTTTCAAAAGAATACATGATGAAGGTACTCACAAGTTTGGTATGTGATGATTAATAGATACTTAATTTTGTTTATTGGATTAATGATAATTTCATTTTAAAAATTTAGTGACCTTCTTTCTAAAGTTTTGGATCTTAATCTTTTGGAAGATTCATAAGTTTAAGAATTTATGAAATGGTTTAAGTTGAACTTTGGACAATGTTTTAGAGATTAATGTATTAATTAACCATATAATGGTTTATATTGGATAACTTGTATTAACCATTTTTTTATAATAATAACAATATATTAAAGGAATTGTTTA
The DNA here is from genome assembly GCA_963277665.1 of Viscum album. Classification (NCBI taxonomy): domain Eukaryota; kingdom Viridiplantae; phylum Streptophyta; class Magnoliopsida; order Santalales; family Viscaceae; genus Viscum; species Viscum album. Next base: position 1,121,093,383 of record OY728121.1, read on the forward strand.
TCATTCTATTAGGGATCTTACCATCCATTAAAAGTGAATTTTAGTGCTTCGGGCATAAAAATTCATCTTGGATATTAATTTCTTATAATAAGAAATGAAGTGTAAAATAATTGAATCATAACCAAAATATGAAATTGTTCAAATGAAATATATATATATCAAGTAGTTATATATTCTCAGTTTGTATAGTAAAGTAATTACTCATCTCTAGGAAAATGATATTGAAACAAAATTATATCATAATACCTTCATTTATATTGAATTAGTAGTCTTTTAAACATAAAATATGTACAGGTTTAAAGACCTTTAATTCCCATTGATCATTAACTTTCTTGTGATCAATTATCTCAAAAAATATCTCTAATTATTTATGCTTTTCTTCTATGTCTATACCTTCACTTTCCACCAATGTTCTCCTACTTAGAAACCTAGTTATCTGTTACTCCATATGACCTTTGTATTTACTTTATCTATTATTAAGAGGATATTTTATCAAATATTTTTATAATGTGGGTTATCAACAAAATAATTTTAAAATATCAAACCCTTGATTACCGATATCAAGTTTAAATTGTGAGGACACAGTTTATTTAAGATGGGGAGAATGGAACACCCCAGAATTCTATTATAAGAATATTATATTTGATAGCATGTATGACACACAACACCAAGAATAGAAGGTAATATTAAATCATAATAATTTAAGATATATTTATTTTTTAAATAAATTCAATCTCTTTGATAGCTTGAAATTCACGCAACACCAGGTTTGAACAAAATGTGATACTTTATTAAAATATTATTATTTAAAAATTACCATTATAACATAGCCATTAAATTAGAAGGTATGAATATTAATAAATAAATTTTAAAAATTATAGGTTTTAAATATGTATAGAATAAATAAAATGGATATATATTTATTATAGATAAACTTAGAACCATTTAAAATAAAAGGAAACGTTTTTTGAAAAAATGTATTTTTTTCTTTCTAAAAGACGGTCTAGTCGCACTTTGAGCACATAGTTTATAATTAATTTTTAACAATTTTTGAAAATTTATTTTAAAAAATAAACTTAATTTTTGGAATCTACATGTCAAAATTATCTTAGGATGATATTTTGGTAATTTTATGAAAAGTTTTATTTTTTGATGAATAGTGAAAAATACTGAATTTTAATTGAAAACTACCTTTTTGTTTAAATTATTTATAAAATTATATTCTATTTTGAATAGGTTTTAAAGTAAAATTAGTTAAATTATATATATAATTATCCAATTTGGTCATTCGAACCATTTTTATATTAAATTTTGATATATAAACTTTGTAAACTTTTGAATATTTTATCATTGAAAAACAGCTTTCTCGTCGCGTCAGTAGGATTAATTTTAAATTAAATTTTTCTGACTATGTGAATGGAATTTGAAAAAATGGATTCCATATTTTTCATCAGAATATTTTATATTACCTAATAATTTTAACATAATTTTTTACCAAAATTAATAGTGAAAATAGTAAAAATTAATTACTACGGTTAAGGTAAAAAGGGATTTATCAAGGGTTAAACATAAAAGATAAGGGTTGAAATGACCTAAAAACTTGTCTAAAATATATTTTATGGAAATATTTAAATTATATAGTGTATAATTATTTATAATAATTCATTTTTTACCCTTTTGAAATGTGAAAAATATGGGTACACCTTTTTGTTTTCAAAAAATTACAAGTGTGCCACTCACCTCACTTATAAAAGGAAACCCCCTCTCCTCTCCTCTTCACACATTAAAAACCTTTTGGTTAAGAAAATATCTATCCAAAACAATTCTCAACTTCACTCATATAATCTTATAATCCTTAGTTTTGTAATAAATCCAACCTAGGAAGGCTATTGGTTCAAACATAAGGAGGATACCCGAAGAAGAGTTAAGATTCTTCAACCAGTGTTTTTATTTTATTTTTTCCTCTACCTCATTAAATTATTATTAAAACATTATTATATAATAAAATAATTATATTATATATAATTATATTTTTTATGTTAATTTAATGACCTAAAAACATCCTCACTTCCATCAAATGGGTTACAAAATCATCATTCGTGTGTATGGTGGATTACCGCCTCGCGAACTGACATTCATTTTTCCACTTCCACCACTCACGGTTGGTTATGATTATGGATATAATGTATATATATGATATGTATAAAATAATTATACCTATGGATTAATTATATAATACATAAATTTTTTACTTTCTATTCTATAGGGGATATGATAATGTCACTCGTGTGTAAGGCGAACTATCGTCTTGTGAAGTGATGTGATTCATCTTTCACAAAGATTTACATGGAATATATTAAAGATAAAGTTAATATATGTGACATAAATGACATAATTATGATATTAATTAAATATTTACCATTATTAAAAGATAATATATCATTTTATTTCTTACTTTTTCACTCGCTGAAAGATGATAATGTCGTTCGTTTACGTGTGGAATACCGCCTTCATGAAGCTATGTGAATCTCTTTTCATCACCAAACTACATGGATGATATATAAGTATATTTAAGTAAATAGTAAGGTATATATGATATTATGACTATTCTATAATGATAAAATATTACTTAACTTCTTTCCATAATAATCACTAAATAATAGAAATGTTACTCATGTGTACGTATGACCTACCGTCTCCATGATTGTAACATAGTTCATTTTTCACAACCATATTTCATGTTTTATTTTAAAATTATAATTTATTTATAAATAGTATAGTTATTTCATGATTATTATTCTTTATATTTTCAAATAATGGCCTCTTTGACTATAGTCATACCTACCAAATTCATTTTTGACACATAGTCCAAATATCATCAAAACAGCCAATGTAAACTTAATTGATTAAGTAGTCCCATATAATATAGAAATAATTTAAATAAAATGAATAATAAACTTGAAAAAGTTTCGTACACAAGTAAATAATTAAAAAAAAGTTTTTTATTTAGGAAGATAAAGAACATACGTGCTGATTCAGACTCGATGTAAGGGTTTCTCATCTCACTTTTACTTCTGTGAGACATACACCATATTCACCGCTTATTTATTTTGTGTTGTGTATATAATAAATTTTTTTATGTTATATAATGAATTCATCTATCTTCATAGTATTTAATGTTTTATTTAAATTTATTTCTTTCATGGGTATTATGATACAAAAGTTACCAAAGTGGTAAGGGTTTACTTCATAATCTCTTCATTATTTAGGATGGTTTTTTTAAGTCTCACTTGGGGTAATTATTTGATATTTTTATCTTAAATCAATATCTTTTATTCTCCTATGGTCATTCATAAACTTTTGAAGCAATATTTCTATTTTTCCACTCTTTGGTACTTAAAATTATTGAGAATTTTTTTTAAGAAAATCTCACTTTATTTCTCTCTTCAATCAGAAATCATTTTTTATAAAAAAACTTTTTTTCTGAAAATGTTTTCAAAAATGTTTTTAACCTTTTCAAAATTATTTATTAAATACATTTTTACCCATTTTTACTTTTTAAAAAAATTAAAGGAATCTTTATATAATTTTTAAAATAATTCCTGTTTGGATTTTTCCAAAAATATGAAAGGAGTCTTTGTTTTAATTTGTAGGGCATGAATGGAATTTTCCACCATCATGAACAAACAATTTTTTAAAGGTTATTTTAAAATAAAATTTTTTTCAAAATATTTTTTTAACTTTTAGTTTTAAAAATATTTTCAAAGTGAAAAGTTTATTTTCCTCAAAAAAAATTAAATATCTTTTTATGGTATTTCTACTCATCAATGACATCAAACCTTTATTAAAATTATGATCCGTTAGGTATATGTTGTATTTATATCATCCTTATTCTTTATTTGGATAATTGGTGATCAATTTAACTGGGGATATAATTTTTTGATACCATTCACTTTACTCTAGATGGTTTGTGATTATATTTATTTATTGGGGAAAGTATTTACATTTCGTATGCTAGTTTAAATATGAATATTTATGTGCATTATATTTAACCCCATTAATATGAGGAATGCATTAGACATTGTGAGTGATGGGCATGGCCCACTATAGCCCCTTGATGCATCGTTAGGTATCATGAGACAAAATAGATTAGGTTTTAGCTAAGTCCTTACCCATTTATATAGATGTCTTGGCATAAGGCCTCAGTGGTATTATATATCTTGGAAAAAAGGATCGACGGTATTAAATGTCTTGGCCCAAGGCCTCAACAGTATGTTTTAGATTTCTAGAATTATGCATTCTATAATTATGTATTCAGTTATTGATATTCCTTGTAACTATTCAATTAGTTAGAATATACATGGTTAGGTTTCAAGTACATGTGACTATTTATATAGAATTATATTATCATCATTTATTCCAACTATATTATGCTCAATTAATTGATTAAATTACATGTGTTTCAGTTATTTACCTTGCCATGTTGATTATTTCTTATTTATTCATAGCTTCTATTGTACTCTTTCCTTTACCGAGCATCTAATATCACCCCTTTCTTATGTTTTATTTTCCCCAGGATACTAGGAAGTGTTTTATCATTTATATACAGAGATATACTAAGGGAAATAATGGTGCTCTTAAAGAAAATACATTTTTTATTTTATGTTTTTAATTATAATAAAAATTTCAAGTATGTATCTAGTTTTCCAAGACTAATAAACTATTCATTCCTTTAGAATTTTATTATTTTCATCTTATTCTAATGTAATAAATTAGACACTAGCTCCGGGATACTGGGGTTTTGGCGCTACATGTACTATGTGAAGGTAAAACCCTATAAAAACATGGACTCGTTATTCCTCACATCACTTCTACACTAGAAAAATAAATGAATGAAAAGAAAATTTCAAAATTAGTATATCATATGACCATAAGGTTTGAAAATAATCTTATAGATGGTACAATCTTCTAAATAACCACAACTTAGAGGTAAAACTCTATAATCAAATTATATAAAATGTATTTTAACTTCTTTCATTACATAACCTTTTTTATTTTCTAGGAAGTGTTAGATGCTCATTGTAGTCAATTTGAATACTCTAAAGAGTTGTTTTTTTTGATTTAATGAATGGATATCCAACAAATAATCCTTAGATGTTTTATAAAGAAACTTCATATTATACATTTTATATTATTTTTTACGAAGAATTTTGTTTTGATAGGGTGGTGTTTAAATATCATCAAAATCAAGGTATGAGGATAGTCAGTAAGAACAAGAAGCCTACATATCTCTACAACTGGATAAGTATTAGGTTATATATAATAATATTTCATTATCAAAACATATATCAAAACAAATTACTTATTCTTATCAATGTTTATGTAGTGTCTGAAACAAAATAATGACCACAATTTTGGTTATTAAATATATAAATTTATGAAAGATATTATATTCCATAAAAAACAAACATCCCCAAAGAGGTATTTTCCAATGATAATTACAATTTAATTTAGAACATTTATTAATAATTTATGTATATTTTTCCAATACTATCAGATCTATCATCAGTCCATGTGTTTAGAAAAAAAAGTAGATTTGTTTAGAAATGATTGTGCATAATACATGGTGTTAGAATGTTTGAAAACATAATGAAGAGGTGATTTTCTATCATGTTTGTAATTTTTTTATTTTTCATGGATCATGAGAGTGGGTTTATCTACTATTTATTTAGTAAATTTTCATATAATTTTACCTATTTCTGATTTAGTTAATTCTTTTATCATTTTTATCTACTTTTTATTTAGTTAATTTTAACATAGATCATGAATAGGTGATTTAGAATTTATTTTTCTCCAAAAATGGTATGCCTATAAAGAGAAAAAAGGCCTCCATACAAAGTTCATGGTTATTTATTGTAATACCCTGAGATTTTAGAAAAGAGAACTATATTCAATAGTGTATTTGACATGCAACACTGATCTTGAATGACCCGTGATATATATAACCATTATAACCTAGCCGTTAAATTAATTAGTGTGAATAGTATTAACTAATTTATGAAATATATATATATATATATCCTAATAAATGTAAATTATTGATAAATTTTTATTAAATAATCATTCAATTTTTACTTAAGTAATTTTATTCTCCAAAAATATGTTTTCTTAAAAAATGATTTTTGTTTATTTTCTTGAAAAAATTATTAAAATTATTTTTTGGAAATTTTATAAAATTTATTTTATATAATTAAATTAATTTTTTAAATCTTAATATCAAAATTTACTTTGGGTGAATTTTTGGGATTTTTTGAAAAGTATTTATTTTTCAGTGAATAGTGAAAAATAACGATTTTTCTACAAATGTCAATTATTTTAAATAAATCATGAATTTAATAGTACCATTATGTTTTGAATATAATTTAAATTAAAATAATTATTATTTAGTTATTTTTAATCAACTTGATGTTTTTTAGTCAACTTCATGTTGGATTTTAGTATAAGTTTGTCTTTGGGTTTAAAAATAGAATATTGGTGAAAACTGTTTTAAAGTGCATAATGTTTATCCTTTATAATTAATTAAAAAAACCATAATGAAGAATTATTTAACATAAATTTATATATTATATACTAATAAATATTACTTTATATTCATACAATAATTATTATTAATCATAGAGTTAATATAAAATCATCTTTTCCTTGAAAAATATAAAACTAGAAAACCCGCTTTTTCATCGCGCCTGTGGAATTAGTTTTAAATTATATTTTTCCACTTATGTGAATTTAATTCAGTAAAATGGATTATATATTATTTATAATAATAATTTATATTGTATAATAAGGTCGACTTAATTTTTTACCATAATTAATAGCGAAAACAATAAAAATAAATTATCGCGGTTATGGTGAAAACAGGTTTATGAGGGGTTAAACTAAAAAGATAAGGGTAAAAATGACCTAAAAACTTTTATAAAACTATTTTATGGAAATATTTAGACATTATCATGTCTAATTATCTATAATTATACATTTTTAATCATTTTTTCATATAAAAACATTTGTACACCTTTTTCTTTTCAAAAATTACAAGTGTGTCATTCACCTGACTTATAAAAGGCCATCACCTCTCCTCTATTCTTCACACCTTAAAACCCTTTTGGTTTAGACCATATCTAACCAAATAAATTCCCAAACTTCATAATAATATCCTATAATCCTTGGTTTATTAATTAATTCATTCTATAAATACTTTAAGTATAATCCTAAAGTGGTGGTCCGAGAAGTGGTAAAATTCCTAAATATGTGTTTTTGTTTTATTTCTCCTTCCATATCCTTAAAATATTATTAAAATATTAAAATATGCGTGTGTACGATGGACTACCTTTTCACGAACCGATGTCATTAGTTTTCCATCATCGCCTCTCATGGATTATTTTAATAATGTAATTAAAGTATATATATTATATTTGTAACATAATTATACTTCTAAAGTTATTATATCACATAAAAATTTTAATTTCTATTCTGTGGGGGGTATGATAACGTCGCTCGTGTGTACAGTGGACTACCACCTCACGAAGCAATGTGATTCGTTTTTCACTAAAACTTTACATGGAAAATATTAAGGATAATTTTAATGAATATGTGTTATATAAATTAAATAATAAATATATTTATGATATATTTATCATTCTAAAAAGATAATGTATAATTTTCTTTCTTACACTGAAAAAATGATAACGTCATTTTTATATGTGTAGACTACCACCTCTATAAAGCGATGTGATTATTTTTCATCACCACATCACTAGAATGATATATATAAGTATATTTAAATAAATAATATGGTATTTATGATATTATTATCATTATGTGAAGATATATTAATACATACCTTTTTCCATGATGATCATTGAAAAATGTAAATGTTACCCACACGTACACATAGCCTAATGTCTCCATGATCGTAACATAGCTCATTTTTAATGAAACTTTTTCATGATTGGTTTCAAAAGTATAATTGATGAATAAATATGAAAATTATTTCATTATTATCATTTTGGATATTTTGAAATAATGACCTCTTTAACCATAGTCAACACACTGAAGTTGTTTTGAAACAATGAGTAGAGCATCCTTGAAACACTCGGTGTGGACTTAACTCATTAAGTATTAAAATATATACTAAAAAAAGAAATAAAATAAATTATTTGATTATAAGGTATTAAAACTGTAAAATTTTCTTAATAAAAAAATAATTTATGTAAGCTTATTATACAAAATTAAAAGTACATATAAGGAAATTTTGGACTCTAGGTAAGAGTTTTTCTCATCTCAGTTTTTATTTCTATGAGACATATGTCATATTCATCACTTGTTTTTATTATGTGGTGTATATAAAATCAATTTTATATATAATATCATTAATCCATCATACATCATGGAATTTTAATTTTTAATTTAAATTATTTCATCCAAGGGTATTTGACTTGAAAGTTACCAAGTGGTAAATAATTTCATAACTCAATTTATTTTCGTTGAGTTATATTACTTCTTTTTTACCTTTGTTATTCTAAGATTATGTGTGAAATTAATTTTTCAAATATTATGTTTTAATTTCACTTTATATATGTTTATATTAATTTTATACACATAATAAAATCATTTATTAATTCTAACTTCAACATTATGATCATTGTAATGAACTTCATCTCAATTTCCTTTTATTGAGGCATATTTTGATATTATTCACCTATATTCTTATATGAGGTGTATATACAACCCCTTTGACATGATATATCATGAATTTATCTATTATAATTATATTTAAAGTTTTTTTATTGTTAATATTTCATGAGTCTTACGATTCAAATGTTTCCAAAGTGGTAAAGGACTTTATTTTAAAAATCCTCTTTTAAAGTTACCTTTTCAACTCTTTTCAAAAGAATGTAATTTTTAACAAATACAACATGAATGGAATTTATTTCTATCATTATTCCTTAATTATTTTATGTTTCCTTTATATATTTCCAAGGTTCTTTTCAATGAAAATGGTTTCTTTTTTATGTGTGAACCTTTTATATTTTAAAAAGTGATTTTGAAAAGAAATTTTTTTTAGAAGATCCAACTTCATTTCTCTCTTCGTTTGAAAATAATTTTTCTTTCAAAATCCATTTTTTCTAAAAACTATTTAAAAAATGATTTAATATGATTTTTAAAATTCATTTTTACTCATAATTGTATTTTTACAAAAAAAAATTAAAAGGAATCTTCCTATCATTTTCTAAACAATGCCCATTTGGATTTTACCAAAAATGAGAAAGGAATTTTTATTTTAACATGTACAACATGAATGGATTTTCCCTCTATCATGACCATTATTTTATTTGAATATTCCATTATATATATCCAAGTTTATTTAAATGAAAAGTCTTTTCAAAATATTTTATGAATTTTTAATTTTTAAAAGTTATTTTCAATATTAAAAATCTATTTTCCAAAAAAAAATTAATGATATTTAATTGGTATTTACATTCATCAACATCAATAAACATTATTGTTACTTATTACTTAATGAAGATATTTTGAAATTATCTTATCCTCATTCTTTCTATGTATGGATTATGATTGTTTCAAAGATATTTTTATGGAATCTATTTCTTTCCCACATGTTAATCATGTTTTAAAGAAATTATCATGGAACTCGTTTCTTTTTCATGGGTTAATATTGTTTCAAATAGATTATTATGGTACCCATTTATTTCCCATGGGTTAATCATCTTTCAAAAATATTTTAATGGAACCCATTTCCTTAACATGGGTTAATCATGTTATGAAAGTAATAATTGGTATTTTTATCAGTTTTATGGTGAAATACAAGATCTATATAATTTATTCATTATACGGTTCTTGTAAACTGTTTATAATGATGGGTGGTTCCATTATAAACCAAGTATGGGTGGTTCTATTATAAACCAAGTATAGGTGGTTATGTTATTAACCAAGTATTGGTGGTTTCATGATAAATCAAGGACGGGTTAGTCCATTATATACCTCCAATACATTGGGTATTCTGGTGATGGAAGTCACCCATATTTTCTATTCCATTTGTAAGAGTGATATAATGATAATTTTTTCAATATAATAATAAGTTTTATCTATGTTTTTATGGGTTTATAATGTTTCTTATGATTGAGATTGATATCACATGGCACATGATTATTTATTATGATGACTCTTGACTTTGATAAAGCCTTATACCATGTTTTCATGTTTGATGGTCCAAGTATTGATGGGTATGAATATTATTATTTTATTCTAATTCACTTTGATTATGTCATCATACCCTTATGATCTTCTTATTCTCCCTGATTGAATTAAATTTTTAATGCTTATTTTTACCCTTACTGAGAATTTGAGCTCACCCTTCTTATGTTTCATTTTACCTAGGTTACAAATATTGGGGTTGAAATAATTATGTCTATAATGGTTTCTTATGGATTATAATTATTACCTAATGTGTAATATAAAAATATGGGTACCATGGGATATGATGTTCATCATTATGAACAAGTGTTTTATGAATCCATTATGTTAAGAGTTTTTTAAAATTATCTAAAACTCTAAACCTAAAATGTCCTAGAGAATATAAGTGATCCAATATTTCATTTTGATGTTGTAAGTTTTGGATAGCAAAAATTGGGTCACCTTCATCAATATAAAATCTGGAAATGTAAAGTTTATTTTTTCAATGCCAGATATGGGAGTGCGTGTTCTGGGCTGTGATATTTGGTATCAAAGGAAAGGTTTGGATAACTTTAGAGATTAGTATGTGTTTATGTGAGTTTATATTAATAGTTTTAGATATCATCATAGGTCTATAAGATTAAGAATTATCATGACTTAAAAGTCTTAAAAACCCCTTTGAGGTTTTAAGCGATGAGATATTAAAGTGATTAATGACACTTTAGGAGACGTTTTATTAGGTTAAAGTATATGTAAGGTTTTAGTTTAATGTGAAGTATTCATTTAAATTTTATGGAAATAATATTTAAGGTATTTATAACCTTTAATGTTTATATGATCTTGGATATTGATGTAATTATGGGAACAAAAGTTTATTGTATAGATAACCATGGGATTTAAAAGTGATTTGGTGACCAAGTGATTAATGTTATTTCAAAAAAAAAGATCTCCAAATTTTTTGTCTTGGAAGATTAAAGGTATGAGATAAAATTTGAGGTTAAAATAATATTTAATGTTTAGGTTATTTAGGAATTATTTATATTGAACTTTGGGTATTACAATTAAATTTTTTCGATTAATTTATTATTTCATCATATGATGGTTTACTCATTTTGGTAAACATATTACCATGTTCTAACCATTTTGGTTTTTCTAATGTCTAAAGATAGTTGTAATAGATTTATTATCCCTTTTATGTTTATTTGGTCCTTTAAAAGTTGAATTTAGTGCTTCAGGTATGAAAAAAATCATATTGAATACTCATAATTTAGAGAAAAATATTAGATTGTGGTGGAAATAGCCTAAAGGATGAAATTATACATGTAAAGTAAGTATATTTCACTATTTTTTCAGAATAGACAGTAAAATAATTCCTCAAATATAGAAAAATGGTCTTGAAAAAAAATATCCTAGTACCATTATTTCTGATAAACAGATGGTCTTTTCACTCATCATAAATTTATGTTTTTAAGGTCCTTAACTTTCTATTGAACATTCACTTTCATATGATCAATAAGCTCTATCATTATCCATGATTATTTATATTTTTCTTCAAATTATAAATCTTAACTTCCCAATTATTTTCTTCTATTTTGGAACCTAGTATGTGTTATTTATGATGACCTTTGTACTCCCCTTTCTCTTTTATCAAGAGGATGTTTTATTAACCCTTTTAATGATGTGGGTTTTCAACCAGAATATTTTCAAATATCTAACCTTTTATTACTAAGATAAAGTTAAAATTATGAGGATGAAATTTAATAAAGTGGGGATCATGTCACAACTTGATATTTTAGTAAATAAAACTATGTTTGATATTATATTTGATATACAACACTGAGCTTAAATGACCCATGATATATACAACCACTATAAATAAGCTATTAAATTGGTAGGTATGAATAGTATTAACTAATTTATGATATATATATATATATATATATCATAATAAATATAAATTATTGATTAATTTTTAGAATATAATCAATTGATTTTTGGTAAAGTAATTTTATATTTCAAAAATAAGTTTTCTTCAAAAATCATTTTATTTCTTTTCATGGGAAAAAGTTTTATAATTAATTTTTAGAAATTTTATAAAATATATTTGATAAAATTAAATTAATTTTTTAAATTGGAATATCACATTTTACTTTGGGTGAAATTTTTGGATTTTTTAGAAAATATTGATTTTTTGGTGAATAGTGACCAATTCTGATTTTTCTAAAACTATCAATTATTTTCAATAAATATGGAAATTTAAAAGTACCAATAAATTTTGAATATGATTTAAAGTAAAATAATTATTATTTAGTTATATTTAATCCACTTAATTTCTTTTTAATAAACTTCATATTGTATTTTAGTATAAGTTTGTCTTTGGGTTTAAAAACGGGATTTTTCTGAAAACTGTTTTAAAGTGCATGATGTTTCACCTTTTTAATTAATTAAAAAACACCTAATGAGGAATAATTTAAATGAAATTTATATATTATATATAAATAAATATGAATTTATATTCATAAAATAATTATTATACGTTATAGAGCTAATATAAAATCATCTTTTCCTTGTAAAATAACTTCTTGAAAACCCTCTTTTTTGTCGTGTTTGTGAGTTTAATTTAAAATAAAAATATGTCACTTCTGTGAATTTTATTTAGTAAAATGGATTAAATATTTTTAATAATAATAATTTATATTATCTAATTAGTTCAATTTAATTGTTTAGCCTAATTAATAATGAAAATAGTAAAAATAAATTATTGTGGTTAAGGTAAAAATAGGTTTACCGTGGGGTAAACTAAAAAGATAAGAGTGAAAATGGCCTAAAAATTGTAAAAATTTATTTTTTGGACATATTTAGACCTTATAATATATAATTATCTATAATTATCCATTTTTGAGCCTTGTTTAATGTGAAAAATGTGGGTGCACGTTTTTCTTTTCAAAAATTACTAGAGTGTCACTCACCTCACTTATAAAAGGCCACCCCCTATCCTCTCTTCTTAACACCTTCAAACCCTTTTTGTTAAAAAAATAACTTTCCAAATCACTTAATAACTTCCATATCCTCATTATAGAATCATATTTTTGTTAATAAATCCATTCTAGGAATATGTTAGGTATAATCCTAAATAGGTGGTCTCAGAAGAGGTAAAATTTCTAACTATGCATTTTTGTTTTATTTATCCTTCCACCTCCTTAAAATATTATTCAACTATGATCATATGATAAAACCAGTATCTAATATATGATTATATGTTATTATATTAATTTAATAACCTAAATTCATATCCACTTCCATTAAATGGGATACTAAATCATTATTTGTGTATATGGTGGACTGCCACCTCGTGAACCAATGTCATTTGTTTTCCATCATCACCTCTCATGACTCGTTGTAATTATGGATTTAAAGTATATATATATATGATATTTTTAATATATTTATACTTATGTATTTATGATATCACATATAAATTTTTACTTTCCATTCCGTGTGGGATACGATAATGTCGCTCATCTATATGGTGGACTACCGCCTCGAAAAGCGATGTAATCTGTTTTCCACTAACCCTTTACATGGAAAATAATAAGGATAATTTTAATGAATATATGTGATATAAGTGACATAATAATTATATTAATGAAAAATTTATCATTCTAAAAATATAATATATCATTTTATTTCTTACTCTGAAAACTAATAATGTCATTCGTATACGTGTGGACTATCGCCACCATAAAGTGATGTGATTTTTTTTCATCACTACATCACTAGAATGATATATATATATATATATAATATGGTATTTATGATATTATTATCATTATTTAAAGATATATTAATACATACCTTCTATTCATGATGATCATTGAAAAATGTAAACGTTACTCATGCATATGTACGACCTACCGTCTCCATGATCGTAATGTAGTTCATTTTTCATAACCATTTTTCATGATTGGTTTTAAAAGTATAATTGATGAATAAATATTATAATTATTTCATTTTTATTATTCTGGATATGTTTAAATAATTATCGCTTTGACTATGATCAACACACCAAATCCATTTTGAAACAATGAATCGAATGTCCTCAAAACACCTCATATGGACTTAACTGATTATGTATTCAAATATTTCATTATAAAGAAATAAAATAAATTATTTAAGTATAAGGTATTAAAATTGTAATAGGTTATTAAGAAATAAAATAATTTATGTTGCCTTATTATATTTGAGTTAAAGGACATACAAGGAAAGTATAGACTCCAGGTAAGGGTTTTTCTCTTCTCACTTTTTATTTATGTGAGACATATGTCATATTTATATTATCCCACATTTTTATTACATAACTTTTCATTAAATTTTACAAAAAAATGATCTTCAAAGTTTAGTGTATTGGAAATAAGGTACATAATACATAAAAACATAAGGAATTATTAAAATATAATTTTAAGGATTCATCATAGGATCATCCTAAGTACAATTACTGCATATCATAACCTAGGAACATACATCAAAGAAAAGGGTGAGAAGAAGGCCCAGTAAGGGTAAACAAGGGAAACAATTTACTTGATATATCTATAAGAACTTTATGAAATACATAAAGATGTGAGAAATGGAAAAAATAGGCATATAATAATAAAAATAACATGAATCATAACTTTATAATGTGGCTAAAACATTTAATTTATACATTCATAAGAATATCACTAAAGTCCATCCCCAAGGGGTCATAAAACTTACCAAGGTTATTCACCAAGGTATCGTAAAACTTGTCATCTCTAGAGATTAATTTCTTTACCCAATGCATTGGACACACCCTTAATATGTATTTATTTTCATTTGAGATACATATATAATAATCATAAATTTCATAAATAACCCATAGAGAATAAAAGAAATGGGTTTCATATCAAAATCTTGGCGTTTCAAAAAGTGATTCAAAACATGATCATTATGTTATTTATAACCCATGGAAAGGAAAATCGGGTTTTATGTATGTTGATTCCTAAATAAAATAAATAATTTTTATGTTGTGATTAATACCCCTGGAAATGAAATAGGTTTGGATATTCATATAAATAAAATGAAATAATTTCTTGATAAAAGAGAGATATTTTGAGATGAAAATTCTACAGCATAACGGTTATGAAACATGGTTTTAGAAAACATTAAAAAGAGATGGTACAAGGGTATACCATCCATAAATTAATCAGAATAAAATATAGGGAAATAATAAAATCTAAATAAGAACATGATATGGAAATTTTAAAGACATACCACATAAAAGAGAACTTGAGAGGAAAAGAGAAGTTGAGAATTCCCTTACCTTGAAGAGTAACTTCTAAAACTATAAGATCAAGACCTTGGGGGCTTGAGGACACCTTGGGAGGACTCCTTGGGAGTTATAACTAGAATAAATTCATTGATAATGATTTTGGAGTGAAAGTAAATGATGTAATGGGTGGGTATTTATAGAAAAAGTGAGGGAATATTTTATTAATTTCTAAGGACACCTCATTAGTGGTATTTGAAAAACCATGGGCTTTACCATGGTATTGGCCACTTGGGAAACCTCATAAAATATTTTCATCCTTAAGATTCTATTGTCCTTATTACATCATGATTGCATAATTATTACATAGGTATGAGTTCATTAAACTTCCTGAAAACTCAAAACTGTATTTTTACTATTCACCAAAAAATCAATCATTTCAAAAAAAATCCCAAAAATTCACCCTAACCATTTTTCAATATGTAGAATTCAAAAGTGGACTTCATTTTATAAGAATTATTTTTATTTTAAATTAAATTAAATAAATAAAATACTAATACATAACTAATAATTTTTAAAACATTTATTTACTTATACTATGATATAATTATATCACATTACCACTTAAGATGAGTAAAACATATTTATACTTCCTTAGGTGAGGTTAATATTCCATTGGCCAAATTAGAATTCACAAGAGTAAAATTACTATTTAAAAGGGTAAAGTTTCTATTCACCAAAAAATTATTTTGATCTTATTGAACCACATTTTTCACCCTAATTACAACCATGTATGTCTGATTTTTGAAAATAATTTCACAGAGAATGTTATTTAATAATAAAATATTTTTTAAAATTCATAAAAAAACATTATTCATCAAATACTATTCATCAGAAAAACATTATTCATCAAATACTAAAAAAATTAAACTACTTAGAAAACTTTTAAAAATTCAGCCTGGATTAATTTTGACATTTGAAATTAAAAAATGATGTTTATTTTTCCATAATAATTCTCTATGTATGATAAATCTATAAAAAGTACAATTTTTACTTCTAAAATCAATATACCAAATTTTTATTAATTAAACATATATTTTATTAAGCATATCTATTCTTAAAACAGAAATGATGAAATGAAAATTTTATTTATACCAAGGGATAACACAAAGTAACTAAGGCCTTGTTAAATAACCCCTTATAACACCAGCATAGGACCTAAGAGTAAGGTGTGTAGTGGTGATAGAATCTTGGGTTGGCTTAGACAACATTACCTAAGTGGTGATTTCTATCAACTTTAACTTCACCCATAATCAATTATATTCAAGCTTAACGTGTAGAAGTGTAACGAACCGAACTTTTGAATAAATTTTATTTCCAAAATTTGTGTGTTAATTCATTTTTATACTCAATAAAACTATATCTTTTAATTAATGAAGTGAGTATAATTAAATTAGACCATTGGGTTTCAACTGTTATATGGTTGCTGGTCAATATAACCGTTGGAAGCTAAATTCTTAACGTTACAATTATTGTTTATAAATACAAGTGATCTTGGTTGATTAATAAAGAAAGAGGAGTTCATGGCATCATCCAGTAGACTTGGGCCATATGAAGCCCATCTGTTAGAGCTTGATAAGGTGGTTGTATCACTGGGATTTTCTCTGGACCAAGCCCAAGCCAAACTTCAACATGTGAAGCTTGAACAGAATCGCCTATGGGAGAATTTCAAGCTGATAGAGATCACTACTCGAGAAATGTTGTCTAATCTACCCCAATATTTTATCACCATAGCACACCTTACACATAGGTCCTATTCTAGTGTTATAAGAGGCTATATAACAAGGCTTTAGGTACTTTTGTAATCCTTTTCTATAAATAAAATTTTTATTTCTTATTACCGAAAAGTTAGTGAATTTCAAATATTAGGATAAATGTAGGAAGAATTTATAGTTCCATATTACTAATTAATTTTAGAAAAAATGGTATTTTAAGATATTTATGTAAACTTTAAATAATTAATAATGTAAAATGATTTTCAAAAAATAGTCTTCTATAGTTGTGACCAGTAAGAAATTTAGAGTTTAATAAGATCAACTTAATTTTTAGTGAATAGTAAAGTATGAATAGTAATATACCCTTATGAATAGTAATGAATAGTAATGAATATTAAATTGTCCAAAAAAAAGAAACTTCATCCATGAATGTATAAATACAATATAGACATCTTAAAACTGAAAAAATGATCATAGTACAAGTTTTGGTATTTTTGTATGTCATAAATATTTTATTTAAAATTTTCTAATTAATTTAATAATTTAAAATGGAAATTTATTTTCATAAAATGTAATCATAAATTTTTACTTTATTTTATTATGGTTATACGATAATTTTATGGGACCTTGATTACTTTCTTAAGGTGTTACAAAACGAGTTACAGTTTTAGAGTTGTTTTTTTGAATAAATAATGATTTTATTTAAAAATTAAATTAAAATTATTTAGAAAATTATTTTCATAAAATGGATTTCATTTTCCAATTCATAGAATTGATATTAGGTTAGTGTTAATTTTTGGGATTTTTCTGAAATAGTTGAATTTTCGGTGAATAGTAAAAATACTGTTTTGAGTTTCGGGTGTTTAATGACATCATTAATGATGTAATAATGATGTAATAATTCTGGTCGACTTATTAATAGTAATATATTCTATTATGTGTCTCAAGTGGACAATACCATGGTCAAGCCCATGGTTTTGCAAATACCACCGATGAGGTGTCCCTTAGAAATTAATTAAATATTCCCTCACTTTTCCTATAAATACCAATCCATTACCACATTCATTTCATTCCAAAATACTCCTAAACGAAGTTATATTATTTTTACCTTCCAAGTAGTCCTCCCAAGGTTACCTCAAGCCCCCAAGGTCCCAACCTTCGAGTTTTCGAAGCCACTCTTCAAGGTAAGGGAAACTTTCACCCTCCTCTTTTAAGTCCTGACTTCCTTTATGTTATGTCTTATAGTTCCATTTTATTATGTGGTGGATTGTTCTTATATATCTTTACTACATTAAATTTCATTTCCAAATTATTAGAGACCCTTTCCACTCTCATCAATTGATTTTCTGAATTATAAGCGACATCGTTAGGCTGCCGAATTTTCGTAAAGGAAATCACATTTTCTCTTTCCTTTCAAGTTTCCTTTTCATGTGGTATGTCATTCAAATGTCCAAAACATGATCTTATTTATTTTTATTTTGTCCCTATACTGAAAAATGATTCATTTATGGATGGTAGACCCTTTTTATCTCTCTTTTTTATTATTTTCTAAAACCATGATCTATAGCCGTCATGCTGCAGAAATTCCGCCTCAAAAATTATCTCTCTTTCTCTCAATAAACTCTCTTGTTTTAATTATGTGAATACCCAGACATATTTCATTTCCATTGGTGGTCATAAATATACAAAAAATGATACATTTGATTCTGTAATTGACATACATATAACCCTCACTCCCTTTCCTTGGGTTATAAATGACATAATGATCTTATTTTTAAGAACTTTTAAAACGTCACGATTTTAAAATGAAACTCATTTATTTTATTCTCTATGGGTTATTCATGAAATTTTTTATTATGATATATGAATATCACATGAAAATAAATACATATTAAGGGTGATCCCTGATATCACTCCAATGCATTGGGTAGAGAATTAATCTCTAGAGATGACAAGTTTCATGATACCTTGGTGAATAACCTTGGTAATTTTTATGACATCTTGGGGATGAACCTTGGTGATATGTTCATGAATGTCTAAATGAAATTTTATAGCCACATATTCAAGTTATGTTTCAAGTTATTTTTGTTATGATATTCCTATAATTCCATTGCTCATGTATTTATGTTTTCACCAAGTTCTTATTGATATCACAAGTAAACTGATTCCCTTGTTTACCCTTAATGGGCCTTCTGCTCACCCTTTATTTTGATATATGTCTCCAGGTTATGACATGTAGTAATATTACTTAGGATGAACTTATGATAAAGCCTTATAAGTGGATTAGAAGAATGTTTTATGTTTTCATGTATTTTTTTTCCTTATTTCCAAGACACTAGACTTTAAAGATCCTCTGTTTGTAAAATGTAATGATAAGTTATGTAATAAAAAAGGCAGGATTCCACAGTTGGTATCAAAGGATAGTTTAGTTATTTATGGAAATTAGGCTATGAAAACTTTAGTAATAACCCTATAAAAAGGTTTAAATATAGGAAAACTTCATGGTGTTTTGGTGAGTATTTAGTAAGTGGTTTATTAAGAAAATATGTCCTTGTCTGGATACGAGTAGGTAGAGGTGGCTCTGGCACAGATGTACCTAGGAGTGAAAACTCCAACAAGGAGTTTCGGGCTTGACCCGAGGTATCTCAGTACACGACAACAGGCCTTTCTTCACTCTTGGTTATGACACTCCTGAGGGATATGTTTGGTTAATCATAATCTTTTTATGAATCATTGTGAAGGATTTATAGAGAAATGTAATTGTTTAAGAATGAATTTTTAAGACATAAAATCCTTTATAGTTAAAATATTCATAAATGAAATAAGTTTATCACTAAGGTTTTATTATTTTATAAAATGGAGAGAAATAAGAGGAACCATGCAAATGGTGATCGCAATGGACCATGCACTGATGGCCCTCTGATGGAATCCGGAATGGAAACATTCATGTGAATGATGAACCAATTGACACAAGTTATGGGAAATAACTTGAATCAAGCTAAGAGACCAATATCATTGTGAAGGTAACAACATTAGATTGAGTCCTTTATGCATCAACGACCACCAAACTTCAGTGGATCGACTGACCCATTGATTGGTGTGCAGTGGATCAACTCTATCAAGAAGATCTTTTCTATGCTCCGCTGTTCAGAGTAAGAGAAGGTCACCATGGTTGTCTATCGCTTAGAAGGAGAAGCTGATAAGTGGTGGGAACTGATTAAAAACACAAGGCAACAAGTGAAGGTTGAAGCTAGGGAGTGGGAAGATTTCAGAGGGATATTCTTCAGTATGTATTTCCCTCATTCCATGAGAACAAGAATGGTGAAGGGGTTTCTCAAGATGAAGCAAAAGGAGAAGGAATATGTGGGAATCTACGAGATAAACTTCACAAGACATTCATGTTACACCTCTATCTTTGTCATGGATCCAAACGGGAAGGTTGATAGATTCTTTGGTGGACTGAGACCTCATCTGCGGAAGAAACTAGCCAACCGAGACTATGATAGCTATGAGGAGATCATGCGGAGTGTGATTAAAGTCGAGCTGGAGTTTGTTGAGACGCAGTGGTCTCATAAATCAAACGTCAAGAAGAGATCGATGGGGCCCAGCTTAGGGAGGAACTTTGATCAGGGAATAGGAGGCAAGAAAGTGCAATGTCCCATGTGTAATAAATGTGGGAAGAATCATTCGGGGAACTTCTTGCTCAGGAGCGAGAAATGCTACAAGTGTGGAAGAGATGGCCATATTGTGAGGAATTTTCGTAGTGAGGTTAAACCTCAACTTCCAAATTCTAATGAAAAGGGGAAGACGGAGAATTCCCTACCTGATGTCCAGTGCTTTAAGGGTGGAAAACTTGGGAAATTTTCCAATCACAGTCCAAATTCAAGGTCAGTGGAGGGGAACCACCATCAGCATCAGCAAAGGCCAAGGGAGCAAGGTCATGCTTTTGCTATCACGAAAACTAAAGTTGAAGCACTGAATGATGTGTTAGAAGGTACTCTTTTTTTCCTCTCAAAGATAGAAAGTAATTTGTTTGATTCTGGTTCTACGCATTATTTTATTTCCTCCAAGTTTCCAAAGAATTTAGAATCAACCCCCGATTTTCTAAAAGTTGAATTATCAGTCAAGACTCCTTTTCGGACTATCCAAGCATCGTCAGTGTTTAGAAACTCTAGTATTTACTTTAGTGAGCACAATCTTATCACAAATTTAGTATTCATTCCCATGATGGAATTTGACATTATACTAGGGAAGGAATGGCTCTCAAAGTATAATGCTAATATCAAATGATGAAGCAAGGAAATATCAATAGTCTTGAATAGAAAACCTACAGTTATCTTCAAAGGAGATATATCTCAACCTGATATTTGTCTATAAGAACCTCCTATATACTAGGGATGGAGTTGATCGGTGAAGAAGAAGAAGGAAATGAGAGTTTGAGGATAGAAAATGTCCCCATCTTCCAGGAATACGTTGACGTATTTCCTGAGGATTTACCCGGACTTCACCCAGAAAGAGAGTTAGAGTTCTCCATTGAACTCATACCTGGATCCCATCCGATATCAAAGACCCCCTATAGGATGGAAAATTTGGAGCTAGAGGAATTAAAGAAACAACTCCAAGATCTTTTCGAGAAGGGGTTTATCCGATCGAGTGTGTCTCCTTGGGGAGCACCAGTTCTCTTTGTAAAGAAGATGGATGGATTGATGTGGCTATGCATTGATTATAGAGAACTGAATGGGATCACAGTGAAGAACAAATACCCTCTTCCAAGAATTGATGACCTATTTGACCAACATTGTAACGACCCGAAATTTTGAATAAATTTTGTTTCCTAATTTTGTGTGTTATTTTATTTTATACTCAACAAAACTATTTCATTTAAAAAATGAGTATAATTAAAATGAGACCATTGGGTTTCGACTGTTATATGAACGTTGGTCAGTATGACATTTGGAAAGTAAATGTTGCGATTATTGTCTATAAATACAAGTGATCTTGATTAATTAATATAGAAAGAAGATTCAATGGCCTCATCTAGTAGTCTCGGTATGATCAAAGCCCATATGACGGAACTTGGGAAAGAGGTAGCACCTCTGGGATTTGCTCTGGACCAAACCCAAGCTGAACTTCATCCTGTGAAACTAGAACGGAATCGCCTTTGTGAGAAGTTCAAGCAAATAGAAATCACTACTCGGGAAATTTTGGCTGAGCCTCCCCAAGATTCTATCACCTTATCACACCTTACACTTAGGTCCCATGCTGGGGTTATAAGGGGCTATGTAATGAGACCGTAACTACCTTGTGTAATCCCTTGATTTAACTAAAAAATTCTGATTTCTTCTTATGGTGAAGTTTGCAAATTTTCAAATATCCGGATAAATATAGTATGCATATTAGTGTTGAATTTTAGAAAAAGGATATTTTAAAAATATTTATGTAAACCTTATGTAATTAATAATGTGTAATGATTTTCAAAAAATGGTCTTCTACAGTTATGTTCAGTAAAAAATTTAGAGTCTAATAAGATCAACTTAATTTTTGATGAATAGTAAATTATGAATAGTGATTTTATGCTTATTATTAGTAATGTGATCAAATGGATTAAGTAACATCACTTTAGAAAGTATTAATATAATCTAGGCACCTTGATTAAGTAATGTGATTCAATAAAATAGATAAATAAATGTTTCAGAAATTATTGGTTAAGTATTAGTTTTTTCGGGTGAATAGTATCTTTTATTTAAAAATTAAATTAAAAATATTTAGAAAATTATTTTCATAAAATTGAGTTCATTTTTGAAATCAGACCATCGATATTTGGTTAAGGTGAATTTTTGGGATTTTTCTGAAATAGTTGAATTTTCAGTGAATAGTGTTTTTATTTAAAAATTAAATTAAAAGTATTTAGAAAATTATTTTCATAAAATGGAGTTCATTTTTGAAATTAGAGCATCGATATTTGGTTAAGTTGAATTTTTGGTTTTTTTCTAAGAAATTTGAATTTTCGGTGAATAGTGAAAATACATTTTTTGAGTTTCGGGTGTTTAATGACATCATTAAGGATTTAATAATTATGAAATAATTTTTGTTGACCTATGAATAGTAAGATAAGGTATGAGGTGTCCCAAGTGGAAAAAACCATCGGCAAATGCCATGGGAAAGCCCATGGTTTTTCCAATACCACTGATGAGGTGTCCCTTCGCAATTAATGCTTTGTCCCATCACTTCTCCTATAAATACCAAGCATTTCCCTCATCCTTTTCATTTCCAAATCCTCCTCAATGATGTTCTGGTCTCATTACCTCCCAAGGAGTCCTCTCAAGGTGCCCCCAAGCCCTCAAGGTCCTGACTTTCGAGTTTTAAGAGTTGCGTTTTAAGGTAAGGGATCCTACCTCTCTCTTTCTTTTCATGTATTCTCCCTTATGTCATTTATTTTAATCTCCATGTTCTTATGTTGGGGATATTCCTTCATATTAATCATACTTTCCTTTTCATGTTCATATTATGAGAGACCCCCTCTTTCTCTCATCAATTTATTTTAATAATGTTTAAGTGGCGTCGTTAGGCTGCCGAATTTTTGTAAGGGATTCTTTTACCCTTCTCATTTTCAAGTTCTATTTTCATGTCAAGTATTTCAAGTTTCTTTTTATTATGTTGGGGTATGATATCTATATACATAATACTTTTCTTTTATTTTCATATGATGAGATACCCTATTTGATCTCATCAATTCATTTTTTGAAGTTTTAAGTGACGTCGTCAAGCTGCCGAATTTTCATAAGAGAAATCTTATTTTTGTCTTCCTTCTATGTTTTTCATTTCATATGGTATGTCTTTAAAATTTCGTTAACATGTTCTTATATCCTTTATATTCTCTCCCTATACTATTTTATGGATCATTTATGAGTGGGTGATCCATTTCCCTTCTCTTTTCAATATTTTCTAAAACCCTGTAACATAGTTGTTATGCTTCAGAATTTTCGTCTCAAAATGTCTCTCTTTTTCTCAAATTCTATTATTTTATTAAGTGAATACTCAAAGCTATTTCTTCTATAGTGGTATTCACATATATATAAAAAAATTATTTTAATTCTGGTATTTACATACATGAAACCCGCATTCCTTTTCCATGGGTTTAAAGTGACATAAAGATCATGTCTTTAAAGCAGTTTTTAAAACGTTATAATTATGAAATGAAACCCATTTCTTTTATGATATATGGGTTATTTATGAAATGTTTGATGATGATATATGTGGATCACATGATAATAAAGACAAATTAAGTGTGCTCCCTGATAGCGCTCCAATGCATTGGGTAAAGGCTTAATCTCTAGAGATGACCATTTTAACGATACCTTGGTTAATAACCTTTGTAATTTTTTAATGACACCTTGGGGATAGACCTTGGTGATACAGAAATGATTGTCTATGTTAAATGTTGTAGCCACATCTTCAAGTTATGAAACACATTATTTTTATTATGATTTTCCTCATGATCTCTTTCTCATGCCTTAAAGTTATTTATCATGACTTTATTGATGTATCTCAAGTTCACATCTAAAATGTTTCCCTTACTAGGCCTTCTGCTCACCCTTTCCTTTGATGTATGCTCCCAGGTTATGAGATGTTGTAATGAACTTAGCATAAACAAATGAAGGAGCCTTTAAAGTGTTTAAGAGGAATGTTTTATGTCATCATGTATTAAGTTACTGGTTTCCAAGACACAAAACCTTAAAGATCCTCAGTTTTGTATAATGTAATGAAAGTTTATGTGATAAAAAGGTAGGATGTCATAGTTGGTATCAAAGGATGGTTTAGTTATTTTTGGAAATTAGGAATTTAAGACTTTACATGGTTTATTAATGAAAAGATTAAATATAGGAAAACATCCTGGTATTTTGGTGAAGTATTGAGTAAGTGGTTTCCAAACAAATAAATCTCTGTCTAGATATGAACAAGTAGAGGTGGCTCTGGCAGAGATGTACATAGGGGTAAAATGCAAAAACACCACTTTGAGCTAGAATCGAACGGGAACTAGTACATGACAACGGGCCTTTCTGTACTCTTGGTTACAACACTCCCGGGGGATATGTTTGGTTAGTCGCAAGATTTTTATGAATTATTATGAAGGAATTATAGAAAAATGTAATTGTCTAAGCATGAAGTTTTAAGACATAAAATCCTTTCTAGTTAAAAGACTCGTAAATGAAATAAGTTTCTCACGAAGGATTTATTCTTTTATAAATGTCTCCATCGTCTAGGAATACGTTGATGTATTTCCTGAGGAGTTACCCGAACCTCCCCCTGAAAGAGAGGTAGAGATATCCATTGAACTCGTACCTGGATCTCATCTGATGTCAAAGACCCCCTATAGGATGGAAAATGTGGAGCTAGAGGAATTAAAGAAACAACTCTGAGATATTTTGGAGAATGGGTTTATCTAGCCAAGTCTGTCTCCTTGGGAAGCACCAGTTCTCTTTTTGAAGAAGAAGGATGGATCGATGCATCTATGCGTTGATTATAGAGAACTGAATGGGATCACAGTGAAGAACAAATACTCTCTTCCAAGAATTGATGACTTATTTGACCAACTTCGTGGGGCTCAATTATTCTCTAAGATTGATCTTTGTTCTGGTTATCATCAATTGGGGTGTGAATAATGTTGATATTCCAAAAACTGGCTTCCAATCAAGATATGAGCATTATGAGTTTGTTATTATGCCTTTCGGACTGACTAATGCACCTTCTTTTTTTTATGGATCAAGAATAAGTTGATTTTGGAAACTTACGTTTATCAAATGGATATCCTTTGTATAGAAAAATGGTTTGGTGATTAAATGATAAAGGTTATTTTGTATGATGTTTTATTTTTTGGAGTATTATATGCCTAAGAGAAATAAAATACTATAGGATTTAAATTGAGGGGGAATGGTTGATTTTTTTCTGTATTTATTGTGGGCATATGGTGATTTGGGTTATTTCTGGAAAATGATGAACCTAGCATAGAAAATATTTGAATAGGTTAATTACACTTTATTATGAGACTTTAATAGTAGTCGATGTTATTTGGAGATAAATGTTAAGAATTATTGTGGAAGACTATGTGATTAAATCCTTCTGAGTTTTGGGTTCCAATATTAGTTTGGTTTTTTCTGAAGAATTTTAAGGATGATTGTGTATTGAATGGTCTTTCTGGAACTTTTGGTACCTTTTGTTGAATTTTGGATATTAATAGTCTTTTTTTTATTTTTATAAAGGATTATCATTTTTGGGGATTATATGATCTCGTATTAATCATTTTAGTTTTATTTTATGACTAAAGACAAGGGGAGTATATAGTTCTTCTTTTGTGGATTATGTGATTCTCTAGAAGATGATTCTTGTGGTTTTGATGAGACCAAGTGTTTTTGAATAATCATTGTTTGGAGAAAATATTATTATTTATAGAAACTTATTAAAGGATGGAACTCTACTTTAAGGTAAGTATATTTCCTTATGTTTTTATTATCTGTAGTAAATGAATTCCTCAAAATTAAGAAAAGGAACATAGAACAAAAATGTTGTTGGTTTATGTTTCCTACTTGGTAATCAAAGATTGTTTAACACAACTTAAGTTTGTGATTTTCTTGTGGTTATTTTTCTCCTAATCATGTTTTCTATCACTCTCCAATAAAACATGACCCTTTGTTTTCTCTTCCATATCTATGTTTTCTTACATGGAATCCTAGTATGGGTTAACTCGGATGACCTTTGTACTTCCCTTTCTTTCTATTAAAGTAATAGCTTTACTGACTCTTTTTCCAATGTGGGACTTTCAATGAAATTTTAAAGCCCAATTTTAAAAATAGAGAGGACTCAATTTCTTAAGGGGGGAAGAATGTAACGATCAGAAATTTTGAATAAATTTTGTTTCCTAATTTTGTGTGTTGTTTTATTTTATACTCAACAAAACTATTTCATTTAAAAAATGAGTATAATTAAAATGAGACCGTTGGGTTTCGACTGTTATATGAACATTGGTCAGTATGACCGTTGGAAAGTAAATGTTGCGATTATTGTCTATAAATACAAGTGATCTTGATTAATTAATATAGAAAGAAGATTTGATGCTCTCATCTAGTAGTATCAGGCCGATCGAAGCCCATCTGACGGAACTTGGGAAAGAGGTAGCACAACCGGGCTTTGATCTGGACTAAACCCAAGCCGAACTTCATCGTGTGAAACTGGAATGGAATCGCCTTCATGAGAAGTTCAAGATGATAGAAATCACTACTTGGGCAATGTTGGCCGAGCCTCCCCAAGATTCTATCACCTTAGCATACCTTACACTTAGGTCTTATGCTAGGGTTATAAGGGGCTATGTAATAAGACTGTAACTACCTTGTGTAATCCGTTGATTTAAATAAAAAATTGTGATTTCTTCTTATGGTGAAGTTTGCGAATTTTCAAATGTCCTGATAAATATACTATGCATATTATTGTTGAATTTTAGAAAAAGGATATTTTAAAAATATTTATTTAAGCCTTAAATAATTAATAATGTGTAATGATTTCAAAAAATGGTCTTCTACAGTTATGTTCAGTAAGAAATTTAGAGTCTAATAAGATCAACTTAATTTTTGATGAATAGTAAATTATGAATAGTGATTTTATGCTTATGATTAGTAATGTGATCAAATGGATTAAGTAACCTCACTTAAGAAAGTATTAATATAATCTAGGCACCTTGATTATGTAATGTTATTCAATAAAATAGATAAATAACTGTTTCAGAAATTATTGGTTAAGTATTATTTTTTTGGGTGAATAGTGTCTTTTATTTAAAAATTAAATTAAAAATATTTAGAAAATTATTTTCATAAAATGGAGTTCATTTTTGAAATCAGAGCATCGATATTTGGTTAAGGTGAATTTTTGGGATTTTTCTGAAATAGTTGAATTTTCAGTGAATAGTGTTTTTATTTAAAAATTAAATTAAAAATATTTAGAGAATTATTTTCATAAAATGGGGTTCATTTTTTAAATTAGAGAATCGATATTTTGTTAAGGTGAATTTTTGGAATTTTTCAGGGAAATTTGAATTTTCGGTGAATAGAGAAAATATAGTTTTTGAGTTTCAGGTATTTAATGACGTCATTAAGGATTTAATAATTATGCAATAATTTTGGTAGACCTATGAATAGTAAGATAAGGTATGAGGTGACCCAAGTGGCCAAAACCATGGGCAAATACCATGGTCATGCCCATGGTTTTTCCAATACCACCGATGAGGTGTCCCTTGGCAATTAATGCTTTGTCCCCTCACTTCTCCTATAAATACCAAGCCTTTTACTCATCCTTTTCATTTCCAAATCCTCCTCAATGAAGTTCTGGTCTCATTACCTCCCAAGGAGTCCTCTCAAGGTGCCCTCAAGCCCTCAAGGTCCCGGCCTTCGAGTTTTAAGAGTTACGTTTTAAGGTAATGGATCCTACCTCTCTCTTTCTTTTCATGTATTCTCATTTATGTCATTTATTTTAAGCTCCATGTTCTTATGTTGGGGATGTTATTTTATATTAATCTTACCGTCCTTTTCATTTTCATATGATGAGAGACCACCTCTTGCTCTCATCAATTCATTTTAAGAATGTTTAAGTGGCGTCGTTAGGCTGCCGAATTTTTGTAAGGGATTCTTTTACCCTTCTCATTTTCAAGTTTTATTTTCATGTCAAGTCTTTCAAGTTCCTTTTTATTATGTTGGGGTATGATCTATATATCCATCATGCTGTTATTTTATGTTCATATGATGAGATACCCTATTTTATCTCATCAATTCATTTTTTGAAGTTTTAAGTGACGTCGTTAGGCTGCTGAATTTTCATAAGAGAAATCTTATTTTTGTCTTCCTTCTATGTTTTTCATTTCATATGGTATGTCTTTAAATTTTCATTACCATGTTCTTATATCCTTTATATTCTATCCCTATCCTATTTTATGTATCATTTATGAGTGGGTTACCCATGTCCCCTCTCTATTCAATATTTTCTAAAACCCTGTAACATAGCCGTTATGCTGCAGAATTTTCATTTCAAAACATCTCTCTCTTTTTCTCAAATTATTTTATTTTATTAAGTGAATAATAAAATCTCTTTCTTATGTAGGGGTAATCACATATATATCAAAATGTTTTATTTTAATTCTGGTATTTACATACATGAAACCCTCTTTCCTTTTCCATGGGTTTAAAGGGACATAAAGATCATGTCTTTAAAACAGTTTTTAAAACGTTATGATTATGAAATGAAACCCATTTCTTTTATGTATATGGGTTATTTATGAAATTTTTTATGATGATATATGTGGATCACATGATAATAAAGACAAATTAATGGTTCTCCCTGATAGTTCTCTAATGCATTGGGTAAATACTTAATCTCTAGAGATGGCCATTTTAACGATACCTTGGTAAATAACCTTGGTAATTTTTTAATGACATCTTGGGGATGGACCTTGGTGATACAGAAATGATTTTCTATGTTAAATGTTATAGCCACATATTCAAGTTATGAAACACTTTATTTTTATTATGATATGCCTCACGATATCTTTCTCATGCCTTAAAGTTATTTATCATGACTTTATTGATGTATCTCAAGTTCACATGTAAAATGTTTCCCTTGTTTCCTTTACTGGGCCTTCTGTTCACCCTTTCCTTGGATGTATGCTCCTAGGTTATGAGATTCTATAATGAAATTAGGATGAACAAATGAAGGAGCCTTTCAAGTGTTTAAGAGGAATGTTTTATGTCGTCATGTATTAAGTTGCTGGTTTCCAAGACACTAAACCTTAAAGATCCTCGGTTTCGTATAATGTAATGAAAGTTTATGTGATAAAAAGGTGGGATGTCATAAACTTCATGGGGATCAATTCTTATCTAATATTGATCTTCGATCTAGTTATCATCAATTGAGGGTGAAGAAAGAAGATATTCCAGAAACTACCTTTCGATCAACATATGGGCATTATGAGTTTGTTGTTATGCCCTTCAGACTGACTAATGCACCTGTAATTTTTATGGATTTGATGAATAGAGTCTTTAAGGACTATTTTGATAACTTTGTGGTAGTTTTTATTGATGATATTATGATATATTCCAAAATTCTCGAGGATCATGAGGATCATCTCAGGGTTATTTTGAAAACTCTATGGAAGGAGAGGATTTTTGGAAAGTTCAGAAAATATGAATTTTGGTTACAAAAAGTTGCTTTCTTGGGGAACATTTTTACTAATGAATGAATCATAGTTGACCTTACAAAGACAAAAGTTGTAGAGGAGTGGCATCAGCCTACAAAAATAACTGAGATTCTTAGTTTCCTTGGTTTAGCGGGATATTATAGGAGGTTTGTGAAAAACTTGTCATGACTTTCTAATCCATTAATCAAGTTAACTCGAAAAGGGGTCAATTTCATATGGACAAAGGAGTGTGAGGAAGGTTTCCAAGAGCTGAAGAAGATATTGGTTACTGCACCTATGTTAACTCTACCCTCAAGTGGATAAAGATTCGTTATTTTTACCTATGCATCTCTAAAAGGGCTTGGGTGCGTCCTCATGCAAAATGAAAAAGTCGTTGCTTATGCATCTCGACATTTGAAGAATCATGATCAGAATTATCCTACACATAATCAGGAACTGGCTGTGGTCATTTTTGATATGAAGATATGGAGGCACTATTTTTATGGGGAGAAATGTGATATATACACAGACCATCAAATTTTGAAGTATATTTTAACACAAAAGGAATTGAACATGAGACAAAGGAGATGGTTGGAACTTCTCAAAGACTATGATTGTTCAATTCATTATCATATTAGAAGAGCAAACAAAGTCGTTGATGCATTAAGAAGGAAAGACCTAGTTGTTCTTTCCATGATGAGGATTCAAGGAGATCCTTTAATCAATGACCTAGTGAAGATGGACATGGGAATTATAAGGTAAGGGACATCATCAACCCTATCCCAAATGATTTCTCAACCTTCATTACTAGAGAAGATCAAGAAATCTCAGAAAGAAGATCCTTTTTTACAGAAGTAGTTTGAATCTGTGAAGGATGGGAAGTATCCTGAGTTCAATATTGAACAAGAATGTGTACTGAAATTTTATACAATACTATGTGTTCCATCTATTCTGGAAATAAATAAGGAGTTGATGGATGAATCCCATAGTTCTACTATCTCTATACATCCTGGAAGCACAAAAATATATAGGGACCTTCGTGAGGATTATTGGTGGGAAAATATGAAAAGGGAGATTGCCGACTACACTTCAAGGTGTCTGGTATGTTAGCAATTGAAGGCAGATTGACAACTTCCTAAATGGGTATTGCAACCATTACCCATACCATCATGGAAGTGGGACAATATCACTATGGACTTCGTCACTGGTCTCCCAAGAACTTCCAAAGAAAACAATATGATATGGGTTATTGTGGACCGTCTCACCAAGACTGCCCATTTTATCTCCATTCGGGAAGATTTCTCTCTTAATCAACTTGCCATGATTTACGTGAAGGAAGTGGTAAGGTTACATGGAGTTCCACTTTCTATTGTATCTGATCATGATCCAAGGTTCATATCAAAATTATGGAGAAGTATTCAACATGTTCTGAGAACTGAATTGAATTTCAGTACGGCCTATCACCCCCAAACTGATGGCCAATCTGAAAGGACTATTCAAACAATCAAGGACATGTTGAGAACATGCTCAATGGAATTTACAGGTGGATGGGATCAACATCTCCCTTTAGTTGAGTTCTCTTACAATAATAGCTTTCACTCGAGCATTCAAATGGCACCCTATAAAGCTCTATATGGGAAGCGATGTAGAACTCCAACTTGTTGGGATAAAGCTAGTGAGAGAAAGCTTCTTGGGCCTGATCTTGTGCAAGAGATGACAGAAAAAGTCCATGCCATCCAACAACACATTAATGCTACTC
The DNA here is from genome assembly GCA_963277665.1 of Viscum album. Classification (NCBI taxonomy): domain Eukaryota; kingdom Viridiplantae; phylum Streptophyta; class Magnoliopsida; order Santalales; family Viscaceae; genus Viscum; species Viscum album. The sequence continues at coordinate 1,121,125,662 of OY728121.1, forward strand.
ATAGTCAGCAAAAGATCTATGCTAAAAACCGTCGAAGGGACATGGAGTTTGATGTTGGTGACAAGGTCTTTCTTCGAATTTCACCTTGGAAGAGAGTCAAGAGGTTTGGAAAGAAAGAGAATCTCGTCCCTAAGTACATTGGCCCATATGAAATCCATGATCGTGTAGGAGCAGTGGCCTATCGAATTGCACTTACTCAAAATCTAGTACAATTTCATGATGTCTTCCACGTATCCCTCTTGAGAAAGTACATACCTGACCCTTCATATGTACTAAATCTAGAGGTGGTACAAATGGAACATGACCTCTCTTATGAGGAGTAGCCGGTGGAGATCTTGGATCGTAGATACAAGGTTCTACGCAACAAGACTACCCACCTTGTTAAGGTGTTATGGAGGAACCACAAATATGAAGAAGTCACATGGGAACCAGAGGAGTCTATGAGGCAGAAGTACCCACACCTTTTCTCTTCTATGGGTACGAGTTAAAATTTTGAGGATGAGATTTTCTTAAGGGGGGAAGAATGTGACAACCCAAACTTTTGAATAAATTTTATTTCCTAAATTTGTGGGTTAATTCATTTTTATACTAAAAAACCATATCCTTTAATTAATGAAGTGATTATAATTAATTGAGATCATTGGATTTTGATTGTTATATGATTGTTGGTCAATATGATCATTGGAAGCTAAACTCTTAATGTTACAATTATTGTTTATAAATACAATTGATCTTGGTTAATTAATACTGAAAGAGGAGTCCATGGCCTCATCCAGTAGACTCGGGCCATATGAAGCCCATCTGTCAGATCTTGGGAAGGAGGTTGCATCACTGGGATTTGATCTAAACCAATCCCAAGCTGAACTTCAACATGTGACGCTTGAACGGAATCACATACGGGAGAAGTTCAAGCTAATAGAGATCACTACTCAGGAAATGTTGTCTGAGCTTCCCCAAGATGCTATCACCATAGCACACCTTACACTTAGGTCCTATGCTGGTGTTATAAGAGGCTATGTAACAAGGCCTTAGGTACTTTTGTAATACTTTGATATAAATAAAATTGTTATTTCTTATTATGGAAAAGTTAGTGAATTTAAAATATTTGGATAAATGTAGGATGAATTTATAGTTCCATATTACTAATGAATTTTGGAAAAAGGGTATTTTAGAATTTTTATGTAAGCTTTAAATAACTAATAATGTAAAATGATTTTCAAAAAATGGTCTTCTATAGTTGTGACTAGTAAGAAATTTAGATTCTATTAAGATCAACTTAATTTTTAGTGAATAGTAAAGTATGAACAGAAATATACCCTTATGAACAGTAATGAATAGTAAATTGACCAAAAAAAAGATACTTCTTCCATAAATGTATAAATATAATTTAGACATCTTAAAGGTGAAAAAACGATCATAGTATAAGTTTTGGTATTTTTATATGTCATAAAGATTTTATTTAAAATTTTCTAATTAATTTAATAATTTAAAATGGAAATTTATTTTCATAAAATATAATCATAAATTGTTAGTTTATTGTACTATGGTTATACGATAATTTTATGGGACCTTGATTACTTTCTTAAGTTGTTACAAAACGAATTATAGTTTTAGAGTTGTTTTTTTGAATAAATAATGATTTAATTTATAAATTAAATTAAAATTATTTAGAAAATTATTTTCCTAAAATGGAGTTCATTTTTCAATTTAGATCATTGATATTAGGTTAGGGTGAATTTTTGGTATTTTTCTGAAATAGTTGAATTTTCGGTGAATAGTAAAAATACAGTTTTGAGTTTCGGGTGTTTAATGACATCATTAATGATGTAATAATGATTTATTCATTATGGTTGACTTATGAATAGTAATATATTATATTAGGTGTCCCAAGTGCCCAATACCGTGGGAAAATACCATGGGAAAGCCCATGGTTTTGTAAATACCACCGATGAGGTGTCCCTTGGAAATTAATTAAATATTCCCTCACTTTTCCTATAAATACCAATCCATTCCCTCATTAATTTCATTCCAAAATCCTCCTCAATGAAGTTATAGTCTTTTTAACTCCCAAGGAGTCCTCCCAAGGTGCCCTCAATCCCCCAAGTTCCCAACCTTCAAGTTTTCAAAGCCACTCTTCAAGGTAAGGGAAACTTTCACCCTCCTCTTTTAAGTCGTGTCTTTCTTTATGTTATGTCTTATAGTTCCATTTTATTATGTGGGGTATTATTATTATATATCTTTAATACTATAAATTTCATTTCCAAATTATTAGATACCCTTTCCTCTCTCATAAATTGATTTTCTGAATTATAAGAGACGTCGTTAGGCTGCCGAATTTTCGTAAAGAAAATCGCATTTTCTCTTTACTTTCAAGTTTCCTTTTCATGTGGTATGTCATTCAAATGTCCACACCATGATCTTATTTCTTTTTCTTATATCCCTATACTGCAAAATTATTCATTTATGGATGGGATACCCTTGTCCACTATCTTTTTTATTATTTTCTAAAACCATGATATATAGTCGATATGCTGCAGAAATTCCGCCTCAAAATTTCTCTCTTTCTCTCAAGAAATTATCTTTTTTTATTTATGTGAATGCCCAGACCTATTTCGTTTCTATGGGTGCTCATAAATATACAAAAAATGATATATTTGATTCTGGAATTGACATACATATAACCCTCACTCCCTTTCCTTGGTTTATAAATGACATAATGATCTTATTTTTAAGAACTTTTAAAACATCACGATTTTAAAATGAAACCCATTTCTTTTATTATCTATGGGTTATTTATGAAATTTTTTATTATGATATATGTGGATCAAATGAAAATAAATACATATTAAGGGTGTGCCATGATAGCACTCTAATTTATTGGGTAAATAATTAATCTCTAGAGATGACAAGTTTCACGATACCTTGGTGAATAACCACGGTAATTTTTATGACACCTTGGGGATGAACCTTGGTGATATGTTCATGAATTTATAAATGAAATTTTGTAGCCACAAATTCAAGTTATGTTTCAAGTTATTTTTATTATGATATTCCTATACTTCCATTTCTCATGTCTTTATGTTTTTATCAAGTTCTTATTGATATCACAAGTAAATTGATTCCCTTGTTTACCCTTACTGGGCCTTCTGTTCAACCTTTCCTTTAATGTATGTATCCAAGTTATGACATGCAGTAATCATACTTAGGATGAACTTATGATAAAGCCCTACAAGTGTATTAGAATAATGTTTTATGTTTTCATGTATTTTTTTCCTGATTTCCAAGACACTAGACTTTAAATATCCTCTGTTTGTAAAATGTAATGAAAAGTTATGTAATAAAAAAGACAGGATTCCATATGAAGTTTGGATTGGTCATGGTCCAAAGTGAATCCCAATGATGCCACCTCCTTCCCAAGCTCTGAAAAATGGGTTTCGTATTGCCTGATTCTACTTAATGATGTCATCGACTTTTCTTTCTGCAATAATAACCATTATCATTACTATTTATAATTAATAATATTAATGTTAAGAGTATAGTTTCCAATGGTCATATTGACCAAAGGTCATATTGACCAACGGTCATATTGACCAACGGTCATATTGACCAATAGTCATATAATAGTTGAAACTCAATGGTCTCACTTCAATTATACTCACTTCATTAATAAAGGGATATATTTTTGTTGAGTTCAAAATAATATAATATACATTTTCAAGAAACAATTTTTATTCAAAAAGTTTGGGTCGTTACATTCTCCCCCCTTAAGAAATTTTTTTCCTGAAATTTCAACTCTTACCCTCAGAAGAGAAAATTTGTGGGTACATCTACCTCATAGTCTCCTTCGTTTTCCATGTGGCTTCATCATATTTTTTATTCCTCCGCAACACTTTAACAAGGTGGGTAGTCTTATTACATAGAACTTTGTCCCTACGATCCAAGATCTCCACCAACTGCTCCTCATAAGAGAGGTCGTGTTCCAATTACACCACCTCAGCATTCAGTATATGGGAAGGGTCAGGTATGTACTTCCTCAAGAGGGATATGTGGAATACATCATGAACTTGATCTAGATTTGGAGGAAGTGCAAGTTGATAGTCTGCTACACCTATGAGATCAAGGATTTCATAGGGGCCAATGTACATGGGGATGATCTTACCATTCTTTCCAAACCTCGTGACTCTCTTCTATGGAGAAAGTTGAAGGAACACTTTTTCACCAACATCAAACTCCAAGTCCCTTTGATGGTTGTGGACACAGTTATTCTACTAATTCTAAGCAGTCTTAATGTGTTGTTAGATGGCATGAACCATTTCTGTCATATCTTTCACAAGATCTATCCAAAGAAGCTTTCTCTTACTAGCTTCATCCCAACAAGTAGGAGTTCTACATCGCCTCCCATGTAGAGATTCATAGGGTTCCCTTTGAATGCTCAAGTGTAAGCTATTGTTATAAGATAACTCAATTAAGAGGAGATGATGTTCCCATCCACCTTTACATTCCATTGAGCATGTTCACAGCATGCCCTCAAGTTCCTGAATAGTCCTTTCAGATTAGACATCATTTTGGGGGTGATAGGCTGTACAAAAATTCAATTTGATACACAGATCATGTTGAATACTTCTTTATAATTTTGATGTGAACCTTAGATCATGATCAGATATGATTGAAAGTGGAACTCCATGTAGCCTTACCACTTCCTTTACATAAATCCTGGCAATTTGATCAAGAGATAAATCTTCCTAAATAGAGATAAAATGGGCAGTCATTGTGAGACGGTCCACTATAACCCATATCGCATTTTTTACTTTAGAAGTTTTTGAGAGACCAGTGAAAAATTCCAAAGTGATATTGTCTCCCTTCCATGCTGGTATGGGTAGTGGTTTTAAAAACCCTGTAGGATGTTGTTTTTTTGTCTTCACTTGATAACACACAAGGAACCTTGTAGTGTAGTCGGCAATCTCCCTTTTCATGTTATCCCTCCAATAATTATCATGAAGGTCCCTATACATTTTCGTGCTTCCGGGATGTATAGATAATGTAGAGATATAAGAATCATCCATCATCTCCTTATTTATTTTTGAAATAGATGGAACACATAGTCTTGTACAGAATTTTAGTACACCTTCTTGATCAATATTGAACTCAGGAAACATCCCATTCTTCACTACCTTAAACTTATTTTGTAACAAAGAATCCTATTTTTTAGCTTTCTTCATCTTATCTTGTAACGCCCCAAACCCAGTTAACCAGAGTCTGTGCATTATTACATTGGATTGTCATGATTACAAGGAATCAAGTCTCAAAGGACCGATTAGTTTAGAATTCTCTTGGAAAATAGATTACATACATGAACTTCACATTACAATTTCAAACATAAAATACAGCTTAGATAGTTCTTTGAGGACTCCATTAGTCCCTTAGATTAACCCTATATCTCAAAAATAAAACACTTCTTGTAATCCTAGGAAAATAAAACATAAGAAAGGGGTGAGCTCAGATGCTCAGTAATGGTAAATAATTTAGAGGAAGCTATAAACTTTTAAGGCAAGATGTGTAATAAAAACCATAGCCTTTTTAAACCTAAACTTGAACATGATATGGCAAAAATAAATCAAACATTACCATATAAACATGAACTTGGATATTCTACTAGTCTAATAATCACATGTAATAACTAATTTCATAATGAGGTAATGTATAGTACCAGACATTAATTTCTATATCAAGGCATCATGCGCGGACCTAGGGGCTAACTGTAACCGGACCCCAACCCTGAGATCCTCTGTAATCGGACTCCATTCTGAAGAGCCTCCATAACCAGACTCCAACCTGGAGAGCCTCTGTAACTGGACTCCAACCCGGAGGATCTGCTGTAACCGGACCCTATCCTGGAGGACTTACTTTCACAGGTCCCCAACCTGGAACATACTAGTCCAATACATTCATCTTAAGAAAATTTTTAATCATAACATAAACATTCGTATTAAAACTATCATATCAAATGTCAATACTTTATCCATAAACCATGAATGGTGTAAAAATAACAAATCCATTGTCAAACATATCACAAAACCTTCAATAAAATATCGAGGTTTTGTAGCATAACAAATCAACTTCAAATAAGCATAAAATCCATCAAAGCATGTTGACATAGATGAAATCAAAACTATTTGAGAGAAATATATCTTTCTATTTTGAAATCGTTTAAGAGTCACATAATTATAAAGAAAACATTTATTTTGAAAATATTCTTATAAGATTGTAAGGGAAGCTTCGACGATGTTATAATGGTAGAAAATAGAAGCACCAGCCGTATAAGTTAAAAAAAATTCTTACCTTAATTTTGTCGAAGAGGTCGTAAAGTACCTTGTTTTGAAAATGATGGAAATATTCCTTTAGAAACATATAAGGTTAAATAAGGGTATAAATGACTTTAACCCATTGTCTATTAAATAGTAAAAAAAATTTGAAATACATTTTTAAGAAACACGGATGTGGATGATAAAGAGGTCCCAGTAGATACTTACGTAAAAACATCCTTGGATAATAAAGAGATTGTGAAATTAACCCTTACCTTGTATTTTTCCTTGGTCAAGGGTACGTTAACATCCTGTATAATAGTTAAATAATTTTTGTTGAATTATACAAGAACCATATACATAAATATGATATCATATATGATCTTCTAATATTGCTTTGTTAATAATATTTTAGTATTATCGTCGTTTCGGGTGTTAACTGATTCGTTTTCATTTATATGTTATGTTACATAAGATGTGTTTGTTATGGATAGGATGTATTTGATTCATATCCATAATGATATTTAGTTCTTAAACATTATTTTTAATCATAAAATGAAAATTATTCTTGAATTATTACGATGGGGAAATGAATATCATCACGTTTGTGGAGACGGTAATCCGTACGTACGCACGAGCGATAATATCATTATTTTGATTTAAAATCGTATGTAAATAGATGGTATATCATATATACATAATAATTAAAATGTTATATTTATTATTTAAATCAATTATACATCATTATTATACCCATCCAAATAATAATGTATTGAAAAACAACTACACCACGACGTGGAGACAGTAAGTCGTACGTACGCACGTACGGTGATATGTCATTCATAGGATGGATAAAATAATGAATATGGTTGTACCATATTTATAATAAAATCAAAGTATATAGAAGATACTATATTTATTATTTTATAATGGAAACAACAATGAAATAAGAAGTGGAAGAAGAAAAGAACTTGGAAGAGGTGATGAAATATTTACCTCTACTTCGGGTTCTTCCTTATGATTTGATCAAAATGGCTCCATAGGTTGCCTTTCTGACTAAAGGAAGTCCTATAGGATTAAGGGAAGATAGTTGAGAGGATATTTGGTTAGGGTTTGGCCGAGCCAAATGGCTTTTAAGGTGTCAATTTGGGAGAAGGGGAAGTGCCCTTTTATAAGAGGGGTGAGGGGCACCTTAGGAAAAGATTGAAATATTATTTTATAATAAAATCATTTTCGGTTTCTAATGGCTCAAAAATGATTTATTTCAAGGATAAGGTGGGGATGGATCTAAAACCACTCAACCAATAGGTTTTAGATAGTTTTTTGTCACTATATTAATCTTATCTTTTAGATTTAACTCTTAGTTAATTAGTTTGACATTTACCATGTCTCTTTGTACTTTTATATTATATGGTCAATAAACTTACTATAAACTTCCAAGAGAACCTCAAGTGTTTCATTAATGACATATATAATATTATTTAAGAGCTTTGTCCAGACCTTAGATTTTTAGGAATAGAATATCAATTAATAATATAATATTTTTTAAAAAACTCTTTTATCTCAATTTTGACACTATTTTCTATTTTGTTTCTGTTAAATTCATAACAGCATTATTACTTCAAAAAAATCATTTAATCAACCCTAAAATTTTATATTAACCTAGTAAATTAGTGTAATTCATAAAAATTCTCAAATTATATTTATTTGGATATTTATAATATCAATTATTTTAATATTTCATTAATAAGGTAATTACTGCATCATCATTGTGTCATAAATAAATTAAACTATTTAATGTCTAAAAATTATAAATAAAATACCATTATGTAGGAAATATTTTTATCTTTCTCATGAATATTTATAGTCTAATTTATCTTATGTTTAACCCTATGTTAAAAATGGTTTATTTATTAAACTTTGAATTTAACAGTTTTAACTCTCCTTTGAATTAAATAATAATAAATGTCCTAATCTAATCCAAGTGGACATAAAGGATCAAATTATATTCCTAAGGTTTTTTTTGTTATAATTACACTTATCCAATAGAATTATTACATGTGTTAGGGTAATAATAATATCATTTTTACCTTTAATTACCCTATTTACTTTTAACCGTGGTAAATAAAAGTCAAAAGTTATTATTCACCAAAAATTATTTTTATCTCATTGAACTACATATTACATACTGATATCAAACTTGTCTCTCGGATTTTTAAAATTCAACTCATAGAAGTGGTAAAATTAAGTTTTATGCAAATTTGCAAAAGCTCCTAGGAAGTGGGTAAAAGACGGTAAAAAGTTCAATAAAATTTTATATATCTAATTTTTTTATAAAAATGACTCCAATGAATTTCATTGAAATAATATTGGTATTATTTATCTATTTTGACTTAAAATAAATTTAAATAAAATAAATATTTATTTAAATAAAAAGTCGGTTTTAACCAATAACGTAGTGTTTTTCACTATTCATCAAAAATTGAAAATTTTCATAAAAATACCAAAAAATCACCCTAATATAATTTAGATATTCCAAATTCAAAAATGAAGTCTATTTTAACAAATTAAAAACATTGAAGTTTCATTTGTTAATTTAAAATTAATTCTGGTTGTCAAAACCAAAAAAGCGAGTTTTTAAAAAGTAAAAACTATCAAAAGATGGACATGTGTTTATGTCAAATTTAAATGTGAAATTACTTATAATAACCTAAATTGTATTAAATGATAAAAATATAATCTAATTATACTTCCAAACCATTCAAATTCATAATTTATCACTATAAATCATTTCGATTAAAAAAGTTGTTTTTAATTAAAATTTAGTAATTTTCACTATTCATCAAAATATGAAAGTTATCAGAAAAGTACCAAAAAAATATCCAAACTAAAATTTTATGTCCCACTTCTAAAGAATAATTTAATTTCATTAAATTTAATAAATAAAATTGTCAAATATTGGTTTTAAAAAAAGTTTTTCCATTAAAAGGCGGTAAAATTGAATTTTTTGAAAAATACTTATTTTATCTGAAAAAATGAATTTGTTCTTAAATTATGTCTAAGAAACACATAATAAGGATGTTAAAATTATATAGAGTATATAATATTCAAAATGCAGTTAATACTATTTATAACTGCTTTTTGAATGACTAGTTTGGTAATGTTGTGATGCGCTCGAACTCGGTGTTGCGTGTAGCACAAGCTATTAAATTACTTTAATGAGATAATGTACTATGAAATATTGGGGTGTTACATATATAGTAATTATGTTTGATAAATCATTTGGGATAGGTTTGATGATGTCCCTTTCCTTACAATTCTCATGTCCAGTTTCACTAGGTCTTTGATCAAGGGATCTCCTTGGATCCTCATCATTGCTAGAACAAAAGGGTATTTTCTACTTAATGCATCAGAAAATTTGTTTTATCTTATGGGATGATAATGAATTGAACAATCATATTATTTAATAAGTTCCAACCATCTCCCCTTTCTCGTGTTCAATTACTTTTGTGTGAAAATATACTTCAAACTTTGATAGTCTGTGTATATATAATACTTCTCCCCAAAAAGATAGTGCCTCTATATCTTTAGAGAAAAAACAACCATATCCAGCTCAAGATCATGCATAGGATGATTATACTCATGAGGCTTTAGCTGTCAGGATGCATAAGCAATTACCTTGTCATTTTACATGAGAACACACCCAATCCCTTTTATAGATGCATCGCTAAAAATAATGAATCCTTCTCTGATTGAGGGTAGAGTTAACATGGGTGCGGTAACCAATATCTTCTTCAACTCTTAGAAACTTTCCTCACACTCCTTTGTCCAGATGAACTTAACCCCTTTTCGATTTAACTTGGTTAGTGTATTAGAAATTCGTGAAAAGTTTTTCAAAAACCTCCTATAATATCATACTAAACCAAGAAAACTATGAATCTTAGTTATTGATGTAGGTTGAGGCCACTCCTCTACAACCTTTTTCTTGGAAGGTTTAACTGAGATTACTTCATTGGATACAATGTTCCCCAAGAAAGAAACTTTTTTAACCAAAATTCTCATTTTCTAAACTTTCCAAAAATCCTTTCGTTCCATAGATTTTTCAAAATAAACCTTAGATAATCCTCATGCTCCTCACAACTTTGGGAATATATCAGAATATTGTCAATAAAATCTACCATAAATTTATCAAGGTAGTCCCTAAATAATCTATTCATCAAATTCATAGAAAATATTAGGATCATTAGTCAAACCGATGGGCATAACAACAAACTCATAATTCCCATATCTTGATCGGAAGGAAATTTTTGGTATATTTTTTTTCTTCACTATCAATTTATGATAACCAGATAGAAGATCAATCTTAGAGAAGAACTGATCCCCTTGAAGCTGGTCAAATAAATCATCATTTCTTGGAAGAGGGTAATTTTTTTTTACTGTGATCTCATTTAGTTCTCTATAATCAATGCATAACCACATTGATACTTCATTATTCTTCACAAAAAGAATAGGTTCTCCCCAAGGAGACACACTTAGACAGATAAACCCCTTCTCCAAAAGATCTTGGAGTTTCTTCTATAATTCCTCTATATCCACATTCACCATTCTATACTGGGTTTTTGAAATTAGCTTGGAACCAGGCATGAGTTCAATGGAGAACTCCACCTCTCTTACTGGAGGCAGTCCAGGTAACTCCTCAGGAAATACATCAATGTTTTCTTGAACTATAGGAATATCATCTATCCTTATACTCTCATTTCTTTCTTATTCTTCACCAATCAACTCTATAAAAAAGGCTATAGGAGGTTCTTCTAGACAAAGATCATGTTAAGATATCTCTCCTTGGAAGATAACTGTAGGTTTTCCATTAAATACTACTGAGATTTCCTTGCTTATGAATTTGATCTTAGAATTATACTTTGAGAGTCATTCCATACCTAGTATAATGTATAATTCCAACATGGGAATGACTACTAGATTTGTGATAATATTTTTCTCACTAAAGTAAATTCTGGAGTTTTAAAATACTGTTGATGCTTGTATAATCCCTCTTGGAGTCTTGATTGATAACTCTACTTTTAGAAGTTATGGGATTGATTCTATATTCTTTGAAAACTTAGAGGATATAAAGGAATTCATATAACTAGAATCAAACAAAGTACTTGATATCTTTGAGAGAACAAAAATAGTACTTACCACCACATAATTTGGAGATTCAACTTCATTCGTCGTGATAGAAAATGCACAACCTTTTTCCCTTGGTCTATGTTGAGGCTGATGGTGATTCCCCTCCATTGCCCTCAGATTGGTAAAGTGATTGGAAAAGTTCCCAAGCTGTCCACACTTGAAGCATTGGATGTCAGGTAGGGCATGCACCATCTTCCCTTTATCATTAGTGTTGGGAAGTTGAGGATTCACCTCACTATGACAATTCCAAGCAATATGTCCTTCTCTTCAACACTTGTAACACTTCCCTCTCCCAAGCAGGCAGTTATCTAAATGATTCTTCCAACATTTATTACACGTAGGAAGTTGCACTTTCTTTCCACCTCTTCCCTGATCAAAGCTCCACCCCAATCATGGATCCATTGATCTCTTATTTTCATTGGATTTATGGGACCATTTCATCTCACTGAACTCCAGTTCGACTTTCATAGTACTTTGTATGATTTCTTCATAGCTTTCATAGTCTCGGTTGAGTATATTCTTCTATAGATGAGGTATTATTCTGCTAAAGAATATATCAACCTTCTTGTTAGGATCCATGAAGAAACGAGAGGTGTAACGTGAAAGCCTTGTGAATTTTATCTCGTAGATTCCCTTAGATTCATTCTCCTTTTTCTTCAGCTTGATAAATTCCTTCTCTATTTTTTGTTCTCGTCAAATGAGGGAAATACTTATTGAATAAGATCCCCCTAAACTCTTCCCACTCCATAGCTTAAATATCCCCTCTTGTTCTCGTGGTTTTAATCAGTTCCCACCACTGATCAGCTTCTCTCTCTAAATGATAAACAGCCTAGGTGACTTTCTCTTATTCAGAACTGTGAAGTATAGAAAAGATCTTCTCTATAGATCTTATCCACTATCCCGCAATCAATGGGTCGGTAGATCCACTAAACATTGTTGGTCGTTGATGCATAAAGAACTCAACATAATTTTGTCCCCTTCTGGTTTAAATCGTTCTCTCATCTTGATTCAAGTTATTTCCCATAACTTGAGTATTTTGATTCATCATTCTCATGAAATCTTCCATTTTAGCTTCCATCAGAGGGCCATCAGCGCATGGTCCATTGTGTTCATCATTTTCATGGTTCCTATAATGCCCCGACCCCAGTTACCTAGAGTTGGTGCATTATTACATAACATTGGCATGATCACAAGAAAGATCAAATCTCTAAAGACCGATTAGTTTATTAGCCTTGGAAACACTAGATATATTCATAAGTCTTACATTACATCATAAAAATGAAAACTACAACAACATCATTTCTTCATAGTCCACACTCATATCCCCACATACTATCCCTATAGGTCATTCATAAATTACTTCTTCACATACTGGGAAAAATAAAACATTGAAAGGGGTGAGATCAAATGCCCAGTAAGGATAACAATATAGCGGAAACTTTCATAAATAAGAATAAACATTTTAAGGCAATGTATAACTAAAACAAAAGCCTTTTAAACTTTAACTTCAACATAGTATGGAAAAAATGAAATAATTCCATTTACTTATTCATATGGATATTCTACTAATCGAATAATCACATGAAATATCAATAACCACTTTCATAATGATGGAATGCATAATTCCAGACTATCATAACCACATAGCCAAGGCCTCGTGCCAAGACTAAAAATAAGATTTTTCCAAGGCCTTGTGACAAGACACTAGTTTGTCTCATGAGACCTACCGATGCATCGAGTAGCTATAGTGGGCTCCACCTGTCACATATTAAGTCCAATGCATTCTCATATGAAAAGGTTTAAACATAACATAATCATTCATATTAAAACTAGCATAAAAAATGTAAATACTTCATCCATAAACTATGAATGGTATAAAAATAACACATCCACAGTCAAACATATCACAAAACCTTTAATACAATATAGAAGTTTTGTATCATAATAAATCAACTTCAAATAAGCGTAAAATCCATCAAAGGATGTTGACATAGATGAAATCAAAACTCTTTTTAGAGAAATATCTCTTTCTATTTTGAAATCATTTAAGAGTAATATATTTATAAAATAAAACATTTTCTTTGAAAATATTCTTATAATCTTGTAAGGGAAGCTTCGACGATTTTATAATGGCGGAAAATATCCGCACCTGCCGTATAAGTTAAAAAAAACATTCTTACCTTAATTCTGCCGAAAAGGTTAAAAAGCACCTTGTTTGGAAAACGACATAAAGATTCATTTATAAACCTCTTATAAAAATTAAAACAAGGGTATAAATGTATTTAACCTATATTCTTGTAAATAGTAAAAATGATTGATATACATTCTTAAGAAACCTGGATGTTGATGACAAAGAAATCCCAGTAGATTATTACGTATAAACAACCTCGGATAATGAAGAGATTGTGAAATAACCCTTACCTTGTAATTTTACTTGGTTGGGGTAAGTTAACATCTTGTATAATGGTGAAATAATTGTTATTAAATTATACAAGAATCATATACATTAATATGATGTCATATATGATCTTTTAACATTGATTTGTTAATAATACCTTAGTATTATCGTTGTTTCGGGTGTTAACTTACTCGTTTTATTTTATATGTTTTGTTACGTAAGTTGTGTTTGTCATGGATAGGTTGTATCTTAATCATATCCATAATGATATCAAGTTCTTAGATACTATTATTAATAATCAAATGAGAATTATACTTGAATAGATACGATGGAGAATGAATCTCATCGCGTTCGTGGAGACGGTAGTCCGTACGTACGCACAAGTGACAATATCATTATTTTGATATTAAAATAATATATAATTGGATGGTATATCATATATACAGAATAATTACCATGTTATATTTATTATTTACATGAGTTACACATCATTATTATACCCATCCAAATAATAATTTATTGAATAACAATTACACCACGACGTGGAGACGGTAAGCCGTACGTACGCACGTATGGTGACATGTTATTCAAAGGATGGATAGAAGACTGAATATGGTTGTACCATATTTATAATAACATCAAATTATATATAAGATACTGGGGTTATTATTTTATAATGGTAATAACAAAGAAGGAAGAAGTGGAAGAAGAAAGGAACTTGGAAAAGGGTGGTGAAATCATTACCTCTTCTTCGGGTTCTTCCTTTTGATTTGATCAAAAGGGATCCTTAGGTTGGCTTTCTGACTAAAGGAAGGCCTCTATGATGAATTGAGGGAAGTTGAGAGAGTATTTGGGCAGGTTTTGGCCGAACCAAAAGGCTTTGAATGTGTGAATTAATGATAAGGGTGAGTGCCCTTTTATAAGAGGGGTGAGGGGCACCTTTGGAAAAGCTAGAAATATTATTTTATAATAAATTCATATTCGATTTCTAATGGCTCCAAAGTGTATTATTTAAAGGTTAATGTGGGGATGGGTGGAAAACCACTCAACCAATAGAATTTAGACAGGTTTGGGTTACTATATTAACCTTATCTTTAAGTATTAACTCTTAGTTAATTAGTTTCACTTTTACAATGTCTCTTTGTATTTTTATATTATATGGTTAATAAACTTACTATATACATCCAAGAGACCCCCAAGTGGTCCATTAATGATACACCTATCATGATATAAAAATCATGGCCGAACCATAGATTTTTAAGAATTTAATATCAATTAATAATATAATATTTGTTTTAAAAACTCTTTTATGTCAATTTTGACACTATTCAATAATTGATTTTTTTAAAAATCATAAAAGAATTATTACTTCTAAAAAAGTTAATTAAATAATTCAAAACATGTCATATTAACCTATAAAATTAGTGTAATTCATAAAAGGTCTCAAATTATATTTATTTGTGTATCTACAATATCAATCATTTTAATTTTTCACTATTATGGTAATTACTGCATCACCATTGTGTCATAAATAAATTAAATTATTTATTGTCTAAAAATTATAAATAAAATACAATTATATAGGAAATATTTTTATATTTCTAATGAATATTTATAGTCTAAAATAAAACATATATAAACCTATTTAAAAAAAATTTCTAAAAGATATATGCTTGTGTCATTTTTGTATACATTTTAACTTAATTAAAATAAAGTATCCCTATCACTTACAAGTGGCACCATGGGGTCCCAAAATCGACCCAAAGATGCCCATGGTCGGACATGTATCAACCAATAAGTTTGGGACACGTTTTAGGGTAATATTTTATTATTATAATATTATTTTTTAACCCTTATTTACCGGATTTACCCTTTAACCATAGTAAATAAAATATTTACCGAAGTAATTATTCAAAATGTCTAAAAATAAAAGTTACCTTTTTACACAATTTGAACATCCTGATTCCAAATATGGAATCCATTTTTCCAAATTCAAAACACAGAAGTGGCAGAAATTAATTTAAAATTAATTCCCGTTGTCAAAACAAAAAGTGTGTTTTTAAGATATAATAACTATCAAAAGATTGATACTTGTTTATGTTCGGTTTAATTGTGAAATTATGTCCAATGACCAAAATTGTATTAAATGGTAAAAATATATTCTAAATATACTTTAAAACCACTCAAATTCATAATTTATCACTATTAATTATTTTGGTTAAAAAAGTTGTTTTTAATTAAAATTTAGTAATTTTCACTATTCATCAAAATATTAAAGTTATCCGAAAAGTACCAAAATTTCACCTTAGGCTAAATTCAATATTTCAAATCCAAAAATGAAGTCCATTTTGAGAGATAAAATCTCTAAAATTTTAAAAAGTAGGTATTACTATTCATAACGGCTAGTTTGATCGGTTGTGGTGTGTGTTAGAACTCGATGTTGCGTACAACACACGCTATTGCATTATTCAAAGAGAAGCGTACCGTAGAAGCTTGGGGTGTTATAGTTCCTCCTATTTCCCACCATTTTATATAAGAATAAAAACTTAGTGAGAAACTTGTTTCATTTAAGAATCTTATAACTCTAAAATATTTTTACGTATTAAAACATTATGCTTAAACACTTTATTAAATATAAATAACTACATTTCCTATAAATCCTTCATAATGGCTCATAAAAATATTGTGATTAACCAAAAATATCCCCCGGGAGTGTCAAACCAGGTGTGAAAAAAGGCCCATTGTTGTGCACCAATTCCTGTTCAAGTCTAGCTCAAAGCAGTGTTTTCAGGTTTTACCCCTAGATACATCTATTCCAGATCCACATCCACTTGTTTTTATCCAGATAGGTATTTATTTGTTCGGAAACCACTTAATTAATATTTCACCAAAATACCAAGAAGTTTTCATATATTTAAACTTTTATATAGAGTTATTCCTAATGTTTTCATATCTTAATTTCCATAAATAACTAAACTATTCTTTAATACCAACTGTATCCTCCCACCTTTTTATTACATAACTTTTCATTTCATTTTAAAAACATAGGATCTTTAAAGTTTAGTGTCTTGGAAATAAGGTACATAATACATGAAAAAATAAGACATTATTCTAATCCACTTCTAATTATTCATCATAGTTTTATCCTAAGTATAATTACAAAATATCATAACCTGGGGACATACATCAAAGTAAAGGGTGAGCAGAAGGCCCAGTAAGGGTAAACAGGGGAAACAGTTTACTTGTGATATCAATAAGAACTTGATGAAATACATAAAGACATGAGAAATAGAAAAAATAAGAATATAATCATAATAAAACATAAATCATAAATTTAAAATTTGGATACAACATTTAATTTAGACATTCATAAGCATATCACCAAGGTCCATCCCTAGGTGTCATAAAATTTACCAAGGCTATTCACCAAGGTATCGTAAAACTTGTCATCTATAGAGATTAATTTCTTTACCAAATGAATTGGAGCACTATTATGTAGAACCCTTAATATTTATTTATTTTCATGTGATACACCTATATAATAATCAAACATTTCATAAATAACCCAAATAGAATAAAATAAATTAGTTTCATATAAAAAATCAAGGTGTTTTAAACAGTGCTTTAAAACATGGTCATTATGTTATTTATAAACCATGGAAAGGAAAATAAGGTTTTATGTATTTTTATTCCAAAATAAAATAAATAATTTTTATTTCATGATGAATATCCTTTTAAATGAAAGAGTTTTGGGTATTCATGTATAGAAAATAAGAGAATTTCTTGATAAAAAAGAGAGATTTTGAGATGAAAATTCTGAAGCATAACAACTATGAAACATGGTTTTAGAAAAAATTAAAAAGAGATGGGGAAATGGTATCCCATCCATAAATGACTCATAATATATTATAGGGACATAATAAAATTTAAATAATAACATGGTATGTAAATTTGAAAGACATTCCATATAAAAGATAACTTGAAAGGAAAAGAGAAGTTGAGAATTCCCTTACCATGAAGAGTAACTTCTAAAACTCTAAGATCGAGACCTTGGGGGATTGAGGACACCTTGGGAGTTAAAACTATAATAAATTCATTGATAATGATTTTGGAATGAAATTAAAGGAAATAATGGGTGGGTATTTATAGAAAAAGTGAGGTAATATTTTATTAATTTCAAAGGACACCTCATTAGTGATATTTGGAAAATCATGGGATTTCCCATGGTATTTTCCCATGGTATTAGCCAATTGGGAACCTCATATCATATTTTAGTCCTTAAGAGTCTAAAATAATTATTACATCATAATTAAATTATTATTACATAGCTATGAGGTCATTAAACATACCGAAAACTCAAAACTGTATTTTTACTATTCACCAAAAAATCAACCATTTCAGAAAAATCCCAAAAATTCACCCTAACCATTTTTCTATGTTTAGAATTCAAAAGTGAACTCCATTTTATAATAATTAATTTTATTTTAAATTAAATTAAATAAATAAAATACTAATACTTAACTAATAATTTCTAAAACATGTATTTACTTATACTGTGATATAATTATATCACATTACCACTTATGTTGACTAAATTATATTTATACTTCATTAGGTGAGGTTACTATTCCATTTTTCAAATTACCATTCACAAGGTTAAAATTACTATTCCAAAGTGTAAAGTTACTATTCACCAAAAAAATTATTTTCATCTTATTGAACCACATTTCTCACTGAGATTACAACCATGTATGTCTGATTTTCGAAAATCATTTCACAAAAAAAGTTATTTAATAATAAAATATTTTTTTACTATTCATAAAAAACACTATTAATCAAATTCTATTCATAAAAAACACTATTTATCAAATATTATTCATCAAATACTAAAAATTTTAAACTTCTTAGAAAACTTCTAAAAATTCAGCCTGGATTAATTTTGAAATTTGAAATTAAAAAATGATGTTTATTTTACCATAATAATTCTATATTTTTGAGAAATATCTGAAAAGTACAATTTTTACTTCTAAAATCAATTTATCAAATTTTTCTTAATTAAATATATATTTTATTATGCAAAACTATTCGTAAAACATAAATGATGAAATAACAATTTTTTTATACCAAAGGATCACACAAAGTAACTAAGGCCTCGTTATATAACCCCTTATAACACCTGCACAGGACCTAAGAGTAAGGTGTGCAATGGTGATAGAATATTGGGGTGGCTCATACAACATTTCCCGAGTGGTGATTTCTATCAACTTGAACTTCTCCCATGAGCAATTTTGTTCAAACTTAACATGTTGAATTTCGTCTTGGACTTGGTCCAGAGTGAAGACCAATGATACTACCTCCTTCCCAATCTCCAACAAATGGGATTTGTATGGTCTGAGTCTACTAGATGAGGTCATCGACTCTTCTTTCTGTAATAATAAACATTATCATTATTATTTAGAATTAATAATCTTAACATTAAGAGTATAGTTTCCAACGGTCATATTGACCAATGGTCATATAACAGTTGAAACCCAACAGTCTCATTACAATTATACTAACTTCACTAATAAAGGGATATATTTTTATTGAGTACAAAATGATATAACATACATTTTCAAGAAACAATTATTATTCAAAAATTTTGGGTCATTACAATATTCACCACCTGTTTTTATTGTGTGTTATATATAATGCACATTTTACATGTAATATAATGAATACGCTATACATCATGATATTTTATGTCTCAATTTGAATTATTCCATCCAAGGGGATTTTATTTTAAAGTTACCAATTGGTAAATAATTTCATAACTTGATTTCTTTTCATTGGGTTATATTACTTCTTATTTACCTTTGATATTATAAGATTATGTGTACAGTAAATTTTGAATATATTATGTTTTATTTCCACTTTTTATATTTGAATTTACATTTTATAGACATAATTTACTCATTTATTAATTCTCACTTCAACATTATGGTCACTGTGAGGGACTTCATCTCAATTTCCATTCATTGGGGCATATTTTGATGTTATTCATCTATATTCTGTTATGAGGTGTATATACAATCCCTTTGACATGTTATATCATTAATTTCTCTATTATAATGATATTTAAAGTTTTTTTATTGTTAATATTTCATGGGGATTCTGATTCAAATGTTTCCAAAGTGGTAAAGGACTTTTAAAAAACCTATTTTAAATTTAACTTTTAAAATATTTTTAAAAGGAATGTATTTTTTAACAAATATGGCATGAATAGAATTTCCCACCATCATGAAACCTCAAAGATTTTATGCTTCCTTTATATTTTTCCAAGTTTATTTTCAAATAAAATGGTTTCTTTTTTATATACATGGCTTTTAGATTTTTAAAAGTGATTTTTAAAAGAATTTTTTTTATAAGATCTAACTTCATTTCTCTCTTCGTTTGAAAATACTTTTTCTTTAAAAATCCTTGTTTTCCAAAAAAAATCAAAAAAGTTTTACTATTATTGTTTAAAGTAATTTTTCCCATAATTGGATTTTTTAAAAATGTTTTAAGAGGAATATTCTTGTCATTTTCCAAACAATGTCCATTTGGATTTTACCAAAAATTTGAAAGGAAACGTTGTTTTAACATGAATGACATGAACAGATTTTCCCTCCATCATAACCATTATTTTCTTTGAATATTAATTTAAAATTATTCAATTTTATTTTTAAACAAAAATTTTTTCAAAATATTCTATGAATTTTTAGTTTTTAAAAGCAATTTTCAAAATGAAAAGGTTATTTTCCTAAAAAATATTTTTAATTATCTTTAATGGTTATTTCCATTCATAAATGTCAAAAACCCTTGTAGTTACTTATGATCCAATTAATATATTTTGTAATGACACCATCCTCATTCTTTCTCTAGATGGATTATGATTTTTTTCAAAGATATTGTTATGGAATCCATTTCTTTCCCATGGGTTAATCATGTTTCAAAGTGATTTTTATGGAACTCGTTTCTTTTCCATGGGTTAATCATGTTTCCAAGAGATTGTTATGGAACCCTTTTATTTTCTATAGGTTAATCATGTTTCAAATATATTTTTATAGAACCCATTTATTTTCCATGGGTTAATCATGTTATGAAAGGAATAATGGGGTTTTTTATGAGTTTCATGATAAAATAGAGGCTCTATATACTTTATTCATGATATGGTTCTTGAACATTGTTTATAATGATGGGTGGTTCTGTTATAAACCAAGGATAGGTGGTTTAATTATAAATCAAAGATCGATGGTTATGTTATTAACCAAGGATAGGTGGTTCTGTGATAAACCATGGATAGGTGGGTCCGTTATAGCCCTCTAGTGCATTGGGTACTCTAGAGATGGATGTTGCCCATTGGTTATTCCATCTGTAAGAGTGATATGATGATAATGTTTCCAAGATACCAATAAGTTTTATCTATGCCTGCTATGGGTTTATAATGTTTCTTAGGATTAATATTGATATCACATGGCTCGTGATTATTGATTATAATGAATATTTCCTTTGTTAAAGTATTATACCATGTTTTCAGGTTTGATGATCCAGGTATTGATGGTTATAGATATTCTTGTGTTATATTCATTCACTTTGATTATGTCACCATACCCTTATACTCTTCTTATTATCCTTGATGACATTCAATTGTTAATTCTTAAGTTTACCCTTATTGATCATTTGATCTCACCCTTTTTATGTTTCATTTTCCCTAGGTTGAAAATATTGAGGTTAAACGAATTATGTCTATAAGGGTTTCATATAGATTATGATGATGAGCTAATGTGGAATATAAATAAATGGGTATAGTGTGAGATGAAGTTCATATTTATGAACCATTTTTTTATGAATCCATGATGTTAATATTATTTCATAATTTTATAAAACTATAAACCTAAAATGTCCTTGAGAGTGTAAGTGATCCAATATTTTCCTTTTAATTATGTAAGTTTTGGATAGTGAAAATTAATCCACCTTCATTGGTATCAAAGATGGAAATCTAAAGTTTATGTTTTCAATGCTAGATTCGGGAGTGTGGGTTCTAGGCTATTATATTCCTAAAGGGTAAAATTTTATTTTACCCTTCAAGAAGGACCCTGAACTATGTACAGAGCCCTTGTCTACTCTTTATAGGCACAAGATGCTTGGAGAAAAAAATTATCAATAAAGGATTTGGCAAGGATTATTCATTGAGGTACTATTTAATGTTCTATATATGGACATGTTAGTTATTTATTTGATTTTTTTTGTTCATTAGTGATGTAATTCATTATTTTTTGGATTTAGTTCCTTTTAATAACATGTTAGAGAGACAAATTTTTGTTTTACTTCTAAAAAGGTAAGTTATTGAATTTACTATAGTAGGTGATTTTTGAATGTAATAATCACTTGTATACATTTCCACCTACTCTATTTGGGGTACTTGTATATATTTATGTCGACTTCCTTCATGATTTCCCAAATTTGTTTGAGGCTAGTCATTCCCCTTAAAGCAACATTTTAGTTCACAATGCACATCATATAGTCAAAAATTAGAAAACATGCCCAAAATGTCTTCATACTTTAAGAAATTTATTTTTAATTAATTTTTAGAGTGTATTAATCAACCACATGTTAATTTGATACATGTTGTGTATAGTATGACTAAAAGTACACGTTTTCAATTTTAAAGTGTCATTTTAGTTCAACACGTGTGTCACTTGTTAAAGACCATGAAAACTCACTCGAATTGTATTTATACTTCATGAAAACGATCCAAAAAATGATTTTTTAGGTATAATAGTCAAATGAACATCAATCCTATACATGGTGTGTTTGGTAGTACTCAAAGTTTGTATTCATACCTTAAAAGTGATATTTTAGTTCAAAACATGCATCACATACTAAAAAATGAACATACATGATTAGATTGTCTTGATACTTTAGAAAAATATCCATAAGTCTTTTTTATGTGTAGTAATTAATCACACATCAATCCAACAAACAGTGTGCCCGTTATGACTTTAAGTGCATGTTTTCAATTTAAAAGTGATATTTTAGTTTAAAACATGAATCACTTACTAAAAATCAAGAAAACGCATTTGTATTGTCTTGATACTTTATAAAAATTATCCATAACTCATTTTTGATTTGTAAGAATCAACTGAACCTTAACGTAACACGTGATGTACCTAGTATGACTGAAATCATGTGTTTTCATATTAAAATTGACATTTTAGTTCAAAACATGTGTCACATACTCAAAACTAAGAAAATGTGATCATATTCTCTTAATAATTTATTAAAATGATCCATATATTATTTTTTATGTATAGGAATCAACTTCACATAAATCTAACACACAGTGTGTCGGATATGACTAAAAGTGGTTGTTTTCGGTTTAAAAGTGACATTTCAGTTAAAAATGCACGTCACTCAATTAAAACCAATAAAACACACTCATATGGCATTTATAATTTACAAAAATAGTCCATAAATTATTTTTTGATGTGTAAGAATCAACTAAACATCAATCTTATATATAGTGTGCTTGGTATGGCTCGAAGTGTGTGTTTTTAGTTTAAAAGTGACATTTTAGTTAAAAACACATGTCATATAATCAAAACTAATCAAACACACTCATATTGTCTTGATGATTTATTTAAAATGATCCATAAATCATTTTTAATGTATAAGGATCATCCATAAGTCAATCTAACACATGGTGTGCCCAGTATGACTGAAATTTCATGTTTTCAATTCAAAATTGAATTTTTAGTTCAAAACACATAGCATATACTCAAAAAATAATAAAATGTTATATAATTATCTTAATAATTTATTAAAATGATCCATAAATAATTTGTGACATATAGGAATTAATCACACGTCAATATGACATATAGTGTGCTTGGTATGAATAAAAGTGTGTGTTTTCAATTTAAAATTGACATTTTAGTTCAAGACATGTGTCACATACTCAAAACTGATAAAACACACTCATATTGTCTTAACACTTTATAAAAAAGATCCATATATCATTTTTGATGTGTAAGAATCAACTGTATATTAATCTGACATACATTGTGTCTGGTATGACTGAAAGTGCATGTTATCAGTTTAAAATTGACATTTTAGTTCAAAACATGCATCACATACTCAGAACTGGTCAAACATACTTGTATTATCTTTATACTTTAGTGAAATGACACATAAATCATTTTTTAGGTTTAAGAATCAACCTCGTGTCAATCTAACACACAATGTGCCTAGTATGGTTCAAAGTGCATGTTTTTAGTTTAAAAGTGACATTTTAGTAAAAAACATGTGCCACATACTAAAAACAGTGAAAAAAAACTTGAATTAGTTTTATACTATAGGTAAATAATCCATAATTCATTTTTAACATGTAGGAATCAATCGTATTTCAATTTGACATATGATATGCCCTGTATGACTCAAAGTGTGTGTTTTTAATTTAAAAGTGACATTTTAGTTCAGAATGTGTGTCACTCACTGAAAACTAAGAAAAAAATCTCATATTATCTTGATACTTTAGTTAAATGATACATATATAATTTTTGACATATAGTAATCATTCACATGTCAATATGGCACATGATGTGTTTGGTATGATTCAAAGTGCATGTCTTCATTTTGAAAGTAAAATTTTAATTCAAACGTGTGTCACTCATTGAAAACCAAGAAAAAATACTTGGATTGTATTGATAATTTAATAAAATAACCCATAAGTCATTTATGACATATAGGAATCAACCACATATCAATATGACACACAATGTGTCTGGTGTTTCCCAAAGTGTGTTTTTTCATTTTAAAAGTGACATTTTAGTTTAAAATGTGTGCTACTCCTTGAAATTTAAGAAAAAATTCTCAAATTGTCTTGATACTTTAGGAAAACAATACATAAGTTATTTATGATGTTTAGGAATCATACACACATCAATATAACACATGGTCTGTCTAGTATGACTGAAAAATCATATTTTTATTTAAAATTAGAATTTTAGTTCAAAACACACATCACACATTCAAAAACTAAGAAAATGAATTTGTATTTTCATTATACTTTAAGAAAACAATTCATAAATCATTTGTGATGTGTAGGAATTAAATTCCTGTTAATCTGACACATGGTGTTCCTGATGTGACTCAAAGGCTTATTTTTAATTTAAAAGCGACATTTTATTAATGCATCCATCCAAATATATTTTTTATCAAGGGAAACACTTTTAGGGAAAAGTCAGAAACCAGAATATACACAGATATATAGTCAATCAGCATGAAAGGAAATCGTGGAATCGATGAATTGCAATTTAAGCCTTCTAGAAACTTTACCTCGGAGTAGAGTCCATTGGAGGCCAGCATCCTTCTCATCCCAATCATCATTGAGGAGGTATTCATAGTTTTCAACCATCTTTTCCCAAGTTTGAATGAGCTCTTCCACAGTAATCTTGTGCCCTTTAAAACCACGGGCTAAAATTACAATTTGTTTATTGGCCCAGTCACGCTTCTCCTCAGAGAGGATGGCATGGAACCGCCTCCCGACCAACCTGTCATACTCCACCTGCATGGTGATGACCTCCATTCACATGTCTGAGAATCCTTCGTTGCAATCGATGATAGCTTTCCACTTGTCACATTCCATCAAAGCTTTCCCGCTTTGGTGGGCATGATTTTCCGATGACTCCTTAACTTCATTCGCCATATCAGTGGCCAATGGTTCCCTTACAGGTGGTTCAGGATCCATAGGATATATTCCCACCTGCTTCAGAGCCTTCTGAGGGATTTTCCCTTTGCTGGAGGATCTAGTGACAGGAGGTCTAGGCAATAAAAAGTAGTCTTTTTTCTTCTGCGGCCTCTGTGAGTGTTTAATGAACCCTTATGACTCAATGATTGTATTCTTCCCTTTATTTGAGGAGAATATGATAAACTCCTCCGCTAGTTACATTTCCTTTGGTTCAGCGGGAGAACCAGAGTCTGACTCCCTATCCTCTCCAGGAGCAGTCTCCTCTTCACCCCTTCCTCAACCACATATTTCTCTTCATCTTCCAACACTGCGAACCGATTAAGAGAGCAGGCATCCCTTCCACCAAACTTTACTATATCAGCATAGGAAGGGTTGGCCTGAACGACCTGCTCGAGAACCTCTGAAACTCTGGGTTGTTCATACCCTCGGCCCGTGTACTGAATATGACTGCTTGGATCCTCCCATCCCTCACTTTGAAGATTCCCAACTTCACCTAGAGCAGAGACCTCCAAGCGCTCATCCGCACCACTGGCTAAACTGGAGCAGTCCAGATGCCCGGCTGGAATGGCCTCCTGGTGGGGGCTCCTCCCCACTTCCCTAGCCCCACACACCTAAAAAACGACCCCTGATCCACTAGACAAAGGGCCAATACCCAGATTCTATCTCATCTGGTCAAAAACAACTGAAACCTGAGGCCCTGATTCTCTTGGGGAAGCCTTCATCAATGAGCCAGCAAGACCTCCCCTCCCCAAGAACAGAGGGGCCTCCGGATAGGGAATGGCAGTCTGGTGCAGCTCCTCCCCCACTGGATTCACATGCTCCTGGAAATCCTGGTAAACCTCAATTGGGGAGGCCTGTGAAGGGTGAAGACCCAAATCATAGACCTCTATGCACCCCTACTCGCACCCACCTGGATCAGAATCTCGGGCAGGACAAGCTTCATCAAGCACAACCGGTGCTGTGGGCCCTTCGTCCATTGCAGAAGGTTCAACCAAACCCTCATGCAGTTCCCTTTTACGACAATCAGTATGGTAGTGTCCCTATCAAGAGTAGAAGGAACAGAAACACGTCCATGATTCAAAAACAATGGGTTGAGCATACCTGTATTCTCCCTCAATCACAATCCACACCACCTCTGGCGGGGGTCAAGCGAGGTCCATTTCGACGCATATGTGCGCCACTATGGGATGCTTCAAGGAAGCGGTCCGCCGATTAGCACACAGTAATCAGCCGATGGAATTACCAATTTACCGAAGAAGAGCCGGGTTCTGGAAGGGCAGCGGTAATCCAAGTAATTGAAGCCAAATAGTCGAGGTAGAAGGATCGTGATTCATATGTAGGTCAAACGACCAGTGAAGGATATGGAAGTGGAAACCTCGAACGGATCTTCTAGACCTGGACCAGGCCCGTGCCGGATCATCCTCATCAGCAAAGCAAATCAAGATTTTTCGCGGCCCCAGGAGCCCGATGACTGCACGACGGCTTAAACCCCATTCCTCATTCACATACCTGTCAAACATCTCCATAGAGGGCTGGCGCCGAACGAACTTTTCCACCAGAGTCGTAGATAACAACGAAGAGGCTTCAGAGAATTCCTGCGTAGAGATCAAAACAACCGGTTGACCATTGAAGATCTCAGGGACCTTCGGAGAGACATTGATGCTAGGGAAGAAATAGAGGTGCGCGTCTAGAGAAGACTGAAGGCCACCCCCATGTCGGAAAACGTGGTGACAATCACTGAGATCCTGAGGATGAGGCCCCTCCCCCAGAGGAGGAAGGGCCTTCGAGGCCGCCATTGGAGCTAGGGCATCGCCCGGCTGCCAAGGAGAGAGATCCCACGATCCATCAACCACAACTCCATGTATTGTATCATATTTATGTTTCATTTATTTCTTTATAGTAATAATAACATAAAATTTATTTTTTTATAACATGTATACTCTTCTTTTTTTCTTAACTTGGGGTGGCGTGTTCGAAAACTGGTAATGCGATTAGGCTCTTTTGAGAGGGTTTCCTAAAAATAGTGGAATATAAGTAAACACATAGTGTTGTTTAATTTGTTGTAAAATGTAATCTTTGTAATAAATTGTGCATAAAAATATGATTATAGTGTATTGAAATTTTTTTAATGTATATTTTTTTATAATTTTAATTTATTATTATGTAAATTTATTTGAAATTAAATTATAATTTTATTTTGAATGGGTTGTTGAAATGTGTTGTAAATGTAGCAGCATGTTACTACAACCTGTGGATTTTATTAGTATTAAAAATAGTGTTGATACAAGGTAATTTTATCAATGCTATAAATAGCACTAATAAAATCAACATTCATCAGTGCTACAAAAATAATTGACAAAGGACCACCTTTATCAGTGCTTTTTATCATCAATGAAGGGAGCTTTTATCAGCACTATTTTTAGCACTGATAAGGTTTTTAAAGGAACTTACAATATCAGTTATTTTTTAGCACTGATAATATCCTTTTCATGCTTATAAATCTCATATATTCATTGGTTTGGGTTGTCTCTAGATGTATATGTATTAGCCACACCATTCTATCCTCCTTTTTTTATTTCTTTTATATTGGCATGACTTAAATAACTTATTACCCTTTTGTTATAAAGTTATGTATGGATGTTTACATTGATCTCCATTTCTTATTTTTTTTTGTTTAGATGGATCAATATTTTATTATTGTTTATTTACTTGGCATGGACATCCAATTCATGAATCACCATGTCAGATTCTTGGTAAAAATTCTCTACTTGGTTTGTCAGTTTAATATGGTGAAATAATTCCCTAGTGGTCACATTTGATACTCTCGATACTTGTCACTAGCCCATAGTGATTGAGAACATTCTTTGGACCTTGTGGAGAGCCAAAATAGGTAGTGTGGGTTAGTATAGTTTTATTCATTATAAACAGTGGCACACAATGGTGGCTACAACACAAAGAGGTGGTGGAATATCTTTTTGGTGGAGCTTGGGCTTTGTTGGTGGGAGGGGATAGCGATGGTAGATCATTATCACAACCTGGCCCAAAAAACCCATCAAACTAGGCTCTGAACTGGTTTTCAATAAGACCTTAAGGGAATTCATGATCCTCATGGGTTGGTGACTATCACCTATGCATCCAATGACAACCAGAAGGAATTATTTTCCCAACCTAAAACAAGTTACATGGTGTACAAGAAGAGAACGATAATAAGAAAGAAAAATTCCATAACCAAAAACCAACATAGGGAGTGATACAACTAAGGTACAAACCAAAACAAAGGTACATGTCCAAAAACAAAACCAAAGGTAACCCAGAATTCTGACAGCTGCTCCATGTGACATGTAACGTCCCGGTTCTGAAAGCCGCCCAGAGGCGCCCCGTACCCAGTTGGTCACATGGCCTCAAGATCATTTCCCCAAATTCCAAATGCTGCCAACTTGAAGCGAGGGCCCTGGGTGTGATAGTGGGGAAACTATACCCTCATTGGCAGAGTAACACAGTGGAAGTAAAACAAATAACAATAGAGGAAGCGGTAATAATATCATACAATAGTAAGCAGCGGAAGACTGGAAGAAGTAAACTGGAGCACATATATATAATGATGCATGATACATATGTTTAGGAAAATAGTGAAACAAGTCACAATGATAAAACACAATACTAAACCAAAGTATAAGGAAAAGTAAGTAAATAGCACCACAACATCGCAAGCCTCGGCTTGGTCTCATGCTCCCCATCTCTACAGAAATCAAGTACCTGAAGTAGAAGGGTGCTTGCACTTATCTAGACCTACAGCAATATAATCTTTTTGGGATCAAAAACATGACCCAAACAGGGTGTGAGACTAAATCCCAGTAAACACCCACCCCAAGATCTGTGCCTAACAGTCAGTGAATATATATGGTAGGTAATAATCAAAAGAATCAGTAATAAGGAAGTACACAAAAGTAAACAATCATATGGTTTCAAATGCATTCAATTTCATATATCAAGCAAGCAGCTAATCACAAGCAGGTAACCCTCTAGGAAGTACTCACATCCTAACCCCTATGGTTCAACCAAATAACACAAGAAACCCTCTGGGAAGTGCACACAGTCTAACCCCTCTAGTTCAGCTTAAGCATAGACTCTCTAAGGAATCACTCACCGTCAATTCCTCCTATAGTCTCGTATCGGTAACTAAAAGGCGCTCTGGGTAAGCACTCAACTTCCAATTCCCCATGTAGCCTGCATCAAGGAACTACAGACACTCTGAAGAAGCACTTACATCCATTACCCCTATGGTCTCGCATTGTAACAGTAAACAGACACTCTAGAGAAGCCTTCAACGTCCATTCTCCCTATGGTCTACTACACCAGGTTCTCATAGCCCTGTGTAAGTCAATTGAGTATAGTGATATATAACAGCCAAAGAAAACCTCAATAACTACTTGGCTAAACAATCTACAGCATATCATAGCATGTCAGATAAATAATCACTTCATCCTACAATACTAGGCATAGAAAAAACAACACCCTAATAGGAACACTATACCACATGGTAAAAACAAGAAAACATGGGGAAAACATCCATGGCATAACAAAGTTAACCCTATTCACAAATAATTAACCTCTATCCAAACAAATAAGGCATAACAGGAAATAACAGGGCTAAAAACCATAAACACGCAATACCCCATTCAAGGGTATTGGGAACTTTTGCACATATAAATCAAGGACTATCTAAGGAAAGGCACAAACCACCTACCTCGGTGTTGTAGGATCGTTATATGTGAACCTCAATCCTTGAATCTCCCAAGAACACCCTAGATCTACAAAAACGCTAAAAACGCTCAATCGATGATATCTTATGGAAGGGGAGGAATCAGGAAATGAAGCTCTAGAAGAAGGAGGAGCTTACCGTGGCGATCCCAACGCAATCGACGGCGGTCAAATCGAAGAATGAATGGTCGATCGGGGCTTAGGGAAATATCGGCATCGTACGAACACTCTTGGTCGAAGAAGGTGAAGAAGAAGACACTTCTACCAATTAGACGTGACCCCAATCCGTTTAATGAAAAAAGAAATTACATGGCGTGTACTTTATAAGTACATGGTGTGTACTTACCCTTATCAGCCCCTGCATTAGGCAGTCTTTAGGTCACCACACACGGCCGTGTGCATGGCCATTACATGGCCAGCACACAGCTACCTGTGGTAACCGAGTACACGGAGTATACTTATAAAGTACACGACGTGTACTTAAGAAATTTCTATAAATTCCTCTTTTTCTTAAAAACACCAGAAAAAAGGAGAACATACCTAAAAAGAAGATCTGGGTTCTTACAAACTTCCCCCCTTAAATAAATTCCCCTGAATTTCCCTAGCAAGGTGGCGTAGAAGAAGAATCCTTGAACAACTCCGGCCATTGTGATCGTACATTAGCCTCCCTCTTTTAGGTCTCATCCTACACTTGCCCATGCTGCCATAGCACTCGTACTAGAGGAACAGACCGGCCATAGAGAACCTCCCCACTTCAATCAACAATCCAGATATGATGCTCCTCAAAAGATGTGTCCACTTCGAGCTCAACCTCCTCAGGATGGAAAACATGAGATGGGACTGAGAAGTAACGTCGAAGCTAAGAAATGTGGAAGACGTCATGCATATCCTGGTACCTCTGAGCTAACTGCAACCGATAGGAAACCGGCCCGACTCTCTCCAAAACCTCAAACGGCCTGACATACCTTGGCAAAAACTTACCATGTCTCCTAATCCCCATGTGTCCCAACCTCGGTGTGACACACAGGAAAACTTGATCTCCGACCTCAAACTCTAGAGGTCATCTCCATCAATCAGCATAAGACTTCTATTGAGACTGTGCAGTATCCATCCTCTTCCTAATCAACTCTATCTGCTCTGTGGTCTCCTTGACAAGATGAGGTCCCAGCATAGCTGCCTCTCCTGCCTCCAGCCAACATAAGGATGATCAGCATGGCCTACCGTACAAAGCCTCATAAGGTGCCATCTAAATAGTTTCTTGAAAACTATTATTATAGGAAAACTCCACAATAGGTATGTGTTTCTCCCAAGAACCTCCAAAATCCAGGATGAATGCTCGAAGCATGTCCTCAAGCACCTGAATCGTATGCTCGAAGTGGCCATCTATCTGGGGATGGTATGCTATACTCAAAAGCACCTATGTACCCAAAGCCTTCTTTAGTCCCTACCAGACCTGAGAAGTAAAACGTGCATCCCTGTCTAAAACAATGGAGTGTAGAACCCCATGTATACATAAAATCTCACGGATGTACAACCTTACCAGCTCATCAACACTAAAGGTCTCCTTGATTGGCAAGAAGTGAGAAACCTTCTTGAGTCTGTCAATGACAACCCAAACTGCATTATTCCCTCAAGGAGACCTCATCAAACCTATCATGAAATCCATCACGACATCATTCCACTTCCACTCAGGAATTGGTAACTGCTGCAAAAGCCCTGCTGGTCGCTAATTCCCCGCCTTCACCTGCTGATAGGTGGAACACCTCATAACGAACCCAACAATATCTCTCTTCATACCAGGACACCAATACTGATGGTGTAGATCATGATACATCTTGGTGACACCTAGATGAAATTCCCAAACTGAGGAATAAAAGTCCCACATCAGCTCCTCGCATATGTCTGCAGACACCCATACTCGCCCTTGAAAATGCAAGATCTCATCCTTGTCTACTGTCCATCCAGGTATAGGTTCCTCTCCTGACACACTCTCCTGTAGGACTAGGCCTTCTGAATCTGATATCTTCCTCATTCGCACTCGATCAAGTAGAGTATAGTTAACATCTATATAAGAAAGAAACGTATTCCCCTGTCTGTCTTGAACCTCCAAATGAATCTCAGGGAACAGAGCCATAAGCTGCCACTCACTGCTGACCTCCTGAACTGCCTCTATCTGAGTCTTTCTGCTCAACGTATTAGCTACTGTGTTGCCTTTCCCAAGCATTTAGGAAAGCTCAAAGTCAAAGGACTGAAGGTACTCAACTCACCTTTGTTGTCTCAAATTCAGATCGTGCTGAGTGAAGATATACTTGAGACTTTTGTGGTCAGTGAAACCACAAAATGATCTCTGAGAAGATACTGTCTCCAACAACATAAGGCATGAATAACTGCAGCTAGCTCGAGATCATGCATCGGGTAATTCCTCTCATGTGGCCTCAATTGCCGAGACCCGTATGCAACAAATCCTTCTCCCTGCATAAGCACTGCTCTTATCCTGATACCTGAAGAATCACAATAAATAGTATAGCTCTTTCCTGGCTCTGGAAATACTAGTATTGGTGTTGAATTCAATCTCCCTTTCAGCTCCTAAAAGGCTGACTCACAAGAATCTAACCATAAGAACTTCACACCCTTCTTAGTCAGGCCTTCCGATGGTGCTGAAAAGTGTGAAAAGTCCTGTATGAAATGTTTGTAGTATCTATCCAGCCCTAGAAATCTCTGCACCTCAAAGACGTTCTTTGGCTGCTCCCAGGAAACTACTTCTCTCATTTTCTCTAGGTCTACTGATACTCCTGTCTCTAAGATAACATGACCCAAGAAGTGTATCTGGTCCATCCAAAAGTGGCATTTTGAGAGCTTAGCATATAACTGATGCTCTCTCAGTGTACTCAAAACAATCTCAAGATGGGTAGCATGGTCATGTCGAGTATGAGAGTACACCAAGATATCTTCCACAAAGACTACCACGAAAGAATCCAAGTATGGATGGAACACTTGGTTCATCAGTTCCATGAAAACTGCAGGCGCGTTTGTGAGACCGAATGGCATAACCACATACTCGTATAAACCATACCTGCTCTGGAAGGATTTAAGAGGTATATCAGATGGTCTAACGCACAACTGATGGTAACTGGATCTCAAGTAAATCTTCGAGAACACCAGGGATTCTCGAAGCTGATCAAAGATATCATCAATCCTCGGCAAGGGATATTGGTTCTTGACCATCAACTGGTTCAACTTCCGATAATCCACACAAAGTCTGAGGGTACTATCTGCCTTCTTTGCAAATAGGATAGTTGAACCCCAATGAGAAGTATTGGGTCAGATGAAACCCTTAGCATGCAACTCCTCCAACTGCTTCTTGATCTTCTGCAACTCTGGTGTAGCCATCCTATAAGGAGGAATGGACACTAGTGCTTCTCCTGGCATAAGCTCAATAGAAAATTCCACCCCTCACTCTGGAGGCAAACTGGAAAAATCCTCTGGAAAGATGTCCCTAAAATGATCCACCATTGGCGGAAAGTCCATCGGTGAAGTCCCCTGGTCATCCAGATATAGACTAGAAATCTGGGCTGTAACTCCTCCCAACCCATGATGCTCGGGTCCTGCTATGCTTTCCTTGACATCTCATTCTCCTTTATGAAGAAACGATCTACCCTCTGGTGATGTGAAACTCACCCTACGGTGATAGCATTCGACAAAAACCTGGAAGGGAACTAACCAGTCCATTCTGAGACTGACGTCATAGCCTGTCATCTCTAGAACATAGAGGTCTCATAAGAAGTGACACCCACCAACCTCAAGAGGGGACTCCTTGCACTGATGCACACTAGTCGTTCTAGTCCCCAGCGGAGTGTCTGACATCAAGATATTAGCAGAAGAAAAGATACAGAGCCCAAGGCTCTTCACAACAGCAACGGATATAAATATATGGGAAGCCCCTATATCTAAAAGAGAATAATCTAAAACTGAGGCAACTAAGATCGTACCTCGAACTGCAGAGGGTCTGGGATCCTGCTCCTACTGGGTCTGATCCACTACAAAAGTTTTACCTACACCGTGGCCCTGTGACCTTGCCTGGCCACTCTGAGCTGATCCACCCTATTTTCACTGAAATCCTGGAAACTGGCTACCTCGATCGCGACTTCCACCTCATCCTGAATGGCTGGAAGAAAACCAGTTCCCTGACTGATCAGAAACTAGTGGAGCTACTCCTGAATGAGGAATCATAGAAGAACACATGTCACCATCTACTGGTGATAAGATCTGACAGAAACGCTGAAGATGACCCATATTTCCACAAGATCTTCACTCCATTGGGTCTCTCGGGAAATGTGGCCTTGTATTCTCTCTCTTCCCGCACTGGTAGCACACCACCTGACTACCAGAAGATATCTATTGCCTCCTCATATCTCCACGTGAAGACTCTCTATGATGCTTCTTGTTGTCTGTAGGAGGGATACCAACTCCAGATGTCGAGCTTCCCTGGCTCACAACTCTAGAATCCCTTAGATTTCGCTCTGTGATCAACACCTGGTTGACTATAGAAGTGATGGTAGTCAACCTAAAGATGTTCACCTGAGATAGGATGTCATGTTTGAGACTATCCTCAAACTTCCTTTCCAGGAATAACTCATCACCTTCTAGAATGGGTGTGAAGCGCTGAAGCTCTATGAAGTGAGAAGAATACTCCATAACAGAAAGAGTACCCTGCTCCAGGCTCATGAAATCTCGGGCTCAATCGGCCCTCAAAATCTCTGGGGAAAAGTATTCATAGAAGGCATGCTGAAACTCATCCCAAGCCATGACCTGTTGGCGTCCCACCTATGATATCACATCCCACTATCTCTTAGAGGAATCTCATATCATGTACGTAGCGATATTCACCCTCCTCTTTTCAGGCGTCTACAGATGCTCGAAGATATAAATCATGGCTTCTAACCATTACTCTACAGCCTGAGGTCCTCCTTCCCCTGTGAAGGTGGGAGGATGCTACTGCTAGAAAACCCATGTCAACTCTGCCATAGAAGGGGTAGGATGTGGTACTCCACAGAAGGTCTGCATAAACCTCATAAAGCTCTCTCAGAACTATGCGTCAGCACCTGTGTCCGGAATGACGGCTGGTGCCAAGACTAGCATAACTGTAGGATCTACTGGTATTCCCTGATCAACCATATCCGGGGTCTGATCACTGCCCTGTAACTGGTGGACAACCAGAGGAAATCTCGGTGGCATGACTCTATAAGGTCAAGCGCACACCTTAGATCAAGATTAACAGGGAATGAAAAACTAGAAGTGTAAGAAGGGAACATGATAAAGAAAGCATTCAAGTTCTTCAAAACATGGATACATGGCATGTATAACCCCTACATCGCATGTTCCTTTAAGCCATTACATGGGAGTATACTTCAGCCAAAAACTGGTCATGTAACACTCCATATACATGGCGTATTTTCCAAACACATGGTGTGTACTTGAATCCTCTTCCCCTGCCCGAGTTCTTATACACGGCTAAGCCACATATTTCTCCTAGGACAAGACTACACGGCGTGTTAGTGCCAGACACGATGTGTACGAGACAAACATCACCAACCCGTGTTGTTAGTTACATGGCTGGTTACATGGATGACTCTACACGGCGTGTTCCATATGGACACAGCGTGTACTAGAAAAGACCCCACCAACCCGTGTTGTTAGTCACATGGGTGAACACATGGCTGACTATACATGGCATGTTTATGCCAGACACGACGTGTACAAGAAGGATTTCACTGACCCGTGTTGCTCATTACACGGCCGGATTCAACGATTACACTACATGGAGTGTTCAAGCTTGACACAGCATGAATAACTTAAGTTTTATCCATCTGTGTCATTAGTCACACAGGTGGACACATGGTCTACAAAACATGGCATGTACATCTGGTACACGGCGTGTCCCATGAAAGAATTCCCAACCCCATGTCTCTGCCCACACAGCCAGTGACACGGTTAGAGACTACACAGCGTGTACATATAGTACACGGTGTGTACTTAAGAAAAATAGTTCTTTCCTGAACAGAAGGAGACATGACATGTATTCAACATTACACACCGTGTATTCTGGGTTTTTCCGGACAGTAAGCCTCAGAAACTACTATGGTTGCCCAGAAAACACAGAAATGAACATTAGAGTTCCAAATTCCGATCTGTGAGGGCCCATACTCCCCAATAATAAAATATTGACATCTTATACATGTCATAAATATGGAAAACAAGGTAATGATCCACCAAATTCCAATCCATGAGGGACCATAACACCTCAAGAACCAAAGTTTGGTGTTCATTCAAACAAAACCTAACAAAAATTGATACCCTTTCAAATAGTAGGTATTTTATCAAGTCATCTATCACAACAGCATGCATATATAGCACAACATCTATCACAATAACATGCAATCGCTAATTCACCCTAAATGGCATGGCAAGAATGTATGACATGTGATTTCTAGAAAGTGCCTATATGATGCATGAGATGGAATACCCTCATCTCATCGGGTTGCAAAAGAAATAGAACCTCAATAACATCAACAATAACAGCACAATACATGTGAATCACCCAATGGTGAAATCAAATCAATCGTAAAATTGAAAAACTAGAAAAATTGCAATAAACGAGGTAGATTGGTTTTTTCCTATACACGGGTTAGCTACTCTCGGTCAAAGCTTATTAAAAAATAAATATTCCTTCATATCCCTGGCTATAGGCTCCAAACAATAAGTCAAGAAGAAACGAATCCCAGAGGCACCCCGTACCCGGTTGGTCACATGGCCTCAAGCGCATTTCCCTGAAGGCCAGAGGCTGCCGACTAGCAGTGAGGGTCTTTGGTGTGATAGTGGGGAAACTATGCCTTCATTGGAAGAGTAACATAGTGGAATTAAAATAGATAACAATAGTGGAAGCAGTAATAATACCAGAAAGCAGAAAACAGCGGAATACTGGAAGAAGTAAACTGGAGAACATATATATAATGATGCATGATACATATGTCTAGGAAAAGAACCAAACAAGTCACAATGCTGAAACACAATACTAAACCAAAGTACATGGAAAATCAAGTAAACAGCTCCATAGTATCGCAAGCCTCAGCTTGATCCCATGATCCCCAGCTCCACAACAATCAAGTACCTAAAGTAGAAGGGTGTTTTCCCTTATCTAGACCTACAATAATATAATCTGTTTAGGCCCAAAATCATGACCCAAACAGGGTGTGAGACTAAATCCCAGTAGGAAACCACCCCAAGATCTGTGCCTAACAGTCAGTGAATATATATGGTAGGCAATAATCAAAATAAGCAGTAAACAAGAAAGTACTAAAAAGTAAACAACCCTACGGTTTCAAATGCATTCAATTTCATATATCAAGCAAGTGGCTAATCAAAATCAGGTAACCCATTGGGAAGTACTCACAGATTAACCCCTATGGTTCAACCAAACAACACAAGCAACCCTCTAGGAAGTGCACACAGTCTAACCCCTCTAGTTCAGCTTAAGCATAGACTCTCTGAGGAAGCACTCACCGTCAATTCCTCATATAGTCTTGTATCGGTAACCAAAAGATGCTCTGGAGAAGCACTCAACGTCCAATTCCCCCTATGGCCTACATAGAGAAACTACAGACACTCTAAGGAAGCACTTACATCCATTCCCCCTAAGGTCTCACATCATAATAGTAAATAGAAACTCTGGAGAAGCACTCAACATCCATTCTCCCTATGGTCTACTACATCAGGTTCTCACGGCCCTGTGTAAGTCAATCAAGTACAGAAATATATAGCATCCAAAGAAAACCTCAAGAACTACTTGGCTAGACATTCTACAGCATATCATAGCATGTCAGATAAATAATCACTCCATCCTACAATACAAGGCATGGGAAAAACAAATAGCCTAACAGGCACACTAGACCAAATGGTCAAAACAAGAAAACAAGGGAAAAACATCCATGGAATAACAAAGTTAACCCTATTCACAAATAATTAACCTCTATCCAAACAAACAAGGCATAGCAGGCAATAACAGGGCTAAAAACCATAAACACGCAATACCTCATTCAAGGGTATTGGGAACGTTTGCACATATAACTCAAGGACTATCTAAGGAAAGGAACAAACCACCTACCTCAGTGTTGTAGGATCATTATATGTGAACCTCAAGCCTTGAATCTCCCAAGAACACTATAGATCTACAAAAACGCTAAAAACTCTCAACTGAGGATATCTTTTGAAAGAGGAGGAATTAGGAAACGAAGCTCTAGAAGGAGGATCTTACCGTGGCAATCCCAATGCAATTGATGGCAGTCGAATCGGAGAACGGATGCTCGATTAGGGGCTCAGGGAAAGATCGGCATCATACGGACACTCTCTGTTGAAGAAGGAAAATAAGAAGACACTTCTGCCAATTAGACGCGACCCTGATCCATTTAATGAAAAAAAAGTACATGGTGTGTACTTTCCCTTATCGGCCCCTGCATTAGGCGGTCTCTAGGTCACCACACACGGCTGTGTTTAGGGTCGTTACGTGGCCAGCACACAGCTACCTATGGTAACCGAGTATACAGTGTGTACTTAAAAAATTCCCATAAATTCCTCTTTTTCTTATAAACACTAAAAAAAATGATAACATACCTGAAAATAAGATTTGGGTTCTTACATGGCACAAGGGAAACACCTCACAACCTCACCACTATCTACCTATGCCTAGCTGACATGAAACCTTTCCACCTCACTGCAACACCTTTCCCTTCCCCGCAATAGACAAAAAAAGGTCTACACGTGCCCAGGGAGTATGCAAGGTGTGAGAATAATAGGCTTAGTAGGATCCCACCCAAGTGTTTCATAGAAAGTATCTTTAAAATAATCTTGATATGCTCAATGTATAAAGAGAATGGCATGATAAAATAGTTTCCACATTTATATCAAAATCGTGGTAAAATATTTCCCCTTCCCATGGATCCAAAGCAGATAAAATGGGTCAAAGCACATTTTCAAGTAAAAAAATTATCAAAACATACATCATATATTCATACCAAAACCAGATCCAACCAAATAAAAGAAAATCATGGTGAATATCACCCCTAGGATAACATAGGTCCGAGCTATCTAGGTCCTTTGTACCTCAATAATCAAGTCAAAACTTAGTGTATTATAAAAGTCCTTATATCAAAAGGTCCTAAGGAACAGAGGAACACCCATGAGTGAACCCCTACGGTGTCAAAATATCAATCCCCAAGAACATCAGGGCATGTGGAATAGAGGAACACCCTATGAGTGAACCCCTATGGTGTCATAATATCAATCCCCTAGAACATCAGGGCCTTTGGAATAGAGTAACATCACATGAGTAAAGCCCTATAGAAATAAGGAAAATGACATACTAAATCCCCCTTCTGGGTACCCAAGGCTCCCATGTGTTGTGTATTACAAAACATTTCAAAAGGGATCATAGAATTTCATAAACAGTTTCCAAAAAACCCTTTTCCCATCAAAATCATGCTTTGAAAACTAATTTCACAAACCATTTCATAGTGTTTTGAAATCATATATCTTTTAGAAAAACATGGAGAAAACCATCTTTTATCAAAAAAATTATGGACACATAACAATAAGATCAAGGATCATTCCATTAATATTTTGGAAAACAAGTGAGAAAACTAAAGTATAATGTGGTTCACCAAACATATTTTTATATATGCAACCACCTGCCTCACACTTGGGTTCACATGATAAGAACAATGGGATCCAGAACTAATAAGAATGAGAGGTCCAATAATAGTAAGTGGAGGTCCTAAAAATTTATTCTGAAATCATAGAATCAATTTTCCATAAGTATAAGGTTGGTAGAGAAGACAATAGATCACATACCCTAAGAATATAATATCTATACCCGAAAAAACAAGATTCTTCTTCTAGGAACCAACACAAAATAAGATCAATAGGTACAGATCAAGAGAACTAGATCACCCAAAGCAGAATGGATGCCTAAATCTCCTCCCAAAAATGCTAGATACAAAACCCTAGATTAGAAAAGAGAAATAAGGTCTTAATATAGGAGAAAGTAGAGTCAAATATTCATTAAAACCCCCATCATAAATATCACCAGAGTTTACCTCAATAGGCACAATGCATTCCTTAAAAATGGGTGGTCGATTCAGTCATTCAAATTTTCTAAACCAGGTGACACCATGGTTTGGTGGATGTTCACTGCACCTATAGTGGCCTCGGTCATACCTCACCAGCAGCACACCCACCTCAACATGTTGTAGCCTTAGAATCTAGCCCTTTTTGGTCTGGTCACAACTTCTCCCACGGCCATGATGGGCCTTGTTATTCATGGTGCATAGGTTAACCACTAATAATCCACACCTTGGACCATGCCCTTCCTAGGCATGGTGGATCTACTCATGGTGAACAGGTTCAACCCATGTGTGAAATAGGTTGGACCATGGTGTGTTCTAACCCATTTTGCATTAGGAAAAAACTTACACCCTTTTTTAAAAACCACCATTACATCTAAAACATCTTGAACCCAGAAAGAACTATCCCAAATCTTAAAAAGAACATGCGTCAATCAGGGATGTTACAACCTCCCCACCATAGCACTTTCTATCCCCAAAATGTCATATAAAAGAAGGAATATCCATGAATAGATGAGGTATTTTATCCCTGATCAATGAATCAAACTCCCAAGTCTCATGAGAATCTGATCTATGTCTCTATACCAATTTTACCAATGGAATAGACTTACCTCAAAAAAACATTCATCTGAGAATCAATGATCTCCAATAGCTTCTCCACCACTGATACTCCTAGCTTGAACTCACTTCCTACTAATTTAGAACATGAGAAGGATCTGGATGATACTTATTGATCTCATATATGTGGAAAGTATCATGAATATCTGTCAATTTAGTTGCTAATTCCAACCAATAATCTACCTTCTCAATCCTCTCGATGATCTCAAATAGTCCAACATATCCTAGATCCAACTTCCCCTGCTTCCTTAGCTGACAGTGACCCAACCAAGGGGAAACTTTCAAGAAGACCCGGTCACCAACAGAAAACTCCAATTGATGTCAATGATATGCATAATATTTCTACTGGCTCTAATCTATAACCAAGAATCGACATATATCATGGATCCTTTTCAATGTCTCTTGAATGACAATCAGTCCCATGAGAGAGACCTCTCCCACCTCTGACCAATAAATAGGTGAACTA
Organism: Viscum album; assembly: GCA_963277665.1. Lineage (NCBI taxonomy): Eukaryota > Viridiplantae > Streptophyta > Magnoliopsida > Santalales > Viscaceae > Viscum > Viscum album. The sequence continues at coordinate 1,121,167,339 of OY728121.1, forward strand.
CATAGGTCTCTATAAAAATACTAAAAAGGATCCATTCTGATTGATGATTGGTAATTGTTATTATAGGTGAAATCAATCGGTCCCAGATGGTTGTATCAAGATCCTATGAAATCCAAGACACATGCACAGAGCATATCCTCCAAACTCTGAATAGAATGCTCCATCTAGCCATCTATCTATGGATGACAATCTACAATCAACCTGAAATGAGTTCCCATAATCTCTTAGATACCTTTCTATAACTGGGAGGTAAACCTAGGTTCCCTTTTGGGGAAATTGGTTGGGGGAACCCCTTAAAAACTCACAATTTCTTAAATGTATAGCTTACCTAGATCTTCAAACTTGGTGGTGTCCCTAATCAAAATGAAATAAGATGATTTAATCAACTTATCAATCACAACCTATATAAAATTATTTACTTGGCGAGTCCATGGTAATCCAAATATTAATTACATGTACACCTTGTCTCATTTCAATGTTGATGCAAAAAGAGGTTGAAGTAAACCAAAAGGCTTCATGTGCTCTACCTTAATCTACTGGTAGGTGTAATAGTCAGACACATAATCAGTAATGTTGGGATTCATACACAGCAACCAGAAACATTGTCTCATGTCATAATACATCTTCATAGTGCTAGGATAAATGGCCCATGAAAAACTATGGAAATCATATATCATAAAATTTATGAAATACAAAGGTATGATTAACCAACTTTCAAAGAAAAAAATCATCATAGGGTAGAGACCAACTAGGAACAGTCTCCCTACTATATAAGGATTCCATGATTTCTCTAAACTCGTCTTCTTTATATTATTCTTACATAATTTACTCAAGAAGAGATTAAGACAGTTGAACACTGGTCAAAATCAAACATGAATCATCATCCAGTGCATCTAGATGCAATTGAGTGAAAATACGCATGTGGTTCCACTCCTCTTTTTCTTTCAAGATAGCCTGAGAAGTAAATTTCCTACTAAGAGTGTCAGCAACAACATTCCCCTTCCTAGGGGTGTAGGTGATGTCAAATTCAAATGTCTTGGGGTAATATACCCAAAACCCCTTCCTAATAGTTAGGTTAATATTATATAAGATATAAATCAAGATCTTGTTATCATAATAGTCTATGAACCTCTTCTGAAAAAGATAGTGTTTTCCAATACTTTAGTGCATGAAAAACAGTGACTGTCACGAACCACATCTGGTCACCATCAAAACTGATGCCTGACCCCATCCGTGGCAAGGCCCGAAGGGTTTTACCTATCCCCACAGGCTAGAACAAGTGCCCAGGTATGATAAATAAATGTTTGGAAATGATTTACCCAATTTTAGAAAAAAACAAACAAAAGCTAATAAAACGAATCTTAATTTTTCAACCAAATCATTCTTTACAAAATTCATAATTGAATTACATAACATAAATAAGAACCCAAAGACTACAACAAGGAAATAATGCTAAAAATAATAGCCCAAGAACCCCCTCAAGGCAAGGGGGCATCACCCTCAATCCATTTCCATGACACCACACCAAGAAGGACCGCTAGTAACCTGAACCACCAGTACTAAAAGCTTTACCTAAACCTACGACAAAGATTACCAAGTCTAATTACACCCAAAGGTGTAAGTAGGGTATGAGACTAATCCTAGTAGGATTCCACCAAAAAAAAATTCCATGTGATAAACATTTTAATTCAAAAATCTTTCAAGTTTTACAACATTAATTCTAGAAACAATTTATAAAGAGATGCAGATTCAAAATGAAAACAGTTTTCAAAAGGGTTACTTTAATGAAAGAACACTTTTAAATAAAATGAAAATGCTACTAAATTTTAAATCCAAACACACCATATGCCGACGGTAAGTATGAAATATCCAATTAGCACTAGTTAAGGGAAACAAACCTAGGCACTAGCTAGTTGTAGGCCCCAGGTACCTCGTATCTCAGTGAAAAGTAACCATAATAAATATATGTTCTCGTGAATGAGCCACTAGTAGGGAACATACCCATAACCTAGTGGTCCCCAACATCATCATAATAGTTTATTTAGTTTTGGAATCATCAAACTTGATATGTAAAACAAGGAAAAAACCACTTTGGGTCACTAGCATACTAGTACACGTCTGCCCACCTAGATACCCGGGTTTTCCCTCTTGTGCTCAAACAAGTTCCACATCTTATAAAGTATCATTTGCACATGAAAATTCCTTTTAAAATTTATACGCACACCAAACATCCCAAAACATGTCACATAATACTCTTTCCACGTTCAAATTCATTTTTAACATCATACTCACGCAAAACATCCCACAAGCATGTTTCACACCTTTCTTACAATTTAGTAAATCATTTCAACAATTCATAAAACATTCTCAAAACATTTTACATCACAAATTACCACTTTCCCTTTCAAAAACTCATTTTAAGAACATAAACCCACCAAAATAGTACATAAACATCCTTTGCACACTTTGTGTAACTCAATAAACCATTTACAATTTTCATAAAACACTTTCAAGAAGTGTAACAAGGTTTTACACATAAACCTCATTCAAAAACCCTATTTTAAATCCATAATCACACCAATACCCAAAAAAATAGAATTGGAAGGCCTAGAAACATTTAATAAACAACTTTAATTCATTAAAAAATGACCCCAAAAGATATCACAAGAGTTACACATGAAAAAAACAAAATTTCAAGTAAACCTGAAATTTTAAAACCAAGCACTTAACTAACTCTACCAAAAATGATTTCTCCACCACACATAATAGGTAAGAATCATTCTAAAAATGTTCTTCAAGCAAATATACCTCATAAAAATAGTCTTACACATGGAATAACCTACCTTAGATGTTAAAAACCCAAAATCAGTGTGTGAAACTTCAACTGCACCACCACTGCACTACAAGGGAGGGAAAACGAACCTAAATCCACAATATTGAGCCAATAAACTCAAAAATAAACCCTAGGTACGAAACCCTAGTTTTTGGACATTTGGAACTTCAAGGATGAGGGAAGAAACCCAAACAAAAAGGAAGAAAACAAAGAGAGAATCACTTACTTGAGGAAATATTGAAGTTTCCCATTCAAAAATGAGTTCCATGGGAGATTCGGGAAGCTTAGAGACCTCCCATGGATGATAGGGTAGAATGGGGGAAGAAAGGGGCGCATTAGGTTTATTTATGGAAGGGAAAAAAGGTTAAAACACACACAAAATTGTGTTGTACATTGTGCATGGTTTGGCTGCATGGTTTAGTAAACTGTGTGGCCTATTCTATCCACCTAAAAACTCTCTATTTTTCTCCAATTTTAAGGGGGGTTATGGGGTATTCAATGGGGATATATAGAACGAGTATAGGGGGAAATAATTCCCATAAAAACCCCCTTTTCACCCCAAAACTCATCTAACCCAAGGGTATAAACCACCCCAACAACATACCCCACAAAAGGTGCCACTAGAAGTGTCACAAATTCAATTCCAAGTCACCCCATCCACATACCCTGCGTTTAATAAAAGACAAGGTCAAATACCATCCAAGACTTCCAATACTAATGACTTAGATCAAGAACACCCGAGACACCAAATATAATCCTAGAACACCTGGAAACCAAGATAAAACTAAGAACCAAAAGAAGATTCGAAACAAAACATGGTATTGAAGATCCAGGTGTGACAATTCTCCCCACCATACAGATTTCTGCCCCCAGAAAGCCACAAAAATTCTAGATTCAAAAATAAATCCTAACCAATAGACCAAGACGGACTCCCTCTATAAGGTCACCCTCCCCCAAAATCCAAAACACCTCCAATTTATCAAAAAATGGAAAAGATACTCTCACCAAATAGAATTTATACCATTATCCTCAAACAGTCAAACATAGTCAAACCACATCCCAAAACAAAACACCTTAACCACCACCAGACGAAGCTCAAGTAATATACCTGAAATGAACAACATACTCGAACAATGTTACCACATCCATACATCAAAAAAACTATTAGTCACACTACAACCCCAATGTTTACCCAAGGAAGAAATTGGTGGTTATATACTTTTGCACGAGACTACCTACCACTAAGAAAACACCAAGGACAAAACCGATTCACTGATATAGGTAGACCTAAAAAGGCTCCCCACCCATAAGAGACAACTTAATTTCCAGAGATAGAATCGGGACACCAACAAGGGGAGGACCAAATAGACTCCCCACCATAAGAATCAACCATCTTACCCAAATAGCACAGAACGTGAAAGAGATCCCATAGGACCCAATCCCCACTATAAGGGTGGTCGATCAACGAAACTCCAAACCAAAAAAGACACTCCATGGTTCACCACTTCCACAGGCATCACTACCCTTGATTGAGCTCGACCAAGAACAAGATCAAAAATATACTACCAGGTTATTCATACATGAACAACTACACTGAGGGTTTCACCCACAAGAGTTCAAGAATTGGGTTTGAGGAAACAAAACCACCCCACCTCCCTACAATAAAGGAGGTACTTCTCCACTAACACAGATTACAACCTTGAGTGATAGGGTCCCCATATCCCTCTCCACCACATGGGACCACTTGAAATGAAACAACCACATTGAAACTTCAAATAGTCTCCACATCCCACATCGGAGATAGAAGTGAAACCAAGATCCCTTACACCCCTACCGATTTCCTGACTGCGTGAAAAGCTTCACTCTGAAGCCTATGGCTAGAGCCCTGATGTTTGAAGCATATTCTATGCTACAGTCAAGAGCTAATGATCACAACAACCCATGAAATTCACTAGCTCAAACAACACACCTTTACCCAAACAGAGACTTGGAAGATGCACATGCATCACCTCTTTTACCCTGATTAAAGAACAGTATATTAAAGGATACAAGGAAGACACCTTGACTTAGAATAAGGAATTCAAAATTCTCAGAAGAGAAACACATTTTCATTTAAGAAGAATCCCTCTAAAGGTTCCACAATATCTACCTTTTACCTTATAAGTAAACACAACACCACAAAGCATTATCAGACATAACCCTTGCAACTGATAGAGACACTACCAAGAGTGGAACCTTGAATAGTGTTCCAAGTAGCATGAGATTGCCGCAAGCAACCATAACAACCTCGATTGACCAGATTCTCTACATCAGTGGCTTTCACAAACCCTTGTTTCGACTAGACTGGAAAAAAAACCAAAGGCCCTTTAGGACACCATCCTACACTGATAACCCCAAAAATTCTTTCACCTTTCTCATTGGAATTTCCTCTTCACCGCTTCCCAATAAAACTTATAGACACAATGATTTCAGATATCACCTTTGAATATTCAATCACTCAAGAAACCATGACTCCTTTCAACTCCCTTTGCATCAACTATTTTTCTATGAGAGGATCTACAAAATCTGAAAAATAAGAGAGATAAACTCACCCTAAAACCTGAGAATAGATTCCATACATTGATCAACTGGAGGATATGCCAGTGGTGAATCACCCATGGCTTCACTTAAATTATGCATTAACTATTTATTGGGGCATACCCTAGCCATAAAGAAAACCCAATGACCCAACCAATCTGGTCCATTAGTCAAAAAATACGACAAACCAGGTCTGAACACATAAGGGAAAGCAGCCACAAGGGATTCCTGAAACATTTCTCACAAAGGGCCACCAATCAAAACTTCATCCCAACTTTCCAATAAAACAAAAACCCAAAAAATCGTTCAAACAAGAGGGGTTCTCAAACTAAACACACCCCATCACAACATTCCAAAAAACATATAAGACACACCACCCAAAACGGTTATCAATACATCAAATTTTCCTTTAAAATCATATCTTTTAAAATAAACAGTGCGGTGGTTAGTTCATCCACCAATGGTACCCCATGAGCCTCACACATGCATGTTTCTGTGCCACACCAAGAACCCTACTCATATCCATACCAGCACTCATCTAGTAATGTCATTAACCATCCATATTCCCATGTAAATCCATGCATGTGGTCACTCATGGAAATACCAAAGGTTAAAACAAAAATTCTTTCCACTTTTCAAAACCAAAAAATTCAACTGAAACTACCTTTTTCTCAAAAATGCTAACCAAAAAATCAAAAACCAATTTACATCTTACAAAAATTCTCAGAAAATCACCAATCATTCAAATAACAACTCACTTTCAATTCATACACATTAATTTTAAAACATCTTATCCCATTTCAAAACACTTCTGGTTTTATGAAAAACTCCATTTCATCAACACCCATTTAATTAAAACTCATCACTTATTATTTAAAACAAGGTTCCAATAATTCATAAAACATTTCAAAATCCCACTAATTACTAAACCAAAAGTCATATTCAAACCCCACACATAAATTCCAAAACAGTTCATTCCATTCAAAAAACTTTTCAATAGTTCGGAAAATTTTATTTGAAACAGGTTTTCAAAACCCACATTGACATAATTCATACTTTCAAAAGAGGTGTAAACACACCATTTACCCTTTCAAAACAGTTATGAAATTTCATTTCTAACCTTTTGAAAATCAAACCATTTCCTCTTTACTATAAAATCATTTCAAAAAAATAACACTTCTTAAAATCAAGTCATTTTTTCTTTAAAACCAAGTTTCCAAAATTTCAAAACAAAAAGACACAAGACAATGTGAGGGGAAATTAGTGCTGGCGGGTGGCTTGGACATATGGTTGGTGGTCATACGCCAATCACTTCACCATCACAGAGAGTGTTCTAGGGTAATATCTCCAGCTCCACATGGCTTTCTAGGCCCTATGATCTCACTGAGACCATTAACCCAACTCTCTTTTCATTTCCCCAATTATCGACGAACCATGAGAACAAAAGAACCCAGATAAAACCCAACTTCACCAGGTGACAGGAATCCCATCACGAGGTGTACTTTCCAAACACAATAATAATAATTGGAATGTCAAATCTTGACAATCCTAGCTCAATTCTACCCATACTCTTTCTTAAAAGGAAATGATCCAAAAAGAGCGAACCACATTTTGATACCATTTTGTCACAAACCAAATCTGGTCACCATCAAAAACAATGCCCAACCCAGTTCATGGAAAGTCATAAAGGGAATTCTCTATCTCCATGGGATGGAACAAGTGCCTAGGTATGATAAATAAAGGTTTGGGAATGATTTACTTGATTTTAGAAACATAAAACAACCAACAAAATCTAATAAAATGAATCTGAATTTTTCAACCAAACCATTATTTAAAAAATCAGTATTGAATTACATAACTTAAACAAGAAACCAAAGACTAACAAAAGAAAATAAATCCAAAAATAATAGCCCAATAACCACCTCAAGGAAAGGGGACATCACCCTCGATCCATTTCAATGACACCACACCAAAAAGGACTGCTAGTAACCCAAACCACTGGCACTAAAAGCATTACCCGAACCTATGACAAAGATTACCAAGTATAATTACAACCAAAGGTGTAATTAGGGTATGATACTAATACTATTAGTATTCCACCCAAAATATATTCCATGTGATAAACATTTTAAGACAAAAATATTGCAATTTTTACAACATGAATGCTAGAAACAATTTATAAAGAGATGAAACTTCAAAATGAAAACAGTTTTCAAAAGGGTTACTTTAAATAAAGAACACTTTTAAATAAAATGCACATTAGACTTAATTTTCAATCAAAATAAACCATATTTCTATATTAATTGTAAAATATCCAATGATCACTAGTTAAGGGAAATAGCCCTAGGCACTAGCTACTGTTGGGCCCCAGGTACCTCGTATCTCGATGAAAAGTAACCCTAACAAATATTCATTCTCATGCACGAGCCACTAGTACGGAACATACCCATAACCTAGTAGTACCCAACATCATCATAAGAGTTTAGTTATTGTTTTCATTGTCAAACTTTCTATGTGAAATAGGGACGAAACCACTCTGGATCACTAGCATACTAGAACACGTCCTCCCACCTAGATATTCGGGTTTTCCCTCTTATGATCAAACAAGTTCCACATCTTATGAAGTAACATTTAAACATGAAAATGCATTTTCCAATTTATACACACACCAAACATCCCACAACATGTCACATAATACTCTTTCCATATTCAAATTCATTTTTAACATCATACTCACACAAAACAGCCCACAAACATGTTTCGCACCTTTCTTACAATTTATTAAATTGTTTCAACAATTCATAAAACGTTATCAAGAAATTTGACATCACAAATTACCACTTTACCTTTAAAAACCCCATTTTAAGAACATACACCCACCAAAATAGTACATAAAAATCCTTTTCACACTTTGAGTAACTCAATAAACCATTTACAATTTTCATAAAACACTTTCAAGAAGTATAACAAGGTTTTGCGCATAAACCCATTCAAAACCCTATTTTAAATCCAAAATCACAACAATAACCAAAAAAAATCAGTCCTATAAATATTTAATAAACCTCTTTCATTCTTTACAAAATGGCCCCAAAAGATATCACATGAGTTACACATGAAAAACACACAATTTCAAGTAAACATGAAATTTTAAAACCAAATACTTAACTAAATCTACCAAAAATTATTTCTTCACCACAAATAATAGGTAAGAATCATGATAAAAATTTTATGCAAGAAAATATAAGTCATCAAAATATTCTTACACATGTGTGAAACTTCAACTGTACCACCGCTGCACCACAAGGGAGGGAAAATGAACCTAAATCCACAATATTGAGCCAATAAACAAAAAAATAAACCCCAGGTATTTAACTCTAGTTTCTAGAAATATGTAACTTCAAGGATGAGGAAATAAACCCAAAGTAAAAGGAAGAAAAAAAAGATAAAATCACTTAAAGAAATCTTGAAGTTTCCCCATCAAATCCCCCTTCAGAAATGAGTTCCATGGGAGATTGAAGGATCTTGGAGACCTCCCATGGATGATAGGGTCAAATGGGGGAAGAAAGGGGTGCATTAGTTTTATTTCTTGAAGGGAATAAAGGTCAAAATGAAAAACAAATGTTCTAGATACTATTCACGGTTTGGCCACACGGTTTAGTAAACTGTGCGGCCAAACCGTTCGGCCTATTCTGTCCACCCAAAAACTCTTTATTTTACTCCAATTTCAAGTTAGACTAAGGTGTATTAAAGGGGGATATATAGGCAAAGGATAGGTGAAATAATTCCCAAAATAAAACCCCATTTTTATCTCAAAACTCATCTAACCCAAGGGTATAAACCACCCCAACAATATGCCCCACAAAAGGTGCCCCTGGGAGTGTCACAAATTAAATTCCAAGCCACCCCACCCTCATACCTTCCCTTTAATAAAAGACAAGTACAGATACCATCAAATACTTCTGATACTAATGAATTAAATCAAGAACACCTAAGACACCAAATCTAATCCCAGAACACCCGAAAACCAAGAGAAAACTAAGAACTAAAAGAAGATTTGAAACAAAGAATTGAATTTAAGATTCAGGTGTGATAGATGAGTTCTAAGTAATTAGTTGGTAAAAGATAATGAGAATCATACACCACAACATTATCTTCCTATATAATCACAAATCCAAAACTAGCACCAAAATCATCACAATAAACCACATAGTCCTTACTGGGTTTTAGAAACATTAGAATAGGATTCGATTCTAGACATTATTTCAATTCATCAAAAGAGGTATGACACTTAACATCCCATGTAAATTTCGCCCCTTTCTTGGTAAGAGTAGTCAATATTGATGTTAGCTTCAAGAAATCTTTTATGGACTGCCAATAATACCTATCGAGGCCTTGGAAGCTCGGTATCTCAAAGAAATTTTGTGGTTCTTACCATGACAAGATAACCTTCACCTTTCCAGGATCAAATGAGAGGCCATGTTCTAAAATCACATTCCCAAAGAACTTCACTTTTTGGGTCCATAAATTGCATTTTGATAACTTCTCATAAGGGAAGTGACTCCTCAAGATTCCCAAAACTGAATTCAAGTGGTACTCATGCTCAGTTCTTGAGTAAACCAATATATCATCCATGAATACCATGACAAAGATATCAAGATTCTGGTGGAATATTCATTTCATCAAATCCATAAGAACCACAAAATCATTAGTTCATCCAAATTAAATCATGGGATATTCATAGTGGTCATACCTACTTCTAAAATCAGTGTTCAGGATTTTTAATTCCTCAACTCTGAGATAATGATATCCCGATCGAATATAAATTTTTGATAACCACTTTCCCCCCTTTATCTAATTAAATAATTCATCCACATGGGGAAAAGGTTGAATATTATTAATTGTTTCCTAATTCATCTTAAGATGGTCTATATAGAGATAAAGATAACCATAAACATTCTTGGAAAAGAGAATAGGGGTCGCCCATGGTGAAACACTAAGAAGAACAAATCCCTTCTCTAATAGGTCATCCAATTGGATCTTAATCTCATAAATCAGCTAGCTTCATACAATAAGAGGGTAATAAATTGGTTGTATACCAAGCACTAGATCAATTGAAAACTCTACTTCCCTTTCTAGATGAAGAATGAAGAAGTTGTCTAGGAAAACCTAGAGAAAATTCCAAACAACCAAGGGAAGATCAAAATGGGAAGAAACGTCATTGAGATCAACCACATCAACAGATAATAGATTCATAATCTTCAGGTGAGAAGGTCCTACATAACTATACCTCATATCCCACTCTTTATGAAACACCTAGGAGATCTCATCAGTATAAAAATATGAAACACACTAATAATAACAATCAATCTCAGCTCAGTGAGTAACCAACCAATCCATCCTGATGATAATGTTGAAAATATCCAGATCAAGAACCATAAATTCCCAAACAAACTCAAAATCGACTATCGAAATATAACATGAAGGAAAAAGAAACCCTTCCTCATTACTCTTTCCAAGAAGCATCTCCAAGTCTATAACATAGGACATGAGATCCATTGAATGTTTCAAAAAATCCATAAAATATAAAAATATAAAATAATGCAAGACACTAGTATCAAACAAAGTAATTTTTATTGAAGATGCAACAAAAATGGTACCTTTCGCTATAATTTTACCCATATCAACTTCCACCAATAGCTCCTCCACTATATGAAAATTCTTCACTCTAGAGGCATGTGACTAGATCCCAGTTGAATTTGAAGCTTCTGAATATGCCACAATTCCCTATAGAGTTGATAACCCATAACTATATTGATGTGTAAAAAAATCCTAATAGAATTTTTGTAGATGAAATTAGTGAACACATGTATTGAAAGTCTTCAGAAGTTCATAGAAAGATAATCATGTGTGTCATACCTTTCCACACTGGTAACAGGCCAAGGGTACATTATTAACCACTATAGATGGAGTAGAGAGAGGTTTACGGTGATATATACCTCCACCACCTGTGCAAAGATCATGTCACTTCCTTTTTTTCCCATGTGTGCTACTAAAACTGCCATTAGGAGGAAGGGAAAACCTAAGAAAGCCTAACCTGTCTACTAAATCAAACACTTCCATCATAGCCCTATCAACTATTTCAACATAGGTAGTGTGCCTCAGCATATACACCTACAATCAAATATTACGTTGAAAGACTTGTAGGTATTTTTGAGCCTTTAACTTATAATTCAAACCACCCCTAGAGAAAAAAACCAACTCAAAAAAATAGTTAGTGTACTCCCTCACCAAATGATATCCTATATGAAAGGAAAGAAACTCCATATACTTTGACATCATCAAGGATTTCAGGTAGAATTTCTAAAAGAAAAGGGTCTTGAAGTCCTTCCACTCTAAGGCTATGTGGCAATTTTCCTAAACCATAGAGTCCCACCACCTCATGCTAGGACACTCGAGCTTAAACATCATTCACTTCACCTTGCCAGACTCAAGTGTATCTAGGAAGTCTAAGACCTAATCAATTTTGTTCAGCTATTCCTCCACATCTTGAGGTTCATTAGTACCCTTAAAAGATGGGGGTTTCTAGCGTAGAAACTCTTTCACTTGATCCTTGTCTCCTCCAACTACCGATTTCATCTCTTTATCTTGGTTCTGAATAGGAAGATCATTCTGATCCATGACACAATCTTCTCACATTACAACCTCAATGATATTTTGATAGATTATACGATTCCATTGGAGAGCATTACCTATTTCACCCTCCTGAGGAATCCCTGGACGATGTCTCAGAGGCAAGATTTTACATACCAAAAATAGAATGAGACTATTAGATAGTGAAACAGTATCATTTTACACCAAAATAATATAAGAATATATTGAGATATAGATCAAAACCTAACACAAGAGACACACAACCCAACACACCATGGTGAATTAAAGCTTTTTATGATGAGATTTGTCTATGAAATCACTTGAAACTTAACCCTTATGTCCCATTAATCGTATCTCTTATCTACCAAACTTCCCAAGATAAGGAAACTCAAGGATAAGCCCCATTTTTTACCAAATTATAATGACATGGCCTAGAAAACTCATCAAACTAGGCTCCAAAATGGTTTTTGGACAGACTCGAAGGACATTCTAGATCCCCATGAACTGACAACTATCACCCAGGCATCCAACAACAATTACAAGGAACAATTTTCCCAACCTGAAACAAGATACATGGAATACAAGAATAAAATGATAAAAAGAAAGAAATATTCCATAAACAAAAACCAATAGTGATATAAATACAGCTAAGGTACAAACCAAAACTAAGGTATATGTCCAAAAACAAAACTGAAGGTAACCCAGACTACTGACAACTACCCCATGTGACACATGGGCAACATCCCACTATCTCACCATCATTTATCCATGCCTAGCTGACATGAAACTTCATTACCTCACTATAGTGCATTTCCCTTTTCTTCATCATACAAAAACAATTTATAAAAACCCCCAAGGGAGTGTGTGGGGTGTGAGCATAACAGACTTGGTATGATATCACCCAAGTGTTCCATAGAAAGACTTTTTCAAATAATCCTAATATGCTAAATGTATGAAAATCATGGCATGATAAAATAGTTTAAACATTTATATAAAAATTATGGTAAAACATGTCCCCTTACCATATCTTCAAAGCAGATAACACAAGTCAAAGCACATTTTTAAGTAAAACATTTATCAAATCATGCATCATATATCCATATAAAAATCAAATACAAACAAAGAAAAGAAAGAACAATAGGGATCAACTTTAATATAACATAGGTTTGAGCTAGCTAGGTCTCTCGTGCCTCAATAATCAAGTCAAGAATTAGTGCACTATATGAATCCTAGGATAAAAAAAGTCATAAGGAACATAGGAACACCCAATGAGTGAACCCCCTATGATTTCAAAATATCAATCCCTTAGAAAATTAGGGCTTGTGGAATAAAGGAACACCCCATGAGTGAACCCCCTATAGAAATAAGGAGAAGGTCGTACTAAAACCCCCTCCTAAGTACCCAAGGCTCCCATATGTTTCATATGTCAAAACATTTCAAAATGGCTCATATAATTTCTCAAATAGTTTCCAAACAACCCTTTTTCCATCAAAATCATGCTTTGAAAACCAATTTCACAAACCATTTCATAGTGTTTTGAAATAATATTTATTTTAAAAAAATATGGGGAAAATCATATTTTATCAAAAACCATTTATACATGCGTAACAGTAATATCAAGGATCATTACATTCATATTTTGGAAAATAAGTGAGAAAACTAGAGCATGATTTGGTTCACCAAATATATGCTAGAGATGGAACCACCTACCTCACACTTGGGTTTGTATGACAAACACAACAGGATCCATAACCAATAATAACTAGAGATCCAATAGCAACAATAGGAGGTTTTAAACATCAATTCTCATATCTTTGAATCAAGTTCCCATAAAGCACCAGGTTAGTGGAGAAGATAAGAGATTGTGTACCTCAAGAACACAAGATCTATTCCTATACAAATAATATTTGGACTCCAGGAACCAACACACAACATGATCAATAGAAATTGATCAAGAGAATTGGATCACCCAAAGTAGAATAGACGCCCAAAGATCCTCCCAAAAACACCCAATACAAAACCCTAGACCTAAAAAGAGAATGTAGGGCTTAATATAGGATAAATTTGAATCAAAGACACATTAAAAACTCTATCATAAATATCCCCCAAGTTCCCCTCAACGGGTGTGACAACATCCTTAAAAACATGTGGCCGATTCGATCATTCAAATTTTTCAAACCATGTGAAACCACAATGTGGTGCATGTTCACAACGTCTATGGTGGACTTTGTCACACCTCACAAGCAGCCTAACATGCCCACCTCCATACACCATATCCCTAGAATCCAGCGTGTTTTGTCTTGGACATGGCTTCCCCCATGCCCATGGTGGGCCTTGTTGGTTGTGGCATACAGGGCGACCATCAGCGATCCATGCTCTAGATCACACCCTCCCTAGGCATGGTGGATTTTCCTGTGGTGCATAAGTGAAACTTAGGTGTGATACAAATTATTCCATAGTGTGGTCCAGTCATTTTTTCATTAGTAAAGGCCTTACACCCTTTTTAAAAGTAACCAATGCAACTAAAACATCCTAAATCTAGGAAGAACTATCTCAAAGATTGAAAAGAATATAACTTAAGCTAGGATGTTACAATCATGAGTGGGAGGGGGTAAGTAGATATCAGGTGAGGGGGTGGAGATGATGATCATAAAAGAACTTGGTTGATGATGGATCTCAAGATGATGATCACATAAGGGGTTGTAGGTTTTATGGAATAGACCATGTGGCATCGATGGAGAGGTAAGAGAAAGTGATGGAAAGGGTGGGGGAATCTATACCTTGATCTAAATCCCAAATAGAATAAAATTAATTTTCAATATCCAGAAACAAAACTCCACCTCTTCCACTAAATCTCCTTAGGGTGAAAATCAACATGAGAGACCAAATAAGCCAATAGACATGCCCTTATTAGATTTAGGATTATCCTATGTAAAGGATTCCTAAAATTGATCTCAAACCCTTTCTCCACCAACCGAACTTCAATCAATCTGATTATTTCAAAAACCCAACTTCTTAGAATCAAGTGAGGAATCCACATGTCAGGTTCTAATTTCTAGTTCACCAGCCATCGTCAGTTCTTCCCTGTGGGTTCAACCCTATACTTCCACTGTCCAATGCTTCTACATATTAGTTTTATTTGGATTTTTTAAATTTATAATATGATTATGTCCATGTGAAATTAATGACACTTCACAGATTGGTCAACGTCATTTCATTTTTATCATGTTATATTAATACTAATTTTGCCACATTATGCTCTAACATCAATATAATCCTACTAAAATGAAAGTAGAGAGAAATATAGATATTATTGGTATATTTGGTAAAGAAATTATTAAAAAAACTCATCCATTCAAATCATAAAATAAAACAAATTAAAAATAAACCATTCATTTCCTTTTATTAAATTTTTCAACCAAATAAAATGAAATAAAATTATAACCTTTATTTTGATTTATTTTATTTTATGATTTTAATAGATGAGTTTTTTTACTAATTACTTTACCAAATATACCTATAATATCTAGATTTTTCCCAACTTTCAATTCATTATGATTCTGTTGATGTCAGAGCATGACATGGAAAAAATTAGTATTAATAAAACATGATAAAAATCAAATGATGTTGATCAATCCATGCAGCATTGTTGATTTTTCTTGGATGTGATTAGATTGTAAATTTATAAAATCCAACTAAAACTAATATGTATAAGTGTTTGATAGTGGGAGTTTGGGGTTAAACCCACAGGGAAGAGCTGACGATAGCTGGTGACTTAGAAATTAGAACCTGCCAAGTGGATTCCTCACTCAATTCTAAGAAGTTGGGTTTTTGAACTAAACAACTTGATTGAAGTTAAGTTGGTCGATAAAGAGTTTGAGATAAATTTTGGGGAACCTTTATATAGGATAACCCTAAGTCTAATAAGGGAGTGTCTATTGGATTAGACTACGTAGTCATTCAAATGTCACTAATTTATCTTTGAATTGAAGTCCATCAGACTCAGGTTCATCGAACCTAGGAACTTTTGTGAATCAGATTGAACAAAGTCTTTATACTTTTAATATGGATTAATTGTTTTGTAAGAAAATTTTATAAACTGATAGGAGTCAGTATAATCTTTCCTATCGGGATATAGAAGGTGTCTAATGGGAGTTGTCACAAGTTTTATTCACTTCTTGTTATTAGTGAATTTCTATAGACCTATATGAGTGGCTATGGAAAGGATGTAGGTTCTCACACTGAGGCTGAACCTTATAAATTTCTTGTGATTAACTTGATTTCCTACTTTTTAATGAATTAGTATTCACTAAAATATGGTTAGGATATAAACTTTAATAGGTTGTAGGGGTTATGTTTTAAAAGTATTGAAACTTATAAAAATCAAACAACTGATTCAACCATCTCCCCCCCTCTCAATTTTTATTCGATCCTTTTTAAATTAAATTGGTATCAGAGCTAAGGTTTCATTGTTGAATCCTTATCATGGATAATCTTAATTATATTAGCAGTAAGGGAATTCCAATATTTGGTGACAAATATTATTATGGATAGAAAAATAGGACGATTCTTTATCTCCAATCTCTTGTCCTAGAAGTTTTTTATTCTACTAAAATAGGGTTCCCACCTATTGAGAAAGATTCCCTAAAGACTTTTTTTGATAAGAGAAATATCTAAGTTTATGGAAAAGATATAAATTCTATCCTTATTCCCTTATCATAAAATGTTTATATAAAGGTTATGGGTCTCAAAACTTTAAAGAGTATGTGGGACAAGATCGAAAGTATTTTCAAAGGGAATACTAAAGTGAAGGAAGCAAAGCTACAAGTCTGGCATAGTAAGTATGACGACATAAGAATGAGAGATGAAGAAACTATTAATGAATATTTCACCAAAGTAAATGAATTTTTTTACAACATTATATGATTCAATGATGTCCTCAAAGATTCTACAATTGTGAAGAAACTCATGAGAAACTTTCTGAACATGTTTGATTCTAAAATTTTCTCTTTAGAATATAAGGATGATTTAGCTCTTGATGAATTTCATAACATTCTTATTTCTTATGAAATGTGAAAAGGTCCAATGTTAAAAAAGAAGACGAAAGATGAAATGGATTTTGAAGCCATGAGAAAAATGAAAATAAAAGATGTTGAAGATGTTGATCCTCGTGACTCTAAATATAAATAGGATGATGAGTTAAATGACAAAATCATGTCTCTTATCTCTAATAACTATAGAAGATGAAGAGGAAAGTATGGTGGAAAAATTACACTCAAAATGTTTTGAGTGTGGACAAATCAGACGCTTTTCTATGAATTTTTCCAAGAGGAAAGTTGGATATTATAAGGATAATTTTGATGAAAACCCTCAGTGGAAGAAGTGTAACAAAAGTTATAAATAAGAAAATTCATCCAAAAAATATAAGAATAACTTCACAGGAGACAAAATAAGTATGATGAGTAAGAAAGTTGAATTAGAATCAACCGAAAACAATTCTTTAGAAGTTGAAAGTTCATAAAAGGTTTGAAATTTCATTAAAAAAGTTTAGAAAATAAAATACTCCTCAAATAGTAAAGAAGAAGGAGGTAAAGAATCTTACAGAGAGTATCAGCTGAGAAGGGAACTTATTTCATGTCTTGAGAAAAACAAATATCTAAAGAAAGAAATAGTAATGATAAAGAAAGATGGTGTAAAGGTTACTAAAGGTAATAAATATGTTTTCTAGAAAGAAGAAGAATATATCCAGGATATCTTAAGTTATAAACTAAGAATTATTAACGAGATATAGTTGAAGATCTCAGTAAGAAGCTGGAATCTAAGGAAGAATAAGTTAAAAAGTTTCAATCAAAACTTCTTGAGTCCAAAATTACCTTGATGAAGAAAAATAAAAACTTCAAAAAAGCTTCAAAGGTAAAAGATGAGACTTCTAAAGTTGCTGAGAGAGATCAAATCAAGAATCAGGTGAAATACTCACCCACCAAAAATAATATTTCATCTGATTTTTCTAACATTTCATGTTCCAGAATAAGTATTGGTAAATCTTGGGTGGAAAAGGGTGTGAGAAACCTATTTCATTTACAAAAGATGAAAACTCACTCAGGAGGGAAGATGGTCCACATCTAAAGATTGTTAGATTAGGAAGAAGTTATCAATGTGATGACCCAGAATTTTTGAATCATAATTTTTTCCTAATAAAATGTGTGTTATATTATTTTTGTACTCAACAAAACCATATCTATTTAATAATAAAGTGAGTATAAAGGGAAATGTGACCATCAGGTTTCAACCATTATATGATCGTTGGTCAATTATGATTATTGTTCAATATGATCATTGTAAACTATACTCTTGATAATAATTTTAATGTTATAATTAGTGTTTGTAAGTAGAAATGATAAAGGATAATTAATGCAGAAAGGAGAAATGATAGCCTCAACCGGAAGAGTCATTCCATATGAATCCCATATATTGAAACTTGGGAGGGAGGTAGAATCATTAGAGTTTGATCTTGACCAATCCCAAGCTGAGCTTTAATAAGTGAAGCTAGAACGAAATCACCTACAAGAGAAGTTCAAGTTGGTGGGAATTACCACTCAGGCGATGTTAACTGAGCCACCCCATGAATCTATCACCATTGAACACCTTACCCTTAGGTCGTATGCGGGTTTTATAATGGGTTATGTGTCAAGGCCCTATTTACTTAAAGTGTAATTCCTTGTATAAATAAAATTTTTATTTCATCAATTTCATTTTAAGAATAGTTTTGATTAATAAAATTGAGGTGGAATTTGATAGATTGATTTTTCATACATAAATTTTACATTCCAAAAAAGATATAAATATTTATAATAAACTAATATATTATGAATAATACTTATTTTAATGAAATAGTATGATAAAAACAATATTATTTAAATATAAATGATGAAATAAGTTTATTTTTTTCAAGTGTCAGAAATTTTACTACGCATTTTCAATCCGATATTATTTTTAATAACGAAGGATTTATATATTTAAATATTAAAATTATAATATTTATATAATTAATATGATTTAATAAGTATCATTTTTTAAATCATCATGTCAAAATTAGGTTAGGGTTAATTTATGAGAATTTTTAAAAATACTTTATTTTTTCAGGAATAGTAAAAATATAGTTTGAGGTTTGAGGTTTGTTTAATGACTTCATAATTATGTCATAATGATTTAATAACTAATTAGCCACAATTAATGACCTAAAATATGTTATTTTGTTAATATAAAGTATTTTAATATATTTTAATCAATTTCCAAACCTATAATTTACTTTCCAAACTCTAAAATGAAAACTTTAACTTTAAAAATATTATTTTGTGGAAATTTTAATTTTCCATGCCAAAAGAAGTAATATAAAATGTTGGTAGACTCTTTTGGATTGAAATAACATAAAATGTGACCCAATTTCCCAAAACCATGGTAAAATACCATAGGAAAGCCCATGGTTTTGCATTTTCCACAACCTAAGTTTTCAAGGCCTATATTTGGAAATTAATAAACAAATCGTCCACTTTTGCTATAAATACCCACCCATTTATCCATTTACTTTTACTCCCAATCCATATTCCACAAATATCTGGTATTTTTACCTCCCAATGAGTCCTACTAAGGTTTCCTCAAGTCCCCAAGGTCTCAATCCTCAAGTTTTAGGAACAGCTCTTCAAGGTAAGGGAAATATCCTTATTTTCTCTTCATTTTAAGAACTTATTTTTGTATATGTCTTCTGAATGTTATGGTAACTCTATCTTTTTCATTTTTATTCATTCCCTTAATTATAAATTATTTTTTATTAATGGGAGACCCCTGTCTCCTCTATTTTTACCCTTTTCTAAAATAACATTTTATACCCGTTATGCTGCCGAATTTACTTCACAAAATTTCTCTCTTCTACACAAGAAATTCAATTTTATTTTCTTTTTGTGAATACCCAAGACTCTTTATTTTCTAGGGGTATTCACCATGATATAAAAAATATTTATTTGATTCTATGATTGACATACATAAAACCTATATTCCCTTTCTATGGGTTAAAAATGACATAATGATCATGTTTTTAAGCACTTTTGAAACACCATGATTTTGATATGAAACTCATTTTCTTTTATTCTCCACGGGTTATTTATGAAATGATTTATTATGATATTTGTGCCTCACATGAAAATTAATACATGTGAAAGGTGTTCCCTGATATCACTCCAATGCATTAGGTAAATAATTTAATCTCTAGATATGACATATTTTACTATGCCTTAATGAATAACCTTGGTAATTTTTATGACACCTAGGTGAAAAACCTTAGTGATATGCTTATGAATATCTCATTTAAATGTTTTAGACACATTTATATGTTATAATTCATGTTATTTTTATTATGATATGCCTTTTTCTCATGCCTTATCATTATGAATCATATTCTTATTGAAATTCATCAAGATCACATGTAAATTGTTTCCTTTTTTCCCTTACTGGGCCTTATTCTCACTCTTTCCTTTGATGTATGTCTCTAGGTTATGAGATATAGTAAATTTAATTAGGATTAATCAATTAATAAGCCTTTCTAGTGTATTAGAAAAAAAAATTAAGTTTTCATGTAGTATGTACCTTATTTCCAAGAAATTAAACTTTAAAAGATCCTCTGTTTGTATAATATAATGAGAAGTTATATAATAAAAAGGAGAGATGTCATAGTTGGTATCAAAGGACAGATTAGTTATTTGTGGAAATTAGGATTTGAAAACTTTAGGAATAACCTTATAGAAAATTTTAAACATAGGAAAAAATCCTGGTATTTTGGTAAAGTATTAAGTAAGTGGTTCCCAAGTAAAGATTATTTTCTGGATACGAACAAGTGGATGTGGCTCTGGTATAGATGTATCTATAGGTAACACCCATAAACAATGCTTTGATCTAGACTCGAATGGAAACTAATGCATGAAAATGGGTCGTTTTCACTCATGGTTTGAAACTCTCGAGGGATATGTTTGATTAATCACAAGATTTTTGTGAACCATTATAATGGATTTATAGAACATGTAATTGTTGTTAAAGAATAACATATTTAAGCAAGATGTTTTAAGACATAAAAAATACTTTAGAATTATAAGATTCTTAAAAGAAACACATTTCTCACTAAGGTTTTCTTCTTTTAGAAAATAGTAGGAAATGTGAGGAATTGCGTAAATGGTGAGCACACCGGACCATGTGTTGACAGCCCTCCGATGGAAGCCAAAATAGAAAACTTCATGATAATGATGAATCAATTGACTCAAGTTATGAAAAAAATACTTGAATCAAGATGAGAGACCAGATTCACCTTGAAGGGAACAAATTTCTGTTGACTCATTTATACATCAACGACCACCTTCTTTCAGTGGATCTACTAAACCATTGATTGTTGAATAATTGATAAGCTCTATAGAAAAGATCTTTTCTGTACTCTATTGTTTGGAAAAAGAGAAAGTCGACCTGGATGTATATCGCTTAGAGGGATAAGATGATCAGTGGTGGACACTAATTAAAAACACAAATCCAAGAAGGGAGATTGATTCTATGGAGTGGTAAGGGTTTGGGGGAACCTTTTTCAAAAAATATTTCCCCATATTTGATGCTAAAAAAATGGAGAAGAAATTCCTATAGCTGAAATAGAAGGAAAATGACTCCATGGGAAGTTATGATATGGACTTTACAAGACTTTATCATTACACCTCTAGCTTTTTCATGGATCCTAATGGAAATATTGTTAGATTATTTGGTGGACTAAGACCCCATCTATGGAAAATCTAGCTAATTGAGACTATGACAGCTATGAGGATATAGTGAGAAGTGCTATGAAGGTTGTACTAGATTTAGGAGATACGTAGTGGTCCAATAGATCAAATGAAAATAAGAGATTGATGGATCCAAGCTTAGGGAGGAACTTTGATTGCAGAAGAGGAGGAAAGCAAGTGCAAATTCCCACATGCAACAAATGTGGGAAGAAGCATTCAGGGAACTGTTTGCTCAGGAGTGGAAAATGTTACAAGTATGGAAGGGATGACCATATAGCTCGGAACTATTGTAGTGAGGTGAAGCCTAAACTTATCAAAACTAGTGACAAAGGTAATATGGTGTAGGCCCAACCTAATGATATAAGTGTGGACAACTTGTCCACTTTTCCAACCATTGTCTAAATCATAAGATAATAGAGGGGAATCACCATCAACCTCAATATAGGCTAAAAGAGAAAGGTCAGGAATTTTTTATCATGATGATTGAAGTTGAATCTCTAAATTATGTGGTGTAAGGTACTCTCATTATTCTCTCAAAGCTGGCAAGTACTTTTTCTGATTCTGGTTCTATTCATTCATTTATTTTCTCTAAGTTTTCAACAAATATATAATCAATCCCTAAATTTCTAGAAGTATATTTATCAGTCAAGACACCTGGAGGGATTATCCAAGCATCAACAGTGTATGAAAACTCTAGTATTCACTTTGGTGAGCACAATCTCATAGTAAATATAGTAGTCATTCCCATACTGGAATTCAACACTATACTAGGTATGGACTAGCTCTCAAAATATAATACTAAGATCAACTACAGAGGTAAGGAAATCACATTAGTCTTGAATGGAAACCCTACAGTTGTCTTCGAAGGATAGATATCCCTACCTGGTCTTTGTTTAGAAGCACCTCCCATAGTCTTCTTTATGGATATGATCAGTGAATATGAATAAGTAAATGAAAGTATACGAATATAATATGTCTCCATCGTTTAGGAATACATTGATGTATTTCTTGAGGAGTTAACTAGACCTCCCCCAAAAAGAGAGGTAGAGTTCTCTATTGAACTCATGCCTAGATCCAAGATGATATCAAAGACCCCATATAGAATAGAAAATGTGGAGTTAGAGGAATTAAAGAAACAACTTCAAGATCTTTTAGAGAATGGGTTTATCTGAAAAAGTGTGTCTCCTTGGGGAGAACCTATCTTATTTGTGAAGAAAAAAGATGGATCAATGTGGCTATACATTTATTATAGAGAACTAAATAGGATCATAATGAATAAAAAGTACCCTCTAGCAAGTATTGATGATTTATTTGACCAGCTTCATGGAGATCAATTTTTCTGATCTCGATATAGGAATTATGAGTTTGTTGTTATTCCCTTCGGCTTGACTAATGCTCCTACTATTTTTATAGATTTGATTAATTGTCTTTAAAAACTACCTTGATAACTTTGTGGGAGTTTTTATTGATAATGTTTGGATATATTTCAAAAGTCACAAGGATCATGAGGAGAATCTAAGGGTTATATTGAAAACTCTGAGAAAGGAGAGACTATTTGGAAAATTTAGAAAATGTGAATTTTTGTTACAACAAGTTTCTTTCTTAAGGAACGTCATAACCAATAAAGGAATATTATTTGAGCTTTCCAAGAAAAAGGTTGTGGATAAGTGGCCTTATCCTAAAATATTAACTGAGATTCATAGTTTCATTAGTTTAACAGGATATTATAGGAGGTTTTTGAAAAAAAAATCATGAATTTCTAATCCACTAACCAAGTTAACTCGAAAATGGGATAAGTTCATCTGGAAAAAGAACTATGAAGAAAGTTTCCAAGATCTGAATAAGAGATTGGTTATTACACCTATGTTAAATATACCCTCTATCGAAGAAGGATTCATTATTTTTAATGATGCATCTCTGAAAGGGCTTGGGTGCGTCCTCATGAAAAATGACAAGGTGATTGGTTATGCATCTCGACAGTTAAAGCCTCATGAGTAGAATTGTCCTACGCATGACCTGGAGCTAGTTGTGGTTATTTTTTTCTCTAAAGATATGGAAACACAATCTTTATGGGGAAAATGTGATATATACACAGACCACTAAAGTTTGAAGTATATTTTCATGAAAAAGTAATTGAACATGAAATAGAGGAGATGGTTGAAACTTTTTAAATACTAGGATTGTTCAATTAATTATCACCTTGTAAAATAAAACAAATTTTATGATGCATTAAGTAGGAAATACCATGTTGTTCTAGAAATGATAAGGATTCAAGGAGATCCATTGATCAAGGACCTAGTAAGGTTGGACATGGGAATCATGAGGGAAGGTAAATCATCAATCCTATCCCAAATTATTTCTCAACAATCATTACTAGAGGAGATTAAGAAAACTCAAAGAGAAGATCCTTTATTACAAAAAAAGATAGTGGATGTGAAGAATGGGAAGTTTCTTGAGTTCAATATTGATCAAGAAAGTGTAATAAAATATTATACAAGGTTATGTGTTCCATATATTCTGAAAATAAAGAAGGAGATGATAAATAAAGCTAAAATATCTACATTATCTATACATTCAGGAAGAAATAAAATGCATAGAGACCTTTGTGATCATTATTGGTGGGATAACATGAAAAGGGAGATTTCTGACTACACTAAAAGGTGATTGGTGTGTCAATAAGTGAAGGTGGAGTGACAACTTCCTAAAGGGGTATTGTAACCACTACCCATACCAACATGGAAGTGGGACAATATCATTGTGGACTTTATCACTGGTCTCTTGAAAACATCAAAAGGAAACAATGTGATATGGGTTATAGTGGATCCTCTCACCAAGACTGCCCATTTCATCTCTATTCGAGAAGATTTCTCTCTTGACCAATTTTCCAAGATATATGTAAAGGAAGTGGTGAGGCTACATAGGGTTCAACTCTCTATTGTTTCTGATTGTGATATAAGGTTTACATCAAAATTCTACATAATTATTCAACATGATCTGAATACTGAATTGAATTTCAATACGGCCTATCACCCCCAAACTAATGGTCAATCTGAAAGAACTATTCAAACACTAAAAGACATGATGAGAACATGCTCAATGGAATTTAAAGGTGGATGGTATCAACATCTCCTATTAGTTGAGTTCTCATACAACAAGTTCCACTTGAGTATTCAAATGGAACCATAGGAATATCTATATGGGAAGTGATGTAGAACTCCTACTTGTTGGTATGAAGTTGGTTGGAGAAAACTTCTTGGGCTTGATCTTGTGCAAGAGATGACAGAAAAGTTTCATGACATCCAACAACACATTAAGGCTTCTCAGAGTCAAAAGAAGAGTTATACTAGAAATCATCAAAGGGATTTGGAGTTTGATGTTGGAGACAAAGTTTTCCTTGGAATATCACCATGAAAGAGAGTCATTCGATTTGGGAAGAAAGAGAAGCTTAGTCTTAGGCACATTGGCCCCTATGAAATCTTTGATTGCATAGGATCGGTTTCCTATCGTCTTTCACTTCCACCAAATCTAGATCAAGTTCATGTTGTATTCCACGTATCTCTCTTTAGGAAGTATATACCTAAACCTTCACATGTATTGAACCCTAAGGTGGTACAACTGGAATATAACATCTCTTATGAGGAGTAACTGGTAGATATATTGGACTATAGAGACAAGGTTCTAAACAACAATACTACCACCTTTTAAAAGTGTTATAGAGGAACCATAAATATGAAGAAGTAATATGGGAACCAGAGGAGACAATGAGATAGAAGTACCCACACCTTTTATCAACTGAGAGAACGAGTTGAAATTTTGGGGATGAAATTTTTTAAGGGGGGGATAATGTAACGACCCAAAATTTTTGAATGATAATTGCTTCCTAATAAAATGTGGGTTATATTATTTTTGTACTCAAAAACCATATCTATTTAATAATGAAGTGAGTATAAAGGGAAATGTGACCATTAGGTTTGGACTTTTATATGAACATTGATCAATTATGACCATTGGTCAATATGACCGTTGGAAACTATACTCTTGATAATAATTTTAATGTTATAATTATTGTTTGTAAGTAGAAATGATAAAGAATAATTAATTTAGATAGGAGAAACTATGGCATAAACTAGTAGAGTCATGACATATGAAGCCCATATATTAGAACTTGGGAGGGAGGTAGCATTATTGGGATTTTATCTTGACCAAGCCCAAGACGAGATTAAACTGGTGAAGCTAGAACGAAATCGATTATGGAAGAAGTTCAAGTTGGTGGAAATTACCACTCGGGCGTTGTTAGCTGAGTCACCCCATGAATCTATCACCATCGCACACCTTACCCTTAGGTCATATGTGTTTGTTATAATGGGTTATGTATCGAGACCCTAGTTACTTAAAAGTATAATTTCATTTTATAAATAAAATTTTATTCCATTAATTCCATTTTAAGAATAGTTTTTTCTTAATAAAAATGAGATGGAATTTGATAAATTGATTTTTCAGACAGAAATTGTACTTTCCAGAAAAGATATAATTATTTCTAATAAACTAATATATTATGAATAATACTTATTATAATGAAATATTATGATAAAATCACTCTTATTTAAATATAAATGATAAAATAATTTTATTTTTTTCGAAGTGTCAGAAATTTTACTATGCATTTTCAATCTGCTTTTATTTTTAATAAACAAGGGTTTTTATTTTTAAAAGTTAGAATTATAATATTTAGAGGATTATTCTGATAAAATAAATATAATTTTTGAAATAATCAAGTCAAAATTAGGTTAGGGTGAATTTATGAGAATTTTCTAAAATACATTATTTTTTCGTGAATAGTAAAAATATAGTTTGAGGTTTTCAGTATGTTAATGACTTCATAATTATGTCATAATGATGTAATAAATAATTAACCACAATCAAAGACCTAAAATATTTTATTTTATTAATATAAAGTATTTTAATATATTTTAATCAATTTACAAACCTATAATTTACTTTCCAAAGTCTAAAATGGAAACTTTAACTTTAAAAATATTATTCTGTGGAAACCTTACTTTTACATGAAAAAATAAGTAATATAAAATTTTAGTCGACTCTTTTGGATTAAAATAAAATAAAATATGACCCAAGTGTCCAAAACTATAGTAAAATACCATGGGAAATCCCATGGTTTTTCATTTTCCAAAACTTAGGTTTCTAAGGCATATATTTGGAAATTAATAAACAAATCCTCCACTTTTTCTATAAATACCCACCCATTTATCCATTTACTTTCACTCTCAAGCCATCCTCCTTTAATCTCTAGTAGTTTTACCTCCCAAGGTTTCCTCAAGCTTCTAAGGTCCCAATCCTCATTTTTTAGGAACAACTCTTCAAGGTAAGGGAAATATCCTTATTTTCTCTTCGTTTCAAGAATCTATTTTTATATATGTCTTCTGAATGTTATGGTAACTATCTCTTATTTCCTTTTTAATAATTACATTAATTCCAAATTGTTTTTTATCAATGGTATACCTATAACTTCTCTCTTTTTACCCTTTTCTAAAACCATGCTCTATACCCGTTATGTTGCAGAATTTACTTTTCAAATTTTCTCTCTTCTCCTCAAGAAATTCCCTTTTATTTTCTTTTTGTGAATACTCAAACCTATTTATTTTCTAGGGTTATTCATAAATATGTAAAAATTATTTATTTATTCTAGTATTGAAATACATAAAACCCTCATTCCCTTTTTTGGGTTAAAAATGACATGATGATCATGTTTCTAAGCACTTTTGAAACGTCGTGATTTTGATATAAAACCCATTTTCTTTTATTCTCCATGAGTTATTTATGAAATGATTTATTATGATATATGTGGATCACATGAAAATTAATGCATATGAATGGTTCACCCTGATATCACACCAATTCATTGGATAAAGAATGTAATCACCAGAGATGACATGTTTTACGATACCTTGGTAATTTTTATGAAACCTCAGTGATAAACCTTTGTGATATTCTTATGAATGTATCTTTTAAATATTTTATCCACATTTACTTGTTATTATTCATATTTGTCTATTATGATATGCCTCTTTATCATGCCTTATCATTATGAATCATGTTCTCATTGATATTCCTCAAGATCACATGTAAATTGTTTCCCTTGATTTCCCTTACTGGGCATTATGCTCACCCTTTACTATTGGAAAAATGATTTTTCCCAACGCTTTTATACCAACGGTTTGTAAAAATCGTTGGTATAGGTACCCTTTCCCAACGGTTTGGCCAAACCGTTGGGAAAGCCCATTTTTTGGCCACCTTTCCCAACGGTTTGCCCAAACCGTTGGGGAAGGTTGAATTCTGGACCCCCTTTCCCTACGGTTTGGGCAAACCATTGGGAAAGGTTAGCATATCCCAACGGTTTGCCCAAACTGTTGGGAAAGGTTGAATTCTGGACCCCCTTTCCCAACGGTTTGGGCAAACCATTGGGATAGGCTAACATTTCCCAACGGTTTGCCCAAACCGTTGGGAAAGGGGGTCCAGAATTCAATTCTGAAAAAAATCAAGACCTTTCCCAACGGTTTTGAAAACCGTTGGGAAGGGTCCTTTGATTTTTTTTGGAATCTACCTACGGAGAACATTATATAAATCAAAATTTAAAATAATTAGAACAATACATATATATATTTATGAAATTATTTTAACAAAAGTCATGTTATCTAAGTGGTTAAGTCATTCAGTTATAAACTATAGGTCCTGGGATCAAATCCCACCGAATGTTTCTTTTTTGAAATACATATACCAACGGTTTTGAGAACCGTTGGTATAGATTTTCTAATTACTTATACCAACGGTTTTCAAAACCGTTGATATAGACCCTATACCAACGGTTTTCCCCAAACCGTTGGTATAGACCTATTGTCACGGCTTACTTTCCAACGGTCCTCCAAACCATTGGTATAGGGTATTTTTCTAGTAGTGCTTTCCTTTGATGTATGCCCTTAGGTTATGAGATGTAGTAAATGTACTTAGGATGAACCAATGAATAATACTTTAATGTGTATTAGAATAATTTGTTATGTTTTCATGTATTATACACCTAATTTCCAAGAAAATAACTTCAAAAGATCCCATGTTTGTACAATGTAATGAAAAGTTATGTAGTAAAAAAGACGAGATGTCATAATCAACTTCAAAAAAGTTTCTACAGAGAAATATATTAATTCAATAGAAAATCAAGATTTGATGGAAGTTTTTGGTGTTTTAGAGTCTATGGGAACAAGGTTATAATTATTAGCATAACTTTTCACTTCCCATAAGAATGTTTGAACAAAGTGAAAGAAATGGTGGAATAAGGATGAGTAACATTGCTAACCCATAAGAATTTATAAAATAAAAATATCAAGATGTTAGAAAATTTACAACTAAAAGACAATTTTAATGTCTAGAATAATTTTGTGGAAAATGTGATCAGGTTGTTCATCATACCGAAATATTTCTGACACTCCTTCTGGGATAAGATTCTTATGGTAGAAAAGAAAAAGAAGCTGGAAAGAAGAAAGTTAAGGAAATATATTTTATTGTTGATACATCCTTGAAATCTAGTAAAAAGAACAAACCATGGATACTTGATAGTGGTTTTTCTTCACATATGATAGCTGATATAAAAATCATGAAACATATTGAAAGTCATGATGGAGTAGTAGTTACCTTTGGTAATGATAGTTCCTTAAAAATTAGAGGAATCAGAATGACTGAGATTAAAGCATAAAATTTGAAATCTAAGAAAGATTTATTTTTTGATGGGCTAAAACATAACTTACTTAGTGTAAGCAAACTTTCTGATGATGGAAAAGAAGTGATTTTTAGAAAATATTCTTGTGTCATCAAAAGTGTGAAAGATAGAAAAGTTATCACAAAAGGAGAAAGAACTAGTGGTAATATTTTTCAAATTGGAGATTTTAATAACTTCTGTTATTTGAGTGTTGAAGATGAAAACAAATTATGGAACTGGAGACTTGGGAACCTTAGGTAGAAAAACATGAACAAACTTTCTAAAATTGATGTTGTCTGTTGTTTTCTAGAATTGAAAAGAAGAGATGAAGATGTTTGTGTTACCTGTTAGAAAGGGAAGATGACTAAAAAAAGTCATAAGAGAGTTGAGATTCAGTATACTAAACATCTTGAACTTATTCATTCTGATTTATGTGGGTTTATTAGACATCAATAAAAAATCGATTTATACTTTATCACTTTTAATGATGATTTCACTCGGATTACAAACATCGTGTTTATGAAACATAAGTCTTAGGATGTGGAAATGTTCATGTTTTTTAAAAAAGAAGTTGAGAAAGAAATGGGGGTTTATATAAAGAATTTTAGAAAAGATAATGGTACTAAATTCACAAGAAATACTTTTGAAACTTATATAATAAATCATGGTATCAAACATTAGTATAGTGATCCCTACACTCCACAACAAAATGGAGTAGTAGAAAGAAATAATAGAAGTTTGGTGGAAATGGGAAGAAGTATGTTAGCATAATACAATCTTTTAAAGTTCTATTAGAGAGAAGCTATTAGTACTATTGTACATGTTCAAAACAAATTCTTGTTGAGATCAGAAACCAACATGACTTATTATGAAATGTGGTATAACAAAAAAACTTCATTGAAATACTTCAAAGTTTTTCAGAAGTCCATGTTTTCTAAAAAATAAAAACTGGATCTTGGAAAGTTTGATAAGAAAGTTGAGGAATGAACTTTTATGGGTTATTTACCAAATGGAAGGAGTTATAAATTGTGGAAAAAATGTTTGAAAAAATTAGTTGACTCATATGATGTGAAAGTTATTGAAAATCAAAATTCCTTAACAATTTTTTTTTTGAGAATGCTGAGGAGGACAAACTAAAGGTTTTCAATGAAAGTGAGAATGATACAAAGAAAACTTTTCATGATTCAAAAGAATCTCGTGCCAAGGAAAGTTCAACTGGGAATGAAACTTTGAAATTACCTACCTTACAAAAACATGTTGAGACCTAAAATATTCTTGGGAATTAGAAGTCTCTAGTTCAGACCATAAGAAAGTTGAAATTAGAAGATCAAACTTCAATTATCTCAATAGTTGAACTAGAATCAGTTTCTGAAGATATTCAACACAAAGAATGGGTGAATGTTATGAATGAAGAGTTGCATAAAATTGGGAAAAATGAAACACAAGGACTTTTTCCACATCTGAAAGGTAAAAATCTTATCGAAACAAAATGGGTTTATAGAAAAATGTTGAATGAACATGGAGAAGTTTCAAGAAACAAAGGATTGTTTGTAAAGTCTATGTACAGGTAGAAGGTGTGGATTTTAATGAAATATTTTCCCATGTTACAAGGTTAAAAACTATTAGAATGTTTCTAGTTGTGGATGCCCACCAGAATTAGAAATTATATCATATGGATGTAAAGTCAGCATTTCTCAATGGAGAAATTTAAGAAGAAGTTTATATTGAACAACCTTGTGGGATTCTACTTAATGAGAATGAAAAAAAGTTTATAGATTGAAGAAATATTTGTATGGGATGAAACAATATCCATGTTCATGGTATTCAAAACTTGAAAATAGTTTGATAATATTGAATTTATCTAAAGGAAAATTTGATAGCAACTTATATGTGAAATATTTTGACTCTAGAACTCTAATTGTAATTGTTTATATGGATGATATAATTTTTATTAAGGATATAGAAGATGTTTGTAAAACATTTTCTGAAGAAATGAAAAAGAACTTTGAGATATCAATGTTGGGAGAACTGACTTTCTTCCTTGGTTTATAAGTTCAAAAAAAGGAAAAATACATTTTCCTATCTCAAGAAAAGCATGTCAAAGAATTGTTAAAAAAGTTTGGCATGGTAGAATAAAAATAATTTTTTACTCTAATACCAGTGAGGCTGAAGTTGAGTAAAGATGAGTCTGGAAAAATTGTGAATCAGAAAAACTTTCAAAAGCTGATAATAAGTCTACTTTACCTTATAGCCTCAAGTCCTGATATTTTTTATGTTGTGACTTTGTGTGCTGGGTATAAAAGTAATATGAAAGAATAACATATTTTGGTATCCAAGAGAATTATGAGATATGTCAAGGGAAAAACTTCACATCAGTTGTTATACAAAAGAAATTGTGAGATGAAGTTTCATGGTTATATTAATGTCAATTGGGATGGATATTTTAATGATAGAAAATCAACTCAGGAGGAACATTTTTCTTGGGTGAATGTTGTGTGAGTTGGCATAGTAAGAAAAAAAGTTCAGTAACTTTGAGTATAGTGGAATCATAATATGTTGTGGCTACTCATTCTTATACTTAGATGTTGTGGATGAAATTTTAGCTGGAATATTTGGAAGAAAAGGTTTCTAAACCATTGAAGATACTTTGTGATAATCATAGTGAAAATGATATTTCTAAAAATCTTGTCTAACATTCAAGATCAAAACATGTTGATATAAATTTTCACTTTATAAAATAGAAAATTACTACTGGAAATGTTTTACTAGAATATATCTCAATGAAGTATCAAATTGTTGATATCTTCACAAAGTTAATGTTGAAAGAAAGGTTTGTTGAGTTGAGGATGCAACTTCATGGTCATCATCCTCTAATGAATTCCTAAATATCATAAGTAAATCACCCATTGTGCTTTGGATTATGTTGAAAAATGGAGAGAGAAAGTAAAAAATCTGTAATTTATAAGAATTTTTTACTTATCTTTCTTTAATGAATATAAATATGTGGTTATCATAAAATGGGGAGGAAAAAAAGAAAAGTGAGAGAAAAATAATTGTGAGTAAAGTTTATCTTAACATCGCTACACATTTTTTTTGCCGCAAAGGGATGAAATTCCTTCAAAAATATTACTTCATCCAGTAGTTTGGTGTCAGGACACTCTCTTTTTTAGAAAGGTTAAGTTTTGGTAAAAGTAAAAAAAATTAGTTGTTTTCAAAAGTTGAGTTTTAAAAATTTTATGAGAGTTAAAAAGTTGTTAACTTGTGTTGTTAACAAATCTAAAGGGGGAGATTGAAGTACCTTTGTAGTGTTTTTGTTTTTAAAAATGTTTTTTTATTTGTTGACAACTATCCTTTTTGTAAAAGAATTTTTTTCTTCAAGATCGGACTCAGTCCATCAGAATGAGTTTTTATAAGAAAACTGAAAGTTATTGAATGTTTGAATCCAAACATAAAGGAGGAGAAAAGTTTTTTTTTTAAGAAAGTTGTTTTTTAGACGTAGAGGATCAAACTAATAAGCACTGGACACATAGTATTAGACTGAGAAACATCAAACATAGAGGTAGTCAGAAATATGAAGTTTTTTATTAGACATGTCATTAATCTCGGGCCCATCAGTATGAAGATCAAGATCCATTAGACACGGTGTTTGTTATAAAGTCAAAAGTTGCTGAGTGAAGGAGTCGTAATGTTACTAAAGAGTTTTAAAATTAGATAGCGAAGTCATGAGTTAAAAAAATTTATAATGTATAAACCAAGTCAGATGATGCTTTGACAATCTTGAAGTTCTCATAAATACTGAAAACTATCATGATAAAATCTTTTGAAGAAATAGAGGAATCATAATGTTTTTATTAGTTCCAGAAACCTATAAATGAAATTACCAGATACAAAAGTTTTTAGAAGTAAGAATGCATGAAGCTGATGAAGTTTGAAAATTTTCAAATTTTTTGAGTGGAGTTATCATTGGATACAGAACATCATAATAAGAATTCCATCGTTATGATAATTCCATCGTTATGAAGATTCCATCGAACTAACTCAAAGAAGGAAAGACAATTAGACTAAATCTAAAGAGGATAGTTAGATCGTAATAAGAAATGGAAGATATTCAGATCAAAATGAGATGAAGATAGTCAGATTATAATGAGTAGAGGAATAAAGTCATATCATAATGAGCTGAAGAAGTTTCATCATAATAAAGATGAGTAAGTTAATCAGATTGAAGCTAAGGAAGTTACATCAGACTGAAAAAAAGTTAGTACATTTGAGAAAACTAATTTTGGAGAAATATTGAGAAGGTTTGAATCGTTCAAAGATAAAGTTTAAATGTGAGTGTTTTTCAAAGTTTTGAAATTTGAGTAAGTGGGAAAAGTTTTTCAGTTTTCTGCCTTTTCTATTTTGATTCGCCTATAAATAGATGTAGAGTACATTTGTACTTCACAAATTTTTATTGTGTGTAAAAGGTGGAGCACTGCATAATTCTTATCAAGTTTTCTTTCTTTACTGAAATCTTATAAGGTCATACTACTAAAAGTTTTGTTTACTAGACTAAGGAAGATCATACTGAGAATTTGAGCAGAGGTTGAGTTTTTGCAGATTGAGAATTGGTTCATCATACTGAGTCCATCAGACTAAATTCATCAGATTGAGGAAGTTTGAATTGAGTTTTGAGTAGTTTCTAAGAAGTGAAAGTTTTTTTATACAGATAAAATAGAAAGTTCTTCAGACATAGAATGAGAAAGGGAGCATCGTATTGAGTTGATCAAACTAAGTTAATCAGATTGAGTTCATCGAACTCAGGGTCATCAGACCTAGGAACTTTTGTGGATAATACTGAACAAATTATTATACCGTTTTTGTGGCTTAATTGTTTTGTAAGAAAAAATTGCAAACTGATGGGGGTAAGTATAATATTTCTTATCGAGAGATATAAGGTGTCTAATGGGAGTTGTCACAAGTTGTATTCACTTATTTTTATTAGTGAATTTATATAGATCCACAGGAGTGGAAATGGAAAGGATGTTGATTCTCACAATAAGGTCAAACCTTGTAAATATTGTGTGCTTTACTTCATTTCCTACTTTTTCATGCATAAGTATTTACTAAAATATGATAAGGATATAAACTTTAATAGGTTATAGGGGTTAATTTTTAAAAGTTTTGAAACTTAAAAAAAGTGAACAACTGATTCACATCCCCCCCCCCCTCTTAGTTGTTATTCGATCCTTTAGAACATTAGTATTAGAGTCTTTCATTTTATATTTGTCACGTGTTGCTAATGATTCAAGCATTAGTGAACTAGCAGTTGAGTATTAGACACCACAAACAACATTCATTCCTTAATGGAATAATGTCTCCTTGTTTCCACCAAAAAATATAAATGTTTTGGTGATACTTAACAAATTTTCAACTAGAATCAATAAACTAGGAAATTAGAAGATGTGTACTTTCCACCGCTAATTTAAGAACCACCCTTTTTCAGCCACTTGGAGAACACACCTTGCTTCTTGTAATGTTTCATATCTTACTTGGTTACTGTATTTTTATTCAATACCTGAGAAATGAAACATAAACGTTACTTACAATTGATGAATATACCTAAAGAATAAGTGATTGCTTGCTTATTTAATTCAGTTCAATGCATTTATCTTCCATAGACTTATTTTATGACATTTGAATCAAATAACCTCTTGTATGATAACCAACCTGTTTTCATTGAAGGATGTTGTGAAGGTGTCTTTGGCATCACACTTTATATTGGAATTTTTTCCATGTTTTTCAACTTTTTCACCATAAGAACTAAAACTTTATTTAAGTTCTTATTTACTTGTTGAACCTTACCCAAAGGTAATGTAGTGTTTTCTCCATACTGTTCATTTTTTGTGAACTTAAAGACAACTGGAGTATATGGGTGAAAATGGTATGGGATGTATTGAAAGATAATGATCTATCTTTCAATTTACACATATCCAGTGTAATGATCACTCATTCATATCTCGCTTCACTTTCTCATTTCAAATTTCTTATATATGAGATAAAATGTGAAATCATTCATGTCTAATGTTTTATCAACAACTCATGTCAAAATTGATGGTATCATTATGAATCAATCATCATATACATCATACATGGGTCTTTTGTAAGCACCTTTCACACCCTCACTTCCTCAGGTGGCTAAACAGGTGTTAGGTAATCCAGCACCTTGAATTTCCTATATCATGGTACTTTGCGCAAGAGCATGTACTATTAGTGGAAACTCATGCCGGTATGGACATGTTCTTTTTCCAAACTTAATTGCAGTATGTTTTTGGTATCACATGCCATTTTCTACAAAATAAAATCTAGTAGATTTTTACTTTTATATTGATTACTAATTAGACATTATTGATTAATTTAATCATTAAATTTCACCCTCTATTTTATCAAAATCTATTAGCCCTCACTACTAGATTATGAATACTCTGTCATTTGAGTATTCGAGTGGCAGGGATCCATGAAACCTCTTCACATAGTCTACAAGCATTGGCTACGGCACTACTCGGTGAGTTTGAAGGTAGGCACTAAGTTGGAAAACCTCATTTACTCACGACTCCTTGATTTGTTGAGCGGTGTATAAGCTTCTAAAAATCATAAACATGATTTACTCAATGTTTGACCCTAATAGATGAACTTTTACACGTGCATGGTAGTTGTTTTAAAGGGGGGATCAGAATTTGTTGCATATGCTTGCAGTTGTGACTGAGACAACAATGTATTGAAAGAGTGAGGGTGAGAATTATTGGTGCAAGAGAGAAAAACAATAGGTTTCTATTATAGTAACATAGGAATTACAGAATAAATAGTACAAAAAGGAAATTGAGGAGATAAAAAAGGGAGGAGAATAACACTTCTCACAGCTAGCGCTCCTAGGACCAAGACCGAAAACTCCAATGCAACAAAGCTGTAGCCAAGCAAGAATAATATCTGTAATGCCCTCAAATACTCCCAAAAGCCCCATTTATTCACCCCAACCTACTACTACCATCCCCAAAAAACTAATTAAAGTAGAAAAAAGACATAAATGACCTTATTTAATATATCTTACCCATCATTGCACATTGCACAACACACCACTAGCATGACCCCCTTCTTAGAAGAGGGGATCAGGCCAAGTTAGGTGAATTTATCTATTAAACTTGATTTGATTATTTTTACTAATTCCATGATAGTACTTCCATGGTCTATAAACGAACTTATCCAAGCCAATCACCATGATAATTTGATGTTAGAACTGTTAAGGTCTTAGTAACCCAGACAGTTTGAGTGTTCCAAAGATGGGGTCAAAAAGTTTACCTGAATATCATCTTTTTGTCTAAGATGCTATTGTAAGGTAAGGACTTGGTTTATATTAAATTTAATTTTTGTTTTCCTTATGCTTTGGTACAAATAGAAGGGTAAGGTATGGAGG
This sequence comes from Viscum album, assembly GCA_963277665.1. Lineage (NCBI taxonomy): Eukaryota > Viridiplantae > Streptophyta > Magnoliopsida > Santalales > Viscaceae > Viscum > Viscum album. Next base: position 1,121,204,418 of record OY728121.1, read on the forward strand.
GTTTGATATTTTCTAGAAAGAGGATATCAATTTCATTGTGCGCATTTATTCTGATAATCATATTCTTTGACGTATTTCGTGCTGAGAATTGAGTTGATTGGGATTTTGGTGGTATTTATGAGTGGCTTCATAGTGATGAATAGTTGAATATGTGGGAAATGATTAAGTAGACTATTTCTAAAACTCAATATACTCTTCTTATGAGTAGTGACAAGAATGAATTTTTGATTGCAGCTGATAAATAGGGTGGTGCTCTCAAAGATCAAAGAGCAATGGAAGGTTATTTTTGAAACTTAACTTAAAGATTTTGGATTCCATCGTAATAGTTTCAAATGGTCATGAGGAAGAGATTAATGTTATAGAATCAACGAATGTCAAGATCAATTACAGGGTTCTAATTCTTGTATTGATGAATTCTTTGTATACCAGGTACAACATTTGTTTCCAACAAAATTAGATCACTCCCCAATTTGTATCACAACTACTTTGGATATTTTATAGAGGCAAGAAACTATAAGATTCCAGTTTGAAACTTCTTGACTTAAGAAGGATGTATGTGGAGGTGAATCATGACTACTCTTTTGGGGACTAACTCAATAGGATTACTTCAAGTTTTATGGTCAGAAGTTATGGATGGGTAATTTCAATGAAAATAAAATTAAGAAACTTGTGAAGAGGTTACAAAATTTGTACAATTAACCTTGGGAGTACAGAATTATTGAATTATATTTAGTGTTTGGAGGTTGATCTTGATGAAATGTTGCATAAATGAGAAGCACAATGTCATATCCATTCACAAGTGAAATAATTTCGTGAGTAAATTCATGAAGAAATTCATGCAATATTTTTTTCAAAGATATTGGAGTATTATTAGATCTTGATGTTTTGAAGCTTCTAAATCAATGGTGAGATGGAGAAACTTTTGTGGCTATTTTTAATAAAATCTTATTGTTATCATTTCAAAGATGTTTAATCCATATTAAATATCAAAGTTAGGGTGAATTGTTCTTTTTAATGACATTTATAATAAATTTTAGAAATCTCTAGCTAATAGGAACAGAAAAAATCTTCCAACTATTATTAGTGAAAATCAAAGTTCATATGTCCCACAAAATCTTATTGTAGATGATGTAATTATAGCTCATGAGGTGTTTCATTCTATGAATACCTGATCATCATCTCATAAATTTTTTGGTTTAAAATATGATGAAGGCTTATGATAGGGTTGAATGAGATTTTTTTTAAAGCTGGTTATACAACATTTAGGATTTGGAGTGAAGTGGATTTTTGTTATTAAGATAGGTGTATCCTCAATTTCTTATAGAACTATTATTAATAAGGGTATTTAAAATGTTCTCATTCCTTTTAGAGGCCTATGAAAAGGTGATCTTATTTCACTATATCTATTCATTTTGGTTCCTAGTACTTTTTCTATACTTATTTCAATGGTGGTTTCCAAGGATCAGATTCATGGAGCTAAGTCTAAACTAAATGGTCCTATGATTTCTCACTTGATTTTTACTAATGACTGCCTTATTTTTTTGAGAGTGACCCATGAGTAAGGTCTTGTTTTTTCAATGTTCAGGATAAACATCGAAAGACTCAAGATAGAAAGTTAATTTTCAAAAATTTGGGGCTTCTTTTAGTAAAGGGGTGGCTAGAGACACTCGTGAACTTCTATAACCTCATTTTCATGAAGTAGATAGAAAAAACAAAGCAACCACCATCAAAAAACAAGTGATAAATCATAGTATCATTCCGATGAATTTTATCTCCATGAACACACTGTAATATAAACTTTTTGTCTCATGATGTCTCATAAAACAAGATGCTCACTTCCTGTCATCATCCTTTTTTGATTTATTATCCATTGACCTTATTGTATTGTCTTACTTTCTTCTATCGTGGTCATGGATTTAATGAAGTTACTACCATCCTAATCAATTGAGTCTGAGATATCTCTTTATATTAGAAGTGACAAATTATTTCTTGATTATTCAGTCAATGTTATACTACTAATGATGTACCCAACCCAATCTATCTCACTACAACTTCACTATCATAGTGTTAAAGCAAGGGATTTCACAGGGCCTTGGAAGGTGTATTCTAGGAGGAAAAAACCAACCTCAATAGAAGTTCCCCCCCTGGATAGCTGAACAAGGGGGTTGTTGAGGAATAACTGAATGAGGGACCCACCTCAAATCTATTAGGGACACCTAGATTATATTGGGGATTTTTAGGGGCCCTTTTCCCTTTTCAGTTGTTATAAGAAAGAGGGAAGAGAGAGGAAGGGGTATTTTCTGGGGAGTATCAGCCTAAAGGCTTGGGCGAGCTAGAGACTAGGTCTCTCCTGAGGTGTTTTTTCTTCCTATTGTAACTCTTTTGTGTTTATTATACATATATACAAAATTTCTTCCCTTGTTCTAGTCCTCTTGTTTTATCATTAGTCCGGCCCACCGCCTTCAGGGAGACTCACAACCAAACGCATCTTGACAGTATGGAGCAATGCATGGGAGATCTGGAAACGACATTCTTGGACCTCTCCGTGGCCATCGACAATGATCACCACAAGCAAGATATTATACATTCAATGCTCAACTAACTCATGTGCTGCTTGAAAAATTATTGACGCAAAACCCAACTTCATTTGTGCCATCCGGCTTGGCTACCACACCTTCTGCAACCTCTTCCACCCCTGGTCTGGTAGTATCCGATATTGGGTTAGCCACCAACCCATCTATTACTGCCACTCTTTTATTTTCTCTAGCACAACCAGTCGAGATTCCCCTTTTTGATGGTTCCAACCCTAACAGTTGGCCTAATAGAATGAAAATTTATTTTTGCATTAATCGAACTCCTAAAGAACTCAAGGTCTCCCTTTCCCAAGTTTGTATTAAAGGTGCATCTATACATTGGTTCGCTATTTTGGGTGATTTTCTCCCTCGGATACCCTATAAAACCTTCAAAATTTTGTTAATGCAATGCTTTAGTGGTCTTGATATTCAAAACCCCTATGAGGAATTGGTTTCCCTCCATTAAATTGGGACAATCCATGACCATGTCGAGCAATTTGAATACCTGGACTCCCAACTGCCTCACCATCCAAAACAACAATACGTAGGATGATTTCTTTATAGATTACGTGAGGAAATCCGTAGTTGGGTTCATATCCATAATCTTGACACTCACCACCAATCCATGCACCTTACTCACCATGTCGAACTAGTGGTCACTAAAGGGGTTGGACCTCACGGTCGTGGGGGGGGGGAGCTTGCGCTTCTGGTCTGGCAGGGACAACGCAGGCTAGTCGTCGCATGTCCACCCTTATCCCCACACACCACCTGGGTTGATTTCTTACCCTGAACGTCACTCGACACCTATCCTAGAGCCACTTCAACAAGGGGGTTCCATAAACATATAGGTTATCCATCCCTCCCCACAGAAGTGGGACGAGCACCGCAAAATGGGGTTATTTTTTCATTGTGGCATGCCCTTCAACTCAATTCAAAAATGTCTGGATGTTAATATTCATGTCATTATATTAGGTGAGGATGAATCTCCTTTTGAGGATGGAGATAATGGCTTGGCTGAACCAGTTGGGTGGGGGGTGAGGACTCCTCGGTTGAGATCGAATGTCGGGTCCTCAACCATCATGGGACCAATATTTTTTTAGGATTCTAAATGGGAGGATTTCGCTTCAATGAAGGTGGAAGGTGCGGAGGGTGGAATTCAGGTTCTGATTCTGCTGGACAATGGGGCAACCCAAAATTTTATATCACCACATTTGATATCATTACTCAGTGTCCCTGTCAATTAAGTAAACAAATAGAGGGTTAAGTTGGGGGATGGACACTAATTGTGGATGCAAGGTTGGTTCCCACACTTGTAGTTAAATATAGACCCTTATACTTGCTCATCTTCTACTCATGTTTTGGACATTAGGGGGATGGATTTGATTTGGGGAATTGTGTGGCTACAGACTCTTGGTGAGGTCCAGACTAATAGGAAGACAATGATTACAATGTTTAATGATGGAACCCACACTTTTACTCTTCAAGGAGAAGCATGCATGGGTCAGGTAATTTCCTACTTACATGAGCTAACCACCCATCCTGGGAGTAGTGGAAACCTGCACCCATGGTATGGGAAACATACCATTTTGAATGTTGAGCAGTAGCAGCAGCTATAGGTTCTCCTCCTGCACATACAGTCGGTTTTCAAAAAAACCATGGGCTTACCTTCACAGTGTTCCAACGATCACAAGATTATCCTGCTGCCTGACCAAGGCCCCATTTCGGTCAAACCTTATCGCTACCCCCATTCCTATAAAATGGATATCAAACACCAAGTTCCTGACCTACTATAGCTGGGCACCATTCATGCCAGCTCTAATTCCTACTCCAGTCTAGTTTTATTGGTTAAAAATAAGGATGTTATGTGGCATATGTGTGTGGATTATCATGCACTGAACAAGGTGACAGTGGCTGATAAGTTTCCCATGTTATTGGTAGAAGAACTTTTGGATGAACTGTCTGGGGCAACTTACTTTTCCAAGATGGACCTCAAGTCGGGCTACCTCCAAATCCAAATGCAAGAATAAGATATAGAAAGACAACTTTTTGTACACATAATAGTAACTATGATTATTTCATGATGCCTTTTGGTCTCATCAACACGCCTTCCACATTTAAAGCTACAATGAATGATCTATTTCATCCTATTTTATACCACTTTGTGCTAATATTTTTTGATGACATCTTGGTGTACAACAAGACCTGGGAGTCTCATATCCAGCACTTAAAACTTTTCCTTCACCTCCTTCTCGAGAAAACCATCTTTTCCAACCACCAAAAATGTTATTTTTCCCAGCAAAAAGTGGAGTACTTGAGTCACCTTATCTCCCCTAATGGTGTGGCCATGGATCCTACAAAGGTACATGTTGTCTTAGGCTATCCAACACCCATTTCAGAGAAGGGTGTCCAAGGATTTCTTGGCCTTACAGTCTATTACATAAAGTTTATTCAAGATTATAATAAAATTTCTCCACCCCTGACTATTCTGACAGGAAAGACAACCTACATCTGGACTGCAACAGCCCAAACTACTTTTTATCACCTCAAGAAAGCTATTACCTCAGCCTAAGTATTTTTAGTGCTTGAATTCACCAAACACTTTTAATTGGAATGCGATGCTTTTGGCCACAGTTTGGGAGTCGTACTCATGCAGGACCACTGACCTGTTTCTTTTTTCGTCAAATCTTTAGCCCCAACCAACCTCTCTAAGTCTACCAATGAGAAGGAAATAATGGAATTGGTGCTAGTCATTCAACAGTGGAGGACCTACTTATTAGGATGCCCCTTTCTCATATACACTGACCAAAGCTGCCTCAAATACCTCTTACAGTAACACATCACTATGACTAACCAGCAGTATTGGCTTGCCAAGCTTCTCGGATATCATTTTGAGGTCAAATACAAACTGGGTCATGGAAATAATATAGTAGATGCTTTATCTTGGCAGGAAGATTCCCTCTAATATTGGATATTCCACTCTTTGCCTACTTGGAAAGAGGTTTGTGATCTCACATTCGATGTTCCCAACAAACCCTACCTAGCTAACATCATCCATCAGCTTTGGTCCACTACCCCGACCCCCACCGGGTTTACGTTGTCCCATGGCACATTATTGTACAAGGGGAGTCTGGTTTTATTGGAAACCTCAAAATAGATCCCTCATCTTTTGGAAAACATTCACTCCTCTCCTCATGGGGGTCACTTCGGTTTATTTTGGACTTACCATAGGCTTGATGTGAATTTATTTTGGGTCAGAATGCATCAGAATGTTTTAAAATTTGTCTAGTAGTGTACCACTTGTCAACGTTATAAGTACTTCACCCTTTACCATGTTGTCCTCTTGCATCCCCTAACAATACTTGATTTTATTTGTGAAGAACTCTTCATTGATATCATTATCAAGCTACCAAAATCTAATGGTTATGATGTGGTGTTAGTTTTGGTCAACAGGTTATCAAAATACGCCCATTTCATTCCCCTCAAACACCCTTTCATAGCCAAACGGGTGGCTAACAGTTTTGCTAGAGAGGTGGATCGACTTCATGGAATCCCTAAATCTCATGTTAGTGACCGTGTCCAATATTTGTAAGTCATTTTTAGACAGATATTTTTCATTTATAGGGGAAAATTATGAAAATGAGTATCTCTTACCACCCGTAGATGGAGGGTCAAATTGAAGTTGTCAACAACTATTTAGAAACATACTTTCATTGTTTTTCTAGTGACCAACCCAAAAAATACCCCTTTTGGCTCCCATGGGCTTAGTTACATTACAACACGACCTAGCATTCTTCCATAAAACAACTCCCTTTATGTTGGTCTATGGTCACCCAACCCCAATTATTTTTTCATTCTTGCCCAGTAAAATTTGGGTGGAGGTTGTTGTTACGGCGTTACAGAACCGTACTGAGGCTCTCACTCAATTGAAGCATAATTTAATTTGAGACCAACACACCATGAAGTTTAAAGCTGACTGCCATCACCGTGATGTTTCTTTATAGATTGGGGATCAAGTTTTTTCCAAAATTAGGCTCCATCTCCATCACACAGTGGCTCAGTGCATCCACCAGAAATTATCAGCTCGATTTTATGGCCCTTTTACCATCTTACAATAGATTGTCCCTATGGAATAATCTCAATATTCCCCTAACTACTTGGGTTCACCCCATATTTCATGTGTCTTAACTAAATAAATCAATTGGGCCTCAACTTACCCATCCCACTCTCCCACCTGGTTTGGACACAAACTCTGCATAATCTGTCGAACCAGTCGTATCCTTGGATCACCACACCACATGTCATAATAATATACCCATACCTCAATGGTTGATTTAGTGCAAGGGTTGCCCAGTAGATGATGCCACTTGGAAGGTAGAATTTATCATCATAACCAATTTCCTCCCCTCGGGATTAAGGACAAGCTTGATCTTCCAGGGGGAGGAAGTGTTAGAGAGAGGGATTTTCTAGAGCCCTGGAAGGTGTATTCCAAGAGAAAAAAACTAGACTCAAGAGAAGTTCCCCCTGGATAAATGGAGAAGGGGGTGATGAGAAATAACTAAAGAAGGGCCCCACCTAGAATTTATTAGGGACACCTAGATTCTGTTGGGGATTTGAAGTTCCAAAGTATTGAATAACAACTGAGAATGGGGATTGAATCAGTTGTCCACTTTTTATAAGTTCCAATACTTTTAAAACTTAACCCCTGTAACCTGTTAAAGTTTTAACCTTATCACCTTTAAGTAAATACTCATTCATGCAAAAGTAGGAAAGTAAGTAAAGCATATGATATTTACAAGGTTCGGCCTCAGTGTGAGAATGTACATCCTTGTCATATCCACTCTCGTGGGTCTATCGAAATTCACTATTAAGAAGAAGTGAATACAACTTGTCCCAACACCCATTAAACACCTTATATCTCCTGATAGGAATTATTATACCTATTGTGACATCCCGGGTCTGGGTGCCACTCAGAGGTTCCCCGAGCTCGGTTGGCCACATGACCTCAAGCGCATCTCCGCGAATTTCAAAGGCTAATGACTAGCAGTGAGGACCTATGGTGTGTCCATGGGGAGACTATTCCCTCATTACCCGTGTGTATCATAGCGGTTAGATAATAATAACAATAGGAAATTAAATAGTTTAAGCAGTGTAATAGTAAACAACACGTACAACAGAAGCAGATACGAGTAATATGAAATTGAACAACTAATCAAAATATACAGAAGCTGATGATGATATAAGTCATGCCACTATAAAACTAGAAAACATGGTACAAAGCAGAATACAATACATACTATACAAAAGTAGAAAAAAGGAATCCAAAAACTATCCCCAGTATCCTGAGCCCCAGCTTGGTCATCTACTACCAGCTCCATTCTAAGCAAGCAAGCAATCGAGTGTCTAAAGCAGTACACTTCCCTTTGTTAACACCTGCATATATGTAGACTGATCGGGTACTAATTCCACCCAAATAGGGTGTGAGATAAATCTTAGTAGGCCACCACCAATGGCGTCTATAACATCATGTTCGTGTGGTGTAAGCTAAAACAATGTGTAAGCATGCATATATAAAAGTAAAGTAGTATAGTATTGTAAATACCCAAGTACATTATTTAGCCCTCAGATGGTATCTGAACATGTAACCAATTCATTAATTTATTAAGTTCCAGTTTATATATGTAAGTCATGTGAGACATGTTCAGCACTGACATCACCTCATGATAGTAATAGTGAAGGTTCCAAGATATAACAAGGAAACCTGATGATAATAATAATGAAAGGGATCCAAGGTAATAACCAAGGCATCCAAGACCTCAAGGGTCTCTAACTCAGTAGTAATTACAGCATGGCTTAAGGGTAAGAGTGTAATCCAAGGATCATAGTCTAAGTCATTCCATAATATTGATGATCTAACCGAGTTCAAGGAATACATCCAAGGTAAAATGGGATAAGAAATGGTTAGGCCCAAGGATGTAACCAAGGAGCATCATGTCCATAGAAGCCATGCTAGATCCAAGGAGCCTTTCTTGGTTTTCAGGGCATCCTACTGGGTATGTATATACTCGTCCCCGCATGGGCTTTGCCCGCACATGTTGTCTTATATAGACGACAAACATATCAATAGTCAACTTAACCCATAAGAAAACGGGTAAAGAAACCCAACATCAAATATGCTTAGAAGAAACCCAAGCAAAGAGAGAGGGGATCTCCATCCCCACAACCAACTAAAAATGAAGAGTCTTCCTGCAACTCTAAAGTTCCCATCTCATAACCAAGTATGACATGTCAATTCTTAAGAATATGGAGTCCCCACACCTTTCTACTGCGTAGCACAACTGAGGGAGCACCACTCCAATGGAGGACTTGCTCACCGCCTGAGCTCAAGACGGGGAGTCCACTCCACAGATAGAGGACCCGCACCCTTTGTGATGGGGGGGGGGGGGGTTCCGTCTCTACTTGTATGAAAAATATGGGGGACCCGCCACCTGAGGAGAGACAAGGGAGTAATGACCCATGTAACACTCTGATGATCACACTCGATCACTTCCACTGACTAAGCGTCGCTAAGAAGCGTCCTGCTAGCATCACCTCGCGTTGTATCTTTGCTGCCAAAACAAAGGCTACCATCGTGTTCTACGTGAAAAACTACTCAAGATAAACTATTCGCGGACCCAAATCCGAGTCCCGAAAAAGGAGATATGCAAGATAGAAGTCCCTTAGAAAAATTACACGACGTGTATATAGGGTCACGTGATGTGTGACCTCCTCTGGACACTTGGGCGTGTCTTCCCCTAGACACGGCTTGAGAATCCATGTCTCACCACATGGTGTGTACATGGAATACATGGCGTGTCTTGGCAGTCTGAGGTATGCCCGTGTCCTCCAGTCCGTGCCCGTGTACTCTACCTATGCCCGTGTATTTTGGTCGTGCCCGGGTGCTCCGAGCGTGTACACAAGGTACCACGACCCGTCTAGCCATCACAACGTGTCCCTAAGGGCACACAACGTGTATGCTTACATTGGGCCCTAGGCATGCATCGAAGACACACAGTTTTGCTATCCGAATAGGGTCACGTGATGTGTGGGTCCACCACACGACGTGTGATATTTATCTCGTCTGAGACCCTAGGTGCGACAATAAGGGGCCTAGACGGCGTGCGTTTTTAGTACATGCCATGTATGTCGGGATTTTCCAGAAATCAAAGTCTCTCCACGCGGATGCCAGATCCACCTCTTCTACCACCTTCCATGCTGTTTGACTGCCCGAAATCCGCTGAAATTGAAGGGGTGCCTCCGATCGTCGATTCCCGACCTCCGGTGGCTGAAAATCAGAACTCCGATCACCCGGTCGGTAATTCGCCGTGCCTCCCGTCTCTATTCGGGAACCCGATCCATGAAGCCATCACTGACAACCGCAACACACCTCTATATATCTGCAAAACACTGATCTGTATGTCTTTAACGCATTTTCCATGAATTCAGGGGTTCGATGGTGCTCAAATCCGGCCCGATAATGTTGAATTTCCGACCCCGTGGGCGAATGACGAAGAAAACGAAGAATGGTGGAGAGAAAAGCAAACGAACGAAGTAAATACCATCGTTGGATGGTGCGATCCTGTCCAACGATTACGTAATGTGGAAATCAGGGTAAAATCAGGGGCACAACAAATATACATAAACCAGATCAAGATTATTAATCAAAACTGGGCTCATGCGATGAATGACAATCGCCGAAGAACAAATACAGATATAGATCCATGCTTGTCAAATAATTCAAAGGGAAAAAATCCATGAAATAACACGCCCTACCTCAAGAACAAATCGATCGTTGGTGAAAAATGTGTTCACCAACGAAGAAGGTGATGATCTCGCTGCGTTTTTCCGTCTCACGATCCTCCTCAATCGTTCGTCGTCGATCCACGTTCCTGGGTCGCCAGCACCAACAGTCTTCTCCTCTTCTCTCACAGGACTATGTGGCTAACCATGTGAATTTGTCATAATGACGTATTTATAGAGGAGGGTCAGCATTTAAGTAAATTAACTAAATTAATTAAATAGATTAATTAATTACTTAATGCACCCGCCAAAGGTCGCTTTCAACCGATCGCCCTATGCCGGCCAACTTTAAGTTGCGCTTAGGGTAAACCCCGCATCCCAGAAACAACCGTCATTTCAGATTTCCCATTCGAGCTCCCAATCAATGGGAAAATCATTTATTCCGAAAAGATGCGCACACATGCTTTAATATATTAATATTTTTAATATATTAATTCGGGGTCCTGTGATACCAAAAAATAGTGCAGACTTCGAGGAAAAATTCAGAGATATATATAGAAATATTCAAAGGATCAAACAACAAAAACCAAAATTCTTACATTCTCCCCTCCTTCAAGCTTTTTCGTCCCGAAAAGCACAAGCTACGCAAAAAGGTGGGGGTACTAAGCCCACATTTGACTCATGCTGCCAAAGCACTCGAACCAAAGGGATGGTCCGTCCACACAAGATCCTCTCCTGTCGATCCTCGATCACCACCGGGTACTCTGAGAAGGTGGCTCCATCCTCGATGTTCTGTTCGTCCCAGCCAATAACGTGCGTCGGGTCATGCATGTATCTGCTCAGCTGCGACACATGGAAGACATCTTGCATTTGGTCCAACTGCGGGGGCAAGGTTAAGCGGTAAACAACCTCACCAACCCTCTGTAGGATCTTGAACGATCCGATGAAACTCGGGGATAACTTGATTCTCTGGACAAATCTCTGTAATCCTCATCGTGGGGAGAACTCTCATGAAAACATAGTCTCCCTGCTCAAACTCTGAAGGCCCACGACATCGATCTGTGTAAGATTTATGTCGACTTTGGGCTGTCCTCATACGCTCGTGAATCACATGTACCTTCTTTGTTGCTGTTTGTACTAATTCTGGCCCAACAAAAGATGTATTGCTAATATCAGTCCAACATAGGGTGACTTGCGAAGTCTCTAGTAAAGGGTTTTGAAAGGTGTCATGCTGATAGTGGAGTTATAGTTATTGTTATAGACAAACTCCACCAATGAAAAATGATCCTCTCAGCTCCGACTGAAGTACAACACACAGTCTCTCAGTTTATCCTCCAAAACCTGGATGGTCCGCTCAGTCTGCCCGTCTATTTGAGGGTGAAATGTCGTGCTCATCTGCAACTGGGTCCCCAAAGCCTCCCGCAAACCTTCTACAACGTGACGTGAACCGAGCATCACGACCGTAGATGATCGTCATGGGTACCCCATGAATTTGGACGATCTCACGCACGTACAACTGTTCCAAACTCTCAACCGAAGTCTGTTCCCTGATGACAAGAAAGTGTGCCGACTTGGTGAGTCGGTCAATAATCACCTTGATAACGTCACGGATTCTCGCTGTATGCGGAAGCCCCATCACAAAATCCATCGATATGCCATCCCACCTCCATTCTGGGATCTCAAGTGGTTGAGTCAAACCTATTGGAACCTGATGTTCAGCCTTTACCTACTGACATGTGAGACACTGAGAGACAAACTCAGCAACTCTCCGCCTCATGCCAGCCCACCAAAACTATCGTTGAAGGTCCTTGTACATCTTCGCCACATCTGAATGTATAGTCAAGAGAGAAGAATGAATCTCTCCTTCAACACTTCCTCACGCAAGTTGACCGAAACCACCATTCGTTCTTGGGAAAGGATGATTTGTTCCCCTCATTCAAAAAATCAATCCAGTGCATATCCTGATGATATCTGGTCATATAGAACCTCACAGTCGATGTCACCCAACTGGACCTCCCTCGCATGCTGAAGAAGCAGTGGAGTCACCACTATCGACTAAAGATAAGTTGTACCCATGTCCTCCACTAAGGTCAGCTGCAGCGAGGCCAACTGATTTGATGATGAGGTTTGGAGTGGATGACGACGACATGCTGGTGATGACAGTTATGTGATGATGGTGGCAATGTAGTGGTTGATGCAGTGGTCGCGTCGTGACAACTTTTGATACGGATTTCTTGGGTGGCTCGTGCGATTTTCGGGGCTGTCGTTGACGCGACGTCCCGACGACATGCTTTCTATTTTGTTATTTTCTTTTGGGTTTTTGAATTTTGAATCTGTGAACACTTTGCCCGCTGGAATGTGTGTTTTGGATTTTGGTTTTTGAATTTTGAACCTGTGATCAATTAACTCACTCGAATGTGTGAATTGGACTTTGTGAGGGTTCCCACTCTGCCCCTAAAAGTGGTTTTATGAAAATTAAAAAAATTATTTGGAGGAAGTTTGTTTTTACATTTTGTAGAAATAAGTTTAAAGATATTGGTAACCTACGGTTTATCTTATATTTGATGTTAAGTTAATAATAATCAATTAAAATTATTTGATTTTGTAAAAAAAAGTTGTATAGAAAACCTTAGTGGTTAAAAAGTGATTTGATGATTAATATTATTTTAATTTTCATATTATTTTTGGGAACATTATAGAAATTATATTAATATAGTTTTAGAAAAATGGCAACCCGCAAATTGGGCGACAATCTCATCGCATCCGGCAAGGCTGCGGGGCTTGAGCCTACAACAGAAGAGCGACATGGGTGCATCGCTTGCCACTGACCCACATGATGTCCTGGTTAGTATGACATTTTTTTACATAAACTTTTTGAAAAATAAAGATTAATTTGATTTTGGGAAGCATCTTATAGGATCAAATCATTTTGAATTTGGGATTTTGGTGATTAATGACATTTTGGGAGATGTTTTATTGGATTTAGGTATATATAACCTTTAGTTTAACATAAATGATTATTTGGGAAGAATTCAATTAAATTTTGGATGTAAGTTGAAAGGCATGAGATCACCTTTGAGGTTAAAACATTATTTAATATTGAGGTTATTAATGTAATTTGAGATGTAAGTTTATGGAATGATCTAAGTTGAACCTTTGGTGTTATTGTGGAAATTTTGAAGTAAAATATATTATTCATTTTGGATATTATCTTACATCGGGCTAATCATTTTGGTTAATGTTTAAAGACTGAGAGAATAACTTGTTATCTTTTTGTGGATTTTGTAATTCGTTACAAGTTGATTTTAGCGTTTCAGACACAAAAAATTCATCTTGAATACTCATCGTTTGAAGCAAAAGATGAGATTGTGGTGGAAATTGATTAAATGATGAAATTATACGTGTCAAGTATTTTTTCTTATGTTCTTAGTCTAGATGGTAAAATAATGTTTTAAAATCTAGGAAAATAATCTTGAACGAAATGTTATCCTATTACATTCATTTTTGACGAATCATTGGTTTTTTCACTCATCACAGATTTATGGTTTTGTGATTGGTAACTTTCTTCTGACCATGTTCTTTATCACTCTCTATTAGTTCTTGGACGTTATTTTTCTCCTCAATGTCCATATTTTCACCTCCCACTAATGTTCTTCAATTTGGAAACCTAGTTTTGTGATGACTTTCGTATTTCCCTTACCCTCTTTTTAAGTGGAAGTTTTATTAACCCTTTTTACAATATGAGATTTCAACAAAGGTATTTTCAGATGTTAAACCATTGATTACCGAGATCAAGTTCAAATTGTGAGGATACAATTTTTTAAAGGGGAAAATGTTACACCTCAAAATTTAAAAAACAGAAAACTATATTTGATAGCGTATACAACAAGAAACACCAAGCCTAAACGAATCATGAAATATTTAAATACAACCGTTATAACCTAGCCATTAAGTTGATGACTTTTGAGGTAGCAGATTTGTTGCTTCTCATTTTATTTACGTGCAATCATAAATCGAGCATGACTTTTCCCTTTGGATGGCAATGAAATTGACTTAATAATTATCGAACCGGATTATGAAATTGGATAGCGATTTCATGTTGCCGATGTTGTTGCTTTATACCGTTATAGCGGTTAGCCTCTTGTTTTGCTAGATAGTGTGATATCTATGTCTTGTTTTGTTAGAACGTTTGTTTATGATTTGGATTAACATGTTGTTCTTGATGAAAAATTGGTAAATAACATATATACGGAATTAATTGATAATTAATTGGCTTAAGAAATTAAAGAAGTGGCATGTTTGTAATCTGATGGTTAATGTAATTTGATGTTAATCATATTGATGCAATGTGCATGTTTAATTGAAACTGGTTTTCCATATGATTAATGGAATTGATAGATAATGTAAATCATGTTTATGCTTGATGATAATAATTGAAAAGGCATGTTGGTTGAGAATGATATTTTTTCTAGGTTTGTTGGAACCCGAATAAATGCTAAGAGCGTGTTTTGCCTTTGATAGATTGTTATAGCTTGATGCCTTCGGTTTCCCATTGTTGGACCCTGTTAATAAATGAATTGGTTAATTAAAGATGGAATAAGAACCGGTTGTGTGATAAAGATAATTTTCTAGGGCCTTAGGTTGCCCGAAAGCTGGTATGATTGCTTTTGAATCTGTTTAATGGTCGATGGTCGGGTTGCTTGTTTTATCTGCATTACTGCCCTACTGCTTGGGGCAGCTAGAGGTGCTTGGTTGCATGTTTCCTCATGGTGGTAACTTATTATGGTTTTCATAGAGTACCTAGATATTAAATGATGCTATTAATAAATAAATGTATAACCCACGGGGTTGGTTTATGATGGAATAGAAATGCTAAAAGATGTTAATCTTGATAAACCATGGACTTGGTTTGGATTATGCTTGTAGGGCGTGGACTTTACTCTGATATTTAACATATAGTATTGTAATGTAATGTAATGTGGGATAAAGTTCATGGTTAATTAATAGCTAATGAATTAATTAACAGGAATAAATGGTTTAAAAAGAAAGTAATTAATATAGCTCTTCTATATGATTACGTGCTTATAGGATATCTGGTCTTAGCAGAGGTAGCCGGGAGTACAAGTGACGTTAAATGCAATTGAGTATAAGACAAGGTTATGGCCATAGTGTGGTTGTGGGTTATATTATATCATGTATATTCGGTGATTTCATACGCTATCCCAGCCATGTCGGTTAGGGCAACTGACACCCAATGGACTCTGGGAGGATAGATGACTGACTATCCCCTCTGGCCCCACTCTCTTCTCTTGAGAGTTACTTGTTTTGGTATGCACGATGGTTAGTTTTCCCATATATGTTTGTAGAGGGTTGTGATGATTTGTGGTTATTTCATACACATGTATTACCGGATATAGTATCCAAAGGATTATTATAGGTATGACGGGTATATGCTCTCATGGATTGAGGTACTTACTTGGTGTATTC
This sequence comes from Viscum album, assembly GCA_963277665.1. Classification (NCBI taxonomy): domain Eukaryota; kingdom Viridiplantae; phylum Streptophyta; class Magnoliopsida; order Santalales; family Viscaceae; genus Viscum; species Viscum album. The sequence continues at coordinate 1,121,220,254 of OY728121.1, forward strand.
AGCGAGGAGTTGAGAGCAATAATGACATGGATGGTGGAAGGATCATAAATGCACAAGACCCATTTCATGGGATTGGTGGCCCAATGACAAGAAGAAGAATGGAGAGGATTAAAGAGGCTTTATATGGCCTCATTTTAAAATTACAAGAGGAGGCCCAACTTGCATTCATAAGAGGATCAAATGGGCCTTTAATCACATTTGTTAAAGCCCAAAAATGAACCTAAATGACCCACCCAAATGATCCCACAAATTTATATCCACTTGCATGAAGGAAATCTCCAAGGTCAGAAGTGGTGGACCCTCTTGTCTCCAAAGTCATGGTGAGAATCTTCAAACTCTTTGGGGTGGTGCCAGAAAGTCTTCTTGGTGGATATCTTTTCCCCTAAGCCATGTATATGTGTAAATAAGGTAAAAAAAATCGATTTTTAGGCTTTAGAATTTTTGTGGGCTAGGTGTTTTACATATATCTCTCCCATTTGGTTATAAATAGTCACCTCCTTGTACCCCTTGAAGTTTAATTTTGAATTTGAGATTTTCTAGCATTATTACGCTTGTGTTTCTTGTGTTATTAGGTGAATGCAAGTAAGGCTCATCAAAGGAGTGATCAACCTTTGTAACACTTTATAATTAGAGTTTTAAGGGGAAAGTCTCCTTGGAGTCTTAATTGAGTATACCTCTTCCCCTTTTATTTTCCTTGCATTTCTTGTAATTTCTTTTTCTCTTACTTTCATCACTTTTGTTTCCGCATTTTTGCCAACGAATACCGCACGTCCATATGGTATCAATGCTCGGCAACAGAAATCAGGTTCTTACATTTTTTCTATTTCTCCCTTATTTTTCTTCTCCTTCCATTTTCATCCATCACCAATTCTGACCGTAACTTTCTTCTGCCATTTTGACCACTTTTTCTTTGAGTTTCTGGATGTATAATATGTTATTTTTATAGTTCAGAACCTCATCTTCCATCTTGATTTGGAAACACTAAAATCCGACGCATATATTTGGAGATATAGCCTAATCAATTAGTGCTACAGATTAGATTTTCTGAAATCTAACAATCTCCAAGATGGAATTATAATCTAGTTTGAATCTATCATTTGAATGATACTTTCATGTAGAAATTCCAGAAATTCTATTCTTCATACTTTTGGAATTTTTGTGATCAGATTTGTGCATTTTGATAAGTTCATATTTTTGTAATCCACACACTATCGTCAAATATTTGTGCACTCTCTTGGTTGAATTATTTGAAAAAAAGAGCATAAAAAAGAAAAAAAATCATAAATAAAAAACAAACAAAAAAAGCTACTGGATATTTATTGCACACTGTGTTGGTTCTTTAGCATAAATTCTGTGAATTTTTACTATAATATTTCTCTTTCATCTTCTTTCTTTCATCCATATACAACCTTTAACCATAACCCTTTCTCCCATTTCTCTTTACCTCCCATTTCTCTTCGACTCCATTGATTCAAACCCCTTTTAAAATTTCTGATTTTTAAAGTTTTCTATGAATTGATTGTTTCTTACTAGTTGTCTTCTTGATTCTATTTAAGAACACTTTTAGTATTGTACTAGAATGTGTGATCTACCTTTTGAGAGATTAAAAAAACAAAGAGAAAGAGTGTGTGAGGAATTAAAAAAATTGACGAGCGAGGGAGAAAGAAGTGAGTTCAACCTCAAATTATTTATGAAAGTTGTTGCTGACCAATTTACACGATTGAATGCTAGGTTAGATGCTTTGAAAATTTCCTCAACTTTAAGGGATCCGTGAAGGCAAGAAGTTGCTGAAGGTGATGAGTACTTTGATTTTGAAGAAACATTTACTAGGTGAGGGCAAGAGAAAATGACTTGGAGAGTATAAAAATGACACTTCCATCCTTTCAATGGAAGAGTGAATCAGAACTTTATTTTGGAGTGGGAGCGGAAGGTTGAACATATGTTTGGATTTCACAACTACTCGGAGGAGAAGAAGGTAAAATTGGTGGCGCTTGAGTTCAATGACTATGCAAGTATTTGGTGGGACCAATTACAAGTCGACAACGAAATGAAGAAAGACCAATTCAAACTTGGGAAGAAATGAAGATAATAATGCTCAAAAGGTACATTTCTAGTCTTCACTATCGATATTTTCATTTGAAGTTGTAAAAACTTGTGCAAGGTTCCATGTGTTTGGAGGAATACTACAAGGAAATGGAGATATCGATGATTCGAGCCAATTTGGAGGAGGATCTCAAAGCTAACATGACAAGGTTTGTCAATGGATTGAATTCAACAATTAGAGATGTGGTGAAACTTCAAATCTACATTGACATAGAGAAGTTGCGACATAAAGCAGTGAAGGTCGAAAAACAACTACATTCTCGAATGAGTCAAGTAAGTTACTACAATTTCTGGAAGGATAATCAGAAAGAGCCAAAATCAACTTCTGAGAGGAATGAAACAAAACCAAAAGATTCATAATTTGTTCCAAAAAAAAGAGAAGAGTCCAAAAATAAGTTCTTCCCCACTGATTAAAAAGGAAAAATCGGCACTAATTTCCCTTCTAAATCTTGTGATATAAAGTGTTTTAAGTGTCAAGGACATGGTCATATTGCATCTCAATGCCCAAACAAAATGACCATGATTGTTTTGGAGAATGGATACATCCTTAGTGAGCACTCTAGTGATGACGAGATGCCACATTTGGAGGAGAGTTCAGATGTTGAAGTTGAAGAACCCATACATGGAGATGCATTGGTGACAAGAAGAGCTTTAAACATTCAACCAAAAGATGATCCTGATGAGGAGCAGTGTTAGCATATTTTTCATACGAGATGCCACATCAAGGATAAGGTATGAAATATGATCATTGATAGTGGAAGTTGTACTAATGTGGCTAGTACCTTGTTGGTGGAGAAGTTTATTTTTCCTACTCTAAGTCATACTAGACCTTATAGATTGCAGTGGTTTAATAATAGTGGAGAAGTGAGGGTCACAAAACAGGCCATAGTTTTTTTTCCATTGGAAAATATCATGATGAGGTGATTTGTGATGTTTCTCCAACGTAGGTCGGACATTTTCTACTAGGGAGACCGTGACAATTTGATAAGAGGGTGATGTATGATGGGTATGCTAACCGCTTCTCTTTTCATTTTAGCGGTAGAAAGATTGTTTTGACTCCACTAAGTCTTATACAAGCATATGAATATCAAGTGAGGATAGAGAAATAATACAAAAAGAAAAAAGAGATGAGTGAAAAAGAATGTGGGAAAAATAAAAAATGAGTGATGAGTTGAGTGCCAACGAGCCTGTACCCAAGTGGTAAAGGCACCAGACATCTAAAAGACCCAGGATCGAATCTGGGAAGGGACGAATTTCTAGGGGGGACTGTAGCAGTACTGTAGTAGGGGGTACTGTAGCAGTATTGTAGCAGCGTTGGACTGTAGCAGCGACGTTGTAGCAGTGGTGACACTGTAGCTGCAGAGGCACTATAGCAGGGCTATAGCTACGGTGGTACTGTGACAGGAATTGTAGTAGCCCGGGTACTGTAGAAGTACTATTCGCTGAAGGGCCCTTTAGGCCAAAAGATGGGCTTTCAAGCCTTATATTCAGGCCACTTGGCCTTGGGCCTTCGGGTTATGTAATGAGTTTCCCTCTACTCAGACAAAAAGAGGTCTTTGCTTTAATAATAAAATGAGGCTTCAGCCTTAACATTTTTTTTAAAAAAAAGTGATGAGTTAGAGAAAAAAATAAATAGAAAAAATGAAGTGTGGAAAAATTAAGAGTGAAAAAGGAGAGATGAGTGACATAAAAAAACGAGGTGAATCAAAAAGATGAAAACAAGAGTGTTGAGTGAAAAATGAGTTTATTTTCTGAAAAGTGAGGTGAAAGGTGCTTTATTGAGTGAAAAAGTGCTCTTACTCATTAGTAAAGATGCTTACCTTGCAACTAATGAACTTCACAATTCTTTGCCATCTTGTGTTGTGTCTTTATTATGGAATTTGGTGATTTGTTTCCCAAAGAAACACTCGATGGATTACCCCCTTTGAGAGGCATTGAGTATAGGATTGACTTCATACCTGGTACCGCAATTCCCAATTGGCCATCATATAGAGTTAATTTGAAATAGACTAGAGAGATCCAATGTCAAGTTGAAGAACTCATGAAGAAAGGATTAGTGAGGGAAAACACGAGTCCATGCGTCTTTCCGGGGATCCTAGTACTCAAGAAAGATGAAACATGGCAGATGTTTGTGGATTGTCACGCCATCAAAAAAAATAACAGTTAAGTACCGTTATCTCACCCCTCGACATGATGACATGCTTGATGAATTACATAATGCTTCTTTGTTTTCAAAAATTGATCTTAAAAGTGGATAATACCAAATTCGAATGAAATAAGAAGATGAATGGAAAACTGCTTTTAAAACTAAGTTCGGTTTGTATGAGTGGTTAATTATGCCATTTGGTTTAATTAATGCACCAAGTACATTCATGAGCTTAACGAACCATGTCCAATTGCTTACTTTAGTGAAAAATTGAACCGAACAACATTAAATTATTCAACGTACAATAAAGAACTTTATGCTTTGAAACTAACCCTTAAAACATGGAAACATTACTTATAGCCTAAAGAGTTTATTATTCATTATGACCATGAAAGCCTTATGTATTTGAAGTCCCAAGGTAAATTGAATCGGTGACATGCATCTTGGCTGGAATTCATTGAGACTTTCCCCATTGCGATCAAGCACAAAAAAGGTAAGGAAAATGTGGTTGCTGATGCTCTTTCACGAAGGTATACGTTTCTTACTTCTCTTCATTCTCGATTAATTTCATTCTCCATTATTTGGGCATGAGTTACTAAAGGGAATGTATGAAATTGATGGAGATTTTTATCGAATTTGGACATCCTATGAAAAACATGGTTTTAAAGTATATTACAATAATGATGAGTTTCTTTTCAAAAGGGATAAATTATGCATTCCAAATTGTTCGACTTGAGAATTGCTTGTAAAATAAACTCATGGGGGTGGTTTGGGGCATTTTGGTGTTGACAAAACACTAGTGACTTTGCATGAACATTTTTATTGGCCAAACACGAGAAAATATGTTATTGCAACTTGTGCTAAATGTGTCACTTATAAGCATGTAAAGTCCAAGGTTCAACCTAATAGATCGCATTCTGCCTTGCCCGTTCCATCCCATCCTTGAACCGAGATTTTTATGGATTTTGTGTTGGTATTTCCTTGATCTCAATCGAGAAAAGATTTCATTTTTGTTGTTGTGGATTGATTCAGCAAAATGACTCATTTCATTTCTTTCTCAAAAACCAATGGTGCTATTCATATAGCATATTTGTTTTTCAAAGAAATTGTGAGATTACATGGACTGCCCAAAACAATTATAAGTGATAGGGATGTGAAATTCCTTAGCCATTTTTGGAGGACTTTGTGGAATAAATTGGGAAATAAATTATTGTTTTCAACTGTTTCACATCCTCAAACTGATGGGCAAACTGAAGTGGTGAATAAGACCCTTTCTACCCTCTTGTGTGCAATAATTCAAAAAAATCTAAAGAATTGAGAATTTTTTTTGACATGTATCTCTCCCATTTGGCTATAAATATCCACCTACTTGTATCCTTTAGAGTTTAATTTCAAATTTGAGAGTTTCTAACATTATTATGCTTGTGTTTCTTGTTTTATCAGTTGAATGCAAGTAAGGCTCATCAAGTGAGTGATCAACCTTTGTGGCGCTTTATAATCAGGGTTTTAAAGGACAAGTATCATTGGGGATCATCCCTCTTCCCCTTTTATTTTCCTCGTATTTCTTTTAATTTTTATTTCTCCTACTTTCATCACTTGTGTTTCTACATTTTTCCCAACGAATACTGCACGCCCATACAATATCATATCAAGAGGTGCATGTGGTGGTGCCTTGCCCAGGTGTTTTTGGGCCAACATACTTTTGTAGAGAGATGCTGTAGTACCCCCAGTTTCTGGTATGTAACCCTTACTTGATGTTTTTCATGGTTTTAATGTTAAGAGTGTTGAATGGGAGAGTCGGGAGAACTTGGAATGATGTTTTGAGGAAAATGGGAAGTCGCACTGTGCGGCCAAACCGTGCGTATTTGGTCTTGGAGGCAGTAGCTTCTACACGGGTGGCGCACGATTTGTCTAACCGTGCAGCCAAACTGTGCGAGAAGGTTGGCCAAGGCAGTATCTAACACACGGTTAGCGTACAGTTTGTCAAACCGTGCTAACTAACCGTGCGAGCACTTAAATTAGATCCTTAAATTGTAGATCTCACATGTTTTTGCCTCTAAATGCCTCGTTTAAGCTTCTAAGTGGCCCTAACTCTGGATTTTTCTTCTCCTAAGGTCAAAGAAAGTTCTCCCATAGTTCAGGAGGCGATCCGAAGGCTTCTCTTGGCGAATCGATTCCGTATTCTTGAGGTATGTGATCGTTGTCGTTTGGTTTATTAGATCTACTTAGATCTACTTCTCCTCTTCTCTCGTTTTATTAGATCTACGCCCGTTATGGGTAGATCTAAGTGTTTGGATGCCAAATATGATGAGATTTGGTCTTTTTTGTGTTAGGAGAAGAGATCTAAGGAGGATCCTTAGTGAATCGGCCCGGTTTTCTTGAGCGTTCTTCGACCGTTGTTGTTTTCGTCAAAACCTTTGAGGTAGGAGGCTTCACTCTCGACTCCTCTTGTTAGAATTGATTGGATTAGTTTCAAATTGGGTTATTTGAATGAAATTGATTGTGCAAAGCATGGGGTAAATCTTCCTTAGTGATGATTTATGGTTTTGATGAAATTGGGAAATCTTGGTGGATTGTTTTGCAAAGTGATTTGGCTTCATGAATTTAAAATGTTGATTATAAGTTATGGATTTGTTGGAATGGTAAATGGTTTGATGAAAGATGGGTTTTCAATAAAAAGGGGTGTTTTATTGAAATGGTGTGGTATTGAAATGGCTTGATGAAATTGGTTCATTCTTTGGTTTTCAATAAAAGTACGGTTTTATTGAAATGTTTTGAATTGGTTGAACACACTTGGTTTTGATGGAAATGGTTTTCAATAAAATGTGTTTTATTGAAAGGATGGTTTTGGCATGATTGTTGTGAATGTGAGTTGTGTGTTCATGTTGCATATACGAGGCTTGGTTGAAATAGGACCTTGTGCTCGGTTCCAAACGTTTAATGGCACATGGGACTTTTAAGTACGAGGCTTGGTTGAAATATGACCTTGTGCTCGGTGCCAAAGGTGTAATGGCACATGGGAAACAATTACCCTGTGACGACTTGGTAGATCTATGAGAAACCTCTTATGAGTGTGGAACTATCATAACGAAGCATGCATGGTTGATTTCACGGGTTGTGAAATGGTTGAGTATGCCAAAAAGGGATTTTATGAAATGGTTATAAAGCTGATTTGGTTATTTTTCTAGAAAAATAGCATGTTGGAAAATTTGTTTCAATTGCTCTTGGAATGCCTTTGGTTATGAATGGTCTTGGAAACTTTTTTATATTTAGTTATAAACTACTTTTGAGAAATGTTTTATATAAACTATTTTTATATAAATGTGGTTAACTCTTCTATCCTAGTGGCGTGGGTAGGAAAGTCATTGGGGGAAAACCTACTAAGTTTTATACTCACCCCTGCTTTGGCACGTTGGTGCTTTTGCAGATGTCGTATTCCGGGACACAGGTAAAGTTAAAGTATCTTATTGTTAGTGCTCGTGGTGATGCTTGAGAGATGTGGTGGTGCTTAGTGCATAGAGCTTGGTGTGGAACCGTGGAGCGTGTCTTGGCTTGATTTGGGTCTTTTGTTTAGTCTTCCGCTTGGTACTCTGATTTTGTGTTGGTTATGTGGTGATTTGTGGAACAATGTAGTTCTCTTTTGGTAATGCATGATTTGATTGTTTCTTTTGTTCATGAATCATATAGTGAATGTTTGGTTATGGTTGGTTTATGGGTTTATTTTTTAAAGGGTAAATCATCCCCCAACTTATTGTTGAAACACTTCGGCATTTATTATTAGCCTTTGGCATCTTGGGGATGTTGTTAAGGCCTAGTAATGACTCGTTGAGCTCTCAAGCCAATGAGAATTGGCGGGTCATTACAAATGGTATCAGTTTGTTCTGTCCTTTCCTAACAAGTGGTCATCGATGTTCTTGGTCTTGGAGTTGAAATTCATTCTTGTCTACTCCTTGGGTCTAAATCTTAGACAGGAGTAGGATTTTCGGAACTTGAAATTTATAGCATAAAAGGACGTAGCTAACCCGTTTATACTGAACTTCAAGTTACCAGGTTGTTGGGTACATAAGTGTTTTGGATACACTTATAGAATGTTGGAAATCTCATTGTCATGAGTTTATCCAAAGAGAGGAGCATGACATGCATTGTAGATGAATTACTTCCCACTAGGATTGCATATCTCATTGTGAGGAATGAGTAAGGATTTTGTTCCAGGTGTGAATTTTTGAAAAATGAAAAATTTGTTTTCAAGTGAAAGATTTTGAAAACATGGTATTTGGTGTATTTTGAAAATGGGTTGATTTTCAAAAATCATGCTGAATGTTTTCAAAAATGTTTGAACTTGGGAAAAAGGTTGTTTTGAGAACAATGTTGTGATAGATGATGTGATGGAATTTCAATGCTAAGCCATCAGTTGCTAGAGAGTGAGATTGAAGGACTTTGTTGTGGGTTTAGAAAATGGCACCCGATAGGCGTCGTCGAAACCATTGTTGTCAAAGGCGCGCTGAGGCGTGCGACTTGGCTAGGGGTGCGGCAAGGCAAGGCCGGAGCACCTCACCACTGACAAGGCGAGGCGACTTCGCTGAGGTGCGCCAAAGGCGCACGCCTCACCCGCCATTCCTTAAGGCGCTTAGGTGCCAGGTGCAGTAAAGGTGCACCTCACCCTCATTGTCCTTGTTGGGAGGAAACAACACTAGCAGGTAGAGAAGCGGATGATGTTGGCAGTGGCAGGGATTTTGAGTGCGCGACAGATAAATCGTTGTAGCGTAGATCGGGTTAGGAGGTGGAAAGGCAGAGATCGGGGTAGGAGGCGGAAATCGCAGTGCACAACGATGGAAATCGGGGAAGTCCTAATTTCAATCAAATAGAATATTAAATATATTAATAAAAAAACACAGCATACTTTTTTTGCAAGGAAAAACACAACAGATTATAAAAACATTATTGTAACATCACTCACAACAGCACCTCTTAAAAAATATCATTATGTATTTTAATTTGTATTTTTTTATTGAATTTAAGTTTTTTAAAATTTAAAATATTATTGAAAACTATATATAATTAATTATGTGTGCATGCGCCTTAGTTGTGCCTCACGCCGCACCTCGCGCCGCATCCTCAAATGGCCTCTATGCCTTATTGTGTCACGCGCCTTTGACAACAATGGTCGAAACCAACCCGAAGAAGCTACGGAGAATGTGGTTGCACCTGAACCACATGTGAACCAAGAGCTGGTTCAGAGTATCATCCAAGATTTTCAAGCTGTGGATGCGGGGAACCGGAGGAATGAACCAAGGCATGTGGATCATACCATCTAGTTCATGATGCAGAATCCACCAAACTTTCGGGGTGGTGCTGAACCCGAAAAGGCAGAGGTGTGGCTAAGTAGGATGAATCGTATCTTCGATTTCATCAGCACACCATCAGAGCTCAAGGTCAAGTTGGCGACGTATATTCTTGAGGATCCTGCATGTCAGTGGTGGGATTTAGCAGTGCATGCTAAATTGGATGAAGCCCTTACATGGGAGGATTTTGAAGAATTGTTCAAAAAACAATTCTATCCCCACACGTTCAAGATCCAGAAAACAACAAACTTCTTCAGCTTGTAGTAGGAGAGTCTCTCTGTCACAGAGTACGCGACTAAGTTCATGAATTTAGTCTGTTTTTCACTACAGGTTGCTGCAAGTGCGTCGTTGAAGGCACACATCTTCGAATTGGGGCTAAGGAAAAATATTCGATCGAAGATTGCAGTGCTCTGTATTACGGATTATACAGAGATGGTGAACAGAGCAACTGTTGCTGAACGTGATATCCCGGGATTGATAGGAGGAGGAATGATGATGCCTATGGGAAACGGTGGGATCTCGACCATTGGGAACAAGAGGAAAAGGGACACCTATTTCCACGGTGCAAGTGGAAATCAGAACCAGACGACGGGATCAGTGAACCTTCCTCCATGACCCCAGAGAAAAGTAGGTTGCTTTCAATGTGGTTCGATTGACCACATAAAGAGAGAGTGTACAGCGCAACCTAGAGCATATCATAATTGCAACAAGATGGGACATCTTTAGCGCTATTGTCGCAGTTCTCCTAAGTTGGGTGCTCGGGACACTTCTCAGGAGTCGCAAGCATTGTATGCTTCGACAGGAAGAGGACAGCAGAGTCAGTCTCATCAGCATAACAGAGCTAGCCATGGTGATTCTCGAAATACCATGACTCCTCTACTAGGTCAATTTCCACAAGGCAATAAGGAAAGCAGTGCAGCGACGAAGCAATTGTATGGAGCTGAGAAGATGATGGTCGATGATTAGGATGGACCATCTACAGTGAGAGGTACGATTCTTTTGAATTCTACCCTTCTGCAAGTTCTCTTTGATACTGGTGCATCGCATTCCTTCATTGCTTCTCGTGCTGTTGAATTTCTATGTTTAAAACTGGAAATGATGCCTTGTGTTTTGAAACTGAAAACTCCTCTTGGTGAAAGAGAATGTCAAGCCATTATGTGTAGAGCATGTGCTATAACTGTTGATGAAGCTGAGTTAAATTGGGACTTCTCGATGTTGGACATGGATGTCTATGACATAATCCTGGGTATGGATTGGTTGACAATGTTTAAGGGTCTCATCGACTGTTATAGGAGAACAGTTAGTTTCAAGACTGAGGACGACATCGACCATCTCTTCAGATGAGAGAGGATAGTAAAGAAAGGTGCAAAGAGCTTGTTGGAACCAATGGTGGGAACGATATCTTACCAACTGGCAGCGTTGACTTTGGCATCAATGGAAGAGATTGAGGAAAATAGTTTTCCAGCTATTGTGGATCAATTTCCAGATGTCTTTCCCCATAACTTCTCAGGGTTACCACCTCTAAGGGAAGTGGAGTTTATGATTGATCTCCTTCCGGGGACCAGTCCTATTTCCCTTCCATCCTATAGGATGGCACCAACAGAGTTGTGGGAATTCAAAATGCAGTTAGAGGAGCTGAAAAGCAAGGGTTTCATTCGACCAAGTACATCCCTGTGGGCAGCACCAGTTTTGTTCGTGGAAAAGGCAGATGGAACTCTTCGGCTGTGTGTGGATTATTGTAAACTTAACCAAGTTATGATAAAGAATAGATATACACTTTCACACATTGATAATTTGTTCTATCAATTAAGGGGATCTTAGTGGTTCTCCAAGATTGACTTGCGATCAGAATATCACCAATTGCAAGTTCGGAAGGAGGATATTCCAAAGACAACTTTCAGAAGTAGATATGGCCACTAAGAATATTTAGTCATGCCTTTCGGTCTAACGAATGCACCAGCGGTCTTCTTGTCTTTGATGAATCAGATATTTCTGCGATATATGGATTCTTTTGTTGTGGTGTTTGTGGACGATATCTTGGTGTATTCAAAGACAAGGGCTGATCACAAGGTGCACATTTCTTTTCGGGAGCTTACCTGATTAGAACTCCACAGTTAAGCATGCTTGGCCTGGAGTATTAATCAGGATGGGTGACCTTCTGGGAAGTTTACCAGGGTGTGTGTGAGTGAGGAAAAAACACACTGAAAGAACATGTGTTGGCCTGTGAGGAAAATCATTAGTCTGATAAGCGACCCTAGTGAGTAATAGCCTATGGAGTGCTAGGAAGGCAACCAAGGTATTACCCAACACATGATTTGGAGTTAGCTGTAGTCGTCCATGCTTTGAAAACGTGGAGACATTATCTCTTTGGTGAGAAATTTATTGTGTTTACGGATCACAAAAATTTGAAACACATTTTTTCACAGCGAGATTTGACTCTGAGGAAAAGGAGGTGGATGAAGTATCTCTAGATTTTTGACTTTGACTTGATATACACACTAGGAAAAGGGAATTCAGTGGTGGATGCATTGAGTAGAAAGTCATATGCTCAGTTGGGGAAAGAAGCTTCAAATGAATGACAGTTGATGTCGGTCTTAGCCGACATGCATGTGTAATGTGAAGACCGAGGTGATGTTGCTGTTTTCTTTTTAGCTATACTTGTTCCTGATTTAGTAAATATGGTCAAAGAAACACAAGCATCAGATGCAGAATGTCTAGTTGTATGTTCAAAACTCAATGGTGGGGAGACAATTGATGGATGGAAACTTAATGGGGGTTCAGTTTTGTGTTTCAGAGATCGAATGGTTGTACCAATGGTTTGTCAGGAACAACTCCTTCATACTTATCACCATTCAATATGGGTTGTACACCCAGGTACACATAAGATGTATAAGGTGTTGAAGGCGCAATTTTGGTGGAGAGGCATGAAAAGGAAGGTGGCCGAGTTCATCTCACAGTGCTTAACTTGTTAGCAGGTTAAAGCAGAGTATTAGAGACCAGCTAGTATGTTACAATCTTTACCTATCCCAGTGTGGAAATGAGATCAGATAGCAATGGATTTTGTTACAGGTCTTCCAAGAACAGTCCAGAAACACGATTCCATTTGGGTGATAGTGGATCATCTAACCAAGTCGGCCCATTTCATCCCTATTCGTGAAACTCATACGGTGGACGATCTTTCAAAAATCTATATCTGAGAAGTGGTAAAGAGGAATGGTATACCTGTGTCAATAGTCTCATATAGAAATCCGAGGTTCACATCTCATGTTTGGAAATCATTACAGCAAGACCTCAGAACTCAGTTGACTATGAGCACGACGTATGATCCTCAGACAGATGGGCAATCTGAGCAGACGATACAAACTTTGGAAGATATGTTGTGGGATTGTGTAATGGATATTGGTGGCTCATGGGAGGAGAATATACCCTTAGTGGAGTTCTCATACAATAAAATCTATCAAGCCTCGATACGCATGACTCCGTTTGAAGCATTGTATGAGCGTCTTTGTCGTTCTCCCCTATGCTGGGTGGAAACTGGTGAAACTTCACTAGTTGGGCCGAGCCTTGTCCATGAAACAACGGAGAAGATTCAGATGATTAGAAAGAGGATGGAGACGACTCAGAGTTGTCACAAATCTTATGCAGATCACCGTCGAAGACCATTGTATTTCGTTGTGGGTGATCATGTCTTCTTGATAATCTCTCTAAGGCTTGGACATCGTCGTTTCAGGAAGTAGGGCAAGTTATCTCCTAGATACATTGGCCATTTTGAGATACTGGAACGGGTTGGAGAGGTGGCATATCAGTTGGAATTACCACCACGGTTTATTTCGGTGCATAATGTGTTCCATGTATCTCAATTGAAAAAGTATCAACCTGATCCTGACCCTGTGATTAGATGGGATCACGTTGACCTAGAGTCGGATGCTTCGTTGATACATATCCCAGTATGGATTGTGGATAGGCAAGAGAAATTCTTGCGTGGAAAAAACATCGGTCTAGTGCGGGTTTTATGGCAGCATGGTCAGATTCAGAAAGAGACTTGGGAACGTGGAAAGGAAATGAAAGAGCAATGGCCGAAACTCTTTCAACTGGGTGAAGGTTTTCTACTTTCCAAGGACGGAAACACCAGTGGTGGGGAGAATTTATTACCTCCGATTTCTGGTATGTAATCTTTACTTGATGCTTTTCATGGTTTTAAAGTTAAGAGTGTTGAATGAGAGAGTCGGGAGAACATGGAATGGTGTTTTGAGGCAAAGGGGAAGTCGCATGGGAGGCACACTCTAAGAACCTGGTTTTTTCTATAAAAGACTTTGGAATATTCTTGAGGTTATTCCAGAGCAGCACCTTCAGACGGCATGCGATTCCGAGCCACGGTGTGGCCAGAATTAAATTTTCAGTGCGTTCACACTGGGCACACCAAATAAATGGGATAACTCCTAAACGGAGATTCAGATCAGAAATCTGAGTATATGGATGGGTTCTAAATGGGGTGTTTACCCTAGGAACAACATAAAACATATCAGCGCAGGGCGTTTGGACCCCTCGCTCGCTATCGGAACGTGAAATGGATAAATTAAATAATTAATTTATTCTTTTAATTGTTAAACTCATGTGTCTCTTAAACGGTTGCTCCGATGGGAAAAACAGGGGCACCGTTGAGTCCGGAACATGCCGTTTACCCTATGAGGGGTGTAACTTTCATGGGTGCGGGCCTTCTGTGAAAAATTCCGCCAGGGGCATTTTTGTAATTTAGCAACATCGGGCGTTGAGTTTTATAACTTTTGAACGAGGCATCAGATTAAAATTCTGAGACCGCCTTTGTGCTTGGGATGTGGTGTTTACCCTAGGGGTGGCTTAATCCCGGCCCCGACGAAAGTTTAGGTATGAGCCGACGGGTGGGTGATTAAGTGTGTTTTTCTATTTAAACACACCATACACTCTCTCCTTCCCCTTCCTTCTCCCCTGGTGCAAACCTTCCCAACGATGAAGGAGGAACTCCTCTCCTATCCTCCATCCCTCCGGCAAGGCGGTGACGGCTCCGGCGGATCGTCGGTGAAGCGTCGAGCAACGCCCATCGAGGCAGGCTTCTGTTTTATAGTTTTAATTCCCGAAATCTTCTTCAAATTGATTTTACTTGCATCACATTGCCATCGAATGGTCGAGCGAAGCCCGTGTTTGTGTAGTGCTTGTTCTAAGCTCCCCGACGCATGTTTCGGATTGAAAATCCGAGTTCCTAGGTGACCGCAGTCGTTCGACGATGTCCGGGGAGTTTTTTTGGGTGTTTTTCCGGTGGATCTGAGCACTCCGGCGGTCTAGTGCGGCGGTCCGGCGAGTGGGCGCGGCAGCGCGTCGGGGGTCCAGGCGGCGGCGTCCTTCGGCTTCTCGGCAGCGGAGGTCGGCCGAGCGAGCGAGCGGCTGCAGACGGCGGTGGCTGTGGCGAGCATGGGGCTGTGAGTGTCGACAGTTGGCTGAGGCAGAGCGGTCGCGGGCGAGCTGGGGGCGACGGAGAGCGGGAACGGAGCGGGAGGACCGGCCGGTTGACCCGGAGGACCGGGGTCGCGGCGCGCGACCCCGTGGGGGAACAAAGACCCGCCCTCGGTGGGTCTTCACGCGGCAGGACGACCGACCACTAGGGCCGGTCAGCGGGCGGACCGCGGGTCCACAGTTGGCCCGCATGGCTGAGCCGCGGGCCGGCGCTGCGAGCCGGGCCAATCAGCGCGGGTCGGCCCAGTCCGGGCGGACCGGCCGGTCCAGGCCGGTCCAGCCCAAGGGGTTCGTCCCCTCTGATTTCGGACACCCGTATCTCCCACTACGGGTGTCCGTTTTGCATGCCGTCTGCGGCAGTGCGAACCTCGGCTCGAGGCGGAGAATATAAGATGGTTTTGGGGGTTTTAAAACCCGATATGGGTGCCTCGGTGGAGCGACGCGTATGTTAAGTGGCTTAGTGCTTTTCCCGAGATTCTTGTTTTGAGCGGTGCGGACACATACGATGTTCATTTTCAGTGTCATCAGTGGTGTTGTGACCCTAGCGTCAAGACGAAGATTTCCAATGGGTTTTAGGGTGTTGAAACTGGAGTTGAGGTGTGGGCCCCACAGGCCGTCTTTTAAGCTGTGAGCAGCGTTTTGTAACTTTTTCACCGGACGTCCGTTTGGGGCGTGCGAGCAGTCAATTTTGGGTGTTTTTTCGAAGGCATTGCAATGGCGCAATTCACCCGCTTTAATTCTGCACGATGGTGCGGCCCCCATGAGGGTCGTTTTGGGAGTTGGCGGTGATTTCCATCTTAATCATCGGGTGTCCGTTTTGTACAAGTGATTAGTCAATCTTGTGTACTTTTTTTCGAGAGGATCACAATGGAGCGATCCGTTCGCTGCGCTTCGGGACCGAGATGCGGGTCCCATGAAGCACCGCTCATGTGCAGTACGATGAAATGCATCTTTTTCTCTGGAAATCCATTCCATGCAAGTAAGCAGTCTTTTTGACGTGTCTTTCTGAGGAGATCGCAATGGTGCGATGCGCCCGACTATTTTCGGGACCGAGGATCGGGACCACGAGACGCTGTTCGGGCGTAAAGTGGTGTTGGCGACTTTTCTTTCGGATGTCCATTTGAGGCGAGTAAACAGTCTATCTCGCATGTTTTCCACGAGGATTACAATGGTACGATCCGTTTGGATTTGCAGAGTCTCTTTAGAGATCTCATTAAATGTGGAAGCATGAAAGGTGTACTGGTGGTGGTTCTTTTTGCTGTGTTTGGAAGTGAACCCTTGGTGTGTGATCGCGTTCACTCCCGTGTGAGTGAAGTTGATGTTTGAAGTGATGTGGTTGGCGATGATAGGGTCGTGGAGGAAGCAGGTTGGTGAATTTATGTTTACGCCTTTTTGCGTTGACATTGGGTGCCATGTTCACGATAGCCTTGGGCTGGGAATGTGGCATGCTCTGGGAGTATACGGGAATGCTTGGAGGTACATGTTGTAGTTTGTACCTGAGAATGTTTGTGCGCTTGGTTTGAAGGTGAGTTTGGGCCACACGTCGTGTGGGACCCATGTGTGCGCGATGTGTTCTACTTTACGTACCTTTGACCTCTCGTGACGTAGAGGGTCCTTCTGTTCTCTATGGTTTCGACCAGCAGGGTTGAGTGAGTCCCCTTGTTCTGTCCTCGATGGTTTGACTGACAGAGTTGTTTTGGTTCCCCTGTTCTTTCAGCTGAGGGGTTTTCAGTATCACGTCCCTTTCACTAGACTGCGACATCGTTTACGACTACATGTGTTCGCACAGTGTGGGTGTTTTCCCACTTTCTGGAGTGAGTTGTCTCGGTCCGCCTTGACAGTGACTCAACGGATTGGAGCATGATCGCCCTGAGAGGCCCGAGGAGATCTTCACGTCCCTTCGTGTTCCATGGTGGAGTTCTTTTGGTATAGGGGTGACCAACACATTACGCGGTCCTCATCCTATACCCAGGAGGTTGTTTTCAGTAGGGTATGGAGCCCCCAGTGAGCCCTGGGTGCAGACTCCCTAGCTGTGTATCAAGATCATATCTTCCTTCCGCGATCTATCGTGACGTGTTTACCACTACATGTTCCGGTTACCAGTGGTGTACCATCCAGCAAGGATGGTCCAGTGGTGTACCATCCAACAGGGATGGGCCAGTGAGGTACCATCCAGCAGGGATGGCCAGTGGTGTACCATCCAGCAGGGATGGCCAGTGGGGTACCATCCAGCAGGGATGACCAGAGTGGTTCCGGGTCTCCCTCCAGCGGATTACCCTTTCACGGGGCTGGGCAGTGGGAACCCGTCGACTTTGAGAAGACCTCTCGACTGTGTGATAGTGACGAGGTGTGACTTGACTCTCCCCCAGAACTCTCATGTACGAGGGGAACTTTCCCCACCGAGACGTGTCCTTGTGATGCGACCTAAAACCGTACAGGCTAGTCAGTGCCGCCCAAAGCGTATATTGTCAAGGTGCGGTGATTTGAGCTCCTTGACTTGTAGTTTAGGGCACGCGTACGAATACTGGGCATCGATGGTGTTTACTTCTGGGACTGTTGGCTACTCAATTTCTTGGGCTAAGCTACAGGATGGAGATCCCCTTACGATCTTGTTCGGGTTTCTTGACAGAGTATATATATATGTATACCTTGTTCCAGTTCCCACTCGGTGGGTTTTGGCTACTCTCTCCAGAAGAGGTGAAGACGTGCGGGGTATGTCACATGCTTTCCGTGTCTAGATTATCGTGGTTGGACGAGTCTATTCTCCTGCTAAAGGTAGTGAAGACTCAACGGGAAGTGCATCTTCTCACCGTTTCTAGATCCTTGTGATAAGATAAGTCTTCTTCCTTTCTCTTGTTGGGTTGAGCTGATACTCTGTTGTACTCTTTACTTCATTCTCTCTGTCGTACTCCTTTATTATTCCCTGTTCGATCTACTGCTCACCTCTTCAGTATCTCCTTTGTTGCTCCCTCGAGCCTTCGGGGCATCCTACTGAGTATTTGTATACACACCCCTGCTTGGGCTTTGCCCGCACTTGGTGTGCCCTTGCAGACGACAGACAGGTTGGTCATGACTTCAGTGGAGATTAGGAGTTCAAGAACTTGGACCGCGTGTGGTGGTCGTAATTGGGTTCCAGGTGTGGGACTCTCCCAGTTGTTTTACTTCTTTTTTACCTGTTGCCAGGTTGTGGCACTTTTCTGGTTGGGTGCGTGTTTTTCCCCTTTTCTTTTCATTTTACCTTCAGCACTTGCTTTGTACTGTTTAGAGGTCGATGCACTTGTGGTTTATTTATAGCAGTGGGTACTTTAATTTTCTTTTTACTCTACACTTCTGCATTGAGTGGGCTGTGTGTGTGTGTGTACAGGTACTTAGGCAAAGACCTCACTGAGTTGTTTAGCCTTCAGCACTGGTCGCCATCCCCTGGCTTATGGAGGCGGGCTTGGGGTAGTTGTGGCTCGAGCCTGGGTAGGGTCGGGTTGTGACAATGTGGTATCAGAGCTGGTTCGTTCCTTAAGATGTTGTTCGGACGTCCCTAAAAAGGAATTGGTTGGGATTTAGGAAAAAATGTTAATGTGTCTCGAGAGCGGTTCTCAGGCCAGGGAGTCCAGTGATGGTGCGGCGGCCGACGTATCCATTCACCAGGACCCTGATAACCCGCTTGTCGACTCGGCATGCTGAGACACTTGTTGCAGGGAAAATTGGTTTTTGCATCACATAGGATTGAGTCTTGATTGTCCTTCTTGAGTCAGTTCCCCATTGTTGTTACTGTTAAATACATATATGCTCATCTGACCACGACACTCCTTAATAATATTCATGATGTTTACACGAAGACAGCCAGCTAGGATACCAGATTTGGTTTGTGACGACGACCTTGTGAGCTACGGGGCCTCAGTCCAGGACCCATCATGCGAGTCCTTTTCTCTGGGTGGGCCGATAGCAGCACCCCCACCTGGTGAGCAGTAGACAGCTTCAGCAGAGCAGACTGAGCTTGAGCGTGCTCCGTGAGTTCCAATGACAGAGACCGCTGAGGTTCAGTGGTGAGCCAGACCCTGAGGTAGTAGAGGTTTGGCTAGAGACAGTGGTTCGCCTCTTCAGGCTTCTGCAGACGTCAACAGATCTTATGGTGGCTTTGTCCGCCAGCCTTTTCCACGGAGCAGCTGGGCGTTGGTGGATTCTGGTGACTTTTTTTCTTGACGAGTCGTCGCTTTCGTGGGGCGACTTTCAGCTGTTGTTCCGTGAGGAGTTTTACCCCTCCTTCTTACGCTTCGTTCAGAACCAGGAGCTCCTACAGTTTCAGCAGGGAGGGATGACGGTGACCGAGTATGCGACTAGTTTCGTAGATCGTGCACGTTTTTACCTAGACTTGGTCCACGATGACAACTTTCGAGCGCGGAAGTTCGAGTAGGGTCTCCGCAGAGAGATTCGTGTTGTCATAGTATCCTTAGGCATTTCTTTATATGTTGGGGTGCTAGAACATGCACTGGTGACAGAGAGCTTCCTGTCACGCTCAACAGTTGGTGGTGGCAGCAGGCTTGACAGAGCCGAGGCGTCTGCCGCAGCTAGAGGGCGTCGGGTGACAGAACCTCGACACAGGTGGATTTCCGATAACGGGACTCAGGGGCGTGGGTGTACACCACAGTGGCGTCGGAGGGCACCAGGGCAGCCCAGAGAGCGCTAGTGCTATGCTTGCGATGGCCGAGGTCACTTGGCATGGGACTGCCTGACCAGACACGCTGAGAATATCGGGCAGGCAGCAGGTGCACCACTGCGGCAGAGGTTGCGCCGTGATCAGAGTAGATCCCAAAGAGGTGGTGCTTACAGAGGAGCAGGAGGTACTGGAAGTGGAGGATGACCTTACGAGGACTTCCCTTCACCACCAGGCAGTCCACGTCAGGCTTTGGGAGCTGACAGTTGGGACCACGGATAGCCGCGAGCTCTGGATGTCTACAATCCTGCAAAGCATGAGGTGATAAGAGGTACGCTCTACATCTCTTCAACTTTTTGCAGTAGAATTGTTAGACTCTGTGCATGAAATGCTTTTCTCTCTTCTCCTTGTTTGAGTTGTTACCAGGGTGGCTCGAGGCGTCGGTGTAACCCTGTGCTGGTAAGGTAAAAGGCGTGAGACCTTTTTCTTTAGTCGATGGTGTGGACTCCTTCACTCTCCGAGCATGTAAGAGAGTCTGGGTCATGGGACATCGACTATGAAACCTTGCGTGACCAGATATCCTTAGGTGTTTCACCATATGGATATTCTGAAGGAGGGAATCACCGGGCTTTGTCCCAGTTCCAAACGGTGATTCTAGTTGAGGCGTGTGACGTAGGAGTTCGGCCGGGGAGGTGAGCTACCCCCGAGGGCCTTCGGGCCAACCGAGACCGTGCGAAGGGATGGCGAGGTTCCCTACCGCCTTGCCCTAACCCCAAAGTCTGGAGTGGGTGCACGACGTCTCCCGCGTGGCTTACCTGAGGAGATGTGTGCGTACTCCTATGCACGTCATCGGCAAGGGCATACCTCGCGTGAACCGATCAAATCCTTCAGTCTGTGTGCGGTGGCGCAGGACTGTGCAAGAGTTCTTCTGGGTACAGAAGATCCAGGTGCGGGCTTAGTACCCTGAGTTGTTTCCCTATTTTTGCTTTTCGAAGACAAAAATCTTGAAGGATGGAATGATGTAAGAAACCTGTTTTTTCTATAAAAGACTTTGAAATACTCTCGAGGTTATTCCAGAGCAGCACCTTCAGACGGCGTGCGATTCTGAGCCTCGGTGTGGCCAGAATTAAATTTTCAGTGCGTTCGCACTGGGCACGCCAAATAAATGGGATAACTCCTAAATGGTGCTTAAGATCAGAAATATGTGTGTATAGATGGGTATTAAATGGGGTGTTTACCCTAGGAACGACATAAAATATGTCGGCGCGGGGCGTTTGGACCCCTCGCTCACTATCAGAACATGAAATGGATAAATTAAATAATTAATTTATTCGTTTAATTGTTAAACTCATGTGTCTCTTAAACGGTTGCTCTGATGGGAAAAGCGAGGGCACCGTTGAGTCTGGAACGTGCCGTTTACCCTAGGAGGGGTGTAACTTTCACGGGCACGAGCCTTCTGTGAAAAATGCCCCCTGGGGCGTTTTCGTAATTTAGCGGCATCAGGCGTTGAGTTTTATAACTTTTGAACGAGGCCTCGGATTAAAATTCCGAGACCGCCTTTGTGCTCAGGAGGTGGTGTTTACCCTAGGGTCGGCTTAATCTCGGCCCCGACGAAAGTTCAGGTACGGGCCGACGGGTGGGTGGTTAAGTGTGTTTTTCTATTTAAACACACCATACACCCTCTTCTTCCCCTTCCTTCTCCCCTGGCACAAACCCTCCCAACGAAGAAGGAGAAACTTCTCTCCTCTCCTCCATCCATCCGGCAAGGCGGTGACGGCTCCGACGGATCGTCAGTGAAGCATTGGGAAACGCCCATCGAGGTAGGCTTGTGTTTTATAGTTTTAATTCCTGCAATCTTCTTCAAATTTATTTTACTTGCATCGAATTGCCATCGAATGGTCGAGTGAAGCCCACGGTTGTGTAGTGCTTGTTCTAAGCTCCCCGACGCATGTTTCAGATTGCAAATTCGAGTTCTGAGGTGACTGCAGTCGTCCGACGAAGTTTGGGGAATTTTTTTGGGTGTTTTTCCGGTGGATCTGGGCACTTCGGCGGTCTAGCGCGGCAGTCCGGCGAGCAGGCGCGGCGGGGGTCCAAGCGACGGCGTCCTTCGGCTTCTCGGCAGTTGAGGTCGACCGGGCGAGTGAGCGGCTGTGGAAGACGGTGGCTGCGGCGAGCGTGGGGCAGCGGGCGTCGACGGTTGGCTGAGGCGGAGCGACCGCGGGTGAGCTGGGGGCGACGGCGAGCAGGCGCGGAGTGGGAGGACCGGCCGACTGCACCGGCCGGTTGACGCAGAGGACCGGGGTCACGGCGCACGACCCCGCGGGGGAACAAAGACCTGCCCTTGGCGGGTCTTCACGCGGAAGGACGACCGAACACTAGGGCCGGTCTGCGGGTGGACCGCGGGTCCATGGCCGGCCAGCGCGGCTGAGCCGCGGGTCCACGGCCGGGCGGATCGGCCGGTCCAGGCCGGTCCAGCCCAAGGGGTTCGTCCCCTCTGATTTCGGACACCCGTATCTCCCACTACGGGTGTTTTGCATGCCGTCTGTGGCAGTGCGAACCTTGGCTCGAGGCGGAGAATATAAGATGGTTTCAGGGGTTTTAACTCCCAAGATGGGGGCGACGCGTACGTTAAGTGGCTTAGCGCTTTTCCCGAAATTCTTGTTTTGAGCGGCGCGGACACATCCGATGTCCGTTTTGAGTGCCGTCAGTGGCATTGTGACCCTGGCGTCAAGATGAAGATTGCCAAGGGGTTTTTGGGCGTTGAAACTGGAGTTGAGGTGTGGGCCCCACGGGCCGTCCTTTAAGTTGGGAGCCGCGTTTTGTAACTTTTTCATCGGACTTTCTTTTGGGGCGTGCGAGCAGTCAATTTTGGGTGTTTTTCTGAGGGCATTGCAATGGTGCAATACGCCCGCTTTAATTCTGCTCAATGGTGCGGGCCCCATGAGGGTCGTTTTTGGAGTTGGTGGTGATTTCCATCTTTATCACCGGGTGTCTGTTTTGGACAAGTGATTAGTCAATCTTGTGTACTTTTTCGAGATGATCGCAACGGAGCGATTCGTTCGCTGCGCTTCAGGACTGAGATGCGGGTCCCACGAAGCACCGCTCGTGTGCGGTACGGAAAAATGCATCTTTTTTTCCGGACATCCGTTCCACGTAAGTAAGCAGTCTTTTTGACGTGTCTTTCTGAGGAGATCACAATGGTGCGATGCGCCCGACTGTTTTTGGGACCGAGGCTCCGGACCACGGGATGTTGTTCGGGCATAAAGCGGTGTTGGCGACTTTTCCGTCGGATATCTATTTGAGGGGAGTAAACAGTCTATCTCGCGTGTTTTTTCACGAGGATTACAATGGTACAATCTGTTTGGATGTGCGGAGTCTCTTTCGAGATCTCATTAAATGTGGAAGCATGAAAGGTGTACCGGTGGTGGTTCTTTTTGCTGTGTTTGGAAGCGAACCCTTGGCATGTGATCGCGTTCACTCCCGTGTGAGTGAAGTTGATGTTTGAAGTGATGTGGTTGGCCATGCTAGGGCCGTGGAGGAAGCAGGTTGGCGAAGTTATGTTTACGCTTTTTTGCGTTGACATTGGGTGTCGTGTGCACGATAGCCTTGGGCTGGTAATGTGGCATGCTTTGGGAGTATACGAGAATGCTTGGAGGTACATGTTGTAGTTTGTACCTGTGAACGTTTGTGCGCTTGGTTTGGAGGTGAGTTTGGGTCACACGTCGTGTGGGCCCCATGTGTGTGCGATGTGTTCTACTTTACGTACCTTTGACCTCTCGCGATGTAGAGGGTCCTTCTGTTCTTGATGGTTTCGACCAGCAGGGTTGAGTGGGTCCCCTGGTTCTGTCCTCGATGGTTTGACTGACAGAGTTGTTTTGGTTCCCCTGTTCTTTCAGCTGAGGGGTTTTCAGTATCACGTCCCTTTCACCGGACTGCGACATCGTTTACGACTACGTGCGTTCGTACAGTGTGGGTGTTTTCCCACTTTCTAGAGTGAGTTGTCTCGGTCCGCTTCGACAGTGACTCAGCGGATTGGAGGATAATCGCCCTAAGAGGCCCGAGGAGATCCTCATGTCCCTTCGTGTTCCCTGGTAGAGTTCTTTGGTTATAGGGATGAACAACACATTACGTGGGCCCCGATCCTCTACCTAGGAGGTTATTTCCAGTAGGGTACGGAGCCCCCAGTGAGCCGTAGGCGCAGACTCCCTAGCTGTGTATCGAGATCATATCTTCCTTCCGCGGTCTATCGTGACGTGTTTACCACTATGTGTTCCGATTACCAATGGTGTACCATCTAGCAGGGATGACCAGTGAGGTACCATCCACCTGGGATGACCAGTGGTGTACCATCCAGTAGGGATGGCCAGTGGGGTACCATCCAGCAGGGATGGCCAGAGTGGTTCTGGGTCTCCCTCCAGTGGATTACCCTTTCGCGGGGCTGGGCAGTGGAAACCCGTCGACTTTGAGAAGACCTCTCGACTGTGTGACAGTGATGAGGAGTGACTTGACGCTCCCCCAGAACTCTCAAGTACGAGGGGCACTTTCCCCACCGAGACGCATCCTTGTGACGCGACCTAAAACCGTGCGGGCGAGTCAGTGCCGCCCAAAGCGGATAGTGTCAAGGTGCGGTGATTTGAGCCCCTTGACTTGCAGTTCGGGGCAGGCGTACGGATACTGGGCATCGATGGTGTTTACTTCTGGGACTGTTGGCTACTCACTTTCTTGGGCTGAGCTACGGGATAGAGATCCCCTTACGATCTTGTATGGGTTTCTTGA
The DNA here is from genome assembly GCA_963277665.1 of Viscum album. Lineage (NCBI taxonomy): Eukaryota > Viridiplantae > Streptophyta > Magnoliopsida > Santalales > Viscaceae > Viscum > Viscum album. The sequence goes on from OY728121.1 coordinate 1,121,244,756, forward strand.
CAGAGCCTATATATATGTATACCTTGTTCCAGTGCCCACTCCTTGGGTTTTGGCTACTCTCTCTCCAAAAGAGGCGAAGACGCGCGGGGTATGCCACGTGCTTTCCGTGTCTAGATTCTCGTGGTTGGGTGAGTCTATTCTCTTACTAAAGGTAGTGAAGACTCGACGGGAAGTGCATATTCTCACCATTTCTAGCTCCTTGTGATAGGACGAGTCTTCTTCCTTTCTCTTGTGGGGTTGAGTTGATACTCTGCTGTACTTTTTACTGTACTCTTTCTGTTTTACTCCTTTACTATTCCCTGTTCGATCTACTGCTCACCTCTTCAGTATCTCCTTTGTTGCTCCCTCGAGCCTTTGGGGCATCCTACTGAGTATTTTTATACTCACCCCTGCTTGGGTTTTTCCCGCACTTGGTGTGCCTTTGCAGACGACGGACAGGTTGGTCGTGAATTCAGTGGAGCTTGGGTGTTCGAGATCTTGGACCACGTGCGGTGGTCGTAATCGGGTTCCAGGTGTGGGACTCTCCCAACTGTTTTAATTTTGTTTACCTGTTGTCGAGTTGTGGCACTTTTCTGGTTGGGATCGTGTTTTGCCCATTTTCTTTTCAGTTTACCTTCAGCACTTGCTCTGTACTGTTTAGAGGTCGATGCACTTGTGGTTTATTTATAGCAGTTGGTACTTTACTTTTCTTTTTACTCTGCACTTCTGCATTGAGTGGGTTGCGTGTGTGTGTACAAGTACTTAGGTAAAGGTCTCCCCGAGTTGTTTAGTCTTCGGCGCTGGTCGCTAGCCCTGGCCTATGGAGGCGGGCTTGGGGTAGTTGCGGCTCGAGCCCAGGTAGGGTCGGGTCGTGACACACACGGTTTGTCTAAACCGTGCGGCCAAACCGTGCGTAGTTGGTCTTGGAGGCAGTAGCTTCCGCACGGGCGGCGCACAGTTTGTCTCACCGTGCGGTCAAACTGTGCGAGAAGGTTGGCTGAGGTAGTTGCTAACACATGGTTAGCACACAGTTTGTCAAACCGTGCTAACTAACCGTGCAGGGACTTAAATTAGATCCTTAAATTGCAGATCTCACGCGTTTTTGCCTCTAAATGCCTCGTTTAAGCTCCTAAGTGGCCCTAACTCGGGATTTTTCTTCTCCTAAGGTCAAGGAGGGTTCTCCCATCGTTCCGGAGGTGATCTGAAGGCTTCTCTTGGCGAATCGAAATCATATTCTTGAGGTATGTGATCGTTCTCGTCTGGTTTATTAGATCTACTTAGATCTACTTCTCCTCTTCTCTCGGTTTCTTAGATCTACGCCCTTTATGGGTAGATCTAAGTGTGTGGATGCCAAATATGATAAGATTTGGTCTTGGTTGTGTTAGAAGAAGAGATCTAAGGAGGATCCTTGGTGAATCGGTCCAGTTTTCTTGAGCGTTCTTCGACTATTGTTGTTTTCATCAAAACCTTTGAGGTAAGAGACTTCACTCTCGACTCCTCTTGTTAGAATTGATTGGATTAGTTTCAAATTGGGTTATTTGGATGAAATTGATTGTCCAAATCATGGATTAAATCTTCTTTAGTGATGATTTATGGTTTTGATGAAATTGGGAAATCTTAGTGGATTGTTGTGCAAAGTGATTTGGCTTCTTGAATTTAAAATGTTGATTATAAATTATGGATTTGCTGGAATGGTAAATGGTTTGATGAAAGATGGGTTTTCAATAAAAAGGGGTGTTTTATTGAAATGGTGTGGTATTGAAATGGCTTGATGAAATTGGTTTATTCTTTGGTTTTCAATAAAAGTACGGTTTTATTGAAATGGTTTGAATTGGTTGAACACACTTGGTTTTGATGGAAATGGTTTTCAATAAAAGGTGTTTTATTGAAAGGATGGTTTTGGCATGATTGTTGTGAATGTGTGGTGTGTGTTCATGTTGCATATATGAGGCTTGGTTGAAATAGGACCTTGTGCTTGGTGCCAAACTTTTAATGGCACATGAGACTTTTAAGTACAAGGCTTGGTTGAAATATGACCATGTGCTCGGTGCCAAAGGTGTAATGGCACATGGGAAACAATTACCTTGTGACGACTTGGTAGATCGACGAGAAACCGCTCATGAGTATGGAACTGTCATAATGAAGCATGCATGGTTGATTTCACGGGTTGTGAAATGGTTGAGTATGCCAAAAAGGGATTTTGTGAAATGGCTCTAAAGCTGATTTGGTTATTTTTCTGGAAAAATAGTTTGCTGGAAAATTTGTTTCAATTACTCTTGGAATGCCTTTGGTTATGAATAGTCTTGGAAACTTTTTTATATTTAGTTATAAACTGCTTTTGAGAAATGTTTTATATAAAGTGTTTTTATATAAATGTGGCTAACTCTTCTATCCTAGTGGCGTGAGTAGGGAAGTCATTGGGGGAAAACCTACTGAGTTTTATACTCACCCCTGCTTTGGCACGTTGGTGCTTTTGCAGATGTCGTATTCCGGGACACAGGTAAAGGTAAAGCATCTTATTGCTAGTGCTCATGGTGATGCTTGGGAGATGTGGTGGTGCTTGGTGCATGGAGCTCTGTGTGGAACCGTGGCACGTGTCTTGGCTTGCTTTGGGTCTTTTGTTTAGTCTTCCGCTTGGTACTTTGATTTTGTGTTGGTTATGTGGTGATTTGTGGAGCAGTGTAGTTCTCTTTTGGTAATGCATGAGTTGGTTGTTTCTTTTGTTCATGCATCATATAGTGAATGTTTGGTTATGGTTGGTTTATGGGTTTATTTCTTAAAGGGTAAATCGTCCCTCAACTTATTGTTGAAACCCTTCGGCATTTATTGTCAGCCTTTGGCGTCTTGGGGATGTCACTTAAGGCCTAGTAATGACTCGTTGAGCTCTCAAGCCAATGAGAATTGGCGGGTCATTACAGATGCACATGACTTGCGACGTTGGGGCAGAGCGAAACATCAGTGGGGAAGCAAGAGTGGGGTTCCCTTAATGTTCATTATTATATTATATGCTCTCTTGTATGTGATACTGGGTGAGAGATAGTCGTGGTGAGGCTGAGAAATTAATATACTTGTTTAGATGATGAGTTAGTTTCACTGTTGTTCACCGTGCTTTAGTATTCTTTCTTTATCTCTTGCACGAGGTTCTGGGGAGGATCATACCGAGTATACTGTTATGTTCACCCTACGTATATATAGACTGTTTTTCAGGTCAGTCGAAGCAGGTTGGTGATTAAGCAGAATATTACTAGTTCGGGGTTTAGCAGGAGCTATTTGGGCTTCGTGGTCGCAACATAAACAATCCATAACATGACCCGATCTATCTTCAAGAATTCAAACATACAAAAATAAACGAAGAACAACGTACCTAAAACGCGATAACAACAACCTCCATCATCCTTCTTAGAGGGAGAATGCTTGATGAAGATCACGAAGCACCAAATGAATGCTTTTTGCCTTTGAGGGATTACACCAACCCTTAAATCTCAGTTCATAATTTAAGGATTCCCATATGCTCGAAGGGGTGCTAGCACCTTCACGGTGGAGTGATGGACAAGGCTACGGGGAAATAGAGTTTATAGAAATCTTTGCGTGAAGCTGACGATCTTCACCACATTCGCTTGCTTCGCTTCGCCTCACCCAATGGGAGAGATCACATCCATTTATATAGCCATCCTTGACGCTCCCCCTTAAATGAGAAATGCATTAGGCATATGTAACGCATCAGATGCATTACTACCTGTTGGAGGATCCATTGAACCCATTCAATAGACATGCAATTTGTGTTTAATCCATTCATAACGGACTGCACCGATGGAAACCATGCGGGAGAATCATCGCAGGTGCATGCATCCCATGCATGCAAATCGTAAGCCAATCGTAGCTTACAATATAGGTAACAAAAGCGTCACATGCTTCTTTTATGATACACATATATCGTAAGGTGTGATATGCATCAGACAGTCATAAGATACGATTTAGCTTGATTTTAGTGCATATCCAATATAATATACATCACATGTATATTAAATTCATAACTATTGTATCTCATGTAATCTTTATTATCTCATGTTTTATTCCATTGTATATCCATGCATCTAACGAAATATGAAGACATAAACAATTCACGTAGGATTAACCAGATTGCAATGTAACTAGAAAATAGAGCATAGTAAACTAAATGTAATGACCGAAATATGAAGACATAAACAAAACACAAGCATGAAAACACCAAATTATTGACAAAATATGACAAAACATCAGGGAAAGTGTATTTTGAATTTGAAAGATGAGTAAAATGATGTGCTGATCAATTTATCGCAGGGCTGAGTAAGTGCCAGTTGAAACAAAAATGAGTAGTTCGCGATATCTTGCATTTATTATATCTTATTCATTTTGGAAAACTCACCTGCTATTGTTTTGGCAGCTAGGGACCCTTTTTCTTATTCTTTAAGAATCAAATGCGTGGCTAGAAAGAAAGTGGCAGGTGTTTGGAATTGTAATTTTGTTAAATGCAGAGTTGGAAGTAACTTTGACAAAAAAAAAAGCTTCATCCACCCCACGACCCACTACCGATACACTCCCAGACCAGTCTAGAATGACATCCTGTACTGAGCCGAGGGATATTCATGACTTGGGTTTTGATCCAGCCAACTTGTATGCCCTTCAAAGAGAGTTGTATGTCTAGAAAAATGACCGTGAATGTATTCTTTGAATTTAATGAGAATTAAATGAAGATTTATTGGACACATTTTATACTAATTATTTGTAGAAATTATTGCTCAATTTATGAAGGATCAATGAACAATTTGGTTGATCTATGAAAGTTTAATGTTCAATCTCACTTGGTTGATACTCCATCTTATTAACAACTTTGGGCCATTGTTGTCCCTCCAAACACTACCTATAAATGCTGTTCAGATTTTCCCTTCTCTTTGCCTAGCTAGACATTCATCAGCTGCAATAGAAGAGCCAGATGTCTAGTATTGCTTTTTTGTTCCCATTCTTGTTTGTAAATGCTCATTGCTATGAACTCCACTGTTTCAGGTCGTTTCCAAAGATGCAAGTGCACTCAAACAAAAGCACCATGCATCAACTACTGATCACACTGCTCCTGGTATCCACCACTTTCAAGTTTCCTTTTAATTTCCCTCCTATCGTACCCTTCCTAGACTAATTTGATTTTTCTCCCGACTCAATTTTATATTGCATTGAATGTAAATTTATGTAATTTTTTATTGCAGCAAGTAGTTATGATGGCGATTTTCATTTGTTTTTTGGTTTTTACCCCCTCTGGATGCTTTAATAGGGTGCATTGGATGGAAATCAATGCAGCAAAAAGATCTATTACAGGGAACAAACGGAGCATGGGATAATTTGATGCAAATGACTACCCTACCTTTCTCTACAGTGAATCAAATAGCCATTGAAGTCCAAGCAAATGGTGGTAACAGCTGCAGCAACAATGGGAGTAATGGCAATGAGAGTGCTGCATCGGGCATGGAATCCATATTGGAAAAACTCAATGGGACCCAAGGGAAAAATGGCGTCGCAACCCCTATGAGTAAAAAACAAATGGATGTTGATACGAATCGCAAACTGGCTGATGGAAGTAAGCTGCTGTTTAGAGCTGCTAGTGGTAAAGAAGTTGAAAATGGCGATGAAGCTGATATTCCAATGCAGCAACTTCCATGTTCAAGAGGTGCTGCGAGGCCAGAGTGGACAGATGAACAGCTGGATGCGCTTTGCACATTTGATGGTGATGATGACAGTTTGTTCTGACTTGCAGTCCCGCAGGAGGTAAATTTGATGCAGGGGCTTGTATTAAGCTTGTATATAAACAATATTTTTCTGTAGGTAGAAATGAACAAAACAGGTTCTCCCACATCGTATAGGCTGGTTGCTGAAATGAAAAAAATGAAAAATAGGCATTACCCATACTTATTTTTAGTTTCAAAAGCATCACCCTTTTTACATGTTACAAAGTTTGTTCCATGGGGATTTGGCTTGCACCCAACTGTCTTTCTTCCTAGGAACTTGGAAATGTTGAAATAGCATTTTTGCTGTTTTTGGGTTTGATGAAAGAATATTGTTAGTTTGAGGTTTACTTGAATGCAAATGTGAAACACATATTGCTGTTTTTATTCACTTTCAAGCTCTTCATTATGTGAAGTAGTGTTTTGAATAGCTGGACCAAACCGGACAGGATGACCACCAACAGCTTCAAAAAAGTAAATAAAATCATATGTACAATATCCCCAAAAAAGTAAAAAAAAAAAAAAAAAAACATGCTAAGTCCGTCTCCGCACAGGACGACCACCAACAGCTTCAAAAACCACGACTCCTAATTCCTTTCCTGGATATGTCAATCCTTTGCACTAGATGAACCTGCATAAACAATATATAACAACACCCGCCTCCATACGTTTCTTTGTAATATTACCACAACATATATACATGGCCTGAATAATAAATAACTACATGACTAACCAAAGGAATCACATTTAAGCAGAGTGCAATCTGTACAAAAACAACCAATAATTTATTGAATTTAAATTTTGAACAGAAAGCAATTTGAGAAAATGTTTTCAGAAAGAAAACCATTTTCCAGTTATGACTCACTCTCCCCCTTGTCGCTACCAAAAATAATGCTATAACGGAAAGCGAGAGAGGGGGTCACCAGCCACACAACCTGATGAATCCTAATCCAGAAGTTGGAAGGGAAGAGATATCACTATTTTGACGGATTTCAAGAACCTAAGAAGATAAAGATTTAGGGATTTTGCTCGTTGCCAAATAAGTAGCATAAAACCAGGGAGAGAGTGCAACATCCAGGTATATTTTTAAATAATAATTTGTGGGTGTTCTATTATATATTATGGAGTTATATTTGTTAGAATTATCCATAAAAATTGATTTAATCAAAGGTTAGATAATACTCTTTATGTTATCTAATTTATTATAAAGTGTTTTATATTAACTTTATGAATTTATTATGATATCTAATATTTTGAATATCTTAGAAAAATATATCTGTTATTCGAAGAAATATATATATAGTTTGTTGTGAGTTTTATTTTAAAATCTAATATTTAATAGTTATAGATGGATTTTAATAAAATATTATATATATATATATATAAAATAATCTTGTTAAAAATAGAAGAAAAGTATTTTGTTGAAAAATAATTAAAAAACGTGTGACAACAAGTAGTAAATGTGACCTATAATCACTATTTTTGATTAAAAATTATGCTAAAAGATTATAAATGGTGTTTTTATTTCAATTTATGTTATTTAATATTTTAAAGGATTGATTTTGAAAGTCTATGTTGAATTTAATGTGGTTATAAGTTGAGTAATACATTTGAATTCAAATTCCATTTAAAATTAGAATTAGAATTTAAATTAAATTCAACTAATTAATATTATATTTTTATCTAAAATGATGTAGAACATAAAAGAAAATTCTGGAACATTTCTTACATGATAACATATTCAAAATATAATATAAAGACTATTGAGTTAATATAGATTAATTTTTATGTCAAAATACATATGAAAATAATTATCGATGTTGATGCAATGCTTGCGCAACATTAGAAAAGTCAAAATTGGTGTTTTTGGTTACCATTAAAATGTTATCAAGATATAAATGAGAATAAATAATATTACGAATGGTTTTAAATGATAATATTGATGAATGATAAATTATATTTATGTTAGCAATTTATCTAACATATTAAATAATAGGATAATTATCCAGAATGTTTACGCAACGTTGCCACAACAATTGTGCAAGCAGGAGAAAAATCAAAATAAATGGTATTTAAAATATTTAAAGTGACAAGGTTTAGATGAATTTTGGCATTGCACAAATTATATGGGCAGTATGAAAGATGTGTGTAACATCCCAACCTTGCATTTTCTTTTGAATTTATTTTATTTTGGGTTCGGGATGTGTTGGTCAATCCCAAGTGTCTTAAATGTGGTTTTTAGCATTTTTATGTGCAACACGGGCTGGATCACATGTTGGGCGTGGGGTGTGGGGAGACCCTGTCACGACCCGACCCAACCCGGGGCTCGAGCCACGACTACCCCAAGCCCTCCTCTATAGGCCAAGGGGTGGCGATAAGTGCTGAAGACATAACTAACTCGAGGAGGTCTTTGCCTAGAAACTTGTTCACACACAAGCAGTCAACTCAATGCAAAAGTGTAGAGGGAAAGGAAAAGACGCAACACAGTTATAAATAAACCAAATATGCGTGGACCTCTAAACAGTACGAAGTACGGTAGTGTAAACTGAAAGGAAATAGGGCAAAATACACGCCTCCAAGAAATATGTCCCCACTTGACAAAATTGAAAAAGAGTAAACAACTGAGAGCCCAACTCCTGTATCTCAAGCTATGACCACCGTACGCGGTCCAATCACTCTATATTCCTAAGCTCCTCTGAAGTCACGATCGACCTATCCGCCATCTGGAAAAGACATGACACATGTTGGGCAAAGCCCATGCAAGAGTGAGTATATATATACCCAATAGAACGCCTCGAAAGGGGGGGGAGCAGTAAGAGATACAACTGAAGAGGAAAACAATAGATAAAACAAGGTACATTAAAAGAAAGTACAACTCAACCCAACAAGAGAGTGAAAGTAAACTCATCCAAACACAATGAGCTCGAAATGGTGAAAAGATGAACTTCTCATCGAGTCTTCATTACCTATAGTAGGAGAGTAGATTCGTCCAAACATGAGAAGCTTGGCACGGAAAGCACGTGGCATACCCCACACATCTTCGCCTCTCCTGGAAGGCGAGTAACCAAAACCCAAGGAGTGAGCCCTGAAAGAGGATATATATATATGCTTAGTCAAAGAAGCCCAAAGGAGAGAGTAAGAGGATCTCAATCTCATAGCTCAGCCCAAACAGAAGATTCGCCAAAAATTCCGAGATAAGTCCATATACAATGTCCAACACCTCATGCATCTTCCCAGGTTACACAAGTCAAAGGGACTTAATCACCACACCTTGATACTATTCGCTTTGAGCGGTACTGACTTGCCTGCACGGTTTCAGGTCGCATCATAAGAACGTGTCTCGGTGCGGAAAGCATCCCTCTTTCTGATGAGTCCAAAGACACGTCAAACCGCATTTTGTCACTATGCCGCACAGTTGAGGGGTTATCAGTTTTAGGAAAGGATCTCGTGTCCTGGTATGTTAGTAGGGTCCTACTCTAATAGTCATCGAGAAACGCCACTGCCCAGCTCAGTTGGAGGGTACCACTCAGGAAGGTCATCTGGGAACGCCACTGCCCAGTCCTATTGGAGGGTTAGTCTGGTGAGTCATCAAGAAAACGCCACTGCCTAGCCCTGCTAGAGGGTTACACTTGGAAGATATCATCGGGGAATGCAACTTCCCAGCCCAACTGGAGGGTAATACCAGAACGTTGAGGAACTCCACTGTCCAGTCCCACTAGAGGATAACTTGGAAAGATCATAGGGGAATGCCACTGCCCGACCCAACTAGAGGGTAAGCCCAGAACTGCTAAAGAGGAACGCCACTACCCAAACAAACTGGAGGGTAATCCCGATACTGCTTAGGTGATTCTGTATGATCACTTCCATCATCGGGTGCCGCCTCAATGCATGGCAAACTCGTAAAATTTCACATTGTAACTCAAAAGCCACTTCCAAGGGCACCATCACATTCTATGTGAAAAAACACTTAGGATAGGAATCTCGCAGGCCAAAATCCAAGTTCAAACGAAGGAGATACGAACGTTCGAAGATCGCTCAGAAGAGCTCAAGTAGTACATGGCGTGTGAGGGGACCCACACGACGTGTGGTCCCTCTTCACTATCCGATCGTGTCTCTGGTTGGTACACGGGGCCCGTCCGTGTAGGGGTACACGCCGTATAGGTGGACTACACAACATGTCCCACCTATCTGGGGACCAACCTGTGTCTGCTGGTCGTGTCCATGTACTCGGACCTCATGTCCGTGTACTTTGGTACATGACGTATAGGCCCACACAAAATACTATCTGTGTAGCCAACCCGTGTCCGTGTACTTCTACACGAACTCCCCGCCCATGTGACCCATCACACAAATTGTCCAATCAGGAAAGGGATACATGACGTGTAAGAGAGTACTACATGCCATGATACCCTTAAATTCTTTAAAACCCTAGCACCGCTGCTGAGGGGGCTACACGACGTGTGTTCTTCATCTTACACGGTGTGTAGTTGGGATTTTTCCAGAATCCTCGAATTTCTCCCAATTTTCATCTGTGCTTCAAATATGGTCAAACCACCTTGGATAACACCTCAAAACGATCCAAAAACACCAGATCTAGCCGAATCTCACGCTCGTCGGCTGCTGTTCACCGGAAAACGGCTCCAGTCATCAACAAGGGGTTCGTTGGATATTTTGCACACCATCATTCATTCATCGCTGGGTAATCCGACTCCAAATCATTGGATTTAGCATCCTTCTGCTGTGATGATTCTAGATCTATGCTCTGCTCGCGATATCATCGTTGTTTCGTCGATCCACCACAAATTCGAGCACTTGATCGATCTCGAGTCGCCCGACAAATGTCGAACCAGGAACCATGGCGTTCCATCGGTGAAGAACGCGAATAACAGGGGAAGAAAAGCACAAGAACAATGGTTTTTACAATCGTTGGCCAAGAATTCTTGTCCAATGCTCAGGAATGTGCAATTCAGGTTAGAAACAATTGGTGAAATAAAGTTTCAATACTTAGGCTCATGCAAAGGTTTGAAAATAGCGGCGCAGATCGAAGAATGATGTTAGATCTGTTCAAACATTTAATCAAAAGGGATAAAACACTAATTGATGAGTCTTAACACTTGTTTAGATCATTCCTTGTTGAAGAATGTGTTCGCCAATGGAGGAGGAGGATCTGTTGCATTCATTGCGCTTCAATCCGCCTTGAATGAGAGGTTCGTCATTCTTTAAAGGAATTATCTAAAGGAGGAAGATGATCTCACCGGTGAATTCCAAGAATTATGAGGCTAACCCTAGCCAAATAACTGTAATGACCTATTTATAAACTTTTAATTAGGTTAAAAGTTAATTAATTGATTAATAAATCAATAAATCAATTAATTAAATTTCTTAAACGCACCGCCAACGAATGAGGGGTCCAAATGTCCCGCACCGACTCATTTTATGTCATGCCTAGGGAAAACTCTGCATTTCGGACCCAAATCTGGTCTCAGATTTTCGATATGATCAACCATTTAAGAGTTATCCTATTTTCATTAATTAATCACGTGTGCACATTATAAAAACTATATAATATTTTTATAAAATTAATTATGGGCATACCGGGCATTGGAATCACACGCCATCTCAGAACCTAGCTCTGGAAATATATTTAAAAATATTTCGATGTCTTACAAGGCAAAAACCGGGTCTCTATATCATTACCTCCTTTTATCTTTTCATCCCCGAAATACAAAAACTAAGAAAACAACTCGGGATACTGAGCCCACATATAGCTCTCCCGCTCCAAGGAACTCTCCTGCAAATTTATGTGCTACCACAACATGAGAATCAGAGGGATGGTTCATCCTCACAAGGTCCGCTCATGTCGGTCCTCGATCTCCATTGGGTGCTCTATAAAGGTGGCTCCATCCTAGATGTCCAGTTTGCTCCATTTAATGATGTGCATAGGGCCTTGCACATATTTCCTTAGATGCGACACATGGAAGATGTTGTGCACCCACTCTAGCTATAGAGGTAAGGCGAGGTGGTAGGCAACCTCACCAACCCTCTGTACGATCTCGAACGGCCCGATGAACTCGGGGATAGCTTGCCTCCCTGGTCGAATCTCCACATTCCACATCGTGGGGAGACTCACAAGAAAACATGGTCTACCAGCTTGAATTCCAAGGGCCTACGACGACTATCTGTATAGGATTTCTGTCTACTCTGGTTCGTCTTCATTCTTTCATGGATAACCTGCACTTTCTTCATTGTTGCCCGAACCAACTCTGGGCCCATAATATATGACTCTCCAATCTCCGTCCAACACAAGTGTGACCTACAGGGTCTCCAATATAGGGACTAAAAATGTGTCATGTTGGTGGTAGAGTGGTAGCAGTTGTTGTACACAAACTCTACCAAGGGCAAGTGATCCTCCCAGCTCCATTCGAAATCCAACACACAAGCTGATGTGAGACGCACAGGGTGGCCCAATCTTCACAGCGTAGGGAGGCGGATGAAGGATTCAATTTGGGTAAAAGTGGCAGATAATGGGTATGGATAGCGGATGCAAGTAGTCAATCAACGCTATAAGGAGTGCGACCTACTACTTAGACAACACACTCAAGGGAGGGATGTGATATCCAACCCACACAACAACGCACTTGGGTTGAGGCACAGAATTGGGGGATTTGTGATATTGGATCACCAATCTAACTTGTAGATTGACAAGGAAAGAATGCACAAGATCAAGGGGGTAAACTGAGATAATCCTCACACAACGTAGAGAAATAAAGCATAAGCTCTCAATTAAATCTTGAATGCCATACAAGTGACATGGGGTGGATATTTATAGCCAAAGGGGTGGTACAATAGTCAAGGGTCTAATACCCAAAATTCATAGAGTCTAAACTACTTTGTTCCCTTAAATTAAAAAAAGATAAATTCTACCAAAGATTTTTGGAAAAGTAACACACAACTTTCCAACTATAGCCCATCGGATTTTACTTTGAGTGCGTAGCCCACCAGATTTGACTTTGTTGTCCAAAGATGCCATTTCTAGAATCCTCCATGTGGGAAAGGAATCCAAATTCGTGAAACCATGTGGGCCAACCTTTTAACATAAATTTTGGGCTTGAATAAGTGATATTATAGGACCATTTTCTCCATCCCTGCAAGGAAAGATCCATTTGGCCTTTAATGAAGCAAGATGTGCGCCCATTGTAGCATTGAACCTCTTTAATCTCCCTCACGTCACTGGGCCTTAAAAATCCAACTCTTCCTCCCATGAAATCAAATTAGTTCCTTTAACATGGTTCTCATCATCCTCCCCCTCTTGAAAAGGAGTCTTCCTCAACTGTTTATCCTCTACACCCAAAAAAGGAGAAAGATCAGAAACATTGAAAGTGGCACTTACACCATACTCACCTGGAAAATATATCTTGTAAGCATTGTTATTAATCTTCTCGAGCACTCAGAATGGTCCGTCTCCTCGTGGCATGGGTTTTGATTTTCGCTTATCGGGAAATCTCTCCTTTCGCATATGAATCCAAACCAAGTCCTCGGGCTTGAACAACACTTGTTTGTGACCCTTGTTTTCATGATCAACATATTTTTGGGTCATCCGCTCGATGTTTTTACTTACCTTTTCATGGATTTGTTTGATGAATTCTGCGCGCCCTTTCGCATCCATATTAGTTATTTCTTGGTAAAGGAAAAGGGACTAGACCAATAGGGGAAAGAGGGTTTAAACCGTAAACAATTTCGAATGGAGAATATTGAGTAGTGGAGTGCTTGGCCCTGTTATATGCGAATTCCACATCTGGCAGATACTCCTCCCAATTCTTTATATTCTTCTTGAAAATTTTTCGCAGAAGGGATGATAATGTACGATTCACCACCTCCGTTTGCCCATCGGTTTGCGGATGACACGTAGTGGAAAATAGTAACTTTTTACCTAGTTTTCTCCACAAGGTCTTCCAAAAGTAACTAATAAATTTTGTGTCTCGATCCGACACAATCGCCCTTGGAATTCCATGGAATTTTACTACTTCTTGAAATAAAATTGTTTCAATGTTAGTGGCATCATCTATTTTGTGACAAGGAATAAAATGTGCCATTTTTAAAAACTGATCCACTATAAAAAAATGGAATCTATCCCCCTCTCTTCTATGGTAACCCTACAATAAATTCCATCGATATGTCCTCCCAAGGGGTGTTTGGGATTTGGAGAGGAAGATATAGTCCATGTGGGTTTAGTTACGATTTGTCTTTATGGAATACAATGCACTTTCCCACAAATTTCTCAACATCTATAGATATCCTAGGCCAATAAAAATTCTCACTAAGAACACTTAGAGTTTTTGAAACACCAAAATGTCCTATTAACCCACCCAAATGTGACTCCTTCAGTAAAAGTAAACGGATAGGGAAATTGGGAATGCAAAGCTTGTCAATCCGGAATAAGAATCCATCATGTAAATAGAAATTTTCCCAACAAAATCCAGGTTTAAAATGTTCATAAGGTTCACTAGAATCACTATCAGTGGCATATATATCCTTAATGTATTCAAAACCAAGGAGATTTGAATCCATCAAGGATAAAAGAGAATATCTACATGAAAATGCATCGGCCACAATACTTTCTTTACCCTTTTTATGCTTGATGACATATAGAAATGATTCAATAAATTACAACCATCTAGCATGTCTCCTATTTAGTTTATGTTAGCTCCTAAGGTATTTAAGATCCTCATGATCAGAATGGATCACAAATTATTTAGGCCAAAGATAATGTTTCCATGTTTCTAGAACTCTAAGCAATGCATAAAACTCGTTATCATATGTAACATAGTTTAGGGTTGGTCTATTTAACTTCTCACTAAAGAAAGAAATAGGATTACCTTATTTCATGAGTACTCCTCCTATTCTAATTCTGTTTGCATCACATTCAATTTCAATGGTCTTACCGAAGTCCGGAAGTGCAAGTAGAGGGGCGTGGGTGAGTCCCTTCTTAAGAGCATTGAAGGCCTTCTCTTGAGTTGTCCCCCATTTGAACGGAACATTATTCTTTGTCAACTCATTCAACAGTGTTTCTAGTGTGCCGAAGACTTTCACAAATCTCCTATAAAAACTAAAAATCCCATGGAAACTTCTTACGCACCCAATGGAGGTTGGAGTTGGCCATTCTTGTATTGCTTTGATCTTCTCGGTGTCCACTTCAACTCCATTCTCACTCACAAAAAATCCAAGGAAAATAATATTATCAAGGAACAATTCACACTTATTAATGTTTCTAAACAAGTTTTCTTTCCTTAACACCTCTAGGACTTTTCTTAAGTGATTTACATGTTCATTCAAAATCCTACTATACACCAGAATATCATCATAGTAAACTACCAAAAAATTTCCAAAATATGAACGTAAAACACGATTCATTAACTTCATAAATGTGATAGGTGCATTGGTGAGACCAAATGGCATGACTAACCATTCATTAAGTCCATGTTTTGTCTTAAATTCAGTTTCCCACTCATCTCCTTCTTTAATCCTAATTTGATGGTAGCCACTTCTTAAATCAATTTTTGAGAAAATAGTAGAGCCATTTAACTCATCTAGCATGTCATCTAACCTAGGGATAGGATGACGATACCTAACCGTGATGTTATTGATGGATCCGTAGTCAATGTACATTCTCCATGTCCCGTCCTTCTTTGGTACTAGAAGCACTGGTACCACACAAGGACTAAGGCTCTCTCTAACATACCCCACTTCCAATAGCTCTTGAACTTTCCATTGAATTTATTTTGTCTCTTTCAGGTTGGTGCAATATGCAAGGTGATTCGGTAGTGATGCTCTAGGTATGAGTTCAATTTGATGATCAATACCTCTAATGGGTGGTAAACCAGGTGGCACCTCTTTAGGAAACATATCTTCAAATTCCTGTAACAAAGACTCAACAACATGTGGCAAAGGAGATATTAAGTCGTTATTGTTCAACACCACCTCTTTGTACATAAGTACTAAGAGATTTTTTCTAGGAAATCAAAGCTTCCATAAACTCACTATTTTTTTCCAACATCACACTTTTCTCTCCTCTCAAATCCTTTTCCCCTCTTGATTTTTCTTTGATCTCTATTTCTTTTCTTCTCTCATTTTTTATTTTTCCCTCATTCTATCCTTTTTCATTTTCTCTCTTTTTTTCCTCATCCCTCTTTTTTTATTTTCTCTCAAAATGCGATCTTCCAAAATTTTATTGGGGGACATGAAGTGAAGGGTTATGGGTTCCCCTTGAAGTAAAAAAGAGTGAAGATTCAAGAAACTGTTATGAGTAACACGTCGATCATACTTCCATGGTCGTCCCAACAATAAATGGTAAGACTTCATAGGAACAACATTGCACAAAACCACATCTTTGTACTTACCGATGGTGAATAGTACCTTCACTTGCTTGGTGACCTTCAGCTCCCCACAATCATTCAACCACTGAATCTGGTATGTATTTTGATGTCTCAAAGTAGGGAGTCCCAACTTCTCCACAAACTCAGTTCTTTCCAAATTGCTACAACTTCCCCCATCAATAATAACACTACATACCTTCCCATTGATCTTACATCATGTATGGAGAAGGTTCTCTCACTGCTCCTTCTCTCCCATAATAATTTGTGAACTTAAAACTCTCCTAGTGAGAAGAATCTCATTGTCTTCCACAAATTCTCCATTATCAATTTCTGGAGATTCTTCCTCCTCCTATTCTGATATCTCTCCATCGGTATCCCATTCTCCATAATTGTTGATGGTCATGGTGCGCTGGTTTGGGCACTCACTAGAAATGTGACCCCTTTCTTGACATTTGTAACAACAAATATCTCGATTCCTAGTTTGGTTAGCCTCAAAAGTAGGTTTCTTAGGTTGAAGAATTACCTTGTCACTTCTGCAGTCAACAACCTCTTTTTCCATTGATGGTTCTCCAATATCCTTCCTCGGATTTCTCTATGGTGTGAAAGGATTAGTGTGTTTCCTCATGTTACTCCTCCTTTTGATTTTTTTCAATCTTAGTGGATTGGTGGATCATATCTTGTATCTCTACATGGTGGTACATCTCTACTTGATCTATAATCTCCTGATTGAGACCATGTAAAAATCGTGCCATGGTTGCCTCTGGATCCTCCTCGATGTTTGCTCGAATCATGACAATTTACATCTCCTTGTAGTAGTCTTCTACACTCTTACTCCCTTGGGTGAGACGTTGAAGTTTTTTGTAGAGACCTCTATGGTAATGTGTGGGAACAAACCGTGTCCGCATGGCGACCTTCATGCCTTTCCAAGTGTTGATGGGACGTCCATCATATCTAGCCCTCTCCTTTTTTATTTGATCCCACCAAACTAAATCATAATCAGAAAATTCAAGGGAAAAAAGTTTGAAAATTTTATCCTCAGAATACACATGGCATGAAAATACTTTCTCAATCCCCATCTCCCACTCCAAGTATGCTTCTAGATCGCTTTTTCCTTGAAAAGAGGGTACCTTCACCTTGATCCCTCCAAGTAGGTCATCATCATGTTGTCTCCTTTTTCCTCCTCTAGGTTTTTGGTACAACCTCCTCCTTTGTGGGACATCATCAAGATCATCTTCAAAGTTCACAATCTCTTACTCCATGATGTGGGGACGACATGGTGTCGGAGTGTGTCATGGATCATCCTTGGGCTTGGTTTATTCTCCTATTCATCAATCCTCTCATGTATCACTTCCAACTTCCTATCAAGAAGCTTCTCAAAGTGGCTCACCAAAGCTTGAATTTGGAGTTGTGTAGCTTCGGGTGCGGGAGATCTACTTATACTTCCTTCATCGCTTACATGTGCAATTTTCTTCCCATGATCTTTTACCATGATAAGTTACGCAAACACAAACACACACCGGGGGAACACACACAATGATAAATGAAATATGTACACACACACACAAACAAGATGTACACACTCACACACAAAAGGATACACACTCACGCATGCAAGATATACACACTCACACACAAGATGTACACACACACACACAACAATATGCACACACTCACACACACAAGATATTTTTTTCTTATTTCCCTCTACTCTCAACACTCAATTAAAATTCCAAGATCTTATGAAATATAATACCTTGTTTGGAATGATCAGGTTCCACCAATCCTTCCCAAACCAAGATTGTGTTGGGGGATGGTTTAACACAACACGTTTGAGTGGTATTGGCTAAAGGGTGAAAAGAAGGGTAGAAAATGGATAAAGGGTGGGTGGAAAAGGGGGTAGAAAGGTGGTATTTGGGTTTTTACCAATTTTGAAAGATAAGATAACTGAATAACAATATGAGCCAAATATAAAATGGCGATGAAGTAAAATGATGGAGAAAGTGATGTACAAAAATGGAAAGTGATAATAATGTAAAGCACAAAGGAGTAATTGTATCCGGTTTTTTTTTATTTTTTTGGGTCAATTATCCCCAAAAAGTGTTGTGCTTGGAGTTTAAAATCACAAGATGATTGAATGGATAATAAGACAATTTTTTTCAAAATATCTCGAATAAAGGATGTGCTTAATTTTGAAAATCACAAAATTATGAGTTAAGAGAATTTTGATTTTTTTTGATTTTTTTCCAGATAAAAATCACGTATATAGAATTAAATATGGAAAGAAGATGAATAAAAATTTGGCTCAATTTATAACAATCCAATCTTGCAAAAACTAGGCTAATTTGGGAGGCTTTCAAGAAAATGGATTTTTTTGTTGAATTGGTGAATAATATGGAAGGATAAGGAGGGTAATAGACAAAAGTAAAGTAAATGAAGGGATAGATGCCTACCGTTTCAACCAGAGCTCTGATACCAACTGATGTGAGATGCACAGGGTGACCTGATCTTCACGGCGTAGGGCGGCGGATGAAGGATGCGGTTTAGGGAAAATTGGCGGATGATGGGTATGGATAGCGGATGCAAGTATTCAATCAATTCTATAAGGAGTGTGAACTACTACTTAGACAACACACTTAAGGGAGGGATGAGATTTCCAACCCACACAATAATTCACTTGGGTTTAGGCATGTAATTGGGGGCTTTGTGATCTTGGATCACCAATCTAACTTGTAGATTGACAAGGTAAGAATGCATATGAGCAAGGGGGAAAACCGAGACAATCCTCACACAACGGAGAGAAACAAAGCATAATCTCTCAATTAAATCTTTAATTCCATAAAAGTGCCATGGGGGTGGCTATTTGTAGCCAAGGGGGTGGTATAATAGTCAAGGGTCTAATACCCTAAAGTCATAAAGTCTAAAATACTTTTTCCCTTAAATTCAAAATGATAAAGTCTACCAAATACTTTTGGAAAAGTAGCACACAACTTTCTAACTATAGCCCACCAGATTTGACCTTGAGTGCATTGCCCATAGGATTTGACTTTGTTGTCCAAATATGCCATTTCTAGAATCCTCCATGTGGGCAAGGCATCCAAATTCGTGCAACCATGTGGGAAAACATTTAAACATCAATTTTGGGATTTAATAAGTGATATTATAGGCCCATTTTCTCCATCCAAGCAAGGAAAGATCCATTGGGACTTTAATGAATCAAGATACATTCCCATTGTAGCATTTATCCTATTTAATCCCCCTAATGTCATTGGGCCTTGAAAATCCAACTCTTCCTTCAGCACAATCAACTTGGTGCCTTTAACACGGTTTTCATCACAAGCCCTCAACATATCCTCTAGCACCTAGATAGTGTGCTTGGTATGGGGGTGAAATAATGTACTCATTCGTAACTGGGTCCCAAATTCCTCCTACAAGCCTCTACACAATCATGAGGTAAACCATGTGTCACAATCGAAGACAATCATTGAGGGTACCCTGTGAAGGTGAACGATATCCCATGCATAAAACTGCCCCAAACTCTCTACTGAACTCTGCTCCCTAATAGCAAGGAAGTGCACCCACTGTGAGTTAGACTACTATCACCCAGATGGAGTTATGGACCTTCACTGTGCGTGGAAGCCCTATGAAGAAGTCTATGGTTATGTCATCCCAGTTCCACTCTGGGATCTCAAGGGGTTTCAAAAGACCTTCCAGAACATGGTTCTCAGCCTTCACTTGATGACATGTGAGGCACTGTGAGAAAAATTCAACTATAATTTTCCTCATGATGAACCAACAAAACTGTCATTGAAGATCTCTTTACATCTTCCCCGCAATTATATTTATAGCTAATGGAGAAGTGTGTAACTCCCGCATCACCTCTTCCCGCATAGCGACT
Source organism: Viscum album (assembly GCA_963277665.1). NCBI lineage: Eukaryota > Viridiplantae > Streptophyta > Magnoliopsida > Santalales > Viscaceae > Viscum > Viscum album. The sequence continues at coordinate 1,121,264,756 of OY728121.1, forward strand.
GAAACCATGGTTCTCCTATTTAACAAGATGTCACAATTCACTCTTTTAGAATATCCATCTAGTGCATCACCTATGGATATTTGATCATGAAGAACCTCATAGTCGATGTCTCCCAACTAAGACTATCTCACACACTCGAGGAGTAAAGGAGTAAACACCATAGACTGAAGAAAAGTTTTACCCTCCTGCTCCACCAGGGAAAACTGTAAGGAAGCTAACTTTTATGAAGCTTCCTACACTAAGTGAGCCTGAGACTTCCTACTAAGGGAATTTTCTACCATGTTTCCCTTTCCTGGAGTATAGGATATCTCAAAAACATAGTCCTACAGGAACTCCAACCGGCGTCATTGTCTCAGGTTCAGGTATCTCTGAGTGAATACGTACCTGAGACTCTGGTGGTCTAATTATACCACAAATAACTCTCCTAGAAGGTAGTGTCTCCACATTCTTAGGGAGAAGACTACTGCTGCCAGTTCTAGGCCATGAGGTGTATAGTTTTTCTCATGGGGTCTCAATGGCCTCGACCCATATGCGATGATTTCCTATCATTGCATCAACACACAACTGATCCCAACTCCGGAGGTATCACAATACACTATGAAATCAACACCTTCCTATGGTAGCCTCAATACTAGAGTGCTCGTAAAACTCTAGCTCAACTCCTCAAAGGATCTTTGGCAATGTTTTTACCAGGTAATTTATTGTCCCTTCCATGTTAGGGAGGTCAAAGGGGATGTGATTCTGGATAAGTCCACCAAAAATCTCCTGTAGTACCTTGCCAAACTAAGAAAAAACTTCACCTTTGACACATTCTTGGGTGGCTCCCAAGAAAGAACTAACTCAATCTTTGTCGAATCCATGTATAAACCTTGTTTATAAATGAAATTACCTAGAAAGTGAACCTATTGTATCCAGAACTAACATTTTGAGATCTTTCTGTAAAGCTGGTGCTCTCGAAGTAAATCAAGAACCATCCTCAAGTGATCTGCATGCTCCTCCTCTATTACAGAGTAAACAAGTATGTAGTCAATAAAGAAAACAAAAAACTAGTCCAAGTATGGCTAGAAGATCTGGTTCATCAAAGACATAAAGATGGAGAAGGAATCTGTCACACCAAAGGGAATCACTAGGAACTCAGTTTTCATAAAGACATCGAAAATCCAAATTTGGAATATTAGCCTCACTAACCCACAACTGGTAGTAGAAGAACCTAAGATCGATCTTGGAGAACCATATCACACCTTACAACTGATCAAATAGGTCATCAATCCTCAGCAAGGGGTACTTTTTCTTTATAGTGTCCTGGTTCAGGTGATGATAATCCACACAAAACCACAAGCTTCCATCTGCCTTCTTCACAAATAGAACTGGAGCTGCCCAAGGGGACACACTGGGTTTGATGAAACCTTTCCCATGAAGGTCCTCCAACTAAAACCATAGCTCCTGGATATCGGTAGGTTCCATTCTATATGCCACATCAGATATTAAGGTAGTCCCAAGAAGCAATTATATGAAAAACTCCATCTCCCACCTCAGTGGTAGTCCCGAAACATCTTCAGGAAGGATGTCTATATAGTACTACAAAACTGAAGGAACCCATATCCCTGAAGATTCTGTTTCACCAAGGGTTACACTTTATAGCTAATGGGTAATAGGATATAACCTCCTGCTCACAACACCCACTTGTCCTACTACGAGGTCTCTCTCACCAAAAAAGGAGAACCTCATCCATCAATCCATAGGCAACTGACTAGTCTACGGTGACAGTCGATCTGGGATCGAACCATGGAAAGACAATATAGGCCCAAGATGATATCATATGGTTCCATTGTGATGGAAAAAATGTCCCACATGAACCTCTCTCCTCTAAGAGATAGATCACACTACCGGTAGATGAAATACACAGAAGAAGCGTTCCCTGAAGAAACCTAAGGACAAAGTTGTTGTGCCATCATCTCTATTGGGAGCTCTAACTTATGCACCAAGAGTAGAGAGATAAAATAATTGTTGGAACCCATGTCTACTAATACTGAGGAAAGAGTAGAATAAACATAGATCGTACCTCAAATAATCTCATGCGCAGCAGGATCATAAACTTCCAAATCTTACATTTTTCCGCAGCCACGACTGCCATATCCCTGAGCCTGATGTGGGCCGCTTGGTGGTGGCGGTGGGAGGACCTCATAAAGTCACCCCCACCTACAACTTATCCTAATCCTATTCTAGTTCCACCTCCCTAGGGACCACCCTGTCCACGCCTGGGAGATCCCTGATCACGATGATGTCTTTGTCATGGCAGTCCATTAGATACTTGCCTGGGATACTCAGCACTTTTGGTCGGGTAGTCTCGTTCCATGTGACCTCGCCTATCACAATCATAGCACCGGCCCTCCTCAGGCTTCCCTGGTTCTTTGTTCTTCCCCTACACTATACAACCATGTCCCTGAGCCTACTCACGAAAGGGCCTCCTGTTCCGAGATCTCTGGCACCTGCATGTTGTTGTAGATGACTCAACCTTGTTACGTCCACTACCAACTACAACTATCTGGCGTCCCTCTGACATAAATATCTCTGTCACAAGTGCCCACTCTAGCACCCCAGTATAGGTGGGGATGCACAAGGGAACTACGCTGGCTCAGATCTCTCTACAGAGCCCCTTCTCAAACTTCTGTTCTTGGAAGTAGCCATATATGATCATGTCGAGAGAGTAGTGTGTAAGGTTTGTGAACTTAGAAGAATACTCTTACACTATCATACCTCCTTTTTGAAGCTCTAGAATCTCATAAATATGAATGGATCATAAGCAGGAGGGGTATTACTCTTCATGAAATAGTTGTTGGAAGTCTTCCCACGAGATTATCGACTCATCATGCATCTGGGTAACCAAGCTCCACCAATGCCCAGCTGCTCTATGGAAAAGAATGGCTACCAAAGCCACCATCTGATCCACCAGTGTCTGGATAAGCTTGAAGATACGGACCACCAACTCTAGGCAATCCTCGTTTTCTTGAGGATCTAGATCTCTATGGAACCTCAACGGTCTCTATTGTTGGAACTCATGGAGTACACTCAACCTATGCACATCCACAACCTACTCTATTGGTACTATCTGCTGCTCAACAGATAGAGGTGCTACTACCTACCCACTCGGAGGAAGGGGATCATGGGATGGACCATGTACTGAGGTCTCGTCGCTCATATGGTCGTCATTAGGAACCAGAGCTGGTATCCTAGCTGGATGTCTTCATGGAGGCATCCTAAAAGTTATCAAGGAGTACTGCACTCAGATGATCATATATATATATATATATATATATATATATATATATAAAACAATGGGGATCTGACTCAAGAAGGATAGTCAAAGACTGAATATTATATGATTCATGTACTATTGATCCCTACAACAAATGTATCAGCATGACGAGTTGACAAACAGGTAGTTAGGGTCCTGGTGAATGGATACATTAGACGGCACACCATCAATGGACTCCTTGTCCCGAGAGCTGAACTCCAGACACTTTGACACTGTTTCCCTAAACCCAACCAATCCTATTAAGGGGAAAGCATATGAATAATGTCCCAATGAATGAACTTGCACTGATACCAATCTTTTACATCCCAACCTAAGACGGGGCTCGAGTCGCAACTACCCCAAGCCCGTATCTATAGGACATGGGGTGGAGATAAGAGTTGAAGGCATAACTAACTTAGGGAGGCCTTTTCCTAGAAACTTGTATACACATAAAAAAATCAATGAAAAAGTGAAAAGGGAAAGGAAAAGTTGCAACACTGCTATAAATAAACCAAATATGCACGGACCTCTAAATAGAATGAAGTACGGTAGTGTAAAATGAAAGGAAAAATGAAAAAAAAAATACACGCCCACCTAGAAATATGTCCCCAGCTGAAAAAAATAGAAAATATTAAACAACTAAGAGCCTAACTCCTATATCCCAAGCTATGACTATCGTACGCGGTCCAAGCAGTCTTTATCCCTAAGCTCCTCTGAAGTCACGATCGACCTGTCTGTCATCTACAAAAGACATGACACATGTTGGGAAAAGACCATGCAAGGGTGAGTATATAAATACCCAATAGAATGCCCCAAAATGGAGGGGGAGAGGTAAGATATACAACTGAAGAGGAAAATAGTAGATAGAACAAGGTACAGTAAAAAAAGTACAGCTCAACCCAACAAGAGAGTGGAAGTAAACTCATCCAAACAAAATGAGCTCGAAACGGTGAGAAGATGAACTTCACGTTGAGTCTTCACTTACTATAGTAGGATAATAGACTCGTCCAACCATGAGAATCTAGACACAGAAAACACATGGCATACCCCGCATGTCTTTGCCTCTCCTGGAAGGAGAGTAACCAAAACCCAAGGAGTGGGTATTAAAGGAGGACACACATATATATATATATATATATATTCTCAGTCAAAGAATACAAAATGAGAGAGTAAGGGGATATCCATATCATAGATCATCCCAAGAATAAGAGTCACCAATAGTTCCAAGATAAGTCCATCTATGATGCCTAACACTTCATGTGTCTGCCTAGGTCACACAAATCAAAGGGAATAAATTACCACACCTTGAACTATTCGCTTTGGGAGGCACTGACTTGCCCGAATGGTTTTCGGTCATGTCACAAGAAATAGACTCAGTGGGGAAAACACCCCTATTTCTTGTGAGTCCAAAGTCACTTCAAACCATGTCTCATCACTATGCCTCACAGTTGAGGGGTTACCGGTTTTAGGAAAGGATCATGTGTCCTAGTACATCAGGAGGGTCCTACTCTGGTAGTCATCGAGGAACACCACTGCCCAGACCAGATAGAGAGTACCACTCAGGAAGGTTACCAAGGAATGACACTACCCATTCCTACTTGAGGGTAAGCTCAGTGAGTTGTCAGGGAAATGCCACTGACCAGCCCTGCTGGAGGGTTACACCTAGAAGACATCATCGGGGAACACAACTACCCAGTCTAGTTAGAGGGTAAGCCCAAAATGTTGAGGAACTCCACTTCACAGTCCTATTGGAGGGTAACTTGGAGAGGTCATCAGGAAATTACACTACCCATCCCAGTTAGAGGGTAAGCCTGTGACTTCCATCGAGGAACGCTACTTCCCAACCCAGCTGGAGGGTAAGCTCAGTACTACTCATGTGATTTTGTATGATTGTTATGGTCACCGGGTGTCACCTTAGTGAATTCCAAACCTATAACATTTCACATCATAAATCAAAAGCCTTTTCTGAGGGAACCATCACATTCTATGTGAAAAAACACTCAGGATAGGCATCTCACGGGTCAAAATACGAGTTCAAATGAAGGAGATATGAACGTATGAAGAGTTCTCGGAAGAGATAAAGTAGTACACAACATGTAAGGGGACCCAAACGGTGTGTGGTCCCTCTTCACTGCCTAGATGTGTCTCTAGTCAGTACATGGGTCCCATTTGTGTAGAGGTACACACCGTGTAGGTGGAATAAATGGCGTGTCCCACCTATCCAGGGATCAGGCTGTGTTTGCTAGCAATGTCCATATACTCAGACCTCATGTTCGTGTACTTCAGTACACGATGTGTAGGCCCACACAAGAATATTGTCCATGTGGCCAACCCATGTCCATGTACTTCTACACAGACTCCCCATCTGTGTGACCCATCACACATATTTTCCAACCAGGGAAGGGTTACATGGTGTGTAAGGGAGTACTACACACCGTGTTACCCTTAAATTATTAAAAACCATAGCATTTCCATTGAGTTGGCTACACGCTGTGTGTTCTTCATCCTACACGGTGTGTAGTCGAGATTTTTCTAGAATCCCAAAATTTATCCCAATCTTTATTTGTGATTTGAATATGGTCAAACCACCTTGGATAATTCCTCGAAACGATCTGAAAACTCCAAATCTGGCTGAATCTCACGTTCACTAGCCACTATTCACTAGAAAATAGCTCTGGTCATCAACAAGGGTTTTGTTGGATATTACAAACACCGTCATTCATTCATCACTTGGTATTATAGCTCCAAATAGTTTGATTTATCATCCTTATATCACGATAATTCCATATCTATGCTTCGCTCATGATATCTTCATTTTTTTGTCAATTTAACACAAATCCGAGCACCCGATCAAGCTCGGGTTGCCCAAAAACTATCGAACTAAGAACCACAGGGTTACATCGGTGAAGAATGTGAAGAACGGGGGAAGAAAAGCACAATAAAAAAGGTTTTTACAATCTTTGGCCAAGAATTATTAGCCAATGCTCAAGAATTTGTAATTTAGGTTAGAAAAAACTGATGAAATCAAGTTTCAATACTCAGGCTCATGCAAAGGCTTGAAAATTGGGGTGCATATCAAAGAATGGAATTAGATTTGCTCAAACATTTAATAAAAAGGGATAAAACACTAATTGTTAACTCTTACCTCTTGTTTTTATCATTATTTGTTCAAGAATGAATTTTCCAATGGGGGAGGAGGATCTGTTGCATTCGTTGCACTTTGATTCACCTTGAATCATAGGTTCATCGTTCTTCGAAGGAATTCCCCAAAGGAGGAAGATGTTGTCACTAAAAAATTTAATGAATTATGAGGCCAAACATATCCAAATACAACTAATGACCTATTTATAAACTTTTAATTAGGTCAAAAGTTAATTAATTAATCAATTAATTAATTAAATTTCTTAAACGCACCACCAACGACCGAGGCATCCAAATGTCCTGCACCGACTCATTTTATGTTGAGTCTAGGGAAAACTATACATTCTAGACCCAATTGTGGTCTTAGATTTCAAATCCAATAAACCATTTAAGATTTTTACTATTTTCCTTAATTAATCATGCATGCTCAATATAAAATATATTTAATACTTTTATAAAATTAATTATGGGCACACCAGACCTCAAAATCGCACACCGTCTTAGTGAATAGCTTTGGAAATTTATTTAAAAATATTTCAATGTCATTAAAGGAAAAAAATGGGTCTCTACAGTCCCTCTATGCACCATTGTTGGTTTGGAATCCACCACACCATGGTGCATGGCGTGCTGAGTCCAAAATTTCTAGAACCTCTACACCATGCCATGATCAATCAACATGTTCATCTCCTGGGTGTGGTGTGATCAAGACCACCATGATTATGGAAAACCCCTCCATGTCTTAGTGCCAATGGTTTCATAATTTTGAAATAGTTGACCAATCATTTGATCTTAAAGAGGAAGTTATTCCCATTGACGAGGGCGCATATGATCTTTGTGGGAGGGTTATTTAGCATTTCCTTGACTCATGCTTCTATATTTTTAGACCTTAGATTCCATGGAAAGTTGAATCTTGGATCTAGGGTTGTTCTTAATTGAGGAATCCTTGATGTCTTAGGGTTCATTTGGATCCACCTTGATTTCTAAAGGCTGCTTGGGTTGTGTCATGGCAGATTACCTCTATAGTCATTGAAAGAAATGAGGTTTGAGGCAGGTGTCCCATTCACCTCTATTTAAAATTAAATCTATGTTTTGATGTGATTTTATCATGGGATTTCAATGAATTTTAATGTTTTATGATTATATTTAGTATTTATATCAAATAATTATGTTTTATTAAGATTTTTGATAAAAATAGGGAAAAGGAGGTTTTCATATGATTTGATATGAAAAATATTTTAAGGGTATAAGCCTTATTTTTGGAAATTGAAATGCCCAATTATCTCTTTATAATTGTTCTTGAAATTATTTATGATGTCGATTTTCAAAATGATGGGAAAATAATTGTTTTATAAAACTCAGGTGTGTTTTTTCCTTTATGAAAAATGATTCGAAAACTAGTATTTGTTAAAGTGTGATGATTTAAGAATGGTTTTATAAATGCTACTTAATTTATTTGAAAGACTTAGTGCCATGGGAAGTTTTTGAAAAGGCATAGTTGACACTTTTAAAGATTTATTGGAAAATGAAAACTCGTAGGACATGCCCCTTTATATACAATGAAAATTATATATATCTGAATGCTTTTAATGAAATGTCCCTTTAGAGGGAAGTTGAATTTTATTATTATTCTTGGATAAAGGGGATATTCCCATGTGGGTGTTCAAAGGTGTGGGTGATATAAATGGTTGTTTTCTGACATGATGATATGGTATGAATATTATTTTGAAATTATCACCTCCATTTATATGTCATGGGAAGACCTGTTTAGCTAGGTGGTAATTCTAGGTACACATGTGACTAGTTTAGAGTTATGGTATGGATAGTGGCCATAGGTGGGACATAGGTCAACCTATGAGATGTTCCCTTCGGTTAGGTCAGGAAGGGTTATATCAAATGTTTGGGTAGGGTTCTATTAATGTTTAATTTTTTACTGGCATGTGGACTTTGCTTCATTGACGACCATGTTATATTTATGCTAGATGGTCTCACTTTAGCACCTTGGATTCCATGATGAAAATACATGTACATTTTCCAAAAAATGGTAATTTGGATTAGTTTTGAAAGGTGTTATGATTTCTTTCATATTTTGGCTTAAAACAATTTTAACTGCATATTATGAATGATTTTCTTAAAGGAAAATGAATTGTATTTTTATTTGGAAATAACCTTATATTTGTGAAAATGTGTGGTTTCAAGGAAATCAGTTTATTTGGAAATTGTTTATAAGTTATTGAAAAGGGTGGATTTCCATGTTTTGTTAAATAAATTGTGAATACTATTTGATATTTCTTTGTAAGAGGAAACCTGAAAAACTTATTTTGTATCTTTATTTTTAAACATTCATGAAATGGATTTTCCTTTAAAGTGTTATGCTATGGATCAGTGGGTGGTGAAATACTAGTATTTGTATCTCATGCTTATACATTATTGGTTATCCAACCTCTTGGAGTAGTATACATTCATGTACCTCTTAGTTTGGGTTGATGGAGGTGCAAGTGGAGTTATTCATTTTCACAAGGAGGTTGGGTAGTGGCATTGTTCTATTTATTTCTTCTTTTAGGTTTTTTTATTGTCCATCAGGATTATATTTTGGCATCTTATATCTGTGTTGTGTTATTTACCATATTTGATCTCATGGTTTCTACCTTATCATTTTATTCTTCTTCTACTTATTTATTATTAGTGTTGGGTGAAATCATTCCCAATGCATTCTTGTTGATTCCCATGTGTTTGTTGCCAACCTATGGGAACCGAAAACACCCTTCAAGCCTTTCGATGATTGGTTTAGTTGTCCTTTTTAGGGATAAACTGAGTTGGTTCCTGAAAAAATGGTATCAAAGGAGGGTGGTTTGTCTTGTTACTTTGGGAATTTGGTAGAAAGTATTTAGGATTGTCAAAATTTAGGAGGAAAATCATGAATATGTGCATGATCACCACCTTTTGCGACGAGACTTGATTTACTAGGATTTTTTGGGATGTGTCTATATTGTAATAAAGCATGATTCTCAGTTGTTTTTAGGATTTTGATCTTTAATTTTTGGTGATTTGTGAGTTGTAATAGAACCAAGGATGAGCTCAGGGGCATATAGTACCTATACAGGGTTTGAAAAACCATTTTTAGAATGTGTGACCTAATAAACTTCTATTGGACTTCATATAGTCAGCATACAGTTAGGTAGACAGTGCGGTTAATCCTTACATTGTCATGAGTTTCCATGATTTTTGGAATTTTTTGTTCTTTTTGGATTTGATCTATTTACCTATCTTTGAGATTGACTTATGGTGAGTTGTGGGGTTTTATGAGTGTTTATGTTGTTTAAAAAAAATTAAATGGAAATTTTAAAGTGAATGATCTAGAAATTGTTTTTGAAAAGGCACCAAATTTTATAGAAAAATTGGGGATACTTTCAAAATTCTTTGTAATGTGTTGAAAATATTTTAGATCCAAAATGAAAGTCAGTATTGAAATTATTTCTAAAGTTATTTGAATTCAAAATGATATATGGTTTTGGAAATGTTTCTATGGTGATTTTGATTCAAAATGATGATTAGTTTTTAGAAAATATTTTTGTAACTTGAGGAAAATTTCTAGTGTTAATGATTTTAAAAAATTTCATGTGATGTCAAGAAATTTTAATTGGAATCATTTAAAGAGTTTAAGTGTGAAATATTTTTAAATTGGAGGTTTTTTTAAAAAATTATGTTAAGTCCTTTTGGTTTATAAGTTTCAAAATGGATTTAAACATTAGTTTTAGGAGTCAATTTTCCTTTTTAAACGAGTTTTGATAAATCCCTCTTGGGTCAAAGAGGTGAATTTAATTTATTTATTTGAAAATAAATGGTTATTTTGGTTGATAATTCATTAACATGTTGGATTTGAAATTTTCTTAAATGGGTTTTTTGAGATTGTTTATTGATTTATGATTTACCTTATGGGGTTTGACTTTTGGAGTTTATCTTGATAATGTTTATACTTATTGCTTTTAGAGAATGTCCCCATTCAAATTTAAATGGGAACTTTGGTTGATAAAGATTCTTTTGGGATGGTTTTTTCATCCACTTCAGTCCTTGAGCTTGTTGTTCTTCCTCTTTACCACCTATATCAGGATTTCAAATCATTGAATCTGATGTCAGTGTGAAGATAGTTTGAGTTTTCTTTTAGTGTAATTCATTTCCCCTTATTGACCTTTTGATGTCAGGAGCTCTGTCTTGGTTATTCTAAAATTTCTACAGTGACATTTTAAAGTTTCTAATGCCTGAATACTTTCTTGATGATGTAATAATTCAGTTAATATGGATTTTTATGTGATCTTTCTCACATATTTAATCTTCATATTTTGATGAGTTGAGTTGGGGGAGTTTTAATCTAATGGAAATTATTATATGGTGGTGAGAACCCCACATTAAAGTGTTTTTTGTGTTTAAATGGTGTATCTACTTAAATCGGTGTGGGTTTTGTTATCTAGTTTGGAATCAAGGAAGAGATGGAGTTTTTCTCTTGGGACACTAATACCTTTGTGGTGATTCTTGTTTGGTTCATTTCTTGAATTTACCTTGACTATCCCCTAAGGGATGTTTGTTGTATTGTTAATACTAATGCCTTAATTATTATTATATTTCTATTTGCTTGCAGTGATGTGGGAATTATAATGGGCCATTTACTTTGTATGAGTAGGTGTTGGGGAGACTAGGATCTAGAGTTGGTTGTTCTATGATGTTTTGTTGGAATCACTGAGAGCCAGTGCTCTAAAAGCATGGACCCGAGTTACCCTTACTTAACCTTAAGTTATACTATATAGTTCTTATTGAGACATGACCCCTTATGAGGCATTTACAATTGTTATTTATTGTTCTTTGGGGGTGGTAATCTCTTCAAACCTCTTTTCCAATGTGATTTCTAAGGTTTATCATGTTCAATGCTTTTTAGTTTTCATTGGGATATTGGTTTTTGTGTTCAAATTGAGTATTTTAGGATATTTCTTATGGTTCATGAAAGAAGACCAATTAGTGATATTTATTTGGATTGTTTTCATCTTTTTTGATTTGTTCCTTTCTCTATTCTTCAGGAGAGCATAACGGTTTGTAGGGGACTAATTTTCCAATGGGATTCTATCATGGTGGGGAGACCACCATTCATTAGCTTCTTATGTCAAAAAGTTGTATCTTTTAGTTGTTTTCTTTGAGAGTTTAATGATTGGATTTTATTGGGTTTTGGATTAATGCTTGAGTTTAGGAGCATAGCCTTGGTTGGATTATCCTCTTGAATTATAAGTTTCTTTTTCCTATTGATAAACTATTGTCCTTGAAACTTTTTGGGGATAGAAAGTGTTTTGGTAGAGATATTGTAACATCCTGACCTTTAATTTTTTTTAATTTATTTTATTTTTTATTTAGGATGTGTTGGTTGATCTTTGGTAGCTTTTTGGAATTTCTAGGTGCAATATGAGCTATACCACACCATGGTCCAATCCGTGTTGAGCCTAGGGATTTCCTTTGTACTATGGGTAGTACCGACATGCCTTGTGTTGGGCGTAGTCTCAGGTGTGGGGTGAGGGGAGTCCCTTTGTGCACTACGACCAGTTTGGACTCCACCATGCCATGGTGTAGAGTGTGGAAAGTCCAAGATAGCTAGAACTTCTGTACTACATCTTGGTCAGTCAGCATGTCAGGCTCCTGGGCGTGGCACGGTCAATACCTTCATGGGTATGGTGAACACCTCCACATTGTGGTGTTAGTGATTTTATAATTTAAAAAGGATGATTGGTCATTTGATATTAAATAGGGATTTACACCCATTGGTGAGGGTGTGTCTAATCTTTATGTGAGGGTTATTTAGTGTGTCCTTGACTCGATTTAACCCTCTAAATTCCCTTAATTTGGTTAGTATCAGTTCCTTGGAGCATCTCCCTTGTGAGAGTGTCCTTAATTCTCCATATTAGTGTGATTTCAGTGGATCCTTTTAGATTCTTTAGGCCTTGAGGTTGATTATTCAAGGTAGGATCTTATCTTGTGTTGTCCTTGTGTTTCCCTTTTAGTGATTCTATATTTTATTACCCTAGAAGACATAGAGGATAGATATAAGATCCAGGGTTGTTCTTAAATTCCATTATAAGGTTATATTTAGGCACCATCATTTAATTCTTGGATTCCTTAACTATTTCATAATTCTCTTATAACTCTTAACTTGGAATTCTAAAACTAATAAACAATGTTGTTTGGTTGGAATTTCATTGGGTATAACCTTAAAATCCTTAATAAATCTTCTATCTGACCTTTTTACCAATAAATAATCAATTTGGAATATTTAGACACTATTTATATAAGTAATAAGATGTTCCTCTTGCTTCCTAAAGAGTGTATTTTCTAATAGAAAATCACAACTGTAGATAAATTATAAGAGAGTTGATCCTTCAACATTTACTAAACCCAAACCAAACCCTCCATAACAATCTATGTGATCTCTAGAATCTATTCCTACATGCACATTTAGGTCACCACCTATAAAAATCTTCTCATTTTGTGGAAAAATATGAATCAAAGTTTCTATATTAACCCAAAACGTAGACTTGTTTTTACATCGAGACCTACTTGTGATGCATAAACACTAATGAATTTAAAAGTATCATTTTCTATAAATATAATAACGGCTATGATTCTATCTCATAATCATATGAAATCAACCACTTTATGTCTTAAGGTCTTATCCACCATAATACCAACACCATTTTTAGTCTTAGTTTTACCCGACTATTAAAGCTTGAAACCAGATCTATCCAATCCTTTTCCTTTTATCCCATCCATTTAATCACTTTTAAACACAATACACTAATATCTCTTCTAATCATAGTATCTAAAAATTCCATATATTTATTTTTTAAAGTTACAATATTCCAACTAGCTATCCTATGGGTATGATTTTAAACTAGCTTCCTTACCCCCCACATCCGCCCATAAAGGTGTGAAGACCCTTGCTCATTTAAAACTACATCTGAGGCATCGATGTAGAGTATCTAGCTCATTTGAAACCACACTCAAGCAATGAATCACGTTGATTCCAAGAAATGACCCAGTATTATCATATTGATACATTTGATCCATGTCATGAAAGTGTTCGATGAAGCTTTATGTTGACTGTCAAAAATCTAACACAACCCCACTCCCTCCATATGAGCATGGGACCTAAATATAAAGTGAGGAAATTATAATTATTTATTATTTTTTAAAATTTACTAATAATATTTTGTTTTTTATTTTATTATATTAGTTTCAGGTCCTTTAAACAAAAATTCTATGCATTCAGACTTCTTATGATTCTCATATTCAAATCTAAAACTAAAGCCTCCATTCTTCTAAAATTACAGACAGTTGAGAAGGTTAATCTAATAATTGTCATATCAAAGATCATCACAACCCATAAGCAGTAAGGCACTACTATAAAAAAATAAAAAAAAAGTTACATTATTTCATATGAAGAATCCAACAATCCATTCCTTGAGATACTAACAATCACCATTGAAAATACCATGTACTAAACTATACAAGAATAACATTGATTCCTAAATTCAATGGTAAAGATCATCACCATCCAACAAGGGAAGTATAGTACAATAGAAATATCCATTAATAAGTTCCTTCCAAGAGAAATAGATCGATAGCTATAAGTTTCCTTGAAATCATATTTTCATGATGAGGTGAATATGGATTCATAGACTTCGTTATTATCATGAGTGGGGGCCATATCTGAGGCCTTGAACAACTTCATATATCCATTACTTTCACCCGTTTCATAAGACCTTCCATTCTCAGTCTTCCTACAAACTTCAACTATTCCTGTAACCTTATCCAAACTCTTGTTATCATAAATACCATATTTTTCACCACTCAATTGAAAAATGGCCAAATTTATACTATCATTCCCAATGATCCCAATGCCACCATTCCTCAAATTTTTCTCTTCCATCTTTCCCCTAATACAAAAAACTCCTCCTCAGTCCCATTAATCACAATTTTATCCTTCTTTGTGAATACCATATAACAAACATGGAAAGTAGAGGATCCAATATCCTCTAAGGCCTTATCACTCAACACATGACCCCAACCCCTCAACGCAAAAAATTTATACCTTCCATTGAATTAAATCCTTGAAATGGGGCACTGAAACTACATCCCAGAACCATTACATTTGTTTGAATCCATCATAGGAATCACCAAAATCTGAATCGAGATCATATCCTTGAGCCCCTTAATATGAACAAATTCCTTGGGAAATTCTTCCCTAATAAACCCTACACGAGTGACTCTTTATTGAATATGTTTCCAAGCCAGTCTAACACACAAGGATTATTCATGGGATCAAATGATAACACACATTTCATCCACTTAGAAATACAATTCTAATTAGGATCAAACTTATCAGGCTTCTTCATGGCATACATGTTGAGGCAGTGGTTACGAGACTCTGCCCCAGTGGCCCCACCATCACCATCGCCACCAGGGGAACAAATTCTAAGGGTGATCATCGATGAAGGCGCCACTCCTGATCACAGAATCATCGATTTTTCCCATAGGGTCTTGCCCTGGAAGGTGAGGTATAGATATGTGAGGTCTTGAGAGGGAAAGTCATGGGGGAAGAGGGAGCATTTGATCTCCCAGATGGTGATAGTAGGGACCATGTATAGGGAAAGGGCACGATATCGAGGATTAAGTTTGAGGTATTGAATGAAGATTTTTAGGCGATCATCACAGGAATCCATTGTGAATTCTAGGTCTTTCAATCTGCAGTTGATGGAGGCCTTGTGGAGAATGAAAAAAATTTGTGAAATACCAAATTATTCACCTTATTTGGTTAAGAAAAATTAGATGATTTCAAAAAAACCATTCATTTACTTTTACTAGCTTCCTTATCTGAATAAAATGGAAGAAAATTATAACCTTTATTTTCATTTATTTTATTTTATGATTTGAACAGATGGGTTTTTTTTACTAATTTATTTACTAAATATACCTATAATATCTAGATTTCTATATACTTTTAGTTAAGTAGGATTATTTTGATGTTAGATCTTGGCATGGAAAAATTAGTATTAACACAACATGATAAAAATCAAATTATGCTGACTAATATGTGTAACATTGTTGATTTTTCATGGGTGTGATCAGATTATAAATTTATAAAATCCAACTAAAACTAATATATAGAATCATTGGAAAATGGAATTCTGGGGTTAAAACCACAGGGAAGAGCTGGAAAAGGCTAGCGACCTGACCATTATAATCTGACATGTAGATTCCTCACTCGATTCTAAGAAGTTGGGTTTTTGAACTAAATAGATTGACTGAATTTCAGTTGGTGGAGAAGGATTTGAGATCAATTTCAAGAATCATTTACATAAGATAACCCTAAATATAATAAGGGAGTGTCTATTAGCTTAGACTGTGTAGTATTTTAAAGGACACCAATTTAGATTTGGATTGAAGGTCATCAGACTCAGGGTCATTAGACCCAGAAATTTTTATAGAGTAGATTGAAAAAAATCATTATACAATTTTTTGGATCAATTTTTTTGTAAGAAAACTTTTTAAACTGATGGGTTTCATTATAATATTTCCTATCGGAAGATATAAGTTTTCTAATGGGAGTTGACACAAGTTTATTCACCTCTTGTTATTAGTGAATTTCCATAGAACCATGAGAATAACTATGACAATGATGTAAGTTATCACACTGAGACAAAACCTCATAAATCTCAGGTGCTTTACATAATTTCCTACATTTTATTGCATTAGTGTTTACTAAAATATGATATGGATATAAAATTTAATAGTTTGAAAGGGTTATGTTTTAAAATTATTAAAACTTATAAAAATTGAACAATTTATTCAACCCCCTCCCTCTTAGTTATTATTCGATATTTTGGAACTTCAATTGGTATCAGATCCAAGGTTCCCTTATTTAATCCTTATCATGTATAATCTCAATTATATCAAAAGTAGAGGGATCACTACATTTAATGACAAAAAATATTATGGATGAAAAAATTTGATGATTCCTTATCTCCCATATCTTTCCTATAAGTTGTTGAAGTTGCTACAATAGATTTCCCACTTATTGAGAAAGATTCCCTGATGATTTTTTTGAAAAGAGAAATATCAAAATTGATGGAAAAGCTAGAAATGATATCCTAATATCCTTATCAAAAATTATTTATATGTAGGTTATGTGTCTCAAAACTTCAAATAGTATGTGGGACAAGCTGGAAAGTATTTTCGAAAGGAATACTAAAGTGAAGGAAGAAAAGATACAAATCTGGCATAGTATGTATAAATACATAAAAAAGAGAGATGAAGAAACTATTGATGAATAATTCACCAGAGTAAATGAAATTTTTTGCAACATATGAGGATTAAGTTATGTCTTGGAAGATTCTACAATTTTGAATAAACTTATGAGAAACTTTAAAAACATGTTTGATTCTAAAATTTCCTCTTTAGAATATAAGGATGATTTATCTCTTGATGAATTGCATAAATTTATTTTTTCTTATGAAATGAGAAAATATCCAATGTTCAAAAAGAATATGAAAGATGAAATGGATTTTTAAGCCATGATAAAAATGAAAATACAATATGTTGAAGATGTTGATCTTTGTGACTCTAAAGATAAATAGGATGATGATTTGAATGAAAAAATCATGTCTCTTATCTCTAATAAATACAAAAGAGGAAGAGGAAAGTATTATGGAAAACTTCCACTCAAATGTTTTGAGTGTGGAGGAATCATACACTTTTCTATGAATTTCCCTAAGAAGAAATTTGGAAAATATCAAGATGATTTTGATGAAAAAAATTTATGGAAGAAGTGGAAAAAAAGTTCTCAAGAAGAAAAGTCATCCAACAAATATAAGAAGAAGTTCATGAGAGAAAAAAGTAGTATATTGTGAAAAAAAGTTTAATCAGACTCAACCAAAAAAATCTTTATAAGATGGAAGTCTATAAAAGGATAGAACTTTCATTGGAAAAGTTTAGAAAAAATACTCCTCAAATAGTGAAGAAGGAGGAGGTGAAGAATCTTACAAAGAGTATCAGCTTAGAATATAACTTATTTCATGTCTTGAGGAAAAAAATATCTCAACAAAGAAATAAAAATAATAAATAAAGATAGTGGAAAAGTTTCTGAAAGTGACAAATATGTTGTCAAGAGATAAGAAGAATACATACAGGATATATTAAGTTACAAACTAATAATTTTTTACAGGGAAATATGGTTGAAGATCTTAGTAAGAAGCTGGCATATAAGGAATAATAAATTAACAAGTTCCAATCAAGAATTCTTGAGTCTAAAATTACCTTGAGGAAGATGAATTAAAACGTTAACAAAGCTTCATAAGTAAAAGTTGAGAGTTCTAAAGTTGTTGAGAGAGATCAACTCAAGAATCAAGTGAAATCCTCACCCACCAAAAATAATGTTTCATATGATTTTTATAACATTTCAGGTTCCAGAACAAGTTTTATGAAATATTGGGTGGAAAAGGCTGTGGGAAACCTATTTCATATACAAAAGATGAAAACTCACTCAGGAGGAAAGATGGTCCACATATAGATATTGTTAGAGTCAGAAGAAGTTATCAACCTCAACAAAGTTTCTATAGAGAAAGATCTTACTTCAATAGAAAATCAAGATTTGATGGCTATTACTCATGTTGTGGAATCTATGGGCATAGTTCTTATAATTTTTTTCATAGATTTTTACTTCTCGAGAGAAGGCTTGATTAAAGTGAAATAAATGGTGGAAGAAGGATGAGTAAATTTCCTAACACATAGAAAGTTAGAAAATAAAAATCTCAACATATTAGAAACTTTCCCACTAATTTTTTTTTGAATGTATGGAAGAAGCTTTTGGAAGATCTGATGAGGCTGGTCATCAGGTATAAAGATTTATGACACTCCTTCCAGAACAAGGTTCTTATGGTAGAAAAGAAAAATAAGATGAAAATAAGAATGTTGAGGAAAGATATTTTTCTGTCAAGATAACCTTAAAATAAAGTAAAAGGAACAAACCATAGATAATTTATAGTGTTTGTTCTTTACACATGACAGGTGATATAAAAATCTTGAAACATGTTGAAATTCATGATGGAGGAGTAGTTACCTTTGGTAATGATAGTTACTTAGAAATCAGAGGAATCAGAACGACTGAAATTGAAGCAGAAAAGTTGAAATCTAAGGAAGTTTTATTTTTTTATGGGATAAAACATAATTTACCTGGTATAATTCAAATTTGTGATGATGGAAAAGAATTTATTTTTAGAAAATATACTTGTATCATCAGAAGTGTGAAATATGGAAAAGTTATCACAAAAGGATAAATAACTAGTGTTAATATTTTTCAAATTGGAGAGTTTAATAACTACTATTACTTGAGTGCTGAAGATGAAAACAAATTGTAGCACCAAAGACTTGGACACATTGGGAAAAAAAACATGAAAAAAATTTCTAAAGTTGATCTTGTCTGTTATTTTCCATAATTTAAAAGAAGAGATGAAGATGTTTGTGTTACCAGTTAGAAAGGGAATATGACAAATAAAATTCCTAAGAGAGTTGAGATTCCGCCTACAAAACCTCAGGAACTTATTTATTCCTATTTATGTGGGATAATGAGACATAAATCAATAAAGGGATATTTATAATTTATCACTTATATTAATTATTTCACTCGAATGAAAAACAACATGTTTATGAAACACATGTCATAGGCTTCAGAAATATTCAAATTTTTTAAAGAAGAATTTGAGAAATAAATGGGGGTTTATATAAAGAAGTTGATAAAAGATAATGGTATAAAATTCACAAGAAATAATTTTGAAACTTATATGATAAATAATGGTATCAAACATTAGTATAGTTCTCCCTACACTCCACTAAAAATGGAGTAGTATAAATAAAGAATAGAAGTTTGGTGGAAATGGGAAGAAGTATGTTAGAAGAATACAAGCTTTCAAAGATCTATTGAAGAGAAACTATTAATACTATTGTACATGATCAAAATAGACACTTTTTGAGATTGGAAACCAATATGACTTCTTGTGAAATGTGGTATAACAAAAAACTTTCATTGAAATACTTAAAATTTTTTGGAAGTCCATTTTCCTAAAAATAAAAAATCTGGATCTTAGAAAGTTTGATGAGAAAGATGGAGAAAAAACTTTTATGGGTTATTCATGAAATGGAAGTAGTTTCAAATTTTGGAACAAATGTTTTCAAAAAAATTCTGACTCGTATGAAGTGAAATTTATCAAAAATCAAAATTCCATAACAAAAGTTGTTGAGAATGTTGAGGATGATAAACTGGAGGTTTTTAATGAAAGTGAGAATTATACAAAACAAACTTGTCAAGATTCAAAAGAATCATGTGATGATAAAAGTTCATCTAGTAATGAAACATTTAAATTCCCTATATTACATAAACATTTTGAGAATGAAAATATTATTGGGAATTAGAAGGCTCTAGTTCAGAATAGAAGAAAGTTGAGATTAGAATATCAAACTTCACTTATCTCAAAAGTTGAAATGGAATCAATTTCAGAAGCTATTAAACACAAATAATGGGTGAATGATATGTATTAATAGTTGGATCAAATTAATAAAAAAAATAAACACAGTAACTTGTTCCATTTTCAAAAGGTAACAATGTTATTGAAAAAAATGGGTTTACATAAACAAGTTTAATGAACATGGATAAGTTTCAAGAAACAAAGCAAGGATTGTTTGTAAAGGCTATGCATAGGTTGAAAGTGTGGATTTTTATGAAACCATTTCCCCCATTGCAAGGTTAGAAACTATTATAATGTTTCTAGAAGAGGTTTCTCACTAGAATTACAAAGTATATCAGATGGATGTAAAGTCGACATTTCTCAATGGAGAAATCAAAGAAGAAGTTTATGTTGAACAAACTTGTGGGTTTCTACTTGATGAGGATGAAAAAAAGTTTGTATATTGAAGAAATATTTGTATGGGATGAAAAATATCCACATGCATGGTATTCAAAACTTGAAAATTGTTTGAGAATGTTGAATTTTTCTAAAGAAAAATTTGATATTAACTTATATGTGAAAGATGTTGACTCTGGAACTCTAATTGTAATTGTTTATGTGGATGATATATTTTTTTCTAGGGATAGAGAAGATGTTTGTAAAATATTTTCTGAAGAAATGAAAAGGAACTTCAAGGTTTCGATGTTGGGGGATCTAACTTTCTTCCTTGGTTTACAAGTTTAATAAAAGGGAAAAACATTTTCTCATCTCAAGAAAAGTATTCCAGAGAATTGTTACAAAATTTTGGCATGGAATAATAAAAATAATTTTATACTTCTATATCAGTGGGGATGAAGTTGAGTAAAGATGATTCCGGAAAAAGTGTGAATCAAAAAGACTTTCAGAAGATGATGGGAAGTCTATTTTACCTTACAGTCTCAAGGCATGATATTGTTTATGTTGTGACTTTGTGTGTCCGGTATAAAAGTAATCTAAAAGAATCAAATATGTTGGAATTAAAGATAATTATAAGATATTTCAAGGGAATAACTTCACATGGGTTGTTATACGAAAGAAATTGTGAGATTAAGTTTTATAGTTATACATATGCCGATTGGGATGGATATTGTAATGATAGAAAATCAACCTTAGGAGGAACATTTTTCTTGGGTATTGGAATAGTAAGAAACAAAGTTTAATAACTTTGAGTAAATGGAATCAAAATATGTTGAGGCTACTCAGGCTAGTACTCAGATGTTGTGTATGAAAGTTCACCTGAAAGATTTGAAAGTAAAAGTTTCTAAACCATTGAAGATACTTTATAATAATAATAGTGAAATTGATATTTCTAAAAATATTGTCCAAAATTAAAGATCAAAACACATTGATATAAAGTTTCAATTTATAAAAAATAGAGTTTCATATGAATATTTTTTTCAAGAATATATCTCAATAAAGTATCAAATTATTGATATCTTCACAAAGGAAATGCCAAAAGAAAGGTTTGTTGAGTTGAGGCTACAACTTCATGTTCATCCTCCTCTAATGAATTCCTAAGTCTTATAAGGAATCTCCCACCATGATTTATATTATGTTGACAAGGGGGGTGATAAATTTAAAAAATACTTTATAAAAAGTTTTTACTTATCTTTATTTTATGAATCTGAATCTATGGTTATCATAAAATGGGGGATAAAAAAAGAAAAGTGAGATAAAAAGTGAGGAAAGTTTATATTAACATGGACACATAATTTTCTTTCCACTAAGGGATTAAATTCCTTTAAAAATATTACTTTATCCAGTATTTTGGTGTCAGGACACTATTTTTGAGAAAGTCTGTGGTTTGGTAAAAGTAAAAAAACTTGAGTTGTTTACAAAAGTTGAGTAGTGAAATTTTTTTAAGAGTTGAAAAAGTTGTTAAAGAGTTTTGTAAATAAATAAAAGGGGGGATATTGAAGAACCTTTGTGATTCTTTTTTTAAAAAAGTTTTTTATTTATTGAAAACTAACCTTTTTGTAAAATAATGTTTTGGTTTTTCAAGATTATATATAGTGCATCAGAATGAGTTTTTATAAGAAAGCTGAAAGTTTCCAAATGTTTGAATCCTAAAAAAAGGATAAGAAAAGTTTTATTTTTAAGAAAGTTGTTTTCTGGATGCAGAGGATCAGACTAAGAAGCACCAGATGAAAAGTATTAGACCAAGAAGCACCAGATGTAGAGGTGGTCAGAAAAATGAATTTGTTGATCAGATGCACCATCGATATCAAGACCATCAGTATGAAGATCAAGATCCATTAGACACTGTGTTTTTTAAAAAATTAGTAGTTTCTTAGTGAAGGGGTCATAATTTTTCTGAATAGTTTTAAAAGTAGATAGTAAAGTCATTAGTTAGAATGTTTTCATACTTCATAACCCAACTGAGATGATGATTTTCCAATATTGAAGTTCTCATAAATCATGAAAACTATCATGATAACATATTTTGAATAAATGGAGGAATCATAAAGTTTGTATTTGTTCTAGAAACCTGAACATAGAAGATTAGATCCATAAGTACCTAACACATAAGTTTTCAAAAGTCAGAATGAGTAAAGCTAATGAAGTTTGAAGAATTTCAAATTTTATGAGTGGAATTATCATCATATGCAGAATATAATAATGAAAATTCCATTGTTATTAGGATTCCATCAGACTAAATCTGAGAAGGAAAGTCGACCAGACTAAATCTGAAGAGGATAGTCAGATCATAACAAGTAATTCAAGATAGTCAGATAATAATGAATAGAGGAATAAAGTCATATCATAATTAGATGAGGAAGTTTTATCATAATAAATCTGATGAAGTTGATTAGATTGAAGTTGAGGAAGTTACATCAGACTGAAGAAAGTTAGTATGTTTGAGAAGACTGATTTTGGAGAAATATTGAGAAGGTTTGAATCAGTAAAAGTTGAAGTTTAAATGTGGGTGTTTTTTAGAGTTTTGAAATTTGAGTAATCGGGAAAAGTTTTTCAATTTTATGCCTTTTTTATTCTGAGTCACCAATAAATAGAAGAAAATTACATTTTTACTTTGAGACTTTTTTGTGTGGAAAATGTAGAGCGCTATATAATTCATGTCAAATTTTCTTTTCAGACTGAGATCTTAGAATAAGGTCAGACTATTGAAAGTTTTGTTTACCAGACTGAGGAAAATCAAACTAAGCATTTGAACAGAGTTTGAGTTTTACAGATTGAGAATGGTTTCATCATACTGATTCCATCAGATTGAATTCATCGGACTGAGGAATTTTGAATTGAGTTTGAGTAGTTTTTGAGAAGTGCAAGTTTTTTTATCCAGGCAGAACAAAAAGTTTATTCAGGCACATAATGAGAAAGGGAGAATCATATTGAGTCAATCAGACCAAGCCAATCAAACTAATTCCATCATATTGAATTCTATCGGACTGAAGTCCATCAGACTAAATTCCATCGGACTGAAGACCATCAGACTTAGGGTTATCATACCTAGGAATTTTTATGGGGTATATTGAAAAAATTCTTTATACTTTTGTTGTGGATCAATTGTTTTTTAATAAAACTTTTTAAAGTGACGATAATCGGTATAATCTTTTCTGTTAGGAGATAGAATGTGTCTAATAGGAGTTAAAACAAGTTTTATTCACTTCTTATTATTATTGAATTTCTATAGACCCACAAGAGTGGATATGGTAAGGATGTAGGTTCTCACACTGAGGATGAACCTTGTAAATATCATGTGTTTTACTTGTTTTCCTACTTTTTCATGCATGATTATCTACTAAAAGATGATAAGGATAATAACTTTAATAGGTTGTAGGGGTTAAGTTTTAAAATTATTGAAACTTATAAAAAGTGAACAACTGATTCACCCCCCTTCTCAGTTTTTATTCAATCCTCTGAAACTTAAGTATTAAAGTATTTCATTTTATATTCATCTTGTTTTTCCAATGATTCAATCATTAATGAACTAGTATTTGATTATTATACACCACAATCAACATTCATTACTTAATGGAATAATTTCTCCTTGTGTCCACTAAAAAATATAATTTTTTTAGTGATACTTAAAAAAAGTTCAAATAGAATCAATAAACTAGGCAATTAGAAGTTGTGTACTTCTCATTGCTACCACCCTTTTTCATATTCTTGGAGAAAACACCATACTTCTTGTAATGTTTCATATATTACTTGGTTACTATATTTGTATTCAATACCCAAGAAATGAAATAGAAACATTACTTACAATTGAGGAATATACCTGATGAAGAAGTAATTACTTTCTTCTTTAATTTAGTTCAATGCATTTATATTCTATATACTTATTTCAAGATATGCGAAGAAAATAGCCTCTTATATGATGACTAACCTCTTTTTATTGAAGGAAATTGCAAAGGTGCATTTGGAATCACACTTTCCAATGGAATTTTCTCCATGTATTTCAACTTGTTCACCATAAGAACTAAAACTTTCTTTAAGTTCTTATTTACTTGGTGAACCTTACCTAAAGGTAATGTAGAATTTTCTTTATACCATTCATTTTTTGTGATCTTAAACATAACTGGAGTATATGGGTGAAAATGATATGGGATGTATTGAAAAATAATGATCCATATTTCAATTTACACATATCAAGTGTAATGATCACTCATTCATATCTCGCTTCACTTTCCCATTTCAAACTTCTCATACATGAGACAACATGTGAAATAATTCATGTATAATGTTTTATCAATAACCCACATCATACATTAATGATATCATTATGAAATAACCATCATAAAAATCATACATGGGTATCCTGTAAGCACCTTTTCACACCCTTTCTTCCCCAGGTGTCTAAATAGGTATTAGGGACTCTAACACCTTAAATTTTCTTTGTCCTGATACTTTGTGAAAGAACCTATACTGCTAGTGGAAACTCATTATGGAATGTACATGTCCTTTTCCCAAACTTAATCACAGTATGTTTGTGGTATCACATGCCATTTTCTACAAAAAAAAATCAAGTAGATTTATACTTTTATCTTTATTACTAGTAAGAAATTACTGATTAATTTAATCATCAAATGTCTCCCACTATTTTATCAAACTCTAGTATCCCTCACTTCTAAATTCAGAATACTCTATCATTTGAGTATTCTAGTAGAAATGATCCTTGAAACCACTTCTCATAGTCTACTAGATTTGGATACACCACTACTCAGTGAGTTTGAAGGTAGGAACTAAGATTTACAACCACATTCACTCGCCGCTCCTTGATCCGTTGAGTGAAGTCTCAACTTATAAAAATAATAAACATGATTTACTCAACATTTTCCTCTAAAAAATGAACTTTTACATGTGTATAATAGTTTTTTTAAAGGGGGATCAAAATTTATTGTATATGCTTGCAGTTATGACTAAGGCAAAAACATATTGAAAGAGTGAGGGTGAGAATTGTTGGCACAAGAGAGAAAAATAGTAGGTTTCTATTACAGTAACATATGAATTACAAAAGACATAGTGAAAGAAGGAAATTGAGGACATAAAAGAAGGTAGGAGAATAAAACTTCTCACAGGTAGCAATTATATGACCAATACTGAAGACTCTAATGCACCAAAACCATATCCAAGCAAGAATAATATCTACAATGACCTAAACTACTCCCAACAGCTCCATTTCCACCCCAACCTACTGATACCAGTCCTAGAAAACTAATTAAAGTAGAAAAAGACATAAGTTCCCTTATTTAATATATTTTACCCATCAATGCATACTACACAACACAACACTGGCATGAACCCTTCCTAACAGAGGGGATCAGGTTAGGTCAGGTAAATTTATCCATTTATCCTAATTTTCCAATTTTTACTAATTCAATGATAGTACTTCCATGGTCTGGAAAAGAACATATCCCAACCAATCACTATGATAATTTTATGTTATAACTGTCAAGGTCTTAGAAACCCAAAAAGTTCATGAAATCCAAATATGAGGCAAAATTTTTACCTGGATATCATCTTTTTGTCTGAGACTCTATTGTAAGATAAGGACTTGGTTTCTATTAAATATAAATTGTGTTTTCCTTGTACTTTTGTATAAATATAAGGGGAATATCAGGATGGTTTGGAATTTTCTGGAAAGAGGATATCAATTTCAATGTGTGCATTTATTCTTATAATCATATTATTTGATGTATTCATGCAGAGAATGAAGTTGATTGGAATTTAAGTGGTATTTATGGGTGCCTTCATAGTGCTAAAAAGTGTAAGACCTGGGAAATTCTTAAGCATATTGTTTCTCAAACTCAAGGTAATATTCTTCTAGGTAGTAACTTGAATGATATATTTTCTTCATTTGAGAAATAGGGCGGTTCTCTTAAATATCAAAAAGAAATGATAGGTTATTTTTGAAACTTCACTTATTGGGATTCCATGGTAATAGTTTCACATGGTTTTGAGGAAGAGATTCATGTGCCATAATAAGTTAATGTTAATATCAATTAATAGGATCTAATTCCAATATTGATGAATTCTTTGTATACCAAGTAAAAATTTTGTTTCCAACAAAATCAGATCATTCCCCAATTCATACCATGATTTCTTTGGATAATTTACAGAGGTAAGAAACTATAAGATTCTGGATTGAAATTTCCTGACTTAAGGATGATGGATGTAGATGTGAATCAAGACTGATCTTTTGGGGACTAACTATAAGGCCCCAGCCTTAAGCATTACTTAATCTTGAGTTAAGTCAATAATTTGACTTTAATTCACATAGAGGATCTTTTAAGGTTTAGAGATTTAGATAATTATGTCATAATTGATACATAACAACTTGAATATTACAAGTAGACACTTCTACTCACTATACATTTTTTTATAAAATAAAAACTCTTTAAAAATAAATATGACATCATTTCATGTTTTAATAGCATAACTTTTCATTGATCCCGTCCTTGAATCTATTATTCTTTATGTCCTATGAAAAACACCTCAGAACTTGGGATGAGCATAAAAAGTTGAGTAAGGGATACATAAAGAATTAAAATTTTTAGTTTTGAGAAAACATGTAAACCATGAATACTTTATCATAAAGTAATACTTTTCACCTTTAAGAAGTATCAAAATCACTTCACTTAATAAAATCTCATTTCTTACCATTTTTGTAACCAAAAGATTACCATAAATCCCATAGAAAGCAACATAAAATATATAAAGGCAACTTGGGTCATAAACATACTTGAATGGAATAACCATATGGTCGAATTACACACATATCACTAAATGGAATATCCATACAACTGATTTCCATACATATCACTAAATGGAATAGTCATAAGACCAACTTCCATACTCAATGAATTGAAGGTTATAATGTAACCACCCATCCTTTGGTTTATCATGGAACCACCCATCATTTGGTTTATCATGTAACCACCCATCATTAGTTTATCACGTAACCACCTGTCAAATGTCCAAGTACCATTATATAATAATAACACATAAAATATTGCAAACATCAACATTTCACTAATAACATTTCATTTGCAATCACAAGAAATCATTTCAAGATATTGAAATACACAATCCATTTCAAAAACCATTTTCAATATGAAAACAACCAAAAATGGAATAAGGAATTTCTTTTCCTTTTAAAAACATTAAGGCTTATAGAGGAAGCCAAATATCAAATAAAGATTATGGAAACAGAGAGGTCATTGTCACCGCATATGTTAAAAACATTCCTTTTATCATTTAGTAAAATGCTCCGTAGAAAAAATATTTCATTTGAATGAAATTAAATTTCAAAGGGGTTTATTATACACTGTATAAAATAAGGAGGAGTATATTATCAAAATATTCCTCAATGAAAGGAGATTGAGACGAAGTCCCTTAAAAATATTGTATCAATGGTGTAAGAATTTATCAATGAGTTGATTATTTGTAGCAATAGTATATCCACACAAATGAAAGTGGAAATTAAAACATAAATAAAAAATAGTGACTCCACACATAATCTTAGCATAATATAATCAGTGAAGTATGCGTAAAACCCAATGAGTGGAAATTGTGTTTAGAAATTCCATTACAAAAATCATTTTTTAAATAAAAAAGATCAATTATGTGTATTCACTATACATACACATAAAGAAATTATAAATAAAATATAGGACAACAAAAGTTATTCCTTACATAATCATAACACAGTATAATCAAGAATTATAATATTAACCCAAAGAATGGAAATTGGGTTAATAAGTTCCCTTACCTTGAGTTTGACTCGTCACGTATGTTCCTTGTTCTTCCTGAATAATAAGATTAAGTTAATCTCTACTTGATTAAGAACATTTTTCAAGTTTATTATTCCTTTTATATCACTTATTAATATGTTATAAAAATTACATAATTATTTAATTTAATATCGGTCATTTTATCGATATTTGGTACCTGACTCGAAAATGAACTTGTTTTGATATAAATTGTACATGTAGTCAAAATTAAATCATCTCCAGAATTATATTAATGATTTAAATATCATATATATCTAGTATATATTTATTTATAATAGTCCATAACATTTGGATATAATAAATGAAATGCACCATACATGGAGACGGTAGGTCATATGTACGCATGAACGCTACTTTCATTTATTTTTCATATTAAAATAATAATATTAAAATGATATATTATAATACCAGTATTATATTTATGTCATTTATGTCTCATAGGTTTAATAAAACCATCCTTTATACGTTCCATGTATAGAATGATCGATTCATATCACTTTGAGGGGGCGGTAGTCCACACTTCCTTAAATGAAATTATCGTATTCACATATCATGGAAAGCATAATGGTATGTTGTAAATAAAAATTTCAAAAGAATAGGGACAATATAAATATAATATATATATCATATATAAATATAATTCCATTATAATGGCCACCATGAGAGGTGGTAGGGGAAAATCGAACAATCATCGTTTCGTGAGGCAGTAGTTCGTCGTACACAGAAACAGTATGTCCGTATCCATTAGATGGAGGTGTGTGTAAGTGTAGTTAGAATAATTCTCATAAAAAAATCCTAGTATATTTATTATGCTAGTGTTGTTATATAATCAAATAATAATAAGAGAATATGGAGTGGAGAAGGAAAAATAAAAGAAAAGAACTTGAGAGAAGACGTTACCTCTAAATCAGGTAACTTCTTTTGATTTGAAGCAAAAGGATTTCTTGAATTGCCTTATACCCAAGTTAAGGCTTCTAGGAGGAATATAGGGATGTTGGGAGATTATTTGGTAGAATTTGGATGAGACAAGGGGCTTGAGAGGTGTGAGTTATGTGTATAGAGGTGGTGGCCTTTTATAAGAGGGAGGATGGGCACTTTTGAAAAATCTAGAAATATTATAAATTAAATTTCAATTAAAAATGGTCCAACACTCATTTAATTAGAAGATAATATTATTTTGGTTTGAATACCCATCATCCAATTATTTTTATATAAGTTTTTAATATTTTTTTATCCTTATATTTTTTGTTTAACCCTTATTTTATCTTTTTTAATCTTACTGTGAAATCATGTTATTTACACATTGTGGGTTAATGTAATTACCATATCATGTCAAAAGATCCAAAAAAAAGTCACTTATGACATATTTGGATTTTTATTAACCATTTGGATAAATCTAAGGTTTTTAGGAATTTAATATCATTTAATACACTATTTTATATTTTAAGTTACGAATTATGTCAATTTTAGACACTATTCATACTTGACTTGTTTACAAATTCGTAAAAACATGATTCCTTCGAAAAAAGGAATTAAATAAAAGATAATATGTCAATATCATACATAAAATTCATATATGACATCAAAATAACCTAATTACATTTATTTTATCATTTATAATATCATTTATTTGAATCATTTATTAATGAAGCAATCATTGTATCATCATTGTGTCATAATTAAATTTATTTATTTAATGTATAAAATTTATAAATAAAATATCATGATATAAGAAATCTTTTTATATTTATAAAGACTATTTATAGTCGAGTAGATCAATTATATAACCCCATATAAAAATTGTTTTAGTAAAAGATACATGTTTATGTTATATTTTTCTTTACTTTAAATTAATTATTATAAAATGTCATTTTCACACCCAAGTGTCTCCATGGGGTCCCAAAATTAACCCAAGGATGCTCATGGTCGGAAATATATCATCCAATAGGATCAGGACATGTGTTAGGGTAGTTTAATATTATTATAATATTATTTTTTTTAACCTTATTTACCAAATTTACCTTTTAACCGTGGTAAATAAAATGATTACCAAAGTTACTATTTATAATGTCCAAAAATAAAAGGTAACTACTCAAAAAATTTGGGCATTTTGATTCCAAATATAAAATCCATTTTTATAAATTCAAAACACATAAGTTTCAGTAATTAATTCCCGTTGTCAAAACCAAAAAGTGGGGTTTTAAGAAGTAATAACTATCAAAAGATTGACATGTGTTTATGTCCAATTTCAAAGTAAAATTATTTCCAATGACTAACATTGTATTAAATAAGAAAAATATATTCCATTTATACTTTAAAACTATTAAATAATGTTATTTAACCATATAAATTATCTCTATGGAAAAAGTTGTTTTCAATTAAGATTTAGCGTATTTTTACTATTAATCAAAACATGATAGTTATCAGAAAAATATAAAAAAATAATCCAAAGTAAATTTTTATGTCCATATTTTAAATAAGAAGTTTATTCTGTCAAATAGAACAAATAAAGGTGTTATAAACTAAATTTAAAAATGGTTCACCATCAAAAGGCGGTAAAACTTCATTTTTAGAAAAATGATTCTTTTATCCGAAAAATTAAATTTGTTCTCATATCATATATATAAAACATATAAGATGAATTTAAAACATTACATTGAATATATAACATATATTTTTTATTTAATAAAAATCCATAAAGAGTGATATGATTTTATAAAAAAAATTATTCTCTTCTAAATAGTTTTTCATAAAAACACATCCTTTATATTCAATTGGTTTTTATTTTCGTTTGTAATAAATTTGGCAACCAATGAATCATATGTAAACCATATTTCAAAATCTAGTTGATATTATTCATTCCCTCCAATCCAATGGTTAGTTTTTAACTACCATTTAAAATAATAATATTATTATTATATTATATTTTGGTATAACTCAATGTTGCGTGCAACGTCAGATTTCAGAGAAATCTGTTGTTGCGTGTTGAGTATGCTATCGAAAAAAGCATCCCATTTAACAAAAAATTAATATATTATTCATAAATATTAATATAAATTAAAAAGTATTATTCTATAAATAATTGGTTCATTACATCATTCCCCACTTTTGGAAATTGCGTCCTCGCAATTTTAAAATTGGGCTCGGAAGCTTCATTCAAAATCCCACATCGGAAAAAGAGTCAATAAAAATATCACTTTAAAAGAAAGAAAGAGAAGTGAAAAGGTCACCCAAGATAACACATACTAGGGCTCCATGTAGGAAAACATGGATATGGAAGAAAAAACTAAGTGTCAAGTTCCGATGGAGAGTGATAGAAAACATGATCAGGAGAAAGTTAACAACCAGAAAACCACAAACTTGTGATGGGTTAAAAGGTCTTTGATTTATCGGTAGGAAAAGTAAATGGAAAATGTTTTTGTTTTAATTTCCTTTTCATAAATTTGAGGAATTTATTTATGAGATTTATTAAGAGCATAAGGAAATATACTTACTTTTCAAGTAGAGTTTCCTCCTTAAATAAATCTCTACCACAAACTTATCTTTTCTCCAAATGATGAGTATTCAAGACGACTTGGTCACACCTAAAGCGCTAGAATCAACTTCTAGAGAATCACATATTCCTCAAAATATTAACTATGTATTCATTCAGTCTTGAAACATTAACCAAAACAAAAATGGTTAGTACAAGATCAGATAATACCCATAAAATATAATCCTTTATAAAAAGAAATACTACTCTTAATCTCCAAAATTCAACAAACAATACCCCAAAGTTCAATAAAGACCATTCAAAAAATAATAATTGTCCATGAAATTATTCAAGGTATTCCAAACTAAGATTGAAACCCAAAATTTAGTAGGATTTAATCACATAGTCTTCCATGATAAATCTAAACATTTATCTCCAGATAACATCGACTAATCTTAAAGTCTCATACTAAAAAGTAATTAAACTAATCACATATTCTACAAGATAGGTTTATCATTTCCATAAATAACCCAAATCGCCATATGTACACAATAAAAACATATATTCTTCAAAAATAAAATTCAACCATTACTCCTTAAATGAAATCAATTAGTATTCTATTTTTCTTAGGTATATAGTGTTCCCAAAAGAGTAAACATATTCTAAAATAATATTTATCACTTAACCACCAATTTTTTTTCCTATAATAAGGATATCCATTTGATAAAGAATATGTTCTCAAAATCAACTTATTATTGATCTATAAAATCATTTAACTAAAAATAATAAATCATACTAACTAGGGACTTCATGTAGGCCAACGGTGGTTAATAAATCCCAGTTGCACTTTGGTTGTGGGTTTGATTCCCAAATCTGTTTCTAACGTGATGGGTTGCCACACGGTCACATGTTGTCCTTTTTCAAAAACTATATAATTTTTAAAACATTCCAAAAATGAGATAAAATCTTTAAAAATAACCATAACATATATTAACCTCAACGTTTATCTCATACCTCATATTTTTCACCCCAAAAAGTAATAACCCATAATTGCCTCAAATTCAAGGATCATATAAACCCTAATGGTTATTTATAACTATATCTACAAAAGAAAATATAATTCTTCAACAATTAACATTTTTATATAAAAAACTTAAGGGTTTAAAATACTAGAAGTCTTCCAAATTAATCCCATCATTAAAACATTTAAACATATCATCATCCATAAATCCAACATAACTCTTAAATTCCTAAAATGTAGACATATTAATAATCAAACATTATTCATTATCCTTTATCCATGTTTTTACATCCTGTTATTTTATACTTCTTTCCTACAAAAAAATCATGCATAATGTCCTAAGATTTCAATAATGTAAAAACATGAGCTAAGAAATAATCTATACCTTTCATAGTTCATTTTCAATTTCCTCATATTCAATTGGAATGGAATTAGGTATTGGTAAACATATATTTGTATGTTCCTACTGATACCATTCCCAAACCTTCTTCTTAGTACATCTATTTACGTAATGACCATGCACACCACATTAAAAACCTACAATTGATCCCTCAGAAATAACTTATTTCCCTTTCTTGGAGTCAACTGAATGCTTCCTTTTTCCTAGATAGGTTATTGCTTTTTTACCTTCACTAATACATCTATAACATCTTCCCATCCCTTTGAAACATTTTCCTAGGTGTTTCTTTCCAAATCCTTGACACATAGGTTTCTGAATATACTTACCTTTATGATTATTACCTGAACTTCCAAAGGGATTCTTTTCTCGCATATATTATGCCTTAGAAAAACCACCAAGGTTAGAGTGGTCAATCATGACTCCATATAGTTGGTTAATAATAACCACAAGAGTTCTCATTGCATCTCCTATTTCATTCGGTTACTTATTCAGAAAACCACCATAGTTTCCTCCATATCCATTGTTACTTTGGTGCCTACAAGATCTAACTATTTACTAAAACCAAAAAGGTTAGTGTGAGCATATCAGTAAAATTATCATATACAATCTCATGAGAAGGTTAAACACTAAGATATAATTATTCATGTTATCTTAAACTCATTCAATTTATCTAAAATAATTATGAATATTTATAATTATAACCAATATGGTTATATAAAACATGCCAATTATTCTTAAATAACACCCTAACCTATAAAGTTATCTAAACCGACCTCTGATACCAACTATAAGGCACCATTCTTAAACATTACTTAATCTTGAGTTAAGTCAATAATTGGAATTTAATTCAAATCAAGGATATTTTCAGGTTTATAACTTTAGAGAATTAGGTTATAAATGATACATAACAACTTGAATATTACAAGTAGACACTTCTACTCACTATCCATTTTTTTATAAAACAAAAACTCTTTAAAAAGAAACATGACATCGTTTTATGTTTTAATAGAATAAATTTTCCTTGATCTCATCCTTGACTCTATTCTTATTTATGCCCTATGAAAAACATTTCAAAACTTGGGATGAACATAAAAATCTCAGTAAGAGATACATAAAGAATTAAAACTATTAGTTTTATGAAAACATTTAAACCATGAATACTTTATCATAAAGTAATACTTTTCACCTTTAAGAAATAGTAAAAACACTTCACTAAATATAAGCTCATTGCTTACACTTTTTTGTAACCAAAAGATTACCATAAAGGCCATAGAAAGCAACATAAAAAATATAAAGGTAACTTGGTACATAAACATACTTGAATGTAATAACCATACAGTTGAATTCCACACATATCACTAAATGAAATAGTCATACGGCTGACTTCCACACATATCACTAAATGGAATAGCCATTCAGCCGACTTCCATACCCAATGCATTAGAGGTTATAACATAACCACCCATCCTTGGTTTATCATGGAACCACCGATCATTTGGTTTATCATGCAACCACCCGTCATTAGTTTATCACATAACCAATCGTCAAATTCCCAAATACAATTATATAATCATAACACATAAAATATTTCAAATATCAACATTTCACTAATAAAATTTCATTTGCAATCATAAGAAATCATTTCAAGATATTGAAAAACTCAATCTATTTCAAAAACCATTTTCAATATGAAAACACCCAAAAATGGAATAAGGTATTTCTTTTCCTTTTAAAAACATTAAGGCTTATAGAGGAAGCCAAATATCAAATAACAATTACAACGATGAAGAGGTCATTGTCGCCGCATACGTTAAAACCATTCATTTTGTCATTTAGTAAAATGCTTCATAGAAAAAAGATTCCCTTTGAATGAAATTAAATGTCAAAGGGGTTTATTATACACCGTATAAAATGAGGTATATATTATCAAAATATGACTTAATGAAAGAAGATTGAGACAAAGTCCCTTACAAATATTGTATCAATGACGTAAGAATTTATCAATGGGTGATTATGTGTAGCAACAGTATATCCACAAAAACGGAAACGGAAATTAAAAAATAAATAAACAAACAGCGATTCCACACATAATCATGGCATAATATAATCAATGATGTATGCGTAAAACCCAATGAGTGGAAATTGAGTTTATAAATTCCCTTACGAAAATCATTTTGTAAATAAAAAAGATCAATTATGTGTATTCACTATAAGTACACATAAATAAAGTATAAATAAAACATAGGACATCAAAATTTATTCCTTACATAATCATAGCATGGAATAATCAATAATTAGAAGATTAACCCAAAGAATGAAAATTGGGTTAAAAAGTTCCCTTACATTGAGTCCACCTCACCATGTATGTTCCTTGTTCTTCCTAAATAATAAACTTAATTTAATTTCAACTTGATTAATAACCTTTTTCAAGTTTATTATTCCTTTTATATCACTTATTACCACATTAAAAAAATTACATAATTATTTAAGTTAATACCCGTCGTTTTATCGTATTCGGTACTTGACTCGAAAATGAACTTGTTTTGATATAAATTGTACTTGTAGTAAAAATTAAATAATCTCCAGAATGATATTAATGATTTAAATATCATATATATCCATTATATATGTATTTATAATAGTCCATAACATTTGGAGATAATAAATGAAATGCACTGTTCATGGAGACGGTATGTCGTACGTATGCATGAACGCTACTTTCATTTATTTGTCCTATTAAAATAATAGTATTAAAAGGATATATTATACTACCAATATTATTTTTATTTCATTTATGTCTCATATGTTTAATAAAACCATCCTTTATACGTTCTATGTATAGCATGAATGAGTCATATCACTTGGAGGGGGCGGTAGTCCACACTTCCTCAAATGAAAATATCGTATTTACACATCATGAAAAGCATAAAGGTATGTTGTAAATAAAAATTACAGAAGCATAGGGAAAATATAAATATATTTCCATCATAATTTCCACCATGAGAGGTGGTATGAGAAAATCGAACAATCATGGTTTCTTGAGGCAGCAGTTCACCGTACATATAAACAGTATGTTCGTATCCATTAGATGGAGGTGTGTGTAAGTGTAGTTCAAATAATTCTCATAACAACATCTTATTATATTGAGGATATTGGTGTTGTTATTTAATAAAATAATAATAATATCATAGGGAGTGTAGAATTAAAAATAAAATCAAAGAACTTGAGAGAAGACGTTACCTCTAAATCGGGCAACTTCTTTTGATTTGAGCCAAAAGGCTTTCTTGAATTGCCTTCTGCCTGAGGTAAGGATTCTAGGAGGAAAATAGGGATATTGTGAGATTATTTGGGAAGAATTTAGATGATCCAAGGGTCTTTAGAGGTGTGAGTTATGTGGGTAGAGGTGATGACCTTTTATAA
The DNA here is from genome assembly GCA_963277665.1 of Viscum album. Taxonomy (NCBI): domain Eukaryota; kingdom Viridiplantae; phylum Streptophyta; class Magnoliopsida; order Santalales; family Viscaceae; genus Viscum; species Viscum album. The sequence continues at coordinate 1,121,301,325 of OY728121.1, forward strand.
GAGGGAAGAGAGGCACTTTAGGAAAGTCTAGAAATATTATAAATTCAATTTCAATTAAAAATGGTCCAAAACTCATTTAATTCAAAGATACGATGAAGTTGGTTCGATTAACCATCATAAAATAATTTTTAGACAAGTTTTTAATATTTTTTTATCCTTATCTTTTTTGTTTAACCCTTATTTTACCCTTTTTAATCTTTTCATGATATCATGTTATTTACACATTGCGGGTTAATGTAATTACCATATCATGTCAAAAGACCCAAAAAAAGTAATTTATGACATATTTGGACTTTTATTAACCATTTGGATAAATATTAGATTTTTAGGAATTTAATATCAATTAATAAACTATTTTATATTCTATGTTACAAATTATGTCAATTTTAGACACTATTCATACTTGATTTTTTACAAATTTATAACAATGTGATTACTTCAAAAAAAGACATTAACTCAAATATAATATGTCAATATCATCCAAAAAATTAGTATATGATATCAAAATAACCAAATTAATTGTATTTTAACATTTATAATATCATTTATTTGAATCCTTTATTAATGAAGCAATCACTGCATCATCATTGTGTCATTATTAAATTTATTTATTTAATGTTTAAAAATTATAAATAAAATATCATGATGTAGGAAATGTTTTTAGATTTATAAAGAATATTTATATTCTAAGAGATCAATTATATAACCCCATATAAATTTTTTTTAGTAAAAGATACATGTTTATGTTATATTTTTCTTTACTTTAAATTAATTATTATAAAATTTCATTTTCACACCCAAGTGGCTCCATGGGGTCCCAAAATCGACCCAAGGATGAAAATGGTCAGAAATATCTCATCCAATAGGATTAGGACACATGTTATGGTAGTTTAATATTCTTATAATATTATTTTTTTACCCTTATTTACCAAATTTACCCTTTAACCATTGTAAATAAAATAATTACTGGAGTTACTATTCATAATGTAAAAAAATAAAAGGTACCTATTCAAAAAATTTTGACCTTATGATTACAAATATGGAATCAATTTTTCTAAATTCTAAACACATAATTTGGAGTAATTAATTTAAAATTAATTCCTTTTGTCAAAACCAAAAAGCGGGTTTTTAAGAAGTAATAACTATCAAATGATTGACATGTGTTTATATCCAATTTCAAAGTTAAGTTGCTTTAAATGTCAAATATTGGATTAAATGATAAAAATATATTCCATTTATACTTTAAAACTATTAAATAATATTATTTAACCACAAAAATTATCTCAATGGAAAAGGTTGTTTTCAATTAAAATTTAGCGTATTTTTACTATTCATCAAAACATGATAGTTATCAGAAAAATATAAAAAATTCATACAAAGTAAATTTTGATGTCCCTATTATAAAGAAGAAGTTTATTTTATCAAATATAACATATAAAGGTGTTAAAAACGAAATTTAAAAAGGGTTTCCCATCAAAAGGCGGTAAAACTACATTTTTAGAAAAATACTTCTTTTATCTGAAAAAAATTGAATTTGTTCTTATATCATATCTAGAAAAAATATAAGATGAATTTAAAACATTATATTGAATATATAACATATATTTTTCATTAAATAAAATCCATAAATAGTGATATGATTTTATAAACACAATTATTCTCTTTTAAATAGGTTTTCATAAAAACACATCCTTTATATTCAATTGGTTTTTATTTTCATTTCTAATAAATTTGGTAACCAATGAATCATGTGTAAACCGTATTTCAAAATTCAATTGATAATTTTCATTCCCACCATTCCAACTGCAAGTCATTAACTACCATTTAAAATAATTATAACATTGTGATATTATATTTCGATATAACTCAATGTTGTGTGCAACATGAGATTTCAAAGAAACCCGTTGTTACATGTCGAGTGCGCTATCTGAAAAAGAATCACCTTTAACGTAAAATTAATATCTTATTCATAAATATTAAAAGAAATAAAAAATTATTATTCTATAAATACCTGGGTCATTACACTAACTCTCAAGGATTTCTTCAAGTTTTATGGTCTGGAGTCGTGGCTGGGTAATTTCAATGAAAATAAAATTAAGAATCTTGAGAAGAGGTTACAAAATTTGTACATTTAACCTTGATAGTACAGAACGTTTATCTAAGATTATATATTTGGAGGCTAAGATTAATGAAATGTTGCATAAATGGGAAGAAAGATGGCATATCCATTCACAAGTGAAAGAAATTCATGAGTAAATCTATGAATAAATTCATGCAATATTTTTTCAAAGATATTAGATTATTATTAGATCTTGATGTTTTGAAGATTCTAAATCAATAGTGGAATGGAGAAACTTTTGAGGCTTATTTTAATAAAATTTTATTATTATCATTCCAAATATGCCTAATCCATCTTAACCATCAAAGTTTGGGAGAATTAGTCTTTTTAATTAAATTTATATTAAATAATCGAAATCACTTTCTAACAAGCACATAAAAATTATTCCAACTATTATTAGTGAAATTCAAAGTGCATCTGTCCCGCAATAGCTTATTGTAGATAATGTAATTATATCTCATGATGTGTTTCATTCTATGAAAACCTGATCATCATCTCATAAAAGTGTGGTTTCAAATATGATGAAGTCTTATGATAGGGTTGAATGGTATTTTTTTAAAAGTTGGTTATGCATCATTTAGGATTTCGATAGAAGTGGATTTTTGTGATTATGAGAGGTGTGTCCTAAATTTATTATAGAATTATTATTAATAAGGGTATTTCAAATGTTCTCATTCCTTTTATAGGCTTATGAAAATGTGATCTTATTTCGCTACATCTGTTCATTTTGGCTCCTAGTACTTTTTCTAGAATTATTCCAACGATGGTTTCTAAGGATCAAATTCATGGAGCTAAGGCTAAAAAAAATGGTCTTATGATTTATCACTTTTTTTTACTAATGATTTCCTTATGTTTTTAAGAGATGCCCATGAGGAAGGTCTTTTTTTGTCAATGTTTGGGATAAACATTGAAAGACACAATCCAAAATGTTAATTGTCAAAAATATGAGGCTTCTTTTAGTAAAGGGGTGGATAGCGACACTCGTGACTTTCTATAACCACGTTGGCATGAAGAAGATATAAAAAAATAAGGCAAACACCATCAGAAAACAAGTGATAAATCATAGGATCCTTCCAGAAAATCCCAGCTTCATGAAAACATTATGTAATATAAACTTTTTGTCTCGTGATATCTCATAAATAAAGATGCACACTTTATATCATCATCCTTATTGGATTTATTATTCATTAACCTTATTGGATGGACTTACCATCTTCCACCATGTTCATGTATTTAATGAAGTTACTAACATATTAATCAATTGAGTCCAAGATATCTCTTCCTATCAGAAGTGAAAAATTCTTTCATGATTATTCAATCAATTTCATACTACTTTTGGGACACCCAATGAAATATATCTCACTGCAACTTCATTGTCACAGTTTTAGAGAAAGGGATTTTATAGGGCCCTGGAAGGTGTATACCAAGAGGAAAAAACTAGCCTCAATAGAAGTGGTCCCCCTTGGATAGCTGGACAAGGGGGAAATTGAGGAATAACTGAAGGAGGGACCCACTTGGAATCTGTTAGGGACACATAGATTATGTTGGGGATTTGTTAAGTCCCCCTTTACCTTTTTGACTGTTATAAGAAAGAGGTAAGAGAGATTAAAGGGGGATTTTCTGGGGAGTATCAGCCTAATGTCTTGGGCGGGCTAGAGACTGGGTCTCTGTTGAGGTGTCTTTTCTTCCTTTTTCTAACTCTTTTATGTTTCTTCTACATTTATGAAAAATTCATTCTCTTGTTCCAGTCCTCTTATTCTATCATTGTTCCGGCCTGTCGTCTTTAGGGATACTCACAACCAAACCCATATTAACAGTATGGAGCAATGCATGGGAGCTCTAGAAATTGAATTCTTGGACCTATCTTCAACCATCAACAACAATCACTACAAGCATGATGCCATCCATTCAATGCTCAACCAACTCATGAATCGCATGAAAAAATTACTAGCATAAGACCCAACTCTGTCTACGCCATATGACTTGGTTTTCACACCTTCTACAACCTCTACTGCCCCTGGTCTGGTAGGGCCTAATATTGGGTTAGCCACCAACCCAGCGGTTACTACCACTCTTCCTTTTTCTCCTGCATACCCAATCGAGCTTCCCCTTTTTGATGGTTCTGACCCCCGCAGTTGGCTTACCCACATCGAAATTTATTTCTACATCAATAAAACTTTTGAATAACTCAAGATCTCCCTTACCCATGTCTATATGGAAGGTGCGGATGTACACTGGTTCACTATTTTGGGTGATCTTCTCCCTCAGATACCCTAGAACACCTTCAGAGCTAAGTTAATGCAGTGCTTTAGTGGTATTGAGATTCAAAACCCCTATGAGGAATTGGCTTCCCTATATCAAATAAGGACAACTCATGATAATGTCGAGCAATTTGAATACCTAGCCTCCCTACTGCCTCACTGGCTGGAACAACAATACGTGGGATGCTTCCTTCATGGCTTATATGAGGACATCTGAAGTTGGGTTCATATCCATAATCATGACACTCTCCACCAATCCATGCACCTTGCTCACCATGTCTAACTGGCACTCACTAAAGGGGTTGTCCCTCAAAATTGTGGGGAGAGAGGGGGTCGTTCATTTAGTCTGGTAGGGACAACACATGCTGGTTGTTGTCTATCCACCCTCATCCCCACACACCTACTAGGTTGCTTTCTCACCCTGAACGCTGCTCAGCACCTTTCCTGGTGGCACTTCCTTAAGGGGATTCCATAAACATAGGGGTTTTCTATCCCTCCCCGCGGGAGTGGGATGAGCACCCCAAAAGGGGGTTATGTTTTTGATGTAGCATGCCCTTCAACCCAATGCAAAAATGTCCAGATTCTAAGATCTGGGATATTCTATTAGGTGAGGATGAATCTCCTTTTGATGATGGTGATAATGGATTGGTTGAACCAGTTAGATAGGGGGATGAGGAATCCACAGTTGAGTTTGAATGTTAGGTCCCGACCATCTTGGGACCGACACTTATTTTAGGCTTGTGGTAGGAAGGATTTTTGTTCAATGAAGGTGGAAGGAATGGTGGGTGGCATTCTGGTTCTGATTTTGCTGGACAAAGGGGAAACCCACAATTTTATATCACCACATTTGATATCACTACTCATTTTCCCTATCAATGAAGCAAACAAACAGTGGGTTAAGCTGTGGGATGGTTTTCGAATGTGGATACAAGCTTAGTGCCCACACTTGTAGTTAAATATGGGCCCTTATACTTACTCAATCGCCGCTCATTTTTGAACATTGGGGGTTTGGATATGATTTTTTTCATTTCATGGCTACCAACTCTTGGTGGGGTCTAGACCAATTGGAAAACAATGACTATGAAGTTTAATGATGGTACCCACACTTTTACTCTTCAAGGAACACCACACGTGGTTTAGGTAATTTTCTACTTACACGAGCAAACCACCCATCCTGGGAGTAGTAGCAACCCATTACCATGGGATGGGTAGCATACCATTTTGAATGTTGAACAACAAAAAAATCTACAAGGTATCCTCCTACACTTATAGGTGGTTTTTAAAAAACCCATGGGATTGCCTCCATAGCATTCCAATGATCATAAGATTATCCTATTTCCTAGCCAAGGTACCATTTTGGTTAGACCTTATTGCTTCCCCCATTCCCATAAAACAGAGATCGAACACCAAGTTCATGACCTACTATAGATGGGCAACATTTATTCTAGCACTTGTTTTCACTCCAATTCAGTTTTACTAGTTAAAATGAAGGATACTACATTGTGTATGTGTGTGGATTATCATGCACTGAACAAGGTGATGATGGCTGATAAGTTTCCCATTCTAGTAGTATAAGAACTTTTGGATGAACTACATGGGGTGACATACTTTTCCAAGTTAGATCTCAATTCGGGCTATTGCCAAATCTGAATGTGAGAAGAAGATATAGAAAATACAGCCTTTCACACACATAATGGTCACTGTGAGTATTTGGTGATGCATTTTGGTCTCACCAATGCACCTTACATATTTCAAGATACAATGAATTATCTATTTCATCCTGTTTTAATGCACTTTGTGCTAATATATTTTGATGATATATTGGTGTACAAAAGGACATGGGAGGCCCATATCCAGCACTTAAAACTTTTCCTCCACCACCTGCTTGACAAAACCTTATTTTCCGACCAATGAAAATACTGTTTATCCCAGCAAGAAGTGGAGTACTTGGGACACATTATCTCCCCCAATGGTGTGTCCATGGATCCTACAAAGGTCCAGCCTATCTTAGGCTGGCTAACACCCATTTAAGGGAAGGGTTTTTGAGGATTTCTTGGCTTTACAGAATATTATAGAAATTTTATTTAATATTATGGTAAAATTGTGTTGTGGTTGATGGGTCTCAAAACCATGGACACAAACAACTCGGAAACAACACACAAAAAAACCAGAATGGTGCTGGCGATGTAGGTGAACCAAGAACCGCAATACAAGTAAGAAAATGCAAGAAAAGTAAATAGAGATAGGATTTACGTGCTTCGGATCCTTATGGATCCTACTGCACGGCAAGAACACAAAACACACGCTTTTATTAACCTCAAAAAAGAAAAAAATACAAGATGAACTGCATGGGTGGTAAACAAAGAAATCGAACAAGAATGAAACGCTTACAGTGCCAGAGTTCTAAGCATACTCCGGCGGTCCTATTCTCTTCGCGCTGAATCACAAAAACGCGCCTCGTCTAGATCTGTACATCTTCATCTTCCTCATCTGGATCGGACAGCCTCCAATAAGAACCAGCGCCGCACTTCTTCCTCCAAGGAAGGGGAGTTGTCTCCTTCACAGATTGGTAAGGCAAGGTTTCCAAGGAGAACAACAGGCGCAGGGGAACTCAGACGATACAACACGAAGTCAGCGATGAAGGAGTTCGCCTCACGAACTGAGAGCCAGTTCAGGAGATATTTTTTACTCGGGAGAAGATGCAGAGCTACAATTGTTGTCTTGGGAAAAGGAACGTCACAGAGGTGATTAACCCTCCGCGAGGTGTGATACCGGCCCAAACAACCAGCCCCAATCACAAGGCACCACGTCGCAGAACCATGAAACCGTAACACGAGCACCGATGGACAGATGGACGACCAGAGTGAATTGGGCGGTGACTCAGATCAGCAGAATAAAAAAACATGCGATATTAAAAAAATGGAAAAAAAATTAAAACAATCAATTTTTTTAATATAAAAAAAATACAGAAATTCGAACAGGTAAATTCACAAATCTCCACCATTTTTAATTAAAAACAGTGATGTTCTTGCACCTAAGGGTCAAGGAATCTGAACCAAGTTTAATCTATCGAGGCAAAAATTAATCTTTGAAAAGACCACAACTTTAGTCAAACTATCAGCCGGGTTTATGTCAGTATGTATCTTATTGATACACATGGTTCCAGATTCCATGAAATCTCTAATAAAATGTAATCTAATATCTATATGTTTTGACTTACCATGACAAACAAGGTTTTTTGACAAATGAATAGCTGATTGACTATCTGAATAGACATTAATAGTAGAATTGTAAATGAAAAGTTCTGAGGCCATACCTTTGATCCAAAATGCTTCCTTGACCGCCTCAGTCAAGGCAATGCATTCAGATTCTGTAGTTGAAAGTGCAATGACAGATTGCATGTTGCACTTCTAGGAAATGGTACCACCAAAAGCACTAAACACATAACCAGTTTGGGATTTACGGGTATCAAAATTTCCAGCATAATCAGCATCCACAAAACCACAGATAAGGTCAGAAGAATCAATGTTTCTACCATAACATAAACAAATATTAGGAGTACTAGAGAGATATCTAAGAAGCCACTTGAGAGCATGCCAATGTGGCTTCCCTGGTGTGCCCATGAACCTGCTAAGGGTGCAGACTGCAAAGGCAATATCAGGGCACGTGAAAATCATAGCATACATTATGCTTCCAACAAAGTTAGCATAAGGAATATTGGAAATAAATTCAACATCTTGTTTAGCATCAGCAGCTTGAGATAGAGACAATTTAAAGTGTTGAGCAAGAGGAATATTAACGGGTTTGAGAGTTTCAAACATATACCTCTTGAGAACTTTTAAAATGTAACTATGCTGAGAAAGATAAAGCAATTTATTAGGTCTGTCCCTTATGATTTCAATGCCAAGGATTTTCTTGGCCCCACCCAGGTCCTTCATTTCAAAGGTGCTTTTCAGTTGGATTTTGATAGAAGAGATAAGATTCATATCTTTGCACATGATGAGAATATCATCAACATACAACAAGAGGTAAATAATGCAGGTCCTAGTTTCTTTGAAATAAACACAGGCATCATATTGACTCCTAGTGAACTTATTCCTTAACATGAAAGAGTCAAACTTCAAGTACCATTGTCTTGAGACTTGATTCAAGCCGTATAGAGACTTGTTCAGGAGACACACATGATGTGGTTTGAAAACACTAGGATAACCTTCAGGAGGCTGCATATAAATTTTTTCTTTCAGATCACCATGTAAGAAGGCAGTTTTAGCATCCAACTGCTCGATGTGGAAGTCTTCATAGGCTGCATAGGCTAACATGATCCTAATAGAAGAATGCTTTACCAATTGAGAGAAAATTTCAGAATAATCAATTCCCTCTCTTTGGAGGAAACCCTTAGCTACTAACCTAGCTTTGAACTTGATTTTGTTTCCCTCATTATTATCCTCTTTTCTTTTGAAAATCCATTTGGAACCAATTATTTTAGCATTAACTGGTTTGTTCACAACACTCCAAGTATGGTTTTTCATTAAAGAGTGCATCTCTTCATTCATAGAAAAAACCCATTGTTTGGAGTCTTTGTCTTTCAGCGCTTGCTTATATGACTGAGGATCATCATCGATGAGATCCTGGGCTACATGAAAAGAATAGGAATCCATGTCATACTGGCTGAACCTAGCAGGGGGCCTGGGGACCCTTCTTTGCCTGTCGCGGGTCAACTGATAGTCCCTGTAGGTATTAGATGGTTCAGAATCCGAATCTGAACCAGAACTGCTTTGAGAATCAGCTCCAGCAGTGGGCTGAGAAGCAGGCTGATCAGGCTGAAGATCAGTCTCAAACATAGCCAAAGGCTCAGGTTCATCAGACTTAGAAAGGTTTGGTTCATCACTGCTTTGATGCGTGGGTTTGGGCTTGGAAAAAGAGGACTCATGAAAAACCACATCCCTGCTGATAATGCATTTTTGGTAGCCGGGTTTATCAATCCAGAGTTTGTACCCTTTGACTCCTTCGGGGTAACCAATGAAAATGCATTTCACAGCTCTTGGTTCCAGTTTATCAGTTCTAACATGGGCATAGGTCGTGGAACCAAAAACCCTAAGATGAGTATAAGATGGATGCCGACCAGTCCAAATCTCTTCAGGGGTCTTGAACTAGTTAGCAGAAGAGGGACATCTATTGATAAGATAAACTGCAGTGCTGGTAGCCTCAGCCCAGAAAGATTTGGGGAGGCCAGAGCACGCAATCATGCTTCAGACACGCTCTAAGATGGTCCTATTCATCCTCTCTGCTAGCCCATTCTGTTGGGGAGTTTCCCTAATGATCCTATGTCTTTTAATCCCTTCCTTTTCACAAAATTCAACAAATTTAGTGGACAGATACTCTAAACCGTTGTCGGTTCTCATGGTTTTTATTTTCTTTCCGGTCTGATTTTCGACCGAAGCCTTCCAGGTCTTAAAAGTCTGAAAAACTTCTGATTTATGCTTCAGGATGAACACCCATACCTTCTTGGAAAAATCATCAATGAAGGTGACGAAGTAAGATCCTCCACCATGAGAAGTAGTCCTGGCTGGACCCCATAGATCCGAATGGATGTAATCAAGTGGGGCAGCGGCTTTGAAGGTGGATCTACTGAAACTAACTCTCTTAGCTTTTCCCATTATACAGTCTTCACAAAAAGGTAGGTTTATTGGTGTTATGTCATTCAGCAGCCCCTGCTTGCTGAGTTCTTCCAACCCCTTGGAGCTTACATGCCCCAAACGCCTATGCCAAATCATAGTATTGTCAGAATTTGTGTTGTAAACACTACCCAACTGCCTTGAATGGGTCTTACCATCCAATACATACAAACCGTTAGTGAGATACCCTCTAATAATGGTCCTAGATCCTTTAGAGATCTTAATTGATCCTGATTCTGATCTGAATGTATATCCTTTTTGATCAAGGACTCCTAAGGAAATTAAATTGCGTTGGAGGTTTGGAACCCACCTTACATCAAGTAAGGTAATCACAGATTGATCGTCAAGTTCTAATAGAACAGATCCTCTACCCTCCACTTTACACTTTTTGTTATTTCCTAACAGGACATCCCCTTCCACTCTCTCCACCAGCTCTGAAAATGACTCTTTGTATGGACACATATGGAAGGAACAGCCGGAGTCAAGGACCCACTCTCTATCAAGTGTATGGATGGAGACATTTAACACTTCAACGGTGTCATAACCAGAGTCAACAACGAGGGACTGGTCAGTGGGTTGCGCACGTTCTTGCTCACGCTTGAGCTTCCTGCATTCGGGCTTAATATGCCTAGGCTTGCCGCAATGGAAGCAGGTGACTTTTCTTTCTCTATTATTATTACTATCTCTAGGTCTTGGTTCTAGCTTAGGTTCTTTTCTACCTCTACTTTTGTCTCTTTTAAATTGTTTCTTTTTGCCTTTAATCCGGGGTCTTCCCCTAGTGAATAAACTCTCAGCCTCACCTTTGGTCTTAGGTTTTGAGTGAAGGTATTTAGATAGAAGGGAAGACTTGACTTCTTCTAGAGTCAAGGAGTCTCGACCATACATCATGGTCTCGACCAAGGTGCTATAACTATGGTCAAGGGAGATCAGGAGAATGATGGCCTGATCTTCGTCATCTACCGAGACATCTATGTTGGCTAGATCTAACATGATTTTGTTAAACTCATCTAGGTGAGATTTCAAGGCAACCCCAGGTCTCATCCTAAAGGTGAATATGCGATGCTTCTTATACAGTCTACCTACAAGGGAGGCAATCATGTAGAGTTTTTCTAGCTTAAGCCAGATGCTGGTAGCAGTAGACTCATAGACCACCTCTCTAAGGACTTTTTCTCCTAAGGACAACAAAAGGGAACTGTGGGCTTTAACAAGAATGTCAGGGGGGACAGGCTAGTATTCAGTTATAGTTTGGCCAGTTTCATTTACAGATGTAATGGGTTTAGTAGGCCCGGAGAGGGCATTTATGAGACCATGTTGGACAAGAAATTCCCTCATTTTTATTCTCCATAGATTGAAGTCGTTGTCTCCATCGAATTTTTCGATCTCATATCGCATTGTAGACATGTTTATCCAGATGAGTGGATACCGAATGATTGGGGACAACGATAAGCGTAGGCCCCCAAAAATCGACCGATCTCACTGGGTATACGTGTACCGTGAGATATGAGGACAGAAAAGGTTCGGTGAATACAATGATTTTAGCAGAATAGAAAGAGAAAAAACAACAACAATATTCAGGCAGAATTAAACATACACAAAGAATGCGGAAGACAGAAAACCCAAATTGTAAAGAACTGCAAATATAAAGACTAGACAGTGAGCAGAAAGTAACTGAACAGATTTGAAACGAAGCTGTAAAACAGTACAAAGAAAGGGAGCGCTAGTAGGGTACTTGTAACTACAATTACAGCAGGATCACGAGGTAAATAACAAGGTCCTGCAAAAAGAATTACAAGCATGCAAGCGGGTTGCAGAACACAGAACAACGTTATATAAGAGGAATGCAGCAAGTCAATCAGCAAGACTATTAATATGAGAAACAATGCAATGAAAACAGAAGGCAAAGAACTAGCGGTAGAGCACACAGTAGGTCAGGAGAAGTCAGCATAGCATCCAAAAGTGGATCTGATACCACTTGTTGTGGTTGATGGGTCTCAAAACCATGGACACAAACAACTCGGAAACAACACAAAAAAAACCATAATGGTGCTGGCGACGTGCAGGTGAACCAAGAACCGCAATACAGGTAAGAAAATGCAAGAAAAGTAAAGAGAGACAGGATTTACGTGCTTCGGATCCTTATGGATCCTACTGCATGGCAAGAACACCACACACATGCTTTTATTAACCTCAAAAAAAGAAAAAAATACAAGATGAACCGCATGGGTGGTAAACAAAGAAATCGAACAAGAATGAAACACTTACAGTGCCAGAGTTCTAAGCATACTCTGGCGGTCCTGTTCTCTTCGTGCTGAATCACAAAAACGCGCCTCGTCTAGATCTGGACATCTTCATCTTCCTCATCTGGATCGGACAGCCTCCAACAAGAACTGGCGCCGCACTTCTTCCTCCAAGGAAGGGGAGTTTTCTCCTTCACAGATCGGCAAGGCAAGGTTGCCAAGGAGAACAACAGGCGCAGGGGAACTCAGACGATACAACACGAAGTCAGCGATGAAGGAGTTCGCCTCACGAACCGAGAGCCAGTTCAGGAGATATTTTTTACTCTGGAGAAGATGCAGAGCTACAATTGCTGTCTCGGGAAAAGGAACGTCGCAGAGGTGATTAACCCTCTGTGAGGTGTGATACCGGCCCAAACAACCATCCCCAATCACAAGGCGCCATGTCGCAGAACCATGAAACCGTAACACGAGCACCGACGAATAGATGGATGGCCAGAGTGAATTGGGCGGTGACTCAGATCAGCGGAATAACAAAACATGCGATATTAAAAAGAATGGCAAAAAAAAATTAAAAATTAAAACAATCAATGTTTTTAATATAAAAACAAATACAGAAATTTGAATAGGTAAATTCACAAATTTCTTAGCCCTTGACTATTATGATAGGAAAGAAAACCTATATCTGGAATGTGGAATCCCAAACTTATTTTGATTACCTCAATAAAGTTATTACCTCATCCTCGATACTTGCACTGCTTTACTTCACAAAATCCTTTGAAGTGGAATGCGATGATTCTGGCCACGGGTTGGGAGTAGTACTCATGCGGGACCACCAACCTATTAATTTTTTTCTTCAGAAAAGCTTTAGCCCCAACAAAACTCTCCAAGTCATCCTATGAGAAGGAAATAATGGAATTGGTGCTAGCTATTAAACATTGGCGGCCCTACTTATTAGGATGCCCCTTTCTCATATATTCTGACCAATGTTGCCCCAAATACCTCTTACAGTAGCGCATCACTATGGTTGGCCAGTATTATTGGATTGAAAAGATTCTCAACTATCATTTTGAGGTAAAATATAAACTAGGTTGTAAAAACAATGCAACAGATGCATTATCTTGGCAGGAAGACACCATCGAATGTTGGTTCTGCCACTCTTCGTCTACTTGGAAAGAGTGTTGTGATATCACAACAGATGTTACAAATGACCCCTATCTAGATAAAATCATCCAGTAGCTTTGGTCCACTACCCCATCCCCCACCGAGTTTATGATATCTCATGGAACATTACTGTATAAGGGTTCCTTGGTTTTACCAATCACCTCAAAATGGATCCCTTAGATTTTGGAAAACATTCAATCCTCTCCTCATGGGGGTCACTCAATTTTTTTGGACTTAGCGCAGGCTTGTTTTGAATTTATTTTGGGTTGCCTTGCGTTGTCAGGTTTTAATATTTTTCCAGCAGTGTACCACATTTCAACACAATAGGTACTCCACCCTTTCCCTCGCTGGCCTCTTACAGACCCTACTAATACCCAATGCTATTTGGGAATACCTCTCCATTGATTTCATTATCGAGCTTCCAAAATATAAGGGGTATGATGTGATATTAGTTATGGTCAATAGATTATCAAAATATTCTAATTTCATTCCCCTCAAACACCCTTTCACAACCAAAGGATTGGCTAACAGTTTTTCTTGGGAGGTGGATCAACTTCATATAATCCCTAAATCTTTTTTCAGTGACCGCGATCTAATATTTATAATTCATTTTTGGATAGATTTTTTTTAGTTTACATGGAAAAATGTTTAAAATTAATACCACTCACCATCCATAGAAGGATGACCAAACTGAATTTGTCAACCACTTTTTAGAAACATACCTTCATTTTTTTTCTTGTGACCAGCCCAAACAATGGTCCTTTTGGCTCATGTGGTCTAAGTTACATTACCACACAACCTAGAATTCTTCCATAAAAACAACTATGTCACACCCCGACCTGATTTATTTATTATTATTTTTTAATTGTTTTAATTATTATTTTGAGTTTTGGATGACTTTCTTTGTTGCACGGTCAGTTCGCACTGCTAGAAGTAACTGCGCATTGCCCAAGCGGTTACCCGAATGGGTCGGAGTTATGGCGCACAACCTGCACGCAATTTATAAAGTCGCGCGACAAGCGCGCCGCTTAACCCTATTACCAGGCGGTACCAGGTGGCACGGTTCGGGCGCAGTTTGCTCAACCGCGCATCTTACTACAGGCAAATCACGTGGTTAGTCAGTTCAGAATAAATAAATAAATAAATTTGGCTAGTGAATGAAAATAAATAAATAATAAAATTAAATGAATAAATTAAATTGAAAAGAATTTTATAAAATGTTTAATAATAATAATTACAATAATTTATAACATTGTTATTATTATTATTATTATTATATTATTACTATTTATTTACTTTACTTTTTTTTCTTTCTTCTTCTTATTCTTTCTTCTTTTCTTCTTTATTCTTCTCTTCCACGCGTTGCTGCTCCCCCTGTTTCTCCACAGGCCACACCCGGGTCTTCCTCGGGTCTCCTCTTGCCCCTCATGCAACCTGAAGCACCCCCAGGCACTCCGCCTTGAACCGATCCGCCCTCGACCCCAGCTCCGGCGCGCCCCAGCAGCCTCATCCAGGACCTCCAGCGTCCCGGCCGGCCTCGCCCAGGCCCTCCACCAGCCGCGCCTCCTCCTCCTTTCTCCTCGCCGCTTGCCCCCTGTGCTCCTCTCTCCCTATCCCGCCCCTCATCCAGAACCTCACCCAAGTCCCCTCCTACAGATCGTGAGCCATCCCCTGGCTTCTTGTACGCGGAACCCGAACACCTCGGCTCCCTGTCCGGCTTGTCCTCCCTGCTGACCTTCCGCCCGCTAGCCCTCCTGCAGTGTTCTAGTGACCCAGCGCCCCCTGCCTTCTGCGCTGCGCCCGGGATGCTGCCTCCCTGTCCGGCCTCCGCCAGTCGGTCGACCCGGTCCGCCCCTCGCCTTCTGCTTCCTTCTGTGAGCTGTGCACCTGCACGCCGCCGTCAACCAGCCCCCATCTGACCTCGGCCTCACTTTCGCCTGCAGCGCCTCCAAGCCAGCCCCTGTTTTCGTTCATCTATAGAAACCCACAACCCCCTTCCTTGTCCACCTGGAGCGAGACCACCCCTCCTTCTCCCTCGGTGGATAGCCCATCTTCCCCCTTTCTGGTGCAATTTCGGCGAACCCGACCCCCCTGTCTGGCGGCCAACAATGACGAACCCGAATCTCGTCGCGCACCGCCACCGCGTTTCTTCGACGTTGCTGCGAATCACCTCACAGGGTTCGTGAAGGGTGTCTCGGGTCACATCGGACCACGTTCCGTCCGCCGCCGCCGAAGTCGAAGCGATTCAGATGGCTTCAGACCTTCCATCGTTGTTCATGGGGCGCGTTTGGTTTTACCGCGTGTTTTGGGTTCATTTCGTTTCGTCTGCACCGGTGTCGAGGTGGGTTTTACTCTGTTTATTCATTTGGATTCTTTTAAGACAGTGTTTTTGTGTTTTTAGATGCTTTGCATTGTTGCAATGTGTTGGCAGGTTTTTTCTTCGTGAAATTGCGGTCGTCGGCAAGTGGCGCATACTTGTGCGCAAGTTGGGACGTACCGCATCATCGTCGTAACCGGGTTGCGAGTCGAGGTAGGTCCCCCACTACACTAACCTTTAAATTTAGAATTTATTAATTTCTTGATATTTTATGAATTTTAATAAATAGAAAATAATATAAGATAATTAAATTTTAAATGATTATTTGGTGTAAAAAGAGCCGTTTATTTTATACACGACGTCTGGAATGTTTTCTTGACGAACAGACACCCTGTAGTGAAAGAATTACCATTTGGCTTTTAAACATAATTCATGAAATTTAAAATGAAGTTTTGGTTTAAAAGATAAATGATTTCTTCTGAACAAGTGTTTTGGGTTTTCTTAAGAAATGAGGTTTTTCTTTAAAGTTGGTGAAGGCCCATTTGACACTTTAATAAAATAAATTATTTTGGAAAAACTCACTTTGGGGTTAGTAATTGGTGATCTTTGGTGTGCGTTGATTGCGGGAGCTGTATGTGATGTTTGTGCATCGTGAATGATTGATTTACATTGTGGACGCACCCCTTTTTATTGCTTGTGTTGACATGGGAACCTGGCATAGTGAGTGAATCTTCTGAGAACGATTGCTACACTAGTTTAGATTACGCACTGGCTAGTGGACCCATAGCAGAGGAATACTGAGTTATTGCTGCTATGGGGATTGGGCCTCTCGGTTAGGCCATGCAGGGCTATGCCGAGCGTTAGGGCGTTATGACGTCATCGAGTTAGAGCATGCTTTCAGGATGAGTCACAGGTATAGTACGTTCTGGATTGTTCACGATCTCCTTGATTCGACCCATGTTACTTTTAGTGTTTATTTGTATGTAGTGGATGGTTGAGAGGTTTAGTTTGGTTGTTGTCCCATGTGTGCCACTTTTTTTCCATTTCCCTTGGTGTGTGTTGTGTGTTATGTGTAGTTTTACTTTTTGGCTAATAACTAAAGTTTGGTTTTCTAATTGTTCGAAAAAAAAAGTTTTAAAATGGAATGCACCTGTTCCTTTAAAACATTAAAAATTGTTTTTAAATTAAAAAGGGCAATGGACTGATAATTGTTTTAGAAATGAAAGTGTGTGTGTGTGAAAACCAATATTTTTTATATTTAGTTCAAACCTGGAATTAGAAAATTTCTTTATTTAAAGGCAGTTCATTGGGAATAGTTTGTTGGGCACGCCTACTGAGTTTTAATACTCACGCCTATAGTACTTTTCTATTTTTAGTGTTTGTGCAAGCTACAGCGTGGGTGCGTTCGCCTTGGGTGACGTTTAGTCGTGAGTTGGAGAGTGACCCAGGAGGTCACGCGGAGATAGTGGTTCTCTTTTGGTTAGTTTTATTTTCTTTTGTTTTTGTTTAGTATTTTTATTTAGTTTATTTATTTTTCACTACTCCGTATTATTTCTGCTGCTTTATTTATTTTTGGCAAAATCATTCCCACAGCCTCTGTTGATGCCCTGGCACTTGTTGCCATCCCGAGAGGATCGTGAACGCCTCTCGGGCCATGTCGCGGACCGGCTCGAGTGACCGGTTCAGGATCGACCCGGGTTTGTTCGTGACAAAATGATATCATAGGAGGTCAGCTCTTAGCGGACGTTGCTTTTCAGAGTGCCCTTTGTTATTTGGGATGTCTGGTAGAAGTAGATTAGGACTGTCGGGGCTCAGGAGGTAGGTTACGGGTCGGTGCTTGATCACCACCGCTCGTGACGAGACCTGAGTTACCAGGGTTAGTCCGGCATTTGAGTCTCTTATATTTGGTTGCTTTGGATTTAGGGATGACAATGGAGGCGAATCGGTTCACTTTGTGGACTGACATGGGGTGGTGACCCATGTGGAGTCCAAGTGTCCGGCTCAAGGTCCTCTTAGTGTTATGTTTTACCTGGGGCATGGCTCACCACCATGTCACTGAGTCATACATATGCACTAGTTTCTCATTCCAGTGGGTTATTACTGTGTGTGTTTTGTTTTAGTCTCAATTGATTTGAGTGTGCGTTAAAAGTGAAATTGGTTTTTAAATGGAAAAGTGTTTCTTCCAAATTGTTTTTAAAATTACTAAATTGGGGTTTCAAAGAGAAGGTGTATCAGTTTGAAAAAACTTGGTATATGTTTGGAATTTGGAAGGAAAAGAAGTGTTTGAACCTTGGTACTCCTTATGGAGGGTCACGCGTGTGTGGGGGCACTTGTTCGCAGGTGATGCGAGCGGGATTGAATAAACGCATGTGTGACGGTTCATAAGGTGCCATAGGTGAGTTTTTTAAAAAAATTGTAAAGAAATAACGGTTTTGGAAAAGTGTTTTATCCTCATGTTGTATATGTATGGCTTATGGGCCTGTTTCCCCTTGGCTTATGTTGTTGCTTTGATTGAGTTTTGTCTTGATGCCAGTTTTGATGGTGTTTTTCGTGTTGTCATGAGTATGCCGTCCAGAAAGCCTCCAAAAGTTGTTAATGAGTTATGCTCAGTTCTCAATTCGTTTTGTGTGTTGCTTACTTTTCGAGGTAATCGAATTCTGTTAGAGGTAGTTGTATTGTTCTGAAAGATAATGTGTCTTTGGATTGTTGGGAACTCCCAGGATAGTTAAGGTTCGTACCGCCCTAGAGTTATTTGAGGGTTCAATTTTGGACTTGTAAAGATGAGATGTCTCATCATCATTGGAGTTTTGGGTGTGATTAACGGTGGTCGACTTCTGCGAAGGTTCCCCACCTAGAAAGGAGTGTGGGCCAGTGGAACCTGTCTCCAAGAAACCATCCTCATCGGTACCGACTCCTAATTCGTCGGACCGCTCTCTTGTGCGCCACCAGTATAGCCTGTCCAGACATTCTAAGTCATCATGTTGCATCCCTTTGAAAATGTACTAACATCATGGTTTTTTGAATCATCGAATGGAAGGAGTTAGAGACCAGAAGATGAAAATGTCTGACTGTGAGGCAGGAGATGCTTCAGCTATCAGGGCCCCAGTCACAGGTCTCGGGGTGAAGCTTTCACACAGTCAGGAGTTGTCGAGGGTGTGTGGAACCTCGGTCTAGATAATGTCTTCGGCTTTGGAATGGAAATATCCAAAATTTCCCTTGTTTTATTCTCATCGTTGTCATAAGCTCATCCTTATTGTGGTGGCGTGATGAGCTCGTTCCCCCACAATCCAAGCGGTCTTATCTACTCTCAGTGTGGTTCTTAAGTTGTTTGGTCTCTTTGAATGGTGAGGGCCCATGAATAAAGGGATCTGTTCTAATTTTGAGTTAGTCTTAGGTGTGTTCGTTAGGGAGGTGTTTTCTTCGTGAAATTGATGGGAGGTTTTAAGTTAATTTCTCAACCTCAAGTTGTTGGATTCTTCTGTAACAAGATTTTCATCAAGTCTCAGGTGTGTTGTTCAGTACATGTGTGGAAGAAGAAGGAGTTCTATTTGGGAGTTCCCGTGTTGGCCCCCCTCGGGGGTGGTATGATCGGGTTTCAAGGTTTCCATATTAGTGAATTCTTGTGGTGGGGAGAACCCTCCCGTGTTATCCCCTCAACCTTGGGCTTTGGTTTTCTCTTGAATTGTTCAGGTGTGACCTGTTGAGAGTAAGGTCATCCTGAGATTCACAGTTCTTCCTCGGTTTTGTCTGGGCATGGACTCAAGTTGTGTCAACTGTCGGCTTGGTGACTTTCTGGGGGCATAAAGTTTTGTGGTGGAGAGAAATGTCACACCCCGACCTGATTTATTTATTATTATTTATTAATTGTTTTAATTATTATTTTGATTTTTGGATGACTTTCTCTGTTGCGCGGTCAGTCCACACTGCTAGAAGTAACTGCGCGTTGCTCGCGCGGTTACCCGAATGGGTTGGAGTTATGGCGTGCGACCTGAACGCGATTTATAAAGCCGTGTGACAAGCGTGCAGCTTAACCCTATAACTAGGCGGTACCAGGTGGCACGGTTCGGGCGCAGTTTTCTCAACCGCGCGTCTTACTGCAGGTGAATCACGTGGTTAGTCAGTTCGGAATAAATAAATAAATAAATTTAGCTGGTGAATGAAAATAAATAAATAATAAAATTAAATGAATAAATTAAATTGAAATGAATTTTATAAAATGTTTAATAATAATAATAACAATAATTTATAATAATAATAATATTATTATTATTATTATTGGATTAGTATTATTATTAGATTATTATTACTATTTATTTACTTTACCTTTTTTTTCTTTCTTCTCTTCTTCTTTATTCTTCTCTTCCACGCGGTGCTGCTCCACCTGTTTCTGCGCAAGCCACACTCGGGTCTTCCCCGGGTCTCCTCTTGCCCCTCATGTAGCCCGCAGCACCCCCAGCCCCTCTGCCTTGCACTGATCCACCCTCAACCCCAGCTCCGGCGTGCCCGAGTAGCCTCATCCAAGACCTCCAGCGCCCCGGCCGGCCTCGCCCAGGCCCTCTGCCAGCCGCACCTCCTCCTGCTTTCTCCTCGCCGCCTGCCCCCTGCGCTCCCCTCTCCCTATCCTGCCCCTCACCCAGCACCTTGCCCAAGTCCCCTCTTGCAGATCATGAGCCAGCCCTTGGATTCTTGTACGCGGAACCCGACCACCTAGGATCCCTGTCCGGCTTGTCCTCCCTGCTCAACTTCTACCCGCCAGCCCTCCTGCAGCGATCCAGTGACCCAGCGCCCCCACCTCCTACGCTACGCCCGGGACACTGGCTCCCTGTCCGGCCTCCGCCAGCCGGCCGACCCGGTCCACCCCTCGCCTTCTGCTTCCTTCTGTGAGTTGCACACTTGCACATCACCGCCGACCAGCCCCCAACTGACCTCGGCCTCACTTTCGCCTAAAGCGCCCCCCGACCATCCCCTGTTTTCGCTCATCTACAGCGACCCATAACCCCCTTCCTTGTCTAGCTGAAGTGAGACCACCCATCCTTCTCCCTCAGCGGACAACCCATCTTCCCCCTTTCTGGTGTAATTTCGGTGAACCCGACCCCCCTCTGTCCGGCGACCAGAAATGACGAACCCGAATCTCGTCGCACAGTGCCTCTGCGTTGCTTCGACGTTGCTGCGAATACCCTTGAAGGGTTCTTGAAGGGTGTCTCGGGTCATGCTGGACCACATTCCGTCCGCCGCCACCAAAGTCGAAGCGATTCAGATCGCTTTGGACCTTCCGCCGTTGTTCACGGGGCGTGTTTGGTTTTACCGCGTGTTTTGGGTTCGTTTCATTTCGTCTGCTTTGGTGTCGAGGTGGGTTTTACTCTGTTTATTAATTTGGATTATTTTAAGACAGTGTTTCTATGTTTTTAGATGCTTTGCATTGTTGCAATGTGTGGGCAGGTTTTTTCTTCGTGAAATTGCGGTCGTCGGCAAGTGGCGCGTACTTGTGCGCAAGTTGGGACGTACCGCATCGTCGTCGTAACCGGACTGCGAGTCAAGGTAGGTCCCCCACTGTACTCACCTTTAAATTTAGAATTTACTAATTTCTTGATATTTTACGAATTTTAATAAATAGGAAATAACATAAGATAATTAAATTTTAAATGATTATTTGGTGTAAAAAGAGCCATTTATTTTATACACGACGCCTGGAATATTTTCTTGACGAATGGACACCCAATAGTGAAAGAATGCTCGTTTGGATTTTAAACATAATTACTGGAATTTAAAATGCAGTTTTGGTTTAAAAGATAAATGATTTCTTCTAAACAGGTGTTTTGGGTTTTCTTGAGAAATGAGGGTTTTCTTTAAAGTTGGTGAAGGCCCATTTGGCACTTTAATAAAATAAATTATTTTGGAAAAACTCACTTTGGGGTTAGTAAGGGGTGATCTTTGGTGTGCGTTGATTGCGTGAGATGTATGTGATGTTTGTGCGTCGTGACTGATTAATTTACATTGTGGACACACCCCTTTTTATTGCTTGTGTTGACATGGGAACCTAGAACAGTGAGTGAATCTTCTGAGAATGATTGCTGCACTAGTTTAGATTACACACTGGCTAGTGGCCCCATAGTAGGGGAATACTGAGTTATTACTGCTATGGGGATTGGGCCCCTCGGTTAGGCCATACAGGGCTATACTGAGTGTTAGGGCGTTATGACGTCATCAAGTTAGAGCATGCTTTCAGGATGAGTCACATGTATAGTACGTTCTGGATTGTTCACGATCTCCTAGGTTCGACCCATGTTCCTTTTAGTGTTTATTTGTATGTGGTGGATGGTTGAGAGGTTTAGTTTGGTTGCTGGCCCCTGTGTGCCACTTTTTTCCATTGCCCTTGGTGTGTGTTGTGTGTTATGTGTAGTTTTCCTTTTTGGCTAATAAATAAAGTTTGGTTTTCTAATTGTTCACAAAAAAAATGTTTTAAAATTCAAATCACCTGTTCCTTTAAAACATTAAAAATTGTTTTTAAATTAAAAAGGGCAATGGGCTGATACTTTTTTTAGAAATGAAAGTGTGTGTGTGTGAAAACCAATATTTTGTATATTTAGTTCAAACCTGGAATTAGTAAATTTCTTTATTTAAAGGTAGTGCATTGGGAATAGTTTGTTGGGCACACCTACTGAGTTTTAATACTCACTCCTATAGTTCTTTTCTTTTTTTAGTGTTTGTGCATGCTACAACGTGGGTGCATTCGCCTTGGACGACGTTTGGTCATGAGTTGGAGAGTGAACCACGAGGTTGCATGGAGATAGTGGTTCTCTTTCAGTTCCCCATTTTCATATGGCCGGTTTAAGGGGTTGCCGGTACCCAAACACCATTTCACCACATCCAGTAACTTCACCACATACAAAACAGAACCGCATTTCAAATTTCGAAAACAAATTCAAAATCCCGCCATCCGCCTCGATCCGCGACCCAAGCTTCAACCTACTTGACAGGCCTCGAGCTGCGCACCTGCCACAACAGTTCCTGTCTAATCAGTCCACACGCCATGCGAAGTCCACGCGATAGCCCGAGTCCACCATCACGCGCCACCCTTCACCGGCGACGGAATCGTCATCATCATATCGAGCCGCGAGACTGCACCGCCTCGAGCCGCGTGCCTACACCAGGTCTGAAACCACAACAGGATCACCGACGAGCTTCTTCGGCCTCCGTTGACACCGCAACGGCATCTTCCCTCCCACATCACCACGTAATCACCACTGGTGGAATCACAGTGGGAACTTTCACTCACAAACCATCAACAAAATCACCGGCGAGAACCGACCGCGCCATCGCCATCACCATAACCAAATACATCGCCAAGAAACGAGATGAAAGGAATAATCAAAAACCATTTCCGAATGGTTAGAAATCACAGTAACACCCCCAAATCGCACAAGAAACACCCTGAATCTGAAGATCCCGCTGCCACCAACCAAAACGACTGCTTCAGGCACGATGAAACCCACCTCACTCACCTGAGAAATACCGAGACCCCAAGCACCGCCGACGCAAGAGCGCGACCATCAAATGCTGAGAAGCACACCGCAGGACACCAGCAAGCTGCCGAGAATGAACCCAGGAGCGCTCCGAAGAGTATGCCGTCGACGGGGACCGGTCTTACGCCCCCAGGACTGAACCAGCAACCACCGAAGCCCCAAGAGAAACTCCAAAGCACAGGAAGACCACGAAATCGCGCGACGCCGCAGAGAATGTGTCCGACTCACCGAGCTCGAGAGGAAACACCGCACCGTCCGTAGCGAAGGGGCGGTGGCGGCGAGAGGAAAACCCTAACTCGAGAGCCCTTTACGGGCGCATAGTGGTTCTCTTTTAGTTAGTTTTATTTTCTTTTCTTCCTATTTAGTCTTTTTATTTAGTTTATTTATTTTGCGCTTCTCTGTATTATTTCTGCTACTTTATTTATTTTGGGCAAAATCATTCCCATAGCCTCTGTTGATGCCCTGGCGCTTGTCGCCAGCCCGGGAGGATCGGGAACGCCTCTCCGGCCATGTCGCGGACCGGTTCGAGTGACCGGTTCAGGGTCAACCCGGGTTGGTTCATGACAAACTCCCTTTGAGGTGGTCTATGGTCTCCCAACCCCAACTGCTTTTTCATTCCTACCCAGTGAAGTTCGGGTGGTAGCTGATGCTATGGCGTTACATGACCACACTAAGGCTCTCACTCAATTGAAGTAGCATTTAATTTGATCCCAATACACCATGAAGCTATAAGCTTACCGTCATCACCATGATGTTTCTTTTCAGATTGGGGAACATGTTTTTTTCAAAATTAGGCCCCATCGCTATCACATAGTGGCTTAGTGAATCCACCAGAAATTTCCATCTTGATTTTACGTCCCTTTTACCATCTTAAAACAGATTGGACCCATGGACTATAAGATCAACATGCCCCCTACTGCTTGAGTTCTCCTCGCCTTTCATGTGTCTCAGCTAAAGAAATCAATTGGGACTCAAATTCCCCATCCCACTCTCCCACCAAGTTTGTATGTGAAATCTACAAAATATATCAAACTTGTCATAGCCTTGGATCACCACACCACATGGCATAATAATATACCCATCCCTTAATGGTTGATTTAGTGTAAGGGATTCCCAGCAGATGATGCCACTTGGGAAGATGAATTCATCATCAAAAACCAATTTCCTTCCCTCAGGCTTGAGGACCAGCTTAATCTTTCAGGTATAGGAAGTGTTAGAGTAATGGATTTTCCAGAGCACTAGAATGTGTATTCTAGGAAGAAAAAAATAGCCTCAAAATAAGTGGTCCCCCTGGAAAACTAGACAAGGGGTTTTTATGAATAACTAAAAGAGTTCCCCTCCTAGAATCTAACACCTGGATTCTATTGGGGATTTGAAGTTCCAAAAGATCAAATTACAACTGATAAGGGGGGTTAAATCAGTTGTTCACTTTTTATAAGTTTCAATACTTTTAAAACTTAACCACTAAAACATTTTATATTTTATAACCTTATCACCTTTTATCAAATACTCATGCATTAAAAAATAGGAAAGCAAGTAAATAACATGATATTAACAAGGTTCAGCCTCAGTGTGAGAACTTACATCCTCTCTATAGCCACTCCCATGGGTCTATGCAAATTAACTATTAAGAATAAGTGAATACTAAAGGTTTCGAGCGCAGTGGAAGTGTGTGGGTGGATATACCCACTTGGATTTTTGTCATTAACAATGATCAATCCTGGATCAATGCGATGATAAATGCCAGTCTCCATGGATTGAATCATAGAAATAGACAAAGAAAAGGAAAGTCCCAGAACCACAAAGTAGGATCATTACAGGTTGATTATAATTAATTTAATCAATTGAAAAGAAGTACCTTTGGTGTTATTTCTTCGTTGATATTCTTGATCACGTTCCGATGTGATTCGTCATTGCGTCGCAGAAGCCAAGTGTAGACTTCATCTTGCGGTGATCCACACGTGCAAATCGTATCTCTGGACATCGCCAAAGGAGTCTCCGGGTGCTAGCGTGGAAAAACATTTGCTTGTGTTGTCCACCTTAGATCGTCTTGATCCGATGGAAGAGGATCTCTCTCAGTCTTGAGAGCGTTATTGGAGGAATAGGTTCTTTCAGCCTTGAAATAATTCTCCAGAATTGTTGTGCACAACAATTCTCTTGTCTTAGGAAAAGAGTTGGAGTTGTGAGGATATTTATAATCGGGTTTGAGTTTGTAGAGTTATGACAATAAATAAACGCATTAAGTGTTTTATTTATTTCATTAACTCCCTTTTGAAAACCCTATGTCGAGTCATTAATTCTTTGACATGTTCCCACACTGATTATAATAAATATAATTTAATAAAACAATATTTCCTCAAAATCCCGACTGGAAAAACTACACGGTGTGTATTAATAAATACACTATGTGTACTTGTTTTTCATTGAAAACTACACGGTGTGTACATTAAATGTACACGGTGTGTATATCTTGTTTTCATTTATTCATTTCCTTTCCAAAATGAAAATTACATGACATGTACATTTAATAATACACAGCATGTACTTGTTTTCAAAATAAAACTTCACGGTGTGTAATCATTGATACACAACGTTTACTTGTTTTATTTTATTCTTCCTCCAACATTAAAATGATTTAGGCTTCCTTGAATAATTATTAAACCACGTACAGGAATAATCTTTATTCTACTTGAGATACTTGAATGCACTTAGTGTGTGACCCTCTAGGCCTCTTTCTCATTGACATTAGGCGGGCTTGCCTAAAGTCCAAGATTACTTTCTAGCAATGGTTCAAGGCACCAAAGAGAAAGAAGTTGATGTCGCATTGACGTATCACCTCATACGAATGCTTACTGTGTAATTTAATCCCTTTGTCTCAATATCTCATCAAGTAGGTTTCATGGCAGTTTCATAAACCTATACGCTTGATCTTTCATTCTTTGACTTCCAGAAATAAACTCGTCGTTACACCATGGCCATGGAATTTATGCGACAGTTCTATTTCAATCAAAGGGGCCCGATATATCTACTTCCATAAATATGGAAAGGAAAACTACTTCCTTGACTTATCCATTAACAACATGTCATTCGTGACGCACCCAACGTACCCTACTTCCCACCAACTGTCTACGTGACAGTTTTCGTCAGTAAATCTATGTACGCGAGTCATGACATGAGTTAATGATAATATTCCAGTCTAAGGACCATTACACATGCTCGCAGATAGCAATATCCGATGACACCAAGACATGTGGAATTACTACTGGTGGGTCTGTTCTCATAATCTCCTATCTTGGAGATTACCAAGTGCGAACTCTATGAGAGAGAGTCTCATCTTCTTACGAGTACTCACACATGATGGTCTGTATACTATGTGTCCTATCATAGTATGTCATCCAACCGCAGAACTTTATTTAATAATATTGTTATATCATTTCAAGGTTATCATCATAGTGGGGATCTTCCATGACCTTATTAATGCAACAAATATTCCAGGACATTATTATATTATAGTCATGCAGAACAATGAAAAATATATAATAAGTGAACATTCATGTAATAAAAGTACAAAGCAGTTGGTTCTCAGGACACTAGCCCTTAAAAACTCCCACTTGGACTAGAGCCAACTGCCTAAGACTTTTAGTCCACTAGACCTCACATGATGATCATGTTTCTGCTGAGTCAAGGATTTAGTCAAGGGGTCCGCCACATTGTCTTCCGTGGAAATACTGCTCACTGCAACCTCACCTCTCTGAGAAAAATCCCTCAAGAGATGATACTTCCAAAGTATGTGCTTTGTCCATTGATGTGAGCTTGGATTTTTTCAAGTGCCACTGCTACAGTATTATCACAATAGAGTGTGATGTGATCTTTACTACTCGGTACTACATCCAACTCTTGGATGAAGCTTCGCATCCATACTGCTTCTTTAGCTGCCTTAGAAGCTGCGATATACTCGGACTCCTCTGTAGAATTTACCACCACACTTTGCTTTGAGCTCTTCCAACTCACTGCACCTCCATTCAAACTGAAGATGTATCCAGTCTATGACTTCATGTCATCTTGATCAGTCTGGAAACTAGCATCTACATGTCCTCTGATGACTAGTTCTTCATCTCCTCCATAAAACAAGAACATATCCTTAGTACGCCTCATATACTTAAGGATAGTCTTAACTTCCATCCAATGGAAGTCTCCTGGATCAGTTTGATATCTGCCTACCGCACTTAATGCGTAAGCAACATCCAGCCTCGTACATAACATAGCATACATGACTGACCCAATCACGGATGTGTAAGGGTTCCTTTCCAGTATCTTTCTTTCCTCATTATTCTGAGGACACATTTTCTTGGAAAGCTGAATGCCATGTGAAACTGGAAATAGTACCCTCTTGGATTGTTCCATACTGAATCTCTTCAGTATCTTTTCAATGTATGTACTTTGACTCAGGCCCAACATTCTCTTGGATCTATCACGATGGATCTTGATCCCAAGAATATATGCTGCCTCACCCAAGTCATTCATGGAGAAGCATTTATGCAACCATGCCTTAACTGACTGTAAGACAGGTACTTCATTTCCAATTAGTAATATGTCATCAACATATAAAATTAGGAAAATTACTGCACTTCCACTAAACCTTTTATAGACACAAGGCTCACATTCATTCTTAACAAATCCAAATTCTGTTATGGCTTCATCAAAATGAATGTTCCATGACCTTGATGCTTGCCTTAATCAATAAATGGATTTTTGAAACATGCATACCTTGTTGGCATCCTTTGGAGTCACAAACCCTTCAGGTTGTGTCATGTAGACATCTTCCTGGAGGTTCCCGTTAAGGAATGCTGTTTTGACACCCATTTTCCAAATTTCATAGTCATGGTAAGCGGTAATGGCCAACAGGATTCTGATGGATTTCAGCATCGCAACTGGTGAAAAGGTTTCATCATATTCAATTCCTTGGCACTATCTAAAACCTTTTGCAACCAGTCGTGCCTTATAGGTGCTGACTTTCCCCTCCATGTCTAGTTTCTTCTTGAATACCCATTTTTTACCAATAGGCTTTACATCAACTGGAGGATCTACCAAAATCCAGACTTGGTTTTGGAACATGGAATCCATTTCAGAATTCATGGCTTCTTGCCACTTGGAAATGTATGTGACTTCAACTGCTTCCTTGTAGGTAAGAGGATCATCATTGTCAACCAATAATGAGTCACCATCCTCAGTGAAAAGAAAACCATATCGTTCTGTTTCTCTCACCTCTCTTGTGATCCTACGTAGTTCTTGTGGCTCTAGAATAGATTGTTCTTCCACGGGGCTTTGTGGAATCTGTTCTTATACTAACTCATGTATATCTTGAGCCTTGAATTCATCTAATTCTATCTCACTCCCACTATATCTTTTGGAGATGTGCTCCCTCTCAAGGAATATGGTGTGTCTTTCCACTGTAACCTTTTTTCTGAGGGGTTTTATAGGTAATATCCCCTTATTTCCTTGGGATATCCTATAAAGACACACTTTGTGCATTGGGGTGCAAGCTTGTTACCTGAAGAGGCCTTAACAAATGCTTCACTACCCCAAACATGTAAATTCGATAACATGGCTTTGCGTCCACTCCATAACTCATATGGAATACCATTTATCGATTTAGTTGGTACATGGTTTAGTATGTGTGCTACTGTTTGTAATGAATATCCCCAAAAGGATAATGGAAGACTCGAATGACTCATAATTGATCTCACCATGTTCAACATGGTGCGGTTCCTCCTTTGGCTTACACCATTCCACTGTGGCGTGTAAGGAGGAGTGAGTTGAGATAGAATCCAAAACTCCCGTAAGAAATCAATGAAGTCCTGATTAAGATATTCACTTCCTCTGTCTGAGCGGAGTTTCTTAATATTCTTACCAAGCTGGTTCAAAACTTCATTTTTGTATTCTTTGAACCAATCAAAAGAATCCGACTTATACCTCATTAAGTAAATATATCCATATCTACTAAAATCTTCAGTAAAAGTTTTGAAGCATGAGAACCCACCCCTTGCTTCAACTGGAAATGGTCCACACACATCTATGTGAACTAATTCGAGAAGCTCTTTATCCCTTTCACCTTTCCCACTAAATGGGGCTTTGGTCATTTTTCCTTGTAGATATGCATGATATACACCAAGTGGTTTTAGTTCGAAAGAATCTAAATACCCATCTTGATGTAATTTTGTCAAACGTTTCTCATTGACATGACCTATCCGGTGATGCCAAAGTTGGGTGTGGTATGAGTCATGTGAACTAAATTTTTCATTGATTTTCATTACTTGGTTTGTGTAGTCTAACGCATAAAGGTCGTTATATAAATGTGCCTTACCAAAACAAATTCTATCTTTATAAAAGTAGAAACATCCACTTCCAAACTTGAAGATGAATCCATCAGTATCTAATCTGGATACTGAAATAATGTTTTTGGTTATAGAGGGTACATAATAACATCCTTTCAAAACCAAGACCACCCCTTTAGGCAATGTGAGATGGTAGTCTCCGACAGCTACAATAGTGAGTCTGGCTCCGTTGGCTGCTCGTAGATCCACCTCACCTCGGTCAGTCTTTCTGAATCTACTTGGTTCCTGTATTTGGATACAGATGTGAGCACCACAAGTAGTATCTAATACCCAATTAGTAGAAACAGATAAATTGCACTCGATAACAAATGCACCTGAATCTTACCCTTGTTTCCTTGGCTGGGTGAAGTTTTTCTTCCAGTGGCCCTTCTTGCCACATGTGAAACAAACAACATCATGTTCCCTCGCCTCCCCTTTGATCTTTCTTTTCTTGGAAGGAATTGAAGAAGATTTGGGCTTAAAGCTCTTCACCTTCCATTTCCTTTTATTCACCATAAGGACAGAAGGTTTTTCACGCTTCATGTCATTATCCACTTGGTGAATAAGGATAAGAAGGTCAGACAGAGACTTCTCAATGTTGTTCATATTGAAGTTCACAACAAAGTTTGAGAATCTCTAGGGGAGTGATGCAAGAATGAGATCGGTACCCAGTTCTTTGGGTAGTTTAAACCCTAGAACCTCAAAGTGCTCAATGTAGCCAATGATCTTGACTACATGAGGCCCGGCTGGGGCACCCTCTCTAAGCCTTCTCTGAAATAGAGCCTTGGAGAACTCAAACCTTTCATGTCTTGCTCTCTCCAGGTATAGACCACGGAGGTGCTCGAGCATGCTATAGGCATCCATGTCTTCATGAGACTTCATGAACTCACTAGACATTGATGACAACATCAAACATTTAACGTCAAGTGCATCGCTCAAATATTGATCATAGACCAAGAAATCTTCATCACTCACCCCTTGGGCAGGCGGATCAGGAAGTGAGGACTCCAGCACGTAAAACTTTCGTTCATGGCGTAGGATAACCCGAAGGTGCCTAAACCATTCTTGAAAGTTAATACTAGTGAGGATATTATCTTTATCTGTAATTGATCACAGAGAAAATGTGGTTGAAGAGTTTGTCATTTAGATTCTACAAATTAAAAGAGAATATTTATCAGTACCTTTTGATTACATTTTATGAAAAATAATAAATGAATTTATTAATTCTCCCACTATTTTATCAAGTCCCAATGGCCCTCACCATTGAACTCAGAATGTCCAGTTTCTTTGACATTCTAGTGGCAAGGATCCATATTCCCCTTCGCATAACCCTAAAAAGGGTTGGTCAAGCTATTTGAAGGTATTTAGGTAGGCAGGTCATTGCCAACTGTGAGATTACAGTTCCTTGATCTGTTGAGTGGACTCCCCAATCCTGAAATCCTGACTTGGATTTTCTCAACTCTTGCCTCCAATATTACACCAAGTCTAGAAAGGGCTACTCCTCTTGATGTAATATGTTTAAGTTAACTCGAAACCTTTCATAAGGGATTACTTTATAAAAGTAAGTGTCCTAACAAGGGTTAGTCAAAAACATAGTTTTATTGAGTCTTTCCCTTAATCAGGTAACAGAAGGCTTGGTCTGACTTAATATGGTATTTGAGGGATTTTAATCTTTTATGTGTAGTTTCGCATTATCACATGCTTGTTAATATTAAGTGATGCTTGCTTAAGTGATTAACCACATTCTGATAATGTTTACACATAGTCTGGTTTTTATTTTATTCCATCTTTGCATGCTTATTCATTTTATTAATTATGTGATCGCGACAACACATACATAATAAATAAACCATGCAAACAGACATAAATAAAATAAGATGGCATGATCATGAGCTTCTATTGGTTAGCTTATCTAGCAGTTTTGATAAGATAACCCTGACCTAGGAAAAAAAACCTTGAACCCGATGGTTCGTGTTCTGCAGCTCCCACCTGTCCACCTTTGTATCTTCTTGTATTGGTTTCACCTCAGCTTCGGATTTTGAACCGTCTCCTCTGGCTTGGGAGGTCCTCTATAACATGGGTTTACATTAAAGAAACCATGGGCATGCCGGCCCTAAATTTTATTGGAAGAAGGCTCACAGACCAACAAATTTAAATTAAATAAATTTAAATGAAACCATATACATACAAAGGGTCTTTGGTCTAGCTCATGATCATCAATGGCATGCGATGACATTTACGCATATTTAGAATTCATATTCTTTTACTCGTTCTTTTATTTAAGATAACTTGCGCTTGAATTCAATTAATTATGATCTTATAATTATTCAATTATTTATCTTAAATTACTTTCATAATTTCCTTGAGATTCTTCTCATCCATATTCCTTGTACGGGTCTTTGTACTTTGGAGGAAACCCGGTGAAATTCCATTTCTGGAATGTACACGGCGTGTAGTTTGTATTTACACGGCGTGTATTTCTTTTCACCCTTTATCCAAAGTACATGCCAGGGGCTTTGGTGTGTTTTTTGTACTTTGGAAATTTTGAGGTACACAGCGTGTAGATGAATCTAACACGGCGTGTACTTCCTTGTTACGCGGTTACCGACCTGGCAACCCCGTATACGCGGTACGCGGCTTATCCTTGTACACGGTTTCACCTGGGCCAGATCGGACTACACGGCGTGTTTCTCCAACATACACGCAGTGTATTCCAGTTTCCACGCACCGTTCAATTCGGGTCAACACGTCGTAATAAATACTCAGGCATACTCAATTCATATGGCGTGGTTTGGCGGACCAGTACCGGTTCGTTGAACCTAAGTACACGGCATGTAGTTTCCATTACACGCCGTGTATTCCCGTGTTTTACAGACAGAAAGAGCGGCTCCTCCGGATGAGTTCTTAATTTTTATTTTAATCAAAATTAAAATTAAAAATTCATTTCAGTTATATGAATCGAGAAACGAAGGAGGAAGAATAGATCTCGTTTATTCTGATTTATAGAACGATTTATTTCAAATTGAATCAAATAAAAATGCGTAAATTATCAATGAAAATTAAATAACTATAATCAACATTGTAACCTCCCTCTGATACCATTTGAAGGTTCCAAGTGCAGCGGAAGTGCGTGGGTGGATGTTCCCACTTGGATTTTTGTCATTAACAATGATCAATCCGGGATCAATACAACTATAAACGCCAGTCTCCACAGATCGAATCATAGAAATAGACAAAGAAAAGGAAAGTCCTGGAACCAAAAAGTAGGATCATTACAGGTTTATTATAATTAATTTAATCAATTGAAAAGAAGTACCTTTTGGTGTTCTTTCTTTGTTGATATTCTTGATCACGTTCTGATGTGATTTGTCATTGCGTCGCAGAAGCCAAGTGTAGACTTCCTCTAGCGGTGATCCACACGTGCAACTCGTATCTCTAGAAGTCGCCAAAGGAGTCTCTGGGTGCTAGCATGGAGAAACCTTTGCTTGCTTTGTCCACCTTAGATTGTCTTGATCCGATGGAAGAGGATATCTCTCTGTCCTGAGAGCGTTCTTGTAGGAAGAGGTATTTTTGGCCTTGAAAGAATTCTCCAGAATTGTTGTGCACAATGATTCTATTTTCTTAGGAAAAGAGTTGGGGTTGTGAAGATATTTATAATCGGGTTTTAGGTTGTAGAGTTATGAAAATAAATAAACGATTTACACATTTTATTTATTTCATTAACTCTCTTTTGAAAACCCCATGTCGAGTCATTAATTCCTTGACATGCGCCCACACTGATTATAATAAATATCATTTAATAAAATGATATTTCCTCAAAATCCTGACCGGAAAAACTACATGGAGTGTATTAATAAATACACGGCGTGTACTTGTTTTTCATTAAAAACTAAACGGCGTGTATATCTTGTTTTAATTTATTCATTTCCTTTCCAAAATAAAAACTACACGGCGTGTACATTTAATAATACACAGCGTGTACTTGTTTTCAAAATAAAACTACACGGCGTGTAATCATTGATACATGGCGTGTAATTGTTTTATTTTATTCTTCCTACAACATTAAAACGATTTAGGCTTCCTTGAATAATTATTAAACCATGTACGGGAATAATATTTATTCTACTTGAGATACTTGAATGCACTTAGTGTGTGACCCTCTAGGCCTCTTTATCGTTGGCATTAGGCGTACTTGCCTAAAGTCCAAGATTACTGTCTAGCAATGGGTCAAGGCACCCAAGAGAAAGAAGTTGACACCGCATTGAAATATTACCTCATACGAACACTTACTGTGTAATTTAATCCCTTTGTCTCAATATCTCATCAAGCAGGTTTCATGGCAGTGTCATAAACCTATACGCTTGATCTATCATTCTTTGACTTCCAGAAATAAACTCGTCATTACACCATGGCCATGGAATTTATGCGAAAATTATATTTCAATCAAAGGGGCCCGAGATACCTACTTCCATAAATATGTAAGGGAAAAATCTTTCCTCAAATTATCCATTAACAGCATGTCATTTGTGATGCACCCAACGTACCCTACTTCCCGCCAACTATCTATGTGACAGTTTTCATCAGTAAATCTAAGTGTGCGAGTCATGACAAGAGTTAATGATAATATTCCAGTCTAAGGACCATTACACATGCTCGCAGATAGCAATATCCGATGACACCAAGACATATGGAATTACTACTGGTGCGTCTGTTCTCATAATCTCCTATCTTGGAGATTACCAAGTGCGAACTCCATGAGAGAGAGTCTCGTCTTCTTATGAGTACTCACACATGACGGTCTGTATACTATGTGTCCCATCATAGTATGTCATCCAACCACAGAACTTTATTTAAGAATGTTGTTATATCATTTCAAGATTCTCATCATAGTGGGGATCTGCCATGACCTTATTAATGCAACAAATATTCCAGGACATTATTATATTATAGTCATGCAGAACAATGAACAATATACAATAAGTGAACATTCATGTAATAAAAGTACAAAATAGTTGGTTCTCAGGACACCAACCCTTATAAATACAACTTGTAACAACTCCCATTAGACACATTCTATCTCCTGATATGAATTATTATGCCAAATCCCATCAGTTTACAAAGTTTTCTTACAAACAATTAATAAAAAAAAGAATAAAGAATTTTTTCAAACTTCTCGAGAAATGATCTATCCAGAATCCTCAGTTTAATGTGGCTAGGTCTGATTCTCTCAATCCAATTGACTCATTATGAGGGAATAATTCTAATAAAACCTTTTTTCAATCTTCACTTAAAGAAACATTCTATTCTGTCTGGATAAAAACTTGTGCTTCTCAGAAACTAATCAAAACTCAATATGAACTTCCTCAATTCGATGAATTTAGTCCAATGGACTAGATATGATGAACACTTTTTTCAAACTCTGCTTCTCAAAATCTAATCAACTTCTCAATACGATCTTCCTCAGTATGGTAAACAAAACTTTCAGGGGTCAAACCTTCTTATGAGATATCATTCTAGAAAAAAACATGACAAGAATTATGTAGTGCTCCACCTTTTCCTCATAAGAAAAGGTTTCAAAGTTTGAATAAACTGTGCCCTTATTTATAGGTGACTCAAAATAGTAAAGGTATGAAACTAAAAAACTTTTCCCGCTTACCCAAAATTAAAAACTCCAAAAATCACTCGCATTTAAACTTTAACTTTGATTTCTTCAAACCTTCTCAAGATTTATCTAAGATCAGTTTTCTTAAACAAACTAACTTTTCTTCAATCTTATTTAACTTCCTCAGCTTCAGTCCAATGTAACTTCCTCAAATTTATTATGATGAAACTTCCTTATCTTAACACAATCCAAATTTCTCCCTATAATCATTATGATCTAAATATCTTCTGTTTATTACAATTTGATTTTCTTTCACTGCTCATTACGATTTTATTATCCTCTTTAGATTTAGTCTGATTGACTTTCCTTCTCAGAGTTAGTCCAATCATATTTCCTTATCAGATTCAGTATGATCATATTTCATTCTCAGAGTAAGTCCGATGGAATCCTCATAATGATGGAATTATCATTATGATGGAATTATAATTATGATGATAACTTCACTCAGAAACTATGAAATTATTCAAACTTCATCATCTTTACACATTCTAATTTTTGACAACTTCTCTGTCTGGTACTTCTAGATCCAATCTTCTATGTCTAGGTTTCTGGAACCGATACAAACTTTATGATTCTTCCATTTATTCAAAAGCCTTTATGATGACAGTTTTCATGATTTATGAGAACTCCATGACCAGGAAATCATCTTCTTATTTTAGGATAGAAAGTATGACAACTTTCTAACTCCTGACTTCACTTTATTAAAACATTCTCTTCAGCAACATTACAAATTCTTCACTTAGTAACTTCTAAATTTCTAACTCAAGAAACTTATTTCTTTCTCTGATTACAAAAAATGAAAAAATCTATTAATCAACAATTTTTACCTTTGATTCTTTTTGATTCGATGATCTATATATTTTATTTATTGATCTGACTTACTCACTCCACAACTTCTGACTTTCTAACCTATGTTGAGTTCGATGAATCTTGAACTTCATGGCGATGGATTTGAGTCCGATGGTTCATCTGATCAATAACTTTACAAAACTTACAACTTCTATCTTCCTTAAACCTTCTATGTTGGGTTCTTGTTAGTCTGAAAACCTATGTTCGGAAACCTATGTCTAGAAAACCACTTTTTCAAAGACAAAAACTTTTCACCCCCTTTGTGTTAGGATTCAAACATTCAGAAACTTTTAGATTTCTTAAAAAAATCATTCCGATGGACTGGGTCTAATTATAAAAAACAAAAACATTCTTTTAAAAAAATGTTAGTGTTCAACAAATACAAAACTTTGTTAAAAATAAAACATCACAAAGGTTCTTCACTAACTACATTGGAATAATTCATAGGTGCTTCATTCGAATCAATACCTTTAGCCACATTTAATACATAAACAACCAAGTCATCCTCAACATACCTCTTTGGAGGTATAATATTTCTTATGGGCCTATCATTTTTAGTAAAATACTATGATGGTGGTGGAGAAGGAGAAATATCACATGAGATATATGAGTCGTCATGGGATGAGGAATTTGATGTAGAACCTAACTGAAGCCCAAATTCAACATGAGCACTATATGTATGTTGTATCAAATCATTAGAATATAAGGGACTTAGCATGAAATTCACATCAAATATTAAATTCCTTATAATAATAAATTTCCTGATTTAGGGACACTACAACTTATATCATTTAACCCCTAATTTATAACCAAGAAAGATACACATTCTGGATATGGGTTATAATTTTACATTGTGTACATGAGCATAATATAGATATCCAAATATTTTCATATCAGAGTAAGATGCAGGAGCATAATACCATGCCTCTTATAGAGTCTTCTTTCCAATAGTAGTTGAGGGAGACCGGTTGATTAGTAAACATAAAGTTACAACAGATTTAACCCAAAATGATTTTAGGTAAATGAGAGTCAGAGATCATACATCGTACATTCTCCATCAATGTCATGTTCATGTGTTCTGCCATTCCATTTTGTTATGGAGTACTAGAAACTATCAAATACCTCAAAATTCCTTATACCTTAAAAATTAATTAAATTCATTAAAAAAAATTCAAGGAAATTATCATTAGGAAGATGCTTCACTTTTATCCCAATTTTCTTTTCAATCATAATCTTTCACTCTTTAAAAGTTTCAAATACTGCATCTTTTTGTTTTAATAAGAAAACCCAAAACTTCCTAGAAAATTAATCAATAATGGTTAACATGTAGCTTAAAATTCCTTTATAAGACACCCTAACTAGACCCTAAATATCCTAATGAATATAGTTGAGTGTCCCTTTTTAATTGTGAGTGCTGTTTACGAAGCTAACTCTTTTATACTTCCCAAATATATAGTGCTCAAAAAATTACAACTTGTTAATACCCTAGCCATCAAGAAGATATTTCATTATCAATTCAATCATTCCATTTTGACTCATATGCCCAAGTCACATATTTCATAATTTGGAAATATCTTCATCAAATAAAGGAGTATAAATAGTTACACCACCAATGACAGTCAAACCTTGAAGAACATATAACCTAAATCACAAAAAGTGATCCTTTAAAAACATTTGAAACTCCACCTTCACTAATATAATTTTATAAATTTTTATCTATAGTATTTAAAGTAATTAAATTTCATTTAATATTAGGGACATGTTTCAAATCGGTAAGATTTCATACAATGCCATCAAATATCTTAATTACGATGGATTCAATTCCAACAATCTTGTAAGATGCATTATTTACCAACAACACAAAACTTTTTGTAGCAATTTAATATGTTTAAAACCAGTATCAATTGATACATATATGAAAAGTAAATTTTAATCTAGTCTTCACACAATTTAAATTCACTATATAAAACAACCAGGAGCTCTAGATCACTATTATTATCCTCTGCGACACTGGCTTCAGTAGAATTTTTTATTTGCTTTCCATTTTGATTAACATATCTCTTATTATTGTTCTTATTTTTTAGCTTGAAACATTTGAATTTAATATTCCCCTTATTCTTAAATTAATTATAGTTTTTATCTCTATTTCAAGATCTTGACCTGCCCCTTTTAGAAGTAAAAAAATTTCTGTTCACTTGTTCTTCCTCTAACAATCAAACCCTCTGCCTGAGATTTAAAACCAACCATAAGTAGTTTTATTTGATCATTCGAAAATTAATCCACAAAAACATCATCAAGAATAGGTGTATCATGACTATAAAAAATTGTATCTCTCAAGGTCACATACAAAGGAGGAAAAGAACAAGACAAAATTAAATCCAAATTTTCTCCACCGTATTTCACTGTCTTATTTTCTAAACCAGAAGTAATTTCTTTAAAAACTTCTAAATGATATGTAATAGATGTACCTTAAAACATGTGATGGTAATAGAGCCTCTTATTCAAATGTAACTTGCTGATAAGTCACTTCATCATAAAAAGCTACTTCAATTTCAGTCACAATGCAACACAAATTTACTCTTTCATACAAAGTCTGATTTGATAGGTGTAGTTGGATTTTTGAGAGAGTCTTTTGATCCTTTCATTGTTTTACCTTAGCAGTTAACAATTTAGGCATATTTTTCAATCCCAAAAACACATCATCTAAATCCATTTGTTTGAGAAAACCCCACATCATAACCGTCCATAACGAAAATTAGGTGTTCTGATCCAAAATCAGAATATCAAACTTCATAATTGATGATGTGGGAAAGATAAATAAGATCCTAAAATATATTGGATATTCAAAGTTATTTGGATCAAAAAAACATTATTGGATATAGGGTTGATATAACCAAATGTTATGATACAATTTTTTTGTGAAAAACATCGAATGAACAACCATTGAAAAAAGGGAACACAAAAGGTGAACACCATAATTTTACACAGAAACCCCAAATTTGTAAAAAAACATAAGAGAGGTAGCACAAAAAATACAATATGAGATCAAATTGGTGCATAATGGCTTGTATATCTACAAAAAAACAAAAATAGGGGAATTTATCACAATAATTATTGGAGAGATAATTCTCAACATTAATGAAGATAATAAAGGGGCATTGACTGCATTAATTGGAAATACAGGTGACAACACCAACATGTGGGTGAGGCAACAATGGTTGTGAGGAATTTTGGTGAGGTGAAAATGTTGGCTATAGGGTGGGTGAGGTGAAGGGTAGTGTGGGTGAGGGGTAGTGGTCCATTAGTGACTAATAGAGGTGATGAGGGGTGAGGGCCGAGCTTGCGCGGCGGGGCGGCGAATAGAGGTGACTGACTTGGAATGGTGGGTGGGGGAGAATTAGGTTTTGGGGATGGGGAACGAAGGTTAATTTTTTAAATAATAGGGTGACTGCTATAGGTAGTTAGACCAACCAAAACCAATTAAATTGAATCTACTTAGAAAGAAAAATTTCAGTTTAAATTGGATAATCAATTAAAACATCATTTTTCATGGATATTTCTAATCAATAGTTTATGTTGAAATATAAAGTAATGATTGATTTTCTTTGATCAAAGTTGTATATAAAATAAATATTTATTATTTTTTCATTACAATATAATGTGATGAACATATTTAATGTTTGACTGAATATAAGTCATCTAATCAGATTGAAAGTTAGTACCATGCTATTAAAACCCTTTAAATATTTTCCATGTTGTTGATTTTATTGTATATCAAAATATTTCTTTCATTTTAATATTGAATGATCATTTTTTTCATGAATATTTATAATCAATTTTTTATCTTGCATTAATTTTCACATTAGCGAGGAAGCCTCCGTTTCCCCTCCCTGGACATCTATTAGCCTCTTGAATTTAGAATGTTTACTAGGAATTTAATAATAATGTGATTGTATAGGTGTTATAGAGGATGGGTTTTTTGGAATTCCTATAATATTGATAAAAAAATCTTTAAACCCTAGTAGGGTGGATGAGGTATCACTCATAAATAGAGTTTTGAACTTAAACACTTCAACGAAATGAGAAAGTGATAGATCATCTCATGGTTTAAATCAGTAGGATTTGGTGTATTATAGAGTTACTAAATCATTAGGGGTTTTATAATGTTGTGATGATTAAATTTTTGTTTTATTTCATAGTTTCCCTTTGATATTTTCCCCTGCCATAGGGAAGAAAATCATATTATTCATTCAGTATATTGTGATTTTTGTATGATCAGGTTTTTTCAGTAATTAAAACTCATTTGCAAACCTATATTGTTGATCTAATGGTTACTTTGAAGGTAGGAAAACATTATTCAGTGAACTATGTGATATGAATTCCTTCCTATGACTTTTATTTCCCCCTTTTTTTAAAGTGGCATTCAATTGATATGGGGTTCGATTGGTTCTTACATTCATCACAAAGCCTTTGATGAAGAAAACATTAGAAGGGTATTATTTGTGGGTTCTGTTTTTAATTGTAATTGTTTAATTATTCATACCTAGACCTCCCATGGATCTTGTTGGGTCTGTTGGCATTGAGACCGGGAATTTTGGCCACTTGAGAGGTGTTCCAACCCTTGACCCTAGGTTGGAACTTGGATTGAATGAACCTAGATCCCTATGATAAATTGGAAATTGGTTATGGATTGGATTAACAATATGAATTGGCTTAGCATATGAATTAGTGTAATGGTATTGTTTAAGAATCACTTGGCAGTGGTTATTTGAAATGAAATTGAAATTGTCATAATTGGAAGATGGCATAAAAGTATAACTGACGTGTGATATGGTAATTGGGTATAAATGGATTTTGAAAAGGAATTATTAAAATTATTGTGATAATTGGTAACTTGGAATGAAACTAGAAATTGGATTAGATGGGATAACAACATGTAATTAAAATTGGAAAGATAATTGGTAATTGAAATGAATTAACTAATTTTGGCATATGTTATCATGTTTGGCATGTTTGGTATTTTTGTGAGCTTGAATCTTGTTTGTATTGATGTTTGATTTTAAAATCGGCCTTAGCATGGAAATTTTCATAAGGTCTAATGTCCTTTGAGCACATAAGTTTCCCTAACATGAGAATTCTCACTAGGTCCAGTGATACTTCTTCCATTGGTGTGACCTTGCACCATGAAAACACATAAGAATCTCTAGAATGATAATTCACAAAGTCTAATAAATCTTGAATGTATATCTTTCCCTTGGTATGGTAATGCGCCATGAGAACATGTAAGCGGATCTAGCAAAAAAATTTGCATAGAGTCTAGTAGAACATGAATCTGTGATTGACCCTTGGCATGGGAATCTTCTTGGATTTGGAAATGGTACATACAGAGATATCCTACATTATACAGAAGTAGGTATTGGATGACCTCGAATGAAAACCTGACACTCGAGGTTTGGGGGGTTATTTGATGTTTTTCATTAATTTATGAATCAATGATCATTATTGCACTGTTTCATGCACTATTATTTCATACTGGATATGTTTAGACAACACGGGTGTTGGTCTCTTGAGTTTTATTCACACCCTATTAAAGCACCATTTGGTAAATGGGCGACTTCATAGATGCAGGACAAGACAAGGGAAAGGGGCCCGGTGATTGATTGATTGCTTTGCTACCTGGGATTGGATCTTGGAGTTGACACTGAGTATGGGATTCAAGATCAGCTTTGAGAGTCTTTAGTTTCAGCATCTATCTTTAAGTTGGATGATTTTTTGACCTTTAGTTGACATTCAGTATGAATCTACATGGTTTATTATATTTGATTTTATTTGGTTTTTTCTGATGTTTATGTTGAGTGTTTGATTGGTTTATCTTATTTCTGTTGTGTTTGCTACATTTTTCAAGTGGGTATAGTATCTCCACCATATTTCCTAGACCATCGCTGCCATTTAGCAGCCTCTAGTATACAGGGAGGTGCATTTGAGGTCATGTGGTGACCCGTTTTGGTCACGTGAGGGAGAACCGGGCCAAGGGGCAATAGCGTATTTTTTTTATCTCCACAGTAGCAGCTTGTGTGGTTTCACAGTTTCTGATTGGATTTCAATGGAAACACATTTTTTTCACGATAGTAGATTGACTTATACACACGATAGCAGATTATTTCCTCTCAAGGAAACAAGATGAATTCATGGTAGCAGAACCCCTTTTTTTCATGGTCGCAACTGCACGGAAGGAGTGCCATGGTAGAAAACCTTTTCCAAGTTTCTCACATGCATTTCACAAAATCATTTTTTAAGTGTTGACATTTTCTAAAATTAAGAATAGAAATAATAAAACAATTAATATTCATAATTGAATTTATTTTCATAATTTAATTCCATATTAATTTCAAATTCATTTTAGTCAACCAATTTAAGATCACATTTTCTAAATCACAATCAATTTTTAATGTATTATTTCAAAAACACATTTAAAAATTCCTGATTGAGTCAAAAAATTAAATTTCAAGTTCTAAAAAACGAATGACTATTAAATAATTCAAAAATGAATAAATTGATAAACACAAACATTTAAATCCAATTTTCAATAAATTGTAGAATTCACAAAGTAACAAAAAGTGAATGGGTTTTCTTGAATTAATGGGGGAACTTATCAATAAAAAAAGACAAATTTTTTAAAAATTTGGGCTCACATCAGGTTGATCACCTCCACAATACTTGATGCAACCATCACAACCTGACCCACCAGGGCCCCTCGGCTGACTGTAAGTTGAGTGTAACACCCCAAACCCGCCTCCAATAGCCCAGGCGCTGGAAAAAAGTGCCGAGTAGGCATAATAATAAAATGGGATACCTTATCCTAATTACATGTATGTACACACACACAACCAACTCTATGCAACAACGTAGAGATATAAGAATAACTAAAACATATAGAGTATAAATCATGCATGCAACAATATGTAGGAAAATATCAAATTAAAACAGGATATTTTAAAAGATATAAAGTGGAAAAATACACACCCAACCAGAAAAGAGGTCCCAACCTAACAAAAATGGAAAAATGAAAAGACTTAATAGATCCAAACTTATAATCTCCAAGGCTGACCACCGAACACAGTCAACACAAAGAACCACTATGTTCCACAAAAACTAGGTCCACCAAGGTCACCATCGATCTATTTTTCATTTGTATAAGACAAAACATGTGTGGAAAAATCCCATGTAGGGGAGAGTATATACATACCTAGTATGAAACCCTGAAAACCAAGAATGGGAATCTATATAAATAAACAATATTCAACTCAACCCATAAGCAAGCGGGTAAAGAAACCCAACATCAGATATGCTCAGAAGAAACCCAAGAGAAGAGAATGGGGATCTCCATCTCTACAACTAGCTAAAAATGAAGAGTATACCTATAGCTATAAAGGTCCCATATCATATCCAAGTAT
This sequence comes from Viscum album, assembly GCA_963277665.1. Lineage (NCBI taxonomy): Eukaryota > Viridiplantae > Streptophyta > Magnoliopsida > Santalales > Viscaceae > Viscum > Viscum album. Next base: position 1,121,344,957 of record OY728121.1, read on the forward strand.
GAAGCATCAAATATTAAGAATATGGAGGCCATGCACCTTGCTACTGCATAGAACAACCTAAGGGGCACCATTCCAATGGAGGACCCGCTCACTACCTGAGCTCAAGATGGGGAGTCCACTCCACGGATAGAGGACCCACACCCTATGTAATGTGTGGGGGGGAGTTCCATCTCTACCTATATGAATGGTATGGGGTACCCACCAACTGGGGAGATATAGGGGAGTAATGACCCCCGTAACACTCTGATTCTCACACCTGATCACTACCACTGGCTAAGTGTCACTGAGAAGCATCCCACTTGCATTACCTCATGTCATATATTTTCCTCTAAAACAAAGTCCACTATCATTTTTTACATGAAAAAATACTCAGGATAAACTATTTGCATGCCCAAATATGATTCCTAAAGAATGAGATACGCAAGTTATAAGTCCCTTATAAAAATTACACGTCGTGTGACCTTGCCTGGACACTTGGGCATGTCTTCCCTTGGACAAGGCTTGTGAATCCATGTCTCACCACACAACATGTACATGGAATAAATGTCATGTCTTGGATGTCTGGGGTATGCCTGTGTCCTCCAGACTGTACCCGTGTACTCAGGCCTGTGCCCATGTACTCTGGTTATGCCCATGTATTTTGGCCATGCCCAGGTGCTCCTGGCATGTACACAAGGTACACAGCTCATCTAGCCATGTACCTATACACGACATGTCCCTAAGGGAACACGACGTGTATACTTACATCAGGACCTGGGAATGTGTCTTCATCACATTACGTGGTTTTCTGAATAGGTTTACACAACATGTGGGTCCAACCAAATTACATATGATATTTATCTCATCTGAAACCCTAGCTACTACAACAAGGGGCCCACACAATGTGCGTTTTTATAAGTACATTCCATGTATGTTGGGATTTTCCAGAAATCAAAGTATCTTCATGAAAATTCCAAATCCTCATCTTCTTCCACCTTCCATGCTATTTTATTGCTCAAAATCTATTGAAATTGAAGGGGAGCCTCTGATCATCCATTCCTGACCTCCGGTGGCCGAAAATCGGAACTCCAATCAACCATTCAGTAATCCTCCATGCCTCCCATCATTGTTTGGTAACCCAATCCATGAATCCATTGTCAAAAACCACAAAACACCTCAATCCATCTACAAAACATTGATCTGTATGTCGTTAATTCATTTTCCATGAATCTAGGGGTTTGATCATGCTCAATTACAGCTTGATAATGTTGAATCGCCCACCCCGTGGGCCAATGATGTAGAACACGAAGAACGGTGGGGATAAAAGCACAAGAAAAAATTAAATACCATCATTTGCTGGTATGATCCCATCCAACAATTACATAATGCGTAAATCAAGTTTAAATCAGGGGCACAAAAAATATACATAAACCATATCAAGATTATTATTCAAAAATGGTCTCATGCGAGGAACAAAATTTTCCAAAGAACCAAAGAATATATAAATACTTTCTTGTCAAATAATTAAAAGGGTGTAAATCCATGAAATAGTGCACCATACCTCAAGAACATATCAATCTCTAATGAAGAATGTGTCCTCTGGTGAAGAAGGTGATGATCTCGCTGCGTTCATCTGTCTCACAATCCTCCTCGATTATTAGTCGTTGATCCATGCTCCCAGGTCGCCAATGACAACACTCTTCTCCTCCTCAATAATATCCTAGGTCTATGCGGATAACCATGAGAATTATTCATAATAATGTATTTATATAGGAGGGTTATGGTTTTTAGAAGTTAAGTAAATTAATAAAATTAATTAATTAATTACTTAATGTACCTTCCAATGATCACTTTCAACTGAATTCCTGATGCCGAATAACATTATGTTTCTCTTAGGGTAAACCCTACATCTCAAAAACAACTGTGGTTTCATATTTCCCATCTAAGCTCCCAATTAATGGGAAAACATTTATTCTGAAAAAATGTGTTCACATGTTTTAATATATTAATATTATTAATATATTAATTCTAGGGTCTTGTGATACCCAAAAATAATGCCAAATATAATGGAAAATTTATAGATATATATATAAATATTCCAAGTATCAAACTAAAAAAACCATATTCATTACATTCTCCCCTCCTTCAATGATTTTTTTCACCAAAAAGCACGAGATACATAAAAAGGTGGGGGTACTGAGCCCACATTTGACTCGCACATTCCCAGGATCTCTCCCACACACTCTCATGCTGCCAAAGCACTCAAACCAAAGGGATGGTCCATCCACATAAGATCCTCCCTTTCCAATCCTCAATCTCCATTGAGTACTCTGAGAAGGTGGCTCCGACATCAAATGTCTAGTTCACCCCAGCCAATGACATGTGTTGAGTCATGCATGTATCTCCTCATCTACAACACATGGAAGAAATCATGTACTCGGTCCAACTATGGGGGAAAGGTTAAGCAGTAAGAAACCTCAGTAACCCTATTTAGGATCTTGAACAACTCGATGAAACTTAGGGACAACTTGCTTCTCTGGCCAAATCTCCATAATCCTCGTCATGGGGAGATTCTCATGAAAACATTTCCTCCCTAATCGAACTAAAAAGTCCTACTAATTCGATACATGTAATATTTTTGTCATCTTTGGGCTATCCTCATATGCTCGTGGATCACCTGTACCTTCTTTTTCATTGTCTGCACTAATTTTGTCCCAACAAGAGATGTATTTCTAATCTCATTCCAACATAAGGGTGACTTGCAGGGTCTCTGATACAAGGTCTTGTAAGGTTTCATGTTGATAGTGGAGTTATAGATATTTTTATAGAAAAACTACACCAATGAAAAATGATCCTCTCATCTCCATCCAAAGTCCAACACACATTCTCTCAGCATATCCTCCATAACCTGGATGGTCTGCATGGTCTGTCTATCTATCTGGGGGTGAAATGTTGTGTTCATCTGCAACTGGGTCCTCAAAGACATCTACAGACCTTCCATAATCATGAAATGGACTGAAAATCACAGTCAGAGATGATCAACATGGGTAACCCATGAAGTTGGATGATCTCACGCATGTAAAATTTCCCAAAACTCTCAACGGAACTCTGCTCCCATATGATAAGAAAGTGTGATGACTTGGTGATTCAGTCAAAAAATGCCTAGATACCATCATGGAATATCACTTTATGTGGAAGATCTATCACAAAATCCATTGATATGATATCACACTTCCATCTAGGGATCTCAAGATGTTGATTCAAACCTATTGGAACCTTATGTTTAGCCTTTACCTACTGACATGTGAGACACCAAGAGACAAACTTAGTAATGCTTCACCTCATTACAACCTTCCAAAACTGCCATTGAAGGTCCTTTTACATATTCTCCACATTTGGATGTATATCAAATGGAGAAGTATAAAACTCCCTCAACACCTCCTCACACAAGTTGACCAAAACCATTAACCATTCCTAGGAAAGGATGTCTTGTTCTCTTCCTTCATAAAATCCATTTGGTGTATCTCTTGAGGATATCTGGTCACATAGAACCTCATAGTAAATGTCACCTAACTAGAACTACCTCACATACTAAAGAAGTGGTGGAGTCACCACCATCGAATGAAGATAATTCACACCCCTCTCCTTCACTATGGCCAACTGCAATGAGGCCAAATGCTTTGATACCTCTTCCACCAAGTGAGAATGAGATTTACTTCTAAGGGAATATTCCATGATGTTTCCCTTTCCTAGAGTATAAACTATCTAAAAGTCATAGTCCCACAAGAACTCCAACCAACACCTCTATCTCAGGTTATGATCTCTTTCTGAGTGAAGATGTACCTGAGACTCTGGTGGTCTGATTAAACAACAAAATGCTCACCCATACGATAATACCTCCACATCTTCAGGGTAAAGAATACTGCTATCCACTCTAAGTCATGGGTCTTGTAATTCTACTCATGGGGTCTCAACTATCTTGACCCATATATGATCACAATTTTCCTTTACATCAATATGCATCCAATCCTAGTTCCAAAAGCATAAAAAAACCACATACTTGGCACATTGGCCTCAAAATAGGATCACTGATCAACCACTACCTCATCTCCTCAAAGCCTCTTTGTCACTACTTAGTCTAGGAAAACAACTATCTTTTCCACATCAAGACAGTCAAAGGGGATATTATCCTAAAATATTATGCCACAAAACTACGATAGTACCTCACCAAACCGAGAAAACCCCACACCTCCAACACGCTCTTGGGTGGTTCCTAAAAAATCATTGAATCAATCTTCATCGGGTCCACAACTAAACCATGATCAAATATGACATGCTCTATAAAGTGAAAATATTGGACCCATAACTGACACTTTGAGAGCTTACTATAAATCCAGTTCTCTCAGAGTAAGTTTAGAATCATCCTCAAATGCTTTGCATGCTCTCCTATGATGCAGAATATATAAGAATGTCATCGATGAAGATAAATATGAATTGGTACAATTATTACTATAATATCTGGTTCATAAGGTCTATGAACATTATGGGATCATTATTCATAAAAGAATACATTACTAGGAACTCATAGTGTCTATAGAGACATCAGAATGTTGTCTTCAGAATATAGTCATTGCAAACCCTTAACTGATGGTAGCTAAACCTGAGATAGATCTTTGAAAACCAATTTTCACCTTTCAACTGGTCTAAAAGGTTATCAATCCTTAGAAAAAGATACTTTTTCTTGATCGTTACCTAATTTGGGTGATGATAGTCAACAAAAATCCTCAAACTCTTGTCTGCATTTTTTCACAAACAAAACTGGGGTCGTTGGTGTGGACGCACTGATTCTGAAAAAAACTTAATCTCGAAATTCTTTTAACTATACCCTCAGCTCCCAAAGATCGGTAGGGTCTATCTAATATGTCGTAGAAGATATTGGTGTGGTCTCATGGTGCAAGTCAATGCATAAGTCAATATACCACCTTAGAGGTAGTCCTAGAATATCTTCAGGAAATACGTCCATATAATCCTCTAATACTGCTTGAAGAAAGATGTTGGAAGATCCCACTGCACCAAGGGATAAACTCATAAACTTATGGGTGATGGGTTGTAGCTTCCTTTTCGTGATCCCTACTCGCTTAGGCATACGATCCCTCTTTCCATGAAGAAGAATCTCATCCCATCTGTACAAAGGAATCAAACTCTCCTATGATGATAGTCTATCTGGGCATGCAATATGGACAACTAGTCTATACCCAAGATGACATCATAAGGTTTCATCACAATGATCAAAAGGTCCTATGATAAACTCTATTCATTGAATGACAACTCGCACTACTGACAGATGTGTGATATGGAAGAACCGCTCCCTGTAGGAATCTCTAGCCACAACTGGTGGGCCAAAGACTCAACTAGAAGTTTTAGCTCTCGTACGAGGGATATGAAGATAAATTAATGACCCGTACTCATGCTTATAAGTATTGAAGCTAAATTATAAAAGATACAGACTGTACCTCGAATCATCTCATGAGTGCCCTGATCATAACCTTTCATAGCCTACAATGTACTCACCCATGACCGCTACCCCTCTGATCCTAGAGTGGACCATCGGGTGGTGGTAGTGGAAGAATCTCATAGCATTTTCCTCTACTAACATCTCCTCCCTTTGGAGTTCCACCTGATCCTTTGAAAGGACCACCTCCCTGGGGTCTACCTTGGACACACCCAGGAGATCTTTGATCACAATTCTTGGTTTTTCATGGAATTCCATCCACCATATTCCCACCATTTGCGGAATGTTAGGTTGGAAAATAATGAGCCAAGTAACCTCACCCATAAAAAGTATATCTTTGTACCTTTTTAGGATGTCTGGATCCTCTACATGAAACATGTGCCATAAATCCACGTGTCTGAGTCTAAGCATGAGTATACCTCCTATGTCGATACCCTGATGTCCAATGCCTGCTAGGTGCTGAAGATGACTTAGCCTCATGATGACAGCTGCCAGCTACTACTGCCTGAAATTGTTACACTAGGACATTCTCTACAACCAAATCCCACTCCATCACTCCAACATTAGTGGGAATTCACAACAAGACCACACTAGCATTAATGTCTCTATGATGGTCCTGTGAAAACTTCCACGCCCGAAAGTATCCACTGCACAAGATTGAAGGGTAATACTCATCATGGGATAATGTCTAGAAGTCTAACCATGATATTTTCGTCTCATTATGGATTTGAGTGATCAGACCCCACCAGTACTCCACTTCTCCATGAAAAAGGATTATTGTAAGCGCAACTATCTCATCAGTCGGGGTTCTAACAATCCTGAAAACTTGGACCAACACCTCGAGCCAATCCTCCACCACCTGAGGGTATGGCTCACAAAAAAACCTCAGTGGCCTCTATCATTGGAACTCGCATAATGTTCTAAGCCTGATCTTGTTGTCATCCTATCCTATTGGTGCTATTGGCCTAGTGTATCATTGATCATCCATTTGAACCACTAGAGGTGGATCCACATGATTCTTAATAGGTTCTAGAACTACTCTGTGCCCGCTTGGAGGGAACCCCTCATGAATAAGTCCTTGAACTGAGGCCCCATCACTCAACTAGTTTTTTTCATGATCCAGTATCGGTATCCTAGATGCTTATCATCACAATGGTATTCTGAATATTAATAAGATGTGGCATGGTTAGATGAACATATATGGGGAGATGACTCGAGAAGGACATGAAAGTAAAAATATCCAATATTATATGATGCATGTACCATTGGTTCCTTTTAACCAATGTATCAACATGCTGAGTCGATAAATAGGTATTCAAAGTCCTGGTTTATAGATACATCGACAACCGCACCAACATTGGGTTCCCTAGCCTGAGATATGAACTCAAGACACTTCAGCATCATTGACCTAAATTCCTAAATCAATCCTCACTATAAGTACAACTCCAAACACCAACCCATGGGAAATACCACCTTTGAAACCACTCTATGTCACAACCCGACCCATTGGGGCCCACATGGCTAGTGGTAATTTGAGTGTAACAATCCAAGACTACCTCTAATAGGCCAGGGGTTGGAGACAAGCACCAAGTAGGAATAATAATGAAATGAGTGGCCTTATCCTAAGTACCTACACACATGCACAACTAGCTCTATGCAACAGTGCAGAGATATAGTAATAACTGAAATATTTAGAGTATAAACCATGAATGCAATAGCCTCTAGGGAAGCATCAAAGTACAACAGGATATTGTAAAAGATATAAAGGTGAAAAATACACACTTGACTAAAAAAGAGGTCCCAACCTATCAACTGGAAAAGGGAAAAGACGAAAGAGATCCACAATCTCAATCTTCAATGCTGACCATCGAACATGGTCAGCACTAAGAACCACTATGCTCCACCAAAACTAAATCCACCAAGGTCACCGTCGATCTATCTATTGTTTGTATAAGACACAACACGTGTAGAAAAATTCCATGTCAGGATGAGTACATACATACCCAGTAGGACACCCCAAAAACCAAGATGGGGAAGAAATATGAATAAAAAATAGCCAGCTCAACCCATAAGCAAGAGGGTATAGAAAAAACATCAGATATACTCAAAAGAAACCCAAGAAAAGATAGAGAGGGGATCTCCATATCCAAAACCAGCTAAGAATGAAGAGTCTTCTAATAGCTCCCAAGGTCCCATCTCGTATCCAAGCATCACATGTAAACTCTCAAGAATATGGATGCCTCACACCTCACTACTATGTAGCACAACTAAGGGATCACCACTCCAATGGAGAACCTTCTCACTATATGAGCTCAAGATGGGTATTACACTCCGTAGATAGAGGACTCAAACCTTCTGTAATGTGGGGGAGTTCTGTATCTACTGGTATGAATGATATGGGGAACCCTCCACCTCGAGAGAGACAAGGGAGTACTTACCCTAGTAACATTATGATGATCACACCCAATCACTACCACTAGCTAAGCTTCACTGAGAAGCATCCTGCTAGCATCACCTCACGTTGTATGTATGCTGCCGAAATGAAGGCCACCATCGCATTCTATACTGAAAATTACTTAGGACAGGTTACTCACAAATCCCAATTCAAGTCCTAAAGAAGGAGATATATAAGGTAGAAGTATTTTAGAAAAAGTACACAACATGTAAATAGGGTCACATGATGTGTGACCTCACATGGACACATGGGTGTGTATTCCCTTGGACATCGATTCAGAAGCCATTTCTCACCGCATGACATGTACATGGAGTACACAATGTGTCTTGGAAGCCCAGGGTATGCTGATGTCCTCCGGTCCATGCCCATGTACTCAAGCCTATGCCCATGTACTCTGGTCGTGCTCGTGTACTAGGATTGTGCCCGAGTGCTCTGGGCATGTACACAAGGTACATGGCTCGTTTAACTATGTACCTATACACGATGTGTCCCAAAGGGTACACAATATGTATACTTACACCAGGTCCTGGGTGTGTGCCTTTAACACATGGCTTGGTTTCCCGATTAGGGTCACACATCATGTGAGTCCAATTACATGGTGTGTGATATTTATCTTTCCTGAAACCCTAGCCATTGTAGTAAGGATACTACACAATGTGTGTTCTTAGAAGTACATGTTGTGTGTGTCATGATTTTCTAGAAACCAAAGTCACTTAATGTGTATTCCAGATCCACCTCTTCTACCACCTTCTACATTATTTAATCATTTAAAATCCACCAAAATTGGGGGGGGGGGGCTCTGATCGTCGATTCTCGGCATCTGTTGGCCGGGAATTGGAACACTGATCACCCGGTTGGTAATCTGTCACGCCTCCTGTCACTGTTTGGGAACCCGATCCCTGAAGACATCATAAGAAACCACAACAAACCTAGATTCGTTTACAAAACTTTTATCTATATGTCATTCTCACATTCACCATGAATTTGGGGGTTCGATCGTGCTTGAATCTATCTTGACAATGTCAAATCACCAACCTTGTGGACCAACAATGAAGAACGTGAAGAATGGTGGGGAGAAAATCACAAAAACTAAGTAAAAACCATCATTGATCGGTGTGATCCCATCCAATGATTACGTAATGTGGAAACCATGGTGAAATTAGGGGTGAAACAAATATACATAAATCCATTCAATATTATTAATCAAAACTAGGCTCATGCGAGGAACAACAATCATTAGGAAAAAAAAGTTGATATAAATCCATGCTTGTAAAATAATTCAAAGGGAAGAAATACATGAAATAACGTGTCCTTCCTCAAGAGAAGATAAACCACTAGTTAAGAATGTTACCGCTAATGAATAAGGTGATGATCCTGCTACGTTCGACCATCTCACGATCCTCCTTGATCTTTCATCATTGATATACGTTCTTAAGTCACCAACGCCAATGCTCTCCTCCTCTCTAGTCTTCCGGGGCTATGCAGATAACCCTGATAATTATTCATAACAATGTATTTATAAAAGGGGATTATGGTTTTCAACATTTGAGTAAATTAAATAAATAAATAAATTTATTACTTAACACACCTTCCAATGGTTGTCTTCAATTGAACACCAGATTCCATCCAATTTTATGTCACGCCTAGGGTAAAACCCATGTTCTGGAAACAACCACTATCTTGGATTTCCCATATGAGGTCCCGATAAATGAGAAAACCATTTATTCAGAAAATTTTTGTGTGCACACTTTTAAATATTAATATTTTTAATATATTAATTCAAGGGTCCTATGACACCCAAAAAAAGTGATGACTCCAAGGAAAATTCAGATATATATATATATATATATATATATATATATATATATATATATATTCATAGGATTAAACTATAAAAACCAGAGTCGTTACAACAACTAATGTACATGTGTTAAGGAAATATAAATCTAAGTTTACAGGATTAAAGAGTCCACTCAATGGATCAAAGAACTTTGAGTTAATATAGTTGTTACGATCACCCACCTAAATACCTTTAAATAGCTTGTTAGGATTCCATCTGAGTTATGATAATGGATATATGGATCCTTGAAACTAGAATATCCATGCGATAAGATATTCTGAATCCAATGGTGGGGGATATTGGGATTTGATAAAGTAGTGGTAGACTAATAAATAAATAAAAATCATCACATTTTGGTAATCAAGTTAAATTACTAAAAAATGATTCTATTTTGTTGTATAAATTAGAAAGTCATGTGACCTCAACATTATCACTTTGATCCATATAGAAGAAAGAAAATATCCCGATCGGTAGTAACTTCCAAAAGTTTCATAGGCCCTTGCGTTTCATACAACACCAAGAACAAAAGTATTATGTACCAGAGTCCCCTATTCTTGATGTTCCCTCTAAAGATGTTAGTGAGGAGGATCTCATTGTCTACCCGAGACACCTAGATGATATGATAGATGTGCAGTGTTTGATGTTATCATCTATGTCTAGTGACATCCAGAAGATGTATGAAAGCATGGATGCATATACGATGTTGTCTCACCTCCACGATCTTTATCAAGAGAAGTCTAGACATGAGAGGTATGAGATCTCCAAGGCAGTTTTCATGTGAAATCTTGGAGAAGGTTCACCAACCATACCTCATGTAGTCAAGATGATTAACTATATTGAGGGTTGAGACATATTGGGTTTTAAGCTACTTGATGAGTTGCACACCGATATTGTAATTTATTTATTTTATAAGAGCTTATCTAGTTTTATTGTGAATTATAATATGAATAATATTGATAAGTCCCCTCCCAATCCATCTTACCTTGATTCTCTAAGTTAACAAAGAGACATGAAAAACCAATAGTCCTTATGGTGAAAAGGAGGAATGGAAAGATATAAGGACATAAGAATACTTCCAAGTATAAATATTTTTTGCATCGCCTGACCAAGAAGAGGAAGATCCAAAGGCATACTATGAAATAATATGTAGAATATTTTTCATGTGGCAAGAAGGGCCACTGGAAGAACCACACTGTAGTAAGGAAGCTTCAGGTGTTTTTGTTATTGAATATAACATCTCCACATCTCCCAGTTGGGTATTAGATATAGTTTTTGATGCTCACATTCATATCCAAATATAGGAACTAGGTCAATTGAGTAAGGTTTTCATAGGTGAAGTGGATCTTTGAGCTGCCAATAGAGCAAGGCTAGTTGCCTTTGCTATAACACCCAAAGATTAGAAAAAAAGAAAACTATGTTTGATAGCATATATGAAATACAACATCGAGCCTAAACGAACTATGAAATATTTAAATATTATTTTTATAACCTAACTATTAAATTGACTAGTATGAATAGGATTAGTAAAGTCATTTTATTTTTCAAAAATATGTTTTCTAAAAAAATGGTTTTTATTGATTTTTGTGATAAAATATTATAAATAATTTATAAAACTTTTATAAATTTTATTTGATAAAAAATGTATCATTTTTTAAATCATCATGTCAAAATTAAATTATTGTGAAATTTAGATATTTTTTTGAAAAGTTTGACTTTTCAATAAAAAGTGAAAAATACTTATTTTTATTGAAAACTATATTTTCTTTTGAAGTATTTAAAAAATAAAATTATTTTTTGGATTATTTTTAAAATTTAATTATTTTATTTTGATTAAAAATAATCTAATTATAATCCATGTAATGAAATTTATATTTTAATTTACTATAAAAACATTTTTTCTGAAAAACTATTTTTCATTGTGTTTTACATTTTATTTTTAAATTAATTTCTTTCACTTCTAAAAATTGAATCTTAAAAAATTGATTCTATATTTAGAAATAAGAGATCCAAATTTTTTAAATAGACCCCTTTTATTTTTTGTCATTATGAATAGTAACCAAAGTAAATAATTATCACCACGGTAAGGGTAAATCAGGCAATTAAGGTTAAAAATAATATAATAAGGAAAAAATAGATCCTAACACTTATCTTCATCCTATTGGATGAGTGGAGTTCATACATTTACATCCATGTTTTGAAAATATGGAAACTTAGTGCCATATTTCTTTGATTTTGACCTTTATATGATTTTATGTAAAGAAAATCCAAAAATGTCATTCTCTTCATTTTATTATCTCTAAATTATTGAAATAGGGATAAGAGGCCCTATTCGGTTATAAAAGGCCATTTTATAGATAAATTACTATTTTTATCATGATAATTTATTTATAATTTTTAGTAATAAAATAATTACCATAAATTCTTATGGAATGCTAACATGGTATTTATTCAATGAATTGAAAAATAAAATAAATGATCCTAAAAATATTAAAATTAATATAATTTGAATGAATTATTATGTTCTATGAATTTATTATATAAATATAACATGTTAGGAATGTGTGAAATTATTAGATTCAAATTATTTTTCATATTGTTTTCAAAGTCAAATTAAATGAATAGTTTCAAAATTGACATTAATGATATTTTATAATAAATAATATTTTATTAAATGGTTTTTTTTAAAAAATATTATATTTAGAAACATTATTTCTATATTATTAAAAATATAAATTATTTTCTATTTATGGATCAATTTTCATTTTATATTAACTATATTGACCCTTAAAGAGTAAAAACTTTTTAATAATGGTAATTGTCAAAAAGGGTTCACGCAGGTTAAAACAAAAAAGATAAGGATAAAAAAATAGTATAAACTTGTCAAAATTTTATTTTATGAAATTATTTAGACTCATACTTATATTATCTTCAAAATATATCATTTGGGATCCATTTTTTATGATAAATAATTTATATTAATTTAATACTTTAAAAAATCCCAAAACTGCCCCTCCCCTCACTCTTAAAAGGGAACTTCCCCTCCTATTTTATTCACATTTAATAAGGATTATAGTTCACAAAATACATGAAAAATTACCTTAATAACATCCCAAATTACTCTAGAGGTCTTTTTTAGGCGTAATACCAACCTTATAGGGCTTAAGGTGTACAATAAAGAAGATTGTTTGGAGTAGAGGTATAACTTTTAACAGAATGTTTTTGTTCTATTTATTCTTACACCTAATTCAAATATTATTCAAACATGATGATATAATAACATAAATATATCTCATATAATAATATTTTATTATGTTAATGGCATAACCTAACTCTATCTCCTCTTTCATAAAATAGGAAACAAAATCATCGTTCATGTGTACGGCGGACTACTGCCTCACGAACCAATGTAATTTGTTTTCCATAACCGCATATCATGGTGGGTTATAATGATGGATTTAATGTATATATATAATATTAATTAAATTTTTATAATTCTAGAAATATAATATATCACCTATATTTTTATATTTCCATTGACTGAAAAATGATAATGTTGTTTGTGCATATGTGTGAGCTACCACCTCCATGAAGCGACGTGATTCGTTTTTTGTCACTACATCATATGGAGTACATATATAAGTTTATTTAAATAAATAATATGTTATTTATGATATAATTATCATTATAGAAATATAAAATAACATTTAACTTATTTCCATCATGATTGATAAAAAATGGAAACGTTACTCATGCATGCGTACGACCTATCGTCTTCATGATTGTAATGTAGTTCATTTTTAATAACCATTTTAAAGGTTCATTTTAAAAGTATAATTGATGTATAAAAATGATAATTATTTCATGATTATTATTATATATATGATAGAGCATTAACCTGTTTGACTATAGTCAACTTACCAAAGTCATTTTAGACTTATGAGCCAAATATCATCAAAAGTTCGACGTAAACTTAATTGATTAAGTAATTGTACTTAACATGATATTAAATAAAATATAAGGAATTATGAACTTATAAATTTTTTATTAAACAAGTGAATAATTAATTTTTTATTATTATTTAGGAGTTAAAAAACGTACATGATGAGTTGGACTCGAGGTAAGAGATTTCGTTGTAATTTCCCTTCATTGAGACGTATTTTAATGTTCTATACATAATTTATTTTATATAGTGTGTATACTACCCCTTTTGAATATTATATCATGAAACCTTCATACTTAATTGTATTTTAAGTTATAATTCATTTTACTTCATCCAAGGGGATTTGATTTGAATGTTACCAAGTGGTAAGGTGTGTCATAACTCAATTTCTCTTCATTGGGTTGTATTACTTCTTAATTGTCTTTAATATGATAATATTATGTTTTTAATGAACTTTTATTATTTTATGTTTCATTTCCACTAGTTTTATTTGGATTTACATTTGATACACATAATCACTTCATTGATTAATTTTCACTTTAAAGTTATGATCAATGTAAAGGTTTGTTGTCTCACTTTTACTCTTGTGAGACAGATGACATATTCACCACTTGTTTATTTTTTATGGTTTATATAATGTGTAACATCCCAATAATTTTATGAAATATTTAATAATTTTATTTCTTTGATAGCTTGTGTTGCATGCAATAGTGAGTTTAAATGAATCACGTAACATTATTGAAATATTATGTGTCAGTTATTGCATAGTTGTTGGATTGACGGGCGTGAATATGATTAACCGAATAATGAAATAAATATAAATTTACAACTAAATATAAATTTATGGAAAAATTCTTATAAAATAATCACACAATTTTTAGTAAATTCATTTTATTCTTCAAAAATAAATTTTCTCCAAAAAATGGGTTTTCTTATAAGTAAATATTATAGTTTATTTCTGAAAGTTTTAGAAAATTTATTTTAAAAAAGTAATTTAATTTATGAATTTATCGTACCAAAATTATCTTAAGATGAATTTTGGAGAATTTTCTCAAAAGATTGATTTTTCAATAAATAGTAAAAAAATATTGATTTTTATTAAAAATTGTATTTTTCTTTTAATGTATTTACAAAATAAAATTATATTTTGGTTAGTATTAAAATTTTATTATTTAATTTTGATTTGAAATAATTCAATTATGGGTTTTAAATGGATTTTATACTTGAATTTAGTATAAACACATTTTATATTTTAAAACGTCATTTTTTTGAAAAACTATTTTTTGTTGCATTTTTTCAGTATAATTTGAAATTTAATTCCAAAAATTATATGATTTGAATTTTGAAAAATATATCTCATATTTGGAACTAGGAGGCCCAAAAATTAGTAAATTTATCTCTTTTATTTTTGGATAATATGAATAGTAAACTTAATAATTTTTGTTACCATAGTAAATGGTAAATCAGGTAATTAAATGTCAAAATTAAAATGATAAGAACTATTAAATGACCAAAAAACTTACTTAAATCTTATTTTATGAATATATATCGACCATAATAATACAAAGGTTGAATTTATGACATTTTGGATCCACATGGATTAGATTATGATCTTTATAATATTTTATTTAATGAAATGTCAAACATGTCACACTCTTGTTTTTAATAACTAAAATATTTTAATATATGGTTATCTCGATAATATGTTTGACTATAAATAGTATTATGAAATATAAAAGATTTATCTTCATCATGGTAATTTATTTTTAATTTTTAGTGAAAAATAATTACCTTAAATACTTGCACAACGTTGATGCAAATATTATTTAATTAATAGAATAATCAAATAAATGATATTAAAAATATTAAAAGTAACATAATTTGATATATTTAAGGTGATCAAATAATTATATAGATGAAAATTCCATTTTTAGGATATAATAAAATAGTTTTATCTAATTTTAATTATTTTATTTATGTTTTTAAATTCAAAGTAATGGATAGTATCAAAATTGAAGATAATGATATTTTATGGGATTAATATTTTATTAAATTATTTAAAAATCATAAAAATATTAAATAATAACAAAGGGGATAATATATGGTCTAAAATTTCACCCCCTATTAATTTATATGAAATTTGGAAGAATTTGGCACTATAATAGTCTTAATATATTTTAATATTTTAAGAAATTCCAAAAGTACCCCTAACCTCAATTATAAAAGGGCACTTCCTCCTTCACTTCATTACACTAATTTTAGCCTTCTATATTGAACATACTATGAAAAATTATCTTCTTAACTACCCTATAAACATTATATAGGTTCTAATATTCTGAAAATACCAACTCCAGAGTCCTTAAGAGGATATTTAAATGAGTTCTTTCTAAGAAGAGGTAATCTCCTTAAAATGATCACTTTCTTTTATACTATTATTTACCTCATATAAATTAATTATATTCATAATAAAATAATAACTAAAACATCATTATTATTCTTAAGTGTTATTATGATTATAAAAACACAACTATACACTCTCTTTCTCAACAAATAAGAATTGAAAGTATCGCTCATGCATATGTATAGCTTACCGTCTCCATGTAGCGATACAGTTCATTTTTCATCACCATATTTTATGGATGGGTATTATTATGGGATTAATATTTATATATTATATTTATGACATAATTATACTTCTTAAATGATAATATCTTGTCTACCTTCTTACCATCTAACCTTTTGGGAAATGATAATGTCGATCGTGCGTACGTATGGACTACCATATCAATCATGCGATGTGATTCGTTTTTCATTTATATTTCACATGGATGGTAAAAAGTATAAATTTAATGAATATGTATGATATTCATTATATAATAATGATTCTTTAAAGGTTAATTATTATTTACATTTCTTTTATTCCATTATTCGAAAAATTGATACAATATTCATGCGTACTTACGACCTATCGTCTCCATAAATGGTGTAATTAATTTTTATATCTCTAATTTTCATGAATGATTATAAATATGTATATAATTAATATATATTATTGGTATACCATTATTAAAATTATTAAAATGATGGGACTATGATCAAAGTATAAGGACCATGACTGTCGAACCGAAACATGCATGGAAAACGAAGCAATTATCACCCAGAACAATTATTTTAATAACAAATTATTGATAAATGGGTGATAAGAAGTTATAAATAAGAATACATGTTATGATATATATTAATATGGTTATGGAATAAATTTACAATAAATACATATTTATTATACAGGAGGTTTGAACGTGAATGAAGAAATACGAGACTTGAAGTAAGGGTTTATTTCACAATCTCATCATTATTTGAGACTATTTATGTTTAAGTCTCCACTGTGGAATATTTATCTTCCATTTCCATGTTTTCTAAAAAAATGAAAAAAAATTACAATTTTTTAAAATCATTTTTACCTATTTTTTACATTTTACAAAATGGTTTGAAGGAATGTTTTGTTCGTTTTCTAAATAAGGTTCTTTGTAACTTTTCCAACAAAAATACAAAAGGAATATTTTTATAACTTATACAGCATGAGATGATTTTCCCACCATAATGAATTATTAATTATTTGAAACTTTTTTAACAATTTTATAATGTTATTTTCAAAGAAAATTTTTCCCTTTATAATTGCATGGATTTTAAAAAAATGATTTCAAAATGGAAAGAATATTTTCCTCAAGAATTATTTAAAGCGATCTTTCAAAATTGTTTTCCATATAAGATAACATTATTTGATGTTATTTATGATTTATTGGGGATAGAATACAATTATAACATCCTTATTATTTATTTATATGATTTATTTTTATAATGACATGATTTTTATGAATTCCATTTATTTTCCATGAGTTATGTTATGATGAAATGTTTATGAAACTCATTTCCTTTCATGAGTTCTGATATGATAAATGATTTATAATATTGTATCACACATATATATTATTATCCTTATGTGGAAGTTAATACCTATATCTCCCTCCAATTCATTGGGTAATGATTGATATCTCATGAGATAAACAAGACTGGAATGGGGAGTGAACCCAATTTAGTAAGGGACATTGTCCACTATGATAGTCTTGGGAGTGAACCTTGACTATTATAATGCTTTGGAGAGTGAACCCATTTTAATATGATAATATTAGAGTTAACCTTTACTATTATGATGGTTTGGGGATTTGACCCATTCCACTATAATATTTTTGGAAAAGATCCTTGACTAATAAGGAAATGATTTTATATGCTTATGTGTATGCCACAATTCTATGTTTTATGCTGATGTTATTCTCTCATGACTCATGTTACTTTATGATTAATGTATTATAAACTATAAATATTTATTACATGAATCAATATTATGATATTTGATATGGGGGGTATAATTTTTTTTCAAATTTTCTTATGCCCTTATGCTCATGTTATGATTGATATCTCCCTTGTTTACCCTTACCGATCATATATCTAAACTCACCCTTATCTTATGCTTCCTTTCCATAGGATATAAATAAAGGTATTAAGTATGGTATGTAAAAAGGGTGCTAGTTATGAATAAATAAGTGGGATATGATTTAGATATTTTTTGAACAAGTTGTTTATGTTTTCAAGTTTCCAAAGGCATTATACCTTTACAATTCTCAGGTGTGTATTTGGGTAATGTGATTAATATTCATCTAAAAAGATGAAATATATATGTATGAATAGCTTGGGTAATTATATAATGAAACTTTGATATGTTATATCATGAATATATTTTTATTAATGGTATTTAAAGTTTCATTTGAAGATATTTATGTCATTTTGATCTGAAAGTTACCAAAGTGGTAAGAGATTTATGTTTCAATCTCATTTTAATCGAGATTTATTATGGTTGAATTTAAATGGAAGGAAATGATATGATAATTATCTAATAAACCACTTAAATTTTATTCTCATATAGTTATTCATTAAATTTTTGAGTAATAGTAAAATTCGCTTCTCTTTGGTACATAAAATTATTAATAAAATGTTTTTTAAGAAAAACCTGCTTTATTTCTCTTTTCGGTCAAATTTTTTTTCTTCCATATCCATGTTTTCTAAAAAAAATTCAATAATGTTTTTAATATTATCCTATTATTGTTTAAATAAATTTTTAACCATGTTTTACTTTTTTACAAAATGTTTTAAAAAGAATCTTTCTGTCTTTTTCAGAGAAAGTTACCTTTTGAATTTTTTTACAAAAGTGTAAAATAAATGTTTTCTTTTAACTTATACTGCATGAATAGAATTTCCCAATACCATGACCACTCAATGTTTTTAAGCTTCCTTAAATTTCTATAGTTATTTTCAAAGAAATTTTTTTCTCTAATATTTTGGAAATTTTTATATTTTAAAGAAGTGATTTCAAGGTGAAAAATGTACTTTACTCAAGAAATATTCCATGTGATCTTTTAAAAACCTTTTCAAAAATAGTGACAACCTTTGATGTTATAGATTGGATATAAATTTTGTATATATGTCTCTTACATATATACCTAGCTCATTTTACCTTATTTTCATGGATTAATATATGTCTTATGTTCATTTCTCAAATTCTTTCTTTATGAAATTTCATTTGATTATGATATGAGACAAGATTATGTAACCCATTTCTTTTCATGGGTAATTATTATAATTATTCCTTATGATTGTTTTCCTTTTACATCACACATAATCATGAAAATGTTTTCATGATTGTGATCAGATAGTGATCCAATGAATTGGGTAATGTTTTTATCTCATGAGGTGTTATGTATGGTATTAGGGAGTAAACCTAATCCATTTTGGGACTCGGTTAACAATGTGTTATCATCTTGATATTTTTCCTTGGATTGTGCTTATATCATTTTATATGTTTGTGCCACTTTCCTATGTTTCCATGATCTTATGATACAATGTTCTTTATGTTATGATTTTACGTGATTATTCATGAGTTTTTTCTTTTATGATATCATGATATGCCTTGTTATCATGTTTAATCCCTTACTATGTTTTATAGATCACCCATTTCTTTTAGGTATTCCTCAGGTTATCCTTTTCATTTTTAAGAGTTCAAAGGGATTCATGATCTCAATGATGAGAATAAAAATAAATATGTTATGTTTTAGTTTCTTTTTGATGTTTTATGAACCTAGTCTTCCAAAGACACCAAGGATCGTGATCTTTGGGTTGTAATTATGGGATATTTATGTTGAAAATCATGTAATAATATGTTTAAAAGGCCTGTGTAACTATAGTTGGTATTAGAGTAAGGTCTTGTTATTTTTTTGGGATTAGGATTTTAAAGCTTTAGTAAAAACCTCAGAGATAGGTCTAAGTATAGGATAAAATCCTAATGTTTTGGTAGAGAAGAGATTGTATGGTTTTCCAAGCAATAAATCTCTATATGTATACTATAAGTGGGTGTGGTTCTAACATAGATTCATATAGGGATGAAAACCATGAAAAGAGTTGGTTGATAATAACTCAACCCTCATTTGAATCCACAGTGAATGTTCTCTTACTACGCACCTAGTTTAACACTCCTGAGGGATATACTTGTGTTAATTCACATTTTCTTTATAAACTATTGTGATATAATAAAAAAAATGGAAACCTATGATATTCCATAGTGATATGGGATAAACCTAAAGTGTATTAGGTGGATAAGTATAAGGTTTATCATAAGTCTAAATTCATAGCTACCCCTTTTTAGGTTTTAAGTTATGGAAGTCTAAGATGATTAGGAGTGTTTTGGGAGAAATTTATGGTAATATAATCATTGGGTTTAGTATGATTTTCAGTAAGAAAAAATTTATTTGAAGAAGAATGTTTTATATTTTTTATAAATAATTTTAAATGTATTGGTAACCTTTAAGTTTTATCATATATTTTATATTAAGTTAATAATAGTCAGATAAAATTATTTGATTTTGTAAAAAAAAGTTGTATAGAAGACCTTAGTGGTTAAAAAGTGATTTGATGATTAATGTTATCTTTGAGAATTTTCATTATATTTTTGAGAATTTTATATAAATTATATTAGTATAGTTTTATAAAAAGGGAAACTCACAAGCTGGGTGACAATCCCGTCACATCTGGAAAGGTCACGGGGCATGATCCCACAACCGAACAATAATAAGAGTGCATAACCTACCACTAGCCCACATGATGTCCAGGTTAGGATGAATTTTTTTTAAATAAATTAATTTATGGGTAAAGATTAATTTGATTTTGGGAATCATATTATAGGATCAAATAATTTTGAATTTGGGATTTTTGTGATTAATGACATTTCGGGAGATGTTTTATTGGATTGAGGTATATATAACCTTTAGGTTTAACATAAATGATTATTTGGGTAGAATGAAATTAAATTTTGGATGTAAGTTGAAAGGAATTATATTACCTTTGAGGTTAAACAATTCTTTAATATTGAGTTTGTTTATGTAATTTGGGATGTAGGTTTATGGGATGATCTAAGTTGAACCTTTGTTGTTATTGTGGAAATTTTGAAGTAAAATAAATTATTCATTTTGGATATTATATTACCTTGGGATAATAATTTTGGTCAATGTTTAAAGACTATAATAATAACTCATTATCTTTTTTTGGATTTTGTGATTTGTTACAAGTTTATTTTAGTGTTTCAGATACAAAAAATTCATCTTGAATACTCATCATTTGGAGAAAAAGATGAGATTGTGATGAAAATTGATTAAAGGATAAAATTTTAATTTTCAAGTAATTAAATTTCCTTATATTATTATTATATATTCTAAAATAATGTTTTAAACTCTAGGAAAATAATCTTGAAAAAAATATCCTATTACATTCTTTTATGATGAATCAATGATCTTTTCACCTATCACAAATCAATGGTTTTGTGATCGATAACTTTCTCCTTTCCATGTTATTTATAACTCTATATTAGTCCATGGGCATAATTTTTCTCCTCAATGTCCATATTTTCACCTCTAACTAATTTTATTCTATTTGGAAACCTAGTTTTGTGATGACTTTCGTATTTCCCTTACCCTATTTTTAAGAGGAAGTTTTATTAATCCTTTTTATGTTGTGAGATTTCAACAAAAATATTTTCAAATGTCAAACCCTTGATTAATAACATCAAGTTAAAATTTTTAAGATTAAATTTATTAAAGGGATAAATATAACACCTTGAAATTTTAAAAATAGAAAACTATATTTGAAAGCGTATATGAAACGCAACACTAAGCCTAAAAAAATTATGAAATATTTAAATATGACCATTATATCATAACCATTAAGTTGGTGGGTATGAATAGGATTAATAAATTAATGAAATATATATAAAGTTATTACTGAATATAAATTTATTGATAAATCCATAGTAAATAATCACTCAATTTTTAGTAGTCATTTTATTTTTCAAAAAAAAAATTCTCTTCAAAAATGGTTTTATTACTTTTTATGAGTAAATATGATAATTAATTTCAAGAATTTTTAGAAAATTTCTTTGATAAAAATTATATCATTTTTGGAATCATAATATCAAAATTATATTATAGTTAAATTTTTAGATTTTTCAAAAATGTTTAATTTTTCAATAAATAGTGAAAAATACTGATTTTTATTGAAAACTGTATTTTATTTTAAAGTATTTAAAAAGTAAAATTATATTTTGTATTAGTTTTAAAATTTCATTAGTATATTTTTATTAAATATAACCCAATTATAGTCATTATAATGGATTCTATTCTTGAATTTGGAATAAAAACATTTTTATACATAAAAGGCATTTTACTGAAAAACTGTTTTTCGTTGCGCTTTGAGTTTTCATCTTAAATTAATTTCTGTCACTTTTAGAAATTTAATTTTGAAAAATTTATTCCATATTTTGAATCATGAGGTAAAAATTTGGTAAACATATCCATTTTATTTTTTTTCCATTATAAATAATAAACATAGTAAATGATTGTCACCACGGTAAGGGTAAATCGAGTAATTAAGGTTAAAAATAATATGATAAGGAAAAAAATGACCCTAACACTTTCCTTTATCCTATTGGATAATTTAAGTTTGTACATTTACATAAATGTTTCTAAAATATGGAAAATTTATGCCAAAATTCTTTGATTTTTTACTTTTATATTATTTTATGTAAAGAAAAGTAAACAATTTCATTATTTTTGTTTTATTATCTCTAAATTTTTGACTTGGGGATAAACAGAGGCTATATTCATTTATAAATGGCCATTTGAGAGATAATTTTTTTTATCATGGTAATTTATTTATAATTTTTAGTAATAAAATAATTACCTTAAATTCTTATGCAATGGTGGCACGATATTTATTCAATTAATGGAAAAATAAAATAAATGATTTTAAAAATATTAAAAGTAATATATTTTGAATGAATTATTAAGTTCCATGAATTTATTAGATAAATATAACATGGTGGGTATGTGTGAAAAAATTATATATTAATTCCTTTACTGTCTTGTTGATTTCAAATTCAAATTAAATGAATAGTTCCAAAATTGACATTAATGATATTTTATAATAAATAATATTTTATAAAATGATTTAAGATTTGTAAAAAAATATTATATAAAGAAAAAGGATTTTTATATGTTTAAAAATATCAAATTTTACACATTTATGGACCAATTTTACTTTTATATTAATTATATTGACCCCTAAATAGTAAAAACTTCGTTATCATGATAATTGTCAAAAAGAGTTAACACTGGTAAAAAACAAAAATATAAGGGTAAAAAACATAGTCTAAACTTGTCCAAATTTTATTTGGTGAGATTATTTATACCAATTATCATACTATATTCAAAATTTATCATTTTGGGGACATTTTTCCATGAGATATAATTTATATTAATTTAATACTTTAAAAATTTCCAAAAGTGTCCCTCCCCCCACTTATAAAAGGATGCATCCTCTCTTCTTTTATTTAAACTTAAAAAGAATATTAGTTAATCAAATTAATTCCCAAATATATTAATAACACCCCCTAAATATATAGGTCATTTTTAGGCAGAATATCAACCTTAGAGGGCTTAAGGTGTAAAACAAATGATATTATTCTAAGAAGAGGTATAACTTTTATTCGAATGTATTTGTTCTATTTCTTCTTCCAACTCCTTCAAATATTATTCAACCATGATGATATAATAACATCAGTATCTACCATATACTGGGATTTTATTATTTTAATGAAATAACCTATATTCATCTCCTCTTCCATCAAATGGGAAACAAAACCATCATTCATGTGTACAACAGACTACCACCTCGCGAACTGATATAATTCATTTTCCATCACTGCCTCTCACATACGGTTATAATGATGGATTTAATATATATATATATATATATCATATTAATGAAATATTTATCATTATTTAAAGATAATATATCACCCATATTCTTATCTTTTCATTTACTAAAAAATGATAACATCGTTCATACATACATGTGGACTACCACCTCCATGAAGTGATGTGGTTAGTTTTTCATCACTTCATCATATGAATGGTATATATAAGTTTATTTAAATAAATAAAATGGTATTTATGATATAATTATCATTTTTTAAATATAAAATAATTCTGACCTTCTTTCCATCAGGATTGTTAAAAAATGGAAATGTTACTCATGCGTAGGTACGACCTTCCGTATCCATGATTGCAACATAGTTAATTTTTCATAACCATATTTCCAACTTTGTTTTAAAAATATAATTGATGTATAAAAATGATAATTATTTCATGATTATTATTCTAGAGATGATGGAGCAATAACCTCTTTGATCGTAGTCAACTTACTAAATTCATTTTAGACTTATGATCCAAATACTGTCAAAAGTCCGACGCGAACTTAATTTATTAAGTAATTTTATATAACATGATATTAAATAAAATAAAAGTATTAATGAATTTGAAAAATATTTTTAATAAAGTAAATAATTAACATAAGTTTATTATTTAGGAGTTAAAGAACTTAAGTGACAAGTCAGACTCGTGGTAAGGGATTTCATTTCAATTTCCATTTATTGAAGCATATTTTAATGTTATGTATCTAATTTATTTTATATGGTGTATATACTATCCCATTGATCTATTATATCATGATTCCTTCATATTTTATTGTATTTTAAGTTATAATTCATTTTACTTTATCTAAGAAGATTTTATTTGAAATTCACCAAGCGGTAAGGTGTTTCATAACTCAATTTCTCTTCATTTATATTACTTATTCATTGTATTTGATATGATGAGATTAGGTTTGTAATGACATTTGATTATTTTATGTTGTATTTACAATTTTATTATGTGGATTTACATTTGATACATATAATCACTTCATTGATTAATTCTCACTTCAACGTTATGATCATTGTAAGAGTTTCTCATCTTGTTTTTACTCCTATGAGACATATGCCATATTCACCACTTGTTTATTTTGTGTGGTGTATAAACTGAAACATTGATATGTTATATCATGAATATATTTTTATTCATGGTATTTAAAGTTTCATTTGATGTTATTTCTTTCATGGGGTTTTGATTCAAAAGTTACCAAAGTGGTAAGTGATTTATGTTTCAATCTCATTTTAATCGGGATTGTTTATTCCTGAATTTACATTGAAAGAAATTGTATGATCATTAAATAATAAACCCATTACAATTTATTTTACTATATTTATTCATGAAATTTTCAAGTAATAGTACCATTATCCTCTCTTTGGTACTTAAAATGACTGAGAAAATGTTTTTTTAAGAAAATACAACTTTATTTATCTTTTAGGTCAACAATGTTTTTTCTTCCATATCCATGTTTTCTAAAAAAATAAATAATGTTTTTAATATTATCATATAGTTTTTTAAATTCATTTTTACACATGTTTGAATTTTTACAAAATTGTTTAAAAGAAATCTTTCTATTTTTTTCTGAAGGAGGTACTTTTTGACTTTTTTTTACAAAAGTGTGATAGGAATGTTTTCTTCAATAGGAATGGAATTTCCTACCATAATGAATGCTCAATGATTTGAAGTTTACTTTAAATGTTTTCATGGTTCTTATTAAGAGTATTAGATGTTTTTAAATATTTGTATCCCACATCTGTGTGGGTAATATGTTATACTCATTTTCTTATCTATAAATTTAGCACTTTACCTCAATGTGAGGTATAGGGTTTCCATTATAACATCATATTAGAGTGATTTTAACCCATAAAAAATTCTCTCCCATCACCCATTCCTATCACACATCTTGTCTTACCTCGCCCCTCTAGCACTGCCTACCTTCGCAACCTGTGCATGCCCTTTTCCTGTCTCCCCTTCTACAGTGACAACCCCTTCCTTGGCCACACCTTACACGATCTCTTCCTATGCTCCTATAACCTTGAGGCATCCTCCTCTGCCCCCATAGTGGAACCCTCCTGGGTAGAACTGCCTTGCATGATGGTCCCCTATGAAGATCCCATCTTGAGTGGTCTCCTGTGCGACGACCCCTACCCCCTATGGCAGCTCTCTTCACCCCCCTATGCATCGGCCCCTACCCCCTGTGATTTCTCCCTTCTACCCTTTAGTGACAGACCTCCCACACCGTATGCATCCTCCTCCACAATGCTCGTGTGACAACCCCCCCCCCATGCACCAACACCTCCCTATGATATGACACCCCTCCCTATCACCCTCCTCCATGAAAAACACACCCACCATCCTGGAAACCCTACCGATACAGTAACCCCTCTCTATTTCACACTCTTACAACAACTCACCTCTACCTCTACGATGCCCCAACCTGTATAACTGCACTCCTCTGCAGTCCATGATATTATTTATTCTATGACATAATTGATACCCAAATGTTCTGGCTGTGCATTTTTAGCACCTACTATTCCAGATTCTTCTATCATGGTTGATCGTAGTGCATAAACACTCAAAACCTCTAATCTACCATTTGTTAAACTTCTCATCGTGCATCTTTAGCACTCAATGACCCTCTGTTTTTAGACTTCTTTCACCCTATGGCATCATCAACTGCTACTATTTCTCATGGAGATCCTCTAATAGTGTGTCTATCCCAATGGTCCACCACATGGGTTCTCAACTATGGTGACTTAGAGCATATCACTAAGGATTCATGTGTTATTCATTCATATCACTCGACTTCAATTGGAGGAAATATTACTATTTTCAATGGACAAATAGTGCAAATTTATGGTTATGGGAGTGGTATTTTATTTCTGGCTTAACGCTCTCCACTATTAACTTTGTTACCAGTTGTCCCTTTAATTTACTATCTATTAGTAAACTTACAACTAATTTATAGTGCTAAGAAATCTTCTCGCCTACTTCGGTTATCTTTCAGAAGCATTTGATGACTTAGTTTCTTGGTAGTGGATGCCTTCAGGGTGGGGTGTATGTGCTTGACTCAACCCTAGTTATCACTTATACTGCCACTTCTTCTCATGCCCCCCAAGTTCATTATTGATTTGATCATCCACCTACCCCATTCTTTAGAAATTTTTTTCCAGCATTTGGGTCCTCTTCTTCCATTTAACTACAAGTCCTGTCATTAAGCATCATCAGGTCACCTATGTTACCTGAGCAAACCCCCATGCATCCACTCTTTTTCTTTTAGTCTATTATGGTATCTGGGTACCTGAGTACCTGGTCCTAGTCAATAAAAACTTGGATATCGATATTTTTTTACTTTCATCAATGATTTTTCAAGAATGAATTGGGTCTATTTGTTAAATTGTCATTCAGAAATGTTAACAGTGTTCTGCTCCCATTATCAAGAAATCACAACCCAGTTTTCTGCTAAAGTTCATTTTTTTCATTCTGAAAATGGTCGTGAATATTTACCTGGACCTTTCTAGACTATTCTTGATGATCAAGGAATCATCCATAAAACTTATTTTCCCAATACACCTCAGAAAAATGGTGTTGTGGAATGAAAAAACCTCTATATGTTAGAAGTTTCTTGTTCACTTTTATTTGGGAAGAAAGTTCCAACCATTTTTTAGGGATATGTCATTCTCACAGCCACCTATCTTATCAACAAACCTCCGTAATCTTCTCTTTAGGGGGATTCATCATGTCATTCTTTATTTCCAACAACATCACCTCATTCTCTACCTCTCTGCATTTTTGGATGTGTGTTCTATGTTCGGGATATTCACCTCTCACTTAATAAGTTTGATGTGTGGGTTCTCAAATGAATCTTTCTTGGCTATTCTCACACCAAATGCAGATATCTATGCTTCTCTCTATAGTTTCATTGTTATATTATCTTAGCCGATGTTACTTTTTTCAAATCATCAGTTATTTATTTTTTTGAGTTCCCACCACCATATATTATTCCTAATTCTGAAGTTATTTTACCATATTCTCTCAATACACCACCACCCACATCTCTTATTAGTGATGTTTTTATATCCCTATTTGGTCAGGTATATACTCACCAATCAAGAACACCTTCCACCCTAACACCTGATGTTGCTACCACACCTGAAAACACACCTACTCCTGATCCTTCATCATCAGAGCTTCCTATTGCACTTTGAAAAGGCTCATGCTCTTGTTGGTTTTATCGGGGATTATCTGTGGATACCTCACAATTTGTAGAGACACTCACTTCTCACTCCACACTATGAACTATTGTTGAGGCCATATCTCATCCTAGATGGTTACAGGATATATAGGATGAAATTTAGGCTTTGGACACCAACCACACTTGGGATCTTGTCCCTCTTCCTTTGGATAAGTAGGTGGTCAGTTATAAATATACCTATATTGTATGCATCAATGCTGGTGGATATGTTAATTATATAAAGGATATCCTTTTTTCCAAAGGTTATGAACATACATATTTAGTTGATTATTTCACCACATTATCTCCAATGGAAAAGATGGCCTCTGTTTGGATACTTATCTCTCTTACTGCCTCCTCTCACTGGCCTATCCATCAGTTGGATGTTAAAAAAAAATTTCTTCATGGTTTCCTTAATGGATATGTTTATATGGATCAACAAACAAGGTTTGTTTCTCAGGGGGAGTCCTCTAAGGTTTTTCACCTTCATCGATCACTGTATGGACTCAAGTAGTCACCATGTGCTTGGTCCAGTCATTTTTTCACCATTATGATAAGATTTGGTATGTGAAAAAGCATAAAGGATTCCACTATTTTCTATCATCAATCTATAACATAAAGAATCCTTTTGGTGGTCTATGTGGAAAACATTGCTATTACTATCATTGATTCCACTTCCATTTCTTGACTCAAGTCTTTTATTCATCAAAATTTCCAAAAAAATATTTGGGTCCACTATGATATTTCTTGCGAATTGAGGTATCTAGATGAAACAAAATATTTTTTTATCTTATAGAAAGTATTTTCTTGATCTACTATAGGATACTAACATGAATCAAGATAATTCAGTTGAATCACCCCTAGAACCTGGATAAAGTTTACCTCATACTGATAGTGAGATGTTTTCATCACCTGATAGATATAGATGAATTATTGGGATGCTCAACTACTTGATGATGAATCAGCCCAATATTACTTGTGTGGTTAGAAAAGTGAGTCAGTTTATGGAATATCCAAAAAAATGCAGTGGGAGGATATTCTTCACATTGTTAGATATATGAAAAAGGAACCAAGTTTAGGTCTTCTATATTCTGATCATGGGAATACATATATTGAGTCATTTTGTAATGAATATTATGTTGGATGTCTCTCTTATAGAAGATATACATCTAGTTTTTCAATATTTATTTAAGGAAATCTGATCTCATAGAGAAGTAAGAAAAAGATGGTTATCTCCTGATCTAGTGTAGAGTTGGAGTATCATGCAATGAAATATGTGACTACAGATATTATTTTGCAATAAAAAATTCTATGGTAGATTGGGTATACTGTCAAGAAACTAGCACATATTTGGTGTGACAATCAATCTACTATCAAGATTTCCAAAAATCTAGTCTTTCAAGAGCGGACCAATCATTTTAAAGTTTATTACCATTTGATCTGAGAAAACTTTGAGAAGAATAAGATCACCTTCAACCATGTTCACACCTTTGATCAACTTGAATATATTCTCACAAAAGGGGTTCTTGGACCACGTGTCCAATTTTTGTGTAACAATATGGGCATGATAAATATATATTCCCTAGTTTGAGGGGGAGTGTTAAGAGTATTATATGTTTTTAAATATTTGTATTACACATCGGTGTGGTTAATATATTGTACTCATTTTCTCATCTATAAATTTAGCACCCTTAATCATTGTGAGGTTTGGGGTTTCCATTATAATAGTTCTTTTCAAATAAAACGTTTTCTATAATATTTTGGATATTTTTAGATTTCAAAGAAGTGATTTCAAAGTGAAAAGGTTATTTTCCTCAAGAAATTTTCTACATGTGATATTTTAAGGACATTTTAAACAAGGATGAAAACCTTTGATGTTATGTAATGCTTCTAAATTCTGTATATACATATCTTATATATATACTTATCTCACTCCCCCTTCCTTTGACGGGGAAATATTTGTCTTATGTTCATTTCTCAAATGTATTTTTTATGAAATTTACTTTTATTATGATATGAGGCATGATTATGTAACCCATTTCTTTCCATGGGTGATTCTTATGATTATGACTTATGATTGATTTCTTTTTTGTGACACACATAATCTCGAATATGTTATGATGGGTGCATCTAGTTAGAACTTCAATACATTGGATAAATTTTTTGTTTCATGAGATGTTATGTATGGTATTAGGTAGTAAACCTAATCCATTATGGGACTATGTCCACCATTTGATGTTGTCTTAGCAGTTAGCTTTGACTTATGCTTATGTCATGTTATATATTGCTACAAATTTCCTATTTTTCCATGATATTATGATACCATGTTCTTTATTTTATGCTTCCATGTGATTATTCATGATCCTTCTCTTCTATGATATCATGCTATACATAATTATTATGTTTACTCCCTTATTGGGATTTATAGATCACACATTTCTTTTATGTATTCCTCAATTTATCCTATATAGTTTTCGGATCTCAAAGGGATTTATGATCCCACTAATGAGAAAAAAATTATGTTTTAGTTTTTTGGATGTTTTATCTACTCGATCTTCCAAAGACACTAGGAATTATGGTCTTTGAGTTGTAATTATTGGATTTTATGTTAAAAAACATGTAATAATGTGTGTAAAAGGCTTGAGTCTCTATATTGGCTATAAGAGACTACCACCTTACTTTGTTAATGGGTTGATTCTAGTTTTAAAGAACTATTATTATGTGCCTAGTGTTACCAAAAGAATTATATCTATGTCTAGTTTAGACATAGATGAATTTGTATTCAGGTTAGGTGATAAAAGCTATTAATTTTATAAATATAACATTTTTATGGTATAAAATTCCTGAATAACAATCTTTATGTACTATAATATGAAAACCAAGTGTTAACATTCGATAATGAATCTAGTTCACATGACTCATTTCACACCCAGTTGTGGCATCATTGACTTGGTAATGTAAATGAGAAACACATGAAAAATATATATCAAGATAGATATTTAGATTCTTTTGAACTGAAAACACTTGGTATGTGTCATGTTTGTTTACAAGGGAAAATAGCTAGACCTCTATTTTGTGGAAAAGGTTAAAGGGAATGACACTTCTTGAATTGGTTCATACAAATGTTTTTAGACCTTTTCCAGTTAAAGCTAGAGGTAAACTCGTACTTCATAACTTTTACCAATGACTTGAGTAGATATGAATGTGTATACTTAATGAGGTATAAGTCTGAATCCTTTGAGACATTTATAGATATCAAGAATGAATTATATATTCATCTTGATAAGAAGATAAAGAAAATTCAAATAAATCGAGGTGGAGAATATATTAACTAAGAGTATATCAACTATCACAGGGAGTTTGAGATTGTATCTCAACTCAATTATACTTAGACACCATAGTGTAATGGTGTCAATGAAAGGAGAAACTACACCTTGTTGTACAAGGTGAGGTCAATTATGATTCATGCAGATCTTCCATTATCCTTTTGAGGATATACATTACAGGCTGTAACACACAAACTAAATAGAGTGACAACTAAAGTGAAAAATGAAATTCCATATGAGTTAATGTGTGGAAAGAAATACATGTTTTCATATACTCATGTATTGGGTTTAATAAAATTTGTTAAGTCTTACTTCTGGTAACAAACTAACTCCTCATGGCATGAAGTGTATCTTTATAGGATATCGCAAGGAAATAATAAAATATTATCTATATGAACCCTTGGAAAAGAAGGTAATAGTGCCAAGAAAGACTATATTCCTTGATAGGGAGCACATCTCTAAAAGATATAGTGAGAGAAATATTGAATTCGATGAATTTGATACTCAAGATACACAAGAGTTTACATAGGAACAAATTCTACAATACCCCATGCAATAGGTTGTTCTAGAGACATGAGTGTCGCATAAGAGCACCAAAGATCTTATAAAACTAAAGAGAGATAGTAATCTAGTCACTGAGGATGGTGCTTTAGTTTTCCAATGGGTTTCTAAATTTCCTCTTGGATTTTTAAGAGGTGTGTTTGGTAATTTCAATAAAGGTATTGATTTAAAAGAATGGTTGTGAGGCCCAATTATCCCTTTCAAGTATGGTTTTATTAATAACACACACCCTAATACATTCCCCTGGTTTTGTCTGTTCTTTTTTAGAATGGAATAAAGTGTTCCCGGTATAGGACACATTTATGATAATATTGTTTATATAAATAAAGAGGATTGTTCCTATAAGGGGTGATCGGTGGTGATTCCTTTCTTACAATTTCTATTTCATGTAACAACTTAAATATTTTATTTTCATATTGTTGTTTGACACTATTGATTAACTCACCTCTATTTTATATATCATGGGAAACCGAGAGTATCTGGTGAAAATTTTGAGAGAACATGCGATGATTAGCTCAGGATTACACTCGGGCTAGTGACCTTTAGTATGATTACACCTTTCTATGGAAGTTTCCCCTCAGTTATCCCAGGTAGGGTATGCATGAGCGTTAGGTTGGTTGAATTGCATCAAGCATGTCGATATGATGAATCATGTTTAGTATGTTCTAGACTCTCCCATCAGCTCCTAGGTATTCCCAACATCACTGGTAATTGAATTTATTATATGAATTATGTTTCATTTATCTCTGTGATGATTTTTTATGTTGCCCTTGTTTTTACTGTGTCATTATTATTGTCTTTGTCGTCATTGTTGTTGTTTTTGTTTTTGTTGTTGTTATTATTATTATTACTACTACCACTACTGAAAATATTTCCTTTATCAATTCTAGAAAAGTCAATTTACAGTGCTAAAAAAGCATTGTTAATCTCAGTGAAGATAAAGGGGGGTCCCTTTTTTCAGTGCTGAAAAAAGCATTGATAAAGACCCCTTTTATCATCGCTAAAAAAAGAACTGATAAAAGTGGTCTTTTATCAGTACTAAAAAAAGCACTGATAAATGGGTCCTTTATTAGCACTTTTTTTAGAACGAATAAAAGACCACTTTTATCAGTGTTTTTTTAAAAGTGATGATAAAAGTTAAAAAAATTAAAAAAAATAAAAAAAATATTTCTACAATTCAGGGAGAGGATTTAATAGTGCTTGAACCACCCCTTCAATAATTCCCCCCCACCCCAAACGGCATGCCCCAGCCACCCCCCCCCCTTAACAGTGCTAGCCCACCCTTTAACAGTGCTAGCCCTTATTCCACCCATGCGCGCGACCTGCCTCCCCATGGATTTGAACTCGGGACATGTTGCCTGTGCACCCAAGCCTTTACCACTACACCATATTGTTTTTCTATTCATTTGTTAATATATCTATTTATTTTTATATATATTTAGTTATATTTACTCGTATATTAATATATATTTATATTAATATATATATGTTTAGTTATATTAATATATATATATATAGTTATATTAATATATTTATTCATATATTAATATATATTTATAAGATCAGTTTTAAATACATTTATAAAATATGCTTTTTGGTGTGTGTTTATAAATAAATAAATACATATATACAACATACACACACACACACACAAACATATATATATTATATGTGTATCTGTAAGTATAATTATACATATTTATATATATTTACAAATATTATATATTAATATGTACATATATATGTTTAGAATATATAGATAATATATATTAGTTTGTCAATACAGACGCACACACACACATATATATACAAGTACACATTATATAGGTATATAAATATTTATATATTTTTATTTTAAATAAAATGAATATTAGTTTTTTATTTAGATAAGGCTTAAATATTGAGAAATATATTTTAAATGTAAATATGTTTAATTATTTATTTATAAAATTAAATTTTTATGTGTGAATATATAAAAAATATGTATATATTGTTATATATTTGATTATAAATAACAACACATTATGAAAAATGATAACAAGCCCTAAAAACCTGAAAAACAGGTAAAACATGGAGAAACCCTCAAAACTCGTAAATACGGTCAGAAAGTCAAATAAACCCTAAACTCAGGGTAATGATGAAAAATTATGATCCAAGAGTCCTTTCCAGCTCTGTGACTAGTCAAATTGAAGATCATCAAACAATATTTGATATGATAGGTGGTGGAGGCCGAACAGACAGGCATATCATAAGTTACAATTGTTTGAAAAAATAGCAGATGGGGCAAAAGTGCTAGAAATGGGGGCTTGAAAAACCTATCAAACCACAGAGTCACTGAAACGGGCATAACTTCTGATTTGGATGTCTTTTTCAGCTCTGTGACCAGTCAGACTGAAGATCATGGAATGAATTATGATATAAGAAGTTGAGGAGTCCAAACAGATGCACGGTTCAGGAGTTATTACCATTTTAAGAAAAATTCAACAGGCCACCGGACACAGAAACAGAGTTTTAGAGGCCTTCTAATGATTGTTTTGGGTTTTATTATCTAATACATGACTCTAAATTTTTTGAAGTCATATTTATGCATATATCTCTTTGCTGCCTTCTATTTTATATGTGGTAGAGCCCAAACGGACATCTGGAGTGAAAGTTATGGTCGTTTGAAGATGAAGTTTTTTTTAGAGTGGTATAACTGATATATCTTCAATTTCTTTGATCTTCTCAAGATTTATATTAGACATAATCCTAACTCATCTCATGATATTCTATTTAACTAGTCATGGTTCTCAAACGGACACCCAGAGCAGAAGTTATGGTTGTTTTAGTGAGTTATGGGTTTCTTAGGTTTTTAGGTGCTATGAGGGTTTCTTAATTTCAAACAATCAGAAATTCTGACCTGAGTGTCCATTTTGCATCTACCACATATCAAATCGATCTAAAACATATTTTTAAAAAATATATTATATTTATATCAATATAAATATACTTATATATCAATATATTATTTTTTATGATTTTTTTTGAAATATACACTTTATTAGTGCTAGGAAAAAAAGTATTGATAAAGCCCCCCCTTTATCAGCATTACTAAAAAAACGCTGATAAAGGGGGCCCCTTTAACAGCGCAAAAAAAGCACTGATAAAGGGGGTGCCTTTATCAGGGCTAAAAAACACTGATAAAGGGTCACTTTTAACAGCGCTTTTTTTAGCACTGTTAAATGTACCGTTTATCAGTACTTTTTTTAGCGATCATAAATGAACCCCCTTTATCAGTTATTTTTTAGCGCTGTTAATGGGTGGTGCTACAAAAACCCATTTTTGTGGTAGTGTACTACTTCTTTATTTTTTCAAAGAGTTAGTTCTTTCTTTTTAAATAAATGATTAATTTTTTAAAAGATTTTTAACTCTTTTTACTAGATCTCATGCATTGTAATTTTAAAAGAATGTTTTCTTAGAAATTATTTAAACATTAGGTTTAAAAAAAGATCCATTTTAATGGAACAAGGGAAACAAATTGGGATTGGTTTTCAATCTAAAGTGAAAACTCTATATTTTTAAACTACATTTCAAACTAATTATAAATGGATATTTTATTTAAAGGTGATAGAAGATTCCTTTAGTTACAGAGAAATGAGAAAACAATTTTTATCCCTTGTGATTTATTCCAAGATTTACAGGAAGGAAAATAAAAATCATTGTCTAACCTCCCAGAATAAGAAGACTCCCCAGGAATTGGTACTTTCAAGTTTCACAAAAAGAATAATCAATCCCCTCCACTAAGTCCCGGCCATTTATTTATTTAACATACTAATAGTAAAGGAATGACTATTTACAACTCTTACCACCTATAATCCCACCCCTTTCATTGGTTATTGAATCAGATAGGTGGCCTCTCCCGACCTTGGCCACCTCTAGACCAATCTTTAACTCTTCCCTAAAGATTCACCTTTTCCTCAAGGTGACAGTGAGGGAAGTGATTTTTGAGCAAGCAGGTGTCCTCCCAAGTATCCTCCTCCACTGTTATTCAATGATATTGAACTAACCATAGTGGAGTAGTGCCCTATTTTTCAATTTCTTGAATGTTTTCAAGAATCTCTTCTTTTGTCAAAAATTCATCTGGTAGAGCTTCAGCTGCTAGATGTTCACCTACCACTATCTTCAATTGTGAAACATGGAAAATATGATGCACTCGACTAGTTTATGGTAGTTTAAATTGATAATCCACTTCATGTACCCTCTTGGATATCTCAAAAGGATCAAAATATTGTGCAGCTAATTTCCCTCTCAATATAAGACTTCCCCTTGGAATATTCAGTCTTAACTTGACCCAAACAAGATTCCCCTTTTTAAAGGTCACATCCCAATGGTGTAAGTTATAAAATTTAACCATCAAATGTTGTGCATGTTGCTGGTTAATTCATAGTTTATTCAAAGATTCATCTCTATCCACCAGTGCATTGGAAACTACCTTAACGACTACTTCCCCCTAGAATATAGGATAATCTGTGGACGCTTTCTCCCATATACTACTTCAAATGGATTCTGTCCAATTGAAGTATGGTATATGGTATTAAAACTATATTCTACCCGTGATAACTGAGATACCCAATATTGAGACCAATCAATAGTAAAACCCCTCAAATAAATCTTCAAACATCTGTTTTCTACCTCAATTTTCCCATTAATTTAAGGATGATAAGGTGAACTCATCTTCAAAGTGGACCCCTATAATTTGAATAGTTCACACCAAAATAAACTTACTAAAAGGGGATCTCGAATGCTATCTATCGTAGTAGGTATACCATAAAGCCGCACTATTCCCTTCATGAATACATTATCCATTTTTTAGCTATATAAGGGTGTTTAAGAGGGATAGAGTTTCTATATTTAGTCAACTAGTCAAAAACTACAAACACCACTTCAAATCCATGATATTTTGGTAAACCTAAAATGAAATGCATTGATACTTCTTCCAATACCAATTCTGGAATAGGTAACGATTGAGGTAGTCCAACTGGTTTTAGAGCTTCATATTTACTTTTTTGAAAAATATCACATTACAGAACAAACTACTACATAGATTGGGATATTACTAGACAGAACACCCCATTAAACATCCCTTTATGGGATTTAAGACACCCCAGATGTCCTCCTTTAGGTGAGGAATGGAAAAATTTTCATTAATTTTGGTATCAAAGAGGACTTATGGGATATTTACGATCTGTATTTATAATATAATAGCCCCTCTTGGTATGAATATCCAGGATTCATATAGTCTCCTTATGGAAGAGTTTTTATAATTGTATAAAACTCATCATCATGAGTCATATCTTCCCGGACTACATGAATCTCCTCCCAAAACGATCTAGAAACTACTACCTGGCATAATTATCATTTAGTTATAAACCTGGACAAAGAATCATCCATGTTATGAATCTTTCCTGGTCGATACATGATCTCAAAATTATACCCCATCAGTTTTTCTTATCAGCATTACTTATTATCTATCATCACATGTTGGCTTAACATATATTTCAAACTTTGATGACCTTTTAAAACTTTGAATCGTCTTCCCAAAAAATGTCATCTCCAATTTTTGATAGAAAAACCCATTTCCATCAACTCCTTCTCATAAACTAACTTATCTTGGTTTTTTTCATATAGAGCCTTATTGTAGTACACCAAAGGGTGCCCTTCTTGTACCAACACTGCTCTGATTCCTAGCCCTAAAGCATCTCATTCAACAACAAAGTCCTTGTAAAAATATGGTAACCCAAGTATAGTTGTATCTTTCATACATGTATTAAGATCTTCAAAGGCCTTTTGTGCTTCTATATTCCACTTAAATTCCACTTTTTGGTTAATTTCATCAATGGAATAGCAATATTTCTATAATATCTTATGAATTTTTGATAGTACCTGGTAAGCCTAAGGAACCCCCTTACTTCCTTTACATTTTTTGGTACCCTGCATTCCTCAACTACTTACAATTTCTTAGGATCTATGGAAACTACTTTTATGAAATAATGTTCCCTAGATATTCCACCTTCAGTCTTCCAAAATTACATTTTTTACTATTGGCATGTAGATAAATATTTCTCATTATTTGTAGCAGTTATTGTAACATTTCCATATTCTCCTCCCATATTTTGTTGTAAAGTAATATGACATCAAAAAACACTAAAACAACCTTCCTTAACATAACCTAAAATATGTTGCTCATCATTTCTTGGAAGATTTTGGGTTCATTCATCAACCCAAAAAACATGGCTACATACTCATAGTGGCCCTCATGATTCTTGAAAGCTATTTTTCCAATGTTCCCATCCCTTATCCGGACTTGGTGGAAACTCGAATTTAAATCAATTTTGGTAAAGTAAGTCTCTCTATAAAATTCATCCATTAGTTCCTCAATAATCAGAATAACATACCTATCATGCACTGTTATACTATTTAGAGCTTGATAATCAATACACAATCACCACCCCCTATCTTTATTTTTAACCATTATTATCGGGCTCGAATAGGGACTGCGACATAGTCTGACAAATACTAATTCCAATGGCTCTTGTACTTGAATTTATATTTCATTTTTCATGTATTAAGCATGTTTTTATGGCATGATGTTCACTAGTTCATATCCAACTTTCATCTTGATTTCATTTTCAATATCCCTACACGGTGGTGACCTCCTTGGTGATTCAAACACTACATTGTAACTTACAAATATCTCTTGAAATAGTTGTTTCTAGTTACAGTGTAACTATATTTCATTATCCCTTCCTTACTTTGGTATTGACTACTATACCCCTTGAAAATTCTTCCTTCCCTTGCCCAAGTACTCCTGTAATGCCCCTGGTAATTTGAATGGTGTCTTAACACCCTGCAATGCCACCTGCTTCCCTTCCCAATAAAATTTCATTATTATTCCCTTCCAATTGGTCGTCAAAAACCCCAAATTTTCTATCCATGATATTCCCAAAACCAAATACAGACTGGTCGTATCAAATATATAAGCATCAACAACAAAAATCCAGTATTTCCAACACAATTCGTAGTGACCTACATATCCCAGTATACAACACACGATGACCATCTCCCAATCAGATGTTAAATGGTCTGGTCTCCTACACATGGGTTAAAAACTATCTTGTTAGTCTCCAAGAGAAGAAATTATGACTCACCCCACTATCTATTAGTACCATCAATGTTACTTCTTCCACTTTTCCCTCCACTAACATTGAACAGTACTGCCAGCACTGGTTTTATCCAAGATGGTAGTTGTGGTTTCCATCATCTCTAGTTCCCCCAGGTTGTCTACCTCTCCTTCCCCTACTACTAAATTTTCAATTTCTACTTCTTCTTATTAATTTGGTTCAATAAATAACCACACCATAATTTTATATCCCTTATTAGGACACCAGTTTCTAGGTTTGTACTTTTTTCTACATGAGTAAGATAATCCCTTGGACTTCTTTTATTCAAACTCCTCCTTAGAAAAATTTATTACTCCTCTCCATCGAGGAGTTATCCCACCTTTCTTGTCCTACACAACCACTTCTCCAACAGGAGAGTTTCTTTCTAATCCTAGAATCCAACCCCATTTCTATCCTCTAGAACTTATATTATTACTTTATAGTTCAATAAGTTTGATAATCCCATTTACTAACAATTCACGCTCCACATTTCGAGCCAAAGATAGTAACCACACCTTTGTAGTGTTTCGTGATTCATAATGGTACAACCAATTTCTGGTTTTAGGACCTCTATAAACACTCATGTACCACCCTTATGTTAAGTCCAGAATTCATAAAACCACCCACACAAACTCATCTACATAAGAATCTGTTGATCCTATCTGTTGCAACCCCTTCAGTTAGACTATCGGATCCTCCTCCTCTTTATTCTCATATCAACCCAACATTTCCTCTTTTAACTATCTCTAGATAAGAGTTATCTGAACTGACCTTGAAGAAAGAATCCAATACTGAGCCATTCCCTCTATACCCAGTTGCTCCCAAGATACCTTGGGCTCCTCCTATATCCACTAGATTTTGAAATAAAGTTGTACTCAGTTTATCCAAACAACTGGATCCTCTCTAGAAAATAAAGGTATCTCTATCTACCAAGTCACAGTTCATTTCTCCTCCTACTCATTTCCACAGAAACTAGGACTTTCCATATCCACCACATTTTTTTTCCTTCTATGGTTCTAGCATTTAAATTACTTCCTCCACCTTCCATTACCATTGTCTTTCCTTTTCCAAGGACTCATCCAAAACCTTCTTCCTAACTCGATCTGAGGTGAGATATCATGGAAATAAACTCCAAGATCTAGAGTCCCTGTCATTTATAGGAATCCTCCTAATGCTGGTGGCATCTTATAGTCATTATAAGATGACCTCTTGATGTTGCATACTAGTCATAAGGTTGGTTGTTGTAGTCTCCAGTAGTGTTACTCTGTTTTCCATGAATTTGGACATACATAACCAATTTTCTACTTCCATATCACTTTCTCTCTATTCTATTTTATCTCACTAAAATCTCACTATCCTCAGGAATTGAGGTAATTTTAATGAAAAAAATCAAATTTATAGGACATTCCTTTAGGTATAGAGAAATGAGACAAGAATTCTGCTCCCTTGTGATTTTTTCCAAGCTTGATAGGAAGGAAAAGAAAAATTACAGTCTAACCTCCTAGAAGAAGAAGACTCCCCAGGCCCTTGTACTTTCCAATTTCATAAACATAATAATCAATCCCCACTCCACTAAGCCTCGACCGTCTATTTATTTAACAAACTAACAGTAAAGTAATGACTATTTACAACTTTTCCCCATAGCATCCTGCCCCTTCCATTGGTAAGTGAAATGGATAGGTGGCCTCTCCCAAACTAGGCCACCTCCAAAGCTATCGAAAGTTAATATACATGGGGTGTGGTTTCCTTGACATACCTACCAGGATTTGTGATCACACCTATCTATACATTTTATTTTCAAGTTCAGGTTCTATTTTAGCTTTGATTTCCTTGGAGCTATGGTGGTACTAAGGATGGATGGTGACCTTAGAGTCACGTGAAGATTACATCGGGTATTTGTTTTAGTTTTGTATGTTTTTTTATCGGCCAAGTCAACCACTTTTGTATCTTACACTATTTTAGTTGTATGTTTTTCCTATATTGGTTGTATTATTTATTTATTATGCTTCATTTAGTTTTTCTTATTATAAAACTGTTTTTTTTTTCTGGTGCATGGACCCTCTGGTGTACAAAGTGGTAATGCCAAAATTTGGGTAAAGTTTATACTATGTTGTTTTTATATTTATTTGGTGAAATCATTCTCACTTCTATATATCTGATTCCCTGGTGATTTTCTCCAACCCATGGGGATTGGGAACTCTCTTTGGGTATGTTTTGGGCTGACTCGGGTGTCCGGTTAAGGGGTGTACTGGAGTTGGTTCATGAAATGGATATAAAAATTGATTTCCTTAATGAAAAAATTATGGAAAATTTTTATATGGAAGAGTGTGAGGGTTTTATGAATCCAAGTGTGACATCCCAACTTGGGAACCACTGAACAGTTCCCAGAGTCGGTTGGCCATATGCCCTCAAGCGCGCCTCCCCGTACGCCAGAGGGTGCCGACTAGAAGCGAGGGTCTAGTAAGTTAGTCTTGGGGAGACTATACCCTCTTTTATCAGAATAAAACACCAAAAAAAGAAAAAAAAATACCCAAGTATGATGTGTATAAATAACTAGAACAATACCATGGAATATAATAGTCAAAACCAGAAAAATATAATACTCAAATGAAAGATAAATCATTCTATGATAATGAAAGTGTCAAGTGTCTATAATGAAACTAAGAGTAAAGACACAACAACTCCCAAGTGGGTCCCGAACCATGTTCAGTTCCCTCTCCCATGCTCTAATCCCAAACTGCAACCTATCCTAAAGCCTTTCCCTTATCTTTTCCGGTAACAACAAATTCTACTCAGGTTCCAATCAGATGGACCAAATAGGGAGTGAGTAAAACTCAGTAGGCCACCTCTAATGGTTTATAAAACGATTCCAATCAAAAGATAGTGCATGCAGTTCTATGAAGAAATAAATACCATTCATAATTAAATAGTTATCACATTTTCATTTAATATTTAATCATCACATTAAGCCCAGTTTCAATTCATGTTTCCCATTTGAATCATCATTCATTATTATTAATCATTTGGTGTAGGTCTTCATGCCTAGCACCCCAGATCTCATTAAGTGTAGGTCTCAATTCCTATCACTCTATATCTCATTCGGTGTAGGTCATCATGCCTAGAACTCCATAATCTCATTCGGTATAGGTCATCATGCCTATCACCCCATAATCTCAAGCTTGGATAATTGTTGGGGAGGAACGCCATATCCAAGTCCCAACTTCTAATCGGCCTAGAACGCTATGTATAGCACCAAAAAGATCTCATCCATTTAATCATTCATTAATTCACAAGAATTTACCACATCATTCCATTACTAATCCA
Source organism: Viscum album (assembly GCA_963277665.1). Taxonomy (NCBI): domain Eukaryota; kingdom Viridiplantae; phylum Streptophyta; class Magnoliopsida; order Santalales; family Viscaceae; genus Viscum; species Viscum album. The sequence continues at coordinate 1,121,387,733 of OY728121.1, forward strand.
AAAAAAATTTAAACATTTCAAAGGTCATTAGTTAACTCAACAATTAACTAAGCACATAACCCATTAATTAATTCATCAATTAATTAATCAATAAACACAATCCTCATTCCATTATTAATTGTTCATAATTAATTATCCATATCAAATCTCAACTTGTCAAAATTAATTCTCACAATTAATTATCTTTGATCAACATCATGGCACATAATTAATTATCTTACATAGCCAAAAATAATTTCATAATTAATTCCCCCCAATTAATTATCTTAACACAATCAATTCAATATCTCAATTAAAATATCTCAACCCATAAAAAATCTCAAAAATATCTATTTGGGAAACCCCCATTCATTTGTTCCGTGATTCAATTATCAATTAATCACCAAGGCAAACAAAAGTCAATTCCTCATTCCTAATTACTCCAATTTAGGAAAATTAATTATCAAGGGAAGCTAAAAAATCCATAAACTCACAAAAAAATATCAAATCATGACTATGGGAGTTTGATTTATACCACCTAACTTGGTTTATTGATGGAAGTTATCCTAACGGAAACCCCCAAAATCCGAGCGGCACAACGTCGTCGATCAAGCTTCAAATCTAAATCCCTAAACAAAAATTAAGATCAAAAGCATCAAAATATTTCAAATACAGATCTATATCCACAATAATAGATCTAGATCTCAACTCGTAGGTTTATATCAATGAAAATGGTGGAGATATTTCATGAAAAGATCAAGGAAAGATAGAGAAAAGAATGGGAGAAGCAACATGATGAAATCCACTTACCAGGAAGAGAGTGGATCTTCAATACATGATTCCGATCTTGAAGAATGGTGTTAGAATCACCTTGGAATCCCTCTATACGGCTCTGGGAACACATATAATTTTTCAAGACTGATCCAATATCGTTATATGTGAGTCTCAGGGGGTTCAGGTGGTTTTAAAAAGGATTTTCAGATAATTAATCCTGCACACATGGTTTCTTGGGCAGGGGCGCATGATTATGCCAAACTGTGCACCAACCATGCAGTCTTCCACTGCCTACACGACTCGATGGTGCATGGTTAGGCAAACTGTGTGCCAACCGTGTGAACCTCCACTGTTTTCGTGGTTAGCTTGTGTACGGTTTTTCCAAACCGTGCGCAAACCGTGCACAGCCCCCTGTCTTGTCAAGTTCCTTAAAAACTTCACCCAAACACACCCCATGTCATACCCCAACCCAAAGGTACTTAATAACAAAAAAAATTACCTGCAAACATTCATGATATTGCTCTAGAAAAGGTCGGGATCTTACACCAAGAGATTCTAATAAGGTACACAAGTTACAAATATCCATTTATGTGTTTAATCCAACATCCAGATCATGGAACATTTGTTTTGATGAAGGCATAAAGCAATTTGGTTTCATAAAGAATGATTGTGATCCATGTGTTTACAAGAAATTTAGTGGGAGTGTGGTATTTTTCCTAGTAGTATATGTTGATGACATATTACTAGGTGAAAATGAGATACCGATCTTACAGTTAGTAAAGACTTGGTTGAACACGTGATTCTTCAAGAATAACTTAGGTGAAACAACTAACATTATTGGGATCATGAACATTCATGATAGATCTAATAGACTGATTGAGCTAAGTTAGAGTTTGTATATTAACAAGGTTTTGAAGAGATTCAGTATGAAAAAATCAAAGAGAGGATTGTTACAAGTGTCACATGGTATACAATTGTTTAAGAAAATGTGTCCTTATACATAAGAGGAGAGATAGAGGATGATCAAGATTCCTTATAAATCAGTGATAGGATCATTCAGGTATGTCATTATATGAACCGAACTTGATGTTTCCTACACCTTGAGCATGCTAGATAGATATCAAGAAGATCAAGGAGACTTCCATTGGATAAGTATATGAGGTGTACTGAGGATATATTCTTGGTTTATAGAGGAGATAAAGATATAATCATCAAGATATATACAAATTCTAGTTTCCATATGAATCATGTTCAAATGAAATTGATAGCCCCCGAGGTTGTCGTTAGTTCCCTATGGTATTATGAAAAAAATATATAAAACCCAAAATATGCTACTCAATTAATTGAAATGTAGTATTAGGAAAGTTTAGGATTGAACCCACATAGATAGAGTGTATGTTTTAAATTAATTAGAAAAATAGAGGTTGAAATTTTTTGGTTCGATTTGAGAAAAGATAAATAATAATAATAGTGATTGGGGTGTGAATCAAGATGAGAGGTCATGTAAGTTTTAGTGATTTTGGGTTTGTTTGATAGGGATTTCATTGATTATTGGTTTATTCATGCTTGGTGTTAGAATTGGGTCAGTGGGGATCCTTGGTCTTGGTATCCCACTCTAACAATGTGGCTACACCTTTGGAATGGTCACCTACTTGGTGCAGTCACAAAATTAGGTGACCCAAAACCATGTTTAAACATAACCGACCTAGTATTACATAATGGTAATACACAAAATAAGGCGATTAATTGATGAAATAAATTAAACAACTTCAAACCGCAGTAATGATAATGCAATACGAAAAGAAGAAGAATTGGAATTGAATAAGCAGTTTGAAATAATAAAAAACATGAATAATGGATAAAAATGATCCTTAGAATCACATCCCATTATGATCACGTGACCCAATACTAAAAGACTACTCGCTCATGATGAGATTGAGCGACATGGGAACCCAAATAATAAAGGTAACAAAGAGAGGTTCTGGATCGTTCGGTGGTTGTTCCTTGGTGTCTCTTGGCCTTCATGAGTCCCAAAGTACATTAGAAGTGCTGCCAAGTCTAGTTTTTATAGGTGTTTCCTGTCACAAACCATGACCCGCATCACTTTATTTTTCTCCATGTCTCTGTCACCACAATGTGTACTTGGGTTACACATCTTGTACTTCAGATCCAATTTTTCTTCCACTATGTCAAATCCACAGACACTGCTTTGACTGTTTGAGTTTCTTCATGATGTGTACTGATAGTACATGATGCGTATTTTTGTTTCACACTATGTATGCTCATCACAACTTTTCCAATGCAGATATGTTTTACTTGAAATGGTCATGATGTGTACTCTCAGTACATGACGTGTAGTCATTTTTCTTTAGTTTCCTAATCCTCTTCATCTCCATAATCTGGTGTCATGTCGCTTCGCTTTTCTCATAGCGTGAATGGGCGTTTGGCTCATATTTCCATCACCTTTCATTCATTTTTTATAAATCCTTCATTTCTTGCCATAAAACATAAAACATGTCAAATTATTCCAAAATTGGAAAGTTTAATAATTTAAACACACAATTAGACTCGAAAATTAATTTTTTATTAAAGGATGTTAGAACACCCACAAAAAATATACAGATCACGGAGGTCGAAAGTGGTGAAGTCCAAGGGCATCCCCTCGGAAAAAATCCTTACATTCTTGTGGAAGAGAACCAACAGTGGAGTAAATCATCAATGGTTCCTCCTCTCTTCCTGCATGTGCAAGAACATCCGCAGTGAAATTAGCTTCTCTCCAAATATGATGGACCCTAAAACCTTCATTGATTTCCTTAGAGCATATTCTAATGAGATAGATCAAATTATAAGGAGGATTTCTTTTCCCTTTTATAGACTGCACAAATATATGCATGAAATACACATATCATAAATCATAGTCAGGATATGTCTTCACCATCAATGAAGGAGCTATGAGTTGGAAGAGCTCAAAATAGTGGGTGGTCACCGATTCTATAGAAATGTCTGAGTATATTGCAACATTAGAGGATATAAATATGTTAGTTTTCAGAAAAACCATGATCATTTGAAATCATAGATAGGATATGTATTCACCCTCAATGAAGGAGTTGTGAGCTGGAAGAGCTCAAAAAAACAGGTGGTCGCCGATTCTAATACAGTGTTCGGGTGTATTGTGGATTTTTATGTAGCTAAAGAAGTAGTGTGGATATAAAAATTTGTCCAGGACCTTGATGTGGTGCCCAAAAGTAAATATACTATCACATTGTATTGTGATAATGTTTCAACAGTGACCCTTGACAAGGAGCCAATGTCACATAAAAGGAAAAAACATATAATTTAGAAGTATTAACTGTTGAGATATTTTTCTCAATGTGGTAAGGATATAGAAAGAACAATTTTTGAAGATAATATAATAGACCCATTGAAAAAAACTTATCTCAATAGAAGCATAAAAATCATGTGAGAGCCAGTAGAATCAAATTAGTTAACAATTGGTTTTAGTCAAAGTGAGAGTCTATTCGAGTTGCTCCCCAAAACCAATTAATTTTTACTTTTTATTACCTATATATTCAATGTCTTTAATATTAATAAAATTATCACATGATGTGTGTTCTTATGCATAACATTAATGTGATAATGTCCTTAGATTATCCATCACATTGAAAGGGAATAATTTTCCCCTTCAATAACGAGAACCTTGAAATTCTATGATGATATTATTAAATATCTGTTCTATTTATGGATGGATTCTATTTTAAAAGGCATAGATGATACAATTTATCAAGTTTTGTAGGCTCATAATATATTTAGACTTCTTCTCATAAATTTCGCACTTAGTGATCTCTAAGAGAGGAGGTTATGATAACATTATCACCCATAAGAATTAAACACGTTATACGTTTCATTGGATATTACTATTTTCAAATGTGTGCATTGGTCCTTAGACTTGAGATTATTATTAATTCATATCATGTGTCATGTACTTAAATGTATTGATGAAAATTATAACAACATATGTTCATGGTGAAATATGATATGTTGGTCATACCGTGAGTGATTCGATGTTAATGAATAATTCAAAAATAAATTTATCCTTCCATGTTAATGGAAATAAATATCTCAAACTCTTTGATTAGAATGAAATTGTCAAATTAAGTCTATTACCATGGCAGTTTTATCAAAAAGTACATTTTAGGAAAAGTAAAAGAACAATATATCAAACATATGAGTTGATGACACTAGTAATGCAACCCGATTGATGAGATATTGAGACAAAACTATTATATTATATAGTGATCATTCTTGGGAGGTTGTCTTCATCATGACATTAACATCTTTATCTATGATTTCTTTAACATGTTGCTAGATATTGATCCTAAACTTTAGTTTAGTTGGCCAAATTTCACTGAGAAAGATACCTAGAGAGACACAAACTAATTAAATTTATTGAATATTAAAAAACTAATTTGTATTAACCATTAAATTAATTAAATGTCTTACCATATAGACATATTCCCCCAGAACCTCTTCATATTAATACATTCAATTGTCATACTGACAATGGTGTACATGTCGAGCTCAATTTTCAGTCAATACATAGCCCACATTTCCTAATAATTAACTATTGTGCTTGCACCTCAAGTTTGAGGGCATGGACTAGGGTGGGTACAGTAAAGGAGTACGTAGCTCCCAAATGAAATATGGCATACACCAAAGTAGAATATAAGAAGATGATACCTTGAACGAAGTCTAGCTTTCTTGATGTTAACAACTATAAAACATGTATAGCGACCCAACATTTTCTTACATGACCATTACATCATTTTTTCTTTCTTAATTTAATAAGATGGATTTCCCCTAAACCTATTCAAAAAAACATAATAGTGATACAATCCATGACCCAAAGGTTTATTATCTTGGGTAAATTAGGCTCATACATCACTTATACATAATAAAAATTAAACATTATGTAAATCCTTATTTATTATCCTAAAATATATCATGTTCTCCTTAATACATGTAATCACCTAAGGATATACATAAAAGAAAGGGGTGAGCTAAAAGCTCAGAAAGGGGAGAAATAAGGGATATTGATCAATAGTACATTGGTGAATATAATCAACATAATCATATCATAATAATAGGATCATCATCATAATCATGATGAAAAAATTTGATAAAGACATAAAATGTGATATATGCATAATAATGAAACATCATAATATATTGGTCAAATATCACACATAGTTGTGAACAAAGCTAGCATCATGTTCACGCATAACCTATGTGCACAAATCATAACATCATGATTGTGAATAAATATAGCATCATGTTCATTAATAATACACATAATTTCATGAGATATATCACACTACCCAATTCATTGGAGATCTATATAATTTTGGGTCCACCTGTCACATCATAAAATTCTTATAATCATGTATGCCACATGGAAAGGAAACTTATAGTCCTGAAATAAACCCTTGTAAAGGAATGAATTTCTTAAAGGATTTTTAAAACATGCTATCATGAATAAACTTTGGGGTTCCTAAATGAATAAGGGAAATAATATTTTTTTATAAATCATCATCATTCTTGAGTGGATAAGAAATAACTCAAGAGGAGTCAATGCGACGTTTTCAGAAATTAATGTCTTTTCAAAAAAGGTTTGTAACTAGTTTAGAAAACATTTTGAAAGAGTATTAACATGTATATCATAAAAAAGAAAAGGTAAATAATAGTTAAATAAAATTTTAAGGAAATTTTAAGAACATACATATAGAAAATAATGTTAAATAGGAGATAACCCAAAAAGGATTTTGGGTTCGAGAGTCCCCTTACCTTAAGTTCTGATTTATTTTGTCTCTCTTCCACCTCCTGGATAATAAAAATAGGTTTATTAAAACATGTAACCAGAAGATTATTATGTTAATTTATTTCACAATTGATCCATTTTAATTATTTTATTATATTTTATAATATTCTTTGTTAAACATAAATTGTTTTAATATCATGATTTCTTTAAAATATCCCATCTTGTTTTGATTTCACTATTTTTGTTCATGGTCATTTATACATAAGTAAAATTAATTCCAGAAGCTTATAATACATGAAATTACATATGTATATATTATATATATTTCATAATATCCATCCATTAATATGGTGGTGTTCTGAGAGTTGATAATGTATTCATAGGTGGTTAACCGACCGTTGATGGGACATTGTCAAAAAGTGAAGGAAAGAGAAACTTGACATATAAATATGTTGTAAATACATTCAATACAGTAGTTTAACATTTTTTATATAATTTTAACATAATAATAAAATAATTTTAGAATATTTGGGTTTGAAAGGATAGAGATAAAGAGAAAGATAAAGAGAATAGGAAAATTCAAATAAGTGTTTATGAAAACTTACCCTCTTCTCGGTGTTGCTTCTTCTCTACGATGCTAAAAAACTTGAATTATTTGAGTTAAATTACTATAGAATTTCCCTCAGGATTATAAGGGTATTAATGGAACAAATTTGGGTAGCTTCTTGACTTTGGTAAGCGAGGTAGCCGTGGTTTTCCAAGGGGAGGGGGAGGGAGTATTTATACTTAAGGATATGATTATTTTAAGGATAAAATATTAAATATAATATAATATTTAAGATAAACATTTGAATAGTAAAATTTTTGACATTATAAAATATATTTGAATAAAATAAAATGATTTTAGGCCTTTGAATCACTTTATAATTCTAATTTATTATTTTAATAAAAATGAAAGGAGAAAAATGAAAAAAAAATGTTTATTTCACGGGATACTTTAGACTTTTAGGCTATGGTAAATACTTTTTAGGTTTTGAAATTAAGTTTATTATTTTTAAATGACCCATATATCATATTAAATTAATTTTGGGCCAAAATAACCGATTTAGAATTTATTAAGTCATTATTGCATAATTATTGCGTCATAAAACATGCAGTATTTGAAAAACAGTATTTTTACTATTCACGTAAAAATTGAAGTATTTTAGAAAATTACTAAAAAATCACCCCTGGAAAATTTTGATGTGATGATTCTAAAAATTTAATTTATTTTATCCAAATAATTTTCTAAAATAGGTAATTTTAATTTTCATTATAAAAATTATGATTTTTTACGAAAGACATTAAAATACAGTTTATTAAAAATACACTTATATTTTCTTTGAGTTTTTAATAATGATTTTTATTTTATGGTATTATAATATTCATATTTACTTAAATTAATCATTATAAATTTTATTTACATTACATTTTATTATTTTGATGTCAAGTTACTATTCCCAACAACCAGATTACTATTCCTAACGGCCAGATTACTATTCTGATGATCACATTACTATTATCACGATCATATTACCTCCTATAAATACTTATTTATACCTTCATTCAACATTCACTAAAATTACTCTCAATGTTCAATATTTTTATTTTCTAAGATGTCAATTTATTTACTAATCTTCAATTTATTTTCTATAGTGTTGTTCGTGGGGGCGATGATTCTAGAAGACTGGAAGGATTCAAGTTTTACCATTATATTTTTATTATTTTAAATTTTTATCCCATTTTAATGTTATAAGTTTAATGGGCTTAGTTGCTGACTACTGTAAAAATATCCATTATTGAAATAAAGTGTTGTAAGTTTCTCTATGTGTTGCATGCATATAATACTATATAATATAATATAACACACATTTATTCAGAAAACAAATATCACTTATAAACTCTGGGTTTTTATATTTTCCCCCCCTTTAGAAATTGTGTCCCCGAAATTTCAACTCATATTATTGGTTGAGAATAGATGGGAGTACTTTTGTTTCATCTTTTCCTCTAATTCTCATGTTGCCTCTTCATATTTATGGTTTCGCCAAAACACTTTGACAAGGTGAGTTGTTTTTTTTCATAGAACTTTATCTCTACAGTATAATATCTTCATCAGCTTCTCCTCATAAGAGAGGTCATGCTCCAGTTATACCACCTTCAGATTTAGTACATGTGAGGGATCGGGTATCTACTTCCTTGGGGGAGATACATGGAACATGTCAAGAACTTAATCTATGTTTGGTGGAAGTTCTAGATAATAGAAAACTGCTTCTATACGATCAAGTATCTCAAAGGGGCCAATGCACCTAGGGCTTAACTTCCCTTTCTTTACAAACCACATGACTCTCTTCCATGTTTATATTCAAAGGAAAAATTTGTCTCTAACTTCAAACTTCAAGTCCCTCCGATGGTTGTCAACGTATATCTTCTATCGACTCTAAGAAGATTTTATATGTTATTGGATGAATCAAACCTTCTATGTTATCTCTTGCACAAGATCATGTCCAAGTAGATTTCATTCACCAACTTCATCTAAACAAGTATGGGTTCTACATCGCTTCCCATAAAGAACTTCATATTGTGCCATTTGAATACTCGATTGGAATCTATTTTTGTATGAGAACTCAACCAATGAGAGATGATGATCCTATCCTCATTTAAATTCCATTCAGTTGGATCTCAATATCTCCTTGATTGTTTTAATGTTCCTTTAATATTGGCCATCCATTTGGGGGTGATAATCCATACTGAAATTCAATTTAGTATTCAAATCATGTTCAAGGATTCTCCATAATTTATAGGTAAACCTTGGATCATGATCATAGACAATCCAAATTGGTTCCCCATGCATCCACACCACTTCCTTTACGTATATCTTATAAATTTGTTCAAGTGATAAATCTTATTGAATATCTATGAAGTGTGTATACATGGTGATTCAATCCACCACAACCCATATCACATTGCTTCCTTTGGATGTATTCAATAGACTAGTTACAAAGTATATGGTGATGTCTTCCCATTTCCATATGGGTATGGGAAATGGTTTCATCACCACCTTGGACTTCTATCACTCTACTTTAGCTTACTGACATACCAAGCACTTTGAGGTATACTCGGCGATATCCTTCTTCATGTTTTCCCACCAAAGTGATCTCGACGATCATGGTACATCTTGGTACTTTCAGGATAGATAGAGAAATATGAGCTATGTGAATTATCCAATATCTCTTTATTTATCTTAGGTGATTTAGACACACAAAGTCTAGATCCAAAATAAATGAAACCATCTTCATTGATGTGGGATTCATGAAGCTTCCCCTCCTTTACTGGTTCTATCTTCTTTTGAAGCTCCAGATCATCCCTCTATGCCTCCTTGATTTCTCTTGGATGGATTGTTGGGAAATCATTTGGACAAGGTAGGATGTATTCCCTTCTGACATGATTTCTAGATCTATCATTTTCATATCCATGAGGATAAGTTCTTTCTCAATCCGCATCATGGAGAGAGTAGTAGGTTATTTCCTGCTAAGGTTACCTTGTTCGTCTTTCCAATATGGTAGTGAATTGAGATATTGTAGTCCTTGATCAACTCAAACCATCTTTTTTGATGCATGTTGAGATCCTTTTATGTGAATATATACTTTAGACTCTTTTGATTTGTATGTATGTCACAATTCTCACCATATAGGTAGTGACGCCAAATCTTTACAGCAAATATTGCAACTGCTAACCCCTCATCATGCATCAGGTAGTTCTACTCATGAATTTTAAACTATAGAAAGACATAGTTTATCACTTTATCATTTTTCATGAGTACGCAACCTAATTTTTTTTTGAATCATCACTGTATATCACAAAACCTTCACCACTTGATGGTAGTGTGAGTATAGGCATAGTGATTATCCTTTTCTTGAGCTCCATAAAGATTTTCTCACATTCATCCATCCATAAATACTTCACCCCTTTCCATGTTAACTTAGTTAGGAGGTTAGACAATCATGATAAATTTCTCAAAAAACATCGATAGTACCGAGCTAAGTCAAAAATAGTATGGATTTTTGTGACACTTGAGGGTCTCGGGAATTCCTCAATTGCCTTTGTTTTTGAAGAGTCTACCAAAATTATCTCACTTTTGATCATGTTCCCCAAGAATGTGACTTTTTGTATCCATATTTCACACTTACTGAACTTAGAATACATTTTCTACTTAATATCATCAGCATGATCCTTAGATGCTCTTCATGTTTCTTCTTACTCTTGGAGTGAATTAGAATATCGTCAATAAAATCTACCACAAATTTTTCAAGGTAGTTTATAAAGACTCTATTCATAAAATTCATGAAAAAATTAGGGGAATTAGTGAGTATAAGAGTATCACTATGAACACATAGTGTCCACATCTCATACAAAAAACTATTTTCTGAATATCTTCCTTCTTCACCTTCAACTGATGGTATCTAGAATGAAGATCCAAATTTTAAAAGTATGAATCTCCTCAAATTTGATCAAATAAGTCATCAATCCTTTGAAAATGATACTTGTTATTTATGGTTATATTGTTGTGCTCTCGATAATTGATACACAAACAAATTGATCCATCTTTTTTCTTGAGAAAGAGCACCAGAGAACCCCAAGGAGATTCACTAGGGAATATGAACCCTTTGTCCAAATTCTCTTACAACTGATTCTTTAACTCTTCAAGTTCGATAAGGTCCATACTATAGGGTCATTTAGAGATAGGATTGGCTCTGAGTATAAGCTCTATTGAGAAATCTACCTCGTAATCTGAGGGAAGGTCAAATAACTCTTTTGGGAAATACATCTGATTATACCCTTACAATGGGAATTTCCTCAAGGTTGATACTTTCCTTCGACTCAACCATTTAGTCAAGGTATGATTTTTTACCATGTATCAACACCCACACCATTGAGGTATTTCCCAAATGATATTCATGATCTTCCTTTCATTTGTACAAGAGCATAGGATGACTCGAAATATAGAAATATATTTCCTTTTCCCGAAATTTTATGTGATATTTATATAATGAGATCCAATTAATGCCTGATATAGTGTCAAATTCCACCAAGGTAAGGATTACAAGATTCCATGGAAGAATATTCTCACATATGATAACAGAAGAGTACAACACTTGACTTGTATTGATCACACCACTAGTTGTTTTTACAGATATTTTTACTTCAAGTAATCGGGGTTCTGATTTAACAGTTCTAGAAAACTTTCAGGATATAAAGGAATGCATAGAACTGGAATCAAATAAAACTCGTATTTTTTTAGTGTATAAAGTATACCCTGTAAGATTTAATTTTCATGTTCCACCTTAGCAGTAGTGATGACATAATCTTTCTCTTTCTCCTTCGAATTTTTTTATGGTTGTTGACGTTGATTACCCTTAATGACATGTGGTTTAGTATACTGAATTTCATAGTGCCCTTTCAATCTACAATTGAAGCATTGAACCATGGGTGGTGCCTTCCTTTCCTCTATCATGTTGGTCATCTTATTCATGTCTCTTTGAAATTCATGAGTTTGGAGGCCTTCTCTTTCACACTTGACGAATTTCCCCATCTCTTTAAGACAATTCTCATGATGCTTCTTCCCACATTTTTGACATGTGGGTGGTTGGATCTTCTTTCCTCATTTTTCATTTGATTCACCAGCATGAAACTTCATATTTCATTTCTTATCTCCATAACCATGAGACCATTCTCCTAACTCCATATCTACTTTGAGATCACATCGAACTACTTCTTCATAACTCCAAAGTCTCAGATATATAGAGCCTTTCAAGGTGTGGTTTTAAACCAATGAAGAATCCATATCTATTTTTCTATCTTTGTTGATAACAAAACATGAGGTGTATCTTGAAATCCTTATGAAAGTTGTCTCATAAGCCTTCATAGATTGACCCTCCTTTTTCTTAAGCTCTAGTAATTATCTCTCTATTTTTGTTTGATGATTTTAATGGAAATACTTATTAATAAATAACTTCTTAAAGTATTCCCACTCCATTTCTTTAATTTCATCCTTTAGCTTGGTATTCTTTATCAACACCCACCATTGATCAGCCTCTCCATCCAAATGATATATGGACAGAGTAATCTTTTCCTTATCATAATAGTAGAGCATCTAAAAGATATTATCTATTGATTTAACCCACTATTCTATGATAAGTGGATCGAAAGACCCATCGAATGTTGGTGGATGTTACTACATAAAAGCCTCAATGACTAGTTTATCCTTAGGTGAAGGAAGACATTCCGCATGATTCAAGTTATTGTTCATTATCTTGAGACAACTAGGTAATCATCGCTATGAAGATTTTAACTCCACCTTTCATGGCATTGAGGATACCATTTGGATAATCATTACATTGTCCCTCACATGAGTTGTTGGTTTAGTTTCTCCTAGTTACCACGATTTTCTAAAATAGAAAAGGTTTGAACAAACATAATTCAAAAAAGCATGAATAAATAATTTATTCTTATGCATAAATTACTTCTAAATTCATATCATATGGGATCCATATGTTTAGCATAACCTTCTTCTCAAAATATAGTTCTAGGATCATGTATGTTAATCCTTCTCTAACTTTAAGAGGAATAATTACTTTAGTTATTTATCCTTTATACTGGTTTGTATAGATTTTGTGATTAACCGAAGCATATCCCCTAGGAGTGTCAAACCAAGTCTACAACAATATCTCTTTTCTGTGCATCGATCTATGATCAAGTTAATGACCAATTTTCCCTTTTTGAGGTTATTACCCCAAGGTAAAACCATGTCATATCCACATCCACTTATGATATCCATACAGATATTTCATTTCTTAGAAACCATCACTACTTGAAAAATAACCTATACCAATGGTTTGAAACCATTGGTATAGGCCTTCAAACCGTTGTCTAGTAATTCGTGGGGATAGGTCTATACCAACGGTATTGGAAAAACTGTTGGTATAGACCTATACCAATGGTTTTCAACACCATTGGTATAATTAGTATGAAAAATATATACCAATGGTTCTATAAAATTGTTGGTATATGTATTTCAAAAAAGAGTCTTTTGTTGGTTTTGATCCCAGTACCTCCAGTTTATGATTGAACGACCTAACCACTAACCTAACATGACTTTTGCGAACATAATTTCATAAATATATATATGCATTATCATAAATATTTTAAATTTTGATTTATTTAATGTTCTCTGTAAGAATATTCCATAAGAAATACATGTAACTATACCAACGGTTTTGAGAACTATCGGTATAGATTCTTTGATTTTGGGACCTGTACCAACAGTTTTGGACAAACCGTTTGTATAAGGGGGAAATAAGGTCTCTATTATGGACCTATACCAGTGGTTTGGCCAAAACCATTGGCATAGGTTCGTATAAGTGACCCTATACCAACGGTTTGGCCAAAACTGTTGGTATAGGTCCATATAAGTGACATATACCAACGGTTTTGAGAAAACTATTGGTATATGTCCAAATTAGTGACCTATACCAACAATTTTCCCAAAACCGTTGGTGTAGATCTTATTTTCAGTAGTGCATGCACTCTTATACTTTACCAAAAATTAATATGTTTACCTATACTTGGACTTATCCATATATTTTTCACTAAAATTTTCTAATCCTAATTCACAATTTAATTAAACTGTTCTATGATACCAACTCTATAGTGAACTAACTTTTTCTTACATGAGTATTATATCATTTTTAATATAAAAAACATAATATTGATACGTCCTAGGATCCAAAGGTTTATCTTGGTAAAATTAGGCTCATACATCACTTGTACATAATAAAACGTAAACATTATTTAAATCCTTCTTCATTATCTTCCTAAAATCCCTCATGTTCTTCTTAATACATGTAATCACTTGAGGATATACATCAAAGAAAGGGGTGAGCTAAAAGCTCATTAAGGGGAGGAATAAGGGACATGAATCAATGGTACATGGGTGATGATAATCAACATCATCGTATCATAAGCATAAGATCATCATCATAATAATTAGATAAACATTTGATAAATACATGGAATGTTTCATGTTCGTAATAATGAAGCACCGTAACATAACGTTCAAATACCACACATAGTTTTAAACAAAGCTATCATCATGTTCACGCATAACATATGTGCATAAATCATAACATCATGATTGTGAACAAAAAAAAGAATCATTCTCATGCATAATAAACATAATATCATGAGATATATCACATTACCCAATAAATTCGAGGTTTATATAATTTTGGGCACACCTGTCACATCATAAAATGCTCATAATCATGCATTATATATGGAAAGGAAACATATAGTCATGAAATAAACCCACAAAAAGGAATGAGTTTAATAAAGTATTTTTAAAAGATACTTTCATGAATAAACTTTGGGGTTACTGAATTAATAAGTTAAGTCATATTTTGGAATAAAACATCATAATTCTTAAGTGTATAAGAAATAACTTAAGAGGGGTCAATGTTATGTTTTCAGAAATTAATGTCTTTTTGAAAAAGCTTTGAAAATGGATTAGAAAACATTTAGAAAGGGTAAGAACATGTATATCCCCAAAAATAAAAGTAAAATAATATTGTAATTACATTTTAAGGACATTTTAATAACATCCATATAGAAAATAATGTGAAAGAGTGGATAACCAAAAAAGGAGTTTGGGTTCGAGAATCCCCTTACCTCAAATCCCTCTTTATTTCGTCCATTTTCCACCTTATGAATAATAAACTTAGGTTTATTAAAACAGGTAATATGAAGTGGATTATGTTAATTTATGTCACTATTTAACCATTATAATTATTGAATTTTATTTTATAATATTATTTATTAAATGTAAATTGTTTTGATATCATGATTTCTTTAAATTATCTCGTCTTGTTTTATTTTTTATATTTTTGTTCAAGGTCATTTATACATAAGTAAAATTAATTAAAGAAGCTTATAATACATGAAATTGTATATTTATATATTATATATATTTCATACTATATTTCCATGATGGAGGTGGTGGTCAGAGAGTTGACAATGTCTCCGTAGGCGGTTAACTGACTTTTGACGGGACATTGTCAAAAGTGGAGAAAATAGAAGCTTGACATATAAATATGTCATAAATAAAATAATTACAGTAGTTTAACATTGTTAGTATATTTAAAATACTTCTCAAATAATTTTATAATATTTGAGTTTTAAAGGAATAGAAAAAAAATAGGAAGAGAAGAGGAAAATGTGAATAAGAGTTCATGAAAACTTACCCTCTTCTCGGTGTTGTTTCTTCTATACGACACCAAAACCCTTAAATGCTTCGAGTTAAATGACTCTAGAACGTCCCTAAGTATTCTAAGGGGCTTTAGGGAAGGAATTTGGGTAGATTTTTTACTTTGGTAAGTTAGATATTTGTGGTTTTACAAGGGGAGGTGGAGGGGGTATCTATACTTGAGGAGATGAGTATTTTAAGGATAAAGTATTAGATAAAATATAATATCCAAGGTAAAACATTGAATAGAAACATTTTTGAAATTGAAATATATTTGAATAAAATAACATTATTTTAGGGCTTTAAATCACTTTATATTTCTAATTAATCATTTTAATCAAAAGGAAAGGAGAAAAATGAAAAAAAAATATTTATTTAAATGGACACTTTAGACATTTAGGATTTGGAAAATACTTTTTAGGTTTGGTAATTAAGTTTATTATTTTTAAATGTCCTATACATCATATTAAATTTATTTTGAGTCAAAATAAAAAATTTATCAATTATTAAGTCATTATTTAATCATCATTATGTCTTAAAACATGTTGTATTTGAAAAACAATATTTTTACTATTCATATAAAAATTAAAGAATTTCAGAAAATTACAAAAAATCACTATTGGAAAATTTAAACTTACTTATTATAAAAATGATATTCATTTTATCAAAATAATTTTCCAACCCAGGTAATTTTCATTTTTATTATTAGAATTATGATTTTTTTTACAAAATACATTAAAATACAATTTATTAAAAATGTTCTCGTATTTTCTTTGGGTTTTTAATCTTGATATTTATTTTATGGGATCATAATAATTATATTTTTTTTAAATTAATCATTATAAATATTATTTACATTAAATATTATTATTTTGATGTCAAATTACTATTCCCAATGGTTATACTACTATTTCAACAGTCAGGTTAGTATTCCAACAGTCACAATACTATTCCAATGGTTATATTGCCTCCTATAAAAACCTATTCATTCCTTCATTCAACATTCACTATAGTTCCTATTTAGGTTTTATATTTTCATTTTCTAATATTTATATTTGTTTACTAATATTATGTTTCTTTTATAGTGCTATTTGTGGGGGCGATGATTCTAGCAGCTTGGAAGGATCTGAATTTTCCAATTATAGTTTTCTTATTTTATATTATTTGTCCCATTGTAATGTTTAACATTTTCATGGGTTTATTTTCTAACTAATGTAATTATATCTATTAGTGAAATAAAGTGTTGTTAGTTTCTCTATGTACTGTATGTGTATAATACTATATAATATAATATAACACACATTTATTTAGGAAACAAATATTACTTATAAACTTTGGGTCATTATAGCATGCATATGATCATATCCTGCTCTAAAACCACTCTAAACCTGATGATGACCACCTCCATGACCACACTTTTCTCTATTTACTTGATTATGAAGAGTATCACAGAGTTGTCCTCTGCCCACCCCTCGTCTCCTCTTTGTTGATCAAAAGTCGGAGCACCCTGTTGCTGCTACTACTGCTACCTCAGAGGATACTATTAAAATGGTTGAGACTGAAGAGGGGTTCCCACCCTATACTAATTGTTGAGGAAGGTCATGCACTCGAGCTTCTTATGACCATGAACTCCACATTAAAAAAACCACATCTAATCTCTCGGGCTCTTGATGAATCCTACTAGAACTTAGAGGTTCATGTGTAACTTTAGTCAGTTCCTCTTCCTCAACTCTTTGTGGAACCTACTCAACCTTCGTCTCAGGAACACTTCCCATTTTTAGTCTTAAACTTCTCCAAGTTCAATTTTCCTCCCATTGGTACCTAAACCTATGTGTTTCTTTTCAATAAAATAAGCATGTCAGGCCCACAAATACTTTGTGTTTAGTTGGGTTATAGAAATTATATCCCAGTGTTTCTTTTAGGTAACCAAAAAATAAATATTTATCATAATTGGGGCCAAGCTTATCATAATTCAAATGTCATACAAGTTTTTCGCAGCCCCAAAGCCTCATAAAATACATTTTGGGATGTTTCCCCATCCATATCACATATTGTGTATTTATTAATGCTTTAGATGGAATTAAGTTAGGTAGGAATGCACCAATTTCCAGAGCATAACCTCAAAATGTAACTAGAAGGTAACATAAACTCATCATTAATCGAACCATATCCAAAAATGTATGATTATTCCTCTCATACAAACCATTTCATTGTGGTGTTCTAGGAGGATTGAGTTGTGAAACAATTCCACTATCCCTCAGATGATCAATGAATGCATGGCTTAATTATTCACCACCCTGATCTAGTCAGAGGATATTTATATTTTTTATCAGTTGATTTTGTACTTTTTTCTAGAACTCTTTGACCTTTTCAAAAGTTTCATACTCATGTATCATTATAAACACATATCTATACCGAATAAAGTCATCATTAAAGGTAACAAAGTACCTAAACCCACTACTTGCTTGTGTACTCATTAGACCGCTTAAATCACTTTTTATGAGATCCAATGGTCCACTATATTATGGCCTGGAATTCCATGGATTTTTTTTTAAATTAAATGGTTTTTTTACGAGACCATTCTTTGAGATGACATGTAATTCCAAGGCCTAGAGTGGATGAAATAGAATTTTGAATTTTTTTTTAAGTTTATTAATTAAACGTGCGAGTGGGTTTTTTCTATCTTTTGAACCAATTCCCGGATTAAAAATCTGAGGGCACTATTTAACTCAGAATGGTGGGATTCTCTTAGAAATAACTTAACTTTGACTGGCATGGGTTGACTGGAAAAGTTATTTTTTGGAATTTTTTAAAGAAAAAGTTAAATAAAATAAACATGATTTATTTTATTTCATTTGAAATTCAAAATACTTGAAACGAAATGATTTTCCACCTGAGCGTAACTGATACGCTGTTTCATTTATGAAATAGCATAACAACGCGATGACAAAACTTAACAGAAATGATGCGACTTTGTTCTCCTTTAATGAGGTGTCGGGTTGGAGAAACAAAGTTGGATATGAAATTTCTCTGATGGAAGGCGGAGGGTTTCTCTCCAACAATGAACACCGATGAATTGAGAAGCAGCGATGACGCCTTTGGAGATCAAATCCGGGACTGAAGATCAATGAACGCCAAAGACGATAGATCAACGATTTGGATCAAATGTAGACAAATGAAAACAACGCAGAGATGTTCTCTGTTATTGAAAGAACTGAAATGAGGTAGGGGTTCTTATTTAATACTGTTCTTTCCTTGTTCTAAGTTTTAAAAGACAACTGTGGATCAACCTACGAACAAGTTGACCCTCAGATCATTGTTCTTGCAAAAGGGTATTTATTGGGTTTTACTCTGGGAGATTAATTTGTGTTTTGATCCCTCTAACAGGGACAAATTAAAGTCATAAAAAACAATGGTTGAATATTGCTCTTGATTTTTTTCCCTTGTGGTCCTTCTCTCCTTACCCCCATGCATGGACACGACATGAAGTTGGTGCGATGATGATGGCGGTGGTTGGACCAAAGTGGCATGTGAGACACCGTCAATCGACCACTTTCCAGCTGAAGGGATTTCAATGAAGATTTGAGCCCTAGGTAGTGAAGAGGGAAACCCAAAGGTTCTACATCACCCTCCAAATCAAAGAACAGACCACCAGAGCGCATCCTGTGGTCCATAGAAAACTCTTTTGGCGTACTGGTGGCAGCGGCACTCCGCGATTGAGATGGCGGCAGTGGCCGCTCGACTGCCGCATGGAGGAATATGTGGCCCCTAACCATAGAAAGATTTGGACCCTCATCTTTTCTGTGGGTCATGCTGGAAGACCTGGTCCACTACGCGGATCAGTTGTCTAGAGTAGCAGTGCCAGTTGGCGCTACTTGAGGAAAAAATAGATGGGGGCTTTGTTGCGTTCGAGCAGGGAAAACCGGCCCACCATAGCTGGCCAGCCTGATCCTGGAAGGCCGGGCCAGAACCACTGCCCAGTAGGTCGGGCCAGGCCGATCTGGGTCCATTGGTCCAGGTCGGACCGAACTTGGACCCAACCGACCCCCATTTTGCTAAAACAACCATAACTTCTAAACGGAGCATCCTTTGACGAGTCGTTTGCGGTGTTTGGACCCTTGGTATGAGATAGTACTTTTGAGATACTCCAAATGAGTTTTTGATAATGTTTTAGGATAGTCTATTGGTTTGAAGCATATGATCCTCCAGTACAAGCAGACTTTGGGAAAAAACTGGGTGGTTTTTATGAAGGAAAGTTAGGACGGTTACTCCCTTGATGACTCAAGGCACGATTACTCCTTATCCCTATTCTTAGATAGATACAGTACTCCCCACGTCATGGGTGCATGTTTGTTTCCTTTGCGTAGTTTCCTTCGAGAGTGTTACTCCCCTGAAGGACTAGGGTGTGGGTTCCCAGAGATGTTCGTGAAGGAAGAGTAGGTACTCCTCTATGGGATTAGGGAGAGGGTCCTCTAAAACTTGGAGTCAGTACTCCCCTGAAGTACTAGGGCATGGGTCCTCCATATCTAGCGCATATAGATTTGGTACTCCCCTGTCGAGTAGGGAGCGGGTACTCTATTGTAGGAGTCAGTACTTCCCTACCGTTACAGGGTGCGGGTCCTCCTTACGTATTGTTTCAGAAGATTCGGTACTCCCCTGTCGTGATAGGGAGTGGGTCCTCTAGCCTGGGGTCGGTACTCCCCTAACTAACTAGGGTTCGAGTCCCCCATAGCGAATAAATTGACAAAGTCAGTACTCTCCTGGTACCAGGGTGCGGGTCCTCTACTCACTGAGTGGTACTCCCCTACCGGGTAGGGTGCGGGTCCTCGATATACGAATTTTTACTCCCCTACTGATTTAGGGTGAATTTCCTTCAGGAGTAATACTCCCCTATTGGAACCAGGGTGTGGGTACTCACTTACATAGTCGTACTCCCCTGTCTTCGATTAGTGACAGGGGAATGGGTCCTCTATAGGAGTTGGAGCCCCCTATATAGGAGCTAGTGATCCCTCAACGGACTGAGGCATGGGTCACTCCTTATAGGAGCGACTGAGGTATCATAGGTTAGTCTGGATTAGTTCTCCCACAACCTTGTGTAGTGGTGAGGGGTGGGCCTCTTCACTTGGGTTTCCTTATTCTTTCATGGGGAGAAAGACTGTGATGACTAGACCTCTAGTGTTGGGTAATAGAGTCTGTCCTAGTAGAATATTCCTGATGGAGCACATTCTCTCAAACATATCATTAGGAATGGTAGGATTATACCCGATGGATTGTATCTCTTGGATGGGTGCCATCAGGGATGGAAATCTTGTGGAGAATGTACTCCTGGTTTATGTGTTACTCTTTGAGCCTTCTTTAAGAATCCTGGTATTGGCTATAGGGTTGGATATTTTGCTTCTTAGTGGCTGAGACAAGTATATCTGGATGTTCTTGGTATATGTATGGGCATATAACTATGTAGATATGATTGTGCATTTATTAGTGGTTTCCACTTGTGTTTTACCTTTTTGATTTTGAGGTCCCCTACTAAGTATTTTTTTTACTCACCCTTGCACGGGATTTGACCACATGTGTCATGTCTTGTGTAGATGACTGATGCTTCAACGGAGTCCAGAGAGGACTAGGACTAGGTGGTGTTCAATGAGAGCAGACAAATGAGGCTTACTCCTACAAATTCATATAGCTTCCCTCCCCCTACCCTTCAGGTAGGATTTTCAACCGATGAGTATCAGAGACTCAAGGTTTTACTTGTACCGTCTTTTCTTTTGTGAGCATGTATACTAGCCCGATTTTACCACCTTGTACTTTACTTGTTGTTGTAATCTGGTTGTACTTTACTTAGTATTTAATTTTTAGCTTTGTGGACTGAGGTTGTGAGTGTGCGTGTGTACAGGTACTTGGAAAATGCCTCCCATTTGCAGGATAATGCCTTCAGTGCTAGTCACCATCCCCTGGCCTTTGGGAGGCGGGCTTGGGGTAGTCATGGAACGAGCCCTAGGGGATAGGTTGTGACACACTAGACCTTTCGCCTTTTCCACTAAAAGGTGTTTTGGTCATCTTTCCTAATAAAAAATATTCACATATATCAAATGGTTCATAATTTAATGGTTCCATTAATCCATCTTTATGGAGTCTTTTGATGTGTTTCCCATTTATATGTCTAAGGTGATAATGCCAAAGGTAGGTGAGATTAGAATCAATCTTGACCTTATTATTCTGAACATTATAGACATGATTATTGTGACACCCCTAGTTTGTGAAGACATGGTTTTTTGTTTATGTATCTTAAGTCATGTGGTGGTTTCCATTGGTTTTAGGGAGGAACACTATATCATGGCAGTGGGCGCGGTGTTGTAGGGAGATTTATGTGGGTTTCCCTTAGCGTGAGGAACAACAAACACATACCTACATGAATTTTATTGGTCATAGTACATGGCATAAGTTTAATCCCTAGTTCGCGTAAGGGTAATTTTAGGTTCATGTAAGGGTCAGTTTCAACTCGCGTGAAGGTCAATCAGATTTTGTGTAAGGTCATCCATAGTAAATCAGGGTCCTTTACAGATCTCGAATAATGGTGAGTGTTTTGAGCTAGTTTCATGGTGCTGAGTGCACCACAATGAATGAAACACCCAATGTTGTTGTTTCGATTAGAGTGATTCCCCTACAAAAAATAGGGACATCTCCATGGTTATAGCATTGTTCATGGTGGTTCTTGTGTGTGGTGTGTTCGAGTGTTGTGAACAAGATGGAAATGGTGTGGGAGATTCTCCGACACCATAGTCTTAGGTGTGGTGGGTTCAAATAGTGAGAGAATTCTCTTTAAACTGTGGTGTTTCTCATGGTGGCAGTCAAATTCATTTTAAATGGCCGAAATGGTCATTGGGATTTGGGTGGGAGAGATGCGTGTTTGAAAAAGAAATCGTGTGAGATTTTTTGGGTCTCTTTAATGTGATTTTTGACTGGATTAACTTACATAAAAATGATCATTCTTCCTCTTTCCATCCCTGGTGATCAGATCTCATGAACCGAACATTCTGGAGGTGATTTTTTGGCAATTTTCTTCCCGCCCAAGATCTCCTTTTGATTTTTTTGTACAAGTGTTATTGAGGTAGTGTGTGTAAACTTGAATATATGGGTTGGGGTGTATCCATATCTTGAATTCGTGGGTTTTTTTTTGTTTTTATTTGTCTGTCGATGCCAAACTTAAGGGGAATGTTGGGTTGACATGGGTTTGTGTGTTTTCATGATATACATATGGAAGATGTCTTATTGATCCGGACTTGGATTTCATGCCATCTGGGGAACATTGGGATGTTACTTCACCAAGTGATGACTTGGGTCGAAGGAACAAGGTTTCACTCTCAAGTTTGGGTTCATTATAGGAGTTATTCTTTGGTGGGGGACGCATGCATGGATGTCAGTTCATGGTTTGGGTTTGTGAGTTACGACATGGGTGGTTTTGTGGAAACTAAATATTTCAAAGGAAATGTGAATTTTGGTGTGAGTTACTTGATTTTATTGGATTGTTTATTGTATTACGCTTCTCTCTTATTTTATATAAATTATAAACTGACTTGTCATTGTTGATGTGGCGTGTGTAGGGAGTCTCCAGTGAATTTCCTATCAAGTCAATATACTCACCTACTACATATGCACTTTGGTGCATATACAACCATTTTTCTTTATGATACATGTAAGGGGATGACCTCTTATGTGCTGGTGGGGTGTGTTGATGATGTGGACTAGATTAGAGATAGAAGCTTGGTGGTAGTCGTCATGTTGATCATGGGAGTGTTCCATGTGGGTAGGTTGTCTTTAATTTTGGGCATTTTAGTACTATAGTCTTTGTATTGTCGTTTTCTATTTCACTCTGATTATTGTGTATGGATATGTTATGTATCGGACTTAGTATTGTGTTGATATATGAATCATATATGTTTTTTGTCTTTGAGATGACTCTTGCAGGTTGTTCAGTACAAACTTAATCCCACATCGGTTTCTACAAGGAATGGTGGCTGACATTTAAGCTTGGATGAACTGCTCTTATCACTAATTAGTTTTAGGATGAAACCACAGAATACATATGTGTTGAGCATGGAAGGACTGATCTAGCAAGTAATATCCCCCATCAAATGGTATCAAATCCAGGTTGTAGCCCAAGTGTGATGTGGGTGGTCAATCCCTAAACTAGTTTGAGATCGATAATATTGACTTAGGGTGGAGCATGTAGATCCATGGTGGTGCTTTGTGTCAAAAGTTTGTCTGATAAAAACAGTCAGAATACATGTCACAATGAAGATAGAAATGGCGATACAAGTGAAAAATGATGTGGATCAGATGAATTATTGTTGAATGGGAGGCCCAAATGCGTAATATTTGGTTTGATGAGAGGATTATTGGGTGAAAACGTAATCCCACATCAGTTTCTGGGAGGAACCATGAATAAAATACTAGCTTGGATGAGTTACTCCTCCTATCACCAATTGGTTTTAGGATAGAACCCCAAAATATCTTATATGGTGGGCTTGGAAAGTCTAGGCTAGCGAGGAATTTCCCCCAGTATAGGTTGTTGTGTATATAAGGGAAAATCGTCCCCCGCGATTTGGTAATGCTCTTGAAATTTATGTTTAGTCTTTGGTGTCCACGGGATGTCATCTAATGTCAGTGACACCTTATCCCTACCCAAGCCAATGAGACGGGGTTGGGGTGTTACAATTATCCATATATAGAATATATAAATCATTTATTATATTCCCTATGAAATAAAACATTTAATTATTATATATGGAGAAACTCTTGTTCTTAATAGTTCATTAAAATATCTTCTTATCCTAACAAGAAAAAGAAATAAATTTTCAACTTATGAAGGGAACAATATAGCAGTTCTCCAATTCTAAGACTAATAGATCGTAAAATATAAAACTAATGCTACTCTTTCTCCATTACCGGAATGAAGATCCACTTCCCCCTTCATCAATTCCCACCTATCTCTGAGTTTTTCTTTATCTATACAAATGTGTGACACACACTCAGTATCTAATAACCAATAGTTATAATTGGAGGAATTGATTTCTATAGCATTCACATTCATTGGTTTTTAATGTTTTTCATTGATAAAATTCTCATCCCAAGATACCAATCTCTAACTATTATATAGTTAAAACCTATTAGATATCTCAAAATTATTATCATGAAATAATCCACACCCTATAAAAGAGACATATCTATTGGTGAGTATCATGTATTTCATCTTTTCATCAAGGTATTTTAATGAAATTACTCCCACAAAAAAATGATGACCACGAACATCATATGCATTTAGTGAGAAAAAATCTGTATTTCACTAGGTAATGGGTCTGCTTTAGCGTTCATCTCATCACTTAGTAATTTAGGTAGAGAATCATCTTGATAATAACATTTATGATTATTGGGTTGTTGAGTGGATAACTCTTTATCGAAATCCATCATATGGATTCACTCAACTCTATTCCTTTGGTATCATAACTATTAGGGTTCCCCAGCTATGTGTATCACAAAGAAAATTCCAAGAACAAGGACCTAACCATTAGGTTAACCTCATTACATGCTTCCTTATACATGATAATCCAAGGGCACTCGGTTTTGGATTAAAACTGCCCAGTTGGATGATCGATGTCTGATAAGTGCTATTTTGGAAGGAATCTCACACTTAGTATTTGAGGGTTTTCCATTTTAAAATCTCATCAATTTAATATACATTATATGTATATTAAATTCATAAATATTTTATCTCATAAAATATTTATCTTCCCATATTTTATTCCATTTTGTATGCATGCATCTAACAATTTAGTTTTGGAATCCATTTTTCGTCCACCAAATGAATGTGTCCATACCACAAAAATATGCAACTCTTTACACAACCCACATGTTTTTGTTACTTATATAAAAAAATAATCCATGTATATCCATGCATTTATGAATTCATCTTATACATAATGTATATGAAATTTTCATGTAAATGCATATAGTTATATGATATTGACAATCTCTATATTAGTAAGCTCGAAGCTACAAATATCTAACCCCTACCTTTCTAGTACGAGACATAAGTGTCTAGGATGGTTGTAAATTAGACTTCAAATCCCTCACCCCAGAGAGACTTCTTAAAAGATAATTCAATTCATGATATCTCTAACACTTAATATGAAAAAACTATATTCAAAAACTATTCCCAAGCTTATAACTATAAAAAAAATCGAGGTTAAGGTAGATGAAAATTAAATCTTATTGTGTTGTACCTAGCATTCAATGTAACACTCTATCTACTAGAAACAATTTATCACATAAAAAAAGTATGCACAGTATTCATATTTCTTAAACAATTTACTAAACATGAATATAAAAGGAATAAACTAATAAATAAACACTATTTATTTTTAAAAGCATGAGAAACCAATATAAACATTTTCATATTTTATTTAGTTATGGAAAAACTCCTTTTATAATTCCTGACATTTATAATTTATAATCAAATTAAAAAAATATTACCAAATATATCAAAAATATAATTTTTTTAAAATTTTTGTACATATTGTATTTTATGAATCCTAATCATATCATCAGTCCTAAAATATTACTGATATTAGTAAATATGAGCTTCTGCGTGTCTATCGTATTTTATGATACATATTAAATTGTATGTTATAATTATTGCAAGGGCCCAAATCTGTGTGGACAAACCCTTTGCATGTTTCTAAGGCTCGTGGTGCTCAGAGGATTCTTGGAAGTGTTTAGTAGGGATTTGGTAGCAAAATGATGTAAATAGGGTGAATACACTACCTGTAAAGATTACATGTCATATATGTGTGGTTCACGACTTGTTAAGGGTGGTTCATAGTATGCTACACGAGATGTATGTTTTTGGGGTTAAATAATAAAAAGAAATGTATTTCTGGCGAGATCATATCCCCAACATTTACACAACATGTAAATGGTTTACACACCATGTAAATATCTTATGAATCACTTTTATAAATGTTTTCATCCGCTCGGGTTTCTCAAACCCTGCGACTTCTCTCATTTTCTAGCAGCTAGTGACTCCTCCCTTCGGTGTTTTGATATCACTTCAACGAGAATCAGTCCTTGGGCTTCTTTCTTCGATCTATGGTAACCTGAGTTGATCCAAGATTCATTTATTCTCTGTTTTATAGCAGTTCCTCCCATTTTTATCTTGTTTCCTCCCATTTCTTCTTTCCATGAAATGGAAGATGATCTCACATGTTTCTAATGTTATTTTTTTATTGGTGTGGTTATTCTCTGGAATCCTTGACACGTTCCTATCATGGAGTGTGGAAAAAACAAATATAACCTAAGTTAAAATGTATTAAAGTGGGTTACATAGGTTTTCTCTATAGAGGAGTGCTCAACAATGGTGTTTGTCACTTAAAATAAGAGGAAGAAGTGATGTTGTTCTTCAAATTGTTTGTTTTTTTTAATACAAGAAAGAAACTAAATAAGGTAAAGAAATTAAGTGAAAGTTTATAAAACAATTTGAAAAATGATGTGATTTAAATCAGTGATATGAAATGGAGATTAGGTTAGGGTCGGTTTTCCAATTGTAATTCTATCACAGTTCACTTTACCCAATTCTCTTATGCTAAGTCATTAAGAGTGAGAATCCACAATCATTTCTTCCCAATCCCTTGGTCAAATAATAATGTGAGAATAAAACTTACTAAAACATAAGATCGTTCTACTCTCCTTACAATGTGTAATATAGTTTTAGCAAAAACTCCAAATTATCTTAGGCAATTCCCAATCGGGTCTTGTTTATCCCAAGCAATCAAGAACATTCACTACTCCTCACACACGTACCGGTGATCACCGAGTACTTCACCACTAAGTCTTGGCCTGTTCCATCATATATAAACCAAAACCTAATGAGGGATTTATGTTATTAATATTTTCATGACTTATTATATACTCACTTTACTGATTTTATATGAAATGTGCATAATTTGTGTGAAATATTAATGTTTTAATAATAAGTATAATTTTTGAGCATTTTTAGAAGTAGTCCAATTGAGTCAGTTTACTATTTTATTTATAACTATCACTATACTTATCCAAATTGTGTTATTCTTGTTTTTTAGGATTACTTATTCAATTTCAAACATATCATTATAAGGAATCAGTGGCCAAATCTTCCATTTGGATGGTCATATGGTCCACACAAGAAGACCTAAAGAAACTATGAAGAAACTGGACCATACATGATGATTGCGTTACTGGTCTAAATCACGAAGCCCAAATTTTATTAAACTATACCATATGTTCTTTATTATCCAAATTAATCATGGATAAAAATTTTAAGGTCCAACTACACAAAAAAGGGGCCCAAATGATGTTTTTAAGTCCAACCCACTATTCTGGCGGTAAATTAAAATCCAGACACTATTCATGACATATCTCATTATGTAATCATAAAATCAAGCTTAGATTTTTCAGTTTGAAATAATATATATAGAAGGACTACTTTTTTGAAGAATGTTTTTGGATTTGAAGGCATCATCCTATTGATAAACCCATTCACATTTCGGCCTTCTAAAAAGTATGGATTGAAATGGACAGATTAAAATTATTTAATAAAACACACATAAATTTGGATCCATAAGTCAAAATTCCTCCATATTTTGATATTATTCGGAAAATATTATTATCTACAACTTTTAAGAAGGATATATCTCAATATTCAGCTTTCTGAATATCCAAATCGTCGATCCAAGTGGAGGGGTAGTTTTGGAATGCAAACAGTCCACCACCTTGGGCAATAAATACATCCCCTCCTCTCCTTTCAAATGAGTTGGTATTTCATAAGAGAGGAGCATAAATTATCATGAAAAAATCCTTAAAAAAGGCTTGGTAGGACCTTCCATACTCAAGTTTTCACTTGATATACCCTTCCTCCTCTCTTTGTTTCCTTTTACTTTTGTGTTCTTCATTATTGTAATCTTGTAAGTCTTTTTTTTTTGTAATTCTGTTTTAATGAAAGTTTATTATTAAATATCTCTTATTCTAATCCACCTTATGTAGTTTAATATTAATGTTCTTAAAATATTTTAAATACAGTTGAATCCCCTTACCTTCTTTTTCTTTCTCATTCAATCTAAAGTTTGTTTTTAATTATCATCATCGTTTGTGTGTGCATTCGACGCACCACTCTTTTCTTATCCATTTATTTTTATTATCTTCATAATTTATCATCATAATAATTATAACCATATTACTAATAATTTCAATGGATGATTAAATCTATCATTGGGATGAGTTTTAATTTAGGTATGTTAAGTGATTGAGAGCTTTTTCTCGATGAATATTCTTTAAATTAACATTGTGTATGTTGGACTTAACATGTAATGGATTAATGAATTGTTTTGTTTAACTTATGGATTCCATGGATTATTGGAACCATAAATACACTAACACAATAAATTAATTATTGATATTATAATCCTAGTTAAGTTAAGGCTTGGATTAAAGCTTTAACACTTGGGAATTTCAATCAACATCAACTTGTGACATGAGTGTTAATTTAGTGCAATATAAAGCAAAGCTCAAGGATATCACAAGCTTAAATACCTAATGATGAACTCACCCCAATATTTATCAAATTTTTAAATCAATATTAATCAATCAATAATTTCATAAGCTATGAAAACAAACCCCCCAATCAGAATACAATCAACTAAAAAACAAACAACTATTAAAAAGTATCATCACTGAGGATTCGACCCTAGTGCTGCTATACACATTAACAGAGCATCAGAACTTTGAATGGTCAATAGGTGACAATAGGTCACGATTTCAAATGGAACTATTTCCGGGGATGGTGCATTAATTAGTAATTTGTTTCTGGTTATTTTAAAAAAACAAAAAAAAACAAAAATTTAAAAAATATTGAAAAAAAAACACAAAGAAAAACCCACCTTCTCATAAAAATCATAAGCAGAAAAACACAAAGAAAAAACCATCTTACTATTTCTTACAAAAGCTATATGAATTCCTCGTATCCTACCAAACAATCCCTCATATTTTTTTGACCCTGAAATTGAGCAATCTCTTCACCAACTTAGAAGAAACATCAGGGATAATCTAATAATTCAAGAACCAGTATTTGTCCAACTAGTTGAATTAGAAATGGTCAATCCTAGGGAACAAACACTTAAAGAAATCGCTACCCATGATATGAATTACCAAACCCTTGGTATTAAATATCCAAACATAGAGGCTGACTTTGAACTCAAATTGGGTTTGATTTATCTTCTTCCTCATTTCCATAGGCTAGCCGGTGAGGATCCACATCTCCACCTTAAAGAGTTCCAAGTAGTATGCTCTACCATGAATCCTCAAGGGGTTTTTGAGGAACAAATCGAACTCTGAGCATTACCTTTCTCCCTAGATGACTCCTCTAAGTCATGGCTCTACTACCTCCCTCCTGGTTTCATAACCATATGAAATGACATGAAGCGACTCTTCTTAGAGAAATTCTTTCCCGTTTCTCGTACTACTTCTATACAAAAGGAAATATGTAGTATCTATAAATTCCCAAATGAATCACTCCATGAGTACTGAGAGAGGTTTAAAAAACTTGTTGCAACCTATCCACATCACCAAATCCCTAACCAACTCTTGATCCAATACTTCTATGAGGGGTTATTGGCTATGGAGAGAACCCTCATTGATGCCGCAAGTGGCAGTGCTCTTGTTGATAAAACTCCTGCAGCTGCAAGAGATATCATAAGTAACATGGCTGCAAACACACAAAAAATTAATACTTGAGCACATTCTCAAGTCAAACAAGCTCAAGATAATTAATCTATAGATCTAAACAAGATGACAGATTGGATTATTGAACTTATAGGTCTTGTGTGACAACTAGTTTTGGCATCCAAAGCCTCAACCTCATCTTCTCCACAATCTCTGTTCCCTGGACCTATCAAGAACTGTGGAATCTGTATCTCCCCATCTCATCCAATAGACACCTTCACACAACTTCAAGATGATCCATCTGATTCATCTAGACCAATGGATCTCAATACAGCCTATGCTTAGCAGAACACCAACCCTCAACTATCAGGTCAGTTTGTTAGAAACTTCAACCAACCTCACTCTGATCCCTTCTCTTCTACCTATAATCTTAACTTGAGATATGGGAATCCCATTTCTCATCCTCCTCAGTTCCCTCCTCAAAACTCAAACCAATTCCAATATGGTCAAGGTGGTGGTAACTTCCATCAACCTTATCCTTTTGTTCCTCAACCTCAAAGGAACAATCCTCCTCCTGGATTCCACTATCCTAGTGAGCCTTCCCAATTCCCAAACCAATACAATTTCTTTCCCAAGAACCAAAATCAAGTCAATCCCAATTCAGGACAAGCCTCTTCTTCCAAGAAACCATGGGAAAGTGTAGTGGAATATCTTCCCTCCTTCACCTATTCTAGCCTAAAAAACATTGAAACCCAAATTAGTCAACTTGCATCCCACCTGAGTAAAAAAAAATCAAATTATTCCCAACTCCTAACTCAACCATTACCTAACCCCAAGGGTAATGTAAGTGAAATTTCACTTAGATCAGGGAAGAAAATTTTTATTCCTCAAGATAAGTTCTCAAACTATCCTTTAAATGCTGACCTAGAAAATGAAAAGAAAAAGAAACTTGAAAAGGAATCTGAATCCATTCCCTCACCTCCTTCCATTCCACTTAGGAACCCAATTCCTTTTCCTCAAGACATTTCTATGTAAAAGAAGTCCTTTAAACCTGATCTTGAAATGCTTGACATGTTTAGACATGTTGAAGTCAAAATTCCCCTCTTAGATTCCATATAAAAATCCATAAGTATTCCAAGTTTCTTAAGGAATTGTGAACCCACAAGAGGAAACTTAGGACCTTTGAATTTTTTTTCACCCAGTAGTCTATTCCCATAAAGTGAAAAGATCTAGGGACCTTTACGGTTCCATTCCAAATGGGAAGTTATAACTTTGATGATGCAATCATAGACCTAAAATCCTCAATTAATGTCATACCTAAATCCATCTTCTCCAACCTTGGTCTAGGTCCCTTGCACCCAACGGGTGTTGTCATTCAATTGGAAAATTAAAGCACTACTAGTCCTAAGGGTATAATTGAGGATGTCCTTGTTCGTGTGAATGATCTAATCTTCCCTGCTGATTTCTATGTCCTTGACATAGAAGGTGAGATGAACTCTTTTAGATATCCCCTAATTCTAGGAAGACCATTCCTAATAATAGAGAGAACCAATATTGATGTCCATTCAGGAATCTTTTCAATGGAATTTGGTGACCAACTGGTCAAGTTCAACATTTTCCAAGCCATGCGATACCCATCTGAGGATCACTCTGTATTCTCAATCCATGCTTTTGAGGAAACTTCTAAGAGTCAATTGAACCCCAATCCATAATGTTATTCATGTTCTAATGACAAAGGATCTTGTGAAATATGTACCATGATTAACCAAGTCATAAATGGTGAAGTTGATGTTGACCTCTCATTCACAGACTTCATCAATCTAGAGGAACTTGAAAACTCTCTTGAATCCCACATTAACTCTGATCTCTACTGCTCCACCTTGAACAATATTTAGTAAAATGAATCTAAAGCAATTGAAATCCCTTCCTCCATTCCTGAGTTGTCTAACCCACAAATTAAATATGTGACTGATCTAAAACCTCTTCCTAAACACATGAAATATGCATTCTTTTTCCATGACCACTCATATACTATCATTATCTATGCTTCACTTACTGAAAACGAGGAGTCCAAACTTGTTCAGGTGTTAGAGGAAAACAAAAAGGCCTTAGGTTAGAACCTAGATGACATACCTGGAATCAACCCTGTCCTTTGCATGCATCACATCCATCTTGAGGAATCATCCAAACCAATGAGACAAACACAAAGAAGACTCAATCCACTCATACTAGAGGTAGTTAGAGAAGAGATCACCAAGCTTCTTCAAGCTGGTATTATATACCCAATTTGTGATAGTGAATGGGTTAGTCCAATTCAAGTTATACCTAAGAAAGGTGGGATAACTGTTGTCACAAATAAACATGGAGAGGTAGTCACAAATCTAGTGAAGAACAAATGGCATGTGTGCATTGATTATAGGAAATTGAATGTTGAAACAAGAAAAGATCACTATCCTCTTCGATTCCTTGATCAAATTCTAGAACGATTAGCTGTAAATTCACACTATTTCTTTCTTGATGGATACACCGGCTATTTCCAAATCCCAATTGCACCTCAAGACCAAGAAAAGACTACTTTCACTTGCCCCTTGGGAACATATGCATATAGGAGAATTCCTTTTGGCCTTTGCAATGATCCTGCAACATTCCAGAGGTGAATGATGAGTATATTTTTTGAATTCATTGAACACTACATGGAATTCTTTATGGATGACTTTACCATTTATGGTGATTCATTTGAATCATGATTGAATTCACTCTATCAAGTCATTAAAAAGTGTGTCAAGTGTAACCTTGTGTTAAATTTTGAAAAATTCCACTTCATGTTTTCAAATGGGATTGTTCTAGGGAATATAGTTTCAAAATATGGTATTGAAGTCAATCCTGCCAAAATTGAAGTGATCCAATCACTTCCAGAACCCAAATCTATTTGAGAAATCTGTTCCTTCCTCGGTCATGCCAGTTTATATCGGCGATTCATCCATAACTTTAGTAGGATTTCCCTCCCACTCACTAGGTTGCTCTAAAATGATGTCACTTTCCATTTTGATAAGGTTTTAAAGAGAGATTTAGTTGAACTCGAAACTTCTCTTACATCTTCCCTGATAATCCAACCCCCAGATTAGTCCTTACCCTTTGAGTTGATGTGTGATGCTTCTGATAGATCCGTTGGGGCTATTCTTGGTTAATGAAGAGAAAATATTCCTCATGTCATCTATTATGCCTCAAAAACATTGGATGAAACTCAATATCACTACACTATGACAGAAAAAAGAACTTTTAGTAGTGGTTTTTGCCTTTGATAAATTCTGGCTCTATCTCTTAGGTGCCAAAATCATCATATTCATAGACCATTCTACTATAAAGTTCTTACTCAAGAAAAGTGATTCCAAACTGAGTCTAATAAGATGGATCCTAATGTTCCAAGAGTTTGAACTTGAAATTAAAGATAGGCCAGGAAAAGAAAACCTTGTGGATGATCACTTGAGTAAAATTTCTAATTCTTCTCATTCTGAAATAATTGATCTAGAATTTCCAACTGAGCACCTTTCATATCTCACTCCAAAAATACCATGGTATGCCCCAATTGTAAATTACTTGGTTTCTGGTGTTTTTCTTGAAATTTTTTCAAAATAACAAAAAATGAAGTTGAAAAGTGATTCAAAATACTATTTTTGGGAAGAAAATAAACTTTGGAAAATTGGTGCAGACATGGTAATTAAGATATGTGTTGATGAAAATGAACATTCTTCCATCTTAGAATTCTATCACTCAATTCCTGGTGGTGGCCACTTTGGACCAAAAAGAACCTCCCGAAAGGTCCTAAACTCTAGATTCTTCTAGCCTTCACTATTCAAGACTCACATGAGTTCTATCAATCATGTACCACTTGCCAAAAGTTTGGCACAATTTCAAAGAGAAATGAAATGCCCCAAAAGGATTTAATTTTCTGTGAGATCTTCGATGTTTGGGGCATCGATTTCATGGGACCATTTCCTCCTTACAATTGATTCTCATATATTCTTCTTT
Organism: Viscum album; assembly: GCA_963277665.1. NCBI lineage: Eukaryota > Viridiplantae > Streptophyta > Magnoliopsida > Santalales > Viscaceae > Viscum > Viscum album. The sequence continues at coordinate 1,121,422,415 of OY728121.1, forward strand.
CAGTTGATTATATTTCTAGGTGGGTCGAGGTCAAACCCACTAGAAAGGATGATTCACATACAGTTAGTGAGTTCTTAAAGACACACATCTTCCACCGATTTGGAACACCACGTGCCTTGATTAGTGACTTAGGAACCCATTCTTGTAATATAACCATGAAATATATTTTGAAATAGAATGGGGTTATACATAAAACATCAACTGTATATCACCCCCAGACAAATGGAATTTATGAACTTTCAAATAGAGAAGTGAAAAGAGTGCTTGAGAGAATTGTAAAACCCACCAGAAAAGACTAGCCTGAAAGACTTGGTGAAGCACTTTGGGATTATCAAAGTGCCTATAAAATGCCCATTAGGATGTCTCCTTTTAGGATAGTTTTTGGTAAAACATGTCATTTACTAGTTGAAATCCAACATAAGTCTTTTTGGGCTGTGAAAAACCTGTAATTTGGATTGTGAAAAATCTGGTGAGGAAAGATTGTTGCAATTGGTTGAACTAGAGGAGATTCGACTAGATTCCTATGAGAATTCCATTCTCTATTAAGAAAATGCCAAGGTACTCCATGACAAAAAAAATTATGAAAGGTATTTCATGAAGGTGAAAATGTAATTCCCTTCAATTCTTGATTTTGACATCACCCAGGTAAGATTAATTCTCGTTGGGAAGGTCCTTTTGTTATTACTAATGTTTACCCATTTGGTACAGTGTAAGTCCAAGACCCCTCTTCAAAAAGGACATTCACAGTTAATGGACATCGATTAAAGCATCAACATGAGAGGAAACACAAACCTATAACAACATTGACTTCCACTGGATCCCCAACTTCTGCAATTGACCCACCACTATATGGAGATGAAAACCCATAAAATCCAAACTAGGGGGCACCTCTTTCCCTTTAACTCCTCCCTCTCTCTCTCTATCTCTCTCTCTTCTTCTTCCTCCCTAATTCTCATTTTTTACCACTTTATTTATCATAGTTTTTATTTACTCTTTTGTGTGGGTGTGTATTTATAAAAAAACTAAAAAAAACCTCAAAAAAAAAAACAAACAAAAAATCATTTTAAAAAAATATATGAAAAATCAAGAGTCATACTTACTCACCTTCCATTTTTCAAATTTTCTCCAACAATTTTGGGGAGTAAAAATACATGGTTTCATCTCAAAAATATTTTTTTTTCATCATATATTTGGATAAAAAATATTGTGTCAAACCCAAAAAATTTGAATGCTCAATTTTTGATTTGGAAACTGATTTTCCCCACCCATGAGGAACACCATTTTCCTTCATGAAAGGGACACTTATGGCCATCTTTTCAAAATGTATGTTTTTCACCCCCATTTGTGAGTCTTGAGTTTATGGACCTTCGATCTAAATTTCCTACTTTAGTGTGCATTAATATGAAAGATTCATTTTCTAAACCACATGAGAATCACAATAGCCAAATATCCTCCCATTTACCTTACATTAATCATCCATTTTAAAGACCCTTCGAGCCTATGAAAACCTTTTCTTTGATAGCCACATTATAGGCCAAATACCTTATCCCATCTAATATCAACATGGATTTTCATTGAATTTTTTTTTTGAAATTTAAGTGTGGGGGGAATGGATTTCATTTTGGGTACCCCTTTATTGATTTTCACCATGTTATCATATGCTTGAGAGAAAGCATCAATTTAAGTGTGGGGGATAGGTTGTCATTCAGTGTGTTTTGGGGAATGTAATGTACTTTCATTTATGTAATTTTGTAAATGTTATTGACAAGTGTTTAAAAAAATCAAAAAAATGAAAATAAGAATGGGTTGTGTCTTAGGTGGGTCAAAAATCACTCTTCCTCAACCTTTGATCTTGTTATAACTATTACAATTAGTATCGTGAGAAGATCAATCCTGGGTTGGGAGATGAGTGTGAGATCTATTTCAAGTTAAACTTTTGAAAAAAGAAAAAAATAAACAGTTGTGTCATTGGGAGAAGTTTTGTGTTTTGTAAATATTTCATCTTCTCATCCCCTTCAAATTTTCTTCATATCTTGTGTCCTTCTTTACATAATCATTCCCTTGTAAATATCTGTTTCCATTTCCTTTCATGTCTCATTTCTAGAAAAATGTGCATTTCTTTTTCCGTGTTGGTGTTTTACCCCCTTTTTCCTTTCTTTTGGATATCATCTTCCTACCATCCCATAGTCACAGAAAATCCCTAAAAAGACCTCTTGATTTTTTAGCACTTTAGGATAGTGAATGGAAGATGAGATCTCTTATAAAATCTATGATTTTCACTTTTTGTTGGTTAATGAGTGAAGATTTATAAATTAATTTTATCATCTTGAGAGGAGTAAGTTTTGTGTGCCACCATTTTCCATTTCTAAAGTTGAGCATGAAAAAATGAATTGTTTTTGGAAAATTGTTTCTGTAACAACATGTGGTGGAATTCAATATGGATGAGTGATATTTTCTAAACCTCCCCTAATTGGGGAAAACAAAATTTTAATATTTGTTGGTGAATGAAAATGATTTTTTCATGTTTTTATATTTGTTTCACATGAGGACATGCACAAGACTAAGTGTGGGTGAGTTGATGTTATTAATATTTTCATGACTTATTATATAATCCCTTTACTTATTTTATATGAAATGTGCATAATTTGTGTGAAATATTAATTTTTTAATAATAAGTATAATTTTTGAGCATTTTTAAAAGTATTCCAATTGATTCAGTTTACTATTTTATTTATAACTATCACCCTACCGATAAAAATTGTGTTATTCTTGTTTTTTGGGATTACTTATTCAATTTACAACATATCATTATAATGAATAAGTGGCCAAATCGTCCATTTGTATGGTCATATGGTCCACATAAGAAGACCCAAAGAAACTGTGAAGAAACTGAACCAGCCATGATGATTGAGTTACTGGTCTAAATCACAAAGCCCAAATTTTATGAAACTCTACCATTTGTTTTTTATTATCCAAAATAATCATGGATAAAAATTTTAAGGTCCAACTACACAAAAAAGGGTCCCAAATTATTCTTTTAATTCCAGACCACCATTCTGGCAGGAAATTAAAATATGGACACTATTCATGACATACCTCATGATGTAATCATCAAATCAAGATGATATTTTTCAGTGTGAAAGAGGAGATATAGGAGGCCGACTTTGTTGAATAAATTCTTCGTATTTGAAGGCATATTCCTATTGATAAACCCATTCACATTTCGGACTTCTAAAAAGTTTGATTGAAATGGACAGATTAACATTGTTTAATCAAACAGACATAAAATTTGGATCCATAAGTCCAAATTCCTCAAAATTTTGAGATTAGTCATAAAATATTATTATATACAACTTTGATGAAGGATATATCTCTAGATTCATCTGTCTAGATGTCCAAATAATCGATCCAAGTGGAGGGGTAGTTTTGGAATGAAAACAGTCTATCACCTTGGGCTATAAATACATCCCCTCCTCTCCTTTCAAAAGATTTGGCATTTCAGAAGATAGAAGCATCAAATGTCACGACCAAAGCCTTGAAAAAGGCTTGGGAGGACCTCACATACTCAATTTTTTACTTGATATACCCTTCCTCCTCCCTTAGTTTCCATTTACTTTTGTGTTCTTCATTATTGTAATATTGTAAGTCTTTTTTTTATAATTCTATTTTAATGAAAGTTTATTCTTAAATATCTATTATTCTCATCCACCTCCTGTAGTTTAATATTAATTTTCATAAAATAGTTTAAATATAGTTGAATCCCCTTCCATTCTTTTTATTTCTCATTCAATCTAAACTTTGTTTTTATTATCATCATCATTTGTGTGTACGTTCGACGCACCACTCTTTTCTTATCCCTTTCTTTTTCTTATCTTCTTAATTTATCATCATAATAATTACAACCATATTACTAATAATTTTAATGGATGAGTAAATATATCATTGGGGTGAGTTATAATTTAGGTATGTTAAGTGATTGAGAGCTTTTTCTCGATGAATATTCTTTAAATTAACATTGTGTATATTGGACATAACATGTCATGGGTTAATGACTTGTTTTGTTTAACGTATGAATTCCATGGATTATTGGAACCATAAATACACTGCCACAATCAAGTACTGATTGAGATTAGAATCCTAGTTATTTTAAGGCTTGGATTAAAGCCCTAACACTTGGGAATTCCAATCAACGTCAACTTGTGACATGGGTGTTAATTTAATGCAATATAAAGAAAAGCTCAAGGATATCACAAGTTTAACTACCTAATGATGAACTCACCCCAATATTTATCAAATTGTTAAATAAATATTAATCAATCAATTATTTCATAAGATCTACAAACAAACCCCCCAATCAGAATACAATCAACTAAAAACAAACGACTATTAAAAAGTATCATCATCGAGGATTCGACCCGAGTGCTTCTATACACATTGGCAGAGCATCGGAACTTTGAATGGTCGATAGGCGACAAATTCCGCGATTTCAGGGAGATATTTATCGTTGACCAAATGTATATAAATAATATAATCTAAAATCAGATACAATTGTACATGATAATAAAAATTGTTATAAGAAATTGAAACTGATTCACAGAAGAGAAAAAAAGGATATTAAAACATTAAGTGCAAGAACTCAAGAATTACAAAAGGGTAAACCTACCCATCCCAAATCACTCAGAAGATATACCCCACTATGGTAAGGGTAACTAATTTGAATGGGAAAGAATAATTCATTACAAATCTAAGAAGAACAAAAGAAATAAAAGCAAGAATAGAAATTTTGATTATCCAGAATCTATCCTCCAGAAGTTTGCCTCTGTTATGCCCACCAGCTGTCCAAACCAAGCCAAGATACCTTATTATAATATTTTGGAAATTGAGTTTTATGTCAATCCTAAAAATATAAAATCCTTTTAATAGGTTTAAAGGAAGATATGGATTTATAAAAGTTATTCCTGAAAAACAGAATCTCCCAAAAACTGTCAATTTTACAGAATTATCCCATTTTCACATTTAAGCCCAAAATACACCAAAAACACATAAATGATGCAAATATACGCAAATTGAATAATTGTGAGAGATTAAATCATTGAAAACATATTAATAATAATGAAAATATTAACTCTATCAATTCCCCCACACTTACCACTTGGACTCCTGAACAAGTCAGAATCAAAATAAAATCAAAGCAAATCCAAAACACATATCCATGAGATCCACTAATTTGACAACAAGAAACAAAATATATCATTCCTCCTCCAAAAATATTATTTCAAGTTCTTAATTTCATATCATTAAATATATTTTCTCTTCATTTCTCTTCCCATGTACATAAAAAACTTACCTAACTTTCATTATCTCTCATCACACAAATTTCATTTTTTTAGCAATGTCTTTCTCATCCAAACTCATATAAGGGTCTCCATAGGCTTGATAAATTCCGACATATCCACCCGATGTGAGTCAAAGACATATGTTTATCATGAGTACTTTCCAAGGTTTTTATGTGGCTTTAGGTTGGTAGGATTTAGATGTGAAAATTTTGAGGCTGAATGAAGAGGGTTGGATCTTTTTGAAGAAAAATTGCATTACTCTAATTTTCACACAAGTATGGTCTCCTCTTCACTCCCCTTAGTAGAAAATCAGCTATGTCATCATGAAATAACAAGGAATGTTCACATAGTTCATCATTTCAGCAGAAAACATTTCAATCTTCTCAAACATAATATTTCTTGAAAGCTCCAGAAAAGGCACAACTTTCTTTCTCTATTAGAAGCTCCAGAAAGGCACAACTTCTCTTGTCATGAAAGCTCCAGAAAAGGCACATCTTTTAGCAGAATGATTTTTTTTCAGAAGAAATAACATCTCTACAACATTTTATTTTCACCCAAAGTATCCCCAAATAAGGTAGTATAGTACAATACATCTTCCCCCACACTTAAGTTCAACTAGATCATGCAATTTTACTTCAAGAGAAGGTTGGATAGGGAAAATTGGCTTGTAATGTGGTTATCCTAATAAGTTGTTCATGGATTCTAAAGGCTAAAAGGATTAATTGTTCAATGCAGACCATTATAAAAAGGATTTTATTAAAAACGGGGCTTTAAAACCAAATAAATTCCTCAATCATATAAAACACATGTACCTCAAACCCTCAAGTTTTGATAGGAATAAATCAAATTTTGGTTAAATCAAGCATTGTTTGGTTCTCTCAAGAAGTGAGGTGAATGTAAAGAATATGAAAACAATAGGTTCAGAAGCCTCATGGTAATGTGATTTCAAATATAAAGACAGTGATATGTGGTATGGGATTAAAAAATCAGAGTACTTTTCATGAAATTACAAAAAGAATTGAACTTGAAACAAATTCATTTTCAGCATTCATTTAATCTCAGTTTCATGGAATAAATTATTTCTCCCATGGACATGGGTTTCAAAAATGTCAAAGATAATCATTTCGGCTCAAAAGTTTCTAAAACACAAAAAGATTTAAAAATAAACACACAAAATTTGAAACACACACACATTTTAACAAATAAAAATACTAAACTACAAAGGTTCCCTCCCCCACACCTAAATGATGCAGTGTCCACAATGAATTCAAATGGATTTAACATGTAAGATTATTTGAAATTGAATCACAACAATTAATAAAATGTAAAGGAGAGGTATGACCTGATTGATTTTATTGATAAATAGGTTGGAGGAGTGTGATCTCCTTCAATGGCTCTAATGGCATGGTCCCATGGAATTTCTTCAGCCTGTGCCCATTGATAGTGAATGCCTCCTTCTCTCCATCCTTCAGAATTTGCATAACACCAAAAGGATATACATGAGTTACTATAAATGGACCTTCCCATATATAACAAAGTTTACCTGGCATCATCTTGAGTCTTGAATTGAATAACAACACTTTGTCTACTGTATAAAAGTATTTTGGTTGGATCAGTTTGTCATGAGCCACTCTTGTTCTCTCTTTTTAAATCTTGGAATTTTAAAATGCTTCCATTTTAATTTCTTCCAGCTCCTGTATTTTCAATCTTCTCTCTTTCCCATCACTTTTAAGATCCAGATTCATCTTACTCACAACCCAATATGCCTTTCGTTCCAATTCCATAGGTAAGTGACAACATTTCCCATAAATAAGACTATATGGAATCATTCCAATTGGGGTTTTGTAGGTTGTCATGTATGTCCATAATGAGACTTCTAACCTTTGGCTCCAATCCTTCCTATTTGGATTAACAGTCTTTTCCAAAATTCCTTTGATTTCCCTATTGGACACTCAAGCTTTCCCATTAGTTTGTGGATGATAGGGAGTTGGTGTTTTATGATGTACCCCATACTTTTTCAACAAATCCTCCATTCTATTATTGAAAAAGTGAGTCCATTGATCACTAATGATGGCTTTGGGAACTCCAAACCTACAAAATATGTTAGCCATGAAAAAATCACAAACTTTAGCATCATCAATCCTGGTGGATTTTGCTTCCACCCATTTAGAAACATAATCAACTGCAAGCAGAATATAATAATTTACAAATGACATTGGGAAAGGGACCATAAAATATATCCCCCAAACTTCAAAAATTTCACAAAAATTAAGTGGATTTTGGTTCATTTCTGGTTTCTTTGAAATATTTCTTGTAAACTGACATTTTTCACACCGTTTGAAAAAATCATGAGAATCTTTGAAAAGTGTTGGCCAATAAATTCCAGATTCTAAAACCTTCCTTGTTTTCCTTTAAGGTACAAATTGGCCTCCACAAGATAATGTGTGACAAAACTTAAAGACTGAATCAATTTTATTTTTAGGAAAATATCTTCTTATCATTTGGTCATTGAAAATATTCCAAAGAAATGGATCATCCTAGATGTAATATCTAGATTCGGCTTTCAATTTGTAAATTTGGTGAGAATTTAAATGAGATGGGACCTGAGATGTTTCCAGATAATTGACCATGTCATCATACCAAGGTACTTCTACTTTAATAAAGTACAATTGCTCTCATGGAAGGTGATCATTCAGTGGTTCAGTGTCTAGAATTTCAACTTCAGTAGTGTTGGGAAGTCTACTTAAGTGATCAGCCACTTGGTTCTCAGATCCCTTATTATCTTTGATTTATATGTTGAACTCCTGTAATAATATCATATATCTCAAAAGCCTTGTTTTTTCTTTAGCCTTCTTCATCAAGTACCTAAGAGCTACATGATCAGAAAACACAATGACTTTAGTTCCAAGAAGATATGATCTAAATCTTTCTAAAGAAAAAAAACTGCTAAAAACTATTTTTATGTTGTTGTGTAGTTGAATTGGGCCACATATAAGGTTTTCGAGGAATATAAAATGACTTGTGTCCTGCTCTCAATTCTATGAGAAAGGACTGCTCCAACTTCTTGGTTTGAAGCATCACAAAGTAGCTCGAATGGTTCTTCCCAATTTGGTGGCTGCATTATTGGTGGTGTAATCAATCTCCTTTTCAACTCATCAAAGGATTCCATACATGAACCATTGAAATTGAAATCATTATATTTCAAAATTAATCTAGATAGAGGGAGAGAAATCTTACTGAAATCTTTGATAAACCTCATGTATAATCCTGCATGTCCTAAAAATAATCTAACATTTTTGACACAAGTTGGGTAAGGCAAAGAATTTATCACTTCAATTTCTGATTTATCAACTCCAATGCCTTTATATGAAATGACATGCCCAAGGAAAATTCCTATCTCAACCATAAAATGACACTTTTCAAAATTCAAAACAAGGTTCTTTTCAATGCAAGTTTTCAAAACTTTTTCCAAATTTTTCAAACAATGGTCAAAATAATTTCCAAAAAACTATGAAATCATCCAAGAAAAACTCCAAAAAATATTTAATGTGATCATAAAATATACTTACCATAAACCTCTGAAATGTACCTAGAGAATTACACAATCCAAATGGCATCCTTTTGTATGAAAAAGTGCCAAAAGGACAAGTAAAGGTAGTCTTCTCATTATCCTCGGGAGAAATGGGTACCTGAAAATAACCTGAAAATCCATCCAAAAAGAAATAATGAGTTCTCCCTACAAATCTCTCTAACATATGGTCAATGAAAGGGATAGGGAAGTGATCATTTCGAGTGACCTGATTCAACTTCCTAAAATCTATGCACACTCTCCAGCTATTCTAAATTCTTATAGGGATTAATTCATTCTTTTCATTCCTCATAATGGTTATTCCAATTTTCTTTGGGACTACATGGATGGGGATAACCCATTGTGAATCTTATATGGGATAGATGATCCTATCTTCTAACAACTTCTCAATCTCTTTTTTCACAACCTCCATCAGGGTGGGGTTTAGCCTCCTTTGGGGTTGTCTGACAGGTTTGGAATCTCCCTCAAGAAAAATTCTATGTGAGCAAATTTTTGGTTTTATTCTAGGGATATCACCTAAGATCCACCCTATTTCTTGTACATTCTCTCTAAAAATCTCAATCAATGATTTTTATTTAGTTTTATATAGATTATTAGCAATTATTACGGGTAATTTCTCTCCCTCTATAAGGTAGACATATTTTAAATCAGTAAGGAGTGGTTTTAATTCTAGATCAGGGGATGATCAAGGGATGAAAATAAATTGAGGTTCCCCATTTCCAAAGGTTTAACATCCTACACATAATAAATTATATCATCTTCGTCATCATTTAACAATTTATTAAAGAAATCAGATTTTACCTCTTCTTCCCATAGGAAATCAAAATCTCCAGTGCTTTGGGAATCCATATGTTCAGTGATATTTTTAATGGAAAAATTATCTCCTAATGATAATAATTCATGAAACATACCTGATTCTTCAATTTTTTCTATACTATATTCATGGGAGAGTGTGAAGAGTGAATGATCATTTGATGGGTGCCTCATGGATTCAAAAATATTGAAGTGGACCGTGCTTTCTCTAAACTCCATGGTAAGTGTCCCTTCATGGACATTGATGATTGTTTTGGCCATCTTCAAGAAAGGTATCCCAAAAATTATGGGTGAGTGTGATGGGATCCTATCATCTTCCATATTAAACACATATAAGTCAGCAGGGAATAAATGATCTTTGACTTTTACTAGGACATCCTCAACAAACCCTACTAGGAAAACAGTGGATCTATTTGTAAGATGAACCACCACTCTTGTGGGCTTCAAGTCTCTTATCTTCAAAGAAGTATATACCGAGTGAGGCAATACATTAAATGATGCACCTAAATCGCACAAATCATTAGATAAATTTAATGAACTGATGGTGCATGGAATAGAAAATGTCCTAGTATCTTGACATTTGGTTGGAAATTGTGGTGTGATAAGGGCTGAGACACTTCTTCCCAAATTGATCCTCTCATTTACTTGAAGTATCCTCTTCTTGGTGAAAATATCCTTAAAAAATTTAGCATACTTTGTAATTTATTTGAGTGCTACAAGTATAGGTATGTTGATTTCCACTTTCTGGAAAGTGTCCAGAATTTCTTTTTGCAGTGCTTATTCTTGCAACCTCTTTCATTCAATCATCCCCGATGGAAATGGTGGGGGTATGTCTTTCTTCTCCATTTTTTGACTTTTAAATTGAATTTCTTGTTTCTTATTCTTTGGCCTATCCTTCTCCTCCTCCTCTTTCTTATATTCTTCCTGGTGCATTTTCATAAAATTTTCATCATTTCCAACTTCATTATCTCCCACATTAGGTACTCTTGTTTTAGGTTCAATGGTGGATGGTGGTGGGAGTTTTTTCCAGTTCTTTTTTTTATCACAATGAAATTCTCTTTTGGGCTTGGGATTGTTTGGGAAGGGATTTTACCTGGATTTTTGGTTAGAAAGTCTATGAGACTTTCAAACTTGTAGGAAAAATATTTAACAGTGTCCTTCAACCCCTCAAACTCAGAGTTTTGCTGTTGTTTTTAAATTGGAGATTGTGCGCTGGTAGATGGTTGCTCATGGGTTCTCTGGAAAGTGGGTGGTTTTTGGTATGAAGGCTGGTTATAAGACTTCTTTTGTTGAAATGGTGGTGGGTTCTGGAATTGATTCTAGAATGGTGGTTGGTATTGAAATTGGTTTTGGTATAGGGGGTCTAACTTGATTCTGTTGATTTCCAAACCCATATTCAACTTCGTTAGGATCTCCCCATCCTTGATTTTGTTGGATCTATCTTGGATTAAAGGCTACCGTACATGTTTCCATTCCCTGTATTTCAGAACATTGGTCAGTGAAATGATTAGGTGATGAGCATAAACCACATACCTTAGCTGGCGCTTGTTGGCCACTAACTTGCTTCAAGCCCATCTGCCACACCAAAGTAGTTAACTCTTCAATCCTAGTTTCTAGTAAGGGTGATGGATGAGAAGTTCTTAACTCATGAATACCTCTTGTTCCAATACCTCTTATTCCAAACTGCTGCGACTTTTGGGAAATCTTCTCAATCAATCCCTTGGCTTCTTCTGGTGACTTGTCAATCAATGCACCTCCAGATGATGCATCAAGAAGGTTTCTGTCATTTTCCAGTAGTCCTTGATATAAGAAGACAAGAAAGTGATGTTACTTAATGGCTTGATGTGGGCAGCTGGCACATAGCTTCTTAAATCTCTCCCAGTACTCGTAAAGGGTTTCTCTAGATGATTGTCGTATGACGTAGATTTCCTTCCAAATAGATGTGCTTCTAGAGGTGGGGAAAAATATTCTCATAAAACATCTTACCAGGTCATTCCAGTCATGAACATATCCTGGTTGTAGTCCGTACAACCATTCTTTTGCAGCCCCATCCAATGAAAATGGAAATGCCTTCCACTTTACCTGCTCCTAAGCAAATCCATGAGGTCTGAAAGATTAGAAAACATGTGTGAACTCTTTAATGTGATTGTTTGGATCTTCAAATTCCAAACCATGAAACTTTGAAAGCAAAGGAATCGTGTTAGGTTTAATTTCAAAATAATTTTTTAACACTGGCATGGCAAGTTGATTGTTTTGATTAAGGAATTATGGTGCACAAAGGTCTCTAAGAGTTGGGTTTTGATTTTCAGCCATGTTGACAGGCTCAGAGTGAACACTTGAAGTTCCACTTGAGTCTGCAAGGGGAATTTACTCAAATTCATTTTGAAAATTAAGGTTTCTAAGTCTATTCAACAAGTTTATTTCATTTTCAGGATCTATGGTTAAAGGTTTAGTTTTTGAGGTTCTAGTCATGCAATTTTGAAGATAAAAGATGAAAAGAGAAATGAAAGAAAAGAAAAATAAATGTTGGTGCTACTTGCCCTGCAATGACACCAAGTTTTGACATGTGCCTATCGTGGGGTGTGGAAAAAACAAATATAACCTAAGTTAAAATGTATTATAGTGGGTTACCTAGGTTTTCTCCAAATATGAGTTCTCAACAATAGTGTTTGTCACTTAAAATAAGAGGAAGAAGTGATGTTGTTCTTGAAATTGTTTTATTTTTTAAAATACAAGAAAGAAACTAAATAAGGTAAAGAAATTAAGTGAAAGTTTATAAAAAAAATTGAAAAATTATGTGATTTAAATCAGTGATATGAAATAGTGATTAGGTTAGGGTCATTTTTTCAATTGTAATTCTATCACAGTTCACTTTACCCAATTCTCTTCTGCTAAGTCATTAAGAGTGAGAATCCACAATCTTTTCTTCCCAATACCTTGGTCAAATAATAATGTGAGAATAAACCTTAATAAAACCTAAGATTTTTCTACTCTCCTTCCAATGTGTAATAGATTTGTAACAAATACCCCCAATTATCTTAGGCAATTCCCAATCGGGTTTTTTTTATCCCAAGCAATCAAGAACATTCACTACTCCTCACACACGTACCAGTGATCACTGAGTACTTCATCACTAAGTCCAGGTCTATTCCATCGTATATAAACCAGAACCTAGTGAGGGAGATATTGATCATTGACCAAATGTATATGAATAATAGAATCTAAAATCATATACAATCGTACATGATAATAAAAACTATTATAAGGAATTGAAACGGATTCACAGAAGAGGAAAAAGGATATTAAAACAGTAAGTGTAAGAACTCAAGAATTACAAAAGGGTAAAACTACCCCTCCCCAATCACTCAGAATATCTACCCCACCATGGTAAGGGTAACTGAGTTGAATGGGAAAGAATAATTCATTACAAATCTAAGAAGAACAAAAGAAATAAAAGCAAGAACATAAATTTTGATCCTCAAGAATTTTTTCTCCAGATTTTTTCCTCTGTTATGCACACCAGACGTCGGAACCAAGCCAAGATCCCTTATTATAAGATGTTGTAAATTGAGTTTTCTATTGATCCTAAAAATATCAAAGCCTTTGTATAGGTGTAAAGGAAAATATGTCTTGATTAGTGATTTTAACTTCTTCTGGATGCCAAACACTATTTCACCCACTCCACTTGGATGCGCCCAAAAGATGCCTTTATGAGCTTATTATTTTATGAAATTTAATTTGAACCATACCTTGAAAGTTATATGTCGAAACCAGCTGTAATAACTTCATTTTAAGTTCGGTTGAATAAGATATTGTATATTTAATGTAGTGGGTTCCATTCTGCCAGCCAGACTGATTTCTCCATTTGATTAGTTTTTCTGTACCATTGGGTTTCGAATTGGGTATTGGTCCAGAAGAAAAAATTTAATCCCACGAGAATATGAAGCCTAAAAAAGGATTAACTTCAATTGGATCAATAATATAAAAGTTATGCCTGAAAAATAGAATCTCCCAAAAACTGTTAATTTTACAGAATTACCCTATTTTCACATTTAAGCCCAAAATACACCAAAAACACATAAATGATGCAAATATACTCAAATAGAATAATTTAGAGGGATTAAATCATTGAAAATAATATTAATAATAATTAAAATATTAACTCTATCAATCCTCGAATGAATGCAGTTCTTATGGGAGACGTAATCAGAGATCCATAACATAGTCTGTTTTCATGTGAAAAACGTTGATAGATTTTGAGGTAGGGGATCTGTTGCTTCTCAATTTATTTAAATGAAATTTTAAATTTAGCATGTTTTATCTCTTTGGATGGAATTTAAATTAACTTAATAATTATTTAAGTGGATTGATAAATTAGATAGAGATTGCATGTTGCTGATGTTGTTTCTTTATACCGTGATATCAGTTTGCCTCTTGTTTTCTAGACAGTGTGATATCTATGTCTTGATTTGTTATCATGTTTTTTTATGATTTGTATTAGCATGTTGTTCTTGATGGAAAATTGGTAAAGAAAATAAATCCATAATTAATTTATAATTAATTTTCTTAATAAATTAAAGAAGATGCATGTTTGTAATCTGATGGTTAATGTAATGTGTTGATAATCAAATTGATTCAATGCACATGTTTAATTGAAACTGATCTACCATATGATTAATGGAATTGATAGATAATGTGAATCATGTTTATGATTGATGATAATAATTGAAAAAATGTTAATTGAGAATGGTACTGCTCTAGGTTTGTAGAAACCAAAATAAATGCTAAGAGCATGTTTTTCTTTTGATAGCTTGTTATAGCTTTATGCCTTAGGTTTACCATAGTTGGAACCTGTTAATAAATTAATCAGTTAATTAAATATGGAATAAGAACTTGTTATATGATAAAGATAATTTTCTAGGTCCTGAGTTTCCCATTTTCTTAAGAAGACTGAGTGCTTTATTTTGGAGTTGTGAGAGCTCATTTTTATATAGAGTCGGAATACCTTGTTTTGAGGGCCCATTTGACCATTTGACTTTGCTTGTTTGTTTCCTGTTGATTTTTGATGTGCTTTGGATACAAGCCTTGTGATATGAGCCCAGTATGGCTGAGCTTGGAGGGCTGATTTGTGATATGGGGTGGGGAGGCCCAGATGTGATGTGAGCTTGGGATGACTTTTGTGATATGTGGGTAGGGAGGCTTGGATGATGTGGTAGCAGATGTCACCTATGTTGGTGAGATGCATCGGTATATGCATGTGGGTGTCGGAGATGGAACCAGAGGTGGTGGAACAATTTAAATTTGGGTTTACCTGTTGATGATATGTCGAGATCTGGTATGCTCTCTTTGAGTCTGTTTAATGGTCGATGGTCGGATTTCTTGTTTTATCTACATTCCTTTCCCCACTTCTTGAGGCAACTAGAGGTTCTTGGTTGTATGTTTCCTCTTGGTGGTGTCTTAGGATGGTTTTCCTAGAGTATCGAGATATGGAATGATGTTATTAATAAATAAATGTTTAACCCACGATGTTGGTTAATGATGGAATTCAAATGTTAAAAGATGTTAATCTTGATAAACTATAGAATTGGTTTAGATTATTCCTAGTGGGAATGAACTTTATTATGATATTTCATCTAATGTATTTCAATGTAATGTAATATGGAATAATATTAATGGTTGATTAATTCATAATAAATTAATTAATGGGAATAAATGGTTTAAAAAGAAAGTAATTAATGTATCTCTTTTATATGCTTGTGTGCTTATAGGATATTTGGCCTTAGCGGTGTCATTTGGGAGTCCAAGTGATGTTAGTTGCAGTTGATTATAAGACTAGGTTATTCCCATAGTGTGGTTGTAAATTATATTATATCATTTATATTATGTGATTTCATATGCTTCCACACTCATGTCGGTTAGGGAAACTGACACCGAGTGGGATTTGGGAGAGTGTTTTCCCCAACATCCCGATGGGGGATGATAGATGAATGACTACCCCCTCTGGCCCCACTCTCTTCACTTGGTAGTTACTTATGATGGTATGCACTGTGATTAGTTTTCCCATATGTGTGTGTAGAGGGATGTGATGGCTTGTGGTTATTTTACACACATGTATTACCGGATATAGTATCCAAAGGATTGTTATAGGTATGATGGGTATAGGTTGTGATAAATAGAGGTACTTAATCGGTATGTGAGCTGTAATAGATTGAGGTATAATACCCAATGTTTTATATACTTCATATGGGATGTGGTGGATCTCAAAAACTACTTATTTACTATATATGGATATGTGGATTGGATGATGTGGTTATGTGACACACGAGGTGTTGTGAAAACATAGGGATTCACACGATAGAGGTTTGAAGATGAAGAAAATAAAAAAACAAAATAAGATGATGATGAAAACAGACACAATAGTTTACGTAGTTTGGGAATAATCCGTACTTCCATGGAGAGGTAGAAATGTCACTATAATCGGGAGAATAAATTATAGGGAGTTTTCATAGTTTTCAAGAATGCAAAATCCTAGCTCGAAATGAGCTAATAAAGAGGATGATGCCTTCTTCCACCAATCGCACAGAAAGTCTGATGTGCTATAGTGAAAGGTGGATGGAAGTTTTCACTGCTACAATGTTATAACCACCCAAGTCCAAGCTGCTATAGTGACTGGTGGTAAGAAGTCCACATATCTATAGTACAGTGGTCTCTAAAGTCCGAACTGCTATAGTAGTCGTGACAAAGTCTACACTACTATAGTTCCCTATCGGTGTCGCCTGGTCAGATTTGCTACAGTCGGTTAGAGCTAATACAGCACCCCAAAAATTTGGGTTGTGGGATGACGACCTCCAACCCCAGGATCAAGCTACACCAATTCAACATGAGGTGCATGTGGCGGTGCCTTGCCTAGGTGTTTTTGGGCTGAATTACTTTTGGAGAGATGCTCAGGATGTGCGGCATTGGGGTAGAGCAGAAAACCACTGGGGAAGTGGGAGCTGGGTACCCTTGATGTTCATTAATATATTATATGATCTCTTTTATGTGATACTTAGTGATATATATACATGGTGAGGCTGGGAACTTAGTATACCTTTTTAGGTGGTGAGTTAGTTTCACTGTTATTCACTGTGCTTTAGCATACTTTCTTTATATCTTAAAGGAGAGGATTCGGAGAGGATCCTACTGAGTATATTTTTATGCTCACCCTAAAAATAGATAAACTATTTTTTAGGTCAGTTGGAGCAGGTTGGTGATCAGTTTGGATATTACTAGCTCGAGGTTTAGCAGGAGCTGTTTGGGCGTCAGGGTCACTGTCACCTTTACCTTTTTGGTACTTATAGTTTTCCTTTTAGTTGTTTAGTACTATATGGAATTTCATGTCTTCACTTGGGTTTTCTTTTTTATATATATGTATGAGTAATTTTTGGTTGTTGTATCATTTTTATCTCTCTCTTCTGTATGTTTCTTTTAGAGGGTAATGCCTCTCATACGTAGGGAAACAATGTCATTTGAGTCTAGTAAGCAATGTAAACATGAGAGATAGGCTGAGACATGGGTATTTAGGACCCCCTATGATATGATGCATAGAACTTTAAGTTTACTAAGCCTACTAAATAAAGTGATACTGTTTGTAGGGTAGAGAGCTAGGAAAGGATCATGCATCATTATTCTTTGCGCCTGTGTTTGAAATGGGTATACATTGGGATAGGTTAAAACCTTAACAGGATAATAAAATAAATAAATAATTAATGTTAAATATTATATATTATAGGTTATTAGATCTAAAATTTAGTTCTTCTTATAGTTATGGCTCTAGGTCGACGTCCTCATCAGGTTCACACCGAATATGTTCATCAGGATGTGCCAAAAAGTCGTCGTAGAGTAGAGGTTGACGATGAAAAGACTTGGAGGATGACACTCAAAGAGTTTCGGTGCCAAAGTCTACAGAAGTATGAGAGTTCCATCTTAGATTCAGTCACATAAGATAGGTTGGAGGAGGTTGAGATACCTTTCGGTTCGATCCATGCTTGGAAAGAGCTCTGGGTTTCGTTGGTTGTGACGATGCTGTGTGGAGTAGTGAGGAAGTGGTGGTTTTTATTCCTCAGGGATCGTTAAGAGTCAGTAGTCTCATGGGAGAAGTTCTGAGACCAGTTCAGAGTAGAGTTTCTTTCTTCAACGTGAAGGAAGCCAATCGTCATGAGCTATTTACCCTTCGGTAAGGGAGTTCCAGTGTGTGAGAGTTCGAGATCCATTTTAGGACCCTTCTACAATATGCTTCAAACCTTTTTCTAGATGAGGAGGCCAGAGTGAGGAATTTCAAGGAGGATTTTCATACATAGATCCAGTACCATGTCACCCCATTTATGTTAAAGACATATCTCAAGGTGTTGGAAAGATCAAAGGTTATTTAGAGGACATTGGCCAAAACCGGATCATCACAAGAGGGGAGTCATCCGGATTCCTCACAAAGCAAATTTTTGGTATGGGGTTCCTAGTTGTTAGGACAGAAGAGTTTTCGTTCATCCAAGATTGGTCTTAGCCCTTATCTTCTCATTTCTCTGAGGGCAGAGACTCTCAGACTTATTCCAAGGGATAATATACATGTTTTTATTGTGGAGGTCGATGTCATCAGCGACAAGAGTGCCTAACCATTCTAAGAAGTCAGCATGTGCTAGGTGTTTTGCTTTAGTTTCCACTATTGAGGTAGTTTCAGCTGAGGCAATAATTGTAGGGTGCTCCAGTTTGGGATCAGTAGAGAGGAGATGGGGTAGAAAGAGGACATCCTAGAGATGCTCCTCTTACTCAAAGAGAAGAACGTGACCGTGGAGGTGATTGTCAGTAAGGTCCGAGAGGTCATGGAAAAGGGTGTGGTTAGCCTCATAATTTAGAACTTCTAGCGCCAGACAAGCCATATGTTTTCCGAGGTACCCTTTTCTTGTTTTCTACCTGGGTTCATTATTTGTTTGATTCAAAAGTGATTCATTACATTATATCATCTACCCTTATCCATTATTTAAGACTTGAGGTAGAGAGGATTCCAATGCCCATGGAGTTGGATATGCCAGTTGGAAGTCGAGCTGACTTTTATGAAGTATATAGAGACTCTAAGCTAGTGTTGGCACAACACCGCACTTGGGGAGACTTCCTATGTTTGAAGATATAGTTTTATGAAATTATCCTCAGCATAAATTTATTGTATTCAGTGCATGCTATCATAGATTCCTTCAGGAGGTAGGTTGTGTTCTATGATGCTAATGGATAGCCATCGGTGTTTGTTGGTGAGCGAGACCCTCAGATGGGTCAGAGGTGTGTTCTGTCCTTATCATATTTGATGGATGAGTTGATGATGAGTTCATCAAAGGTTCAACTGTCAGTGTTTCTCATGGTTGTAGAAGATTATCCTGATGTATTTCCAAATGAGGTTGTAGCATTACCCCATCAATGGGAGATTGAGTTTGGGATCGACCAAAAACCAAGCATGTATCCTATCTCGATGTCTTTATATAGGATAGTGCCTTATGAGTTGTGAAATATGTGAGTACGGATTGATGATTTGTTGGAGCATGGTTTTGTTTGTCCAAGTGTGTCACCATGGTGTGCACCGGTTTTGTTCATGAAGAAGGCTGATGGTAGTTTGTGACTTTGTATCGATTATCGTCTCTTGAACCAAGTGGCAGTGAAGAACCACTATCCTCTTCCATAGAGTGATTATTTATTAGATCATATGAAAGGATCAAGTTGGTTCTCAAAAATCGATTTGCAGTCTGGATATCATCAGATGAGAGTAGAGGATGAAGATATTCAAAAGACTGCTTTCTGTTGTCGTCATGGGCATTATGAGTTTGTTGTGATATCGTTCAGTGTGATGAATTCTCTGCTTTGTTCATGGGGTTGATGAATGCAGTGTTCAGAGAGTTGATGGATAAGTTCATGGTGGTTTTTATCGACAACATCCTTGTGTACCCCATGTCTGAGGAGGTGCATGTAGAGCATCTGCGTGCCATTTTGGGAGTTCTTTGTCATGAACAGTTGTTTGGGAAGTTGTCGAAGTGTGAGTTCTAGGCTCTTGAAGTTCATTTATTGGGGCATGTGGTATCCCAATAGGGAGTAACTATGGATCCTTTGAAGATAGAGGCGGTGGTGACTTGGGCGGCCCCCAAGAAAATGGTAGAGGTGAAAAGTTTCCTTGGCCTTACAGGCTATTACAAGAGGTTTATAACTGATTTCTCTCAATTTGTGATTTGTATGACAACATTGACCTGAAAGGATCAGAAAATCTTATGGACTGGACAATGTCAAATAGTTTTTGAGTACTTGAAGGAGAAGTTAGTCAGTGCTCAAATACTTTGTTTTCCAGCTGATGGATTTCTGTTTGAGGTTTTCTATGATGCTTTTCATCTTGGATTGGGTTGTGTTCTGATACAACAGAGATCGGTTGTTTCTTATGAGTCTCGACAGTTACATCACCATGAGTGTAACTATGTCACCCATGATCTCGAGTTGGCGATGGTGATGTTTTCTTTGAAGTTGTAGCAACATTACCTCATCTGTGAGTGTTTTGTGGGTTTTACTAACCATAAGAGTCTAAGGTATGTCTTCTCCCAGTGCGACTTGAACTTGTGTCAGTATCAGTGGATGGAATTCTTACAGGATTATGACTTTGAGATTTCATATATGCCAAATAAGGGAAATGTTGTAGCTGATGTGCTAAGCAGGAAGTCACGTAGTGATGTCATGCGTGAATCAGGGGGTCCCTAGAGAGTGATGGAGGAACTCTCAGTGATGCATTTAGATATGGGAGAGGTTGGGGAAGAGGTTGTATTTTCTAGATGATAGTTCAGTCTTCTTTGGTGCAGTAGGTAGAGGAGTCCCAGTTGGGGGGATTCTGAGGTGGAGGTATGGAGGGACCGAGTAGTTTTTAACGATGCCCCTGATGGTTGTTCTGGGGATGGACAACACCAAGTGTTGTTTTAGGGAAGGATTTTCATTCCTTCGACGATGTGTGAGATGGTTCTCCGTGATTTCCATAGTTCTCCTTTGGCGGTACATCCCTACGCGACAAAGATGTACCGAGCATTGAGAGGTCAGTTTTGGTGGCCTAAGTTGAAACATGTAGTTGAAGAGTTTGGTTCTCAATGTTTGGTCTACCATCAAGTGAAAGCTGAGCACCATGTTCTCAATGGTTTGCTCCAGCCATTAGATGTTCCCCAATGGAAGTGTGAGGGAATCTCGATGGACTTCATTACCATTTTTACCTTGAACTCATGGGCGTTATGATGTTGTATGGGTGATAGTGGATCATTTGACGAAATCAACCCACTTTATAGCGATTAAGGAGTTGATTTCAGTGGAGGTTTTATCAAGGCACTATCTGGAGGAGGTAGTGTGAATCCACAGAGTCCCAAGGACGATCGTTTTTTATCAAGATCCCCATTTTACCTTCAGGGTGTGGCGATGTCTCCAACATGCTTTTGGTTCTCAGTTATGCTTGAGCACTACTTTACATCTGCAGACGAACGGTCAGCCAGAATGGACCATCTAGACTCATGAAGACATGTCACACTCTTATGTCCTGGATTTTGGAGGTTCGTGGATGAGGCATCTGACCTTTGTCGAGTTTTCTTACAATAATAGATTCCACTCCACTATTGGTACGACACCGTTTGAAGCTTTGTATGACCGACCTTTCTGTTCTCCGTTGTGCTGGACTGGGGTCAGAGAGACAACAATTCTCAGGACAGAACTAGTACAGAGTACGATAGAGATAGTTTAGGTAATTTGTGAGAGGACGAAGGTAGTGTAAGATCGTTAGAAATCATATGCTGATCATAGAAGGAAACCTCTGGAGTTTGACGTTGAAGATCATGTGTTCCTGAAGGTGACTCCTCGTCATGGGCAGTGAAGGTTTGGTCATGGGAGTAAGATTTCTCCCCAGTTTGTTGGTCCTTTCGAGGTGTTAGCTCGTGTTGGAGCCGTGGCATATCAGATAGCACTTCCCCCGCATATGAGTAGGATACACGATGTTTTTCACGTATCACAGCTTCATCGTTATCTTCATGACGACTCTCAGGTCATCGATTGGGGTGAGATCGAAGTTGAAGATGATGCGACCTTTGAGGAGCGACCTATGAAGATCTAGGACCGTCAGGAGAAGGTGTTGTGCATGCATGCTATTCTCTTGGTTTGTATATTGTGGTAACATAGTGGCATGGAGGAGAGTACCTGGGAACATGTGTCGCAAATGCGCACTCAGTACCTTGAGTTGTTTGATGTTTAGCTCTTCTCTTGTAATGTTGTTCTCTTATGGATGTTGATCTTTCTGGTTTATGAGATGGTTTCCTCTTTTTTGCTTGTTGTGGATTTACTCTCGTTTGAGAGGTATCTCCCCTAGGAGAGTGTTTAGGAGCTGGTTGCAGTTGTTGCGTGGTTTTGCACTTGTTCCTCTGATGAGGTGATAGAGCTTATGAGATGGTGAGATCCTTGAGAGGTATCTCACAGGATGACTGTTTGGATGATCCCTTTTCCTTTCTCTTAGGTTTTGTTTGGATTCTTGAGGATGAGAATTTCTTGAGAGGTATCTAATGTAAGGGCCTGAATCCATGTGGACCGACCCTTTACGTGTTTCTGAGGCTCGTGGTGCTCGGAGGAGACTTAGAAGTGGTCTGGATGGGTTTGGCTACGAAATACTGAAAGCAGGGTGAATACATGACATGTAAAGTGTTGGACCCGTGACGCTCCCAACAACGAACCATATACCCCGCATCCCACTGACTCGTGGGCTTCGTGCTCTAGGCCCTACCTTGGGGCGGGTATCTGGATATCTCCCCTAGCCAACTAAATTGGGGACATTTGAACAACTACGCAGTCTAAGCCAATAGACACACCCTTATTAGATTTAGGGTTATCCAATGTAAAGGCTTCGTGAAATTGATCTCAAACCCTTTCTCCACCATCTGAAC
Source organism: Viscum album (assembly GCA_963277665.1). Classification (NCBI taxonomy): domain Eukaryota; kingdom Viridiplantae; phylum Streptophyta; class Magnoliopsida; order Santalales; family Viscaceae; genus Viscum; species Viscum album. Next base: position 1,121,445,112 of record OY728121.1, read on the forward strand.
TTTAATCAAGTTGTTTAGTTAAAAAAACCCAACTTCTTAGAATCGAGTGAGGAATCCACATGTTAGGTTCTAATTGCCAGGTCACCGGCCGTCTTCGGCTCTTCCCTGTGGGTTCAACCCCAAACTTCCACTGTCAAACGCTTCTACGTATTAGTTTTAGTTGGATTCTATAAATTTTTAATCTAATCACATCCATGCGAAATCGACGACGCTGCATAGATTGATCAGCGTCGTCTGATTTTTATCATGTTGTATTAATACTAATTTTGTCACGTCATGCTCCGACATCAACAGAAGTCTACTAAACTGAAAGTTGAGAGAAATCTAGATATTATAGGTATATTTAGTAAAGCAATAAGTAAAAAAAGTCATCTGTTCAAATGATAAAATAAAAATAAATAAAAATAAAGGTTATAATTTTATTCCATTTTATTCGGATAAAGAATTTAGTAAAAGGAAATGACTGGTTTATTTTTAAATCATCTAATTTTTCTTAACCAAATACAGTGAATAATTTGGCATTTCACAATTTATTTTCATTCTCCCCAAGGCCTCCATCTACTGCAGATCGGAAACCCTAGAATTCACGATGGATTCCTGCGACGATCGACTGCAGATCTTCGTTCAATACCCCGAACTTAATCCTCCATCCCGTGCCCTCGCCCTATCCGTGAGCCCTACTCACCGTCTGGGAGCTCAAGCGCTCCCTCTTCCCCCATGACTTGCCCTCCCAAGCCCTCGCGTCTCTGTACCTCACCTTCCAGGGCAAGCCCCTCCGGGACGACTCCACGATTCTTCGATCAGGAGTGGCACCTTCATCGACGATCACTCTTCGGATTCGTGCCCCCGGTGGCGGCGGCGATGGAGGGGCCACCGGGGCGGAGTCTCGCGACTGCTACCTCAACATGTACGCCACGAAGCCCGATAAGGTCGATCCTAATGAGAAGCGTCTTTCTATGTGGACGACCTGTGCGTTATCGTTTGAGCCCCTGAAGCATCCTTGTGTGTTGTATCGGCTTGGAAACGTATTCAATAGAGTCACTCGTGCAGGGTTTATTAGGGAAGAATTTGCCCAAGGAATTTGTTCATATTAAGGGGCTCAAGGATATGACCCCGATTCAGCTTTCGTTGATTCCTGGGATGGAGTCAAACGACTGCGACGGTTCTGGGACGCGGTTTCAGTGCCCCATTTCAGGGCTTGAATTCAATGGAAAGTATAATTTTTTTTTAGTTGAGGGGTTGTGGGCATGTGTTTAGTGCCAAGGCCTTGAAGGAGATCATATCCTCTGCTTGCCATGTTTGTCATATGGGGTTCACGGAGGAGGATAAAATTGTGATTAATGGGACTGAGGAGGATGTTGCGGTATTGAGGGAAAAGATGAAGAGGAAGCCTAATGACAAGAAAGTTAAGAAGTTGAGGAATGGTGGCGGGGCTTATGCAAAGGGTGCAAGTAATGGTTATGTGAAGCGGTTCAGGCCTCAGATGTGCCCCCCACTCATGCTGATAAAGAAGTCTATGCATCCATATTCACCTCATCAAGAAAATCCGATTTCAAGGAAACTTACGGCCATAGTTATTAATGGCGCGCGTCAAGAACCTGAGCACCACGCTATGGCTTCACCATTCCTCATTTGGAAAGGCGCGCAGTGGCGAGCGCCACTGCGCCAACCTTTTCGGGTTTTTATTTTTGAATTTTTTTAGCCCGCGTCCCACAAACATACCTCGCGACTTTTTGTACTGTGCAGCCCTATCCTTTTCTCGCGACTGTCGTGACCCAGCCCCTGCTGGACCAAGCCGAGCGGTGGGAGTCGTCTCCCTCGACACCCGCTTCCCGACTGAGATTGACCGACCGAGACGACCCCGCCCTCCTCGTCCAGGGCAGGCGCACGCACACAGCGAACCCCAAGTCCCCAAGTGCTGATTTTTTTATTCATTTTTATTTATGTTTTCTGTTTTGTTTCCCAATTACCGGTGTCCGCCCCACAGTCTGTCGAGGGAGGGCGCTTCCCTTTTTTTTATGCTACGTTTTTTTTATCTTTTTGTTTATTTTTTTTTGAGATATATGGTTTAAAATATTTAATTGTTTGTTTCAAATATTTCAGGAATTGTGATTCATGTAATTGTTGTATAATTTATTATTTGCTATTGTTGATATATGTATGCATCTCTTTTATGCGCTGCAAGTTCATATTGTCACGCGCCGTGCGCCGTGCCGTACGCGCCGCGCCATGCGCCGGGGGCCCTTGTCGCCGTTGCGCGCCGTAAATTACTAATAACTATGCTTACAGTTGTAGATCTCTTCCGCTCGGAGGGAACTGATTGATGGAGCTTTATGTTGTTTTCTGCTGCCCTTGTTGCATGGTAACCATCGTTACCATTGAATTTAGTATTCTCTTGTAGTTTAGTACCTAGGGTCGTGTTAGGTTGTTGAAAGTCAACGTAAAGCTTTGTCGAGCCCCTTCATGACATGGATCAAATGTATCAATATGCTAATGCTAGGTCATTGCCCGACATCAATGCCATGCATTGCTCAAATGTGGTGTTAAATGAGCTAGAGCTGCTACATCGACGCCCCATGTGTAGTGTTAAATGAGCAAGGGTCTTCACACCTTTCTGGGCGGATGCGGGGGGGTAAGGAAGCTAGTTTAAAATCATAAGCTTGGGATAGCTGGTTGGAATATTGGAACTTTAACAGATAAATCTATGGAATTTGTAGATAGTATGATTAGAAGAGAGATTAGTGTATTGTGTTTACAAGTGATTAAATGGGTGGGAGAAAAGGCAGAAGGATTGGATAACTCTGGTTTCAAACTCTGATAGTCGGGTATAACTAAAACTAAAAATGGTGTTGGTATGATGGCAGATAAGATTTTAAGAGATAAAGTGGTTAACGTCGTATGATTATGAGTTAGAATCATAATCGTCCGATAGTTGTAGGAAATGAAACTTTCAACTTCGTTAGTGTTTATGTGTCTACTTTTTGGGTTAATTTAGAAATTTTGATTTAGAGTCTGCCATAAAATGAGAAGATTTTTGTAGTTGATGACCTAAATGGGCATGGAGAAACAGATTCTAGAGATCACATAGATTGCTATGGGGGGTTTGGTTTGGGTGTAGTAAATGTTGAAGGATCAACTATCTTAGACTTTACCTACATTTGTGATTTTCTGGTAGCAAATACACTCTTTAGGAAACGAGAGGAACATGTTATTGCTTACAGAAGTAGAGTCAAAAGATCCCAAATTGATGATTTCTTGGTAAAAAGGTTAGATAGAAGATTTATTAAGGATCATAAGGTTATACCCGATGAAAGCCTGACCACCCAACATTGTTTATTAATATTAGACTTGCAAGTTAAGAATTATAAGAGAAATATGAAACAGTTAAGGAATCCAAGAATCAAATGATGGTGCCTAAAAGGTAACCTTATAATGGAATTTAAGAACAACCCTGGATCTTAGATCTAGCATCCATGTCTTATAGCGTAAGAAAAGATAGAATCACAAGAGGGGAAACACAAGTAGAAAACAGGAGAAGATCCTACCTTGAAGAATCTTCCTCAAGGCCTGAAGAATCTTAAAGGATCCATTAAAATCACACTAAGATAGAGAAGAAAGGCCACTCGCAGAAGGGAGACGCTCCAAGGAATCGAGACTAACCAAATTAAAGGAATTTGGTGGGTTAAATCGAGTAAGGGCACACTAAATAACCCTTACATAAAGATCACACACCCTTATCAATGGGTGTAACTCCCTATTTAATATCAAACGACCAATCATCCGTTTTAAAATTCTAAAACCATGACACCACGATGTGGTGGTGTTCACCATACCCATGGAGGTCTTGACCGTGCCACACCCAGGAGCCCAACACGCCGACTGACCATGATGTAGTGCAGAAGTTTTGGCCATCTTGGACTTTCCACGCCCTACACCATGGCATGGTGGAGGCCAAACTGGTCGTGGTGCACACAAGGACTCCCCGCACCCCACGCCCGAGACTACGCCAAACACTGGGCCTGTTGGTACTGCCCATGGTACAAAGGTAATCCCTAGGCTCAACACGGCTTGGACCATGGTGTGGTCTAGCTCATATTGCACCTAGAAATGCCAAAAACAACATTTAAGCTACTGGGGACCAACCAACACATGCTAAACACAAAATAAAATAAATTCAAAAGAAAATGCAAGGTAGGGATGTTACAATCTCCCCACCATAGCATTTTATGTCCCCTGAAAGTTTCAAGGACAATGGTTGACCAAGAGGAAAAAGAAACATATAACTCAAGAGGAAAAATACAACCAAGGCTATGCTCTTGAACCCAAGCACCGATCCAAAACCCAAGCAACTCCAAACATTCAACTCTCAAAGATGACAATTAAAAGATACAACTTTTTGACACAAGAAGCTCATGAATGGTGGTCTCCCCACCATGATAGAATTCCATTTGAACATTGGTCCCCCACAAACCGTTAGGCTCTCCTGAAGAACTGAGAAAGGAACAACTCAACAAAGATGAAAACTATCCAAAGAAATATTTCCAATTGGTCTTCCTTCATGAATCATATGACATATCCTAAAATACTCAATTTGAACACAAACATCAATATCCCGATGAAACCTCAAAAGCACCGAACATGATAAACCTTAGACATCACACTGGAAAAGAGGTTCAAAAAGATTACCACCCCCAAAGAAAAATAAATAACAATTGAAAATGCCTCACAAGGGCTCATGCCTCAACAAGAACCACATAGTCCAACCTGAGGTTAAGGGTAACCTGGGGCCATGCTTCCAAAGCATCATATCTCGGTGATTCCAACAAAACATCATAGAACAACCAACATCGGATCCCAGTCACCCCAACACCTACCCAAGATTTCGTATGTACAACCATACAAAGTAAATGGCCCATCATAATGCCCACATTACTACAAGCGAAGAGAACTACAATAATCACTGAGGCATGAGAATTCTCAATAAAAGTGGAGGCCGAAGCCTCAGTTTATTCGGGAAAAGAGGCTATATTACAAAGAAAAACAAACAACATACAATGCAGAGATGTACTCAGTGAGACTCGAACTCGAGATCTCATCGAGATGCACAGAGGCAACTACCACTAAGCTGCACCCTGGGGGCACATGAGCATTCCCAATACAACAAACATCCATCAGGGGATAGTTAAGGGAAACACAAGAAATGAACTGAACACAAATCACCTCAAAGGTATCAGCGTCCTAAAAGAAAAACTCCATCTCTTCCTTGATTCCAAACCGGATAATAAAACCCACACCAATTCAAGCAAATACGCCCTTTAAACACACAAAACACTGATGGGGGGGGGGGGTTCTCCCCACCATATAAGAATTTCCATCAGATTAAAACTCTTCCAACTCAACTCATCAAAAGTTGAAGATTCAATATGAGAGATCACGTGAAAAGCCATATTAACTAAATGGAAACTTTAAAACATCACCGTGGAAATTTTATAATAACCAAGACACAACACTTGACATCAAAAGGTCAATAAGGGGAAACAAATTACATCAAAAGAAAACTCAAACTATCTTCACTCTGACATTAGAATCAATGATTTGAAATCCTGATATAGGGGGAAAAGAGAAAGAACACCAAGCTCAAGGACTGGAGCAGATGGAACAACCATCCCAAGAGAATCTTGATCAACCAAAGAGTCCATTTAAATTCGAACGGGGACATTCTCTAAAAACAACAAGTATAAAAATTATCAAGATAAACTCCAAAAGTCAAAACCCTATGAGGCAAATCATAAATCAATAAACAATCTCAAAAACCCCATTTAAGTAAAATTCAAATCCAGCACGTTAACGAATTTTCAACCAAAAACCCCTTTCTTTTCGACTAAACAAATGAAATTCACCTCTTTGACCAAAGAGGGTTGTATCAAAACTCATTTAAAAAGGAACATTGATTCCACAAACTAATGTTTAAACCCATTTTGAAACTTATAAACAAAAATTCCTTAACAAATTTTTTTAAAAGCTCCCATTTTAAAACATTTCACACTAACTCTTTAAAAGATTCAAATGAAAATTTCTTGACATCACATGAGAATGTTTAAAATAATTAACACTAGAAATTTTCCCCAAGTTATAAAAAAAATTCTAAAAACAAATCATTGTTTCAAATCCAAATCACCATAGCCACATTTCCAAAACCATATATCATTTTGAATATAAATCACTTTAGACACTTTCAAAATTGAGTTTCATTTTGGATCCAAAACATTTTCAACACATTACAAAGCATTTTGAAAGTATCCCCAATTTTTCTATAATATTTGGTGCCTTTTCAAAAGAAATTTCTAGATCATTCCATTAAAAATTTCCATTTCAATTTTTTTAAACATAAACACTCATAAAACACCACAAATCACCATAAGTCAATCTCAAAGATAAGGAAATAGCTCAAATCCACAAAGAACAAAAAATTACAAAAATCATGGAAACTCATGACAATGTAAGGATTAACTGCACGGTATGGCACCGTATGCTAAATATATGAAGTCCAATAGAAGTTGATTTAGTCACACATTCTGCACATGGTTTTCCAAACCCTGTACAGGTACTGAGCTCCTCCATGTTTCCATTACAACTCACAAATCACCAAAAGTTAAAGATCAAAATCCTAAAAAAAAATGAGAACCATGCTTGATTATGTCACGACCCGAACCTACCCAGGCTCGAGCCACAACTACCCCAAGCCCGCCTCCATAGGCCAGGGGCTGGCGACCAGCGCCGAAGGCGCAACAACTCGGGGAGGCCTTTGCCTAAGTACCTGTACACACACACGCAGCACACTCAATGCAACAGTGCAGAGTAAAAGAAGAGAAAAGAAAAGAAAAAGGCAACTGCTATATAAAAACCACAAATGTGCATCGACCTCTAAACAATATAAAGAACAAGATGAAAGTAAACTGAAAAGAAAAGGGGAAAAACACGCACCCAACCAAAAAGTGCCACAACCCGGCAATAGGTAAACAAAGAGAAACAGCTGACGGGTCTCCCACCTGAAACCCGGCCACGACCACCGCACGCGGTCCAAGCTCCCAAACTCCTATGCTCCACTGAAGTCACGACCAACCTGTCCGACGTCTGCAAGGGCACACCAAGTGCGGGAAAAGGCCAAGTAGGGGTGAGTATAAAAATACTCAGTAGGATACCCCGAAGGCTCGAGGGAGAAACAAAGGAGGTACCGAAGGGTGAGCAGTAGAGCGAGCAAGGAAAAGTAGAGGAGTACAACTGAGAGTGCAGTAAGAGTAACAGTAAAGAGTCCAACTAAACCCAACAAGAGGAAAGAAGGTAGACTCGTCTAGGCACAAGGAGCTGGAAACAGTGAGAAGATGAACTTCCCGTCGAGTCTTCGCTACCTATAGCAGGAGAGTAGACTCATCCAACCACAAGAAGCTAGACACGGAAAGCACGTGGCATGCCCCGCGCGTCTTCACCTCTCCTGGAAGGAGAGTAACCGAACCCAAGAAGTGGGTACTAGTACAAGGTATATACAAGTCCATATGCTCAAACAAGAAGCCCAAACAAGATCGTAAGGGGATCTCCATCCCGTAGCTCAGCCCAAGAAAAGAGTAGCCAACAGTCCCAGAAGAAACACCATCGATGCCCAACATCCCGCACGTCTGCCCTGAACTATAAGTCAAGGGCTCAATCACCACACCTCGACACTATCTGCTTTGGGCGGCACTGACTCGCCCGCACGGTTTCAGATCGCGTCACAAGGACGCATCTCGGTGGGGGAAAAACTCCTCGTACTTGAGAGTTCTGGGGGAACGTCAACCAAAACCATGTCACTGCCCCGCAGTCGAGAGGTCTGCTCAAAGTCGACATGCAACCCCCTGCCCAGCCCCGCTGGAGGATCCCTGGAGGTCAACGGGTTCCCACTACTGGGAGACTTGGAAAGTCGACGGGTGCCACACTGCACAGTCCTGTAACAGGGTAATCCACTGGAGGGCGACCCGGCTAAAGTCGGTGACGGGACCACTGCCCAGCCCAGCTGGAGGTAACCCGACATCAGGGACCACTGCCCCGCCCAACTGGAGGTAAGCCCGGCATCGGGGACCACTGCCTAGCCCAGCTGGAGGTATGCCCAGAACTGCTCTGGCCATCCCTACTGGATGGTACTGCTCGGTGAACACCACTGTACTGGCCATCCCTGCTGGATGGTAACCCACTGGCGAGCCCTGCTCGAAACAACCTCAGACCTACTGGAAACAACCTCAGCCCTGCTGGAACAACCTCAGCCCTGCTGGAACAACCTCAGCCCTGCTGGAAACAACATCAGCCCTGCTGGTAACAACCTCCTGGGTAGAGGATCGGTGCCCGCGTAAAGTGTTGGTCACACCGAAACCACAAGCTCTGCCAGGGAACACGGAGCAACGGGGGAAACTCCCCAGGCCTCACAAGGTGATCCCGATCCAATCCACTAAGTCACTGTCGAAGCGGACCGAGACATCTCATCCCAGAGAGTCGGTAAAACTCCCACACTGCACGGACACCCATAGCCGCAAACGGTGCCGCATACCGGTGAAAGGGAACGGTACTGAAACCCCTCACAGCCGAAGAAGCAGAGGAACCAAACCATCTCTGCCGGTCAAACCATCGAGAATAAGATCAGGGGGAGACCACTCAACCTTGTTGGTCAGACAAAAGTGCACCAGGCCAGGGGAAACTCCACCCTGATGGTCAAACAAACGAGCACCAGGCCAGGGGAAACTCCACCCTACTGGTCAGACAAACGAGCACAGAGGGACCCTTTACGTCACGAGAGGTCAAAGTACGTAAAGCAGATCACGGCATGCACGTGGGGCCCACACGACGTGTGGCCCCAAGTCAACCCCAACTGAGCGCACAAACATCCTCAGGTACAAACAACCACACGTACCTCCAAGCACTCCCGTATACTCCCATAGTATACCTCATTCTAGCCCAAAGGCTATCGTGCACACGACACCAAGCGTCAACGTGAAGGCGTGACATAACAACTCCACCTCAAAGGCCCAGACACGACCAACCACAACTTGTGAACCATTTATATCACTATCCCAAGAGTGCACGATCACACGCCAAGGGTCCGCTACAAACATGGTAGGACGAACCGCCACCGGAGCACCTCTCATTCTCCACATTCAATAAGATCACGCAAGAGGCTCCACACAACCAAACAGATCACACTGTTGTAATCCTCGTGAAAAAACATGCGAGATCGACTACTTACTCGCCTCAAATGGATATCCGATGGAAAAGTCACTAACACCGCCTCACGCCCGAACGACGTCCCGTGATCCCGAGCCTCGGCCCTAAAAACAGTCGGGCGCATCTCCCCATTGTGATCCCCTCGGGAAAACACGTCAAAAGCACTACCCACATGAGTGCAACAAATATCTGGAGAAAAGATGCATTTCGGCGCACCGGACACGAGCGATGCTTCGTGGGACCCGCATCCCGGTCCCGAAACTCAACGAACGGATCGCACCATTGTGATCCTCTTGAAAAATTACACGAAATGGACTATTCACTTGTCCAAAACGGACACCCGGTGACAGAGCTGGAAATCACAGTCAAATCCCGAAACGGCCCTCGCGGGGCCCGCACCATCGTGCCGAATTAGAGCGGGCGGATTGCACCAATGCAATGCCCTCGGAAAAACACCCAACATCGACTGCTCGCACGCCCCGAACGGACGACCGAGGACAAAGCCGCTAAAAGCTGCACGCAGCTCAAAAGACGGGCCGTGGGGCCCACGTCTCAACTACATCTTCAACACCCAGAACCACCCTGTAAACCTCCGCTTCGGTTCCAGGGTCGCAACGCCGCTGACGGCGCTCAAAACGGACGTCGGACGCGTCCGCGCCGTCCAAAACAAGATCCCCCGAAGGAAACGACAAACCACTTAAAGACGCGTCGCTCCTCCGAGCCCCTCGTTTCGGGAATTAAAAATTCCTAAAACCATCTCTAAAAGTCCGTCTCGTCGATACAGATTTACTGCCGCAGACGGCGCGTCAAACGGACGCGCCGTTTGGAAGTTACTGCATTTTTAAACGTCACCGGACGTAAGAGGGGGTGGTCCGGACCGGTCCGGCCGGTCCCCACCCCCTGGACCGGCTCAAGCTGGCCGGCCCGTGGCTCACCCGCGCGGACCGAGGTCCCCCAAACCGGACCGTCCCAAAGGCCGGTCTCTCTTCCACGCGCAGACCCGCAAAGCGGGTCCGCTGTCTGCCGACCGGGGTCAGTGACCCCGGTCTTCCGCGACCTCGCGCCCCCCACCGGCGCTCGCCGCCTCCCGGCGCTCCCCTGCGCTCCGCCCCGGTGCGCTCCGCCTAGCCCCGCCGACAGATGCCGCACCAGCCTCCGGAGTCGCGCGCCCCGCCGCCTGGATGAGAAGCCGCCGCCGCCCTTCGCCTGCGCCACCGCGCCTCGGACCGCCGGAGCACCCCAAACCGGCCGGGATCACCTTCAAAACCCGCAAACTTCGGCGATCAACCCCGACCTCCTCTGAGCTTAGATTTTGATTCCAAAAGAAGCGTCGGTAAGGGAAAAAACTATACTACGCATTCATGTGCTTTGATCGAAGTTTTGACAAGGAATCGACAGTGCAAATTAAGATCAAAGTAGGTATGGGAATAGAAAATGCAAACGACAAGTCCTACCTCGTGGGCTTTGCCCGAAGCTTCACGGGCGATCCACCGGAGCTGCGCCTTGCTGGAGAGGAGGAGGTGATGGAGGGGAGCTTCCTCCTTCGCTGTGGGGAGCTGCTGGTGCCAGGGGAGAAGAGGGGAGGAAGGGGATGAGTTAAGCGTTTAAATAGAAAACGCTTAACCACCCGCCCGTCAGTCTGAACCCGAACCCTCAGCAGGGTCGAGGTTAAGCCTCCCCTTGGGTAAACAACACCTCCCGAGCACAACGGTGGTCTCATAATTTTAATCAGAGACCCCGTTCAAAAGTTATAAAACTTAACGTCCGAAGCCGCTAAATTACGAAAACGCCCCTGGAGCCATTTTTCACAAATGGCCCGCGCCCGCGAAACTTATACCCCTCCTAGGGTAAAAGGCACGCTCCGAACTCAACGGTGCCCTCGGTTTTCCAATATGAGACACCGTTTAAGAGATACTCGAGTTTCACCATTAAGTGAATAAATTAATTAATTAATTAATCCGTTTAACATTCCAGAAGCGGGCGAGGGGTCCAAACATCCCACGCCGACAAGTTTTATGTCGTTCCTAGGGTAGAAACCCCATTCCAGACCCATCCGTACACTCGGATATCTGATCCGGAGCACCGTTTGGGAGTTATCCCATTTATTTAGCGTTTCCAGTGTGAACGCACTGAAAATTTAATTCCGGACACTCTGTGGCTCAGAATCGCACGCCGTCTGAAGGTGCTGCTCCGGAATATCTTCAAGAATATTCCAAAGTCTTTTGTAACAAAAACCGGGTTCTTACATCATTCTCTCCTTCAATATTTTCATCCCCGAAAAGCAAAACTAGGGAGCAACACAGGGTACTAAGCCCACACCTGGCTTTCTCATACCCAGAAGAACCCACGCACAGTTCTGCGTCACCGCACATGGACCAAAGGATTGATCTGTTCATGCGAGGTCGACCCATGCCGACGTCGTGCACCCACTCCAGACATTGGGGTTAGGGCAAGGTGGTAGGGCACCTCGCCATCCCTTTTCACGGTCTCAAACGGCCTGAAGGCTCATGGGGGTAGCTCACCTCCCCGACCGAACCTCCATGTCGCACGCCGTGACTGGAATCACCACCCGTACCTAGAACAAGGCCCAGTGATTCCCTCCTTCATAATATCTATATGGTGAAACACCCAAGGATATCTGGTCACGCAAGGTTCCACAGTCGATGCTCTCTTACATGCTCAGAAGGCGAAGGAGTCGACACCATCGACTAAAGAAAAAGGTCCCACGCCTTTTACCTTACCAACACAGGGTTACACCGATGCCCCGCATCACCCCGGTAACACCTCAAGAAAGAAGCAGGGAGGAAAACAGTTCACACACAGAGTCTAACAATTCTACTGCAAAAAGGTAGAAGAGCTGTAGAGCATACCTCTTATCACCTCATGCCCTGCAGGATTGTAGACATCCAAAGCTCGCGGCTGTCCGCGGTCCCAACTGTCAGCTTCTGGAGCCTGACGTGGACCACCTAGTGGTGATGGGAAGACCTCATAACGTCGTCCCCCACCTCCAGATCCTCCCGCTCCTCTGCTAGAACCACCTCTCTGGGCACTACTCCGATCACGGCGCTACCTCTGTCATGGTGGTGCGCCTGCTGCCTGCCCGAAGCTCTCAGCAACTCGGGTCGGGCAGTCTCATGCCAAGTGACCTCATCCGTCACAAGCATAGCACTGACTCTCTCTGGGTTGTACTGGTGCCCTTCGGCGCCACTGTGGTGTACGACCACGCCCCTGAGTTTGGTTTTCAGAAAGCCACCTGCGTCGAGGTTCTGCTTGCCGACGCCCGCTAGCTGCGGCAGACGTCTCGGCTCCGATGTGCCTGCTGCCACCACCAACGGTAGAACGTGACAGGAAACCCTCTATCACCAGCACCTGCTCTAGCACACCAACATATGTGGAAATGCCCAAGGGTACTATGATAGCACAAATCTCTCACCGGAGACCCTGCTCAAACTTCCGTGCTCGGATGTTGTCGTCATGGACCAAGTCTGGGTAAAAGCGTGCACGGTCTGCAAAACTAGCCGCGTACTTGGCCACCGTCATCCCTCCCTACTGAAACTACAAGAGCACCTGAAAAGGCAAACCACTGCCTCGAGCCAAACCTCTGCTTCCTGAGGGTCTGGCTCACCACCGAACCTCAGCGGTCTCTGCCGCAGGAACTCACGGAGCGCGCTCAACCTGCGCTCAAGCTCAGCCTGCTATGCTGAAACTTCCTGCTGCTCAACAGGTGGGGGTGCTGCTACCGGCCCACCCGGAGAAAGGGGCTCGCATGATGGGTCCTGGACTATGGCCTCGTAGCTCACAGGGTCATCGTCACAAACCAAAGCTGGTATCCTGGCTGGCTGTCTTCGCGGAGACATCCTGAATATTATCAAAGAGTGTCGCGGTCATATGAGCATATATGTATATACCAAAACAACAATGATGGGGAGCTAACTCAAGAAGGACAGTCAAAGACTCAATCCTATGTGATGCACAAACAAATTTTCCCTGCAACAAGTGTCTCAGCATGCCGAGTCGACAAGCGGGTTATCAAGGTCCTGGTGAATGGATACATCGGCCGCCGCACCATCACTGGACTCCCTGGCCTGAGAGCCGCTCTCGAGACACGTTAACACTGTTTCCCTAAATCCCAACCAATTCCTCTCATTTTAGAGATGTCCGAACAACGTCCCAAGGAACGAACCACCTCTGATACCACTTTGTCACGACCCGACCCTACCCGGGCTCGGGCCGCAACTACCCCAATCCCACCTCCATAGGCCAGGGGATGGTGACCAGTGCCGAAGGCACAACAACTTGGGGAGGCCTTTTCCTAAGTACCTGTACACACACACACAGCACACTCAATGCAACAGTGTAGAGTAAAATAAGAGACAAGCAAAGAAAAAGGCAACTGCTATATAAAAACCACAAATGTGCGTCGACCTCTAAACAGTACAAAGAACAAGCTAAAAGTAAACTAAAAAGAAAAGGGAAAAAACACGCGCCCAACAAAAAAGTGCCAAAACCCAGCAACAGGTAAACAAAAAGAAACAGCTGACGGGTCTCCCACCTGAAACCCGGCCACGACCACCGCACGCGGTCCAAGCTCCCAAACTCCTACGCTCCACTGAAGTCATGACCAACCTGTCCATCGTCTGCAAGGGCACACCAAGTGCGGGAAAAGACCAAGCAGGGGTGAGTATAAAAATACTCAGTAGGATACCCTGAAGGCTCGAGGGAGCAAAAAAGGAGGTACCGAAGGGTGAGCAGTAGAGCGAACAGGGAAAAGTAGAGGAGTACAACTGAGAGTGCAGTAAGAGTAACAGTAAAGAGTCCATCTCAAACCAACAAGAGGAAAGAAGGTAGACTCGTACAGGAAAAAGGAGATGGAAATGGTGAGAATATGAACTTCTCGTTGAGTGTTCGCTACCTATAGCAGGAGAGTAGACTCGTCCAACCACGAGAAGCTAGACACAGAAAACACGTGGCATACCCCGTGCATCTTCGCCTCTCCTGGAAGGAGAGTAACCAAACCCAAGAAGTGGGTATTAGAACAAGGTGTATACAAGTCCATATTCTCAAACAAGAAGCCCAAACAAGATCGTAAGGGGATCTCCATCCCGTAGCTCAGCCCAAGAAAAGAGTAGCCAACAGTCCCAGAAGAAACACCATTGATGCCCAGCATCCCGCACGTCTGCCCCGAACTACAGGTCAAGGGCTCAATCACCACACCTCGACACTATCCGCTTTGGGCGGCACTGACTCACCCACACGGTTTGAGATCGCGTCACAAGGACGCATCTCGGTGGGGGAAAAACTCCTCGTACTTGAGAGTTCTGGGGGAATGTCAACCACAACCACGTCACTGCCCCGCAGTCGAGAGGTCTTCTCAAAGTCGACAGGCGACCCCCTGCCCAGCCCCGCTGGAGGATCCCTGGAGGTCAACGGGTTCCCACTACTGGGAGACCCGGAAAGTCGACGAGTGCCACACTACCGAGTCTCGTAACAGGGTAATCCACTGGAGGGAGACCCGGCTAAAGTCGGCGATGAGACCACTGCCCAACCCAGCTGGAGGTAACCCGACATTGGGGACCACTGCCCAGCCCAACTGGAGGTAAGCCCATCATCGGGGACCACTTCCCAGCCCAGCTGGAGGTAAGCCCGGCATTGGGGACCACTGCCCAGCCCAGCTGGAGGTAAGCCCGGAACTACTATGGCCATCCCTACTGGATGGTACTACTCGGTGAACACCACTGTACTGGCCATCCCTGCTGGATGGTAACCCACTGGCCAGCCCTGCTCGAAACAACCTCAGCTCTGTTGTAAACAACCTCAGCCATGCTAGAACAACCTCAGCTCTGCTGGAACAACCTCAGCCCTGCTGGAAACAACATCAGCCCTGCTGGTAACAACCTCCTGGGTAGAGGATCGGTGCCCGCATAAAGTGTTGGTCACACCGAAACCACAAGCTCTACCAGGGAACACGGGGCAATGAGGGAAACTCCCCAGGCCTCACAAGGCGATCCCGCTCCAATCCGCTGAGTCACTGTCGAAGCGGACCGAGACATCTCATCCCAGAGAGTCGGTAAAACTCCCACGCTGCACGGACACCCGTAGTCGCAAATGGTGCTGCAGACCGGTGAAAGGGCACGGTACTGAAACCCCTCACAGTTGAAGAAGCAGAGGAACCAAACCATCTCTACTGGTCAAACCATCGAGAAAAAGACCAGGGGGAGACCACTCAACCCTACTGGTCAGACAAAAGAGCAATAGGCCAGGGGAAACTCCACCATGCTGGTTAAACAAACAAGCACCAGGCCAGGGGAAACTCCACCCTGCTGGTCAAACAAACGAGCACAGAGGGACCCTCTACGTCGTGAGAGGTCAAATTACGTAAAGTAGATCACGACATGCACGTGGGGCCCACACGACGTGTGGCCCCAAGTCAACCCCAACTGAGCACACAAACATCCTCTGGTATAAACAACCACACGTACCTCCAAGCGCTCCCGTATACTCCCAGAGTATACCTCGTTCTAGACCAAAGGCTATCATGCACACGACACCAAGCGTCAACACGAAGGCGTGACATAACAACTCCACCTCAAAGGCCCAGGCACGACCAACCACAACTTGTGAACCATTTACATCACTCTCACGAGAGTGCGCGATCACACGCCAAGGGTCCGCTACAAACATGGTAGGATGAACCGCCACCGGAGCACCTCTCATGCTCCACATTCAATAAGACCAGGAAAGAGGCTCTGCACAACCAAACAGATCACACCGTTGTAATCCTCGCAGAAAAACATACGAGATCGACTACTTACTCACCTCAAACGGATATCCGACGGAAAAGTCACCAACATTGCCTCACGCCCGAACGACGTCCCGTGATCCCGAGCCCCGACCCCGAAAACAGTCGGGCGCATCTCACCATTGTGATCCCCTCAGGAAAACACGTCAAAAGCACTACCCACATGAGTGCAACGGATATCTGGGGAAAATACGCATTCCGGCACACCGGACACGAGCGGTGCTTCGTGGGACCTGCATCCCGGTCCTGAAACTCAACGAACGGATCGCACCGTTGTGATCCTCTCGAAAAAGTACACAAAATGGACTATTCACTTGTCCAAAACGGACACCTGGTGACAGTGATGGAAATCACCGTCAAATCCCGAAACGGCCCTCGCGGGGCCCGCACCATCATGCCAAATTAGAGCGGGCGGATTGCACGAATGCAATGCCCTCGGAAAAACACCCAACATCGACTGCTCGCACGCCCCAAACGGATGTCCGAGGACAAAGCCGCTAAAAGCTGCACGCAGCTCAAAAGACAGGCCGTGGGGCCCACGCCTCAACTCTAGCTTCAATGCCCGGAACCACCCTGGAAACCTACGCTTCGGTTCCAGGGTCGCAACGCCGCTAACGGCGCTCAAAATGGACGTCGGACGCGTCCGCGCCGTCCAAAACAAGATCCCCCGAAAGAAACGACAAACCACTTAAAGACGCGTCCTACCTCCGAGCCCCTCATTTCAGGAATTAAAAATTCCTGAAACCATCTCCAAAAGTCCGCCTCGTCGATACAGATCTACTTACACAGACGGCGCGTCAAACGGACGTGCCGTTTGGAAGTTGCTTCATTTTTAAACGTCACCGGACGTAAGAGGGGGTGGTCCGGACCGGTCTGGCCGGTCCCCACCCCCTGGACCGGCTCAAGCCAGCCGGCCCGCGGCTCAGCCGGCTGAGCCACCGCAGTCCACGGCTCACCTGCGCGGACCACGGTCCCCCAAACTGAACCAGCCCAAAGGCCGGTCTCTCTTCCACGCGCAGACCCGCAAAAGCGGGTCCGCTGTCTGCCGGCCGGGGTCAGCGACCCCGGTCTTCCGCGACCTCGCGCCCCCACCGGCGCTCGCCGCCTCCCGGCGCTCCCCTGCGCTTCGCCCCGGTGCGCTCCGCCTAGCCCCGCCGACAGACGCCGCGCCGGCTGCCGGAGTCGCGCGCCCTGCCGCCTGGATGAGAAGCCGCCGCCGCCCTTCGCCTGCGCCGCCGCGCCTCGGACCGCCGGAGCACCCCAAACCGACCGGAATCACCTTCAAAACCCTCAAACTTCGGCGATCAACCCCAGCCTCCTCCGAGATCAGATTTTGATTCCAAAAGAAGCATCGGAAAGGGAAAAAACTATACTACGCATTCATGGGCTTTGATCGAAGTTTTGACAAGGAATCGACAGTGCAAATCGAGCTCAAAGTAGGTACGGGAATAGAAAATGCAAACGACAAGTCCTACCTCGTGGGCGTTGACTGAAGCTTCACGGGCGATCCACCGGAGCCGCGCCTTGCTGGAGAGGAGGAGGTGATGGAGGGGAGCTTCCTCCTTCGCTGTGGGGAGCTACTAGCGCCAGGGGAGAAGAGAGGAGGAAGGGGATGAGTTAAGCGTTTAAATAGAAAACGCTTAACCACCCGCATGTCGGTCCGAACCCGAACCCTCAGCAGGGTCGAGGTTAATCCTCCCCTAGGGTAAACATCAAATCCCGAGCACAACGGTGGTCTCAAAATTTTAATCCGAGACCCCGTTCAAAAGCTATAAAATTTAACGTCCGAAGCCGTTAAATTACGAAAACACCCCTGGAGCTATTTTTCACAAATGGCCCGCGCTCGCGAAACTTATACCCCTCCTAGGGTAAACGGCACGCTCCAAACTCAACGGGGCCCTCAATTTTCCAATCCGAGCCACTGTTTAAGAGATACTCAAGTTTCACCATTAAATGAATAAATTAATTAATTAATTTATCCGTTTAACATTCCAGAAGCGGGTGAGGGGTCCAAACATCCCGCGCTGATAAGTTTTATGTCGTTTCTAGGGTAAAAACCCAATTCTGGACCTATCTGTACACTCATATCTCTGATCCGGAGCACCGTTTGGGAGTTATCCCATTTATTTAGCGTTTCCAGTGTGAACGCACTGAAAATTTAATTCCGACCACTCTGGGGCTCGGAATCGCACGCCGTCTGAAGGTGCTACTCCGGAATATCTTCAAGAATATTCCAAAGTCTTTTGTAGAAAAAACCGGGTTCTTATAGATTACAATATAGACGCATCCTGAACAACCCTGGTAAATCATGTCTCATCACAAAAGATGGTGATCAAGAACCTATTCATGATCTACCTCATGAATTCTAACAATCCTAGCTACTTTCTACCAAATTACTCAAGTGACAAGACAAACCAACATTCTTTGATACCATTTTTTTAGGAACCAACTCGATTTTTCCCCGAACAGGATACCAGCCAGTCATGGAAAGGCTTGAAGGTTGTTCTCAATTCTCATAGTTTGGTAACAAGGTTATAGGCATCAACAAGAACACATTGGGAATGATTTCACCCAACACTAATAATAAATTAGCAGTAGAAGAATAAAATGATAAGGTAGAAACCAGGAACTCAAATATGATAAATAAGAAAACAAGAATATAAGATACCAGAATATAATCCTAATGGTTGATACAAAAAATAACAAGAAGAAATAAATAGAACAAGACCACTACCCAACCTCCTTGTGCAAATGAATAACTCCACTTGCACCTCCAACGCGAATTGAGAGGTGCATGAATGTATGCTACTCCAAGCGGTTGGATAAACAATAATATATAAGTGTGAGCTAAAAAGACAAGTAGGTCGCCACCCACTAATCCATAACATAACGCTTTAAAGGAAAATCCATTTCATGAAAGTTTGAAAATAAAGATACAAAATAAAATCTTCAGGTTTCCTCTTACGAACAAATATCAAACAGTTTTCACAATTTATTCAAAAAAACTTGGAAATCCACCCTTTTCAATATCTTATAAACCATTTCCAAATAAATTGATTTTCCTTGAAACCACCAATTTTCAAAAATCTGAGGTTCTTCCCAAATAAAAATACAATTCATTTTCCATTAACAAAATCATTCATAACTTGCAGTTAAAATTGTTTTAAGCCAAAACTTGAAAGAAAGTATAATACCTTACAAAACTAATCCAAATTACTATTCTTTGGAAAAAGTACATGTATTGTCATCATGGAATCCAAGGTGCTAAAGAGAGACCATCTAGAATAAAGACAACATGGTCATCAGTGAAGCAAAGTCCACACCCTAGTAAGCAACTACACATCAATCGACCCCTGCCCAAACATTTGATATAACCTTGTCTGACCTAACCGAAGGGAACATCTCATAGGTTGACCTGTGTCCCACCTAGGTCCACTAGCCATACCATAACTCTAAACTAGTGCACATGTGTACCTAGACTTCCTACCTAGCCAAAAAGGTATTTCCATGACATATAAATGGAGGTGAGCATTTCAAAATAATATTCATACCATATCATCATGTCATAAAACAACCATTTATCTCACCCACACCTCCAAACACCCACATAGGAACATCCCCATAATAATACAATTCAAATTCCCTCTAAAGGGACATTTCATTACAAGCATTCAAACATATATAATTTCCATCGCATATAAAGGAGCATGTCCTATGGGTTTTCATTTTCCAATAAATCATTAAAAGTGTCTACCAGACCTTTGTAAAAACTTCTAAGGGAGCCAAGTATTTCAAAGAAAGGTAACAACATTTATAAAACCATTCTTAAATCATCACACTTCAACAAATACCAGTTTTCAAATCATTTTTCATAAAGGAAAAAACGCACCCGAGCTGTAGAAAACAATGCTTTTCCCATCATTTTGGAAATCAACATCATAAATAATTTCAAGAATAATTATCAAGATCTAACTGAGCATTTCAATTTCAAAAACTATGGTTTATTCCCTTAAAATAGTTTTCATATTGAATAATATGAAAACCCTCCTTTTCCCCACTTTTATCAAAAGCTTAAGAAAACATAATTCTTTGATATAGCTACTAAACATAAGCATAAAACATTAGAATACATTGAAATCCCATGATAAAAGCACAACCAAACATAGATTTAATTTTAAAGAGATATGAATGGGACACCTACCTCTAACCTCATTTATTTTAATGACTATAGTGGTAATCCACCATGACACAACCCAAGAAGCCTTTAGAAATAAAGGTCGATCCAAATGAACCCTAAGACATCAAGGATTCCCCAATTAAGAACAACCTCAGATCTTATATCCAAATTCCATGGCTTCTAGGGTCAGAAAATATAGAAGCACGAGAGGGGAAACACAAGGAAAAGACAATAGGAGATCCTACCTTGAAGAATCGACCTCAAGACCTGAAGATTCTTGAAGGATCCACCAAAATCGCACCAAGATGGAGAAGAAAGGTCGCTCACGCAAGAGAGACTCTCCAAGGAATTAGGACTAACCAAAACTAGAAAATTTAGAGGGTTAAATAGAGTCAAGGACATGTTAAATAACCCTCCCACAAAGATCGGACACACCCTCATCAATGGGAATAACTTCCTCTTTAAGATCAAATGACTGGTCAACTATTTCAAAATTCTAAAACCACTGACACCATGACATGGAGGTGTTCAACATGATCGTGGTTGTCTTGATCACACCACACCTAGGAGATTGACACATTGATTGACCATGGCATAATGTAGAAGTTTTGGACATTTTGGACTCACCACGCCCTGCACCATGGTGTGGTGGATGCCAAACTAGCCATGGTGAACAGATGGACTCCCCACACCCCACGCCCAATATTGGGTGTGTTAGTTTTTCCCTTGGTACACAGGCAATCCCTAGGCTCAGCACAGCTTGGACCATTACGTGGTCCAACCCGTGTTGCATCTAGAAATGCTAAAAACAACATTTAAGCCACCAGGGGACCAAAAAACACATCCCGAACCCAAAATAAAATAAATTCAAAAGAAAATGCAAGGTCGGGATGTTACACATATCTTTCATACTTTACCCATATAATTTTTTCAATTTCAAAATTCATCTAAACCCTTATCACTTTAAATATTTTTAATACCATTTATTTTGAATTTTCTCCCATTTTCACACTTGTTGTGTCGACGTTGCGTAAACATTTTGGATAATTATCCTATTATTTAATATTTTAGATAAATTTCTAAGATAAATATAATTTATCATTCATCAATATTATCATATAAAACCATTCATAATTTTATTTATTCTCATTTATATCTTGAAAATATTTTAAAGGTAAGAATTTTGACTTTTACTACCTTGTGCAATCACTAGGTAAGTATTTGGATAATTAACTTGTTATATAATTTTAAAATTAATAAATATACATCAACATCATTGATTAGTCATCATATTTATCTTCCATGTTAATAATAGTCTTATCCCCTCTTAAATACTATCTCAAAGACACCAATTTTTGACTTTTTTAATGTTGCGCAAACATTGCGTCAACATCGATAATAATTTTCTTATTTATCTTGACATAAAAATTAATTTATATTTACTCAATAATATTTATGTTATATTTTGAGTATTTTATCATGTAAGAAATGTTCCAAAAGTTTCTGTAATATTCTACATCATTTTAGATAAAAATATAATACTAATTAGTTGAATTTAATTTAAACTCAAATTCTTATTTTAAAAGGAATTTGAATTCAAATGTATTACTGAACGTATAACCACATTAAATTCAACATAGAATTTCAAAATCAATCCTTTAAAACATTAAATAACATAAATTGAAATAAAAATTTCATTTATTATCTTTTAGCATAATTTTTAATCAAAAATAGTGATTATACATCACATTTACTACTTGTTGTCACACGTTTTTTAATTATTTTTCAACAAAATACTTTTCTTCTATTTTTGAAAATATTATTTAATATATATATATATATATTATTTTATTAAAATCCATCTATAACTATTAAATATTATATTTTAAAATAAAACTCATAAACTACATATGTTTTTCTTCGAATAATTGATATATTTTTCTAAGATATTCAAAATATTAGATATCCTAATAAATTCATAAAGTTAATATAAAAAAATTTATAATAAATTAAATAACATAAAGAATATTTTCTAACATTTGATTAAATCGATTTTAGGGATAATTCTAACAAATATAACTCCATAATATATAATAGAGCACCCACAAATTATTATTTAAAAATATACCTGGATGTTGCACTCTCTCCCTCATTTTATGCTACTATAGAATGATAAAATGAGGTAGACTGAACCCCCAAGGTGTACTCTCTAAAGGAGCCCTTGGGGTTGTTTTATAATGAATAATTAAAACCACATCGAACCTCAAGTCTGATGTGGGATGCTGACTCCAACACTCCCCCTCAAGCTAGGTGTACCCAGCTTGGACACATAAAGAAAAATAAAGCCATCAATAGATGTTGCAAACACTCCCCCTCAAGCTGGACATAACCAACTTGATTACAAAACAAGACTAAAACAAAATAAAAGATAAAAGCACCATGGATGCTGCTCCTCTGCACGACGATGGAGGATGATGCTGAAAGAGATTTTCCAAGATGATCAAGCAGTGTCGGTCGACGGAGCGCCAGGAAAGCCGCACAGGCAGTTTTGGTCGACTAAGCGATGGAAATCCACATAGGCGGGCCGGTCGTCAGAGTGTCGGGAAACCGAACGGGCAGGCCAGCCTTCAGAGTTGCTAGGAAAACCGCATGGGTGGGCCGAGCATCAGAGCACCGAGAAACCACACAAGGGCCAGCATGGGGGTGGGGGCTACCGTAGGTGGAGGTTGGCATGGAAGAAGCAGTGTGGGAGGCATCGTGCTGGGCGACGCGCAACGAGGGAGCTGCTGGACAACAGCAGAGCCATCATAGCAGGCGCACAGAGAGGGGAGGTCGTCTGATAGGAAGGAGAACCTCTGGAAGGGAGAGGGGAGGGAGCTGTCGGGAGGGAGATGCCGGTATGAGGGAGATCCGATGGGATGGAAGCACACCTGGATGAGGCCATCGCACCCACATAGGCAAAACCGGGCAGATCCGAGAATCTGCAGGGAAGGAGGCGGTGCAGGGAGGGAGATCCGTCAGGAGGGAAGGAGATCCAGCAGGGGTCAAGGTCTGCAATAGGGGGAAGACGAGAAATACCTATGGCTCGTAGGCCATGGAGGCTGTCTCCACCCGTGGGGGAGAAAAATATTGAGAAACCCTAGAGCGGAATAGAAAAAAATAGATGGGAGGAGGGGGGTCGAGATTAGGTTCTTTTTGATACCATGTAGAATGATAAAATGAGGTAGACTGAACCTCTAAGGTGTACTCTCTAAAGGATCCCTTGGGGTTATTTTATAACGAATAATTAAAACCACACTGGAGATCAAGTTCGATGTGGGATGCAGACTCCAACACTACTTATTTGGCAACGAGCAAAATCCCTAAATCTTTATCTTCTAAGGTTCTTAAAATCCGTCAAAATAGTGATATCTCTTCCCTTTCAACTTCTGGATTAGGATTCATCAGGTTTTGTGGCTGGTGACCCCCTCTCTCGCATTCTGTTATAGCGTTATTCTTGGCAGTGACAAGGGGTAGAGTGAGTCATAGCTGTAAAATGGTTTTCTTTCTAAAAACATTTTCTCAAATTGCTTTCTTTTCAAAATTTAAATTGAATAAATTATTGGTTTTTTTTTGTACAGATTTCACTCTGCTTAAATGTGATTCCTTTGGTTATTCATGTAGTTATTTATTATTCATGCCATGTATATATGTTTTGGTAATATTACAAAGAAACGTATGGAGGCAGGTGTTGTTATATATTGTTAATGCAGGTTCATCTAGTGCAAAGGATTGACATATTTAGAAGTCATGGTTTTTGAAGCTGTTGGTGGTCATCCTGTGCAGAGACGGACTTAGCATGTTTTTTTTACTTTTTTGGGGATATTGTACATATGATTTTATTTACTTATTTAAAGCTGTTGGTGGTCATCCTGTCTGGTTTGGTCCAGCTATTCAAAACACTACTTTACATAATGAAGAGATTGAAAGTGAATAGAAACAACAATATGTTTTTCACATTTACATTCAATTAAACCTCAAACTAACAATATTCTTTCATCAAACCCAAAAATGGAAAAAATTCTATTTCAACATTTCCAAGTTCCTAGGAAGAAAGACAGTTGGGTGCAAGCCAAATCCCATGGAACAAACTTTGTAACATGTAAAAAGGGCGATGCCTTTGAAACTAAAAATAAGTATGGGTAATTCTTATTTTTCATTTTTTTTCATTTCAACAACCAGCCTATATGATGTGGGAGAACCTGTTTTGTTCATTTCTACCTACAGAAAAATATTGTTTATATACAAGATTAATACAATCCCTTGCATCAAATTTACCTCATGCGGGGCTGCAAGTCAGAATAAACTGTTGCTACGTCATTTTCCCTTGCGTCCCATTGAAAAAGGATACTTTAAAGTGGTGGATACCAGGAGCATTGTGATCAGTAGTTGATGCATGGTGCTTTTTTTTGAGTGTAGTTGAATCTTTGGAAAAGACTTGAAACAGTGGAGTTCATTGAAATGAGTATTTACAAACAAGAATGGGAACAAAAAAGCAATACTAGACATCTGGCTCTTCTATTGCAGTTGATGAATGTCTAGCTAGGCAAAGAGAAGGGAAAAACTGAACATCATTTATAGGTAGTGTTTGGTGGGACAACAATGGTTTAAAGTTGTTAATAATATGGAGTATCAATGAGGTGATATTGAACATTAAACTTTCATAGATCAATCAAATTGTGTGATAATTTCTCCAAATAACTCGTATAAAATGTGTCCAATAAATCTTCATTTAATTATCATTAAATTCAAAGAATATATTCACGATCATTTTTATAGACATACAACTCTCTTTGAAAGGCATACAAGTTGATTGGATCAAAACCTAAGTCATGGATATCCCTTAGCTCAATACACTGGATGTCATTCGAGACTGGTCTAGGCATGTATCGACATTGGGTCGTGGGGTGGATGGAGACTTTTTTTTCTAAGCTACTTCCAACTCCACATTTAACAAAATTTCAATTCCAAACACCCGTCACTTTCTTTCTAGCCACACATTTGATTCTTAAATAATAATAAAAAGGGTCCCTAGCTGCCAAAACAATAGCAGGTGAGTTTTCCAAAATGAATAAGATATAATAAATGCAAGATATCTCCCACTACTCATTTTTGTTTCAACCACTTACACTTATTTAGCCATGCGATAAATTGATCAACACATCATTTTACTCATCTTTCAAATTCAAAATACACTTTGCCTAATGTTTTTTCATATTTTGTCGATGATTTGGTGTTTCCATGCTTATTTGTTTTTATTTTCAAATAAAACATTTTTTTTACAAAAGGGATAGGGTTTTCAATATTTTTAAAAAGGGGTCTGAGATGCATGAACGAGGTTCACGCATCTCACAGAGAGCTAAAATAAAAAAAACAGCAATATGATATCAATAAATATTAATTAAACATATAAATAAAATAGTAATAAATATAAACAAAATATTTGTCAATATTTATAAATAGCAATTACAAACTAATAAACTTAAAGTAAAAATTAAGAAATATTAAGAAATATCAATTAAATAATAGAAAATATTAAAATAATGTTAATAATTATTAATAAATATTAATGAATAATAGATATTCATTAAATAATTATTAATAGATATTTTTGGTGCACTGCTCGATTTGGGAAATAATGTCGTCTTCTACCAACTGATCATGATACCACATGAAACAAGAACTTATGCACTTATCATCAAGGGTAATCCAAATTTATTTTAGGATGAAGATATTAATTGTGATATGTAACTTTTATTAGAATAATCAACCTAAAAATTATGCACTAAATTTAACAAATAGATAAAAAATATTCAAATGAAAAAAAGAAGGATAAGTGGACTTTGAGCGCATTCATACTTGAACTTTTCGTATGTCTTTGATTAATTGAATTACAACCTATTCTTATTCAGTTTATTTGTTTGTTAAAAAAGGAAGAGGGATTTAGAAAAAAACTCCTCTTTCAATAACATGATCTTCCTGAACATTCTACAGTAATTAGGTTTGATTCTAATTAATATACTAATTCTGGTAGTAATTTCATATTTCTTCATTTATCTCCCCCTCAAGGGAAACACTCATAAATATATTTATAATGGTGAATTTTTCCAATAATGGTTTTCAAGATGTTCTAATACAGAGAATACACTAGAATTTATCTTCGTCTTATGAATGTCATGATTTGAAAACTTATATAACTTAATCAAGAATGATCTTATTCAATACTTATTTTTCAGGATACCAAAACATGATCTAACCATGATGATATATTCTTTATACTTATTGTCTTGGATATGATAACATATATTCTTAAAATTCATCAATGATGTCCTTCTTCCTTATCAATGGAGTTGGTCCTGTTTCGATAGTATTCATGATTGTACATTTGAACATTTTTCTAATTTATATTGTGTAGTAGAGATCCCTTCACATTACATTTGTATTTTTGTGTTGATTTGTTTCCCTTATTAGTTTTCATGGATGGTGTAATATTAACCCTCTTAAAGGTTGTTTCTTATTCTGGAAGAATATGAATTCAATATTTTTCATAATATCCATAATTTTATTACACGATGGAGGTATTTTAATAGTAAAATCCTCTAGTGAAGATTGTGTACCAGTAGAAATTGTTTCCTTTTATAAAGTATGAATATGTATCTTCTCAAAATTGGACAAATGAACTTTTAATTCATATTGTAGTTATTTTGATCTTCAATCATAATCATCTACTCTTCACAAATATCCATTATTCATTCAAATTCTTCTTCATGCAATTTAATTTTTTTAAACAAATAATCGTGTTCCATGATATTCTAGGATTTTACATCTAATTTTAAATCATTGAGATCAATAATATTTTTCAAGATTTCTTCAATTTCACGCATCTTTTCATCCAGAATCTATTTGATTTCAAAATAATTAATATAATTAATATAATTAATATTTATTAATTAATTTAATCATATTATTTATTATACACACATATATATATATTGGTAGATAATTTGATAACAGTAAGAAACTTATTAAAAAAAATAATAGAAGTCTATAAATGATAACAGTAAGACACATAAAAAATGTATCATAAATCAAATATCAACCTAATCTACGTCTCTGGCATGGATGCTCCTCTGTCCCACAACCAGACGTATACTGGATGCGCCCACGCCACGTCTGTCTATGTTTGTGCTCTTGCGTACGCTGCACATCCTCATCGACAACCACCTCCACATCCTCCTGTGTGACAGGCGGTGGATGTACAGTCTCACTGCCTATACCCTGGCCCGAATCTAAGGATAGTGGAAGCTGGCTGGAACTCTCACCAACATAGGAAGTAGATGGCTGCTCTACTGCAGATGACTGCAATAAAGCATTGATCTCAAACCAGTTATCGTCTGTATGTACCTATGGCTATGCCTGCGAAGCTGGAGGAGCATCTGACTGATCATTCTAAACACCCTCCTCCAGACAATAGCATGTGGCCGAGTAAGCTGGACACCCTCCTCCTGTAGAGAAACAACATCCATAACAAGGTCATCACCCCCAGGTACATCTATGTGAGGCTCAGCAGGCTCTGCGGCCTCCGTAGCAGGTGGTGGATCAAAGAAAATGCCATGATAAATCTCATCCATCGACGGAAGCAACTGTGCCACGAGGGTGTGAAAATATGTCGGGTCAAAGGCAGATCTCTCCACTAGATCAGACATATGAAGTAGATGAAAAATACGAGCATCCTATGAAAACAAATTCCGTTGTTAAGTAATATGAATAAAAAATCTGTTGAATAGTGGAAGGAAGAATTCATACCAACTCATGAAAGCCCCATCCGTTACATGTCAGAAATATTACTGGGGACCTGATGTACCAGCCTGCATAATCCATCTAATGCATCAAATGAAAACGTACTGTCCCTGACCCTTGCAACTGAGACTCCCATCGTCTATCCCATAATGCAACATATTTGGCATGGTATCTCCTCCAATCAAAATCCCTCTTCCCTGACATCTTCAGGGAATGCAATGAATCCAACTGACTGGGCGGGTCAGGAAATGGCTGAAGGAATCCAAACTACCTCATAACCCCATCTGTTTGATGCCACTTGACTATATGAAAATGAATCAGTGGAACCCTGTAGGAGCCGATAGCAAGCATCACTGTACAGTATGACGGAAGACTCTGAAGGATATCATCTGTATAAGGCATCCATGTAATCTGAAAGAAAAAATGAATAATCAATTAATAAATGAATAGATGTACAGTAAAGAGTAAATATTTAACAATATAAATAATAATCACTTACATCGTCTGGTCAAATTCTATCTAACATAAGTCTGTAGGCGTGAACATCATGTCTGGGAGAATCTAAACGTCGATGCGCCTGACTCCACCTGTAGATAACATTTTTATTTTTACATTTCATAATATAATCTTATACAATTAAGTTATATATTAGAAGGAATTAATAACATACCAATGTACACGTGGAGCCTTTGCTACAATATCAACAGGTAATGGTGCACGTGTATGTGGAGCTAAATAAGGGATGTGCTCCCATACCCACATCTGCAGAAGAACCTTGCATCTTGTGATCTACATCTTATCGATGCGATATGCGCTGCATAGGGCCCTGTATGTATATTCTATGCAGGCAGACCCCCAGCTATACCGGCCTTCCTGGTCCAAATTCTCAAAAAAAGATAAACACATCAGGTGCACAAAAGTAGTAGAGTGGTCAACAAAAAGCATGCCACCGATCAGCCTCAAAATATATGCACGTGCAAATCACATCACAGTGACATCATCAGCATCATCTGGTAAATGTGTGAAGTGCTAGTCTAACCAAGGCATCAACAATCTACCACCGACGATGGTCCTGCCATCATCCTGGGCCTCTATGCCCAGTAGTCTATGAATAAGCTCAGGCAAATCTGATGGAACTCATCCTGTCAGAGCATGTCTATCGATAGGGAGGCCCAACATAATGGCCACATCCTGTAACATAATAGTCATCTCCCCCTCACTGAAATGGAAATTATGCAACTCTGGCCTCCATCTCTCTATAAGTGTGGCAATGAGCTGATGATAAAGAAATGTGAAGTCGCACATCGCACCTCCATAGAATCTAGCTCGACGAAGATGGGGGACGATAGCGGGAGGTGGTGTGATATGATGGAAATGGTGAGATCTGCATACACTCAAGGGAGTCACAGGACGTCCCCTTCTAAAAGCAGTCGTGATACATGAGTAGTCTGAGATGTAAGCAATGGAAAACCTGCCATCTGCACACATGATATCATCGTTACTTTTTAATAGTGAATTGAATAAAAATTGTAAACTTTTATTTAAAAAAACCACAAAAAGTAAAATAAGGTAGAAAATAAAGCTACAGTGATGAAAAACCTGCATTGAAGATGTGGAAGCATGATGTATTCATTTTTGTTTGGTGTTTATTTTTTTAATAGTTTTAGTATCATAAAATTCTTTATGATAAAATCCAAAAATTGTAAACTTTTATTAAAAAAAATCTACAACAAGCAAAATAAGGTAGAAAATAAAGTCGCAGTGATGAAAAACCTGCATTGAAGATGTGGAAGCATGATATATTCATCTTTGTTCAGTGTTTATTTTTTTAATAGTTTTAGTATCATAAAATTCTTTATGATAAAATCCAAAAATTGTAAACTTTTATTTAAAATAAATCTACAACAAGAAAAATAAGGTAGAAAATAAATTAGTAGTGATGAAAAACCTGTATTGAAGTTGTGGAAGCATGATATATTCATTTTCGTTCAGTGTTTATTTTTTTAATAGTTTTAGTATCATAAAATTCTTTATGATAAAATCCAAAAATGAGACAAACCAAAATTCAAACATCTAAAAAATGGAGCAGGTAAGAAATAAAAGGATTAAATAATGTAACATTCACATACGAAAAAACATATACATATTAATGATACGGTACATAGACTCGATCATGGATGACGAGATGTGGAACTCTGTCCTTCCACTTGGGGACATCTCTTACGAGTATGTCCTTCTGCGTGACAAATACTGTATCATATTCTCCCTCCCTGTTGTCAAGGCCAATCCATCTCATTTCTAATGCGAGTTGACTTCGGTCTTCCTCAGGGCCGCAACCTGGTAGCATGAAGCCAATAACTTTAAAAATGACAGACATTGAAAAAATAATAAATGATACCAAAACCAACTTATGAAAACCTAGAAATATTAGGGACGATGGTCGGTTGATCAGCATGCAATGTGATAGAATGGAAGTCACCAACAGGCATCCAAGCAGCACTATAACTATTAACCAAAGTGCTCATGTGATACACCAGGTCAACATATGGATACCATGATATATTTACCGAAGCGCAAGCTGCTATAACATGTGCACATGGATGTCTCAATGCCTAAAAGCTACCGCAATCATAGTACCTATTGTCCAACATCACGATAAACACTCCACTAGTAGTGCATGTAGCCTGGTCATAGCATTGTCTTACCCGAAAGCTCCTATTTTCCCTATCAAAGGCTATAACATTCCATCTTGAAGCCTCATTCCATATCCGGTCAATATCACTTTGAAAATGCTGAGTAAAATGAATTCCATTTTCCATCCTCTGGTAGGACTTTTGGGACCGGTCAAAAAAGTAGTGAACACATCTAAAAAATGTCTCTTGCACTAACCCTGTGATTGGGAGTTTGCGCACACCCTTGAGGACCCCATTTATGAACTCCACTATATTAGTGGTCATATGCCCATATCTCATGCTACCATCATATGCTAATGACCATTTTTCCTTTGAAATTTGCATCATATATTCATATACCTCCTCATTAACAGTTCGAATCTTTTCAAGACGTCGATCAAACCTTTCTTGTTGGGGTTCATATGCTGAAACCATAAGATAATAATGTATTAAAATGGATATTAAATTTTGTTAAAAAACAAGTTTAGAAAACCATACCCAACTTGAGGATCGCCTTCTTTATGGCCTCATCTCTAAAATGATTATGCACATTACTTGCAATTTGTCTAATGAAATAATGATGATAAGCATTCGGCTTAGTCCAAGAAACCCCATCACTACTCACAACCTCTATAATCACTCGATGGCGATCAAATATCAGACACACACCCTATTTTTGCATGACATGAACACATACACATGCCAAAAACCAACTCCAGCATTCAAAATTTTATTTTTCAACAATAGAAAAAGCAAGTGGAAGAGGAACACGATTACCATCATGTGTGGCAGCAATGAGTAGAACACCTATATACTTGCCAAAAAGGAATGTGCCATCTACCTAAATAAATTTTTTACAATAGGGAAAGGCAGCAATTCATGGTCTGAATGCCCGAAAAATCCTATTGAACTTCACCTTTGACCGATCAACTCGATGATTCTGGGATACATACTCAACATTTTCCAAATGATAAACAATCTAATTGTTGAGAGACAACAATTACATAAGCTTTGGAAATATCGCATAAGATTTATCCCAATCACCATACACTTTTACAATGGATTTCTTTTTTTCATTCCAAGATTTGTTGTATGATATCTTATAGTTATACAACTGTTGAATTCTTTCCTGAACAAGGGAAACAAGAACATCCTGACATGTTCGTATCATCTCACAAATAACAGTATATATAAACTCTGCATCAAGGTAAGAGTGATCTTGTGCCAAGCTGGGATGTAGAAAAGTGTGTGGGCCTTCTAATTTGGTTATCTCCCAACATCCATAATATTTATCAAATATTGCTCTTAATCGAAATTTACATTTTGAACCATATTTTTCACAACGAATGAGATATTTGGTCTTCTTTGACTCATCAACCACAAATGTGAAATGTCGCTCAATGTGGTATTTCTTTATCACATTTTTCATGGCCAGTTTACTTTCGAAATCCTGCCCAACATATATGGAATTATCATTTGATGCAGGCCTATTCCCTATAATTCCAGGGAATTCAGAAGCTGGTGTAATGACATCCCAATCAAAATGCTGTTCACGAGACATTCCTTCAACTAAGGAACTCAAAAATGAAGGCTGATTACCACTAAATGGTGGATGTAGTGGATGTATATCTCTTAAAGGAACCTCAGAAGGTTCATTCCCCACCACATAATCTCCTGATGACTCCCCAGATTCTTCTTCCTCAGATAACATTTCATGCACTATATCAGCACACAAAGGGATTTCATCTACATTTCCTTCCAAATTTTTATTATCTTCTTCATAACATTCTTCCACAGGAGTCATATGAGGAGGCAATGAATAAGACTACTGTGAAGGACCGGCTTCTACAGAGCTCACAAAGCATGGTTCTGTAGTAATCGATCTCACCACATCAATATCAGAAATGAAAAAAAATAATTCCATCAAACCATTAATACACTGTTTCCTGAATAATAGAGAAGCCTCCATCCAATCCTCGTCATTGACTATAGGGTACTCGCTGTGCCACAGAAGCTCAGGATATTGAATATGTCGATATCTAATTGAAGTTATTGCTTGTTCAGCCCTCAGTTTTAATCGACTATAAATCTTATTACGAACTACATCCAATGTCATACAACCATGGAGATTTACCACTTTGGCAGGTGGCACACTGTAGCTAAAACCCTTCTCGGTATAAATTACCTCACCGTTGCGATATATTTGCGCAGAAATAATTACCTATAAAAAAATAACTTAAAAATATTATATACTACATTAAAATTTTAAATTATTTAATTTGGTTTTGAATAATTGATTATCTTGAGACTTTTTTTTATGTATTGATTTATCAATGTTAAGGTATAGTGATCGTGATATTATCACAAAAGAAAATTTAATATAATGTTTCATAAAGTTTAATTACTTATGAATATATAATCATGACTTGATCTTGAGACTTACGATTAGTTTATCATTATCTGATAAACTAAACACAACATATGGGTGGAATCCTGTCTCTATTATCAAATATTTCAGCAACCACCAATCTCCTATCAAACAACAACGCCTCCTCTCGAACGAGTTCTCGAATGCCTCTTCGCGGACACCTCTTCAGGGAAGCCTGTTCTGGGACACCTCTTCGGGGGCGTCTATTTTTTAATTGCAAATTTACTCACATGCATGTGAGGGGATCTAGGGGTATGAAATACATAACTTTTTTTAAGTGGACATGCAGGTCCTTACACATACTGAGAGATGACTCGCAAGTCATCAATGCGGAAAAAATGTAATTATTACAAATTGAATAACCACATACAAAAAATAAAACATGCAATTTCAATTATGCATGGACAGTCATGTCAAGATTAGTCATCACTCATACCATGTTTTTTGGTATAATTATTATATTATCCATATTATATAACTTTATCTATTACTAAATGAAATGTATATTAAATACTACACCTATTTTCCAAAAATTTAACTTCATGTGCATATATATATATAATTATTAATAACATTTAATAAATTTTATTATAACTAATATAATTGAGATTTACATAATAAACACTTGTTATTTTAAATTTTATGGAATTGTAATGTTTTTTGGTCATTATTCTACTTTTCAAAATATAAGTAAATATATTTTCTACTTTATTGATTAAAAATATTATTACTAGTAAATAAAAGTAATATAATTTACACTTACATCAAAACCATTCATTAAAATAAACTTCTCTAACATAAAGTACTTTTCCTAAACATTCAACATTTTTGACATAACGTAAAACATTCAATATTCAGACAACATACATTCAAAAAATTAAATCATACAAACATTCAAAATCCAAAAAATTAAATCATAAAAAACATTACACATCATGCATAACATATGAAATAAATAAATCATACACACAATTAAACATAAAAATGAAATAAATGAACACAATTAAAACAATTAAAATGTTAAATAGAAATTTTACCTCTATAAAAGCAGCAAATATTTTTTGAGAAAGAATTTCTGCAGGGCTCCCCAACAAAATCTAGAGGAGAACAATGATTTTTGAGGGGGGGGGGCACCTACTTTTATAAACTTTCTCGGTGGGATGCGTGAACCCCGTTCACGCATCCCAGCAGCGGCTCAGATACGTGAACCCCATTCACGCATCGTCGACGCAACAAGCATGCATGATCCCCATTCACGCATCCTTCGCATACCAGCTGAAGGATGCGTGAATGGGGTTCACGCATCTTCTATGGGGGAAATGATGTGTGAAATCCATTGACACATCCTTCCATGGTGAAGGATGTGTGAAATCCGTTCACGCATCCAAGACCCATTTTTAAAATTACGCAAACCCTGATCCCCTTTCCTGATTTTTTTTATAAAACCCCAAAAAAACTTTACTTCCAACTCTGCATTTAACAAAATTTCAATTCCAAACACCTGTCACTTTCTTTCTAGCCACACATTTGATTCAAAAAGAATAAGAAAAAGGGTCCCTAGCTACCAAAACAATAGCAGGTGAGTCTTCAAAAATGAATAAGATATAATAAATGAAAGATATCACCCACTACTCATTTTTGTTTCAACCACTGGCGCTTATTTAGCCATGTGATAAATTGATCCGCACATCATTTTACTCATCTTTCAAATTCAAAATACACTTTTCCTAATGTTTTGTCATATTTTGTTGAAGATTTGGTGTTTGCATGCTTATCTGTTTTTATTTTCAAATAAAACTTTGTTTTTCATGTGTGTTGTTTATGTCTTCATATTTCTGTCATTCCATCTAGTTTAATATGATCTATTTTCTGGTTGCATTGCATTCTGGTGAGTTGCATTCATTATTACGTAGAGTATTCCTTTTATTATTATATGGAGTGATTTTTTTTAATCTCTAGTAAGGTTTTGTTTAATCAGACATGAAGCATTCACCATTTGTCATTTATTCTGACAAGAGGGTTTCTGCTTTGGTTAGTTTTATGCAGCAATTATTTTGATAGTTAGCATATTTAATCTAATGTAAGTGGTTTTCCTGGAGAATTATTTCTGATGTTCCATGTTTGTGTTGTGGTCTATTCTTATATCATCGGTTTGTGTTGATATCACGCAGCTCGTTCTTAATCTTACGTCACATCTACCTCTGTCAGGTTTTTTATATAAATGATTTTTTTATTTTTTTTATATAAAAGGGGTAGGGTCACAAATATTTATAAAAATGGGTCTCAAGATGCATGAACCCTGTTCACGCATCTTAGGTGCAGAGAGATGCATGAACATGATACACGCATCCTGCGCAGTCGGGATAAAAGATGCGTGAAGCCCGTTCACGCATCTACCCTCACCAGGAAGCGTGAACAGGGTTCACGCATCCTTTGTAAACTTTAGGAAGGATGCATGAACCCCATTCACGTATCCTACAGAAAGTTTTTTTTTGTATTTTTAAAATTTTTATTTTTATTTTTATTTTTTTTATTTTGTTTATATGTATATATATAACTAAAAAATTCAGAAGAATTTATCTATTATTTAATATCCAGCAGTACTTTCATTACAATAGTCTTGATTCTGACAGGCACCCCCACCCATGGATCTATTTTATAAGAGGGCTAGCCCAGGAAATCCTTCTACATTTTCGATGTGGGATTCAGGTTCTCTCTTTCCTGCGCAGAACATTCTGCATTTCCGATGTGAGATTTTGTTTCAAGTATGTGGCTTTGAAAGACTATAAAATACAAACCATAAGACCAATATAAATTAAACTTAAAACATAGATTAAATATATAATAAATTGTTGAAAATAAAAAGAATTTCATAAAAAATGTTGATGAATAATAATTTATATGCTTTCAAAGCCACCAACTTGAAACTTAAAAATGTTTCAAATATGTGTCTTTGAAACACTATAAAATAAAAACTATAAGACCAATATGAATGAAACTTAAAACATGAATTAAAAATATAAAAAATCATTGAAAATAAAAAGAAATT
Organism: Viscum album; assembly: GCA_963277665.1. Lineage (NCBI taxonomy): Eukaryota > Viridiplantae > Streptophyta > Magnoliopsida > Santalales > Viscaceae > Viscum > Viscum album. The sequence continues at coordinate 1,121,481,322 of OY728121.1, forward strand.
TGTAAAAAATGTTGATGAAAAATAATTTATAAGCTTTCAAAACCACAAACTTGAAACTTAAAAACGTTTCAATTATATGGCTTTGAAAACCTATAAAATAAAAACTATAAGACCAATATAAATAAAAATTAAAACATGGATTAAACATATAAGAAATAGTTAATGATTAATTAGTTAATTAGTAATATAATTATTAATTAGTTAATAATTAGTTAATTAGTAATATCATTAATAATTATATAATAATTAATTAGTTAATTTGTAATATAACTATTAATTACATAATAATTAATTTGTTAATTAGTAATATAATTATTAATTATACAATAATTAAGTATTTAGTAAGTAATATAATTATTAATTATATACTAATTCATTAGTTAATTAGTAAATTAGTAATATAATAAATAATTATAATTATTCATTACAATTATTAGTTATTAATTATTAATAATTAATTATATAATAATTAATTAGTTAATTAGTAATATAATTATTAATTATATAATAATTAACTAATTGATTATTATATAATTAATTTTTAATAATTAATAATTGTATTGGTAATTAACTAATTAATTATTATATAATTAATAATTACTAATTATAATTAATAATTACATTACTAATTAACTAATTCCTTATTATATAATTAATAATTATATTACCAATTAACAAATTAATTATTATATAATTAACAATTAAAAATTAAAAATTAATAATTATAATGAATAATTATAATGAATAATTATATTAATAATTAACTAATTAATTATTATATAATTAATAATTACAAATTATAATTAGTAATTATATTACTAATTATAATTAATAATTATATTACTAATTAACTAATTAATTAGTATATAATTAATAATTAATAATTATAATTAATAATTATAATTAATAATTATATTATTAATTAATTATTGTATAATTAATACTTATATTAATAATCAACTAATTAATTATTATATAATTAATAATTAATAATTAATCATTAATAATTATAAAGAATAATTATAATAAATAATTATAATTACTGATTAAATTAAAAATTAATTAATTAATTATTTTATAATTAATAATTATATTAAAAAAATAACTAATTAATTATTATATAATAAATAATAAATAGTTATAATTAATAATTATATTAAAAATTAACTAATTAATTATTATATAATTAATAATTAATAATTAATAATTATAATGAATAATTATAATTAATAGTTATATTACTAATTAACTAATTAATTATCAATTAATAATTATATTACTAATTAACTAATTAATTATTATATAATTATATTACTTATTAACTAATTAATTATTGTATATTGGTAATAATAATTAATAATTAATAATTAATAATTATATTAATTTTTAACTAATTACTAATTATATTACTAATTAACTAATTAATCATTAACTATTTCTTATATGTTTAATCCATGTTTTAATTTTCATTTATATTGGTCTTATAGTTTTTATTTTATAGGTTTTCTAAGCCAAGTACTTGAAACATTTTTAAGTTTCAAGTTGGTGGTTTTGAAAGCTTATAAATTATTTTTCATCAATATTTTTTATGAAATTCTTTTTATTTTCAACTATTTCTTATATATTTAATCCATGTTTTAAGTTTCATTCATATTTGTCTTATAGTTTTTATTTTATAGTCTTTCAATGACACGTATTTGAAACATTTTTAAGTTTAATGTCGATGGCTTTGAAAGCTTATAAATTATTATTTATCAACATTTTTTATGAAATTATTTTTATTTTCAAAAATTTATTTTATGTTTAATCCATGTTTTAAGTTTCATTTATATTGGTCTTATAGTTTGTATTTTATAGTCTTTCAAAGTGACGTACTTGAAACAGAATCCCACATCAGAAATGCAGAGTGTTCTGCGCAGGAAAGAGAGAACTTGAATCCCACATCGAAAATGCAGAACGATTTCCAGGGCTAGCCCTCTTATAAAAGAGAGCCCTGGGTGAGGGTATCTGTCAGAATCCAGACTGCTGTAACGGCAGAACTTCTGGATATTAAATAGCAGATAAATTCTTCTATTTTTTTTGTTTTATTTATATATATATATAAACAAAAAAAAAATAATAAAAAAATGAAAAATAATAATAATTAAAACTTTCTATAGGATGCATGAATGGAGTTCACGCATCCTTCATAAAGTTTATAAAGGATGCGTGAACCCCGTTCACTGTTCCTGGTGAGGGTAGATGCGTGAACAGGCTTCACACATCTTTTATCCCGACTGCGTAGGATCCATGAACCCCGTTCACGCATCTCTCCGTTCCTAAGATGTGTGAACCCCGTTCATGCATATCTCTGCGCCTAAGATGCATGAACGATGTTCACACATCCTAAGACCCATTTTTATAAATATTCGTAACCCTACACTTTTTATATAATTTTTTTAAAAAAAACCCATTTATATAAAAAACCTGCCTCTGCCTCTTATATCGAATACCATTAGATGCTGGTTGTTATGATCGATTTAATTAATCCACCTATTATTAGCTATTACATCACAGCCTTAACTACTGGGCCTTCGTGATTACCCCCACAACTTGGTGATACCAAGTATCCACCATTCACATCATTCGGTTCATCCCATCCTAGATAAAAAAGAGTGTGAGAAAGATCGTCGGAGCTAGAGTTTGCCATCCATAGAGGAGTGCATCTGTAACCTTGCTTTAATCATGTTGAGTTCATCCTGAAGCTTGGGTCTGATGGAGATTTGAAGCTAGTACATGCGAGGAGATCTTTGTTTTTTTCCGTTGGTGATTTCCAGATCTCGAAGTTGGGCTAGAGCATCTTCGGGCTTTTTTAGCAAGCAAGAACCTAGTAGTGGTAAGGACAATATTTAAGTATTCTTACCTATGTTGTTTGTGTTCTTTATATTTGTTGTTTTTTCTTCATTTATTCTCTTGTACTCATTTTTTTTAACATTAATAAAAACTAGGCAGGGTGGTGTTGTTGTCGTGGATATAAGACCAAATCGTCATGAACCATATTAAATCTATGTTTTTCTTTAATGTTTTTTCTTAACTTTTTTCACCGCTCATTTTGAATCATTACCACTTCACTTACTTATGTTATTTTTGGACCTAAGAATCATGAATTCATGAACATAATGAAAACCATCCGTGTATATAGTGTCCTTGGCTATAGATAACAATGGGTCGGGTACCCGCTAATTTTGGGGTACCCAAACCCAAACCCGATTATATTATAACTACCTTAACTCTAACATGAAACCATTTATATCTGTTTATTTATTACCTTAAATTGAATCTAATTAATAAAATAATATTCCTTTAAATATCCATACCTACTTATTTATTATTATTTTTAATCATCTGATATATGTAGCTAAATGTGTTGGAAAAGAACCTGTGGCGGCTCGGCACACAACAGGGGGAGGGTGTCTCTGATGCGGAGGGATTCAAAATGGATAGGGAATGTAGAGGATTATTAATCCCGCACACTAGACATTGTATCTGATTTGGACATTTTCCACATAACAGGTGTTGTCCCACATCGGAGACAACATTGGGCACATGGGGCTTTATAACCATATGTATATCTTTCCCATTTTGAAACCCACCACGTCACATACCCCCTTCTATCTCTACTGTGTGCCGTGCCGTTGCAGCCTCTCCATTGTCAGGCCTTTTCAGCCTTCAAAGCGAAGGTATTAAGAGGATAGTAGAATATTAAATAACCCAATTAATAATTTGGTAGTCCCTATAACTCAATGATTAATAGGTACCCCAACCTGATTTAATTCAACAACGAAAATGATTTTAACCAATGAAAAATCAAGATGACTGTTTTTGGTCCAACAGACTGCAATATTCCCTTCTTGAACCTAAGAAACGGGTTTTAGGTTTTTTGATATTGTATCACCAATACTTGAACCCTACCCATTTAAAAATCAAGATGACTATTTCTGGTCCAACAGACTGCAATATGCACTTCTTAAACCCAAGAAACGATTTCAGGTTTTTGGATATTGAATCACCAATACTCGAACCCTACCCAACTAATTGGGTAGTCCCTATAACCCGAACTCTACTTTAAAATGACTAATAGGGTACCCCAAACTGATTTAATTGGGTCCTGTAAGATAGATTACCCAATAATTAGGTACCCATTTTCAATACCCTTAAGGAATCTAATAAGTACGAAATCGATAAATTCAACAACGAAAATGATTTTAACTAATGAAAAATCAAGATGAATGTTTTTGGTCCAATAGACTACAAATGCACTTCTTGAACCTAAGAAACATGTTCAGGTTTTCGGATATTGTATCAACAATACTTGAACCCTACACAATTAATAATTGGGTTGTCCTTGGAACCCGATCTCTACCCGAAAACGATTAATAGGCACCCCAACATAATTTAATTGGGTCTAATAAGATAGATTACCCAATAATTAGCTACCCATTGTCATCTCTACCCTTTTTCATTTCATGAGGGAACATGGTTAATGTTTTCCTCGATGATTGGTGTCAAAGCCTCATGTATCACCAATTACAAATGATTTTAACCAATGAAAAATCAAGATGAGTGTTTCTGGTCCAACAGATTGCAATATGCACTTCATGGACCCAAGAAATAGGTTCAGGTTTTCAGATATTATATCACTAATAATCGAACCCTACGTAGTCACTGGAACCTGAAATCTACCCAAAAACAATTAATAGGCACCCCAACCTAATTTAATTGGGTTCGGTAAGATAGATTACCCAATAATTAGGTAACTATTGTCATCTCTATCCTTGGTCATTTCATGAGGGAAAATGGTTAATGTTGTCCTCGATGATTGGTGTCAAAGCCTCATGTATATGATTATGGAATATAATAATTAAAAAATCGATAAATTCAACAGCAAAAATGATTTTAATCAACGAAAAATCAAGATGAGAGTGTTTCTGGTCCAACAAAGATTGAAATATGCACTTCATGGACCCAAGAAACCTATAATTAATTAGTCCACTAATGGATAGAGTACGACCACCTATAATAATGTCTCTACCAACATATTAATGAAATTACATAGTTCTCCTATACTATCTTTTGCTAACAAAGTTTTGCGAGAGGTTTCTTATGAAGCCCCCACTCTTGGAATATGGTCTAAACTTGAAAAATTATACATGACCACTTCATTAGTAGGCCACTTGCATAAAAAAACAAAAAACTGTATAACTTCAAGATGCCTCCTGAAACCCCAATCTAAGCACCTCTTGATTAGTTTAACAAAATTCTGTTTGATTTTGATAGTATTAATGTTAAAGTTGAGGCTGAAGAACAAGAAATAATATTATTTATTTCTTTGGATATTTCATATGAAATTATTATTCATGCTATGATGTATGGTAGATATTCTTTGACTTTAAAGGAAGTGAAATTTGTTTTTCTTTCACATGAATTATGCGGTAAGCCTAAGGTGGATGAATACCTAGGCTAAGGGTTCAACTGCTAAGGGTCGATTTGAATTTCAAAGTAAAAAAATGATAAATGAAAAAGAATAAAAAACCGTAGTCAATCTAGGTATAACCATTCCAAGTCTAATTCTTAAGATGTTACTATTATAAATACAATAAAACAAATATATTATATTGTGTGATATCTCTTGATTTGTATCTCATGATATGCATGTGATGCATATCATGAGATTATGTTATCCTTAATGTAACATGGGGTTACAAGCTTGAGATTACTCTACCTCAATGTAATGCGATATGCATATGATGCATGTCTTGAGATTACATTTTCTCATGCATAATAGGATATATTTGATATCGAGTGCATAGTTACCATCATGTCTCCCACATAGTTTTCCTTTGATTATGAATCAGCGGGTTGATTCATTTATGGATACACATAATAATTTGAAAAGTTCAAATGATTATGAGATTCTAATAGGCACGTGTTATGTGTAACACATAAGGGTTTCCATGCCATAGAAACCAATTTACGACTCCCTTTATTAAATTAATGGAGCCTATATAAAGGGATGTGATCCCCTTGTTGGAAGAGTGTGACATGTACAAACCATATTCGACTCTTTGGGTCAGTTCATCATTTATCTTTGCGGAGAAGGTGCTAGCACACCTTTGATATTTGGGGGTCATCTCATAGAGTATGAGGATCCTAGTGGCTGGTGTACCACTTGTGGAGGCGATAATCATTTGGTTGTCACTCGATGGTCTCAGTTTAGCTTACTCTATTGATCACTAAAAGGGACCAGCTTGTGATTGCATGGGAAGCCTAGCCGAACAAGCCATGCGAAGGTGGATAACTGATATCATGATGAAGAAGCTGGGGAGGAGCAGTTCCAAGTATAGTCTGTATATTTCATAAGACCTATGGGTTATATAATCTCTAAGCCTACAGGCCTTGTAAGGGTTCTCCCTCATCCCTTGAAGGGGGGGGGGGGGTGTCAAAAATCAATAAAAAAATATGGCCTTCGGGCCATTTGGGTATCATATAATAATCCTCCAAAACTCATCAGTGGTATTAGAACCATGTTCATCAAGGAATCAATATGTTCTTTTAGTGTTTTCATAAAGAACATGTACATCATAATCTTCTTGATGCCATATCATAGCGTATGATATAGTGTGGATGAGTGTCAATTGTTGGATTGTCAGATTTTGTTGCCCAACATTACGTCATAGGACACCATAATGTGTGGTACCTCTTCTTTACATTTTATTATAGGATATCGTAATGTGTGTTGCTTCTATTTAACATTACATTAGGTTATATCATAATCTCAATAGGGACCTTGGTATTACATTGTGAGATAATGTATTTTATTCTCGGTGCCGAACATTATGTTATGCGATAACATAACCTGCGCTGGGGTCACTTACATTACATTATGAGATAACATATTTTGTGGTGTTGATGCATCGTATGTTATGCGATAACATAACCTGTGGTTCCATGTCACAAAAAAGAGCATTGTGTCATAATGATGATATAGTATATATTGTTAAATATAACATGCACCTTACGACAATGCTTAATGTAACCACCGATATCAATTGAGGATTACAATTGATAGTACCCCTATCCGTTATAAAACACAATTCAAGCCTAAAATGAAGAAATTTAATATTTTGGATTTTTTCCTTATAGTTTATAAAGTGTTTATAAAAAATAAGTGTCAAGCATTATTACTAGGAGATTTTCTTGCCTAAGTTAAATATTAAATGTTAATATTTATATCTCATTTTTGGAAAATGAATAAAATGTTTATTTATTTGTTTATTCCTTTTGAATAGCCATTTATAAAAATTGTTTATAAAATGTGAATATTATATATTTTTTAATTTATGTGATAAATTGATTCTTATAATTTTCAATGTCATGCAATACATGCTAGGTACGTTGACATATGATTTAGTTTTTATCTGTATTGACATCAGTTTGTAATTAAAGTTATTATCTTGAATTTAGTTTTTGAATAAAGTTTATACATATTAAGTATTTATGATGAATTACAATCTCTCGAGTAAAGTATCTCTGGGTAGAGTAACATTGGATCGGACTTCCCACTAGTCTGGAGGCTTATGGCTTGTTCTGGGGGGGGGGTAGCTATATGTGGCTCCAGGTTTACACATGTGAGGATTATTAATTTTATATAATTATAAACCTTAAATGAAAATTTCATGTTCCATGTGAATAAGATGATTTTGGATATGTGTGGATATGTTTAACCTCTATTTTTTTTGAAAATAAAACAAACTATGGGTTGTGTAAAGTGTTATATATTAATGTGGTGTGAACATATTAATTTGATGAATGGAATAGAGATTGAAAAATTAAATCATTAGATGTATGCATATATAATATAATAAAACATGAGATAATAATTATTGAATGAGATACAATAGTCAGGAATTTAATATACATGTGATGTATTTATATTGGATATGAACTCAAATCAGGATAAATCGTATCTTACGACTGTCTGAATCATAAGGGGTGATATGCATGTGATACATATCACACCTTATGATTTGTGTGTATCATAAAAGAATCATGATACACTTCTGTTACCTATACCATATGCTATAATTGGATTACGATTTGCATGCATGGTATTCATGCACCTGCGACGATTCTCCAGCATGGTTTCCTTCAGTCCATCCCATTATGAATGTATTATACACAATATGCATTTCCATTAAATTGGTTTAGTGGATCCTCCAATGGGTAGTAATTTATCCTATGCATTAAATATTCCTAATGCATTTATTATTTAATGATGTGTGTCAAGGATGACTATATTAATGGATGTGATCTCTCTCTTTGGGTGAGGTAAAGCAAAGAAAGAGAATGTGGTGAAGATTGACAACTTCACGTAAAGCTTTCTATAAACTCTATTTCCCCATAGCCTCATCCATCACTCCACCGTGAAGGATCTAGCACCCCTTAGAACATACAAGAATCCTTAAATTATGAACTGGGATGTAAGGGCTGGTGTAATCACTCAAAGGCAAGAAGAATTAGTTTGATGCTTCATGATCTTCATCAAGCATTCTCCCTATAATAAGGATGATGGAGGTTGTTATTATCATGTTTCAGGTACATTGTTCTTTGTTTATTTTTTCATGTTTGAATTCTTGAAGATAGATTGGGCTGTGTTATGGGTTTTTTCTATTGCTAAAGATCATAGGATGACCCCCTATAATCCATCAGTGGTATTAGAGTCCTGTTCTTCAAGAATTAAACATGATTAATCTAATGGTTTTTTAAGAAAAACATATCACAATTCATATATGTCGATATCATAATATACAACACAAAGTAATTCTTTTGTTTTGTTTAGTCACAGCGTACAACTAGAAGATATCTTACGGTACTATATAATGAAAACCTATGATTTTTTTCCATCCTATCATACAATATGTGATATCATATGATATGACATGATTCAATGATTCTAAAAAATTAGGGGATCATACCTAATTATGATACACTGATTTATCATAAAATACGATTGATTACAATGCATTATATCATATTAAAAAACACCAATTGTCACGACCCCCCACAAAGCTACCACAATGAAGGGGAGAGATGATGACTGTCTGAGTCCTGCCTCTAGTAGGCCCCGGGTTGGAAACAAGCACTGAGGGTATAATAAACATGCATATGAGAGGCATTAACCTCTAAGAGAAAAATGTGGAAGAGAGAGATAAGAAGGATACAATAACCAAAAAATACTCAGACACACACACACACACACACACATATATATATAATAAATAAAACCCAAGTGAAAACATGTAATTCCATATAGTACTAGACAAATGAAAGGAAAACTACAAGTACCAAAAAGGTAAAGACGACAGAGATCACGGAGCCCAAATAGCTTCTACGAAACCCCAAGCTAGTAATATTCACCCCGATCACCAACTTGATCTAGATGACCTGAAAATAGTTTATATATACACAGGGTGAGCATAACATTATACTCAGTAGGATCCTCACCAGAGCCTCACATGCAAGAGATAAATAAATAAAACTAATGCACGATGAACAATAATAAAACTAACTCATCACCTAAATAGGTATATTAAGTTCCCAGACTCACCATGGTTATCTCTCACCAAGTATTACATATAAGAGAGCATATAATATAATAATGTACATAAAGGGTACCCCACTCTTGCTTCCCCACTGTTTTGCCACTCGGCCCCAACGCTACATGTCCTAAGCATCTCTCTCCAAAGGCAAGTCAGCCCGAAAACACTTGGGCAAGGCACCACCACATGCACCTCATGCACCATGTAACCACATCATCCCATCCACATATCCATATATAGTAACCAAGTAGTTTCTAAGAGACTCTATAGCCCATATGACGTATATCAAACATCGAAAATTATACCTCAAGCCATTAAAGCCTATACACCAAGTAAGTACCTCAATTAATCAGAGCCTATACCCATCATACCTATAATAATCCTTTGGAAACTATATCCAGTAATACATGAGTGTGAAATAACCACATGCAATCACAAACCTCTAGAAACATATATGGTAAAAATAACCACCATGCATACCAGCATAAGTAACTCCCAATAGAAGAGAGCGAGGCCATAGGGGATAGTTAGTCATCCATACTCCTACAGGGATGTTGGGGAAAACACCCTCCCAGAGTTCACTAGGTGTCAGTTTCCCTAATGGATATGGGTAGGGAAACGTACGAAATCACAGAATATACATGATATAATATAGATCACAACCACACTATGAGAATAACCTAGTCTTATAATCAACTAAAACTAATGTAACTCGGACTCCCGACTTCCACTGCTAAGACCAAACATCCTATAAGCACACAATCATATAAAAGGTCCACATTAATTACTTCATTTCTTTTTAAAGAAATTATACTCGTTAATTAATTCATTATGAATTAATTATCCATTAACATTATTCCACATTACATTACATCGCAATTCATTATGTTAAATTTCATAGTAAAGTCCATGCCCTCCAGGAATAATCCAAACCAAGTCCATGATTTATCAAGATTAGCATCTTTTAGCATTTTCATTCCATCATCAACCAACTCCGTGGGTTAAACATTTATTTATTAATTACATTGTTCTATATCTAGGTACTCTCAGAATACCATCCTAAGCTACCAACAAGAGGAAAAATGCAACCAAGAACCTCCATCTGCCTCAAGTAGTAGGGAAAGGAATATAGATAAAATAAGAAACTCAACCATCGACCATTAAACATATTCAAAAGTGAGGATAACAACTCTCAGTATCTCATCTACAGGTAAGCTCATATTTAACTCATTACATCACCTGCGATTCCATCCCTAACACCCACATGAATATACCGATTCACCTCACCAACACAAGAATCATATACTACCACATCATCCGGGTCTCCCCACCCACATATCACAACAACCATCCCAGGCTCATCCATCCTAGACTCACGTCACATCCAAGCCTTCCCACCCCATATCACACATCATCCCTCTAGGGTTAGCCATACCAGGATCATATCATAAGGATCGTATCCAAAGAACATCACAAAGAAGTAGGAAACAACCAAGAATAGTCAATTGGGAAACTGGGACCTCTAAATAAGGCATTCCACCTCCATATCAAAACAAGCTCTCACAACTCCAAAATAAGGAACTCAACCTTCTAAAAAAAGGGAAACTCAGGCCCTAGAAAATTATCTTTATCACACAACCAATTCTTATTCCATCTCAAATTTACTGATTCATTTATTAATAGGTTCCAACTATGGGCAACCTAAGGCATCAAGCTACAAAAAACTATCAAAGAAAAAACATGCTCTTATAATTTATTTTGGTTTAAAAAAACCTAGAGAAGTATCATTCTAAATTAATATAAATTTTCAATTATTATAATTAATCATAAACATCCTTCACATTATCTATAAATTCCATTAATCATATGGAAGATCAGTTTCAATTAAACATGTCCAATGCATCAATTTGATTATTATCAAATTACATTAACCATCAGATTACAAATATGCCTCTTCTATAATTTCTTAAGCCAATTAATTATCAATTAATTATAGATTTAATTTCTTTACCAATTTTACATTAAGAAAAAAATGACAATCCAATGCATAAACAAATGTGATAACAAATCAAGACATAAATATCACACTATCTAGCAAAATAAGAGGCAAACCGCTATCACGGTATAAAGAAACAACATCAACAACATGTGATCACTATCCAATTTCTTAATCTAGTTTAATAATTATTAAGTCAAATTAATTTCCATCCAGAGGGATAAACTATGCTCAATTTATGATATTAAATAAATAAGATGAGAAGAAATGAATCCCCTACCTCAAAAGATTTCAATGTTCTTCACACGAGAAGGAACCACATTATGGATCTATGATCACCTCTCCAGTAAGAACTATATCCATCTGAGGATGATGTGGCACAACCACACCAAAAACAACCAGTAAAACCCCATTAGAAACATGGGAGATCATCTAAAATCACATGGAAATAAGAAACAAGAGGAAATGAGATCAAAATGGGAGAAACAACTAGAAAATGAAGGACCACACCTTGGATCAATTCGGGTCACCAGAGATCGAAGATAAAAGCCCAATGATTGATTCCCTTCAAAGGGATCTCAAAATGTTGATGGAAGGAGTCACTGGCCATTGGAAAATGAGAGCATGTGTAGGGTTTGAGAAACCTGAGCAGTTGAAAACATTTATAAAAGTGCTTCATAGGATATTTAAATTATGTATATACCATTTACACATCATATAAATGTCGAGGGTCAGATCTCACTGAAAAATAAATTGATTTTTATTATTTATCCTCGAAAATTTACACATCGTGTAGCATCCCATGAACCTCCTTAAACAAGATGTAAACCACACTTACACGACATGTAAGATTTACACATCGTGTATTCACCATACTTCCATCATTTCTTATCCAAATCCATCTAGACCACTTCCAAGCCTCCTCCAAGCACTAAGATCCTCATAAATAGGAAAAGTGTTGGTCCACACAGATCTGGGACCTTAAATTAGATACCTATCAAACAATTCTTATCCTTGATAATCCAAAAAAACAAAGATAAAAGAAAAAGGGATTGTCTAAACATACACCCCATGAGATACCTCTCAAGGATATTTAAAAATCATAAGCTCTATCACCTCATCAAAGGAACAAGTGAAAAACCACACAACAACCCCAACCATCTCCTAAACACTCTCCTGGGGGAGATACCTCTCAAACAAGAGTAAAGACACAACAACAAAAAAGAGGAAACCATATCATAAACTATAAAGATCAATATCCACAAGAGAAAAATTTTATAAGAGAATAGATAAACATAAAACATCTTGGGGTTCTGAGCACTCATCTACGACACACATTCCCAGATTCTCTCCTCCATGCAACCATTCTTACATAAGACACGAACCAAGGGAATAACATGCCCATGCAACACCTTCTCCTAGAAATCATGGATCTCCACAAGCCACTCCTCAAAGGTCAAATCATTGTCAACATCAATCTTTCGCAATTGATGACACGATAATCATCATGAAGATAACGACAGAGCAGCGATATGTGAAAAATATCGTGTATCCTACTCAAAAATTGGGGAAGTTCTATTAGATATGTCACAACTCTAATATGAGCTAACACCTAGAAATTCCCAAAAAACCAGAGAGAAATATTACCCCCATGACCAAATCTTCACTTCCCACGATGAGGAGTCACCTTGAGGAACACATGATCCACAAGGTCAAACTCTAGAGGTCTCCTCCTATGATCGACATAGTATTTCGAATGATCCTGCATTTCCTTCATCCTCTCATGAATTACTTGAACCGTCTCTGTTGTACTCTATACCAGTTCTGGTCCAAGAATTGTTGTCTCTCTGACCCCAGTTTGGTGAAATGGAGAAAGGAAAGGTCAATCATACCAATCTTAAAACGGTTCCATACCAACAGTGGAGTGAAATCTATTATTGAAAGAAAACTCAACCAAGGACAGGTGCCTCATTCATGAACCTCCAAAATCCAGGAAATAAGAGCGCAACATGACTTCAAGAGTATGGATGGTCTGCTCTATATTTCCATCCATCTGTGGATGAAAATTAGTGCTCAGTCATAATTGAGAACAAAAATAATGTTGAAGACCTCTCTACACCCTGAAGGTAAAATGAGGATCTTGATAAAAAACTATGGTCCTTGGGACTCTGTGGAGTCACACCACCTCCTCCAGATACTACCTCGATAGAACCTTCACTAATCTCAACCCCCTAATTTCTATAAAGCAGGCTATTTTTTTCAAACGATCCACTATCACCCATATAGAATCATAACCACCATGATCTCGAGGTAAAACTAGTAACAAAGTCCATCGAGATGTACTACCACTTCCATTAGGGAACATATAATAGTTGGAGAAAACCACCGAGAACATGGTGCTTGACTTTTACCTTATAGAAGAACAAACATAAAAAAAAATCTGAAACTACACACTTCAACTCAGGCCACCAAAACTGACCTCTCAATAATTGGTGCATCTTTGTCACATCAGGATGTACTACCAAAGGTGAACTATGGAACCAATGGATAACTATCTCATGTATCATTGAAGGAATAAAAATCCTTCTCTAAAACAACATTTGGTGAAATCCATCCTCAGAGCAACCATTAGGGGCATCACCAAAAACAACTCAGTCCCTCCAGAACTCCACCTCAAAATCCCCCAACTGAGAATCATTCCCTTGTTACACTAATAAAGACCGTACTGTCATCTGGAAAATACAACATCTTCCCAAAACCTCCCCCATATATAGATGAATCCCTATGAGTTCCTCCATCACTCTCTTGGAATCCCCTGATTCACGCATGACATCACTACATGACTTCCTTCTTAGCGCATCAGTTACAAAATTTCCCTTGTGTGGAATATATGAAATATCAAAGTCATAATCCTACAAGAATTCTATCCACTGACTCTAACGAAAGTTCAATTCACACTGGTAGAATACCTACCTCATGATCTCATGGTCAGTAAAATCCATAAAACTCTTTCTGATGAGGTAATGTCTCCAAAACATCAAACAAAACACCACTTTTACCAACTTGAGATCATGGGTGGAATAGTTATTCTCATGGGGATGTAACTACCAAGATTCATAAGAAACAACCTATCTATGTTGCATAAAAAAACCCAAGACAAGACAAAAAGTATCATAGAAAACCTCAAACTGAACTCCCTTAGCAGGAAAACATAGAACTGGAGCACTAACCAAATTCTACTTCAGGTGCTCAAAAGTTGTCTGGCACTGGTCAGTCCACAATAATGTCTAATCCTTCCAGGTCAAGGTTTTCAGAGGATTCAAAACCTGAGAGAAATCAACTATGAACCTCCTATAATAACCTGCAAGGTCAAGGAAACTCCACACCTCTTCAACTATATTGGGGGCCTCCCAAGACACAACCACCCCTATCTTCTAAGGATCCATAGCTACTCCCTGATGGGTTACCACATTCCCTAAGAAACAGACTTCATGAGACCAAAAATCACACATAGAAAACTTCCCAAATAGTGGGTCATGAAGAAGAACTCCCAAAATGGAATACAGATGATCTGCATGCTCCTCCTCAGATGTGGAGTACATAAGGACATCATCGATAAAAACCACCACAAACTTATCAAGGAACTCTCTGAACACTGCGTTCATCAACCCCATGAACAAAGTGGGGAATTCATCACAACGAATGACATCAAAACCAACTCATAATGCCCATGAAGACTATGGAAAGTAGTCTTTTGAATATCTTCATTATTCACTCACATATGATGATATCCATACCACAAATTGATTTTCAAGAACTAACTTGATCCTTTCAGATGATCGAATGAATCATCAATCTGCAGAAGAGGATAGAGGCTCTTTATCACTTGGTTTAAGTGATGATAATCGATACAAAGCCAAAAACTTCCATCAGCCTTCTTCACAAACAATGCAGGTTCAACCCAAGGTGACACACTTGGCTGAATAAAACCACAATCCAACATATCATCGAGTTGTATTTAAATATCTCACAACTTAGAAGGTGTCATCCTATATGGATACATCGAGATAAGAGGCACACCTAGTTATAGATCAATCCCAAACTCGATCTCCCGTCGATGAGGTAATGCTACAACCACCTCCAGAAAGACATCAGGGAACTCTTCTACAACCCTTGGAAACACTGACTATTGAACCTCTGACAAACTCAACATTAACTCATCCATCAAAGATGACAAGGACGGAACATGCCTCTGACCCATCTAAGGGTCTCTCTTTCCAACAATCACTACTGAATATCCATCAGTATCATAGAACACAAACTACCTCCTAAAGAAATCCACAATAGCCCACACCCAATAAAACCAATACATGATGAGTATGATGTCATATGGATTTATACACAAACTTTGGAAGTATCCCCAAGAGCGGTTCATCCCCAAAACTAGCTCATAATTTCTATATACTTCATAGAAGTATGATTGACTTCCAATTGGAATAGTCAATGCCACAGTCACTAGAAGTATCTCTATATCATGTCCCAAATCATGGATGAGGGCATGTGATATAAAGGATTTACTTGCTCCTGAATCAAACAAAGAATGCACCCAAGTAGAAAACAAGCATAGGGTACCTCAAATGATGTCTGGATTATCCAGTGCTAGCAATGATAAAGCATGAAGCTGAAAAAGACATACTCCATGACCTCTCTGAACCTACTCATGAACACCTCCATGAACGCACTATACTCTCTAAGGATGAAGATCATATTGGGAATATCCTATTCCCGCCCCATCTCCTATCTACTGATCCCAAAATGGAGTACCCTGCTACAGCTGGCTTGTCTAAAACTTCATCAATAGTGGAACTTGAAGCATAACAGTTGGACCAAACTAACTATTAAGAATGTTCAGGAAATCTTACTACTGATAATCTAGTAATAAATAATAAAAAAATGTGTTTTATTACTTGGAATAAGTTTGAGAGCCTCCGTCCTCAAAGAAATGAGAAGATGAGGGCTAGAAAATACCCCGACTGACCAAAACCTCTTATGTTATAAAAACGGGGAACCCCATACCACAACTATAATTCATGAGGAATCATGATGAATCCCCTTTTATAATGATCTAGATCTGGCCAGCTTCTTCTAAATAACCACTGCTCACACCAGCACCTCAAGATACATCTTCAGCATAAATGGGGTGAATTGGAACTAGATTGCTGGACACAAAGCCTCATCCAAATTCCCCACTCTGGCCTCCTCATCTAGTAGGATGTCTGATGCATATCACAAAAGGGTCCTGAAATGGACCCTGAACTCTTTCATGATAGAACTTCTTTGCTGAATGGTAAGAAGCTTCTAGAGATTGGCTGCCTTCCTGGATGAAGAAAAAAAATATACTCTGAACTAGTATCGGATCTTCTCCCATGATACTAATGACTCCTCATGATCCTAAAGGAATAAAAACCACCATTTCCTTACTACTCCATACAACATCGTCATAGACAATGAAACCCAGAGGCCCTTCTAAGCACATATCGAACTGAAAACTTTCTCAACCTCCTCCAACCAGTCTCCAGTCTCCTGACACTGAATATGAGATGAATCTTTCATACTACTACAAACTATGGAATGGAAACTCTTAGAGAATCCTCTAAGTGTCATCGTTTTCATAAACCTCTACTCTACGATGACTTGATGACATATCTCATTGAACATCTTCAGCATGAACCTGATGAGGATGTCGACCTGTAGCCATAACTAACTGCAAGAAGAAAGAACTCTTAGAGATCCTAACCTAGAATATGGAATTTTTAACATTAATTATTTTATTATCCTATTATGGTTTTAACCTATCCCAAGGTATACCCATTTCAAACATAGGAACAAAGAAGAATCATGCACGATCCTTTCATAGGTATCTACCCTGAAACTAGTATTACTAAGTTTAGTAGGCTCAGTTAACTTAAAGGTCTATGAATCGGATCATAGAAGGTACTCAATACCCAAATCTCAGCCAGTCTCTCATGTTTACATCACTTACTAGACTTAGTTGACATTTTTACCCTATGTATAAGAGGCATTACCCTCTAAAAGAAACATATGGAAGAGAGAGATAAGAGGGATACAACAAGAAACACTTACTCAGATATATATATATATATATCAAAGAAAACCCAAGTGTAAACATGCAATGACATATAGTACTAAACAAATAAAATTAAAACTACAAGTACCAAAAAGGTAAAGACGATGGCAACCATGAAGCCAAAACAACTCTTGTTAAACCTCAAACTGCTAATATCTAGCTCGATCACTAAACTAATCTAGCTTACATGAAAAAAAATTTATATATACATAGGGTGATCATAAAAATATACTAAGTAGGATCCTCCCCAGAGCCTCTTATGCAAGAGATAAATAAATCATGCTAAAGCATGGTGAACAACAGTGAAACTAACTTGTCACCTAAACGGGTATACTATGTTCCCAACCTCACCATGGCTATATCTCACCAAGTATCACATAAAAGATAGAATATAATATAATAATGTTCATCAAGGGTACCCAGTTCTTTCTTCCCTAGTGGTTTGCTTCTCTACCCTAACATCGCATGTCTTGAGAATCTCTCCAAAAGTAATCCATCCTGAAAACACTTGGGAAAGACTCCACCACATGCAACTCATGTTTAATTGGTGTATCCTAATCTTGGGGTATGGGGGTCTCCAACCCCGACACAAATTTTAGGGGCACTATAGAAGCTATGACTAACTATAGCATACCTGACTGGGTGATACCAACAAGACACTATAGAAGTGCATATTTTGGCATGACTACTGTAATAGATTATACTTCAGAAACCGTGGTATTATAGCTCAGTGAAATTCTTGCTACCGACTACTATAGATTCTTGGACTTGGGTGACCGCAACACTATAAAAGTATGAACTTCCAGCCACATTTTACTATAGAATATCAGATATTCTATGTGGTTGGTGGAAGTGGGAACCTTTTTATTTATTATCTCATTTCGATCTTGTATTTTTCATGCTTGAGAACCCTAAAAAATCTATTTAATTTTTTCTTTTGATTAGATTGATATTTCTACCTCTCGATGGATGTATAGATTATTCCTAAACCACATAAATCACTATTTCCATATTCATCATCATCTTCTTATTCTTCTTTTCCATATTTTCTTCATCTTCAAACCTCTGTCATGTGACTCCCAAAGTTTTCACAACACCTCTTGCATCACATAACCACATCATCCCATCGATATATCCATATATAGTAACCAAGTAGTATTTGGGAGCCACTACAACCTATATGACGTATATCAAACATTGAGTATTATACCTCAATCCATTACAACCCATACACAAAATAAGTACCTCAATCCATCACAACATATACCCATAAAACCTATAATAATCCTTTAGATACTATATCCAATAATACATGTGTGTAAAATAACCACAATCCATCACATCCCTCTACACACATATATGGGAAAACTAACCGTCATGCAGACCAACATAAGTAACTCACAAGAGAAGAGAGCAGGGACAAAGGGGGTAGTCAATCATCCATCCCCCACCAGGATGTTGGGGAAAACACCCTCCAAGAGCCCATTGGGTGTCAGTTTCCCTAACATACATGGGTGGTGCAACGTATGAAATCACAAAATATACATGATATAAAATAATTCATAGTCACACTCTGGGTATAACCTAGTCTTAGACTCGACTACAACTAACATCACTCAGGCTCCTAGATGACACTACTAAGACTAGATATCCTATAAGCATACAAGCATATAAAATTGCTATATTAGTTACAATATTTTTAAACCATTTCTTCCTATTAATTAATTAATTATCTATTAAATAACCATTACCATTATTCCACATTACATTACATTAAAATAAATTACATGAAATATCATAGTAAAGTCCATTCCCTCTGGGAATAATCCTAAAAAGTCCATTGTTTATAAATATTAACATCTTTTTTCATTTTCATTCTATCATCAACCAACCATGTGGGTTAAACATTTATCTATCAATAACACCATTCTATATCCAGGTACTCTAGGAAAACATACTAAGTTGCCAATAAGAGGAAAAATACAACCAAACATCTCCATCTACCTCAATTATCAAGGAAATGAATACAGATAAAACAAGCATCCTGACCATCGACCATTAAATAGATTAAAAAGCATGCATACCGGCTCTCAGTAACTCATAAATGGGTAAGCCCAAAATTAACCCATTACATCACCTCTAGTGAAAACCTTGAAACCCACATGCATATACTGATGCATCTCTCTAACACAAGCATCATATGCTACCACATAATCTGGGCCTCCCATCCCATATATCACAATAGTCATCCCAGGCTTAGCCATCCCAAGCTCACACCGTATTCAGGCCTCCCCACCCCATATCACACATCATCCCTCCAAGATCAGTCATATCAGGCTCATATCGCAAGTCTTATATCCAAATCACATCATAAAGTAGTAGGTAATAAACAAGAAAAGTCAAATGGGCAACTGGGCCCTCAAAATAAGGTATTCCGCCTCCATATGCAAACGATCTCTCACAACTCCAAAACCAGGTACTTGGCCTTCCCACAAAAAATGGGTAACTCGGGACCTATAAAATTATCTTTATCACATAACCAATTATTAATCCATATTTAATTAACCAAATCATTTATTAATAGGTTCCAACTATGGGAAACCTAATGCATCAATCTATACAAATCTATCAATGGAAAAACATTCTCTTATCATTTATTCTAGTTTCAACAAACCTAGAGAAGTACCATTCTCAATTAACATGTATTTTCAATAATCATCATCAATCATAAAAATGCCGCTATCAATTCCATTAATCATATGGTAGATCAGTTTCAATTAAACATGGATATTTCATCAATTTTATTATCATCAAATCACATTAGCCATAGGATTACAAACATGCCACTTATTTAATTTCTTAAGTCAATTAATTATAAATTAATTCTGTATTTTCATACTTTACCAATTCTACATCAAGAAAAACACATTAATACAAAGAATAAACAAACATGCCAACAAATCAAAACATAGATATCACACTATCTATAAAAACAAGAGAAAAATAGCTATCATGGTATAAAGTAACAACATCAATAACATGAGATCACTATATAATTTCTTAATCTAGTTAAATAATTATTAAGTAAATTTCACTTCCACCCAAAGGGCTAAACCATGCTCAATTTATGATCGCATTTAAATAAATTGAGAAGCAATGAATCCCCTAACTAAAAAATGATCAACGTTTTTCACATGAAAACGAACCACATTACGAATTTTCGATCTTCTATCCTACAAGAACTACATCCATATGAGGACATCATGACACAACTGCACCAACAACAATAAAGAAAACCCCATTAGAAACATCTGAGATCATCTTCCATTGCATAGAAGGAAGAAATGGTAGGAAACATGATCAAACTAGGAAAAATCACTAGAAAACAAATAATGAACACATCTTAGATCAAATCGGGCCACCACATATCAAATATAGAAGCCCAAGGATCGATTCCCATAAAAGGGATCTCATAATTCTGAAGGTAGGAGTCATAGACCACTAGAAAATGGGAGCAAGTATAGGGTTTAATAAACCTGAGTGGATGAAAACATTTATAAAAGTGATGCACATGATATTTACATGGCGTGTAAACTATTTACATGTCGTGTAAATGTTGGGGGGTCAGATCTCACCAAAAAACACATTGATTTTTATTATTAAACACTGAAAATATATATTTCATGTATCATCCTGTGAACTTCCCTTGACAAGATGTGAACCAAACTGACATGACATGTAATCTTTAAACATTGTGTATTCACCCTGCTTCCATAGTTCCAAGCATACTCCGAGCACCACGAGCCTCAGAAACATGCAAAGGGTTGGTTAACATGAATTTGGGACATTTCAACAATCATATAAAACTATTAAATATGTATCATAAAATACGACATACACATAGAATCTCCCATTTACCAATATCAATCATATTTTTGGACTGATGATATGATTACCCATCGTAAAATATGACATGTACAAAAATTTCAAAATTTTTATATTTTGATAAATTTAGTTATAATTTTTAAATTTATTATAAATTATAAATGTTAGGCATTATAAAAGGAGTTTTTCTATACCTAAATAAAATATGAAAATGTTCATATTTGTTTCTCATGTTTTTGAAAATAAATAGTGTTTATTTATTAGTTTATTCTTTTGATATTCATGTTTAGTAAATTGTTTAAGAAATATTAATACTATGTATGCCTTTTTTATGTGATAATTTATTTCTAGTAAAGAGAGAATTACATTACATTCTAGGTACAACTCTATAAGATTTAATTTTCATCTACCTTGACTTAGATTTTTTTATAGTTTTAATCTTGGGAATAGTTGTTGAATATATTTTGTTCATTTTAGGTGTTAGAGATATCATGAATTGAATTATATTTTAATAAGTCTCTCTGGGGTGAGGGAATTGATGTCGGATTACCAACAAGCCCGAGCACTTATGACTTGTACTATAAAGGTGGGGAGTCAGCTATCTGTAGCTTTGGGCTTACTAATAGAGAGATTGTCAAACTCATATTACTCTATATCTTTATGTGAAAAGTTCATGTACCTTATGCATAAGATGAATTAAAAAATTCATGAATATAATTGGATTATTATTTTTAGATAAGTAATACAAACATGTGGGTTGTGTAAATAGTTTCACATTAATGTGGTATGGACACATTTATTTGGTGGATGAAAAGGGGATTCTAAAACTAAAATTTTAGAATAATTCATAAAAAAAGAATAAAACATGAGAAGATAAAGATTGTATGAGATAAAATAGTTATGAATTTAATATATATATGATGTATATTAAATTGATGATATTTTTAAATTGAAAACCCTCAAATACTAAGTGTGATATTCCTTAAAAAACAACACTTTTTGGACCTCGATCATCCAACTGGGCAGTTTTGTTTCAAAACCAAGTGCCCTTATATTATCATGTATAAAGAAAGTAATGAGGTTACCCTAATGGTTAGGGCCTTGTTATTGGAGTTTTATTTAGGATACACTTAGATGAGAAACCCTAATAGTTATGCTACCAGAAGAATAAAGTTGAGTGAATCCATATGATGGATTTAGATAAAGAGTAATATGCTCAACAATCCAATAATCATAACTATTATGATTGAGATGATTCTATACCTAAATATCTAGGTGATGATATGAATGATAAAGTAGACTACTTACCTAGTGAAATATGGTTTTTTCTCACTAAATCGATACGATGTTCGGGGACATCATTTTTGGGTGGGAGTAATTTCATTAAAATCCCTTGATGAAAAGATGCAATACATGATACTCACCCATAAATATGTCTCCGTTATAGGATATGGATTATTTCATGATAATAATTTTGAGATCTCTAACAGGTTTTTCCTATAGAATAGTTAGAGATTGGTATCTAGGGTTGAGAAGTTTTCTCAATAAAATGAATTCAGAACCAATGAATATGAATTTTATAGAAATAAATTCTTCCAATTATAACTCTTTGGTATTAGATACTGGTGTCACACATTTGTATAGATAAACAAAAAAACATAGATAGGATATAATTGATGAAGGGAGAAGTATATATTCATGTTAGTAATGAATAAAGAGTAGCATTAGAGGTCGGCACTTATGATCTAAGTCTACCCAGTGGATTAGTCTTAGAATTGGCTAATTGCTATTATATTTCCATCATAAACCAAAATTTTATTTCTATTTCTTATTAGAAAAAGAAGAGATTTTCATGAACTATTATAAACAAGAGTTTCTCCATATATAATAATGAATTTTTTTACAACATCGGTAATATAGTAAACAATTTATATATTATAGATATGGATAATTGTAACACCCCAACCTCATCTCATTGGTTTGGGTAGGGTTGAGGTGTCACTAGCCTTAGATGACATCCCCTGGACACCAAAGACTAAAAATAAATGTCAATATCATTACCAAATCATGGGGGGAGATTTTCACATACATACACAAAAACCTATGTTGGGGTAGAGTCCTCGCTAGTCCAAACCATCTAGGCCCAACATAAAAGAACTGCTGGGGTTCCATCCTAAAACCAATTGGTGATAGGATGAGTATTTAATCCAAACTTGTATGTTAGTCACTACATCTCATAGAAACTGATGTGGGATTATGTTTTCACCCAAAAATCCTCTCATCAAACCAAAGATGACACATCTAGGCCTCCCATTCAATGATAATCCATTTGATTCACATCATTTTGAACATGCACCACCATTTCTCTATTCATTGTGACATGTATTCCAACTGTTGTTATCAGAAAAACTTTAGACACAAAGAACCACCTCAGTTCTACATGATTCACACCGATTCATCATTATTGATCTCAAAATAGTTTGGGGATCGGACACCCACATAACTCTTAGGTTACAACCTGGATTCAATACCACTTGATGGGGGAGATTCCTCACCAGCTTAGTCCTTCCATGCTCAACACATAGCTCTTCTGGTGTTCTATCCTAAAACCAATTGGTGAAAAGAGTATTTCATCCAAGCTTATATGTCATCCACCATTCCACGTGGAAAATGATGTGGGATTAAGTTTTCACCCAAAACCCTATAAGAGACATATTAAAGACAATAAAATATATATTATATATATATCAACACAAGACTAAGTCCAATATATAACATATCCATACAAAATAATTAGAGTGTATTAGCCAATGAAAATATAAAGACTATAGGATTAAAAGACCCAAAATGAAATACAACCTACCAACATGGAACTCTCCCATGCTCCAAATGATGACTACCACCAAGCTCCCAACTCCAATCTATTCCACAACACCAACACATCCCATTAGCATGTAAGATATCATATCCTTACCTATATAATAAAGAATAATAGTTGCATACACACCAAAGTGAATATGCAGTAGGTGAGTATATCGACTCAGTAGGAAACTCACCAAAGACTCCCCACACACACTACTTCAACAATGAAAAGTTAGCTTACAATTAATATAAAATAGGAGAGAAGAGTCATACAATAAACAAGAAAAGAAATAAAATAATGTAACTCACACCAAAATTTAATTTTCATTTGAAATCCATAGTTTCCTCAAAACCACACATGTAGTGTCTCACAAAACCATTCCATGAAATGACATCCATGAATTCATCCCCTACCAAATTAGAACTCCTATAATGAACCCAAACTCAACAGAGGAACCCCATTCCTCTGACCTAAGACATCACTTGGCAATGTAACATCCCAATGTTCCCTAGATGGAAATAAAGACAAGTACATATGAACAAGGACTCTTCCATATGTATATCATGAACGTACACCAACCCATGTCAACCTAGAATTATCCTTAAGTTTGACATTGAAAGACAAGTCCAAACCAACCAAACCCCACACATGTAAGATATGGATGCACCCAAACCCATATAGTGGAGTTTTCACACACTACCTCAATCACACTTGTCCAGAAAAATGTAAAAGGAGAGCTTGGGTGAGTATAAAATCACCCATAAATAACCTCCAAAAAGTCTGATTCATAAGATCTAATCAATAGGGATGTAAAGTTGAAGAATGATTATTTTTATGGAAGTTAACCAAGTCAAAAATCATATTAAAATTCCCCACAAAATCGCACATGATTTCCTTTTCAAACACACATCTCCCCCACCCAAATCCTGATGACCATTTTGACTATTTAAAACAACTTTGACCACCACCACAAGAAACGTCATTGTGTAAAGAGAATCTCCATCCATTTATAGAATTTCTGCAACACTCTACCAAACCACACACATACACCACCATGAACAATGCTAAAACCATGTATATGTCCCTATTTTTCATAGGGGAACCACCCCAGCTAAAACAACCACCCTATCTGTTTCACTTTTTTGTCACACACTTAGTACCACAAAACTAGCTCAAAACACACACCATTATTCGAGCTCTGGAAAGGACCCTGATGCATTGTGGATGGCCTTACACAAAATCTGAGTGAACTTCACGTAAGATGAAGTTGAAACTTAAGAGAACCTGGAATTACCCTAATTAGAACTAGATATTACACCTATTTTATGTGCCATGACCAATAAAACTATTATAGGCCTATGTATGGTGTTCTTCTCACCAAGGGAAACCCTAACCGATCTCACTACAACACCGCGCACACTCCCATGACATTTTTTTTGTCCCCAAAACCAATGGAAACTACCACATGACTTAAGAAACATAAACAAAAAGTCATCACTTCAAAAATCGGGGTGTCATAATAATCATGTCTATAATGATTAGAATAAGAAGGTCAAGATTGATTCTAATCTCACCTACATTTGGCACTGTCTCCTTAGTCGTACAAATGAGAAACACATCAAAATACTATATAAAGATGGATTATTAGAACCATTTGATTATAAATCATTATATATATGTGAATATTTTTTATTATGAAAGATGACCAAACACCTTTTAGTGGAAAAGGTGAAAGGGCCAGTGGACTTCTGGATCTCATGCAGAGTGATGTATGTGGACCAATGAGTAAACAATAAATTAGTGGTTTTAGGTACTTTATTACCTTTACTGATGAATTTAGTTAGTATATATATGTGTTTCTAATGACACATGAGTATGAAACTTTTGAAAATTTTAAAGAGTTCTTAAAAAAGTAAAAAATCAATTGAGAAAAAAATATAAAGCTCATCTGATCAGATCAGGGTGGTGAATACTTAATACATGAATTCATTGATCATCTGAGGGATATTGGAATTGATTTAGAGCTCAATACTCCTAGAACACCATGATGGAATGATATGTCTGAGAGGAAGAATCATAATTTGTTTGATATGGTCCAATTAATGATGATTATATGTTACCTTTTTATTACATTTTAAGGTTATTCTCTAGAAATTGATGCATTACTACCTAACACCATTCCTTCTAAAGAATTAATAAAGACACTGTATGTGATATAGATGAGGAAACATCCCAAAATTCCTTTTTATGGGGATTTGGGGTTGTGAAACACTTGTAAAAAGTTTGAATTCTGATAATCTTGGCCCCAAGTCAAATAAAATTTTAATATTTGTTCACCTAAAAGAAACAATGTGATATAATTTCCATAAGCAAATTGAAAAAAAGTATTTTTGGGCCTAACATGTTGCTTTTCCTGGAAAGAAACACATAGTTAGAGGTTCCAATGGGATGAAAATTGAACTCAGAGAAGTTCAAGACTAACGAATAGGTAGTGTTCTTGAGATGGAGGTTGAGTAGGTTCCATAAAGAGTTATGGAAGAATAACTGAATCAAGTTACAAAATAACCTGGAAGGTCTATTAGGATTCATCAAGATCCCAAGAGATTGTACATGGTTTGTATTTCATGAGGAGATCATGATCATTAGAATCTTATGTGAAGAACTTATTTAAAAATATACATAGGGTTGGCAATCCTCTTCATTCTCATCCATTGTAATAGTATCCTCTGCGGTGGCAGTAGTAGCAGTAGGGTGCTCTAACATTTGATCAATAGAGAAGAGATGGGGGGAGAACAGAGGATAGCACCATGATTCTCCTCATCCTCAGGGATAGAGAGAAAAGTGTGGTCATGGCGGTGGTCTCCATCAGGTCCAGAGAGGTTTCAGATCAGGACGTGGTCATATGCATGCTGTAACGACCTAGAGTTTATAAGTGATGTTTTTTTTCTGAATAAATGTGTGTTATATTATATTTTATAGTATTATACGCATGAAGAACATAGAGAAACTAAAAAACATTATTTAACTAATATATATCACTACATTATCCTACTACTAAACCCATGAAAAATCTAAACATTACAATGGGACAAAAATATAAAATAAGAAAAGTAGAATTGGAAAATTTGGGTCCTTCCAATCTGTTAGAATCATCACCCCCATGAAAAAAACTATAAAAAAAACATAATATTATTAAACCAATAGACATTATAGAAAATTAAAATATAGAACGTCAATGGGAACTTTAGTTAATGTTTAATGAATGAATGAAGAGGTATTTATAGGAGGTAATATAACTATTGGAATAGTAATGTGATATTCAGAATACTAACATGACCGTTGAAATAGTATTCCGACCATTGAGAATAGTAATTTTACATCAAAAGAATAAAATGTAATGTAAATAATATTTATAATGAGTAATTTAAGAAAATATAAATATTATAATCCCATAAAATAAATATCAAGATTAAAAAACCCAAGAAAATATGAGCACATTTTTAATAAACTGTATTTTATTGTATTTCGTAAAAAAATCTTAATTTTTATATTAAAAATTAAAATTACCTATTTTATAAAATTATTATTTTTAAAATTAATACCATTTTTAGAATCATTAAATTTAAATTTTCCAATGGTGATTTTTTTTGGTAATTCTCTAAAATACTTCAATTTTTACGTGAATAGTAAAAATACTATTGTTCAAATACTGAATGTTTTAAGACATAATGACAATGAAATAATGAATTAATAAATGATAAATTGTTTATTTTAATTATAAATCAATTTAATATTATGTATATGTCATTTTAAAATAATAAAATTAATCACCAAACCTAAAAATTATTTTCCAAAACCTAAAAGTCTAAAGTGTCCATTTAAATAAACATTTTTTCATTTTTATCCTTTCCTTTTTATTAAAATGATAATTTAGAATTATAAAGTTATTAAAATACCTCAAATAATGTTATTTTATCCAAATATATTTCAATTTTAAAAAGTATACTATTCAGGGTTTTACCTTGGATATTATATTTTATTTAATACTTCATCCTTAAAATACTCATCTCCTCAAGTATAGATACCCCTCCCCCTCCCCTTGGAAAACCACAACCCTCTCACATACAAAAGTAATAAATTTACCCAAATTACATTCTTCAATACCCTTATAATCCTTATATAATTTATGTAGTCATTCAACTCCAATCATTTAAGGGTTTTAGTTTCATATAAAGAAACAACACTGAGAAGAGGGTAAGTTTTCATGAACTCTTATTCACATTTTCCTCTTCTCTTCCTATTTTTATCTATTCCTTTCCAAATAAAATCATCTAAAATTATTTGAGTAGTATTATAACTATATTATTAATGTTAAAATACTATAATTACTATATTTATGACATACTTGTATCACAATATTCTCTTTTCTCCACTTTTGACAATATACCATCAACAGCTGGTTAACGCCTATGAAGACATTGTCAACTCTATGACCACCACCACCATAATGTATGGATAGTATGAAATATATATAATATATAAATATTTATTTTCATGTATTCTAATATTCTGGAATTTTTTTTACTTATGTATAAATGACCATGAACAAAAATAGTAAAATCAAAACAAGGTAGGATAATTTAAAGAAATCATGATATCAAAACAATTTATGTTTAATAAAAAATATTATAAAAGTAAATTTAATAATTATAATTGATAAATAGTGACATAAATGAATATAATACACTTCTAATTACATTTTTAATAAAACTAACTTTATTATTCAGAAGGCAGTAAAGGGACGAAATAAACTGGGATTTAAGGTAAGGGGATTCTCAAACCCAAACTTCTTTTTGGGTTCTCTATTATTTCACATTATTTTATATATTAATGTTATTAAAATGACCATAAAATTTCCTCCAACTATTATTTCCATTTTACTTTTGTTGATATACATGTTCATACCCTTTTGAAATGTTTTCTAAGCCATTTTCAAATATTTTTAAAAAATAAATTAATTTACAAAAACATCACATTGAATCCTAAAAATTTATTTCTTATACACTCAATAATGATGTTGTTTTATGAAAAAATATCACTTAACATATTCATTTGGGCACCCTAAAGGTTATTTAGGATATTATTTTTTACAAATCATTTATGAAACTCATTGTTTTCCATGGGTTTATTTCATTATTGTATGTTTCCTTTCCATATGGAATGCATGACTATGATCATTTTATGATGTGATAGATGAGACTAGAATTATATATACCTATAATGTATTGGTTAATGTGATATATCTCATGATATTATGTGTATTATTCATGAAAATTATGATATTTTTGTTCACAATCATGATGTTACAATTTATGCACATATGTTATGCGTGAACATGATGCTAGATTTGTTCACAACTATGTGTGGTATTTGAATAATATGTTATGATGTTTCATTATTATGAACATTCCACATTCCATTTATTTATAAAATTTCTCTCTCTTGATTGTGATGATGATCCTATGTTTATGATATGATGATGTTGATTATCATCACCCATGTACTATTGACTCATGTACCTTATTCCTCCCCTTACTAAGGTTTTAGGTCACCCATTTCATGGATGTATATTCTAAAGTGATTACATGTAATAAGAAGAATGTGAGATATTTTTGGAAGATAAAGAATAAGAATTTAAATAATGTTTTTTTATTATGTACAAGTGATCTATGGGCCTAATTTTCCCAAGATAAACCATTGGATCCTGGACTATATCACTATTATGTTGTTTATCTTAAAAACTATGTAATAGTTATGTATGACAAAGTTGGGTCTCTATAGAGTTGGTATCATAGAATGGTTTAGTTAATTTTGGAATTAATATTAGAAAATGTTTATGAAAAACATAAGGATAAGTCTAAGTATAGGTAAACATCTTAAGTTATGGTAAAGTATAAGAGTTCATGGCTTCTGAGAAATAAAATATCTATCTTAATATCACAAGTGGATGTGGCTATGACACAATTGTACCTAGGGGTAATAACCCAAAAAAGGTAGGATTGGTTATTTACTCAATCGACACCTAGTGCACGACAAAGTGATCTTTCTAGTTACCTAATCTAACACTCCAAAGGTATATGATTCAATTAATCAAAAACTCTATAAAAACAATTATGAAGGATAAATAAATAAAGTAATTATTCCCCTTAAGTTAGAAAAGGATTAAAGTCCATGATCCTAGAACTATCATTTTAGAAGAAGGTTTTTCTAAACATAGGGATCCCATATGATATGACTTTAGAATTAATTTTCAAATAGGAATAAATTATTTATTCATTTCTTGTTGAATTATGTTTGTTCAAACATGTTCTATTTTAGAAAATAATGGTAACTAGGAGAAACCAAACCAAAAAATCATGTGAGGGATAATGTAGCGATTGTATGAATGACATCCTTAATGCCATGGAAGGTGGAGTTCAAAAATTCATAGTGATTCTTACCCAACTGTCTGAAGCTAATGAAAAATAACCTGAATCATGTGGAACATCCACCTTCTCCCAAGGAGAAACTATCCATCGAGACTTTTATGCAACAAGGACCACCAACATTCGGTGGGTCTTCTTATCCACTTGTCATGAAATAGTGGATTAACTTAATAGAGAAGATCCTTTCAGTGATCCACTATTTTGAGAGGGATAAGATTACTCTAGAAATATATCTTTTGGATGGAGAGGCCAAACAATGGTGGGAGTTGATAAATAATACTAATCTAAAGGATGAAATGGAATAAATGGAGTGGAAAGACATTCAGAAGTTATTTCTCAATAAGTATTTTCCTCAAACTCTTAAAACAAAGATAGAGAGAGAATTCCTCGAACTTATAAAAAAGGAGGGTGAATCTGTGATGTATTAAAATACAAATTTCACAAGTCTTTTTAGATACACCTTGAGTTTTGTTATAAAAAACAACATAAAAATACATATATATTCTTCAGTAGTTTTAAACCACACCTCTAAAAGGATCTATATATCTAAGACTTTGGGATTTAAAAATAAGTAGTTCGATGTGATCTCAAAGTAGAGATGGAGTTCATAGAATGTTCTCATGGTTATGGATATAAGAAAAAATATATGTAGTTTCATACTGGTAGAGAAAATGATAAAGGAGGAAAGAAGATCCAACCACCCACATGTCAAAAATATAGGAAGAATCATTATGGGAATTGTCTCAAAGAGACAGGGAAATGATTCAAGTGATGAAGAGAAGGAAACCAAACACATGAATGTCAAAGAGACTTGAAGAAGCTGAACAACATGGTGGAGGAAAGGAAGGAACCCACCATGGTTCAATACTTCATCTATAGGGAGAAAGTGAAGTATGCAAGTTAGTACACTAAACCACATGTCATTGAGGGTAATCAACATAAAAAACCCCCAAAAAATATGAAGGATAAAGGGAAAGATTATTTCATCCCTACCGATGAGGTGGAACATGAAAATGAAATCATACAAGGTACACTTCCTACACTAATGAATACCAATAGTTTTATTTGATTCAAGTTATATTAATTCCTTTATATCCTGAAAGTTTTCTAAAACTGTTAAATCACAACCCCAATTCCTTTAAGTAAAAATATCAATAAAAACACATTATGATGGGATTAATGAAACTCAAGTGTTGGACTCTTCTATTAGCATATACGAGAATATTCTTCCAGCGAATCTCGTAATCCTTCCCTTAGTGGAATTGGATGCTATACTGGGCATGGATTGGATATTGTTATATAAATCTTACATCAACTGTTGGGAAAAGAAAAAATCTTTCTATATTTCGATTCATCCTATGCTATTTTATAAATTTAAGGTTGATCATTAATATCCTCTGGAAAATCCCTAAATAGTGTGGGTGTTGATACCTAAGAAAAATAATACCTTTCCCAAATGGTTGAGTCGAAGGAAAGTATCAACCATGAGAAAATTACCATTATAAGGGAATAATCAAATTCATTTCCAAAAAGAGTTACCCAACCTTCCCCCAGATTTTGAGGAAGAGTTCTCAAAATATCTTATACTCAAATCCACTCCTATATCCAAATGACCCTATAGTATGGATCCTATCGAACTAAAAGAGTCAAAGAAGTAGCTACAATAGAAACTGGACAAAGGGTTCATATTCCCTAGTGCATCTCCTTGGGGTGATCAGGTGCTCTCTATCAAGAAAAAAGATGGATCAATATGGTTGTGTACCAATTAACAAGTGCTCAAAAAGATCACTATAAATAAAAAGCATCCTTTCCAAGGATTTATGACTTATTCGATCAAATTTGAGGATCTCAATACTTCTCAATAGGGGATCTTCATTTTGGATATCAAAAATTGAAGGCGAAGAAGGAAGATATTCAGAAAACATATTTTCGTACAATATATGGACACTATGAGTTCATAGTTATGATCTTAATACATACTAATGCCCCTGAAATTTTCATGGATTTGATGAATATGGTCTTTATAAAATACCTTGTTAAATTTGTGGTAGAATTTATTGACAATATTCTCATTTACTCTAAGAGAAATAAGAAACATGAGAGAATCTAAGGATTGTGCAGATGAAATTAAGGAAAGATAAAATGTATGCTATGTTCAATAAGTGAGAATTTTGGATACAGAAAGTCACATTCTTGGAAAACGTGATCAAAAGTGAGGGATTTTTTGTAAACCCTTAAAAAATAAAGGTAATTGAGGAATGGTTCAAACCCTCAAGTATCATGAAAATCCATAGTTTTTTGACTTATCTAGGTACTACTAATGTTTTTTTGAGAAATTTCTCAACATTGTCTAACCTACTAACTATGTTAACAAAGAAAGTGACGAATTATGTATGGATGGATGAATGTGATAAAATATTTAAGGAGATCAAGAAAATTCTAATAACTGCATTTGTACTCACACTACCATCAAGTAGAGAAGGTATTGTGATATACTGTGATGCTTCAAAAAAAATACTATGTTGTGTACTCATGATGAATGATAAAGTGATAACCTATGTCTTACGATAGTTGAAAATTCATGACCAGAACTACTCAATGCATGATATAGAGTTAGCAGCTATGATTTTTTTGAAGATTTGGACACACTACCTCTATGGAAAGAAGTGTGACATACATAAAAATCACAATATCCAAAAGTATATATTCACAAAAAAGGATCTCAACATGAAACAAAAAATATGGTTAGATCTGATCAAGGACTATGATATCTCTATTCACTACCATCTTGGAAAGGCGAAAAAGATAACCTTAACAGGAAAAAAACCTACTACTCTATCCATGATGCAGATTGAGAAAGTCCTTATTTTCATGGATATGAAAATGATGGATCTATAAATCATAACGGCAGGGAATACATCCTACCTTTCCCAAATTATTTCCCAATAATCCATCCAAGGTAAATCAAGGAGTCATAAAAGGATGATATAGAGCTTAAAAATAACATAGAATCAGTAATTGAGGGAAAGATTCATGAATTTCACATAAATGAAGATGGTTTCATTTGGTTTGGAACTAGACTTTGTGTGTCTATATCACCTGAGATAAAGAAAGAGTTATTTGATAATGCACATAGCACATCTTTATCTATCTATCTTTAAAGTACCAAGATGTATCGTGATCTTTGAGAGAACTTCTGATGGGAAAACATGAAGAAGGATATTGCTGAGTACACCTCAAAGTTCTTAGTATGTCAGTAACCTAAAGAACATAGATATAAGTCCAAGGTGATTATGAAACCATTTCCTATACCCATATGGAAATGGGAATACATCACCATTTAATGTTTCACTAGTCTCCCAATGACATCCAAAGGAAGCAATGAGATATGGGTTATGGTGTATTGACTAACCAAGTATGCTCACTTCATCACTATTCATTAATATTTCTCACTTAAAAACATGCTATAATATATGTAAAGGAAGTGGTTTAGCTAAATTGGGAACCACTTTTGATAATCTATGATCATGATCCAAGGTTCAATTCTAAGTTTTGGATAATCCTTTAATATGATTTGAATAATGAATTGAAATTTAGTATGGATTATCACCCCAAATGGATGGCCAATCTAAAAAGACCATTCAAACACTCGAGAAGATGTTGAAATCCCGATCAATGTAATTTAAAGAAGGATGGGATCAAAATATCTCATTGGTTTAGTTCTCATACAACAATAGCTTCCACTCAAGTATTCAAATAGATCCATATGAAGCTCTGTATGGGAAGCGATGCAGAACTCCTACTAGTTTAGATGAAGTTGGTGAACGAAAGCTACTTGGACACGATCTTACATAAGAGATGACATAGAAAGTTTGAGTCATTCAAAAATATATAAAAGCTTCTCAGAGTTAATATAAGAGCTATGTTGACAACCATAAAAGGGACTTTAAGTTTGAATTTGGAGAAATTTTTTTCATTCAAATATCACCATGGAAGAGAGTCACATGATTTTTAAAGAAAGGGATGTTTATCCCTAGGTGAATTGGACCCTTTGAGATCCTTGATCGCATAGGATCGGTGGCCTATCAGCTATCACTTCCACCAAACATAGCTCAAGTTCATGACGTGTTTCATGTATCTCTCCTAAGGAAGTATATACTTGATCCCTCAAATGTACTAAATCTGAAGGTGGTACAATAGGGGAATGACCACTCTTATAAGGAGGAGCCAATGAATATCTTGGACTATATAGAAAAATTTCTACGCAACAAGAAAAATCACCTTGTCAAAGTGTTGTGGTAGAACTGTAAATATAAAGAGGTAACATGGTAATTTGAGGAAAAAATGAAATAGAAGTACTCTCATCTATTCTCAACAAAGAATATGAGTTGAAATTTTAGGAATGAAATTTATAAAGGGGGGAAGAATGTAAAAACCCATTTTTTATAAGTGATATTGTTTTCCTGAATAAATGTGTGTTATATTATATTATATAGTATTATAGGCATGCAACACATAGAGAAACAAACAACAATTTAATTCACTAATAAATATCGTTACATCCGTTATCAAGTGAAACCATTAAAATGATAACATTACAATGGGAAAAAAATATAAAATAAGAAAATTAGAATGGGAAAATTCATATCCTTCCAATCTACTAGAATCATTTCCCCCCATGAACAACACTATAGAAAAGAAACATAATATTAGTAAAAAACATCATCTTAGAAAATAAAAATATAGAACCTTGAGAGGAATTGTAGTGAATGTTAAATGAATGAATTAAGAGGTATTTATAGGAGGCAATATGACCACTGGAATAGTAATGTGACTATCAGAATAGTAACCTGGCTGTTAGAATAGTAACCTGACTGTTGGGAATAGTAATTTGAAATAAAAATAATAAAATGTAATGTAAATAATATTTATAAATATTAATTTATGAAAATATAAATATTATAATCCATTAAAATATAAATAATTATTAAAAAATCAAATAAAATATAACCACATTTTTAATAAATAGTATTTTATTGTATTTCGTAAAAAAATCATAATTTTTATATTAAAAATTAAAATTAACTATATTATTAAATTATTTTGGTAAAATGAATTTCGTTTTTAGAATCATCAAATAAAAACTATCAAAGGGTGATTTTTTAGTACCTTTTTAAAATACTTCAATTTTTATGTGAATAGTAAAAATACTATTTTTCAAATATTGCATGTTTTATGACACAATAATGATGAAATAATGACTTAATAAATGATAAATTAGTTATTTAGGACAAAAATTAATGTAATATTATATTTGGGTCATTTAAAAATAATAAACTTAATTTAAAAACCTAAAAAGTATTTACCATATCCTAAAAGTCTAAAGTATCGCTTTAAATATTTTTTTTTCATTTTTCTCCTTTCATTTTGATTAAAATAATAAATTAGAATTATAAAGTGATTAAAAGCCCTAACATCATGATATTTTATTCAAATATATTCAATAATGTCAAAAATGTTATTTTTCGAAGGATTATCTTAAATATTATATTTTATTTAATATTTTATCCTTAAAATACTTGTCTCCTAAAGTATAAATACTCTCTCCCCCCTTGGAAAACTACAACTACCTCACTTAAAAAAGTCAGAAATCTACCCAAATTCATTCCTTTAATTCCATTATAATTATTAAGGACATTCTAGAGTCATTAAACTCTAATAATTCAAGGGTTTTAGTGTTACAGAGAAGAAGCAACATTGAGAAGTATGTAAGTTTTCATCAACACTTCTTCACATTTTCCACTTCTCTTTATCTTTTCTTTATTCCTTTCAAACCAAAATATTATAAAAATATTTGATTATTATGTTAAAATTATATTAAAATTATATTAAAATTATATTAAAAATGTTAAACTAATATAATGAATATATTTTTGACATATTTATATGTAAATATTCTATTTTCTTCACTTTTGACAATGTCCCGTCAACGGTCAGTTAACCGCCTGTGTTCACATTGTCAACTCTCTGAAAACCACCACATTAATTGATGGATAATATGAAATATATATAATATATAAATATGTAATTTCATGTATTCTAAGATTTTGTAATTAATTTTACTTATGTATAAATGACCATGAACAAAAATAGTGAAATCGAAACAAGACAGGATAATTTAAAGAAATAATGACATTAAAACAATTTAAGTTTAAAAAATAATATTATAAAATAGAATCCAATAATTAAAACGGATCAATATTGAAATAAATAAACATAATACTATTCTGGTTACATGTTTTAATAATCCTAATTTTATTATCTAAGAGTTAGAAAAGCGAAAAAATAAAGAGAAACTTATGGTAAAGGGATTCTCGAACCCAAACTCATTTTTGGGTTATCCCCACTTCCAATTTTTTTTCTATATGGATGTTCATCAAATGTACTCAATATTTCCTTTAACAATTATTTACCTTTTCTTTTCTAGGATATACATGTTCCTAACCTTTATAAATGTTTTCTACACCATTTATAACGATTCAAAAAAATACATTAATTTCTGAAAACACTACATTTAATCCTCTTTAGTTATTTATTATCCACTCAAGAACGATTATGTTTTATGACAAAATATTACTTCCCTCATTAATTTTGTAACCAAAAGGTTATTAATTAATTTATTATTTACAAATCCTTTATGAAATTCATTCCTTTAAGGGTTTATTTCACGACTATATGTTTTCTTTCTATGTGGCATGCCTGCTTATAATCATTTTATGATGTGACAAGTGGGACCAAAATTATATAGATCTCTGATGTATTGGTTAATGTTATATATCTCATGAAATTATGTGTCTTATGTGTGAATATTTTCTATCTTTGTTCACAATCATGATGTTTCAATTTTTTCACATATGTTATGCATGAACATGATGTTATCTTTTTTCACAACTATGTGTGATATTTGGCCACTATTTTATGATGTTTTATTATTATGAATATGTCACATTTTATGTATTTATCAATTTTTCCTCATTATTATGATCATGTTCCTATTATTATGATGTGATTATGCTTATTATGTTCACCTATGTACTATTGATACATTTACCTTATTTCTCTCCTCACTGAGATTTTATCTCAACCCTTTCTTTGATATATATCCTTAGGTAATTACACGTATTAAGGATAATGTGAGAGATTTTGGGATTATAAATAAGGATTTAAATAATTTTTAAGTTATATTATGTACAAGTGTTGTATGCTCCTAATTTACCCAAGATACTAAGCCTTTGGATCATGTATTGTATCATTATTATTATTTTTTAAACAGTTTGAGGGGAAATACCTCTTATTAAAAAAAGAAAGAAAACATGATGTAATGGTCATGTAAGAAAAATTTGGGTCACTATACATCTTTTATAGTTGTCAGAGTCAAGATATCTAGACTTCATGTGAGGTATCATCTACTTATATTCTACTTGGGTGTATGCCTTGTTTAATTCAAGATCTATACACTCCTTTATTGCACCTGACCTAGTCCATGCCATTAGACTTGAGGTGTAATCATAAAAGAAAATTATTTGGAAACATGGGCTGCATATTGACCAACAATTGAGCTTGACATGTACGCCATTGTTAGTTTAGAAATGGCATGTATTAATACACATAGGTTCTTGGAGAAGATGTCTATATTTTAAGACATTTAATTAATTGAATGGTTAATACAAAGTAGTTTATTAATATTCAATACTGCTCTCTCCCAAATTTACCCAAGATTTTAGGGTTAAGAAACCACTTGAAGTTTAGTTTGGGTTGTTGAATCCTCAGAGACCTAAGAAGTAACCTACAGACACATACATTCTATGGATTGTTTTTGGCTATGAAGTGGACAAATTGGGTTTATTTTAGATGGGTTTAAGTGAACTATAAGAGACTTAAGATAATTCAATTTAAAAGAATGAGTTGATCCTAGGTTATCACTTGGGGTGGATTGGATGCATTCCTTTTTCAATTATTTAAATTTATTATATTTGAGATGAGTTAATTTAAGGAGATCAAACAACATCATTACTTATTGGTTTAATTTCTAAAAACCCTAATACTAATCACCTATACACTTGAATGATCAATGTTTTGAGCACTCCAAGGTAAAGGTTCGTATTAGCTCTTGAAGTGTGTGGCCTTAAATTCAACAAGGACGAAGGAGTTTAAAGATCATCAAACAAAATTATAAATTAAAAGAAGTGATTAGAAATTAATGGAGTGAGAAATAACATCAAATGTAGCTACTTGAAATTCCCTTGGATCAAACCATACGTGTGTTATCCCTCCATTGAGTCTATGGTTTCAATGGAAGCAGGATGTAGACTCATGTGGGAGGAAATGGAGAAGTAAAAAAAACAATGAAATAAAAATCACTCCACTGTAGTGTGATAATTTCACAAGGTTTGGTGTGAATTAATTCACACATTGATACAATGATATCAATGTGATATTAAAAAGAACATAATAAGAGGATAATAAGAACTTATATTAAGAAACTAATATGAATTGAACAACTTACATGAGAACGACAAACTCATGGAAACAAAATCGTAGCATAACATTACAATTAAAAAAAGAATAAAAGATGATCAACTCCTTCACCAACACTGCATTAAATAGGTATCTCAAGAGTAATGGGTTGAGATAGCAATAGTACAAATCATCCCACTTGAGTATGGTAGGCCTAGGGCGGTGGAATGTAAGGGAGAGTGGACTTATTTATCCTTGACCCGAAGTGGCATCCATCCTGCATCAACTGAACAGAGGAACCTAAATTACCTTCTATATGACCTAATTAGAGTGGTCCATATAAGAATAAAATGAAACTCTAGATGTATCCTAACGTTATGTAAATTTTAAGCCAAAAATAATTTATGGTTTATGAGATATGTGTAAAATGGTGGGCTATTTTTTTGGGCCTAGGAATCTAGCCCAAAAATTTATATCCTACTTGGTCTGCCTGTAACTCCATTCAAAAATCCGAATTATCTTTTTTACAATATTTAATTAAATTTTAACCATGATGTAATCTATATTTAGTTAAAGTTTGAGAATAATCGAGCTTTGATCCTGGCTGCTACAGTCTCTTTATTGGGTTGCTGTCCAGTTTGGTTTTTTGATAATTTGTTTCCATGAAATCCCATTTTGGTGGTCTTCCAATGTGAATATTCAAATAATCCAGAATTATGAATTGTTACGTGTAGCATGAGAGACCTGAAAATAAAATATTAAAAATAAAATCAAGGCTATTTTATATTTTAGGAAGTGTTAAAAAATGTACCATGTAGTAGTGCATTTTAATAAGGACTTACAATCCTAATGTGAAATGATGTTGAAAGTGAAAAATGAACTAAAATGGTGTTTATGAATAATAAATAACATGAATATTATTTATATTAACAATGAATATTATCCTCATTTAGTGGGTAATCAAACCCCCCAACTTGAATTTTTTTAGTCCTAAGAGAAATATATCTCAAAAATGTGAAATTCAAACTCCATTTTCCAAAATATTTTAATACACAATGATCACCAAGAACCCTTATACCAAACAATCATGAAACCCATAAAAATATTTTAATACAAGATATTTTCATAAGAATATCCCAATCCCAAGCCCATTCCTTTGTTCAAATTCATCTCCATATTTCATCCAATATAAATTTAGCGTGATGATGTGTTGTGCATCACAATAGACATGGGGGTTCATATTTATTCAAGGGGGAAATGATGGAAGCACTAGGTGGAATAACATTTAAATATTAAGATAATTATTCATTTTTTTTGTTTTTTTTTTTCAAAATTTCCATGGTAATTGAAGTTGCATTCAATAGAGTCAACCCATGTAGGGAGACTTTGCTGATGACTCCCAGGCTCAAAGACCTTAGGGAACCAAATGAATCCCACATACTCGGGCATCATCTCGAGTTAATTAAGAAGAAAAAGTCAAATTACCACAAATAGAGATAAAATTACTAACATTGTGCCAAAAAACTATGGAGTCATGATCCCCAAGTGCTGAAAGCCACACATTAGGTCATTTCATTGCTCTACGCACAAATTTATTATTATTTTTTGATTTTTTTATTGAATACTCATATTAAAACTAAAATGATCACCAAACCTATGCTATTTATTTGGGGGACCCATGAACTCGAACTAATACCCCACAATTCAGAGGGTGTGCATTGTGTTTTTTTGTTATTAAATGGATGAAAATATAAACGGTGAAAAATCACATCAGAAAACCACACTTTCCAAAATCTATGAACATGAACTTAAACTTTCATTAAAATCAGAATCAAGGTATGAAAAATTATTTTATATTCAATTTCAATGTTTTAAATGTGTATTATCATGTTCAAGGTTAAAGGAACTTTTTCATCCATTAGGGGACACTTTTTTCTCAAATCATTTTTTTCACACAAAAGTAATATTTTTTCCCACAAAAGCAATTTTTTTATTTTAATATCCCCCAACTTAAAATAACACTATCCCCAGTGTTTGAAGAAAAGAAAATTTAGAAGGGGGTAGAGATAGAGAAGGGGAGTTCAAAAAGGAAATTGAAAATGAGGATCACGGAATGAAGTCACCTGGTGGGTGAAGTTGAAGTTCTTACTACTCAATTTTACTCCCTTAATCTCCATGTCACTCGAAGAATCCTCATCAATGATGATACTTTGTGTTTATATATTTGTGATTCGTACAAACAAACATCAAATCATCATCCCATGAATCTCAAACACCAACACAATTTTAACACAATGGAAACCCCTTGAGGTCCCTTTAAATAAACAAAAACAAAAGGAAAGAAAAAAACACACTTGTTTATTTAAGCATATGAAATACCAATACTAGGAACAAGTAAAAATAATAATAATATATATATATATATGGATATATAAATTTTAAAATATAAGTATATATATAAATAAAATAGAATAAGGAAACATTATAAGCCATAGGTTAGTGGTAGGAGCACTCCCCTGTCTCTCTTTGGTCCCAGTTTCGAGTCCCCGCAGCTTCGCCGATTGTGATGGGGTTTTCCCCATGACCTAAGATGTGTCCTTTTAATTTTTTTGTATTTTTATTTAACCTAAAAACACATAAAAATAAAATAAACTGATGATACATTGTCTTCTTTTTAAATTTATGGGTAAGGTGTTACTCAAGGATCACACCACATGACATAGATGAATATGGTGCTCCCCTTTTATACCCATCCATA
Source organism: Viscum album (assembly GCA_963277665.1). Lineage (NCBI taxonomy): Eukaryota > Viridiplantae > Streptophyta > Magnoliopsida > Santalales > Viscaceae > Viscum > Viscum album. The sequence continues at coordinate 1,121,523,612 of OY728121.1, forward strand.
CTCATAATAGGAGAAAATTTCAAAAGTCTAAGGTATAATCATATTCAGATTTGATTGATTAAGTATTTTTTTAATATCAAAACAATTCATTAATCCTATTTAAAAAATAAAGATGATTCATAATGATTGGAAACATGAAAACCACAGGTTGCCTCCCGTGCAATGATTTTGTTTAACATCGTTAGCCTGACATGGATCCTAAATCTATCAATTTTTTCCCGGTTCATAGTTTGTCTCAGTTAACCCAACCTATGTTTCCTATTTATTGAATGATTCAATGAATGGTTTTAACCTATGACCATTGACCTTGAGAATGTGACCACTTGTGGGATCCTAAATCTCTACTACCCCATGGGGGTACACATGATGCACTCTGAATGGACCTGACTATCTAGATCTTAACTTTCTCGAGTGTAAATGAAGTTTCAAATTATACAAGAGAACAAATTTTCCCAGTTCAAAGTGTTTAACATTGAGATTATTATATTTATAGGCCTGAAATCCAGCTTTATTTATCCTGGAATTTTCATAAGCCTCCATCCTAAGTCCCTCAAGTTCATTAAGATCTAATTTTCTATTTTATTCGGCCAAAGAAATGTCAAAATTATTATTTTTTTATTTCCAAAAATGCCTTATACTCAATTTTAATAGGTAAATGGCATGTTTTTCCATAAAACAACCTATACAGTGATATTACTAGGATGGTTTTGAATTATGTACGATATGTTCAAAGGAAATACAAGAGTTTCTAAGACCAATCTTTCATAGAGGTATTGACAGTTTTTCAAGAATTTGATTAATCTCTCTATTTTCTAACTCATCTTGACCATTGGTTTGAGGATGGTATGTAGTGGAAAATTTATAAGAAATCCCATACTTAGACATGAGTGAAGAGAATGGGCGGTTGTAGAAATGGGTTCCTCGATCCCTGATTATAGCCATAGGAATTCCAAATCGGGAAAATATGTGCTATTTCAGAAATCAGATCGCAACATGATGGTCATTGGACTTAGTGGGAATGAACTCAACAAATTTAGAGACATAATAAATATCTAAGAGGATGTAGAGGTATCCCCTAGTGTTTGGGAAGGGTCCCATGAAATCAATTCCCCAATAATCAAAGATTTCGACGACTAGAATGGGAGTGAGGGGAATTTGATTCCTTTTGGTAATGGATCCTAATTATTGACATTTAGGAATTTTTTTTCAAAATTGGAAAGAATCCTTAGTGAGTTTAGGCCAGTATAAACCACTTTTTAGGACCTTTTTAGTGGTTTTCTTTGTTGAAAAGTGGCCTCCACATGCCTCTTTAAGAAAAAATTTTAGAATGTACTCTTGCTCAAACTCGAGAACACATCTCCTAATGATTTGATCTGGACAGAACTTGAAGAGGTAAGGATTATCAAACACATAGTTTTTGACATCAGAAAGGAATTTCATCTTAGCTTGGATCCCTAGGAATTTTGGAATTTCACCAATCACAAAATGGATTTCTATGTCATCATACTATGGGAAATCACTCACAGAATAGAGGTGTTCATCGGGAAATGAATCAGACACCGAAAGGTGATGTGAGTTGTCTTTGAATTGCATCCTAGAGAGGTTATTAGAAACAATATTTTAAACACACTTTTTATCATTAATTGTTAAATCGAACTCTTGAAGAAGAAGTACCCACCTAACCAATCTAGCCTTGGAATCTTGTTTTTGGAAAAGGTATTTTAGGTCTGAATGGTAAGTGAAGACGATGATTGGTGATACTAAGAGGTAAGACCTTAATTTCTCTAAGGAAAATACAACAACAAGTAATTATTTCTCGGTAGTGGTGTAGTTTATTTGTACATCATTTAAAGATTTTCTTGCATAAGTAATGACACATGGAGTTTTCTCACACCGTTGTCCTAAGACAGCTCCTACAATGAAGTCACTCACATCACACATGAGATGAAAATGAAGTTTCCAATTTGGATATTGCATGATAGGTTGAGATATAAGAGCTGGATTGAGTTTAGAGAATGATTCCTCATAGCTTTATGTCCATAAAAATGGAGCATCTTTCACCAATAAAGCACAAAGTGGTTGAGAAATAGAGCTGAAATTCCTAATGAACCTTCTATATAAACCATAATTTATTAATAAGGACTTCACTTCCTTAATAGTTTTAGGATAGGGAAGGTTATTAATGATGTCGACCTTATCTTTATAAACTTAAATCCCTCTACCAGATACCAGATGGCCTAGAACAAGTCCTTCCTTTACCATGAAATGGAATTTTTCCCAATTTAGGATGACATTCTTATCCTCACATCTTGACAAAACCCTTTCAAAATTTAGAAGGAATCCCTAAAAATTATTCCCAAATATGGAGAAGTCATCCCTGAAGACCTCTAAACAATCCCCCACTATGTCTGAGAAGATTCCCATCATGCACCGCTGGAAGGTAACAGGGGCATTACATAACCCAACAGGCATGCACTTGAAGGAAAAAGTGCTGAATGGAAAAGTGAAGGTTGTTTTTACTTGATCCTATAAGGATACCTCGATTTGATTATACCCTGAGAATACATCTAGGAAGTAATATAATTGATGACCCACCACTCGCTCGAGGACTTGATAAATAAAAATAAAGTAGAGATGGTCTTTCTTTGTACAAGAGTTGAGATACTTATAGTTAATACATACTCTCCATCCACTACTGACCCTTGTGGGGAGAAGGTCACCATCCTCATTACTGATCACAATGATTCTAGATTTCTTTGGGATAACTTGAATTAGGCTTACCCACTCACTCTCAGTAATGGGGTAGATGATACCCATTTTCATAAAATTAAGAAGTTCTTTCCTTACCACATCTATAAGATTTGGATTGAGTCTTTGATGAGGTTGGCGACATGGTTTGGATTTAGATTCAAGAAAAATCCTATGAGTTCCAATGAGTGGGATAATCCCAGGGATATCATAAAGGGTCTATCCAATTGCTTTCTTATGCTTTCTTAGGACATCCATTAACAACATCTCTTGATTGGATTCAAGAGTGGAAGAAATGAAAATATGAAAGGCTTGATTTTCCCCTAAGAACAGATAATTTATTGAGGAAGGTAGGACCTTAAATTCGAGATCTGATTGGTTATCACTTTCCAAGAAATGATGGGACTTTTTATTGAACCTAGTTTCTTTGTTCATATTTCTTGACAGAATTGGTTCCTTGTGAACAGAATTTTCATTCAATAAATTGGCCAGATTTGTGTCATGAATGGGTATGGACTCAATGTTATTGATTCCACCAATGGTATCATTGATTAGTGATTTGAGAAAATCATCAATATAGCATTCTAAAATAGATTCAAGCCAAGGATATAAATTTACCTCATGTGAACAAAGAAAATCAATCTCTTCTTGACTTAAACATCCTTTAGTAATCCCTTTATGTTCCATGAGTTCACTATCAACACTACCAATAAAATTAACCTCATGGATCTCTTCATAATCCCCCATTTGAGAGTTTTCATTATAGATGTTCAAGTCTAGACTCATGTTTCCAAAGGTGATGGTCAAGTTCCCATTTCGGGCTCAGATAATAGAGTTGATTGTTGGAAGGAAGGGATGACCAAGGATGATTGGGATTTTCTCCCTTGGACCTAATATTGTGTGATTTTCAAGGATAATGAAGTCATCTAGGTAAATGAAATTTTCAACTTTCACCAAAAATCCTTTAAGATCCCCTTTGGAGCTCGAACACTACTATCGACAAGTTGAAGAGTGACAGATGTGGGTTGGAGTTCTTCAAGCCCTAACTAACAATACATGGTGTAAGGAATGAGGTTCACACTGGATCCCAGATCACAAAGGGCTTTGAAAACTTTTTTCTCTCCTAACTCAACATTGATGTATGGACATCCTGGATCTTTCAACTTTGGAGGAATGGTCTCTTGAATGGTGGTACTCACATTAATAGCCAAAAGTACCTGGTATTTATGTGAACATTTCCTTTTAAAAGTGAACAAGTCCTTAAGGTACTTTGAGTAGGCTGGAATGGTTTGGATTGAATCAAGAAGTGGGCTGTTCAACTTAACCTGAGAGAATATTTCCCTCAAAGTCTCATTCAGTTTTGGTTTAGTTTTTCCTCTCATGCATTGAGGGAAAGGAGAGGGTTGTTTGATTATTTGGTGTGGTTGTAGTTCCTTCACATTCTCATTGGGGTTTTCAAAATCTGTGGGTGGTTCTTCATAATTTTCATGCATTTTTGAAGATTTTAATGGTTCTAGAATGTCTTTTTCAGGTTTCTCAATGGGTTTCCCACTTCTTAAAACAATCACTACTTTGAGTTGTTCATGAGAGGTTTGTGTGTAGATGAATTCTCCCTTTAATGTTGTAGATGGTACCACCTGAGTAGGCATGCGTGCCTTCCTAGTTTTTATGGTTTTTAGTTCATGTTTAAGGGATGACACTTATGAGTTCATTTTCTTCATTTTTCTACACAACTATTTAAGGATTGGTAGGGGGACAGATTGGGTAGGGGCTTGTGCTAGTTGGTTTATCCGAGGAGGATAATTTGGTTCTTGGATTGGTTGTTGTATGGTTTTCTAGATGGGTTGTTGGTATTGGATAGAAGGTTGTTGGTATTTGACTAGTTGTGGTTGGAAATGGTTATGATTTTGAATTTTTTTGGAGGGTAGGGGTTTGGTTCTTGTGGATGACTAGGTTGTTGGTTGGGTTGTTGGTTATCTTTCCAACAGAATCCTGGATGGTCATTGTACCTTTGATTAAAAGTGTTTTGGTACCGTGGCTTCTAAAATTTCTGAGCATCGACCTCCGCTGGTGGTCCTCCTAGAAGAACATATTTAATGGAAGGTATGGTTGGACAATTTTCTGTCTTGTGGTCATGTTTGTCACAAATTGTGCAAACAAGGTCAATAGTTTTAATTTCATGGACCTTCCTAAGATCGATCTTCTTGACCTTCCTAGTGAGTTCAGAAAGATTCACCCTAAGGATTTCCTCCTCCCTAAGTGTGTGAATTTCACCAGATTTGGTTGGCTTCTCATATTAAGGTGATTTCCCCCATGTTTGGTTTTGTTTTTACAGTCCTTCTAGATACTCGTAAGCATCATTTGGGGCTTTGTTTTTGAAGGTTCCATTACACATAATGTTAATGAATTGTTTGTTTTTCAGACCCAACCCTTCATAAAAAATTCTAACTTGTTTTGGGATTGAAAATCCATGTTGAGGTACCATGTTGAGTGTGTCTTTAAACCTTTCCCATGTTTCATAAAATGATTCCCCTTATTTTTCAAAAAAGTTTTTGATGATATTTTTAAGTGAAATTGTTTTGTGATGGGGGAATTATTTTTTGTAGGATTATTTTTGAAATTTTCCCAAGAGTGGATTGATGCAGGTCCCAAATTTTTTAACCAATTCTTTGCTCGATCCTTATGTGAGAAGGGAAAGATCCTCATATTAACTGACACAAGTTGATGTGGTGGGAACATGGTTTCAACAATGCCATTGAACTATTTGACAAGAAGGTACGACATTTCCGACTCCATCACATGGAAGGTTGGAAGGTGGTTTAGGACATGAGATTTGAAAACATAGTGTGCTTATCCAAGGGGATCATGCCTAATTAAAGAGGGTGAATTGGTCTAGGAATGTGTGAGGTAGTAATTCATGGTTTGATTGACTACATTCCCCAAGTTTGGGGCTACCTCATTTGGATTTCTATTTTGATTCCCACCTAGGTTTATGAGTTGATTTATTTGAAAACATTCTATTGAAATGGGATCAATTTTTGACTATGTAGTATTAGTAATATTAGGATCTAATGGAAAGAGTTCCCTTGGTGTACTTGACTCCCCAACCCAGGACTATCCACCATAACTAGACAGTTTGATTGGTCACGGGTATAGGCGGACATGTGCCAAGGAAAGTGAAGAAAAGAAAGGGGAAAAGATAAGATAATTTGGGGTGAGAAAAGAGAAATGGGGGTGAATTGGAATGGTGTTGAGATGAATTACTTGGTTCCCCAGAAATAGTGCCAAAATTTGGTCTCGCTCAAATTTATCCAAGATTTTAGGGTTAAGTGGTTGCTTGAAGTTTAGCTTGGGTTGTCGAATCCTTAGAGACCTAAGAAGAAACCTACGAACAAGTACATTCTATGGATTTTTTTGGCTATGAAGTGGCCAAATTGGGTTGATTTTATATGGGTTTATGTGAATTCCAAGAGACTTAATAGAATTAAATTTAAAAGAATGAGTTGATCCTAGGTTATCACTTGGGGGGGATTGGATGCATTCCTTTTTTAATTATTTCAATTTCTTATATTTGAGATGAGTTCATTTAAGGAGATAAAACAACATCATCACTTACTTGTTTAATTACAACAAACCCTAATACTAATCACTTATACACTTTAAGGATCAATGTTTTTATAACTATAAGGTAAATGTTCGTATTAGCACTTGAAGTGCGTGGCCTTAAATTCAACAAGGACAAAGGAGTTTAAAGATCATCAAACAAAATTCTCAATTAAAAGAAGTGATTATAAATTAATGGAGTGATAAATAAAATCCAATGGAGCCTTTTTCTACTCCATTGGATCAACACATAATTGGGTTATCCCTCCATTGAGTCTATGGTTTGAATAGAAGCGGGAATTAGACTCACGAGGGAGGAAATGAAGAAGTAAAAAAAACAATGAAATAACGATCATTCCACAATTTTGTGATAATTTCACAAGCTTTGGTGTGAATAAATTCACACCATGAGACAATGGTATCAACATGATATAAATAATAACAAAATAAGAGTATTAGAAGAACTTATATTAAGAAACTAAGATGAATTGAACAACTTACATGAGAAAGACAAACTCAAGGCAACAAAATCACAACATAACATTAAAATTAAACAAAGAACCAAAGATGATAAAATAATTCACCACCAATAACTTAAATAGGAATATAAAGAGTAATGGGTCAATCTAAAAATATTACAAAGCATCCCACTTGAGTATGGTAGTCCTAGGGCGGTGGAAAGTAAGGGAGAGTGGACTTCTTTATCCATGACTGAAGTGGCAACCAGCTTGCATCCACCGAATAGAGGCACCTAAATGACATTATAGATGGAAGAATTAGAGTGGGACATAGAAGAATGAAATGAAGCTCCATATTTTCTATAAATGTCTATAAAGTTTAAGGGAAAAAGAGTTTATGGTTTAAGATATATGTGTAAAATAGTGGGCTGTTTTTCTGGGCCGCATAATCTGGCCCATGATTTTATCTCCAACTTGGGCCTCCTGAAACTCCATTCAAACATCCGAATTAGCTTGAAAATATTGAATAAAATGTTACCCATGATGTACTATATCTTAAGTTAATGTTTGATAATCATTGGCCTTGGATCCTGGCTACTACAGTCTCCTTATTGGGCTGCTGTACAGTTTAATTTTCCCAGAATGTGTTGCCATGAAATCCCATTTTGGTGGTCTTCCAATGTGAATCTTAAAATACTAAACAATTATGAATTGTTCCTTATATAATGATAGACATAAAAATAAAATATGAAAATAAAATCAAGGCCATTTTGTATTTTAGGAAGTGTTCAAAAATGTATCATGTAATAGTGCATTTTAAGAAGGACTTACAATCATAATGTGAAATGATGTTAAAAGTGAAAAATGCACTAAAATAGTGTTTATGAATAATAAATCACATGAATATTATATATATATATTAATAATGAATGTTATCCTCATTCAGTGTCTAATCATATAAATTTAATAAGTTTGTATCTCTCTAGGTCTATTTCTTAGTGAAATTAGGCCAAATAACCTAAAGTTAAAGATCAACACATAGGAACATATTAAAGCACCCATAGAGAAATATGTTAATTCCATAATGATAAAGACCTCCTAAGAATGCTCACTATGTAATATAATCATTTTGTATCAATATATCATAAAAAGGTTGAATTATTAGTGTCATCAACTCATATGTTTGATATATTATTCTTTGACTTTTCCTAAAATAAAATTGTTGATAAAAACTCCATTGTCATAGACTTAATTACACAGTTTCATTCCAATCAAAGATTCAAGTATATTTTGTTCCATTAACTCGGAAGGAGTAAATCTTTTTTTGACTTATTCATTAAGGTAAAATCACTCGTGGAATGCCCAAAAAATCATATTTCACCGTGAACATATGTCATTATAGTTTTCATCAATACATTGAAATACACAACATATGATATGTATTGAGAATAATATCAAGTCTAAGGACCAATGCACACATTTGTAGATAGGAATATCCAATGACATGTATAACTTGTGGAATTATTATGAGCGATCCTGTCATCATAACCTCCTCTCTTAGAGATCACCAAGTACAAACATTATGAGAAGAAGTCAAAATATCTTATGAGCCTCCAACACTTGATAACATATATCATCTATTTCTTATAAAGTAGATGTCATCCATCCATAGAACTTATATTTAAGAACATCATAATAATATTTCAAGGTTCTCATCATAGTAGGAAACTCTTATTCCATTTCTACAAGACAGATAATATAAGGACATTATAACATTAATTTTATGCAGACGAACACTCATCATGTGATAATTTTATTAATATTCAAGACATTGAATATACAGGTAATCAAAAGTACAAAGTAATTGGTTCTAGAACACCAACTAGAATAAACTCCTACTTTGAATAAAACTAATTATTAATGAATTTGATTTTTATGGCTCTCAAATGATATTTATGCTTCTATTGAGATAAGTTTTTAGTCAACGGGTCTATCATGTTCACAAAATTTTTTTACTTACTGCGACCTTTCCACTTTGAGAAAAATCTCTCAATAGGTAATACTTCTGATGTATCTGTTTTGTCCTTTGATGTGACATTTTATGCTTATCATGGGTCACCATTATGGCATTATAAAAATACAATTTTATAGTATCTTTAATTATAGGAACCAAATCAATCCCCTAAACAATGTTGCATATCCAAACTACTTATTTAGCTTCCTCAAAAGCTGCAATATATCTGAAAACTGTGGTAGAATCCGCAACCACCTGTTTCTTTGAGATATTCCAGCTCAAAGCTCCTTCATTGAGGGTGAAGACATATCATAACTTCAATTTTGGATGATCATGATTTTTATAGAAACTAACACCAATATATCCCTTGATGTTGTAATATACCTGGACACTGCTGTAGAATCGGTGACCACCCAGTGTTTTGAGATCTTCTAACTCACAACTCCTTTATTAAGGGTGAAGACATATCTTGAATATGATTTCAAATGATCATGATTTATCTGTAAACTAGAATTTTTTTATCTCCTAATGATTATCTCTTCATCTCCTATATAAACCAAGAACATATCATTAGTATGCTTTAGATACTTATCTAATGGCAGTCTCCTAGATCCACTTGATATTTATTTACCATGCTCAAGGTTTAGGAAACATCAAGATCAGTTCATTTCATTATTATATTTTTTCAATAAAAATATATATAACTCCACTATCATCATGAAACCTTTCTAGACCCTGTACTGGAGACCCAGCAAGTCACCCTTATGTTGGACTATGATTTTTAAGACATATCTTATTGGTAATTAGTTCAAATAGCTACAAAAAGGTATAGATGATCTGCGAGTGGACAAGGACAACCCAAAGATAATAGAAATCTTACACAGATTAACATCATAGGACTTGTTGTTAGATCAGGGTGCCATGTTTTCATGAGAGTCTCCCCACGATGAGGATTGTAGATATTTGGATGGAGAATAAATATATCCCTGAGTTTCATCAGGTCATTAAAGATCTTACAATGGGTTGGAGATGTTTTTTACTACTTAACCTTCCCCCAATATTTGGATTGAGTTCATGGTGTCTTCCATGTGTCATAGATGAGTAGATAAATGCATGAAAAAAACACATAATTGGTTGGGGGTGAAATGAACATCGAGGATGGATCCACCTTCTCAGAGTACCTGGTGGCGATCGAGGATCAGTAGGAGAGGATCCTACATGGATGAACCATCCCTTTGGTTTGAGTGCTTTGGCAGCATGGGAGCATGCATGAGAGCTCCTGGGAATGTGAGATTAAAATTCATGCTCAGTACCCCCACCTTTTTTCTTAGTTTGTGCTTTTCTAGAAAAAAACTCCTTGAAGGAGGGAAGAATGTAATGACTCCGGTTTTTATAGTTTGATACTTTAAATATATATATATATATATATTGAATTTTTCCTCAGAGCGAACACTATTTTTGGGTATTGTAGGATCATGGAATTAATATATTAATATGCATGGACATATTTTTAGAATAAATGGGTTTTCCCTTAATTAGGAGATCATATGGGTAATTTGAAATGATGTTTTATTTTGAGACATGGGTTTTACCCTAAGCACAACATAAATTTGGACAGCATCAGGCGTTTTGTTGAAAGCGACCATTGGCAGGTGCATTAAGTAATTTGTTAATTTAATTAATTAATTTACTTAAATGCTGAAAACCCTAATACTCCTCCACAAATATGAAATTATAAATAATTCAAATGGTTAGCCACATAGAATTGGGAGATTAGATAGGAGGAGAATAGAATTGGAATTAGAGACCCGAGAATGTGGATCGATGATGAACGATTGAGGAGGATTGTGAGATGGAAAAATGCAACGAGATCATCACCTTATCCACTGGCAGACACATTATTCACTAGTGATCATTCTGTTCTTGAGTTATGGTGCATTATTTCATGGATTTCTTCCCTTTGGATTATTTTACAAGCATGGATTTATATCTACTTTTTTTCATTGGTGATTTTCGTTCCTCACATGGGCGCAAGTTTAATTAATAATATTGGTATGGTTTATGTATATTTGTTATGACCTTGATTTTACCCTAAATTTTTCATTATGTAATCATTGAATGGGATCACACCAGCCAAAAATGATACTTAATTCATTCTTGTGCTTTTCTCCCTACCCTTGGTCATGTTCTTTGTCTTTGGACCATAGGGTCAACGATTCAACATTATCGAGCCAGATTCGAGTGTAATCGAACCCCTGGATTCATGGAGAATGTGTGAACTACTTACAGATCTGTGTTTTTTGGATGGATCAAGGTATTTTTTTGTGTTTTTTAGGTGATGGATTCATGGATTGGGTTCCCAAATGGTGATGGGAGTCATGGAGGATTACTAACTGGGTGATCAGGGTTTTGATTTTTAGCCATAGGAAGCTAGGAATCGATGATCGGTGGCTCCCCATTGATTTAGGCAGATTTTGGGTGGTCAAATAGCATGAAAGGTATCATAATAGGATGATCTGGCATTCATATGAATAGAATTCAAATTATAGAAAATCCTGACTTACAGGGCGTGCAATTCTAAGAACGCAAACCATGTAGGACCATTGTTGTAGCAGCTAGGGTTTTAAATGAGATAAATATCACACATCTTATGGTCGAGACTACATGTCATATGACCCTATCCATACAACCAATACACGTGGAGAAGACACATTCCTAGAGTCTTATGTAAGTATGCACGTCATGTAACCTCAGGGACATGTTGTGTATAGGTACATGGCTAGACAATCTATGTACCTTGTGTACACACCCAAAGCACCAAATAATGACTAAAATACATGAGCATGACTAGAGTACATGGGAACATCCTTGATTAAGTAGGAATGTTCTAGAGGACATAAGAATACCCTAGAATACCAAGACATGCCATGTATTCCATGTACACGCCGTGTGGTGATCCATGGATTCTCAAGTCGTGTCCAAGGGAAGACACACCCAAGTTTCCATGAGAGGTCACATGCCATGTGACCCTATGTACATGCCATGTAATTTTTATAATAGACTTATACATTATGTATATTCTTCTTTGAGACTCATATTTGGGACTGCAAATAGTTTATCATTAGTAGTTTTCACATATATTGTGATGGTGGCATTTGTTTCAGCATCAATGATAGAATGTGAGGTGATTTAATGGGAGGATTCTCAGTGATGCTTAGCCGATGGAAATGATCACGTGTGATCATCTAAGTGTTACAGGGGTTATTACTCCCCTCTCTCCCCAGGTGGTGGGTCCCCCATATCATTCATACATGTATAGACAGAACTCCCCCCACATTACAGAGGGTATGGGTCCTCTATCTATGGAGTGGAATCCCTATCATGAGCTCAGGACATGAGCAGGTCCTCCATTGGAGTGGTTCTACCTCAGTTATTCTACGTAGTAGAAAGGTGTGGGTCCTCTATATTCTTAATAGTTGATGTGTCATACTTGGATATGAGATGGGGCGTTTAGAGTTGCATGTAAATTTTTTATTTTTAGCTAGTTGTGGAGATAGAGATGCTATCTCTCTTTACTTGGGTTTCTTCTTAGCATATTTGATGTTCGGATTTTTTACCTGCTTGCAGATGGGTTGAGATGACTATTTTTAATTTCTATGGCTTACCCTTTTTTGTTTTCTAAGTGTCCTAATGGATATGTATATACTCTCCCCTGCATGGGATTTTCATGCACATGTTGTGTCTTATATAGAAAAAAACATATCTATGATGACCTTGGTGGACCTATTTTCAGTGGATCATAGTGGTTCTTGATTTTGACTATGTTTAGTGGTTGGCCTTGGAGATTGAAATTTGGGATCTCTTCTATATTTTCCTTTTTCTAGTTACTCTTAGCTTGGGACCAATTTTTTTATTGGGCATGTATTTTTTCTCTTTATATATTTTCCAATATCCTATTGTACTTTGATGTTTTCCTAGATATTGTTGCATGAAAGTTGTATACTCTAGATGATTCAATTATTCCTATATCTATAAATATTTCATGGAGGTGGTTGTGTGTGTATACATACAAGTACTTAGGCTATGGTCTCCCATTTCTATATTATTCCCACTCATCGCTAGTCTCTAGCCGCTAACCTATTGGAGGTAGGTTTGGGGTGTTACACTTAGCTTAGAGTTTGATAGGAGAGCCACAGTGGGTTGGGCCATGACAGTTACATCATGTCTTCTAGAGGTGATCAACCTTATTTGAGCACAAATTTTTAAATTTTTTGTTTGTTTTTCATTGATAAGTACCCCTATTAATTCATGAAAACCCAGTTAATTCATTCACTTTTTTTACTTTGTAATTCTAGAATTTATTGAAAATTGTCTTTAAATTTTGATGTTTATCGATTTATTTATTTTTGAATTTATCAATAGTCATGAATTTCCTGGAACATGAAATTTAATTATTTAACTCGAACATGAATTTTTAAATGTATTTTTTAAATAATAAATTGAAAATTGATTGTGATTTGGAAAACTTGATCCTAAATTGGTTGATTAAAATGATTTTGAAATTAATTTGAAATTAAATTATTCAAAGAAATTAAATTATTAATTTTAATTGTTTTATAGTTTCTGTTATTAATTTGAAAAAATTTATGCACTAAAAAAATGATTTTATGAAATGTAGGTTGGAAACTTGGCAAAGGTTTGATACCATGGAACTACATCTTTGCAGTCGTGACCATGAAAAAGGGGGTCTGCTACTGTGAAGTCAACCTGATCCCATGAGAGGAAAAAATATGATATCATATCGGTAATCTAATATACTACCCTGAATGAAATGCGTTTCTATCAAAATCTAATTAGCGACCATGAACTACACAAACTGCTACTGTAAAGAGAAAAAAAATTCGCTATTATCCCCAGGTCTGATTCTCTAAAACGCGACCGAGGTTGGTCTCCATGTGACCTCAAATTCCCCTCCCTATATGCTAAAGGATTCCGAAGAGTATCAGGGGTCTATGAAATTTAATGGGAAAATATAACCTCTATAATAAAGTAGAAAACGCAATGGAAATAAGATAAACCAATCAAACACACAACATCAACAGTAGATAAATCCAAACCAAATAAAATAATATAAACCATGTCAAACCATACTAAATGTCAATTAAATTTCATAAAATCATCCAAATAGAAGACATACACTGAAACTAAAGACTCTAAAAACTGATCTCAAATCCCATACTCAGTGCTAACTCCATGCTCTAATTCCAACTAGCAAAGAAATCAATCAATCATAGGGACCCTTTCCCTTGTCTCAACCAGTAGCTATGAAGTCACCTAGGCACCAAATGGCACTCAAATAGGGTGTGAATAAAACTCATTAGGCCAACACTCATGGTGTCTAAACGTATCCAATTTTAAATAATAGCGCATGAAATAGTGCAGTAATAAAGGGAATTGATTCATAAATTAATGAAAAACTTCAAATAACCCGCCAAGCCTCAAGTGTCAGGTTAACATATAAGGTCATCCAATACCTACTTTGGCACAATGTTAGATATCTCTATCTATACCATTTCTAAATCTATGAAGATTACCATGCCAAGGGTCAATCACATATTCATGTTCTACCAGACTATGAAAATTTTCATGATAGATCCGCTTACATGTTCTCATGGCACATTACCATGCCAAGGGAGAGATACACATTCAAGATTTACTGGACTCTGTGAATTCCCATGCTAGAGCTTCTTATGTTTTCTCATGATGCAATGACATACCAAGGGAAAAATTATCAGTAGAACTAGTGCGAATTCACATGTTAGGGAAACTTATATGCTCATATAACATCAGACCTTATGCAAATTCCCATGTTAAGGAAGATTTTACAATAAAACATTAATACAAATAAGATCCATGATCACCAAAATACCATACATGATAAACATATTAACATATGTCAAAATTGGTTAATTCATGTCAATTACCAATTATCTTTCCAATTTTAATTACATGTCATTATCCATCTAATCAAATTCCTAGTTTCATGCCAAGTTACCAATTATCACAATAATTGTAATAATTCCATTTCACAATCCATTTATACCTAATTACCATCTCACATGTTTGTTATACCTTTATTAAAATTTGAAATTATGCCAATTCCAATTTCATATCGAATAACTAGTTACATGAAATGTTATTTTTAAACAATCAAATTACACAAATTCACATTCTATTCCAATTCACATTGTTAAGCCAATCCATATCCAATTTCCAATTCATCATAGGAATTTAGGTTCATTCAATCCAAGTACCAACCTAGGTTTAAGTGTTGGAACACCTCTTGGGTGGACACAAGTCCTAGTATCAATGCCAACAGACCCAACATGATCTATAGGAGGTCTAAGCATGAAGAATTAAACAATTCTAATTAAGAATGGTCACATGCATGGCATGTTAGCACAATCTGATGGGTTTCACATACTAAAAGACCAAGGAAGGCCTTAGTGAGATGTTTCAAACCACCTACCTAGATAAATTAAGAAGAAAACACAATATAAAACATCCAGATCAATGTGAAACACCACAATCCCCTATGGAAAATTATTGTCACACCCTTTCAATCATGGAATAATGATATCCAAGAGTAATACAAGAGGAAAATACCAAAATAAAAAAGAACATACTAATTCAAGTCACCCGAATTGAACCATGGATCTAAGAGACAATTTAAAGAATTAGAGAATCCCTAAGAGCCTTTAAGAACCCTTTAAATTCATAAAACATGAATTAGGGTTAAATTGTGGCTAAATAAGACATAAATGAGGGTTTTGGGGGTATAAAATACAATTCTACCCCTCCTTATCTTGGCCTAGCCTGATGCCACCAAACGAATGAGCACCAATGGATGCACATGAATTTAAATCTAACCAAGCTTTTTTACTCAATAAACTTACGTATGGTTTTAATTAGGCTTCAAGATAGTGATATAGAAAATTTGAATTTTTTATCCTGTAAAATAAATTCAATAAGAGTATATTTAATGCATGTGTCTGTTTTAAATCTAAAAAACATTTCATGTTTTATTTAATTTTGTGAATCAGTGATATCTATCCTATTTCTAGTGATATTAAATTAATAACCAATGCTAAAATTAAATTGAAAACAATTTTTGAAATGAAAGTCTTCAGTTTTTCTAACCAAATTTTATAGATAGAAAAAACTCCTTTATTTTTCAAGACATTCTTATGTGATTAAAAGATATATGTTTGAATATTTAAAACCTGTTAGCATTCATTTTTCATAGCATTTAAATTGTCATTCTCTAAGTATCCTAAAACTGCTTTGGATATTGGATAAAAGAGTATAATTTCATATGATAATGTTAAGGGTAGCATAATTTATGCTTTTATTTGTGCTAGACCAGATGTTGCTTTATCTATTTTTACATTTAGCAGATTCATGGGAAATATGAGCAAGCTATGTGGGAATGACCTTAAGTGCTTTTAAGGTATATTTATTCCACTAAATATCTTTCAATTTTTTCTATTAGTAATTTTAATTATAGATACTTGGTGACCAGATATATAGACTTTGACTATGTTGGTAGGGTTGATACTATAAAGTCTCTGACTAGATTTGTATTTACTGTTTGTTCAGGTCCAATTCACTTGAAATTCTATATAAATTTGGTAGTGACACTCTCAACAACTGATGCAGAATATATTGCATTTATAGAGGCTATTAAATAAGTTATATGTCTCAAAGTTTTGATTTTTGAATTGGGTTTATGTAATTATGTTATTTGAGCTTACTCTGATTCACAATCTTCTTTAAACTTATCTAAAAACCGAGTATGTCATGGTTGATCTAAATACATGGAAATTAGGTTGCATTTTATTATTTAATTCATTGAATTAGGAACAATGTGTCAACAAGATACGTACTAATGACAACTAGGCTGATAGTTTAATTAAGGTCATGGTATTGTATAAATTTAGGTATAGTTTAGATATTTTGAATTTGATTCTAATTAAAAGACATTAGGTTCAAGGATATCACCCCTTTAATTTTATTTTTAAATGGTATATATTTATTATTTTTATGTTTTTTTAATTTCCAAATAAAACTTTGTTTTTCATGTGTTTTGTTCATCTATTAGTATATCTGTCATTATATTTAGTTTAATATGCCCTATTTTCTAATTACATTGAAATCTGATTAATCCTATGTAAGTTTCTTTTCTAATGTATATTTTTCCATTCATTCTTACATGAAGAGATTTTGTTGAATTTATGTAATATTTTTTTCTAATATTACATCAAATATTCACCATTTTGTTTAATCTTACACAAGAGTTTCTTATTCTGACATGAGGGTTTCTTCTTATTCATTCTTATATTGCAATTATTTTGATAGTTGACATGTTTAATTTTACATGGGTTGTTTTCCTAGAGGATTATTTTTATGTTCCGTGTTTTATTTCTTGTTTATTCTTACACCACAGGTTTGAGTTAATATCATGCAACTCATTGTTATTATTACCTTGCATCTACCTCTGCCTCTTTTATCTGCTATCGTTTGATGTGAGTGGTTACATCTGATTTAATCATGGCCATCCATCTATGCTCAGTTGTTACATCATAGGCTTGACTGTCAGGTCTTCATGATTACCCTTTCATCTTGGATACCCCATGTATTTTTCATTCATGCCATTCGGTTCATCCCAAAGAAAAGAGAGAGTGTGAGAGAGATTTTTGGAACTGGAGTTTGTTGTCCTTAGAGGAGCATACATGTAGCCTTGTTTTCGTTGTGCTAAGAGCAGGTACTTATGAGGATATTTTTTTTGGTTTTGTTGGTTATTTCTAGATCTTGAAGTTGGACCATCACATATTCAGGTTTTTCTAACAATCAAGAACCAATTGGTGGTAAATATAACTAGTCTGTAAGTATTCTTGTGTCTTTTGTTTGTGTTCTTTAAGTTCTTGTGATTTGTATTTATAAGATCAGTTTGTTTTTTATCTGTTGCTTATCTTTTACGCATTTTTTGTTTTATAATTAATAAAATATAGGTGGGGTGGTGTTCTTATCATATATTTGGGACCAAATCAGTCTGGAACACGTTAAATCAGTGTTTTTATTTAATATTTTCCTTTTATTTTTTCACCACCCATCTTGAATCTTCATCGCATCACTTTCTTTTTTTTTTATTTTTAAAACTAAGAATATCTAATTCATGAACATATTGTAAATAAATTTCGTATACAATGTATTTGGTCATTCCATGAGGTCATATAGTGCATATTGGAAATCAATATTGCATAACATGCCTTTTGTAATTGTATGAGGGTGTAAGGTTATCATTGTCTCAAACAGAATTGGTAGATCATTCAATGATCAAAGGCTCATTCATTAAGAAAAAAAGTCAATGAATGGAAAACCAAGAAATTTTAGAGTTTCAATATCCTTTTAGAACAATCAAATTGAAACCTTACCAATAATTGACATTGATGGATAATCATTGAAAACATTCAAAGGATGATTCTAGATAAAGAAAATACTCACCTTTACCATGTTATTGTGTGTCATGCTGATATAACAAAACAAATGTGAAGGTGAAAATACTGCAACATAAGATATCATACCTTTACCACATTTTTATGTGTTATGTTGAGATAACACACTAAATGAGATGGTGAAAAGATAAAAATCTAAGAGAGCATCATCCGTTTAATAAACAGTTGATATAACAACATAATCCAATTAAAGATAACATAGGAGGAAAAAAATCCCAGTATGGGATATCTTAGGAACTTTAGTGAATTAAGAAAACTAAAACCTTTTTAAGCATGAGAACATAACCCAAAAATAAGACCTTTTGAAACTTTTCTTCATCAAAGTATTTGTGATGAATGCATGCACCAATTGAACCCATAGGATCTTTCCAAGATTCATGCAACCACATATAAGTTGAATTCCACTTAAAAAAAGGGGAAATGAAATGGAAGAGGAAGGAATTCATATCGTATATTTCACTGAATAATGTTTTCCTACCTTTAAATTAACCATTATATCACCAAGACTAGTTTGGGAATGAGTTTTGATTAATGAAACAACCTGATCATACAAAAATTACAATATACCGAATTAATAATAATAATTTATTCCCTATAGCAGAGAAAATTATCAAAGGGAAACCATTCAATAAAACAAAAATTTAATTATAAAAACATTATCTAACCCCTAATGATATAGTAATTCTATAATACACCAAATCCTATTGATTTAAACCATTATATGATCTATCAATTTCTCATTTCATTGAAGTGTTTAAGTTACAAACTTGGCTTATGGGTGATACCTGGGCCACCCTACTTGGGTTTAAAGTTGTTTTTATTGAGATTATATATAACGACCCAAACTTTTATTAATGAAAATTCCTCTCGATCTAATTAAATGTCTTATTATGTAAAATAGTTATATAACATATGCACTTCTTTGATTTTATGATTTTGGATTTCAAAATACTGTTAAGAATTTTTACCATTTCTAATACATCCGTTAAACAGTGATCACATGATTAGTGTAAATATAGGGCTTTAATAAATCCAATTTACTTAGATAAAGGAAGTGGTGGCCTCATCCAGTAGACTTTCCCCATATGAAGCCCATTTGTCGGAGCTCCGAAAATAGGTGGTGTCATTGGGTTTTTCTCTTGACTAATCCCAAGCCAAGCTTCAACACGTTAAGCTCGAACGGAACTACCTACGAGAGAAGTGAAAGTTGGTTGAGATTTCCACCCGAGCGATGTTATTCGAGCCACCCCAAGTGACTGTCACCATCGCACACCTTACCCTTAGGTATTATGCGGGTGTTATAAGGGTTTATGTAACAAGACCTTATCACTATTATTATGTGAACTATTTTTGTATATAATAAATAATATACATTCATTTTATTATTGTTACTTTGTAAATAATTTTTAAAGCACAAATAGTATTTTTAGTTAATATTCAAATAAGAAATATATTTTGACGAATTAATGGATTTTTGAATTAAATAATATTTTAATAAAATATTATTAATAAATTTATTTTTATTAAATATAAATGATCATATAATTTTTATGAATATAATTATATTTTTTATTAAGGTTTGAAAGCCGTTTTTTGTCAAAACCCATGAATTTTTGTTAAATGTCAGTTTTTTTTAAAAGTAAAAATTCACATATTTAGAAAATTATTTATATAAAATGAATATTATTTTTGGAATCAGGACCTTGAAATTATCCAATGGTGAACTTTTCATAATTTTCCGAGACAGTCAAATTTTTGGGTAAAAATTAAATACCATTTAATTATATAATGTGTTTTATGACATCATAATGACCAAATAGTATATAATAAAATACTATAAATGGAATTTTCGGCCAATATATGTTTTAAAATTAAAATAATGTTATTTTAGGTTTGTTTTATTTATTTTACAAGGCCATAGTGGACCCTCAAAGACTTATAAAACATATTGTCATTTTAAAATGATTTCCTTGAGAGTGTGACTCACCTCCACATAAGAAAGCCTAATATTTTAAGAATTTAGGACATTTTCCTTATAAAATAACGTTTTCCACTCCACTTTTTCAAAAACTATGGGAAAAAACCATGGGTTGGTTTGTGGTTTTGATTAGTTTAATGTGTGGTGTCCAAAACCTAAATAATATAGAATTCCCTCTCTTTTCCAATATAAACCCACCCAAGATCCCACTTACTCTTCACTCAAAGACTTTGGAGCTCGACCAACCTATACCCTTCTCTCTCTATAATCCTCCCAAGGTGCCCCAATCTCCTAATAATCCTCTCTCAAGCCTCTTCCAAGCCTTTGGGATCACACTTCCATGTAAGGGATTCCTTGCTTTCTCATTTTATCCAAGTTTCTTAATATTGTTATGCCCTTTTATTTTCAATTATAAATGAGTGGATATTATTTTTCACCTCCCCCATAATTCACCCCTTATGTTTGAATAATGATATACCTCTTTATCTCTTATTAATTCCTCCCATGTACACCCGTTACCATGACAAAATTCCGTTAGGAATTTCTCTCTTATCATTTACATTTAAGAAATTATCGTGTATTATGAATCTAAATTCCATTAAATATGTTGGGACTTGTATATATATGAACCTATTACTATCCATTTCATGTAAATATGATGAGGCACCAATTTATATCTCATCAACCATTTTTATGAATTCTTATGTCACGCCGTTATGCTGCCAAAATTGCACCATGATTTTCCAAGCCAAAGTCATTGTGTAGGGAATACCATGCCCATTTCTCTATCAAGGGTATTCACCTTTATGCACATTTAATTATTGATTATAGAGTTTCATGTATGAATTACACATTCCTTTATTGTGGAATAAATTATGATGTTTAATTAATGCATGTTATATGATCCATGTGGCACACGTATGCATGAAATGAAATGATTAAGAAGGGTGCACCCTGATAGCACTCCAATGCATTGGGTAAAGATTAGTATCATGATAAATCAAGTGAAATGAGGTTTTAATAATTCTAATTCAAGGAAAATGAGGCTTTAATCATTCTACATGTGCAATGATTCTTGGATCATGCCAATATCATGTTAAATGTTGTTTCCACATTTCCAAGTTATGATAATCATGCTATATCATGCCTTTATGATCATGTTTATCTTATGCTCCATTGATAAGCCTATTTTCTAACATGTACTATATTATTCATGTTATTCCTTGTTTACTCCCTTATTGGGCTTTATAGATCACCCTTTTCTTATGCATGTCCTCAGATTATCCCATGTAATGCTAAGTACGAAGGAATGTTGTGGTCATGTAAAAGAAGTTTTCAATAAAGATGTTGTGTTTTATGTTCTAAGTTGTTATGTAATGTTCCTAATCCCCAAAGACACTAGACCTTTAAATGTTCTATCTTGAAGTGAATATTTTATGTAATAAAATATGTTTAAGTGTGAAATAAATAGCAGAGTTGTTATAGTTGGTATCAGAGGATATGTTTAGTTATTTTTGGGATTAGGATTAGAAAACCACAGTGAAAGACTTAGGGATAAGACTAAGTCTAATAAAAACATCCTTGAATTTTAGTAAGTATTTAGTAAGTGGTTTATCAAGAAAATACATCCTTGTATGGATATGAGTAGGTAGAGGTGGCTTTGGCATATATGTATTTAGGGGTAAAACCCAAAAATACCTCTTTGAGATAGACTCGAACGGGAACTGGTGCATGACAACGGGCTTTGCTACACTTTTGGTTATGACACTCCCGGGGGATATGCTTTTGTAAATTCACAGGCTTAGTATGATCCATTGTTAAAGGAATAAAAAAATGCCCCTAAGAATATATATTGGGAATTAGATCATGGATAACCTATATTGAAGCCTATACATTCATAAGTTAAGGAAATAAAAGTAATTTATAAGTCATCTATTTTTTATTTGGATTACCATTTATGTGTTACCCCTAACTTTCTTTTTATTCCAGCCAATGACTGGTAATAGGAGGACTCAGGCTAACAACCGATGCAAAGATCAATGTGAAGACTATTCTAATGAGATTCCCAATCCGATGGGAGTGAGAATTGTGAAATTTGTCACGATAATCTCTTAGTTAACTCAAGTTTCTAATAGAAACATGGATCAATAAGAACATTCAACCCCCCTAAGAAAGAAAAAGTTGTCATCGAGAGATTCATAAGACAAAGGCCTCCTTCTTTTAGTGGATCATTTGATTCCTCGATCACCGAACAATGGATAAAATCCATTGAAAAGATCTTATCCATCCTTCAATGTTCTGAACAAGAGAAGGTTCTTCTAGCTTCTTATCATATGTAGGGTGAAGCTGATCAATGGTGGACATTGATAAAAAATACAAAGCATGAGGAGGAGATCAAGGTTTTGGAATGAAAGGATGTAACGACCCAATATTTTTCAATAGAAATTCCTTTCTTATAAATATTTCATAATCACATGAAATAACAACATAATTAACTACTAAGTGCTATGTGACCCTTAAAACATAAGTTTTTCACTTCTGTGATGTGAATTTTGAAAAACTAACATACACGGTTGCGATCAGTAAGTTATTTGGAGACCAATAAGGAAAACCTAATTTTTGGTGAATAGTAACCTACCCTTATGAATAGTAACAAACCCTTACGAATAGTGATATAACCTAATGAATATTAAACTTAACTATAATAGTATATAAATAATATTCAAGTGAAAGTACGATATACATATGCTTTAGAATAAGTAAATAAATGTTTTAAGACTGTTGTTTTTAGAATAAATTATTAATTTAATTAAATATTAAATTAATAATATTTATAAAAGTATTTTTGAAAAATGGACTTCATTTTTGGATTCTACACATTGAAAAATGGTTCGGGTGAATTTTTGGGATTTTTCTGAAATACTTGAATTTTTGATGAATAGTGAAATACGGTAAAATATCGTATATCAGTTAAATACACTATTAATGACATAACAAGTGATACAAGCCCACTTTTTTAGAAATGAAATGATAAAATTACAATTCTTCGTCAAGTAATACTCGCTATTCCTTGTCTTGTGGGGAAACAATAAATTAATGAATTTTATATTAAGAAATCTCCTCTCCCCTCCACTATAAAAACCCCCTCTCACTCCCTCTTCTCTTAACTCCTCTCAAGAATTGTGACTTCTCAAAATTCTATCCAAATACCCTCCCAACCTCCTCTCCCACGTCTAGAAAGACTTGGTCTCATAAAAAGACCAAAACCTCTCCCTTAAGGAGGCTCTAAAGGAAGTTTGGTTCAAGGGGTAAATTCCTCTTTTCAATTCTTTGTCTTTCTTTTCAAGTTCATTTTTTTATTTTTCTATTACCTATCCTTCTAAAAATTTTGTGATGACTCCATTAAATTATATGTTATAGAATTTTTTCGTGATAGTGGAATAAGTTATCATCATCTATCCCTTTTACCTTCGTTTATACTAGTAGCAAGAACACCATCCGAGATGTGTTAATTTTCCACATTCAAGGACGATGAGATTTTTATTTCTATTATCATTATCAATTATGGTCATGAAACCATTATTGTAATTGTTTAACCAGATTATTATATATTTAATTTAACCTATGTAAGATTCTGTAATCCCTTTGTATAAATGGTATTAAGTTATAAAGAAAAATGAGTTCGTTGTAATCAAACCCCACAAATTAACCGAAATAACTATCATTAAAGTTATATATAATAATTAATCCTCATTACATGTAATGAATTTATATAAATTACCAATAACACCTATTTATGTTCATAAATAATATATAAATTCAATTATAGAGATTTACATCCATTCCACGTACTTAAAAACAAGTGAACCGAATATGAAAATAAAGAAAATGAACACTCCAGAACGACAGAATTAAATGCAATAAATTATCAATAAGGACATAAATAAACTAACCAGAATTACTATACATGTATAATAGGTTCTTAAATAAGTTATTAATAATTATAACTTCATATTCCAGGATCTTAGGTTCGAGAGCGGAACACGTTCGGAGCTAAGGTAAGGGTTTTCCACCCGAACATCAATTACCTCAATGAAATTATTATATATTGTTATTTACTCCACATAAATTATGTGTGAGTATTATATATATGTACACCAACCAGAATCCTTCCCTATTTTATGGATTGTTACATTTTTTAAAAGAAACTTTCAAAACTGTTTCAAAAATACAAGCCCGATTCAAGGGAATTTCTCAAATTCATATATATTTTCAAGGGCGCTCTATAATCTGTTTTTTGGAAAACATTATCTTTATAAAAACACTTATTTTATTATGAAATTAATATGTTACTTCACTTATAGTTTTATACAAATATTTTCCAAAAGAACTCTTCTTTTCAAAATAAATGAGTATTTATCTCAAGATTTCTTAATGATTTTATAAGAGTATTTTCATTTGATTCAAGCTCTTGTTGATTCTTATGTATTATTGGGTTTCATAATTTATGAATTCATATACCATATTTGATTTAATGGTTTATGAATAACAATATTGTGTATGATCTGTCCTAAAATCATTCACCATATTACTCGGAATGGATAGTGTTTTATGTTTAATGATTGTGGAAAGATTGTTACATTTCATATGATAGTTTCAATAAGAATGTATATGTTGTTTATGTTTATCCACACTCATATGAGGAATGAATTAGACTTATTATGTGATTGGTGGGTCCTGCTATATCCACTTGATGCATCGTTAGGTCTCATGAGACAAATAGACGTGGAATTGGCCGAGGCCTTTCCCAATGTGATATATGGATTTTGGCCGAGGCCTTAATAATTAGACGTCTTGGCCAAGGATTTGAAAAAATGTTTCCGAATGTCTGGAATATGAACTTCCCTCATTATGAAGCTAGTAATTTAAATTTCATGTGGTTATTTGACTAGTATAATACCCATGATTATGTTATATTATGGCAATATTTACTCAGCTCATTTTCCTTCCATTTTATGTTCAATTTTATTTTTAAAGCAATGTGCTTTCAATTATTCACCATGTATAATGTTTATATTATCTTCCACTGTATTGATTACTCTTACTGAGCATTTTAGCTCACCCATTTCTTATGTTTCATTTCCACAGGGCATGTAGAAGTAAATTATTAATGACTTGAAAGCGTAATCTAGTAGTCATAGATGTTTTCTAGTGGAATAAAGTAGTGTTGTTTCTCACGTAATGATGTAATGATAAACTTATTTATGTATCTTGGTTCCAATAATACTAAACTACTCGGTCCTTCAGGATTCTTATTCCTTGTTTGTATGCCAATAAGGCACTGGCTCCAAGCAACTGGGGTTGGGTCCTTACAAAGGATTTCTAGAATATGCTTTTCGATAGATATTTTCTACGCACCCTCCGACTTAATATGGAAAGGGACTTCCTTGACCTCATGAAAAAAGAAGATGAATCTGTTGGAGCATACGAGGAAAACTTCACAAGGATTTCCCGATAAGCCTCTGTCTTTGTCATTACCCCCGAATGGAAGGTCAAAAGCTTCTTTGGTGGGCTAAAACCTAGCCTACAGAAATCCCTAGAGATCCGTGACTTTGATATCTATGAGGAAATTGTCCAATATTCCCTCAAAGTCGAAATGGAGATCGGAAAATCTCAAGGGTATCATGGGGATAAGAAGCATAAGGTGGAATTTAATTCTGGTGGTACTATGGATAAATCCAATGGTGCTAAGAAAATCCAGCACCCCACTTGCCAAAGGTGTGGAAAGAAGCACCCCAGAAATTTCCTAAAGGTGATGAGGAAATTTTTTAGGTGTGGAAGATAAGGGAACCTAGCCCACTAACTACCAACAAGAGAAACCTGTGGCTGTGATAGAGGATAGGAATGCTTCGTTCGACCCTCAATGCATTTTTCATTGATTCAACTGAAAAGAGTTGGGGCACTTTGCAAACTAGTACCCAAAGCCAAGGGTTTTTGGAGGCAACCAACGACCTCCCAGGTAGCAAGGGTGAGATTTTTCCATCACTACCACTGAAGTGAACCCCAACAATGAATTGGTGACAGGTACGATAGTTATTCATTCAAGAATAGCGAATTCACTTTTTGGTTCTGGTTCTACGCATTCTTTTATATCCCAAAATTTTAGTAGAACAATCCTAACTCCACCAAAAGTTATGGAAGTGAAGATGTCGGTGAGAATGAAAAATGGAGAAATCATTGCATCCCATGTATATAACTCCTCCCTTGTCATAATTTTTGGATTGAACTTCCTAGTGAACCTCGTCATACTCTCTCTAGTAAAATTTGATGCAATTATTGTCATGGATTGAATTTCCTTATATAGAGCTAACATAAATTGTCGTGAGAGGGAAATCACTCTCCTAAAGGAGAATCAACCCATGATTATGTACAAGTACAAGGAGGAGGATAAATCTTCCTTAGCACCATCATCTCAAGAATGGATATTACTGCCCTATGAGCATGCATATCTGGATTATTTGATTGAGTCTAAGGAAGAAACCATCCTTGATGACATACCTATTGTGAGGGAATTCACTGAAGTGTTTCCCATGAAATTTATTGGTCTTCCTCCTAGAAGAGATGTTGAATTATCAATTGATCTTATACCTGGGGAATTTCCAATATCCAAGACACTATATAGAATGGATGTTGTGGAGATTTAGGTGTTGAAGAAACAACAACAGGATAATCTAGATAAAGAGTTTATATGCCCAAGTACTTCACCATGGGGTCCAACAGTCCTCTTCATTAAGAAGAAGGATGGGTCAATGCGCCTTTTCATTGATTATCGTGAGCTCAACAAAATCACGATAAAGAACAAGTATCCTATACCCTGAATTGATGACTTATTCGATCAGCTACATGGAGCACAATACTTCTCCAAGTTGGATTGGCGTTTGGGATATTACCAAGTAAGGGTGAAGAAGGAGGATATCCCCAAGACTGCTTTTCATACAAGGTATGAACAATATGATTTCATAGTAATGCCTTTAAAACTCATTAATTCTCCATAAATATTCATGGACTTGATGAATAGAGTCTTTAGATATTACCTCGACAAATTTGTGGTAGTCTTTATAGATGATATTATAATATAATCCAGAACCAAGGAGGAGTATGAGGAGCATCTAAGCACTATACTAGAAACCTTTCAAAAGGAGAAATCTATGAAAAGTACAGTAAGTTTTAGTTCTAGTTGAAGGAGGTCTCATTCTTGGGTTATATCATCACAAGAAATGGGATATCTGTAGATCTCTCCAAGATAGTTGCAATTGAGGGATGACCGAGGCCAACATCAGTAAAGAATATATGTAGCTTCATGGGTTTAGCTGGATATTATCACCAATTTGTGAGAAATTTCACATGATTGTCAAACCCTCTTACCAAGCTAACTCAGAAGGGAGTAAAGTTTTATTAGAGTGATAAATGTGAAGAAAGATTCATGGAGTTGAAAATGAGGCTTATCACTGCTCATGTGATCACATTACCCACAAGTGGATAACTTTTTGTGGTATTCAGTGATGCTTCAAAGAAGGGTCTGGGTTGTGTGTTGATGAAAAATAAAAAAGTAATTGCCTAAGCTTCAAGTCAATTGAAAGTTCACGAGAAAAACTATCCAACACATGATCTGGAGTTGGCTACAGTAATATTAGATTTAAAAATTTGGTGACATTACCTCTTTGGGGAGAAGTGTGAAATATATACAGACCACAGAAACCTCAAGTATATATTCACACAGAAAGAGTTGAATATGCACCAATGAAGATGGTTAGAGCTGATCAAAGACTATGACTGCTCAATCCATTAACTCCTTGGGAAAGAGAACAAGATGGCATAATATCTAAGTAGAAAAGACCCAATGATTATATCATTGATGAGAATCAAAAAGGATCCAATCTTCTTAGATTTGATGAATATGGACATGGGAATCATAAAGAAGAGAAAATCATAAATCCTTTCACAAATGATTGCTCAACCGTCTCTTTTGGAATGTTTAAAGGATGATAAAAAGGATGATGTGGGAATTCAGAAGAAAGTGGAAACTATCAGAAAAGGGAAATCCTTAGAGTTCAATGTTAATGAAGAAAGAATTGTGAGATTTGGGTCAAGACTATGCGTTCCATCAAATCTAGGATGAAGAAAAAACTTTTGGACGATGCACATAGTTTGAATTTCTCCATTCACCAAGGAATCAAAAATATGTATCGAGATCTCCAAGAGAATTATTGGTGGGAAAACATGAACAAGGAGGTCTCTAAGTATACATAAAACTTCCTAGTATATCAGCAAGTGAAGGACGAGAGTCAGAAGTCTAAGGGGATGATGCAACCATTACCCATACCAATATGGAAATGGGAGAACATCACTATAGACTTTGTCACTATACTTCCGAATACATCTAAAGGAAACAATGCTATCTGGGTTTTTGTGGATCATCTTACAAAGAATGCACACTTCATTGCAATTTGGGAATACTTCTCATTGGATCAACTGGCACAGATATACATCAGAGAATTGGTAAGGCTTGATGTAGTACTACTATCTATTATATCTGATCGAGATCCAATATTCACCTAAAAGTTTTGGAAGAGTATTCAACATGCTCTAAATACTAAGCTAAACTTCAGTACGACTTATCTTCCTCAAACTAATGGCCAATCTGAGTGGACTATCCAAACACTTGAGGACATGTTGAGAGCATGCTCAATGAACTTCAAAGGAGGATGTGATCAACATCATCCCCTAGTTGAGTTCCCTTACAAAAACAATTTCCTCTCAAGAATCTAAATGGATCCTTATTAAGAACTTTATGGGAAGAGGTGCATAACATTGGAATGTTGGGATGAATTTGGGGAGATAAAACTCCTAGGTCCATAAATGATCAAAAAAATGGTGGATATGGTTAAGACCATCCACCAACACATTGAAGCTTCCCAGAGTCAAAAAAAGATCTATGCTAATAATCATTGACGAGACCTAGAGTTTGATGTTAAAGACATGGAATTCTTCTACATATCACCATGGAAGAGAGTTATGAGATTTGGGAAGAAGGGAAAGCTTAGTCCAAGGTACATCTGCCCTTCTGAGATCCTTAATTGCATTGGAGAGGTGGCCTATTGGAAATCACTCACACCGAACCTATCTCAAGTACATGATGTATTCAATGTATCACTCTTGAGGAAGTACATACCCGACCCATCACATGTACTCAATCCAGAGGTGGTACCATTGGAGAATGACCTCTCCTATGAATAAAATTTGGTGAAGATCTTAGATTGTAGGGAAATATTTTTATGAAATAAGACAATTCCCCTCGTCAAGGTGTTGTGGTGAAACCAAAAGTTTGATGAAGAAATGTGGGAATCAGAGGAAGTGATGAAGCAGAGTTCCCCGCATCTATTTTAGTGTGGGAAAAGGAATTTTCAAGGGTGAAATTTCTTAAGGGGGGAAGATTGTAATGACCCAAAATTTTATTAATGAAAATCACTCTTTATCTAATTAAATTTATTATTATGTAAAATGGTTATATAACATATGCACTTCTTTGGTTTTATGATTTTGGATTTCAAAATACCGTTAAGAATTGTAACCATTGCTAATATAGCCATTGAACAGTGATCACATGATTAGTATAACTATAGGTCTTTAACAAATCCAATTTACTCAGAAAAAGGAAGAGATAGCTTCATCTAGTAGACTTTACCCATATGAATACCAATTGTAGGAGCTCAGAAAGGAGGTGGAATCATTGGGATTCACTCTTGAACAATCCCATGCCGAGCTTCAACACGTTAAGCTCAAACGGAACTTCCTAAGGGAGAAGTGGAAGTTGATAGAAATTACCACCCAAGCGATGTTATCCGAGCCTCCCCAAGAGTCTGTCACCATCACACACCTTACCCTTAGGTCTTATGTAGGTGTTATAAGGGGTTATCTAAAAAGACTTTAGCACTATGATTATGGGCATTATTTTTGTATATAATGAATAATATACATTCATTTTATTATTGTTACTTTGTAAATAATTTTTAAAGCACAAATAGTATTTTTAGTTAATATTCAATTAAGAAATATATTTTGATTAATTAATGGATTTTTGAATTAAATAATATTTTAATAAAATATTATTAATAAATTTATTTTTATTAAATGTAAATGATCTTATAATTTTTATGAATACAATTGTAATTTTTATTAAGGTTTGAAAGTCGTTTTTTTTCGAAACTTATGAATTTTCGATAAATGCCAATTTTTATTCTAAAAGTAAAAATTCACATATTTAGAAAATTATTTATATAAAATGAGTTTTATTTTTGGAATCAGGATGTCAAAATTATCCAATGGTGAATTTATCATAATTTTCTGAGACAGTTGAATTTTCGGGTAAAAATTAAATACCATTTAATTATATAATGCATTTTATGACATCATGTTGGGAAAAAATCCCTCAAGGTAACATTTCAGCATTTTTGGGTTGATTGTGTTTGTTGACAAATCAGGTTTCCATGGTGAATTGTCATGTTCCAGAGATGTTGTTGAAAACACATGTTGACAAAGAACCATGACAAAGGAATGGATGATCTGGAGGCGGTACCAAAAGAGTAGTACAAGGTGGCGCCGTTTTCCAGTGTTTGCCAAATTTTTGGGGTCCAAAATTTGGAGTTCGGTGAGCATCATGAAAAGTTGATATCCTTGAAGATCTCATCAAAATATGGAAAAGGCATGAATTTCGTGAAGATAGGATTCATGGTTTTGATTTCACAAAGACTAGAAGAATGTTGACGGTGATTCTTCGCGATTACGACGAGCTTCGTGAACGGCAGAGGTTGAAGCAAATCATGGAGGTGAAGGGATTTGTGAGTGAGCTTCATGATGAAGGTGCGAAGGAATTGACGGGATTATCTGTGATTACGACAAGCTCCGCGATCGAAATTATGCCGTGGTGTTTCGCGATTTTAAGAGAATTTCGGTAGAAAATTCAGAGCTTGATGATATGAGCTGACGTGGAATTGAATTCTCGTATAAGGTTCGAGGGTTAGTAGAATCGCCTATAAATAGACCTTGACCCCCTTGAGATAAGTAGAGAAAAAGAGAGAGTTTTTGAGGAAAATCTTTTTCTCTCAGCTCGCGAAGGTGGTTCGCGAAGGTAGTGTGCTTCGTGAAAGAAGAGCTTCGCAGCGGCTCATCTAGATCCAAAAAAGTTGCGAGTTCCATGTTGGCTCAGTGAGATTCACGAGGGAAGTCTCTCTACGATGACTGGATATTCGTGAGAGTGCTTCACGAGAGTGCTTCACGAAAAGGCAGAAGCTTCGCGAAGGCTTGTTTGAGCTTCGTGAAATTGGGAGTCTCACGAAGTAGGGTTATTTGCGAAGGTTTTTCCAATGGAATTGACTAGTGTTTAGAGGAAAAGTGGTTTTCATCTATGGATGAAAGTTGGACTTCAACATAGCAGCTATCAATAGCTGAGGATGCACACATTCATGCATATGAAGAGACCTACAGGTCTATAAACTCTGAGTGGATCATCTGAAGAAGCTGTGAGCTCACTTCAGTTGAGAGAGTAGTGAGTTCTCAAATTGTGAGTGGTTATAAACTAGGAGGGACAGTGAGTCCTCTTAGAACTTGTAAACAGCAGTGCACTTATAGTGGAATTGGTATATCGACACACTGCTGGTGTATACTCCTTGGATGTAGCCCAGTGAGGCTGAACTAAGTAAAAATCGTTGTGTCCTGTGCATGTTTTAAGTTTTATTCATACTCTGCATCGGAATGGAGAGATAAGAGGGTTTTGTCTAAAAGAAAAACAAGATCAAAAGGGGAAGTTGTTTTAATACGTCATACCCTGATTCTCCCCCCTCTCAGGGTATCTAGACTAGTGGACCTAACACATCGTAATGACCCAATAGTGATATAATAAAATACTATAAATGGTATGTTCGGACAATATATGTTTTACCATTAAAATAATGTGATTTTAGGTTTGTTTGATTTATTTTACAAAGCCTTAGTGGACCCTCCAAGACATATAAAACATTTTGTCATTTTAAAATGATTTTTTGAGAGTGTGACTCAACTCCACATAAGCAAGCCTAATATTTTAAGAAGTTCGGCCATTGGCATTATAAAATAATGTTTTCCACTCCCCTTTTGTAAAAACCATGGGCAAAAACCATGGGATGGTTTGTGGTTTTGATTAGTTTAATGTGTGGTGTCCAAAAGCTAAATAATAAAGAAATCCCTCTCTTTTCCTATATAAACCCACCCAAGATCCCAATTACTCTTCACTAAAAGCCTTTAGAGATCGAAAAACCTCTGACCTCATATATCTATAATCCTTCCAAGGTTCCCTAAGCTCCCAAGAAGCCTCTCTCAAGCCTCTTCCAAGCCTTTGGGATCACACTTCCATGTAAGGGATTCCTTCCTTTATCATTTTATCCAAGTTTCTTAATAGTGTTATTACCTTTTATTTTCAATTATAAATGCCATGGTATGATTTCTCACCTCCCCCATACTTCCCCCCTTATTTTTGAATGATGATATACCTCTTTATTTCTCATTAATGCCACCCATGTACACCTGTTACCATGCCAAAATTCCATAAGGAATTTATCTCTTCTCATTTACATTCAAGAAATTATCTTGTATTATGAATATAAATTCTATTACATATGTTGGGACATGTATCTATACAACCCCATAATATCCATTTCATGTAAATAGGATGAGACACTCCTTTCTTGCTCATCGACCATTTTTATGAATTCTTATGTCATGTCATTATGCTACCGAAATTTCACTGCGATTTTCCAAGACAAAGTCATTGTGTAGTGAATACCACACCCATTTCTCTATCAAGGGTATTCACCTTTATGAACATTTACATATTGATTATAGAGTTTCATGTATGAATTCCACATTCCTTTATTGTGGAATAAATGATGATGTTTAATGAATCCATGTTATATGATTCATGTGGCACACTTATGCATGAAATGAAATGATTAAGAAGGGTGCACCCTGATAGTGCTCCAATGCATTGGGTAAAGATTTGTATCATGATGTGTCAAGTGAAATGAGGTTTTACTCATGATAATTCAAGTTCAATGAGGTTTTACTCATGCTCCATGTTCAATGATCCTTGGATTATACTAATATCATGTTAAATATTGTTTCCACATTTCCATGTTATGATAATCATGCTATATCATGCCTTTATGATCATGTTTATCTTATGATCCATTGATAAGTATATTGTCTAACACGTACTGTATTATTCATGTTATTCCTTGTTTACTCCATTTCTGGGCTTTATAGCTCACCCTTTTCTTATGCATGTCCTCAGGTTATCCCATGCAATGCTAAGTACGAAGGAATGTTCTAGTCATGTAAAAGAATTTTTAAATAAAGATGTTGTATTTTATGTTCTAAGTTGTTATGTAATGTTACTAAGACACAAAGATATGAAAGAGTGCTGTCGTGGGTTCCCTCAAATGATTAGTATGATTTTGGGGTACTTAGGTGCAGCAGAGTGGCTGACCAAGGTCGTCTCTCAAAGGAGGAAGTGAATTTAACTACTTATTAGAGGTATTCTAAAAATAAAATAAAAGAGAATAAAATAACTACTTGAAATGATGGGGGTGGTTTTTTTTATAGTTTATGAACCTAGAAGAAGTTTGCTGGAAGAAGATTGCATTTTTTTTTGTTTTTAGTTTTGAAATGAAGTTTGATTAAAATGACACAACAGAAAGATGTTTGTTTAGACAATATTTAAAAGACGTAATCGATCTAACTCTACCTCTTCAATCATTTATTAATCATTATCATTTAAATTAATATTCACTTAATTATGATCCCTTAATTTGTTAAATCCCGAACCCTACGAGAATTAACTTTACCACGAAGATTGAAGTGAATTTAACCTTAGGCTAACTTCGGAACATGCAATCGCAACACCCTGCTTTGATTGATGTTCTAAAATTAGCTTATGGTCAGTGGTAAATTAAGGCACATAACCACTCTGTAAATGAGGATTAATTGAGTTTAGGGATTATATTTGAACTCTACAAATTGATCCCGTGTGGTTTTGAATTACCGGTTAAGGTTGCGCTCTCACAGTTCACACAATTCCCGACCTCGCGTGTTTTGTGTTAACTATTCAATTGCTTGTTTAGTTTCATTTAAATTAAAAACTAAATTAATAGATCATAATATGTGAATTACAGTATCTCATTGATTCAAAATAAATGAATGAAGAAGGATAGAGGTCGATCGATTACTAAAAAGAACTACTCTTCCATGGGTGGTGTAGTCATCGTGGAGACGTTTTGCATAAACAACGGATTGAAAGGGTAGAACCCAATATTGTCTCCACTCTTGATTACAACCCAATTAATAAGATTAAGATAAGAATAAGAGGGATGAAAAAAGAATATTATTTGAAGAAAAATTCAAGAAACAAACATGAAAGAAAAGAAATACAAAGAAGAGGCGAGAGAGGAGAGCCTTTTTGGAAGAGAGGTTTTCACAAAGGCTTACTTCTTCCAAGAGTTGTGAGGGGCTCCCAAGAGACACCCTTTCGGCCACACCTTTCCAAATCCTCGACCATCCCTCTCAAATAGTTAAAACCCCCTTTAAATAGAGTTTGTGAGGGCTAGGGATACATAACTTTTTAAGTGTGAAATGAAAAACTCGGCCAAATATTTTATTCCAACTTGAACCGCCCATTTGGCCTCCAAAACGCGTGAATTGACCGGCCTTCCATAAGAATGATTTGTGCCAAATCATGTCCCCGAGCTTTCCTCAATATTTGGGCTCAATCCAAGCCCGTATGTAGACGATATGGCCCAAATACAGAACCCATGTCTATTCTGCCGAGTCCAGCCTACCATTGGATTAATTGATCATTTACTCCATCCAAATGCACTCTTTAGCTCTAGTGTCCTGAATGAAAGTTGTTTAAAATGAAGTTAGGAACACTGTTACAAAATTTCAAATTCAAATAATAAATATAAAAATATTTATCTTCTAAATACTACAATGCACTATTAAGGGTAAAACTGGAATTTTCACCAAATTTTCAAATGAATGATCAAATCCAAAATATTTTATAAATAAACATATTTAACACAATGTGAGGAAATTATTTCATTTATTATCAATAAAATATTCAATAAAATAGTGTTTTATCAACTCCCCCACACTTACCCTTTTGCACACCTGGGCAAAACCTCATATCAAGTAAACATCAATATCAAATCAAAACCAATTTTAAAACACATATCCTTAAGATCAATCAATTTCACACCAAGAATCAAAAGATATCATGCCTCATAAAAAACCTTATTTAAAGTTCTCCATTTATATCATTCAATATATTTCCACTTCATTTATCCACCCATGCACAAAACACTTACCTCGCTTGAATTTTCTCTCATCACTCAAATATCAATTTTTTTTGCAATGTCTTTCTCATCCAAACTCATACAAGGGTCACCATAGGCTTGATAGATTCCTACATTGCTACCCGATGTGAGTCAAGGACATATGTTTATCATGAGGACTTTTCAGGGTTGTTCTGTGGCTTTCGGTTGGTAGGATTAAGATGTGAAAAACTCTGAGGCTGAATGAGGAGGGCTTGACTCTTTTGAAGAAAAATTGCATTAATCTAATTTTCACTTAAATATGGTCTTCTCATCAATCCCCATAGTATCAATTCATCTCTATCATCATGAAAATTCATGAAAGGTTTACACCATTCATCATTTCAGCATAAAAAAATGTCAATCTTCTCAAACATGATTTTCTTGAAAGCTCCAGATGGGCATAGCTTTCCACCTCAATTAGAAGCTCCAGAAAAGGCACAGCTTCACTTGTCATGACTTTCTTTAGCAGCAAACACATATCTTCAGAATTTAATTTTCCACCCAAAGTATCACATAATGTGGTGTCACAACACAAGACAGCTTCCCCCACACTTAAGCTCAACTAGATTATGCAATTTCACTTCAAGAGTTGGTTGGATAGGGAAAATTGGCTTGTAATGTGGCTTAACCTAACAGGTTGTGCATGGCTTCTAAGGGCTACAAGGATTAAATATTCAAGGTAGGCCATTATAAAAAATGATTCTTTGAAATAGGGGTTTTAATACCAAACAAATGCCTCAATCATTTAAACACAAGTACCTCAAACCCTCAAGTTTTGACAGGAATAGATCAAATTCTGGTTAAATCAAGCATGGTTTGGTTCTCTCAAGAAGTGAGGTGAATGTAAAGAATATGAAAATAATGGTTTAGAAGCCTCACAGGAAAGTGATTTCAAATATAAAGACAGTGAGATTGGCATGAGATTCAAAATTCAGCGTACTTTTCATGAAATTACTAAATATTTGAACTTGAAATAAAGTCATTTCAGCATTCATTTAAGCTTAGTTTCAAGGGGTAAATTGTTTCACTTATTGATATGGATTTAAAAATGGTGATGAGAATCATTTCAGCTCAAAAGTTTCAAAAACACACAGAAAATTGTAAAATAAACACACAAATTTTGAAAAACATACAATTTTTTTTGAACAGGAAAGCAATTGAAATTACCAAACTAAAAGGTTCCCTCCCCCACACTTAAAATATTGCATTGTCCTCAATGTGAACCTATGAGATGATATATGCACATGAAATGAAGAATTTTTAAATAGGACAAATAATATAAAAGTGAAAGGGTTAGGAACAGCCTGATGTGATCAAGTGATGATGGGGTCATGCGGTGTGATAAAATCCACTGCATCAGTAGGATGTCCCTCAATGTATCTCTTCAAACGTTGCCCATTGACTGTAAAGCTCCTTCTAGTGTCCTCTTGTGTGATCCCCATTGCACCATAAGGAAAAACATTAGACACAATATAAGGACCTAACCATCTGGAACGCAACTTACCAGGAATCAACTTCAGTCGTGAACTATAGAGAAGGACTTTCTCTCCAACATGAAACTCCCTTTGTTGGATCATTTTGTCATGAGCTGCTTTTGATCTTTCCTTGTAGAGCCTTGAGTTCTCATATGATGATAGTCGAATCTCCTCAAGCTCTTGAATTTGCAACTTCCTTTGAATTCCAGCTTGGGCCAAATCCATGTTACATTTTTTTTATAGCCCAATATGCCCGATGCTCGACTTCCACGGGGAGATGACACGCTTTCCCAAAAACAATCCGAAATGAGGACATACCAATGGGGGTCTTGTATGCTGTCCTATAAGCCCACAATGAATCATCCAAGCGCTTGCTCCAATCCTTCCTATTTGGATGCACGGTTTTCTCCAAGATTTGTTTCAACTCACGATTTGAAACCTCAGCCTGACCATTTGTTTGGGGGTGGTATGGTGTTGATGTTTTGTGTGTCACCCCATACTTTCGAAGGAGGGAAGAAAAATTCCTATTGCAAAAGTGTGCCCCTTGGTCACTGATGATGGCCTTTGGTACTCCAAACCTGCAAAAAATCTGTGCTTTGACAAAGTCCACAACAACATGAGAATCGTTAGTCCTGGTGGCCTTGGCCTCCACCCATTTACTCACATAATCAACAACAACCAAAATATACAAAAATCCAAATGAACTAGGAAAAGGGCCCATAAAGTCGATGCCCCA
Organism: Viscum album; assembly: GCA_963277665.1. Lineage (NCBI taxonomy): Eukaryota > Viridiplantae > Streptophyta > Magnoliopsida > Santalales > Viscaceae > Viscum > Viscum album. The sequence goes on from OY728121.1 coordinate 1,121,561,663, forward strand.
TACATCAAAAATCTCACAAAATAGTATGGGTTGTTGGGGCATCTCATGTCTCCTAGAAATGTTCCCAGTGTGTTGGCAACGAGAGCATGACTTACAAAACAAATGGGCATCATGGAACAAGCTAGGCCAATATAATCCAGAGTCTAAAACCTTCCTAGCTGTCCGTTGGGGTCCAAAGTGTCCACCACATGCAAGTGTATGACAGAATTGCAAAACAGACTCAAACTCATGATCAGGAATACACCTCTTAATAACTTGGTCACTACACATGCGCCAGAGGTAAGGATCATCCCACACATAAAACCTAGACTCACTTTTTAATTTTTGGACTTGATGTTTCTTTAAATTTGCAGGGATTTCAGAAGCAACAAGGTAGTTAACTAAATCAGCATACCAAGGATGCGTACCTGAGATGGTATAGAGATGCTCATTAGGGAAAGTGTCCCGAAGTGGTACCTGATCCAAGGTGTCATCCTCTAGTGTGTGAGTAAGCCTACTCATGTGGTCCGCCACCATGTTTTCTGACCCCTTTTTGTCCTTTATCTCGATGTCAAACTCTTGAAGAAGGAGTATCCAACGGATAAGTCGTGGCTTTGCATCTGGATTCTTTAGGAGGTACCTCAAAGCTGCATGGTCAGAAAAAACAACTACTTTAGAGCCCAATAAATATGAACGGAATTTATCTAAAGCAAATATGACAGCAAAAAACTCCTTTTCTGTGGTAGTGTAGTTTGATTGGGCTGAATCTAGCGTCCTCGATGCATAGGCGATCACATGTGAACGTCCCTCCACCCTCTGAGATAAGACAGCTCCAACCGCGAAGTTGGAGGCGTCACACATAAGATCAAATGGAAGGTCACACCATGGGGGCTGTATGATTGGTGGAGTGGTTAGACACTTCTTCATCTCATCAAATGATACCCTGCATGAATCATCAAAATTGAATTCAATATCTTTTTGAAGTAATCGAGATAAGGGTAGAGCAATCTTACTAAAATCTCTGATGAAGCGTCGATAAAATCCAGCATGCCCAAGGAATGATCGAACATCACACACACATGTAGGATATGGGAGGGATGAAATAATGTCTACCTTAGATTTATCAACTTCAATTCCTTGTTGTGAGACTATATGACCTAAGACAATTCCCTTTTCGACCATGAAATGACATTTTTCAAAATTTAGGACCAGATTCTTCTCAATACAACGATGCAACACATCACCCAAACTAGAGATACATTCATCAAATGAGGACCCATAAACTGTAAAATCATCCATAAATACCTCCATGCAGGTCTCAATGAAATCTGAGAAAATACTCACCATGCATCTCTGGAAGGTACCTAGGGCATTGCAAAGTCCAAATGGCATCCTTCGGTAAGCAAAGGTACCGAATGGGCAGGTGAATGTTGTCTTCTCCTGGTCCTCTGCTGCAATGGGCACCTGAAAATAGCCAGAAAATCCATCCAAGAAACAATAGTGTGTCTTCCCAGCTAGTCTCTCAAGCATCTGGTCAATGAATGGAAGTGGGAAATGGTCCTTACGAGTGGATTGATTTAGTTTCCTATAATCGATACACACTCGCCAACTGTTTTGTACTCTCACAGGAACTAACTCATCATTTTCATTTTTTATAACAGTGAAACCAGTTTTCTTTGGTACAACCTGAACAGGGCTAACCCATTGTGAGTCAGAAATAGGGTAAATGATACCCACCTCAAGTAATTTTTCAACTTCTTTCTTAACAACTTCTAGGAGGGTGGGATTAAGTCTCCTTTGTGGCTGTCTCACCGGTTTAGCCCCATCCTCCAAGAGAATCCTATGCATACAAATGGAGGGGCTAATACCTGATATGTCTGCCAATGTCCAACCAATTGCCCTAATGTTATCTCTCAAAAGATTCAAAATTTTTTCTTCGTGTTCAAAAGAGAGATTGTTAGCAATTATGACAGGTAATCTATCACCATTGAGCAAGTATGCATATTTGAGATTTGGGGGCAATGGCTTGAGTTCCAATGTAGGTGGGTGATGTATGGATGGAGAAATTGATGCAACAGACATATCTGCACAATGAACATCAGTATCAGAATAAAAATCATCACAATCAGAGAATAAAGCACCAAATCCATCAGCATACTCAATAGCCATGTCATAATTAGAGTTCACATGATCAAAATCAGAATATGATTCCATTTCAAAATCAAATATTAGAGAGTCTTGTTCCTTAAAAATGGGTGTAGAAGTATTCTTAGACATCAAACTAGAACCAATACTCATAATCTCTCTAAGCATAGGACAATCCAATTCCATGATGTTTTTACTTGGTGGTTCAAAATGGGAGATAACAAAAGCAGAATGGTCCTCTGAGGGGTACTTCATGGAATCCATAACATTAAATATCACAACTTCATCTCCAAACTCCATGGAAAGTGTACGCTCATTGACATTTATGATAGTTTTGCAGTTTTGAGGAAGGGTCTACCTAAGATAATGGGGGCATGAGAACTTACCTGATCATCCTCCATGTTAAGCACATAGAAGTCTGCTGGAAAGATCATGTCTCTTACCCGAAAAAGTACATCCTCAAGAACTCCCGCTGGATATGCTGTAGCTCTATTCGCCAATTGCACCACTACTCTTGTTGGCTTCAACTCACCAACCTGTAAGGAAGAGAATACAGAGTGAGGCATCACATTTATTGAAGCTCCTAAATCAAAAAGAGCATCAGAGAAGTGCAACTCCCCTATGGTACATGGGATGGTGAATGTCCCAGGATCCTTGCACTTTGTTGGCATTGCTAGAGTTGGTGTAATGAGTGCTGATACATTCCTTCCAAGGTTGATCCTCTAATTCCCCTTGAGCCCTCTTCGATTGGTGCAGAGTTCTTTTAAGAATTTGGCATACCTTGGGATTTGCTTAATGGCTTCAAGTAGAGGAATGTTGATCTCCACACGCTTGAATGTGTCCAAAACCTCCTTTTGAATTGCTTCTTCAGCCATCTTCTTGGTTTGAACAACCCTGTTTGGAAAAGGAAGAGGTTTAGAAGGAACATCATCAATATTTTTCATACCTTTATCTTTCTCCTTGGATTGCTCATCAGTTGGTATGGAATGCGGCTTCTCTGAAGTTGAGGTGAATCCCGGTGGAATGGTAGGTGCAGATGTATCGTTCATTTGCTTCCCACTTCTCAATGTGATGACACTAACATTCCCCTTTGGATTTGGAGTGGGTTGGGAAGGTAGATTTCCAGAATTCTTACTCACAAGTTCATGGAGGGCGGTGGCAATCTGGCTCATTTGAGTCTTCAACTCCCTCATCTCCGAACTTTGACTCTTCAGCTCATTCTGTTGATTAAGAACAATTTGCTTCAAAAGATCATCAGTATTAGAATCTACCTTTGGTGGATGATTCCCTTGTTGCTGACTTGTTGATGTTTGAGCTTCAAATCTCCTTTGGGGTTGTTGGAAACCCTGCTGGTAAGGCAGAGGCTGCTGGAAGTTTTGTTGAAAGGGTGGCCTTTGTTGTTGTCCAGAGCCATACCTCATGTCCGACTGATCTTTCCACCCTTGGTTGTATGTTGGATCAAACTTCTTTTGGGGATATGGTTGTTGTTGTTGCTGCTGAAATGGTCTCCCTGGGAACACTGCTGCACAATCTTCTGTTTCTTGGAGTTGTGGGCAACAGTCAGTTGGGTGGCTTGTCTCAGTGCAAATACCACAAGGCCTTGAAGGAGGGGGTAGAGATGTCTTTTTTTCCAAAGCAATTTGCCTCACCATAGTGGTCAATTCTTCCAACTTAGTATCAATCAAATGACTTTCAAGAGAAGAAGGACTTACCTGATGTACTCCCCTGACATGTGGTGTACCTCTATCACCAAATTGTTGGGAGTTTTGGGCCATCTTGTCGATCAACGCACGTGCAGCTACTGGTGTCTTGTCCACCAATGCTCCTCCAGCCGCAGCATCCACCATGCTTCTCTCCATAGGTGTGAGTCCTTCATAGAAGTACTGGATGAGTAATTGCTCACTGATTTGGTGATGTGGGCAGCTTTCACACAACTTCTTGAATCGCTCCCAGTACTCATACATTGACTCCCCTTGGGCTTTCTTGATCCCCGATATCTCCTTTCGAATGGATGTTGTCCTTGATGCTAGAAAAAATCTTTGCAAGAAAAGACGTTTCAAATCATTCCAACATGTTACATCTTCAGGTTTCAAATAATACATCCAATCTTTTGCAGCTCCATTAAGTGAGAATGGGAATGCTCTTAATTTAATTTGATCTTCAGAAACATTTCTTGGTTTTAAAGTTGAGCAAACCACATTAAATTCTTTAAGGTGTTTGTTGGGATCCTCACCAGATAAGCCATGAAACTTTGGAAGAAGGTGAATTAATCCAGATTTCAATTCAAAGTCCGATTCAAGATTTGGGTATGCAATACAATTTGGTTGATAGTTAATATCAGGTGCAACCAATTATCGAATGGTTCTATTAAGTTCATTTCCATTGTTTTCATCCATTGGTTCCTCTTTTATGTTTGAATTTGAATAGCTTCCAATTTCAATGTTTCCAGAAGAGAGGAATTCACCAACTGGTTGAATATTGAAACTTCCCGTAGATTGAGAATGTCTGATTCATGCCCTAAGGCTACGTTCAATCTCAGGGTCAAGATCTGAGAGATCTTCAGGATTAGTTCGTGTCATAGATCAAATAGAAATGAAAAGAAAGAAAGTGGACCATAGTAAAATAAAAATGAGAAGTTTGAGTTGATGGTCCAAAAAGAAGTAGAAGAAAATAAAAGCAGAAGAAGAAAAATCAGATTGGGTAAAGAAGGAAGAAAGAAGAGAGGAAGAGAATAAAATGTAAAATAAAATAAATACCTCTAATTGGTTGAAATAATTACTTGCCTCCCCGGCAACGGCGCCAATTTGAAAGAGCGCTGTCGTGGGCGCCCTCAAATGATTAGTATGATTTTGGGGTACTTAGGTGCAACAGAGTGGCTAACCAAGGTCGTCTCTCAAAGGAGGAAGTGAATTTAACTACTTATTAGAGGTATTCTAAAAATAAAATAAAAGAGAATAAAATAACTACTTGAAAGGATGGGGGTGGTTTTTTATAGTTTATGAACCTAGAAGAAGTTTGCTGGAAGAAGATTGCATTTTTTTTGTTTTTAGTTTTGAAATGAAGTTTGATTAAAATGACACAACAGAAAGATGTTTGTTTAGACAATATTTAAAAGACGTAATCGAGCTAACTATACCTCTTCAATCATTTATTAATCATTATCATTTAAATTAATATTCACTTAATTATGATCCCTTAATTTGTTAAATCCCGAACCCTACGAGAATTAACTTTACCACGAAGATTGAAGTGAATTTAACCTTAGGCTAACTTCGGAACATGCAATCGCAACACCCTGCTTTGATTGATGTTCTAAAATTAGCTTATGGTCAGTGGTAAATTAAGTCACATAACCACTCTGTAAATGAGGATTAATTGAGTTTAGGGATTATATTTGAACTCTACAAATTGATCCCGTGTGGTTTTGAATTACCGGTTAAGGTTGCGCTCTCACAGTTCACACAATTCCCGACCTCGCGTGTTTTGTGTTAACTATTCAATTGCTTTCTTAGTTTCATTTAAATTAAAAACTCAATTAATAGATCATAATATGTGAATTACAGTATCTCATTGATTCAAAATAAATGAATGAAGAAGGATAGAGGTCGATCGATTACTAAAAAGAACTACTCTTCCATGGGTGGTGTAGTCATCGTGGAGACGTTTTGCATAAGCAACGGATTGAAAGGGTAGAACCCAATCTTGTCTCCACTCTTGATTCCAACCCAATTAAGAAGATTAAGATAAGAAGAAGAGGGATGAAAACAGAATATTATTTGAACAAAAATTCAAGAAACAAACATGAAAGAAAAGAAATACAAAGAAGAGGTGAGAGAGGAGAGCCTTTTTGGAAGAGAGGTTTGCACAAAGGCTTACTTCTTCCAAGAGTTGTGAGGGGCTCCCAAGAGACACCCTTTCGTCCAAACCTTCCCAAATCCTTGACCAGCCCTCTCAAAGAGTTAAAACCCCCTTTAAATAGAGTTTGTGAGGGCTAGGGATACATAACTTTTTAAGTGTGAAATGAAAAACTCGGCCAAATATTTTATTCCAAATTTCACCGCCCATTTGACCTCCAAAACGCGTGAATTAACCGGCCTTCCAGAAGGATGATTTGTGCCAAATCATGTCCCCGAGATTTTCTCAAAATTTGGGCTCAATCCAAACCCGTATGTAGACGATATGGCCCAAATACAGAACCCATGTCTATTCTGCCGAGTCCAGCCTACCATTGGATTAATTGATCATTTACTCCATCCACATGCACTCTTTAGCTCTAGTGTCCTGAATTAAAGTTGTATAAAATGAAGTTAGGAACACTGTTACAAAATTTCAAATTCAAATAATAAATATAAAAATATTTATCTTCTAAATACTACAATGCACTATTAAGGGTAAAACTGGAATTTTCACCAAATTTTCAAATGAATGATCAAATCCCAAATATTTTATAAATAAACATATTTAACACAATGTGAGGAAATTATTTCATTTATTATCAATAAAATATTCAATAAAATAGTGTTTTATCAACTCCCCCACACTTACACTTTTGCACACCTGGGCAAAACCTCATATCAAGTAAACATCAATATCAAATCAAAACCAATTTTAAAACACATATCCTTAAGATCAATCAATTTCACACCAAGAATCAAAAGATATCATGCCTCATAAAAAACCTTATTTCAAGTTCTCCATTTATATCATTCAATATATTTCCACTTCATTTATCCACCCATGCACAAAACACTTACCTCGCTTGAATTTTCTCTCATCACTCAAATATCAATTTTTTTTGCAATGTATTTCTCATCCAAACTCATACAAGGGTCACCATAGGCTTGATAGATTCCTAAATTGCTACCCGATGTGAGTCAAGGACATATGTTTATCATGAGGACTTTTCAGGGTTGTTCTGTGGCTTTCGGTTGGTAGGATTAAGATGTGAAAAACTCTGAGGCTGAATGAGGAGGGCTTGACTCTTTTGAAGAAAAATTGCATTAATCTAATTTTCACTTACATATGGTCTTCTCTTCAATCCCCATAGTATCAATTCATCTCTATCATCATGAAAATTCATGAAAGGTTTACACCATTCATCATTTCAGCATAAAAAAATGTCAATCTTCTCAAACATGATTTTCTTGAAAGCTCCAGATGGGCACAGCTTTCCACCTCAATTAGAAGCTCCAGAAAAGGCACAGCTTCACTTGTCATGACTTTCTTTAGCAGCAAACACATCTCTTCAGAATTTAATTTTCCACCCAAAGTATCACATAATGTGGTGGCACAACACAAGATAGCTTCCCCCACACTTAAGCTCAACTAGATTATACAATTTCACTTCAATAGTTGGTTGGATAGGGAAAATTGGCTTGTAATGTGGCTTAACCTAACAGGTTGTGCATGGCTTCTAAGGGCTACAAGGATTAAATATTAAAGGTAGGACATTATAAAAAAGGATTCTTTGAAATAGGGGTTTTAATACCAAACAAATGCCTCAATCATTTAAACACAAGTACCTCAAACCCTCAAGTTTTGACAGGAATAGATCAAATTCTGGTTAAATCAAGCATGGTTTGGTTCTCTCAAGAAGTGAGGTGAATGTAAAGAATATGAAAATAATGGTTTAGAAGCCTCACAGGAAAGTGATTTCAAATATAAAGACAGTGAGATTGGCATGGGATTCAAAATTCAGCGTACTTTTCATGAAATTACTAAATATTTGAACTTGAAACAAAGTCATTTCAGCATTCATTTAAGCTTAGTTTCAAGGGGTAAATTGTTTCACTTATTGATATGGATTTAAAAATGGTGATGAGAATCATTTCAGCTCAAAAGTTTCAAAAACACACAGAAAATTGTAAAATAAACACACAAATTTTGAAAAACATACAATTTTTTTTTGAACAGGAAAGCAATTGAAATTAGTAAACTAAAAGGTTCCCTCCCCCACACTTAAAATATTGCATTGTCCTCAATGTGAACCTATGAGATGATATATGCACATGAAATGCAGAATTTTTAAATAGGACAAATAATATAAAAGTGAAAGGGTTAGGAACAGCCTGATGTGATCAAGTGATGATGGGGTCATGCAGTGTGATAAAATCCACTGCATCAGTAGGATGTCCCTCAATGTATCTCTTCAAACATTGCCCATTGACTGTAAAGCTCCTTCCAGTGTCCTCTTGTGTGATCCCCACTGCACCATAAGGAAAAACATTAGACACAATATAAGGACCTAACCATCTGGAACGCAACTTACCAGACATCAACTTCAGTCGTGAACTATAGAGAAGGACTTTCTCTCCAACATGAAACTCCCTTTGTTGGATCATTTTGTCATGAGCTGCTTTTGATCTTTCCTTGTAGATCCTTGAGTTCTCATATGATGACAGTCGAATCTCCTCAAGCTCTTGAATTTGAAACTTCCTTTGAATTCCAGCTTGGGCCAAATCCATGTTACATTTCTTTATAGCCCAATATGCCCGATGCTCGACTTCCACGGGGAGATGACACGCTTTCCCAAAAACAATCCGAAATGGGGACATACCAATGGGGGTCTTGTATGCTGTCCTATAAGCCCACAATGAATCATCCAAGCGCTTGCTCCAATCCTTCCTATTTGGCTGCACGGTTTTCTCCAAGATTTGTTTCAACTCATGATTTGAAACCTCAGCCTGGCCATTTGTTTGGGGGTGGTATGGTGTTGATGTTTTGTGTTTCACCCCATACTTTCGAAGGAGGGAAGCAAAATTCCTATTGAAAAAGTGTGTCCCTTGGTCACTGATGATGGCCTTTGGTACTCCAAACCTGCAAAAAATCTGTGCTTTGACAAAGTCCACAACAACATGAGAATCGTCAGTCCTGGTGGCCTTGGCCTCCACCCATTTACTCACATAATCAACAGAAACCAAAATATACAAAAATCCAAATGAACTAGGAAAAGGACCCATAAAGTCGATGCCCCATACATCAAAAATCTCACAAAATAGTATGGGTTGTTGGGGCATCTCATGTCTCCTAGAAATGTTCCTAGTGTGTTGGCAACGAGAGCATGACTTACAAAACAAATGGGCATCATGGAACAAGCTAGGCCAATATAATCCAGAGTCTAAAACCTTCCTAGCTGTCCGTTGGGGTCCAAAGTGTCCACCACATGCAAGTGTATGACAGAATTGCAAAACAAACTCAAACTCATGATCAGGAATACACCTCCTAATAACTTGGTCACTACACATGCGCCAGAGGTAAGGATCATCCCACACATAAAACCTAGACTCACTTTGTAATTTTTGGACTTGATGTTTCTTTAAATTTGCAGGGATTTCAGAAGCAACAAGGTAGTTAACTAAATCAGCATACCAAGGATGCGTACCTGAGATGGCATAGAGATGCTCATCAGGGAAAGTGTCCCGAAGTGGTACCTGATCCAAGGTGTCATCCTCTAGTGTGTGAGTAAGCCTACTCATGTGGTCCGCCACCATGTTTTCTGACCCCTTTTTGTCCTTTATCTCGATGTCAAACTCTTGAAGAAGGAGCATCCAACGGATAAGTCGTGGCTTTGCATCTGGCTTCTTTAGGAGGTACCTCAAAGCTGCATGGTCAGAAAAAACAACTACTTTAGAGCCCAATAAATATGAACAGAATTTATCTAAAGCAAATTTGATAGCAAAAAACTCCTTTTATGTGGTAGTGTAGTTTGATTGGGCTGAATCTAGCGTCCTCGATGCATAGGCGATCACATGTGAACGTCCCTCCACCCTCTGAGATAAGACAGCTCCAACCGCGAAGTTGGAGGCGTCACACATAAGCTCAAATGGAAGGTCCCACCGTGGGGGCTGTATGATTGGTGGAGTGGTTAGACACTTCTTCAGCTCATCAAATGATACCCTTCATGAATCATCAAAATTGAAGTCAATATCTTTTTGAAGCAATCGAGATAAGGGTAGAGTGATCTTACTAAAATCTCTGATGAAGCGTCGATAAAATCCAGCATGCCCAAGGAATGATCGAACATCACACACAAATGTAGGATATGGGAGGGATGAAATAATGTCTACCTTAGATTTATCAACTTCAATTCCATGTTGTGAGACTATATGACCTAAGACAATTCCCTTTTCGACCATGAAATGACATTTTTCAAAATTTAAGACCAGATTCTTCTCAATACAACGATGCAACACATCACCCAAACTAGAGAGACATTCATCGAATGAGGACCCATAAACTGTAAAATCATCCATAAATACCTCCATGCAGGTCTCAATGAAATATGAGAAAATACTCACCATGCATCTCTGGAAGGTACCTGGGGCATTGCAAAGTCCAAATGGCATCCTTCGGTAAGCAAAGGTACCGAATGGGCAGGTGAATGTTGTCTTCTCTTGGTCCTCTGCTGCAATGGGAACCTAAAAATAGCCAGAAAATCCATCCAAGAAACAATAGTGTGTCTTCCCAGCTAGTCTCTCAAGCATCTGGTCAATGAATGGAAGTGGGAAATGGTCCTTACGAGTGGATTGATTTAGTTTCCTATAATCGATACACACTCGCCAACTGTTTTGTACTCTCACAGGAACTAACTCATCATTTTCATTTTTTATAACAGTGAAACCAGTTTTCTTTGGTACAACCTGAACAGGGCTAACCCATTCTGAGTCAGAAATAGGGTAAATGATACCCGCCTCAAGTAATTTTTCAACTTCTTTCTTAACAACTTCTAGGAGGGTGGGATTAAGTCTCCTTTGTGGCTGTCTCACCGGTTTAGCCCCATCCTCCAAGAGAATCCTATGCATACAAATGGAGGGGCTAATACCTGATATGTCTACCAATGTGCAACCAATTGCCCTAATGTTATCTCTCAAAAGATTCAAAAGTTTTTCTTCATGTTCAAAAGAGAGATTGTTAGCAATTATGACAGGTAATCTATCACCACTGAGCAAGTATGCATATTTGAGATTTGGGGGCAATGGATTGAGTTCCAATGTAGGTGGGTGATGTATGGATGGAGAAATTGATGCAACAGACATATCTGCACAATGAACATCAGTATCAGAATAAAAATCATCACAATTAGAGAATAAAGCACCAAATCCATCATCATACTCAATAGCCATGTCATAATCAGAGTTCACATGATCAAAATCAGAATATGATTCCATTTCAAAATCAAATCTTAGAGAGTCTTGTTCCTTAAAAATGGGTGTAGAAGTATTATTAGACATCAAACTAGAACCAATACTCATAATCTCTCTAAGCATAGGACAATCCAATTCCATGATGTTTTTACTTGGTGGTTCAAAATGGGAGATAACAAAAGCAGAATGGTCCTCTAAGGGGTACTTCATGGAATCCATAACATTAAATATCACAACTTCATCTCCAAACTCCATGGAAAGTGTACCCTCATTGACATTTATGATAGTTTTTGCAGTTTTGAGGAAGGGTCTACCTAAGATAATGGGGGCATGAGAACTTACCTGATCATCCTCCATGTTAAGCACATAGAAGTCTGCTGGAAAGATCATGTCTCTTACCCGAACAAGTACATCCTCAAGAACTCCCGCTGGATATGCCGTAGCTCTATTCGCCAATTGCACCACTACTCTTGTTGGCTTCAACTCACCAACCTGTAAGGAAGAGAATACAGAGTGAGGCATCACATTTATTGAAGCTCCTAAATCACAAAGAGCATCAGAGTAGTGCAACTCCCCTATGGTACATGGGATGGTGAATGTCCCAGGATCCTTGCACTTTGTTGGCATTGCTAGAGTTGGTGTAATGAGTGCGGAGACATTCCTTCCAAGGTTGATCCTTTCATTCCCCTTGAGCCCTATTCGATTGGTGCAGAGTTCTTTTAAGAATTTGGCATACCTTGGGATTTGCTTAATGGCTTCAAGTAGAGGAATGTTGATCTCCACACGCTTGAATGTGTCCAAAACCTCCTTTTGCATTGCTTCTTCAGCCATCTTCTTGGTTTGAACAACCCTGTTTGGAAAAGGAAGAGGTTTAGAAGGAACATCATCAATATTTTTCATACCTTTATCTTTCTCCTTGGATTGCTCATCAGTTGGTATGGAATGCGGCTTCTCTGAAGTTGAGGTGAATCCCGGTGGAATGGTAGGTGCAGATGTATTGTTCATTTGCTTCCCACTTATCAATGTGATGGCACTAACATTCCCCTTTGGATTTGGAGTGGGTTGGGAAGGTAGATTTCCAGAATTCTTACTCACAAGTTCATGGAGGGCGGTGGCAATCTGGCTCATTTGAGTCTTCAACTCCCTCAGCTCCGAACTTTGACTCTTCAGCTCATTCTGTTGATTAAGAACAATTTGCTTCAAAAGATCATCAGTATTAGAATCTACCTTTGGTGGATGATTCCCTTGTTGCTGACATGTTGATGTTTGAGCTTCAAATCTCCTTTGGGGTTGTTGGAAACCCTGCTGGTAAGGCGGAGGCTGCTGGAAGTTTTGTTGAAAGGGTGGCCTTTGTTGTTGTCCAGAGCCATACCTCATATCCGACTGATCTTTCCACCCTTGGTTGTATGTTGTATCAAACTTATTTTGGGGATATGGTTGTTGTTGTTGCTGCTGAAATGGTCTCCCTGGGAACACTGCTGCACAATCTTCTGTTTCTTGGAGTTGTGGGCAACAGTCAGTTGGGTGGCTTGTCTCAGTGCAAATACCACAAGGCCTTGAAGGAGGGGGTAGAGATGTCTTTTGTGCCAAAGCAATTTGCCTCACCATAGTGGTCAATTCTTCCAACTTAGTATCAATCAAATGACTTTCAAGAGAAGAAGGACTTACCTGATGTACTCCCCTGACATGTGGTGTACCTCTATCACCAAATTGTTGGGAGTTTTGGGCCATCTTGTCGATCAACGCACGTGCAGCTACTGGTGTCTTGTCCACCAATGCTCCTCCAGCCGAAACATCCACCATGCTTCTCTCCATAGGTGTGAGTCCTTCATAGAAGTACTGGATGAGTAATTGCTCACTGATTTGGTGATGTGGGAAGCTTGCACAAAACTTCTTGAATCGCTCCCAGTACTCATACATTGACTCCCCTTGGGCTTGCTTGATCCCCGATATCTCCTTTCGAATGGATGTTGTCCTTGATGCTGGAAAAAATCTTTGTAAGAAAAGACGTTTCAAATCATTCCAACATGTTACATCTTCAGGTTGCAAATAATACATCCAATCTTTTGCAGCTCCATCAAGTGAGAATGCGAATGCTCTTAATTTAATTTGATCTTCAGAAACATTTCTTGGTTTTAAAGTTGATCAAACCACATTAAATTCCTTAAGGAGTTTGTTGGGATCCTCACCAGATAAGCCATGAAACTTTGGAAGAAGGTGAATTAATCCATATTTCAATTCAAAGTCCGATTCAAGATTTGGGTATGCAATAAAATTATGGTTGATAGTTAATATCAGGTGCAGCCAATTCTCGAATGGTTCTATTAAGTTCATTTCCATTGTTTTCAGCCATTGGTTCCTCTTTTATGTTTGAATTTGAATAGCTTCCAATTTCAATGTTTCCAGAAGAGAGGAATTCACCAACTGGTTGAATATTGAAACTTCCCGTAGATTGAGAATGTCTGATTCGTGCCCTAAGGCTACGTTCAATCTCAGGGTCAAGATCTAAGAGATCTTCGGGATTAGTTCGTGTCATAGATCAAATAAAAATGAAAAGAAAGAAAGTGGACCATAGTAAAATAAAAATGAGAAGTTTGAGTTGATGGTCCAAAAAGAAGTAGAAGAAAATAAAAGAAGAAGAAGAAAAATCAGATTGGGTAAAGAAGGAAGAAAGAAGAGAGGAAGAGAATAAAATGTAAAAAAAAATAAATACCTCTAATTGGTTGAAATAATTACTTGCCTCCCCGACAACGGTGCCAATTTGAAAGAGAGCTGTCGTGGGTGCCCTCAAATGATTAGTATGATTTTGGGGTACTTAGGTGCAGCAGAGTGGCTGACCAAGGTCGTCTCTCAAAGGAGGAAGTGAATTTAACTACTTATTAGAGGTATTCTAAAAATAAAATAAAAGAGAATAAAATAACTACTTGAAAGGATGGGGGTGGTTTTTTTATAGTTTGTGAACCTAGAAGAAGTTTGCTGGAAGAAGATTGCATTTTTTTTGTTTTTAGTTTTGAAATGAAGTTTGATTAAAATGACACAACAGAAAGATGTTTGTTTAGAAAATATTTAAAAGACGTAATCGATCTAACTCTACCTCTTCAATAATTTATTAATCATTATCATTTAAATTAATATTCACTTAATTATGATCCCTTAATTTGTTAAATCCCGAACCCTACGAGAATTAACTTTACCACGAAGATTGAAGTGAATTTAACCTTAGGCTAACTTCGGAACATGCAATCGCAACACCCTGCTTTGATTGATGTTCTAAAATTAGCTTATGGTCAGTGGTAAATTAAGGCACATAACCACTTTGTAAATGAGGATTAATTGAGTTTAGGGATTATATTTGAACTCTACAAATTGATCCCGTGTGGTTTTGAATTACCGGTTAAGGTTGCGCTCTCACAGTTCACACAATTCCCAACCTCGCGTGTTTTGTGTTAACTATTCAATTGCTTGCTTAGTTTCATTTAAATTAAAAAATCAATTAATAGATCATAATATGCGAATTAAAGTATCTCATTGATTCAAAATAAATGAATGAAGAAGGATAGAGGTCGATCGATTACTAAAAAGAACTACTCTTCCATGGGTGGTGTAGTCATCGTGGAGACGTTTTGCATAAGCAACGTATTGAAAGGGTAGAACCCAATCTTGTATCCACTCTTGATTCCAACCCAATTAAGAATATTAATATAAGAAGAAGAGGGATGAAAACAGAATATTATTTGAAGAAAAATTCAAGAAACAAACATGAAAGAAAAGAAATACAAAGAAGAGGTGAGAGAGGAGAGCCTTTTTGGAAGAGAGGTTTGCAAAAAGGCTTACTTCTTCCAAGAGTTGTGAGGGGATCCCAAGAGACACCCTTTCGGCCACACCTTCCAAAATCCTCGACCAGCCCTCTCAAAGAGTTAAAACCAACTTTAAATAGAGTTTGTGAGGGCTAGGGATACATAACTTTTTAAGTGTGAAATGAAAAACTCGGCCAAATATTTTATTCTAACTTTAACCGCCCATTTGACCTCCAAAACGCGTTAATTGACCGGCCTTCCAGAAGGATTATTTGTGCCAAATCATGTTCCCGAGATTTTCTCAAAATTTGGGCTCAATCCAAGCCCGTATGTAGACGATATGACCCAAATACAGAACCCATGTCTATTCTGCCGAGTCCAGCCTACCATTGGATTAATTGATCATTTACTCCATCCAAATGCAGTCTTTAGCTCTAGTGTCCTGAATTAAAGTTGTATAAAATGAAGTTAGTGACACTGTTACAAAATTTAAAATTCAAATAATAAATATAAAAATATTTATCTTCGAAATACTACAATGCACTATTAAGGGTAAAACTGGAATTTTCACCAAATTTTCAAATGAATGATCAAATCCCAAATATTTTATAAATAAACATATTTAACACAATGTGAGGAAATTATTTCATTTATTATCAATAAAATAGTGTTTTATCAAGATACTAGGCCTATCGATATTCTATCTTGTATCAAGTGAATATTTTATATAATAAATTATGTTTATGTGTGAAATAAAGAGCATGGTTGTTATATTATAGGCGTTCCAATAACCCCATAATCTAAAATACTAAGAGAATCACATTATTTTTAACTTCCTAGTAAACAATCCAAATTCTATGATTAGTAAAGAAATAACACAAAAATTACCCTATGAATGAAAAAAATCAATGGAGGAAAGGCATATATCTAGTAAAAACTCCCGTTCATCATCGACCACATCATTTTCCATGGCCTTTTGAATATACTCTTGAGTAGGGATCACATAATCACCATGAAAATTATTGATTTTGTTTTGATCTTTATGATGCATGATGGCCTCAAAATTGTCGGAAGGGACATGAATAAGCCTTGGGGAGCTTGTAGTGGCCTCAAACAATGTACGGGAATGCGACGCCTAATGTTCAAGTGTTTTAGAATGTGGGAGTGGAGACCAGAGGCCGATATATGTTTGGAGATGGAAAATGGAGGATTCCTCGCTAATAATGATGGTGATAAAATCCACTGTTTATGTCATTTTGTAGCTCAATGAGTCATTAAGCACCAATTTTATCTCATATTGGATTTTTTTCACTTCCAGTTGAAGTTCCAAAAGATTTAATAACAATTGAGAAGGGGGGTTGAATCAGTTATTCACTTTTATATGTTTTAATTATTTTCAAAAATTAACCCTTGAAACCTATTAGGATTTATATCCTTATAAAATTTTAGTAAATAATCATAAAAGAAATAGTAGGATAGCAAGTAAATCACACAAGATTTATATGCTTCATCCTCAATTTGAGAACTTACATCCTTTCCATAGCCACTCCTGTGGGTCTATGGAAATCCAATATTAAGAATAAGTGAATACAACTTATGAAAACTACTATTAGATACCTTATATCTCACAATAAGAATTATTATTCCGACTCCTATCAGTTTGCAATGTTTTATTATAAAAAAATTGATCCCAAAAAAGAATAAAGACTTTGTTGATTTTTCTCCACAACTGCCCAGTCCAAATCCTCAGTCTAATTTGGCTTGATTTTATTTCTTCTTAATATAATGATGCTAGATTATGGATCCTATTTTCTCAATAAAATGATGATGGATCCGATTCTCTCAAAACAATGATAATAGATCTGATTTCCTGAATATGATAATACTAGATTAGATTCTCTGAATATGATGAAATCACTCTCAATATTAAAAACTTAAACTATGATAGAATGCTCAATTCAATACTTCTTCAATCAGATGAGAAATTTTCACTTCAAATTCTCCAGTGCTCTTCCTTTTGTGTGTGTGTGAAAGTTCCAAATGAATAAATGATTTGAGTAAGTATTTATAGGTTTCTCAAAAAACAATGTTGGGAAACTTGAAAACATTCCCACTTCTTCAAATCTCCAAATCTCCAAAAATATATCTCATTTAAAACTTAAAATTTGACTTATTCAATCAACCTTAGATTTCTCTGAGATTTACAAAAAATTGAAATTCAATCTTGATCACTTAAATTCATCATACATTTCTCATCTCATAACGATCTATTCCTTTCTCAGCTTTATTACAATCTATCTCTTTCTCATCTCATTATGATCCTTTTCTTTCTCAGCTCAATGTGATATGTTTTTTTCTTAGCTTTATTAAGATATGTTTATTTCTTAGATCATTATGATCTATTTTTTTCTTAGCTTCATTATGATCTGTTTATTTCTCATCTCATTATGATCTATTTCTTTATCAGTTTATCACGATATGTTTCTTTCTCCACTTCATTACGATAGATTTATTTATCATCTCATTACGATATTTTCTTTGTCAGTCTATTACGATTTTTTGATTGGTCTGGATATGATTTTCAGTATCCCTTCCTCTTTCCATATGGTTCCGATCAATTTGGTCTAATCACCTTAGGTAAGAAAAGTTTTTTATACTTCAGATGGATGATCAGATGCTATAGTACCTTATGAAGATAGACCTCAATAAGATGTAAATCACATTATGATGAAATTCTCATTATGAGGAAATTCCCATTACAATGGAATTCTCATTACGATCAAATTCCCATTATGATGGAATTATCATTAAAATGAAATTACCATTATGATGGAATTATCATTATGATGAAATTCCCATTATAATCAAATTTCCATTATGATGGAATTCTCATTATGATGAAATTATCATTACAATGGAATTCTGATTCTTTAATTTTGAATTTCTTCAAACCATTCCACCATTTCTTTAAAAAAATTTATCAATAAAGTTTTCATTATTTGTGAGAACTTCTTGATCAACAAAGCATCGTCTAATTCTATTTTAGAAATTATGAAAACTTTATAACTCCTGACTTCACATTCTTATTTCAAAACTCTTTAGTAACTTCATTCATTCTCTGATTATAGAAAAGATAGAATCCCATAAAACAATAAATTATACCTCTAATTTTTTTGGATTCAATGAAATGAATGCAATGCAGATGGATATGATTCTTGGAAAACAAAACATTTCTAATACAAAAAGTTTATTTGTAAATAAACAAAAAACATTGTTAAAATAATTCATCACAAAGGTACTTCAATCTCCCCATTTGGATTTTTTTACAACCCTCCTTAATAAATTTTACAACTCTCATAATTATTCACAACTCAAGTTTTTTTAATTTTATCAAAACATATACTTTCTCAAAATAGAGTGTCTAAACACTACACTATTGAATAAAGTAATGTTTTTAATGTAATTCTATCCCTCAGTGGCAAGGAAATTTTGTGGACATATAAAGATAAACTCTCTTAAATTTTATTTTCATACTTTATTTTTATCTCGCCTATTATTTATTTTCTCACTTTATTTTTCTCTCCCCCATTATATGATAAACACAAATTCAGATTCATTAAAGAAAGATAAGTAAAAAATTATTATAAAGTAAAAAGTTATTTACTTTCTCTCCCGCATTGTCCACATAATCCAAAGCACGATGGGGGTACTACATTATTAGCTTTAGTAAGACATGTGAGGGGGATAAAAATGAAGTTTCAGCCTCAATTCCACAAACCTTTATTTTGGAATAGATTTTTTAAAGATATCATCAATCAAATACTTTGTTGAAATGTATTCTTGAAAAAAATCTCCAATAACAACTTTCTCTTTTATAAAGATAAAATTTATATCAATGTGTTTTGATCTTGAATGTTGTAAAGGATTATTAGAAAGATAAATTTCACTTTGATTATCACAAAGTATCTTCAATTTTTTATAAACTTTCACTTTCAAATCCTCTAGATGAACTTTCATCCACGACATTTGAGTACAATCTAGAGTAGCTGCAACATATTCAGATTTAGATATTCTCAATGTTACTAATTTTTTTTCTTACTATGTCTACTCACACAACATTCAACCAAGATAAATATTCCTCCTAAGGTTGATTTTCTATAATTACATTATCTAGCCTAATCATAATTAGTATAACCATGAAACTTCATCTCAAAATTTATTTTTTATAAAAACCCATGTGATGTTGTTCCTTTGACATATATCAGAATTCTTTTTTCTTTCAACATATGTGATTCTTTTGGATTACTTTGATACCAGGAACACAAATTCACAACATAAAAAATATCATTCCTTGAAGTTTTATGGTAAAGAATAATTCCTATCAACTTTTTAAAGTCTTTTTGATTCACACTTATTCTGTATTCATCTTTTCTAAACTTTGTTCCCACTGAAATAAGAGTTTAAACTTCCTTAGATTCAACCATCTTGAAATTCTTTAAAAATTCCCTGACATACTTTTATTGAGATAATAAAATGTATTTTCCTTTTGATGAACCTGTAAGCCAAGAAATAAAGTTAATTCTCCCGACATTGAAATTTCAAAATTCTTATTCATTTCTTTAGAAAACTCTTCACAAACTTTTCTTTATCCCCAACAAAAATTATATCATCCACATAAACAATTATAATTAAAGTTCCAGAGTCCACATTTTTGACATACAATTTTCTATCAAATTTTCCTTTAGAAAAGTTCATCATTCTCAAACAAATGTCAATATTTGAATAACAAGTACTTGGAACTTGTTTTGGCCCATACAAATCTTTCTTCCATTTAGAAACTTTTTTTTTCATCCTCATCAAGTAGAAAACCACAAGGTTTCTCAATGTAAAATTCTTCCTCTATCTCACCATTTAAGAAAGCTTAATTTAAATACATTTGATAAAATTTTTAATTTCGATGTGAGAACACTGAAAGAAACATTCTAATAGTTTGAAATCTATAAAATGGGGAAAAAGTTTCATCAAAATCCACACCTTCCACCTGTGCATATCCTTTACAAATAGGTCTTGCTTTGTTTCTTGAAACTTTTCCCTGATCATTCAATTTGTTTCTATAAACCCACTTTATTTCGATAACATTTTTATTTGTTTTACTTGGAACAAGTTCACATGTTTCATTCATATTAATCTGATCCAACTCTTCATTCATAGAAGCCACCCATTATTTATGTTGAATAGCCTCTAAAACTGATTCTGGTTCAACTTTTAACCCAACTAGAATTTCCTCATCACATGATTATTATTAATCTTTATATTAATGTTTTGAATTACTTTCACTATTTTTTGAAAATTGTAATTGATCCTCCTCATCATTCTCAAAAACCATTGTTAAGGAACTTTTATTCTCAATTACCTTAAAATTATATGAGTCCACCAAGTTTTTTAAACATTTGTTCCAAAATTTCTAACTTTTCCCATTTGTTGAATAACCCATGAAATTTCCTTCTTCATATTTCTCCTCAAACTTTACCAAATCCAGATTTATGATTTTGAGAAAACATGGACTTCCAAAAACTTTAAAGTATTTAAATGAAGGTTTTTTGTTACACCACATTTCATAAGTATTCATGTTGGTTTTCAGTCTCAACAAGAATCTATTTGGAACATGTACAACAGTACTAATAGCTTCTCTCCAAAAGAATTTTGAAAGTTTGTATTCTGATAACATACTTCTTCCCATTTCCACAAATATTCTCTTCTTTCTTTATGCTAATCCATTTTGGAGTATAGGGAGCACTATACTGATGTTTGATATCATTTTTTCTCAGATAATCTTCAAAATTATTGTTTGTGAATTCGGTACCATTATCTATTCTCAACTTCTTTATAGAAACCCCCAATTATTTCTCAATATATTTTCTAAAGAATTTGAATATTTCAATGGCCTATAACTTGTGATTCATGAACATGATGTTCTCCATTTGAGAGAAATAACAAATAAAAGGTATAAAGTACAATTCTCCTTTTTGTTAATTTATGTCTCATTGATCCACATAAATCGGAATGAATAAGCTCAAGTGGTCTGGTAGATTTAATATCAACTCTTTTATGATTTTTTTAGTCATCTTTCCTTTCTAAAAAGTAATAAAAACATGTTCATATCTTCTATTAAATTATGGAAAATTCCAAACAACATCAACTTTAGAAAGTTTATTAATTTTTTATGCCCAAGGTGGACATGTCTTTAGTGCCACAACTTGTTTTCATCTTCAGTACTAGAGTAAGAGGAGTTATTGACTTCTCCTATTTGAAAGAGATTCTCACTGGTTCTTTCTCCTTTTGTAATGACTTTTCCATATTTCACACTTTCGATGATACAAGAATACTTTCTGAAGATTACTTCTTTTCCATAATCACAAGGTTTAATTACACTAAGTTATATTTTATCCTATCAACAAGTAAAACTTCCTTATATTTCAATTAATCTACTTCAATCTCTGCCGTTCTGATTCCTCTAATTTTTAAGGAACTATCATTTACAAAATTAACTAATCCTCCCTCATGAGTTTAAATATGTTTCAATATTTTTATATCACCTGTCATATGTGAAGAACAACCACTATCAATTATCCATGGTTTTTTCCTCTTACTTGATTTCAGAGCTGTCTCAACAACAAAAGATCTTTCCTCATCCTTCTTCTTTTCATCTTTCTTTTCTTTTCTATCATAAGAAACTTGTTTAAGAAGGAGTTTCATACATATTTCAGCATTATGACTAGACTGATCACATCTTACAAAAACTTATTCTAAACATTCAAATTGATTCTTTGTTGTAAAGTCTCTAACATCTTGAGAAATCACCTTTCCAAATTTCTGTGAGTTAGAAGAGTTTCTCATTATTCTTTCACTAATTCTTTCACTTTTCTCAAACCTTCTTCTAGGTAGAGATAGGTTGTGCCCACAATTATAAGATATATGCACGTATATTTCACAAAACTATTAATACCCTTAAAATATTGATTTTCTATTCAATAAAGATCTTTTTCTATAGAAACCTTGTTGAGGTTGGTAACTTATTTTGTCTCTAACTTAATAAGGATGTATACCATATTTTATTTTGATTGAGTTTTGTAATTTTTTATATTTGATAGGTCTATTACATCCTTTATCCATCAATGTTTTCCCAATATTTTTTCCAAAACCTTAAATGTTAAAATAATTAGATGAAACATTATTTTTGGTAAGAAAAGATTTCACCCGATTCTCGTATTGAGCCTTCTTGGAACTTTAGAAGTATCATATTTTACTTCCAAAGATTTGTTGAAGTTTTCATACTTATTCTTCAAGGTTCTTTCAAACTCAACAAGTTTTTATTGAAACTTGTTAACTTCTTCTTCCTTAGTTTCCTGCTTCTTACTAAGATCTTCAATCATCTTTCATTGTTCATCAATTATAAGTTTGTAACTGAAAATCTCCTTGATGTATTCTTCCTCCTACTTGGTAAAATATTTTCTTCCATTAGAAACTTATTGAAAATATTTCTTCATAACTCTAATATATTTACTGATAGTTTTGTATTGCTCAAGACTTGCAACATGTTTTGTTCTGATATGACACTATCTATAAGATTCTTCACCACCTTCTTTAATCTCTGAGGAATATTTTGTTTTCTAAACTTTTACAATGAAGGTTATGAATTGTTTTGAACTTTCATCTTTAGAATAACTATTGTTGGTTGATACCAATTCATCTTTCTTACTCAACATACTTCTTTTTTTTTTCAGTAAACTTATTCCTGTATTTTTTGGAAGAATTTTATTCTTTATCATTTTTATTCCACTTATTCCATAGAGGTTTTCCATCAAAATCATTTTGATATTGCCCAACTTTCTTCTTGGGAAAATTCATAGTAAAGCGTTTGATTCCACCACACTCAAAACATTTGAGAGTAATTTTACCACCCATAATTTCCTCTTCCTCTCTGATAGTTCTTGGATATGAGATTCATGATTTTTTCATTCAACTAATCATCCTCTTTATCTTTAGAGTCACAAGGATCAAAACCTTCAACATCTTAAATTTTACAATTTTTCATAGATTCAAAAGATATTTTGATATTTTATCTTCTTTTTAAACATTGGAGCTTTCCTAATTTCATAATAAACAGGAAATTTATGAAATTTATCAAGTAATTCATTATCTTTATCTTTTAAAGAAGAAATTTCAGAATCAAACCTATCTAGAAAGTATCTCATAAGTTTATTCACAATTATAGAATCCTCCAAGACATCTCTGAATCCTATGATGTTGCCAAAAATTTCATTTAATATGGTGAAGTATTCATAAAATTTTCATTTAATATGGTGAAGTATTCATAAAATTTTTCCTCATCTCTAATTATGATGTATTCATAATTACTACACCATATTTTTATATTTTCATCCTTAACTTTTGTATTTCTTTTGAAAACACTCTCCATCTTTTCCCATATACTTTTTGAAGTTTTGAGACACATCACCTTATGATAAAAATTATCTTATAAGGATATATATATTGAATTTATAGCCTTTACATTAACTTATATATTTCTCTTATCATAAAATTTCATAGGTTCATATTTATCAATAGGTGGAAAACCAATAGTAGGAGCATTAACAACTTCAATGCCAAGAGACAGGAGATAAGGAATCATCCTATTTTTCCATACATAATAATTTTTTCCATAAAATATAGGAATTACTCTTCTATTAATATAATTGATATTATCCATGATAAGGATTAACCAAGGGAATATTCCCCCTGATACCAATTTAAGTTCCAAAATTTTGAATAAAAACTGAGAAGGGGGGTTGAATCAGTTGTTCACTTTTATAAGTTTTAATTCCTTTCAAAACTTAACCCCTAAAACCTGTTAAGATTTATATCCTTATCAACTTTTAGTAAATAATCATGCATGAAATTTTAGGAAATAAAGTAAATAACATAATATTTACAAGGTTTGTCCTTAGTTTGAGAACCTACATCCTTTCCATAGCCACTCTTGTGGGTTTATGGAAATCCACTGTTAAGAAGAAGTGAGTACAACTTGTGTCAACTCCCATTAGACGCCTTCTATATCCTGATAGGAATGATTATACTTACTCCCTTCAGTTTACAATGTTTTCTTATAAAATAATTTATCCAAACAAAAGAATAAAGACTTTGTTGAATCTGATCCACAATTGGTCAGTCTGAATCCTCAGTCTGATTTGGCTTGTTCTGATTTCTACTCAATACAATGATGTTGGATTCTAAATATGATTTTCTCAATACAATGATGCTGGATCCAATTCTCTCAAAAAATGACGTTGGATTTGATTTTATGAATATGATTATTCTGGATCCTATTTCCTAAATACAATAATTCTAGATCTGATTTCCAGAATACGATAATTCTAGATCTGATTTTCTGAATACAATAATGTTGAACCCAATTATCTGAATACGATGAACTCACTCTCAATATGAAAAACTCAAACTATGATAGAATTATCAATTCAATAATTATTTAATCATATATGAACATTTCACTTAGAATTATCTAGTGCTCTGCCTTTTACTCATGTGTGAAAGTTGAAAATAAAAAAATGATTTGAGGAAGTATTTATAAGAGACACAAAAAAGAAAGGCGAGAAACTTGAAAAAGATTCCATCTTCCTAAAATCTAAAAATATCTAAAAATTTATCACATTTAAAACTTCAACCTTGACTTATTCAAACCTACTTATATTTCTCTGAGACTTATGAAAAAATGAAATTCAAGTTTGACCACTTCAATTCATCATACCTTTCTCAGCTCATTATGATCTGTTTCTTTCTCAACTTTATTGTGATCTATTTCTTTCTCATATCATTATGATATTTTTATTTCTCATCCCATTATGATATATTTATTTGTCAGATTATTATGATCTACTTATTTCTCATCTCATTACGATCTATTTCTTTCTCAGCTTCATTATGATCTGTTTCTTTCTTATCTCATTAAGACCTGTTTCTTTCTCAGCTCATTACGATCTATCTATTTATTATCTTCATTATGATTTGTTTATTTCTCATCTTATTAAAATAATTTTTCTTTCTCATTCTATTATGATATTTTTATTGGTCTGGATACAATTATCAGTATCCCTTCCTCTTTCCATATGGTTCTGATCAATCTAGGTATGATCATTTTCCTCCCGAGTCTGAGTATGATCATCCTAGATGTGAAAAGTTTTTTATACTTCAGATAGATGATCAGATGATACAGTACCTAATGCCAATCATCCTCAATACGATGTAAATCCCATTATGATGGAATTATCATTATGATGGAATTCCCATTATGATCGAATTCTCCTTATGATCATATTACCATTATGATGGAATTCTCATTATGATGAAATTCCCATTACAATGGAATTATCATTATGATGAAATTCCCTTTACGATCAAATTACCTTTATGATGGAATTATCATTATGATGAAATTATCATTATGATGAAATTATAATTCCACAATTTTTAATTTCTTCAAACCACTCCACCATTTCTTCAAAAACTTTTATCATGAAAGTTTTCATGATTTGTAAGAACTTCTTGATTAGAAAAGCATCGTATAATTTTTTTTAGAAATAATGAAAACTTTATAACTTCTAACTTCACATTATTATTTTAAAACTCTTTAGAAACTTCATTCTTTCTATGATTACAACAAATATAGACTCCTAAAAAACAATAAATTATCCATCCAGTTCTTTTGGATACGATGAACTGAATAAAATGAAGATGGATCTGATTCCAAGAAAACCAAAATTTCTAATACAAAAAGTTTAGTTGTCAACAAATACAAAATATTTGTTAAAACAATTCATCACAAATTTACTTCACCTATCTTATGATTTTTCCTGACTTGGGGTTTCCATATTAAATTTTGGAGTTCACTTTTTGTTTTCCATTTTTTCAATGGTTGTTCATTCGATGTTTTTCTCTAAAAATTAGTATCATAGCATTTGGTTCTATCTATATCCAATCAAGTTTTCATGATCTAAATAACTTTGAATATCCAATATATTTCACAATCTTATTTATCTTTCCCACATTGTCAATTATAAAGTTTGATATTCTGATTTTGGACTGGAACACCTGACTATTGGTATGGTGGGTTAAGATATAGGGTTTTATCAAAAAGATGGATTTCAATGATGCATTGTTGGGATTTGAAAACATTCCTAAATCATTAACTACTAAGGAAAAACAATTCAAGGATCATAAGGCTCTCTCAAAAATCCAACTACACCTAACAAATTAGACTTTGTAGGATGCTTTGAAAGAGTAAATTATCACTACATTTTGATTGAAATTGAAGAAGATTTGTATGATGTAGATTCTTGTTGGTTTTGGGTGCAGTGGAATCTTATGGTGGAAGGTGATATATTAAAATTTATTTTAATAATCATTACTCGAAACCAAGATCTAGGATCTAGCATGTCAAATTTATAATTAATTTATTTAATATCGGAAGAAATAAATACCTGGGCATAGAAACCTTCTTCATTGATGATTGTTGATCATCCGAAACGGCCCTTCTGGATTTCCTTCATTTCACTTGTGAGTATCCAAGGTTAGAATCCCTCTAGTAGTGATCCACACATTATCCAATGGTCTTTGAGTAATTCCACTCATTCTCTAGGTGCTAGCATGGAAAATCAAATATCTTGCATTATTCTTTCTTGATCACTCATTCTTCAGTATTGAATAAATTCTCTCTTGGGTTTCTCATTCTTGATAATGAGAGACAAGGAGGAGTTGAGATAGAATTCATTGTGCATAACAATTATTTATCCCCAAAATGGAATTGGTTTTGAATAATTTACACAATAGACATAACCGTCTATTTATAGAGTTGGGATTTTGATTACAAAATTTAATTGCATAACAACCATTTAATATAATTATAACCATTAATGAAATCCCATGCCACATAATAATAATAATAATATTTTTTGGTGTGCCAACTAGCGTAAAATGGATAAATAATATTTACCGACTCGTAAATAATTATTTTATCACCGGACACAGACTTGGTCTGTTCGAACTCCTCTTGTATTTATGGAACACCATAACAAATATTTTATTCTCTTAAATAAATATTTTATTCAAAAATTAGTTAATAAATATTTATTAAATATTCAATAAAATAAATAAATATATTTTATTGACAATTTGATGAATAAATATTTATTTAATTTATGTGATCAGTATAACTTGAATAAAATTATTCCTCATCCTTGAGAATAATATTTATTCCATTAATTAAATTCAAATAGAATTTAATCAAGACAAAAAAACACTTAGTGTGTGCCCCTCTAGGATGTTTTCTTGTTGTCATTAGGAGAGCTTTCCTAAAGGTCAATATTACTATCTAGAAATGGGTCAAGGAAACTAAGAGAAAGAACATAAAGTCACAACGACTATAACCACATATGAACACTAACTATGTAATATAATACCTTTGTCACAATATCTCATCAATAAGGTTTCATGATGGTGTCATCAACCTATATGCTCAATACATCATTCTTTGACTATTTGAAATAAACTCGTCGTTACACCATGGCCATGGAATTTAGGGTGATGGTTCTATTTTAATCAAAGGGACAAGATATAAACATACATAAATATGGAAGGTTAAAATCCTTCATTGACTTATCCATCAATAACATGTTATTCGTGATGCACCCAATGTGCCCTACTTCCTGCTTACATATGATGTGATGGTTTTCATCAGCAAATCTAAGTGTGCGAGTCGTAACATGCATTAATGATAATATTAAAATATAAGGACCATTACACATTCTTGGAAATAAGAATTTTCGATGACACCAAAACATGTGGAATCTCTACTGGTGGGTTTGTTCTCATAATCTCTCATCTTGAAGATTACTAAGTGTGAACTTCATGAGAAGAAGTCTCATATACTTAGGTGTACTCACACCTGATGGTCTATATATTATGTGTCCCATCATAGTATTTTATCCAACTACATAACTATATTAAGAATATTTTCATATCACTTCATGTTTCTCATCATAGCATAGAAATACTATAACCTTATCAATGCGACAAATACTATAGAGCATTATTACATTAAATTCATGTAGAAAAATGAACAATATGTAACAATATGTTTAATTTAATATTTAATACATCAAATATTCATGTAATCAAAGTACAAATAGTTGGTTCTAGGAAACCAAATCTAACAAACTCCCACTTTGACTAGAGCCAACTACCTATGACTTTAAGTTTTCTAGACCTCACATGATAATCATGTTTCTATTGAGTCAAGGCTTTAATAAAGGGGTATTATGACAACCCTGCTTTTATTACAAACTTAAACATGATTTATTACATAAAACTTCACTTGATACAACAAAGAAGATCGAGAGTTTTAGTGTCTTTGGGGATTAGGATCATTAAATTAAAACTTAAAACATGAAATACAACATCTTTATTGAAAACGTCCTTTACATGACCACTACATTCCCTCGTACTTAGCATTGCATGGGATAACCTGAGGACATGCATAAGAAAAGGGTGAGCTATAAAGCCCAGTAAGGGAATACACATGGAATAACATGAGAAGTACAATACATGTTATAAATTAGGCATATCAATAAAGCACAAGAGAAAATTGAACATAAAGGCATGATAAAGCATGATAATCATAACTAGGAAATGTGGCAACAACACTTAACATGGAATTAGCATGAGCCAAGGATCATTGAACATGGAGCATGAGTAAACCCTCATTGCACATGAAGCATGAGTAAAACCCTCATTTAACTTGAATTATCATGAGTTAACACTCATTGCACATGATGTATCATGATACTATACTTTACCCAATGCATTGGAGCGCTATAAGGGCGCACCCTTCTTAAACATTTCATTTCATGCATAAGTGTGCCACATGGATCATAAAACATGGATTCATAAAAAATAACCATTTATTACATGATAAGGGAATGTGGAATTCATACATGAAACTTTATAATCAGTAAGTAAATGTTCATAAAGGTGAATACCCTTGATGGAGAAATGGTCATGGTATTCACTACACAATGACATTGGCTTAGAAAATCGGTGCGATTTCGGCAGCGTAACAGCGTCACATAAGAATTCATAAAATGGTTGATGAGAGAGAAAGGGGTTGCTCATCATATTTACATGTAATGGACAGTATGGAGGTTATATAGTTACATGTACCAAAATTTTTAATGGAATTTGGATTCATGATATAGAATTATTGCTTGAATGTAAAAGAGGAGAGAGAAGTTCCTTTCGGAATTTTGGTATAGTAACGGGTGTACATGGGAGGAATTTAATGAGAGAGAAAGGGGTCTCCCATCATTAAAACATAAAGAGGGAAGTATGAGGGAGGTGAGAAACCATACCCCAACATTCATAATTGAAATTAAAAGGCAAAACAACTTAAAGAATATTGGACAAAAAATGAGAAAGGAAGAAAAAACCCTTACTTGGAAGTGTGCTTCCAAAGGCTAGAGAGAGGCTTGTGAGAGGATTCTTGGGAGATTGGGGAACCTTGGGAGGATTCTAGAAAGAGTAGGGAAGAGGTTGGACGAACTAAATGGGCTTTGAGTGAGGAGGAAGTGAGATCTTGGGTGGGTTTCTATAGGAAAGGTGAGGGAATTATTTATTATTTAGGTTTGGGACCCCTTATATTAAATTAATCCAAACCAAAAACCATCCCATGGTTTTTGCCCATGGTTTTTGGAAAAGGGAATAGGAAAAAAATATTTTATAAGGCCAAATTACTAACTTCTTAAAATAATAGAGGTTCTTATGTGGAGGTGAGTCACACTCCCATGGAAAACAATTTAAAAAGACAAGGTGTTTAATAAGTCTTGAGGGGTCCATTAGTGCTTTGAAAAGTAAGTCAAACAAACCCAAAATCACATTATTTTAATGTTAAAACATATATTGGCCAAACATAAAGATTATAGTATTTTATTACGTCACTATTGGGTCATTATGATGTCATAAAACATATTATATATTTAAATTGTATTTAATTTTTACCCAAAAAATTTGACTGTCTCAGAAAATTATGAAAAATTCACTGTTGGATAATTTCGACGTCATGATTCCAGAAGTAACATTTATTTTATCGAAATAATTTTCTAAATATTTTAATTTTCACTTTTAAAATAAAAACCGACATTTATAAAAAATTACGGGTTTTGACAGAAATGGCTTTCAAACCTTTATAAAAATTATAATTGCATTCATAAAATTATAAGATCATTTATATTTAATAAAAATTAATTTAATAATAATAGTAATATTTTATTAAAATATTATTTAATTCAAAAATCCCTTAATTTAATAAAATATAATTCTTAATTAAATAATAAATAAAAACACTATTTGTACTTTAAAAACTATTTACAAAGTATCAAAAATGACAAGGAGGTATATTCATTATTATATATAAAAAAATAATATACATGAAAATAGTACTAGAGATTTGTTACATAACCCCTTAAAACAACCACATAAGACCTAAGGGTAAGGTGTGCGATGGTGACAGACTCTTGGGGTGGCTCGGATAACATCGCTCGAGTGGTAATCTCTATCAACTTCCACTTTTCCCATAGACAGTACATTTCGAGCTTGACATGATGAAGCTCAGCTTGGGCTTGGTCAAGAGTGAAGTCCAAAGACGCCACTTCTTTTCCGAGCTCCGAAAAATGGGCTTCGTATGGAGCAATTCTACTGGACGAGGCCATCACTTCTTTTTTCTAAGTAAATTGGATTTGTTAAAGCCCTATATTAATACTAATCATGTGATCACTATTCAACGACTATATTAGAAACGGTAAAAATTATTAACATAAAAGCAAATAAGTTTACATTTTATATAAATATAAAGATACATTTAATTAGATCAAGAGGGATTTACATTAATAAAACTTTGGGTCGTTACAGGTATTCCATGTTGTCTTCCCTATAAATACTGCTCACTTCAACTTCACCTATATGAGAAAAATCCCTCAAGATATTATAGTTATGAAGTATGTTCTTTGTGTACTGATGTGTCCTTGGTTCTTTTTGAAAGAGCCACCACTACTTATTATCACAATATAGCATGATGGGCTCTTTACTGCTAGGTACCACATCAATCTATTGGATGAAATTGAGCATCCAAATTAATTCTTTAGCTTCATTAGAAGCTACAATATACTCAGAATCTATTGTAGAATCTGTGGCCACAACCTGCTTTGAGCTCTTCCATCTCACAACCCCTCTATTAAAAGTAAATATATATCCCGTTTGTGACTTCATTCCATCTTGATCAGTTTGAAAACTAGAATATGCATATCCTATGACGAATAGTTCCTCACATACTCCATAAACTAGAAACATATCCTTTATACACCTTAGATACTTAAAGATGGTCTTGAATACCATCCAATAGAGGTCACCTAGATCAGCTTGATATTTCTCTACCGCACATAATGCATAGGCGACATCTAGCCTAGTATATACCACATCATACATGACTGGACCAATCACTGTTGCATATGGAATCTTTTCCATTCTATTTCTTTATTAACGGGTCTTAGGACACATTTTATTGGAAATATGAATGCCATGTGATGCTGACAATAATCACCTCTAGGATTGTTCCATACTGAATCTATTCAGTATCTTTTCAGTGTATATACTTTGACTTAGGCTGAAAACCCCCTTAGATCTATCACAATGGATCTTGATCCCAAGAATATATGCTGCCTCACCCAAATATTTCATGGAAAAACATTTATTCAACAAATTATTAATAGACTGTAAGACTGGTATTTCATTTCCAATAAGTAATATGTCATCAACATATACTATTAATAAAACTATTTCACTCCCACTTAACTATTTGTAGAAACAAGGTTCACATTCATTATTTATAAAACCAAATTTTGTTATGGATTCATCAAAATGAATGTTCTATGACCCAGATTCTTTTTTTAATCCATAAATGGTTTTTTAAAACTTTTATATCTTATTGACATCCTTTTGAGTCACAAACCCTTCAGGTAGTGTCATATAGACATCTTCCTGAAGGTTCTGGTTAAGGAAAACTAT
The DNA here is from genome assembly GCA_963277665.1 of Viscum album. Lineage (NCBI taxonomy): Eukaryota > Viridiplantae > Streptophyta > Magnoliopsida > Santalales > Viscaceae > Viscum > Viscum album. The sequence goes on from OY728121.1 coordinate 1,121,593,914, forward strand.
TTTAAATCCATTTTCCAAATCACTTAGTCTTGGTAAGCCATAATGGCGAGTAGAATCCTAATGGATTTAAAAATTGAAACAGGTACAAAGGTTTCATTGTAGTAAATTCCTTGACATTGTTTAAACCATTTTACAACCAGTCATGCATTATTGGTACTAACTTGTCCTTCCATGTCCATTTTCTTCTTGAATACCCATTTGAAACCAATGGGCTTTACATCCACTATAGGATCTACCAAAATATATACTTGGTTTTGGTACATGGAATTCATTTCATAATTCATGGATTCTTGCCACTTGGAAATATTTGTGCCACTTACTTCTTCCTTTTAGGTTAGAGGATCATTGTTATCAACTAATAATGAGTCACTATCCTCGGTAACTATAAAACCATACCATTATGGTTCTCTAACCTCTCTTTTACTTCTACATAGTTCCTATGTCTCTGCAATAGTTTCTTCTTCCATGGGGCTTTGTGGAATCTGATCTTTCACCAAATCTTCTGTGCCTTGAGCCTTGACTTCATCAAAGTTTATCTAACCCCCACTATCTATTTTGGATATGTTCTACCTCTCAAGGAATATGACATGTCTTTACACTATAAACTTTTTGTTTGAGGGGTCATATAGGTAATATCTCATTGTTTCCTTAGGGTATCCTATAAAGGTACACTTTGTTCCTTGAGGTGAAAGTTTTTTACTTGAATAGGCCTTAACAAATTCTACGCTTACCCACACATGTAAATTAGATAACACGGGTTCTCTTCCACTACAAAATCTGTATGTAATACCATTTATTGATTTGGTTGGTACTTTGTTTAGTATGTGTTTGGATATTTGTAATGCATATACCCAAAATGATAATGGAAGGATCACACGACTCATCATTGATCTCACCATGTAAAACAATGTGTTGTTCCTCCTTTCACTTACACCATTACACAAAGGCGTGTAAGGAAAAATGAGTTGGGGATAAGATCCCAAACTCTCATAAGTAATCAATGAATTATTGATTAAGATATTATACCACACTATTTGAGAAGAGTTTCTTAATATTCCTACCAACCTGGTTCTCAACTTTATTCTTGTATTCCTTGAATTTATCAAAAGAATCTGAATTATACCTCATTAAGTAAATATATCCATATCTATTAAAATGATTAGTAAAAGTTAAGAAGTATGAGTACCCACCACTTGCTTCAATAGGAAATGGTCTATACACATCGGTATGAACAAATTTAAGAATATCTTTATCCCTTTAACATTTCCCACTAAATGGTGATTTGTTCATTTTTCCTTATAAATGTGTGTGACATACACTAAGTGGTTTTAGTTAGAAAGAATATAAATATGCATCTTGATGTTATTTTTCAATCATTTTTCATTTACATGACCTAGCCGGTGATACCAAAGTTTGGTGTGGTATGAGTCATGTGAAGTAACATCATTATCGATTATCATTACTTGGTTCATGTAATCCAACACGTAAAAACCATTATGTAAATGTTCCTTACCATAAAAAATTCTATCCTTATAAAATAAAAAACATTTATTTATAAATTTGAAAAGTAATCCATCCATATCTAGTCTCGATATATAAATAATGTTTTTGGTAACTAAAGAAACATAATAACAACCCTTTAAAACCAAGATCATTCTAGTGAGCAATATGAGGTGGTAGTCCCTGATAGCTAAAATAGTAAGTTTAGATCTGTTGGATTCTCGTATATATACCTCCCCTCAGTCAATTTTTCTAAGTCAACTTGGTTCTTTTATTTGAATACATATGTGAGAACCGCAAGCTACATCAAATACTCAATTTATAAAAATAGATAAAATTCACTTGATAACAAATGAACCTGAATCTTCCCCTTTCTTATTTATTTGGGTTAATTTTTTATTATATTTTCTATTCTTTCTATATGAAAAACAAATAGTATCCTATTACCTTTCTTCCCCTTTTATCTTCTTCTTCTTGGAAGGGCATGAAGAAGCTTTGGGATTAAATCTCTTTACTTTCCCATTCTATTTGTTCACCATAAGGGAAGAAGGATTTTCATGATTTATATCTTTATCTACTTGGAGAAGGAGGATAAGAAGTTATGGAAAACACTTCTCAATGTTTTTCATATTACAATTCACAACAAAACCGAAGAAGCTTCGAAGGAGTGATGTCGAAATGAGATTGGTTCCCAGTTCTTTAGAGATTTTAAACCATATAACCTCTAGTCGGTCAATGCAGCCAATGAGCTTGACTATATGAGTCTAAGATGGGGAACCCTCTCCATGATTACTCTAAAAGAGTACCTTGGAAATATCAAACCATTCCTGTCCATCTCTCTCCTAGTAAATACCATAGAGGATCTCAAGCATTCTATATGCATCCATGTTTTCATGAGACTTCACGAGTTCACTAGACATATATTAAAGCATAAAACATTGAACTTCAACCATGTCGTTAATATGTTTTTCATAGACTAGGAACTCTTTATCACTTGCCTCTTGAGCAGGAATATCATACATTGATGATTCTAGTATGTAATATTTCTATTCATGGTGTAGAACAACCTGAAGGCATCTAAACCACTCCTGGAAGTTACTACCAGTGAGTAGATTGTCTTTATCCAATATTGATCTTAGGGATAGTGTGTATGATGATCTTTTAATTTTATTCTATAATTAAAAGTTCAGATTATTAGTACTTTTCTTGATTACAATTTTTTTGAGAAATAATAAATTAATTGACTATTAAATCTCCCCTTATTTTATCAAGTCCCAATATCCCCCAACAATGAACTTGGAATGTATGTTTCTAGGAAATTCTAGTCTAAAGGATCCATATTCCCATTTATATAACCCCAACAAGGTTGGGTGAATATATTATGAAGGTATTTAGGTAGGAATGTCTTTGCCAACTGTGGGCTTGGAGCTCCCTGATCTATTGAGTGGACTCCTCAATCCAAAAATCCTGACTTGTATTTTCTCAACACTTGCCTCCAAATTACACCAAGTATAGAAAGGGATACTCCCCTTGATGTAAAATGGTTAAGTAAACGTAAAAACTTCATAGGAACTCCCCTTATAAAAGTAAGTTCCCCAACAAGGGTTAGTCAAACACATAGTTCTAGTGTGTTTTGTTCTTAATCAAGTAACAGAAGGCTTAGTATGACTTAATATTAGATTGAGGAATTTTATTTTATTATACATAATTTTTTATCTTGTTTTATACTTTATATGTCGTGTTAATATTTAAGTGGATATTTACTTAATTAATTAACCATGTTCGGATAACATATTTACACATGATCAATTTTATTTAAATTCCATCTTTGCATATTAATTCAATCATTTATGTGATCACAGTCTTGAATCAATAAATATAATTTTAATGAATTAGATAGAAAAATAACTAATTAATTAAATGACCCGATCTAGAGCTTATATGATGGTTGATTTAATGAGAGGACATTAAATCAACCTATTACCTTGGGGAAATAACTTCTTATACATGACCTAGCATGACCTACAATATTCCACATGTCCACCTATGTATCACCGAGTTGGCATCATTATGGTTCTATCTTGAACTGTTTCCACATTCCTTGGTATGCTCCATTAATTACATATATTTATTACTCACACATAGGTGAGGGGAACTAAAGGATTGGTTAAAGGTAATTACATAAATATCATTTGACACATAGTTCCTACATAATAATGAAGGGAGGGATGATTCATAGGCCATATTTTAATTTAATATTAAATAATTGAAAAACCATGCAATAAATTTAATTAAATAAATTCCAACATATACATAGGTCTTAGTTAAAATCATGATCGGTTGTACATGCAACGAATGCACAAAAAGTAACTAGATATAATTCAATTCTTTATTCATTATTTATTATTAAGATGAACATGATTGTATTAATTAATTAATTAATTAATTAATTCCATTTCATCTTAATAATCATCTTAATTTAATTGGAGATACCCATAAATTTGGAATTCATGGAAAATAAACAACAAAACCATTAATTACATATTTATTACAGTAAATTAATTAAGCATTTAAAATTATTTAAAACCATCATTAAATTATCAAACACAAAATGGTGTTCCAATCAAAAAAATAATGTTTAAATGCTGCAATTTTTCAAATTTAATGTAATTTTAATTTTTTCCATTAATGGGAGACTACATGGAATATATATCCAGCTATATGCCATGTACCTCAGTTGCTGTATATCCAAGTCACATGCCTAGGGATTTAGCATGTTAACTCGACCAGACTACATGGTGTGTACATGGTGGCTACACACACTGTATCCTCTTTCCACGTGACAGGTTTCCCCTGTCAACACGCAGTGTGCAATAAAATCACCACATGTTTTAATTGCTCGTTGAATCTAGATAAAATGCACATGGGTATACATTGTGTGCTCTGGCTACACGTCGTGTAACCTATCTTTACCAGCCAAAGATTAGGAACTTCCCAATGGAATCTTTGTTCGATCTTTATTTGTTCTTAAATCATTAAGAAAATGAAACACCAAACGAACATGATTAATATGTCGATAACATGTTAATTCAATTTGTATTAAATAAAGAATAACATGAAATTAAATTCTAATCATGATTTCACATAGATGGACAATCAAATAAATAATTATAAATTTAAACGTGACCACTCTAATACCACTTGTTGGTTCTAGGCACAACAAAAGAATTGTGGTGGAAGGTAATATATTAAAATTTCTTTTAATAATCATTTCTTGAAACCAAGAGAAAGGATCTTACACATAAAATTTATAATTAATTTATTTAACATCTGAATAAATAAAAACCTGGGTTTAAGAAATTTCTTCATTGATGATTGTTGATCATTTAGAATGGACCTTCTGAATTTCCTTCATTTCACTTGTGAGGATCCAAGGGTATAATTACTCTAGAGGTGATCCAAATGTGCTCCAATGGTCTTCGATAAATTCCACTCATTCTCTGGGAGCTAGTGTGGTGAATCAAATGTATTACATTGTTTGTTCTTGAACACTCATTCTTTGGTCTTGAAGAAATTCACTCTTGGTTTTCACTTTATTGAGAGGGAGAGAGAGAGGAGGAGGAGTCAATAGAGAATTCATTATGTGCAACAATTCTCTATTCCAAAAATGTAATTGGTTTCGAATTCTTTAGACAATATACATAGCCATATATTTATAGAGCAGGGATTTCAGTTACAAAATTTAATTGCATAACAACCATTAAATATAATTATAACCATTAATGAAATTCCTTTCCACATAATAATAATAATAATATTATTATTTTGTGGTGCACCAACTTGCGCAAAATGGATAAATAATATTTACCGACTTGAAAATAATTAATTTATCACAGGACATGGTGTTGGTCCATTCGAAATATACTTGCATTTATTGAACACAAAAATAAATATTTTGTTCTCTTAAATAAATAATTTATTCACAAAATAGTAAATAAATATTTATTACATATTCAATAAAATAAATAAATATATTTTATTCACAATCTGGTGAATAAATATTTATTTAATTTATGAGATCAATATAACTTGAATAAAATTATTCCCCAGTCTTGAGAATAATATTTATTCCACAAATTAAATTAAAATAGAATTTAATTGATACCAATAGAAATAATTAGTGTATGAAAATCTAGGATTGTTTCTTATTGTCATTAGGCGGGATTTCCTAAAGTTCAAGATTACTATCTAGTAACAGGTCTAGGCACCCAAGATAAGAACTTAAATTTTCAACGAGGACAACCACAACAAATTCTCACTGTGTAATATAATCCCTTTGTCACAACATCTCATAAAGTAGGTTTAATGATGATGTCATCAACCTAAATGGTCAATACATTATTCTTTGACTATCTAAAATAAACTCATCATTACACCATGGACCTGGAATTTAGGGTGATGGTTCTATTTCAATCAAAGGGTTGTGATATCAACTCCCATAAAGATTTATGGGAAAAACTCTTCCTTGACTTATCCATTAATAACATGTCATTCATGACACAACCAACATACCCTACTTCTCACCAACATATGGAATGATGGTTTTAATATGAAAATCTAAGAGCATGATTCGTGACATTCATTAATAATAATCTTAAAGTATAAGGACCATTACACAATCTCATAGATAGGAATATCTGATAACACCAAAACATGCGGAATTTCTACTAGTGGGTATGTTCTCATAATATCCTATCCTTGAGATTTCCAAGTGTGAAATTCATGAAAATAAGTCTCATCTTCTTACTAGTACTCACACCTAATGGTCTATATACTATGTGTCCCATCATAGTTTGTTATTCAACCACAGAACTATATTATGAATATTGTCATAGCCTTTAAGGTTCTCATCATAGCGGGGAACTACTATGACCTTATCAATGCGACAAATAATCTAGGACATTGATACATTAAATTCATACATAAAAATTAACAACATATAATAAAATGATTAATTTAATATTTAATACGTACAATATTCTTGTAATAAAAGTACAAACAATTGGTTCTTTGATACTAACTATAATAATTCTTATTAGTATGTTTCATTTGAATAAGAGTCTCTAATCCCATCACACGATAGAAATTACATCTATTAAAGACAATTTAGTAGTTTTTAAATAAATTACTTTTTATCTAGAAAATATTAAGGTGAAATAGGATGGAAAAAATTTGGCTTTAAATTTTTCATGCTATTTGTATCCTTTGTACGTGACCATTAGTGAAATAGTTTTTTATAGTCATGATACAATTACTCTAGATGTATTTTTTTGATTTATTTTCTAATGAGAAAATAAAATTACTTATGGTTGGTTTTAAATCTCAGGTAGAGGGGTTGATTATCAAAGGAAGAATAAGTGAAAGGAATTTTCTTACTTATAAAAGGGGTAGGCCAGGATCTTGAAATAAATATATAAACTATAATTAATGTAAGAATAAAGGGCATATTAAATTTGAATTTTTCAAGCTGAAAAATAAGAACAAGAATAAGATACCTATTAATCATAAAGGAATGAAAATAGAAAATTATACTAAATCCACTGTCATAGAGGATAATAACAGTGATGTGTAACTCCTGGTTGTTTTTGATAGTGAATATAAATTGTGTGATGATTAGATTATTGAGTAAAAATTTAATTTTCATATGTGTATCAATTGATAATGATATTCAATATATGAAATTTATACAAAATTTTTTATGATGGTGAGTAATAATTCATTTTACAAGATTTCTAGAATTGAATCCATCATAATTAAAATATTTGATGGCGTTGTGTGAAATCTTACCGATGTGAAACATGTCCCTAATATGAAATGAAATTTAATTTATTTAAATAATCTTGAATCAAATAGATAAATTTACATCAGTGAAGGTTTAGTTTTAAAAGTTTGCAAAGGATCTCTTTTTGTGATTAAATAATGGAAAAAAATTGGTAGGTTGTAAGTTATTCATGGTTCTACTATCATTGGTGATGCAGTTGTTTATACTCCTTTAATTGATGAAGAAATTTACAAATTATGACATATATAATATGGGAATATGAGTCAAAATGTAATGATTGAATTAACAAGGAAATATCTTCTTGATGGATAGGGTATTAAAAAGTTGTATTTTTTTGAGAATTTTATATTTTGGGTAGAAGAAAAGCATTAGCTTCAGAAAGAGCATTCATAATTCAAAAGGGAAACTTGAATATATTCATTATGATCTTTAGGTTCCATCTAGAGTGTATTATAAGGGAATTTTAAGCTACATGTTAACAATTATTGATGATTTTTCTAGGAAGTTGTAGGTTTTATTCTTAAAATAGAATGAAACAGTCTTTGAAACTTTTATATAGTGAAAGATTATGATTGAAAAGAAAATTGATAGAAAAGTGAAGCATCACTCCACTGATAATTTACTTGAATTTTTTTTGATGAATTTAATTCATTTTGAAAGGATGAAGGAATTTTGAGGTGTTTCATAGTTTTTAGTACATTTTAAGAAAATAGCATGGCAGAACGCATGAACACGACATTGATGGAGAAAGTTAAATGTATGCTCTCTAAGTCTCATTTACCCAAATAATTTTGGGTTAAAGCTACTGAAACTATATGTTTACTAATCAACCGATCTCCCTAAAATTTTATTGGAAGGAAGACTCTAGAATAGGTATGGTCGGATACTTATACATCTTACTCTGATGTGAAAATATTTGGATATCATGCTTATGCTAATGTAGACAATAGAAAATTAGAACCCATATCCAGAAAGTGTATCTTTCTTGGTTATAAATTAGGGGTTAAATGATATAAGATTTGGTGTCCCTAAAGCAACAAATTTATTATTATCAGGAATGTAATATTTGATGATAATTCTATGATACGTACCTCACATTATATTGATTTGAGAAAACATACATCTAGTTATCATGATAAATTTGAGATTTAATTAGATTATGCACCAATTCCTCATCCCATGATGGCTCTGAGATCTTAGGTGATATTTCTCCTTCTCCACCCTCATGATAGTATTTTATTCCAAAATATAGTCCCATAAGAAATATTATAACTTCAAATAGGTATTTTGAGGATGAATTGGTTGTTTATTCATTAATAGTGTCTAAAGGTATTGATTCGAATGAAGAAGCTATGAATTATTAAGATGTAGTTAGTGAAGAACCTTGTGATGTTTTGTTTTGAACAAAGTTAAGTATTTTTTGACTACTAAAACATTTTTAAAATAATTTTTTTTGTTTTTTAGAATCCGACCCAGTCCATAGGAATGAGTTTTTGTAAGAAAACTAAAAGTTTCTTAATCTTAAAATCCTAAAAAAAGGGGAGAAAAGTTTTTGTTTTTGGGAAAGTTGTCTTTTGGACCCAGGTTTCCCAAATTAGGTTTTCAGACTAAGAAGTACTAGATGAAGAAGGTGTAAAGATGATGGAAGCTGGAAGTTTTGTAAAGTTGTTGATCAGTGGAATCCTCAAAGTCAGATCCATCAGCATGAAGTTCAAGATTCATTGAACTCAACATTGGTTATAAAGTCATAATGTTCAGAGTGAGTAAGATAGACTGATAAATCAAATATATATATCATAAGATCTAAAATAATTAGAGGAAAAAACTATTGATTACTAGATTTTTTTCACTACAATAATCAGAGAATGAAAGAAGTTACTGAGTTATAAAGTCATAAGTTTCTAACTGAATAATTATTAATATTTCTAAAGAGGATGTTTTAAGTAAGTGAAGTCAAGAGTTATAAAGTTTTCATAAATTTTAACCTAAAATCAGAAAATGTATTGCTGGTCATAGAGTTATTATAAATAATGAAAACTATCAAGATAAATGATTTTAAAGAAATGGAGGAATCGTAAAGTTTGTATCAGTTCTAGAAACCCAAACACATAAGATCGGATCCAAAAGTACTGGACATAATAGTTATCAGATGTCAGAATGTGTAAAGCTGATAGAGATTGAATAATTTCAAAGTTGTCGAGTGGATTTATCATTGTAATGATAATTCCATCATAATGAGAATTAAATCATTATAAGGATTCCATCAGACTGAATCTGGGAAGGAAAGATGATCAGACTAACTCTAAGAAGGAAATATGATCAGACTAACTCTAAGAAGGAATGTCTATTAGAATAACTCTAAAGAGGATAGTCATATCATAATAATTAGTACAATCCAGTCAGATCGTAATGATCTGAATATATTCATATCATAATGAGAATAGGAATAATGTTAGATCATAGTGAGATGAGTAAATTTCATCTTAATAAAGTTGATGTAGTTCAAATATATTTAAGAAAATTTAGTATGTTTGAGAAAAATAATCTCTTATAAATATTGATAATGTTTTAAGAAGTCAAAATTAAAGTTTAAATACAAGTGATTTTTGTATTTTTTATGTTTGGGTAAGTAGTAAAAGTTTTTCAGTTTCCCTCCTTTGATATTTTGATTCACCTATAAATAGAAGCACAATTCTTTTGAACTTTGAAACCTTTTCTTGTGATGAAAAGGTGGAGAACTGCATAAATCTTTTCAATTTTTTTTCTAGACTCAGATCTTAGAAGAAGGTCGAACACCTAAAATTTTTGTTTACCAAAATGGGGAAGATCATATTGAACAGTTGACCAGAGCTTGAGAAATTTGTTTATTATACTAAGTCCATTAAAATGAATTCATCAAATAGAGGATGTTCGTATTGATTTTTGAGTAGTTTCTGAGAAGTGATTTTTTAATCCAAATGACCAAAAAGTTTCATCATGTGATGAATGAGAAAAGGATTCATTGAAATGAGTCCATCATTATGATTCAATGGGACTAAGATAATGGGACTTATCCACATCCATCCGAGGATTCTGGATAGAGAATTTGTGGAGCAGTTTGAACAATTTCTTTATTATTATTTTTCAGCTCAATTGAATGTAAGAAAACATTATAAAGAGATGGGAGTTGGTATAATAATTTCTTATCAAGATATATAAGGTGTCTAAAAGGTTTTCACACAATTTTTATTCACTTATTCTTAATAGTGAATTTCCATGGACCCATGAGAGTGGCTATGGAAAGGATGTAAGTTATCAGACTGAGGCTGAACCTTGTAAATATTTTGTGCTTTACTTTCTTTCCTACTTTTTCATGATTGATTATTTACTAAAAGGTGTTAAGATTATAAAATTTAATAGTTTTTGGGGGTTAAGTATTAAAAGTATTGAAGCATATAAAAAGTGAAGAACTAATTCAACCCCCCCTTCTAAGTTGTTATTCAATCCTTTAGAACTTCAAGTCCCCAATAGAATCTAGGTGTCCCTAACAGATTCTAGGTGGGAACCTCCTTAAATTATTACTCAATACCACCTTGTTCAATCTTCTAGGGGGACACTTATGCTGAGGATGGTTTTTTCCTCTTGGAATACACCTTCTAGGGCTCTGGAAAATCCCTTTCTCTAACACTTCCTCCCCCTGTAAGATCAGGATTGTCCTTAAGATCGAGGGAAGGAAATTGTTTTTTGATGATGAATTAATCCTATCATGATTCATCATCTACTGGGTATCCCTTTAACTGAATCAACCATTGAGATAGGGATACATTATTATTCCATGTGGTGTGGTGAGACAAGGTTGTGACTGGTTCAATAGATTCTGCAGAGTCCACATCCAAACCTAGTGGGAAGTGGGATGGGGAAGTTTAGACCCAATTGATTTATTTAGTTGAGAAACATGAAATATGGGGTGAAACTGAGCAACATGAGGTAGATAAAGCTTATAGTCCATGGAGAAAATATATTATAAGATGGTAAAAGGTCCATAAAATCGAGATGATAATTTTTGGTGGATGCACTGAGCTGGTGTGTGTTGGAAATGGGGCCTAATTTTGAAAAAAACATGGTCCCAAATCTCAAAAGAAACATCATAATAATGATTTTAAGCATGTAGCTTCTTGGTATGTTGGGATAAAATTAAATGTTGGTTCAATTAACTGAGATCCTTAGTTTGGTCCTATAACGTCGTAGTGATAGCCTCCACCTGAACTTCACTAGGAATGAATGAAAAAATAGTTGGGGATGGGCGACCATAGAACACCTCAAAGGGAGTTGTTTTTATAGAAGAATTCCATGTTGCCTTGTAATTAAACTCATCCCATGGGATCCAAAAGGACCACTATTTGGGATGGTCACCATAAAAACAATGAAGGTATGTTTCTAAACAAAAGTTGAAGACTTTGGTTTGACCGTCTGTCTGTGGGTGGTAAGTGGAACTCATTTAAAGTGTTTTCCTATACAAACAAAAACTCTCTATCCAAAAATGACTTAAAATATTGTATATTGGTCATTTAAAATATATTTATGGATTCCATGAAGTCGATCCACCTCTCTATCAAAACTTTTAGTCTTCCCTTTGGCTTTTAAAGGGTGTATGAGGGGAATGAAATGGGAATATTTTGATAATCTATAAACCACAACTGACGCCACATCATACCCCATAGATTTTGGAATCCTGATATTGAAATCAAGGGATACGTATTCCAAAATATCATCGAGATTTTTAGGGGATTCAAGAGGCTATAAGGGGAAATAATGGAGTACTTATAGCATTGAAAAGTAGCACACTATTGGACAAAGTTTAAAAAATAGTGACACATGATGACCTTAAATAAATTCACAGAAATCCTATAGTAAGTCAAAAAAAAGAGTAACTTCCATGAAGAGAGGAGTGAAAGTTTTCCCAAATATGAGGGATCCATTTTGAGGTTTCCGATAATACGAGGTGTCCCATGTACAATAATGTTCCATGGGACAACATAAACCCAATGGGGGATGGGGCAGTGGACCAAAGCTGTTGGATGATGTTAGCTTGGTATGGGTCATTGGGAACATTAGTTGTGTGATCAAAACCCTCTTTCCATATAGGTGAATAGTGGAAAAACCAATGTTAGAGGGCATATTCATACTGAGATAAAGCATATGCTACATTGTTGTCACAACCTGGTTTGTATTTGACCTTGAAATGAGAGATAAAAATCTTGGAAATCCAATACTGCTGGTCATCCTTAGTGATGCACTACTGTAAGAGGTATTTGAGGCTATGTTGGATAGAATATATGAAAAAGGGGCATCCCAATAAGTTGGTCTACCAGTGATGAATGGATATCACCAATGCTATTATTTACTTATCCTAGGAGGACATGGAGAGTATGGATGGGGATAATGATTGGATAAAAAAAGTAATAGGTCGATGGGACTGCATGAGTACTACTCCCAACCCATGGCCAGAAGCACCTCATTTCACTTCAAAGGGATTGGTGAAGTTAGACAGTGCAAGTACCAGGGATAAGGTAATATCTTTCTTGAGGTGATCAAAAGTAGTTTGGGTTGCTACAATCTAGATGTAAGCTATCATTCCTACCAAAATAGTCAAGGGCTGATCAATTTTATCGCAATCTTGAATAAAATTTATGTAATAGCCTATAATTCCAATAAATAATCAGACACCCTTTACTAAAATGGATATTGTCTAGCCTAATATAGCTTGGATCTTTGTAAAATCCATGGAAACACTGTTAGGGGATAGAATGTGACCCAAGTACTCAACTTACTGCTGGTCAAAACAACATTTTCATTGGTTAGAAAAGAATGTATTTTTGAGCAGGCGGTGGAGGAAAAATTTTAAGTGCTAGATATAGTCCTCTAATGTCTTTCTATACCCCAAGATATCATCAAAAAAATATTATCATAAAGTGGAATAAAACAAGAAAAAATAGATCATTAATTGAAGCTTGAAATATGGAAGCCACATTGGGGAGACCAAAAGGCATCACCAAATACTCATAGTGACCATTATATGTGTGAAAAGCTGTATTTTATTTATCTTATTCTCACATTAGAATTTGGTGGTAGATCAACTTGAGATCCAACATGGAAAAGTTAGTCTTTCCATACAGTTCATCCAAAAGTTCTTTTACCAATAGAATTGGAAAATTATTTTCCACCATCTCCTTGTTCATTTCATGATAATACACACAAATATTCCATTTAGTATCATTATTTTTAACCAGTAAAACTATACTAGAGTAGGCACTAGTGCTGGTGTAAATGGTGACCAACTATAGTAGGTCATGAAATTGGAGTTCAATCTCCATTTTATGGGAATGGGGGAAACAATAAGTTCTGATCAAAATGGGGCATTTTCAATGAATAAGGATAATCTTGTGATCAATATAATTTTGTAAAGGTAAGACCATGGGATTGTTGAAAACCACCTATAAGTATGGGAGGATACCCTATAGTTTCAATTGCTTTTAAACATTCAAAATGGTATGCTTCCCGTCCCATGGGCGTTGGTTTCCACTACTCCTAGGATGGGTGGTTAGCTCATGAAAGGAGGAAATTACTTGACCCACACGTGCTTCTACTTAAAGAGTAAAAGTGTGGGTTCCATCATTAAAATTCATAGTAATTGTTTTCCAATTTCTATGGACCTCACCAAGAGTATATAACCATGCAATTATCAAAATCATATCCATCCCCCAAATTTCCAAAACATGAGAAATTATTGAACAAGCATAAGGGCCAATATTTAACTGCAAGTGTGGGAACCAACACTGCATCCACAATTGATTTCCATCTCCAAAATTAACCCTCTATTTTTTTCATCACTGATAGGAACCCCGATTAATGATACCAAATACAATGATATAAAATTGTAGGTTACCCCACTTTCCAGTAGAATCAAATGCAGAATTCCACCCACCATGAATTTCACCATAATTGAAGCGAAAAACTCCTATCCATAAGCCTAAAAAAGTGTTGGCCCCATGATGGTTGAGAACCTGAAATTCAACCTTAACCAGGGAGTCCACACCCCCCTACCCAAATGGTTTATTGAAGTCGTTATTGCCATCCTCAAGTAAAGATTTATCCTCACCAAATAGAATGACATGAATCTTAGCATTCAGAAATTTGTACATTGGGTTCAAGGGAATGTCACACTGAAAACATAACCCCTTTTGTAGTTATCATCCCACTCATATAAGGAGGTATGGAGAACCCCTCTATTTGTGACACCCCTTATTGAAGTTCCTCTAGAACAGGTGCTGAGCAACAGTCAGGATGAGAAATAAACCCAGGTGGTGTGTGGGGATGAGAACAGATAGGCAGTGGCTAGCCTGTGCTATCCCTGCCAGACCAGAAGCATGACCCCCACGATCGTGCGAGACAACCCCTTTAGTAATTCTAGTTAGACATGGTGAGCAAGGTGCATGGATTTTTGGTGAGTGTCTAGATTATGGATACAAACCCAACTACAGATTTCCTCACATAAGACATGAAGGAAGTATCCCACATATTTTTGTTCTAAATAGTGAGGTAGTAGGGAGGGTGGGTATTCAAATTGCTCAACATAGTCATGGATTTTCCCTATTTGATGGAGGGAAGCCAATTCCTCATAGGGTTTTTGAATCTCAAGACCACTGAAGTGCTACATTAACTTATATTTTAAGGTTTTCTAGGGTATCTGAGGGGAAAAATCACCCAAAATAGTGAACCAATGTGCAAATGAACCTTCCATACATACCTGGTAAAGGGAGACCTTGAGTTTTTCAAGATCTTGATTGATTCATAAATTAATTTTCATACGGGTAAGAAAACTGTGGGGGTTAAAACCATCAAAAAGGGGAAGCTTGACTAGTCGCACGTGACAAAAAGGAAGAGTGGCGGTAATAACTGGGTTGTTGGATAACCCAATACCAAGCCCTACTAGACCAAGGGTAGCAGAGGATGTAGAAGGTGTGGCAGCCAAGCCGGATAGCGTAGATGAAGATGGGTCCTATATCGATAATTTTTCAAGGTGGATCATGAGTTGGTTAAGAATTGAATTTATAGAATCTTTCTCATGGAGATCATCATCAATGGTTGTGGAAAGGTATGATAATACCATTTCCATAGTTCCCATGCGTTGCTCCATACTATCAAGACATGTTTGCTTTCGAGTCTCCCTGATGGAGGAAGGCCAGAACAATGATAGAATAAGAGGCTATCATAAGGGAAATAATTTTTGTATATATTTATAAGAAACACAAAAGAGTTATAGCAGGAAGAAATGACACCTTGGGAGAGACCCATTCTCTAGCCCGCCCAATCTATTAGGCTGATACTCCCTAAAAAATACCCCTGCATCTCTCTTTTCACTTTATTATGATAACCAATAAGGGAAAAGGGTCCTTAAAAAATCCCAAAAAGAATCCAAGTGTCCCTAATAGATTCTAGGTGGGTCCCTCCTTCATTTATTCCTCAACATTCCCCTTTTCTAGATATCTAGGGAGGAATACTTCTATTTAGGCTGGTTTTTTCTTCCTGGAATTCACATTCCAGGGCCCTAGAAAATCACTTTCTCTAACAATATGGAAATGAAGTCATTGTGAGATAGATTACATTGGCTGTTTCATTATTATTATGGCATTGAATGACTAATCAAGAAATAATTTGTAGCTTCTGATAGGAAGATATATCTCAGACTCAATCGATTAGGTTGGTAGTACCTTCATTAAATCCATAACCATGGTAGAAGAAGTTAAGTCCCTAAAATAATTACACCGAATAAAAAGGAAAAAAAGGATTATTAAAGGAAGTGTGCATCTTTATTTATGAGATATCGTGATACAAAAAGTTTATATTACGTCATGTTTTCATGAAGATAAGATTTTCCACAATGATCCTATTATTTCTCACTTGTTTTTTGATGTTGGTTGCAGATAGAACAAATATTTTCAATTAATTTATTCTTATTTTCAATTTTTTTATCCCACTAATGTTTTATTTTATTGTAAATTTTCACATTTTACGTTTTAGAATCATTTTTGAGCTTAAATGAAAAAATGACTTATTTTGGATTTGAAAAGTTTTAAATTATTTCAATGTTTCAGACATAAAATTTTATGAAATGATCCAAATTGAAAAATTATTCTTTTAGAGATTTATAAATTCTATTTGATTAATTTTATCCTTATGGACCCAAAGCTCAATCCATCTTTTGGAATCTCAAATCTAGCTTACAAGTCAGGCCTGGAAAACTGTGCACAAAACTGAATAATTTTATTGTTGGGAACGTATCTCATAAATGGACAAAAAAAATGATCTTATATTTTACATGGAGAAATATGAAATCCTTAGGAAGAACTTTAATTAATATGTTATCTAATTATTATTTCATTTTCAAGGTCATTAATTCTTTGTAACTCGACGTATTGGAATAAAAATAGTCTATCTAGAAGAATTAAATATTCTGAGTGAATCGGCCATAACTCCTTCATAAAGTGGTTAATAGATCTTAAATTTCGTGATCCTACAGAGGATAAATAACTAAACATCTTTAAAGAATAAAAAATTCCCAAATTAGATCATTTATGAGGCCTACCATGGGGAATATTTCAGAGAATATTTTTGGAGCCAAATTTTCAGTCCCTTTGCCTATAAAAATGTACTTTATCTGCATTCCAAAGGGTTGGAAAAGTAGTGGACATTTTGTTTATGTTTATATTTTATTTTTTGTTTTAGTATATTTTTAATTTTTTAATTTATATTATTCTTCTTCTTCATACCTCATTCTTCCATTTTTACTTTTATGTGATTCTCCCAACATATTCTCTTCTAACTCCATGAGAATGGGGAACTAACCTCGATGTTTGTTCAAGGGGGAGAATGGTGGTTGATTGAGTTTAATTGTGATTCAATTATAATACCTTTATTTAATTATTAGAATTTTGGTGGTGTTTAAATTGATTATGGTGTGAGATTAACCCATTTTCTCTATCACTGAGTTCTTCTTCTAATTCAACATTCATCCTTCCCTTCACTATCTAAGTCATGCATATGATGTAGTGTGTCTTGGGTAGAGATGGTCAAAAAAGATATCTAATAGCTAGATTTATGAAGATTATTTCCCTATATACAGAGGTCTTGGTGTTGGGGTAATAACATTTTGAATGAGAGGGTGTAGTGTGGGAGATCTTGATCATTACATTGAATTGATATTGAGAATATTTTAATAAACAATGATATCTACCATTATGATCCTCCAAGAATGAATGTCTTATTTCTTTCTTTTTAACATAATTTTTTTCACATTTCATATATATATATATATTAATATTTTATACATCTTTCAAAATCATATTTATATTATATATTAGTTAGAAAATAAATCGCGACAATAGAATTTTGGTGTTGTGTATGTTGCCTCCTCAAGACCGACCCGAGGACTGAACTATATTACATGCTTTGGTAATTAATATTTTGATCAAGGATTTGTGACAAATTATTATACATCAAATTGGAACTGTTTTCAGGGAGGTTCAACACTTACACACACCGTTTTTCATAAAAAACAAAAAAAAATCATAAATTTAAAAAACTAAAAAAAATTCTTTGTTCATGATGTATTTCAATGGTGATTATTCTGCATGGACTAATGAATCTCAAGTGCCTAAATAATTTTACAATGATATTTATGCTAAGTATAAAAGTATTAGTGATTTATTATAAAAAATAGAGAACCAAATAAAGTTGATTGTTGAATAGGTACATGCATACCAAGAGAAACTCGATCCAGAACCGGAACCCGAACCAAAAAAAGTGGTGGAAGAGATTCCACCGATCATTTTTTATGTCAAAGAACCTGAGGTAGGTTAGAAGGAGATACTAAAGGAGTTAATCATATCATTCCGTACTCAACCATTACTCGAGGAGGTCCCTGAAGTACACATTCCAACTGATGCACTTAGGGGAGATCAACATTTTTGGAAGAATCTTGGAATCACTTTATTGAATATAACATGAAACTTGATATTCCCATCATAGATATTGAAAAATAAACATATTTTGACCTTTCTATTTCTTTGGAATATGAAAAAGAAGATTCAAATGATGATATGGAGTTTCCAATAGTCCTTCTTAAAGAGATCAATTTCCAAGATGACATACTTGAAAGGTAATATTTCATTATTGATTCATCATGTTTCAATATTATTCAAGCTGAATTGTTTTCTGACATTACCTTTCCTGAAATTTCTGATACATTAGAAATAGAGAATACCTTGGATATTAAATAATATATCACCCAAGTGGTGGTGATCAAATAATAATATCTAGTGAATCATATAGGTGTGACTTCCTCCTCTACAATAACTTTCATATAATTTGAAGGAGGAAACCATAAGAGTTCACAGAGAGCACCCCTATTTTCTTTTTCCTCCCACTATGGACCTTAAATTCTATTTGTATTCTTTATTTGGGGTTGGGAACATTCTTATATTCTTTGGGGTTCTCCATTCCTGGTGTTTAATAATGGACACTGGAAAAAGTCACATGGGGTGGTACAACTTAAAGAAACCACACCCACATTCTGATTGGGGATAATCCATTGCAACTGCCTGACAAGGGGTAGTAAAAACCTATCACCCACTTGGGGGGTCAAACTAATAATTATCCCTTTTTTATCACATTTTAATTTCATTTTCATTATTTTTCTTATGTATTTTAATTTCTTTATTTTAATTTTAAAGTGGTAGCAAGTAGGATATTAACACAAGGCTGCCACTGAAAAATAAATCAAGTTGTATCTTTCCATTTCTTTATTTTATTTGATAACCAATATAAATTCTATGTGAAAATGTATCTTGATCTGATTTAAGATAAAATGAGGGTAGTAAATGGAATAAGTATGTGAGAGGAATTTCAACTTTATTTTAGGAATTTTTTGTGTGATTTCATTTTATTTTTCATTTTGTTTTTGAAATTTTCTTGTTTTCATTTTTCATTTTTTTGTGTGTTTTTAGGATTCTTGAGATGAATTTAATATTTTGGAAAATTAAAAACATCTTGGTATTTTTGGCACAATTCTTGATTTGAGAAGTTTAGGTTTTAAATGATTTCTTAATGGATTTTGTTGTTTATTTCCAATCATTTCATTTGAAGAAGTTTGATTGATTGTGAAACTCATGTGCACTAGTACTATCCAAATTGAAAATCTTGCCCAATCCGAGAGGCTTCTAAACATATTTGAAGTCTTATTACATATATATTTTTCTTGAGAGTATTGAGACATGTTGTGTGATCTATAACTTTCTATTTTTCTCTTTTTCAAAGCTGTTATTGTTTATGGAATGCGTTAAGTATGATTGAGGCATTACTTTGAAAGCCCTTTTGCATTGAACTCTTATTTTGGACTACCTTTTCATATGACCTTTATTAATCCCCTTATAGCTAAGAAATACCTTGTTAGGTAGCCACATTATAATCCATTTATTCCTTTCCAACCATCTCTAGAAGTTAAATTCATGATGATTTTTGAACTCAAGTATGGGGGAGGGAGAATATGGGTTGTATTTTGCTTTCCAGGAGAATCTCTTTGAGCTAAATTGAAAGTGTTTCCCTATTTATTTCCACTTGGGTGGAATAAATTTCATGATGTAAAGATTTATGGGTGGCCCAAAATATCATTTCACATTTGGAATGGGTTTTCACCAATATTTGAAGATCAAAATCCGCCTCTCTTTCCCTCAAAAACATGACTCTGAAGAGAAATCTAGATCTACATTCAAGATGAAACAATGACGTAATTGGGGAAAATAGGAAAAAAATCATTGATACTGAAATTTAAAGTGTGAAATTCCAAAATAAAGAGGTGTTTGGAGGTTAATCATTTTAGAGCTGATTGAGGATCACACCATCCTTGAACAAAATTATTTTCATGCATTTACTTCACTTTAGAGCTTAACCCTCCTCATTCTGCCTCAGATGTTTTTACATTTAAAACCTTCCAACCCTCAACCTCAGAACAAACCCTAAAAAATACCTCATGATTGAAACATTTTTGAATCTTTTAAGTGGAGATATTAGGAGGATATCAAGCCTATGGATATCACACATGTTCTTGAGAATGAGAAAAACTCCACATTAATAATCCTTGAGTGAAGAGAGAAATATTTTTCCGGGGAGGTAGGTACAAAATGCATGTGAGGATTCACATTATATTTATTGTATTCATATTATTTTTGAGGAGTTATGAAATTTTTATCCATGTATGAGGCATGATATTTTCCTTAATAAAAAAATTGAGCTGTGTTGTCATTTATGCTTTGAGAAGTTTATTTTGACCTTGGTATAAGATGATTTCCCAGGATTGCAATGTCTATGTGTTAGAGAATTGATAGAAAAAATATTTTAAATTAATTTATTCTGATTTTCAATGTTTTTAATCCCACCAATTTTTTATTTTATGGGAAATTGTCACATTTTATATTTTAGAAGCATTTTTGAGCTAAAATGGAAAAATGGATTATTTTGGATTTGAACTATTTTAAATTATTTCAATGTTTCAGACATAAAATTTTCTAAACTGATCCAAATTTAAAAATTATTATTTTATAGGTTTAAATATTATATGGGATTCATTTTATCCCTTTGGACCCAAATCTTAATCCATATTTTGTAAGCTCAAATCTATCTCACAAGTCAGGCCTCGAAAACTATGCACAGAATTTGAAAATTTTATTATTGGGACCATATATCATAAATATTATAACCAAATGATCAGATATTTTAAATAGAAAAATAAGAAACCCTTAGTTAGAATTTTCATTAATATGGTCACACATTATTCTTTAATTTTCAAGGTTATTAATGCGTTGGAACTTGATGCATTGGAATACAAATAGTTTGTATGGAAGAATTAAATATTCTGAGTGAATTGGCCATAACCCCTTCATAACATGGCCAATAAAGTTTAAATTTCTTGATCCGATATAGGAGAAATAACTAAACAACTTTAAAGAAGAAAAAATTCCCAAATTTGATCATTTATGTGGTCTACCAGGTGGAAACTTTAGGATAATATTTTTGAAGCCAAATTTTCAGTCCCTTTGCCTATCAAAATGTACTTTATCTTCATTCCAAAGGGTTGGAAAAGTAGTATCCATTTTGTGTAGGTTTATATTTTATTTTATGTTGTAGTATATTATTGAAGTTTTAATTTATATTAGTCTTCTTCTTCATATCTCACTCTTCCATTTTTACTTTTATGTGTTTCTCCCACCATATTCTCTTCTAACTTTATGAGAATGGGGAACTATCCTTGATGTTTGTTCGAGGGGGAGAATGGTGGTTGATTGAGTTTCATTGTGCTTCAATTATAAAATATTTATTTAATTCTTAGAATTTTGGTGGTGGTTAAATTGATTATGGTTTTAGATTTCCCCATTTTCTCTATCACCGAGTTCTTCTCATTCAATATTCATCCTTCCCTTCAATATCTAAGTCATGCATATGATGGAGTGTGGCTTGGGTAGCGATGGCCAGAAAAGAGATCTCTTAGCCAGATTTTGGAAGAGTATTCCCCCAAATACTGATATCTTGATGTTGGGGTAATAACATGTTTGAGAGATCTTGATCGCTACATTCAATTGATATTGAGAATATTTTAATAAAAATGATATCAACCATTATGATCCCACAAGAACAAATGTCTTCTTTCTTTCTTTTTAACATCATTTTGTTCACATTTCATATATATATATATATATTAATATTTTATGCATCTTTCAAACTCATATTTATATTATATATTAGTTAGAAAATAAATCACGACAATTTTTTTTGGTGTTGTGTAAGTTGCCTCCTCGAGACCGACCCTGGGAGTGCACTATATTGCATGCTTAGGTAAATAAACTTTTGATCGAGGATCTATGAAAAATTCCAGTGCATCAGTTGCCTTATTTTTTCTGTCTGCTCCATGCTAATGAGGTTATTTAAATTCATGAGTTTTTCTAGCCAACCATTTACTAAAATAAGCCTCATATTTTTTACAATTAACTTTCTAGATTGAGGCTTTTGATGTTTATCTAGAGCATTAAAAGAAACAATACCTTCCTCATGGGACGATCTCAAAAAATAAGGAAATGATTAGTAAAAAAACTAAGAAATCATAGGACCATTTCATTTAGCCTTAGCTCCATGAATTTGATCCTTGGAAACAACTGTTGTAATATATATAGAAAAAGTACTAGGAACCAAAATAAATAGAAATAGAGAAATAATATCACATTTTTGTAGGCATCTAAAATAAATTAGAACATTTAAAAGACCCTTTTTAATAATATTTTTATATGAAGTTGAGGACACACAGCTCATAATCACCAAAATCCACTTCTCTCCAAATCCTAAATGTTGCATAACCAGTTTAAAAAAATACCATTTAACCCTATCATAAGACTTAATAATATTTTAAACCACACCTTTATGAGATGATGATCGGGTTTTCATAGAATGAAATACATCACGATATATAAATATATTATCTTCCATAAGCTTCTACGAGATAGATGCACTTTGATTTTCACTAATAATATTTGGAATAATTTTTCTACACCTATTATAAATAGATTTCAAATATTTATTATAAATGTCATTACAAATAATAATTCACCCTAACTTTGACAATTAATATGGATTATACATCTTTTTAATTATAATAGTAAGGGTTTATTAAAATCTGCCACAAAATATTCTTCATTCAACCATTGATTTAGAAGCTTCAAAACAACTGGATCTAATAATACTTCAATATATTTGAAAAAAAATTGCCTGAATTTATTCATGAATTTACTCATGAATTTATTTCACTCATTAATGGATATTCTATCGTGATTTCGATTTATGAAACATTTCATCAAGCTCAACCTCCAAACACTAAATACCATATAAATGTTCTATACTCCCAAGGTTAATTGTACATATCTTGTAACCTCTTCTAAATCTTCTTAATTTTATTTTCATTGAAATTACCCAGTCATGACTCCAAACCATAAAACTTGAAGTAATCCCCTATAGTTAATCACCAAAAGAGAAGTCCTAATTCACCTATACATCATCCCTCCTTAATTTAAAAAGTTTCAAACTAAAATATTAGATTTTCCCGCCTCTATAAATTATCCAATGCATCCATGATACAAAATGAGGAATGATCTATTTTTTTAGAAACAAATGTTGTACCTGGTATACGAATAATTCATTAGTCTAGGAATTAGAACCCAATAATGGATCTTGATGTTCATTAATTCTGGCACACAAATCTCTTCCTTTGAACCATGTGAAACTATTACCATGGAATCCTAAATCTGTAAGTGAAGTTTCAAAAATAACCTTCCATTGATTTTTGATCTTTGAGAGCACCACCCTGTTTCTCAGCTACAGTAAAAATATCATTCAAGTAACTACCTAGAATAAGTGTACCTTGAGTTTGAGAATAAATTTGTTTAATAATTTCCTAGGTCTTACACTTTTCATCCCTATGAATCCACCCATAAATACCAATTAAATCTCAATCAACTCCATTCTCTACAAGAATGTATCAAATAATATGATTATCAGAATAAATTCACACATTTAAATTGATCACATCTTTCTCAAAAATTCAAAACCCACCTGACCTTACCCTTCTATCTGTACCAAATCACAAGGAAAACACAATTTATATTTAAGAGAAAGCAAGTCCTTATCTTATATTATCATCTCATATAAAAATACGATATCCTGGTAAAATTTTTAGCCCCATATTTGGAGCGTTCAAAATCTCCAGTTTTCTAAGACCTTAAAATTTCTAAAATAAAATCACTTGGTGATTAGATATGATATGTTCTTTTCTAGACCATGGAATTACTATCAGTGAATCAGTAAAAATCGGAAAATCATGTTAAATAGACAAATTTACTTAACCTAGCATGATCCCCTCTATTAGAAAGGGGCTATGCCGATTTTGTGTTATACAGTGTGCAATGATTGGTGGGACATATTAAATAAGGGTGTTAATGTCTTTTTTTACTTTAATTAGCATATTGGGAATGGTAGTGGTAGTTTAGGGGAACAAATGGGGTTGTTGGGAGTAGTTGAGGGCATTACAAATATTATTATTTCTTGGATATAACTTTACTGTATTGGTTTCTTTGGTCTTGTTCCTAGGACCGCCAACTGAGAGAAGTGTTCTTCTCATCCCTTATTATATCTCCTACATTTCCTTATTTCAATATGTATTATTTAATTCCTATGTTACTATAATAGAAACTTATTGTTTTTCTCTCTTTCACCAACAATTCTCACCCTCACTCTTTTAATGCGTTGTTTCCTAGGTCACAACTGTAAGCATACAAAAAAAATTTATAATTCTCCCTTTAGAACAACTATTATGAATGTGTAAAATTTCATCTTTTAGAGTAAAACATTGAGTAAATATTGTTTATGATTTTTATAAGTTAAGAATTCACTCAACAGATTAAGGATATGTGAGTGAATGTGGTTGTCCAACTTAGTGCCCACCTTTAAACTCACCGAGTAGTGATGTAGCCAAAGCTAGTATACTATGAGAAAAGGTTTCAAATATCCTCTCCACTGTAATACTCAAGAGAAATAGTATTCTTAATCTACTAGTGAGGGATACTAGAGTTCAATAAAATAGTGGGAGATATTTTATGATTAAATTAATCAGTAATTTCTAATCAATAATCAAGATAAAAGTAAAAATCTACTAGATTTTGTTTTGTAGAAAATGGAATGTGATATGAAAAACATATAGTGATTATGTTTGGAAAAATAAAATTTCTATACCAGCATTATTTTACACTACCAGTACAATCGCTTGTGCAAAGAACCACGAAATAGGAAATTCAAGGTGCTAGATTCCCTAATACCTATTTAGCTACTTGAGGATGCGAGGGTGTGAAAGGTGCTTATAGGAGACCCATGTATGATGTGTATGATGTTTTCATCATAATTCTATCATCAATGTTCTATGTGAGTTTTTGATAAAACATCAAACATGAATAATTTTACATGTTGTCTCATCTCCCAAAAGATTGAAATGAGAAAGTGAATCAAGATATGAATGAGTGATCATTACACTAGATATGTGCAAATTGAAATATAGATCATTATCTTTCCATAAATCCCAAATCATTTTCACCCATATACTTCATTTATGTTTAAGATAGAAAAACAAATGGTATGGAGATAACACTAAATTAACTTTAGGTAAGGTTCACCTAGTAAATTAGAACTTCAAAAAGATTAAGTTCTTATGCTGAACAAGTTGAAAGACATAGATAAAATTCCAATAGAAATTGTGATGACAAAGGCACCTTTTCAATTCCCTTCAATGAAAATAGGTTGGTCATCATATAAGAGGTTATTTGATTCATATTTCGTGAAATAAGTCTATGGAAGATAAATGAATTTAACATAATTAAAGAAGCAAGTAATCACTTCTTCAGGTATATTCACCAATTTTCAGTAATGTTTCTATTTAATTTATTGTGTATTGAATAAAAATATAGTAACCAATTAAGATATGAAACATTACAAGAAGTAAGGTTTGTTCTCTAATCAGTTGAAAAAGGGTGGTTCCTAAGATAGAAGTGAGAAGAACTCAACTTCTAATTTCCTAATTTATTGATTCTAGTTGAACTTTTGTTAAGTATCACCAAAAAATTTATCTTATATTGTGAACACAAGGATAAATTATTCCATTAAGGAAGGAATGTTTTTTGTGGTGTCTAATTATCAACTACTAGTTCAATAATTCTTGAATCAATTTCAACACATGATGAATATAAAATGAAAGTCACTAATACTAAATTCCCAAAGGATCAAATAACAACTAAGAAGGGGGGGGGTGAATCAGTTTGTCACTTTTTTATAAGTTTCAATAATTTTAAAACTTAACCCTTTAAACCTATTAAAGTTTATATTTTTATCATATTTTAGTAAATACTCATGCATGAAAACATAGGAAATCAAGTAAAGAATGTGAGATTTACAATGTTTGGACTCAGTGTGAGAACCTAAATCCTTTCCATAGCCACTACCGTGGGTCTATGGAAATTAAATAATAACAATAAGTGAATAAAACTTGTTCCAACTCGTGTTAGACACCATCTATTTCCTGATATGAAAAATTATATGGGCTCCCATCAGTTTAGAAAGTTTATTTACAAAATAATTGAGCCATAAACAAAGTATAATGACTTTGTTCAATATTCTCCACAAAAGTTCCTAGGTCTGATGACCCTATGTTTGATGGCCTTTAGTCCAATGAAATCAATCATATTGACTCATTATAATTGATTGAATATGATCATCCCTTTATCATTATGTTCCTGAAAAAACATCCTATTCTATTTGGATGACAAAAATTACGATTCTCAAAAACTACTCAAAACTCAATTCGAACATCCTCAATCTGATGAATTCAGCATGATGAACCCATTCTCAATCTAAAAAACTCAAACTCTACTCAAACTATCAGTCTAATCTTCCTTAGTCTAGTAAAACATTCAGTAGTCCGAACTTCTTCTAAGATCTCAGTACGGAATGAAAACTTGACAATAATTATGTTGCACTACACCTTTTCCACACAAGAAAAAGTTACAAAGTATGAATGTACTCTAATTATATTTATAGTAAACTCAGAATAGAAATGGTGGAAAACTGAAATTTTTTCCCTCTTACTCAAATTTCAAAACTCTAAAAAACACTCACATTTAGAATTAAACTTTAACTGATTCAAACCTTATTTAAATTTCTACAAAATGATTATTCTAAAACATACTACATTTCTTCAATCTGATGTAAATTACTTAACTTCAATCTGATTAACTTCATCAGCTTTATTATGATGAAACTTCCTCAGCTAATTATGATCGGAATTTCTTCCTCTGCTCATTACAATATGACTATCTTAAACTCATTACAATCTAAGTATATTTAATTTCTTATTAAGATCTGACTATGCTCTTCAGAATTATTCTTATTGAATTTCATTCTTAGAGCTAGTCTGATAGAGTCCTCATAATGTTAGAATTCTCATTATAATAGAATTCTCCTTATGATGTTCTGCATCTGAAGATAACTTCAATCTTCAACTTTGAAATTCATCAAACACTATTAGCTTCACAAATTACAACTTATTAAAAATTCTATGTCTGATTCTTATGGATACTTTCTTCTATGTTTGGGTTTTCAGAACTGATGAAATCTTTAAGATTCCTCCATTTCTTCAAAAATATTTTATCATGATATTTTTAATGATTTATGAGAAATTCGAGTCTGTAAAAGCATCTTATGACTTGGGTTAGAAAGTATTAAAACCTTATAACTCATGAATTAACTATCTACATTTAAAACTCTTTAGAAACATTATGAGTCATTCACTCAGAAATTACTGACTTTATAATAAACATGGTGTCCGATGGATCTTTATCTTCACACTGATGGGCATGAGACCAATGGTGTGTATGATCAATAACTTTATATTTTTAACCAACTCTACATCTAGTGCTTCTTATTCAGAAAATCTGTGTCTGATGATTCTTAGTATGATACACTACATCTAAAAAAAACTTTCTTAAAAATAAAATGTTTCTCCTCATTTATGTTTGGATTCAAACATTCAGCAACATTCATATTTCTTACAAAAACTCATTCCATTGGACTGGGTCCTATCATGCAGAACAAAAAAATTATTTTACAAAAAAGGTTAGTTTTAAATAAGTAAAAAGATTTTTTAAAAACAAAAAAACATCACAAAGGTTCTTCAATATACCTATTTGGATTTGTTGAAAAAACTCATTAAAATCTTTTTCAACTCTTAGAAATCATTCACAACTCAATTTTTGTAAACAACTCATGTTTTTTTGACTTTTACCAAAATAAAACCTTTCTCAAATAGAGAGTGTCTTGACACCAAAGTACTAGATAAAGTAATATTTTTGAAGGAATTCCATCTCATGGTGGAAATAAAATTATGTTTCCATGTTAAGATAATATATCCTCACTTTTATTTTTCTATCACTTTTTTTCTCCCCCATTTTAGGATAAACACAACTTCATATTCATAATAGAGAGATAATTAAAAACTTTTTACAATGTACAAAGTTGTTACTTTCTCTCCCCCTTTGTCATCATAATCCAAAGCATAGTGGGG
The DNA here is from genome assembly GCA_963277665.1 of Viscum album. Classification (NCBI taxonomy): domain Eukaryota; kingdom Viridiplantae; phylum Streptophyta; class Magnoliopsida; order Santalales; family Viscaceae; genus Viscum; species Viscum album. The sequence continues at coordinate 1,121,622,494 of OY728121.1, forward strand.
GACTTCCTTATGAGACTTTGGATGTTATTGGAGGAGGATGAACATTAAGTTGCATCCTCAACTCAAAAAACCTTTATTTTGGCCTTGACTTTGTGAAGATATCGGTAATTTGATACATCATTGATATATTTTCCAGAAAAACATATCTAGTAGGAATGATCTCTTTTATAAAGTGAAACATTAAATCAATGTGTTTTGATCTTGAATGTTGGACATGATTTTTATAAAGATCAATTGCACTATAATTATCACAAAATATCTTTAATGGTTTAAAAGATTTTACTTTCAAATATTCCAACTAAACCTTCATCCACAACATATGTGTACAACCCTGAGTAGCCACAATATATTCTGATTCCTTTGTGATCAAAGTTACTAAACTTTGTTTCTTACTATACCAACTCACACAACATTCACCCAAGAAAAATTTTCCTCTTGAGGTTGATTTTCTATCATTATAATCTATAGCCCAATCGGTATCAATATAACAATGAAACTTTATCTCACAATATATTTTTTATAATAAATCATGTGAAGTTGTTCCATCAAAATATCTAAAAATTCTATTTGCTGTCAATATATGTGATTATTTTGGATTACATTGGTACCCATAACACAAATTCACATAATAAATGATATTAGGCCTTGAGGATGTATGTTAAAGTAGACTTCCAATCATATTTCAAAATTATTTCTAATTCACACTTTTTTGGGAGTCATATTTACTCATCTTCATCCCCATGATATTAGAGTAGAAACTTATTTGTATTTTTCCTTGCTAAACTTTGGTAACAATTCTCTAGCATACTTTTCTTAATATAGGAAAATTTATTTTTTCTTCTGTTTAACTTTTAAACCAAGGAAGAAAGTTAGTTCTCCCAACATTGACATCCCAAAGTTCTTTTTCAATTATTCGACAAATTTTTTACAAACACCATCTCTATCCCCATCAAAAATTATATCATTCACATAAAAAATCATAATTATATTTCTAGAGTCAACATCTTTCACATATAAGTTTTTATCAAATTTTTTTTTCAAAAAATTCAACATTCCCAAAAAATGTCAAGTTTTTAATACAATTCACATAGAGCTTATTTTATCCCATACAAAGATTTACTCAATATACAAACTTTGTTTTTATCCTCATCAAGAAGAAACAAACAAGGTTGTTCAACATAAACTTCTTCAATTTCTCTATTGAGAAATGATAACTATACATCCATCTGATATACTTTGTAATTTTGGTGAGCAGCCACTAAACATTCTAATAGTTTCTAACCTTGCAACAGGGGAAACATTTTCATCAAAATCTACACCTTCCACCTATGTATAGCCTGTAAAAATAATTCCTTCTTTATTTCTTGAAACTTATATATGTTCATTCAACTTGTTTATATAAACCCTTTTTGTTTCAATAACATTTTTACCTTTCTTACATGGAATAAGTTCCCATGTTTCATTTTTCTCAATTTAACCCAACTCTTTATTCATAGAATTCACCCATTATTTGGATAGAATAGCTTTTGAAACTAATTCCAGTTCAACTTTTTAGATAAATGATATTTGATATTATAATCTCAATTTTTTTTCTAGTCTAAACTAGAGCCCTATGATTCCCAAGAAAATTATCAATCTCAACATGTTTTTTAAGGTAGGTAATTTCAAAGTTTCATTACAAGTTGAAATTTATTCATCACATGATTCTTCTGAATCTTGATAAATTTGTTTTATATCATTATCACTTTCATTTAAAACCTTAATTTTATCCTCCTCATGATTTTACACAAATTTTGTTAAGAAATTTTTATTTTCAATTACTTTCACATCATAAGATTCAACCAATTTTTGCAAACATTTGTACCAACATTTGTAAATATTTCCATTTTTTGAATATCCTATAAAAGTTCTTTATTTATATTTCTCATGAAACATTCCAAGATCCTGATTTTTAATTTTTAGGAAACATAGACTTTCAAAAAATTAAAGTATTTGAATGAAGGTTTTTTGTTATACCACATTTCATAAGAAGTTATATTGGTTTTTGGTCCCAATAATAAACTTTTTTTTAACTTGTACAATAGTACTAATACCTTATCTTTATTAGAACTTTGAATGATTTTATTATACTAACATAAATATTCTCATCTCCATCAAACTTATATTATTTCTTTATACTACTCCATTTTTTTATAGAGTGTAGGGAGAAATATACTGATTTTTGATACCATTATTTCATAGATAAATTTCAAAAAAAAATTATCAATTAGGTACCATTATATGTTCTCAACTTATTTATATAAACTTCTATTTCTTTCTCAACTTATTTTCTAAAAAATATGAATATTTCCATAGCCTCTGACTTGTCTTTCATAAGAATGATGTTTTTCATCTGAGTGAAATCATCAATAAAAATGATAAATTAAAAATATCCTTTTTTTATTAATGTATCATCGGCCCATATAAATCATAATAAATAAGTTCAAGATTTTTTTTAGACTCAATCTCAACTCTCTAATTACTTTTTTTAGTCACCATCCATTTATAATAAGTAACACAAACATCTTCATCTATTCATTTAAATTCTAGAAAATAACAGACATCATTAACTTTATAAATTCTTTTCATGTTTTTTCCCAAGGTTCCCAATTTTTCAGTGCCGGAATTTGTTTTCATCTTCATCACTTAAGTAATAGGAGTTATTAAACTCTCCAATTTGAAAAAAATTACCAATAGTTTTTTTATCCTTTTATGATAACTTTTCCATATTTACCAATTCTGATGATACAAGAACATTTTCTAAAAATAACTTATTTTACATCATCAAAAAGTTGACTTACACAAAGTGAGTTATGTTTTATCCAATCAAAAAATAAAACTCCCTTAGATTTCAACTTTTCTTCTTGAATCTGAGCCATTTTAATTTCTATGATTTTGAAGAACAATCATTAAAAAAGCTAACTTCTCCTCCATAATAAATTTAATCAAGTTTCAAGAATTTTATATCACCAATCATATGTGAAGAACAACCACTATCAAGTATCCATGGTTTGCTCTGTTTACTTTCTTTCAAGGCTTTCTCAACAAAAAAATCTCTTTCCTCAACTTTCATCTTTCCAAATTCTTTTTATATTCTACCCTAAGAAACTTCCTATAGAAGGAGTGTCATAAATATTTAGACATTATGAAATAACTAATCACATATTCCAAATAATTATTCCTAATATTCAAATTTAATTTTAGTTGGAAATTTTCTAACATCTTGATTTTTTTATTTTCTAACATCCTATGGGTTAGTAAAGTTACTAAACATTCTTCCACAATTGCTTTTACTATGTTAAAACCATATTCTAGGAAGTGAAAAGTTATGACATCAATAATAAGCCTTGTTCCCATAGATTCCATATAACCAATAATATAAATTAAATCTAGATTTTATATTGAATTAAGTTCACTATCTATAGAAACTTTGTTGAGGTTGATAAATTATTCCTCATCTAACAATATATAGACATGGGCCATCTTTCCTCCTGAGTGAGTTTTCATATTTTTTACATGAAATAGGTTTCTCAAACCCTTTTTCCACCCAATATTTCCTAACACTTATTATATAACCTTAAATGTTAGAAAAATCAGATGAAACATTATTTTTGGTGGGTGAGGATTTTACCAGATTCTTGATTTGAGTTCTCTCAAAAACTTTAGAAGTCTCATCTCTTACTTCAGAAGTTTTTTTTAAAGTTTTCATTAATATCCCTCAATTTAATTTGGGACTCCTAAAGTTTTGATTGAAACTTGTTAAATTATTCTTCCTTACCATAAAAATTCTTAATGAGATTTTCAACCATATTTTCCTATAAAAAAATTCTTAGTTTGTAACTTAAGATCCCCTAAATGTATTATTCTTGTTTCTTGAAAACATATTTGTCACCTTCAAAAACTTTTCCACTATCTTTCTTTATCATTATTATTTATTTCTTGCGAGTTTTTTTTCTCAAGACATGTAAGAATTTATGTTCTGAGCTAATACTCTCTATAAGATTTTTCACCTCCTTTTTCACTATTTGAGGAGTATTTTGTTTTCTCAAATTATTCAATAAAAGTTATAATATTTTCTAAACTTTCATCATCTAAATAATTGTTTTTGGGTTAGTCTAATTCATTTTTCTTACTCAGCATACTTATTTTTTCTCCCTTGAACTTATTATTATATTTTTTGGATGAATTTTTTTATTTATAACTTTTGTTAAACTTATTAATTTTAGGTTTTTCATTAGAATCATCTCGATATTCTCCATACCTCATGTTGGGGAAATTCATAGCAGTGCCTAATTCTTCCACACTTATAAAATTTTAGTGTTTGTTTTCCACCATACATTCCACTTCCTATTATGTAGTTCTTAGAGATAAGATACATGATTTTTTAATTCAACACTTTGTACTATTTATCTTCAGAGTCATAACGATCAACATCTTCAACATCTTTTATTATCATTTTTCTCATGGCTTCAAAAAAAGTTTCACATTTCATCTTCTTTTTGAACATTGGATATTTTCTCATTTCATAAGAAATAAGAAAGTTATGCAATTCATCAAGAGATAAATCATCCTTATCTTATAAAGAGGAAATTTTAGAATCAAACCCATTTGGAATACTTCTCATAAGTTTCTTCAAAATTGTATAATCTTCCAAGACATAACTCAATCCATAGATGTTGCAAAAAATTTCATTCACTCTAGTGATGTATTCATCAATAGTTTCTTCATCTCTCATTCTTATATATTCATACTTACTATTCCAAATTTTTAAATTCTCTTCCTTCTCTTTAGTATTCCTTTCTAAAAGACTTTCTATCTTGTAATTCATACTCTCTGATGTTTTGAGATCCATAACCTTCATATAAACATTTCTGATAAGGACATAAGAATGGTATTTCTAGATTTTCCATTAACTTTAATATTTCTATTATTAGAAAAATTAATCAGGAAATACTTCTCAATAGGTGGGAATCCTATTGTAGGAGAATCAGTAACTTCCCGACCAAGAGATAGGAGATCATGAATCATCCTATTTTTTTTATCCATAATAATTTTTTTCATCAAGTAAAATAATTACTATACTGTTTAAATAATTGTGACTATCCATGATAAGGATTCAAAAAAGGGAACCTTGTATCTGATACCAATTAAATTTACAAAGGATCTAATAATAACTGGGGGGGGGGTTGAATCAGTTATTCACTTTTTATATGTTTCAATACTTTTAAAACTTAACCCCTGTAATCTATTAAATTTTTTATCCTTATAATATTTTAGTAAATATTCATGCATGAAAAAGTAAGAAATCAAGTAAATCAAATGAGATTAATAAGGTTCGACCTTAGTGTGAGAACATACATCCCATCCATAGAAAATACAATGGTTCAATGGAAATTCACTAATAATAAGAAGTGAATACAACTTGTTCCAACTCAGATTAGAAAACTTCTATCTCTTGATAGGAAAGAATAAACTAACTCTCATTAGTTTAGAAAGTTTTATTACAAATCATTGAGCTAGAACAAAAGTATAAAGACTTTTTTCAATATACCCAAAAAATATTCCTGGGTCTGATGACCCTGAGTCTGATGGCCTTCAATCCAAATATAAATTGGTGAGCTTTGAATACAACACCGTATAAGAAAATAGACACACCCTTATTAGATTTAGGGTTACCCTATGTAAAGGCTTCCAAAAATTGATCTCAAACCCTTTCTCCAACAACTTATCTTTAATCAAGATATTTATTTCAAAAACAAATATTCTTAGAATTGAGTGAGGAATCCACATGTTGGGTTCTAATTTCCTAGTCACCAGCCATCTCCAGATCTTCCCTATGGGTTCAATCCTAGACTTCCACTATCCAATGATTCTATGTATTAGTTTTAGTTAGATTTTATAAATATCTAATCTGATCACATCCATGAGAAATCAAAGATACTTCATAGATTATCCAGTGTCATTTTATTATTATCATGTTATATTAATAATAATTTTTCCACATCATGCTCTGACATCAACAAAATCCTAATAAACTAAAAGTAGAGATAAATATGGATATTAGAGTTATATTTATTAATGAAATTAGTAAAAAAACCCATCCGTTCAAATAATAAAATAAAATAAATTTAAATAAAGGTTATAATTTTATTTAATTTTATTTAGATAAAGAAGTTAGTAAAAGGAAATGAATGGTTTGTTTTTAAATCATTTATTTTTTATTAACCAAATAAAGTGAATAATTTGGAATTTTCCAATTTATTTTCATTATCCCCAAGGCCTCCATCAATTGCATATCAAAAATCCTAGAATTAATGATGGATTCTTGCAACATTCGCCTACAGATCTTCATTAAATACCCCAAACATAATCCTAAATCTCATTCCCTTGCCCTATTTGTGTGACCAACTCACACCTCGAATGATATCAAACGCTCCCTCTTTCCCCATGAATTTCCCTCCCACGTCCTCAAATCTCTATATGCCACCTTCCTAGGAAAAAATCTCTAGGACAACTTGATGATTCATCGATTAGGAGTGGAACCTTCATCGATGAAAACTCTTTAGATTTTTTCCCCTGATAGCAGTGGTGATGGCAGAGCCATTGGGGTAGAGTCTTGAGACTTCTACATCAACATTTGCTCCATAAATAAGTGTGATAAGGTTGATCCTAATTAGAATATTCCTTCTAAGGGGATGACCTGAATGTTATCGTTTGATCCCCTGATGCATCTTTGTGTGTTGGACCATCTTAGAAATGTATTTAATAAAAATTCACTCATGCAAGGTTTATCAGGGAATAATTTTTCCACAGAATTTTTCATATTAAGTAGCACAAGGATATGATCCCAATACAGATTTCTGTGATTCTTGTGATTCATTCAAATGACTATGATAGTTCTGGGATGCAGTTTCAGTTCTCTATTTTAGGACTTGAATTCAATGTCTAGTATAATTTTTTTTCTTTGCTGGGTTTTGGGGATGTGTTTAGTGCCAAGGCCTTGAAGGATATCAGATCCTCTTCTTGCCATCTTTTTCATATGGGATTCATAGAGGAGGATAAAATTGTGATTAATGGGACTAAGGAGGGGTTTTATATATTGAGGGAAAATTTTTAAGAGGAAAAGTAAAGGGATAAGGATAATAATTCTAAGAAGTTGAGGAATGGTGGTGTTGGGATCATTGGTAATGAAAACATACATTTAGGAATTTATCAATTGAGTGGTGAAAAACATGGTATTGATGATAATAAGGGTTTGGAGAAGGTTACAGGAAAGTTTTATGTTTTTAGGAAGACTGAGAATAGAGGATCTTATGTGATGGATTTCTCAAGAGGAGTTTTAAATTATTTCGATCTGCTACATCGATGCCCTGGGTGTAGTATTTTCACCTTTCTGAGTAGATTTGGGGGGTGCGGAATCTATTTTAAAATCATAATATTAGGATAACTAGTTGGAATATTGGTACTTTAAAAAATAAATATATAGAGTTTAAAGATATAATTATTAGAAGAGAGATTAGTGTATTGTGTTTACAAGAGATTAAATGGGTGGGAGAAAAGGAAAAAGGATTGGATAACTCTGGTTTCAATCATTGATAGTCGGGTAAAAGTTAGACTAAAAATGGTGGATAGAAAATTAATAGATAAAGTGGTTGATGTCATATGATTATGAGATAGAATAATAGCCATTAAGATAGTTTTAGGAAATGATACTTTCAAATTCATTAGTGTTTATCCCTATCAAGTAGGTCTCGATGTACATTAAGTCTACTTTTTGGGTTAATTTAGAAACTTTGATTCAAAGTTTTCCATAAAATGAGAAGATTTTTATAGGTGGTGACCTAAATAGGAATATAAGAATGGATTCTAGAGATCACAGAAATTTATATATAGGGTTTTGTTTTGGTGTTGTAAATGTTGATGGATCAAATATCTTAGACTTTACCTACAATTGTTATTTTTTGGTAGAAAATACACTCTTTAGGAAATGAGAGGAGCATATCATTACTTATAAAAGCGGAGTAAAAAGATCCCAAATTGTTTATATCATGGTAAAAAGGTAAGATAGAATATCTAGGAAATGAGAGGAATATATTATTACAATCTTTAAGGATTTAAATGTTATACCTAATGAAAATTAAACCACTCAACATCATTTATTAGTTTTATACTTTCAAGTTAAGAATTATAAGAGAAATATGAAATAGTTAAGGAATCCAAGAATCAAATGATGGTTCCTAAAAGATAAATTTATAATGAAATTTAAGAACAACACAAAATATTAGATCTATCCTCCATGTATTTTAGGGAAATAAAAGAATGAACCACAAGAGTGGAAACAAAAGAAGAATAAAATAGAATATCCAACCTTGAAGAATCAACCTCAAGGCCTAAAGAATCTCAAAGGATCCACTAATATCACACTAAGATTGAGAAGAATGACCACTCACACAAGGGAGATGATCCAAGGAATCAAGAATAACCAAATTAAGGTAATTTAGAGAGTTAAATCAAGTAAAGTACGCACTAAATAACCTTTACATAAAGACCCGACATGCCCTCATTAATGGGAATGAATCCTTATTTAAGATCAAATGAACAATCATCCATTTTAAAATTATAAAACCACTGGCACTATAATGTGGAGGTGTTCACCATACCCATGGAGGTATTGATTGTTCCACAACTAGGATCCCAACAAGTTGACTAAACATGATGTAGTGTAGAAGTTCGGTCCGTCTTGGATTTTACATACCATTCACCATGGCATAGTGGAGGCCAAACTGGCTTTGGTGCATATAGGGACTCCCCACACCCCACACCTGAGATTATGCCCAAAAATGGGTGTTTGGTACTATCCATGGTACAAAGGAGATCCCTAGGCTCAAAACGGCTTGGATCATGTTGTGGTATAGCTCATGTTGCACCTATAAATGCCAAAAAAACAACATTTATGCTACCAGGGACCAACCAACAAATCCTAAATAAAAAATAAAATAATTTCAAAAGAAAATGAATGGTTGGGATGTTACAATCTCCCAACCACATCCCTTTCTGTCCCTAGAAATTTTAACAGACAATGGTTGATCAAGAGGAAAAATAATCTTATACCTAAAGAGGAAAAATCCAACCAAGGATATTCTCATGAACCCAAGCACCTATCAAAATCCCAAGTGATTCCAAATATTCAACTCTCAAAGAAAAAAACTAAAAGATACAACTTTTTTACACAAGAAGATCATGAATGGTGGTCTCCCCACCATGATAGAATTTAATTTGATCATTAGTCCCCTACAACCCCTTAGGCTCTCTATAAGAACTAAGAAAGGAAGAACTCAAAAAAGATGAAAACTATCCAAATAAATATCATTAATTGGTCTTCCTTTATAAACCAGATGAAATATCCTAAAATACTCAATTTTAACACAAACATCAATATCGTAATGAAACCTCAAAAGCATCGAACATGATAAACCAAAGACACCACATTGGAAAAGTGGGTTCATAATATCACCACCCAAAATAACATTGAATAAAAATTTTAAATGACTCACAAGTGTTTATGCCTCAATAGGAACTACATAGTCCAACCTAAGGTTATGTAAGGATAACCTGGGGGCATGCTTTCGGAGCACCGACTCTTGGCGATTCCAAGAAATCATCATAGAACAAAAAACTTTGTATCCCAGTCGCCCCAACACCTACCCAAGATTTCTTACGTACAACCATACAAAGTAAATGGCCCATCATAATTCCCACATCACTATATGTGAATATAAATACAATAATCACTAAGGCATGATCATTCCAAAATACAACCAACATCCTTTAGGGGATAGTAAATGGAAATGCAAGAAATGAACCTAACAGGAAACACTTCAAAGGTATTAACATCCCAAAAGAAAAACTCCATCTCTTCCTTGATTCCAAAATGAATAAAAAAACCCACACTGATTCACATAGATACTCCCTTTAAACACATAAAAAATTATTACGGGGTTCTACCCACCATATAGTAATTTACAATAGATTAAAACTCTTCCAACTAAACTTATCAAATGACAAAGATTCAAGATGAGAGAAATATCATGTGAAAACCCATATTAATATAATTATTCCATCACAAAGAAAGAATTCAGACATTAGAAACATTAAATCATCATCGAATAAATTTTAGAATAACTAAGACACATCTCCAAAAATCAAAATCTCAATAAGAGGAAATGAATTATATCAAAAGAAAATACCAACTATCTTCAATATGACATCAAAATAAATGATTTGAAATCCTAATATAGGGAAAAAATAAGAAAAACACCAATCTCAAGGAATGGAGTGTATGGAACAGCCATCCCAAGAGAATCTTAATAATCCAAAGAATCCATTTAAATTTGAATGGGAACATTCTATAAAAAATATGTATATAAATTATCAAGATAAACTCAAAAAGTCAAACCCCATGAGGAAAAACATAAATCAATAAAAAATCTCAAAAACCCCATCTAATAAAATTTCAAATTTGGCACGTTAACTAATTCTCATCCAAAAGACCCATTTATTTTTGAATAAAAAAAATAAATTCACCTCTTTGAGCCAAGATGGTTTTATCAAAACTCATTTAAAAAGGAGCATTGATTCCTCAAACTAATGTTTAAACCCATTTTTAAACTTATAAACCAAAATAATTAACATAATTTTTTTTAAAAAACCTCCCAATTAAAAACATTTAAAATGTAAAATCTTTAAAATATTCCAATTAAAATTTCTTGACATCACATAAAAATGTTTAAAATAATTAATGGAAGAAATTTTCCCCAAGTTATAAAAATATTTTCTAAAAACCAATCATCATTTCAAATCCAAATCAGCTTGGGCAAATTTCTAAAACCATATATCATTTTCAATTCAAATCACTTTATAAACAATTTCAAAACTAAGTTTCATTTTGGATCCAAACAATTTTCAACACATTACAAATCATTTTGAATGTATCGCCAATTTTTTTATAAAATTTAGTGCCTTTTCAAGAAAATTTCTAGATCATTCCATTTAAAATATCCATTTCACATTTTTAAACATCATAAACACTCATAAAACACCACAAATCACCATAATTAAATCTTAAAGATAAGGAAATTTCTCAAATCCACAAAGAACAAAAAATTCCAAAAATAATGGAATCTCAAGACAATGTAAGTATTACCACACAGTTCATCGAAACTCATGCTAACTATAAGAAGTTAAATAGAAGTTGATTAAGTCACATGTTCTGGAAATGGTTTTCCAAACCATGTACAAGTACATTATTCCACTGAGCTCCTCCATGTTTCCATTATAACTCAAAAATCACCAAAAATTAAAGACCAAAATCCTAAAAACAATTGAGAACCATGGTTGGTCACAATATAGACACATCCTGAAAAACCCTGGTAAATAAGGTCTCATCAAAAAAGGTGGTGATCAAGAACATAAACACGACCTACCTTATAAGTTTTGACAATCCTAGCTACTTTCTTCCAAATTCCCTAAGTAACAAGACAAACCAACCTTCTTTGAGAACATTTTTTAGGAAGAAACTTGATTATTCACCTAAATAGGACACCTAATCCAGTTATAGAAAGGCTCTAAGGGTGTTCTCAATTCCCATAGGATAACAACAAGAACATGGGAATAAACAAGAACACATTGGAATGATTTCACCCAACACTAATAATAAATAAGTAGTAGAAGAATAAAATGACAAGGTATAAATTAGGAACTCAAATATGATAAATAACAAAACATGAATATATGATACCAAAATATAAGCCTGATGGTCGATATAATAAACAACAAGAAGAAATAAATAGAATAAGACCACTACCCAACCTCCTTATGCAAATGAATAAATCCACTTACACCTCTATCAACCCAGTCTGAGAGGTACATGAATGTCTGCTACTCCAAGTGGATGGATAACCAATAATATATAAGCATGAGCTAAAAAGAACTATAGGTCACCACCCACTGATACATAGCATAACACTTTAAAGTAAAATACATTTAATGAATGTTTGAAAATAAATATACCAAATAAGTTTTTCAGATTTCCTCTTAAAAAAATATCAAATAGTTTTCATAATTTATTTAACAGAACATGGAAATCCACCCTTTTAAAAATCTTATAATCAATTTCCAAATAAATTAATTTTTCTTAAAACACTACCATAAAATGGGGCAAGGGAAGTGCCTCATTTTATCAGTGCTAAACAGAAAGTGCTGATAAAGGGGTACCTTTATTAATGCTAAAAAAATCACTAATAAAGGTGTACTTTTAACAGTACTAAAAAAGTGCTTTAAAAGTACATCTTTATCAGCACTTTTTTAGCACTGTTAAAGGGAACCCCTTTATCAACGCTTTTTTTAGTAGCGCTGATAAAGGGTGGTCTTTATCAGTGTTTTTTACTAGCACTGATAAAGGGTTTATTTAAAAAATAAATATTTCATTAAAAATGAAATATAAATATATAAGTATATAAATATATTTATATTGATGTAAATATAATATATATTTTTTAAATATGTTTTAGATAATTATAAATACACATTTACACTTAATATATAATATATTTAGTTAAAATGGATTATAAAATATTTAAAAAAATATTATTAATTAATAATTTACTAATTATCATTTATTAATGTTCATTTAATAACAATTTGAAGACAAAAAAAATCAAAAAAATAATAACAGATCTAAAATAAGTTAAAAACACAACTCAAACTTCAAAAGACCATAACTTTTGATCTTTGTGTCCGTTTGAGCTCTACAACATATCAAATCAAACCTATTGATGAGCTCTACATGTTTGCGATACAAGGGAACCTTATGTCACATTTTTAGAGGTCAAAAAATGCCCATAAGGCCTCCAAAACTATTTTTTTAGTTGGGATACCCAAATTTTTAAACATTCAATGGAATTTCAACCTCGTTTCTGGGGGTCTTTTTGTCCTTTTTCAGTGGGGAATGAATTTATTCTGAGGGATTACATTCATATTGATATTATGACTTTGAAATTTTATCATTTTTCACAAATTTCTGTTATTTGTAATCAAATATATAACAATATGTACATATTTTATTATATATTAACACATAAAAAATTTAATTTTATAAATAAATAATTAAAATTATTTATATATAAGCTTTATCTAAATAAAAAACTACTATATCAATTTTATTTAAAATACAAATATTTGAATATTTATATACCTATATAATGTGTGTGTGTGTATTTATGTGTGTCTGTATTAAAAAACTAATTTATATTAATATACGAATTAATATAAGGATAAAAAAATATAACTAAATATATATAAATAGATAGATATAAATAGATATAAATATATTAATAAATATATAGATATATAAATATATAAATATATAAATACAATTATACATGTATATATATATTAATATATATATATATTAATATAACTAAATATATATATGTTAATATAAATATATATTAATATACAAATAAATATACGTATAAAAAAATATAACTAAAAGTATATAAATTGACAGATATAAATATATATTAATATATGAATAAATATATAGATATATAAATATATAAATATATAAATATATAAATATATAGATATATAAATATATAAATATATAAATATATAAATATATAAATATATAAATATATAAATATATAAATATATAAATATATAAATATATAAATATATAAATATATAAATATATAAATATATAAATATATAAATATATAAAAATATAAAAATATAAAAATATAAATATATTAATATATAAAAATATAAAAATATAAATATAAAAATATAAATATAAAAATATAAAAATATAAAAATATATAAATATAACTATACATGTATATATATTAATATACGAATAAATATAAATAAATAAATAAATAAATAAATATATATATATTAATATAACTAAATGTATATTTTAATATAAATATATGTATGTTAATATAAATATATATTAATATACAAATAAATATACAGAAGAAAATATAACTAAATATATATAAATATATATATATATATATATATTAATATATGAATAAATATATAGATATATAAACATATAAATATGACTATATATGTATATATATATTAATATATATATATATATATATATTAATATACGAATAAATATATGGATAAAAACATATAACTAAATATATATAAATAGATAGATATAAATATATATTAATATACGAATAAATATATAGATATATAAATATATAAATATAAATATATATAAATATAACTATACTTGTATATATATTAATATATGAATAAATAAATAAATAAATATAAATAAATATATATTTTAATATAAATAAATATATATATTCATATAAATATATATTAATATACCAAAAATATAACTAAATATATATGTAAATAAATAGATATATCATAAAACAGATAGAAAAGCAATATAGAGGAGTGGTAATGGGTCCAGACGCACAGTGGGAGGTCTCAAGTTCGAATCTTGGGGGAGGCAGGGGCGCACGTGGTGGTGAAGAGTTGTGATAGTGCTGTTAAAGGTGGGTGTTGGCACTATTAAAGGGTTGGCGGGTGGGGCTGGGGCGGTAGGGGTGTGCAGGGGCGGGCAACACTGTTGAAGGGGGGGGGGGGGTCATGCATTGTTAAAACCCTATCCAATTTACATATTTTTTTTTAATTTTTTAAACTTTTATCAGTGCTAAAAAGGCACTGATAAATGGCCCTTTTATCAATGCTTTCTTAGCACTCATAAAAGACACCTTTTATTAGTTCTTTTTTAGCACTTATAAAAGACCCCTTTTGTTAGCACTTTTTTTAGTGCTGATAAAAGAGACCACCATTATCTTCACTGAGATTAACAACGCTTTTTTTAGCACTATAAATGGCCTTTTTAGCGCTTTTAAAGGCCATATCTGGAGTAGTGAAACCACCAATTTTTCACAAATCCAAGGTTCTTTCCAAATATAAATACAATTCCTTTTCCTTCAACAAAATCATAAATAACTTGTAAATAAAACTGTTTTAATCCAACACATGAAAGAAAGCATAACACTTTTCAAAACTAATCCAAATTACCATTATTTGGAAAATGTATAGGTATTGTCATCATGGGATCCAAGGTGATAAATGGAGACTATCTAGAATAAAGATAACATTGTCATCAATAAAGAAAATTCCACATTCCAGTAAAAAACTACACATCAATCAAACCCTTCCCAAACATTCAATATAAACCTACATGAACTAACCGAAGGGAACATCTCATAGTTTGACCTATGTCCCACCTAGGGCCACAAGCCATTCCATAACTATAAACTAGTGCACATGTGTACCTAGACTTCCCACCTAGCCAAACAGGTCTTCTCATGACATATTAATGGAGGTGAGTATTTCAAAATAATATTCATACCATATCTTCATGTTAGAAAACAACCATTTATCTCACTAAAACCTCAAAAAACCCACATAGGAACATCCCTATTATCCAAGCATAATAATAAAATTCAACTTCCCTCTAAAGGTACATTTCATTACAAGCATTCAAACATATAAAATTTATATTTCATATTAAGGGGAATGTCCTATGGGGTTTCATTTTCTAATAAATCGTTAAAATTATCAATCATGCCTTTTAAAAAACTTATCAAGGTGCAATTTATTTCATAGAAAGTCAAAAAAATTTATAAAAAAATTATTAAATCATCCCACTTCAGAAAATACTAGTTTTCAAATCATTTTCATAAAGGTAAAAACAATCTTGAGCTTTATAAAACAACGATTTTCCCATTATTTTGGAAATCAACATCATAAAAAATTTCAAGAACAATTATCAAGAGCTAACCAAGCATTTAGATTTCCAAAACTAAGTCTTATTTCCTTAAAATAGCTTTCATATAAAATAATATGAAACCCCCTTTTCCCCACTTTTATTAAAATATTAAGAAAACATAATTCTTTGATATAACTACTAAATATAAGCATAAAAAATTAGAATACATTGAAATCCCATGATAAAAGCACAAATAAAAATAGATTTAATTTTAAATAGAGAAGAATGGGACACCTACCTCACACCTCATTTCTTTCATCAAATTTAAAGGTAATCCACCATGACACAACCCATGAATCCTTTAAAAATTAAGGTGGATACAAATGAACCCTAAGACATCAAGGGTTCCCCAATTAAGAACAAACCTAGATCTTAGATCCAACTTCCATGGATTTTAGGGTTAGAAAATATAGAATCACAAGAGGAGAAACACAAGAAAAAGACAAGAGGATATCCTTCCTTGAAGAATCAACTTCATGACCTGAAGATTCATGAAGGATCCACCAAAATCTCACCAAGATGGTGAAGAAAGGTCACTCGTGCAAGAGAGACACTCTGAGGAATCAAGACTAACTAAATATACAGAATTTAGATGGTTAAATTGAGTCAAGTACATTCCAAGTAACACTCCCATAAAGATTGGACATGACCTCGTCAATGGGAATAACTCTCACTTTAAGATCAAATGACTTGTCAACTATTTCAAAATTCCAAAACTACTAACACCATGAAATGGAGGTGTTAACCATGATCTTGGTGGTCTTGATCACACCATTCCCAAGAGATCGTCACGTTTATTGACCATGGCATGATGTATAAGTTCTAGAAATTTTGGACTCAACACACCCTGCACCATGGTGTGGTGGATGCCAAACTGGCCATGGTTCACAGAGAGACTCCCTACACCCCACACCCAATATTGGGCATGTTAGTCATTTAGTTGGTACATAGTAGATCCCTAGGCTCAACATGGCTTGGATTATTATGTGGTCTAGCCTGTGTTGCACCTATAAATGCTAAAAACCGCATTTAAGCCACCAGGGACCAACCAACACATCCCAAACACAAAATAAAATAAATTCAAAAGAAAATGAAAGGTCAGAATGTTACAAATATCTTTCAAAATTACCCATATAATTTTTGAAATGAAAAAATTAATCTAAATCTTATCACTTTAAATATTTATAATACCATTTATTTTGTATTTTATTCTATCTGAAATTTTTTTATGTAGATTTTACGTAAACGTTTTGGATAATTATCTTATTATTTAATATTTTATATAAATTTCTAACATAAATATAATTTTTAATTCATGAATATTATCATCTAAAATAATTAATAATATTATTTATTCGGATTTATATCTTGATAACATTTTAAAGGTAATAATTTTGACTTTTATTACCTTGTGAAATCATTAGGTAAGAATTTGGATAATTAACCTGTTATATAATTTTAAAATTCATAAATATACATAATAATCATTGATTATTCCTCATATTTATCTTCTAATTCAAGAAAATTCTTATCCCCTCTTAAATATTATCTAAAAGACACCAATTTTGACTATTCTAATGTTGCACAAGCATTGGGTCAACATCGATAATTTTTTTAT
Source organism: Viscum album (assembly GCA_963277665.1). Lineage (NCBI taxonomy): Eukaryota > Viridiplantae > Streptophyta > Magnoliopsida > Santalales > Viscaceae > Viscum > Viscum album. The sequence continues at coordinate 1,121,640,028 of OY728121.1, forward strand.
ATTTATATTGACATAAATATTAATTTCTATTAACTCAATGATCTTTATATTATATTTTGATTATGTTAACATGTAAGAAATTTTCAATAAGTTTCTTTAATTTTATACATCATTTTAAATAATAATATAATAATAATTATTTGAATTTAATTCAAACACAAATTCCAATTTTAAACTGAATGTTAATTCAAATGTATTAATCAACTTGTAACCACATTAAATTCAATATAGACATTCAGAATCAATCATTTAAAACATTAAATAACATAAATTGAAATAAAAATATCATTTAAAAATATTTTAGCGTAATTTTTAATCAAAAATAGTGATTATACATCACATTTACTACTTATTGTCACATGTTTTTTTAATTATTTTTCAAAAAAATACTTTTCTTCTATTGTTGACATGATTATTTAATATATATATATAGATTAATTTATTAAAATCCATCTATAACTATTAAATAATATATTTTAAAATAAAACTCATAAAAAACTATATATATTTTTCTTGTAATAAAAAATATATTTTTCTAAGATATTCAAAATATTATATATCATAATAAATTCATAAATGTATTATAAAACAAATTATAATAAACTGGATAATATAAAGAATATTATCTAACCTTTGATTAAATTGATTTTTATAAATAATTATAAAAAATATAACTCCATAATATATAATATAACACCCACAAATTATTATTTAAAAATATACCTAGATGTTTCACTCTCTCCCTGATTTTATGCTACTTATTTGGAAAATCGAAAAATCCCTAAATTTTTATCTTCTTGGGTTTTTGAAATCCTTCAAAATAGTGATATCTCTTCCCTTTCAGATTCTTGATTAGAATTCATCAAGTTGTATGGTTGGGGACCCTTCCTCTCTCATATTCTGGTATAACATTATTTTTGGTAGTGATAAGGGGTAGAGTGAGTCATAACTGGAAAATGGTTTTATTTCTAAAAACATATGCTCAAATTTCTTTCTTTTCAAAATTTAAATTGAATAATTTTTTTTTTCTGTTTTTGTTTAGATTAGACTCTACTTAAATGATATTCCTTTGGTTAGTCATGTAGTTATTTAATATTCATTCCAAGTATATATATTTTGTCAATGTTACAAATAATTGTATGGAGGAAGGTGTTGTAATATATTGTTTATGCAGGTTGATCAAGTCATTGTCTATTTTGTGTTGTTATTGTATACACTTGGTTTTATGGTAGATAAGTAGAGGTCGGGTGGAGAAATATTTTTGGTAAATTTGTAATCACACCCTACACATATCTCATGTGATATGTGTAGATATTTTTGTTCCTGGTCTAGGTAATCGAAAGACCCCAATGCACATGGATTGACATATCCAGGAATTATGAGTCATTGTTTTTGACGTAGTTGGTGGTCATCCTATGTGGAGATAGACTTGGCATGTTTTTTTCACATTTTTGGGGTTATTGTACATATTATTTTACTCTAGACATATGAAATGAAATTTGTTTGTATGAAAACCCAATACAACATTACAATGCCATGTTCTTGGCATAACCTATTCCCCTGCGGATGTATCAAGCCCCAAGCCTCGAATACGGCCATGTGGGTAAAATGTGATGCTTGTATGCCATCTCATGTATCTTTTGTATGACAACTCTATGCATATTTTATTTCAACTGACACTCATATATTTTATATGTCCCAACCCATCCTCGGGGACCATGCTGTGACTACCCCAAGCCCGCCTTCCATAGGCTAGGGGCTGGCGACAAGCACCAAAGGCGAATCCCTGATAAAAAAAGATGGAATTGCCTTTAAACTTGTAACACACATAGTCTGAACATAAGAAGTAGAAGAAAAAAGTACTAACATAGAAAAGAAAAGTGTGCTAAAAGTAAGTGGGCCAGTATACAAACCCAACTGAACAACAAGTACAAGTACAAGTAAAAAGGGAAAGCAACTCCTGGATCATCCACCAGGGTATACTACCTGAAGGGTAGGTACAAATCTCAAACAACTTGTCCCTAAGGTACGTCCCATCTAGTCTAGCTCCAAGAAGCCTCTCGTCCATCTCCCTCAGCCTCGATCACTGCTGACGGTCGTCTTCACAGTACACAACAAGGTCTGGGCGAAGACCGTGCAGAGGTGAGTATAATGATACTCAGTAGAGACCCTGAGACCCCCAAAGGTCTCCCAAAATCCACCAAGGATAAACTACAATAGCAAGATACAAACACATAGTATCAACCATCCCTACTTAGGTATATGACCATATATATACCTAAGTTACCAATCACAACAGGCTCTATCTCTCGAGCCCAAGCACATCCCGTTACACATAGGAAGAGAGCCAATCATCTTGATGATAACATAAAATAGTCAATACAAAGATCATAAAGGTATTTAACTCAATTAGAGGGGTATAAATGATTACATGTAGCCACTGAATCATCTCCTCCGTCGAACCCAGGTAGGATCCTGGAACAGTATCAGCGCTATCGAACCCACAGAGGATCCCAGTACAGAAGTCATCGCTGTCGAACCCACAGAGGGTCCTAGTATAGTATCATCGCTGTTGAAACCACAAAGGTTCCTGGTATAGTATCTTCATTGTCGAACCCACAGAGGATCCTGGTATGTAGTAGGTCCATGTAGGATCTTATCATCTCAGTCGTAGCCAGCCACGGGGTTCCCGCACACAACACGCTCGATTCCGGGAGGTTCTGCTTCTCGATCCAAGTGTTGATATATCAAATACCACGAAGTCTAAAGTTTATGTATCACTTAGTTTCTTCACATCATAAGGAACCCTACATGATAGACGGTGCGTCAATCAGACGCCCGATATGTGAGTTATTGGCATTTCTGCTACGAGGGCCCGGTTGGATTTAGGTTCAATCCAACCTGACCATACACTAACTACAGTCAACCCTTGAGTGGGGTATTCCAAAAAAACCATCTCTTTCGAAGATTTCCATCAGTGCAGACGGTTCATCAATCGGACACCCGTAGCCCAAGATATGGGCAAAAAGGTGAAATGGGTCAGAACTAGGTCCGGGTCCGGTCCGGCCCAGCCGGACCGACCTAACCCAATCCGGTTTGGGCTGAACCAACCCAGTTCGGGTCGACCCGACCTGGGTCGGATTTGTACTGGGATCCAACCCAGTTCGCTGGTCTGAACCGGCCTGCCAGAAACCGGCCCGGCCCACGACGGGCGGTCCGGCCCGCGCGGCGGCCCGACCCAGGTGGCGGTCCTGCCTGCGACGGGTGGCCCAGCCCATGCGGCGGCCCGACCAGTGTGGCGGATCGGCCCGTAATGGGAGACCCGACCTGTGTGGCAGCCCGACCTGCATGGCTGGGAGGCGGTCCGCCAGCCAAAGCCAGCGGGTGGCCTTGCCTCGTGGGGCCCGCCCTGATCGAGCGAGGGGGGGGGGGGGGTGGGGGTCAGCACCCCATGTCTCCCTGTAACAGCCGGCATGTGGCGCCGACATAGTAACCACGGGACCCTTCGGGTCTCGCCTATGGCGCGCCCGCTGGCGGCCGGCTCAACCGACCGCCCTCCTCCGTCTTCCGCGGCCTGCCTGGCCGCGGCTTTGCACGGCGTAATGACACCGCACCCACCATCCGATCACCATTACCCTCCTAGCCACGAACCATCCACCCACGTGGCACGACGGCGCCGCGCCCCTCCGGCAGCCGTCCGACCACCTTACTCTGCCGCGGTCTGCACTGGCCTCGGCCCGGTCCTCCCCGCGGCGCGACAACGCCGCACTCCTTCGGCGACCCGGTAGACCTTGCACCATCGGATCCTTTTGCGGATAGCCCGTCACCAGCCGTCGTTGCTCCACCGCCGTCATCAAAAAAACAAAGAAAATCGGAGGGGGGTCGATCCATTTTTGTTCGGCCCGTGCCCCCCCCCCCCGTGTTAGGGTGGTAGCAATCGGCCATTAACGAAGCTCAAGAACAACAAAGAACGAAGATCGAAATCAATCAAAAAAACCCCTACCTCTTTTGTCGATCGTTGACGGTGAAGAGTTCAGAGGAGACGAAGTCAAAGACGGATTTCTTCACGGCCAGATCCTTCTCTTTTGACATGGTTGAAGTTCAATGAAGATGAAGAGGATGATCCTCATTGACGGAAGGAGGTTCTTCCTCCAAGTTTGCTCCCCAAAAATGAAGAAGAAGAAGAAAAATAAAAATCCACCCAAAACTCCTCCATGAAGAAGAGAAATGGGCTCCCCCTTTGTCACCCCATTAAAGACTTCATTAATGAAGTCTTTAATTAATTATGGGTTTGGCATGAATTAATGTGGGGTTTAGTGGACCCCATATTAATTCAATAGGATTTTAAAATTCAAAAATAAATTTATATTTTCCAATTTTATTTTTATTTAACTTCCCTTTTTAAAATAAAACATCCATGCCAGAAGAAACTCAACTTACGTTCTCGCCCAAAAACAGCTGAGGTGAAGGTCTCAGTAAGAAAATAGTAGCGCTGGGAGTTCAACAGTGCCCTCAGATCTCAATTCGGAGCACCAATTAAATGGTTATAAAACCCTGCTCGTACATTTACTGAACATACCCGAAAAAAATTCAGAAATTGATTCCGGGCACACTGGGCCTCAGAATCATGCGCCGTCAGTTTTTTCGGTCTCGTAAAAATCCCATGTATTACAAAAAAATTCCACAGGATTTCTAGGTCTTTACATTCTCCCCACCTCAGGGCGTTGCATCCCTGAAAGCCAAAAATCAAAACTAGGGAAACAGATGGGGGTACTGAGCATGGATCTGAGCCTCTCGCTCCCATGTGCTATCCTGGAGGTTTCACGTGCTGCCACTGTACACGTACAAGAGGTATCAACCACCCATGAAGGACTCTCTCCTATCAATCCTCGATCTCCACTGGAATCTCCGAGAAAGTCTCCCTGTCATCGATGTCGCGCTCACCCTAGTCTATGATGTGATTCGGGTCAGGCATGTATCTCCTCAGCTGTGAAATGTGGAAAACGTCATGAACCCGATGTAACTGAGGTGGAAGATCCAGGTGGTAATCCACCTCGTCTACTCCACTGAGGACCTGGAAGGGTCCGATGAACCTCAGAGATAACTTTCCGCCCCAGCCAAATCTCCGTAAACCTCGTCAAGGTGAGACCCATAGGAATACGTGGTCACCATCCTCGAACTCCAGAGATCTCCATCTCCTATCAGCAGAGGACTTATTCCTGCTCTGTGTAGTCTTCATCCGCTCCTGGATGACCTACACCTTCTCCGTCATAGCCTGCACCATCTCTGGTCCCCTGAGTGCGGACTCCCCTGGGTCATTCCAGCACAAAGGCAATTTTCAAGGTCATCCGTACAGTTCCTTGAAAGGTGCCATCCCAATGGTAGATTGGTATCTATTGTTGTACGAAAACTCTACCAAGGGTAAGTGATCCTCCCAGCTATGACCGATGTTGAGGATGCATTCACAGAGCATGTCCTTGAGAATTAGAATGGTCCTCTCAGTCTGGCCATCCATTTGAGGATGGAAGGCGATGCTCAAGTGAAGCTGCATCCCGAAAGCCTTCTGTAACCCCTTCCATAGCTGGTAATTGAAACGAGCATCTTGATCAGAGATGATCGTCGATGGTACACCATGAATCCGTACGATCTCCTGTATGTAGAGGCATCCCATGTTCTCTACTGAACCCTGCTCTCTGATCGGTAGGAAGTGGGATGACTTGGTGAGTCGGTCGACAATCACCCAGATAGGGTCGTGACCTCTGGATGTACGTAGAAGTCCCATCACGAAATCCTTTGATATCCAATCCCACTTCCACTCTGGGACCTCCAAGGGCTGAACTAAACCTGCTGGAACCTGGTGCTCCACTTTCAATTGCGGACAAGTGAGTCATCGTGACACAAACTCTGCTACTGCCTTCTTCATACCTGGCCACCAGTGTTGTCGTCGGAGGTCCTGGTACATCTTTTACACACCTGGGTGTACTGCTAGAGGCGACATGTGAAACTCCCTCAACACTTCCTCCTGAAGCGACACTGGTACCATGGTACTTCCCCTAAAGAGAATGAATTTCTCCCCACCTATAGAAAATCCCTCAGGTGCCTACCCTATGGATATATGTGCACGTTGAGCCTCGTAATCAGCATACCCACGCTGCGCCTCCCTGACTCGCTGAAGAAGTGGAGGTGTGACTATAAGAGACTACATAAAGGCTGCTCCATCTCGATCCACAAAGGATATCTACAACGCGGACGACTGCTCTGTTGCCTCTCCTAGTAGATGAATGCCTGATCTTCTGCTGAGAGCATCTGCTACAACATTCCAATTCCCTGGAGTATAGACTATCTCTAAGTCATAGTCCTAGAGGAACTCAAGCCAACACCACTGTCTCAGGTTCATGTACTTCGGCGAGAGATTGTTCCTGAGACTCTGGTTGTCAGAGTAGATTGTAAAATTCTCTCCCATCAGATAGTGTCGCCACATCTTCATGGTGAAGACCACTGCTACTAACTCCAGGTCATGAGTGGCATAGTTCTTCTCATGCTGTCTTAGCTAACGAGAACCAAAAGCTATCATTTCTCACACCTTTATTAGGACACATCTAAGCCTGGTCCTTGATGCATCACAATAGACTACGTACCCAACTCCCTCCTCCGGTAGACTCAAGATGGGTGCACTAGTAAGCCTCTGCCTCAACTCCGAGAAACTCCACTGGTATCCCTCTGACCACACGAAGGGTTTACCCTTCTTAGTCAACGTTGAAAGTGGTGCTACAACCCTAGAGAAGTCTGGCACAAATCTCCAATAGTACCCAGCCAGACCCAGAAAACTCTATACCTCCATCACACTCTTGGGTGGCTCCCAGGCAAGTACTGCCTCGATCTTTGCTGGATCAACTGAAACTCCAGCCTCTGAGAAGACATGTACTAGAAATTGCACCTCTCAGATCTATAACTGGCACTTAGAGATCTTACCATAAAGTTGGTGCTCTCAGAGTGTGTCCAGTACTACCCACAAATGGTAGGCGTGATCCTCCTCGGTAGCTGAGTAGATCAGAATGTCATTGATGAAGACTACCACCAAGCGATCAAGGTATGACTGGAATATCTTATTCATGAGTCCCATGAACACAGCTGGTGCGTTGGTTACACCAAATGGAATAACCAAGAACTTGTAGTGGCCATACTAGCATCTGAAGACCATATTATGCACATCCTCACCCCGTACTCTGAGCTGGTGATAGCCCGATCGAAGATCTATCTTTGAGAACCAACGCACTCCCTTCAGCTAATCAAAGAGGTCATCAATCCTCAAAAGCGGGTACTTGTTATTCATGGTCACCTGGTTCAGGTGGTGATAATAAACACATAGTCGCAAGATCCCATATACCTTCTTGGTGAACAAAATTGGGGATTCCCAGGGTGAAACATTGGGTCGGATAAATCCCTTCCCCTACAAGTCCCCCAGCTATACCCATATCTCACGAAGCTCCACGGGAGCCATCCAATATGCTGGTGTGGATATCGGTGTCGTCTTGGGGTACAAGTTAATGTAAAAGTCTAACTCTCTACGAGGAGGTAGTCCTGGAATGTCATCAGAGAAGATATCCGTGTACTGATCCACCACAACAAGAAAACTCGTACCCCGCACATCAACCACTCCGAGAATGAGGCTAGCCAACTGATGTGTGATCAGCTGCCCCCTCCTCTGGGTAAGTCCATCCTGCGCTTCAAAGGCTCCCTTATCACTGTTGAAGGTAAAACTCATCCCATCCTCATGGACACACCAAACTTTCCACCTAATGCAGTCAATCTGAGCATGAACTGTGGATAACCAGTCCATACCCAAGATGACATCGTAAGGCCTCGATGCCGCTACTAGAAGATCCCAGTCGAAGATCTAACCTCCTAGAGTGATCTCAAACTACCAGAACCAGTGTTTAATCATCTAATCCTCTCTTGTAGGAGTCTCTAGCCGTAAGGATCGAGACAGTGGATCCATCGGAATCTCCGAGCTCCATACGAGGACAGCAACAAAAAAATAATGACTCGCACCTGTGTCTATAAGTACTGCATCAAGGGTGGAGTAGACACATATAGTACCTCGAATCATCTCAGGTACACCGTGGTCAAAGGACTCGACTGCCTGGAGCTGAGCCCGCCCCTGTCCGCCAGATCCCTGTGGTCAGGGTGGACCTCCTGGTGGTGGTGGTGGTAGGACCTCAAAACATCATCCACCACCTACTTCTCGGACAGCTCCTCTTCCACGTCCGCCTGCTTCCGGCGGGCCACCACAGTCGAACCTCTACCTCTGCCTGGGAGGTCCCTCTACTGTCTGCTTCTCATCTGCATGGTGGTTCAGGCAGTCATGAGCCATGTGACCCTGCCTACTGCATGCATAGCACTGCCTACTCCTCGTATGGCTGGATCTGTCTCGTGTGCCCCGCACTACCGAACCTGTATCCTGGGGTCACCCACCTGATGGACTAGTCTGCTTGGACCTCTACAACATCTGTCTACTATCGTCTACAGAAGACTTTGCTATGTTTCGCCCTGTGGTGGGTCTCACTGCTGGTGACTGCTCAGCAAGGAAACTCTCCACAAGAATCGCTCGCTCCAGCACCCCTGCCTGCGTCAGAATGATGAGAGAGATCATCGAAGCCCAAATATCATGCCTGAGTCTCTGCTTGAAGGTCCGGGCCCTGAAGAACGGATCCCTCACCATATTTTTGGAGTAGCGCGAGAGGTCGGTGAACCTTGTGGAGCACTGTGCCACCGTCATGCTGCCCTACTGCAGATGAAGTAGCTCCTGAATCCGCACCACATGAAGGGTGGCTGGAACAAACTCTGACAGGAAGAGGCTCTCGAAGTCTTCCCAGAGAAGTGATGCCTCGTCATGCACCTAGAGCATCAGGCTCCACCATCTGCATGCTGCTTCCTGCAGGAGACTCGGGACAAGGATCAACATGAGGTCGGATGGTGTCCCTACTAATATGAGAACTCTCACAATAGCCTCCATCCAATCCTCAGCTCCCTTTGGGTCCATCTCTACCCTGAACCTGGGCGGCATCTGGCGCTGGAACTCGTGCAACGCACTCAGATGGCGTGCAATCTCTGTTGCTGGTGCTGGTGGTATCGGTGGCCCAACGGGTAGTGGTACCGCTGGAACCTCCACTATGATGGGGCCCTGCACCGAGGCCTCGTCGCTCGGTGGGTTACCATCTCATACAAAACTTAGAACCTTGGATGGATGCCTACGTGGGGACATCTTGAAAAGAAATAGGTGAACCATAGTAAAAACAATATACCTATTGAGTTGACACAAAGTAATCATGAAGGAATCTTTTCAAAGGATACACACATGCAATCAGTGTTTTCATGCACTCAGTCGGAAATCAGAATTCAGAGTCCTAGTGTATGGATATGTCGGCCGCCACACCAACACCGATTTCCCTAAAATGATAACCACACCCAAAACACTTAACAATATTGCCATTAAAATAATCAGAGTCCAAGTTCTACGGTAGAACCGACTCCTCTAATACCAATTTTTCATGACCCGTCCTCGGGGCCCATGCCGTGACTACCCCAAGCCCGCCTTCCATAGGCCAGGGGATGGAAACTAGCACCAAAAGAGAATCCATGATAAAAAAGAGAGTCATTTCCTTTAAACCTGTAACAACCATAGTTTGAACACAATCAGTAGAAACAACAAGTACTAATATAGAAAAGAAAAGTGTGCTGAAAGTAAGTGGGCCAGTATACAAACCCAACTAAACAACAAGTACAAGTACAAGTAAAAATGGAAAACAGCTCCCGGATCGTCCACTGGGGTATCCTACCTGAAGGGGAAGTATAGATCTCGGACAACTCATCCTTGAGGTACGTCCCTTCTAGTCCAGCTCCGAGTAGCCTCCCATCCATCTCCCTCAACCTCGATCACTACTGACCGTCGTCTGCAAAGTACACAATAAGGTGTGGGCGAAGCCCATGCATGGGCGAGTATAATGATACACAGTAGAGACCCCAATACCCCCAAAGTTCTCCAAAAATCTACCAAGGATAAACCACAATAGAAAGATACAAACATAGAGTATCAACCATCCCTACTTAGGTATATGATCATACATATACCTAAGTTACCAATCACAACCGGCATCTCTCAAGCCCAAGCACATCCCATTCCACATAGGAAGAGAGTCAATAATCTTGATGATAACATCACATAGTCAAGACACATCTCACATAGGTATTTAACTCAAGTAGAGGGGTAGAGATGATTAGATGTCGCCACTGAATCATCTCCTCTGTCGAACCCACGGAGGATCCTGGAACAGTATCAGCGCTGTTGAACCCATGAAGGATCCAAGTACAGAAGTCATCACTGTCGAACCCACGGAGGATCCTGATCCAGTATCATCACTATCGAAACCATGGAGGATCCTGGTACATTATCGTCGCTATCGAACCCACGGAGGATCCTGGTAAAGTAGTGGGTCCACGTAGGATCTTATCATCTCAGTCGTAGCCATCCATAGGGTTCTCGGACACAGCACGCTAGATTCCGGGAGGGTCCAATCCTCAAGCCAAGTTTCGATACATCAACTACCACGAAGTCTTGATTTGATGTATCCTGTAGTTCTGTCACATCATAAGGAACCCTACATGACAGATGACGCGTCAATCAGACGCCCGAAATGTGAGTTATTGGTGTTTTCACTCTGAGGGATCGGTTGGATTTAGGTTCAATCCAACCTGTCCATACACCAAATGAATCCAAACTACAAGTGGGTTATGCTGAAAGAGCCGTCTCATTCCAAGATTTCCTTCGGTGCAGACGGTTCGTCAATTGGACACCCATAGCCCAAGATATGGGAAAAAGGTGAAATGGGTCAGAACTAAGTCTGGGACCAGTCTGGCCCAGCCGAATAGACCCGACCCGATCCGACTAGGACTGGGCCAACCCAAAACTGTCCGCGGGTCTGACCTGGCCCACCAGAAACCGGCCCGGTCTGCGCAGCGCCCGGCCCAGCCCACAATGGGCGGCTCGGCCCACGCGGTGGCACTTGTGGCTGGGAGGTGGTCTGCCATCCGAAGCCAGCAGGTGGCCGCGCCCCGCGGGGCCTGCCATGACCGTGTGAGGGGGGGGGGGGGGCTGGGGGGGGGGGGGGGTTAGCACCCCCCTGTCTTCCTTTAACGACCAGCGTGTGGCGCCATCTCAGAACCGCAGGACCCTTTGGGTCCCGCCTGTGGCGCGCATGCTGGTGGCCGGCTCAGCCGGCCACCCTCCTTCGACCGCCGCGGCCCGCCTGGCCACGGATTTGCATAGCGCGATGGCACCGTGCCCCTCTGGTGGTCGTCTAGCCTCCTTGCTCCTCAGTGGCCCGCGCTGGCCACAACCCGGTCCTCCGCATGACGTGACGGCGCCGTGCTCCTCCGACGACCCGATGACCCTTGCGCCGCCGGTTCCTTTCGTGGTTGACCCATCGTCAGCCGTCGTTGCTCCACCGCTATCATAAAAAAAATGAAGAAAATCAGAGGGGGGTCGGGCCGTGTTTGTCCAGCCCATTCCCCCCCCCGTGTTAGGGTGGTAGCAATCGATCATTAACAAAGCTCAATAATGATAAAGAACGACGATCGAAATCAATAAAAACGACCCCTACCTCATTTTTCAATTGTTGACGGTGAAGAGTTTAGAGGAGATGAAGTCGAAGATGGCTTTCTTTGTGGTCGTCTCCTTCTCTTTTCACACGGTTGAAGTTCGTTGAAGATGAATAAGATGATCCTCGTTGATAGAATGAGGTTCTTCCTCTAAGTTTTCTCCCCAAAAATGAAGAAGAAGAAGAAGAAGAAGAATAAAAAATCCACCCAAAACTCCTCCAAGAAGATGAGAAATGGGCTCACCCTTTTTCACCCCATTAAATACTTCATTAATAAAGTCTTTAATTGATTATGGGTTTGGAAGGAATTAATGTGGGGTTTAGTGGACCCCATATTAATTCAAAAGTATTTGAAATTCAAAAATAAAATTCTATTGGCCAATTTTATTTTTATTTCACTTCCCTTTTTAAAATAAAACACCCGCATGGGAGGAAACTCAACTTACATTCTCACCCGAATGCAGCTGAGGTGAAGGTCTCACTAAGAAAATACCAGCACTACGAGTTCAACGGTGCCCTCAGATATCAATTCTAAGCACCAGTTTAAAAGTTATAAAATCCCACTCGTATGTTTACTGAACGTAGCTAAACAAAACATCAGAAATTGATTCTGGGCACACCGGGCCTCGGAATCATGCACCATCAGTTTATGCGGTCTCATAAAAATCCCATGTATTAAAAAAAATCAATGGGATTTCCGGGTCTTTACATTATAGTTTTCCATGTGTATGTCAATGTTGTGACACTTACCATTGATCAGAGGTATATTGAAGACAAATCGCTTCCCAATTTGTTATATTTATCATTCAGTGTTTATGCCAATGTTTGGTGATCAGAAAGTGAGATCTTGTGTTGATTCAGGTTTGACTATGTGATATGAATCAGGCGAGCTATTTGGTTTATTCCAGCAATTAAAAACACTACTTCACATAATGAAAAGTTGGAAAGTGAATAGAAATAGAAATATGATTTTCAAATTTACATTCAAGGAGCTCTTTATTTTGTTCTGTTGGTGATTTATAGATCTTGAAGCCAGGCTAGAGAATATTTGTGCTTTTTAGCAAGAAATAACCTATCAGGGGTATGGAAAACTAGTCTTTAGGTATTGTTTCTTATGTTTTTTGTGTTATTTATGTTTGGTGGTTGTTATTTGTTGCTTCTTGTGTAATAAATGTTTATTTGAACATTAGTAAAATCTAGGTATAGGGTGGTGTTCTTATTATGGATATAAAACCAAATAAGCATGAAAAATTATAAATATATGCTTCTGTTTAACGTTTTTTCTAGAACATTTTTCTCGATTGTTTTGAATCATTATCCCTTTACTTGATACTGTTATTTTTTGACCTATGAGTCTCAAATTCATGAATAGTTTCCTTAGAAAACAATGACATATATAGTTTCTTTAATGTTTTTACATGTTGGAAAACAACCATGTATATAGTTTCCTTGGATAGGGATAAAAACACATCATGTACCCACTAATTTTAGGGTACCCAAACCCAAACCTGATTATATTATAACTACCCTAACTCTAACATGAAACCATTTATATCTCTTTATTTATTCCCCGAATATGAATCTAATTAATAAAATAATATTCCGTTAAATATAAAAACCTTTTTATTTTATTTTCTCTCTTTAAAACATTTGATATATGTAGCTAAATGCATAGGAAAAGAACCTGTGGTGGCTCGACACGTAGCAGGGTGACAATGTCCTTAGCGTGGATGGATTCGAAAGGGGCATGATGCACAGAGGCTAATAAATCCCGCACGCTAGACATTGTATCTGATGTGGACAATGTCAACATAACTAGCGTTGTTCTACATCAGAGATAACATTTGGCATATGGGGATTTATAAGCCTCTACACGCCATGCCCATTTTGATGCCCACCGCATCAGGGACCCCATCCCCCCTCTATTGTGTACCGTTCCGATTTAGCTTCTTCTTCATCTGGCCTTCTTTAGCCAACTGAACCAGGGTATTTAAAAAATAGTAAAATATTAAATAAATGAAATGGGATCAGGTTTTTAGATATTCTATCACCAATACTCTAAACCTACTCGATTAATAATTGGTTAGTATCTAGGGAACCCAAACTCTGCCTAAAACTATTAACAGGTACCCCAACCTGATTTAATCGGGTCCGGTAAGACAGAGTATGCAATAATTAGGTACCCATTTTCATCTATATCTATGGTCATTACCTGAGGGCACACAGTTAATTTTTTCCTTAAAAATTGGTATCAAAACCTCAAGTACACACTAACGTAATCTAATAAGTTTGAAATCAATAAATTTGAAAAAAATGAATTTAACCTATGACAACTCAAGATGAGAACATTACTGGTCTAACAAAGACTACAAGATGCACTTTATGGACCCAAGAAACCTATAATTAATTTTTCTACTAATGGATAAACTATGACCACCTATATTAATGTCTCTTCAGACATATTTATGAAATAACATAGTTATCCTATGCTATCTTTGGCTAACAAAGTTTTGTGAGAGGTTGCTTATGAAGCCCCCACTATTCACATATGGTATAAACTTGACAAATTATACATGAAAACTTCATTAGTAGTCCTCTTTCATAAGAAAACATTATAACTTCAAGATGCATCCTATAACCTAAATTCGAGCACATCTTGATGAGTTTAACAAAATTATGCCTGATTTGGATAATATTAATGTTGAAATTGAGGATGAAGACCAAGAAATACAAATATTGATTTATTTGGATAGTTCGTATGAAAATATTACTGATGTTATGATGTATGGTAGAGATTATTTGAAATTAGAGGAAGTGAAATCTTCTTTAATTTCACATGAATTATGCGGTAAGACTAAGGTGAGGACCTAGGATAAGGGTTTAACTACTAAGGGTCGATTTGAATTTTGAAGTAAAAAAATGATAAAGGAAAAAAGAATAGTTAAAACCATAGTCAATCTAGGGATAACCATTACCTATATAAGTCTCAAGACATTAATATTATAAATGAACTAAAATAGGGATATTATATTTCACGATAACCCTTGAGTCATAGCCTTTAATATGCATGTGATTCATATCATCAGATTATGTTATCATTAATGTAATGTGGGATTACAAGCTTGAGATTACATTGCATCAATGTACTACAATATTCATATGAGGATTATCTTGAGATAACATTATCACGTGCATAATATGATATATTTCATATCGAGTGCATTTTTACCATCACATCTCCCACACAATTTTCCTTTGATTATGAATCAATGGGTTGATTCATTTATGGATACACATAATCATTTGAAAAGTTCAAATGATTATGAGATTCCAATGGGTATGTGTTATGTGTAACACATAATGGTTTCCATGTGATAGTAACCAATGTTATAATCCCTTCATTAAATGAATAGAGTCTATATAAAGGGATGTGATCCCCCTATTAGAAGAGTGTGACACTTACAAACTATAATCAAGAATTTCTTTGGATAAGTTCACCATTCATCTTTGCATAGAAGGTGCTAGCACACCTTTGATGTTTGGGGGTCATCTCATAGGGTATGAGGATCCTAGTGGTTGGTGTAACACCTGTGGAGGCAAGAATAATTTGGTCATCACTTGATGATCTCAGTCAAGCATACTCCATTGATCACCAAAAGGGAGTTCATGACATTTCATGTATGACAATTTTATTTATGTTCATATTACATGTTGTCTCTATTGATGATAGATCAAATACTTTAAATGGGTTTATTTCACTATATTGATCATATAGTAACCCTAAAAAACCCATTAGTGGTATTAGACCCACGTTTATCAAGGAATCAACATGTTAGTGTACTATTTTCATAAAGAACATATATATCTTAATATTCTTGAGGACACAACATAGTGTATGGTATAGTGTGGATGATGTTAGCCATTGGATATTCAGATTTTGTTGCCCAACATTACGTCATAGGACAACATAATGTGTGGTGTATCTACATGAAATTATGTTATAGGATAAATTAATGTGTGTTTCTTCTGTTTAACATTATATTATGTTATAACGTAATCTCAACATAGACCTTGATATTACATTATGATACAATTTAGTTTGTGCTAGGTCCCTAACGATATGTTATGTGATAATGTAACCTGAATTGGGGTCTCTTACATTACGTTATGAGATAACATAATTTGCGGTGGAAGTACAACATATGTTATGTGATAACATAACTTGTGGTTTTTGGTTACAAAAAAGAACATTGTGTCATAATGATGATATAGTATATATTGTCAAATATGACATGCACCTTATGAAAAAACTTATTATAAGCACCAATATCAATTTTGGATTACAATCGATAGTACCCCTATCTATTTTAAAATACAATTCATTCCTAAAATGATGAAATTTAATATTTTGGATTGTTTTCTTATAGTTTATAAATTTATTATAACAAATAAGTGTTAGGAATTATTTCTAGAAGATTATCATGCCTAATTTAAATATTAAATGTTAATATATATATATATATATATCACATGTTTGGAAAATAAATAAAATGTTTATTTTTTTTCTTTTTTAATATACATGTCTATAAATTGTTTACAAAATGTGAATATAATGTATGTGGTTAGCTTCTTATAATTTTTCATGTCATGCATTACATGCTAGGTACAATAACATATAATTTTGTTTTTATCTATCATGACATCAGTTTTTAATTAAAGTAAATAGCTTTTAATTTATTTGTTGAATATATTTTATACATATTAATTATTAGAGATATGATGAATTAGAATATCTTGATTAATGTATCTATGGGTAGAGTAACTTTGAATCAGACTTTTCACTAGTCTAGGGCTTATTCCATGTTCTAGAAAGGTGGGGGTTAGCTATCTGTGGATCCATGTTTACCCATGTGAGGATTATTTATTACATATAATTTTAAACCCTATATTAAAAGTTCATGTACCATGTGCATATGATGAATTTGGAAATGTGTGAATATGTTTAACCTCTATTTTTTAGAAAATAACAAAAATTATGGGTTGTGTAAAGTGTTATATATTAACGTGGTGTGAACATATTAATTGGATGAATGAAATAGAGATCGAAAAATTAAATATTTAGATGCATGCATATATAATGGAAAATAATGCAAGATAATAAAGATTACATTTGATCCAATAGTTAGGAATTTCATATACATGTGATGTATATTATATTGGATATACACTAAAATTAGGCTAAATCATATATTACATTTGTCTGAATCATAAGGGGTGATATGCATGTGATGCATATCATACCTTATGATACGTGTGTATCATAAAATAAGCATGGGAACCTTCTTTTACCAATATCATAAGCTATGATTGGCATACAATTTTCATACATGGGATGCATACACCTGCAATGATTTTCCCGCATGGTTTCCTTCTATCCAGTCCATTATGAATGGATTAAACACAACTTTCATGTCTATTGAATGGGTTCAATGGACCCTCCAATGGGTGGTAATGCATCTGATGCATTACATATTCCTGATGTGTTTCTCATTTAAGGAGGATTGTTAAGGATGGATATATAAATGGACGTGATATCTCTCATTGGGTGAGGCAAAGTGAAGAAAGTGAATGTGCTGAATATTGTCAGCTTCACACAAAGATTTCTATAAACTCTATTTCCCCATAGCCTCATCTATCACTCCACCGTTAATGCACTGGCACCGCTTTGAGCATACAATAATCCTTAAATTATGAACTGGGATTTAAGGGTTGGTGTAATCCCTCAAAGGAAAGAAGTAGTTTTTGGAGCTTCGTGATCTTCCTCAAGCATTCTTCCTCTAATAAGGATGATGGAGGATGTTCTTATCATGTTTTAGGTACTTTTTTATTTTTTTATATTTGCATGGTTGAATTAATAAAGATAGATATGGTCATGTTATGGGTTTTTTCTATTTCTAAAGATCATAGGATGATACCCCATAACCAATTAGTGGTATCAGAGTCCCGTTATTCATGAATTAGATATGTTTAATCTACTGTTTTTTTAAGAAATACATATTGTAATTCATATATGTTGATATCATAATATACATCTAGAAGGATTTATTTTGTTTTTTTCAATCACAATGTACATCTGGAAGATATCGTCTGATACGATATAACGAGAACCCAAGAATTTTTTTTGTCGTATCATATGATATGTGATATCGTATTATTTGACTCAATTAAATGTTTCAAAAAAAGGGGATCATAGCGTAATTAGATACAATTATTAATAATAAAATTCAATTTATTACGATTAAGCCTATTTTATTCAACAATAAAAATTTTCATGACCACCCTTCCCACAAAGATACCATGATGAGTGGGAGAGATGATGATTTTTTGTGTCCCACCTCTATTAAGCCCCAGGATGGCGAATAACATTGAGGGTATAATAAACATGTGTATGGGAGGTATTACTCTCTAAGAGAAACATACAAAAGAGAGAGATAAGAATGATTCAATAAAAAACACCAGTTAAGACACACACACACACACACATATAATAAAACCCAAGTGAAAACATGCAGTGTTGTACAATACTAAATAACCAAAAGGAAAACTACAAGTACCAAAAAGGTAAAGACAACAATGACCATAATGCCCAAATAGCTCTTACTAAACCCCAAGCTACTAATATTCAAACTGATCACCAACCTACACTAGATGAACTAAAAAATAGTTTATATATACATAGGGTGATCATAACAGTATACTCAGTAGGATCCTCCCTAGAGTCTCTCGTGAAAGAGATAATTAAATCATGCTAAATCACAATGAACAATAATAAAACTAACTCATCACCAAAACAAGTTTACTAAGTTACCAACCTAACCATGGCTATATCTCACCAAGTATCACATAAAATAGAGAATATAATATAATTATGAACATCAAGGGCACCCCTCTCACAATCACCCATCAGTTTTTTGCTATTCCCCAATGCTGTAGGTCCTGAGCATCTCTCTCCAAAAGTATGTTGGCCCAAAAACACCTAGCCAAGGAACCACCACATGCACCTCATGTATCACATAACCACATCATCCCATCCAAATATCCATATACAGTAACCAATTAGTTTCTAGGATCCACCACAACCTATATAACGTATATCGAACATTGGGTATTATACCTCATGCCATTACACCCCATACATCGAGTAAGTACCTCAATCTATCAGAACCTATACTCTTCATACCTATAATAATCCATTGGATAATATATCTGGCAATAAATGTGTTTGAAATAACCAAAATCCATGAAACCACTCTACAAACATATATGGGACAACTAACCACTATGTATATTAGTGTAAGTAACTCCCGAGACAAGAGACCGGGCCTAGAGGGAATAGTCAGTCATCAATCCTCCCATGAGGATATAGGGGAAAACACCCTCCCATAGTCCAATGGGTGTCTTTTCCCTAACCAAAAAGGATGGGAAAGCATATGAAATCAAAGAATATACATGATATAATATACCTCACAACCACACTATGGGAATAACCTAGTCTTAGACTCAACTGCAGTTGACATCACTCAGACTCCCGACTGCCACTGTTAAGACCAAATTTCCTTTAAGCACACAATCATATAAAAGATATACATTAATTACTTCCTTTATTTTTAAACCATTTATTCCTATTAATTAATTAATTACCCACTAATTAACCATTAAAATTATTCCACATTACATTACATTGCAATACATTACATTAAATATTAGAGTAAAGTCCATTCCCTCTAGGTATAATCCAAACCAAGTCCATGAATTATCAATAATAATATCTTTTATCATTTTCATTCCATTATCAACCAACCCCATGGGTTAATAATTTATTTATTAATAGTATCCTTCCATATACAAGTACTATAGGAAAACCATACTAAGCTACCACCAAGAGGAAACATGCAACCAATAACCTCCATCTACCTCAAGTAATAGGGAAATGAATGCATATAAAAAAGTAACTCGACCATTGGTCATTAAATAGATTTAAAATTGATCATACCAGCTCTCAACATCTCATCAATGGGTAATACCATTATTTAACCCATTCTATAATATTTGGTTCCATCCTTGAAACCCACATGCATATACTGATGCATCTCGTCAACACATGCATCATCATCAGCCACATCATCTAGGTATCCCCACCCACATATCACAACAACCATCCCAGGCTCAAACATCCTAGAATCACATCACATTTAGGCCTCCCCACCCCATATCACACATAAAACCTCTAGGCTCAGATATACCAGGCTCATATCACAAGATTCATATCTAAAGCACACCACAAGTTGCAGGAAAAAAAAATCATAGTCAACTGGGAAACTTGGCCCTTGTAACAAATAATTCCACCTCCATATGCAGACGATCTCTCATGATAGAAAAACAAGGCACTCATCCTTATAATGTAAATAGGAAACTTAGGTGATATAAAATTATATTTATCACACAATCAATTCTTATTCCATCATGAATTAACCAACTTATTTATTAAACGCTTCCAACTACGGGTACCCTAGGGCATCAACTTATAACATACTATCAAAGGTCAAACATGCTCTTAGCATTTATTCTGGTTTCAAAAAACCTAGAGATGTATCATTCTCAATGAACATGAATTTTCAATTATTATCATCAATAATAAAAATTATACACTTTATCTATCAACTCTATTAATAATATGGAAGATCAGTTTCATTTAAACATGTGCATTACATCAATTTGATTATCATCAAATTACATTAACAATAAGATTACTAACATGACTATTCTTTAATTTCTTTAGACAATTAATTCTCAATTAATTATTGATTTAAATTCTTTACCAATTTTCCATCAAGAACAACAAGATAATACAAAATAAAAACAAATATACTAGCAGATGAAGGTATATAAATCACACTATCTTGGAAAACAAGAGACAAACAACTATCATAGTATAAAGTAATAACATCGGAAACATGCACCCGCTATCAAACTCCTTAATCCAGTTCCATAATTATTAAGTCTATTTCATTACAATAAAAAGGGATAAACCATGCTCAATTCATGATTGAACGTAAATAAAATGAGAAGTAATGAATCCACTACCTCAAAATCCATCAGTATTCTTTGAATGAGAACGTACCACATTATGGATCTCTGATCACCTCTTCCACAATAACTGTATCCATCCAAGGAAGACATAGCAGAACCAAACCGATAACAACCAAGATGCCCCCATTAGAAACAAGGGAGATCATCTTCCATCCCATGTAAATAATAAATAGGAGGAAACAATATTAAACCAGGAGAAACTACTCGAAAACGAAGGAATGCACCTTGGATAACCTCAGGTCACCAAAGATCATAGATGAAATCCCAATGATTGATTCCTGTCGAAGGGATATCAAAACACCAAAGGGAGGAGTCCCCGACCATTGAAAAATGAGATTAGCTATAGGGTTTGAGAAACCTGAGTGGATGAAAACATTTATAAAAACATTGTATATGAGTTTTACATAGTATGTAAACCATTTACACATCGTGTAAATGTCAAGGGTTAGATCTCACTGAAAAATGCATCTATTTTTATTATTTAACCTCAAAAATATACACGTCATATAGAATCCCAGGAACTACCCTAAAAAAATCCATGAACCACAGTTACATGGTGTGTAAGCTTTACATGTCATGTATTCACCATACTCCAACATTTTTAATCTAAACACCTCCAAACCATTTCCAAGCCTCATCTGAGCACCACGAGCCACAAAAACATGCAATGGGTTAGTCTACATGGTTCTAGGCCCTTAAATTAGATATGTCTCAAACAATTATCATCCCTGAGAATCCAAAAAAACTAGATAGAAACAAAAATGGTTAGTCAAAATATCCACCCTATGAGATACCTCTCAAGGATATTACCATCTCATAGGCTATATCACCTCATCAAAGAAAAAAGTGAGAAACCAAAAAAAACCACAACCAACTTCTAAACATTCGTCTAGGGGATATACCTCTCAAATGAGAGTAAAGAAAAAAATAGTAAACAAGAGGAAACTATATTATAAACCACAAATATCAACATCTATAAGAGAACAATGTTACAAGAGAGGAGATAAATATCAAAAGGCTTGGGGTAATGAGTTCACATCTATGACACACATTCCCAGGTACTCTCATCTATGAAACTATGCCACCACAATAAAAAAACAAAGGGAATATAATGCCCGCTCAACACCTTCTCCTTGAGGTCACAGATCTCCACAGACCACTCCTCGATGGTCTCATCATTTTCAACACCGATCTCGCCCCAATCGATGACATGAGAGTCTCAATGAAGATAATGATGGATCTATGGCATTTAAAAAACATCATGTATCCTACTCATCTATAGTATAAGTACTATCTGATATTCCATGGCTCTAACATGAGACAACACCTCAAAAGTCCCAACAAACTGGGGAGAAATCTTACTACCACAACCAAACCTTCACTTCCCATGATGAGGTGTCACCTTCATAAACACAAGGTCTCCCACATCGAACTCCAGAGGTCTCCTTCTATGACTAGAATAGGATTTCTAATGATCTTGCACTGCCTTCATCCTATCACGAATTACCTGAACCATATCTTTAGTACTCTCTATCAGTTCTAAACTAAGAATTGTTGTCTCTCCAAACCCATTCCAACACAATATAAAATTTAAAGTTCAGTCATACAAATCATAAAATGACACCATACCAATGATGGATCGAACACTATTATTATAAGAAAACTCAACCAAGGGTAGGTGCCTCATCCACAAACCTCCAAAACCCAGGACATAAGAGTGAAACATGTCTTCAAGAGTCTGGATGGTCCACTATATCTGTCCATCCATCTATAGAGTAAAATTAGTTTTTAGGAATAACTGAGAAACAAATGCATACTAGAGACCTCTCCATAACCTAAAGGTAAAATGATGATCTCAATAAAAAATGATCATCCTCGAGAGTCCATGGAGTTTCACAACCTCCTCCAGATACTCCCTTGATAGAACCTCCATTGAGATTGATTCCACGATCTCTATAAAGTGGGATAATTTCATTAAACAATACACTATCACCCATATAGAATCATAGATTCACTGAGCTTGAGGTAAAACCAGTGACGAAGTCCATTTAGATTTCCTCACACTTCCACTATAGAAGATTTAATGGCTGGAGAAAACCACTAAGAACACCGTTCTCATGTTTCACTTTCCGGCAGACCAAACATTGAGAAACAATCTCTGCAACTACATGCTTCAACTCAGACCACCAAAAATAACCTCTCAATGCTTGGTATATTGTTTTCATGTTAGGATGAACCACTAAAGGTGAACTATGGAACTCATGGATAACCATCTCACACATCAGTGAAGGAATGAAAATCCTTCCCTAAAACAACACCTGATGATGTCCATCCTTAGACTAACCATCATGGGAATTGATAATAACAACTCGATCCCTCCAGACCTCCACCTTAGAATCCCCCAACTGGGACTCCTCCACCCACTACACCAAATATTACCACAATATCATCTGGAAAATACATCCTCTTCCCCAAACTCTTCCCGCAACCTATCTCATATCTAAATGCATAACTGAGAGTTCCTCTATCAGTCTTTAGGAATCCCCTAATTCATACATGACCTTATTACATGACTTCCTACTTCATGAATCATCTAAAAAATTCCCCATATCTAGCATAAGTGAAATATTAAATTCATACCCGTAAAATAATTTCATCCACAAAATATGACACAAGTTCAAGTCACACTAGGAGAAAACATACCTTAGGATCTTATGGTCAGTAAAAACTAAAAAACGCTTGCTGATGAGGTAATGTCACCGCAACTTCAAAGTAAACACCATTGCCTCCAACTCAAGATCATGGGTGACATAGTTAAAATCATGGGTACATAACTATTGAGACTCATAAGAAACAACTAATGTATACTACATTAGAAAACAACCCAAGCCAAGATGAAAATAATCATAAAAAACCTCAAACTGAACTCCCTCAGCTGGAAAACAAAGAACTAGAGTGTTGAACAACTTCTCCATCAGGTACTCAAAAGGTGTATGAAACTCGTTAGTCCACAATAACATATAATCCTTCTAGGTCAAGGTTTCATAGGAGTCACAACCAGATAGAAATCAGCTACGAACCTCCTGTAATAGCTTGCAAGACCAAGGAACTTTTCACCTCTTCCACTATCTTGGGGATGACCAAGACATAGATGCCTATATCTTTGAAGGATCCATAACTAATACCTATTGGAATACCACATTCCCAAAGAAATAGACTTCAAAAACCCAGAAATCACACTTCAAAAACATCCCAAATAGCTTATAATGACGAATAACTCCCAAAATAGCATGAAGATACTCTTCATGCTTCTCCTCATACATGAATTACACAAGGATGTAGTTGATAAAAACCACCATGAATTTATCCAGGAACTCTCAAAACACTGCGTTCATCAACCCCATGAACAAAGAAGAGTATTCGTCACACTGAACGAAATAAAAAAAACTCATAATTCCCATGACAACAATGGAAAGTATACTTTTGAATATCTTCATCCTCAACCTGCATATGATGATATATAGATCATAAATATATTTTCAAGAACCAAATTTCTCCTTTGTACCAATCGAATAAATCATCAATCTGTGGAATAAGAGAGCATTTATTCTCTATCACTTGGTTCAAGGGACGGTAATGAATACAAAGCTACAAACTTCCACCAGCCTTATTCATGAACAAAACTAGTGCACTATAAGGTGACACACTTTCCAAATAAAATAACACTGCAACAGATCATCGATATATACTCACATCTCTCGTAACATATAAGGCACCATAATATATGAAGACATCGAGATAGGATACATTCCTAGTTGTAGCTCGATCCTAAACTTGATCTTCCATCAATGGGGTAATGCTACAACCTCCTCTTAAAAGACATTATGGTACTATTATACAACCCTAGGAAACACTGAATGTTGAATCCCTGATGAACTCAACATCAACTCATCCATCAAAAATGATAATTATGGAACAAACCTCTAACCCATATGAGGGACTCACACACCAAAACACACTACTGGGTCACTATCGGCATCATAGAACACAACCTACCTCATGAAGAAACCCATGATAGACTACATAGAATACAACCAATTCATGCCAAAGATGATGTCGTATGGAAATATCTGAAACATAAGAAGTCTACCCAAGAGTGATGCTTCCCAACACTATCTCAGAGTCTCTAAATACTTCATACAAGTCAAATGGACTTCCAACTAGCAGAGTCAATTCCACAGGAATTGGAATCATCTCTACCTCAAGTCCCAAAGCATGGATGAGTGTAGATTTTAGAAAGGAGTGTGGCACTTTTGAATCAAAAAAGAATAAACCTAGGTAGAAGGAAAATAAAAGGGTACCTCAAATGATGTATAGCTCTCTTAGCACTAGAAACACTAAAACATGAAGCTGACCACAACCTTCTCCACGATTTCTCTGACCCCTACTTATGACCACCTCCAAGATCATGATATTCTCTCTAAGGATGAGGGGCCTCTCAAAATTTTCCTCTAACTAACCCATATTTTCTATATAGATCCCAAACTGAAGAAACCTGTGGTTTTTTTACATGGACGAAACTACCTCAATGGTGGAAACTAAAGTAGAACAGTTGGAACCTGATGACTACTCATAAAGGTTAGTAAATATTTCCATTGATTTCCTTGTCCTCTATAAGAAAAAAATACATCTTATCCCTTAGAATAAATTTGAGAGCCTATGCCCACATAGAAATGAGAAGATGAGGTTTGGGACCTACCCCATCGAACCAAAAACTCTTTTGTCTTGACAACTAGGAATCCCATACCACAACTCTATTTTGCGAGGAATCCTGGAAACTCCCCTCTCGTGATGATCTGGTTCAATAAACATCCTCTAAATAACCTCTTCTCTCACTAGCACCTAGAGATACGTCTTCAATATAAATGGGGTGACCTGACACTGAATATATGGATTCAAATCCTCCTCAAAATTCCTTGCTCTGGCCTCCTAATATGGAAATAGGTTAGAAGAATATCATAGAAGGGTCCTGAATTGGATCTCAAACTCTCACACATTGTTACTCTCTTGCCGAAGTGTAAGAAACTCCTGTAGAATAGCTTCCTTCATGGTCGATTAAAGATAATCAGCTCTGAATTGGTCTCAGAACATCTCCCATGAGACTACTAACTCCCCAATATTCCCAAGGAACAAAAACCACCAATATCTCACTGCTCCATGCAGCATTGTTACAACCAATAAAACCCAAAGATCCTTCGGATCATGGATCAAACTGAAATCTATCTCAACCTCCTCGAACTAGTATTATATGATTGAATCTAATATGGATCTCTCATACTTATATAGAATATAGCACTGAAACTCTCAGAGTGTCCTCCCCCAAGTGTCTTTTTCATCAACCTATACTCTATGATGACCTATTGGAGCATCCTGCTGAACACCTTCAGCAAGAACCTGATGGGGACATCGACTGAGAGCCATAACTAAAATAAGAAAAAATTATTAGAGATCCTAACATAGAATAATAAATAATTAACATTAATTAAATAATTAATTATTTATTTTATTATCCTCTTAAGGTTTTAACCTATCCCAAGGTATACCAATTTCAAACACGGGAATAAAGAAGAATGATGCCTGATTCTTTCCTAGGTCCCTACCTTGAAACCAATATCACAAAATTTAGTCGGCCCAATAAAATTAAAGGTCTATGAATCATATCATAGGGTGTTATAAATACCTGTGTCTCAGTTGGTCTTTCATGTTTACATTAATTACTAGACATATCTTACATTGTTTCCCTATATATGAGAGGAATTACCCTCTAAAAGAAACAAGCTTAAGAGAGAGATAAGAAGGATCCAACAACCAACACTTACTCAGACACACAAAAACACACACACATATAAGAAAAAACAATTGGAGACATGAAATATCATACAGTACAAAAAAACTAAAAGGAAAACTATATTTACCAAAAAGGTAAAGACGATAGTGACCACAAAGCCCAAAAATCTCATGCTAATCCCCAATCTAGTAATATCCATACTGATCACCAAACTTCTCTAGTTTACCTAAAAAAATTTATATATATGTAGGGTGATCATAATAATATACTCAATATGACCCCCTGGAGCCTCTCATGCAAGAGATAATGAAATCATGCAAAAACATATGGTGAACAATAGTGAAACTAAATCATCACTTAAAGAGTTATACTAAGTTCCCAGGCTCACCATGGCTATATCTCACCAATTATTGCTTATAAGAGAGAATATAATATAATAATGAACATAAAGAGTATGAAAATCCTAATTTTGTAGTGGTTTGATACTCTTCCCCAATGTCGCATGTCCTGAGAATCATTACAAAAGTAAGCTGGCCTCAAAAACACATGGGAAAGGCCCCACCACATGCACCACATATTGAATTATTATAGCCTAATCCTAGGGTTCTGGGGTCTTCATCCCCCAGTATAAATTTTTGGGGCACTGTAGAAACTCTGACCAACTATAATAGATATGACCAGGAAACACTGATTGGGAACTGTAGTTGTTTAGACTTTGGCATGACTACTATAACAGTTTGAACTTTAGAGACCATGAAACTGTAGCTTCGTAGACTTATTTACACCAACCATTATAGTAGAATGTACTTGGGTGGCCACATACCTATAGTAGTACGAACTTCTAGCAACCTTTCACTATAGCATATCAGACTTTCTGTGGAGTTGGGGGAAGAGGGTATTGTCGTCTTTATTCACGCATTTTGAGCTAGGGTTTTTCATGCTTGAGAAATCTAAACACTCCCTATAATTTGTGCTCTTGATTATAGTGATATTTTTTCCTCTCCAGGAACATAGGTATTATTCCCAAACCATGTAAATCATTGTGTCCATGTTCATCATCTTCTTCTTATTTAGTTTCTATATTTTCTACATTTCCAAAACTATGTCATGTGACTCCTGAAATTTTTGAAACACATCGTGCATTACATAACCACATAATACCATCAACATATCCATATATAGTAACCAAGCAGTTTTCAGGAGCCACCACATCCCATATTATGTATATAAAACATCATGTATTATACCTCAATCCATTACTACCCATAAACTGAGTAAGTACCTCAATCCATCACAACCTATACCCATCATACCTATAATAATCCTTTAGATACTATATTTGGAAATACATGTGTGTAAAATAACCACAAGCTATCAAATCCCTCTACACACATATATGGGAAAAATAACCATCAGACATACCAACACAAGTAACTCCGAAGAGAAGAGAGTAGGGTCAGAGGGGGTTGTCAGTCATCCATCCTCCCCCATGATGATTTTAGGGAAAACACCATCTCAGAGCCCACTGGGTGTCAGTTTTTCTAACAAACATGGGTGGGGAATTGTATAAAATCACTGAATATACATGGTATAATATAATTCACAACCACACTATGGGAATAACCTAGTCTTAGAATCAACTGTAAATAGCATCACTCAGACTCCTAGATGACACTACTAAGACCATATAACCTATAAGCACACAATCATATAAAAGATCTACATTAATTACTTTTTTTAAACCATTTATACTCGTTAATTAATTAATTAGTCATTCATTAAACTTTAAAATTATTCCACATTTCATTACATTGCAATACATTATGTAAAATATTAGAATAAAGTCCATACCCTCCAGACATAATCCAAACAAAGTCTATAGTTTATCAAGATCAACATCTTTTATCATTTTCATTCCATCATCAACCAACCCTGTGGTTTAAAAATTTATTTATTAATATCATTTTTCTATATTTAGGTACTTTAGGAAAATCATACTTAGCTAAAACCAAGGGTAAAATGTAACCAAACACCTCCATCTACCTCAAGCAATGGGGAAAGTAATGCGGATAAAACAAGCAACTTGGCCATCATCCATTAAACAAATTAAAAAGGGACCATACAAGCTCTCAATATATCATCAATGGGTAAGCCCGTCTTTAACACATTCCATCACCTCTGGTGTAATCCCTAACACCCACATGTTTATACTGATGCATATCGCTAACACATGCATCATCTGCTACCACAACATCTGAACCTCCCCACCCAAATATCACAATAGTCATCCCATGATTATCCATCCCAAACTCACATCACATCCATGACTCCCCACCCCATATCACACATCAACCTTCCAGGCGCAACCATACTAGGCTCAAATCATTAGGATCATATCAAAATAACATCATAAAGTTTCCAGAAACAAACAAGCATAGTCAACTGGGCAACTAGGCCCTCAAAAAAAGGCATTTTCCCACCATATGCAAATGATCTCTCACAAATAAAAAACAAGGGACTCATCCTTGTCAAGAAAATAGGAAACTCAAGACCTAGTATATTATCTTTATCACAAAATTGGTTCCTATTCAATCATGAATTAACAGATTCATTTATTAACAGGTTTTAACTATGGGAAACCTAAGGCATCAATCTATAACAATCTATCAAAGGTAAAACAAGCGCTTACCATTTATTTTGGTTTCAGAAAACCTAGATAAGTACCACTATAAATTAACATGTATTTTTAATTATTATCATTATGCATAAAAATGATTCACATTATCTATCAATTCCATTAATAATATGGTAGATCAGTTTCAATTAAACATTCACATTGCATCAATTTGATTGTCATAAAATTACATTAACCATCATGTTCCAAACATGAATATTCATAAATTTCATAATCCAATTCAATTTCAATTAATTCTGGCTTTACATTCTTACCAATTTTCCATCATGAAAAAATTCTAATACAAATAATAAAATAACTTGATAATAAAGCAAGACATAGATACCACACTATCTATATATACAAGAGGCCAACCACTATTATGGTATAAAGTAACAACATCCGCAACAAGAAATTGCAATATAATTTCTTAATCTAGTTCAATAATTACTAGGTTACTTTCATTTCCATCCAAAGGGATAAACCATGCTCAATTTATGATTGGATGTGAAAAAATTGAGATGTAATGAATTCCCTACCTCAAAATCCATCAATGTTATTCATACAAAAAACGAACCATGTTACAGATCTTCAATCACCTATCCCGCAAGAACTCCATCCATCCTAGAACTCCACGACACAAATACACCAACAAAAACCAATAAAAACCATTTAGAAACATGGGAGATCATCCTCCATCACTTGGAAAGAATAATAAATAGGAAATAAGATCAAACCGGGATAAACCGCTAGAAAATGAAGAAGGAGCGCATCTTAGATCAACTCGAGTCCCCACAAATAGAATAATAAATCCCAAATGTTGGTTCTCATCAAAGGGATCTCAAAATTACAAAGGGAGGAGTCATTGGATGATGGAAAATGAGAGCATATATAGGGTTTTAGAAACATTAGAAGCTAAAAAAATTTATAAAAGTGATGCACAAGAGATTTACATGGTGTGTAAACCATTTACATAGTGTTTAAATGTTGGGGGTCAGATCTCACAGAAAAATTATTCACTTTTTATTATTTAAACCTAAAAATATACACATCATGTAGCATCTCATGAATCACCCTTAAAAATTTGTTAATCACAATTACACGGTGTGTGAGCTTTAAACATAGTGTATTCACCATGTATCCATCATTTAATAGAAAAAACCATCCAGACCGCTTCCAAGCCTCCTCCGGGCTCCGAGCCTCAGAAACTTGCAAAGGGTCAGTTCAGATGGATTCATTCCCTTACACCAATCATATAATATGATTGAATATATATCATAAAATACTGCATTCATGCAGAATCTCCATTTTACCAATATCAATCATATTCTAGGACTGATGATATGATTACCCGTTATTAAATATGACATTTACGAAAATTTAAAAAAATTTATATTTTGATAAATTTGGTTATAGTTTTTAAATTTATTATAAATTATAAATGTTAGGAATTATTAAATATGCTTTTCCATACCTAAATAAAATATAAAAATGTTCATATTGGTTTCTCATGTTTTTGAAAATAAATAATGTTTATTTATTAGTTTATTCCTTTTATATTCATTTTAAGTAAATTGTTTAAGAAATATGAATAATGTGTATTCTTTTTTATGTGATAAATTGTTTCTATTAGAAAGATAATTACATCACACACTATGTATAAATATATAAGATTTAATTTTAATCTACGTTGACCTCTATTTCTTTATAGTTATAATCTTGGGAATAGTTATTGAATATACTTTGTGCATATTAGGTGTTAGAAGTATCATGAATTAAATTCTCATTTATGAATTCTCTGTGAGGTGAGGGACTTGAAATCTAATTACCAACCATCCTAGACTCATATTTCTTATACTAAAAAGGTGGGGAGTTAGCTATCTATAGCTTTGGGATTAATAATGAAGATATTTTCAATCTCATATAACATTATAACTTTATGTGAAAAGTTTTTGTAACTTATGAATAAGATTCATTAAAAAATTCCTGAATATACTTGGCTTCTTTTTTTAGATAAGTAACACAAACATGTGGGTTGTGTAAAGAGTTTCATATTAATTTTCTATGCACACAATAATTTGGTGGATGAAAAGGAGATTCCAAAATTAAATTGTTAGAAGCATGCAAACACAAAGGGATAAAACATGAGAAGATAAAAATTTTATGAGATACAATAGTTATAAATTTAATATACATATGATTTATATTAAATTGATGATATTTTTAAATGGAAAACCCTCAAATACGAAGTGTGATATTCCATCCAAAATAGTACTTTTTAGACCCCAATCATCCAACTAGGTAGTTTCATGCCAAAAGAGAGTTCCCTTGCATTTTCATGTATAAGGAAAGTAAGTAATGAGGTTACCCTAATGGTTAGGGCCTTGTTCTTAGTGTTTTATTTGGTCTACACTTATCTTGTAAACCCTAAAAGTTATGATACTAGAGGAATAGAGTTGAGTGAATCTGTATGAAGGATTTGGATAAAGAGTTATCCACTCAAAAATTCAATAATAATAATTTTAATGATAAGATTATTCTCTAACTAAATAACCAAGTGATGAGATTAATGCTAAATAAAAACTCATTACGTAGTGAAATATGGAATTTTTTTTCACGAAATGGATATGATGTTCTGGGTCATGATTTTCTAGAGGGAGTAATTTCATTAAATCCCCTTGATGAAAAGATGTAATATATGATACTCACTAATAAATATGTCTCTGTTATAGGTTATGGATTATTTAATGATAATCATTTTGAGATGCCTAATAGGTTTTAACTATAGAATAGTTAAAGATTTGTATCTGCGGATGAGAAGTGTTCTCAATGAAAATCATTCAGAACCAATAAATGTGAATGTTATAGAAATCAATTCCTCCAATTATAAAACTTGGGTATTAGATACCATGTGTGTGTCACACATTTTTATATAAAAACGTAGACATGAATATAGGAGGAAACTTTTGAAAGGAGAAGTAGATATTCATGTCAGTAATGGAGAAATAATAGCATTAGAGGTCATCACTTATGATCTAAGTCTACCAAGTGGATTAGTCTTATAATTGGAAAACTATTATTATGTTCTCATCATAAACTAAAATTTTATTTCTTTTTATTTTTAGGAAAATAAGATATTTTAATGAAATATTAAGAAAAATAGTTGTTAAATATATAATAATTAATTGTTTTATAGCATCGGGAATATAGTAAATAGTTTATATATTCTAGATATGGATAATTGTAACACCCCATCCCCATCTCATTAGCTTGGGAAGGATTGAGGTTTCATTGACCATAGATGAATTCCCTTTCACACCAAAGACTGAAAATAAATTTCAAGAGAATTAACAAATTTTGGGGGAGAATTTTCCCTTACATACACAACAACTGGTGTTGGGGGTGATTCCTCGCTAGCCCAGACATTCCAGGCCCAACATATAATCTCTTTTGGGGTTCTATCCTAAAAAAAATTAGTGATAGGAGGAGAAATTCATACAATCTTGTATGTTAGTCACCACTCCTAATGGAAATTGATGCAGGATTTTGATTTCACCCAAAAATCCTATCCTCAAACCAAAGACCACACATCTAGGCCTCCCCTTCAATGACAATCCATCTAATCCGCATCATTTTTCACATGCACTGTCATTTATCTCTTCATTGTGATATGGAATCTGGCTATTATTATCAGACAAACTTTCGACATAAAACACCACCACAAATCAATATGCTCCACCATAATTCATCATTATATTTCTCAAATTGGTTTGGCGATCGACCACCCACATCACATTTAGGCTACAACCTAGCTTTGATACCACTTAATGGAGGGGATTTATCGATAGCTAAATCCTTCCATGATCAACACATAGATATTATGGGGGTTTCATCCTAAAGATAATTATTGATAAGATTAGTTCATCCATGATTTTATTTTATCCACTATTCATTGCAGAAACTGATGTGAGATTAAGTTTTCACTCAGAAACCTGTAAGATACATCTTGAAGATACTATACATATATATGATGAATATATCAATACAAGACTATTTTCAATACATAAAATATTGATACAAAATAATCATAGTTCAACATCCAATGGTAATACATATACTATAGGACCAAAAGACGCAGAATGAAAGACAACCTTCCCACAGAAAACTCCCATGCTCCACATGATGAATACCATCAAGATCCCAAATCCAATCCAGTCCACAACATAAACACATCCTTATATCACTTAAGAGGTAATCCCCTTACCTATATCATAAAGAACAGTGGTTTCATATGCTGCAAAGTGCATATGCAGTAGGTGAGTATATCGACTTAGTAGGAAATTCACCGAAGACTCCCCCCATACACTACTTCAATAAGGACAAGTCAACTTACAATTTATATAAAATATAAGAGAATCATAATAAAATAAAAAAGAAAATAAAATCTATTAAGTTACACCAAAATTCACATTTCCTTTTAAATCCATAGTTTCCTCAAAACCACACATGTTGTAACTCACACACCCATGCCATGAACTGACATCCATGAATGCATCCCACACCAATGCAAAACTCCCAGAATGAAACCAAAATCGAGAGTGGAACCATGTTACTCCAATCCAAGCCGTCACTTGGAGGAGTAACATCCTAATTTTCCCTAGATTCCAAGATAGCCATGTACGTATCAATAAGGAATCCTCCATATGTATATCATGAATGCACACCAACCCATGTCAACCCAAAATTCCCCATAAGTTCGGCATCAAAAGGCATGTTCAAACAAACCAAACCCCACACATGAAAGATATGGATGTACCCCAACCCATACAATCAAGTTTACACACACTACCTCAACCACACTAGTTCATAAAAATCTAAAGGGAGAGATTGGGTGGGAATAAAATCACCAAAAATCTCCTAAAAAAAGTTTGGTTCATGGGCTCTGATAACCAGGGATGGAAAGAGGAATAATTATCATTCTTTTGGAAGTCAATAAATTCAAAAATCATATTAAAGATACCCCACAAAATTTCACACAATTTCCTTTTCAAACATGCATCTACCCCACCCAAATATTGACAACCATTTTGGCTATTTAAAATGACTTTGACCACCACCATGGGAAACACCATGGTGTTAAAGAGAATTCTCTCACTATTTAAGCCCACCACACCTAATAATATAGCATGGAAGAATCTCCCTCATCATTTCTATCTCATCTAGAGTGCTCGACCACACCACACACAAGTACCACCATGAACACTACTAAAACCATGGAGGTGTCCCTATTTTTCAGAGGGGAACCACCCTAGCTAAAATAGCCACCCTGACTGTTTCACTCATTATAGTGAAATCATCACCACACAACTAGATCAAACACAGTCACCCTTTTGAGAGATATGTAAAGGACCCTAAAACACTGTGAATGGACTTACATAAAATCTGAGTGACCTTTGTGTGAGCTGAAACTGACCCTTACATTAACCTAGAATTACCCCTAAATGAACTAGGGATTAAACTTATGACATGAGCCATGACCAAAAAAATTCATGTACACCTGTGTGGTGTTCCCTACACCAATGGAATCCCACATCAATCTCCCTAAAACACCGCACCCACTCCCACGGCATGGTGTTCCTCCCCAAAACCAAAATAAACCACCACATGAATTAAGATACTTAAACAAAAAACTATGAATTCATAAACTGGGGGTGTCACAATAATCATGTCTATAATGTTCAGAATAAGAAGTTTGATATTGATTATAATCTCACCTACCTTTGGCATTATCTCCTGAGACATATAAACAAGAAACACATCAAAAGACTCCATAAAGATGGATTATTTGAACCATTCAATTATGAATCATTTAATACATGAAAATATTTTTTATTAGGTACGATTACCAAAAAAACTTTTAGTGGAATAGGTGAAATGTCTAGTGGACTACTAGATCTCATATAAAGTGATTTATGTGGAACAATTAGTACACAATAAAGAAGATGTTTTATGTACTTTTTTATATTTACCGATGAATTTAGTCGGTATAAATATGTTTTTCTAATGAGACATGAGTATGAAACTTTGGAAAAGTTCAAAGAGCTATATAATGAAGTACAAAGTAAACTGAGAAAAAATATAATGATATTATGATCAGATAAGGGTGGTGAATACTTAAGCCAGGAATTCATTGATCATCTAAGGGATAGTGGAAATTTTTTCACAACTCAATCCTCCTAGAACAACAAAATGGAATGGTATGTCTAAGAGGAAGAATCATACTTTGTTGGATATGGTCCTATTAATGATGAGTCTATGTTACCTTCCTATTAATTTTTGAGGTTATTATCTGGAAATTGATGCATTCCTACCTAAACTCATTACATTTAAAGAAGTCATAAAGACAAAATATGTGATATGGATGGGGAAACGTCCCAAAACATATTTTATACAGATTTGTGGTTGAAAAACACTTGTATGATGTTTGAATTCTGATAATCTTGGACCCAAGTAAGATATAATTTTATTTATTGGTTACATCAAGGAAACACTGTGATATAATTTTCATAACCCAAATGAACACAAAGTATTTATGGGCATGACATGCTACTTTTCTTGAAAAGAAACACATTGGTCGAGGTGAAAATGGTAGGAAAATTGAACTTGGAGAATTTAAATACTAAAAAAATGAAGTGTTCCTGAGATGGAGGTTGAGAAGGTTACATAAAGATTTGTGGAAGAAGAACTGACACATGTTATACAAGAACCTCAAGAATCTGGTAGGATTCATTAAGAGCCTGAGAGATTGGACGTGGATTGGTTTTCATATGGAGGTCATGGTCATAGAAATCTTGAGTGCATGAAATTTCTTAGAAATTATAATATGGTTGGAACCCCTCTTCAGTATCATCCATTATAATAATATACTCTAAGGCATAAGCAGTAGCAGGGTGCTCTGTCTTTTGATCAATAGAGACGAGAAGGGGGGAGAGAAGAGGATGGCCCTATGATGCTCCTCGTCCTTAGGCATAGAGAGAAAAGTGTGGTCATGTAGGTGGTCTCCATTAGGTCTAGAGAGGATTTAGATTAGTATGCAGTAATATACATGATGTAACAACCTGGAGTTTATAAGTGATATTTGTCTCCTGAATAAATGTGTGTGATATTATATTATATAGTATTACATGCATTCTGAAGATAGAGAAACTAAAAAAAATTATTCCACTAATAGATTTCATTACATTATTCAGAAACTAAACCCATGAAAATTCTTAATATTAAAATGGGACAAAAAATATAAAATAAGAAAAGTAGAATTGGAAAATTTGGATCCTTCTAATATGCTAGAATCATCACCCCCAAGAACAAAATAATAAAAATAAAAATATTAGTAAACCAATATTCATATTAGAAAATGAAAATATAGAACCACAATAGGAACTATAGTGAATGTTTAATTAAGGAATGGAAAGGTATTTATAAGAGGAAACATAACTATTAGAATAGTAATGTGACCGTTGGAATACTAATCTCACTGTTGAAATAGTAGTATGACCATTAGGAATAGTAATTTGACATAAAAATAAAAAAATGTTTTTTAAATAATATTTATAATGATTAATTTAAGAAAATATAAATATAATAATCCCATAAAATAGATATCATGATTAAAAAACAAAATAAAATATGAGCACATTTTTAATAAATTTTATTTTAATGTATTTCATAAAAAAATAATTTTTTATATTAAAAATTATAATTACCTATGTTAGAAAATTATTTTTATAAAATTAATATCATTTTTAAAATCAATAAGTTTAAATTGTTCAATGGTGATTTTTTGGTAATTTTTTGAAATACTTCAAGTTTTACATGAATAGTAAAAATATTATTTTTCAAATATCACATGTTTTAAGACATAATGATGATAAAATAATGCCATAATAAATGTTAAATAGGTTATTTTGACTAAAAATAAATATAATATTATTTATAGGTCATTTAAAAATAATAATCATAGTCACTAAACCTAAAAACTATTTTCCAAAGCCTAAAATTCTAAAGTATCCATTCAATTTTTTTTTCATTTTTCTCCTTTCCTTTTGATTAAAATGATAAATTAAAATTATAAAGTGATTGAAAGACATAAAATATTGTTATTTTATTCATATATTTTTCATTTTCAAAAATGTTTCTATTCAATGTTTTACCTTGGATATTAAATTTTATTTAATACTTCATCCTTAAAATACTCATCTCCTCAAATATAGATACCCATCCCCCTTCCCTCAGAAAACTAAAACTCTCTCACATAAAAAAGTAAAAAACATATCAAAATTCCTTTCTTCAAGTACCTTATAATACTTAGGGACGTTTTCTAGTCATTCAACTCTAAGAATTTATGGGTTTTAGTGTCGTAGAGAAGAAACAACAACGAGAAGAGGGTATGTTTTCATAAACTCTTATTCTCATTTTCCTCTTCTCTTCCTATTTTTCTCTATTCATTTAAAATTAATATCTTCTAAAATTATTTTAGTAATATGTTTACTATATTAACAATGTTATACTACTTTAATCACTATATTATGACATATTTATATGTCAATCTTCTATTTTCTCTACTTTTGATGATGTCCCGTCAACGGTCGGTTATCCACCTACGAAGACATTGTTAACTCTATAACCACCAATTTCATCATTAATGGATAGTATAATATATATATATATATATAATATAAATATGTAATTTTATGTATTCTAATATTCTTAAATTAATTTTACTTATTTATAAATTACCTAAAACAAAAATAGTGAAATCAAAACAAGACAGGATAATTTAAAGAAATCAGGATATCAAAACAATTTACATTTAAAAAAGAATATTCTAAAATAGAATTAAATAATTATAATGGATCCATAGTGACATAACCTAACATAATACACTTATTATTACAAGTTTTAATAAACTTAATTTTTTTATTCCAAAGGTGGAAAAGGGATAAAATAATGCGGGATTTAAGGTAAGGGGATTCTCAAACCCAAACTCCTTTTTGGGTTCTCTTATATTTAAAATTATTTTCTATATAAATTATATTCAAATGTACATAAAATTTACTTCCACTATTATATACCATTTATTTTTAGAGATATAAATGTGTCTTCCCTTTCTAAATGTTTTCTAATCCATTTTCAAATCTTTTCCAAAAAAGCATTAATTTATGAAATCATCACATTGACTCCTCTTAATTTATTTCTTATAAACTCAATAATGATGATGTTTTATGATAAAATATGACTTCTCTTATTCATTTGGGAACCCCAAAGGCTATTCATGAAATTATGTTTTACAAAACCTTTATGAAACTCATTCTTTTCCATGGGTTTATTTCTTGACTATATATTTCCTTTCCATAAGGCATGTATGATGATGAGAATTTTATGATATATGAGAACCGAATTATATAGGCCTCCAATTAATTGGGTAATGTAATATATATCATGATATTATGTGTATTATGTATGAACATGATTCTAGTTTTTTCACAATCATGATATTGCGATTTATGCACATATGTTATTCCTGAACATGATGTTATCTTTGTTCACAAATATGTGTTGTATTTACCCATTATGTTATGATGTTTCAATATCATGAACATGACACATTCAATGTATTTATCAAATGTTTCTCTCATTATTATTATTATGATCCTATCCTTATGGTATGATGATGTTGATAATCATCACCCGTATACCATTGATTCATGTCCCTTCTTCCACCAATTAATGATATTTTAGGTCACCCCTTTATTTGATTTATATCCTAAAGTGATTACAGTTAATAATTAGAATGTGAGATCTTTTAGGAATATAAAGAATAAGGATTTAAATAATGCTTTAGTTTTATTATGTACAAGTGATGTATGTGCTTAATTTTTCCAAGATAAACCTTTTCATCATACACTATATCACTATTATGTTGTTTATATTAAAAATGATGTAATGGTCATTTAATAAACATTTAGGTCACTATAGGGTTGGTATCGGAGCGTGGGTTAGTTAATTTGGGAACTAGGATTAGAAAATGTTAGTGAAACCATACGGGTAAGTCTAAGTGTAGGTAATTATTTTAAGTTCGGTAAAGTATAAGAGTTCATGGTTTTAGAGAAATTAAATATCTATATGGATATAACACATGGATGTGGATATGAAATGGTTGTAACTAGGTGCAATAACACTGAAAAGGGACGATTGTTCATTGACTCGATTGTTACCCAATGCACAACAAAGATATCTTTCTACAGACCTGGTTTGATCCTCCTGGGGAATATGATTAGATTAATCATAAACTCTATAAAAATCATTATAATAGATAAATAACTAATTTAATTATTCCTATTAATGTTAGAGAAGGATTAAAGTACATGATCCTAGAACTATCATTGGAGAATAATGTTGTGGTAAACATAGGGATCCAATATGATATAACTTTAGAATTAATTTTCGTATAAGAATAAATTATTTATTCATGATTTTTTGGATTATGATTGTTCAAACCTTTTCTATTTAAGAAAATAGTAGTAACTAAGAGAAACCAAAATAATGAATCATGCGATGGACAATGTAGTGATTGTCTGAGGACATCCTCAATGCCATGGGAGGTAGAGTTCAAAACTTCATAGGGATTCTTACTAAGCTAGATCCTAGTAATGAACAATAACTTGAATAATTTGGAATGTCTACATTCTCCTAAGGAGAAACTATCCATCGAGACTGTTATGTGGAAACGACTGCCAAAATTTTGTTGTTCATCCAATCCACTCATCACAAAATAGTGGATCAACTCAATAGAGAAGATATTTTCAGTGCTCCAATGTTTTGAGAAGGAGATGATTACTCTGGCCGTCTATCATTTGGATGGAGAGGTTGATCAATGGTGGGAGTTTAAAAATAATTCCAATAAAAAGGATGAATTGGAAGAAATGGAGTGTTAAAACTTTAATAATATATTTCTTAATATGTATTTCAATCGAACTATTTAAACAAAGAAGGATAGAGAATTCCTAGAGCGTAAGAAAAAGTAGGGTGAATCTATGAAGTCTTATGAAAAAACCTTCACAATTCTTGAAAGATATTCCATGGGATTTTATTTCAACAATGATAGAAAAATAGATATAGATTCTTCAGTGGTTTAAAAACACACCTCTTAAATGATCTAGCTATCTATTACTTTGGGATTTATGAAGAAGTTGTTCGATGTGATATCAAAGTAAATATGGATTTTGAATAATTGTCTGATGGTTATGGAGATAATAAATGAAATATAGAGTTAAATTCTGGTGGAACAAATGAAAAATGATGAATGAAGATCCAACCACCCACATGTCAAAAATGTGGGAAGAATCATCATGGAAATTTTCTCAAAGAGATAGGGAAATGCTTAAAGTGAGAAGAGAAGGCTACCAAACTCATGAATGTCAAATAGAAATGAATAATCCAACCAAAATTATGGAGGAAAGGATGGAACCACCCATGGTTCAATGCTTCAACTGTAGGTAGTAAGGCCACTATGCAAGTCAGTACACTAAACCATAGGTCATTAAGGGAAATCAATGTCTACAACCACCAAAAAAGATGAAAGAGAAAGTGAAATATTAGGTCATCACTACCATGGAGGTGGAACATGAAAATGAAATCATACAAGTTACACTTCATAAACTCAATAATAAAAAGATTTTAATTTGATTCTAGTTCTACACATTCCTTTATATCATCTAGAAATGTTAAATCACAACCCTGATTACTTGATGTAAAAATATCTATAAAGACACCTATTGGTTTGATCAATGAAACTCAAGTGTTGGAATATTTTGTTAGTGTATGTGAGATGATTCTTCCAGTGAATATCTTAATCCTTCCCTTGGTGGAATTATATTCTATATTAGGCTTGGCTTGACTCTCGTTATATAAATATCACAATAACTTTTGGGAAAAGTAAATCTCTTTCTATATTTCGATTCATCCTATGCTATTGTACTAATTCAAGTAAGATCAGGAATATCCTTTGGAAAATCCCTCAATGGTGTGTGTTTTGATACCTACCAAAAAATAATACCCTTCCCAAATGGTTGAGTTGATGTAAAGTATCAACTATGAAGAAATTCCCATTGTAAGGAAATAATCAGATGTATTTCCCAAAAGAGTTACCTTGCCTTCCCATAGATTATGAGCTAGAGTTCTCAATATAGCTTATACTAAGAGCCACTCAAATCTATAAATTACACAATAGGATACCCCCTATTGAAATGGAATATTTAAAGAATAAGATACAATAGCATTTGAAAAAAGGGTTCATATGACCTAGCGCAAATCCTTGAGGTGCTCTGGTGCTCTTTGTCAAGAAAAAAGATAGATCAATGCGATTGTGTATCAATTATAAAGAGCTCAACAAGATCACCATAAAGAACAAGTATCCATTACAAAGTATTACTAACTTATTCAATCAACTTTGAGGAGTTCATTACTTCTAAAATATGGATCTTCATTCTAGATATCATCAATTGAGGGTGAAGAAGGAAGATATTTAGAAAACAACTTTTCGTATGAGATATGGACACTATGAGTTCATAGTGATTATCTTCAAACTTAATAATTCCCCTGAAAATTTCGTGGATTTGATGAATAGAGTCTTTATAAACAACCTTGAAAGTATTTTGGTGGACGATATTGATGATTTTCTCATTTACTCTAAGAGTAAGAAAAAATATGAAGAGCATATAAGGATTGTTCTAACAACATTAAGTAAGATGAAATTGTATTCTATGTTCAGTAAGTGTGACTTTTGGATGTAACAAGTCACATTATTGGGGCATGTAATCAAAAGTGAGGGAATTTTTATAGACCCTTACAAACATGGGGAATTAAGGAATGGCCTAAAACCACAAGAATGAAAAAAATCCATAGTTTTTTTGACTTAGTTGGGTACTACAGACATTTTTTGAGAAATTTATCAAGATTTTATATCTCTCTAACTATGTTAACATTGAAAGGGGTGAAGTATGTATGGATGGATGATTTCAAGAAAATATTTAATGATCTCAAGAAAAGGCTAATCACTATGTCTGTACTCACACTACCACTAAGTGGAGAAGGTTTTGTGATATACAGTGATGATTCAAAAAAAGGATTTGGTTGTATACTAATGTAGAAGGATAAAGTGACAACCTAGGTATCAAGATAGTTGAAATTTCATAACTATAACTATCATATGAATGATATAGAGTTATTAGCTATTATCTTCACTTTGAAGATTTAGCGAACCTACCTTTATGGTGAGAAGTGTGACATATATACAAATCACAAGATTATAAATTATATATTCACACAGAAGGAGACCAAGAATCAAAGAAGATGGTTAGATTTGATCAAGGACTATGATTTATCTATTCACTACAATCATGGAAAGGAAAAAAAGGTAATATTAACAGGAAAGAACTTGGTATTCTATCCATGATCTGGATTGAGAAATACCATATCTTCATGGATATGAAAATTATGGATATGGAAATC
This sequence comes from Viscum album, assembly GCA_963277665.1. Taxonomy (NCBI): domain Eukaryota; kingdom Viridiplantae; phylum Streptophyta; class Magnoliopsida; order Santalales; family Viscaceae; genus Viscum; species Viscum album. Next base: position 1,121,682,926 of record OY728121.1, read on the forward strand.
ATAAATTCAAGGAATACATCCTACCTTTCCCAAATGATTTCCCAACCATCCATATAAGATAAATAAAATAGGCATAAATAGATGATATGGATCATCAAAATAATATGGAATTAGTGAATGAGGGGAAGCTTCCTAAATCCCACATCGATAAAGAGGTGTCATTTAGTTTGGAAGAAGACTTTGTGTGTCTAAATCACCTGATATAAAGAAAGATCTATTGGATAATACACATAGATCAACTTTCTCTATGCATCTTGAAAGTACCATGATGTATCATGATCTTTGAGATCACTTTTGGTGGGACAACATAAAGAATGATATCACCAAGTACACCTCATGTTGTTCAGTATATTAACAAGCTAAAGTAGAGTGATAAAATATCAAGGTGATGATGCAACTATTTCCCATTCCCATATGGGAATGGGAATACATCACAATAGACTTTTTCACTAGTCTATCAAATACATCCAAAGTAGGAAACACAATATGGGTTGTGGTTAATCGACTCACCAAGTCTGCTAACTTCATCACTATTCAAGAAGATTTATCACTTTAAAAACTTGCTAAGATGTATGTAAAGGAATTATTGAGGTGGCCTAGGTCACCAATTTAGATCGTCTATAATCATGATCCAAGGTTCTACTCTAAAGTATATAAAATCATCCAACATTCTTTGAATACTAAATTAAATTTCAGTATGGCTTTTCACCCCCAAATGGTTGGAAAATCTGAAAAGACCATTCAAACACTCGAGGAGATGTTGAGATCCTACTTAATGGTATTTAAAGGAGGATGTGATCAAAATATCTCATTGGTTGAGTTCTCATACAACAAAAAATTCCACTAGAGTATTAAAATGGCTCCATATGAATCTCTATATGGGAAGAAATGTAGAACTCCTACTTGTTTAGATGAAGATGATGAATGAAATATACTTGGACATTATCTTGAACAAGAGATGACATAGAAGGTTTGAGCCATCCAAAAAAATATGAAAGCTTCTGAGAGTTGATAGAAGAGCTATGTTGACAACCATCAAAGGGAATTGAAGTTTAATGTTAGATAATTTTTTTCCTTTGAACATCATGATGGAAGAGTGTCATGTGATTTAAAATGAAAGGAAAGTTTAACCTAGGTTCATTGGCCCCTTTGAGATCCTTGATTTCATAGGAGTAGTGATATATCAGATAGCACATCCACCAAAGATAGCTCAAGTTCATGATGTGTTCCATGTATCTCTCCTGAGGAAGTAGATAACTGATCCCTCACATGTACTGAATCTGAAGGTGGTACAAATGGGGAATTTCATCTTTATTGAAGAGAAGCTAATGAAGATATTGGACTATAAAAACAAAGTTCTATGCAACAATATAACTCACATTGTCTAAGTGTTGTGGCAGAACCATAAATATGAAGTGGAAACATGGAAATTAGAGGAAATGATGAAACCAAAGTACTCTCATCTATTCCCAACCAATAATATGAGTTGAAAATTCAGGGATGAAATTTCAAATGGGGGGAATAATATAATTACCCAGAGTTTATAAGTGATATTTTTTCCTGAATAAACATGTGTTATATTATATTATATAGTATTAAACGCATGAAAAACATAAAGAAACTAACAAAACATTATTTCACTAATAGAGATCATTACATTATTCAATAACTAAATCCATTAAAATGATAACATTACAATTGGACAAAAAATATATGACAATAAAAATAGAGTGGGAAAATTTTGATCCTTCCAATCTACTAGAATCATCACCCCTGTGAACAAAACTATAGAAAAGAAACATAATATTAGTAAATCAATCAACATGTTAGAAAATAAAAATATAGAACCTTGAGAGTAATTGTATTTAATGTTGAATTAAGGAATTAATAGGTATTTATAGGAGGTAATATGACATTTGGAATAGTAATGTGACTGTCAGAAGAGTAACCTGACCATTAGAAATAGTAACCTGATCATTGGGAATAGTAATTCAACATAAAAATAATAAAAAGTAATGTAAACAATATTTATATTGGGTAATTTAAGAAAATATAAATATTATAATCCCATAAAATAAAAATCAATATTAAAAACTCAATAAAAATATAAGCACATTTTTAATAAACTCTATTTTAACGTATTTCGTAATAAAATCATTATTTTTATATTAAAAATTAAAATTACCTATGTTAGAAAATTATTTTGATAAAATGACTATAATTTTTATAATAATCACCTTGAAATTGTTCAAGTTTCATTTTTTAGTAATTTCCTAAAATACTTCAATTTTTTATGTGAATAGTAAATATATTATTTTTTAAATAGAGCATGTTTTCTGAAAAAATGAAGATGAAATGAATTATTAAATAATAAATTGGTTATTGAAGAAAAAATTAATTTAATATGATATATGGGTAATGTAACACCCAAGAATTTTATGAGAAATATTTTGTTTTTATATAAATCATCAAAGGAATCTTTCACTACACACAACACTAGCTTGGCTTTCTTTACATGCAATCACGACCTTCCTCGATAGCTTGCGTCGTACGCAATACCGAGTTTCACTAAACAACGATATGCTATTAAAATATTATTAAAACTAGCTGTTATGAATAGTAATACCTACTTTTTGAAATTTTGTAAATTTTATTTTTCAAAATGGACATCATTTTTGGATTCATAATATCGAAATTAGCCTAGGGTGAAATTTTGGTATTTTTCTGAAAACTTTCAATTTTTGATGAATAGTGAAAACACTTGGTTACTATTTAAAAACCAAATTTTTATTTAAATAATTATGTATTTTATTTAAATTTATTTTAGGTCAAAATTGATACATAATACCTATATAAGTTCAATGCAATTCATTGGAGTCATTTTATTATAATTTTAGATATATAAAAATTTTATTGAACTTTTCACCGTCTTTTACCCACCTCTTAGAAGAATTTGAAAATTTACATAAAACTTAATTTTACCGCTTCTCTGATTGGAATTTAGAAAATCCGAGAGACATGGTTAATATCAAGGACTAAAATGTGGTTCAATGAGATGAAAATAATTTTTGGTGAATAGTAACTTTTTACTTTTTTTTACCACGGTTAAAAGTAAATAGGGAAATTAAGGATAAAAATATTATTATTATTACCCTAACACATGTCCTAATTCTATTGGATAAGTATAACTCGACCAAAAATAACATTAGGAATAAAATATGACCATTTAGGCCCACTTGGATTAGATTAGGACATTTATTATTAATTTATTTAAAGATGGGTTAAAATAGTTAAAATCAAAGTTTAATAACTAAATAATTTTTAATATAGGTTTATACATAAGATAAGTTCGGCTATAAATATTAATTAGAAAGATAAAATATTTCCTACCTAATGGTATTTTATTTGTAATTTTTAGACATTGAATAATTTAATTTATTTATGACATAATGATGATTCAGTAATTATATTATTAATGAAATATTGACATAATTGATGTTATAAATATCCAAATAAACGTAATTTGAGACTTTTTATGAATTAAAATAATTTTCTAGGTTAATATGACATGTTAGTATTGATTTAATTAACTTTTTTAGAACTAATATTTCTGTTATGATTTTCACAAAAATCAATTACCAAATAGTGTCAAAATTGACATAAAATAGTTTTTAAAACAAATATTATATTATTAATTGTTATTTTATTCCTAAAAATCTAAGGTTCGGCAAAATGACTTAGATAAGGTTATATATATTAATAATAAACAACTTGGGGTTAGTTTGTCTTGTTATAGTAAGTTTATTAACCTTATAGTGTAAGAAAACAAGAAGACACGGTAAAAGTTAAATTATCTAACTTAAAGTTAAATCTAAATGATAAGGTTAAAATAGAAACCTAAACTTGTAGAAATTATATTGGATGAGAGGATGTCTACAGAACCCCACCTTAGCTTTTAAATAAATCAATTTGAAGCTATTGAAAACCGAATATGGGTTTATAATAAAATAATATTTTTAGTTTTTCCAAAGGTGCCCCTCTCCTCCCTTATAAAAGGGCACCTCCTCCCTCTCTTCCTCACACCACTTTGAGCCTTCATGCTCGGCAAAAACCTGCCAAATTATCTTCTCCACTTCCCTAGAAACATCCTAGAGGTCCTGGTCTTCTTCAAAGACCAATTTTAGTTCCCTATGAGGAGGTCTCAAAGAGGCGCTTCAAAGAAGAGGTAATGTCCGTTACCGATTCTTTCAACTTTATTTCTTCTTCCACTTATTCTTCATTAGTTGTTTCATTATGAAGTAATAACATCAGTATAAATCATATACTGATATGTTATTATAAGTATGAAACGACCCTATTTCACCATCTATCCATCCTACAGAAAACGAAATCACCGCGCGTGCGTACGTACGGAATACCGTCTCTACGCCGTGGTGTAATCTATTTTCCACCACCACCTTACTTGGATGGGTATACTGGTGTAAATAATAACTATATATGATTATTGTAAAGTGATATTGATTCTGAAATAGTATACATACACTCCAATACAATTCCACGATCATGGGAACGATATCATCGCTCGTGCGTACGTACGGAATACCGTCTCCACGATGTGATGCGACTCGTTCTACATGATCTTCATTGCATAATTATTATATAAATGAATTGGATGAATGAATATGATATATATTACACTAATAACATTCTTTAAATGAGGTATCTATAACCTAAAGAGAAGAATAAGAATTTATTCGACAAAACACGCATAAGAACAAAAAGTAATAAACACCCGAATAACATGTAGCAATGAAATATTACTAATTAGAAGCTAAGAATATGGACATATATGATATCATAAAAATGGGTATTATTCTGGAATAAGTCAATGACATTATTTAAATCATTATACAGGAGGTTCGGACACTTACAACGCAAATCAGACCTAAGGTAAGGGAAAATCTCGCAATCTCATTTTTATCCGAGATTGTTTATACTTCAGAATTTACAGGGGAATATTTCTCATCCAAATCCATGTTTCCTCAATATGTAATATTTATATCCTTCTACAATAGTTTATATCCATTTTTACCATTCAGTGAGTTTTTAGTAAAAGATATGAAAGGAATCTTTTGTCGTTTTTCGTACGAGGTACTTTTTGACTTTTCCGACAAAAGTACGAGAAAAATATTTTTTTAACTTATACGGCATGAATGGATTTTTAGAAAATTATTTCCATGAAGCTTACATTAAAAGTTTTCATGTTTATTTTTAATCAACTTCTTTTAGTTCAAAATTATATGACATGTTAAGAAAGGAAAATGTTTTTGAAGTAGAAAAGATATTTTCCTCAAGAATGGAATTCAAGTGTTTTATCAAAATTATTTTCCATATAAGATAATATAGGGTTCTGTTTCTATCCCTATTATTACATTTATTTTATTATGTTGTGATGGAATTATTTTTATGAATTCCTTTATCTTATATGAATTGTTTTATGATGTCACGATGTTTAAGAATCCCATTTTTATTACATGGGTTATGCAATGATGTATGATTTATGAGTCTTGTGGCACACATAAGAATGGTTTCATTATGAGATGGGTGGAACCTATATCTCCCTCCAATTCATTGGGTAAATATTTCTATCTCATGAGATAGACATGGCTGGAACGACAGGTTAAACCGGTTCAGTGAAACAGGACTGAAATGAGGAGTGAACTCGGTTCAGAAATGGACTTTGTCCGCTAAGATAGTCTTGGCTATGAGTCTTGACTACTAAGAAATGATTCTCTATGATTATGTGTGTATGCCATAAAGTTTCATGTTTTAAGTTATGATTATTGGGATTACATTTCACTACTATGATTTATTCCATGTTATGAAATTATGATCTCTTTTGCAGGTTAAGATTTCCAAAATGTTATGTTCTTATGAATATGATGTGATTGATATTTCTTTTGTATACCCTTACTGAGAATTTGAGCTCACCCTTTTGTATGTTTTCTTTCCCCAGGTTAGGAAGAAGGTTATTAAGTAGGAAATGCCAAAAGGGACTCTAGATATGATGAAATAAATGGGAGACAATGTAGATGCTTTATGAACCAGTTGTTTATGTTTCCCAGTTTCTAAAGACACTATACCTATACGGTCCTTTTCGGGTTTTGTTATATGTTCTAATAAGTGTGCTTAAATTTTTAAGAATTAACAATGTATGTAAAGTATGGGTCGTTATAGTTGGTATCAGAGGAAAGGTATAGTCAACCTTTGGAAACTAGGATGTGAAAGCCTTAGTAAGAACCCTAAGGATAATTATAATCATAGAACACAATCTTAGTGTTTTAGAAATGGCCATGAACAAACTATAATAAGACCTTAAGTGTGGAATTTTATTCTTGATTATGTGTTTTTCCTATTATAATTAGTGTTTATCACACTATTCTTCTTGGTTTTAGTCAATTGATGGAACCCGAAGGAACCGTGTTAATGTGGAATGCGACGGGCAATGCAATGATTGTACCCCTAAGCAACCAAACGTTATGGGAGCTGGAATGCAAAATCTTGTAGCCATGATCACACAACTTTCTCAAGCTACGAATCATGTAGGACTTCCAAACGAGCAAAGTAAGGAGCAAAATTTTGTTGAATCCTTCATGAGGAAGCACCCACCTTCATTCAGTGGGTCTTCTGATCCATTAGTGGATGAACAATGGATCAATGCCACTGAAAAGATATTTTCAGTTCTTCAATGTTCTGAACATGATAAAGTCATCTTAGCAGTTTATCGGTTGGAAGGTGATGCTGATCAATGGTGGAATCTTATTAAGAATATGAGGAAAAGGGATGAAATTGAGTCCATGGAATGGGACAAGTTCAAGAACTTATTTTTCTATAAGTTCTTCCCTCGTATTCTCTAAACAAAGATGGAGAAGGAGTTTCTTGAAGTAAAGAAAAAGGATGATGAATCTGTTGGTACCTAGGAAGAAAATTTTACAAGACTTTCAAGGTACGCTTCAGGTATTATTATCCAACCTGAGAGTAAGATCGATCGATTCCTTAGTGGCTTAAAACCAAGTCTTCGAAGGTCATTAGCCATAAGGGACTTCAATAGCTACGAGGAAATTGTTCGATGTGCTCTCAAGGTTGAGATGGAGATTGGTGTAACCCATCAGTCATATGGGTTTGATAAGAATAGGAAAATGGAATCCAAAGGAAAATCTAAAGAGCACACTGAAAAGAAGATGAGTTTTCCCTTATGCTCAAAGTGTGGAAGGAAAAATGGAGGAAATTTTCTTAAGGGGACAATAAAATGTTATTAGTGTGGAAAAGAAGGTCATCGGGCAATTGAATGTCGAAATAATGGGAAGAAGATGTCTAATGATGCAAACAAAGGAAGGGATACACAGAATGAACCTAATACCCTTCAATGTTTCAAGTGCAAGGAAATGGGGAATTATGAAAATCAATGCCCTAATCCAAGGGTTGATGATGATGATCGGCATCAACAAACTCTTAAGGCCAAAGACAAAGGAAAGTCACATGCAATTTCTATCAGCGATGTGGAGTACGATAACGAACTGGTGAAAGGTACACTTACCATCCACTCTAAAGTAGGAAATGTTTTATTTGATTTTGGATCCACCCACTCTTTTATTTTTGAAGAATTTTCTAAGGGTATCACCATAGTACCTCAATAATTAGGTGTTGAGTTAGCTGTGAAAACCCCTAATGGAACAACAGTCGCATCAAAAGGTTATAATTTTTCTCCGATTGAAGTTTGAGGGAAAGTGCTTCCTGTAAATCTTGTGATCCTTCATATAGTGGAATTTGATGTGATTCTTGGAATGGATTGGCTTTCTCTATATAGAGATCATATCAATTTCCAAATAAGGGAAGTCACATTTCATATTCCAGATCAATCTATGATCGTCTATCAATGCAAGGATGAACATAACCTTCCAGTGGAAATTTCTTCCATCTTATGGGTTTTGACTCCACTAAATGAAGGTTATTTATCTCAACTGGTTGGTGAGAAACTCACGAATAAGAATATTCCCATTGTACGAGAGTTTGATGATGTCTTTCCAGATGAATTGCCAGGTCTTCCACCAAATCGTGAAGTTGAGTTTTCAATAGAACTCGTACCGAGTGCTTTGCCTATTTCAAAGACACCTTATAGAATGGCCCCAATTGAGTTGCAGGAATTGAAGAAGAAACTCCCAGAGAATCTTTATAAGGGATTCATACGCCCTAGTGTGTCACCTTGGGGTGCACCTGTTTTGTTTGTTAAGAATAAAGATGGATCAATGAGATTCTGCATTGATTATTAAGAACTTAACAAGATCACTATCAAGAACAAATATCATCTCCCATGAATTGATGACTTATTTGACCAACTACGCAGAGCTCAATACTTTTCCAAGATTGATCTTCATTCAGGGTATCATCAATTAAGGGTCAAAAGGGAGGATATACCAAAGACAGCTTTTTGTACAAGGTATGGACTCTATGAATTTATAGTGATGCCATTTGGTCTTACTAATGCCCCTGCTATCTTCAAGGATCTGATGAATAAAGTCTTTATAGACTATCTTGATCTGTTTGTGGTAGTATTTATAGATGATATTCTTGTCTAATCAATGAGCAAGGAAGAACATGAATATCATTTGAGAATTATATTGAAGACCCTGAGAAAGGAGAAGATTTATGCCAAATTTACCAAGTGTGAATTTTGGATTAAAAAATTTTCATTTTTGGGTCACATAATCTCAAGAGGGGATATCTGTGGATCCAGCAAAAACAGAAGTTATCGAAAGATGGTTGAGACCAACAACAGTAACCGAGATCTGAAGTTTTCTTGGTTTGGCTGGATATTACCGATGTTTTGTGAAAGATTTTTCAAGATTATCTAATCCACTCCCCAGGTTGACTCGAAAAGGAGTTAAGTTCGTGTGGACGGAGGAATGTGAAGAGAATTTCAAGGAGTTGAAAAGAAGGTTATCCAGTGCACCTATACTCACACTTCCTTGTAGTGGAGAAAGGTTTGTGATCTATAGTGATGCATCCAAGAAGGGGTTAGGGTGTGTTCTTATGAAAAATGATATGGTGATAGCTTATGCCTCACGACAGTTGAAAATCCATGAACAAAATTACCCAACTCATGATTTTGAGATAGCTGCGGTAATCTTTGCATTAAAGATTTGGAGGCATTATCTTTATGGAGAAAGGTGTGATATTTATACTGATCATAAAAGTTTAAAGTATATTTTCTCACAAAAGGAGCTGAATATGCGCCAAAGAAGATGGTTGGAGATGATTAAGGATTACGACTGCTCAATTCATTACCACCCTGGGAAAGCAAACAAGGTGGCAGATGCATTAAGTTGACAAGACCATGCCAGTTTATCCATGATGAGGATCACAAAAGATACAATATTTATGGATTTACAAAGGATGGATCTTGGAATTATAATGGAAGGGGAGAAATTGTATCTTTCTAAAATGAATGTTGCACCATCTATACAAGTGAAGATTAAAGAGGCATAGAAAGAAAATGTAGAGTTACAAAAGAAGGTGAGAAATGTTCCTGAATTCAACCTTTATTGTGATGGGATAATAAAGTTCAAAAATCCGGTTTGTGTTCCTCCCATCCCCGAATTAAAGAAGGAGATGCTGGATGAGGATCATAGTTCTTCATTCTCTATTCATCCTGGAAGCACAGATATGTATAGGGACCTGAAAGAGTACTTCTGGTGGGATGGCATGAAAATAGATGTTTCTAAATATGTCTCTCGATGCTTGGTTTGTCAGCAAGTTAAAGCTGAGAGACAGTAGTCTAAGGGGATGTTACAACCATTACCCATACCTGAATGGAAATGGGAAAACATCACTATGGACTTTGTCACTGGAATTCCTAAAACATCCAAAGGCAATAATTTTATCTGGGTCATAGTTGATCGTCTTACAATGTCTGCAAACTTCATTGCTATTAGAGAGGATTTCTCTCTGGATCAGCTTGACATGATATATGTGAAGGAAGTGGTAAGGTTGCATGGAGTAAAACTTTCCATTATATCTGATCGGGATCCGAGGTTTACCTCAATGTTTTGGCGAAGTCTTCAGCATACTCTGGATACAGAGTTGAGCTTCAGCACTGCTTATCATCCTCAGACAGACAGCCAGTCTGAGAGGACAATTCAAACTCTATAAGATATGTTTAGAGCTTGCTCTATGGATTTCAAAGGTGGTTGGGATCAACACCTACCTTTGGTATAATTTTCTTATAATAATAGCTTTCACTCCAGTATTCAGATGGCTCCTTATGAAGATCTCTATGGAAAGAAATGCAGGACTCCAACTTGCTGGGATGAAGTTAGGGAAAGAAAGCTATTAGGACCTAATCTTGTTGATGAGATGGAAGAAAAGGTCAGATCTATTCAACAACACATTAGAGTAGCTCAGAGTCGACAAAAAAGTTATTCCGACAACCGAAGAAAAGACCTAGAGTTTGAAGTGGGTGATAAAGTGTTCTTACGAATATCTCCATGGAAGAGGGTCATGAGATTTGGAAAGAAGGGAAAGTTGAGCCCTAGATATATTAGTCCTTTTGAAATTATGGATCGTGTTGGGAAGGTAGCTTACCGATTGAGCTTCCACCGAATCTCTCCCAAGTTCATGATGTGTTCCATGTATCTCTCCTGAGAAAGTATATACCTGATCCTTCACATGTACTCAGCTCAGAAGTTGTACCGCTGGAGTAAGATCTTTCTTATGAAGAACAGCCGATAGAGATTCTGGATCATAGCGAAAAAGTCCAACGGAACAAGACCACTCGCTTGGTGAAATTTTTATGGAGGAACCACCAATTAGAAGAAGCTACATGGGATCTTGAGCATATGATGAGGGAGAGGTATCCTCATCTGTTTGTTATAAAGGGACAAATTTCGAGGGCGAAATTCATTTTAAGGGGGGTAGAATGTAACATCCGAAACTTTTATGAGAAATATTTTGTTTTTATATAAATCATCAAAGGAATCTTTCACTACAAACAACACTAGCTTGGCTTTCTTTATACGCAATCATGACCTTCCTCGATAGCTTGCGTCGTAAGCAATACCGAGTTTCACCAAACAACGATATGCTTTTAAAATATTATTAAAACTAGCAGTTATGAATAGTAATACCCACTTTTTGAAATTTTTTAATTTTTATTTTTCAAAATGGACTTCATTTTTGGATTCGGACTATCGAACTTAGCCTAGGGTGAAATTCTGGTATTTTTCTGAAAACTATCAATTTTTGATGAATAGTGAAAACACAGGGTTACTATTTAAAAACCGACTTTTAATTTAAATAATTATTTATTTTATTTAAATTTATTTTAGGTCAAAATTGATACATAATACCTATATAAGTTCAATTCAATTCATTGGAGTCATTTTATAATAATTTTAGATATATAAAAATTTTATTGAACTTTTAACCGTCTTTTACCCACCTCCTAGAAGAATTTGCAAATTTACATAAAACTTAATTTTACCGCTTCTGTTAGTGGAATTTCCAAAATCTGAGAGACACGGTTAATATCAAGGAATAAAATGTGGTTCAATGAGATGAAAATAATTTTTGGTGAATAATAATTTTTTACTTTTTTTTACCATGGTTAAAAGTAAATAGGGAAATTAAGGGTAAAAATGTTATTATTATTACCCTAACACATGTACTAATTCTATTGGATAAGTGTAATTCGACCAAAAAAAACCTTAGGAATAAAATATAACCATTTAGGCCCACATGGATTAGATTAGGACATTTATTATTAATTTATTTAAAGAAGGGTTAAAATAGTTAAAATCAATGTTTAATAACTAAATCATTTTTAATATAGGGTCATACATAAGATAATTTCGACTTTAAATATTCATTAGAAATATAAAAAGATTTCCTACATAATATTATTTTATTTTTAATTTTTAGAAAATGAATAATTTAATTTATTTATGACACAATGATGATACAATAATTATCTTATTAATGAAATATTGACATAATTGATGTTATAAATACCCAAATAAATGTAATTTGAGACTTTTTATGAATTAAAATAATTTTCTTGGTTAATATGACATGTTATTATTGATTTAATTAACTTTTTTTGAACTAATATTTCTGTTATGATTTTCACAAAAATCAATTACCAAATAGTGTCAAAATTGACAAAAAATAATTTTTAAAACAAATATTATATTATTAATTGTTATTTTATTCCTAAAAATCTAAGGTTCGGGAAAATGACTTAGATAATGTTTTATATATTAATAATAAAAAACTTGGGGTTCTTTTGTCTTGTTATAGTATGTTTATTAACCTTATAGTGTAAGAAAACAAGAAGACACGGTAAAAGCTAAATTATCTAACATAAAGTTAAATCTAAATGATAAGGTTAAAATAGAAACCTAAACTTGTATAAATTATATTGGATGAGAGTATTTCGACCCATCCCCACCTTAGCTTCGAAATAAATCAATTTGGAGCTATTAAAAACTGAATATGAGTTTATAATAAAATAATATTATTAGTTTTTCCAAAGGTGCCCCTCTCCTCCCTTATAAAAGGGCACCTCCTCCCTCTCTTCCTCACACCACTTTGAGCCTTCAATCTTGGCCAACCCCTGACAAATTATCTTCTCCACTTCCCTAGAAACATCCTATAGGTCCTGGTCTTCTTCAAAGATAAATTTTAGTGCCCTAAGAGGAGGTCTCAAGGAGGCGCTTCAAAGAAGAGGTAATGTCCGTTACCGATTCTTTCAACTTTATTTCTTCTTCTACTTCTTCTTCTTTAGTTGTTTCATTATTAAGTAATAACATAAGTATCACTAATATAATGATATGTTATTATAAGTATGAAACAACCCTATTTCACCATCTATCCATCCTATGGAAAACGAAATCACCACGCGTGCGTACGTACGGAATACCGTCTCCACGCCGTGGTGTAATCTATTTTCCACCACCACCTTACTTGGATGGGTATAATGGTGTAAATAATAACTATATATGATTATTTTAAATTTATATTGATTATTAAATAGTATACATACACTCCAATACAATTCCATGATCATGGGAACGATATCATCGCTCGTGCGTACGTACGGAATACCGTCTCCACGATGTGATGCGACTCGTTCTACATGATCTTCATTGCATAATGATTATATAAATTAATTGAATGAATTGAATGAATTAATATGATATATATTACACTAATACCATTCTGGAAATTAGGTATCTATAACCTAAAGAGAATAATAAGAATTTATTCGACAAAACACGTATAAGAACAAAAAGTAATAAACACCCGAATAACAAGTAGCAATGAAATATTACTAATAAGAAGCTAAGAATATGGCCATATATGATATCATAAAAATGATTATGATTCTGTAATAAGTCAATGAAATTATTTAAATCAATATACAGTAGGTTCAGACACTTACGAAGAAAATCATACCTAAGGTATGAGAAAATCTCGCAATCTAATTTTTATCTGAGATTGTTTATACTTCAGAATTTGCTGGGGAATATTTATCATCCACATACATGTTTCCTCAATATGTAATATTTATATCCTTATACAATAGTTTATATCCAATTTTACCCTTCGGTGAGTTTTTAGTAAATGATATGAAGTTAATCTTTTTTCGTTTTTCGTACGAGGTACTTTTTGACTTTTCCGACAAAAGTACGAGAAGAATGTTTTTTTAACTTATACGACATGAATGGATTTTTAGAACATTATTTCCATGAAGCTTACTTTACAATTTTTCAAGTTTATTTTTAATCAAATTATTTGAGTTCAAAATTATATGACATGTTAAGAAAGGAAAATGTTTTTGAAGTAGAAAGGATATTTTCCTCAAGAATGGAATTCAAGTGTTTTATCAAAATTATTTTCCATCTAAGATAATATAGGGTTTTGTTTCTATCCCTATTATTACATTGATTTGATTATGTTGTGATGGAATTATTTTTATGAATTCCTTTATCTTATATGAATTTTTTTATTATTTCACGATGTTTAAGAATCACATTTTTATTACATGGGTTATGCAATGATGTATGATTTATGATTTTGTGGAAAACATAAGAATGGTTTGATTATGAGATGGGTGGGACCTATATCTCCCTCCAATGCATTGGGTAATGATTTATATCTCATGAGATAGACATGGATGGAATGGCAGGTTAAACCGGTTCAGTGAAACAGGACTGAAACGAGGAGTGAAATCGGTTCAGAAATGGACTTTGTCCGCTAAGATAGTATTGGCTATGAGTCTTGACTAATAAGATTAGCTATGATTATGTGTGTATGCCACAAAGTTTCATATTTTATGTTATGATTATTGGGATTACATTTCACTACTATGATTTATCCCATGTTATGAAATTATGATCTCTTTTGCAGGTTAAGATTTCTAAAATGTTATGTTCTTATGAATATGATGTGATTGATATTTCTTTTATATACCCTTACTGAGCATTTGAGCTCACCATTTTGTATGTTTTCTTTCCCCAGGTCAGGAAGAAGGTTATTAAGTAGGAAATGCCAAAATGGACTCTAGATATGATGAAATAAATGGGAGACAATGTAGATGGTTTATGAACCAGTTGTTTATGTTTCCCAATTTCTAAAGACATTATACCTATACGGTCCTTTCCTGGTTTTGTTATATGTTGTAATAAGTGTGCTTCAATTTTGATGTATTAACAATGTATGTAAAATATGGGTCGTTATAGTTGGTATTAGAGGAAATGTATAGTCAACCTTTGGAAACAAGGATGTGAAAGCCTCAGTAAGAACCCTAAGGATAAGTGTAATCATAGAACACAATCTTAGTGTTTTAGAAATAGCCATGAACAACCTATGATAAGACCTTAAGTGTGAAATTTTATTCTTGATTATGTGTTTTTCCTATTATAATTAGTGTTGCTCAGACTATTCTTATTGGTTTTAGTCAACGGCTGGAACCCGAAGGAACCGTGTTAATGTGGAATGTGACAGGCAATGAAATGATTGTCCCCCTGAGCAACCAAACATTTTGGGAGCTGGAATGCAAAATCTTGTAGCCATGCTCACAGAACTTTCTCAAGCTATGAATCATGCAGGACTTCCAAACGAGAAAAGAAAGGAGCAACATTCTATTGAATCCTTCATGAGGCAGCCCCCACCTTCATTCAGCGGGTCTTCTAATCCATTAGTGGCTGAACAATGGATCAGTACCACTAAAAAGATATATTCAGTTTTTCAATGTTCTAAACATGATAAAGTCATCTTACCAGTTTATCGTTTGGAAGGTGATGCTGATAAATGGTGGAATCTTATTAAGAATACGAGGAAAAGGGATGAAATTGAGTCCATGGAATGGGACAAGTTCAAGAACTTATTTTTCAATGATTACTTCCCTCGTATTATCTGAACAAATATGGAGAAGGAGTTTCTTGAACTAAAGAAAAAGGTTGATGAATCTGTTGGTACCTGCGAAGCAAATTTTACAAGAATTTCAAGGTACGCTTCTGGTATTATTATCCAACCAGAGAGTAAGATCGATCGATTCTTTAGTGGCTTAAAACCAAGTCTTCGAAGGGCGTTAGCCATAAGGGACTTCAATAGCTATGAGGAAATTGTTCGATGTGCTCTCAAGGTTGAGATGGAGATTGGTGTAACCCATCAGTCATATGGGTTTGATAAGAAGAAGAAAATGGAATTCAAAGGAAAATCTAAAGAGCACACTGAAAAGAAGATGAGTTTTCCCTTATTCTCAAAGAGTGGAAAGAAACATGGAGGAAATTGTCTTAAGGGGACACACAAATGTTATAAGTGTGGAAAAGAAGGTCATCGGGCAATTGAATGTCTAAATAATGGGAAGAAGATGTCTAATGATGCAATCAAAGGAAGGGATACGCAGAATGAACCTAATACCCTTCAATGTTTCAAGTGAAAGGAAATGGGGAATTATGCCAATCAATTCCATAATCCAAGGGTTGATGATGATGATCAACGTCAACAAACTCTTAAGGCCAAAGACAAAGGAAAGTCACATGCAATTTCTATCAACGATGTGGAGTACGATAACGAAGTGGTGAAAGGTACACTTACCATCCACTCTAAAGTAGAAAATGTTTTATTTGATTCTGGATCCACCCACTCTTTTATTTATGAAGAATTTTCTAAGGGCATCACCATATTACCTCAACAATTAGATATTGAGTTAGCTGTGACAACCCCTAATGGCACAACAGTCGCATCAAAAGTTTATAATTATTCTCCGATTGAAGTTCGTGGGAAAGTGATTCCTGCAAATCTTGTCATCCTTCCTATAGTGGAATTTGATGTGATTCTTGGCATGGATTGGATTTCTCTATATGGAGCTCATATCTATTGCCAAAGAAGGGAAGTCACATTTCATATTCCAGATCAATCTATGATTATCTATCGATGCAAGGATTAACATAACCTTCCAGTGGAAATTTATTCCATCTTATGGGTTTTGATTCCACTAAATGAAGGTTATTTATCTCAAATGGTTGGTGAGAAACTCATGATTAAGAATATTCCCACTGTACAGGAGTTTGATGATGTATTTTCGGAGGAATTGCTGGGTCTTCCACCAAATCGTGATGTTGAGTTTTCAATAGAACTCGTACCGAGTGCTTTGGCTATTTCAAAGAAACCTTATAGAATGGCCCCAATTGAGTTGCGGGAATTGAAGAAGCAACTCCAAGAGAATCTTGATAACGGATTCATACGCCGTAGTGCGTCACCTTGGGGAGAACCAGTTCTGTTTGTTAAGAAGAAAGATGGATCAATGAGACTCTGCATTGATTATCGAGAACTTAACAAGATCACTATCAAGAACAAATATCCTCTCCCGCGCATTGATGACTTATTTGACCAACTACGCAGAGCTCAATACTTTTCCAAGATTGATCTTTGTTCATGGTATCATCAATTAAGGGTCAAAAGGGAGGATATACCAAAGATGGCTTTCTGTACAAGGTATTGACACTACGAATTTATAGTGATTCCATTTGGTCTTACTAATGCCCCTGCTATCTTCATGGATCTGATGAATAGAGTCTTTAGATACTATCTTGATCTGTTTGTGGTAGTCTTTATAGACGATATTCTTGTCTATTCAAAGAGAAAGGAAGAACATGAAGATCATTTGAGAATTATATTGAAGACCCTGAGAAAGGAGAAGCTTTATGCCAAATTTACCAAGTGTGAATTTTGGCTTCAAAAAGTTGCATTTTTGGGTCACATAATCTCAAAAGAGGGGATATATGTGGATCCAGAAAAAATAGAAGTTATCAAAAGATGGTCGAGACCAACAACAGTAACCGAGATCCGAAGTTTTCTTGGCTTGGCTGGATGTTACCGACTTTTTGTGAAAGATTTTTCACGATTATCTAATCCACTCACCAGGTTGACTCGAAAAGGAGTTAAGTTTGTGTGGATGGAGGAATGTGAAGAGAATTTCAAGGAGTTGAAAAGAAGGTTTTCCAGTGCACCTGTACTCACACTTCCTTGTAGTGGAGAACGGTTTGTGATCTATAGTGATGCATCCCAGAAGGGGATGGGGTGTGTTCTTATAAAAAATGATATGTTGATAGCTTATTCCTCACAATAGTTGAAAATCCATGAGCAAAATTACCCAACTCATGATTTGGAGTTAGCTGCGGTAATATTTGCATTAATGATTTGGAGGCATTATCTTAATGGAGAAAGGTGTGATATTTATACTGATCATAAAAGTTTAAAGTATATTTTCACACAAAAGGAGATGAATATGTGCCAAAGAAGATGGTTGGAGCGGATTAAGGATTACGACTGCTCAATTCATTACCACCCTGGGAAAGCAAACAAGGTGGTAGATGCATTAAGTTGACAAGGCCATGCCAGTTTATCCATGATGAGGATCACAAAAGATCCAATATTTATGGATTTAAAAAGGATGGATCTTGGAATTATAATGGAAGGGGAAAAATCATATCTTTCTCAAATGAATGTTGAACCATCTATACATGTGAAGATTAAAGAGGCACAAAAAGAAGATGTAGAGTTACAAAAGAAGGTGAGAAATGTTCCTGAATTCAACCTTGATTGTGATGGGATAATAAAGTTCAGGAATCAGGTTTGTGTTCCTCCCATCCTAGAATTAAAGAAGGAGCTGCTGGATGAGGCTCATAGTTCTTCATTCTCTATTCATCCTAGAAGCACGAAGATGTATAGGGACCTGAAAGAGTACTTCTGGTGGGATGGCTTGAAAAGAGATGTTGCTAAATATGTCTCTCGATTCTTGGTTTGTCAGCAAGTTAAAGCTGAGAGACAGAAGTCTAAGGGGATTTTACAACCATTACCCATACCTAAATGGAAATGGGAAAACATCACTATGGACATTGTCACTGGACTTCCTAAAACATCCAAAGGCAATAATTCTATCTGGGTCATAGTTGATTGTCTTCCAAAGTCTGCACACTTCATTGCTATTAGAGAGGATTTCTCTCTGGATCAGATTGCCAGGATATATGTGAAGAAAGTGGTAAGATTGCATGGAGTACCACTTTACATTACATCTGATTGGGATCTGAGGTTTACCTCAAAGTTTTGGCGAAGTCTTCAGCATACTCTGGACACGGAGTTGAGTTTCAGCACTGCTTATCATCCTCAGACAGACAATCAGTCTGAGAGGACAATTCAAACTCTAGAAGATATTTTGAGAGCTTGCTCTATGGATTTCAAAGGTGGTTGGGATCAACACCTACATTTGGTAGATTTTTCTTATAATAATAGATTTCACTCCAGTATTCAAATGGCTCCTTATGAAACTCTCTATAGAAAGAAATACAGGACTAGAACTTGTTGGGATGAAGTTGGGGAAAGAAATCTATTAGGACCTGATCTAGTTGATGAGATGACAGAAAAGGTCAGATCTATTCAACAACACATTAGAGCAGCTCAGAGTCGACAAAAAAGTTATTCCGACAACCGAAGAAAAGACCTAGAGTTTGAAGTGGGAGATAAAGTGTTCTTACGAATATCTCCCTGGAAGAGGGTCATGAGATTTGGAAAGAAGGGAAAGTTGAGCCATAGATATATCGGTCCTTTTGAAATTCTGGATCGTGTTGGGAAGGTAGCTTACCGATTGGCACATCCACCGAATCTCTCCCAAGTTCATGATGCGTTCCATATATCTCTCCTGATAATCTACATACCTGATCCTTCACATGTACTCAGCTCAGAAGTTGTACCGCTGGAGCAAGATCTTTCTTATGAAGAACAGCCGATAGAGATTCTGGATCATAGCAAAAAAGTCCTACGGAACAAGACCACTCGCTTGGTGAAAGTTTTATGGAGGAACCACCAATTAGAAGAAGCTACATGGTAGCTTGAGGATATGACGAGGGAGAGGTATCCTCATCTGCTTGTTACAAAGTGACGAATTTCGAGGGAAAAATTCATTTTAAGGGGGGTAGAATGTAACACCTGAGACTTTTATGAGAAATATTTTGTTTTTATATAAATCATCAAAGGAATATTTCACTACACACAACACTATCTTGGCTTTCTTTACACGCAATCATGACCTTCCTCGATAGCTTGCGTCGTACACAATACCGAGTTTCACTAAACAACGATATGCTATTAAAATATATTTAAAACTAGCCATTATGAATAGTAATACCCACTTTTTGAAATTTTGTAAATTTTATTTTTCAAAATGGACTTCATTTTTGGATTCGGAATATCGAAGTTAGCCTAGGGTGAAATTTTGGTATTTCTCTGAAAACATTCAATTTTTGATGAATAGTGAAAACACTGGGTTACTGTTTAAAAATCGACTTTTTATTTAAATAATTATTTATTTTATTTAAATTTATTTTAGGTCAAAATTGATACATAATACCTATATAAGTTCAATGAAATCCATTGGAGTCATTTTATAATAATTTTAGATATATAAAAATTTTATTGAACTTTTCACCGTCTTTTACCCACCTCCTAGAAGAATTTGAAAATTTACATAAAACTTAATTTTACCGCTTCTGGGTGTGGAATTTTGAAAATCCGAGAGACACGGTTAATATCAAGGACTAAAATTTGGTTCAATGAGATGAAAATAATTTTTGTTGAATAGTAACTTTTTACTTTTTTTAACCACGGTTAAAAGGAAATAGGGAAATTAAGGGTAAAAATGTTATTATTATTACCCTAACACATGTCCTAATTCTATTGTATAAGTGTAATTCGACCAAAAACAACCTTAGGAATAAAATATAACCATTTAGGCCCACTTGGATTAGATTAGGACATTTATTATTAATTTTATTCCTAATCTCATTTTTATCCGAGATTGTTTATACTTCAGAATTTACTGGGGAATATTTATCATCCACATCCATGTTTCCTCAATATGTAATATTTATATCCTTCTACAATAGTTTATATCCAATTTTACCCTTTGGTGAGTTTTTAGTAAAAGATATGAAAGGAATCTTTTGTCATTTTTCGTACGAGGTACTTTTTGACTTTTCCGACAAAAGTACAAGAAGAATGTTTTTTAACTTATACGACATGAATAGATTTTTAGAAAATTATTTCCATGAAGTTTACTTTACAAGTTTTCAAGTTTATTTTTAATAAACTTCTTTTAGTTCAAAATTATATGACATGTTAATAAATGAAAATGTTTTTGATGTAAAAAGGATATTTTTCTCAAGAATGGAATTCAAGTGTTTTATCAAAATTATTTTCCATGTAAGATAATATAGGGTTCTGTTTCTATCCCTATTATTACATTGATTTGATTATGTTGTGATGGAATTATTTTTATGAATTCCTTTATCTTATATGAATTGTTTTATGATGTCACAATGTTTAAGAATCCCATTTTTATTACATGGGTTATGCAATGATATATGATTTATGATTTTTCTGGCACACATAAGAATGGTTTCAATATGAGATGGGTGGGAACAATATCTCCCCCCAATGAATTGGGTAAAGATTTATATCTCATGTGATAGACATGGCTAGAATGACAGGTTAAATTGGTTCAGTGAAACAGGACTGAAACGAGGAGTGAACTCAGTTCAGAAATGGACTTTGTCCTCTAAGATAGTCTTGGCTATGAGCCTTGACTACTAAGAAATGATTCTCAATGATTATGTGTGTATGCCAAAAAGTTTCATGTTTTATGTTATGATTATTGGGATTACATTTCACTACTATGATTTATCCCATGTTATGAAATTATGATCTCTTTTGCAGGTTAAGATTTGAAAAATGTTATGTTCTTATGAATATGATGTGATTGATATTTATTTTGTATACCCTTACTGAGCATTTGAGCTCACCCTTTTGTATGTTTTCTTTCCCCAGGTCAGGAAAAAGGTTATTAAGTAGGAAATTTCAAAAGGGACTCTAGATATGATGAAATAAATGGGAGACAATGTAGATGCTTTATGAACCAGTTGTTCATGTTTCCCAGTTTCTAAAGACACTATACCTATACGGTTCTTTCCTGGTTTTGTTATATGTTGTAATAAGTGTGCTTCAATTTTTACGTATTAACAATGTATGTAAAGTATGGGTCGTTATAGGTAATTTATAAATAGTAAACTTAATTTACAAACGTAAAAATTATTTACTAAATCCTAAAAGTGTAAAGTGTCCCTTTAAATAAACATTTTTTCATTTTTCTCCTTTAATTTTGAATACAATAATAAATTAGAATTATAAAGTTATTCAAAGCCCTAAAATCATGTTATTTTATTAAAACATATTTCATAATGTTAAAAATTTTACTATTCAAAGTTTTATCTTAAATATTATATTATATTTAATATTTTATCCTTAAAATACTCATTTCCTCAAGTATAAATACTCCCTCCCCCTCCCCTCAGAAAACCAAAAATACCTAAATTACCAAAGTCAAAACTATACCCAAATTCCTTTCCTTAATCTCATTGTATTACTTTGGGACATTTTTCAGTAACTAAACTCCATGAATTCAGGGGTTTTAGTGTCATAGAGAAGAAGCAACACCAAGAAGTGGGTACGTTTTCATCAACACTTCTTCACATTTTCATATTCTCTTTTTCTCAATTCCATTAAAACCCAAATCTTATAAAATTAATTTATCATTATGTTTAAATTTTATTAACAATGTCAAAATATTGTAATTACTATATTTAAGGCATATTTATATGTCAATCTTCTATTTTCTTCACTTTTGACAATGTCCCATCAATAGTCAGTTAACCGCCTGTGATCACATTGTCAACTCTCTAACCACCACCAACTTCATGGATGGATAGTATGAAATATATTTAATATATAAATTTTTAATTTCTTGTATTATATTTTTCTAGAATTAATTTTACTTATTTATAAATTACCATGAACAAAAATAGTGTAATCAAAATAATATTGGAGAATTTAATGAAATCATGATATTAAAATAATTTATATTTATCAAAGAATATTATAAAATAGAATAAAATAATAAAAATTGATAAATAGTGACATAAATTAACATAAAAAACTTCTTGTTACATGTTTTAATAAAACTATTATTATTATCTAGGAGGAGGAAAAATAAAAAAATAAAGTGGAACTTAAGGTAAGGGGATTCTCAAACCCAAACACCTTTTTGGGTAATCTCCTCTTTCACATTATTTTATATATTTATGTTCTTAAAATATCCTTAAAATTTCATTTTACTATTATTTACCTTTTATTTTCATGTACATACACATTCCTACCCTTTATAAATGTTTTATAAACCATTTACAAATATTTTTTGAAAATGCATTAATTTATAAAAACATCACATTGGCTTTTATTGAGTTATTTATTTTCCACTCAATAATGATGGTATTTTATGCCAAAATATGATATAACTTATTCATTTTGGAATGCCAAAGGTTATTTATGAAATTATTATTTACAAATCCTTTATGAAATTAATTCCTTTACAAGTGTTTATTCCATGACTATAAGTTTCCTTTTTCATGTGGCATTCATGATTATAATAATTTTATGTTGTAATGTGTGGTCCTGGAATTATATATCTCTTTAATTAATTGGTTAATGTGATATATCTCATGAAATTATGTGTATTATTCTTAAACATAATTCCAAATTTTTTCACAATCATGATGTTATGATTTATTCACATATGTTATGCGTGAACATGATGCTAGATTTGTTCACAACTATGTACGATATTTGACCACTATATTATAATGTTTAATTATTATTCATATGTCACATTTTATATCTTTATCAAATTATTTCCACATGATTATGATGATGATCCCATTCTTATAATCGGATGATGTTGATTGTGTTCACCTATGTACTATTGATCTATGCCGCTTATTTCTCCCCTTACTGAGCTTTAAGATCACCCATTTCATTGATGTATATCCTTAGGTGATTACATGTATTATCAATAATGTGAGAGATTTTAGGATGATATAGAGGTATTTAAATAATTTTTATGTTTTATCATGTACAAGTGATGTATGAGCCTAATTTACCCAAGATACTAAACCTATGGATCCTTGATTGTATCACTATTATGTTTTTTAATAGGTTGAGGGGAAATCCCTCTTATTAAAATTAGAAAGAAAAAATTATGTAATGGTCACATAAGAAAAAGTTAGGTCGCTATACATGTTTTAGAGTTGTTAGTGTCTAGCGAGCTATACGTCATGCGAGGCATCATATGCTTATATTCTACTTGGGTGTATGCCTTATTTCATTATATATCTATGCACATATTTACTAAACCTACCCTAGTCCATACCCTCAGATATGAGGTGGAACCACAATAGATAATTATTGGGCAATGTGGACTGTGTATTGACTGAAAATTAAGCTTGACATGTATGCCATTGTCAGTATTACAATGGTGTATATTAATACACATAGGTATCGAGGGAATATGTCTATATGGTAATACATTTAATTAATTTAAGGTTTAATACAAAGTAGTTTATTAATATTAATACATTTAATTAGTTGTGGATTTCTATGTATCTTTCTCAATAAAATTAGTCCAACTGACCTAAAGTTCAAGACCAACATCTAGAAACATGTCAAAGCACCAATAAAGAAATATATTAATGTTGTAATGATGGTGACCTCCTAAGATCTCCCACTATTTAATATAATAATTTGGTATAAATATATAATCAAGAGGGTTTCATTAATAGTGTCATCAACTCATATGTTTGATATATCATTATTTGAATTTTCCTAAAATCAACTTTTTGATAAAACCGCCATGGTCATATACATAATTAGACAGTTTCATTCTAATCAAAGAGTCTGAGATATTTATTTCCCTTAACTTGGAAGGAATTTTTTTTGACTTATTCATTAATGTAAACTCACTTGTGGAACACCCAACGTATCATATTTCACAATGAACATATGTCATTATAGATTTATTCAACACATCTAAGTACAAGACACATGATATGAATTACTAATAATCTCAAGTCTAAGGACCAATGCACACATTCACAGAAAGGAACATGCAATGACATGTATAACATGTGTAATTCTTATAGGGAAGCCTATTATCTTAACCTCATCTATTAGAGATCACTGAGTGTGAACTTTATGAGAAGAAGTCTAAATATCTTATGCACCTCCAACACTTGATATCCTGTATCATCTATGTATTGTCAAATAGATGTCATCCAACCATAGAACATATATTTAAGAATATATTCATACCATTTCAAGGTTATCATCATTTTAGGAAATGATTATTTCCTTTCGATGTGACGGATAATCTAAGGACATTATCACATCAATTTTATGCAGAAGAATACTCATCATATGATAATTTTATTAATATTAAATACATTGAATATAAAGGTAATCAAAAGTAAAAAGTAATCGGTTATGGGCCACCAACTCAAATAGACTCCCCCCTTAGACTAAAACTAACTATTAATGAATTTGAGTCTTATGGATCACACATGATATTTATGTATCTGTTAGGATAAGGTTTTAGTTAATGGTTCTATCATGTTCTCTACAAATATTTTTCTTACTCTAACCTCACTAATTTGAGAAAAATCTCTCAAGAGGTAATACTTACAAAGTATTTGTTTTGTCCTTTGATATAAAATTGGATCCTTGTCAAGGATCACCATTTAAATA
This sequence comes from Viscum album, assembly GCA_963277665.1. NCBI lineage: Eukaryota > Viridiplantae > Streptophyta > Magnoliopsida > Santalales > Viscaceae > Viscum > Viscum album. Next base: position 1,121,708,174 of record OY728121.1, read on the forward strand.
TTATCATAATATAATGTGATAGCATCATTACTATTAAGAACTACATCAAGATCCATAATAAAGTGTTGTATCCGCACCACTTCTTTAGATGCATTAAAAGCCACAATATACCCAAACACTAATGTAGAATCGAAGAACACCTATTTATTTGAGCTCTTCTTTCTCACAGCTCCTTCATTGAGGGTGAAGACATATCCTAACTAAGATTTCATATGATCATGATTTTTTTTCAAATAATATATTTATATCCTCTGATGTCTAAATTTACTCGGAAACTACTATATAATCGGCGATCACCCACTATTTTGAGATCTTCTAACTCAGATCTCCTTCATTGAGGGTGAATACATATCCTGACTATGATTTTAGATGATCATGATTTATTTGGAAACTTACATTTTTATATCTCCTGGTGATCAGTTCTTCATATCCTCCATAAATCAAGAACATATCCTTAGTGCACCTTAGATACTTATCAAATGAAATTCTCCTAGATTTTATTGATATCTTTATACCATTCTCAAGGTGTAGGAAACATCAATCCTGATTCATTTCATGACTTACATGACTGATCCTATCGCTGATTCATATGGAATCCTGATCATCCTCTATCTCTCATCTTGTGTCTAAGGACTCATTTTCTTTAACAAATGTTTACCATGTGACACTTTCAATATTCATATCTTATATTGTTTCAAATATAATCTTTTCAACACCTTGTTAATATATTTCCTCTAACATAGCTCAATCAACCTCGTATATCTATCATGAATGTTCATGATCCAAAGAATGTTAATTTATTCACCTTAGTCCTTCACGGAGAAGAATGTGTTTAACCATGTATTAACTAACAGTAATACGAGTATCTCATTTTCACTTAGTAATATTTCATCAACATATAATACTAGAAAAAAGACTACACTTCCACTAAATTACTTGTAAACATAGGGCTTACATTCATTATTTATGAAACCATGTCACATTATAACTACATCAAAGTGAATGTTCCATGATCTAGATGTTTGATTCAACCCATAAATGGATATTTTTTACTTGGGTTCCTTAATATAATTTATTTTATTCAAAAACGCATTTATTTGTTTCATATAAAAATTTCCCACAATGTTTTCATTATGGAAATAAATTTTAACATTCATGTCATGAACCAAATCTTGGACACCCATGAATCGGACAACCGGGCCAGCCCAAGACATACTCCAAGGATGTTTCCGATCCCCACATTCTAGTGACAAGAACTAAGCAATTAGATATACACAAGTGAGAATTATTTCCCCCAATTAATATAAAAACAACATAGTGTTATATTTACCAAGATTTTGGAATTACCACTTTCCACACCAGAGGGTCCATGCACTAACTAAAAAGAAGAGTTTTATAATAATAAAAACCTAAAAAATAATAATAAATAATTAAGACAAAAAATCTAAAAAAATGTACAAAAAAATAGCAGTATATACAAAAGTTGTTGACTTGGCTGATACAAAATGCATACAAAACTAAAACGAATACCCGACACAATATTTGTATGACTCAAGGTCACCATCCATCCTCAATATCACAATAGTTTCAAGGTGATCAAATCTGAACTAGAACCTGAAACTAAAACTGAAATGTATAGATAAGAATGAGAACAAATCTCGTTAGTTTTTTTAAGGAAAACACACCCCATGTATATTACCTTTTGATAGGTTTGGAGGTGGCCTAGTTTAGGAGAGGCCGCCTGTCTGGTTCACAAACTAATGAACGGGGTGGGCTACCAAGGGGAAGTGTTTTAAATATTCATTCCATTACTATTAGTCTATTAAATAAATAGATGTCCAGGAATTAGTGGATGAGGTGTCAATTATTCTGTTGGTGAAATTGTCAAATACCAGGGCCCGAGGAGTCTTCTTCTTCAAGGATGTTAGACTATAATTTTTATGTTCCTTACTATTAATCATGGAATAAATCACAAGGGAGAAGAATTATTGTCTCATTTCTCTCTACCTAAAGGAATATTTTATCAATTTGGTGTTTTCATTGAAAGTGCCTTGATTCATTTAGATAGTGAGATTTTAGTGATATAAACTAGAAGAGATAAAAAAATATATTGAAGTATAAAATTGGTTTGTATGACCACACACATTGAAAACAAAGTAACACTGCTTGAGACTACGGAAACCAAATTTACGACTAGTATGTAATGTTAAGAGGTCGACTTATAGTGGGTGGAAGATTCATACTAGCATCAGGAGGATTCCCATCAACAATAGGGGACTCTAGCTCCAGGTGTTGATCGTTGTGGTATCTTAACTGAGACTGAGTCAAGAGGAAGGTTCTAGATGAGTCCTCAACAAAGGTAAGATAGTGGTAATGGATGGTGGTGGAAGTAATTTGAATGTTGGAAACATAGAAGGAAACCAAAATGTGGCAGTTATGGAAAGTATTAGTTTCCATGTAAATGAGAAGGAGGAGACACAAAGTGTGACTAGGTATATAGATATGCCATTATTTTCTAGAGAGGATCTAGTTGTTTGGATACCAGAAGAAGAAATTTATTTCACAATCCAGCAAACATGGGAGGAGCTTAAGGTATCTTTGGCATAATTGAGTATGAGGGAATGGATTACTATTGGATTAGTTATTTGAGTTTAGTTCGGAAAACTATTACCTGGATACGGTTAAAATAAGAAATGTTTCATAGATATGGGAATGTTGAGTAAGAGGATCTGGTAGTCTACCTAAAGGGGATGTGACATACATAATCAGTGGATGCTTATGTAGATGAGTTTGAGTGGGTGTATTTAAAATTATAGAATTAATAGAAGGGTGGTACATGTGTATGTTTATAGGGGGCTAAAATTATAAATTTTTTTGTACCATTATGACTCATGAACAACATAAAAATGTGCAGTTACTCACTTTGGCCCGACGTGTGGGGAATGATTTGTTAGTAAAGGGGATTATCAAACTTACCGAACCGAAAAGTAAGATTATAAGTTTTGTAGGATAGAACAGGGATTGTATTATAGGAGTAGTAAGGAATGTTCCTTTTAGAGACATGACTCCATAGGATAAGAAAGGTGGGATAACTCCTCGATGGAGAGGAGTAAGAAATTTTTCAAGGGAGGTGTTTGAGGAACAAAATTCCAAGGGATTATGTTACTCATGTAGACATAAGTACTACTCTAGACACTAGAGTCTTGATAAAAGATATAAGATTATGTTGTGGGAATGTATTGAAAAAATGAGGAATAATAAGTAGAAAATGAAAATGTTATAGTAGGGGAAGGAGCGGTAGGTAGCTTTTGGGAACTAGATATTATGGGAACCACTACTTTTGGATGACAGAAAACTAGTGTTGTTGGTACCTGATCAATATTAGTGGAGGGGAAAGTGGAAGAAGTACCACTGCTAGTACTAATAGAAAGTGGGGCGAGTCATAATTTCATCTCCATGAAACTAACAAGACAGTATGTAGCCCACATGGGGAGACCAGACCATTTAACATCTGAATGGGAAATAGCCATCGTGTGTCATCTAGTGGGATCTGTACGCCACTATGAATTGTGTTGGGAACAATGGAATTTTTTATTAATGTTGATATATTTGATATGTCCAACCCATATTTGGTTTTGGGAATCTCATGGATAGAAAAATTTGGGTTTGTGATGACCAATTGGAAGGGAATGATAATGAAATTTGATTGGTAAGGGAAGTAGGTGGCATTTTAGGGAGTTAATACACTGATGAAATTACCCGAGGAATTGCAGGATTACTTGGGGAAGGGAATAAATCATTTTTAGGGGGTATAGTGGTTAGTACTAGAGGAAGGAAGGGATAAATATATGTAGTTTAACTATAGATAGTAGTGATAGTTACAAGAGATATTGGTCAGTTACAATATAGTGTTTTAATATCCAAGGAGGTTTCTAGCATATTGAGATACTGACCATTCCATTAAGCTGAAAGTTGGGTCCGGACCAGTGAACATCAGGCTATAAATATATTCTTACCTTGTAAAAAATGAAATATAAATTCTAGTACATGAGCTTTTTGAATTAGGATTCATCAAACCAAGTCACAATCCCTATTATAGCCCGATAATAATGGTTAAAAAGAAAGATGGTGGTGGGGGTGGAGAATGTGTATTGATTATCGAGCTCTAAATAATACAATAGTGCCTGATAGTGATCCTATTTCAGTGATTGAGGAACTAATGGATGAATTTCATAGAGTTAATTACTTTACCAAAATGGATTTAAAATATAGTTTCCACCAAGTCTGAATGAGGGATGGGGACATTGGAAAAACTTAATTCAAGACTCATAAGGGCCATTATGAGTATGTATTCATGTCCTTTAGGTTGATTAATTCACCCAAAACCTTCTACAAAATGATGAAAAACATATTTCATGTTTTGTTAAGGAAGGGTTTTTAGTGTTTTTTGACGACATATTACTTTACAATAGAAGATGGGAGGAGAATCTGAAAATGTTACATCAGCTTCTACAAATAATGATAAATAATGATCTATATGAAAACAAGAAAAATTGTATTTTTTGAATAAAAAAGGTGGAATATTAAGGTCACATTATTTTAGCATAAGGAGTTTCCATGGGTCCTATTAAACTAGAAGAATATTAGGAATGGAAGGTACCAAAAATGTAAAGAAAATAAGGTGGTTCCTTGGTATTACTAGGTATTATCAAAAATTAATTATAGATTAAATAATGACTTCTAGTCCGTTGAAGAAATTTGAAAAAAGTAGAATTTAAGTGGAATATTGAAGAAAATAAGGCCTTTTAGGAGCTTAAGATATGTATAAAAACTACACCTATACTTAGGTTACTAGATTTTTCCAAGGACTTTTTTGTTGAATGTGATGATTTATGGATGGGAATCAGAGTAGTTTTAGTACAATATAGGTTCTCTTTTTTACTACTATATTATGGCTATATCTGAAAAAGACCTGGCTAAGTTAGTTTTTGAAAAGGATTTGATGGTAATGGTTTTGTCTATCCAACATTAGAGACAATATTTATTGGTAATATGATTAAAAGTTTTAATTGACCATTGATGTTTGAAACATATGTTAAGACAATGTGTGATGATGGTGAATCAACAATAATTTCAAGAAAAAATGATGTGGTATAATTTTGAGATCATATATTAACTAGGAAAGATGCATAATGGGGCTAATGATTTGTACAGGGTTATACCCGAAGGATAATTTTTCCATGTAGTAGTTTCTGGACTGTATTGGGAGGAGATTCATGTAGTCCTGGAAGATATGACTCATGGTGATGAGTTATAGACATTTAAAAAAACTCTACAGATAGGACACTACAAGAAACCTCGATATTCATACCGAGAGGGGATGTTATATTACAAATATATATTGGAAATATCCTAGAAGTCCTATTTGATACCAAAATTAATGAAATTTTTTCCATTCCTCACCTGAATGATGACATTTGGGGTATATCAAAACCCCAAAAGGATGGATAATGGAGTTTTATGGCTAGGAATTTTCATCTCGGTGCATCATTTTTTTTGGAGAATGTGAGATTTTTTAGAAAAGTAAATATGAATCTCTAAACCCATATGGACTAATTAAACCATTATCCATTCCAAAAGTTTTATGGGAATAAGTATAGATGCATTTCATTTCAGTTTTATCATAATATCATGGATTTGAGGTGGTGTTTGTAGTTGTTTATAGGTTGAGAAAATATACACACATGATCCCTCTTCAACACCCTTACACAACTAAAATAGTGGCTTATGTGTTCATGAAATAAATATTTTGGCTTCATGGTATACCTACTAAGATAATTAGTGATCTATATCCCCTTTTCACAAGTTTTTTTGGAATGCAATATTCAAATTATAGGGTACCTCTTTGAATATGAGTTCATCTTATCATCCTCAATGTGATGGGAAAACTGATGCAGTAAATAAATGTTGGGAGATTTATTTGAGGTATTTTACTACTGATTATCTTTAACATTGTGTATCTTGGTTATCATGGAAAAAATATAGTTTTAATACCTCATACCATACTTCAATTGGATAGACTCCATTTGATGTGGTATATGGGATAAATAATTCATATATTATCTAATATTCTAGGGGGAAGTGACAGTTGAGGCAGTTTCTAATGCCCTGGTGTATAGAGATGATGATTTGAAGCAAATACTAATTATCCTATAGCGTACATAGCATTAGATGGTTAAATTTTCTAACTACCACCATTGGGATGTGATATTTGATGTAGGGAATATTTTTTGGGTCATGTAATGGGCATGGTATGCCTCTGGGCCTTCGGGTCATGTATTGCGGGTCATGTCGGGTGGTGGTTAGAAGGAAATTAGCTACACAATATTTTGGTCCTTTTGAGATAACCAAGAGGGTAGGGGAAGTGTCTTATCCATTGAAACTACCTGAGACTAGTATAGTGAATCCGGTTTTCCATGTGTCAAAATTGAAGGTAGCGGTAGGTGAACATCAAGTGGTTGAAGCTCTAGTAGAGGAATTTTTTATAGAAGAAGAGATTCTCGAAAACACCCTGTCAATTGAAAAATCGGGTGCTACTCAACAATGGTTAGTGAAATGGCATGTAAGATCAGTGGAGGAGGATACTTTGGAGGACACCTTATTTATTAATAATAAATTCCTTCACTGTCACCTGGAGGAAAAGTTGAATCTTTAGGGAGGAGTTAACGATAGGTTCAGAGGTGGACCAATTTGAGAGATGACACCTATCCGATTCACTTGCCAATAAATGGGGTGGATTTCTAGGGGTAGAGTTATAAATAATCATTCCTTTACTATTATTCTATTAAATAAGTTAATGGAAAAGACTTAGTGGAGGAGGATAAGTTATTCTATAGGTGAAACTGGAAAGTACCAAGGCCCAGGAATCTTCTTCTTACAGAAGGTTAGATATAAATTTTTCTTTTCCTTCAAATCAAGCTTGGAATATATCATAAGGGAGCATAATTCTTATCAAAATTTTCTCTACCTAAATTAATATCCAAACACATTTAAATAAAATATACAATTATTTTTAGGTTGAAATACAGATTAAAAACATATATTTTTCATTTTATATTGAAAACCAATCACAATTTGTTGCCCTTGTTATGTAAAAATGGTTCCTTTCTTAAACATGAAGTTGAGACATTTCAAATAAAACTTTCATTTAAAATGAAAAAGTGAAAGAGTTAGTAAAAAGTGAACTAAATAATTTTGAAAAATTTAATCATTTATTTAAAAAGAAATAACAGACTCTTTGAAATAATAAATAAGAATCAACCATTATATTATTAATAACAAGAACAACAATACCAACAACAAAAATAATAATAATGTCATAGTAAAAACATGGGCAACATAAATATTAAAGAACTATGATAGAGATAATGGAAACATAATTTATATAATAAAATCTAGTACCAATGATCATGGGAATACTTAGGATATGAAGGAAGAGTCTAGAACATACCAAACATGATTCATTATACCAAAATGCCTAATAAAATTCAACCAACCAAATGCTTGGTTGTACCCTAAATGGGATAATTGATGGGAAAACTTCCATAGAAAGGTGTATTGATACTAAAGGTCACTCACCTGTGTGTAATCCTAAGCTAAGTGCAACATGTGCTCCCAAATGTTCAACTAGCTACTCTCGGTATCCCAAGATATATAGAATGGATGTGATTCAATCAATAGTATCAAAAAATGATATGAAAATTAAAATACATAAGTCATTACATAAAATGGAAATAATAATAAAGGAATCACCCCAGAGAACCCCTTCTAGGAACAATTCTCCTTATTTATATAAAAAAATATCGTAAATGTGTCCTATATTGAGGAAAATTTCATCCATTCTAAAAAAGAACAAAAAAGACTAGGGGAATTTCTAAGGGTGTTTGTTATTAAAAAAAACATCATTGAAAGTGTCAATTGTACCTCGTAGCCATTGTTTAAAATAAACACCTTTCATAAAAGTTCCAAAAGCACCTCTTAAAAATAAAATAGGAAATTTAAAAACCCCTTGAAAAAAACACCATTTGAAATATCATAATTCATTTATAAAGTTTATTAAAGAACTTCACCAAGCACTTGGTGTTCTTGGTTGAGTGAAACAAATTTTCCAACATTGAAAAAGGAGAAACCATCTCATTCATGAAAATTAACTATAAACTTAGTTTCCTTCCCAAATAATCACAACATATTTTTAATACTATCATTATATATGTAAAACATAAGTTTATAAAATGAATAAATCATGGTTCTAATATTTAAGGGTTAATAAATGGTTCAACCTACCCCAAATCGAATGTAAATGGGTCAGAACTTCAAATATAAGATGAAAAAAATTGGAAGATAAATTGAACCTCCATAAACATGAAGAATCACAAGATACAAGGTCAAAACCACACACTAGGATTCATCCAAAGAGAAATGAAGCAGAGGGAGAAGAATAATGAAAGAAGAAACAAGGGGGGAATGAAATTAGAGAGGATATGAGTCCTCACCTATAAGAACTAACCTCAAATATAGAGTAAATCACATGGAACCACCATGGAGGGGAGGAAAATCAAAGGGAAGGGGAGCCTTGGGTAGTGCGCATCGAATGGGAGGAGAATGGAGGGTTTGGGGGATAAAATCAGGGAAGGGTGGATATGTAAATTCAACATTTTTATGTTCTAGGAAGATTTTACATTTTGAACACTAAAATTACCAAACAGTGTGCCCCATACCAGTCAAAACTAGACACCTTCATAGTTTGCTAGCACTGTTAGGTAAACTCTGTTTCAATCATTTGGGACACCTCTCTTAAAATTGCATAACCCTTCACATTGTTAGTGCACAAACCATGTATCACTACCCTTACTCACCAAGAACTCACACAACCCCTTATGTTTTGCACAGTTTAGACCCAAATAGTGTGCTAACCATGTAGACTAAACTGTGAAAGAACAAAAATAACTAAAAATGACCCATATATAAAGGCACCCACATGGTTTCCCCTAAACAATGTTCACTAATTTTGTGCCACCATGGAACCTAAATAAGGGTCTTACACATAGTTTTGTAAATTGTACGGTGACTGTGAAATGAACCTGTAAAATGGAGCAAAATTTAAAAATAAAAATAAAAATTTTGATTAGGTTATGCCTGAAGCTCAAGGGTAAGATTAATGTCTAATGAATAAATAAAATAAAGGGGATAACCTTGACCAGAGCATGAAAATTCAAATGTTAAATCCTCATAATCATGGTAAGCTGCTATGATAAAAAATCTAATGGATTTTAGCATACCGACTGGGGAAAAAGTTTTTTTGTAGTTATGCATTAACATTTCTTAAACCCTTTAGCCACTAGTCATGATTTATATGTATTAACATTACCTTTGATGCCTGGTTTCTTCTTGAATACCCTTTTTCACCACACATACTTTACATCTACTAGAGGATCTACTAAAACCTATAATTAGTTCTGATACATGGAATACATCTCATAATTCATGGCTTCTGGTCATCTTGAGACTTTTGAATTTCTTATTTATAGGGAATAGGTCTATCCTTATCTATTGATAATGAGTCACCATCCTCGATGAATAGAAAACCATCTCTCTCTTGTTCTCAAAGCTCTTTGGTTATCTCATGGGGAACTCATGTCTCTAGAAAAAGCTATTCCATAGGGTATTGTAGAATTGGTTCCTATATCAACTCTTGTGTATCTTGACCATCAACTACATTGAATTTGATCTTGCTCTAATGATATATTTTTGACATGTTCTCCCACTCAAGGAATATTATCTGTCTTACCACTATTACCTTCTTATCTGATGGGTTGTATAGATAATATTATCTTGCTTCCTTGGAATATCCTATATATATACACTACATGCCACGAGGTTCTAGTTTTTTACAAGATGTAATACTTAACAAATGTTATGAAACCCCACTCATGATTATATGACAAGACAAATTTGTTTCCACACATCAACTCGTATGTAATGTCGGTTGTCACTTTAGTTGGCACTCTGTTTAGTCTATGTGTCACAACCAATAATGCGTAACCCCAAAATGATAATGATGATCTCCATGATTCATCATTGGCCTCACCTTGTACAACAAGTTTTAGTTCCTCCTTTAATTGAAACCATTCCACTGTGGTGTATAATGAGGAGTGAGTTGAGATACAATCTCAAAATCCATTGATAGTTGACAAACTATTGTTAAGATATTCTCTACCTCAATCTGATTGAAGTTTTTTATCTTCTTACCAAGAATATTATCTAATTCATTCTTGAACTCCATTAAATTATCAAAGGATTCAGACTTATACCTCATTAATTAAACACATTCATATCTACTTGAGTCATCGGTAAAGGTTATTATGTGAGATTCTACCTCTAGCTTCAACTGAAAAAGGTCCAAAAAAATTTGTATTAACCAATTCAATAAGTTCCATGGACATGTCACATTTTTCACCAAATATAGGTCTAGAAATTTTTCCTTGTAAACAAACATGACACATATCATGTGCTTTCAATTCAAAAGAATCTGAATATCCATCTTGATATGGCTTTATCATGTGTTTCTCGTTTACATGTCCAAGTTAGTGATGCCCCAATTGGGTACGAAATGAGTCATGTGAACTAGATTCATTATTGATTTTCAATACTTGGTTTTTTGGGTTCTACTATAGAAAGACTTTTATTAAGGTGCTTCATACAAAAAAAATGTTATTTTTATAAAAGTAACAGATTTTATCCTCAAACATGAATACAAAGTCATCTATATATAAATTATACATAGATATAATGATTTTGGTAACATTAGGCACATAATAACAGTTATTCAAAACCAGAATCAACCCCATAGGAAAAGTTAGGTGGTAGTTTCCTATAGAAAATATAGAGACTCAAGCCTTTTACACATATTATTACTTGATTTTTAACATAAAAATCCAATAATTACAACTCAAAGATCGTGTGTCCTAGTGTATTTGGAAGACTAAGTTGATAAAAGATAAAAAAACTAAAACTTAACATCTTTGTTTTTATTATCCATAGAAGGATCATAAATCCCTTTGAGATCCTAAAACTATATAGGATAAACCAAGTAATACATAAAAGAAAGGGGTGATCTATAATGCCTAGTAATGGAGTAAAAAAATAACGAGGCATTACAAGATATCATAAAAGAGAAGGCTCATGAATAATCACAAGGAAGAATAACATAAAGAACATGGTATCATAAGATCAGGGAAACATCAAAAAGTTTCATCAACATATAACATGAGATAAGAATCAGTCAAAGATAACTGTTAAGACAACATCACATGGTGGATAATGTCCTATAATGGATTAGGATTACAACCTATTCCCATACATAATGTCTCATGAATCAAAAACTTTACCTAATGTATTGAAGTGCTAAATGGACACACCGATCATAACATATTTAGTATTATGTGTGTCATAACAAATAAATCAATCATAAGGCATAATCATAAGAATCAACCATGTAAAGAAATTTGTTGCATAATCTTTCCTTGGATCATAATCAAAGGAATTTTCTTAAAGAATACATTTGAGAAATGAACATAAGGAAAATATATCCCTATAAAAGGATGGGGGAATGATATAAGTATATATATATAAGGGAAATTTATAAAAACTTTAGAAGCAATCCCTAACATAAAATATTATCACCGTTGCCGAAAAGGTCTTTAAAAGATCACATGTAAAAAATTTCTTGAGGAAAATACCCTTTTCACTTTTAAATAAATTCTTTAAAAACAAAAAATTTCCAAAATAATATAGAAAACATTTTATTTGAAAATATTTTTATAATGGAAACCTTGTACCTCAGAGTGCGGTAGGGTGCTAAATTTATAGATGAGAAAAATATCACAACTTATTACCCTCACCGATTTGGGTTAAAAATATTTAAAAACATATAATACTCTTATCTCTCCCCTTTAAGCTGGTACATATATATTTATGATGCCCATCTTGTTACACAAAAATTGGACACATGGTCTAGGAACCCATTTTGTGAGAATATCTGCAAGTTGATCAGATGTGTGAACATGGCTGAAGGTGATATTATTATTCTCAAATCTTTCTCATATGAAATGGAAGTCAACTTAAATATTATTGGTCCTCTCATGAAAGACAAGATTTGTGGAAATATTGATAGTATCTTGATTGTCACACCAGATATGTGTCACTTTCTTGATAGTATACCCAATAACCTATATAATTTTTTGTTCCCAAATAATCTTTTCAGTCACATATTCCATTTCATGATACTTTGACTCTCCACTGTATTGGGAGATAACCATCTGATTTTTGATTTTCCATGAGATCAAATTTCCTCCTACAAATATTGAAAAACCAGACATGGATCTTCTAGAAGAGAGACATCCATCATAATATGCATCATAAAATGCTTTAATATCTATATTCCCATGATCAGAATATAGAATACCCATATGAGGTTCCTTTTTCACATATCTAACAATGTGAAGGATATCCTCCCATTGAATTTTTATAGAGATTCCATAAGATAAATCAAATTTATAACCACAAAATAAATATCAGGTTGAGTCATTTTCAAGTAGTTAAGCTTCCCAATAAGTCAACTATATCTGTTGGGTGATGAAAATATCTCACTGTCATTGTGAAGTGACCTTTATCTAGGTTCGAGGGGTGTGTCAACTGAATTAGCTTGAGTCATGCCAATATCCTACTGTAGATAAATAACATACTTTCTATGAGATTGAAAAATCAAATTATTATGTATAGAGACCTCAATTCCCAAGAAATATCATAGTGGAACCAAATATTTTTTTTTGAAAATTTTGATGAAGAAAACACTTGAGTTGACCAATGCCAGCCGCATCATTCCCAATAATTACAAGGCCATCTAACAGAACACCAAAAAGATGCTTCTTGGTGTAGATTGATGATAAAAAATAATGGAATAATTTATTCTTTGGTACATGACAAAGATAATCATAATGGTGAAATAAATGGTTGAACCAAACATGTGGTGACTACTTGAGTCCATACAATGATCGATGAAGGTGATTAACCTTGTAGGACACACCCTAAGAAAAAAATCTGGGTGGTTGCTCTATATTAACTTGTTTATTAAGAAAAACATGAAGAAAATCATTTTTAACATCCAACTAATGGAGAGACCAGTGTGATGAGGTAGTACGAGAGATAATTAGGTGAACTGCGGCCATATTTTCTACAAAAGAGAATGTTTCAAAATAATCATCTCCATAGGTTTTTTCAAATCCTTTGGAAATAAGGCGAGCCTTTAGGTGATTAGGAGATCCACCATCTATGACACATACTATATATATCTTTTTGTAACTAACCACCAACTTATCAGAAGGAAGAGAGACAAGATCCTAAGTGTGGTTGGTGTCCAGAACCTGAGTTTCATCCTACATAGCCAATAACCATCCGGGATGAGATATTGAATTGGAAATAGTGTTCAGCATGGAGTGATCAATGATTATCTCTACAAATCATGAGGTATCTGCATATAACCCATGATAATACTGATAATAGCATGAGCCATTGTGAAGTGTAATAGTAAGCTCTAATGATGGAGGATCAGGAGCAAGTGAGTTATGAGGTGTGGTAGCAACATCTAGTGTTGGGGTTCTAGGTGTTCTTGATTGGAGACTATATGCCTAACCAAATTGGGATCCAACAAAATCACTAAGAAGAGATTGGGTTGGTAGTGTATTGATATAATATGGTAAAATAACTTTAGAATTAGGAATAATAGATGGTGGTGGGAACTCAGGAATAGAAATAATTGATGATTCAATAAAAGAAACATCAGATGAGATAACATAATGACACAAATCTAGAGAGAAGTATTGATATCCACATTGGGTGTGGGAATAGACAAAAAAGATTCATTTGAGAGCCCATACATCAAACTTGGTAAATGAGGGGTGAATATCTTTAACATAGCACACACACCCAAAAATACAAATAGGCAGATAAGAAGGTGATGTATTTTGTAAATAAATAATGGAATGGTGTCTCCCCTTGAAGAAAAAATGATAGAAGTCTGTTGATTAGATATGTATTTTTGAGAATGGAATCTCCCTAAAAAATGGTTGGAACTTTCTTCTAAAATAAAATTATATGAGAAACTTCTAACATATGACAGTTCTTTCATTCTATTACACCATTTTTTGAGGTATATTGGTACAGTAGGTTTAATGGATGATTCCATGATCATTAAGAAAATACTGGAAAGGTCCTGAAAAATATCCATGACCATTTTTATAATGAAAACAATGAACTTTAGTAGGAAAAAGGGTTGTGACTTCTTAATAATAGGACAGGATCACGGTACAAATTTCTGAAAGATTCTTCAACAAATAGAGCCAAGAAATTTTTGAAGAATCATCAATGTGTAGGTTTTGGGCACAATGGAATCATGCGATGGGCAGTTCTCAACTTTTATTTTTTCCATGATTGATGATTAATCTAAGATTTTACACAACGTTTTATGTCATGATAAATGGAACTAAATCAAATAATTATTCAATATAAATTACACCAGAACCATAGAGAGGATCGTCACATATTATTTATAATTAATTTAATTAATTAAAGAATTACCTATGTTGGAATTCTTTCTCAATAGATGAATCTAGAGATAGATATGCACTGCATCATCGTTGCGTTGTAGGAATCAAATGTAGATTCCCTCTAGAGTTGATCCTCACGTGTTCCATGAATCTCTAGATATCACTAAAGGAATATCTAGGTGATATCATGGTAAATACATGTGCTTGCATCGTCCACCTTTGATACCTTAAAGAACCACTTCTAAAGAATTCTCCTTGATCTAGTAGAGGAGGATTGCTTTCTGTTCTTAGGAGCATTCTTGCAGAAGAAATATCTCTTGGTCTTGAGAGGATTCTCCAAATTTTTTTTTGCACAATGAAAAAAATGAATTGGCTTATTAAGAAAATAATATAAATGGGTTTATATATTTCTAGGGTTAAAATAAAATAATTGCACAAGTGCCCTTCATTATTTATTTAATTCCTACAGAACCCCTGGTTAAATAATAATAATAATAATATTATTTCTCGATGTGTGATTAACTTTTAAATTAAAATTTAATATTATTTAATCAAATATTATTCAGTATTTATTATTTTCTCACCAGACCATTTAACTCGGTCTGCCATTCCTCCACAATTTTTATCAAGCCTTGAATAATGACTATTTATTTATTAAATAAATATCTCTGCATTATTCGCCAATAAATAAATAAATATTATATTCACTAAATAAAAAAAATATTTATTAAATTTTCCACTCACATTATATTCTATCGAATAGCTGATGACATAATATACGTGATCAAACAAACATGAATAATTATTAAAACACATATGGGAATAATATTTATTCAACTTGTTAAATAATAAATAATAATTTATTATTTAACTGAGATTCTAGAAACACTTAGTGTACGACCCTTTGGGCCTCTTTCTCAGTGGAATTAGGCAAGGGCTCTCTAAGAATAGTTGTGAACAAAGCATTGGAGATCTCATACCTCTATTGCCTCACCTTCTCTTGATAGAGAACCTAAAGGTGAGACATGATGCTATAAGCATTAATATCCTCATTTTTCTTCAAAAGATCATTGGAAATGGATGATAACATAAAGAATTGAACATCTGTAGCATCATTCAGATGTTTCTCATAGATAGATAGCTCTTTATCACTTTCCTCATTACCAGGTGCAACTGGAAATGGTTCTTCCGACACATATAATTTCTTTTCATGGGAAAGGATGACATGTAGGCACCTTTCCCACTATTGGAAATTTATTCAAGTGAGAATGTTTTCCTTCTCAAGTATGGAGCACAATGATATTATTGATTTTATTTAAATTTTTTTCCTATAAAATAAGATAAGAATAATTTTAGTATTTTATATAATAATTTTTTTTAAAAATATTATATTTATTAGTCTCTATATTTTTTTTATCAAAACACAATATCCCTCACCATTGGCTTTGTAATATCCTATTTCTTTCAAATTATAGTTAAAAGGGTCCATATCCCCATTCTCATTACCCCAACTTTGGTTGGTCAAGCAACTTGAATGGTTTTGGGTAGGCATTCTAAATGAAAACTGCATTAACTCACAGTCCCTTGATCTGTTGAGTGTACTCCCCAATCCTGAAATCATTAATTTATACTTCCTCAACCTTTAACTTTCGGTTACACCAATTCCTACTTTGGAAGTCAACCCTTGATGTAAACAAAGTTATGTTAACCCAAAACATCAAATTATAATTCCTTGATAATTGAAAGCAACCCAACTTTGGATGGTCAAGCACTTTGAACTATGGTTTGATTTTAACTAAAGTAGTGGAAAGATATAATGACTTAATATATATAATCAAGGTATTTTATCTTTTTATGCATAAATTTTAAATTATTATCTTTATTACATTTTTTTAATATTAAGTGGATTTAATTGAGTGATTAACCATGTCTTAGATAATATTTACGCCTAATCCAATTTATTTTTGTTATATCTTGCATGCTCATTAATTTCCTTAAATTATGTTATCATGGAATGACATCCATAATGAAATAACCACGAAACTTGATAGAAATAAAATAATAAATCAGTATGATCATGATTCTATGCTAATGGCTATTTTATCTAGCGGTTGATAAAATAACTATTGACCTAGGGGGAAAACACCTTGAACTGATTATGGTACGTGTTTAAACATTTCCACCTATCCACCTATGTATATACTTGGATTGGTTTCGCCTTGGTTCTGAACTTGAACCACCTCCACTAGCTTGGGAGCTCTATCATTTACATATTCCTCTCACACACATGCAGGTGTGGGGGAAATGGGTTTACATAAAAGAATCCATGGGCACATAGGCCTACATAATAAGGGGAGAAAAGTCACAAATAATGATAATTTAATTTAATAATAAATAAAATGAAATGAAACCAATCATATAAAAAGGTCTAGTCTATATCATGATCATCCACATGTGTGCAACAAATTATGAATTTACTAAAAACTAACATTCAATTATTAATCATTCCAATTTAATTTAAATCACGCTATGATCAACTAATTATTAAATTTAATTAATAAATTATTTTATCTTAATTATTATTTGAATTTCCTTGAGATTATCATCCATTATAATTTTAAAAAATTAATTTAATTCATTTAAAATTAATTATGTACATAAATGTACCTTGGAGGAAACACAGTGAATACCCATTAAAATCTACCAAACATGTATTATACTTGTATATAGTTTTAATTTTGTGACATATGGAATACATGAATTATCCCATATTTCCATTAAGTGCACAATTACATGAATTACATGATTTTTTGGTCACATTTTATGCTTCAATGCATATAAAATAACTACTGTAATATGAATCTTACACGATATGAAGATCTGAACATTATGTAGATATTAATTAAACATTTATATATATAAATATTAAAACCCATCACATGGTGTCGCTGATCAACTTAATGACCACATGAAAGCACATGTATCAAGGTTTAAATAATATAATAAATAAATTTTAAATTTATGTAATTTGGTATAAGTACAAGATGTGTACATCTGAGCACACAACATGTACATCCATGCACACGGAATGTACAACTCTCATCGTCTATTGAGGCACATGACTTGGGAATTGGGATGTAAATCATTCCTTGGAAACTAGAGTACACGATTTTTCCAATGGGCTACATGCTATGTGATATTTGAATTACACGGTCACAAGTCATGTAGGTTGTGTATGGAATACATGGCCTGTCTGTGACTCAAATGGACTACACCCCATGTATGTGGGATACAAGGCATGTAATCTGGATGATCGTGCACCAGTCTATCCCTGTAAACATGCGGTGTAAGAATTAACTACATTACGTGTCATTAGTGCATATAAATTGAGTAATTGACAAATTAACTCATGGTGCATTAAACACAAGTACACAGTGTGTAACTCCAGTTACACGACGTGTATTTCCTATGTTGTCTGAAAACAATCCTTGGAACCTCCAGATCAGTTCCTCAATTTTATTTTAATCATAAAATTAATATTTTCGATTAGATCTATGAGAAATGGAGGAAGAATCAGATCTTGTAATTCAGATTAAAAGAATGATTAATCTTGAATTGAAAAAAATTTAAAAATACGTAAATCACAAAAAATATTTAAAAAATTATAAATAATTAGGTTACCACTTTGATACCACTTTTAGGTTCCAGGGGAAGTGGAAGTGTGCAATGGGAGGTGTCTAACTTTTCTTTTTTCCATGATTGATGATTAATTTGAGATTTTACACAACATTGTACATCATGATCAATAGAATTAAATCAAAGAGTAAGAAAATAGAAATCATTCTGAAACTAGAGGGAGTAACATCACAAATTATTTATAATTAATTTAATTAACTAAATGATTACCATTGTTGGAATTATTTCATTTTTGACGAATCTAGTGATAGATCTGTGCTGCTCTATCATTGCTTTATAGGAATCAAATATAGATTCCCTCTAGCGGTGATCCACACGTCTTCCATGAATCTCTAGATGTTGCTGAATGAATCTACGAGTGTTATCACAACAAATCCTTATGCTTATGTCGTCTGCCTTTGATTGATTCAAGAAGTGCTTCCAAAGCATTCTTCTTGATCTGGTGGAGGATGATTGCTCTCCATTCTTGGGATCATTTTTTAAGAAGACACCTCTCTAGGGATTGAGAGGATTCTCTAATTTTTTTTGCATATGTAACAAAATGAATTGTCTTATTGATAAAAAATATAAATGGGTTTATATATTTCTATGTTTAAAATAAAATAATAGCACAAGTTCCCTTCATTATTTCTTTAGTCCCTACAGAACCCCATGTCAAATAATAATATTAACATTATTATTTCTCAACATGCCCTTAACTAGTTAATTAAAAATAAATATTATTTAATAAAATAATATTCATTATTCATTATTTTCTCACAAGAAAATTTAATTCGGACTGCTGATCCTCAATAATATTTATCGATCATTTAATAATAACAATTTATTTATTAAATAAATATCACTACATTATTCTCTAATAAATAAATAAATATTATATTCAATAAATAAAAGGTAAATATTTATTGAATATTCCTCTCACATTATATTCTCTCGAATAACTGGTGATGAAATATATGTGAACAAGAAACATGAATAATTATTAAACCATGTGAAGGAATAATATTTATTACACTTGTTAAATAATAAATAATAATATATTTTTTAACTGAGATTCTGGATACACATAGTGTGTGACCCTCTAGGCCTCTTTCTTAGTGGCATTAGGTGAAGAATCCTAGAGTCCAAGATTTGAGTCTAGAAACACACCAAGGCACCCATAAAAAAAGAAGATAATGCTAAAATGACGTGTTACCTCATATAGATTCTCCCTCAATAATATAATCACATTATCATAATATATCTAATCAAGAAGGTTTCATACCGGTTCCATCAACCTATGTGCTCGATGTCTCATTCTTTGACTTCCAAGAAATTGGAATTTCCTATGGAACACCATGGCCATGGATTTATTTAGGATATATTATTTCCAAAAAATACCCTGAGATATCAAATTCCATTAAAACAGATGGTATAAATCCTTCTTGCATTATTCATTAATGCAATATTACTTATGACATACCCGATGTATCCTAACTCACCACAAACATATGTCATCATAGTTTTTTTCAATACATAAAAGTAAGTGACTCAAAATATTCATTAATAATAATCTTAAAGTCTATGGACCAATACACACGTCCACAGATAGGAACATCCAATGACACATAGAAATGTGGATTTTATATTAGCGGGTATCGTTCTTATAATATCCTACTGAATATTACCAAGGGCGTACATCATGAGAAGGTTTATCAAAGTCCTATGAGTCTCTACCCCTGATATCCTATATCATTTGTGTCCCTCAAAATATATCATCCACATATAGAACATATATTCAAGAATAGTGTTGTAGCACTTCAGAGTTCTCATCATAGCAGAGAACTGCAATGACCTTTTAGTGCGAAAACTACTCTTAGGACATTATCACATACTATATCACACATAAGAACATTCATGATGTGATAAATAGTTTATTAATATTCAAAACCATGAATACAAGTTATCATAAAGTACATAAAATTTAGTTCTATGGTACCTACTACAACAAAATGAAAGTAACCAAATATTAGTAGCCTAGTTTCGATTGACTGGGAATGGGTCCCTAGATATCATAATGTACCAAATGAAATGGAGTGGATGCATGAGGGGTTTCCCGGGGAACATAGGTGACCCAATGATTCTTTGTGTAATGAAAATAATCATAGTTAAATTGAAGAAGAAGATTAAAGACTGAGAAAATATTTTTAAGAATGGGGGTGGGTGGA
This sequence comes from Viscum album, assembly GCA_963277665.1. Classification (NCBI taxonomy): domain Eukaryota; kingdom Viridiplantae; phylum Streptophyta; class Magnoliopsida; order Santalales; family Viscaceae; genus Viscum; species Viscum album. The sequence goes on from OY728121.1 coordinate 1,121,728,740, forward strand.
TGACCAAAGTGATAATGAAGTTGGAGGGAATGATCAGAAGTCAAAAGGATAGGTGATATCCAAGGATAAGTCAAGCATATACACCCCACCTTGTAGGTTTCCACTCCCAATTACCTATGTCATTAAATTACCCTGAAAGATAATCGAAGTAGGTGAGAAGATGGCATGTCACTATAATTATTTGTATGTTTACTAATAGATAGTAAATTAAAGGGACATATGAGAACAAGGGAAATGATAGAGAGCGTTAAGATAGGAATAGTCGTACAACTCCCATAACCAACAGTCTATACTATATATCCACAAGAAACTATAATATTACATCTAGTTGAATTTTAGTGATATTAATGAAGAACGCCTGCATCCCCAGTGATACGCTCTAAGGCACCAAATTCTAGAACCCATGTGGTGGAATGTTAGGAAAGAAACGCTTCTAGAGGATCACCATGAGCAACAATGGTAGTTGATGATCCCATATGGTGATAGAATACCAAAAACCGAGGGTCTTTGAGTGATGAATATGCAAAATGAGGCGGTAATAAAGGTGTAAAAATGGTATACTAGAGGTGATGAGTAGTTACATACTTCGATCAACCATGAAAGAGGTAGCTAGAACAGTATTGTCTAAAAATGAACAGTCGGAACATCTGCGTATCAATTAGGTCATAGAATAAATAATATCATGGAAAATAGAGGAGTGTGATTATGCAGGTTGGGGTGTCGTATACGTAGAGGTGATCCACTGGAGGAGTGCGGTACAAGGAGGGGTTGCTACACAGATAGGGGTGCTGGGCTGGTGGGTGTGTCTCACATGGAGGAGGGAAACAGGGATGGGTGTCATCTTACAAGGGGTCACTAGCGCATGGGGGGGGGGGTCACATGATAATTTATGAGGTGGATGCCTATAGGGTGGGAGGTCCATTGCGCAGGGGTAAAAGGAAGTTGTCACAGGGGGTAAGGACCAACGCGTAGGGGGTAGAAGACCATTGCTGTAGGGGGTAGGGGTCGTTGAAGAGGAGACCACTCAGGAGGGGAATTGCATAGGGGACCATCATGCAATGGGGAACTATGTAGGGGACCATCTCACAAGGGGGCACTATGAGGGTGTTGATGGGGGTAGAGGAGGGTGCTGCTAGGGTAGAAGAGTGTAGGGAGGGATCACACAATGGGAAGTTGGGGAAGGGGATGTCTCTATAGAAGGGGTGATGAGAAAAGGTTTGATATAGGACACAAAGGCAGGAGGTACTAGAGGAGGGTGTTGAGATGGTATGTGCGATGGGAACATATAATGTTAGGGAATGCGTGATAGGTTAAAACCACTCTAATACCATGTTATAATGGAAACCCCATACCTAAAAATGAGGTAGGGTAATAAATTTATAAATGAGAAAATGGTATATTATTAAGATAGGATGATGATGGGCTGAAACCCTCTCTCCATATAAAATTTGGACTAGTTTAGACTATGTTTTTACACTTATATTTTTTGTTTTAACCGGTGTTAACTCTTTTTGACAATTACCATGATAACAAATTTTTTACTCTTTACGGGTAAATATAATTACTATAAATGTACAATTGGTCCATAAATGGGTCATAGTTGATATTTATAAACATATACCAATAATTTGGCCAAAGAATTTTCTTTTATAAAATTTAAATAATTTTATAAAATATTATTTATTATAAAATATCATTAATGTCAATTTTGTAACTATTAATTTAATTTGAATTTGAAAACAACATGATAGAAAAGGAATTCAAATATAATCTTTTCAAACATCCCTACCATGTTATATTTATCTACTAAATTCACGGAACACAATACTTCATTCAAATTATCTTAATTTTAATTTTTTTTAAAATCAAATATTTTATTTTTCTATTAATTGAATAAATACTGTGTCAACATTTCATAAGAATTTAAGGTAATTATTTTATTACTAAAAATTAGAAATAAATTAACATGATAAAAAATCATTTATCTCTACAATTACCTTTTATAACTTAACATATAATCTCTTTATCCCTATGTAAAAAATTTAGAGATAATAAAACAAAAAGAATGACATTTTTTTTACTTTTCTTTATATAAAATAATATAAAAGTAAAAAATCAATGAAATATGGCATCAAGTTTCCATATTTTTGAAACTTGGATATACATGGACAAAATTCATTCATCCAATTGGATAAAGGCAAGTGTTTGGGTCATTTTCGTCCTTATCATATTATTTTTAACCTTAATTACCCGATTTACCCTTACTGCGGGGATAATCATTTACTATGGTTACTATTTATAATGAAAAAAAATAAAAGGAATCTATTTACCAAATTAGGACCTCATGATTCCAAATATGGAATCTATTTTTAAAAATTAAATTTATAATGTTTTCAAAAATTAATTTAATATTAAAACAGAAAGCGCAATGAAAAACAAGTTGTCAGGAAAATGACTTTTATTTATAAAAATGTTTTTATACCAAATTCAAGTATAAAATTCATTATAAAGACTACAATTTAAAAAAAACCCCTCTTGTATTATTTTTTGAAATGTTATAAAGAACCTCATTTTAAAAATGAAAAAATATTCCTTTAAACCTTTTTGTAAAAATTCAAAACAAAGGTAAAAATGGTTTTAAACAATAATAAAAATTGTCACAACCCCCTCCCCGCAAGGTGTACCCCTCCTAGTCTACAAATTTGAGAAGGGAGACAGTGACCCTCGATTCCCACCTCTAGTAGGCACTGGGTTGGAAACAAACACCGATGGTATAGTAAACACACAAATGGGAGGCATTACCCTCTAAGAGAACACATGAGGAAGAGAGAGATAAGACATACACCAACCAATTCCAAATCAGATTGCAATAAAAAATAAATCCCAAGTACACAAATGTGATGTCATACAAAACTACTACAACTCAAACAAAAAAAATGAAAGTACCAAAGGGATGTAAAAATAGTAGTGACCATGAAGCCTGAAAAACTCCTACAACCCCAAGCTAGTTGTAACTCGATTGATCTCCAACCAACTCCAAGTAACCTGAAAAACAATGTATGTATACATAGGGTGATTATAACAGTATACTTAGTAGAATCCTCCCTGGATCCTCTCATGCAAAAGAAAAGAAAGCCTGCTAAAGCAGAGCAAACAACAAGTGAAACTAACTCGTCACCTCTAGTAGGCCCTGGGTTGGCGACTAACACCGAGGGTATATTAAACACACAAATGGGAGGAATTACCCTCTTAGAGAACACATGATAAAGAGAGAGATAAGATATACAACAACCAATTCCAAATCAGATTGCAATATAAAAGAAATCCCAAGTACGCAAATGTGATTTCATACAAAACTACTACAATTGAAACAAAAAACTGAAAGTACCAAAGCAAAGTAAAAATAGTAGTGACCACGAATCTTGAACAACTCCTGCAACCCCAAGATAGTAGTAACTAGATTTACCTCCAACCTACTCCAAGTGACCTGAAAAATAGTTTATGTATATGTAGGGTGATTATAACAGTATACTTAGTAGGATCCTCCCTGGATCCTCTCGTGAAAAAGTAAAGAAAGCATGCTAAAGCACAACAAAGAACAAGTGAAACTAACTCATCACCTAAAAAGGTATACTATGTTCCCATCCTCACCATGGAAACTCTCACCAAGTATCACATACAATAGTATATAATATAATAAATAATATCAAGGGTACCCCGCTAATACTTCCCCACTAGTTTTTTAATTTTCCCCAATGTCACACGTCCAAAGAATCTCTCTCTAAAAAGGCTTTCCTGCAGACACCTGGGCGAAGCACCACAACATGAACCTCATAAGGTATAACCACCACATCCATGCAACCAAAGTAACCAGGTAGTTTTTGAGAGCCTCCAAAGCTCTCATAATGTGTATCATACATTGAACATTATACCTCAATCCATTACAGCCTATACACCATGTAAGGATCTTCAAGCCATCACATCCTATTAATGTTACACCTATAGTAGTCCAAAGGAAACTATATCCAGAATATATGTGTGTGAATAACCACAAGCCATTATATCCCTCTACACACATATATGGGGAAAACTAACCACTGTTCCTACCAGGACAAGTAAGTACCAAGAGAAGAGAGTGGGGCCAAAGGGGGTAGTCATCCATTCATCCTCCCATCAGAATGTTGGGGAAAACACCCCCTAGGGCTCAGAATCCCTGTGGGGTCAGTTTCCCTAATCTAGGGGGTGGATTAGTGTATAGAAACAAAAAATGTACATAATATACTATACCTCACAACTACACTATGGGCATAACCTAGTCTTAGACTCAAATGCAGCTAACATCTCTCGGACTCTCGGCTCCCACTTCTAAGACTAGGTATACTATAAGCACACAACTATTTTAATAGATTTTTTACATTACTTCATTCCCTTTTTATCAGTTGAACATTATTTTTATCAATTCTTTAAATATTAATTAAACCCTTAATAATTTCACATTATATTTCGTTATCATCACACCCAAAGTGCACTTTTCCTTTAAATTGCAACCTCAACATTGAATCCTAGAATGCTCCAACCCCATGGGTTAGCATCATTTATTAAATCATTTATTAACAATATTAATACATTCCCATATTCTTATGAATTCTAGAAAAACATTCCAAGCTACTAAACACAAGGGGGATCAACATGGTGAGTAGATGAACTTCCCATAAATTCATTGCCACAAATAGCAAGAGCATAGAACCATCAACCCTCAAGAAGATAAACATGTAAACCACATTGCATACCCCACACATCTTCTCCCCTTTTTGAAGGAGGGTAAGCAAGACCAACTACCTTGACTAGTGGGGAAAGTAAATTAGATAAAAAACCAACAAGAATCAGAAAACATCCATACATTCACATCCAACCTGTTTCATCATCTCTAGTGTCTTTCTCGACACCCATATGCATAAACCGATGCATCTTTCCACTCTAAGCATCAACTTCTGCAAAAGAAAATGGTCCTCTATTCCCCCACATAACACAACAGACATCCATACTCACAACACATCACAAGCAGCAAGTAATAACAAAGAAACTAGTCTCTTGTCCCTTAACAAGTCATTCTACCCTCAAATGCAACGAGCTCTCGTGGCTCCAAAAATTATGCTCTTGGACTTTACAAGAAAGAGGGTAACTCAGAACCCCACGAGGAATTATATTCTTATCAAAAAACCGATTCATTAATCCATATGTAATTAACCGATTTATTATTTGTAGGTTACAACTATTGGTAAGCTAAAAATCAAGCTATCATAGCTATCATAAATCAATTAAACATGCTGACTGCATCAATTTGATTAACATAAAATTACAAAAATAAGAACTAGATTCATTTACATTCAACTTTATCTTTGACAATTAATTTAAAAATAATCCCAGTTTACATTCTTTACCAATTTCTTTTAAGAACGACATACTAAACAAGGAAAGAATAGATATTACACTATCTTGGAAAATAAGAGGCAATAACATATAATCGATACCAATTTATTTATCCAATTGAAATATTTATGATGTCAATTCCATTGTGATCTAGTGGGACAAAACATGATAACTATACAGTTTCACTTAATAGAATAGAGAAGCAGTGAATCACCTACCTCAAAAGGATTCTTATGCTCTTCGAACAAACTAACAAAACAGATCATGATAACCTATCTTAGTGGACCACATCCACCCAAGGATGTAGATACACCACCACACTTTCCAAAACCCAAGAAAATTCTATTAAGAACATGGATATAGAATTCCATAATAGGGAAAGGAGAAATAGAAGGAGATGAACCCAAAAGAACGACGATATATCATACCTTATATTGAAGATTGATCGATACTTCTTGGTTGTACAAAAATAGGGGGTGCACTTACAGCAAGAAGAACATAATGGGGAACCAATCCAAGGAAGAAAGTTTGATCGCATGAATCCTACCAGAAGGAAGGAATGGTTTGAGCATCTCATACCAGGAAACAATAGTGATGAACAAGGGAGGAAGATATCTTGTCCCTTTAGAAGATTTAACAGAGAATTAGTTTAATATATGCTAGATTTCTATTTAAAGAGGGCCTCATTAAACCACATGGTTTGACCAAGTAAAGGAATCCCATAACTTAGGAAAATTAATATAGGAGTTATGGGATTTGAATCGGCCTTAAATCCCTTAAAAGAAGCCCCTAAATGCTTTTAACGTCAAATAAAACGTTAAATCTGTGAAACTAGAAAAATCTTGAAATTTTGAAAAGGAAATATGAAAAAGTATATGTGAGACAGTAAATGTGAGACAATAAATGTGAGAGAGTAACTGTGAGATATTAACTGGGAGATAATATCTGTGAAGCCATTTTTGTGACACAGTTTCTATGATACCGTTTTTGTGACACCGTTTTTGTGACACGATTTTTGTGACACCGTTTCTGTGACACCGTTTCTGTGACACTGTTTCTGTGACACCATTTCTGTGACACCATTTCTGTGACACCGTTTCTATGACATTGTTTTTGTGACACTGTTTCTATGACAACATTTCTGTGACACCATTTATGTGACACCGTTTTTGTGACACAATTTCGTGAAATAGTTTTGAATTTTGGAAAAGGAAATGTGAAACAGTTTCATGAAAATGTTTTTAAATTTGGCTAAGTGTTGGGGATGAGTCACCTTGACCTCCCAAAACTCCTCAAACACCAAATTTCAGCAAATTAATTGACCATAGTGGTTTGGGAAATTATGTAATATAACTCTCAAACCATTATTGTCCTCGAGAATTCAAAACCAACCAAAAAGGAAACAAAAAAGTGGTATGAACAACACCCATCAAGATACCTCTCATAAGAGAGAAAGTCAAAAAATCAAAAAAATAAGACATCTCATAAACAAGAATGTTCTACAACAACAAAGTGAACATCGTTACAAGAAAAGAGTTAACAATCAATCAACTCAAGGTACTGAGTACGTATCTGCAACTCACGTTCCCAAGTACACTCCTCCATGCCTCCGTGTTTCCACAAATTATGAACCAATGTGATAGAATGCCCATGAAACACCTTTTATTTGCGGTCTTGGATCTCTACAGGCTGCTCCTCAAAGGTCACATCAACATCAACATATATCACTCCCCAATCGATGATGTGAGAGTCATCATGAAGATAACGACGGAGTTTTGACACATGAAAAACATAGTGCATCTGGATCATCTATGGGGGGGGGAGTGCTACTCGATACACCATAGCTCGAACACATGACAACACCTCAAAAGTCTTAAAAAACCATGGAGAAATATTACTCCCACGACCAAGCCTTCACTGCCCACAATGGGGATTCACCTCTAGAAACACATGATCCCCAATATCAAACTGTAAAGGTCTCCTCCTTTGATCAACATATGATTTCTAAAAATCCTGTGATGTATTCATCCTCTCAAAAATCACCTGAACCATGATTGTCGTTGTAAAAACCTAAAAATTCAGTAATTTTTTTAATTATATGTAATTATTACGAGAGTGGTAAAATTGACAGAACATGATTCCGAGACCTAGAATGGAATTTTGAAATTTTTTAAGGTATATTTAGTAATAGTGTGGGCATGGTTTTCTATATTTTAAACCAGCGCTCGAATTGAAAATATGAGAGCATCGTTGAATTCGCAGTGCCGGGATTCACTTAGGCGAAGCTTAACTTTGTTAAAAAAAGTCAAACAGAAAAGTTATTTTTCAGACTTTTGGAACAAAAAAACTAATGAAGTCATTCTATTCTTTTTATAATCCTTGAGTGATGGTGTCATGACCACAACGTAACAACAAGCTTTGATTGAGAGCCATTTAATGACAAGATCCTTTGGTTTCGTAACCACGATGCTCATATGATTTAATGGAACATTAATTGTGGTTCATTAATGAACCACATTAATGAACGCAATGTAGGCGGTTCCTTTTCTTTTATTTAATTAAACCTTTGGCATGGGTTTTGGGAGAGCTATGAGTGGAAGCTCTGAAGAAACCCCAATGACATCTTCCTCCAATGAAGAACAGATATTCAACGATGCCATTGAGGATTCGAACTGGACATCGATGGGTGATAGTGAATGCTAACAAACATCTTCAAAAAACGGATTCTCCTCCTTCATCACTCGCGTAATCCAACATGTTCAAGTTAGGGGAAATAATATTTCTAAGTGTATAAAGATTCATCATACCTCATTCATGAATAATATGATGAACACTAATCTATAGACTAATGGGTTGATCTACGATACACTTGAATATGTGGGAGGTTGATGCAGGATTTCTATTATGGTGTTTTGATGATTATTGTAGTTCTACCCATGATACAATGCTAACGCGGAGGGTGTGTTCCAAACCAAATTAGGGATAGACCCTCCGTCGATCTCGGTTTTGATGTGTTCTTCATGAGAAATAGAGAAACATGATGGAAAGGTGAAACTGAGGGCCATGTAGTGAAGGTGGAGTCCTGAGAGGCCCGTAGATGCAGATGGAAATGCAATCAGACCACCAGAGCTTCGCCAGTGGCCCGTGGAAGCACCACTGGTGCAGCACCGCCAGCGACTGACGGCGGCGGCCGGCTGAGCCGGCCGCGTTGGAATAGCGACGCCCACAAGTGATGCAGCCAACTAGGCCTTGGCGGTGGAAGACACCTCATGCCAACGCCACGTGGGGGAGGTGAGCAGCCCACTTGGGCTGCTTGGCTGGACACAAAACAGCCAGTTGAGCCAGTTGTTTCAGAAGGGAGGGCGACACCCCACTGGCGCCACGAGCCAGGTTTCCCGGTGGGCTAGACCCATCGGTTGGGACGAACCTGCCAGCCAGGCCAGACCCTCCAACCGGTCCGGGTCCACCAAACGGGCCGAACTTGTTAGATGGGTTGGACCTGCTGGTCGGGCCAGATCCATGGGCCCAACGGACTGGCCGGTCCGAACCCCTACCAGACCCGGACCCGACCGGCCCCGTTTCGCTAATTTGGGTGTATCTCCTGAACCATATGCGTATTTGATGAACCGTCTATGGTTTTGGAAGCCTTAGGATGAGACAGTCATTTTGAGATACTCCAATTGGGTTTTGGAGAAAGTTGGAGTATGGCTGAGTTGCATTGGACTCAAATCCAACCGCGCCCTTAGTAATAAAATGCCTATAACTTACAGACCGAGCGTCCGATTGATGCACCATCTATTACATTGGAACCCTTATGACATGGAGGTCATTTTTGTTACTTTATAAAGGGACTTCATGGTGGTTGAAATACAACCAGTGGCTTGAGGAGAAAAATCTATAGAACTCAAGCGCACCAAGTGCGGGAATCCTATGGTTGGCTGTCAAGTGAAGACCAATGCTTTGTGGAATGGCATCCGAGTGACCCTGTGTAGATAGATGACTTACGACCCTATGTCAATCAATAGTAGCATGAAATAACAAGGACCAGCCTTAGAGGAACCCATCATGGATCAACGACTTACGACCCTATGTGGATCGACGACTTACGACCCTGTGTGGATCGACGACTTACGACCATTTTTGGATCGATGACTTATGACCCTGTGTGGATCAACAATAGAATGACATGGTGAGGACCAGCCTTAGAGCTTCCCATTATAGATCAATGACTTACGAACCTGTGTGGATCAACGACTTATGACCCTGTTGGATCGGTGACTTACGACCTTATGCAAATCAGCTATAGAATGACTTCTTTGTGGTCCAGTAGTGGAACATCTCAACAGAATAAGATGATTTATATTTACAACTAATCATCATTATTTCTGTTATTTAATTTATATACTTAATGTGAGATGGGTATTTTAATTTGTGTTTAGTGATTGAGTTCTTGCTTTGTTGTTTTTTCATTAGTGGAATTCTGGGAGACCTTTGGGGGTCTTGGGCTCCCTACTGGGTATTGTTATACTCACCCCTGCATGGGCTTTTTCCACACATTGTTGTGTCTTGTGCAGATGATAGACATCTTTAACTGAGATTTGGGAGCCATGACTAGTTGATGAACGAAGGTGAATGGTTGATGTGGAGAGCCGCAATGACGAGCTATACCTACCCTTCAAGTAGGATCCTTAGGGGATGACCTCCAGAGAAATTTTTTATTTCTTCTATATTTTCTTTTAGTTGGGTTTGTATTTTGGACCATTCTTCTTCAGTTTATAGTTTTACTTTTAGCAGTTATACTACATGGTTTGTTCTTTTTGTGCATCTAGTCTATGTGTTTGTAGGTTTAAAGGCAATGCCTTCCCCTTTTAGGGATATTACTTTCTAGTGCTAGTCTCCAACCCCTGGCCTATGGAAGGTGGGATTGGGGTAGTCACGACACGAGCCCTAGGGGACAGGTCGTGAAAAAGTGGTATCAAAGGGGTAGGTTCTACCAGAGAACTAAGACTCTGATATTTTTAATGGGGAAATAGTGTTAAGTGTTTTGAGTATGGTTTTTAGTTCAGGGAGTCTAGTGTTGGTGCAGAAGCCGACGTATCCATACACCAAGACCCTAAATTCTTATTTTCCGACTTGATACACAAAAACACTGATTGCGTGTGTTTTTGAATATGTTTTTATTTTGATCTATTTTGAGTAATCTCACCAGGTATAACTTATTGACCATGTCACACAAGTTTCTTTATAGGATTCCACCATGTAGATAGCTAGCAAGGATTCTAGTGAGAAATCACAATGATGGCCCTCCGAGCGATGAGGCTTCAGTGAATGGCCCTCTTACAGCGATGGTACCTTCTGGTGGTGTACTAGTAGCACCACTACCCATAGGGAAACAGTTTTTACCAGCCATACTAGAAGACAGTGCATGCCGACTTAGCACACTACACTAGTTCCAGCAGCAGAGGCCATCGAGGTTTCATGGTGAGATAGACCCACACGTAGTTGAGGACTAGCTGTAGGCTGTGGATAGAGTTTTATACCTAGTTGGGACACCATCAAACCAGATGGTGATCCTAGATGTTAGTCTCTTCTAGGTCACAACAGGGAGATGGTGTAGCCTAATTCTTGAGTTACACGATGAGGCGACCCTCACCTAGTTGTACTTCGAGAGCCTCTTTAGGGAGGAGTTAGTTCCAGCGACTCTATACTATGTGCGTATTCAGGAGCTCCTGCACATACAACAGGGCAGCCTGATAGTAGCCCAGTGTTTGATGAGATTCAATTATCTCTCCCACTAGTACACTGATATGGTATGAGACCCTTTCTTGAGGGCCCAAACCTTTGAGCAGGGTCTCCAATGGGAGATTAGAGCATCGATGAAATCGCTCATCATACTGATGTAGGCTGGAGTGCTAGAGTGAGGAATTCTAGTGGTGAGCTTCCTAGCTGAGAAAGAACTGACATCGAGAAGCACCACCGGATGACAGATAGGCCAAAACTTTTGGTAGATGACCCTAGGATGTAGGGTTAGAGGTGCGGAGCTCATGAGATAGAGGTGGTCAGGACAGGAGTAGACTATGCTACTCGCGCGGCAAGGAGGGTCACATGGCTTGCGACTTCCTGAACCACCACACCGATGATAAGAAGATGGTTGAGGGACCGCCTATATTGAGGTAGAGATTTGACCAAGGAGGTCCGCATGGTGACAGACGTGTTAGAGAAGCTAGCCGTGCAACAGGCAGTGGGTGGTGATTTGAGGTTCTACCACCACCACCTCTAGGTGGTCCACCTCAACCTCAGGGAGAAGGTGGACATGGAAAAGCTTAGCTTCAGGGAGCTGAGTACTACAACCACGCTGCTCCATAGATGATTTGATGTATGATATTTGTCTACTCCACCCTAGATGTATTTCTTGTAGACACAAGTACCATTCACTATTTTATTTCCATGACTCTCGTTCAAAGCTCAGAGATTCTGATGGAGCCATTGGCTCAATCCTTACATTTAAAGACTCCTACAGGAGAGGATTTGATAATTACACACTGGTTCTGGTAGTGTGATCTTATTCTAGGATGCAAGATCTTTGGCTGGGATCTCCTAGTAGCAGCATCTAGGCCTTACGACATCATCTTGGGTATGGACTGGTTATCCATGGTCCATGATCAGATTTACTGTTTTAGGCACAATGTGCGGTGTGTCTATAAGGATGGGACTAGGTTTTCCTTCACCGGTGAGAAGGGAACCTTTTCATCACATGATGGAATTTCTTGGAGGAGGGTGTATACGATCACTCATCATTTGGCTAGCCTTACCCTCAGAGTAGTTGACGATAGGGGTTTGAGATATCCTATAGTGGTGGACCAGCGTGTTGATGTCTTTCTTGAGGATGTTCTGAGACTACGTCCTCACAGAGAGGTAGACTTATATATCAACTTGTACCCAGGGAAAACACTGATATCTACACCAGTATATCGAATGAATCCCATGGAGCTTCATGAGTTGAGGGTACAACTGGAGGACTTGCAGGGGAAGGAATTCGTAAGGCCCAGTGTTTCTCCATGGGAAGCCCCTATTTTGTTCACCAAAAAGGAAGATCAGAGTTTGAGGCTTTGCGGGGACTATCAGCACCTGAACCAGGTGACCGTGAAGAATAAGTATCCACTTCCTAGGATTGAAGATCTCTTCGATAAACTGAAGGGAGCTCGGTGGTTTTCAAAAATTGAGCTCCGATTAGGCTATCACCAGCTTAGGGTACGAGATGAGGATGTACCGAAGATTACCGTCAGATGCCAGTATGGCCACTATGAGTTATTGGTGATGCCTTTTGGCATGACCAATGCCCCAATAGTGTTCACATGACTCATGAAAAGGATATTATACCCTTACCTTGATCACTTCATGGAGGTATTCATTGAAGACATCTTGGTGTACTCAGCATCAGAGGAGGAGCATGCCAATCATCCGAAGATAGTTTTGGATTCACTCCGAGAGCACCAGCTTTATGGTAAGCTCTCAAAGTTCCAATTTTGGATATGGGAGTTCCACTTTTTGGGACATGTTATCTCAGAGGCTGGATTGAAGTGGATCCAGCGAGGATAGAGGCAGTGCTTTCTTGGAATCCACCCAAGAGTGTGACCAAGGTGCAGAGTTTACTGGGATTGGATAGGTACTACCAAAGATTCATACATGAATTTTCCAGATTAGAAGAATCCTTTTGATCTTTGACAAAGAAGGGACAAAATTTCTCGTGGACATAGGGATGTTAGCAGAGTTTCCAAGAGATGAGATGGAGACAGATGAGTGCCCCCATCTTGAGGCTATGAGAAGAGGGAATTGGGTATGTAGTCTAAAATGACACATCAGGGACCGGACCAGGATGTGTCCTAATGCACGATAAAGTGGTGATCGCCTAAGACTCATGATAGTTGAGACAACATGAGGAGAACTATGCTACCCATGACCTGGAGTTAGCATCAGTGGTTTTTACCTTGAAGATGTGGCAACAATACTTGATGGGTGAATGGTTTATTGTCTAATCCAATCAAAAAAGTCTCAGGTATATCTTCTCACAGAAGTAACTAAACCTAAGATAATGGTGATGAGTGGTTCTCCTTCATGATTATGACTTTGAGATAGTCTACACTCCTGGGAAGGGGAACATGGTGGCAGACACACTCGGAAGGAGGTCTAGTTTACAATTGATGAGTGAGGTGACAGAGCAGCTAGCCGCATTTCAGTTATCCTTCATGGATAGTGATGGAGAAGCTTACCTCTAGTCTATGACATTCACACCCCCACTCCTTCAGCGAGTCAGGGAGGCTCAGCTTGGGGATGTTGACTGCGAGACCCGACGTGCTCATATATCCTCAGGACAGGCTCCTGAAGAATTTTATGAAGGTGGGGAGCACGTCATCCCTTTCATAGGACACACCATGGTACCAGTGATGCTATTATTTTAGGTGTTGAAGGAGATAAAAATATCCCATTTGGTGGTACATCCTAGAACAGAGAAGATTTACCAAGATCTCAGACGTCAGTATTGGTGGCCAGGGATGAAGAAAGAAGTGGCATAGTTCATTTCACGATTCCTCACTTGTCAGTAAGTGAAGGCCAAGCACTAGGTTCCAGCAGGCCTAACTCAGCCACTCGAGGTACCAGAGTGTAAATGGGATGGTATCTTGATGGACTTCATGATGGGGTTACCACGTACGTCTAGGGGCCATGATTCAATCAGGGTGATTGTGGACCGACTCACCAAGTCGGCCCACTTCCAACACATATGAGATTAGGGATTAGTAGAGTGTTTGTGATGCCTCTATGTACAGGAGATAGTACAGATTCACGTGGTGCCATCGATGATCGTTTTAGATCGTGATGCTCATTTTACATCCCAGTTGTGGACGGGATTGTAGGAGGCGTTTGGGACTCAACTATATTTGAGCACTGCCTTTCATCCTCTGACAGATGGTTAGATGGAGAAGACCATATAGATGCTTGAGGACCTGCTTCGTGCTAGTGTCCTTGATTTTGGCTGTAGTTTGGAGGATTACATGACCTTGGTGGAGTTCTCATACAACAACACCTATCACTCCACCATCGGCATGGCACCATTTGAGGCCTTGTATGAGAGACCCTACAAATCACCTATATGTTGGACAGACCTAGGGGATTTTTCACTTATGGGTCTAGAGTTGGTATGAGCTACCATAGAGAAGGTGCATATCACCCAGGAGTGGATGAAGACTGCATAGAGCAGGTAGAAGTCATATGTCGACAGGAGACGGAGACCCCTCGAGTTTGAGGAAGGAGGTCATGTTTTTTTTTGGGTCTCACCATGAAGAGGATTGCATATATTTGGCAGGGGTAGAAAGCTATCTCCGAGGTTCATTAGAACTTTTCAAATTCTTAGTAGAGTTGGTGAGGTGTCATACTTCCTAGCTCTTCCCCCATAGATGCACCAGGTGCATAATGTTTTCCATGTGTCACAACTGAGGAGATATGTGCATGATCCATCGCACACCATCGACTAGGGTGAGTTGGAAAATGATGATGGGGAGACATTTGCAGAGTTCCCAATGGAGATAGAGGATCAACAAGAGTAGGTCCTATGAGGAAAGTCAATTCCTCTGATGCGATTTTGGTGGGAGCACGAGAACCTACGGGAGAGCACATGGGATCAGGAGGCTCAAATTCATGATCAGTACCCCCATTTGTTTCCTTAGCTTTTGTTGTGGATTTAGGGGATGTAAATACCTAATGTGGGGAGAATTTAAAGACTTGAAAATTCTGTCTATTTTTTTTAATTATATGGAATTATTAGGAGACTGTGAAAATTGACGACACATGATTCTGAGGCCCATATATCCCAAAACAGAATTTTGAACTTTTTTTAAGGTACATTCAGTAAATGTGTAGGTGAGATTTTCTATCTTTTAAACGAGTGCTCAGATTGAAAATCTGAGAGCACCGTCGAATTTGTAGTGATGAGATTCACTTCGTAAAAGATTAACATTTTTTTCAGAAAAAGTCAGATGGAAAAGTTATTTTTTGAACTTTTGAAAAAAAGAATAAAATAACTAAAGAAGTTATTTTATTATTTTTTCAACTGTTGAGAGATGGTGGCGGGACCACAACATAATGTAATGCTTTGATTGAGAGCAATTTATTGACATGATCCTTTGGTTGCATAACAACGATGCTCGTAGGATTTAATGGAACATTAATTGCGGTTCATTAATGAATGAAATGTAGTTGGTTCCTTTTCTTTTATTTAATCAAACCATTGGAATAGGTTTTGGGAGAGATATGAGATGAAGCTCTGAACAAATACTGATGGTGTCTTCCTCCAATGGAGAATGGAGATTCAATGATTCCATTGATGATTAGAACCAGACATTGACTGGTGATGGAGAATTCCGATGAACATCTTTGGACAACGGATTATCTTCCTTTGTCTCTAGAGGAACCCAATGTGTTCAAGGTAGGGGAATTAATCTTTCTAAGTGTTTAAAGATTCATCATACCCTGTTCTTGAATAATATGACCAACGTGGATCAACCGACTAATGGGTTAATCCACAAAACACTTTAATTTGTGGGACATCTATAAGATGTTTCCATTATGGGGTTTTAATGATTATTATACTTCTACCCATGATACAAAACTAACTTAGAGGGTGTAGACTGAACTAAACACGGTCTGAGCCCTCCGACGATCTCAGTTTTGATGTGTTATTCAGGGGTGACCAAGAAACACAACGACAAGGTTAAACAGAGGTCCAAGCAGTGAAAGTAGCATCTTGGGAGGCCTGTAGGAATAGACAGGAACAAAATCAGACCACTGGAGCTTCACTGGTGGCCCGCAGAAGCACCGCAGGTGTGACACCCTTAGCGACCGGTGGCAAAGGCCGACTGAGCCAGCCACGTGGGAACGACGGTGCCTGAAGGTGCTGTAGAGGCTTCATATATGGCCAATCGGGCCATGGTGGTGGAAGACGTGGTGCGCCAGTGCCACATGGGAGAGGTGAGTAGCCCGCTTGGGCATCTCAATTGGATAACAAACAGATGGATGAGCCGGCCATTTCGGAAGGGAGGGCGACGCCCCGCTGGAAGAACTGGCCCAAACCGCGGGCCGAGTGTTCCAGGAGGGCCAAAACCGCCGGCTGGGATGGACCCAGGAGCTGGGCCAGACCCATGAGCTAGGCTGCATCTGCTAACCGGGCCGAACCCACCAGCCGAGCCGAACCCCTACCGGACTCGGACTAGACCGGTCCCGTTTTGCTAATTTGGGCATATCTCCTGAAATGGATGCCTATTTTACAAACCTTTTACGGCATTGGAAACCTTAGGATGAGACAATATTTTTGAGATACTCCACATGGGATTTGGAGAAGTTTGGAGTATGGCTAGGTTGGATCGTACTCGAATCCAACTGGGCCCTTGGTACTAAAATGACTGTAACTTACAGATCGGGTGTCTGATTGATGTGTTGTCTGTTACATTGGAACCCTTATGACACCGTGGTCCTTCATGTTACTTATTCATGGTAATTTATGGTAGTTCAAATATGACCAATGGCTCGAGGAACAGAATCTATGGGACCTAAGTGCACCAAGTGCGGGAATCCTATGGCTGGATGTCAAGGGAAGAGCGACCCTTTGTGGAACAACATCAAAGAAACCCCATGTGGATCAATGAATTATGAATCTGTGTGGATCATCAGTAGGGTGACTTAATGAGGACCAACCTTAGAGCATCCCATCGTGGATCAGTGACTTACGACCCTATGTGGATCGATGACTTATGACTTTGTGTGGATCAAAAACTTATGACCATGTGTGGATCAACGACTTAGGAACCTATGTGGATCAATAGTAGCACAATCCGGAGAGGACCAATCTTAGAGTATCCCATCGTGGATCAATGATTTATGACCCTGTGTGGATTGGAAACTTACGACCCTGTGTGGATTGGTGACTTACGACCTTTTGTGGATCAACTATAAAATGACTTATTCGTGGTTCAGAAGTGGAACTTCTCAATGGAAGAAGATGATTTAGCTTTATGACTAATCATCATTATTCATATTCACTAAGTTATATACCTG
Organism: Viscum album; assembly: GCA_963277665.1. NCBI lineage: Eukaryota > Viridiplantae > Streptophyta > Magnoliopsida > Santalales > Viscaceae > Viscum > Viscum album. Next base: position 1,121,746,275 of record OY728121.1, read on the forward strand.
GTGTGAGATGATTCTTTTACTTTGTGATTTGTGACTTAATTTTCGCTTTTTTTTTACAGTAGTGAAATTCTGGGAGACCTTTAGGGGTCTCGGGGTCCAAACTAGGTATTGTTATACTCACCCCTACACAGTCTTTGCTCGCACCTTGTTTTGTGTTGTGTAGATGATGGAAAACTTTGATTAAGATTTGGGAGTTAGGAATAGATGGTGCATATAGGTGACTGATTGACGTGGAGAGCCATAGTGACGAGATATACCTACCCTTTAGTTAGGATCCTCTGTAGGCGACCTCAGAAGCTGTTTTTCCTTTTTTCAGTATTTTCTTTTAGTTGGGTTTGTATTCTAGACCATTCTACTTCAGTTCACACTTTTAATTTTAGTAGTTATACTACATGGTTTGTTCTTGCTGTGTACCTAGTCTGTGTGTTTACATGTTTAAAGGAAATGCCTTCCCATTTTAGGGATATGCCTTTCCAGTGCTAGTCGCCAACCCCTGGCCTATGTAAGGTAGGCTTGGGGTAGTCACTGCACAGACCCCAAGGGATGAGTCATGAAAGTCATATTATACTCTAGTTCTGGCCTAAGAATTGTTGACTCTCCGACCCTAGTCCAGCACAATGGAGAACGGAAAGGTCGGTCATACAAGGCTTCAAATGAAACCATACCAAAGTTGGAGTGAAAACTATTGTTGTAAGAAAACTCCACCAAGGGTAAGTGCCTTATCAACGAACCTCAAAAATCTAGGACACAAGAGCGCAACATGTCTTCAAGAGTCTAGATGGTCCACAGTGTCTGACCATCCATCTGCAAATGAAAAGCAGTGATAAGGTATAACTGAGAACCAAAATCATGCTGGATACCTCTCCACACCCTAGAGGTAAAACAAAGGTCTCGATTGGAAATGATCTTCCTTGGGACTCTGTGGAGTCTCACCACCTCCTCCAGATACTGCCTCAACAAAACATCCACTGAGCTTGACTCCTTGATCACAATAAAGTGGGATGATTTTGTTAAATGATCCACCACCACCCAAATAGCATCATGTCCTCCCTGATCTCGAGGTAAACTAGTAACAAAGTCCATTGAGATGTCCTCCCACTTCCACTGAGGAATATCTAATGGTTGGAGAAAACCACCAGGGACACAGTGCTCAACCTTAACCTTTTGGGAGACCAAACATCAAGACACAAACTCCGTAACTGCAAACTTCAGCCCATGCCATCAAAACTGACTCCTCAAGCCTCGATACATCTTTGTCACAATAGGATGCAACGCTAAAGGTGAACTATAGACCTCTATAAGAACCATATAACGCATCACCAAAAGAACAAATAACCTTCCCTGATACAACACTTGGTGTTTTTTATCCTCAGACCAACCATCAGGGGCCTCTCCACAATCAACTTAGTCTCTCCAGACCTCCACCTATAGATCCCCCAACTGGGACTCTTCCACTAGTTGAATTGGAGATGACTGCACTGTCATCTGAAAAAGACAACCTATGCCCCCAACTTCTCCCATATCGAGATGTAATGCTGACAGTTCTTCTATCACTCTCTAGTAATCACTAGATTCACACACTGCATCACTACGTGACTTCCTACTTAGCGCATCAGCCAAATCATTCCCCTTTCCATGTATATATGATATTTTAAATCTATATTCCTATAAGAAATCCATCCACCGATGCTGCAGCAAGTTCAAGTCATGCTGGGAGAAAACATACCTCAGGCTCTTATGATCAGTGAAAACTATAAAGAGCTCTCCAACAAGGTAATGTTTCCACAACTTTAGATAAAACAACATGAATTCCAACTCAAGATCATGAATGTAATAGTTACATCCATGGGGACGTAAGTATTAAGACCCATAAGAAATGACCAATCTCTGCTACATCAAAACACACCCTAATCCCAGATGCGAAGCATCACATAAAACAACAAAATGAACTCCCTCTTCTAGAAGACAAAGAATTGGAGCACTTACCAACTTATCCTTTAGATACTCGAAAGATTCATGACACTGATCAATCCACACGAATTCTTGATCCTTCCTGGTCAATGCTGTTATAAGAGTCCCAACCTAAGAGAAATCTGATACGAACCTCCTGTAGTATCCTGCGAGACCGAGGAAACTTTTCACCTATTCCACTATCTTGGGAGATTGACAAGACATAACTACTTCTATATTTTATGGATCAACATCTACTCCCTACTGAGACACAACATTCCCCAAGAAACTAACTTCTTGAGCCCAAAACTCACACTTCGAAAACTTCCCAAATAGCTGATGTTGACAAAGAACTCCCAAAATGGCATGCAGATTCTCTACATGATCCTCCTCAGATGTGGAGTACATAAGGATGTGGCCGATGAAAACCACCATGAACTTATCTAGGAACTCGTGAAACAAAATGTTCATTAATCCCATGAACATATCTAGAGCATTCATCACACCAAACGACATTAAAACTAACTCATAATGCCCATGACGACAACAAAAATAAGTCTTTGGGATATCCTCATCTTTCATATGCATCTGATGATATCCTGACCGCAAGTCAATCTTTCAAAACCAACTTTCAACCCTTTATTTTATCAAATAAATCATCAATCCATGGAAGAGGATAGAGATTATTCACTATCACTTTTTTTAAGTGACAATAATCGATACACAACCACAAACTGTTGTCAGACTTCTTCACGAACAAAACTGGGGCACCATACAGTGATGCACTCGGCCATAAAAAACTGCATTGTAATAGACCATCAAACTGTATACGTAGCTCTTGTAACTAAGAAGAGGACATCCTATATAGAGACATAGAGATAGGAGATGCTCCGGGCTGTAGCTCGATCCCAAACTTGATCTCTCGTCAAGGGGGTAATGCTACAACCTATTTTGGAGAGACATCATGGTACTATTCTACGGACTTGAGAAAAACCAACTGTTGAACCTCTTAAGAAATCAGCATCATCTCATCCATCAAGGATGATAAGGATGGAACATGCCTCTGACCCATCCAAGGTTATCACTCGCCAAAAAATACCGCTGGATCTTCATCAGCATCGGAGAACACATCCTGCCTCCTGAAGAAATCCATTATAGCCTACACCGAATACAACCAATCCATGCCAAGTATGACATCATATGGTTGTATCCGTAATTAGAGGAATTTTCCCCAAGAGTGGTGCTACCCCAGAACTAGCTCATAGTCTCTACATATATCAAACAAGTCAGCTCGACCTCCAACTGGTGTAGTCAACGCCAAGGGTACTGGAAGCCTCTCTACCTCAAGTCCTAAAGCATGGAAAAGGGTAGGTGATATGAATGATTATGTGACTCCTGAATCAAACAACGCATACACCCAAGTAGAAAACAAGAAAAGGGTACCTCGAACAATTTATGGCTCTCCTGATGCTGGAAAAACTAAAACATGAAACTGAACACGACCTCCTCCCCAACCTCTATGACCCTAATGAAAACCACCACCAATTCCACACTCTGATCTCTAAGGATGGGGAGAATCACAGGGTGATCCTCTACCTGCCCTATCCTCTCTCTACTAATCCAAAGCTGGTACAACCTGCTGCTGCTGCCTCAGCTGGAACTACCTCAATGGAGGAACCTGGAGCGAAACACCAGGTGCATGATGAATGATCTGAAAGGTCGGGAACTATCGATAATGATGACCTCTCCCTACACATGAAAAAAGCACATAATCCCTTAGCATAGGACTGAGAGCTGTCGCCCCCTGATAAACGAGATGCTGAGGGATGGGAACTACCCCCAGCTGAACGAAAACTCTTCTGGCCTGAAAACTGAGAACCCCCGACCTCAACTATTCTTCGTGAGGAATCATGATGACCCCCCTTTCATAACGATCCGGTTATGGCTAATGTACTCTCGATGGACTTTTCCCTTTCTAGCACCTCAAGATATGTCTTCAGCATAAACGGGGTGACCTAGCACTGGATTTCCGGAAGCAAATCCTCCTTGAAATTCCTCTTCCCAGCCTCCTCATACGACAATCGTTCTGAAGCATATCATAAAAGGTCCCTAAAAGGGATTAAAAACTCTAGCACACTGAAGCTCCACTATTTATGGGCAAGAAGATCCTGGAGACTAGACGACTTCGCAGTTGAAGAAAGAAACTCGACTTTGAACTTCTCTCAGAACTCATCCCATGAGATCGCTGACTCCTCACGATCCCCTAGGAATAATAACCACCACTGCCTCGCTCCTCCACCCAACATCATCACAACCAAAGACACCCAGTTCTCCTTCTGAGAATGGATCTAACTGAATCCTATCTTGACCTCCTCCAACTAGTCATCTGTGACTACATCTGAAATAGATCCCTTGTACTTTTTTAGACTATGGCACTGAAACTCATGGAGTTTCCCTATACAAGTGTCATCATCATCAACCCCTACCCTTCTTTGATCTACTGGCACAACCTACTGAAAATATACCGCACAAACCTGATGAGGACATTGAACTGGAGTCATAACTACAAAAAAATAGTTAGATCTCATAAACATGGAATATGGAAGAATCAACATTAATTAATTATTTTTTTCTTTTATTCATTTTAGGTTAACCTATCCCAAGGTCTACCCATTAAAATATAGGCATAAAGAAGAATGATGCATGATCCTTTCCTAGGTATCTACCCTGAAACTAGTATCACATCTTTTAGTAGCCACTAAAAAATTAATGGTTCGTGCATCAGATCACAGGGGGCCCTAAACACCTATGTATCAGCCAGCCTCCAGTGTTTACATCACTTGCTAAACTTAACTAAAACTGTTTCCCTACCAACCCATGCAACCTCACCTGTTTCTAATAGAAAAACCCATCCTATCCCTCGACCAGACCCCTGATACAACTCTTTCACAACCCCCTCCCCACAAGGTGTACCCCTCCTAGGCTGACAAAGTGAGAAGAATGATAGTGAACCCCGAGTCCCACCTCCAGTAGGCCCTGGTTTGGCGACTAGAACTGAGGGTATAGTAAACACACAAATGGGAGGCATTAACCTCTAAGTTAAAACATGTGACAGAGAGAGATAAGAAAAACACCAACCAACTCCAACTCAGATTGAAATATAAAAGAAATCCCAAGTACACAAATGTGATGTCACACAAAACTACTAAAACTAAAATTAAAAATTGCAATTACCAAAGGGAAGTGAAAACAACAATGACCATGAAGCCCAAGCAGCTCCTGCCACCCCAAGACAGTAGTAACCAGCCTGATATCTAGCCTAATACAAGTGACCTAAAAAATAGCTTATATATATGTAGGATGAGTATAATAGTATACTCAGTAGGATCCTCCATAGATTCTCTCATGAAAAAGTAAAGAAAGTATGCAAAACACAATGAAAAAAAATTGAAACTAACTCATCACCTAAACAAGTATACTAGTTTCCCAGCCTCACTATGGCTACTCTAATAAATTATCACATACAAAAGTATATAATATAATAAAGAATATCAAGGGTACCCCACTAATACATCCCCATTGGTTTGCCTCTTTTCCCCAACATCGTACGTCCTAAGCATCTCTCTCTGAAAAGGCTTGCCCAAAGACATATGGGAAAAGCACCACAACATGCACCTTGGGAAGTAGAACCACCATGTCCATGCTACTAAAGTAAATAGGTAGTTTCTGGGATCCACCACAGATCGCATAATGTGTATCATACATCGGGCATTATACCTCAAGCCATTACAACACATACATCGAGTAAGGATCCTCAATCCATCACAGCCTATACACGTTACACCTATAGTAGTCCATAGGAAACTATATCCAGAATATACATGTGTGAATAACCACAATCCATTACGGCCCTCTACACACATATAATGGGAAAACCAACCACTATGACTACCAGCACAAGTAACTACCAAGAGAAGAGAGAGAGGCCAAATGAGGTAGTCAGTCATTCATCCTCCCACCAGAATGTTGGGGAAAACACCCCTATGGCTCAGAATCCCCTGGGTGTCAATTTCTCTAATTGATGGGGTGGAGTAACATATAGAAACACAAAATGTGCAGAATATACTATATCTCACAACCACAATATGGGCATAACCTAGTCTTAGAATCAACTGAATATAACATCTCTTGGACTCCCAACTTCCACTTCTAAGACCAGGTATCCAATAAGAACACAACCATTTAAATAGATTTATTACATTACTTAATTACCTTTTTATCAGTTGGAATTTATGTTAATTAATTATTTAAACATTAAATAACAATTAATGATTCCAAATTATATTTCATTAGCATTACAACCAAAGTCCATTATTCCTTTAAGTTGCAACCTCAACATTGCATCCTTGCAAGCTCCAACCCCATGGGTTAACATCATTTATTCAATCATTTATTAATAGAATTATCACATTTCAATATTATTAGGTATTCTATAGAATCATTTTAAGCTACTAAACACAAGGGGGCTCAACATGGTGATTAGATGAACTAACCATGATGTATTTTACACCTATAGAGAGAGCATAAACCATCCTCCTGCTAGAAGCTAAACATGGAAAGCGTGTGGCATACCCCGTGCGTCTTCACCCCTTTTGGAAGGAGGGTAATCATGACCAGCTGCCTTGAGTAGTGGGGAATGTAATGCGGATAAAAGACCAAAAATAATAAAAAACATAAAAACATTCGCATCCAACCCGTTTCATCATCTCTGGTGTCCTCCCCGACACCCACATGCATAAACAGATGCATCTTTCCACTCTAGGCGTCAACCACTGCCACAACCAATGGGGCTCCCTACCCCGACATATCAAAACAACCATATAGAATCAAAACAGATCCAAATCATTAGGGAATAATAAAGAAACTGGGCTCTTGGCCCTTAACAAGGCATTATGCCTTCACATGCAATGAGCTCTCACAGCTCCAAGTATTAGTCTCTTGGCCTTTACAAGAAAGAGGGTAACTCAGAACCCTTCGAGGAATCATATTTTTATCAAACTTCCAGTTCTTTAATCCATCTATAATTAACCGATTTATTATTTGTAGTTTCCAACTATTGGTAACCTAAAAAAAAGCTATCATAGCTATCAAAAATCAATTAAACATGCTTACTGCATCGATTTGATTAACATAAAATTACAAGAAGAAGAAACAGATTCATTTACCTACCTCTTTATCTTTGAAAATTAATTTAAAATTAATCCCAATTTACATTCTTTACCAATTTCCATCAGGAATGACATACTAAAAAAGGAAAGCATATAAATCACACAATCTAGGAAAACAATAGTCAATAACATACGATTGATACCAATTTATTTATCTGATTAAAATATTTATTATGTCAATTACATTGTGATCCAGTGGGCTAAAACATGCTAAATCTACAGTTTCATGTAAATGAATAGTGAATAATTGAATCCCCAACCTAAAAAGGTTTCCGATGCTATTTGAACAAACTAAAAATACAGATCACGATCACCTCTCTTGGAGTATTGCATCCACCCGAGGATGAAGAGACACCACAACACCATCCAACACCCAATAAAAGTACATTAGAAACATTGATATATCATGCCATAATTGGGAAAGGAGAAATATAAGGAGATGAACCCAAAATGATGATTATTAATCATACCTTATATCGAATATTGATCGATAATGCTTGATTGCACCAAAATAGGGGGTGCACTTGCAGCAAGAAGAACTTAAAGGGGAACTAATCCAAGGAGGAAAGTTTTATTGCATAACTCCTAGGGGAAGGAATTAAAGGTTTGAGTGTCTCGTACTAGGAAACAATAGTGAAGAACAAGGGAGGATGATATCTCGTCCCTTTAGAAGATTTTACGGAGCAACGGTTTAAGATATATTGGATTTACATTACAAGAGGGCCACATTAAACGATGTGCTTTGACCAAGTAAAGACATCCTAAACCTTAGGAAAATTAATATAGGAATTATGGGATTTGAATCACCCTTAAATTCCGTAAAACAAAGTCTTGAATGCATTTAATGTCAAAGAAAATGCTAAATCGGTGAAACTGGAAAAATCTGGAAATTTGGAAAAGGAAATATGAAACAATATCTGCGAGATAGTAACTGTGAGACATTAACTGTGAGACCATAACTGTGAGATAATAACTATGAGACAGTAACTTTGAGACAGTAACTTTGAGACAGTAACTATGAGATAGTATCTGTGACACCATTTCTGTGACACCCTTTCTGTGACACTATTTCCATGACCCAGTTTCTCTAACACCATTTCTGTGACATCATTTCTGTGACACCGTTTCTGTGACAACATTTATGTGACACCATTTGTGTGACACTATTTTCATGACACCGTTTATATGACACCATTTCTGTGACATCATTTCTATGACACTCTTTATGTGACACCATTTCCTTGACACCGTTTGTGTGACACTGTTTATGTGACACCATTTCCGTGACACCGTTTTTATGGCACCATTTCTAGGACACCATTTCATGAAACAATTTGGAATTTTGGTAGAGTAAAAGTGAAATAGTTTCTTGAAATAGTTTTGAATTTTGGAAAAGGAAAAGTGACACAATTTCATGAAACTCTTTGGAATTTTGGCTAAGTGTTGGGGATAAGTCACCTTGACCTCCTAGAACACCTCAAACACCAAATTTTAGGAAAGGAATGGGAAAAAGTGGTATGGGACATTACAAAAACGTTTTTAAAAATATTTTTAGAAAACATGGAAATTTAAGAGAAATATTCCATAATAGAGACTTAAACATAAACAATCTCATATAATGATGAGATTATGAAATAACCCCTTACCTCATGTCTCATATTTTTCCTTTCATGTTTAGACCTCCGATATAATAAATATGGATTTATTATACATGTAATCCTTAAGAAAATTAATATCTATCATATCATGTATATTTATTTATAACATATTATCACCCTTTTATTAATAATAAAATGATTATAGCTTGAGTTCATTACCCAACTCATACCCTGAAAATTTATTAACTGAAAAGGTAGTAACAAAGTGATGACATGAGGTGCAATGTATTTTCACCAGCTTGAAATATAGAGAATAAAAAATGAGAGGCAGAAAATGAAAATAATATGGTCATTATCTGGGGAAGTGAAAGACATGGTCACCTCATTGGATTCTCATCCTACACCTATCGTTCTTATTACTATGGATGCTTTTCCTGACTCATCGGATGAGGTCTTTCTATCCATTCAAATCACACCCAATAGTTTCTCCCATAAGACCCAAAAATCTACCAAAAAATCCACTAAAATTTGGACAATATTTTGAAACATAAAGCATATTCTAGTTCTTAATCCAGCAACTTAACCATGAAATAAATAATAGTTTTAGTGTAATTTTTTCTCAATGAAATCTAGCATCAGGTTGTGTAAATCACGTTGATAGGAAACATTCATACAACCTCAAATTTAATACCCAAACCAAATTCAAACTATTTATAAGGTAATTAAACTAGTTCACCAAAGATTAAAGATTCAACAGAAATAATTGAAATAACTACCAAAAATAATTAACTAAACAACAGTCCTCAAGGTGATCACCAAGTTTTTTTCATTTACAATTTGAAATCCACTAGGTTGTGAGAACTCAAAAACTTTAAAAGAGTCCGGCTTTTATCAAATTGAAATCCAAGTACTAGATGACCATCCACATACCAACATAATCCAAACTCAGATTCTACCAAAACCAGGCTGCTCCCATCCAAAAAAACATGATAATTAGGAAAGGAGACTTCAAGAAATAAGTTTCTTGAAAAACATCCTCCCTCATACTCAAACCAAAATCCTTAATGCATAAACACTAGAGAACTTAGCACCACGATCTCCTAAAATCATCAATTTAGAGGTGTTTGAAGATGTGCATCATCTAGAAGATATTGTTATAAAAAATCTACCAAAGAAGAAACAACCATGAATACATCCCACATTAATGAATAGGAAAACACAAATCTGGGAGATATTATCTCCAAAAAACTCAATCCAACCAAAGTTTCAGGTCCATTCTGAGAAATTCCAGTAAAAAAACCAAAACAACCCATTTTGAGGTAGCTAATAAATACCTCCCTCACTACTAATTCCATAGTATGTGAACATTCCCTGCCTGATAAATTGGGAACCTGCTTAAGTTAATCCAATAGGTTCACTGCAACCTTCACCCATGGCGTTGAACTTGGTAATGTTTGTTTGGATATCCTTTCATTAAAAAAATGGATCATCATTTCTGAAGCCTCAGATCGAATAGCATAGATTCTGGATCAAAAAAACCATGTGACTCTAACAATGAAAAATGACCATGGAGACATCACACAATTCTAGCACTCATCTTCATTCCTAGTTCATGGCATCAAAAAGTAATATTTATGTCCCATCATCAAATTTGGTATTCTGTTCAAAATTCATTTTAATTTTATAGATCTTGGGCTCCCTAATTTGAGAATATTCATGAAAGGTAATATCCCCCTTTTGATATCTTTGAAACATCAGGGTGACACTTTCTTCAATACATTAATAAATCTCTTTATTGAGATCCTCCTTTACAGTTCTAACATGTTTTTTATGCTTCTGTATCTCATCCAAATTACCTTCATCAGTAAATGGAATTGGTTCCTTGGGATCTTTATCTTATAAAGGGCTCTGGTTCACTTCAGAATGTATTCTTGAGGAACTGTTAACAATGGTTCAATCCAATTAGGAATAATCCTTATGCTTCTTTGTTTTATTAGGATGAGAATAAAACCATATTAATCCACCACTACTTTCATTAATTTTGTAGAACATGACTGAAAAACCCACTTTTGGCTTGAGGAGCATTATCATTTAAATCCTTCAAGGATTTAGAGGAGTCACTAGTATCATCTTGATCCCTCTCCAAAGTGGGGGAAACAACAGTAAGTTCACTGAGAGTAATTTGGATAGCATCAAAAAAACACAAGAAGACATTATCCATCTTAGGATGATAACCACTCTCATCATTGTAAATGACCTAATTTTGATCTTTAATAGACTTTTCAAAATCTTCTTTTTTACTTCCAAACGATTCCTTAGTTCCAAAATGTCCAACAAGTGCCATTGATTTCTTTAACTCTCCATTGAAATCTTCAAGTTCCAACCTCTTCTTTCCATTATCAACCCATGTAAACTTACCAATAGGTGGGCATACTGTACTTACACATTCATTGGATGAGTTCCCAATTTTAAGAAATTCATTGCAATAAGTAGGCAAGTTTTCAAAAATAACCTATCGAAAGAATCTAGAGTTTCTATTTTGAATCCAGATCTGATTTGGAAGAGGTTTAGAGACATCTGTCTCAAGGAAAACCCTAGAAACCAAAGGTATAGAGAGTTTTCTTATCAAAATATCCAATTTCAATGGATAACTAATAATATTATTAATTGGAATCATGGAAATTTTCTTAAAAATATGAAGTAGTAATACAGGGAAACCAATCCAAGAAAGGGCAATGGGAAATTCAATGTTAGGATCGAAATCAGGGGTCCATTTCTGGACTTTCATATCACAACCACCAAAAACCTGTGATCTACTCACACAGAATCTATAATATTCATTTTAATATTATATTCAATGAATTCCATTGGAATATTTTAACAAACCAATATGGAAACTAGTAAACCCAATAACATTAAGGGATTTCCTTAGAAAGATCAAAGATGGTCTATGCCTAATAAATTTTCCAAAAATAAAAAAGTGAAAATATGAGGAGAGAATATTTACCTCATTTAGAGAAAATTAAATCACCAAATGATCTCTATGATGAAAAATCTTCATATCAAGACAAAGCTCATCATCCACAACACCACCCATGCCAGAAAGAGTAGTAGTCTTTATAGACTGTTTGACAGCAACATCTAGGAAGGATCAAGGATTATCCTTAGGGATTCTCAGATGATTGAATGGGGGGTGGGGAAACCAGAATCTATGAGGGGTGACCCATCCTGCCATCACCCATTTATTAGTAATTTTTTATTAAAATCACTATTTTGGGTGATAAGTGCTTTTTTTCCAAGAATGTTTTGATTTGACTGTCACGATCATTATACTTTGATATTGGTCTCTTAATTTTCAGAAATTTAATCATATTATTAACATAATATATATTCATTATATACATATTTATAATCATTAATAAAAATTATATATAGAAAAATGAATTACACTATTCATGGAGATGATAGGTTGTACGTACGCATGAACGTTGTATCAATTTTTCGACTGATGGAATGAAAGAAAGGTAAATAATAATTAACCTTTACCGAATCATTATTATATAATATATATATCATATATATTCATAAAATTAATCCTTTGTTTTCTATCCATGTGAAATATAATCAAAAAATGAATCACATCGCATTATGGATATGGTAGTTCAAACATGCACATGATAGACGTTATTGTTTCCCAAAAGGTTAGATGGTAAAAAGGTGGTCATGATATTATAATTTCAGAAGTATAATTATTTTATAAGTATTATATATAAACATTAGTACCATTATAATACCAATCCATAAAATATGGTGATGAAAAATGAATTTTATTTTTATGTGGATAGAGTAAGCCGTACATACGCACGAGCGATACTTTCAAATCATATTTGAGGAGAAAGAGGGTGTATAATTGTGTTTTAATAATCATAATAACACTTAAACATATTTAGGATATTGAAATTATTTTTATTATGAATATCATATATTCATAGTATTTAAAGAATAGTATAAAATAAAGTGATCATTTAAAGGTGATTACCACTTCTTGGAAAGAACTCCTTTAAATCTCATCTTAAGGACTCTAGAGTTGGTCATTTGAGAAGACCAAAACCTCTTGAATATAGATAATGTAGTTAAGAAGATAATTTTTCAGATTTTTTTTGAGATATAATGATAAAATTAGTTTAATTAAGTGAAGGATGAAGTTCCCTTTTATAATTGAGGTGAGGGGCACTTTTGGAATTTCACAAAAGATTAAAATATATTAAGACTATTCTAGATAAAAATGCTTCCAAATTGCCTATAAATGAACATGGGTGACATTTTAGACTATATACTATCCCATGTGTGCTTATTTAATATTTTTATGATTTTTAAATAATTTAATAAAATATTAATCCCATAAAATATCATTATTGTCAATTTTGTTACTATTCATTACTTTGACTTTAAAAACATCAAGAAAACAAGAAAAATTAAAACCAACTATTTAATTATATCCTTCAAATGTCATGTTCATTTAGATAATTTGTGTATCACCTTAAATATCTCAAATTATGTTACTTTTAATATTTTAAATATCATTTATTTAATTATTCCATTAATTAAATAATATCTGCATCAACGTTGTGCAAGTATTTAAGGTAATTATTTCTTAAATAAAATGTAAAAATAAATTACCATGATGAAGATAAATCTTTTATCTTTTATAATAATATTTATATCTGAAAGTATTATCTATATAACCACATATTAAAATATTGTAGTTATTTAAAACAAGAGTGTGACAAGTTTGACATTTCATTAAATAAAATATTATAAAGATCACAATCTTATCCATGTGGCTAAAAAATGTCATAAATTAAATTCCTACATGATTATGATCGAGATATACTCATATGATAATATATAGGTAAGTTTTTATCCAATTTAATTGTTTTTATCATTTTATTTTTAACCTTTAATTACCTGATTTACCCATTTACCGTGAAAATAAAAATTATTAAGTTTACTATTCATATTATCCAAAAATAAAAGAGAAAAATTTAATAAATTTGGACCTACTTTATCTAAATATGGAATCAGTTTTTTAAAATTCAAATCATGGAATATTGAGAATTTAATTTAATATTATACCAGAAAAATGTATTGAAAAAGAGTTTTACCGAAAAATTCCCTTTTAAATATAAAATGTTTTTATACTAAATTAAAGTATAAAAAACATTAAAAAACCATAATTGAATTATATTAAATCAAAATGAACTAATTAATTATTAATACTAACCAAAATATAATTTTACTATGTAAATAATTTAAAATAAAAATATAGTTGTCAATAAAAATCAGTATTTTTTGACTATTCATTGAAAAATCAATCTTTTGAGAAAATAATAAAAAATTCATCTTAATATAATTTTTACATTATGAATTGATAAATAAAATTATTTTTTTCAAATATATTTTCTAAAACTTTCATAAATTAACTATAATATTTACTCATAAGAAATCCCATTTTTTAGAGAAACGTATTTTTGAAGAAACAAATGACTTTACTAAAAATTGTGTGATTATTTTATAATAATTTTCAATACATTTATATTTAATTGGAACTTTATATTTATTTCATGAATCATTTAATAATAATCATACTCTTTAATCCAATGGCTAGGAAATAACGGACATATAATATTTCAATAATGTTATGCAATTATTTTAAAATCAATATTTTGTGCAGTGAAAGCCATAAAAGAAATAAAAGTATTTAATATTTCATAAAATTTTCTGGGTGTTACACATTATATACACCATACAAAATAAAAAATTTGGGAATATTTCATATTTCTCACAAGAATAAAATTGGGACAAGTAACCTTTACAATAAACCTAACATTAAAGTGAGAATTAATCAATGAAGTGATTATGTGTATCAAATTTAAATCCACATAAGACAAGTGGAAATAAAATATAAAATAAATAAAGGTCTTTATACAAATAATCTTAACATATCAAAGACAATGAAGAAGTAATATAATCTATTGAAGAGAAATTGATTTATGGAACACCCTATCACTCTGTATCATCCAAATGAAATCCCCTTGGATGAAGTAAAATGAATTTTAACTTAAAATACCATGAATTAGGAAGGATTCAGGATATAATATTAAGGGTTAGTATATACACCATATAAAAGAAATTATGCACATAACATTAAAATATTCCTCTATGAAGGGAAATCGAGATGAAATCTTTTACTTCAATTCCAACTCATTATGTACGTTTTTAACTCCTTAATAATATACTTATGTTAATTATTTACTTTTTTAAGAACAATTTTAAATTTAATTATTAATTTTAATTTATTTAATCCCATTTTATATACAATTACATAATCATTTAAGTTCACATCGTATTTTTGACATTATTTGGCTCATAAGTCTAAAATGAATTTGGTAAGTTGACTAAAATCAAAGAGGTTATGAATACATCGTCTCTAGAATAATAATCATGATATAATTATAATTTTTATACATAAATTATAATTTTAAAACCATCCTTGAAATGTGGTTATGAAAAATGAACTATGTTACAGTCATAGAGACAGTAGGTCGTATGCATGCATGAGTAACATTTTTATTTTTCAACAATGATGATGGAAGGAAGATAAATATTATTTTATCTTTCAATAACTATAATTATATCATAAATAACATATTATATACTTAAATAAACTTATATATATCCTCCATATGATGTAGTTATGAAAAAATAATCACATCGCTTTGTGGAGGTGGTTATTCACACATACGCACAAACGACATTACCATTTTTATGTGAATGGAAGTATAAGAATATAGGTGATATATTATCTTTAAAAAATGTTAAATATTTAATGAATAATATATATATATATATTAAATCCATCATCATATCCATCCATGAGAGGCCGTGATGGAAAATGAATTACATCGGTTCGCAAGGTGGTAGTCCGCCGTAGACACGAATGGTGGGTTAGTTTCCTATTTTATGGAAGAGGATATGGATTTAGGTTATGTCATTAAAATAATAACATCTTAGTATATGGGATATAATTATTTTACTATAGCATCATTGTTTAAAAATATTTTTAGGAGGTGGAGGAAGAAATAGAACAAAAATATTCTGTTAAAAGCTAAACCTCTTCTCTGAACAATGTTATTTGTTGTACACCTTAAGCCCTATATGGTTTGTATTCTACCTTAAAAAACCTCTAGAGTTATGGGTATTTTATTAAAGTATTTTTTAAAGGATATTATTAACTAAAATTCTTCTAATGTGTGGAGAAAATAGGAGAGGAGGTTCCCTTTTATAAGTGAGGGGAGGGGAAATGTTGAAATTTTTTAAATTATTAAATTAATAGAAATTATTTTTCATTAAAAAATTGCTCCCAAAGAATATATTTTGAAGATAAGATAAGGATGATTCTAAATCATCTCATAAAATAAAATTTTGACAAGTTTAGACTATTTTCCCTTACCTTTTTTGTTTTTACCCACATTAATCCTTTTTGAAAACTACTACGATAACAAAGTTTATACTCTTTAAGGGTCAATATAGTCACTAGAAAACGAAAATTGATCTATAAATGGAAAATAATTTTTATTTTTAAGTATATACCAATAATTTTTATAAAGATAATTTTTTTTAAAAAATAAATCATTTAATAAAATATTATTTGTTATAAAATATAATTAATGTCAATATTGAAAGTATTCATTTAATTTGACTTTTAAAACAACATGAAAATGAATTTTAATCTAAACCTTTCACATATTTATAAGATGATATATTTATCCACTAAATTCATGTAACATAATAATTCATTCAAATTATATTATTTATAATATTTTCTCACAAAAATCAATAAAAACCATTTTTGAAGAAAGCATAGTTTTGAAAAATAAAATGAATTTACTAATCCTATTCATACATGTAAATTTAATGGTTAGGTTATAAAATTCATATTTAAATATTTCATGGTTCTTTTAGGATTGGTGTTGTGTGTCGTATACGTTATCAAACATAGTTTTGTTTTTTTAAATCTTGTGGTGTTACAACAAAGGAAACTAGTCTTGCTCTATTGACACCTCGAAGATCCACTTCACCTCTAGAAACCTTATTCAATCTACTTTGTCTCTAAATTTGGAAAATAATGTTCCATAAAAAACAATATCTAATACACAATTAGGAGATGTGGAGAGATTTCATTTGATAACAAACTCACTTGATGTTTTCTCTGGTTTCCTCACTATGGTGCAGTTCTTCTTCCAGTGGCCCTTGTTGCCACATGAAAAAATTCTACATCTAATTCCATAGTCTATCTCCGGATCTTCCTATTCTTGGTTGGGAGATGAAAAGAAGCCTTATAATTGTATGTATTCTTTGGTCATTTTTTATTTTAATTCCTATTGTTCACTATTAGGACTATTGGGTTTTCATGTCTGCCTGTCATCTTTGAAAATGAAGGTAAGATGGTACGAGAGGGGACTTTTCCATATTGTTCAAATTATAATTCCCAATAAAATTATAGAATCTATAATAGAATAAATCAGGTACAAGATCTGTGTGCAACACATAAAGTAGCTTAAAACCCAAGATGTCTCAATTCTCAATATATTCAATAATCTTGACTATATGAGGTCTGGTTGGAAAAACCTCTCTAATATTACACATGAAAAGTGCCTTTTAGATCTCATATCACTCTTGTCAAGACTTCTCCTGATAAAGATCATGGATGTGAGACAACATCTTGCAAGAATCCATGTTTTTGTGTAGCTTTTGGAACTCACTAGACATAGATGATAACATCAAACACTACACATCTAGCGCATCATCCAGGTGTCTCATGTAGATAATGATATCCTCATCACTCACATACTTAGAGGTAACATCAAGAACATGGGACTCCAACACATAAGACTTTTGTTCTTAGTGTAGTATGACACACAAGCACCTATTCCACTTCTGAAAGTTACTGATGATCTGGATATTTTCTTTCTTTGATGTTGATAATAGTGATAATGCGGAGGTCATGTGACTTTCAATTTTATACAAAAAAAGTTTTAGAAATTTATCTTGATTACCAAAATGTGACAATAAAAATTTTATTTATTAGTCTCTCACTATTTTATCAAATCCCAATATCCCCAAACATTGGATTCATAATATCATACCATGTGTATATCCTTGTTGCAAGGATCCATATATTCATTATCGTAACTTAGACAGAAGCCTAAAAAGATATTTGAAGGTATATAGGTAGGTGATCTTAACAACTCCAATAACTTAATGTTCTTTGACCAGTTGAGTAAAATCCTTAATCTTGAAAACTAATATTTAGATTTCATCAGCACTTATCACTTATTAGCTATAACGAATCTAGTTTTTTTGGTTTAATACTTTAAATATATATATATCTGTGTGTGTGTGTGAATTTTTCTTTAGAGTCTGTGCTTTTTTGGGTGTCGCAGGACACTGTAATTATTATATTAAAAATATTAATATTTAAAGTATTTGCGCATATATTTTTATAATAAATGGTTTTCCCATTGATCAAGACCTCAAATGGGAAATCCAAGACCATAGTTGTTTCCAAAACATGGGTTTTACCCTGGGAGTGACATAAAATTGGCTGGTATCAGGCATTTAGTTGAAGGCGACTGTTGGTGGGTGTGTTAAGTAATATATTTATTTATTTAATAAATTTACTTAAAAGTTGACAACCATAACCCTCCACTATAAATAAATAATTTTGGAGAATTCTCAGGGTTAACCACATGTCCTTGGGATATTAGAGAGGGTGAGGAGAGAATTGGCATTGGTGACCTGGGAAGGTGGATCGATGGCGAATGATCGAGGAGGATCATGAGATAGATCAATGTAGTAGGATCATCAAAATATTCATTAAAAGTCACATTTTTCACTGGTGATCGATTTTTTCTTGATTTAGGACATGTTATTTCATGGATTTCCACCCTTTTAATTATTTTACAATCATGGATTTATATCACCTTATGTATTACAATGATTGTCGTTCCTCCCATGAGCCTAGTTTTGATTAATATTCTTGAATATATTTTTGTATATTTGTTGTGAATCTGATTTCACCAAGTTTTCTGCATTCCCTAATCATTGTATGAGATCAAACTAGTTGATGCTGGGTTTTACTTCATTCTTATTCTTTTATCCCAATAGTTCTTCACTTTCTTCATCATTGGTCCATGAGGTTGGTGATTTGACATTGTCAAGGAAGATTCAAGCGTGATTGAACCCCCGGATTCAAGGTTAATGTGGGAATGAAGTACAGATAAATTTTTTGTGGATGAATCAAGGCGTGTTGTGGTTTTTGGTGATGGACTCATGTATCAGCATCCCAAGAAATGACTGGAGGAGTGATGGTTTATTAACTGGGTGATCAGAGATCCAATTTCTATCCATCAGATGCTAGGAATCGATGATTGGAGGCTCCCCCTTCAATTTCATTGGATTTCAAACACTCAAAAAATATGGAAGGAAGTTGAATAGGTGGATCTGGTGCCCATGTAAAATGAATTCAATTTCTAGAAAATTCTGATATACATGTCGTGTACTTCTAAGAACACACACTGTTTTGTATTCCTGCTATAATGACTAGGGTTTTAAGAGAGATATATATCACACACCATATAACAGGACCCACATGTTGTGTGACCCTACTCGGGAAACCAAGTTGTGTGTTGAAGGCACACACCCAGGACCTAGGGTAAGTATACACATCCTGTAACCTTAGGGACATACCATGTATAGGTAAATCTTTAAACGATCCATGTATCTTTTGTACACATCCAGAGAACCCAGGTGAAACCCAAGTACATGGGCATGACCAGAGTACATGGGAATGAGCCTGAGTACACATGAATGGTCTGAAGGACACTGACATGCCCTTGACTTCCA
This sequence comes from Viscum album, assembly GCA_963277665.1. NCBI lineage: Eukaryota > Viridiplantae > Streptophyta > Magnoliopsida > Santalales > Viscaceae > Viscum > Viscum album. Next base: position 1,121,766,019 of record OY728121.1, read on the forward strand.
AGACATGTCATGTACCCCAGGTACACAAAATTCATTGAGAAATGGATTCCCAAACCATGTCAAGTGGAAGACACACCCAGGTGTCCAGGTGTGGTCACACATTGTGTGACCCTATGTACACATCATGTAATTTTTCTAAAAAACTTCTTCCTAGAATATATCCGTTTTTGGTACTTGAATTTGGTTCTGTGAGTATCCTATCCAAGATTTTCACTCAGGCTTCTAGGGGGGGTGTCCTAGTGTCGGCGGGGTGTCTTGGGGGGTTTTCTAGGGGCGTTTGTGGGGTGTGGGTCGGGGGGGGGGGGTGTCTGGGGGCGTCTGTGGGCTATGTCCTAGGTTCTAGGGGGCATAAAATAAAAAAACAAATAAAAATAGTTTATGGGTGGTTCTACTACAACCACCCCTAAACATGGACCCCTAATGTCAATTAGGGTGGTTAAAACCTCGCCTAAACTATCAATATATGGAAATTTTATAGTGAAATTAGAGGGGATTAAAACCCCTTATAATGTAACTGCCACTAAATACTAGTCTATTTTACTGGTGCTTACCCACAACTGCCCCTAATTAGAGTAGGTGGCCACTTTATTAGCAGTTATGGGTAACCACTACTAAATTGGTTAGATGGGGTTATATCCCCCTCTAAATGAAAAAACAACCCCCTCTAATCTCTAGGTTTTTTTGTAGGTCTTATTCCAGCAGCTAGGGTTTCAGATGAGATAAATATCACATGTTGTGTGGTCGGACCCACTTATTATGTGACCCTATTTAGACATCCAAGCTATGTTCTGAAGACACACATCCAGGGCCTGATGTAAGTGTACATGTCATGTTCCCTTAGAGAAATTATATGTATAGGTACATGGCTAGACGATCCATGTATCTTGTGTACACACCGAGAGCACCTAGGCCTGACCGAAATACATAGGCATGGCCAGAGAACATGGGCATAGGCTCGAGTACATGAGTATGGGCTAGAGGACCTGATAATAAATTGGACCACTTGAACACTCCATTTATTCCATGTACACATTGTTTGAAGAGACATGGCTTTTCAAGACACATTCAAGGGAAGATAGGCCCAAGTTTCAAGGCTAGGTTACACACTGTGTGGCCCTATGGGCACATCATGTACTTTTTCAAAGGGAATTAAATCTTTCATATATTTTTCTTTAGGACTCAGATTTGGGCCCAAGAAAATTTTATGCTGAGTAGTTTTTCATGTAGAACATGATGGTGGCCTTTTTTTGGTAGAAAAGATATGATTCTAGGTGATTCTAAAAGGATGCTTCTAAAAAATTATTAGCTAGTGGAAGTGATTGGGTGTGATCATCAGAAAGTTATAGGGGTCATTACTCCCCTATATCTCCCCAAGTGGTGGGTCCCCCATATTATTCATACAGGTAGATATGAAACTCCCCCACCCACATTACATAGGGTACATGTCCTGTATCTATGGAGTGGACTCCCCATCTTGAGCTCATGCGATGAGCGGGTCCTCTATTGGAGTGGTTCTCCCTCAACTGTGCTACACAGTAGTGAGTTGAGGGGCCTCCATATTCTTAAGAGTTGAACATCATACCTGGATATGAGGTTGGAACTTTAGAGTTGCAGGAAGACTCTTCATTTTTAGCTTATTGTGGAGATGGATATCCCCTCTCTCTTCACTTGGTTTTTTCTTATGGGTTGAACTATCTATTTTTTATTACTATGGCTTCCCATTATTGGTTTTAGGGCATCCTAATGGTTATGTATATACTCAACTTTGAATGTGGTTTTCCCATACATGTTTTCTCTTATAAAAATGATAAATAGATATACGATGACCTTGGTGGACTTGGTTTCGGTGGATCACAACGGTTCTTTGTGCTGATAGTGTTCAGTGGTCAAAATAAGAGATTTCGAGTTGATATCTCTTTATTATTTTCTTTCTTCCATTTTTTGTTTGATATGAACTCTTTTTTGTTTGGGAATGTATTTTTATGCTTTATATCATTTAGAATATCCTACTCTACTTTGATATTTCCTTTGATATTATTTCATGCATGGTTTATACTCTAGATGTTTCAGTCATTCCTTTCTCTGTATTGTTTCATGGAGTTGGTTGTGTGCGTATATTTACAGGTACTCAAGCTAAGGTATCCCATTTTAGTATTATGTGTAATTTTCACTTGTCACTATCCCATGGCCAATTTTATGTGGGTTTGAGGTGTTACACTCAGCTTAATGTCGGTTGGGCAGGACCTAATAGGATGGGTCGTGATAGTTACATCAGGTCTTATAGAGGCGATCAACCTGATGTGAGCCGAGATTTTTAAAACTTTTGTTTGTTTTTCATTGATAAGTCCCACCCATTAATTCAATAAAATCTAGTTAAATCATTCACTTTTTTTTTTACTTTTTTAATTCTTGAATTTATTAAAAATTGGATTTAAATTTTGATGTTTATCTATTTATTAATTTTTGAATTAATTTATAGGTGTGAATTTTTTGGAACCAAAAATTTAATTATTTGACTCGATCATGAATTTTTAAATTTATTTTTTAAATAATGCATTGAAAACTGATTGTGATTCAGAAAATATGATCTTAAATTGGTTGATTAAAATGAATTTGAAATTAATCTAGAATTAAATTATGAAAAGGCATTCAATTATGAATTTTAATTGTATTATTATATCTATGGTTAATTTTAGAAAATGTATGCACAAAAAATGATTTTTTTGTAATGAAAGTTAGATACTTGGAAAAGGTTTTCTACCATGGAAGTACTTCTGTTCAGTTGTGACCGTGAAAAAAGGGATTTGCTATCATGAAGCCAACTTGATTCTATAAGAGGATAAAATCTACTATTACATCCGTAATCCAATCTGTTACTATGAAAAATGATATTTTTTCATCGAAATCCAATCAGTGACCATGAAACCACACAAGCTGCTACCGTGAAGAGAAAAAAAATTCTTCTACTATCTCCGATCTTGGTTCTCCATCACGTGACCAAGACGGATCTCCATGTGACCTCAAATGAACCTCTCCGCATGATATAGGCTTCGAAATGTTAACTAGGGTCTAAAAAATATAGTGGGGAGACTATAACCTCTATAAAAAAGTAAAAAACACAAAAAAATGATAAAACAATCAAACACACAACATCAATAGAACAAAAAACAAAATTAAATCAATTTTAATAAATCATGTCAATCCATACTGAATGTTAATTAAATTTCATACAATCATCCAAATTAAAGATAGAAATAAAAACTAAAGACTCTCAAAACTGATCTCGAATCCCATACTCAGTGCCAACTCCAAGATCCAATCCCATCCAACAAATAAATCAATCAATCATAGAGCCCCTTACCCTTGTTTCAACTACATCCATGAATTCACCCAGATACCAAATGTTGATCGGATAGGGTGTGAATAAAAATCAGTAGGAAGACACCCACAATGTCTAAGAATATCTAGTCTGAAATAATATTTCATGAAAAATTGCAATAACAAGGATCATTTATTCCTAAATTAATGAAAAAGATCAAATAACCTACCAACCATCGAGCTTCGGGTTTAAATCTGAGGTCATCCAATACCTACTTCAGCACAACGTCAAATATCTCTATCTATACCATTTCCAAATCCAAGCAAATTTACTTTCCAAGTGTTAATCAGAGATTCATTTTCTACTAGAATCTATGAAAATTTTCATACTATATCTTCTTACATGTTCTCATGGAACATTACCATGCCAATGGAGATATATACATTCAATATTTGCTGGACTCTGTGAATTCTCATGTTAGAGCCACTTATGTGTTCTCATGGCGCAATATCATACCAAGGGAAAAATTACCACTTGAAAAAGTGAAAATTCTCATGTTAGGGAAACCTACATGCTTAGAGGACATCAGACCTTATAATAATTCTCATGTTAAGGCCGATTTTACAGTCAAACATCAATACAAACTAGATCCAAGCTCACCAAAATACAAAACATGCCAAACATGTTAAAATATTCCAAAATTGGTTTATTAATGCCAATTAAAAATTATCTTTGCAATTTAAATTACATGTTATTATCCCATATAATGTAATTTTGAGTTTCATTCCATGTTACCAGTTTTCACAATAATTGTAACAATTCTATTTCACAATCCATTTATACCCAATTACCATCTCACATGTCAGTTATACTTTTAGGAAATCATTTTGTTATTATAATTCCAATTTAATATCAAATAAAAAATTACATTATAAGTGATTATTAAACAAGATAATTACACCAATTCAAATGCTAATCCAATTCACATTGTTAAAACAATCCATAACCTATTTCTTATTCATCGTAGGGCTCTAAGGTCATAAAATCCAAGTTCCAACTTAGGGTCAAGGGTTGGAACACCTCTTGGGTGGCCACAAGTCCTGGTCTCAATGCTATGAGACCCAACAGGATCCATGGGAGGTCTAGGAATGAAGAATTAAACAAATCCAATTAATAATGGCTGCATGCATGGCATGTTAGATTGATCACATGGGTTTCATATACAAGAAGACCAAGGCATGCCTTGGGGGGATATTTCAAACCACCAACCTCAAGAAACCATGAAAAAACCATGATATCAAAAATCCAAATCAGTGTGAAACAACACTATCCCCTATGTAAAATTATTGGCATATCATGTTGAGTATGGAAGAAGGATATCCAAGAGGGAGAAAAGAGGAAAACACCAAAACCAAAAGGAACTTACTAATTCAAGTAGCCAAGATAAAACCATGGATCGAAGAACCAAGTAAAATCATGGGAGAAGCCCTAAGATACTTGAAGAAGGCTCCACATTATTAAAACATGAATTAGGGTCAAAATAAGGTTAATTAAGACTTAAATAAGGGGTTTGGGGTAGAAAATACAATTCTACCCCTCTTAATCTCAGCCTAGCCCGATGCCACTGGACGGCCGACCAATGGGAACCATCGGCTACACATTAATTTAAATCTAATCAAGATTATTTACTCAATAAACCTATGTATGGTTTAAATTAGGCTTCAAGATAACGATATAGAAAATTTGAGTCATTTATCATGTAAAATAAATTCAATAAGAATATATTTGATTCATGTGTCTATTTTAAATCTGCCAAAAATTGAAAGTTTTATTTACATTTGTGTGTTGATGACATGTTGCTTATATGCAGTGACATGAAATTAATCACCAATGATAAAATTAAATTGAAAACATTATTAAATGAAATACTTAAGTTGTGGTAACAAAATTTTTGGGATATAAAATAGAAACTCTGTTATTTGTCTCGACATGCTTATGTCCTTCGAAGATATATGTTTAACTCATTAAAACAAGTTAGAATTACTTTTACTAAGAATTTAAATTTTCACTCTTTTAGTCTCCTAAAACTACTACTAATATTGGATAAATTATTATAATTTCATATGCTAATTTTATGGGTAGCATAATGTATGATTTGGTCTGTACTAGACCAAATGATTCTTTCTCCATTTTTAAATTTATCAGATTCATGGGAAATCTAGGTAAGCTATGTGGGCATGACCTTAAGTGTTTTTTGAGTTATATTTCTTCCACTACATATCTTTTAATTATTATAGTATGAATTTAAATTCTGGATACTTAATGACCAACTATGTAGACTTTGACTATGTTGGAAAGGTTGATACTAGAAAGTCTCTGACTAGCATTGTGTTTACTATTTATGGAGGATAAATTTCCTATAAATGATACATGAAATTGATAGTGGAACTATAAACAACTTATTTTTAATAAATTTCACTAGTAGAGGCTATTAAGGAATTTATATGGCTTAATGTTTTGATTTCTGAAATAGTTTTATGTAATTATGTTATGACATTTTACTCTGATTCATAATCTACGTTACATTTTTCTAAAAACCTAGTATGTCATGGTAGGTCTAAACACATGGAAATTAGGTTTCATTTTATTAAATATGTCTTTAAATTAGGAATAATATGTTTCAAAAATACATATACCAAGGAAAACTTGGCTGATAGTTTGATTATGGTTGTGGAATTTTGCAAATTTAGGTATCATTTAGATATTTTAAATTTGATTCTAATTCAAAGACATTAGCTGAAAGGACATAACCCCTTTAGTTTTATATGTAAATGGTGTAGATTTATTGTTTGCATGATTTTATTTTTTATTTCCAAATAAAACATTGTTTTTTTGTGTTTTTTTGTCATGTATTTATATTTATGTCGTTATATTTCATTTGATATTCTCTATTTTATGATTATATTTCAATCTAGTTAATCATATGTGTGTTTCTTTTCTTATGTACAGTTTTCCATTAATTCTAACTTGGAGTGATTTTGTTGAGTCTTATGTAAGGTTTTGTCTAATCCAATGTGAAACATTCACCATTTGCTTTAATATTACATGGGAGTTTCTTATTCTGAAATAAGGGTTTCTTCTTTGGTTATTCTTACATAGAAATTATTTTGACAGTTGGAATGTTTAATATGAAATGGGTGGTTTTCATAAAGGGTTGTTTTTGTGTTCCATGTCTGATTTCTGGTTTATTCTCATGCCACTGGTTTGAGTTAATCTCAAGCAGATCACTGTTAATCTTACCCTACATCTGCCTCTGCCTCCTTTAGATTCTATCGTTGGATACAAGTTGTTACAAATGATTTAATCATGGTCATCCCTATTCTGGGTTGTTACATCACAACCTTGACTGTCAGACCTTCATGATTACCCTCACAACATGGCCTCACTAGGTATTTGTTATTCACATCATTTAGTTCATCTTAATGGAAAGAGAGAGTGAGAGAGATACCATTGGAGCTGGAGCTTGTTTTCCTTGGAAAACCAAGCATGTAGCCTTGTTTTCGTGGTGCTGAGAGTAGATACTTGCGAGAAGATTTTTGTTTGGATTTGTTGGAGATTTTCAGATGTTGAAGTTAGACCATATCATCTCACTACCGTAGATTGGAAGAAGGGAAGTGTTGGCCTTTATCAGGGCTAAGAAAAACACACTGATAAAAGGGGGTCCTTTATCAGCGCTAGATAAAAGCACCAACAAATTTACCCTTTATCAACAGCAAAAAATGCTGATAAAGGTCTACCATTTATCAGTACTTTTTTAGCACTGATAAATGGTAGATTTATCAGCACTATTATTAGCACTGATAAGGGTTTTTAATAAAAAAATATTATTAATTTATATAAAATTATTATATTTATATTCAAAAGTAATTTTTATTTATAAACATTAAATAAAAAATGAATGTTTATAATTGAAATATATTTTTTAATAATTCAAATATATATATAATGTTTTAAAAAATTATTTATATAATTTTAATTAAATAAATGTATAATTTATGTAATTATAATATCATAATAAATTTTACTAAATATTAAATATATTTATTAAATTTACAAATATATATTTATAATTATATATATTAGGTCCTTGGGAGTATAATTACATTAAACACACACTCACCACACACACAGGCCAGAAAGGCAGCCCATAGCCCCCCAAGAGATAGCCCATCTATAAAGCCTTATTTATTCAGTACATGGATCAAAGGCCTAGTGGGCATGAATCCCATTACATGGCCCAAAGGCCCACAAACTGGCCCGAAGGCCTAGTGCGGCATCATACATGCATCACCATCTGCATGCCTCGTGGCTACGTGACCGCCTGCCTGTATCATGCATCTGTATAATTGACGTGCATATGTTATGTATTCATCATGAATATTCATTTATACATTACTCCCTTATTAGTATTCATGTTTTCCATATATATGATGACTCGTTTTTATGATCTATACTTTACAAGGTGAATGATTCATTCATGTTATACTCATGAATCCATTAGGTTCTCATAAATACTTATAAAATAAAATAAATATATTTAAATAATAAATATATTTATTATATTTATAATTATAAAATTTTAAATATATATAAATAATTTTTAAATATAATTATTTATAATTATAATTATAACTATATATATATATTTAAATAATTATAAAATTACAAGATATACTTATATTATAATTATATATATATATAATTATTTACAAATATTTATAAATATATTTATTTATACTTATAATTATAAATATATATATATGTGTAAAAAATTATAAAATTATAATAAATATATGTATTATACTTATAAAGTTATAAATATATATAATTAAATAAATATATTTATAAATATATATAAATATTTATTGAATAATTAAAGTTATAAATATATAAATTAAATAAATATATTATAAAAAATAAAATTATTATAATTATTTGTGGTCTCAATGCCAAGAGACCCAATAGGATCCATGGAAGGTCTAGGAATGAAGAATTAAACAATTCCAATTAAGAAAAAAATCTACAAATGAGCCCCTTCTAAACTTTTATTCATTGAAGGCTTTGTGATGAATGCAAGCACGAATTGAACCCATAGGATCCTACCACGAGTCATGCAACCCCATATCAGTTGAACACCACATAAAAAAAGGGAAAAGAAAAGGCAGAGGAAGGAATCCATATCACATAGTTCACTGAATAATGTTTTCCTACCTTCAATGTAACCATTAGATCACCAATATAGGTTTTCAAACAAGTTTTGACTACAACAACAACCTAATCATACAAAAATCACAATATACCAAATGAAACTGTGAAATAAAATAAAAAATTATTTAGATCAACATTATCAAACCCCTAATGATTTTTTAATGTTAGAATACAACCAATACTACTGATTTAAACCATGATATAATCCATCACTTTCTCAGTCCTCTAAATTTTTAAAGTACAAAACTCAGTTTATGAGTGATACCTCGGCCACCCTAATTGGGTTTGAAGATTTTTTTTCAATGGAAGAACTAATCAATTGCTTTTGTTTCAATATTTACAATCATGGATTCTTGGACGTTATTGGAAGGGATATGAATGAGCCTCTGGGATCTTTTCATGGTCTTAGGCAACACAGGGGAATGCGGTACCTGATGGACAAGTGTTTGAGAATATGGGAGTAGACACCAGAGGCTGATAGGTGTCTGGGGAGGGGAAATAGAGGCTTCCTTGCTAATGTGAAAATTAATGCAACATAAATAATTGATTATAAAAATCCTTAAAAAATGATCAATTCAATATTAAAATGAAAGAAATATTTTGATATACCCTAAAATCAAACACATGGAAAAATTTAAAGGGTTTTAATAACATGGGACAAACTTTCTATATCATTTTATGACTTATATTCATTCAAACATTTCATATGTTCATCACGTTATATTATAATGAAAAACAATAAATATTTACATTCTATCCAAATTTGATCAAAGGAAATAAATCATTACATTATATTTTATCATTTCTTTATAAACATTGTTTAATTATTTAGCTTCGATTATGAATGTCTAGGAATAGTTAAAAACAACCAAAACTGAATGAAAAATTGAATTACACAATATTCATAAATTGATTTTAATCGATTAGGCGATTTAAACCTAAATTTGTTTGTCAGGGTAGGTTCAATTAAATTGGTTTTTGTTAGTCTACCTACATGTAGCGGTCACACATCTATTAGAAAAATGAACCCTCATTCCCTGTCCCCAAAACCTAATTCTCCCCACCTACCATTCCATGTCGGTCACCTCTATTCACCGCCTCACTGCTCAAGCTCATCCCTCACTCCTCATCGCCTTTATTAGTCACTCATGGCCCGCTACCCATCTCTCACACCGCCGTTCTCCTCACCCACCCTATATCCACCATTGATACCTCACCAAACCCCCTTGAAACTGTTGTTTCCTCAGCCACATGTTGGTGTTGTCACCCATATCACCAATCAATGTGGTCAGTACCCCTTTATTATCATTTTTAATGTTGAGAATTAAATATCCAATAATTATTGGGATAAATTCCTCTATTTATGTCATTTTTTATATCTACAAGTCATTATGCACCAATTCAATCTCATATTGGATTTTGGCGCTACCTCTCTTATGGGTTTTCACTAATTTGGGGTTTCCACATAAAATTATGGTGTTCAACTTTTGTTTTCCCTTTTTTCAATGGTTTTTCATTCAATGTTTTTTATAACAAATCGGTATCAAAACACTTGGTTATATCAACCCTATATCAAATCAGGTTTTCATGATCCAAAGAACTATGGAGATCCAATTTATTTCATGATCTTATTTCTCTTTCCCGCATTAGCAATTATGAAGTTTTATTTTCTAATTTTGGATTGAAACACCTTATTTTCATTATGGAGGGTTAAGATGTGGGGTGTTCTCAAATATACAGACTTTGAAGATGTGTTTTTGGGATTCAAAAATATTCCTAAAGCATTAAATACTGAGGAAAAACAACATGAGGATCACAAGGCTCTCCCACAAATCCAACTGCACCTGTCAAATCAGACTTTGTAGGATGTTTTGAAAGAGTACGTTGTTGCTGAATTATGACTGAAATTGAATCATCTTTGTATGATGATGAGTTTTATCAATAAGATTAATTTTAAGAAGAGGTTGTTGTAACACCCCGAGCTTCCACGATACGCTTCTCATTCAATAATGCAATAACTTGCATTGTACGCAACTTCGAGTTCTAAAACACCGCGACTAATCAAAGTAACCGTTATGAATAGTAATAACCACTTTTTGAAATTATAGAAATTTTATATTTCAAAATGGACTTCATTTTTGTATTTGTAATATCGAAATTATCCAAAGTTGAATTTTTTGTAATTTTCTGAGAACTTCCAATTTTTTATGAATAGTGAAAATTACTTAGAAACAACTTTTATAATCAAAATAATTTATAGTGATAAATTATACTATTTAGTGGTTTTAAAGTATAATTAGAATATATTTTTACCATTTTATCCAATGGTGGTCATTAGAATTAATTTAACATTGAAATTGGACATAAACAATTGCCAATCTTTTGATATAAATTGTTTCTTAAAAACACGCTATTGTTGTGACAGCGGGAATTAATTACAAAATTAATTAATGCAACTTATATGTTTGGAATTTTGTAAAATAGACATCATTTTTGAATTTGGAATATCAATTATAGCTTATGGTGAAATTTTGGCATTGTTCTGAAAAACTTCAATTTTTGATGAATAGTGAAACCACTAAGTGGTAGTTAAATAACTGATTTTTCGTTTAAATGAAATATTACCACTTCTGTGATTTGATTTTCAAAAATCCGACATACATGGTTGTCATTAAGAAATAAAATGTGGTTCAATGAGATTAAAATAATTTTTTGGTGAATAGTAACTTTTAAGTTCTTAATCGCGATTAGAGGTAATTAGTGTAGTTTAAGGTAAAAATAATGTTTTAATAATATGAGATGAGCTTGACACTTGTCCTACTCCTATTGGATGAGTCATGGCCGACCAAGACAACCCATGGGTCAACTTGGGGACCCCATGGAGCCACTTTGGTTGGAAAATGACATTAATATATATTTATTTAATGTTAAAATTAAATTGACACAAACATGAGTTGTTCTACTAAAATAGTTTTTAAGTGGGGTTACACAAGTCCAAATTTTGACTATAAATATTCATTAGAAAGCTAAAAAGATTTCCTACATCATAGTATTTTTTTTATAATTTTTAGACATTAAATAAATTAAATTATTTATGACATCATTATGATGCAGTGATGACCTCATTATTTAACGATTTTAATAAAATGAAAAGATAATGTAAAATCCAAGGATTACACTTGTCAAAAGACTATTGTATGGGTAGATTTAGAACCCTTATCACCTTATCCACGAATTATATAAGTGTGGGACCTTTAGAATCCGAAAAGCATTGTATAATAATGTAACATTTCAATCTTTCCAAAAGAGCCCCTCCTCTCCTCTTATAAAAGGCCCCCACCTCTACCACCTCATTCACACTTTCAAGCCATTTGGTTCGGCCAACATCTGCCCCAATACTCTCCCAACTTCCCCCTATTACTCCTAGAAGCCTCAATTTGGGAAGAAATCTTCCCAATTAAGCCTTTGTCTCAAATCAAAAAGAGTTACCCGATTTTGAGGTAATGTCTTCTCTAATGTTGTTTTGTTTTATTTTTCTTCTCCAACCCCCTAAACTCTTTTTATTCATTTCTTTTCTAACAACACCAGTATCCTCAATATACTAGGATGTTGTTATAAGAAGGATTCGATCTACACTTACACACACCTACATCTAATGGTTAAAGAACATACGGTTTCTGTGGATGGCGAATTTCTGCCTCACGAAACGATGATTGTTCAACACTCATATAACACCTTAAAAGGTGGCCATTAAGATGTCACTATATTTATATATGATTTATGATATGTTTATGTTTTACTTATGCTTCTGTATTTCTCATTTATGCCATAATTTATGATTTCCATTATGGGTAAAACGCGATAATTTCATTTTAGGAAGTGCGGACTACCGCCCCCTCAAAGTGATTTGAATCGTTAATGCCATATGTGGGATGTATAAATAATGGAGTAAATGGTATTATACACTATATTATACTGGAATTATATTATACATTTATATCATTATGATTTCATTCCATTAAATACGAAATATAAATGAAAGTAGCGTTCATGCGTACGTACGGCTTACCGTCTCCATGAACGGTGCATTTCATTTCTTACCTCTAAATGTTACGTAATATTATAAATGATGGTATATACTGGATATATATGATATATATGACATATAAATCATGAATATAATTCTGGAGATAATGGATATTCTACCACATAAACAACTTGAAATTATAAGAAATTTATTGTTGACTCAAGTACCAAAGATCGACAAAACGACCGTTATTAACTTAAATAATTACATAATGTTCATAACATTGTAATAAGTGATATAAAAAGGATAATGAAATTAAAAATGGTTCTTAATAAGGTATATATTAACTCTAGTTTATTATTCATGAGGTTAAAGAACGGTTGAGTCAAGTCAGACACGAGGTAAGGGAATTTCTTAACCCAACTTCCATTCTTTGGGTTAATCTCCTACATTCAAATTACGTCATGATATTATTATGTATTATTTTGTATTTTTACTTTCTTTATGTGTACCTATAGTGAATACACATAATAGATCTATTTTATTTGAAAAATGATCTTTTTAAGGACTTCGTCTCAATCTCCTTTCATTGAGGCATATTTGGTTTTATACACAAATTTCTACGGTGTATAAACCCCTTTGACTTTTACGTTTATTCAAAAGGAATATTTTTTATACGGAGCATTTTGCTAAATGACAAAAGGGAATGTTTTTCTTTCCGTACTTATGTGGCGACAACGACTTCTCCGCCGCTGTGACCATTATTTGAGTTTCGGCTTCCTCTACAAGCCATCATTTTTTTAATGAAAAATAAATACAAAGTTTTAACTTTCTTTTATTTTGGTATTGAAAATGGTTTTGAAAGCGTTTTTATTATATCAATGTGTTGTATTGATATCTTGTGATTGAAATGTGGAAATGTTATGTTTCCTTTATGCATGTTTTATGTGATACGATTATGTTATGGTTTATGATATGTTTAAACCTATTCATATGAGGAATGTATTGGACTTAATAAGTGACGGGTGGAGCCTGCTATAGATCCTCGATGCATCGATAGGTCTCATGAGACAACTAGACGTGGAATTGGCCGAGGCCCTTTCCCAATTTGATTTATGGTTTTGGCCGAGGCCTTAATCATTTTAGACGTCTTGGATGAGGCCTTGACAAAATGTTTCAGAATGTCTGGCATTATACATTCCCTCATTATGAAAGTGGTTATTGATATTGCATGTGATTATTCGACCAGTATAATATCCATGTGAAGAAGTGAATGGAATTATCTCATTTTACTTTTTCCATATTATGTTGAAGCTCAAGTTTAAAAGGCTTTTGTTTTAGTTATACATTGCCTTAAATTTTTATGTTTATTTATGAAAGATTCCTCAATATTGTTATCCTTACTGAGCATCTGAGCTCACCCCTTTCAATGTTTTAATATTTTCCAGGATGTGAAGAAGTATTTTATGAATGATCTGCAGGGATATTCAGAAGAGGATATGAGTGTGGACTATGAAGACTTTGTTATTAGTTTTTTTTCTTTATGATGTAATGTAAGACTTATGAATGTATCTAGTGTTTCAAAGGCTACTAAACTAATCGGTCTTTCAAGACTTGATCTTTTGTGATCTTGCCAATGTTACGAAGTAACGCACCGGCTCTGGGTAGCTGGGGTCAGGGCGTTACAGTTGGTATCAGAGGCAGTTTAGTACTAACCTTGGAAGCTAGATTTAGATAAACTCTGATTAGAGCACATATCCCAAAGATAGACTTTGAGGAATAGTATAGAAGAACTTCCTAGAATTTTGGTATTATAGAGATGTTATGAGTTTTCCGAGCAATACATCCCTGTTTGGATACGAGCAGGTAGAGGTGGCTCTGGCATAGATGTACCTAGGAGTAAAACCTGAAAACACTGCTTTGAGCTAGACTCGAACGGGAACTGGTGCACGACAATGGGCCTTGCTGCACTCTTGGTTACGACACTCCCGGGGGATATGCTTAGGATAATTCTCATTTTCTTTACAAACCACTATGAACGGTTATGAGTATATACTTCCTCAATGAAAACCTTTTTATGATTATGGATTATATCCATAAATAGTTCAATTTATGTTAAGTATTTTATAAGTATGGAATTATGTATTTTGATTCATAAACTAATCTAGTTTATGCCATTGTATAGAAATGGCGCTTAGTGGAAGGAATGGAAACCGTATCAATGCACGAACTCCGTGTAGGGATTGCCCTCCTGCTCAAGATAATTATTGTGGATCTGGAGATAAAACTGGTGCTGATCAACTTATTACCATACTGGGACAACTCACTCAGGTTATGAATAATAACCTTACTCGTATGGAGCACCCTGATCCGCAACGTGGAGGATCAATGTTAGACCGCTTCATGAGGAAACAACCACCAACATTTAATGGGGGTACAAATCTATTAGTAGCTGAGCAATGGATAAACTCCTTAGAGAAAATATTCCATGCCTTGGGGAGTAGCGAAAGGGAGAAGGTTGTCATGGCAGTTTACCGCCTCACTGGAGATGCCGATCAGCGGTGGTCGCTGATTCAAAACACAAAGGAAGATGATGACGTATCAAATATGGAATGGAGGGAGTTCAAAGAGCTTTTCTTAGAAAAATACTTTCCTCGTGACCATCGAGCAGATATGGAAAGGCAATTTCTGAGTCTGAGGCAGAAGGAGGATGAGAATGTCGCAAAGTATGAGGCTAACTTTACAAGGTTAGCGAGGCATGCTGCCAATTATATACGTAACCCAAGGAGTAAGATTGATCGTTTCTTTGATGGGTTAAAACCATTTCTCCGTCGAGATTTAGTATCACAATCCTTCTCATCATATGAAGATATTGTCTCGTGTGCTATCAAGACAGAAAAGGAATTCTTTAAGTCTTATGACAACAAAGTAAAGCAAGAGAAGAAGAGAACGGTGGAACAAGAGACAGATAAAGGAAAAAAGGGAAAGAAGGATTTACCATTATGTGATAATTGTGGGAAGAATCACCCTGGTACTTGCCTAAAAGGAATGGGAGTTTGTTATAAATGTGGAGAAAAGGGTCACCAGGCTCGTGATTGCAAGGGAAAGAAAGAGGCTATCAAAGTTGAATGCTACAATTGTAGAGAAATGGGTCATTATGCAAATGAATGTCCTAAGCGTCATGGAAACTTACCTCAGAAAAGGCCAAGGGATCAAGGACAATCTTATGTTGTTACTACAGTTGAAGCAGAATAACTAATGTATTGGTGCTTTTGGACTCATGGATTATATTCTGGTTATTAGAATAATGTGATATATATATAAGGATTGTACTGCAGTACTTGTTGATTTTAGTAAGGTTTTAATATTATGAAGGTAATTATATTTTTAGTATGTGACAATAAGAGAAACTTTACTTTGTTTGGGGAATCTGATAAATTGATTTTGGAATTAAGAGACCTTTTAGAGAAAGTCTGGACAGAGGTATTTTGGATAACTATAAAGGTTGGAGTGGATTAAGTTGACCTTTGGATAGTATTGTTTAAGGTTAAAAAATTTATGAAGATTATTTTTGGAATATTATGATACTATAGTTTTAGGAAAAGGACAACCTGTAGGGTGGGGCATAACCCGTCGCGTCAGACAAAGCTGCAGGAATCGAACCCACAATCATAGTGCTACAGGCCTTTATTTCCTACCACTAGCCTACAGGAAGTCCCTGGTTATTACAAAATAATTTTACTAATCTAAATGGTATGTGTTAACATTTGGAACCTTATATAATTAGGATAAGTATAATATTTTAGAGTTCTATTATCTTTTTGAGTGAAAGATGAGTTGAAGGTTGAAACTCTAATTGTCAAGCATAAATATATATATACCTATCTCTTATTCAATGAATAAATTAATTCTTAAACTTTAGTAAAGGGATATTAAAAAAAATGTGTTATCCTAATACCTTATGTCTTGTTGAACTGATGAAATTTTAAATCAACATAGATTGAAGGCTTTGAGGCCCTCAATTTGACAGTTGATTGTAATTGATGACCTCAATCACTCCCTACAAATATTTACGTTTTCCCTCCAATTATATGTCTATAATTTCCACCAATGTTCTCCTAATCGAGATCATAATTGGGTGGTGACTTTTTCATTTCCCTTTCCCTCTTATTAAGGCTAAATTTTATTAATCTTATTTCCGATGTGGGTTTTCCTCAAAGGTATTTTCTCTTTTCAACCTTTTATTTTCAAAGAAAAATTTCAAATTGCGAGGACGCAATTTATTGAAGGAGGGAGAATGTAACACCCCGAGCTTCCACGATACGCTTCTCATTCAATAATGCAATAACTTGCATTGTACGCAACTTCGAGTTCTAAAACACCGCGACTAATCAAAGTAACCGTTATGAATAGTAATAACCACTTTTTGAAATTATAGAAATTTTATATTTCAAAATGGACTTCATTTTTGTATTCGTAATATCGAAATTATCCAATGTTGAATTTTTTGTAATTTTCTGAGAACATCCAATTTTTTATGAATAGTGAAAATTACTTAGAAACAACTTTTTTAATCAAAATAATTTATAGTGATAAATTATACTATTTAGTGGTTTTAAAGTATAATTAGAATATATTTTTACCATTTTATCCAATGGTGGTCATTAGAATTAATTTAACATTGAAATTGGACATAAACAATTGCCAATCTTTTGATATAAATTGTTTCTTAAAAACACGCTATTGTTGTGACAGCGGGAATTAATTATAAAATTAATTAATGCAACTTATATTTTTGGAATTTTGTAAAATAGACATCATTTTTGAATTTGGAATATCAATTATAGCTTATGGTGAAATTTTGGCATTGTTCTGAAAAACTTCAATTTTTGATGAATAGTGAAACCACTAAGTGGTAATTAAATAACTGATTTTTCGTTTAAATGAAATATTACCACTTCTGTGATTTGATTTTCAAAAAATCCGACATACATGGTTGTCATTAAGAAGTAAAATGTGGTTCAATGAGATTAAAATAATTTTTTGGTGAATAGTAACTTTTAAGTTCTTAATCGCGATTAGAGGTAATTAGTGTAGTTTAAGGTAAAAATAATGTTTTAATAATATGATATGAGCCTGAAACTTGTCCTACTCCTATTGGATGAGTCATGGACGACCAAGAAAACCCATGGGTCAACTTGGGGACCCCATGGAGCCACTTTGGTTGGAAAATGACATTAATATATATTTATTTAATGTTAAAATTAAATTGACACAAACATGAGTTGTTCTACTAAAACAGTTTTTAAGTGGGGTTACACAAGTCCAAATTTTGACTATAAATATTCATTAGAAAGCTAAAAAGATTTCCTACATCATAGTAATTTTTTTATAATTTTTAGACATTAAATAAATTAAATTATTTATGACATCATTATGATGCAGCGATGACCTCATTATTTAACGATTTTAATAAAATGAAAAGATAATGTAAAATCCAAGGCTTAAACTTGTCCAAAGACTATTGGATGGGTAGATTTAGAACCCTTATCACCTTATCCACGAATTATAAAAGTGTGGGACCTTTAGAATCCGAAAAGCATTGTATAATAATGTAACATTTCAATCTTTCCAAAAGAGCCCATCCTCTCCTCTTATAAAAGGCCCCCACCTCTACCACCTCATTCACACTTTCAAGCCATTTTGTTCGGCAAAACTCTGCCCAAATACTCTCCCAACTTCCCCCTATTACTCCTAGAAGCCTCACTTTGGGCAGAACTCTTCCCAAGGAAGCCTTTGGCTCAAATCAAAAAGAGTTACCCGATTTTGAGGTAATGTCTTCTCTAATGTTGTTTTGTTTTATTTTTCTTCTCCAACCCCCTAAACTCTTTTTATTCATTTCTTTTGTAACAAAACCAGTATCCTAAATATACTAGGATGTTTTTATAAGAAGGATTCGAGCTACACTTACACACACCTACATCTAATGGTTAAAGAACATACGGTTTCTGTGGATGGCGAATTTCTGCCTCACGAAACGATGATTGTTCAACACTCATATAACACCTTAAAAGGTGGCCATTAAGATGTAACTATATTTATATATGATATATAATATGTTTATGTTTTACTTATGCTTCTGTATTTCTCATTTATGGCATACTTTATGATTTCCATTATGGGTAAAACGCGATAATTTCATTTTAGGAAGTGCGGACTACCGCCCCCTCAAAGTGATTTGAATCGTTAATGCCATATGTGGGATGTATAAAGAATGGAGTAAATGGTATTATACACTATATTATACTGGAATTATATTATACATTTATATCATTATGATTTCATTCCATTAAATACGAAATAGAAATGAAAGTAGCGTTCATGCGTACGTACGGCTTACCGTCTCCATGAACGGTGCATTTCATTTCTTACCTCTAAATGTTACATAATATTATAAATGAAGGTATATACTGGATATATATTATATATATGACATATAAATCATGAATATAATTCTGGAGATAATGGATATTCTACCACATAAACAACTTGTAATTATAAGAAATTTATTGTTGACTCAAGTACCAAAGATCGACAAAACGACCGTTATTAACTTAAATAATTACATAATGTTCATAACATTGTAATAAGTGATATAAAAAGGATAATGAAATTAAAAATGGTTCTTAATAAGGTATATATTAACTCTAGTTTATTATTCAGGAGGTTAAAGAACGGTTGAGTCAAGTCAGACACGAGGTAAGGGAATTTCTTAACCCAACTTCCATTCTTTGGGTTAATCTCCTACATTCAAATTATGTCATGATATTATTATGTATTATTTTGTATTTTTACTTTCTTTATGTGTACCAATATTTAATACACATAATAGATCTATTTTATTTGAAAAATTATCTTTTTAAGGACTTCGTCTCAATCTCCTTTCATTGAGGCATATTTGGTTTTATACACAAATTTCTACGGTGTATAAACCCCTTTGACTTTTACGTTTATTAAAAAGGAATCTTTTTTATACAGAGTGTTTTGCTAAATGACAAAAGGGAATGTTTTTCTTTCCGTACTTATGCGGCGACAACGACTTCTCCACCGCTGTGACCATTATTTGAGTTTCGGCTTCCTCTACAAGCCATCATTTTTTTTAATGAAAAATAAATACAAAGTTTAACTTTCTTTTATTTTGGTATTGAAAATGGTTTTGAAAGCGTTTTTATTATATCAATGTGTTGTATTGATATCTTGTGATTGAAATGTGGAAATGTTATGTTTCCTTTATGCATTTTTTATGTTATACGATTATGTTATGGTTTATGATATGTTTAAACCTATTCATATGAGGAATGTATTGGACTTAATAAGTGACGGGTGGAGCCCGCTATAGATCCTCGATGCATCGATAGGTCTCATGAGACAACTAGACGTGGAATTGGCTGAGGCCCTTTCCCAATTTGATTTATGGTTTTGGCCGAGGCCTTAATCATTTTAGACGTCTTGGCTGAGGCCTTGACAAAATGTTTCAGAATGTCTGGAATTATACATTCCCTCATTATGAAAGTGGTTATTGATATTGCATGTGATTATTTGACCAGTAGAATATCCATGTGAAGAAGTGAATGTCATTATCTCATTTTACTTTTTCCATATTATGTTGAAGTTCATGTTTAAAAGGCTTTTGTTTTAGTTATACATTGCCTTAAATTTTTATGTTTATTTATGAAAGATTCCGAAATATTGTTATCCTTACTGAGCATCTGAGCTCACCCCTTTCAATGTTTTAATATTTTCCAGGATTTGAAGAAGTATTTTAGGAATGACCTGTAGGGATAGTCAGAAGAGGATATGAGTGTGGACTATGAAGACTTTGTTATTAGTTTTTTTTCTTTATGATGTAATGTAAGACTTATGAATGTATCTAGTGTTTCCAAGGCTACTAAACTAATCGGTCTTTCGAGACTTGATCTTTTGTGATCATGCCAATGTTACGAAGTAATGCACCGGCTCTGGGTAGCTGGGGTCGGGGCGTTACAGTTGTAATCCCATCACATGTTGGAAGGTACATATATTATGGATAATTTAGTCGTTTTTAAATAAATTACTTCTAATCTGAAAAATATGAAGGTGAAATATGATGGAGAATATTTGGCTTTAAATTTTCATGATCTTTGCCTCCTTTTTACATGGCCTTTAGAGATAATTTTTTTATAGTCATGATACACATAATCTCGATGATGTTTTTATGGATTTATTTTTGAATGAGAAAATAAAACTACTTATGGTTGGTTTTGAATCTCAGGCAGAGGGTTTGATTGTCAGAGGAAGACCAAGTGAAAAGAAATTTTTTTTACTTCTGAAAGGGGAAGGTCAAGATCTTTAAATAAAGATAAAACCTATAATTAATGTAAGAATAATGGGATTATTAAATTTTAATGTTTCATGATGTAAAATAAGAACCAGAATAAGAGAAATGTTAATCATAAAGGAATGTAAACATAAAATTATGTTGAAGCCAATGTCATGAAAGATAATAATAGTGGTGCGGAACTCCTCGATGTTTTTGACAGAAAATATAAATTGTGTGATGACTGGATTTTTGAGACAACAATTACTTTTCATATATTTCTCAATCAATAATAGTTTTCAACATATGAAATTTCTATATAAATTGTTGCATTGGTGAGAAATAATTCATCTTACAAGATTGCTAGAATTGAATCCATCATAATTAAGTTATTTGATTGTATTGTGTGAAATATTACCAATGTTAAACATGTCCCTAATATTAAATTAAATTTAATTTCTTTAAATACTATTGATACAAATAGAAAAAATTACATTAGTGAATATAGAGTTTTAAAGGTTTGTAAATGATCACTTTCTATGATGAAATGAAAAAAGAAATTAGCTGGTTGTATGTTTTTCAAGGTTCGTATGTCATTAGTGATGTAGCTATTTATATTCTTTTATTTGATTAAAATATTTCCAGATTATGACATATGAAAATTGGGCATAAGAGTCAAAATGGAATGATTTAATTGACCAGGAAAGGTCTTCTTGATGGCTAGGGTATTTACAAGTTATAATTTTGTGAACATTGAATATTTGGGATGAATAAAAGAGTTAGATTCAAAAAGAGAACTCACAACTCAAAAGGGACACTTGACTATATTCATTATGATCTTTAGGGTCTAGCTAGAGTTTATTTTAAAGGCATTTCAAGTTACATGTTAACCATTATTGACGATTTTTCTAAGAAGTTGTGGGTTTTCTTTATAAAACAGAAAGATGCAGTTTTTGAATCTTTTATGTTGTAAAAGATTATGATTGAAAAGAAAATTTGGAGAAAAGTGAAGTGTCTTCCCACTGATAATGTCCTTGATTTTTTTGATGAATTTAGTTCATTTTTAAAGGTAGAAGTAATTTCAAGTTATTTGATAGTTTTTAGTACTCCGCAACAAAATGGCCTGGTAGAATGCATGAACATGACATTGATGGAGAATGTAAGATGCATGCTATCGAACTCTTATTTACCCAAATCATTTTGAGTTAAAGCTCTTTCAACTGTATGTTTACTAATCAACAAGTCTCCCTCAACTTCTACTGGAAAGAAGACTCCAGAAGAGGTATGGTCTGATGCTCCTGCATATTACTCTAATATGAAAATATTTGGATTTCCTACTTATTCTCATGTAGACAATGGAAAATTAGAACCCATGTCCAAAATGTGTATCTTTCTTTGTTATAAATTAGGGGTCAAATGATATATGTTGTGGTGTCCCTAAAGAAGAAAAGTTATTATTAGTATAAATGTGATATTTGTTGAGAATTTTATTCTAAGTACCTCACATTTTAATGATTTGAGACAACATACATCTAGTGATTATGTTGAAGTTTAGATTTAGTCAGATTTTTCACAAAATTCCTCATACCATGACGACTTTGAGATCTCTGGTGATATTTATCCTTATCCACCACCATCATAGTAATTTATTACAAAAGATAGGCCCATAAGAAATATTATACCTCCATAGAGGTATGTTGAGGATGACTTGGTTTTTTATGAATTAAATGCTGCTAAAGGTATTAATTCAATTGAAGAACCTATAAATAATTCAGATGTATTTAGTGAAGAACCTTCGTAATGTTTTTTTATTTGCAATGTTTTATATTTGTTGATAACTATCCTTTTTGTGAAAGAATGTTTTTGTACTTCATAATCAAACCCATTCCATCAGAATGAGTTTTTGTAAGAAATCTAAAAGTTTCTAAATATTTGAATCCTAACTCCAAGGGGGATAATTTTTTTAATTTGATAAATTTGTTTTTTGGAGATAGGTTTTCAGACTGAGTAGTACCAGATGCAGAAGGTGTAAGGAATAT
Organism: Viscum album; assembly: GCA_963277665.1. Taxonomy (NCBI): domain Eukaryota; kingdom Viridiplantae; phylum Streptophyta; class Magnoliopsida; order Santalales; family Viscaceae; genus Viscum; species Viscum album. The sequence continues at coordinate 1,121,789,028 of OY728121.1, forward strand.
AGAATATAGATATTCTATAAAGTTGCTGATTAAATGAAACATCAGACTCAGATCCATTAATATGAAGTTCAAGATTCATCAAACTTAGTATTGGTTATAAATTAATAATTTTTAAAGTGAGTAAGTTAGACCGATAAATCAAATATACATATCATTGGATCCAAAATAATTGGAGGCACAGAGTGTTTATTGCTGGAAGTTTTACTTTTCTGTAATATGAGAAATAAAGAAGTTTTTGAATTATAAAGTCCAAAGTTACTGAATGAAGAATTCATAATGTTGATGAAGAGGATATTTTAAGAATGTGAAGTTAGAAGAAAGAATGTTTTCATACTTTCTAACCTGGAATCAGATGATGATTTTCTGGTTATTGAGTTCTCATAAATCATGAAAACTATTATGTTAATATATTTTGAAGAAATGGATGAATTGTAAAGTTTGTATTAGTTCTGAAAACCTATAAACAGAAGATTAGATCCAAAATTACCAGACACAGAAGTTTTAAGAAGTCAGAATGTGTATATCTGATTAATTTTGAAAAATTTCAAAGTTTCTAAGTGGTGTTATCATCATAATGATAATTTCATCGTAATGAGAATTCCATCATTACAAGGACTCCATCAAATTGACTATGGGAAGAAAAGATGATCAAACTGACTCTGAGAAGGAAACATGGTCACATTGAATTTGAGAGGGAATTCCAATTAGAATAAATCTAAAGAGGATAATTAGATCATAATGAGGAGTGAAATACCATTAGATCATAATGAGTTGAAGATATTCAGATCATAATGAGCATAGAAATAAAGTCAAATCATGGTTTTATGAGAATGTTTCACAATAATAAATTTTAGGAAGTTATATCAGACTGAAACTAAGGAATTTAAATTGAACTGAAGAAAAGGTAGTTAGTTTGAGAAAACTAATCTCGAAGAAATCTTGAGAAGGTTTGAAGAAGTCAAAGTTTAAGTTTAAATGCGAGTGATTTTCAAATTTTTAATGTTTGGATAAGTGGGAAAAGTTTTTTAGTTTCATGCCTTTTATATTTTGAGTTTCCTATAAATAGAAACATAGTTCGTTTGAACTTTTCAACCTTTTCTTGTGTGGAAAAGGTAGATTCCTACAAAATTAATGTCAAGTTTTCTTTCCAGAATAAGATCACATAAGAAGGTTGGAAACCTGAAATGTTTTCTTACCAGACCAGGGAAGATCATATTGAGTAGATGAGAAGATTTTAAGAAGAAGATTTTGAGAAAATTGTTCATCCTACTGGGTCTATAAAACTGAATTCATTGGAGTAAGGAAGTTCAGATTGAATATTGAGTAGTTTTTGAGAAGAAAAAGTTTTGGTATCTAGGAAAAACAAAAAGTTTCTTTAGGCATAGATTGAGAAAAGGTTTCATCATAATGATTCCATCATAATGAGTTAATCAGACCGAGGGAATCAGACCTAGCCACATCGGACTGAGGATTCTAGACAGAGAATTTGTGGAGTTGTTTGTAGAAAGTCTTTATTCTTCTATTTTAGCTCAATTGTTTGTGATAAAACCTTTTAAACAGATGGGAGTCAATATAATAATTCTTATCAGAAGATAGAATGTGTTTAATGGGAGTTGGCACAAGTCATATTCACTTCTTCTTAATATTTAATTTTTGTAGACCCATGAGAATGGGTATGGAAATGATATAAGTTCTCATACTGAGGTCGAACCTTGTAATTATCATGTGATTTACTTAATTTCTTAATTTTTCATGAATGAGTATTTAATAAAAGGTGATAAGGTCATAAACTTTAATAGGTTGCAGGGGTTAAGTTTTATGATTATTGAAACTTATAAAAATTGAACAACTCATTCAAATCCGCTTCTCATTTCTTATTCCGTCATTTAGAACTTCAAATCCCCAAAAGAATATAGGTGTCCCTAATAGATTCTAGGTGATTCCCTCCTTCAGTTATTTCTAAACATCCCCCTTGTCCAATTTTCCAGGGGGGGACCACTTTTGTTGAGGCTACTTTTTTTCTCTTGGGTTAGCAGGAATATTTTTTCAGTTTCCCACCTTTTCTATTTTGAGTCGCCTATAAATAGAATCATAGTTCATTAAAACTTTTCAACCTTTTCTTGTGTGAAAAATGTGGAGTGCTACATTATTCTATTCAATTTTTTTGGATTGTTATCATAGAGGAAGGTTAGACACCTGAATGTTTTTCTTACCAGACTCATAAAGATCGTATTGAAGAGTTGTGCATAGTTTGAGAAAAGTGTTAATTATACCGAGTCCATCGAACTAAATTCATCAAACTGAGGAAGTTCAGATTGAATTTTGAGTAGTTTCTAAGAAGTGAAAATTTTGTTATCCATACAAAATAGAAAGTTTCTTGAGGTGTAGATTAAGAAAATGGTTCATCTTAATGAGTCCATCATATTGAGACAATCACACTGAGATAATCAGACCCAACCACATCAGACTGAGGATTCCAAACATAGTATTTATGGAGTAGTTTGAATAATGTGTTTATTCTTTTGTATTGGCTCAATTTTTGTAATAAAACTTTGTAAATTGATGTGAGTTGGTATAATAATTCCTATCAAGAGATAGAAGGTGTCTAATGGGAGTTGTCACAAGTTGTATTCACTTCTTCTTAATAGTGAATTTCCATAGACCCACAGGAGTGGCTATGGAAAGATGCATGTTATCACACTAAGGTCAAACCTTTAAAATATCATGTGATTTACTTGATTTCCTACTTTTCCATGAATGAGTATTTACTAAAAGGTGGTAAGGATATACAATTTAATAGGATGCAAGGGTTAAGTTTTAAAAGTATAGAAAATTATAAAAAAGTGAACAACTAATTCAACCCCCTTCTCAGTTGTTATTCGATCCCTTGGAACTTCAAATCCCCAACAGAATCCAGGTGTCCCTTACGGATTCTAGGTGGGTACCTCCTTCAGTTATTCCTCAATTTCCCCCTTGAACAGTTTTCCAGGGTAAGCCACTTCTGCTGAGGCTGGTTTTTTCATCTTGGAATACACCTTCCAAGGCTCTGGAAAATCCCTTTCTCTAACACTTCATCCCCTAGAAGATCTATCTTTTCCTAAATCTTGAGGGAAGGAAATTGGTTTTTGATGAGGAATTCATCCTCCCAAGTGGCACCATCTGTTGGGTAGACCTTACACCGAATCAACCATTTATGGAAGGGTATATTATTTTTCCATGTTGTGTGGTGAGCCAAGGATATTATTGGTTAAATAGATTCCACATATTCTACATCCAAATATGGTGGGGGAGTGGGATGGGGAATTTGAGGCCAAATTAATTTATTTAGTTGATACATATGAAAGACGGGGTGAACATGAGAAATAGGTGTAGATTGGGATTATAGGACACGGGGACAATCGATTGTAAGATGGTAAAAGAGCTATAAAATCAAGCTGACAATTTTGGGTGGGTGCGCTATGCCATTGTGTGATGTCTATATGGTCTAATTTTTCCAAAACATAGTCCCCAATCTAAAAAAATATTGTGAAGATAATGGTTAGCTTGGAGTTTCATGGTGTGCTAGTATTAAATTAAATGTTTCTTCAATTGAGTGAGAGCCTTAGTGTGGTCCCGTAATTCCATAGTGATAGGCTCCACCCAAACTCCACTGTGCAAGAAAGAAAAAACAGTTGGTGTTGGGAGACCATAGACCACCTCAAAGGGAGTTGTTTTTATAGAATAATGGCAGGTCGTTTTGTAATATTAATCATCACACATGAGCAAAAAGGACCGTTTTTTGGGATAGTCAGCAGAAAAACAACAAAGGTATGTTTCTAAATAGTGATTGATGACTTCCATTTGAACATCCATATGTGGGTGGTAAGCGGTACTCATTTTAAGCATTCACCCTATAAATGAAAAAGATCAATAAAAAAATGACATGGAAATATTTGATCAAAACCACTAGAATAAGATTTAGGGATTCCATGAAGTCAATCCACCTCTCTCGCAAAACTGTTAACCACCCCTTTGGCTGTGAAAGGGTGTTTGAGTGGAATGAAATTTGAATATTTTGATGATCTATCAACCATAAACAAAACCACATCATAGCCCTTAGATTTTGGAAGCCCAATAATGAAATCAATGGATAGGTATTCCAAAATATCATTAAGGATTTTTAGGGGCTATAAGAGGCCAATAGGGGAAAGGGTGGAGGACTTATAGAATTGGAAAGTGGTACACTATTGGACAAAGTTTAAACCTACTGGCATATGTCGACCCAAAATAAATTCATATCAAGCCTATGGTATGTACGAAAAAAACTAGAGTTCCCCCAATGGGGAGAGGAGTGAACATTTTCCAAAATCTAAGGGATCCATTTTGAGGTTGCCGATAAAACCAATCGCCCCTTGTAAAAAAATGTTCAACGGGACAGCGTAAACTCAGTCAGGTTTGGGGAAGTGGACCAAAGCTACCAGATGATGTTATCTAGGTAGGGGTCCTTGGGAACATCGGTTGTGAGATCAAAACCCTCTTTCCAAGTAATCAAAGAGTGGAAGAACCAACATTTGAGGGAGTCTTCCTGCCAAGATAATTCATCTGTTGCATTATTATCATGACCAAATTTGTATTTGACCTCAAAAGGATAGCTAAGAATCTTGGAAGTTTAACACTACTGGTCATCCATAGTGATGCATTGTTGTAAGAGGTATTTGAGGATGTATTGGTTAGAGTATATGAGAAAGGGGTGTCCCAATAAGTAGGTCCCCCAATGTTAAATGGCTAGCACCAATTCCATTATTTCTTTCTCATATGAAGACTTGGAGTGGTTGGATGGGGCTAAATATTTACTGAAAAAAGAAATAGGCAAGTTGGAAAACATGACTAATGCTCCCAACCCATGACCACAAGCATCATATTCCACTTCAAAGGGTTTGGTGAAGTTGAGTAATAAAATAACTGGGGCATATGTAATAGATTTCTTGAGGTGATTGAAGGAAGTTTAGGCTACCGTAGTCTAGATAAAGACTGTATTTCCTTTTATAATTGTCAAGGGATAATCAATTTTACTATAATAATGAATAAAATTTTTGTAATAGCATGTAATTCCAAGAAATCCTCTAACACCCTTTACTAAAATGGGTGTTGGCCAACCTAAGATAGACCGGTCCTTGGTAGGATCTATGGAAACACCATTGGGGGAGATAATGTGACCCAAGTACACCACTTCCTATTGAGAGAAACATCATTTTCTCTAGTTTCAAAATAATTTGTTGTCGAGAAAGAGGTGGAGGATAAGTTTTAAGTGCTATATATGGGCCTCAGAGTTCTTATTTTACACCAATATATCATTAAAAAATATTATAATGAAGTTTCATAAAATAAGATGAAATAGATCATTCATTATAGCTTTAAATATGGAAGACACAATGGTGAGACCAAAAGGAATCACCAAATATTTAAAGTGACCACTATGTGTGTGAATTATATTTTCTATATCTTATTCTCACATTCAAATTTGGTCATTTCCTGACTTGAGATCCATCTTGGAAAAGTAATTCTCCCAATGTAGTTCATCGGAATGTTCTCTTACCACTGGAATGAGAAACTTATCGGCCACCATCACCTTGTTCAATACACAATAATCTAAAAAATACACCACGTATTATCCTTATTTTTAACCAAACTAGAGTAGGAACTAGTGTTGGCCTGAATGGTTCCCATCTGTAGTATGTCATGAACTTGGAATTTGATCTCCATTTTCTAAGAATGGGGGTAGTGATAAGGTCTGACTGAGATGGGGCCTTGGAAAGGGAGCAAGATAATCTTGTGATTGTTGGAACACCATGGAGGTAAGCTAATGGGTTTATTGAAAACATCCTGTAAGTGTATGAGGAGACCCTATATATGATGCTACTCTTCAACATTCAAAATGGTATGTTTCCTGTCCCATGGGTGTGGGTTGCCAATACACCCAAGACAAGTGGTTAGCTCATGTAAGGAGGAAATTACATGACCCACACATGTTTATTATTAAAGAGTAAAAGTGTGGGTGCCATCATTAAACATCATAGTCATTGTTTTCTAGTTGTTATGGACATCACCATGAGTTCATAGCCATACAATGCCAAAAATTATATCCATATCCCAAATTTCTAAAACATGAGAAATGCTTGACTAAGTATAAGGTCCCATATTTAACTGAAAGTTTGGGCATAAAAATAGAATCCAAAATCAGTGTCTATCCCTCAGATTAACCCTCTATTTGTTTAATTCATTGACAGGGACACCGAGAAATGATATCAAATTTGATGATATAAAATTTTGGGTTTTTCCCCTGTCCCGAAGAATCGGAACTAGAATTCCACCCACAATTTCTTCCACCTTCATTGAAGTGAAATCCTCTCAAACAGAAGCCTAAAAAATTTGTTGGTCACATGATGGTTGAGGACCTGACATTTAACCTCAACTGGGGATTCCCCACTCCCCTACCCAACTGGTTCATCCAATCCATTATCACTATCCTCAAAAATATATTCATCCTCACCTAATAGAATGAAATGATTCTTAACATCTGGATATTTGTGAATTGGGTTTAAGGGCATGCTAAACTGAATAAAAACCCCTTTTGCAGGGGTCATCCCACTCATGTGGGGAGGGATGGTGAACCCCTCTGTATATGGAACTCCCTTGTCTGAGTACCTTCAGGATTGGTTTTGAGTAGTGGTTAGGGTGAGAAATCAACCCAGGATGTGTGTGGAGATGAGGGAGGATAAGCGTTGGGCAGCCTGCACTGTACCTATGTGACCCCCCCCCCACATGACCATGATGGACAACCCCTTTAGTGTCCACCAGTTCGATATGGAGAGAAAGGAATATGGCTTGGTGGTGAGTGTCGAGGTTATGGTTACTAACCCAACTATGGATGTGCTCATGTAACCCATGAAGGAAGTATCCCATGTATTGTTATTCTAGCTGGTGAGGCATTAGGGAGGCCATGTATTCAAATTTATTAACATAGTCATGGATTGTACCTATTTAATAGAGGGAATCCAATTCCTCATAGGGGTTTTGAATCTGAAGACCACTAAAGTTATGTACTAACCTAGATTTGAAGGGTGTCCAGGGTATCTGAGGGAGAACATCACCCAACATAGTGAACCAGTGTAAATTTTCACCTTATATACAGACCTAGTCAAGGTATAACTTAAGTTATTAAAGATTTTTACCGATGCAAAAATAAAAATTCATCTGGGTAAGACAGTCATGAGGGTTGGAACCATAAAAATGGGGAAGCACGACTGAGAGCTTAGGAGAAAATGGAAGAGTAGAGGTAATAGCCGGGTATGTGGATAACCCAATATTGATCCCTACCATACCAAGGGAATCAAAGGTTGTAGAAGGTGTGGTAGCCAATCCAGATGGCGCAGATGGAGTTGGGTCTTGTACCAATAATTTTTTTAGATGGCGCATGAGTTGGTTGAGTGTTGAATAGATGGTAGACTAATCATGGTGATCATTTTCGATGGCCATGGAGATTTTTGAGAATGTTGTTTCTAGATCTCTCATGCACTACTCCATACTTTCAAGATGCATTTGGTTATGAGTCTCCCTAAAGGCAGCCATCCCGACCAATGATAGAAAAAGAGGGCTGGAACAAGAGAATGAATTTTTTATTTATGTATAATATATTAAAAAGAGTTATAAAAGGAAGAAAAGACACCTCAGGAGAGACCTAGTCTCTAGCCCACCCATGACTTTAGGCCAATACTCCCTATAAAATCCCCACCTGCCTCTCTCTTTACTCTTTCTTATAATACTCAAAAAGAGGAAAGGGGATCTAAAAAATCCCCAATAGAATCTAGGTGTCCGTAATAGATTCTAGGTGGGGCCCTCCTTTAGTTATTTCTCAACATACCCCTTTTCCATCTATCTAGAGGGACCACTTCTATTGGGGATGATTTTTTCTTCCTAGAATACACCATCTAGGGCTCTGGAAAATCCGTTTCTCTAAAAATATGATAATGAAGTCATATTTAGATAGATTTTATTGGGTGAGTCATTATAAGTATGACATTTATTGAATAATCAAGAAATAATTTGTTGCTTCAGATAGGAAGATATATCTTGAACTCAATTGATCAAGATGGTAGTACCTTCATTAAATCATTTAACATGGTAAAATAAGGTAATTCCTTCTTTAAAGGTCAATGAATAATAAAGAAAAAAGGATGATGAAAATAAGTGTGTGTCTTTCTTTATGAGATATCTCAAGACAAAAAGTTTATATTACACAGTGTGTTCATGAATCCAATATCTGCCGAAATGATCCTATGATTTCATACTTGTTTTTTGATGGTGGTTTCTTTTTTCTTTCTATATTCTTCATTCCAATGAGGTTAAATAATTTCAAAAGATTCACTATCCACCCCTTTACAAAAAGAAGCCTCATATTTTTTACAATTAACTTTTTGGCTTGAGGTTTTCTATGTTTATCCAAAAAAATTGAAAAAAACAAGACCTTACTAATGGGAAACTCTCAAAAAATAAGGCAATAATTAGTAAAAAACAAGTGATAAATCATAGGACAATTTCATTTGTCATTAGCTTCATGAATATGATCCTTGGAAATGACCATTGAAATAATTATAGAAAAAGTACCAAGAACCAAAATGAAAAGATATAAAGAAATAATATCACCTTTCCCTAGGCCTATAAAAGAAATGAGAACATTTTAAAGACCCTTATTAATAATATTTCTATATGAAATTTTGGACACACCTCTCATATTCACAAAACTCCTCTTCTCGCCAAATCCTAAATGTTGCATAACAAACATTAAAAAAATACCATTAAACCCTATCATAATCCTTCATTATATATGAATCCACACTTTTAAGATATGATGATCAGGTTTTTATATAATAAAACACCTCAGGAGCTATAATTAAATTATCTACAATAATCTGTTGTAGGATAGATGCAATTTGATTTTTACTTATAATAGTTGGAATAATTTTTCTATGCCTGTTAGCAAGAGATTTAAAATATTTATTATAAATTTCATTATAAAGACTAATGATCCATAAAATTGATAGTTAATATGGATTAGACATCTTATGAATGAGAACAATAAGTGTGTATTAAAATAATCCAAAAAAGTCTCTCCATTAAACCACTGATTTAGAAGCTTCAAAACATCAAGATCTAATAATAATCCAATATATGGGAAAAAATATTTTATGAATTTCTTCATGAATTTACTCATGAATGTCTTTCACCCGTGAAGGGATATGCCATCATGATTCCAATTTATGTAAAATTTCATCAAGATCATCCTCCAAACACTGAATCTCATATAAATTTTATGTACTCCCAAGGTTAACTGTATACATTTTTAACCTCTTCTTAATATTCTTAATTTTATTTTCATTGTAATTACCTAGCCACGACTCGAGACCATAAAACTTGAAGTAATACTCTAGAATTAGTCCCTAAAAGAGAATTCCTAATTCACTACCAGATTCATCATCCTTAATTCAAGATAGTTTCTAGCTAAAATTTTATAGTTTCCTGCTTCTAAAAATTATCCAAATTATTATTGATATGAATTGGGTAATGATCTAATTTTTTTGGAAACAAATATTGTACCTGGTATACAGAGAATTCATCATTTTAGGAATTATAACCTAGTAATTGATCTTGATGTTCACTAATTCTAAAACATGAATCTCTTCCTCATAATCATGTGAAACTATTACCGTGGAATCCCAAATCTTCAAGTGAAGTTTCAAAAATTTCCTTCCATTTCTTTTTGATCTTTGAGAGCACCACCCTATTTTGAAACCGTAGTCAAAATTTCATTCAAGTAACTACCTAGATGAATATTACCTTGAGTTTGAGAAATAATATTCTTTATAATTTCCTAGGTTTTATACTTTTCAGTACTATGAATTCACCCATAAATACTACTTAAATCCCAATAAACTCAATTCTCTACATGAATATGTCAAATAATATGATTATTATAATAAATTCACACATTAAAATCAATATCCTCTTTATAGAAAATGCCAAACCCTCCCGACCTTCCACTTATATTTGTACCAAATCATAAGGGAAACAAAATTTATATTTAAGATAAACCATGTACTTATCTTAAAATAGCATCTCGTACAAAAATACGATTTTCGGGTAAACGTTTTGACCCCATATGTGGAGCGCTTGAACTGTACATATTTACAAGACCTTGAAGTTATAACATAAAATTATCATGGTGATTGGTAGGGATAAGTTCTTTTATATACCATGGAAGTTCTATCATTGAATCAATAAAATAGGAAAATCATGTTAAATGGATAAATTTACCTAACCCGGATCGATCCCCTCTATTAGGAAGGGGTTATACTAGTGTTGTGTTGTACTATGTGAAATGATTGGTGGGAGATATTAAATAAGAGAATATGTTCATTTTTTTAGTTTAATTTGTTTTTGGGGGATAATAGCAGTAGTTTGGAGGTAATAAATAGGGATTTTTCGAGTATTTGATGTTATTATAGATATTATTCTTTCTTGGATATAGTTTCACTACATTGGCGTCTTCAGTCTTGGCTATAGGAGTTCCATTCATGGGGAGTGTTCTTATCCTCCCTTCTGATATCTCCTCCATTTGCTTCTTTCACTATGTATTATGTAATTCGTAAGTTACTATAATAGAAACCTATTGTTTTTTCTATCTTACACTAAAAATTATCACCCTCACTCTTTCAATACATTATTTCCTCAGTCACAACTATAAGAATACATAAAAAATTTTGATTCCCCCTTTTGATCAACTATTATACACATGTAAAAGTTCATCTGTTGGAGGAAAATTTTGATTAAACCACATTTATGTTTTTTATAAGTTGAGACTTCACACAAAAGATCAAGGATCTGTGATTTAATGTCGTTTTCAAGCTTAGTGCCTACCTTTAAAATCACAGAGTAGTGTCATATCCAAAGAATGTAGACTATGAGAAGAGGTTTCAAGGATCCTTGCAACTAGAATACTCAAACAATATAGTATTCCAAATCTAGTAGTGAGGGATAATAGAGTTATATGAAGCAGTGGGAGACATTTGATGATTAAATTAATCAGAAATTTAAAATTAGTAATGAAGATAAAATAAAAAATTTAATAGATTTTGTTTTATTGAAAATGGAATGTGATACCAAAAAAATACTACAATTAATCTTATACAAATTACATGTCCATACCGGCATGAGTTTCCACTAGCAATATAGGTGCTTGTGAAAAGTACCATGACATAGGAAATTCATGGTGATGAAGTGCCTAATACATATTTATCCACCGAAGGAAGCAAGGGTGTTAAAGGTTCTTACGTGAGACCCATGTTTGATGAATATTATGGTTGTGTCATAATTATATCATCAATGTCCAATGCGAGTTGTTGATAAAACATAAGACATGAATGATTTCACATGTTTTCTCATCTCTGATAAGTTTGAAATGAAAAAGTGAAGTGATATATGAATGAGTGATCATTACACAAGATATGTGTAAATTGAAAGAGGAATCATTATATTTTAATACATCCCATATAATTTTCACCCATATAACCCAGTTATGTTTAAGATGAAAAGATGAATAGTGTGGAGAAAACACTACATTACCTTTAGGTAAGGTTCACCATGTAAATAAGAACTTAACAAAAGTTTTATTTCCTATGGTGAACAAGTTAAAAGACATGGTGAAAATTCCAATGGAAAGGGTGTTTCCAAAGGCACCTTCACAATGTACTACAATGAGAATAGGTTGGTCATTGTACACAATGTTATTTTATTTGAATATCATGAAATAATTCTGTAGAAGATAAATTAATTGAATTGAATTAAATAATCAAGTAATTTCTTATTCTTAAATTATATTCATCAATTATATGTAATGTTTCTATTTCATTTATTGGGTATTGATTACAAATATAGTAACCAAGTAATATATGAAACATTACAAGAAGTAAAGTTTGTTCTTTAAGTGGCTGAAAAGGGTGGTTCCTAAGTTCGTAGTGAGAAGTAAAAAACTTCTAATTTCCTATTTTATTGATTCAAGTTTAAATTTTGTTAAGTATCACTAAAAAAATTATCTTTGGTGGTGGACATAAGGATACATTATTCCATTAAGCAATGAATTTTGTCTATGGTGTCCAAAAATCAACTGTTGGTTCATTAATTCTTGAATCATTGGCAACATGTGATGAATATAAAATGATATAATTTAATACTAATGTTTCAAAGGATCAAATAAAAACTGAGAAGGGGGGGGGGGGTGAACTAGTTGTTAACTTTTTATAAGTTTCAATAATTTTAAAACTTAACCCCTAAAACATGTTAAATATTATATCCTTATCATATTTTAGTAAATACTCATGCATGGAAAAGTAGAAAAGAAATTAAAACACAAAAGATTTACAAGGTTCAGCCTCAATGTGAGAACCTACATCCTTACAATAGCCACTCCAATGGGTCTATATAAATTAAATAATAATAAGAAGTGAATAAAAATTGTGCCAACTCCCATTTGACACCTTCTATCTCCAAATAGGAAATATTATACTGACACACATAAATTTAAAAAGTTTTCATACAAACCAATTGAGAAGAAAAAATATTATAAAAACTATGTTCAATATGCTCCACCAAAGTTCCTGGGTCTAATGACCCTGAGTCCGATGGTCTTCTGTCTGATGAACTCGATCTAATTGACTCAGTTCAATAGACTCAATATGATTCTACCCTTCTCATTTTGTGCCTAAAGAAACATTCTATTCAATCTAGATAACAAAATTTTCGCTTCTCAGAAACTACTCAAAACTCAATTCAAACGTCCTCAGTATGATGAATTCAGTTTGATGGACTATGTATGATGAACGCATTATCAATATACAAAACTCAAACTCTGCTCAAATGCGCTGCATAATATTCCTTATATCAGTAAACAAAACACTATGTAGTATAACCTTATTCTATGATCTCAATATGGAAAGAAATATCGACAATAATTATGAAATGTTTCTCATTTTACCCACAAGAAAACATTGAAAAGTATGAATGTACTCTTCATATATTTATAGGTGACTTCGAATAGAAAAGGTCGAAAACTAAAATACTTTTCCCACTTATGAAAATTTAACAACTCTAAAAAACACTCATTTTTAAACTTTAAATTTGAACAATTCAAACCTTCTAAGTATTTCTCTGAAATTAGTCTTCTCAAGCATACTAACTTTTCTTCAGTCTGATGTAGCTTCCTCTACTAGAATCTAATTAACTTCCTTCAATTTATTATAATGAAACTTCCTCAGTCCATTATGATCTAAATTTCTTCCTCTTCTTATTATGATAAGACTATATTTATCTCATTATGATCTAACTATCTTGTATTGCTTATTATGATATGAATATCCTCTTCAGAGTTAGTCTAATTGAATTTCCTTCTCATAGTTACTCTAATGGAATCCTCATAACTATCAAATTCTCATTATGATGTAATTATCATTACAATGTTCTACATACGATTATAAATACACTCAGTAACATTGAAATTATTAAAACTACATCAGCTTCACACGTTATATCTTTTGTAAACATCAATGTCTGGTACATCAGGATCCAATCTTCTGTGTCCAGGTTTCTATAACTAGTTAGATAATTTTTGATTCCTCCATTTCTTCAAAAGATTTTATCATGGCTGTTTTTCATTATTTATGAGAACTTCATGATTGGAAAAGAATCATCTAACTTGGGTTAGAAAGTATGAAAAATTTCTAAATCATGGCTTCAATATATACTTTTAAAACACTTAAGCAACATTATGACTCCATCACTCAATAACTACTGAATTTCTAATAAACAACGTGTCTGAAGGATATTAATATTTATATCAATGGGCCTGAGACTGATGGTACATCTAATCGACAACTTTATCTTTCTTACCACCTATGTTTCTGGTGCTACTCGATCTGATACTCTGCGTCTGGTGCTTCTCAGTCTAATCCTATGCATCCAGAAAAAAACATTCTTAAAAACAAAACTTTTCCCATCCTTTATATTTGGATTAAAACATTCATCAAATTTCAACTTCCTTATAAATACTTATTCTGATGGGATGGGTCTGATCCTAAAGAACAACAACATTATTTTAAAAAAAGGATAGTTTTCAATAAATACAAAATTTTATTAAAATTAAAAACCTCAAAAATGTTCTTCAATCTCCCCCTTTGGATTTGTTGACAACACTCATTAACAATTTTTTCAAATCTTATAATTTTTTCACAACTCATCTTTTTAAACAACTCATGTTTTTGGAATTTTACTAAAACACAACCTTTCTCAAAAAGAGAGTTTACTAACACCAAACTACTAAATAAGGTAATGTTTTTGATGGAATTCAATCCCTCAGTGGTAGGAAAATTCTGAAGCCATGTTAAGATAAACTTTCATCACTTTTATTTTTCTCCCACTTTTCTTTTTTTTTCTCCCCCATTTTATGATAAACAAATATTCAGATTCATAAAATAAAGATAAGTAAAAAATTATTATGAAGTAAAAAGTTGTTACTTTATCTCCTCCTTTGTCAACATAATCCAATGAATGGTGGGGGGGGGGCTTCCTTATGAGACTTATGAAGTCATTGGAAGAGGATGCACATGAAGATGCGACCTCAAATCAACAAACATTTATTTAAAAATTTCCATTGCCAAGATTTCATAAATTTTATACTTCATTGAGATATATTTCAAAAAAATCTCCATCAACAAATTTCTCTTTTATAAAGTGAAAATTTATATCAATGTGTTTTGATCATGAATGTTGGAAAATATTCTTAGAAAGATCAATTACACTCTGATTATCACAAAGTATCTTCAATGGTTTAGAAAATTTTACTTTCAAATATTATTTCTAAACTCTCATAAAACAAATCTGAGTACAAGCCTGAGTAGCTGCAATATATTCTGATTCCATTGTGCTCAAAGTTACTGAACATTTTTTCTTACTATTCCAACTCAGACAACATTCACCTAGGAAAATGTTTATCATGAGGTTGATTTTATATCATTACAATCACTAGACCAGTTAGCATCAGTATAACCACAAACTATCATCTCACAGTTTATTTTATATAAAATCCTAAGTGATGTTTTTCCCTTGAAATATCTCATAATTATCCTTAATTCCAACATATGTCATTCTTTCGGATTACTTTGATACCTGAGTCACAAAGTCAAAATATAAAAAATATCAGGCCTTGCAGATATAAGGTAAAGTAGACTTCCTATCAGCTTCTGAAAGTATTTCTTATTCACACTTTTTATGGAATCATCTTTACTCAACTTCATCCCTACTGATAAAAGAGTATAACGTTATTTTGATTCTTCTATTCACAACTTTTGTGACAATTCTCTAGAATAATTTTCTTGTGATAGGAAAATGTATTTTTTCTTTTGTTGAACTTATAAACCAAGGAAGAAAGTTAGTTTTACCAACATTGAAATCTCAAAGTTCTTTCTAATTTATTTAGAAAATGTATATATAACTTATAATCTATCCATAGAAAAAATTATATCATCCACATAAAAAATTAAAACTATTGTTCTAGGGTCAACATATTTCACATATAAGTTGCTATCAAATTTTACTTTAGAAAAATTCAACATTCTCAAAAAAAATTCAAGTCATGAATACCATGAACATGGATCTTGATTCATTCCATACAAATATTTCTTTAATATACAAACTTTTTTTTCACATAAAGTAGAAACCCACATGTTTTTTAAAAAACTTATTATTCAATTTCTCCAATGAGAAATGAGGACTATACATCCATCTGATATACTTCGTAATTCCAATGAGCATCCACTGTTAGAAACATTCTAATAGTTTCTAACATTAAAAAATGGAAAATGTTTCGTAAACATCCACACATTCCCTATGTGCATAGAATTTACAAACAAGTATTTCATTGTTTATTGAAACTTCAACATGTTTATTAATCTTATTTCTATAAATCCATTTTTTTCGATAACATTTTTACCTTTTGAACATAGAAAAATTTCCCATGTATCATTTTTCTCAATTTTATCCAAATATTCATTCATATAATTCAACCATTCTTTGTGTTGAATATCTTTGTAAATTGATTCTGATTTAACTTTTGAGATAATTGAAGTTTGATCTTCTAATATCGACTTTCTTCTTGTCTAAACTGGAGCCTTTTGATATGAATCATTCACCATTGGATTTAATATAATGTATTTTTTTAATATGGCATGAAGCATTCACCATTAGATTTAATATTATATGAGATTCATTTATTTTTAAATGAGGGTTTATACTTTAGTCATTCTTACATGATAATTATATTTACGGCTGTAATATTTAATCTAACACAAGTGGTTTTCCTAGTGGATTATTTTGACATTACCTATTTGTATTGTTGTCTTTTCTTACATAATTAGTTTGAGTTAATCTCATACAGATAATTCTTATTCTTAAACCGCATCTTCCTATGCCTCTTTTTTTTAACTACTGTTGGATATAGGTTGTTATGAATAATTTAATTACTCCACCTGTGGTCAGCTATTACATCACAACCTCAACTACTGCGCCTTTGTGATGACACCAATAGCTTGGTTGTCGTAAGTATTTTCCATTCACATTATTTAGAGCTAGAGTTTTTCTTTCCTATTTTGTTTTTGTTCTTCATTGCTTCTCTTTTACTATATTTTTGTTTGAACATTGATAAAATCTTGGTAGGTTGGTGTTCTTGTGGTTGATATAAGACCAAATCATCCTGAACCACATTAAATCTATATTGTTTTTTAATGTTTTTCCTTAACTTTTTTCACTGATCATTCTGAATTTTTATCACTTCACTTGATTCTGTTATTTTTCGACCAAAAAATCTTGACTTTGTGAATGTATTGAAAATCAGTCATGTATATAGTTTCCTTGGATAGGGATAACAATGGGTTGGGTACCCGCTAATTTTGGGGTACCCAAAACCAAATAAGATTATATTATAACTACCTTAACTATTACATGAAACCATTTATATCTATTTATTTATTACCTTAATCTAAATATAATTAATAAAATAATATTCATTTAAATATGAAAAACTGTTTTTTACATTTGATATATGCAGCTAAAGGTGTTGGAAATGAACCCATGATGGCACGACACACATTAGGGGGAGGGGTTCATCGGTGAAGAGGGCTTCAAAAGGGGCAGGGCATGTAGAGTATTAGAAATCCCGCATGATCAAAACAATCTATGACATGGATAGAATCCACATGAAAGGTTTTTTCCCACATCAGAGACAACATAGGGTGCATGGGGCTTTAAAATCCTCCACACACCCTACCCATTTTAAATCCCACTGTGTTGCGTACCCCTCCCCCCTTTGTTGTGTTCCACACTGCTATAACCTATTTGTCACGTGTCCTTATTCAACCAGTTGATCTAAGGTATTAAAAAAATATTAAAATATTAAATAAAATAAAGGGTTTCATATTTCAGATATTCTATCACCCATAATCGAACCCTACCTGATTATTAATTTGGAAGTCTCTATGGAACATAATTTTTTTTTGAAAATGATTAGTAGGTACCACAACTTAATTTAATCTGTCTGGAAAGACCGAGTACCTGATAATTAGTTACCCATTGTCATCTATATACTTGGTCATTGCATGAGGGAACACATTTAATGTTTTCTTAAAAAATTGGTATCAAAGCCTCATGTATATGATAATGGAATATAATATACACAAAATTGATAAATTAAATAAGAAAATGATTTTAACCTATGACAAATAAAGATGAGAGAATTGATGGCCCAATAAAGACTGTAAGATGCACTTCATGGACCCAAGAAACCTATAATTAATTAGTCCACTAATGGATAGACTATGACCACCTATACTAATGTCTATGCAATCATATTAATTAAAGCACATAGTTATCCTATGCTATCATAGCGTATGATATAGTGTGGATGAGTGTCGGCTATTGGATTGCTGGATTTCATTTCCCAACATTACATCATTGAACAACGTAATGTGTGGTTCCTCAGCTTGACATTATGTTATAGGACAACGTAATGTGTGTTTCTACTAGTTAACATTACGTTATGTTACAATATAATCTCAATAGATACATTGGTATTATTTTTTGAGATAATTTAGTTTGTGATAGGTCCTTGATGTTATGTTATATGATAATGTAACATGCACTTGGGTTACTTACATTAAGTTATGAGATAATATAATTTGCAGTGGTGAAGAAGCGTACATTATGTGATAACGTAACCTATGGTTTCGGGATATAAAAAAATATCATCGTGTCATAATGAGAATATAGTATATATCTTCAAATACAACATGCACCTTATGAAAAGTCTTATCATAATCACCGACATTAATTGTGGATTATGATTGATAATACCCCTATTTTTTGATATAATTCAATAATAAAATAAATAAATTTAATATTTTGGCCTTTTTCTTATAGTTTATTAATTGTTTATAAGAAATAAGTGTTAGGAATTGATACTAGAAAATTTCAATTCCTAAGTTAAATATTAAATGTTAGTACTTATATCTCATGTTTGGAAAATAAATAAAATGTTTCTTTAATTTTTATTCATTTTTAATATCCATGTCTATAAATTATTCAGGAAATTTGGATATTATGTATGTTTTAACTTATGTGATAAACTGCTTCTTATAATTTTTCATGTCATGCATTACATGCTAGGTATGATGACATATGATTTAGTTTTTATCAGTATTTACAGTAGTTTGTGATTGAAGTTATTAGCTTGAATGTATTTATTTAAAACTATTTATACATATTGCGTATTAGAGATATGATGAATTATAATCTCTTGTGTAAAGTATCTCTAGGTAGAGTAGCTTTGGATCAGACTTCCCCCTGGCCAGGAGTCTCATGTATTGTTCTAGAATGGTGGGGGTTAGCTATCTATGGCTCCGGTTTTACACATGTGAGGATTATTAGTATGTATATACTATATTAATATGTAAAGTACATATGGGATTATTAATATTTAGAGTATATCTAAGATTATCTATTCTAGTATTATTAATATGTAAAGTATAACTGGGTAGAGTAGCTTTGGATTATACTTCCCACTAGCTAAGAGGCTTCTGCCTTGTTCTAGAATGGTGGGCGTTAGCTATATGTGGCTCCAGTTTTACCCATGTGAGGATTATTAATTTCATATAATTTTAAACCTTAAATGAAAAGATCATGTACCATGTTCATAGGATGTATTTGGATATGTATGAATATGTTTAACCTCTATTTTTTATCAAATAACTCAAACTATGGGTTGTGTAAAGTGTTATATATTAATGTGGCGTGAACATATTAATTTGATGAATGGAATAGAGATTGAAAAATTAAATCATTAGATGAAATCATATACAATGGAATAAAACTGTAAGAACCCGGTTTTTGCTATGAAAAGCTGTGGAATATTCTTGATGATATTCCAGAGCAGCGCCTTCAGACGGCGTGCGATTCCGAGCCCCGGAGTGGCTGAAATTAAATTTTCAGTGTGTTCACACTGGGGACGCCAAATAAATGGGATAAATCTTGAACGGTGACCCAGATCAGAGATCTGAGTGTATGGATGGGTCCGGAATGGGGTGTATACCCTAGGAACGACATAAAGCTTGTCGGCGCGGGACGTTTGGACCCCTCGCCCGCTTCTGGAATGTTAAACAGATTAAATAAATAAATTAATTCGTTTATTGTTGAAATGTAAGAATATCTTAAACGGTGGCTCAGATTGGGAAAACGAGGGCACCGTTGAGTTTGGAGCGTACCGTTTACCCTAGGAGGGGTGTAAGTTTTGCGGGCGCGGGCCGTCTGTGAAAAATGGCCCCAGGGGCGTTTTCGTAATTTGGCGGCTTTGGGCATTCAGTCTTATAACTTTTGAATGGGGTCTCAGATTAAAATTCCGAGACCACCGTTGTGCTCAGGAGGTGGTGTTTACCCTAGGGGAGGCTTAACCTCAACCCCGTCGGAAGTTTCAGATGCAGGTCTTTTCGGGGGTTTTAAATTAATTAAATTGTTGAATTAATTAATTTAAACACCCTTCCACTTCCTCCCCTCTTCTCCCCTGGCGCCAGCAGCTCCCAAAAACGGAGGAGGACGCTCTCCTCCATCACCTCCTCCTCTCCGGTGAGGCGCGGCTCCGACGGATCGCGGAAAAGCTTCGGGCGAAGCCCATCGAGGTAGGATTTGGCGTTTTCATTTTGATTTCCCGCACCTACTTTGAGCCGGTTTAATCCTATAAAATTGCTGTTGGATTTTCAAACAAAGAAAATGATTACTTAGTAGATTTTATTCCCTTTCCAACGCATCTTTCTGATTTCAATTCTGAGTCCTGAGCTGCTCACGGATGTTCGCCGAAGTTTACGGGAATTTGGGTTGAGCAGTAGGGCGGCGCGGTGGTTCGACGGAGCTTCAGGCGGCGGGGGGGGGGGGGGGGGGGTGTCCGTGGGCGGCCGCAGGTGTCCGGTGGAGCGATTGGGCAAGTCCGGGGTGCGGCGTGCCTTCAGCCGAGAGCGAGGGGGCGGCGTCCGGAGGAGGCCGGGGCTCAGGCGGAGCACCCGGCGAGGCGATGGTCGCCAGGGAGCGGCGACCGCGGGGTCGCGTCACGTAACCCCCGTGTGGCGACAAAGACCCGCGCTGCACGGGTCTTCACGCGGCCACCGCGACCGGCCCTCGTGGCAGGTCTGCGCGCGGACCATTTGTCCGCGGCCGTCCCGCGCGGCTAAGCCGCGGGCCGGCCCAGGCCGGTCCAGCCCCAGGGGTCTTGCCCCCTTGGTGTTCGGACACCCATATTTTCCGCTACGGGTGTCCGTTTTGAGTGCCGTCTACGGCGGTGGAACTGTATCGATGAGGTGGAATTTTTGAGTTGGTTTTGGGAATTTTTAATTCCCGAAACGAGGGGCCTCGGTGGCGCGACACGTACGTCGAGGGGTTAGTCGTTTCTTCGGCGGATCTTGTTTTGGACGGCGCAGACACGTATGACGTCCGTTTTGAGCGTCGTCAGTGGCGTTGGGACCCTGGAATCGAGGCAAAGCTTTCCAAGGTGTCTTTAGGTGTTGAGGCTGAAGTTGAGGCGTGGGCCCCACAACCCGTCTTTTGTGCTGCGTGCTGCTTTTAGCGACTTTTTCCTCGGACGTCCGTTCGGGACGTGCGAGCAGTCAATGTTGGGTGTTTTTCCGAGGGCATGCGTTGGCGCAGTCTGCCCGCTGTAATTCCGCACGATGGTGCGGGCCCCGCGAGGGCTGTTTCAGCTGTTGATGGTGATTTCCAGCTTTATCACCGGGTGACCGTTTTGGACAAGTGAATAGTCCATTTCGTGTACTTTTTCAAGAGGATCCCAATGGTGCAATCCGTTTGTGGAGTTTCGGGACCGAGATGCGGGTCCCACGAAGCACCGCTCGTGTGCGGTGCGCCGGAATGCATCTTTTTCTCTGGATATCCATTGCACTCAAGTGAGTAGTGCTTTTTACGTGTTTTCCCGAGGGGATCGCAATGGTGCGATGCGCCCAACTGTTTTCGGGGTTGAGGCTCGGGATCACGGGATGCCGTTCGGGCGTGAGGCGGTGTTGGTGACTTTTCTGTCGTATATCCGTTTGAGGCGAGTAAGTAGTCGATCTCACGTGTTTTTCCACAAGGATTACAACGGTGTGATCCGTTTGGTTGTGTGGAGCCTCTTGCGTGATCTTATTGAATGTGGAGCATGAGAGGGGCTCCGATGGTGGTTCGTCCTACCTTGTTTGTAGCGGACCCTTGGCGTGTGATCGCACACTCTTGGGAGAGTGATGTAAATGGTTCACAAGTTGTGGTTGGTCGTGCCTGGGCCTTTGAGGTGGAGTTGTTATGTCACGCCTTCGCGTTGACTTTGGGTGCCGTGTGCACGATAGCCTTTAGGCTAGAACGAGGTATACACTGGGAGTATACGGGAGCGCATGGAGGTATGTGTGTTTGTTTGTACTTGAGGATGTTTGTGTGCTCAGTTGGGGTTGACTTGGGGCCACATGTCGTGTGGGACCCACATGCATGTAGTGATCTGCTTTACGTACTTTCACCTCTCGCGACATAGAGAGTCCCTCTCTGCTCGTTTGTTTGACCAGCAGGGTGGAGTTTCCCCTGGCCTGGTGCTCGTTTGTTTGACCAGCAGGGTGGAGTTTCCCCTGTCCTGGTGCTCGTTTGTTTGACCAGCAGGGTGGAGTTTCCGCTGGCCTGGTGCTCTTTTTTCTGACCAGCAGGGATGAGTGGTCTCCCCCTGGTCTTGTTCTTAATGGTTTGACCGGAAAAGATGGTTTGGTTCCTATTCTTCTTCGGCTGTGAGGGGTTTCAATACCCTGCCCTTTCACGGGTCTGCGGCACCGTTTGTGGCTACAGGTTTCCGTGCAGCGTGGGTGTTTCCCCCACTCTCTGGGATGAGATTTCTCTTTCCGCTTCGACAGTGACTCAGTAGATTGGAGCAGGATCACCTTGTGAGGCCTGGGGAGTTTCTCCCGTTGCTTCGTGTTCCCTGATAGAGCTTGTGGTTTCGGTGTGACCAACACTACGCGGGCACCGATCCTCTACCCAGGAGGTTCTTCCAGTAGGACTGAGGTTGTTCCAGCAGGGATGAGGTTGTTTCCAGCAGGGCTGAGGTCATTCCAGTAGGGTTGAGGTTGTTTCCAGCAGGGCTGAGGTTGTTCCAGCAGGGCTGAGGTTGTTTCCAGTAGGGCTGAGGTTGTTTCATCATGGCTGAGGTTGTTTCCAGCAGGGCTGAGGTTGTTCCAGTGGGGCTGAGGTTGTTCCAGCAGGGCTGAGGTTGTTCTAGCAGGGCTGAGGTTGTTTCCAGCAGAGCTGAGGTTGTATCGATCATGGCTCGTTAGTGGGTTACCATCCAGCAGGGATGCCCAGTACAACGATGTTCACCGAGCAGTACCATCCACCAGGGATGGCCATAGCAGTTCCGAGCTTACCTCCAGCGGGGCTGGGCAGTGGTCCCCGATGCCAGGCTTACCTCCAGTGGGGCTGGGCAGGGGTCCCCGATGCCGGGCTTACCTCCAGCTGGGCTGAGCAGCAGTCCCCAATGCTGGGCTTACCTCCAGCTGGGATGGGTAGTGGTCCCCGATGCCGGGCTTACCTCCATCTGGGCTGGGAAGTGGTCCCCGATGCCGGGTTACCTCCATCTGGGCTGGGCAGTGGTCCCATCACCGACTTTAGCCGGGTCTCCCTCCAGTGGATTACCCTGTACGGGACTGGGAAGTGTGGCACCCGTCGACTTTCCGGGTCTCCGTGTAGTGGGAACCCGTTGACTTCCAGGGATCCTCCAGCGGGGCTGGGCAGGGGGTCACCTGTGGACTTTGAGCAGACCTCTCGACTGTGGGTTAGTGACTTGGTGTGGTTTGACGTTCCCCCCGAACTCTCAAGTACGAGTAGTGCTTTCTCCACCAAGACACATCCTTGTGACGCGACCTAAAACAGTGTGGGCGAGTCAGTGCCGCCCAAAGCGGATAGTGTCGAGGTGTGGTGATTGAGCCCCTTGGCTTACAGTTCCGGGCAGACGTGCTGGATGCTAGGCATCGATGGTGTTTACTTCTGGGACTGTTGGCAACTCTTTTCTTGGGCAGAGCTACGGGACAGAGACCCCCTTATGACGTTGTTTGGGCTTCTTGCTGAGCATAAAGATATATATATATATATATATACACCTTGTTCCAGTACCCACTTCTTGGGTTTGGTTACTCTCCCTCTAGGAGTGGCGAAGACACGCGGGGTATGCCACGTGCTTTCCGTGTCTAGCTTCTCATGGTTGGATGAGTCTACTATCCTGCTATAGGTAGCGAAGACTCAACGAGAAGTTCATCTTCTCACCATTTCCAGCTCCTTGTTCCTGGACGAGTCTACCTCCTTTCCTCTTGTTGGGTTGAGCTGGACTCTCTACTGTACTCTTTACTGCACTTTCAGTTGTACTCCTCTACTTTTCATGTTTTCTCTACTGGTCACCCTTCGGTACCTCCATTTTTTCTCCCTCGAGCCTATGGGGTATCCTATTGAGTATTTTTATACTCACCCCTGCTTGGGCTTTGCCCGCACTTGGTGTGCCCTTGCAGACGACGGAAAGGTGGAGCGTGACTTCGGTGGAGCATAGGAGCTTGGGAGCTTGGACCGCGTGCGGTGGTCGGAGTCAGGTTCTAGGTGGGGGAACCTTCCAGCGGTTTTTTTCCATTTCTTTACCAGTTGCTGGGTTGTGGCACTTCTTTGTTGGGTGCGTGTTTTTTCACTTTTCCTTTTTATTTTACCTTCATCTTTCTTTGTACTGTATAGAGGTCGATGCACATTTGTGGTATATATATCAGTTGTTCTTTTTACTCTTCTTGTTCTTTATTTTACTCTGCACTTTTTCATTGAGTGTGCTTCGTGTGTGTGTACAGGTACTTAGGCAAAGGCCTCCCCGAGTTTTTGTGCCTTCGATGCTAGTCGCCAGCCCCTGGCCTATGGAGGCGGGCTTGGGGTAGTTGCGGCTCGAGCCCGGATAGGGTCGGGTCATGACAAAGTGGTATCAAAGGTGGTTCGTTCCTTGGGACGTTGTGCGGACGTACCTAAAAGAGTAATTGGTTGGGATTTAGGGAAACAATGTTAACGTGTCTCGAGAGCGGCTCTCAGGCTAGGGAGTCTAGTGATGGTGCGGCGGCCGACGTATCCATTCACCAAGACCTTGATAACCCGCTTGTCGACTCGGCATGCTGAGACACTTGTTGTAGGGAAAATTTGTTTGTGCATCACATAGGATTGAGTCTTTGACTGTCTTTCTTGAGTTAGCTCCCCATCGTTGCTATTGGTATATACATATATGCTAATCTGACCGCGACACTCCTTGATAATTTTCAGGATGTCTCTGCGAGGACAGCCAGCCAGGATACCAGCTTTGGTTTGTGATGAAAACCCTGTGAGCTACGAGGCCACAGTCCAGGACCAATCACGCGAGCCCCTTTCTCCGGGTGGGTCGGTAGCAGCACCCCCACCTGTTGAGCAGCAGACAGTTTTAGCAGAGTAGGCTGAGCATGAGCGCAGGTTGAGCGCGCTCCGTGAGTTCCAGCGGTAGAGACCGCTGAGGTTCAGTGGTGAGCTAGACCCTCAGGTAGCAGAGGTTTGGCTAGAGGCAGTGGTTCTCCTTTTCAGGCTTGTGAAAATGCCAGCAGATCAGAGAGTGGATTTGTCAGCCAGCCTTTTTCGTGGAGTAGTTTGGCGTTGGTGGAGTCTGGTGACTCAGCTTCTTGACGAGTCATCTCTTTCGTGGGGTGACTTCCAGTTGTTGTTTCATGAGGATTTTCCCCCTCCTTTTTGCGCTCTGTTCGGATTCAGGAGCTCCTGCAGTTTCAGTAGGGAGGGATGATGGTGGCCGAGTATGCGGCTAGTTTTGCAGACCGTGCACGCTTTTACCCGGACTTGGTCCATGATGACAACATCCAAGCGTGGAAGTTTGACCAGGGTCTCCGCCGAGAGATTCGTGCTGTCATAGTACCCTAGGGAATTCCCACATATTATAGGGTGCTAGAACAGGCGCTGGTGACAGATAGTTTCCTATCACGTTCCAGAGTTGGTGGTGGCAGCAGACACGTTGGAGCCGAGACGTCTTCCATAGCTAGCGGGTGCCGGCAAGCAGGACCTCGACGTAGGTGGCTTTCCGACAACCGAACTCAGGGGCGTGGTCGTACACCATAGTGGCGCCGGAGGGAACCAGTGCATCCCAGAGAGACTCGGTGCTATTCTTGTGACGGGAGAGGTCACTTGGCACAAGACTGCCTGACACGAGTTGCTGAGAGCTTTGGGCAGGCAGCAGGCGCACCACCATGGCAGAGGCAGCGCCGTGATCGGAGTAGCGCCCAGAGATGTGGTTCTAGCAGAGAAGTGGGAGGAGCTGGAGGTGGGGGACGACTTTACAAGGACTTCCCATCACCAATATGTGGTCCACGTCAGGCTCCAGGAGCTGACAGTTGGGACTGCGGACTGCTGCGAGTTTTGGATGTCTACGATCCTGCAGAGCATGAGGTGATGAGAGGTACCCCTTGTGACTCTTATACATCTTGCAGTAGAATTGTTAGACTCTGTGTGTGGAATTATTTCCTCCCTGCTCCTTGCTTGAGGTGTTACCAGGGTGGCGTGGGGCGTCGGTGTAACCCTGTGTTGGTATGATAAAAAGGCGTGGGACCTTTTTCTCTAGTCGATGGTGTCGACTCCTTCGCCATTCGAGCATGTAAGAGAGAATCGACTGTGGAACCTTACGTGACCAGATATCCTTGGGTGTTTCACCATATGGATATTTTGAAGGAGGGAATCACTGGTCCATATTCCAGGTGCGGGCGGTGATTCCAGTCATGGTGTGTGACGTAAGGGTTTGACCGGGGAGGTGAGCTACCCCCGAGGGCCTTCAGGCCATTTGAGACCATGTAATGGGATGGCGAGGTACCCTATCGCCTTGCCCTAAACCCGAAGTCTGGAGTGGGTGCATGACATCGGCAAGGGTCGACCTCACATGAAAAGATCAATCCTTTGGTCTTTGTGCGGTGACGTAGAGCTGTGCGTGGGTTCTTCTGGGTACGGGAAATCCAAGAGTGGGCTTAGTACCCTAGGTTGCTCCCTAGTTTTTCTTTTCAGGGATGAAAAACTTGAAGGAGGGAATGATGTACGAAACCTATTTTTTCTACTAAAGACTTCATAATATTCTTGATGATATTCCAGAGAAGCGCCTTCAGACGACGTGCGATTCCGAGCCCCGGAGTGGCCGGAATTAAATTTTCAGTGTGTTCACACTAGGGACGTCAAATAAATGGGATAACTCTTGAACAGTGATCCGGATCAGAGATCTGAGCATACGGATGGGTCCGTAATGGGGTGTTTACCCTAGGAACGACATAAAGATTGTCGGCGCGGGACGTTTGGACCCCTTGCTCGCTTCTGGAACGTTAAACGGATTAAATAAATTAATTAATTCATTTAATGTTGAAACACATGTATCTATTAAACGGTGGCTCGGATTGGGAAACCGATGGCACCGTTGAGTTCGGAGCGTTTTGTTTACCCTAGGAGGGGTGTAAGTTTTGTGGGTGCGGGCCGTCTGTGAAAAATGGCCCCAGGGGCGTTTTCGTAATTTGGAGGCTTTGGGCGTTCAGTCTTATAACTTTTGAATGGGGTATCAGATTAAAATTCTGAGACCACCATTGTGCTCGGGAGGTGGTCTTTACCCTAGGGGAGGCTTAACCTCGACCCCGTCGGAAGTTTCAGATGCGAGTCTTTTCCTGGGTTTTAAATTAATTGAATTGTTTAATTAATTTATTTAAACACCCTTCCCCTTCCTCCCCTCTTCTCCCCTGGCACCAACAGCTCCCAATAACGGAGGAGGATGCTCTCCTCCATCACCTCCTCCTCTCCGGCATGGCGCGGCTCCGACGGATCACAGCGAAGCTTCGGGCGAAGCCCATCGAGGCAGGATTTGGCGTTTTCATTTTGATTTCCCACACCTACTTTGAGCTGGTTTAATACTATCAAATTGCTGTTGGATTTTCTAACAAATCCCATGATTGCATAGTAGAGTTTATTCGCTTTCTATCACATCTTTCGGATTTCAATTCCGAGTCCCGACCTACTGACGGATGTTCGCCGAAGTTTTGCGGGAATTTGGGTTGAGCCGCAGGGCGACGCGGTGGTTCGACCGAGCTTCAGGCGGCAGGGGGCTCACAGCGGTAGCGGGGGGGGGGGGGGGGGGTGTTTGCGGGCGGCCGCGGGTGTCTGGAGGAGCGGCTGGGCGAGGCCGGGGTGCGGCGTGCCTTCAGCCGAGAGCGAGGGGGGTGACGTCCAGAGGAGGCCGGGGCTCAGGCGGAGCACCCGGTGAGGCAGCGGTCGCCAGGGAGCGGCGACCGCAGGGTCGCGGCGCGCGACCCACGTGCGGCCAACAAGACCCGCGTCGCGCAGGTCTTCACGCGACAGTCGCGACCGTCCCTTGTGGCCGGTCTGCGCTCGAACCGCGTGTCCGCGGCCGGCCCTGGCCGGGCAGACCGGCCGGTCCAGCCCCAGGGGTCTTGCCCCTTGGTGTTCGGACACCCGTATTTTCCGCTACGGGTGTCCGTTTTGAGTGCCATCTGTGGCGGTGGAACTGTATCTATGAGGCAGACTTTTTGAGAAGGTTTCGGGAATTTTTAAATCCCGAAACAAGGGGCCTCGGTGGCGTGACACGTACGTCGAGTGGTTAGTTGTTTCTTCAGCGGATCTTGTTTTGGACGACGCAGACATGTCCGACGTCCGTTTTGAGCGCCGTCAGTGGCGTTGGGACCCTGGCATCGAGGTAGAGCTTTCCAGGGTGGTTTCAGGCGTTGAGGTCGAAGTTGAGGCGCGGGCCCCACGACCCGTCTTTTGAGCTGCGTGCAGCTTTTAGCGACTTTTTTATCAGACGTCCGTTCAGGGCGTGCGAGCAGTCGATGTGGGGTGTTTTTTTGAGGGCATTGCGTTGGTGCAGTCTGCCCGCTGTAATTCCGCAGGATGGTGCGGGCCTCGTGAGGGCCATTTCGGGAGTTGATGGTGATTTCCTGCTTTATCACCGGGCGACCATTTTGGACAAGTGAATATTCCATTTTGTGTACTTTTTCGAGAGGATAGCAACGGTGCGATCCATTCGTGGAGTTTCGGGACCAGGATGCGGGTCCCATGAAGCACCGCTCGTGTGCGGTGCGCCGGAATGCATCTTTTTCTCCGAATATCTGTTTCACTCAAGTGAGTAGTGGTTTTGACGTGTTTTCCCGAGGGCATCGCAATGGTGCGATGCGACCTACTATTTTCGGGGTCGAGGCTCGGGATCACGGGACGCCATTCGGGCGTGAGGCGGTGTTGGTGGCTTTTCCGTCGGATATCCGTTTGAGGCGAGTAAGTAGTCGATCTCGCGTATTTTCCCATGAGGATTACAACAGTGTGATCCGTTTGGTTGTGCTGAGCCTCTTGCATGATCTTATTGAATGTGGAGCATGAGAGGTGCTCTAGTGGCGGTTCGTCCTACCTTGTTTGTAGCGGACCCTTGGCGTGTGATTGCGCACTCTTGGAAGAGTGATGTAAATGGTTCACAAGTTGTGGTTGGCCGTGCCTGGGCCTTTGAGGTGGAGTTGTTATGTCACGCCATCGCGTTGACGCTGGGTGCCGTGTGCACGATAGCCTTTGGTCTAGAACGAGGTATACTATGGGAGTAGATGAGAGCGCTTGGAGGTACGTGTGGTTGTTTGTACCTGAGGATGTTTGTGCGCTCAGTTGGGGTTGACTTGGGGCCACACGTCGTGTGGGCCCCACGTGCATGTCGTGATCTGCTTTACGTACTTCCACCTCTCGCGACGTAGAGAGTCCCTCTGTGCTCATTTGTTTGACCAGCAGGGTGGAGTTTCCCCTGGCCTGGTGCTCGTTTGTTTGACCAGCAGGGTGGAGTTTCCCCTGGCTTGGTGCTCTTTTGTCTGACCAGCAGGGTTGAGTGGTCTCCCCAGGGTCTTGTTCTTGATGGTTTGACCAGTAGAGATGGTTTGGTTCCTCTGCTTCTTCGGCTGTGAGGGGTTTCAGTACCGTGCCCTTTCACCGGTCTGCGGCACCGTTTATGGCTACGGGTGTCCGTGCAGCGTGGGTGTTTCCCCCACTCTATGGGATGAGATGTCTCGATCCGCTTCGACAGAGACTCATCGGATTGGAGCAAGATCACCTTTTGAGGCCTGGTGAGTTTCTCCCGTTGCTCCGTGTTCCCTGGTAGAGCTTGTGGTTTCGGTGTGACCAACACTACGCGGGCACCGATCCTCTACCCTGGAGGTTGTTCCAGCAGGGTGAGGTTGTTCCAGCATGGCTAGGCTTGTTTCCAGCAGGGCTGAGGTTGTTCCAGCAGGGTTGAGGTTGTTCCAGGAGGGCTGAGGTTGTTCCAGAAGGGCTGAGGTTGTTTCTAGCAGGGCTGAGGTTGTTCCAGCAGGGCTGAGGTTGTTTCCAGCAGGGCTGAGGTTGTTCCAGCAGGGCTGAGGTTGTTCCAGTAGGGCTGAGGTTGTACCAGCAGGGCTGAGGTTGTTTCCAGCAGGGCTGAGGTTGTATCGAGCAGGGCTCATCAGTGGGTTACCATCCAGTAGGGATGACCAGTACAGCGGTGTTCACCGAGCAGTACCATCCAGTAGGGATGGCCAGAGTTGTTCCGGGCAAACCTCCAACGGGGCCGGGCAGTGGTCCCCGATGCCGGGCTTACCTCCAGCGGGGCTGTGTAGTGGTCCCCAATGCCGGGCTTACCTCCAGCTGGGATGTGCAGTGGTCCCCGATGCCAGGCTTACCTCCAACTGGGCAGGGCAGTGGTCCCCGATGCCGGGCTTACCTCCAGCTGGGCTGGGCAGTGGTCCCCGATGCCGGGTTACCTCCAGCTGGGCTGGGCAGTGGTCCCGTCACCGACTTTAGCCGGGTCGCCCTCCAGTGGATTACCCTGTACGGGACTGGGTAGTGTGGCACCCATCGACTTTCCGGGTCTCCCTGTATTGGGGACCCGTTGACTTCCAGGGATCCTCCAGCGGTGCTGGGTAGGGGGTCGCCTGTCGACTTTGAGCAGACCTCTCGACTGTGGGCCAGTGACATGGTGTGGTTTGACGTTCCCCCAGAACTCTGAAGTACGAGGAACACTTTCCCCACCAATACGCGTCCTTGTGACGCGACCTAAAACCATACATGCGAGTCAGTGCTGCCCAAAGCGGATAGTGTCGAGGTGTGGTGATTGAGCCCCTTGGCTTGCGGTTCGGGGCTGACGTGCGGGATGCTAGGCATCGATGGTGTTTACTTCTGGGACTGTTGGAAACTCTTTTCTTTGGCTGAGCTACGGGACAGAGATCCCCTTACGACATTGTTTCGGCTTCTTGCTGAGCATAAAGATATGTATATACCTTGTTCCAATACCCACTTCTTGGGTTTGGTTACTCTCCCTCCAGGAGAGGCGAAGACACACGGGGTATGCCACTTGCTTTCCATGTCTAGCTTCTCGTGGTTGGATGAGTCTACTCTCCTACTATAGGTAGCGAAGACTCGACGGGAATTTCATCTTCTCACCATTTCCAGCTCCTTGTGCCTGGACGAGTCTACCTCCTTTCCTCTTGTTGGGTTGAGCTGGACTCTCTACTGTACTCTTTACTGCACTTTCAGTTGTACTCCTCTACTTTTCCCGTTCCCTCTACTGCTCACCCTTCGATACCTCCTCTATTGCTCCCTCGAGCCTTCAGGGTATCCTACTGAGTATTTTTATACTCACCCCTGCTTTGGCTTTGCCCGCACATGGTGTGACCTTACAGACAACGGACAGGTGGAGCGTGACTTCGGTGGAGCATAGGAGCTTGGGAGCTTGGACCACGTGCGGTGGTCGGAGTCGGGTTCCAGGTGGGGGAACCTTCCAGCGGTTTTTTCCCTTTTGTTTACCTGTTTCCGGGTTGTGGCACTTTTTGGTTGGGCACGTGTTTTGCCCCTTTTCCTTTTTAGTTAACATTCAACTTGCTTTGTAATATATAGAGGTCGATTCCATTTGTGGTATATATATAGCAGTTGTTCTTTTTACTATGATTGTTTTTTATTTTACTCTTCACTTTTGCATTGAGTGTGCTGCGTGTGTGTGTACAAGTACTTAGGAAAAGGTCTCCCCGAGTTGTTGTGCCTTCGGCGCTGGTCGCCAGCCCCTGTCCTATAGAGGCGAGCTTGGGGTAGTTGCGGCTCGAGCCCGGGTAGGGTCGGGTCGTGACAAAAACATGATATAATAAATATTTCATGAGATACAATAGTTATAATTTAATATACATGTTATGTATATTATATTAGATATGTACTAATATTCAGCTAAATTGTATCTTACAACTATCTAAATCGTAAGGGGTGATATGCATGTGATGCATATCGCACCTTACAACAAGTTTGTATCATAAAAGAAGCATGAGATTCTTTTTTTTCCTATATCATAATCACTTATTGGCTTATGATTTTCATGCATGGGATGCATGCAGCTACAATGATTCTCCTGCATGGTTTCCTTCTGTCCAGACTATTATGAATAGATTAAACATAGCTTTCACATCTATTGAATGGGTTTAATGGATCCTCCAATGGGTAGTAATGCATTTGATGCATTACATATGCATGATGTATTTCCCATTTAAGGATATGTGTCAAGGATGGCTATATAAATGGATTTGATCTCTCTCTTTGGGTGAGGAAAAATGATTTAAGTTATTGTGGTGAATATGATCAGCTTCATGAAAATATTTCTATAAACTCTATTTCCATGTAGCCTCTTCCATAACTCCACCATGAAGGAATTATTAACCCTTAGAGCATATGAGAATCCTTAAATTATGAATCGGGATTTAAGGGTTGGTGTAATCCCTCAAAGGAAAGGAAAATTCATGTGTTTCTTCGTGATATTCATCAATAATTATCCCTCTAAGAAGGATAATGGTGGTTGTTGTTTTCACATTTTCGGTATGTTTTTCTTCATTTATTTTTGAATGTTTGAATTCTTGAAGATAGATCGGGTTGTGTTATGGGATGTTTCTATTTATAAAGATCATAGGATGATCCCCCATAACCCATCAGTGGTATCAGATTCTTGTTCTCTAAGAATTAAACATGTTTAATATACTATTTTTTGTTAAGAAATACATATCGTAATTTATATATGTTGATATCATAATATAAAACACACATGATTTATTTTGTTTTGTTTAGTCATAAAATACAACTGGTAGATATCATACGGTTTGATATAATGAGAACCCAAGAATTTTTTCGGCAACGTATCATAAGATATGTGATATTGTATGATATGACTTGATTTATGGTTTCTCAAAAAATAGGGTATCATAGAATAATTGAGATACAATTACTAATCGTAAAATATGATTGATTATGATTCAGCCTATCATATTCAAAAATACCAATTTTCACGACCCTCCCCTTCCCACAAATATACTGTAATGATGGGGAGAGATGGTGACTATCCGAGTCCCGTCTCTAGTAGGCCCTAGGCTGGCAACTAGCACTGAGGCTATAATAAACATGTGTATGGGAGGGATCACCCTCTAATAGAAACATGCGGAAAAGAGAGATAAGAAGGATACAACAACCAAAACCTTCTCAGATAAATATATATAAAAGAAAACCCAAGTGAAATCATGAAGTTTTATACACAACTTAAGAAATGAAAGGAAAACTATAAGTACTAAAAAGGTTAATATGACAGTGACCAAAAGTCCTAAATAGCTCCTGACAAACCCCAAGATAGTTATATATACTCTGATCACCAACCTAGTCCATATGGCCTGAAAATAGTTTATATATATGTAGGGTGAGCATAATAGTATACTTAGTATGATCCTTCCCAAAGCCTCTCATGCAAGAGATAAAGAAATCATACTAAAGTATAGTGAACAACAGTGAAACTAACTCATCACCTAAATAATTATACAAAGTTCCTAGTCTCACCATGGCTATCTCTCACCAAGTGTAACATATAAGAGAGCATATAATATAATAATAAAGATCAAGGGTACCCTGCTCTTTCTTCCCCATTGGTTTTTCGCTCAACCCCAATGCCTCATGTCTTGGTCATCTCTCTAAAAATGTAAGTCAGTCCGAAAACACCTAGGAAAGGCATCACCACATGAACCTCATGCCTCACATAAGTACATCATCCCATATAAATATCCATCTACAGTAACCAAGTATTTTTTGGGGGACACCATAACCCATATGACATATATTAAATGCCGGGTATTATACCTCAGTCCATTATATCCCATACACCGAGTAAGTACCTCAAGCCATCAGATCCCATACCTTTCATACCTATAATAATACTTTGGACTCTATATCTAGTAATACATGTGTGTGAAATAACCAGAATCCATCACAACCCTCTACTAACACATATGGGAAAACTAACCACTATGAATACCATCACAAGTAACTCCCAAGAGATGAGAGTGGGGATAATGTGGATAGTCATTCATTTATCCTCCCACTGGGATGTTGGGGAAAACAACCTCCCAATGTCCATTGGGATTCACTTTCCATAACTAACATGGGTGGGGAAGCGTATGAAATTATAGAATATACATGACATAATATATCTCAGAACCACACTATAGGAATACCCTAGTCTTTGACTCAACTGCATATAACTTCACTCTGAAACTCAGTTTCCACTGCTAAGACCAGATATCCTATAATCACACAATCATATCAAAGATATATATTAATTACTTCCTTTATTTTTAAAACCATTATTCCTGTTAATTAATTTATTATCCACTAATTAGCCATTAACATTATTCCACATTACATTACTTTGAAATACATTATGTTAAATATCAGATTAAATTCTATGGCCTCCAGGAATAATCCAAACTAAGTCCATGGTTTATCAATATTAACATCATTTATAATTTTCATTCTATCAACAACCAACCCCATGGGTTAAACATTTTCTTATTAATAGCATCGTTCCATGTCCATGAACTCTAGGAAACCCATCCTATGGTACCACCAAGAGGAAACATGCAACCAAGCACCTCCAGCTACTTGAAGTAGTAGGGAAAGGAATGTAGATAAAATAAGAAACACAACCATTGTCCATTAAACATATTCAAAAGTGTGCATACTAACTCTCAACATATCATCTATGGGTAATCCCATATTTAACCATTTCCATCACCTCTTAATCCATCATTGACACCCACATGCATATACTGATGCATCTAACCAACACAAGAATCATATTACGCCACATCATCTAGGTCTCCCCGCCCACATATCATAAAGTCCATTCTAGGCTCAACCATCCAATACTCACATCACATCTGGGCCTCCCCACACCATTTCACACATCATACCACTAGGATTAGCTATAACATACTCATATCACAAGGATCGAATCCAAATCACATCACAAAATAGCAATAAACAAAAAATACTAGTCATTTAGGCAACGTGGCCCTAAAACAAGGAATTACACCTATATATGCAAATGATCTCTCACGGATCCAAAACAAGTTTCTCGGCCTTTTCAAGAAAACATAAGACTTAGGCCCAAGAAAATAATATTTTTAACACAACCTGTTCTTATTCCATCTTGAACTAATCAATCCATTTATTAACAGGTTCCAACTATGGGAAACCTAAGGAATCAAGCTATAAATAAATATCAAAGACAAAACATGTGCTTAGCATTTATTCTAGTTTCAAAAAACCTAGAGATGTATCATTTTCAACTAACATTACTTTTAAATTATTATCATCAATCATAAACATTATTCACAATATCTATCAAATCCATTAATCTTTGGAATATCAGTTTCAATTAAATATGCACAGTGCATCAATTTAATAATCATCAAATTACATTAACCATTAGATTACTAATATTCCTCTTATTTAATTTATTAATCCAATTAATTATCAATTAATTCAGGATTTATCTTCATTACCAATTTTCCATCAAGAAAATCATAAACAAACATGCTAACAAATCAAGGCATAGATATCACACTATCTAGCAAAACAGGAGGCAAATTGCTATCATGATATAGAGCAACAACCTCGACAACATGTGATTGTTTTCCAATTTATTAATCTAGTTCAATAATTATTAATTTAATTTCATTCAAATACGAGGGATAAACTATGCTCAATTTATGATTTCATGTAAATAAAATGAGAAGCAATGAATCACTTACCTCAAAAGCCATCAACTTTCTTTACATGAGAATGAACCGCGTTATGGATATCTGATCAGCTTTCCCGCAATAACTGCATCCATATGAATATGTGATGGTACAAATGAAAAAAAAACTAAGAAAACCCCATTAGAAACATAGGAGATCATCCACCATTGTGTGGAGAGAATAAATAGGAGGAAAAGATATCGAACCAGAAGAAACTGCTAGAAAATGAAGGAACCCACCTTGAACCAACTCAGGTCACCACAGACCGAAGAAGAAATCAATATGATTTATTCCTATCAAAGGGATCTCAAAACACCAAAGGGAAGAGTCGATGTATACTAGAAAATGAGAGAAACCATAGGGTTTGAGAAACCTGAGTGGCTGAAAACATTTATAAAATCACTACACTGGAGATTTTTAGGATGTGTAATCCAATTACACGTCTTGCAAATTTCAGGGTCAGATATGGCAAAAAAATGCACCTATTTTTATTATTTAACCCCAAAAATATACACATCATGAAAAATCCCAGGAAATACCCCTGAAAAACCGTGAACCACACTTAAATGACATGTAAGCTTTACAAGTCGCGTATTCACCCTGTTTCCAACATTTCATAGCCAAACCCCACCAAACCTCTTCCAGGCCTCGTCTGAGAACCACAAGCCTTGAAAACATGAACATGATAGGTCCAGATAGATCTGATCCCTTACATTAGATACCTCTCAAACAATTCTCTCCCTTGAGAATCCAAAAAAAAATCACCGTGAAACAAAAAGGGATCGTCTGAACAACTACCCCGCGAGATACCTCTCAAGGATCTCTCCATCTCATGATCTCTATCACCTATACATTTGAACAAGAAAAAAACCATTAAAAAACCAAAACCAGCTCATAAAAACTCTCCCAAGGGAGATACATAGCAAATGAGAGTAAATCTATGATAAGAAATAAGAGGAAACCATCTCATAAACAAGAAAGATCAACATCCATAAGAGAACAACATTACAAGAGAAGAAATAAACATCAAACATCTCGGGGTACTGAGCACACATCTGCAACACATGTTTCTAGGTAATATTCTCCATGACATCATGTTACCATAAGACACAAACTAAGGGAAATGAATGCATGTACAAAACCTCCCCTCACAGTCCAAGGTCTCCACAAGATGTTGTCACATCACCATCAATATCAATCTCACCCCAATCAATGACATGAGAGTCATAATAAAGATAAAAACATATCTGTGACACATAAAAAACATCATGTATCAAAATCATCTATTGGGGAAGTGATATCCGATATTCCAGGACTCTAACATGATATAACATCTTGAAAGGACCAACAAACCAGGGAGAAATCTTACTCCCATGACCAAAACTTAATTTCCCATGATGAGGAGTCACCTTTATGAACACATGATCTCAAACGTCAAACTCCAGAGGTCTCCTCATATGATTGGAATATTATTTTTGATGATCCTACACTACCTTCATCATCTCACGAATTACCTGAACCATCTCTATCATACTATGTACCAGTTTCAGCCAGAGAATTTTTGTATCTCTGGCCCTAGTCCAGCACAACGGTGAACGGAAAGGTCAGTCATACAAAGCTTAAAATGGAATCATACCAATTGTGGAGTAGTAAATATTATTTTAATTAAACTCAACCAAGGGTAGGTTCCTCATCCATGAACCTCCAAAATCTAGGACATAAGAGCGCAACATGTCTTCAAGAGTTTGGATAGTTCGCTATGTCCGACCATCCAACTGCAGATGAAAAGTAGTGCTCAGACCTAACTGAGAGCCGAAATCATACTGAAGACATCTCCACAACCTAAACTTAAAATGAGGATATTGATAAAAAACAATCATCCTCAGGACTCTGTGGACTTTCACCACTGCTTCCAGTTACTGCCTCCACTGATCCTCCATAGATCTCGACTCTCAGATCGCTATAAAGTGGGATGATATCATAAAACAATCCAATATCACCCATATAACATAATTTCCTCCTGATATCTATGTAAAAAAGGAAATGGATCCCACTGAGATGTCCTCCCACTTCCACTGGGAAACATCCAGCGGCTGGAGAAATCCACCAAGAACACGAGGCTTCGATTTCACCTTCAGGAAGACCAAACACCAAGAATCAAACTCTACCACTACATGCTTCAACTCAGGCCACCAAAACTGACCTATCAACACTCAGTAAATATTTTTCATGTTGGGATGCACCCCCAAAGGAGAAATATGGAACTCGTGAAGAACCACCCAACATATCTTTGAAGTAATGAAAATCCTTCCATGAAACAACACTAGGTTTCATCTATCCTCAGACCAACCATTAGGGGAATTGCTAAAAACAAATCAGTCCCTCTAGACCTCCACCTTAGAATCCACAAACTGTGAATCCTCCACCTACTAAACCAAATAAAACCTCATTATCATCTCGAAGATACAACCTATGCCCTATAATATCCTATATATAGATGCATCACTGAGTGCTCCTCCATGACTCTCTATGAATCTCCCGATTCATGCATGGAATCACTACGTGACTTCCTGCATAGCGCATCAGCTACAACACTTCCCTTTCCCAATATATACAAAATCTAAAAGTCATAATACTAAAATAATTCCATCCACCGATGCTGACATAAGTACAATTCAAACTGGGAGAAGACATACCTTAGTCTCTTATGGTTGATAAAAACCTCAAAATGCACTCCAATGAGGTAATGTCATCACAACTTCAAAGTAAACACCACTGTAATCCACATGAGATCTTGGGTGGAATAGTTACTCTCATAGGGATGTAACTATTGAGACTCAAAAGAAATAACCAATCTATACTTCATCAGAAAATAGCCCAAGCCCAGATGCAAAGCGTTGTAGAAAATCTCAAACTAAACTACATCAGCTAGAAAACAAAAACTGGAGTGCTGATAAAATTATAATTTAGGTACTCAAAATCTATCTAAAATTGTTTATTCCAAAAGAATTTATGATCCTTCTGAGTAAAGGTTATTATATGATTAATATCCCAAGATAAATAGGCTATGAACCTCCTGTAATAACCTACAAGACCAAAGAAACCTTGCACCTCTTCCATTGTCTTGGGGGCCTCCAAGACACAACTGCCTCTATCTTCAAAGGATCCAAAATTAATCTATACTGGGAAACCAAATTACCTATGAAACAAACTTCACGAGCCCATAACTCACACTTCAACAACTTCCCAAATAACCGCTCATAACAAAGAACTCCCAAAACTACATGCAGATGCTATGCATGCTCCTCCTCAGACTGGAGTACATAAGGATGTTGTTGATAAAAAAACCATGAACTTATCCAGGAACTCTTTAAACATTGTGATCATCCACCCCATGAATAATGCAAAGAATTCGTCACACTAAACAACATCATAGTGAACTCATAATTCCCACGATGACAAAAGAAATCGGTCTTTTTAATATCTTTATCCTCTATGTGAATATGATGATATCCAAACCACAAATAGATTTTTGAGAACCAACTTTATCCTTTCAGCTGATCAAATAAATCATCAATCCACATATGAGGATATATGCTCTTCACTGCCACTTGGTTCAAGAGACAATAATCGATACAAATCCACAAACTACCATTAGCCTTCATCACGAAAAAAACTGGTGCACCCTAAGGTGGCACTCTTAGCCGAAAAAACTATACTACAACAGATCATCAATCTATACTCATAGATATTAAAACTCAGAAGGTGTCATCCTATATAGAGACATCAAGATAGGAGACACGCCTATTTATAGATCGATCTCCTATTGATGGGGTAATGTTAAACCTCATATGGAAATACATAACAGTACTCTTCTGCAACCTTGGAAAACACCAATTTTTGAACCTCCTCCGAACTCAACATCAACTCAGCTATCAAATATGACAAGGAAGAAACATGCCTCTGACCCATATTAGAGTCTCACTCACCAAAAAACACTACTAACTCTACATCGGCATCATAGAACACAACCTTCCTCTTGAAGAAATCCAAAATATCCTACATTAATAAAACCAATCCATGAAAAGGATGATGTCATATGGTTTTATCTGCAAACATATAAAGTCTCCCCAAGAGCGGTGCAACCCCAACACTAGCTCACAATCTCTAAATACTTCATACAAGTTATCTCAACTTCCAACTGGCATAGACAACACCAAGGTCATTAGAAGCCTCTCTACCTCAATTCCCAAATCATGGATGAGGGTAGATGATATAAAAAATTGTGTCACTTATAAATCAAAAAAATCATGCACCTAGGTAGAAAACAAGAAAAGGGTACCTTGAACAATGTTTGACTTTCTTGGTGCTAGAAATGCTAAATCATGAAGCTGGACATGGCCTAATTCATGTCCTTTATGAACCTACTGATGACCACCTCCACAGTTGAGCTCTTCTATCTAAGTATGAGGAGAATCTTGGGGCTATTCTCTACCTTCCCCATCTCCTCTTTTCTGATCCCAAACAAGAGTACCCTATTGGTGTTGCCTTGGCTGAAACTGTTCAATAGTGGAACCTGAAGTAGAACACCTAAAACATGTCGACTTCTCAAAATGGGAAGGCACTCATTCTTTTGATGACCTCAACCTCTATAAAAAACATGCTTCTTATCCTTGTTCATAATTCTGATATCCTCCTACCTTATAGAAATGAGAAGATGAGGGTTGGGACCTACCTTGTTGGATTGAAAAATCTTATGTCTTGAAAACTAGGAACCCTAGACCAGAGATTTGATTCATGAGGAACTCTGATGACTTCCCTCTGATGAAAATCCTATTCTAGACAACCTCCTCTAAATAACCTCTTATCTCACCAGCACGTCAAGATACATCTTCAGTACAACCGGGGTAACCTAGAATTGGATCTATGAATGAAAAGCCTCCTCAAAATCCTCTCTTTAGCCTCATCATTTGGAAATCTATCTAAATAATATCATAGAAGGGTCCTGAAATGGATTCTGAACACTCGTACACTAGAGCTCCCTTACCGGATGGTAATAAGCTTCTAGTGACTAGCTACATTCATGGTAGAAGAAAGAAACTATGCTTTGGAATGGTATTGGAACATCTCTCATGAGACTACTAACTCCTTGAGATCCTCAGGAACAAAAACCACCATTGCCTCGCTGCTACACACAACATCGTCATAGCCAATGAAACCCAGAGCTAATTTTAAGCATGGATTTCTATCTCAAACTCTTCCAAATAGTATTATATGACTAAATATAATATGGAGATATCATACTTTTCCTGTCTATGGTGATAAAACACTTGGAGTATCCTCCTCTAAGTGTCATCGCCATCAACCTCTACTCTATAGCGACCTGCTGGCACATCCTGTTGAACATATTCAACTTGAACCTAATGAGGATGTCGACCTGGAGCCATATCTATAAAAAGAACAAATAGTTAGAGCTCCTAAACTAGAATATGGAATAGTTAACATTGATTTACTAATCATTTTATTATCATGTTAATGTTTTAACCTATCCCAAGGTATACCCATTTCAAATATAGGTGAAAAGAATAATGATGCATGATCCTTTCTTAGGTATCTGCCTTGAAACTAGTATCACTTCATTTAGCAGGCTGAGTAAACTTAAAGTTCCACAAATCATATCATAGGGGTCCTAAATACCCGAGTCTCATCCAGTCTCTCATGTTAACATCGCTTACTAGACTTAGCTGATATTGTTTCCATACGTATAAGAGGTATTACCCTCTAAAAGAAACATTCATAAGAGAGAAATAAGAAGGATAAAACGACAAAAACTTACATATATATATATATATAAAATAAAACCCAAGTAAAAACATGCAATTCCATTAGTACTAAGTAGCTGAAAGGAAAGCTCAAGTACCAAAAAGGTAATGATGACAATGACCATGAATCCCAAACAGCTCTTGCTAAACCCCATGTTAGTAATATCCAGCATGATCACCAACCTACTCCAGATAACCTGAAAAAT
Source organism: Viscum album (assembly GCA_963277665.1). Classification (NCBI taxonomy): domain Eukaryota; kingdom Viridiplantae; phylum Streptophyta; class Magnoliopsida; order Santalales; family Viscaceae; genus Viscum; species Viscum album. The sequence continues at coordinate 1,121,830,890 of OY728121.1, forward strand.
AGTTTAAATATAAATAGGGCGATCATAACAATATACTCAATGGGATCCTCCTTGGAGCCTCTTGTGCAAGAAACAATGAAATAATGCTAATGAACAGTGAATAATAGTGAAATTAACTCATCACCTAAATAGGTATACTAATTTCCCATCCTAAACACGAATATCTCTCACGTAGTATCGCATACAAGAGATAATATAATATAAAAATGAACATAAAGGGTACCCCGATCCCACTTCTCCAGTGGTTTTACACTTTTCCCCAATTCCAAACATCCTGATCATCTCTCCAAAAGTAAGTTGGACCAAAAACATTTGGGCAAGGCGTCACCACATGCACCTCATTTTGTATTGGTGTAGCTTGATCCTAGGGTTTGGGGGTATTCAGCACCCAACCCAAATTTGGGGGGGCACTATGGTAGCCTTGAAAGACTATATTAGAGCTGATTTGATGAAACTCATAGGGAACTATACTATTATAGACTTTTTCATGACTACTATAGCAGCTCAGACTTTGGAGACCATGTTATTGTAGTTCTGAGGACTTATTTCCACCATCCACTATAGAAGATTGGAATTGGGTGGCCACCTCACTATATCAATGAAAACTTCTAGCCACCTTTCACTATAGCCCAATGGACTTTCTATGTGATTGGTGGAAGAGGGCATAGTTCTTGTTATTAGATCATTTCAAGCTAGGGTTTTTTATTCTTGAGAACTCTGAAATCTTGTTATTGATTTTTCTCTTGATTATAGTGATATTTCTGCTTCTCCATATACATAGGGATTGTTCCCATACCACATAAATTATTGTGTCTATGTTTGTCTTCTTCTTATTCTTCTTTTATTTCTTTTATTTCATCATTTTCAAACCTCAATCATGTGAGTCCCAATGTTTTTGAAACACCTCATGTATCACATAGCCACATCATCCCATCCACATATCCATACATGGTAACCAAGTAGTATTCGGGAGCCACCAAAACCCGTATGACATATATCAAACATCAGGTATTATACCTCAATCCATTAAGGGCCATACACTGAGTAAGTACCTCAAGACATCGTAACCTATTCTCTTCATACCTATAATAATCCTTCACATACAATATTTGGTAATACATGTGTGTAAAATAACCAAAATCTAGCACATCACTCTATATACATATATAGTAAATCTATGCATCATGCATACCATCACAAGTAACTCCCAAGAGTAGAGAGCAGGGCTAGAGGGGGTAGTTAGTCATCCATCCTCCCCCATCAGGATGTTGGGGAAAACACCCTTCCATAGCCCACTGAGTATCAGTTTCTCTAACTGACGTGGGTGGGGTAGCATATGAAATCAACAAAAAATACATGATATAATATAATTCAAAACCACACTATGTGAATAACCTAGTCTTATACTCAACTGTATCTAACATCACTTAGACTTTAGACTAATACTGCTAGGACCATATATCATATAAGCACAGAATCATATAAAAGATCTACATTAAGTACATTCTTTTTAAACCATTTATTCTTATTAATTAATTCATTAGCCTTTAATTAACCATTAACATTATTCAGAATTACATTACATTGCATTATATTTAATGAAATATCATAGTAAAGTCCCTGACCTCCAGGCATAATCCAAATGAAGTCTATAGTTTATCCAGATTAATATCTTTTAGAATTTTCATTCCATCATCAACTAACCCCTTGGGTAACAATTTTATTTATTAATAGAATCATTCCATATCCAGGTGCTCTAAGAAAACCATACTAAGCTACCACCAATAGGAAACATGAAAAAAGCACCTCCAACCACCTCAAGTAGTGGGGAAAGGAATGCAGATAAAATAAGCAACCTAGCCATCGACCATTAAATAGATTCAAAAGAGAGAATACCAACTCTTGGAATCTCATTAAAAGGTAAACCCATATTTGACTTGTTCCATCACCTTTGGTTCCATACCCAACATGCACATGCTTATACTGATGCATATTGCCAACACAGGTGTCATCTTCTACCACATCATCCAAGCCCCCCTACCCACATATCACAACAGTCATCCCAGGCTCACATCACATCCAGGCCTCCCCACCCCATATCACAAATAGTCCCTCTAGGATCATCCATAGTAGGATAATATCACAAGGGTCGTATCTAAAGCATATCACAAAGAAACAGGAAGTAAACAATCATAGTTAACTGGACATCTCAACCCTCAAAACAAGGCATTATGCCTTCATATGCAAAGGAGCTCTCATAACTCCAAAACAAGGCACTTTGACTTCTTAATAAAATAGGAAACTCAATACCTAGAAAATTATATTAATCACACAACCAATTCTTATTCCATCTTGAATTAAAAAATTCATTTATTAACAGGTTTCAAATGTGGAAAAAATAAGGAATCAAGCTATAAAAATCAATCAATGTACAAACATGCTCTTTGCATTTAATCTAGTTTCAAAAACCGTAGAGAAATACCATTATAAATTAACATGTATTTTCAATTATTATCATAAAGAATAAAAATTATTCACATTATCTATCAATTCCATTAATGATATGGTCAATCGGTTTCAATTAAACATGCAAATTGCATCAATTTGATTATCATCAAATTACAATAACTATCAAATTACAAACATGCCTCTTCATTAATTTCATAAACTAATTAATTATCAAATAATTATAACTTTATTTTGTTTACCAATTTTCCATCAAGAACAAAATTCTAATAAAAATCATAAACAAACATTCTAATAAATCGAGACTTTGATATCACGCTATCTAGAAAAACAAGAGGCAAACCACTATCATGGTATAAAGCAACAACATTTGTAACATGTGATTGCTATCTAATTTCTTAATTTGGTTTAATAATTATAAGGTCATTTTCATATAAATCCAAAGGGATAAACCATGATAAATTTATGATTTTAGGTAAATAAATTTAGAATAAATGAATCCCCTACCTCAAAATCTTTTAACATTCTTCACATGAAAACAGACCACACTACGGATCTCTGATTACCTCTCCTGTAAGAACTGCATCCATCTGAGGATTACATGGAAAAAAATGCACTAGAAACAACTAAGAAAACCCCATTAGAAATATGTTAGATCATCCAACATTGCATGAAAATAATAAACATGAGGAAATGAGATCAAACCAAGAGAAATCGCTTGAAAACAAAGAAAGAGCGCATCTTGGATTAACTCAGGTCACCATAGATCGAAGAAAAAATCCAAAGGATTGATTACTGTTGAATAGATCTAAAAATTATAAAAGTAGGAGTTATTGGATTCTTAAAAATGAGAAAATTAATAGGGTTTGAGAAACCCAATAGGTTGAAAACATTTATAAAAGTGATGCACATGATATTTACATGGGGTGTAAACCATTTACATGTCATGTAAATTTAGTGGGACATATCTCACCGAAAAACATTTCACTTTTTATTATTTAACCCTAAAAATATAAATGTCATGTAGAATCTTGTGAACCACACTTAACATGTTTTGAACTACACTTACACGACATGTAAGCTTTATACATCGTGTATTCACCCTGCTTCCATAATTTTTCAGTCAAACCACTCCTAACTAATTCCAAGCCTCCTCTGAGTACAAAGAGCCCCAAAAACACATAAACGGTCAGTCCACATGGATTCATACCCTTAAAAAAAATGTAGAATATGATTGAATATGTATCATAGAATATGGAATACAAACAAAATCTCTCTTTCACCAATATCAGACATATTTTAGGACTGATGATATGATTTCCAATCATAAAAAATAACATGTACCAAAATCTCATAATTTTTATATTTTGATAAATGTGGTTATAATTTGTAAGGTGATTAAATATTTTTAATGTTTTTCAATATAAATGGAGCTTTTACACACCTAAATAAAATTTGAAAATGTTAATATTGGTTTCTCATGTTTTTTAAAATAAATAGTGTTTATTTATTAGTTTATTCATTTGATCTTCGTGTTTAGTAAATTTTTTATGAAATATGAATACCATGTATGATTTTTTATGTGATAAATTGTTTCTAGTAGATATTGAATTGCATTACTCTATAGGTACAACTCTATAAGATTTAATTTTCATCTACCTTGACCTTGATTTGTTTTTATTGTTATAAGATTGGGAATAGTTGTTGAATATAGATTTTTCATATTATGTCTTAGAGATATCATGAATTGAATTCTCTTTTATGAAGTCTCTCTAGGATGAGGTACTTGAAGTTGGATTAACAACTGACATGGACACTTATGTCTTGTGCAAGAAAGGTGGGTGGGGGTGGGGTATCTATGAGTTACTTTGTGCTTACTAATGTAGAGATTATCAATCTCACATAACTCTAAGTATTTACATGAAAGGTTTGTGTACCTTATACATTAGATGCATTCAGAAATTCCTGAATATACTTGGATTATTTTTTAGATAAGTAACACAAACATATGGGTTGTGTAAAGAGTTTCATATTAATGTGGAATGAGAACATTCATTTGGTGGATGAAAAAAGGATTCCAAAACTAAATTATTAGAATCATGCATACACAAAGCAATAAAACATGAGAAGATAAATATTGTATTAGATAAAATAGTAATGAATTTAATATACATATGATGTGTATTAAATTTATGAGATTTTTGAATAGAAACAACTCAAATACTAAGTATGAGATTCCTTCCAAAACAAAAATTGTCAGACCTTGATCATACAACTAGGCAGTTTCATGCCAAAACAAAGTTCCCTTAGATTATCATGTTTAATGAAAGCAATTAATGAGGTTACCCTAACAGTTAAGACATTTTTTAGTGTTTTATTTGGGCTACACTTAGCCAGGAAACCCTAACAGTTATGATACCATAGGAATAGAGTTGAGTGAACCCATATGATGGATTTGGATAGAGTGTTATCCACTCAATAATCCAATAATCTTAACTATAATGATTAATATGATTCTTTGCATAAATAACTAAGTGATGAGATGAATACTAAAGCAGACTCATTGACTAGTGAAATATGGATTCTTTTATCACTAAATGAATATGATGTTTGGGGTCATCATTTTTTTGGGAGTACTTTCATTGAAATCCCTTGATGAAAAGATTTAATGCATGATACTAACCCATAGATATGTTTTGTTTATAGTTTATGGATTATTTCATGATAATCATTTTGAGATTTATAATAGGTTTTACCTATATAATAGTTATATATTGGTATATAGGGTTGAGAATTTCTCTCAATGAAAATAATTCAGAACTAATGAATGTGAATGTTATAGAAATAAATCCCTTCAATTCTAACTCTTGGGTATTATACACTGAGTGCATGTCACACATTTGTATAGATAAACCAGAATTCAGAGATAAGAGGGAGTTTATGAAGGAATAAGTAGATATTCATTTTAGTAATGGAGCAAGAGAATCATTTGAGGTTGGAAATTATGATCTAAGTCAACACAGAGGATTAATATTATAATTAGAGAACTGCTATTATGTTCCCATTATAAACCAATATTTTATTTCTATTTATTTTTAGGACAAGAATATATTTTCATGAACTATTAAGAAAAGAAGTTGTTCTTTATATAAGAATGAAATGTTTTATAGCATCGGGAATATAGTAAACAATTTATATATTCTAGATATGGATAATTGTAATACCCTAACCATGTATCATTATCTTGGGTAAGGGTGAGGTGTCACTGACCTTAGATGATTCCCCTAGACACAAAATACTGACAATAAATGTCAAGAGAATTACCAAATCAAGGGGGATAATTTTCCCTTAAAAACACAACAACCTGTGTTAGGGGAGATTCCTCACTAGCCAAGACCTTCCAAGACCATCATATAAGCTCTTTTAGGGTTCCATCCTAAAACTAATTAGTGATAGGAGGATTAATTCATCCAAGATTGTATTCTAGTCATCGATCCTCATGGAAACTGATGTGGTGTTATGTTTTTACCTAATAACACTATCATAAAACCAAAGACCACACATATGGTCCTCCCCTTTGATGATAATCCATGTGATCTACATCATTTTTCCCATACAATGTTGTTTCTCTCTTCATCATGACATGTTGTCCAATCGCTGTTATCAGAATAACTTTTAACACAAATCACCACCATGGATCTACATGATCTACCCTAAGTCATCATTATTGTTCTCAAACTAGTTTTTGGATTAGACACCCATATCAAATTTGGGATAAAACCTAGATTTGATACCACTTGATGGGGGATATTCCTTGCTAGCACAATAATTCCATAATCAATACATGGATCTTATGGGGGTTCATCCTAAAACCAATTGGTGATAATATTAGTTCATCCAAACTTATATGTTAGCCACCATTAGTTACAGAAACCAATGTACGATTATGTTTTTACCCAACAAACTGGAAGAGGCATATCGAAGACAAAAAAATATATGATCAATATATCAACACAAGACTAAGTCCAATACATAACATATATATATATATATAATAATCAAAGTGAAGTAGGAAATGGTAATACAAATACTATTGGTCTAAAAGACCTAAAATAAAAGACCACCTTCCCACATGGAACACTACCATGCTCCACATGATGACTACCACCAACATACCAACTCCAATCTAGTCCACAACATCAACACATCCTGCTTGCACATAAGTGGTTTTCCCCTTACCTATATCATAAATAACAATGGCTTCATATGCACCAAAGTGAATATGCAGTAGGTGGGTATATCGTTTGGATAGGTAATTCACTGAAGACTCCCTGCACATGCCATGTCAACAAGCACATGCCAGCTTAAAATTTATATAAAATGGGAGAGAAGTGTAATACAATAAACAAGATAATAAAATCAAGTAACTCACACCAAAATTCACTTTTACTTTGAAATCCATAGTTTCCTCAAAACCACCTATGTTGTAACACCCACACCCATGCCATGAACTGAAATCCATGCATGCATCCTCCATCAAAGAAGAACTCCCAGAATAAACCCAAACACGAGAGTAGAACCTTGTTCCTCCAAGCCAAGCCATCACTTAATATAGTAACATCCCAATGTTTCTAATATGCAATGAAATACTGGTACAGATCAACATAGACTCTATTATATGTATATCATGAACTCACACAAACCCATGTGAACCCAACATGCACCTTAAGTTTGGCATTTACAGACAAGTCCAAACCAACCAAACCACATACATGTAAGATATGGATGTACCACAACCCATAAAGTTTATTTTACACACACTACCTAGAACAAAATTGTCCTATAAAATCCAAAAGGGGAGATAGGTAGGGATGAAAATCACTCGAAAATTACCTCCAGGATGTTCAGTTTGCAAGATATGATCACCAGGGATGGAAAGATGAAGAATTATCATTTTTATGGAAGTTAACTGATTCAAAAATAAAATTAAAAATCCCCCAAAAAAGAGAACACGATTTCCTTTTCAAACACACTTCTCCCCCACCCAAATCCTGATGGTTATTTTGACCGTTTAAAACGACTTTGACTGTCACCATGGGAAACACCATGGTGTAAAGAGAATTATCACACCATTTTGACCCACCACACCTAAGCCTATTGTGTGGGAGAATATCCCTCACCATTTCCAGCTCATCCACAGTGCTTGAGCACACCACACACATGCACCACCATAAAAAATGCTACACCCATGGATATGTATCTATTTTTATTATGGGACTCACCCTAGACATAATGGATACCCTGGTCATTTCAATAATTATGGTGCACTTAATACCATTAAAATAGCTAAAAAACTCACCATTATGCAAGCTCTGGAAAGGATCCTGAAACACTATGGATGACCATACAAAAAATATGAGTGACCTTCACACGAGTTGAAATTGACCCTTACATGAACCTAGAATTACCCTTATTTGAACCATGGATTACCCTTATTCCATGCACTATAACCAATAAAATCCATGTAGCCTTGTGTGTGGTGTTCTTCGCGCTAAGGGAAACCCACATTAATCTCCCTACAACACCGCGCCCACTCCCATGGTGTGGTGTTCATCCCCAAAACCTACAAAAACCACCACATGATTTAAGATGCATAAACAAAAAACCATGACTTCAAAAACTATGAGAATCACAATAATCATGTCTCTAATATTCAGAACAAGAAGATCAATATTGATTATAATATCACCCACCTTATGAATTGTTTCCTTAGATATATAAATGAGAAACACATCAAAAGACACCATAAAGATGTATTATTGGATCCATTAGACTATGAATCCATTAATCCATGCAAATATTTTTTATTAGGCAAGATGACCAAAAAATATTTTAGTGTAAAAGGTAGAAGGACTAGTAGATTACTGGATCTCATTTAGAGTGATGTATGAGGACTAATGAGTACATAATCAATTAGTGGTTTTAGGTACTTTGTTACCTTTACTGATGACTTGTTTCCATATAGATATGTGTTTCTATTGAGACACGACTATGAAACTTTTGAAAATTTAAAAGAGTTCTAGAAATAAGTACAAAATCAATTGAGAAAAAATATAAAGATCCTATGATCAGATCAAGGTGGGGAATACTAAATCAAATAATTCATTGATCATATGAGGGATATTGTAATTGTTTCACAAATCAATCCTAATAGAACACCATAATAAAATTGTATTTCTGAGACTAAGAATCATACTTTGTTGGATATGGTCTGATTAATGATGATTCTATGTTAAATTCCTCTTACATTTTGAAATTATGCTCTGGAAATTGATGAATTCATACCTAACCTAATTCCATATAAAGCAGTCATAAAGACACCATATGTGATATGGATGGGGAAACATCCCAAAATTTCTTTTATGAGGATTTGGGGTTGAAAAACACTTGTATGATGTTTGGCTTGTGATAATATTGGACACAAGTCAGATAAATGTTTATTTTTTGGTAACCTCAAGGAAACATTGGGATATAATTTCCATAACCCAACTAAACACAAAGTATTTTTGGGCCTAAAAAGATAATTTTCTTGAAAAGAAACACATAGGTCGAGGTTATAATGGGATGAAAATTAAACATGCCTAAGTTTAAGACTGAAAAATGGGAAGTGTTCTTGGGATGGAGGTTGAGAATGTTCCATTAAAAGTTATGGAAGAATAATTGACTCAAGTTACACAATAAACTTGAAGTTCTGGTATGATTCTTCAAGAGCCCGAGAGATTGGACGTAGTTTATTTTTCATGTGGAGGTCATGTTAAACATAATCTTGAGTGCACAAAATTCCTCAAAAATCAGCATAGGGTTGGGGGCCCTCTTCAGGCTCATCCATTATCACAGTATCCTATGAGGAAGAAAAAATAGTAGCAGGGTGCTCCATATTTTGATCAATATAGAGGACACAGGGGGAGGGTAGAGGGCAGATCCATGATGTTCCTTGTCCTCAGGGGTAGAGAGAAAAGTGTGTTTGTGTAGATGGTCTCCATCAGGACCTTATAGGTTGTAGAGTAGGATGCAGTCATATGCATGTTGTAATGACCCAGAGTTTATGAGTGATATTTGTTTCCTAAATAAATGTGTGTTATATTATATTATATAGTATTACATGCTTGCATCACAAATAGAAACTAACAGAAATTTATTTAACTAATATATATCATAACATTAGTTAACAAATAAACCTATGAAAATTATAAACATTAAAATGGGATACAAAATATAATAAGAAAAGTAAAATTGGAAAATTTGGATCCTTCCAATATGCTAGAATCATCGCCCTCATAAACAACACTATAAAAGAAGCATAATATTAGTAAACCAATAAAAAATCTTAGAAAATGAAAATATAGAACCTTGAGAGTACCTATAGTTAATGTTAAATGAATTAATGAAGTGGTATTTATATGAGTCAATATAACTGTTGGAATAGTAATGTGATTGTTGGAATACTAGCCTGACCATTGAAATAGTAGTTTGATCACTAAGAATATTAATTTGACATAAAAATAATAAAATGTAATGTAAATAATATTTATAATTTTTAATTTAAGAAAATACAAATATTATAATCCCATAAAATAAATATCAATATTAAAAACCTGAATAAAATATGAGCACATTTTTAATAAAATGTATTTTAAAGTATTTTATAAAAAAATAAGAAATTTTATATTAAAAATTAAAATTACCTATGTTATAAATTAATTTTTGATTAAATTAATATCATTTTTATAATCATTATATTGAAATTGTTTCATGGTTATTTTTTGGTAATTTTCTAAAATACATCAATTTTTATGTGAATAATAAGAGCACTATTTTTTAAATACAGCATGTTTTATGACATAATGACGATAAAATAATGACTTAATAAATGATAAATTGGTTATTTTGACTAAAAATAAATATAATATGATTTATAGGTCATTTAAAAATAATAAATTTAATTATAAAACCTAAAAAGTATTTTCCAAATCCTAAAAGTCCGAAGTGACCATTTAAATAAACATTTTTTCATTTTTCTGATTTTCTTTTGATTAAAATGATAAATTCGAATTATAAAGTGTATAAAAGACCTCAAATCATGTTATTTTATTAAAATATATTTTAATGTCAGATTTTTTACTATTAAATGTTTTACATTGGATATTTTATTTTATTTAATACTTCATCCTTAAAATACTCATCTCCTTGAGTATTGATACCCCCCTCCCCTTGAAAAAACAAAACTCCCTCACTTTAGAAAGTAAAAAATCTACCCAAATTTCTTCCCTAAATCCACTTATAATCCTCAGTGACTTTATAGAGTCATTCAACTCCAATCATTTAATGGTTTTAGTATCGTAGAGAAGAAACAACTTTGAGAAGAGGGTAAGTTTTCATGAACTCTTATCCGCATTTTCCTCTTCTGTTTCTATTTTCTCCATTCCTTTCAAAATAAAAATGTATAAAATTATTTGACTGTAGTGACAATATTTATTACATATTTATATGTCTGGCTTCTCTTTTCTCCAATTTTGATAAACTCCCATCAACGGTCGGTTATCCACCTACGAAGAAATTGTCAACTCTATGACCTCCACCACCATCATATATGGTTAATATGAAATATATATAATATATAAATATATAATTTCATTTATTTTAAGATTATGGAATTAATTCTACTTATATATAAATGAACTTGAACAAAAATAGAAAAATTGAAACAATACAAGAAAATTTAAAGAAATCATGATATAAAAAAATACATTTAATAAAGAATATTATAAAATAAAATAAAATAAAATAATTATAATAGATTAATTGTGACATAAATGAACATAATAAACTTAAATTTTATGTTTTAATAAACCTATTTTTCTTATTCATAAGGTGGAAAAGGGATGAAAAAAGTCAGATTTAAGGTAAGGGGATTCTCAAACCCACACTTCTTTTTGGGTTCTCTAATCTTTCAAATTATTTTCAAAATTGTTGTTCTTAAAATTTCCTAAAAATTTCTTTATACTATTCTTTCCCTTCTCTTTTTGAGGATATACATGTTACTAATTTTTTGATATACTTTCTAATCCATTTTCTATTATTTTTAAAAGACATTAATTTCTGAAAACATAACTTTAAATCCTCTTATTTGTTTTCTTATACACTCAAGAATGATGATGTTTTATTCAAAAATATGAATCAAAATTTTCATTTGGTTACCCAAAGGTTATTGATGAAATTTTGTTCTAAAAGTACTTTATTTAACTCATTACTTTTAATGGGTTTATTTCATGATTATATGCTTCCTTTCTCTATGGCATGCATGATATGAGCATTTTATGATGTGATAGGTGAGATTAGAATTATATAAACCTTAAATTCATTGGGTAATGTGATATATATTATGATATTATGTTTATTATTCATGAAAATTATGTTATTTTTTTTTTCACAATCACGATGTTATGATTTATGCACATTTTTTATGTTTGAACATGATTCTAGCTTTGTTCACAACTATTTGTGGTATTTGACCATTATGTTATGATGTTTAATTATTATGCACATGTGACATTCCATATATTTTTCAAATTTCTCTCTTGTTATTATGATGATTATCCTATTATTATGATATAATGATGTTTATTATCATCACCCATGTACTATTGATTCATTTCCCTTATTCCTCCCCTTACTACGCTTTTAGATAACAACCTTTATTGATGTTTATCTTCAAGTGATAAAATTTACTAAGAACCTGAGTGATTTTAGGAAGATAAAGAAGAATAATTTAAATAATTTTTATGTTTTATTATGTAAAAGTGATGTATGAGCCTAATTTTCCCAAGATAATCTTTTGGATACTGGACAATACCACTATTACATTGTTTATCATAAAAATAATCTAATAGTCATGTAAGAAAAGGTTAAGTAGCTGTAGAGTTAGTATCATATCTTGGATTAGTTAATTTTTGAATTAGGACTGGAAAATGTTAGTGAAAACCATAACGATAATTCTAAGTATAGTTAAACATCTTAAGTTTTGGTAAAGTATAAGAGTGCATGGTTTCCAAGCAATAAAATCTCTGTATGGATATCACAAGTGGATGTGGATCTAACACAGTTGTACCTTGGAGTAATAACATAAAAATGGAGGATTATTCATTTTCATGATCTTCACCTGGTTCGTGATAAATAGATCTTGTTGAAGTCTTGTTTTGACACTCCTGGGGGATATACTTTTGTTAATCACAAACTCTATAAAAACTATTATGAAGGATAAATAACTAAAGTAATTATTCCTCTTAAAGTTAGATAAGTAATAAAGTACATGATCCAAGAATTATTGTTCAAGAATAAGGTTATTTTAAACATAGGGATACCATATGATATGATTTTAGAATTTATTTGTGAAAAATAATAAATTATTTATTCATTATTTGTTGACTTATGTTTGTTTAAACATTTTCTATTTTAAAAAATGGTTATAACTAGGAGAAACCAAACCAAAAACTCATGTGAGGGGCAATGTAGTGATTGCATGAAAGTTATCCTCAATTATAGGGGAGGTGGAGTTCAAAAATTCATAGGGATGATTACCTAGTTGTATTAGGATAATGAACAATAAGTTGAATCATACGGAACATCCTCATTTTCCCAAGGATTAATTACCCATTGAGACTTTTATGCTGAAATGACCACTAGCATTTAGTGGGTCTTCTGATCCATTAGTCATGGAATAGTGGGTTAACTTAATAGATAATATCTTTTCAGTGCTCCACTATTCTGATAAGGAGAACATTACTCTGGATATATATCATTTGGATGGAGAGGCTGATAAATGTTGGGCATTAATAAAGATTACCAAGAACAAGGATGAAATGGAAGAAATGGATTGGGAAAATTTAAAAAGTTATTTATTAATAAGTATTTCTATCAAAGTCTTCAAACAAATATGGAGAGAGAATTCCTAGAGCTTAAGAAAAAGGAGGGTGAACCTTTGATGGATTACAAGACAACAATCACAAGGCTTGCAAGATATGCCTCAGGTTTTGTTATCAACAATGATAGACTAATATATATATATATATTCTTCTATGGTTTAAAACCACACCTCTAAAAGGATATATCTATCTAAGACTTTGGGAGTTATGAAGAAGTAGTTCTATGTGATCTCAAAGTAGATATGGAGTTCTAATATTGGTCTCATGGTCATGGAAATAAAAAATGAAATATATAGTTTCATTATGGTGGGTTTAATGAAAAATGAGGAAAGAAGATACAACCACCCACATGTCAAAAATTTGGTAAGAAGAATCATGGTAATTGTCTCAATGAGACAAGGAAATGATTGAAGTGAATAAGAGAAGGCCACCAAACTCATGAATTTCAAAGGGACATGAATAAGACGAGCAAATTGGCAGAGGAATGGAAGGCACCACCCATGGTTAAATGATTAAACTACATGGAGAAAGGGAACTATGACAGTTAGTACACTAAACAACAAGTCATAGAGGGTAATAGATGTCAACAACCACAAAAAAAGATAATGTAGAAAGGGAAATATTATGTAATCACTATCCCTGAGGTGGAATAAGAAAATGAAATCATACAAGGTACAATTCCAACATTCAATAATAACAAGAGTTTTATTTGATTCCATCTCTACACATTACATTATATCTATTATGTTTTCTATAACTATTAAATCAAAACCCTCATTCCTTGAAGTAAAAATACGAATAAAAATAGATAGTGGTGTAATCAATGAGACTCAAGTGTTGGAATATTCTGATAGAATACGTGATAAGATTATTCCAATGAATCTCGTAATCCTTCCCTTGGTGTAATTGGATGCTATAATGGGCATGGATTAGATCTCATTATATAAAGCTCACATCAATTGTCCAGAAAAGGAAATCTCGTTCAATATTCTGAGTCATCCTACGCTCCTGTAAAAATATAAGGAATATCTGCAATCTCCTTTGAGAAATCCCTCAATAGTGTGGGTGTTTATACCCAAAAAAAGAATTCATTTCCAAAATGGTTGAGTTGAAGGAAAGAATAAACCTTGAGAAAATTCTCATTGTAAGGGAATAATCAGATGTATTTCTCAGAAGTGTTACCAGAACTTCCCTTGGATCCTAAGGTGGAGTTCTCAATATAGATTATAATGGGAGCCACTCGTATATCTAAATTCCCCTATAGGATGGCCCCTTTATAATTGGAAGTGTCAATGAAGAAGATACAAGAGAATTTTGAAAAAAGGTTCATATGCCCTAGTGAATCTCCTTGGGGTGTTATGGTGCTCTTTATCAAAAAAAAAGATTGATCGATATGGTTGTGTATCAATTATCGATACCTAAATAAGATCACCATAAAGAAAAATTATCCTTTTCCAAGGATTGAGGAATTATTCGATCAACTTTGAGGATCTCAGTACTTCTAAAAGGTGGATATTCATTCTGAATATCATCAGTTGAAGGTGAAGAAGGAAGATATTCAGAAAACATCTTTTTGTACGAGATATGGACACTATGAGTTCACATTGATGCTCTTTTGATTTACTAATTCCCCTATAATTTTCATGGATTTGATTAATAGTATTTTTAAAATACCTTGAAATTTTTTTGGCAAGATTTATTGATGATATTATCATTTACTTCAGGAGAAATAATAAACATTAAGAGAAACTAAGGGTTATGCATATGAAATTAAGAAAGGATAAAATGTATTCTAACTTCAGTAAGTGTGAATTTTTGATGCAGAGAGTCACATTCTTGGGAAACCTTATCAAAAGTGAGGGAATTTTCTTAGACCCTTTAAAAATAAAGGCAATTGAGGAATGTCCCATACCCTCAAGTGTCAAAAAAATCCATATTTTTTTGACTTAGCTGGGTACTACAGATATTTTGTGAGAAATTTCTCAAGATAGTATAACTTGATAACTAAGTTAACATGGAAAGTGGTAAAGTATGCATAGAAAAATGAATGTGATAAAATATTTATAGAGCTCAAGAAAAGGTTAATCATTGTGCATTTATTCAGACTACCATCAAGTGGAGAAGGTTTTGTGGTATACAATGATTCTTTAACAAAATATTAGGTTGTATACTCATGAGTAATGATAAAGTGAAAACCTATGTCTTATGATAGTTGAAAATTTATGAGAAGAACTACCCGACACATGATTTGGAATTAGTAGCTATGATCTTTTCTTGAAATATTTGGAAGCACTACCTATATGGTGAGAAGTGTAGCATATATACAAATCACAAGAGTCTAAAGTATATATTCACAAAAAAGGATCTCAACATGCATAAAAAATATGGTTAGATCTGTTAAAGGAATCTGATTTATCTATTCACTACCACCAATGAATGGTGGACAAGGTAACCCTAGTAGGAAAGAACTTACTACTCTATCCATGATGTGGATTGAGAAAGAACCTTTTTTCATTGATATGAAAATGATGGATCTTGAAATCATAACAACAGGGAATACATCCTAACTTGCTCAAATGATTTCCCAACCATCCATCCAAAAGAAACCATGGAGTTATAAAGGGATTATCTGGAGCTTCAAAAGAACATGGAATTATTAAAGGATGGGAAGATTCATGAATCCCACATAAATGAAGATGGTTTCATTCAGTTTGGAAATAGACTTTGTGTGTCTACATCACCTAAGATAAAGAAATATCTATTGGAAAATTCATATAGCTCACATTTCTCTATCCATCCTAAAATTAACAATATGTACAACAATCTTCGAGATCACTTCTCATGGGAATACATAAAGGAGATCACTGAGTACACCTCAAAGTGCTTGGTATGTCATCAAGCTAAAGAAGAGGGATAGAATTCCAAGGTGATGATGAAACCATTTCCCATACCCATATGGAAATGGGAAGACATAATCATAGACTTTGTCACTAGTCTCCCAAAGACATCCAAAGGAAGCAATGTGATATGGGCTATGGTGGATCGACTCACCATGTCTAATCACTTCATCTATATTCAAAAATATCTCTCACATGAAAATTTTTCTAAGATATATGTAAAGGAAGTGGTGAGGATGAATGGGGAACCACTTTTGATCAACTATGATCATGATCCAATGTTATCTTATAAATTCTGGAGAAGCCTTCAATATTCTTTGAATACTAAATTGAATTTTAGTACGACTAATCACCCCTAAATAGATGACCAATTTGAAAGTACTATTCAAACACTCAAGGTGATGTTGATATCATAGTCAATGGAATTTAAAGGATGATGGGTTCAACATCACTCATTGGTTGAGTTCTCATATAAAAATATCTTCCACTCATATATTAAAATAGATCCATATGAGGCTCTATATGGGATGCGATATTGAAATCCTACTTATTTAGATATTTTTTTTTGTGAATGGAAGATACTTGGACATTATCTTGCATAAGGTATGACATAGAAGGTTTGAGTCATCCAACAATATATAAAACTTTCTCAGAGTCGATAGAAGAGATATGATGACAACCATCGAAGGTACTTGAAGATTGAAGTTGGAGACAAAATTTTCCTTTTAGTATCACTATAGAAGAGAGTCATGTAATTTATAAACAAAGGGAGGTTTATCCCTATGTGCATTGGCCCCATTGAGATCCTTGATCGCATCTGATTAGTGGTCTGTCATCTAGCACTTCCACAAAACATAGATCCAGTTCATGATGTGTTCCATGTATATCTCCTAAGGAAGTAGATATATTATCCCTCACATGTACTGAATCAAAAGGTGAAACAACTGGAGCATGACCTATCTTATGAGGAGAATCTAGTGAAGATCTTGGACTATAAAGACATGTTATATACAACAATAAAACTCACATTGTAATAGTGTTGTGGTGGAAACATAAATATGAAGAGGCGACATAGAAATCAGATTAAACAATGAAACATAAGTACTCTCATCAATTCTCAACCAAGAATACGAGTTAAAATTTTGAGGATGAAATTTCTAAAGGGGGGAATAATGTAATGACCTAGAGTTTATAAGTGATATTTATTTCCTAAATAAATGTTTTTATATTATATTAAATAGTATTATACTCATGCAACACACATATAAACTAAAAAAACTATATTTAAATAATGGAGGTCATTACATTAGTCAGAAAATAAACCCATTAAAATTATAACATTACAATGGGACAAAAAATAAAAAATAATAAAAATATAATGGGAAAAATTGGATCCTTTAAATCTACTAGAATCATCACCCCCATGAACAACACTATAGAAAAGAAACAAAATATTAGTAAATAAATAAACATATTTGAAAATAAAAATATATAACCTTGAGAGGAATTATAGTTAATTTTTAATGAAGGAATTAAGAGGTATTTATTGGAGGTAATATGACCATTGTAATATTAATTTTACTGTTGAAATAGTAACCTGGTCGTTAGGAATAGTAACATGACCATTGGGAATAGTAATTTGACATCAAAATAATAAAATGTAATGTAAATAATATTAATAATGATTAATTTAAGAAAATATTGATATTATAATCTAGTAAAATAAAAAACAATATTAAAAACTCAAATAAAATATAAACACATTTTTAATAAACAGTATTTTAATGTATTTCATAAAAAATAATAATTTTTATATTGAAAATTAAAATTACCTATGCTAGAAAATTATTTTGATAAACTTAATGTCATTTTTTGAATAAGCACATTGAAATTTTCCAAGGGTGATTTTAAGAAATTTTCTAAAATACTTAAATTTTTATGTGAATAGTAAAAATACTGTTTCTCAAATACCGTTTCTCTTATAACACAATGATAATGGAATAAAAAAAATTAATAAATGATAAATTGGTTATTTAAGAATAGAATTAATTTAATATGATATGTGGTTCATTAAAAAAAACTTTATTTAAAAACCTAAAAATTATTTACTGAATCCTAAAATTATAAAGTATCAATTTAAATAAACATTTTTTCATTTCTCTCCTTTCGTGTTGATTAAAATAATAAATTTTAAATATAAAGTGATTTAATGGACTAAAATCATGTTATTTTATTCAATTATATATCATAAAGTCAGAAATTTTATTATTAAAAGGGTTGTCTTAAATATTATATTATATTTAATATTTTATCCTTAAAATACTCATCTCCTAAAGTATAAATACTTCCTCCCCCTCCCCTTGGAAGACCACAACTGACTTAGTTACCAAAGTCAAAAATCTACCCAAATTCCTTCCCTTAATCCCCTTAGAATCCTTAGGTACATTCTGGAGTCATTAAACCCCAAACATTCAAGGTTTTTAGTTTCGTAGAGAATAAGAAACACCGAGAAGAGGGTATTTTGTCATTAACACTTATACAAATTTTCCTCTTTTATTTCTCTTTTTAACTATTCCTTTCAAATGAAAATATTCTAAAATTATTTAAGTAGTATCTTAACATTATATTAACAATGTTAAACTTCTTGAATGTCTATATTTATAAAATATTTATATTTCAAGCTTCTCTTTTCTTCACTTTTTACAATGTCCTGTCAACAGTAGGTTAACCACCTGCGAACACACTATCAACTCTCTAAACACTACCACCTTCATAGATGGATAGTATGAAATTTATATAATATATAAATATTTAATTTTAGGTATTCTAATATTATAGAATAAATTTTACTTATGTATAAATGACCATGAACAAAAATAGTGAAATTGAAACAAGATTGGATAATTTAAAGAAATCATGATATTAAAAACATTATTTTTCAAAAATAATATTATAAAATATAATCCAATAATTAAATTGAATTAATATTAACATAAATTAACATAAAACACTACTAGTTAAATGTCTTAATAAACCTATTTTTATTATCTAGGAGGTGGAAAAGCGACAAAATAAAGTAGAACTTAAGGTAAATTGATTCTTGAACCGAAAGTCCTTTTTGGGTTCTCTACTATTTCACATTATTTTCTATATGCATGTTCTTAAAATTTCCTCAAAATTTCATTTCACTATTCATTCCCCTTTATTTTCAAGGATATACATGTCCCTACCATTTATAAATGTTTTCTAAGCCATTTAAAAATATTTTTAAAAAAGACATTAGTTTATGAAAACATCGCATGACTCCCCTTGAGTTATTTCTTATCCACTTAAAAAAGATGATGTTTTATGAAAAAATATGAATTATTTTAATCATTTTCGAACCCCAAAGTTTATTCATGAAAGTATTATTTACAAATCCTTTATTAAATTAATTCCTTTATAAGGGTTTATTTCATGACTATAAGTTTCCTTTCCACGTGGAATGCATGATTATAAGCGTTTTATGATTTTATGGGTGGGATCAGAATTATATATCTCTCAAATGCATTGGGTAATGTGATATATCTCCTGAAATTATTTTTATTACATGTGAACATGAAGATATATTTGATCACAGTCATGATGTTATGAATTGTGCACATATGTTATGCGTGAACATGATGCTAGATTTGTTCACAACTATGTGGGATATTTGACCACTATGTTATGATGTTTCATTAGTATGAATATGTCACATTTTATGTCTTTATCAAATGTTTTCCTCATTATTATGATGATGATCCTATTCTTATGATGTGATGATTTTGATTATATTCACCTATGTACTATTAATCCATGCCCCTTATGGCTCCCCTTACTGATCTTTTATCTTACCCGTTTATTTGATGTATATCCTCAAGTTATTAAATTTATTAAGGAGAATGTTAGAGTTTTTTGGATGAGAAAAGGTAATTAAATAATGTATAGGATTTATTAAGTACAAGTGATGTATGAGCCTAATTTACCCAAGATACTAAACCTGTTGGATCATGGATGGTATCACTATTATGTTTTTTAATAGGTTGAGGGGAAATCCATCTTATTAAAAAAAAAAGAAAAAAATGATGTAATGGTAATGTAAGAAATACTTGGGTCTCTATACATTTTTAGAGTTGCTAGCATCAAGCGAGCCAGATGTCATTTGAGGTATCATCTACTTATATTCTACTTGGGTGTACACCTTATTTTTTTAGGAGATACACACTCCTTTATTGCACCCAACCTATTACATGCACATGGAATTGAGGTGGAAGTGTAGAGAATAATTATTGAGAAACATGTTCCATGTATTAACCAAAGATTGAGCTTGACATGTACGCCATTGATGGTATGACAATGGCGTGTGTTAATACACAAAGGTTTCAGGGGAATATCTTTATATTATAAGTCATTTAATTAATTGAATGGTTAATACTAAGCATTTTATTAATATTAAAGACATTTAATTATTTTTTTGATATCTAGATCTATTTGTCAATGAAATTAATTCAAATAACCTAAAGTTCAATATCAACATCTAGAAACATGTCAAAGAACCCATAGTGAAATATATTAATGTCACTATGATGATGACCTCCTAATAATTCTCACTGTTTAATATAATAATTTTGTCTCAATATCTCATTAAGAAGGTTTCATTTCTAGTGTAATCAACTCATATTATTGATATATCATTCTTTGAATTTCCCTAAAATTAATTTTTTGATATAACCACCATGGTCATATTATTAATTAGATAGTTTCATTCCAATCAAAGAATATGATATATTTATTTCCATTAACTCAAAAGGAGAAAATATTTTTTTACTTATTCATTAACATCAAATCATTCTTGGCATGCTCAACATATAATATTTCACCATGAACCTATGTCATTATAGTTTTCATCAATACATCTAAGTACGCAACACATGACATGCATTAATAAAAATTTCAAGTATAAGGACCAATGTACGTGTTTGAAAATAGGAATATCCAATGACTTGTATAACAAGTGGAATTATTACAGGAGAGACTATTCTCATAACCTCCCATCTAAGAGATCACCCAATATGGAATTTATGAGAATAAGTATAAATATCTTATGAGCCTCCAAAATTTGATAACCTGTATCATCTATGTCTTGTCAAATAGATTTCATCCAGCCATAGAACATATATTAAAGAATATATTCCTAGCATTTCAAGGTTCTCAGCATAGCACAGAAAGTTTATTCCCATTAAATGTGAAAAATAATATAAAGACATTATCACATTAATGTTATATAGAAGAAAACTAATCATGTGATAATTTTATTAACATCCAAGACATTGAATATTATGGTAATCAAAAGTATAAAGTAATTGGTTTTGGTACACAAACATTAATATACTACCAATTTGAATAAAACCAACTATTAATGAATTTTATTCTTATGGATCTCACATTTTATTTATTATTTGGATGAAACAATGTTTAGTCAATAGGTCTGTCATGTTCTCTATAAAAACTATGCTTAATGTGACCTCAACACTTTGAGAAAAATCTCTCAAGAGATAATACGTCTGAGCTATATGTTTTTTCCTTTGATGTGATATTGGATCCTTGTCGAGGGTCATCTTTGTAGAATTATCACTATTTAGTATGATAACATCTTTACTGTTGGGAACTACATTAATCTCTAGACCAAATTTGTGTATCCACACTACTTATTTAGCTGCATAAAAATCCACAATATACCCGAACACTACTATAGAATTGGAGACCACCTATTTCTTTGAGCTCTTCCAAATCATAGCTCCTTTAGTGAGGGTGAAGACATATCCTAACTAAAATTTCATATGATCATGATTTTTCTAGAATATAACATTTTTATATCCCCTAATGTCACAATATACTCAGACTCTACTGTAGAATCGGTGACCACCCATTTTTTTGCGCTCTTCCAACTCACAGATACTTCATTGAGGGTGAATAAATATTCTGAAAATGATTTTAAATGATCATGATTTATTTGGAAACTATAATATTTATATCTCCTGATGATTAGATCCTCTTCTCCTCAATAATCCAAGAACACATCCTTAGTATACCTTAGATACTTATCCAATGACAGTCTCTTGGATCTGCTTGATATCTGTCTACCTACTCAATGTGTAGGCAGTATCAATCATGGTTTATAGGATAACATACACGATTGATCCTATCACTAATGCATAATGAATCCTAATCATCCTCTATCTCTCCTCTTATGTCTGAGGACACTTTTTATTAAAAAATGTATACCATGTGACACTTGTAAAAATCCTCTATTATATTGTTTCATGCTAAATACATTCAACACCTTGTTAATATATGTACTCTAACTTAGCTCAAAAAACCTCTTATATTCATCATGAATGATCATGATCCAAATAATTTTAGTTTTTTCACCCAATTCCTTCAAGGAGAGGAATTTGTTCAAGCACATATTAACTAACTGTAACACTAGTGTCTCGTTTGAACCTAGTAATATGTCATCAATAGATACTACTAAGAAAAAGGACACACTCCCAATAAATTTCTTGTAAACACAGGGATCACATTCATTATTTATGAAACCAAATTGTGTTATGCCTTCATCAAAGAAAATGTTTCATGGTCTGTATTTTTGATTCAACCCATAAATGGATGTTTTTTAACTTGAATAACTTATTATCATCTCTTGGATTCACAAAACCCTCAAGTAGTGTCATATAAAACTTTTCCATAATGCTTTCATTAAGTAAGGAAATTTTGACATCCATGTAATGAAACAACTCTAGGAAACCCCTGAACTAGAAACCTGGGCCAACCCACGACATACCCTATGGGAATTATCGATCCCGATATTCTAGAGACAAGAACCAGGGAATAAAATATACACATGTGAGAATGATTTCTCCAAATAAATATAACACAGTGGAGTATTTACTGAAATTATGGCATTACCACTTTGTAAACCAGAGAGTCCATGTACAAGAAAAAAAGAATAGTTTTATAATAAGAAAAACCAAACAAAGAATAATAAATAAATAATACAAAAAATATAAGAAAAGCATACAACTAAAATAGCGGCAGATACAAAAGTGTTTGACTTGACCGATACAAAAAGCATACAATAATAAAACAAATACCCGATGAAATCTTTGCGTGACTCAAAGGTCACCATCCATCCTCAATACCACCATAGATCTAAGTAGATCAAAGATGAACTAGAACCTAAAAATAAAATTGAAAATTATAGATAGGAATGAGCATAAATCTCAATAGGTATGTCAAGGAAACCACACCCTGTGTATATTACCTTTTGATAGGTTTGGATGTGGCCCATTTAAGGAGAGGCCACATGTCCAGTTAACTTACCAATGGAAGGGGCAAGTTGCCAGGGGCAGAGTTGTAAATAGTCATTCCATTAATATTAGTCTGTTAAATAAATAGATGTATGAGACTTAGTGGAGCGAGATCTTTTATTTTGTTAGTGAAACTAGAAAGTACTTAGACCGAGGAGTCCTCTTCTTCCAGGAGGTTATATTGTAATTTATCTTTTCCTTCCATTAAATCTCAGAACAAATCAAAAGGAAATAGAATTATTGTTTAATTTCCATCTACCTAAAGGAATATCCTATCAATTTGGTTCTTTCATTGAAAGTACCTTGATTCCTATAAATAGGGAGATTTTAGTGAGAGAAACTAGAAGAGAGAGAAATTGATTTGGAAGTAAAAAATTTTCTATATATGTCCAAACACATGGAAAACAGAGTAACACTACTTGAGATTACTGAAACTGGCCTTATGATTGGTATGAAATTTCAAGAGGCTAGATTACAGGGGTTGGAAGATTCCTATTAGTGTAAGAAGGACACCTATCGATGATAGGGACTCTAGATCAATGTGTTGATCACCGTAGTATCTCACCACAACCTGAGTCAGGCGGAAGGCTCGGGATGAGTCCTTGAAAAATGGAAGGTAGTTATAATGGAAGGTGGAGGATGTAATTTGAATTCTAGAACCATAGAGGAAAACCAAAATGTGGTAGCTATGGAATGTCCTGGTTTCCATGGAAATGAGATAGAGGAGATGAGAATTATGTCTAGGTAGACAGACATGCCTTTATTTTCTATAGAGGATCCAGTTGTTTGGATAACTGAGTAGAAATTTATTTCAAAATCAAGAAAACATGATAGAAACTCAAGGTATCTTTGGTGAAACTGAGTATGGAGGGAATGGATCAGTATTGTATTTGTTATTTGTGGTCTTTTCATGTAACTATTACCAAGATATTGTTAAAAGATAAAATTTTGTGTTGATATATAAATGTTGAGGAATAGGATTTGGTATTCTACCTGAAGGTGCTATGGTAGATTGGATCAGTGGAAGCTTATGTAGATAATTTAGAGTGAGTGGATTTCTGAATTCTAGACTTAACAGAAGGGTGGTACATGAGTATGTTTATAGGGGGGCTAAAACTAGAAATTGGTGGCACCATTATGACTCACAAACCACATATAATGTTGTGGTAACTAACTTTGGACTGATGTGTGGAGTGTTAATTGTTATTAAATGGAATTATCAAAACTTACTAAACCACAAAGTAAGAATATAAGTTCTGGAGGACAGAATAGGGGTTAGATTCTAAGAGTAGTAAGGAATACTCATACTGAATACAAGGTTGGGTAGGACAAGAAAGGTGGGATAAATCCTCGATGGATAGGAGTAATAAATTTGTCTAGGGAGGATTTTGAGGAAAGAAAGTCCAAGGGATTATGTTACTCGTGTGTACATAAGTAAAACCCTAGACATCGGTGTCCTGATAAGGGATATAAAATTATAGTGTGGGAATGTATTTAACCAAAGGAAGAATAAGAAGTAGAAAGTGAAAATGTATCATCAGGGGAAGGAGAGGTAGGTGGCCTATGGGAACAAAATATAATGGGAACCACTACTGCCGGCTTGGATAAAACCAGTGATGGAGGAAGGGAAAGTGGAAGAAGTATTGTTGCTGGTACTAATAGACAGTGGAGAAAGTCATAATTTCATCTCCAGGAAACTAAAAAGACAGTTTTCATCCCACATGGAGGAGATCTGACCATTTAAAATATGATTGGGAGATGGCCATCATGTGTCGTCTAGTGGGATGTGAAAGTCACTAAAAATTGTGTTGGGAATAGTGGAATTTTTTGTTGATGCTTATATATTTGATACTAATGGGCTATATTTTATTTTGAGAATCCCATGGATTGAAATTTTGGGGTTTTTTTATGACCAATTAGATGGGAATGACAATGAAATTTGACAGATAAGGGAACTAAATGGAATTTCCTGGAGTTAAGACACTGCTAAAATTATGAAGCATTTGTAAGGGGTACAACAGTTACTAATAGAGGAAGGAAGGGAGACTAAATGTAGTGAGACTGCAACTAGAAGCAACAATTGTAGGAGATATTGGTAAGTTACAATACAATGTTTGAATCTTCAGGGAGGTTTCCACCATGAAGGGATACTAATCATGCTATTAAGCTAAAAGTTGGGTTTGAATAAGTGAAAATCAGGCCTTACAAACATTCTTACCATATTAAAAATTAAATATAAATTCATGTACAATAGCTACTGGAATTAGGATTCATCAGACCAAGTCACAACCCCTATTTGAGCCTAATAATAATTGTTAAAAAGAAAGACGAGGGGTGGATAATGTGTGTTGATTATTGAGATCTAAATTAAACAAAAATTCTTGATAGATATACTATTTTGGTGATTCAGGAACTAATGGATAAATTTCATGGAGTGACTTACTTTACCAAAATGGATTTATAGTTAAATTTCCACTAAGTCTGGATGAGGGATGGAGACATTGGAAAAACAACATTCAAGATTCATGAGGGCCACTATGAGTATGTATTCATGTCATTCGGGTTAATGAATTCACCCAAATCCTTCCAAGAAATGATGAACAACATATTTCAAGTTATGTTATGGATGAGTTTTTTTAGTTTTTTATGACATATTACTTTATAGAAAAATATGAGAGGAGCATCAGGAAATGTTGCAGCAGCTGCTACAAATAATGAGAAACAATGATCTACATGAAAATAAGAAAAAAAATGTATTTTTGGAAGATTAAAGGTGGAATATTTAGGGAACATTATTTCATCAGAAGGAGCTTCCATGGATCCTAATAAACTAGAATTAGTTGAGGAATGGTGGGAACCAAAAATGTAATGGAAGAAAATGAGTTCCTTGTGCTTACCGGGTACTATCAAAAATTCATAAGAGATTACCAGAATTTTACCAAGACATTGAAAAAAGTAACCAAATATGTGGAATTTAAGTGGGAAATAGAAAAAAATAAGTCCTTTGAATATCTCAAGATATGTATGAAAATTGTACCTATACTTGGGTTACCATATTTTTAAAAGGAATTTGTTTTTGAATTTGATTCTCTAGGGTTGGGAATTAGAGCAATTTTGCTGCAATAAGGGAGCCCTTTGTCCTACTGAAGTAAGGATCTATCTAAAAAAACCTATGTAATTCAGTTTATGAGAAGGAGTTGATGGAAATGGATTTTTCTATACAATATTTTATAAAATATTTTTTGGGTAGACAATTAAAAGTATTAACATATCATAAAATTTTGAAACATATGTTAAGACATTGTTTGATTATAATGAATCAAAAATGATGATAGGAGAAAGTGATGGGGTATAATTTTGAGATCAAATATTGATAAGGAAAGATGAATAACACAACCGATTCTCTATCCAGGGTTATACCTAATGGATAATTCTGATAGGTAGTAGTTTCTGGATCATGTTGGGAGGAGATTCATGTAGTCTGGGTACAAATGACTCATGATGAGGAGTTATAGATAATTTTAAAAACTCTATAGCAGGACAATATAACAAACATAGATATTCATACTAACAAAGGATGTTATATTACAAAGATAGATTGGAAATATCTCAGAAGTCCTCTTTGATACCAAAATTAACGAAAAAGTTTCCATTACTTACCCAAATGATGACAATTAGGGCATATTAAAACCTACAAAAGGTTGGGTAATTAGTGTTTTATCAAGGAATATCTCTCTATATGTATTAGTTTATTCGAGAATGTAAGATTAATCAAAAAAGTAAATATGAATCTCTAAACCCAGATGGACTACTTCAACAACTATGTATTCCAGAATTGGTATGGGAATAACTATTGATGGATTTCATTTAGGTTTACCAAAATATTTGGGATTTGAAGTGGTGTTTGTATTTTTTGATAGTTTTACAAAATATATACACTTCATCCCTCTTAAACACCATTTCATAGATAAAATAGTGGATGATGTATTCATGAAGGAAATAATGTCGCTTCATAGTATACCTATTATGATAGTTAGTGATCAAGATCCCCTTTTCACAATATTTTTTAGCATCAACAATTCAAATTACTTGGGACCAATTTAAGGATGAGTTCATCTTATCATCCTCAAAGTGATGGGAAAATGAGGTAGTAAACAGATGTTTGGAGATTTGTTTGAGGTGTTTTATTATTGATTAGCCTTAGTGTTGGGTATTTTGGTTTTCATGGGATGAATAAATTTTTAATACCTCACACCATAAATGAATTGGATAGACACCATTTGAAGTATTATTTGTGATAAAGACTCCAAAAAATATCCAATATTCTAGGGGAAGCTGCATTTGAGATGGTTTTCAATGTGTTGGTGGATAGAGATGAAGCTTTGAAACAACTACGAATTAACCTACAACATGAACAACAGTTGATGGTTAAATTTTCTAATTTCCACTATCAGGATCTGAACTTTGTAGCGGTTAATCTCTTTTGGGTCAAGTTAAGACTAAATATTCCAAGGGTATGTCACAGATTGAGAGGAAAACTAGCTTCACAATGTTTCAATCTTTTTGAGATTGCCAAGAGGGTAGGGGAAGTGTCTTATCAATTGAAACTACCCGAGACCAGTTGAGTGAATATTTTTTTTCATGTTTCAAAATCGAAAAAAGGGTCAGGTGAACATCAAGTGGTTAGAGGTCTACTATAGGAATTTTTTACATAAGAATAGATGCTAAAAACATAGTAGAAATTTAAAAATAGTGTACTACTCAGCTATGGTTAGTGAAATGACATGGAAGATCAATGGAGGAGGATACTTGGGATGAGGCATGATTTCTCAAGAATAAGTTCCCTCATTTTCACATTGAGGACAAGGTGAAGTTTCAAGGGGAGGTAATGATAGGTTTGTAGGTGTCCTAGTTTGAGAGAGGCCACACGTCTGATTCACTTACCAACAGAAGGGGAAGGCGGCTAGGGTGAAGAGTTGTAAATAGTCATTCCTTTACTATTATTTTATTAAATATATAGATGGTTAGGACTTAGTAGAGGGGTATTATTCTTCCAGGAGTTTAGATAGTAATTTTTATTTTCCTTCCTATCAAGCTTAGAATAAATCAATAGGGAGCAGAATTTTTGTCTCATTTATCTCTACCTAAAGTAATATCCTATCAAATTAAAATAACAGATCCATTTATTTTTAGTTTAAAATAGAGTTTAAAAATATAGTTTTTTCACTTTAGATTGAAAACCGATCACAAATTTTCCCTTATTCTATTAAAATGGTTCATTTTTTAAACATGAAGTTTAAAATATTTCCAAGAAAACTATCCTTTTAAATACCAATGTGAAAGAGTTAGTAAAAAAGATTTCTAAAGATTTCAAAAAATAATTAATCATTTATTTATAAATAAACCACTAAATATTTGAAATAATATAAAATAATAAATAGAAACAACAACAACAACAATAACAACAACAATAACAACAAATATAATAACAACAACATAGTAAAAATCACTGAATGTTTGAAAAAATATAGAATTATAAATAGTAATAACAACAACAACTACTAAAATAAAAATAGAAAAAATAATAAGGACGTAGTAAAAGCAATGGAAACATAAATAGAAACCAACTATCATAGATTTATAGGAAACACAATTCATATAATAAATTCAAGTACTAGTGATCATGAGAATACGTAAGAGATCATGGGAGATTCTAGAAAAAACCAAACATGAATCATTATATCGGTATGCCTGATGTAATTCAATCACCCTAATGCTTGATCATACCCTACTTGGTCTAACTAAGGGAGGAAATTCCATAGAAATATGTATTCATACTAAAGGTAACTAGACATATTTTAATCATTTTCTATGTGAATCTTGTGCTCTCGAAAGTTCCACTAGCTACTCTTGGTTTCCCATGATATATAAAATGGATAAGATTCAATCAATAATTTCAAAAAATGATATGAAAATAAAAATATTTAAGTCATTACATGAAACGGAAATCGTAATCAAGGCCTCACCCCTGATCACCCCTTCTAGGAATAATAATCCTTATTTATATAAACAATAGTATCATAAATTTTTCCTATACTGCGGACACTTTCCTCCATTATAAAAAAAATAGAAAAAACTAGGGTAATGTTTGAGGGTGTGTGTTATTAATAAAACCATAGTTGAATGTGTCAATTGGGCCTCATAAACATTCTTTACAATAAAAAAATTTCTTGAAAGTAACAAACCAACCTATTAAAAATAAAAGAGAAAAATTATAAACCCATTGGTAAACCAAAACACCATTTGAAATATCATAATTCATTTATAAATGTCATTCAATAATTTCATCAAACACTTGGTGTGCATGGTTGATTAAAACAAATTTTCTTACTTTGAAAAGAAAGGAGAAACCACTTCATTCTATGAAAATCTAGTAGAAACCTAGTTTACTTCCAAAATAAACCCCAACACATTTAATACTATCATTATATACCTAAAATATAAGTTTATAAAATCAATAAATCAGGGTTATAATATTTAAGGGTTTATACATGGTCCAAACTACCTCAAATAGAATGAAAATGGGTAAGAACATTGAATCTGAGATGCAAAAAAGATGGAAGACAATCTGCACCTCCCTAAACATGAAGAATAAAAAGATATAAGGTCAAACCCTCACCCTAGGATTCATCTAAAAATAAATTAAGCATTGGGAGAAGAAGAAAATGAGAAAAAAGAAGGGGGAAGGAAAGGAGAGAGGAGATGAGACCTTACCTAGAAGACTCTACCTAAAATCAAGAGGAAATCACATGGAACCACCATATTGGGGAGGAAAACAAAGGGAAGGGGATCCAAGGGAATTGGGAAGTGAATGGGAGGATAATAGAGGGTTTGGGGGTTATAAATTTGGAAGGGTGGATAGCAAATTTCAGACTTTTAAGTTATATGAATATTGTACGGTTTGGCTACATAATTTACCAAACCATCAACCCCTCACCGAACAAAATTGGGAATCTATATAGTTTAGAATCACTAATAGGTAAAATCAGTTTGAATCATGCGAAACTCCTCTATTAAAACTATAGAATCATTCACATGGTTAGTGAAAAAACTATGTGTCAGTACGCTTACGCACCAAGATCTTCCACGGTTACCCCTGGGTTTTGTACACTTTAGACCCAACTAGTGTGCTAATCATGCGAACTAAACCATAAAAGAATAAAAAGAACCAAAAAGGACCCTTACGTAAAGGTACCCACATGGTTTTCCCTAAACTATTCACACTAACCATGAAACACCATAGAACCTATATAAGGGTCATCCAAATGGTTTTTTAAACCATGCAGTGACCATTCAAGCAAACCATGCAATGGAATAAAACTTCCAAATCATTCAAAAAATTGATCAGGTTTATATTGAAACTCAAGGAAAAGATTAAAGGATAATGAATAAATAAAATAAAGGGGAAAACTAAGGTCTTATTATTAAAATCCATCTATCAAATCTCATAATCATGGTAAGAATCTATGGAAAATATAATTTAATGGATTTTATCATACCAACCGGTGAATTTTTTTTTGTCATAGTCTATGCCATGACATTGCATAAACCCTTTATCCACTAGCCATGATTTATAGGTATTAAAATAAACTTTCATATATAGTTTCTTCTTGAATACCCATTTCCACCCAAAATACTTTAAATCTACTAGAGGATCTACAAGAAACCAAACTTAGTTATGATACATGGAATATATCTCATAATTCAAGGATTCTGGTTATCTTGCAACTTCTGAATTTCATCCTTATAGGGAATAAGTTCATCGTTATCTATTGATAATGAGTTACCATCCTTGGTGACTAGAAAACTATCTCTCTCTAGTTATATAATCCTTTCGGTGCTCTTATATAATAATCATGTATCTTGAACAACATATTACGTGGGGTCTTATGGAATTTTTTCCTATGTCAACTCTTTTTTATCTTGAGAATCAACTTCATAGTAGCAAATCTTTCTCCCACTATCTCTTTTGTACATGTTATCCCACTAAAGGAATATATATTGTATTTCAACTATTACCTTCTTGTCTAATGGGTCATATAGATAATATTTTCTTGTTTCCTTGGGATATATTAAAAATATAAACTTTGTACCATGAGGTTGTAGTTTATTTCCAGAAGTTAGACATAAAAAATTTTATGCAACCCCATACATGAGTATATGACAAGACATATTTATTTCCACACATTAACTCATATGGAATTTCATTTGTCACATTAGTTGGTGATCTTTTTAGTCTGTGTGTTTTAGCCAATAATGCATATCCCCAAAAGGATAATAGAAGATCTTCCTGGCTCTTCATTAACCCCACCTTTTCCATCAAGGTGTAGTTCCTCCTTTAATTAACACCATTCCATTGTGGTGTCTAAGGAGGAGTGAGTTGAGATAAAATCTCAAACTCCCTGTGATATTTGATAAAGTCATGGTTAATATATTCCCCACCTCGATCTAATTAAAGTTTATTTATCTTCTTATTGATATGATTATCAAATTCATTCATGAACTTGATAAATGTCTCAAAGAAGTCAGAATTGTACCACATTAAGCAGACACATTCATATATACTCAAGTAATTAGTAAGAGTTATGAAAAATGATTCTACCACTAGCTTCAATTGAAAATGTTCAAAAAAAATATGTATGAATCAATTCAATAAGTTTTGTGCCCCTTTCACCTTTTCCACAAAATGGAGGTCTGGTGATTTTTCCTTGTAAAAAAACATGATCCATACCAAGTGGTTTCAGTTCAAAAGAATCTAAATATCTATCTAGATATAGCTTTGTAATGTGTTTCTCATTTACTTGACCAAGTTAGTGATGACACAACTTGGTGTGAAATGAGTCATGTGAACTAGATTCATTATCGATTTTCAATACTTGGATTTATTATCCTAGTAGATAAAGACCACTATTAATGTCTTTAATACCATAAAAAATGTTATATTTATAAAATTAATAGCTATTATCCCCAAACATGAATACAAAGTCATCTATGTCTAAACTAGAAATATATATAATGCTTTTGGTAACACTAGAAACATAATAACAGTTATTCAAAACCAGAATCAACCACGTCAACAAAGGTGGTAGTCTCCTATATCCAATATTACAAATCAAGCCTTTTAAAAATATTATTACATGATTTTTAATATAAAAATCCAATAATTACAACTCAGAGATCGTGAGTCCTAGTGTATTTGGAATACTGAGTAGATAAAACAACAAGAAAAAAAATAAAACATAACATCTTTGTTTTTATTATCCTTAATGGGATCATAAATCCCTTTGAGCTCCTAAAACTATATAGGGTAAACTAAGGAATATATAAAATAAATGGGTGAAATAAAAATCCCAGTAAGGGAGTAAACATAATAACGAGGCATAACATGATATCATAAAATAGAAGGTTCATGAATAATCACATGGAAGAATAACATATAGAACATGGTATTATAAGATCATATAAACATAGGATATTTGCAGCAACATAAAACATGCCATAAGCATAAGTCAAACACAACTTAAAAGACAACATCACATGGTGGATAAAGTCCCATACTGGATTAGGTTTACTACCTAATCCCATATATAACAACTCATGAAACAAAAACTTTACCCAATGTATTGAATCATTAACTAGACACACCCATCATAACATATTCAATATTATGTGTGTCCTAAAAATGAAATCAATCATAAGGAAAAATCATAATAATCACTGAGGGAAATAAATGGATGGTGTAATCTTTCCTCATATCATAGTCAAAGGTAATTTTATAAAGAATAAATTTTCCAAAATTAACATAAGGAAAATATTTCCCCATCAAATGAATGAGGAATGAGCTAAGTTTATATATAATATATGTATATATATAATTTAGAATCAATCCATAACATCAAAGGTTTCAATTATTATTGAAAATTTATTTAAAAAACCAAATGTAAAAATTTTCTTGATGAAAATACCCTTTTCACTTTTGAAACCACTTCTTTAAAATCTAAATTTTCCCAAAATATTATAGAAAATATTTTCTTTGAAAAAAATTGCTAAAATGGAAACCCCATACCACAAAATAAGTTAGGGTTCTAATTTTATAGATAATAAAATGAGTGAAACATATTACCCACACCAATATGGGATAAATATATTTAAAAACATCTAATACTCTTAACACTCCACCTCAAGCTAGGAAATGTATATTTATATGCCCAAATATTTATACAAAAAATTATTCACATGGCCTAGACACCCCTTTTGTGAGAATATATACAAGTTTATCAGAGGTGTGAAGATGAATGAAGGTAATTTTATTCTCATCAATGTTTTCTCTAGAGAAATGTATATCAATTTAAATATGCTTGGTTCACTCATGAAAGATTGGATTTGTTGAAATCTTGATAGTATCTTGATTTTCTGGCCAAATATGTTCCAGTTTCTTGACAGTATACCCAATATTCTGTAGAATTTATTGCACCCAAATAATCTCTCCAATCACATATACCATTGCATGATACTCCAACTCCATGCTAAATAGGGATATAATCATCTGATTCTTGATTTTCCATGAGATCAAATTTACTCTAAAAAATACTATGAAATCATATGTAGATCTTCTAAAAGAGAGACATACATCATAATCTTCAGAAAAATGGCTCAATATTTTTATTCCCATGATCATATTATAGAATACCTAATTCCTGTTCCCTTTTGACATATCTAACAATGTGAAGAACAACCCCCCACTGTGTTTTTGTTGGAGATTCTATAAACTAATGCACTTTTATAACCACATAATAAATATCAGGTCGAGTCATCATCATATAGTTGATCTTCCCAATAATTAATCTTTATCTATAGGGTGATGAAAACATCTCACTATTAGTATAAAGTGACCTTTATCTAGATTAGATGTTTGATTCAACCGAGTTAACTTGAATCATGCCAGTCTCCTGCAATAGATCCAGAACATACTTTCACTAAGATATAAAAATTGGTTTGTTGTATCTAGAGACCTCAATTACCAATAAATATCATAGTGGACCCAAATATTTTGTTTTAAATTTTTTATGAATAAAATAATTGTGTCGACCAATGCCAATAGAATCACTTCCACTAATAATAATTTCATCCTCATAGACCACCAAAATTAGGATTCCTAATACATATTGATGATATAAAAAAGACGAATCCTTTATGCTTCGTCACATGCAAATGCTAATCATAATGGTGAAAAAATGTCTAAACCAATAATGAGGTGACTACTTGAGTCCATATAGTGATCGAATAAGGAAAAAACCTTGGAGGACTCCCCCTTAGCAAAAAACCTGGGCAGTTTCTCTATATAAACTTCTTCATTAAGAAAACCATTAAGAAAATCATTTTTAATATCCAACTAATAGAGAGGTCAGTGAGAGGAGGTATCAAGATATATAAGTAAGTGAATTGAGTCCGTCTTTTCCAGTGGAGAGAATGTGTCAAAATAATCAACTCTATATGTCTGCGCATAACCTCTAACAATAAGTTGAGCCTTGATACAATTAAGAGAGTCATATGAATTGAAACGTACTATATAGATCAATTTTCAACTGACCACCACCTTATTCGAAGGAAGATAGACAAGATCCGAATTGTGGTTGGTATCTAGAGCCCGATGTTCATACTACATAGACTACAACCAGATGGGAAGATATTTTTCCATAGAAATAGTTTGTGACATGGAGTGAGCAGCGAGTGGCTCTACAACTCCCGAGGTATCCATAGATAATCCCTGATATGACTGAAAAGATTATGATCCTTTTCAAAGTTAAATAGGGAGCTCTGGCGATAGAGGATCGGGTGCATGTGAGTCTTTAGGTGTGGTAGTAACATCATGTGTCAAGTCGGTAGGTTTTATTGATTAGTAAGTATATAAGTGTCCGAATAGGGATCCAATAACATCACTAAGAAGAGATAGATGTGGTGGTGTATCGAGAGAATATGTCAAAATAACATCATAAATAGTAAAAGTAGATGATGGTGGGAACTCATGAAATGATTTAACAGAGGAAACATATACAGAGACAACATAACGACACAAATTTGGAGAGAATCAATGATATATACATTGGGTTTTGGAATATCCAATAAATATACATTTGAGAGACCATACATCAAACTTGGCAAGTGAAGGGGAAATATCTTGAACATAGAACACACACCCAAAAATGTAGAGAGTTATATAATGGGTTGATGTTGTTGGAAATAAATAATGTAATGGTTTCTCCCCCTAAATAATAGATGATTTAATTCTATTGATAAGATATGTGGTTGTGAGAATGGAATCTCCCGATAAAATAGTCTGAACTTTCTTATGAAATAAAAGTGCATGAGAAACTTCTAACACATGACAATTATTTCATTCCAAAACACCATTATATTAAGGTGTATTAGGATAATAAGTTTTTATGTATGAAGATATGATCATTGATAAAAGATAAGAAAGTTCCAGATAAATATTCACTTCCATTTTTCGAACACAAACAATGAAATTTAGTAGAAAATCGGGTTATGATTTCTTGATAATAGGAGGGGAACACAGTAAATATTTCTGGATGATTCATTAACAAATAGACCAAAATCACTCATGAAAAATCATTGACTAAAGTAAAAAAATATTGATATCCTAGTTTTGATTGACTAGGACTGGGTCCCTAGATACCAGAATGGACCAAACAAACAGGATTAGATGCATGGTGGGTTGCCTGGGGAACATAGGCGACCTGATGATTCTTTTCATAATGACAGGGCTCATAGTTAAATGGAAGAAGAGGGCCCAAGACTAGAAAACGTTTCGAATGAATGGGGGAATGTGTATTACCATAGAGATAATGAAGTTTGAGGGCATGCGAAGATGTGGTAGGACATGCGATAACTAGGGCTGAGTCAAGCACATACACCCCACCCTGAAGGTGTCTACTACCAAGAAATCGATTGATCAAATGATCCTAAAATATAACCAAAGTAGATGAGAATATGGATTGGCACTATAAATTAGCTGTAAGTTTACTAATAGATAGTAAATTAAATGGAAAATTGGGAATAAAGGAAATGGAGGAGAGAGTTAAGCTAGAAATAATCGTACGACTCCCATAACTAGCAGTCTTCACTGTCTGTCCATAGACAATAGTAACATTACCTCTAGTTTAAGTTGAGTGATATGACTGATGAACACCTACATCCCCAATGATTTGATCTGAGGCACTAGAGTCTAGAACCCATGTGGTAGACCATTTGGAAAGATAGGCTGTTGGAGGATCTCCAAGAGAAACACTAGTTGTTCATGATTCCATAGTGTGATAGAAGACTAAAAACAGAAGGTCATCATGTTCTGAAGATTCATGATGAGAAGGTGTTGAAGCTCTAAAAATTGTATACTAGAGGTGATGATCTATTACGAACATTAATCAACCATGGAATAAGAAGACAAAACAATAGGTGTTGAAAATTCACATCTAGAACATTTGGGTATCAATTAGGTCATATAATAAATAATATTATGGACTATAGATGAGAATAATTATGTATGTTGGGGCATCACATAGGTATAGGTGAGACATTGGAAGAGTGTGGAATAGGGAGGGGTTGCTGCATAGGAAGGGGTGCTGGGCTGGCGGGTTTTTCGTACATAGAGGAGGGCAACCAGAAGGGGTTTCATATCATAGGGAGGCGTTTGTGCACAAGGGGGGGTGTGTCATTATATTAGAGTTGTGGAGGAAGATGTGTATAGGGTGGGAGGTCCGTTGTATAGGGGAAGAAGGAATCCCTCACATGGTGTAGGGGAAGATGAATAGGGGGTATAAGAGGGATGTCACAGGGGTAGGGGTCGTCACATAGAAGACTGCTCAAGAGGGGCCCTGTGTAGGGGACCATCACACAATGGGGAACTGTATAGAGGACAATCAAACAGGGGGACACTAAGCAAGAGGATGCCACTAGGGGGAGGAGAAGGGAACCGCGAGGGTAAAGGAGTGCAGGAAGGGATCACACAAGGGGCATCTGGGGAAGGGGATGTCACTGCCAAAGGGGTGATAGGAAAATGATCGATGTAGGTCGTGAAGGCTGGCGACACTAGAGGATGGAGGTGTGACAGGATGTGCAATGTGAATGGGTGATATGAGAGAATGGGTGAAGGGTTAAAACCTCTTTTATACAATGTTATGATGGAAACCTCATACCTCACAATGAGGTAGGGTTCTATATTTTTAGGTGAGAAAACGAGTATAACATATTACCCACACTGATGTGGGATAAAAATATTTAAAAACATCTTATACTCTTAATAAGAATCATGAAAACTTTCTAAATAAACATCAAATCTCTGAGAAATAATGACGTCAAGAAATTCCTTTCATGTTGAAGAAAACATTCCTATCACACTTTTGTAAAAAAAATTAAAAAAGTTCCTCATTCAGAAACCAACAGAAATATTAATTTTAATACCTTTTGTAAAAAATAAAACTTGGGTAAAAATGACATTAAAAAATCATAGAAAAACATTAAAAACATTCTTGGAAACATTATTAGAAAACATGGATATGGATTAAAAATAACTTTCAACCGAAAAGGGAAATTATGTCGTATTTTCTGAATTTTTTTCTCAATCATTTTAAGTAGAAAATAGAGGATAATGGTACTATTACACTAGAATTTTATGAATAACAAGAATAAAATAAAATGAAAAGGGTTAATTATTTAATGATCATATAATTTCCTTCAATTTAAATTTAGGCACAAACAATCCCTATTAAAAGGAGATTGAAACACAAATCCCTTACCACTTTGATGACTTTTGAATCCAAATTTCATAAAATAAATAAATCAAAATGAATCATTAAATACCATGAATAAAAATATATTAATGATATAACATATCAAAGTTTTAGTGTATAAACCACAAAAATGAATAAAGTGTTGAATATGGAATATGTCTCACAAGATTAAAAGAGAGATGATAAACTCTTACAATGATCATAACGTTGAAGTGAGAATTAATAAATGAAGTGATTATGTGTATCAAATGAAAATCCATATAAAAAAGTGAAAATAAAATATAAAATAATCAATGCTCATTACACACCTAATCATATCATATCAAAGACAATGAATATGTAATATAAATGAAGAGAAATTGAGTTATGAAACACTTTACCAATTGGTAATCTTCAAATAAAACCCCCTTTGATGAAATAAAATGAATTGTAACATAAAAAAAATAAAATATGAATTATTATTTATATATTATACAAAAGTAAAAATATTTTGACCATATAAAATAAATTATATGAATAACATTAAAATATTCTTTAATGATGGGAAATTGAGAAGAAATCCCTTACCTTAAGTCCGACTTGTGAGGTGCATTCGTTAAATCGTGAATAATAAAATTATTTTAATTATTTACATGATTAAAAATATTTTTTAAATTAATTATTCCTTTAATTTTATTTAATAACATGTTATATAAAATTACATAATCAATTAAGTTCACGTCAGACTTGTGACAATATATGGATCAAAAGACTAATTTTTTTTGGTAAGTTGACTTTGTTCAAAGAGGTTATTGATAAATAATCTGCAGAATATTAATCATGAAATAATTGTCATTTTTATACATAAATTATAATTTTAAAGCCAACCTTTAAATATTGTTATGAAAAATGCACTACGTTACAATCATGGAGATGGTACGTCATACACACACATGAGCAACGTTTCCATTTTTAACAATCATGATGGGAAGAAGGTAAGTATTATTTTATCTTTATATAATGATAATTGAATCAAAAATAAAATATTATTTCTTTAGATAAATGTATATATACCATTCATATGATACAATGATGAAAAATGAACCACATTGCTCCGTAGAGGTGGTAGTCCTAACGTACGTACGAACGACACTATCATTTTTTAGTAAATGAAAAGATAAGAATATAGGTGATATAATATCTTTATATAATGATAAATATGTCATTAATATAATATATATACGTTAAATACATCATTATAAATATCCATGAGAGGCAGTGATGGAAAAATAATTACATCAATTTAAGAGGCGGTAGTCTTTCATACACAAGAACGATGGCTTCATTTCCCATTTTATGGAAGAGGACATAAATATAGGTTATGTAATTAACATAATAAAATAACATTATATGAATGATTTTGATGTTATTGTATCATCAGGTTGAATAATATTTTAAGGAGTTTGTAGAATAAATATAACAAAAACACTCGATTAAAAGTTATCACTCTTCTTCAAATAATCTCATTTATTTTACACCTTAAGCCCTAAAAGGTTGATATTTTACCTTACAAAATACCTATAGAAAGAGGGAGTGTTTTGATGGTATTTGGAAAGGAATTTTATAAAATAAAAGTCTTTTTATGATTAAATAAAATAGGAGAGGAGGTGTCCTTTTATAAGTGAGGGGAGGGACACTTTTCTAAAATTTTCAAAGTATTAACTTAATATAAATTATTTATCAATAAAAAATTTATATAAAATGATAAATTATGAATATAGGATGGGTATAGGTAAAAATAATCTCACCCAATAAAATTGAGATAAGTTTATACAATTTTTTTTCCCTTTACTTTTTGGTTCTAACCAGTATGAACTCTTTTTGACAATTACTACGATAACAAAGTTTTTACTATTTAGGGATCAATATAATTAATTTAAAAGTACAATTAGTCATAGTTGATATTTTTAAAAATATAATAATAAAATTTACCAATATATTATTTTTTATAAAATTTATATCATATTATAAAATATTATTTACTATAAAATAACATTAATGTTAATTTTGGTACTATTCAATTAATTTGACTTTGAAAACAACATGATAGCAAAGGAATTAAAGTATAATACTTTAAAAAACCTGTACCCTGTTATATTTATCTAATAAATTCTTGGAATATAATAATTCATTAAAATTATATTATTTTTAGTATTTTTAGAGTCATTTATTTTATTTTTCAATTAATTGAATAAATATCGTGTCAGTGTTGCATAAGCATTTAAAGAAATTATTTTGTTACTAAAAATTAGAAAAAATTACCACGATAAAAAAATTGAACTCTAAAATTAACTCTTATAATAGAAAATAGCCTCTATTTATCACTATTTCAAGAATTTAGAGATATTAAAACAAAAGGAATAACATTATTTACTTTTCTTTACATAAAATAATATAAAGGTGAAAATCAATGAAATATGGAAACAAGTTTCCGCATTTCCAAACCATGGTTGGAAATTTCAAAAATTAACTCATATAATAGGATAAAGGCCAGTACTAAGGTAATTTATTGTCTGTATCTTATTATTTTTAACCTTAATTACCCGATTTACCCTTACCGTGGTAACAATCATTTACTATGGTTACTATTCATTATCCCAAAAACTAAAAGGGGTATATTTACCCACAATGGACATAATTATTCCCAAAATGGATTATAGTTTTTAAAAATAAAATTCTTAAAGTTCTAGAAATTAATTTAAGATTAAAACACAAAGCACAATGAAAAACAGTTTTTTAGAAAAACGATTTTTATGTATAAAAATGTTTTTATACCAAATTCAAGTATAAAATTTATTATAAAGAATATAATTGGATTATATTTAATCATAATTAACTAATTAATGTTTAAAAAAAATATAAAATATAATTTTATTTTGTAAATAATTTAAAATAAAATACATTTTTCAATAAAAATCGTTTTTTTTCACTATTTATTGAAAAATCAAACTTTTTAGAAAAATATCAAAATATCTCCATAAATTAATTTTGATATTCTAATTCCGAAAATGATATAAAAATTTTCAAATAAAATTTCTAAAAATTGATGAAATTAATTATAATATTTGGTCACAAAAAGTAATAAAAACCATTTTTGAAGAAAACATATTTTTGAAAACTAAAATGACTACTAAAAATTGAGTTATTATTTACTAAGATTTCTTCAATAGATTTATATTAATTAAGCAATTTCTATATATTTCATGAATCAGTTAATCCTATTCATACTCACTATCTTAATGGCTAGGTTATAGTGGTCATATTTAAATATTTCATGATTCATTTAGGCTCGGTGTTGTGTGTCGTATATGTTGTGGAATATAGTTTTATTTTTTTCAGAATTTCATGGTGTTACATTCCCCCATTTAGTAAATTACATCCTATAAATTTGAAATTGATCTTAGTAATAAAGGTTTTGACATCTAGAAATACCTTTTTTGAAATCTCTCATCGTAAAAAGGGTTAAAAAATTTCTCTTAAACAGATGGTAAGGGAAATAAGAAAGTCATCACAAAACTAGGATTCCAACTAGAAGAAAATTAGTGGGAGGTGAAAATATGGACATTGAGGAGAAATCTAACTCCCAAGGACTAATATGGAGTAATTAATAACAAGGTCAGGAGAAAGTTACCAATCACAAAACCATAAATTTGTGACGGGTGAAAAAACCATTGATTCATCATAAATGAATGTAATAGTATAATTTTTTTTCAAGATTCTTTTCCTATAGTTTAAAACATCCTTTTACCATATAAACTGAGAATATATGGAAACAATCATACTATAAAAGTAATATTTCATCCATTAATCGATTTTAACTACAATCTCACATATTTCTCCAAATGATGAGTATTCAAGAAGAATTTTTTGTCTCTGAAACAATAAAATTAACATGTAATGATTCAAAAAATCCACAAAAAGATAAAAAGATGTTATTCAAGTATTTAAATATTAACCAAAATGATTATTCCAAGTTAAGATAATATCCAAAATGAATAATATATTTTACTTAAAAATTTCCACAATAACACAGAATGTTAAACATAGATCATTCCATAAACCAACATCTTAAATTACCTCAATAACCTCAATATTAAGGAAAATTTTAACCTAAAATGTGATCTAATGTCATTAAAAATACATCTAAAATTTAATTTCATTCTTCCCAGATAATCATTTATGTTAAACCTAAATGTTATATATACCTCAATCCAAAAAAAAAAACTTCTCCTGAAATGTCATTAATCACCAAAATACCAAATTCAAAATGATTTGATCCAATGATATGATTCCCAAAATAAAATTAATAATTATACATAAAATTTTTTATGTTAAAAAATTTCATACTGACTAGGAAATCATGTGGGAATGTGGTAGGTGATGCACCCTTGTCACCCTTCACTTATAGGCTCAAGCACCATGGCCTTACTAGATGAGACGAGACTGTTACCCAGATTGCGGGTTTTCCTATTTATAAAACTATATTAATATAATTTCTATAACATTCCCAAAAATATTATGAAAATTTCCAAAAATCACATTAATCATTAAATCAATTTTTAACCACTCAGGTTTTCTATACACCTTTTTTCATACAAAATAAAATAATTTTAATTGATTATTATTAACTTAATATCAAAGATAAGAGAATACTAAATGGTTAACAATAACTTTAAACTTATATCTATAAAATTTAAAAACACTCTTCCTCAAATAACTTATTTTTACTAAAAATCATACTAAACCCAACAATTATATTACCATAAATGTCTCCCAAAACACTCTAATCATCTTAGACCTCCATAATAATGAACCTAAAAATGGTACCTATTACTTTAAACTTATGATAAAACTTATACTTATCAACCGAAGAAACTTTAGGTTTATCCCATATCACTATGGAATAACATAGGTTTCCATATGTTTTATTCTATCATAATTATTCTTAAAGAAAATGTGAATTAACAGAAGCATATCCCACGAGAGTGTCAAACTTGGTGCATAGTAAGGGAACACTGGATCACAATGAGGGTTGATATATTCTTAACCAAATCCTTTTGGGGTTATTACACCTAGATTCATTTGTTTCAATACCTT
Source organism: Viscum album (assembly GCA_963277665.1). Taxonomy (NCBI): domain Eukaryota; kingdom Viridiplantae; phylum Streptophyta; class Magnoliopsida; order Santalales; family Viscaceae; genus Viscum; species Viscum album. Next base: position 1,121,874,629 of record OY728121.1, read on the forward strand.
GTCTACTTATAGAATCCATATGGAGATGTATTGCTAGGAAAACTACAAAATCTCTTCCTTACTAAAGCATTATGATGTTATCATATACATAGACTTATCTTTGATATTTTTACAAATGATTTCGAATCTAAATCAACAAAAATAAATATACCTTGATCTGATATAAACTATAGTGACACACAACTTTTACACATATTATTACATGATTTTCAATATAAACATCCAATAATTACAACCCAAATATCGTGATCCCTAGTGTATTTGGAAGACTAGGTACATATAACATCAAAAATAAACTAAAACATAAAATATTTATTTTTATTCTCATTATTAAGATGATAAATACCTTTAAAATCTTAAAACTATAAAGGATAACCTAATTAATACATAAAATAAAGGGGTGAGCTATAAAACCTAGTAAGGGAGTAAACATGATAATAATCCATAACATGATATCATAAAATAAAAGACTAATGAATAATCACATGAAATCGTAACATAAAGAACATGATATCATAATATCATGGAAACATAGGAAAGTGGTAGCAACAAATAATAGGAAATACACATAAGCTAAGGCAAACTTCTAAGACAACAACTCATGGTGGACAAAGTCCCATAATGGATTTGGTTTACTCCCTAATCCCATACATAACAGCTCATGAGACCAGAACCTTAACCAATGAATTGGAGAACTATCTGGGTGAAACCATCATAACATGTTCATAATTATGTGTAAATCAAAAAAAAAATATATGTCATAATAATAATAATTACCCATGTAAAGTGATGGGTTAGATAATCTTGTCTCAAATCATAATCAAACGAAATTTAATAAAAAAATCATTTGAGAAATAAACATAAGACATGCATTACCCTATCAAAGGAAGGTAACATGAGCTAGGTATATATGTAATAAATATATATATAGAATTTAGAACCATTATATAACATAAAATGTTGTTATAGTTGATTAAAAGGTCTTTAAAATAACACATGGAACATTTATTGAGTAAAAAACCTTTTCACCTTTAAATCAATTCATTAAAATATAAAAAGTTCCAAAATATTATAGAAAAATATACTTTGAAAATAACCATGGAATGTGATGGAAACTTAAAAAAATCTAGTGTTCATAATGGTGGGAAATTCTATTCATGCTATATAAGTTAAAATAAAAACACTCATTTCACACTTTTGTAAAAGAAAGTCAAAAGGTACCTTACTTGGAAAATGATAGTATATTATCTTTGAAACATTTTTTAAAAAGTAAAACATGGTGAAAAATGACTTTAAAAAATTATAAGATAATATTAAAAAAATTCTTGAAAACATTTTTAGAAAACATGGATATTGAAGAAAAATCATTTTCAAGTGAAAAGAGAAATAAAGTTGGATTTTCTTAAAAAAGAATTTTATTAATCATTTTGAGTATCAAAGAGAAGATCATGGTACTATTACTTGAAAATTGAATGAATAACTATGGGTGAATAAAATTAAAGGGGTTTATTATAAAATGATCATATCATTTCCATCAATTTAAATTCAAGCATAATAAATCCCGATTAGATTGCGATTGTGACATAAATATCTTATCACTTTAGTAATTGTCAAATCAATCCCTTATAAAAGAAATATCTTAAAATGAGAAATTAAATACCATGAATAAAAATATATTAATGATATAACATATCAAAGTTTTTTAATATAATAACCCAAGTCATTCATATGTAGATATTACATATATTTAGATGAATATTCATCACATTATATAAATACACTTTTGGGAATTTTGAAGGTATAATGAATTTGGAAACTTGAAAACATAAACAACTTTTTCAAAAAATATATAAATCATCTCTAACTTATTTCCTCAAAACTAGAACCCTTTTTGATATATAATACTTAATACATTTCTTCATATATTAGTGAAAGTAAACATAAGAAAAAGGTGAGTTCAGATGCTTGGTACGGTTAAACAAGGGATATATCAATGATAACATGAGCATAAGGGCATAAGAACATTTTACAAAAATAACCTACATATCAAAGATCATAATATTGAGTCATGTAATAAATATTGATAATTAATAAGACATGAATCATAATGTAGCATGAGTAATGAGAGAATACCATTAGCATAAAACATGGAATTATGGAATACACTTAAGAAAATAAAATCATTTCCTTAGTAGTCAAGGCTATTTGAAAAAACTATCATAGTGGAATAGATTGACTCCCCAAATTATCATAATTTTCCCGGTTCAATCCAAGACTATCATAGTGGAATGAGTTCACTCCCCAAACCATCAGAGTAGTCAAGGTTCACTCCCAAGACAATCATAGTGTAAAATGCCTCTTAATAAAATGGGTTCACTCCACATTCCAGTCTGGTTTATCTCATGAGATATCAATATTTACCATATAAATTAAAGGGATATATAGGTATCACCTATCAAATAGTGAAAATCATACATATTTGTGCTATAATATTATAAATTATTTATCATATAAAAACCCATAAAAGGAAATTATGTTCATAAACATTTCATCATAACACAACTCATGTAAAAGAAATAGAATTCATAAAAATCATGTCATCATAAACATAAATCATAAAAATAATTAATAAGGATGTTATCATTGGATAATATCCCTAGTAAATCATAGATAACATCAAATAATTTTATCTTAGGTGGAAAATAATTTTGAATGATAGCTTGAAATAATTCTTGAGGGAAATATTCTTTCCATTATGAAATAATTTTTTAAAATACACACACTTATAAAGAAAAAATTTTCTTTGAAAAATACATTATAACCTTGTAAAATAAGTTTCCAAGTGTTAAGGCAGCATAAAGGTGGGAAAATCCACTCATTCCGTATAAGTTAAAAAAACACTCCTTTTATTTTTTTGTTAGAAAAGTCACAAAAACCTCATTTTGAAAACGACAAAAAGATTTCTTCAAACAAATTTTGTGAAAAGTAAAAAATATGTAAAAATGATTTTAAACAATAGTAAAATCATTTTTGAAAACATTTTTATAATAAATTTAAGTGAAAGATAAATATTCCATATCAGATTCTTAAATATAAACAATCTCAAATAATGATGAGATTGTGAAATAAAACCTTACCTCAAGTCTCATATTTCTTATTTCACATTAAAACCTCATGAATAATAAATATATATTTATTATACATGTATTTAATAACTTTATTATAATATATCACACCATTTATGTTTATTCATAACATCTTATCTCCCATTTATTAATAATTTTTAATTAAAATCACTGTTTTGGGTGATAACTGCTTCTTTTTCCAAGCATGTTTCAGTTTGAAAGTCTCGACCCTTATAATTTGATCATGGTACCATAATTTTTAGAATGTTAATAATGGTATAAAAATAATATATATTAATTATATACATATTTATTTTCATTCATTAAAAGTAGATATAGAAAAATAAATTACACCGTTCATGGAAATGGTGGGTCGTATGTACGCTTGAACGTTGTATCAATTTTGCGACTGATGGAATAAAGAAAGGTAAATAATGATTAAAATTTAAAAATCATTATTATATAATATATATAATATATATTCATCAAATTCATACTTTTTAACATCCATGTGAAATATAAATGAAAAATGAATCACATAGCATCACGAAGATTACAGTCCATATGTACGCATGATTGACATTAATGTTTCCCAAAAGTTTATATGATAAGAAGATAGATATGATATTATTATTTAATAAGTATAATTATGTAATAAATATCATATATAAATATTAATCACATCATAATAATCATTCATAAAATATGGCGATGAAAAATGAGTTGTATCGCTATGTGGAAACGGCATGTCGTACATACGCACGAGCGATACTTTCACTTCTTATTTGATGAGAAAGAGGGTGTATAATTGTGTTTTAATAATCATAATAACACTTAATAATATTGATTATGATTATGTTATTATTTTAATTTGAATATAATAGATTTATAGAAGGTAAATAATAGTATAAAATAAAGTGACTATTTTATGGCGATTTCCAGTTCTTAGAAAGAACTCCTTTAAATCTCCACTTAAGGACTCTAAAATTGGTTTTTTGAGATTAAAAAAACCTATATAATGTAGTTATGATAGTTAATAAAATAATTTTTAAGAGTATTGTTGAGCTACAAATCTCAATATAGTGAATAGGAAGTTCCCTTTTATAATTGAGGTGAGGGATACTTTTGAAATTTCTTAAAAGATTAAAATATATTAAGACTATTCTTGATCCAAATGATTCCAAATTGCCTTTAAATTCATAGGGGGTGACATTTTAGACCATATATTTTACCATTTATTATTATTTAATATTTTTATGATTTTTAAATAATTTAATAAAATATTAATCCCATAAAATATCATTATTGTCAATTTTGATACTATTCAATACTTTGATTACAAAAACATCAAGAAAATATGTCAATTTCTAACCAACTATTTTATTATATCATAAAAATTTCATGTTCATATATATAATTTGTGTATTGCCTTAAATATCTCAAATTATGTTACTTTTAATATTTTTAATATCATTTATATGATTATTCTATTAATTAAATAATATTTTCATCAACATTGTGCAAGTATTTGAGGTAATTGTTTCTTTACTAAAAATTGAAAATACATTACCATGATAAAGATAAATATTTTAGTTTTAAAAATAATATTTATATTAAAACATATTATCTGGATAACCACGTATTAAAATATTGTAGTTATTAAAAATAAGAGTGTGACATGATTGACATTCATTAAATAAAATATTATAAAGGTCATAATATTAGCCATGTGGCTCTAAAATGTCATAAATCTTACCCTTGGATGATTATGGTTGAGATATCATCGTAAAATAATATTTAGGTATGTTTTTGGGAAATTTAATATTTATTATCATTTTATTTTTATCCTTTAATTACAAGATTTTCCCTTTACCATGGTAAAAAATTATTAAGTTTACTGTTCATATTATCCCAAAATAAAAGAGAATAATTTAAAAAAATTGGACCAACTAGTTCCAAATATAGAATCCATTTCATAAAATTCAAATTAAATAATTTTCAAAGTTTAATTTAAAATTATTTCGACAAAATGTAATGAAAAATAGTTTTTTTTTGAAAAATGCCATTTTTAAATATAAAAAGTTTTTATACTAAATTAAAGTTTAAAAACCATCTAAAAAACCATTATTGAATTATTTTAAATCCAAATTATCTAATAAAATTTTAATACTAACCAAAATATATTTTTAATTTCTAAATACTTTAAAACAAAAATAGTGTTTTCAATAAAAATAGTATTTTTTCACTATTTATTGAAAAATCAATCTTTTGAGAAAATTCAAAAAATTTATTGATAAGATAATTTTTACCTGATGAATTCATAAATTAATGTACCTTTTTAAAATATATTTTCTAAAAGTTTTAGAAATTAAATATATTATTTACTCATATGAAAAACCATTTATTGGGGAAAACGTATTTTTGAAGAACAAAATGACTTTACAAAAAATTGTTTGATTATTTTATGATAAATTTTAAATAAATTTATATTGAGTTAGACCTTTATATTTATTTCTTAAATTAGTTAATCATGTTCACACCCACCAATCCATTGACTTGGCAATAATGGACACATAATATTTCAATAATGTTATGTGGTTTATTTAAACTCACTATTCCGTGCAACATAAGATACTGAAGAAATAAAATTATTTAATGTTTCATAAAATTATTGGGGTGTTACACAGTATATACACAATACAAAAGAAAAAATAGTTGAATATGTCATCTATCTCAAAAGACTAAAAGTGGGACAAGAAACCTTTATAATGATCATTACATTAACATGAGAATTAGTCAATTAAGTGATTACGTGTATCAAGTGTAAATCCACATAAAACAAGTTTAAATAAAAAATAAAAAAGGTCATTACACACATAATATTAGGATAATAAATACAATTAAGAAGTAATATAACCTAATGAAGAGAAATTGAGTTATGAAACACCTTACCACTTGGTAACATTCAAATCAAATCTCAATGGGTGAATTAAAATAAATTTTAATATAAAATACCATTATTTATGAAGGATTAATGATATAATATATAAAATGGGTAGTATATACACCATATAACATAAATTATATGCATAATATTAAAATATGTCTCAATGAAGATAAATTGAGGCAAAATCTCTTACCTCGATTCCAACTCATCATATATGTTTTTTACCTACTAAATAATAAATGTATGTTAATAATTTAATTTTTTTATAAACTTTTTAAATTCCATTATTCCTTTTATTTTATTTAATAACATGTTATATACAATTAATTACCAATTAAGTTCATGTCATACTTTTGACGATATTTGGCTCATATGTCTAAAATGACTTTGGTAAGTTGACTACAATAAAATAGGTTATTGATCCATCATATCCAGTATAATAATAATGAAATAATTATCATTTTATAAATTAATTATAAGTTTAAAACAAACCTTAAAAAATAGTTACGAAAAATTAATCATGTTACTATAATGGAGACGGTAGGTCGTACGCACGCGTGAGTAACATTTCCATTTCTCAAAAAATCATGATGGAAAGAAGGTAAATATTATTTTTTATCTCTAGAATATTCAATATATCATAAATAAAATATTATTTATTTAAATAAACTTATATATATCCTTTATATGATGTGGTGATGAAAAACAAATCACATCACTTCGTGGACGAATGATGTTATCATTTATTAGTGAATGGAAAGATCAAAATATATTAAATATATTATATTTATAGAATTATAAATATGTAATGAATATTATATATGTACATTAAATCAATCATTGCAACCAGATGTGATAGTTAGTGATGGAATATGAATTACATCGGTTCACGAGGCTATAGTCCTCCGTACACACGAACGATGGTTTCATTTCCTATTTTAGGGAATATGAGATAAATTTAGGTTATGTCATTAACATAATAAAATATAATTATATGGTATATAATTATTATATTATATTATGATGGTTGAATAATATTTTATGGAGGTGGAAGAACAAATAGAACAAAAACATTTGGTTAAAAGTTATACCGCTTCTCTGAACAATCTTCTTTATTGTACACCTTAATCCCTCTCAGATAGGTATTATGAATAAAAAAGAACTCGAGAGTGAGGGTGGATATTAAGAAGGTATTTTGATATGTATTGGATGAACTTAAATTCTTTTTATGTGTGATTAAAATAGAATATTACATCCCCTTTTATAAGTGAAAAGAGGGTCACTTTTGGAAAATTTTAAGGTATTAATTAATTAATATTAATTATTTTTTATAGAAAAATGGATAAAAATGATATATTTAAAATATAAGATAAGGATGATTCAAAATAATCTCATAAAATAAATTTTTTACTAGTTTATACTATGCTTTTACTTTATCTTTTTTTAACCCGCATGAACCCTTTTTGACAATTACCGTGATAACAATGTTTTTACTCTTTAATGATCAATATAGTTACTATAAAAGGACAATTGATCCATAAATGAAAAATATTTTATATTTTTAATCATATGTAAATATTATTTCTAAATATAATAATTTTTAGAAAAACTATATTATTAATTAAAATATTATTTATTATAAAATATCATTAATGTTAATTTTGAAACTATTCATTTAATTTGAGTTTGAAAGAAATATGAAAAATAATTTGAATATAATACTTTAAAACATTAATAAAATGTTATATTTATCTAATAAATTCTTGTAACATAATAATTCATTAAAATTATATTAATTTTAATATTTTTAGAATCATTTATTTTATTTTTCTATTAATTAAATAAATATCGTGTCGACATTGTGTAAGCATTTAATATAATTATTTAATTACAAAAATTAGAAATAAATTATCATGATAAAAAAATTATCTCTCAAATTTACTTTTATAACCTAATAGATCCCCTATTTTTCCAAGTGTCAAAAATTTAGAGAAAATAAAACAAAGAGAATGACATTTTTTCCCTTTTCTTTACATAAAATAATATAAAGGTCCGAATGAATGAAATACGACACAAATTTTACATATTTTAAAAAATTTTATGTACATGGACGAACTCCACTCATCCAATAGGATGAATACAATTGTTAAGATCATTTTTTTGTATTTATTATATTATTTTTAACAATAATTATCTGATTTACCCTTACTATGGTGACGATTGTTTACTCTAGTTACTGTTCATAATCACTAAATATAAAAGGGATCTATTTTAAAAATTTTGACCTCCTAGTTATAAATATTTAATCCCTTTTTCATGATTCAATTTATAGAAGTGATAGAAATAAATTTAATAATAAAACACAATGTAGAACAATTTTTCCGAAAAATAATTTTTTAAGTGTAAAAATGGTTTACACCAAATTCAATATAAAAATAATTAAAAATAATATAATTTTAATATTTTTAATAAAAAATAACTAAATAAATTTATTAAATTATCCAAAAAATTTACTTTTTAAATAATTTAAAAGAAAATACAGTTTTCAATAAAAATCAGTATTTTTTATTTTTTATTGAAAATTGAATCTTTTCAAAAAAAATATAAAAAGTTCACCATAAGATAATTTTGATATTATTATTTCAAAAATGATATATTTTTTATCAAATAATATTTATAAATGTTTCATAAATTAATTATAATATTTTCTCACAAAAAGAAATAAAAAACATTTTTGAAGAAAACATATTTTTGAAAAATAAAATAATTTTACTAATCATATTGATACTCATAAATTTAATGGTTAGGTTATAATGGTAATATTTAAATGTTTCAAAATCTATTTAGGCTCGGAGTTTCATGTCATATATTCTATAGAAAATAGTTTTCTTTTTTTAAATCTCGGGGTATTACATCAAAGGCAACTGATCTTTCTCCCTTGGAAGCTCGAAGTTCCACTTCACCTCTAGAAACCTTCCGAAATATACTTGTTTACTATATTTGGATATAAATGTGAGAATTAGATACTATATTTAATACCCAACTAGGTGAAGGAGTACGTGTTTTATCTTGTCCTCCATTTCCTTCAAGTGGATACTGACAGTACTCAACTGTGGGGACAGAGAGTTGGTTTTTCTCCCTATTCATTATTCGGACATTCTGAATGACTTTTCTAGGTGCTTCCAGATGATGCTACTATTATTATTGATATGTTTGGGAATTTATGTTCTATAGCTTGAGGTTTTCTACCGAATTTGATATGAGGTAATATTTGGACATCACAAGGGGAGGATACTAGTGATCTTGAATGATTTGGGTGGGTTTATATTCTCCTTCATTGTTTTTTACAGAAATTGAATAGTGTGATTCCATGGAATCTTCTAGAAGAGGATTATCATAGGTATAGACTGTGCGGGAAGGTGTATTCTCCTGTTCAAATTTTTCAACCAAATATTTTTGGTTAGATTTTCTCGAGGGTAAAGAGATGTGGCCCTATACTCAGTTGAAAGGTTTATTCCCCCTCAGGTATTTCTTACATGCCATGGAATTTATGAACTAGGTTAGAATTCGGAAAATGGAACCCTCATCATGTGAAGAATTCACTTTCGTACAATGATGGTGATGGAAAATTGTAGAAATCACCCCTTGGAAAGAACCTTGTGTATTCTGGATGAGGTCAATTTTGGCCTCTTGATCCACCACCCTATGATAAGGGAGGGACTAGATGTTGTTTTCTAAGGAAATTCCCCCAAAAAGTTTTAAGATGTGGAAAGGTTTAATCTTATTTTGGACAACTTGTCATCCCTGATTGGACAATCAGTGGGGATTTTAAAAAAGAATGGCATATCAGATGGCCTACATGGTCTGCATGGTATCATTCAGGTGATACTCATGAACTAGTGAATTCGATACCTAGTGATGATGATGCTTGGTTGGAAATTTATTCTTCTATTTTTATGAGGACCTAATATTAACTTTAGTTAGGTCATACATATATGAGGGATAGGGTGTCACCATTTAAATTTGAGGGACATCATGATTGATGTTCTTGAAGTATATATGAGAAAAACAAATTAAAAACCACATCAAATGATCATATCCTTAAATGAACAGATGAAAAATTGATTATCTTGTTTCGTCCTATTTCATTTTGAGAGAGATAGGTTCCTGAAAGGTTGGTGACACAAGAATCCGGGATTAAGGATTCACCTTCAGTTCATAATTTTTTTCCACCCATAATATTACACATGGGGATGAAATGAAATTTTTTAGTGTTAGTGGATAAAAAATATGTAAGACACATATCAATGTACCTTTCAAGAGGTTTCCAATGGGGTTAGTTTTTTGATCAAGAAACACACAATGGTTCAATATATGTGATGACTCAGCGACCAGTTTTCAAAAGGTAGGTGCTCATTGGGAGGTTTTGCCAATGATACTTATGAAATCACAATGGTTGATGGGTTGAGATCACAAGAACATCAAAACCTCTTGGGTGGAAGTGTTTCATACTATGGGACTTGATTAAAGATTATTGATATATTTGGGAATCCTTAATACTAATATATTGGTCACCCTTGAAATTAACAGTCAATTAACTACTTTTTTGGAATTCATAATCATATATATACATCAGTGTTTCTTCATCTATGGAGATATCTATGTGTATCTGAGGATCTCTATAGATGGTACCCTCTGATGTATTGATTATATATTCTATTATCACAAATATTAAGATGTGGGTTTTGAGCCACATAGTGGGGAGTTCTGAAGTGTATCATCAATCAGGTAGATGGGTGTTATTTTGATATCGGTATCTCACCCATGAGATGGGATATATATGTATCCTTGTAAAATTAATTAGAAAAAAAAACATTTTGTGACACTTAATAGGGTACATAATAAATTTTAATATCATATTATTAGGACCAAATAGTGTAGTTTAGCACCATGTGGAAAGGACGTCAAATAGAAAGGTTCCTAGTAAATGTTTTGGGTGAGACTTATGCCTAGTCGAACTAGGGAATCTAGAAATGATATGGGCACCTAGGTTGGGTATGACTCAATTGGGAATGTGGCCTAGAAGGAATTAAGGTTGATTTGGGGTACTGGGTTTGCACCTCAAGTAGGCATCCTATATATCCCATTTGAATGGGAATCAAGGCCTAGGTTGTTCGGTTATGATGAACCATGCCTACAAAAGCCCTTGGGTTTGTTTCATATGGGAGTGTAGACCATTGAGATGATTATGTTGGGGATTACTCCTAAGGAGTATTCCTTGGTGATTGAGTTTGTGTATGGGTAGGGATTACACCAGATATGAGGATAAGATAGTGACTGATAGTGAAATGGTTAGATCTTATACCATATAGGAGGTCCATAGATTGAGTTGGGGCTTACACTTTGAATTATTCCCTAGTTGGGGATCATGCATATGTCATGATCATTCCCAAACTCTAAGACTGCATGAGCCATGCTCTATGGGCAAAACAAGTGGAAGTGATAGATCTAGAGGACAACAAAATCAGCTTTATCTACTTGTGGACAAGGATAAAACCTAAAGGAAGAGGGAGAGAGAGCAAGATATGAAATCTATTCCCTCTAGTCATTGTAACTTGGGCACAAATGGAGATATAAAGGGCTTTGAGTTACCTATCACCCCACTTATTTTCATAACTAGTATAGTCACATTCGATGTTTATCCAGCTATGGCCCTAGGTTATGGAGAACGATGAATGAATGATGTAAAATAGGTCCTACAGGAAAGGATAGTGGATTACACCATTATGGATTCCTTAAAATTGGTTCTAGGGGAAGAAAGAAGTGTCTCATTCCATGTATCCCCTCCAAAAATAGGAGGTCCCTAGTCTTCAATACCACATGTTAATGAAATTTCCTAAACCATCATACCTGCGACTAGGAGGTCCCATGCACTATACCAATGGTATGTTTCTTTATGACCATGAGAATTCATATCCACATTCACCCTAAGGACCCTACCTGTTAGGTCGAAAAATATGGGACACCTCTGACCTAAGGAATGAAAATCCAAATGTGATACATTATTATATTCCTCATTCCATAGGTTTTCATGTTTTAAGGGTTTGGTATAGGTTTAAATTCCCCCCCCCCTCATGCGAGGGATACAAAAGAAGAGTAACCCTACCATTAGTGTCTTGGAATAGGGATTAAAATGAGGATCATGTAGGACTCAACATAGTTATAAAAGGTGATTCTTACAAGTCCTGGTGGGGAGATAGAAGTGATTCAAATAGGGGGTACCCCTATAGGATAATGAGATTTTATGGGTAGGAAATCACCTGGGAAACAAAATGTGGATGAGGCTTTAGCCTAGGAACAAAGAGTCTCCTCAAGTGTCCCTATATGGGTCTCATGTAAGTCTCTGATTAGGGAAGGGGCCTTCGTGTAGGTTGTTTCCCACTAGGAAAAATTAGGATCCCATATAGGTGCCTTGTATTTAGACTACTGAGGAACTTTTTTCTCCCTATCCACCATGATTCACTCAATTCACGAGTATTGGAGAGCTATCAGAATTGTTTTGGAGGACCTGGGTGAAGGAGATTTGTAGCTATAGATAAGGGGTTTCATATATTTTTCAAGTTGTGAAAATAAGGATCCCTATAGTCATATTTATAGTAAAATATGGAGTGTTGGTCAATATAATTACCTCACATAGGTCCACAGTTCATATAATAGGAATAGGTACCCAGTTCTAGTGTGGCCTACCTTTTAGTGTTGTGTAGGGGGTGGAGGTTTGTGTGTGACTTTTGGTGCATAGGGGTATATGCACTGGCCAGTATGGGAAAGATACTTGGATTCTTCATTTGAAATGATATATCTCAAACATACATGATTTATTATTCATAATCATTTCATCCCTTTTGAATGGGTATGTCAAAAAATATCAACATTCATGGTGCCTCAAAATAATAGTGTAGTTTTGTGGGTTGAGATGCTGGTTTCAGGAATGTTGATGGTAGTTTCATTGGAATCATTAATGAACCTTGTGGACCTACATATTATTTTGTATATGAGATTCCTGAAAACAACATATTAGTTATCATTATATATTAAAAGTGATATGAAAACCAAATTAATCAATGTGAATAACATTGTAGTGTACATATAATTCAGAATTATCAAAATAATCTCTCAAAAAAGTTCCCTTAAAAATGATTGAAATGATTAAATGATATTTACTATATAAATTCTATTATAACACATGTCTTCTCAGATGTAAATGTTTTATCTAATAGTTTGGATAGTAGAGACATGTATTTTAACTCAATTTTTATGTTATTTCCACCATGAATATTTAATTAACATCCTAAATCAAGATCATTGTAAAAAATCTTATTTCTATACCCATATAACTTTTAATTTTATTAATTTTTATAGGGAATCTCTAGCCCCATAACTTATCATTCATGATGATTATTATTATAAATATTTTTATCACTACTGTTACTATGACTATTACTTTTACTAGTACTACTATTGTTATTAGAATGATTGTTATTACTATTATTATTGTTATTATTAATTTTCTGGGTATTGTTAATGATACTTTTGTGGTTGTTTTTATAGTCATAAATTTTATGTGGAGTGGAAAGGGATTTGTAATAATTACTAAGAAACTAGGGTTCAAATACTAATGGATGAGAATTCTTATATTTATTATAAAAACACTATAGTAGGTTTTGTAGTGTTATTTCATTGGGTATTATATCAAGAACTATACCAAAAAGATATGGAATCCATTTGGAATTCCTTTATGTCTAGTATGAATCCCTTTTATCTAGTTGTAAATGGAATTCAGATGTTTATGTCAAAGTAATTTGGATCTATTACAAAAAAATGGAGTATTAATTGGTGGTTCAAACCTTTGTGGGGTTTCCTAATCTAATACATTAATTTGGGGTTTTTTTATGTATTTGTTTATATGCTTATGCCCCCAAATAATTGTAGAATTTTTTTATTCTTATTGTTTATATTATTTTTTCATTAAAATATTATTGTTACTATTAGTATTATTTTTGTTATTATCACTATATTAATAATTTCTGTTATTGTTGGTACAATTATTCCTATTAAGCTTAGAATTTATATTATAAATGAAGGGGCCTTCCTGTAATCAAATTTGATGCCTTTGTGGTATTAAAATTTTAATGGGCTATTTGTGGAGTTGTTCAACCCATATAGTGGGTGTGGAATTTATGTACTATCATAGGGGTGTGTAATTTGTTTTATTTTATTATATAATCAATCTCCTCAAGAAATTATTATTATTATTTCAACTATTATTGCGATTATTTCCATTATTATTAAAATTATTAATATTATTACTAGTATTATTGAAACAACACCAACTCCAGTAACCTAGATCAAATGTCTATTTTATTAAATTAGTAAAATATAATGTAGATTTATTTATATAGTATTGATAAATTTATTATTCCAATGAGATAAGATATATACATGATTTAAATATTACACTGGAAACATAAAACACATCTCATAAACTTTATGAAAACATTCTTATTTCCATTAGTACATCTATGAATTAATTCAAATATCCTTTCTTGGTACATGTGAAAAATGATAAAAATAAAGGTAAATACTAAACACTCATTAAGATCTTGTTTAAAGTAAATGATATAAATAATACACAATGCATAAAAAATACGAAAGATTAATTTCAATAATGGTCCATAAAATTAATAATTTGAGTTAAAAATGTATATAAGTATAATAACAACATACTAATGACATGGAAAATAATATCATCTCTCATAATGATAGAACTAATAAATCCATACATCTTCAACTTATGGTAAAGGACTTTTTGAAGTCAATTTTAATATATGTATAAGCATATACCAATACATAAATAATAAGTTAAGACAACATTTTTATCCCGTGGGACATTACCCTAAGCATGACGTTTATAAACAATTCCAAGATACTTCCGTCACTTTCAAATGTCAGATTCATTAACATATAATTTGTGATAAATAAAATAAATTATCAATAAGAATTAGTAATCAATAATTTCCATATTGAAACAGGTATATAGAATATTATTACTTTCGTAGTTAATGGAATAACATTTATAGTAAGATTTCTACAATTGGAATCATATATAACAATGGTACATGAATATGGAAATATATATATCATATTGAATTTATTCAATCTATACAATAACATTGATATGAATGAGAAAAAATTAGTAAAAAATATGTTTTGATAGTGATAGAAAAAATAACATTAATGAATTATGAATATTCTTACCGAAAAAATAACATATAAACTATAAATCTGGAAGGGATGAATGAAGATAAAAAATTAATTATAAGTGAAGTTTTATTAGTAATTTTATGTGTCATGCAAATTAGATATGAAAATGGGAGCCTAGATTTAAAATAATTCCTTAAAATATTTTAAACCAAATATAAAAAATGAAGTAATGAATCACAAACATTTTTTTGAAATATATCAAATATTCTTTTTGAATATTAATTTTAATATAATATAGTATAATGGAATATTTAAACTAAATTATTATTATTTTTGAAAATTTGGATTATAATATAAAAATATACACAGGTGAAATGAAATCCCACTGTGAAAATTTCATTAAAATATTTTCCCATTCATTTTTACATAAAAAATGAAAAATTCACATAATAAGGGGAATAACATTTTCTTTGAAAAAAATGAACATATTAATTTAATATTATTAATAAATAACATATATAGTTTAGGTGAAATGTGGTCATGTGGTCAACATCAAATTCTTTTTCCCACTTATGTAATGATAATTAAAAATGACTTATTTGGAAAAATGTTAAAAATTTCCTTTTCATATTTTGAAATAAAAATTAAAATTTCAAGAAAATTATATTTGGAAATAATCGATGTAAAAAAATATTCATGAAAAAGATAGAGAATGTAGATATAGAAAAGAAAAATATGCAGTGAAAATAGACATATAAGATAAAATTTTATTATAAATAATAATTCAGTGTTATTGAGTACCAAAGAGAGGAAGAATAATTGAAAACCCAATAAATAATCATATTAAAGGAAAAAATATGGGGTTTGGTAGAATAAAACATAAATTTACCTCAATGTAAATTGAATCATAAACAATATCGATAAAAGTGAGATTGTAAAAAAAACTACTACTCTAGATTTTCAATTGGAAGAACACATTATATCCTCCTGGATAATAAAATTATTTTTTTAATATTATATTATGAACCTTATTCATATATATTTATTATTATAATGTTTATTTATTATCATATTTCATTCATTTATTGTATTTTCTTTATTACATCGACTACTTGAGGTTTTTCAATCAATTTCTCCAAGACTGCTTTAGAATGATTACAATAGGGAATGGTGTGTAAAAAAAGTTTAAAAGTATCCATAACAATATTGGTATGTTTCATTTATCATTCTAGTATAATTTTTTTTTGTTAAATAGATTTTCAAAAATAGGTTCTGATAAAGGATCATGTCTCAGTATGATAGTTTTTATGTTAAATTTACATTAACATATTTTTAATATTTTTTAAATATTGAATAATTTATACATATGTAATATTAATAATGTTAGAAATATAACATTTATACATTAAATTCAATTTTATAACCATCTATGTAATTCCATTATGAAAAATTAAATACAACATTCATGGAGGCTTTAGTTTGTGAATTTTCACGGGTGATGTTTTCATTTTTCAACATACTAAAATAAAGGATTCTATATAATGAATTGTCATTATAAAATCTTAATTATGCCATATATATATAATATTTATTCATTAAATCTATCTTTATAATTAGCTATGTGTGGTAGTGATGAAAAAAATAAAATACATCATTCATCAAGGTGGTTGTCCGTACATACACATGGGCAACGTTTTCGTTTCCCAACCAATGAAAAGGATGTAGGTAATGGTTATTCCACAAGAATAAAAAATATTTAATGAAAATAATTATAATTATTTTATTATTATAGGATTTTTATAGAAGATTATGAATAGTTTTAGGAAGAAACTAACTTATAAGAACTTGGTTTTCAAAATTACCCCATCTTTAGATATCCTCTTTTAGATCACATATTAATCATTATAAGATTAGTATTTTGTTAAAACTAGTTCCTATATTACCTAAAAAATAGAGATAGATATTTATTTTAATATATTTTGTGAGATAAGGTTCTCATGGAGTGCGTAGGAGTGAGGTTGTGAAGCAATCCTTTAATAAATGGGAGGTTTGACACTTTTATTAATACTCTTACCTTTTAAAAAAAATGAAGTAATGGTCAAGGTAATGTGACAAAAAATAATCCCAAACTATAATATATCATTATTATGCTATAATTTTACTAATATAATAAAATTAATTGAATGGTTTTATATTATTTTTAACTTTACATCATTGTTTAACCCTCACATTAACACTTTTAACCCTTACCGTAGTGATAAGATTTTACCAAGATAATTTATTTTTTTCACAAATAATGAAATTCAACTAATTACCCAATTTGAATTTGAGGATAGAAAATATTAAATAAAATTAATTATATTTAATTTATAAATAGTTTTAATTTTTTTTTCTCAAAACACAAAACACTTAAAACCCATTTTTAGAAAAAATATTTATTTAAGAATTAAATGAATTTATTCTAATTCAATTCCTAGTATCTACAATTAGATAAATATTTATAAATTTTATTTAATAAATTTTAAATAAATTTCATCCAACTAATTTATTACATGTATTTCATTTAATCAATTAAAAATTTTGTATTATAAACATAAAAATAGTTTTCTATAAAATATATCTTCTTCTATATAATAATTCTATTTTCATTTATAAAAAATTAGTAACCAATGTATGAATGATTTTAAATTTGGTAAAATGTATAAAAGAGAAATTAAAAAAAATTAGCACTCTAATTAAGAGAAGTTTAGCTTTAAAATAAATAAAAATAATGTTTTAAAAGAAGAAATATATTTTTACCAAGGAATTATTAAAATAGTATTCTTTTTAATTAATTAATAATTCAATGATGTTTAATAATTTAGTTTTAATGATCATTACTTTAATTTTATACCATTATTTAATTTAAATCATTTAATGAAAAGTATTAAATTTATCAAAAATGTGTAATTCATTAAAATAGTTTCTCTTGATTAATGATATTTTTCTCAGTAAAATAAAACACATTTAATTTGAAAAAATAATTTATTATTTCAATAATATTTCATTTAGATTTCTTGTAATGTGTTTTTTTAAATTAATATTGAATTATTCCCTTTTTTAGTATTCTTTTTATCAAAATTTAACATTTATACAGGTTTTATTTAAAGAATTTTAAAAACATGAATCTTAGAGCATTACATTCTCCACCTTTAAAAAAATTGTGACATCATAATTTTATTTTTTACTTACTGATGTAAATGATTTATCACGTAGGTATAATCTCAAATTTTTACTGTATCATTCCATGTAATTTGTATGTTTCTCCTTAGAATCTTATTATTTCTTAAATTAATATTTCTAAACTCACATATATACAATTATAAGACTCATACTTTTGAATGAGTTACTAAATAAATAACTTGATAGATAAGAAATATTTTCTATATAAGACCCAATATATTTATATTTCTCTTTCATGAGTTTGAGGAATTATTTTATCATCCAGATAAAGGATATAATAAAATATAATTACATGATATATTTAAATTATATAAGAATAGTATCCTCATTTCATTGAATTTAAATCAGTTTTACACATATTTTTCATCCCATATTCGATCTTATAACTTATTATGATGGATTTTTCAATCATGTATTATTAAAATATACTTTTATTGGGTTATAATATCAACAAAACAATGAAAATTCATTTTACCTATCTCTCTCCATTTACTGAAAACAAAATGATTTTAACAAGTTCATATAATACTTGATATGAATAAAACATCATGTGAATAACTAATACATTTATCTCAAAACCTCAATAAGAAAAAAAATTTTATAGCATAAATCATTTTAAAAATAATCAAACCACAAAAAACTTCAAAATATTAGTGAATAAATTAGAAACCTTGAAAAGTTTTAAGGATTTCACCATATTTTCTACAAAAATCATTTTAATATTCATGAAAATAAATTGATCATAAAATTTCTTTAAAAATATTCCTTACTATATCCTGAACCTAAAAGTAAATATTACATCAAATTCACCCATAGGTATAAAATCTATGTTTGCAATTAGATAATCTTTATTCATCATAACTGAGACCACCCAATTCATTCTTCATTCAACAATATTCCCACTAGGTGTCCAAAATGAAAAATCCATTAGCATAGTGTTTAGGGGATGATTCAATATTCAAAAAAGTTATTAAGGTATGTGTATATTGAGAACAAAATAAGGTGTTAGATAACATTTATCTTTTCTTAAAGGTGAATTCAATAATATAATTTTAGGCTTCAACTTCATTGGTTGTAATCGCATATCATTAGCCTCAATACCTAGGTATTTTCTAAGGTAAATTCACATAAAACATGGATAATTACTTCAAATAGTACCCACATCTCCTTAACGTTGAATCATTGGACCATAATTCTGAATTTATGAGCTTTATAACCTTTATCTAGAAACATATTATAAACTCACATTCCATTCTCTAAAATTTAATGGTTTTTTTTCAAAATTATTACATGTTGGAAATTACACCCTTACCTTATTCCACTTTTCCACATTTCTCTTCACATAGCGATCAACCATTATTGTTTTCTTTTATTTTCATTTAAAACCATATGACTTGTATAATTTATTCGTAGGCTAGATGGAACATGATATTTTACTTCCATATGATGAATTATTTTGAGAGTGTAACACCCTATGATGTCTTGAATTTATCCCATCAATGAAACAACAAATATTTTTTTAAAATTACTTAAATATTTCATAGAATACCTTCATAATATTATAAACCTATCCTCACATTTATGAACATTTTCCTTTTACCTTCATCCCAAATTTAAAAATTTCCTTTCCAGATCAAATCATTGTTCATGAGGATGGAAATTTTCAAAGAATATCTCCTTAAAATTCATTTATTCCAAACCATATATCTCATATACCTTTTAGTGTTTTTAATAAATGAAAAAATTGATATACATATCACTTTATTAAAAGATCTTCCATAATTATGTTATTTTTATAAAATTTCTCTATGTGTCAAATCAATTGTATGAAGAAATGGATCAGAAGAAATAATAATTTAAATCTACTATGATATACTTCCAAATTATGTCAAAGTGTTAATGTGACTACATTTTGACCATTCACGTGACTATAAGTTGATCCTTCAAGTGATTGCATGTTGAAATTACATTTTAATGTACGTTGAATTTTTAAGCGAATGATTGAAGGAATTAATGTGACCATAATAAAAAATTCAATCAACTATATTAAGAGACTCACATAAACCACATGATTCAAGTGATCATATCTATCCAATCAACCACACAACCAGATTAATCTACAAAAAAATTCCAAATTTTGAAGGTCTTTCATGATTATTTTTCATCAACGGTGAGTGGAAAAGCTATTATGGATGAAGTTCAAAATACAAATGGATTGTTTATTCATTTAATGAGAATTTTTATTGTAGTTAATAACTTTCAATACCTAATTTATAAATGGATGCATTATAATGAATAATAATCAATTACAAGGAATCCTTACTTAGGAAAAATGGGTGGGGTTGATGATTCTTTTACTAAAAATCTTTTATTCACCTACACTATGATACTATATCTCTAGAAAAAAATTCCATAAAACATATAAAATTTCTAGCTTACTATAACTCTAATTTCTAATCCTATCAGATAATCAAAAAGGAGGAGAATTTTAATACCCAAATGACTCATACATAAAAATTATATCCTAATAGATGAATAGTCATTATAGAACATAACGATCAATCCCAAAATAATTTATATCAAGTGGATTTGGAAACCTGGAAACATAAAAAATGGTTAATAAGTGAACTACACATTCTCCCACTATTCTATTCATTTCTATTACCCTTCTATAAATTATCATACAATAACATTTCTTCATAACCTATGGAAGAAAACATAAGAAATGGTAATATTTGATTATTATTAAGGGTAAATGAGGGGATAACATCATAACATGATCATAAGTGTATGATAACATGATAATAAAATTTTAGAAACCATATATTTCATATCATAGATCATAAACATAAGTCATTGAATAAATCATAGAATATCATTAGACACAAATCATAAATGAATAAAATAACATGAGTTAGGATTCCATAACATTAACATAATATAGAGATTTGTGGAATATAAATAATCATAGAAAATTATATGTCATGTTTATCTACCAAGATATTCCTAAATTGTTAGGATTGGGCTATCCACTACTGTAACAGATTTAGGATTGGGATATCCTCTTATGTACGATCTTCTAGGATTGGGATAACTTCATGTGTACCCTATTTTAGGCATGGTGTAACCTCCCTTGTTCCCTATTTATTACTTTTGATAACTTCTTGTGCACCATTTGATATCATATAACCTTAATCATTATTCAATACATCAGAGTAAGATATAGGTACCATTTATCATCTAATTAAAATCATACACATGTGTGCCATAATATCATAAAAAGTCCTCATATCATAACCAATGAAATTAAATGGGTTTCATAAAAATTTCATTATATCATAACATGTTGAAAATGAATAGGTTTCATAAATATTTTATAATTTCCTCAGGACATATCCCAAGGAAAATGAAATGTATTTCAAAAACATTATGTCATTATAACCATAAAAATATCATTTATTGAATAATAATGGTATCATAGAATAATATCCCTAATAAATCATAATTCATATCAAATGATGTTGTCTTATATGGAGAAACATTATGAAATATCAGATGGATCATTTCCTAAAGAAAATAGACATTCATATTTGAAAGATGTTTTTAAAACCCAAAACATTTTTTGATTCATTTTTTTGAAAATAAACCTAGAAAATTATCAAGGAAGCTATATAATCCATTAAAAAAAATTCTTGAGGAAAATATGATTTCAAATTTTAAAAACACTTTTTAAAACATAAAACATTTTTATGATTTGTTTTGTTTAAATAAACCATAGAAACATATAAAGGAATATTTATATATAATTTTTCCATTTATTAAGGAAAATAACTTTTCCACTTAGAATTTTTTTTAAAGCATTAAAAACCATGGAAATAATTTTCTTAGAAATTATCCTTTGAAACTTATAATGGAAACCTTACAACATTGAGTGGTCATGATGATTGGAAATTCTGGTCAAGCCATGCATGTTAAAAAATATTCCTTTCATGTGTCCATTATTATCCAAAAATTCCACGTTCTTAAAACTATAATAACATTCCTTTTAAAAAAGGAACATTACAAAAAATGGGAAAAGTGTTTAAATAATCATAGAGGAACATTAACATGTTTTGGAAAATATTTTTATAAAACATAGATATGAAAGAAAAAAGTTTTCCAGTCGATGAGGGAAATAAAGTTCGTTTTCATTAAAAGAATTATTTTGGAATCTTGAGAACATAAAAAAATGAAAATTAATGGAAAATACGTACTCTAAAAAAATTAATCTAGTATAAAAAAATCATGAATTTCTTGATAAGTATATCAAAATATTTCATCATCAAACATGTAACTATAATGAATCTTGATAAAAAAAAATGATATTTTAACATCGAACACTTACCACTTTGGTAACATTTTTATTATAAGAACTGTTAAATAATAAAAACAAATTAAACATTATGTATCATTAAAATAATAATATTTAGGATATAACATGTCAAAGGGTTAGTATATGCACAACAAAAAAATGAGTGGTGAATATGACATATGTCTCTAAGAAATAAAAGAGAGAATAGAAATCACTTAATTCTTTGAAAATATTTTGAATTATTAGCTCTAATAAAGAATAAAATCAAATAAAAAAATTAAACATCCTGAAAAAAAGGATATTCATTATAAAAAATTTCAAAGGTTCATTGTATTCACTTTATAAAATAAGATAGATTCATAACATAACATTTGTCCTAAAGAAAAAAAAATTGAGACAAAAATCCATTATTTTAATTCTATAATTTCTTCATACACATTTTAAACTAATATTAAATAAATATAGATTTATTATAAATATAATATAGTACCAAACTCATATGTATCATACCATATATTATTTACTTTTGACCATTTATTACTTATTTATTAACACTTCCTTTTTAAATTCCTGTTATGGGTAATATGTGCATCGTTTTTCATTATGTTTTGGTTCGGTATATTCAATACTTTTATTTGGATCATGGTTAAATAATATAAATAATTTTAAAAAGATATAAATATAATATATATTAAATATATTTGGGTTTAGAGTAATTCATTAATGTAATATATTGATAATGAATTACATTGTTCATGAAGACCGTATGTTGTACATACCCATGGACATGGATCCTTTTTCTTGACTGGTAAAAATAATAGAATTTCATATTATATTAACTTAAAAGAATAATTTTTATGTCTTATATATCACATGTATTTATTAAATTTCCCCATTATTACCTTCCATGTAATGTGTATGTGAAAGACGAATCACATCGCTTCGAGAGGTGGTACTTCACCGTACACAATATAGACATTATCGTATACTCACATAAGGGAAAGTAGGAAGATATATGTGATATTATAATTCCAGATGAAAAATAATATCATAATTACATTATATAAATAGTAAATCCATCATTAAATCCATTAATTGTAGGTTTTGATGGGTAATGAAAAACATTGGTTCTTGAGGCCATAGTCCACTACACACATGATCGATAGTTTCGTTTCCAATTTTATAGAAGGGGATATAGATGTAGGTAGTGAAATTGAAATAATAATATAATTATATTTTATATAATGGTTTTATTTTATTTTCATAGTTGAATAATTTTTTATGGAGGAGGAAGAATAAAAAAACGAAAAAAAAGTTTAAAATTTTTACCTCTTTTTCAGAGAACCGCTATAGGTTTACACCTAAAGCCTTCATTAGATAGTTTACTTATCAAAATAATGAATCTAGGATGTAGTTTGGGAGGTAATAAGAATAATTTTTTATTTCTTGCTATATCCAAACAGTTTTTTATGCATGAAGAAGGGAAAAGAGTTAGTGGCATTTTATAAATTGTAGAGTGGACACACATTGAATTTTTGAAAACAATAAAGGATTCTCATGTTTTTAAAATTATACAAAGATCCCAAATGGGTAATTCAAGATACTTATAAGTTATTAGGTATAAATATGTCTTTAAAATGGGTTTTTATAGGTTTATAGGTCATTTACCCCGTAAATTTTTATTTTAACCACATAAAAACCTGTTTTAACATTGACTGTGGTAATTAGGGTTTATGTTTTTATAATTCATTTTTACGAAAAATTATGTTGAAAATATTATATAATATTAATAATTATGTTTCCAAAAATATAATCCATTTTTCCAAATTCCACTAACATAAAGTTAAAATATAATTTAAAATTAAACTCACAAAGGCAGTGAAAAAGTTTTTTTCAAAAAATTAAATTTCATGATTTTAAAAATTATTAATATGAAAATTAATTTTGAAATTTATTCCAAAAAACAATATGATATTAATTATAAAATCATTAATATAAACCTACTTTTTAAAAAAATTTATAATGAAATATAAACTTTTATACTCTTTAAACGAAATTAACTTGTCTATAAAAACCAATATTCATCATTATTCATTTAAAAATTAATATTTTCAAAATAAATCAAAAACATTCACCCTAAGATAATTTTAACATTTGGATTCCAAAAGTTAAGTTCATTTTGTCATATATTTTTTCTAAAAGTTACAAAAATTTATTTTATTATTTGTTCCCAAAAATAAATACAAATCAACTTTTTTGAGAGAAAGTATTTTTCAAAGTATATAATGAAATTAATAAAAATTATTTACTTTTTTAACAAAACGGTTTATTGGTATAAAAAATATAATTAATTTTTAAATTTTTTTTTAATTTTCATGCCTCCTAGTTTAAACTAAATTTTAACATGTTCATTTTTAGTAAAAATATTAGAAGTTTCTTTGGTTCACTAATTCTCGGCGTTGCATGTAACACAAGACATTAAACCAATTAAAAATTTTCAAAGAAATATATCATAAACTATTGCAAAAAAACATTAGTGTGTTAAATTATACCCCCCATAAAATTAATTTCACCATTAAAATTATTCACTTGGATATAAACAATGTGGATACTTCTACCTTATCATATTCTCTGGTTCAAACGTAGCTACCACAACCTAGTGGTTTCGATGAAAAACATTAACTAGGTGAGTGGTCATGTTTCATAGATATTTATTTGTATGATCCATAATCTCAAATATTTTTTCCTTATAAGGAAGATCATGATCTATTAATATGACCTATAAGTTAATTACATATGAATAATTAGGTATGTACTACCTATGGAGTGAAACATTAAACAAATCATCGATATTTGAGATGATTGGTGGATTTTATAATCAATAATATATAGTCTTGATATGATAAATAATTTCAAAGGGGATAATATATATATATGGCTCAACATTGCTTTATATTTTAAGCACAATTTTATCCTTATGTTGTGCCTTATCAATTTCACCTTATTTTATTACTCCATGAAATGAAAATTCATTGTGGATTATTCATTCTTAAAGAGAAAAAATTAACTTCTAAGTGATCATAATAAATATAAAACAATGAAATAAAATCCATTCAATTAAAAAGTCCAAAATAGTTAGCACATGTTATCTAATGTGGAAAAATCTTCACATGATTAAATAATACATTAATCTATAAAACCTCATCCAATGTTTAGATAAAAAAATTTATATAAATTATTAACACTAAGAAACCTCCAAAATTACAATACATATAAATATGGTCACTAAATTTCCAAATTCATCATAACATTAATCCCAGAATTATTATAAAGTATATTTAATTTTTACATACTAAATCTATAAATATCATGGTCATATTTTCTCCTAAAAATGGTAATAACCAGAATTACCAAAATACCTAAATGAAAACATACATGAAACCTCATTCCATAAATAAAAAAACATATTATTTAATATATTTAATAATCTAAAAATGTTACAAACTACATCAATTATAACATAAACAACTTTTGAATAAATAATTTATTTGTTTGAGGGTCCTCAATACTATAAATTTACTTTATCCATATCAAACATATCTTTATCCCAACTAAACACCATTATATCATCATATGAAGCATATTAAGCATTATCATTCCATTAATAATGTGTTTCCCATAATATTTCATCATTCCGTTAAATCACTTTCTTAGTTCATCGGTACCATCCAATATATTCTTGAAAATTCTGAATGCAAATTTTCTGCAAAAAAATAATTCTATATTTCATGATACATATAATATAATTACAGAGTTAAAATATATAAACACATTAATCACCCAAAATTATTCTTATAAAATTGACTAGGTTTAATCATCTTATTATCTAATACCTCTTTCTTTTCATATGCAATTTGTAGCCTCTTCATCATCAACAATAAAACCATTACTTGCACTGCCTTTATAATCCTCTTCATGAGATTTCCCCAAAGGAAACTGATTTGTGTAATAACCATACGTTGGAAATTTATATAATTAAAAAATATATGATTTCATAGGTAAAACATTATTATAATCCATTGAATTAAAAATTCTCTTCATTTTTATTTGGAACATGCTTAATATGTGCCCTTATTCTGCACATATAAAACGTTTTATCTATCCTTTGATATATTTCCTGGAGTTCTTCTTCCCACATTTTAGAGATATATAAAATTTAATCATCTTTACTCCATGTTCTCTACTACCCTATCTCCCCCCCATACTCTATCCTTCTCTTCATTTTTTTAGTCTGAGAGTTGGTTAATGTGAAAGTTGTTAATCATATGTCTTTATAAAAGATTTTAAATAATTACCTTATAATTTATACCACTTATCATCCAATTTGGTTGTTCATCACCAAGATGTCTACCAAATTCACTATTAACCTAGTTTATTCTAGTTCCCTCCATTGACTAAAACCAAAATTATAATGTGAGATATAATACTGATAATGAAAAGCCACATAATCATGAAATTTTTTAATGATGTCCAAATCATTACACCTCTAAAATATATGACACCATAGGTTTAACGACAATCATTTTTGGCCATTATCTATACAATAACTTCATAAAGGCTTATAAATGAAATTTGAATTAACCAATTAATATCCCCAAAGAGTGTCAAAATAGGTGTCCAGTATGTCCCATTGTTTGGTTCCAAATAATGCTCGAGCCAATCCTGATGTGATTTTTTTAATGTTATTACCCCCAGGTACATTTTTTACAAAAACACATACACTATTAGTATCTATATAGGGATAAATTTTGAGCTAAAACACATAATATATTCCTTTAAAAAAATCTGGGATGTTATTCTACACATATACAAAACCTATGGGTTCTTCACTAATGTTTTCTCTTCTAAGACTAAAATAATTAACTAAACCATTCTATAATTACAACAATAAAGACCCTAAATTCTGATATATAATTATTTCATATTGATAAATTAATATTCATTAAATAATATGATGATACATACCAGATTTGGTTTGGTCATATTACTTTGGAAACATTGAAACCTAAACTACCAGTCCAAAGGTGAACTACATCTTCTTCTATTTATTTCTTTATGTCTACAATAATTCTTAAAATTATGATAAATAATAATAATCTCCATAACCTGGGGAAGAAATAATAATAATGTCTGTGCACATATGCTCAGTAATTATAAAAATGGGATATAACATAACAAAATGAGTATAAGGGTATGGGAAACTGAGAAAAATATCTTAAAAACTATACCCTGCATATGAATGTACATAAACAGGAGTCTGGGAAGAAATTAGGGTAGTTTATAATATGTGAATAATAACTAAATCAATAAACCAAATCCATGATTTCATAACATTTTCATAAGATATTGAAATTTTGAATACACATAAGTATAGAAAATATTATGTCCAAACTATCCACCAAGACATTTATAACATTTTGGTAGGGATAAAATCCTATGTACCTACTTCAGGATTAGAATAAACTCATATGTACCCTATTTTGGGATAGGGATATCCTCTTATGAACTCTCTTTTTTTTCTTGGGATAAACTCCTGTGTAACATATTTATGTCTTTGAAAAACCAATTGTATACCTTTTGATATTTTATAACATTAATAAATTACCATTTCATTGGAGGGAGAAAATGGACAAAACTTATCACATAATTAAAATCATACATATGGGTGAAATAAGATAATAAAACATTTATCATATTAAAAACCATGAAAATAATGGGTTTTATCAAAATATCATCATATCAAAATTCATGTATGTAACATCCCAGGTAAATAAAGAATAAAACATTTTCAGATTTATTAATATTTAAGAATTAAATATTAATTTTACTTTAAAGGGGTTGCTATGTTCGATAGCGTACCCGATATGCAACAAAGAGTTTTTTTGGAAATCTTACGTTGCACACTAGTAATAAAATAATATTATTTTAAATGGTAGTTAACACGTAGCCATTGTATTGGAGGTAATGAATGAAAATAACTAAAATATGATTAAATATGTTTGTTAAATGTTTTTACATTTATCCAATAAATGATAAAGGCTTAAAATACGAAAAGAATTCAATTTTAGGCATATATACTCTAATTTTCACTAAAGGTCCACTTATCGCCTTTTGATGGCGAACCATCATTAAGTATAGATTTGGTCACTCTTATAAATTCTATTCGACCAAATAAAATTCTTCTTTAGAATCGGGACATCAAAATTTACTTTTGTGTGAATTTTTGGTATTTTTCCGATAAAGTTCATTTTTTAATGAATAGTGAAAAATGTTGTATTTTAATTGAAAAACTCTTTTTAATAGAATTCATTTATATAATTAGATTATATTTTGAATTGGTTTTAAAGTTCAATTAGAATATATTTTTACCATTTAATCCAATAGTGGTCGTTGGAATTAATTTCACTTTGAAATTGGACTTAAACTCGTGTCAATCTTTTGATACTTATTGTTTCATAAAAACACGATATTTGCTCTTACAGCGGGAATTAATTATTAAATTAATTAATGTAACTTATATGTTTTGAATTTTTTAAAATGGACATCATTTTTGAATTCAGAATATCAAATACATCTTAGGGTGAAGTTTTGGTATTTTTCTGAAAAACTTCAATTTTGATGAATAGTGAAACCACTAAGTGGTACTTATAAAAACTAATTTTCCATTTAAATGAAATTTTACCACCTCTGCATTTTGAATTTTAAAAATCCGAAATACATGGTTGTCATTAAGAAGTAAAATGTGGTTCAATGGGATTAAAATAATTTTTGGTGAATAGTAACTTTTAAGTTTTTAATCCCGATTAGAGGTAATTAGTGTAATTTAAGGTAAAAATAATGTTTTAATAATATGAAATGACCTAGACACATGTCCTACCCTTATTTTATGTGTCATGGCCGTCCAAGACAATCCATGGGTCAACTTGGGGACCCCATGGAGCCACTTTGGTAGGAAAATGACATTAATACCTTTTTTATTTAAAGTTAAAATAAAAATGTCACAAAATGAGTTGTTTTAATAAAACAATTTTTAAATGGGGTTGTACAAGTAATATTTATGACTATAAATATTAATTATAAATCTAAAACTATTTCCTACATCATTATATATTTTTTATAATTTGTAGACATTAAATAAATTAAATTATTTATGATACCATGATGATGGAGCGATTACCTCATTATTTAACGATTAAAAAAATGAAAAGATAATTTAAATCTAAGTCCTACACATTTCAAAAACCTATTGGATGGGTTGATTTCGAACTCTTATCACCTTATCCTCGAAATATATAATTTTGGGACCTTTTAAATCTGAAAATCATTTTATAATAAAGTAACCTTTTATAACTTTCCAAGAGTGCCTCTCCTCTCCTCTTATAAAAGGCCCCCACCTCTACCACCTTACCCACACCTCTCAAGCCTTTGTCTCGGCCAAACCCTGGTCATTTTGTCTCTCCACATCCCTCTCTTACTCCTTGAAGCCTCACTTTGGGCATAAGTCTTCACAAGGAAGCCTTTGAGCTGAAATAAAAAAGAGTTACCCATTTTAAAGGTAGTGTTTTCTCTTGTGTTCTTATGTTTTATTTTGCTTCTCCAACCTTTTAAACTCCTTTTATTCCTTTATTTTGTAACAAAACAAGTATCTTTAATATACTAGGATGTTTTTATAAGAAGGATTCAAGCTACACTTACACACACCTACATCTAATGGTTAAAGAACATACTGTTTCTGTGGATGGAGAATTTCTGCCTCACGAAACGATGATTGTTCAACACTCATATAACTCCTTCAAAGGTGGAAATTAAGATGTCACTATATTTATATATGATATATAAAATGTTTATGTTTTACTTAAACTTCTGTATTTTTGATTTATGTCATAACTTTATGATTTCCATTATGGGTAAATGCGATATCTTCATTTTAGGAAGTGCGGACTACCGCCCCCTCAAAGTGATTTGATTCATTAATAAAATATGTGGTACGTATAACGGATAGATTTAATGATATTATATATGATACAATACTGGAATTATAATACTATTATGTATTATTATGTTTTAATTCCATTAAATATGAACTATAAATGGAAGTAGCGTTCATGCATACGTACGGCTTACCGTCTCCATGAACGGTGCATTTCATTTCTTACTTCTAAATGTTATGTAATATTATAAATGCATGTATATACTGTATATATATGATATATATGATATCCAAATCATGAGTATAACTCTGGATATAATGGATACATGAACAACTTGTAATTATAAAGAGCATATTTTTTACTCAAGTACCAATGATCGTTAAAACGACCGTTATTAACTAAAATAATTACATAGTGTGCATGACATGGTAATAAGAGATATAAAAAGAATAATGAACTTGAAAAAGGTTCTTCATCAAGTATAAATTAACTCAAGTTTATTATTCAGGACATTAAGGAAACGATCGAGTCAAGTCAGACCCAAGGTATGGGACTTCGTCTCAATCTCCTTTCATTGAGGCATATTATATTTTATACACAACTTTCTTTTATACAGTGTATAAACCTCTTTGACTTTTAAGTTTATCTGAAAGGAATCTTTTTTATACAAAGTGTTTTACTAAATGACAAACGGGAATGTTTTTGTCGTACGTATGCGGCGACAACGACTTCTCTGCCATCGTGACCATTATTTGAGTTTCGGCTTCCTCTACAAGCCATACATTTTTTTAAATGAAAAATAAATACCATGTTTTACTTTTATTTTATTTTGGTATTGAAAATGGTTTTCATAATGTTTTTATATCACTGAGTTGTATTGATATCTTGTGATTGAAAAGTGGAAATGTTATGTTTCCTTTGTGCATGTTTTATGTGATATGATTATGTTATGGTTCTTGGGCATTATTATGAAGACGAGTGGTTCTGTGATAAACTAAGGGAGGGTGAGACCGATATAGATCTCCAATGAATTGGGTAACATGAAGGGGTTAAACGTTAAGGTTTCTACGAAGAGATTTAGGGAATATACTGTGATGGGTATTCTAAATGTAACCAAGAGGGTTACCCCCTACGTAAGAATGTTATGAATGCCTCAAGTTACCTTTATGCCTTATGATTTATATGTTTTATTAATGTTTTTATGAAGTATGTTAAAGTTCTTATGATTTATGGGTAAAGTATGATTTCATTGATTCTTATGTATACATGTACTCATGTTTTCTTTCCATATTTTTATATCCCTTATTGAGCTTTTTATTCTCATCCCAAGTTTTTGAAATGTTTTTCATAGGTCAAGGGAAAGGTACATGATGTGATGATAGTGTCAATGAAGTGTCAAGAAAGAATCCATTTTTTATTTTAAATATGTTTCCACTGATGGAAAAAATGAGTATTATCTTTTATGTAACCACTTTGTTTGAATGTGGAATGTAATGCATGTTTTATGATCTAATTGTCTAAAACTCTAAACTTGAAAAGATCCTCAATGCGTGTTCTTGTAGTAACTCAAGATTTAGTAATGTTTAAGGCTGGGGCCTTATAGTTGGTATCAGGGGTCGGTTTAGATAACTTTAGGAGTTAGAATTCTATTAAATGATTATCCAAAAATATTTTTTTATGGTCAAATTGAAATGATATAGAATTTGAAGATTACTATGTTGCTTCATCTAAGACATGTTTGTTCAGAATGGTTTTCCGCAGTGGAAACAATGAAGAAATACTAGGAAGGCATACTGAAAGAAATAACCTTCCGAATCAGCATCCTGAGATGGTCGGAATTGGAACTGAACATTTTTTTGCAGTAATGGCGCAGTTGAATCAAGCGATAAATGGTGGTGGTATCCATGCATGAGATCAGCCAGATCAACCACAGAGGAACATGTCGGTGGTGGAACATTTCATGTGGCAACATCCCCCATCATTCAGAGGATCATATGACCCTGTGCTAGCTGAAGGGTGGATTAAAGCACTGGAGAAGATTTTCAATGTCATGGGGTGTTCAGATAATCAAAAGGTTAGTGTTGCTATTTACTATTTGGAGGGTGATGTAGATCAGTGGTGGTCGATGGTTAAAAATATTAGGGACACTGATGAGATTGATGCTCTCGACTAGGATGAATACAAAGGTATGATTCTTGAGAAGTATTTTCCTAAGGCTGTTCGACTTAGGATGGAAAAAAAATTCTTGGAATTGAGGCAAGAGGAAGACTTAGTGGCTGCCTATGAAGAGAGGTTCACTCGATTGGAAAGGTATGCTCCAAATTTTATCCGAGACCTTGATAGTAAAATTAATCAATTTTACTCAGGATTAAAGAGGAAATATCGAAGGGAATTGGCTTCTCATGAGTTCAAAAGTTATGAAAAGCTTGTTCGATGTGATGAGAAGGTGGAAATGGAGTTTTCAAATGATCACGTGTTCTATAACAACCAGTAGAAGAAGAGACCTAGGTGGCAGGAGAAAGGAAATAATTCTTTTAAAAGGTCTTACGGTAAGAAAACTAAGTTTACAGTTTGTGATAAATGTGGTAAAAGGCATGCTGGGGAATGTCTTATGAATTATGGAAAGTGATACCGATGCGTTAAGATGGGACATAAGGCTCGTGATTGCACTGAAAAAGATCAGGGTGATTGTAAGACCAAATTTTATTTACAGTTAATGAAATGTTTTAAGTGCAACGAGATGGGTCACTATGCAAACGATTGTCCGACAAAGAGCTCGAGTGATGGGAGGCAGTTAGACTACAAGAAGAAAGTGGTGGTGAAATCCTTTGCAGCTACTTCAGCAGATGTCAGGCCATCAAATGAAGTTGTATCAGGTACTTTGTTTGTTTTTCCAGATTATGCCAGTGTGTTGTTTGATTCGGGGTTTACACATTCTTTCATCTCTGGAAACTTTTCTAGTAAAATGGGAATACCATCTCAAGAAATGACTCCTGAAATTTTGGTAAAAACACCTGGGGGAAATGTTGAGGCAAAAAGAATTTATAAGAATCTTCCTATCCTTATATGTGGAAAGAACCTACTTGCAAACCTTATTGTTTTACCTCTAGTAGAGTTTGATGTTATCCTGAGTATGGATTGGCTCTTCTTTTACCATGATAAGATTGACTGTAGAGCTAAAGAAGTTTCTTTTCAGAAAGACTTTCAGTTTGTGTACAAGAATGAACCCTTACTATTGATAACGTATCAAGAGGCTGAGAAACTTGTAAAAGATGGAAATGAATGTTCCCTTGCACATATTGTTGAAAAAAAGGGAATAGTTCAGATTAATGATGTTCCAGTGGTAAATGAGTATCCTGATGTTTTTCCTGATGAGTTTCCTGGAATAATACCAGATCGGGAAGTTGAGTTTACTATATACTTAGTTCCTGATGCTAAGAAAATTTCAAAACCCCAATATCGAATGGCTCAAATTGAATTTTTATAGTTGAAGGAGCAATTGCTAGATTTATTAGAGAAAGGTTTCATTCAACCTAGCACATCACCATGGGGTGCTCATGTTTTATTTGTTAAAAAGAAAGATGGTTCTATGAG
This sequence comes from Viscum album, assembly GCA_963277665.1. NCBI lineage: Eukaryota > Viridiplantae > Streptophyta > Magnoliopsida > Santalales > Viscaceae > Viscum > Viscum album. The sequence continues at coordinate 1,121,909,120 of OY728121.1, forward strand.
ACTTTTCATTGATTATAGAGCCTTTAATAACATCACTGTTAAGAAAAAATATCCTTTTCCTCATATTGATGATTTGTTTGATCAGCTCCAGGGAGCTCAGTATTTTTCAAAGATTGACCTGAGATCGGGGTACCATCAGTTGAAGGTAAAGGAAGCCGATATTCCGAAGACCGCATTTTGTACAAGATATGACCATTATGAATTTGTAGTAATGCCTTTTGGGCTAACCAATGCACCTGCTGTATTCATGGAATTAATGAATATAATTTTCCATTAGTTCATGGATAAGTTTTTGGTTGTTTTCATTGATGATATTTTGGTGTTTTATAAAAGTAAAGAGGAGCATGAAAGGAATTTAAGGGTTATTTTGCAATCCTTAAAAGAAAATAAATTTTATGGGAAATTCATCAAGTGTGAGTTTTGGTTGCAACCAGTTTCTTTCCTTAGTCATATTGTTTCTAATGATGGGATAACTGTTGATCCTATGAAAACAAAGGTTGTGGAAGAATGGCCAAGACCCACAAATGTAACTAAGATTCATAGCTTCATTGGTTTGGCAGGCTATTACCGAAGGTTTGTTATAAATTTTTCACGGTTATCTAGTCCAATGACTAAGCTAACTCGGAAGGGTGTTAAGTTTATCTAGACTAAAGAATGTAATGATTGTTTTTAGGAACTAAAAAGAAGATTGGTGAATGATCCAGTCTTGGAACTACCTTCCAGGAATGGGGAGTTTGTTATCTATAGTGACGCTTCATTGAAAGGACTTGGTTGTGTCTTAATGAAGAATGATCAGGTAATTGCTTATGCTTCACAACAGTTGAAAACTCATGAGGTAAATTACCCTACACATGATTTGGAATTAGCTGCTGTTATTTTCGCTTTAAAATTTTGGAGGCATCATTTGTATGGAGTAAAGTGTGAAATATATACCGATCATAAAAGTTTAAAGTATATATTCACTCAGAAAGAATTGAACATGATACAGAGGAGATGGCAAGAATTAATAAAGGATTATGATTGTACAATTCATTACCATCTGGGAAAAGAAAATAAAGTGGCTGATGCTTTGAGTCAAAAAAGTAATTCTTTATTAGCAATGTTGTGTTTGGAACGTGATCCTTTGGTTAAGGATTTGATGAACTTTGACATAGGAGTTGTTGGTGCCAGATTTCCTTCTGTTTTGTTTCAGGTATCAGTGAAATCTTCTCTATCAGACAGAATTAAGCAAGCACAGAAGCTAGACAACGAGTTGCAGAAAAGGGTGGAGCTGGTTCAGAAGGGTAAGTTGCATGAATTTAATATTGATAATGATTTTGTTTTGATATTTGGGAAGAGATAGTGTGTTCCATGTGATTCACAGTTGAAGAGAGATTTGTTATGTGAAGCTCATAGTTCTCCGTTTTCAGTCCATTATGGCAGTACTAAGATGTATAGAGATCTTTGGGAGTATTACTGGTGGGAGGGAATGAAAAGGGATGTTGCTGATTTTACTGTAAAGTGTTTGACTTGTCAACAGGTTAAAGCAGAGCGGCAGTTACCAAAAGGGATGCTTCAGCCTTTACCAGTACCAGAGTGGAAATGGGAGAATATATCCATGGACTTCGTTGTGGGATTGCCGAAGACACCTCGAGGTAATAATGCAATCTGGGTTATTGTTGATCGCCTGACTAAATCTGCTCATTTCCTTGCCATACGAGATAATTTTTCCCAAGATCAACTTTCCCGTTTGTATATTAAAGAGATAGTCAGGTTACATGGAGTTCCTCTCTCCATTGTATCTGACCGTGATCCCAGGTTCACTTCTAACTTTTGGAAAGGCCTTCAGAAGTCGTTGGGTACTGAATTAAATTTTAGTATAGATTTTCATCCTCAATCAGATGGGAAGTCAGAATGAACAATTCTGACTTTGGAGGATATGCTACGTGCTTGTTTGATGTATTATTAGGGAAGTTGGGACTAACATCTTTCTTTGGTTGAGTTTTCTTATAATAACAGTTTTCATTCCAGTATACAGATCGCACCATTTGAGGCATTATATGGAAAGCGGTGTCGAACTCCAGCTTTCTAGGATGAAGTGGGTGAAAGGAAGTTGATGGGACCAGAATTGGTAGAAGAGATGGTAGAAAAAGTTCAGTTGATTCAGAAACACATGAGAACAGCTCAGAGTAGGCAGAAGAGTAATGCGGATAACCGGAGGAAGGATCTATCTTTCGAGGTAGGTGATCATGTCTTTCTCAAAGTTTCTCCATGGAAAAGTGTGATGCAATTTGGTATGAATGGAAATCTGAGTCCAAGGTTAATTGGACCATATGACACTAATGGAAATATCACCTATACCCACAGTTTAGAACCATGGGTATAGCCCATGAAACCGTCGGTATAGGCTATACCCACGGTTTCATGAACCATGGGCTAGAGTGGCGTCGCAATAGCTCTATACCCACGGTTCCTATAAAACCATGGGCATAGCCCAAGAAAAACTCAGATTACCCATGGTTTACCAAACCATGGGTATATATCTATACCCACGGTTTAGTAACCGTGGGTATACAGTTTTCCAGCACCCACACAAACCATACCCGCACAGCAGAATTACCCACGGTTTACCAAACCGTGGGTATACAGTTTTCCAGCACCCGTGGGTATGAAAATTTTACCCCAGAAACTGAAGCTTCTAGCTTACCATCCTGCACCTCTGCAACTTCTAGCTTCCTACCATCCTGCACCTATTCCTACCATCTTGCACTTAAAAACAATAGAAACCAAAATACAAAATAGATGGATTTCAGTCATGGGGGTGGGAAAATTAAAAATTCCGACTTGGATGGATAAAAAGTGATAAAATTCCAGCATTCCAAAATGATGCATATCTTAAAATGATGAAAAAAAGAAGACATTCTCTATTTTACTAAGGTTATTACTAATCCAAATTCAATATTCCCATCGGTGTTAGAATCAAAAGAAAATGGAGGAAAAATCATTTCACACAGGAGTTCCCAGGACAAAACTGACTTACATTATCAGTAATGATTACTACAATACTAAGTTAAATCTAGGATATTATAAACCAACACAATACTAACCATTTATATTGCCTCATGTCCAAGATTGTGTAACCATCTGTATTGCCTCATACTAACTGCAAGAACATAAAAACAACTAATTATGAAACCTTATTGCAAATGCTATCAAGAATGAAGTATGATAAAATCCAATACAAAACTTGCATGAATAATAAAAGATCATTTTTGGTCAAGTATCATGGAAATCAGTGAGGATCTATCCCAAATGAAAAAAAATATAATGGAATTTCTGCTATGTCAAAAAATAAAAATCAAAACAATAAGGCCATGTTTTTATCAAACTCAAGTGACCATCCAGATTAAGGAAATTTGGAGTGCACTAACTTGAATATAGAAACTGCTAAAAAAAAGTGAAGAAAAATATAGCTAATAATATGTTGAATATGAATATGGAAGATTCAGACGTTCACCGAAATTCTGGTTTTTATCGAGGATCTAAAAATAATTGTGGGAAGAATTTTGATTTGTGTCTGGATGCAGTGGGTATAAAGTTAACGCTGCCAAAATTTATGATGAAATGGTCATGAACAAGTTTACTCAATGTATCAAGACTTAAAATGCCCTTCTAAATGAACTAGCTCAATTGGGAAATTGGAAAGCAGCAGAATCCATCTTTCCAGACATGAAAATAAATAACACGCTACTCTCACACAATCAAACTACTCACTAACTCCATGCTTCTTGATGTCCGACTCTTCACTATCAAAGAATGAATTTACACCAACATAGGTGTATCAATTCTTCTCCACGTTCATCTAATGATGAACTCAATGAATCTCCAATAGGAATTCCTCTTTGATCTCCTTTATCTAACTTTCCATTCCACATATGGAAATATTTAGTTCTCTCTTTCTCCATGCTTGTTGTTGTCCTACTCTTCACTAACAATGAATGAATTTACACCAACATAGGTGTATCAATTCTGCTCTACATTCATCTAATGATGAACTCAATGAAACTCCAATAAGAATACCTCATAGATCTCCTTCCTCTGACTTTCCATCCCACATATGGAAATCCTTAGTTATCTCTATGTATCTTTGAGATCTATTTCTATTGGTATATTCCAAGAGATTTCTTCCTTTTTTTGAAAGAGAAATATATCTATTTCTTATATCTATAGAATCACGATGTCACCCTCCAAATATCGAGTCATGATCACCAATTTAATCCTCTGATATTCTTTCTGAAAGATAGAAATTTTTAACCTACATGCCTATTAAGTTTATTCGAAAATAGTGTGTTCATTACCACCATGGTGTGGAACCTTCATCTTCCAGTAATACCTAAAAAAAATTTCATGTTCATTACTTCGAAATAAACCTCTAACATGAATACCACAAACATCAACTCTATGACTATATGAGTGAACCTCGTTGTATCAAACATGAAAATGATGAAAAAAATCCTTTGATGATGCATTTGTTGGTCGACTCAGAAACCGTATTCAGGACTATTTGGACTTCTGAATTTATGAAGACTTTTCTTGGGAAATCTGATTTCAAGTACTTGGGAGAATTTGGAAATATATATACAGTAGCTGATGTGTTTATATGTTTCCTTTTTGTAACACCTCACTCTTTTCTTGCATTGTAATTTAAAGTGCAAGGTAATAATTATCGACATCAAAAGAAAATAATTTCTCAACACACTCATATAAACCCACCTTGATGATGAGTAATCATTTATAGTACTCAACCCATCATAGCGGTTGAAGCATTATAGAATTTATTGTCCTAAAGTTACAAGATGAGTTATTGATGCTAATCTAAAGTGAATCTAAAAGATGATAGATGAAGGAAGGTGCACATTTGGAAGATATGTTTAAGTGAAGAAAGAATGAAGATACATTTTCAAAATATGACTCGTAGACAAAAGCCCTCCACCTGCCCAGCCCTCCCCATCCCTCCCCACTGCCCAGCCCCTCCCCATCCCTCCCCATTTCCCAGCCCCTCCCCATCCCTCCCCACTGCCCAGCCCTCACCCTCCCCCCTGCCCAGCCCTCCCCCTCCCCCCTGCCTAGCCCTCCACCTACCCAGCCCTCCCCCCCTGCCCAGCCCCTCCCCTCCCTCCCCACTGCGCATCCCTCCCCCCTGCACAGCCCTCCCCCTACCCAGCCCCCTCCCCTCCCCCTACCCAGCCCTTTCCCTACCCAGCCCCCCTCCCCCTCCCCCTGCCCAACCGCTCCCCGTCCCTCCCCACTGCCCAGCCCTCACCCTCCCCCCTGCCCAGCCCTCACCTTGCCCAGCCCCTCCCCATCCCTCCCCACTACCCTGCCCTCACCCTCCCCCCCTGCCCAGCCCTCACCATGCCCAGCCCTCCACCTGCCCAGCCCTCCCCCTCCCCCCTGCCCAGCCCCTCCCCCTCCCTCCCCACTGCACATACCGCCCCCCCTGCACAGCCCTCCCCCTGCCCAGCCCCCCTCCCCCTCCCCCTCCCCCTCCCCCCTGCCCAACCCTTTCCCTACCCAGCCCCCCCCCTCCCCCCTGCCCAGCCCCTCCCCCTCCCTCTCCACTACCCAGCCCTCCACCTGAATCTCCCTGCATGAAATATGTAGATGCATGACATGTTTTATTTGGATGCAGACCCAACCAGGTAAGGTACTATAACTGTTAGAAAACATCCTAAAATTTTGATAAGGTACTACAACTCACTGTATTACAGAACAAATTATAATAGAAAACAAATCTAAAATTTGATGTCCAACTAAATATGTTCCCTTAAGGTATGTTTATTTAAGGTAATACAACTCACTTTAATACAAAATAGATTATAACACAAGAAATACCAGTCAAACTCATGAAGAATGTGATTATCACTGTATCATTTACTTCTTGAGTTATAAACAATCTAAACTTCCATACATCCTATCCTGTTGAAGAGTTAGTTGGGAAAAAAATACCTTCATCAATCCTCGCTGAGACATAAATGATACACATCTCTTAAGTTTCTTCTCCATGCTTGTAAATCGAATGCATTCATTCCATCAGCCAATTCACATTCACCAATATTTAGGTTCATCGCTATGCTGGGATGAGAACAATCAATGTATGTCTAGCAACTCTTAGACATGACCCACAAAAATCAATATACCGTGGAGTCAATAGTGAAAACAGATCACCTGCATTAATATGTTGGATGAAAGGTAGGTTAAATCCATGATTTTACGACCAATAACCTGCATTCATATAGTGTGTAAATGAAAATGAAAAATGATGCATGGTAGGGAGGTTAATTCTAAAATTTTAGGAAAACATACCTGTTGTAGAGATATGGCACTTATTAGTGCAGGATTCCCTTGATCTCTTCATGTGCAGAGTGAGTCACCTGCAATATATAAATAAAAATAATCAATATTCATCTTAAAAGATGATGCGCGTAATAATGTATGAAAAAGTATTATGTGGAGGGAAATACTGAAAATTTTCTTGAAGATTATTTCAACGATATTACGAGAACATACCTATTGCGGGGTGAGAAACACATCAGTCAAGATTTGATTTAAGTGGCTGCTCTCGGAGGTTTTGTTAACATACACCTCACCCGTGAACTTGCTTTGTGTTTCCAGTGCACCCTTCAAGAACACTTTCAGCTTCCAGAATGTTGATTCACTCTGCATCCCACATACCAATTATGGCCGGAAACAGAGAGGAAACAGAGCATTTATGCTACAATGAATAGTCAGAATTGTCCGGTTTAATGATAGCAACCAGAAGTGTTTACCTTCAACTGGAAGACAGTTCCCCATTGATGATTGTTCAGAAGGCGCTGAAGAAAGGTGATGTCCTGGGAGTGGTCGATCCTCTAATACGCCATGGTAATCAACTAAATCAGCTGCAAATTCATTTCTGGGAGCACTTGAAGTCCTACTGCATCATATTATGAAAATATGAGTCTGGGGTTAAATTGGATATTTGAGGATGCAATTGAGTAAAAAGAAAACATGTCATGATGTAAAAAATGGTGTGGTAAAACCATACCTTTAGCGACAATGGATAAGTCAACACCGTGTCCAGCTCCTCCCCCAGCCCCTCCCCCTCCCTCCCCACTGCCCAGCCCCCCTTCCCAACCCCTCCCCCTCCCTCCCCACTGCCCAGCCCCCCCTGCCCAACCCCTCCCCACTGCCCAACCCCTCCCCCTCCATCCCCACTGCCCAGCCCCTCCCCACTGCCCAACCCCCCTGCCCAACCCCTCCCCCTCCCTCCCCACTACCCATCCCCCCCTGCCCAGCCCCTCCCCACTGCCCAACCCCTCCCCCTCCCTCCCCACTGCCTAGCCCCTCCCCCTCCCCACCTGCCCAGCCCCTCCCCCTGCCCAGCCCCCCTGCCCAGCCCCTCCCCCTCCCTCCCCACTGCCCATCCCCCCTGCCCATCCCTCCACTGCACCCCCCACCCCCTCCTAACCTTCCCCTCCTAGCCCCCCAACCCTCCACTGCAGCCCCCCATCCCAAGCCTCCCCTCCACTGCTAAGGCCAAGATTAGATGGAAATATAATAATTAACACACCAAACCATAAAAACAAAAATGGCATGTGAATATTACCTAAAGAATTCTCAAATAACACCCCCGATGAAAACATAATCCAAAATGAATTTCATTGCATAAAGAAATTCACATACAAGCAGTCCACCAATAAGAAAAAAAATTAAAACTCCAACACAAGTCTCTCTGCTAAGTCAAAAATGGAGGGGATTAATATCCCCCCCATCACCATCATCGGCATCCCCATGTCCAGCATCATCATCATCAGCATCAACATCGTCAACATCATCATCACCAGCAACAACATCATCATCATCATCATCAACAGCAACAATCTCATCACCAACAACAGCATCAACAACATCTTCGCTAGCTCTATCGCCACCACATTCATCGCCACTAGGACCCTCATAGGAATCACCCGAGGCATTATGTAAAGAGTGCATTGATGTTATACATGAATCAAAAGTGGTAGAAACCTTTGGTGGTAGTGACTGACTCAACATTGACATAGCTTTCATGAAATGTTCATTCATTAGCTTACTTTTTTCACACTCCTCTAATATTATTTTCTTTGTCGCAGCTAATTCAGCATGCGTACTTTCCAACTCAGAGGTCTTAGAGGCATTAGAGGAGTCCGATGATGACCAATACCTAGAGGGGACAATGTTTTTTCCTGGTCTACAATGGACTCTTCCTGGATCCTCCACACCTAACACCTAACTCAGATGATCATTTGGCCCTAAGTTGTTAGCTTCCTCATCTATGGCCTCCAAGGTAGACTGTTGAAATTATACACATATTAAATTATGAATTTCATATAAATGTTTGAAATATATATAAAAAAACTTACAATTTTTTCTTGTGTTTGTGAATTAACTGCAGTTCCATATTTTCTTTTCCTACTAAAGCAGAATAATTTGGCTCAAGGTACAGGACCTTCAATGCCCCATTCAGCTTGCTGCATATGAGAAATGCAAAAATTTGGATTACAACCATATATGATAAATGCAAAAAATTGGATTGAACATACCAACCGCATCTCATGATCAGGCGTTGTAGTGTGCCCCAATGTGTGTAGATATATCATTTCATCTTTGTTTTTTTTGTTTTTCGCTGACACTTCCTAAGAAACAAAAAAACAATACAAGTAATAAGAATTAAATTTTATATAAAAACCATTAAAGATGGGTAGTACCTTATACTGTTCAGTCTTCCAATGTGCGATCATTTTTTGATATTGACTTTTTGGACAGTCAGGGTTGGTGGGTACACCCTCTAACTTAGTACCCACTCTGCTCCTCCAACCAATATGTAACTCATACTTTTATGACCGCCAACACTCTCCAAGATCACTCAACCTAGAAGCTTTGGCAGCTTCACCATTAGGAAAGTTAAATCGACTCTACAACGAAAATGTTAAGTCATATAAATACATTACTAATATAAATATAAATTTATAAAATTTTCGTACCCATATCTGCACCCATGACCTATCCTTGATGTCGACACTGATATGTATCCATGAGACCGGTTCCACCGGAACGATATCATGATATTTGGCTAAAGTAGCCATGAAACTTCTACACTCCTTATCATTTTTACCTACCATTTGATTTTGAGGATTGTAATCCACCATAATCTGAGTTTCGCGATTCCAGGCATCCCGCATTCGAGTGCGCCCACGTCGCCTACTAGAAGATCCCACTAAATAACAGAAGAGGTGAAAAGAGAAGAGTTAAGTGGAAATACAATAAGACAAAAGTGAAATGATATAATTTGAAACATTTATAATTAAAAAACCTGATGCAGGCTCCTAAATATGCTGTGAGGCATCTGTGGACTGTGCTGGAGCAGCATCCTCCGAAGGAAGTATCTGTTCCACAGCATGCTCCGGCTGATCTTCATGAATAGGAGTGGAAACTGAAGGAACAGACTCAATATGTGTATGATGGATGGTAGGAAAAGGAGGTGGCGTAGACATGTCAGAATATGTGTAGTAGGTCTGGGGATACATGAATGGATATGGAAATTGTGGAGGTGAGAACATCGGTCGAGTCGGTGTGGACATGGAATGGGAAGAAGAGGGTAAATGGGATGACGATGGAAGCATGTATGGGAACATCCCAGGGGTCTCAAGCAGAGGGTGGACATGTGTGGTAGATGGGATGTCCACTGATGGGTCAGTGTGGGGAGTGGTAAGACAGGAGCTCCGCCTAGGTCTAGGAAGATCCCTGCTCGGTCCCATACTAGGAAGAGGAATCTCTGATGTTATATATCCCTAAAATAAATTTGATCAAAAATATGAACTTTATATTTTATGTAATGCAGAAGATAAATATTAGAATTATTATACTCACTAAAGACAACTCACGCTCACGTCTAACAGGATCAACATCAAATAATCTTTTCTTGCGAGCTTCTATAGTTTTCTTCATAATCTGTATAAGAATGAAATAAATATTTTTTAGCAAAATTTTTTACAAATCATACATACAACTTAGAATACAAAGAATACAAAAAATTTCATAACATATTTCAGTAATGATAATTTACAACCAAGTTATAAAATTTTTAAAACCACATTTTAAACCAAGTTTTCTGAATTGAAATAAATATAATTAAATGAAACAAAACCAAACAATACTAAAATAGACATATCATTCCAAACTAAAACTATATTATAGTAATTACATTCGTACCAACCTCAGAAACTCACATCACTGTAAACTGAATGAACTCTGAATATATATGGTTGCTTTTATATATTACCCTCCACTACCTCAGGTTCAACATCATCTCTCACAATGGGACAATTTGTGTCATCAAATTCAATATTTTGGCTAACACCGATGGGGGCGTCAATGGTGACAATTTCATCCCCAGCATCATGAAAAATATGTATTGGAATTACTTCACTAATGACACTGTAATCAGGTTTTAGATGATCTTTCACATAAAACACTTGTTTTTCCATTGATGCCAAAATGTATGGTTCATCGGTATGCAGGAATCGACTCATGTCAATAAATCTAAATCCACAATCATCAATAAATGTACCATGTCGTGTCATTGAATCAAACCATTTAAATTTCATCATAGTGACTCGACATTGAGAGTAGTAATCCAATAACAATATTTTCTCAACCAACCCATAATAATACACATCTTCATATCGAGGTCGACTATCTGATGCACTGGCATAACAATTTGTTCTAGCAGTTAACATAACACCATCATGTTGTGTTCCCATTTTCACCGCTTTATCAGTTGTAACAAATTTATATCCATTGATTATTAAAGATTTGCAGTCATGAACCAAAGAATTGGGACCAAAAGCCAACACTCTTAATTCTTGAGAAATGAAGTTAGCAGGTAAACTAAATACCTGAAATACATATGAGTAATATAATTAAATAAATATCTATATTTTAAGGTATATAATTTAATGTTCATACCTTTGATTTCAACCAAGCTGGGAACTCTTGGCTATGCATAGCCTCTCTCCTTCTCAACGGCAAAGACCGATGAACTCTACTTATAATTTGATTATGTTCTCTACATAAAATGACAATAAAAGTATAAGGTATATGTGATATGATATCGTATGAGATAACATATATATATTCAAATTAATTACTTGATATAGGCATCGAACAAACCACAATTAAATAAGACTGTTCGATGTGCCATATTCCGCTCTTCAAAGCTCAATGTAACCAATGTATATGACCCGACAATTCCACCTGTTTGGGGAAGAGATGGAATCGAGGGCTGAATTTCCTCATACTGCTCATCGTCATTTCTCATTGGTCTATTATGTCTTGTGCTCACATCAGAAAAATACATTGAACAAAAATCCATACATTCTTGGGCTAGATAACTCCTCACAATGGAACCTTCAAGATAATTCTTATTTTGGACATATGATTTCAAAGTGCACATATTTCTTTCAGTGGGATACATCCACCGAAAAGTGACTGGTCCCCCAAGAAGTGTCTCAGTTGGAAGATAAACTGTTAAATGCAACATGCAAGTGAAAAAGGATGGAAGAAATTTTTTTTCCAACTCCCACAGAATTAACGGAGCCTCTTGCTGCATTTTTATCAACAATGATTTGGATAACCTTATAGCACAAAGGTCTCTAAAAAATGACAAAACCGAATCACTGCCACTCTTACATTATTGGATAGAAAATGCCGAATTTATATTGGAATCAATTCATGAAGCAGGATGTGATAATCATGAGTTTTTAGGGATTTCAATTTCAAATGTCTTCTGTTGATTCGTTTAGATATGTTGCTGGAATAGCCATCCGGAACCTTGATATTCCCCAATATTGCCAGAAATCGATCTTTATCTGCTGGTGTCATCATATAAGAAGCATAGGGAACTTTCCATTTGTTTTCACTGATACAAACAGGATGTAGTTCTGGTCGAATACCCCAATACAATAAATCCCGACGAGATCAGAGGTCATCTTTGGTCTTCCACTTAATATTCAAAAGAATTGCAAGCAACATTTCACATATATTTTTCTCAATATGCATTACGTCTAAACAATGACGTAAAAAATTAGTAGACAAATATGGCAACACAAAAAAATACTTCTCTTTTTCCAATTGTAAGTGACTTCAGTATCATCATTCTTCCTCTTTCGAGATTTCAACGGACCTTTCCCTAATGAAAAGCTGAAATCTTTCAATTCATCAAGCCCATCACTTCCTGACATACGTTGAGGTGGTTCTTCAGTGTCAACATTATTATCAAACCTCCAACGATTCTTCCTGTATTGATGATCCATTGGCATGAATCGGTGATGCCCCATGAAACTAAAACTACGACGATATTTAAGCCTTCTCGATCGTGTATTCTTTATACAAATGGGACATGATTGTTTTCCCTTCATGATCCACCCAGACATCATTGCAAAGGCAGAGAAATAATTTATGGTCCATAGAAGGGCAGAATGCATCTGAAACGTATTCTTTGAAGAAGCATCAAATGTCTGCACACCTAAATTCCAAAGTTGTTTCAACTCTTTTATTAAAGGCTACATGTAGACATCTATATCATTACCAGGATCCAAAGGTCCAGATATCAGTGTACTCAAGAAAGTGAAAGGTTTTTTCATACACATCCACGGAGGAAGATTATAAACATGAATAAAAACCGGCCACGTGCTATGAGCAGTAAGAATCTGACCAAATGGATTAAAACCATCACATGATAGGCTCAATCTGACATTAAGCACCTCAGCTGCAAAATCAGGATGTTGTGCATCAAATGTCTGACATGCTAATCCATTTGCAGGATGGACTAGCTCATCATTACATTTAATTCCCTCAACATCATTCCATCGCATATTAACTGAGATTTTTGGAGACAAGAATAGATTTTGATGTTTGGGAATCAATGGAAAGTGCCACATGACTTTCTGTGGCATACGAGATGGTGTTCCATCTACATTTGTCTTCCATCGAGATGTACCACATTCTTTACAGTCATTACGGTCAGCTGTTTCCTCCAAATATAAACTGCAATCTTTCAGACAAGCATGGAATTTATTAGTAGCAAATCCAAGCTGCTTAATTAACTTCCATGCCATGTAATGATTGGAGGGAATATCTGCACCATCAGGAAGCAAGTCCTTCAAAAATGTAAGAATATAATCAATGGCGGTATTAGAAATCCCATACATGGGTTTTCCATGATATAACTACATTAAAAATTCCAACATGGTCATTTTAGTACATTCTTGATATAGTAGAGTTTTAGCATCATCCAATAAATTTTTCACTCTCTCAACATCATTGTCTTTAACATTTTCCTCGTGTGTACTGATATCATTGTCTTCTTGCACCGACATGTTATCTCTCTCGGAATGATGCACATATGGGAACCGATCAAATATCAAATTCTCCATGTCACTTCGTTCATTTCATTTATGAACAGTCGAATATTGACTCGTCTCTCCATGGTGAAACCAAACATTCTAGTTAGCTTGAAATCCAAATTTCATTAAATGGTAACTAACTTCTTCTCGTCTTAACCATGGTCTTCCAACACAATTATAGCAGGGACACTGTATACATCCTCCATCTGACGCATTGTTAAATGAAAAATCTAAAAAATTCTCCAAATTACTTTGAAACTCGGTTGAAATCCGATCGGTACGATACATCCAGCTTCTATCAATTCTATAACAAGAAAAAAATTATCATTCAATCAACAATGTAAATCATATATAAAAAATTCATTACAACCAATTTTATCATTAAATTAATAAATGAATATTAGTAGCTATCAAAACATATTTAATGACAAGAGGAGTCCATGATTGAATAAGTTTCAATAATAAGAATGATCAGGATAAACCATCGTTCCATATTTATTTTCCATGTAAATCTAGAAAGGATCACATTGGATATCATTGTAAATCCTAAACCTGGATAAGAAATCCGAGATCTATTTCCTTTACAAGGATAATAAATAATATCTAGCAATAATAAGAATAACAACAAACAAATGATAAATTATATTTAAATCTCAAGGACTGATTAAATTCTATGTAAATGGTTTGGTTGCTTGGCTTAAAAAATCATTCTCTAAACCATTAAATGTTGTTCAATTCACCTTTAAATATAACATTGAAATGTTACGTTAATACATAGTAAAAAACATTAAATTTTAAAAAAAAATTAACTAATTGTTTTTCATAATTTATGGAACATACATTATCAAGATTTGAAGATGATTTCCATGTGTTACTGGTCATAAAATTTAGTATGTTAATTATGAATCATTCCATGATTGGTTTAAGAATTATGTATGTACTCATATAATTATGTTAAAAATAAATTATAATTGGTATTTTCAGATTAAGCACTATATATGATCATAATGTGTCTTATATAGTCTAGCATGCTTAAACAATTAATTGAGCATTATTTTCCAAATGCATTCAACTAAAATGTTATTATTCCACTCAATACAATAATGAATAATTTATTTTGAAATACAAATGACTGTTAATTTCTCATTATTTAGGTTGGTCAAAATACGTCAATACAATACAATAATATTTTGGAGTTTGTTTCAACTTGGTGTTTAGTGAAAAGTAAGATATCAAATAGAAAAAAATTTAGACATAGAAAAAAAATCATGGTGTGTTACAATGAATATTAAATTATTCCTCCCTATGTGTTGTGATCATTATTGGTTTGCAAATATATTCTCTTAGGATGGTATGAGCTTGGTCTTCCGGGTTTCGCATCAGATGGTTTGCAACAGGTCATGACCACATGGAACCGCCCCAAGAGATGATTTAGATCTTTCAGTTCATCTATGCAGAGTTTTTTGGATTTGGTCATTTGAGAGGGTATGGCGTCAGCCATCGGATCGAGACTGTGCTTTGACATAGGACACTTGCTTATTGAATCACTTTGCAATGGTGGAGAGCTTCATCACATTCAAATGTTGGGGAGGGGCAGTTTTTATGTTGTCAATATGGTTTTATTTTCCTTGAACCTTAGGGAATTATTTGTCCCAATTAATGATGTCTTTGGGTTTTCCCATTCATCCCTTAAAATGCAGTCTTATCTTAATAAAAATTTGAAGGCCTTAAGGCCATTGGAGGAGGTATGAGCTCGGTCAAGTGTCTTTCGAGTCATCTATTTATCGAACATTTTCTCCACACATAGTTAGTTTTTCTTGATAGTCACCCTCTTCTTCTGGTATGGGTAAAGGTTAAATATGCCACCTATGTTGGGGACTTCTCTAATATCATCTATCTATAATCAACTGTGCTCTTCAGAATGTCATTGAAGACAAATCAGCCTTAAACGGTGTGGATCAATCTCCTATAAAAAGAATAATAGACATGATGGTCTGTGAGGTTGACCTCATTTGGTTTCTTAGGTTTTTTAATCTTGATTATGTTATTTTTTATGTACGTAAGGAAATAATTGTAAAACTTCTCCTTTAATAAGTAATACACCTTTTCCATCCGTTCCTCAAGTCATGGGTGACCCAGATCACTTTTTTCTTCCATTCAAGGGAGAATTTGTTGTTAATGCCTCTCAATAGGAGGTGTCATGTGATTTAGGGCCTTCCTAGGTGCTTGAATTGGAACTACTACTGTTTTTAGGGTAAGAGAAGCATTATCTACCTTACTAGTCCTTTTTCCCTATGTCATGGGTGTCGGCCAAGATTTGGCCTAGGTTTTTTTAATGGAATCTTCTAAGCGTTGTGTTGTCTCTAAATACTCATAGAATCTGCCTAGATAATTAATCAAGATAAAAGGTGTTCGTAGCTCATCCTAAATATTCCCATCACAAATTTCCATCCATTTATTTTTTGATAAAGGTATTCTGAGTGAATATGTTAAACTTTTCCATCTAGCGATGAAGTAAGAAACTCTATCACTTTCACATTGTTTACAATCTGTGGGGTCAGAAATCATTATTTTCATTAACATGGAGTTTAAATGATCTAGGAATTGATAACGAATAAATTTACATTCCACAATGGATCCTACCGAAAGGTTGTTTTACTAAAATAAGGTTGGTCCTACCAAATTACATACAAAAACATCTTAGTTTTGTTTCCTCCTACTGATATTTGGGGCTCATCATAAAGTCTCTTTAGGACATGAAGTGTGTGAGATGTAATTTTGGATCTCCCAAAAAATCAAGGCTTTAGAATATAGTATTGTAAAAATTGGATATTGTAAAGGTTTTATCCACACATTCGGGATATAACTTATTTTTGGGTTGTATGGGGGTGTTCCTCCCTTCAATGGATTCCATTTTGGAATCCAATGATTCAGTGGTGTTGAGGAGTTCTTGAGGTATTATTGTCTAGGACACCTTCTAACTACAGGTATTGGGAAAGTATTGATGAGGTGGCCCCACCTTCGTATCTCATTGATTCTCAATCTATGCTAAGACTGAATGATTTCTCTAATGGGGAAGATGTTGTCACCATAGTAGAGGAAAGTCGTAATCATTCAAAACTTCTTCATTTATGTAAATAAATTTCTTGGATCTATACCCAACCTAACATTAAAATTACACCATTTAATGCATATTATCCCTCTCTTGATGTATGTGATGAGAGTGTTTTGTCTCTTTTTGAAGACGATAGCCAGCAGAAATATTGTCCCTGATATTTCCTCATCGATATATCTGAGATTCTATATCACATTCTATTATTGTGCTAGTAGTTCCTCTATAGAGGTAATTTCAGTTCCCCTAGGTAGTGATTGGTATGTATCCACACATTTCCCTTTATCCTAGGCAGAGTTCCATCGAGGAGAGGGAAATTCCTCATTCATAGGTGCCATGTTCTACATATTTCTCTGATTACGTGTATGTGTAGCCTTAGTGTGTTCATCCACATCACCTACCCCTAAATTAACAGTTTCCACATCATTCCCCTATATTTTTAAATCTTGGTTGACATCAATTTTTATATTAATTATGATGATGTTCACTAAGGTGTATCAAGTAGTGGGATTTACCCCATCACTCTCCACGCAAAAGGGAAATTATCCACTGTTTACTCCTCCTTTGAGGGTTGCATTAGGGTCATTTATCTGACCCCTGGTCATATTAGTCCATTTTGTCTTATGAAACCTATGGTTTTTAACTTCCTTTATCGTAAATTCCCCCTACCTTGGTCTATGAATAGTGACCATAAGGGAATTTCCAATTATACTTGTCGAGCAGACCCAAAATGAAAGAGGTGTATCTCATAGTGGGAGGAATGATTGGGATGTTGACCATTGATAATTATCTTCAAAACTAGAGAAGATTAATTCCTTTAGGGGTGATAATAATGATAAAAATTACCCTGGACCTATAGAATGGGAATGATTTGGGGCTGTTGTTGGCACTTTTTGATCCCATTTTTGAGGATATAAGGAATCGAATCAAGGATTTTATGGATCCTAAGATGGAAATTGAGATATAAATTCCCCCATACCTAGATGTTGGTGTTGATATAGAGCCACCAATTATTTCTCTAGGACATAAGGAATCCAATCAAGGATTTTATAACATAAGATGAGTGAATTGTTGTGTCATTTCACACATATTACTACATCATGTATGGATTAAAAAATTTCTAATCTATCATTATCTATAACCCCATTTTTAGATCGTCCATCGCCCATGAAATTCCATCACCCATGAAATGCAACCTCATACACACGGTAACCCCTATAATCAACCAAGAATCATCGATATCCTCCCATAACATTAATGGAGAATCACAAGTAAAATTACCTTCTTTAAGAGATGTCGAGGCGGAGGCGAAGGCCAGGGGGTCCAGGTTGGGAGCTGGGATGCGGAGCCGAGACGCGGAGCCGGGACGCGGAGCCAGGAGGTGGAGGCTGGGGAGGGGAGTCGGAGAGGGGAGGAGAGGGCCGAGAGGCGATGGTCGGGGAGGGGAGGGCAGGGCCGGGAGTAAGGGTTGGGGAGGTAGGGTTGAATGGGGGGAGCGCCGAGTGAGGAGGAGCCCGAGGAGGAGCCCGATACTTCAGGCAGTATTCTGTTTTAATACCCACGGTTTTAATAAAACCGTGGGTAAAGATAAGTAAAAACAACCTATTCCCACGGTTTATAAAACCATGGGTATATATGTGTGGGGATAGACCCCATTCCCAGTAGTGTGAAATTCTTGAGAAAGTTGGATTAGTTGTATACCGAGTGGATTTACCTCCATGTTTATCTCAGGTACACAATGTTTTTCATGTTTCAATGTTGAGAAAGTACATGCCAGATCCATCTCATGTTTTGAGCCCATAGGTAGTTCAGTTGGAAGAGAATCTCTCTTATGAAGAACAACCAGTCTAGATACTTGATTGTAGAGAGAAAGTGTTGCGGAATAGGGTAATTCACCAGGTAAAGGTTTTATGGAAAAACCATATGGTTGAAGAGGCATCATGAGAATCTGAAAATGCTATGAGGGATAAATACCCCCAATTATTTTGATAAGTGAATAAAATTGCGAGGACACAATTCCAAAAAGGGGGGAAGGATGTAACATCCGAGGTAAATAAAGAGTAAAACATTTTCATATTTATTAAAATTTACAAATTAAATATTAATTTTACTTTAAAGGGGTTGCTATGTTTGATAGCATACCCGATATGCAACAAAGAGTTTCTTTGAAATCTTACGTTGCACACTAGTAATAAAATAATATTATTTTAAATGGTAGTTAAGACGTAGCCGTTGTATTGGCAGGAATGAATGGAAATAACTAAAATATGATTATATATGTTTGTTAAATGTTTTTACATTTATCCAATAAAGGATAAAGGCTTAAAATATGAAAAGAATTCAATTTTAGGCATATATACTCTAATTTTCACTAACGGTCCACTTATCGCCTTTTGATGGAGAACCATCATTAAGTATAGATTTGGTAACTCTTATACATTCTATTGGACAAAATAAAATTCTTCTATTGAATCGGGACATCAAAATTTACTTTATGTGAATTTTTTGTATTTTTCCGATAAAGTTCATTTTTTTAATGAATAGTGAAAAATGTTGTATTTTAATTCCAAACCTCGTTTTAATCTAATTTATTTATATGATTAGATTATCTTTTTAATTAGTTTTAAAGTGAAATTAGAATATATTTTTACCATTTAATCCAATAGTGGTTGTTTTAATTAATTTCACTTTGAAATTGGACTTAAACTAGTGTCAATCTTTGGATACTTATTGTTTCATAAAAACACGCTATTTGCTCTGACAGCGGGAATTAATTATTAAATTAATTAATATAACTTATATTTTTTTAATTTTTTAAAATGTAAATCATTTTTGAATTCAGAATATCAAATATAGTTTAGGGTGAGGTTTTGGTATTTTTCTGAAAAACTTCAATTTTTGATGAATAGTGAAACCACTAAGTGGTACTTATAAAAACTGATTTTCCGTTTAAATGAAATTTTACCACCTCTGTGTTTTGAATTTCAAAAATCTGACATACATGGTTGTCATTATGAATTAACATTTGGTTCAATGGACTTAAAATAATTTTTTGGTGAATAGTAACTTTTAAGTTTTTAATCGCGATTAGAGGTAATTAGTGTAATTTAAGGTAAAAATAATGTTTTAATAATATGAAATGATCTAGACACATGTCTTACCCTTATTTGATGTGTCATGGACGACCAAGACAATCCATGGGTCAACTTTGGGACCACATGGAGCCACTTTGGTAGGAAAATTACATTAATACCTTTTTTATTTAAAGTTAAAATAAAAATGTCACAAACATGAGTTGTTTTACTAAGACAATTATTTAATGGGGTTATACAAGTAATATTTTTGACTATAAATATTAATTATAAATATAAAAATATTTCCTACATCATGATATTTTTTTAATAATTTTTATACATTAAATAAATTAAATTATTTTTGATACCATGATGATGCAGCGATTACCTCATTATTTAACGATTAAAAAAAAGAAAAGATAATGTAAAATCTAAGACCTACACATGTCAAAAACCTATTGGATGGGTGGATTTTGAACTATTGTCACCTTATCCACGAAATATATAATTTGGTAACCTTTTAAATCCAAAAAGCTTTTTATAATAAAGTAACTTTTTATAACTTTCCAAGAGCGCCACTCCTCTCCTCTTATAAAAGGCCCCCACCTCTACCACCTTACCCACACCTCTCAAGCCTTTTTCTCGGCCAACCCCTGGTAATTTTGTCTCTAAAAATCTCTCTCTTACTCCTTTAAGCCTCACATTGGGCAGAATTCTTCCCAAGGAAGCCTTTGAGCTCAAATCAAAAAGAGTTACCCATTTTAAAGGTAGTGTTTTCTCTTGTGTTCTTATGTATTATTTTGCTTCTCCAACCCTCTAAACTCTTTTTATTCATTTCTTTTGTAAAAAAAACCAGTATCTTTAATATAATAGGATGTTTTTATATGATGGATTCTAGCTACACTTACACACACCTACATCTAATGGTTAAAGAACATACTATTTCTGTGGACGGCGAATTTCTGCCTCACAAAACGATGATTGTTCAACACTCATATAACATCTTCAAAGGTGGCCATTAAGATGTCACTATATTTATATATGATATATAATATGTTTATGTTTTACTTAAGCTTATGTATTTTTCATTTATGTCATACCTTTATGGTTTCTATTATGGGTAAACGCGATATCTACATTTTAGGAAGTGCGGACTACCGCCCCCTCAAAGTGATTTGATTCGTTAATACCATATGTGGTACGTATAACAGATAGATTGAATGATATTATATATGATACAATACTGGAATTATAATACTATTATGTATAATTTTGTTTTAATTCCATTAAATATGAAATAGAAATGGAAGTAGCGTTCATGCATACGTACGGCTTACCGTCTCCATGAACGGTGCATTTCATTTGTTACCTCTAAATGTTATGTAATATTATAAATGCATGTATATACTGGATATATATGATATATATGATATCTACATCATGAGTATAACTCTGGATATAATCGATACATGAACAAATTGTAATTATAAAGAGCATATTTTTGACTCAAGTACCAATGATCGTTAAAACGACCGTTATTAACTTAAATAATTACATAGTCTTCATGACATGGTAATTAGAGATATAAAAGGAATAATGAACTTGAAAAAGGTTTTTAAGCAAGTAGAAATTAACTCATGTTTATTATTCAGGACATTAAAGAACAATCGAGTCAAGTCGGACCCAAGGTATGAGACTTCGTCTCAATCTCCTTTCATTGAGGCATATTATGTTTTATACACAACTTTCTTTTATACGGTGTATAAACCCCTTTGACTTTTAAGTTTATCTGAAAGGAATCTTTTTTATACAAAGAATTTTACTAAACAAAAAAAGGGAATGTTTTTGTCGTATGTATGCGGCGACAACAACTTCTCCGCCGCCGTGACCATTATTTGAGTTTCGGCTTCCTCTACACGCCATACCATTTTTTAAATGAAAAATAAATACCATGTTTTACTTTTATTTTATTTTGGTATTGAAAATGGTTTTCATAATGTTTTTATATCAATGTTTTGTATTGATATCTTGTGATTGAAAAGTTGAAATGTTATGTTTCCTTTGTGTATGTTTTATGTGATACGATTATGTTGTGGTTCTTGGGCATTGTTATGAAGATGGGTGGTTCCATGATAATCTATGGGAAGGTGAGCCCGATATAGCTCTCCAATGCATTGGGTAACGTGAAGGGGTTAAACGTTAAGGTTTCTCCGAATAGATTTAGGGAATATACTATGATGGGTATTCCAAACGTATCCAAGAGGGTTACCCCCTACGTAAGAATGTTATGAATGCTTCAAGTTACCTTTATGTCTTTTGATTTCTATGTTTTATTCATGTTTTTATGAAGTGTGTTAAAGTGATTATGCTTTATGGGTAAAGTATTATTTCATTGATTCTTATGTATACATGTACTCATGTTTTCTTTCCATATTTTTATATCCCTTACTGATCTTTTTATGCTCATCCCATGTTTTTGAAATGTTTTTCACAGGTCAAGGGAAAGGTACATGATGTGATGATAGTGTCAATGAAGTGTCAAGAAATAATCCATGTTTTATTTTAAATATGTTTCCGTTGATGGAAAAAATGAGTACTATCTTTCATGTAACCACTTTGTTTAAATGTGGAATGTAGTGCATGTTTTATGATCTAATTCTCTAAAACTCTAAACCTGAAAAGATCCTCAACGTGTGTTCTTGAAGTAACTCAAGATTAAGTAATGTTTAAGGCTGGGGACTTATAATGTAAAAGGAACAAGTTTCATAAAATTTTTATCATTTCATCATAACATAATCCTGGGAATAAGGAACACATTTCCCAAAAATTAGTTCATCATAAACTAAAACCATTATGTCAAAGAATACAAATTTTAACCCTAGATTATATCCAAATTAATTAATAAGTTACATCAAAGGATGTAATCTTATAAGGAATATAATTTTCAAATATCACTTGGAACATTTATAAAAGAAAAATAGCATTCTCACATTAAAAATCACTTTTTAAAACACAAAACATTTTCAATTTACATTTATTAGAAAAAAACATAAAAACATAAAATATAAATTTTAATAATA
Organism: Viscum album; assembly: GCA_963277665.1. Classification (NCBI taxonomy): domain Eukaryota; kingdom Viridiplantae; phylum Streptophyta; class Magnoliopsida; order Santalales; family Viscaceae; genus Viscum; species Viscum album. The sequence continues at coordinate 1,121,931,849 of OY728121.1, forward strand.
ATTTAAAACATTTCTTGAGGAAAATATCCTTTACAATTTGAAAAATATATATCTTAAAACATTTTTAATATCCTTTTTTGGAAATAAACATCGAAACATACAAAGTATTCTTTAAATATCTTATAAAATAACTTTTTATGAAAATAAACATTCTAATATGGAAATAAATATTTTAAAACATAAAAAATTATCCAAATATTATTCATTAAAAATAAAATCTTAATAATATAAATAAATATTTAAATAATTTAGTGGTCATGGAATTAAAAAATTTCATTCATGTATTACCCATTAAAACAAATATTCCTTTCTTATTTCAGGGAAAGAGAAATAGGCCATATTGGGAAAACTTCCTGAAGATTCCTTTAAACAAATTAAAAATTAAAACTAGGGTAAAAATTACTTTAAAAAATTATAGATTAACATTATTACATTAATGATAAAATTTTTAGAAATCATGGATATGGAAGGAATATTTTTTTCAACCAATGAGAGATATCAAGTCCGTTTTCATGAAAAAAATAAATTGGAATCATCAGTTTTTAAAAGTAGTAAAATGAAGGGAAAGAGTTTTTTCTCAAGAAATAACCAGATTATAATAAAATTCGGAAACTTATTTAGAAATATATCATATGATTTCATCATCTAAAGTGCTATCATAAACAATCTCGATAAATAATGAGAATGTAACATCAAACCCATTTCAATTTGGTAAATTTTAAATCATAATACCCATTAAATAATAACATTAAAGGAAACATAAATTATAATTAAATGAAGTAAATTCCTAATATAACATGACTATGGTTTAGTATATACACCACACAAAATGAATGAGTGGTAAATATGATATTTTTCTCCTATAAATAAAAGAGATCCTAGAAATCCCTTACATCTTTGGTAATATTTTGAAATGTTTGTTCCAATAATTCATAACATACAAGAAAACTAAAAATATCTTTAAAATAATGATATTAATGATATAAAATTGCATAGGGGTAATGTAAATACATTATAAAATATGAGATATGCATATATAACATATGTCCAAAAGAAGACAAATTGAGACAAAAATCCCCTACCTAATGTCATGACATCCTTCATATTCATTCAAACCTAATTTATAATAAATATATTTTTTATTATAAAGATATCAAAGAACATTAATCATATTTAAAATAACATATATGATTTAGTTATGAAAATTTATTACATGTTTATTATCAATTCCTTTCTAAAATCATGTTTCGGGTAATAACATCTTCGGTTCTCATGTATGTTTTGGTTTGGAATCCTTTTTTACATTAATTATGATCATGGATCAATAACCTCAAGATTTTTAACCATGATATAAATATAATATATATTTATTATATAATTTCTTAGAGTTATCTATTAAATATATTGATAGAAAACTGTTTTCATTGTCCATAGAGACAGTAGGTTATATGTTTGCCTAAAAGTTCTTTCTATTTTCATGACTAATGAAAAAAATGATAATAGATAATATATTAAAATTATAATAAAAATTTTATTTAATATATATCATATATATTCATTAAATTTATCCTTGTTACCTTCCATGTAAATCATAAGTGAAAAATGAATCATATCCCTTTATGAGATGGTAGTCCACCGTACAAATGAGCGACATTATGGTATTCCTAAAAAATGGAAAGTAAGAAGGTATTTGTGATATTATAATTCTATAAGTATAATAATATCATAAATATAATATATAAATATTAAATCCAACACTATATCCATCCATGAGATATGGTGATGGAAAAAAATTAAATCGGTTCACGAGTCGGTAGTCTTCCATACAGAAGACAGACAGTTTTATTTCACATTTGATGGAGGAGAAATCTATCATAGGACATTCCATTAACATAATAAAATATTAGTATATTCTTGATAATTTTTTACTATATTATCATATTTTATGAATATTTTATGGAGGTGTAATAATATAAAAACAAAAACACAATTATAATAATTTTAACTCTTCTTAGGATAACCTCAATAGGTTTATAGAGTAATGCCTTATTATGAGGGTTTAAAAATAATAATAATAACTATATGATGTCAAAAAGTAATTAAGGAAGATATTTCTTCATAACTAGGTCAAACCAAATGATTTTTCAATTTTGAATAATATTGGATAGTAGTGGCCTTTTATAAATATGGAAAATGATACACATGGATAGTTTGAAAAGAATAAAGTGTAATTACATTTTCAGAAACAAAAAAACCAAAATGGGTTTTTGGGAAAAATAGATCTGATAAGATAATAATATTTCAACAAAATATGTTTTTACAAGTTTATAGTTCATTTTACCCCTTATCATTTTCAATTAAGCCTTGGTAATCATATCTTAACATTTTCTACGGTTGTTAATTTTTACTATTTTATCTATTCATTTTGACAAATTTTTTTGATTAAGTTAATAAATATTATTAATTATTATGGATTAATTTTTTCCCAATACCATTCATATAAGTGGAAATTTTTAATTTTAAAACTTAACATGTTAATGCGCTGGAAAATCGATTTTACGAAGATAATTTTTTCAACAGTTTAAAAAGTTTTTATATTAAAATTAAATATAAAATTCATTAAAAATTCTTATATAGGAATATTTGTGATATAATTGAGATAATTTTATTTTTAAAACCTTTTTGAAACAAAATTAAACCTTATAAATCCATTAAATGAAAAGAAAATTTTCAATAAAAACTAACATTTTTCACTATTCATCAAAAAAAATTAATCTTTTCAGAAGAATACCAAAAACTCATTCCATGTGAGTTTGGAAAATATTATTCCAAAAAGGAATTTAATAATTTAAAAAAATTCTAAAAAATTCTAAAATTAATTTTATTATTTTTTAAAAATGATCAATACAGATCAGGTTTTTAGAAAAAAGATATTTTCTAAAGCATGTAATGAATTTACTAAAAATTATGTAATTTTTAATCAATATGATACAAATATATATAAAAAACACAATTTATTTTTAAAAAAAATTTATTCCAGTTTATTCTTACAGGTTTAACCTCTATATAAAATAATCTTCTTTACATAATAATATTAATTTTTTAAGGGTTCATTAAAACTCAATGTTGCATATAACACAACCTATTGCAGAAAGTGAATTTATTTAAAAATATATATTTAATAAATAATTAGGTTATTTTACTAAACTTTTGAAATTAATTTAAAAACATAAATTCACAACTCTTTTACAAGAAAATGAGGATTCTTGTACCTCATCATATTATCAGGTTCCTACTTCACTTCCTCAAGATGGAAGTTTCATTAAAAACAATCAATAGGTGAGTGGTCTTACTTTGTAGAACATTCTTTACCATGTAATGAATCTAAATTAGAAATTCATCATAAAAAATATCATTATACATTATTATAACCCATCAGTTCATCAAATTTAATGGCTTTGTTATGTACATCCTTTGAATAGATACATGGAAAACATCATCTAATTGAGGGAGGTTTCATGGAGGAAATAATTGATAAGATACAGTCGAGATATGATCTAGAATTTAAAAGGGGTTAATATGTCTAGGGATGAACTTTACTTTATATTATAACAACAATTTTATCCATTGGTTATCCTTTGATCAGTATCAACTTCACCTCTTACTCCATTAAATGAAAATTCATCATAAATTTTTCATTCTTGAATAACTAAATTAGACATCTAATGGAACATAATATCAATAAAGGAATGTCAAGAAATTTCTTTAAGGATCAAATATAAAATGGTTGTCCCAAGTTATCCAATATGTATAAACCACAATATGATGAAATAATACATTAATTTATAAATACATTTTAAAATATTCAACTAAAAACATTCCATGAATGGTTAAATTGAATACCCTTTCAAAATTAAATTAATTAATAATAATGTCACTAAATTTACAAAATCATATTAACATTAATCTTCCAAATATTATAATGTATCTCTTATTTATCAAATAACAAATATGTGAATACCTTGGTCATAAATTCTCCTAAAACATAGTAATAACCATAATTAACAAAAAAAATTCAATGGAAACAAACATGCATCAAAATTCCTTAAAGAGAATCATAATTTATTGAATGTATTTGATAAATCATTTTTTTAAAATCCATCAATGATAACATAATAAACATTTAATCTATTGAATAATTATCTCTATGTTAATCAATACTATAAAATTTAATTTATCCATATCAGGTATCTCTTTATCACACCCAAACACTATTTCCACAACATCCAGAACATATTATGTGTTATCTTTCATTTAATCACGCGTCTTCAATAAAATATCATCTTTGAATTAAATTAAATTTCCCATTAATCATTACCATTCAACATATTTTTGTATACAATCAATGAATAATTCCTAGAGAAAAATATTTATATGTTTCATGATTCATATAATATGATTAGTGAGTTCCAATACATAATCAATTCAATCATCCCACTTCATTCATAAACCATTAACTAGGATTCCACATCTTATTCATTAATACTACTTTCCTCTCAGATGTAATTTATAGTATCTTCACAATCATAAAAAACATTTAATTTTAACACCTTTTTATCCTCTTCATGAGCATTCCCCTAGAAAATTTAATTTCATAATGTCTAATCCTTACCCAATAATAATATGCAACCACTGATCATCCTGTAGGGAAACCATTATTCACATCAGTTAGGTTAACTAATCATTTCATTTTTACTCATCAATCACCTACACTTTTCATTTCTTCTATGCACATAAAACTTATTCTCAATCCTTTGGGACATTGCATGGAGTCCATATTATGACGTTCTCAATATATAGAAAATTGAATCTTTATTCCCCTATAGTATCCACTATCTAAGGTCGTAGGGAACTCAATCCATCTTTTATTTAGTGATTCTGAGATTTCGATAATGTGAAGGTTTTTAATCATACATCATGATAACCGATTAGGAATAATATACATCACTCTAGTTACAATCCCATTTGTTTGTTCATCAATAAATTGTCTTTAACATTCATTGTTAACACATTTCTTTCTAATTCCCACTATTTACTAAAACCAAAATCATAGTATAAGAAATAATTATCATAGTGATATGCCACATAATCCTAATAATTTTAAATGATGTCTGAATCCTGACACCTAATTTTAAACTATGACAACAATGTTCTAACATTGTTCATTCTTTGACATTATATATTCAAATACTTCATGATGGTTTATAATGAAAATTTGAATTAACCAAAACATATTCCTTGAGAGTGTCAAACAAGGTTGTCCATAAGGCCCAATTTCATCTAACAGGAAATTATTAAGACAAGAACAAGACACAATTTTATAATTTATTACAAATATAGATATGTGTTAGAACCAAATCAACCTATATTATCCCAATATGGATTTATTGATAGGTAAGCCACATAATCGCTCCCCTTTAATAACTTTTTGGAAGTAATTATATGATTATTTTCATCCTATGATTTCATCATTATATTTTTATCATCCTAGATTCCAAATGACAACTAAACCATACTCTGATACCAACTGTAAAGACATAAACTTATCATAAATAAAGATTAATTCTTAATATACTAATATTCATTACATAATGTAATGAACAAAACTAGAATCAATTATTCATTCTTATCTTTAAAATTGTGAAATATAAACATCTTGGTCATAAGTGAATTACATATTCTTCCACTAATTTCATAATATATAAGAACCTTCTTAGAATTATCATACATAAAACCATTCTTCACAACCTAGAAAAGAAATCATAAACAATATTTTGTAAAATACTTCGTAACATTAAACAAGGTATATTTAAACACGACTTGATTATAAGGTCATGAGAACCTGAGAAGAAAATTTGAAAAACCATACCATGCATATCAAAGAGAATAAACACGAGTCAGAGTAGAAATCATGGAAGTTGGTAAGGCATACATAATAATGGAATCAATTTTTTTTATCTATGTGATAATAACCTTGGAATAAGATATATATTTGAGGCATGTACATAATCATATAAATTATTATGTCAAGGATATCCATCAAGACATTCATACCATGTTTCTCCTAGGAAAACCATCTATGTTCCTACTTTGGGCTTTGGATAACCTCTCGTATACCCTATTTTGGACGTAGGATAACCTCCCATATTACCACTTTATAACATGGGATAAATTCATGTGTAGCATCTTTTAGTCTCTAGATAACATCCTATAAACCCTATGAGATCCTATAAAATTAATCATTACCCAATTAATTGGGGTGAGATGTAGGTCCTGCACATCACATAATGAAAATCGTACATATGTGTCCTATGAGATCATAAAACATTATTCATATTAGAACCCATGAAAAGAAATGTGTTTATTATGAATTTCAACATATCATAACTCATGGAAAAGGTAAAATTTTCATAAACAATTCATTATGACATAACCAATGCGAAAATGAAGTTGTTTCATAAATATATTGAAAATATAAACATTAACCATTCAATGAAATAACAATAATGGTGTTATTTTATCACATCTCTAGTAAATCATAAGTTATATAAAAGTAGATCATATTATATGGAAAATTATTTTGAAATATAACTTGTAACTTTATTAATGAAAATATCCTTTCCACTTTGAAAAACACTTTTTAAAACATAAATCATTTTCAAAATCATTTTCAATAAAAACAAACTTAGAAACATATGAAGGTTGATTTAATGATAATTTAAAAATAATCTTATGGGAAATATCATTTCCACTTTATGATGAACTTTTTATAATATAAAACATTTTTAGAATCCTTAACTTTGAGAATAACATTAGGAACTTATAAAGGAAATATTAAACACCATTTAAAACATTTCATGAGGAAACTAACCATTCCAATTTCAAAAGCAATTTTTATGTTATAAAGCATCATTAAAATACATTTCTTGGAAAATAAAAATTGAAACTTATTAAAGAATATTTAAAACATTTATTGGTCATAATGGTTGGAAATTACATTCATGTTATAGATGTTAAATAAATTTTATATTCCCCATTACTACAAAATCAAATCAAGTGTTGTTCCAAAAATGACACAAAGATTACATTAAATCTTAATTAAATATTAATAAACGTGTAAAAAAATAAAAAAACTATAGAGTGAAATTAAAAAATTCATGAAAACATTTTTTTTAAACATTCATATTTAAGAAAAATATTTTTTTACTGATGAGAAAATGATTTTTTTGCCTTAAAAAAATAATTTGGAATATTGAGTGCATAAAAATAGTAAAATGAAGGGAGAAAATTTATTAAAAAGAAATAAACACAGGGGAATAAATTTAAATAATTTATTTAGAAACATATCATAATAATTAATTATAATTTTTTTAATCATAAATAATCCTGATTGGAAATGAGGTTGTATCATCAAAGCCTTACCACTTTGGTAAATTTTGAATCGTAATACCTATTGGAGAATAAAATCAAATGAAATGTAAAATATCTTGAATTAATGATATTCATGATACAAATTTTAAAATGGTTAGTTTGAAAACCACACAAAATAAATGAGTGGTTAATATGGAATATGTCTCCTAGAAATAAAAGAGATACCAGAAATCCCTTAATGTCATAATAATATTTTCAATCATAATATCTGATAATGCATAAAAATAAAAATAAAAAAATTAAATATAATGAAAATAAAGATATTAATGATATAACATGTATATGTGGATGTTTATACACCTCTTAAAATATGATAGGTTCATAACATTACATATGTCCATAACAAGACAAATTGAGACAAAAATATTTACCTATATGTCTCGACATCCTTTGTACATGTTATAACCTAATGTTTACTAAATATATGTCTATTATATATCTATTATTTAACCATAATAATATTTATCATACCATATATGATTTACTTACATACTTTTGAACATGTTTACTAACAATCCCTATATAAAATCACATTTCAAGTAATAACATCATTATTTTTCATGTATATTTTGTTTTGGAATAATTGCTACTTTAATTTTGATCATGGTTCCATCATATCAATAATTTAAACCACTATAAAAATCATATGTATTCATTATAAATTTTTTTATTTTAATTAATTAAATTTGGATATATAAAATGAATTACATAATTCATTGAGATGGTAGGTCATACGTACGCATGAACGTTGTCTCCATTTTCAAGATAGATGAAATAAAAGGAAGGTAAATAATAAATTAACATGTTATAATCATTTTAATATCAAAATATATTAAATATATTCATTAAATATACCCTTATTACCTACCATTCAATGTTTAAGTGGAAAATGAATCACATTACATCGTGAGATGGTAATCCGTCGTACACACCAACAACGTTATCATATTCCCTAAAATTAGAAATTATGAAGGAATATATGATATTATAATTCCATAAGTATAATAATATGATAAATAACTTATATAAACAATAAATCCATCAATGATAACATAAAAAAATTTCATCTATTGAATAATTATCTATATGTTAATCAATACTATAAAATTTAATTTATCCATATCAGGTATCTCTTTATCACACCCAAACACTATTGTCACAACATACAGAACATATTATGTGTTATCTTTCATTTAATCACGCATCTTCAATAAAATATCATCTTTCCATTAAATTAAATTTCCCATTCATCATTACCATTCAACATATTTTTGTATACAATCAATGAATAATTCCTAGAGTAAAATATTTATATGTTTCATGATTCATATAATATGATTATTGAGTTCCAATACATAAACAATTCAATCATCCCAATTCATTCATAAACCATTAACTAGGATTCCACATCTTATTCATTAATACTACATTCCTCTTAGATGTAATTTATAGTATCTTCACAATCATAAAAAATATTTACTTTTAACACCTTTTTATCCTCTTCACGAGCATTCCCCTAGAAAATTTAATTTCATAATGTCTACTCCTTACCCAATAATAATATGCAACCACTGATCATCCTGTAGGGAAACCATTATTCAAATCCATTATGTTAACTGATCATTTCATTTTTCCTCATCAATCACCTACACTTTTCCTTTCTTCTATGCACATAAAACTTATCCTCAATCCTTTGGGACATTACATGGAGTCCTTATTATGACGTTCTCAATATATAGAAAATTGAATCTTTATTACCCTATAGTATCCACTATCTAAGGTCATAAGGAACTCAATTCATCTCTTTTGTAGTGATTGTGAGATTTGGATAATGTGAAGGTTTTTAATCATACATCATGATAATTGATTAGGAATAATATCCATCACTCTATTTATAATCCCATTTGTTTTTTCATCAATAAATTGTCTTTAACATTAATTGTTAACACATTTCTTTCTAATTCCCACTATTTACTAAAACCAAAATCATAGTATAAGAAATAATTATCATAGTGAGAAGCCACATAATCCTAATAATTTTAAATGATGTCTGAATCCTGACACCTACTGTTAAACTATGACAACAATGTTATGACATTGTTCATTCTTTGACATTATATATTCAAATACTTTATGATGGTTTATAATGAAAATTTTAATTAACCAAAACATATTCCTTGAGAGTGTCAAACAAGGTTGTCCATAAGGCCCAATTTCATCTAACAGGAAATTATTATGACAAGAACGAGACACCATTTTATAATTTATTACAAATATAGATATGTGTTAGAACAAAATCAACCTATATTATCCCAATATGGATTTATTGATAGGTAAGCCACATAATCGCTTCCATTTAATTTCTTTTTGGAAGTAATTATATGATTATTTTCATCCTATGATTTCATCACTATATTTTTCTCATCCTAGATTTTAATGACAACTAAACCATACTCTGATACCAATTGTAAAGACATAAACTTATCATAAATAATGATTACATCTTAATATACTAATATTCATTACATAATGTAATGAACAAAACTAGAATCAATTATGCATTCTTATCTTTAAAATTGTGAAATATAAACATCTTGTTCATAAGTGAATTCCATATTCTTCCACTAATTTCATAATATATAAGAACCTTCTTAGAATTATCATACATAAAACCATTCTTCAAAACCTAGAAAAGAAATCATAAACAATGTTTTTTAAAATACTTAGTAACATTAAACAAGGTATATTTAAACATGACTTGAGTATAAGGTCATGAGAACATGAGAATAAAATTTGAAAAACCATACCATGCATATCATAGAGAATAAACACGAGTCATAGTAGAAATCATGGAAGTTGGTAAGGCATACATAATAATGGAATAAAAAAATTATCTATGTGATAATAACCTTGGAATAAGATATATATTTGAGGCATGTACATAATCATATAAATTATTATGTCAAGGATATCCATCAAGACATTCATATCATGTTTCTCCTAGGAAAACCATCTATGTTCCTACTTTGGGCTTTGGATAACCTCTCGTATACCCTATTTTTGACCTAGGACAACCTCCCATATTCCCACTTTCTAACATGGGATAAATTCATGTGTAACATCTTTTAGTCTCTAGATAACATCCTATAAACCCTATGAGATCCTATAAAAGTAATCATTACCCAATTAATTGGGGCGAGATGTAGGTCCTGCACATCAGATAATGAAAATCGTACATATGTGTCCTATGAGATCATAAAACATTATTCATATTAGAACCCGTGAAAAGAAATGTGTTTCTTATGAATTTCAACATATCATAACTCATGGAAAAGGTACAATTTTCATAAACAATTAATTATGACATAACCAATGAGAAAATGAAGTTGTTTCATAAATATATTGAAAATATAAACATTAACCATTCAATGAAATAACAATAATGGTGTTATTTTATCACATCTCTAGTAAATCATAAGTTATATCAAAGTAGATCATATTATATGGAAAATTATTTTGAAATATAACTTGTAAATTTATTAATGAAAATAGCCTTTCCACTTTGAAAAACACTTTATAAAACATAAATCATTTTCAAAATCATTTTCAATAAAAACAATCTTAGAAACATATGAAGGTTGATTTAATGATAATTTAAAAATAATATTATTGGAAATATCCTTTCCACTTTATGATGCACTTTTTATAATATAAAACATTTTTAGAATCCTTCACTTTGAGAATAACCTTAGGAACTTATAAAGGAAACATTAAATATCATTTAAAACATTTCATGAGGAAACTAACCTTTCCAATTTCAAAAGAAATTTTCATGTTATAAAGCATCATTAAAATACATTTCATGGAAAATAAAAATTGAAACTTATTAAAGAATTTTTAAAACATTGATTGGTCATAATGGTTGGAAATTACATTCATGTTATAGATGTTAAATAAATGTTATATTCCCCATTTCTAAAAAATAAAATCAAGTGTTGTTCCAAAAATGACACAAAGATTACATTAAATCTTAATTAAAAATTAATAAAAGTGTAAAAAAATTAAAAAACTATAGAGTGAAATTAAAAAATTCATGAAAACAATTTTTTTAAAACATTCATATTTAAGAAAAATATTTTTTTACTGATGAGAAAATGATTTTTTTGCCTCAAAAAAATAATTTGGAATATTGAGTGCATAAAAATAGTAAAATGAAGGGAAAAAAATTATTTAAAAGAAATAAACACAGGGGAATAAATATCCATAATTTATTTAGAAACATATCACAATAATTCATTATAAATTTTTTAATCATAAATAATCCTGATTGGAAATGAGGTTGTAACATCAAAGCCTTACCACTTTGGTAAATTTTAAATCGTAATACCTATTGGAGAATAACATCAAATGAAATGTCAAATATCTTGAATTAATGATATTCATGATACAAATTTTAAAATGGTTAGTTTGAAAACCACACAAAATAAATGAGTGGTTAATATGGAATATGTCTCCTAGAAATAAAAGAGATACTAGAAATCCATTAATGTCATAGTAATATTTTCAATCATAATATCTGATAATGCATAAAAAAAAATTAAATATAATTAAAATAAAGATATTAATGATATAACATGTTTATGTGGATGTTTATACACCTCTTAAAATATGATAGGTTCATAACATTACATATGTCCATAACAAGACAAATTGAGACAAAAATATTTACCTATATGTCTCGACATCCTTTGTACATGTTATAACCTAATGTTTACTAAATATATGTCTATTATATATCTATTATTTAACCATAATCATATTTATCCTACCATATATGACTTACTTACATACTTTTGAACATGTTTACTAATAATCCCTATATAAAATCACATTTCAAGTAATAACTTCATTATTTTTCATGTATATTTTATTTGGAATAATTCATACTTTAATTTTGATCATGGTTCCATCATATCAATAATTTAAACCACTATAAAAATCATATATATTCATTATATAATTTTTTATTTTAATTAATTAAATTTGTATATATAAAATGAATTACATCATTCATTGAGATGGTAGGCCACACGTATGCATGAAAGTTGTTTCCATTTTCAAGATCGATGAAATAAAAGGAAGGAAAATAATAAATTAACATGTTATAATCATTTTAATATCAAAATATATTACAAATATTCATTAAATATACCCTTATTACCTACCATTTAATGTTTAAGTGGAAAATTAATCACATCACATCGTGAGATGGTAATCCGTCTTACACACCAACAACGTTATCGTATTCCCTAAAATTAGAAATTATGAAGGAATATATGATATTATAATTCAGTTAGTATAATAATATGATAAATAACTTATATAAAAAATAAATCCATCAATATATTCATATTTGAAAGGTGGTGATGGAAAAAATAACATCGTTTTGCAAGGAGGTAGTCTATCATTCACATGATCAACGTTTTCATTTCACTGTGTGATATAAGAGGAGATAGATATCAGTCATTACATTAACATAATAACATATAATTATATTGGAGGTACTTGTGTTATTATATTATCAAATTTGAAGAATATTTTAAGGGGTTTTAATAAGAAATTAAACAAAATACAGGTTTATGAATTTTACCTCTTTGTCAAAGATCCTTAATAGGTTTATACCTATAGCCTTCATATGAGGGTTTCCTAATAAAAATAAATTATCTAGGATGTGGATAGGGAATTAATGAAGATACATGGAAAGTTTTTGGATAAACCAAATGTTATTTGATGGTTTAGGGGGAGAGGGGAGGAGGTGGGCCTTTATAAGTGGGGGAGAGGACACACATGGAATATTATAAAAAAATAAAGTACACCCCCATTTTTCACATTCCAAAAAAACCAAAAATGTGTTATTATATAGTCTTATAGGTGATAAATTTAATGTTTTTCTATAAAATTATTGTTTTATATGATTCTAGTTTATTTTACTTCTTATCTTTTTTGTTTACCCACCCTAGAAATATATTTTGACCTTTATCATAATCATTAGTTTTTTATGTTTTTGGTGTTCATTTGGCAAAAAAATTAAATTAAACATATTATATAATATTAATTTCTAAGATTCCAAATATGGAATCAATATTTTTAAATTCCATTGACGTATGTTTAAATTTTTTATTTCACATTAATCCCATAAACAGGATAGAAAAGATGTTTTTTGAAGAGAAACATCACAAAATTTTCAAAAGTTATTATATTAAACTTCAATATAAATTTATATTAGAATAAAAAATATTGGATTAATTATGATATAACTGAGTTATATTTACTTTATAAACAATTCTAATGAAAAATAAATCCTTATAAATTCATTAAAGGAAAAGGTCGTTTTCAATAAAATACCAATATTTTCACTATTTATCCAAAAATTAATATTTTCAGAAAGATATTAAAAGTTCTTGCTAAGATAAATTTGACATGTTGATTAATAAAATTATTTTAATTATTTCATATAAAACTTTTAATTTACAAAAAGTAATTTTAATATTCTTTCACAAAAATTAATATAAATCATTTTTTTGGTAAAACCAATATTTCTCGAAGAAAAAAAACTGTTTACTAAAAATGGTGTACCTTTTTATCAGCATAATCTATTTATATAAACCCATTATTCTTAATTTTAATTTTTTTTTTCATATTCTTGACTCTATGTTTAAAGGCTAGGTAAAAATGGTCATGTTTAAATAATAATATTAAAATTTTCCAATGGTTCATTAAAAATCAGTGTTGTGTGTAATGAGAAATATCAACAAATTATATTTATTAAAAATAATATTTCATTAAATACGATGTGGTTAAAATTATACACCCCTTGAAATTAATTTCACCCTCTAAATTCATCACTCGGATACTAAAAAAATAAGGATACATCTTCTTCATTATATCCTCAGGTTCCCAAATTAATTTCTCAAGATAGTGGAGTTTTCACAAAACAATTATCATGTGAGTGGTATTTTTTCATAGAATATTCTTCCCAAAATAAAAAATCTACACTACTTGTTACTCATTAGAAATATCTTGACCAAGTGGTATGACCCCTGGGATTGGTACATATAATGTATCATGTATATATATCCTCAAGATAAATACATGGAACACATAGTTTACTTTAGATCGCTTCAGTGGAAGCACCAGTTAATAAGATAAGATCCTCATATGATCTATAATTACAATGCGGCTTATTTATATTGAGATAAAATTTCTATTATATCATAATTACAATTCATCCTTTGTTATTAAATCAATTTCCACTTCAACGCTTACTCCATGATATGTAAATTCATGAAGAATTTTTTATGCATAAAGCACTAAAATTTACATCTAATAGATCATAAGATCTATAAAAGAATGAAAACTCAATTCTTTAATCATCATATCTATAAATGGTTATAATATATTTTATAATATGAATAAATCTTTATATAATGAAATAAAACATTAATTTCCAAAACCAAATCCAAAGTCCAACTAAAACTATTCCATTAATGATTAACCTTAAGACACATCCATAACTCAAAAATTTATAAAAAGGTCATGAAATTACAAATATAATCATAACCATAATCCCCCCAATATTAGAATGTATCTCTTAATTTTCTCATACTAAATATCTAAATACCTTAAACATATATAATTTTGAAACATAGTAATATCAAATATTACCATAAAACCGCATTGAAAAATTACATGATTCCTCATTCCTTAAATTAAACCACATAGTATTTAATATATTCCATAAACCCGAAATAGGTTAAACACCATTAATAATAACCAAAATATCTTTTTCATAAGATCATTAACTAGTTCCATGGTCATCAATACTATCTAATTTATTTTATCCATATAAATCATCAATTTTTCCTAACTAAACACCATTATGTCAACATCAAGATCATATTAAGTTTTACCTTTCCTATAAGCACTAGTTTTCCAAAAAATATCACCTTTAAATTAAATCACTTTTTTAGATCATTTATATCATTCACCATATTCTTTCAAATCCCCAATACTTAATTTCAAAAAAAATAATCCTTATATTGATCATTCAAAAACCATTAACTATGATTTATTATCTTCTTCCTTAATATCCTCATTCATTCATATTTCATTTGTAGTATCATTATCATCAATAACAAAATATTTACTTGTACCACCCTTTTTATCCTCTTCATGAAATTTCCAATTTGGAATTTGATTTTTATAATGCCCAGACATTGCAAATTTATAACATTCTACCAATGATGATGCCTAATGGAAGCCATTATTCACATCCATTATTATAATCGAACTATTCATTTTTATTTGGTTGTAACTTAATTTGTTCCCTTATTCTCTACACACAAAGAATCTTCTTGTTCCTTTGATATATTTCCTAGTGTGCTTCATCCTCCATTATCTATATACATGAAATTGAATCCTCATTACCCCACAGTCTCCACAACCTGAGATCTTAGAAAACCCTATTCTTATCTTCATTTTATATTCTAAGAGATGGTTAACATGTAATTTTTTATTCATATATCATGATAGCTGATTATGAAAAATCAAAATATCTATCACTCAAATTATTATTTTATTTGGTTGCTCATCAACACATTTTTAATGAAATTTAATGTTAAACCAAGTCTATCCAGTTCTATCCATTGTCTAAAACCAAAATCATGGTGTGAAAAAATATAATTGTAGTGAGGACAAACAAAATCATGAAAAAATAAAAGTATTTATAAATCATGACACATTTTATTAAGAATATGAAACATTGGATTTATCCTAGGTTATACCTAAACAATATCCACTCAAATCCTTCATGATGGTTCATTAACAATTTATTCAATAACCAGGGTACATCCCAAGGGACTTTCCAACCAGGTGCATACTAGGGGTGGTTTTCTTTTACGAAGTCTCACTCGATTCAATAATGTTGTGCCTTTTTTGAAGATATTTACACTAGTTACATCCATTCTAGAACCACATACACATGTATTATCCATACATATATGAATTTAACGGTAAAAAAAAAGATCACTTCACTTAAAAAATATTTGCAATGCTACTATATATTTATAATAATCATATAGATTCTACAGTTAATTTTCCTTCTTAGTTTCCAAAGTTAATCTAAACCTAACTCAGATACAAACTGTAAAAACACAAATTTATCATACATAAATATTAAATTTTAATAGATAAATATTCATTACAAAACATAATGATGCATACTAGAATCTTTTAGTTGTAGTCCTTTGAAAAATGGAACCATAAACAACTGGTTCATAGGTATAATATATCTTCTCTCACTATTTTATTCATATAATCAACCCTTCTTATACTTATATTACATAAAAACATTATTAATATCCT
Organism: Viscum album; assembly: GCA_963277665.1. Classification (NCBI taxonomy): domain Eukaryota; kingdom Viridiplantae; phylum Streptophyta; class Magnoliopsida; order Santalales; family Viscaceae; genus Viscum; species Viscum album. Next base: position 1,121,948,763 of record OY728121.1, read on the forward strand.
TGGGATAAAACATAACAAAGGTTTATCTCAACTTTTAATTAAGGATAAATAAAGGAGATATCTATTTAACAAGAGAACAAGGGCATGATAACATAATAATAAAATTTAAAAAACCATACCATGAATTTCATAGATCATAAACATAATTCATCACATAAATAATGGATGTTTATATGGCATGAATCAAAAAAGAATCAAATAACATGATCCATGAGATCAAAATATTGTAATAAGATATATATTTCAGGAATATACATAAATATAAAAAATCTTATCTCAATTTAGTCCACCAAGATATTCATAACAATATAGTCTTGGGATAACCACCTATGGACCTACTTTGGTATTAGGATAACCTTTTCCCTATTTCAATAATAGGATTACTTCCCATGTTCCCTTTTTTGGTATTGGGATAACATCTTGTGTAACTCATTTTTCTCTAGTTAGAAACTCTTTTATACCCTTTGAACTCATATTACATTAATCATTACCGTATGCATTAGAGGGAGATATTGGTTGTAATGTTCCGGACCTCTCCGGTCTAATACTTTGTGAAAATGTGGTGTTTGAGGTGTTCTGGGAGGTCAAGGTGACTTATCCCCAACACTTTTCCAAATTTGCAATTTTGTGAACAGTTCCTTCAGTGAATAGTGTTTCCAGAATGGTGAGGTCTATCGGTAACCTCTATTGGTAACCTCTAATGGTAGGTGTACAGTAATGGTAGGTGTACAGTGTTTCCATAACAGTGAGGTCTATCGGTGACCTCTATCGGTAACCTCTAACGGTAGGTGTATAGTAACAGTAGGTGTTCAACGTTTCCAGAATGGTGAGGTCTATCGATAACCTCTATCGGTAACCTCTAACGGTAGGTGTATAGTAACGGTAGGTGTGAAGTGTTTCCAGAACAGTGAGGTCTATCAGTAACCTCTATCGGGAACCTCTAATGGTAGGTGTATAAGAACGGTAGGTGTACAGTGTTTCTAGAACGGTGAGGTCTATCGGTAACCTATATCGGTAACCTCTAACAGTGGGCTTACAATAATGGTAGGTGTACAGTAACAAAAGGTGTATAGTGTTTCCAGAATGGTGAGGTCTATCGGTAACCTCTAACGGTAACCTCTAACGGTAGGTGTACAGTAAAGGTAGGTGTACAATGTTTCCAACTTCCAACATTTTTGCCCCTTTGACATTTCCTTTGATGTAAAATACATTTAAATCCTTATTTTAAGGACTATTAAGGCCGATTCAAATGCCATAAATCCTATATTAATTATTCCTAAGGCCCGAGATGTTTTTACTTGGTCAAACCACGTGCTTTAATGTGATCCGCTTTTAATGGGGGAATTAAGCGTATCTTAAACCATCACCCCATTAAATCTTCAATTGGGACAAGATATCTTATTCCCTTGTTCATCCTATTTATTCTTTACTATGAGATGATAGAACCATTGAAGCCTTCTTGTAGGAGTTGCAAAATAAAACTTTACTCCTCAGATTGGTTCCGCTCTATTTTGATGCAACAAAGCTCTATCGATCAATCTTTGATATAATGTATGTTTTATCATTGTTCGTTTGGTTATCATCTTCTTATATTTATCCTTTCCATATTATAGCATGTAATCTCCGTGCTTCTAGTTGGATTTTTCTTGGGGTTTGGTTAGAGCGGTCGTACCGTGGGATCCTCGGGTGGATGCAGTTATCGCGAGAGGAGGATCGTGACTCATTGTGTGGATAAAGAACACGAGGAACTGTTTGAGGTAGGGGATTCATTGCTTCTCTTTAATTTTACGTGCAACTGTATTGTTGGCATGTTTAATCCCATTGGATGATAATGGAATTGACATAATAAATATTTTAACTCGATAAATAAATTGATATCGATCGTATGTTATTTCCTATTGTTTTTCTAGATAGTGTGATATCTATGCTTTCATTGATTAGCTATTTTTTATTGATGAAAATTTGTAAATAACATAAACCAAAAGTAATTGATAATTGTTGGATATGGATATAGAGGCAAGAAAATGAATTTGGTTCTTCTTGTTTTAATTTGATGTTAATCAAATTTGAATAGTAATCTTGTTTATTTATTTATGATAGCTTACTGGTTAGGTTTCCTGAATTTTGAACCAACAAATAATAAATCGGTTAATCCATGATGGATTAAAGAACTAGTGGTTATTATAAGATAATTTCTTTCAGGGTTCTGAGTTACCCTCTTTTTTGTTTAAGGGCCAAGAGCCCAATTGTGAAGATGTTTGTTTTACTACTGCTTGTGTTTTGATGTGAGCCTGGATGGTTGTGGTGATATGTGGAGGCATGGAGGCCTTTTTGGTTGTGGAAGTAGATAATTCCTAGAGTGCCAAGATGCTTCGGTTTATACATGTGGGTGTCGGGGAGGACACTAGGGATGATGGACAAGGATGGATGTGATTATTGGATGCTTGCAGTTTTTGATTGATTGTTTATCTACTTTACCTTTCCCCACTACTCATGGCTACTGGTCTTACTTAACCTTCTTCCGAAAGAGGCGAAGACACGCGGGGTATGCCACGTGATTTTCGTTTTTAGCTTCTCAAGGAAGGATGGATATATTCTCTGACTATAAGCGGAAAAATCTCAACGGGTAGTACATCTACCCACCATGTTGAGCCCCCCTTTTGTTTAGTAGCATAGAATGTTTTTCTAGAATTCCTGGGAATGTGGGAAAGTAATTCTGCAATGAATAATTGAACAAATGGGGTTAACCCATGGGGTTGGAATTTTCTGGAACAAAATGATGAGGTTGAAATTTTGAAGGAACAGTTGACTTTGGATGTGATGCTTATGAAATTTAATGTGGAATTGTTCATGGTTAATTAATGTTTAAAGAATTAATTAATATAAAGTGTAACTGATAAAAAATGGGAATGAATTAATCTAATAAATCACTTTAAATGGTTGTGTGCTTATAGGATACCTAGTCTTAGAAGTAGCAACATGGATTCTGAGAGACGTTAGCAACAGTTGTATCTAAGACTGGGTTATTCCCATAGTGTGGTTGTGAGATATATTATATCATGTACTTTTTCTGTTTCTATATGCTACTCCACCCTGTCGGTAAGGGAAACTGACACCCCAGGGATTTTGAACCCTGGGGGGTGTTTTCTCCAACATTCCATTGGGAGGATGAATTGCTGACTACCTCCTTTGGCCCTGCTCTCTTATCTTGGAAGTTACTTTTGCTGGTAGGCACAATGGTTAGTTTTCCCCATATATGTGTGTAGAGGTCTATAATGGCTTGTGGTTATTCACACACATATATTCGGGATATAGTATCCTATGGACTACTATAGGTGTAACGTGTATATGCTATGATGGCTTGAGGATCCTTACTCGGTGTATGGGCTATAATGGCTTGAGGTATAATACCAGATGTATGATACATGTTATGCAGGCTGTGGTGGCTCCTAGAAACTACCTGGTTACTTTTCTAACATGGACATGGTGGTTTTGTTGCCCGAGGTGCATGTTGTGGTGCTTCACCAAGGTGTCTGTGGGAAAGCCTTTTTGGGGAGAGATGCTCAGGATGTGCGACGTTGGGGAAATGCAGAAAACCAATGGGGAAGTAGTAGCGAGGTACCCTTGATATTATTTATTATATGATAAATTCTTGTATACGTTATTTGGTGAGAGTATCCATGGTGATGCTGGGAACATAGTATAACTGTTTAGGTGATGAGTTAGTTTCGCTTGTTGTTCACTATGCTTTAGCATGCTTTCTTTACTTTTTCACGAGAGGATTCAGGGAGGATCCTACTGAGTATACTGTTATACACACCCTATGTATATACAAACTATTTTTCAGGTCACTTGGAGCAGGCTGGAGATCAATCTGGTTTCTACTAGCTTGGGGTTGTAAGAGCTATTCAGGGGTGTGGTTACTACTGTTTTTTACTTTATTTTGGGTACTTGCAGTTTTTCCCTTCCAGTTGTAGTACCTTTGCATGAAATTTCTTATGTGCACTTGGGTTTTCTTTAATATTTCATTTCCGAGTTGGAGTTGGTTTCTGTCTATCTTATCTCTCTCTTTCGCATGTGTTCTCTTAGAGGGTAATGCCTCCCATTTGTGTGCCTACTATACCCTCGATGCTAGTCACCAACCCAGGGCCTACTGTAGGTGGGACTCGGGGGTCATTATCTCCCTTATCACATTTCCGACCCAGGAGGGGTACACTTTGTGGGGAGGGGGTCGTGACAGAGTGGTATCAGAGGTTTAGTTGAGGAATAGGATGGATTTTGGAGTTAGGCACAGGTGAGGTTGCATGGGTTTTTAGGGAAACAGTGTCATTCATGTTTAATAAGTGAGGTAAACACTGAAGACTAGTTGAGACATAGGCGTTTAAGGCCCCCTATGATCTGATGTACAAACCTTTATGTTTACAATGGCTACTAAACAAGGTGATACTAGTTGCAGGGTAGAGACCTAGGAGAGGATCATGCATCATTCTTCTTTGTGCCTATGTTTGAATGGTTAAACCTTGGGATAAGTTAACCTAAAAGGAATAAAATAAAACAATTAATTAATTAATGTTGATTCTCTCATATTCCAGGTTTAGGAACTCTAACAGTTGTTATTTTAAGGGTATGGCTCCAGGTCAACGTCCTCGTCAGGTTTGCCCAGAAAATGTCCATCAGGTTGTTCTAGCAGATCGTCGTAGGGTAGAGGTTGATGACGACGACACTTGGAGGAAGAAACTATGAGAGTTTCAGTGCTAGAGTCTACATAAGTATGAGGTCTCCGTTTCAGATTCAGTCACGGAAGACTATTTATAGGAGGTTGAGATATGATTCAGTTCGATCCGTGCTCGGAAGGAGCACTGTGTGTCCTTGGTTGCGACGATGCTACATGGAGCAGCGAGGCAGTGGTGGTTCTTGATCCTTGGGGACTGTGAGGAGTCAACGATCTCATGGGAGGAGTTCTGAGGCAGGTTTAGAGTCGAGTTTCTTTCTTCAACTGCGAAAGAGTCCAGTCGCCAAGAGCTTCTTACCCTTTGAAAGGGGAGATCTAGTGTTCGAGAGTTTGGAATCCATTTCAGGAACCTTTTACAATATGCTTCAAACCTATTACCAGATGAGGAGGCCAGAGTGAGGCATTTCGAGGAGTCTTTGCATCCAGAGATCCAGCGCCCGATCACCCCATTTATGCCAAAAACATATCTTGAGGTGCTGGAGAGGGTAGAGGTTGTCGAGAGGACTTTGACGAGGACCGGATCATCACGAGAGGGGAATCAGCATGATTCTTCATGAAGTAGTGTTGTGGTCTGGGGTTCCCAGTTTTCAAGAGAGAAGGGTTTCTGTTCAGCAAGGGGTAGGTCCCATCCCTTCACATCTTGTTTCTCTAGAGGCAGCAACACTCAGACCTATTCCAAGTTATCATGCTCTTGTTTTTCTTGTGGTGGTCGTGGTTATCAGTAGCGGGAGTGCCCGACCTTTCAGAGTGGTCATCGTGCACCAGGCGCTATGCTCCAAGTTCCTCCATTGAGACAGTTCCAGCTGAGGAAGCAGCAGCCAGTTGCACCAGATTAAGAACATCAGAGGGTAGACAGTGTAGGCAAAGGATAGCCCCATGACGCTCCCCATCCTCAGAGAGAAGATCGAGGCCATGGTGGTGGTCATCATCAGGGTCAGAGATGCTGTAAAGGAGGTTGTGATCAACTTCATGCTCTTGCGTTGCCAGATCCAGGTGACCCAGACGTCATTCGAGTTACCCTTTGCTCATTTTCAACCTTGGTGTATGCCTTATTTGATTTAAGAGCGACACACTCCTTCATGTCACCTACCCGTGTCTATTCTTTGCGACTTGAGGTAGAGAGGCTTCCAGTGCCCTTGGCATTGACTTCGCCAGTTGGAGGTCGAGATGACTTTTTTGAAGTCTGTAGAGACTGTGAGCTAGTGTGGGGGAAACACCGCTCTTGAGGATATTTCCTATGTTTACAAATAGAACCATACTATGTCATCCTCAACATGGATTGGTTTTATTCGGTGCAGGCTATCGTGGATTGCTTCACGAGGAAGGTCATTTTCATTGGTGCGGAGAGAGTGCCAATGGTGTTTATTGGTGAGAGAGATCCTTGGATGGGTCATAGGCGCGTTCCATCCTTATCATCCATGATGGATGAGATGATTCTATGTTCTTCAAAGGTTCAGCAGTTGGCGTTTCCTAGGTTCGTAGAGGAGTACCTTGATGTCTATCCCGAAGAGGATGTAGTATTACCCCCTCGAAAAGAGATTGAGTTTGGGATCAAGCTACAACCAGGAGTGTCTCTTATATCTATGTCTCCATATAGGATGTCCCCTTCTGAGTTACAAGTTCCACGTATATAGCTGGATGGTCTGTTGTAGTGCGGTTTTGTTCGTCCAAGTGTATCACCGTGGGGTGCACCATTTTTGTTCACGAAGAAGGACGACGACAGTTTCTGGCTGTATGTCGATTATCGTCACTTAAAAAAATTGATAATAAAGAATCACTATCCTCTTCCATGGATTGATGATTTATTCAATCAACTGAAGGGTTCATGTTGGTTCTCAAAGATCGACTTGCGGTCAGGATATCATCATATGCGTGTGAAGGATGAGGATATCCCGAAGACTACTTTACGTTGTCGTTATGTTCATTATGAGTTCGTTGTAACGTCGTTTGGTGTGATGAATTCTCCCCCTATATTCTTATGATTGATGAATTCTGTGTTCCATGAGTTCCTGGACAAGTTATTGGTAGTTTTCATCGACAACATCCATGTGTACTCCACATATGGATTGATCAGTGTCAGGAAACTTTCGAGTATCAAAAGGAGATGTTATTATGTGCTCCAGTTCTTTGTCTTCCAGCTGAGGGAGTTTTGTTTGAGGTTTTCTGCGATGCTTCACATCTGGGGTTAGGCTGTGTTCTCAAGCATCAGAGGTCAGTTGTTTTGTTTGAGGTTTTCTGCAATGCTTCACATCTGGGGTTAGGCTGTGTTCTCAAGCATCAGAGGTCAGTTATTTCTTATTGGTATTGATAGTTACATCCCCATGAAAGTAACTATTCCACTCAAGATCTAGAGTTGGCAGCCGTTGTGTTTTCTCTGAAGTTGTGGAGACATTACCTCATTGGTGAGCGCTTTGTGGTTTTCACCGATCATAAGAGTTTGAGGTACGTTTTCTCCCAGCGGGACCTGAACTTATGACATTGTCTATGGATGGAGTTCTTACAGGAATATGACTTCGAGATATCATATACACTTAGAAAGGGGAATATTGTAGCTGATGTGCTGAGTCGAAAGTCACGTAGTGATGTTGTGCATGAATCCGGTAATTCCTGGAGACTAATAGAAGAACTGTCAGCATTACATCTTGATATGAGGGAAGTTGGGGGTAGAGAATGTCTTTTTAAGATGACGGTAAATTCATCCCTGATGTAGAAGGTGGATGAGTCCCAGTTGGGAGATCTAGAGGTGGAGGTCTGGAGAGACTGAGTTTTTTGTGGTGAGGCCCCTGATGGTTGGACTGAGGATGAACAACACTGAGTGTTGTATCACGGAAGGATTTTTGTTCCTTTGAGGATGCACGGGATGGTTCTCAAAGAGTTTCATAGTTCACCTTTAGTAGTGAATACTAGAATGAAAAAGATGTACCGAGCCTTGAGGAGCCAGTTTTGGTGGTCTGGGATGAAGTGTGTGATTGCGGAGTTTGTGTCTCGATGTTTGGTCTTCCAGAAGGTGAAGGCCAAACACCATGTTCCTGGTGGTCTTCTCCAAACATTAGAGATTCCTCAGTGGAAGTGGGAGGACTTATCAATGGACATTGTTACTGGTTTACCTCGAGCTCTGGGAGGACATGATGCTATTTGGGAGGTAGTGCATCATTTAACAAAATATTCCCACTTTATAGCAATCAAGTAGTCAAGCTCAGTGGATGTTTTTTCAAGGAAGTATCTAGACGAGCTGGTGAGACTTCATGCAGTCCCTAGGATGATAATTTATGATTGAGATCCTCGTTTTACCTCCAAGGTGTGGAGATGTCTCCAACATGCTTTCGGTTCTCAACTATGCCTTAGTACTGCTTTTCATCCTCAAATGGATGGTCAGACAGAGCGAACCGTCTAGACTCTTGAAGACATGTTACGATCTTGGGTTCTTGATTTTAGAGGTTCATGGATGAGGCACATACCTTTAGTGGAGTTTTCTTACAATAATAGTTTTCACCCCACCATCAGTATGGCGTCGATTTAAGACTTGTATGTCCGGCCTTTCCGTTCTCTATTGTGCTGGACTGGGGTCAGAGAGTCAATAATTCTCGGACCTGAACTAGTGTAGAATACAACAAAGATGGTCCAGGTGATTCGTGAGAGGATGAAGATAGCACAAGATCGTCAAGAAATCATATGCTAATCAAAGGAGGAGACCCTTGGAGTTTAACGTTGGGGATCATGTGTTTCTGAAGGTTACTCCTCGTCATGGGTGGTGAAGGTTTGGTCATGGAAGTAAGCTTTCTCCTCGGTTTGTTGGGACTTTTGAGGTGTTAGCTTGTGTTGGAGCTATAGCATATCGAGTAGCACTTCCCCCACAGATGAGTCATATACATGATGTTTTCCATGTATCACAGCTCCATCATTATCTTCATGATGACTCTCACATCATCGATTGTGGAGAGATCGATATTGATGAATATGCAACCTTCGAGGAGCGACCTGTGGAGATCCAAGACCGCAAGGAGAAGGGGTTGTGCAGGCTTTATATCCACTTAGTTCGTGTCTTGTGGAAACACAGTGGCATGGAGGAGAGTACCTGGGAATGTGAGTCATAGATACGTGCTCAGTACCCAAAGTTGTTTGATGTTTAACTCTTTTCATGTAATGATGTTTCCATTGTGGTTAGATCATTCATTTTTTGTTTATTAATTTTCTTTTGTTGCTTTTGTGAATTTCTCTCTCTTAAGAGGTATATCGATGGGTGGTTGTTCGGACTCCATTTCTTTTTTATTTTCCTTTAACTGGGGTTTGAATTCTCGAGGATGAGAATGTTTGGAGAGGTATCTGTCATAATGGCCCAGACCTCTTCGGTCCATACTTTATGAAAATGTGGCATTTGAGGTGTTCTAGGAGGTCAAGGTGACTTATCTCAAACACTTTGCCAAATTTCCAATTCTGTGAACAGTTCCATCAGTGAACAATGTTTCTAGAATGGTGAGGACTATCATTAACCTCTATCGGTAACCTCTAACGGTAGGTGTACAATAACGATAGGTGTACATTGTTTTTAGAATAGTGAGGTCTATCAGTGACCTCTCTCGGTAACCAATAACGGTAGGTGTACAGTAACGGTGGGCGTACATTGTTTCCAGAACGATTATGTCTATTGGTAACCTCTATCGGTAACCTCTAACATTAGGTGTACAGTAACTGTAGGTGTACAATGTTTCCAGAATAGTTAGGTCTATCGGTAACCACTATTGGTAACCTCTAATAGTAGGTGTACAGTAATGGTAGGTGTATAGTGTTTTTAGAATGGTGTGGTCTATCGGTAACCTCTAACGGTAGGTGTACGGTAACGGTTGGTGTATAGTAACAGTAGGTGTATAGTGTTTCCAGAAAAATGTGGTCTATCGGTAACCTCTATCGGTAACCTCTAACGGTAGGTGTACAATAACAGTAGGCGTACAGTAACTGTAGGTGTACAGTGTTTCCAGCTTCCCATAGTTTCGCCCCTTTGACACTTACTTTGACGTGAAATACATTTAAAGCCTTATTTTAAGGAATATTAAGGCCGATTCAATGGCCATAAATCCTATATTAATTATTCCTAAGGCCCAAGATGTTTTTACTTAGTCAAACCACGTGGTTTAATGCGATCTGCTTTTAATGGGAAATTAAGCATATCTTAAACCGTCACCCCATTAAATCTTCAAAAGGGAAAAGATATATTCCTCCCTTGTTCTTCCTCTTTGTTCTCAGTTATGAGAATGTAGAACCTTTCAATCCTTCCCATAGGAGTTGCACAATCAAACTTTAATCCTCGGATTGGTTCCGCTCTGTTTTGATGAAACTAAGCTGTATCGATCAATCTTCGATATAACGTATGTTTTATCGTCATTCCTTTGGGGTTCATCTTCTCCAGTTTCTATTTTCGATATTATATCATGTAATCTCTATGCTTCTAATGGGGTTTCTATTGATGTTTGGTTGGTGTGGTCGTACTGTGGCATCCTCGGGTGGATGTAGTTGTCTCGAGAGGAGGATTGTGACCCGTGCTGTGGATAAAGAACATGGGGAACTGTTTGAGGTAGGGGATTCATTGATTCTCTTTTCTTTTATGTGAAACTATATTGTTGACATGTTTAATCCCATGAGATGAAAATGGAATTGACATAAGAAATATTTTAAACAGATAAATAAATTGATATCGATCGTATGTTATTGCCTCTTGTTTTTCTAGATAGTGTGATATCTATAATTTCTTTGATTAGCTGTTCATTCTTGATGAAAATTGGTAATTAACGTAAACCATAAGTAATTGATAATTTTTGGCTCTAGATAAATAGGAATGTAAATGAATCTGGTTCTTATTGTTTTAATTTTATGTTAATAAAATTGGTGTAGTAATATTGTTTAATTATTTGTGATATCATATTGGTTAGGTTTCCCAAATTTGGAACCAATGAATAATAAATCGGTTAATACAAGATAGATTAAAGAACTGGTGGTTGTTAAAAGATAATTTCTTGTAGGGTTCCGAGTTACCCTCTTATTTGTTTAAGGGCCAAGAGCCCAATTGTGAAGATGTTGGTTTTACTGCTGCTTGTGTTTTGATGTGATCCTGGATGGATGTGGTGATATGTGGAGGTAAGGAGGCCTTTTTAGTTGTGGAAATAGATAATTCCTAGAGTGGCGAGATGCATTGGTTTATGCATGTGGGTGTCGGGGAGGACACTAGGGATGATGGAATGGGATGGATGTGATTGTTGGATGCTTGCTGTTTTTGATTGGTTGTTTATCTGCTTTAATTTTCCCCACTGCTCAAGGATGCTGGTCTTACTTACCCTTCTTCCAAATAAGGCTAAGACATGTGGTGTATGCCACGTGCTTTCCGTGTTTAGCTTCTCAAGTAAGGATGGGTATATGCTCTTGAAATAAGCGGCAAAGACTCCACGGGTAGTACATCTACTCACCTTGTTGAGCCCCCTATGTTTAGTAGCATAGAATGTTTTTCTAGAATGATGGGAATGTGGGAAAGTAATTCAATAATGAATAATTGAATAAATGGTGTTATCCCATGGGGTTGTCATTTGATGGATCATAATTATTAGGTTGAAATTTTGAAGGAACAGTTGACTTTGGGTGTGATTCTAATGAAATTTAATGTGGAATTATTCATGGTTAATTAATGTTTAAATAATTAACTAACATAAAGTGGAACTGATAAAAAAAGGGAATGAGTTAATCTAATAAATCTCTATAAATGGTTGTGTGATTATAGGATACCTAGTCTTAAAAGTAGTAGCTTGGATTCTTAGAGATGTTAGCTGCAGTTGTCTCTAAGACTAGGTTATGCCCCTAGTGTGGTTGTGAGATATATTATATCATGTACCTTTTGTGTTTCTATATGCTACTCCACCATATCGGCAAGGGAAACTGACACCCTAGGGATTCTGAGCCCTGGGGGGTGTTTTCCCCAACATTCCGGTGGGAGGATCAATGGCTGACTACCCCCTTTGGAACCGCTCTCTTCTCTTGGTAGTTACTTGTGCTAGTAGGCACAACGGTTATTTTTCCCCATATATGTGTGTAGAGGGATGTAATGGCTTGTGGTTATTCACATACATTTATTTTGGATATAGTATCCTATGGACTACTATAGGTGTAACGTGTATAGGCTGTGATGGCTTGAGGATCCTTACTCGCTGTATGGGCTGTAATCGCATGAGGTATAATACCTGATGTATGATACATGTTATGTGGGCTGTGGTGGCTCTTAGAAACTACCTGGTTACTTTCTTACAAGGATTTGGTGGTTTTTTTGCATGAGGTTCATGTTGTCGTGCTTCGCCCAGTGATTCTCGCTCAAATTTACCCAAGAGATGAAGGTAGAACGGTCCTTGTAGTTTAGCTTGGGTTATCGAATCCACAGAGACCTAAGAAGTAACCTATAGACACGCACATTCTATGGACTGTTTTTGGCTATGAAGTGGCCAAGATGGATTGATTTTAGATGAGTTTATATGATATCTAACAGATTTAGGTGAATTCAATTTAAAAGAATGAGTTGATCCTAGGTTATCGCTCGGGGTGGATTGGATGAATTACTTTTTTAATGATTTTAATTTCTTATAATTGAGATGGATTCATTTAAGAAGATCAAACGAAATCATCACTTACTGTTTTAATGCCTACAAACCATAATAATATTCACCCATACACTTGAAGGATCAATGTTTTGAGCACTCCAAGGTAGAGGTTCGTATTTGCACTTGAATGTGTGACCTTAAATTCAATAAGGATGAAGATGTTTTAAAATCATCAAATAAAAATCTAATTTAAAAGAAGTTATTTGCCATTAATAGAGTGATATATAACATCCAATACAGCCCCTTGATACTCCCTTGTATCAACCAATAAAAGAGTTAGCCCTCCATTGATGACATGTCTTCAACGGAAGCGGGAAGTAGACTTACAAAGGTGGAATTGAAGAAGTAAAACAACAACAAAAAAAGATCACTCCTCCGTTGTGTGATAAATATCACAAGGTTTGGTATGAAAATGTTCACACCTTGAGCCAAAGGTATCAAAGTGATAAGGAGAAGAACAGAATAATAAGAGAAGAAGAACTTTTATTAAGAAACTAAGGTGAATTGAACAACTTACATGAGAAAGAAATGCAATTACAAACACAAAGCAGCTGCATAAAACTACAATGAAACCAAGCACCAAAGATTCCTAAATAGTTCAACACCACTGCCTTAAATAGGCATTTTTGATCCCTTGGGTAGATCCTACAATAGTAAAAAGCATCTCAATTAATTTTGGTAGGCCATAGGTGGTGGAAAGCTTGTGGAATTTGGACTTTTCCACATTTGACCCGAGGTGGCAGCCATCTTTCATCCAACGAACAGACGCGTTTGTAAGTCCTTCTAGATGGCCGAATCAGAGTGGGACATAGAAGAAGAAAATCTAGCTCCAGATGTCTTATAACCTCCTGTAACATTTGGGCCCATTTGGAGTTGTGGATTCCGGGATATGATCAAATTAGTGGGCTGTTCTTCTGGGCCGCAGAATCTGGCCCAGAATTTTATCTCTAACTTGGGCCACCTAAAGGTCCACCATGGAGGCCGAATTAGCATTGTATCCGGAAAAGTTATTTGTTACTATAAATATATTATAGCATCCCACGAAATTTGGGATTAATTTGGCCTGTATGTTGGGCCCCACAGTCTCATCAGTGGGATAATGTCCAATCTGCCTTCTCCAGAATTGATTCCATTCATTGCCAAATATCTCCATCATACTCCATGAATTATCCATTAATCACTGAATCAAACATGTTCATATATAAGTTTAGATAAATTTCCAAAAATATCAAATTAAAATATTTATAATTCAATTCCTTAAAATCAGATGAATCGTTGGGTACTTTAAATGATGTTAAAAAATGTACCACATAATAGTGCATTTTAAGAAGGTATTACAATCATAATGTGAAATGATGTTCAAAGTGTAAAATGAACTAAAATTGTGTTTATGAATAATAAATAACATGAATATTATATATATTACCAATGAATATTAGCCTCATTTAGTGGCTAATCACACCCCCAACTTGAGTTTTGCTAGTCCCGGGCAAAATATATCTCAACAATATGAAATTCGAATTCCCTTTTCCAAAAACATTTTAATACACAATGATCACCAAAAAACCTTATACCAAACAATCATGAAACCCATCAAAATATTTTAATACAAGATAGTTTCATAAGCCGATCCCAGTCCCAAGCCCATTCCTTTGTTCAAATTGATTGCCATATTTCATTCAATATCAATTAAGTATGAGGATGTGTTGTGCATCACAATAAACATGGGGGTTCATCTTTATTCAAGGGGGAAATTACGGAAGCGCTAGGTGGAATCATATTTCAATATTAAGATGAGTATTCATTTTTTTGTATAATTGTTTTTTGTTGTTTTTTTTGTTTTTGCAATTTTACCATGGTAATAGAAGTTGCACTCAAAAGAGTCAACCCCTGTAGCGAGACTTTGCCGATGACTCCCAGGCTCAAAGACCTTAGGGCACCAAGTGAATCCCACATACTCAGGCATCATCTCGAGTTAACTCAGTCAAAAACAAATTAAAATTACCAAAAATAGAGATAAAATTACTAACTCTGGGCCAGACAACTATGGAGTCACGATCCCCAAGTGCCAAAAGCCATGCATTTGGTCATTTCATTGCTCTCCGCGCAATTTTTTTTTTTTGAATACTCATATTAAACTAAAATGATCACAAAACCTATGCTATTTATTTAGGGGACCCCATGAACTTAAACTAATACCCCACTATCCAAAGGACGTGCATTGTGAATTTTTTTTATTTGGATGAAAATATAAACGATGAAATATCACATTGGACAGCCACACTTTCCAAAATCTATGCTCATGAAATTATACAAGGATTAAAATCAGAATCAGGGTATGCTAAATTATTTGATATTCAGTTTCAAAGTGTGCAATGTGTATTACCATGTTAAAGTTAAAGGAATTTTTCCTTCCATTTAATTTTTTTTTCAAATCATTCGTTTTTTTGACACAAAAGCATTTTTTTTATTTTATCTCTCCCCCCAACTTAAAACAACACTGTCCCCAGTGTTTGAAGAAATAAAAATTTAGAATGAGTATAGGCAGATAATTGAAGTTGAAAAAGGAAATTGAAACTGAGGATCATGGAATGAAATTACCTGGTGGTTGAAGCTGAAGTTCTTGCTGCTCCAAATTAGTCCTTTGATCTCTTGGGGGATATATGCACCTCCTTGATTGAACATGTATCACCCAAAATAGTACCTAAACAAAAAGAAGAACAAACCAGACAAAACTAACAACACAACGACTTATTTAATTCCAAGTATCATCATTTTTATGTTTTTTCCTGTTTTTTCTATTTTTTTAAATCAAACTAATGATACATTGTCTTCCTTTTAATTTTATGGGTAAGGTATTACTCAGGGATCACACAACGTGACACGGATAAATACGATGCTCCCCTTTCATACCCATCCATACTCATAATAGAAGAACATGTCAGTAGTCTTTTTTAAATATAAAAATTATTAATTAATCCTATTTAAAATATAAAGTTTATTAAAACAACAAAATGATAAGAAACTTGAAAACCATGGGTTGCCTCCCATGCAGCGCTTTGTTTAACGCCGTTAGCCCGACATGGACCCTAAATCTATCAATTTTTTCCTTGTTCATAGGTTGGCTCAGTTAACTCAACCTCTATTTCCTGTTTATTGAATGATTAAATGAATGGTTTTAACCTTTGACCATTGACCTTGAAAATGTAACCACTTGTGGGATCTTGAATCTCTACTTCCCCATGGGGGAATACATGATGCACTATAAAAGGTCCTGACCATCTAAACCTTAACTTTCCCGGATGTAAATGAAGTTTTGAAACATACAAGAGAACACATTTTCCCGGTTCAAAATGTTTGACCTTGATATTCCTAAATTGGTAGGGTTGAACTCTATCTTTATTGATCCTTAAATTTTCATAAGCCTCCATCCTTAGTTCCTCTAGTTCATTGAGATCTAATTTCCTTTTTGTTCCAGCCAATGAGAGGTCATAATCTATTTTCTTAATTGCCCAAAAGGCCCTATGTTCAATCTCCACTGGCAAATGGAATGCTTTACCATAAACCAACCTATATGGGGACATTCCTAAAATGGTTTTATATGCGGTTCTATAGGCCCAAAGAGCATCTCAGAGTTTCTCAGACCAATCTTTCCTAGAGGGGTTGACAGTTTTTTCAAGAATTTGCTTAATCTCTCTATTCGCTAACTCATCTTGACCATTGGTTTGAGGATGGTATACAGTGGACACTTTATGAGAAATACCATACTTAGACATGAGTGAAGAGAACGGGCGGTTACTGAAATGGGTTCCTTGATCACTGATTATAGCCCTAGGAATTCCAAATCTTGAAAATATGTTCTCTTTCAGAAATCGAATCACAACTTGATGATCATTGGACTTAGTGTAACACCCCAAGATTTCATAATGTGTTATTTCTTAAAAATAATTCAATAACTTTCACTACACGCAACACCGAGTTCAAGCGCACCATGACTTACCAAACAAGCCGTTCCCAAGAGGCTATGAATAGTATTATAATTTTATAATCCATATTATGAGTTTCTTAGACATAATGTAAGAACAAATTCTTTTCTTTTCAGATAAAAGAAGTATTTTTCAAAAGGCACTTTTACCAACTTTAATAGTGAACCCTTTTTAAATCCAATATTTTAAACTTTTATATATTCAATTTAACTAAATAAATTTATTCTTTGTAATGGTGACATAAAAAAATTTACAATGTAACACCCCAAGCTTCCACGGTATGCTTCTCTTTGAATAATACAGTAGCGTGTGTTGTACGCAACTTCGAGTTATAACACACACCATAACAAAATCAAACTAGCCGTTATGAATAGTAATACCTACCTTTTGAAATTATATATATTTTATATTTCAAAATGGAATTCATTTTTGGTTTCGGAATATCGAAATTATCCTAAGATGAATTTTTGGTATTTTTCTGAGAACTTCCAATTTTTTTGAATAGTGAAAAATACTTAAAAACAACTTTTTTAATCAAAATAATTTATAGTGATAAATTATATTATTGAGTGGTTTTAAAGTATAATTGGAATATATTTTTACCATTTTATCCAATGGTATTCATTAGAATTAATTTCATTTTGAAATTGGACCTAAACAATTGTCAATCTTTTGGTATATATTGTTTCTTAAAAACACGCTATTTGTTGTGACAGCGGGAATTAATTATAAAATTAATTATTGAAACTTATATGTCTAGAATTTTGTAAAATAGACATAATTTTTGAATTCAGAATATCAATTGTAGCTTAGGGTGGAATTTTGGCATTGTTCTGAAAAACTACAATTTTTGATGAATAGTGAAACTACTAAGTGGTAGTTAAAAAAAATGATTTTTTTTAAAAAAAAAAAATTTACCGCTTCTGTGAATGGAATTTCGAAAATATGAGAGGCACGGTTAATATCAAGAAGTAAAATGTGGTTCAATGAGATGAAAATAATTTTTGGTGAATAATAACTTTTTACTTTTATTTACCACGGTTAAAAGTAAATAGGGTAATTAAGGGTAAAAATGATATTAATATTACCCTAACACATGTCCTAATTCTATTGGAAAAGTGTATCTCGACCAAAAACAACCTTAGGAATAAAATATTATCATTTAGGTCCACTTGGATTAGATTAGGACATTTATTATTATTTAATTCAAAGAAAACTTAAAAGAGTTAAAATCAAAGTTTATTTACTAAAATATTTTTAATACAGGGTTATACATAAGATAAAGTAGATTGTAAATATTCATCAGAAATATAATAATATTTCCTAAAAAATGATATTTTATTTTAATTTTTAGACATTAAATAATATAATTTATTTATGACACAATGATGATGCAGTAATTACCATAATATTGAAAAATTAAAATAATTGATATTATAAATACCAAAATAAATATAATTTGAGACTTTTAATGAATTAAACTAATTTTATAGGATAATATGACATATTAGGATTGATTTAATGGACTTTTTTCGAAGTAATCATTCTGTTATGAGTTTCAATAAAATCAACTATTGAATAGTGTCAAAATTGACATAAAAGAGTATTTAAAACAAATATTATATTATTAATTGATATTAAATTCCTAAATATCTAATGCTCATCCAAGAATCTTATATCATGATAGGTGTATCATTAATGGACCACTTGGGGGGTCTCTTGGATGTATATAGTACGTTTATTAGCTATATAATATAAAAATACAAAGTGACATGGTAAATGTCAAACTAATTAACTAAGAGTTAAAACTAAAAGATAAGGTTAATATAATGACCCAAACCTGTCTAAATTATATTGGTTGAATGGTTTTCTACATATCCCCACCTTAACCTTTAAACAATAAACTTTGGAGCCATTATAAATCGAATATGAATTTATTATAAATTAATATTTCTAGCTTTTCCAAAGGTGCCCATCACCCCTCTTATAAAAGGGCACTCCTCCTTCTCATTTCTTCACACCTTCAAAGCCTTTTGGTTCGGCCAAACCCTACCCAAATACTCTCTAAACTTCCCTAACTTCATCCTAGAGGCCTTCCTTTAGTTATAAAGCAAACTTAAGAAGCCCTTTTGATCAAATCAAAAGGAAGAACCCAAAGAAGAGGTAATGATTTCACCACCTTTTTTCAAGTTCCTTTCTTCTTCCACTTATTCTTCCTTTGTTGTTACCATTATAAAATAATAACTCCAGTATCATATATATATTGTGATTTTATTATAAATATGGTACAACCATATTCAGTATTCTATCCTTCCTTTGAATAACATGTCACCATACGTGCGTACGTACGGCTTACCGTCTCCACATCGTGGTGTAATTTTTATTCAATAAATTATTATTTGGATGGGTATAATAATGATGTGTAATTCATATAAATAATAAATGTAACATGATAATGATTCTTTATATATGATATACCATCCAATTATATATTATTTTAATATCAAATGAATGATATTGTTGCTCGTGTGTACGTACGGACTACCGTCTCCACGAACGCGATGAGATTCATTCTCCATCGTATCCATTAAAGTATAATTCTCATTTGATGATTAATAATTGTATTTAAGGACTTGATATCATTATGAATATGAATAAGATACAACCTATCCATGAAAAACATGGCTTACGTAACAAAACATATAAAAGAAAAGGAGTTAGTTAACACCTGAAACAACGGTAAATCTAAGATATTATTAACAAAGCAATGTTAAAAGATCAAATATGATATCATATTAATGTATATGATTCTTGTATAATTTAATAACAATTATTTCACCATTATACAGGAGTTTAACCTACCCCAACCAAGGAAAAGTACAAGGTAAGGGTTTATTTCGCAATCTCTTCATTATCCGAGGTTGTTTATACGTAATAATCTACTAGGATTTCTTTATCATCCACATCCATGTTTCTTCGAAATGTATTTCAAAACATTTTTAATATTTACAAAGAATATGGGTTAAAGTCATTTATACCCTTATGTGTTTTTAAAGGAATCTTTCCTTCGTTTTCCAAACAAGGCACTTTTATCATTTTTAAGGTAAGAATGTTTTTTTAACTTTTACGGTGGGTGCGGCTATTTACCACCGTTATAAAATCGTCAAAGCTTCCCTTACAAGCTTATAAGAATATTTTCAAAGTAAATGTTTTATTTTATAATTATGTGAATTTTAAATGATTTCAAAATGAATATTTTGATAATTTTTGAAAGGTACTCTTTATCAAGATCATAATTTTAAATGTTTTAAAGATTTATCTTTCTAAATATTTTTAATTAATGTCCATGTTTTCAAAATGATTTTAAGGATTTATTTATATAGACATGAAGGTTTTGAAATGATATTTCTTTTTAAAAGTTTCAAAGTGGTATGGGACACTTTGATTCAAAAATATCTGTTAAATTACTTCCTTTATAAATGTGTGACTTGTCAATAATTTCAAGAAAAGAGATATTTCTCTCAAATTGTTTTGATTTCATCTATGGAAACATCCTTTGATGGATTTTATGCTTATTTGATGTTATGATACAAAACTTTGTATTGTATTGAAGGTTTTTTAATATGTTTTACTCTAGATGTGTTATTTTTATACCATTCATGGTTTATGGAGAAAGTATTGACATTTCGTATGATAGTTTTAATACAAATGTTTATGTTATGTTTAAACCTTTTCATATGGGAATGCATTGGACTTAGTAAGTAACGGGTGGAGCCCGCTATATCTCCTCGATGAATTGGTAGGTCTCATGAGAAAAACTAGTGTCTTGGCACAAGGCCTTGACAAAATCATATTTGTAGTCTTGGGACGAGGCCTTGGCTATGTGGTTATGATAGTCTGGCATTATGCATTCCATCATTATGAAAGTGGTTATTGATATTGCATGGGATTATTCGATTAGTAGAATATCCATGTGAATAAGTAAATGGAATTATTTAATTTTATTTTTGCCATACTATGTTGAAGTTCAAGTTTAAAAGTCTTTTGTTTTAGTTATACATTGCCTTAATTGTTTATGCTTATTTATGAAAGTTCCCGCTATATTGTTTACCCTTACGGAGCGTTTGAGCTCACCCCTTTTCTATGTTTTATTTTTTCCCAGGATTCCAAGAAGTATTTTGTGATTGATAAGAAGGGTTAAGACAAGGGAATAATGGAATTCAAAAAGGATTATTTATGTTGTTTTGTATGTTATGAAGTGTAATGTAACATTCAGGTATGTAATCTATTTTCCAAGACTGCTAAACTAATCAGTCATTTGGGACTTGATTCCTTGTAATCATGCCAATGTATTAAAATAATGCACCGACTCTAGGTAACTGGGGTTAGGGTGTTACAGTTGGTATTAGAAGAAGTTTAGAAATAACCTTGGAAACTATATTTAGATAAACTCTGATTAGAGAAAATTTCCCTAAGATAGACTTTGAGGATTAGTATAGAAGAAATTCCTAGAATTTTGGTATTGTAGAGATTTTGTGAGTTTTCTGAGCAATACATCCCTGTCTGGATATGAGCAGGTAGAGGCGGCTCTGGCACAACTGTACCTAGGGGTAAAAACCGAAAACATTGCTTTGAGCTAGACTCGAACGGGAACTGGTGCACGACAATGGGCCTTGCTTCACTCTTGGTTACAACACTCCCAGGGGATATGCTTAGGATAATTCTCATTTTCTTTACAAACCATTATTAAGGGATTATGAGTATATACTTACTCAAAGAAAACAGTTTTATGATTATGGATTATATCCATAAACTGTTCAATTTGTGTTAGGTATTTTACAAGTTTGGTAATTATTCATTTCAATTCATAAAATGAACTAGTTTATGCTATTGTACAGAAATGGCGCCCAGTAGAAGGAATGTGAACTCCCATAATACATATGATCCAAAGAGTAAGAAGGATCATATCTTTCGTGGTCCTAAGCTAGAATTTAGAAGGGAAATAGTTTCCCACGTATTATCATCATATGAAGAAATAGTATAATGTGTGGATAAGATAACTAAAGAGTTAACTGAGTCCTATGGCTTTGAAGGGAAGCATGAGAAGAAAAGGATGAAAGAGAGAAAGATGGATAAATGGAAGAGGGAAAAGAATAATTTCCCCATATGTGATAACTGTGGGAAGAAACACCCTGGAACTTGCCTGAAATGAATGGGAGTTTGTTATAAGTGTAAAGAAAAAGGGCACAAAGTACGTGACTGCAAGGGTAAGAAAATGGTTTCAAATGTACAATGCTTCATTTGCAAGGAGTTTGGACACTACGCGAACCTATGTCCCAGTCAACAGACTATTCTGCAAATGATGCTATTGGATAATAATCAAGTTATGATACTACCCCAGATGAAGAGGAATGAATAGAGTTCTTATGTTGATTATGTCATTTGAGTGTTGTATCAACCATGTACTTCTTATAATAATCATGGAGTATATAGGGATTGTAATGCAGTACTATTTCATTAAGGACTTGAGATTGTGTGGAAAAAAGAAAAGTGACACAATAGTAGGATAAATTTTTGAAAAATATATGGTTGAGATAATGATAAACCATAATATAGTTATGATACTAAGGTAGTGATTTTCGAATAATACATGATTGATTTGGATAAATAATATTGGATATTCTTGACTACCTTGAAACTGATTAATGATTTGTATATTCCATCATTGTTGGGGTTTAAAACGCTTTTGGATTGAAGGAGTATATCTATCATTCTTTAAGGAATAAGGGATCATGAATGTAATCAATAAGGTTTTATGGCAATTCAGGATGTTGTAGTGTTTTAAAAGAATACATGATGAAGGTGTTCACATGTTATTACGCAGAAAAAAGGATCTTCATTTTTGGACCAAAGAATTTTGGATAGTTCTAGTTTGGATTATTTTTGGATTTCCATAAAAGGACAACCCGGAGGTTGGGCGGCAACCCGTCGCTTCCGAAAAGGCCGCGAGACTTGAACCCACAACCGAAGGGCAACAAGGGTGTATCACCTACCACTGGCCCACGTAATGTCCAGGATTAAATAATGTATTTTTTTTAAAAGATCTGGTAGATGAATTATAAATTTGTTTTTTTGGAACCCTATACGAATAGGATAAACAGAATATTTATTTACGTTATATTATCTTTTAGAGTGAAAGATGAGTTTGTGGTAGAAATTAGTTAAAGGATTGAACTCTACTTGTCAAGAATATATTTTTCTTCTTCTCTTATTATATGAAGAAATTAATTCTTATACATTATTTAAGGAATCCTAAAACCAAAAATGTGTTATCCTAATACCCCATGTTTTGTTGAACCGATGGTATTTCAAATCATCATAGATTGATGAATTTAAGGACCTTAATTTTACACTTGTTTGTGATTGATGAACTCAATCACTACCTATAAATATTTTCGTTTTTCCTCCAATTATATGTCTCTAATTTCCACCAATGTTCTCCTAATCGAGATTATAATTTGGTTGTGACCCTTTCATTTCTCTTTTCCTCATATTAAGACTAAATTTCAGTAACCCAATTTCTGATGTGGGTTTTCCCACAAAGATATTTTCTATTTTCAACCTTTTATTTTCAAATAACAATTTCAAATTGCGAGGACGCAATTTATTGAAGGAGGGGAGAATGTAACACCCCAAGATTTCATAATGTGTTATTTCTTCAAAATAATTCAATAACTTTCACTACACGCAACACCGAGTTCAAGCGCACCATGACTTACCAAAAAAGCCGTTCAAAAGAGGCTATGAATAGTATTATAATTTTATAATCCATATTATGAGTTTCTTAGACATAATGTAAGAAATTTTTTTTTTGGATAAAAGAAGTATTTTTCAAAAATGCACTTTTACCAACTTTAATAGTGAACCCTTTTTAAATCCAATATTTTAAACTTTTATATATTCAATTTGACTAAATAAATTTATTATTTAGAATGGTGACATAAAAAAATTTACAATGTAACACCCCAAGCTTCCACGGTATGCTTCTCTTTGAATAATACAGTAGCGTGTGTTGTACGCAACTTCGAGTTCTAACACACACCATAACAAAATCAAACTAGCCGTTATGAATAGTAATACCTAACTTTTGTAATTATATATATTTTATATTTCAAAATGGACTTCATTTTTGGTTTTGGAATATCGAAATTATCCTAAGATGAATTTTTGGTATTTTTCTGAGAACTTCCAATTTTTATGAATAGTGAAAAATACTTAAAAACAACTTTTTTAATCAAAATAATTTATAGTGATAGATTATATTATTCAGTGGTTTTAAAGTATAATTAGAATATATTTTTACCTTTTTATCCAATGGTATTCATTAGAATTAATTTCACTTTGAAATTGGACCTAAACAATTGTAAATCTTTTGGTATATATTGTTTCTTAAAAACACGCTATTTGTTGTGACAACGGGAATTAATTATAAAATTAATTATTTCAACTTATATGTTTGGAATTTTGTAAAATAGAAATCATTTTTGAATTCGGAATATCAATTATAGCTTAGGGTGAAATTTTGTCATTGTTCTGAAAAACTTCAATTTTTGATGAATAGTGAAACTACTAAGTGGTAGTTAAAAAACTGAATTTTTTCATAAAAATTAATTTTACCGCTTCTGTGAAGGGAATTTCGAAAATCCAAGAGACACGGTTAATATCAAGAAGTAAAATGTGGTTCAATGAGATGAAAATAATTTATGGTGAATAGTAACTTTTTACTTTTATTTACCACGGTTAAAAGTTAATAGGGTAATTAAGGGTAAAAATGATATTAATATTACCCTAAAACATGTCCTAATTCTATTGGACAAGTGTATCTCGACCAAAAACAACCTTAGGAATAAAATTTAATCATTTAGGTCCACCTGGATTAGATTAGGACATTTATTATTATTTAATTCAAAGAAGAGTTAAAAGAGTTAAAATCAATGTTTATTTACTAAAACATTTTTAATATAGGGTTATACATAAGATAAATTCCATTGTAAATATTCATTAAAAATATAATAAGATTTCCTACATAATGATATTTTATTTATAATTTTTAGACATTAAATAATATAATTTATTTATGACACAATGATGATGTAGTAATTACCATAACAGTGAAAAATTAAAATAATTGATATTATAAATACCCAAATAAATTTAATTTGAGACTTTTAATGAATTACACTAATTTTCTACGATAATATAACATATTAGGATTGATTTAATTGACTTTTTTCGAAGTAATCATTCTCTTATGAGTTTCACAAAAATCAACTATTGAATAGTGTCGAAATTGACATAAAAGAGTATTTAAAACAAATATTATATTATTAATTGATATTAAATTCCTAAAAATCTAATGTTCGTCCAAGAGTCTTATATCCTGATAGGTGTATCATTAATGGACCACTTGGGGGGTATCTTGGATGTATATAGTACGTTTATTAACTATATAATATAAAAATACAAAGTGACATGGTAAATGTCAAACTAATTAACTAAGAGTTAAAACTAAAAGATAAGGTTAATATAATGACCAAAACCTGTCTAAATTCTATTGGTTGAATGGTTTTCGACATATCTCCACATTTACCTTTAAACAATAAACTTTGGTGCCATTATAAACCGAATATGAATTTATTATAAATTAATATTTCTAGCTTTTCCAAAGGTGCCCCTCGCCCCTCTTATAAAAGGGCACTCCTCCTTCTCATTTCTTCACACCTTCAGAGCCTTTTGGTTCGGCCAAAATCTGCCCAAATACTCTCTCAACTTCCCTCACTTCATCCTAGAGGCCTTCCTTTAGTCATAAAGAAAACCTAAGGAGCCCTTTTGATCAAATCAAAAGGAAGAACCCAAAGAAGAGGTAATGATTTCACCACCCGTTTTCAAGTTCCTTTCTTCTTCCACTTCTTCTTCCTTTGTTGTTACCATTATAAAATAATAAATAAAGTATCATATATATATTGTGATGTTATTATAAATATGGTACAACCATATTCAGTATTCTATCCATCCTTTGAATAACATGTCACCATACGTGCGTACGTACGACTTACCGTCTCCACGTCGTGGTGTAATTGTTATTCAATAAATTATTATTTGGATGGGTATAATAATGATGTATAATTCATATAAATATTAAATGTAACATGATAATGGTTCTGTATATATGATATACCATCCAATTATATATTATTTTAATATCAAAAGAATGATATTGTCGCTCGTGCATACGTACGGACTACCGTCTCCATGAATGCAATGAGATTCATTCTCCATCATATCCTTTCAAGTATAACTCTCATTTGATGATTAATAATTGTATTTAAGGACTTGATATCATTCTGGATATGAATAAGATACAACCTATCCCTGAAAAACATGGCTCACGTAACAAAACATATAAAATAAAACGAGTCAGTTAACACCCGAAACAACGGTAAATCTAAGATATTATTAACAAAGCAATGTTAAAAGATCATATATGATATCATATTAATGTATATGATTATTTTATAATTTAATAACAATTATTTCACCATTATACAGGAGGTTAACCTACCCCAACCAAGGAAAATTACAAGGTAAGGGTTTATTTCGCAATCTCTTCATTATCCGAGGTTGTTTATACGTAATAATCTACTGGGATTTCTTTATCATCCACATCCATGTTTCTTCGAAATGTATTTAAAAACATTTTTACTATTTACAAAGAATAAGGGTTAAAGTCATTTATACCCTTATGTGTTTTTAAAGGAATCTTTCCGTTGTTTTCCAAACAAGGCACTTTTAACCTTTTTAAGGTAAGAATGTTTTTTTAACTTATCCGGCGGGTGCGGCTATTTACCGCCGTTATAAAATCGTCAAAGATTCCCTTACAAGCTTATAAGAATATTTTCAAAGTAAATGTTTTATTTTATAATTATTTTAATTTTAAATGATTTCAAAATGAATATTTTAATAATTTTTGAAAGGTACTCTTTATCAAGATCATAATTTTAAATGTTTTAAAGATTTTTCTTTCTAAATATTTTTAATTAATGTCCATATTTTCAAAATGATTTTAAGGATTTATTTATATAGACATGAATGTTTTGAAAAGATATTTCTTTTCAAAAGTTTCAAAGTGGTATGGGACACTTTGATTCAAAAATCTCTTTTAAATTACTTCCTTTATAAATGTCTGATTTGTCAAAAATTTCGAGAAAAGAGATATTTATCTCAAATAGTTTTGATTTCATCTATGTCAACATCCTTTGATGGATTTTATTCTTATTTGTAGTTGATTTATTATGATACAAAACTTTGTATTATATTGAAGGTTTTGTAATATATTTTACTGTGGATGTGTTATTTTTATACCATTCATGGTTTAAGGATAAAGTATTGACATTTCGTATGATAGTTTTAATACAAATGTTTATGTTATGTTTAAACCTTTTCATATGGGAATGCATTGGACTTAGTAAGTGATGGGTGGAACCCGCTATAGCTCCTCGACGCATCGGTAGGTCTCATGAGACAAACTAGTGTCTTGGCACAAGGCCTTGACAAAATCTTATTTGTAGTCTTGGCACGAGGCCTTGGCTATGTGGTTATGATAGTCTGGCATTATGCATTCCATCATTATGAAAGTGGTTATTGATATTTCATGTGATTATTCGATTAGTAGAATATCCATGTGAATAAGTAAATGGTATTATTTCATTTTATTTATTCCATACTATGTTGAAGTTCAAGTTTAAAAGTCTTTTGTTTTAGTTATACATTTCCTTAAATATTTATGCTTATTTATGAAAGTTCCCGCTGTATTGTTTACCCTTACGGAGTGTTTGAGATCACCCGTTTTCTATGTTTTATTTTTTCCCAGGATTCCAAGAAGTATTTTGTGATTTATAAGAAGGGTTAATACAAGGGAATAATGGCCTTCATAAAGGATTATTTATTTTGTTTTGTATGTTATGAAGTGTAATGTAACATTCATGTATGTAATCTATTTTCAAAGACTGCTAAACTAATTGGTCCTTTGGGACTTGATTCCTTGTAATCATGCCAATGTATTAAAATAATGCACCGACTCTGGGTAACTGGGGTCGGGGCGTTACACTTAGTGGGAATGGCCTCAACCCATTTTGAGACATAATCAACAACTAAGAGTATGTAGAGGTATCCCCGAGAGTTTGGGAAGGGACCCATGAAGTCAATTCCCCAACAGTCAAAGAATTTTGGAATGACTCCTTTCACTAAGAAATTTGCTATGTCAGCATACCAAGGGCAGTCACTCACAGAGTATAGGTGTTCATAAGGAAACGAATCAGACACAGAAAGGTGATTTGAGTTGTCTTTGAATTAAATCCTAAAGAGGTGATCAGCTAGAACATTTTCAACACCCTTTTTATCCTTGATTGTGAGGTCAAATTCTTATAAGAGAAGGACCCACCTAATCTGTATAGCCTTGGAATCTTGTTTTTGGAAGAGGTATTTTAGTACAGAATGGTCAGTGAACACAGTGATGGGGGATCCTAAGAGGTAGGACCTAAACTTCTCTAAAGCAAACAGAGTAGCAAGTAACTCCTTTTCAGTTGTGGTGTAGTTGATTTGAGCATCATTTAAGGAATTTCTTGCATAAGCAACGACATAAGGAGTTTTATCACAATGTTGTCCTAACACAGCTCTTACAGAAAAGTCACTGGCATCACACATAAGTTCTAAAGGAAGGTTCCAATTTGGAGATTTCATAATGGGAGGAGAGGTGAGAGAGGATTTGAGGGTTGAGAATGAACCCTCACAACTTTCTGTCCAAACAAATGGAGCATCCTTTACTAGGAGAGCACAAAGGGGACGGGATATTGAACTAAATTCCTTGATGAATCTTCTATAGAAACCTGCATGTCCTAAGAAAGACCTCACTTCCTTGATAGTTTTGGGTGATGGAAGGTGACGAATGATGCCAACCTTGGCTTTATCAACTTCAATCCCCCTACCTGAGACCAGATGGCCTAAAACTAGTCTATCTTTAACCATAAAATGGATTTTTCCCAGTTTAGGACTAGATTCTTTTCTTCACATCTTGACAAGACTATCTCTACATTCCTTAGACATCCCTCAAATGTATCCCCAAACACCGAGAAGTCATCCATGAAGACCTCTAGAAAATTCCCTACCATGTCTGAGAAGATTCCCATCATGCACAGCTGGAATGTTCCAGGGGAATTGCATAACCCGAAGGGCATGCGTTTGAAGGAAAAGGTACCGAAAGGACATTTGAATGTAGTATTCCCTTGATCCTATAGGGAGACCTCAATTTGATTGTACCCTGAGTACCCATCTAAGAAACAATATAAGGCATGACCTACCACTCTCTCAAGGACTTGGTCAATGAATGGTAAGGGGAAATGGTCCTTCTTGGTGAATGATTTTAGCTTCCTATACTCAATTCAGACCCTCCATCCACTACCCACCCTTGTAGGAAGAATCTCTCCATCCTCATTGGTTATCAATGTGATTTCAGCCTTTTTTGGAACCACTTGGATTGGGCTCACCCATTCACTCTCAGCTATGGTATATATGATACCAGCTTTTAGCAATTTCAGGAGTACTTTTCTTACTACCTCCATGAGATTAGGATTGAGTCACCGTTGAGGTTGACGACATGGCTTTGAATCAGATTCCAGAACAATCCTATGAGTCCCAACATGTGGGCTAATCCCAGTAATATCAGAAAGGGTCTAACCAATGGCTTTCTTATGCTTCCTAAGGACATCTAGAAGCATCCTTTCATGATTGGCTTCAAGAGAGGAATAAATGACAATAGGATGTGTTTGATTGTCCCCTAGGAAAGCATACTTGAGTGTAGTAGGAAGTTCCTTAAATTCAGGATCAGGTTGGTTCGGAATTTCAATAGAAGATTGGGAGATTGGATCAATTTTAATTTCTTTTTTAGAGTTTCAGATAGGATTGATTCCCCACATGTAGAAGTTTCAGCTACTAGGTTGGCTTGATCAGATTTAGGGAAGGAAGTTGGAGTGGTATCCATGAAAGTGGTTTGCTGAAAGGTTTCACTGATTATTGGACCTAATATTTCATCATAAGAGCAATTTGAAAATGTTTCAAGCCAAGGAGATAAAATTCCTTCATATGAACAAAGGAAATCAATCTCATCCTGACTTAAACCTTCATTAAATATTCCTTGATGTTCCATGGATTCATTATCAATGCTTCCTATCATGTTTACTTCATGAATGTCCTCATCATCCCCTATTTGTGAGCTTGCATTATAGATGTTCAAGTCTGGACTCATGTTCACAAAGGTGATGGTCATGTTCCCATTTCGGACTCGGATAACAGAGTTGATTGTTGCAAGGAAAGGACGACCAATGATGATTGGGGTTTGTTCCTTATTTCCTAAGTTTGGATGGTTGTCAAGGACAATGAAATCAGCAGAGTAGATGAAGTTTTCAACCTTTACCAGAACGTCCTTTAAAATCCCCTTTGGAACCCTAATGCTACGATCAACAAGTTGAAGTGTGACAGATGTGGGTTGGAGTTCTTGTAGGCCTAACTGGTAGTACATGGCATAGGGGATGAGATTGACACTAGCACCTAGATCACACAAGGCCTTGACAACTTTGCTTTCTCCTAGTTCAACATTGATGTAAGGGAAACATGGGTCTTTCAACTTAGGAGGAATGGTCCCTTGAATTGTGGTACTCACATTAGCAGCCAAAAGGACTTCATTTTTATGTGAAAATTTTCTTTTAAAAGTGCACAAGTCCTTAAGGTACTTTGAGTAGGCAGGTATGGTTTGGAATGAATCGAGAAGGGGTATGTTCAACTTGACTTGTGAAAATATTTATCTCAATGTTTCACTCAGTTCAGGTTTGGTTTCCCCCCTCATGCGTTGAGGAAATGGTGCAGGTTGTGGGGTTGTTTGTTGAAGAGTTGTTTCCTTGACAATGTTATCAGTTTCCTCAGTTTGAACCTGTGGTTCATTTGAATTTTCATCCAAGTTTGAATCTTCAGGTGGGTTCTGAATTGTTTTTCCAGGTTTCTCAATTGATTTCCCACTTCTTAAAACAGTCACAACCTTTAGTTGTTCATGAGTTGTTTGAGCACAACCTGACTCTCCCCTTGAAGTTGAGGATGCAACCGCCTGAGTAGGCATGGGTTCCTTTCCAGTTTTGATGGTTTGAAGTTCTTGTTTTAGGGAAGATACCTCTGAGTTAATCCTCTCTATTTGATTGCACAGTTGTTCTAGTAGGCTTTGTGGAACAGTTTTGGTGCGTGCTTGAGTAGGTTGGTTTATCCCAGGGGATATTTTGGAGGTGGGATGGTTTGTTGAAAATGGACCGGTGGATATTGGTATTGGATAGGTTGGGTTTGGAACTGGTTATGGGTTTGGTAGTTCTGATGGGGGTAAGGATTTTGTCCCTGTGGTTGGCTAGGTTGTTGGTTATCTTTCCAGCGGAAGCCTGGGTGGTCATTATACCTTGGGTTGAAGGTGTTTTGGTATTGAGGCTTTTGAATGTTCAAAGCATTTACTTCCATTGGGGGTCCTCCTAAGAGAACATCCTTGATGGATGGAATGGTTGGGCAGCTTTCTGTCTTATGGTAATGTTTGTCACAAATTGTGCAAACAGGGTCAACAGTTTGGAATTCATGGACTTTCCTAAGGTCTATCTCTTCAACCTTCCTAGAGAGTGCTGCGAGTTTATCCCTAAGGATTTCCTCTTCTCTAAGTGTATGAATTCCAGTAGTTCTTTGTTGATTTTTAGAATAAGGTGAAGTTCCCCATGTTTGGTTTTGTTCAGAAAGGCTTTCTAGATACTCGTAAGCATTATTTGGGGCTTTGTTTTTAAAGGTTCCATTACACATCATGTCAATGAATTGTTTATTCCCTGGACCCAACCCTTCATAGAAAATTCTCACTTGTTCAGGAATAGAAAAACCATGGTGTGGAACCATTTTTAGAGTGTCTTTGAACCTCTCCCATGATTCGTTTAATGACTCTCCCTCTTTTTCAAAAACGTTTTGGATACTCTTTTTAAGTGCAATTGTTTTATGGTGGGGAAAGTATTTTTTTGTAGAATTCTCTTTGTAGTTGGTCCCAAGAGTTGATGGATGATGGTCTCAAATTGTTTATCCAATTTTTAACTCGATCCTTTAAAGAAAAAAGAAAATAGCCTCATCTTAGCTGATTCTAGTTGATGTGGGGGACACATGGTTTCTACAATGTCATTGAACTCCTTAATGTGCAGGTATGGCATCTCAGACTCCATTCCCTGGAATGTGGGAAGGTGGTTTAGGAAATGGGGTTTAAAGATGTAGTTTGAATCTCCTAGGGAATTGTGTCTAATGCATGAGGGGGCATTGGTCCAAGAAGGTGTGAGGTAGTCATTCATGGTTTGATCAATTTCATTCCCCAAGTTTGGGGCTGCCTCATTTGGGTTTCCATTTTGGTTCCCACCTGGGTTTATGAGTTGGTTTCTTTGAAGACCTTCCATTGAAATTGGATCAATTTTGGACTCTAGAGTATTTGGAAGATTAGGATCTAATGTAATGAGTTCCCTTGGTGTACTTGACTCCCCAACCCCAGGACTATCCACCCTAACTAGACGATTTGATTGATCGTTGGTGTAGGCGGACATGCGCCAAAAGAACAAAAATGAGAAAGGGACAAGATAATAGAATTTGGATGAGAAAATAAGAAATGGGGGAGAATAGAATGGGTGTTTATATGACTTACTTGGGTCCCTGGAAACGGCGCCAAAATTTGATTCTCGCTCAAATTTACCCAAGAGATGAAGGTAGAACGGTCCATGTAGTTTAGCTTGGGTTATCGAATCCACAGAGACCTAAGAAGTAACCTATAGACACGCAAATTATATGGAATGTTTTTGGATATGAAGTGACCAACATGGATTGATTTTAGATGAGTTTAGAGGATATCTAACAGATTTAAGTAAATTCAATTTAAAAGAATGAGTTGATCCTAGGTTATCACTCGGGGTGGATTGGATGAATTACTTTTTTAATGATTTCAATTTCTTATAATTGAGATGGATTCATTTAAAGAGATCAAACGAAATCATCACTTACTATTTTAATTCCTACACACCCTAATACTAATCACCTATACACTTGAAGGATCAAAGTTTTGAGCACTCCAAGGTAGAGGTTCGTATTAGCACTTGAATGTGTGACCTTAAATTTAATAAGGATGAAGATGTTTTAAAATCATCAAATAAAAATATCATTTAAAAGAAGTGATTTTCCATTAATAGAGTGATAAATAACATCCAATCCAGACCCTTTCTACTCCCTTGGATCAACCCATAAGAGAGTTATCCCTCCATTGATGACATGTCTTCAACGGAAGCGGGAAGTAGACTTACAAAGGTGGAATTGAAGAAGTAAAAACAACAACAAAAAAAGATCACTCCTCCGTTGTGTGATAAATATCACAATGTTTGGTATGAAAAAGATCACAACTTGAACCAACGGTATCACAGTGATAAGGAGAAGAATAGAATAATAAGATAAGAAGAACTTTTATTAATAAACTAAGGTGAATTAAACAACTTACATGAGAAAGAAATGCGATTACAAACACAAAGCGGCAGCATAACACTACAATGAAACCAAGCACCAAAGATTCCTAAATCCTCCAACACCACTGACTTAAATAGGAATTTTTTATCCCTTGGGTCGAGCCTCCAACAGTAAAAATCATCTAAATTAATTTTGGAAGGCCATAGGTGGTGGAAAGCTTGTAGAATTTGGACTTTTCCACATTTGACCCGAGGTGGCAACCAGCTTTCATCCACCAAACAGATGCGTTTGGATGACATTCTATATGGCCGAATCAGAGTGGACCATAAAAGAAGAAAATGGAGCTCCAGATGTCTTCTAACCGGATGTAATAGTTGGGCCCATTTAGAGTTGTGGATTCCGAGATATGATCAAATTAGTGGGCTGTTTTTCTGGGCCGCAGAATCTGGCCCAGAATTTTATCTCTAACTTGGGCCGCCTAAAGGACCACAATGGAGGCCGAATAATCATTGGATCTTGAAAAGCGATTTGTTCCTATATATATCGTCTAGAATAAAAAGAAATTTGGGATTAATTGGGAGTGTATGATGGGCCCCACAGTCTCATTAGAGGGATAGTGTCCAATCTGCCTTCTCCAGAATTGCTTCCTTTCATTGCCAAATATCTCCATCATCCTCCATGAATTATCCATTAATCCCTGAATCAAACATGTTCATATTTAAGTGTAGATAAATTTCTAAAAATATCAAATTAAAATATGTATAATTAAATTACTTAAAATCAGATGAATCATTGGGTACTTTAAATGATGTTAAAAAATGTACCACATAATAGTGCATTTTAAGAAGGTATTACAATCATAATGTGAAATGATGTTCAAAGTGTAAAATGAACTAAAATGGTGTTTATGAATAATAAATAACACGAATATTATATATATTATCAATGAATATTAGCCTCATTTAGTGGCTAATCACCCAGGTGTCTACGGGGAAGCCTTTTTGGAGAGAGATGCTCTGGATGTGCGACGTTGGGGCAAAGCGGAAAACCAGTGGGGAAGTAGTTGTGGGTTGCCCTTGATATTCATTATTATATTATACATTCTTGTATGTGTTACTTGATGAGAGTATCCATGGCGAGGTTGGGAACTTATTATAGCTTTTTAGGTGATGAGTTAGTTTCACTTGTTGTTTACTGTTCTTTAGCATTCTTTCTTTACTTTTGCATGAGAGGCTTCCGGGAGGGTCCTACTAAGTATACTGTTATACTCACCCTATGTATATACAAAATGTTTTTCAGGTCACTTGGAGTAGGCTGGAGATCAAGCTGGTTACTACTATCTTGGGGTTGCAAGAGCTGTTCGGGCTTGTGGTTTCTGTTGTTCTTACTTTCATTAGGGTACTTACAATTTTTCCCTTCCAGTTTTTGTACTTTGTCATGCCATTTCATATGTGCACTTGGGTTTTATTTTATATTTCAGTTCTGAGTTGGAGTTGGTTGGTGTCTATCTTATCTCTCTCTTCCACATGTGTTCTCTTATAGGGTAATGCCTCCCATTTGTGTGATTACTATACCCTTGGGGATAGTCTCCAACCCGGGGCCTACTGGAGGCAGGACTTGGGGGTCATTATCTCCCTTCTCACATTGCCGACCCAGGAGGGGTACACTTTGTGGGGAGGGGGTCGTGACATTGTTCCCACCCATCACATAATTAATATCATTCATAATAATGTCATAATATCATAAAAAATTCATCATATTATAAACCATGAAAATAAATGGGTTTTATAAACATTTGATCATATCATAAATCAGGTAAAAGAAATAGGTTTCATAAAAATTTCATCATTTCATCATAACATAATCCATGTAAAAATAAATAGGTTTTGTAAATATATTTTCATTATAAAAAATCATTTATAGAAAGAAAAATAATTGCATTATTGTATCTCACCATTGGTAAAGAATTTGATACATCAAAGGATGTATTATTATAAGGGAAATGGTTTTCAAAGATCTTGTGGAACATTTAATGTTGAAAATATCCTACCCACATTGAAAAATAAATTATAAAAAATTACGTTATCAAAATACTTTTCTTTGAAAAAACCATAGAAACATATAATGGGCTATTTGAAGATAATTTAAAACATTAGTTGGGGGTAATAAAATTTCCAATTTAAAAAAAAACATTCATTATCAAAAAAAATCCAAAATACATATAATTGAAAATGAAATTTTATTGAATATTTAAATATCATTTAATGAATTTCATGTGGAAAATATCCTCTACACTTTAAATAATAATATTTAAAACATTAAAAATAATAAATGTACATTAATTTTGAAAATGAATTATTAATGTTATAAATTAAGATTTAAAACACTAATTTTTTATGACCATGAGAAATTGTATTCATGTCATACATGTTAAAACAATTATTCCTTTCACAAATTTAGAAATGAAAGATGGCTGTTCATCAGAAAATATGTGAATATTCCATTTATTTTTTCTACAATGTTAAAATATGG
The DNA here is from genome assembly GCA_963277665.1 of Viscum album. NCBI lineage: Eukaryota > Viridiplantae > Streptophyta > Magnoliopsida > Santalales > Viscaceae > Viscum > Viscum album. The sequence goes on from OY728121.1 coordinate 1,121,984,255, forward strand.
TTAAAATTACTTTAAAATATCATGTTGTAACAATAATACATTGTTGGAAACATTTTTAGAAAAAATGGATATAGAAGGAAAGGGGTTTTCAACTGATGAGATAAATAAAGTAATTTTTTCTTGAAAAAATTATTTTGGGATCATGAGTGAATAAAAAGAGGACAATGAATGAAAATTGTATTTCATACAGAATTAACCTTTAGATAATAAATTTCATGAAGTTATTGTGAAATGGAAAATAAAATTTCATCATTTAAAGGGAAATCATAGACAATCCTAATAAACAATGAGATTGTAACATCAAACCCATACTACTTCCATAACTTTTGAATCCTAAGACTAATTAAATAATAAAATAAATTGAAATATTAAATATCATTAAAAAAATTATATTCCTGATATAACATGTTAAATAGTCATTTTATAAAGCCCACAAAATAAATGAGTGGTTAATAAGGAATATGTCTTCCAGAAACGAAAGAAAAACTATTAATCCCTCACCGTTTTATTAATATTTTGAATCATATGCCCCAAAAACCAATAACATCATATAAAACATAAAATATCATGAAAATAATTATGTTAATGATATAATATTTCAATGTGTCCATGTATATGCCTCATTAAATAATAAAGGTTTACAACATAACATATTCCCCAAAGAAGGCAAATTGAGTCAAAATCACTTACCTTAAATCTCAAATTCTATTGTACATATTTGAAACATATTTATAATAAATACAGGTTAATTAAAAATATATTTCTGAACCATAAAAATATATATCATAACAAATATGATTTACTTATTTCCTTTTATTTCACATTCATTAATAATTCTTTGTTAAAAGTATGTTTAAGGAAATAAGAAATTTTTCCTGTATGTTTGGGTTTTGTATAATTGGTTCTTTAATTTTGATCATGGTTTCAAAATATCAATAATTTAATCCTTGATAAAAATGTAATATATATTAGTAGTATATTTATTTATAGCAATCCATAAAATTTAGGGGTAGAAAATGAATTTCTCTTTTCATGGAGATGGTAGGTCATATATATGCATGAATGTTGTTTCACTTTTCTCAACATATGAAAAAATGATGTTAAATAATAAATTTACAATAAGAATCATTTTTATTTCATATTTATCATATATTTTCATTAAACTTTCCCATATTACAATCCATGTAATTTTTATGTGAAATAAATTGCATCGATTCACGTGAAGGTAGTCCACTATACACAATAGCAATGTTATAATATTCCCACAGAATAGAATGTAAGAAGGTATATGTAATATTATAATTCAATAATTATATTAATATAAAAAATAAAAAATATAAATATTAAATATATCATTATATCCAGCCGTGAGAGGTTGTTATTTAAAATGAATAACATCGGTTCATGATGTGCAAGTTCATCGTAAACATGATCGACCGTTTTGTTTCCCATTTTATGGAACATGAGATATATTTAGGTCATTCCATTAACATAATAAAATATAATTCTATGTAGTATAATTTTTATATTATATTATCATTTTCAAAGAATATTTTATGGAGTTAGATGAAGGAATAAAACAGAAACACAATAATATTATTTTTTCCACTTCTTCAGAGAAACCCTTTAAGGTTATTCCAAAATCCCGATTTTGAGGGTTTACCAATAAAATAATGTCCAATAATATTTGTGGAGCTAATTTATGTATATATTTTATAATATATTTTTTGAACCAACTGCTTTTGGATGTTTTAAGAGGTGAGGATAGTGGGTGACCTCTTATAAGGGCGGGAGAGGGCGCACAGAGAATTTCATAAAAGAATAAAGTTTATCCACATTTCCAAATGGATAAAGGCACTGAAATGGATCCATATTAAAAATTATAGGTGGTAGGATCTATATATTTACATAATGTGGGTGTTGTATAAGCTTATTGGTAACTTTACCTCTTATTATTTTATTTAAACCCCCGATAAGCCCATTTTAATCTCAATCATGGTAAATAATTTTTACTATTTTTACTATTAATTTTGAAAAAAAATAATTTATGCTTATTATATAATAATAATTTTTATGATTCTGAATTTGGAATAATTTTTCATGATTATATCCACATAAGTGGAAATTTAATATTTAAAATTAATCCCGTAGAAATGATGAAAAATAGTTTTCCAAAGAGAACATCTTCAAAAGTCAAAAAAAATTATATTAAAATTATATATATAATTGATTCCAATGACATCTATTTGATTAGTTATAATATAAATGAGATTATTTTTCTACTTAATATATTTTAAAAAAAAACATAACCTTATGAATTCCATAAAATAAGAGGCATTATTCACTAAAATCTATATTTTTAAATATTCATCAAAGACATAATCATTTTGAAAAAAATCCCAAAAAAAAATCCTTATATAATTTTAACAAATAAATTCCAAAAATGAAGTTATTTTTTTCAAATTTTTTTCAAAATTCTTCAATAATTCCTTATATTAGTTTTTCACAAAAATTATTATAAGTGATTTTTGGAGTAAAAAAGTAGTTTTCAATGCATATGAAGAATTTACTAAAATTAAATACTTTTTTATCAATATAATTTATATATATAGAAAAAATATACATAATTAATAAAATGTGTTTATTCCTATTCATTCATCTAATTTTAATTGATGTGTGAAAATAGTCATGATTAAAAAAAATTATTAATATTTTTTCATTTTTCATTAAAAATCATTGTTGCATTTAACACAAGTTATCGAAGAAATTAAATTAATTTGAAAAATAATATTTCATAAAATATCATCATTTTTTAATGAACCTTATTGATCACCTGAAATTCAATTTTATATAGATTTACAAAATAATTATATCATTTATTCACTCTCCCTATTATCTATTACATATTGAGTTGTGTTTTATTTTTTTGTACATTTATATAGCACTTCTCATGTACAGTAAAGAGAATACTCTAGTACTCATTCCCTATAGTCATTACACCAATTATCCCATGTAAAACTATGGAAGAATATTGTAAGAACATTGACTACATTTTATGTAGTTTTTTTGTAAAACCTTATTCAATTTGTGTATTTTTTATTAAACATTAATAAATTGGCTTGATAGTTGCTTACTATAAAGTGGATATAACTATGATCTACCTTAGAACTAACCAATTGTTTAATTCTCTTTGTTTTGGTTTTTATTTTCACATATTTTTATTAATTCACTCAAGAAACATTCAATTTTTTAATAATTTTTTTAAAAAATAAATATTACATATACTCTGATATTTTTCATTTTTATGTAATATTTATATTGTTTTTTTGTGTGAGACAAATCTTTTAAAAAATTAGATTATTTTTGAAAACATTTAATTGAATTTTGATTAAGCCTTTGAGGAACAATTTCAATGTACCAATTATTTAAATATATTATATTTTTTACTTTTTTTTATTTTTAAATAGAAGATAATTCAAATTTATAGTAACAAAAGAGTAATTTTTTTGTTTAAATCTAAATTTAACCCCCTATTGAACATTCCATGGAGAAAAACTATTTTTATCAGAGAAAAAATTTATTTATATTTAGGCTCTCAGTTTACTTTCATAATTTTATTTCTAAACATAACAATTCATGGGGGAATGATCTTTATTTTGGTCATATTAATAATTTTATTATTATAGATGTTAAACCTAATGGTTACCCGACCTATCAAAATCCTTATTTTAATTGAACGATCTATGCCCATTGGAAAATTAAATTGAAAATCTACTTAAAAATAATGGGATTTCATATCTGGGAAATTATAAGGGATGAATATGAATATTTTCCTCTCATACTCATAATGAGATTTGGAATACTCCTTCAATTTCTCATTAATTATCTTTCAATGTTAATGAAAATATATTGAATACATATACCATGACATGTGTTTATTTCATGATAAAACACCTTTAGTGGATTTCTAAAATGTATATTTGATTTAAGGATATCTCGAACACTATGAAGGAACTTTTATTGTCTTTAGATAAAAAATAATAAGTTCTAATATTACTAAGATTCTCACCTGAAAGATAGATGATGGTTTCAATTTAGAATAGATTACAATGTGACATTGTCAGGTTGCTAGTAAATTATTTCATTAATATGTTGATGATGTACGAAGAGGAATTAAAAGATGAAAATGAAGATATTGAACTTTAGAAGAAAATTACGACCTTTAATTTGTACGTATTAAAATCGAATGACTTTATTAAGGATTATATATCTAGTGTAAATGAATCTGATTCTGAGACTGATGATGAAACAAATAATCCAACCAGAAGATCTAAAACATTATAAAAAATGATGAAATTTTTGAAAAATTCCAAATTACAATGTAAAGAATGATTTAATGGGAAATTAAAATAAATAATGGAGAAATTATAAATCCTCTAGTGACATTACCTGTTATGAATGCAAGTGGAAATTAAATATAAAGCTAATTATCCTAAACCAAAGTACATAAATATGTATGGTGATAGATATAGGAAAGTGATAAATTTAATTGTGGAAACACATAAATAATTTAATGAAATATATGGGGACTCTCACTCCACCAAAGAAAATGATAGTGAAAATGCTAATTTATACTTAATGATTAGAGAATCTGAGGTATAGAATACAACTATTATTTCCATTTTTTATAATAATTTTGGTTTATATGAAACTAAAATGACTGATGAAGAATTATATGAATGCTAATTTATATTGGAAGTCACTATAAATAAGAATAAAGATAAATACATGATATTAAAAAAGATGCATTATTTATATGATCCTGATAAATGTGATCATACCATTGAAAAGTAAACTAATTTCAACATATTTAAGGGGAATAATGAGGTAAAATTGAAAATTGAGAAACTTAATAAGGATCTATAACAATTTAAAAATGGTACAAATAATTTTAAAATGAATTTTCTAATTCTAAAACCACTAAAATTAAATACTATAATTAGATACCAATATAAACTATAAAATCTAATAATAACTAAGTTTATCTAACTTCTAAGAACGAGAAAATAATGTATAACAATAATGGAATTTATGTATATGGATAAATCCTCACTCCATTGGACCTAAGAAAACATTTATCTCAAAATATATTAATTATATTGTTAAAATAGCTACGAAACAAATTTGGATTCCATAATATTTTTTTTAAATTCTATTGACCTAAGAAATAGTAGATACCAAACACATTTCTTCCATAATTTTTAATAGGTAATTTTCTTGATGATATCATGATAATATCTATAGTATCATGATAGTGAATGTTCCTAACATATGAATAGATACCCCTCAATTTTTAATATTTTAGTAAAATTGGACGGTGTCCATGAAATTTTTGGTTTTAATATAGAAGTAATGATAATTGGACTTAGAAAAATGGTTTTCAGTGAAACTGTTCTAATTTCTAAATTATTTTTTTGATACTTTATAATTTCAAATTCTTGGTGTAACTCCATTTTTAATTATAGTTATAATTTTATATTTAAAAATAATTCTCACTGAATTTTTGATTCCAGACACATTTCATTGCTTAATACTTTAAGTAATGATAATGATTATTCTATTAATATATATTCATTATGTTCTCAAAAAATTTCCTTCTTATGTTCCATTCATAATAAATATTTTTTATGGGATATGATAATATGACTCTTCAATATAAAATATTTTAGGATGCTCTATAGAAAATTATTAGTCAAGGTTCTACCCAATCTAGAATTCCCAAAATGTAGATTGATAAATCCATGTTAAAAGGGAAAGCAATGAAAATTTTCATTCGAATCAAATAAATAGGTTTTAAACCCTAAAACAATTTTATTTTGTTAAAATATATTTATTAGGAACTTATATATTTTCTATTATATGTGTAAAAAATATATACTTTTGTGATTTTTGATTTTTATTCAATATACACAAGGGTATTTTTCAAAGTTCATAAAAGTGAAACTCATTCATGTTTTAAAAAATATAAAAAATATTTTAAAAATCATAGTGTAATTACTATAAAAAAATTGATAAGTTATCATGGAAATGGATTTGAGAATGAACAATTTTAATATTTAAGTTCAAAACAAGGATATAAACATTATTTTTGTAGAGCTCAAAAACCTCAATAAAATGTGGTTGATGAAAGTGGAAGCAGAACTCTCCAAGAAATTTTATGGAATATGGTTATTGAATATGACAAACTTATCTACTTTGTGGATGAATATGTGAATTCATCTGTTTATATAATTAACATTTTCATGGTTAAACCTTTAATGACCCAAACTTTCATTAATGAAAATTCCTCTTGATATATTTAAATATCTTATTATGGGTATATAAATCATATACAATTCCTTGGTTTTATGTTTTTTGATTTTGAAATACTGTTAAGAATTGTGACCATTTCTAATATAGTCGTTTAAAAGTGATCATATGATTAGTATAAATATATGGCTTTAACAAATCCAATTTACTCAGACAAAGGTAGTGATGGCCTCATCCAGTAGACTTGCTTCATATCAAACCCATTATTTGGATCTCCGAAAGGAGGTGGTGTCATTGGTATTCACTCTTGACCGATCCCAATATGAGCTTCACCATGTTAATCTTGAACGAAATCACCTACGGGAGAAGTGGATGTTGTTAGAGATTACCACTCGAGCGATGTTATCCGAGCCACCCAAAGAGTCTGTCACCATCACACACCTTAACCTTCTGTCTTATGCGGGTGTTATAAGGGGTTATGTAACAAGACCCTAGAACTATGATTATGTGTATTATTTTTGTATATAATAATTAATATACATTTATTTTATTATTGTTACCTTGTTAATAGTTTTTAAAGAGAAAATAGTATTTTTAGTTAATATCCAACTAAGAAATCTGTTTTTTATGAATTAATGAATTTTTTAATTAAATAATATTTTAATAAATTATTATTATTATTATTAAATTAATTTCTATCAAATTTAAATGATCATATAATTTAATGAATACAATTGTAATTTTTATTATGGTTTGAATGTTGTTTTTGTCAAAACCCATGAATTTTTGATAAATATCAGTTTTTATATTGAAATTAAAAATTCACATATTTGGAAAATTATTTAGATAAAATGAATATTATTTTTGGAATCAGGATGTCAACATTATCAAATGGTGAATTTTTCATAATTTTCTGAGACATTCGAATTTTTGGGTAAAAATTAAATATCGTTTAATTATATAATGTGTTTTATGACATCATAATGACCCAATATTGATGTAATAAAATACTACTAATTTTATTTTTCGGCCAATATATGTTTTAACATTAATAAAATATTATTTTAGGTTTGTTTTATTTATTTTACAAAGCTTTAGTGGACCCTCCAAGACTTATAGAACATTTTAACTTTTTAAATTGATCTCCATGAGAGTGTGACTCACCTGCACATAATCAAGACTAATATTTTAAGAATTTCTGCCATTAGACTTATAAAATAATATTTTTCACTCCCCTTTAGAAAAAAACATGTGAAAAACCATGGTTTGGTTTGTGGTTTTGATTAGTTTATTGTGTGGTGGCCAAAACTTAAATAATAAAGAATTCATTCTCCTTTCCTATATAAACCCACCAAGATCCAAATTCTTATTCACTAAAAGCACTTTCAGTTCTTCCCACATATGAAATAACCTCTCTAGAATCCTCCCAAGGCACACTATGCTCCCAATAATCCTCTCTCAAGCCCCTCCCAAGCCTTTGGGATCACACTTCAATGTAAGGGATTCCTTCCTTCCACTTTTTATCCAAGTTTCTTAATATTGTTATGCCATTTTATTTTCAATTATAAATATTGGGGTATTATTTCAAAACTCATAAATACATCCCTATTTAGGATTTAATGATTATATACCACTTTATCTCTCATTAATTCCTCCCATGTACTCCTGTTACCATGCTGAAATTCTGTAAGGAATTTCTCTCTCCTCATTTACATTCAAGCAATTCTTTTGTACTATGAATATAAATTCCATTACTTATGTTGGAAGATGTATCTATATGACACCCTTACTATCCATTTCATTTTTATATGATGATACAACCATTTATCTCTCACCAACCATTTTTATTAATTCTTATGTCACATCGTTACGCTGCCGAAATTGAACCATGATTTTCCAATCCAATGTCATTTGTAGTGAATACCATGCCCCTTTCTCTATCAAGGGTATTCAACATTATTCACATTTACTTATTAATTATAAAGCTTCATGTATGTATTACACATCCCTTTATCATGTAATATAATATGATGAATGATTCCATGTTGTATGATTCATGTGGCACACTTATGCATGAAATAAAATGTTTAAGAGGGTGTGCCCAGATAACGCTCCAATGAATTGGGTAAAGTATAGTATCATGATACGTCATGTGCAATGAGTGTTGACTCATGCTAATTCCAATGATACAAGGGTTTACTTGTGATTCATGTGCAATGAAGGTTTAATCATTCTCTAAGTGCAATGAGCCTTGGCTCATGCTAATATCATGTTTAATGTTGTTGCCACAACTCCATGTTGTGATTATCATGATTTATCATGACTTTGTGTTCATGTTTATCTTGTTATCAATTGATATTTATATTGTATAACATGTATTTTATCCTTCATTTAATTCCATTTTTATTCTATTACTGGGATTTATAGCTCTTCTATTTCTTATGTATGTCCTCAGGTTATCCAATGCAATGTTAAGTATGAAGGAATATAGTGGTCATGTAAAGGAAGTTTTCAATTAAGATGTTGTATTTAATGTGTTAAGTTGTTATGTAATGATACTAATCCCCAAATACACTAGAAATATCAATATTTTATTTTTTATTAAATGATATTTCTTGTAATAAATTTTTTTTAAGTGTGAAATAAAGAGCAGGGTTCTTATAGTTGGTATCAGAGGATATGTTTAGTTATTTTTGCGATCGGGATTAGAAAATCACAGTAAAGACTTAGAGACAAGACTAAGTATAATAAAAACATCCCTATGTTTTGGTGAGTATTTATTAACTATTTTATCAAGAAAATAAATCCTTTTCTGGATACGAGAAGTTAGAGGCGGCTCTGTCACAGATTTAACTTGGAATGAAAACTCTGACAAGGAGTTTCGAGCTTGACCTGGGGTATCCTGGTACACAACAATGGGACTTGCTGCACTCTTGGTTACGAAACTCCTAGGGGATATTCTTTGGTAAATACACAAGATTAGTATGAACCTTTATTAAGGGAATGCAAAAAATGAATCTAATAATATATGTTTGAAATTAGATCATGGATAACATAGATTGATGCCTATAGATTCATAAGTTACGGAAGTAAAAGTTATTTATAATTCATTTGTTTTTGTCATTGGATTACCCTTTATGTTTTTAATAGTGTAAAAGTACTGAACCCTAAGTCTATATTGGATAGAGTAGAACCAGAATCAAAAAGTGAAAGGAAGGGTTTTTATCTATAGTTCTATGCATTCTTTTATATCCCAAAAGTTTAGTCGAACAATCCCAACACCACCCAAAATCATGGAAGTAAAGATATTAATGAGTATGAAAAATGGGGAAATAATTTAATCCTAGAAATATGACTCCTCCCCTGTCATAATCTATTAATTTAACTTCTTGGTGAACCTCTTCATACTCCCTCTAGTGGAATTTTATGCAATTATCAACATGGATTGGCTTTCCTTATATAGAGCCAACATAAATTGCCGTGAGAGGGAAATCACTCTCCATATGGAGAATCGAACCCTGATTCTATATAAGTGCAAGGAGGAATATGAATCTTCTTTAGCACCATCATATCATGCATGGATATTACTTCCCTTTGAGCATGTGTATCTGGATCAGATGATTGAGTCTAAGCAGGAAACCATCCTTGAAGACATGCTTATTGTGATGGAATTCAATGAAGTGTTTCTGGAGGAATTTCCTGGTCTTCCTCCTAGAAGAGATTTTGAATTCACAATTGACCTTATACCTGGGGCATTGCCAATATCCAAGACTCCATATAGAATGGCTGTTGTGAAGCTTGAGTAGCTGAAGAAACAACTATAAGAGAATCTGGATAAAGGGTTTATACGTCCAAGTGCTTCACCTTGGGGTGCACCAGTCCTCTTCGTCCAGAAGAAGGATCGGTCAATGCGCCTTTGCATCAATTATTGTGACCTTAACAAAATCAAAATAAAGAACAAGTATCATTTTCCCTGAATTGATGACTTTTCAATAAACTATGATGAGTATTGTACTTCTCCAACGTATATTTTTGGTCGGGGTATTATCATGTAAGGGTGAAGAAATAAGATATCCCCAAGACTGCTTTTCGTACAAGATACAGGCACTATGAATTCATAGTTTTGCCTTTCGAACTCACCAATTCACTAGGAATATTCATGTACATGATGAATATAGTCTTTAGAGATTACCTTGACAAATTTATGGTTGTCTTAATAGATGATATTCTAATATACTCCAAAACCAAGGAGGAGCATGAGGAGCATTTAAGAAATTTACTAGAGACCTTGCGAAAGGATAAGCTCTATGAAATGTATAGAAAGTGTGAGTTCTAATTGAAGTAAGTTTCATTCTTGGGTCATATCATCACAAGCCATGGGATATCTCTGGATCCCTCGAAGACATTGACAGTTGAGAGATGGCCAAGGCCAACATCAGTAACAAATATCCATAACTTCCTAGGGTTGGCTGGATATTATCATTGATTTGTGAGAAATTTCTCATGATTTTCAAACCCTCGAAACGAGCTAACTTGGTAGGGAGTAAAGTTTTCTAGGGGTGATGAATGCAAAGAGAGAATCAAGGAGTTGAAAAGGAGGATTATCACTATGCCAATGCTCACATTACCCAAAAGTGGAGAACTTTTTGTGGTATTTTGTAATTCTTAGAAGAAGGGCCTGGTTTGTGTGTTTCTGCATAATGATAATGTGATAGCCTACGCCTCAAGGCAGCTAAAAATTCATGAGCAAAACTATCCCACACATGATCTGGAGTTGGAGCCTGTGATCTCTACATTGAAAATATGGAGGCATTATCTCTATGGGGAGAAGTGTGAGATATATACTGATCACAAGAGCCTCAAATATATATTCACACAAAATGAGTTTAATATGCGCCAACAAAGATGGATATAACTCATCAAGGATTATGACAGCTCAATTCATTACCTTCCCGGTAAGAAAAAAATATGGCAGATGCTCTAAGTAGAAAGGATCCTGCATCATTATCATTGATGAGAATTGAAAAGGATCCAATCTTCTTAGATTTGAAGAAGATGGGCATGAGAATCATTAAGGGAGGAACGTCATCAATCCTTTCTCAAATGATTTCTCAACAATCCCTCATGGATAAAATAAAGGATTATCAAAGAAAGGAAGTGGAAATTATGAAAAGGGTGGAAGCTATTAGATATGGGAAGTCCTCAATGTTCGTGGTTGACAAGGATGAAATTGTGAGATTTGGGTCACGATTATGTGTACCATCCGATCCAGAGATAGAGAAGGAGCTTATAAATGACGCACATAGATCAACCTTCTCTATTCACCCGGGGAGTACAAAGATGTATCAAGATCTCCGAGAAAACTTTTGGTGGGATAATATGAATAGGGAGATTGCTAAATATATATTAAAGTGCTAGGTATGTTAGTAAGTGAAGGGTAAGAGGAAAAAGTCTAAGGGGATGATGCAACCACTACCCATACCAACATGGAAGTGGGAGAACATTACCATGGACCTTTTCACTGAACTTACAAGGGAATCCGGAGGAAACAATTCTATATGGGTCATTGTGCTTCGTCTTATGAAGATAGATCACTTTATCGTGATTCGAGAGGACTTCTCAATGGACCAACTTGCACTGATTTACATAAAAGAAGTGGTAAGGATGCGTGCAGTACTACTATGTATTACCTCGAATCGTGATCCAAGATTCACCTCAATGTTCTGGAAATGTCTGCAACATGCTCTAAGCACTGAACTGAACTTCAGTATGTCCTATCATCCTCAAACTGATGGCCAATCTGAGTGAACTATTCAGATGTTGGATGATATGCTAAGATCATGTTCTATGGACTTCAAAGGAGGATAGGACCAACATTTTCCACTGGTTGAATTCCCATACAATAACAGTTTCCACTTGAGCATACGAATGGCACCATATGTATCCCTTTATGGGAAAAGGTGCAAAACACCAATGTTTTGTGATAAATTTGGTGAGCGTAAGCTTCTAGGACCTGAAATGGTCGATAAAATGGCGGAGAAGGTGAAAACCATTCATCATCATATCAAGGTAGCCCAAAGTAGACAGAAGAGTTTTGCAGATAACTGTCAGAATCACCTTGAGTTCAAAGATAGATACATGGTATATCTATGCATATCTCTATTGAAGAAGGTCATTTTGTTTTGAAATAACGGGATGTTAAGTCCTAGGTACATCAACCCCTTTGATATTCTTGATCGTGTCGGGGTTGTGGCCTATCGACTAGCACTTCCACCTACCATGGCCAAAGTACATGATGTATTTCATGTATCCCTCTTAAGAAAGTACATACTAGACCCTTCACATGTACTCTCTTTAGAGGTGGAAAAGTTAAAGGATGAACTTTCTTACAAGGATAAACCCGTGGAGATCATAAATCGTAGAGAAAAAGCTCTACAAAATAAGACAATGCCCCATCAAGGTGTTATGGGGAAATAAAAAGTTTTAAGAAATGACATGGGAATCAAAGGAAGTGATGAAGCAGAGTTAACCACATCTATTTTAGTGTGGAAAAAGAAAATTTTGATGGTGAAATTTCTTAAGGGGGGAAGATTTTAACAACCCAAACATTCATTAATGAAAATTTCTCCTCATCTATTTAAATGACTTATTATGGGTATATAAAACTTATGCACTACCTTGGTTTTATGTTTTTGGATTTTGAAATACAGTTAAGAATTGTGACAATTGCTAATATAGCCATTGAACAGTGATCACATGATTAGTATAAATATAGGGCGTTAACAAATCCAATTTACTCAGACAAAGGAAGCGATGACCTCATCCAATAAAATTTCTCCATACGAATCCAATTTCTCAGAGCTCATAAAGGAGGTGGCATCATTGGGATTCTCTCTTGACCAAGCCCAAGCCGAGCTTCAACATGTTAAGCTTGAACAGAATCACCTATGGGAGAAGTGGAAGTTGATAGAGATTACCACTTGAGCGATGTTATCCGAGCCACCCCAAGAGTCTGTCACCATCGCACACCTTACCCTTCAATATTATGAGGATGTTATAAGGGGTTATATAAAAAGAACTCAGCACTATGATTATGTTCATTATTTTTGTATATAATAATGAATATACATTCATTTTATTATTGTTACTTTGTAAATAGTTTTTAAAGCACATATAGTATTTTTAGTTAATATTCAACTAAGAAATCAATTTTGATGAATTAATGAATTTTTTAAGTAAATAATATTTTTATAATATATGATTATTATTATTATATTAATTTTTATTAAATATATATGATTTTATAATTTTATGAATGCAATTGTAATTTTTATTATGGTTTGAAAGCTGTTTTGGTCAAAAACCGTGAATTTTCTATAAATATCGATTTTTATTTTAAAAGTAAAAATTAAAATATTTATAAAATTATCTAGATAAAATGAATGTTATTTTTTGAATCAGTATGTTGAAATTATCCAACGGTTAATTTTTCATAATTTTCTGAGACAATCAATTTTTTGGGTAAAAATTAAACACCGTTTAAATATATAATGTGTTTACGACATCATAATGACTTAATAGTGATGTAATAAAATACTATAAATGATATATTCGGCCAATATATGTTTTATATTCAAAATAATTTGATTTTATATTTTTCTGATTAATTTTATGATGCCTTAGTGGACCCTCCATGACTTATAAAACATTTTATCTTTTTAAATTGTTTTCCTTCAGCGTGTGACTCATCTCCACATAAGCAACCAGATTATTTTAATAATTTAGGCCGTTTTCCTTATAAAATAATGCTTTACACTCCACTTTGGAAAAAAACATGGGCCAAAACAATGGGTTGGTTTGTGGTTTTGATTAGTTTAATGTGAGGTGTCCCAAACCTAAACAATAAACAATTTCTTGTCCTTTCCTATATAAACCCTCCCAAGATCTCACATCCTCTTCACTAAAATCCCTTGGAGTTAGTCAAACATCTTCCCACATCTCTCTAGAATCCTAAAATGGCTCCCCAATTTCTGAAGAAGCCTCTCTCAAGCCACTCCCAAGCCTTTGTGATCACACTTCCAAGTAAGGGGTTCCTTCCTTCCTCTTTTTATCCATGTTTATTAATATTGTTATGACCTATTATATTCAATTATAAATGTTGGGGTATTATTTATAACCTCCCCCATACTTACCTATTTATGTTTTAATGATTAAATACCTCTTTCTCTCTCATTATTTCCTCCCATGTACTCCTGTTACCATGCCAAGATTCTCTAAGGAATTTCTATCTCCTCATGTACATTCAAGCAATTATTTTGTATTATGAATATAAATTCCATTACTTATTTTGAGAACTGTATCTATATTACCCCACTTACTGCCCATTTCATGTTTAAATTATGAGACACCACTTTATCTCTCATCAACCATTTTTATGAATTCTTTTGTCACGCTGTTACACTACTGAAATTGCACCATGATTTTCCAAGCCAGTGTCATTGTATAGTGAATACCATGCCCATTTCTCTATCAAGGGTCTTCACCTTTATGCACATTTACTTATTAATTATAAATCTTCATGTATTTATTAAACATACATTTATCTTTGAATATATTATGACTAATTATTCCATGTTGTATGATCCATGTGGCACACCTATGCATGAAATGAAATGTTTAAGAGGGTGCTCCCTAATAGCGCTCCAATGCATTGGGTAAAGTATAGTATCGTGATACGTCATGTGAAATGAGTGTTGACTCATGATAAATCAATTGAAAAGTGGGTTTACTCATGATTCATGTGTAATGAGGGTTTACTCAATCTCTAAGTGCAATGAGACTTGGCTCATGCTAATATCATGCTAAATGTTGTTGCAACATTTCCATGTTATGATTATCATGCTTTATCATGACTTTATATTCATGTTTCTCTTGTGATCCATTGATATGAATATTTTATAACATGTATTTTATTCCTCATGTTATTTCATGTTTATTCCTTTACTAGGCTTTATAGCTCACCCCTTTCTTATGTATGTCCTCGGGTTATCCAATGCAATGTTAAGTACAAAGAATTTTGTGGTCATGTAAAAGAAGTTTTCAATAAAGATGTAGTATTTCATGTTTTAATTTATTATGTAATGATCCTAAGCCCCAAATACACTATAAATCTTGATATTCTATATTTTATTAAGTGGAATTTCATGTAATAAATTATGTTTATGTGTGAAATAAAGAGCAGGGTTGTCATAAAACCAAACATAAATAAGACTCCCAATTAAATTTTTAACGGTAGAAAACTATTAGTAAATTACTTTAGAGAATTTGGATGTGAAGAATTTATTCTATATACAAAAGGTCATTTGGGAAAATCTCACCAAATTGTTATGAATTAATTTTCGTAGGTTATTAAAATTATATAAAGTCTTATAGAGTTCTTATTAAAAATTAGAGATTGTCTAAAATTTTGTATGTGTCACTTTTTATTAGATAGATCCACATGAACCCAAAAATTATATTAAAAACATTTATTATGATATTTCAAATATGAATATAAGTATTACCTATATGAACTCTAAACATAATTATAATTTATTTGATAAATATAATGATAGAGGCCAGTCTAACCATATAAACCATGAAGAAGAATTGTAGGAACCAAGTATTTCAATTCCTAGAATTGTTAGGCTCATAGATATTATCATTTAGATGTTGTTTTGGGTGATTTTTATAGGTACACTCAAACACAATCCTCTCTAATAAAATAGTTTAAACATCAATAATTATTTTCTCATGTAAAAATAGCATCAATGCAGAAATCAATTATAAACATTGGGTAGTAGCTTTGTAAGAAGAGTTTAATCTTTTTTAATGGAAAATAATCTAGAAACTCAATGAGACACACATGTATAACCTGATTATTGGCACTAAATGGGTGTATTAAAAAAAGGATGATGATTCTATCACTATAGTTATAAATAATTATAGATCAGTTACATGAGATTATTGTCAAGAGGATGTTTTTTATTATGAAGAAACCTTTGAACTACTAGTTAGACTTAAATCCATTAACGTCCTACTTTATTATGCACCAAATGTAAATTCCCAACTATATAAAATGGATATAAATATTCAATTAAAAAATAAATATATTATTAGGGATTTATTTCTTTACTATACCCTATATTTTGGAACCCTCAATTACCAAATCTTTTTTCCTAACATTCAAAAGAACATGATGGTTTAAAAGAGGATCCAAGAGTTTATAATGATAAGCTCATATCTTCATGTATTTTAAATTATTTTTTTAAAGGTATATATGATCCTACATTATTTATCAAAATAATTTAAAAATGTTTATTAATGCTAAATATTTTTGAATATTATATCATTTTGGGTTCAACTAAAAAGTCTTTGTGTATTAACTTTTCTAAAATTTTGAAAAATTAAAATGAAATGTGTATAATGGGATAATTAAAATTTATTATTGGCTTTAAAATATTTCAATAACAATATGTAATTTTATAAACCAAATTAATAACATAAAATAATTTTAGAAACATTTTTTTCCAGATAGCACAAAATAAATTTATTCCCGACTGAGTAAAATCTAGAAATAGGATTTGGATGAAAATGGGAATCCATTTGGACAAACCTCTTACAAAGGTATGATCATGAATTTCCTATAATTAATATATATAATGGATAATAAAATTTTTAGTTCATACACATGCTTACATTTTTAAGAAAAACCCAAATAAACTCATTTAAAGGTAGTTAAAATAATTTTTAAAAACCTCAAAAATTAAAATAAATTTTTATAGTAATTCCCAAGTAGAAATTAATTTGAACTAGTTAGTAATTATAATAATAATTTTAGGTTTTTTAATTTATATGTAAAAATAACCTATTTTACAAGTAAATTTTTGGTAAATTATCTAGTTTCATGGTATAGTAAAAAGAAAATTCAATTTCACTATTCACTGTAGAAGCGGAGTATAGGGCTATAGAAAGTTGTTGTGCTCAATGTTTGTAAATTAAGAACACATTACTTCATTATGGATATCAATTTTTACATGTCCCTTTAAATTTTTATAGTTAAATTTCTACAAATATTTCTTAAAATATGGTGTCTCATCTGATGAAAAAAATATGTGAGACATAAATTCTTCGGAAATAATTTTCAAAAATGTGACATGAATCTTGATTTAATAGAAATTAAAAAAAATTATTCAGTTTTTATAAATCCTCTGAACATTGTGAGAAAGAATTATATCATAAAAGAATTATGAATGATTAATTTATCTAATTTATTTAATATTTAAATTATATTTTTGAATTTATGTTCATTTAATATACTTCAATTATGATTTGATCATTCGTGTTAAATTTATTATTATAATAATTATTACTTGATATTGTTGGATTTTTATTTCTAAATGTCACAAGTGAACATAAGACTATGAAATTCCATAAGGATTAATTTTCAATAAAAATTGTTCATGGGGTTAGTTGAGATACCGTGAATCTTTTATAAGAATTTGAATGAGTGGTAGGTCAACATAATTAAATAATGTCACGTTACCATGGAAATAAGTCAAGATTTTTTATTCATGTGATAAGTCATGCTACCATGAAAAAATGTTAGTCATGTGTTAGGACAAGATTCCATAATTTCCCAATCTTTCGTAAGGATTATAGTCTCTAAATTTACCATCTATATTTATAATTTAAGATTTATTTTATATTTTTTTTCATGATTCACATGCATCAGTGTTAAAGAAATAAAATAATTAAAATACCTTAAATAAATTTTTTAAATCAAATCCCTCTTTCAAAACACTAAAACACTCTTATTTTTAAACCCTCATCCCTCAATATTCTCTCCAAACAAATCGATAGACATTAGATCTTTGAAACTCAGTGATGATGATATGGTTTAAGTATACTATTGAGTTCTCTTATCCTCAAGCATTTAATTATTTTAAGAGATGAAATGCTTCATCCAACACATCATCTAGACCTGTCATATCACATATTTTAACACGATATTTCATTCTTGAAAAGTAAGTATAAATTTAATGGTTAAGAAAGTTTAAGTCCTTACAGTGGAAATATATTCATAATAAATATTGGGTTATATGGTTATAAATGAACTACAAGTAATTTTTCCATGGTTAGTACATAATTATTAATTAATTATAGAACTATAAATGTATGATAAAAGGAAATCATCATTATATTTGTAAATGCAAGGAGATTTTATTTTTCATTCATTGTTTGTGAAATGTTTTTCAATATTCCTTATATATTGTATTGTGATAATTTTGAAGTTATTAACCTATAGTCTATAATAATTTTGAGATTAATAAATTATAAGAGGGTAATATGGGAGATGTAAACCCTTGAAGACCTACTACTGTAGATAATTATAGTGAATTATATTTGATAGTAAAGTTTATCAAAGAATCAATATATCTTAGGAAAGGGGATTTCACTATCATAAAGGATCAAGATATATTATTTCTCTATTTAATGATGAATGTGATATATTTTACCATGATTATATATTTAATGAGACATGTGGAAGACCTATTAAACTATTTTTTAGCTTTAATTCATTTCCACACTATATGTTTATTAAAACAATATATAATTAAAAAATAACAACTACTTAGTGGGAGGGAACTTCAATATATTTTGGTGGTGTCTATTTAGACCATAGTATTTTTAAAAGAATGAGAATAAATTGAAATCCTTAGAGGAAAATGTTTGTTGTTGATAGTGAAAAATTGTTTTAGAAATAAAATCCTATAAAAACTCATCTGAGAACCAAGTATAAGTTATATTCATTATTGGAATTGGAATATTTTTTATTATATTATTTTAGGGAAATATTATAGGATGAATGTGAGATGGTTTGGGCCAATTTGTATGATGTATATTGAAGAGATTAAAAAGAATAAAATGAATCTCTTGAGTCGGTGGATGTTGGATTCTCTACTCGTAAAGGAATATCTATTTGGCCTTCTAATTCTCCTCTAAATTATTATACTATGGAAGTATATTTTGAACATGATGATGAAAATGAAGATTATAAAAAATTTATGGATGCTCCTATTCATATGGATTCTGAGACAATAGAAGTTTCATCTTAGGAGAGTTCCACTCTTACATCTAATGAATGGGAAAAAATTATTGTTATCATGAATACACCTATGGATATATAAGGGTATGTATCTCTTGAGTTGGGGGGGATCTAGTTTAAAATATAGTAATGATCAGGATTGGGGTATTCCACCTAGACATTTTGGACATACCATCTCAACATTATCTAAACTTCATGAGGGGTCCCTTATTTCTCAGATAGATCTGGATGAAATTTTTAATCCCAGTTCTTCTTGACTAGTGATACCTAAAGGTGAGACCAATATAATAGTTCATGAAGTTTGTGATAATGTGTTTGGAACTACTCCAAAAAAAAATAAAACTGAAAAACTTATAGGCAATGGTGACTCAGAATGATTAAAAATCAGTTTAATAGAATTGTATGAGTTTGGTTAGTCAGATGTTGTTTAAAGGGATCAATAATCTTAAATAATAGAAATTTTAAAATTTGATAGTGTGAATTATTTTATAGAGGTAGATCCACTGTTGGGGAAAATGGTTGAAGTGAATTCACCTCCTAAATAATATTCACTATCTCCTCCTACTCCTACTTCTGTATTTATTACTTAATAATATCAATGTGTATAGAAAGATGATTTTATAAGTCATCTCAAAGAATTATTTATATGATTTTCATATTAAGTCATTCCATCTGGAAGAGAATAAATTCATGGGACTATTTCTCTTATACTTATTCTTATCCACCCCATGTTATTTAAGAAGGTTAGCCATATTAATCCAAAGATTTAGTGTTTGAGAGGGAAAGTAGAATCTATATAGATAGAAATAAGTGTTATGATATCAAATCATGATCAGAGATAATTGAATTTCATGGTAAAAACCTCCCCTTCGAGTTCACTTCCTCCTTCCCATAATATATCTTATCCACCTCCAATTAATGGTTCCATGGATGAGAATCTCGTTAGATAGATTTTCAAATATGAGATATAAGTTGTTTTAGATGGTTTTTATAGGATAAGGGAAATGATTTATTTCTATTTTTTGAAGTCATATTGTTAATACCCCTAAGAATATTAGATCCAATGCTAAAAAATCTAGAATATAAATAAAAATAATTAAAAGTTTCATTGATCATTCATTGAGTAGAATCTTTACAAAAATTGATTTTAAGTCCATGATTAGATATCTAATAAGCGACCTGCATATTCTAGTACGGACACAAAATTTCAATGATCGGGTTGAAAATTTAAATATGATAGCATATCTTATAAATAATTATAAAAAGTATGAACAACTATTTCAAAATTATTGAGAAATTATTTTTTGAGTTTTTTTTCAGGAACAAAATTTTCTAGACATTAGGATAATTTTTTTTCATCATTTTAAATATTAAAAAACACATTATCACATTATGATTATTCACATATATAAAAAAGTATGTGATAATTTATTATGAGTAGTTTTCATATTGAAAGGTCAAATTAGTTCCCCAGTGTGATCTGATCTTAGAAGTGGCACGACATTATTCCTAAATAAATGTTCCATTTCCAGATGAAATCATTTATGGGACATAATTGATATATGATATTAAGGGTAGATACTCACAGGTCTTTGAGGCGCCTTCTCATTGTGTACTCCCATAGTATCATCATGTGTATGATATTTTGAGAACAAGACCCTATAGTATGAAATCCTTATTTATATGTTTCAATGGATGTTTGTATCTATGGACTTGTGTATTGATCCTTATACTTTATAGTTATAATTAATGTTTTTAAAAGTTCCTTACATTTTTGTATTGATGAAAACTATGATGACATACTATTTCAAAAAGTTTGGAAACATTAGGTGCGTAATGAGTAATATTTTATTAAATAATAATGAAAAAAGGGATCTATCCCTTATATTCATTAATAGAAGTTCGTATCACAGTCCCTTTTATGGAAATGATAGAGTCTAAACAATTCCATGGCTATGGTGTCCTTTATGAATGTTCAATTTCCATAATGTCAAAGGGGGAGACATAAAACACATAGATTGATGGCACCGACATGTAATGTTCTTGATTAGAGATATCACAATAAAAGGATTATATTACACATTAAGATTCTATATGATGTATTATGTCATTTCTGCATTAAATTAAATCTCATTGGTTTCCTTGGTGGGTTGTTAAATAAAAACCTTGCACATTAGGATGAATCTCCTAATGCCACTAAAAGGGAGGCCTAAAGGTTCATATATTAAGTTTATCTAGAATCATAGTTAAATATTATTTTATTATGTTTTATTTAATAAGTTGGATAAATATTATTCCCTCACATGGTTTAATAGATATTCATTTTTTATTGATCATGTATATATTATCATCAATTACTCGAGGGATTATTATGTGATAAAAATATATAATAAAAATTTATTTCATATTAAGTGAATATAATTTTTATTTATTTATTAGGGAATAATTAAGTGATATTTATTTATTAAATAAATAGTCATTATTGATGGCCTGAAAAATATTAAAGAGGAATTTAGGAATGAGTTTAATAGTCTAGTAGAAAATAATATATATTGAATATTATTTGAATAAATAATATTTAATTTAATTCGTGTGTTTGGACCATGTTATGAAATAAAAATATTAATATTATTGTAGAAATTGGGTTTGGTAGGGATTATAAACAAAATAAGGGATCATGTGCAATTATAATTTTCTTACCCTAGTTGACATGACCTGACCCTAAAGGGCCCAAGAGGAAACTCCCCATACCCGCCTCCAATAGACTAAGGGCTGCCAACTAGCACCGAGAAGGCATATCAGATAGATGGGGAGCCTTTTCCTAAATTAACTGTACCCACTCACCAACAAACACCTTGATTAAGCAATACATAGATATAAATATATGGAACTAAAATTCATGCATACAACTAACCCAAACCAATGTACATAAAAACTACTAAAAAAGATAAAATGTAAAAACATGTTCACCAAAATAATTCTCAAAAATATTACAAACATCTTAGAAATATGGGAACATTGTCAAATGAATCTTTTGAAAAGCACCTCAAACCAACTCCAATAATCAACTTGGTCGTGGAAACTCACTATGCACTACTTGCCTCAGGTCCTCTAGAAACTTCATCGAAAGGCCTATGGACTTCACAAGACACAAAATGTGCAGAATTTTCTGGGTAGTGGTGAGTATAAAAATACTCAGTTGGAGGCCAGAACCCCAAAAGAAAATGAGATCAACTAAAAGGAAACAATCTGCTCAACCCAACTAGAGGGAATACGATTGAGAGAGAAAATCCATCTCCAACCATCGTCAACAATACATGACTAGTCTTCTCATTACACAAGGGGGTCAAACTAGACATGTGACAATACCTCAAGAACTCCAAGCATCATTGAGATATAATTTTCTTAGGCTCCATGTATCATGTGGTTCTACCCTCATACCCACCAATATGATTCTATTTGAGGCTCTAAAAGTGACATGAAACTAGGAGAATACACTCTTCAAGGTTAGACATCCCATATGGATCATTTTTGAGAGATATGCTCTATCAAGAATAACTCACTATGTCAAGCTATGGTTCCCAAAACTAGAGGTCCTTCCAACCCAAAGCTGTGCCCTGTGTGAGGCTATATGAAACCAAGTGGGTAGGACTAACACTCACAACTACACATAGTAGATGGAGAACTAATCCAGAACATGCACCACATGCATAATCTTTAACGAGAGATAATATATGGACCCACACCATGCCACTGCCCTATTGTCGAGGGAGTAATAGCTTCTAACTAACCTGTGAAACCACTATCCCTCCTATAGAGAGTGTACTGCACCTCATTCTGTTGAGGGAGCACTAACCCCTAACTAGTTATCAGTTTTAACTAGTGTAGAGTCCCTCTACTCATAATTTTAATCAATAGTCAATGGAGGATTGACTCCATTGGAGGAACTTCACCCTAATACCACTCGAAGATGGGGGAGTAGTACTCCGTAAGTGTTGACCATCACCCTGGAACAACAAGGGAGTGAAACTCAGAGAAGAGAGCATCCAAAACATGATACAATATAGGAGTACTAATTTGTGGCTAGAGGACCCACACCCTAGTCTAATATGGGAGTAATACTCTAATCACTCGATTACTATGGGGGACTCACACCCTAACATGATCGGGTAGTACTGACCCCGGGCTAGAGGACTCGCTCCCTGGTACGATAGGGAAGTTACAACTCTTCCCTAAAAAACATATATGGGACCTACACCATCGAGTGTTAGGGGAGTAAAGACTCCATGTATAGAAGAACCACACCCTAACATGATAGGGGTGTACCCATTCTGTTGATACGTCATGTCTTTCGGACATGAACCCTAACACAAAATGGGGTACTGACTCCACAGATAGAGGACCCACACCCTGGTACAACATGGTATTAATGACTATAACTGTCCATAGATTATGGAAGTCCCACTCCCTATAATATTATAAGACTACTAACTCCAACTACTTGATAGATATAGGGAACCCATTCCCTGAATAATAAAGGAGTACTAAACCCAAAGTCAACCAACTGATCCACCTTGATCACTACATATGTTTCAATACCACTACTACAACATCATTCTTTTCTCATTCAACATCATATCTTGTAGACCACTAATGAGTCCAGTATAATGTTCTACATGAAAAAACACTTTATATAGGCCACTCATAAGCTTGGATCTGATTTTGAGAAAATTATATACGAAAGGTGGAAGATCTCAATATTTTATCAAAGAGTACATGGCTTGCACTGGGGTCTACACATTGTACAAGATCTCCCTATAATCTAGCTATATATCATATAAACCTGTTTATCAAACCCGTGTAGGGGTACATGGAGTGTAGAGCTAGTACACTTCATGTCCTGCTATACCCAGCCCTTGGCCGTGTTTTTCTTCCATATGACCTGACCAGATGTGTCCCTTACTCATCATGCACCCAATACTACATGGGGTGTTGAAGAAAAATCACCACCTAGTCATGTGATTTTCTAATTCCTTTATCCAGAACCCCTGTCTATGTAATTTGGATATGAAATTTTACACTTCCATTTACATTTACAAGGATATCTCAATATATGTCCTATGGTCACATAGTTTAGGTCAATACAAGGCGTGTAACCCCGTTACGTGACATATATACCCCAAAGGTTATCTTCCCCAAATAGTAAGGGATAAACATAATGTCTCACTAGAATAAAAACCATGTGGATGGGGATTATAGTCGAGAATTAATTTTGAAAATGATTTATTCTCCCCATTTTACCCATAATCCTATAGATCTATCAAGGAGGAATATATAGAAATTGAATTAGGAATCTACAACCATAAAATAAGGAAAAATGAAGGGGATCATTCCCAAAACAAAAAAATTCATACATCAATGGTGGAACTATGAAGCTATAGGTGTAGAATGAAACCCATATCATGCTTCTCCTTGATCTGATTGAATTCTATACAAAGAAAAGAGATCGACATCCCTTTTGTCACTGTGATTTGGTTCATATTCCACCTGTCAACAAAGGGTGAGAGGAGGATGGGTTCCTATTTTTTAGTTCATGCATACTAATGTGATAGGAGGGGAGTCTTATGTTATTTTTTTAATTAGATTTTTTTTTTCATTAATTAATTCACCACATAACACCCCACCAACATGCCTTAGACTAAAACTTCTATTTTAGAAAAAATTATATCAAACCTAGGTAAAACATAATGTTCTGAACTCATCCATGGTCTCTGATTTTCTATCCGAGAATCCACTCAGGAGTAATTCAATGATTCAAGAGAAAATGAATATGTGGGTTAACATATGTATAATATTTTTAAATTCATCGCTTCGAGGGTCTCCGAGCCTCAGAATCCCACATCGACTCAGTGCCCATCTTGAGGAATATTCTTAGTATTATTCAAAAGTCTTAGAGGTCAAACGGGAGTGACTACATTCTCCCCACAATCAGTTATTTTCATCCCCAAAAAGAAAAATCCAAGGTATAAGGGGAGAAATTTAGATATCCCCTAGAACTCCCATTCCAGAAATATCACTAGGGGATCCCAGGCTACTTCCCAACACACACTCAGGGGAACCACCAAGAAAAAACCACTCTCATGTCTAGCTTCAACCAGGTCAATGTTGTGAAACTTATAGGAATATGTCTCGAAAACTATGAAAAGTGGAAAATTACCAAGCACCACACTCCATCTATTTCCATAGAGTCTTGAGGTACCCCACCTTGCTAAATAGATGTAGATACTAACATAACCCAAAATTTTACATCCACCTCTAAATGAACTACACTATAACCTCCTCAAGAGTCATTCATTCAAAGTTGAAAATGAGCACACAAGGGAAACAAATAACCAAATTGAAATACCACCACACACACTAGTGGAATCCCAGAAAATTATGGGTGGTAGGAAACTAATCCACACTATGGAAACATCATAGGGTCTAACTCTACTGCTACAAAATGGTTCTATGTAGGTCACATCCTTTAATAGAGTTGCCAATCTCAAGGGTCAAGAAGAAAAATGCAACTAGGAAGGCCATAATCTACTCCAACACTCCATCACACACCCTCAACCCAATCACACAAGTATATGGAAATCATCCACCACACCTCGACATTGTTCTATTTTGTTGGAACTAACTCACCCACATAGTTTTGGACACGTCTCAAATACACATCTCAGTGGATAAAGCATACATATTCATTGTGAGTCCAAAGCTATTTGAAATTATGCCAGGTCCTCCTCAATCATCCTGTATAAAATGATAGCTCTAAGCACATGAGGGTACTATGAAATAGCAAAGGGTGGTCCAAATGTTTCAACTGGGTCTTACCATGCCCTCTCTATGCAAACTACCAACACGTTACCAATCCCCATACACACATGTCAAAGGGACTGATCCACCACACCTCGATACTATCCTCATTAGGTGGAAATAGTTATCCCTAATTTTTTTTATCACATCATAAAAACACTCATTGGTGTTTTAAGGACCCCACTTTCCCAAACATTCAATGCTACACTGAAAAAAACCAACACAGGGTTCTATCGACTTTCGGCACCACCACAATTAAATCCTTAGAAAGAGAAGGAAATAAAAAGGGTACCCCTCATTAGTATCTAACAGTATTACTGATGAAAGTAGAAAGGACACAGAGAGTACCTCTATTCATTCTCAAAACACCAGTTTCATAGGCCTCTATGGCCTGTAGCTATCCTCTCTCTTGTCCTGCATCTCCCAGAGTCTAGAATGGACCACTAGGGGGTGGTAATAGAAACACCACCAACCACCTTCCTACCCTTGATATTATCCCATATCCTCTTCCACATCTAAAATTTGGTGGAAATACCAACCCCAAATGATGAATATATAAAAGTGGTCTATCAAATAGATCCCCCCCAACAACACGGTGGGTCTGAAAATCTCTAGCAAGATGTCCCCGATAGTCAAAAGTGTAACACTACCTCTCCTACATCTTTCCTGATCCACATTGCTTATCCTTCACTATAGGACCACATGCTTGATCTTGGAAATGGGTATTCCTCCTTTACCATGATCTATTCAT
The DNA here is from genome assembly GCA_963277665.1 of Viscum album. Taxonomy (NCBI): domain Eukaryota; kingdom Viridiplantae; phylum Streptophyta; class Magnoliopsida; order Santalales; family Viscaceae; genus Viscum; species Viscum album. The sequence continues at coordinate 1,122,011,320 of OY728121.1, forward strand.
ATTCAATTTCTAGCTATTACAGATGCCTATACCTTGAAACCACCACTATAGGACACATCCACCCATCCCTTAGCCAAGAAGCTCTATACATCCAGAGCTCATTCCAGTACCCCTATGTTGGAGTGAAGGCGTAAGGAGGCCACCCCTGCATAGACGTCTCTATACATGACTTTAATAATGGTTCGAGATCAGAATAACTAATCTCATACCATGACTAGGGAGTAATGTGACTGGTCTGTGAACCTCATAAAGTACTCCTCCATATTCAAGAAATTATACCATATCTATATAAGCTCCTGGATATTCATTGACCTCAACATAGATGGGTAAAACTCTTCCCTAAAGAGTCGCTCGAACTCTACCAATGTGATCATCACCACTTCACGGGACTATGTCACTTATCTGCCCTTTTTTTGGGTCAAACCATACATAAGGTTCACCACTATGACCAAAATCTGATCAAGAGGTGTCTTGATGAGGAGGAAAACACATTTCACTTCCTCGATCTAGTCATTAGCTTCCTTGGGGTTTGGATAACCATGGAACCTTATAGGCTGATGCCTCTAGAACTAGTGTAGAAAACTCATCCTAAGCGCATCCTCGACCTACAATACAAGAAAAGCCTGCATCTCGATGGGTGGTCTCTCGCTAGAAGACTAATCAGAGTTCCAGCCTCTAAACCAGTTCCCCCTACTAAATCCTCACCATAGGGTGGATCATCACCAGAATCCCACCATGGAAGATTTTCTGTATATAATCACAGAGGCATCCTAAAATAGAATTCAATACACTCCATGGTCAAATAGTATATATTGGGATATGAATCATGAAAAAAATGAAAAAACAAACATCCAGTCCTATATGATGCATGTGCCATTTATTTCCTTGTGACCAATATCCCAATGCACCAAGTCAAAAAGAAGGTTATCAAAGTCTATCTAAATAGATAAGTCAGCTACCATGCCAACACTAGAGTCCATGGCTAGAAATCCAATCTCAAAACCCCATAACATTGTCTCTATGCAACCCAAAACAAGATCACAACAATGTTGTACCTAATTGAAACCTAATATGATACCACTCTTTCACAACCCTACCTGACAGCGCCAGGGACACAACTACCCAAACCCGCCTCAAATAGGCCAGGGGCTAGAAACTACTGCCGATAAGGAATATCACACAGATGGGAGGAAATTTTGTAAAGTACCTATATGCATGAACCCAAAAACACCTTGATACAATAATTGATATATATAAAATGTTGGAACCAAAATATATGCATACAACTATTCCAAACCATAGTGCAGAAAAATTACTTAAAACATGATACGAGAAAAAACACGCACCCCCAAAAGAAATATATAAAATAGTCCAACCTGCTCAGATGGAGGGGATCACAATCAATTGAAACTTCTAAAAAGTTCCTCAACCCACCTCCAATAAACACTTTGGTATGTCAAACTCACTAAGATTTACCTACCCTGGTTCCCCTAGAAACTCCATTGAAATCCCTATGGTCTCCATAATATATAACACATGTATGAAATTCCCATGCTGGGGTGAGTATATAAATAAACAGCAGGCACCCCAAAAAAACCAAAATTAAAAGGAAAAAACTAAAAGGAAATACTCCACTTGACCCAACTGGAGGGAATCCCCATCGAGAGATAAAATAAACCCTAAACCATTATCAATTATACATGACCACTTGAATCATTCCAAAATTTGTGTCAACCCAAAAAAAATGACAACACTGCATGAACTCCAAGAAATACCGAGATATACTAGTCCTAGACTACAAATCCCATGAGGTTCTAAACACCTAACTAGAAAAATGATTATACTAGAGGCTGTAATGGTATAAAACCTTGAAAACACACTCCATGAGATCATCCATCCCAGAAGGATCCTTTTTGAGAGAAAAGATCTATCAGTAAGACCTAACTATGTCCAGATTTAGTGCCCAACACCAATGGTCCATCCAACCTTAACCCACTCTCTGCACAAGGTTGAATGAAACCAAGTGGATAGGCCCTCCCCTCACCAATTGAAATAGTTGAGGGAACATTTATCCAGAAAATGCACTGCATGCATCCTCTCTAAAGAGAGAGAATGGAGGGACCCACCCCTCCCCACTACCCTATAGTTGAGGTAGTACTAACTCCTAACTAACCCACAAAACCTTTTTCACTAATTTAGAGAGTTGCTCAAACCTCAATCTTTTGAGGGAAAACTAACCCCTAACAAATTATTTCTTGAAACTAATGGAGAGGACCAATACTTTTAAATTTAAACAACATTTGTGGGAGCACTAACTCCAATAGAGGACCCACATCCTGCTTCTACTTAGAAATGGGGGAGTATTACTCTATAGTTGAGGACCTGCAACCGGTGTGACAGGGGAGTGAAAATCAAGGGATATGATACCTATACCCTAGAAAGATAGGGGAGTACCACATTGTGGCAAGAGTAACCAACCCTTAGTCCCATACGGGGAGTACTACTCTACCCAATCGATAACTATGGGAGACATACACCTTGAAACAATAGGGGAGTACTAACCCTGAGCTATAGGACCCCCTCTCTAATGTGACAGGGGAGTGCCAAATCATCCATAAAAACACATATGGAAGAACTTAACCTTGGAATGAAAAGGTAGTTATGAATATAAGGATATATGACATATTCCCTAACATGATATGGGAGTGCCAACTCTATCTATACATCACTTATAGAGGACCTGCAGACTAACATGGCAAGTGAGTGTTGACATCACAGATAGAGGACCCGCAACCTAGTTTAACAGGGGAGTACGAAATCTATCTGGACACTGAGTATGGAGATCCCAAACCCTAAAATGGTAGGAGAGAACCAACTCTAACTACTTTATTGATATGGGCAACCCCTTACCAAACCAAGAGGTGAGTATTAACCCCGAATTCAACCAAGTGATCTACCCTGATCACTACGTAAGGATAAAAAATGATACTATAGTTTCATTATCTTCTCATGTCACATCATATCTTGAAGTAAACTGTAGATCCCATCATCATGTTGTATGTTGAAAACACTCAGGATAGGATAATCGCAATCTAGGAACCAAATTCTATAGAAGGATATATGGGAGGCAGAAGATGTTAATAAGATATCAAGAAGTACACGACTTGCATTAGGGTCCACACAACATGTGTTCCTGACCGTAAATCTAGATGTGTATCCTATCTACATGTTTTTACACCTCTTTTAGCAGTACACAACATGTAGATATGGTATATTCAGTTCACTACTTCACCCGGATCCTGGCCAGGTTCCTCTTCGAGATGGATCAGCCAGAAATGTCCCTTACAGGATGTGTATCCCACACTACACAACATGTTTGGGCAAAATCACCACCTGTTCATGTGGTTTCCTCATACCCATGTTTGGCAACCTGTTTCCATGTAATTTGGCCATGAAATGTTACATTACAATGTAATTTTACCTGGCTATCCAAAGCTATGTCCCATGGTCACATGGTTTTTGTCACTACACGACGTGTAACCATGGTACATAGCGTGGAGACCCCAAAGGTCATCCTCCCCAAATAGGAAGCGCTACATGAAATGTCTTAACAGACTACGCGCCCTGATGGATGAGATTATAGTTAGTAATTACCTTTGAATATACCCGATTTACCCCGATTTACCCCGAAACATGTACATCTACATTGGATGGATCTCTCGAAAGGGTATAGGGGAATTAAAAAACTAAAACAATGAAAAATAGAGGGTATAAATACCAAAAACAACTACATAAACGGTCAAATGATGAAGCTTCAAGTGTTGGACGACACTTGGATAATGAAGCTACTAAATCTAATAATGATATACACAAATAACGGAGATCAGTAACACTTCATTGCTCTGATTTGGCTCAAATTATGTATATCTATAAAGGGGGAGAGGTGGAGGAATTAATAATATTTATGTTTTTTACACCAATGTGGGGGGAGTTTATTGTTAGGTTATATTTTTAATTATACATTCACTTAATTAACTTATCCACCACAAAATTCCCCACTAACATGACTCCAACCAAAACCCCCAATGCAGACAACTTTATGACACCCAAGTGAAAAAAACTTTTAGAACTCATCCAGAGTCTCAAAATTCCAATATGAGACTCCTCTCTATAGTTATTAATTATTTCAAGTTAAAATTCCCACACTTGGAAAAATATATTTAGCATTTTTAAAATCAACACTCTAAGGCTCTCTGCACCCTGAAATCCCAGACCAACTCAATGACCAACTTCAAAAATATTCTTAAGAATATTACAAAATCATACATGTCAATCTTGAGTAAATATATTCTCCTCACATACAAGGATATTCATCCCCAAAAAGAAAAAGTCTATGAACAAAGTAAATAACTGATCTCTCTAAAGGAACTCTCATGCCAGCAAGCTCAATAAGGGTTCCCATGCGGTTTCCCAATAGGTACATAGGAAAACTAGTAAGACTAAACATCTCTCATATATATCTTTAACAAGTTAAATATTTTGAATCTTAAGGAACATGTCTCCATAGTTGTGATAGGTGGAAAATAATTAGAACCCTAGTCTATTTGTTGTCATAGGGTTTAGAAATACACCACCTCATTAACATAAAGAAGATACGTATCTAGCCATGTAGTTCAAATCTACCCCTGGTAGAACAGTACTAAAACCTCCCCAAGTGCCTTGTATTCAATGTTGATGCCAAGTATGTGAGTTTAAAAATGAACAAAGCAGAAACACCGCCACACCCACTAGTGGGATCCCATCAAAGTATGGGTGGTAGGTAACTAATCCACAATATGAAAACATTATAGGGCCTAAATCTGCCTCTATAGAATGGTTACACACAAAGATCTTCCATTAACAAAGAATCCAAGATCAAGCATCAAGCAGGAAATATCAAATAGAAAGGATCTGACCTACTCCGACACTCCATTGCAAAATGGCATCCTAAAATCAAATGATTAAGGAACTCATCCACCACTCCTCAACACTATCCACTTTGGGTGGCACTAACTCGCCCACACAGTTTTGGTCGTGTCTCAAAAATGAATCTTGGTGGTGAAAGCATCCCTCCTTATCATAATTCCAAATCTATGTCAAACTATGACATGTTATCCTTGAGCATCACACATAAAAATCATAATCCAAGTGCACATGGGTATTAATGAACATCTAAGAGAAAAAATCCTCCATATGGGTCTTACCAGTCCCTCTATCTACAAATTACCAACACCTTACCAAGCTTCGCTAACACAAGATATATGGAATCCTTCACAACACCATGATAATATCCAATATGGATGGCACTAACTCGTCTTCAGAATATTTATTTCTTCATAAAAATGTGTGTCTAAGGGGGGAGGATCTCTCTCTATCGTGCATTCAAAGCTACACTGAACAAAACTAACATAGGGTTCTACCGAAACCCAGCATAACCATGGTTAAAACCACATGGATGAAGAAGAAAGAAAAAGGATAACCCTTAAAAGTGTATAACAATACTACTCTATAAATTATAAAGGATTCAATTCATACCACTACTCATCCATGGAGCTTTAGGGTCCAAGGCCCCCATATTCTACAGTTGACCTCACCCTCATCCTCCAACTCCTTGATCCTGGTGTGGACTAATAGGGGTGGTGGTGTCAAAACCTCAAACCACATACCAACCCTTACTGCTATCCTAGATCCTCTTCCAAGTATTCCATCTTTTTGAACTCCCTGCTCCAAATTCTACTTTTTCTATGGCGGTCCATTGAACAACTTCCTCTCAGCAGAATGACGAGTCGTATTATCTCTAAAAAGTTGTCATGAGCTATCAAATGTGTAACACTACCTCTCTTGTGGATGAATTGATCCCTAGTACTGTACGTACATTATAAGACCATGATCCTAAGCCTGGGCATGGGTATGCCTCCTACCCCACAAACCAGGCATTTTTTGTATGCCAGATATTGCAGACACCTCTGCCTCAAAACCACCACTGCGGGCCACCACCATAGTTCCCTCTGCTAGTAAGATCCCTAAAACCAGATCTCACTCTAGTATCCCCTCATTATATGGAATGTACATGGAGAAAACACCTGCATGGAGATCTATATGGAGTTCTTGCTCAAATATTTGAGCTGTGAAGAATGGCACTCAAACCATGTTCAACGAGTAACACGACAGGTCTATGAATATAGGTGAGTACTCCAACACTTTCCTGCAACCCTACTAAAGATACAAAAGCTCCTACATATACATCTACTTCACTGTGGATGGGTTGAACTCTTCCATGAATTATTTATTAAACTCTTCTCAAGTGAGTGTTTCCTCATAATGGGATTGTGTCACTAAAATCCACCATCTCCTAGACTAACAATACAGAATGTTCTCTACTAGGACAACCATCTGATAAAGAGGTGTTGTGACATGGTGGAAAACATACTTTACCGACTCATACCAGTCATCAGCTACCAGGGGGTCTAGATCAACATAGAACCTTAGAGGTCTATGCCTCTAGAAAATGTGCAGTTCACTCAACCTACATGTATCCTCGACCTACACATATGAAAAAACCTGCTACTCAATAGGTGGTGGCTCCACTAGTGGACCACCCAGAGGTCCAACCTTAGAACCAACTCCCCACACTTAATCTTTCCCATGGGCAAGATCATCACCAAAATCCTTCCATGGATCCCTATCTAGATGTTTTCATGGATTGCTCCTAAAATAGATTTCAAGACCCACCATGGTGAAAGAGTATATCTAGGGATTTGACTCAAGAAGGACAAGGGAAAACCAAAACACAGTCTTATGATACATGTACCATTTATTTCCCTACAACTAGTGTCCTAATGTATTGAGTCAAAAAAGCATGTTATTAGAGTCTTGGTGAATAGATATGTTGGCCACCGTACCAACACTGGTGTCCCCAGCTAAAAATAAGAACTTGAAATGACATTAAACTATCTCTATGGAATCTAAACCAATATATTGACACTATAGTCCCAATGTGGAACCCGCTATGATACAAATATTTCACGACTCGACCCAACAAGGCCTAAGAATCAACTCCACAAGTCTACCTCAAATAGTATAGTAGAAAAATACTATCACCGAGAAGGAATATCACACCGATAGGAGGCCATTTACAAATGTATCGGTACACATGCACCAACAAACACATTTAAGAAATAGTGCCAAAATATAAAAATCTTGAACTAATATTTAGGCATGTAACTATACCAAACAAGAGTACATAAAAATTACTAAAAATTTGGAAAGGAAAAAACAAGAACCCAGAAAAAGAAAACTATTAACCCTCCAACATTCTTTGAAGGAGGGGATCACCTTCAAATGAATCTATTGGAAGGCTCCTCATCCTAGCTCTAGTTAACTTCTTAGTCAGCCAATATCATTATGATCTTTTTTTGTTCGTTCCTTCGGGAACTTTGTCAAAAGTCCTTTGATCGACATAAGAGACACCATTTGAGAGAAAATCCCCTTAATGTATGTGTATAAAAAATGCAGTAGGAACCCCCAAAACCCTAAAGAAAAAATGAGAAATAGAAAGAAAACTATCTTCTTGACCCAGCTAGAGGAAATTCACATCGAGAGAGAAAACCCATCTCGAACCATCCTCATATATACATTACTAGTCATCCCAGTCCATGTGGGGTGTCAACCCAGACATGTGACAACACTATAAGGACTCCCATACTCACCCATATTTACTCATCTCAAACTCCAAGTCTCATGGGGTCCTAACCTCATATACATAAGTGGATTCTGCTCAATCCTCTAATAGTAACACAAAACCAGGAGAACACACTCCATGAGCTTATACATTCAATATGACCCCCTTCCAAGATATAAACTCTGTTAAGAACAACTCACTAAGTTAATCAATGGTTCCTAACACCAGAAGTCCTACAACCCTAACATGGGCCCTGTGCAAGGCTGTAAGAAACCAAGTGGAGAGGAACACCCCTCACCACATTAAATAGTTGAGGGAGAAATTATCAAGACTATGCAACATGTTAATAATCTCTAATGAGATAAAAATAAGGAGCCCCAAACATGCCACTAACCTATAGTTGAGGGAGTACTAGAACCTAACAAACCCAAGAAACCTCTTTCAATCCTTTTGGGAGTGGTCTAGAACTTAGTTTATCGATGTAGAACTAACCCCTGATCACGTATCTCATGTAATCTTTGGAATGGATTTCTCCTCATAATTGTAATGAATAGACGAGAAATCACTTACTCCAATGGAGGATTCACACTGTACTCCTACTTAGCGACGTGAGATTACAAATCCATAGTTGATTACACACACCATTCCATGACAGAAAACTGGAACTCAGAGGATAGTGGACCCACACCCTGGTATGATATTGGAGTTCCACTTTGTGGTTATAGGACCAAAAACCTAGTCCAATAGGGGAGTACTACTCTACCATCTCAATTACTATGGGTGACACAATCCCTGAAACGACAGGGGAGTACTGACCCCAGGATAGAGGACCTATTCCCTAGTACAAAAGAAGAGTACCAAATTTGACCTAACAACATGTATGGAGGACCCACACCTTAGAACAAAAGGGGATTTCTATCTCCATGGATGGAGGAATCACTCCCTAACATGAAAGGGTAGTCAACACTCTATTGATATGTAATGTTTGGAGGACCCATTCCCTAAAATGATAGGGGAGTATAAACTCCACAGATACAGTTTACACACTCTGGACCAATTGGGGAATAACTAATCTATTTGGCCACTGAGTATGAAGGGATCATTCCATGGAATACTAAGGGAACACCAAATCCAACTACTCAAATGATACAAGGAACCTTCATCCTAACCAACAGGGGAGTATTAACCCTGAAGTCAACCAAGTGATCCACCTTTATCACTATGTAATGATAAATACAGCTGCTACATCATCATTCACTTCTCATGCCACATCGTGTATCACAGAACACTATGTAGGCCACCATGTAGTTATATATAGAAAAAGACTCAAGATTGGATACTAAAATTCATGTATTTGAGTTTAATATAAGGAGATTCAAGAGGTGGAGGATCTCAAGAAGATCTCAAGGAGTACATGATATGCACTAGGATCCACATGGCATGTAAACCCACCCAAGCATCTAATCATGTATCCTATCTATAGTGTTTTGAAACCCATTTAAGGGTACCCTATATATAGAGACAATACAAACCATGTCCAGCCTCATATAACCCTTATCCATGTTCCTATTCCATATGAAATGACCAGCCATGTCCCTTACACATTGTACATCACATACTACGTGGCGTATTCGGGCTAAATGTCCACCTGACTATTTAGTTTTCCCAAGACCGTGTTTGAAACATCATGTCCATTTAAATTTTCCACATACATTTTCATGACCATGTACATTTACAATTCAATCCCAAGTCATGTCATATGCTCACATGGATTGGGTTACTAGACGTTGTGTAACCCCGGTACACGGTGTGTAGACCCAAGAGGTAATCTTCCCTGAACATGAAAGTATAGAAGGCATGTATCACTAGACTACACATCTTGTAGACAGCGATTCTATTTCAGAGTTACCCTAAAAAATTCTCAATCCTCCATATTTTACCCAAAAACCTGCATATCTACCTAGGAGTAATCTCAAGAAATTGTATACGATCTTGATAACCTCAAAAAAAATTAATGGGATTGGGATGAAAACTGGAAATTGCCTACCTCAAGAAGAAACACTAAATATTTAGGTGTAGAATGATTCTTGGATCATAATTCTCTTTGATCTGGTGACGATATGTTCCAAGAACAGATATTGGCATCGCTTCATTACTTAAATTTGGCTCATATTCCACCTATCGCCAATGAGGTCGAGGAGGAGGGGTTCCAAAAAATTTGGGATGCTGACACCAACCTAGTGGGAGGGGATGGTAAGGTGATATTTTTAATTAAATTTTCATTTAACTTATTAATCAACCGCACCACCAACATGCCTCCAACCAAAACACCAATGCAGATATATTTACATTGTCCCTAGGGAAAACACGATGTTTTGAACTGATCCAGAGTCTCAAATATCCAATACAAGAAAATACATGGGATATATTCAATGATTCAAGAGAAATTTCATGTTTGTGACCAAATATATTTAATATTTCGAAAATAACTTCTCCATGGATCTCCAGGTCCCATAATCCTGCACTGAATCAACACCCAACAAAGAAAATATTCTTCAAAATATTCCAAAGTCATACAGGTCAATCCTAATTCACTATACTTGAAATATATAAATTTAATTATATTATTTTAATAATAGATCCAATTCATTTTTTATCCACAATGAGATATGGAGAGAATCCTCTCAAATCCCTATAGAGTTCCCTCTAGAAGAATTCTCTCAAAAATGAAGAAAAATCCTCTAACACCATCAATCAAAAATCTAGAAAGATCGAAGATAACCCTTCATTGAAGTGATTATTGTGGAGATTTAAGGTGAATGATTAATTCCTTAGGATCTACTGTGCCGACACCATATGATTCCTACATCGACATTTAGATGTTCATGGAACATGTATGGATCACCGCTGGAGGGAATCTACTCTTCATTCCTACAACGTAATGATAGTATGATGTAGAGACATTATCATATCAATCAGAAAATAAATAATAAATTTTGAGGTAATTATTTAATTTATTAAATTAATTATAAATAATAAGTTAATATCATACACATTGGTTCCAACATTTATATATTTTCTAGAATCTTTAGTTCAATTCAATTGATCACAACTATTATCTTCTTGTAAATCTCATATTATTCCTCAATCAAAACAAAAGAAAAGTTTGGGCATGTCCCAATCGATTCATTAGCTGTGATTGGAACCTATAATTCGTATCATAGGGGGTATATAATTATTTATAAATATTTAATTATCAATGATTAATTTATGAATTTTTCATTAGTCTTAAATTCTAGTTTATTCATTCTTTAATCTGAATTGTAATATTTACTTTTATACACTTCAATTATCACAAATATAATCATATTAAATAATGTTATGAATGAATTAAATTCAAATATCTTAGCCAGAGGTGTTCAGGAGTTTTCGCTAACAAAAAAATAGTAGACATCTTATAACTCATAGGTACACACCATGTACCCATGTTTAATTTAAATTTAATTAATCCTGAATTAATTGAAGTTGTGTGCATATATTACATGCATAGATTTTAATTACACACTAAATATTGACTGAGCTATCCTAGAAGATTGTTAGCTAGAGTACAAACCATTTAACTTCCATACAAAATGTGTAATTGTTTATTCACGTATGGGCCATGTGTATTTTTACATCACTTACAAGAATGACGACCATGTAATTCGGATACAACACCCCATTTATCCAATGTACACACCATGTAATAAAATATTTTTCATGGCACGGTTACATCTCTAGTACATAAGAATGTGTCGTGGATATACAGTGACAAAAATAAATGGTGTGTATCTATAATGTACACACCATGTAATTTTACCAAATCACATAGAATTAAAAGTTAATTTAGTATACTATTAAAAACATATAACCATGTGTCCAGTGTGGTTATTAAGTTGATAATAGAAACCATGTGATGGGTTTTAAATATATATATATATATATAATTGGTTTCTATGTAATGTTTGAATCTACATATCATTTATAGGTCAAATTAAAATTATTAGATTATGTTTTGGGAAGCATAACACACTATGTAAATATCATGGGTTCTGTGTGGTCATTAAGATGATAGTACATTACATGAAATTATGTGATATATCATGGATTCCAAATATCCCAATAGAAAATAATATGTCAGTAAAATACATGATGGGTAGTTGGGAAGGGTACTCACCATATTGCATCCATGGCATATTTTTTTATAGATTAAATTATTAATAATTTTATTTAATTATTTAAAATTATGATGTATGAGAATCTAAAGAAAATACATATGAGAATTGAAATAAATTAAATTGTTAATTAAAGAAGATAATTAATTGATTAAGACATGATTTATCTTTAATGAGAATTATAAGAATTTAATGCTAATTAAATTTCTAACTTATTGTATGCATGTGGTTGATCGTGATTCTATAATATAAAATTGAATATAATTTTTTTATTTTAATTTATTTTTAAAATAATTTTTCCCTCATTTCATTTCTCCTATCATTTTGTAATGGAATGTGTACCCATGGTTTCTTTTATGTAAACCCCTTTACCAATCCTTCAGTTCCCCTCACCTATGTGTGAGAAAATGAATATTTAATGAAAGTGTATCTCAATTTGTTGAAGTCCGTTCAATTTTTGAGCTGAGGTGAAACCAATCCACATGTGATATATAGGTGGATAGGTGGAAAGCTACAACATGAATGATAAATACCTCAAGGTGTTTTCTACTTGGTCAAAGGTTAGTTTAAAATATTCTAGATAAAATATAAAATCCCTTATATATATTTATTAAGATATTATAGCCTTCCACTACATAATTTATGATCAAACCCATGTTTTAAGGGATTGACCATCCAATGTTAGTGTTCTTTAAATTATGAAGGAATTATAAAATGATTTTTTGGGTTGACTTAACATAGTTCACATTAAGGTTTTACTGCCAAATCATGACATGGTGTAAATAATAGTGAATTTTTGAAGAAATAAAATTTATGTATTTATGAATTGGGGAGTCCACTCAAAAGATCAATGAATATGAGTTAACAATGTTGAAATATTGAGTTCCTACCTAAAACCATTAAATTTTCTTAACTTGACAATGTCAGGGTGATGAGAAGGTGTATATGGATCCTTTCCATTAGAACTTCCAACTAATAGGTTGTTCCGAAGCTAATAATGAGAGATATTGGGTTTTGATAAAATAGTGGGAGATTAATAAAAATAAAATTTACTTATTTTTATAAATTTTATCACTTAATATACTAAAATTCTAATCAAATTATATGTATAAAAAATATGTGATTTCAAACATATCTCTTTAATCCAGACATGATAAGGATAACCTTATCCCTAGAACAATTTTCCCGGACTGTAAAAGGTTCTTATGTGTTATCCTACACCATGAAAGGAAACTGTATGTGCTGTATGAAATTCTTTCCAATAAAAATGGAAAATAGTCTAGTGGTGAAGATTAATCTCTCCATGAGTCACATTTTAAAGATTCCATACATGCTCACTATCTCATGGTATCATCCATGACCAATGAGCTTTTAAAGAACCATGAGTACATTGATGTGTATAGAATAATGTCTCAAATACAGGATGTCTATCAAGAAAAGTACAGAAAAGAGAGATATGAGATCTTTAACACCGTATTTACAAATAATATTTGAGCATCTGTCCTAGTTGGGCCTCATGTAGTCAATATTATTGGGTACATGGGACACCAAGACATATAAGGGATTAAATTCTCCGATGAGTTGTGAATCTATCTCATAGATTCATCACTACCCTAGTACTTCCCTAATTTTATTATTAATTATAACGTGTGTAATAATGATAGGAGAATTTAATAACATCTTACTCTGATTCACTAAATGGATAATGACATGGTGCACATAAAACATGCGGTCATTGTGGTTAATATGGAAAGTAATAACACACAAAAGGGACCCAAGACTCATAAAAAGTATAAATCTCCCAAACATAATCCTTCCAAGAGGAGGATGTTCCAAAGGCATCGAAAGTAAAATGAAGAAATATGTTTCTCTTTCGGAAATAATGGCCAATCGAAGAGGAAATGAACCCAAAAGCAAGGGGAAGTAAAGGTGAATTAGTTATTGAGTGTAAATATTCAATGTCTACACATAGGGTATTAAATATGTACTATAGTTCTAAAATTTTTATCCACATGCAAGAACCAATTAGATTCTAAATCATTTATAGAGGATAGGTGGAATTTTGATATTTCAATGGTGCAAGGTTGGCCTCTATAACTATTTGATACTACCAAAATTCATTTCCTACATGAATGATATTGTTTTTTAGAGATTATTCTTATGTAAAAATTATTAAAATAAACATAATTTCTGTTTCATTGCTTGATATGGACAGTTTTATTTTTATATTTGGAAAATAAAAATTGTTTATTCAATAAAAACAACACATTCTATGCTATGGAACTTTTAAATAATGCTCTATATGTATTGAATTATGAAAATAATGTGTTGGAAATAGATAACGAATCCAACTCAAAAGACTCATATAACACCAAGCTATGGAATCACCATACAATTCATGTAAATGAGAATAATTTGACAAATATCTATCATTATGGTTATTTAGAAACTTTTTATCGAAAAAAACTTGAATGATTTCATGCTTTTTTACAAGGAAAATGACGAAACATCCATTCAATGGAAGTGGTGAATGGTCTATAGATAATCAAGGATTGGTACACACTAATGTGTGTGGATAATTTTCTATAGAATCTAGGGGTATTCATACTTCATAACCTTTTATAAAAACATGAGTAGATATAGATATGTCTACTTGATGAGGAATAATTTTGAAAACATCCAAAAATTAATAGAATTTAAGGGTGATGTTGAGAATCAACATTGAAAGATTATAACGATCCTTCAATCAGATCAAGGTGGTGAATATATTATCTAAGTGTTAATTTCATACATGTGTATGCAGTTTGAAGGAATTTTTTAAGGCCCTCTCAAGAAAGAACCTATCACCCTAGGGATCAAAGTGTATCTTTATATGGTATTGTAAGAATACAATGGGATATTACCTATACTACCCCTCAGAATAGAAAGTCATTGTTTCCAAATAGGCTACCTTTACTGATAGTGTTCACATCCTTAAAATGTATTGTGGGAGCATGATTGACATTGATTAAGTTTATGATCAAGATAAAAAATAGTAGGTAAAATAATAGATTCCATAGGTCCCCATAGAATAAGTATTTTATAAACCACAAGTACTGTATTGCATCACTAGGGAAGTAATAGAAGTAGAGAGATATGGTTTTATAATCACCGAAGATGGTGACTCATTATTGGATAACAATGATGAAGCTCTCTTCAACAGAGAGGTACTAGAGTTCTTGAATGATACAAGATGGAATGAATCCATGAATAATGAAATGTATTCCTTGTATCAGATATTGTTTGGGGTTCTAGTCATTGTACTAGTTGATGTTAAGCTTATATGATAAAAATTGGTATTCAAGTGAAAACAAGTCATATAAGGTGAAGTAAATACCTATAAGGAAAGGATAGTTTCTACAGGGTTTATAAAACATCCTGAAATTCACTGTGATGAATCATGTTCACCTATTTTTATTTTAAAATTCATCATAATTGTACATACTATAGATGCTTACCATGACTATGAAATTTTGCAGATGGATGTCAATATAGTTACTCTAATTGGATCCTTTAGGAAGATGTATATGTGAAACAACTAGAAGGATTTGTGATTTTAGGTGATGCCAAAAATATTTTCACGTTTCAGAGGTAAATTTATGGATTTATAAAATCCTAAATATCATGGAACATTTAATTCAATGATTCTATAGAAGAATTTGTTTTTATTAAGAATGAATGTTATCCATGTGTTGTCTAGTGGTTTAGTGGGAATGCATTCATTATTATAGTAATATATTTTGATTACCTATTAATTATTAGGAATGATATACTAGACCTATGGTCTATTAATGACTAGTTAATAAAGTGATTCTAACCAAATTAGATAAGTGAAGTAGCCTATATTCTAGGGATCAGGATCACCGCTGATAGATCTAAGAGGCTTCTTAGACTAATTAAATGTATATACATTGACCATATTCTAAAGTGATTTAGTTTAGTACGATCAAAGAAGGTATTCGATCCAGTGTCACATGGTATATATCTTTCGATGAAATTTTTTCGTCGAACACAACAAGATATGGAGATAATAGTTAAGATCTCATATGATTCAAAGATAGGATCAATCATATATGTCATGTGATGTACTAGACTTGATGTTTTTTATAAATTGAGATTTTTAGGAAGATATCATGATGATCTAGGAGAACAACATTTCTATACTATTAAGAAAATCCTTATGTTTTTGAGATGATATATGGATATGTTCCTAGTGTATGGAGGGGATGCTGAGCTAGTTATCAGGGGTAATACTGAGGCTAGTTTTCAAACATATCAGAATAATCTAAAATAATATTTAGGATGTTTTTTTCTATCCCAAATAATGAGATGTGAGCTGTAAGGGTTCAATGAAATCATTTGTCGTTGATTTTATAGTAGAGTCTGAGTATATAATAGCTTCTTGTGTTCCCAAGGAAGCCATTTTGATTCATTTTTTTCAGGAGAATGATATTGTTCCTGAACGTAAAGACCCTATCATGGTGTATTGTGATAATATGGTAGTAGTGTGTCTTTCAAAATATCCAATGTTTCACCAACAAAAATTAATATAATTACAATGTATAACCACTTGATGTATTATTCTCTTGTGGGTGAGTTTTATGAAAGTAGAGTTCACACATAATAAAAAAAGGAGGAACCCAAAAATAAAGGCCAATATCAACAGAATCGGGATTATCATCTGGTAACTAGGGTGATAAATGTTATTAGAAAATATCTATATTAAAATTGGTAGTCTATTGGATTCAGTTCCCTATAAAAAACTTTTGTGTACTTTTTGATAACATGCATTAAATTTTGAATATTAATAAATTATTTATCACATAATGATCATTATTATATGTAATATATTATGTGATAATATACTAATATTTTTTATCACATTGAATGGTTATATAAATTCCCTAATAAGATAAGAACCCATATTTTCTAGGCATTTATTCTTAAATATATTTTTCTATGAGTAGATAAAATTAGTTTAAGGATAGAAATGATATAGTCTATGAGGTGTGGAGACTCATAGGACTTGGAGACACCAACTCAAGGTGTACTCCCTTGCTTGTTTATAATATAGAATATTATGAGAAGGAGACCCGCCAGTATGAAATCCAAATTTATATGTGTCATTGGATGTTCCAATCTATGGAGCTATATATTGAACCATAAACTTTGTTATTATTATTAATTTGTATTATAATTTATGTACATTGATGAATTGTTGAAAAACATGACAACAAATGCTCTCGGTGAGGTAGGATACATTGGGTGCATAATGAGTAAGATTTTATTAATGAATAACGTGAAAAGTGATTTATTTCTTTTGTTCATTAATAGAAGTTGATACGTAAGGCCCTTTTATGGAAATGATATATCTTAAAGAAATCCATGTCTAGGGTGTTCAATTATCAAAAATTCAAACAAGAATTCATCGAGTACATAGATTTATGGAACAAACATGGAACCTATTTGATTTGAGATATCATGATTAATGTATTATATAATACAATAAGCATATAAATTAGGTATTATTTCTTTTAGGAATTTTATTTATTCTCTATGTGTTAATAGGAGTGTTTCTAGATGAAAACCATGGACATAAGAAGTTTCACCAAATTCCACTGGGAAAGAAGCTTAGAGGTTCACACACTTTGTATATCCTAAATAGAACATGGGGATTCCTATGATGATGTTTGAAGGATCGTGGAACATGTATAGTTCACCACTGGAGGGATCTACTCTAGATTACTATAGGTAAATTATAGTGTGACATGGATACGTTGGATAATCCAACAAAAAAATTATTTTCTCATGATTTAATTCTTTAATTGCCTAATTTAATTATAAATAATATGTGATGATCTAGCACTTCAGTCTCTACATTTATCTATTATCTACATTTTTGATTCATTTTTTTGGGACAAAAAATTTATTATCATGTATATCTTAGATTAATCATCAATAAAAAAAAAGGTCATGCCTCATATGATGATCTGTTGTTCCTGAAAACTATACTTTTTTAAGGACATCACATTGATTATAGATCTTTATCTCTACATTAACCACACTTCCATTATATCCCTTTCATCATTACCTATTCTTATAGATGATTTATCCTATGAATCTTTAGTACTCTCCTTAACAAATATCATTATACCTTATTTTGTCTTTACTCTAGTACAATAAGTTCAAAATATAAGAATAGTTTCTAAAGGAGTTAAAATTTATAAAACATCGTCTTGTAAAATACATAAATATTTTCATACTACCTATTATCATTTTCTAGATAATGTTAAGGCACATATAAATCATAAATCACCTATAAAGATGGATTCATATTAACATTTTGATTAAGTTATCTGATAGGGAATCATTATTTTGTGTTACAGTTCTTTTAAATGAATAATATGTTTCTAATTTTTCTTATATTTTTCTTACCTTAATTTTTATTGTTCTTGTTTTCATTATCTTTCTGATAATCCCAAAAGGGGGATAAATCATATATAATTGTACTATTTCATTTGTAACAATGTATAAAATATTAATGTTTTGAGAAATTTTTGCTCTACCTTGAACTCTTATCCCATCATGATTTTTTTTCATCGAGAAGGGGGAGATTGTTGGATTAGTCTACTAATTTGTTATTTTATTGAAATAAAATCACGTTTCCCATGTTTCTAATGATTTTTGTGTTTTTTGGTAGTATATTTCCTACATGGTAAAACTATAGAAATTTCTATGAATGGATGTGACCACACATTATATGTATTGATTTCTTATACTAATGGATTGACTGCATGAATAATAAAGATTTCATAGTGTGATTTATATTAGTGTCAAATTGGCCACATGAATAATTGGATCAATCGAGATAAGGATTTCAATCAACCATGCTAGACAAAAAAATTGTTTCAATGTGTTGAATATACCACACATAAAGAATTCATATTATGACACATTGAATTTTTAGGAAACCTCATAGAGTATTCCAAGTAATAATAAGAAAAAATTTGATCACCCACGTGAATAGAATCAAATAAATTGTATCTTTCAAGTAACTGTGTTTATAAAATAGAATTAATTACCTACAAAATCTATATAAATCTAACCTAAGGGTGAAGCAATGAAAATATGAGTTTGCATCAACTGTGATTGAAAAAGCAACTATGGAGAATGTTCATAATCCCTGCAGCATGTTTTGGAATTTAATAAGACCTGTCATACCAATTAATACCTTCCAATATAGGAATAATCATTTCTTAGTGTCTGATTTGAGAATAACCCTCTTTAAATAAAGTTAATCCTCACACTTGGAAAAAGGAGGTGTGTGTGCATCTTTTACTCAAAAACATTTATTCACCTACACTACAATGATTTTATTTCTAAATGGCATAGAGAAAAAACATTGAAGAAGGCCAAACTAACAATAAATCCCATTTTTATGCTACCATATAATTATCCAATGATTTGAACCTTGTCAATCTAGAATCATTTAATTAGATATAAAGCTATGTTAAACATACTATGATTTATTCACTATTATTGTTTTTTCATACATATTGAGAGGTGCTCAAATTTCTCTGTACAATTAAATGAACATATCATGAATTATATATATTAGAACATTTAAACTTATTCCCTATTTTATTTACATATTTTATACCACATAGAACTTTGGAAGAGTATTTTTATAAAAAATTATACATTATGTTCAATTGTTTTAAAAAAAACATGATCTTGGTTGTAGATTATTTATTAAGAATTAATGAATGGGATTGGTAGTTTCTTGCTATTGATTTATGTGGACTAATCCCTAGCTTGGATCAAAACTCTTATTGAAATATACTATGTGTTATTTTTTTGTTTCAATTTAATACTTTTTTTAAATAACATGAAAATATTTTAATTTTTAAATTGCATTTAAAAACAATGAACGTAAAATATACATTTATATTTTTCATTTATAAGTGATATTTATATTGTTTTTTGTTTCAATAAAATTATTTAAAATGTTATAGCAATTTCAAATTGTTTTATCTAAGATTTAATCACGACATTCATAAACTATTTCAATAAATACTGCTATTTATATCTACTATATTTGTGAACAGGACTTTACTTTTAAATTAAGGGGATTTCAAATTTAAAATCATTTTAATAGTTTTGTTATCGTTAACTCAATTCACATCCCCTCTTGATAATTACACTCAGACCAACACATTCATTTCACCTGAAATATAAAAATATATTTTGGAGGGATTTCATCCATTTCTTTAATTCAAATAGATTTTAATTTACATTAATGTATGTAGGTTTTTGAAATAAGAATTGGTCTAAAACTATTAAATCATGATATGAAGAAATAAGATTCTCCATATAGCCAAAAATATTATTCATAACATACCTTAGTATTTCTTAATATAATCAACCCTAACTCTATGCATATGGACTCTATTTGGAGGGAAATCCCTATATAAATAAATAGTGTGGATATGTTTCTCATTTATCATATAATGTGATGGATCTAAATAATGTAACATACTTAATTAAATAATAATATTACGACTATTTATATATAAAAAATAAATTTTATGCTGGCCAAGATATTGACAATTCTAAGGATTTATCATAATGCTTTTGTTAGCTATGTTTTTTGTACTATCGGACACCCTGAGGGGGGAGAATCATGGTGTTATCCAAATTAAAAATTTCGCTTTATTCTATAAAACTTTATTTTGGTTCTTGTTCCAATAATCATAGGAACTATGTTTAATCGATTACTTGAATACTCTCTTTCATGGGGGTACCAAACATTTATTATATATATACAAAGGTAAAGCATTCACATGAAAAAATATTTTTGACTTAGATTTCCACAAAGGGGTACGCCAAGGAGTAGATTGCAACGATGTGTAAATCATATTGTAATCCACAAAATTTATGTAGTTTGTCGTGTATTGTTTTTTTCTATGGTAAATCAAATATATAGTCATTCCAATACAAGATTTCTTGGTTTGGTCACTCCTTACCAAAGGTGTATTACCTCTTCTTCACTTTATAACCCATATTTAGTGATGTATAATTCATATTTTGTAGAATTTTGGGACTCTCCAATAGATAATGAACTTTATGGTATTTCTCAGTCAATTAAGAGAATCATTTTTCTTCATGGGTCTTGATCTGATTCTTTGTTGTTGTTTTCCTACTATGAACACCTTCAATTGACGCTTACATCATCTATGTAATGTTAGAGTTGAGTCATTTCCTTATAAAAAATCACAAGAGGAGCACTCCAGTCTCAGAATTAGGATAATTTCATAATAAAATTATCAGTTTCATTCATCCTCATCAATTACCAAATGAGACACTCGAATTATTCTTCTAACTCTCATTATTATTCCTCAAAAATTACTTTATTCATTATTCTATAATATAATATTTGATCGTTAAAATTATAACATGTGATCTTCATGTGAAAATATATTCTCGAATCATCCTTCCGTGATGTATGATTACATATCACATTTCATTACATAATCACCATATGGACCACATATGTGACATCCTAGACAAAGTTTCCACTGAAACAGTGCCCTGAGCCCAGTGGCCACATGGCCTCAAGCAATCTCCTTGAATTCTATATGCATCATAATAGAATTAAGGGCATTGGGTGTGTCTATAGGGAGACTATTCCCTCATTACTAGAGTGTAGATGAGTGGATATGTAATATAATAGTTAAATAGTAGAAATAATATATCAGAAGGCACAATATGAGTATATATAAACATCCAACCTACATCTATCAACACTCATGTGCTTCTGTTGGTTTTAAGATAGTCAACCCAAGACAATGAGTAAACATCCCATGTGCTTCCTATAACATTTAGTTTTTTTCTCTTGTGTGTATTGGTGTTGTGGTTTGAGTGAGGAGTGAATTCTAAATTTTGATTACTTTTATTGGTGTTATTGCTTTTCAATTCTATATTTATGAATTCTAGATGTATTAGATTCTGGATGTATTGGTAATGAATTCTAAATTTTGAATACTGTTATGTGTATTGGATTCTGGATGTATTGGATTTTAATTTTGTATTGGTGTTATGGGTGTTATTTCATTTCAATTATGGATGTATTGGATTGTGGATGTATTGGATTCTAGATTTTTCTCTTGTGTTGTGGTTTGTGTGAGGAATGAATTTTAAATTTCTAAATTTCTGAACTCTGGATGAATTTTAAACATCCCATGTAGCCTTTTGGATTCTGGGTGGATGTGTTCTTGTAGGTCATAGAGAGTTTCAGGTTGCAGGTTGGACGTGGTTTCTGGCTGCTGCTTTTGTGGAGCTGCAGCATATGTATACCAATGTTTTTCAAAACCATTGTTATAACCCTTTGATGTATATTATACCAATGGTTTTGTTATAACCATTGGTATAAACTTCTACCAGGAGTTTTCAAAATCGTTTGTATATCCTTTGGATTTAAATTTTACACTATATACCAATGCTTCTAAACCGTTGGTGTAAGGGTAACATATACCAACAGTTTGTGAAACCGTTGGTATATCTCTTACTTTAACACATATACCAATGGTTTACACAGAAGTGTTGGTATAAGCCTATAAAAATTCCTTACTTGGCCACGGTTTGAGAAACCATCGGTATATAATATACCAACAGTTTCCCAACCTTTACCAACAGTTCTGAACTATTGGTAAAGTATAAAAATCCTATAGTGCATGCTGTTATGCTGCCGAATAGGCACCACGATTTTCAAAGCCAGTGTAATTTTATTGTGAATACCATGCCCATTTCTCTATCAAGGGTATACAAATTTATACACATTTACTTATTGACTATATAGTTTCATTTATGTATTCCAAATTCCTTTATCCTATAATAAACGATGATGTTGAATGATTCTATGTTTTATGATCCTTGTGTCACACTTATGAAAGAAATGAAATGATTAAGAAGGGTGCGCCCTGATAGTGCTCCAATGAATTGGGTAAAGGATAATATCATGATACATAAAGTGCAATGAGGGTTTACTCATGATAATACATGTTTAATGAGGGTTTACTCATGCTCCATGTGAAATGATCCTTGGCTCATTCTAAAATCATTTTAAATGTTGTTTCCACATTTCCATGTTTTGATAATCATGCTATATCATGCCTTTATGTTCATGTTTATCTTTTGATCCATTGACATGCCAATTTCCTAACATGTACTATATTATTCATGTTATTCCTTTTTTACTCCCTTACTGGGATTTATAGATCACCCTTTTCTTATGAATTTCCTCAGGTTATCCCATGCAATGCTAAGTACGAAGGAATTGGAAGGGTTGGTGTCATGAGAACCAACTATTTGGTACTTTGATTACATGAATGTTCACTTATTATATATTGTTCATTTTTCTGCATGACTATAATATAATAATGTCCTGGAATATTTGTGGGATTGATGAGGACATGGCAGATCCCCACTATGATGAGAACCTTAAATGCTATAACAATATTCTTAAATAAAGTTCTACAGTTGGATGACATACTATGATTGGACACATAGTATACAGACCATCATGTGCGAGTACTCGTAAGAAGATGAGACTCTCTCTCATAGAGTTCACACTTGGTAATCTCCAAGATGGGAGATTACGAGAACAGACCTTCCAGTATGAATTCCGCTTGTCTTGGTGTCATCAGACATTGCTATCTATGAGCGTGTGTAATGGTCCTTAGACTAGAAGATTATCATTAACTCATGTCATGACTCACACACTTAGATTTACTGACGAAAACCGTCACGCAGACAGTTGGCGAGAAGTAGGGTACATTGGGTGCGTCACGAGTGACATGTTGTTAATGGATAAGTCGAGGAAGGATTTGTCCCTTCCATTTATAAAATTTGATATCTCATCCCTTTGATTGAAATAGAACTGTCACATTAAATTCCATGGCCACGGTGTGAATGATGAGTTTATTTCAGGTATTCAAAGAATGAAAGATCAAGCATATAGGTTTATGACACTACAATGAAACCTGCTTGATGAGATATCGAGAAAAAGGGATTAAATTACATAGTAAGCATTCGTATGAGGTGACACGTCAATGCGGTGTCAACTTCTTTCTCTTGGGTGCCTTGACCCGTTGCTAGACAATAATCTTGGACTTTAGGCTAGCCCGCCTAATGCCAACGAGAAAGAGGCTAGAGGGTCACACACTAAGTGTATTCAAGTATCTCAAGTAGAATAAATATTATTCCCATATGTGGTTTAATAATTATTCAAGGAAGTGTAAATCATTTTAATAATGGAGGAAGAAGGAAATGAAAAACAAGATATACACGCCATGTATTAAAGATTACACGCCGTGTAGTTTTTCATGGAAAAAAAGTACACGCCATGTATTAATAATTACACGTCATGTAGTTTTTTATGGAAAGGAAATGAATAAATGAAAACAAGATATACACGCTGTGTACATTGAATGTACATGCCGTGTAATTTTCAATGAAAAACAAGTACATGTCGTGTATTTATTAATACA
Organism: Viscum album; assembly: GCA_963277665.1. Lineage (NCBI taxonomy): Eukaryota > Viridiplantae > Streptophyta > Magnoliopsida > Santalales > Viscaceae > Viscum > Viscum album. The sequence goes on from OY728121.1 coordinate 1,122,035,841, forward strand.
CGCCGTGTAGTTTTTCCAGTCATGATTTCGAGGATATAATATTGTTTTAAATGATATTTATTATAACCAGCGTGGGCGCATGTCAAGGAATTAATTATTCGACATTGGGTTTTAAATAAGAGTCAATGAAATAAATAAAACGCGTAATGCATTTTTTTATTGTCATAACTCAACAACCTCAAACCTGATTATAAATATCCTCACAACCCTAACTCTTTTCCTACCCCCCGTGTGAGACACACAAGAGAATTATTTCAAGACCGAAAGAAAATCTTCCACCAAGAATGCTCTCAAGACCAAGAGAGATCCTCTTCCATCAGATCAAGATGATCTAAGGCAGACAATGCAAGAAAAGGTTTCTCCATGCTAGCACCCGGAGACTCCTTTGGTGACATCCTGAGATACAAGGTACATGTGTGGATCACCGCTAGAGGAAGTCTACACTTGGATTCTAAAACGCAAGGACGGATCACATCAGAACGTGATCAAGAACATCAATGAAGAAATAACACCACAAATGGTATTTCTTTTCAATTAATTAAATTAATTATAATCAACCTATAACGATCCTACTTTGTGGTTCCGGGACTTTCTATTTCTTTTGTCTATTTTTGTGATTCAATCTGTGGAGACAGGCATTTATCATCATATTGATCCCGGATTGATCATTGTTAATGACAAGGAACCAAGTGGGAACATCCACCCACGTGCTTCCGCTGCGCCTGGAACATTCAATGGTATCAAAGGGGGGTTACAACGTTGATTATAGTTACTTAATTTTCATTGATAATTTACGCATTTATATTTTATTGAATTCGAAATAAATCGTTCTATAAATCTGAATAAACGAGATCTATTCTTCCTCCATTTCTCGATTCATATAAAAAAACGGCCTTTTAATTTTAATTTTTTTGATTAAAATAAAAAGAGTAACTCATCCGGAGGAGACGCTCCTTCTGACTATACAACACGGGATTACACGACATATAATTAAAACTACACGCTGTGTACTTAGGTTCAACGAACCGGCACTGGTTCGCCAAACCATGCCATGTAAATTGAATATGCCTAAGTATTAATCATGCCGTGTTGGCCAGAATTGAATGGTGCGTGGAACCGGAATACACGGCATGTATGTTGGAGCAACACGCCGTGTAGTCCGTTCCGGCCTAGGTGAAACCATGTACAAAGATAAGCCGCGTACCACGTACATGGGATCACCAGGCCGATTACCGCGTAACAAGGAAGTACACCCAGTGTATGATTTATCTATATGTTGTGTACTCCAAAATTTCCAAAGTACATAGAACATGCCAAAGCCCCTGGCGTGTAATTTGGATAAAAGGTGAAAATAAATACACACCGTGTAAATATAAACTACACATCTTGTACTTTCAGAAATTTCACCAGGTTTCCTCCAAAAGTACAAAGACCTGTACAAGGAATATGGATGAGAATAATCTCAAGGAAATTCCTAAAGAAATTTAAGATAAAGATTTGATTAATTATAAGATCATAATTAATTGAATTTGCGTGCGAATTATCTGAAATGAAAGAACGATTAAAAGAATTTGAATTCTAAATATGCGTAAATGTCGTTGCATGCTACGGATGATCATGAGCTAGACCAAAGACCCTTTGTATGTGTACGGTTTCATTTAATTTTTTTAATTTAAATTTGTTGGCCTGTGAGCCTTTTTCCAATAAAATGTAGGGCCTGCGTGCCTATGGTTTCATTAATTTAAACCCATGTAATGGAGGATTTCCCAAGCCATAGGAGATGGTTCAAATCCCGAAGCCGAGGTGAAATCGACGCAAGAAGATACAAAGGTGGATAGGTGGGAGCTGCAAAACACGAACCATCAGGTTCAAGGTGTTTTCCCTAGGTCAGGGATAGCTTATCAAAACCATTAGATAAGCTAAACCAAATAGAAGCTCATGATCATTCCATATTATTTTATTTCTGTCTAATTGCATGGTTTATTTATTATGTATGTGTTGTCGCGATCACATAATTAATAAAATGAACAAGCACGAAAAGATGGAATAAAAAAACCAGACTATGCGTAAACATTATCAGAACATGGTTAATCACTTAAGCAAGCATCACTTAATATTAACAAGCATGTGATAATGCGAAACTACGCATAAAGGACTAAAATCCCTTAATACCATATTAAGTCAGACCAAGCCTTCCATTACCTGATTAAGGGAAACACTCAATACAATTATGTGTTTGACCAACCCTTGTTGGGACACTTACTTTTATAAAGGAATCCCTTATGAAAAGTTTCGGGTTGACTTAACAATATTACATCAAGAGAAGTAGCCCTTGTTAGACTTGGTGTAATATTGGAGGCAAGAGTTGAGGAAATCCAAGTCAGGATTTCTGGATTGGGGAGTCCACTCAACAGATCAAGGAACTGTAAGATCAAAGTTGGAAAATACATGCCTACCTAAATACCTTCAAATTGTTTGACCAACCCTTGTTGGGGTTATGCGAAGGGGAATATGGATCCTTGCCACTAGAATGTCAAAGAAACTAGAAATTCCGAGTTCAATGTTAAGGGCCATTGGGACTTGATAAAATAGTGGGAGAATTAATAAATTCATTTATTATTTTTCATAAAATGTAATCAAGAAAGTACTGATAAATATGCTCTTTTAATTTGTACAATCGAAATGAAAAACTCATCAACCACATTCTCTATGCGATCAATTCTGGATAAAGACAATATTCTCACCGGCAATAACTTTTAGAAATGGTTTAGGCGCCTTCGGCTTATCCTATGCCATGAATGAAAGTTTTACATGCTGGAGTCCTCACTTCTTGATTCTCCTGCCCCAGGGACAAGTGATGAAGATTTCCTGGTCTATGATCAACATTTGAACGACACTCTCGACGTTCAATTTTTGATGCTATCATCTATGTCTAGTGAGCTCATGAATTCTCATGTAGACATGGATGCCTACAGCATGCTCGAGCCCCTCCGCGGTCTATACCGGGAGAGAACAAGACAGGAAAGGTTTAAGATCTCTAAGGCTCTGTTTCAGAGCAAGCTTGGAGAGGGTTCCCCAGCCAGGCCTCATGTAGTCAAGCTCATTGGGTACATTGAGCACCTGGAGGTTCTAGGGTTTAAACTCCCCGAAGAACTGGGTACCGATCTCATTCTTGCATCACTCCCCCAGAGCTTCTCAAACTTTGTTGTGAACTTCAACATTAAAAACATTGAGAAGTCTCTGTCTGATCTTCTTATCCTTATTCACCAAGTGGATAATGACATGAAGCGTGAAAAACCTTCTGTCCTTATGGTGAATAAAAGTAAAGGGAAGGCTAAGAGCTTCAATCCCAAAGCTTCTTCAAGGCCTTCCAAGAAATGGAAGATCAAAGGGGAGGCAAATGAACATGATGCTGCTTGTTTCGCATGTGGCAAGAAGGGCCACTGGAAGAAAAACTACACCCAGCCAAGGAAGCAAGGGGAAGCTTCAGGTGTGTTTGTTATCGAATGCAATTTATATGTTTCTACTAATTGGGTATTATATATTTCTTATGGTGCTCACATATATATCCAAATACCGGAACCAAGTAGATTCAGGGAGATTGATCGAGGGGAGGTAGATCTACGAGCAGTCAATGGAGCCAGACTTGCTGCTGTGGCTATTGGGGACTACCACCTCACATTGACTACTAGGATGGTCTTAGTTTTGAAGGGATGTTATTATGTAACCTCTGTAATAAAAAACATTGTTTTAGTATCCAGATTATATACTGATGGATTCATCTTTCTAACACCCTAAGCTTCTATGGTACGCTTCTCTTTGAATAATGCAATAGCGTGTGTTGTACGCAACATCGAGTTCTAACACACACCACAACCAATCAAACTAGCTGTTATGAATAGTAATACCTACTTTTTGAAATTTTATACATTTTATATTTCAAAATGTACTTCATTTTTGGATTTGGAATATCGAAATTTATCCTAGGGTGAAATTTTGGAACTTTTCGGATAACATTTATATTTTGATGAATAGTGAAAATTACTAAATTTTAATTAAAAACAACTTTTTTAATCGAAATAATATATATTTATAAATTATGAATTTGAGTGGTTTTACCATTTAATAAAATTTTGTTCATTGTAAATAATTTTACAATTAAACCGGACATAAAGAAGTGTCAATCTTTTGATAGTAATTATCTCTTAAAAGCACGCTTTTTGTTATAAAAACAGGAATTAATTTTAAATTAATTTCTGCCACTTCTGTGTTTTGAATTTGGAAAAATGGATTAAATATTTGGAATCAGGATATTCAAATTGTGTAAATAGGTAACTTTTATTTTTAGACATTGTGAAAAATTACTTCGGTAAATATTTTATTTACCATGGTTAAAGGGTAAATCCAGTAAATAAGGGTTAAAAATAATATTATAATAATACTAAATAACCCTAAAACGTGTCCTAGAATTATTATTGGATACATATCTGACCATGGGAATCTTTGGGTCGATTTTGGGACCCCATGGAGCCTCTTGTAGGTGATAGGGACACTTTATTTTAATTAAGTTATAATAAATACAAAAATGACATAAGCATACATCTTTTAGAAATTTTATTTACATATGGTTATATATGTTTTATTTTCGACTATAAATATTCATTAGAAATCTAAAAATATTTCATACATAATGGTATTTTATTTATAATTTTTAGACATTATATAATTTAATTTATTTATGACACAATGGTGATGCAGTAATTACCTAAATAAGGAAAAATTAGAATAATTGATTTTATAAAGAACCAAATAAATGTAATTTGAGACTTTTTATAAATAAAAATAATTTTCTAGGATAATATGACATGTTAGGATTGATTTAATTAACTTTTTTCTAAGTTAATAATTCTTTTTTGATTTTTACAAAAATTAATTATTGAATAGTGTCAAAATTGACAAAAAAGAGTTTTTAAAAAAAATATTATATTGTTAATTGATATAAAATTCTTAAAAATATAAGGTTCAGAAAAAAGACTTATATCATGATAGGTGTATCATTAATGTACCACTTTTGGGTCTCTTGGATGTATATAGTAAGTTTATTAACCATATAATATAAAAATACAAAGAGACATTGTAAAAGTCAAACTAATTAACTAAGAGTTAATACTTAAAGATAAGGTTAATATAGTAACCCAAACCTATCTAAATCCTATTGGATGAGTGGTTTTAGACCTAGAACCACCTTAAACTTTAAATAATAAACTTTGGAGCCATTAGAAACCAAATATGAATTTATTATAAAATAATATTTCTAGCTTTTCCTAAAGTGCCCCTCACCCCTCTTATAAAAGGGCACTCCCACTTCTCATTAATTCACAACTTCAATGCCTTTTTCTTCGGCCAAACCCTGCCCAAATACTCTCTAAACTTCCCTCACTTCATCATAGAGTCCTTCCTTTAGTCAGAAAGCCAACCTAAGGGGCCCTTTTGATCAAATAAAAAGGAAGAACCCGAAGAAGAGGTAATGATTTCACCACCCTTTTTCAAGTTCCTTTCTTCTTCCACTTCTTCTTTCTTTGTTTTCCCATTATAAAATAATGAATCTAGTATCTCCTATATAATGTAATATTATTATAAATATGGTAAAACCATATTCAGTATTCTATCCATCTTTTGAATGACATGTCACCATACGTGCGTACATACGGCTTACCGTCTCCACGTTGTGGTGTAATTGTTATTCAATAAATTATTATTTGGATGGGTATAATAATGGTGTGTAATTCATGTAAATAATAAATATAACATGATAATGATTCTTTATATATGATATATCATCCAATTATATATATCAAAATAATGATATTGTTGCTCGTGCATACGTACGGACTACCGTCTCCACGAATGCGATGAGATTCATTCTCCATCGTATCCATTCAAGTATAATTCTCATTTGATGATTAAAATTAATTTTTAAGGAATTGATATAATTCAGGATATGAATATGATACAACCTATCCATAACAAACACGACTTACGTAACAAAGAATATAAAGGAAAAAGAGTAAGTTAACACCCGAAATGACGATAATACCTAGATATTATTAACAAATCAATGTTAAAAGATCATATATGATATCATATTAATGTAAATGATTCTTGTATAATTCAGTAAAAATTATTTAACCATTATACATGAGGTTAACCTACCGTCGACCAAGGGAAAAGTACAAAGTAAGGGGTTTCTTTTCTCACTCTTAATTTCGTGAGAATTCCATTGTTCACCACTCATTTCTTTCATGTGGTGTATGTGTACTGCCCAGGATTGTATTCATTTTGTAATATAATTTAATTTATGGATATTTACATCATCATTATATTATCCTTTTTTCATGGGTTCATGTTTCATAAGTTACCAAATCGGTAAGGGAATTTTAGATTTCAATTTCCACTCATTCGTCTTTACGCATACTTCATTGATTATTTTACTCCAAGATTATGTTTAAAATCACAATTCATTTCATTATGTCATAATTTAAACTCACCTTTCTGTGGATATACTTTTGATACAAATAATCACTCCATTGATAATTTCTCAAGTCATCAGTATGAACTTGATACGAGTAATTTTTAGTCAATCTCGATTTGTTGAGATAAACATCCAATTCATTGGTGTTGTTTTTACAAGAATATGTGTGAATGTCCTTTGATTGTCTTACACTGAATATCCAATCATATTGAGTGTATTTATATTTTATACACATAATTAGGTCATTTATTTATCCTTAACCTATGGATACGACCTTTATGAGAGATTTCATTTCAATTTACATTCCATTGAGACTCCTTTGTTGTTATACAAAAAAAACTTTTATATGGTGTATATAATGTACTTTGAAATAGTATATCATGAATCCCTTTATTCTCATGATATTTCAATGTTTTTATTTCCTCAATTATTTGTATTCAAGTTTCTCTCTTTTGGTTAGGAACTCTAACTAAAATATCTTTTTTAAAATGTTTTAATGATTTATTATTCTAAATATTTCTCATGAATGTACATGTTTTAAAAATGGTTTTAAGGATTTATTTATATAGAAATTAATGTTTTCAAATCAAAATTCCTTTTAAAAGATTCAAAGTGGTATGGGAAACTTTGATTCAAAATTCAACTTTAAATGGATTCTTGACAAATAGTGTGACTTTTAAATGTTTTCAAGAAAAAGTGGGATATTTCTCTCAATTGTTTGATGATTATTTTAATCTATGTCAATATCCTTAATTATTGTCAATTGTTGTTAATCTGATACAATAAAATCTTTAATATTGTATCGAATGAGTTATGTTTGACCGTGGATGTGATATTTTTATACCATTCATGGATTGAGGATAAATTATTGACATGTCGTATGCTAGTTTTAATAGAAATGTTTATGTTATGTTTCAAACATTTCATATGAGGAATGCATTAGACTTAGTAAGTGACAGGTGGAGCCCGCTATAGCTCATCGATGCATCAGTAGGTCTCATGAGACAAACTAGTGTCTTGGCATGAGGCCTTGACAAAATCTTATTTGTAGTCTTGGTACGAGGCCTTGGCTACGTGGTTATGATAGTCTGGCATTATGCATTCCATCATTATGAAAGTGGTTATTAATATTTTCATGTGATTATTAAACTACTAGAATATCCAAGTGAATAATTAAATGGCATTATTTCATTTTATCCTTGCCATATTATACTGAAGTTCAAGTTTAAAAGGATTTTGTTTTAGTTTTACATTGCCTTAATTGTTTATGCTTATCTATGAAAGTTTCTGCTATATTGTTATCCTTACTGAGCATCTGAGCTCACCCCTTTCAATGTTTTATTTTTCCCAGGATGTGAAGAAGTATTTTATAAATGACCTGCAGGGATAGTATGAGGGGATATGAAGACAATATATTGTTGTATTTTTTCACTTATTGTTGTAATGTAAACCATATGAATATATCTAGTGTTTCCAAGGATACTATACTTATCGGTCATTCGAGACTTGATATTTCTTGTGATCATGCCAATGTTATGTAATAATGCACCGACTCTGGGTGTCTAGGGTCGAGGCGTTATAGTTGGTTTTAGAAGAAGATTAGTAAAAACCTTGGATGATAGATTTAGATAAACTCTTATTAGAGCACGTAGAACTAAGATGAACTTTGAGGATTAGTATAGAAGAACTTCCTAGAAATATGGTATTGTATAGATTTTTTGAGTTTTCCGAGCAATACATCCCTGTCTAGATACGAGCAGGTAGAGGCGGCTCTGACACAGATGTACCTAGGGGTAAAACCCGAAAACACCGCTTTGAGCTAGACTCGAACGGGAAATGGTGCACAACAATGGGCCTTGCAACACTCTTGGTTACGACACTCCCGGGGGATATTCTTTGGATAATTTACATTTTCTTTACAAACTGATTTGAAGTATTATATATATAAGATGAGATTAAATGACCTTGGTTAATCCTAATGTGTTTCAAATTGAGAATATGGTGACATGTTAATCTCTAAATGATTTTATCACTACTTTTACTCACACAATTCTTTCTGGTTTTAGTCAATGGATGGATTCCAAGGAATTCATAGTGACTTTGAGAATGATGTAAAAGGTGGGAATGGTGGTGGAAATGAGAAAAAAATAGAATGTTGATAGGCATAAAAGATATCGTGTTCATGCCAAATCATTTTTCCAAAAATATGATCAACAACATATATATTAACCAATTCCCTGACTCAACAAGGAAGAGAAAGGTGATGAATGATTAGATCTTCAAGAATGGAGACCATGGAGAAAATAATCCTCAATTTCCATCATGTAAGAAATGTGGAAGGAGACACCCAGGAAAGTGTCTCAATGGGACAAAGAAATGATTTACGTGCGGGAAGGAAGGACATAATGTGAAGAATTGCCGAAGAAAAATGAAGATTACTATGGAAGAAGATAAAAATGGTCCCAAGATTCCATTTACAGTCATTTTCCATAAATGTATGGGACCTAGCCATTACCTGAGTGAATGCCCTATTCTATAGGATATTTTCTTGGTCAAAGAAGAAGCCATGTGGAAATAAATGGTTAGATAAATGTTTAAAAAGTATTAGTGCTCCTTGTTGATGGGTTTAGTTTGGAATAATATTCTCTTGTATTTTTAACCCTATAGTTTTCCATGTGAGAATGATATTTGAGGAAGAATTATTTTTCTCTTGTGGATATAGTTATAAAAAACCATTTTGTTTTATATGATCAATGGGTTTGAGGCAATTACAAGTTATTATAATTTGGGATGAAAATGCAAGGTATGAGATAACATTTTTGGTTAAATTATGCGATGGTTATTTTGAGGAATTTATCTCATTTTGGTAATGTTATAAAACATAGTTTTTGAAAAAGGACAACACAAAAACCGTGTGACAACCCATCGCGTTGGACAAAGCTGTGGGAATCGAACCCAAAACCAAAGTGCGATTGGTATTTATCGCATACCACTGGACTACATGAAGTCCCTGGTTAGTGTGACTATTATTTTTAGTTTTATTGATCAATGATATGTTTATTTGGGATCTTATGTCTTATCAAATGTATACCCTTGGTATAAGAAAATGATTTGGTGACTAAGTGATAAATGTTATTTTGATAGATGTTCGCTTTGTTGGGAGCACTATATACCCATGGAAAAAAGAATTCTATGGGATTTCATTTAAGGAGTAATGGTTGATTTTTATCTATGTTTTTATTGTGGATTTATAGTGACTTGGGTTATTTATGGAAATGATCGACCTATAATAAAGAACATGTGATTAGGTTAATTAATTTTAAATATGTTACTTTAAGAGTAGTTGATGTCATTAAGAGATACAATTTAACGTGGAAGACTATATAACCAAATTCTAATAAGTTTTGGGTTTCAATATTAGTTTGGATTATATTGAAGTATTTTATGGACAATTGATTATTGATTGGTATTTATTTAACTTTGGGGTATTGTTGGTTTAATTTTAGAAATTAAGATTTAATTTTTTTCTTCTCTAATGGAATAACCCTTTGGGGGATCATCAGATCTTATACTAATGGTTTTGGTTTTGATTAATCTATAAATACAAGGTAAATATATATTTTATCCTATTTGGATCATGTTATTCTATATAATTTCATTCTAGCTCTTCCTGTCTGACCAAGTCTTCATGAATACTCATTGTAAAAAAAATGAGTTAGTGGTAGAAATTAATTAAAGAATGAAACTCTACTTAAAAATTAAGTATATCTCTCTATATTCCTATTCAATATCATAAATGAATTCCTCATCATTATGTAATGTAACTTAAAACAAAAAAATGTTGTCCGTCTAATTTTCCTACTGGGAAACTAATGACCGTTTGTCCCATCACAAGTTTGTTGTTTTCTTATTGTTAACTTTCGTCTGATCATGTTCTCTATCCCTATCCATCATAACTTGAAACTTAGTTTATCATCCATATCCATGTTTTTCTACATGTAATCCTAGTATAGGTTATCTCGGGTGACCTTTGTACTTGTCTTTCTTTCTTTTAAAGTGATAGTTTTATTGATTATTTTTCTGATGCAGGACTTTCCATTATATTCCCAAGCCAAATTTTAAAAATTTCAACGACGCAATTTATTTAAGGAGGGGAGAATGTAACACCCCAAACTTCTACGGTACACTTCTCTTTGAATAATGCAATAGCATGTGTTGTACGCAACATCGAGTTCTAACACACACCACAACCAATCAAACTAGCCGTTATGAATTTTAATACCCACCTTTTGAAATTTTATACATTTTATCTTTCAAAATGGACTTCATTTTTGGATTCGGAATATAGAAATTTAGCCTAGGGTGAAATTTTGGAACTTTTCGGATAACATTTATATTTTGATGAATAGTGAAAATTACTAAATTTTAATTAAAAACAACTTTTTTAATCGATATAATTTATATTGATAAATTGTGAATTTGATTGATTTTAACATTTAATACAATTTTGGTCATTGTACATAATTTTACAATTAAACCGGACATAAACAAGTGTCAATCTTTTGATAGTTATTATCTCTTAAAAACACGCTTTTTGTTTTAACAACGAGAATTAATTTTAAATTAATTTCTACCACTTCTGTGTTTTGAATTTGGAAAAATGGATTCCATATTCGGAATCAGGATGTTCAAATTGTGTAAATAGGTATCTTTTATTTTTAGACATTTTGAAAAATTACTTCAGTAAATATTTTATTTACCATGGTTAAAGGGTAAATCCGGTAAATAAGGGTTAAAAAATAATATTATAATAATACTAAATTACCCTAAAACATGTCCTATCATTATTTTTCGATACATATCTGACAATGGGCATCTTTGGGTCGATTTTGGGACCCCATGGAGACACATGTAGGTGATATGGACAATTTGTTTTAATTAAGTTTAAATAAATACAAAAATTACAAAAGCATACATCTTTTAGAAAAACAAATTTTACATAGGGTTATATATGTTTTATTTTCGACTATAAATATTCATTAGAAAGATAAAATGATTTACTACATAATAGTATTTTATTTATAATTTTTAGACATTTTATAATTTAATTTATGTATGAAACAATGGTGATGGAGTAATTACCTAATTAATGAAAAATTTGAATAATTGATTTAGAAATACCAAATAAATGTAATTTGAGACTTTTTATAAATACCGATAATTTTCTAGGATAATATGACATGTTAGAATTGATTTAATTAACTTTTTCTGAAGTAATCATTCTGTTATGAGTTTTACAAAAATCAATTATTGAATAGTGTCAAAATTGACATAAAAGAGTTTTTAAAACAAATATTATATTATTAATTGATATTAAATTCTTAAAAATCAATGGTTCGGCCAAGAGACTTATATCATGATAGGTGTATCATTAATGAACCACTTGGGGGTATCTTGGATGTATATAGTATGTTTATTAACCATATAATATAAAAATACAAAGAGACATTGTAAAAGTGAAACTAATTAACTAAGAGTTAATACTTAGAGATAAGGTTAATATAGTAACAAAACCTGTCTAAATCCAAACCTTTAAATAATCAACTTTTGAGCCATTAGAAACCAAATATGAATTTATTATAAAATAATATTTCTAGCTTTTCCAATGGTGCCTCTCACCCCTCTTATAAAAGGGCACCCCCCCTTCTCATTAATTCACACATTCAACGCCTTTTGGTTCGCCCAAACCCTGACCAAATACTCTCTCAACTTCCCTCAATTCATCCTAGAGTCCTTACTTTAGTCAGAAAGCCAACCTATGGAGCCATTTTGATCAAATCAAAAGGAAGAACCCGAAGAAAAGGTAATGATTTCACCACCCTTTTTCAAGTTCCTTTCTTCTTCCACTTCTTCTTTCTTTGTTTTCCCATTCTAAAATAATGAATCCAATATCTCCTATATACTGTAATATTATTATAAATATGGTACAACCATATTCTGTATTCTATCCATCCTTTGAATGACGTGTCACCATACGTGCGTACGTACGGGTTACCGTCTCCACGTTGTGGTTTAATTGTTATTCAATAAATTATTATTTGGATGGGTATAATAATGATGTGTAATTCATGTAAATAATAAATATAACATGATAATGATTCTGTATATATGATATACCATACAATTATATATATCAAAAGAATGATATTGTCGCTCGTGCGTACGTACAGACTACCGTCTCCACGAACGCGATGAGATTCATTCTCCATCATATCCATTCAAGTATAATTCTCATTTGATGATTAAAAATAATGTTTAAGGACTTGATATAATTCTGGATATGAATAAGATACAACCTATCCATAACAAACACGGCTTATGTAACTTATAATATAAAGGAAAACGAGTAAGTTAACACCCAAAATGACGATAATACTAAGATATTATTAACAAATCAATGTTAAAAGATCATATATGATATCATATTAATGTAACTGATTCTCGTATAATTAAATAACAATTATTTCACCGTTATACAGGAGGTTAACCAACCTTCGACCAAGGAAAAAGTACAAAGTAAGGGGTTTCTTATCTCACTCTTAATTTCGTGAGAATTCCATTTTTCACCAATTATTTATTGCATGTGGTGTATGTGAACTGCCCATGATTGTATTAATTGTGTAATATACTTTAATTTATGGATATTTAAATCATCATTGTATTATCCTTCTTTCATGGGTGAATGTTTCATAAGTTACCAAATCGATAAGGGAATTTGAGATTTCAATTTCCACTCATTCAGCTTTACACATACTTCATTGATTATTTTACTCTAAGATTATGTGTGGAATCACTATTCATTTGATTATGTCATAATTACCACTCCCCTTTCTGTGGATATACTTTTGATACACATAATCACTTCATTGATAATTTCTCAAGTCATCGGTATGAACTTGATAAGAGTAATTTTTACTCAATCTCTATTTGTTGAGATAAACATCCAATTCATTGGTGTTGTTTTTACAAGAATATGTGTGAATGTCCTTTGATTGTTTTACACTGAATATCCAATCTTATTGAGTGTATTTATATTTTTCACACATAATTATGTCGTTGATTTATCCTTAACCTAAGGATACGACCTTTATGAGAGATTTCATCTCAATTTACATTCCATTGAGAATCCTTTGTTGTTATACACCAAATCACTTATATATGGTGTATATAATGTACTTTGACATAGTATATCATGAATCCCTTTATTCTCAGGATATTACAATGTTTTTATTACCTCAATTATTTGTAGTCAAGTTTCTCTCTTTTGGTTAGGAACTCTAACTAAAATATCTTTTTAAAATGTTTTAAAGATTTATTATTCTAAATCTTTCTCATTAATGTCCATGTTTTAAAAATAGTTTTAAGGATTTATTTATATGGACATTAAAGTTTTCAAATCAAAATTCCTTTTAAAAGTTTCAAATTAGTATGGGACACTTTGATTCAAAAATCTATTTTAAATGGATTCTTGACAAATAGTGAAACTTTTAAATGTTATCAAGAAAAAGTGGTATATTTCTCTCAATAGTTTGATGATTATTTGAATCTATGTCAATATCCTTCATTATTGTCAATTATGGTTAATCTGATACAATAAAATCTTTCATATTGTATCGAATGATTTATGTTTGACTGTGGATGTGCTATTTTTATACCATTCATGGATTGAGGATAAAGTATTGCCATTTCATATGCTAGTTTTAATACGAATGTTTATGTTATGTTTCAAACTTTTCATATGAGGAATGCATTAGACTTATTAAGTGACGGGTGGAGCCCGTTATAGCTCATCGATGCATCAATTGGTCTCATGAGACAAACTAGTGTCTTGACACGAGGCCTTGACCAAATCTTATTTGTAGTCTTGGCACGAGGCTTTGGCTACGTGGTTATGATAGTCTGGAATTATGCATTCTGTCATTATGAAAGTGGTTATTAATATTTTCATGTGATTATTCAGCTAGTAAAATATCCATGTCAATAATTAAATGGCATTATTTCATTTTATCCTTGACATATTATGTTGAAGTTCAAGTTTAAAAGGCTTTCGTTTTATTTATACATTGCCTTAAGTGTTTAAGCTTATCTATGAAAGTTTCCGCTATATTGTTATCCTTATTGAGCATATGAGCTCACCCCTTTCAATGTTTTATTTTTCCCAGGATGTGAAGAAGTATTTTATGAATGACCTGTAGGGATAGTATGAGGGGATATGAAGACAATATGTTGTTGTAGTTTTTCACTTATTTTTGTAATGAAAACTTTATGAATATATATAGTGTTTCCAAGGCTACAAAACTAATCGGTCTTTCGAGACTTGATCTTTCTTGTGATCATGCCAATGTTATGTAATAATGCACTGACTCTGGGTATCTAGGGTCGGGCATTACAATCTTCATGTTTGGAAGTGGATGATGCTATTTTTATAAAGATAGCATTTTTTTGGTTAGGCACATTTATATAATGGCCATTATGTGTTAGACTACACAAACCAAGTAATGGAAATAGATAACAAAGTTAATTCACATGACTCATACCACACCCAACTTTGGCATCACCGGCTAGGTCCTCTCAATGAAAAACGTTTGACAAAATTACATCAAGAGGGGTATTTAGGTTCTTTCGAACTAAAACTACTTGGTGTATGTCATGCGTGTCTACAAGGCAAAATGACCAAAGCCCCATTTAGTGGGAAAGGTGAAAGAGCTAAAGAGCTTCTAGAATTAGTTCACACAGATGTGCGTGGGCCATTTCTAGTTGAGGCAAGGGGTGGGTTATCATACGTCATAACTTTTATTGATGATTTTAGTAGATATGGATATATCTACTTAATGAGGTATAAGTCAGAGTCTTTTGATCAGTTCAAAGAATACAAGAATGAAGTTGAGAACCAGCTTGGTAAGAAGATTAAGAAACTCCACTCAGACATAGGAGGAGAATATCTTAATCAGGAATTCATTGATTTCTTATGGGAGTTTGGGATTCTATCTCAACTCACTCCTCCTTACACACCTCAGTGGAATGGTGTAAGTGAAAGGAGGAATCTCACCCTGTTGGACATGGTGAGATCAATGACGAGTCATGCGATTCTTCCATTATCCTTTTGGGGATATGCATTACAAACAGCACCACATATACAAAACCAAGTACTAACTAAATCGATAAATGGTATTCCATACGAGTTATGGAGTGGACGTAAAGCCATGTTGTCGAATTTACATTTATGGGGTAGCGAAGAATTTGTTAAGGCCTCTTCAGGTAACAAACTTGCACCCCAAGGTAAAAAGTGTATCTTTATACGATATCCCAAGGAAACAGGGGTATATTACCTATACAACCCCTCAGAAAAAAGGTTACAATCGCATGACATGCCATATTACTTGAGAGGGAGCACATCTCCAAAAGAGATAGTGGGAGAGAGATAGACTTTGATGAAGTTGAGGCTCAAGATACACATGAGTTGGTACAAGAACAGATTCCATAAATCCCCATGGAAGAACAATATGTTCTAGAGAAACAAGAACTGCATAGGAGCATGAGAGAGGTAAGAGAACCAGAAAGATATGGTTTTCTTGTCACCGAAGATGGTGAATCAGTATTGGTTGACAATGATTATCCTTTTACCTACAAGGAAGCATTTGAATGCACAGATGTTGCCAATTGGAAAGAATCCATGAATTCTAAAATAGATTCCATGTACCGAAACCAAGTCTGGATTTTGGTAGATCCTCTAGTTGATGTAAAGACTATTAGTAATAAATGTGTATTCAAGAAGAAACTGGACATGGAGGGGCAGGTCAGCACCTATAAGGCACGACTGGTTGCAAAAGTTTTTAGACAACGTCATGGAATTGACTACGATGAAACCTTTTCATCGGTTGAAATGCTTAAATCCATCAGAATCCTATTTTCTAATGCCGCTTACCATGACTATGAGATTTGGAAAATGGATGTCAAAATATCTTTCCTTAACGGGAACCTCTAGGAAGATGTCTACATGAAACAACCTGAAGGGTTTGTGACTCCAAAGGATGCAAACAAGGTATGCAAGTTGTAGAAATCCATTTATGGATTAAACCAAGCATCAAGGTCATGGAACATTCATTTTGATGAAGCTGTAACGGAATTGGGATTTGTTAAGAATGAATGTGAGCCTTGTATCTACAAGAGGTTTAGTGGGAGTGAAGGCGTCTTCCTAATAGTATATGTTGATGACATATTACTAATTGGAAACGAAGTACCTGTCTTATAGTCAGTTAAGGCATGGTTGCATAAATGCTTCTCCATGAAAGACTTGGGTGAGGCAGCATATATTCTTGGGATCAAGATCCATCGTGATAGATCCAAGAGAATGCTGGGCCTGAGTCAAAGTACATACATTGACAAGACACTGAAGAGATTCAGTATGGAACAATCCAAGAGGGGATTGTTGCCAGTGTCACATGGCATTCATCTTTCCAAGAAAATGTGTTCTCAGAAACATGATGAAAGAAAGAGAATTGAAATGATCCCTTACACGTCCGCGATTGGGTCAACCATGTATGTTATGCTATGTACGAGGATAGATGTTTCTTACGCATTAAGGGCATTAGGTAGATATCAAGCTGATCCAGGAGACCTCCATTGGATGGCAGTCAAGACTATCCTTAAGTGTCTGAGGCGTACTAAGGATATGTTCCTGGTTTATGGAGGAGATGAGGAACTAGTCATTAGAGGACATGTAGATGCTAGTTTCTAGACTGATCAAGATGACATGAAGTCGTAGACTGGATACATCTTCAGTTTGAATGGAGGTGCAGAGAGCTGGAAGAGCTCAAAGCAAAGTGTGGTGGTAGATTCTAAAGTGGAGTCTAGATGCGAAGCTTTGTCCAAGAGCTGGATGTAGTACCGAGTAGTAAATATCCTATCACACTCTATTGTGATAATACTACGGCGGTGGAACTTTCAAAAGAGCTAGGGTCACATCAGCAGACAAAGCACATACTTCAGAAGTATCATCTATTGAGGGACTTTTCTCAGAGAGGTGAAGTTGCAGTGAGTAGCATTTCCACGGAAGAAAATGTGGCAGACCCCTGGACTAAAGCCCTGAATCAGTAGAAACATGATCATCATGTGAGGTCTAGCAGACTAAAAGTCGTAGGCAGTTGTCTCTAGTCCGAGTGGGAGTTTGTAAGGGTTGGTGTCCTGCGAACCAACTGTTTTGTACTTTGATCACATGAATGTGCACTAATTATATATTGTTCATTTTTCTTCATGACTATAATATAATAATGTCCTAGAGTATTTGTTGCATTGATGAGGTCATGGCAGATCCCCGCTATGATGAGAACCTTGAAATGCTATAACAATATTCTTAAATAAAGTTCTACGTTTGGATGAAATACTATGATAGGACACATAGTATACAGACCATCATGTGAGAGTACTCGTAAGAAGACAAGACTCTCTCTCATGGAGTTCTCACTTAGTAATCTCCAAGATGGGAGATTATTAGAACAGACCTGCCAGTAGCAATTCCGCATGTATTGGTGTCATCGGACATTGCTATCTACGAGCGTGTGTAATAGTCCTTAGACTGGAAGATTATCATTAACTCATGTCATGACTCGCGCACTTAGATTTACTGACGAAAACCGTCATGTAGACAGTTGGCGGGAAGTAGGGTACGTTGGGTGTGTCACGAGTGACATGTTGTTAATGGATAGGTCAAGGAAGGATTTGTCCCTTCCATTTATGGAAGTTGATATCTCAGCTCTCTTATTGAAATAGAACTATCACATTAAATTCCATGGCCATGGTGTGAACGACGAGTTTATTTCAGGCAGTCAAAGAACGACGGATCAAGCATATAGGTTTATGACACTACCATGAAACCTGCTTGATGAGATATCGAGACAAAGGGATTAAATTACACAGTAAGCATTCGTATGAGGTGATACGTCAATGCAGTGTCAACTTCTTTCTCTTGGGTGCCTTGAACCGTTGCTAGACAGTAATCTTGGACTTTAGGCAAGCCCGCCTAATGCCAACGAAAAAGAGGCCTAGAGGGTCACACACTAAGTGTATTCAAGTATCTCAAGTAGAATAAAGATTATTCTCGTATGTGGTTTAATAATTATTCAAGTAAGCATAAATCATTTTAATTATGGAGGAAGAAGGAAATGAAAAACAAGATATACACGTCGTGTATTAAAGATTACACGCCGGGTAGTTTTTCACGGAAAACAAGTACACGCTGTGTATTAATAATTACACGCCATTTAGTTTTCTTTATGGAAAGGAAATGAATAAATTAAAATAAGATATACACGCCCTGTACATTGAATATACACGCCATGTAGTTTTCAATGAAAACAAGTACACGCCGTGTAGTTTTTCAGTTGGGATTTTGAGGATATAATATTTTTTTAAATGATATTTTTTATAATCACCGTGGGCGCATGTCAAGGAATTAATTATTCGACATGGGGTTTTAAATAAGAGTCAATGAAATAAATAAAATGCGTAACGCGTTTATTTATTGTCATAACTCTACAACCTCAAACCTGATTATAAATATCCTCACAACCCCAACTCATTTCCTACCCCCATGTGAGACACACAAGAGAATTAATTCAAGACCGAAAGAACTTCTTCCACCAAGAACTCTATCAAGACCAAGAGGGATCCTCTTTCATCAGATCAAGATGATCTCAGGCAGACAACGCAAGCAAAGTTTTCTCCATGCTAGCACTTGTAGACTCCTTTGGCGACATCCCGAGATACGAAGTACACGTGTGGATCACTACTAGAGGAAGTCTACACTTGGCTTTTGCAACGCAACAACGGATCACATCGGAATGTGATCAAGAACATCAATGAAGAAAGAACACCACAAACTGTATTTCTTTTTAATTAATTAAATTAATTATAATCAACCTGTAACGATCCTAATTTTTGGTTCTGAGACTTTCTATTTCTTTTGTCTATTTCTGTGATTCAATCCATGGAGACTGGCGTTTATCATCATGTTGATTCCGGAATGAACATTGTTAATGACAAAAAGCCAAGTGGGAACATCCACCCACGCGCTTCCGCTACGCCCAGAACCTTTAGGAATGTTCTGGTCAAGTAAAAGAAGTCTTCAATAAAGACATTGTGTTTTATATGCTATATTGTTAGGTAATGTTCCTAATCCCTCAATAAACTAGCCCACTCGATCTTTTATCTAGTATCAAGTGAATATTTTATGTAATAAATTATGTTTTTGTGTGAAAAAAGAGTAGGGTTGTTATATTTGGTATCATAGGCTAGTTTTAGTTATTTTTGGGATTAGGATTACAAAACCATAGTGAAATCCATAGGGACAAAACTATACATAATAAAATCATCCCAAAATTTTGGTGAGTATTGAGTAATTGGTTTATCGAGAAAATAAATCCATGTCTGGATATGAGCAGGTAGAGGCAGCAATGGCACAAATGTATCTAGGGTTAAATCCCAAAAACATAGCTTTGAGATAGACTCAAACTGGAACCAGTGCACAACAAAGGGCCTTGCTGCACTCTTGGTTATGGAACTCCTGGGGGATATGATTTGGTAAATTCAAAAGCTTAGTATGAACCATTATTATGGTAATAAAAAAATCACCTAAGAATATATATTGGGATGTAGATCATTGATAATAAAGATTGATGCCTATAAATTCATATGTTAAGGAAATAAGAGTAATTTATACGTTATACATTTTTGTATTTGGATTATCCTTTATGTGTTACCCCTAACTTTCCTTTTATTCCAACCAATGGTTGGTAATAGGAGGACTCGGGCTAACAACCGATGTGAAGATCAATGTGACGACTATTCTAATGAGATTCCCAATATGATGGGAGCGAGAATCGAGAACTTTGTCACGATAATCTCTCAATTAACTCAAGTTTTGAATATAAAAATGGTTAAAGAGGAACATTAAACCCCCCCCTAATAAATAACAAGTCACAATTGAGTGCTTCAAGAGACAAAGGCCTCCTACTTTTAATGGATCATCTGATCCCTCAATCAGCGAACAATGGATCAACTCACTACTGGAAAAACGACCTATACCCACGGTTAAAAACCGTGGGTATAGCCCCCAAAACCGTGGGTATAGGCTATACCCACGGTTTGGGGAACCGTGGGGCTGAGTGGCGTCGGTATAGGGGTCTCACCCTATACCCACGGTTTAGCAGAACCGTGGGTATAGCCTTTTCAAAGGGAGGACCACGCTGCTCCAGCGTGGCACACACCAATCCCCACGGTTTCCAAACCGTGGGGTATTAAAAATCAGAAATTAGGCGCTGCTGGAATTCGAACCTGCAACCCAGCAACGCCTCACTACCGCACCTCACCACAAGACCAACGCACCTACATTTTCTATTTGTTAGATATACATATATCAACAAATATATATTAATATAATCCACATATTTCGAATGACAGGAAATAAATTCAAAAAACGCGGCTGGGAGGATTTGAACCCGCGCAGCACGTGAATCTCGCGCCGCACCAAGTGACCAACTGACCTAACGCCCCTATTGATATATATTAATAATTTTATTCTAATATGTTAATATAATAGTTATAATCGAAAAGAAAACTCCAGCGGGTTTCGAACCCGCGCCTCCCTTTCGCTGCCCAGTCACAGCGACCAACTGAGCTAACAAACCAACTGTTATATAATTATACTTCTTTATTCTTATATTAATATATCTTCTATAATCAAAAAATAAAACACGCTGATTTTCGAACCCGCGACCTATACTGCGGCATATGAGGTACTGACCAACTAACCTAAACATATTATGCGATTTAAAATTTCGTATCTATATATCTATATTATTTAAGATCGTCTTTTCATCAAAAAAAAATTTTCGTCCCGCGGAATTTTTTGTTCCCGCCATAACGCGGGAACTCTATACCCACGGTTTTGAAAAACCGTGGGTATAGGTCTTTGAAAAATATACCACCTATACCCACGGTTTTCAAAAACCGTGGGTATAGGTCTGCTAAACAACACCTATACCCACGGTTTTGCCAAAACCGTGGGTATAGGTCTTCAAAAGCAACCTATACCCACGGTTTTTCCATGAACCGTGGGTATAGGTCTCGATACTATCCCTATACCCACGGTTTCCCAAACCGTGGGTATAGGGGGGGCCTATACCCACGGTTATACACAAAACCGTGGGTATAGACCCATTTTCCAGTAGTGACTCCATTGAGAAGATCTTCTCCATCCTTCAATGTTCTGAATAATAGAAGGTAATTCTAAATTCTTATCATATGGATGGTGAAGATGATCAACGGTAGACATTGATAAAAAATAAAAATCCTGAGGAGGAGATCGAGGCATTGGAATTGAAGGATTTCAAGAAAATGTTTTTTGATAAATATTTTCTTTGTACCCTACGACATAATATAGAAAGTGAAATCATTGATCTTAAGAAAAAAGATGCCGAATACATTAGAGCATAAAAGGAAAACTTCACAAGGCTTGCACAAAAGGCCTATGGCCTTTTTACCCTCGAAAGCTAGGTTGACCACTTCATTGGTGGGCTAAAACCTAACCTACAGAAATACCTAACGATCAGGGACTTCGAGAGGTATGAGGAAATTGTCTGATGTTCCCTCAAAGTCTAAATGGAGATCATCGAATATTAGGGGTATCATGGGGATAATAAGCATAATGTGGAATTAAATTCTGGCGTTCTGATGGAAAAATCCATCGCTGCTATGAAAATCCATCACCCCACTTTCCCAAGGTGTGGAAAGAAGCACCCCAAACATTTCCTGAAGGGGATGAAGAAATGATTTAGGTTTGGAAGATAAGGGAACCTAGCCATTAAATACCAACAAGAAAAACCCATGACTGTGAAAGATGATAGGAACACTCCGTTTGACCCTCAATGCATTTATCATTTCTTCAACCGCAAAGAAACAGGGCACTTTGCAAACTAGTTCTCTAAGACAAGCATTTTGAGAGGCAACCAACAACCTCTAAGGAAGCAAGGGTGAGATTTTTCCATCACTACCATCGAAGTGAACCCCGATAATGAAGTAGTGATATTTACGCTTGTTATTCAGTCAATAATAGTGAATTAAATTTTTGATTCTGGTTCTATGCATTCTTTTATATCCTGAATGTTTAGTATAACTATCCTAACACCACCACAAATCATGGAAGTAAAGATGTCAGTGAGAACGGAAAAAGGGTAAATCATTGCATCCCATAAATATAACTCATCCCCTATCATAACTTGTGGATTGAACATCTCGGTGAACCTCATAATACTCTCTTTGGAGTAATTTTATGTAATTAATGTAATATATTGGATTTCCTTATACAGATCCAACAGAAATTTCCATGAGAGGGAAATCACTCTCTATATGGAGAATCAACCCCTGATTCTATACAAGTGAAAGGAGGGGGATGAATCTTATTTAGCACTATCATCTAAAGCATGGATATTACTTCCCTATGAGCATGAGTATCTGGCTCAGATTATTGAGTATAATGAAGTAACCATCCTTGAAAGAAAATTTATTGTGAGAGAATTCGCTAAAGTGTTTCCCAAGGAATTGCCTCGTCTTCCTCCTAGAATAGATGTTGAATTCTTGATTGATCTTATACCTGGGGCATTTCCAATATCCAAGACTCCATATAGAATGTCTTTTTTGGAGATTGAGGAGTTGAAGAAACAACTACAGGAGAATCTGGATAAAGGGTTTGTATGCCCAAGTGCTTCACCATGCGGTGCACTAGTCGTCTTCATCAAGAAGAAGGATGGGTCAATGTGCCTTTGCATTTATTATCATGAGCTTAAAAAAATCATGATAAAGTGAAAGTATCCTCTACCCCGAATTTATGACTTGTTCGATCAGATACGTCGAGCACAATACTTCTCAAAGGTGGATTTGCGGTTGGGATATTAACAAGTAAGGGTGAAGAAGGAGGGTATCCCCAAGACTTCTTTTCATACAAGATATGGGAACTATGAATCCATAGTAATGCCTTTAAAAATAACTAATGCTTCATAAATATTCATGGACTTTATTAATAGAGTCTTTAGATATTACCTCGACAAATTTTTGGTAGTCTTTATAGAAGATATTCTAATATACTCCAAAACTGAGGAGGAGCATGGGGAGCATCTATGAACTATACTAGATACTTCGTGAATGGAGAAGCTCTATGAAATGTACATAAAGTGTGAGTTCTAGTTGAAGGAGGTCTCATTATTAGGTCATATCATCACAAAAAATGGGATATCTGTGGATCCCTCCAAGACAACTACAATTGAGTGATTTCCCAGGCCAACAATGGTAACAAATACTCAAAGATTCATCGGGTTAGCTAGATATTATCGATGATTTTTGAGGAATTTCCCATGATTGTCCAACCCGCTTACCAAGCTAACTCAGATGGGATTAAAGATTTATTAGAGTGATGAATGCGAAGAGAGCTTCGAGGAGTTGAAAAGAAGGCTTATCACTACGCATGTGCTCACACTACCCACAAGTAGAGAACGTTTTGTGGTATTTAGTGATGCTTCGAAGAAGGGCCTGGGCTGTGTGTTGATGCAAAATGACAAAGTCATTTCCTATGCTTCAAGGCAATTAAAAGATCATGAGAAAAACTATCCAACAAATGATCTAGAGTTGGATGCAGTAATCTTCACTTTAAAAAGTAGGTGACATTACCTCTTTGGAGAGAAGTGTGAAATATATATGGATCACACAAACCTCAAGTATATATTCACACAGAAAGAGTTGAACATGAACCAACGAAGATGGTTAGAGCTGATCAAAGACTATGACTTCTCAATCCATTACCACCCTGGGAAAGCGAACAAGGTGGAATATGCTATAAGTATAAATAACCTAATGATTCTATCATTAATGAAAATTGAAAAAGATACAATATTATTATATTTGATGAAGATGGACATGAGAATCATAAAGAAGGGAACATAATCAATCCTTTCACAAATTATTGCTCCACTGTCTCTTTTGGAAAGGTTAAAGGATGCTCAAATGGATGATGTAGGAATTCATAATAATGTTGAAACTATCAGAAAAGGGAAATCATTGGAGATAAATTTTAATGAAGAAGGAATTGAGATATTTGGGGAAAGAAATTGTGTTCCATCAAGTCCGGAGTTAAATAATGATATTTTGGATAATGCATATAGTTTGAATTTCTCCCTTCACCCATGAAACAAAAAGATGTATTGAGATCTCCAAGAGAATTATTGGTGGGATAGCAGGAAGAAGGAGATCACTGAGTATACATTAATGTTCTTGGTATGTTTTGGAAGTGAAGGCTACGAGGTAGAAATATAAGGGGATGGTGAAACCGTTACTCATACCAGCATGAAAATGGGAGAACGTCACCATTGAATTTTTCACCAGACATCTGAAGAGATCCAAAGGAAAAAATGATATATGGGTTGTTGTGTATCATCTAATAAAGACATCACACTTTATTAAAATTCAAGAGGATTTCTCATTGGATCAACTGGCACATATATATATCAGAGATGTGGTAAGTCTTAATGGAGTACCACTATCTATTGTATCCGATCGATATCCATGATTCACCTATAAGTTCTGGAAGAGTCTTCAACATGATCTGAATACTGAGCTAAAATTTGGTATGGCTTATCATCCCCAAACTGATGTCCAATCTAAGCGGACTATCCAAAAACTTGAGGAAATGTTGAGAGCATGCTCAATGGAATTCAAATGAGGATGGGATCAACAACTTTTCTTGTTGTGTTCTCTTACAATAACAGTTTCCTTTTAATCATCCAAATGGATCCTTATGAAGCCCTTTATGGGAATAGGTGTAGAAAAAAACATGTCGGGTTGAATTTGGGGAGCGAAAACTCCTAGGTCAAAAAATGGTTGAAGAAATGGTGGAGAAAGTTAATAAAATACAGCAACACATTAATGCTACTCAGAGTAGAAAAAAGAGCTATGATGATAACTGTTGATGAGACCTAGAGTTTGATGTTGGATATATGGTATTGCTCCACATATCACCCTGGAAGAGAGTTTAGAGATTTGGGAATAATGGAAAGCTTATTCCAAGGTATATCATCCCTTTTGATATCTTTGATTGCATTGGAGAAGTGGCCTATCGACTAGAACTCCCACAGAACATATCTCAAGTACAATATGTATTCCATGTATTACTCTTGAGGAAGTACATACCTGACCCATTTCATGCACACAATCCAAAGGTGGTACCATTGGAGAAGTACCTCTCCTATGAAGTGAAGATGGTGAGGATCTTATATCGTAGGGAAAAAGTTCTACGAAATAAGGTAATTCCCCTCATCAAGGTGTTGTGGCATAACCACAAGATTGAAGTAGAAACATGAGAATCAGAGGAAGTGCAGAAGTAGAGTTACCTGCATCTTTTTTAGTGTGGGAAGTAGAAATTTCGTGGTGGAAATTTCATAAGGGGGGAAGATTGTAACGATGAAAACTTTTATTAATGAAAATTTGTCTTGATCTAATTAAAAATCATATTTTGTAAAATTTTATGAATTCCTTGGTTTTATGTTTTTGGATTTTAAAATACCATTAAGAATTGTGACCATTGTTAATATAGCCATTGAATAGTGATCACATGATTAGTATAAATATAGGGCTATAACAAATCCAATTTACTTAGACAAAGGAAGTGATGAACTCATCCAGTAGAATTTCTTTGTACGAATACCATTTGTTAGAGCTCAGAAAGATGGTGGAGTCACTGGGCTTCGCTCTTGACCATGACCAAGCTGAGCTTCAACACGTTAAGCTTGAGTGGAACCGCCTACGAGAGAAGGGGAAGTTAATAGAGATTACCACATGAGTGATGTTATCTAAGCCTCCCCAAGAGTTTGTCATCATCACACACCTTACCCTTCGGTCTTATGTAGGTGTTTTAACGGTTTATCTAACACTATCCTATCACTTTGATTATATACATTATTTTTTTTATATAGAATATACATCCATTTTATAATTGTGAATTTGTAAATTGTTTTTAAAGAAAAATTAATTTTTTAGTTAATATTCAATTAAGAAATCTATTTTGATGGATTAATGTATTTATGAATTAAATAATATTATAATGAAATATTATTACTAAATTAAATTTTATTAAATATAAATTATTGTATAATTTTATGAATACAATTGTAATTTATATTAAGGTTTTAAATTTGTTATTTTCTAAACCCATGATTTTTTATAACTATCAGTTTTTATTTTAAAAGTAAAAATTCATATGTTTATAAAATTATTTAAAGAAAATATATATTATTTTTGGAATGAGGACATCAAAATTATCCAACAGTGAATTTTTAAAAAATTTATGAAACAATTGAATTTTTGGGTAAAAATTAAATATTGTTTTAATATATAATGTGTTTTACGACATAATAATGACCAAATTGTGATGTAATAAAATACTGTAAATGGTATTTTAGTCCAATATATGTTTTAAAATTAAAATAATACAATTTTCTATTTTTTTGGTTAATTTTATGGTGCCTTAGTGGACCCTCCAAGACTTGTAAAACATTTTAACTTATTAAATTGATTTGCTTGAGAGTATGACTCACCTCCACATAAGAAAGCCAAATATATTAATAATTTAGGCCATTGGCCTTATAAAATAATGTTTTACACTCCCCTTTTGAAAAAACCATGTGCAAAACTCATGGAATGGTTTGTGGTTTGGATTATTTTAATGTGTGGTAGCCAAAACCTAAGTAATAAATAATTCCCTATCTTTTCCTATATAAACCCATCCAAATTCCCACTTCCTCTTCACTAAAAGCCTTTGTATCTTGACCAACCTCTACCCTCCTCTCTCTAGGATCCTCCCATGATGCCCCAATCTCCCAAGAATCCTCTCTCAAGCCTCTCCCAAGCCTTTGGGATCACACTTCCAAGTAAGGGATTTCCTCCTTTCTCATTTTTGTCCAAATTTAATTATGTTGTTATACCATTTTGAATTCAATTAAAAATGTTGGGGTAGGATTTGAAACCTCCACCATACTTACCTCTATATTATTTTACTGATGATAGACCTATTTTTCTCTCATTAATGCAACCCATGTACACCCGTTACCATGCCAAAATTCCGTAAGTAATTTCTCTGTTTTGATTGACATTCAAGCAATTATTTTTTATTATGAATCTAAATTGAATTTCATATGTTGGGAAATGTATATATGTGACCCCATTACTGTAAATTTCATGTAAGTATGATTATACACCCATTTTCTCTCTCATCATCCATTTTTATTAATTCTAATGTCATGCTATGATGCTGCCAAATTTGCACCACGATTTTTCAAGCCAAAGTCATTATGTAGTGAATATCATGCCCAGTTCTCTATCAATGGTATTCACCTTTATGCACATTATTTATTGATTATATAGATTCATGTATGTATTCCACATTACATTATCATGGAATACATGATTATGTGGAATGATTCGATGTTGTATGATCCATGTGGCACACTTATGCATGAAATGAAATGATTAAGAAGGGTGCGCCCGGATAGCACTCAATAAAATGGGTAAAGAATAGTCACTACTAGGGAAATAGGTTTTGAATCCCCCTTAACTAGGCGACTGCCTTTGGCCGTCGCTATTGGTGGCCTAGAGTGACCGCCAAAGGCGGTCATTGGGCTTTGCAAAAAAAACCCCCATTCAGTGCCCCCCTCCCCTAGTGATTCCCCTACCCCCCGATATTCCACTACGCATCCCCTCGGCACCGCCCATCCCCTGTCCCCCATCTCATGGCCACCCTCTGCCCGTCCCACATCCCCTGTCTCCTCGTTTCCCTCCACCCCCTTGCCCATCCCCCATCCCCCGTCTGATCACCTCCCACCGCACATCCCTCATTCCCCGTCCCCAAGCCACCCTCCACCCCTTCACAGCCCTCTACTACAGCTCCCCACCATCTCCCATCCCCTCCCTCTTCGTCCCCTCCCTTTTCGCATATCCACCACCCGTCCACTCCCTCACCATCCCCTACCTTGCCGCACCGCCACCACCTGGTCCCCTCCCTCCCCGCATGGCCACTGCTCGTCCCCTCGCTGCTGCCACCCATCCTCTCCAGCTCCCCGCTGTCCTCCATACCCTTGATCATTGTCCCACCCTCACTGCATCGTCGCCACCTCACTCCCTCCTCCTCGTACTCACAGCCGACGCTGCCTGTCCCCTTGCTCACCGCACCGCCTCTGGCTCCAGCTCCCCTCCGCTACCTCTCCTCTCCCTCGCAGCACCTCCTTCAGCTCCCCTCCCTTCTAGATTTATAGCGTAATCAGGTATGCACTAATTTTTGTTTTAGAGTTTTGATTTTGGGAAATTTACAGCACAAATTTGGCATGTATGAAGATTATATAAATATTTTTTGTGAATAAAAATTTTGGAAATGGATATTCGTGTGTATAGTGGCTTCTATGCATATGAAACAATGTGTCTTGACAGTGTGTGTATGAGAGACTTCACACTTTACTTGAGGTTTGGAAGTTACATACAATGTTTGAGACCATGTATATTTTGACTGAATTAATATTATGTTGTGTTGTTATTTGATTTATACCATTCTTGAGTTTTATCACATGTCTCTGTGTGTGTATCCCATGAGAAAATGTTTGAGGTTTGACCACATGTGTGTGCATGCATATCCCATGAGACACATGTTTGAGTTTGATCACATATGTGTGTTTCGATACTATATGTTATTATTAATATTATATGTTCTTCATCTATATGATATTTCATGTTTCAATGGGACATAATTTGTATATATTTTATATTGTGTTGTTCTATGCATGGTACCGATGTTACTGGTGTACTTATTGTGGCTAAGTAGCCCTTAAGGGGAGCATGATAAGATGATGTATGTTTCATGAAGATTGGACTGAGCTAACACAAGCCATGATAGATTAATATTTTATTGTTTTGTAATTGTATATATTTGATGTCATCATGGATATAGATTAGTTTTATTTCCATAAATTATAGATTGATTGTTATCATAGATGGTTACTCTGTACTTCCTCTGAAGGCACAAAGGTAGTGTGAATCCAAGAGTTAGTGATACATTATTTGTACAAAGATACATTTTCTCTATGTTTGAGAAGATTGTACATATTCTTGAATGAAGTATTCACTATTTGATGAAAATATAATTAGGGACTCTTGAATATAGAATCTTTATTAGATTTACCATACCAAATGACGACAACGACATGGTATTTCAGTTATATTCCATTATCCATTCTCTTGTTTATTTTTCAGAGATATAATTTGATTATTTTATCAATGGTCCACAAGAAATTGGTAAGTATTTATTTGAAATATATTTGATATGAAAAATTCATGTAATAAATCTTGTGTAAATGATTGTTATACAGATATTATTATGGATAATAGTTATATTGATCTTCCAAATCGAACATCTATAGAATATTTCAATGGAATTATGTATTTTATTGAGTTCACCGGAGGATTTAAAAGTGACTATATTAGTTGTCCATGTAGAAAATGTGCTAACAGATATCAATTCACATGAGATACTGTGAGGAAGCACCTATTATTTAATGTATTTCTGTTAAATTATAAGAGTTGGGACTCATCATGGAGAAGAATACATTCTTTTTCAAAATCCAAATGCAGTTCAGATGGATGTTGATGAAAGGATGAATGATCCAATGCATGAAATTCTTACTGAAATGGTATGTGGGTTGGATCCTGAAGGCATTGATATCCAGAATCTTGAGACCGGTGAGATAAATCTTTGCTCCGGTGAAGATCATGATTCGAGGAGGTTTTATGAAGAACTTGATGATGTAAAAACATAATTATATCTTGGATATACTTATTACAATAAATTGTCATTTATCATGGAGTTATTTCATTTGAATACTTTGAATCAGTGGTCAGACACATCATTCAACATGATGTTGGTGTTATTGAAAAAGGTTCTTCCTATCGACACTAATATTCCCAAGTCATATTACCATTCTCATAAGTTGACAAAGAACATAGGTTTTACATATGAGACCATATATGCATGTGAAATCAACGTTATGTTTTTTAGAAAGGAAACTCTCTATTTGGATATTTGTACGGTTTGTGGCGCTTCTAGGTGGAAAGAGAATAGGGAAAATCAGAGTCATCAAAGTCAGATTGTGATACAGGGGAAACCTATTTCCTTAAAGAAAATGCGTTAATTTCCCCTTAAACTGAGGTTGAAAAGATTTTTTATGTCATATAAAGTTTCTAATTTAATGAGATGGCATGGAGAAATAATTCCTGAATGTGATATGTTAACCCACCCGGTAGACTCTCAGGCATGGAAGGATTTTGATAAGAGACATCCTGACTTTGCAAAATATGTTCATAATGTCTGATTAGGGTTAGCAACTGATGGTTTCAATCCATTCAAGTGTATGGTTGGTGCAACTCATAGCACATGTCCCGTGGTGTTGGTTCCATATAATCTTCCTCCATGTCTTTGTATGAAGCAATAATTTATATTACTTTCCACTCTTATTTATGAACCTAGAAGTCTAGGGGATGAGATTGATATTTACCTTCAGCCATTGATTGATGAATTGAATGAATTTTGGGGTGATGGTGTGATTACTTATTACTGTGAAATGAATGAAATGTTCAAACTACAGGCTATATTTTTGTGGACAATCAATGACTTCCTGGCTTATGAAAATTTATCAGGCTGGAGTACGAAAGGGGAATTTGCTTTACCTTGTTGCAATAAAATTATAAAATCTATATGGCTTAAACAATACAAAAAATGGGCATACATGGGTCACAAAAATATTCTCCCCCCTCAATACAGGTTCAGAAAGGACTGAGTGGCATTTGATGGTTCTAGAGAGTTCATCCCAGCACCAAAGATCATGATAGGAGTTTAAATGTTATCGAAGATTGAGGAAGGAAACATCCGCATGGTATATGAAATTTAGGATTTGGTGACTCATCCATTACGTAATATTCATGTTGTGGGTAGGCAGCACAGTCACAATTGGAAAAAGAAAAATATTTTTTATAGTCTTCCATATTGGAAAAATAACATGCTAAGGCATAATTTGGATGTCAGGCACATTGATTTTTTTTGTGATAATATATTTTGGATGATTTTAGGTGTTAATGTAAAATCAAAGGACCATGTTAATTCACATCGTGATTTGGAAGAAATGGGTTTAAGGAAATAGTTACACTTACAGTTAGCTGAGGGAAACAAGACATATATGCCTACTGCATAGTATACGATGACTACAAAGGAGAAAGATACATTTCATTCCATTTTAAAGATGCTCAAGGAGCCTGATGGTTACTCTTCTAATATTTCAAAGTGTGTTAATCTGAAGATCATGACATTGCAAGGATTGAAAAGTCAGTAAAATCACATAATTCTTCAATAGTTGATTCCAATCGCAATTTATGATTGTTTATCCCCCAATTTTTTTCAGCCGTTGATTGAGATGATTAATTTCTTTTGACATCATTGTTTAAGAAATCAACGAATGACAGATTTAAAAAATTTACAGGACTGAGTTTTAATTACGCTTTGTCACTTTGAGAAACTATTTCCCCCTTCATTTTTCGATGTTATGGTTCACTAGACAGTGCACCTAACTGATGAAGTAATGGCTGCTAGTCCAGTGCAATTCACGTGGATGTATCCTATTGAGTGGTATTTGAGTACATTGAAATGATTTGTACTCAATAGAGCTCATCTAGAGGCATGAATAGCCAATGTTTATTTGATGGATGAGTGTACTACTTTTTTCTAGAATATCTTATTGATGTTGAAAAAAATTAGATAAGCCCTCTCGGATTCATGATGGTCCAGTTGGAGAAGGAACCATATTTGATATGGACAACATCGAGTGGATACAAGCGCATCGATATATCTTGTTCAATACTCCAACAGTTGCACCATTAATGCAGTAAGTGTCTTACCACTTTTATCGTTTAACTTTTACATGTTTTGTTTGCATAAGTTGATCATTTAAACATCGCGTTATAATTTTTAGGAAACACAATAATGAGATAAAAGAAGAGATGTATCGTGTGACTGAGTATCAAATTCAACAATCTCATTATGAGTCATTTCATGATTGGTTCAAGGATTTTATACATATAAATTGATTTTTATTAAAAGTGATGTATTATACTAATTTCTTTTTGCATAAATAATTATTGAATTATATGAATTATGTAGGTTCATAAGCTGATGTAGTTTGGGGACCCCATACTAACGAAAGAATTTATCCTACTGGCTGAGGGTACATCTATAACGGATCGTCGTTATAATGTTATAGATGCCAATTGTTTTTGATTTCACATTAAAGATTTTGAAAGAAAATAAACAACAAAAAACATAGGCATCAGTTATCCATTCGTCAATTCTGGTTATTACTATGGTCAATTGATATATATCATTGAAGTTGTATACGCACACGTGTTGAAGTACATATTGTTAAAGTGTAATTGGGTTGATCCCGTGCATGGATGTAAATTCGATCAATATCAATTTCCATTGGTGAA
Organism: Viscum album; assembly: GCA_963277665.1. Taxonomy (NCBI): domain Eukaryota; kingdom Viridiplantae; phylum Streptophyta; class Magnoliopsida; order Santalales; family Viscaceae; genus Viscum; species Viscum album. Next base: position 1,122,069,049 of record OY728121.1, read on the forward strand.
TTTTAACTATATGTTACATAGAAACGAATTAGTTGATAATGAACCTGACATTTTTACATCACAAGAGCAACAAGTATTCTTCGTTACTTTGGCTTTGAATCCAGGTTGGCAAGTTATTGTGAAAATGTCCCAGTGAGGAGTGTTTCTATTTGAATAAGATGAACTCGAAACTGTTCCCTTTGTTTCTAACCAGCTTGATCAACATACCGTAGTTCAACGTGAAGAAGATATTTATTGAGTCAGAGCGGCCATTGACGGATAAACGGTCAATTTTCATGTTTAATGAAAGGTGCAATTTTTCCCGCTATTAAGTATTGATTTTCCACGGATATCATAAATTATCTATCCATTTTATAAATCCATGTAAGTTTTAATCCTCAATTTTGGGAGTTTATTTATTTATAAATTTTTAGGGCAATTTATCTTTTGGTATATTCATGTTATTGTCATTGTGTGTTCCCATTGAGGTATTCTCCATTTGGTTCATGTGCTGGTTGAATTTTTATTAATTCAATCTGAAATTTGGCTATGTATTGATTGGTTTTTTACATAATTTTATATCTGTTTTGTTAACTTTATGATTTTTTAAAATCCATTTACAACTAATTATTGAATCCCTTTTTGTTTCATTAACAACTATACAGGTTTTATTTTCTTAAAAACAATCCAATTTATCTTTTGGACACTTTGGATAGTCCCCTTACTAATGTTTTCTATGACTGTAGGCATGTCAGGGGAAGAGGCAGCAGTTCCACATCATCCATCTAAGCCATCTACGTCTCAGGGTAGAGGTATGTTTGAATGTAATTGTTTTTATTTTTTATGTAATTGATAAACACACACACACACATATATATATATACAACATCTATCAAATTATATATAATTTTTTTCAATAGAATCAGTCTCGACTGCTTCTTCCTCTCACAACAGAGGCCCTGGTCAGGGCATTTTATCATGGAAATCCGACACGACGTTTGATGTTTCCTTTGATGAGATATTTCTTCCGGTGGGACTTAATGCCCCTGCATTTATTCATCAGTTGGGTCATATCATACGTGACACACATTGATTTCCATTGACCACACGTGACTAGGATTCTATCCCTCAGGACACATTGGATCGTCTTTGGTGGGAGGTTTAGGTAAGAAGACAATTTTAATTTTTTCCCTATGTATAAACAATACTTTCATGTGTGATTTTTTTTCTTAAATCGAATAATATGAAAGTATTCCCCAATGAGTTTTGGCCTGTGTGTATGAGAAAATGATGTATGATGTGGAAATATTATAAAGGAAAAGTCCAGAGGGACCACTGGGTACTAAATGTGGGTACCCTATATAATTTGGAAAAAGTCTCGATAGGTGTTCTCCTAGCTCAGTGGAATGACTTAGTTGCTTATTGGTCTAATGAGGGTGTTGTGGTTTGTATATTTATTTTGGTATATATATTTTCAAGAATGTGCGATTTTTATGAAATTTGAATTAATTGAATGCAGGAGGTGTCAGCACGCCATTCTAAGAATCAAGCGTTACAGGGACCACCCACAGGCTCGGGACTCGTCACGTGTCTCAGATCCGACATGAGGTATTTAATATTCATTTTGTAATTTATTAACTACTATGGTTTTTTTAATATTCTATTCATATACAGTTACAGGAGAAAGGTGAACCGACTGATAAAATGTCGGTGTGGATGACGACTCGTGATCGAAATGATCCAGAGGTTGCAGCATTGATAGTAAGTGCTTGTACTCATTAAAAATACTTACATAAATCTGTATATTAACATATATATGTATATATATAATTAAATATTGCACATGATCAATTCGAAGATTAGTTAGAACAGCTGCCATAGGACCATTGACAACTTCTTAGGCGAAGGGATGAGATCTTGCATCACATTATTGGTCGGTACAGGCATGGTTATAGTTTGACCTATGGAATAAGGATTCCTCATTCTATATTATCACGCGCTATGGTTGCCAGTCCTACTATTTATTATATGACATAGTAGTTGTCATATTTCAAGGCACGACTATGCGCTTCTGAGGAGGTAATGCACAATTGATCACTGAGGTTAGAACACTACGGGAATATGTGCATCCAGGTGATGGTGCAAGGGATCATACAATTGGGGCTTATATTGAATTTATTTATATACTTTATATTGTTTTTGTTATGAAAATCTTCATAATTATTATTTTTTGTAGGCCCCTGGCCAACCGGATGGAGGTAGCAGTCATGACCACGCATGACGCATCATATTCACGAGGTGTGTTTCTTTTTTTATTGGTGGGGTTGTTATTGATGTTTCAAAAAGGTAAATTTATTTTTCTGGGTGATTATTAAGAATAATTTAATGTTTTTAGGAAGTCTATACTTTGGATGAGTTTCAAGTTAATTGATGTGATTGAATATGTCTTTAGAGCCGGGATAAGAAAGGATACTCATGGACATTCTGTCTGGGGGTGTTGGGAGTTGTCCGGGGGGTATGGAGTGGGATGTTCTAATGGGTGAGGGTTTGGGAGCTATCTAGGGGGTATGGAGTGGGTTGTTTGGTGGGTGGGGGGTTGGGAGCTGTCCGGGTGGGTTGGGAGGGGGTTGCTCAGGGTGGGGGCTGTCCGGGGGTGAGTGGGATGTCAGAGAAGTGGGAGGGGGTGTTTGGGGGGGCCTGCGGGTTGGTGTTGTTTGGAGGGAGGGGGCTACAGAGGGGGCTGTCTGGTGGGAGTTTTTTTGGGACAATTATCTGTTAGTCCATTAGGTTAATTTTACATTAGGTCATTGGCCACTATTCTATTAGACCTATTGGACAATTAGTCATTATTCCATTATTCCATTTGGCCAATTGGCTAATCAGGTCATTAGAAAATTGTCCATTAGTCCATTAGGTCATTGGATGTTTGTCAATTAGGAAGTTTGTCAATTATTACAATTGTCTAAGATATTGTTAGATCGATTGGAAATTATATCCTTAGGCCATTTTTACAGGAGTTCATTTAGACAATGGACCATTAGTTCATTAGGGAAATTGGTTATTAGGCTGTTAGGCCATTAGGGAAATTGGAAAGTTGTCCAATTTTCCAATTGGATGTTTGGACAAATGGACATTAGGACATTATGCCATTATTCCATTTGTACAACTAGACAATAGGCCATTATTCCAATTGTACAACATATGCAGTCTGCACGGTACGATCAAATATGTTGTTTTTAACAGTTTGGTGTGCTCTAAAAGGGTGTGTTGGGTGGTGAAAACCTGCTGAAAGACCTATAAATGTCATGAAATCAAAGGGCAACAACGTTGGTGTGAATTGTGAAATGGTCGGGCAGACGATACTTCAATCAGAGGTGTCATTTGAATGTTGTGACTGGAAACGCATTTCGAGAGTCATAAAATACCAAAATGATGTGTAATGGTCAAATTCAAAGAAAATTTTATTAGAATGAAAATAAATCATAGGAAAACAATAGAAATATTATTCATGACATGTAGGAGGATACGACACATTAATCGGACGTGTGATGTTTAAAATTGGAACGAATATGTTGTTTTTACCAGTTTGACGCGCGCCCTAAAAGGGTGTGTTGGGTGGTCAAAACTAGATGAATGAACTCGGAACGCCATTAAATCATACGACAAAAACCATGGTGTGAATTTTGAAATGGTTGGGCAGAAGGTACGTCAATCAGAGGTGTTGTTTAACCGCAGTGACTGGAAACACATTTCCTGGGTCATAAAACACCAAAACTACGTGTAATGATAAAATTTAGAGAAAATTTCCTCATAATGACTTGAAATCACAAAAAAATAATAGAAATATTATTCGTGACATGTAGGAGGAGACCAAACATCAATAGAACTTGCAGTGTTCCTGGTACGACCGAATATGTTGTTTTTAACAGTTTGGTGCACTCGAAAAGGGTGCGTTGGGTGGTAAAAACCAGCCGAACGACCTCAGAATGTCATGAAATCATACAAAAAGAACCTTCATGTGAATTTTGAAATGTTATAGTAGAAGGTACATCAATAAAAGGATTCGTTTGACCACAGTGATCAGAAACGCATTTCCAGAGTCATAAAACACCAAAACAACGTGTAATGGTCAAATTCAGAACAAACATTCTCAAAATGACTTGAAATAAGTAAAATCAATAGAAATACTATTAGTGGCTTGTAAGAGTAGACAACACATCAATCATACATCCGGTGTGCACGGTACGACCATATATGTTGTTTTAAACGGTTTGTCGCGCTCGAAAAGGGTGCGTTGGGTGGTCCAAACCAGTCAAACAACCTCGGAATGTCATGAAATCGTACGACAACAACTGTGGTGTAAATTGTGAAATTTTCGGGTAGACGGTACATCAATCATAGGTGTCGTTTGACCGTAGTGACCGAAAATGCATTTCCGGAGTCATAAAACACCAAAATGACATGTAACGGTCAAATTCAGAAAAAATATTCTCATAATGACTTGAAATCACACGAAAAAATAGAAATATTTTTTTGACCTGAAGGAGGATACGTCCCATCAATCGGATGTGCAGTATGCGTGGTACGACTGAATATGTTGTTTTTAACAGTTTGGCGCTCTCTAAAGGGGTGTTTTGGGTGGTCAAAACTTGCCGAACGAACTCAAAATGCCATTAAATCATACGAAAAAAACCGAGTTGTGAATTTTGAAATGTTTGGGTAGAAAATATGTCAATCGGAGGTGACGTTTGACCATGGTGATAGGAAACACATTTCTGGAGTCATAAAACACCAAAACAACATGTAACGATCAAATTTAGAGAAAAAGTCCTCAGAATGACTTGAAATCACACGAAAACAATAAAAATATTATTCCTGACTTGTAGGGGGAGAAGAAATGTCAATCGGATGTGTGGTGTGTGCGGTATGACCTAATTTGTTGTTTTTAAAAGTTTCTCGCACTCTAAAAGGGTACGTTGGGTGGTCAAAACCAACTGAACGAATTCAGAATGTCATGAAATCATACGACAACAACCGTGGTGTGAATTGTGAAATGATCGGGCTGATGGTACGTCAATCCGAGGTTTTGTTTGACCGCGATGACTAGAAACACATTTCCGGAGACATAAAACACCAAAACGATGTGTAATGGTCAAATTCAGAGCAAACGTTCTCAGAATGACTTCAAATCACATGAAAAAATAAAAATATTATTCGTGACACCTATGAGGAGACGACTGTAACACCCCGAGATTTATGAAAAATATTCTTTTAATTTCTTTGATGTCTTCTATTATACACCACACCAAGTTTATCTTGTACTATACTCAACGCTGTATTTGCTTGCAGTATACGCAACGCTATTCTTGGATCGTGTTACACACAATTTCAAGTTCATTTTATAATAGTCATTCTACGCAACAATGAGTGTGTATATATATATATATATATTCAATGTATAAATAAAATATGGTTGGATTCTGTTATATGAAACAATGAAGGATTCTTTCACAACATGGAACCCTGACTTGGCTTGCATTACACGCAATCACGACCTTCCTCGATAGCGTGTGTTGTACGCAATACCGAGTTTTACTAAACAATGATATATTATTATAATATTATTATGAACTATCCGTTATGAATAGTATTAAATAAATTTTGAATTTTATAACATTATTATTCATCTTATAAATTTTCTTAAACAATTTATGTGAACAAAATAAATTTTTTGGGTAAAATAAGTATTTTTCAAAAAATGCAGTTTTGCCGCCTTTTGATGGCGCACCCACTTTAAATATATTTTTTGACAAGTTTATAAGTTGAATTTTACAAAATAAAATTATTATTTGGAATAAGGATATAAAATTTTACCTTGGATAAAATTTTCATGTTATTCTGATAACTTTCATATTTAAATTAATAGTAAAAACACGCTATATTTTAATTAAAAACAACTTTTTCATCATACTAATTTATGTGGTTAAATTATAATATTTAATGGTCTTAAAGTATAAATAGAATATATTTTCACCATTTAATATAATTTATGTCATTAGCATTGATCTTACTTTGAATTCGTAGGTTAAATCAATTCAATCTTTTGTAATGTTTTAAACAAAAACTTGTTTTCTTTCGACAACGGGATTAATTTTAATTTAATTTCTGCAACTTCTGTGTATTTAATTTGGAAAAATGGATTCCATATTTAGAATCAGTGGGTCCAAATTATATTAACAGAATACTTTTTTTGGGCATTATGAATAGTAACTAAGGTAAATTTTATTTACCATAGTTAAAGGTAAATCAGGTAATTAAGGGTAAATATAAGATTATAAAATTACCCTTACACCTGCCAAAATCTGATTGGATGACTAAAAGTCGACCCATATTACCCAAGGGTTGGATTATAATCATTTAATGGACCTTTTCCATGAAAATAACTTAATTATTATTAAAACCAAAGAAAGTGACAACATGTCGCTCTCTTAAATCTTATAAGTATATGAATTTTAATTTATTGATAAACTTCATGAAACATAGAACATGAATAGTCTCCAGAAATATAATGAAATTATCTACATCATATGAATTTATTTATAATTTTTAGGGATTAAATAATTATCATTAATTGTAACACAATAGTGATGCAGAAATTGTTTATCTAGTGAAAAATCAAGAATATAGTTTTTATTAAGCTAATAGTAACCATAAAATGCCCAAAACCCAGACCAAAACTTATTGGTCATGTACATTTAAACTAGAATCATCTAATGGTCTAATATTTGACCATTTAAATCCTTATAAAAGCGATTATGACACTTATATTATTTTATTTTAAATGATCCCAAAGTTGTCACCTTCATAATTTAATAAATATAACAATTTAAATATTGTGATTTTAAGATGATAAATTCTAGTAAAAGTATTATTATAAAAGTTAATAGATTTATCTTCATCATAGGATTTTATTTGTAATTTTTACGCAATAAATAAGTATATTAAATAATTATACAAAAATTTTGTAGTAATTATTTCATTAATAGATAAACCAAATAACTGGTTTTAAAAATAATAAAATAAATATTATATGAACTATTTAATGTTCTACACTAATTTTATAGATACATATGACCTTTTATGATTCTATTAAAGCTTTTAGTTCTAACATATCGTCTGTATATATTTTATTTAAATTCAAATAAATGAATTGTGTCAAAATTGACACTATTGTTATTTTATAAAAATAATATATTATAAAATTGTTTAAAAATCACAAATATATTTAAAAATTATAAATTTAAATCTATATGGTATAAAATGTTATAACGTATAAAATTATGGACAATTCACAAAAAATAAATAATTATTTGTTATAATTTAAATTTTAGAATGTTATTACGACAAATAAAATAAAATTGTTTAAATTAGGATAAATCAAGTTCATAATGATTAAAATAAATTCTTGACATGTCTAAATTTAATTGGTTGATCAGATTACAACTCTATCTCATCTAATCTACAGATATGAGTCATTTTTGGAGGTTTTTAAGTGGGGTTAGATTTATTATAAATTAATATTTTTAAGAATTCCAAAGGTGCCCCTCTCCTCCCTTATAAAAGGGAACCTCCTCCCTCTCCTCATCACACCAATTTGAGCCTTCAAGAACGGACAACCCCTTACAAGTTCTCTTCTCCACTTCCCTATAAACAACCTAGAGGTCCTGGTATTCTTCAAGGACCTATTTTAGTGCCCTAAGAGGTGGTCACAAAGAGGCGCTTCAAAGAAGAGGTAATGTCCGTTACCGATTCTTTCAACTTTATTTCTTCTTCCACTTATTATTTTTTAGTTGTATCATTATGAGGTAATAACATCAGTATCAATCATATACTGATATTTTATTATAAGTATGAAACATCCCTATTTCACCATCTATCCATCCTATGGAAAACGAAATCACCGTGCATGCGTACGTACGGAATACTGTCTCCATGTCGTGGTGTAATCTATTTTCCACCACCACCATACTTGGATGGGTATAATGGTGTAAATAATAACTATATATGATTATTGTAAATTTATATTGATTCTGTAATAGTATACATACACTCCAATAAAATTACACGATCATGGGAATGATATCATCGCTCGTGCGTACGTACGGAATACTGTCTCCACGACGCGATGGGATTCATTATCAATGATTAACCAGTCATAAATGATTATAAAGTTTATATAATAAGTAATCATGAAATATATGACATAATAATGATACTTTATATATGTATATATATATGTATGTCATCCAATTAATTCCATTCGATTCAACGAGGAAACGAAAACAACTTTCATGCGTACGTACGACCTACCGTCTCAATGAACGGTGTATTTCTTTCCATTTATCGATCTATTAAATATATGTATATTCTGAATATATATTATATATAAATCATTATTTATATTCTATAATTATGTAATAATGATCTAAGTGATCATATGAATAATTACAAGTCAAAACACGGATGACAAATGAAATGATTTTACCCAAAACGCTCTTTAACATGGAATTTACAAAAGAACGGGTAATATAAAGTCATAGGTGAACCATATATGATATCATAACAATGAATATGATTTTGTAATAATTGAATGACATTATTTAAATCATTATAAAGGAGGTTCAGATACGTACGAAGCATATCAGACCTATGGTAAGGGATAATTTTGCAAATCTCATTTTTATCCAAGATTGCTTATTCGTAAGTAATTACTAGGGTTATTTCTATCATCCATGTCCATGTTTTATAAAAGTGGTTTCATGTATGTTAAATTTCCTTTTTACCCATTTTTGACTTTTACTACATGGTATGTAAGGAATCCGTCTTTTGTTTACGTTACGAGGTACTTTTTGACTTTTCCGACAAAAGTACGAGAAGAATGTTTTTTAACGTATACGGCATGAAAGGATTTTTACGGTTTTATAAATCCTTATTTTTATGAAGCTTCCTCCAAAATATTTCATTAATATTTTCAACAAAATTATTTTCTTTTAAAATTGGATGACATTTTGTGAAAATAAAATGATTTTGAAGAAAAAAGGATATTTTCCTCAAGAATTCATTTCCAGTGTTTTATCAAAACCATTTAATATAAGATGAAATTATTTCACATGTGTATGTTTAAAGTATCATGTATCTATGATTTACATGGTTTCAATTTTCTAATGATGAAATTATATCCAAATTTTTTGTACAGATTACGTTATGATGGAATGATGTCTATGAAACACATTTTATTCTTGTGTTATGATGAATGATTTATGTTTATATTGTGGCACAAGTAAGAATGACTTCATTATGAGATGGGTGGGTCCTATATCTCCCTCCAATTCATTGGGTAAAGATTTTATATATCATGAGATAGATATGGTTGGAATGGTAAGTTAATCTGGTTCAGTGTTACAGGACTGAAACGAGGAGTGAACTCGATTCAGAAAGGGACTTTTTCCACTAAGATGGTCTTGGCAGAAATGCCTTGGCTACTATGGGAATCATTACATGTGCTTAATGGATGCCACAATTACATGTTTTATTCCCATGATATGTTATCATTATTTATGTTCCATTATAATCTATGCCATATGTACTTCCATGTTTAAAGTCGTTGCTCAAGATTTTGATGTTTAAACATTATGTTCATGTTTTTATGTTCAAATGTATATGGTAAGTTTTATTTTATCCATGCTTACCCTTACTGAGCATTGAGCTCACCCTTTTTATGTTTTATTTTCCCCTAGGATTAAAAGAAAGGTTTTAGGTAAGGAAACAAAAAGTGGAAGATCTTTATGGGAGATGTTGAAGATCTTTCACCACGATTAGAAGATTATGTTCCAAGTTTCCAAAGACACTAATATATTACGGTCCTTCAGTGTTGGTTTTTACTATGTAATAAGTATTCCGAAAAATTAATGTAATGTTCATGTACGTCAAGCTTCGGGACTCTACATTTGGTATCAGAGGAAAGGTTTAGTCAGCATTTGGAAACTAGGATGCGAAAACCTTAGTGAGATCCCTAGAGATATTTCTAAGGTATGTCTAGGGATGTCCCTAAAGATAAGTATACGTATAGGATATAGTCCTAGAACTACGGTAACGATCTGAGAATTTAACCTAAGATGTTAGATATTGAGGGAACTCCCCCTTTACTATGTTGTTTTCCCAAGCATGATTTTTTCCTCTCACACTATTCTTTTTGGGTTTTAGAAAGAGGCTGGAAACATGAAGATTCATGATAATGGAGGATATGACAGACAATGGAATGATATTCTTCATGAGAAGCCAAATGAAACGGGATCTGGAAGTCCAAACATCATTGTTATGCCTAATCAGCAATCTCATAATATGATCAATAATCTCAACTTTGGTAAGCTTCCTGACTCAGATAATAAGAGAAAGATGGAGTTTCATGATGATCATAGAGGAAAGAAAGTTCAATTTCCCTCATGTAAATCTTGTGGGAAGAGGCATCAGGGAGATTGTTTCAACGGAACTAGAAGATGCTTTGGGTGTGGAAAAGAAGGACACAAAGCCAGTAAGTGAAAAGGAAAAGGTTCAGTTAACACCACGAACCAGGATAATGGTATTTCTACGACATCAACAATGATTAGATGTTTTAAACATGGAATGTACGAGAATTATGCAAACCAATGCCCTAATGGAAAATCTCATGAAGAGAATCAACATGGTCATATGGGTAGTATTTATGTGGATGATGATGAGGAGACTAGAAATGATATATGAGCTGAAAGAAGTGTTGAAGCTCAGTCAGTTGTTTTAGAAGGTAGTGGAATGATTGTATGTTTATCGAGAGTTATGTTGTCTAGTTAATGGTACTATGGAATGAAGAATCATATAAGGATTGTTACACTATTGTTTTTCCTAAAAGTATTTGAATGTATATGTTGAATGGTACCAGTAACCATGGAAGGTAATTTAGATATTTTTGTAAAGTAGATGATATGCGCATAATGAAGGAATAAGAAGATAATGAGATGTTTGATTGTATTCATGAGCTCATGATTGATATAAGGACTAAGTGATATCATGGTTTGAGTATATAAAATTTTTAGGATTTTGGTATGTCGAAAGTGTTAACTTTTTACTGCATTCATGTTTTCACTAAGGTTCAATGGGTATTCATTTTTCAAGAGAATACATGATTAAGGTATTCACATGATTGGAATGCGACCAACAATATAATGGGGGATAAATGATGGTTGGTTGATGATATTTCAAGTAATCGTTTTCTGTATTCTATGAGCATGGACCAAAGTATTTTAGATAAGCCTAAAGATTGGAATGGATTATGTTGGACATAAGTTAGTATTGTTTAAGGATAGAACTTTTTTCTATATTAATGATGGGATTTTATAGTAATGTAATTTTATAAAAAGGACAACCTGCAGGACGGGCGACAGCCCATCGCGTCGGACAAGGCTATGGGAATCAAACCCACAACCAAAGTGCGACTGGCCTTTATCGCCTACCATTGGCCTACAGGAAGTCCCTGTTTAGTAGAAACTAGTTTTATTATATTAAGCAGTATGATATATGAAGTATAAGTCCATTTTAGGAACCATATATGATTAATCTCACTATAGATGGACTTATGTATTTTTTGATAACTTTTTTAACCTTTTGTTTGAGACAGATGGAATGAACCATCATTCTATCACATGATCTGCTAACACATCATGAATGACAAATTAAACTTCATTTCTTTAAGATATGAAGTGGAAATTGTCCAAAGAACGACCAACGGTGAGATTGTACCAAAATCACGAAAGTATTTCTTCTAATTCCAATTTCATCAACTTTAGAGAAATGATCTTGAAAACCAAAAATTTTGTCCTAGTGCTCTTATATATGGTGAATCATATGGTACTTTAGATCATCACAAATTTATGGCTTTTTGATTTTTGGCTTTTTCATAGCCATGTTCTCTACCACTCTCCATCAGAACATGATGGATAGATTTCTCTTCCATATCAATATTTTCACCTATGTTCTCCTATGTGGAAACCCAATGATTAGTTAATTTGGGTAACCGTTACGTTTCATACATTAGTTTTTTAAAGTCAAGTTTTTGTATTCCTTTTTACGATGTGGGTTTCTATTAAAGAAATTTTCACGTAGCAAACCATTTATAACTCCGACGAATTTTGAGGGAGAAATTCATTTTAAGGGGGGCAGAATGTAACACCCCGAGATTTGATGAAAAATATTCATTTAATTTAATTGATGTCTTCTATTATACACCACACCAAGTTTAGCTTGTACTATATGCAACACTGTATTAGCTTGCAGTATACGCAATGCTATTCTTGGATCGTGTTACCCACAATTTCAAGTTTGTTTTATAATAGTCATTCTACGCAACATTGAGTGTGTTTATATATATATATATATATTCAATGTATAAATAAAATATGATTGGATTCTGTTATACGAAATGATGAAGGATTCTTGCACAACACGGAACCCTGACTTGGCTTGCATTACACGCAATCGCGACCTTCCTCGATAGCGTGTGTTGTACGCAATACCGAGTTTTACTAAACAATGATATATTATTATAATATTATTATGAACTAGCCATTATAAATAGTATTAACTAAATTTTTAATTTTAAAACATTATTGTTCATCTTATAAATTTTCTAAAACATTTTATGTGAACAAAATAAAATTTTCAGGTAAAATAAGTATTTTTCAAAAAAATGCAGTTTTGCAGCCTTTTGATGGCGCACCCACTTTAAATATAGTTTTTGACAAGTTTATAAGTTCAATTATACAAAATAAAATTATTCTTTGGAATAAGGATATAAAATTTTACCTTGGATAAAATTTTAATGTTATTCTGATAACTTTCATATTTTAATGAATAGTAAAAACACGCTATATTTTAATTAAAAACAAATTTTTTCATCGTAATAATTTATGTGGTTAAATTATAGTATTGAATTGTCTTAAAGTATAAATAGAATATATTTTTACCATTTAATATAATGTATGTCATTAGCATTGATTTTACTTTGAATTTGTAGGTTAAATCAATTCAATCTTTTGTAATGTTTTAAAAAAAACTCGTTTTCTTTCAACAACGAGATTAATTTTAATTTAATTTTTTCAACTTCTGTGTATTGAATTTGGAACAATGGATTCCATATTTGGAATCAGTGGGACCAAATTATATTAACAGACTACTTTTTATTTTTGGGCATTATGAATAGTAACTACGGTAAATTTTAGTTACCATAGTTAAAGGTAAATAGGGTAATTAAGGGTAAATATAAGATTATAAAATTACCCTAAAACCTTCCAAAATCCTATTAGATGACTAAAAGTAGACCCATATCACCTAAGGGTTGGATTAGAATAATTTAACAGACTTTTTTCCATGAAAATAACTTAATTATTATTAAAACCAAAGAAAGTGACAACATGTCACTCTCTTAAATCTTATAAGTATATTAATTTTACATTAGTGATAAACTTCATGAAAATTCGAAAATTAATAGTCTCTAGAAATATAATGAAATTATCTACATCATATTAATTTATTTATAATTTTTAGGGGTTAAATAATTATCATTAATTGTAACACAATAGTGATGCATAAATTGTTTATCTAGTGAAAAATCAAGAATATAGTTTTTATTAAACTAATAGTAACCATACAATGCCCAAAACCCTGAACAAAACTCATTGGCCATGTAAGGTTAATCCATAATCATACAATGGTTGAATATTTTTCCATATGGAGCCTTATAAAAGCGATTATGACACTTATATTATTTTATTTTAAATGATGCCAAAGTTGTCACCTTCATAATTTAATAAATATAACAATTTAAATATTGTTATTTTAAGATGATAAATTCGAGTAAAAGTATTATTATATAATTTAATATATATATATTCATCATAGGATTTTATTTGTAATGTTTATTCAAAAAACAAGTATATTAAATAATTATACAAAAATGTTATAGTAATTATTTTATTAAGAGATAAACCAAATAAATGGTTTTAAAAATAATAAAATAAATATTATATAAACTATTTAATGTTCTACACTAATTTTATAGATACATATGACCTTTTATGATTCTATTAATGCTTTTAGTTCGAACATAACTTCTGTATATATTTTATTTATATTCAAATAAATGAATAGTGTCAAAATTGACACTATTGTTATTTTATAAACATAATATATTATAAAATTGTTTAAAAATCACAAATATATTTAAAAATTATAAATTTAAATTTATATGGTAGAAAATGTTATAAAGTATCCAATTACGGACAATTAACAACAAATAATTAATTATTTTTTATAATTTAAATTTTAGAATGTTATTACCACAAATAAAATAAAATTGATTAAATTAGGATAAATCAAGTTGATCATGTTTAGAATAAATTCCTAACATGTATAAATTTGATTGGTTGATGATATTACAACCCTATCGCATCTAATATTCGGATATGAGTCATTTTTGGAGGTTTTTAAGTGGGGTTAGATTTATTATAAATTAATATTTTTAAGAATTCCAAAGGTGCCCCTCTCCTCCCTTATAAAAGGGCACCTCCTCCCTCTCCTCCTCACACCAATTTGAACCTTCATTCTCGGCCAAAACCTGACAATTTATCTTCTAAACTTCCCTATAAACATCCTAGAGGTCCTGGTATTCTTCAAGGACCAATTTTAGTGCCCTAAGAGGAGGTCTCAAAGAGGCGCTTCAAAGAAGAGGTAATGTCCATTACCGATTCTTTCCACATTATTTCTTCTACCACTTCTTCTTTTTTAGTTGATTCATTATGAGGTAATAACATCAGTATCAATAATATACTGATATGTTATTATAAGTATTAAACATCCCTATTTCACCATCTATCCATCCTATGGAAAACGAAATCACCGCGCATGCGTACGTATGGAATACCGTCTCCACGCCGTGGTGTAATCTATTTTCCACCACCACCATACTTGGATGGGTATAATGGTGTAAATAATAACTATATATGATTATTGTAAAGTAATATTGATTCTGTAATAGTATACATACACTCCAATAAAATTCCACCATCATGGGAACGATATCATCGCTCGTGCGTACGTACGGAATACCGTCTCCACGACGCGATGAGATTCATTCTCAATGATTAACCATTCATAAATGATTATAATGTATATATAATAAGTAATCATGAAATATACGACATAATAATGATACTGGATTTATGTATATATATATATGTATGTCATCCAATTAATTCCATTCAATTCAATGAGGAAACGAAAATAACGTTCATGCGTACGTACGACCTACCGTCTCCAGGAATGGTGTATTTTTTTTTTCCATTTATCGATCTATTAAATATATGTATATTCTGAATATATATTATATATAAATCATTTTTTATATTCTATAATTAAGTAATAATGATCTAAGTGATCATATGAATAATTACAAGTCAAAACACGGACGACAAATGAAATGATTTTACCGAAAACACTCTTTAACATGGAATTTACAAAAGAATAGGTAATATAAAGTCATAAGTGAACCATATATGATATAATAACAATTAATATGATTCTGTAATAATTCAATGACATTATTTAAATCATTATACAGGAGGTTCAGATACGTACGAAGCATATCAGACCTAAGGTAAGGGATAATTTTGCAAATCTCATTTTTATCCGAGATTGCTTATTCGTAAGTAATTAATGGGGTTATTTCTATCATCTATGTCCTTGTTTTATACAAGTGTTTTCATGTATGTTCAAAGTACTTTTTACCCATTTTTTACTTTTACTACATGGTATGTAAGGAATCTTTCTTTTTTTTTACGTTACGAGGTACTTTTTGACTTTTCCGAAAAAAGTACGAGAATAATGTTTTTTTAACGTATACGGCATGAAAGGATTTTTACGGTTTTATAAAGCCTTATTTTCATGAAGATTCCTCCAAAATATTTCATGACTATTTTCAAAAAAATTATTTTATTTTAAAATTGCATGACATTTTGTGAAATGAAAATGATTTTGAAGAAAAAAGGATATTTTCCTCAAGAATTCATTTAATGTGTTTTATCAAAACCATTTTCATCTATGATGACATTATTTCACATGTGTATGTTTCAAGTATCATGTCTATAAGATTTACATGGTTTCAATTTTCTAATGATGAAATTATATCCAAGTGTTTTGTACGGATTACGTTATGATGGAATGATGTTTATGAAACCCATTTTATTCTTGGGTTTTGATGAATGATTTATGGTTATATTGTGGCACAAGTAAGAATGATTTCATTATGAGATGGTTGGGACCTATATATACCTCCAATGAATTGGGTAAAGATTTTATATCTCATGAGATAGACATGGCTGGAACGGTAAGTTAATCCGGTTCAGTGTTACAGGACTAAAATGGGGAGTGAACTCGATTCAGAAAGGGACTTTGTCCACTAAGATGGTCTTGGCAGCAATTCCTTGTCTACTATGGAAATCATTACATGTTCTTAATGGATTCCAAAATTACATGTTTTATTCCCATGATATGTTATCATTATTTATGTTCCATTATGATCTATGCCTTATGTACTTCCATGTTTAAAGTCGTTGCTCAATATTTTGATGTTTAAACATTATGTTAATGTTTTTATGTTCAAATGTATATGGTATGTTTTATTTTATCCATGCTTACCCTTACTGAGCATTGAGCTCACCCTTTTTATGTTTTATTTTCCCCCAAGATTAAAACAAAGGTTTTAGGTAATGAAAAAAAAAGTTGAAGATCATTATGGGAGATGTTGAAGATCTTTCACCACAATTAGAAGATTATGTTCCAAGTTTCCAAAGACACTAAACTATTACGATCCTTGAGTGTTGGTTTTTACTATGTAATAAGTATTCATCAAAATTAATGTACTGTTCATGTACATCAATCTTTGGGTCTCTACAACGACACGTCTATCGGACGTGTGGTGTGCGTGGTACGACCGAATATGTTGTTTTTAACAGTTTGGCATGCACTAAAAGGGTGTTTTGGGTGGTCAAAACCAGGAAAACGAACTTGGAATTCCATGAAATCATACGAAAAAATAGTGGTGTGAATTCTGAAATGTTTGGATAGACGGTACGTCAATCAGAGGTGTCGTTTGACCACAGTGACGAGAAACACATTTCTGGAGTCATAAAACACCAAAACAATGTGTAACGGTCAAATTTAGAGAAAAAATCCTTAGAATGACTTGATATCACACGAAAACAATATAAATATTATTCGTGACATGTTGGAGGAGATGTCATGTCAATCGGACATGTGGTGTGCGTGGTACAACAAAATATGTTGTTTTTAACAGTTTGGCGCGCTCTAAAATGGTGTGTTGGGTGGTCAAAACCAGCCGAACGTCCTCCCAATGTCATGAAATCATACGACAAAAACTATGGTGTGAATTTTGAAATGGTTGGGAAGAAATTATGTCAATCGGAAGTGTCGTTTGACCGGAGGGACCAGAAATGAATTTCTGGAATCATAAAACACTAAAACGACGTGTAACAGTCAAATTCATAGAAAACATACTCAGAATGACTTGAAATCATAGGAAAACAATATAACCATTATTGGTGACATTTAGAAGCAGAGGGCATGTAAATCAGACGTGCGGTGTGCGCGGTACGATGATATATGTTGTTTTTAACAGTTTGATGCTCTCTAAAAGGGTACGTTGGGTGGTCAAAACCAACTGAACAACCTCAAAATGCCATGAAATCATACATCAACAACCTTGGTGTGAATTTTGAAATGGTCGGGCAGATGGTACGTCAATCAGAGGTGTCGTTTGACCGTTGTGGCTGGAAACACATTTCTACAGTCACAAAACACCAAAACGACGTGAAACGGTCAAATCAATAGAAAACGTCCTCAGAATGACTTGAAATCACTTGAAAGAAATTTAAATATTATTTTCGACATTTAGGATGAGCCAGAACATCAATCAGAGGTGCAGTGTGCGCGGTACGACCTAATATATTGTTTTTAACAGGTTTGGCGTGCTCTAAAAGGGTGCGTTGGGTGCTCAAAATCACCCGAACAATCTCATCATGAATGAAATCATACAAAAACAACTACGGTGTGTGTTGTGAAATGTTTGGGTAGATGGTACATCAATCAGAGCTGTCATTTTATCGCGGTGAACGAAAACACATTTCCGGAGTCATAAAACAAAAAAACGACGTGTAACGGTCAAATTTAGAGAAAAAGTCCTCAGAATCACTTGAAATCACATGAAAATAATAGAAATATTATTCTTGACATGTAGGAGGGGAAGACATGTCAATATGATGTGCGGTGTGCATGTTACGACTGAATATTTCATTTTCAAAAGTTTTGTGCGCTCTTAAAGGGTGTGATGGGTGGTCAAAAGTAGCTGAATGAACTCGGCATGCCATGAAATCAAACAACAACAACCATGGCATGAATTGTGAAATTTTTGGGCAGACGGTATGTCAATCGGAGGTTTTGTTTCACCACGGTGACCAGAAACAGATTTCCAGAGTCATAAAGCACCAAAACGA
Organism: Viscum album; assembly: GCA_963277665.1. Lineage (NCBI taxonomy): Eukaryota > Viridiplantae > Streptophyta > Magnoliopsida > Santalales > Viscaceae > Viscum > Viscum album. The sequence continues at coordinate 1,122,087,684 of OY728121.1, forward strand.
CGTGTAACGGACAAATTTACCACAAACATCCTCAGAATGACTTGAAATCACACGAAAACAATATGAATATTATTCTTGACATTTAGGAGGATATGACACGTCAATTAAACATGTGGTGTGTGCGGTATGACTGAATATGTTGTTTTTAACAGTTTGGCGCGGTCTAAAAGGGTGCGTTGGGTGGTCAAAACCAGCCAAACAAACTCGGAATGCCATGAAATCATACGACAACAACCGTGGTGTAAATTTTGAAATGGTCGGGCAGAAGGTACATCAATCGGAGGTGTCGTTTGACCACGGTGACCAGAAACGCATTTCTAGAGTCATAAAACACCAAAATGACGTGTAACGGTGAAATTCACAGAAAAAATTCTCATAATGACTTGAAATCACAATAAATCAATAGAAATATTATTTTCATCATTTTGGATGAGACGACACATCAATTGGACATGTAGTGTGTGCAGTACGACCTAATATGTTGTTTTTAACAGTTTGATGCACACTAAAAGGGTGCATTGGGTGCTAAAAACCAGCCGAACGACCTCGAAATGTCATGAAATCAAATTACAACAACCGTGGTGTGAGTTGTGAAATTTTATTTCAGATGGTACATCAATCAGAGGTCTTGTTTGACCACGGTTACAAGAAACACATTTCTGGAGTCATAAAACACCAAAACGACGTGTAACAGTCAAATTCACAGCAAACATCCACATAATGACTTGAAATCACATGAAAAAATAGAAATATAATTTTTGACATTTAGGAAGAGATGGAATGTCAATCTGACATGCGATGTGCACGATTAGACCAAATATGTTGTTTTTAATAGTTTGGCGCATTCTAAAAGGGTGTGTTGGGTGGTCAAAACCAGCCGAACGACCTCAGAATGTAGTCATATAATATGACAACAACCGTGGTGTGAAATGTGAAATGTTTGGGCAGAAAGTACATCAATCGAAGGTGTCTTTTGACCGTGGTGACCAGAAGTGCATTTCCGAAGTAATAAAACACCAAAACGACGTGTAACGGTCAAATTCAGATAATAAGTCCTCAGAATGACTTGAAATCACTCGCAAAAAATAGAAATATTATTTGTGACATGTAGGAGGAGATGAAACATCAATTAGACATGCGGTGTGTGCGGTACGACCTAATATGTCGTTTTTAACAGTTTTGTGCACACTAAAAGGGTGCGTTGTGTGATAAAAACCAGCCAAACGACCTCGGAATGCCATGAAATGATACGAAAACAATGGTGGTGTGAATATGAAAATGGTATGGCAAATTGTACATCAATTAGAGGTGTCGTTTGACCACAGTGACCAAAAACGAATTTCTGGAGTCATAAAACACCAGAACGACGTGTAATAGTGAAATTCACAGAAAAATTATTTATAACGACTTGAAATCACCTGAAAACAATAGAAATATTATTCGTGACATGAAGGTGGAGACATCAAGTCAATTGGACGTGCGGTGTGCACGGTACGACTGAATATTTTTTTAACAGTTTCATGCGGTGTGTGCGGAGAGCATTCCTTTTTAGACCACAAAACACTTCCACAAGCTAAACCAAAGACTCCCAAACAAGTAAAAATATCCTAGAATGGTAACATTTCTTAAATTTGGAGTTTTAAATTATCATAGCACCCATAATTTGATGTTATACTTAATTTTATTATTTATATATACTAACTGAATAAATATATCGAATTTAAGTTTGTTTTGTTTAGTTTTTTTGTATCTTATTGTAGGTTTATTGAAGAAGAAGATTGAAATGTATTGGACATATTCGGATCGTTGAGTATGAATCACATCTTTCATTTATTGTTTATGAGGTTCCTGATGTTTATACTATTTAGAATTGTTTTTTATGATTTTTACCCTGTTTCTACTGTCTGGGAACCATCAGTGAATTTTTTTAAAAACAAATTCTTCTGGATAGAGATTTCCATTGGCGGTCGCTATAGGTTGGTCGGATAGTAGGACAGTGACCGTCATTGGTGGTATCTATAGCTCGACCGAGTAGCAGATCAGCGACCGCCAATGGCGGTCGCTATTGCTCGGACGAGTAGGAGGTCAACGACCGCCTGGCAGTCCCTGTAGGCCTAATTTTCGGTCCCTATAAGCGACCACCATTGGCGGTCGTAGAGTGATCTCTAAATACCATTAGCGACCACCAATGGCGGTCACTAATGCCTGAATTTTTAGTAGTGATTATCATGATACTTCAAGTGAAATGAGGGTTTACTCAGTCTAATACAAGTTCAATGAGGGTTTACTCATGCTCTGGGTGCAATGAGCCATGGATAATGCTAAAAAAATGTTAAATGTGGTTGCCACATTTCCATGTTATGATAACCATGCTTTATCATTCCTTAATGTTCATGTTTCTCTTGTTCTCCATTGATATTCATGTTGCCTAACTTGTACTATATTCATCATGTTATTCCTTGTTTACTCCCTTACTGGGCTATATAGATCACCCTTTTCTTATGCATGTTCTCAGGTTATCCAATGAAATGCTACGTACGAAGGAATGTTGTGGTCATGCAATATATTTTTTTCCATAAAGTGACTAGGTTTTACGTTCTAAGTTGTTATGTAATGTTCTTAATCCCCAAATACACTAGACCTCCCGATCTTCTATATTGTATCATGTGAAGATTTTATGTAATAAATTATGTTTATGTGTGAAATAAAGAGCAGGGTTGTTATACTTAGTCTCTAAGTTGGTGAAAATTAGTTTAAATTGGAGATATGTACATGGAAGAAAGGATTAAATATTTATAGGGAGTGATTGGGGTCATCGATCTAAAACATGTGAATGATCAATGGAATGATGAGGGAATAAAATCCATACATAAATGATAATTTAAAATACCATCAGTGAAATATAAATTAAGTTATTAGTTCATTAATTTATTTTTCATTTTCCTAATTTGTGGAAATTATTTTACTACATAAGAGTATAGGGAATCATACTTACTTGATATATTTCTATTTTATATGAAAATTTTATCTTTTTATTATGCCTTGATAAAATTCAAATTTATCCTTGCATCAAGAAATGGATATCTAAAAATTAAATTTAATGCATGATGAACTAAAATAAAATTTTAGTTGATCATATGATCTATAAAACAAGTCTTTATATCTATCCCTAAATATTTTCCAAAAACAATCTAGTTAATAAATTGAACCCAAAACATCAAAATTAATACTACTAGTTCATTATTAATATTTATTTGTCAAATTTTTAAACTAAAAAGATTACACGTTATTCAAGATATCACATAGGCCAGTAGTAGGTTTGAAACCCATATCATCCTTTGGTAAGGGGGTCAATCCCCCTGGCCTTGTTGGATTTTATGGTCTTTCTCTAAGCATATATGTTTTCCTTTTCTAAAAAAATATTAATATGGTTCCAAAAATAATTTTTATGGACATCCTTGAAATAAGGTTAATCACTAAATATACTTTTAACTAAGGTTTTAATACAACATAAATACATCTTCCATTTATTTTCTAAAATACCCTTCCTTGGCCTAGTGTTAATCCCTTTGATTAGATAATTGAATCAGGTAATGGATAGTTTCACCAAAATTGAGGAAACAAATCATAAATGGATAATTAAGATGATATTTATTCCCATCCATCATATCAATCATTTATCCCCATCAATTATTTTCTTTATGTCCTTTTTACCACACATAAATAATGTCTCATTCCATTGATACAATTTCCTAGGTTTCTCCATCCACATTTCACGCATTATAGAAATGAAGCCTTATTTTCTCAATGTTCTTGACCACTCGAGCTACTAGAACCCTCCATCCTTTTCTTCATTGGTGATTTCAGTAGTTGGTTAAGGTATATATTGTTATATATATTTTGGGAAAACTGATTTTACATGATCAAGATATCATTAACACCTATCGACACTACATTAGGTTTCTCATTATCACCACCTTTTCCTTCAGGTGCAAACCATTGACGGAAACCAGAAAACATAGCGTAAGGAACAATAGTTGTATTCAAGAAAAATGTATTATCAATTTTACAATATCTAAATCAAGACACCTTATTTTAAATATAAAGAACAATTAGAAAAAACTAGGTTACTTATTACATATCCAAATCCTTAATATGGTTTTGTAGAGAAAATTTGAATTATCCAAAGTGTATCCCTCAGGAGTGTAAAACCAGGTGCACAATAATTACTCTTATCATGTACCAGGTTATGCTTGAGTCTGGCCCAACACACCTTGTTAGAGTTGTTACCCGTAGGCACATCTATGCTAGAACGAGGTCCACATATAGTATCCAGACATGGGTGTATTTTAGGAATAACCACATAATATATAGCATACAAAAATTATATGATGTTCTTCTATAATTATCCTAAAATTCAACCTTATGGTTATGTTCTCTAATCTACAATTTCATAAATCTAGTTCCCATGGTTTCTACTAAACCTAATCAGATACCAACTGTAGGGAACCAACCCTAGAAATCCAAGTGTCAATGTATATTACCATTACATTGGAATAATATTCAAGTAAACCACATCCCAAAGGAAATAAGAGTTTAGTAGTCTTGGTAAATTAGATACATACATGAATATTATCTTATAACTAAATACATTAATTGTTGCATATTTTTTTTCCTTTTGAGGATAGATTTATTCCCACTAATCATATCCTTATATATCATTCATAGTATACTTATTCTATTCCTAGGTAAAGTAAAAAAATGAAGGTGATCTCAAATTCTAATCAAGGGTAAGTAATGTAGAATCAATAATGAATCAATGAGAATAATCAACATGGAAAAGTAATAAATAAACACACATTCCATGAAATCAATAAACTAATAATGTAGTACATAAATAATATGGAATGTTAGTAACTAAAACACATTCTATTTAATTAATTTGATAAGGAATAATGAATATTGAAATGTAAGATACATAATTCACATTTCATTTAATCAATAAACTAAGAATGAAATACATCCCCAAATAATTTCAATGTAAAAATATCATGGATAATAAAAATTATAACTAGATTCTCAATAAAGTAAATTCTTAATTATTGTAAATCTTGTTTCTGAGGTACATGGTACCTTTACCATCAAGATATTTCATAATATGGTTTATCATATCAGGTAGAAACCCACCTAATTTTAAAAACTAGTTCATCTCATGAGACTGCTAATGCATCGAGGGTGTATCTATAACTACACCTCACGCTTGTCATACGTGTCCAAATATTTCCTCATATATCAAATAATTGATTTAATTCATGATCAAGGTGCCTTAAAAAAATATTTATATTGAATAAAAGATATATGTTTATAAAAAATTACCCCGTTTATCAATAAATATCAGGGTAAATACAATATTTAAACATGGTAAATGGTTTAGGAAATAATAATATCCCTAATAAATGAAATGTATATTTAGGGGAAATTTAACGTTCAATGATCACAAGTAATTGAATATTTCAACGGGACTACAAAAAATGAATCAAGGAAGTTAATTTCAATACTATCCTTAGTCAATGGAATCATAAACCTTGTAATGGAATAATAAGGATAGTATCAGAAAAACATATCCCATGTGGATTAAAAATAATTGGATTTTTTCATTGATGAATATAAATACTATAAAAATATCTCTTAAAAAATCTTGGTGAAAATATCGTTTTAAATTTTAAAAAATTGAAAATACTTTTATTTGAAAATCACTTTTCAAAAACAGTTTCTTTAAAAATTGACATTAAAATAATCTATATAATCTTGAAATAAATGATGATGGGAATTCATTTCATCTCATACATTTTAAAAAGAGAATTTATTTTAAAAATTAAAAAGGCTATAAAAGTAACTTATTATAAAAATGACATGAAGATTCATTTGAAAAAAAATAAAAAAAAAATAGGGGTAATCATTTCCTCTGTAAATAACTTTGAAATGAATAAAAACATTTTGTAGACTGCTTTTAGAAAGCTGATTTTTTTAAGATAATAGGTTCTCCGACAAAAGAGAGGAAGGAATTAAGGTTTTCTTAAAATCATTTTATAAAAAAATTTCACTGCAAAAGAGTGGAATAATGGTAATTTTACATGAAAATAATAATTAATAACCAGATGAGAATGATATTAAATGGTTTACTAAAAAATTATCAAATTATTTCGTCAAATGAAAATTTAAGTGTAAACAATCCTGAACAAAATGAGATTGTAATTTAACCTCTTCAGAAGACCATAATTTTGTAGTGACACTGAAAAAATTAATTTTTGATGTGTATCAACATTAAATACACATAGTAGAAGTGGAAATACCTCAACATAAGTTCAAAATCAATATACACATAATCGTAGAATATTAATCACAAGGAGGATGTAATATAACCCAATGAAAAGGAACCGAGTTATGCAATTTATGTACCACCTGTGTAACTATATGTGTAAATCCCCTTAGATGAAATAATTTAATTTAAGAATAAAAATATCATGAAGAGTTAATTAATAATTTTATTACATGTCAATGTGGTAGTTTGTAAACTATATATAAGAAATTAGATGCACAATAATAAATTATTCCTTATGAAATGAAAAGAGAGACAAGAACCCATTACATTGCATTACATTTTGGGAGAACCTCCTTTAACCTCACTTAAAAGGTTTATAAAAATTTTAACAACTTATAAAATAACCATAATAATAATTATAATATCATATATTAACTTATTATAATATCTTATTAATCATTTGTTAAAAACCATTCATTATTTTCACTATTCCATGTGTTAATTGCCTAGTTTTTCGAGTAAATTATAGATTTTTATATATCCATTATTATGTATATCATGATTTAAAAATCTCTAGGATGTAAACAATTATTTAATTATCATATATATTCATTATTTATGTATTTAAAATAATCCATAATATTTGTAGATAGGAAATGAAATGCACCGTTCATGGAAATGGTAGTCCATACATACGAATGAACAGTACATCCATTTATTTGTATTATTTAATGGAATGAAAAGTAAATGATATATATATATATATCATTTTGGTATCATATTTATTTAATATATTTCTTATAGTATTATTTTATCCATCATTATTTAATTCCTTGTTTATTGTGAACGAATCACATCGCTTTGAGGTGGCGGTTTTCCACATGTCCACAAATGATGTTATCATATCCCCAAAATATGGAAAGAATGAAGTTATATTATATAAAATAACTATATAATATTAATTAAATTATAAATAATATACAAATATATATATATAAACATCATTTCCATCATAATTTCCACCATGAAGGTGGTAAAGTAAAAAAGAACAATCACCATTTTGAGAGGCGGTAGTTTTTCATACACAGAAATGGTGAGTTCACTACCCATTATATGTAATTTTTTATTTATAATTAACAAATATTAATGTACATTAAAATTAAATAAATTTTTTGAAATAATTTAAACATTATACAAACAAACTCCCAATGACCGTACTAGTCTAGTGACTTTGGAAACATGGAAACATAAAGGCTAGTGCATAATTGAGGTAGATTATCTCCCAATAGGTTCTTATCCACTATAAACCTTCAAATAGACATTAAAAATAATAAATATCTTCATAGATAGGGGGAAATGAAACATAAAAATTGGTGAACTCAAATGCTTAGTGATGGTTATCAAGGGAGACATGTAAGCATAAACATGAGCATAGGGGTATGAGAATGTGACGATAACTTTAGAAGATCATACCCAGCATATCAGAAGATTATAAACATGAATCATATAATAATTAATTATAGTTCCTAATAAATTAATCATAAGTAAATAAAGAACATAATCCATGAAATCATAATATAGGAATAAAAAATGAAATTGTGTCAAAACACATAAACATATAATATGATTTCCATAGTTGTCATGAAATCACTTCCAAGGCTATATTGGTAGCATGGGTTCACTCTCAATACCATCATGGGAGTCATTGTTAACTTCCATTTTCATATTATTACCATGATTTCACTCATCATACCATCTTAGTAGTCATGGTTCACTCTCATGACCATCTTAGTAGTTGAGGTTCACTCCCAAGACCATCTTAGTTTATCTCATGAGACAGAAATCTCTACCTAATGCATTTTAGGTAGACAATGATCCAAAATGTATCGTAATAAAATCATATGTACATTTTACACATAATAAAAAAGAATCATATCATTACCCATGAAATGAAATGGGTATCATAAACATATAATCAAATCATAACATGTGGGAAAGAGACAAGTTTCATAATCATTTCGTTAAATAATAACCCGTGAAAAGAAGTGGGTTTAAAATATATTAATCTCATGATAGAGAAATGGATTTTTCGAACATCATGAAATCAAAACATAACCCATTCAGAGAAAAAATATGAATGGATCCTTTAGATCATTTTGTAGAAAATCATGAGTATCACCAACAGATGTCATCTTAGATGGAAAATAATTTCAAAATATATTTCAAAAAAAAATTCTCAAAGGAAATATAATTTCTTCTTTGGAAAACTATTTATAAAATTATAAAACCTTTGGGTAACCATTGTATTGAAAATAAAAATTAAAACAAATAATGAACACTTGAAATAATCTGAAAAACTATTTTCCTTGAAAATCTATAATATTATATTAGAAACTATTTTGAAAAACAATTTTTGTGAAAAATACATTGAAAACATATAAATAAATATTGAAAAATATTTGAGAAACATTTCATTGAATATTAATTTTAAAAAAAATTCTTAAAAATTAACCCTTTAAACAAGAAATGGAACCTTCACATAAATGATGATGGGTAAATCCATACATGTCGTATGAGGTAAAAAAAACATCCATTTTTCATGGTAAAAGGGCTATAAAAATGTATTATTCTAAAAAAGAAAAGAATATTCCTTTGAAAACATTGGTAATAGATGAAAATTTGAGAAAATTATTTTAATTTTTTTAGGAGAATTATAGATTATTCTTGGAATCCCTTTTTAAAAAACATGGTTTTGAAAGAATATAAATTTCAGACCGATGAATGTGTAATATTGGAATTTCTTAAAAAATATTTCATAACAATATTATGAACTAAATAGTGTAAAAATGGTAGTAATACATGGAGATATATTGAATAAATAGCAGAGAAAAAAATCATGAGTGTTCTTGAGAGATGTATCATAAGACTTCATTAATGGAAGCATAATAAAAAAAATCATGATACATGATTAAATTGTTTCAATAAATACATAAAATATGGTAACTCATGATCATACTGTACATTTATTAAAAATAAATTACATGATGCATAAATTATCATTAAAATAATGAGATTAATTTTATAATAGTTCAAATACACCTTGAAAAAGTATGTAAATGCATAACAAAACATTTTTCTCAATGAATGAAAACTGATTGAAAATTATATTACCGATTTGGAATTTTTAGAAACATAAAACCTATGATATAAATATAATAAAATGGATATTTAAATACCAATAAATTTTATTATAATATTGAAATAGTACATTTATGTTCAGAATACACACCAAAAAGAATATGTGAGTGGGAGAGAAGGCATGTATTTCACATAAATAAAAAGTGAGATGAAATCCACTTACCTTATGTCTCACTCTCTTTGTACTCGAAAAATAATATTGTATAATAAATGTATTTGTATTATAAATATTTTATAGAATAAAATTATTATATCTAATACCATATATGGTTTTATATAAATCTATTTTTAAACAATTTATGTTGAGGTTTCACTTTTTGTAATATTCACTTTGTTTTTCACTTGTGTCGTAATTTATTATAATTTTGGTCCTTATACATATGTCAAGATTTCCAGAATGTAAAAAAAGATATAATTATAACTTATATTTAGTATATTTTTATTATAATAATCTATAGAATATAGAAGTATGAAATGGAATACACAATTCCTGGAGACGATAGGTCGTATGTATATAGGAATGTTCTTTCTATTTTATTGTCGCATTGAAAGAAACAGAGTAAATTATATATATATATTTATATATCTATTTGTGTGTGTTTATAATTATCCCATAAGAATTATTATATCATATATATCATATAATTTTATAAAACCCATCCTTTGTACATTCTATGTAGTGTGTGAATGAATCACATCGCTTTGAGGGGGCGGTAGTCCACACTTCCTCAAACAAAATTAACTTATTTAAAACAAATGGAATGTATAATGATATGTGTTGTAAAACAATTAAATAATATTTAATAAATAATAATTATATTATATAACATATATAAATAAATTTTCTATCATAATTTCCACCATGGGAGGCGGTAAAGGAAAAATAAACAATCATCGTTTCATGAGGTGGTAGACCACCATACACATAAACCGATTTTTCATTACCAATTATATGGAAGTGTATGTATGTTTTTGTCAATAAATTATAATAAAAACATCATAGTATATTTATTATAATGGTTTTGTTATAAAACCATTTAATAAGGGGAGTTCAGGGGTGGATAATTGAAAAAAAAGAAATGAACTTCAGGAAAATGTTACCTCTTATTCGGGTAACCCTGTTTGGTTTTCACTAAATGTTATCCCTAGATTAATTTATAAAGAGGTCGATTGATATATGAGGAAGGTTGGGATTTTTATATACTATTTGGCTAGATTTTCAATGATCTATAGTTACTCGAGAGGTGTGAGGAAGAGGTAGAGTGGTTTCCATTTTATAGTGGAGGGGGAGTGGCACTCTTGTAAATTTTGGGAAGGAAACTTCCACCTATGTTTTCACCTAGAATGTGGATATAATAATGGTAAAAACTAAATCCATGTTATTATAGTGTCGAAATAAGGCCATAAAATTTATTTTGAATAAGTTTCTATGTCATTTAGGACCTTATGATAAATGTTTAGTCCCTAGTTAAGATTAATTTTATCTTAATCGATGTAATTAATTATAATTACTTTCACTAATATTTTATCCCAAAATCTATTTTTACCTTTTTATAAATTAAAAATTATGTTTATTATAAACATGGAATCCATTTTTCCAAATTCCAATAACAAAATTGGTAGAAATTAATTTAAATTTAATCTCGTAGTCGGGTCGACAGTGCGGGTTTAAAAAAATTTCAAAATCTTGTTATGTTTATATATTCAATTTAAATGTAAAATTGATTACCATGACCTAAATATGTTTTATTGATAAAAATATGTCCTAATTAAACTTTTATACAGATTTAAAATGTAATTTATCTATATAAATTAATTAGAAGAAAAAATAGTTTTGAACTAAAATTTAGTATATATAACTATTCATTAAAGAATTAAATTTCATATAAAAATAGATAATATGTTCCATAACCTAAATTTTATGTTTATACTTCAAATATTTTTTTTATTTTGACATATATAATCCATAAAAGTTATAAAAATGGATTTAAAATAGGTTCTCCATTAAAAGGTGGTAAAACTACCTTTGAAAAAATATTGGGTTTTACACATAAAATTGGGTTTTTTCTTATCTTAATACTCTCAAATATATTAGATTATTATAAAAAATATATGATTGAAAATATATTGTATATATATATATAATATCACTTACTAATTGTAATTAATTGAATTTATCAGTGTAAAACCACTTTATGTGGGTAAAAATAATATATATTTTTATATTCAACCAGTTTTCATATTCATTTATAAATAATTTTATAGCCAATGAATTCATTTTATATTTTTATAAACTATATATTATCATAAGTTAGTTAGCCCATTTTATAAACCTCTAATTTAACGATAAGGTTATATCTTATTTTATCATATGATTATATTTTCATAATATATTATTATTCGGAAAAACTTGAACTTCTGTGTTATAGAAGGCTTCATGGAATGCCATTGATCCATGTAATGCAAGCTAACCTCGGTGTTCTATATAGGGAACGAAACAAATTATGGTACATGTAGTGAACAATTAACATGGTGTTTCATATAACAAATCAAAATGTATTGATTTAATATAAAATAAACTATTTTTAGTGTGGAGGGAAATGAAAAATAGCAAAACACATTAAATTAAATTGAAGAAAATATTTCACAAAACCTCGAGGTGTTATATTCTACCCCCTTAAATTGAATGTCATCCTATAAATTCGTCTGGGTTTTCAATGGTTTAATACTTGAAAGTTTCATTCTTAGAAAACCACATCATAAAAATGAATACTAAAACTTCCCTTAAAAATGGAAATTTAGAACCTTAACAGTTACCCAAAGTATCTCATAATTAAATTTCCACATAGTAGAACATAATAGGGAAGTGAATACATTGACATAGAAGATAAATTGTACCATCATGTTTGGATGGATAATGATAAATAACAAGTTCAGGGGAATGTTATCAATCATAATGAAATAAATCTATAAACCCCTAAGGGACAATTAGATTCATCATAAAAGAAGGTAGTAGGGAAAAAAATTTGAGTTCAAGATCCACATTCATAAAGTTTAATAATTTTTAGGAAAAGATATACTTTCATGATTTCATGACAACACCGTCCTTTGATGTTTTTTGATCCACTTCTCTTATTTATGTTAAATGGAAGGTGAATGTTACATCCTGGGAGTACTAAAAGGACATGAGACCCATGATATTCCATCCCATTTTTTATCATCAACACAAAGTTATTTGAACGGGATATCGAATAAGAATAAACCATTATATGAAGAGATAAAACATTAATATTACCGACTTCATCTGAAGATTAACTTAAATTCCCATAAATAGTTAACCTTATAACCCTTCAAAAAGATGAATTTACAAATATCTAAAATGAATGTCATGAAATTGAATTTTCATTGATCCCCTATATATCACAAAGTACAACTTTCTTTTCACATTCCAAGCATGTGAATACCCACATTGTATATTCCCTTGAAACATGGTAACGACCTTATTACCATAAAAACTTTTGGAAAACACGCATTATTCCATATTCTAATGATTACTAGAAAAATTCTTTAAATCCATAAAGTTGGAAATTCATCCTTGATGACATAGTACACTTTTTCAATATTTAGTTCTTGGGTAATCTATACTATTCAATTTACTTATTCATATCCATAATATATATATCTGAACCCCATTATATCAATATTAAGAATTAATTAAGGGTCACCTTCCCCTAATCAAAATATAACCATCCCATTAAGTCTATTTTCTATGTCTTCATCACTATTAAACATTTCCTTTTAAATCCTTGATGAAAAATTATACTAAAAATACATATATATTTCATGGTTCATATTACATAATATTTGAATTCAAAAAAAATACTTCTTTAATCCAACCTTGATATTAATCCATTACTTAGGCTTCATCAACATATTCCTCAATATTTCATTTATATAATACAAGATATTATTCATTCTTACCCTTCCTCAACCTCAATCCAGTCATTAATCTTATGTTTTATGTAAACAATACTGGAATAAGACCACATACCTTTCATGTGTCATTTTCAGTATCTTTATCTTCATATGTATAACCAATACTCGTACCACCTTATTAATTCTATTTATGAGATTTCCACATGGTAAATCTGTTAACAGAATTCCCATACTTTCCGCATGTGAAAAACTAAATGTTAACCATGTTCCTTTTAGTTCTATCCATTGAAAAAAAAGCCAAAAATCATAGTGTGAGAAACATTAGTCATATTGGGATACTAGATAATCATGAAAAATTACTTATAGGGTGCCTAAATCATGGATCCTACATACTTAATTAATGACACCTTAGGTTTATCCAAGGTTATTCATAGTCATCTTCTATTAAAATCATTCATGATGGTTCATAATGTATTTTTGAATTCCCAGATCATATCCACTGGGAGTGTCAAAGAAAGTCTACAGTAAGGTACGTTGTCGTGTACCAGATTACATCAATTCAGGGCAAAGACATCTTCTCAAAGTTGCAACCCCTAGGTACATCTATTCTATAGTCACATCCACTTTTAGTATCCAAACATGGTTGTATTTATGGGAAACCTCTCACGCTCTCCTTTATCAAAATTCCAAGACATTTTCCTAAACGTTGACTAATCCTTGAACTTATCCTTAGATACAACCCTAGACATATCCTTCTAAATATACATTGGGATCTCACTAATGTTTTCTAATCCATGTTTCTAAAGGATAAATAAATTGTTTCTCTGATAAAAACAATAACGGCCAGATAACACAACTCATTATCTATCCTGCTATGATAGTTTCCCCTCCCAGGGCATCATATCATTTGAGGGTTGGGGGGGGGGGTTGCGTTGTTCGTGCAATGATAGCTCTACGTGCAGATCTTATTCTTCACATCTATTGTTCTACAATTTCATCTGTATTTGAGGGTACAAATATATATATTCCCAATTGAATATCTATGAATTTATCTTCATTTGTAGTTCATGTTGTAGATCTATGACTTTCTCAGTTACAGATCTATGACTTTATCATATTTTACAGTCCCGATTGCAGATCTCCAGCTTCCTGATTTCATATCAATCGATTCAATCTCTTATTCAGTCCAATGTTTTCAGTTCCTCATTAACACAGTGGTTTGTCGCTTTTGGACCTCCTTATTTGTGTAAATCTCGGTCATTGTGTGTTCCCTTGGTCATTTAAGAACCACAGATCGATTAGTCAGTGATGTTTTTGTCCACGAAGAACCTCTCTACTCTGTCTACTATAACAGAGGAGGTACTGCTTATCTAGGGAAGTTCGTAGGATGCCCCCAACATCTTCATCTCCAATAGTTCATGGTGTCCTTGCACACGAATGGGTTCCTCTCCAAATATATGAAAATCACTATTATAGTAGTTCATGGTGGCTTATTCAGGAAGGATATCAAGGATCAGTTCTCAAAGGTAAGGTCTATATAGATTTTTTTTGGCCTTGTAGGTTGTTGTTTGTCTGCATTTGGTGGATTTCAGAGGTGTTTCCTGAGTTGCATTTTGGGCCATAAAGGTTTCTGTCTGTATTTCCTTTGGTGGTTTATGAAGTTTTGGTCTACATAGGTCTCATGAAGGTTTCTTCTTACGGTGGTCCTGGCCCATAAATCTAGAACTTTTTTTCCTAGTATTTCATGTGCTCATGATTCTACCATTATAATGGATAATGATCTGTTCAATAGATGGAAGAATATCTCTATAATAGAAAATTATATAGAAACAATTATTAACAACAACGATAATGATACATTCCTGGTGTGATGCATGTCCCTATTATTTATTATGAAATCCATATATGCAAAACCTTTCAACTTAGGTGCGCTGAAGAATACATTTCAGTCTTTATGGAGCTTGGATGATGGTGTGGAAATAAAGGAAGTTTAATCTAGATATATAATCTTAAAATTATTATACCTTAAGGATAAACAAAAAATTCTTTAGGGGAGGCTGTGGTACTTTGATAACCGTGGTTTGATGACGGAAGACCTGAATAATTGAGAATATTTACTCACATCTGATTTCTCTAAGCCCTATTTCTAGATGTAATTAACTGGTATTCCCTTTATTGTAAGATTTGAATGAGCGATGTCGGAAAATGAAAATTGTATTGGTTAGTTCAAGGAATGGGACTGATTGGAACCCATCCATTAGGGATCATCGGTAAGGATTAAAGTGTTGGTTGAGGTTTACAAACCTTTCATGAGAGGTACCTTCTGTTAACATGATGGATAGAAAAACTAGATATCCTTTGAATATGAAAAGCTTAGAAACTTCTACAATTGTGAAGTTTCCTCAGACATTCTAAAAAATATAGTGTACAAAAAGTGAAAAATAATGAAGGTAACCTGATGATGCAGTATGATCCATGGTTACGTACAAAAAAATATGCAATTTTTTTTCATCGCTAAAGCATAAAAACAATGAGATATGGAAATTCACACCAAGGCTCTCCATGCACAAAAGGATCCCAGGCATAATAACATCATTTTCATTAGACCTCCTCCCATCTAGGAAAACTTCTATAACACAGAGCAATCAAATGATACAAAGAAACCTCTAACTAATTCCCTATCGGTGGACCCCAAAAACACTAAAAACTCCCATTTTCATCCTCGATATCCAAGATCATATCCACAGTATTTAGTCCTCTAACCTTTTGGGATTCACCTTATCCACCAGCCATCCCAAAAAACATATGCCCAGACCCCCATCCATCATAAGTAATTCAAGGGGTTGTAACACCTTACATGATTTTAAACCAGGTATGCCCTTACTCCCCACCACTGCGCCTGCACCTAAAATTCAACATATGTGGAAGTGGAAGGCAAGATGAAATTTGGGCTGTGATATGGGAATATAAAAAACAAGTGGAACATAAAGATTTTTTTAGGAACCATTGGAAAATTAATAGTTCCCCCAAATGTGGAATGTTACTGAAGAAATAACCCTGATCGAATTACAAGAGGCAGAGGCTGGAATGAACCATCCCCACCCAGAACAATGATCAAACTAATAAAGAATTTTCATGGGCTTGGAATCTGATGAATGGTTTGGATAATCCAATTCCATTGTGACCAATGTTTCCCTAATATAGTTTTTTATCTAAAACCTTGTTAGAAATCAAGGAAAACATTGGCATATCACAGAAAATTAGCTTTCATGGTTTCTTCCTGGTCCCCCTCCAAGTCCACTCGAGGAGGGGGGGTGTGTCTTTTATGGAAGGATATAATGGATGTCAGAATCATCTATTACTGTTAGAATCATTTAGAAACAAGTATCCACAATGGACCCTCTCTATACCATGGAATTTTGTGTGGTTATTATGGTTGGCCATCAAATAATGAGAAATGGAAGTCAAGGGATCTTCTTTGATCACTGCAATAAAGAGTGTCTGGCCTATTCCTATTTGGTGGTGACATTAATGAGTTCCTATTTTAGAATGTGAATAGAGGGGGAGTTTTGCGATCTTATACCATCATGTCTGAATTCTGAGATGCAATATTCTGGGAGGATCTATTTGATCTTGGATTTATAGGTATTCCCTTCACCTAGTTTCGAGGTCAATGAGAGAGCATGCATATTGTGGAGCATCATGACAGATTTTTGGGCCTATTAGAGTGGACCAACATGATTAGAATGTTCCATACCTCCCACATGGAACCAAATTATTCATACCACTACCCAATTTTTGTTGATTTCTCTCAAATAATCCACAATAAAAGATATGTAATACCTTTTAGATTATAATTCTTTTGGGCGAAAGACCGTGAGTGTGAAGAGGTTGTCTGATCATGCTAGAAGAGTGGAAACTCAGACATTTGTTCTAAACTCCAGAAAATAGATTTTATTTTGAGTTTGTGGAGCAATAAAAAATTTTGTCAACCCAAAAAACATTTTAAATCAATTGAGATACATCTTAATGACCTTTTCCCCATCCACCAACTAATTCCATTATTTCTAGAATTATCTTTTTTGAGGATAAATTGATACGACCCTTCATATTAAATGGATTTTTTGGGCTATATGCTGTGTGAAGCCTATATCAAATAAGGGGACACCAAAACACATTACATTCATTATAAGGCATCTACCAGGAACTGAAAAAACACCATCTATTTCCTCTCATATCCTGGTGGAATAAATTCTTCAATTTTTATGTTATTCATGATATTTTATCCTACATTTTTTAAGGGAGTTTATACTTTAGGGGAGTACATAATATCAGCTGAAGTGGTAGCCTGTATCAAACTCATGATCACTGATTCAATGAATAATCATCCCACAAAAGATTTTTCAAATGATGATATCCTGCGGGATCTAAAGAAAATCCATTCCACAATATTCCTAGGGCCAGATGTCTTCCATGCTCTCTTGTTCATGAAATACTAGAACATTATTGGTTTGGACATTTTTGCACTTATAAAAGATATCTGGGTGGGGAAAATCAATCATTTATCTCTCAATGAGACCATTATAACCCCAATTAAAATGATAAAGAAATCCCTCTTGGACTGGTACTTTGGGCCAATCATCTTAAGCAATTTTTCATATAAATTTTTCTCAATGGATTTAGTCAACATACTACACATGTGGTCACCTTCCACTATCTTTGAAAATCCAAGCACCTTTATTACAAAAAGGCTCATAATGGATAATGATATTGTGTCCCATGAGGTTTTACATTCAATGAAAACACACTCAACTAGGAAAATAGGGAAAATGTACTGGAAAATGGATATGAAAACGGCATATGATAGAGTTTAATGGCATTTCATTCAGTTTTTTATTACCAAAATGGGTTTTTGTTCAAAATGGAAGAATGTGATAATGAACTGTGTTTCATCTATTTTGTTCAAAATAAATACTAATGGTTTATTTTCACAAGTCTTTACCCCCACCCGTGGCCTTTGACAGGGAGAACCCCTATTCCCATTTCTATTTATCCTTATGTCTGATGTTTTTTCTGACCTCATTTCTATGGAAGTTTCCTTTAACAAAATTCATGGGGAAAAAGGGTGCTAGATTATCAAACTTATATTTCCTCTATTTTTTGTTGATGACTAGATCCTTTTCTCTATATCCAAATTTTATGAATGCCTTTTTATCTTCTAAATGATCCTCCTTTACGAGAGGGCCTCAAGATTGGAGATTAATTAGGCCAAATCACAAATATCATTCAGTTATCCTATTCCACCGAACTAGAGAGAAGAGATTTGTACCACTACATGAATTCATATGGTTGACAAGCATAATAAATACCTTGGGCTCCCCATGATAATAGGGAAATCTAAAAAATAAATTTTCTCATCCACTATGGATAGAATTGGGAAAAAAATTTGGGATTGGTCTCCAAATTTTTTTTCTATGTGGGAAAAGAAACTCTCATCAAGGCAGCTCTTCAGTCTATCCCAAGCTATATCATGTCATCGTTCAAGATTCCTGGAGTGATTGTTGACCAAATTCACTCCCTAATTTCCATCTTCTGGTCATGAAATTTTAATTAGAGAATTAAAATTCATTGGATTACATGGAAGTCTTTTTTTACCACTAAAGCAGGTATTGGGATGGGTTTCTAGGAGCTTAGACTGTTTAATTATTCCCTTTTGGATAAGAAGGGTTGGCACTTTATTACCCAACCATCATCTCTCTACCCACAGGTTCTCTATGAAAAATATTTCCCTATACTAATTTCCATAACTCCTCTATTGTCCCCTGTCCCAGTTTCCTATGGTTATGTATATGGGGATCATGAAAATTACTTGACAAAGGAATTGGCTGGAGGATTGGGGATGGAACGAAAGTAAACATTTGGTATTAAAGATGGTTTATTGATAATGATAGCATGATGGCTACTTCCCCCCCCCCACCTTTCCTATTTCCGATGAGACTACTGTCCATGAATTGTTCGATGATACTGGTACTGGCTAGGGTATGGACCTTATTTACTATTGGTTAAATGAGAGGGATAAAAGGATTATTCTTAGCATTCCATGTGTGCTGGATATGGGGAAAGACTATCTTTTTTGGATCAATGATATCTTAGAATCCAACACTGTGAAATCAGGATACGAACTGGCTCTAAATTCCCACAATAAGGATAGGGAGGGGATCTAGAAAATAATATTTTACTTTCATGTCCCCCCAAAGATCATCAACTTCTGGTCCCAGATTTGTACTAGTAATTTTCCAACCCGGAATTTCCTATCCTTCTACCATGTTACTGACAACCAGATATGACCTATTTTTTTGGATGCTCTGGAATCCCCCATGTACACTATCATCCATTTCTCAGGGGTTATGGAGGTCTGGATTTCATGGGGATCTTTTACGGAGCTTAGACTAGATGCGGCACTAAATCTGTAAAGACCCAGAAATTTAAAGGAAATTTTTTTTCTTAATTCTTTGGAATTTTACGAGTCTGCGGTTTCTAAAGGCATTTGATTCCAAGGCTTGGTGTGCCCTGAATCAATTTATGAAGTTTTGTTTGGGTAAGATCAGTAAAAGTACGTGTGAGTTTTTCTATCTTTTGAACCGGTGCTCAGAATTGAAATCTGAGGGCCCTGATGAACTCGCAGCACTGGTATTCGCTTAAGGGGACCTTTACTGCAGTTGCATTTGCTCGGGATGAGAAGTTAATTTTTGGGAATTTATAATAAATTAAATAAAATTGTTGTACACAATTTTATTTATGTTTTTTGGTTATTTCCTAGAAGTGGGAGTTAGAGGTGGGGCCCACACCCACATAACACCCCATGAGAGGATAATGTGTGCTGGGGCCCGCACGAGCCCTTAACCGTTTAACTTCCCTTAAACTCCCATTTAACTCCCCTTCATTAAATTTGACAACACCCCTTATTTATTATGGTGGAGCCGCTCCACCTCCCACCCATTGAATGTGCCAACCCATTTAATTAATTACTTCATTAATTAATTGGCACCTCCCTTTTGAATCATTTTGAATTGCATGGCTACTCTATTAAAATTAGGTAGCATTTATAATATTTTCTTGGAAAATATTTCGGTGGATAAACCTCTAGATATTTAGAAGAAAGGTTTCCTCTCCGACGAAGAACAACATTCTTCAACAAAGGAAAACTCCGATGAAGAATGCGAAGGAATTCTCCATAGACGCTTCCCTTCGGATGTGCCTCGACGTCAACAGAATCGACGTCTGTATCCCGCGACGCCTCACCACCGCGACGCTTGTCTCCCAAGACTCGTTGACATGCTCTACCCTTGAAATCGAGGTAGGCGGTTTGTATAATTTTATTTTAATAAAATTATACTCTATTCGTTATTGAATTCAAGTGATCGTCTTGGCATCTTGATACCGCCAAACGCAGAGGTCACGTTCCAAACAAACATGGCCCGACGACCCTCTATTGATCCACATTTATATTGGAAACAGAAGTGATGTAGGGATAGGTGATGGAAGTAGGAATTGAGGGAAACCAGAGATAATGGCGGTCGCGTGTCGGCCGGATGCGGAAGAACCGCGGCCTGCCACTGCAGGCCACTCAGCCGAAGAAGAACGGGCCAGCCGTAGCCAGCCAGGCTGGAGGAACCATGAAACCCCATGGTGCCGCGCTGCGGAGGAACACGAATCGCACTCGATGAGCCACTTCGGCGAAGGAACCTGTCGGCTCATCAGTCGGTCGGGCTGGAGGAGGACGCGACACCCGTAGGTGCCGCACGGGGGGACCGTGGCCTGCTGTGCGGGCCGCTCGCGCTGGGTAGACTGGTCGGATAGGAGGGCGACACCGATCGATGCCGCCTGTTCGGGAAAGCGCCCCCACCCCCCCTCTCCCCGCATTGCTCGGCCATCCGAGCCAAGCCGCGGGCCGGGTCGACCCCCAGCCGGGTCAGACCCGCCAAATCGGGTCGGGCCGACTCGCCAACCCACTGGGCTTGACGGGCCGGCCCCGATTCACTTAAACGAGAATAACCTAAAGACCTCGCGTCCGATCGACACGCCGTCTACGACATTGGGATCCTCATGACGAGATGGTCCTTTTTCAATACTCTAAGTTCTTTTAGGATGACTATGGAAGACGGCTGGGTTTGGAATGAGCGTAATTCCTACCGGGCCCCTCGAATGGAAAAGCCAATATCTCTCAGACCCGGCATCCGATTTACGTGTCGTCTATCACATTGTGTTCCTTTTAACATGACATAACATCATGATACAGCAACTCTAGACTTCGTTATAGTTGATGTATCGACCCCTTGGCTCGAGGAGCGGACCATCCCGGAATCGAGCATGCTGTGTGTGGGAACCCTAGAGCTGGCTACGATGACAAATACAACTGTACTGGAAGCCTCTGTGGGTTTGAAAACGATGAAAACTGTACTGGAATCCTACATGGGTTTGAAAGCGATGACTACTATACTTGTATCCTAACTAGGTCCGACAGTTTGACTTATGTACTTGTATCCTGAGTGGGTCCGATAGAGTAGTTGGTCTAGTATCCTACGTTGGTCCGCCAGCTTAGCTGGTCTAGTATCCTACATGGGCCCGACATCTTAGATGAATCAGTGACTACATCTGATGATCTCTATTTCAATACAAAAGATCTAAACCTATGTGATTTGATTCTTGTCTTTCCATCAATATCATCGATGTGATTGACTTCTTTCTTGTGTGGGCTGAGTTGTGCTTGGGCACGAGAGTTGGAGCCCAACTGTGATTGATAACTTAGGTATATGTATGGGAATATACGTAAGTAGAGTTGGTTGATACTTAGTTATTTTATCCATATTTTGTGGTTTATCTTTTTTGGATTCTGGGAGACCTTTGGGAGTCTCGGTGTCCCCACTCATTATCATATACTCACCCCTACATGGGCTATGCCCGCACTACGTTGTCTTGGATGCAGAAAACGGACAACACTGATCAAGGTGGAGACTTATGGAGCTGGATGGTACCCTGAGGTGGACCACTTGGCGAGACGTACATGGAGCGGACAGTCAGACATGAGGTGCTGAGGAGGCCATTTGTACCTACCCTTCAGGTGGGATTATAGAGGGACGACTCAGTGGTTGCTGTTTTACTTTACTGCAGTTGTACTAGCTTTTCAGTTGTACTGTAATTTTTGTTGGTCTTGTATTTCTGGCCCCTTTCCTCTCAACACTTAATTTTGTATTCAGTATTACTTAGTGCTTACTTCTGTTGCGTACTCTGTTTTGTTTTTTACTTTTATAAAGGCAATGCCTTACCTTTTAATGGGACATACGTCTTTGGTGCTAGTCGGCAGCCCCAGGCCTATGGAAGGTTGGCTTGGGGATGTCACGGCACGTGCCCCGAGGACGAGTCGTGACAAATTGGTATCAGAGGAGTCGGTTCTACCGCAGTACTCAGGAGTATGATTATACTTTTTTGTGAAGCAATAATGTTAAGATTATTGAGTGTGGTTTTCAGTCCAGGGAGTCCAGTGATGGTGCGGCTGCCGACATATCCATACACCAGGACCCTGACCTCTGATTTCTGACTCAGTGCACGAAAACACTAATTGCATGTGTGTTTCAAAAGTTTTCTTTGTGATTAATTTCTGTCAGCTCACCAGGTATACAGTTTTGACCATGTCACACCTATTTCTTTTTAGGATGGCCCCATGAAGGCAGCCAGCTAGTTTTCTAGGTTACGTGGGAGATGGTAGCCCACCGAGCGACGAGGCCTCGGTGTAGGGCCCC
Source organism: Viscum album (assembly GCA_963277665.1). Taxonomy (NCBI): domain Eukaryota; kingdom Viridiplantae; phylum Streptophyta; class Magnoliopsida; order Santalales; family Viscaceae; genus Viscum; species Viscum album. The sequence continues at coordinate 1,122,110,940 of OY728121.1, forward strand.
ATCACAATGGAGGCAGTAGCGGTACCACTACCCGCTGGGTCACTAATACCACCAGCCCCAGTAGCAGAGAGTACACACCATCTGAGTGCGTTGCATGAGTTCCAGTGAAAGAGGCCGCCCAGGTACCGCGGAGAGACGGACCCATAGGCAGCTAAGGATTGGCTAGAAGCTATCGTCAGAGTTTTCAGACTGGTAGGGACACCATCCGACCTTATGGTGATTCTTGTAGCGAGTCTCCTACACGCAGCAGTATGTAGATGGTGGAGCCTGATGCTCAGGTGCATGATGAGGCATCAACACATTAGACAGACTTAGAGAGTCTCTTCCGCTCGGAGATTGTTCCAGCCACCCTTCATGCGGTGCATATTCAGGAGTTACTTTATCTGCAGCAGGGTAGCATGACAGTAGCTTAGTACTCAGCGAGGTTCACTGACCTCTCACACTACTCCATGGACATGGTATGAGACCAATTTTTCAGGGCCTGGACCCTTGAGGAGAGACTCAGACATGAGATCAGGGCTTCGATGATCTCCCTCAGTATTCTGACACAGGCAGGAGTACTAGAGCGAGCCCTTCTTGTGGAGAGCTTTCTTGCTAAGCCGACACCAGCTGTGAGACCCATCGCAGGACAACACGTAGTCGAGTCTTCTAAAGCCGGCAGTAGACTTTTGAGGCAGAGGTCCAAGAGGACCAGGCCATCAAGAGGAAAACCTTAGGATATAGGTTCGGTTGTGCGGGGCACCCGAAACAGAGCCAGCTATACGAGGAGCAGGCAATGCTATGCATGCGGCGGGCAAGGTCACATGGCTCGGGACTGCCTGACCCGCCATGCAGACGAGCATTAGACAGTATAGGGACCTCCTAGGAAGAGGCAGAGGTTCGACTGTGGTGGTCTGCTGGGAGCGGGAGGACGAGGCAGAGGAGCTGGCCAAGAAGTGGGGAGATGGACAACGTTTCGAGGCTTTACCACCACCACCACCAGGAAGTCCACCCTGACCACAGGGAGCTGGTGGAAAGAGGCGGGCTCAGCTCCAGGAAGTCGAGGCCCATGACCACGACACACCTGAGATGATTCGAGGTAATATCTGTGTCTACTCCACCCTTGCTGCTGTACTTATATACATAGGTGCGAGTCATTATTTTAATTCTGCTGCCCTTGTTCGGAGCTCGGAGATTCCGACGGGGCTGTTGGCTTGATCTTTACAGCTAGAGACTCCTACGGGAGAAGACGTGATGATTACGCACTGGTGCCGACAGTGTGAGATTACTCTAGGAGGCAAGAGCTTCAGCTGGGATCTTCTTGTAGCAGCTTCGAGGCCTTATGACGTCATCTTGGGTATTGACATGTTGTCTACAGTCCATGCTCAGATCGACTACATTAGGTGCAAAGTGCGGTGTGCCCACATGGATGGGACCAGGTTCACCTTCACAAGTGAGAATGGAGTTTCTACAGCATAGGATGGACTTATACAAAGGAGAGGGCAGCCGATCACACATCAGTTGGCTAGTCTCATCCTCGGAGCGGTTGATGTGCGGAGTCTGATTTTTCCTGTTGTGGTGGATCAGTATGCAGACGTTTTTCTTGACGACTTCCGGGACTACCTCCTCACAAAAAGGTAGACTTCTACATAGACCTGTACCCCAGGACATCACTAATATCTACTCCAGCATATCGGATGGCTCCCACCGAGATTCGTGAACTGCGGGTATATTTGGAGGAGTTGTAGGTGATGTGATTTATCCGACCCAGTGTTTCACCCTTGGCATCTCCGATTTTGTTCGCCAAGAAGGCGGATGGGAGCTTGCGATTGTTTGTCGACTACCGTCGCCTGAATCAGGTCACCGTGAAGAACAAGTACCCACTCCCGAGGATTGACGACCTCTTTTATTAGCTCAAGGGAGCACGATGGTTCTCAAAGATAGACCTCAGGCCAGGATATCACCAGCTCAGAGTTCAAGACGAGGATGCGCAGAAGACGGCCTTCATGTGTCGGTATGGCCACTACGAGATCTTGGTTATTCCCTTCAGCGTAACCAACACTCTAGTAGTGTTCATGAGTCTCATGAACAGGATCTTCCCACCTTAACTCGATCGATTTGTCATAGTCTTCATCAACGACATACTGATTTACTCGACTATTGAGGAGGAGCATGCCTACCACTTGCGGGTTGTACTAGATACACTCAGAGAGCACCAGCTTTATGGTAAGCTCTCAAAGTGTTAGTTCTGGATTCGAGAGGTTAACATTTTAGGACACGTCATCTCAGGGGCTAGAGTTGCAGTGGATCCAGTGGTGATTGAGGCAGTGCTTGCTTGAGAGCCACCCAGGAGTGTGGCAGAGGTGTAGAGTTTTCTTGGTCTGGCTAGGTACTACCGGATATTTTTTCCAGACTTTTCGAGATTTGCAGCACTGCTTTCAGCTTTGACGACGAAGGGGAAACCCTTCGTGTGGTCATAGAGATGCCAGTAGAGCTTTCAGGAGCTGAGGTAGAGATTGACCAGTGCACCCATCTTGAGGCTACTAGAGGTGGGCGTAGGGTATGTAGTTTACTGTGACACATCATAGAATGGACTCGGGTGTGTCCTAATGCAGGATGCGAGCAGTGATCATGTACAGTTCACGGCAGTTGAGATAGCATGAGCAGAACTATGCTACCCATGACATGGAGTTAGCAGCGGTGGTCTTCACCTTGAAGATGTGGTGGCACTATTTGGTGGGAGAGCACTTTATAGTCTATTTTGACCACAAGAGTCTCAGGTACATCCTCTCGCAGAAGGACCTGAACCCGAGACAACAACGATGGCTCGAGTTCCTCCAGGACTATGACTTTGAGATAGTCTATACTCCTGGTAAGGGGAACATGGTAGGAGATGCTGTATGCAGGAGATCAGGCATTCAGCTTCCAGGAGAGGCGACAGATCAGCTAGCCGCATTGCAGATATCCATTGGGGATATAGATGGAGCATCCTTTCTTCAGTCTCTCATAGTCACTCCTCCACTTCTTCATCGAGCCAGGGAGGCACAACGTGTGGATGTTGACTGTGAGACGTGACATGCTTAGATATCCACAGGGCAGTCGCCTGATGGATTTTCTGAAGGATGGGAGCGTGTCATCCTCTTTAGGGGACATACCATGGTACCGGTTACAATATAGGATGAGGTCCTGATGGATTTATGCACTTCCCCTCTAGCGTTACATCCAGGAGTGGCGAAGATGTATCAGGACCTCATACAACAACACTGGTGGCCGGGAATGAAGAAGGCAGTAGCAGAGATCATTTCACGATGCCTCACTTTTCAGCAAGTGAAGGAGGAGCACCAGGTACCAACAAGCTTGGTGTATCCCTTATAGGTCTCGGAGTGGAAGTGGGACAGGATATCCATGGATTTTGTAACGGGGATTCCACGTACATCCAGAGGTCACAACTCTATCTGGGTGATCGTAGACTGACTCACCAAGTCAGCCCACTTCCTATAGATCAGAAAGAAGGGCTCAGTTGAGGGCTTGGGACACCTCAACATTCAAAAGATCGTACGACTTCATGGTGTTCCATCGACTATCGTCTCTGATCGACATGATCGTTTCACTTCCCGGATTTGGAAGGGTTTATAGGAGGCTTTTGGGACACAACTATGTCTGAGCACCGCCTTCCATCCTCAGACGGATGACCAAACAGAGGGGACCATTCAAACTCTCGAGGACATGCTCAATGCATGTGTCCTTGTCTTTGGTCACAACTGGGAGGTTCACCTACCCTTGGTGGAGTTTGCGTACAACAACAGCTACCACTCCACCATCGGGATGGCCCCTTAAGAGGAACTGTATGGCCGACCTTACAGATCACCTCTGTACTGGACTGACCCAGGGGAGTCAGCACTTGTAGGACCAGAGATGGTTCGGGCTACGACGGAGAAGGTGTATATCATCCAGGAGCAGATGAAGACTGCACATAGGAGAGAGAAGTCCTATGCTGATAGGAGACCAAGACCATTGGTCGAGGAGGCAAGTTGTCTCCTCGATTCATCGGACCTTTCCAGGTCATCAACAGAGTAGTCGACATGGCTTACCGCCTGGCCCTTCCACCTCAGTTGCACTGGGTGTGTGACGTCTTCGACGTATCTCAGCTAAGGAGATACGTGCACAACTCGTCGCACATAATTGACCATGGGGAGTAGGCATCGATGACGGGGAGACATTCATGGAGGTTCTGGTGGAGATCGAGGATCGATAGGAGCAGGTCGTACGTGGATAGTCGATTCCTCTGGTGCGCATTCACTGGCAGGACGAGAACCTCCAAGAGAGAACATCAGAGCGGGAGACACAGATGCGTGTTCAATACCCCCATTTGGTTACCTAGTGTGTGTTATAGATTTATGGGGACGTAAACCCCTGAGGTAGGAGTAATGTAAAGACCCGAAAATTTCCAGGATTTTTTTTCATAATTCTTTGGAATTTTACAAGTCTGCGGTTTCAGCCGACATCTGATTCTGAGGCCCGGTGTGCCCGGAATCAATTTCTGATGTTTTTTGGGTACGTTCAGTAAACGTACATGCAGGTTTTTTATCTTTTGAACCAGTGCTCGGAATTGAATTACGATGGCACCGATGAACTCACAGCACTTATATTCTCTTAGTGGGACCTTTACCGAAGTTGCGTTTTCTCGGGAGGAGAAGTTAATTTTTGGGGATTTATAATAAATTAAATAAAAATTTTGTACAAAATTTTATTTATTTATGGTGGTTATTTCCTAAAAGGGGGTGTTAGAGGTGGGTCCCACACCCACCTAACCTCCCATGAGAGGATAATGTGTGTTGGGGCCCACACAAGCCCCTAACCCTTTAACGTCCCCTAAACTCCCATTTAACTCCCCTTCATTAAATTTGACAACACCTCTTATTTATTATGGTGGAGCCTCTCCACCTCCCACCCATTGAATGTGCCAAACCATCTAATTAATTACTTCATTAATTAATTGGCACCTCTCTTTTGAATCATTTTTAATTTCATGGATACTCTATTAAAATTCTGTATCTTTTATAATATTTTCTTGGAAAATATTTTGCTGGAGAAACCTTTGGAGATTTAGAAGAAAGGGTTCCTCTCCGACGAAGAACACCATTCTTCAATGAAGAACAACTCCAAAGAATAATGTGAGGGACTTCTCTATCGATGCTTCACTTTGGACGCACCCCGACGTCAACAGAATCGACGTCCATATCCTGCGACGCACGACCTCCGCCACGCTTGTCTTCCGCGACTCGTTGACCAGCTCCGCTCCTGAAATCGAAGTAGGGGTTTTGTATAATTTATTTTAATAAAATTATACTTTAGTCATTGTTGAATGCAAGTGATCGTCTTGGCCTCTTGATACGTTCTAATGTGGAGGGTGTTGGCTAAACAAACACGGCCCGATGACCCTCCGTAGATTCACGTTTATATTGGTAATGGAAGCGATGTCGAGAGAGGGGATGACGACCGGAAGCGACGACTTCCAGAGATAATGGAGTCCACACGCTGGTCACGTGTGGAAGAACCATGGCCCACAACCGCATGCTTCTCGGCTGAAGAAGAACCGGCCGACCGTAGCCGGCCGGGCAGGAGGAACCACGGTGCCGCGCTGCGGAGGAGAGCGGCCTGCCCTCGGCAGGCTGCTTTGGCGGATGAACCGACCAGATCGTCAGCCAGATGAGTTGGAGGTGGCCGTGGCACCCCCAGGTGCCGCATGGAAGGATAGCGGCCCGCTGTGCGGGCCGCTCATGCCTGGAAGACCGGCTGGCTTTGGCCAGCCGGATAGGAGGGCGGAGCTGCTCGGTAACGCCGGTTCGGAAAAGTGCCCCCCCCCCCCCCCCCCGCATCGCTCGGCCGGCCGGGCCCTGCCCCACCGGGTCGGTCCATGACCACCGGGCCGGGCCATGCCCCAACGGGCCGGGTTTACCCCCTACCGGTTCGGACCCACCAAATCAGGCGAGGCCGACCCACCAACCCAACGGGCTTGACGGGCCGGGCCCTATTCACTTAAATGAGAATAACATTAAGACTGCTCGTCCGATCGACGCGCCGTCTGTGGCACTGGGATCCTCGTGACGAGATGGTCCTTTTTCAATACTCTAAGTGAGTTTTGGACGAATTTGGAAAATGGATGGGTTTGGAACGATCGTAATTCCCACCGGGCCCCTAGAACGGAAAATCCAATATCTCTCAGACCGGGCATCCGATTGACGCATCGTCTGTCGCGTTGGGTTCCTTTTGACATGGCGGAAATTCGTGATACATCAACTCTGTTCTTCATGATAGTTGATGTATTGACCCCTTGGCTTGAGGATCAGACCCTCCTGGAATCAAGCGTGCTGTGTGCGAGAACCCTAGAGCTGGCTGCGACGACGACGACGACCGTACTGGAATCCTTCGTGGGTTTGACAACGATGAAAACTATACTGGAATCCTCCATTGGTTCGGCAGTGATGAATACTATACTTGTATCCTAAGTGGGTCTGACAGTTTGACTTCTATACTTGTATCCAGAGTGCGTCTGACAGAGTAGCTGGTCTAGTATCCTACGTGGGTCCAACAACTTAGCTGGTCTAGTATCCTACGTCGGTCCCACATCTTAGAAGAATCAGTGACTACATATGATCATCTCTATCGCAATACGAAAGATGTATACCTGTGAGAGATGTGTCTTGACTTTCAATCAATATCATCTATGTGATTCACTTCTTTCCTGTGTGGGCTGGGTTGTGCTTGGGTTCAAGAGTTGGAGTCTAACTGTGATTGATAACTTAGGTATATGTATGGGAATATACCTAAGTAGAGTTGGTTGATACTTCGTTATAGTATCCATCTTTTGTGGTTTATCCTTCGTGGATTCTGGGAGACCTTCGGGGGTCTCAGGGTCTCTACTGAGTATCGTATACTCACCCCTACATGGGTTATGCCCACACTACATTGTGTTGGATGCAGACGAAGGAGAGAACTGATCAAGGTGGGGACTTGTGGAGTTGGAAGCTACCCGGAGGTGGACCACTTGACGAGACGTACACAGAGAGGAAGATCAGACCAGAGGTGCTGAGGAGGCTATCTGTACCCACCATTCAGGTGGGATTACCGGGGGATGACTCAGTGGTTGTTGTTTTACTTTAGTGCAGTTGTACTAGTATTTCAGTTGTACTGTACTTACTGTTGGGCTTGTATTTCCGGACCCATTCCTTTCAGCACTTACTTTTGTATTTAGTATTACTTAGTGCTTACTTCTGTTGTGTACTTTGTTGTGTTGTTTACTTTTATAAAGGCAATGCCTTCCCTTTTAACGGGATATACACCTTTGGTGATAGTCTCCAGCCCCTGGCCTATGGAAGGTGGGTTTGGGGTAGTCACGACATGGGCCCCGAGGATAGGTCGTGACAAGATCCCCCATCATTAATTCTGTTGTGGTCCTGCATGTTTACTGTTGATAAGGCCACCTCGCTTTGGGTTATGGCTTGAATTATTTGTGTTATATGGAATGATTTCATCTTCAATCACATCTTAATACCCAATAGTTTCTTGATTGAATGAGAAACCTTCTGAATTGATGGATGGAATCATAACCCTGAATAGAATGGTTTATCCAAGTCTCAAATGGGTGACACTATATGTAATCCCCTATTGAAAGGGACCATTAGGATCAATGTCAGTGTTTCTCCACTGAAGGGTGGATTTATTGTAATCTAATTGACTTTTCAGGACCACTGTGGTCAGGTAATCGTAGTCGTACAAGAATTGCATCACGCCTTATGGGATCGCACTATTTCTAAAGCTCATTTTGTCCTTTTGGGATGGATTTGGTGAAATATAATGGATGGAATGATATTTACATTGAATATGATTATCTCAAAATTATCTACGCCATCAGCTCAAATGATTTTGTCCTCTAGTATTAAGACTTCATGATCAAGAAAATCCAGTCTCACTGCCCCACTTTTTTATATTTATCTTTCTATTTCATCAAAAGGGAGATAAATGAAGCAACACATCATCAGGATACTCACTGTATTCCTGGAGAGAATATCATCTAGCTTGAAAGCTTCCCATTATGGGTCTTTCATCTTGTTACTCCTATTTATCTTGATTAATATATCTCCTTTTTTTTGTAAAAAAAACTATAACGACCCAATCTTAATGTACTTTATCATTACCTAAATTTTTTAGAATACATAAAACATTTCATAAATAGATTCCCAAAGACCGTACTTGTCTATTACTATTGGAAACATGGAAACATAATCATTGGTATATAATTTATATAAATTATAAACCACAGGGTTCCTCTTGACTAGAACCCTTCTTAGACACATCAAATATAATATATATCTTCATAAAATAGGGGAAAGGAATCATAAAAAGGGGTGATCTAAAATGCTCAGTAATGGTAAAAAATGGAGACATGCAAGGATAAACACGATCATAGGAGTATGAGAACATGATCATAACATTATTAGATCATACCCTACATATCATAAGATAAAAAACAATAATCATGCTATAAGTCATGGCAGTTCATATGACATGAATCACAAGGAAATAAATAATATATTCCATGAAAGTATAAAAAAGGAATAAAATATGGAATTGTGGAAAACACATAATCATATTATATGATTTACATAGTAGTCAGGGAATAACTTCCAAGGACATCTTGGCAGTGTGGGTTCATTCCCTATACCTTCATTGTAACAATTCTTCACTCCCATTGACATCTTAATAGTCGGAGTTCACTCCCCATACCCTCTTGGTATTCATGGTTTAATCCCATCGCCATCTTAGTAGTCGAGGATCAATCCAAAGTCCATATTAGTTTATCTCATGAGATATAAATAATTACCCAATGAATTAGAGGGAGATATATGGACCACCTATCTCATAATAAATCATTCATACATGTTCCAAAAAATCATAAGAAATCATATTAGATACTATGAAATGAAAATGGTATCACAAACATGTAATCATTTCATAACGTGTGGGAAAGAGCGAGGTTTTATAATCATTTGATCATATCAAACCCTATGAAAAAAAGCGAATTCATAGAAATATTTCCAGTTAAATAGAAATGGGTTTCATAAATATCATGACATCAAAACAAAAACCATTCAGAGAAAGAATATAAATGGAACCTTTTGATCATTTCCATGAAAGGAATGAGTAACATCAACAAATGTCACCTTAGATGAAAAATAAATTTTAAATATATTTCAACAAAATTTCTGGAGGAAAATATCCTTTATTATTAAAAAAAACGTTTTAAAAATGAAAATCCTATTGAGAACCATTTTATTCAAAATAAACTTGTAATCATATAAAAAAGCTTAAATCCCTTTGAAAATAATTTCCCTTAAAAAGATATATATTGATCTTATAAACCCATTTGAAACAATCTTTCCATGAAAAATACATTGAAAACATATAAATAAATATTGAAAAACCTTTATTTGAAAATTAATTGTACAAACATTTAATTGAAAATAAAATTTTAAACATGCAAAGGGAGTATCATTGAAATAACAATGTGTAAATCTGTACATTCCGTAAGAGGTGAAAAGAACATTCCTTTTCCATAGAAAAATTTTTAGAAAAATTCCTTGTTCAGAAAGAGAAAATAATTGTCCTTTTATTTTTTTAAAAATACAATATTGGTAAATTTCTTTAAAATATTATTAGGAAAATATTAAAATATTCTTGAAAACCCCTTTTAAAAAATATAGTTTTGAAGGAACATATATTTTCCAGTGAAGAGAGGGAAATGTTGGGAATTATTAAAAACAATTTCATAAATATATTATGTACCAAATAGTGGGAAGATGGTGATAATAAAGGAAAATATCTTGAATAAATATAGTAGAATAAAAATCCCGATTGTTCGTGGGATATGGATCATATTATTTCATCAATGGAAGGATAATCACAAACAATCCTAATAAACGATTGGATTATTTCAATAAACTCTTAACAAATTGTAACATGGGATCATACACTACATGTAATAAAATGATATTACTTGTAGCATAAAATATCATGAAAATATGGAGATTCATGGTTTAACATGTCTAATACTCCTTGAAACAGAATGTAGGTGCATTATAAAATTATATGTCTCAAAAAAGGAAAATTGAGACATAATTGTCTTATAAATTTTATAGCCTTTGAAACATAAAAACTAATAGAGAAAGATAATAACATAAAATTTTAAATACCCATAAATTCAATTATAATATGAATAGAATACATTCATGGTTAGTACACACCCCACACAAAATATGTGAGTGGTGGATAAGGCATGTATCACATGGAAATAAAAAGTGAGATGAAATCTCATTACCTTATGTCTTGATATTATTACTACTAAGAAAATATTCCTGTATAATAAATTAATGTTTATTATAAATATTTAACAGAAAAATATTTTTATATCTAATACTATATATGGTTTTATATTACCCTCTTGTTAATAATTTTATGTAAAGGCTTCACTTTGGGTAATATTGTCTTTGTTTTTTGAATAAATCATTATTTTTTATATCTTTGGTCATTATACATATATGATGATTTAAAATCATATAAAATGATATAAATATAATTTATATTCATTATATTTTTATTATAAAAATCTATAGAATATTGAAGTATGAATTGGAATACACCGTTCATGGAGATGGTAGGTCCTACGTACACATAAATTCTATTATCATTTTATTATCATATTGAAAGAAAGAGAGTAAATGAAATATATGTATATATATTTAAATATATAATTATTATGATAACATTTTAAAATCATATATATCATATAATTTATCTAAAACAATCCTTATAACATTCCATGTAGTGTGTGAATGAATTACAGTGCCTGGAGGGGGTGGTAGTCCATACATCCTCCATCGAAATTACAATCTTTACACTAAATGGAAAGTTTAATGATATGTGTTGTAAAAGGATTAAAAAATAATAAATAGATAATAAATATAATACATAACATATATAAATAGATTTCTCAAACTAATTTTCACCATGAGAGGCGGTAAAGGAAAAATGAACAATCATCGTTTCGTGAGGTGGTAGTTCACCGTACATGTAAATAGTATGTTTATTACCCATTTGATGATTTTTTGTAAGTGTTGGTAAAACCATTTTCTTAAAAACATCCTTGTATATTTTGGATTCTAGTTTTTATACAAATCTATAATAATATTATTTGAGGTGGTGGATAATTAAATTAAAATAAGAGAACTTGAGGAAGAATTTTACCGCTTATCCAGGTAACTCCTTTTATTCTACACCAAAGGGCTTCCAAGGATTTCTTTCTACCCAAGGGATGGATTATATGATTAAGGGATGGATTTTGGGATACCAATATTCCATAGTTTGGATGATCCAAACTATATTGACATGTATAAGGAAGTAGTAAAGTGATTCCCTTTTTATAGTGGAGGGGGAGTGACACTCTTGTAAATTTTGGAAAAGGGAATTCCACCCATGTTTATTCAATAGAATGTAGAGAAAATAATGGTCCAATGTCAATAAATTCGATCATGTTATAGTCCTTAATTATGCAAAATTTTACCTTAATCAATGTAATTACTTTTAATTACTTTCTCTAATATGTTTGGTCAAAAACTAAGCCGACCTTATAATAAATTATAAATTTTTATGATTAAAAATATAGAATCCAGATTTTCAAATTGAAATAACATAAGTGGAAGAAATTAATTTAAATTTAATCCTGCAGTCTGATTGATAATTAGGGTTTTTAAAATAAAAACATTCAAATGATTGGTTTGTTTTTTAATCAATATAAAAGTGGAATTGATTACAATTACCTAAATTTTATTTATTGATAAAAATATTAACTAAATAAATTTTTTAAAAATTTAAAATTTAAAATTTAAATAATCCTTACAAGAAAATTAGATGAAAATGTATTTTTGAACAAAAGTTCATCATTTTTCACTGTTCATTAAAATCAAAATTTCACAAAAAATACTAAGAATTTACCCTAACTTTATTTTTATGATTATCCTAAAAATATGAAGTTTATTTGGACGTATATAATCCATAAAATTTCCAAAATTAGGATTTAATATTGGTTCTTCATTAAATGGTTTTACAATAACCTTTGTAAAAATATAAGTTCTTATGCATAAAATAGGGTTTGTTTATATATTAAACCTATAAAATCTATTGGAAGAATATGAAAAATATATGATTGAATATATAATATAAAAATCATATTAATATCCCAAAATTATTTTAATTTATTTAATTTATTTATGTAAAATATATTTTAGTTAATAATAATCATAATATTTTCCTTTATATTCAATCGATATTCGTATTCATTTTTAATTAATATATAACCAATGAATTTATATTATATTTGTGTAAACCATATATTTTCATAATTTAGTTAATAATTTTTTATAAATGCTAATTTAACGTCTAGGTTATATGTTATTATATCAAGTAATGATACTTTAATAATATATTATTATTTGGTGAGACTCGATCATGCGTGTTACACAGGACATTATGGAAAGTCATTGTTGTGTGTAATGAAAGATAACCTCGAGGATTCATATAGGGAAATCTAAAAATTATATATTTTTTAGTGTATGATTAACTTGGTTTTGTGCACAAAAAAAGACAAAATATGTGATTTAAAATAAAATAAACTACGTTTTGTGTTGTGTAAAATAAAAAATATCAAAAAGATTAAATTAATTCAAAAAATATATATTTCAGAAAATCTCAGGGTGTTATATAAGTGTAGGTAAAACCCTAATAATAATAACATATTAGTAAATTTATGATTCTATGGTCATTATATATTCATGGAACCCGAATATTTGAGATTGTGTAGAATGAAAATAAGACAATGGAGCTTGAAGAAAATTTTTACCTCTTCTTTGGGTAACTCCAATTAGTATTCCCCAAAGGGCTTACATGGATGGATTTATTCCAATAATAGGCTTCTAGGATGATGGGAGAAAATTTGGGAGACAATTTTTTGAGGTTTTTGTTGATCCAAATGTCATGAAAAGTGTGAACAAGTGGAGGGTGATTGCCTTTTTATAATATAGGAGTGACATTTTTTTAACTCTTTCAAAAGGGGATTCCACCCAAGCTTTTCCCATGAAAGGGGATTCTATTTATGGGAGTATAGGGTCAAAATATGGTTGCCTAATGTATTTATGAAAAGTTTCATGGTCATTACTTCACTTAAGACTATGGTTTAGTCCCTTGTTAATATAATTTTCCTCTTAGTCACTTTAATTAGTTTTAATCACATTCACTAATCATTTAGGTCAATAAATAGGTTGACCTTATTATCAATTATAAATTTTTCTAATTCCCAATATGGAATCCATTTTTCTTAATTCCAATAATATAATTAGTATAAAATAATTTATAATTAATCCCACAAAAGTGACGACAAAGCATTTCATTTAAGTTTGATTGTTCCAATACTTGTGACGTTTTTATGTCGAATTTCATTGTTAAATTGATTTAAATGAGATAAATTCGATTAATTAATTTATAATTGACATGATTTTACAATAAAAAAATTTAATATATAATTTAACAATATAATTTGTTGACAGAAAAAAGTAGTTTTAAATTAAAATTCAGCATTTTCCACTATTTATCAAGAAATGTAATATTTTGGAAAAATAAAAAAACCACCCTAAAGTAAATTTTATGTAACATTTTAAAAAATGAATTTTATTTTGACATATAAATTTATAAAAGTTAAAAAATGGATTTAAAATTAGATCGTCATTTAAAGGTGGTAAAACTAACTTTATTAAAATATAGGCTTTATATGTAAAATTTAGATGGTTCTTAACTCATGCCTATAAAATCTATTTGATGAATATAAAAAAATTTCATTGAATATATAAAATAAATATTAAATTAATATCAGTCAATAATTTTAGTTAATTTAATTTATTGTGAAAAATTAGCTTTGGGAGCACAAAAATAAAAACATTTATTTTATATTCAATTGGTTTATATTTTCATTTATAATTAATTAGTAACAAATTATTTCATTTTATATTTTTATAAAGCACATATTTTCAAAATTTAGTTAGTACTATTAATAATTGATAACTTGGAATCTTTGTTGTATCTTATTAGATTAGATAATAATATTTTAAGAATATAATTTTTTCTTGGTGAAACATTATCTTCGGTGTAATGATGGCTATTGAAGAAAGTCATTCTTGCATGTAACACAAGCTAAATTAGTGTTTCCTGAATTACAAGATATAGAATAGATTAAATTTATTTAATATTATAAATATACAAAAAATTATTAGGGCATTATATTCCTATCTACATTTAGTGTTTCCTATAATAAATATTACCAAATAAAAGTTAGAATTTTAGAATTTTTAGGGTGTTACAACCCAGGACAGTCCCATCCCACTATTTGAAACTCAGAAAAAAGGCCCATGTACTTCCATTTTATATTGGCATCGTGAACTACCCATGTATGATTCCACCTTCTCAAATCATCAACAATTTCATTACTTTTCCCCAACATATATGCTAGATAGATTTCAAATGTATCATCCCACGGTTTAAGAAAGAAACTCTATGTTCAATAGCATATATGATACACTACATTGATCTGAAATGAACAACTAAATATTATTATTTAAATATAACCATTTTAACCTAGCCATTTGAATGATGGGAATGAATAGTATCAATTGAATTATGAAAATATGGTTTAAAAATGTTTAAATAATGATTAATATATCACTCAATTTATTATAAATGTAAATAAAAACCAATTGAATATGAAGGATTTGTTTTTATAAACACCTATTTAAAAAGAGAAAAATTGTGTTTATAAAATTATATCACACTTTATGTATTTTTATTTATTGAAAAATATATGGTATATATTCAATGTAATGTATTAAATTCATCTTATATGTTTTTCAGATATAATATATGAAAAAATTTAATTTTTTTGAATAAAAGAAGTATTTTTCCAAATATGCTCTTTTACCGCCTTTTGATGGAAAACCTCTTTTAAATTTATTTATTAAAAAATTTTATATGCTCTATTGGAAATAATAAACTTCTTAATTATAAGTGGGACATAAAAATTTACTTTTGATGAATTTTTGATATTGTTTGGATAACTATCATGCTTTGATGAATCGAACAAATAAGCAAAATATTAATTGAAAACAACTATTACCATTGAGATAATTTTTATGGCTAAATTATATTATTGAATGATTTTAATGTATAAATATAATATATTTTTATCATTTAATCCAATTTTGGTCATTTCAAGTAATTTCAAATTGAAATTAAATATAAATGCACACTAATCTTTTGATGGTTATTACATTTTTAAAAATTTGTTTTTTCATTTTGACAAGAGGAATTAATTTTTAATTAATTACTGAAACTTATATATTTTGAATTTTTAAAAATGGATTCCATATTTGGAATCAGAATGTCCAAATTTTATATATAGGCATCATTTATTATGAATAGTATCTTCAGTAATTGTTTTTAATTACCGTGGTTAAGGGTAAATCAGGTAATTAATATTAAACATAAAATTATAAAATTAGCCTAACACATGTCATAAATTTATTAGAAAAATAGTTTAAATCATCTCATAGAAGACTATTTAATTAAATGGATAAATCTTCCCATGGAATATAGTATAAAGCTTCTCATAGAAGCTTGTTTAATTTAAAGTATAAAGCTTCCCATGGAAGCTATTATAAAGCTCCTCATAGAATATTGTTAAATTAAAAGAACTATACTTCCCAAGGAATCCATTTTAAATCTTATCATAGAAGATTCTTTAATTAAATCACTATAGGAAAACAGAATATTTGCGATGGGATCCCGTCGCAAAAGGTCTTTTGCGACGGGGCGCTGTCGCAAATCGCCCATTGACGAAAACAGCGTCCCAAATAGGTGTTTTTGCGGCGGTCCCATCACAAAAAGAGTATTTGCGATGGTATTTTTCCCCCATCGCAAATGGGTTTTCATTTATATATAAAAAATGTATTTGCTACGGGCCATCGCAGATATATTAGTTGCGACGGGTTTCTGACCCTTCGCAAATGGGAAATTTAAAAAATATTTGCGACAAAGGTATTTTCGACGGACCGTCGCCGAAATGTTTTTACGACGGGTATTCTTCCCGTCGCAAATGTTACAATAAAAAAATTTTACGACGGGAAATCCCGTCGCAAATATTCCCATCGTAAATAATAAAAAAAATATAAAAATATAAAATAATTGATACAAATCATATAATATTATATAAAAATAATAATAATATTAATAAAATAAAAAAATTCTATTATTATAATATAAATAAAAAAATATATATAATATAATTATGAAATATTAAAATAAAATAATAATAATATGAATACAAATAATATAATATAATATAATAATAGTAATATTAATAATATAAAAAATTAATATAATAATAATATTATTAAATTATGTATATAAAAATAATATTAATAATATTAAAATAATGAAATTATATTATTATAATATTAATAATAAAAAAAATATGTAATATAATTATGAAATATTAATATCAAAAAATAATAATAATAGTACTAATATTAATAATATAAAAAATTAATATAATAATATTATTATTAAAATAAACATACATATTTATGGAAAAATAATATTAATAATATTAATATTAATAAAATTATAAAATTCTAAACTTATCAATATTAACAATAAATATAAAATATTAAAAGTAATATTACTAAAATAAGAAGACAATAAAAATAATACTAATATGTAATAGAATATTAAAAAAATAAAAACAAATTAAATCATGCAATATTCGTACTAATATGAAAGAGGAATTGTAAATAGTTAATATGACAATAAACTTCGAACTCAACTGGAGCACCTGGAGGAGGTGGTGGAGGAAACTCTATCCATAAACTATGAGTCAGACGACGCATATACTCCATCTACTCATGATGTTGCTCCTCATATTGACGTCTCCCCTCATCCTACTGTTGACGCATCTGCTCCAGCCATCGACGCATCTCCTCATCGTGCTGCTGATGCATCTGCTCCTACCCCTGACGCAAATCCTCTTTAAGCTGACTCTGAGCACGCAGGTGCTCCTGATACTGTGAGGTAGAAGATGATGTCTCTCCACAATCTCTTCTTGAGCTAGACGCCGACATCACAGCAGTACCATAATAAGCTGCAGGAGTCAAATGAGAGCCGATACCAACTACTCGGCCCTTTTCGAAGCCATACTGGGTCACCTGCATCCATGTCGTCTCTTCAAAATGGTGGGCACTAGTCTGATCACCCATCTCATCTTGACTCTCAGCCTGTGTCTGAGAGGTCGTGGCCTCATATGACCCCTTATGTATCAATTAGAAATTCAAATAATGAAAAGATTATATGCATTTAATTTTCAAACTGAAATGAAAATAATACTGACCACAATCTAACGTTGGCGGTCACCTCTAATCTCTCCAGTAGCAGGATCAGTGTACATCCTCTGATAAACGCCATACATCATAATACCGGGCTGCTCAGCTTCTTATATTAATATAAAATAAACTGTTTATATTTAAAGTTGTATAAAATATTTAAAAAAAGTACTTACCAGACGCTCTCTATACGGACTGAATGTACGACTACCGGCTCGATGCGTCACCTCTTGTCTCCCCCGATTCTGTCAACCCAATGCAGATCTCCTCTGAAACCCACCATCCAACCAGTGTGTACATAATCCATCCCAAACGTGAGATGAAATGTACTCTGTTCGGTGGGCTCTATAGGACTCATCCAATTCTGTCACTCCAGCTTTCTTCACAGCCGTCTTTCTCAAAATATGCAAAAAACTGACAGAAACAGTCACATATAGACACCACCCATGACGCGTGGATAGTGGCACGCATGCTCTCATCGATGGGATACCATAAACCCTAATATAAAGTTATTAATGAATTAAATTTCAAAATAAATAATATTTAATTACGTACCAGCCAATGATCGAACATGGCGGCATGCACATCAGTGGGAATCTGATCCCATGTGAGCCAGGGCTGAGAAAAATAATTGCACAAGATAGCGCTCCCCTGAACAATAGCTATATGCGAAAAAATTTGGAAAAATAACAAATAATCAAACAATTATGATATAAATAAATTATAATGAAATATAATTAAAATACACAGGTTACCATACCACTGCATGTGTGCATCGAATCCAAGAGGCGGACGTCGCTCCGGGATAGGATCTCGAATCATCAGTCTGGAAAGACCACGCCCCCTCCGAGTGCTCCCTGTAGTGCTAATAGCCTAAGGGTCAGATGACTCAAGAACCTCATCATACATAGGTAGATCAGCCTCCAGCAATTGACGAAACGTTTCTGAGCCCATCTGAAACATGAAATGACTGTTATTAGCAAATAGTTGAAAATAACTATTATGTATAGATATATATATTTGTTATGATTCTAACCAGCATTTTACTATGTCAATGTTCATCTTCATCATCATCTTCATAGTTGTCAATGTCAATATCTTCATCTTCCTCATCAACATCATCAATTTCCATATTAGTTTCACTTTCATCATCTCTTGTCATTTCAAATTTAGTTGTAACATCATTGACAACATCGTCACCATCGACCCTTAACTATGGGGTGTCATCCTCGTTATTCATTTCGCTTTGTGAAAAAGATGTGTTTTGAGGAGTGTCCTGAAAAATTTCATTTCCTTGCACTTCAGTGGAACCACATTCAGTTTGAGTAAACTGATTTTTTCAAGATTTAACTTTTATTATAATCCACCAATCATCCAACTCTTTTGTAGTAGCACAATATTTTGCATAATAAATTTTATGTGCCTGATGAGCCAATAAAAATGGTTCATTTAATGCAAGAAGAATTTTATGTTTAATATCAAAAATTCCATGAGTCGAATGAATACACAAGCCTCTCTCAGTATCTAGCCATCGACATTTAAACATTGTTACATAATTCTGTCCCAAATAACACAGTTCAATAATTTCTTCAAGCATGCCATAAAAGTAAACTTCAATATCTCTATAATGTGATCCCTTCAAACAAAAACCACTATTCATTGTTTTAATTGATTCCCCATATGCATGTGTATGAAAGTTATAACCATTCACCACATATGCATTATAAGATTTATCCATTTTGGATGGTGGGATACTCAATATACGCAATCGACTATCAATCTTATCCGAATGTATAGATACCTGAAAATTTGTAAAAAATTTATCACTATTATAAGTAATAAATTTATTTTATATGTAAAACCAAAAAATAATGTATGTTACCAGTTTTTGAAACCAGTAGGAATTTTTTTTACCGACGTTATTCTAAGCCAGCTGATGTAATTTGTGGAAATTGTTTCTTGATATGATCATCATATAACCTACAAATACAATATGATAAATTTACTATAATACAATCTATAGAATAAGGGATTGGAGAAATCACTGTACAATTGGTGATATTTCTTCACAGTTGAGTAGAACATATGTATGAGCTCTGTGATGTTCGTCATCTGAAAGCCATCTATCATGAACTCCACCAAAGCCAAGTTTAAGTTGATTGACAAATGATAATTGATTATTCATATCATCATCAACATTCCCCTCGTTCCAGCCCATGCGGTTAAATTTTGAAGGATATTCATATTCAAAATAATGAGTGCAGAATAAAGAAATTTCCTCTTGCAAATAAGCTTCAGCAATTGAGCCTTCAACTGATGCATTGTTATGGACATTTTTCTTCAATTTCTGCTTGCATCTCTCAAATGGGTACATCCATCGAAACTGAATCGGACCTCCTCATTTTTCTTCATGTGGAAAATGTAATATCAAATGTTCCATTTTGTCAAAGAAAGCCGGCAGAAAGATTTTTTCCAGTTTGCATATAATTACAACAACGACTTCTTCCAGTTTTCTTAGTGTATCATAGTCTGTTGTTGCCACACACATGTCTCGGAAAAAATATGATATATCCGTTATCAAATCCCAAATCTTTTAATTCAACAAACATGTTAATCCAATAGACATAGGTCTTTCCATTATAACATGACAGTCATGACTTTTTAATCCGGTAATATGACCATTTTTAACACATCTGCCCAAGTTGTAGGCATAGTCATCTTGAAGTATCAAATCTGCAATCCACTGACAAAATAATAAGCGACTCTCTTTGGTCAGTGTATAAGTTTCTTTTGGCTTCATTAATCTCTGTGATATTACATTTTCAAACAATTCAAGTTCTGGTCGCCTGCAAATTTTGGGAAGATCTAATTGTGCCTTTACATTATCTTTGGTTTTACCCAGTGTATCCAAAACTGTATAAAATAAATTATCAAAATAGTTCATCTCAATATGCATGACATCCAACATGTGTTGGACCAACAAATCATACCAATATGGCAGATTCCAAAAATGCTCTGTTTTCCCCAATTGTGTTATTTCCAAAATCCATGAATTTTTTGTTGGTTTATTGTCAGTCCAAAAGTGATGGAAGGTAATGAAAGTACAACTAATTGTAACTCTGTACCTGAGATCATAAATGCTTTGTTGTCTCCCATATAGTAAGGACATGATTTTGGACAACGTGTAGTCCAGCCAGATAACATGCCATATGCCGAGAAATCCCTAATTGTCTACATCAAAGCAGCTTTCATTACAGAATTCTATTTTGCAGCAGCATCATATGTACCAACACCATGACTCCACAATAAATTTAACTCATCAATCAATGGTTTCAAATAAACATCAATATTCTTTTTCAGATGTCCTGGGATTAATAATGTCAAAAATATATAAGGATCTTTCATCAACATCCATGGAGGAAAATTGTACAGAGTTATAAAGACAGGCCAACAGGAATACTGACTTCCAAAAGATCCAAATGGAAAAACCATCAGTAGAAAGGCCCAATCACACGTTGTGGGATTCTAAAGCAAAAGGCGGATGCACTTGATCAATATGTTTCCATGAATCACCATCAGATGGATGTATCAAGCTTTTACCATTTGAAATATTGGTTTTGTGCCATGAAATCATTGTCGCTGTGTTCTGAGACATAAATAAACGCTATAACCTGGGTGTAAGCCGGAAATATCTCAACTGTTTTATAGGAATCAATCCAGACTTGCCTGATTAGGCTTCTTTATAGCTCGGTTGTCCGCATGTGGGAAAACTATCCAACGACTCATTTTAACTAGAATATAAGATTCAATCGTTTGAACATGAATGGATCTTCTGATAACTAAGGCCCAGATTACGAACCAGTCTCTTGCTCTCATAATAGTTAGTAGGAAGCACATTTCCTTCAGGTAACAGTGCTTTAACCAAAGAAAATATCTGATCAAAAAAGTTATTTGACATTCCATTATTTGATTTAATAGCCCTAAATTTTTCAACTACTTCTAATTTTCTTATCTTGAAACCAGGATATAATGCATCCTCAATAGACCATAACAACTCAGCAAATTCAGATGGTGCCAACTCGGGAGGTAAATCAACACCATCCTCGATTTCAGTTTGTTGAATGGATGACCCTGCAACATCATGTACTAAATTCTGAAACCGTGAAGGATCTTGAATCAAATTATTAGTATCTTCTTTAAAACTACGTTCACCAGGTTGATACCAAAAAATATAATCTGATTGAAAACCATAACACAAGATATGTTTCCCAACGATGTCAAATGTCTCAAACGTTCTCAGAGCACATTTTTTACAAGGACACATAATTGTCCCTTATGAAACAAATTCCGGGTTTGATGATACAAATGATAAGAAAGCTTCAACACCATCAACATATATAGGATTTAAACTAGAACCATTTGGATTTCTACTCTAATTTATCTAAGCTCGATCATCTAATAATGATTGATGTCAATTTCCTTGTTCCATATTCATATATATCTTTCTACAAAATTGAAAACCATTACTGTTGTTAAATAATTTGATATAAGAAAAACAATATCCTAAAAAGAGAAGATATATAATTATAGTTATTTCTTATTAATTATCAATAATTATAGGCGAAACAGTTAGTTTGTAATCATCCCCACTAATTATTATTAATTTAGAAATACTTAAAAATACTTGAAAAAATGAAATATTCTTGAATAATGAAATAAAATTTTGTAATCATCATTGTGGAGATTATATTACTAATTATTCTTATTTTTTTCCAGTGGATTAGTGGCAGCTCTTTTGCCTGATGACTCATCTCCTTGCAAGGAGATGATTCGTCAGGGAAAAGTGCCTCTTTTGTCTGATAGCTCATCTCTCTTTAACTTTCTCCCGACTGAAATCAGTATGAAAAACTTTCTCTGACATATGTTAGAGAACATTTTTCATACTGATTTCAGTGGGAGAAAGTAGCAATGATATGAGATGTTGAGAAAAAGGTAGCCGCCAATCCACTGGAAATTGTGTAAATTTATATCCATGTACATGAATTTATTTTATTTTTGATTAATTATTACTAATTATTACAAATTATTACAAATCTCAATATTTCCAACAGATTTTTCTCTATTCTTAACATGTTCAAATCTTAATGAGTTGTAAATTTTCAGGTCATGCCCAATAAAAAGTTTGCGTCAACCATGTCCAATTTAAACTCTATAATTGTCCTTACATGATTGATCACCTCGCAACTAGTGTTGCAATAGGAATACACAAGTAATGTCGTTCTCATCATTAAGAATCATTTCACATGACCCTTTACATAGATCATTCTTCCTTGAAAAATTAAGAGAACTTTAGTATCTTTCCCTTAATTTTTCAAGAAATAATGGTTTATGTAAAAAGTCATTTGATATGATTCTTATATATGAGAATGACATGACTTGGGTTGTCCTACTGCAACGCTACATGTGAGGTGATCAACCAAGCAAGAACAATTATAGAGTTTACAATGGACACGGTTGACGCAAACTTTTTATTAGGCATGACCTGAAAATTGGAGACCCTTTAAGATTTGAACATGTTAAGAATAAATCAAAACTTGTTGAAAATATTGATAATTTTAATATTTTTTAAATTTTTTATAATTTTAATAATATTAATATTATTTTTATAAATATTAAACATATAATAATAAAATAATTATATTATTAATATTATATAATTATTAATATTAGAGTAATATAATATTTTATATTATTTTACTATTTATGTTACTAATTATATTACTAATTTTGTTACTGATTAGTAACAAACGTGATTGACCGCTCAACTACCTCAATTTTCTTTTCATTTGTACGTTGAGGTTGATAGGAAACTTCTCCCTCCACATGTAGTATTTACTTTTACTGTCAAAATTATAAACCGCCTCACCTCTATGCTGGTGAGGAGGTTGATAATTTTCAAAGGAAAAGAAAATAGTATATGTGGAGGCAGAAGTTTCCTGTCAAGCCTCAACACAAAAATGAAAAGAAAATTGAGGTAGATGAGCGGTCAATCACGCTTGCTAATTGTTTCCTAATTATTTTTATTTGTTTCCTAATTATTTTTATTTGTTTCCTAATTATTTTTATTTGTTTCCTAATTATTTTTATATGTTTCCATTTTATTTTTATTGGTTTCCTTATTATTTTTATTTGTTTCTTAATTATTTTAAATGTTTCTTAATTATTTTAATTATTTCTTAATTATTTTAATTGTTTCCTAATTATTTTCATTGTTTCCTAATTATCTTAATTGTTTCCTAATTATTTTAATTGATTCCTAATAATTTCAATTGTATCCTAATTATTTTAATTGTTTCCTAATTATTTTAATTTTTTCCTAATTATTTTAATTGTTTTTAATTATTTTAATTGTTTCCTAATTATTGTTTCCTAATTATTTTATTTATAATTGTTTTATAATTATTTTATTTTTAATTTTTTCATAATTATTTTAATTTTAATTATATACTACTTATTTTATTTTTAATTGTTTCCTTATTATTTTATTTCTAATTGGTTCCTAATTATTTCTATTCAATTAAATCTAATTATTTCCTAATTATTTGATGATTATTTTAATTAAATCGAATTATTTCTTAATTATTTAATAATTATATAATTATTCCTAATTAAATATAACTTTTTCTAATTATTTCTAATTAAATATATTTATTTCTAAATATTACTAAAACATCCTCCAGGAGTGTCGAACCAAGAGTGCAGCAAGGCCCGTTGTCATGTACTAGGTTACCCCGAGTCATGCTCGAAACACCTTGTCAGATTTTTCACTCCTAGGTACATCTGTGCCATAACTGCCTCTACTTGTTCGTATCCACTCAAGGACTATTTGGTACAACAACTTAATCTAATTATACTATATATCTAAATAAAAATTCTATTAAAAAAATTAAAATTAACAATTAAAAATAAAATTAACAATTAAAAATAATATAACAATTAAAAAAAACTATAAATACCTTTGATTTTTTGAAGCAGTTTCTACCTCCTAACTCCTTCTCTGCTCTTCTCGTAAGAAAAAATTAAAAAAAAAATCTACTTAGAAGAGAAATTTAAAGAGAGAAAGGAAAAAAGAAGAAGAGAGATCTGAATGATTTGAAAAAAAATAGATGGGGGTATATATAAGATAGAATATTTGCGACGATCTTATTTGCGATGGGATCCCTTCACAAATACCTATATTTGCGACGGTGTACCGTCGCAAATACCTTTACCCGCATTAATTACGGGTGGCAGTTAAAAGGGTTTTTGCGACGGGCCCATTGCAAATAGCTGCCTGCCGACATACCATTAGCGACGGGCAGATATCCCCGTCGCAAATTGCTATTTACCGCCGCCGGTATTTGCGACGGGCCCCGTCACAAATACCTTCGCCCGCATTTAATACGGGTTGTGGTTAAAAGGGTTTTTGCGACGGGCCCGTCGCAAATACCTGTAGGCCGACATACCATTACCGACGGGTGAATATCCCTGTCGCAAAAGCCTATTTACCGCCGCCGGTATTGGCGACGGGACCTGTCGCAAATAACACCTCCTGAATAGTGTTTTGCGATGGGCAATTGTCCCGTCGCAAATAGTATTTACCACCTCCGGGTACTTGCGACGGGACGAAGGGCACAGTCGCAAATAGGCTTCCCGCGTTTTGGCACGCAAACCGCGCCATACCTATTGCGACAAGTCCTATATTTCCGTCAAAACTAACTGACCATTTGCGATGGGCATATATTCCTGTCGCAAATACGCTTTTCGTCAGATTTATTGTGACGAGATATATTCCCATCACAAATTACCTGTCGCAATAATCGATTTTTCCCGTATTGAATGTACAAAGCTTCCTATGGAATCCATTTTAATGCTTCTCATGGAAGCTTCTCTAATTAAAATTGAAAAGCTTCCCATGTAAGCTAGTTTAAAACTTCTCTAATACTCATGTTTTTAATATGTATTACATTTTTTTAATATGGGTTTAAATAAGTGATATCTACAACTATAAATAGTCTTTTAAAAGCTAAAAATATTTTCTATATCATGGTATTTTATTTATAAATTTTAAAAATTAAATATATTTATTTAATAATCACACAATGTTGATGTTGTGATTATATAATTAATGGAAGATTCAAATAAATGATATTATAAATATGAAAATAAATTTTATTTGAAAATTTTGATGTCATCCACAAATTTTCAGGATGATTGTGACATTTTATATTTGAGTTAATCTAGTTTTATCGAATGAATAAACTTTTTATGGCTAAAAAAATCAATTACTAAATAGTGTCAAAATTAACCTAGGTTGAATTTTTAAAAGTTTTCTAAGAAGTTAAATTTTTTTAGTTTTTGTTGAAGAATGTTTGTTTTAATGAATAGTATTTTATGAATAGTGTTTTTGTGAGGAATAGTAAAAAATTATTCTATTATTAAATAACTTTTTACGTGAAATAATTTTAAAAATCCGACATACATGGTTGTAATCAGGGTAAAAATTTGGTTCAATAAGATGAAAATAATTTTTTTTGATGAATAGTAAAATTACAGTTTTGAGTTTTCAGTATGTTTAAAGAAATCATAACTATGTCATAATGATTTAATGAGTAAGATAATATTCTCTTAGACTCTAATGGATTAAAATATAATATGAGGTGTCCCATGTGGCCAATACCATGGGAAAATACCATTGTAAATCCCATGGTTTTGCAAATACCACTAATGGCGTGTCCCTTGGAAATTAATAAAATATTTCCTCACTTTTTCTATAAATACCAACTCATTCCTTCATTAAATTCTTTCATAATTACCTCTAAACAAAGATCTTTTATTTTTAACTTCCAATGAGTCCTACCAAGGTCCCTTCAAGCCCCCAAGGTCTCGATCTTTGATTTTTAGAAGTTACTCTTCATGGTAAGGGAACCTCTCACCCTCCTCTTATAGTCGAGACTTATTTTATGTTATATATTTGAATTTCTATTTTCATATGTTAGGGTATTATATTACATATTCCTATTATTTTATTTTTTGTTTCCATATTATGGGATTCCGTTTTTCTATCATCAATTCATTTTTTGAATTTTTAAATGATGCTGTTAGGTTGCCGAATTTTTCTAAAAGATATCACATCTTCTCTTTTCATTCAAGTTTCCTTTTCATGTGGTATATAATTAAAATATCCATACCATGATCTTATTTATATTTTATTCTATCAACATACTATATTATTATTTATTTATTAGTGGTTTAACCTTTTCCTTTATCTTTTTAATGATTTCTAAAACCATGCTATATAGCTGTTATGCTGCAGAATTTTCATCTAAAAAATTATATTTTTTTAAGAAATTCATTCATTTTATTCTATGAATACCCAAACCTATTTATTCTCTAAATGAATTCATATATATTTCAACATTTTCTATTTCATTCTATGAATAAAATAAATGAAACCCTTCTTCCTTTTCCATGGGTTTAAAATGACACAAAAATCATGTTTTTAAGAACTTTTTAAAACGTCATGATTTTGATATAAAACCGATTTATTTTATTCTATTTGGGTTATTTATGAAAAGATTTTTAATTATATAGGTGTATTACATGAAAATAATGATATATTAAGGGTGCACCCTGATAGCGCTCCAATTCATTGGGTAATGAATTTAACCTCTAGAGATGTCATGTTTTATGATACCATGGTGAATAACTTAGTTAATTTTTTTGATACCTTGGTGAATAAACATGGTAATTTTATGAATCCTTTGTGAATAACATTGGTAATTCCTAAATCACCTTGGGGATAGACCTTGGTGATATTCTTATGAATGTCTAAATTAAATGTTGTAGCACCATTTTCATGTTATGATCCAGGTTCTTATTGTTATGATATTCCTCTTTTTCATGCCTTTATGAGTGTCCTCATGTTCTTATTTATATCCATCAAGATCACATGTAAACTATTTACCCTGTTTCCCCTACTAATATTTTTGTGCTCATCCCATGTTTTTAAATTTTTTCACATGTCTTCAGATTGGTAAGGACATAGAATATGCTATGATAAAAGTATTTGACGATTTCTCTTGAAAAGAAACCATGTTTCATTTTAATAGTTTTGGTTTAAAAAAAATAGGATTGCATGTAGACTTATATAATTTTTAATATTTAATGTGTATGTATGTTTTATTCCCAATCCAATAAAACTCTAAACCTAAAAGATCATTGAGAATGAATGAAAATAAATTCTAGTCTAAATTCACTAGAATAAGTTATGTTTAAGGATGGGTCCTTATATCAAAGGACCGCATATATTAAACCAATATTCCCTACCATTTATTTAAGTCACATTGTGTAAACATATACCTAAGGATATTATGGTCCTTAAACACCCTAAAATAATCTCCCAGTAGTTAATTCCTATAATACTTTGAAAAAATCATAATAGCTTCCATCTTGAGATCGTGGGTCGGGTAATTCCACTAATGAGGCCACAACGACTATGACCCATATGCAATGACTATGCCCCCCTGCATTAGAATTTCTCCTATACTGATACCCTATGAATCATAAAATAATATATTTATCATTCCCCAATTAGGAATAATTAGAATAGATTTTGAGGGAATCCTCTTCTTCATCTTCTAAAAGGCCTTCTCACCTCCTCTAGGTTAACTAAAACTGAAACCTCTGAGAAAATATGACCCACGAAGTTAACTTGTTCAATCCAAAAATGAAATTCACTAATCAAACCATACATTTAGTTTTTTCTCAGTTTATTCAAAATAATCTCCTAATGAGTGTAATGGTCACTTCAAGTATGAGAATACACCAAGATGTCATCAGAAAATATTATGAAAATGGAATGTTGATAGGGATGAAAAAACCTATTCATCAACTCCATGATGATGGAAAGAATGTTTGTAAGATATCAGGACATCACAAGGTAATCATATAAGAAATTATGAATATGAAAATTTAAACCTGGAATATCATAAGGTTTGACTAAAACTTGATGATGTCCTGATCTCTATTTCATATTCGAGAATACCCCTGATCATATGAGATAGTCAAAAAGATCATCTATATGAGTTAAGGGATAAAAGTTTTTCACTATAAGAAGATCTATTTTCAGGTAATCCATGTAATGACTAAGGTTTCCATCCATATTTTTAGAGAAAATGACTAGTGAAACCCTAGGATAAGTAATGGGATGGTTAAAGCCCTTTGAATCCAAGTTCGATGGCTCCCTCTTGAGAACGTTCTATTCAATACTATCCATCCTGTATGGAGTAATAGAATTTTGTTCATCCTTATCCACTAGAATGATAGAAAATTATACCTTCTTATTAAGAGGTAGTCCATAAAATTCATCAGTGAAGACCCCCACGAATCGATCGGATATTGGGGGGAACTCAATATGATGTAGTCCATTATCATTCATGTAATGAATATAAATTTGGGATGTCACTCCACACATACCTTGATTCTCTGTCCCACAACTACCATATTACACATCCCAGTCACCTTTCCTCGTATATGTACCATCCTCTGGTGATGTAAAAGACACCCTCTACTGATAAAAATTCATATTGGAATGATAGGGAACCAACCAATTCATCATGAGAATAATGTCAAAGCCTTTCATCTGGAGGATGCAGAGGTTCCATGTAAAATGATTTTTGGATACCTCATGTAGACTGTCCATGCACTAGCATATAATCCATTATCATATACCAAAAGTCATATTTAACATCATCGCTATAACAGATCACTCAAAATGACATCTGAGACTCACCACAACAGGCTTAAATATGAAATAATTTGATGCCCAAGAATCAAAAAAGGGAATTAAATTTTGTATAGGAAACTAAAGTAGGTAACTCTAATAGTAAATGGCCCAGTTTCCTACTCTTAAGTATATGATGAATAGAATATATATGGAATGATCCCCATCCATATAATAGAACATGACAACTTGGTGTTGTTCTTCTCTATTGGCACTGAAAATCAATATTATACATACAACTTCCATGACCTTTTCCTTCATATATATAACATATAGTGCTCCATCTACCAACCTATTGAGGTGCTACTGAACCTTTTCATGAAGATAGAGCTAACACATATCCTCTCCCACTCGACACAAATGTGAATGTCCCGCAGATGCAATGTGATTCCCCAATATTCCCCAACCTTGACACTCAATAGGATCTCTGGGACACTGGGGCATCCTATTCGATTTTTCCCCTGATGATGAAATAACACATAACTATTGGTGGGTTTCAACTGGCCATCACTGCTCACACGTGCATACTCAAAACATCATTTTCGACCTCTAGTAGAACCACTGCTCTATCTATGTTCTGAAATGCCTTGGGTCACAACATATACATCCCTTAGGGTATAATCGGTGACATGATCCTATTTAATTATATTAGATATGGTAGTCAACTAAAATATATTCACTTGGGAATGAATGGGATTCATCAGACCATCCTCAAATCATCTCATCTTCTCTAGCTCAGCAGCTGTATAAATATGAATATTGCATTGAAGATCTATAAAATGTGACAAATAGTCCATCAATTTCATCAAAAACTTATATATTTTCATGAACAACCTATAAAATTCTACCCTTAGAGTCTCTGGGAAGAAATAATTGAAGAATATCAATTGGAAATATGACCACATTTCTTCCTGATACTAGCCACCTCGAATTAGAATATCCCAACAACATTTGGTGGATCCTCTCAGTATATAGGTAGTGAGTTTCACCCTCCTCTCAGAAGGTGTATCTAGATTCTGGAATATAGACATGACCATATCGATCTATAACTCTACAACATGTGGTCCCCCATACACTAAAAATGTTGACAGATTCTACTACTATAAATCACTAGTCAACTCTCCCATAGAAGGGGAAGATCATGAAACTCCATGAATCTTCTGCTTTTGGAACTCTCAAATACCTTTTTGTGATGTCCTAGACAAGTATTCTACTACTGGAGTTATATCTAGTGGATCATGGTCCTCCACTATCTGGGCATGGACATCAACACTCTCTTGTGAACAAAATGAGGATGTTTTGGTGGATTTCTCTACAAATTCCATGTACATGTTTCTGATAGGATTTGATAACACAATAATTCATAGATATAGAGCTAGAACAGTTCAATTCCATTCTATGTAATAGACACACCACTTTTCCAGCTCTTGGAGTCATGTCTGTGTGATAGAGACCCACATATAGAACAACAAAGATGTTATGAAATACCCACTTCTAATGTTAGGACTGGTTCAAGCTATGTGTTTTTCAATTTCAATAAGATATTAAATTCATAATTAAATATCAATTTGAATTTTTTTTAATCAAATGGTTCCATAAATATAATTCAGAAGGACTCATAAACCTTACGAATTGAAAATTTATGTTCAGTAAATCAATACCATAACATGTTCCAGTCCATGTAACCAATGGTCCATGACTCAACGTGCCATAGTTAACTACTTAAGATGTCTTCCATGGCCTATTCAGGAAAAAAAGTTAGGTTACAGAATGAACTCTAAATAACAACTTTGTTTTGTCAATATCGTACAAGAATAATTATCAAATAACAATTCCATTTCTAATAGTCAAAGCACTCCTGGAAATCACAGTTGATGCAAACAACACAATGTAATTATATGGTGTTTCATATGAATGGAATTTGACTTTCCTACAAAGTTCCTAAAATAATTCATGTTAAATGCTCTCATTACCTCATCTCATCGGGCCATGGATGAAAGAAAGATCTTAATTGGATCAATAATAATATCAAAATTTAAGTGAATTTCACAACAGTGGAATTATATCAATTGTAATAAGAAAAATAAAGAAAATAAAATTTCCATTCATTTAAATATGGATTTTCTCTATATATAGGTTACCTTCTCCCAGTGACAAACCATTAATTAACACTATAACCCTTATAATCTTATAAATATTGTCTCAAAAAATTAATGAAATAAACAAAAATAATCTAATACCACTTTGTGACATCCCATACCTGGATGCCACTAAAAAAATGCATGGGCATATTGGCGACATGGCCTCATGTGAACCTCCTCGAATGCTAGAGGCTAATGACTAGATGTGAGGACCTTGGGTGAGTCCATGGGGACACTATGAACACGTAAATAGAGTTTATAATAGTGGAAAATTAATATAACATGTAAATAGTTCAAACATTATAATAGATGGAACAACAGGAGTAGATATAAACATCTATGAAACTGATATCAATAGTCAAAAGAAGTAACTCAATCATATACAAAAAGATTATAATAATTATCATGTATCTATGAAGTAGGAAACATGGATACAACCAAAAGAATAAAGTACTATAAATATTTTACAAGATGTCTTAAAATTCTATCCAAAAAATTGAGCGCTAGTGAGTTCATCTACGACCATCATCATCTTATGCCATGCAAGAAGTCACACATCCAAAAGAGGACTCTTCCCCTTATCTAAACCTGCAAGCATGTAGTCTGTCTGGGTACCCAATTGTGTCCCAAATAGGTTGTGAGATACAATCCCCTTAGGTAACCACCCTAAGATATATCCATGTTCTAATATGGTGGTGTGAATATATAGTAAGTTAAGTAGTAATAACAACTATAAATGTGTTTGCAATAATTCTTGAAAGGGAACCAGGCTGAGACTACCTGCTTTGGACCCTATCAGAATGCCTCTAAATATGTATCAAGAGATAAAATTCCCATTAGCGCATTTTTAAGGGACACTATTCCTAATATCACATTTTTATAAGGGTCACCATGCCCGGTATCACATATATAAGAGACCCATGCCCAGTATTGTGGCAATATAAGAAGAATTCTATGCCCAAATAGTATCAAAAGGGATTCCATGCCTATATCACAAGGGAGACCATTCCCATATCATAAGGGAAAATATTATCATATCACATTATCATCACATTTATATAAAGGGATTCAATGCCTGTATCATATTTATATAAGGGTCATTGTGCCCATTAAATATTAGAAGGTTTGTCAAGCCCATGAAGTTTAT
This sequence comes from Viscum album, assembly GCA_963277665.1. Lineage (NCBI taxonomy): Eukaryota > Viridiplantae > Streptophyta > Magnoliopsida > Santalales > Viscaceae > Viscum > Viscum album. The sequence continues at coordinate 1,122,143,565 of OY728121.1, forward strand.
TTATAAAAGGTCTTCATATCCATATCTAATAATAAGGGACACCATTTCAAATCATTTATAAAGTATAAGAGTCATAATTCTGACATTCATAATATATTAGAACCATTCAAGGAATTTGGATAGTCCACAATTAATTCACAACTCATTTACATATATTATTAAAAAGTGCATAACCGTAGTTCAGTTACGCATGTGAAGCAGGATCACCAATTACGTCAATTAAATTCATTTTAATCGTCTATGGAATTATACATGTCAAGACACTATATTTATTCCATTTCAATGGATATAAACATTTCATATTGAATCCAAACAATACAATAGGTTCAATGGATATACAATCAAGAAATAAATTTAGGCACATAAGAGGGAACATCCAAGGGATGGATCCATATAATATAGAATATACATGATATTTAAAATGTGTTCTATAAATTCATTAGGTTCCAAACACATAAACGAATTTAAATTAATTATAATTTAGGACCAATGCAGAGTGAAATAGGTGTTCAAAATAGTGCAATATGTTATGAATACACCAAAAATTGGGGAAAAAATTATAGACCGCCTACCTCATACTCGTATGACTCTCTTCATCCAGTATCAACCAATAGTTTTTCCAAGATTGGAAGGTAATTGAAGAAAAGAAAAATTCATTGAAAACAGGGCATATGAGCCTGCATCTAAATAGATTTGTTGATATAAAGAAGAAATATGAATCGTTAAAATGGAATTATGATCTTACTGGTGTAGATCTAATGAGAAAAACAACGCTTTGATCAGACTCTAGTTGGATAAAAGGAATAAAAAGCTACAATGGAGGGATTTGAGACCTCAAGGAAGAGAAAGATCTACTCTGATACATTGTAATGAACAATGGTGAAAGGAAGAATCAAATATTAGATCATTAAGGAAAAAGGGTGATTTTACCAAAAATCATGGGTCTACTATTCGGTCACATGGTTGGAAAACACATGTGCCAATCATGCACCATATGCTTTATGTACGGGTACGTCAGATTGTTTGGATGCACGGTTAGGGAAATAGTTTTCCAACTATGAAAAGATATCTCTGCTAAAAAGTAAAGGCATTAACATGGGCCCATGGCCCTTAGAACATGGTTAGGTAAAACAATGTTCCCTGATTCACCCCCACCATCTCACCCTACACAGTTAGAAGATACCAAGCGAGGTCAGTTGTACAGTTTCTACAAATCATGTGGCAGAGTGATTTCATCCACCGGTTGGGTTCTGAGCTCTAATAAATCCCTAGACACCCTTGAATCCATTATAGAATCATTAGGCATCCATATTATATCCATAACAAATAATTAGACCAAAATTAAAAGGATCCATACCAAGATACAAACTGGGTTCCTATAGTATACTATAGCTCAGGTACTGCATACTCCACTTCACAAACCACTAACCTGAGCTACCTTCCTCCTCTATATGAAAACAAAATGAATTGCATAAAATATTTTTAGACTACACACTACACATCACAAAGTCTCCTCAATAATTTCCTCTACCAACTGCATACTCATCCTCATAGTCCATGGTCTACTCTTTTTCTTCCATTATATACTCTATGTGGAATCATACTTGATGCACAATCCTCAAAAAATTAACCTTATATAATTGACCTCATGGAACTAAGATTCCATAATTGTTTTAACAGACCAGTCCTCATGTACTCACTTTACCAAACTAACTTCATGGATGACTTCACCTTCATCAATATATGGATTTGATTTCACCTTAAACCACCTCTTCAAAAGAACAAAATACTTGGCCATATAGTAAGACACTAATATCGATGACACCCAAGGCATCCTCCTCAAAAAATGTTCTATTTTAGGTAATTAATGTTTTGTGCTCTTATGTGGAACTCCAAGGGTATTCAATATCTATTTAGAATATTCAAGAACTTGGAAAAATCCTATAAGCTAAATTATATTTATCTTTTGGAACCCTTGATAGCTATTCATAATTTTTTTCGATTTTCCTTATAAATTTGGATCACTAAGTCCTACCTATTACATATAAAAAAGTATTTTGATATTTTGGGTCTCCAACACTTTTGTTTTTATTGAAATGATGAAAAAAATTTATTCACATTAAATTCACTCCAAAAAACATCTTAGATTTTCATTAGGGAATTTTTCTTGATAAATCTATAAGAGCGGGTAGATATCCCTTATGGAATAAAATATCCTACCTTAATCCTATACTTAAAATTAGTCAGATTATATGAGGTGTTTTTAACATTTTCTACAATTCACTGTAGAGTTCAGGTTTTCATGATATAGATCTCTCTACAATTGATGAACTTAATCATTTCATTTCATCCTATAATCTTATTGATCCACCGTGTGTAGGAAATCATTACACCAAGGCTGATAAATGTTCTAATGCCTTGAAGTGGAATAACATAGATCTATTTGTGATTATTCATGGTTTTTGGGATCTTTAGGGTAACATTGAGGTCCTATATTTAAGTCATACTCCCTCATACCATGTACCATTCCTCCTCGATAGTTTTTTGGACATTGGAAAATCTGCAAAACCATTTAGATTTTTTAAAATATAGATTACCCAGGAAATATTTATATCTTCTATCCATCACATAATGGTTCCCTAGACTACTTAGTGAGGTATGCATGGATCTGGAGAGAAACTGAAAATTATCAAATATTATTTTAATCTTTTTAATAAAACTATATTGGGTAATTATTTTGACAAAATCTCTTTTCTAAAAAAGGAAATGAAAAGTCTTGATTCCATATATCACTCCTCCCATACATAACTCAAATGAAAGACCCTTAACAAAACAAAGTCCAATATGAATCAATCCATAAAAAATGAATAATTCTTCTATAGATAGAAATATTGTATTCAACAACATAAATACAAGGACTTAAAAACCATGTTTTTTCAATGTCATTTTATGAATAAAAATAAATTATCTAATATTTGAGTCAAAAAAATAGTGATGGAATCATAATAGGATACCTTTTTTCCTTAAAATGGATGAATGCTAATTTATTCTTAGATTTATTTAAAGCCCATCAATTTGAAAGAGAAAATGATAACCTTGATTTAGTTCCCAATATTATCAATAAGACTCACATTGAAGATCTACTATATCCAATGACCCTAGATGAACATATACACGTGCTATGAGACTCAAACTATAGTATTTACCAAAACTCGAATGGTTTCAATGGAATATTTTTTAATAACTATTTGTACATTATCAAAAAATACCTTCTGTGTATAGCTAATGATTCCTAACAGGTAATCACACCACAATTACAGTGAGTACTACCTATAATTTCCTTCTTCCCAAAACTAAAAAACCTACTAATTTTAATTATTTTTTCCCTATTTATCTTTTTTAATTTCATTATAAAATATCTCAATATACTGATCCCAGAACATATCACTTCCCTAATTAATTCTATAATATCTAAATAGCAATCCAATTTTGTCAAAAAATAATCATATTAAATACAACATTCTCATTATGAAAGAGATGATAAAAATAATGAATCATAAAATTAGAGGTTATAACATAATTGTTATGTTAGAACTATTGAAAATCATTGAATAAATATCTTAGTAATTTCTCTTTAAAATCTTGTCCAAATTTTTATTTTACTCTCAGTTTATCAGAATTATCAAGAACTTCATTTCCTCTACTAGGTGCTCTATTTTATTCATTGGATTCCCTACTAGGATATTACAACTGACATTGGTGGTTAATAAGGGACATCTAATATCCACTATTATTTTCATTATTGTATACGAATCCCTTGAATGGGGCTTATAATCTATCTTTAATTAGGGACTATTAATCCTTTTGTAACTCATAGAAAATTTCAACCTTCTTACTCATACGAAGTATGTAGATGATATTCTTATCTTCACTATGGGAGAATCCATATCTATTAGTAAACTCATTGTATTTATTATCATGCTTCAAAATGATTTCTGCCTCACTATCAAATATTCTATAATCAAATTTCTGGTGGAATGGAATTTCCCTAAAAATCATGAAAGACTCATAAAACATTTTCTAGGTAAGGGTCAATCCCATCAAATGATTACTTATCTGGTATACTCACTCTCATTTAGAAAATCAAATCATTCTCACCTCCTCACTCTAATTGACTTGTTTGACAAAAAATTGAATAATTAGAAGAAAAAATCCTCTACATGGAAGGATAATGTGAACTAATCAAATCTATCATTTTTCCATTAATTACACAATATCATTTAGTTTAACCATTCCCAAATCCACGCCTCAGATTCATAGTTGCAATATGGATGACATCTATTGCTGAGACTCTCATTCTAGCCCAAAAATGCATTGTATTTTTTAGAAAATAATTATTTATCAGACCTTACAAAATGGTATAAGAATAAGGAACATATAAGACATATTCAATACTTACATGATTAATATTTTTAATTAGATTTTATAATTTCCAATACCAAGACTAGATTCATGAGAGAATGAAAAATTAATTATTAGATGATCCAACCTATATTTATATAGTACTCCATTAACCAAGCCCACAATGTGTTACCCATGATTTTGTTAAAAGATACCAGTCAAATCACTATCTATCCTTTTAATGTTTCATATAATTCAAGTCATAAAAGGAATCAACAATATAATTTTTGAAATATTATCTATAATGACTATATTTTTAGATAATACACCATTTTATCCTAGAGACTAACTAAAAATGATTTCCTTCTGATGATTCGCTACTAAAATTTTATTTTCACCGGAATTCTAGATGTGTCCTCTATAATAGAAACTATAAAATGATTGTTCACTTGTGTAAAGACCTTGAAATTCCATATATATTTTTAAATTATTAGGGATTATTATGAGTCTGAAAAAATTAATGAAGCTTCATTCTGAGGCCCAGTGTGCCCAAAATAGAATTTCAACCTTTTTTTAAGGTATGTTTAGTAAATGTGAGAGATGCATTTTCTATATATTGAACCGATCCTTAGATTAAAAATCTGAGGGAACCAATGAATCTTCAGCACCAAGATTCACTTAAGGGAGGTTTAACTTTGACCGCAATAGGTCAGGTGAAAAAGTTAGTTTTTGTGACTTTTAAAGAAATAATAAAATAACATTAAAATTGTTATTTTATTTTCCTACCTCCTGCTGAGCAGTGGTGGTGGGATTGATGGGTTGTAAAGACATTTAATGGATTGAATATTCAGTTTGGAACCACACCATTGAGAGATTAAGAGGTTCATTCATTAATGAACCTCATTAATCTCTCATTACGTTAACCTCTATTTCCCATCTATTTAATTGATACTTGGGTTTGGGTTTTTGACACGGTTGTGAGGACCTCTGGAGAAGTACCACGACATCTTCCACTGACGGAGGATGGATGCTTGGGCGGCAGTGATCCGAGATCAAGAAATGCAATTGAATTCATCAAATTATGGCTCTTCTCTAATCATAACTGCATCATCACCCAATGGATCTTGAGGTAAGAGTTTTGTTATTAAATTCTGGTGCAATGTTTATTTCCCTCTTTCTTGAAAATAATGATGAATCATGGAAGTAATATAGTTTATAAATGTTAAATTAATCACTCCCGCTTGTTATAATGCTAACGTGGAGGGTTCATTCTAAAAAAACAAGGCCCGGACCCTCCACCGCTTTGGTATTTGTCTCTTTCTTAGAAGAAGAATTTCCAAAATGATGGAAATTTGAATCTGGGATCCACACAGTGATGGTATCAACTTGGGTGGCCTGTAGGCACATTCGTAAGGGAAAATGGACCACCATAGCTCACCTGATGACCCATGGGAGATCTGCCAGTGCCGACAGGTGACAGCGGCGACCAACATCGGCTGAACACTATGGTAGCAGGCGACACGCCATCACGGAGGCTGCAGAAGGTGGGAGGCCCTCGGCTGACCGCATTGGCAGGGAGCGGCACACCGTCGTGCGAAGCGAGAGGTGGCCGAAGATTTGAAGTCGCGGAAAAGGGGAATCACGCCCAACAGGTCCCACTGCCAGCCGAGGGGACACCACATGGAACTTCCGGTTACACAGCCTGAATGGATTTGACATTCGGGAAGGGGGAGCGACACCTGCGCGGTCGCCCGGTGGGCTAGGTTGGTCCACGGCCCAGAGGCCTAACTCCGCTGCCCAATGGGCTGAGTCTTCTGCCCAGTGTGCCGAGCCCGCCACAACCCAGCCAATTCAGGCCAGGATGGTCCATAGCCCAACTGGTTCGTCCTGGGCCGGTTCACGGCCCAACTGGTTAGGGCCGGGCTGGGTCAGACCCGGGCCGGGTCAGGCGACCAGAACTGTGTCGGGTTGGTCCGACCAAGTCGGACCAGACCCTAACCCTCTTCGACCCAGATATGATTAAAAGGCTGTATCATACAAACTAGAAATCCATTTGATGAACCTTCTACGATGTTGAAATCCATGGAATGAGATGGTCATTTTGATATATTCCACCTGGGTTTTGGAGAAAGTTGGAGTATGACCGAGTTGGATCGTACCTGAATCCAACTGGGCCCTCGACATTGAAATTTCTATAACTCTCAGAACGATCATCTGATTGATGCGACATTTGTTGTGTTGGAAACCTTATGACATGATAGATCATTCGGTTACTTATTCGTGGGACTTTGTGCCAGTTGAAATATGAACGATGTCATGAGGAGAATATCCTACCAGAATCAAGCATTCTATGTATGGAAATCCAATGGATGGGTGAGATGTGATGAATGAATAGGGATCTTGTGTGGATCAACACCTAGAAATACTAAGTGGATTAGCACCTGGCGATCATGTGTGGATTGTCACCTAGAGATCCTCTGTGGATCAACACCTAGTGATCCTATGTGGATCACCACCTAGCGATCCTGTGTGGATCAGCACCTAGCGATCCTGAGTGGATCAGCACCTAGAGATCCTATGTGGATTAGTACCAAGCGATCCTGTGTGGATCAGCAGGAGAACCTGTGATAGAATAAGATGATCTAGATTTATGACTAATCGTATGTACTTTTTTACACAAGATATACCTTTTTAGAGATGAGTCTTTCTTTGTGCTTTGTGATTGAGATCATGCTTTTTGGTTTTCATTTGTGGAATTCTGAGAGACCCTCAGGGGTATCGAGGTCCCTAATGTGTATTGTTATACTCACCCCTACACGGGCTTCTCCCACACCTTGTTGTGTATTGTGCAGATGATGAGCAGCTCAGCAATGGCTATAAGAGCCAGGACCAGGTGGTAAAAATAGGAGATTGGTTGACATGGAGAGATGTGGAGATGAGTTACACCTATGCTTCAGGTAGAATCCTTGGCAGGAAATATCAATAGCTGTTATCTATTTTTTCTATTGTAGTTGTACCTTTTAGTTGGGATTGTATTTTGACCCCTTTACTTTCAGTACACACTTTTACTACTACAGTTTTACTTCGTGGTTGCATCTTGTTGAGTTATTGGACTGTGTGTTTGTACTGGTTTAAAGGCAATTCCTTCCCATTTTAGGGATATGTCTTTCCAGTGATACTCTCTAACCCATGCCCTATAGAAGGTCGACTTGGGGTAGTCACGACACTGGCCTCAGGGGATGGTTCATGAAAAAGTGGTATCGGAGGAGTCGGTTATACCAAAGAACTAGGACTATAGTCTTTCCAATGTACAAATATTATTAAGTGTTTTGAGTGTGGTTTTTAGTTTGGGGAATTCAGTGTTGGTGTGGTGGCCAACGTATCCATACACCAGGACCCTGAATTCTAATTTCTGACTCATTGTACAAAAACACTAATTTCATGTCTATTGGAAATGTTTTACTTTTGATCTCTTTTGAGTCATCTCACCGAGTATAACTTTTTGACCATGGCACACCTGTTTCTTTTCAGAATGTTTCCGCATAGGCATCTAGCTAGGATTCTAGAGAGGGTACACTTTGATGGCCCAATGAGGGACTAGGCTTCAATGTAGGGCCATGTTACTGTGTTTTCACCTTCGGGTGGTGTACTAATAGCACCACAACTTGAAGTGCATCAGTTTCCACTAGCCCTACAGGATGACTGTGCATGGAGACTGAGCACGTTACACCAGTTCCAAAGACAGACGCATCTAAGGATTCAAGCCGAGACAGATCCCCATGCAGTTGAGGACTGGCTGGAGGCTGCGGCAGGGGTTTTTTCCCTTAGTTGAGATGTCAGAAAATCAGATGGCGATCCTAGACGATAGCTTATTCCATGGAACAGTAGGGAGATGATGGAGTCTTATGCTTTAGATACATGAGGATGCGACACTCTCCTGGATGGATTTCAAGATCCTTTTCAGGGTGGTGTTCGTTCCAGCAACTCTATGCTCTATGCGTATTCAGGAGTTTCTGCACTTACTACAGGGCAACCTAACAGTATCCCAGTACTCGGTGAGATTCACTGGCCTCTATTAATACTCCACCGACATGGTACATGACCCTTTCTTCAGGGACCATATCTTTGAACAGGGTCTCCGGTGGGAAATTATAGCATCGATGATATCACTCAATATCCCGATACAGGCTAGAGTGCTCAAGCGATAATTATTGGTGGATAGCTTCTTAGCTGAGCATGCACCGACGGTGAGAGCCACCATCAGATGATATGTAGCTCAGTAATTTGTAGCAGGTAAAAGGCAGATAACATAGAGGTTCAAGTGGGTCAGACCTTCTGTAGGATGACCCCAAGACGCAGGGTTGGAGGTGCTGAGCTCACGAGGTAGAGCCGGCCAGCAGAAGATAAAACTTTGTTTCATGTGCGGAGGGTAGGGCCACATGGATTGCGACTTCCTGACCCACAATATCGATGATCAACAGATGGTTTAGGGACTTCCGAGTAAGAGTTAGTGATTCATGAAAGGAGGTCCATAATGAGGCGGACGTGGGAGAGGTGCAGGCCGTGCAGCAGGCAGTGGGCAGCGATTTGAGGTTCTACCGCCACAACCTCCATGTGGTCTACCCCAACCAAAGGGAGATGGCAGACATTGACAAGCTCAGCTTCAGGCAGTTGAGGCCTATGACCATGGTGATCTAGAGATGATTAGATGTACGATCTGTGTCTACTCCACCATATCTGCAGTACTTATAGACATAGGTTCCAGTCACTATTTAATTTCCATGATTCTCATTCAGATATTAGAGATTCTGGTAGAGCCATTGGATCAATCCTTATGATTAAAGACTCATATGGAAGAGGATTCAATGATCACACACTAGTGTCGACAGTGTGAGCTCACTATAGGGGGTGAGAGATTTGGCTGGGATCTCCTAGTAGAAGCATCGAGGCCTTACAACTTCATTTTTGGGGATGGACTACCTATCCACAGTCCATGCTTAGATCTACTATTTTAGGTGCAAAGTGTGGTGTGTCTGTAAGGATGGGATCAGTTTTTCCTTCACCGGTGATAAGGGAACCATTGCAGCACATGTTGGACTTTCTTGGAGGAGGGTGCCGCCGATCACTCATTAGTTGGCTAGACATACCCTTGGAGTAGTTGATATGAGGAGTTTGAGTTATCCTGTAGTGGTGAACCAGTATGCTAATGTCTTTCCTGACGATGTTCTATGACCACCTCATCATAGAGAGATATATTTCTACATCTACCTCTTCCCCAAGATGACACCTTTATCTACTCCAGTATATCAGACGGCTCTGGAAGAGCTTTTTGAGTTGCGGGTATAGCTGGAGGACTTGCAGAGGGAGGGGTTCATAAGCCCCAGTGTTTCTCCATGGGCATACCCGATTTTGTTCAACAAGAAGGTAAATGGTAGTTTGAGTCTTTGCATGGACTATTAGTGCCTAAACTAGGTTACAATGTAGAAGAAGTATCCACTCCCGAGGATTAATGATCTCTTCAACCAACAGAAGGGAGCTCGATGGATTTTGAAGATAGACCTCAGATCAAGAAATCATCAACTTAGGGTACGATACAAGGATGTATCAAAGATAGCTTTTAGATGTCGGTATGGCCATTGCGAGTTCTTAGTGATTCCCTTCACTGTGACAAATGCTTCGGTAGTGTTCATGGGGCTCATGAATAGGATCATCCAGCCTTACCTTTATCTCTTCGTTGTGGTCTTCATTGACAACATATTGATTTACTAAGCATCGGAGGAGGAGTACGCCACACACTGGTAGATAGTTCTGGATACACTCTGAGAGCACCAGCTTTATAGAAAGCTCTAAAAGTGTGAGTTTTGGATATGGGAAATCCAATTTCTGGGGAACGTTTTCTCATAGGCTGGATTTGTAGTGGATCCGGTGAAGATAGAGGCAATTCTTACTTGGGAGACACCTAGGAGTGTGACTGAGGTGCGGAGTATGCTGGGAGTTGGTGGATACTACCGGAGATTTGTACCTGACTTTTTCAGAGTTGTGACTCCCTTGTCATCTTTGACAAAGAAGGGGATACCTTTCATGATGAAGGAGAGATGAAAGAAAAGTTTTCAGGAGCTAAGGTAGAGACTGAAGGGTGCCCCTATCTTGAGACTATCAGAGGAGAGCGTTGGGTATGTTGCCTAATGCGACACATCAGGGACTAGACTAGGATTTTTCCTAATGCAGGAATGAGAGATGATCATCTAAGGCTCACGTAAGCTAAGACAACATGAGAATAACTACACTAACCATGACATGGAGTTAGCATCAGTGGTATTTTCCTTGAAGATGTGCCGACACTACCTGATGGGCGATCATTTTATAGTATACTATGATCACGAGAGTATCAGGTATTTCTTCTCACTAAAGGACCTAAACCTAAGACATCGACGATTGGTTGAGTTCCTCCAGGACTATGACTTTGAGATAGTCTATACTCCTAGGAAGGTGATCGTAGTGGTAGACACACTCAGAAGGAGGTTCAGTCTATAGTTGCTGAGTGAGGCGACAGAGCAGCTAGCTACTCTGCATTTATCCTTCGTGGATAGTGATGGAGCAGCATACCTCCAGTCTATGATGGTTACTCCCCCAATACTTTAGCGAGTCGGGGAGGAAGAGCTTGGGGACATTGATTATGAGGCCCGACATGCTTAGATATCCTGCAGACGGGCTCCTGATAGATTTTCAGATAGTGGGACCATGTCATCCTCTTCAGAGGATGCACCATGGTAGCAGTGATAATACGAGAGGAAGTGTTGAGGGAGTTCCATAAATCCCCTTTGGCGGTACATCTTGGTGTGGTGAAGATGTACCGGGACCTCCGACATCAGTACTAGTGGCCAAGGATGAAGAAAGCGATGGCATAGTTCCTATCAGGATGCCTCACTTGTCAGTAAGTGAAGGCTGAGCATCAGGCACCAGCAGGCTTAGCTCAACCAGTTGAGGTACCATAGTGGAAGTGGGATGGTATATCCATGGACTTCATGATAGGGCTACCACATACATCCATGGGCCACGAATCCATTTGGGTGATCATTGACTGACATACCAAGTCAGACCACTTGCTACCCATCCAAGAGCAGGGATACGTAGAGAGCATAGGGAACCTCTACATAAATGAGATTTTACTACTTCACAGGGTTCCATCGACGATCATCTCAAATCATGATGCTCGTTTTACATCCCGTTTGTGGAAGGGATTACATGAGGCATTTGGGACTCGGCTAAGTTTGAGCACTACCTTCCATCCCCATACAGATGGTCAAACTGAGAAGACCATACAAACACCCAAGGACATGCTTCATGCTCATGTCCTTGATTTTGTCCGTAGTTGGGAGGAACAGCTACCACTGGTGGAGTTCGCATACAATAACAGATATCACTCCCCCATAGGCATTGCACCATTTGAGGCCTTGTACGAGCGACCATGCAGATCACCATTATGAAAGAAAGATTTTTGGCAGTCATCACTTATTGGTCTAGAGTTAGTACAAGTTACCATGGAGAAGGATAAGATCTTCTAGGAGAGGATGAAGACTGCAAAGATCCATCATAAGTCTTATGCCAATAAGAGATGGAGACCCATGGAGTTTGAGGAGGGAGACCATGTCTTCCTACGGGTCTCACCCAGATGAGTATTACAGAGGTTTGGCCAAGGAGACAAGCTATCTATGAGGTTCATCTGACCTTTCCAGATCCCCAATAGAGTAGGCGAGGTGTCATACCGTCTAGATCGTCCCCCATAGATGCACTGGGTGCATATTTTTTTTCCATGTATTGTATTTGAGGAGGTATGTTCATGATCCATCGAATGTTATCGACTTGGGCGAGCTAGACATCGATGATGGGGTGACATTTGTAGAGCTCCTGGTGGAGATAGATGATCGATATAAGCGGGTCATTTGTGGGTAGTAGATTCCTCTAGTGCAAGTTCATTGGTAGCACGACAACCTCCATGAGAGGACATGAGAGCGTGAGGCTCAGATACGTGCATAGTACCCCCATTTGTTTCCCTACTTTTGTTATAGCTTTGAGGGATGAAAATCCCTAAAGTGGGGAGAATGGAAAGACCCGAAAATTTCATATATATAAAATTTTAAATTATTTGGGATTATTAAGAATCAACGAAAATTGACGGCACTTGATTCTGAGACCTGATGTGCCCAGAACCAAATTTTTAACTTTTTTAAGGTACGTTCAATAATTGTACAGGCGACGTTTTCTATCTTTTGAACTGATGCTCGGATTAAAAATCCGAGAGCACCGTTGAATCTGCATCGCCGAGGTTCTGTTAAGGAAGACTTCACTTCGAACACTAAAGGTCAGGTGAAAAGTTAGTTTTTGTGACTTTTAAAGAAAAATAAAATAACATAAAAATTGTTTTGTTATTTTCCTACCTCCTGTTGAGCGATGGTGGTGGGACCGATGGGTTGAAAATCAATTTATTGGATTTACTATTCAGTTTATAACCAAACCATTGAGATATTAATAGGTTCATTCATTAATGAACCTCATTAATCTCTCATTGCATTAACATCCTTTTCCCCTCAATTTAATTGAGGCTTGGGTTGGGGTTTTTGACATGACTATGAGGACCTCTGGAAAAGTTCTGTAACATCTTCCATCGAAGGAGGACAAAAACTTGGGAGGAAATGATTCAGGATCAACGAACGCCGACGACTTTATCCAATGGGGACACTTCTCTCGCCACAACCACAACATCACCTATTAGATCTCGAGGTAGTATTTTTATTAAATTCATGTGAAATGTTTATTTCCCTAATTCTTGAAAACAATGATGAATCGTGGAAGTAATATATTTAATCATTGTTAAATTAATCACTCCCGCTTGTTATAATGCTAACACATAGTGTGTGGGCGAAACGAACAAGGCCCAGACCCTCCACCACTTCGGTATTTTTCTCATTCTTCAGAGACGAATTTCCAACATGACAAAAATTCGAATCTAGGAGCCACACAATGATGGAAGAAACTCGGGATGCCTGTAGGTGCAATCAGATGGGAAAACAGACCACCAGATCTCACCCGGTGGCCTGCGGAATATCCGTCCGTGCAACACTGGCACGACGGCGACCGGCAGCAGGCGACACACTGTCGCATGCTGTGGAGGGGTGCTGCGACATCAAGACACAAAGGCTGAAGAAGGTAGATGACCTTCAGTCGGGGTGTTTGCAGATTGAACCACACTTTCACACATTGTGGGAGGTTGCAGCGGCTTCAAAACTGTGGAAAAGGGGTCCCGCACCCTGTGGGTCCCGCTTCCAGCTGAGACAATGCCACGTGCTGACGTCGGTTACACAGCCCGAACAGATTTTCCATTCATGAAGGGGGAGAGAGCCCCACGTGGTCTCTTAGCTGGAAAATCACACCGGCCATTGGGTCAGGCCGGTTCGTGGACCAGCGGACCGAGTCCGCTGTCCAGTGGGCTAAGCCCGTCGTGGTCCAGCATAGCCTGTTCGGGCCGAGCCGTTCTGCGGGCCAGCGGGCTGAGCCCATAGTGGCCCAACAGGTTTGGGATGGGCTGGTTCAAAACCAGGTCAGACCCAGGATGGGTTAGGTCGACCCGAACTGGGCTAAGTTGGCCCAGGACAGGCAGGTCAGATCGGTCTAACTGAGTCGGATCGGACTGGGACCCTCTCCGAACGAGATACGATTAAAAGGGTGTATCATACAAACCATACATCTGTTTGATGAGCTGTCTATGGTTTTGGAATCCTTAGGATGAGATGGTACTTTTGAGAGAGTCCACTTGAGTTTTGAAGAAATTTGGAGTATGGCCAGGTTGGATCGTACCCGAATCCAACCGGGCCCTTACCACTGCAGTGCCTATAACTCTCAGACTGAGCATCTGATTGACGGACCGTTTGTTGCATTGGAACCCTTATCACTTGAAGAATCATTGGGTTACTTATTTGTGAGACTTAATTCTGGTTGATGTATGACCAATGGCTTGTTCAGTGGATCCTCACAGAATCAAGCGTACTACGTACGAGAATCCAATGGTTGAATGAGACGTGAATAATGAATAGAGATCCTTTGTGATTCAAAACCTAGAGATCCTATGTGGATCAGCACCTAGAGATCCAGTGTGGATCATCACCTAGAGATCCTATGTGGATCAGAACGTAGAGATCCAATGTGGATCATCACCCAACGATCATGTGTGGATCAACACCGAGCGATCTTGTGTGGATCAGCACCGAGCGATCCTGTGTGGATCAGCAGCAGAATCCTTGATAGAATGATATGATCTAGATTTAAAACTAATAATCTATACTTTTGTACTTAAGTTATTCCTGATTTGAGATGAGTCTTTTGCTTTGTGCTTTGTGATTGAGATCATGCTTTTTGATTTTCCTTTTTGGAATTATCAGAGACCTTCGGGGGTCTCGGGATCCCTAATGGGTATTGTTATACTCACCCCTCCATGGGCATCACCCGCACCTTGTTGTGTCTTGTGTAGACGACGACCAGCTCAGTTGAGACTATAGGATCCAGGTCTAGGTGGTATAAAGAGGTGACTGGTTGATGTGGAGAGATGTGGAGATGAGCTATACCTACCCTTCAGGTAGGATCCTTGGCGGACGATCTCAGGAGTTGTTATCTATTTTTATATTATAGTTGTACCTTTTAGTTGGGCTTATATTCCGACCCCATTAATTTCAGTACACACTTTTACTACCATAGTTTTACTTCATGGTTTCATATTTTTGTGTTCTTGGATAGTGTGTTTGTAGTGGTTTAAAGGTAATGCCTTCCTGTTTTAGGGATACACCTTTTCGGTTCTAGTCACCAACCCTTGGCCAATGGAAGGCGGGCTTGGGGTAGTCACGGCACGAGCCATGAGAGGCGGTTCATGAAAACATTCTTATTAACTATGAGACAGTTCAAAAAATATTCGGGGTATTCTTCTGGTCAGGCAGGTTTCACCCCAATATGGCTCAAATGACCACTTCTCGTGACCAATGTACTCAGTTTTAGGATGATTTTGAACACAAAGGATGAAATTTTTCATACGTATTAATGTATCTACCTATATATTAGAGAATTTGGGATATAAAGAACAACATAATCTATGATAGGGGTTTTTTTTAATGTGGATCACACCATTGCAGATACCAAATACCGCATTTATTTGATTTCCTCTACTATATCCATTCAATCTAATCATGTTTAAACTATAGATTTTATTTCTGATGATGAATATATCTTTCCTAATTCAGTCTAGAACAACTCTATATTCTAATGTTTGGACCTACCCTATAAAGGGATTTGTTTAATTAAACATATATTCTTCATTCACAACTTAATCTATGTGAATTTATATGATTTTACATAATGATAAAGGCATGTTAAAATAATCTATAGCTCATAATTTTTTTTCTCAATCTTCTTTTAGGATAAGGATATAGCTTTCCTCTTTAATATTTTTTTCATTAAAATATATTTACTAGGGATGTTTTTAATTGAATCAGATTATCTTCAGTTTTTTTAATCTATAAATAATAATACTGGGGACATTCACATCCATTATTCTTTTAGTGTTATTCTCTCCCATATCTAATATCATCTTTTTTACATACGAGATAGAAAATTAATTTATATTTCTAGGATAGATAACCTCTGATGGACTCTACAGTAAGAAAGATTCAAGGATCAATGATTTCATCTAAAACATAAAAATCATGGGAGATTTAAAATCATTGAAAAGGTCTTATAATTAATGATCAACAAAACTTCCCAGAAATGAAGATAGCACATTATCATTAGAGAACACCGTCATTTGTTCCTGAATAAATGTACACCTTTAATACTTTTAGGTGTTGTTAGGTTTTTATTTTTCCATCATGGTTCATGTATAGTATATTTTTTTATTTAATATCCTATTTAATATGTTGTTTCATGAAACTATGGTCTATGTATTGTACCATTTATTTTCACATATATTGTATGGTTCTATTTTTCTTGGCAATAAATGAGGACATGAGTAAATAAGGATGCTGAATTCGAGTTCCATCCTAAATGAAGATCTCTTATTCCAATGTTTTTAGTAAGGTATTTGTAGGAAAATCCCCAAAAAAACATTATAATCCTTTATAAATATCATTAAACCCCTAAAAATTACACATCACACCACTTATAAAAATCCCACTTTACAACTGTGTAATCCAACTACAGATCACATACTTGAATTCATAGTTAATGAAGAAACTCCACCATCTAATTATGTGGGTGTATTAGTGATCATGTACTCATTAGGCCACCAAACTCAATACATCATGGTTGTTCCAAAAATAGTACTCTTATAATACATATCAAAACATTTTGGTGGCCTATAAATTTTCACCTTACAATCACATTGTTCTCAAAAGAACTGTTTAATCGAATATAGTAGTTTTGTTCTTGGTTATGTGAGTCACATATATACCTTTATTGAAAAAATTTCCATAAAACCATGAAATTTATTTGAAAAGTCACTAATTAATCCATTTTTTCTTCATATTTGGCTTCAAAAACATTATTAAAACTTCTCTAATATCCTTCATTCACTTTAAAAACTTCACAAAACTCCATCAAAACCAACTGTTTATCATGACCAACAAATTGAATGATTATTATTAATAAAACCATTTAAAAATGAGTTTTAAAATGTTTAATCCATAAATTTATCATTAAAATAACTGATATTACATCATGTTAGTTGAACATTCTTAATTTATCATAAAATTTTGTTTGTAACACATCATCTAGACCTCAGTTTCTAAATCATAAAAAATTTCAAATATTCATCCTACTCTATCTCATAGGCAGATTCCAGATTTTCAAATAAAATAAATATTTATCATGAATGATCCAAAAATACAAATAACCCTGCCATGAAAGTTCCTTAGGCCACTAAAAAGGTCCCTAATATCTTGAGATATTAAGGAATCACTTTTCATTTTCTCTACCACCTCTAACTATGAACTTCTTCATCCGATCTTCAATGAACATCATAACATCAACATATCATTGATGTCCATATGTTCTTTACCCACATTTTCAAAAAATAAGACACAAAAAATCTTATTTGAAAAATTCTACGCCATGTTATTTTGTTAACAATAATTCCATAAATTCTAATCCTCTTTTTGATGTCAAAATCATCATTAAATTTTATGGATTTGTGGTTCATTTAGCTCACACCACCTTTTTCAATAAAATGAAAATCATCCCCTCTATCCAAAAATCATCTTCAATATACCTCCCTCAAAAGAGTTTATCAAGTTCAACCTTAACTAACCAATGATGAGTTTTCTCAAATTATACACCACTAATTAGGAAACAGAGATTTTCCCCCTAGGGAACTGAATATTTCTGCTGGTATATTGAGAATTAAATTTTATTTATACACAATTCCCTTTGACTTTCCATTAATTTTAATACAATTTTCAACTAGCATAAAAACATGAGTACTTGATATCATTTTAAACCACCAATCTGTTTAGATTCCCGAAATATATTGTTGGTAAATTCTATTCAATATCCAAAATCTTGTTTTGATAAAATATATATTTTTTATTCATTATTATATTTTAAATTAGTGAATCTTCCTCATGGAATTTGAGCATAAAAACACCCCCTAATTGTAAATAATAAAAAATAATTGTAGGAAACAAGAGTATAAATTAAAAAAACCAATTTTTTCTAAGTTAATCATCTTATACCATAGGTTCTAATTTCTTCAGTATTTTATTACATAAAAAACTTCATTTTATATCAATCACACTAACACTGAATTTTTATCAGATAAGTGATAAATAATTGTCTTATGATATATACTAGAAATAGGATTAGTTGACACCAATCAATTTTAAAAAAATCATGATACCAAATGATGAACACGTAACTTATTCATAAGGAAACTAATTTTCTCTAGATAAGGTTAAACATCATTTGAGGACTCAAAACCAACTCCCCCACCCCAAATCCATTCATCTGTTATCACCATTTTTGGGACAATTTTTTAGCATATAGATCCATTTGATGGTAATATGATTTTCTTCCATAATCTTCATGGTATTACAAAAATATTTAGCTGAAACCACTTTGATAGATTACAAGAAATAAACATGAAATAATAAAATAAAATTTTTATTTATAAAATTTTAATTCTCCCTCTTCTAGTAGTCATATACCACAAGTGAAATATATTTCACTCACTTGTCTACTAATAGATTCAACATAATGCTAATTGTTTTTTATATATTTATCACCACTTACTGTCTTATGTGGATAAACACTATTTGAAATTATTCCATTAAATATATGCCTTTAATATTCTTATTTGGAAAATAATGTGTTTGATACAACTTGTTTATTCCTGATTCCAATTAAGAATTGCAATCATTCTTACTTCACTATTTGGTCATATTTAAATTCATTTCTTATACACCCTCGGATCATACATCCCCCTTGAGACTTTACCAATTTCAATGTATATTATAAATGTTTATCAAATAGGTAGTGGAGTTTATCCAACAACCTCATGTTGAGGAATGTTGTTTTTTATGAGAGAACAACCCTTTATCTAAATATTTCCTATAGGACTTCAATGATTTTATTATTTATTTGGAATAACCTGCAAAAATTTATGTTTGAATTAATTCATTTGAATATTAAGTTTCTCATATTTTGATTCTTTTCAATATAAATTAATTATTTTCCATTCCTCTTTAGTTTCCTAGCCAATTCATGCTGATCTAGTAATATGATTTAATTATTATGCATGTTCTTAATATTCTTGTTTCTGTATAGGGTCATTGTGGGGATTTTTATTAATCCCAATAATTCACCTCCATTAGATAGATGGTTCATTTTCATTCACTTACCCCATTGTGGAATAACCCGAGAAACCTTTGTGTAATTATTCATGATTTTTTTTAATAGACAAATTATTCACCTCATCCTTTTCATGTCACATTCATTTTTTGGGATCATATCATTTTTTACACACAACTAGAGAAGTTTCAATATTTTTCTTCTTGATTTTCCTTAATTATTTCCAAGAATATTACGACATCTGTAACATAGTAAGTTCTTATTACACCCTTCATTGTTCTATTTGTTTTTTCTTTTGAAATAGTATACATGTTTTCTATCACAACATGTTTTCTTCTAGTATAAAATCTTGCTTGTATATTATAATAGTGGAGGTCTAACATCACCTAATAATGTTTTTAGTTCTATTGGGGATATCAAAATAATCATTTATATATACCTGCCTACACTAACTAATAGATTGTTGAATAGTAGTAAGACGAGGTCGATCCCATGAGGAAAAGGGTTATACATATTCAATAGTGTCAAAATTTTTAACAACTAAACAAAAACTAAAATACCTACACTACATGATTTATGTGATAGTAGGATAGATACAAAAATAAAAACAATGATGATGGAAAGTGAGTTGTGATTGAGGGGTTTTTTCAAAAAAATCCATCAGTTGTGAAATTTATTAGGATAACAAATGTATCCTTTTAAACTCAAATAGTAATATCTAAATATCCCATATCCTCTCCAAGGATTCATATAAATAATTTAGATTCATGTTGTTTAATCTCGAAATATAAGGTGGATTTGTGGTTGTCTCTCACACTCCCAGTCCCCATAACAACATTGATGTTCATTCTCAACATTTCATCTCTTTTTCTAGAAAATTTTAGAATATGGTTTCATTTACGTTAATATGAAACAAATTAAGTTTCATACTCATATCCTATTTATCAAATCACCATTAAATAAATATTTATTTATTCATTTATAATATATCAGTTATCATGAATACTATGAATTTTAATAAATATAGTAAAAGTTTAGATATAAAAAAAATATTTCATTTAAAATGTGTAAAAATGTTATTTTAACATTTATACTAAAATATTAATTTGAAATTACATAGTGGAAATCCAAATATAAATAAAAAATGATGGTCCCATTTAATATAGTAGTGTGGTTGATGACATTCCTTCTCCTCTACTCTTGATTTGGATGTTGGATAGAGATATCCCAATTTACTCCTATTTCATTATCCTATGGTAGTAGTGGAACCCCTATTGTTATGGTGAATTATGTTCTTGGTCCTCATTTGGCTGTCTCTTGATGGATGTATCCCTCCAATTATTTATTGGAATATTAACCTTTTAAAATCTCCCCATTCTTATTTTTTTATAAACTTTTCTCCCCACTTAATATTTACATCAATTGTCTTGTATTTATACTCTTTCCCCCACCTAAATTTGAATTTATCTCATTCTCATTTAATGATAGAGAGTGTGATGATCAAGTCATATTTATTTAAATGGTTTGGTAAAACTCTTTATTTGGTGGAGTGTATTGACTCCTTCCTACCAGGAATGCCACCCAATATTATCTTTATATTCAATATCCCTACCACATGCATGTTTCCTAGGGATATATGGATAAGAAAATGTACATAAATTTGGTAGTTAACAAAACCCTACAACATGGATGATATAGATCTATGGAAGAATCTTTTAATGGAAATGAATGGAATATGGTGTATTAGTGGTGACTACAATGTAACCTCTCCTAAGGATTATCACTATGATACTTTCTTATCGGTTTCATCCATGGTGTAGGATAATCCTTAAACCAAACTGACATCATGCCTCTTTTACTCCAAGATAGCTATGGTGCAAACTTCTAGTTCAGACGTAGCTTCCTTTATAGTCCAATAGTGTCCACAATATAACATTATACCCTAAGGAATAGGTTATTAATTCCAACCATAGGGACACAGAGCTATAGTATACCATTAGGAATATAGTATAGCCCCGTCAACTAGTTTTGTATTCTTTGTCATTTACACTACCATGATGAATCCTATGGCATAGTGGGGCTCGAAAATATTATAGGCTGCCTGAGATATCTTCATCAACCATGAAAGACGATAGTGAATTTTTGATGAACTACAACATAGAATAGTTGGGATTTCATTGTGAGGGATATGACACATTGGTTTCTCGGGATGACATGATTTTTTTACGACTGATTAGTAATATAAATTTGTTCTTCCCATAAAGATATTTTGGGAAGTTTCACTCTATTAAAAAATATAAACCATCCCTATATCCACTCATCAATTTATATGGGTGTATGAAGATTCCATACACCACCGTGCACTTCTCAAAATTAGTGAGACATTCCTCTAGCTTACATGTGGACTTGTTCCCCATATACTTGTGTGCTCCTGTGAGTCTACCCACACTAGTTATGATCGTTCTATGTTGGGTTGTTGGATCACCCTATGGGGTGGAATGGCTGTGAGACCTTAAGGGTACTAATATGTTTCTTTTATGTCTATGGGTTGAGGGCTATCCTAGTGGCCCATATTTTTAACCAAGTCACATTTTCTAACAAAAAATCCGATAAGGTACTAATAAAAACTAAATCATAAATAATATAAATTTTATTTCTATTAATTTTATTTTTAAAAATGTCAATCAAAATTAATAATTACCCACAAATAATAACTAATAATAAAAATATGGGTATTATCAATAAAAAATATAATAATTTCAATAATTAATATTTTAAAATTTTAAGAAAAACATGAAATTATCAAATCCCCCAAAAATATACAATGCTTCTCCTTGACCATTGTCCTCCTCCCTAAATTAAAATAGAAGCTCTATTTTACCAGTATTTAAAATTCAAAATTATTTTAGTCATAAAGTTATAAATGGGGGAAGGATAGTTTTCATGTTTTACAAAAAAATGATTTCAAATCATCACTAGAAATAATGAAATTGAAAATTATGAAGAAAAAATGGGAATCCTCATCTCTTCCATTCATGTATTTTAATTGTTCATTATTATCATTCAATGTTGTGATTGACAACACAATATTTTTTGTTCTCTCATCACTCAAGATAAAATTAAATTTGATGTTTTTCAGAAACCTTTAATACATGCACGAGACATAAAATTTTTAAATTGATATACTTTCTCCACTTTATAGAAAGAAATAAAACTAAAACTATACATCAAAAATAATAAAATATTAATCAAATAATAATCTCAAATTTTAATCTCAAAAATAATATTTATCCCTTAGTGTTAATAATTATTCAAAAATATACACAATGACATTAACCTCTTCAAAAATGTGATATTGTTCCTAACATCCAATGCTCATGTAAAGTATTGATCTATGAAAGAAAAAATAACGAGTTAATTTTTTTCTTTTTATAATTTTACAAATTTCTCAAAAATTAAGATTGTACAAATCTAAAATCTATCATTGAACACAAAATATTTGAAATCATAGATGATTTCATTATTATTTTTGACACTCCATAAATCAGCCCACATTTGTTTCTTTGTTTCTTTTTTATTTTTTTCTTTTAGAGTGGTAAAAAATAACAAATTGAAGTATGACATAAAAAGTTTCCCAAAATATTGTGAGACATACACAATTTATTATCCCAATTACGCATTTCAATTTTTCTAGGAAATCCTTATTCTACCCCTCCCCCACAAATTAAATTTGAAAATCCTAAAAACTATATAGTAAAATTTCAAATGGAAAGATTTTGTTCATATACATGTATTCCAATAAAAGTTCATTCATGATCTCTAAAGGATAATAATATGATTAATGTTACATAAGTCTCGAAGAAAATGGGTGAAAAAAAAATGGATCAATCATTTTTAAACTGAATTTATATAATCATCATTTCGATAAGATCTAAAAGAAAATCTTATTAGGTGATATGTCCCAAGATCACACATGATATTTACTAAGAAATATTGGAATTATTGGATTGGAAACCTCTCAGTAAAAAGAGCATATAATTAAATACAACAACTAATGGAATGTGTCATCATAACAGTTTAATCAATATGAAATTATGAAATTTATTTCATGAAATAATGAAGGGAATTCTTTGGAACATTTGATAAAAAAGAGAAACATAACGTTTTTTTTAATTTTAAATTCTTATGTTACACTCTAATAAATAAATTTATCCACGTTTTTTGTTCAATTTTTCAACATGAAGATTAAAAAAATTGAATATTGAGGTCCCAAAAAACATTATGCCTCAATATTTAAAAAAATTGAAAATATCGAGGTTCGGGAATGAATGTTTTTCATTATATAACAAAATAGAGCAATTCTATAAAATATCGGTGAGTAATAGTTTAATATTAAAAATTAAAGCACCCTCCCATCAACATTTGAGGATTTTATCCTTTTATATTTCCACATTTTTTATTTAAAAACCTAGAGGATAAATAAAAATAATGAAAATACATGGTATATGCATCTAAGGATGATAAACGATGGGAAAGTTTTTCCTACCTATAAAATTAAATCCTACACAATGAATTGAAATTGGGGGAAAATCCTGTAGTATTCTATAAATATTTTTTATTAAGGTGTTTATTCTTGAACTTAACATTTGGATCACATAATAGGGGTATGGTATAGATCCAAATATATCGAATTGGACTAATTTTATCTTTTTTGTGATTTTGGTGTAGCTCTTGTAATATTCCTCCTTGAAAGCACTTATTCATTTTGTTGACTGACGTTTCAAGTATTTGACATCCCTAATATTTGGAGTAAAATATAATGGGATATACATTCCTTATATAACTCCTATTAATATTATTGGGTTCAATTCATTCCTTAATATTCTGTACTCGCCCGTTCATTTTCTCAACAACACCTCTTTCTTCTTCCACAAAAATATGGGTAACCAAAACCCATAAAATATAAAAGATATGATAAAACTTCATAGTTTGTTTAGTATTGGTTCCCCTATTCTTATTCATCCTATTATTCATGGTATACACTATGGTATATGTTGGAGGGTATTCATATTCCATAGGTTCTGGATATTATTACTCCGTCATGTCAAGTATCTTATCCAATTATTCAATAGCCCATATAACCTTACCTTCTTTATATTATAATTTAAATTCTTCTTTATCAACATTATCCTCCTCAACACCATGTGTAAAGGTGTTCCCCATATAAATTTAAAAATTAACATGATGAATGATATTACATAGTTCACCTCTGGTAATATAGAAATGGTTTATAGTAGTGAAAATCCCCCTTTAAAATAATATTCAATGCTAAGGAGGGCCTCTTCTGGAATTGGGTATGATTTTTTTTCACATGGGTTTTCATGATGCTCCCATCCTGGGTGTTGGAATTTGCTCCCAATTTTATTAATTCATTTTGATGGTTTGGATTGCATGATTTCCAATTAGATGTTTTATTTCATTCAACCTATTCTTGAAATCTAAAACTAAAATACCCAGAACATAAAAAGAAAATAATAGAAATAAGATAATCTATAATAAGAAGATATAAAATAGATAGTGAAATGAATTCATTAAATATTTAATTTCTGAATTTATATTCATTAGAAATAGATCTAGTTTTTATGTCTTTCGAGAGTTTCATTAATTCTATTTGGGACATCAAAATAAAAATTTAATGTAACCCAACTATACTTACTAGTAGGTTTTATAATAGTTGTAGTACGAGGTTGATCCTACATGGAAAAGGGTTTAAAGTATTCAATAACATTGATGTTTGTCCCAATTAAACAACTACTGAAATTGCATAAACTACATGATATATTTTATGTTTTGACTGACTCAAAAATGAACATAATGATGAAGAGCAGTGAGTTTGTATTGAAAGTTGTTTTTTTATAAAAATACATTAGCTGTGAAGTTTTGGGGTGTGACAAGGGTTATTTTTCCACCCTATCTTGTTCTATTAAAATTAGCTAGATCATTTCTCAAGGATTCTGATGAATAATTTAGATACATGATGTTGTATCTCAAAACGGAAGGAAAAGTTATCGTTGGATCTCCCTCTACCGTTACCCTTAACCACATTGAGGTTATTCCTATAAATTTATTCACTTTATCCATAAAAATAGATGTTAAGGTTTTCTTTATGTCAACGTAATACTAATTAAATTTATGACCCATCTTTTTTGTTATATCACCTTTCCCTTAAATACTTAGTTATTTAGGGATAATATATCTGTTATAATTAATACTATATGGTCGAGGGAAAGGAGAATAAGGATATATTAAAAAATAAAATTGATTTCAAAACGTTAAAAAAATTTCTTTTAACATTCACACTGCCATACGAAATTCAAATGACAAAGAAAAAATCCAAAAAATGAAAATTAAATTCATAATTAATACAGAAGAAAAAAAATAAAATTAAAGTCATAATTAATATAGAATCATGATTGATGATTCTAATTCTCCTCTACTCATTCAATGGATGTAAGATAGATATCTCCCTATTTCGTCCTATATCAATTCCCTATTTTATAATTGAAATCCCCTCTGGTTTTATAAAATTATGTTCTTATTATTGGTCTATATATCTCCTGATGGATGTATTTTTCCACTTATTTATAGGAAACAAAATATTATAATATCTCATGTTTCTTTTTTTTTATATTTTCTTCTATTTTTTGATTTTATGAACATGAAATGGTCAACCATTAGTCCTCCAAACCAAAATTCAATTCATCTAATTATTATTTAATGAGATAGAATATGAAAATTGAGTCATCATTATTTAAACTATATGGTCTAAATATATCATTTGTGGAGTGACTTAAATCCTTAATAGAAGGATAGTCACCCATTATAAAATAATTTATTTTATAATTTACATATCTTGGATGATTCCTATGTGTTGCCTGAGAACATTGGGTACTTGATGTTTGCGGGTAACAAAACCCTTCAACATGGGTGATGTTGCTCTGTGTTTCATCCTTTTCATGGGAGTGTATGGATTGAAATTTATTATTAGTGTCTGTGGTATAAACTCTCCCAAGGATTATGTTAATTTTAATAGTTTCATGGGTGAATCCATGTTGTAGGAGAATACTTATTCCATAGCGAATGTCTTCCTCTTTTATTTTATGCCAACCACGGTTCAACCATCTAAATATTATGTTACTTATTTCTTGTTCAAAAGTGGGAAAAATATAATATTATCTATTAATGTGTATGTTTTTCATTCCATCCCCTATATCATAGATATATGGTGTAACATTAATACCAAAGTACATCACCATCAATTCGTTCAGTCTTCCATAAAAACTACACTGAAATAGAAAATTATATTACATAGTGGGGATCAAAAATCTACTGGACATCCCAATATCTCTTCATCACCCATGGAGGACCACAATTTAGTGGTTAAATTTGGCATTGTAACATGTTTCAGCTTCCTCTTTTATAGATATGACACATTGATGAATCATAGTTATAGAATCTTGGTGTGTATAAACAGTAGTTAAGATGTACACATCCCAAATAGATGTTAAGAAAGGTTTCACTCCACTACATAAGTTAACACATCACCCTATATGCTTGTCAAGTCATATGGTTTTCATAGGATTCCCTATGCTATTGTGACCATATCCACACTCGTGATTACTTTCCTTTGGTGATATGTAGACCCATTCCCCATACGCTAGTGTGCTCCCATGTGCATACCCGCACAAGATATTGTCATCCTCATGCATGTGGAAGTCTCTCTTTCAAGGGATATCTATCCGGATTTCTATCCCATGGGTTGAGGGATACCCCACTAGAATATGTTTAACCAATTCCTCTTTTCTTAAAAAAAACACATACGGAACATATAAAAACTAAAACAAGAAAAGAACATATATTTAAATTATATTTATTCCTTTTTTAGAAATGTATTTCCAAATTACTATATACCCAAAAATGATAACTAATAATTGAAATAACTTATTATCAATTAATTTTATAATTATTTCAATAATTAAAATTTAAAAAATGTAAGCAAATGATAAACTCATCAATGTCGTTCGGATGACCTCCCTTGATTCCTTTCTTCCATAGTGTCTCTTCAAGTGACTAATGATAATACAAATAAAACAACTCCTATTATATTCATACCTCATGTAGTTATTTTCAAATTGATATGTTTAGGAAGTTTTTCCCCTTCCCCCATTGGTCATTGGGATTCTAGGTATACACTAATGGTATTTCATGATTTCATGTAATAGTATCACTATGTTGCTACTTTTCTTTGAGAGCATTAAATTTCATATTCAGGAAGAGAAATAAATTTTCATACATAAACTATATTTTATCTTCTATTCCTATAAATTAATTATTCTTCATGGTGCAAATATCCATCATATCTTTTCCCTTTAATTATTTTATATTTGAATCCAACTCTTTCATTTACACATAATTTTCCTACTATTAAGTTTTCATTTTTCTCAACCTGGATTGATATTCTTTTTCATATTTTCTCCTATATCCAAGTTGGGTCTTGAGTGGGATAATACTATATTTTTATTCTTTCTCCATGTTTATTTTTAATGACTTCAAAATAATGTTGTTCAATTAATTCACTTGGTTCATTAATATTAGTACCAATCTTATTTATATCAATATTCAATGAGACCCATACTCTATTAATCCTCTTATTTTAAATGAAAAAATATTTAATGGTTTCATTGTAAAACTTCCCACATGATATTACCATAATCCACCCTATCTTGGAGGGAATTAATATCGTGTTGGTCTCATCATTTACTTTCTTTGAGTTCATAACCCAAAATTATTACCACTACTTCCATTGATTCCATCTAATATCCCTATATTAAAAGAATTTATAACTCTTTTTATCAGTGTTATCAGCACACACAGGTGTTTGATCTTCACCATTAAATCCTCTAAATCATTCAATTCCATCAAAATAATCACTAAAGGGGTCTATGAACTTCCTTCCTTTAGAGATGGTATCTTCGTCCTCATGTTTCTCAATCATATGATTTTATTATTCATTAGTGAAATTTAAACATTCAATCATCTTATCCTATTCTTCAATAT
This sequence comes from Viscum album, assembly GCA_963277665.1. Classification (NCBI taxonomy): domain Eukaryota; kingdom Viridiplantae; phylum Streptophyta; class Magnoliopsida; order Santalales; family Viscaceae; genus Viscum; species Viscum album. The sequence continues at coordinate 1,122,171,966 of OY728121.1, forward strand.
TAATTATAAATTTTTACACTTCTTTTATTTAATTAATACATCTATCCATCACAATTAGAGAGTTTTTCACCAAATGACACTTCTTCTTCCTCACCTTCTTCTTTCCCATTGTCATAAGAAATTAATCACCAATATGGTTCATTTTTTTTATTATTTTCCTATTTTGGAACCATCTTTTTAGGTAGACTCAAAAACCTCATTTTTCTAAGGTTTTTCCAAAAATATCCTCTCTAACCATCTATTTTTCAAAACCAATAACATAATGAGTAGTTTTCTGATAACCCTCATCTGGAAAAGATATATTAATAATCACCTCCATTATAGCAGTACACATTCTCTAACTATGATTATTCAGTTAAATATCTCATTAAAAAACATTATAACTACCTTTACATATTCTTATTGAAAAATAATCATTCATTTCTACCAAGTAAAAATTAATTACCATGGATGTTAGAGGCTTCACAATAAAATCAATTTTACAAAAAAAACCATTTATTATTTTTTATATTCAACTACAAATCTAAACATATATGCTATGATACATCTTTTTGTACCCCAAGAAAACCTGAGAGGGGAGTGAATCATGTAATTGAATTAATTAAACTTTTCCCTTTAATTTAAATATTTTTACTATCATGTTGTTATAGTGGGTTACCTATACCAAAATTTAATAGTACAATTTATTATCAAATCATGTATATAGTTAGATATACATGACGTTCACATAGCATTACAATGTGGTTTTTTATGCATCCACTATTGTAATGAAAATATCCTTATATTAATTTTCTTATCAAATGGTTATAGAAGATCCAAATCTATAATACAGACCTCAAGATACTATGAAATTAATCTTAAAAAAATTCCATATGGTTCATATACCTCGTATTGAATGGACATAGTTGTTTTCTAACTATCAGGTGATGGGGGGTCATAAGAATTGAGTCTTATTCTCATGATGTTTAAACTTGGTGATCCATAGTAGTGATAAAATGAGGAAAGACCTTTTAATAGGAACACTATATTTTTTGGGTGTCATTGGTTGTTCCGATATACAGACTTGTGTATTGGTCTCATGACTTGAGATCATTACTAGTGTGTTCCATTTGAATATGTACTTTAATTCAAGGGAAAAAAACATGATAATGGAATCATGGCACGATAGATTATGTTAGGTGTGTCATTGGTGGTATTGTATTGGTTTAATGGTGAAGAAATTATTTTTCACTTATGAGTTAAGGAAGTAATATATATCAGGCCTTATTGATCAGGATGCTAGTAACTTCATAAATCTGTCACCATAGTAATTGGAGGGTAAATCATTCCACTTAGATTAAAAAATGATAAATCAAGAAATGGGAGATGACACATGTTTGCATCATGGTTTATGATATAACTAAATACCAAGAGATTATATTACACAAAATCTGTGTATAGGTTGGTTGTCATTGCTATGAAATTCCTCATCTCATTAGAGAATTTGATGGTTTTCTAGACACTTTTTTGTCCTTTGAATATTATTCACTACTATTATGAAAAGGGTCTAGAGGGTCACACACAATAGAACATTCAAGAATCCCCCTATCAGTTGAATAAGTATATCGGACATGGTGGACCCCGCCATGAGGTCCATGTTTTCTCCAAATTATCAATCACCAAATATTAAATAAATTCTTTATTTTCAAGGTTATGAATAATAAGGTTGAATTTATTTATTAAATCTATTTACATGTTATGTAAATATAATGAAAAATATTAATCGAATAAATATTATTTTATTATTCTAGGTTTATTTAATACTAACCAGTAATTATGATTTGAGTTAAATGAATTTGTTTTATCACCTAATATATTTTATATATTATATGGATATGTTATATAACATAAATAATATTTATTATGTAGTTTAGTTTGTCAATATTATTTGTGTATTTTTTTAGGGTGTGTTTCTTTTCGGGGGCTAGGGAACCCATTACGTGTAATATACACAGCAACTATATATAAGGGATAAGAGAAGATCTTAGTGTTTTATTCATCTCTATAGGAATAAATTCTTAACTCTCCTCCTGCATTATACAGGGAGAGTGTCTCTCTCCAAGTGATAGATCTAAGGTGCCTTTGACGGATCAAATGCATGGGATAGTGGCGATCATCGCAGCATTGATGGGTTTGTCATAACTCTGCACTAACACCTAGATTATGACGAATAAAATGATTGAAAATTCTTGGATCATGTGTTGACTATCTAGAGGGGTTTATCTTCAGATCCTTTGAGAAAGAAGTAATGGAAATGGTCTATAGTCATGCAAGATTCATTTTTGGAAAAGGTATGTGTTCATTTTTTTTTGATTTGTCTAATATATGTGAGAAACTCAAACCATACAAGTCTCTGATTATTGCAGAATACAACTTCAATCATCCCAATAATGGATAATTTTAAAATCCACGTACCACCAGCTTCTGTTGCGACCTTAGTACCTGTACATGTTCCCATATTGGAAGGTATTGGGTTCTAACTAATTCTTGAATACTGTCTCTCATAGAATCACTAAATAATTAATCTCTATGTATTAATGTAAATTAATCACATAAAACAAATATTTTACATGGTTTACCACTAATGGATGCTCCATGGAGATTATTCTCATGATGTTTTAGTCCTAATAGAATCCACTATGCATCACTGGTTTTTTGGATATAATGTTTTTTTCCATTGTCAATCCACGCTAGACTCACTATCATTATAATAATTTGGGATTTATCTCTCCTCACCCAAGGTTGATGTCCACTTATTCACTCTTGAGAACTATTTTCATGAATGATATTCCATATTTTGTAGTAATGTGGTTATCTTCAACTAATTATGGATATGATGAAATACCTCTATCAAGAATGAGACTATTCATTAATCGCATATCCTCATTTAATAAAATAGTGTTATAATTCCTACTAAAATATCCATATACAATTTCATACGAAACCAAGAATAATTTTTTTTTGTTTAGCCATTACCTTCCACAAAATTATTGTAGCAGCAGTTTTCTCTCTACATGAGGGTAATTTCACAATAAGATTATCCAATCACTTTCCTCATATTAAATTACTAAGTGTGACACAATAATTATTCTTTTAACCCCCTTTCTTCCACAAAATCATATTTTTCACGATGTTTTATTATAATACATGATCTCTATAATTACCTTGTGATATCTTAATGTAAAAATATATACACTAATATACTATATGTAATGTATCATTATAGATCATATCTCATCGCCTACTAATAACAAGGACTACATACTACACCTCATGGACTATGTACTACAATTCATGGACCACCACTATAAGTTTCCTTCATCATCTATGTATAAACACAATGAACCACAAAATTACCTTTTTGGACAACATACTTCTCTTTATAGGGTCTATAAATAAGTTGTCACTATCGAACACATACATAACCTAGTGGGAAATGTACTAATGCTCTTCATGAAACACACTATTCTCATTGTAGTCTCCTCCTCCAGGAACTATACTAATGGAATAGTACATGTGAAATTAGCCTCATGTGACTGAACATATTTAACTAACTTTGCATACTAGTCCTCAGGTACTCCCTCCAGAGACCCTACTTTATGGATGGGTTCAATTTAATTTGTATATAGTTATTATTTAACTTTATATATATGCCTAATGAATTGGTTAAGGAGGTATTTATAGGAATGTTCATCATGAAACTTACTAATCCTTTGAAATTACTATTAAAACCCTAAAAATATCACATCATGATTCTTAGAATGATTATACCATATAAACGCATATGCCCATTATGAACTATGTACATAACATTGTGTTAAATGAAACATACTCACCTTATTATAATGTGTGGGATTAGCGATCACGAACCCCTTAGAATACTATTTAGATGACATCATAGTCATTCCAGAACCACCACATTTCTACTGAATACACAAAATTAGTGTTGAACCAAAAATATTTTCCATATAACTTCATGGGTCATAGATGAACCATATACTCTCCTATGTTTTAAGGTTCTTTAATATAGGTTTCATATACGTAACTTTTTGGGGGTAAATTCCCCTTCTTCCATGAACTCCCATTTTCTATCCTTGAACCCAACCACACGATCCACATAGTTGACTCCAGGATCTGCATTCCAACATCTTAGAAAGCCTTATTTCACCTTAAAAACATCATATAACCCAAATAAGGCCTCCAATTTTTCATTCCCAAGATTTTAGAAAACATTGGGAAATAATACCATTTACAAATTACATTTTAAATCTTTAAAGCTTTAATTATCCGGAAACATTATGGGATTCATGTTCTTTAAAAAAGCATCATTTTTAATCACACATTGAGTGGGATGCTTCCTCTAGACCCACTCTTATGAATCATCATAACTTCTATATTTTTATCTATCTCTATATCATTTACACATACAAATTTTGTGAATAAAATTTAAATGGACCTTGAGTGATATGAAAATACAAAAAAATATACCAAGAAATATCCTTGTGATAAAAACTAGGACCTTTACATATAGAGATATCAAGGTATATATTTTCATTTTCTTCACTAGTAATGATTGTACACCTCTTCATGAGATCATTAATGAACATCCTCACATCACTGTATCATCAATCTATATACATACATCAACCTCATTTTCAAAAAAAAATCCAATACACAAATTTTTGGTTGTAATAGTTCATAAAAAATCCAGTTCCAAGGGTTCCTTCCAAATGTTTTCTAACACCAACTATAAAAACAATCACTCTAGTATACCAGATTCAGTGATTAATTTTTTACATTAGTACGTGATAAAAGGGATTTTATTTTGAAATAATGAGAATTAAAGTATTATTAGAAGGCTAAATACATATATAATTTAGATATTAAAATGTAAATTTTAGTCACTGCATATAGAATTCCTGATAACATTATTATTTCCTATATTAAATCATTGAATCCATTAAAATATTCCTTCCAACTTCCCTAAGCAAAAATAAAGGGAGATCTCACAGACTCATTAAGGGGTTATGTACATTGGAAACTCTCAATAATACATGATGAATAAATAATGTAAAAATATAATAATCAATAATTGTTTCATACAATAAATATTAGGTGCATGAAATGAATCTACGGATAATAAAAATTTGTTAATCACATGGAAAAAATTAACTGATTTCATAATGATGGAATAAATAATTCAAAAATTATTTATCTTATTATTTAGACCTCCTCTATGATACTTTCAATAAATGGGTAGGAAAACACTAAATACCTAAATTTAAATACCATGAAATTTTATGAAACTCATTTTTAAAGTAAATTTAATTTCATAGATAGCTTGTATTACACACAAAACTGAGTTTTTAAAGACCTCAATATACAATTAATACTATTATTTAGACATTACCATTGTAATATGTCCATTGAAATTTTCAGTATCAATAGTAATAACACTATCTTAATGATATTTTCAAATATTTTAGATAAAGAAAATTTATTTTCTAGTGAAGTCTATATATGTTTCAGAAATACATTTTTCAAAATTTTTAATAAATATTATAAATAGATAATAAAAATTTTATAAAATTTATTTTATAATAATAAAATCATTTTTGAAATAATATTTCATATATATCTTCATGTTAATTTTTGATAATTTTATGAAAGGATTATTGTTTTCATGAATATTAATAATACTGATTTTTATTTAAAAGTACCTTTCCATTTAAAGTATTTCAAAAGTTAAATTGTATTTTAAAATTATATTACTAGTAATTTTACTATAATTATATTATTCTTAATCCAATTTAGGTCATTGAGATCAATTTTATGTTGAATTCTATTATAAAACATCTTATACTTATGAATATTTTTTCTTTGGAAAACACTTTTTTATCACGTATGTTTTTCTCCTATTAAATTTAATTATTCCAATTATGTTAATTTAATTTATATTAATGGAATCCATATTTTGAATCATCCTAATTAAAATTATATAATATTTTCAAATAATTTGTTTCATAATGAATATTAAAAAAATAGAAATTATTTATCAATGTTATGCCTAAAATGGGTCTACAAGGTGATTATACTAAAATGATTGTAAGAACTCTATTTTTGCTGCAAAAGACTTTGGAATATTCTTGATATTATTCTAGAGCAGCGCCTTCGGACGGCATGTGATTCCGAGCCCCGGAGTGGCCGGAATTAAAATTTCAGTGCGTTCACAATGGAAACACCGAATAAATGGGATAAATCCTAAACGGTGCTTCGGAATCTAAATCTGAGTATATGGATGGGTCTGGAATGATGTGTTTACCCTAGGAAAGACATAAAGTATGTCGGCGCGAGACGTTTGGACCCCTCGCTCGCTTTCGGAACGTTAAATGGATAATTAAGTTAATTAATTTATTCGTTTAATGGTGAAACTCATGTATCTCTTAAACGGTGGATCATATTGGAAAACTGAGGGCACCGTTGAGTTTGGAATGTGCCGTTTACCCTAGGAGGGGTGTTAGTTTGCGGGTGCAGCCCGTCTGTGAAAAATGGCCCCAGGGGCATTTTTATAATTTGGCGACTTTGGGCGTTCAATTTTATAACATTTGAACGGGGCCTCAGATTAAAATTCTGAGACCACCGTTGTGTTCATAGCATGGTTTTTAGCCTAGGGGAGGCTTAATCCCAACCCCGTTGGGAGTTCGGGTTCAGGCTGACGGGCGGGTGGTTAAGTGTTTTCTATTTAAACACTTAACCCACCCCCTCCATCATCTTCTTCTTCGCCTAGACGGCAGCAGGTGGCAGCCCTCCCTCTCCTCCACCACTCTAGAGAGGCAACTCCGGCGAGGCGCGGAAACTCTGGCGGTCCATCTTTGAAGCGTCGGGCGAAGCCCAACAAGGTAGGATCGTTGCGGTTTCAATTTTATTCTCACACCTACTTTGAGTTCAATTTTTAGCATCAATTTGTTGTTTGATCCTCGAAAAAATCCCATAATCGTGTAGTATAAATTATGAGATTTCTATCTCATTTTTCGGTCTATGAGTTGGAGTTTGGAGGAGTTCGCAAACATTCACCGAAGTTTGTGGGAATTGGGAGTCGTTTGATGTTTTTCCGGTGGTTTTGGGGCGTTCCGGCGAGGCAGCGCGGTGGTCCGGAGAACCAGCGCGGCGGCGCGACAGAGCGACCGGGTGCTGAGGGCGTCGGCACGAGGGCTTCAGCATGGGGGCCGGGCGAGCGCGGAGGTCGGCGGGGTCGTCTGGGCATTGGCGCAGGTGGCGCAGGCGGCGGTGGCTCCAGGCGGGAGGTCGAGCTCGCTGAGCGCAGGGGAGCACCGGGGTCGTGGCGCGCGACCCCCGTGGGGGAACACAACCTGCGTCGCGCGGGTCGTCACGCGGCGACGAGCCTCAGCCGGTCAGCCTAGTGGTGGACAGGGTCCCCCGCTGGCCCGCGTGACCAAGACACGGGCCAGGTAATGTGAGCCGGGCCGGCCGGCGCGGGCCGGCCTATGCCGGGCGGACCGTCCGGTCCAGGCCGGTCCAGCCCAAGGGGATATGCCCCTTAGTTTTCCGACGCCTGTAACTTTCGCAACGGGCATCCGTTTAGCACGCCGTCTATGGTGGTACGGACCTGACGTCGAGGCGGACTCTTCGAGGTGGTTCTTGGAGTTTTAACTTCCGAGAAGAGGGGATCAGGGGCACGACACGTGCATAAAGCAGCTAAGTGGGCTTCCTGGGAATTCTTGTTTTGGATGACGCGGACGCGTCCGACGTCCGTTTTGAGCACCGTCAATGGAGTTACAACCCCGGTGTCAGGGTGGAGCTTACCGGGGTTGTTTCAGGCATTGAGGCCGAAGTTGAGGCGTGTGCCCCACAGCCCGTCTTTTGAGTTGTGTGTAGCGTTTAGCGACTTTCTCATCGGGCGTCCATTCGGGGCGTGCGAGCAGTCGATTAGGGATGTTTTTCCAAGGGGATTGTAATGGTACAATCTGCTCGCTCTAATTCAGCACGATGGTGTGGGCCCCATGAGGGACGTTTGGGCGTTGACAGTGATTTTCCATCTCTATCACCGGGCGACTGTTTTGGACAAGTGAATAGTCCATCTTGTGTACTTTTTAGAGAGGATCACAATGGTGTGATCTGTTCGTTGTGTTTCAGGACCGGGATGAGGGTCACACGAAGCGTCGCCCGTGTGCGGTGCGCCAGAATGCAACGTTTTCCCTGGATATCCGTTGCGCTCAAGTGAGCAGTCTTTTTGACGTGTTTTCCCGAGGGGATCGCAATGGTGCGATGCGCCCGACTGTTTTCGAGGCCGAGGCTCGGGATCGCGGGACGCCGTTCGAGCGTGAGGCGGTGTTGGTGACTTTTCCGTCGGATATCTGTTTGAGTCGAGTAAGTAGTCTATCTCGCATGTTTTTTCACGAGGATTACAACGGTGTAATCTGTTCAGGTGAGCGGATATTCTTACGTGATCTTATTAAATGTGGAATGTGAAGGTGCCTCGGTGGTGGTTCTTCCTACGGTATTTGCAGATAACCCATGGTGTGTGATAACATGCACTCTCACGTGAGTGATGTTATGATTAACGAGATCTGGTTGGTTGTGCCTCAGCCGTTGAGGTGGCAGGTTGGATTTGTTACGTCACGCCTTCACATTGAAGTTGGGTGCCGGGTGCAAGTTAGCCTTTGGGCTGGAGATGTGGTATACTCTATGATTATATGAGAACGCTTGGAGGTACATGTGGTTGTTTGTACCTGACAACATTTGTGCATTCGTTTGGGGTTGACTTGGGGCCACACATCGTGTGGGCCCCATGTGTGTGATGTGTTCTGCATTGCGTACCTTTGACCTCTCGCAATGTAGAGGGTTCCTCAGTTCTCGACTTTTGACCAGTAGGGTTGAGTCTTCCCCTGGATCTGTGCTTTTTTGTTTGACCAGTAGGGTGGAGTTTTCCCCTGGCTTTGTGCTCTTTTGTTTGACTAGCATGGTGGAGTTTCCCCCTAACCCGATGCTATTTTGTTCAACCAGAAGGGTTGAGTGGTCTCTCCCTGGTTTTGTTCTCAATGGTTTGGCTGGCAGAGATGATTCGTTCCTATGTTTTTTCAGTTGTGAGGGGTTTCAGTACCGTTACCCTTTCACCGGACTGTGACACCATTTATGACTATGTGTGTTCGTATAGTGTGGGTGTTTCCCCACTTTCTGGGATGATTTGTCTCGGTCCGCTTCGACAGTGACTCGGCGGATTGGAGCGTGATCGCCTTGAGAGGCTGGAGAGCGTCTCCCGTTCCTTCATGATCCCTGGTAGAGTTCTTGTGGATTCAGTGTGACCAACACTTTACGCGGGCACCGATCCTCTACCCAGGAGGTTGTTTCCAATAGGGCTGAGGTTGTTACCAGTAGGGCTGAGGTTGTTTTTAGCAGGGCTGAGGTAGTTACCAGCAGGGATGCGGTTGTTTCGAGCAGGGCTCGCCAGTTGTACCATCCAGCAGGGATGACCAGTACAACAGTGTTCACTGAGCAGTACCATCCAATAGGGATGGCCAGAGCAGTTCCGGGGTTACCTCCAGTAGGGATGGGTAGTGGTCCCCGATGTCGGGCTTACCTCTAACTGGGCTAGGCAGTGGTCACTGATGTCGAGCTTACCTCCAACTGGGCTGGGCAGTGGTCCCCGATGTCGAGTTACATCCAGCTGGGCTGGGTAGTGGTCCTGTTTCCAACTTTAGTCGGGTCGCCCTCTAGTGGATTACCCTGTTATGGGACTGGGCGGTGGGGCACCCGTCGACTCATGCCGGGTCTTCCAATAGTGGGAACTCGTCGACTTCCAGGGGCCCTCCAGCGGAGCTGGGTGGGGGGTCACCTGTCGACTTTGGGGAGACCTCTCGACTCCAGGGTAGTGACGGAGTGTGGTTTGACGTACCCCCAGAACTCTCAAGTACGAGGGGCGCTTTCCCCACTGAGATACATCCTTGTGACACGACCTAAAATTGTGTGGGCGAATCAGTGCCGCCCATAGTGGATAGTGTCGAGGTGTAGTGATTTGGGCCCCAATGACTTGCAGTTCAGGGTAGACGTGCGGGATGCTGGGTGTCGATGATGGTTTACTTCTGGGACTGTTGGAGACTCACTTTTCTTGGGCTGAGCTATGGGATGGAGATCCCCTTACGATCTTGTTTGGGCTTCTTGATTGAGCATATGTATTTTTATATACCTCATTCCAGTACCCACTTCTTGGGATTGGTTACACTCCCTCCAGGAGAGGCGAAGACGCACAGGGTATGCCACATGCTTTCTGTGTCTAGCTTCTCATGCTTGGATGAGTCTACTCTCCTGCTATAGGTAGTGAAGACTCGATGATAAGTCCATCTTATCACTGTTTCCAGCTCCTGGTGTTTGGATGAGTCTACTTCCTCTCTCTTATTGGGTTGAGCTGGTCTCTTTACTGCACTCCATGTTGTATTCCTTTACTATTCCCCATTCTCTCTACAGATCACCCTTCGGTACCTCCTTTGTTGCTACCTTGAGCCTTCGGGGTATCCTACTGAGTATTTTTATACTCACCCCTACTTGGGAATTTCCCGCACTTGGTGTGACCTTGCAGACGTTGAATAGGTTGGTCGTGACGTCAGAGGAGCTTAGGAGCCGGGAGCTTGGACCACGTGTGGTGGTCGGAGTCGGGTTCCAGGTGGGGGACCCTTCCAGCTGTTTTCCTTTTGTTTACCTGTTGCCTAGTTTTGGAACTTTTTACTGGTTGGACACGTGTTTTCCCCCTTTTCTCTTCAGTTTACCTCAGTACTTTCACGTAATGTTTAGAGGTCGATGCACTATTATGGTTTATATACAGCAGTTTCCCTTTTCTTTACTTGTCTTTTCTTTTACTCTGCACTTTTGCATTTAGTGTGCTACGTGTGTGTGTTTATAGGTACATAAGCAATGGCCTCTCTGAGTTGTTTAGTCTTTGGAGCTTGTCGCCAGCCCCTGGCCTATGGAGGCGGGCTTGGGGTAGTTGCGGCTCGAGCCCGGGTCGGGTCTGGTCATGACAAAGTGGTATCAAAGGTGGTTCGTTCCTTGGGACAATGTTCAGACGTCCCAAAAATAAAAGGAATTGGTTAGGATTTAGGGCAACAATGTTAACGTGTCTCGAGAGCGGCTCTCAGGCCAGGGAGTCCAGTGATGGTGCGGCGACCGATGTATCCATTCACCAGGACGTTGATAACCCGCTTGTCGACTCAACATGATGAGAAACCTGTTGTAGGGAAAATTGGTTTGTGCATCACATAGGATTGAGTCTTTGACTGTCCTTATTGAGTCAACTCCCCGTTGTTGTTGTTATTGGTATATACATATTCGCTCATCTAACCGTGACACTCGTTGATAATATTCAGGATGTCTCCACGAAGACAGGCAGCCAAGATACTAGCTTTGGTGCGTGACGATGACCCTGTGAGCTACGTGGCCTCAGTCCTGGACCCATCATGTGAGCCCATTTCTCCAGGTGGGCCGGTAGCAGCACCCCCACCTGTTGAGCAGTAGACAGCTCTAGTAGAGCAGACGGGGCTTGAGAGCAGGTTGAGCGCGCTCCGTGAGTTCTAGCGGCAGAGAACACTGAGGTTCAGTGGTGAGCCATACCCTCAGGTAGCAGAGGTTTGGATCGAGATAGTGGTTCACCTTTTCAGGCTTGTGCAGATTCTAGCAGATCAGAGGGTGGCTTTGACATCCAACATTTTTCCTGGAGTAGCTCGGCGTTGGTGGAGTTTGGTGACTCAGTTTCTTGACGAGTCATCGCTTTTGTGGAGACTATCAGTTGTTCCTCTGTGAGGAGTTTTTCCCCTCCTACTTGCACTCCATTCGGATTCAGGAGATCCTTCAGTTTCAGCAGGTAAGGATGATTGTGGATGAGTACGCGACTAGTTTCATAGATCGTGCATGCTTTTACCCAAACATGGCGCATGATGACAACATCCGAGCATAGAAGTTTGAGCAGGGTCTCCGCCGAGAGATTCATGCTGTCAGAGTACCCTTCTGAATTTCCACATATGTTGGGATGCTAGAGCAGGCGCTGGTGATAGAGAGATTCCTATCACGTTCTAGAGTTGGTGGTGGTAGCAGGCACGTTGGAGCCGAGACGTCTGCCGCAGCTAGTGGGCGTTGGCAAGTAGAACCTCGACGTAGGTGGCTTTCTGACAACCAGACTCAGGGGCGTGGTCGTACACCACAGTGGTGCCGGAGGGCACCAGTGCAGCCTGAAGATAGTCAGTGCTATGCTTGCGATGGGAGAGGTCACTTGGCATGGGACTGCCCAACCAGGCTTGCGGAGAGCTTCAGGCAGATAGTAGGTGCACCACCACGACGGAGGTAGCGTCGTGATTAGAGTAGTACCCAGAGAGGTGGTGCTAACAGAGGAGCAAGAGGAGCTGGTAGTGGGGGACGACTTTACGAGGTCTTCCCATCACCACTAGGCGGTCCACGTTAGGCTCCAGGAGCTGACAGTTGGGACCATGGACAGCCACAAGCTTTGGATGTCTATGACCCTTCAGACCATGAGGTGATGAGAGGTACACTCCATGGATCTTCTTCCTTTTTGTAGTAGAGTTGATAGACTCTGTGTGTGAAATGATTTTCTCCCGGCTCCTTGTTTGAGTTGTTACCAGGGTGGCGCGGGGTGTCAGTGTAACCCTGTGTTGGTAAGGTAAAAGGCGAGGGACCTTTTTCTTTAGTCGATGGTGTTAACTACTTCACTTCCGATCGTTTAAGAGAGTCTTTGTTGATAGACATCGACTGTGAAATCTCACGTAACAAGATATCCTTGGGTGTTTCACCATATGGATATTCTAAATGAGGGAATCATCAGACCTTGTTCCAGGTGTGGGCGGTGATTCCAGTCGCGGCGTGCGACGTAGAGGTTTTTTCTGGGAGGTGAGCTACCCCTGAGAGCCTTCGGGCCATTTGTGACCATGTGAAGGGATGGCGAGATTTCCTACCGCCTTGCCCAAACCCCAAAGGCTGGTTTGGGTGCATATCATCTCCCGCGTGGCTCACCTAAGGAGACGTGTGTGTGCTCCTATGCATGACATCGGTGAGGGTAGACCTTATGTGAATGGATCAAATCCTTTGGTCTATGTGCGGTCGCGCAGAGCTGTGCATGAGTTCTTCTGGGTTCAGAGGAGCCAGGTGCGGGCTGAGTACCCTGAGTTATTCCCTAGATTTTCTTTTCGGGGATGAAATTCTTGAAGTAGGGAATGATGTAAGAAACCGGTTTTTTCTACGAAAGACTTTGGAATATTCTTGATATTATTCCAGAGCAGCGCCTTCAGACGACATGCGATTCCGAGCCCCGGAGTGGCCGGAATTAAATTTTCAGTGCGTTCCCATTGGAAACGCCAAATAAATGGGATAACTCCAAAACGGTGCTTTGGACCCAAAATATGAGTCTAAGGATGGGTCCATAATGAGGTTTTCACCCTAGGAACGACATTAAGAATGTCATCACGAGACGTTTGGACCCCTCGCTCACTTTCGGAACGTTAAACGGATAATTAATTTAATTAATTTATTCGTTTAATGGTGAAACTCAAGTATCTCATAAACGGTTGCTTGGATTGGAAAACCAAGGGCACCGTTGAGTTTAGAATGTGTCGTTTACCCTAGGAGGGGTGTAAGTTTTGCGGGCGTGACCCGTCTGTGAAAAATGGCCCGAGGGGCGTTTTCGTAATTTGGCGGCTTTGGGCGTTCAGTTTTATAACTTTTGAACGGGGCCTCGGATTAAAATTACGAGACTGCCGTTGCATTCAGAGCGTGTTTTTTTATCCTAGGGGAGGCTTAATCCCGACCCCATCTGGAGTTCGGGTTCGGGCCGACGGGCGGGTGGTTAAGTGTTTTCTATTTAAACACTTAACCCACCCCTCCCTCATCTTCTTCTTCACCTAGACAGCAGCAGGAGGCATCCCTCCCTATCCTCCTCCACTCAGGTGAGGAAACTCTGGCGAGGCACGACAACTCCAGCGGTCCGTCCATGAAGTGTCGGGCAAAGCCTAACAAGGTAGGATCGTTGCGGTTTCAATTTTATTCCCGTACCTACTTTGAGTTCGATTTTAAGCATCAATTTGTTGTTTGATCCTCGAGAAAATCGCATAATTGGGTAGTATAAATTACAAGCTTTACATCTCACTTTTTAGTTTATAAATCGGAGTTCGAAGGAGTTCACAAACATTCGCCAAAGTTTGCGGGAATTGGGGGTTGTTTGATGTTTTTCCGGTGGTTTTGGGGCGTTCTGGCGAGGTAACGCGGCGGTCCGGAAAACCAGCGCTGCGGCGCGGCAGAACGGCTGGGTGCTGAGTGCGTCGGCGCGAGGGCTTCAGCATGGGGGCCGGACGAGCGCGGAGGTCGGTGTGGTCGTCCGGGCGTCGGCGCAGGTGGCTCAGGCGGCAGCGGCTCCAGGCGGGAGGCCGAGCTTGGCGAGCGCAGGGGAGCACCGGGGTCGCGGCGCGCGACCCCTGTGGGGGAACACGACCCGCGTGGCGCGGGTCGTCACTCACCGACCAGCCTCAGCTGGTCAGCCTAGCGGGGGACCGGGTCCACCGCCGGCCCGCGCGGCCAATCTGCGGGCCAGCCGCTGCGCAACGGTCCAGCCGGCGCGGGCTGGCCCAGGCCGGGCGGACCAGCCGGTCCAGGCTGGTCCAGCCCAAGGGGCTTTGATCCTCAGTTTTCCGACGCCCGTAACATTCGCTACGAGCGTCCGTTTCGCACGTCGTCTATAGAAGCGCGGACTTGCCGTCAAGGTGGACTCTTCGAGGAGGTTCCAGAAGTTTTAACTTCTGAGACGAGGGGCTTGGGGGCACGACACGTGCGTAAAGCAGCTAAGTGGGCTTCCCGGGAATTCTTGTTTTGGACGACGTGGACGCGTCCGACGTCCGTTTTGAGTGTCGTCAGGGGCATTGCGACCCTGGCGTCAGGGAAGAGCTTACCAGGGTTGTTTCGGGCATTGAGGCCGAAGTTGAGGCATGGGCCCCATGGTCCGTCTTTTGAGCTACGAGCAGCGTTTAACGACTTTCTCATCGGGCGTCTGTTCGGGGCCTGCGAGCCGTTGATTCTGGATGTTTTTCCGAGGGGATTGAAATGGTGCAATCCACCCACTCAAATTCGGCACAATGGTGCGGGCCCCACGAGGGTCGTTTGGGCGTTGACGGTGATTTTCCATCTTTATCACCAGGAGACCGTTTTGGACAAGTGAATAGTCCATATTGTGTACTTTTTCGAGAGGATCGCAACAGTGCGATCCGTTCGTTGTGTTTCATGACTGGGATGCGGGTTCCACGAAGCACCACTCCTTTGCGGTGCGCCAGAATGCAGCTTTTTCCCCGGATATCCGTCGCGCTCAAGTGAGCAGTCTCTTTGACGTGTTTTCCCGAGGGGATCGCAATGGTACGCTGCACCCGACTGTTTTTGGTGCTGAGGCTCGGGATCGCGGGACGCCGTTCAGGCATGAGGCGGTGTTGGTGAATTTTCCATCGATTATCTGTTTGAGTTGAGTAAGTAGTCTATCTCGAATGTTTTTCTGTGAGGATTACAACAATGTAATCTGTTCAGGCAAGCAGAGCCTCTTACGCGATCTTATTAAATGTGGAATGTGATGGTGCCCCGGTGGTGGTTCATCCTGCAGTATTTGCAGAGAACCCTTGGCGTGTGATCGCATGCACTCTCATGTGAGTGAAGTTATGCTTAATGAGATGTGTTTTCTATGCCTCAGCCGTTGAGGTGGCAGGTTGGAGTTGTTACGTCACGCATTCACGTTGACGTTGGGTGTCGGGTGCACGTTAGCCTTTGTGCTGGAGACGTGGTATACTCTGGGAGTATACGAGAATGCTTGGAGGTACATGTGGTTGTTTGTACCTGAGAACATTTGTGCATTCGGTTGGGGTTGACTTGGGGCCACACGTCGTGTGGGACCCATGTTCGTGCCGTGTTCTGCTTTGGGTACCTCTGACCTCTCGCGACATAGAGGGTTCCTCAGTTCTCGACTTTTGACCAGCAGGGTTGAGTCTTCCCCTGGCTATTTGCTCGTTTGTTTGAACAGCAGGGTGGAGTTTTCCCCTGGCTTTGTGATCGTTTTTTTGACTAGTAGGGTGGAGTTTCCCCTGGCCCGGTGCTCTTTTGTTCGACCAGCTGGTTTGAGTGGTC
Source organism: Viscum album (assembly GCA_963277665.1). Taxonomy (NCBI): domain Eukaryota; kingdom Viridiplantae; phylum Streptophyta; class Magnoliopsida; order Santalales; family Viscaceae; genus Viscum; species Viscum album. Next base: position 1,122,188,175 of record OY728121.1, read on the forward strand.
TCCCCCTGGTTTTGTTCTCGATGGTTTGGCCGAAAGAGATGGTCAGTTCGTCTGTTTCTTCTACTGTGAGGGGTTTCAGTACCGTTCCCCTTTCACCGGACTGCGACACCGTTTACGACTACGTGTGTTCGTACAGTGTGGGTGTTTCCCCACTTTCTGGGATGAGTTGTCTCAGTCCGCTTTGACAGTGACTCGGCGGATTGGAGCGTGATTGCCTTGAGAGGCCGGGGAGTTTCTCCCGTTCCTTCGTGATCCCTGGTATAGTTCTTGTGGATTTGGTGTGACCAACACTTTATGCGGGAACCGATCCTCTACCCAGGAGGTTGTTTCCAACAGGGATGAGGTTGTTACTAACAGGGTTGAGGTTGTTTCCAACAGGGCTAAGGTTGTTACCATTAGGGTTGAGGTTGTTTTTTGCACGGCTGAGGTTGTTACCATCAGGGCTGAGGTATTTTAGAGCAGGGCTCACCAGTTGTACCATCCAGCAGGGATGGCCAGTACAGTGGTGTTCACTGAGCAGTACCATCCAACAGGGATGGCCAGAGAAATTCCGGGTTTACCTCTAGTGGGGCTGGGTAGTGGTCCCCGATGCCGGGCTTACCTCCAGCTGGGCTGGGCAGTGGTCCCCGATGCCGGGCTTACCTCTACCTGGGCTGGGCAGTGGTCCCTGATGTTGGGTTACTTCCAGCTGGGCTGGGCAGTGGTCCCGTCGCTGACTTTAGCTAGTCGCCCTCCAGTGGATTACCCTGTTACGGGACTGGGCAGTGTGGCACCCGTCGACTCTTGCCGGGTCTTTCTATAGTGGGAACCCGTTGACTCCCAGGGACCCTCCAGCGGGGCTGGGCGGGGGGGGGGGGGGGGGGGGGGGTCGCCTATCGAATTTGAGGAGACCTCTCGACTGCATGGCAGTGACGAGGTGTGGTTTGACGTACCCCCATAACTCTCAAGTACGAGGGGAACTTTCCCCACCGAGACACGTCCTTGTGATGCGACCTAAAACCGTGTGGGCGAGTCAGTGCTGCCCAAAGAGGATAGTGTCGAGGTGCAGTGATTTGGGCCCCCTTGACTTGCAGTTCGGGGCAGACGTGCGGGATACTGGGTGTCGATGATGGTTTACTTCTGGGACTGTTGGCGACTAACTTTTCTTGGGCTGAGCTACAGGATGGAGATCCCCTTATGATGTTGTTCGGGTTTCTTGATTGAGCATATGTATTTTCCTATACCTCATTCCAGTACCAACTTCTTGGGCATGGTTACTCTTTCTCCCGGAGAGTCGAAGACGCATGGGGTATGCCACGTGATTTCCATGTCCAGCTTCTCGTGGTTGGACGAGTCTACTCTCCTGCTATAGGTAGCGAATACTCGAAGATAAGTTCATCTTCTCACCGTTTCCTGCTCCTTGTATTTGGACGAGTCTACTTCATCTCTCTTGTTGGGTTGAGCTGGTCTATTTACTGCACTCCTTGATGTATTCCTTTACTATTCCCCATTATCTCTACTGCTCACCCTTCAGAACCTCTTTTGTTGATCACTCGATCCTTCGTGGTATCCTGCTGATTATTTTTATACTCACCCCTGCTTAAGCTTTGCCCGCACTTGGTGTGGCCTTGGAGACGGCGAACAGGTTGGTCGTGACGCCAGAGGAGCTTAGGAGCCGGGAGCTGGGACCATGTATGGTGGTTGGAGTCGGGTTTCAGGTGGGGGACCCTTCCAGCTATTTTCCTTTTATTTACTTGTTGCCTGGTTGTGGCACTTTTTACTGGTTGGGGGCGTTTTTTTCCTTTTCTCTTCAGTTTACCTTAGCACTTGCTTGTACTATTTAGAGGTCGATGCACTATTGTGGTTTATATACAGCAGTTCCCCTTTTCTTTACATGTCTTTTCTTTTACTCTGCACTTTTGCATTGAGTGTGTTGTGTGTGTGTGTGTACAAGTACTTAGGCAAAGGACTCCCCGAGTTGTTTATCCTTCGGCGCTTGTCGCTAGCCCCTGGCCTATGGAGGTGGGCTTGGGGTAGTTGCGGCTCGAGCCCGGGTAGGGTCGGGTCGTGACAATGATATAGGTTAAAATCATAAAAAAATGTCTACATACTATTTTATGGCCATATTTATAACTAATCACATATAATTTTTGAAAATGATCCCTTTTTGGGACTTTAGCCTTGTGTAAAATATTGTTATTCATTTTTCTCCTTAAAATTCAAACCGTGTCCAATCCCACACTTATGAAAGGGGAGCCCATATACTATGATGCTCACACTTCCAATGAACTTTATGTTTACAAACCCATAACAAATACCTTCCATAAATCCCTATAATATTTCTATAGGCCATATATTTATAAGCAAACCTTCATATACTGGCTTTTGGTGCAAACCTAAGGTGGTTTTCTAAAGAGGAGGTATTGGTATTAACTGATAATTTTTGTTTTTTTTCTTCTTCCAACAACTTCATATAACATTAAAATTTGATAAAATAATAAAATAGTTATGATAAATATACTTAAATTTTTTAGTTAAATAACCTATATCCATCTCCTCGTCCATCAAATGGAAAATGAACTATCGATCAGATGTACAGAGGACAACCGCCTCGTAAACCGATGTAAGTATTTTTCAAAAACAAACTCATACAAATAAAAATAATGATGTATTTAACATATTTATAATGTATTTATTAAATATTTAAACTTATGTGATTATAATATCACATATAATTTTTTATGTTACAATATTTCGGAAAATAATAATGTCACTTGTGTGTATGTGTAGACTACCGCCTCCACATTGTGATGTGGTAGGATTTTCATTTTATATTGACATGGAAAGTAATATGGAAATATTAATAGAATATATATGATATTTACTATATATTATTTAATATTTTTTGTTTAATTAATATATACATTTCCTTCATTCCATCTGTTGTTACAATGGAAACAACGTTCATCCCCACATACATCTAACCTTATCCATGGTGTAATTCATTTTCTATCTATACATTTTAGGGATTACTCTATATAAATTTATAAGTAATATATATTATATTTATATAAATTTTCAAAATATTAAAATGAGGGAATCAAGATCAATGTTGAAGGATCACAAATACCAAACAAAAACATACATGATAAAATAAAAATGGTATTAACTAAAACGTGATTTTAACAAGGAATTGTTAATAAACGGGTAACAAGATGTCATAAGTAATTCATATAAGTTATGATATAATTATATTTAGTATTATATTTATAGAATATATTTTTTATAAACATATAGTTATTATATATGAGGCTCTAATTTTTATAAAGAAAGTCAAGACATGAGATAAAAGATTTTCGTATAGCATTTATCATTAAGAGACACATGTTATATTAACCACTTGTTTACTCTTTTTATTGTATATATTACCCATGAATATATATTATTTTTATTCCTATAAAATATAAGGGGATTTAAATTTCCATATATTTTTCTTTCTTTCATGTGGTTTATGATTCAAATGGTTCCGTAGTGGTAATCATTTGATGTTATAATCTCAGTATCTACCATCATTTTTAATGATTATGCATCCATTGAAAAGTTCATAAGATATAAATCTAAAAAAACACATCAATTTTGTTATCCTATAGTTATTTATAAAAATTAAATGGTTAAATTTAATATTCATCTCTTTATGTACTCAAGATTCAAAATAATGTTTTGAAGGAAATATTAATTTATTTCTATCTTTACTTGAAAAATATTTTTCTTATATATTTGTGTTTTATGAAATTTCTTTCATGAATGTCTTTAATTATATACTATTATGGATTAAATTAATTTTTACACATGATTTAATTTAATAAAAATTAAAAGGAATCCCTCTTTCTCTATCTGAACAAGGAACATTTTACTTTTTCCAAAAATGTTAAAGGTGTCTTCATTTTAACATATAGGGCATGCATGATATTTTCTACTTCCATGAAAAGTAAATGATTTATTGATTACTATATATTTTTACATGGTTATTTTCGATGAAAATTATTTCTTTAATATTTGATACATTTATATAATTTAAATAACTGATTTCAAAATTGAATGGATATTTTCCCACAGAAATGTTCCGAGTGATATATCAAAATTATTTTCCATCTATGTTGGCATCGTTATATGTTAAATAAGATTCACTATTAATATTATCCATTGGTACCTTACTTATTAATTATATATATAAGTTATGATTATGAAACCAATTTCTTTCCAATAAGATATGCTACTATTGAATAATTATGAAACATTTTTCCTTTTCATGGTCATGATATGATGAATGTTTTATGGTCATATGGAGAAAGAATTAATGGAATATGTGATGGGTAAGACCTATATCTACCTCTAATTAATTGGTTAATGATTAATCTACTATAAGTTCAAAGGATTTGTGGGAGGTTATCATAATCCCAAAACAGGGTACATGGGAGGTTATCCCAATCCTATAAGAGGGAACACAAGAGGTTATCCCAAGCTCAAATTAGGGTACATTGGAGGTTATCAAATGCTTTAAAGTGTGTATATGGGAGGTTATCCCATTACAAAAATTGGGTAAATTTTTGGTTATCTCAACTCTGATGTAGGAACACAAGTGTTTCTACCAATACAAACTTGTTATAAATGTATTGGTGGATATCCTTGACATAATATTTTATATGATTATGTATATGTAAAAAAAGTAGGTCTTATTCCAATGTTATTCTACCATGGATCATGTTTTTTTGTTTCATTTATGTTTCATGTCTTAGGAACAACCATGATTTATGTAATGGCTAATGTTTATGATCTATAATATACAGGGTATGGTTTTAAATTTTTATTCTCATGGTTTCATACCTATATATTCATGTTATATTGATATATCCCCTGTTTATCATTACTGAGCATCTATGATCACCCTTTAATTTGGTTTCCCTTACCTAGGTTATGAGTAATGAAATTCTATTTCATATGAATATGAATGTTTTTAGTCATGATGAACTTTGAGGGATATAATATAGTTCACTTATGAATGAGATTGTAATATATCCATGTTTACAGAAAATTAGACCTAAAAGATTCTAGAATGGATCATAATGTTACGTAATCTATCTAGATGTGTTATTTATGTTGGAAATGTGTATGGGGTTATAAAAATAATAAGGCATTCCAACTTATTTGTCTTGTGAGACCACAACCTACGTATCACGGGTCTGTGTAATTCTAGCCACCACCCATCATATTTACTTCACTAATGAATTAATCACATATTGAGTGATCAATATATTACATAATCCATATATCTTTTTAATCAGTAATTCCCCTATTGAAATAATAATATATAATATAAATATTTCTAATTTCAATTGAATAACATTTTTAGTGTTCTTCCTTCAACTAACACCATATAATTAAATTTTATACAGCTAAGTCAATGTAGGGATGATGTTGAATATATCCCATGTATAAATGACCATAGATATAAAGGATAAAAATATAGTCAAAAGAATGTTGTGATTTATAGAGAACATAACATTAAGGAACGAGAATATTATTTATGGGAAATGTAATAAATAAAAAATAAACCAATAATGGGTGAAAGAAGACCATAAATGTTTCATAACTGAAGGGTTTTTAAATACTAAATTCTATTTATATTTATAAAGGAACTTATAAGAATAATTTTAAAAACAACCTCATTGATGTTTTTATAGCTTTATTATAATAACTACATTATAAATAACTTTCATAACTCCTTTCAAAAGGAATAAAATATACTATTATAACATTATATGGAAAATAATTTTTAATTAAAAAATCTTGAAAATAAACTATTATTATATAAGAAAATATGTGGGTGAGGATAAAAATATAAATAAGTGAATCAAAATTTCATTTTGAAAATTTTATGAAAATATTATCCCTTTTCTTTTGATATATAAAAAATGAAAAATCACATAATAATGGGAAGATGATTTTATTTTTAAAATCATGGGATTTTTTATGAGAAGAATAATAATGAAGAAAGTATAATGTTATGGGGAAATATAAAATTTTTAAACATAAGAAAACATTTTTCTCCTATATTTGTTAAGAAAGTAAAAAATATACTATGTAGGAGAAATTTATAAACATTCTATGATACATTTTATATGAAAAATTAATTTTTATAGGACATTAACTCTAGAAATCATTTATGATTGAAAAATAACATTCTTTAAAATAAATAAATAGAATTATTGTAGATCAGAAATATTCCTAACCAAAAAATGATAAATTAGGTTATATTTTGTTATAAAAATTATTTTAATGGTCCTGAATACCATATTGGGGAATAATAATTGAAAAATATAAAAATAAATATAGGAACAAAAAATAAATGGGGTTTTATAGAGAAAAAACATATAATTACCTCAACGTAAATTGAATAAAAAATAATCCTGTTAAATGTGAGCAGGTAAAATAAACCCTGAAATTGGATTCCCTCTTGGCCGAGTTCACTTTTCTTCCTGAATAATGAAATCAAATTTATTAAATACATTATTAAGAACCTATTTCTTTTAATTTTAATATTTTATGGTCTATTGGTTATCATATGCAATTCATTTATTATATAGTGTTTTCTTACGTCTTCCACTTGAGGTTATTCAAAAAGTTTCTCCAAAAACACTTCAGTATGTATAAAATAGTTAAAACTATTATAAAATATTTTCATCATCTCTATAATCATAGAAGTATTTTTTTCTTTTATCATAATAATACCACAATTTTTTTTTTATTTTTATAGGTTGTCAAAAATATATTCATACTAAGAAATTTTTTTATCAGCATTACTTGGTGGTTATATTTACATGGAAATTTAATTTATAATATTATTAGTAATATAACTAATTTAAATTTTAATAATGTAAATAATTCCATAAATATTATATTATGAAATTAAATACACTTTTATCATGATTTTCCTGAAATTTTAATTAATTATTCTTGGTCAATATTGATTTAGAATATATAAATATAAACTAAATATCACTAAATATAGAAAAATAATAGTATATGATATTTCAAGTCCTAAGGTCAGTCCCATGAGAAAACGGTTAGATAATTAATTCAATTTAATAATTAAAACACAAAACTAGAGATGATTTTAGAATGAAATGTAACACAATTTTTCTTGAATGTTTGAAGAGAGTGGTAGAATACAATGAAAACAATTCATACATAGAATTTCATATGTAAGTTCTAGAACTAGTTTTTTATAGATTAAACTATTAATATTTTTTCTATAATTATTTGGTCTAATTCTTTCTTATGGTCCGGGTGAACACACACTCCCTCTCACAAACTCCCCTTTTCGAATGGCCATATACATCACTTTATTAGTGAAATAGGTAACATAAAACCATTTTTAATCATATAATTTGATCTCATAAAATGTTCAGGGATAAGGAAAAATTATAAAAATTAGATTAAATAAAACCCTATAAATTAATATCTAATTGACAAACATGAGAAATAAGGAAGGGAGGGGATGAAGATAATTGGGATGAAATTACAGAACATGAATTAAAATAAAAATATATCTAATTAAAAAATACAATCCCACTTCATTTCATACAACGTCACAAAGAAAGATACACTCTCATACAATTCATGGGAGTGACTAAAAACAAAGTAAGAAACCCTGAAAATTGAAATTAGTTGCCTAGTCAAGCCTGATTACAGTAGTATCACCACTATAGTCTAGGTCTAGCTAAACCTATTCCCCATCAGATATTCCCAACTATTTATAGACCTTTATAACCATTATGTCTCGGCCTAACATAAAAATATATATTCAATCCATGTTCCTCAATAATCATGTTAAAACAATTAGATATTACACCTCAAATATTAGTGGATATGTACTTTTAATTATCAAATCACTAAAGCATTCATTGTTTGATTCTTTCTTTATGACACAATCTTCAAATTTTCCACCACTATTTTCATAGTTATTCTTACTTCATCGCATTACAGATTCATCTCATAGAATAAACACAATTCATATATTCGTTATAATATTGTACCCTCATCTTCGCACAATGAATAAAAATATTTATGGAGAGAATGAACATCTCCAATATGGAAAAGAGTATACACATTTGTTATGAAACAACGAAACTTATATAGCTCTTTAAAGCATTCCCTAAACCTTTCATACCCTTACATGGGATACATGTGACCATTCTGAAACTATAATACCTTGATGTATCTCCCATAGTGGTATGAACCTCCGATCATGATATGAACATCTTCATTAGCTTCATGCACAGATTCGACTCCCTTGAATGAACCAGTAGGGGAAAATATGAACTAGATTGGCATCATAAATTTCATTATGGTGAGATTATGACTCATGGTGTCTTCTCTATAGTATTTTCATGATTCCCGAATTCTTTCAGGGTGATTTAGGAACTTATTATAGGTGTAGTAGCACAAAATTGACCCTTGAACTAATAGAAATATAGGTTTAGCAGTGGCCAAATGTGATAGAGATAGGTGGTCAGAGGGTATGAGTAGTAGAGAAATATTTCAGAATGGGGATTCAATATCACATGTTCAAATATAATCACTTTCATAAATGATTAAAAGTATCAAAACTTTTATTATCCCATATTGGATCTATACTTTTTTTTCTCCCCTATATATGATCATAAAAAATTTACAGATCATATGAACATCTCTTGGGATAACTCACCTAGGCTATACCTACCCCATCATTTACCAACACTGATATCACCAGTATTCACAATTGAAAAATAACCCATACCACTTCAACGACCCATGCAGTGTTTTCCATGCCTAATCAACCTTCAATGTTAGCATGGCCTACTGTCCAACGGTGGCTAAGTGACCAGTTTCTATGGTCAAGGGTTATCATAGTTTATGCCATTTTTATCAAATATTTATAAGTTATTTTTCCAAATATTCCCTTCATGAACAATTATAGAGACACAATTTTTTATTTTGTAAAAAAAATTCTGAGCACTTAAAAAAATTCCCCAAAATTGCATCTAAAAAATTAATCCCCAAAACATTTGAATGATCAAGGAATAATTCATATAAATCATCAATTAAATTCAATAATTAATAAAGTTAAATTTGGATATATATATATATATATTAAATATGTTAATAAATGATCCATCCATATTATTCATTTATAAAAAATGAGAGGTGTTGTTCATGGATGTGGTAGTAGGCACATACAAACGAGCGATCTTTTCTTTTTTCAGTGGAATGAAAGAAAGGAAGGTGGATAATTATTTATATTTACAAAATCAGAATTATGTCCTAGATATGATTCTTATTCATTAAATATATCCTAATAACAGTTCATGTGAGGTAGTGGTGAAAAATGAAATACATCAGTCAGGGAGTCGGTAGACCACATGTACACATGAGTGATGTTTTCATTTCCGAATGTATGGAAATGTGGTACATAATGGTTTTCCCATAAACATAATAACATTTTAAAAGACTAATTATACTTATTTTATTATGTTATCTTTTTTTTATAATAATTTTACTAAGTTCAGGAATAATGAAACAATAATGAACTCTGTTAAGACAATTTCATCTTCCAGGGATATCGTCCTTTAGATCACACCTTAAACCTTCTTATATATTTAATGGTTATTTAAAAAAAAGGAAGTGAGAAATAGAGTTTGAGAGGTATTTTTTAGGTATTATTTTATTTAAATTTCTCATGGAGTGTGGATATTTGAATCAGGGAATGGATCCTTTTATAAGTGAGAGGGGTTGAACTTTTGTAAATATAGTTAATATTAAAAATAACATGAAGATGTATTCAAGGGAAAGTGGAAAAAATATTCCAAAATTATAATATATGAATATAAAGGTAAATTAAACTCATCCAAAAAAAATTAATGTTAAGGTTTTCTAGAATCTGAAACCTTATCTCTTAGTTTAACCCCATTGTTAAAACTTTTTACCATCAACCTAGGGAAAAGTTTTACTACAGTAACTAATTTTTGTGACAAAAAAATTAAACATATTACCAAATTTTAATATGTTAATTCTAAATATTAAATCCAATTTATTTGATTAAATTTAAAAAGATGTAAAATTTTAATTTTTGTCGTATCACACATAACACATTAAAACCATTTTTAGAAAAAAAAGGTATATTCCAAAACAAAAATTAATTTATTCTCATTACATTCCAAGTAATTTCCATTTGATTAATGTAAATTTTCATAATATAATATATTATACATATACATAAAAAATTAATATAAGGTATTAATTTTATTTATTAGAAATAAATACAGAGTACACCCATGAAAACAATTTTTTTGTAAAAGCACTCTTCTAGCATCAAATTATTCTTTTTTCATTTCTAACCAATTGATAACCAATATATGAATTATTATTAAATATTTCAAAAATACATGAAATAATCTTTGATAAATATAACATTATAATTGAAAGAAATTTATCTTTTAAATAAAAAACTACAATTAAAAAATAATTCTATTTTATGAAGAGTTAATATATTAGTATTAATTATCATTACGTAAACATTATATGGATGTTATTAATTTATTTAAGTAATAATTACTATAACTTTATAAATACATATTATTGATATCATTTCCTAAAACTATATAATATATCAAGATTATATCATTCTTGAAAACATTTTCTCTAAGATTAATAGTATTTTCTATGTAAAAAAGAACACTTTAAATATTTGAAGATCATTTATTTTTTCAATTATGATTAATTTAACTATATTTTAATTCATTCATTTTTTATTTTAATAATTAATAATTTGATTTGATTTGATTCAAATTTTCATATAAGATAAGTTATCATTTATACTAGTTTTATTTAAATGAGAATATATAATAGACTCAAGGGGTATTACATTAACCCACACAAAATAAATTATATCTATATAATTTTAATTTATTAATATCCGGATAAATATATGGTCAAATTGGTATTATCAAATAAATATATTTTATCATGAAATATAATTTCTTATATAAAAATATAAAACATAGTATTTCTTAAATAAATATTTCAAGAACCATGTATATACCATTATAATACTCATAATTTTAAATGAATTTCACAAATGATACATTGATATAAAATAAATACTTTCCATATATGACATCATAGTTTTATATTTCTATTGCTTTATTTTGAGGAATTATTTTACCATTGAGATATATAATATTATAAAATTTACTCACTTGATTTATATCAATTATATATTCATAATTACGTTATTTGGTTGTGTTTAAATTATTATTCTACCTCTTATTCATCTCATGTACTAAATGATAATTTTCAATGACAGATTCTCAATGCATTGATCAAGAATATTTTATTTTTATGGATCATAAGATCCATAAAAGAACCAAAATTTATTCTTCGAATATTTAACCATTTACTAAATCAAAAATGGTTAGTTAATGTTAACATAATTCTCAATATCAATAAAAAATAATATTAATAAGAAATACATTAATCTTAAAATCTCAATAATAATATCCAAATTTAAACATAAATCATTTCAAAAGTAACTCAACCCTACAACTCAGTAAAAATATTCTTGAATAAATCTAAACCCAAAAAATCATAATGGTTTGATCATATTTTTTTATCATAATAAATACAATGTTTATAAAAAAAATTGATCCTAAACTAATAATTTTATTACATGAATTTCAACCATTAGTATAAACCAATGATTGAAATTAGGGAATATATTTTCATCTCAATTGAGACTTCTTGATGCATTCCCCTTGAAATAAGATTCCCGGTAGGTTTATTATTCGACAAATCCTTATACAATGTTTTTGGTGATGTGTAAATATTCATAGAAGATATAAATGAGTTCATAGATCTATAACTAAATAAATCATTAGATAGCATTGATTTATGATTAAACTTCATGTTATCACTTCATCAAAAGATTCAACTGTCGTTTTAGTAATCATATAATATTATCATTTAACCCTATTTAATTTTTAGTTATATTTATTTAACACATGGGGTGCCCCACATCCTTATATTTAAATCATTGGACCATGATTTTAAAATTTGGAGTTTAATGGAATTTTTCTCTATATTTGATACAAACTATAATTCCCTTCAATAAAATCCAAAAGGGTTTCTTTCCAAAATTATTGTATGTTTATATTTTCACCCTTCCCTTCATCCCCTTTTCCACATTAATCTTAAAATAAATACCACTCATTCCTTTTCAAAAAAAATTCCTATGAAAATATTAGACATGAATAAATTATTCTCTACCATGATGGAATTTGATACTATATCTTCATATGTTGAAAAAAATTAGAGTGTAACACCCTTTAAAGGAATGAATTTATCCAATCAGAAAGAAAATAAATGTTTCTATCTAGATTACATATATAATCCATATTATACCTTTCACATATTATCAAATTTTCCTCATAAAAAGAAACATTCTCCTCTTTATATTATCCCAAATCTAAAAACTCCTTTTTCCAATAATCTCACTGTTTTTGAGGAAATAATTTTCAATACATTAACTATTTCAAATAATCTGATAACATACAAACTATATCCTCTGTCTTCATATAATTTTAAATCAACAACAACCTGTTATTAACATCTCCCATTAATCACAATATTTCCATAATAAACTTCTCCCTTTTATTACTCCATAATGAAATAAATTGAATTTTTAGGGGTGTGATATATTATTTAACAAACAATGGCTTTATATTTTCATTATTTGATGGTGTATTATTCCATATGAAGTGGTTTATAATCATTATACCATGCATTGAAAAACTTGTAACTATATATATACAACATTATTGGTCATAACATTCCCCAATATATTGATAATCGAAACATGTGTTACTCCAGCATTATAAACTCTCTTGAGAGGAAAATCCATATATAGATTTTGGGTGTTTATGTTCTTTTCCATTGGTTCTTAAATCTTCCATATCAAAATAATAGTATGTATATAATTATCTTATAATATTAAGAATATTGTACCATATAATAAATGTTTTTATGTGGGAAAATTTTTTTGGGCATTAATTAGGTTTATCATAATTTCCATTCCAGTTATGTTCTACTAAAATATAGTTCCTAATATTCTTATAAACTTTCAATGATACAAACTATATAACCCCATAATATTGTAACCTAGTGTTAATGTATACATTAATACATTGACATACTATATAGGATATCACATTAAAAAGCACTGAACATTGTGTTATTATTAGAAGACTAGATACAAACATTCTTCCCATATTACTATATAATATCAAATCAAAACTTAATTAATTCGTGAAAATATTCATATATCCTTTATTACATTCTTTAGTTCATTAAAATTATCATACTTGGGAACCTAGTAAGTAGAAAAACAATTAAGGGTGAGTTTAAATGCTCAGTAATGGGTTGCGTATGGTAGAATCTAAAAAGAATACATAAATAATAAATAAAATGTAATAGTAATAGTAAATAAATTTTTTATATAATCAATAACATGAGTATAAAATGTATCCATAGATAATAAAAACATGGTAATAACATGGAAAATTATAACTTATTTCATAATTATGGATGGAATGTTTCCAAACACCATTATCTTATGTAGAGTCATCAACTAGGGTACATTAAATAAATGTATAGGCATACAACAATTACCGAATTAATATGGATATCAATCTTTTTGTATCATTAGACCTTAACCAATGAATATCTGGGTTACTTAATTTTTGGATCCACCGATCACATTCAAATTTATAACGCATTCATCTCATGTTGAGTGATAAATAAAATACATGATAAATACAATGTGGAAATGAATAACGTTTTATTGAAATATATATATCAAATATTAATATTTCCACGAACAGTGGAACAAAATTATTAGTAATATTCCTAAAACTAACAACTTATAATGAAATGGTATACTAGTAAGGTAATATATAGATAATATTGAATATATAAACAGTATGAAAGAACATGGATATTGAGGAGGATAATATAGTAAAAATAATTTTGTAGAGTGATGGAGAACATAACATTAATGAAATAGGAATATTCCATGTCAAAAAATAAGGTATAACCCATAAATTTATAAGGGACAAAATAAGACAACAAATTTAACAATAGTAATGATTTTAGAGTAAAGGTATGTATCTTTATAATGAGAGAGAAAAATTGAAGTTAAAAATTAAAAATAACTTCCTTAAACCATTTATATCATTGTTATAAGAAGGGAGTTATAATTCATTTCCAAAATTATTTTAATAGAAGTCAAGGTGACATTTACAACATTAATTTCAAGATCATTTAAAATAATTTAATCATGAAATAAAATTATTCTATTGTAATCATATTTTTAATGGAAGATAAAAATATGTATAAGTTAAATAAAATCATTTTTCGAAAAAAATTAATAAAATATTATCCCTCTTTTATTGATATAAGTAAATGAAAAAATCAAATGATAATTTTAATTGGATCTTATTTTAACAACCATAGAATATTTTAATGTCATATTAACACTAAATAAAGGATACAGTTTTAGGAAAATGTTGTAATGTTATATATATTAGAAAAACATTCTTTTCCCACTTTTATAATGAAATTAAATAATTACCAATGTTCAAAAATAAAAAAAAATTCCTTTTTAAATTTCAAAAGAAAATTCATATTTTATAGTAATTTTCCTTTATTAATCAATGATGTATATAAAAGAAAATTATTGAAATAAAATGAAGAAAATTGGTATAGAAGATAAATATTTTAGACCAAAAAGAAGAAATATGTTATTTTATCTTATAAATTCTTCCCATTGTTTTGAGAATTAATGAGAGCAATAATAAACAGAAACCCTATAAATAATTTTATTAAAATAAAATATATCAAGTTCAGGAGATAAATATAACACAATTCGCTCAATGTGAGATGAATCATAAAAAATCTATGAAATTAATATCGAAAAATAGACCCTTACATTATATTCCTAGTTGATAGAACTTGTTATATCCTGATGAATAATTAATTAAATTTTTAAACACATTTTTAAGAAACTTTTACATCTATATTTCATTTTATGGTCCATTTATTATCATGTTTTATAAATTTATTGTATAGTTTAATCTTTAATCAACCCCTTGAGGTTGTTCATTGAATAACTATAAAATTTCTTAGGTATGTTTACCATAGAGAATGGTGTTTAAAATAGTTTAATAATCTCAATAATTTTTGATATATTTATATTTTTTATTTAATTAGAATAAAAAATTTATAGTTTGATATATTTTTTAAAATATATTCAAAATAACAAAAATTTACTAGTATATTTATTTTGTATGGTTAAATCTATATTGAATATTGAATATTAATGTTATTAATATAATTACTAATTTTTTTAATAGAATCATAATAATTTTATAAATATCACATTTATATATTAAATATATTTTTAGAATTATATATGTAAGAATGTTAAGAAAAATTAAATGTATAGTTTATTGAGGTGATTGTCCACGCATACACATTGGTAGCATTTTTATTTTTCACTGGATAGAAATAAAGGATGATAGATATTTGATTATCTTTATGTGATAAAATTATTTCATATATATAATATTTATTCATTAAATCCATATTTATAACCAGACAAGTGATATGGTTATGAAAAATGAAACATGTTGTTGATGGTGGTTGTAACCCCTACGTACACATGAGCGAAGTTCTTATTTCTCAATGGATGGAAAATAGGTATATAATGGTCGTCCATAAATATAATAAAACTTTATGAAACTAATAATAATTATTTTATTATGTTAATAGTTTTAGAGAACATTTTAAGGGGTTTAATAATAACGAAACATAAAAGAACTCAGTTAAGACAATTATCTCTTCTGGGGATATCACTTTTTGGATCACACTCTAAACAATTATAGATCGATATTTTGGTGAGACCAGAACCACTGATGTCTGAAAAATATTGTTAGGGGGCCTTTTTTAGGCATCGTATGTGCTATGTTTATCATGGAGTGTAGGGAATTGGATTAGTGAACTGATCCTTTTATAATTGAGAGTGGTCATACTTTTGTAAATACTCATCATATTTTAAGCAATGTTAATTAATTTTAAAACAATAGTAGCCCCTTATAAGATAATATTTAGTGTTAATATGATGTATTTAGAAATAAATTCATTCAAACAAATTAAAGGTGATATATTGTTGTATTTGAAACCATATTTATTAATTAAACCACCCACTTTAACCGTTTTCGCACTAACTGTGCTATTAGAATTTCCTAATGGTAACTTATTTTTGTGGCTAAAATTGAAATTGAACTTATTAAAAAATTATAGTAATATTATTAAAAATATGAAAACCATTTTATTATATTCAATTTGTAAAGATGTTAAAAATTAATTCTAATCATTCTCAACAGAACACATAAATAAAATTTTTAAAAAAATGTATTAATAAGAGTAAAAATGAATTTATTCTCATTCATTACATAATAATTAAAATTATATGTATTTTATTTTATTTTATTGAATATATTATTCATAAATATAATCATAATAATTAATTATAAATGATTAATTTATTTTATTATAAATTATAAAACATTACAAACATAAAAATTAAATTCTAAAAACTACTTATTCTACTATTAAATGATACCAAGTTAATTTATAACCAATTGGAAACTAGTGAATGAATTATTATTATTATTTATTTATAAACAATAATTTCCAATAAATTATACTATCTAATAAATATCAAATAATCTTTTAAATAAAAACATAAACACAAATTTCCAAAAAAAGATTTCTCTTTAGGAAATAATTATTAGATTTTAATTACATATCATTACTTATTATATATATTGATGTTATTAATTTAGTTTTATAACAATTACTAGAATTTTACAAATACTTTTTTATCATTTCAAAAGTATTAATCTTATAAGAAATGTATAATTCACTAAAAGAGCTTCTCTAGAATAAATGTTTTCTTTTTAAGTAAAATAGAACAATTTTAATTTTAAAAATTATTTATTTTATCAATTATATGTAATTTTGAAATATTTTAATATATTACATGTTGTGTTGTAATAAATAAGTATTCACTTTAGTTTTTTGTTTGGTATATCATATAAAATCTTTAATACCAGTTTTATTTAAAAATTAATATGTACTAAAATTTTGGGGTGTTGCAATTATTCTTATTACTATTATTAGTTCTACAATTATTATTTTCACTAATATTATTATTAAAAGAAATATTATTATTATAATCCTTATGATTATAATTATTATTTAACCAATCCCATTTTTATAGTGGTAGAGGGTGGGTGTTGAGAGCCAAAAAACCAAGGAGATATCCTGATAGAGGCAAATTTCAAGAGTGTTGTAGAAGTAATATAGTTGGTACTATAATAGGATGAGTATTGAATTAGGTATTTTAAAGAGATAGGCATTGTAGTAGGTACTATGTTAGGATGGGTAATGTAGAATAAAATATATTGTTGGTAGGCTAAGTAGTGTAATTGGTATTTTAGAAATATGAACACTATAAAGGGAATGTTATTGTATCACATATAGTAATAAAAAGTGTACTATAGCAGTTGGATACTCTAACAGAAGACCTATAACAGAGGGTCCTTGAGACTCATGTATGGTTTTCAGGCCACCAATATTTGGTCATTTTTGTTGTGTATTAACCCTTTGGATGAGGGACTATAATAGAATCACTAATTACCAGTGCTCAAAATGGGATTTTATTATGATAAAAAACTATAGAAAGTTGTAAATAATAATAAGGGGCCTTTAAAAATGCTTTTTAGCACTAATAATGGACCCCCTAACAGTTTTGATCATTATTTCATAAAAAACAACCAAAAAACTGAAATGAAAAAATTATATAATATAATACGTACGAGAATAAACATAATAAATACAATAGTATAAATAATTGAAAAATAAATAGTTTTTATTAATTATAAGAGACTATTAATTTTTTTGAAATAGAATTATTATATACAATATTTACATGATAATAACATGTTCTCTATGTCAATAAATCAATAATCCATTGAACATAAATCAACTTAATAAACACACTTGTAATTGAAATAAGTAAAAATAAATAATATGCACTTTATCAATAACTATATAACCCCAATACATTAATAGGTTTCCATTTTATAATAAATTTAATTTTTTTAACAGTTTGCAAAGCACACAATACTGAGTTAGTTTTCAATGCACGCAATGCCCAGTTTAAAAAATGCAATTTATTCACTTTTTTTAAATTTAATTGAAATTTAATAAATTTAGTAATTTTGAATAATAAATTTATATGTTATATATCCATTAAATTATTTTTACATTCATCCAATATATTTTTTATGAATAAGAAAAGAACAAACCCAATATTATACATAAAAATCTATATTTTTTAAAGTAGTTTTACCACATTTTAGTGGTACACGTATAATTATTCTAAATTGTGACAAATTTATATATATAATATGATAAAATAATTTTATTTTTTGAAATAGTAACATCAAAAATATGTTAGGGGGAATTTTTTGGGTAATTTTCTTTGATGTTTCATTTTTTAATGAATTGTAAAAAATACTGATTTTTATTTTAAAACTAAATTTCCATCTAATTTATTTATAAGGTAAAATTATATTTTTTATTTGTTTAAAAAAATAATTAGTTCAATTTTAAAATTATTAATCATAATTATGTTATTTTTGTCAATTCCAGTTGGAAATTGGATATAAAAACATAGAAAAATTTTAAATGTTTTTACTTTAAAAACCAGTATTCTCGTCCCATCATTGGGATTATATTTAAATTAATTTATAAAGAATTTGTGATTAATATTTGAATAAATGTTTTTTTATATTTAATAAGAATAATTCATAATTTATAATAAGGTAAATAAAATTTAACAAAAATATTAGTGAAGGTTATAAAAATTAATTACAGTTATTAAGAAGAAAATTAGCATAACAAGGGTCTAAAACTAAAACTTAAGGTAAAAAATGAAATAAAGACATATATAATAAAATTTTTATATAAATATATAGATCCTATCCTCTGATAAATCTATTTTGGTACCTTATTGGATCCAATTTACTTGAAAAAAATGTCTTTCGAATTCCCTTTTAAAAAATTTGCAAGAATTCTACTCCTCCACTATAAAATGGCACTCACAAATCCTAGTTATTCACAACACTCAAGAACATTGGATCTCAAAAAATCTACCCAAATAATATCCCAAAATCCCTGGAATAATAATAAAATCCTATCTTTGTGAATAAATCCATCCAAGGAATCCCTTTGGTGAAAACCTATATGAGTTACCCAAAGAGGTGGTAACATCCTTCATCATGCTCCTTTATTTTATTTTCATTCTTTGTCCACTCAAATATTATTATTCCATGATTATATAATAAATACATTATCATAAATATTTTTATATTTTTATATTCAAAAGGTAATATATACAATTACACAGACTTGCATTTAATTTTTAACAAACTTTCCATTCACATGTACGAAAGACTATAGCCTCGTGAAAAGATGATTGTTCATATTTTCTTTTTCCAGCTCTCATTATTGAAATTATGATCGAAATTATTTGTTTATATGATATATATTATATTTATAATGTATTTATACTTTTGGTATTTTTATATAATGCATACCATCATGTCTTCTATATTGTGGGGGATATAATAACATCATTTGTGGACATATGGAAAACCGCCTCATCAATGTGATGTGATTCATTCATGTTATACATGAAAATCTTTTAAGGATGGGTTTAATTAAAATTATGTGACATAAATGGAATATATATTACATTCATAACATATTTATCTTTATGTAAATATAAAATATCATTTTATTTGTTACCCTTTTAACACACTAAAATAAGTGATTACATCAGTCCATCATGTGTGGACAATCGCATCCTCGACGTGATGTGCTTTCATTACATCCCAAGAATTATATATATAAGTATATATTTATATGTAAAATTTTATTTATTATATAATTAAAATTGTGTAAACATATATTTCTACATCCCTACATTCCATAATTATCCTAAAAAAATGGGAAAGTTACTCATGGGTATATACGACCTACCGTCTCCCTGATTATAACATTTCATCATTTTTAGAATCATATTTCATGATATGTATTAAAATTATAATTTATGAATAAATTTTATAATTATTTCAGGATTGTTATTCATGAGATGTTTACATAATGACCAATTTGACCATAGATGACCTACCTATGTCATTTTTGACTCATAAACCGAAATAGTTCAAAACAACCACAATAAACATAATTTTTTTTTGTTTTATTTAACATTGTGATAATTTAAGTAAAATTAAAAATAAAATTTTAAAATATTCATAATCAAGTAAATAAATAAAATAATTTCATTATTTAGGACGATAAATACATGCGTGATAAGTCCGACTCAATGTAAGAGATTTTTATATCAATTTTTAATCAGTGTGGCATAAATCATTATCACTATTTATTTCTTTAGTGTGGTGTATATACTTACTATTTTGATATATCATATCATGAATCATTTTATCTTAATGTAATTTTGTTTTTTTACTTTGAATTATCTCATCCAATGGGGTTCTACATGAAAATTACCATGTGGTAAATGTTTTCTTTGCAATATCATAGCCTTTTGTGACTATCAGCTTTATCTTCAAACAATAACTTATTTATGAACTTTTTTCTTGTACATATCTATATTTTTAGGAAATTGATATTATTACTACCTAAACCATATATAATTTTTATATATGGTGTTCATTTTAATAGTTATTTTATTAAGTATGTAATTATTGATAAATATATATCTTTTATTCAATACTGATATTTGATATGGAACATTGATAATATATTTAAATTGATTATTAAAAATCAATGGGATACTCTGGAAATGAAATACAAGGGTTAGGGATATTTTAATTAAACCCCTAAGGGTTGGGAACTGGTTAATTCTAGCCACATGATGCATCAGTAGTCTCATTAGATGAATCAATTAGCCAAATTATAAAATTTTAAACTCTCTTGAGAATAAATCATGCCGGTAAAGGAATTATGTGCTTGAAAAAATGATATAAATTAATTTTTCATTGACTTTATTGAGAATTAAATTATTAATATTATCGATGATATTTTTTCTTTAATATATCTATTGACGAATTCCATTCTTAGTTTATTGATTCAATGGTGTGTGTTTCAGTTATCTATCAACACATATTGATTATTCATTATTGAGTTGTTTAAATGGCATGTGTTCTTAGTTATCTAACTTTATATGTTGATTTATTATTTTTAGTTAATAATTTATTCTTATTTTTTTACCCTTACTGAGCATTTGATCTCACCCTTATTCTTTTATCTTTCCCCAAGATTTGAATAATAAATCATTGGATAAGATTTCAAGGATGTTGTTGATTTCTTTTTCTTATGTATTATGTTTTATTTTATATTTACCAATGTAATATGGTTATAATGTATATATAATAGATTTAAAAAACTATTAAACCATTTGTTCCATCTCTATTTGATTCCTTTTAATCATGCCAATGTAATAAATTAATGTTGTGGCTCCAATATTATAGGGTGAGGATGTAACAGTTAGTATCAAAGAAATATTAGTAGAGACCATAGAAACTATATTTAGAAAACTTATATTAGGGAACATAACCATAATATATAATTTGAGGATAATAATGAATGAGCATCCTAGAATTTTGGAAATGTAGAGATTATGTGGTTCTTCCAAGAAATACATCCATATTTGGATACTACATGTGGATGTGGTTATGGTACATATGTACAATGTAGTAACAACTCCCACAAGGCGTGTCTTTCCAAAAATGTGTCTAACCTGGTACACGAAGATTGGCCTTATTTCTTTCTTAATTTTACACTCCAAGGGAATACACATAATATTATTTAAATTCACTTTACCTACCATAATGATGGATTTAAAAGTAACTTTTTCCACAATGTAAACAAAGTAATTATTTGTGATACATAAATATTTAATTTATGTTGAGTGTCATTCCATATTGTAATTTCATGATTTTATGACCTAATCCAGTATATACCATTATTTAGAAATGGTTACTATAAATATGAATGGTATTAATACTCATGGAATATATAGTGATTTCCTTTCTGAGGAAACCACTATAGTTGGTACTAGAACAGAGGAAATTATGGATGTACTAGGGAAAATTAATGAGGTTATTAAAAATAAACATACCCAAATGGAGAAACCCATTCCATATTGAGAATAACCTATTTAGGATTTCATTATTTTATAGAATCCCACATTGTATAGTTAGGCTACAAATCCAATTGTTTCTGATAAATTGATTACGTCTTTAGAGAATATATCTATGGCCTTGGGATGCAGTGAAATGGAGAAGTTTATGCTTGAGGTGTATTTTACCAAAGGTGACATTGATCCAAGGTGATCCATGATCCAAAATAGTATGTAGGAATAAGAAATGGAAATTTGGGAAGGGATAAATTTTAAGAATACATTATTCTGTAAATACTTACCTCATGATCAAAAAAATTAGTTGAAGATAATGTTCTTTGTCTTTAAGAAATGAAAAATGTGAGTGTTTCAGATTATGAAGCAACCTTTATAAGGATATCAAGGTATATATAGATTATATAAACAACATAGATTTAATGAATGACCACTTCATTTAATATATTAACCCAAATATATGAAGGGTAATGGTTTCTCAAAAAAATCATCATTTGACTAGATAGTATTATATGACATCAAAACAAATAATGAATTATTGAGATTTTAAATATTAAAAGGAAACTAAGTGAAGAATATGTCTTTTGAGAACCATGATAAATGTAATGTGTCAAAGAATAATGTAATAAATCAATTTCCACCTTGTAATAACTCTGGGAAAAATCACTCTGGGAAATTCTTGAAGGGACCTTGAGTTTTTTATAAGTGTCAAGAAAAGGGTAATCATATTAAATAATGAAATGGGAATAAGGAGAACACTACTATTTAGGATTTCACCATTCAGGATATGGGGAACTATGAAAATTAATTCCCTATTCATCAAGGTAATCTATCATAGAAATTTCCAATGGGTGATATCTAAGCTTACACGATCACTACAACGGAGGTCAAATTTAGAAATGATGTGGTGGGGTGGGGGGGTACATTAATCTCATCTTCAAATTTATCAAAATCCTTATTTGATTATGTATTATCACACACATTCATATCTACTCTATTTTCCATGAAAATTGGATATTTCACTTTTGATTTAATAGGAAGGTTATCAGTAAAAACATCAAATGGAAGTTTATTTGTAATGAAAATGTCTCAGGAATTCCCCATTATGAGACATAAACATGATTTTTGTGATGACCTTATTATCATACCTATGTTTTACTATTACATAATCCTCGGTATAGACTGGATCTCAAAATATGATTGAAAAATATATTGTAAGAGGAAGGAAATTAAATTTTTTGAGGAAGACATAGAATCCCTCATATTTAGAGAAGATGTTTCCCCACATGATTCTTATCTATATCCACACACAAAAGTTCTACTAAATTAAATTCTTGGGGATGAATAGAAAACAAAAACTATTGATAATGAATGTAATATTTAAATTAATGATGTGCCTATTGTGAAAGAATAAATTGATTTATTTTTTGAGGAATTACCTAGACATCCCCAAGAGCATGAAGTTCAATTTTTCATTGAATTAATCCCTGATGAAAGGACAATATAAAATCCTCCCTTTATAATATAATTTTTTTAATAAGTGTAGTTGAATAAACAACAAGAGGATTTTGGTAATAAGGGATTTATTTTCCCAGGTGTTTCACCCTGGAAACCACATGTTCACTTCGTTGTGAATAAATATAGACCCAAGAGGTTGTGTACTAATTATTGAAAAATAAATGCTATTATAATAAAGAATAAGTATCTTATACCCTACATTGATGACTTGTTTGACCAACTTCACTGTAGATAACCAATCTTGACGTACCTAAAAATTACATTTCTTTTGCGGAATAATTAATACATGAAATAAACAGATTCCAAAAGACCATATTAGTTTAGTGTCTTTGGAAACTCAGAACATAATCTTCAAACTTAGTGAATGATCCTAAACATATCCCATAAAGATCGCCCCCTTTTGTTTTCCAACCTAAAACATTTTTTAATATCATGGGAAAATAATACATAAAAAGGGTGAGCTCAAATGCTCAGTAAGGGAAAACATGGAGAACATAAAATAAACCATAAATATTTGAATATAAAAACATGAACATACAGTTTAAATAAAAAAATCTTGAATCAAGAAATAAATCTTGGAAATACTCAAGGAATATATCGTAAAGGAAAATTAATCATGTAAAAATAGAATGGGAATAAAAACATGGAATTGTGGAAAACCATTAATCACATAATATGATTTACATAGTAGCCAATGCATTGCTGGCAAGACCATCATAGTGGACAAAGACCATTAATAAACCGGGTTTACATGGCACTACATCCCTGTATTAATGAACCGTATTTACATACCATTCCATCCATTTCTATCCCCTGAGATATAAATATTTACCCACTGCATTGGAGGTATATATAGGTCCCACCCATCTTATAATGAAATCATTCATACATGTGTCACAAAAACCTAAATAATTCATTATAGCATAACCCATGAAATAAAATTGGTTTCTTAAACTTTATTCTATCATAACATAATCCATAAAAAATAAATCGACTTCATAAAAATAATTCCATCATAAAAACAATAAAATAAAAGAAATAATAGGGATAAAAACATAACCCAATTTCATATTAGATGGAAAATAATTTTGAAAAAACACTTGATCTTAATTCCTAAAGAAAATATACTTTCTTCTTTAAAAGTATTTTATTTTCTCAAAATGATGTGCAATTTTAAAATAAAATGATTTCATTTAAAATTAACATGAAATAGTTTAAAGTAATCTTTATGTAAATATACCTTTAAAAGATGTAAAAACCCATTCATGCAATATATGTTAAAAAACATTATCCTCATACTTTTACCAGAAAAGTCAAAAAGTACCTTATATGGTAAGAAAAAGAAAGATTCCATCCTTAGCATGTAGTAAAATTCAAAAGGGGGTAAAAATTATTTTAAACATACATATAATAATAGTAAATATTTTATGAAAACATTTTCAGAAAACAAAGACGTGGATGATAAATAAAACCCGAGTAAACACTTATGTATAAACAATCTCAGATAAAAATGAGATTGCAAAATTATCCCATACCTTAGGTATAATTTCTTCCATATGTGTCCAAAAATCCTGTATAGTAGGATTAAGCATACTTTTAACTTGTAACAGAACCATAATAATATTTATGATATCATATATGATTCATTTATGACATTATATTACCTGTTCATTTGTCAATTTCTTCTTAAAACAACATTTTGGGTAATAATCATTTCATTTATTGTATGTGATTGGACTTTTTATTATTCATATGATCATGCAGATCATGATTTACATACTTAGATAATGTAAAAAATTATTTATATATCATATATATTCAGTATATTAATATATATAATAGATCGATAATGGAATGGAATACACTGTTCATGGAGAAGGTAAGCTGTATGTACACATGAACACTGTTTTTGTTTCCTTATTAAATTGAATGGAAGTAAGTAAATTAAACATAAATATACATAAATCCTATAGAATTATTATGTCATATTTTTCACTATTATTTATTATATATAAATTATAATCATTCTTGAATGGATAGCATGTGAAGGAATCTCATCGCATCGTGGGGACGGTAAGCCGTACGTACGCACGAGCGACGATATCATTCCCATAGTCGTTGAACGGTATTGAAGTGGTTGGTGTATAATATCTCATAATTTTTATCATGTTATAATAATCAGATACAGTTATTATTTCCACCATTATACCCATCCAAGTAAGGTGGTGGTAAAAAATAGATCACACCACGACGTGGAGACACTAATCAGTATGTACACACGAACGGTGATTTTGTTTTTCATAGGATGGATAGAAAGTGAAATAGGGTTCATTCATATTTATAATAACATATCATTAAATTATTGATAATGATGTTATTACTTTATAATGAAACAACTAAATATGTGTAAGTATAAGAAGAAATAAATTTGAATGAATCGGTAGAAGAGATTACCTCTTCCTTGACGTGCCTCCTTTAAATTCTACTCAGGGCACTAGAGTTGGTATTTTGAGAAAACCAGACCTCTATATTTTAACTAGCGAAGTTTAGAATATTAATGGGAATGGTTTTGAAGATCTTAAAGGCTCAAAATGGAGTGAAGAGGAGAGGGATGAGGTGCCCTTTAATAATAGAGGATATGTGAAATTTAGGAAAGTCTTAAAGTATTAATTTATTATAAATTAAATTTAGATTTAAAATGGTCCAAAACATATTTAACTATATGATTAAATTATTTTGGTTCTAAATCCATCATAAAATAATTTTTCAATAGGTATTTAATATTTTTTTATCCTTATCTTTTTGGTTTTAGCCTTATTTTACCCTTTTTAATCTTAATGTTATATCATGTTATTTACACATTATGGGTTAATTTAATTAAAATATCATGTAAAATGACTAAAGAGTAATATATGACATATTTCTACTTATATTAACCATTTTAACGATTCTTATATTTAGGAATTTAATATCATTTAATAAACTATTTTATGTTTTAAGTTATGAATTATGTCAATTTTGGATATTATTCATAGTTGACTTTTTAACAAATTTATAACAACCTTATTAGTTCAAACCAAAGTCATTTAATCTTTCCTAATTTTTCAATTGCACCCTAAATATCTATATTTGATATCAAAATTTTCAAATTTAATTTATTTTATTATTTATAAACTCATTTATTAAAATATCTCATTAATGAGGATATCACTATATCCTAATTGTGTCCTAAATAAATATATTTACCTAATTTATAGAAATTTTAAATAAAATACCATAATGTAGGAAATATTTTTATCTTTCCAAATAATATTTATATAAATATATATCAGTTGTATAACCTTCTATTAAAATTTATTTAGTAAAAGATATATGTTTAGGTTATAATTATCTTTACTTTAAATAAATTCTTATAAATTGTCATTTTCACATCCATGGGAATACATTGGGTACCAAAATCAACCCAAGGATGCCCATAGTCATAAATATCTCATCCAATAGGATTAGAACATTTTTTATGGAAATTTAATATTATTATAATATTATTTTTTACCCTTATTTAGTATATTTACCCTTTAACCATGGTAAATAAAATAATTACTGAAGTTACTATTTATAACGTCTAAAAATAAAAGGTACCTATTTATATAATTTGTAACTTATGATTCCAAATATAGAATCAATTTTTCCAAATTCAAAATACAGAAGTTTTAGTAATTAATATAAAATTAATTCTCGTTGTTAAAACCAAAAAGTGGGTTTTTAGGAAGTAATAACTATCAAAAGATTGACTTGTGTTTATGTCAAATCTAAAAGTACAATTATTTCCAATTACCAAAATTAGATTAAATGAAAAAACACAATCAAATTAAAATTTAAAACCAATTAAAAAGATAATCTAACTATATAAATAATTAGATGAAAAAGTAGTTTTAAATTATAATGAAGTATTTTTCACTATTCATTAAAATTTGAATTTTATCAGAAAATACCAAAATATCAAAAAAAAAATTAAATTTTTATGTACTGATTCCATTTTATAAGTTTATTTTGTCAAATTTAAATTATAAAAGTGTCAAAACTATATTTAAAATGGGTGCACCATCAAAAGGCAGTAAATCTGCTTTTTTTTTGAAAAATACTTTTTATCGAAAAAATTGATTTTGTTCTAATATCATGTGTAAGATGAATGGTAATGTTATATAAAATTAAAAATGTGGTTAATAATATTCATAAAATATATTTTATATAATATTTTAATAATATATTGTTGTTTAGTGAAACTCTATATTGCGCACCAAGCAAGCTATCGAGGAAGGTCTCTCTTGCATGTAACGTAAGCTATTACAGTGTTGCGTGTAGTGAAAGATTCCTTGGTGTTTTGTATAACATAATGCAAACTTATTTGATTTATATTTTGAAAAAAATCTATACATAGTGTTGTGTGAAATGAATTCTATGAAATGTACTTGAAATTTTGTGTAACACAAACCAAGAATAGTTTTGTGTATACTACAAGCTAATACGGTGTTGTGTAAATCGAAAGATAATCCTTAGTGTAGCGTATAACACAAGAAATCAATGAAATTAAAAATAATCTATCTCATACAACCTTGGGGCGTTACATTCTACCCCCTTTAAAATGAATTTATCCCTCAAAATTCGTCGGGGTTATAAATGGTTTCATACTTGAATGTTTCTTTCATGGAAACCTATATCGTAAAAAGGGATTCTAAGACATCATTTTAAAAAGTAAAGTTAGAAATGTAACGGTTTCCCAATGTAACATATCACTGGGTTTACACATAGGATAAGAGAGGTGGGAAGTGAAAACATAGATATGGAATAGAAATCTAACCATAATGTTCTGATGGATAGTGATATAGAATAAGGTTTAGAGAAAGTTAACAACTAGAAATCCATAAATCTACGATGACTTAAGGGACCAAGTGATTCATTGGATAATAAGGTACTAGGATAAATTTTTTTTGTTTTCAAGATCCTTTCCCTAAAGTTGAAGAATTCTTACGTTAGAAGAAATATTTTCTTGATTTCAATACCATTGATCGTTCCCTGAACAATTTCCACTTCAACTCTTATATAAAGAAATGAAGTGGAATTTTTCGTTCATGAAGTGTTAGAAGATCATGTGATTGAATGATAGGTCATTCCATCTATCTCTACAAAAATGTTAGAACAGATTATTAACTATGCATAAGTTCACCTAAAATGAGATAATACATTAATCTAGCAAACATCGAATAGAATATAAATTATACTACCCATAAATTGATAACATTATAAAAAATTAGAAGTAGGTGAAATAAATTGACATAACATTTTTCTTCCATATCTCATTTGGAATTTCTTAGTTGTCACATTCCAAATATCTAATTACCTTAATCATGTATTCTATTGAAACATAAATTACCATATAACCTTAGTAAAAACATGAATTCCATCAAAAGTTAACTCTTTCAACATACCAAAATCCCAAAAATTCAATATTCTCAAACCATGAAATCACTTTTTCCTTATACCAGTCATGATATCATTAATAATATCAAACATCTCATTACCTCCCTGTCCCTTTATTATGCGCATATCAAGTGATTTTCAAAAATATCTGAATAGCCATTCATGGTTACCAGTACCATTCAACATATAATTTAAAATACACAGGAAAAAAATTAGTGTAACAATACTTAGATGTTTCACTATTCCAATTTACCATTAAATTACTTATACAACTCTACTCTTGATAAACTTGCAATCATTCCACTACCTTATTAAACCATTGACTGAGATTTATCATTTTTTCCTCCACACTTATTTCATCTCATATATCATTTTTAGTCTCATCATCATCATCAACATAAATACTTCCCATACAACCATTCTGATTCTCTTCATGATATTTTCCCTTATGGCATCTATTTGCACAATTCTCTTACATTCTACATTTAAAGAATTTAACCGTTGTTAATGTCTTAGAAATACCATTATCCTTGTCCATTGTGTTAACATAACCTTTTCCTTTAAAATTAATAGATTTGTGTACTTATTTTCCACACCCAAAGAATCTTCTAGTTCCTTTGAAACATTCTACTTGATGTATCTTCCCACACGATTTCCATGAGGAAATATGAACATTATTTCCTCTATAATCCCCAAGAAACTTCATATTTCTCTTATTATCAGCTTCAAGAAACTCACCAAAGTTGAGATTATTGATAATATTATGAGATTTATGATTAGGAATAATAATATTTTTTCTCATTCTAACTCCCATTTCATTTGGTTTCTCTTGAATAATATCATTCCATTGTCCATCATATTCTCTATTAACATAAATCCTCCTTTTCTAGACATTTTCTAAAACCCAAAAAGAATTGTGTTAGAGGAAAAATCATACTAGGAAAACATCATATCATAGGGGAGTACTTTTAATCTATAACATATTAGGTTTAATCCTATTTTATTCATTATCATTACCATAATTCTCAGACCATAACTAATAGTTATACTTAACATTTGTTACATCCCTAGACATACCTTATAAATATGTCTAGGATCTCACTAATGTTTTTTCATCATAGTTTCCCAAGGTTGAATAAACCTTTAATTTGATACCAACTGTAGTAACCCTAGATTGATGTACATGGAAATTAAATTTATTTTGTATAACACTTAGTATATGACACAATAATATGCCCAAAAACCATATAATTTTAGTGTCTTTGGAAACTCAGAACATAATATTATAACTTAGTGAACGATCTTCAACATCTCCCGGAAATATCATCCCTTTTTTTCCAAACTAAAACCGGTTTATATGTCTTGGGGAAAAGAAAACATAAAAAGGGTGAGATCAAATGCCCAATAATGATAAACATAGAGAACATAAGACAAACCATAAACATTTGAACATAAAAATAAGAACATAAAGTTTAAACATCCAAATCACGAGTCATGAAATAAATCTTGGCATTATGTAAGGCATAGATCCTAAATGATCATTAATAATGATAACATATAATATGAATAAAACATGGAATTTTAGAAAACCATTAATCACATAATATTATTTCCATAGTAGCCAAGGAATTTCTGCCATGACCGTCATAGTGGACGAAGTCCATTACTGAACTGGGTTTACATGTCGTTCCAACCCATGTATTACTAAACCAAATTTACTTTCCATTCCAGCCATGTCTATATCATGAGATATAAATCTTTACTCAATCCATTGGAGAGAGATATAGGTCCCACCCATCTCATAATTAAATCATTCATACATGTGCCATAAAAACATAAATCATTCATCATAGCACATCCCATGAAAAAAATGGGTTTCCTAAACATCATTCCATCATAACATAATCCTTAAAAGATAAGTGGACTTCATAAAAATAATTCCATCATAAACACAATAAAATAAAAGTAATTATAAGGATAAAAACATAACCCTATTTCATCTTAGATGGAAAATAATGTTGATAAAACACTTTAGCTTAATTCCTTAGGAAAATATCCTTTCTTCTTTATAAGAATTTTCTTTTCTCAAAATGATGTAAAATTTTAAAAGAATATATTTTACGTTAAAATAAACAAAAAATAGTGTAAAGGAATATTTATGGAAATAAGGCTTTAAGAATATGTAAAAGTCTGTTAATAAATATATGTTAATAAAACATTCCTCTCATAATTTTTCTGGAAAAGTCAAAAAGTACCTCCTATGGTAAACAAAAGAAAGATTCCTTCCATACCATGTAGTAAAAGTGAAGAAGGGGTAAAAATTAATTTAAGCATACATAGAATACTTTTAAATATTTTATGGAAATTTTTTTAGAAAACATGGACGTGGATGATAAATAAACCCCCAATAAATTTTAACTTATATTGAAACAACTAATGGAGAGGAAGTAGAAGAAGAAATAAATTTTAAATAATCGGTAGAAGAGATTACCTCTTCTCTGACGTGCCTCCACTAAATTCCACTTAGGGTACTAGAGTAGGTATTTTCAGAAGACCAGAACCATTAGAATATAACTACAAAAGTTTATAATAGAAAGGGGCATGGTTTGGCCAAGAATGAGGGCCCCATATGTAGTGAAGAGGAGAGAGAGTAGGTTCCCTTTTATAAAAGAGGATATATGCACTTTAGGAAAGTCTTAGAGTATTAATTTATTATAAATTCAATTTAGATTCAAAATTGTAAAAAATGTATTTAATTATAATATAAGATGATCTTTGTTCGAATATAGCTCATCCAATAAATTTTTGATGAGTTTGGAATATTTTTTATCCTTATCTTTTTGGTTTTACCCTTATTTTACCCTTTTTAATCGTACCATGATATCATGTTGTTTACACATTGTGGGTTAATTTAATTACCATATCAGGTAAAACGATCCACAAAAAGTTATTTATGACATATTTGGACTTATATTAAACATTTTTACATGTATAATATTTTTATGAACTTAATATCATTTCATTAACTATTTTATGTTTTATGTTATGAATTATGTCAATTTTGGATATTATTCATACTTGAATTTATTAAAAATTCATAACAACCTTATTACTTCAAACCAAATGCATTAATGCATCCCTAATATGTCAATTTCATTCAAAAAAGTATCAAATTAAATAATAAATTTTCAAATTTAATTTATTTTAATATTTATAATCTCATTTATTTGAATCTTTCATTAATGAGGTATTCACTACATCATAATTGGGTAATAAATAAATATATTTATATAGCATCTAACAATTATAAATAAAAAACAATGATAAAGGAAATACTTTTAGATTTATCATTAATATTTATATATATTGATATTATTTACCTAACCCTCTATTAAAATCTATTTAGTAAAAGATATATGTTTAGGTTATAATTATCTTTACTTTAAATTAATTCTTAAAAATTGTCATCTTCACATCCATGTGAATCCATGGGGTCCCAAAATTGACCCAAGGATTCCCATGGTCTGAAATATCTCATCTAATAGGATTAGGTCCTTTGTTAGAGTAATTTAATATTATTATAATATTATTTTCACCCTTATTTATCAGATTTACCCTTTAACCACGGTAAATAAAAGAATTACTGAAGTTACTATTCATAACATCCCAAAATAAATGGTACCTGTTTAGAAAATTTGAACATTATGATTCCAAATATGGAATCCATTTTTTCAAATTCAAAATAAAAAAATTGCAGTAATTAATTTAAAATTAATTCCCGTTGTCAAAACCAACTTGTGTGTTTTTAAGAAGTAATAACTATCAAAAGATTGTCAACTGTTTATGTCCATTTTAAAAGTAAAATTACATCTGATGAACAACATTGGACTAAATATTAAAACCTAAATCCAATTAAAATTTAAAACCAATAAATAATATAATATCACTACATTAATAAATTATATGAAAATTAAGTTTTGAATTAAAACGCAGTATTTTTCACTCTTCGTTAAAATTTGAATTTTTTCATAAAAATACCAAAATTTTCAAAAAAAGTAATTTTTTATTTCCCTATTCCAAATTAAATGTCTATTTTGATAAATGGAAATTAAAAAAGTGTCAAAAACTGGATTTAAAATGGGTGCACTGTCAAAAGGTGGTAAAACTTCTTTTTTTAAGTTACTTCTTTTATCTGAAAAATTGATTTTTCTCTCTTATCATGTGTAAGATGAATGATAGTGTTATATAAAATTAAAAATGTGGTTAATAATATTAATAATGGCTAGTTTATATAATATTTTAATAATATACTTTTGTTTAGTGATACTCAGTATTGCATACCGAGAAAGATATCGAGGAAGGTCGTTCTTGCATATAACGCAAGCCATGTCAGTGTTGCATGTAGTGAAAGATTAATTTGATGTTGTGTATAAAAAAATCGAAACATATTTCATTTATACAATGAATAGAATCTATACTAAGTGTTGTGTGAAATGAATTATATGAAAATAACTTGAAATTGTGTGTAACACAAACCAAGATTATTTTTGCGTATAATACAAGCAAATACGGTGCTGTGTGTTGCACAGGATAATCTTTGGTGTAGCATATAACATATGAAATAATATAAATTAAAAAGAATCTATCTCATTAAATCTCAGGGTGTTATATTCTACCCTCCTTAAAATGAATTTTGGCCTTGAAATTTGTGAGGGTTATAAATGTTTTCTACTTGAAATTTTCTTTCATGGAAACCCACATCGTAGAAAGGGATACTATGACATCATTTTAAAAAGGAATGTTTGAAATTTAACGGTTACCCAATGTAACTCATCACTAGGCTTCCAAATAAGAGAACATTGATAGAAAGTGGGGGAAGTGAAAACATGGATAGGGAAGAGAAATATATCCATCATGTTCTGATGGGTAGTGATAGAGAATAAGGTTTGGAGAATGTTAACTACTAGAAAGCCATAAATATGCGATGATTTAATGGACCATCAGATTCATTGGATAATAAGGTGCAAGGATAACATTTTTTGTTTTCATGATCCTTTCCCAAAAGTTGAATAATTTTTGTGTTAGAATAAATACTTACTTGATTTCAATACCTTTGATCATTCCCTAAACAATTTATACTTAAACTCTAATTTAATGGAATGAAACTTAATTTTTTATTCTTGAAGTGTTAGTAGATTAGTAAATAGAATGATATTTCATTCCATCTTTCTCAACAAAAAGGTTAGAATAGATTATTAAATATTTATAAGCCCACCTATAATGAGAGAATACATTAATTTAAAACCCTCAAACATAATATAAATTATACTACCCATAAATGGATAACCCTATAAAACATTAGAATGAGGCTAACTAAATAAACATAACATTTTTCTCCCATATCTCATTTGGAATTTCTTGGTTGTCACATTCCAAACATCTAAATACCTTAAACATGTATTCTCTTGAAACATGAATTACCATATAACTTTAGTGAAAATATGAATTCCATCAAAAGATAACTATTTCCACATACCAAAATCCAAAAAATTATATATAATAAAACCATGATATCACATTGTCCTTATACCAGTCGTGATCTCATTAATACTATCAAAAATCTAATTATCTTCTTATCCCTTCATTACGCACATATCATGTGCTTTCAAAAAATATATGAATAACCATTCATGGTTACTGGTACCATTCGACATATACATTCAAATAAATAGGGAAAAAATAATGTAACAATCCATATATGTTTCTTTATTTCATAGTACTATTAAATTACTTATACAACATTACTCTTGATAAACATGCAATCATTCCACTACCTTCTTAAACCATTGTCCGAGCTTCATCATTTTATACCTCAACACATCTTTCATCCCATATTTCATTTATAGTCTCTTCATCATCATCAATATAAATACTACCCATACGACCATGCTGATTCTCTTATTGAGATTTTCCCTTAGGGAATCGATTTGAATAATTCCCATACATTCCACATTTAAAGCATTTTACCAGTATTGATGTCTTAGTAATACCATTATCCTTGTCCATTGTGTTAGAAAAACCCTTTCCTTTGCAATTACTAGATTTTTTTCTTTCTCCACACCCCAATAATCTTCTAGTTCTTTTGAAACATTCTCTTTGATGTCTCTTCCCACATGATTTCCATGTGAAAAATTGAACTTTCATTCCTCTATAATCAGCATCACACTCTATCTTTTTCTTATTAGATGCTTTAGGAAACTCACCAATGTTGTGATTATTGATCATATTATGAGATTTATGTTTAGTCATCATAATGATGTTTCTCCATCCAACTCCAATTTAATTTGGTTACTCAGGAAGAATATAATTCCATTGCCCATCATATTCTCTATTGACATGAACCCTCCTGTTTCCAGCCATTTTCTAAAACCCAAAATGAAAAGTGTGGAAATATATAACATCTTTGGGTTTTCTTATTTTATTCATGATCATTACCATAATTTTCAGAACATAACCAATATTTATACTTGACCTTTGTTATATCCCTAGACATACCTTAGAAATATCTCTAGGGATCTCAATATAGTTTTCAAATCCTAGTTTTCCAAAGGCTGACTAAACCTTGGATATGATTCCAACTATAGTGAACCAAGCTTGATGTACATGGAAATTAATTTTTTTGTAGAATACTTAACTCATAAAATAAATAGACTCACAAAGACCATATTAGTTTAGTGTCTTTGGAAACATGGAATATAATCTTCTAACTTGGTGAAAGAACATCAAAATCTCCCATAAAGATCTTACCCTTTTGTTTTCCTACCTAAAACCTTTCTCTATATAATAGGGATAAGAAAACATAAAAAGGGTGACATCAAATGCTTAGTAAGGGTAAACATGGAGAACATAAAACAAACCATAAACATTTAAATGTAAAAACATGAACATAAAGTTTAAAAATAAAAATCATGAGTAATTAAATAAATCATGGTAGTACGTAAGGAATAGATCATAAAGAACATTAATCAAGATAAAATACCATTGGAATAAAACATAGAATTATGAAAAACCATTAATCATATAATATTATTTCCATAGTAGACAAGGCATTGCTACCAAGACCATCATAGTGGACAACGTCAATTACTGAACTAGGTTTACTTGTTGTTCCACCACTGTATTATTGAACCAGATATACATTCCATTCCATCCATGTATATCTCATGAGATATAAATATTTACCCAATTAATTGGTGGGATATATAGGTCCCACCCATCTCATAATGGAATCATTTATACATGTACAATAAAAACATAAATCATTCATCATAGCATAACCCATGAAATAAAATGGGTTTCTTAAACATCATTCGATCATAAAATAATCCATAAAAGATAAATAAACTTTTTAAAAATAATTCCAACATAAACACAATAAAATAAAAGTAATAATTGGGATATAAACATAACCCGGTGTCATCCTATATAGAAAATAATTTTGATAAAACACTTGAGCTTAATTCATGTGAAAGATATCCTTTCCTCTTTAAAATCATTTTATTTTCTCAAAATGAATTTCAATTTTAAAAGAAAATAATTTATTTTAAAATAAATATAAAATAGTATAAAGTAATCATCATGTAAATAAGGCTTTAATAATATGTAAAAATCCGTTCATGTCGTATAAGTTACAAAAAACATTCTCCTCGTACATTTACCATAAAAGTCAAAAAGTACCCCATATGGTAAAAAAAGAATGATTACTTCCATACCATGTAGTAAAAGTAAAAAGGGGTAAAAATTAATTTATATATAGAATAATTGTAAATATTTTATGAAAACATTTTTATAAAACATGGACATGGATGATAAATAGAACCCTAGTAAACACTTACGTATAAACAATCTCAGATAAAAATGAAATTTCAAATTTATCCCTTACCTTAGGTCTGATTTCTTCCATATGTATCCAAAACTCTTGTATAGTGGGTTTAAACATATTATTAACTTGTAACAGAACCTTAATAATGTTTATATATGATTCACTTATGACTTTATATTACATTTTCTTTTGCCAATTCAATTGTAAAGCAACGTTTTGGGTAATAATTATTTCATTTACCATACGTGTATGGACATGAAATTATTAATATGATTCCATAGATCATTATTTACATACTTAAATAATGTAAAAAATTATTTTTATATCATATATTTTCAATATATAAATATATATAATAGATTGATAATGGAATGGAATGCACCATTCGTTGAGATGGTAGGTCATACATAGGCAAGAATGTTGTTTTCTTTTCATTATTAAATTGAATAGAAGTAAGTAAATTAAAAATATATATAAATACAGTAGAATTATTATGTCATATATTTCATGATTATTTGTTATATATACTTTATAATAATTCTTGAATGGTTAGCATGGAGAACGAATCTCATCCCGTCGTGGAGACGGTAAGTCGTACATACGCACGAGCGACGATATCGTTCTCATAGTTGTTGAACAGTATTGAAGTGCTTGGTGTATAATATCTCATAATAAGTATAAAATTATAATAATCATATATATTAATTATTTCCACCATTATACCCATCCATGTAAGGTGGTGGGGAATAACAGTATACACAACGGTTTGGAGATGATAATTCATATGTATACATGCGCGGTGATTTAGTTTTTCGTAGGATGGATAGATGGTGAAATAGGGTTGTTTCATATTTATAATAACATATCAGTATATTAGTGAAACTTATTTTATTACTTTATAGTGAAATAACTAAAGAATAGGATGTATAAGAAGAAATAAATTTGAAGGAATCGGTAGAAGAGATTACCTCTTCTCTGTCATGCCTCCATTAAATTCTCCTTAGGGCACTAGAGATGGTATTTTGAGAAGGAAAAAACATCTATAATGTAACTAGGGAAGTTCATAATAGAAATTTTCAGGGTTTGGATTTGATTTAATGCTCAAAATATAGTGAATATGGGAGGGAGGAGGTTCCCTTTTATAAGAGAAGAGAGGGGTACTTTAGGAAACTCTTAAAGTACTAATTTATTATAAATTAAATTTTGATTTAAAATGATCCCAAACTTATTTAATTATAATATAATATGATTTATTATTCAAATACCCATCATACAATATTTATTTTACATTTTTGAAATATATGTTTATCCCTATCTGTTTTGTATTACCCTTTACCCTTTTTAATCATAACTTGATATCATGTTATTTACACATCGTGGGTTACATTAATTACCATATCATGTCAAACGACCCAAAAAAAGTTATTTATGACATATTTGGAATTATATTAACCATTTATATGAATCTAAAATTTTTATGAATTTAATATCATTTAATTAACTATTTTATGTTTTAAGTTATGAATTATGTCAATTTTGGATAATATTCATACTTGAATTTTCTTTAAAATTCATAAAAACCTTATTATTTCAAAAAAGGCATTAACTCATACATAATAAGTCAATGTCGTCCCAAAAATTAGTACATGACAACAAAATTTTTAAATTTAATTTATTTTAATATTTATAAACTCATTTATTTGAATATTTCTTTAATGTGGTAATCACTACATCATAACTATGTCATAAATAAATATATTTATCTAATGTCTAGAAATAATAAATAATATACCATGATTTAGTAGAAGTTTTTATATTTATAATTAGAATTTATATAAATATATATATGTTATATATCCTTCTATTAAAATCTATTTAGTAAAAGACATATGTATAGGTTATAATTATCTTTAATTGAAATTAATTCTTATAAAATGTCATTTCCACATACGAGTGAATCCATGGGCTCCCAAAATCGACCCAAGGATTCTTATGGTTTGAAATATTTTATCCAATAGGGTTAAGCCATGTGTTAGGTTAATTTAATATTATTATAATATTATTTTTTACCCTTATTTACTAGATTTACCCTTTACCCATGGTAAATAAAATAATTACTAATGATATTATTCATAACGTCAAAAAAATAAAATGTACAAATTTACTCAATTTGAAACTTATAATTCCAAATATGTAATCCATTTTTAAAAATTCAAAATACATAAGTTGTAGTCATTATTTTAAAATTAATTCTTGTTGTTAAAACCAAAAAGTGGGTTTGTTAAAGAAGTAATAACTTTTAAAATATTGACATGTGTTTATGTCCAATTTAAAAGTTAAATTACTTTCAATAACCTAAATTGGATTAAATGATAAAAACTTAATCTAATTACACTATAAAACCAATTAAAAAGATAATGTATCAATATAAATAAATTAGATCAAAAGGCAGTTTGGAATTAAAATGCAGTATTTTTCCCTATTCATTAAAATTTGAATTTTATCAGAAAAATACCAAATATTTCAAAAAAAAGTAAAATTTTATGTCCTAATTCCAAAAAAGATGTTTATTTATTCAAATTTAATTTATAAAAGTGTCAAAAACATGATTTAAAATGGGTGTGCCATCAAAAGGTGGTATTGTTTTTGAAAAATATATATTTTACCTGAAAAATTGATTTTGTTCTTATATCATGTATTAGATGAATGACAATGTCATATAAAATTCAAAATATAGTTAATATTATTCATAAAATCTAGTTTATGTAATATTTTAATAATATATCATTGTTTAGTGAAACTTGGTATTACGTACCACACAAGCTATCAAGGAAGGTCATTCTTGCATGTAACGCAATCCATCTCAGTGTTGAATGTTGTGAAAACTTCCTTTGGTGTTGTGTATAAAATAATACAAACATAGATCATTTATAAATTGAACAAAATCTATAGAAAATTTTTTGTGAAATGAATTCT
Source organism: Viscum album (assembly GCA_963277665.1). Lineage (NCBI taxonomy): Eukaryota > Viridiplantae > Streptophyta > Magnoliopsida > Santalales > Viscaceae > Viscum > Viscum album. Next base: position 1,122,228,452 of record OY728121.1, read on the forward strand.
ATCAAAAGAACTTGAAATTGTTAGTAACACAAACCCAGAATAGTTTTGCATATACTACAAGCTAATACAATGGTGCATATATCTCAAGATAATATTTGGTGTAGTGTAAAAAACAAGACATCAAAGAGATTAAAAATAATATATATCATAAAATCTCGGCATGTTAAATTCACAGAGGCCAATATTTTTCAATTATTGATCTTCATTTTGGGTATCACCAAATTGCGAGTAATGAAGGAAGATATTTCAAAGAACTCTTTCCAAATGAGATAGGGACATTATGAGTTTACCGTAATTCCATTTTTATTGACTAATACACCCACTTTTTTATGGACCTAATGGACATAATATTCAAGGAATATCTTGACGATTTTTTGGTTGTATTCATTGATGATATTCTGATGTATTCTAAAATTTATGAGGACCATAAGAATCACTTCTGGATCATTATTAAGACTCTTAAAAAGTAATATCTATATGGTAAATTCATAAAGTGTGATTTTTGGCTTCAATATGTTTCTTTTCATTGCCATATTTCCTGTAAGGGATTAATATCAATTTATCCTATAAATACAAAGTAAATTAGAGAAAATCCTACACCAACAAACATAACTTAGATACGCTGTTTCATTTCCTTGGTAGGTCACTATCTGTGATTCATTTAGAAATATTCATGATTGGATAACTCATTAACCCGAATTATATGTAAAGGTGTTATGTTTGTTTTGAAAAAGGAATGCTAAGAATGTTTGGATGAACTAATGAGAAGATTATTCAATGCTCCAATTTTGAATCTACTATCTAGATGTGGTGGGTTGGTCATACATAGTGATGCACCGAAGTGGGGATGTGGTTGTGTCCTAATGAAAAATGATAATGTTATTTAATATGCATCATGGTAATTGAAGACACACCAATAGAACTATAAAAACCATGATCTTTAACTAGATGTTGTAATATCTGCTATGAAAATATAAAGGCATTATCCATATGGTGAATGATGTGATACATAGACACATCATAAGAGTCTGAAATACATATGTTAAAAAAAGTGCACAACATGAGACAAAGGATATGCCATTAGCTACTCAAGTATTATGATTTCTCATTACATTACAACACAGGGAATGAAAATAAGGTAGACGATGCATTTCATAGGAAGGATCATGGTGTTCTAACCCAAATGAGTAATGTGAAGGATCTTATCTTCATAGATCTAGTAATAATGGACATGGTTATTTCTAAGGAATGGGTGACATCAGTTATATGAAATATGACTGATAGAAAATATTTATTAGAGAGGACAAAAAATTATCAATCTAATGATGGGAAAAATATTAAGAATGTAAAAGGTGTTAGGGAAGGAAAATTAATAGAATTTCTTTGTGAAGATGGTATTCTAATGTTTGGAAAAAGTCTATGTATTACATATACACCTAAGATTAAAATAGAAATTTGGACAATGTTGAGAGAGTAAATTTATTTACACCCTGGTAAGACAAATATGTATTGGGACATGAAGTAACATTTTTTGTTAGAAAATATGAAGAGGGAAAATTCTAATTATTTTTCCATATTTTTGGTTTTTTAATAACTGAATTCTATTAGATAGAATCCTAAAGGATTCACGTAATGAACTCCTATTATGGTGTGGGAACGGAATTAAATTTCTATGTACTTTATTCAAAAGATTACAAAACACTCCTCTGATGAATCATACAATATGTGTTATCATCGATCCCATAACCAAATATGAAAATTTTGATTCTATAAGGGAAGACCTTCCACTTGAGGACCTCTAAAGGCTCTATTTTAATGAAGTTGTTATACTTCATGGAACACCTCTGTTAATTTTTTCTGATTCAGATACCAACTTTAAATCAAAATTCTATAATTTTAATCATATGTTTCTTGATTCTGAGATTCATTTGAGAACTTCTTACCATTTTTAAACATATGGACAGTCTCAAAGAACAATTAAAATAATGGATGACATGTTGAGGTTATAGTAACTCAATTTTAGAGGTACATGGGACTAGTACATACCTTTGTTAGTTTTTTCCTATAATATTAGTTTCTATTAAAGTATTAAATTGATGTGGTATGAAGCATTATATAGAAATAGGAGTCATATTCCCTCTTTTTGGGATGATGTTTTCGAAAGAGAACTGATAGGCCCATAACTTGATAGTGAGACAATGAAAAAGGTATAGGCTATTTAAGAAAATATTAATGAATCTAAATGTAGTAAAAGTATTTTTCAAATAATTAGAGGAAGTAATAAGAGTTCCTTGTTGGGGAAATTGTTTTCTTGAATTTATCTCCATGGAAGGGAGTTATAAGGTTTAGTAAGAAATAGAAACTGAATCTTTAGTACATAAGACCCTTCAAAATTCTTGAAATATTTTTATCTTTTTCTTATCATTTTTAAATGACACGGAATCTCCCAAAATTACATGGTGTGTTTCATATATCTATGCTTAGGAAGTAAATTCCTAATCCAATATATGTTCTCACCTATAATGAAATCGAGTTGGAACCTGAACATTGATAATGTGAAGAACCCATCAATATTATTGATACCAAAGTGAAATTATTGAGGAATTGGAGTAATTTTATGGTAAAGTTACTCTTGATAAATCAAATAATGTAGTGATTAACATTGGAACCAAAGGATTCTATGAATAAGAACTACCCATATCCTTTTTAGAACGTAATACCACTAAAATTTCTAGGAAATGTTTTTTGTAGCATGGAGTAATGTAGAACCTCAATACATTATCATATTTTATATCTATAATAAATTTAATTTTTTTATATCTTGAAAATCATGCAATATTGAGTTATCTTTCAATGCACGGAACACCCAGTTTGAACAAAACACATTTTTATTCCGGTTTTTCATAGTCAATTAAATTCTATCACATTTTGAGAGATTATATTTTTATTTTTTATTTCATTTATCAGATAAAGTATTTATTTCATTCATATAATATATCTTATAGGCATATGATTAGAATAAAACCAATATTACACCTAAATATCTATATTTTTATAAAAATATTTTGACCAAATTTTATTAGTGAACCTATTTTAAATATGAATTTTGAAACATTTATAGATTTAATATGAGTAAATAGACTTCTTTTCTTATTAAAAACATAAAAATTATGTTAGGGTGGGGTGGGGTTTTTTTAATTTTCTATGACATTTTCTTTTTAATTGAATAGCAGAAAAATACTAAATTTTAATTCAAAACTGAATTTTTATCAAATTTATTTATAAGGATAAATTATATTTTTGAATTGTTTTAATACATAATTAATTAAATTTTTTATCTATTAATCTAATTTAGTTCATTGGAATATATTTCAATTGGAAATTTGAAATAAAAACCTAGCAAAATTTTGAAAGATTTTACATTAAAACCACGCATTGTCATCACATCTTCAAGATTAAATTTTCATTAATTTCTGCCACTTATTTTATTATAATTATATAAAATGGATTCCATATTTTAAATAAGAATAATTTTTAATGTCTAATAATGAAATATTTTTTTTACCACAAATCTTAGTGAATGTGATTAAAATTAATTACAACGACTAAGAGGAAAATTAGCTTAACAAGGGAATAAACATTAATCATAATGGCCAAAATGACCTAGAAACTATTAAAAGTGAAATTAGAAGAAATTAGAAAGATATTAACCTACCCATATTATAATTTGGTTCATTATCAGATCAATTATACATGGTAATGATGTTGGTGGACTTCCCTTTTCTAAAATTTACAAGAATTCCACACCTCCTCCACTATGAAAAGGCACTCACCCGTCATACTTATTCGAATGTATCAAACCCTTTGTATCACCCAATATCTCCTCAAATTTTCTCCCAAAATCAATCCATTAATCTTATAAGCCTTAATTTGGTGAGGAATCCTACCATCATATCCCTTTGTTGAAAACTAAGAGGAGTTACCAAAAGGAGAGGTAATATCCTTCCTCAAGATCACTTGTTTTATTTTCATTCTCCACCCCCTAAAAAATTATTATTATATTATTATATAAAAAAATATCATAAATATATATTGATATTATATTATTCTATGGTTTATACCATCACTTACATGGAATTACTTCTAATGGGCAGTGAACTAATCGTTCGAATTTACGATTGACTACTACCTCTCAGAACTATGATTGTTCATTTTTTTATTACCACATGTCATGGTGGGAATTAGGATGGGAAAACATTTTTATATGAGATATATGAAATTAATAATATATTTATTCTTTGGTAATATTTACATATCGCAAAATATAATGTGTTCCATATTGTTGGGATATGATAACATCGTTTATGGACGTGTCAGATACCGCCTCCTCAAAGCGATCTGAATCGTTCACACTATACATGGAATGTCTAAAGAATGGATTTAATTAAAACTATGTGACATAAATGATGTATATATTATAATAATTACGTAATTATAATCCTATAAATATAATATATCATTTTATTTATTACCCTTTTCACAAACAAAAATAAGTGATAACGTCATTCATGGATGTGTGGACTATAACATCCTTAATGTGATGTGATTTCTTTTAAATAACAATAATTATATATAAAAATATATTATCAAATAAAAGGGTATTTATGATATAATGATCATTATGGAAGGATATAATGTTACTTACCTTCTTCCCTTTATGATCATTAAAAAATGGGAACGTTACTTATACATGTGTACGCCCTATTGTCTCTATAATTGTAATGTTGGTTCATTTTTCTTAAAAATAATTAACAATTTATTTTAAAATTATCAGTTATGTATATATATGATAATTTTTCAAGATTATTATTCTTTATATGTTGATATTATGATCCCTTTGACCATAGTCGACCTACCAAGTCATTTTTAACTGATGAACAAACATTGTTCAAAACACCTGATGTAAACATAATTAGTTAAGTAGTTCCATAATATATTGTATTAAGTGAAGTAAAATTTATAATAAACCTAAAAAGGGTTATGAATAAATTAAATAATTAACATAATATTACTTTTTAGTAATATAATGACATGGGTGACATATCAGACTCAAGGTAAGGGACTATTGTTTAACTATTCATTCCCTTATGCATACAACATTTTCAATACTTATTAATTTTGTTTGGAGTATATACTACCAATTTTGATATATCATATCCTGAGACATTTTATATTTATGTTACATAAGTATTTTCTTTGCATTATCCCATCCAAGGTGGTTTGACTTGAAAATTACAAAGTGGAAAATGTTATCTTTGCAATGTCACTTCTTTTCTGATTGTTAACTTTCTATTGAAAAAATCACTTATTTATGATAATTCATATTGAGCATATCCATTTTCTCTGTAAATGGATTTTATTATTTCCTAAACCTTATATAATTTTTACATACAATGTTCTCATTGATAGTAATTTCATTAAATGGAGAATTATTTGTAAATCATCAAATTTTATTAAATATGGACATTTGATAAGTCACTTTTTCATGTTTTTAAATTTATTATTCAATATATGAGAAACACATTGGACATAAATGAAATGAGATAGGGACCATTTAATGAAATCCATATATGTTGGGTACCAGTTAATGCAAGCCACATGATGCATCGGTAGTCTCATGAGAAAAATTATATGGCCAAATTAGAGTAGTTTAAACTGTCTTGACAATATATATTGATTGTAATGAAATCATGTTCTTGGGAAACCTGAAATCAAATAATTAAGAATTGAATTTATAAAGAATTAATTTATTATTATTATCCATTATATTTTTTTGGAAATATTGATGAACGCATTTAATTTTCAGTTTACTGATTATATGGATTATACTTCATTTATCAAACATTCCATATTGAATATACCTTATCTAGTTATTTAAATGACATGTGTTCTCAGTTATTTATCGTTCCATGTTTATTTATTATTATTAATTCATTATTAACTCAGATTTATTTTCCCTTACTAGGTTTTTGAGCTCAACCGTATTTTAGTTTCCTTTCCCTATGATATGAAGAAGAAAAAATTTAATATGATTTTAAGGTGGATGTTTATTTCATTTTCTTATGGATAATGTTTTATTTTCTATTTACCAATGAAATTTTGATACCATTTATCTAATATTTAATTCCAAAACTACTAAATTGTTTGTTATATTGGTATTTGGTTCCTTGTAATCATTCTAATGTAATAATTTAATGAAACAACTCTGGTCTTTTTGAGTTAGGTTATTACAATAAGAGTAACTAAATTTAAAATATATTAGATATAGAAAGATACACATTAGTTTATTCAGATAACACTATATTTCATAGTAATTTTTTTAATTCTATATTTAGAAAATAAATCAATAATCATATATTTAGTTTGACATGATAATATGAACACGTATGTTGATATTTAATTATATGGTGTGTGTTTTATAATTTATAAAATATAAAATGTAAAAATACAATCTATATAATTCCATTGAAACTACATATCAAAATTAAATTCTATTCATTCCTATAGGTCAAAAATAAATCAATGGTCATTTTATTATAGTTTCATGAGAATCCAGTATCGGTTTCTCAGATTTGAGAACGTGATGCAAATCCTGAACTAAAATATCACATTTAAATTTAAAACATTTTCTTCCAGTCATTTCATGAACAATGAAATTAAAAAAAGGATATTCATTCTACTTTTAAAAATAGAATCATTGATAATTTTCTTATAGTTTCATGATAATCATATCATGTTTACTTTGTTTAAAAAATATGGCACATGTTTTTAACAAAAAAAAATTAATTTTAAGTTCAAAAACATGTAAAATCAATCATAATTGAAATGCTAGAAATCATAATGGTGTTTAGTTTTTTTATTAAATGTTTTAAGTTAATCAAATAACATATTCATAGATTTTGAAGACAATATTAGTGTTTTTAGTTATTTTGAGAATGTGACACATGTTTTGAACTTCATTAATTCTTAAAAAGGAAATACTAATTTTGAGTCACATAGACTATTCTAAACATAAAAATAATGGTCATTATATTCTATTAGGTTGAACTGAATTAAGGATCACTTTCTTAGTATTTTATAACAATATGTGAGTATATTATTAGTTTTGATAATTTAAGGATCATTTGTAACAAAAGTATTGTTTTTAAATTAGAAACACAAACATTTAGTCACAATAACCAAAATTTTCCTCTGAATGTTGTGTGATTCATTCCTATGTGCCAAAAATGAATCAAAAATCATTATCCTTGAGTACCATGAAAATCTATTATTAGTATCTTAAAATTGAGAATAAGATGTATGTTTTGATCCAACATTTCACATTAATGTTGAAGACACATATTTTCAGTTATTTTGTAAACACCAATTATTGGAATGATGTGATTTTGATAAACATATGTAAAAAATATAACATTGATTATTTATTAGAGTTTCATTACAATCCTAGTTATATTACAAGGTTACGATCTCGTGAAACATTTTTGGACTTTATTTGACAATTGTAATATAAATATACACTTTACTTATATTGGACACAATACACTTTGGAATGATATTTGATATATTCATATAGGTAAATAATGAATCAAATATCATTTTATCATTGTATTATGGAAATTATAGATCATATGATCAGTTGTGAGCATGTGCAACATTTTTTTAACTAAAAAAGGAATTTCAAATTGGAAACATACACATTTAGGAATAACAGTTAGTCAAACATAAAAATGATGTGTGGTTTATTAAAATATTTCAAAAATGAATCAATGATAATTTTTTTAGAGTTTTATACCATCCCATGATCATTAATTCAAAATCAATCATTCAGATCACATTTTGATAAAAAAATAACACATTTAAATTGAAAAAAATCAATAATTTGAAGTGCTTCATGCATTAGAATGATGTTATGTTAATTCTTACATGTTATAAATGATTCAATGATCATTTTTTAATATAAAATAATAACCATAACTCATCACCTCATCTTTGAGCAGGTGATTCATGTTTTACTATATAAGTTTTTTATTGTTCTAGAACTCATTTTTAGCAGTAATAATATAAGATAAATAAGTATTTAATAAATAAAATTTCCATTATTTTCTAAATATTATGGTACAACACATGCTCGAAATTTTATAATCTACAAATGATTTAAAATAATTTGATGAATAGTGTTTAAATAATATAAAAAAATGTTTGTTTAATATAGTTGTTATTTGGAAATTATAAACTCAAAAATATAAACATATAATATATTCCCATAAGGGGATGTTAGTTTTTCTATGGGATATGTTATTATTCATAAATTTATAGGGGTGAGAATAATTGTTGTTTCTTTTCATCTATTTTAGGAACTATGATAATATTCTCAATTACAAGGAATTTTTTATGAAATATTTTTCAATACTGAATTATTAGTATATATACTAAAAAAATTACCATTGAAATATCTTATTGGTCAACCTTTATTATTCATTTTCCTATAAACCCTTATCAATTGAAAAATTAGCATCACACAACCAAATATTGCATAAAAGTAAATACATCTTATACAATATATAATATAATGAGGCTAAAATATTGAAAATATAATTTTTACTAGTTAAAAAGGGTAATTGTTTGTGAAGGATTTCATATAAAACTTATGATTATGTCAAAAAATATTCTTTTATTGAATCAATTTATCATAATTATTATAAAGTATGTCCTAAATAAATTATAAACATTAACAAAGACTATACACTATTAATGATAAAATATCATGACAGTAACTACTGTATATAGTTCTACCTTTTCATGATAGGTTTTAAAAATAGAATATTATCTAATTTTCTTTCTTCCAAAAGTCATATAATTATCCTACACTACCTATAATATTATCTACATACATTGATATTACTCTTTAGGAATGAATATTAAAACATTAAAATAAGAAATTATTTTCTAATAATCCACCCACTGATAATTAAATATAATAATGTTCTATAATAAATAAAAAATCATTTAAATTTAAATTAAAATGGTTTACCAATAAATAGAAACAAAACAATTTGTAAACAAACTTCATATATTTTCATTTACAATAGATGTTAATGGATTATACATTAAAATAATTTCATTTACACTAGTAAAACCACTAAATTCAGTAGACTCTTAGTCATGTATGGCTACACCAAAAAAAATTGAATAGAATTCCTATCATTGAAACATGAATTCAATGCCTTTATTAAATTCATTGACTATATAAGGGTCAAATGTGTAGAAAAATTATCATCATCAATCCACAGTCATGGTGAAATGGTTTATCCCTTCAACATCCATGATATGGATGCCCATTTTCATTGTTTCAAATTATTTATATTAGTTTAGAATTTAATTATTTATCATATAAAATATTGACTTTAATGTATATTAGAAATGAATTTCCAATTTATTATGATGTTTTCTAACAAGAGTTGTCAGTAACTTTGGGAATGTTTGAATAACATATTTGATTGTTCAAACATCAAAATTATTAATGTGAATAGGTATTTCAACTCTTATATCATGTGTTACAATAATTAATAAATATATAGAAGCTCTTGTGGGTAGTATATTAATAATGGTATCAACTTAAATATTGTACATTTCACAAATTATAACAATTTATTTCAAAAGTCCCAATAGATATAATTCAAAAAAATATCCCTGAAATGTTTAATAAAAAATAAACAACTGATACTAGTTTATTATGTAGACAAAAATACTTTAAAAAATCAGTTCCACCTATATATTGTAATTTGAAATGGAAAACTACCCTGAAACATAATTTTGTGGCCTGGGGTGTGTTGGTTGTTGTAGTTGGTTCATAGAATTTATTTTATTAAATTATATTCATGAGTAGTTCATTTTATTCCAAAAATAATTCATTTTGCCTCATAATAATTAATATAATTATTTATATTTCTAGTCATTCAGATTTTTTGGTTATACTAAGTTAAATTAGTCTCTTATTCAGATTCTTAAACCCTCCTATATTAATCATTCAATCTTCTCTGGATGATAGATAATGAATAAAATTTTTTATTTTTCATCCCTAGTGGATGACTCATCATGCATCTATACTATATATAAAAAAACTTATTAAATATTTCACATTAAAATAAAATGTAATAATATATTTAACTTCTTTCCCACATTCATATTCAACCCATATTTATTTATTACATTCATCTACATTTTATCCCTTCTTATTAACATAGTCCTCCTTCCACACCACATGAATTAGGATTGAAGTATTTGAGGACTTGATTGATTGATCTGCATCTCAACAGAGATACACCAATCATTTTTATTATGATACATTTTATTATAAATTATAAATATTTATTTTTTATGTATTTCATACTCCATACATAATTTACAATACATGTATTGTGGATTTGTATCATGTTGATTGTTTTCATCACTCCATTACTTTTAAAAACAATAATATCTGTGAAAATGGAATTATTTAATTTTTTTTATAAAAATTAAAATAAATTAATTTTTATATAAATCCTATATTAAAATGACTAGATATGAATGAATTCAATTATTTGTATGATATTTAGATAGAATATAATGATAGTGGTTAAGGATTGACATTCCCATCAGAATCTCCCATGAACCTATTAGATAACTTTTTTTTGGAAATCTATATGTTCCTTTATAAAAATTTTTAGAATGAAATCAATTATAAATATTCTAGAATAAATGAACTTTTAAAAATTATAAAACAACAAAAAATTAAAAAAATTATCTAATTGGAAATGAAATTAATGTTTGATAATATGTTACTATAATATCCTTTCAAACAATAGTGTTCACTACAAGTATGAAGATATGAAAACTGCTTATATTGATTAACATATTCAATCTAGTAATGATCCCAATATAACCAATGATTATTAATCTATTAATATCAATTGTATGACTATAGGCATTCCAACCAACCTATATATTTTTACTCTTTCTTATTCATTTAACTACATTTACAAAAACCCTAATCGGATGATGCTCTTATTTTTCTTCTTGTTGACCACATGTAATTTCTTCCTCACACTCAGGATCACAAAGATGTTTTTCCTCAAGGTTGGTAGTATCTTGAGGTGGAGAAAATATTTTCTATTCCACATGTTAATTAATAAATTTGAATTATTATGATTTTTATTGATTATCTATGTTCTCACTCTTGGATAACCTGTAAAGAAAATATTCTCCACTATGACCAACATGAAATAAATGAGCCACCCCAAGGAAAGGATCATCATCTAATGAATTGACAATTGATTCAACATTTTATTTCACTAATAAGTGAATAATAAACAAATTTATTTACTCTAATAATTATCAGTGATGAAATATATTCATGGTTGTAACTTACTTTTTATCGACGATAATTACTATGAGAAGATATTTCTATATACAAAACAAAATTCAATTATTTGTTGTTGTTGTTATATTTGAAAAAAAATATTAGATAGGTATTGAAGAGATAATAACCTAAAATAACATGTACAACTTTTATTAAATGATATTATTTAAATTCATTAATACATTCAATACTATAGGTCATCTAGCCAGACTATTGTAGGGAATATTAATATTCTAAAGATATCATAGTCTTTATGTAAAATTTGATAAATATTTACCTATTTTATTCTATTTCATTCAAAAAATTTCTGTACTATGTAAATTATATAGAAGAATATAAGGAGAAGAATAATTTTTTAGTTATAGAGTATATAAATATTAACATATTATAAATACAATATAAAATAATATGTATAAGCATGAATAAAAATAAATATTACATATATAATATATGTTATATATACATATATAAAAATATTATATATATATATATTATAAACACAATGTAATGTTATATATACTAATATATAAAAAAATAAAAAAATAAAAAATAATTAAATCCACAAAATAATTCTGTATAAAAAGAGGGTATAAATCATGTTGGTGGAAAATTTATCCATTAATGTTGTAATGTCATATAACTATAGTAGGTACAATAGTTTTTTACTATAATAGTGGTTCTATTTATAATAAATGTGATTTTAGACCATGAAATTGGGCCTCTAGGGCATACAACCACCATGCCAGAAAAATTTGGGCCTTCCAGTATTGTACTAAAGCAACATCGAATAGGTGGACTATGATATGGTGAGAGTGGTCACCTAAAAAATTAGAAAATGCTAGATAGTCATCAAAGTAGTGAATAATAACTGGTATTAGAAAAACTATCATTGAACATTGATGAAAACCGCATTCATTTCAACATTGGGTTGCGATAGTAAGTTGTGGATAAGTCTTCAGGGTGGAAATGATAGAATGGGAAGATGGTATGATGGTTTGAGGTATTATTGTAGTTTAGGGCCTTTATGCCATATCTTAAGCTCTTTTTGACACTCAACATTTTGGCCATGTATTCTGGGTCTATTAAGTCATATAAGGGTTCCCTCTCAACCAAGATAAAAATTACGGTTTATCTATAAAATAAAATAATTATTTTTTAGTCATATACACTATAATATATATATATATATAATCAATAATCATATATTATAAGAATAATAAAGGATTATATATATAACATAAATAAAAATATGATTTAAATGATATTTATACATAATATTATGAACATACAAAGATAAATAGGTACATTTATATTAATAAATATTATAATTCACACACAAAGACACATATTTTAGATTATATATATAGGTATCATATATAAATTAATTTCACAAAAACAAATATATATATATATGTATAAATCAGAATATAAATAACATATATATCCATATATATATACATTAATATAAATATATAAATGCATAAGTTTGTGTATGTGTGTCTATAATATAAATATATATATATTCTATAAAAATAATGATTTTTGATAAAAAAAATAGAGATTAAAAAAGAGAATAAGAAAATAGTGATTGTTTTCCGTAGAAAAACAAAATAATTGCTTTAGTATATAAATGTGAATCACATATCTTTGTTATTATGTTGATTAACTAAAGAATAGTCAGAAAAATGAAGATTTAATAGTGGTTCGATGTAGCGTTTCTTGTGTAGGAACAATAAGGAAACAATAAGTGAACATTAAGCTAAATCAAAACAGCCCTTCTTTGTGTTTCATAAAAACACTAATAAAGGGATAATTTCTTAGAATTAAATATGCACTGAGTGAATCCATCCTTTCTCATCAATTATTTATTTCAAAGAAAGGTTTATTTTCTAATTTTTTTTAAGAAGTTTTATGAAATGTTAGAATCAAATATGAATATGTAAGATCATGAGATTCATGGAAGAATGACCTTGTTTAAATTTAAGCAATAAATTATTAATTTTGGGTAATGGAATTTTTACCATGTTTAAGAGGAATATCATGTCTATTTCGGGTTTGTTACTCAAAATAAAAGTGAAAATGGCGTTATAGTGCATGTTTCATGGTTGAATCACGGTTAGATATAACTGTGCACCCTAACCTTACAAGGTAAGAGGAAGGGTGCATGATTTGGGTGAAACCATTCATGGGGGAGGAAAACTATACAAATTTAGACAATGGAATTCCACACGGTTGGCGCATGGTTTTCAAACTGTGCAAGCTTTCCCAGGTATCCATACAACCCAACCTACCTTTGAATTTTTTTGTCGTATTATTTTTCCACGGATTGGAAAACCTTTTAGAAAAACTGTGTGCCCCATTAAAAATATAAAATTATCAATTTAACCCCTCTAGATTTTTAGGTTCCAACTAAATTCTTCTTTCCATTTCTCCTCCTCCAACCCCAGTTATGAACATAATCCCTAAATCCCCCCATTTATATTTATCCTTCGATATTAGGCCATTTGGAGTGTCATTGGTGTTGAATCAAATATTCAAGTAATTTTATTCTCCCGCATTCTTCTATTTTCTAGATTAGGGTTTTCAGTTTCATCCATCTTATTCAAAATACCCAAAACCCTTGTTTTCAATAGATCATAGGTTTAGGATTTAAAGGGTGTTTTAATCTGGAAATAATTCATGGATTAATATTGGGGTTGTCTTAGGATTCATGGTCTGTGGTTTACAAGTTATATCCCATTGTTTGGTTCTAGTTTTTTTCATTTGGGGTCATGATATTGCTTCCTCTATATTGTAAATTCATTTCTATTATTGTGACTTTGTGTTTCAGTTTTGTTAAATAATAAATTTACCCCACATGATCTCCTTAGGATTCATCGAGGGTATCTTGGCTAATTTTGGTCCACCCATGGGGGGTTCCAATGATCCCAAACATGGAAAAATGGAAAAATTAAGCCCTCATTTGATTTTTGATCTGGTAGATCCCAATATAAACATGAAGATATGTTTGGTTGAGTTGAAAATGGAATATTCATAATTTTCCTTGGTATTTATAATATCATAATATGTTTTTTTAGCATGGCATGAATAATATGTTAATTTGGTTATAGTGTGGATGTGTCAAATTGATTCTAAATAGTAGAATATGTTAAATGGATTATTTTGAATGTGAAAAAATGGAACATGAAATTGTAATGGAACTTTTTTAATGGATTATGGAATATGAATGGTTGAATATGTTTAAAAAATTTATAATTTTTTGGAATTTTCTATTATGCATAATGAGTTAAATAGGCTATGCTTAGTAAATAGAAAGTGTGTAAATGAGTATGGAATTAGGATGAATTATGTTTTATTGAAATATAAAATGTGAATGTTATTTTTATTGACTATGTATTGTTTTTTTATTATATGTGGTAAATAGATATATAATCACGTACACATGTCTTTCTTATGGGATAATGGACTCAGACTCCTCACACGGGTCGGTTTGGACTGATGCTCTAACCCCACCTAGGAATTCACACGTAAGGGAGTTGGACAGATGTTCTATGCCCCTAATGGTTGAATTTGATAAAACTACCTGGACTGAGTCTCCTGGTTTAGTTTAATTTATTTATTAGGAAATGTTATTCCCTAGTGAGATATTGAATATGAATTATATGATTTTTATTGATGATTGATCAATATATGGTCTAATGTAAATGATGTTAATTCCTAACCAAAAGAATATATAATGAAGTAAAATTCAGTTATGTAGATGATATTGGTGATGAAATGGGACATATGATGAAAATTGATTATGTTTTGGAGATGGGTTAAGTTGTTAAATGGTTAATATAAATATTGTTACCCAACGGAACATGAATTTTCTGTTTTTCATTGTGATTTACTTATACTTTAATGTGGTATCTGTTAGTCTAGGTATTTTATAAAAAACGTTGGTGGTGGCCTAGAGAGTTCTAATCACACCCTTCTTAGGCTTTCATTGGGTACTTGAGTAGATTTCATTATTTCATGTTAGCATAAGGGTAAAGTCCATATGCCAAGGAGTTGAGTTGGGCTGGGATGTGCATGGATGAGGTTCTGGATATAGAGCCTGGACCATTTTAGTGATGCCCCCTTTGGCCTTTATTTTGGATTTCTTCCACACTTTTGGAAGTGTATCATGACATGATAAAATTATGGGTTGGTTGTGGGTTGTCTCCAGTTTTGGGAAATTATTTTTTATGCATGGTTCTTTGTTTTTTATTATGGTTTCCATTATTTCAAGTTTTTATATGATGTGGAATACTCTTCTTAAGAGGGTATAGTCTACCCATGTGTCCAATTAGACCATAACTTCTAGTCAACATCCTCAAGAATATGGGGAGGTGTGCTTGAGGTCATGTGGTGACCACACTCGGATCACATGTTTAGTGGCTTCTAGGTTAGGGACGTTATAGAACAAATTTGTCATAGTTGGGGTGCATCCTGACCTAGTTGAGACCTAAACTCTTTTTTTGGTTTCAATTGTATGCAATCATATAATACCTAATATAAATAATTGGTATCACTATCATCATTATTATTTATTATAATGATCAACATTATCATTATCATATTTGTTGATTCATTCTACTTGATGTTGTATAAGGGATTTTATGTGGGGAATTAGGATGTTATCACTAATTTTGAATTGATTTGTGTTATGATGGATTAGTAACATCATTAATGATAGTATTTTAGTATGGTATATAGATTAAATTGTATATATATAACTCTATAATTGTAATATAAAACAAGGATATGGACAGTTATTTCTTAATAGGGGTGATGGGGGTGCTCGGTGATTGACACACCTATGAAAGATAGGGTATGTGATCCATTTGACTAAGGATGGGATGAAATATAGTAGGGAATATGTCGGGTGTTATTTAATGCAGTGGTCTATGGATATATTTTAAAAAACAATAAACTAATATGGGGCACATGGGTTCCATTTAATGTGGGAGATTTTGGAAATTGAGTAAGATTATTGAAGATCCCTTCAATGAATAGATTTGTGCCCCCATGATTGTGATAATTAATGATTCATGATAATTAATGAATTACCATCAATTTGAATTGAAAAAGAATGTATATGAGTTGATATCTGTTGAGATATGGTTAAAAAATTACATTCCTTACACCTAGAGTTAGTAAACTATCAGAAACACTGTTTTATCCAATGTTTGGGTTTGAAAATAGATTTTATTGAACTCCTATAATTATTTTATATAATAAAATGGTGTGTTTTATTTTAAAATTTTTGAGGTATTTACTTTTTAATATTCATGATTTGGTAGGAAAATAAAAGTAATGATACATGTCATGGTTTTATATCATGGTTTTCAATATAGTAACTAAACACATCATAGTTTAATTAAACATTCCATGTTAGAGACCCAATATATAGTAATTTAATATATAATTAACATTCATATTTTGATAAAGGAACATAAAACATGACACGAAATTTAGAATTATTATTGACCAATGAAAAATAGTTATTATAGGGATATTCTAGCAGATCATCCATGTGAGGTGGTGATCTAGGCACCATCAATGATGTAGATGCTCGAGAGGGGCAGTTCTAGTGTTTTAGGTCTTTGGTCCATTGGGACATGTATTGGCCCAGGTTCCACTAGGACTATTGTCCATGTATGGGTTCCCTCTAAACCCAATTTAAAAGGGGACTATGAATAAACCAATAAAAATATAATGGCCTTATAGTTTTTTGGAAAAAAAGTTGTTTTAGGTATGAGAATGTTTCGGTTCTTTGGAAATAGTATTATAATAATTAAAATACACCTAAAAAATATACTCTATCTGCTTTAAATTATTATATACCCTTTTTAGACTCTTTATTTGTTTATATATAAATACAATCTGAAATTAAATTATAAAATATTAGATATTAAATATTCCATTGTTAACTATAGAAGCAGATTCTTATATTATTTATTTTTTTTCTTCAGAGGATATAATGACTAATGTAGTGACTATCATACATAAAATGGGAAAACATGGTTGTTAGTTTGAACATGTTATTGTTTATTATAAATTTTAGGGTTATCTTTAATGGATTGAATAGAGATTTAGTATAGCTACTGGAAATATGGTCAAGGAAATCATGTTGTTTTTTATTTAAAACACAACATGGTTGATATGTTGAAATATTTTGGTTTTGACTAGGGAAAATATGGAACATGACATTTCATGGTTGTATTCAATGGTTTAGAGAAAATTATCAAAAAATGTCATTATTTAATTCAAAAAATATTGTTTGATAGATAATATAATTGAATTGAAATATAATTTTTTTTCATATTTTAAGGAAAAACAGGAATCCTGAAATGAGTTTTGGATCTAAAATTAATCAAAGAAAAAAATTTATTCTAGTAGTAGGTAAACATTAATTTTTGCTAAATCTTGTTAAAAATATTGAAAACCACTAAAAAATCCATTATAACAATTTTAACCTCGCATTAACCCATAATATTTACTATTCAAAAGATTTGGGACATTTATGATGTTTTCCACCAAATATTTAGGGATCTCTCCATGGAATTTAATGAATCAAATCATATACCAATAAAATGTTATGTTTTATATCAGTTTTGTATGGCGGTTACATTTTATTTTGAGATTTGATGTGTGAATTGATGGTTTATAAAACAATTTATCAGGGACATTTAATCAAGGATTATTGTGGTTCAGTGCACATTTCTGGAAAAATTAAAGGCTTAATGATAGAAGGAATTAAAAAATCTACTCATATTTTTGTTTTATTAATAATTTAGTATTATTTAGTGATCATTGGTTGATAAGATAATGTTTATATGTTGTGAAGATGAATGGGTAAGTGATTAAGTGGAGTGTATAGTTGATTTATAGATTTTGTTTAATTTAAATTACACTGAGTGTTATTTTATATGTAAAAATTAGAGTGGAAATTTTGATAGAATGATATGGAATACATATTTTAATTTAGATTATTTTTAATAGATATTTCTTTTCCAAAGTCTATAAAATGTGTAAGTCTAGATGAATTGGGTGTATATTAGAATATAGAAAATATTTAAATTTTTTATCCCAAAAAATATGAAGGGATGAGGTATTTTAAATTAATGAATTTTTTATTGAAAATATGCTCTTTATGTGTTAATGAAAAGATATTTTAAAATATAAAATTTTACAGAATAAGATAAGATTCATCATAATTTGAGGTTCACAAGTTTGATATAATTGGATGATGAGGGTATGATATTTAAAATAGGTAAAGGATATATAAAGAATGAATATTGTAATTGTAGTTATATTTTAACTGTATTATTCTAATTTCCTTGATATAGAATCTATGTTGTGAATTTTATAGGATCCATTTTAATTTTATGATTGAATTTTTTTGAAGAAAAAATTAAAATGTATATATTGTGTGGATGGAAACTGGAATGGAATAGTTGTAGTAGTGAATATATGGGTCTTTAGTTGTTATTATTGTGAGAATATAATTTTATATTATATTATTTTATTAATATTTAGTTTTCTATACTCTATTCACAATATTACAACAACTTGAGATAGAATTTTTATATCGAACATCTATGTTAAACTGGATCACATGTAAACCCTCACATATATATTGTATTTAATGGATGTATACTGACCTTGGTTTTTACTTATACTGGTTTCTTTACATCCTTGTAGATGTTGTATTCATGTAAAATATTCAGTCATTGGTTGTTCCATTCTTGAGAACTATTATGGTCTCCATGGATGATATATTATACCAGAGGTTGATTTAGCGGGAAGGGGGTTACAAAGGACCCATTTATTATTATTTTCATAATTATTATATACATATATGAAAATTAATATTTTCACGTGAGTGTGTTTGTGGAATAATTGGATATGTAAGATTTTCCTTGGGATGGGATAGATTAGTTTTGTTATATTTCAATCAAAAATGGTTAGTATGATTTATTCACATCGACATATTTATTTTTTCAGAGAAACCAAATAATATAATAAATAATAAACCTTAATTTTATCATTTATTGATACAAATGATAAGGTTATAGGTTTTTTGGGCCTTATTTTCTCAAAGTACGTTGTGGTTAGATAGTGAAAGATGATTTTTTATTTCTATTTTATTTATGTTGTATGCTTATTGAGGATTATTATATGGTCTTATGTAATACCTGGATTCTTTTACTTTTTAGTTTTGGACACACCATGAATTATCTTCCTCATAAATTCATGTTAGGATTTTTGGTTTTGGTTATTTGTGGTTGGTGCATAGTAGTTTTTAAATAAAAATGTAAATTCATCATATAATTTGAATTATATACTCTATGTTTTAGTCACCACCCCATGGATATTTATAAGAGGTATAAAGGGTGTTTCTCTCGATCTCACCACAGAGTTGAAAAAATTCTACGTAAGATCAGGCCATGAGATTAAAGGATCATAATTATTGGGACATATTCTAATTAAGTTATCAAATGATAATATCTATGACATGAGGTAATAAGAAAACCCTATCTAATAAGACCAATATATATTCTATGTATCATTGAACATTTCTATCAGTTGTAATCTGTGTTATTGTTTAGGATTATAAAAATTTCATTACCTATCACAATTGATGTGATTTTATGAAAGATGAAAATTATGATTCTAACATTCATAGTAAATTATGTCATTTCAGGAGCGTCCTTAATTGTATCAAATTTATTCAATGATGAATATATAATTTATCCATTTTCAGTTATGAAAGAAATATCTTTGACACCATTTATTGAAATTAATGTATCTAATAAAAAATTCATGGTCATAGAGTTTGTTCACAAGATTATATTGGAAATTTAATGAAATATAAATCAATTAGTAAGCATTATAATACATGTATTATTCTTTCATGATGATATGTCTTAAGATAGTGAGATTATAGTACATATTCTCATTCATAGGGTTGTTATAGTTAATGGGGATTGTGTTTTTATTTATAAAGGTATATATTATATCTCAAGATACTACACTTATATGTGTGTTTTTAATTCAATTATCTAGATAGGGACCCAAATTTTGACACATTAATAGTTTACTAGAATTCATTATATTCAGTTGAATATATGTGTAATAGTGAAACCATTCTTACTTTATAATATGGTATTTAATTTAGTTATATGGATCAATATCAATTAATATTTTTCCATGTTTTGAATAATAATTTTTAAATTTATATAAAATATTATTTAATTTTTATCTAAGGCTGGATACAAAAGTACTTTTCATTTTATTAAAAAGAATAATTATTTTATGGGTAGAGGTTTGCTAATTTTTTGGGGAATGTTCAATTAGAGATAATGGTATAATGTGAATATTTTAATACCATATAAAATAAATATTTAATAATTTTGAGATGTGATATTTTATTACCATTTCACTTAAAATATTAAATGAAAAAATAAATATATTATTTTAGGAAGTGAAATTTGGGAATAAATTACATTGACTAAATAAAAGGGTCTGAAAGAAATTGCATAAAGCTAAATGTGATTATATATAAAAAAATGTCTTATTGTTGTTAATGTATTATATTATTTATAATTATAATATCATTCCCTAGTGATATATTTACATATAATTGTTCCATATATATCATGATCTACTTGGAAAGAAAAATGAAATAATTAAACATATTCGATCGAACATCGTACATTACCAGATTCTCTCTCTCTTTGGAACACGAGATATCAAGATTGATCTTTAGAGATTTATGGAGAACATGTGTATATAACTATATGAACAATTATTTAGATTATATAATTTTAAAAAAATCATGAATATTAGATATCATCTATAAGAAATAATTGAATAGTAGTAATCAAATTAGAAAAAAATTCATTAGTGTAATTTTTTATTTAAATAATTGATATAAATTATGTATGGTGATCCAAATCATGGATTTGGGTATCGTTAATTGTATATAGTTGATGTTTTTTTGGTTTATCACATCCTATTACTTATGATACATCTCATTTTTGTTCAATTAGTAAGGATTGGGAGTGAATCATGTTTTTTATTGACACAAACCAGTCATAAATTGAAAAAGAATCATGTTTTGGTATCCAAAATTATCACTATTAGATAAATTGGGCTCATTTTGTTGAATGTGTACTAGCCACCCACAACGAATGTTTTTTAATATAGGTTAGAATAAAATTTATATACAGTAAAATTTAAACATATTCTAGGTCAAAATGTGTCATCCGGGTTGACCCCCCAACCCCCAAAACCCCCACCCACATGAAGTATTTTATTTTTTCTAATAATTAAGGAAACATGGGGAACCCCTCCCCCTACAATATATTTTTATTCTATAAATTTATATGGAAAAAAATATCATGATTTAATTTTTAATTTTATAATTTAATTTGGACCTCAAAGACTATAAGGGGAATAGGGAATGAAAATAAAATTAATTTTTTAATTTTAACTTATTTTATGGTGGTCGTTTTGTGGATTTCTAAGATTACATATATCCAATATGTTTTTAATGATCATGAGGTATAATTAATTATGCATTTTTGGGTTTTATATTAATTTATTTAAATTATTGTAGGATTTTAGTTATATATTAGTTATTAAAATATTTTATTTTTGAATATTCTCTCCTTATTTTATGACATTTAATTCAAAAAATTATTTTATTTAATCCCTATCACATGGGGTTACTCAAATTAAAGTGAATAGATTTTTAAAATAGGTCGATCTAATGAGGATTTGGATTAAGTCACAATCCAAATCCTAAGCATTGGTTGATCATAAAAGAATAGATAATCTTACAACTAAAATCATGATGTTTTTTTATAAAGACTTGTTACTTATTCAACCCATAATTTCATGATACATAATAAGGGATACACCTTCTTATATTGTCAATATGTTTATAAATTATATTTCTATATAATTTGAGAAAATTAATTTGGTATGAATGTAGACACAATCATATATTATACATTTTCTCACAAAAATATAGCATTATGTTTATACCCATGTTTTATTCAAGACACTTTTTCGTCATTTAAGATGGGAAATTAGAGTGAAAAAACAAATAATTATACATTTTCTAATCAACCTTAGTTCCAATGAAAAAATAATTTAAAAATAAGGGCTGAGAGAAACAAATCTCAGTCAGGGATAAAAAAATAAATTAATCCAATTACTCGACTGATAAACATGAAAACACAAGATTTTGTTTACATTCTTAACAATACAACATCCTAAGACTTCATGAAATAAACTCTCTCAAATTAGTTAAAATTCAGTGATAGCTTGAATTATATTAAATGCACAATTTATCTTTCATTATTCACAGATCCTTGTTTATCTTGAGTTGCACACAACATCGAGTCTTTTCGACAATGATTGTTACACGAAAGACCGAGTTTTCTGAAACAACAATATAATATTATCATTTAGTATGAAAGTTATCACCTAGACATTAGAATTAAAGAAGGAATAATATAAATAAATCATGATAATATATTTTACACATGTTTATATAATTAATCCTATGTATACTAATTAATTAGAAAAAAAAAGTTCAAAACAAGGATTGTTTTTATGGAAAACTATTTATATGCCCATAAAAGATTTTTATATTAAATAATTAAATTAAAAACTATTATTTAATGATATTACAAAAATTTATATGTTATATATATATTTTTTAAAATTCATCAAATAAGCTTGACAGACTTAAGATAAGAATAAATCCAATTTTAAGCTTAAAAAACTATATATTTTTAAAGGCTATTTTCTTACTTTTAATGGAAAACATAATTTAAAACTAAATATTGATTGTTTTATAATTTTAATATGACAAAATAAATATAATTTTTAAATCAGAATATCAAAATTTACATTTAGTGATTTTTTATGGAAAAGTTTCATTTTATATCAATAGAAAAAAATACTGAAATTTATTTGGAAACTACAATATTATACAATATATTTATAAATTTAAATTATATTTTAAAATGGTTTTAAACTATTATTTTTTTAAATTTTACATCAATAAATCGAATTTATTTCATTGAAATAAATTTCACATTGAAATTGGATATAAAAACATTTCAATCTTTTGATATTTTCTATTAAAAAACATAATGTCTCGTCACGTCCATGGGATTAATTTTAAATTACTTTCATCAAATTTTTTGATTGGAATTTTGAAAAATGGATTCCAAATTTTTAATAATAATAATTTCTAATTTCAATTAATGATAAAAAAGTTTTTGAAAAAATAAATTAGTGAAATTAATATTAATTACAGTGAGTAAGGTTAAAATAATATTAGTTAGTGGATAAACTCTAATAATACGGGTCCAAATAACCTAGAAATTTTTCAAAACCCCATTTCATAGAAAAATTTCAACAAAATTCCTTCTTGAATCAATTTTATTCGTTATTCTAGGATCAGGATATAAGAGAGACCTCCCAATAGTGTTTACCATTATATATTTACATGAATTCCACACCCCCCTAAACTATAAAAATGCATTCCTTCTCACCCTCTATTCACACCTCCAAATACTATTGGTTCAGCCAAAACCTACCTAAATAAGCTAAAAATCCCTAATCTAATGCTATAAGACTCACTTTTGGTAGAAACCAATCCAATGATTTCCTTTGGTGCAAACCAAAAGAATTTACCGATGAAGAGGTAACATTATTCAATGAGCACTTTTGATGTCTCCTCTCATTAAATTATTACTTTTATATGATAATATAATAATAGAACTACACTAAATATATTTATATGTTTTTAGGTTAAGGGTTATTCAAACACCTACACACACTTCCATCAAATGGGTAACAAAATCGATGTTCAAGTGTATGGTGGACTACCGCCTTGCGAAATGATGCTGTTTATTTTTCCATTACCACCTATCATGGTTGGGAATTATGATGTTCATACGGTTATTATATGATATACATGATAGATATTATATTTATCATATATTTAAATTTATATAATTATTATATTAATTAAACCATCATACTCTCCATTTTGTGGAAATATGATAACATCATTTGTGGGTGTGTGGATTACTATCTCCTCAAAGAGATGTGATTTGTTCAAGATTTACATGGAATGAATTAAGGATTGATTTATTAAACATATTAATGAAATATTTATAAAAAAATGACATAATTATATGTCTTCATATATAAATTATCATTTACTTATATCCATTTCATACACTAAAAAGGTGATAATGTTGTTCGTGGATTTGTGGACTACTTCCTCCTTGAAGCGATGTGATTCATCCATTTTCATCACTAGATAAAAATAATGACATGTTTAATTATGTATAATTAAATAATATTCTATATATAATATAATTTTAATTCATTAAAGATAAATTTTATACACCTTCTATCCATAATTCTTGTTGAAAAATTGGATGGTTGCTCATTCGTATGTACATCCTATCATATCCATGATCATAATGTTGGTTAATTATTCATAAAAATCATTCATTTATGATGATAAAAGTGTAATTGATGTGAAAATTTTATTATTATCTCATTATTATTATTCAGAAGATGTTTAGATAATGACCTGATTGAGAATAGTTGGCCTATAAATGTGTGTTTCATCACATAAGTCGAATACAGTCAAATGTCTGACTTAAACATTATTTATTATGTAAATATATATAAATTTTTTAAAATCGAAATTAAAGTAATATTGAACATTTAAAATTTTATGAATAAAATAAATAATTAATATAATTTTATTATATAGGATGATAGAGGAAAATCCACACAAATCATACATATTGTAAGGGTTTATCCTTTCACCTTTTAAATATATTAAATAAATATTATATTTACCACCTTATTCTTATTTTTAGTGTATATAATGAACTATATGATATATTAGTTCATGAATTATATTATTTTAATGTTATTTAAATTTTTCATTTTGATGATTATTACTTGTGTAGTTTCTAATTCAGAGGTTTCCACACTCGTAAGAGTTTTTCATCCCACTTTATACATCTGTGAGATAAATGTTATATTAATTAATTAATTATTTTTTATAGTATACATATTTCCCCTTTTTTATATTTTGTATCATTAATTATTTTATCTTAATAGTATTTACAATTTTCAATATATGATTATTACTTTTGTTGCTTCCAATTTATATGTTATCACAGTTGTAATGGGATTTCTAGTCACACCTTTATTTATATAAGATACATTCTATATTCACCACCTATTTTGGTTGTGTGGTAAATATAATGACCATGAATGTATTTTATTATTACTATACTTAATTTTATGGTTATTTAATTATCCATTTTAGGATGTCAATTTTTGTTGGGTTTATGGTTCTAATGTTACCAAAGTAGTAATGATTTTTTATCACAATAATCCTTCATTGAGATTTTTGTTATGTTATACACCTATCTTATTTTGTGAGGTTATATAATGGTCATTTTACATTATGTGTCATAAATCTCCTTATTCAAATTATTTTTTAAGTTTCATTAAATTTTATTCAATTATGGGGACTGTTATCCAAATGTTTCAATGTGGTATGGGACAATTAGGAATGATTAAATATTATTTTCCTCAATAACTATTCAAATGATCTTTTAATGGTATTTAAATCCCTGAAAATCAACATCCATTATTGTCACTTATCCCCCATTGGGTATATTTTGTATAAACACCATCCTCCCTTTTACTCAATATGGATAGAGATTATTTCATAGAGATTTTTATGGAACCCATTTATTTTCCAATGGTAAATCATTATTTAAAGAGATTAATTTAGAACCCATTTCTTTTTCATTGGTTAATTTTGATTTAAAGAGATTTTTATGGATCTCATTTATTTTTCATGGGTTAATATGTTTTTAAAAGATATTGTTTTAAAACTGAATTATTTTCCACGGGTTAATCATGTTTCAAATAGATTGTCTGGAAATATATTTAATTTCCATGGGTTAATCAAGTTTCAATGATATTTTTTTAAACCTATTTATTTCCCATTAGTTAATCATGTTTTGAATATATTTTTTTTTGAAAAAAATTATTTTCCCTGGTTTAATCACGTTTCAAAGATATTATTTTGGAACCCATTTACTTTTCGAGGGGTTAATCGTGTTTTGAAAAGAATTAAGGTTGTTATAATGAGTTTTAATGAATTCCGTATATATTTCATTCATGAACATTATAAATTATGGGTGTTCCTAGATAGAATCGGGCGATCTTGTTAATGTTTAAATTATGGGTGAAACCAAATAGTTCTCTGCTGCATTGGATAATGAATATGTTCTCTAGATAATAATATTGAAAGTAGGTTGTATGGTTATTCCAATTAAAGGAGTTCTATAAGGGTTCCATTAGATGATGATCCAAGATTCCAATATGTTTTATCTATGCTTTCTATGTGAATATAATGTTTCATTTTTTCAGGATTTAGACCACAAGACATACGATTATTGGTTCTTATAATTTTTTTCATTTTTTATTGAAATATGAATTGTTTTTATACTTTATAATCAAGGTTTTTTTGGTTATAATATTTATATATTATACTAATGCATTTTGACTATGTTGTCATACCCTTAAATCATTTAATGTCCATTTATTTATTTCTTTATCTAATTCATAAAGCTTCCTTCACTTGAGATTTTTTCTCACCCTTATTATGTTCACATTACCGCCCGATTATACTGAAATATTTTGAATTTTATTTCTAGAAGGGGATTAACATGGATGATGATTATGTCTTTGTGTGGAAAATAAAATCAAAATTAAAGTGACTAAATGGTCATTTAATTACATGTGAATTTGTTATATAGGTATTTTTTTCAAATTATATAAATCTATAAACCTAAAATGTACTTCAGATTATTATTGATCCATGTTTTCTTCTTAATTTTGTATGGTTTCGATTGAAAAAAAAAACTGTTCAAAATTATTAGCATCTTAACTATAAATGTAATGTTATGGATTATGGAATAGGATCTGAGAGTGCGGTTCTAGGGATATTATAGTTTGTATCAATGATTTGTTTAGAAAACATTTGTTATTAGAAAGTCTCCATGATATGTTATCTTCAGAGTTATATATACCATCATAGGTCTATATGATTAATTACGATCATATGATCAATGTACTAGACACCTTATTTGATCGTTTTAATTAGTAAATTTTTTATTTATTAATAACATTTTTGGAGAAATTTTATTCGGGTTGAAGTGTATGTAAGAAATCGGTTTAATTTGAAGTTTACCATTTATTCTTGTAGAAATATGGTTTAAGTTATTTATAACCATTATGGTGAATATGATCTTGGATATTGAGGTAATGATGATAAAATAAGTACTACCATATAGATAACCACATAATTGAAATGTGATTTTGTAACCATGTGTTTAATGTTACATTAAAACAGGATCACCATTATTATGGTCTTGAAATAAAGAATTTATGAGATAAACCTTCAGGATAAAGAAATATTATATTTTGGTTTTGATAATGTTATTTTTCTTTTAGGTTCATGTAATGATATAATTTCATCTTTCAGTTTAAGGAATTATTTGGAAATGTTTTAAGAATTTCATGGATAGTTGTTTATGGAATAATTTGTTTGGAACCTTGGGTATTAATGTTGAAGATTAATGTCTAATATGAAGGTTTAATCATTTTGAGAATTATCTTACACTATACTAACCGTTTTTATTTTTTTATTACCTAAATATATGTAGAATATATTAACTTTCCAATTATAATAATTTTTTATTTAAAAGATGATTCTAGTGCTTCGGGAATTAAAAATTCATCTTGAATTCTTATCATTTGGAGAAAAAGATGATATTTTAATGGGAATTTATTAAAACATGAAATTATAATCATCAAGTGAGTATATTTTTATTTTTTCTTGTATTTTTCTATATGGTAAGAAAAATATTTAACTATATCAAAAATGATCATGAAACAAAATTATTTCCCAATTTCCTATAACTCTGATGAACCGATGAACTTTTTAATCATCATAATATTATTTTGTTGAGGACCATATATTTCTATTAATTATTCACTTATTTGTGATAAATGACCTGAATCAGTCTCTATGGATTTTTAGAATGTATTATATGAAATACCATTATTTATTTTGCTTCATGGAACATCAAGTCTCTTTGATGACATGTGTTACACGCATGCCTGAGCTTTATGGAACAAAAATATTATATTAATATTTGATATAATAATTATCACCTGGATATTATAATGGATTGAATGAATGAAATTAACTAAATTAATAGAATATATTCTACACATTTTTATATAATTAATCCTTCAGTGACCAACTAATTAAAGAATAAAATAAAAACCAAATCAATATAAATGACGTGTTTTTTATGAAAAATCTCTTTTTATGTCCACAAAGTTGTTTATCTTAATAAATTAATTTAGTCATAGTTTTTGAAATATATTAATGAAATTTATATGTCATATTTTTAATAAAATGATTTTAAGTTCATCAAATAATATTTATAGTATTAGGATAAGAATAAATCAATGTATATTTTTAAAAGTTAGTTTTGTTCCATTGTCATAGCACACTTATTTTAAAAATACATTTTTACAATTTTATATTTGTATATGAAAAATAATATAAATTTTTGACATCATAATAATCGAATTTCATAGGGGTTAATATTTGGTATTTTTTTAGAAGATTCTACTTTCAGATGAATAGTGAAGATTATGGAAATTAAATTAAAAAGTATTTTTTCATTTGATTTATTTATGTAGAGAAATTTTATTAAAAGTTATTTTAAAGTATAATTATATTAATTTTTCATCAATAAATAAAATTTATTTCATTTTAATAAATTTTACATTGAAGGTTGATCTAAAAACATTTCAATATCTTGATCCTTTCTCCTTAAAAACACATTGTCACATCTTGTCTAAAGAATTAATTTTATAATAATTTAATCCACTTATGTGAATGGAATTTTTAAAAATTTATTACATATTTGGAATCTACATAATTTATAACTTATAGTAATTTCAAATTAATTTTTCACCAAAAATATCAGTGAAATAAATTAAAATTAATTAATGTTATTGAGGATAGAATGAGTTTACTAAGTGGTTAAGATGTAATCTTGATAGGAAAAATAACCTAGAAACTTGCTAGAAATATATTTTATAATTATATTTCGACCATATTCACACTTTTTTCTAATTTAGTTCATTATTGGAGACATATGATGTATACGAGACCTCCCAATAGTGTTTAACTGTTTATATTTACAATAATGCCACTCCCCCTCCACTATTTTTTAAGGAGAATTTTCTAGATAAATAAGATAGGATAAATTTATTAAAAAAACATTGACTAGATGAGTATAAAATAAGGTAATTTTTACAATATTTATTAATAATAAGACTCGTATAAGATGGTAATTCATTGAACCAAGTGAGATCCTTGTTTATTTCTTTAGTTTCTATGTCGTCTCCCACCATATTTACTTCTCGGTATGCATGCATTCACTATCCCCATATTGTCAAACCTAACAATAGATTTTACTCTTCCAAAACATAAACATATAAGCTTCCAACATCCATCCTCTCATCCTATAAGTCTCAAATTAGGTAGAAAAAAATCTAAATAATCCATTGGGTTCAAAACAAATGGAGTTACATGAAGAAGATGAAAATTTATTCAATGTGAAATTTTGTTTAATTTTATTCTCTACCCCTCCAATTATTCCTTTTCCATGATTTTATCATAAACTATGTATCCTAAATATATGTATATGTTGTTATATTAATGTTTAATTCTATACCCACACAGTTCAATCAAATGGGTAACAAAATCATTACTCTTGTGCATGACATAATACTACCTCCTGAAATATTGTCATTTTTTCCTTCAAAAACTCTTATGGTTGGTAATTTGGGTTAAAATATAGTTTTTTATATTACATATATGATATTCATAATGTGTTTATGTTTCTGTTATTATTATATAACTCATTCATTCATGCATTCCATTTTTTTTGAATAAGATATAATAAGTGAAATAAAAGTAATTGTTAACATGGAAAAGGTTCTAAAGAAATAAAATAATTTACATAAGTTTGTTATATAGGAAGATATAGGAAAATAATGACAAATAAAAAAATATTTATGGGATTTTACTCTCACTTTTTACTTCTGTGAGATATATTCCATATTCACCACTTACTTCCTCAAGGTGGTGTATCTACTATCATTTTTTATATATCTTATCATGAATTATTTTATATTCAATGTATTTAAAAGTTTCATTTTATGATTATTATTTTTTTGAATTCCAATTCATGCATTACCATGGTTTTAAGGTATTTTCACCTCACTTCTTAAATTTGTGAGATAAATGTCAAATTCACCGCTAGATTATTTTTGTGGTATATATACTACCCATTTTTATATTTTATATCATTTCTTATTTTATTTAAATTTTATTTAAATTTTTTACTTTCTGGTTTATTACATTTTGGGTTTTCTATTTCAGATGTTAGCACAGTTGTATGGGGATTTCTAGTATCGATTTTATTTCTCTGAGATACTTTCTATATTAACCACTAATTTTTGATATCTAGTGTGTATAGATCCCATTAATTTATTATATTATTATTATCCTAAAAAATATGAGTATTTACATATCAATATTTTGAACCTACATTCATGTGGTTTACAGTTTCAAAGATACCAAAGCGGGAATTCATTTTTTCATAATTTTCCTTCTTTCAAGTGTTTGTCATGTTATACACCTATTATATCTTTGAGGTGTATATAATTCTCCATTAACATGAAATTTATGGAATCTACTTATTCACATGATATTCTATGTTTCCTTAAATTTTATTCATTTATGATGATTATGATTCATACATTTAAAAGTGGTAAGGGACACTTTAGAATGTTTTAATTTTATTTTCATCAAGAATGTATCTAATGGTCATTTAATTGCATTTCTATTATTCTAAATAAAAAATCCTTATTGTCACATATCCTACAAACAGAATATTTTTCATTTAAACTATATTCTATCATTATTTATATGGATTATTATTGTTTCAATGAGATTGGTATGGAACCAATTTATTTTACATGGGTTAATTGTGTTTCAAAGATAATTTTTTGAGAACCCATTTATTATCCATGGGTTAATCATTATTAAAATATATTATTATAGATCCCATTTATTTCACATGGGTTAATAATTTTTTTCAATTATATTACTCTAAACCCCATTTGTTTGTAATGGATTAATCATCTTTCAGATATACTGTTTTGAAACCCATTTTATTTCAAATGGTTAATCAAGTTTCAATGAGATTGTTTTGAGACCCATTTCATTTCCATGGTCTAATCATGTTTCAATGATATTTTTTTGGAACCCATTTATTTTCCATGATTTAATCATATTTCAAATAGTTTTTTTAGAACTCATTTCCTTTCCATGTATTTATCATGTTCTTAAAAGAATAACGGTTTATTCAATGAGTTTTGATGAATTATATATGTATTCTGTTGTTGGGAATTATATATTAGGGGTTCACCTAGATAGATTCAGGTGATCATGTTATATCATAAATTATAGGTTTGCAAAGATAGTGCTCCAATGGATTGGGTAATGATTATGTTCTCTAGAGAATTATTTTGGAAGTCAGTCGTAAAGTTATTATAATTGTAAGGGTTTTGTAAATGTTCTAAAAGTGATTAATGAGATGGTTTTACAATTTTTAAATATGTTTTATTTGTACTTTCTATGGTTTTATAATGTTTAATTTGATCAATATTGATATCACATTTAGCCTGATTATTTTTTCTAATGAATTTTCCCTTTTTCATTGACTTATGACATGTTTTCATGTTTGATGTTCCATGTGTTTATGTGTATGAATATTCATATATTATACTCATGCATTTTGATTATGTCATCATACCCTTATACTCTTCTTATGTTGACTGATTAAATTCATTGATTAATGATTACATTCTCCCTTACTGATAATTTGAGCTTATACATCTTCTGTTTTCTTTTTCCTAGGTTATGAAGAAGAAGTTTTGGAAAATTATATCTAGAATGGGGTTTCATATATATAATAATTATGTATTAGTGTTAAAAATAAATTCTATGATAAGTGAGAGAAATTCACATTTGATTTCATGAGAATTATTTTTGTATGATTTTATCCTAATTTTATAAATATCTAAACATAAAAGGACCTCAAGATTGTAAGTGATACCAGCTTTTCCCTTGATGTTTTAAAGTTTTTATGGAATAAAATTGGGTCAAAATTATAAGCATCATAGACGGAAATGAAAAGTTATGGATTTTAGTAATGGATTCAGGAGTACGGTGCCTAGGAAGTTATAAAATAATATAACTTTGTTAATATAAATTAAATATTTTCATATGGAAAAATCAATCTTCAATCAAATATTAACCTTACAAAAAATTAGAATGTACAGAAAATGTGACACCCATAGATTTTGTAAAATATTTATTTTTATTTTCAAAAAAATATAATATTTATGATATTTACTACTACATGAAAAACTAATTTTGTATTTCCTTACAAGTAACCCTAAATTTATCTTTTATTACATTAAAAACAATGTTCTGATTTTGTCACACAAAATACAGTCTTTATCTTCTCTTACAGGCAACACTGAGTTTAAACAAAACAGGATATACTATTAAAATATTAATATATTGTAGTTATCACCTAACCATTAGAATGGTAGGTATGAATATTATTAACTAAATAATTAAAATATGCCGTACACATTTTTATATAATAAATTATATTGTAACAAATTAATTAGAAAATGAAACTATAATGAAATATTTTTTGAAAATCTATTTTTATACACACTTGTTTGATTTAAAACAATACATTAAAATAATTCACTATTGGTGATTTATATTAATGAAGTTTATATATTATTTATTCAATATAACCCTTAAAATTAATCTTACCTATTTTATAGAACAAAAATCAAA
This sequence comes from Viscum album, assembly GCA_963277665.1. NCBI lineage: Eukaryota > Viridiplantae > Streptophyta > Magnoliopsida > Santalales > Viscaceae > Viscum > Viscum album. The sequence goes on from OY728121.1 coordinate 1,122,262,045, forward strand.
ATAAATCCATTTTTACACATAAAAATATATATATTTTTTCAAAAAGTAGTTTTGTTGCCTTTTTATTTGACACATATTTTAAATTTAATTATAAAACCTTTAAACAATATATATGATAAAATAATCATAATTTTTTAAATTTTAATATCAAATTTATCTTAGTTTTATTTTTTAATTTTTTATGAAATGTTTCATTTTTTGATGAATAGTTAAAAACACTATATTTTAAATGAAAACTATATTTTCACAAAAATTATTAATAATGTGAATTTTAATTTTAATTCTTTTCAAATTATAAGTTTTCCAATTATAAATATATAAATAGAATTTAGTTCATTTTATTAAATTTAATTTATAAATTGAATATAAAAACATTATCATGTTTTGAACATTTTCCATTTAAATACTCACTTTATTTTCATATCTGAGAGAAAAATTTAAAATTAAATTCCACCATATATATGAGTTTAATTAAGAAATATAGATGAAATATTTTTAATCATAAATATTTATATTATATAATAGGGTAAAATTATTATTTTACGATAATGATTGGTGAATACAATTAAAATTAATTAATATTATTAATATTAAAATGGGGTTTTGTGAATTACATGTTCATGTATTAAAATTAATTTCACAGAGACATATTATTTTTATTTAATGGGTAGTAGTTAATATTTATAATAATTAGGTATAAATTATATAACAATCAAATTTTAATCTTATTTTTAATGGATAATTTAACCAAGTAAATAAAATGATACTAGATACCTAGATAAACATTATAAGGATAAAATTGGGTAAACATAACGACTAAGGGATAACAAGAAAAAATGTGGTTATTTTATGTGTTTGAGTTTTTTATCAACCAATTAATCACAAAAATCCATTATTGATCTATTTTTTGAGACATGAGATATGGGAGTTGTAACGTCCTGGTTCCTGGTATCGCCCAAAGGTGCCCCATGCCCAGTTGGTCACATAGCCTCAAGAGAATTTCCCCAAATGCCAGAGGCTACCCACTAGCAGTGAGTGCCTTGGGCATGATAGTGGGGAAACTATTCTCTCATTGTAAGAGTAACAAAGTGGAACAAACAGATAACAGTAAGAAAATTCATAATACTATAAAATAAGTAAAAAATAGAAGATTGAAAGTAAATTATCAACTAGAGCACATATATAAATGATTAATGTTACATATGTGTAGTAAAGAAGCCCAAAAAGACACAATGTTGGGAATACAGAACCAAACCAAAGTAAAAAAGAAGTCAAAAAAACTCTAGTAGCATCAGAAGCCTCATCTTGGTCCCATGCTCTTTACCTCCACAAAAATCATGTACCTGAAGTAGAAGGGTGCCTACCCTTATCTATACCTTCAAAGATATAATCTGTTTGGGACCAAAACCATGACCCAAACAGGGTGTGAGATGAATCCCAATAAGAAAACACCCAATTATCTATGACTAACTGTCAGTGAATATATATATATATAGCAGTAAATATGAAAAAGTATGGAATAAACAGGAAGTAGTCAAAAGTAATTAATCATATAGTTTCAACTACATTCATTTAAATTAATTAATTATTCATCCAATCATTCACAAGAAACCCTCTAGGAAATTTATCACAGTCTAACCCCTGTATTTCATGTTATCATTTAAATCAAAAAGATATAACAAACCTCTGGAAACGATCACAGAGTCTAACCCCTTTGGTCACATGAAAAGAAAGACTCTCTAAGGAAGCCCTCACCGTCAATTCCCCTTATGCTCTTTTAACAATAAACTATAGACTCTCTGAGGAAGAACTCAATGTCAATTCCCACTGTGGCCTTGTAACAGTATACTATAGACACTCTGAGGGAGCACAACCCTTCAATCCCCCCTATGGTCTCACAACGTGAAACGTATAACAAACACTCTAGAGAAGACCTCATCATCAATTCCCCCTATGCTCTAACTATACCATGTTCTCACAACCACGTGTAAAAAAATCATGCACAAATGATATCCAACATCCAAAGTAAACTCAAATACAACTTCTCTAAACACTATAATGCATATCACAAGAATTTCATATAATATCAACTCCATCCTAACAGTACTATGCATGGAATGTAAACACAACCTAACTGGCAATTCTATACCCAACAACTAATATCAAAAAAACATTTGAAAACACATCCATAAGCAAGGTAATAAACTCTACTCCTTATCAAATCCCTTACTCAAGAAAACAAATAATATAAGGAATTATTGCGGTTAGATTTCCAAAACACTCAATACCCTAAAATAGGGTATTCGACACTTTTTTCACATATAATTCAAAGACAACTACAGAAAGGCACACACCACCTAACTCAACATTGTATGATCGATATAGCGGAATCTCAACTTTTGATTCAACCAATAATGTCATAGGTCTAAAAAAACAAAAAAAACGCACATCCATGAATATCTCACAGAAGAGGAGAAACCAGGATGAGGGGATCTAGAAGAAGGAAGAACTCTCCGTGGTGATTCTATTTCCATCAATGGTGTTTCATTCGTAGAACAGATGATGATTCAGTGGTACGGAGAAGATTCCGTTATTTCCATCACTCCAGGATGAGATGGGGAAAAAATATGGTGATTATGTCAATTATTCATGACCCCGGTCTAATTTAACAAATAAAAAATAAAGTACATAGTTTTTTTATTTAATGTACATGACGTGTAATTTCCTTAACTGGCCCCCACTTTAGGCTAACTCCAGGTTACCTCACTTAGCCATGTACTCGGCCATTACATGGTCAATACATAGCTACCAATGGCAACCGGGTACACGATATGTACTCCTTAGTACACATCGTGTTCTCCTAAGTACACGACATGTACTCCTAAAATTTCCATATTCTACCCTTTTTCTCAAAAACACTCGAAATCAAGATCCATACCTGAAATTAAGATCCGGGTTCTTACAAGAGTCCTCCCAATAATGAATACTTTTGGGTATTTAGAAGAATATCGCTCCTCCTCAATTATTAAAGGAAACTCACTATCCCCCCTTATTCACACCTAAAATGCCATTTTTATTGACCTTCCCCTGACAAAATAAATTAAAAATTTCCTTAACTCATCCTAGAAAAATTAGTTTCAGCAAAAAACCATCCTATAAAAGATTTAGTGCAAACATAAGAAGGATTTCTCAAGAAGAGGTAATGTTCTTCCATGAACATATTTATTTTATTTCATTATATGCCTCCTTAAATTCATATAATACCATGGTTATATAAAACCCTTAGTATATTATATATAATTTTATGTTATTATGTTATTTTTATGACCATAAATCACACACACTTCCATCTAATGGGTAATGAAATCGTCATTTGTGAGTATGGAAGACTACAGCCTCGTGAACCGATGTAATTTGTTTTTCCTTTACAACATCTCAAGGAGGGTAATAATGATCAGTTTATGGTTTATATACGTTATCTATGATATCTATGATGTTATTATTATAATATAAATATTATATCACACATACCATCATTATATAAATTTTTGAAGAATATGATAATGTCATTCGTGTGTATGAAGGACTACGTCCTCAAGACACTACTGGAAAACGGGCCTATACCAACGGTTTTTTGAAAAACCATGGGTATAGGGTACACCTATACCCACGATTTTCGAAAACCATGGGTATATGGATAATATGGGGACCTGTACCCATGGTTTTTGAAAACTATGGGTAGAGGTCACCTATACCCACGGTTCTCGACAAAACCGTGGGTATAGGTTATTTTTGAAGACCAATACCCACGGTTCTACAAAACCGTGGGTATATGTGATTTTTTTTGAAGACGTATACCCACGGTTTTGGCCAAACTATGGGTATAGAGTTTTTTCGGCAGACCTATACCCACGGTTCTTCAAAACCATGGGTATTGTGGTTTTTTTTGGAAGACCTATACCCACGGTTTTAGAGAACCGTGTGTATAGCTTTACCTCCATACGTCGTGACCTAAAATTACGTGGGACAACGAAAAAAATGGCGGAAACTCAGGTATTATTAATATATATAGATTTATACAACTAAAAGTTCAAAAAATTCGTATAGATAAGTTGGTAAGCCGTCTGTTTGTTAACTGCATAGCCGCCGGATCGAATCCTGGCAGCTTTTATTTTTCTAAAACCGTGATTAATATTAATATATTAATATCAATGTAGATACAAATTTATGTAAAAAATATTGCTCGGTTGGTGAGGCTCTAGGATTTCGCTGCGACAGACGTGCGATCGAAACCCGGTAGCTCCTTTTTTTCATAATACGGTCCTAAATTAATATATATTTAAAGATATAGATATATAATAATATAAATGGAGTAGCTGTAGTGGCATAGTGCTGATGAAATTATCAGCCTGGGCATGGGACGTTGCGGGTTCAACCCCTGCGTGGTGCAGGATTTATATATTTTTACCCACAGTTTAAAAAGCGTAAGTATAACACTGTGACAGCGTGGATGAGGCCTTGACATGGTTCCCAAAACCGTGGGTATTATACCCACGGTTTTGGGGGCTATACCCACGGTTTTGGGGGCCATACCCACGTGGGTATAGGTATTTTTGCAGTAGTGAGAAGTGATGTGATTACTTCACCCTTTACATGGAATGTATTAAGGACAGGTTTACTAAAACTATGTGATATGTATTACATAAAAATTATATATTAACAATAATATATATATATATATCATTTAATTTACTTTCTTTTAATAAGAAAATATAATGTATGCATCATTCATGCATACGTACAACCTACAGTCTCCATGAATGGTGCATTTCATTTTCTGTCAATAAATTTCAAGGAATAATCTAATTACATATACATTGAGTATATATGATATTTATATCTTGGTTTATATTATTTATATGATGAAACCATCATCAAATTTATAGGACTGAAAAATAACATGACAAAGCTTATGCGAAAAACAAAGTGATTATTACGCAAAACATAATTTTAACATGGAATCTTTCTTAAATGGGTAATTAAAAGGTCATAAAAATAACATATGGAACGGTATATAAAATTAGGATTTTTTAATATAAGTATAATAAAATTATATTTATTATAATGTTGGTTTTTACTAGTATGATAGAAGTCAAGACTTATGGTTAGGGATTTCTGTCTCGCATTTTACTTCTGTGAGACATATGGCATATTAACCAACTATTTCATTTATGTGGTTTATATACATTATATTAATTTATTTTTTTATTTTTATGATATAAAATATATTTATTTATATAATCATTTGAGTATATCTCTTTTATGGGGTTTATGGTTCAAAATTTACCACCACTGTAATGGATTTTTGTCTTAGTTTTCTTTCTTATATATATATATATGTTATGTTATGCACCTATATTCATTCACGATGTTTATATATTATCCCTTTGAAATGTAATATCATTAATTAATTCATCCTAATTATATTTTAGGTTCCACTTTACATTATTCCCCCATGGGAATTATGATTCAATGTTACCAAAGCGGTAGAGATTTTATTTTACAATCTCATCATTTATTAGGACAGATTAGGAATAAGATACGAATATTGGGATCTCGTGATCTACCACTAGAGAATTATCAGGAATAATCTTATCCTATTTTTATTAAATATATATTAATTTAAGGGTACCATTTTTCCACTCTTTTTTGAATAATATAATTATGAATATGGTTTTTTGAAAATATGATTTTATTTCTATCATTAGTCAGAAATATTTTTTCATCCAAAACCATACTTTCTAAAAATGAATTCAATTTTTTAGAAAATATATTATGATAATTTATAAGGAAAATGATTTTGAATTTTTTTTAATATTTAAAAATTTTTCTTTTAAATTGGAATATATATTTTTCTCATGAATTATTTTAGAATGATCTTCCAGTGTTACTTTCAAACTAATATGAATTCTTTTGGAGTTAACTATTCTTTAAGGGGATATGATCCAAGGAAACCATTCATATACATTCATTGAAATATTTATGTTTTGATGGCATGGTATTTATAAAACCAATTTATCTTTCATTGGTTATACCAAGATAAAATTATTATGATGCCCACATTTTTTCATGCGTTATTCTGTGATGAAATGATTATGAAACCTCTATTATCTACAAGTTTATATAAGATAAACTATTTATAATTCCAATTTTATTTTTTGGTATATTATATGATGAATCATTATGATCTTGTTTTACGAATAAATATGGTTCTTGTTATATGAATGGTAGGACCTGTGTCTCCCTCTAATGCATTGGGTAATGATTTATATATCTCATGAGATAGACATCACTGAATCAATGAGTGATCCGTGTAAAGTAATACATTGTCAGAAAATGGATTTAACCTAGTATAGTAAGACACAGATGGAATAGGGATTGAACCTAGTACAGTAAAGTACATTGTCCTCTATGATGGTCTGGGCATTTATCCTCAATTAGTAAAATGTTATTTGAAAACCAGAATACATGTTCAAATTGTTATTCATGAACATGATTACATGTTAAAAATTATATTTGTGGACCTATAGTTCATTTATATAATGTTATGTTTGGACCTCATTTCATGTCTATAAATTTATTATACGACCTAATTTCATGTCTTTAACTTAATGAGGGAACTTGATTTAATATACACATGTTCAGAATGATGTAGGTTTATATGTATTCCCCATGTCTATATCTTATAACAATTATAATCACTCATGTTTCATGTTCCTCAATTCCCTTTTGATTCATTTCTTTTCATCTTATAATATTTTTTCAAAAAATCATGTTTATTATCTATGATAAGTTGGGTAAGAACATCGAATGTTTTTTTTCATTTTCAAATACCCTTATGCTTATCTTATGCACTCATAAGATCATAGATTTATATCTCTTATGTTTACCCTTACTAATCATCTATGCTCACTCTTTATTATATTTCATTCCTTTGGTTATGATGAAAGGTATAAGTCCGGTATTACTAAGAGGAGTATTATGTATTAATTTCTTTATGGGTGATGTAAAATATCTTTCACCAAATTAGAAGATTATGTTCCATGTTCATGATGGAATGAATATTTTATGGTCCAGATGGATGTGTCTATTTCATGTAGTGAATATTCATCTAAAAATATGTAATTTTTTTTGGGAAGCCTTAATTTATATTTTTGGTATCAAAAGAAAGTGTTAGTTAACCATTGGAAAAATTGTTAAAAATATTTAGTGATATCGTTAGGGATATTTCTAAGGATACGTAAAAAGATTTCTCTAAGGATAAGTCTATGGAAGATTCAAAGTATAGGAAACTATCCTAGAATATTGTTAATTGATAGATTGGGTTTTTTATAAGAAATTACATAACATTTTAGATACAAAAAGTGGATGTGGATTTGTCATATATATACCTAATCATAAAAACCCCAAATACAATGTATTGATCTAAACACGATTAGGAATGGGTTTATTAAAATTATCCATTATTCACACCTAGTTTGACACTAAAAGGTGATATGCCTTAGAAATTCACAAAATATTTACAAACCATTATGATGGATTTAAATAGATAATGACAATTATAACCTATTATAAACCTAAGTATTCACAGATTAAATTTATTTTTTATCTAAACATTATATAAGTGGTTTTTCAAGATTATGTGGCTTTCCACTATGATTACTATTTCTCTCACTATGCTTTATGGTTTTAGTCAATGGTGGGAACTAGAAGGAACTAGTTTAATAGTGAATGTGACATAAGTTTTTCTAATGAGAATAAAAATTTGGTGATAATTGAATCAAAATATCTTATTCCTAGTTTTCCATAATTGAACATAATTAACAAAATACACCATAAACAACTCTCAAACGCACTAGATAAAACAATTATATAGTTAACTTAGTTTTTGGGTAATATAAACCATGTATGATAGAAGATTCAGTTTCTTATATGCCTGAAATGTGCAATAAAGCACCAAGGAAATTGATTCAGTATAACTGGGAGGTTCTTTAAATGTGTAAGGCCATGTCATAAATCGTGATAATTTCAAAATGTGATTAATGGGTGTGTAAATGAAATAAAGTTGAATATGACACAACTAATGTACACCATAATCTCCAATGTATCATGTGTAAGTTGTTAGGTAATTGTGCTAATAAATTTTATAAGCAGAAATCTCATGAATAGAATTAGAAAGGTTGTATAAGTATTAGTTTTTTAGTTGATGGTGGAGAGACAATAAATGAAATATGAATGGAAAGAGGTATGAAGGAATGAGATCATGAAGCCATGTTAATAATGTGAGATGGAAGTGGTATGATTAATGTATTTTTGTAATGGGATTCAAGAATTATTAAATATATGATGATTGTTCAAAATTAAATTTAAAGAGTGAATTGATTTATGTTTATGTCAATGAAAAGTTTATTTAATGGCATTGTTATTTTTTCTGGAAAACACAGGATTAAGGGAGTATAACAATTCAACCTGAACTGTTATAAATAAAATTTCTCTTTTAATCTAATTAATTTTCATATTATGTAACATAGTTATAGAAAAAACATGCACTTACATGTTTTTATATCCATTTGGATTTAAAATACAATTAAGTATCATTATCGTTGATAATACAATCATTGAATAGTGATCACATGATTTTTATAAATATAGGGTTTTAACAAATCCAATTGACATAGAAAAAGGATTGATACCCACAACTAGTTGAATTATACCCTATGAATCCCATTTATCAGATCTTTCAAGAGAGATAAAATCGCTATGATTTTCATTGATGAATGGCAAGCTAAGATCCAACATTATGAGCAAGAGGAAAACCGTTTATGGGAGATGTTCAGGCTCTTCAAGATAATGACCACAACCGTGTTCTCCAAACCACCACATTAGAGTCTCACTATTGAAAAAATTAATCATTGGGAGTTTTATAGTGTATTAATTAGATATTTATCAAGATCCTAATTTTATGAATATGTAAATTTTATAAAATAATGAATATATTTTCATTTTTATTATTTTCACTTTTATACGATAAAACAACATTTATATTTATAAGTAATATTAAATCTCAATTAAGATATTTATTTTAATTACTTATTTTATTTATAAAATAAATATTATTCTCTAGAAATATTATTAGTTAATAAATTTTTAAAATATAAATGATCATATAAATTTTATAAATTTAAATGTAAATTTTTATAAGGGTTCGAAAACTGTTATTTTCAAAAAATGTAACATTTCTCAATAAATGTAGATTATTATTTTAAAAGTAAAAATTCACTTATTTATAAAATTATTTAGAAAAAATTAATATCATTTTTGTAAATAGAGTATCAAAATTATTGAATATTTATTTTTTCATAATTTTTGAAGAATTTTGAATATTTTGGTAAAAAAATAAATATCGTATAAATGTACGGTGTGTTTTATGTCATCCTAAGGACCCAAAGGGAATATAATAAATACTATAATGATTATCCAAGATAAAATATATTCTTCCCTTTAAAATAATCTAATTTTATGTTTATTTGATTAATTTTATAAGGAATTTGTGAATCCTCCATCACAATTAATATATTTTAGGGTTTTAAAATCATTTCATTACGAGTACGGATAACTTCTAAATCAGAAAGGTTTTTATTTTCATATTTTAGGCCTTTCTAATTATAAAATAATAAAAAACTCTCCCATTTTTCAGACATCATGGGAATAAAACCATTAGATGTTTTATATTTTTGGTTATTTTATTATATAGAGTACAAAACCTATGTTTGAGAAATAATAAAGAAATACCCATTATGATCCTATATAAAAACACCCAATATCCCATTTCTCTTCAAAAAAGGTACTTCTAGGACGTCCTAACTATGTCATACTGTATCTATAGTAATCCCAAGGCACCCCTAAGCACTCATGAAACTCCTCCCAGACATTTGGAGTCACATACTCAATTAAAGGATCTTTTACTCTCCTATTTTTATTAGGCACTTCGTTTTTATGTCTCTTAATTTCCATTAAAATATGTAAGTATATGTTATTAAATGTACCACTTATAGTTTTTTTATAAATGGTGATATATCCCCTTTCTCTGAAACTAGTCCTCCCATTATCCTTTATGTTAGCCTATTACCTTGTTGAAATCCTCACATTCTCCTCTTTATTCAGGTTTCTTTGTTATTTTATACCTTCCATTTCATATTACTAATGTTGAAATATTTTTTTCAATCTACTTATTAATTTCCATTTTAGATAAAAATGGTGAGATACCCCGTCCTCTCTCATCAACAAGTTTTATGAATTTTTTGTGATGTCATTATGCTGCAGAAATTTCACCGTGATTTCCTATACCAAGATATCAATCAGTGAATGCCCATATGAATTTCTTATCAATGGAGTTCACATTTTTTCAACTATACATTATTATTGAGTAATTAAATGTATATTTTCCAAAATCCATGATCTTGGAATAAATTAGGATGATGAATGAATCCATGTTTTGTGATCTATGTGGCACAGTTAAGGATACTAAAATGAATGTGATGGGTGTGCCCGAAAATATATAGTGATTCAATCCATTGGGTAATCTTTAGACTCACGAGACCTCATTTTGGGATTTGTAGTGAACCTGATTACTTTATGGGACATTTTTCTTCATGATGTCTTTGCATTTATCCTTGATATATGTTTTTGATGTAGTGTTTTAAGATGTTTCCACATTTCCCATTCTTCATTTATGATTATCATGTTATATCATGACTCACTTTTCATGTTTATGATTTATATTCCTTATATTCCTATTGATGTATCTATATCTAACATGTATTGAATTCTGCATGTTATTTCATATTTATTCACTTATTCAGCAATATATCTTACCCATTTATTATGTATGTCCCCAGGTTATCTTTTTCATTTTTAAAATCCATGGAATTTTAAAATCATGTTATGGAACTTTTCAATATTATTCTTTTATCCCATGTTAATGATGTTATAATATGTTCCTAATTCCTAAAGAAAATATACCTCTTGATATTATGTTTTTTATTATGTGTAATTTTCTGTAATAAATCCAAAATAAATCTATAATAAAGTGAAGGGTTGTTATAGTTGGTATCAAATGAAAGGTTTAGTTATTTTGTGGATATAGAACAGATGTACATAGTGGAAAAACCTAAAAAACACCGTGTTGAGATAGACTAGAATCTGAAATGGTGCACGACAACATGCCTTACTACACACCTTTTTTGACACTACCATGGTATATGTCTTGGTAAATTAATAATATCATTATGAACTATTATTGAGGGATCAAAACAAATACTCAAATGAACATATGTTTGTAAATAGATCATGGAATGCAGATATTGAATCCTACAAATTCATAATTTATGGGAATACATGTAATTTATAAGTTATCTCTTTAATGTCATTAGATTCCTGTTATATGTCTAATATTTTAAAAATAATCATCCCTAAGTCTAAAAAGTTTATTGTTAGAACTAGAATCAAATAATTAAAGGCTGGGGTATCATCCATAGTTCTACACATTCCATCCTATCATGATGGTTTAGTTTAAATATTCGAACACCACCATAATGCTTGGAATTAGAGATGTCAGTGAGAATGTAAAATGGGGAAATTATTTCTTCAAAAGTATATCAATCCTACCCTATCAATTTTTTTGGGATGAACTTCCCAGAGAACCTTATCATAAACCCTTTGGGTTTTATTTAATGAAATTATAGGCATTAATTTTTCATTATCTATATAGAGTAAACATTATTTTCTATGAGAAGGAAATCAATCAAATTATTTTGAATCATCAATCGATTCTATACAAGTGCAAGGTGGAGGATAAATTTTATTTAGTAGAAACATCTCATTCATATATATTATTTACCTATGAGAATGCATATGTATCTATAATGATTGGGTCTATGGAAAAGATCATCCTTGATTAAATTCCCATTGTGAGGGAATACAATAATGTGTTTCTTAAAGAATTGACTAGTCTTCCTCCTAGCCGAGTGGTTGAATTTTAAATCAAGAATATATCAGGGGAGTTTCTATTATCCATAACACTATATATAATATATTTTTTGGAACTTCAGGAGATAATGAAACTACAATAGGAGAATTTGATAATGGGTTCAAATTCCCAATTGATCTACTATGGGTTGTACGAGTCCTCTTCATCCAGAAGAAGGATGGGTCAATGTGCCTTTACATTGATTATCACGAGCTCAAATATATCACGGTAAATAAAATTTATCTTTTTCCTTAATTTGATGATTTATTTAGGCATCTACATGGATCATAATACATTTCCACGGTGGATATTTGGTCAGGATATTATCAAGTAAGGGTGAAGAAGGTTGATATCCTTGAGACCAATTATCATACAAATTACAAGTATTATGAATTTATATTAAATAAATTCAAACTCACAAATTCTACATAAATGTTCATAGATTTTATGAATATATTCTTTAGGTATTACCTCAAACAATTTGAGAGATTATTTATAGATTATATTATAATATACTCAAAAATAAAGAATGATCATGAGGAGTATCTGAGCATTGTTCTAAAAACATTACGAAAGGAGAAGAATTATTCAATGTATATAAAATGTGAATTCTGATTGAAGTAAGTCTCATTCATGGGGAATATCATCATATGAAATTTGATATATGTAGAACCTTCAAAAATAGAAGTAATTGAATTATGGATGAGACCAACATCTTTAAAATATATCCATGGCTTCCTTTCATTATCAAGGTAATATCATCGATTTGTGAGAAATTTATCTGGATTTTCAAACCCTCAAACCAAGATAACCTAGAAGGGAGTCATGTTTTCATTGAATGATTAATATTAATAAATATTTAATGAGTTAAAAAGGTGGCTTATCCCTACACATATACTTACATTACCCACAAGTGGGGAACTTTTCATGGTATTTAGTGATTCTTCTAAGAAGGAATTGTGATGTGTGTTAATGAAGAATGAAAAAGTGATCACATGTACTTCAAGGAAGTTGAATTTTTGTGAACAGAAATTCTCAATTCATTATTTGGAGTATGGTGTGGTGATCATTGTGTTAAAAATATGATGGCATTATTGTTTTGGGCAGGAGTGGAAAATATATACGGATCACAAAATCCTCAAGTATATTTTCATATAGGATGATCTAAATATGTGCCAACGAAGATGGATAGAGATGATAAAGGACTATGAATGATCAATTCACATCCTTCCTAGAATAGAGAATAAAGTGGTAGATTCTCAAATTAGAATGAATCTAGGATTTTATCATTGTTGAGAATTGATAATGATTTGGTCTTCATATATGTGAAGAGGATTGGAATTGAATTCATGAAGAAAAGAACATCGTCAATACATTTAGAAATAATTTCTCAATCATCTAATTTGGAAAGGATAAATGATTCATAAATAAATAATGTGGGAATTCAGAAGAAAGTGGAAAATTTAAGAAAAGGAAAATAATTATATTTTAGTGTCAATGAATAATGTGTTCTAATACATGGTTCACAAAAATGTGTACCATAAAATCCTGAGACAAGGAAGGAGGTGTTGTATGATGCATATATCTCAACCTTATATGTCCATCTTGGAAGCATGAAGTTGTATCGAGGTTTCTAATTGAAATATTGGTGGAAAACAAGAATTGGAAAATCGTGGAATATACCTCAAGATGTCGAATATTTCATCACATAAAAGCAGAAAGGAAACAAATCCAAGGGAATTATGCATCCATTACCCATACCTACATGGAAATAGTACATCATCACCATAGGATTTTTCATTATTCTTCCAAAGACATCATGTGGAAATAATGTTATCTAGAATGTGTTGTATCATATTACAAATACATCACACTTCAATAAATTTGAGAGCGTTTATCACTCGATCAACTTGTAAGGATATATATTAGAGAAGTGGGGAGGTCTGAAGGAACATCCCAATCAATTATATACAATCATTACCCTGATTTACCTCTATGTTTTGCAGTACCCTCCAACATGCTCTAAATACTGAGTTGGAATTTAGCATGGCTAATCACCCTCAAAATGATGGCCAATATATGAAGACTATATAGAAACATGAGGACATGTTGATAATATTCTCAATTCACTTCAAATAAGGATGGGAACAAAATATTCCATAATTCAATTTCTCATATAGTATTAGTTTCCAATCAAGCATCCAAATGGCTCCCAATGAAGCCCTTTATGGGAAGAGGTGTTAAACACCTTCATGTTGGGATGAAGTTGGGGAATGGAAACTACTAGTTCCTAAAATGGTCAAGGAAATTTGGGAAGACATTAATACCATTTAGTAGCATATCAAGTCTGATCAGAGTCAACATAAGAGCTATGATAAAAATCATCGACGAGACCTAGAGATTGATGTTGGATACAAGGTATTGTTAATCAAATATACATGGAAGGAAGTGATGATATTTGGGAAGATGGGAAACGATAGTCTATGAAGCAAAAAAACCTTTAAGATCATTAATTACATTAGAGTGGTGGCTTATTAACTAGCACCCCACAAAACCTTTCTCAATTACCTGATATATTCCATGTAAAAATATTTTTAAAGTACATACCTAATCCCTCACATTTACTTAGTCTAAACATTGTATTCTTAGATAGTGATATCTTATATGAGGAGCATCCGTCAAAAATATTAGATTTTAGAGACAAAGTTCTACAATGTAAGAAAATGCACCCTACTAAAGTGATTTGTAGAAAATAAAAGTTTTTAGAAGCGATGAGAGAAGTATATTAGGAGATGAAATAAGTTACACCTATATTTTTTATTTTGGGAAATGATAAATTTTAAGGAGAAATATCTAAAGGGAGAAATATTTTAACAAACCAAAATATTATAAATTACGTCTACATTATCATTTAATTAAACACATTATTATGTAATGTGGTTCTAGAAAACACATTCACATCATTATTGTGATATATATTTTTAGATTTAAAATATCATTAAGTGTAATTAATGTTGATAATACAGTCATTGAATAATGATCACATGATTAGAATAATACTGGGTTTTAACAAATCCAATTGACAGAGAAAAATTGTGTGATGGCCTCCACTAGTAGGATCATACCCTATGAAGACCATTAATCACAGATTCCAAGGGAGATACCATCATTAGGATTTTCCATCGACCAATCCAAATATAATATCCCATAACATAATCATCTGAAAAACTATTTATTAGATAATTTCAAGATCATCGAGATCAAGGACCAAACCCTTTTCACTAAACCACCCCAGAAAAGTCTCAAATTCATGTTGAATAGATTTAGGGTATTTTTTATTGAACTAAAAAGATATGTATCAAAACCATAATAATATGAATATGTATACTTTATTGAATAATATATATATTTTAATTTTTTATTGTAAATTTTATACTATAATTTATTTATGTTATATGCATTGTGAATTAAGACATTGTATTTCACTTATCCTACCTTTTTCATAATTTTATAGTGTATAATGAAATGTGGACATAAATTTTTCTTTTTAAAAAATATTTTACACTATCAGATGGAGATACATTATGAAAACCATGATCCCCTACCTCAAATGAAAGGCCTTTCTACTTATGATCTGCATAACTCTTCTGTCTACTATGAGATTTCCTCATGTTATAATGACTCATCATTAAATTCTCAACCATTTATTCTACAAGTTATATACCCAACAAATTCCTTCCACTAACTTGATCCCATCATGTTGGATTTCAACACCACTTTACATATAATCCGTCAAAAGATGTCATCAGTATACATGAATGAAAACTATTATTCTAATAAAATTACACAATGGAATTTTTCTGAACCTAACATCACTAATAATCCAAAGATTAATCCCAAATCATATCTTCCATAGTTTTGAATGTTTTTTTCTCAAATTTCGATCAGATTAAGGATGCATTTTTTTAATTAAATTTCATTCAATATCTGATATCTTTTAAATTCCTTCTCAAAATTTTGAGGTAAATACAATATTTCAATCAGATTCAATAGAGATATGGACTCCATATAATCTTATGGTCTTATTAATTTAAATTCTAGAAATATTATCCAATTACATTTTATATTGAATAGATATAAAATTACTTAATTTAGTCAAATTACCAAAAATAACCAAAATCTAATTATTACATCCTGATTTTTTTTAGTAAAACCACCATTAAATAGATGGATATATTCTCTCATTTCCATTGAGACATTGGAAAATTCTCAAGTTCCCCATTTCGTAGTTGTTGATTACATTTAACATGTTTCAAAGTTAAACGTTTCTTGGTAAAATCATCAATATCATTCTTTAAACCTTATCATATATAATATTCTTAATGTAATTTTTACATCTAAATACTGAACGGTTTAATGGAAAATAGATATCTATGATCTTCTCATAAAAAGTCTTCCATTCAAATAGGGAATCACATAACACATAAACACTCTTTCTAAATCATAAAATATATTATTTATCTACATTAAACTCCAGAATATTTCCCTTAATGAATAATTATACTCTTTTATGAAACTATTATATTCCTTCTAGACCTCCTTAATTCATTATTAAAAATAACATAGTACTTATACTTGATAAAAAAATTAAGCATGCTCATTTTCTAGGACAATATTCATTAAATAATTAACTAATGGGTCATGTTCCAATCAAAACATAGTTAGTGATGTGATATATTTTTTAATCAAAGAATATTATTCCATATAATTGTTAGCTAGATGATGTTGAACTATTCAATTATAACACATAATCAATTTTAGAAACTTTCTCTACCTCATGTTCATATTTTTTTTTTGAGTGAATAAATAATTTAAACTTTTATGATATATATATATATATTTCATATTTCCCACCATATAAATGATTCCTTAGAATTTCTAAATTAAAAAATACTACATATATTTCATGTTCACAAGAAGGATAATTCTGCTCATGTGGTTTCTATTGATGATATTGATACACAATAAGTTGATCGTTATATATCAAGATATGACCAAGTCCCTTTAATAAAATTTTGTTATAAATAAAAAATTAACTATTTATTATTGGAATGGATAACACAATATCATTAACCAATATTATTTTTAATTCCAAAAAATATTAATCACATTCCTGTGTCTATATGAATTTATCTTGTTGTTTAGAAAACTAAGTTAGCAAGATAGATAACTTATAAAAGTTATCAAAAAAACTGATAGTAGTAACATGAAAATCCATTGAATAAATTGAATATCCATGAAATTTTTATACATTGGAAAGTATTACACCAAATTATTTTTATTAGGATAAATAATTAAGAAATATTTAGAAATATTTTCCCATTAAACTAAATATTTTTTAGCTAAAATTGACATTTAAAAACTTCTCTAGGTAAATTTTATCTTAATGTTAGTAAAACAATCCATAGCAATTCCAAACAATCTTCATATATTTTAGGGTATACGGTAATATCTTTAATAAGCAGAATAAAATATTTTTTACACATACTCATTGAAAACTATATACATTATATCCCTAAATACCTCTGGACATGTTTGTTAACCCAAATGGAATAACCACAAATATGCCATTACCATAACTATTTCTAAACATCATCCATCAAATTTACAGATCTTTAACCCCTAGATGACGGTACTCAAACCTAATATAAATCATTGAAAAATATTATACACCTTAGATAGGATGACAAATAATTTATATGAGAATATGTATACTTTTTCATATTAGAGATTTTTATTTTGAGTTCTCTATAATTAATTGAAAGTCTCATGGAACCATCCTTATTTTTATCAAATAGAATAGAAAAAACTAAATAATAAATTAATGGGTGAATTAAAACTTTATGAAGAAACTCATATAAATAATTTTTAAGTACTAATAACTCAAATGAAGCCATTTTATATTGAGGTTTCAAAATTGTTTTAGATTTGGGCTCTATGTCATCAGTAAACACTACCTACCATGTAGGAATAACACTTAGAAAATCATCTAGAAATTCAATCATATATTTATTCACTATAGGAAAATAACTAATTTAATAGTTTCTCTATTTTCAACAATATATACAAGATAAATATTACTCCCTTATTTAATCGTTTTCTCAACTACATGATACATTATCATAATTATGAAATCACTCTTAAATATGAATTGAAAATAAAATTTAAAATTGAATATTACTTCTTTAGCTATGCAATATCTCTTAGCATGATATACTAAAATCCAATCCATACCAATAATAACACAAAATATATAATTATAAATACAATAATTATTTTATGGAATCCCATTCCACTAATGATAATAGAAATATTTCAATATATTCTTATTTCATTTATAATACCCACACGATTTTTTACCAAAATATTCGGCATAATTTCTTGATATTTTATTTTCATTTATCATGAAATTTTCATTAATATAAATGAATATGTGGATCCTTAATCAAATAATAAATTACCATAATCTAAATAAAAAATAGTTTTACCTAACACTAATTAATTCATTAGGGAATCCCTTACTGGTCTGATTTTAAATCTTATCATTTGATTCACAGTCTTATTGACCATGATTACTACAATAGTAACACTATCATGATCCTACTAAACTTTCATTAAAATTTATTTTACAAAATTAAAAACATTCAGGGGGCTCAGCCAGTTGATTTTTTGTCTTACACATTCTACAATAATTACTACCTTAACAACTTCTTACTTTAGTCGTCTTGATGTACGTAAGTGTTAAAAATCTCTATCTCAACTTTATTTGTACAACTAAACAAACCCACATCAAATTAAAATCCAAGAGAATAGATCACGTTTTTAAACATGGTTTTAGACAAATGTGAAATATTTTAATTTTACTCCCATGGTCTAGAAAACAATTCAGTGCATACCTGACCGGTCTTGGAAAATTTTCCTTATTAAAAACCAATAAGTCTTCATAGATTTTCTTCAAGTACAGATATTATCATCATATTCTATGATGAATAACTTTTTGAAAATAATTCTAATGAAAATAATATTTAATGTAAATCCTCTCTATGGGAAAAATGTCCACTTTTTTCTATAGTATTTTTATTCATAGTCTACCATAGATCGTCATAATAGTAAAAAATATATATTGAGTTTCTATTTAAGTTTTTATATATCCCGATCAATAAAATATATTTCTGAGACATTTAATCGTTCCTTAACCTAGAATCAGGTCTGATGATCTGCCGAATGTTGAAGGGTTTTCTTTCATTAAATTTTCCACTATATACATATTATTATTTATAGAATTATAACACTCTCTATTATGAATGATTCTGTTAATATCCTAGGAAAATTTATTCAATAAAAAAATTTAATATGTTCCAACCATTCTATTTTACTAATTCAGAATGATATTGTCTTATTGATGCCTTCCAACATCATATTCATTGGTTCCTGTATAGATAAGCATTATGAATAAAAATGGATTAGATAATGATATATGAAATCTTCAAAATATATCTCATTATAATATAACCATAAATTAATTTATCTTTAAAATATATTTTTACATTATTCAAGCCTCTAGAAGAATCCAATTGATTCTCTTAAACCAAAATATAATGAATTATACACTATTCGACCTTTAATTACATGATTTATATAAAGATTAAACCATACTAAATTTCCAATACATCTTTGTTTTAGAGTTTAAGAAAATTAAATAAAAAAATTACATATAAAATTTGGAATTATAGCATACTTTACATTTTTCTCAAAAAAATAGAGCTTTATGTTTACGCCATGGTTTTATTAAATAATCTTTCTCTTCTTCTGAGATGAGTAAACCCAAAAAAAATATGTCCTTTCAAAAATTTATTCTCATCCTTAGATTATGTGAAAATCATTTAGACTTATGGGAATGAAAAAACCCCAGTAAGGGGTCTAAAAATAAAGTAATCTCGTTAGTCTAGGGAAAAAATGAAAATAGATAAGGATGTTTACTTTTTTTACAATAAGACATTGATCACATAAAGAAAACATTTACAAAAGAAAAAAAATCCATATTTTCTTAAAGGAAACCAATGAAACCCATTAGAAATGATAAAATAATCTATAAGGGAGTCTTGAAAATTATGGTACTCATGAAAATGTTTCTTTGAGAGATAGGAGTTTCCCCATTAGAAGTTCATAACATTTCCTAACCTCATAAAATCAAAATATTTCATAAAAGAACTATTTTTCAAGCATAATATTTTTCACATAGAGTATCATATACATATCCTATATTCACAAATTTTTAACATAGATCAAATGAAATAAATCCAAATTAAATTAAAATGAGTTACCTTCATGGTTATCTGCCTTATCTTTTTCCTACAAATATTTTACATTTTGGAATGCGTTAGGGAGATATATCAGGTTCATCCATCATCAGACCTATATCAGGCTAACCCATATTTCATATAACATTTACCAATAATATAGATTGAATAGAAAACATCAAGACTGATTTTTAATCATGAAATTTATTTTAATTGGGATTAAATCCAATAATAAATAACAATTATATTTTTCTCATAATGATAAAAAAAGTTTCTAATTCTTTAGAAAAAAATTTAAAAACTGAAAATTCCCATAATAATTATAGAATAATTTCATTGAATGTAACCATGGTAAATTTTATATGAATAATTATAATGAATGAAATATATTATTTTGGTAAAAATTGATCAATCCGGATACATTAAAAAATATCAGTAACACCCCAAGATTTCATAGTACGTTATTTTTTTCAAAATAATTCAATAACTTGCGCTTCAGGCAACGCTGAGTTCAAGCGCACCACAACTTACCAAACTAGGCATTGAAATAAGGTTATGAATAGTATTAACTGAATTTTTAATTATATATATTCCATATAATTTTAACATCCATATTATGTGTTTCTTATACATAATATAAGAACAAATTCTTTTTTTTCAGATAATGGAGGTATTTTTCAGAAAATGTTATTTTACCACATTTTAATGGAGAACCCTTTTTAAATCCAATATTTGACACTTTTATATATTCAATTTGAAAAAATAAAACTCTTATTTATAATCGGGATAAAAATATTTAGTTTCGATAAATTTTGGGTGTTTTTCTGATAATTTTCATATTCAGGTGAATAGTGAAAATACGAAATTTTAATTTATTTTTTTAATCAAAACAATTTATAGTGTTCACTTATAAATTTGAATGTTTTTTAAGTATAATTAGATTATATTTTTATCATTAAATATGATGTTGGTCATTATGAGTAATTTCACATTTATATTAAACATAAACACATGTCAATCTTTTGATAGTTTTTACTTTTTAAAAACCCGCTTTTTGGTTTTGAAAACGAAAATAAATTTTAAATTAATAAATGAAACTAATATGTCTTGAATTTGGTAAAATAGAATTCATTTTTGAATTCATAATATCAAAATTATCTTAGGGTGATTTTTTTGTTTTTTTCTGAAAACATTCAATTTTTGATGAATAGTGAAAAACACTACGCTATTGTTTAAAACCAACTTTTTTTTGATGTAGTTAGTTATTTTATTTTAATTTAATTTAGGTCAAAATAGATACATAATACTGTTATATGTTAAATTTAATTCAATGGAGTCATTTTATAATAATACTAGATATATAAAATTTTGTTGAACTTTTTACCGTATTTTACCCATCTTTTAGAAGCATTTAAAAAATTGCATAAAACACAATTTTACCGCTTCTCTGAGTTGAATTTAAAAAATCTGAGAGACACGGTTAACATAAATAAGTAAAATGTGGTTCAATAAGATGAAAATAATTTTTTGTGAATCGTAACTTTTGACTTTTATTTACCACGGTTAAAAGTAAATAAGGTAATTAAGGGTAAAAATGATATTATAATTATACTAAAATGCATAACAATTCAATTGGATAAGTTTTATTCGACCCAAAACAACCTTAGGAATAAAATATGATCATAAATATCCTCTTGTATTAGATTAGGACATTTATTATTATTTAATTTAAAGAAGAGTTAAAAGTGTTAAATTCATGTTTTTATAACAAAAATTAATTTAATATAGGGTTATACATAAATTAAATTCGAATATAAATATTAATTAGGAATCTAAAAATATTTCCTACATTATTTTACTTTATTTATAAATTTTAGACATTAAAAAATTAAATTTATTTATGATCCAAGGATGATGCAATAATTACTTTATTAACGAATGATTAAAATAATTGATATTATAAATATCCAAATAAAAGTAATTTCAGAGTTTTTATGAATTCCACTAATTTTCTAGGTTACTATGACATGTTAGGGTTTATTCATTGAATATTTTTCAAATTAATCATGTTTTTATGACTTTAACAAAAAAAATACCAAATATTGTCAAAATTGACATAAATTAATTTTTTGGAACAAATACTATATTATTGGATGATATAATATTATTAAAAATATATGGTACAGAAAAAGGGCTTAAATAATATTATATATGTCATTAATGAACCCCTTGAGGTTATCTTGGAAGTTTAGAGTATGTTTATTAACCATATAGTGTAAGAATACAAGAAGAAACGGTAAAAGTCAAACTATTTAACTAAGAGTTAAATCTAAATGATAATTTTAAAATGGTATCCTAAACATGTCTAAAAGCTATTGGATGAGAGTATTTCGACCCATAACCACATAAGGATCGAAAGGAATTCATTTGGAGCCATTATAAACCGAATATGATTGTATAATAAATTAATATTTTAATATTTTCCTAAAGTGACCCTCACCCCTCTTATAGAAGGGCACTTCTCCTTCTCTTAAAATATCACCCCCAAAGCCACTTGGATGGGCCAAAACCTACCCAAATATCCTCCCAATTTTCCTCACATCAACCTAGAGTCATTAGTTTTATCATAAATCCAACATATGGATCCCTTTTGATCAACTCAAAAAGGAAACACCCAAAAATAGGTAATAATTTCACCACCCTCTTTCAAGTTCTTTTCTTCTTCCACTTCCTGTTTCATTGTTGTTTCCATATCAAAATAATAAATCCAGTACCTTATAAATACTAGGATTTTATTATAAATATGTTATAACCATATTCATTATTCAATCCATCCTATAAATGACAAAGTCACCATACGTGTGTACATACAGCTTACCGTCTCCATGTAGTGGTGTAGTTTGTTATTCAAACACTTCATTATTTGGATGGGTATAATAATGATTATAACTGATGTAAATAATAAATATAACATCTTAAGGATTTTTTATACATGATATACCATCCAATTATATATTATTTCACCATCAATATAATGATATTGTCGCTCGTGTGTACGTGCGGATTACCATCTCCACGAACACGATGAAATTCACTCTCCATCGTAATAATTAAAGAATAATTTTCATTCAATGATTAAAATTAATTTCTAATAACATAATATCATTTTTTATATTAATAAAATACATTATATCCATAACAAACATGACTTATGTAACAAAACATATATTGGAAAACGAACTAGTTAACACCCGAAATGACGATAATACTAAATTATTATTAACAATGCAATATTAGAAGATCATATATGGTATCATATTTATGTATATGGTTCTTTTATAATTTAATAAAAAAGATTTAAATATTATACAGGAGGATAAAGTACCCTCTACCAAGGAAGAGTACAATGTAAGGGTTAAATTTTACAATCTCTTTATTAATCGAGGTTGTTAATACGTAAGTATCTACTAGGACCTCTTTATCATCCACATCTGTGTTTTCTTAAAAATATATTTCAAATCATTTTTACTAATTACTAGATGATGTTTTAAACCCATTTATAACCTTGTTTTAACTTCTAGGTTTTAAAAGGAATATTTTTACCATTTTCCAAACAAGGTACTTTATGACCTTTTTGACAAAATTAAGGTAAGGATGTATTTTTTTTACTTATATGACGGGTGCTGCTATTTTCCGCCATTATAACACATTAAAATATTCCATTACAATGTTATAAGAATATTTTCAAAATAAATGTTTTCTTTTATAAAAATGTGACTCTTAAATGATTTCAAAATAGAATGATACATTTCTCTCAAATAGTTTTGGATTCATCTATGTCAACATCCTCTGATAAATTTTACACTTATTTGAAGTTGATTTATTATGATACAAATATTCCATGTTTTATTTAATGTTTTTATGATATGTTTGACTATGGATGTTTTATTTTTATACCATTCATTGTTTATGGTAAATGTATTGACATTTAGTATGCTAGTTTTAATACAAATGTTTATGTTATGTTTTCAACATTTTAATATTTGGAATGTATTGGACTTAGTAAGTGACGAGTGGAGCATACTATATCTCGTTGATGCATCGGTAGGTCTCATGAGACAATTATAAATGGAATTGGATGAGGCATTTCTCAATTCGATATTTGGTTTTCTCTGAGGCCTTAATCATTTTTAGACGTCTTGGCCGGGGCCTTGAATTTTTTTTCAGAATGTCCTGCACTATACATTCCCTCATTATGAAAATAATATTGATGGTTCATGTGGTTATTCGACTAGTAGAATACCCATGATTATTTTTTATTATGGAATTATTTACTCAACTCATATTCCTACCATAAAATTTTCATGTTTATTATTTCTATATGCATGTGTTTTCTATTATTCACCATGCATAATGTTTATGTTATCTTCCACTGTATTGCTTACTCTTATTGTACGTCTAAGCTCACCCATTTCTTATGTTTTTATTTTCCCCTAGATGCATATAAGTATATTATGAATGACCTACATGGATAGTCTAAGGGATATGAATGTGGTAAATGGAGACAATTGTGTTTTGGTTTTCATTTTTTAATGTAATGTAAAACGTATGAATGTATCCATTACTTCCAAGGCTACTAAACTGATCGGTCTTTTCGGATTTGATTCCTTGTGATCACAACAATGTTATATAACAATGCATGGACTCTAGAAAACTGGGGTCGAGGTGTTACAGTTGGTATTAGAGGAATTTTAGTAGAAACCTTGGAAACTAGATTGAGAAAAACTCTGATTGGAGCACATTACCCTACTATAGACATTAAAGATTATTATATAAGAGCTTCCTAGAATTTTGGTAATATAGAGATTTTTTGAGTTTTCCAAGAAATACATCCCTTCATAGAGATGATCAGGTAGAGACGTCTCTAGCATAGATGTACCTAGGAATTAAAACTATGACAATGAGTTTCAGGCTTAACCCGATGTATCCTGGTACACAACAATAGGGCTTGCTGCACACTTGGTTATGACACTCCCAGGGAATAAACATAGGATAATTCACATTTTAATTACAAACAATTATGAAGGATTTATGAGTAAATATTCCAGTAAAGAAACCATTTTAATGATTATGGTACAAGTTGTGTGAAAATATTCAATTAATGTTGATAATTTTTCTAGTTTTTGGATTATACAGTATGATATGATATAACCTAGTGTATGTTGTCATTTTGAAATGGGGCCTAGTAGATGGAATGAGAACACCAATAGTATGCATGATCCAAAGAGTTAGAAGGATTATATCTTTCATGGTATAAATCCAACATTGAGAAAGGAAATAGTTTCCCACGTATTCTCATCATATGAAGAAATAGTATCACGTGATAATAAGATAAGTAAAGAATCCTTTGAGTCCTATGGCTTTGAAGGTAATAAAGAGAAGAAAAGGATGGCAGAGAGTAAGTTGGATAAAGGGGATAGGGAAAGGAAGGATTTTCCCATATGTGATAATTGTTGAAAGAATCAGCTTGGAAAATGCTTCATGGGAATGAGATTTTGTTACAAGTGGGGAGAAAAAGGACACCACATACGTGATTTCAAGGGTAAGAAAAAGGTTTCAAATGTACAATGCTTCATCTGCAAGGAGTTGGAACACTATGTGAGTTAATGTCCAAATCATCAGACTATGCCTCAAATTATGTTGTTGGATAATAATAAAGTTATGATACTACCACAAATGAAGAGGAATGACTAGTGTTCTTATGTTGTTGTTAACAAATTATTTCATTTGAGTGTTGTATCAATGATGTACTGGTTATATGAATTATGGAAATAAATAAGGATTGTACTACTATACTATTTCATAGAGGATTTGAGATTATATGGTTATATGAAAAGTTACTCAATAGTAAGTTAAATTTTTTGGAAAATACATGGTTGAAGGAAAGATAAACCTTAATATGGATCTGATACCGACGTAGTGATGTTGGAATAAGATATGATTTATTTAGATAAATTATATTCGATATACTTTGAAACTAATTAATTGTTTTTTTATTACATTATTATGGGAGTTTACAAAATTTTTGGATATAAGGATTATATCATGTATTCTATAAGGAATAAGGGAGCATGAATGTAATCAATATGGTTTTACGGTAATTTAGGGAGTTATCGTGTTTTAAGAGAATACATGATGAAGTTATTCATATGTTATTATGTGGAAAAAAGAGATCATCATTATGTTTACATTCCTTATAAATATTGGACTTTGAGTTTGGACATAAGTATTTTGGATAAGTTAAAGGTTGGAATAGATTATGTTGGACATTGGATACAATTGATCAAGGTTAAAATATTTCTTAAGATTATTTTTGTATTGTTATAAAAAGGACAACCTGGAAGTCGGTTGACAACCCATCACATCCAGTAAGGCCGCAAGACTTGAACCCGCAACCAAATGCCGACAAGGGTGCATCACCTACCCCAGGCCTACGTGATTTCCTAGTTTGTATAATGTATTTTTTTAAATAGTATGAAAAATGATTTATAAATTCATTAATTTTGGAACCCTATACAATTAGGATAAATAGAATATTTTTGAATTCTATTATCTTTTGGAGTGAAAGATGAGTTTCTGGTAGAAATTAGTTAATAGATGAAACCCTACTTGTCATGTATATTTTTTTCCTTATTATTCTATGAATTAATTAATTATTAAACATTATAGAAGGGATATTAAAACAAAAAATGTGTTTTCCTAATACCTTCTATGTTGTTGAACCGATGATATTTTAAATCATCCTAGATTGATGTCTTTGAGGACCTCAATTTTACACTTATTTGTGATTGATGACCTCAATCAATCCTTATAAATATTTACATTTTTCCTCCAATTATGTGTCTCTAATTTCCACTAATGTTATCCTAATTGAGATCATAATTCAGTTGTGAATTTTCTACTTCTCTTTCCCTCTTATTAAGACTAAATTTTATTAACCCAATTTCCGATGTGGGTTTTCCAAAAAGGTATTTTTCAATTTTTATCATCATATTTTCAAAAAACAATTTCAAATTGTGAAGATTCAATTTATTGAAGTAGGAGAGAATGTAACACCCCATGATTTCATGGTACGTTATTTTTCAAAGTAATTCAAGAACTTGCGCTACACGCAACACCGAGTTCAAGCGCACCATGACTCACCAAACTAGCCGTTCCAAAGAAGTTATGAATATTATTAATTGAATTTTGAATTTTATATATTCCATTTAATTTTAATATCCATATTATGTGTTTATTAGGCAGAATATAAGAACAAATTCATTTTTTTAGATAAAGGAGGTATTTTTCAGAAAATGCGATTTGACAGCCTTTTAATGGAGAACCTTTTTTAAATCCAATATTTGAAACTTATATATATTCAATTTGACAAAATTAACTTCTTCTTTATAACCGGGACATAAAAAATTTAGTTTATATAAATTTTTTGTGTTTTTCTCATAACATTCATATTTGGGTGAATAGTGAAAAATATTTAATTTTAATTGAAAACAAATTTTTAAATAAAAATAATTTATAGTGTTTCATTATACATTTGAATGGTTTGTACATATAATTAGATTATATTTTTATCTATTAATAAAATCTTGGTCATTATAAGTAATTTAACATTTATATTTGGCATAAACACATGTCAATCTTTTGATAGTTTTAACTTTTTTAAAACCCACTATTTAGTTTTAATGACGGAAATTAATTTTAAATTATTAAATGAAACTTCTATGTTTTGAATTTGGTAAAATAGACTTAATTTTTTAATTCAGAGTATCAAAATTATCTTAGGGTGAATTTTTGGTATTTTTCTGAAAACATTCAATTTTTTATGAATAGTGACAAACACTATGTTATTATTTAAAACCAAATTTTTATTTAAGTAATTAGTTATTTTATTTTAATTTATTTTAGGTCATTATATATACATAATTCCTATATATTTTCAATGTAATACATTGGAGTAATTTTCTAATAAGTTTAGATATATAAAATTTTATTGAACTTTTTACCGTCTTTTACCCAACTTCTAGGAGTATTTGAAAATTTACAGAAAACATAATTTTACCACTTACGTGTACTGAATTTCAAAAAACCAAGAGACACGGTTATCATCAGTAAGTAAAATGTAGTTCAATAAGATGAAAATAATTTTTTGCTGAATAGTAATTTTTGACTTTTATTTACCACAGTTAAAAGTAAATAGGGTAATTAAGGGTAAAAATTATATTATAATTACCCTAACACATGTCCCATTTATATTTTATAAGTTTAATTAGACCCAAAACTACCTTAAGAATAACATATGATCCTTTAGGTCATCTTTTATTTGATTAGGACATTTATTATTATTTAATTTAAAGAATAGTTAAAAGTGTTAAATTTAGGTTTTCATAAATAAAAAATCTTTAATAATGGGCTATAAAAAACATAAATTCAAATATTAACATTAATTAGAAAGATAAGAAGATTTCATACAAAATGGTATTTTATTTATAATATTGATACAATAAATAATTAAATTTATTTATGACACAATGATGATGCAGGAATTTTCTTTATTAATGTAAGATTAAAATAATTGATATTATAAATATTCAAATAAATGTAATACGAGACTTTTAATAAATTAAAATAATTTTATAGGTTACTATGACATGTTATGGTCGATTCAATGAATTTTTTTAGAATTAATCGTCTTGTTATGACTTTAAAAAAACAAAATAACAAATAGGGTCAAAATTGACATAAATTAATTTTTAAAACCAATACTATACTATTGGTTGATATAATATTCCTAAAAATATACGGTTCATCCAAAGGTCATAAATAATATTAAATATTTCACTAATGAACCACTTGAGTTTCTCTAGGAAGTTTATAGTAAGTTTATTAACCATATAGTGTAATAATACAAGAAGATACGGTAAAAGTTAAACTATTTAACTAAGAATTAAATCTAAAATACAATGTTAAAATGGTAACCAAAACATATCTAAAACATATTGGTTGAGATTATTTCGACTCATAACCACCAAAGGCTCTAAATAAATTCATTTGGAGCCATTATAAACTGGATATGACTGTATAATAAATTAATATGTTAATATTTCCAAAAGTGACCCTCACCCCTCTTATAAAAGGGCACTTCCCATTCTCTCAAAATCACACCCCAAGGCCATTTGGCTCATCCTACCCCTACCCAAATATACTCCCAAGTTCACTCACTTCATATTATAGTCCTTACTTTGACCATAAATCCATCCCATGGATAACTTTTGATCAACTCAAATAGGAAACACCCGAAGAAGAGGTAATAATTTCACCACCCTCTTTCAAGTTCTTTTCTTCTTACACTTCCTCTTTTTTGTTGTTTACAAACCAAAATAATAAATCCAGTAACTTATACATACATTTATGTTATTATAAATATGGTACAACTATATTCATTATTCTATCAATCCTATAAATGACAATGTCACCATACATTCATACGTACGGCTTACCGTCTCCACGTCGTGGTGTAGTTTGTTATTCAAACACTTCATTATTTGGATAGGTATAATGATGATTATAATTGATGTAAATAATAAGTAACATGTTAATGAATAATTATATATGATATACCATCCAATTATATATTATTTCACCATCAACATAATGATATTGTCGCTCGTGCGTACGTACGGATTACCGTCTCCATGAACGCGATGAGATTCACACCCCATCATAATCATTCCAGAATAAATTTCATTCTATGATTAAAAATAAATTTTAATAAATTAATGTCATTATGTATATTAATCAAATACATCCTATCCATAACAAACATAACATACGTAACAAAATATATAATGGAAAATGAATCAGTTAACACCAAAAACGATGATAATACTAAAATATTATTAACAAAGAAATATTATAAGATCCTATATGATATCATATTTTTGTATATGGTTATTGTATAATTAATTAACAATTATTTCAATATTATATAAGAGTTTAACGTACCCTCGACCAAGGAATAGTACAAGGTAAGGCTTAAATTTCACAATCTCTTTATTATTCGAGTTTGTTAATACGTAAGTATCTACTAGGACCTCCTTATCACCCACATCTATTTTTTCATAAAAATGTATTTCAAAACATTTTTACTATTTACTAGAGTATGGGTTAAAGTCATTTATACCCTTTTTGACCTTCTATGTTTTAAATCTAATATTTTCATCATTTTCCAAACAAGGTTCTTCATTACATTTTCAACAAAATTAAGGTAAGAATGTATTTTTTAACTTATACGGCGCATGCGGCTATTTTCCACAGTTATAACGCCTTCAAAGCATTCCTTACAAGATTATAATAATATTTTCAAAATAAATATTGTCTTTTATAATTATTTGACTCTTCAATGATTTGAAAATAGAAAGATACATTTCTCTCAAATAGTTTTTATTTCATCTATGTCAACATCCTTCGATTAATTTTAGACTTATTTGATGTTAATTTATTACAATAAAAATCTTCCATATTGTATTTAACGTTTTTGTGATATGTTTGATGGTAGATGTGTTATTTTTATACCATTTGTGGTTTATGGTTAGAGTATTGATATTTCTTATGTAGTTTTTAATACCAATGATTATGTTATGTTTTCAACCATTTCATATAAGGAATGTATTAGACTTAGTAAGTGACGGGTGGAGCCCTCTATAGCTCCTCGATTCATCGGTAGGTCCAATGAGACAATTAGATATGGAAATGGTTGAGGCCTTTCCCAATTTGATATATGGTTTTTTTCGAGTCCTTAATCATTTTTTGACATCTGGGTGGAGGCCTTGACAAAATATTTCATAATGTCCCGCATTATACATTACCTCATTATGAAAATAATATTGATGGTTTATCTGGTTATTCGACTAATAGAATACCCATGATTATGATTTATTATTCCATTATTTACTGAGCTCATCTTCCTTCCATAAAGTATTCATGTTTATTATTTATAAAGGCATGTGTTTTCAATTATTCACCATGCGTAATGTTTATGTCATCTTTCGCTGTATTGCTTACTCTTACTGGGAATTTGAGCTCACCCCTTTCTTATGTTTTATTTTTTCCAGGATACGAAGAACTATATTATGACTGACCTGTAGGGATAGTCTAAGGGATATGAATATGGTCAATGGAGACAATGTTGTTTTTGTTTTTAATTTTATAATGTAATGTAAAACATATGAATGTATCTAGTAATTCCAAGGCTACAAAACTGATTGGCCTTTCGGGATTTGATCCCTTGTGATCATGCCAATGTTACGTAATAATTCACCGACTATGGTTAACTGGATTCAGGGCATTACAATATCATTTTCACTTTGGAAAAAAAATTCAACATGATCCGTACAATAAATGATCAAAATATTCCATTAAAAAATTTTAAAAAGAAGGTTAAAAGTAGTTTAAAATGAGTTTTATAATAAAAATATAAATAATAACACTCCTAGAAATATTTTAAGATAATTTATATGGAGGATAAATATTTGAAAGGAATACACTAAAATAATGTTTTAAAGAAAAATATATCACCATAAGTCTCCTCTACCATTTTACATTCTAAACCTCTAGAACAATAAAATTATATTGGTTTTAAAATTTATTAATAACATTTTTAATTTACGTTTCATAATTATTATTCCATTTTATTTCATATATTAAATTTTTTATTGAGTCAATAAAATTGTTAAGTTTACATAGGATGTTTTTTTGTAGTTTGGTTTATAACTACAAAACAACATAATTGTGATGATTGTGGTCAATGGGGTATGGTTCCATTATCTAAAAAATCATAAACATGTTAAATTTATCACATTTAAACATTATATACTCCTATAAAAAAACTATATAATACAACTATGAAAAATTAACAACATCATTTCATGGAGATGGTGGTTTATATATACACAATAATACCTTTTTCATTTCTATAATAGGTTGAAAATAAAAAAATAATATAATATTTACCATTTATAAGATCATGAATATTTTATAAGTGTCATATTAATTCATCAGATTCATACTTATGACCATCCTTATAATGTGAAAATGAAAAATAAATCACATCACTTTGTGGAGGTGTTTTCCCACACATACCCATGAGTTATTTTTTCAACATTAAATGAGCGAAAACGGTAAAAATGTAAGTTATATTATTATTTGAAAAAATTATAAATATGCAATAAATATCATATAAATTATTTTGAAAATAATTTTAACCATCCATATGATTCTAGGATGAAAATTGAAACACATATCTTGTAACGTCCCTAACCCGGTGGCCACTCTATATGGTTCCCCATGCTGGGTCATAACATTACCTCAAGATCACCTCTCAGTATGCCAGAGGCTTTTGAATAGATATGAGGATCTATAGAGAAACATCGAAGAGATTATACCCACAAATCCGAGTAATACAACAATATAAGTAGTCTAAACAAGTATAAAAATAATATGAATGAATAAATGGACATCATGTAACAAAATCCAACTAATAATGAAGATCCACATGCTGCTACAATATTATGATTACTCTACATGTCTGTAAGTCATACAAATAATGTCTAAGACCCAGAATACCAAACTGATCTAAAACACGGACCTATGTCCCAACTATGTCCAGACCCCAATGTTCCAACCAAATATCACATTCATTAACCAAACACCAATTCCATGTCTTGAACTTGTACCTGAATGTATTTAGCGTCTCCTTAGGTATATGAGTGTCCTGGAGTCCCAAGAAGGGTGTGAGTAAAACGTAGTAGGACACTACTGATAGTTTCTAAATAAATAAAATATCTATACAACAATGTATGAGTGGAAATCAAGTGCACTAAATAAACATAACAACAAAACGAAAATGTTTCATATTTCAGAACTACCCATTTAACCAACTCTTGACCAAAAACAGGTTTCACATGTTAACAATTACTAATTAACCATTTTATCTATAAAATTACATATGGAAATAAAACTAATGAATCTAGCTCCATTCTTACCTGAATCCTAATCCATAGCTTAAGGGGGCACATCCATTTAATTCACAAGGTCCATTCACTAATCACATATTATCAAATACTCAATTTAAAAATATTCACTTAATTATTTTTTCTATTTTGTATGGGTTAGGAATTTACATCACAAACACTACGGCATAAGATGGTAAATTATTTTCATATGGAAATTATTAAATTTCCATATCTCACAAGGGATAAACATTTCATAAAAAAATACATCACACCTACCATAGAGCCTTGGTCTAAATAGTATCATGTTAACATGAAAAACAAATCATAATGGGTCTTATCTCACTAAACCATATAATATTTCATTTACTATTGTCCCAATGAAATGTTAAAACTATATCATGGCATAAAAAATAGTTTAAAATACTCATTTGAAATCATATTGATTCCACCCCTTTAAAATTTGGTCGTTATCATTGAAAAACCTAAACATGCCCAAGGCTCTCATTTCCATTTCCAAAAATTCCAGACAATCAATAAGATATTTCATAAGAAAGGGATCAAAACCCCATTTTAGATCATCATTTGAAATATCATAACAAAATAACTTTTTAAAACACATTGAGTCCAACACCACCTTTTGAAACATTACCAACTTCCCAGACCATCATTTTCCTTCATTTAACACCATGACAATATTGAAATCCAAAGCACACCCGATAAACTATTTTCAAAATCCTCTTAGGAAAACCACAAAGCAAGCATATGATATTTAAATCATTCCATTAACCATGAATATTTTCTAAATACCAAATAATTCCCATTAATTACCTTAATTTCCCCAAACTTACATATACGAACTCATTCCACTTTTTCAAGGGTTTGGCATACCCCAAGGGTATCCTTTGGTTCAGTCTCACATCATCAATGAACCTGATGGGGTTTGTGAAGGGCATAGAACCAAAATCGATGAACCAGAACACAATCCATTGTCAAATACATTAAAATGAAAAAAAGAAGTACTTTGGAACTACCACATACACATATATAACAACAAGACTATGGGAAAATCATTAAGACCAACTACCACATGTGTGTTGAAAAACGCTTCCTTAACCTCCACCCTTGATTCAAACTTGAAAACCCATTAAAACCTCAACATTTAATCTATATGAAATATAAATATTTTAGGGTTTCCGAATATTATGAGAGATTCAACATGCCTTAGTCATGAAAATAGGGAATATAGGACCATTAGACTATCCCAGATCTTCGATTCACACATAAAAACACTCCAAATTGTCATGAATCAAAGAAGAATCATCCCTTAGAAGTCTAGTTGGGTTCAGTTTATCACCAATGATATTGAAGGAGTATTAGGAAAGAAAATAGGGTTATAACCATTTAATATTGTGAGGGAAAACTAGAATATCCTGCTTTTTAAGGGTCGCATGGTAAGCCAAACCATGCACCAATCGTGCATCTCCATCTATTTAAGTGGGACCATGGTGTACAGATTCTAGAAAGTATCAACCTTGTTTAAAAAACTGTCTGATAACTGAGTCATATTATCTATCCGAGAGGTTCCCTAAGGAAATTTTTTTCCCAGTTCAGGTGCCCAAATTGAACAAATCATGGACCAACCATGCCCTTCACACTATTTGGCCTCTTTTCTTTTGTATCTTCATCCCTCACCCCTAGGACACTCCCAAATCTCTTCATAAAATTGAAAACCACATCATTAGACATAAAAAAGGTTGTTTATCCAAAAACTAAAAAAAATACTTACCTCAACACAAGGTTGGGATCTTACATCCTCTCCACCATATAATGACTCATCATCGAGACACATTCCCAAACATCACTTATTAAAAAAAGATTCTTCCAGAATGTGTCTATGCTATCATAATTATAGGACCCATGAAATAGTCCTACCCTAAAAGAACTGTCCGCACCAAAATCCATTACCAAGAACCTGATGTTCCTCATGGATGCATATACCTCAATCCAACCATCAAAAATATCAAACACGTGAGAATGGTTCAGGTAACACTACTGAACCACCACTAAAAGGTTACTAGCAATCTAATACATTACCATGGTAGATGTAATCAGAACACCCTCAGTCCAATCCTCTCCAAAATTCATGGCCTAAATAGCTTGGTGTCATCTCAACAAGTTCATTCAAATATCTAATAGTGACCCAACATAGTCATAACCTGAAGAAACATAGAGATTAAAACCACATTCCTTGACTGGAACCAACCTACAACACGATTTCGTATAGTGTCACACCATATACATAAACTAAAATAAAAACAAAATACATACCTTCAACACAATGTTCTTAACCAATCACAACATGATACAACATCTTTCACCACAGGTGAAACATCAAGATGACTCCTACTTGAATCCATCGAAATAGATCACCGGTCACGTCATCTACATAATAAATTCCCACTGTGGTGCTCCCCTCCATATTCCTTAGTTCAAAAATACCCTTTTTTGTTGTTGAGTAATTGCATCATCATAAAGTATACTAACATAACCTCAACTAAACCTTCAAAACATCCAAATTGATTTCCCAGCACAGCACTCTAAAAATCGATGGGAACCCCACCCCAAATTTTCTTCCAACCTTACTGATTAGACAACCCAAAACAGAAATGCACACTCTATCCATTTTCAAACTAATGAAAACTTGACCTTTCTCAAGCCTGTCTTCATTTCTGTGACACACTTTCTATAGTAACATTAAACCGATGGTGCCCAAAACTTACTATGCCATTTTTACATTAAGAATATCACCATCATCCAACACACACATTAGATTCATTCCCTGACTCCCAATAAACATCACCATAATGGTATCCACTACTCTCTAGGCCATCATCTAGATTCATTGTACCCATCAACATTCATAAACCAAACACTTCCACTTCCCAAAACATCAATGAATGAAAAAAATTTCCTTCCATAAAACCCATATCCATTTCCAGGTGAAATTAGCCTCCCAACCTTACCCAAAGGAGGATAAAACCCAACCCACATTTTCCCTTTTTCTCAACTGGGCCAAGCCATCCTAGCTAACTCACTCCATTGGCACCAAACATCCACTATTGGCATGCCACTAATTTGAATTACCTTAATGGTTTTCACTCAAAGTCATTCTTAGGTCACCCAAACACACTTATCTATGTACATGCCCAAAATCTCGTGGGTTATAACACCCAACCACCA
The DNA here is from genome assembly GCA_963277665.1 of Viscum album. NCBI lineage: Eukaryota > Viridiplantae > Streptophyta > Magnoliopsida > Santalales > Viscaceae > Viscum > Viscum album. The sequence continues at coordinate 1,122,298,803 of OY728121.1, forward strand.
TTTCCTTCATCCATCTTCATGGATCATTTCTCCCATCAAAAACACTAAAAGAGGCATATCAAATTTCTCTCAGGACTACCCTAAGCCTGAGGGCAATGCTTGGCCCAATCAACAGGCACATATAAGGCCTACATGGCCTTCTAAGAGGAAACCAAACATGTTTTTCATAGGTTTTCCCTTTGTTAACTAAATTCCTCCATATCCACTTCTCAACCTACTCTATACATCCATGAATGACATAACACTGTCCACCTTAGGATTGAAATTATCCCACTCTCCTAAAGCTCTTCCAAACATCATAGCTCACACATCGATCACTGGATGGACCCCAAAACATCGACGTGGATTTCTAGATTCTTCTAGAACTAATGAATAATCATTACTCACAACTCATTCCCTACATCCATGAATAGTGCCCATGGTATTTTTCGACATCTAATCCATCTTAAGGACCTCTCCCATAACTCATCGATTGTTACTTACCACCATACAACTTCACATACATCACTCCATGAGTTTATCCTCCATGAGATTACACTTCCATCCAATAAACATTTTTGTAGCTAGGTACAAACCCAAAGTCCTATTATTGTATTCAAGATGATTTTAGTATATTAGGCATGATCATCACTTTCTAAAAGTAATCTATGAAGTCATCGAATAATGCCACCACAAACCATCCATCATTGATGTCACCCACCTCTATGGGGACACCCTGACCTACCTATGATATTGGGATTTCTATCTTTACAATGCACCATTAACAACTGGCCACCACTACTTGAGTGTGTTTCCACCCGAAGATACCACCACATCTTGAATCTCTACTAAGAATTTGGGATGGATTTTTCCTATGGATCAACCATTGACACACAACTCAGGGCCTTTCATCTCAACCATAAAAATTCATGATAGAAACATAATGATTCATCACACCATTACAAACCCAAAAGATCCCTTACACATCAATGCCTCCCATTAGGTTTCATAGAAAATGGATGGTGATCATCCAGATCCACTCACTCACCAATCACAATAGAATCATATATTGACTACATATTCCACATATTGACATCATCAGTGATTTCTAGGTCTTGAAACATCCTACAATAGCACACCAAATCTGAATCTAGATCACAAGAGTCATGAATCACCAAGGCTGGCCCCAAGAGCATGCCCACAAAACTAACCATTCCAATTCATCGGTCATCCTCACTGGACTTAATTCTTTCTCAGTGTCTTTCCCATAATCCAAAACATTATCCTTTATAAATTAACCCTCTTGTCCAACCCTACAATAGGAATAATTCTCAGTGTGCCACTAAATAATTCCAAAATGACTACATGCGCCATACACACCCCATGAACTAAAAAGTCATGATAACCTCTCTCATAGGTCACCTCAACAATAAAACAACACCAAATACCTAAAATGAGGTCCTATGTAACAAATGCCACTAGATATCCCTCTAGGAACAAACATCAAAGCTTAAAAACCAACTACTCAATGGATGTAATCCTACACATGTTCCAAACTAAAAAAATCAAAAACACCAAGAACCCATTTACTCTATGTCTCATTACAAGATACTCACAGATGTACGTCATAACCAAGAACCAAAAACCCAACCAAGGTTCAAATACATAGCTCACACGATTACCACCCACAAGGGTTATCACACCCACAATTCTCATACCTAATTGTTGCAGACCTACACAAGGTACAACATGTGAAACCCTCTACTCAATTATAGAAACCTCTCCACGCATCACAAATCATAATCAAGGTTTCAAACTAGGGAACCCAAACTACCCAAACCACCCATACATAGGGTCAAAAACCAACACCAGGGGTACTCACCACCGATGTCCCTAAAGGTCCCATCATTTTCCAACTTCCCTTATTAATTAAACCTTACCATTTAAAACCCAATGTTTCAAATTTTGAAACATTAAATTTCAAAGCACAAGAATTTATACTTTCAAAAACACTTTTCATTAACCCAAAAATTTAAAAATACAATATTTATTCAAATCACATTTAAAAAATTTCCCATTTTGTTTAATATCATGTCATTCATTTGTAAATTAGAGGAAACATACCAATGAATATCTATCCTATGGGAAAACTATGATGAAGGGACTCACACATACTCTCTTTACATACCATTCCAAGAGATAAAAAATCATGAATCAATAACATCAACCCCATGTACACCACTAAATGTGGAAATATAATCCCACTATAAAAGCACAAAACAAAACATCAATTCCCACGCTTGGAATCTTAGGGTTTCCCTAATACATGGGGATACATGAACCTATGAATGAGATTATTTGAAAGCCCCAAGAATATCCTAGTCTCATAATATAATACTACCTAGATAGTAAGACAAATGAAATATCTCTGATGCCATGTTGCATCAGCCCTGTCTTGATGGAGACTATATATGGTTCCCTAATCTAGGTCATCAAATGAAATCAAGCTTGCCTCTCCATATACCAGATCCTGTTGACTAACAAGCATATTTATATGGAAAAATAGTGAAGAGACTATAGCCACTTCTCAGAGTAATAACACAATAGAATTAACATCAATATGTATAAAAACAATCGGAATGAATAAATGGAGATCATGTAACAAGATACAACCAATAACCAAGTTACACATTCCATAGTAATATGATGAGAACTCTATATGTCAGGCAGTCTTTCAAATAATGTCAATAAACAAAACTACCAAAATGATATTGAACATTAACAAGAGTCTTAACCTAGTCCAAACACCCCATTCTCGAACCAAATAGAACATTCATGAACTAAACACCAGGTCCCTGTTATAAACTTGTACCTGAAAACAAGTATCATCTTATCGAGTACCCTAGAACATTGGAGGCCCGAGCAGGGTAAGAGTATACCTCAGTTAGCACCACCAACAATGTCTAAAGCAATAACTACTCTATAAAATAGTGTATCTATGAAGAAAATGAAATAAATAAACAAGACAAAAAAAGTAACATGCTTCATATTTCTCAACCACCCATTTAAACAACAATTAACCAAAAATAGGTTTCACAATTTATTAATTTTTAATTATCCAATTAATCCATCAAATTATCTTGGACCAACCAACCAATGAATCTAACATCAGTTTCACTGGGAGCCTAATCCCTAACATAAGGGGTTAAAAACTTTTAATTCAAAAGGGGATTTCAATAATACAAAATTATCACATACTCAAGTTACCAATATTCACTTAATCTTTTTCATTATTTTCCCATGGGTTACACATTTAAATCACTTACACTATGGCCTAATTTGGTCTGTTATCAAGATGAAGGTAATAATTCATTTTCCATATCTCACAAGGGATAAACATTTCATAGAAAAATACATCAGACACACCTTGTTTTCTCGGTCTAGGTAGTCTCATCAGATGCAACTGTTAGGGTTATAGATCTTCATTCCCCTTCTCAAACCCTTGAATTATGGGGTGGGGATTATAGCCCCAGTCTAAAAGAAAATGTGGGCATCGAATCTCAAATCCAATAACTTACAACTACCAAGACATGTCCACATTCTTATTTATTTATTTCGCACATATACCATATCACAACCCATACAATACCATTACACATAACTTTTACAATTGAAATTTCATAAAATATAGGAATCATCATCAAGCCTAAATCCATTAGTTCATTTACAATTTACTTGGAATAGTCTAATTGACCCATTTCCCATTTTCATACCTTATCCCATCTATCAAATTCATCAATTCACAAGCATTAAATCATTTATAAATTTTAATTAAAAACTCAAAAGTCATTTAAAACATTAGCATTATTCCATTTAACCATGTTTCACATCATTCTAAACACCCGCATATGTTATATCATTAACTAACACATTCAACATTTAGTTCATTCCATAAACATGTTAACATTCTAAAATAATAATCATGGATTCTATCTCAGAAACCCATCTATCATTTCATTCACTATGGTCCAAATGGACCATTAAAACTAGATAATGGAATAAAAAAATTAAATATTCTCATTCAAAATCATCGTAAAGAAAACACTTTTAAAACTATTATTCCTCTCTAAAAACCATAAACATTCCCAAGTCTCTCATTTCAATATCAAAAAAATCAAGACAATTAATAAGCCATTTTACAAGTAATGGGTCACACCCCCATTTAAAATCATCATTTTACATCTCATAAGAGAATCAATTTTTAAATATCAAAAAGCCCAACACATCTTTTTAAAGGTTAACCACTTTTCAAAACATCATTTTCCATCATTTAAAACCATGAACATATAGAAATCCAATGCACATCTTTTAAAAAAATTTCAAAATCTGCAAATAAAAATCAAAAACTAAGAATATTACATTTCAATCATTCCATTAACCATTAACACTATCCAAATACCATCTCCTACCCATTAATTGCCTTAATTTCACTAAATATACATTTAGCAACTCATTTCAAAATTTTCAAGGGTTTGGAATAACCCAAGGGTAGCGCTTGGTTCGGTCCCACATCAACAAAAAACCCGATAGGTTTTATAAAGTGTATCACACCACAATAGAGGTGCAACCATACATAGCCAAAGAAAATAAAACATGAAAAGTAAGTTCATCATCATAACCTCATACGCATATATAACAACAAGACTATGGGAAAATGCATTTAGACCACCTACCTCATGTTCGTTGATGAATCATTTACTAACCTCTAGCCTTGATTCAAACTCAGACACCCATTAAACCCACAAAATTGAATTTTCTGAAAAAAGAAGGGTTTAGGGATTTGTAAGAATAGGAGAGATTATACAAGACAAAATCTAGAAAATTGAGTAAAGAGGAGAGTGAGACTCACCCAGATCATCGACTTAAACCCAAACGGTCTCCAAACATTAAAGACTCGAAGGTGAATCATCCCGTGGAATTATAAAAGGGTATTCTTCATAACACAATATACTGGTGGAGACATATGAAAGAGAATAATATTAGAACCCTTAAATCCTGAGGGGTCAAAAATAGAATTTCCAACATTTTATGGGATGCATTATTTGGCCACACAGTTATCCAAATGGAGGCCCAACTGTGCGTCTCCCTCTGTCAAAGAGGGGCCAAGGTGCATGGTTTTCTAGAATCACCTAAATAGTTTGAAAATCCATGCAGTAATCGTGTTCCACCCTCATTCCATAAGGGTTCCCACACTTCACGGGTTCTTGGTCCACACACATGGTTTGAACTAACCATCTCCAACTATGCGCTTCACACTGTTCGGCCTCCTTTCCCTTCATTTATCATTCTACACCCCCATGACACTCTCATAACTCCACATATAACCCAGAACCAATAAAATATCATTAACAAATAAATTTTATCGAAAATATATACCAATAATTACCTCCAGACTAGGTCGGGATCTTATACCCCTTTGTGGAAGTGGTATACCACACGTACGCATGAGCGATGTTTTCATTTATCATAAGCTGTAAAAGTTGATGAAAAAGGGTTGATGCATGATCATAATAGAATTTAATTATAATTAATATAATTATTTTATTATTTAAGAATGGTTAAAAATGATTCAAAGGGTGTAGGAGAAGAAATAAACTTGAAATAGCTAGGTGATGGAAAATATTATGTCCTCAGATCTATCCCTTTATATTGCAATGTAATACATATAGAATTTGTCTTTTGACAGGACCAGGAACACTATAACGTGTGGAGTTATTTTTTGGATATATTTGGTGGTGTATTTTGGGAACATGAGTACTCCAAATGTGTGAGGAATGGAGGATAGGAAGTTCCCTTTTAAATGTTTTGAGGTTTTACGCTTGTAATTATTCTAAACTTTTAAATTTTATAATGTATAAAACATGGTCAATTGTCTCCACAAATTCAAAATTTTTATGATTTAGTGATAGGGATAAATACCCCATCTTATAATTATAATTAATAACATATTTTTTTCCTTATCACATAGTATTTTACCCATATTAATATGATTTACCATTTAACGTTGTGACATGTTTTTAAAATTGATACGATTCATAATGACCAAAAATGAAATTAAAATCAATAATAAATTTGAACCTCATAATTAAAAATTTTTAATCAATTTTTTAGGATTCAATTATTATATACTGTTGAAATTACGTTTATTACATGTGTGCTAAATTCAATAAAAAATACTTAATAGAAAATTTTGTTAATAGGCCCAAAAATGAACTTATTCCAAAATAAAATATAATGATATATTATTTAGAATTATTAAGATAATTTTTAATCAACGGGATATTATATTACTTTAAAAATTAATTCAAAAACTGAATGTTATTTTTAAATTATTGTTTTAAAGAAAAAATATGGTTTTCTAATTATACAATTTTTCACTATTCACTCCCAAAATCAATATTTTCATAAAAATCCCAAAATTTCATCCTAAGATGAATATGATATTTCAATTTCAAAAATTAATTCATTTTTATAATTTTTTTTATAATAAAAATAAATTTATATTTTAAATAAAACAGAGTAATTCATGGAAAAATGATACAGTTATATAATATTTTTCTGAAATCATTTATAAATTTATTTAAAAAAATTGATGAATTTAAATCAATAAAATTAATAGTAATAGATAATAAAATATATATATATTACGGATTTCCTAGTTTTTTCAGATTAATGGAAATATTTCCCTACATTATAGGTTTATTTATCACAGTTTCATAAAAAACAAGTAGATAGAAGGGTTATGATTGTGTAAAAATAATTTTTTTTTTTTTAATATTAATTAGTTTATAATATTGAAACTACATATATTAAAATAATAAATAGTCATTATTTGATAAAAAATTATTATATCAACTATGATATGTAGTATTTTTCATAGTATATTATTTGTATTATGGGTCGCATATAATTATAAATTATAATTCTAAGATAAAACATGATTTCATTTGAAAAAAAATTAATCCCTAAAAAAGAACATATTAATTCACAACATGAACTCAATTGAATAAATTTTAACATGAACATAGTTCAAGGATCTCATTTTTTAAAATTTATGTGTACTTCAATCTATCAAGGAGTTATAGTGATAATAAGGGTTTAAATTAATCAAATTATCATCAAGAGATGTTTTCAATGTCTACTTTAAGATATTTTGAGGTTATTTTGGATTAAATATGATTATAGGAATTATAAATTAGGGAATATATTTAATATATTATGTATATATGAGTTAATACATTTTGAATGATTAAATTTTCATTAAATAAATTGGATTCATATAACTTTCATATTATATACTATAATATTAGAAATATGGATCCTTTCCCATTAAAATATCATAGTAACTAGATTATTTGAATCCAATGATAAGGACTATATGTATTGAACGATTAAGAAAATATGTGTTGGTAATAAAGATAAATTTAAAATCTAAAAATTTAAATCTATTATATATAATTTTCAATACTACCGTGAAATAAATACCATTATAATCAATTCTAGACAAAGTAAGCATCCACAACAATGAAAATTTCAGAGAGTGGTATAGTTTTTTTTCATATAGTGTTACTTTAAGAGTTGGAATTTTATTTTTTTTGAGTCCCATATACCTTATTATCTATCTCTAGATTTTATTAAGTTTGATATGGAAGCCTTCAATATGGAAATAGATGATGCATGTTATTTTTCTCCCATTATGTTTTCATAAATGTCCATTGATATAAATATAATAAATTTTGACCTGGTTGGATGCACCATGTTATCAAATATTTAAGAAATTTACCAAGGGAAAGTGAAGCAAGAAATAAATAATATCATTAACACACTATTCTTGTAAGTTAAAAGATAGAGTCCATTTTTAATATTATATACTCAAGATGATTGGGTGCATCAAACTATTTACATATATATAATTCAATGTTAATAAGTATATATGTATATATATCATTCATTCATTCTTACAACCATGTTTTTTATATTAATTTAAAATTATGAAATGGATAATATAGATAAGATGATTTTCTATCTATTTTAATATTTTTCCAAGTTATTGATAACAAGAATAAAGGCATAAATTTAGTTATTATTTTAATAATTAATGAGAAAACGACGAAATGGTGAATGGTGGGATCAAATAAAATATTACCTAAGTAATGTATTTCCAGGAAGTGAAAGACTAATAGGGATAAGAATAAAGAAGAATTTGTTCTATTTTCTTGTAGAAAGAATGGTCATTGGAATAAAAGTTTCAATGTGGTTAACAATTAATTTGAATTTTATGAATGTTAAATAATAAAATAAATCATTGTAATTCTATAAAAAGAGTAGTAGATAAAACATATATATCACAAATTTTTACATATATATATATTTATATGATCCCATATTATTCTAAAACACTATGGAATCTGAATTATATCGCCAAGGTGTTAATGGAGTGATACTTGATGAATTAGTTATAGTATATTCCCATCACATTTTTTCAATGGAAACGATTCTAAGTTTTTTGTACTATTATTTCCTCCCAAGTGTTACAAAAAACATTATTTCTATAATAAATTTTAATAAAAGTATTTATTTTATATTTAGGATTATGGGTTTTTTATTTTATAAATATAATATATTTTACATTATAGAACTCATAAATAATGGTTTATATACATTTGAAATATAAAATATTTCATTGGAAATAAATTAATATTCCAATTGACAAGAATCATACCACACCCAGTTATCAACTTATCATCCTAGTCATGAAAATAAAATTCATAAAAAATATTTATATATAGAAAATTATTTATATATTTTTGAAATAATACACTTGGATAAAATACATTCTCAATTTTCATTAAAATGATAAATTCAAATTTTAATAGAAAAGGCGAAAGGGTTGTGGAGCTTCTATTGGTAGTTTATATATATTCCAATAAACCATTTTAATAAGAATCTAGATGTGAAATTTCATATATAGTTACTTTTAATAATGAATCCATATACATTTAAATATATACATTATAGAGGATCAGATTGTTTTTTACACTAATTTATGATCATGAATTCTTTGAGGTAGTATTATTGAGGTTGGAGGTGAATGGTGGGATAATATTTGGGTATCTGGGTTCTCACATAAAAAAATCCATGGTTTATGGTATCCAAACTATGGTTTCTTACTTCATAATGGTTAGGTAATTCTATATATTAGAGTGGTCAAGGTTATATAGGATGGGTGTTGCAGTCAGGGATCGTAGTTTTAGTGATGTACCAACATTGTGGTTTATCCCCAAAAATGTTGTTAGTTTAAAGACTCTATTATTTTGTTTTTAGAGACTGGTTATGTTAGAGGCACTATATGAAACAAAGATTTGTCTACATCATTATCTTAATCATGGATGGAAAATGATGTGGTATTTGTAGTTTTCCATCATGGTTAGGTCTTAATGATCAAAAGAGTCCAACAAAATTTCAATATTAATTAAAAGATATTTTTCTTAAATTTAAATGGATAAATATTTTATTAAAAGATTGATTTGGATGTTGCCATGGTTTTTGAATCATAATTGACTAAATAAAACCGTTAATAGATTTACAAAATCATGTTGTGGTTTTGGTTTACTAGAAATTAAATATAAATTAGAGAACCCATATTTTCTCATTTAGTTCTCACATCCCTCTTACAAACCCCAGGTATTTGACTGGTTTTATTAAATGATTGAACATTATCCCTCTTACAACCCCAGGTATTTGACTGGTATTATAGATAATACTTGTTAGAATGTGGGATCTTGACCATTAAAATTTATCTTGGCATGGTTTTTTAGTATTATGAGATTTGAATAAGTAAGCTGATTTTGAAACCACTCTATATATTTTTTGTTTTTAGTATTGAATTGAATTTTTTTATGTTATTTAGTTAATTGGATTTATTTTGAATAATTATATAAGATAATTAAAACATTGGGAGGGATATGAGGATTTTATGGTATAATGGTCATATGGGTTTTATTGTCTTTGTTTATTTGATGGATTCTATATCATAAGATGTTTTCATATATAGATGTTGGTTTTCATATGTAATGACATAATGAAAAGGTGTTAATGTAATGGTAATTAATTTGTTTTTTTTTGGTAATTCTATGGTGTTGGACATCCTAGGTAGTTTAATGATTATATTAATGGGGTGGTAAAATATGGAATGGTAGGAATTTTTTTGTGTTAGAATGGTAATGTTTGTGTACTTAGGTAGGTATTTTTAAAAGGGATATATATACATAATGAAACAAATGATTGATTTGAATAATTGTAATGGGGATGTTGTTTTATTGATAATTTTTTGAATACTTTAAGGGTCGAGATAAATTTATTATAGTTTTGAATATTATTATTTTTGTTAGGTGAAAATGTATAAGTTGAATTTATAAGATAAGTTAATTATGTGGGAATATGATTACATGAAAATTTTAATTTTTTAGAGATAATAGTTAATGTATCAAAAAGAAGTTAAAGTGATTAGTATAAACAATATTGAATTGTTAATGAATGATGAAATGGAATAAAGGATGTGGAAATTATGGATTTCGTTCAATTGATTACAATGGTTTATTGTGTAGATGGATGAGATAATAACTATAGCATATGGGGGATTGACATGAGTGATAGTATACGACTATATAGATTTCATGATTGTTGGTAAAACAATAGAGGGAATTGTGTGTAATTATATACCTTTGTATGTTTATTTTTTCCTATAGACCGCCAAGAGAGTAATCTAACCTGAACAATACCCATATGATATTTTGTGTATATGGTGAACCCCTAGTACCTAGAATTTTGTAATTTAGATAGCTGACACCCCAACCTCCTGATATCCCTTATAGTTGGAGTCTGGTTAGGTAACAGTGCTAGTGGTTGTGGCAAGTGGTAGACTTGTTTGTTATGTGAGGTTTTCATATGCGACTATGTTATTAGGTTTAGGTTTTTGGATGAGGTGTGAAGTATTTATATAAGGTTTTATTATGATGTTTTATTAAGTAGTTAAATTACATAGATACATAAAGTTATAGGAATTCTAGGGAATATGCCTTTGAACAAAGGGTGATTATATCCATGGGAAATAATTAGTGGGGTGCATTTTTTTCGATATTTTAATAATTAATTATATTTATATTTTATATAGATTTTGAGAGTGAGATTTTGGTGAGATGGGTTGGTATATTACCGGATGTGGGACATGAGTTTTGCTATTCACTGTATAATTTGATTGATTATTCAATTTTAGTGCAACTGTACTTATGCATGAACTAATTAATTATACTTGTATTCTCAAAACTAATTCCATATAATGTTTTTGAAGTCATTTATAATATACTTTGTGATATAGATGGACTATTCTCTCTTATGATATGGTGTTTGGTTAATGTTAGAGGAGTTATTTTCCTTAGGGATTTTTTTATAGTCGTTAAATATATTATTTTTATTTTTTACAGAATTACTTGTATTATTATAAATTTTTATCAGATTTATTATTGATTTTTATCTATACTTTATATTAATAATAACTAGTTTTCTTTATTTCATGGAATTAAAGGGTGTTACACCTCTCATAATACATGTTGTATAACCTCAGTTATATTATCTAACTTGAGGCCTATTGGATCTAGGATCCAAGGTTTACTCCTGGTTTCACTACCAACCTACAAGGGGTTTTAGTGGAGATAGGAATTGAAAAAATGGTATTAGAGTATGAGTTTTATTCCATATGGAGTTCTGAGTAAGCACTAGTAATGACTATATTTTGTTTATTTTGGAAATAATTCATTCAAAAAAAGTGTGTGATATAGTATATAGTTACTAGCTCTGACACAGATGCAATGACCCATTTGTTCTGAAGTATGAAATTGAGTAGAAATTTGAATTAGTTTATTTTGAATGATCAGAAATGGTAAAAAGTACATTTACTCTAAAAAGTGGTCTTAAATAATCTTTATAACTACTCTATTGGTTCTTGAATATGGTCTTTACCCTACCATATGTATTTTGTGAAATTTGGATCAATTAATAATTACACATAACAATTTGTCTTTAAAATATAATAGAGTTATAATTAATCTATATATTCATTTTAATTTAGTGATGTATTTTGAACAAAGTGTAAGTCTGAGATTTTGTTTCTATTAGTGAGCTTGAAATATGGGTGTCACTAGATGAGGAATAACCTTGTGTTGAGCACCGGACCTAGGTTGGGGCTCGTTATACCTTTTCATTTCTTTTCCATCCTTTTATTTTTCACTTTTCATTCTCACCCTTCCCTAGATTCTTAGTTACTCCCCCTTTGTTGATCTCCTTCATCATATCCAAGAGATGAGAGGGAGAGGATCCATAGAGGGGAAATAAGGGAGGTTTTGTCGTGAAGTTAGGGTAGAGCCAGATGGTTGTACAGTTGTTGCGGAGCATGGTTATGGGGGAAGCCTCCATAAATTTCACCAAAAGGTAATCATTTTTTATTTTTTCCCCATATATCCCTATATATTTAAAACAATCTAGTTTAATATTCATTTTAAAACTTCTGAATACCCCTTTAGGATCGATCTATGTTTAATCAGGGAAAAATTATTCTGGGATGTTTTTAGGGGGTTTGTTGATTGAAAATATTGATAACATGGAATGTGGTTTCATGAACACATTCCATTAGTTATTCTTGTTTGGTAAATATTAATTTTTGGTTGAACACATTGTATCATTGAGTACACCCCATGTAGTTTCTCACATCATGTGGATGAGTACATTGCTATGCATCCTAAATATGGGAACATGGTCATGTATTGTACACATCCAGACCCCATGTGCGATGTATGGTGTGTTGGAGTATGCACCTAGGAAAAATACGTGGACAATCCATGTGTGGTACATGGGAAGGTACCGTGAGTTGGGTAAATTCTTTTTAAATGATTAACACACCGTGTAATTTTGTTTTAAATTCCATGTCCACTTGAAGTACACACCATTGTGGTACATTGAGAGTACAAATCATGTACTCAAGTATACATGCTGGGCACCACACCCTTACTTCCATTTTTAGGGGTTTTCATATTTTTTAATCCCAGAGTAGTAATTATACATAATAGGAGTCCATTTTGATTCTTTTTATTTTTATATTATTATGGTAGAACCTTTGAGAATATTTAAGGACTCATAAGAGGTTTTTTGGGGTGAGTGATCATTGATAGAGAGGTTATTCCACCAGTAATTGAATCCAATAGACTATTATGTGTGATAAATGGGATGATTCCAAGATAAGGGTTTTGGACATGGTTGGTGGATATATAATGGTATCTCCAAAATCCTCAATGTGTGTTTCCTGTTATTTTCCCTCGTTAGTGGGACCATGCTACGACTTGAGGAAGTGGAATTTTTGGGTGCTCTAACAAAACTAGAGTGGGACCATGAATTCATATGGGCTATGATATCTCTCCATATACATGATGTTTAGGTGGAGTTTTACCTATGTAAATCACACATTTTACATGATCAGTTTTGGCCTAAGAGGCTATGAGTTGATAGAGATGGCATTGTGGCATGTGATTACCCCATGAAATGGATGTTGGCTAAAGAGGCCAATTTACAACCTGGGATCTCAAGAAGGATGCCTTCACATTTGTTTTGACCTAGAAGATTCTGTTATGGATTTCTTACCCTATGTGTTTTACTCATAGGATCCCAAAAGGGATGCATCTACCCAAGCACCATTTCTAAGGATCCCATGAGGTATTCCTTTTTTTACTTGTGACCTAAAAGATCCCCTATGGGATTCCTCTAATTGATTTTGTTTCTGAGGGTCCCTAGGGAAAATCATATTCCTTAGTACTATTAATGTGGATCCAAAGAGGGGTTACTTTACATAATTATTGAATTAGAGGACCCCCAAGAGAGATACCTCTACTTATGTGTGCACCTAGGGGATCCCATACAGGATACCCCCTACCTTGTATTGACATAGGGGGCCATAGTGGGTGCCTGGGTGGATGACCAACCCTATTATACTTGTTTATGGATTAGGATTGATATGGTAGCGAGTGTCACCCTATATCGTGTACCGAACATATGTTCCCATGAAGCTGTGGTAGTAGAGATGTGTTTGGGAGTTAGACCTACCCACCTATTTTTTTTGATTTCACACAATAATTCTTCATGAAGATATGATTTTTATATTTTATTATTAGATCTTAACCCATGGGGCCTGACATGATGCAATGACATGGTGGGGATGCATAGAATTAATTCACAGGATCTGTATTATGAGCCATATATGAATTGAATTTAACATTATAGGAATTAATTGTATCTCTAGGATTCCTCCTCATTGACACATGAATTCCTGGTAAGAATAAGATCCAATATATGGAACCATTATGAATTGAATTTATAGTGCCTCTAGGATTCCAACCTTAAGCAAGAAATAGAGTGGTTGTTTTTTTCATCCTGAAATCCCTATATGTTTGTCTATCACCTAGGATGCATAGCATACTAGGATCCAGGTACATCCAAAGGTTTTCAGGTTTTCGCATTTACCCCAACACTAGATTCTTTTCAAATCACCGACTAATGATAATGATCACCATGATTGACTCATAGGTTAATTCCTAGGATCATGCGAACGCACTATAATGGATTTCCCATATATAAATGGGAATAGCCTTTTTAGCCAGCTATTTAATGATATAGAGTTACTATTTGGGTTCTAGGATAGTGCTCCTTAAATATAAACCAGGTTTCATCCTCCATAGAAATTTTCCAAGTAATACTTTATTTTTTATATATTGGTTAGGACCTAGGATCCATATATTGTAACACCCTGAGATTTTATGAGATAGATTACTTTTAATTTCATTGATGTCTTGTTTTGTATGCTACACCATTATTATATTTCTCTATATGCAACACTATATTAGTTTTCATTATATGCAACACCATTCTTGGATTATGTTTCTCGCAAAAGTGACCTCCCTCCATATCTTGCATTGTTTGCAATAACAAGTTTCATTAAACAATTATATATTATTAAAATATTATTTAATGTTACTCAAACCTAAGATCAATCATTGAAAAATACTATACACCGTGGATAGCATTAAAAATCTTTTATATGAGGCTTTGTAAACTTTTTCCTAATAGATATGTTTATTTTGAGTTCTCTATAATTAATTGAACATCTCATGGTACCATCCTTATTTTCATAAAAAAGAATAGAATAATCTAAATAATAAATTAATGGGGCGAATTAAACCCTTATTAAGAAACACATATAACTTCTATTTAAGTTCTAATAACTCTAATGAATCCATTTGATATTGATGTTTTGAAATTTTTTTAGCTCTGGGCTCTATGTCAACAGTAAAAACTACCCACCATGTAGGAATAACACTTGGAAAATCATCCAGAAATTCATTTATATATTCAATCACTGTATGAAAATAACTAATTTAAATAGTTCCTCTATTTTCAATAATAAATTCAAGATAAATATTACTCCCATATTTAATCATTTTCTCAACTACATGATAAATAATCATAAGTATGAAATCACTCTTAAATATGAATTGAAAATAACATTTAAAATTGAAAATTACTTCATTAGGTAAGAAACCTCTATTATCATGATATAGTAAAATTCAATCAATACCAATAATAACACAAAATGTATAATGGGAAATACAATAATTATTTTAGGGAATCACATTCCACCAATGATAATAAGAATTTTTCAATAAATTCATATTTCATTTATAATACCCACACTGATTTTTACCAAAACATTGGGCATTATTTATTAATATTTTATTTGAAATTATCAGGAAAAGTTCATTGAAATAAAACAATACATGGATCCTAAATCAAATAATACATTACCATAATCTAAATAAAAAATCTTCTTACCGAACACCAATTTATTCATTAGTCCATCATTAGTCGTAGTAGTAGAAAAATACATTTCCAAACATTTATAATTTGGACTTCATGATTACCACCTTGATAAGAAATCATTGAACATGTACCAGAGTAATGAATAAAATCATTGCAGTTAAAATTTTATATTGTGGGGTGACTATATAGTTGACCCTTACTGGTCTGATTTTAATTCTTAACCTTACAGTCACAGTTTTATTGACCAAGATTACTACACTATTTACACTTTCATGATCCTACCAAAAATTCATTAAAATTTATTTTACGACATTACAAACATTCATGGGTGGATAGCCTATTGATTTTCTCTTTGAAATATTTTACATTACTTACTTCCTTAAAAACTTCTCGCTTTAGTCATCATGATGTACTTTAGTGTTAGAAAACAACATATTAACTTTCTTTGTACAACTAAAAACAAACTCATCACTTAAAAATTCATGAGGTGAAATCACCATTTTTTAAACATGGTTTTAGACCAATGTAAAATATTTAAATTTTACTATCATGGTCTAGAAATAAATTCAGTGCATATCAAACCAGTGTTGGAAAATTTTTCCCATAAAAAAAATAGGCCTTCAAACATTTTCTTTATGTTTAGATATTATCTTAATATTTAATGCTGAATTAATTTTTGAAAATAATTATCATGAAAATAATAATTAAAGTAAATAGTACCCATGGAAAAAATATCTACTTTTTTCCTTAATATCTTTAATCATAGACTACCATAGATTGAAATCACCATAAAAACAATAAATATATAGAGTTTCTATTTCATTTTATGTATATCCAAATCAATAAAATATATTTACAAAACATTTAATCCTTCCTTCACCTTTAATCAGGTACGATGATCTCCAGAATATTGAAGGGTTTTGTTTCATGAAATTTTCCACTATATACATATTCTTCTTTAGAGAATTATATTACTATATTTTATGAGTGATTCTATCAATAAACTGGGAAAATTTATTTAATAAAAAACAAATTAATATGTTCCAACCATTCTATTTTACTAATTCAGAACGATATTGTCTTCTTGATGCCTTTCAACATCAGATTCATTGTTTCCTGTACAGATAACCATTCTGAATAAATATGGATTAGATAATGATATATGAAATATTCAAAAGACATCTCATGATAATATAACCATAAATTAATTTCTCTTTAACATATATTTTATCATTATTCAATTATCTATCGACATCTAAAAGATTTTTTTTAATCCAAAATATAATAAATTGTACACAATTCGACCTTTAATTACATGATTTATATAAGGATTACACCATTCTAAATTTACAAGATCTCTTGGATTTAGAGTTTTTGAAAATTTAATAAACAAATTACATATAAAATTAGAAATTATCAAATACTATACATTTTTCTCAAAAAAAATAGAGGTTTAGGTTTACACCCCGGTTTGATAAAAGACACTTTTTCTTCATATGAGATGACTAAACACAAAAAAATCATGTCCTTGATAAAATTTATTCTCATCCTGAGATTATGTGGAAATCATTTAAACTTGTAGGAAGGAAGAAAATACTCAGTAAGGTATATAAAAATAATGTAATCCCATTAGTCTTGAGGAAATAATAAAATCCATAATGATGTTTACTTTTTTTACAATAAAACATTGAGCACATCAATAAAACATTTCCAAAAGTAAAAAAATCAATATTTTCTTAAAGGAAACCATTGAAACCCATTATAAATTACAGTAAAATCTGAAATGGAATCCGGAGGAACATGGTAACTCATGAAAATGTTTCTTTGAGAAATATAAATTTCACCATTATACGTTCATAACATTTTCTAACCTCATAAAATAAAAATATTTCCATAAAACCCTTTTTTCAAGCATAATATTGTTCACATAAATTATCATATTCATATACTATATTCACAAATTTTAAACCCAAATAAAATTAAATAAATCCCAATTAAATTCAAAGGTGTATCCTTCATTGTTATCCCCCTCATTTTTTCCCTTTAAATATTTTACATTATCGAATGCGTTAGGGAGATATATCAGGCTCATCCATCATCAGATCTATTTCGAGCTAACCCATATTTCATATAAAATTTACAAGAACTATAGATTGAATAAAAAAAATCTATATTGATCATTAATTACAAAATTCATTATCATTGGGATTTAATCCAATAATAAAAAACAATTTAATTTTTTTATAAGGATATGGAAAAGTTTCACATTCATCAGAAAAAATTTTTAAAACTGAAAATTCTCATAATAATGATAGAATAATTTCATTGAATGTAACAATGTAAAATATTATATGAATCATTACAATGAATGATATATATTATGGTGGTAAAAATTTATCAGTTCTTATACATTAAAAAACATCATTTTCACTTTGGTAAAAAATTTCAAAATGAACCATACAGTAAATGATCAAAATATTCCTTTTAAAAATTTTAAAAACAAAGTAAAAAGTAGTTTAAAATTAGTCTTTTAAAAAAATTATAAATAAGAAAACTCTAGGAAAATTCTTAAGATAATTTATATGGAGGATAAATATTTTAAAGGAATACATTAAAACAATGTTTTAAAGAAAAATATCTCACCATCAGTCTCCTCTCGTATTGTATGTTCTAAAACTCCATAATAATAAAAAAATATCGGATTTATAATTTACTAATAACCTTTATAATTTAAATTTCATAATTATTATTCCAATTTAGTTCATATATTACCTTCCTTTTTTAGTCACTGAAATTGTTATGTTCACATTGTGTGTTTTGCAGTTGTTTGGTTTATAACTACAAAAAAACATGGTTGAGATGATTGTGGTCAATGGGGTATGGCTCCATTATCTAGAAAATCCTAAACATGTTAAATTTATCATATTTAAACATTATATCCTCTGATAAAAACAACTATATAAAATGATTATGAAAAACTTACCACATCATTTTATGGATATTGTGGTTTAAATATACACATGAATACAATTTTTATTTTTCTAATGGGTTGAAAATAAATAAAGTATATAATATTTATCATTTATAAAATCCTTAATATTTTATACATGTCATATTTATTCCTCATATTCATACTTAGGACCATCCTCAAAAAGTGAAAATGAAAAATTAATGACTTCACTTCATGGAGGTTTTATCCCACACATACCCATGAGTGACTTTGTAAACTTTAGATGAATGGAAATGGTAAAAATGTATGTTATATTTTTCTTTAAAAAACTATAAATATGCAATAAATATCATATATATAATTTTTTAAATCATTTTAATAGTCCATATTATTCTAGTATGAAAAATTAAACACATCTCTTGTAACGTCCAAAACCTAGTGGCCACTCTATCTGGTGCCCCGTGTCAGGTCATAAAATTACCTCAAGAGCACCTCTCCGTATTCCAGAGGCATCCAAATAGATGTGTGGGCCTATAGAGAAACATTGGAGAGGCTATACCCACTGTTCAGAGTAATAACAAAACAGAATTCATTTCAACATGTATAAATATAATAAGAAATAATAAATGAACAATATTTAACAAAATCAAATAAATAACCAAGATCCACATGATGAAATAATATGATGATTAATCTACATGTCTAGAAGTCATACAAATAATGTCCAAGACTCAGAATACCAAATTGATCTAAAACATTTACCTAATTCCAAACCCAGTCTAGGTACCCATGTTCCCACCAAATAGCTCATTCATTAACCAAACACCTGGTCCATGTGATGAACTTGTACCTGAAAGTATGTAGCATCTCCTCAGGTACACAAGTATCATGGAGGCCCAAGAAGGGTGTGAGTAAAAATCTGTAGGCCACTACCAACAGTGTATAATGAAATAACCCATATATACAACAATGTATGAGTGGAAAACAATTCAATAAATAAACATCACAACCAACCAAACATGTTTCATATTTCATAACCACCCATTTAACCAACTCTGGACCAGAAACAGGTTTCAGATTTTAACAATAACTAAATAGCTATTTTATCCAAAAAATTCTCTAAGTCCATTAAACAAATGAATCTAGCTCCATTCATACTGGGAGACTAATCCATAGCATAAGGGGGAATATCCATTTAATTCACAAGGGGATTTCTCTAATCACATATTATCACATACTCAATTTAACAATATTCACTTAATCATTTTTCCATTTTTTCTGGGTTAGGAATTTACATCTCATACACTATGTCCTAAGATTTTTAATAAAAATTCATAAGGAAATAATTCAAGTTCCCTATCTCACAAGGGATAAATATTTCATAAAAAATTACATCACACTTACCATGGAGAATCTATATAGGTGGTCTCATCAATTTCAACTATTATGGGTATAAAAACTCAATCCCCTTCACTAAATCTTGAATTATGGGGTGGATTTTAGAGCCTTGGTCTATCCTAACCCATGGTCATATTCCTTGAAGACCAATACCCCCCCCCAATTATCAACCCATGTGAAAATACGTATTTATTCATTTACGATTTATACAATATCATAATCCATACACAAACCAGTACAAAAAAAATTACAATTAAAATTGAATACTACATATCAATCATGATTTAAGCCATTACAACAATTACCATCTATATGGAAGAGGATAATTAACCCATTTCCCTTTTTCATAATATACCCATCAATAATATTCCTCAATTAAATGTATTAACCCATTTATGTATTTAAATAGAAAAATAATATGTATTTTTTGACACATTTACATTATTCCATTTAACCATTTTTCATTTAAATCCCAATACCCCCTTATTGTATATCATTAACTAAGAGCATTCAACATTTATTTCATCCCATTATCAAGTTAACCTGACAAAATAATCATAATGGGTCTTATCTCACTAACCCAATTAACATTTCATTTACTATTATCCTAAAAGAACGTTAAAACTATATCATTTCATAAAAAACAGTTCAAAATACTCATTTGAAATCATATTGATTCCAACCCTTTAAAACTAGGTCTTCATCATTGAAAAATCTAAACAGGCTCAAGGCTCTCATTTCTATTTCCAAAAAAACCAGACAATCAATAAGATATTTCACAAGAAAGGGATCAAACCCATATTTAGATCATCATTTGAAATCTCCTAAGAAAATATATTATAAAATCACATTGATTCTGACACCTCCTTTTGAAACATTACACACTTTCCAAACCATCATTTCCTTCATTTAAAACCGTGAACCAATTTAAATCCAATGAAAACCCTTTACATCGTTTTCAAAATCCTCTTAGGAAAATCACAAAGCAATCATACAATATTTAAATCATTCAATTAACCATTCCCATTATCAAAATAACAACTCCTACCCATTAATTACCTTAATTTTCCTATCATAACAATTACGAGCACATTTCACCATTTTCAAGAGTTTGGCATACCCCAAGGGTATCATTTGGTTCCGTCTCACATAATTAATGAACCCGAAGGAGTTTGTGAAGGGAATAGAACCTCAGTCAAAGACCCAGAATACAATCTATAGTCAAAGAAATTAAAACGAAAAAAATAAGTACTTTGGCACTACCACATACACACATATAACAACAATACTATGGTAAAATCTTTAAGACCACCTACCTCATGTGTGTTGATGAAATCTTTCTTAACCTCCACCCTTGATTCAAAATCGAACACCCATTAAACCATCAAAAATTAATCTACCTGAAAAGTAAATATTTTAGGGTTTTAGAATATTAGGAGAGATTAAACATGCCCTAATCATGAAAATAGGGAAAATAGGACCATTAGACTAACCCAGATCTTCAATTCACACCCAAAAACTCTTTGAAAGGCCATGAATCAAAGGGGAATCAACCCTTGGAAGTCTAGTAGGGTTTGGTTTATCACCCAAGATACTAGAGGAGGATTAGAAGAGAAAAATAGTGTTATAAGACTTTAAGATTGTGAGGGAAAACATGAATTTACTTCTTTTTGAGGGCTGCATGGTAAGACAAACCATGCGCTAATCGTGAGACACCATCTATTTAAGTGGGACCAAGCTGAAAAAATTTTATGAAGTAGCCACATGGTTTAAAAAACTGTGTGATAACTAAGTCCCAGTATCTATCTGAGAGGGTCCCCAAGCAACATGTTTTCCTAGTGCAGGTGCACTGATTGAAAAAATCATGTGCCAACCATGAACCTCACACTATTTGGACTCTTTTCCTTTCGATTTTCATCCCTCTCCCCAGGACACTCCCAAATCTCCACATAAAACCAAAAACAACTTCATTATCCTTAACAAAGTATGATTATCCAAAAAATAAACAAATACATTCCTCCACGTAAGGTTGGGATCTTACAACCTCCCCACCTTATAATGACTCATCATCGAGATGCATTCCCAAACATCACTGAGAAAATAATGCTTCCTCCAGAATGTGTCTATGGATCATAATAATCAGACCCAAGAAATGGTCCTACCCCAAAGGAATTGTCCCCATTATAATCCAAAACAAAGAACCCAATTTTCCTCATAGACGCCTATACCTCAAACCAACCATCAACAAAATCAGACACAAATAGTGGTTCAGGTAACCCTACTGAACCTCCACAAAAAAATGTTACCAACAATATATTACCATACCATGGGAGATATAATCAGAACACCCTCAGTCCGATCCACTCCACAATTCCTGGCCCAAATAACTTGGTGTCATTTCAACCAGTTCCTTCCAATATCTAATATTGACCCATCCTTGTCCTCACCTGAAGCAACATACATATCCAAAAAAACATTCCTTGACCTGAACCGACCTACTACATGATTCCCAACAGCCTCACACCAAATACATACACTAAAATAAAAAAATGACATACCTTCACCTCAAAGTACTCATCTGATCACAACATGATCCAACATTTATCACCATAGCTAAAACACCAAGATGACTCTTACATGAATCCATCAAACTAGATCACTGGTCAAATCATCTACATAATACATTCCCTCTATGGTGCTCCCCTCCATATTATTGAGTTCAAAAATACCATTTTCGAGTGTTGGGTACATTCATCATCATAAAGGAGACCAACATAACCTATAATAAACCATCAAAACATCCCGACACATTTCCCAACTCAGGACTCCCAATATCGATAGAAACACCACCCCAAACTGTCTTCCAACCTTACTATTGATACCACCAAAAATATAAATGCACACTCCATCCCTTTTGATACTAAGGAAAACTTGACCTCTCTCATGTTTGTCTTCATTTCCACGACACACTTTCTACAATATTGTCAAACTGGAGGTGGTAAAAACTTACTATGTCTTTTTTACTTAAGGATTATTGCCATCATCCAACAAACAAATTAGATTCATTCCCTAACTCCCAATAAACATTACTATCATGGTATCCAATACTCTCCATGCCATCATAGGGTTTCATCGTTCCCATCAACATTCAAAAACCAAACACCTCCACTTCCCAAAACATTAATGAAGGAAAACTTGGTCCTTACACAAAACCCATTTCCATTCCCAGGTAAAATTATCATCCCAATATTACCCAAAGTTGGATAGAGCCCAACCCATATGTTCCCTTTTTCTTAACTAGGTCAGGCCATCCTAGCTAACTCACTCTATTGGAACCCAACATCCACTGTTGTCATGCCACTAATTTGAATAAACATAAAGGTTTTCACTATAATTCATTCTTAGGTCACCCAAACACCCTTATCCAAGTCCATGCCCAAAATCTAGTTGGTTATAACACCCAACCACCATTTTATTAATCCATCTTTAGGGACCATTTCTCCCATCAACGACACTAACATATACATCTCAAATTTCTCTCAAGACCGCCCTGAGCCTGAGGCCAATTCATGGCCCAATGAATAACCACTTATAAGGCCCACCTCGCCTTCCAAGAGGAAACAAAACATGTCTTTATAGGGTTTTAATTTGGTACCCTGATTCCTCCATACCCACTACTCTTCCTACTCTATACATCCAAGAATGTTATAATGCTCTCTACCTTTGGATTTTCATTATCCCGCTCTCCTAAAGCTCTTATAAACATCACGGATCACACATAGATCACCAGTTGGACCCCAAAACATAGATGTGCTTGTCTAGAATCTTCTAGAACTAATGAATAATCATTACTCACTACTCATTCTTAGCATCCCTTAATGGTACCCATGGTAGTTTTCGAAATCTGATCCATCCTAAGTACCTCTCCCATAACCTGTTGATGGATCATATCCCACCATAACAGTTCACAAACATCTCTCCATGAGTGTATCCTCTACTATTCTATACATCTATACGAAAAACATTTTTGTTGCTAATAAAAAATCCAGTGTTCTATTAGTGTACTCAAGATGATGTCAATACATTAGGCATGATCGTCACTTTCTAAAATTACTCTATGAAGTCATCAATTAATTCCACCACAAACCATACATCATTTATGTCACCTACCTCTATGGGGACACCTTGACCTATTGATGATCTTGGGATTTCCATCCTTCCAATGCCTCATTAACAACTGGCCACCACAACTCAAGCGGGTATCCAACCAAACATACCATCACATCTTGACTCTCTACTAAGAAGTTGTAACCAATGTTTCCTATGGATCAACCATCACTACACCTCTTAGTTCCTTTCATCTAGACCATAAAAATTAATGATAGAAATAAAATGATTCATCACGCCATTCCACAACAAAAATATCCCTTGCACAACCTTGCCTTCCACTTGGTTTTATTGAAAATTGAAGGTTCTCAACCAGATCCACTCACTCACAAGTCAAAATGGAATCATATATTACCTATATATTCACACATGAACTTCATTAGTGATCTCTAGGTATTTCACCTTATTATGACCGCACACCAAATCTAAATCTAGGTCACAAGATTCATACATCACCAAGGCTGGCCCCAAGTGCCCTCCCACACAACTAACCATTCCAACTGATCGTTCACCCTCACCAGAATAAATTCTTTCTCAGAGTCTTTCCGAAAATCAAAACCATTAACCTTTATAACATAACCCTCTATTCCCAACCCACACTAGGAATCATTCTCGGTGTTCCTCTAACAAATTCAAAATTGACTACATGCACCCTACACACTGAAGGAACTAGGAAGTCATGATGACCTATCTCTCACAGGTCATATAAATAGTCAAAAAACACCAAATCCCTTAACTGAGGCTATACCTAACAAAGGACACTTTCTCTCCCTCTAGGAACACACATAAAAGCTTAAAAACCAACTACCCAAAGGTTGTAATTTAACATCTATTCCAAACACACTATGTCTAACACTCCAAGAACCCATTTACTCTATGTATCATACCATGATACTCACACACATGTGTCGGAACCAAGAAGCGAACATGAAACCAAGGGTTAGAGACAAAACCAACACGATTAAAACCCAAAGGGTTTTAACACCCACAATTACATTAAATAACTCATTCCCTACGGCAATAGGCCTACCGAAGGTACAACATGGGGAACCATCTAATCACACATTGAAGAACCTCCACTTATCACAAATCATAATCAAGGACTCAAACTAGGGAACCATCAATACCCAAACCACCCATACGCAGGGTCAACAACCAACAAAATGGGTACTCAACAATGATGTCCATAAAAGTCCCATCATTTTCCCATTTCCCTTCTTAATTAAACATTACCATTTAAAACCCAATGATTCAAATTTCGAAACATCCGATTTAAAAATACATGAGTTTACACATTCCAAAACACTTTTTAATAACAAAACATTTCAAAAATCCAATATTTATTCAAAAAACATTTGAAAACGTTTCCCATTTATTTTAAAATAATTTCATTCATCAGTAAATCTGAGGAAACATAGAGATGACTATCTATCCTATGTCCCTACTATGATGCAAGGACTCACACACCCTCTCATTACATACTAATCAATGAGATAAAACAACATGAATCAACAACATCAACCCCAAGTACACCACTCAAGGGGAAAATATCAACCAACTGTTAAAGAACTAAAGAAAACCTCAATTCCCACCCCTAGAATCTTAGGGTTTCCCTAATATATGGGGAGGAAGGCACCCAAGAACATGATTATTAGAAAGTTCCAAGAATACCCTAGTCTCATAATATACCATTTCAAAAATATTAATACAAATGAAACTTCTCTGATGCCACATTTCAACATACCTATCCTGAAGGCCACTATATCTGGTTCCCTAATCCTGGTCATCACATGACATCAGCCATGCCTCTCCATATACCAGAGCCTGTAGACTAACAACACAGTTCTATAGAGAAATGTCGAATATAATATAACCACTAATCATATTAATAACACAATAGAAGTAATATCGATAACTATAAAAACAATAGGAATGAATAAATGGAGAGCATGTAACAAGATAGAACAATTAACCAAACTACACATGACATAGTAATATGACGAGGACTCTATATGTCAGTGAGTCTTTCAAATAATGCCCAAAAACAAACCTACCAAAATGATCTTGAAAATTAAAAAGAGTCTTATCCTAGTCCTAACACCCCATTCTCTAACCAAATAGCCCATGCATGAACTAAACACTTGCTCCATGTCATAAAATTGTTCCTGAAAACTATTAGTATCTTCTCGGGTACCAAAGTGCATCAGAGGCCTGAGCAGGGTATGCGTATAACTCAGTAGGCCACCACCAATGTTTTATAACGAAATAACAGGTCTATAACATAGTCTATATATGAAAATTTTCAATAAATAATCATGAACCAAAGGAACAGGTTTTATATTTTTCAACCACCCATTTTAACAAAAATTAACCAAAAATAGGTTTCAAAATTTATCAATTACAAATTAACCATTTAATCCATCAAAATCTAGGACCAACCAACCAATGAATATTACTACAGTTTCACCAGGAGCCTAATCCCTTTCATAAGGGGTTAAAAATATTTAATTCAAAATTGGATTTAACTAATGAAAAATTATCACATACTCAAGTTACCAATATTCACTTAATCTTTTTCATGATTTTTCCCATGGGTTACGCATTTTCATCACATACACTATGGCCTAATTTGGTCGGTTATCATGATGATGGTAATAATTAACATTCCCTATCTCACTAGGGATAAACATTTCTTACAAAAATACATCAGAAATACCATGTAGCATGAATCTAGGTAGTCTCATCAAATGAAATTGTTAGGGTTATATAGCCTTAGTCCCCATCTCAAACACTTGAATTATGGGTGGGGATTAGATCCTCAGTCTAACCCAAACTGTGGGCATAGATCCTCAAGTCCAATAACCCACAACTATCAAGAAATTCACACATTCTTATTTATTCATTTAGCACATATACGATATCACAAACCATAAAATACCATTACACATAACATTTACAATTGAAATTTCATACAATATATATGAATCATCATCATGCCTTAATCCATTAGTGCATTTACCATTTACTTGGATTAGGACAATTAACCCATTTCTAATTTTCATACATTATCCCACATATCAAATTCATCAATTCACATGTATTAAACCATTTATGAATTTAAATTACAAACTCATAATACTTTTAAAAAATTATCATTATTCCATTTAACCATATTTCACATCATTCCAAACACCCCCTTATGTTATATCATCAACTAAGAACATTCAACATTTAGTTCATTCCATAATCATGTTAACATTCCAAAGTAATAATCATGGGTTATATCTCACTAAACCATATATCATTTCATTCAAAATGGTCCAAACTGACCATTAAAAATAGATCATGGAATAAAAAAAATTAATGAAACTCATTCGAAATCATCATGAAGAAAACCCTTTAAATATCGTTCTTACTCTCTAAAAACCATAAACATGACCAAGGCTCTCATTTCAATTTCCAAAAATTCCAAACAATCAATAAGCCATTTTTGTAATAAATAGGTCACACCCCCATTTAAAATAATCATTTTATGTCTGATAAGAAAATCAATTTTTAAATATCATTGATCCCAACACCTCTTTTGAAATGTTAACAAATTTTCAAAACATCGTTTTCCATCATTTAAAACCATTACCAGATTGAAATCCAATACACATCCATTAAAAAAAATTAAAAATCCACCTAGTAAAATAAAAAAACATTAATATAAAATTTCAATCATTCCATTAACCATTCCCATTATCTAATACCAACTCCTACCCATTCATTACCTTAATTTACTTAACTCTATATTTATAAACTCATTTCAACTTTTTTAAGGGTTTGGAATAACCCAAGGGTAGCCCTTGGTTCGGTCTCACATCATCAACAAACCCAACAGGGTTAGTAAAGGGTCTCACACCTCAATCGAGGGACCAAAACACCATCCATAGTCAAAGAAACTAAAACACGATAAGGAATTACACTATCACAACCACAAAATCAAAGAGCCACCTCCTTGGAATTTGACTTATATAGTTCGTAGATGTTTTGTTGAGATCAATCAGGGTTGTTTGTTGTGTCATGTTAAAATAGAGGCAAATTATGTTGAGGATTACCTATCATGAGTGTGCAATTCACAAGACTACATAATCGTCTATTCCATTCTGGGTTCACTGCCTGTGGAATATGTGAACATTTTCCAAGGGGATGCCCTTGGACATCACTGCTTGAGTTCATGGGGTTTTCCAATATTTTATAATATAAAAATCAATTATCGATCGATATATAACAACAATACTATGGGAAAATGCATTAAGAACACCTACCTCATGTTTGTTGATGAATTCTTTCTTAACCTATAGACTTGATTCGAACTCAAGCACATATAAGACCGACAACATAGAATATAATGAAAAAAATGGATTAGGGATTTGGAAGAATATGAGAGATTATATAAGATTTAATCTAGAAAATGGAGTAAATAAGAGATTTATACTCACACAAATCATTGACATGAACCCAAACAATCTCCAAACGGTGAAGAATCGAAGGAGAATAATCCCTAGGAATGCTAGAAGGGTTTGGTTCATCACCCAATGTACTGGTGGAGACATATAAAAGAAAATAATGCTATAACCCTTAACTCATGAGGGGGTAAATACTAGAATTTCCCACTTTTTAATGGCCGCATTATTTGGCCACACAATTATCCAAATGGTGGGCCAACCGTGCATCTCACTTTGTCAAAGAGGGGCCAAGGTGAAAAGTTTTCTAGAATCACCTGAACAGTTTGAAAAACCATGCAGTAATCATGTTCCACCCTCATTCTGAAAGGGTCCCCACACATCAAGGATTCTTGGTCCATGTACGTGGTTTGAACTAACCATTCTCCAATTGTGCGCTTCACACTGTTAGGCACCTTTTCCCTTCATTTATCATACCAAAACCCCATGACACTCTCATAATGTAACACTCGAGACTTTTATGAGAAATATTTTGTTTTTATATAAATCATCAAAGGAATATTTAACTACAAAAAACACTAGCTTGACTTTCTTTACACGCAATCGCGACCTTCCTCGATAGTTTGCGTCGTACGCAATCCCAAGTTTCACTAAACAACGATATGCAATTAAAATATTATTAGAACTAGTGGTTATGAATAGTAATACCCACTTTTTTAAATTTTTTAAATTTTATTTTTCAAAATGGACTTCATTTTTGGATTCGGAATATCGAAATTATCCTAGGGTGAAATTTTGGTATTTTTCTGAAAACTTTCAATTTTTGAAGAATAGTGAAAACACTGGGTTACTATTTAAAAACCGACTTTTTATTTAAATAATTATTTATTTTATTTAAATTTATTATAGGTAAAAATTGATACATAATACCTATATAATTTCAATTCAATTCATTGAAGTCATTTTATAATAATTTTAGATATATAAAAATTTTATTGAACTTTTCACCGTCTTTTACCCACCTCTTAGAAGAATTTGCAAATTTACATAAAACATAATTTTACCGCTTCTGTGAGTGGAATTTTGAAAATCTAAGAGACACGGTTAATATCAAGGACTAAAATGTGGTTCAATGAGATGAAAATAATTTTTGGGGAATAGTAACTTTTTACTTTTTTTACCACGGTTAAAAGTAAATAGGGCAATTAAGGGTAAAAATGTTGTTATTATTACCTTAAAACATGTCTTAATTCTATTGGATAAGTGTAATTCGACCAAAAACAACCATAGGAATAAAATATTACCATTTAGGCCCACTTGGATTAGATTAGGATAATTATTATTAATTTATTTAAAGAAGGGTTAAAATAGTTAAAATCAAAGTTTAATAACTAAATAATTTTTAATATAGGGTTATACATAAGATAATTTAGACTATAAATATTCATTAGAAAGTTAATAATATTTCCTACATAATGGTATTTTATTTTTAATTTTTATACAATGAATAATTTAATTTATATATGACCCGTTGATGATGCAGTAATTATCTTATTAATGAAATATTGACATAATTGATGTTATAAATACCCAAATAAATGTAATATGAGACTTTTTATGAATTAAAATAATTTTATAGGTTAATATGACATGTTATTATTGATTTAATTAAATGTTTTCGAAATAATCTTTCTGTTATGATTTTCACAAAAATCAATTACCAAATAGTTTCAAAATTGACACAACATAGTTTTTTAAACAAATATTATATTATTAATTGTTATTTTATTCCTAAAAATCTTAGGTTTCGACAAATGACTTATATAAGGATATATAAATTAATAATAAAAAACCTGGGGTTCTTTTGTCTTGTTATAGTATGTTTATTAACCATATAGTGTAAGAAAACAAGAAGACACGATAAAAGATAAATTATCTAACTTAAAGTTAAATCTAAATGATAAGGTTAAAATAGAAACCTAAACTTGTATAAATTCTCTTGGATGAGAGGATTTCGACCCATCGCCACCTTATATTCTAAATAAATCATGTTTGAGCTATTAAAAAACCGAATATGAGTTTATAATAAAATAATATTTTTAGTTTTTCCAAAGGTGTCCCTCTCCTCCCTTATAAAAGGTCACCTCCTCTCTCTCTTCCTCACACCACATTGGGCCTTCATGATCGGCAAACCCATGCCATATTATATTCTCCACTTCCCTATAAACATCCTAGAGGTCCTGGTATTCTTCAATGACCAATTTTAGTGCCCTAAGAGGAGGTCTCAAAGAGGCGCTTCAAAGAAGAGGTAATGTCCATTACCGATTCATTCAACTTTATTTCTTCTTCCACATCTTCTTCTTTAGTTGTTTCATTATGAAGTAATAAAATCAGTATCACTCATATACTGATATGTTATTATAATTATTAAACAACCCTATTTCACTATCTATCCATCCTACAAAAAACGAAATCATCGCGCGTGCGTACGTACGGAATACCGTCTCCACGCCGTGGTGTAATCTATTTTCCACCACAAACTTACTTGGATGGGTATAATGGTGTAAAAAATAAATATATAAGATTATTGTAAAATGATATTGATTCTAAAATAGTATACATACACTCCAATACAATTCCACGATCATGGGAACGATATCATCGCTCGTGCGTACGTATGGAATACCGTCTCCACGATGTGATGCGACTTGTTCTACATGATCTTAATTGAATAATGATTATATAAATGAATTGAATGAATTAAAATGATATATATTACACAAATATCATTCTGGAAATGATGTATATATAACCTAAAGATAATAATATGAATTTATTCAACAAAACACGCATAAGAAAAAAAAGTAATAAACACCCAAATAACAAGTAGCAATGAAATATTACTAATAAGAAGCTAAGAATATGGCCATATATGATATCATGACAATGAGTATGATTCTAGAATAAGTCAATGACATTATTTAAATAATTATACAGGAGGCTCGGATACTTACAATGCAAATCAAACCTAAGGTAAGGGAAAATCTCGCAATCTCATTTTTTTTCTGAGATTGATTATACTTCAAAATTTAGAGGGGAATATTTATCATCCACATCCATGTTTCCTCAATATGTAATATTTAAATCCTTATAAAATAGTTTATATCCAATTTTACCCTTCGGTGAGTTTTTAGTAAAAGATATGAAAGGAATAATTTGTCGTTTTTCGTACGAGGTACTTTTTGACTTTTTTGACAAAAGTACGAGAAGAATGTTTTTTTTTAAATTATACGGAATGAATGGATTTTTAGAACATTATTTCCATGAAGATTCCTTTAAAAGTTTTCAAGTTTATTTTTAATCAACTTCTTTTAGTTCAATATTTTATGACATTTTAAGAAAGGAAAATGTTTTTGAATTAGAAAGGATATTTTCCTCAAGAATGGAATTCAAGTTTTTTATCAAAATTATTTTCCATCTATGATAATATAGGGTTCTGTTTCTATCCCTATTATTACATTTATTAGATTATGTTATGATGGAATTATTTTTATGAAATCCCTTATCTTATATGAATTGTTTTATGATGTCACGATGTTTAAGAATCCCATTTTTATTACATGGCTTATGCTATGATGTATGATTTATGATTTTTGTGGCACACCTATGAATGGTTTCATTATGAGATGGGTGGGACCTATATCTCCCTCCAATTAATTGGGTAAAGATTTATATATCATTAGATAGACATGGCTGGAATGGAAGGTTAAACCGGTTCAGTGAAACAGGACTGAAACGAGGAGTGAATTCGGTTCAGAAATGGACTTTGTCCGCTAAGATTGTCTTGGCTATGAGTATTGACTACTAAGAAATGATTCTCTATGATTATGTGTGTATGAAAAAAAGTTTCATGTTTTAATTTATTATTATTGGGATTAAATTTCACTACTATGATTTATCCCATGTTATGAAATTATGATCTCTTTTGCAGGTTAAGATTTCCAAAATGTTACGTTCTTATGAATATGAAGTGATTGATATTTATTTTGTATACCCTTACTGAGCATTTGAACTCACCCTTTTGTATGTTTTCTTTCCCCAGGACAGGAAGAAGGTTATTAAGTAGGAAATGCCAAACGGGACTCTAGATATGATGAAATAAATGGGAGACAATGTAGATACATTATGAACCAGTTGTTTATGTTTCCCAGTTTCTAAAGACACTACACCTATATGGTCCTTTCCTAGTTTTGTTATATGTTGTAATAAGTGTGCTTCAATTTTGAAGTATTAACAATGTATGTAAAGTATGGGTTGTTATACATAACTCCTCTTATAACCCAGAACCACTAAATTATCCTTAAAAAATATTTTTTATCAAAAATATATACAGAGACTTACATCCATGCTAGGTTGGGATCTTACATCTCTTTGTGGAAGTGGTAAACCACCCTTACATATGAGCGATGTTATCATTTATTATAAGATGTAAAAGTAGATGAAAAAGGGTATATGCATTATCATAATAGCATTTCGTTATATTTAATATAATTATTTTAATATTTAATAATGGTTAAAATTGATTTGAAGGGTGCAGAAGAAGAAATAAACTTAAAATAGCTCGGTAATGGCTAATACTTCTCCTTGGATATCTCTCTCTTTTCATTACACCTTAATACTTACAAGATTTTTCTTTTGATAGGACCAAGAACACTGTAATGTGTGGAGGTATTTTTTGGAGATATTTGGTTGAAGATTTTGGGATCTAGAGTGCTCAAAATATGTGTGGAATAAAGGATGGGAAGTTCCCTTTTAAATGTAATGGGATTGTACACTTGTAATTATTCTAAACTTTTAAATATTATAATGTATTAAACATGTTCAATTGTCTCCAAAAATAAAAAATTTATACGATTTAGTGATAAGGGTAAATACCCCATCATCTAATTATAACTAATAAATTTTTTTACCTTATCACTTAGTATTTACCGCAATTAATTTGATTTACCATTTATTGTGGTGACACATTTTTACCATTGTTACTATTAATAATGAACAAAAATGAAAATGAAATATTTAAAAAAATTTAACATCAAAATTAAAAAAATAATACATTTTTCATGATTCAATTATTATAACTTATTGAAATTACTTTTAATAAATGTGTGCTAAATGAAATAAAAAATACTAAATTGAAAATTGGGTTAATAAGCACAAAAATTAACTTAATATAAAATAAAATATAATGATATTTTTTTCAATTAAAAATATAATTTTTAATCAAAGGGTTATTATTTTAATTTAAAATTAAATTCAAAAACTGAATTTTACTATTAAATTTTTCTTTTAAGGAAGAAATATGGTTTTCCAATTACACCATTTTCACTATTCACTCAAATATCAATATTTTCAAAATTTCATCCAAAGATGTATATGATATATCAATTTCCAAAACTAGTTCATTTTTATATTATTTATTTTATAATATAAATAAATTTATATTCTAAATAAAACCAAGTAATTAATTGAAAAAAATATAGTTAAATAAAATTATTAATTTTTTGTTGAAATCATTTATAAATTTATTTATAAAGATTTGATGAGTATAAATCCATAAAATGAATAGTTATAAATAAAAATATATATTTATTTCATGTATTTCTTAGGTTTTCTTAGATTCATGGAAATATTTCTCTACATTACAGGTTTACTTATCCCTGGTTGATAGAAAACTATTAGATATAAGGGTTATTATTATGTAAAAATAAAAAATAAATATTTTAAGATTAATTATTTTAAGATATTGAAACTACATATATTATAATAATAAATATTCATGTTTTGATAAAAAATTACCATAGCACACATGATATGTTTTATTCTGTATAGTATATTATTTGTATTATTGGTCACATAAAATAATTAATTATAATTCTAAGATAAAACATTATTTTATATGAAAAGAACTTTAAACCCCCACAAAGAACATATTAATTCACAACATGAACTCAATTTAATGAATTTTAACATGACCATTGTTCAAGGATCTCATTTTTTCGAATTTATGGGTACTTCAATCTATCAAGGAGTTATAGTGATAATAAAGGTTTGACTTAATCGAATTATCATCAATAGATGTTTTCAATGTATATTTTAAGATATTTTGAGGTAATTTTTGATTAAGTATGATTATAAGGCTTATAAATTAGGGATTATATTTAATAGATTAAGGCTATACAACTTAATACATTTTGAATGAATAAATTCTCCTTAAATAAATTTGTCTCATCTCATTTTCGTATTATATACTAAAATATTGAAAATATGGATCATTTCACATTAAAATATCCTAGTGACTATATTATTATAATCCAATGGTAATAACTATTTGTATTGAATGATTAATAATGGATATTTTGGTAATAAAGATAAATTTATAACCTAAAAATGAAATTTATTATAGATAATTTTCAATAGGACCGTGAACTAAATATCATTACAATCAATTCTAGACAACTAAAGTGTCCACAACAATGATAATTTCATAAAGCGGTATTGTTTTTAACATATAGTGTTACATTAAGAGTTTGAATATTATTTTTTTAG
This sequence comes from Viscum album, assembly GCA_963277665.1. Lineage (NCBI taxonomy): Eukaryota > Viridiplantae > Streptophyta > Magnoliopsida > Santalales > Viscaceae > Viscum > Viscum album. Next base: position 1,122,334,329 of record OY728121.1, read on the forward strand.
TCACATATCCCTTATTATCCATCTCTATAATTGATTAAGGTTGAGATAGAAGCCTTCAATATGCACATAGATGATACATGTTATTTTTCTTCCATTATGTTATCTTAAATGTCCATTCAGAGGAATATAATACATTTTGACGTGGTTGGATGCACCATGTTGTCAAATATTTAAGAAATTTACCTAGGAAAAGTGAATCATGAAATAAATAATATCATTAACACAATATAAAAGTGTAAGTTAAAAGGTGGAATCCATGTTTAATATTATATACTCAAGATGATTGGGTGCATCAAACTATTTACATATATATAATTCAATCTCGATACGTATCTATGTATATATATATCATTCATTCATCCGTACAACCATGTTATTTATATTCATAAAAATTATGATATTCATAATATGGATAACATGTTTTGCATTTTTTTAATATTTTTCCATGTTGTTGATGAAAAGAATAAAGGCATAAATTTTGTAGTTATTTTGATAGTGAATGAATGAATGGAGAAATGGTGAATGGTGGGATCAAATAAAATATTACATAAGTAATTTATTTCCATGAAGTGAAATATCAATATGGAGAAGAATAAAGAGGATTTTTTTCTCTTTTATTGTACAATGAATTGTCACTGGAATAAAATTATCAATGCGGTGAATAATCAATCTGAATTTTAGGAATGTTATATAAGAAAATAAATCATTTTACATCTATAAAATGTGTAGTAGATATAGGATATATATCAAAATTATATATATATATATAATCCCAAATTATTCTAAGACACTATGGAGTGTGAAGTAGATCTCTAAGGTGTTAATAGTGTGATACTCAATGAATTAGTTATAGGATATTCTGAAAAAAAAATCTAATTTTAATGATTGTTAGTTTTTTGAACTGTTATTTCATCTCTAGGGTAACCAAAAACATTATTTCAATGTTAAATTATAAAAAAACGTATTTATTTTATTATTTAGTAATATGGATTTTTTGTATTATTAGTATAAGATATTTTTTAGTATATAACACTTAAATAATGGTTTATATACATTTGAAATAAATAATATTTCATTAGAAATAAATAAAAATTCCAATTTCACAAAAATCAGGCCACACCCATTTTTTGAATTATCATCTTAGTCATGAAAACCAAATTCATAAAAAATATTTATATATAGAAAATTATTTATATCCTTTTGATATTATACACTTGGATAAAATCCATTTTCCTTTTTTAGGTAAAATTATCAATTCAAATTTTAATAGAAGATGTTAATGGGTTGTGGAGCATCTATAGTTAGTTCATATATATGAAAATAAACAATTTATAGAAGAATTTGGATGTGGATTCTCATACATAGTAACTTTTAATACTGAAATCAATATACGTGGACATATATACATTATAGGGGTTCTGATTTTTTTCCCACTACTTTACGATCTTGATGTTTTTTGAGGTAGTATTATTAAGCATTGAGGTGAATGGTCAGATAATAGTTGGGTTTTTGGGTTCTAACATAATAAAATCCAAGTTTTATGGTCTCCAAACTATGGTTTCATACTTAATATTGGTTAGCTAATTCAATATGTTGGAGTGGTCAAGGTTTTGAAGGATGGGTGTTGCAGTCAAGGTTCTTAGTTTTAGTGATGTACTGACATCGTGGTTCATCCACTAGAATATAGTTAGTTTAAAGTGTCTACATTTTTCTTTTTAGAGAAATGTTTTTAGAGGAACTATATGAATGAATGATTTTTCTATATCATTATCTTTATCATGGATGAAAAATGATGTGGTATTTACAACAATCCATCATGGTTTTATCTTAATGATAGAAAGAGACGAAAATATGGTCATTATAAATTAAAAAATATATTTACTAAATTTAAATAGATAAAAAATTTATTCAAATATTTATTTTGATTGTTCTATGGTTTTGAAATAACCATTAACTAAATAAAACCATTAATGGGTTTACAAAATCACATTTTGGATTGGATTTCCTGAAATTAATTATTAATTATAGAACCCATATTTTCTCATTTAGTTCTCACAACCCTCTTACAACACCAAGTATTTTATTGGTTTTATTAAATGATTCAGAATTATCCATGAGTCCTTATCATTGTGAGATATAGACATCATGATGTTTTCTATTGGTTCCCCTCATTTTTTCACCTTCTCCTGATTCTTCCATACTAGGAGATTTTAGATGGCGAGTAATGTGGTGTCATGATGGATGATTGATATAATGATGATTTAATATTGGTTTATAGATAATACCTCTTAGAATGTGGGATCTTGACCATTAAAATTTATCTCTGCATATTTTATTAGTATTATGAGAAATTATTGAGTTAGCTGATTTCGAAACCACTCTATATAATTTATGTTTTTAGTATTTAATTGAATGTTTTTAATATTATTTAGTTAAATGGATTTATTTTTTATAATTATATATGATAATTAAAACATTACTAGGGATTTAAGGGTTTTTATGTTATAAGGATCATATAGGTTTTATTGTTTTTGTTTATTTTATGGATTCTACATCATATGTTGTTTTCATATATTGAAGTTGGTTTTCATATGTAATGACATGATGGAAAAGTGTTAATGTAATGTTAATTAATTTTTTTTGATTTGGAAGTTCTATGGTGTTAGATATACTAAGGAAGATTAATTATTATTGTTAGTGTGGTTAGGGTGGTAGTTTTAAAATAGATATGTAGAAATAATGAAAAAAAAAAGGATTTGAATAAGAGTAATGGGGATATTGTTTTAGGGATATTTTATTGAATATTGTAAGGGTTGAGATAAAATTATTAAACTTTTGAATATTATTATTATTTTTAAATTAATAAGTATAAGTTGAATTAATAAGATAGGTTATTTATGTGGGAAGAGGATTACATCATAATTTTACATCGTTATAATTAATGTTAAATGTATCAAAATAATGTTAAAGTGGTTAGTATAAATAATATTGAATTGGTAATAAAATATGAAATAGAATGAATGATGTTGTAATTTTTGAATATTTTTAGTTGGTTACAATGGTTTATTGTGTGGCTAGATGAGATAATAAATATATCATGGTGGGATTGAAATGAGTGATAATATATGTCTATAGAGCTTTCTTGATAGTTGGTAAAATATTATAGTGGATTGTGTGTAATTATATACCTTTGTATGTTTATGTTTTCTTACAGACTACCACCAAATTAATCTAACCCGACCAATACCCATATGAGATCATGTGTATATTGTTAACCCCTAGTATATATATTTTTAAAGATATGGATGGCTGAATCCCCCGCCTGCTGATATCACTATGAGTCAGAGTCTAGTTAGGTGGTAGTGGTATTGGTTGTGGCATGTGGGAGAATTGTTTTTTATGTGAGGTTGTCATATGTGACTATGTTTTTAAATTTAGGTTTTTGGATGCGGTTTCAAGTAGTTATATAAGGAATTATTATGAGGCTATATTAATTAGTTGAAGTACATGGATACATAAAGTGATATGAGTTCTAGGGAATATACCTTTGGAAAACTCGGTGACCATATCCCTGGGGAAGGATTTGTGGGGTTACATTTTTTTAATAATTAATTATATTTATATATTTTATAGATTTTTAGAGTGAGATTATAGTGAGATGGGTCTATAGGTTACCGGATGTGGGACATGAGTTAGTTTTTTATTCACTGGATAATTAGTATGATTATTCAATTTTAGTGCAACTGTTTCTATGTACGAACTAATTACTTATATTTTTAGTCTCAACAATAATTAAATATAATGTTTTCGAAGATATTCAATATATACTTGGTGATCTGTATAGACTATACTTTCCTGTGACATGGTTATTGGTTAGTGTTGGAGGAGTTATTTTCCATAGGTATTGTTTTTTATTATCGTTAAAGATATTATTTTGTTTTTTATAGAGTTAAATGAATTATTATAAATTGTGATTGGATTTATGATCAATTTTTATCAATACTATATATTAATAAAAACTGGTTTTCTTTATTTCATGGAATTAAAGGGGTAAAAACTCTAATATTAGATGTTGTATACCCTCAGTGCAGTTATCTAACATGAGGCCTATTGGATGTAGGCTCCAAGGGTTCTCTTGATTTCACTACCAACCTAGAAGGGGTTCTAGTGGGGACAGAAATTGGAAAAGTGGTATTAGATTGTTTTTTTATTCAGTATACAGTTTTGATTAACCACTAGTAATGACTATATTTTTTTTAATTTGGAAATTAATTCATTCAAACTTAGTATGTGAAATAGTATATAGATACTAGCTTGGAAAAATATGCAAAAACCCATTTTTTTCTCGAGTATGAAATTGAGTAGAAATTTGAATTTCTTTCTTTTGAATGAGAAGAATGGGTAAAAAGTTCATTTCCACTACAAAATGATATTGAATAATTTTTTTAACTTATATATTTGTTCTCGATTATGTTTTTTACCCTAGGATGATTGTTTTGTGAAATTTTGGTCAATTTAAAATTACACATAACAATTAGTCTCTAAAATTTAATATATTTTAAATTAATTTAAATGTTTTTTTTCATTCGGTGATTTATTTTGAACTAAGTGTTAGACTAATATTTTTTTTCTATTGGTGACTCTGAAATATGGGTGTTCCTAAATAAGGAAAAACCTTGAGTCGAGCACCAGACCTAGGTTGGGGCCCGTTTTCACTTTCCATTTCTTTTCTATCCTTTTATTTTTTTCATTTTCTTTATCAACCTTTCCTAGATTCTTATTTACCCTCCCTTTATTGAGCTCCTTCATCATATCCAAGAGATGGGAGGGAGAGGAGTGGTAGAGGGGAAATAAGGGAGGTGTTCTCATGGAGTTTGGGTGGAGTTGGATGGTTGTGTAGTAGTTGTGGAGCATGAATACGGGGGAAGCCTCCACAAATTCCACCAAAAGGTATTACTTTTTTAATTTTTTCCCATATATACCTATATATTTAAAACATTCTAGTTTAAAATTCAATTAATAACTACGGAAGAGACCTTTGGGATCGGTCCATGATTAATCTGGGAAAATGGATTTTGGGAAGTTTGTAGGGGGTTTCTTGAATGAAAATATTGATAACATGAAATTTGGATTCATGGACACATTCCATTTGTTATTACTATTAGGGAAATATTAATTTTTGTATGGACACATTGTATCATTGAGTACACCCCATGTCCTTTCTCACATCCTATGGCTAAGTACATGTCTATAGATCCTATATATGGGAACTTGGTCATGTATTTTACACATCCAAACCCCATGTGCGATGCGTGGTGTGTTGGAGTATACACCCAGGAAAAACACATGTCCAATCCTTGTGTGGTACATGGAAAGGTACCTCGTGTATGGTACATTATTTTCAAATGATTATCAAACCATGTAATTTTGTTTTACATTCAATGTCCTCCTGAAGTACACACCTTTGTGGTACACTGAAAGTATACATCATGTACTAGAGTATACATGATATGCACCACACCCATGCTACCCTTTTTATGGGTTTTCATATTTTTAAATCCCAGACTACTAATTACAAATAATAGGATTTCATTTTGATTTTTTTATTTTTATATCATTATGGTAGAACCTTTGAGGAGATTTAAGGACTCATAAGATGTTTTTTGGGGTGAGTGATCATTGACCAAGAGGTTATTCTAAAAATAATTTAATCCAATAGACTCTTATGTGTGAGAAATGGGATGATTCCATGATTAGTGTTTTGGAAATTGTTGGTGGATATGAAATGGTATATCCAGTTTCCTCAATGGGTGTTTCCTAGGATTGTCCCCGGTTAGTGGGACCAAGATACCACTTAAAGAAGTGGAAAGTTTGGGTGCTCTAAAAAACCTAGAGTATGACCATTAATTCATATGGGATATTATATATCTCCATATACTATTGTTTATGTGTCTTTTTACCTATGTATATCACACATTTTAAGTGTTCCGTTTTGTCCTAAGAGGCTATGAGTTGTTAGAGACAACGTTGTGGCTTGTGTTTACCCCAAGAGATGGATTTTGGATAAAGAGACCACTTTACAACATAGGATCTTAAGAATGATTTCTACACATTAGTTTTGAACTAGAAGATTCGATTAGGTATTTCTTACCTTGTGTGTTTTACCCTTAGGATCCCTAGTGGGATGCATCTTCCCATGTAACATTTATGAGGATCCCATGAGGTATTCCCTTTCTTACCTACTGACCTAAAAGATACCATATTGTATGCCTCTACATTATTTTGTTTCTAAGGGTCCCTTGGGAAAATCATATTCCCTGGTACAATTAATGAGGATCCCAATAGGGGTTACATTAATTACTTTTTGACTTAAAGGACCCCCATGAGGGATAGCTATAATTATGTGTGAACCTATAGGATCCCTAATGGGATATCCCCTCCCATGTATTTACCTAGGGAGACCTAGTGGGTTCCTTGGTGGATGAAAACCCCTATTCTACTTTTTTATGGATTTGAGTTGATATGGAAGTGGGTGTCACCTTAGATCTTATACTGAACATATGATCCTAAGAAGTTGTGGTAGTATAGATGGGTTTGGGAGTTCGTCCAACCCAACTATTTTATTTATTATTTCTCACAATTATTCTTCATGAATCTATGTTTTCTATATTTTCATATACTATCTTGGACCATGGGGCCTCACATGATGCAATGACATGGTGGGGATGCATAGAGTTACTTCACAGGATCTGTATCATGAGCCATATATGAATTTACTTTAACATTACATGAATTCGTTGTATTTATAGGATTCCTCATCATTGACACATATATTCTTGTTAATAATAATATCCAATATATGGAACCAATATCACTAGAATATCGAGTGTCTCATGATTCCAACATTAATCAAGAAATAGGGATGGTTGTTTTTTCCATCCCGAAAATCCCAATAAATTAGTCTATCAACCATGATGCCTAGAATCCTAGGATCTAGGTGAATGAAGAGGTTTTAGGGTGGCCACATTTACCCCAACACTGTATTCTTGTGACATCACCTACTAATGACAATGATCACCTTGATTGACTCATTGGATAATCCCTAGGATCATGTGAACGCACTATAATGGAATACCCATATTTGTATGGGAATAGCCCTTTTAGCTAGTGATTGAATGATATGGATGTACTATTTGGGTTCTAGGACAGTATTACTTACAAATAAACTATGGTTCATCCTCATTAGATATTTTTCTAGTTACAATATCTTTTTTATATATGGGCCAGGACCTGGGATTCATATATTGTAACACCCCGAGATTTTATTAGATATATTACTTTTAATTTCATTGATGTCTTATGTTGTACGCTACACCAGTATTATATTTTGTGACACACAACAATATATTAGCTTTATATATACACAAAACCATTCTTTGATTGCATTTTATGCAAGAGTGACCTTCCTCGATAGCTTGGATTGTACGCAATACTGAGTTTCACTAAACAACGATATATTATTAAAATATTTTTATTTAATGGGATTTAAACTCACTGTTATAAACAGTATTAACCACATTTTGAATTTCATATGACATTAAAATTATTCTTATTTATTTTCTAGACATTTTATAAGAACAAATTCAATTTTTCGGATAAAAGAATTATTTTTCATAAAAATGCCGTTTTTCCAGCTTTCGATGGAGAACCCCTTCTAAATATAATTTTTAACACTTTTATATTTTATATTTTAAAAAATAAACTTCTTTATTTGGAATCGGGATATAAAAATTTAATTTGTTCAATTTTTGGTATTTTTATGTTAAATTTCATATTTTAATGAATAGTGAAAAATACTGCATTTTAATTCAAAACTCTTTGTTCATCTAATTTATTTATATAGTTAGATAATATTTTTAATTGGTATTAATGAATAATTGTAATATTTTTTATCATTTATTCAATTTTTGTTCATTATATATAATTCCTCATTTAAATTGGACATAAACACCTGACAATCTTTTGATAAATTTTTAATTCCTAAAAACCAAATTTTTGGTTTTCCACGACGAGAATTAATTTTAAATTAATTTATGCCAATTCTGTGTTTTGTATTATGAAAAATAGATTTCATATTTGGAATAATTGGTTCCAAATTATGTTAATAAGTTACATTTATTTTTTAGGATATTACGAATAGTAACTAGGATAATTTTTATTTAACGTGGTTAATGTTAAATCGGGTAAATTAGTTTAAAAAATAATATGATAATGAGAATAAAATCATACTAAAAACTAACAAAATATTATTTAAAGAATAAAATTCTATCCTTAGAATATTATGTTCTAATAATAGTAATTTAAGGGCCACATAGCAATAAAAATGACATAGATATTAATAAAACCAATTAAAGTGAGAAAATGTCGAACTCACATTTCTTATAAGTATTGTAATTTTAATATAGGGATAACCATGTGATGTCATCTAACGTAAATAGTTCATGGAAATATAATATAATTACCTAAATCATTGTTTTTTTTAATTTTTTGTAAATTCATAATTAACTTAATGTATTATAATTTGATGATGTAAAAATTAATTAATTGATGAGAAATCCATAAAACTATTATTATTGAAATAATGATAACTATAAAAGGCCTAAAAACATGAAAAAATAATATTGGTCATGCATATCTAGACCATAATCATCCAGGTGCGGATAAGGTGACCATTTAGAGCTTTATATAATAGATTATGACATTTATTTTATTTTATTTAAAGTGATGTTAAAGCTGTCACATTCATACTTTAATAAGTATACCATTTTTAATATTTGATTTCTAGAAGTTATATTGGACTACATATATTATTATTAAATATAATAAATTTATGTTCATATTAATATTTTACTTACATTTTTTTCTACAAATAAATGTATTAAATAATTACACAATATTGATGTAGTGAGTATTTTAATAATGGAGATATCAAATAAATGTTATTAAAATTGTTAACCTAAATATAATTTTGGGAAATTAATTTTTCCAATGAAGTTTAAAGATAACCTTGAACCATTAGGGATATAATAAAATATTTTATATGAGGATAAAACCTTATCTTTATATTTCTAAAAATCCATAAAATGAATTGTGTTGAAACTGACACAATTGCAATTTTTTTAAAATAATGTTTTACAAAATTATTTAAAATCATAAAACAATTTTAAAAATATATAATAAATATAATATAGTTTAAAATTTTGTAAATTATTCATTTATGGTATAATTGAGATGAAATAACTAATTATTTCACCATTTTAATATTGAAATATTTGTTATCTTCATTAAAATTAAATAGAATAAGTAATTTTTAATTAAAATGATAATTATTAAATTTACATCCAAACATGTCAAAATTTTATTGGTTGATGAGATTTTAATATTATCATATCTTAGATCCGAATATTTCTTATTTTTGAGATATTTGTATTTATTTAAAAATTATTATAAATTAATAGTATCAGAGATTCCAAAAGTGTCCCTCATCCCAATTATAAATGTACACATCCTCCCTCATTTCACCATAACTCATTAAGCCTTAAATATCGCCTATAACCTACAAATTTCTCTCAAAAACATCACTATTTACAATCTAGAGGTGTTGGTTTTCTAAAAATTCCAACTCTAGTGCCATCAAGAGGATATCTAAAGGCACCACATCAAAGAAGAGGTAATGTCCTCTATAATTTTTTTTCAATATTTTTACCCTATTTTTCTTCCACTTCATTAGATGTTTCATTATAAATTAATAAATCCAGTGTCATTTATATACTGAGATATTATTATAATTATGAAAGAACTATATTCCCCCTTCTATCCATCTTACGAAAAATGAAATCACCACGCGTGTGTACGTACAACTTACCGTCTCCACATAGCGGTGTACTTTGTTTTTCACCACCAACATACTTGGATGGGTATAATGATGAAAGTAATCACTATATATGATTATTATAACATTATATTTATTCTAAAATTTAATACACTATCCACTTGAAAACCATTCAACAACTATTTGTATGATATCGTCTCTTGTGCATAAGTATGACCTACCGTCGCCACGATACGATGTGATTCATTCTACATTATCATCATTAAATCTTGATTATATAAATTTAAAGAATGAATAAAAATAGTATTAATTATTTTAATATAATTCTATAATGATATAATTGTAAACCAATATGTAGAAACATATCCTATTCAAAAAAACATGCGTAATTACATAATGTAGTTAACACCCGAATAACGAGTAACAATGAAATGTTAGTAACAAACAATGATAATATGATCATATAAGATATCATAAAAATTTATATGGTTCAATAATAAGTAAATAACATTGTTTAAATAATTATATAAAAGTTTTGGATACATACAATGTGTATCAGGCGTAGGGTAAGGGATTATTTTGTCTCACTTTTAGTTATGTGAGACAAATGCCTTATACACCACCTATTTATTTTATGTGGTGTTTTTCCTCCGATTAATGTTATTATAATTATTATTATTAAGTTTATGATATTTAAATATGTATATAATTTTCATTACTTTATGAGGAAAATTATTTGACTGATTATATATCGGTAAGGGATAATTTTTCAATCTCATTTATATTTGAGATTGTTTATATGTAAGTATTTAATGGGGTATATTTATTAACCACATTCATGTTTCCTAAGTATTTAACACTAATTATATTATTGTACAATTTTTTAATGTTAATTTTACCTTTTGTTGAATGTTTATTAATTGGTATAAAAGGAATCTTTTGCGTTATTCAATTTGATGTACTTTTTGACTTTTCTAGAAAAATAATGAACAGAATGTTTTTTTCTTATATGGCATGAATGGATTTTTAAATCATCATAACACCTTGTTTCCATGAAACTTACTCTATATTGTTTTATGTTTATTTTCAACTAAATTGCTTTCTTTTAAAATTGCACATCATTTTGATAAAAGAGAATGTTTCTGAAGAAGAAAGGATATTATCTTGAGGAATTAATTTCAAGTGTTTTGTCAAAATTATTTTCCATCTCAGATGACACTCATTAAATAGTTTGATGTTTTTATCCCTATTATTACAATTATTATATTTTTTTAATGATTGAATGATATTTTTTATGGATTATGTTATGATATAATGATGTTTAGGAAACCCATTTTATTTCATGGGTTATGATATGATGAATGCTTTTTGTTTTTGTATAACTTGTATGAATGATTTCATTATGAGATGGGTGAGACCTATATCTCCCTCGAATTAATTTCGTAAATATTTATATCTCATGAGATAAACATGAATAAAATGAAATGTAAATATTATTCAGTAATACTACACTGGAACGAAAATAAATCTAGTTCAGTAATACATGGCTGGAACGACAAGTAAACCTTGTTCAGTAAAGGTCTCCATCCACTATGATGGTATTGGATGAAATTCTTTAGCTAATATAGAAATAATATTAGATGATTATTTGTTTTAAATAATTCCATGTGTTATTCCAATTCTATTTTATCATGGTTAATGTTTCATTCTGATCTATGCCTAACATACTACGATGGTTTATTTCATGACCTATGATTTTGATATTTAAACTTTATGTTCATGTTTTTGCATTCTTATATTTATGATTTGTTTTATGTTCTCAATGTTTACCCTTACTTGGCATTTTAGCTCACCCTTTTTATGTTTTCTTTTCACTATGCTATAAAGAAAGGTTTTATGTCGGAAAAAGAAGGGGAAGATCTTTTTGGGAGATTTTGAAGATCTTTCACCAAGATAGAAGATTATGTTCCATGTTTCCATGGACACTAAACTAATACGGTCATTGGGCGTCTATTTGTGTCATGTATTAAGTATTCATTAAATGTAATGTAATAACCATGTATGTCATGTCTGGGTTATTATAGTTGTTATTAGATTGAGGGTTTAGTAATCCTTTACAAACTAGGATGCGAAAGCTTTAGTGAGATCCCTAGAGATATTTCCAATCTATGTATAGGGATGTACCTAAGAATAATTCTAAACATAAGTTACAGTTCTATAATTTTTGTAATGACCATGAATAACCAATGATTATAACTAATACGTTGGAGATTGAAATCACTCTCCCTTGATTATGTTGTTTTTCTCATATGATTTGTTCCTCTTACACTATTCTTTTTGGGTTTTAAACAATGGCCGGAACTGGAAGGAACTGTGTTAACAATCAATAAACAAGGAAATGAAATGATTTTACTCCTAAACAGTCTAATTTTTTGGGAGATGGAATGAAAAATATTATTTCTATACTTACATAAGATATTAATCATTTTGATATTCTAAATGAGTAGAGAAGGGAGCAACATTCTGTTGAGTCATCCATGAGGCAACGTCCCCCTTATTTCAGTGGGTCTTCAGGTAAACTTTTTTCAGAACAATGGATCATTATCATTGAAAATATATTTTCCATCCTTCAATATTCGAGACATAAAAAATTCATTTTGGTTGTTTATCATTTAGAAGGTGAAGAAGACTAGTGGTGGACTCAAATCAAGATTACAAGTTATCAAGATGAAATTGAATCCATTGAATTGGATGAGTCCAAGAACTTATTTTTCAATAAGTAATTCTATTCTATTCTTTGAAAAAATATACAAATGGAGTACCTTGTTCTTAAGCAAAAGGATGATGAATCTGTTGGTACATACGAGGAAAATTTGACAAGACTTGCAAGTTATGATTTTGGTTTTATCATCCAACCTGAAAGTAAAGTTGATCAATTATTCAGTGGATTAAAACCATGTCTTCAAAGGGAATTATCTATAAGATAATTTATTATCTATGAAGATACTGTGTGTTTTTCAATAAAGGTAGAAATTGAATTTGGGGTTACATATCAATCTCATGGTTTTGACAAGAAATTAAAGATGGAGTTCAAGGGAAAATCTCAAAACAATGGTGAAAAGAAGATGACTATTTCCTTATGATCAACGTTTGGAAAAATCATGGTGGATATTGTGTTAAAGGGACTAGAAAATGTTTTAAGTGTGGATAATAAGTTCATAGAGTAGTTGACTTCCAATGTAATGTCGATAAGGTTTCTAATGAGGTGAATAGAAAAAATGATACATAGAATGTACCACCCACACTTCAATGCTACACATTCAAGGAAATTTATAATTATGCTAACCAATGCCAAAATCCAAAGGTTAATGATGATGACTGATGTAAGCAACCTCTTAAGGAAAAATACTATGTAAAATCACATGCGATCACTATTGGAGATGTTGAGTATGAGAATGATGTGGTGGAAGGACGAAGTGTTTATGTAATGGGATTCCAAAAAAGTGTTTTAGAATCTATTTTATGGTATAATTAAATATTAGAATATCTATGTATTGTTCCATTGTTGTTTTCCATAAGTATATGGTATCAATAACCAAGAAAAGTGATTGAAATATTTTTGGAAAGAACATGATATGCACATAATGAAGTGATATGGAGATAATGATTTTTTTATAGTATTAATGACCTTATGGATGTTATAAGGAAAAAGTAATTTCATGGTTTGAGTATACAGAATTTTTGGTATTTTTGGTGTGTGGAAAGAGTTAATTTTGATTTAATTCATGTTTTGACTACGGTTATATGATTATTCATGTTATGATCATGTTTCAAGAGAATGCATGATTAATGTATTCAAATGTCTAGAATGTGACAACAAAGAACAACCTTATGAGATATGGGAGATAAATGTTATGTCTATTAAGTTAACCTCTATTAATATTTTATATTTTTAGTTATTGGAAGGATTTTAATGTTATAAGTGGGCATATTCATATTAGATTACTTGTACTATCCTTTTTGTTGAGAGAGATTGAATGACCTATCATTCTATTTCATGATCCGCTAACACTTCAAGAATGAAAAATTCAACATCATTTAATTGATTATGAGATGAAGCTTAAATTGTTCATGGAATGACCAATGGTGATATTTTACTAAAATAAAAATTATTTCTTCTATGTTTCATTATCTTTCGGGAATGGATCATGAAAACCAAAAATGTTGTTCTAATACCTTCTTATCCAAAGAATCAGATGGCCCCTTAAATCATCACATATTTAAGACCTTTTGGTTGTTAAATTTCTTTAAACCATATTCTATATCACTATCCATCCAAACTTAATGGTTATATTTCTATTCCATATACATGTTTTCACTTCCCACCAATGTTCTCTAATGTGGAAATCGAGAGAGGAGTTAATTTGGGTAAACGTTATGTTTCTAACATTACATTTTAAAATAAAGTCTTAGTATTCCTTCTTTGCGATGTGTATTTCTATGAAATAAACTTTCAATTAGTAAAACATGTATAACCCCAAAGAATCTTTATGGCGAAATTCATATTAATTGGGGTATAATGTAATACCCCAAGATTTTATGAGATAGATTCTTTTTTATTTATTTATTGTATTGTGTTGTACGCTACACCAATATTATCGTGTACTATATGGAACACCATATTACCTTTCAGTATACACAACACTCTATTGTCTTGTATTACATTCAAGAGAGACCTTCCTCGATAGCTTGATTTGTACGCAATGCTGAGTTTCATTAATAAATGACATATTATTAAAATATTTTAATTTAATGGGATATAATCTATCCATTATGAATAGTATTAACCACATTTTGAATTTAATATATCATTAACATTCAACTTATGTATTTTCTAGACATTATGTAATAACAAATTCAATTTTTCGGATAAAAGAAGTATTTTAAAAAAATGTAGTTTTTCCGCCTTATGATGGCACACCAATTTTAAATCTAGTTTTTATCTCTTTTATATATTATATTTGAAAAAAACTTTTTATTTGGAAGAGTGACATAAAAATTTAATTTTTTTGAATATTTTGTTTTTTCTGATAAAATTCTTATTTTAATGAATAGTGAAAGTACTGCATATTAATTCAAAACTGCCCTTTTTGTAATTTATTTATATATCTAGATTATATTTTTAATTAGTTATAAAGTGTAAATGGGTTATTTTTTATCATTTATCCAATTATTTTCATTGGAAGTAATTTCACATTTAAATTGTACATAAACACATGACAATATTTTGATAAGTTTTTTACTTCATAAAAACCTGCTTTTTGGTTTTTAACTACGAGAATTAATTTTAAATTAATTTCTGCCAATTATGTGTTTTGTATTATGAAAAATGGATTCCATATTTGGAATCAGTGGGTCAAAATTATGTTAATAAGTAACTTTTATTTTTTTGGATGTCATGAATAGTAACTACATTAATTATTATTTAACACGGTTAATGGTAAATCGAGTAAATTTGTGTAACAAATAATATGATAAGGAGAATAAAATGATCTTAAAACCTACCAAAATCTTATTGGTTGAATATAATTATACCATTAACATATTAGTCTCGAAACATAGACCTTTAAGGGCAACTTGACAATGATAATAACATAGATATTAACAAAACCAATTGAAGTGACAAAATAACAAAGTAACATTTCTTATAAGTATAATAATCTTAATGTAGGGATAACCAGGTGATATATTCGAAAATAAATTTTTCCTAGAAAGAAAAAAAATACCAACATCATGGCTATTTATTTTTAATTTTTAGGAAATTAATAATTACCTTAAAGTCTTATTCTTTAATGAGGTAAGAATTAATTAATTGATGAGAAATCCATAAAACAATTTTTATTAAAATAATAAAAACCATAAAAAGGAATAAACACATGATAAAATCATATTGGTCGAGTATATATCCACCATAATTATCCAAGTACAGAGCAAGTGACCATTTAGGTCATTATAGAAGAGATTATGACATTTATTTTATTTTATTTATAGTGATGTTAAAGTTGTCACGTTCATACTTTAATAAGTATAACATTTTTAATGTTGGCTTTTCCAGAAGACAAATTTGACAACATATATTCTTATGAAATATAGTAAATTTATTTTCATCATAGTATTATATATATAATTTTAATTCTAAAAATATTTATATTATATAATTACACAATACTGATTTAGTTAATATTTTAATAATAGAGATATCAAATAAATTTTATTTAAAATATTACGATAAATATAATTTTGGATAATATATTTTTCCAATGAATTTTATGGACTAACTTCAAACATTAGGGATATAATAAAATATTTTTTTCTAGGATAACCCCATATCTTGATATTTCTAAAAATCCATGAAATTAATAGTTTCAAAATTGACACAATTGATATTTTTTCAAAATATTTTTTTATAAAATAATTTAAAAATAATAAAAATTAAAATATATATTAATTATTTTATGGTCTAAAATTTTGTAAATTATTAATTTATGGTATCATTTAAAACAAATAAGTAAATATTCCACCCTTTTAATATTGAAACATTTGTTATGTTAATTAAAATTAAATAGAATAACTAATTATTAATTAAAATGATGAAGATGAAATTGACATAAAAAACGTGTCTAAATTTTATTGGTTGATTATATTTAAATCTTATCATATATTATCTGCAAATAAATCTCATTTTGGATGTATTTGGATTTATTTTAACATTAATTTAAATTAATTGATTTAGAAATTCCAAAAGTGTCTCTCACCCATATTATAAAAGAAAACCTCCTCCCTCATTTATCTACAACTCTTTAATCCTTTAAGTTTGCCTATAACATGACCAGTTCTCTTCTCAACCTCCGTATTTACAATCTTGAGGTTCTACTATTTTCAAAATACCAACTCGAGTGCCAATAAGAGGTGATATAAAGGGAGAACATCAATGAAGAGGTAACCTCCTCTATCGATTATTTCAATCTTTTTTTCTTCTTATGCTTCCACTTCATTAGTTGTTCCATTATAAAGTAATAAATACAACATCATTTATATACTGACATGTTTTTATAATTATGAAACAACTATATTCCACCTTCTATCCATCTTATAAAAAAATGAAACCACCACCCATGTGTACGTACGGCTTACCGTCTCCACGTCGTGGTGTACTCTTTTTTTCAAAAGCACCATACTTTGATGGGTATAATTATGGAATTAATATATATATATATATATGGTTATTATAAAATGATATCTATTTGGAAATTTTATACATCATCCACTTCAAAACCATTCAACAACTATTCGAAAGATATGGTCGCTCGTGCTTCTGTACGACCTACCATCTCCACGATGCACTGTGATTCATTCTACAAGATCGTCATTAAATAATGATTATAAAAATTTACAGAATGAATAAATATGGAATATATTATATTAATATCATTTTCTAATGATATAACTATAACCTAATAAGGATAACATGTACTTATTAGACAAAAAAATTCATTATAACATAAAGCATTTAACACCCAAATAATGAGTAAGAATGAAATGTTACAAACAAACTATGATAATATGATCATATATGATATCATAAAAATTAATCTGCTTATATAATAAGTAAATTAGATTATTTAAATCATTATACAGTAGGTTCCTATACATACGAAGTATATCATATCAAAGGTAAGGGATTATTTTGTCTCACATTTATTTCTGTAGGACATATGCCTTATACAACACATACTTCTTTTATGTGGTTTTTGTGCTTCCCATTAAAGTTTTTATGATTATGATTATTATATTTATGATATTTACATAATTATATAATTTTCTTTATTTTATTATGAAAATGATTTTACGGGTTATATATTTTTAAGGTGTAATTTTTTAGGCTAATTTTTACCATAGATTGTTTATATTTAAGTATTTACTGGGGTATATTTATCATCCACATCCATTTTTTCTATGTATTTAATATTAGTTACATTTTTATAAAAAAAATTATGTTAATTTTATCATTTTTTATTTTTTTTAATTGTTATGAAATTAATCTTTTTTCGTTATTCAATTTGATGTACTTTTTTAATTTTCTGGAAAAAGAGGAGAATGTTTTTTTACTTATACACCATGAACATATATTTACATCATCAAAACACGTGGTTTCAATGAATATTAATCTACATGGTTTCAATTTTATCTTCAACTAAATTATTTTCTTTTAAAATTTTGTGGAATTTTGAGAAAAGAAAATGTTTTTAAAGAAGAAAGGATATTTTCCACCAGAATTAAGTTCAAGTGTTTTATAAAGATTATTTTCCATCTCATATGACACTATTTAAATAGAGTTATGTTTTTATCATTATTATTACTATGAATGGATTGTTTTAATTAAGGAAATATATTTTATATGGATTGTGTTAGGATATAATTATGTTTAAGAAACCCATTTTGATTGTTGTGTTATGCTATGATGAATGCTTCATGTTTTTGTGGAACATGTAAGAATGATTTTATTATGAGATGGGTGGGGAAAATATATCCATCGTATGAATTGGGTAAAGATTTATATCTCATGAGATAAACATGAATCGAAAATAATGTAAATATGGTTCAGTAATACAGTGCTATAATGGAAAGTGAATCCGGATCAGTAATACATGGCTAGAACGACAAGTAAACCTGTTTTAGTAAAGGACTTTATCCACTATGATGGTCTTGGAATCAATGCATTCGCCACTATGGAAGTCATATTACGATCTTATTTATTTTCCACAATTCCATGTTTTTTACCAATGCTATTTTATCATGGTTAATGTTCTTTTATGATCCATATCTTACGTACTACCAAGATTTATTTAAGGACCAAAGATATTGATATTTAAACATTATGTTCATGTTGATACATTATTATATGTATGGTTTGTTCTATGATCTCAATGTTTACCCTTAATAAGAATTTTATCTCACTTTTTTATGTTTTCTTTTCCCTAGGATTAAAAAAAGGTTTTAGGTAGGAAAAGAAAAGGGGAAGATCTTTGTGGGAGATGTATAAGATCTTTCACAAATTTAGAATATTATGGTTCATGTTTCTAAATACACTAACCTACTACAGTGTATGGGAGTCTATTTGTGTCATGTATAAAGTATTCGGTAAAAGTAATTTAGTGTCCATGTAATTCAATTCTAGATCTTTAGATATATCATAATTGATTAGGGATGACTAAGATGGTTTATGGGTTTCACATGTTACACATGACATAATTGGAATGTATTGGAAACCTAGAAACTATCCCCATGACTTGTATATAGCTTGTCCAGTTGATACCTGTAATCCTGCATTATATAGTGAAAGAAAGTATGGGTGATCCTAGGTATATGAATTATTTACTCCTTTGGTGATATATATTACATAGAGACATTATAATAATTTCCCAATGAAGGTATGGTTAATCAGGATCAAGGATGCAAGGATCATCATTGGATGCATTTTTTTATTTTATTCGATTTTTGTACCTGGAAGACAAGGAATATTTCATTAACATAAAATTATGATATAATATTATGGGTTCAATGTTGGTGTGGATTATTGATATTTATCTCACATGACCTACAAATGCACCATGGTGTGTGTGTGGACCTTATTTTTTCTTTTAGGTTTTGTATGGATGCGCGAGGGATAGGGTGAGGCCCATGGTTACATGGTCAAGCATCACGGCTTTTTTGGAGCCTTATGATCGGGTTGGGAAGCTTGAGAGTCATGCAGCCAGGTATGTGGTTCAGAATAGATTTACTAGTAGATCTATGCGTATTTATTTTCATTACTCTACTTCATATGTGGTCTTCCATGTGAGATATTAGTGTTGCATTGTTGACATGGTTGTTTTTTATTTTATTTTCATTTCATTCATTATATCCTTGTATATATTTATTTCTTCTAAACTATGATTATTCACTAAAATTTATTATTATTAGTTATTTACCCTATTTTATTACTCTAATATGAGGGAATACTCTCACTATGAACACCCCCTAGGTCCTCAGTATTATTCAGTAGCCTCTTCCATAAGGGGAGGAATGATTGAGGCCTTCTCACAAACCAATATGGATACAGTTCATAGAGTCATATGAGAGAAGATGTGACAATGTGTTATCATAGGAGTTTCATTCCATTTGTATTCCCATTTGGTATGTATTATACATGGCTATTACAAATGTGTCGAAACCTGTGATGGATATCTGGTTGGCGCATTGAGAATACTTGTTCTAGTAAGAAGTCAAGGTTGGAATGGATATGGCATTGATATTCTGGATATGATATGTTAAAGATTTTATATTATTTGTATCTCAAGGGATCCATGTATGCTGTGGAGATATTGATTTATTAGAGATTTACGGCTCTCAACTCCGTGTTTGAAGGACAATGATTGATTTTGACTACTGTCCATTAGAGGTAGGAGGCATTTGTTCATGAAACATATTTGGCTAGTCGGGTACTCATGTTATAGGCCTTCTAGTGTGTGATATTATAATAGATGATGAGGATTACTATTTAAATAGTGAATAAAAACCTAAATAGTGTTTTATCATATAGTTTCATGGTTGAATTATGCTCAATTGGACTACGTTTTTAGACATCTTTTTACCGACTATATGGAATAAGCTATAAAGTGACATGGTGATGGTGATGTTGATACTATACGTTCTGCACAGGAGTTGAAGTGACCCTTAGTAGTTCAGAATGGGTCATTATAATTTTGTTAGTATATCTGATAGGTCACTAGGGGCATGTGACTCCTTTGAGTGGGATGGTTAGGAGAACCCTATTGACTCGGGCAGCTAATTCCCATCTAGTATACCATTTGTGGGTGTATCTTCTTAAGGATAAATTAACTAAAGATTCATGAAAACCAACATAGTGTTTTTATATCTATCTTACTATGATATATTACTTTATTGGACTTCATTTATAGTTATATAGTTATATTTTTGAGTTGGATGCCAATAGGTACTCGAACACTCCATGATGAACTACAACCTCAAAGGGGTATTAAAATATTTGGATTCCCCAGGAAGTTTTGTTCATTACCCTTTTAATTTTATATCTTGAACCTCTGGGTTGAAGTACCATATAATGATGATTAGAGATAATTAAAGCCTAGTGTAATGGACCAGGGTTTTGGGGTCCATTACTTGATGAAAATATGATGTTGGGTGTTCTGGGTAGTCTGGGAAAGTTATCAAGGCTTCTCAGTGAAGCTTAAGACCCCTAATGGTAGCCTTAGCCTACCGGTAGCAGGCCTACTGGTAGCCTGATCCTACCAGTAGCAGGCCTACCGGTGGCTCGGCCTACCGGTAGCTAGGCCTACCGGTGGCTCGGCCTACCGGTAGCTAGGCCTACCGGTGGCTCGGCCTACCGGGAGCAGGCCTACCAGTAGCTCAGCCTACCTGTAGCCGCAGCATACCGGTAGCCGCGTCCTACCGGTAACTCGGTCTACTGGTAGTCGCAGCCTACCGGTAGACGGGTCCTACCGGTAGCTCCGTCTACCGCTAGTTTCAGCCTACCGATAGCTCAGCCTATGGGTAGCTCAGCCTACTGGTAGCCTCAGCCAACCGGTAGACCGAGCCTACTGGTGACCAAGGGTTTTCTCTGTGGCGCCTCTATTTGTGCAAATTGGATTTTAAGCCGCGTTTTGACCCCTTTTAATGCCATTAATGGGTTTTAATTACATGTTGGTGAGGTTTTAGTTTGTCTTAACCGCCCCAAAGGGTGGGGACTATTAAGTTGGACGTGTGGGGTGGCCCGACCGCGTGGTCAGCCCACGATCCCTCCCCTTCCACGGTTCCGATTTTTTCTCTATATCTTAACCCTCTGAGGGCACTATATCTCAGCCCTTATAGCCTAAAGGATAATATTTTCCCTATGTTTCTTCTTTCTCGATCACCCTATGCTCAGAATACCCTTCCTCCCGGCGAGTCGTACCTCACCCCACAAAGTATTCCGGGGTCTCGTTCCGTGGAGCTCCTTCTACCCCTGTTTCCAGTTTCCATGGGAGGACTTAAACGATGATCCTTGATCAATCAGGTAGGGGCTTTTCTCCTTCGTCTCTCCTTTCTATGTATCATGTGGGGTGGGCATGCTTCTGTCTCTGCGGAAATTGATGAAACCAACTGAAAAAAGATAATGAATGGACCTTTAAATAATGAAAGGGGGTGTGATCATTGTTCTGCTTTGATCTTTCAAGTTGATATATGTTGTGAATTACTCGCTGAAAATCACAGCCGTTGGTGGAATTTCTCTGCACACTAATGAACCACTATGCTCTTGGATGTTGAATAACCATAACATGGAATTGGTTAAATTACGTATACTCGGTTAAATAAATTGAAATCACCAGGATCACCCATGTAATGTGATAACCCTAGTTAAAACATAGTGGAATTGAAATCATGGAGTGTGTTAAATCTTTTAAATCTTAAATATACCTACTTGGTCCTGCTTTGTGTTGGTGGTAGTAGTTTGGTTTGGTTGTTCTTCTTTCGTGTGCCGATTGCGGGTGACCTTATGGTTTTCTTGGATGGGGGCTTGGTTGCTGGGGTGATTTTGGTGGGGATGGAATTCCCTACTGTTATACTTTGGCAGGTTGTGAACCTGAGGCTGTGTGGTTACTCTGTTTATATCACGAATTGGGGTGGAATCCTCTGTTGTTGAGGAACCATTAGCTTCTGGAGTTTGGGGACATGGGGATGTGTCTCAGGGTTTCTTTGGTTCCAGTACTTTGAGGGATCTCACTTGATCCCTAGTCATTGTGACTTCACAGGAGAACATGGTGTGAATGTTTAATTTACCTGATGTTTTTATTTTCTACCTTTTTTGTTGTTCCATATATGAATGTGCCTGTTAGTTGCCCAGTAGTGAAGGGATTAACTCATACTGAACCGTTATGAATGACAACATGAACAAGAGAACTGGGAACTGTTTGTTGTGTGCCTGTTTTCTGAGCCAGTAGTGCTTGTGTACCTGCTTGTATCTAGTTGAGGAGCCATAGGCTGGGCTGTGGGTTGGTATATATATATATGTAGCTGTATGTTTTGTGTTTAGTCGAACCCCACCCATGTTGGACACTTAGGGTTGGACACCCCATTCCACGGGGAAGGGTTTTCCCATAGTTACTCTCTTTCCTGCTCCCTCTTCCCTCGGCTGTGATGGATGGAGGCGACCTTACACCCAATATTCTTCGGGTAGGTTACGTTTGGTGTGTTGTTAGACCAAGACTATTCGGGAAGGTTGTTTTCCCAGGTGTCTTCGGGATGAAGCCTATGTGAGTGCGGGCAGGGATGGATGGTTGTGAGGCCCAGGTGTGTACTGGCAGGGATGGATGGTTCTGAGGCCTAGGTGTGTGTGGGCAGGAAGAGCATGGTAGCATTAGGATGTTTTCTGTTAGGGAGGAGCAGCTAGCTAGTGGGGGATTGGTGGTGCGGGGTACCCAAATTTGTTTTTTTTCTTTACTATTACCTTACTGCTTGTGTTATATGGTGAGTGTGGTCGGTGATGTGGGATGGATAGACTCCTTGATAGTGTTTGGTTGTCTGCTTCTCATGTGACATTATAACGTCTCCCCACTTGTACACGAGAGCTTCAGGTTTTTCCTACTGGTTATACTTTGTATGCTCACCCTATGTTTACTTTCAGGTTGTCAGGAGGGCTTCGGAGGCCGTGCGGGACCTTAATAGGCTGGACGTTGGAGTAGCTGATGGTAGATGTTGATTCTTTTTAGCTTTGTCCCTCCCTGTATGGTTTTTTACTTTGGAGTTCATGCATTTTTTGTTCAGTTTTATTATTAAAACATGTATGTAGTTTGTTTCACTTTGAGTTCCTGGTGGTGTTTGGTGTTGACTCCTTCTTTCTACTAATCCTGGTTAACAAAAAAAAGGGTAATGCCTCCCATATTGTGAAATGTTACACCCTTGGTGCTAGTCTCCACCCTGGGGCCTACTGCAGGCGGGACTCGAGGGTTATTATCTTGTCTTCATCATAAAGAAGGAAGGGCGATGGAGACCTTTTCCACCCCTTCCCTCGTCTTGCCGAAGGCGGGTCGTGAAAGAATGGTATCAGAGGTCGAGGTTGAGGGATAGGATGGAGTATGGAGTTAGGCACTATGAGGATTTCATGGGATGGTAGGGAAACAATGATAGGAGACCTTGGTTCTTGACATAGACCAGGGAGGACCGGCTAGGACACTATATTTTAGGGCCCCCCGTGATCTGATGCAAGGAATATGAAACTGTCAAATGACCAAGCGAGACTACATTTATTGCAGGGTAGAGACCCTAGGGAAGGTACATGCATCATAATAATTGTGTTTTTACTTGATTTGGGGCACCTTGGGGAGGAAAATTTAATAATAATAATAATAATAATAACTCCCTTACTACTCAGGCTTAGGCATTCTTTGTTTACCTGGAAGCTACGGCACCCGGACGTTATCTACGAGCGACTCGGGTGGTTGAGGCCCAGTAGATCGAGGCAGTTGACCAGCAAAGGGTTGACTGGGATGAGGAGTATGACTTATGGCAAAGGACCCTGCACTCCTTCCAGCGAAAAAACCTCAAGAAGTACGAGGCCAGTGTTTTTGACTCAGTGATGGAGGGATGGCTCAAGGAGCTAGCCATCACCTTCTCTTTGATCTGTGCTCCGAGGGAGTACTGGGTTCCATTGGCTATCAGTCAGCTGAGAGGAGCAGCACGTCAGTGGTGGATGCTTTTCCTGGGAGAGAAGACAGAGGCAGAGGTTCCATGTGCCAGTTTTGAGAAGGAATTTTGCGAGGAGTTCCTCTCCTATACCGCAAAGGCTGAGAAGAGACAATAGTTTCTCTCTCTTCAGTAGGGAAGCATGTCGGTTAGGGAGACAGGGATCAAGTTCAAAGATCTTTTGCGCTTTTCCCCGGATCACTTTACGGATGAGGAGTCTCAGGTGAGACAATTAGAGGAGGCACTCCATACTTCTCTTCAGTACGCTGTCACTCCCTTCACTATTCCATCGTACCTAGAATTACAGAAGAAGGCCGAGATCGTAGAGAAGATGCACTCGAGGGGAGGCACACCGTGAGAGGGGAACCAGCTGGGTTAATCAAAGGGGAAGGTGTTCAGCAACTTGCCTCCAGCGACAGGGCCTTCCAGGTTTCGACCAGTAAAGATTAGGACTCCATAGTTCCAGTTCTGAGCTTCTGGCCCTCGACCCTTTTCCAAAGGGCCAGGGCTGAAGTGTTTTGCATGCGGATTTTTCGGGAACATCTAGATCAGGTGTCCGACTCGAGCCCTACATGGTGGAGGTGGGCAGTTCCAGCACCCACCTCAGCAGCATCCATTGCGGGCGAGGCCTTTCCAGCAGTAGAAGCAGGCCCCTGGCCCTCTGAGGGATGACCTTGAGGGAGGAGATCGACACCAAGGTTCTCCTCAGGCACCTCGACCAGGGCGTGGTCGGGGAGGTGGTCGACAATAGCGAGGCAGAGGAGCTGGGCATGAACAGTTGCACGTCGCGGAGCTAGTAGCTCCAACAGGACCAGAGGTCATTCGAGGTACAATCAGTTTGTTCAACACTCTTGTTTCTGCCTTGTTTGATTCAGGAGCTTCGCAGTCATTCGTTAATCCAAGATTAGCCCATGCTCTAGGTCTGGATGCGAAGAGAATTTTTGCACCTCTGGTGTTGAGAATGCTCGTTGGGGGTCAGACCAGCGTATCTTACCTTTTTCGGGTATGTAGACTGATGGTGGGACCACATCAGTCCAGTGGAGACCTTCTTTCTTTGTAGATGCAGCAATATGATGGCATCCTAGGCATCGACTGGTTATTCTCTGTGCATGCCATCCTCGACTGCTATCACAGAAGGATTGAATTCTCCGATGAGGATAGACGGCGTGTGGCTTTTGTTGTGGAGCGGAGTTATTGGGAGGGGAGTCGACAGGTGGAACCACTCCTTTCTATGCTGAATGGGATGTCAGTGGAGTCGGCGGACGCAGGAATGATGGATGTCCCAGAGGTCATAAGATAATTCCCTGATGTCTTTCCCGATGAGGTTGTGACCCTACACCCTCAACGTGATATTGAGTTTGGGATAGACTTACAGCCTGGTGCCCAACCGATCTCGATGGCTCCATATCGGATGGCACCTTCTGAGTTCCAGGAGTGGAGAATTCAGATTGACGATCTGATGGAGAAGTGCTTTGTTCGACCCAGCATGTCTCTTTGGGGTGCTCCAGTTTTGTTTGCCACGAAGGCAGGTGGTAGTCTACGGTTGTGCGTAGACTACTGGAGGTTGAATCAGGTGGCGATAAAAAATCGTTACCCCCGCCTGAGGACAGACGACCTTTTCGACCAGCTGAAGGGAGCAGGTTGGTTCTCTATGATCGATATGTTGTCTGGATACCACTAGTTGAGAGTGAAGGAAGTTGATATCTCAAAGACGGATTTCAGGTGTAGATATGGAAACTTTGAGTCTGTGGTCATACCGTTTGGCGTTACAAATGCTCCAGCTACATTCATGAACCTCATGAACTCTGTTTTCTGAGAGTTTCTGGACAAGTTCGTTGTGGTGTTCTTCGATGACATCCTTTTTTACTCAAGATCAGAGGAGGAGCACGTTGAGCATATTAGGACAGTTTTGGGAGTCCTAAGATACCACACTCTTTATAGGAAATTTTCTAAGTGCAAGTTCTTAACACGGGAGGTACATTTCCTTGGACATGTAGTGTCCTAGAAGGGAATAGCAGTAGACCTGTCGAAAGTCAGGGAAGTCTTTTCATGGGCAGTACCCAAGAATGTGGCAGAAGTTGATAGTTTCCTGGGTTTGGTAGGATATTACCAGAGGTTTTTGCCCTACTTCTCTCAACTTGTAGCGCCGTTGACACATTTAACTAGGAAGGACAAGGCCTTCGTGTGGAGAGACTAGTGCCAGACAGATTTTGGCTACCTAAAGGAGAAGCTGGTTAGTGCTCCAGTACTCCGATTACCAGAGGAAGGGGTGTTGTTTGAAGTGTTCTGTGATGCTTCTGGCATTGGGTTGGGATGTGTGCTGATGCAGCAGTGAGGAGTGATCTCTTATGGGTCTAGGAAGTTACGTCCACATGATCATAAATATGCCACCCATGATCTGGAGCTTGGGCCATGGTGTTCACATTGAAGTTGTGGCGGCATTATCACATCGGAGAGTGCTTTGTGGTCTTCTCAGATCACAAGAGCTTGCATTATATCTTTTCCCTATGAGATCTGAACTTGTGGAAGCGGAGATGGGTTGAGTTCCTCCAAGATTACGACTTCGAGATCTCATATAATGAGGGCAAGGGAAATGTTGTGGCCAATTTCCTGAGCAGGAAGTCACAGAAGGAAGTAGTTCGGGAGTCTACAGATGCTTGGAGAGCGATGGAAGAGTTAGCGGCCTTGCATTTGGATGTAAGGGTGGAAGGTGGAAGAGGTTGTCTGTTTTAGATGATTGTAGTTCCCTCCTTAGTGGTGCAGGGGGAGGAGTCTCAGTGGGGGGACTCAACGGTAAAAGTGATGCGAGATTATTTTTGTCATGGAAATGTTACTGAGGGATGGTCGAAGGATGGTCATCATCGGGTGATTTTCTGTGGGAGGATTTTTGTTCTGGAGGTGATGTGTGAAGGTGTTCTCCGTGAGTTCCATGGATCGGCTTTAACAGTGCATCCTAGGGTCTCAACGATGTACCAAGTCCTAAGGGGACAATTTTTGTAGCCCGGGGTAAAGCGGACAGTGGCAGAGTTCATGGATAAGTTCCTGGTGTGTCAGAAAATGAAGGTTGAACACCATTTTCCTGGAGAGTTGTTACAGCCGTTAGATATTCCCGAGTGGAAGTGGTAAGACATCTCGATGGACTTCATCACAGGTGTAACGCCCCAACCCCAGTTACCCAGTGTCGGGGCATTATTACATAACATTGGAATGATCACAGGAAATATCAAATCTCGAAAGACGGATTAGTTTAGTAGCCTTGGAATAACTAGATATATTCATAAAGTTTTATATTACATCCTAAAAATGAAAACTACAAAAACATAGTATCCAAAGTCTACACTCTTATCCCCTCATACTATCCTTGCAGGTCATTTATAAAATACTTATTCACATCCAGGGAAAAAATAAAACATTGAAAGGGGTGAGCTCAGATGCTCAGTAAGCATAACAATATAGCGGAAACATTCATAAATAAAAATAAAAATTTAAGGCAATGTATAACTAAAAAAAAGACTTTTAAACTTGAAATTCAACATAGTATGGAAAATATAAAATGAAATAATTCCATTTACTTATTCACATGGATATTCTACTAATCGAATAATCACATGCAATATCAATAACCACTTTCATAATGATTTAATGCATAATGCCAGACTATCATAACCCCATAGCCAAGGCCTCGTGCCAAGACTACAAATAAGATTTTTCCAAGGCCTTGTGCCAAGACACTAGTTTGTCTCATGAGACTTACCGATGCATCAAGGAGCTATAGAGGGCTCCACCTGTCACATATTAAGTCCAATGGATTCCTCATATGAACAGGTTTAATCATAACATAAAAATTCGTATTAAAACTAGCATACGAAATGTCAATAATTTCTCTATAAACCATGAATTGTATAAAAATAACACATCCATAGTCAAACAAATCACAAAACCTTCAATACAATATAGAAGTTTTGTATAATAATAAATCAACTTCAAATAAGATTAAAATCCATCAAAGGATGTTGACATCGATGAAATCAAAACTGTTTGAGAGAAATATCCCTTTTTTTGAAATCATTTAATAGTCAAATAATTATAAAATAAAACATTTAATTTTAAAATTTTTGTATATGATTGTAAGGGAAGCTTTGTCAATTTTATAATGGTGGAAAATAGCCACACCCGTCGTATATGTTAAAAAAACATTCTTACCATAATTCTGTCGAAAAGGTTAAAAAGGACCTTGTTTGGAAAATGACGGAAATATTACTTTATAAACCTCTTATAAAAAGTCAGACAAGGGTATAAATGAATTTATACCATAGTCTTTAAAATAGTAAGAATTATTTGAAATACATTTTTAAGAAACATGGTTGTGGATGATAAAGAAGTCCCAGTATATTATTACGTATAAACAACCTCAAATAATGAAGAGATTGAGAAATAAAACCTTACCTTGTACTTTTCCTTGGATGAGGGTAGTTTAACCTCCTGTATAATGGTGAAATAATTGTTATTAAATTATAAAAGAATAATATACATTAATATGATATCATATATGATCTTTTAACATTGATTTCTTAATAATATCTCAGTATTATCGTTGTTTTGGGTGTTAACTTACCCGTTTTCATTTATATGTTTTGTTACGTAAGCCGTGTTTGTCATGGATAGGTTGTATCTTAATAATATCCAGAATGATATCAAGTCCTCAGATACTATTATTAATCATCAAATGATAATTATACTTGAATGGATACGATGGAGAATGAATCTAATAGCGTTCGTAGAGACGGTAGTCCGTAAGTACGCATGAGCGACAATATCATTCTTTTGATATTAAAATAATGTATAATTGGATGGTATATCATATATAAAAAATCATTATCATGTTATATTTATTATTTACATGAATTAAAAATCATTATTATACCCATCCAAATAATAATATATTGAATAACAATTACACCATGACGTTGAGACGGTAAGTCGTACGTATGCATGTATGGTGACATGTCATTCAAAAGATGGATATAATAATGAATATGGTTGTACCATATTTATAATAATGTTACAGTATATAGGAGATACTGGAATCATTATTTTAGAATGCGAAAAACAAATAATGAAGAAGTGGAAGAAGAAAGGAACTTGAAAACGGGTGGTGAAATCATTACCTTTTCTTCAGGTTCTTCCTTTTGAATTGATCAAAAGGGCTGCATAGGTTGGCTTTATGACGAAAGGAAGGCCTCTAGGATGAATTTATGGAAGTTGATAGAGTATTTGGGAATGGTTTGGGCGAACCAAAAGGCTTTTAAGGAGTGAATTAATGAGAAGGAGGAGTGCCCTTTTATAAGAGGGGTGAGGGGCACCTTCGGAAAAGCTAGAAATATTATTTTATAATAAATTCATATTCAGTTTCTAATGGATCCAAAGTGGATTATTTAAATATAAAGGTGGGGATATGTCGAAAACCTCTCAACCAATAGGATTTAGACAGGTTTTGGTTACTATATTAACCTTATCTTTAAGTATTAACTCTTAGTTAATTAGTTTCACTTTTACAATGTCTCTTTGTATTTTTATATTATATGGTTAATAAACTTACTATATACAAACAAGCGACCCCCAAGTGGTTAATTAATGATACACCTATCATTATATAAGTCTCTTGGATGAACGTTATATTTTGAGGAATTTAATTTCAATTAATAATATAATATTTGTTTTAAAAACTCTTTTATGTCAATTTTGATACTATTCAATAAATGATTTTTGTAATTATCATAACAGAATGATTACTTCGATAAAAGTTAATTAAATCATTCATAACATGTCATAGTAACCTATAAAATTATTTTAATTCATTAAAAGTCTCAAATTATATTTATTTGGGTATTTATATTATCAATTACATTAATTTTTCACTATTATGGTAATTATTGCATCATCATTGTGTCATAAATAAATTATATTATTTAATATCTAAAAATTATAAATAAAACATAATTATGTAGGAAATATTTTTAGATTTCTAATGAATATTTATAGTCAAAAATACAACATATATAACCCTTTGTAAAAATTGTTTTTCTAAAAGATATATGTTTTTGTCATTTTTGTATTTATTTTAACTTAATTAAAATAATGTGTCCCTATCACCTACAAGTGGCTCCATGGGATTCCAAAATCGACCCAGTGATGCCCATGGTCGGACATGTATCCACCAATAATTTTAGGACACGTTTTAGGGTAATTTAGTATTATTATAATATTATTTTTTAACCCTTATTTACCGGATTTACCCTTTAACTGTGGTAAATAAAATATTTAACGAAGTAATTATTCAAAATGTCTAAAAATAAAAGTTACCTATTTACACAATTTTGAAATCCTGATTCCAAATATGGAATCCATTTTTCCAAATTCAAAACACAGAAGTGGCAGAAATTAATTTAAAATTAATTCCCGTTGTCAAAACAAAAAGCGTGTTTTTAAGATATAATAACTATCAAAAAATTGGTACTTGTTTATGTCTGGATTAATTGTGAAATTATGTCCAATGACCAATATTGTATTAAATGGTAAAAATATATTCTAAATATACTTTAAAACCACTCAAATTCATAATTTATCACTATTAATTATTTTGATTTAAAAAGTAGTTTTTAATTAAAATTTTGTAATTTTCACTATTCATCAAAATATTAAAGTTATCCGAAAAGTACCAAAATTTCACCTTAGGCTAAATTTGATACTCCGAATCCAAAAATGAAGTACATTTTGAGAGATAAAATTTCTAAAATTTTAAAAAGTAGGTATTACTATTCATAACAGCTAGTTTGATCGGTTGTGGTGTGTGTTAGAACTCGATGATGGGTACAACACACGCTATTGCATTATTCAAAGGAAAGCATACCATGGAAGCTTGGGATGTTTCAATGTAAATTTTTTATGTCCCCATTCTAAAAATTAAATTCATTTAGTCAAATTGAATATATAAAAGTTTAAAATATTGGATTTAAAAAGGGTTCACTATTAAAAGTTAGTAAAAGTGCAATACTGAAAATGAATTTGTTCTTACATTATGTATAAGAAACTCATAATATGGATTCTAAAATTATAAGTATTATATAAAGTTTAATATTTAGTTAATACTATTCATATCCTCTATTGAACGGCTTGTTTGGTAAGTCATGGTGCGCTTGAACTCGGTGTTGCGTGTAGTGAATGTTATTGAATTAACTTGAAGAAATAACACACAATGAAATCTTGGGGTGTTACATTCTCCCCTCCTACAATAAATTTCCTCTTTTCAATGTTGAATTCTTCTTCGAAAATCAAATGTTGAATATAGAAAATATCTTTGTGGGAAAACCCACATCGGAAATAGGGTTAATAAAATTTAGTCTTAATAAGAGGAAAAGAGAAATGAAAGGGTCACCACCAAATTATGATCTCTATTTGGAGAACATTTGTGGAAATTAGAGACATATAATTGGAGGAAAACGTAAATATTTATAGGTAGCGATTGAGGTCATCAATCACAAACAAGTGTAAAATTGATGGCCTTAAATTCATCAATCTATGATGATTTAAAATACCATCGGTTCAGCAAAACATATGGTATTAGGATAACACATTTTTTTTGTTTTAATATCCCTTCACTAGAGTATAAGAATTAATTTCTTCATTGAATAAGAAAAGAAGAAAAATATATACTTGACAAGTAGAGTCTCATCCTTTAACTAAGTTCTACAACAAACTCATATTTCACTCTAAAAGATAATAGAATTTAAAAATAATATTCTATTTATCCTATTCGTATATAGTTAAAAAAATGAATTTATAATTCATCTAGAAGAACCATTAAAAAACAAACTTATTAAATACAGTACATCACGTGGGTCAGTGGTAGGTGATACACCCTTTTCGCCCTTTGGTTGTGGGTTCAAGTCTCGTGTCCTTTCCGGATGCGACGGGTTGCCGCCCGACCTCCGGGTTGTCCTTTTATGGAAATACAAAATAATCCAAACTAGAACTGTCCACAATACTTCAGTCCACAATTTATAAGGAAGGTAAACACAATGAAGATCTTTTTTCCGCATAATAAATGTGAAAACCTTCATCATGTATTATTTTAAAACACTACAACATCTTGAATTACCATAAAACCTTATTGATTACATTCATGATCCCTTATTCCTTAAAGAATAATAGATATACTCCTTCATTCCATAAATGTTGTAAACCCCAACAATGATGGAATATAAAAATCAATAATCAGTGTCAAGGTTGTCAAGAATATCCAATATAATTTATCCAAATAAATCATGTATTATTCTAAAATCACTACCTCGGTATCAGAACGATATTATGGTTTATCATTTTCTCAACCATATATTTTCCAAAAATTTAACCTCCTATTGAGTCGCTTTTCTTTGTTCCACACAATCTCAAGTCCTTAATGAAATAGTACTGCAGTACAATACTTATATACTCCATAATTATTATAACAATTACATTGTTGATACAAAACACAAATGACATAAGAGCTCTAATCATTCCTCTTCATCTGTGGTAGTATCATAACTTGATTATTATCCAATAGCATCATTTGCGGCATAGTCTGATGACTGGGACATGGGTTTGCGTAGTGTCCAAAATCCTTGCAAATTAAGTATTGTACATTTGAAACCATTTTCTTACCCTTGCAGGCACGTACTTTGTGTCCTTTTTCTCGACACTTATAACATACTCCCATTCCCTTCAAGAATTTTCCAAGGTGATTATTTCCACAGTTATCACATATGGGAAAATCCTACTTTACCTTCTTCCTTTTATATGTCCTTCTCTCTACCATCCTTTCCTTATTTTTCTTCCCTTTAGATCCATAGGACTCCAAAAATTCTTTACTTATCTTATCAACACGTGATATTATTTCTTCATATGATGATAATATGTGGGGGACTATTTCCCATCTAAATTCTGGATTAAGACCATAAAAGATATGATCCTACTTACTCTTTGGATCATGCGTATTTTTGAGTACTCATTCCTTCTATTGGGCGTCATTTCTAAACAATGTCAAAAACTAGATCAGTTTATGAATCAATATAAATAAATACATACTTGTAAAACACTTAACATAAATTTAACTATTTATGGATTTAATCTATAATCATAAAAAAAATTCATTGAGGAAGTATATACTCATAAACCCTTCATAATGGTTTGTAATGAAAATGAGAATTATCCTAAGCATATCTCCTGGGAGTGTCATAACCAAGAGTGCAGCAAGGCCCGTTGTCATGCACCAGTTCCCGTTCGAGTCTAGCTCAAAGTGGTGTTTTCAGGTTTTACCCCTAGGTAAATCTATGCCAGAGCCACCTCTACCTGCTCATATCCAAACATGGATGTATTGCTCGGAAAACTCACAATATTTCTACAATAACAAAATTCTAGGAAGTTCCTCTATACTAATCCTCAAAGTCTATCATAGATCTATGTGCTCTAATTAGAGTTTATCTAAATCTAGCTTCCAAGGTTTGTACTAAAATTACTCGGATACCAACTGTACTGCCCCGACCCCAGTTACCCAGAGTCGGTGCCTTATTACATAACATTGGCATGATAAAAAGAAAGATCAAATCTTGAAATACCGATTAGTTTAGTAGCCTCGGAATAACTAGATATATTCATAAAGTTTTACATTACATCATAAAAATGAAAACTACAACAACATAGTCTCTATAGTCTACACTCGTATCCCCTCATACTATCCTTACAGGTCATTCATAAAATACTTCTTCACATCATGGGAAAAACTAAAACCATGAAAGGGGTGAGCTTAGATTCTCAGTAAGGATAACAATATAGTGAAAAATTTCATAAATAAACAAAAAAATTTAAGCCAATGTTTAACTAAAACAAAAGCCTTTTAAATTTGAACTTCAACATAGTATGGAAAAAAATAAAATGAAATAATTCCATTTACTTATTCACATGGATATTCTACTAATCGAATAATCACATTCAATATCAATAACCACTTTCATAATGATGGAATGCATAATGCCAGACTATCATAACCCCATAGCCAAGGCCTCCTGCCAAGACTACAAATAAGATTTTTCAAAGGCCTTGTGCCAAGACAGTAGTTTGTCTCATGATACCTACCGATGCATCGATGAGCTATAGCGGGCTCCACCCATCTCATATTAAGTCCAATGCATTCCTTATATGAACAGGTTCAAACATAACATAATCATTTGTATTAAAACTAGCACACGAAATGTCAATACTTTCTCCATAAACAATGAATGGTATAAAAATAACACATCGATAGTCAAACAAACCACAAAACCTTCAATACAATATGGATGTTTTTTATCATAATAAATCAACTTCAAATAAGCTTAAAATCCATCAAAGGATGTTGACATAGATGAAATCAAAACTATTTGAGAGAAATATCCCTTTTTTTGAAATCATTTAAAAGTCAAATAATTATAACATAAAAGATTTACTTTGAAAATTTTCTTATAAGCTTGTAAGGGAAGCTTCGACGATTTTATAATGGCGGAAAATAGCCGCACCCGCCGTATAGGTTAAAAAACATTCTTACCTTAATTCTGTCAAAAAGGTTAAAAAGGACCTTATTTGGAAAACGACGGAAGGATTCCTTTATAAACCTCTTATAAAAAGTCAAACAAGGGTATACATGAATTTATAGAATAGTACTTAAAATAGTAAGAGTGATTTGAAATACATTTTTAAGAAACATGGATGTGGATGATACAGAAGTCCCAATAGATTATTATGTATAAACAACCTTGGATAATGAAGAGATTGCGAAATAAACCCTTACCTTGAACTTTTCCTTGGTTGAGGGTAGGTTAACCTCCTATATAATGGTGAAATAATTTTTATTAAATTATACAATATTCATATACATTAATATGATATCATATATGATCTTTTAACATTGATTTCTTAATAATATCTTAGTATTATCGTTGTTTTGGGTGTTAACTTACTCGTTTTCTTTTATATGTTTTGTTAC
Organism: Viscum album; assembly: GCA_963277665.1. Taxonomy (NCBI): domain Eukaryota; kingdom Viridiplantae; phylum Streptophyta; class Magnoliopsida; order Santalales; family Viscaceae; genus Viscum; species Viscum album. The sequence goes on from OY728121.1 coordinate 1,122,370,076, forward strand.
GTAAGCCGTGATTGTCATGGATATGTTGTATTTTAATAATATCAAGATTGATAACAAGTACTTAGATACTATTATTAATCATCAAATGAGAATTAGACTTGAATGGATACGATGGAGAATGAATCTCATCGCGTTCGTGGAGACGGTAGTCCGTACGTACGCACGAGCGACAATATCATTCTTTTCATATTAAAATAATATATAATTGGATGGTATATCATATATACAATATCATTATCTTTTTATATTTATTATTTACATGAATTTAAAATCATTATTATACCCATCCAAATAATAATATATTGAATAACAATTACACCATGACGTGGAGACGGTAAGCCGTACGTATGCACGTATGGTGACATGTCATTCAAAGGATGGATATAATACTGAATATGGTTGTAACATATTTATAATAATATTACAGTATATATGAGATACTGGATTAATTATTTTATAATGGAAAAAACAAAGAAAGAAGAAGTGGAAGAAGAAAGGAACTTGAAAAAGGGTTGTGAAATCATTACCTCTTCTTCGGGTTATTCCTTTTGATTTGATCAAAAGGGCTCCTTAGGTTGGATTTCTAACTAAAGTAAGGCCTATAGGATGAATTGAGGGATGTTGAGAGAGTATTTGGTCAGGGGATGGCCGAACCAAGAGGCTTTGAAGGTGTTAATTAATGAGAAGGGGGAGTTCCTTTTTATAAGAGGGGTGAGGGGCACCTTTTGAAAAGCTCGAAGAATTATTTTATAATAAATTCATATTCGGTTTCTAATGGATCTACAGTGAATTATTTAAATCTTAAGGCGGGTATATTTCTAAAATCACTCATAAAATATGATTTAGATAGGTTTGGGTTACTATATTAACCTTATCTTTAATTATTAACTCTTAGTTAATTAGTTTCACTTTTACAATGTCTCTTTGTATTTTTATATTATATGGTTAATAAACATACTATATATATCCAAAAGACCCTCAAGTGTTCCATTAATGATAAAACTATCATGATATAGGTCTCTTTTATGATCCCTAAATTTTTAGGAATTTAATATCAATTAATAATATAATATTTGTTTTAAAAACTCTTTTATGTCAGTTTTGACACTATTCAATAGTTGATTTTTTTAAAAATCATAACAGAATTATTACTTCGAAAAACGTTAATCAAACCATTCCTAACATGTCATAATTACCTAGAAAATTATTTTAATTCATTAAAAGTCTCAAATTATATTTATTTGGGTATTTATAATATCAATTATTTTAATTTTTCACTATTATGGTAATTACTACATCATCATTGTGTCATAAATAAATTACATTATTTAATTTCTAAAAATTGTAAATAAACTAGAATTGTGTAGGAAATCTGTTTTTCTTTCTAATGAATATTTATAGTCGAAAATACAACATATATAACCCTTTGTAAAAATTGTTTTGCTAAAAGATATATGCTTTTATCATTTTTGTATTTATTTTAACTTAATTAAAATAATGTGTCCCTATCACCTACATGTGGCTCCATGGGGTCACAAAATCGACCCAAAGATGCCCATGGTCAGACATGTATCCACAAATAATGTTAGGAAACGTTTTAGGGTAATTTAGTATTATTATAATATTATTTTTTAACCCTTATTTACCGGATTTACCCGTTAACTGTGGTAAATAAAATATTTACCGAAATAATTATTCAAAATGTCTAAAAATAAAATTTACCTATTTACACAATTTAGAAATCCTAATTCCAAATATGGAATCCATTTTTCCAAATTCAAAACAGAGAAGTGGCAGAAATTATTTTAAAATTAATTCTCGCTGTCAAAACAAAAAGTGTGTTTTTAAGATATAATAACTATCAAAAGATTGGTACTTGTTTATGTCCGGTTTAATTGTGAAATTATGTCCAATGACCAAAATTGTATTAAATGGTAAAAATATATTCTAAATATACTTTAAAACCACTCAAATTAATATTTTATCACTATTAATTATTTTGATTAAAAAAGTTGTTTTTAATTAAAATTTAGTAATTTTCACTATTCATCAAAATATTAAAGTTATCCGAAAAGTACCAAAATTACACCTTAGGCTAAATTAGATACACCAAATCCAAAAATGATGTCAATTTTGAGAGATAAAATTTCAAAAAATTTAAAAAGTAGGTATTACTATTCATAATGGCTAGTTTGATCGGTTTTGGTGTGTGTTTGTACTCGATGTTGCATACAACACATGATATTGCATTATTCAAAGGAAAGCGTACCGAGGAAGCTTGGGATGTTTCATTGTAAATTTTTGATATCCCCATTCTAAAAATTAAATTTATTTAGTCAAATTAAATATATAAATGTTTCAAATATTGGATTTAAAAAGGGTTTACTATTAAAAGTTGGTAAAAGTGCAATACTGAAAATGAATTTGTTCTTACATTGTGTCTAAGAAACTCATAATATGGATTCTAAAATTATAAGGATTATATAAAGTTTAAAATTTATTTAATAATATTCATAACCTCTTTTGAAAGGTTTGTTTGGTAAGTCATGGTGCGCTTGAACTCGGTGTTGCGTGTAGTGAATGTTATTGAATTAATTTGATGAAATAACACACTATGAAATCTTGGGATGTTACATTCTCCCCTCCTCCAATAAATTTCATCTTTCAATTTGTAATTCTTCTTCGAAAATAAAACGTTGAATATAGAAAATATCTTTTTCGGAAAACCCACATCGGAAATTGGGTTAATAAAATTTAGTCTTAATAAGAGGAAAAGAGAAATGAAAGGGTTGCCACCAAATTACGATCTCTATTTGGAGAACATTAGTGGAAATTAGAGACATATAATTGGAGGAAAAAATTAAAAAATGATAGGTAGTTATTGAGGTCATCAATCAAAAACAAGTGTAAAATTGAGGGCCTTAAATTCATCAATATATGATGATTTAAAATACCATCGGTTCAACAAAACATATGGTATTAGGATAACACATTTTTTTGTATTAATATCCCTTCAATAAAGTATAAGAATTAATTTCTCCATTGAATAAGAGAAGAAGAAAAATATATACTTGACACGTAGAGTCTCATCCTTTCACTAAGTTCTACCACAAACTCATCTTTCACTCTAAAAGATAATAGAACATAAAAAGAATATTCTATTTATCCTATTCGTATAGGGTTAAAAATATGGATTTATAATTCATCTAGAAGAACCATTAAAAAAATGAAATTATTAAATCCAGGACATCATGTGGGTTAGTGGTAGGTGATACACCCTTGTCGCCCTTTGGTTGTGGGTTCAAGTCTCGCGGCCTTACCGGACACAACAGGTTGTCGTCCGACCTCCGGGTTGTCCGTTTAGGGTAATCCAAAATAATCCAAACTAGAACTATCCAAAATACTTCAGTCCAAAATTTATAAGGAAGGTAAACACAATGAAGATCTTTTTTCCCGCGTAATAAATGTGAAAACCTTCATCATGTACTCTTTTAAAACACTACAACATCCTAAATTACCATAAAACCTTATTGATTACATTCATGATCCCTTATTCCTTAAAGAATAATAGATATACTCCTTCAATCCATAAATGTTGTAAATCCCAACAATTATGGAATATACAAATCATTAATCAATGTCAAGGTAGTCAAGAATATCCAATATAATTTATCCAAATCAATCATGTCTTATTATAAAATCACTACCTCGGTATCTGAACCATATTATGGTTTATCATTCTCTCAACCATATATTTTCAAAAAATTTAACCTGCTATTGAGTCACTTTTCTTTGTTCCACACAATTTGAAGCCCTTAATGAAATAGTACTGCAGTACAATCCTTATATACTCTATAATTATTATAACAAGTACATTGTTGAAACAAAACTCAAATGACATAAGAACTCTAATCATTCCTCTTCATCTGTGGTAGTATCATAACTTGATTATTATACAATAGCATCATTTGCGGCATAGTCTGATGACTGGGACATAGGTTCGCGTAGTGTCCAAACTCCTTGCAAATGAAGCATTGTACATTTGAAACCATTTTCTTACCCTTGCAGTCACGTACATTCTGTCCTTTTTCTCCACACTTATAACATACTCCCATTCCCTTCAATCATTTTCCAAGGTGATTCATTCCACAGTTATCACATATGGGAAAATCCTTCATTACCTTCTTCCTTTTATCTGTCCTTCTCTCTACCATCCTTTCCTTCTCTGGCTTCCCTTCAAAGCGATAGGACTCCGAGAATTATTTACTTATCTTATCAACACGTGATACTATTTCTTCATATGATGACAATACATGGGAGACTATTTACCTTCTAAATTCTGGATTAAGACCATGAAAGATATGATCCTCCTTACTCTTTGGATCATGCAATATTGTTGGAGTACTCATTCCTTCTATTGGGCACCATTTCTAAACAATGTCATAAACTAGATCAGTGTATGTATCAAAATAAATAATTCCATACTTGTAAAACACGTAACATAAATTGAACTATTTATGGATTTAATCTATAATCATAAAAATGTTTTCTTTGAGGAAGTATATAATCATAAACCCTTCATAAGGGTTTGTAAATAAAATGAGAATTATCCTAATCATATCCCCCGGGAGTGTCGTAACCAAGAGTGCAACAAGGCCTGTTGTCGTGCACATGTTCCCGTTCGAGTCTAGCTCAAAGCGGTGTTTTCAGGTTTTACCCCTACATACTTCTATACCAGAGCTGCCTCTACCTGCTCGTATCCAAACAGGGATGTAATTCTCGGAAAACTCACAAAATTACTACAACACCAAAATTCTAGGATGTTCTTATATACTAATCCTCAATGTCCATCTTAGATCTATGTGCTCTAATCAGAGTTTATCTAAATCTAGATTCCAAGGTTTGTACTAAACTTACTCTGATACCAACTGTAACGCCCCGACCCCAGTTACCTAGAGTTGGTGCATTATTACATAACATTAGCATGATCACAAGAAAGATCAAATCTCGAAAGACCGATTAGTTTAGTAGCATTGGAATAACTAGATATATTCATAAAGTTTTACATTACATCATAAAAATGAAAACTACAACAACATAGTCTCCATAGTCTACACTCTTATCCCCTCATACTATCCTTGCATGTCATTCATAAAATACTTCTTCACATCCTGGGAAAAAATAAAACCTTGAAAGGGGAGAGCTCAGATGCTCAGTAAGGATAACAATATAGCGGAAACATTCATAAATAAACATAAAAATTTAAGGCAATGTATAACTAAAACAAAATTTTTTTAAATTTGAACTTCAACATAGTATGGAAAAAATAAAATGAAATAATTCCATCTACTTATTCACATGGATATTCTACTAATCGAATAATCAGATTCAATATCAATAACCACTTTCATAATGATGGAATGCATAATGCCAGACTATCATAACCCCATAGCCATGGCCTCGTGCCAAGACTACAAATAAGATTTTTCCAAGTCCTTGTGCCAAGACACTAGTTTTTCTCATTATACCTACTGATGCATCGATGAGCTATATCGGGCTCCACCCATATCATATTATGTCCAATGCATTCCTTATATGAACAGGTTTAAACATAACATAATCATTCGTATTAAAACTAGCATACGAAATGTCAATACTTTCTCCATAAACCATGAATGGTATAAAAATAACACATCAATAGTCAAACAAATCACAAAACCTCCAATACAATATGGAATTTTAGTATCATAATAAATCAACTTCAAATAAGTTTAAAATCCATCAAGGAGGTTGACATAGATGAAATCAAAACTATTTGAGAGAAATATCCCTTTTTTAAATCATTTAAAAGTCAAATAATTATAAAATAAAACATTTACTTTGAAAATTTTCTTATAATCATGTAAAGGAATCTTCGACGATTTTATAATGGCGGAAAATAGCCACACCCGCCGTATAGGTTAAAAAAACATTCTTACCATAATTCTGTCGAAAAGGTTAAAAAGGACCTTGTTTGGAAAATGAAGGAAGGATTCCTTTATAAACCTCTTATAAAAAGTCAAACAAGGGTATAAATGAATTTTTACCATATTACTTAAAATAGTAAGAATGATTTGAAATACATTTTTAAGAAACATGGATGTGGATGATAAGGAAGTCCCAATAGATTATTACGTATAAACAACCTCGGATAATGAAGAGATTGCAAAATAAACCCTTACCTTGTACTTTTCGTTGGTGGAGGGTTGGTTAACCTCCTGTATAATGGTGAAATAATTTTTATTAAATTATAAAAGAATAATATACATTAATATGATATCATATATGATCTTTTAACATTGATTTCTTAACAATATCGTAGTATTATCGTTGTTTCGGGTGTTAACTTACTCGTTTTCTTTTATATGCTTTGTTACGTAAGCCGTGTTTGTCATGTATAGGTTTTATTTTAATAATATCAAAATGATATCAAGTCCTTATATACTATTATTAATCATCAAATGAGAGTTATACTTGAATGGACACGATGAAGAATGAATCTCATCGCGTTCGTAGAGACGGTAGTCCGTACGTACGCACGAGCGACAGTATCATTATTTTGATATTAATATAATATATAATTGGATGGTATATAATATATACAGAATAATTATCATTTTATATTTATTATTTACATGAATTAAAAATCATTATTATACCCATCCAAATAATAATATATTGAATAACAATTACACCACGACGTGGAGACGGTAAGCCGTACGTACGCACATATGGTAATATGTCATTCAATGGATGGATATAACATTGAATAAGGTTGTACCATATTTATAATAATATTACATTATATAGGAGATACTAGATTCATTATTTTAGAATTGGAAAAACAAATAAAGAAGAAGTGGAAGAAGAAAGGAACTTGAAAAAGTGTGGTAAAACCATTACCTCTTCTTCGGGTTCTTCCTTTTGATTTGATCAAAAGGGGTCCTGAGGTTGGATTTCTAACTAAAGTAAGGCCTCTAGTATTAAGTTAGGGAGGATTAGAGAGTATTTGGTCAGGGTTTGGCCAAACCAAAAGGCTTTGAAGGTGTGAATTAATGAGAAGGAGGAGTTCCCTTTTATAAGAGGGGTGAGGGGCACCTTTGGAAAAGCTAGAAGTATTATTTTATGATAAATACATATTCGGTTTATAATGGCTCAAAAGTGTATTATTTAAAGGATAAGGTGGGGATAGGTCGAAAACCACTCAACCAATATGATTTAGACAGGTTTGGGTTACTATATTAACCTTATCTTTTAGTATTAACTCTTAGTTAATTAGTTTCACGTTTACAATGTCTCATTGTATTTTTATATTATATGGTTAATAAACTTACTATATACATCCAAGAGACCCCCATGTGGTCCATTAATGATACACCTATCATGATATAAGTCTCTTGGATGATCCTTATATTTTGAGGAATTTAATATCAATTAATAATATAATATTTGTTTTAAAAACTCTTTTATTTCAATTTTGACACTATTCAATAGTTCAATTTTGTAAAAATAATAATAGAATGATTAATTCGAAAAAAGTTCATTAAATCATTCCTAACATTTACTATTAACCTATAAAATTAGTTTAATTCATTAAAAGTCTCAAATTATATTTATTTGTGTATTTATAATGTCAATTATTTTAATTTTCACTATTATGGTAATTACTCCATCATCATTGTTTCATAAATAAATTATATTATTTAATGTCTAAAAATTCTAAATAAACTACCATTATGTAGGAAAGTTTTGTTTATTTCTAATGAATATTTATAGTAGAAAATCCAACATATATAACCCTTTGTAAAAATTGTTTTGCTAAAAGATATATGCTTTTGTCATTTTTGTATTTATTTTAACTTAATTAAAATAATGTGTCCCTATCACCTACAAGTGGCTCCATGGGGTCAAAAAATCGACCCAAAGATGCCCATGGTCAGAAATGTATCCACTAATAATGTTATGACACGTTTTAGGATAATTTAGTATTATTATAATATTATTTTTTAACCCTTATTTACCAGATTTACCCTTTAACCGTGATAAATAAAATATTTACCGAAGTAATTATTCAAAATGTCTAAAAATAAAAGTTACCTATTTACACAATTTGGACATCCTGATTCCAAATATGGAATCCATTTTTCCAAATTCCAAACACAAAAGTGGCAGAAATTAATTTAAAATTAATTTCCGCTGTCAAAACAAAAAACGTGTTTTTAAGATATAATAACTATCAAAAGATTGGTACTTGTTTATGTCCGGTTTAATTGTGAAATTATTTCCAATGAGCAACACTGTATTAAATGGTAAAAATATATTCTAAATATACTTTAAAACCACCCAAATTCATAATCTATCACTATTAATTATTTTGATTTAAAAATTTGTTTTTAATTAAAATTTAGTAATTTTCATTATTCATCAAAATATTAATGTTACCCAAAAAGTACCAAAATTTCACCTTAGGCTAAATTTTATCCTCCGAATCCAAAAATTAATTCCATTTTGGGAGATAAAATTTCTAAAATTTTAAAAATTAGGTATTACTATTCATAACTGCTAGTTTGATCGGTTGTGGTGTGTGTTAGAACTCAATGTTGCGTACAACACACGCTATTGCATTATTCAAAGGAAAGTGTACCATGGAATCTTGAAATGTTTCATTGTAAACTTTTGATGTCCCCATTCTAAAAAGTAAATTTATTTAGTCAAATTGAATGTATAAAAGTTTAAAATATTGGATTTAAAAAGGGTTCACTATTAAAAGTTGGTAAAAGTGCAATACTGAAAATGAATTTGTTCTTAAATTATGTCTAAGAAACTCATAATATGGATTCTAAAATTATAAGGATTATATAATGTTTAAAATTTAGTTATTACTATTCATAACCTCTTTTGAACGGCTTGTTTGGTAAGTCATGGTGTGCTTGAACTCGGTGTTGCGTGTAGTGAATGTTATTGAATTAATTTTAAGAAATAACACACTATGAAATCTTGGGTTGTTACAATAGGGCTACCCAGGGCTTAGGGAGGTTATGATGCCATCTGGGTAGTGGTGGATCAGTTGATGAAATCGGCACACTTCATGGAGATTAAGGAGTCCAGTCCGTTAGGCTCCTTAGCCCAGAGGTACGTCGATGAGGTAGTGCGGTTGCATGGGATTCGGAGGTCTATTGTCTCCGATCGAGACACGCAATTTACCTAATGAGTCTAGAGGGGATTACAACATTCCTTTGGCACCCAACTACTCTTTAGCACTGCTTTCCACCCTCAGACAGATGGGAAGACAGAACAAACAATCCAATCGTTGGAATACATGCTGCGGGCATGTGTTATGGATTTTGGGGGATCCTAGGTATGACACTTGACTCTAATGGAGTTTCTTATAAAAACAGCTTCAATTACACTATCGGCATGAAACCATTTGAGGCCTTGTATAGAAGACCATGTCGTTCACCCGTTTTCTGGACCGAGGATGGGGAAGCAGCTGTTCTTGGTCCAGAAGTGGTGCAGGGTACCACTAAGAAGGTTCAGCTCGTGCGCGAAAGGATGAAGGCATCCCAGGACCGGCAGAAGTCGTATGCCGATCATAGGAGGAGGCCCTTGGAGTTTGAGGTTGGGAATCATGTGTTCTTGAAGGTTTCACCTCGACATGGGAAGTGAAGGTTTGGGAAGGGGAGTAAGCTCTCCCCTAGGTTCATCGGACCTTTCGAGGTGTTGGGATGAGTTGGTGAGGTGGCGTATCAGCTGGTACTGACACCATATTTGGATAAAGTTCACAACTTCTTTAACATCTCACAGCTTTGTCGATATCTACACGACGACTCCCACGTCATCGAATGGGGAGAATTATATGTGGAAGAGGTTGCAGCCTTCATAGAACGACCGATAAAGATTGAGGATCGTAAGGATAAAGTGCTTTATAGATGAACCATCACCTGACTCGTGTGTTGTGGAGGCATGGTGGCCCGGAAGGGAGCACTTGGGAGCGGGAGGCGCAGTTACACGTCCATTACCAAGAGCTGTTTTGACTTACATGTTGTTTTGTTCTGAGTTTTGTTAAGATGTTTCACCTTGTGCTTCAATATAAGAAATTATTGTTTTGATTAACCATGAGATGATCTGCTCCATGTTCCCTCTATGTGTGTCTGGATGTGTGATGATGGGAAAACCTGACTGCTAATCAGGACGCATTAATGCGGATGCGATTAATCCCGTGTGGGTGATTCAATGCTTCCCAAAGAGGATAATACCCTAAAATGTTGGAAGGGAATCCCTCACTCAGGTGTCGGGCAGTGTGAATCCTTGTCCTTGTTGTGAATGTTGTGGTTGATAACTTCTCCAAGTATTCCTAGATGTTGGAGGGGTTCTGTCCCAGCTTTGGGACAACTCAGGGGTTTTCCCCTGAGAAGTATCTTAAGAGGGTGGTTGTTCGGACCCCACTCTTCTCCTTTATGGTTTCTTCTTATATTCTCAGGGATGAGAATAGTTTGAGAAGTATCTGATGTAATGGCCCAGGGATTTGGGGTCTATTACTTGGTGAAAATCTAATGTTGGGTGTTCTGGGTAGTTTGGGAAAGTTATTGAGGCTTCTCAGTGAAGCTTAAGACCCCTAATGGTAGCCTTATCCTACCGGTAGTAGGCCTACCCGTAGCCTTATCCTACCAGTAGCAGTCCTACCAGTGGCCCGGCCTACCAGTAGCTTCGCCTACTAGTAGCACGGCCGACCGGTAGCAGATATCCCGGTAGCACGCCTTTCAGTAGCTCGGCCTACTGGTAGCCGCAGTCTATCGGTACCTTGGCCTACCGGTAGCCGCAGCCTACCGGTAGCTCGATCTAATGGTAGCTGCAGTCTACCGGTAGAGGCGGCCTACCAGAAGCTCGGTCTACTGGTAGCCACAGCCTACCGGTAGTCGCGGCCTACCGGTAGCTCGGTCTACCAATAGCCGCCGCCTACCGGTAGCTTGGTCTACCGGTAGCTCAGCCTACTGGTAGCCTCAGCCAACCTTGTAGACCTAGCATACTGGTGACCACGGGTTTTCCCTGTGGCACCTCTTTATGCGTAAATTGGATTTTAAGCCGCGTTATGACCCCCTTTAAAGCCATTAACAGGTTTTAATTAAATTTTGGTGAGGTTTGAGTCCGTTTTAACCGCCCCAATGGGCGGGGACTTTTAAGTTGGACGTGTCGGGTGGCCCAACCGCGTGGTCAACCAACGATCCCGCTCCTTCCGTGGTTCTAAGTTTTTCTCTGTATCTTAACCATCCAAGGGCACTGTATCTCAGCCCTTATAGATTAAAGGCTAATATTCTCCCTATGTTTCTTCTTTATCGATCACCCTGCGCTTAGAATACGCTTCCTCATGGCAAGTCGTACCTCACCCCACAATGTTTTCCTGGTTCGCGTTCCGTGGAGCTCCTGCTACCCCTGTTTTCAGTTTCCACAGGAGGACATAAAAGACGATCCTTGATCAATCAGGTAGGGACTTTTCTCCTTCATCTTTGGTTTCTGTGTATCATGTGGGGTGGGCATGCTTCTGTCCTTGCAGAAATTGACGAAACCCAATGAATAAAAATAATGAATGAAACATTAAAGAATGAAAGGGTGGTTGTGATCATTGTTCTTCTATGATCTTTCATGTTGATATATGTTGTGAATTACTCACTGAAAATCATGGTCATTGGTGGCCTTTCACTACGCACTAATGAACTACTATGCTGCTGGATGTTGAATAACCATAACATGGAATTGGTTAAATCACGTATACTAGGTTAAATAAATTGAAAGCACCAGGATCACCCCTGTTATGTGATAACCCCGGTTAAAACACAGTGGAATTGAAATCATGGAGTGTGTTAAATATTATAAATCTAAAAAATACCTACTTGGGCCTACTTTGTGTAGGTGGTAGTAGTTCCGTTTGGTTGTTCTTCGTTCGCATGCCGATTGCGGGTGACCTTATGGTTCTCTTGGATGGGGGCTTGGTTTCTGGGGTGATTTTGGTGGGTATGGGTTCCCCTGTTATTATACTTTGGTCGGTTGTGAATTTGAGGTTGTGTGGTTACTCTGTTTATATCACGAATTGGGGTGGAATCTTCTGTTGTTGAGGAACCTTTGGCTTCTAGAGTTTGGGGACATGTGGCTGTGTCTTAGGGTTGATTTGGTTCCTGTAATTTGAGGGATCTCACTTGATCCCTAGTTGTTGTTACTTCACAAGAGAACTGAGTGTGAATGTTTAATTTACCTGATTTTTTTCTGCCGTTTTTATTGTTCCATCTGTGAATGTGCATGTTAGTTGCCCAGTAGTGAAGGGATTAACTCATACTGAACCGTTATGAATGATAACATGAATAAGGGAACTGGGAACTGTTTCTTGTGTGCCTATTTTCTGAGGTAGTAGTTCTTGTGTACCAACTTGTATCTAGTTGAGGAGCCATAGGTTGGGCTGTGTGTTGGTATATATATATGTAACTGTATATTTTGTGTTTAGTCGTACCCCACCCATGTTGGGCACTTAGTGTCGGACACCCCATTCCATGGGGAAGGGTTTTCCCCTAGTTACTCTCCTTCGTACTCCCTCTTCCCTCGGTTGTGATGGCCGGAGGTGACCTTACACCCAACATTCATCGGGTAGGTTCCGTTTGGTGTGTTGTTACCCCAAGAGTCTTCTGGAAGGTTGTTTTCCCAGGTGTCTTCGGGATGAGGCCCAGGTGAGTGTGGGTAGGGATGGATGGTTTTGAGGCCCAGGTGTGTGCGGGCAGGGATGGATGGTTATGAGGCCCTGGTGTGTGTCGGAAGGAAGAGCATGGTAGCATCAGGACTTTTGCCGTTAGGGAGTAGCATCTGGCTAGTGGGGGAATGGTGGTGCGGGGTACGCAAATATGTTTTGTGCTTTACTGTTACCTTACTTCTTATGTTATTTGGTGAGTGTGGCCGGTGAGGTTGGATGGATAGAATCCTTGATAGTGTTTGTTTGCCTGCTTCTCACGGGACTTTAGTACATCTTCCCACTTGCGCACGAGAGCATTAGGTTTTTCCTACTGGGTATACTTTGTATGCTCACCCTACATTTACATTCAGGTTGTTAGGAGGACTTTGGAAGCCGCACGAGACATTATTATGCTGGACATTGGAGTTTCTGTTGGTGGTTGTTGATTCTATTTAGATTTTTCCCTTCCTGTATGGTTTTTACTTTGGAGTTCTTGCATTTTTTGTTTATTTTTATTATTAAAACATGCATGTAGTTTGTTTCACTTTGAGTTTCTGTTGGTGTTTGGTGTTGACTCCTTCTTTCTCCCAATCCTAGTTAATAAAAAAGGGTAATGCCTCCCATATTGTGAAATGTTACACCCTTGGGGCTAGTCGCCACCCCGGGGCCTACTAGAGGTAGGACTCAGGGGTCATTATCTCGTCTTCGGCTTAACGAAGGAAGGGAGGTGGAGACCTTTACTACCCCTTCCCTCATCTTACCGAAGGCGAGTCGTGACACCTAGAAGTATTATCCTCTGAAGGTGATTCCATTAAAAACCTCCTTTATATAGATGTATTTTCAACATGTTTCACTTCAATGGGAATAAAATTACATCCAATAGTTTCTTTCCAGTATAAAATGAAATTTAAAATCATAATAACTCAAATTAAGTAGTCGTTATTGAACCCTTGCGGGATGAGGTTAATTGTACCTGCCTTCAATTTTTTCTTTAATAGACGAAATGTTATGTTTCCTATCAATAAGAGAAATATGGTCTAGCTATTCAAGCATAGTAACACTGACATGAGACATAGTCAGTTGGGTTGTTTGGGATACATAGAGGCCCTTAGTTTGGACTCATAACATTTTGATTTAGTGTTTTTTAGATAAAGGTAAACCCTTCATAGGCTTTGGCCTGAGATTTAATATGCCTTTTGAGGTTGTTAGATTGATTTTCTGCTCCTTTTGATATAGATACATGGGAGGTACTCAGGATTAATGATGTATTCATGGTAAATCCTTTGGTTTTTAAAAAGAAACCCAGGGTTACTAGGTATCAAGACTAGATATCATAGGCATGACTATTCATGTGCTTATCCCTATTGAAAAGTGAGTGTAATATTACAAATGTAGTGAGATTGTGGGTAGACGCTCATGTTTGGAATGAAATTTTTCAATGGATAATTCTGTCTATGTGATGTGTACATGATTCAAATAGGGTATTTACAACTACAGTTTATACCAGACATGTCAAAAAAAAACCTTTTTTCATTTTCAATAGAAGTGATTCAGGAATTTTTAGAAGACAACATAAATATTCCATTCAATAATTTTTAAAAAAAATTCAATCATGGGTGAAAATATCTTTAATATATCATTTTTTGATCATTAAAAATGTTTTTTAAAACATTTTTATAAAAACATGGTTTTGGGAAAAAATGGAATTCCGATCAATGAAAAATTAAATATGTATTTTGTTTAAACTTAATTTTTGACCTTTTTAGTACATAAAGAGAATAAAAGGAATGGAAAGAATGTAATATAATTACATAACCATAGGTTAATAAAATTCATGGGTTTATTCACAAATGGATCATAATATTCTATCATTATAAACATGATCTTAAATAATCATGATAAATGGTGGGATTATTAAATAAAAACATTACAACTTTGGTAACTATGAAAACATAAGCACTATGAATAAATAAAAATAAATGAAACATAAAATATCACGTGGATAAATAAATTCATTATATTATATGTTAATGGGGATATATATACACCTAATAAAATAATATAGGTGCATAACATAATTTACCTCTCAAATATGGTAAATTGAGAAACAAATCCCTTACCGCTTTGTTAACATTTGAACAATATACCCCATGAATGAGATATCCTAAAATAGATATCTAAATCCCAAAAATATTCAGGATACAAATCATAAAATACATTTATTGGAATAATATACACTGCATAAAACAAATAGGGGGTGAATATGGCATGTGTCTCACCTAAGTAAAAAAGTGAGATGGGAATCTCCTAACTTAAGTATTGAATTCTGCAGTATATGATCAAAACAGAATTTTAAAAACTATTTTTTAATATAAATTATTTATAGGACCATATTTATATATTTAATCCCATAAATGATTTTATAATGACTTTTAATTACCTGTTAATTAAAAATTCCATGTTAATGTTACGTTTCATGTAAAAAACACTTTTTTCTTATATGTTTTAATTTTTTATTTGGATCCTATGAAATTTATCATTATTTAATCATATACTTAATTTTTACCCAAATATAAATATAATATATTTTCATTATATATTTATTTATTGTATTCTATAAATTTTTTTGATAGAAAATGAAACACACCATTCATGGAGACGGTACGTCATACGTATGCATGAACATTGTTTCGATTTTATTTTATAATTGAAAGAATGAAATTCATATAATATATTTTCTTCTAATAATCATTTTAATGTAATTTATATCCAATATTTTTTTGAAGCTCATCCTTAGTACCTTATGTTTAATGTGTGACCAAATCACATTACTTTGCATTCCAATAGTCCTCCATACACATAAGAAATATTTTCATCTTTCCAAAAATGGAGAGTATGAAGTTATGTGTCATATTATTATTCTAATATTATAATATTATCATAACTATAATATATAAACATTGAATACATCATTATGTCCATCCATGGTAGTTGGTATAATTAGATAAGTTCTTGAGGTCATTACCATAAGATATAAACATCATATAATATGTAATGTGTTTATTTTATTTTAAAACACTGTTATAAAAATAATTTTTGAGGTGGAGGATGAAATACAACCCAATCATTGATTAAAATTACCTCTTCTTCAAGTATCTTCCTTATGCTTAAACTAAAATCCTCCTTTGGTTGAATTTATATCCAAAATAAGGATTCTAGGATTATATGAGTGTAGTTTAGATCATATTTGGGAAGGCATGTTCTCATCCAAAAGGGTTTGAGCAAATTAACAGGGTAGGAGAAGGGGTGGCCTTTAAAACACTTAGGTGGGTGGTGCACCCATAATGTTTGGAAAGATGGAAACCCACCAAGGTTTGTTTAACGTCACAATGCACAATTAATGGATAATAATATATAATATAAGGTGTAAGGTATAAATATTTCCAAAAAATTTGTTTTGGAAACGATTTAGGTTATTTTTAACCATTATATTTTTAGTTTAACACCCAGGTAAACCCATTTTTCAATCAACTATGGTAAATAATTTTTTCTATTTTTACTATTGATTTTGGTAAAAAATTAATTTGAACACACTATATAATATAAATTTATATAATTCCAAATATGGAATCCATTTTTCCAAATTCCAATAACAAAAAGTTTTAAAAATATAATACGATGAAAATCCTGCAGATGTGATGAGAAATTGGATTTTTAGAGAGAAAATGTTCAAAAGATCATCTTTTTTTATTTAAAATTCCAATATTAAATTGATTTAAATGAAATAAATAGGATTCAAAGTTATATAATTGAAATAATTTTTCATTAAAACAATTTTAATAAATAATTTATCTTTAAAAATAATTGAAACAAAAATGATGTTTTCAATTAAAATCATATTTTTTAATTTTTTCAAAAAATATATTTTTATAAAATTCTAAACAATTCATCATAATATAATATTGACATGATTATTTCAAATAAAAATTTTATTTTTCCAAATAAACTTTCAAATTATATAAATTTTAAAAAAAACACGTACAAGACGAAATAGCAGGTTTTCGAGAAGTGAATTGTTTTCAACCACAAGATGATTTTAATGTAAATCTATATCTAATATTAATAATTTTATGAATATAAATAAAAATATATTTATTTATAATCAATAAATTTCATTTAATACATTAATAATTAGTTAATACATTAATTAATTAAAATGAGAAAACATTATGCACATTAAAACAGTTTACAGGAAAACCCCTTTTAAAACCAAAAAAAAAAATATACTAAGATTAAATATAAAGTTGATTTAGTATTAATTAATTATATTAAATGAAAATAATTAATACATATGTTACTTTAAAACATAATAGTTTTCTTAAATTACTAAACTTTTTGAAAATAAAATATAGTTTTACCAATATAGTTGTTTTTCACTATTTACTAAAAAATATATATTTTCAGAAAATGCCAAAATTCCCCCACAAGTTAATTTTTATATTATGATTACAAAAATAAATTCATATTTATAAAATAAACTTTCTTAGGGTCTCTAAAAATTAAGTATATTTTCACTTAAAAATTATTAATTTTTTTAAAGAAAACATTTTTTTAATAATATAATTACATTGATAAAAATTCATTAATTATTTACTAAGAAATTATAAATTAATCTATATCAAGTCAGAAATTTATATGTATATTTCATAATGTTGTTAATATGATCTCTGATTTCAGTATATTTGATGGATTAGTTATGTACTATCTCCAGGGTGATAGATGGAACACATCGTGACCCTGAGAGAGGTTTGGTGAAAGCCCCAAACGATAAGCTATTGTCTCGATATGATTAAGTATTTTAATGGAGTGAAATATCTTGGTATAATTTTTACATTATTTTTTCATGGAGAAATTTCTATAAATAAGTTCTCAACATTTTCCAAATCTAGATCACATTGATGATTATAAACATAACATTCCATTCAGTATTAGGCACACCGAGTATATTCTAGAATGGATCTAGCCTTCACTATCATCTCATCATCTTTCTCAGGTCCCAATAGCATTCATTCTACATATTCATTCAATTACCTATAAAATAATTCATATGTTTCCATCTAAGTTCTTGAGTGAAATCTGTTATTGTTTGGAAACTCAACAAGAGGAATGTGTGATTCCAACCAATATTGAAATCCATTGAAAAATATCTTTTCATATCTTATAGGGTTTGAATTATTCTCTATAAATTAACATATATATAAGGGTGATAAAAATTGTATAAAATAAACTATATATCAAGATATTTTTGTATAATTATCCATAACATCCAGGTAACCTTTAGGTCCGATTCAGATAAAATTGAATTTGATACTCCATGTAACCTATCCAACTCCTTAATTAATATCCTATAAAATAAATCCCATTATAGATATTATATAATATAGATGAATAATTATGTCTTCATATAATGATCAACAAAAACCCATGTAGCATTATTCCATTTATTTTTTTGGGATTCAGATGTTAAAACCCAAGTTTATGTCCTCCCATTTCATATATTGTGTAGATAATGGTCTTAGCATCCTTTTAGAGAATTTTCTATTATCCTGGAATTTTTGAATTACTAGGCATCAAGATACATAATTAGTAATATATATCTTTATATTTTCCCACCATTTTTGATATTTCATATATGTCAGTGGTAATATTTACACACTTATCTTCTATCAGTTGTGGGTTTAAGCCTCGTGGCCCTACTCAATGCCCAAGTTTTCTACTAGCTTGTGGGTTATCCTTTTTCATAAACTATATTAAAAAACATTATAAAACTTAAATAACCCACAATTACCATAACATAAACGATAATATAAAACATAAAAGTTATAAACACTATTCATCATGTGTTCATAAATTGTATTTCCTCATCAAAACCAAAGGGTTTTATTGCCACAAATATCTTCTAAAATACCATTAATCCTGATAAACTCTAATAATTTAAAAACTAAGTATGGATTTATAAGAAATTAAACTTATGATCAATATAAAACATATATACCCATGATATAATCCATAACTCTTAAGTTAATATTCTTTGGAGAAAAAAATACTTCAAAAAATAACATAATAATTTTATGTTTCCTGATTATTACAATCTAAATACCATTGGAAAAATGTTTATATAGTATGATACTTGAATAAAAATTCCTAAATATTTCAATCCTTCCACTTCAATTATTGGCATTGAATAGGTCCTTGACTAGTATATATTTTAGTTCCTGGGTCAGGGCATTAAGTTGGATAATTATCATGTTCTCAACACATAATACATTAATCTATTTGAAAAAATATCACTCTATTGCCTTCATTTCAACATTGATAACATATTACCCTCCATTTGAGGTATTCTTATATATTCTTCATCTATCATTCTTAACATGTATGAATCTCAATACTCATTCATATGGGTTCATTACCACATAGACATTCATAAAATTTCCTCTTCCTCTTATTTTATGCTTTTCTAATCTCACAAAAATTTTAATGTTATTAATCATATATTATGATAGATAATTAGGAATAATCAAAATATATATCTCTCATTTTATCATAAAATTTAGATTCTCAAAGTCACTAAATTTTCCATTATATTTAGTGTTAATATGATTCCTTTTGGTTCAACTATTGTCTAAAACCAAAAATCATAGTGTGAGAAACTAAATCATATTTGGAAAACCATATAATCATGAAAAACACTAATTGGATTTCAAAATAATGACACCTTCTTTTTAATTAATGGTGCCTTCGCTTTTTCCTACATCAACATGTCGGTTTATAAAATGTTTGTGAATTTTTAATAAATATCCCCTAGACATGTTAAAATAGGTTTGCAGTAAGGTCTATTATCATTCACCTGGTAGTGATCAAGTCTATTTTAATGAACACTTATTAGATTTATTACCCCTAGGTAAGTATTTTTCATTTCCACATCCACTTTTAATATACAAATGAGGATGAAATTTCTCTAAAACCACATGATCAATTATTTATCATAATTATATGATATTTTACTAATTATTGATTCATCCTTATACTTATACTCATTGAAATATATAGACATATTCCTAGAAATATACCTTGGGATATCACTAATGTTTTATCATCATAGTTTCCAAAAGTATACCAAATATATCCTCTAATATGAACTCTAGAAACTCGGTCTTATCATATATATATATATTACATCATTTTTTTGAATATTCATTACGTTAAAAAAAAACACACACTTGAGGATCATAATATTTTAGTTTCTTTTGAAAACATGAAAACACAATAAAAAAATGGTCTATAGGTAAACTAATTCATCTATGAATAAAATAGTAATAGCTAAAACCCTTTATAGACATATAATATGTAATTAATTTATTCATAACCCGGGGAAAATAAACATAAGAAAGGTTGAGTTCAAATGCTCAGTATGGGTTATAAATGGTGGGTACTTAAGAAACTACTCTCAGAATATCAAATATCCAAATATTTAGTCACTAAATAAGGATTCTCTGTTAATAAGACATGAATCATAATGAAATCAATGAAAATGATTCATGAAGCCATGAAATTTATATAAGGCAAATATTTTGGGCATACACATAAATATATAAAATAGTTTCCATTTTTTTCAAGTATCACTACCAAGGCTATCATAATGGAATGTGTTCATTCCCCAAACCATCATAGTAGTCAAGGTTCACTCGCATAAAAATCAGAGTAGATAAATTCCCATACCAAATCAGGATCACTCCCAATTCCAGTCGTTTTAATCTC
This sequence comes from Viscum album, assembly GCA_963277665.1. Lineage (NCBI taxonomy): Eukaryota > Viridiplantae > Streptophyta > Magnoliopsida > Santalales > Viscaceae > Viscum > Viscum album. The sequence continues at coordinate 1,122,390,648 of OY728121.1, forward strand.
ATGAGATATAAATATTCCCCAAATGCATTGGAGGGATATGTAGGTCCCACTTGTATCATAATGAAAACAGTATTTAAATGTTCTATAAGATCAGAGAACCTTCCTCATATCGCAAATCATGTAGTGAAATGGGTTTCATAAACATTTCATAATATCAATGGCTGTGAAAAATAGATAGGTTTCATAATCATTTCATCATTTCATCATAGCATAACCAATTGAAAAAATAAATGGTTTTAATAAAAATTATATCATGTTATACCCTAAGGAAAAAGAAACAGGTCTTAAAAATATTGTGTCATCATAAAGATAATCCATTAAGAGAATGAATAAGAATGGTATCCTGGGAGAATGTCCCCATTAAATCATAAATAACCTCAAAGTATGTCATCTTATATAGTGAATGATTCTAATTAATAATAAAATTGAATATTTCTTAATGAAAATTATCATTCTTTGAAAATTGCTTTTAAAATAAAAATATTACCAAATATTTTGAAAATAATTTTCTTGTAAAATAAACATTAATTTATTATAAAGGAAAATTTAAAATTAATTTAAAAAATTTCCTGATGAATTTATCTTTTCCATGTTCAAAACATATTTTAAAGCATAATATATTTTAAAAATCCATTTCATTTTGAAAACAATTATTTAAAATATAAAAATTTCTCAAATATTAAGAAAAAACATTTTATTTGAAAGGAACGTCAAAAAATATTAATGTAATACTGAAAAAATTGAGTTTTCATGACCATAGGAAATACATTTGATGTCGTGCATATTTAAAAACAATGATTTTATTCACATTTTTTCTATAAAAGTGAAAAAAATTGGAAAAAAGGTTGATTTTTCCTTTCATAATATTTTTTAAAATGTCATGCATGGGAAAAAATAAATTTAATAATTAATTAATATAATGTAAATAAATTTTTTGAAGACATATTTATAAGTCATTTGTTTGTAAAAAAAATGTTTTTTAATCGAAGAGAGAAATGAAGTGATATTTTCTTAAAAACATTATTTTTTAATTATTGACTTCATAAAGTGATAAAAATGAATTGAAAAAAATGTATTCATATGAAATAAAAATTACATAATAAAATTATAAAGTTACTAGAGATATGAATCAAAATATTATATCATCATAAATGTTGTCATAAATAATCCTAGTAAATGATAAGATTGTAACAGGAAATGATTACCACTTTAGTTACATTCAACCATAAGACCCATTAATGAATATCATTATATGAAACATAAAATATCATGGTCATAAAATGAGTTTATGATATTATATATAAAATTGGTTTTATATGAACCTGATTAATGAATATTGGTTCACAATATAACATACATCTAAAAAAATGAAAATTTCGACAAAAATACCTTACTATTTTTGTATCATTTGAATTGTAAACCCCATGAAATATAGATCCTAAAATAGAAATATTAATCCAAAAATAATAATAACATTATAAAATAGATTTTGTAAGCTTCATTTATAAGTTTCAATGTTTAAATTTAATGAAAATTATGTCCATTATGTTATAGATATTTATAGTTTTAAAAAATGGTTTGCAATATAGAATGTATATTTTACTCAATAAGTTTTAAAAATAATTTTTAAAGAATCGATTATAATTTTACAAGGATATTTTTATAGAATAGGATTCTGAAAATGTTTTTTGTTATATAAATTGTTTTTAAATGTGGAAAGGCTATATTCCTCATGAAATGCTCCATGTGATTTTTCAAAATAATTTTCCATCTAAGGTGACATCCATTGATGTTATTTATAGTTTAATGGTGATAATAATTAATTTTAACATCCTTATTAATTCTAAAAATGGGTAATGTTTATATTTATGAAATTTTTACAAAACCCATTCTTTTTTCATGGGTTATGCTATGGTGAATTTATTAAATGTTTATAAACCCCATTTTGATTACTCGGGTTATGATGTGATGATACAAGGATGGTTTTATGATATTTTGGAACATATAATAATAGTATTTTATATGGTTTTAATCTATTAATCCATACAATATATTGGGTGAATATTAATATCTCATTAAATAGATTAGAATGGAACATGGAGTCAACCCTGTTTATTAATTGGAATTGTTTACTATGATGGTCTTGATATTGAACATTAACCTAAATGATGGTTTTAGGAGTGAAAACATTACACTATGATAACATATTAATTTATCCATAAATACTATTAAAGTGATTAAATAATCTTATGTGTATACCAAAATTCCATGTCTTATGTCATTTTTATACCCTCATGCCACATGTTCTTTGATTTCTATATGATTCATGTCTTATGAACATATAATCATTTTGACATGGCTCAAGATTATTATCTTTGATATGAAGGGTATTTTTTTAAAATGTTATTATAATGTTATCATATTTTTATGCTCCTTTTATGCTTATGCATATACCATTTTTACCCTTATTGAACATTGGGAACTAATTAATGATTTGATGAAAAAGTGGTTTATATTATCATTGAATGAGTTTATAAATTTTTTTATTTAAGTAATATATCCAATAATATTTGTTTTATTTAATTAATAGGGAATAATTTATGTTTTAAATATGGTTTTATGGTAATTATATTTAGTACCATATTTAAATTAAATACTTGAGAAGGAATTCACAAGTTTAGTGTGTGATAATTGAGAGCTAATTCTTGTTGTTTGAGGGGGTAATGATATGTTCATTTATTAAATTTAGTTACGTTTTTATAATTTTTTGGGTTTGAATATTTGAAAGGGATATAAACCAAACAATTTATGAAATAGTTTAAGGATAAATTTTTATGAGGTTTTAGATATTAATGTACGACATCACCATATGATTATTTATCCATATTGGATAATTAGTGGTACCATTTTTTATAACTAATGACAGAATGAATGAATTATAATTATATTATGGATCTTGTTATCCATTAGTGAATCAAAAATAAAAAATAATCATTGTTTTTATAGTAATAGAGGATGTGTAAATTTATTGAAGAAAAAACAAATGATGAAATTGTTCTTATGATACAAAATAATGCTACACCCTAGATATATTGGTCCTTTAAAAAAATTATTGTATCTAGACAGTATCATATCAATTAATGATTCCACTAATTGTCTATAAGGTTCATGATGTATTCTATATTCCTCTCATATTTTTTTGATAACCTGATCATTCATATGTACTGAACATAGAGGTTATAATTCTAGAGTATGATCTTTCTTATAAGGAATAATCCTTTGAGATTCTTGATCATACAGAGAAAGGGATAAAAACAATTCCACTCAATAGGTTAATGATTTATATTAAAACTAACAAAAGTAGTAAGCTATATGGTATAATGAGGATGTAATGTGGCATAAATAACCTCAGTTATGGGTACAAAAGTGATGAATTTTGAGGGTTCAATTCACTTTAAGGGGGTAAAATGTAACACCCTAAGAATTTGTGAAATATTTTTTTCAAATATATTTTTTCCTTTAGAAAATTTTTATTACATGAAATAATTATTTAATATTTAGTAACATGAATCACTAATTTTAGCTACTGTTAAACACAATAAAGAGTTTATCTTGTGTTATACTCAACCTCGAGTTTAAATAAAATGTGACTTACTATTAAAAAATTATTACTTAATATGATAGTTATCACCTAGTCAATGGAATGGTGGGTTTGAATAGGATTAACAAAATTATGAAAATATATAGTTTAAATATCTATATATAATGATTTCATTGGTGAAAAATTAATTTTCAATTAATATAAAAACCATTTGAAAATAAAGGGAATCTTTTTCTAAAAAACTAATTATTGTGCACAAACATGTTTTATTTCAATAAATTAACTAAATAAATTTCTGTGAATTATTTTAAAGAAATTTATTTATGATATATTCAATAAATGGTTTCAATATTTTTCTTATGTGTTTTCAGAAAAGTGATAAAAATATATCAAATTTTTTATTAAAAACTGTATTTTTTCAAACAGTAGATTTGTAATATTTTTTGAACTAGTTATTAAAATTTATTTTTTCAAATTTTTGGATACAAATTTTAAAAAAATATTAAATTATGAAACCATATTGTCGAAATTATCTTGGATGTAATATGTTATAATTTTCTGAGAAGATAAATTTTTTCATGAATAGTGAAAATACTGGGTTTTGTTAAGAATATTCATTTATTTAAAAGCATTTAAAAACATGGAAACGATTTAAAGATAATTTTAAACATAAAATTTATTGAATTAAATATCTATTAATCCAATTTAGTTCATTAGAATTAATTTAATACAAAATTTCTATATAAAAATAGTATAAACTTTAGGAAAATTTCTCTTTGGGAAACCGCTTTCTCATCACAGCTACATGATTAATTTTAATTTATAAATTTCTTATTAGATGGATTGAGTTTTTAAAAAAAGATTAAATATTTGGAATAATAATAATTGATAATATATATGAATTTTAACTTAATTTTTTACCTTAATTATTAGTAAAAAAATTTATCGTGGTTATGGAAAAAATGGGTTTACCGGGGGGTTAAAATAAAAATATAAGAGTTCAAAAAGAACCAAAACATTTACAACACACATTGGTTGGACATATGTAGACCTTATCTATTATATTTTCTATAATTATCCATATTTTACACTTGAGGAATGATAAAAACATAGGTACACCTTTTTCATTCCAACTATTACAAGTGGACACTCACCTCACTTATAAAAGAAAACCAATTATCCTCGTCTCTTCGCACCGTAAAAAGAATTTTCTTCCACCCATAACTTCCAAATAAAATAATTAATTAACTACTCCCATAATATAACACTAATTTTTCTCAAAAATACATCCTTATATTCCCTTTGGTACAAACGAAAAGATGTTGTTCGAAGAAGAGGTAACATTCCTAACAGATTATTTTATTTTATTTCTTCCTCAATGTCATTAAATTATTACAAAAGAATTATTATAAAAAAATTCATTCAATTTAATTTAATAATATGTAATTATTTTAATTTCAGAACCTAAACCATTTTCTTCTTCCGCCAAAAGGTTTACGAAATCATCATTCATGTGTATAGAAGACTACCACCTCGTGAACCAGTGTCATTCTTGTTTCCCTTACCACCTCTCAAGGGATTGATATAATGATTGATTTAATATTTATATATTATATTTATGACATTATTATACTTATTTAATTATTATATCACATATTCCTTATCAATTTAATTTCTGTGATAATATCTTATCATCGCTCATGTGTACGATGCAGTACCACCTCATGGATATTCAATACAGTCCCCAGGAGTAATTAGACATGGCATAATTATTAAAATATTTTTAACCCATTTTGGACCATGTGCAGGAAAATCTATGATCTGAAACTATGGTGGAATACTATAAAAAATATACACTTGAGATATAATTCTACACCACCTACCATAGGTCTTTGGATTACTACTCATCATGTTTTAGCCATCAATTCAATGAAGAGTGTAAGGAAATAAAAAAAATTGAAAAAATCACTAAAAATGGGGAAAATGAGATAGCCCTGAAATAGTGTGTGAGATGGGAAGATAAACGAAGTTTGAAAGAAAGATGGTTATATAGGATACCAATGTGGATCCAATGCTTCCGACATTGATGAAAATAGAGACTAGGTTAAGGAGTAATTGAGAATCCAAGGTTTGGATTTGGGGAACTCCATTAGAGAGAAAAGAGAATTTTTCTAATGGAAATGGGAAAAGAAAGAGGAGTTATGAAGATTTAATTAACTAAGGGAAAATTGTAAAATCACCCCAAAAAACCGGGTTAGACGGTTTGGCTGCATGGTCATCCAAACCGTGTGCCAATGATTTTTTGTCCACTATCAAAGAGGATCCCTTTCATGGTCTAGGATAACGGTTTGCAAAATCATGTGCAACCTATGTGGGATGTCATATTCTCATGTCTGAGACATTTTTCAAGGTAGTGCGCCCTATCTTTCAATATTTCAGAAAAATCATGTAGACTCTCTTGTGTAATGAGTTCCTCACATGGTAGGGTATCATAGTTTGTACTAACCATATCGTCATCACATGGCCCTATATTTTTATTCAATTTCTAAAAATGCAGGATCATACGAATCCTCAAACTCTCCATAAATGTTCTACAGGATTTATGGTATGTTTACCAAGATAAAAAAGGATAAACCAAGAAAAAAAATCTAAACCATTTTAAAAATCTGGCCTGTTACAAATTTGATGATATGATGAATTTTTTATGATATTTTGGAACACATTAGTATGGTTTTCAGTTTGAGATGTTTGGGAATTTTATCTCTATCTAATTCATTAGGTAAATATTTAAATCTCATGATATATAAAGGACTGGAATAGGGAGTGAACATGATTCAGTAAGGTACATTGTCCCCTATAAAGGTCTTGGGAGTGACCCATGACAACGATGATTGTCTTGGGAGTGAACCAATTCCACTATGATAGCCTTTTAATTGATCCCTGGATACTATGGAAATTATTTTATATACTTATGTGAATTACACAATTCCATGTCTTACTTCAATGTTATGAACTCATGGCTAATATTTTCTAATTTACTTCATATTTATATATTTTTAACTACCAATAATTATTCCGTGATTCAATATTATGATCTTTGATATACATGGTATGGTTTTCAAATGTTTTGCTGAAGTTCTCAAACACTTGTACTTATGTTATGATAATGAATCTCCTTTGTCCCATCCTTTATTATATTTCCTTTACCCATGATATAAATAATGGATTTGTGTATGGTATGTCTATGAATATTATTATGGGGGAAGATAGATATTTATGGGATATTTTTAATATATTTTAAGAAATAAAATTATTTTGTTTCTAGTCTCCATAGGCACAAAACCATAACAATACTCATGCATGTGTTTTTGTAATGTGATGAGTATTCATTTAAAATATTTAATATCTATGTATGAAAATATTATGTCACTATAATCTATTCTAGAATCGTAAATAATTATATAATGTATACAATGGTATCAATGAATGGGTTTCAGCATCAACATTACAAATCTTGTGAAAAAAAGTAAAACTACCAACCTATAGTGATTAAATAAACTACATCTCACTAGTAAATTCATAACAAATTATTAAATTTTAAGAGTTTCAAAGGTTATTGATACAATTAATCTTCTAAAATAAGTTATTAAGAGATTTGATTTGTTATATAGGATCTTAGAGGGCGTTTGAATACGTGATAATAAATAGTAAGGGATATCTCATCTCAAATTTTTTTATTTTATACTTATTCTATGTCAAACACTAGTTTTATTTTTTTTGTATATAATAAATATATATTAATTTTTTTCATAAAATTAATGAGTATCATTGGGATTATATGTCTATCCCATGTATTATTTTCAAGGAATTTTATAATAAGAGTTACCAAAGTCAGAAGGGTTTCATCACCATTATAATTTTTAAATCAAGATTAATTTTTAAAGATAGCATATTTAGGTAATTTTAATTCTCTTCATCTAAAAAAACACAAAAATTCTCTTTAAATTATATTATTAAATATTTTTTACCAGTATTAATTCAATTTCCTTTCTATAGGTTAATACTCCACTTGATGTGACTTTTGTGAGATAAATCATCCACTACCTATTATTTAAGGCCAGGAATCATCCCTATCTATAAACACATTAATTAGATGGTTGTCCATATAAATGCATCAATAATTTATTAAGTTTATTTTTATTATTTTTCTTCTATTAAAATATTTTTTAAAAAAGTTATTACTTTTTTGAAATGTATCATTATGAAAAAGGGATCACTTTAAAAGGATTTATGTGTGAATAAATTATTTATTTTATTAAGATAATTATTATTTAAATAGATTAATTTTAATGTTTTAAAATGGATTTCCAAATGATTTTTATTCATAAGAATTTTGAAAAGAAAATTACATGTTGTTATATTTTTCAAAAATAAAATGTTTTATTATAAAAAGGAAACCCTGATTTTAAATTGGGATTTTAAAGTTGGAATTTTTTATGATATAATTATTTATTGTTTTTTATGAGATATAGAATAATTTAAATAAATCCATTTTATAAAAATTTTCTTCTGAAACCAATCTTTGGTTTTAATGGATAATTTTAAAAAATATATATATTTCGTAAAGTATTTCATTTTACTGAATTATTTTTTAACGAATTTTGATGAATTTTAAAATGTGTACATTTTCTATCGTTTTCAATGTAAAATATCCAGTAATATTAAAAAAATTATTATATGCCAACAACTTTTTATATTCCTTATGTTACACAAGGATATGTTCATATGAGGTCATACACCATCTAGCTCTAAATTTCTTATGAAATATTCTATTAATGTTTTTATGAAACTAATCTATTTTCCATGGGTTAACTTAGTGATGATTGAAATATGAATATTTAAATGTTATCATAGCTCACATATGTATGTTTTATCTTAATGTGATAGGTGGTCCCTATATATCCCCCCAATGAATAGGGTAAAGCTTTATATATCATTAGATACTTATAAAAATTGAGCATTGTTTCTCACTCCACTATGGGAATCAGGAATTCATGCATGATTCATTATGTTATGGGAATAAATAAGTGATGTTTATCCATTATATTATGGGAATAAGGTATTTATGCATTATCCACTATTTTATGTGAATTAGGAAGTGATTTGTTCTCTACTATGTTATGGGAACTCGTAGTGATACCAAATCAACAATGTTTTGGTTAATTAGTTTGTGATTCATAATCCAGTATGTTATTATAATATGATAGTGATTTCTACTCCCAAATGTTATTGGAAATATGTAATGATTCTTGCTTCACGGTTTTTTGATTTCTACATCTATTTTTAGGATGTATTCAAATGTTTTTATTCATGATTTTATTATTCTGGCTAAGGTGTTATGTTATTATCTGATCCATGATTAATATATTATGATCTATATTTATTTAATTACGATATATTCATGTTATTTTATTGGAAATTGACTATTTTATCATACCCAAATTCTTATTTTATAACCACTTGTGATCATCATTTTTAATCTTTTTGTTTTCCCTTATAGGGAATCTGATCTCGCCCCTTTATTACGATTCAATTCCCATGTTACAAAGATGAGTATAAATTATGAGGATTCTAAGAATTATTCTAGTGTGGTTCGATTATATATAAATATTTTCAACTATCATAGAATAATGTTGGTATATATCTGATCCTAAAAGGATATAAACCATCCATTCATGGTTTTTTAGATTATTGGTATATTTAATTATTAAATTATTGAAATATATGTATGCTTAGTTTTCAAAATCTCACATAGTATTTAATCCTATTGTAAATTATTATTTTTACAACTAGAGTTTTGATTACAAGACTATGGAACATCAGTTAGTATCTAAGAAAGGTTAAATTATTTTTGGGGATTAATATACTTATTTTTGGTAATTATGAAGATATAAAATTTGTAAAATCCATATAGATAAGTCAATATATAGGAAAAATCCTAAAATTTAATTAATGTACAGAATTCATAGTTTTCTATAAATAAAATTTCTTTATGGATATAAAAAAGTGGATTTTGGATCAAGCATAGATGTACCTTTTGATAATAACCATGAAAAAGTCGGTTGGGTATTAACTTGATCTTCATCTAGTGCATGACAAAGTGGATTGACTTCACAACTATTTTGAAACTCTTGGGGAGATATTATTTGGTAATTCACATTTTATTTATAAATTAATATGAGGGATTTTAATATATTTATGTTATATAACATTATAGAAAAATTATTTTGGATAACCTAGATTGAATCCTAGAGAATCCTCTGTTAGGTTATACATGTCACTTATGAGTTATTCCATAAAAGATTATATTTTTCTTTTTTAAATTTACTATTTTATGTGTTCTCATAAATAAACTTTTAACTTTGTAAGGTAATGGATTAATCCTTGAAAAACCATGTTATTAATGGGATCAATTGAAGATGTGGTGATACTCATAATGAACATTCACATGTGATAGAATCAGGAGCTCTAAATATTATAGTCATACATACTGAAATATCATGAGTTATGATTAAAAAATGGAACTATAAAAATACCCAAAAAATTAAAAATATTAGAATGATTATTTTTTATGGATGTTATGGGGACAAAAACAAAAGTGTAATGAAGATTCAACATCCTATGTTTCAGAAATGTGGGAAAAATAACTCAAGGGAATGACTCAAAGGAGGAAGGGGATGTTTCAAGTGAATAAGTGGTAGAAATTGATCTCATGATTTTTAATGAGAGGTAAATAGGTAATCTAATAAAATTTATGGTATAAATATCAAAAATAATTCTCCACCCTCATTTCAAGGCTTCAAATGCATGGAATATGGTCTTTAAGAAAATTGTTTCACTCATTCAATGGTTAATAAGGATAATAGGTATCAACAACAACTATATCCATAACAACAAGGAAAATACTATTCAATCACTAGTGTTGATGTTGGTCATGATAATGACCTGAATTTTGATAATTATGGTATACATATCCTCCACTCAAGATTTATTGATGTATTATTGGATTTTGATTCTAGCCACCAAAGTATATCTAGGACATTTTTTAAGAGCGTAAAATCACCAACATGATGATTTTATTATCAACGAGAACCTCGAGATGAATGACTATTATATTTCAATGTTAATTTTATAAGAATATGTTTTTTTTCACATCTTAAAAAAATTACACAATTTTGGGAATGAATATATTATCTATACATAGACTCAATGTTAATTTTTCAAATATGGGAAATTATATCAAATGATTAGAAAAAACAATTTTGGGGATATGCCTTTAATAGGGGGAAATATGAGTTTTTTAGTCTTTCATAAGATAGTGGGGATGATATCTCATTAGAAAAATTATCTTGAGTCATTACTATCTTATGTATACCCGTAATTATTTTTCATTAGAAGTAATAATTATAATTTTGAGGATGTAATTAATTTAGTGAGGAGAATGTAACACCGTATGATTTTAGTATTAATTTCCATTTAAATAAGTATAATTTTATTTTTCGATGTTTTCTCCTAGAAATCACTATGCCTAGATTTTTTTCATCATTAATCCTAGGGATAAAGCATAGTTTTTTTGGGAGGGGGATTTCAACATGATATTGGACCCATAAGAGAGGATAGGTGGTTGAAATATCTCATTCAAGGGTAGGAATAATTTTTCGTCCATCTCAACAAGAAATGGTTTAATGTAATCCAGATATTTAAGAGATATGTATACCTTGAGTATCAATTAGTAGGGATGATGACGTGTTTGGAGTATAATGGATTATTTCTTTTCTAACCTTTAGGTTGTCTCTTCTTTTCTTGATGTGAGGCTCTCCAATATAGAAAACTCTTTATTTGATCACTCTCTCATCCTTATTTCCATTTAGTCTAATAGAAATGATCTAAAATGTTTCTAATTCACTATTTTGTGCATCTTGGAGCCCAAATTCATTAATTTTGTTAACGTGTCCTGGAATAATGCCACACATGGTAATTTATGGGTGGCCTTTCATAATAACTATTGATTTTTAAATGTGGATCTTCTCATTTGGAGTGAAAATCAACCTTCATCCTTCATAGGGTTGGAGGATATGAAATAAAACATTTAGCTTGTTGAGGAAATATTAGTGCATGAATGGTATGGGGAGGTCTTTAGGGATATTGTTAATAAGAATAATTGTTTTGATGACTGCTTCTAGAAGAGGAAAAGGTTTCCCAGTAATTCTCTAGAACTTTGTATTTCAAGGAGTTTGATTGCAACACATATTTCTCCAACGCCTATATTAAACACAAAAATGTCCATTTTCCACTAACATTCGAATATAAGATGCCTCCTTTAAAAATTACCATAATGTAGTGGGAGATATAGTTGAATCTCACATCAAATATCTTGTTGGTTATCATAACACTTTAATGAAGAATGTTTATCAAATAGGGTCCTATGTTCTCTTTGACTACATCCCCAGGGTGGTTTCAGACTCTTTGGTCTCTTAGTATCATTCCAAAAGAGGAGTAAATATGGAAGGTAGTTTAGTCGATCAATCCTGAGAGTTCCCCAAGACTAGATGGTTTACTTGGGACATTTTATTTTTAATACTAGAGTTTTAAAAAAAGAGATAATGGAGAAAATTCAAGACTTTTTTAGGTGTGGTGGAATGCCATGGGTGGTTTGTGCTATAGCTAAGGTTATTTATCCGAAGGATAAATACCCCTCCTCGATTTGTAAATTTGGAATCATACATATGTGAAACTTATCATACAAGGCTCTACATGGTGTTATTAATTGAAGGATTTTGTTTAACCTACATATTCTTATATCATATGAATAAAAAAAACATTTCCCAGGTAGATCCATTCAGGTTCAATAGAGTTGGAAAAGGATACGATTAGAGATTTAAAAATTAAAACTATGAGATCAAAAATTGAAATAAAAGTTGACATGAAAAAACCATTAATATAATGGAGTGTAAAAATATTAGTAAGTGTATGTCATGTCTATGATTTTAGATGTAGTTAATAGACCTTTATTTTGATGTTACAGTTCTACATGGTTATTTATCACATTTATGGTGAAAACTGATGTTTTTTTAAGTGTTATATGGGATTCATTATGGGGATCCTTTATCTGCTATAATATTCATTATAACCCAGTATTATTTCAATTGGTACATCATAATAATTATAAATTATGCATCCATCCTTCCTGATCATTATAGATAAATGATTAATAGAATTTCCCATTTAGTTTTTTATGATATTTCATTTTTAACTAAGTAGAGTATAAGGTATATCCAAATCCTAAAAAAGGTCTTTTATGAACATGTAATATTTAGTGGGAATATCATAAAAAAAATTAATATATTTATCCCTAATTTGTTTCCCATAAAAAAGGAGAGGGAAAATTGAGAATTCTCCTAGTATTTTAAAGAACCATTTCCAATAGAATATCTGAGTGCCCCAATTTCCTCCAGAAAAATTCATATTCATCATTCTAAGGGGATCCTAGACAAGGTATCAAATAGGAACAAAATGTCACAACCCGTCCTCGGGGCCCGTGTCATGTATTCCCCAAGCCCGGCTTCCATAGGCCAGGGGTTGGCGACAAGAACCAAAGGCGTAAATCCCGATAAAAAGGGAAGGCACTGTCTTTATAAAGTAAACAAACACCATAGTGAAAGAAAGATGAAGTAAACACTAAGTAAACTGGGTACAACTGTAAGTGCTGGAAATTAAATGAGCCAGAATACAAACCCAACTGAAAGTAAAGTACAACTGAAAAGAAATTACAACAACTGAAAAGTAAAGTTGCAACGCCGAGCCATCCACTAGAAATCCCACCTGAAGGGTGGGTACATATAGTCTCCTTAGCTCCTTGGGTCCAGCCACCTGCTCCGTGTACGTCCCGCCCAGTGGTCCACCTCCAGGTATTGACTTTCTCCAGAAGCCTTAACCACGATCAGCGTTATCTGTCGTCTGTATCCAACACAACGTAGTGCAGACATAGCCCGTGCAGGGGTGAGTATATGCTACTTAGTAGGGACCCCAAGACCCGCAAAGGTCTCCAAGAATCCGCGAAGGATAAAACACGAAGGAAAGATACAATCACGAAGTAAAAACAAACTCTACATGGGTATATGCCCATACATATACCTAAGTCATCAATTCCAGTTCGAATCCAACATCCGAGCCCAAGTTTGATCTAGTCCACAAAGGATAGCACAATCCAATCCACATAGGATAACACAACCCAATCCACACAGGATAGCAAAAAAAATCATATCGAAGATAATGATTGAAAAGTCAAGACTCATCTCGCACAGGTATACTTCTTTGTAATATGATAGAGATGATCAGATGTAGCCACTAATTCATCTAAGCTGTCGGACCCACGTTGGATACAAGACCAGTTAAGATGTCGGACCCACAAAGGATACAAGACCAGCTGCTCTGCCAGACCCACGTAGGATACAAGTACAGAGTCCAATACTATTGGACCCACGTAGGATACAAGAACAATAGTCACGTGCTACCGGACCCATATAGGATAAAAGAACAGTAGTCATCACCGTCAAACCCCCGGAGGATTTTAGTACCGTTATCCTTGCTGTCGAACCCACAGAGGATCCCAGTGCAGTCGTCATTGTTGTCACAGTCGCAACCAACTTTAGGGTTCCTGCACATAGCATGCTTGATTCTAGGAGGGTCCGCTCCATGAGCCAAAGGGGGTCGATATATCAACTGACATGAAGTCTGTAGTTGATGTATCCCAAAGTTCTGTCTCGTCAATAGGAACTCAACGTGACAGACGACGTGTCAATCAGACGGCCAGTTGGTTTTTAAGTCAAAACCAACTCGACCGCACTCCAACTGCATCCAATCCTCGAGAAGATTAATACAAAATGTCCTTCTCACTAATATAAAACCAACAAATTCTACGGCATGTCAATCGGATGTCCGAAGCTCATGTTATAAGCATTTCCGCTCCGAAGGCCCAGTTGGTTTCGTGTTCGAACCAACCCGGCCAGACCAAATGTTCTCCGATACCTTGAGTTTAATATACTGAAACTACCGTCTCGATCCAAGGATCACATCACAACTGACGGGGCATCGATCAAAGGTTTGTATCCCATGTTATGGGCGTTTGAATGGATTTGTCTGAAAACAGGGGGTTTGGGCCTGGTCCGACTCGGCCCAATACCCCTTGGGTCGCCCCGAACCGGGGTGACCCGACCTGGGTCCAGGTTCGGCCAATTTGGGCACGGCCCGGCCCATTAGGGGCGGCCCGGCATAGTGGTTGCAGCCTGGCCCGGTGCGGCCAGTCCGGAACGGTGCGGCTGGTCCGGCCTGGGAGCCCGCACACTGAGCGGACACGGGGGGGGGGGGGCACTGCCCCCTTGCTTCGAAACGGAGAACCAGAGGGTCCGTCCGGCTGAGCTGGCCGGGGGTTCAACCCCCCAGTTTTTCTGGATTCGGCCGTCCATAAAGGCCGGCCGATTGTGCCATGCGGGACCAGCCGGTCCCACCTCCTGAGCGCCGGCGGCCGGTGGTTTTGGCCACCCTCCCCTACTCTGCCACGGCCAAAGGTCATGGAATTGGTCCGACCGGCGCGGCGCCACGGCGTCGTGCCCCTCCGCCGATGCCCGCCCCAGCCGCTGCCGTCCATGGTTCTCCGGCGCGGCGCGATGGGGCCGCGCCCCTCCACCGTGGCCCGACTCCGGCCGTGGCTTCTTTCAGCCACAACGGTGCAACGCGACGGCGCCACGCTCCTTCACCACGTGATATTCCTCGTTCCCACGCGGTGCTGTTGCACCGCGCCGCCTTCGTTCCATACCACAACGGTGAACATCAACAAAGGGGGAGGAGGATCGGCCGTGTTCGTGTGGTGCGACCTCCTCCCGTTAATTTGATAACAGGCAGCTAAGAAGAAATTAACAATGAATGCCAAAGTCAACCACGAACATAAAACAATTCCCTACCTCGATAACGAGTTGACGATCGGTGAGCGTTGCGGAAAACGACGTCGCGGGGTGAGGCTCCGTACATGTTGACGGAGATCGTCTGAGGTGGAGCGGTGTCTCACACCAGCTGTGGAGAGGAGAAGAAAGGCCCGACTATTGCTCCTTGCGGTGACGACGTTCATCGTCGAGGTCTTGACGTTCCTCACGTTCTCCAACAAAGAAGATGAAGATTCCCAAGGCTTTGTGTATTTTCTCCCAATTATTCTCACACAACAACCCCCAAATAAAAATAAGGTTCACCCTTATTTTATTAATCCCAAGCCATGAGTTCAAAATTCAACTCTTAATTAAATACATTGATTAACTTAATCAAATAATTTAATGAGAGAGTTGAATTGTAATTAAAAGGGGGAGAGGATGATTTACACATTAAATATAGAGGGGGGTGTTTAATGGGGTGATAGGAAATTTAAGGAGGTGGGGGCTCGTGTGGGCCCCACCCCACTTCCTCACAACTTCCTTTCCCTTAACTTGTAAACCACTAGTGGTGTAATAAAAATATAATTGTAAAACAACTATATTTTTATTCTTCACATTTTTAACAACACCTCTCGATCAAATACACCTCCGAAAAAGGTGTTCCTAAGAAATTACCAGCACTACGGTTTCATCGGTGCCCTCGTATTTTGATTCCGATCAACGGTTTAAAAGTTAGGAAAACCCGCTCGTTCATTCACTGAACTTACCCGAGCTAAACTTTGGAAATTGATTCTGGGCACATCGTGCCTCGGAATCAGGTGCTGTCAGAAACTGCATACTCATAAAATCCCGAAGAAATTATGAAATAATATTTCTTTGAAATTTATGTTTCTTTATATTACTCCAACCTTAGGGCTTTACGTCCCCGTAAAGATACATCAGAAACTAGGGGAACAAATGAGGGTACTGAGCACACATCTGAGCCTCCCGCTCCCAAGTGATCTACTGGAGGTTCCCGTGCTGCCACCTGATGCGCACTAGAGCAATAGACCGCCCACGTAGGACCCACTCCTGTCGATCCTCGATCTCCACCGAGACCTCCGCAAAACTCCCCTCGTCATCAATTTCCAACTCCCCATGGTCGATGATATGCATCGGGTCGTGCGCGTACCTCCTTAGCTGAGATACGTAGAAGATGTCGTGCACCCGGTGCAACTAAGGTGGTAGAGCCAGGTGATAAGCCACCTTGCCTATCCTACTAAGAACCTGGAATGGTCCTATGAAGCGCGGAGTTAACTTTCTGCCCCGACCAAATCTCCTTAATCCATGTCGAGGTGAGACCCACAAGAAAACGTGGTCACCATCCTCGAACTCAAGTGGTCTCTGTCTCCTGTCAGCATAAGACTTCTGTCGGCTCAGAGCTTTCCTCATCTGCACCTGAATGACCTAGACCTTCTCTGTCGTGGACTGGACCATCTCTGGTCCCACAAGTTCTGACTCCACAGGGTCTGTCTAGCATAGTGGTGACCTGTAAGGTCGGCCGTACAATGCCTCCTATGGTGCCATCCCGATAGTGGAGTGGTAGTTGTTGTTGAATGCAAACTCCAACAAGGGTAGGTGATCCTCCCAACTACGACCAAGTCGAGGACACATGCACAGAGCATGTCCTCGAGAGTCTGAATGGTACTCTCCATCTGTCCATCCGTTTGAGGGTGAAAGGCGGTGCTCAGGCGTAGCTGCGTCCTGAATTCCTCCTACAACCCCTTCCAAAGACGGGAAGTAAAGTGAGCATCTCGATTGGAGATGATAGATGATGGCACACCATGAAGCCATACGATCTCATGTATGTAGAGGCGTCCCACGCTCTCCACTGAGCCCTGCTCTCTGATGGGTAAGAAGTCGGCTGACTTTGTGAGTCGGTCGACAATCACCCAAATGGAGTCGTCCCAAATGGAGTCATGACATCTGGAAGTACGTGGAAGTACGTGGAAGTCCAGCCACGAAATCCATAGATATCTCGTCCCACTTCCACTCCGGGACCTCCAAGGGCAGTACCAAGCCTGCTGGTACCTGGTGCTCCGCCTTCACCTGCTGACAGGTAAGGCATCGAGAAACGAACTATGCCACATCCTTCTTCATACCCGGCCACCAGTGTTGTCGTCTGAGATCCTGGTACATCTTCGCTACCCCTAGATGTACCACCAAAGGGGAAGTGTGAAACTCTCTCAACACCTCCTCCTGTAGAAAAGCTGGTACCATAGGCCAGGGGCTAGCGACTAGCACCAAAGGGGTAAATCCCGAGAAAAATGGAAGGCATTGCCTTTATAAAGTAAACAAATACCACAGAGTAAGCTAGCTGAAGTAAATACTAAGTAAACTGGGTACAACTGTAAGTGCTTAAAAGTAAATGCGCCAGAATACAAACCCAACTGAAAGTAAAGTACAACTGAAAAGAAAGTGCAGCAACTGAAAAGTAAAGCAGCTACACCGAGCCGTCCACTGGAAATCCCACCTGAAGGGTGGGTACAGATAGTCTCCTCATCTCCTCAGGTCCAACCGCCCGCTCCGTGTACACCCCGCCCAGTGGTCCACCTCAAGGTACCAACTTGCTCCACAACCCTTAACCACGATCAGCGTTGTCCGTCGTCTGCATCCAACATAATGTAGTGCGAGCATAGCCCATGCAGGGGTGACTATACGCTACTCAGTAGGGACCCCAAGACCCCCGAATGTCTCCTAAAATCCAAGAAGGATAAATCACAAAGGAAAGATACAATCACGAAGTAACAACCAACTCTACTTGGGTATATGCCCATACATATACCTAAGTCATCAATTCTAGTTCGGCTCCAACATCTGAGCCCATGTTCAATCTAGTCCACACAGGATAGCACAATCCAATCTACATAGGATAACACAACCCAATCCACACAGGATAGCAAAACAATCATATCGAAGATAATGATTGAAAAGTCAAGACTCAGCTCACACAGGTATACTTCTTCGTAAGATGATAGAGATGATCAGATGTATCCACTATTTTATCTAAGCTGTCAGACCCACGTAGGATACATGACCAGCTAAGCTATCTGACCCACCAAGGATACAAGACCAGCTACTCTACCGGACCCACGTAGGATACAAGTAAAGAGTCAAATAATGTCGGACCCACGTAGGATACAAGAACAGTAGTCATATACTGACGGACCCACACAGGATACAAGAATATTAGTCATCGTCATCGATCCGATGGAGGATTTCAGTACAGTCTTCGCCGCTGCTGAACCCACGGAGGATCCCAGTGCAGTCGTCATCGTCGTCGCAGTCGCAGCCAGCTCTAGGGTTCCCGCACACAGCATGCTTGATTCCAGGAGGGTCTTCCCCATGAGCCAAGGTGGGTCGATACATCAACTAACATGAAGTTCGGAGTTGATGTATCTCAAAGTTCCGTCTCGTCAATAGGAACTCAACGTGATAGAAGGCGCGTCAATCGGACGCCCGGTCTGAGAGTTACTGGCCTTTTCGTCCCAAGGGCCCGACTGGTTTTTAAGTCAAAACCAACCCATCCATACTCCACCTACACCCAATCCTTGAGAGGAGTGAGCCTAAAGGTCCGTCTCACTAAGAGGAAACCAACAATGTCTACGTCACATCAATCGGACGTCCGGAGCTCAAGTTATAAGTGTTTCCGCTCCGAAGGCCCGATTGGTTTTGTGTTCGAACCAACTCGACCATAACCAATGTTCTCTGAAACATTGAGTGTAATATACCAAAACGACCGCCTCGATTCAAGGATCGTATCACAACTGACGGTGCTACGATCGGAGGTCCATAGCCCATGTTATGGGCATTTGAACGGATCTGTCAGAAAACAGGGGGTTTGGGCCCAGTCCGACCCGGCCCACTACCCCCTGGGTCGGCCCGAACCTGGGCGAACCGACCCAGGTCTGGGTCCGGCCCAGTTGGGAATGGCCTGGACCGGCTGGCGTGGCCCGACCCAGTCTGTGCGGCCTGGCCCGACGCGGGGGTCCGACCTGGCGTGGGCGACCCGGCCCAGCGCGGGTGGCTCGTCCCGGCACAGGCGTTCCGGCCCGGTGCGGCCGGCCCGGCCTGGGCGCCCATTCGCTGAGCGAACGCGGGGGGGGGGGGGGGGGGGGCTTCCCCCCTTGCTTCGAAACGGCGGACCCGAGGTTCCGCCCTTTTGAGCTGGCAGGGGGTTCAACCCCCCGGTTTTTCTAGATCCGGCCGGTCCCGCCTCCTGAGCCCCGGCGACCGGCGGTTCCAACCGCCCTCCCCTGTTCTACTGCGGCCCGACTCTGGCTGCGGCTTCCTTCGGCCTCAAAGGCACAGAGTGACAGTGTCGCGCTCCTTCTCCACGTCATACTCCTCGTTCACCGCACCGCCTTCGTTCCATATAACAACAGTGAACATCAACAAAGGGAGAGGAGGATCGGCCGTGTTCGTGCGGTCCGACCTCCTCCCGTTAATTTGATAATAGGAAGCTAAGAAGAAATTAACAATGAATTCCAAAGTAAAACACGAACCTAAAACAATCCCCTACCTCGATAACGAGTTGAAGATCAGTGAGCGTTGTGGAAAACGACGTCACGGGGTGAGGCTCCGTACACGTTGACAGAGATCATCCGAGGTGGAGCGGCGCCTCACACCGGCTGCAGCGAGGAGAAGAAAGGCACAATGATCGCTCCTTGCGGTGAAAATGTTCTTCGTCAAGGTCTTGACATTCCTCGCGTTCTCCAATGTATAAGATGAAGATTCCAAAGGCTTTGTGTATTTTCTCCCAATTCTTCTCACACAACAACCCCGAAGTAAAAATAAGGTTCACCCTTATTTTATTAATGTCATGCCCTGAATTCAAAATTCAACTCTTAATTAAATACATTGATTAACTTAATAAAATAATTTAATGAGAGAGTTGACTTGTAATTAAGAGGGGGAGAGGATGAGTTACACATTAAAGCTAGAGGGGGTGTTTAATGGGGTCTTAGGAAATTTAAGGAGGTGGGGGCTCATGTGGGCCCCACCAAACTTCCTCAGAACTTCATTTACCTTAACTCGTAAACCACTAGTGGTGTAATAAAAATATAATTGTAAAACAACTATATTTTTATTCTTCACATTTTTAACAACTCATCCCGAGAAAACGCACATCCGAAAAAGGTGTTCCTATGAAATTACCGACACTACGGTTTCATCGGTGCCCTCGGATTTTGATTCCGAGCACTAGTTAAAAAGTTAAGAAAACCCGCTCGTTCGTTCACTGAACGTACCCGAGCTCAACATTGGAAATTGATTCTGGGCACACCGGGCCTCGGAATCATGTGCCGTCAAAAACTGCATACTCGTAAAATCCCAAAAAAAAAATTATGAAAAAAAAATTCCTCGAAATTTATGGGTCTTTACACAAAAACTAGAAGAATCATTTTCTATCATTTAGTGATACCATTACCTTGGTGAACTATGTCTTGTCATCTATCCCTGTGCATATTTTATCCACTCTCTATGTTCCCAAAACTATGATTAGAAGAATGTATATTTTTTTGGAGTTCATATGGGATGTGAATGAGGATGGTTATTTTCATTATGTTTCATGAGAGAGGCTGAAAGAAAAATGATATTGGGGAAATCAATGTGTGAAGTGTGGAATAGTCCATGAACTGAATGAAATGAATATTAGCATGGTATGATCTAGAGGAATGATCCGTGTGGGATAAATACATTTCACAAAAATATGGAATGCTTCTGGATTTAACAGGTGACTGTTTTATGTGAATGTCGAAAAGGATTCACTTCCATGAGTGGGAACTTCATCAGCATTCTCACTGGATCATTGGATTTGGTAATATAATCTTTTAGAACCCCAACTGGGCAGGATTGACGTTGGGATTCCTGGGTTTTTCTACTGTAATCATTTTCTTCTCTGAATCTAGAAGTTATTCTTTGTTTATCCAAACTATTTTAAATCTGAAGTGGTGTTATATATTTTATAATAATATTATTAACGATGATGAATATAGAATTTTTTTAACGCGTTTCATGATGGGGACCTTCAATTTCAAAAAACTATCAATATATTCATCTTGATTCCCCAATCTGAGATGAGTGGGGTGATCATTTGGTTCTGTGAAATACCAAAAAATTATAATTCCTAATTTTAAACATTTGAGAAGATGAAATTCCCCTAGATAAAGATATTTTATTGAAACATATTCCTTTAGTATCTAAATTCCCCTACTACCCAGTTCCAAATGACGAATTGTCTATTCATCTATTCTTCCAAGGGGAATGGGTGTATATGATCTGGAGGAGTCTTGGTGAGTTTTTTGGTTTTATTTTTATCAATTATTTTTTCCAAATAAGATATAATAGATCATGGAGTAACAGGAATGAGCAGAAGGATTGGACTGTGCATTTAGGAATGGGATAATGGAGGTTCTGGTATATAGGAAATAAGTCCAGGCATGACGGCCTCGGTATTTCATATTTTTTCATGATTGAAAAATCATCTTGTATACTGGCCGAACACATCGCTCATCTTGGTAACTAGGATAAGTCTATGTTTCTGAGGAACCTTTATTATGGAATTTTTTTTACCACCTTACCATAGATTTCCATTTCATAGGGTAGTTAAATTAAATGGAATCCACATTCAAATGGTATGAAACCTAACACTAATGGGTCATATATACATGGTTTTATTCAAGAAGGTGGTGTGGGGCGTGATGATGGGGGATCAGTTGTGGTTTTCTTTAAAGACACTTATTATTATGGTGACTCCCTTATGGTAGAAAAAAATGTGCTTCCCAATGGCATCAAGATTTTTATAGATCATAACCTAAACATCAAAGTGTTCGAGACCGACTCCCTAATCAAACACAAATCCCTCCTAAAGCATGATTCAATTCCAGGGAACAATTTCTATATCATATAAGGGATAAATCTCCTTTTTAGTGAACAAGTACGGGTGTTTCATAGATGGTGGGATGTTAACAATTTAGCACAATATCATGCTTTTAGGGATAACCAAAATAGGAATATTAACATATTTTCTAGTTTGGGCTCCATAACCCCAAAACCTGTGGATGATGTGAGAGTTGATTCTCTCAGTTTAAGTTATTATCACACCCCCTGAATATTTTTTGATTGTTTCTTTTTTATGGTGGTGTAAAGACCTGGAAATTCCATGTAATTTTTTTTAATTAAATGAGAAATTTACGAGTCTTTGAAAATTGACAGCGCGTGATTCTGAGGCTCGGAGTGCCCGAAATGAATTTCTTAACATTTTTCTGGTACGTTTAGTAAACGTGTGAGCGGGTTTTCCTAACTTTTGAACCAGTGCTCAGAATTGAAATCTGAGGGCACCGTTGAACTTGTAGCACTGGTAGTCTCTTAAAGAGACCTTCAGCCCGACTGTTGTAGGTCGAGGGTGGAAGTAATTTTTTCACTTATTCGTGAAAAAATAAAATAAAATAAAATTGTGTAATGTTTTATTTTCATTTGAAACTCCCATGTGGGTGTTAAGTGGAGGGAGCACGAAAACTAAACCTCCCACGTGAGGTTATAGTGGAGGGGACCACCGAACCTAAATCCCCCAATTTGAATTTAAGGTTGGGGACCACCCGAACCCCTCCTAATGTGAGAAACATCTTAAACTCCCTCTTTAATGAGGAAAGTTACCTTTAGGTTTCCCCAAAATTTATTATACCAACCTCAATGTAATTATGATGCCAATTTAATTTGTACCGACCATTAAATTGGGGAAATATATCATATTGGCTAACATTTCATTTTGGTGGAATAGGGGGAAGTGTTGGTAAAGGGAAATTGGGAGAGAACCTTGGAGGAATTCTTCTTCCCCAACAAAGAATGCACCTCCAACAAAGAACGCTGATGCACGACTTTGACTTCTTCCTCAAGGAATCCTCCGACGTGGGATGTCTTTAATTGAAGACCGTCCTTCCCTCCTCGTTGATGTCAACAATTGAATGAGGTAGGGGTGTGTTTTAAATTGATTAATGTTAATTTTCCTATCACATTGAATCATTACCCTTGAGTCGCTTGCTACCACCATAATGCAGAGGGTACGGTCCAAAAAAACATGGTATGGCCCCTCTGCAAACCTCATGGTTCTTTTGTGTGTTATTTGTGATGGTGACGGTGACCAGTGCCGCTATTTGTCACCAGTGGAACTCAAGAACCACAACTGGCACAATGGCCGACCGCAAAGATGGAGAAAAATGGAGGGCAACTGGTAAAGCCGGTCGCCTGCGAAGACACGGCACGTGACCGTGCCACACGGCCCACCACGGCGGACTGCCGCACTGCTTCCTGCGCCAACCCATGTCCTTGACACCTCACGGCCCTCTGCGACCCCCATGGCCTTCACCACCCCACGACCCTCTACAGCCCCGACAACCTTAGCCGCCACGCAGCCCTTCGCGGTCATCGTCACATCGGGGCCCTCCGTGGCCCCCGCAGCCTCACCAACCAGTGGCCCTTCTTGGTCTCCAGGGCCTCACCCCCTTTTGGCCCCCACGGCCTTCACCACCCTGCGACCCTCCACGACCCTTGCAGCCTTGACGTCCCAGGGCCTCGCAGCCCCCGCGGCCCTTGTGGCCTCCACGCCTCCCTCTCAGCCTCTGCACCTCCCTCGCGGCCGCACGCCGCTCTGCGTCCCCTACACTGCCCAGCATGGGCCAAGCTGGACCCGCAGGCTGGGCCAGACCCAATGGGCCAGGTCGACCCAAACCGGGTCGGGTCGGCCCAGGTCAGGGTGGGTTGGGTCGGACTGGACACTGACCAGCTACGAGCTTTTCACTCTCTTGTCCATAACTTTGGTACCAGGCGTCCGATTGACAAACCATCAATGGCGCTGTAAACCTTGGAGTGAGATGGTACCTTTGTTATACCCCACTTGATATTTTGATAATGCTGGGATACGGTCGGGTTGGATAGAGAACAAATCCAACTGGTCCGTCGAGACCCAAATGCTTATAACTTACAGACCAGGCATCTGATTGATGCATTGTTTATTGTGTTAAGACCCCTATGGCATGGTGGTCCTTTGAGATACTTTTTTTGGGACTTCATGGTAGTTTGAGTATCGACTAGTGGATTGAGGATCAGACCCTCCCGGAGATGAGAAAACTTAGTGCGGGAACCAAGTAGTCAGATGTGATGTGAATAATGAAAAGCCATCATATGTGGGTTAGCACTGAGCGATCATGTGTGGGTCAGCATAGAGCAATGCTGTGTGAGTCAGCGCCTTGTGATACTATGTGGGTCAGCATCGAGCGATCCTGTGTCGGTCAGCACTGACCGATCCTATGTGGGTCAGCACCGAGTGATCCTGTGTGGGTCAACACTTAGAGATCATATGCAGTTCAGCATCTAGAGATCCTATGTGGGTCAGCACCGAGTGATCCTCTGTGGGTAAGTATGAGAGCCTCTTAACAGAGTATGTTGATTCAGTAGTTACATCTAATCATTTGTGCTTCTGTACCTAAGTTATAACTAGTGTGTGCTGAGTTAGTACCTTTTTGGTATTCTTCTATGTGGTGTACCTGTGTGGTACATACCTTCATGGTGTTCCTTCCTTTTTGGAACATTTGAGCTATGGGATTTTGATTTGGACTCTATGTTTCCTCATGATTGAGATGGGTATACATGATAACTTAGGTATATTTATGGGCATATACTTAAGTAGGGTGGTCACTGGTTTAAATGCTTTGGGGTTTATACTTGGTGGATTTTGTGAGACCTTGAGGGTCTTGGGGTCCCTACTATGTATCATTATACTCACCCCTACATGGGCTATGCCCTCACCTTTTTCTGTTTAGAGCAGACGACAGATAGCGTTGATCGAGGCTGAGGGTACTAGGTCTAGACAGGGATCAGAGGTGGACCATATGGCGTGATGGTATGGAGAGGAGATGGGTGGATGTGGAGTGCTAAGGAGGAGATATTTACATAACCTTTAGGTAGGAACCTCAGAGGAATACCCATTAGAAACCTTTCTTTTTCTACAGCTATATTTTATTTCAGTTGTACTTTTACTATTACTATTGGTCTTGTATCCCTGTCGCTTTTTTACTTTCAAGACTCTTTTTTCTATAAAGTTGACTTCTGTTTGTATCTTGCTATGCACTTGGTTGTGTTTGTTTATAGCTTATAAAGGAAATTCCATCCCAGTTGTAGGGAATACACTTTTTGGAGCTAGTAGCAAGCACCTGGCCTATGGAAGGCGGGCATGGGGTAGTCACAGCATGGGCCCCGGGGGACGGGTCGTGAAAAATTGGTATCAGAGGAGTTGGTTCTACCCTAGAACATAGGACTCAGATATTACTTTTTAATGAAAATAGTGTTAAGTGTAGTGAGTGTGGTTATCAGTTTAGGGAATCCAGTGTTGGTGCGGTGGCCGACGTATCCATACACTAGGACCCTAGCTTCTGTTTTCGGACTCAGTGCAAGAAAACACTAATTGAGTGTGTGTTTTCAAGTGTTTTCTTTGGGATCTCTTTGAGTCAGCTCACCAAGTAGAACATATTGATCGTGGCACACCTATTTCTTTTTAGGATGACTCTATGCAGACAACTAGATAGGGATTCGGATATAGTACGCACTATTAGAACACCAAGCGATGAGGCCATGGTTCAGGTCCCTCTCCCAGCAGAGGAACCAGTGATACCATTACCCATTGGGCCACCGATGCCACCATCCCCAGCAGTAGAGGGTGCACGTTGGTTGAGCATGTTGCACAAGTTCCAGTGCCAAAGGCCACCCAGGTTCAGTGGAGAGACAGACCCACAGGCGGCTGAGGATTGGCTAGAGGTCGTGGTGAGAGTCTTCCGACTAGTAGGGACACCAGCCGATCTCATGGTGATCCTTCCTACCAGTCTTCTACATGCAGTAGCATGCAGATGGTGGAGCATGATTCTCTAGTCTCATGACAAGTTGACGCTTCTCTGGGATGATTTCAAGAGCCTGTTTCGAGCATAGTTTGTTCCAGTGACTCTTTGCACAGTGCGCATACAAGAGCTTCTTCATCTGCAACAGGGCAGCATGATTGTGGCTCATTACTCAGTGAGGTTCACTGACCTCTCACACTAATCCACTGATATGGTTAGGGACCCATTCATTAGGACCCATTCCTTCGAGCATGGACTCAGGCGAGAGATTAGGGATTCAATGATTCTTTTAGCATCCCGACGCGGGAGGGGGTGTTAGAGCGAGCCCTCTTAGTGTAGGGATTCATTGATGAGCAGTCACGAGCAGTGAGGCCCACCACCAGACGTCACATACTGGAGTCTTCTGCAGCTGGCAGCAGAAAAGATGTCACAGAGTTCCAAAAGGACATGACCTATAGGTGGATGACTGTAGGATTTAGGGTCGGTTATGCAGGGTACCTGTGGAAGATCCATTAATGACTGAAGCGGGAAGTGTTATGCATGCAGAGGGTAGGGTCACATGGCTCGTGACTGTCTGACCCACTATACGGATGATCAGTAGACAGTCAAAGGACCGCCTAGGCAGAGACAGAGGTTAGACCAAGGAGGTTCACAAGGAGAAGCCAGAAGTGGCAGAGGAGATGGTCGTGCATCTTGAAGTGGGAAATGATTCGAGATGTTACCACCACCAACAGCAGGTGGTCCACCCCGACCACAGGGAGTAGGTGGACAGGGGCTATCTCAACTCCAGGTAGATGAGGCCTACAACCATGGCACTCTAAAGATGATATGAGGTACGATCTATGTCTACTCCACCTTATATGTAGTACTTATAGACACAGGTTCCAGTCATTCTTTTATTTTCACTGCCCTCGTTTGGAGCTCAGATATTCCGACAGAGCCGTTGGCTCGATCATTATATCTAGACACTCTTACAGGAGCAGATTCATTGATTACACGCTGGTGCCGGTAGTGCGAGCTTACTCTAAGAGGAGAGATATTATGCTAGGATCTCCTAGTAGTGGAGTCGAGGCCTTACGATGTCATCTTGGTTATGGACTGGTTATTTATATTCCATGCTCATATTCACAATTTTTGGTGCAAAGTGTGGTGTGTCAGCACGGATTGGATCGGGTTTACCTTCACCGGTGAGAAGGGAGCCTTTGCAGCACAGGATGGACTTACCCGAAGGAGAGTTCAGCCGATCACTCGTCAGTTGTTTAGCCTTACCCTCAGAGTAGTTGATGTGGAGAGTTCGAGTTATCCTGTAGTGGTGGACTTGTACACTGATGTCTTCCCTGATGATGTTTCGGGTCGACCACCTCACAGAGAGGTGGAATTTTACATTTACTTGTACCCTGATATGACATCGATATCTACACCAGCATATCGGATGACTCCCACAGAGCTTCGTGAGCTGTGGGTACAGTTAGAGGACTTGCAGAGGATGGGATTCATTCGGCCCAGTGTTTCTCCTTGGTCAGCACCAATTTTGTTCACCAAGAAGGCGGATGGGAGTTTGAGACATTTTTTTCTACTATCGGCGCCTAAAACAGGTGACCGTGAAGAACATGTACCCACTTCTGAAGATTGATGACCTCTTGGATCAATTGAAGGGAGCACAGTGGTTCTTGAAGATAAGCCTTATATTAGGGTATCAACAGATCAGAGTATGAGTCAAGGATGTGTAGAAGACGGCTATCAGATGTCGGTACGACCACAATGAGATCATGGTTATGCCATTCGGCATGACCAACACTCTAGTAGTTTTCATGGGACTCATGAATAGGATTTTCCACCATACCTTGATCGCTTTTTAGAAGTCTTCATCGATTACATTCTGATCTACTCGACTACTGAGGAGGAGCATGCCTATAATTTGAAGGTAGTATTGGACACACTCTGAGAGCACCAACTTTATGGTAAGCTCTCTAAGTGCTAGTTTTGGATCCGAGAGGTTCAATTTCTGGGGGCATGTCAGATCGGAGGCTGGAGCTGCAGTAGATCCAATGAAGATTGAGTCGGTACTTGCTTGGGATCCACCCAGGAGTGTGAAGGAGTTACAGAGTTTTCTAGGTTTGGCTGGATACTACCGGAGGTTTGAACCAGATTTCTCCAGAGTTGCAGCACCTTTATCAGCATTGATGAAGAAGGGGCAACCCTTCATTTGGTTAGAGAGATGCCAATGGAGTTTTCAAAAGCTGAGGCATAGGCTTACTAGAACCCAAATCTTGAGGCTACCAAAGGAGGGTGTAGGGTACGTAGTCTACTACGATGCATCGGGGATTGGGCTCAGATGTGTCCAGATGAAGGAGTGAGCAGTGATTTCATATGGTTCTTGAAAGTGGAGACAACATGAGCAGGACTGCGCTACCCATGACCTGGAGTTAGCAGCAGTGGTCTTTGCCCTGAAGATGTGGCAACATTACTTGATGGGAGGGCATTTTATAGTGTACTATGATCACAAGAGTCTTAGGTATATCTTCTCTCAAAAGGATCTAAACCTGAGACATCGATATTATATTGAGTTCCTCCAGTAATATGAAGTCAAGATAGTCTATACTCCTAAGAAGGGGAATGTTGTAGCAGATACACTCAGCCGTGGATTTGGTATACAACTACTAGGTGAGGCAACATCGCAGTTGGCTACTTTGCATATGTCCTTTATAGATCAGGATGGGGTAGTTTTTCTTCAGTCTCTTACAGTCACTCCACCAACTCATCAGCGAGTCAGGGAGGAGCAACATGGGGATCCTGACTGCGAGACTCGACGTGCTCAGATATCCACAGGGCAGGAACCTAATGGATTTTTGAAGGTGGGGAGCACATAATCCTCTTCAGAGGATGTACTATGGTACCAGTATTGCTTCAGGAATAAGTGATGAGAGAGTTCCACACATACCCTCTAGTAGTATATCCAAGAGTGTCAAATATTTACTAGGATCCTCTATGATAGCACTAGTGGCTGGGAATGAAGAAATCAATTGAGTTCGTCTCTCTATGCCTCACTTATCAGCAAGTGAATTTAAAGCATCAGGTACCAGTAGGCTTGGTTCAGCCTTTGGAGGTCCCAGAGTGGAAGTGGGATGGGATATCCATAGACATCCTGACAAGACATCCACGTACATCCAGGGGTCATGACTCGATTTGGGTGATCGTTGAACGACTAACCAAGTAATCCCACTTCCTACCAACCAGAAAGTAGGGTTCACTAGAGAGCTTGGGATGCCCTATGTGTAGGAGATTGTGTGGCTACATGGAGTACCTTCGATGATTTTCTCCGATCGTGATACACGTTTCAATTCCTGTTTATGGAAGGGGTTGTAGGAGGATTTCAGGGCACATCTTCAATTTAGGACTACCTTCCATCCATTGACGGCTGACCAGACTGAGCGGGCCATTCAGACCCTCGAGCACCTGCTGCATGCTTGTGTCATCAACTTCCATTGAATCTGGGAGGATCACTTGCCTTTGTTGGATTTTTCATACAACAACTGCTATCACTCCACCATTGGGATGGCAACATTTGAGGCATTGTATGGGAAACCTTGCAGATCACCTTTTTGCTGGACTAACCCAAGGGATTCAGTACTAGTGGGACAAGATATGGTATGGGCTACCATAGAGAAAGTGCAGATTATCCAGGAGTGGATGAAGACTACAAAGAGCAGGCAGAAGTCTTATGCCGAGAGGAGTTTGAAACCTCTAGAGGTCGAGGATAGTGACCACATCTTTCTACGAGTCTCACCCCGATGAGGTTTCTGGAGATTTGGCCGAGGTGGAAAGTTATCTCTGCGGTTCATTGGACCCTTTCAAGTCCTCAGTATAGTTGGCGAGGTTGCTTACCCCTTAGCTCTTCCACCTCAGTTTCACTGGGTGAATGACATCTTCGACATATCCCAGCTGAGGAGATACGTGCATGACCCTTCCAACCTCATCGACCACGAAGAGGTGGACGTCGACGATGGGGCGACATTTACAAAGGTTCCAGTTGAGATTGAGAATCGATAGGAGCGGGTCCTTCATGGGCGTTCAATACCTATGGTGCACGTTCATTGGTAGCATAGGAACCACCAAGAGAGCACATGGGAGCTGGAGTCTTAGATACATGCTCAGTACCCTAACTTGTTTTCTTAGTATTGTGATGTGGCTTATGGGGATGTAAATCTGTGAGGTGGGGAGAATGTAAAGACCCGAAAATTTCATGTATTTTTTTTAATTAAATGGGAATTTTACAAGTCTGCAAAAATTGACGGCACATGATTCTGAGGCCCGGAGTGCCCCGAATGAATATCTGAACTTTTTTTCGGTACGTTCAGAAAATGTGTGAGTGGGTTTTTCTAAATTTTGAACTGGTGCTCGGAATTGAAATATGAGGGCACCTTTGAACTCACAGCGCCGATATTCGATTAAGGAGTACTTGAACTCGATTGCAGTAAGTTGAGGGTGGAATTTAGTTTTTCACTTATTCATGAAATAATAAAATAAAATAAAAATGTGTAACATTTTATTTTCATTTGAAACACCCACGTGGGTGTTAAGAGGTGGGGACCACTAGAACAAAACCACCCATATGGGGTTATGGAGGTGGGACCACCAAAACTAAAACCTCCAATTTGAATTTAAGGGTGGGGACCACCCAAACCCCTCTTAATATGACAAACCTCTTGAACTCCCTCTTGAATGAGGGAGGTGACATTTAGGATTCCCCAAAATTTATAATGCCAACCTCAATGTAATTATGATTCCAATTTAATTTGTTCCAACAATTAAATTGGGGAAACATATAATATTGGCTACCTTTTATTTTTGGTGGAATTGGGGGAAGTGTTGGCAAAAGTAAATTGGGAGAGATCCTTGGAGAAATTCTTCTTCTCCAATGAAGAACGCTCCTCCAACGAAGAATGCCGACGCACAACTTTGACTTCTTCCTCGGGGCATCCTCTAACATGGGACGTCTTCAATCGATGGCTGTATGTCCCTCCTCATCGACATAAATAAAAGAATGAGGTAGGGGTGTGTTTTAAATGGATCAATGTTAATTTTCCTCTCACATGGAATCATTCCCCTTAATCCACTTGCTACCGCCCTAAAGCAGAGGGTACGAGCCAAAAAAATATGGCCCGACCCCTCCACAAACCTTATGGTTCGTTTGTGTGTTCTTCGCAATGGTTACGGTGACCAGTGCCGGCCTTTGGCACCAGAGGAACTCATGAACCACGGCCGACACCATGGCTGGCCACGAAGAAGGTGACAACTGGAGGGCGTCCGGTAAAGCTGGCCGCCAGCAAAGGCATGACACGCGACCGCGCCATATGGATAACCACGATGGACAGCCGCATAGCGACCTCCGCCACCCCGTGGCCTCACCACCTCACCACCCCCCCCCCCTCGCAGCCTTCGCCACCCTCTGCGTCCTTCACCACCCCGCGACCTAACCGCCTCGCGGCCTCACCACCCTGCGGCCCTCTGGGACCCCCGTGGCCCTCGTAGCCTATGCCGCCCAGTGGGCTCGCTTCCTCACAACCATCCACGGCCCCCGCAGCCTTCATCGCCCAGTGGCCCTCTACAACCCCCATGGCCTCACCGTCTCGAGGCCCCCGTAGCCTTTTCCACTCCGCGACCCGCCGCAGCCCTCGTGGCCTCCGCCCCACCCTCACGGCCACCACACTTCCCTCGCTTCTTCATGCTACTTTGTGGCCCCAGCACCACCCATCATGGGCCGGCCCGAACCCAATGTGCTGGGTTGGCCCGACCGGGTCAGACCAGACCTGGACCAGCTATGAGATTTTTTCTCTATCAGCCATAACTTTGCCACCATGTGTCCGTTTGAAAAACCATTAATGGCACTGTAAACCATGGAGTGAGACGGTACCTTTGGTATACCCCACTTTATAGTTGGATAATGTTGGGATATGGTCGGTTTTGATCAAGCATGAATCCAACTGGACCCTCGAGACTAAAATGCTAATTACTTACAGATCGGGCATCCAATTGACGCACCTTCTATTGCGTTGATACCCCTATGATGTGGCAGTCCTTAGGGATAACTTTTTATGGGACTTAGTAGTAGTTGGAGTATCGACTAGTTTCTTGAGGAGCAGACCCTCTTGGTGACGATAAAGATTAGTGTGGGAACCCAGTAGCCGGCAGTGACATGAAGAATGAATAATGATCCTTTGTGGGTCAGCACCGAGCGATCATGTGTGGGTGTGCACCGAGCGATCCGGTGTGGGCCAGCACCGAGCGATCCTGTGTGGGTCAGCACCTAGAGATCCTATGTGGGTCACCATCAAGAGATCCTATGTGGTTCAGCACCGAGTGATCCTGTGGGGGTCAGCAGTAGAGCCTCATAAAGAGCAAAATGATTCAGTATTTACATCTAATCATTTGTACTTCTGTACCTAAGTTTTACCTGGTGTGAGTTCAGTCAGCACCATTGGGGTATTTTTCATTGTGGAGTACCTATGTGGTACTTAACTTCGTGGTGTTCCTCCCTTTGTGGAATAGTTGATCTTTGGGCTTTTGATTTGGACTCTGTGTTTCCTCATGATTAAGATGGTTATACATGATAACTTAGGTATATGTATGGGCATATAACTAAGTCGGGTTTTCACTAGTTTTCATGCTTTGTGGTTTATCCTTGGTAGATTTTGTGAGACTTTAGGGTCTTGGGGTCCCTACTGAGTATCGTTATACTCACCCCTACACTGGATATGCCTGCACCTTGTTGTGTTTGGTGAAAACTACAGACAATGATATTCGAGTCTCAGGGTACTAGGGCTAGATAGGGCCTGGAGGTAGACCATATGTCATGATGGTACGCAGAGGAGACGGGTGAATGTGGAGTGCTGAGGAGGCGATCTGTACCTACCCTTCAGGTAGGAACCTCGAAGGATGACCCATTAACTACCTTTCTTTTTCAACAGATGTATGGTATTTCAGTTGTACTTGTACTATTACTATTGGGCTTGAATTTCAACCCCTTTTTTACTTGCATCACCCTTTTTTTATATACAGTTGACTTGTGTTTGTATCTTTTTGTGTGCATAGTTGTGTGTGTTTATAGGTTATAAAGGCAATGCCTTCCCTATTATAGGGAATATGCCATTTGGTACTAGTCTCCAGCCCCTGGCCTATGGAATGTGTGCATTTGGTAGTCACAGCACGGTCCCCAGGTGACGGTTCGTGACATCTGGGAACTTTTAGATACATAAATTATATAATTTAGAATATTTTATTCGTATATCATAGCTTTGATGACCTTATAATAAACTATGTATATATCCAAATTTTATATAAAAAATAACTTGAAAAAATATTTATTAAAAATTCTTCATTATAATATAATATATTACATTTAGAAAATCGACGTTTAGCATCTTGATATTTATTTTAATAAAACAAGTTTGGGTTTGTTCCTTTTAATTAAGTATCCATGAGGTGGAATTAGATTTGGGCTTCTCTTAAAGCTACATGACTATAATTTTTATAATATTAATCAAATTAATTTCATTTAAATCAACAATAATGATAACTTTTTCCAAAACATAATGTTTATGCTTAAAATAACACTCTTTAGATAAATGGTTTTTTAGATTTATGTGTGCTAAAAATAAAATTAAATTGTATAACAAATATAAAAATTATTTTACAAAAATTATTTTAAATTTGATATCATTATTTCCGAATTATGTATGTAGTCCCATTTTTTAGTTATAAAAAATAATTTTCCATGGTATAAATTAGTTACCATAGTATAAACCAAAAATGGTAAAAGTGTAAAATATAAAGATAAGAGATATAAAATGTGTTAAAAAATTCTTTAATATGAGAGTTTTATTTTTGGGGTGGCCAATCTATATCAAAATTTTATTATCTTAAACTTTTGAATCCACTTTCCAGGTGATACTTATCTTTGATTGATATTAAGAATTTATATTAAAAAATTTTAATTCCCTCAACATATAAAAAGTGAATTCCACCACCTATTAGAATAAACCCAATATTTTTGAATATACCATAAACATATACCCATTTTATGTCCCTTAGAATCCTCCCCCTTGTTTTTAATCCCCTGGTCATAATAATTTGGCCTAATCCCCCTATTTTCAAGAAGTACTTCAAGAGATGATTCGGATTCTCAACGTTGGTTCTAAGCAGTCAATAATATTTCTTCATTTCTATCATTATACTATAGAAATATATTACCCATTAGAAAAATAATAAATCAGTTTTATTTTTATAATTTAATTTTTTTGGATCATATTCTAACTACATTTCAACAATTTTCCTTGGAAAATTTATTATGTCGTCATGCATATGTGTTGACTACCACCAACATGAAACATGTGTTTTTTAATTCACCACCTTTCATGTATGGTTCAAAAATATTATTTAATATAATAGAATTTTATTTATATCCATATTAATTTTCTAAAATTTTTAATCAATTACCTTCCCATTTATAGTTTTTTCAAAACATTAATATAACCTATTTGTTTTTGTGCAGACTACTACCTCAAAGAATTTATATCTTTAATTTTTATCTCTCCAGTATTATATTGTTTATCTACCCTGATAAAATAAAACTAACCACCTTAAAATCATTTAAATAATGTCATTTTATTCCAAACTAATTAAATTATGTAATATAATAATTTTCTAAACCATACTCACCCGTCGATATTACAATGTTCTTATTTGGTTTGTTTTAATCACCTACAGAAACAATGTTATGACTTTCAATAATTGATGACAGTGTAAATTTAGCTATAGGTTGTATTAGAAAAAATGATTAATTTTCTTTGTTTTGTGCTATGATAAAGGTTCTGTTACAATTTATCTTATTATTAATATACCAAACCTTGTTTGTTAAAAATTAATAAAATAAGAATGCTAACAATTATCTATAATATCCATAATTAAAACTCTACTGGATTGGAATTTGAAATTTCAAAATAATTAGAAAATATATTATCTATCGCTTATAATAATCTTGGAATTATTAACATGGTATTAGTGAATGTGGATATTCATTGATATTTCAAATTAAGTTCTAAATTATTTAAATTAAAAACATCAAATGATGAAAATAAACTATAACTAACTAGTGGATTAATAATAAAAAAAATTAATTTATGAGTAGTAAGGGTAATATATATGTTAAAATTTTTCAAATATAAGTGATTAAGATAGTATTGTTTTTTATATATGATGATATAGCCTATTATACTAAGAGAGAATACGTGGTTAGGGTTCCTCATCTCAAATTTTGTTCTTTTAAACGCATATCATATCCACCACCTATTGTATTTTTTATAGTGTATAAAATCCCATGGATTACTTTTATAATAATTATATTGAGTATAAATTTCATTTTCAATCTATAACATGAACTATATTTCATGGACTATTAGTTGAAGGGTTACTATATCCATAAGGGTTATGTCACCATTTTAATTTTAAATTTGAAATTTCTTTCAAGTGATAATCCATCTGGGTCATTTTTATTCACATTCTTTCTAAATAGATAGTAAAAATTTTCCCTTAATATTGTTTATTATTTTGTTTTTACATTAACTATATAAATTCCATTCCCTTTGTTAGATAATTTACCGGATATTACATTTATGAGTGAAATAAACCCCCTTTCTTCATTACGGTCAAGAATCAACCTTTTCTATATACACAATCATTTGAGATATATCTTTATCTGTGCTTAATTAATTAATTATGTTCACCTTTATACTATTTTTTTATTTAAAATATTTTATAAATAATGTTTCCATGTTTTCCACATGTATCATTTTGAAAAAATCATCCCATTATAGGGATTTTTCGGTGCACACATTCCTATATCATTAATGGAATTCATATTTATGAATATTTCATTTCATTATTTATAGTAGGTTTACAAATTAATTTCTTCCTTTTGATTTTGAAAATAAAATAATTTTTTTAATAATTTTGAGAAGTAATTTTTTTTAAAATGAAATTCTTGATTTGAAAATGAATTTTAAAGGTCGGTGTCTTTTAAAAATTTAGTCTTTTGTGTTTCTAATCTGATTTGAAAGAATTTTCTTAAAGTATCATTATTTTATAAAATAAAATTTTGAAAAATTGTTGGTTTTAAAGGGTAATTATTAAAATTATTTATCATGATGAATGTATATTGTCCACAATAAAATATTTTTAATGAGTTTTCAATCATTCTAAAAAGGGTATATTTTTTCTCATTTTTGAAAGTGAACATTTCAATATTCCTAAAATTGTGTTTTATATTGATGTTGACTTCCTTTTGAATTACTTATGATACACTTAGAAATTTTCCTTTGATAACATAATTCTTCTTTCTATTGATTTCTTATGATGTTTTTTGCAGAAGTTTTTATGAAACTCATCACTTTTCAGTGGGTTAATTAAGTGATTTTTGAAATATTAATATTTTAATGTTCTCTTGGATCACAGATGTATATGCTATATTTATGTGATGTGTGGACCCTATATATAGAAAAAATGCATAGGGTAATATATTATATCCCATGAGATAATTGTGGGAATCATGTATGGATTCTTTCTCCACTATGGGAATTAGGAAATAACTCCTACTTCGCTTTGTTATAAGAATCGGTAAGTGATACATGCTCCACAGTGCAATGTGAATTAGTTCTCAATTCCTCCTAATCTTTTTCATGGGAATTTGGAGGTGATTATTTCTAAACTATGATATGGTAATAAAGTAGATATTTCTACTCCATAATGTCTATGGGAATCATTTAGTGATGATTACTCTACGTTGCTATGGGAATCAGGTAGTGATTCCTCTTCCACCATGTGATAGGAAATGGGTAGTGATTCCTGGTCAACTATTTTTTGATTTTGTTGACTATTTTTTTTTCAAATTTATTTATTTTTCATCATAATAATTTTATGTTGATTAATGTCTTATGTTATGATGATATCCTCGATTTATTTCTTATGATCCATGTTTATTTTTATACGGTCTTATAATGTGATTTTCATGTAATCTGATTATGCTATCATACCAAAATTATAATTTTATAGTCACACTTGATAATAAATTATTGTATTATATGTTTACCCTAACTAATAATCTTGACCAAGCCCCTTTAGTATGTTCCCATTTCCAAGGTTATAAGGGTGAGTATCAATTTTGAGCAATCTTGAATGGTTTCGATTATGGTTTGATTATGTAGAAATATTTACAATTATTGTAAAATAATTTTCTTATATTGTTGATCCTCAAAGACACTAAACCATTTATTTATTGAATTTTGTGATTATTGATATATGTAATGTATAAATAATTGAAATATATTTATTTTTATTTTAGGATGTCGTACTTATTATTGAACACA
Organism: Viscum album; assembly: GCA_963277665.1. Taxonomy (NCBI): domain Eukaryota; kingdom Viridiplantae; phylum Streptophyta; class Magnoliopsida; order Santalales; family Viscaceae; genus Viscum; species Viscum album. The sequence continues at coordinate 1,122,428,575 of OY728121.1, forward strand.
ATTACAAATTATGTGTTTTCCGAACCAAGACTAGGAGAGCAGGTCTGGCGCCTCATATTATGTATATTATGTGTGACATGCAGATATCAATGTTGACATTATATGAACTGATTGTGTTTCCCCTATGTTATATAAAAAATTCATGCTAGATTTCTAAAAAAATAGGGGTATGAGTTGATCAAAATATCATGATGTTTCATTATTAAGCATATAATGTATTCTATGCAATTTTCCAGTGATTCCCTCATCATTTTTATTGTAATCCTTTTCTTATGATAGGTTTATGGTGGTTATGTTCTCGCATGTATTATAATATTTCATGTCTCTTGTGTCTTCCCTTTTATTCCTCATTATAATTGGCGTTTATCTTTCCATTTATTTGATGTAATCCCTCACATGATTATATGTTCTACAAGAAAATAAATTTTAATTGGGGGATTATATTGATGATTTAGTTTTATTTTATGTTATAGTATAGATTAATGATGTAATATGTGTCTATTTACCAATTATACTTATCTTTTGGGAGTTTTTTTAAATACTTATGATATGTGTAAAAGTATATATATTTTACTCTAAATATATAAGTGAGGGTAAGGGAGTGTCTCATCCTAGACTAGTTTTTTGATTTATTTCCCATGAATGAATATTCCACTGAGAAAAAAATGAAGCTTAACCTAATGTGTTCCCCTCAGTCAATAGATTATAGCAACTAGGATAGAGATTATATATGTATCTCTTATGGGGAGATTTACCCTTTAATGTCTCACTGCAGAATAAGAGAAAAATAATCAAATCATGAACTATACATTGCTGAAACAATAAATAATAACATAAATAAAATCTAAAACTACGTCCCATAAAATCCAAAATAAAAATTAAATTAAATGAATAAATCAAAATAGTTCACATGGTTAGTGTCATAAATAATACAACTAATATAAGAACAAATGTAACATTAATGTATCCCCTACACATGACTCAAAAATCATAAAAATAAACACAATGATATTTCCAAAACTTATATCCAAGCTACTAATGCCAATTTCCTTGACCTACCATATCATTCATACATTCTTCATGCACAAAAATTGTGTGTGCACAACAATTGAGAAATAATTCCCAATAGAAACCATCATATCCCAAAAAATCATTTCTATTTTAATGTTTTCATATATAAATGGTGAAATTATATTAATGATCTTAATCATTTAATTCATAATACAAATTTTAAATTGTTAGGTTCTAACCGAGTCACCTAAGAAACCATTTACCTTCTTAGGAAATTGTCGATGGAAGCTCTAAACATCAAATAAGAAATATAGTAGTAAAAAACTATTCATATTCATATTTATTCCAAACACATGGAATATAATATAATAATGGTCCTAACAAAAGGATAATAGAAACATATATCTCATAAATAATAATCCAAAGTCATATTCTAGCCCATGTATCCCTAAATGTTATCCAAATCATGTTATTAATGCTAAAAAGAGTTCAGTTATAATATCACAAACATAAAATTCAATTTCTTATTAAGAATACCATATTTATTCTAAATTTTTTCCCCTTAAAATAATTTTTTTATATTAAATCAAAAAGAATATATCATTCAATTTCTTATCTCTAAAATATAAAATAATAGAAACCATTTTTTTATAAAACCCCTATACTAAACCATTAGTTCCACATCTTCATTTTTAATATGGTTTAACAAAGTATACACACTTTTATCCTTTATAAATTTTCAAAAATTATTTCAATGAATTATAATTAATTTAACAAAACGAAATATTCCATATTAAATAATCATAAACTTTATTAGTTATTTTATCCCATATCAAGGATTTATCACAAAATTTCCTATAGTATCATATCAAAAAGTACAATTCCATCACTAAATCTCAATCCAAAAAACATATAAATTTTGTCAAATTATTTTCAATAATTCACTAAAATTAATACTATATTGGGATAAATTTACATGACTACAATAAACCATTGATATAAAAAACAATGTTGAAATATCAATTTTCAGTTAACAATATTCTTTATTAATTTCATTAGTTACTCGTGATTTAATCCACCATTTCTCTCATTTATTCCACATTTCCCACATATAATTTTTCATTTATATACATGAATCACATATATAATATGTGTTAAAATCTAGTAATTTAAAAAAATTGTTTATACTTGGTTAAGATCAATTTTGATCACATTAATATAAAATTAAAAATTAAATCATAAATAAAATTCATAGTTAATATATAAATTTTTATTTATATTAAAATAAATAAATGACATTAACTACCACTAACATAGCAATAAAACACACCAACATTGAATTTATTACATTTTAAGAACAATAAATTATCAAATCCACGAAACTCTATAGATAAAAAGAGATGAGAACATAGCATAAACATAACCATGATTCCTCCACAAAATATTATTGGCCTTTCAAAGCTCTTACCATTATGATACCAATGCCATTTAATGATAAAAATTATCATTCTAATTGAATGATAAATCATTCAAGGAATTTTAATATTGAAATAGATATATTGTAGGGGTTATTTCCCTTATTAATGACCCCCTATAATAGAAAAATACAGAATTTAATCTAAATATCTGAGATATAAAATATCTAAAATGTCCCTATTAACAAAACCTCTTTGGACGCCACCATGTACATGGTGTATATCTACTATTCACTAGGGGACATCAGTAGCCAGATGGTTGGTCCTAAGCACCAACCAAATTATCACTTCCATAGGGTAGATTTTATATTACCACTGGTACTCACTGGTCATTGATATAGAACTTTTATAAAACCCCCTTTATATTCTCACCTAGAATATACCTCTATCACAAATATATCTTTAAATAAACCCCATATCAAATATAATTGATATAAATTCAATGAAAATAAAAAATAAAAAAAACCTGAAAATATAGAGTCATTAAAAACCTCTTATATAGGGATTATAGTCCTTGAGGATTGGTATTGAGTATCTCCAAAAAATAACTATATCCATTGAGACTTCATATCTATTTCCTAATCTTTATAATCCTCTTATACTCTTACACGATACTATATAATATGTACAAATTGAATTAATCTCCTTTGAAATATCTTCTCACTATGATTCAAAATTCATAACCACCTCTTAATGAAACATGTAGTCGAATCCAACTCTTAATCATAAAAATGAAGCGTATTATAAGTATTTGGATTGTATTCCCTCTCATGTTGTAAATGAAATATATCATTCATTTTACTATACATTCAATGTCATTTCAAATTTTAATATTCCTTCTAACACTACTAAATGATCTCAAATAATCTTAATGTTAATGAATATATTTTCCCTTTAATTCCCAATCATCAATGTCCCAACTAGGGTGACATAAAAAAATAACCAATAACCAACTTGAGAGGTCAACATCTACATATAAAATTGGCCTACATTTAGATTTTTTTAAACTATTTTTTGATCTTTTTTACATTATCAGATATTTATTGTAATTATTGGGACCAATGAAAGACACCAGATTGGCTTCCATCCGATATAATATTCATATATAATGGAATATTATTCTAGGAAAACATTGAAATACTAATTCGGACTTCAAAAAAGACACAAATGAACATACAAATAGATTTTTAAATTTGACACTACATAAATAATTGATCAATGCATTATTTATATAATTTTAAATTTAAGAAAATCGAAGCTCAAGATAAACTATCATACATATAATTTATTTTAGTAGAAGTATTCCCATGAGAAAAATTCCAATTAATATAGAAAATTGATGGAGGTATTAAGTACTTACAAAATTATTTGAGATTAATACCAAACTATGTGGGTACACCATTATATTAAATATAAAATATCATATGGTAAAGAATATAATTCTCTATTAGTACACAAAAAAGGACAACCTCATAATTTATTCATTTATATTCATTTATTAATATCATAAATATAACATAAAATTTATAATATGAATGTGTGAATTTATCACTAATAGGAAGATAAATCTTAACAAATATAGACAGTTGTATAAGATGCAATATTGTAATTATAAACTAGTTTTCCATTAAGAATTAAAAGAGATAATTAATAGATAAACCCCATATTAAAACATAATAATATAATTATAAGAATTTTTTACAAAAATAAAGGTGAATATATGAACCAATTTATACCCATTAGAATATTTTACAAAACATATTCCATGAAAAAGGTATTTTCATTACTTTTATCTGATAATAGACTCCATAAAAATTTTCCTTTTAAATACATGATTAATGTTATATATATTATTCATTCCTCACCCTATACCACCATATGTTTTGCAATAATTATCCTATTTAACATTAATGGGTTTTTATCTAATGAACTCCCTCTCTAAAAAACATTTTCATAGAAGAATTGATCGTATTAATGTGATTTAAAGGAAAATTATAAATCATAAATGAGTAAAACAATTTATATAATGACAGAGTTGTCATGGTTGATCTTACCACCCATGTTCTATAATATTCTATTCCATGATGATATCTAATAATTGTTTCTATTAATGATCTATGATAAATATGATGTTTTGGATCAAACCTAAAACATTGAGATTCCAAAATATGTAAAATGTTGAACCCCTTCATCCACAACAAGAATCCTCATCAAATTAATCCTTCAAAATTGATTAAATCATTTCTCAAGGAAAATATAGGATGTGTTACAATTGCAATTTTTCCCAATAATGATTTTTAATGTAAAAAATATCTTTAATCTTTTCAATATTTATTTTACATCCTTAAGAAAATAAGATGAGAATATATATCTAAATAAAATGAGAAGAATCAGTCATACCACTAGAAACCTAAATGGGTTTAATACTACCCTCATCTGCCTTTCCCTCGTGATATCCAGTTTTAAAGAGACATTCCAACTTTTAGCATTCTTATTTAACAAATTAACACACTCAGAGGTTATTATGAGGTAATCCTAAACCGTTATTTTATTTATAAATACAACCCAATTATTTGTGAAAATATTATTAATTATCATAGTTATCCAAATTACCATAATCTTGTTAAATTTTTTTGTAAAGTTAATTATCTATGTAAATATGTGTAAAACTAAAAATCATATCATTTGTGCATTATTTGATATTGAAAATAAAAAATTTATAGTTATAACTTGAATAAAGATTGTTTACCCTAATTTAATTATATATATACACTATATCCTAAAACATTTTAAAGAACATATTATTAAATGCATCAAAATTTGGAACATTATCCTAATTCAGATCTAATACACTAGCCTTAATTTCATCATTAGTTTGAGTTTAATTAAAGAAACTACTGTCTTATTATTCAACAATCCTGGTAATACAATTTTTTGAGGAAGAATCCTTTTCATTTTTGTTCTCATCAAAAACAGGCTTTTAATAATCAATAACATAATGTCTATGTATTTCCCTATCAAATATGAATGAATCATTACATAATTAGTGGGTTAAGGCCAATTAACCGTTATATACTTCAAAATTATATTGAGAAAAGTATTATTAAATTCTCTGTCTGACTAATTTTAATTTTTACACATCATTCATAGTATCTTCTTTATTATTCAATATATTATTAAGTATAATGGTCTATTGAACTCCCCTATTAAGAGAAATTTCACTTAAATCACGTTTAGTGTGTCAAAAAATATTTCCTGACTCCTTTTAAGATTCTGAGATATTTTCATCAACCTTATAGAAAAATTCTATCACTAACTTTTTAATATATGTTTCAATGTTTTTATATTGACACTGCATGATTTTAGGGGATTATGACACAAAATGGAATTAAATTTGTCCTTATATATATCTCTACATTGAGGTTGAGACAGCCAATAATTAAAAATTCTAAATGGTAGAGGCTACCTATTAGCACATTTATAAAAAGTGGTAATAGTATGATAATGAACATAGGACACTTTAGAAAGATAATTATGGGAAATATAATTCATGTAATCAAAATCTATATTATTTATAAAAGTTTTGTCCAAACTACTAAAAATAATATTATTTTATATCATTTTATACATAGAATGTATTTAACCCAAAATAATAACCTCAAATAGATCAGTAAACTATATATATTGTTTAAATTCCCTACGATATAATGTGTCACGAACTAGGCCGGGTCGCCATCCGACCCGGCGCCCGACCCGACCCGCAGTAAGACCCAAAGGGTGTTCCCGATCCCCACGGGCTGGCATAAGTGCCCGGGAATCGTAAGTAAAAAGTGGGAACGATTTTACCCGAAATAAAAGACAGAAAAACAATTAGCCAGATAAATAAACTAAAACTAAAAAAACGGACAACCAAACATGTATTTAAACTATGATCATTTTTAAAGTCTACAACTCGAACCAAGAACTAAAAAGAAAAGACGACAGCGGAAACTAAAACTCTAACTCAAACCACCCGGCAAAAGAGAGGCCACACGACACCACTCTGCATGAAAAGACCAACTGCAACCCGAACCACCATCACTGATTCATTCTAGAGACATTCATGTGAGACCCAATGTGGGTCTCCCCACCATTAAGAACCTACCAACACCCATGGAGAGATTAGAAAACCAACATGGGGAGGTCCGGCCGGACTCCCCACCATTAAGGAAAGGCCAACACCGATTTATTCCAGAGACCTTTGTGCGAGACCCATCGTGGGTCTCTCCTACACTGGAACTATCAGAGGATATAGAAATTTGAGAAATTCTTGATGGTGACCAAACACGCCACCACAATGGGCGGGGAGGGAGGGGCCTGACTACCGGGGCGTCAAAAGCATGACCCAAGAAAAACCAGCATTTCCACATTCCTGGATGAGCTTTATTCAGACTTGAGACAGATGTACTCAAAAAACTCACATAAGGACCACTAAAACGATTGCATCCAATGGGACACAGTCCCCAAGTCTTTAAGGAAATGAGACGAACACGCCTCCACATGGTCGTGAAAACCTTATGCAACCAGATGGATCATTTGGAGCATAACAACCTTGGAAACAATTTAAACTGCCTCTACTTTTAACATTGGTGACAGAAATAATGTTGGGGTCTCATACACCCTCTGGGTTCCTGACCATGCGCCAGCTTCACTCCGAGGCCTATGGCTGGAGCCCGGATGTTTGATGCATCATCTCCCTCGCAGTCAAGCATTGAAGACTCCCGAGCGGAGCTTCTCATTTTGGTGCCACATGAAATCATATTGCACCCGAGGCAACACCATCAAACACAACACATTACAGCATCTGACTGATCATACGCGGAACATTCACCAACACCAGAGTTGAAATGGTGCATGCACATCACCCTTTATCATACTGAATGAGAACACGACACCACCAATCGTCACTTGAACATGATCGTTGTTGTTGAGAGGAACTTTACGCTGAGAAAGACTTTAAACCACGTCTTGAACAACACATTATTCCTAAAAACGACAATAGCAGCCTCATATGACTAGGTCTGCCAAACAAGTATCCTAACATGAACCATTCCTTAAACGAAACAATACAAAGAACAGAGGTCATTTAGAACGATAGACCGCACCAAAAACTTAGGGTTGCTTCCACCTTTTTTCCACTAGAGTCTCCTTTACCGCTTCCAAACCACCGTTGACTATCAAAGGGGCCTCACGCTGCAAGACGTCACCGAACATGACCCTTGTAGCCGATGTAAATACAACAAAGCCCTTCAAGACACTGGTCAACACAAAAAATTCTGAACCACCTCCAACTTTCCCTGCTAGAATTTCTTTCACCGCTTACAGGGGAACCTTTAGACATAATGATGTCAACTTCGTACCCGACGAGTCGGACAACTCAAAAGTACCAAAACTCCCTTCATCTCCCCTTGCATCTATTATTCCACTGTGAGGGGATCCGCTTAACTGATGGAAAAAAAGGAATAGACTTAGCATTGTCACTAAAAAGGAAGAGTCATTACTTTAGTCAACGGGAGGGTCGGCCAACGGTGAACCATCAGTGGTCGCACGTCATTCACACATTAACTCTTTATTGGGGGCGTACACTAGCCGATAAAGAAAACCATGGACCCAACCGAACAGGTCCAATGTTCAGGACATACCACAAGTGAACACCAAGCGTGTAGGGGAAACCACTACAAGGGCTCCCTGATGTACTTTTCAAAAGAAATAACTAGTTACACGCTTGCATACGAATTTACAAAAAAAAACCCATACATAGGACACAATTCAGTCAAAAAGGATTCTCAACCCAAAATTTCTCACATCCAACATGTCAAAAACACAAGGACATGCCACACAAACACTGTTTACTAAAACACCAAAAAAAAATTTACTTTAACAAAACATTTAAAAAAAAATAAGAAAACCCAGTGGGTTGTTCAAACACCAATGGCGTCCCATGAGCCTCGCACATGCATGTTCTCATGCTGCACCGGCGCCCACCTCATGCCCATCGAGGTACTCATCTTCTCATGCCATTAACCATTTCCCTTTTCGTATACACTCATGCATATGGTTGCCCATGAGAGCACCAAGGATCAAAACCAAACCTTTACATTTTTCAAAACCAAAACATCCAACCCAGACTTTTCAAACCTCACACACCATTTCATTTTTAAAGCGCTTCATTTGAAAACATTTTCCAAGACCAAAACATTTTTACTTAAAAACCAAATTTCCACGAATCCAAAACAAAGAGACGAGAATCAATGCATTAGGAAACTAGTGTCAGCGGGTGATTGGGTCATATGGTTGGCGGCCATATGCCAATCACACCATTGACCACGGAGAGTATTTTAGGACAGTGTCCCCGGCACCACAAGGCTTGCCAGACCCTGCGAGCTCACTAAGACCACTGACCTTACTCCCTTTTCATTTCCCTTAGACAGGATTAACCGCAAGGACCAAAAAATCAGACAAACCCCAACATACTTTGGTAACTTGAGTCCCGCCACGAGTTGTGCTGGCCAGGCACCTCCCTCGTAGCCAGGACGTCGAGTCCTGACAACTTAAATTCAAGACTACCATGACTCTATCCCAAAAGAAAACGACCCAAGAGAGCAAACCTTGCCCTCTGATAACATTTTGTCACGAACCAGGCCAGGTCGCCATCCGAACCAACGCCCGACCCGACCCGCGGCAAGACCCGAAGGGCGTTCCCGATCCCCACGGGCTTGCAAAAGTGCCCGGGTATCGTAAGTAACAAGTGGGAATGATTTTACTCGAAATAAAAGACAGAAAACCCATTATCCAGATAAATAAACTGAAACTAAAAAAAAGGAAAACCAAACATGTTTTTAAACTATGAACATTTTCAAAGTCTACAACTCGAACCAAGAAATAAAACGAAAAGACGACAGCAGAAACTAAAACTCTTACTCAAAACACCCGAAAAAATAGAGGCCACATGACAACACTCTACATGAAAAGACCAACTACCACCTGACCCACCATCACTGATTCATTCTAGATACATTCATGTGAGACCTAATGTGGGTCTCCCCACTATTAAGAACCTACCAACACCCATGGCGAGAGTAGAAAACCAACATGGGGAGGTCCGGCCGGACTCCCCACCATTAAGGAAAGGCCAACACCGATTTATTCCAGAGACCATTGTGCGAGACCCATCATGGGTCTCGCCTCCACTAGAACTATAAGAGGATATAAGACATTGAAAAATTCTCGATGGTGACCAAACACCCCACCATAAGGGGAAGGGAGGGAGGGGCCAGACTACTGGGGCGTCAAAAGCATGACCCAAGACAAACCAGCATTTCCACATTCCTGGATGAGCTTTATTCAGACTCGAGACAGATGTACTCAACAAACTCTCATAAGGGCCACTAAAACGATTGTATCCAATGGGACACAGTCCCCAAGACTTTAAGGAAATGAGACGAACACACCTCTACATGGTCGCGAAAACCTTATGCAACCAGATGGCTCATTCGGAGCAGAACAACCTTGGAAACCGTTTAAACTGCCTCTACTTTTAACATTGGTGATAGAAACAGAGTTGGGGTCTCATACACCCTCTGGGTTCCTGACCACGCGCCAGCTTCACTCTGAGGCCTATGGCTGGAGCCCTGATGTTTGAAGCATCTTCTGCCTTGCAGTCAAGCATTGAAGACTCCCGAGCGGAGCTTCTCATTTTGGTGCCACATACAATCATATTGCACCCGAGGCAACACCATCAATCACAAAACATTACAGCATCTGACTGATCGTACACAGAACATTCACCAACACCAGAGTTGAAATGGTGCATGTGCATCACCCTTTATCATACTGAATGAGAACATGACACCACCAATCATTACCTAAACATGATCGTTGCTGTTGAGAGGAACTTTATGCTGAGAAAGACTTTAAACCGCATCTTGAACAACACGTTATTCCTACGAACGACAACAGCAGTCTCATACGACTAGGTCTTCCAAACTAGTATACTAACACGAACCTTTCCTTAAACGAAACAAACAAAAGAACAGAGGTCATTTAGAACGATAGACCGCACCAACAACTTAGGGTTGCTTCCAACTTTTTCCCACTGGAGTCTCCTTTACTGCTTCCAAACCACCGTTGACAATAAAAGGGGCCTCACGCTGCAAGATATCACCGAACATGACCCCTGCAATCGATGTAAATACTACAAAGCTCTTCAAGACACTGGTCAACACAGAAAATTCTGAACCACCTCCAACTTTCCCCGCTGGAATTTCTTTCACCGCTTCCAGGGGAACCTTTATACACAATGATGTCAACTTTGTACCCGACGAGTCGAACAACTCAAAAGTAGCAAAACTCCCTTCAACTCCCCTTGCATCTATTATTCCGCTGTGAGAGTATCCGCTTTACTGAATAAAAAAAGGAATAGACTAAGCATTGTCACTAAAAAGGAAGAGTCCTTACTTTAGTCAACTGGAGGGTCGGCCAACGGTGAACCATTTGTGGTCGCATGTCATGCACACATCAACTCTTTATTGGGGGCGTACACTAGCCAAGAAAGAAATCCATAGACCCAACCGAACATGTCCAATGGTCAGGACATACCACAAGTGAACACCAAGCGTGCAGGGGAAACCACTACAAGGGCTCCCTGATGTACTTTTCAAAAGAAATAACGTGTTACACGCTTGCATACGAATTTAAAAATAAAAATCCAAACATTGGATACAATTCAGTCAAAAAGGATTCACAACCAAAAATTTCTCACATACAACAAGTCAAAAACACAAGGACATGCCACACAAACACCGTTTACTAAAACACCAAAAAAAAATTTACTTTACCAAAACATTTTGAAAAAAATAAGCAAACCCAGTGGTGTCACGACCCGTCCTCGGGGCCCATGCTCTGACTACCCCAAGCCCGCCTTCCATAGGCCAGGGGCTGGAGACTAGCACCAAAGGCGTAAATCCCGATAACTGGGAAGGCATTGCCTTTATAAAAGAAAACAAAACACCACAGAGTACAAGCGGAAGTAAAACACTAAGTACAAAGAGAAGTGCTGAAATGTAAATTGGCCAGAATACAAACCAAAATGAAAGTACAACTACAACTGAACGATAGTACAATAGAAAAAGACAAACAACTAGATGAAAGGAAGCAGCTCCTGGTTTGTCCTCCTCGGATCCTACCTGAAGGGTAGGTACAGATAGTGCAGCTCCTGGATCGTCCGCCACAGATCCTACCTAAAGGGTAGGTACAGATAGCCACCACAATGCTCTCTCCCGTCAACCTCCTCCGAGTGTCGTCTCACCGTGAAGTCCACCTCCAGATACTGACTCATCAATTAGTCCACCTCCGGGTACCGTCCAGTCTTCGAACACTCGGCCTCCGTCAGCACTGTCTGTCATCTGCAACCAAGACAACAAGGTGTGGGCATAGCCCGTGCAGGGGTGAGTATAACGATACTCAGTAGGGACCTCGAGACCCTCAAGGTCTCACTAAAACCAACATGGATATCCGCAATAAGATCTCAATAGATAACCTCTACTTAGGTATATGCCCAAACATATATCTAAGTTATCAAGTAACCCATCTCAATCAGGAGGGAAACACATCAACGGATAACCACTACCCAGGTATATGCCCATACATATACCTAAGTTATCAAGTGACCCATCTCAGTCAAGAGGTAAACACAAAGGTCAAAAGTCTCAGCTCAAACCAGGATTTTCATTATCGAAACCATAACTGCTGAAGAGCTCCGTCTCTGAAGTGTGCAGTGGTCCTGTCAAGAATCCGAGGTACTGCTCACTAACCTAAGACTGCTGAGGTACTCCTCCTGTCGAGTATCGCGGGTCAGCCACCCAGACACAGTAGTGCTTCCCGCCGAGGTATGTCACCCAAACATAGTAGTGCACACCCCCTAGTAGCCTGCTGACGTACTCTCCAGACGAGTACCGCGGGTCTGCACTGTCACATAGGTAGTGCTCCGTCCGCCATGGGTCTGCACCTCACAAAGTAGTGCTCCATCCACTGGGCTAGTCTACTCACTCCAAGTCAAGTCGGTCAAGCAGTCGTCAGGTCTCAGTCGGCTACACGGTCTCTGTACTCCGCACGCTCGTCTCCAGGAGGGTCCGCTCCACGAGCTACAGGTCAATACTCCAAGTATCTCAATGTCCCACGAAGAAGTATCTCAAAGGACCTCCTCGTCATAGGGGTCTCAATGCAACATACGGCCCGTCAATCGGACGCCCAGTCTGTGAGTTATTAGTCTTTCCGTCCCAGGGGCCCGGTTGGTTTCGTGTGTGAACCAATCCGTCCATATCTCAACTATACCCCGAACTCTCATAGGGTATACTCATAGGGACCGTTTCTCAACGTGATCACCATCGCCGCTGACGGTTCGTAAAACGGACGTCTGGTCTGAAAGATAACAGCTTTTCCGTTCCAAGGGCCCGGTTGGATTTCGGGTACAATCCAACCCGGCCACTATCCAACAGCAACCAAAACTCGGGCGAAGTATGCCAAAAGTCCCGTCTCATCAAGAGGAATTCAATGAGATAGACGGCGCGTCAATCGGACGCCCGGTCTGTGAGTTATTGGCTTTTTCGTTCCAGGGGCCCGGTTGGTTTCGTGAGCGAACCAACCCGACCGCACTCTGACGGCATCCAAACCTCGAGCGGAGTAATCCAAAAGATCCGTCTCACTTAGAGGAATCAATCAAAGTCAACGGCACGTCAATAGGACGTCCGGAGCTCAAGATATAAGCGTTTCCGCTTCGAGGGCCCGGTTGGTTTCGTATCCGAACCAACCAGGCCAAACCCAACGTGATCCAAAACCTTGAGTGCGATATACCGAAACGACCGTTTCGTTCCAAAGATCGCTACACAACAGACGGTGCGTCGATCGGAGGTCCGTAGCCCAAGATATGGGCATTTGACCGAAAGTGGTCCAAAAACGGGGGGTCCGAGCCCGGACCGACCCGGACCGACCCCCCCCTGGGGCGGCCCGAACCGGTTCCGACCCGACTGGACCCGGCCCGGCCCGGCTGGCATGGACGAGCCGAAGTCAGGAAGCGGGGGGTGTGCGCGGCCCACCCCTCGCCGTTAATTGAGGGCGGCGGCGCAACCGCCGCCGCCTCCGGTCGCCGGTGGCGCCGCGCCGGTGACCCGCAACTCAGGGTGTTTCCGTGGGCCACAGGAGTTGCTCCGGTGGTCCGTTTTCAAAACCTTCTGAGCTGGTGTTCTTCTCGGGTCTCGTACTTTACTGTGCAAGCTTAAAAAATACTTTGCGGCCCCGTTTTGTCGTCGCTCGTCAATCCGCACATCAATTAACAAAACGTGTTGTCTTCGTGGTTCTCCGGTGCGACGCGTTTGCGCCACGCCCCTTCACCGTTGCCCGACTCTGTCCGCGGATGTCTTCGGGTTTCTCCGACGCGGCGCGACGTTGTCACACTCTTGTTTGTTTTTCACGACGCGGTGCGACGGCACCGCGCATTTCCTTGTCGCATGATTCCGCGTGGTGCAACAGCACTACGCCTTCCCGTACCAAACCACAAAGAAATACAACATGGAAAAAGGAGGAGGGTCGGCCGTGTTTGTGCGGTCCGGACCCCCTCGCGTTATTCGATAAATATTGGTTTTAATCCACAAAGATCATCAAGTTGGTATTCACGAACAAAATAAATAAATAAAACCCCTACCTCAATTTCAAGAGTGGAGTCGCAGAAAGAGGATTTGAAGACGACGTCGGGGTGCATCTGAGGCGGAAGCGGCGTCTCCTCGCGTGTTGCGGTGAAGTGGAAGGAATCCACATCGTCATTATTCATGGAAGGATGGTGTTCTTCGTCAGATACCGATTCGTTCTTCGCGTTCTTCGTCGTTGAAGAAGATGTTCTTCAAGCCTCCCAAATCCTCCCAATATGACAAGACTCTAACCAAAAATAAAATAAGCCCAAGTCTTATTTTATTAACACAAGATAAGAAAAAGTAGAATTTCAAAAGTTCGAATTAATCCTACTTAATTAATTCCAGCCAAGTTGTCAAAATTAAAGGGTGAGTTGAGGGAGTTAGGAGTTTGAAGGGGTGGGGTTCGTGTGGGCCCCATCTCACCTTAAATCCTCCCATGGGTGGTTAACTCCAAGTGGGTCCCACCCCTAACTCCCTTACATAGATTTAAACTACTTAAGAGAGGATCAAGTGTTGTAACACAACAGTCAATCTACTTAACAAGAGAATAAAATACAATTGTAACAATTATATTTTATCCCTCACTTTTCATAAAACAACACCTCCCTAGAAAACACAACTCCAGAAAGGGTCTTCTTAAGCAATTACCGGCGATGCGGTTTCATCGGTGCTCTCGGAATTCGATTCTGAGCAACGGTTCAAAAGTTAGAAAAACCCGCTCGTCCGTTCACTGAACGTACCCGAACCAAACTTCGGAAAAATTAATCCGGGCACACCGGGCCTCGGAATCAGGCGCTGTCAGAAACTACGTTCTTGTAAAATTCCAAAGAAAAGTAAGAAAAAAAATTTCCTTGAAATTTCCGGGTCTTTACATTACTCCCACCTCCGGGCTTTACGTCCCCATAAAGCTTCAACACAAACTAGGGTCACAAAGCGGTATTTAGCACGCATCTGAGCCTTCCGCTCCCATGTGCTTACCTGGAGGTTCCCATACTGCCAGAGAAAGTGCACCTGAGGAATTGATCATCCTCGTAGGATCCGCTCCTGTCGATCCTCGTTCCCCACTGAAACCTTCGAGAAAGTCAACCCATCGCTATCGTCCAGCTCCCCATGGTCGATGATATGCGAAGGGTCGAGCATGTATCTCCTCAGATGAGATACGTGGAAGTCATCGTGCACCTGGTGCAACTGAGGTGGACGGGTCAAGCGGTAAACCACCACGCCTACCCAGCTGAGGACCTAGAAAGGTCCATTGAACCTTAGAGATAACTTTTCGCCTTGGCCACATCTCCGTAAACTTCATCGAGGTGAGATCGGTATAAGGATGTGATCGTCATCCTCGAACTCTAGAGGTCTCCAATTCATGTTAGAACTGGAACTCGAAATGACTGCTGCTACGAGGGTAAGGTTGACCGACTCAAGAGTGATCGGTCGCACCCTCCTATCCAAGAGTTACCCTGCGCTGCCTGGGGTTTCCTTTTTCGCCGACCAAGGAAAACCCATCCTGACGTCGTAGTTAAACCACAACCTTTTTGCCTAATACCGTCAATTTGTGTATGAACTGTGATTGCCCAGTCCATACTCAAATCATCGTCATAAGGCCTCGACGCTGTCACCAAGAGATTCCAACCGAAACTCTTGCCTCGACGGTCTGACCACACCATCGGCGTAAGTGTGATTATCGAGTCTCCTCCCAAGGTATCTCCAGACGTGATGGTCAAGTCCATGGATTACCGGAAACTCTAGGTCTGGAACAAGATTTTTGAAAGCAAGGAATGATTCATATCGATGTCTGCTACTACAGTAGCTAGTAGTGGACACAGACTGTCCCTTGAATCATTTTTAGAGCCGTTGGGTCACACTCCTTGACCGCATGTAGCCACACTCTTCCTCCGCCCTCTTGCTCCCTGAGCCTGGTGGGGATAACTAAGGCGGGTGGTTGTAGCATGTTATGATGTACACCACCTCATGCTGCTCTCCTAGCTCTACCTCGACATCTGATTCTCTGCAGACTCATCTCTCCTTAAAGCTTCCTCTTTTTGAAACATTTATCATGCTCGAGTCTCTAAGACTGGCGTCGGTTTCCTATTTCTTACCGCACTGTGCAGTCTTCATCCGCCTCTGGATGATCTGCACCTTCTTTGCCTACAATCTGAAAGTGCTGCTAAAATTTCTCCTTTTCCGAAAAGAGAAACTCGGACTCATCCCCTGGATGAACCATGCCCATTGCCTAATACAGTCAATCTAGACATGAATGATGTATTCATGCCATGGATGACATCGTAAGGCCTCGACGTAACTACCAAGAGATCCAACTGTCACTCTTGCCTCCAAGGGTCGAGTCACACGGTCGGCACCAGTGTGAGGTCACTCGGTCTCCTCCAGTAGAAATCTCGAAAGTGAGGGTCAAGTCAACAGTTTTAACCAGGACCACTCAGTATCAACCAAACAAAAAGACAGGAAATCAAACAAAGATAAGTGTATTTTTATTACTGCATCTCATAGTACAATGACGCGAAAACAACAGCAATGTGGAACTAGAAGTACAAGGGACATATCCACTAGTTCCGCTCCTGTCTACGTGCTCCCGGAGCTCTACTGCCTTGTCCAATGCTCGGCTGTTGCTCAAGCACTCGTCGCTGCTTTTGCCTCAATGGCTCCTCCAAAGCCTGTGGATCAACTGTACAAGGAGATGGACAGTCATGTGCCAGGTGACCCTTCCCGCCGCATGAGTAACACTGTCTGTTTCTGGAACGCCTGGCTCTAACCCCACCCCGGGTGCCCCGCACCACCGGTCCTAAAACCCGAGATCGTCTAACTGCTGTTCTGGTCCTCCTGGACCTCTGCATCATCTGTCTACTACCCATAGATGACTCGGCTACTGATCGAAAAACACGCGGCAAAGGCAGCAGCTCTTGAACACGCTCGGGGTGTAGAGCTACTGGAACAAACTCCACCCTGAAGAAGGTCTCGAAGTCTTCCCATGTGAGGGTCATCCCGTCTCAAAACTGGAACAAGTGGCTCCACCACTTGCCTATTGCTGCCTGAAGAAGGCTGGCAGCAAAGATCACCAAGAAGTCTGCCGGCATCCCCACTAGCCTAAAGACTCTCACCACAGCCTCCAGCCAATCCTCAGCCGCCTGCGGGTCCATCTCTCCCCGGAACCTGGGTAGCCTCTGGCGCTGGAACTCGTGCAGCGCACTCAAGTGGCGTGAATCGCCTACTGCTGGGGCTGGTGGCATCGGTGGCCCAACGTATGGTAGTACCGCTGGTGCCTCTGCTGGTGCCTCAACTGCAATAGGGCGCTATACCGAAGCATTGTCGCTCGACAGGCTGTCAGTACGCACATCCCTCTGGGCTCTAACTGGTCGTCCGACAAAAGGCATCCTGAAAGAAACAACGTGACACGGTCAAACGATTATACCTGGTGAGCTGACCTGGTTTGAGCTGATATTTAAATAAAACTTCTGGAAACACACACACAATCAGTGTTATTGTGAACAAAGTCGGAATTCAGTTGTTAGGGTCCTGGTGTATGGATACGTCGGCCGCCCGCACCAACACTGGACTCCCGAAACTAAAGACCACACTCGGTACCTTTAACACTATTGCTTCACAGAAAGAAAATATCAGAGTTATAAGTTCTGCGGTAGAACCGACTCCTCTGATACCAATTTGTCACGACCAGTCCTCGGGGCCCGTGCCGTGACTACCCCAAGCCCGCCTTCCATAGGCCAGGGGCTGGCAACTAGCACCAAAGGCGTAAATCCCGATAACTGGGAAGGCATTACCTTTATAAAAGAAAACAAAACACCACATAGTACAAGAGGAAGTAAAACACTAAGTACAAAGAGAAGTGATGAAAGGTAAATGGGCCAGAATAAAAACCCAAATGAAAGTACAACTACAACTGAACGATAGTACAACAGAAAAGGACAAACAGCTAGAAGAAAGGAAGAAGCTCCTGGGTCGTCCTCCTCGGATCCTACCTGAAGGGTAGGTACAGATAGCACAGCTCCTGGATCGTCCGCCACGGATCCTACCTGAAGGGTAGGTACAGATAGCATCCACAACTCTCTATCCCATCAACCTCCTCCGAGTGTCGTCTCACCGTGAAGTCCAACTCCAAATACTGACTCGTCGTGTAGTCCACCTCCGGGTACCGTCCAGTCTTCGAACACTCGGCCTCCGTCAACACTGTCCGTCGTCTGCAACCAACACAACAATGTGCGGGCATAGCCCGTCCAGGGTTGAGTATAACGATACTTAGTAAGGACCCCAAGACCCTCAAGGTCTCACTAAAACCAACATGGATATCCACAAGAAGATCTCAACAGATAACCTCTACTTAGGTATATGCCCATACATATATCTAAGTTATCAAGTAACCCATCTCAATCAGGAGGGAAACACATCAACGGATAACCACTACCCAGGTATATGCCCATACATATACCTAAGTTATCAAGTGACCCATCTCAATCAAGCGGTAAACACAAAGGTCAAAAGTCTCAGCTCAAACCAATATTTTCATTATTGAAACCGTAACTACTGAAGAGCTCCGTCTTTGAAGTGTGCAGTGGTCCTGTCACGACTCCGAGGTACTGCTCACTAACCTAAGACTGCTGAGGTACTCCTCCTGTCGAGTACCGCGGGTCAGCCACCCAGACACAATAGTGCTTTCCACCGAGATATGTCACCCAAACACAGTAGTGCACACCCTCTAGTAGCCTGCTGAGGTACTCTCCGGATGAGTACCGTGGGTCTGCACTATCACACAGGTAGTGCTCCGTCCTCCATGGGTCTGCACCTCACAAAGTTGTGCTCTGTCCAATGGGCTAGTCGACTCACTCCAAATCGAGCCGGTCAAGCAGTCGTCAGGTCTCAGTCGGCTACACAGTCTCTATACTCTGCACGCTCGTCTCTGGGAGGGTCCGCTCCAAGAGCTACAGGTCGATACTCCAATTATCTCAAAGTCCCACGAAGAAGTATCTCAAAGGTCTGCCACATCATAGGGGTCTCAACGCAATAGACGGCGCGTCAATCAGACGCCCGGTCTGTGATTTATTAGCCTTTCCGTCCCAGGGGACTGGTTGGTTTCGCGTGTGAACCAATCCGGTCGTATCTCAACTATACCCCGAACTCTCATAGGGTTTACTCATAGGGAACGTTTCTCAACGTGATCACCATCGCCGCTGACGGTTCGTCAAACGGACGTCTGGTCTGAAAGGTAACAGCTTCTCCGTTCCAAGGGCCCGGTTGGATTTCGGGTACAATCCAACCCGGCCACTATCCAACAGCAACCAAAACTCGAGCGAAGTATGCCAAAAGTTCCGTCTCATAAAGAGGAATTCAATGAGACAGATGACACGTCAATCGGACGTCCAGTCAGTGAGTTATTGGCCTTTTCGTTCCAGGGGCCCGGTTGGTTTCGTGAGCGAACCAACCCGACCGCACTCCGACGGCATCCAAACCTCGAGCGGAGTTATCCAAAATATCCGTCTCACTTAGAGGAATCCATCAAAGTCGACGGCACGTCAATCGGACGTCCGGAGCTCAAGATATAAGCATTTCCGCTCTGAGGGCCCGGTTGGTTTCGTATCCAAACCAACCCGGCCGAGCCCAAAGTGATCTGAAACCTTGAGTGAGATATACCGAAACGACCGTTTCGT
Source organism: Viscum album (assembly GCA_963277665.1). Lineage (NCBI taxonomy): Eukaryota > Viridiplantae > Streptophyta > Magnoliopsida > Santalales > Viscaceae > Viscum > Viscum album. Next base: position 1,122,448,456 of record OY728121.1, read on the forward strand.
TCCAAGGATCGCTACGCAACTGACGGTGCATCGATCAGAGGTCCGTAGCCCAAGATATGGGCATTTGACCAAAAGTGGTCCGAAAACGGGGGGTCCGGGCCCGGACCGACCCGGGTCGACCCCCCCTGCGTCGGCCCAAACCGGGTCCGACCCGACTGGACCCGGCCCGACCGGCTAGCCGTGGCTCGACGTGGCCGAGCCAAAGTCGGGAAGTGGGGGGTGCGCGCGGCCCGCCCCTCGCCGTTAATTGAGGGCGGTGGCACAATCACCGCCGCCAATTCTTCCAGCGGCGCGCTCGGGCACTGCCGTCGCCTGGCGGCCGGATGGCTCCGGCTGCTGCCTCCGGTCGCCGGCGGCGCTGCGCCGGCGACCCGCACCTCCGGGCGTTTCTGCGGGCCACCGAAGTTGCTCCGGTGGTCCGTTTTCAAAACTGTCTGAGCCGGTGTTCATCTCGGGTCTCGTACTTTACGACGCAAGCTTCAAAAATACTTTGCGGCCCCGTTTTGTCATCACTCGTCAATCCACACATCAATTAACAAAACACGCCGTCTTCGTGGTTCTCCGGCGCGACGCGTTGGCGCCGCGCCCCTTCATCGTGGCCCGACTCCGTCCACGGATGTCTTCGGGTTTCCCCGACGCGGCGCGACGTTGTCGCGCCCTTCTTTGTTTTTCACGATGCGGCACGACGGTGCCGCGCATTTCCTTGTCGCATGATTCTGCGTGGTGCGACGGCACCACGCCTTCCCATACCAATCCACAAAGAAATCCAACATGGAAAAAGTAGGAGGGTCGGCCGTGTTTGTGCAGTCCAGCCCCCCTTGCGTTATTCGATAACTATTGGTTTTAATCCACGAAGATCGTCAAGTTGGTATTCACGAACAAAATAAATAAATAAAACCCCTACCTCGGTTTCAAGAGCGGTGTCGCGGAAAGAGGATTTGAAGATGACGTCGGGGTGCGTCTGAGGAGGAAGCGGCGTCTCCTCGCGTGTTGCGGTGAAGTGGAAGGAAGTCACGTCGTCGTTCTTCGTGGAAGGATTGTGTTCTTCGTCAGAGACCAATTCGTTCTTCACATTCTTCATCGTTGAAGAAGATGTTCTTCAAGCCTCCCAAATCCTCCCAATATGACAAGACTCTAACCAAAAATAAAATAAGCCCAAGTCTTATTTTATTAACACAAGATAAGAAAAAGTTGAATTTCAAAAGTTTGAATTAATCCAACTTAATTAATTCAAGCCATGTTGTCAACATTAAAGGGTGAGTTGAGGGATTTAGGAATTTGAAGGGGTGGGGTTCGTGTGGGCCCCACCTCACCTTAAATCCTCCCATGGGTGGTTAACTCCAAGTGGGTCCTACCCCTAACTCCCTTACATAGATTTAAACTACTTAAGAGGGGATCAAGTGTTGTAACACAACACTCAATCTACTTAACAAGAGAATAAAATACAATCGTAACAGTTATATTTTATCCCTCACTTTTCTTAAAACAACACCTCCCTAGAAAACGCAACTCCAGAAAGGGTCTTCTTAAGCAATTACCGGCACTACGGTTTTATCGGTGCTCTCGGAATTCGATTCTGAGCAACGGTTCAAAAGTTAGAAAAACTCGCTCGTCCGTTCACTGAACGTACCCAAGCCAAACTTCGGAAAAATGATTCCGGGCACACCGGGCCTCGGAATCAGGCGCTGTCAGAAACTGCGTTCTTGTAAAATTCCAAAGAAAATTAAGAAAAAAAATTTCCTAGAAATTTTCGGGTCTTTACAAGTGGGTTGTACAATCACCAATGGCGTCCCATGAGCCTCGCAAATGCATGTTCTCGTGCCGCACCGGCACCCACTTCATGTCCATCCAGGCACTCATCTGCTCGTGCCATTAACCATTTCCCTTTTCGTATACACTCATGCATGTGGTTTCCCATGAGAGCGCCAAGGATCAAAACCAAACCTTTATATTTTTCAAAACCAAAACATCCAACCCACACTTTTTAAACCTCCCTTTGATACCATTTTATCACGAACCAGGCCGAGTCACCATCCGACCCATCACCAGACCCAACCCGCGACAAGACCCGAAGGGCATTCCCGATCCCCACGGGCTGGCACAAGTGCCCGTGTATCGTAAGTAACAAGTGGGAATGATTTTACCCGAAATAAAAGACAGAAAAACAATTAGCCAGATAAATAAACTGAAACTAAAAAAAGTACAACCAAACATGTATTTAAACTATGAAAATTTTTAAATTCAACAAATCGAACCAAGAACTAAAAATAAAAGACGACAGCGGAAACTAAAACTCTTACTCAAACCACCCGGCAAAATAGAGGCCACACGACACCACTCTACATGAAAAGACCAACTGCAACCCGAACCACCATCACTGATTCATTATAGAGACATTCATGTGAGACCCAATGTGGGTCTCCCCACCATTAAGAACCTACCAAATCCCATGGCGAGAGTAGAAAACCAACATGGGGAGGTCCGGCCGGACTCCCCACCATTAAGGAAAGGCCAACACTGATTTATTTCAGAGACCTTTGTGCAAGACCCCTAGTGGGTCTTTCCTACACTAGAACTATTAGAGGATATAGAACTTTGAAAAATTCTCGATGGTGACCAAACACCCCACCACAAGGGGTGGGGAGGGAGGGGCCCGACTACCGGGGCATCAAAAGCACGACCCAAGACAAACCAACATTTCCACATTTCTGGATGAGCTTTATTCAGACTTGAGACAGATGTACTCAACAAACTCACATAAGGACCACTAAAATGATTGCATCTAATGGGACACAGTCCCCAAGACTTTAAGGCAATGAGACATACATGCCTCCACATGGTCACGAAAGCCTTATGCAACCAGATGGCTCAATCGGAGCAGAACAACCTTGGCAACAATTTAAAATGCCTATAATTTTAACATGGGTGACAGAAATAAAGATAGGGTCTCATACACCCTCTGGGTTCCTGACCACGCGCCAGCTTCACTCCGAGGCCTATGGATCGAGCCCTGATGTTTGAAGCATCTTCTGCCTCGCAGTTAAGTATTGAAGACTCCCGAGTGGAGCTTCTCATTTTGGTGCCACATGCAATCATATTTCACCCGAGGAAACACCATCAAACACAACACATTACAGCATCTGACTGATCATACACGGAACATTCACCAACACCAGAGTTGAAATGGTGCATGCGCATCACCCTTTATCATACTGAATGAGAACACGACCCCACCAATCGTCAACTGAACATGATCGTTGCTATTGAGAGGAACTTTACGCTGAGAATGACTTTAAACTGCGTCTTGAACAACACGTTATTCCTACGAACCACAGTAGAATCCTCATATGACTAGGTCTGCCAAACTAGTAGCCTAACACGAACATTTCCTTAAACGAAACAAACCAAAGAACAGAGGTCATTTAGAACGATAGACCGCACCAACAACTTAGGGTTGCTTCCACCTTTTTCCCACTAGAGTCTCCTTTACCGCATCCAAACCACTGTTGATTATCAAAGGGGCCTCACGCTGCAAGACGTTACCGAACATGACCCTTGTAGCCGATGTAAATAATACAAAGCCCTTCAAGACACTGGTCAACACAGAAAATTCTGAACCACCTCCAACTTTTCCTGTTGGAATTTCTTTCACCGCTTCCAGGGGAAGCTTTAGACACAATGATGTCAACTTTATACCCGATGAGTCGGACAACTCAAAAGTACCAAAACTCCATTCAACTTCCCATTTATTTATTATTCTGCTGCAAGAGGATCCGCTCGAACTTCTCCGTGTCGGTTTTCCAGTCTCATTTCGAGCGTCAGTGACTTCCAAATGGCAGGGAGCCCCTCGGGCCCCCCATGTTGATATTTTGCTTCAGTTTTTAAATATGGCTTGGTGATAAGTGATAAAAGTGTTCCGTGGACAGGCTTTGACCTTGTTTTTCATTTTATACAAATGGTGTGGTTTTGGTTTAATATTTCTTGAGGGTTTTCGGCTTGTGAAGTTGGTTTCCGTGGGTGTGAGAGTTCCTTTCCTTAAGAAATCAACTGGAGGTGTTCTAGCACTCTGGGGCAGGTGACACTTAGCGAAAAGTGTTTTACAGGTTCCTTGAGGTTGTCATTTGAGTCACTTTCTCTGAGAATGATGGTTTTCTCTCTCCCTCTCTTTGATTGGTGTTTGTGGGGATCCTATTTGATACTTAGTGTGGTGTCATTTCTTAGTTTGGGTTTCGGCCTTAGTTGTGGATTTCTGGGGACAGAAAGCTTTATGGTGGGGAGAATTGCCACACCCTTCTTTTCTAATTTATTTATTTTATTAAATTTCTTTGCGTCGGGTAGTTCAGGTCCAAACCCAAACTAAGTTTTCGATTTCTTTATGTCTTGTCCTTGTTTGCGTCCAGCGCAACGCAGTCGAAGCTGTGCGGCCTCGGTTGGGTCATCGCGTGGCCCTGCCCGGTTCACCGCACACCTTGAAGATGTTTAATTAATGAAATAAACTGAATTAACAATTTTTTTAATAATAATAATCATAATAATATTAGTTGAGATTATTATTATTATTATTATTGTTGTTGTTGTTGTTATTTCTATTTTAATTTATTACAATTATTTTTGATTTGTTAATTTTACTATTATTATTATTATACTAATTATCATCATTAGTATTATTATTATTATTAGAAGTAGTTTTGGTTTTGAGTTTTGTTTATGTTTTTATTTAGTTTTATTTTTAATTGAACTTTGTTTTAAGTTTTTATTTAGTTTTATTTTTATTCATTTTTTTCTCTCTCTCATTTTTTCCTTTCCCTCTTTTGTCGTGACCTAGCTCCCCCTTTCCCTGTTTTTTTTCTACATCACATCGAAACCCCCCCATTCTCCCATGTTTTCACTACCTCCCTCTTCCCCTGTCCGGCAACCCTCCCTCTCAGCCCGGTCGAAGTGCGACCCCTGCCCTATCCGCTGCAGGCCGCCACCCCGGCTCCCAGGCGGCCTGCTCCCAGGCACCCTTCTCCCTCTCCAGCCCGTCGTGCGCGTTTTCCACGCCGTCCCACATCATTACCCTCCCTGTCATGCTAATCCCCCGTCTCGGCTTCTCGTTGCCACTTCCCTCCTCTGGCGCTGCGACCCATAGCCGCCCCTCCTCCAGTTTCCCCTCCGACAAGCCTTTGGCTGAACCCCCTTTTCCCCCTTGTTGTCCGCTTGAGCAGCACCCTCCCAGCTCGGAACCGCTGCTTCCTTTTGGAAGCCCGCTGGACCCCCTGTTTCCATCCCAGAACCCCACCGGACCTCCCCTCTGGTGCCACATCCTGTGATCGCCGCTATCCAGCCGACCCGCTACTCCGGTGACCCCCTTTCAGCTTCGTCTAGCCAGCCTGCTTGCGCCGCACCCCTCATGGAAATCGGCCTCCCTGCCTTGTCCAGAAAAATCTAGTCGGCACGCTTCTTCCTCCCTTTGGCCACCTGCACCCCTTCGCACAACCACACAGCTGCCACACACCCCCTTCACAGTACTGGATAGCCTCCCCGCACCTCCTCGCATGACTCTGGCAGCCTCCGTCGACCTCCGGCCGACCTCCCGCACCCCCGTTGTAATTGTGTTTTCCTTGTTTTCTTGTTGTTTAATCATGTTTGAGTATGATTATAGTTTTGAATCGAGTTTGGTTCAATTTTGGTATATTTGGTCCGATGCGCTTTTTAGGTTCTATTTGGACATTGTTTGAGTTGCAGTTGGTGTGCGGCGGTTCGTGTGCACCATATTTGTGAAGTCTTCTATGAAAAGGTAGGTGGTTCCATGTTTAATCATTATTTGATAAATTAATTTGCAAGTTTAATTTGTTTATAATTTTATTTAATTAATAGGTGTAGTGTGAAGTGTGTTTTCATTAGGGTTTGATTTGCATTGAAAATTGTTAGTAGCCTGTTTATGTACGTGTGTGTTTTCTATTGTGAACTTTTATTTAGTTGTTAGTAATTTTTTTATGCGGTTGGATTATTATCTTATGCAAGTGGTGAAAATAGTATCCTTGACATGACGTCTTGTGCGTTTCGTTGTAAAAGAGGGGTTTGTGTTGGTTTAGAAGTTAATGTCAAGAGATTTCTTTCAAATTGTTTTTTTAGATTTTATTTTTAGGTTGTTAAATTATGTGGTTTATGCATTTGTGTTTTTCATAGTGTAATGTTTTTCCATTAAACTACTCGGGTGGTGCATGTCACACTTTAATATTTTATTTGAGGGCGTGCGACGTGTGAATGCGTTTGATCTTATAAATGGTTACTTTAGTTTGTGAAAAGACACGTGACACATTTTTTTCTATTGCTTTATAATTTCTTCTATGGTTTACTTAATTATGAAAATGGTGCTAAACATGTTTGAAAAATGATTTAGTGTGTGCCGTATTTCAAAATAGTGTCTACATGTGTAAGTTCTGGTTTTTTTAGTGACGAGTGTCTTTTAAAGTGTTCAGATAATTTAATTATGTATGTAACCAATGCAGATATTGTTTTGAAACGATTTTGGTGTGCGTACGGTTTTAAAAGCGGGTTTGGGTGTAAAAAATGTGATTTTGCGTGTGTAAGTACCCTGTTTGGATTTTATGCATTATAGTGACATGCTACATGAACTTGAAACTTGTTTGAGCACAAACCGGGAAGCCCAGGTAGCTAGGAGGGTGGACTAGACTAGTGAGCTAGTGTCCGGAGGTGACTCAACCCGGTTTCACCGGTAGGACTGTCGATTTCAACACTAACTAAACATATGCTTTTCTGAGGGTCGTGGCCTTCTAAGCCACGTTTTCTGAGGGTGGTGGCCTTCTAAGCTACGTTTTCTGAGGGTCGTGGCCTTCTAAGCCACGTTTCACCGAGACACGAAGATCTAGGGACCCAAGCTAGCTAACGCCCAGGAGGCCCCTCCCGTATTAGTGCTCATTGGTTACCTTATGCTCATCAGTGTGAGAAACTGGTTATTTTAAAAAGTGAGTGTGTGAGTTTTAATTTAAGTTGTTCCATTTGAAACTTTTTCATTAATCTCGTTTTCTTTTAAACTATTCAAGAATTCATTTTCTTTTCTTTAGTTTGTATTGAAAATGTATTTGTCATCTAATGTTTATACGTGGAACCTTTTTGTTGGATGACGTCCTACTGGGCTCTTGGATCACACCCTACATACACCTTCAGGTGTATGTAGACCTTGTTGCTTGTTTATTCCAGGTTGTGACATCATGCTCAGTGATGGTGGTTCGGGTTGCAGTTGGTCTTTTCATGCAGAGTGGTGTCATGTGGCCTCTCTTTTGCCGGGTGGTTCGAGTAACAGTTTTAGTTTCTGCTGTTGTCTTTTCTTTTTAGTTCTTGGTTCGAGTTGAAGACTTTAAAAATGTTCATAGTTTAAATACATGTTTGGATGTCCTTTTTTTTAATTTCAGTTTATTTATTTGGCTAATTGTTTTTCTGTATTTTATTTCGGGTAAAATCATTCCAACTTGTTAATTACGATACTCGGGCACGTGTGCCAGCCCGTGGGGATCGGGAATGCCCTTCGGGTCTTGCCGCGGGTCGGGTCGGGCACCGGGTCGGATGGTGACCCGGCCTGGTTCGTGACATAATGAGATAATTCCCATAATAATTTTCTCTTATCATTCCATTTCCATGATGAGGTCACTGAGAGAATCCACTCATCTCTGGTACACTGATTGAGGTGTTCCATATCATTAAAGAGAGTCTTCTTATCTTAATTCCATTTAAAATTATATTAAAATATATTAACATGAACTTATTATATATATATATATATATTGTTCATCAAAATCTGTGTGACATTTGAAAAAGAGATTTTTGTAATTTTAGGGGATGGAAAAACGCAAAGATCATATATCTCTTTCAACCATGAATTAGTTCGAATTAATATGTGTCTAGTTTATTGAATATTCATCCTTGAGATGGAAAACAATAATCATAGGTTCATGAATTCCTGTAAGTAATGGATTAATCTCTATAACTCAAAATAGAAGGGGCCAAATAGTTTCACTATTTTATATCCCATGATAGATCTAGAAAAATATATTTAACATTTTCAGATTTCTTTTTTTTTTCTTCCTACAACCTGAGTATGACTTCATACTGCTAAACCCATTTGGACTACCTGTATTTTTTTATAATATTCTCTAACAAGATATTATAAGACTTAAAACTCTTGATACTAATTTAATTATTTGGACTAGTTTCCTACATATCATTTTTAGTTGTGTCAGAATATCTTATTCCATATTAAGTATCACATGACTAATATTTTTTCATACCAGGATCCTTATAAATATGTGCACCTTCTACCATAGAAGTGACCTAATCGAGGTTGAAGTGATATCCAATTTCCTTATATTATTCATCTAATTTCCTAAGATATTGGTATTTTACCCATTAATTTCCCCCTTATATTTATATTCTACATTAACTAAGAAAGGCTTGTTAACTTCACCTTCATATTTATGTATCATGTTTTTAATAATATTAGTCTCAATGATCCCTAATGTATGATCTTGTTCATTCGAAACCATTTCACTTTAGTATATTTCATTCCCTTCATCCTATATCCATTTTACATTTTTCTCATTGTTTGGATTATTATCATATTCCACTACTAATTACTCTGTATCATTGGAGGTATAATCCAGGTCAATTTTTCTTCTTGTATGAATCCTCTTTTTTCTAATTGGATAATCCAAATTTAATTTTTCCCTTCATCACTGTTCAGAAATTAAAAATAGTATGACCCTCTACCTTTTAAAAACTAAAATATAGTGTTATAAATTTTTACATATTTTGAATCTCAAACTATAATCCATTTCAAATCAGAGTAAACACTTCAATGATTGGATATTGAATAATTTATTCCATAAGAATCTAATTATTATACCCTAACTTACCTTACAAGTTATTCTCATCTATCATTATAACTATTAGAACATAATAAAAAAGATCATTTATAGTGATAGAAGATCCAACTCATATTTTGTTAACATATCCCTATCGTACAATTTCTATATGTTTGTGTGAATATAATGAAGAGTATATTCCAATATAATATTAAAAAAACTACCAAATTAATGTTAAATTTTCTAAATATCTATGAATTTGAAATATCTCACTAGATTAAAATTTTCTAATTTATCAATCTCAACAAATTTTTATTATCTTCCAACTACATATCTTCTATATAATAGATATATTCACCTTTAATACTTAAAAACATGCTTTTTTCCACCTTAACAATGAATATATTACCAATAAATGAGAAATAATATAACAAAATACTTTATTTAATAACCTCTTGATTTTATTCAATCAAATATTTCCTATCAGTCGATTTAGAAAATATTGTATCTTTCCCTCAAGGAATCGCATACCCTTCATCAGCAGCACCTTTCATATTTACAGATTCAAAAAAAGTAAAACATTTCAAATAGATTTATTCTTTGAAGATAATTTGTCATAATATTTCCTCATTTATATTTATCCATATATCCTAGATAACCAGTATGATCCTCACTTAGGTTAATAAAACATGAATCCATGGATGGTCACTATTGTCGATCAATCACAGGAACTCAATCCCATTGTCAAAACCCCCTTATTTGAAACAAAATTACAAAAATCCGTAATCCTATCAATAATAACTCAAACAAAATGATTAAATTTAAATGATATCATGATTCTAGAATTAGAATACGTGTTTAAATAATCCCATTAACACACCTGAATGGGTAAGATCTAAATCATAACAACTAGTATATGATGTTCATCCTTTATCCACTGATTGGTAATGTACATCAAAAATAAATCAATACATGTCCCATTTTATTCATGACCACCAAAAGTACCATCAAATAGTATGATACATCTTGGATAAACCATGATGAACTACCCAACAAGTTATATTAAATTCCTATATCACTTATTCTTATAAGGATTTTATAAAAAAAGGTTCCATGAAATTTCTAAAGTGATTTATCATCAAGAGTCCACTAGGGTTTTATCTCCCCACCATATTTTCTGTTACAAAAGATCCCACAATTAAAATCAACACTCTTTACCTCTTTTTAATTCCACATTAAATAATTATGTGATGGTAAATGGTTCCAAAAATTGCAAGTCTTATATTCTCAAATACAACAAGATGCAACCTACAACAAAGTGACATAAAGATCCACTCATATTTTTATGCTCATACAATATCCATATGAATTTTCATAACTAAAACAATTTTTAATTTCATTAACATCATTTATAGTATATATTGTTTCAATGTAAAATAAATTAATATATCTAACCCCAATCCTCCAATGAATATTAAAATATTTTTTTATAAAATATTTACTTCAATCCCTCATTATTAGTGTATAAAATAAATTTTATAACAAATAGGAAATTATTATAACTCTTTAGGGAATACACTACCACCACTAATTCAAGAACATTGGTAGGGTAATTCTTCTCATGTGTCCTAATTACCAAGAACAATACACAACAATTCATCCCTTCTAGATCAGAGTACTAACTAAACAAACAATTAATGCATTATAACAACCATCTTAGTGATTCCCTAGTTCAGGTAAAATGAGAATATGAATTGATGTTAACCACTTCTTAAACTCTTGGAATACACCATCACATCTATCAAACCAATATAAATTCACCTCCTTTACATTTAACATCATCATTTCCATAGATTGGTGGTATAAATAATTTATGAATCATTGATCATAATCAGAAATCTCTGAGAACCATGGATTTTAAAAAAGTTCATGGGTTTCTCCTAGGATTTCATACCCATCGCATTTTTTAGATTCATGTATATTCAAAATATAGAGACAAAAAGCTCTTGTAATTTCACTTATCATGTCTACAAATGGAATTTTGGGTTCATAAATTATAATTAAAGAGATAACAATATGGCCAATTAAATTGAAAAATATTTTGCATTCTTCTTTTATGATCATGATTATATTAATATTTCAGTGATAAAACATTCATGAATGATCATAAATAAGGGTAGAAAACACAGCTCAGTTTTTTAAAAAAAATATCCAATGTATTACCCAAATAATATCCCCATGAATTCGAAATGGAAATATCTAGATCAAAAAAATAACTTTAGGTCATCATTAACTCACACTCCCTAGTGTTAATAACCTTAGTGAAGATCTATATTATATTACCATCAAAATAATATACCTTATCCATAAAAATCATTAAAACAAGGAAAAGTGTATCAACTGTTAATAGTAACATCATAAAATCTTTATGATTCACACACAAGAGAAGACTTAAATTTAACTTATTCTAAATAGAAGCATATATATACTCTATAGTGACGCTCTCATAGTTATAAATCATATCGATTCTAGATCATTTTCTGAAGTTTTAAATTATATATTATCCACTATATCGAAGTTATAAGGAGGTTTATAGATAGTATCAGCTTACGAATAAACAATCTCGGATAAAAATGAGATTGGAAAAGTTATCCCTTACCTTAGGTCCAATATGCTTCGTACGTATCCAAAACTCCTATATAATGATTTAAATAATGTCATTGACTTATTACAGAATCATATTCATTATTATGATATCATATATGGTTCACTTATGACTTTATATTACATGTTCTTTTGTAAATTCCATGTTAAAGAGTGTTTTGTGTAAAATCGTTTCATTTGTCGTCCGTGTTTTGACTTGTAATTAATCGTATGATTACTTAGATCATTATTACTTAATTAAAGAATATAAAACATGATTTATATATAATATATATTCATAATCTACATATATATAATAGATCTATAAATGGAAAGAAATACAACGTTCATGGAGACGATAGGCCGTACGTACGCATGAACGTTGTTTTCGTTTCCTTATTGAATTGAATGGAAATAAGTAGATGACATACATATATATATACATAAATCCAGTATCATTATTATGTCATATATTTCATGATTACTTATTATATATACTTTATAATCATTCATGAATGGTTAATCATTGAGAATGAATCTCATCGCGTCGTGGAGATGGTAGTCCATACGTATACACGAGCGATGATATCGTTCTCATGATCGTGGAATTGTATTGGAGTATATGTATACTATTTCAGAATCAATATCACTTTACAATAATCATATATAGTTATTATGTACACCATTATACCCATCCAAGTAAGGTGGTGGTGGAAAATAGATTACACCACGGCGTGGAGACGTTATTCCGTACGTACGCACGCGTGGTGATTTTGTTTTTCGTGGGATGGATAGATGGTGAAATAGGGTTGTTTAATACTTATAATAACATATCAGTATATGAGTGATACTAATGTTATTACTTCATAATGAAACAACTAAAGAAGAAGAAGTGGAAGAAGAAATAAAGATGAAAGAATTGGTAACGGACATTACCTCTTCTTTGAAGCGCCTCTTTGAGACCTCCTCTAAGGGCACTAAAATGTGTCTTTGAAGAAGACCAGGACCTCTAAGATGTTTCTAGGGAAGTGGAGAAGAGAATTTTTCAGTGTTTGGCCGAGCTTGAAGGATCAAAGTGGTGTGAGGAAGAGAGGGCGGAGGTGGCCTTTTATAAGGGAGGAGAGGGGCGCCTTTTGAATAACTAAAAATATTATTTTACTATAAAGTCATATTCAGTTTTTAATAGCTCCAAATTGAGTTATTTCTAAGCTAAGGTGGGGATGGGTCGAAAACCTCTCATCCAATAGAATTTAGACAAGTTTAGGTCATTATATTAACCTTATCTTTTAGTTTTAACTCTTAGTTAATTAGATTGACATTTACCATGTCACTTTATATTTTTATATTATATAGTTAATAAACATACCATATACATCCATGCGACCCCCAAGTGGTCCATTAATGATACACCTATCATGATATAATTATTTTGGCCGAACCTTATATTTTCAGGAATAAAATAACACTCAATAATATAATATATTTTTTTAAAACTATTTTATGTCAATTTTGACACTATTTAGTAATTGATTTTTGTGAAACTCATAATAGAATGATTACTTCGACCAAAGTTAATAAATCAATCCTAACATGTCATATTAACCTAGAAAATTATTTTAATTCATAAAAAGTCTCAAATTATATTTATTTGGGTATTTATAATATCAATTATTCTAATTTTTCACTATTATGGTAATTACTTTATCCTCATTGTGTCATAAATAAATTAAATTATTTAATGTCTAAAAATTATAAATAAAATACCATTATGTTTTAAATCTTATTATATTTTTAATTAATAATTACAATCGAATTTATATTATGTATAACCCTATATTAAAAATGTTTTAGTAAATAAAGTTTGATTTTAACTCTTTTAACTCTTCTTTGAATTAAATAATAATAAATGTCCTAATCTAATCCAAGTGGGCCTAAATGGTCATATTTTATTCCTAAGGTTGTTTGTGGTCGAATTACACTTATCCAATAGAATTAGGACATCTGTTAGGGTAATAATAATATCATTTTTACCCTTAATTACCCTATTCACTTTTAACCGTGGTAAATAAAAGTAAAAAGTTACTATTCACCAAAAATAATTTTCATCTCATTGAACCAAATTTTACTTACTGACATCAACCGTGTCTCTCAGATTTTTGAAATTCCACTCACAGAAGCGGTAAAATTAAGTTTTATGAAAAAAATCAGTTTTTTAACTACCACTTAGTGGTTTCACTATTCATCAAAAAACGAAAGTTTCCAGAAAAATACCAAAAATTAGGCCTAAGATATATTTGATATTATTAATTCAAAAATGATTTATATTTTACCAAATTCAAAACATATCAGTTACATTAACTAATTTAAAAATTAATTCTCGTCGTCAAAACAAATAGCGTGTTCTTAAAATATAATAACTATCAAAAGATTGACATTTGTTTATGTCTGGTTTAAATGTGAAATTACATCCAATGAACAACATTGTATTAAATTGTAAAAATATATTCTAAATATACTTTAAAACCACTAAAATTAATAATTTATCACTATTAATTATTTCGATTAAAAATGTTGTTTTTAAATAAAATTTAGTAATTTTCACTATTCATCAAAATATGAAAGTTATCTGAAAAGTACCAAAATTTCACCCAAAGCTAATTTCGATATTCCGAATCCAAAAATTAAGTCCATTTTGAAAAATAAAATTTACAAAATTTCAAAAAGTGATTATTACTATTCATAACGGCTAGTTTTAATAATATTTTAATAGCATATCGTTGTTTAGTGAAACTCGGTATTGCGTACTACACACGCTATCGAGGAAGGTCGCGATTGAGTGTAATGCAAGGCAAGTCAAGGATGTGTGTTGTGCAAGCTCCTTTTGGTGTAGCGTACAACACAAGATATTAATGAAATTAAAAAGAATATTTTTCATAAAATATCGGGGTGTTAAATCCTACCCCCCTTAAAATGAATTTCGCCCTCGAAATTCGTCGGGGTTATAAATGGTATACTACTCGAAAGTTTTTTTAATAGAAACCCACATCGTAAAAAGGAATACCAAAACTAATCTTTCAAAACAAAAGTATGAAATTTAACGGTTACCCAAATAAACTAATCACGGGGTTTCCACCTAGGTGAAAATATGGATATGGAAGAGAAATATAACCATCATGTTCTGATGGAGAGTGGTAGAGAACATGGCTATGTAAAATCCAGCAATCACAAAGCCATATATTTGTAATGATATAAGGTACCATCTGATTCATCAGATATAAGAGCACTAGTACAACATTTTTGGTTTTCAAGATCATTTCCCTAAAGTTGATGAAATTAGAAGAAATACATTCGTGATTTTGGTATAGTCTCACCATTGGTCATTCTTTGGACAATTTCCACTTCATCTCTTAATGAAATGAAGTTGAATTTGTCATTCGTGATGTGTTAGCAGATCATGTGATAGAATGATGGGTCATTCCATCTGTCTCAAACAACAGGTTAGAAAAGTTATCAAAAAATACAAAGTCCATATATAGTGAGATTAATCATATATGGTTCCTAAAATGGACCTATACTTCATATATCATACGGATTAATATAGTAAAACTAGTTTCTACAAAACAGGAACTTCCTGTTGGCCAGTGGTAGGTGATAAAGGACAGTCGCACTTCAGTTGTGGGTTCGATTCCCACAGCCTTGTCCGACGCGATGGGTTGTCGCCCGTCCTCCAGGTTGTCCTTTTTCTAAAACTATATTACTATAACATCCCATAAATAATATCGAAAAATTATATCCTTAAACAATACTAACTTCTTTCCAACATAATTCATTGCAATCTTTAGGCTTATCTAAAATACTTCAGTCCAAGCTCATAGTATAAAGAAAATGATTATTGAAATGTCACATAACAATCACTTGAATGCCATCATTTATCGCCCATATATCATAAGATATATCTTGTTGAATACCATAATCATGTATTCTCTTGAAGAATGAATACCCATTGAACCTTAGTGAAAACATGAATGCAGTTAAAAGTTAACACTTTCCACATACCAAAATCCTTAAAATTCATTATACTCAAACCATGATATCACTTAGTCCTTATATCTATCATGAGCTCATGAATACAATCAAACATCTCATTATCTTCTTATCCCTTCATTTTGTGCATATCATTTGCTTTCAAAAAATATCTGAATAACCTTTCAGGGTTACTGGTACCATTAATCATACACTTTCAAAAGATAAGGAAAGACAACAGTGTAACAATCCTTAGATGTCTCTTTATTCCATAGTACCATGAGATTAATCATACAACATTACACTTGATAAACATGTAATCATTCCACTACCTTCGTAAAAAATTGATTGAGCTTCAACAATTCTTTCATCTCACATATCATTTGTAGTCTCTTCATCATCATCAACATAAATACTACCCATACGACCATAATGATTCTCTTAATGAGACTTTCCTTTAGGGCATTGGTTTTCATAATGCCCGTACATTCCACATTTAAAACATTTAACCATTGTTGATGTCGTAGCAATACCATTATACTCATCCATGGTGTAAACTGAACCTTTTCCTTTGCACTTACTGGATTTTTGTCCTTCTTTTCCACACCCAAAGCATCTTTCATTTCCTTTGAAACATTCTCCTTGATGCCTCTTCCCACATGATTTACATAGGGGAAATTGAACTTTCTTTCCTCTATGATCATCATGAAACCTCATATTTCTCTTATTATCTGAGTCGGGAAACATACCAAAGTTGAGATTATTGATCATATTATGAGATTGCTGATTAGGCATAATAACGATGTTTGGACTTCCAAATCCCATTTCATTTGGATTCTCATGAAGAATATCATTCCATTGTCCGTCATATCCTCCATTATCATGAATCTTCCTGTTTCCAGCCATTTTCTAAAACCCAAAAAGAATAGTGTGAGAGGCAAAAATCATGCTAGGGAAAAAAACAAAGTAATGGGGGAGCACCCTCAATATCTAATATCTTAGGTTAAAATCTAAGATCATTATCGTAGTACTAGGACTATATCCTATACGTATACTTATCCTTAGGGAAATCCCTAGACATACCTTAGAAATATCTCTAGGGATCTCACTAACGTTTTCGCATCCTAGTTTCCAAAGGTTGACTAAACCTTTACTCTGATACCAACTGTAGAGACCCGAATCTTGACATACATAGACATTACATTACTTTTGCGGAATAATTAGTACATAACAAAAACAGACACACAAGGACCGTAATTGTTTAGTGTCTTTGGAAACTTGGAACGTAATCTTCTAATCGTGGGGAAAGATCTTCAACATCTCCCATAAAGATCTTCCACTTTTTGTTTACTTACCTAAAACCTTTATTTTAATCCTGGGGGAAAATAAAACATAAAAAGGGTGAGCTCAAATGCTCAGTAAGGGTAAGCATGGATAAAATAAAACATACCATATAAATTTGAAATTTAAAACATGAACATAATGTTTAAACATCAAAATATTGAGGAAAGACATAAATTGTGGAAGTACATAAGGCATAGATCATAATGGAACATAAATAAAGATAACATAGCATGGTAATAAAACATGTAATTGTGGCGTCCATTATGCACATATAATGATTTCCATAGTAGCAAAGGCATTGCTTCCAAGACCATCTTAGTGGACAAAGTCCCATTCTGAATCGAGTTCACTCCTCATTTCAGTCCTGTAACACTGAACCGGATTAACTTACCATTCCAGCCATGTCTATCTCATGATATATAAAATCTTTACCCAATGCATTGGAGGGAGATATAGTTCCCACCCATCTAATAATGAAATCATTCTTACTTGTGCCACAAAATAAATATACATCATTCATAAAAACCCAATAAATAAAATGGGTTTCATAAACATCATCCCATCATCACATAATTCATATAAAAGAAATGGATATAATTTCATAATAAGAAAACTGAAACCATGTAAATCATAGAGACATTATACTTGAAACATACACATATGAAATAGTGTCATTTTAGATGAAAAATGGTTTTGATAAAAAACTTGAAATGAATTCTTGAGGAAAATATCCTTTTTTCTTCAAAGTCATTTTCTTTTCACAAAATGTCATGAAATTTTAAAATAAAAGGATTTTGTTGACAATAGACATGAAATCTTTAATAGGAAGCTTCATGAAAATAAGGCTTTATAAAACTGTAAAAATCTGTTCGTGTCGTATAAGTTAAAAAAACATTCTTCTCGTACTTTTGCCGGAAAAGTAAAAAAGGTACCTCGTAACGTAAACAAAAGAATGATTTCTTACATACCATGTAGTAAAAGTCAAAAATGGGTAAAAAGGACTTTAAACATACATTAAAACACTTTTATAAAACCTGGACATGGATGGTAACAATAACCCCAGTAAATACTTATGAATAAACAATCTCGGATAAAAATGAGATTGGAAAAGTTATCCCTTACCTTAGTTCCAATATGCTTCGTACGTATCCAAACATCCTGTATAATGATTTAAATAATGTCATTGAATTATTAAAGACTCATATTAATTATTATGATATCATATATGGTTCACTTATGACTTTATATTACCCGTTCTTTTGTAAATTCCATGTTAAAGAGTGTTTTGGGTAAAATCATTTCATTTGTCGTTCGTGTTTTAACTTGTAATTAATCGTATGATTACTTAGATCATGATTACTTAATTCCAGAATATAAAACATTATTTATATATAATATATATTCATAATCTACATATATATAATATATCGATAATTTGAAAGAAATACACCGTTCATGGAGATGGTAGGCCGTACGTACGCATGAACGATGTTTTCGTTTCCTTATTGAATTGAATGGAATTAAGTAGATGACATACATATATATATACATAAATCCAGTATCATTATTATGTAATATATTTCATGATTACTTATTATATATACTTTATAATCATTCATGAATGGTTAATCATTGAGAATGAATCTCATCGCATCGTGGAGACGGTAGTCCGTACGTACACACGAGCGATTATATCGTTCTCATGATCGTGGAATTCTATTGGAGTGTATGTATACTATTTCAGAATAAATATCACTTTACAATAATCATATATAGTTATTATTTACACCATTATACCCATCCAAGTAAGGTGGTGGTGGAAAATATATTACACCACGGCATGGAGACGGTATTCCGTACGTACGCACGCGTGGTGATTTCGTTTTCCGTGGGATGGATAGATGGTGAAATAGGGTTGTTTCATACTTATAATAACATATCAGTATATGAGTTATACTTATGTTATTACTTCATATTGAAACAACTAAAGAAGAAGAAGTGGAAGAAGAAATAAAGATGAAAGAATCGGTAACGGACATTACCTATTCTTTGAAGCGCCTCTTTGAGACCTCCTCTTAGGGCACTAAAATGGGCCTTTGAAGAAGACCAGGACCTCTAGGATGTTTCTAGGGAAGTGGAAAAGAGAAATGTTCAGTGCATGGCCGAGCTTGAAGGCTCAA
This sequence comes from Viscum album, assembly GCA_963277665.1. Classification (NCBI taxonomy): domain Eukaryota; kingdom Viridiplantae; phylum Streptophyta; class Magnoliopsida; order Santalales; family Viscaceae; genus Viscum; species Viscum album. Next base: position 1,122,467,510 of record OY728121.1, read on the forward strand.
AGTGGTGTGAGGAAGAGAGGGAGGAGGTGGCCTTTTATAAGGTAGGAGAGGGGCACCTTTGGAATAACTAAATATATTATTTTATTATAAAGTCATATTCGATTTTTAATAGCTCCAAATTGAGTTATTTTGAATCTAAGATGGGTATGGGTCGAAAACCTCTCATCCAATAGAATTTAGACAGGTTTAGGTCATTATATTAACCTTATCGTTTAGTTTTAACTATTAGTTAATTAGATTGACATTTACCATGTCACTTTGTATTTTTATATTATATAGTTAATAAACTTACCATATACATCCAAGAGACCCTCAAGTGGTCCATTAATGATACACCTATCATGATATAATTTTCTTGGCCAAACCTTAGATTTTTAGGAATAAAATAACAATCAATAATATAATATATTTTTTAAAAACTATTTTATGTCAATTTTGACACTATTTAGTAATTTATTTTTTTGAAACTCATAACAGAATTATTACTTCGACAAAAGTTAATTAAATCAATCCTAACATGTCATATTAACCTAGAAAATTAGTTTAATTCATAAAAAGTCTCAAATTATATTTATTTTGGAATTTTTAATATCAATTATTCTAATTTTTCACTATTATGGTAATTACTGCATCATCATTGTGTCATAAATAAATTAAATTATTTAATGTCTAAAAATTATAAATAAAATATAATTATTTAGGAAATATTATTATCTTTCTAATCAATTTTACAATCGATTTTATATTATGTATAACCTTATATTAAAAATGTTTTACTAAATAAAGTTTGATTTTAACTCTTTTAACTCTTCTTTGAATTAAATAATAATAAATGTCCTAATCTAATCCAAGTGGGCCTAAATGGTCATATTGTATTCCTAAGGTTGTTTCTGGTCGAATTACACTTATCCAATAGAATTAAGACATGTATTAGGGTAATAATAATATCATTTTTACCCTTAATTACCCTATTTACTTTTAACCGTGGTAAATAAAAGTAAAAAGTTACTATTCACCAAAAATTATTTTCATCTCATTGAACAACATTTTACTTACTGACATCAACCGTGTCTCTCGGATTTTTGAAATTCCACTCACAGAAGCGGTAAAATTATGTTTTATGAAAAAATTCAGTTTTTTAACTACCACTTAGTGGTTTCACTATTCATAAAAAAATGAAAGTTTCCAGAAAAATACCAAAAATTAGGCCTAAGCTATATTTGATATTATGAATTCAAAAATGATTTCTATTTTACCAAATTCAAAACATATCAGTCACATTAACTAATTTAAAAATTAATTCCCGTCGTCAAAACAAATAGCGTGTTCTTAAGAGACAATAACTATCAAAAGATTGACACTTGTTTATGTCTGGTTTAAATGTGAAATTACATCCAATGAACAATATTGTATTAAATTGTAAAAATATATTCTAAATATACTTTAAAACCACTAAAATTAATAATTTATCACTATTAATTATTTCGATTAAAAAGGTTGTTTTTAATTAAAATTTAGTAATTTTCACTATTCGTCATAAAATGAAAGTTATCCGAAAAGTACCAAAATTTCACCTTAAGCTAATTTCGATATTCCAAATCCAAAAATTAAGTCCATTTTGAAAAATAAAATTTACAAAATTTCAAAAAGTGGTTATTACTATTCATAACGGCTAGTTTTAATAATATTTTAATAGCATATCGTTGTTTAGTGAAACTCGGTATTGCGTACTACCCACACTATCGAGGAATGTCGCGATTGCATGTAATGCAAGGCAAGTCAAGGATGCGTGTTGTGCAAGCTCCATTTGTAGTAGAGTACAACACAAGACAATAATGAAATTAAAAAGAATATTTTTCATAAAATCTCGGGGTATTATAATTCTTACCTCGAAAGTCCAACCACCACCTAACTACTCAATTACCACCTAAAAGTTTAATGTTCTGGTTGTCTATTAGATTTTGGTATTATTTTTCATCCAAGAATGATATTAAAAATTTTATAGGGTGGTCATGGTTTATGTTTCTTCAATGATACATAAGTTTGACAGTATAAACGTAGAGAGAAAGGTCAAGTTCAGTGAGAAAACTATTTTTTGGGTTTTCTATCTAATTGATTCATTTATGTTTCAATATATTTTTTATAGTAGAAACTAGTTATTATCTTCCCTATATACGTAGATAAATTTTTTATTAAACCCAACAAATATTTATGTTCTCTCATTATTTACTTATAGGTTTATCAACCTCATGTGTTTGATGATCACTTTTTTTTATTCTTGACGTATATCTTAGACATTTGTTTTTTCAAACACAATGAATCAAAATTTGTTTATTTCTTCTATTAGGTTCTATCAAAAAAATTATTGTTTATTATTGCATACTATTTTGATACTTGACATATATTAATCCAAGTTCTAGTATTGAATAACATACATCCAAATTTAGGTTGAATGATTCTATCAAATTAAAAATAAAAAAATGATTAGATTTTAATTTATAATTCATTTTTTTAAATAATTATTTTCATTATTATGATTTTTGGTTTAAAAAATATACAATAAATTTCTTTGGGACATTACCACATCTTTTTGTGATACCTTCATGGTGATCATTTTATTTATCATGTTTATTGGAACCATCAATCAGATTTTATTCATTATTTTTGTTTGTAGTGTTAAAAATATTTTATGAAACATAATAATTTATTTTTATTATTTTTGAAACCATTGTTATAATTAATAGAAATATTTTATATTAAGAAAATTGTTTTCAAATAATATTGATTTTTTTTATTTCCATGCAAATAAATATAAGTAAATTTTCATACATATTATACTGTATACTAGTTGAGATAAGTTTCTCAAATGGGGATGGTTGTTGTTAAAATATTGAGAACATGGTTCAAAATGGAAGGTGTTTCATTTTGAAAACAGTGAGTGGGTTTTCTAAGTCTACTTAAAAACGAATTCAGTGTGTTATTTTGCAACAAATGTTTTTATAATGGGTAAAAAAATTTAAAAAAGTGATTTTAAATAAAGGTTATAATGTTTTTTAGAAGTGAAAATAATTTTTAAAAACAAGAAAAAATTGTCGCAATGATTTATTAGGATAATATGGATCATTTTTTTATAATCTAAAGGTGATTTTAAGGGAATATTATTGGTTTTAATGTTAATAAATTAGATTTATATGATGTTTTATAAGGAGGATTATATTGTGGATTTCAATGATTCTATCAATAAAGGATATTTTAAATTTCACATTGACTTTAAAATAGAGTATTTTAATTTGAAATTATAGTGAATAGATTCGTCCATTTTTTTATAAATATGGTATATTCTATGAGTATTTTTTTAATCCATCACAACTAACATTTTATTCTTATATTAAATATATATATTATCTGATATATGGTAAACTATGTTCGTTGTGAATAACATGATTCTCAAAATAATCGTCAATTGTTACCTTTATAAATTCCATACCATTATCTATTTGGATTATCTATAAGAAGGAATTACAATACTTAGCTAATTTTATTCTATAACATTTAAACATATTTATATCCTACAATTTTTTTCACATAGAGAAAAGAGATTTAATTCAGGTAAATTTTTCAATAATGGAAATAATATACTTCTCTCATTTTTTGAATAATTCATAATAGTCCGAAAATTATATAAATAAATGATCTTCTATTATTGGATATATTTTATCCCTAAATTATTCTACGATGAGTTAACAATCTCTTCAATTATGTATGTCGAGAACATCATATTCCTTTCTCTTTTTAGTATTATAGGGTCACAAAAATGGTCTACTTAAGTGATCATACTCATGTTTTTTTAGCTATGATGGTCTAGTTATATCTTCCATAATCAGATTTCTATGTTAAGACATAAGTTGAATGAATTTACCGTATCACCTACTTCAAGTATATTTTCACTTTGGTTACTGACCTCTTATCAAAATACATCCATAAAATTAGTGATTGGTTTGTTTTTTATATGAAGTGTGAAACTAGAAATGAGAATCAATGTATTACTCTAGTATTATCCAATTAAACCACCCACTCTAACCAAACATAAGGAATATTGATGGATCAATAAAGATTTAGTGGCCTAATACCAGATTAGAAAGTGTAGGGATATGGTAAAGAAATGTTGAAGAAGAATATTATCAGAGAGAATATAGGCTTACCTTTCTAAGGGTGATCTCTTACTAAAGATTTTAGGGAAGTGGTAATTTATTAATGATAAGGGGTGATAAATATGTGATACACTTTTTCATTTATAATTACTCATTAGAAATTTACATTTTTTTTATTGATTAGAGCCTTGATCCGCCCACTTACTAATTTACTTTTCCTTTTCAAACCCCACTTAAAATATGTTTCAAAAAGTAAAGTCGTATATATATAGATGCAATAGGATGGGTGATATCTATATTTTAATACATGTTTGTGAAAAATGGTGGTATCTATATTAATATGATCATATTAACTTTCATATAACTCATAGATATACATAATCAAATCCTACATAATATAGATTTATAATGACACCATGTAATGGGAATTTCAATAACTCTATCCATCACATAGTATATCCATGATGACCCCACTCCCATAACCTTAGCCTCATAGGAAGCTATGTGCTACTAAAATCGTGACATTAGACAAAAATTATTTTACATTTTATGGAGTAATTGAAGGATTTCTTTGAATGTTGAAAGTAGAATGGTTATCTTAGCCTTAGTGCATGTATGACCATCCCGTAGATCCTTCTAGAAGGCACGACCAAAAAAACATGGTAATTATACTCATGTTTATTTGGATATATAAATCAAATATTTGGATTTATTCTGGGATTCAGGTGTTATGTTTTATGTTGCTTATAGAAATTAATATTTCCTATTGAGAGCCATGTTGTGCGGGGTGATAAATGAATTTCTTGGTTATGAAAATTCTTCATGATATATAATTATAGAAACTCAAATATGTTCCATTTTTGAAAAAGGTATACATTCAATTATGTCGAAATATTCATCGAAGGCTGTGTTTATTGGACATGATAGATTTCTCCCATGGCGACATAAGTACCAATCCTGGATGACATTATTTGATGGGAGTTCATAAGAGCATACAAAACTGTGTCAAATAACATGTGATAAACTATTTGAGAAATTAATAGATATTTTTACAACATTTGATAAATCATTTTCAAAAAACCTTGATAAAATAGATTGGAAAAACTGACCAGTTTTTTTAATTACCACAATTGAATTATTTTCACGTTAGGAACTTTATTGATGATAGGAATGGTGGAAAAAAAATATGAGATATTTTCATTAGAATGTTACTAAATGTGCTCTGAAAAACAAAGTATGTAAGTATGGTTCGGTTGGATATGATTGAATTGGGAATATAAGAAGGTTTTGTGCCAGTGAAGGATGAAAAAAAAATCTTCCTCCAACTGCTTACACTCTTTCTAAGTACGAGAGATATCATTTTTTAACTTATTTAATGACATAAAGGTTCCAGATGAGTATTAATAATATATTTAGAATATCGTTTCAGTAAATAATTTAAATTTATAGGGCCTAAAATAAAATTACTTGCTAGTTTTGATGCAAGATATAATGCATGTACATTACAGATGGATAAAACCCATAGAATGATATATAAAGATTTTGAAAGGGCATGTCAAAATTAAAAGTTAAAAATATGTTTTTATTCTATAGTGATATATTAATGAGGAAGATATTTAATTCTATATCAACTACTTGTATGGTGTGGAATGAATTGTCTTACCAAAATCTCATCACACAGGGTGGCTTGAGGCTGAAAGAATTTTTGGAATAGATGTTGTCACAATCAATATTACATATCAGAAGCTAGACCACCATTTATTCATAATATATTTAGAATATCGTTTTAGTAAATAATTTAAATTTATAGGGTCTAAAATAAAACGACTTTATAGTTTTGATGCAAGATATAATGCATGTACATTACAGATGGATAAAACCCATAGAATGGTATATAAAGATTTTGAAAGGGCATGTCAAAATTAAAAGTTAAAAATATGTTTTTTTCTATAGTGATATATTAATTAGGAAGATATTTAATTCTATATCAACTACTTTTCTGGTGTGGAATGAATTGTGTTACCAAAATCTCATCACACAGGGTGGCTTGAGGGTGAAAGAATTTTTGGAATAGATGCTATCACAATCAATATTACATATCAGAAGCTAGACCACCATTTATTCATAATATTTTATAGGTTTCCCAAATACATAGAAACCCACAAAAATTTCATTGGAATTTGAGTACATCATGTTCTGAAAGATGGATATCAAATACACCTAATAAATGGTTTTTATGATGGTTTCAAGACCATATTTTTAATGAGTTAACTAAAAAACACGATTCAATTTCTGAATCAGTTATATGGATAGCGAGAGGACCAAGTGTGCATGTTTTAGCTTATAATGGATATATAATTAATGGTGATATGTTCTATAAAAATAAACAAAATTAATGTAGTAACATGAAAAATAGTGTATTTACACTTGTGGATGATTTGATTTATGTATTTCGTACCAAAGATAGAAATCCAATTTATAAAAATATTTTATACGATTTAATAAAAAAAATTGGTATTTCTTTTATAAAACATTCTAAGTGCATATTTTTCAATGAATGTGGGTAGATAATAAGAGTGATATTAAAATAACTTAATTGGGAATCATGACAGTGGATTTAAGTAAGGAAGGGTGAAAATATGAACTTTTTAGAATGGAATCATAGATAGTAGATATATTTTATGTTCCAAATCCCGAAAATTGAAAGTGATAATTTTTTCTATTATTGAATTAAAATGTAGAAGGGTTAGATGAAAATTCAGCGAAGGATAACCCTTTCATTGGGACTAACCAACAATATTATAGTGGTCCCAATGTAGATGGGGTATTTTATGTTTGATGGGACCACAATGAAGTGATTTGGATACTCAATAGAGGGGTCAAATCCTTTCCATCTTTAAAAAATAGTGTTTAATAATCTTGTTATATTTTTCTATAATATACATTATGTTTCGGATTATTATTTTCTATTCACCATAGAATTTATTTAATCTAAATTAAATGTTCATCCAATTCTATAAATAATGACTTCTGTATATGTTTATGTTCCCAATCCTAAAGAACAATAGGTTCTTAAACCTGTTTGTGCTCCCAATGTAGAGGAACAACAACCATCTGGACATGATGATGCTACCAATCAAGAGGAATAACATATTGATGTTTTTAAACCTAATAAAATGGTAGATGGTGGAAAACCAATTTCCCAAAAAAATGAGTGATAAAACATGGAAGTATTATAAAAAATTATTAAGGTGACAAAATTCAAGGTCGAATGGAATTCCAATGACTAATCTATTTAGCCCAACAAGTCCATGTTCAGTGGTTTCATTGGGATCACCACTTATTAGTTCATAAAAAATTATATATATTTGTGGTATAATGTTGTTTCCATGTTTAAGAAACTAATTTGGGAAGAGACTAGGGTAACATTATGACATACAATCTTTATTTTACTAAAAAAACAAAACAATGAGACATTTACTTAATATTTATTATCCCTTAAAGAGTGAATTTATTGTAGATGTCTCAAAAATTATTATTTTTTAATTCTTACTGGAAAGACTCAAAGTGAAATACACACAAGTATATGTTAATCTTCACTTGAAAAAAATCATTTTGTATTTTAAATCCACCATAATAAATTTATATGACATGAAACAATAACATAATTATGTTACATTTTTATATGAAGATTGATAAATACAAATCCAGAGCCACTTCCATCCCACATCATGTTCCATAGAGGGAGAAACATGAAAATAAATATGGTATTCTAATTTATGAAAACACACAAATGTTTTGGGAATCGTATATAAGTATGACATAACGAAAAAAATCCATTAAATCAGTATTAAATAACATTGACTACTTATTTTCTTATATTTTTTTATCAAACGTAGACACAGGAATCATCATCATATGTATCGGATGAACAAATAATATTAATGGAGTTGATGTGGCCAAAAAAGTAAGGTCGTGTTAGAGGTGTGGGTTTTCAGGTGACACCCCAAACATATTTTGACAAAATAAATGAACAGGGGATAATGAAAAAAAATGGAAGAGCTTCAGGCAGGATTAGATTCTCTTGAATAAAATTTTAATTGGAATTCATATTTTCTATAAAATTTAATGGAAAGAAAGTAATGATAAGATACAATTCAAGAATAATCGCTCTGGGAAGATCCCCCCACCACCACCATCATTGAGGCAAGCCACCCCCTCATAGTGCATTATCTGATGAGGTAATCAGTATTCTCATATTGTTTCTGTGAAATTTCAATTAGGAAATCACTGATACATTTCCTATATTAATATTCTACAGGGAAAAAAGATTTTTATTTATATCTATCAACACCCAACCATCGCCTTGTTTTGAGAGATACCGTGTTCAATATCCAAGAAGATAATTAACACACTATACAACATCTAATAGGTCATTTGAGTATAGGGATTAACATAGCTCATGATACAATAACTGAGCTACCTATTCAACTAGATGATGTAGATATTCATATTTTTGATCAATCAATTGGATCATTTATAGAATGGCCACTATATATTGTAAAAAAACATGTCTACAAGGTGGTATTCATTTACAATTTTTTCATGAAATACCTTTAAACATTAATAAATGAAGTTCTGAACCAGTGAATGTTATTACATATGGATAGAGGGAAGGGGGTGTATATTAATTTCAAAACAAAATGATCTAAATAATCAACTGGCCAATTGAAAATACCTTCACAAAGAACCTTTACTTTTCTCATTCAATATCCATATTTTCTAACATTTAAGGTTCATGAGGATAAAAGTTTACCAAGTGGTAGTAATGCCATAGTTTATTTGGGTGAAAAATTTTATAAAGAAGACATTATAGATTAGTTTCTCTTGAGAATGTAAATGGTATAGCCAAGTATGACTGGATAGGAGACTCAGTTGTCAATCTACACATGAGGTGTGTTTTCGTGATTTGTTTTTCCAATAGTTGGTCTACTATGTTAAGTGATTATAAAAAAATATTAAAAAGGTCTATATATATATGAATAATATTATAAAGTTATTTTTTAATAAATTTATGTTTATTATACAGTAGGTTGAATCACTTTTAAGGAATCATAGAATTAAGGTAAGGGGTTTCTTATGTCTTTTTTTCTTTGAGACTTATGCCATATCTGCCACTTGTTTTAATTTTTTGGATTATATATTGTACATAGATATCATTTTATCATACTTTCAATGGGTAAAAAATTAATTATAGATTCATCTCATGTATTATATTGCAAGGACTCCTACTTCAAGGGTAAACAAAAAGATAAAATTTTTGTCACTAATCTCATTGTCAAAACAAGATTTATTTTTAATGATAGTCCATAAAGGGAGTTTTTATGCACTTTCTCCATAAAACCCAAAACATTTTTTTCTCCTCTAGTTAATATTGAGGTTTTATAGGTCCTCTATCCATTTTATCTTCTTGGTATATAACATTCCTAATGTTATGTTTTTAATTCAAACAAAATCCATTTTTTCTTTATTGTCAAGAATCTTCCACCTCTATGCCCACATTTATTTTATAAATGCTCATATCCATGATTCAATAATTTACTAAGGATTATTTATACTATTTTAATTTATTTATAATAGTTTGTAAGAATTATTTAATATTTTTCACACGTCACAATTTGATTAAAGTATACCTTTTTAGCATTTTCCATGGGAATAAAATATTTCATAGTTATGGGAATTCTTTTCTACAGATCATTCATTTCATGTTATAAAATGGGTATTCAAAAAAATTATTATTAATGATTTTTAAAATTATGAGAAATATTTCCATATTTTTACAAAAGTAAAAGTTTGAATTTAAAACGAGATTCTCAATTTTAAAAATTTATTTTTCCAGAATACATTATTAAAGATTCTTTTTAAAAGTAAAATTATATATAATGTTTTCAATTTACCTTTTTTAATCCTTTATATTTTTTTCAAGGTTTTTTATTATTTCATTAAAAATAATTATTTTGAAAATTCATAATTTTCAATTTATCAAGAGTGATATTTTCAAAAGTGAAACTTAACATATAAATTTTTATACAAATGCTAATAAATTATATCTAGAGACACTTTTATGTTTCACTTCCAATTTCCTCTTTCACTCTAAAGTATTTACTTTCTTTGTAGTTATCTTTTATTGATCACCTAATAAAGTCTTTTGGAAATACCCTATTTTAGTGATTGAATTTTGGGTACCAAATGATCTACTTTTGAAATCATGTTAAATGATACCATTTGGAAATGATATGAAACCTATTTTCATTCCATGGGTTTTCATTTTGTGATAAATTATTAATATATTATATAATGAATATATGTGGATGATGATGGGTGGGGCCCTATATTTCCCTTTAATGGATTGTTTAAGGTTTTATATCGCATGACATAAAAATGAGTAATGAGATATGATACCCGAGTCAATAATTGACCATTAGTTATGATACTCATGTCAATAATTGTTCATGAGTTTTAATGATCAATTAAATAATGGTTCATAGGAAGTAATTCATGAGACACCATGTAATGGGTCACATGATTTTTATGTCTGAACCACTATGTAATATTTTCCTATTATTATGGTTTTAACATAACTCATTGTTCCAATATGTTTCAAGGACATTCCATATATCTATGATTATGATTTATAACTCAAATTTAATATCTCATGCCCATATTCAATGATACATGTTTGTTCATTTGTGATTACATGTCCTGGTATCATGGTTTATGGACAAATATTATTGTTCCATGTTCTTTTTTTAATAATATATTCCTAAAATTCTCATTTTTTCTCATATTCTTATGATCTAACCATTGGTGACATGTTGATACGTTTTCTATTACTGTGAGTTTGAGAGCACCCCTTTCTTATGTTTCCATTCACCAGGTTATGAAGATGAGTTTAACATTTGAGAAGTCTATAAAGGAGTATAGTGTGGTTCAATTATGGATAAATGTTCATAAGTTTTATAAAATAAGATTCCTATGAAATTGATCCTAAAAGAAAATGAACCTTACATTCTTTGGATTGTGGAATTATTTGTGAGATATAATGTTTAATTTATTAAAATGAAGAAAAATAAAGATATATTTTTCTTTGGGCTCCTAAGTTGGTAAAAAATATTGTATGTAAAATGTGTGTTTTTAGTACCAGACCAGGGATTCTGGGTCTAGGGATCCATAGATATTATGGTTTTATTGATAATAATTTTTTGTATCAAGATCATTTCCACTAACAAATGTATCTTTTAATATTAATGGTTTTATATCAAAAAAATTTACTAATAGTTCAACCTAATACTTTTTCATATTAATATAAAAAATCATTGTTATGTAAATTTGTAATTAATAATTATTATCACAAATAAATATTTTACCATTATCAAAATATATTCAAATAAATTATTCAATAACAAGAAATCAATTGTGGATAATTTAACATGTGTGTGTGATTTGTTTTTTGATTACAATATACATTTACATTTAAAATGTTATATATTATTTAAATTTTACATTTAATGTTAGAGAAAAGAATTATTTTCCAAAATATAATCTTTTAAATTATGTATCAAATTTATATAAATAATTAAATAAATATTTATTAAATATTAACTGACATTATATAATAAAAATAAAACATCACATTAAAAAATACCCTTTTTCATAAAAAAATCACACAGTTCCCATTTCCAAAAATTTATTAAAATAATCTCACACCCAAAAAATTCATCATGCTCTAGAAATTAATAACATTTATTACCCAATTTTAATATCTTTAATTGGTTAATAAAATTCCTAAAATAATCATGTTCCGTCAAATTCTTCTCTATCACTTTGTCTTCACACCATTTATCACCCTACGGTTCATCACCACCCATTTAATGACACTCCATTCATCCCCATGTATGTTTCTATATTTTATCCACCCCTTTGGTTCATCAATAGTTCTCTTTCTCCATTGATTTTTCATTAGTTTCTTGTGCTTCTCTATCTCATGTCATCATATACTATCTCCTAAAATTACACCACAATTGGGAGGTAATATTTTTTCATGTGATCTTTTTCTTCCACGAAAAAATTAATTTTGATGAAATATGGAAAATATTAAATTTTAGATAAAAAATAAACAAACCGGGTTATGAAGAAAATGTTGAGAGTGAAAAAATGTGAAATCCCTACCAGTATTCCAAAATTATTAGAAGTGAATGTTTTATTAACGCCTCTATTTTACATTTAATCATTCATATATTAAAACACCTTAATTTTCATCATCAAAGTGATAAACCCCTTATAAATAGTTACTATTATGGATTGAATTTAATCTATTAAATGTTAATATATTGGTTATATAGAAATGAAATCAACTCTATACACTTGAAAATTACTTTCTACAAATTGACTTTTATTTTGAATAAGATAATGGGACTAATGATTATAAATGGGTACATTAAGGAAATATATATTGACCAGACTCCTTTTATATTTTATTATATGTATGAATTTCATTTTAAAAGATCTATTTTTTCATTCTATAGATTTTTTCAAAATATGGGATCCACATTTAAATTTCAATCCCTTAATTGGAGGATATTATATTTTTATATATGAATACACCCCAACCATATAAATAAAATGGGTTTCATTCTTACATTTTCAAATAATGTTTTTCCTTTTGTACTTGATTACAATTCATTTTTTTGATTTGGTTTTTAGAATGCATAAATTATTTTTCTTGATCAATGTTTATCTCTCATTCCATTTGTTTTATAAATGATTTATATTTATTTTATTAAATTAATCATGTAGAGTACCATTATATTAATTTTATTACATTAATAATATAGTATAATATTAAAATACGTTTTGTGGGAACACCATTACTGAACAAAAAGGCCATCATATCATTTAACCCATTGTATGGAATGCATTTTTTGGAAACAAATTTCACAAAAAACAAGAATAAGAACAATGAAAAGAAGAAAAATAAAAAACACTACCTATTTCTTGACAATGATGAAAGATAAATGGCACTAACATATCAAAAATAGAACAATATGAATGACTGGAGAAGAAGGGAAGAGGGAAGAGTCTATAAAAGGGAGTCATATTTAAAGTGGGTGTAACACCTAAAAATGTTTACAAGGGAAACATACTAAAAATAAAGACATCTAGATATAAGATGGGGAAAAGGTATATAATAGGTGGGGCATATTAAAATAGGTGGGGATCAATTTAAATCAAAATTTACACAATGTATATAGATTGGTAATTAAAGAAACATTAAAAAAAGAGAACGAGAGATTACATAGGGATTTTATTTCTAGAACATGCTGATCAAGGATAAATATTTATCAAAGAATATTTATATTGTAGGACATGCACATGATGAGTCATAGAGAGTATAGGAAGGGAAGAGATAGAGTGGTAGAGAAAGGATGGGGAAAAGAGCTAGGAAAACATCGAACACTTGGGATAACTCACAGATACATAGGAACAAAAAATTGAGGTAAGGACTCCTCATATAGCCACCACCATCCCCTAAAAAATGGAAAAAATATTTCTTTGGCTAATAGAAGGGAAATATGTGTGACTATGAACACCTCTAAACACTGGGTCACCAATTATTCGATTGACGAGAAAGTAACCTGAATCAACATACCTTACTGAAATGGTGTTATTTCCATAATAATAAGAAATACTTCTTATATCCACCAAATATTGACATACATATATTTTAAATAATTTTAGACAAATATTCAGTAAATTAAAAATATATATTCTTGAGGACCATAATTTTTTATTATATTTGGAAATTTGGAAACAAAATATTCTATTCTAGTGAAAGATAATTAGCATCTCCCATAAAGATATCTACCTTTAGTACTTCTACCTAAAACCTTTCATCATAACCTAGGGAAGGGAAACATAAAAATGGGGTGTTCTCATATGCTCAGTAAGGGTAAATAATTGAAATTCATTAGAATATCTAGAATAAAAGGGTATGGAACTTGAGAATAACACTTCAAGATCATACCCCATATATTAGAGTACATAGTAAATATTCACAGTACATAATACATGAATCATAAGGAAATAAAGAACATACTACATGAAACAATAACAAAATGAAATTCATGAAATTTATGGCATGCACATTGATTTATAATTTTTATAACATGTATAAGTAGAAAGAGGTTCACTCATTAAGTTATGGACATGAAATCAGTCCCCAAAATCAACATATGGACTTGAAAATAGATCCATACATAACATTATAAATGTGTAATAAGGTTCAAAAACAACCTTATGGACGTGAAATCATGTCTATACATTACATTTTGAACATGTAATCAGGTTCTCTCATAACATTGTTAACCTGTAATCAGGTTCACAAATAAACTTATGGACATCAAACCAGGTCCATGCATTACATTGTGAAGGTGTAATAAGGATCACTCATAACATTGTGAACATGTAATCAGGTTCATACATAAACTTATGGACATTAAACCAGGTCCATTAATAACATTTTTAACAATTAATAAGGTTCAATAATAACATTGTGATCATGTAATCAGGTTCATGCATGAACTTGTGAACATGCAACCAGGTCCATGAATAACATTGTGAACATGTAATCAGGTTCACACATAACATTTATACTCATGACTAATTCATCATTAACCATTGCATTGGAGGAATATATAGTTCCCAAAAATCTCCTAATAAAATCATTCATACTTGTTCCACAAGATAATAAAACATCATCACATCATAACCCTTAAAAAATTGAAGGCTTAAATAAATATCAAATCATAACGCATGAAATGAAAAGGGTATCATTAACATTCCCTCACATCATAACCTATGGAAAATAAATAGGTTTTATAATAATTTCATTAAAAGAATAACTCACGAAGAGAAGTAGGGTTCAAAATCATATAACCCATTGAAGTGAAAGAGGTGTCAAAAGAATCATTCCATCAATACACAAACCATTCATGAGATAATATTAATGTAACCTTCAGATCATTTCCTATAAGGGCATGATTAACATCAACATATGTCATATAATATGGAATATATTTTTAAAATATCTTTAAAAAAACAATATTGAGTAATATATCATTTATTCTTTAAAAAGTTATTTTTAATACATAAAACCATTTTAAAATCATTTTCTTAGAAAATAATTTTAAAATTTATAAAATAAAGAATACTTTAAATAATTTTTAAAATACTTTTTCATTGGAAAATTATAAAATAATGCACAAAAAACTTTATAAACTTTTTTATTTTTAAACACTTTGAAAACATAAAAATAAATCTTCAAAACATTTTCAAAAATATTTTTTTTAAAATAAATTAAATACTTATAATATAATCTTTGAAATTAATTTAAAACAATAAAAGATTTTTTAAAACTATTACATTGAAAATAGCATTGAGAAATTATAAAAGAAGATTTGAAAATAATAAATCATTTTTAAAATTCCTTTTCGTTGTAAAATATTTTCATGGATCATTTAAAAACATTTTTCAAAACATGTTCTTTGAAATAAAAAAGATTTCTGATCTAATTGGGATATATGGTTAGATTTTCTTAAATTATTTCCATACTTATCTTAAGTTCCAAGGAGTGTAAAATGGTTCTAATACATGGATATATCTTAAATAAATATAGGAGAAGAAAATTAATGAGTTTTCTTGAGATATGTATTGTAATATTTCATCAATGGAAGCAGAAGTGTAAACAATATTGAAAATCAATGAGATTGTTTAAATAAACTCTTATCACTTGGAAATTTGGGATCATACTCTTCATGTAAGAAAAGGAAATTTCATGAATCATAAAATATCCGGAAAATAATAAGATTCAAGATATAAAAATCCAAATGTCATTATAACCACCTAATGAAAAAATATAGTTTTATAACATGGGATGTGTCTCAAAGAAGGAAAATTGAGACAAAATCATTTTACCAATTGGTAACATTTGAAACATAAATCCCATGTAATAAAATGGATATGAAAATAAACATAATTTTTTTTATAAGCATCATATAATAAATCTATGGGAAGTATAAACACCTATCAAAAGGAATTGGTGGTTAATAAATCTTGAACCTCACACAAATAAAAAGTGAGGTGAAATCCCTTTACCTTGAGTCTTGACTCTCATCATAATCATTCAAACAACCTCTTAATCGGGTAACTACTTTTGGATTGAGACAAAAGGATCCATTTGATTTATTTCTACCTAAGGGGATGCTTCAAGGTAGAAGGGAGGTATGTTGGGGAGCTATTTGGTCATATTTTGTCCAAAGATATGTGGCTTGAGAGGGGTGAGAAATTGGAAGTGAAAGAGGCATTTTATAGTGGAGGATTGGAATCTCTTGTATTATTTTAAAGGAAAGGAATCCCACAAATTTTTTTATTTAAAATGGTTAAATAATGGTCCAATGTTGATCAAAGGAAGGATAGTGTTGAACTATGGCCATCCAATGTCTTATAGAGAAGTTTATAGGTTGTTTTACACCTTAATTTTATGGTTTAGTCCCTCATTAAGCTTAAATTAACGTTAATTGTTGTAATTAATTTTAATTACCTTCACTAGTATTTTTGGTAAAAAAAATATGTTTACCTTATTTGACATTATAAATTATTCTAATACCAAATAAGGAATCCATTTTTCCAAATTCCCATTACAGAAGTGGCAGAAAATAAATTAAAATTAATGTCGCAGGCGGGTCGACAATGCAGGGTTTTAATGTAAAAACATCCTAAAGTTTTCTATATTTTTATAGTGAATTTAAAATATAAATTTATTAAAATTAAATAAATTGGATTGTTTGATAAAAATATTATATAATTAAAATCTTAAACTAATTATAAATATAATTTAACCTTAAAAATAAACTACATGAAAAAGTAGTTTTAAATAAAAATTCAGTATTTTTAACAAGTCATTAAAAAAATACAAACTTACATAAAAGTACCCAAAATTTATCATAAACTAATTATTATGTTTCTCATCCAATTTTGAAGTTTATTTTCACATAATTAATTTATAAATGTGTCAAAATTCTATTTTAAAATCATTCTCCATTAAAATGCATTAAAACTACCTTCATAAAAATATTAGGTTTTATGAGTCAAATATGTTTTATTCTTATATTATGCTTATGAAATCTATTGGTTGAAAAAAAAAGTCTTGGAAAAGTAATATATATTACATTAAAATTACTTAATAATCTTAGTTAATTTAATTTATTAGGATTAAAATAACTTTTTGAACATAATAATAGTTTTTTATAAAAATACTCTTTTTATATTCAATTGGTTTTTATATATATATTTCCAAATAATATGTAACTAATTAATTCATTTTATTTTTCTTGTAAAAATAGTATTTTTACATAATTTAGTTAATAATAATCTTTATAAAATATAATTTAATAGCTAGGTTAACATTTTATTAATAATATATTATAGTTCGGTAACACTAAGTCTTGAGTGCTACACAATCCATTGAGGAATGTTGTTGTTCTATGTAGCACAAGATATCCTCGGTGTTCCATGTAGATGAAGCTAAAATTTAATTGTGTATAATGAAAGGAAAACTTATTTATTTAATATATATATAATAACTATATTTTTTTGCATGAAATTAAAATATAAAAAAATTAATTAATTTGAAAAAACATAATTCTAAAAATATCATGGGGTTAGATTCTACCCCCTTAAAATAGATTTTCCCCTCAAATGTCATTTTAGTTATCAAGGGTTTAATACTTGAAAGTTTCTTTCACATGAACCCACATAATAAAATAAATACAAAAACTCCCCTTAAAAATGGAATTATGGAATGATAAAGGATACCCAAGTTAACTCACAATGAGATTCTCACATAGGGGAACATAGGTGGGAAGTGAAAACATGTACATATAATATAAATATTTCCATCATGTTATGATAGAGGGAGATAAATAACAAGGCCAGGATAATGTTATCAATCACAAAGCCATAAATCTACGATGACCTAAAGGAACTTCTAATTAATTTGAAACGTAGGTATATGTCAAAATTTTTGGTTTCCAGATCATTTTTTATAATCTTAAATAATTTTAATTAAAATATATACTTTAAAGATTTTAGTACAACATCTCCTATTTTTGTTCCTTGATCTACTTCACCTCTTTCACAAAAAATGAAGGTGAATTTTTTATTCTTGAAGCACTAAGAGGTCATGGGGTCGATGATATGTCATCCCATCTATCATCAGTTATCATCAACACTGTGTTTTTATAATAGGTATCCAATATCCAAAAAACCACATGTGGGGAGATAACACTTTAATAATACTGACTTCATTTGAAGTTTAAATTAAACATTCCATTATTAGTTAAACTTATAATCCTTCCAAAATGTTAAAATTCAAAAATTTGGAAACAATTTCATTAAATCAGCCTAACATTGATACCCATATATCTCCAAGTACCACTTTGTTGTTATATTTCAAACATGTGAATACCCTCAACATATATTACCTTAAAACATGGTAATAAGCTTAATTACCATAAGTCCATTTGGAAAAAATGCATACTTCCCTAATACAAATGTTACTGGATATATTCCTTAAATCCAAGAAGTTTAAAACCTCAACCATGATGAAATAGAAAACATTTTCAACCAATCAACAATCAGATCTAGTGTATGAAGTACTATCCAATTCAGTTATTTATATCCAACATGTCAATTATACAAAAATAATTATCTTGACATTAGGAACACATTAAGGGTTATCTTTCCTTAAATCTTATGCTTCCCACGAATATCACTTTTCCATTAAATCAATTTTCTTATCCATTATTAAAATTCCACATATTCTTGAAAATCCTTAGATAAAAACCTAAACGAAATAATATGTATATATTTCATTATTAATAATTCATGGATCCATATATATATATATATACTTAAATCCTTCATCTTTAATGGTTGGAATGGAATAGGTCCTTCCTTGGTTTAGAAGTACATTCTTATTTCTAGGCATGGAGTCGGGTAATGCTTGTGTTCTCCATAGATGATACATTGCACTCCATGAAAAGTTGTCACTATATTACCCTTCTTCCCTCAGAGATAACATATACCCCTCCATTTAAGGTATTCTTCAAGTTCCTTATTCTATTATTCTTAAAATTTTGGAATCAAAATATTATTTACTCTATGATCCTTATAATTTTAATATTTATAAAAGTTCATATTCTTCTAAGGTGATATGTTAGGATTTTCACCAAATTTCACATTTTTAATCATATATAAAGATAACTTATTTAAAATAATTGCAATATATTTATCTCCAGTCATTATCCAACTTCATTTCTTATAATCATCAAATTTTCTATTAGACTCAATCTTAACCCAGTTCCATATAGTTTCCTACATTGTCTAAAACCAATGATAATTGAGTATGAAATGATTATCGTAGCGGGGAATCACATAATCAGGGAAAGTAACCTATAGATTTTTAATGATGAAAATTTTCTTAATCTATGACAGCCCAGTTTCTTCCAAGGTTATTAATATCTGACTTATATTTAAATACTTCATGATTGTGAAGAGTTTTTTAATTCCCAAATCATATCCCTAGGGAGTGTCATACTAAGTGTGCCTCATGGCTCATTGTCGTGTACCAAATTACCCCATGTCAGGCCCGAAAAATATCATCTGAGTTATTACCCATAGGTATATATTTTCTAGAGCCACATCCACTTGTAGTATCTAGGAATATATTTATTTATATGAAACCACTTACTCTATCCTTTACCAAATTTCGAGGTCATTCTCCTACATGTTAACTCATCCTTATACTTATCTATAGAGACATCACTAGACATATACTTAGAAATATACCTCGGTATATCACTAGTGTTTTATAATCCTTGTTAAAAAACGATGAACAAAAATTTCCATTGATACCAACTATTGGGACACTGGATTGAAATAAATGGATATTACATCATTTTAGATTAATATTCAATACATTACAAAAATATATGCCCGAGGACTATAATATTTTAGTATCTTTTGAAACTTAAAAAAATATTCTTCTATCCGCGTGAAAGATATTCAACATCTCCCATAAAGATCTCAAAATTTATTAGTTCTACCTAAAACCTTTCTTCATAACCTATTGAAAAGAAACATAAGAAAGGGGTGATATCAAATGCTCATTAAAGGTAAATAAAGGAAATGCATAAACATAACATGGATAAAAGGGTATAGAACTTGAGAATCACATTTGGAGATTATACCTTGCATATTATAGAACACAATGAAGATTGGTAGTTCATAAGCGATTAATTAGAAGAAAATAAATAATATAGTCCATTAAATCATAACATTGGAAAAGATATGAAATTTGGGTCATTCACATTGATTCATAATGTTGCAAACATGTATATTAGAAACAGGTTCAATTATTAAGTTATGTAAAATAAATCAAGCCCCAACATGAACTTATAGAAATGTAACCAAGTCTATCCATAACATTGTGAACATGTATTCAGGTTCACACATAACCTTATGGACATGAAACTAGGTCAATGCATGACATTGTGAATATGTAATCAGGTTCACACATATCATTGTGAACATGCAATTATTTTCTCACATAAAATTATGGACAAGAAACTAGGTCCATGCATTACATTGTGAACATTTAATAAGGTTCACTCATAACATAGTGAACATTTAATCAGGTTCACACATAAACTTATGGACTTGAATCCTGGTCTATGCATAACATTGTGAACATGTAATAAAGTTCAGTCATAATATTGTTATCATTTAATCAGGTTCATGCATAAACTTACAGACATGAAACAAGGTCCATGAATATCATTGCGAACATCTAATCATGTTCACACATTAAATTTATACTCATGATTCATCCATCATTACCCAATTCATTGGAGGAATATGTTGGTTCCACCCATCTTTTAATAAAATCATTCATACATGTTCCTTAAGATAATAAATCTTTATCATATCATGAACCAAAAAAATATATGGGTTTCATCAACATGAAATAATAACCCATTAAATGAAATGGGTATCATTAACATTCCCTCACATAATAACCTATGGAAAATAGATATGTTTAATAACCATTTCATCAAATCATAACCTGTGAAGAGAAGCTGGTTTCAAAAGCACAAAAGCTGTTTAAGTGAAATAGGATTCATAAGAATCATTCCACCATAAGATAAACCATTCAATATATAATATTAATGGAACCATTATATCATTTCCTAGAAATGCATGAGTAACATCAATAGAGGACATATAATATGAAAGATAATTTTGAAATATCTTTCAAAAAAATTTCTTGAGGAAAATATCATTTCTTCTTTAAAATATTATTTTTAATACATGAAAACTTTTGAAATTCATTTTTATAAAAAATATTTTTAAAATTTATAAAATAAAAAATATGTGAAATAATTTTACAAATATTTTTTCCATGAAAAATTATAAAATAATTTTCAAAATATTTTAAATAAATATTTATTTAAAAAAACTTTGAAATCATAAAAATAAATCTTCAAAACCTTTTCAAAAATATTTCTTTTAAAGTACATTAAAAATATATAATATTATCTTTTTAATTTATTTTAAAAAATAAATCATTTTTGAAAAACTATTTCATTGAAAATAGCATTGATAAATTATAAATGAAGCACTGAAACCAATAAATCATTTTTAAAATTCTTCTTCCTTAATTATTATTTTCAGGTATCATCTAATTTTATTTTTAAACATAATCTTTTAAATGAAAAATATTTCTTAAAGAATTGATATATATGGTTAGATTTTATTAAATCATTTCATTAATTTTCTTAAGTACCAAGTAGTGGAAAAATGGTTCTAATACATTGCTATTTATTGAATAAATATTAGAGAAGAAAATTCTTGAGTGTTCTTGAGATATGTATCATAATATTTCATCAATGGAAGCATAAGTATAAACAATCTTGGAAAGCATTGTGATTGTTTCAATAATCACTTATCACTTGGAAACATGGGATCACACTCACTATGTAAGAAAATGAAATTTAATGAAGCGTAAAATATCATGAAAATAATAATATTCAAGATATAATATTTCAAAAGTAATTATATCCATCTAATGGAAGAATATAGGTTTATAACATGGCATGTGTCTCAAAGAAGGAAAATTGAGACAAAATTATTTTACTAATTTGGTGACATTTGAATCATAAATCCCATGTAATAAAATGGATATGTAAATACCCATAAGTTATGTTATAATAATCATATAATATATACATGGGTAGTATACACACTAATAAAAAGGATTGGGTGGTGAATAATTAATGTATCTAACATAAATAAAAAGTGAGGTGAAATCCCCTTACCTTGAGTCTTGACTCTCGTTATCCACATTCAGACAAACTCTTAATCAGGTAACTCCTTTTGGTTTGAGACAAAAGGCTCCATTGGATTTATTTTTACACAAGGGGAGGCCTCAAGGTCAAAGGGAGGGATTTTGGGGAGCTGTTTGGGTATATTTTGACCAAACCTAAGTGGATTGAGAGGTGTACGGAAGTGGAAGTGAAAGAGGCATTTTATAACGGAGGAGTGGAATCTCTTGTATTATTTTAAAGGAATGGAATCCAACCAACATTGTTTTATTTAATGTGGTTAAATTATGGTCCAATGTCGAGACAAGGGAGTATATGGTTGAAATATCTCCATCTAATGGCTTTTGGAGAAGTGTATAGGTTGTTTTACACCTTAATTTTAGGGTTTAGTCCCTTATTAATCTTAAATTAACCTTAATTGTTGTAATTAATTTTAATGACCTTCACTTATATTTCTTTTCATAAACTATTTTGACATTATTAGAAATTAGAAATTATTATTATTCAAAATAAGGAATCCATTTTTCCAAATTCCAATCACTGAAGTGGTAGAAATTAAATTAAAATTAATGTAGTGGTAGGGTTGACAACATCAGTTTTTAATGTAAAAACATCCTAATGTTTTCTATGTTTTTATAGTCAATTTAAAAGTGAAATTTATTTCAATTACATACACTATATTGTCCCATAAAAATATTATCTAATTAAACATTGAAACTTATGAAAAATATAATTTATCCTCAAAATTAAATTAGATGAAAAAGTAGTTTTGAAAAAAAATTCCATATTTTTAACAATTAATTAAAAAATTAAACCTTACATAAAAATACCAAAAATTTATCATAAATTAATTTTTTTGGTTCTCATCCAAATTTGAAGTTTATTTTTACATAATAAATCTATAAGTGTCAAAATTGGCTTTAAACACCATTCTCCATTAAAATGTGGTAAAACTACCTTAATAAAAATATTAGGTTTTATGAGTCAAATTGGTTTTATTCTTATATTATGCTTATAGAATCTATTGGTTGAATATAAAAAAACATTAAATTTGATATATAACATATATATTACATTAAAATTACTTACTAATATTATTTAATTTAATTTATTATGATTAAAATAACTTTTTGAATATAATAATAGTTTTCTATAAAAATACTCTCTTTATATTCAATTGGTTCTTATATTTATTTCCAAATAATATGTAACTAATTAATTCATTTTAATTTTTTGTGAAACAAATATTTTTACATAATATAGTTAATAATAATATTCATAAAATCTAATTTAACAACTAGGTTAACATATTATTAATAATATATTATTGTTCGACAACACTCGGTCTTGTGTGCTATGCAATCCATTGAGGAAAGTTATTTTTTCATGTAGTAGAAGATCTCCTCGGTGTTCCATATAGAGAAAGATTAAATTTATGTTGCATTTTGTGCATTATCAACATGGAATTTCTTATAATGCATGAAAAACATAGTTATTTAATATGTATAAAATAACTATTTTTACTGTTTCATGAAATGAAATGTATCAAAATAATTAATTAATTCAAAAAATAATAATTCTAAAAATATCGGGGTGTTAAATTCTACCACCCTTTAAATGAATTTTTCTCTCAAAAACCATTTGGGTTATAAATGGATTAATACTTGAAAGTTTCATTCAAAGGTTCCCACATAGAAAAATGAATACTAAACCTTCCCTTAAAAAGGGAATCTTAGAACTATAACGGTTACCCATGGTAACTCATAGTGAGATTCTCACATAGGATAACATAGGTGGGAAGTGAAAACATGGAAATAAAATATAAATCTTTCCCTCATGTTATGATATAGAGAGATAAAGAACAAGGTCAGGAGAAAGTTAACAATCACAAAGACATAAATCAGTGATGACCCAACTGAAAATTCTAATTCATTAGAAAAGTAGTTATATGTTAACATTTTCGGTTTCAAGATCCATTTTCCAAATTTTAAATAATTTTAATAAAAATAAATACTTTCAGGATTTCAGGACAACCTCACCCTATTTTGTTCCATGATCCACTTCACATCTTTCACTATAAAGGAGGGTGACCATTTCATTCTTTATGTGCTAACAGGTCATGAGGTCCATTATATGTCAATGCTTCTATCATCTATTATCATCGACACTATTGTTTTATAATAGATTATCCAATATAAATAAATCCTCATGTGGGAGATAACACATTAATAATACTGACTTCATTTGATGTTTAAATTAAACATTCTATAAATGGTTAAAATTATAATCCCTTCAAAATATTAAATTTCCAAAATTTGGAAACAATGTCTTGAAATTAGCTTAACATTGATGCCCATATATCTCAAAGTACCACTTGGTTGTCATATTCCAAACATGTTAATACCCTCAATGTATATTCCCTTGAATCATAGTAACAAGCTTAATTACCACAAGTCCTTTTGGAAAACATGCATGCTTCCCTATTACCAATGTTACTAGATATATTCCTTAATTCCAAGAAGTTTAAAACTTCATCCACGATGAAATATAACACATTTTCAACCAATAAATAATAATATATATTTTAAACATAACTGTCCAATTTACTTATTAATATCCAACATGTATCTTATCCAAAAATAATTATCTTAACATTAGGAACACATTAAGGGTTATCATTCCCTTAATCTTATACTTACCATGAATATCACTTTTCAATTAAATCACATTTCTTGTCTATTATTACTATTCCACATATTCATGAAAATACTTAGAGAAAAACATAAACTGAACAATCCTTATATAATTCACTATTCATAATTCATGGATCCAAATATATATATATATATATATATATATATAATTAAATCTTTCATCTTTAATGGTTGGAATGGAATAGGTGCTTCCTTGGTTTAGAATTACATTGTTATTTTTGGGCATTGAGTTGGGTAATTCTCGTGTTCTCCATAGATTATGCATTGCACTCCATACTTTTTTTCACTATATTACCCTTCTTCCCGCAGAGATAACAACTTCCCCTCCATTTGAGGTTTTCCCCAAGTTTCTTCTTCCCTTCTTCTTGAAATGTAGAGATCCAAATCTAATTTACTCAATGATCTTTAGAATTTTAACATTTATAAAAGTTCATAATCTTTATATGCGATGTGTTAGGAATATCACCAATGTTCACATTTTTAATCATATATCAAGATAGCTGATTCATCATTATTGCAATATCTTTATCTCTAGTCCTTATCCAATTTCATTTCTCATAATCACTATATTTTCCATTAGACTCAATATTAACCTAGTTCCTTTTGGTTTCCAACATTATCTAAAACTAATGAGAATTTAGTAAGAAACAATTATCGTAGCAAGGAATCACATAATCATGGAATGTCACCTATAGATGTATAAATGATGACAATTTTCTTAATCTATGACACCCTAATTTTGTAAAGGGTTATTAATATCTATCTTCTATTTAAATAATTGATGATGGTTCGTGAATATTTTGTTAATTCCTAAATCATATTATGTCATTTTAGTTGAATATTCAGT
Organism: Viscum album; assembly: GCA_963277665.1. Classification (NCBI taxonomy): domain Eukaryota; kingdom Viridiplantae; phylum Streptophyta; class Magnoliopsida; order Santalales; family Viscaceae; genus Viscum; species Viscum album. The sequence continues at coordinate 1,122,493,722 of OY728121.1, forward strand.
ACATTACAAAAATACATGCCTGAGGACAATAACAGTTCAGTGTCTTTTGAAAATTGGAAACAAAATATTCTATCCTGGTGTAAGATCTTAAACAACTCCCATAAAGATCTCTTCATTTATTACATCTACCTAAAGCCATTCTTCATAACCTAGGGAAAGGAAACATAATGAATGGGTGAGATCAGATGCTTAATAATGGTAAATAATGGTAATGCATACGCATAACATGAATAAAAGGTTATGGAACTTGAACATCACATTTGAAGATCATAGCCTTCATATTAGAGAACATAATAAATATTTGTAGTTCATAAGACCTGAATTGTATGTAAATAAAAAACATAGTCCATGAAAGCATAACACTGTAAAAGAAAAAAAATTCTGTCATTCAGATTGATTTATAATGTTGGGATCATGTATAGTAGAAACATGTTCAATCATTAATTTAAGTACAAGAAATCAAGCCCTGGAAGAAACTTATAGAAATGTAACCAAGTCTATCCATAACATTGTGAACATGTATTCAGGTTCACACATAAACTTATGGACATGAAACCAGGTCCATGCATTACATTGTGAATATGTAATTAGGTTTACACATAACATTTTGAACAAGAAATTATTTACTAACATAAACTTATGGACATGAATCTAGGTCCTTGAAATACATTTTGATCATGAATAAGGTTCACTCAAAACATTGTGAACATTTAACCAGGTTCAAACATATTCTTATAGACCTAAAACTTGGTCCATGCATATCATTGTGAACACGTAATAAATATCACTCATAACATTGTCAACATGTTATCAGGTTCACACATAAAATTGTGGACATGAAACCAGGTCCAGGCATAACATTGTGAATATTTAATCAGGTTCACACATAAAATTTATACTCATGAGTCATCCATCACTAGCCAATTCATTGGATGAATATGTTGGTCCCAAAAATCTTGAAATAAAATCATTCATACAAGTTCCACAGGATAATAAAACATCATCATATCATGACCCATTAAAAATATATGGGTTTCATAAACCTCAATTCATAACCCATTAAATGAAATGGGTAAATTAATATTCCCTCACATCATAACGTATGGAAAATATACAGGTTTCATAATCATTTCATCAAAGCATAACCTATGAAGAGAAGTGGGTTTCAAAAGCATATAACCCATTGAAGTGAAATAGGTGTCATAAGAATCATTCCATCAAAACATAAACAATTCAAGAGATAATTTTAATAGAACCTTTAGATTATTTCCTAGAAAGGCATGAGTAACATCAATGGATGTCATATAAAATGGAAGATAATTTTAAAATATCTTTCAAAAAATATTCTTTTGGAAAATATGCATTCTTATTTAAAAAATTATTTTAATACATAAAACAATTTGAGAATAATTTTCCAAGAAAATAATTTTAAAATTTATTTAATAAATAAGACTTGAAATCATTTTGAAAATACTTTTTCATTGTGAACTTATAAAATAATCTTCAAAACATTTTAAAAACATTTTTATTTTAAAACACTTGGAAAACATAAAAAAATCTTCAAACCTTTTTCAAAAATCTTTCTTTTAAAATACATTAAAAACATAAAAAAATCATTAAAATTAATTTAAAATAATAAAACATTTTTGAAAAACTATTTCCTTTAAAATAGTGTTGATAAATTATAAAGGAATATTTGAAAACAATAAATTATTTTTAAAATTATTTTTCCATGAAAATTATTTTCATGGATCATTTAATTTTTTTTTAAACACGTTCTTTGAAATAAAAAATATTGATGACTAAATAGAGATATATGGTTAGATTTTCTTAGTTCATTTAATTAATTATATTAAGTACCAAAGAGTGGAAAAATGGTTCTAATACATATATATATCTTGAATAAATGTAGGAGATGAAAATTCTAGAGTGTTCTGAAGATATAGATCACAATATTTCATTAATTGAAGTATAAGTATAAAAAATCATGAAAAGAAATGAGATTATTTCAATAAACTCTTATCACTTGGAAACTTGGGATCGTACTCTCCATGTAAGAAACATAAATTTAATGAATCTTAAAATATAAATAAAATAATTAGATTCAATATATAAAATTTCAAAGGGCATTATATCCCCCTAATGACAAAATATATGTGTATAACATAGAATGTGTCTCAAAAAAAGAAAATTAGACCAAATTATTTTACCGATTTTGTAACATTTGAATCATAAATCCCATGTAATAAAATGGATATGTAAATAACCATAAATTTTATTATAAGAATAATATAATACATCCAGGTGCAGTATACACACCCCTCAAAATGAATGGGTCCTGAATAAAGCATGTATATCACAGAAATAAAAAGTGAGATCAGATCCCCTTACCTTGAGTCTTGAATCTAGTCATACTCACTCAAAAAACCACTTAATCAGGTAACTCATCTTGGTTTTCTCCAAAATTATCCATTGGATAGATTTCTACCCAATTGGAGGCTTCAAGAATGAAGGGAGGGAATTTGGGAAGCTATTTGGGCAGATTTTGGTGAAACCTAAGTTGATTGAGGGGCGTGAGGAAGTGGATGTGAAAAGGTCTTTTATAAAAGAGGATTTGAATATATTTTATTATTTTATGGGAATGGAATCCCAACAAAGTTTTATTCATGTGGTTAAATAATGGTCTAATTTCTATCTAGGGGAGGATATGGTTGAAATATGGCCATCTAATGGCTTTTGGAGAAGTGTAAAGTGTAACGTCACAAGTAATGAGTAATAGATATTTTTATCTATGTCTATTAATGAATCAGATAGTGTTTTAGAGGCTTAAAATGATAAAGATCCAATCTTAAGCATGGAATACACTAATATTTTTAAAAGATTGTTTTACTTCCTTTTGATGGAAAACCATTTTTAAATCTATCATTTGATAATTTTATAAGCTATCATTGTCAAAATAAACTTATTCTTTATGATTGGGACATCAAAATTTACTTTGTGTGAATTTTTGGTATTTTTCAGAAAATGTTCATTTTTTAATGAATAGTGAAAAATACTGCATTTTACATCAAAACTGCTTTTTAATATAATTTATTTATATGATTATATTATCTTTTGAATTTGTTTTGAAGTGAAATTAGAATACATTTTTACCATTTAATCCAATGGTGGTCATTGGAATCAATTTCACTTTGAAATTGGACTTAAACTGGTGTCAATCTTTTGATACTTATTGTTTCATAAAAACACGCTATTTGTCAGGACAGCGGGAATTAATTATTAAATTAATTAATGTGACTTATATGTTTTGAATTTTGTAAAATAGACTTCATTTTTGAATTCAGAATATCAAATATAGCTTAGGGTGAATTTTTGGTATTTTTCTGGAAAACTTCACTTTTTGATGAATAGTGAAACCACTAAGTTGTACTTATAAAAACTGATTTTTCGTTTAAATGAAATTTTACCACTTCTGTGTTTTGAATTTCAAAAATCCGACATACATTGTTGTCATTAATAAGTAAAATGTGGTTCAATGAGATTAAAATAATTTTTTGGTGAATAGTAACTCTTAAGTTCTTAATCGCGATTAGAGGTAATTTGTGTAGTTTAAGGTAAAAATAATGCTTTAATAAAATGAGATGAGCTTGACACATGTCCTACCCTCATTGGATGTGTCATGCCAGACCATGAAAATCCATGGGTCAACATGGGGACCCCATGGAGCCACTTTCGTTGGGAAATGACATAAATAACTTTTTATTTAATGTTAAAGTAAAAATGACACAAACTTGAGATGTTTTACTAAAAAAAATTTACATGGGGTTATAAAGTTCAGATTTTTGACTATAAATAGTAATTGGAAAGCTAAAAATATTTCCCACATCATAGTATTTGTTTTATAATTTTTAGACTTTAAATAAATTAAATTATTTATGACATCATGATGATGCAGCGATGACCTCATTATTTAACGATTTAAATAAAATGGGATAATAATGTAAAATCTAAGACCTACACATGGCAAAAACCTATTGGATGGGTGGATTTCGAACCCTTATCACCTTATCCTCAAAACACATCGATGTGGGACCTCTTAAATCCGAATACCATTTTAAAATAAAGTGACTTTTCTTTACCTTCCAAGAGTGCCCCTCCTCTCCTCTTATAAAAGGCCCCCACTTCTACCTCCTTACCCACACTCCCAAAGCCTTTGGATCGGCCAACCCCTGCCCATTTTGGCTCTACACATCCCTCTATTACTCCTTGAAGCATCACTTTGGGCAGAAGTCTTCCCAACGAAGCCTTTGAGCTCAAATCTAAGAGAGTTACCCGATTTTAAGGTAATGCCTTCACTTGAGTCCTTTTGTTTTATTTTGCTTCTCCAACCCCCTAAACTCTTTTTATTCATTTATTTTGTAACAACTCCAGTATATTAAATATAATAGTATATTTTTATAAGAAGTATTCGAGCTACACTTACACACACCTACATCTAATGGTTAAAGGACATAATGTTTCCGTGGATGGTGAATTTATGCCTCCTAAAACGATGATTGTTCAACATTCTTTTAACACCTTCAAAGGTGGCCATTAATATGTGAATATATTTATATATGATATTTAATATGTTTATGTCTTCCTTAAGCTTCTGTATTTTTCATTTTGGGCATACGTTTATGGTTTCCATTATGTGTAAACGCGATATCTTCATTTAAGGAAGTGCGGACTACCGCCCCCTCAAAGTGATTTGATTCGTTAAATACCTTCTGTGGGATGTATAAAGGATGGAACTATGATATTATATATGATATTATACTGGAATTATAATATACCTTTATATCATTATGATTCCATTATATAAAATACGAAATAGAAATGAAAGTAGCGTTCATGCGTATGTACGGCTTACCGTCTCCATGAATGGTGCATTTCATTTCGTACCTCTAAATGATTATTTAATATTATAAATGCATGTATATACTGGATATATATGATATATACATCATGATTATAATTCTGGATATAATGGATACATGAACAACTTGTAATTATAAAGGGTTTATTTTTTACTCAAGTACCAATGATCGTTAAAACGACCGTTATTAACTTAAATAATATCATAGTGTTCATGACATGGAAATAAGTGATATAAAATGAATAATGAACTTGAAAAAGGTTCTTAAACAATTATAAATTAACTCAAGTTTATTATTCAAGAGATTAAAGAACGACCGAGTCAAGTTGGACCCGAGGTATGGGACTTCGTCTCAATCTCCTTTCATTGAGGCATATTTTGTTTTATACACAACCTTCTTTTATATGGTGTATAAACCCCTTTGACTTTTATGTTATTCAAAAGGAATCTTTTTTATACGAAGAGTTTACTAAATGACAAAAGGGAATGTTTTTGTCATACGTATGCGGTGACAACGACTTCTCCGCCGCCGTGACCATTATTTGAGTTTCGGCTTCCTCTACAATCCATGCCTTTTTTTAAAAGAAAAATAAATACCATGTTTTACTTTTCTTTTATTTTGGTATTGAAAATGGTTTTCATAATGTTTTTATATCAATGTGATGTATTGATATCTTGTGATTGAAAGGTGGAATTGTTATGTTTCCTTTATGCTTGTTTTATGTGATACGATTATGTTGAGGTTCTTGGGCATTATTATGAAGACGGGTGGTTCTGTGATAAACTAAGGGCGGGTGAGCCCGATATAGCTCTCTAATGCATTGGGTAACGTGAAGGACTGTAACGTTAAGGTATCACCGAAGTGATTTAGGGAATATACTATGATGGGTATTCCAAACGTAACCAAGAGGGTTACTCCCTACGTAAGAATGTTATGAATGCCTCAAGTTACCTTTATGTCTTATGATTTCTATGATTTATTCATGATTTGATGAGGTATGTTAAAGTGATTATGTTTTATGGGTAAAGTATGATTTCATTCTTATGTATATATGTACCCATGTTTCCTTTCCATATTTTTATATCCCTTATTGAACTTTTTATGCTCATCCCAAGTTTTTTGAAATGTTTTTCACAGGTCAAGGGAAAGGTACATGATATGATGATAGTGTCAAGGAAGTGTCAAGAAATAATCCATGTTTTATTTTAAATATGTTTCCATTGATGGGAAAGAAGAATACTATCTTTATGTAACCACTTTGTTTATATTTGGAATGTAATGCATGCTTTATGATCTAATTCTCTAAAACTCTAAACCCGAAAAGATCCTCAATGTGTAATCTTGTAATAACTCAAGATTAAGTAAGGTTTAAGGCTGGGGCCTTATAGTTGGTATCATAGGTCGGTTTAGATAACTTTAGGAGTTATAATTCTATTAAATGATTATCCAAAAATATTTTTTTATGGCAAATTGAAGTGATATAGTATTTGATGATTACCATGTTACTTCATCTAAGACATGTTTGTTCAGAATGGTTTTCCATAGAGGAAATAGGGAAGCAGTGCTAGGAAGGCATGCAGAAGGAAATAACCTTTTGAATCAGTATCCTGAGATGGTCGGATTTGGAACTGAACAGTTTTTTGCAGTAATGGCGCAGTTGACTCAAGCGATAAATGGTGGTGGTATCCATGCACGAGATCAGCCAGATCAACCGCAGAGGAACATGTCAGTGGTGTAACATTTCTTGAGGCAACATACCCCATCATTCAGAGGATCATCTGACCCTGTGCTAGCTGAAGGGTGGATTAAAGCACTGGAGAATATTTTTGATGTCATGGGGTGTTCAGACAATCAAAAGGTCAGTCTTGCTATTTATCGTTTGGAGGGTGAAGCAGATCAGTGGTGGTCGATGGTTAAAAATATCAGGGACGCTGATGAGATTGATGCTCTCGACTGGGATGAATTCAAAGGTATGTTTCTTGAAAAGTATTTTCCTAAGGCTGTTCGACTTAGGATGGAAAAGAAATTCTTGGAATTGAGGCAAGAGGAAGACTCAGTGGCTACCTATGAAGAAAGGTTCACTCGATTGGCAAGGTATGCTCCAAATTTTATCTGAGACCTTGATAGTAAAGTCAATCGTTTTTACTCAGGATTAAAGCCAAAATATCGAAGGGCATTAGCTTCTCGTGAGTTTAAAAGTTATGAAAAGCTTGTTCGATGTGCTGAGAAGGTGGAAATGGAGTTTTCCAATGATCAAGTGTCCTATAACAACCAATAGAAGAAGAGACTGAGGTGGCAGGAGAAAGGTAAGAATTCTTCAAAAAAGTCTGACAGTAAGAAAACTAAGTTTCCAGTTTGTGATAAATGTGGTAAAAGGCATGCTGGGGAATGTCTTCTGAATTCTGGAAAGTGCTACCGATGTGGTAAGATGGGACATAAGGCTCGTGATTGCACTGGAAAATATCAGAGTGATGGTAAGACCAAATTTGATTTACAGTTAGTGAAATTTTATAAGTGCAATGAGATGGGTCACTATGCAAACGAGTGTCCGACAAAGAGCTTGGGTGATGGGAAGCAGTTAGACTACAATCAGAAAGGGGTGGTGAATTCCTTTGCAACTACTTCAGTAGATGTCGGGCCATCAAATGAAGTTGTATCCGGTACTTTGCTTGTTTTTTCAGATTATGCCAGTGTGTTGTTTGATTCGGGGTCTACACATTCTTTCATCTCTGAAACCTTTTCTAGTAAAATGGGAATACCATCTCAAGAAATGACTCCTGAACTTTTGGTAAAAACACCTAGGGGAAATATTGAGGCAAAAAGAATTTATAAGAATCTTCCTATCCTTATCTGTGGAAAGAACCTACTTGAAAACCTTATTGTTCTACCTCTAGTAGAGTTTGATGTTATCCTGGGTATGGATTGGCTCTCTATTTACCATGCTAAGATTGACTATAGATCTAAAGAAGTTTCTTTTCAGAAAGACTTTCAGTTTGTGTACAAGAATGAACCCTTACTGTTGATAACTTATCAAGAGGCCAAGAAACTTGTAAAAGATGGAAATGAATGTTACCTTGCACACATCGTTGAAAATAAAGGAACTGTTCAGATTAATGATGTGCCAGTGGTAAATGAGTATCCTGATGTTTTTCCTGATGAGTTGCCTGGAATAATACCAGATCGGGAAGTTGAGTTTACTGTTGACTTAGTTCCTAATGCTAAGCCAATTTCAAAACCCCCTTATCAAATGGATCAAATTGAACTTTTAGAGTTGAAGGAGCAATTGCAAGATTTATTAGAGAAAGGTTTCATTCGACCTAGCACATCACCATGGGGTGCTCCTGTTTTATTTGTTAAAAAGAAAGATGGTTCAATGAGACTTTGCATTGATTATAGATCCTTGAATAACATCACTGTTAAGAACAAATATCCTTTGCCTCATTTTGATGATTTTTTTGATCAGCTCTAGGGAGCTCAGTATTTTTCAAAGATTGACTTGAGATCGGGGTACCATCAGCTGAAGGTAAAGGAAGCAGATGTTCCGAAGACCGCGTTCCGTACAAGATATGGCCATTATGAATTTGTAGTAATGCCTTTTGGGATAACCAATGCACCTGCTGTATTCATGGACTTAATGAATATAATTTTCCATGAGTTCTTGGATAAGTTCGTGGTGGTTTTCATTGATGATAATTTGGTGTTTTCTAAAAGTAAAGAGGAGCATGAAAGACATTTAAGGGTTATCTTGAAAACCTTAAAAGAAAAGAAACTGTATAGAAAATTCAGCAAGTGTGAGTTTTGGTTGCAACGAATTTATTTCCTTGGTCATATTGTTTCTAAAGATGGGATAACTGTTGATCCTGCAAAAACAAAGGTTGTTGAAGAATGGACAAGACCCAAAAATGTAACTGAGATTCGTAGCTTCCTTGGTTTGGCGGGCTATTATCGAAGGTTTGTTAGAAATTCTTCACGGTTATCTAGTCCAATGACCAAGCTAACTCGGAAGGGTGGTAAGTTTATCTGGACAAAAGAATGTGATGATTGTTTTCATGAATTGAAAAGAAGATTTGTGAATGCTCTAGTTTTGGCACTACCTTCCAGGAATGGTGAGTTTGTTATATACAGTGATGCTTCATTGAAAGGACTTGGTTGCGTCCTAATGCAGAATGATCAGGTAATTGCTTATACTTCACGAAAGTTGAAAACTCATGAGGTAAATTACCCTACACATGATTTGGAATTAGCTGCTGTTGTTTTCGCTTTAAAATTTTGGAGGCATCATTTGTATGGAGTAAAGTGTGAAATATATACTGATCACAAATTTTTAAAGTATATATTCACTCAGAAAGAGTTAAACATGAGACAGAGGAGATGGCAAGAATTAATCACGGATTATGATTGTACAATTCATTACCATCCAGGAAAAGGAAATAAAGTGGCTGATGCTTTGAGTTGAAAAAGTAATGCTTTATTAGCAATTTTGCATTTGGAATGTGATCCTTTGGTTAAGGATTTGATGAAATTTGGCATAGAAGTTGTTGGTGCAAGAAGTTCTTCTGTTTTGTTTCAGGTATCAGTGAGATCATCTCTATCAGATAGAATCAAGCAAGCACAGAAGCAAGACAGTGAGTTGCAGAAAAAGGTAGAGTTGGTTCAGAAAGGTAAGTTGCCTGAATTCAACATTGATAATGATTGCATTTTGAGATTTGGGAAGAGATTGTGTGTGCCTTGTGATTCACAGTAGAAGAGAGAGTTGTTATGTGAAGCTCATATTTCTCCGTTTTCAGTTCATCTTGGCAGTACTAAGATGTACAGAGATCTGCAGGAGTATTACTGGTGGGATGGAATGGAAAGAGATATTACTAATTTTGCTGTGAAGTGTTTGACATGTCAACAGGTTAAAGTAGAGAGGTAGTTACCGAAAGGGATGCTTCAGCCTTTACCAGTGCTAGAGTGGAAATGGGAGAATATATTCATGGACTTTGTTGTGGGATTACCGAAGACATCTCGAGGTAATAATGCAATCTGGGTTATTGTTGATCTCTTGACTAAATATTATCATTTCCTTGCTATACGAGATACTTTTTCCCTAGATCAACATTCCCGTTTGTATATTAAAGAGATAGTCAGGTTACATGGAGTTCCTCTCTCCATTGTATATGATCGTGATCCCAGGTTCACATCTAACTTTTGGAAAGGCCATCAGAAGTCGTTGGGTACAGAATTAAATTTTAGTACAGCATTTCATGCTCAATAAGATGGGTAGTCAGAACGAACAATTCAGACCTTGGAGGATATGCTACCAGCTTGTTCGATGGATTATCAGGGAAGTTGGGACCAACATCTTTCTGTGGTTGAATTTTCATATAATAACAGTTTTTATTCCAGTATACAGATGGCACCATTTCAGGCATTATATGGGAAGCGGTGTCGAACTCCAGCTTTTTGGGATGAAGTGGGTGAAAGGAAGTTGCTGGGACCAGAATTGGTAGAAGAGATGGCAGAAAAAGTTCAGCTGATTCATAAGCACATGAGAACAGCTAAGAGCAGGCAGAAGAGTTATGCGGATAACCGGAGGAAGGATCTATCTTTCGAGGTAGGTGATCTTGTTTTTCTCAAGGATTCTCCTTGGAAAAGTGTGATGAGATTTGCTAAGAAAGGAAAGCTGAGTCCAAGGTTTATTGGACCATATGAAATTATGGAGAGAGTTGGATTAGTTGCATACTGGGTGGCTTTACCTCTGAGTTTATCTCAGGTACACAATGTTTTTCACGTTTCGATGTTGAGAAAGTATATGCCAGATCCATCTCATGTTTTGAGTCCAGAGGTAGTTTAGCTGGAAGAGAACCTATCTTATGAGGAACAACCGGTCCAGATTCCTGACTACAGGGATCAAGTGTTACGGAATAAGGTGATTAATCAGGTAAAGGTTTTGTGGAAAAACCACATGATGGAAGAGGCAACATGGGAATCTGAAAATGCAATGAGGGATAAGTACCCCCATTTATTCGATAAGTAAATAAATTGTGGGGACGCAATTTTCAAAAGGGGGGAAGGATGAACCATCCCAAGTAAGTAATGAGTAATAGATATTTTTTATCTATGTCAATTAATGAATCAGACAGTGTTTTAGAGGCTTAAATGAAAATAAATCCAATCTTTAGCATGGAATACACTAATATTTTTAAAAGATTGTTTTACTGCCTTTTGATGGAATTTTTTTTTTAAATCTATCTTTTGACAATTTTATAATCTATGTTTGTCAAAATAAACTTATTCTTTATGATTGGGACATCAAAATTTACTTTGTGTGAATTTTTGGTATTTTTCAGACAATGTTCATTTTTTAATGAATAGTGAAAAATACTGCATTTTACATCAAAACTTTTTTTAATATAATTTATTTATATGATTAGATTATATTTTGAATTGGTTTTGAAGTGAAATTAGAATATATTTCTACCATTTAATCCAATAGTGGTCATTGGAATCAATTTCACTTTGAAAATGGACTTAAACAGGTGTCAATCTTTTGATACTTATTGTTTCAAAAAACACGCTATTTGTCATGACATCATTAATTAATTATTAAATTAATTAATGTGACTTATATGTTTTGAATTTTTTAAAATAGACTTCATTTTTGAATTCGGAATAACAAATATAGCTTAGGGTGAATTTTTGGTATTTTTCTAAAAAACTTCAATTTTTGATGAATAGTGAAACCACTAAGTGGTACTTATAAAAACTGATTTTTCGTTTAAATGAAATTTTACCACTTCTGTGTTTTGAATTTCAAAAATCTGACATACATGGTTTTCATTAAGAAGTAAAATGTGGTTCAATTAGATTAAAATAATTTTTTGGTGAATAGTAACTCTTAAGTTCTTAATCGTGATGAGAGGTAATTAGTGTAGTTTAAGGTAAAAATAATGCTTTAATAAAATGAGATGATCTCGACACATGTCCTACCCTCGTTTTATGTGTCATGGAAGACCAATAAAATCCATGGGTCAACTTGGGTACCCCATGGATTCACTTTGATTGGGAAATGACATAAATAACTTTTTATTTAATGTTAAAGTAAAAATGACACAAAGATGAGATGTTTTACTAAAAAACATTTACATGGGGTTATAAAGATCATATTTTTGACTATAAATAGTCATTGGAAATATAAAAAGATTTCCTACAACATAGTATTTTTTTATAATTTTTAGACTTTAAATAAATTAAATTATTTATGACATCATGATGATGTAGTAATGACCTCATTATTTAACGATTTAAATAAAATTGAATGATAATGTAAAATCTAAGACCTACACATGGCCAAAACCTATTGGATGGGTGGATTTAGAACCCTTATCACCTTATCCTCAAAAAACATCAATGTGGGACCTCTTAAATCCGAATACCATTTTAAAATAAAGTGACTTTTCTTTACCTTCCAAGAGTGCCCCTCCTCTCCTCTTATAAAAGGCCCCCACCTCTACCTCCTTACCCACACTCCCAAATCCTTTGGCTCGTCCAAACCCTGCCCATTTTGGCTCTCCACATCCCTATATTACTACTTGAAGCCTCACTTTGGGCAGAAGTCTTCCCAAGGAAGCCTTTGAGCTCAAATCTAAGAGAGTTACCCGATTTTAAGGTAATGTCTTCACTTGAGTCCTTTTGTTTTATTTTGCTTCTCCAACCCCCTAAACTCTTTTTATTCATTTATTTGGTAACACATACAGTATATTCAATATAATATGATGTTGTTATAAGAAGGATTCGAGATACACTTACACACACCTACATCTAATGGTTAAAGGACATAATGTTTCCGTGGATGGTGAATTTATGCCTCCTAAAACGATGATTGTTCAACATTCTTTTAACACCTTCAAAGGTGGCCATTAAGATGTGACTATATTTATATATGATATTTAATATGTTTATGTCTTCCTTAAGCTTATGTATTTTTCATTTTGGGCATACCTTTATGGTTTCCATTATGGGTAAACGCGATATCTTCATTTAAAGAAGTGCGGACTACCACCCCCTCAAAGTGATTTGATTCGTTAAATACCATATGTGGGACATATAAAGGATGGAACTATGATATTACATATGATATTATACTGGAATTATAATATACCTTTATATCATTATGATTCCATTATATAAAATACGAAATAGAAATGAAAGTAGCGTTCATGCGTACGTACGACTTACCGTCTCCATGAACGGTGCATTTCATTTCTTACCTCTAAATGATTATGTAATATTATAAATGCATGTATATACTGGATATATATGATATATACATCATGATTATAATTCTGGATATAATGGATACATGAACAACTTGTAATTATAAAAGGTTTATTTTTTACTCAAGTACCAATGATCGTTAAAACGACCGTTATTAACTTAAATAATTACATAGTGTTCATGACATGGAAATAAGTGATATAAATTGAATAATGAACTTGAAAAAGGTTCTTAAACAAGTAGAAATTAACTCAAGTTTATTATTCAGGAGATTAAAGAATGACCGAGTCAAGTCGGACCCGAGGTATGGGACTTCGTCTCAATCTCTTTTCATTGAGGCATATTTTGTTTTATACACAACCTTCTTTTATACGGTGTATAAACCCCTTTGACTTTTATGTTATTCAAAAGGAATCTTTTTAATACTAAGCATTTACTAAATTACAAAAGGGAATGTTTTTGTTGTACGTATGCGGCGACAACGACTTCTCCGCCGCTGTGACCATTATTTGAGTTTCGGCTTCCTCTACAAGCCATACCTTTTTTTAAAAGAAAAATAAATACCATGTTTTACTTTTCTTTTATTTTGGTATTGAAAATGGTTTTCATAATGTTTTTATATCAATGTGTTGTATTGATATCTTGTGATTGAAAGGTGGAAATGTTATGTTTCCTTTATGCATGTTTTTTGTGATACGATTATGTTGAGGTTCTTGGGCATTATTATGAAGACAGGTGGTTCTGTGATAAACTAAGGGCGGGTGAGCCCGATATAGCTCTCCAATGCATTGGGTAATGCGAAGGAGTGTAACGTTAAGGTTTCTCCGAAGAGATTTAGGGAATATATTGTGATGGGTATTCCAAACATAACTAAGAGGGTTACTCCCTACGTAAGAATGTTATGAATGCCACAAGTTACCTTTATGTCTTATGATTTCTATGATTTATTCATGATTTTATGAGGTATGTTAAAGTGCTTATGTTTTATGGGTAAAGTATGATTTCATTCTTATGTATATATGTACCCATGTTTCCTTTCCATATTTTTATATCCCTTACTGAGCTTTTTATGCTCATCCCAAGTTTTTTGAAATGTTTTTCACAGGTCAAGGGAAAGGTACATGATATGATGATAGTGTCAAGGAAGTGTCAAAAAAGAATCCATGTTTTATTTTAAATATGTTTCCATTGATGGGAAAGAAGAATACTATCTTTATGTAACCACTTTGTTTATATGTGGAATGTAATGCAAGTGTTATGGTCTAATTCCTTAAAACTCTAAACCCGAAAAGTTCCTCAATGTGTAATCTTGTAATAACTCAAGATTAAGTAAGGTTTAAGGCTGGGGCCTTATATAAAGGGTATTTTACACCTTAATTTTAGGGTTTAGACCCATATTAATCTTAAATTAAACTTAATTTTTGTAATTAATTTTAATTACCTTCACTAATATTTCTGTTCAAAAACTATGTTGAACTTATTAGACATTATAAATTATTATCATTACAAATAAAGAATCCATTTTTACAATTTCCAATCATATAAGTGGAAAAAATCAAATTAAAATTAATGTCATCATTGGGTCGACAACACATGTTTTTAATGTAAAACAACCCAAAGGTTTCTATGTTTTTATAGTCAATTCAAAATTAAAATTTATTACAATTACCTACATTGTATTTTTTGATAAAAATATTATCTAATTAAACTTTGAATTTAATTAAAAATATTATTTAACATTAAAAATCAATTTGATGAAAAAGTTTTTTTGAACAACAAATTAGAATTTTTAACAATTCATTAAAAAATGAAACCCAACATAAAAATTGCCAAAATTTATCGTTAACTAAATTTTATGTTTATCTTCCAAATTTGAAGTTTATTTTTTACGTAATAAATCTATAAAATTGTTAAAATTGGATTTAAAAAGTGTTCTCCATTCAAATGCGGTAAAACTACCTTAATAAAAATGTTAGCTTTTATGAGTCAAATTGGTTTTATTCTAATCATATGCTTATATAATCTACTGTTTGAACATAAAAAAAGTATTTACATGGACATATAAAATATATATTACATTAAAATTACATACTAATATTAATTAATTTAATTTATTAGGATTAATATAACTTTTTGAACATAATAAAAGTTTTCTATAAAAGTACTCCCTTTATATTCAATTGGTTATTATATTTATTTCCAAATATGATGTAACTAATTAATTAATTTTTTTTGTGAAAAAAATATATTTACATAAGTTGGTTAATAATAATAATCATAAAATCTAATTTAACTGCTAGGTTAACATATTATTATAAATATATTATTGTTTAGAAACACTCGGTCTTGCATGTTACGCAATCCGTTGAGGATAGTCATTGTTGCATATAATACATGATCACCTTGGTGTTCCATGTAGATAAAGCTAAAATTTATGTTTCATGTAGTGAATTATTAACATGGAATTTCTTATAATACAATCCAAAATTAGTTCTTTAATATATAGAAAATAACTATTTTTAGTGTTGCATGAAATGAATAATATCAAAAATAATTAATTATTTTGAGAAAAAATAATTCTTAATATATCCGGGTGTTAAATTATACCCCACTAAAAATGAATTTTTCCCTCAAAAGTCATTTAGGTTATGAAAGGATTAATACTTGAAATTTTCATTCATAGGTACCCACATAGTAAAAGGAATACTAAAACTTCCCTTAAAAATGGAATGTTTGAACTATAACGGTTAACCGAGGTAACTCATAAAAAGATTCTCATATAGGAAAACATAGGTGAGAAGTGAAAACATGGAGATTTAATATGGATTGTTCCATCAAGTTCTTATGTAGGTAGATAAAGAATAAAGTCAGGATAAAGTTAACAATCACAATGCTATAAATCTACGATGACCTAACAGAACTTCTAATTCCTTAGAAACAAAGGTATATGTCAACATTTTTGGTTTCAAGATCCATTTTACTATTTTAAAATAATTTTAATGAAAATATCTACTTTCAAGATTTCAGGAAAACCTCACCATTTTTTGTTCCATGATCTGCTTCACCTCTTTCACTAAAAAGAAACATGAATTTTTGATTCTGGATGCACTAATAGGTCATGAGGTCCATGATATTTCATTGCATCTATCATCAGTTATCATCAACACTGTATTTTTATAATAGTTTACCCAATATGCATAAATACTCATGTGGGGAGATAACACTTTTATAATACTAACTTTATTTGAAGTGTAAATTAAAGATTCCATAAATGGTTAAACTTATAATCCTTCCAAAATATTAAAATTCAAAAATTTGGAAACAATGTCTTGAAATCGGCTTAACACTGATACCAATATATCTCAAAGTACCACTTTGTTGTCATATTCCAAACATGTGAATACCCTCAATGTATATTCCCTTGAAACATGGTTACAAGATTAATTACCATAAGTCCTTTTGGAAAACATTCATGCTTCCCTATTACAAATGTTACTGGATATATTCTTTGGGTCTAAGATGTTTAAAAATTCATCCATGATGAAATAGACCACTTTTTCAACCAATCAATAATCATATCCAGGGTAAATAGTATCGTCTAATTCACATATTTATATCCAACATGTCTCTTATACAAAAATAATTATCTTAACCTTAAAAACACATTAAGGGTTATCTTTCCCTTAATCATATGCTTCCCATGAATATCTCTTTTCCACTAAATCATTTTTTCTTATCCATTATTACAATTTCACATATTATTTAAAATCCATAGAGAAAAACATAAACTGAATAATCCTTATATAATTAATAATTAAAAATTAAATAGGTCCTTCCTCAAGACTATAGGTCCTTTTTCCATTATTGTCTTTTTCCTTATTTAATGGTTGGAATGGAATAGGACCTTCCTTGGTTTAGAAGTACATTATTATGTTTGGGCATTGAGTTTTGCAATGCCCATGTTCCCTATAGATGATACATTTAACTCCAAGACAATTTGTCACTCTATGACCCTTCTTCCCGTAGAGATAACTTCTTCCTCTCCATTTGAGGTATTCCTCAAGGTCCTTATATCCCTCTTCGTGACATGCAGGAATATGAATCTTATTTACTCTATGATCCTTAGAATTTTAATATTTATAAAAGATCATATTATTCTTATGAGATGTGTTAGGAATATCACTAATGTTCACATTTTTAATAATATATCAAGATAAAAGATTCAACATAATTGCAATATCTATCTCTCTAGTCATATTCCAATTTCATTTCTCATAATCACCATATTTTACATTAGACTTGATCTTAATCTAGTTCCTTACAGTTCCCAGCATTGTCTAAAACCATTAAGAATTGAGTAAGAAATGAATATCATTTCTAGGAATCACATAATCATGGAAAGTCATCTATTGGATGTCCAAATGATGAAAATTTTCTTAATCAATGACAACCTAGTTTTTTATGTGGTTATTTATATCCAACTTATATTTAAATACATCATGATGGTTCATGAAGTGTTTGTTAATTCCCAAAGAATATCCCCTAGGAAACGAAATCTTCTATCCTGGTGAAAGATCTTCAGCATCTCCCATAATGATCTACACATTTAGTAATTCTACCTAAAATCTTTCTTCATAACCTTGTGAAAGGAAATATAACAAAGGGGTGATCTCAGATGCTCATTAAAGGTAATCAAAGTAAATATATAAGCATAACATTAATAAAAGCGTATGGAACATGAGCATCACATTTGAATATTATACCCAGCATATTTGATAATATAATAAAGTTTGGTAGTTTATAATAAATGAATCATAAGAAAATAAATAACATAGTTCATTAAAGAATAACATTGGAGAAGAGATGAAATTTTTGTCATTCACATTGATTAATAATGTTGTGAACATGTATAGTAGAAACAGGTTCAATCATTAAGTTATGGAAGATAATTAAAGCCCTGGCATCAACTTATAGAAATGTAACCAAGTATATCCATAACATTGTGATAACGTATTCTGGTTCACACATAACCTTATTGACATGAAACCAGGTCCATGCAAGACATTGTGAATATATAATCAGGTTCACACATAACATTGAGAACATACAATTATTTTCTCACATATACTTATAGACATGCAACCATGTCCATTCATTACATTGTGAACATGTTATAAGGTTCAATCATAACATTTTGAACATTTAATCAGGCTCAAATATAAAATTACGGGCCTGAAACCTAGTCCATGCATAACATTATGAACACGTAATAAAGATCACTCAAGAATTTTTTAACATGTAATCCGGTTCACACATAATCTTGTGGGCATGAAACCAGGTACATTCATAAAACTGTGAACATTTAATCTGGTTCACGCATAACATTTATACTCTTGAGTCATCCATCATTACCCAATTCATTTGCAGAAGATATTGGTCCCACCCATCTCGTAATAAAATCATTCATACATGTGCCACAAGATAATAAAACATCATCATATCCTGACACATAAAAAAATATGGGTTGCATAAACATCAATTAATAACCCATTAAATGAAATGGGTGTCATTTACATTACCTCACATCATAGCCTTTGGAAAACAGATAGGTTTCATAATCATTTCATCAAATCATAACCCGTGAAGAGAAGCAGTTTTCAAAAAAATATAACTCGTGGAAGTGAAACAGGTGTCATGAGAATCATTCCATCAAAACATAAACTGTCCAAGAGATAATGTGAATGAAACTTTTTGATCATATCCTAGAAATTATTGAGTATTATCAACAAACGTCATCTTAGATGGAATATAATTTTTAAATATCTTTTAAAAAAGTTTCTTCAAGAAGGTATCCTTTCTTATTTGAAAAAGTATTTTCAATACATAAAACCAATTTAAAATCCTTTTCATAGAAATTTATTTAAAATTTATTAATAATACTTGAAATCAATTTGAAAATCATTTTTCCTTGAAAAATTATAAAATAAGCTTCAAAACAATATAAAAACAATTTTATTTGAAAAATTATTAATAAGGAATAATTAATTTTCTAAACCATTACATTGAAAATACTTTAAAATATTATTAAAGAATATTTGAAAATAATTTAAAATAATAAAACATTTTTCAAATCTAGTTTCATTGAAAATATCTTTTAGAAATTAAAAAGGAAGCATTGAAAACAAAATAAAAACTTTTTTAAAATTATTTTTAAATGAAAATTATCTTCATAGACCTTTTAAAAACATGTTGGGAAGCATTTTTGAAAACCTAGTTTTCAAAATAAAATAGATTTCTGGCCATATAGAGAAATATGGTCAGATTTTCTTAAAACAAATTCCTTAATTATCCTAATTACCAAGGAGTGGAAAATGGTTCTAATACATTGATATATCTTTAATAAATATATGAGAATAAAATTCTTGAGTGTTCTTGAGAGATGTGTCATAAGATTTCATCAAAGGAAGCATAAGTATAAAGAATCTTGAAAATGGTAAGATTTTTTAAATAAACTCCAATAACTTGGTAACTTTGGATCATATTATCAATTTAAGAAAATGAAATTTCATGTAACTTAATTAAAATATCCTGAAAATAATGAGATCTATAATAGAAAATTTCAAATGGAATTATATCCATCTAATGGAAATATATAGGTTTATAACATGTCATGTGTCTTAAAGAAGGAAAATTGAGACAAAATTATTCTACTAATTCGGTATTATTTTAAACATAAATACCATGTCATAAAATTGATATGTAAATACCCATATATTTAATGATAAGAATCATAAAATATATGCATTGGTAGTGTAAACACCACTCAAAAAGAGTGGGTGGTGAATAAACCATGATTCTCATAGAATTAAAAAGTGAGATAAAATCTCATTACATTGAGTCTCGACTCTCGTCATACTCATTCAAACGACCTCTTAATATGGTATCTCCATTTGGTTTAAGAAAAAAGGATCCATTAGATTGATTTCTTCCCAAGGGTAGGATTTAGGGTTTAAGGGAGGGAAGGTGGGGAGCTATTTTTTAAGAGTTTTACCAAACATAAGTGGCTTTAGCAGTGTGAGAAAGTGGAAGTGAATGCGGGATTTTATAATAGAGTAGGAGTTGAATCTCTAGTATTATTTTAAAGGAAATGAATCCCACAATTTTTTTAAATTTAAATTGGATCAATAATGGTCCAATGTTGATCCAAGGGGTCATATGATCAAAATATGGCTAGAAAATGGCTTCTAGACAAGTGTATAGGTCATTTCAGGCATTATGTTTAGGGTTCAGTCCCTTATTAAGTATAATTTAACCATAATCATTGTAATTAATATAAATTAACTTCACAAATAATTTTTTTCAAAAACTAAGTTAACCTTATAATATGTTATACATTTTGTGGATTTCAAATAAGGAATCCATTTTTCCAAATTTGAATCATAGAAGTGGAAGAAATTAAATTAAAATAAATCCCACAGGGGGGTTGACAATGTGGGGTTTTAATGTAAAAACATAATAAAGATTGCTTTGTATTTATAGTTTATTTCAAACTTAAAATGATTACAATGACCTAAAATGTATTTTTTTACATAATATTACCTAATAAAATTTTAAACAAATTAGAAATATAATTTAACCATACAAATAAGTTAGATGAAAAAGATGTTTGGAATAAAAACCAATATTTTTAACAATTATTTCAAAAATGAAACCTTACAGAAAAACACCAAAAATTTATCCAAACCCAATTTTTATGTTCCAATTCCAATGTTGAAGTTTTTTATGACATGTAAAATCTATAAAATTTTCAAAAATTGGATTTAAAAAGGGTTCTCCATAAAAAGGTAGTAAAAGTACCATAATAAAAATATTGGGTTTCATGAGTTAAATTTGTTTTATTCTTGTATTTTTCTTATAGAATCTACTGAAAAAATATCAAAAAAATTAATTGGAAATATAACATATATATGAAATTTAAATTTCTTACAAATTTTAATTAATTTAATTATTATTTATTTAAAAAACTTGTAAACATAATAATATTTTTCTATAAAAATAATCCCTTTATTTTCAACTGATTATTATATTTATTTCCAAATAATATGTAATTAATTAATTGTATTTGTTTGTGAAAAATATATATTTACATAAGTTAGTTAATAATAATATTAAAAAATCTAATTTAATGGATAGGTTATATATTAATAATAATATATTATTGTTTAGTAACACTCAGTATAGTGTGCTACACAAGACATCAAAGAAAGTTATTATTGCGGGCAATGCAAGCTATCTTCGGTGGTCATTGTAGATAAAGATAAAATTTATGGTGTGTGTAGTGCACGATTAAAATGGAATTGCATATAATGAAAGAAAAACTTTGTTCTTTAATATATACATATATATAATATCTATTTTTAGTTTTGTATGAAATGAAAAATCTCAAAAAGAAGGAATTAATTTGAAAATAATTCTTCTCAAAATCTCAGGGTGTTACAGTCACCCTATGCTTCTTTTTGGGTGAAAAAACTACATGTTTGGGTCCCAAGAAACTTTTACTATCTCCTATTTGTTTTTAATAAAAATTTAAAACCAGATTTCATTGTTAAAAATAATTTAGGATAAGTTTTATAATTAGTTAATGATGTGATCATTTTATAATTAGTATTTTTTTATTTTTATAATCTATTTGTTTTTGAAATAGATACAGTAAATCAAAGTTGTTATATTTATAAATATTTGAACTTATTTAAGTTGTAAATTTATATTTTTAAAATTTATTTATAAATAAAATATCATAAATAATATTAAATAATTATTTTTAATCATTATCTTAAAATATAAAATTAATAAATTAAGAATAATTACTCTAATTTGGGTTCCAAATTAGATTGCATGAATAATAATAGTACATGGAGTATATATAAATATTAAACATGTTTTTAATTTAATATTCTTACTCCATGCTTGACCAATGTCCATGTAGTTTATAGTGCTTGATTATCTTATACTATTTTTCATCCTTGAATATGTGGTATTGACTGTTGGGACCAGAAATGATTGCTCCACTAATATAGTGATAATTACGATATGAAACAAATTGTAAGAATAAAAAAATAAATTAACACCAGATGTAACAACCCCCCCCCCCCACAATGTAGGGGGTAAAAGATCATGAGAAAATAGAAAAATATTATGATAAAAATGGATACATACACATTATTAATATTATAATAGTAGAACACTCAAAATATTATCTATGGAATAAATGGATAAACACCTCAAAGACACCAATCAAATACTAAACTACAATTAGTGACAGGTAAAGTTTGATGGTTATAATTTCCAAAGAGCCGAGAGTCTCATTTTATAAGGAACCATCACCCCTTGGCCTCCTCCCTAATTGACCAAATTAAGTGAGTCTGATTAAAGGGAT
Source organism: Viscum album (assembly GCA_963277665.1). Taxonomy (NCBI): domain Eukaryota; kingdom Viridiplantae; phylum Streptophyta; class Magnoliopsida; order Santalales; family Viscaceae; genus Viscum; species Viscum album. Next base: position 1,122,516,336 of record OY728121.1, read on the forward strand.
GAGTTAATTAACTTTTCCAAATTAAAGTGATGAAATCATAGGGGAGTGTCTTCCCCAATGACTAAAGTAAATCAAGCATTACTTTTACTTTTATTCAAGTCTCCCAACATATCTCCCAGTTTAATATTTCATTCAAAACTAATCGCATCTCCACACATCATTCCTATCTACAAAACCATTCCATGCACGTCTCTAGGAGGCAACTTGAGGATCTGCATCATCCAAATTATCAGAGATAATTGACTTGATCACGCAGCCTGCAAAACAATATTTAGTATGAATTTGTTTCCATATTCACACTTATCTCATACGCACACATATTGAAAAAAATTTGTTCCTAAATGTGTTTTTTTATGACAATGAAATTATGTATTTCCTTCAATGTACAATTTGTGTTGATTGTCACAAAATATTGGAATTTGGTCATGATTGTAGCTGAGATCCTCTAGTAACCTTCTCTTCCAAATTGTCTCTTTGAAAGCCCAGGTAGCTACCATGTAATCCTCCTAGGGCATGGATAAGGCCAAAACTAACTTAATGTTGAAATACTACTCATAGATTCTCCTTCCAGATTAAGCACATAACCAGTTTTGAAATTCATCAAATAAGAATATCTGATAATATAAAAATCAATATATCCTATGATAGTAAAATATGATCCTCGATAACATAATAAAAAATCAAAGGCCTCCTTGATATATCCCCTAATCCTCTTAACTATGTTCCAATACCATCATCCTAGATTCATCATATACCAAATATTTACTCTTGTTACATGTACAATATATGGTCTAATAGTAAATATAACAAACATCAAACTCCTCACTGCTAATTCATACAGTACTCAAGGCATATTCATACTCTATGTTTTTCATCTAGGACTCATCGTAGAGGATAACTTGAAATTAACATGAAGATAGGTATATATTTCCCTATAATCCTTCACGTTGAAGTATTTTATGGCTTTCCTCAAGTAATTCTTCTATGACATTCAAATATTCTCATTACATTTTTCTTAGTAAATATGTATACCACGAATCTTTTTTTCTAGTCTCAAGCCCATCATATCAAACTCCCAATCCAATCATTCCTCCATCTCTAAGGCCTGATCATCTTTTGGACTTTTAACCAACATTTCATTGACCTACAATGGAATAATTATGAAATCATTACTATTTAAAACCTTGAAATATTCCCAAGGGTATTAATGATGTTTGGTGTATGTATGGTTCATGATATAGGAATAAAATATTTTTTACCAACACCTTAACTCATGATTAATATTCTAATCCATTTTATTCAACCTAAAAACCATGTTTTCGTTACAATATTCTTCAAATACCTTCAATTTAGAGATGAAAATTATTGGGCCATTTGTTTTCAATGGCCTCCCTTTCATGAGGTAATGGAATAAGATCTCAATACTTGTTCTTGTGAAAGGCTTCAAGTTCCACCTACATATCCACCATTTATGAGGATACATTTGGACTCTGAGTAGCCTCCACAAAATAACATAAATATTCATCCTCCACAAATAAACATTACACTACACTACACTACACTCAGTGCCATATTAGTGTTCTATTATCCTGAGTTTTCCACCATGTTCCAGACTCAATTGTTCCTTGATCATCATTCACTTGTAATTCATTATATGAAAATGGTTCTTCCTTTTTTCATCCTCCTACTAGACCATTGTAGTTTATGTATCATCATTCCCTATATCACCACCATATGTCATTTACACATTTTATTATGAAAAAAATGACATCTCAGTTGATGATAGATTTATTGGATGTGAGGTCCTACAAACAATATTCCTTCACACCATCAACATATCTCAAGAAGATACATTTACTGGATCAAAAATACAACTTCCATATTTTTTGGTCATTAAATAGCACATATATGGGACATCTAAAAGTATGTAACCACGAATATTTAGTGGGGTTTCTAGTCCACTTCTCCTTTACTATTTTTAGTTAAATAACCATTAAAGGATATCGATTGAACACATACTAGATCTTCTGCGCTACTTTTTCCCAGAATGTATTTGAAAATCCATAATTCTCTAACATCATCCATGTTCTATCGAATAGGGTCACGTTTTAAAAAACTAAAACATTAATTAGTTGAGGAGTTTTTACCACTTTGAACTATATCATGATACATCCCTATTGAAAAAATGTATAATATCCTCACTTGTATATTCTCCACTATTGGACATCATCAAGCAATTGGTCTTCATTCCAGATTCAAGATCCTTCCATAGTTTGAATGTTTTGAGAAATTCAAAAGCATATTCATTCCTCCTAATTAGGTACACAGAACATCTCCTTGATTAATCATAAATAAATGATACAAAGTACCTTTATCCCCCCAAGATATAACCTATGTTTTCCAAACATTATAATTTACTACTAGAAAAAAAGGCTTTATCAGCGCTCAAATGGGCTTTATCAGTGGTAAAAAAGCGTTGAAAAGCTCAGAGCTGATAAAGGAAACCTTTGTCAGTGCAAAAAATGCACTGATAAAGGTATACTTTATCAGCTCTCAAAAGGCACTGATAAAGGAACCCTTTATCAGCGCTAACAAAGAACTGATAAATGCCCTATCTGTTACTACAAAAAATTCTGCAGCAGCAGCAGCACACCCAAACAACACCTGCAAAAAATTCAGCATCTCAACAAGTAAGTATACCCATACAAAATTAACACATAAATCATAAAGTAATTACAAAAAGTATTCCCATACCACAAGTATACCCATACACCATTAACACATAATTAGTTAATTAATTATACAAATAATGAATTCAATTCAGAATTCAGGGGGTTGGGGGGTTGTTCAGGGGTTTGTGGTGGCTGTCCAAGGGGGGTAGGGGTGTACGGGGGGATGGGGGTTTCCAGTGGGATAGGGGTGTCCAGGGAGGGTGGGGGGAGGTCTAGGAGGTTGGGGGGCTGTCCAAGGATGGTGGGGGTGTCCAGGGGGTGGGGGTGTCTTGGTGGTGGTGTGGTGTCCAGGGGGTTGGGGGGTTCGAGGGGGTGGGGTGGTCTAGGAGGATGGGGGGATATCCAAGGGGGTGGGGTGGTGTCCAAGGAGGGGGGGGTCTAGGTGGGGGGGAGCTGTATATGGGGTGTCCAGGGGGGTGGTCCAGTGTCCAGGGTGTCAGGGGGGCATTCCAGGGGGTGGGGGTGGGGGCGTTCCAGGGGGTTAGTGGGGCTGTCCAAGGGGGTGGGGTGGTGTCCAGGAGGGTGGGATGGGGGTGTCCGGGGGGAAGGGGTGTCCAAGGAGGGTGGGAGTGTCCAGGGGGCTGGGGGGCATTCCATGAGTTGGGGGGGGGGGGTGGTGTCCAAGGGAGTGGGGTGGTGTCCAAGGAGGGCGGTGTCCAGGTGGGGGGGGTGAAGGTGGGGGGGTTCCTATGTGTTGTCCAGGGGGGGTGGGCTGGTGTCTAGGGTGTCGGGGGGGGGGGGGGGCCTTCCAGGGGGTGGTGTCCGGGAGGGTGGGGGTGGCCGTTCGTGGGTGGGGGGTTCTAGGGGGTGGGGTGTCCGGGTGGTGGGGTGGTGTCTAGGAGGGGTGGGGGTGTCGTCTAGGGGGTGGGGGTTGTCTAGGGGGTGGGGGTGTCTGGGGGGGTGGTTGGATGGGGTTGTCCGAGGTGGGGGGGGGGGGGTTCCCATGGTCGTGTCCTAGGGGTGGGGGTGTCCAGGGGGTTGCGGGGGCTTTCCAGGGGGTGGGGGTGTCCAGAGGGGTGGGGGTGTCCAGGGGGTTGCGGGGGCTTTCCAGGGGGTGGGGGTGTCCAGAGGGGTGGGGGTGTCCAGGGGGTGGGGGCGGTCCAGGGGGTTGGTGGGGCTGTCCAAGGGGGTTGGGTGGTGTCCAAGGGGGTGGGGGTGAGGGTGGTTGTCCATGGGGGTGGGGGTGTCCAGGTGGTGGGGTGGTGTCTATGGGGGGTGGGGGTGTCTAGGGGTTGGGGGGCCACACTGTGCGTCATATTGAGACGGGGTTGACTGATACATGTCACAAAATAGCCATGGATTGTTCTCCTAAACCATCAACACAATCCAAATGAGTTTGGTCAGATTTTCATACGTCAGTTGTTGTTTTCACGTAAAATTCTGTCCATTTTAAACAAAAGAGAGACCCTTTGAGTGATACCGGCCACAACATGCCTCAGATTGAGGCAGGGTTGACTCTTACATGTCACAAAGGACCCATGGATCGTTCTGCTAAAGTATGAACACAATCCAAATGTGTTTGGTCAGATTTTCATAGGTCAGTTGTTGTTTTCACTTAAAATTGTGTCCATTTTAAACAAAAGACAGACACTTTGATTGATACCGACCACACTATTTCTCGGATTGAGACGGGGTTGACTCGTACACATCGCAAAGGACCCATGGATCATTATCCTAATGGATCAATAGAATCTGAATGCATTTGGTCAGATTTGTGTACGTCAATTGATGTTTGCACTTAAAAATCAGTCCATTTTAAACAAAAGAGTGACCCTTTGAGTGATACTGGTCACACCGTGCCTCGGATTGAGGCGGGGTTGACTTGTACATGTCACAAAGGACCCATGGATCATTTTACTAAAGGATAAACACAATCGGAATGCGTTTGGTCAGATTTTCATAGGTCGGTTGTTGTTTTCACTTAAAATTGTGTCCATTTTAAACAAAAGACAGACACTTTGAGTGATACCGGCCACACTATGCCTCATATTTAGGTGGGGTGGACACGTACACGTCCCTAACACACCCATGGATCATTATATTAAAGGATAAACACAATACAAATGCCTTTTTTCTGATTTTCATACATCATTTGTTGTTTTCACTTGAAATTCTGTCCATTTTAAACAAAAGAGAGACATTTTGAGTGATACCTACCACACCGTGCCACAGATTGAGGAGGGGTTGACTCATACACATCTCAAAGGACCCATAGATCGTTCTCATAAAGTATCAACACAATTTGAATGCATTTGGTCGGATTTTAGTATGTCAGTTTTTGTTTTCACTTAAAATTCTTTCCATTTTAAACAAAAGAGAGACCTTTTGATTGATACCGGCCACACCGTGCGTTTGATTGAGGCGGGGTTGACTCGTACACATCCTCAAAACACCCATGGATTGTTCTCCTAAAGGATCAACATAATAAAATTGTTTTTTGTTGGATTTTAGTATGTCAGTTGTTGTTTTCACTTAAAAATATGTCCATTTTAAACAAAAGAGAAACACTTTTAGTTATACCGGCTACACCATGCCTCAGATTGAGGCAGGGTTAACTCATGCAAGTCTACAATGCACCCATTGATCGTTATCATAATGGATTAACACAATCAGAATTATTTTGGTCATATTTGTGTACGTTAGTTGATGTTTTCACTTAAAATTATGTCCACTTTAAACAAAAGAGAGTCCTTTTGATTGATACCTGCCACACTGTGCCTCAGATTGAGACAGGGTTGACTCGTACACATCCCTAATGCACCCATGGATTTTTATTCTAAAGTATAAACCCAATAAGAATGCGTTTGGTCAGATTTCTGTACGTCAGTTGTTTTTTTCACTTAAAAATCTGTCCATTTTAAACAAAAGAGAGACCTTTTGATTGATATCGGCCACATCGTGCCTCATATTGAGGTGCGGTTTACTCATACATGTCCCCAATAAACCCATAAATCATTCTACTAAAGTAAAAACACAATCCTAATGTGTTTGGTCAGATTTCCGTATGTCAATTGTTGTTTTCACTTAAAAATGTGTTCATTTTAAACAAAAGAGAGACACTTTGAGTGATACCGGCCATACCGTGCCTCAGATTGAGGCGGGGTTGACTCTTTCCAATCCCCAACACAGCCATGGATCGTTATCATAGAGGATCAACACAATCCGAATGCGTTTGGTGGGATTTACGTACATCATGTGTTGTTTTCACTTAAAATTCTGTCCATTTTAAACAAAAGAGAGACACTTTCAGTGATACCGGCCACACAATGACTCAGATTGAGGCAGGATTGACTCTTAAAAGTCATAAAGGACCCATGGATCATTATACTAAAGTATCAACACAATCCAAATGCGTTTGGTTGGATTTCCATACGTCAGTTGTTGTTTTCACTTAAAATTCTGTCCATTTTAAACAAAAGACAGACCCTTTAAGGGATACCGGCCACATCGTGCCTCAGATTGAAATAGGGTTGACTCTTACACATCACAAAAGACCCATGGATCATTCTTCTAAAGGATCAATACAATTCGAATGCATTTGGTCATATTTTCGTAGGTCAGTTGTTGTTTTCACTTAAAATTGTGTCCATTTTAAACAAAAGACAGACACTTTGAGTGATACCGGCCACACCGTGCCTAGGATTGAGGCATGGTTGACTCTTACATGTCCCCAACTCACCCATGGATTGTTTTCCTAAATTATTAATACAATTTGAATTAATTTGGTCATATTTCCGTACGTCAGTTGTTTTTTTCACTTAATATTCTGACCATTTTAAACAAAATAGAGACACTTTGAGTGATACCGGCCACACCATGCCTCAGATTGAGGCGAGGTTGACTCTTACACATCAAAAAGGACCCATGGACGATTCTCCTAAATTATCAACACAATCCGAATGCATTTGGTCAGATTTTCATACGTCAGTTGTTGTTTTCGCTTAAAATTCTGTCTATTTTAAACAAAAGAGAGACTATTTGAGTGATACCGACCACACCGTGCCTCGGATTGAGGAGGGGTTGACTCATAGACAGTAAAAGGACCCATGGATCGTTATCCTAAAGTATCAACACAATCTGAATGCTTTTGGTTGGATTTTCATAGGTCAGTTGTTGTTTTCACTTAAAATTCTGTCCTTTTTAAACAAAAGACAGAAACTTTGAGTGATACCGGCCATAGTGTGCCTCGGATTGAGGCGGGGTTGACTTATACATGTCCCCAACGCACCCATGGATTATTCTCCAAAAGGATCAACACAATACGAATGCATTTGTTTGGATTTCCGAATGTCAGTTTTTGTTTTCACTTAAAAATATGTCCATTTTAAACAAAAGAGAGACACTTTGAGTGATACCAGCCACACAATGCCTCAGATTGAGGAGGGGTTGACTTTTAAACATCTCAAAGGACCTTTAAGTAGTTATCCTAAAGGATCGAAACAATCCTAATGCGTTTGGTTGGATTTGCGTACGTCAGTTTTTGTTTTCACATAAAATTATGTCCATTTTAATCAAAAGACAGACACTTTGAGTGATATCGGCCACACCATGCCTCAGATTGAGACGATTTTGACTCTTACACATCCACAAAGCACCCATGTATCATTTATCTGAAGTATCAACACAATACAAATGTGTTTGGTCTGATTTTCATACGTCAATTGTTGTTTTCACATAAAAATCTGTCCATTTTAAACAAAAGAAAAACACTTTGAGTGATACCGGCCACACCGTGCCTCAGGTTAAGGTAGGTTTGACTCGTGCACATCCCCAATGCACCCATGGATCTTTCTCATAAATGATCGACACAATATGAATGCATTTGGTTGGAATTGTGTACGTCAGTTGTTGTTTTCACATAAAATTCTCTCCATTTTAAACAAAAGAGAGACACATTGTGTGATACCGGACACACCATGCCTCAGATTGAGGTGGAGTTGACTCATAAACGTCTCAAAGGACCCATGAATCATTCTTCTAAAGTATCAACACAATCTGAATGTGTTTTATAAGATTTCCATATATCATTTGTTGTTTTCACTTAAAAATCTGTCCATTTTATACAAAAGAGAAACACTTTGAGTGGTTCATAATTCTTGCATGTTGCTGGTGCATATCATCTATTAAAATGGGAAAATGACTCATTTGATAAAGGATGTTTTATTTAATAACAATTATAATTTTCTACAAACATTTATATACAACAATGTTTCATCTTTTGATCCCCTTAACCCCTCTCAAAAATGACCGCCAATTGTACACATCCCCAAGTCAGATCTTCATGCTATTTGTGTATAATATGCCATCAGGTATGCGGCCCAGTAATTTATGAATAAATATATATCATCTTGTGAGTATGAGGTTTTTTGGAAGTTAGAGTAGTACTGCAAAATATAAAAATAAATAATTAATAAATAAATTAAATGAAATAGTAGTTGTTTTTGAAAATACCTCTTTTGGGATGCTAGTTTGTTAATGAAAAACAATCTCTTTCATAAATTTACAAACATAATAACTGAAATCCTTATAGTTTGTTTGTTTTGGATGCTACAAAAAAATTTATCATTATGAGAATAAGTAACTTGTGTCGGCATGTGTTTGGATAGTGAAATTTTATTATATATACCCTGATATTTGTCCAGACGTAGTACTTGCTTGCATCCTTATGCTTAGCCCCTGTCCTCATTATTTTTTTAGATGATAATGATACACCTCCATATCATAACATAATCCTTAGTAAAAGATAATATAAATTATATTACTTTATGTTTAGACCTAAAATGTAGGATGTAGTGTCTTACAGATTCACAAACTCCATCATGTGTGGTCAGTTTGATGGATATCCTAGATTTGAATCCAGAAAATAAATCTTTGGAGTATCCAAGTTCACTGCAATTAGCATTCAATGTTTCCTAAATACACAAAAAGGAATAAGTAATAAAATAAGTGAAAATATAATTGATATGCTTTAATCGTAGAGGTTTACCCCTGCATGGTTGGTATTAGGAAGAGTATGTCCTCTGTAATCTTGATTTCAAATGTTTTCAGCAAGACGTTCACTATTTCATTCTTTTTAGAATGTCTCTAATTTCGTTAGATGTGTTGATGTGGTATGGGGACTAACGTGTCCGAATTTTGGCTCATGGAAAAATTCCTTTAACTATTTTTCATATAAACGTTTGTCAAAAATATAAAATTAATTTAGTGATAATTTTCACATTAGATCGGATTTTAGAAAATCAATTCATGAAAAAATACCTCATATATATATTTATAACTATGATTCCTAGCCAACCGTTTTCAAGGATCTCATTTACATTTTCATTAGCAACAAAATCATGACTTTCCTCTCCGTATATATTCTTTTCGAAAACCACTATATGACTACTACCACCTCTTAGATTCGTATCCACATGAGTTTTCAATGCTATTAAATGTGGATAGAGAATAGGTGGTGTTATTGTACTTTCAGTAGCTCCTTGGGATCGGTTGGTCGATCCTTTAGATGGTTTCAAGCCGACGTTTGTCACCCCCTTCCCTTTCTCCATCTATAATAACATTCATTGGTTCAGACCCTTTTTTCATTAATTGTTAAAGGTTTATCTTGAAAAAGGGAAATAAATACCTCTTTTTCTACATGTACTCTTACAAGTTGTGACGGACATGCAATGAATGTCCCAAAATCCTTTTAGATCATATGAATATCATCATCATCAAGTGGAATAGGTAGCTCTACATTTGGCTCATGAGCTACAGTAATCGTCACTTTCAGATCATTTTTCACAAGTGGCCTATTATGCAGCGTGTCATCTGGAATATTGAACACTATAGCCCCTGCTACAAGGTGATAGGTGGGTGTTGACAGATATAAATCACAATCATTATAACCTTGTAGAAGATCAGTATAGGAAAAGTATCAATGTTTGTCTGATTCACATTTCATGGAATCAATTATTAGAATATTGATTACCACGGCTAAGACAACTATTTGAGGGGAATGGCTCGCCTCAAAGCTAGTGGGGGTGGTGTGGGATCTTCCCACGCTATTTGTTCCTAAGTTGTGTCTTCTCCTTGCACCCCACCCATAAAAGTTTCTAGAAACTCTCCCTGCCATTGTAATCATTCTTTAAGAGTTTCTAGTATTTCACTCATTTGTTTCAATTTTTCATCTCTATCATCTGTTTTTTCTTCTCCTCAAAATATAATCGGGGTGTCACCCCCAACCCTGCACCTCTGACATGACTGTATTGTTATGGATGCTTCAAAGCCATCGATAATAGTTCTGCATCTGCTATAGGAGAAGCTGATTCTTATAAATGTCAGATATAGGAAAAATAACTAACTATTTTAATGTAATAGAAATTTAAAACAAATATTTTTATCGTCATGTCAAACATACACATATTTCCCACACTTTTTTGTGTGTTCTCATCTATTATCTTCCCTTATTTATTCACATGTGCCTCCTTCCATAGCACATGACGTGGGATCGAAGTATCTTTGGTTTTAGACTCATCAATCTACATATAAATATAGAAAGATAATTATGATGTTGTTTATTAGCACCTAACAATATTACTGTAAATTTAAAATATGTACCATTTTCTTTTCTAGTGAAGCATACCCCATCCTTGCTTTACAATATGGGTATGTTGGTTTTGATGCATCTTCCATATTTTCAGTACATAGTTGTTGTTTCATAAATGAAATATTGACAATCAAAGTGATGAATACACGTATCCTCAAACAACTTATTATCACCCACAATGTACCTAAAACTTCTCATCCCAACGACATCCAATAAATGTATCCCATGCTTCTTGGGATATCAGGTGTGCATAGACAATGTTTGGGTATGATATTATCTTACCTTTGGAATTTTTCAGATGACATCTTGATAAAATAGTGAAAAAACCTCGATGAATCCTTCCTGCAAGCGTTAGTACATAATCCTTGTGTGAATCATCTACTATAAATGTACTCTGCAAGAGATTGAGAAGAGTAAGAAATTGTGTCATTATTTTATTTTCTAGTTAATTAAAGAAATAATATCATAATGTTACCATAATTTCTTCCCAGATCACAGCATTCATCCCGAACACAACATGGTGCCATGAATCTATGTCAATCAGCACGCGTTACTGAGTGACAGCTAAAAATGTGACTACTAAACATAGACTTGTTGGGATTCACATGTTGGCCTCGTGCATTCCACCCGACATAAAATTTGATGCATTTTCTTTTCGCCTTAAGAACTTTGGATAACACTGTTAAACTACGACGCACCTGTGTTTTCTGCGACATTGGTCCTTCATTCCCGACCATTTCATCGATATCAACGTCATCTATATGTTCATCTGAAATGGTAGCAACGAAATGTACTTATGGTTGTTGTACCTCAACACTAGGAGCAACAACAGGTTCAGAAACATGTTGTTTCTCTGCATTGTGAGCATCCGTAGCAGGAGCAGCAGTAGCCACAACAGTAGTAGCAGCAGCTTGAGAGACTTGTTTAGCCTCAAGGTTAAGAGCACCAGAATGTGCAGAAGTCATTATCTACAAAGGTGGCTGAACAGTTAATTTAGATTACATAAATTCATTAATGATAAGATAATAACATGAGATAACAACATCTATATTACAAACAAAATATAACCTATTTATTTAACTCTGTTTCTTTTTTTCAAATGATGAAGGGATTTTACACCCCTATCGATTATCCAGATCTCTTCATTGTGGTCTCTTCAAACATAATAAAAATCATCTACATTGGGACCTCTACGAAATTATTGCGACATACAACTAAAAGGATTGTCCTCAACTGAATTTTCATTAGACCCTTCTGTAGTTTTGGACGATAACAGAACAATCTACCACTTTCGGTTTGTGGGATCTGGAACATAAAAAACGTATACCAAATGTGATGCTATTATAAATTGTTCATCGTTGTACCCTACTTTACTAAAATCAACTTTTATAAATCTCCATTCATCTATTTTAACACCACTGTTGTTATCAACCCATTTTCATTGAAAAATCGACAATTGGAATGTGGTATAATCCAACTCCCATATTTGTTTCATAATGCCAATGTATGACATATTTTCATAAATTGGATTTCTATCCTTACTACCAGAAACGTGCATCTCTTCATCCACTATTGTAACTCCACTATTTTTCATGGTACTATTTTAATCATGTTCATCTTTATAGAATTTATAACCATTAATTACATAACCAATTTAAGATAATACATACACACTTGGTTTGATGGCTAGCCATCAAAGTCGTTCTGAAATTGAATTTGGATATTCATCCAACTCCTTAAAAATATGGTCCTGAAAACATCCTATAAACTGGTGATTATGTGGATTTGATAACCATTTTCAGCCCTTGATGGATTCAACTGCCTATGAATTTCATTGAGAGTTTCAATATATAGAGAAACATCCCAACATTTATTCAAAATATAAAGGTGGGCCTGCTCTTGATCTGTAATACTGATAGTCGCAACATCTCTTCCAGAAATTCCCTCACCCTCAATGCATCCAGTGTGATGAGATTTTGAGAGACCAATGCTTTCCACATCAGATAGGTATTTGGTACCAAATTCAATGGCTTCCTCAACAATATATCACTCCAATATAAAACCCTCTAGCCGACTTCGATTTTTGACATACCCTTTCAAAATCATCATACACCGTTAAATGGGGAACATCCATCTATATTGCATAGTACCATAAAGTATATTCTCTCTCACCTAGTGAATCATCAAATAAACCATCATATCAAAGAATTTTGGCGGGAAGAACATTTAAATTTCACATAATATGATGAAAATTTCTTTTTCCATAGCTGGAAATTTCAACGGGTCTAAAACATTGCTACATATATCATTGAAAAAGAAACAAATTTTATTTAACGTATGATGAACATTCATGGGAAAAATGCAACGTAAAGCAATAGGAATTAGATCTTTCATGAAAACATTGCAGTCATGTGATTTCAAACCTTTTAACTACAAATCATTAATTGACATAATATTCCTGATATATTATGAATACCCCTCATGAACCTTTACATCATTGAAGAAGTTTCAATACTGATATCTCTCTTACCTAGAAAGATTATAAGTAGATGGAGGAAGAGAAATTCAATTTTTACCCTTCATGGGAGCCAACTCTTCTCGTATTCCCATGTCAACAATGTCCAACCTTGCCTTAATTACATCCTTTGTTTTTCAAGGTCCATTTAGCAAAGTTCTGATAACACTGTCACATACATTTTTTCCACAAGCATCACATCAATAAAAAGTCTGACGTACAACAATTCTTGTATGCTAATTCAAAAAAATAACTGATCTATTTTTCCAATAGATTTTCATAAGGAAAATGGGTTACCAAAAACAGGGTTCATATCTTTTACTTTCTGAAACAGCTGATCACCTGTTAGTGGAGATAGTGTTGCGCATTGTTATGAACTTACATTGAATGATATCATCCAAGATTAGTACTTATTCCGATGAGGTTGAAATCTATGATGTCCTAGAAACACAGATTTAGATGAATGTTTCAACCTAATTGATTCTGTATCTTCTTCGCACATGGGACACCCTTGAGTTCCTTATATGCTATAGCCTGAAAAATTTCCATAAGCAGGGAAATCATTTATTGTCCCATACAACATTGCTCTCAACATAAAGTATTCACTTTTATAAGCATATTACAACATAACACCTGAATCCCACAATAACTTCAAATCCTCAATCAAAGGAGCCAGATAAACATCAATATCATTACCTGGTTGTTCTGGTCCTGATATAAGCATAGATAACAAGATGAATTTCCACTTCCTGCATAACCAGGGTGGAAATTTAAAATTTACCAGCAAAATAGGCCATGTACTATGAGTGCTGGTTTGAAAACCAAAAGGATTCACTCCATCTGTAGATAACACAAGGCAAAGGTTTCTCAGCTCTTTTCCTAATTTAGGATACTCATGATCAATTTTCTTCCATTGAGGACAGTCAGTCGGATGACACAATTTCCTATATTTATTTCTTTTATTTTCCTGCCACGACAATTGTCTTTCAGTTTCTTCACTTCCATATAGATGCCTAAACCTTGGAATGGTTGGAAAGTACCATACAACATCCTTAGGATTGGATTCATCTTTCTTGTATCAAGAAGCACCATACATTGGGAATTCTATAAGTGATTTGTTCTCCTCGTGAAACAATATAAAGTCTATTGGGCATCCATGTATTCTTTCAGAAATCATACCCATCGAGCATAGCATTAGTTTAGCTCCATTTGTCCGGCTTGGGAGCTCATTATCTTTTGAGAGCCTGTCATTCAAGAGAGCAAGTAGTTCGGTAAAATTTACATCACTCCATCCGTTGTTTGATTTAAATTTTTACAATTTCAGTACAGCTGACAATGCTGTATATTTAGTGCAACGAACATACAATTTCATCTTTGCACAACTCTTTATCTTCTCAAACAATTTTGGGAAATCACGGAGTTCATCTTCAATTTTCTTTGTCATTTCCTCAATACTATCTTCATCATCATTGACATCTGTAATCACATCCTCCATATGGTCTTCTTCATTATTCCTATTTTTATTCATATCTGGTGATCCATAAAATGAAGTTTTATCCCAGCCAGTAGCTACATTCGCTTTTTCTACGTGTTTATTCAATCATTTATAACTCCAATCTATTCTGGGACACATCAAATATTCTTCCAACTCCTCCGGAGTAATTATTCTAGAATAACAAAAACATAAACATAGACAAAGGATTTGAGAAGGATCCTTTGTGTGATCCTTTGTAAACTTGATGAACTCTTTCACTCCGTTCTCATAATCTATTGTCAAACAATTAGCATCCATCCAATTTTTATTCATCTCCATTCTATTTGAATCTCAAATATTAGTATTTATGGTTCAAGTACACAAAACAAGACTTCCAAATATAGTAAAGAATATATATACACCAAAACCTAAAAATCATTATAGGCCGTATATATACACCCACTATTAGCCATTACAACTCATACTAAGTGTGAAGGGGGGTAAGGGAAGAGGGAGTGGTTCTATATATGTTCCCTCTATAACCCAAATATTGAGAAAAACACTCATAATCAAAGTACCCATATGGATTTCAATTAGGTTACTCGACTCAAGTGGTGGTGTGTAAAAAATAAAAAAAAAATATAATAAGTATATAGTCACACATAAATCTCAAACTGGTGATAATAATCCAATAAACCCAGGAAGTACTAAATCTCGAAGACATTCTATGGTTCCTCCCATGAAATGATATCTTTAACCTTTTCAGATCAATAGAGATACCATGTTCCGAGACCACATGACCATAGAAATTCACCTCCCAAATCTAGAATTGGCACTTTGACAACTTGGCATAAAATTACTGATTCCTCATGATGTAAAAACCAACTATCAAATTGGGTATATGATCATCTATAGTTTGAGAATAAACCATGATGTCATCCATAAATACCATAACAAAATAGTGGAGATACTAGTGGAAAATCCTATTCATCATCACCATAAATAAATATGGAGTATTTTTTCAGCTAAATGGCATAAAAAATACTCATAGTGGCTATACGTACTCCTAAATGAGGTCTTTGGAATATAAAACTCCTTGATCATAAGCTGTTGTTAAACAAACTAAAGACCAATATTAGTGAACCAATCCCCCCTTTATAAGATCTAATAAATCATAAATTTAGGTCAACAGATAATTTTTATTGATCATAACCCGATTGAGATTCTGGTAATCAACACACAAGTGAAGGGTTCCAATGACCTTCTTGGTGAAAAAGAACCAGTTCTTCCCAAGGCAACACACTAGGTTAAATAATGAATTTGGAAACCAATTCATCCCACTGATTATTAAGTTCCTTCAATTAAATTATAAGTTTCAATAGTTCTATATTGAGGTTTGATATGAAATAATGATGGGAACTAATATCAAATAAAACATACACTAAAGAAAAAGAAATGGAAATGGTGCCTCTCAATTATGCATGACCCACATCAGTTTCTACTAGAGATTAATCCACTGCAGGAAGTTGTTTCATTCAAAATACATGTTTATAGGATTCCATTTCTATGGAATAATATTACTATGATTTGGTACCTCTCAATATTTATGATTCCATTCCACTAAACAGGGTATTAAAAACCAGTAAAACCCTCTTCAAGTGGGTTTAATGTCTGTACGAGATATAAATATTCAATGCTTCCATGAAATAATGATTTGAGTGATCAATCTTTCCACATTGGAAAAAGTCATTTGGCCTTTACTAGACACTACAGATGATATGGAGGAATTTTTCTATAAAATACCACCACCACTATTTTCACTATGAGGCTCATTCTACTTTCTATTCCACTTATAGGAACCCAATAAAACTACCAATGGGAATATAAGTAACTCTAGTTAACCCTGACATAATAGTCATGCCAATTTCTTCCATCACATCCATATCTAGAACATCAAAATTTTAGGTAAACTTTAGCATAAATACTTGATATTGGATATCTAATCGAAGACCCATATAAAACCTCTGGGACATAAGATTCTTGTTTGACACCACTTAAAATGAAATCTGAGCAAGTTTAGAAAAATTATTACTATTTTGAGTCAATTTCTAATAACCTTAGATGAGGTTGAGAAACTCCATGGACATACCTGATACCATCGAATCTAGATATAATTGCACTATAAAAAATTCCTTGAAGTATTATCAATATAAGACCCCATTTATGTTAACTATAATTATATAATCCCATCATATCCTTCTGGAACCCCCATGGTTGAATATGGCACACTTTACATTAGTGGAATATGACATCTCCAAAAACATAAATAGACTTTAAATATTTCACAACCAATACACTTCCTCCTAAGGATCATTTTTTCCTTAGAAGGATGGTTATTTCTGAAGAATAAAATTCTAGGCCTGATCTCCAATATTTTCTCATTTATGTGCCGCAACATTAGCCTAAATGGGGGTAGGTGAGGCTCCCTAGACCATAGCTCTGACTATGTGCACTACTTCCTCTACGAGGTTCTAGTTGATAGGAGGATTCTCTTTTTTTGGTTCATTAGTAAATCCCTCATAAAGCTTGATTATAAGTCTTATGAGGGGCATGGTACTATACAATATTAATAGAAAACAAGGAAATATTAGTCAAGATACATAAGAACATCAAATATATCAATTAGAACTCAACCGGGGAACACAAACCACATATTAGGATTTGGGAAAATTCTAGAATTAGATTATTTAATTCCTCAAAGACACCTTTTTCAACCACCCATGGTAACTTAAGGATCAATAAATAATAACTATTCTAACACTCTCTCATAACCTACTAGTTAAGTCCCAAAAATCCTATCTCTTACCTACCATGTCAAATCCAACCACATAAATCATCCATTACCCTTATAATCATAGTGAAAAATACCCCATACATAGTAGCATGAAAGGGAAAACATATAAAAAATTTACACTAAAATTCCTATGTCTGAACATTAACCATTAAAACCATAACAGGAAAACAAAAAAACTGAATCAGCATTGTAGTCACATCCTTCCTAAGAAGAAAGTTCAAGAAAATAACCAAGAACAATAGAAAAGAAATTCACCTTAGAGGAGGAGAAGTAGGGAACCTTCTGCGCTACGTCGGGAGGGGAAGGCGCGACATCCAGAGGATGAGGTGCATGGTAGGAGCCACAAACCGAAGATAAATGTAGGAGTAAGGTTCGCGGGGAGTAGGGTCAAGCGAAGAGGAGGATAAATAGGTTTTGTAGGGAGGAGGATCCGCCGAAGGGGTTCGAGGGGGAGGATTAGGAGAAGGGCTAGCGGCGGAGGTCCGACAACATGAAGATCAGGGGTGGCGGAGGTCCAGCCACCTGAAGATTGGGGGGCGGCGAAGGGGAGTCGCAGGGTTACAGTACCGCAAGAACTTCAGGTTGCGATAAACCGAGGACACTGTGGAACTGATTTTATAAAATATGGGACTACGGTTTTATCAGTGCTTTTTTAGCGTTGATAAAGGCTACTTTTATCAGCGCTACAAAAGCACTGATAAAGATTCCCTGTATCAGTGATTACATTTTAGCGCTGATACAAGCATTCTTTATCAGCTCTTTTCTAGAGCTGATAAAGGGTCTCTATATCAATGCTTTTTTAGCGCTGATAAAGGTTACCCTGTATCAGCACTAAAATTTTAGCAATGATACATGGAACCATTATCAGTTCTTTTCTAGCACTGATAAAGGGATTCTATATTAGCTCTAGAAAAGCACTGATACATGGATTCTTTATCAGTGGTTTTTGCTTAGCGTTGATATATGGTGGTGCTTCCCTTTCTCATTTTTGTAGTATTGATTGATCATCTTTTAGACCTCCTTTCTCCCCATAATCAAAATTTTGAACTATAACATCTGTCTCTTTATCAAAATAAAATTAATATAAAATGGAAAGGATACCATTGTATGTCTATGAATCAAATATTTATTAGTAAGAATATTCTATTCTCATTTGATCATATAGCCAAGATTACAATGCCCTAATGTTTTCAATGCTTATTTCAAGTAAGGTTATGCAATACCTATCTTTTCCTTCTTGTATGTTTTCCCCATATGCACGTACATGTTCTTTTAGATCTTCTCCACCTTTATTACCACAAGTGCACCATTCATAATTTTCATCACTCCTTTCTTGGCGAGAGCATTACATTTTTTGTCATTTAATTATCCCAAAGAAAATAAGTTATTATTCATTACCATTAAATAGAGTACTCCATGGAAGGTTCAAACAAGGGTGGCCTGAGTAGGGTGTGAGATATACTCATTAGTCCACTAACCATGGTTTCTAGAATAATGAAGTCTGGGATTATAAAATAAGAATGTGAATTTAAATAATAAATTCAAGGAAACAAAAATATAAAATATATTGGTTTGGGTTCCTCATGGATACCTAACTGACACTACCTATATCATTCTAAGCTAGATATCTCTGAACCATGGTGAACATGTATAGAAGATATAAGGGAGTAATAATCGGTCAACAAAAACTAGGTATCATGAAAGGAAAAATCCCAAGTATGTTATTTGTCTTGGTTTTTGAGTCTGTTAATTTAATAGGTTTTGATTTTTTTTAATTTTATATACGACATCTATAGAATATAATAAAATGGAATCTTGGTCACATCCAAGTAAATCCATAAAAAGGAAACTAAGTATCGCACTATGTGCACTAAAAGTACACAACACCGTAAGAGTCTATCCTTGGTGATCCATAATGGAATCCCAACTATCACTCTTTGTGTGGTGTAAATCATAACCCTCTGAGCACATCCCTAGTATCTCACATAGGGGGCCTGTTATCACTCATGGAATGGTATAACCATCTTGACACTGAGCTAGTACAAGGTTACTCCTATAGAGAACTAGTATCTCTCCTGGTTAGGTACATAATTTGTTCAGTAATCCCATCCAAGGAATCTTATGAATAATCCATGTATCACTTCCAGTGTATTTACAATCCATAAAAATTCTTAATTAGAAATCCCAATGACCTTATCCAAGGTGCCATTAAATCAGTACCCTTGTATCACCCCTGAGTTGGAATAATGTTATGGTTTAGCTACTATGAAATCATACCATTTCAACAATGCATTATAACCATTATAATCAAGTTGTCCATTTCATTCTATTTAAATCATTTAATCTTTTTCATAATTCATAGTGTCCTAACTCAAGAAAAAATATCTTTCATTGGATCATTTTATATTTCAATACATTTGTTACAAGGTAATTCATACACTATAATTAATATTAAATAAATATAATTTCCAAATCAGTAATATCTTATGCCTTTTGAGAGGGTAAGACCCAAAGGGGTGTCTCGTGCTGAGGTAAATTCCCCAAGGAATTGATTCATGGGTAGCCAAGGTCCTGTTAAACATAAGAATGACCTATAATTTAATTTGTTAAAAATAATGGAGGAAATTATGGAAAGTATTGTGTGAATAAAAATGATGCATAATAAAATAAAACTAAACATTATGGGGAAGGAACTAGACCACCCCACTTAAGACCATAGTACTCTCCTCATCTAGTGTTATCCCTTAAATCGATCCAGAATGGAAGAATTTTCAAAAATGAATGAAAAGACGAGAGGAAACTAAATAGATGAATAGCGGTTGATTCTGAGCTCTGATTAGGGGAAAATGGAAAATCATAGATTAGGATTTGGGGTAGAGATCGTCATGGTGGAGTTAGATATCTGGTGGTAAAGAAAAAGAAAGGTAGATGAAGTAAATATTAGGAGGGGTGGAATCTTCATTTCACCCAAATTTTAATGGATAATTATTTTGGACACATGGTTTTCCAAACCATGCACCAACTATGTTCCCAAAACTACCCCAAGAAATCCCTCACACGATCTAGACACATGTTTTGACTAAGCATGCATAGACCATATGAAATGGATCTATCACCTATCTAAGAAAAATCACATGGCCATGTGGCCAGGGATTCATAGATTAGCCAAACTGTGTTTCCCCTATTTTGAAATGAGTACCCTACATGGTTGAGTCACATTGCTAGAACTAACTATGTGCTAACCATGTAACTAAATCGTTCCCTATAGTTTTTGGTGCTTCATGCTCTGAATGATCCCCATAGACTACATAATCACTCCTTATCCTCATAAGCACATTATTAAAATAGAATATTTGGTTTTTCATAGTAGTTTACATGTATTTACCTCTTCAAAAACTATTTTTCATTAAAAATTGTCCTCCTTAAAAAACATGTCTTTGATTTGTCCTTATATGGGTTTTAAAGAATTTTTAGTGAATGGTTCATGCCACTAAGCACATATGTCAGCCTCTCTCTCCCATGTCTCATCATGTACAAGGTTGTTCTTCCATTGAACCCATACCAGAGGAACTGAACATCCTCATAGAGCCTTCATGATACAATCAATAATACATAACAAATGCTCTTCAAAGGACGCATCCGACTCCATATCAATATCCTCAGGATCAAATGAATGAGATAAGCCAGAATGATAATGGAAGATCTATAATACAGGGAATACATTGTGAATGGCCTAGTACCTCTAAAGTAAATCCAGCCAATAAACAATTTCCTTCACTTTATCTATGATTTCAAAAACACCAGCATAATGAGGCGGTAGAATTCCCAGTCTTTGAAACCATCTATGACCCAATAAAGGTGAAAATCCTAGAAAAAAATGATGTCCCACGTCAAAATATAGAGGTCGGTGGTGAAGATCCTTATAATACTTCTCCTTGGACTTTTCTATATCCATATGTTTTTGAATGAGCTGTACATACTATGATGTCTTCTGAATGAGATGAGGACCCAGTAGTTCCACCTCACCTACCCAGCATAGGGGTGAACAACAAGGTCTACCATAAAGGGCCTCATAAATATCCATATTAATCATTGAATGAAAACTATTAATGTATGAAAACATAATGAGAGGTATATGTTTCTCCCAATAACATCCAAATTGAAGGACACAATCCCAGAGATTTTCCTCTAACACATGTATTACCCGCTCAGACTCCCCATCAATTTGAGGGTGATATAATATTCTCATGTGAACCTAAAAACCTCAGGCCTTCTGTAACCCTTTCTGAGACCATTAAATAATCCATGAATCTCATATTGATATTATAGAATTGGTAATAACATAAAGGCATAATATATCCCAAATATAAATCATCATAGGCTTATCAATTAAGAAGATATCTTGTATAGGTAGGAAGTGTGTGACCTTAGTCAACATGTCGATGATCACACATACTACATCACTACCTCAAAGGGATCTCAGAAATCCTATAATTGAATCCATAGATACATCATTCCATTTCCACTCAGGAATGGATTGAGGCTACAAAATTCTAGTAAGTCACCTGTGATATGCCTTTAACTGCTAATATATGGAACACCTTGTGATAAAACCTATAATATACCACTTCATACATGGACACCAATACTGATAACCTATGTATCAGTGTATCATGGTAATCCCAGGGCATCATACTCATATAGAGGCATGATATTTCCACATCAATTCTTACTATATTTTTGTAGGAAGCCAAATATGTCCATGGAAGTTCAAGATAAAATCCTTGTCGATAATAAAACCATGAGGTTGGTCCTCTCCTAAGAATCGTTCTCATAGGATGAAGATTTATGGATTATAAATCTTCCCCATCCTTTCCTTTTTCATATAGGATGATTTCAATGCCCAATATTCTAGAACAGGCTGCCCATGACATTCCTAAACCTCTAGGAACATCTTAGAAAATGGGGACATCAACTAAAACACACTACTAGCATCATGGAATGCTCATGTCTGATCCTTATGACTTACAGAATTAGATAATGAATTCTAATTTATAGGTGTATAATAAATCTTAAAGTCAAAATATTGTTGGTATTTTATCAACCTTTTCTTCCTAAGATTAATGTGTCGAAGTGTGGAAATGTATCTGAAACTTTTATGGTTAATGAAGACCAAAAAACATTATCGAAATTTATAATTTCCATAACAACACAAATCATGAATCACATATTGTATCTCGAGGTAATGAATAATGTAATTCCACTCATGAGATCTATACTAGTAGGAACCATTTTCCAAAACTCGATATCCTTTAATCAGAACATATCCAAGCATAATTATAGAATCATTGTAGTAAAAATATAGCTTCTTCTTGGCTCTGAAAAAATTAGGATCAGCACCAAATTCAGTCTCCTTTTCAACTCCTAAAAGGATATTTATCAATATTTAAACAGCAATAACTTCACACCATTCTTATTAAAGATCATAATATGCACCAATAGGTGTGGGAAGTCCTAAATTATTTTCTCGTAATATCCATCAAGCACCAATAAATTGTGTTTATCAATGATGTTCTTGTGATGGTCCCAGGAAACCATGATGCCCACCTTCTTTAGGTCAACAGATACTAGTTCCTATAAAGTAATATGACCCATAAGTAAACCTTATCAATCAAAAAGTTTCATTTGATGAACTTAGTATATAGATGGTGCTCTCTTAGGGTATTTATCATGATCTCAAGATGTTTTTCATAGTTGTGTTGGGTATGAAAATTAACCAAGATTCCATCCATAAAACTTCCAAAATTAATCTATATAAGGGTGGAAGTTACTGTTCATTAGTGCCTAGAAAATGATTGGAATGTTCATAAGGCCAAAAGGCATAACCAGATACTCATACAAGTTAGATCTACTATAGAATATTTATATGGTTTGTCTACTAGTCTCACACGCACCTGATGGTAGCCCGACATCAAATCGATCTTAGAGAAAACCATAACTCCATCGAGCTGGTCAAAGAGGTCATCTATAAGTGACAATAGTAGACTAGATATTAGCTTGATGTAGAGCTACATATCCTATACTAGAATGTGGTGTCGGTATAAAACCCTTCTCACTATGTACTAGAATTTATGTTCAGAAGAAACATTGTAGGTGTCCCATCCCGTCGCAAGCTCAACACTCAATTGGGTTACTCATTTGTTGGGGATTCTTATGGACCATTATAACACACTCATGACACAACACATAGCTATCAGTGCATGTAATCTAGTTAGAACATCTCCCACATGAACCCTCAAAATGAGATTTCATGTTTCTAGAAAAACCTTCCCCCTCTCTCGAAATTGAACCACCCTAGCTCACATTTCCAGCTTCCCTCAGGTTCTAATTTATGATGAGGTCCTAGTTCACTGTATATGAAATCCTGGTCATCTAGAAGAATTTCACCTATGATCAGATGGTTTATTCATGCCCATCCTCAAATCATCTCATAGTTGTCAACTCCTTGTAGGTCAAAGTCAATGAAAAACACTAGAGTATTGTAAAATGTGATGAATAATCCATCATAGACATGGATCCCTACTGAAGGTGCATAAAATCTCTAGTAAGATATGGTTTCATGGTCTTCAGAAATTAGTCATGGAATTTCATCTAGATGACTGCCTTGATCATACCATAATGATGATCATCTTGATAGATTTCATCCCACCAATGCATAGAGGATTCAAGTGCATATATGTCGAAATCTTGATCATATCCTCTAGAGGCATCTCTATTTTCTCATTGATCAATAACATGTCCCATATCCTTGATTCTACAACATGTGTACTAAGATCCCCCAAAAAATTTAGAGGATGATGTTGTTAGAATTCCTGTATCAACTCTACCATTGTAGGGGCATATCATAGACCTCCTTGTATAGAAAACATGAATTGAAGGAAGCTATCCTGAATCAAAGCACTGAAACATAGTGGAGGATTAACTGGATATGTCTTTGGCACTAGGGGATACATAATTTTTCAAATCAATATTTTTGCCTTTTCATGTTGGTTATTAAGAGAAACTATTGGAGATGATGTTGTAAATAACTTTTTAACATCAGTTAACTAATACCGGTGTAGTAAATAAATATTTTTATATTTTTTTCAGGTGGTTTATTTGATAGAAAATGC
The DNA here is from genome assembly GCA_963277665.1 of Viscum album. Taxonomy (NCBI): domain Eukaryota; kingdom Viridiplantae; phylum Streptophyta; class Magnoliopsida; order Santalales; family Viscaceae; genus Viscum; species Viscum album. The sequence goes on from OY728121.1 coordinate 1,122,540,671, forward strand.
GAGAAACTATTTTTCATGTTATTTATTCAATAACAAATGTGAGAAATAAATTATGATGTTGGTTTTCATAGTGGTTATCCAATAACCGACGTGAAAAAACATTTATCACATCAGTTATTTTTAAAAGAAAACATGAATTTTTTTTTAAAAACAATTGAACATTGGTTAATCCTCCACTGAAATAGTAGATAAAACCAACAAAATAGAAGAAAAAGAATCATAAAACCCAAAAAAGGAAACTACAATTGAAATTTCAAATTTACAATATATATTAAAAATATACTAAATATCAATAAAACTTGTAAAATTATTAGACCATTCAATTTGTAAATGTATAAATTCCTCTGAACTATATGGCTATGGGTTTTCAAAAAGATATAAAATAATAAAGAAATCATTTTAAAAGAATTTTTAATAAAAAATTTTAATTATTAAGAAAGGATTTATAAATAAATCTAACATTCTAGAACATTATAACTTTACCAATTGAAATTATTTCATACATAAATCTTAAAACATAAATTTCACATTATTTTACAACTTCTTGTTTTTTACACTATTTCAAAGAGATATTAATTGAAAATAACATTATATTAATTCAAAATAACATTTTTAAGTAAAATATCCAAAATTTAGTAGTTGTAAATTAAAATTCAGCTTAGCGTATATGAATTTTATCGTGGTTATTTTCTTTCTTATTATCTCTCTAGAGAAATTACATGACCTGTTTTAAAATAATATGAATAAAATAAATTTTATTCATTATAATATAAAAAATTATTTAAATAATCAAACCTGTTTGTTCAATCCATTCTAAATTTTTTCTCTCATTTCACCCTAGATAGGCAATAGCCAGTACCATGTCCTCTCTCTTGGAAAAAACACCCAACATCCAATGACCACTTATGTATAAGAAAATTTAATGTGTTTTCTTAATATGTTAATTTACATATAAAACTTTGGTAGAATTTTTTTTCATACTCTTGAAGATAAGGAAACACCCAAAATTGAATAATGACATTCTTCTAAAATCATTCAGCTATATGAAATGTTCTTTCTACATCATTCGTTGTCAATGATAAAGGAGAAATAAATGGTGGATCCAAAAATCCATATGAATATTTCATTTCATGATATTTACAAAATTTATTAAGATACCTAATAAAAAATAGACAAAACTATATATTTTAAATATATTAATGGAAGAATAAAATTATTAATTGACTTACCTGGAAAAAAATTTGCATCATGTTGATGCCCAATTGATCTCCAGATATAATCTCTATGATATAATTTTCAAAATCCCCATAGTCATCGCACTACCAAAAACTAAAGCATCAATTGGAATTTTATATATTTCCAATAACAAATTTGAGTATGCTGAAAATCTATCAGGACTAGTAGAATATGTATCTGATGTCATAACACGTTGATTTTTTGGTTGTCTATCTATTTTTTCATTACCTTTAAAGTATTCTTTCAAAAAAGTGGATAAACATATAAACTATAAAATAATAAACATAAATATTGAAAAATTAAATTAAATAAAAACATATATACATTCCTATATAATAATATATTGAATTAGTCGAGATGGAATAACTAAAAAGGTCCGATAAGTTGTCCAACTACACTCACCTCATCTGTATGACATGGTATGTTTTCTGATATATCTATAATATCTTGTACAATGAACCTGTGATGCTCTATCTCAATCTAATGATGATGAATGGTATTACTAATATAATACATCATCCTATAGGTAAAAATATGATTAGGATCATCAATATATAACTCACAGTAACATAGATGATATGGAAGAGGGGTGTAGGGGTAGGATAAGAAGGATCAAAGTATGTAGGAAGAGATGTATGAGTAGGATAAGAAGGAGGAGTGGGACCTACTAGAAGATGTGGAGGAGCTGGATTGGCAGGCCAAAATTGTCCTTGCATATCTGCAAATATTGAATATACTAATACTCTGATCCTTTCCTCCATCATCACATGAATATCCTTATCTTTGGATTCAAAAGGTTTTATTTTTTCATAACCATGCTCTATTAATGAAGCTTCCAACCATGGAAACACTTTTCTTATTGATACACCTACCAGGTATCCTCGTACATGACCCATGTGTTCGGGCTTTCCTAGTGTTTTAGAAAAAATATCCTTTATACCCTCAGCAATAAATACCCCTTGTTTACTCTTCTCCTCAAGAGAATCCTATTGGGAATATTTTTAAAAATCTATAATGAGTCACAATATTTAAATAGTTGATTTCACATAAATAGATAAATAAAGTAAACATCTTACAATCTTGTCAACTACAACTCTTGAAACATGCATAATATATTGACCCTTTTTATCATCCAAGACCTCTTCTATTTTTCATGTCTAGTGGGGGGGGGGAGGAGGGGAAACCTCTGTATCCCCTGTAGACTTAGCTCTCAGCTTTTAATGTTTTTTTCTATCATCTATTCTTTTAATAATGTATACCCTCCCTGAGATAATATATGAGGGTATATGTTTCAATCTAGAATCTACTGATGAGATATCCTTGATTATTGTAAATTAATATTTAAGAATAATGAAATCATTAACATAGTAATTAGTATTAAAAAACCTATAAAAATGTAAAAATAGAATTTAAAAAAATGATTCCCATAATCTACTTTCAACAAATTTCGTCCATTAATCTTTAACTTTAAATGGAAATATATCACATGGATTTTTATGTTGTCTATTTCCAACAAATTAACTATTATGTGAGGGGTGATTTAAAATCCCTTTATCTTCTAGTGGCTAATGATAAACATTTATTACCGACTCCTCCAGTATCAGGTATATCATATATCATCTGATAAGAAGGGGAAGACGTATATTACTATAAAAATTTCAATATAGGTAAAATAATAACAAACAATTTAATGAAAATGGTCTCCTGTAATTGTGATAATGTCACTTTGTCAACACTTTTCCAATAATCAAACAAAATACTAACTTTTCTTTTAGCTTGTACTGTTACAAATGTATTTTGTTGTATTAAATTTTTACCTCTTGGAATATAATTACCATAAAGGTCTATTGGTATCCTATTTTCCTGGCTATAAGCAACCGATAATTTTGGTAAATGTGTGGTTCCATGTCTACCATCCCTCAAACTCTTTTTCCCCCTATGGAAGAAAATGTCTCATGTAATGAGAGATGAGGAGGATCATTAATAGGAGCGTGTTTATATTCCTCCAAAGAGGTATGAGTATGATCATCACCATAAATATGTGTTATATTAGAGGATTGATCAGTCATTATCCTACAAATAAAATCAACAACAATTAGTAAAAAAATATTCAAATCTAATAATTACATTCAAATGTAATTTAAAAAGTAACAATTATGAATCAAAAAAGTAAAGTAAACAAAGATTAACACATTTTTATTCAAATTTATTATAGTAAACTAAAATGATAACAATATTAATGAGAGGTGAAATGACATAAATGAAGAAAAAATACAAAATATTAATGAGATATGATATGACATAGTAAAAAATAACAAACAAGATAAATCTTTTTTCCAAAAAAAGTGCTTTTATAATATTATAATCTTATACTATATTTTTTGGTTTTATTTAAAATTTTAAATTCAAAATAATTGGTTTTAATCAAAATCATTTAATAGATAAGTTACATAAGGACAAACATGGAAAACTATACCAAACTAACTGAATATAAACAAAAAATTTCACTTATTATTTTTATTACATGTTTTAATAAAGTAAATCAAATTATGATATCTAACTTATGAAATTTAAAAAAGTAAACCATAATTAAACATATGTTACATGTAATATTTGGAATGTACAAAAGTATTTTTTTCCCCAAATTACTTTGTCATGATCATTCTATATGGCACAAACCATGTCTATGATGTGCTCATCAACATTTTTTTAATCATTCCATGGATGTAGAAACCAAAAATAAATCTGAATTTTTGTCAATTTTATCTTCATCAATATACAATTCTATTCTAATTAAACAATATACCACTTCATATCGGATAGATCGAGAACATAGAATTTTTTTTCATGTGTTTCCATGATAAAAGGATCAATTGTGTATTACAATTTATTCAGATTAACTAGTGTCATTCCAAATTCATTGTGTAGGAAAATGTTGTTAGTGATAAAACATTTACACATAAACAATGGAACATGAAATTTAATATAATGAATCACCCATATTTATTCAATGACTTAATAATATTTAGTTGATGTGGATATTGGGTTTTTATCTTTGGCACCCAAAAAATGCATTGCTTCTTCAAACACCAACGCACTACTATTCTAAACCACACTTCTATTACCCTAATCATTCATATGAAATTTATATCCATTAATGTCATACCCGGAACATGTTATCAAATTTAAACTTGGACTTACCACTAACCATCTCAATGTTTCTAATGCATCTGATTTACTAAGAATGGTCACTTTAATCCCTGGGAAAAAAGTTTTATTATGCTAATTCAAAATCCAAATATCTTTCTTCATTGGATAACATTGTTACAACACATAAACATGTTATGTTATATATGTTTGAGCATCATCTATGTTATTCCAGAAGTATAAATGTGACTTCATTATCTATTCACCTGTCAACGATTTAACTTTCAAGCCATAAATCCCCATTCCTACATAATAAACTCATTCATGGTGTGATATAGGAAAACCGTTGTGATCCATTGTAGACACATAGATTTTACAAAACTATGAAACCTCATTATAAATATACTTCTCAATAATGGAATCCTTAGGTTGATAAGGATTCTTAAGATAACACATAAATATCATCATATAACTTTCAAAAGTACACATCCAACATAGATATACAGGTTCACAAAGCATTATTTTCAGAAAAAATGAACCACGAAATGCTCCATGATATCAAAAAAAGATAGAGGAAAATACATTTACACTTGATGAATTATAGAATCTACTTCATTCACCAATGTGTAAAAATAATTCAAATCAATCACCTTACTACAAATTGAATTAAAAAATAAAACACCATCATTATAGTCATTCTGAAATTGGTGCGAAATATTCCGAACAATAAAACTGGTAGGAGCTGTTGCATCATGATGTGGTAGTCATTATATTTATACCTATCAATGTCAAATACATTAAAGACACAAATTTTTTACATTTTAAGAATAACCATGTGTCACTTTGATATCATGAAGATATTACAAAAATTTTATTTTATCCCTCTTGGATAATGTATGAAAATCCAGGTTAGGAAAGTTCACTTTCCATTAGAAGTGGGAGCCAACTCCAAATGTAATCCCATTGAGAGTAAATCCAATCTTTCATTCGACCCATATTTAATCCTTCCATTAATATCTAACAATTTCTAATAAAAATATTTCAAATATTCTTCTCCACATGCATGAAATCAATGTCATATTTCATATCATGATATTTCAAATATGGTATCTCAAAAAATATTGATCATTTCTTCCAAATATTTCTATCATTACCATATTTATGTGTCTTTTTTAACGTCACATCAATATTTTTCATCCTCTCAAAATACTGATCAGTGGATAAATTTTTTGGAGCAATATTAAATTCATGTGATCTCTTAAAATCGTTTTTTAATCTTCTATAAGAGTGATCCATAAGAGAAAACATTCAAAGAGATATGTATATTATTTTCCTCCCATGATGAATTTGATAATATGAACTCTATTTTTAAAACAATTAGACAAGCGTTATTCCCTTTTAAATTGTATCCATACAAATTTCCATATGATGGGTAGCCATTTATAGTTAAGATAATAATTTCATGGAGTTGAAAATATTCCATTTTATAAGAATCATAAACCATTATACCTTCCTCCAAAAATAGTTTCAAATCATCAATTATTGGGGAAAAAGTCAATATCATTTTGAGGCTATTTTGGTCAAGAGATCATTAAACTCAACATAAAATATTTTTTCTTCATACAATTTTTATGAGATAATTTGTAAATTACCAATAAAACAGGACTTGAACTATGTGTACTACAGAGGATTTGATATGAATCATTCCATCCATGCATAGTCCAAGTCTGATATTTCTAACCTTATTTCAGAATGTAGTAAACTGGTGATCTATTTTCCTCCATTGTTGACAATCACTTGGATGGAATATTTATCCATCACATATCTTCTCTCATCATTATAGCTTAACCTTTTTTCATCATGAGATTTAGAAAATGTGAATTTCAAATGAGGAATTATTAGGAGGTAAAAAAAATTCATTGGCAAGGATCTCTATAACTTCTAAATCATCTTGTGATTTTTCTTTTAACTTATATTATGACATCCCACATTTAGGACACCCTGAAAGAAATTTGTATTCCATCCAATATATAACATAGTATTTTGGGTATTTATATATTTTTTTGAACTCTAATCCCATCATGCATAGTATTTTATTGGATATATAATGTTAATCTGGAATATCTTTGTATTTAGGTAGAATATCTTTCAACAACTGCAACATCTTTGTAAAACTCTTGTCACTCCATCCATGTTTCACCTTAAAGTTAATTAATATTAACACTGTCGATAAAACTCTAATGTCCGAACAACCAAGCTACAATGGTTTTTCATCATACCCTTATAGACTCTCAATTTTTGGTTTTTCCCAATTTCCATTAATTAATATCCCAATTCAATTCTTTAATTTGATCATACTTATCATCTTACAAAGCATCATCCTCAAGTGATTTGTAATTCTACTTAGTTTCACCATTCCAAATATAAGGACTGTAACTAGGATTAAAACCATTCCAAATTGAATGATCTTTTATCTCTCTTCTTTTTAACTTCTTCATGTTTAAAAATGTTAGTAATGGATATAAAAATATGACATTGTTTGGAAGATTCCGCTTTTCAAATTCAAAAAAAAATCATCAACACCTTCATCATGTTCATCAATTATTTTAAGTTCTGTAATCCAACATCAACTCATTATTATATGTATAAAATAATATATATATATATATATTCAATATAAGACAATTATAAATTTTTATAAAATATTCCATAATTTGAAAGTAACACAATTTTGAATTATAAAACAAATATATGCATATTTGAAACATATAATTATAAATTCTATAAAATAATGGATGATAGGTTTAAATATAAATGGTAAATCATAAAAATATATTCATGGAAGTAATTTACATAAAAAAATATAGTTATAATATTCTCTTATTTTTCATTTTCTTTTCAATGAAATTAGATTAAAAATGAAATTGAATATTATTGAATAGAATCCAAATCATGTATAAGAAGAACAAGAGATACTACTTCAAGATCAATGGAATGTGAAGTGATCAAAGGTAAATAACACATGACAATTATTCATTCAAGCTACCACCCAATGATTCATAAACATTGTTTAGAGATTGATGGAGCATGTGTGGATTACCACTATAGGTGACCAACATTCGATCCACACCATGTAATGAAACTATATCGATCGAGTTATAATGATAACAATCCTCAATGAATAATGATCTAATGATCATGGAAACCTTTATTCTTATTCTTAAATTAATTTTAAAATTGACACGAAATGTTTATTAAATAAATATCCATAAATATTAATTGTAAATAATGTATTGTTTTTTTAATATTTTATGGAATGACATATAATTTCGATAAAAATGTTTTATATAGAAATTATAAGTGTATTTTATAGTGTCTTTATATATATTACAATAAAATACGGCATAATATAAAGTCAGTTATATTTATAATAAATTAATTTTTATTATATTTAATTTGAATTGTTAAAATTAAAAGGCCTTATATGAGAATTTATTTAAACCTAATAAAAAGTATTTTTGAATATTGATATGATCAAATTTCATATAATATTAAATATGTGTTATTTAAATTATGAAAATTCTTTACATAATATAATTGAAATATAATTTATTTATATTTCATTTTATATCAAATATTTAATGTAAAATTCCATACAATGAATTGCATGAAAGAGTTCATATTGATAATTAATATAAATTTTTTGTGTTCCTATAATTATGTAATTTCCATAATGCATAACTAAATTATAAAATGTTTATAATTAGTTTTATTTATGAATTATTCATAAATAATCTTATGGGGATTGTTTATTTCCTAAAAATTTTAGTCCTTACGTGGAATAGTTTCATTTACCTATGAATTTAGATATGTTTTAGAATAATACAAATTTTATTTTAGGATAACAACATAAGATATGAACCATTTAAATAGATTAACATCAATATTGATTGAAAGTATTAATTTTTTTTGAAGGAATAGGATTCTAAAAAAATAATTAGAAACATGGATACATGTTAAGGGGATATATGAGATAATTTGAAGAGTTCAAACAAGTTGGTAATGTGATATTTTATTATATATAATAAAAAAAGGAGAGTTACAACATGTGTGGCCTTGAACAACTGAAAGAGAGGTGTGTAAGGCTTACTTCGGAGTTGAGAGATGATCATATAGAATGCACCAACAGAAATGTGGATTTATAAATCTAGAAAACTATGATTGTAAGACACTGGAGTGAAGAAATTATGTTACTGATTCCACACATTAGATAATAGTGTTTTCTTTTACCCAATAAAAAAATAGAAATTATTCGAAATGTGAATTCATCAAATTTTAATTGATTAAATACATCAATTATATGATAACTCTTGTTATAATAAATTTTTTATTTATTTTTCAATTTGGTTATATATAAACCAATGTTAAAATTCTAATTTAACATTTCCTTTATAAAATAATTGGTGTTATAAAGCATTGAGATTTTCTTTATAACATTTGTTATTATATATAACCGACATAAATAACCCACTTTATCACCTCGTTTATATAATAACCGATGTGTTAAATTAGGATACATTACTTTTCATGTCGGTTATCCTATAACCGATGTGATAAATCAATATACATGGATTTTTCATATCTTTTATAAGAAATTGATGTGAAAAATATGGAGTGATAAATACTTTTTGTACTCGAGTAGGGGTACTATGGAAGGTAATACTGGTGGCTACGGATCCACCACCACCATCAAATTGTCATCGCTACCCTCTGGTTTCATGAATTTAGGAATTCACAGTGATGTAGCTTTAAAATTTCCAAATTCACACCTTAAATAATATTTAAGAGCATGGAGATTCCAAAAAAGTAGAAAAAGGATAGGTACATATCCTTTCATTAAATGATTCACACCTCTTTGACTACTCCTATAGCCAGGTCTTGGTAATAAGTAAGGTCACAACAGACTATGGAATAAATTTCCCACTCCCCACTACTAAGGACAATTCATGGTCAAAGTCTCACATCAAGAAGAAGGGGTTTCAGTATTTGGATTGGAAGGCATAGAAGAAAACACACTTTACATTATAATTGGCATCCCCATTTATTAGTCACCATTTAATTAAATGCTAAAATTTAATCTGAGTTCATGCTCATTTATATACATATAAATATCTCATTCCTGTTAGATGAATCACCATTCCTAATTTATATATGCTCATATACTTAATAAATTGTCATTGGTATGTCAGGTAACTGATACCTGACCTTTACATCTGTTATTGGAATATAATAGGTCATATAAAATGATTTCATTAAATTAAATACCATTGAAAATTTATAGAATTACATTCTTTATAAATTAATATTATCATTCAATAATCAAATCAACTAATGTTTCAGTCCAAAGAACAAGTGGTTCATGGCTCAAAAATGTAATAATTAGTTAATTATGGTTTCATCATCAATAGATGTGGGAAAACCATTTATATTGAATTAGGAACTTTTATTAATCCAATTATGTTATCCCTAAAAGAAATTTTATTAGATTAAAAATATAATAATTTGGGCACTAACTATATGAAGCAATAAATTCTTGCAAAAAGTAAACATTTCATGGAAAAATGCTTGGAATATAAGTCCTAAAGTGCCTTGTACGATGGATGAAATGATATCTCCTTACCATTCCAGGAAGAGGAAATAATTCTATAATAATAATTATATCAATATTCACAACATCATAAAACATGTGCACCACCCAATGTTGAAATTAGTACAACTGTAAGAGGCACAAACCAGAACAATAATAACCTATCCCAAAAAATTTGGGGTTCCCCTACACTTGGGTTAGCTACTCCCAAACACAAGCTTATTACCAAATTCAAAAAAAATCTCAGTTTATGTCTAATACTAAAAAACTTATAAATATTTTTAAAAAGGGGCTCTCATACAACTTGGTAGTGTCTTGCCCTGAAAGCCACTAAGTGGTGCCCCAACATGGTGGGGCACATGAACTCAAGTGCTCCATCTAAGACACCAAAGGCTTCTAGATAATAGTGAGGACCTAGGGTGTGTTTGGGGGGAGATTATACACTCATTTTTAAAAGTGTAGTACAGTAGTATATAAATATTATAATTATTGAAATATACAATAGACAAGTATTAGTGAAATAAGAACGATAAATCAACAAATATAAATAAATAGGTGGAAGATGAATCATAAGTAGATACAAAATTATGATTATTATTTCATGCTTCTATAAAAAATTTGGCACATGGTATATAGGGAAGAAGTCATATACCACATGATTTATAAAAATAAAAATTCTAAACGCTTCCACTTCTATCATCCTGATCATAGGTTTGATCCTATGCCTGTGTACTCTAACCTAGAGCTTATAATCAAACATCAGAAGCTGGACACATCCCTTCAGATACACCTATAATCATGAAGTCTTCTTAGTTACCATGGTTTGATCGATCAGGGTGTGAATATACTCAATAGGCCATCACCAATGGTGTCTAAAACAATCGGTTCTATGAATATAAAATACGTAGTGTGATGGTACACAATAAATGCAAGGAAATAAATAAATAAAACATTTCAGCCTGGGTTTCTCATGGATACATAACAAAAATTACCTCCTTTAGCCTAATCCAAATGTCTCTGAATGAAGGTGAACCTCTAAAGATATGATAAGGTTGTGGTATTGGGTCATCAAAAACTAGGTATCAAGAAAGGACCGAGCACCAAGCATGTTTTTTGGATTTCCTGATGCATCATTTAATTTAATAGGTTGGAATTTTTGGAATTTTATATATAGAATATCTAGAAAATAATAATGTAGTATCTCAGGGCTATCTAAGGATAACCATATAAAGGAACCCAAATATCGTACTAGGGGCACTACAAATGCCCAACGCTATAAGAGTCTATCCAAGGAGATCCATAAAGGCATCCAAAGTATCACTCTTTCTATGGTGTAAAGCATAACCCAATGAGTCTGTCCTAGGTATCTCACATTGGGGACAAAGTATGACTCATGGAATTATATAACCATATTACCACTAAGCCAGTCCAAGGTGACTCCCCTATAGAACTATTATTTCTCATGGGTAGGTAAGTATTCCACCCAGTAAGATTTTCCACATCATCATATAAAGAATCAAAGTATCTCTCTCAGTGTATCTAAAAAAAATATTTCTAAATTAAAAATAATGATGATCTCGTCCAAGGAATCCTTAAATAGGGACCCTTGTATCACCCTCATATTGGAATAAAATTATGGTTTAGCTATCAAGATCTCATACCATTATAATAAATCATTATAACCATCATAATTATGTTGTCCAATTAATTTTATTTAAATCATTCAAGATACGAATTTAAGAATAGGGGCCTGAATCATGGCCCAAAATCTTTCATTGGATCATTTCATATATCAATACATTTTTTAAAATTCTATTCACACACACTAATTATTATTTGATAAATCTTGTTGCCGAATAATAAGGCTCTTAATCCTTTAGATAGAAGAACACCCAAATGGGTGGCTCGTTCCAAGGTAAACACCTCGTGGCATTGATTCGTAGGTAGCTATGATGTTGTTGCACATATGAATGACCTTTAATTTATTTACTTAAACAAAAATGAGACGTCACCAAAAAGGTTTGGTGCATTGAAAAATGGTTCATGATAAAATACAAATAGAAATTTAGGGAAAAGAACTATCCCACCTACCTTGGGCTTTTAGTGCTATCCTCATCCAATTTATGGCATTGAATCAAACTATAATGGGAGAAATCAGAAGAATTAATCAAAACCTAAGATGAATCTAATGAGATGGATGGAAATTTATTCCTAGCTCGGATGGGGATGAAATGGAAATTTCTATCTTAGGAATGTGGGTGTGCTCATTATGAGGGATATGGTTGTTACCATAAGGAGAGTAGTTAAATATGAATAGGTGTGGAATTTTCATTTGAACCAAATTTTAATGGTCACATGGTTTGGCCGCATGGTTGGCCAAACCATGTTCCAACCATGCATCCAGCACTAACCCATGACATCCCTCGCACATGCTTGACACACAGTTTTACTAACCGTGCAAAGCCCAATAGAAATTTATTTGTAACCCATATGAGACTAATTACTTGTCCATACGGCTAGGGTCACATGGTTTATCCCAACCTTGTGATCCCCATTTGTGCACTGAGTGCCCAACATGGTTGATTTTCATTACACAAATAGTGTGATAACCCTGTGTCTCAATCTATCTCTCTAGTTTCTGGTGCTCTAGGATTTAAACGAGCCCCAGACTCCTATAAACCACTCCTTATGCTCTTACACCCATTATTAACATAAAAAAGATAGGTTTTTAATTGTATCATAAGTTTTCATACCTCTTCAAAATGTTGGGATATTACACATTGATATGTTTTATACCTAGAACATTTATCTCCTCTTTACAGTCTAGTAAGTCTCTATTTTTATAAGTACTCACCACATTTTCATAAGTGTAATTTCCAAATCCATTTTTGTACTAAAAAATTTTGATGAGATTCTAATTTTTTCTAAAATTTTAACATTTTATATTTTTCTTCTTAATCTTTAATTTGGACCTACCATGATTCTATCTCTGGAAACCCATAATATTAATGCACTTTATTCCATGATATATTACATAAAGGTACACATTATATAACAATATAAGTTTATGAATCCTCGTGTATTTGGTAAATTAGGATTCTATCATAATGAATTGAAATATAAGAACAATTACATTATGGAAAACTTCTTTTGCATTCTCCTAAAATTACATGATTCTTCTAAAACTGCATGGGAAATCCTGTGGAAATATATATGAAATTTGTGACTTATAAATCACAATAAGGGAATAGTCAATGCATAGCATGAGGAATATAAGTATCTAAGATCCAAGATTCATGTTAAGGTAACATAAGTGGGGTGAGAGTCATAATATTGAACAACAATTCATGATATAATGTGACAGAACAAAGGCAACATGGGAATGTGAAAACAACATAAAACATGACAAAATAATCATAAATCAAGTATATCGACCATGAAAACATAACATAGTGTTCTTTGGATAACCTACCATAACTATACATGAAATCTCATGAGATAAAAACATTACCCAATTCCTTGAGGGAAATATAATTATCGTCCCACCCATCACTTTCATATTAGGTACATTCATAAGTGTTCCACATAGATTATAAAACATAAGGTTGAATTTCATCAATTTTAATGAAAAGATTAAGTATTTTTGGTTACATTAATGTAAAAACCAATTAATAGAGTATAGTCACAACTAGGTTAATATCATTTAGTGGAAATGGATATGGGTATTCCCTACATAAATGTTTTACATGGAAAATTGAAGGATAATTTTGACAGCATAAATAATGTATAAAAAGGTTTAAGGAATTGGTGAATGAGAATAATAGGGGTATAAAATTACTTGGGAATCATAAGGATATTAAGAGGGATGTGTTAAAACCTATCCCAACTTAAAAAATTGGAAATCAAAATCCCTGGCATAAAGAATGTTCTAGAATAAATAAAAGAATGAGATGATCCCTTACCTTGGGAGGGTGATTCTAAAATATTGGGAGGAGATTCTTTAGAGCTTAAGGGATCCTTGGGAGGGATATATAGAGGTATTGTTAGAGTAAATTCGTGATACAAGATTTTTTCATGAAGAGTAATGATCACTTGGGTGGGATTATATAGAAAAAGATAAATTCTTTATTAATTTCCAAACTTATGTTTTAGACTCTATATGATAAAGTGATGAAAAAAACCACTCCATGCGTTTTCCCATGGTTTTTACTAAATATGAGTGTTTTTAATTATTTTATAATGATAATAACCAAAAAAAATAAAATAATACCCATTGTAATGTAGAATTGAGTCATGTTTATATAGAATTGATTTTAAAACCTTAAAATATAATATTGGTTTTGGGGGATTCATTAAGGGTTTATAAAATCAATCAAATGTCATGAAAACACATTATATTTAACAGGAAAATATATTTGGTCTTGGATAATCTTTATAGTATTTACTACATCACTTTTTTGATTTTATGATGTCATAATACCTGGCATATAATTATAACATATTTATGTCTTACCCAAAAATTTGGCAGTCTTATAAAGTTGTGAAAAAAAGTACCATTGGATAAATATGAAATTATGACTTTAAAAATAATATTTATTTAATCAAAATAATACTCTAAATATTAGAATTTATACTTTTAAATAAAAAAATCCCCATTAATTGAAAAATATTGGTCTTCTAAAAATAATAGTTTTTTATCCCTAATAAAAATTATATTTGACTTCATAAAAATATATTATCATTTTTATTTAATAAATATTGTTTAATAATAATATTTTTATTAAAATATAATTTATTTAAAATTTATTTTATTCATCAAGAAGTGTGTATTGATCGAAACTATATATTTCATAAAAATAAAATTTTTGTTTTATCATATCAAAATCTAATTCTTGTCAAACTCATTATTTAATCATTTAAAAAGTAATATTATAAAGAGATAAATAAAATAATTTTTTTATTAAAAATAATATATAAAAATTCATACACTTAGGTTCTAGAAACATAGATCTTTATTACACCAATGAATGCCCTATGGGTAAGGTGTGTGATAGTGAGATTTTCATGGGGTGGTTTGAAAAACATGGTTTGGGTTGTGATCTCGATGAGCTTGAATTTCT
Source organism: Viscum album (assembly GCA_963277665.1). Classification (NCBI taxonomy): domain Eukaryota; kingdom Viridiplantae; phylum Streptophyta; class Magnoliopsida; order Santalales; family Viscaceae; genus Viscum; species Viscum album. Next base: position 1,122,555,821 of record OY728121.1, read on the forward strand.
CCCATAAACAGTTTCACTCAATAGTTTTTTATTGGATATCATCTTGGAATTTCTAAAGGTTAGATCCAAGTGTTGTTATATCGCTTGGAAACTCTAATAAATGAGGTTTATAGGGTACCATCCTAGTGGTTGAGGTTATCGCATCCTTTGTTTGTATCAATTGGTCTTTATCATACCCCATAATATAATAATATTAATAGTTACAATAAAATGGATATATTATCAATATTTATGATGCATAATAGTCTTCTAAATTTTATAGACCATAGAACTATCCAAAATAACCAAAGCAAAGCATGTGTTTTCAAAAACAATATTTCATAAAAAGGAATTTATTCATTCAAAAAGTGAATTTGATTTATAAATGTTTGGGTAATTACATTAAATCTCACTAGAACCATGATCCATCATTCTTCCTCTTCCCGTTGATATAGTCTCCACTTGGTGTGATTTTTTCTATCTATTTTCCTTATTCTTACACTTAATTTCTTCTTCAAGAACCACAATTACATCATCATTGAAGAGAAACATATCTATCGGGATATTATTGGGGAGTTTGATGATGAGTTGATCTTAAAAATATGTAAAAATATGGAGAATAATTTATGGAAATTTAGTATGAATAATTTAATGTATAAAATAAACAAAATATTATTTTTTTTAAAAATAGAGAAATACTTCATAGGCACCACTCTAATATTTAACTGTAATCGGTGAATGGTAAATGTTGAAGGTGATAATTTATGATGTGAGGAGAGTATAAAAAAGGAAACTTTTCCCCTTTGGCATCCTACCTCATTTAATAATTAAATGATTCCTATTAAATGGGGAAGTTATTTCCCATTTTATAAATTAATTTGGGGAAATCAGTGGATTGTTCCAACCGCTTTGACTAAATTAAAGGGAGAATTACTTTCCTTTTTTTCAAGTCTCCCAACATATCTCCCATTTTAAGATTTCATATTAAGCTAATCACATCTCCACACAACTTCTATATCTACCAAACCATTCCACTCATATATCCTTGAGGCCAATCGAGGATCTATGTCATTTGAACTTATCATAGTCAATCATATTCATCAAGAAATATTCAAAATTTTATTTAGTATGATTTTTTTGGATATTCACACTTATTTCATCAACACATATCATGAACAAAATGATGCACCTCAATGTGCTTTTTCCAAGAATAAAAATATCGATTTCCTATATTGTGAAAGGTTATTTGATTATCACAAAATAATATAATTTTCCCATGTTTTTACCTGAGATCTTCCAACAGCCTTTTCAACCAAATCATCACATTATAGGCCCATGTAGCTACCATGTACTCTACCTTGGGAATGGATATCATCGAAACTTACTATAACATTTAAATACATCTCACATATCCTCTTATAAGAGAATACACATAACTAGTAGTGGAATTTATCTGATCAGAATCATTGAAAAAAATCTAAATTGACTTATCCTCTATATAACATCTTAGGTTTTTTTGAGTGGGTAATAATTCCTCATCCAGTTTGAATTTTTGAGTTTGGTTGTTAGAAAGAAAATTTATTTTCATCTTTGGAACCTAATTTTGAGAGGTTTATTAAACCATGGAATTGTTTTTATATGGTGTTTAAGGCATGGAATCTTTAGGGTTTTAGGTGATTTTCAGGTGCATTGGACCCCAGAAACTCTATTTCATGAAATAAAAAATATAATCCCATAGTTTGATCAAACCATGCAACCTACAAGGAGTAACTATGCAGCCCTCCTACAACATTGGGCTTGGTTTGAGAAACTATTCAGGTGGGGGAATATAACCGTGTGACACTTTTATATTTCTTAATATAGGGGAATCGCATAATCTATGTGTGGTTTTGAATTTCATTTACCTATCCATGAATTTGTGGTTCTTTCACAGTGGGAACCACATGGTTAGTGGATAGTTAGCCATACCATGTGGCCAAACCATGAGGGTCATTTATTTGGGAAAAATTATGAATTTTACACTTCTAACATTGTCTTATTTTCCTCATCTTTTCCCTCCACTTCACACACACATATGGTCATATTACATTTTATCTATCATTTAGGCATTGGTCTAACATTATCGTTTGAGATATGATTCAAGATCTACTGGTGGCTACTGATTCCTCTTGATAATTCCATTGACATATTAACTTATATTTATATTTTATCTCTCCATATAGAGTACTAAATCCATGCGACCTATTTTTACCTATTTTTAGGGTGTTTGTCTAAAATACTAATTTATCTCATTTCATATCATGTTGGAGGATAATATTCAACAATAGAACACCTATGAATATATGGTTGGTGGTTCTAATATTTATCCTTGATTTTAGGTGATTTATTCATGCATACTAAAATAATCTTGGGGTCTCTAACAAAGTGAGACCCCCCTAATTCAATTTATGATTTTAAATTAATAAATTGATGCCATGGGATTTCATTGGGTGTGACCAAGATTTATTTTTTACAATAAACCTAAAAGGGTATTTAGACCACTTGGGAGGCTTAGGAAGGTTTCTATATTTTAATTAAATTAATTTTGGTATGATATTTTTGGTTCCATTGAAAAATGGCGGTCAAGGCCTGAGGATCAGGGTGATGTTTATCACATGGGTTGTGGCGACACAATCATTAGGGTAAGGGTGTGGCCATATATATTTGAGGTGATTATGATCACTAGGTTGAGGTGAAATTAACATTAGGATTTTAAGATATGAGGTTTCTAGGATGATGGTATGACCCATGTGACTTGAGATGGAGTTGACAATTGGGATTTTGCGACAAGGTCAAAGTGGAATGAGGTTTCAGATGATGTGGCTAGGGTTTTGTGGTGATTTTTGCTCACCGTTGTTGGCTGACACACCACTGGAGTCGTGTACACATAGATAAGTGTCAATAGAGGTGGTGTTGACCACTCAATGTGGATAGAGTCCCTCATAGCTTATGCAGCCTAAGGGATGGTGTTGACAATCCAATATACTAGGGGTGCTTACTATAGATATACATATGGTTGGTGATCGGCCAATGGTTGATGGTGTTGAGACCATTTGTTGGGGGTTGTGGCTATCCATTATTCCTGTGTTAATTGGGTCAGGAGACTTGAAGGATGGGTATCATCATTCCTCTAGTTGTCAACTATTGAGCTGAGGATTATTATTTATCAGAGGATATATATCATTGTGCCTTGGGATGTCGGGTTTCTGAACTGATGGGGAATTTATGATCATAGGTCTATGGGACATGGGACATATTTCTTTTTCATTCCATTAGGATACCATATATTTGATTAATGGAACGATGTTTCAAGTGACATGTTAATGGTTTAACATAAGGGTTCACTAGATATGATTTTTCATTAGGGGATGCCTTGGGTGCTACAACAAGGATCCTAACCAATGAAAATATATATGTGCATACATGCAATATATTCCATGTGTATATTTAGGGTCACATATTAGGACTTATATTGGTGATTGAATAAGAAGGTAAATGCTTCATTGTGGATGTTGAGCACAAGGGAAGATGATTGTTAATAATTTATTATGAGTTTACTTTTATTTATATTTTCCATACATATATGTAATTATGAATGTAAGATAGAAACACATTGGTGGTGGATTACTGATTTCATTCTCACACCATACATGGTTCCTTGAGGATCTGTGAAAACATTATCCCTCTAATATTAGGTAAGGGATCTGGCTTGGGTATTAGACCTTGGTGATCGGGGTTGTGATGCTTTAGCATGGATTGGATGGAAGTGGACCATGACAGTTCCTCTTCAGAAACTAGGTTTTACTTTTGAATTTTTTATGCTTTATATATATGCACCTATATGGTCAGAAATGGGAAACCCATATTTTCTATTATCATGTTTGAACTCGCTTGTTTTATTATCTAAAAATATAATTCATCCTTTTGGCTTGTTTATTCTATGGATTTTTATTTATGCTTCCACTGAGTTTGTTCTGTTTCTTCTATTGTTTTTGTTCCTTCTTCTGATGCTATATTTATTTATGGAACATTATTATAATAACATACTAAGGGTATAGTCTCCTCATTATAACCTTGTTATACCCTCACTACTAGTCACCAAACTTTGGTGTAATGGGATGCACACCTAAGTTCTATTGTCCAATTGGATGCGAGTACCATTTTATGTGGATTTTTTGGTTGGGATACCACAAGTGATATCAGAGTATTTTTATTTCCCTTTTTGATATTACTATTTTGAATATGGTAGACCAGATAATTAGATTTAGTTGTAACTGGGTAAGAGCTCATGTCTAGATGTCTATAGCCCCATGCACTAAGGAAAGACCACGTTTCTAGGGGTGAGATTTTTTTTCTGTTGTGTGCTTTTATTGTTGATTTTACTTCCACCTTGAGTGGCATAGTTAGTTCTAATGTTTATCAACAATATGATTTTTACACTTAACTGAGTATATCAAGGGTGGTTTGTTTAAGAATCATGATAGGGCCATAAGGTGACTTGATATATGTATGATCCAGTGAATAATTTCTTGGAACCAAAAATTAGTTAATAGGGGTTGTGTTCTTTAAAGGGTCAATAAATAAGCTAAACAATGATTCCCTACTTAGCCATTTTGTGGAACTTTACGCAGCTGGACTATGAATGTGGTTATTGGTGAGATTGATATGTAATATATGGGCATAACATCAGTATGATTATTTAGGGATGATTAAAAGGGGTGAGTTTTTTAAAGTGTCAATAAAGAATATAAATAGTGTTTTCATGTACAGCCTCTTTGGTTGAATTCCACTCAAGTACCTCAAATTGATGATGCGTGATATGTGATTCCTAACCCTATTATCGGTAGGAAAGGGGCCATGAGGATGGATTATATGAAATTCCTGAACCTATTATGGGATGTAAAAGGTCAATGAGACCATGTTATACATGATACAAGACTCTATTATTAGTAGGTAAGGGGCCATGAGGATGGATGTTGTGTAACATTGTATGGCAGGTGAGTGTAAGGGTGGTGATATGTGTTCCCTCTTACCACTTTTCCTATCTATGATATAATTATATATATGTTTTTATGGTTGTTTGACCATCATGGTTGTAATCTAGCATGATTCCACCTAGAGAGAATCTGGTTCGGCTCAGGAGGGCATTGATATTTTGTAGCATGAGTGTGCATGGGATGAGTCTCCTAAGGCTTAGGATGAGGTCCTAGAGGGTTGGTATGATCATGATCCATAAGTACATGCTCTGATACAAGTGTTAAAACTGTATTAGATGGCATATTTTAGTTCATAGTTAGATACAAATCTTAGGAGACCTTGGTTTGGGTCATACAAGGTATCAATAGGGGAGCTTAGGGAGTTGAGAAATCTATGTCATATCTAACTCATGAGTTTCAATCTCAATACCAACCTTTATTTCAAGGTTAGGGTGGACCACAGGTGGAAAGGAACTAGATTGATTTGGTGAAAATTCCCTTTGACCAGCTTGAGACACCACCAAGTTGGAGGGTGAAGCTGTCATGTTATATTCTCAGAGGAATTGAGGGTGGGATTTACAAGTGCTGGCGGGTAGACAAGACAGACTGTCTTGGAAGGATTTTGAGGCGAAGTTCTTTGATAACTTCTACTCAGATATGCTAAAGTCAGATAGAGCCTATTACATCCTAAACCTCTTGTAGGGATAAACCTATGCTGTGGATTATACAGTGATTATCATAGACCTATCCTGGTTTTCACCTAATATGGTGGGAAACAACATGTCTATGGTGTGGAGTTTATATGATGGCATGAGGCATGCCATAAAGTTCATGAAATCATCATGAGACTAAAATCTTTCACTAAGGTGGTGAATCAGGTGATAATAATCGAAGAAAAGATGACATACTGGACTTATACAAGCCAGATTATGGCATTAGGTGATCTCAGTAGTGATGCTTTAAGAGAAAATAAGTGAGGCCGTGAGGAGTCTCAACAAGGCAGTCAAACTTGAGATTCAGGAAATCCATCAAGGAGGGGATCTTATGCAGTATTCTTCCATTATGGGAAGCCATGGTATGTTTAGACCCAGTGTGATTGGGTTCTAATATAATGTTGGTAATGTGATAGGATGGGACATTTATAAAGGTTCTATAGAAATCCATCTCGGAAAGATGGGTGTTCCGAATCAGTTCAAACACAAGGATCTGAGATCAGACTAAGAATGGTAACAAGAGTTTGTAGTTAGGACTCGACTACATGAAGAGGTTTTGGATGAGATAGAGATCCCCTCCACTAGGGTTAGTGGTCGGTACCTTGTGTAGCTCCATAGACAGTTCAATCCTTGGGTAGTCGAGCATCAGGGAAGGTGTACACTGTAGACCTTCCAGTTTTAGAGCAGGATGGGGAGCCGGTGATAGTTAGAGGTATGTCATGGGCGTGATCTCGTTTCTTTTTTTTTTACATGGACATTTTTTATGAACGAGGTGCATGTTTTTTGTTTTTTCAAAAACTAGGCACTGTTTACTAGGTTGGAATCATTAATGATTCATGATATATATACTTATATGAGGTTCATATGCATCTGGGCATTGATACGATGCAGGTTATATATGAGGTGTGTAGGAATCTGGGCATTGATGAGATGCAAGTTGTGTATGAAGTGCATATGCATTAGGACTATGATGGGGATGCATATTTATATATGATATAGCATTATTTTGAGTATGTGTTTCTATGAAGTACCTATGGTCATATGATGAGGTGTCAGTTTTGATAAAATGAACATTCCAGTAATCCATTTTTTTAGAATATTTAATTCAAAATGAATTAGCCATTTTATTCCTGAGGATGGGAATTCTGTATTAATTCATATCTAATGAGAATGATGAATAACGATGTTATCCAAAAAAGAACAATGATCACCTAATTTGTCAAGAATTGGACACTCATTTAGACACCCAATCAATTAATATTTTGTGTAACCATTGTATAGAAAATAATAATTATCATCTACATATTTATCACCTCCAACACCTAGAAAAAATGGGGTTATATCACTTCATTCATTTTTTCCTTAGGAACATCCGTAGATAAAATAAGAGTTTTGGGGACACTGTTACTATACACAAAGTTCAAAATATCTTTTCACCCAATGCATTCAATGAATTAGTCTGAAAAAAATTTCAATAAAAAGAAGAGGATAACAAAATATGAAAAATAGAAATCACCACCTCTTTCATATCAATGATGTGAGATGAAGAACACCGATATATAACAAACAACATAATGTCGACGATTGGAGAATAAGGGAAGATCCCGTAATAGGGAGTCAAATTTAAAAGTTGATGGAACTCTAAATGCACAAAAAAAATTAAAAAGAAAACATATTTGAATTAGAAACACCTCGAGATTAAGAAAAAAATAAATCATCATAAAATATAGGAGAACAATCCATAATAGAGAGGCACATTTAAGGTGGGGAGGAACCCTTAAGAATAATTTTTTTCGATGGATACAAATAGGGATTAAAAGGGTTGGTTTTTTTAATAAATTGATATTGAGAGATTAAATGGAGATTTGAGTTTGAGAACCTTATAATCAAAAGGAATATTTGATCAGAGAAATGTGATATTTCTAGAACTTCTCATAATAAGAGTGAACAGAGAGCAAGGGAATGAAATAATTGGAGTGGTAGAGAAAAGGCAGGAAAATAACACCAATAAAATGTGGAGTAACTAGGAGAAATAATAGATATATAAGAAGAAAAAACAAAGGTAAGGTATATTTATATAGCCACAACTATCCTCACATAAATGGAAAGACTCTTGTATCGGATAATATAAGGACAATACATGTAAATATATATTCCTCTAAACATGGGGTCCCCATTGGGTTGATCCCCAAGAATGTTACACGACTCGACTTGCATTCATGAAACAAAATAACATCCCTAATAACGTGAATGAATCATCACAAACTACTACATTTTGGGAAAGAAAATAACTTGTTTGACCACCCACAAATTTTACCATTTCCTATTTATTTTTAATAAAATATTAAAACCAAGAGCCTTTATTAAAAATCTCATTCGGATATTTTTTAGATTTATTTAGTCTCATGATCAATTAATAATTGGAAAGGAGAAATAAAAGATCAAATTTGAAATATTTAAACATAAACTCATTTACTGATTAAAAATATTGAACTTTTTTTGAATCAATTTTTTAAATAGGTACTGTAAATCAACACTATTTTATTTATAAATATCAACAATCATTTAAATTATAAATTAAATTTTTTTAAAATTAATCTATAAATAAAATATAATTTGTCAAATTAAATAAATATATTTTATTATTATTTTAAACAGAAAAATTAATAAATTAATAATAATTACTCTACTTAGGGTTCCAAATTTGAGCTCTTAATTAATAACAGTAAATGAGGTTTATATGAATATTAAATTTGTTTTTAATTTCGTATTCTATCTCCATGCTTGACCAATTCCCATGTAATTAATAGTTCCTTATTATCATTTACTAGTCTTTATCCTTGAATATGTGGTATTGGAAGTTAGAACTAGAAATGATTAGTCCATTAATGTAATGATAACTACGATATAAAATAAAGTGTAAAAATAAAAAACTAAATGAACAATAGATACAATGTAGAACCCCACACCCCAAATGAAATGGGAAAAAGTGTTCAAATAGAAGGAGAAACCCCTCGAAATATTATCTCTAAAATAAATGGATAAACACCTCAGAGACACCACTCAAATACTATACATTAATAAGTGATTAGTAAATGTCTACGGTGATATTTTATGATGATATTAACATCTCATTTTATATGGAAGCTTCACCCCCTTGGCTTCCACCCCCATCAACCAAATCAATTAAGTCCAATTAAAGAGGGGGATTTATGTACCTTTTGCAATATTAAAGTCTTATATCAAAGGAGAGTGTCACCCTCTTTAACTAAATTAAAGGGAATATTACTTTTAATTTCTTTCAAGTATTCTCACATATCTCAAAATTTAAGATATCATTTAAAAATAGTCGCATCTGCAAATATATTTTCTATCTACCAAACAATTCCACTCATGCCTCTAAGAGGACACTCAATGATCTGTATCATCCAAACTTATCATAGTTAATCATATTCATCAAAAAACATTTTAAATTTTATTTAGAATTATTTATTTTCATATTCTCACTTCTTTAATAGACACAAATATTAAACAAAATTATGTGCCCAAATGTGTTTTTTGAGAATAAAAATATTGATTTATTTTAATGTTCAAGGTTCATTGACTGTCACAAAATAATGAAATCTACTCATATTTTTAGCTGATCTCCTCTAGAAAACTTATCATCAAAATTTTATCTTTTCAATCCCATGTATATACCATATTCTCAACCTTGGGATAGGATAAAGCCACAACTAAATATAGCATGGAAATCCGTATAAAAATCCACATATAAATGTCAATACATAACCAATAGAGGAATCCATCTAGTGCACATGAGCCTTAGCCCAGTTGGTAAGGACTTTGCAAGTGCATCCGAGAGACCCGAGATCAAATCCAGGTGGAGACATTATTTCTAGGTACTGTAGAAGTACTGTAGAAGGTACTATAGTGGGAATTGTGCAGTACTGTAGCAGGTACTATTGCGGGAACTGTAGCAGGTACTGTTTGGCACTGTAGAAGCCGGGAATATGCCCTCATTTGGGCCTTCGGGCCACAGATTTGGTCCTCGAGTCCTTTAAGGCCTTCAGGCCACCCAGGCCTTCGGGTCAGTAAGGCCTTCGGGCCACCTCAAGGCCTTCGAGCCACCTTAAGTGCAGATGAAAACCAGAAAACCTACGAGAAACATGCTCTACACGAAGGATGAGCAAGGAGCTTTTAGTATAGTAGAAGCTAAACGAATTGCAAGAATGAGAGGGTATGGCACCTGCCATTGGGACAAGCCTATTCATGCACAGGAATGCCTAGCCGAACAGCCATGCGAAGGTAGAGAGCTTATTTCACAATGAAGATGTCGGGGAGGACTTGTTTCAAGTAGTTAGTCTGGGTTGTATGTATTGTTTGAAGCCTATGGAAAAATGAATTCCTCTAAGGCCTATGGTCCATGTAATACTTATTCCTACGGGCCTTGTAAGGGTTCCACCTCACCCTTTGAAAGGTGGATTATCAAAAATCAATAAAAAATGAAGGCCTTCGGGCCATTGGAGGAATCCATCAAGATAAGATGTCATATAAAATATGTATCAATATAGACTCTATTAGTAAAAATTGATCCTCCATAACATAATGTAATGTATTGGGTATCCAAGATGTATCCCATGATCCCCTTCACATTTTTTCAATTCTCTCATCCAAGATTCATCATGTACTAACTATTGACTCTCAGTACATGTGAAATTCATGGTATAATAAAAACCATAAAAAACAAAAAAACACCTTACTACTAATTTATATGGTACTCAAGGAATCTTCACCCAGTCAATTTAAATACTATGATTCATCATAGATGATAACATGAAATTAATATAAAGAGGGGTAGATATTGGCTTGAAATATTGCATGTTGATGTGTTTTAAGAGTTTCCTCATGTAATTGTTCTATAGTGGAGAAGTCTTCACATTATTTATGTATCGATAATATGGATCACAATAATCTTCTTTTCATGTATAAATTTATTCATATCAAACATTACTTTAAATTATTCCTTCATCTCTCTGGCCGAATCATTGTTTTAACTTGTAACTGAATTGTCATTAACATACAATGGAAGAATGTTGAAATACTTACTATTTGAATACATGAAATATAAGAAATTATCTAAATGAATCCAAGGCTCATAATATATTAATAAAATATTTTTCACCAACACCATGCCACATTATTAATATTATACATAGATTTGTTCGACCTACAAACCAAGTTGTATTTACCTTCTTCTTCGAATCCTTCTTGCTGGTGTTAGAAATGACTGGACCACCTATTTCCAATGGAATTCCTTCCATGCGGTAATGGAATATGATCTAAAGTATTATTCTTGTGAAATGATTCAATTTTGTCTTTTATCTCCTCCATTAATGAGGAAATATCTAGAATTTGAGTAGCCTAGACAAAATAAGATGGATCTTTATCATTTATCAATAATCAGTGAACTATATTTCTCCCAATGATATAATTTGAGTTCCATATTGGCTCCCTTTTCTCTTATGTTGGACACCATGGTAAAAAATCAATTGGTTCCTAATCATCGTGCTTTAATAATTCTTTAGAGGAAACATGTTCTTCCTTGGTTTCATCCTCTATATATAACATTGTATTTTATGTACTCACATTATCTATGTCTCAATCAGTTGTCATTTTCACATTGTATTTTACAAAAAATATAAACACTATTGAATATAGGTTTATAGGAAATGGGGTCCTAAATATAATACCCCTTGATGTATGTGGATAATTCCATCCTCATAGATAACCCAACTAGGAGGAGGGCCCTTTCTTGAGATGATATCTCTTAATACTAATCCATTGTGATTAGAAAGCTACATCATCCATACCAATTTTAAAATGGAGTATATCATTAAAAAATATTCTAGAATAGGATAGCCATGATATTCATGAACCTCTAGGACCATCTCAAAAAAAATCCATTAACATCCACTCACTACTAGCCTCCTGGATGGCATGTGTTTGGGTCTTTTTCATTAGGGAATTGGGTACTCCACTCCCCCTTCAAGATCTATAAGTGAGATCAAAGTTTAACGATTGTAGGTATTCTACCCACCTTCACTGCCTGAGATTCATGTCACACGGTGTGAAATTTTATTCTAGAATTTTACATTCCATGTAAACAATGAACCATTTTCCAAATAGATAATATATCCAACAATGTAAATCATAAACCACAAATGCTAGCATGAGATTGTACGTAGGGTAATTCTCTTCATGATATCTCAAATGGTAGGACCCGTACACCGTAACTCAATCTCCCTGTATCATAACTACTCCAACCCTGATTCTTGAAGCCTCATAGTAAATAGTATAAGGTCTACTTAGTTTTGGAAGAATCAGGATCAGCACAAAAGTCAGTCGTTCTTTTGACTCCTTAAGGGATCTCTTGTAGGCTTCAGACCACAAAACATCTACTCCCTTCTTATTCAATCCTATAATAGGTTCTACTAGGCATGACAAGACCTAAATGATCATCTGTAATAGCCGGATAACCCCTTGAAATGATATATATTAAATATGTTCTTGGGTTTCTCCTTGGAAATGATGATTCTCACCATCACTAGGTCAACATATACTTCTGGTTCTAAAGTAATATAGCCTACTAAGTAAAACCTATTGATCCCAAAATGGAATTTACTAATAATAGAATATAGATTTTTCTCTATTAGTGTATTCATCACGATCTCAAGATGTTTGGCATGGTCATTTCTTGTATGAGAATACAGGATGATATCATTTAGGAAGAGAACCAAAAATAAATCTAAATATAGGTGGAAAACCCAATTCCTTAGATCCATGAAAATGATTGGTGTGTTCATAAGGTCGAACGGTAGAACTACATACTCGTATAAGCCATATTAACTCCAGAATTCAATAAAAGGTATGTATGATTGTATCACACACACCGAATGGTATCCCTACCTCAAATGATATTAGAGAAAACAATCACTCCTCTAAGCTAGTAAAAGAGGTTTCCCAAACACGTTAGTGGATACAGTATCATTACAGTAAGTCAATAAACAATTTGTAATCCATATACAAACTAAGGGTATCGTCCAAATTTTTTGTGAAAATATGGGTCAACCCAATGGAGAAATATTAGTTCATATAAAATCCTTTGTCACCTAGTCTTCCAAATGCATCTTATGTTCATGGAGTTATGTAGGTTCCATTCTATAAGGATGAATGGACACTGGTGTAGCTTATGGAACTAGATCAATAGTTTTTCCTATTTATCAGGTAGTAGGGGATCTAGAGAAGTTTTTAAGGAAGACATCCTTGAAAGAATCCCCCACATGAGTAAACTCTATAAGTTGAATTCTTTTATCTCTCATAAAGAGACTATCCATCTGGGTTGTCACTACGCCCAACCCACATGCTTAGGTCCAACTTGACTTTTTTGGAAATCCCATTCACCATTATGAACATAAGAACTACCCTTGGGTGTTTTATATGACAAACTCCATCAATAACAATAAACTTGGTGATAGTAAGGTGATAGCATTTTCTTTCTGAAAATGATGTTAAATCTGGACATCTCGAGGACAAATAAATTCCCCATGAAATGGTTCCCACCTATCTCAAGGGGGAACCCCTTGCAATAGCATATATTCTCAAATAAAAACCCAAATATCATGTTGAGAGTTATCATGCCAAAAAATTACTCAATTTATTGGCATAGACGTTCCAGAGTTACCATAGATATAAAATAGAGAAAAGTGACAAAATAAAATAAGGGTGAAAAAAAGAGGCTGCTAGAATAGTTCCTTCTATTTTAGAAGGGTTTGGACTCTAATACTCATGAGTTGGTTACACTGTATAGATATCACATGATCCACAGCCTTGAGATGTAATCTGACTACCCTGAGTGGGCCTTCTCAACTAGTGCTTCACCTCTGAAGTCTGAATACCTCATCTACATCCACCACCTTAGCTAGATCAACTAGTAGTAGACCACCTCCTAGCCTGATTTATAGTTACAGATTTTTTATTTGAATGTGGTGTCAGTACATATCTATTCTCAATAGGTACGGGAGGGATTGTTTGGAAGAAACACAGTAGGTGACACGTCCTACCAAAAACTCAACACTCAATTGTTTTCCTCACACACTGGGGCTTCTTATAGAATTCCCTACCACACTGGTGACGCACTATATAACATTTGGTGCATGTTATCCACATGTAATTTCCTCTACGTTCACCCTTGAAATAGAGTTTCCTACCACTGGATAAATCATCTCCCTCTCCCATCACTGATCCTCCCGGGATCCCATTACTGCCTTCCCTCAGGCTTTATTTTGTGGTGAGGGATTGGTTTTCTATCTTTTAAATGGTGGTCAACCAGAAGATGTTAACTTATGATCATATGGTCTATGCAAGCCCAATCTCAAATCATCTCACATTCATTAACTTATCACCAGTCAAAGTAGTTGAAGAATGATGGTGTTCTGTGAGACGAGATGAATACTCCATTACAGACATGACACCCTAGTTAATTTTCATAAACTCTCCAGCATGGTCTCATCTCAAGATCTGTGGAATGAAGTAGTCATATAAGGCCATCTGGAAGTCTTCCCAGATGATAACCTGGCGATAATCATATTGGGAAATGGAATCTCACCAATGGGTGGTAGAGTCACTGATTATATAAATGGAATGCTTGACCCTCCACTCTAGGGGAATATACATATTCTCTAAGATTGATAACATGGACTCTATCAATGATTCTACAGCCTGAGTACTACTTTACCCCCAAATGCTGGGAGGAATATACTATTTGAATTCACATATCAACTATGCCATAGTAGGGGAAGGTTGCATAGCCCCTTATACATAATGCATAATATGAATGATTATATCTCATAACTGAGCATTCGTTCTCAGTGGAGGATCAATAGGAGGTTTCTCTATGGTACTATAGGAGTTAATACTAGTGGCTCAGTTTCCACCAACACTACAAAAAGTGACCTTTACCAATAGAAAATTACTGACAACTGATATAACTATAAGTAAAAATGATTATTTCCAACAGATATTAAATTCCATTGATATTAAATATTGGTACCAAAATATATTTTTACCAAAAAATATTTTTTTTATATTATTAGTTTAATGCCATCAAATCTTTTACCAAAATTTAAATTTGTTTCTTTATTACAATAATACTAACAATTGATTTTATGATATATGAATTTTTTGTTATAAATTAATATTACCAAAAAAACTTTTACAATAATAAAAATATTTTATCCATAAATTATTCAATAATATCAAAAAATTACCAAAAATTGAATATATATATATATATATCACCCCCTAAAAATAATTTTGATAAAAATAATTTGTATACATTGCATCATCATAAAAAAAAGAAACAAACAACAACTATAAATAAATATTAATAATGGAAAAAATTATAATGAAAAAAAACTATAAAATAATAATTAAAACCCCATTAATGTGACCCCCTACTACCGCGACACCCCTCCCCCAACCCTTCCTCCCTTTCCCCACCATCATTCCTCACGTGACTCCTCATAGGAACCAATCCTTATTCCTAGTTGGCTTTCCTCATTGAAATCCTCACAATAACCCCCTTCTTGTTCCCAGTCATCATCCCCTCTCATATCATCATGTGAATCTCCTCCCTATTCTTAGTCTGCATCCTCGTGTGAAACCCCACAATGGAGCTTTCCATTCGAGTTTTTCCAATCCCTCATCCCGCTCGATATCTGTCATCTGTATCACTTTGGACTAGCATCCCTGTGTGACCTCTATGTCCCTGGTGAACTAGATCAACCCTTTCTGCCCCTATAATCCCTTTCCACCATCCATAGTCATCAATACGATACCCACTAATTCCTCCTAGTTTGATTTTTGTCCAATTATAATTACTTTGGAATGTTTTCATGAAAATAACTCCCCTATCTTTCAACTCTGGTGAAGAATTCTAGTTGCTAATTAGAGTTGAGTTGGATGGCTAAGTTTAGCATTGGTTTTTAGTCTGGTCTATAGTTAGTAGTTTCTATTCAGTATATATTTGTTTTTAAATAGGTTATGTGATCATTATTGTTTCTATAACATCATGCATTGTTATAATGTTTGAATTTATAGGTATAGAATTTTATTTGATCTCTCTTGTTTTCTCACTAGTAGGTAATTTATAATCCCCCATGAAATCTAACTTAATTTGTCTCTCAAAATAAATTTTCATCCATTTTTTCCATTACTTATAATTTTTATTACTTTTTCCTCAATATGAAATTACCAAATATTCTAAAGGAAGTGTCTCATGGGGATGTATATTCTATTGACAAAATGAATGTCATTATTTTTTAGGTCTTCCCTTAACAACTCTTTTAAATCCATGTTTTATTCCTAGTTACTCTCTTTTAAGAAATACTTGTTTACATTGGTCGTTATTTTTTAATTTTTCTTCAATATTGGGTTTGTGCATGTCTTCCATTACTGGTGATAGTGAAAAAATTTTATTTAATGTTGTGTGTGTTAATTGTTTATATTTTATCCCCGTTATTAATACCTGAATTATTTTCATCATCTTCTAAAAACATATGATGACTATAAATTTTATTGGATATAATATCATCATTCATTTTTTGTGATAATTTTTATAGATATTGTGATATAACAATCACCACATGATCTCTTTATTAATTCCAAATTATATTGGAATGAGCCTCACTATTTTTTGTTTAAAAAAGTATAATTTTTTCTATTGGTGATATAAGTGCACCGTAAAAATTTGAAATACAACCATATATGTGAAAGTGGATACACATTCCAATGTTAGAGGAAATTATTCTTGATAAAACCATCTTTTTTTGGGTTAAATTTTTTATATATTTTTATCCATACTTCCAAGTGTTTGTAGATAATATATTATACCCCAAAAAAGTATAGTAAGCTTAAAAATACCAGTTCTTATGTCTAGAAAGGTTAGTAATTTTTAAAGTAGTTTTAGCATAACATTTATAAAAAATTAATTTAGAAATTTTAATATTTTGACTATTATATAACCACCCATTTATGCTTCAATAAAAAAGTTATATTAAAATATGATTTTCTCCCATATACAAATTTATGAATTTGTATTTATAAATTTAATTACTCAAAAAAAATTCTGATTCGTATTTTCTCAAATGATCATTGTATTGTAAAAATATACGGTCACCCAAAAAATCAATTTTTTTCTCAATTTAATTATTTATTAAACCTCAAATTTGATATTTCAAATTTATATTAATGTAGATATTTGTTTTTGAGGCCAAAATTGTTATCATTAAATAATAATAATTTTAAATGTTATTTCCAGACAAAGGACCCATCAGTGAAATGAGTTTATAGGGGATTGAGTAAGTGTTTTGTAATAGATTTGTAAAATGAGGTCAAATTCACATTATTGCAGTTTATTTTTATTTTTATTTGACTCTAGGATATTTATTAATCATACACACAAGTCTTTAAATACATAGTAGTTTATTATTACTTACCATCCTTAGTAAGGGGGAAAAATATTATAGTTATATGTCATAAATATTATTTTAGTTTATAATTATATTCCATAGAAATGAAAAATATGCATTTGAACTTATTAAATTTATTTTCAGAATATTAAAGTCAATTTTAATGGACATTCATCACTCAATAAGAATTATTATGTTCTTACAAGACCAAATTTTTTATCTATTCACCCATTTACATGAATGATTAAACATGATTATCATTTACAATAAAGAATATATTTTTTTACTAAAGTTTAATATCTTGTGGCGTGAATAGAGAAATATATTTATCTTTTAACTACAGCTGTTATTTACCTCAAACATAGATCATAACTCCCCGACCCCAGAAGCCCGGATCCGGTGCATTGTTTTAATACATTGGTATGATTATAAGGAATCAAGTCCCAAAGGACCGATTGGTTTAGAAGTCTTGGAAAATATATTAAATACATGAATGTTACATTACACATTCAAAAAAAAATGCCCACATCCGTTTGGACCTACTTTCCAAAGGCAGGCGCTCATTAGCTTGTGGACTGATGAGGCTTAGGAATTTGCATTGGTCGAGAGGATGGGAGGTCGGACTCATAACACCTTTTTGAGGGGAATTATTGTCTACTCCGGGACTCTCTATATAGATTTAAGTTATGTTCGTGAATCCTTATTATATTACCAAGTATAAAATGAGCTTTCCTTTAGTTTTAACAATCAATGATTAAATATGCAAGAAATTTAGAGAATCTTTTATATGTATTTGAGGTTCTTCATCAATAGAGAATCATCCATATCTGTTTAGAGATTCTTGGTCAATGGTATCCTTCAAAACATTTATATAAAAGTCTCTTGGTCATTATGATGACCAGGCTGGTTTTAAAGCCACTCAGTGGGGCACTTGAAGTTTATCGTCATTCAGAAGGACAGAGATTATTTCAAAGTTGGGATCGAACCCATAAATGGGCTACCTACGTATCCTTTGTTTTGGAAAAGGAATCAGAACCCACGTAGTTCGAGGAATGGGGTATGATGTTTATGATTGATGGATCAAAGATGAATGTCATAATTACTTTTACACTCTAAGCTCACGTGAGTCATGCTCGGTGTGAGAAACAAGAGGTATTGGTAAAATTTAGACAATTGTGCCATGAAAGATGCAATCATAAGAATTTGTTTGGGGCTTATGTATGGATGACTGCCCAGATAGATGAAGGTTTAGGATTTACTTTTAGGGAGAAAATCCATGAACAGGGTCCATAAAGGTATATGTGCTTTATGGAGATTTGAATACTCTAATCTTGGGGTTTACTCCTAAGGAGGATTCCCAAGTTAGGAGGGGACTTATGATTGGGTTTTATTCCTGAAAAGGAAACCCAAATCAAAGGTAAATTATGACTGGTTAAGAGAAGTTTAAGGGGACTTGGGGCTTACTCCTTAAAAGGAAGCCCAAGGTTATGACTGAGTCTTATTCCTGAAAAGGAGACCCAGGTTAGGGATTAAGGTTTGGGGCTTACTCCTAAGGAGGATGCCCAAGGTTTATGACTGGGACTTATTCCTGAGAAGGAAGCCCAGGTTAAGGGACTTGGGGCTTACTCCTGAAAAAGGAAGCCCAAGGTTATGACTGAGTCTTATTCCTGAAAAGGAGACTCAGGTTAAGGATTCTCTCATCTTTAAAGGATGAGGTTGAATGAATGAACTCTCAATCTTTGGTGACATAAAGATGTTTAAATCACTAGGTTTTGAGAGATATTTCACAGAATTCCTTTCAGATAAGGATGTCAAATCAAGAAATCATGCCATAAATGGCTTTGAAGAGTATCTTGAGGACTGAATCTTGAATAGGAAAGGTGAAATGGCTTAAGAGGGGTAAAATTGGCAAGATGGGCACCCAAAAAGATAGGGGTGCGCAAGTATTAAAAGTCGCGCAAGTCCTACGGTGGCGCGCAAGTACTGTTCGTGCAAGTATACTTGCGCGACATGAGGGATACTTGCGCGATTTTCAACCAGAGTTGAATTACTTGAGCGACTCTTTATAAAACCCTTTACAATCCTCTTGAGGTTCTTCCAGAGAAGGGACGCGCAAGTTATATTGAAGGAATTAAGTCGGCGCGCAAGTGTTTGATAAGTTTCAACACTTAGGCCTTCCTTCTTCTCTTTAGATCTTCCATTCTAGGTAAGAAATTACCGTAGAAGTGTTATGGAAGCTTTAAGAAGAGACTTGGGCGTCGGGAGCTTCGATCCGAGTTTCTGGAAAAAGATCCTCTCGAATGGGGGGCCCACAGGGTCTATTTATAGGCAAAAGAAGACCCCGGGCGGTTACTGGGCGGTTACCAGGCGGTTACCACCTATGTCGCGCAAGTCCCTTGCACGACCATGAGGAGTCGCGCAAGTGTTGAGGCAGCGCGCAAGTGTACTTGCGCGACCAAGAGGGAACTTGCGCGACCTATGGGCAATGTTCTCCTTTTTTATCCCTTTGTCGATTTTTGATGTTTCTTCAAAGGATTAATCACTTTGAGCTCAGATATTCCCTTTTCCGATCTTTAGATTCTGTGACGAAAGGAGCGTCAACATTAGTCCCCCCTCAGAGTTGGATCCGGAAAGAAATGAGGATTTGACTCTGAGGAAATCGAATCCCTCCAAAGGAAAAGGGAGGCGCGCAAGTCTTCAGTGCGCAGAGGGCAGCGCGCAAGTGTGCTGGAACATGACTTTTATTCAGAGTTCCTTTGTCTTTTGTGTGGGCAGTTTAAAGTCATGCACGCCGGACATAAAGGGGCTAATGTTTAAGGTCGAAATAGCTTTTACCGAAAATGGATTAAAAAAATGGATTCAATTCCTTGACAATTTATCTGAAAACATATTACCATACTCAAGTATGAGGGAAAAAATGTAAACTATAGCTTAAGAATATTTGAATCTGAGGAATGATATGAAAAAGAGCTAAAAGGCATTAGAAGAAGTAGTTTCTAAGAATGAAGTTACTATTATTTAACAAAACCCGTTAGGGGGTTGAAATATGCAGGGCCACCTATGGGCATTGGCTGCATAGTCAAATAAAATAGCATCTTTTGGCTGACAAGTCTGTTATGTGGACTGTTTATGCAAGGCCACCTATGGGCACGTGCTGCATAGTCAGGCAAAAGAACTCCCAGAAATTTACTTTCCTAGTGCTAAAAGCTAGTGAAAGTTTATGGAGATTCAAATTTTCTAAAGCATAGATTTTGTTGTATGGAAAGAGGTACATGAATATGGAGAAGATATTTCCAAACAAGAATATCGAAGAACTGGATGAACATCACTCCTACGAAGGTCTGACCCAAATGTAGGGAAGAAGAATAAACCATAGACTTGAATACTTTCAGATCATGAAAAAGGATATGGGACAAATACGTTAAGGATGGCTATTTTTGCGGATCCCTACATACTGTCGTTTAAGACAAATAAGGACAAAAGAGGCATTCTTCCCAAGAATGAAGTTACTATTATTTAACAAAACCCGTTAGGGGGTTGAAATATGCAGGGCCACCTATGGGCATTGGCTGCATTGTCAAATAAAATAGCATCTTTTGGCTGACAAGTCTTTTATGTGGACTGTTTATGCAAGGCCACCTATGGGCACGTGCTGCATAGTCAGGCAAAAGAATTCTCAGAAGTTTGACATTTTTGTGACTAAAAGTCATGAAAAGGGTTATGAAGATCTGAAAATATTTAAGGTTAGGATTTTAATACATAAAGATGGGTATTTTCCAATGTATATAGAGATACATAGGTCAATGAAAACCATAATCATGTTGTGGCTAGGTCCTGAATTGAAATTTTGGACTTCACTACGTATCTCATAAGAATGAGAATCAAGCCATACGTAGTTCTTGAAATGTAGTTTAACGTCGTGCAGGACGAAAGTATGAGTGATCTTAGTTTAGGGTCAATGAATTCGGACCATAATAATGAATACACAGTGTGTGTTTTCATGAGGACTTTTCAGCCAAGGGACTGAAAGTGAAATTTGGGGTTAGGCCCAAAAGACCTGGGACTAGATTCGAGGGACACTCGAATGTTCCTACGTATCCCATAAGGATGGGAATCAAGTCCACGTAGTTCTAGAACTACCCTTTGTACAAATTTGGTTCGTACATGTGAAGGGTGAAAGGGGACTTTAGTACAATAATGTTTTAACCTGAGATAAAAAATTTAGGCATTACCATGTATGCACGTAGTCTTTTTGAAATGAAACATGATTGAAAAATCAATGTCTATAATAGTTCTCTCTCGAGTGAGGAGATCAAAGAATATTGTAGTTTATTGTCGTACCGGACAAAAGTGTTGTATAGTTTAACGTCATATAACAAGGACGAAAGTGAATCAATGTAAAGATATTGATTCCAGGGGCGGTTTCACGAATCAACATCATATGAGATGGTGGTGAAACGATGTGGAGAGATTGTTTTTGATACAATGATCTAATAAAAAATGTTGTTGGGACTTACACATGGTTAGTGGCCCAAAGGGAGTGTTATGGTTGATGTTCACTCTAAGCTCACGTGAGTCATACTCGGTGTGAGAAACAAGAGGTAATAACAACCTTAACGATGCACAGTTTAATGTCATGTAGGACATATCAAGGAATTTCTGTACAGTTTAGCGTCATGTAGTTAGGACGATGGGGACAATACAGTTTAACGTCATATTGGACGAAAAGGGGGATTGTGCAGTTTTAATGTCATGCTGGACTTTTGATGATTATATAGTTTAACGTCTTTCCGGACGTGAGGGACTTTTATACAGTTTAGCGTCATGTAGTTAGGACGTCACAGTTTAACGTCTTTCTGGACATAAGGGATTTGCAAATAGTTTATGGTCATATACATGGACCAGGGATGATGCAGTTTAAGGTCATGCTGGACGGTTTAGAGAACTTTTTCACAGTTTAATGTCGTGTGGGACGAAATTGCAGTTTAAGGTCATACTGGACCATTACTGTACAGTTTAAAGTCATGTAGCTAGGACTAACTGGTGCTGTACAGTTTAAAGTCATGGAACTAGGACTAAGGTGAACAAATATGAGGATATCAGTTCTGGGGACTTTTTTTTTACAGTTTAATGTCATGCTGGACGAATTAGTAACCAATGTGACAGTTTAATGTCATGTTGGACGATAAGGGAACTGACACAGTTTAACGTCATGCTGGACGATGAAAGTGCCACACAGTTTAATGTCATGTTGCTAGGACACAATATAGTTTAATGTCATCTCGGACAAAATACAGTTTAGTGTCATGTAGGACAATAAGGGACTTAACACAGTTTAACGTCATGCTGGACGATAGAAGTGCCACACAGTTTAATGTCATGTTGCTAGGACACAATATAGTTTAATGTCATCTCGGACAAAATATAGTTTAATGTCATCTCGGACAAAATATAGGAACTTCTATACAGTTTATTGTCATGTAGGACAAAATCAGGGACTATGCAGTTTAAAGTCCTGCAGTTAGGACTATTGGTGCTGCACAGTTTAGTGTCATGTTGCAGGGACATAAGTGCGAATAGTTTAAGGTCATATGCATGGACCGTACAGTTTATCGTCACGCTGGACGTAGTTGTAGTTTAAGGTCATACTGGACCATTGCTGTATAGTTTAACGTCATATAGCAAGGACAACATATAGTTTAATGTCATCTCGGACATATACAGTTTAGTGTCATGTAGGACATATTTGCAGTTTAAGGTCATACTGGACCATGGTGCAGTTTAAGGTCATACTGGACCATGGTGCAGTTTAAGGTCATACTGGACCGTGGTGCAGTTTAAGGTCATACTGGACCGTGGTGCAGTTTAAGGTCATACTGGACCGTGGTGCAGTTTAAGGTCATACTGGACCGTGGTGCAGTTTGAGGTCATACTGGACCGTGGTGCAGTTTAAGGTCATACTAGACTGTGGTGCAGTTTAAGGTCATACTGGACCGTGGTGCAGTTTAAGGTCATACTGGACCGTGGTGCAGTTTAAGGTCATACTGGACCGTGGTGCAGTTTAAGGTCATACTGGACCATGGTGCAGTTTAAGGTCATACTGGACCATTGTTGTATGAACCAAATGTAAGAGTCTTGGTTCTGGGAACAATATTTTGTGTTTATACAAAATACTTCTTCAGAAATATGGCATTGGTTGGAGTCGTGATGTGTTCTCCATCCATTGAGATCAAACAGAACCAAAGATTAACTCTTCGTCTGATAAAGACTCTGCCTGATTAGCCTGTTTAGGCTGTGCCGTTTGATGGGGCGGTGCCCGTTGCTTTGAAGTAGATGGCATGAAATCTGCCAGAGTCAAAGACAATTTAGGCTTTGATGCATACTCATCTTCTCTTGATTCCTCTTTCTTCTTTGAATTGTGCTGCCCTTTTGAGGATTTGTCCTTTGATGGAGGCTTTACTGCAGCTTTTGTAGGAGACACAATTGGCTTCTTCAATTGTGTTTGCAAAATGGAATGGGTCCGATTGATTGTCTTTCTGACCATCCAATCATCATATTTTTTCGCAGTTTTGCTTTTGACTTCCTGCCACTCGCCTCCTTCTTCTGGATCTGTAGCGGTAATACACGCTACATGAGCTGAAGAACCCTTCAATTTGACTTGTCCCAAGTCGACCATCTTTTGCAGGAGGTCTTTAAAGACAAAACACACCTGGATGGGATGCCCCAACATTTGATGAAAGGGACAATAATTGGGACGGTCTTCATCTCCTTCTTTGTTTGGTTTCTTCGGCACTGGTAATTGAACCAAATTATTTTCCAGAGCTGAAATGAAGTAACCAGGAACTTGCTCATTTCGAAAAGAGTATGTTTTACTCTTCATATCCTCAAATTGTTTTCGTCGTTGATCTTTTTGATCATTTGGACGAAATAGCCTTTGTTTTTGGTGTTCAGGAGGTGGAGCCCTTCGAGAAGATGAAGGTTTTGAAGTAGAAATAGGTACAGGTGCCTGTTTAAGCATAACTGTAGCAGTTTCTGCCTTACCCATTCTTCTTCCTGGAGCTGATGGAATTACACGAGATTTAACCTTAGCCTGTATAAGGGAATCTTCAATCTGTTGAGCAATTGAAGTAAGGTCTCGAAACCCTCCTGTGTATTTCACAGGGATCAATGGCGTACGTAATTCATCATGCAAATTTGCCACACAGATTGGCAACAATTCCTCCTGAGGGAGTGATAATCTCAAGGAATACGTTAATCCCTTCCAACGAGCAATGAAATCAGAGACTCTTTCATTCTCCCTTTGCTTGCAGTTTGTAAGATCGAAAACTGTCGTTTTTGGCAAAGTTGAGCTAAACTGAAGAAGGAATTTTTGACGAAGATCCTCCCATCCGATGACTGACCGGGATTTCAAGCTTGTATACCAGACAAAAGCTGGTCCTTGCAAGGTTCGCACGAAGCATCTGAGTTTCACTGCTTCTTGCTGCTCTGGAGTTCCCATCATAGGATCACAACAAGATACGTAATGCGTCAAATGTTGTTCAGGGTCGCCTGATCCATTGAAAGTAGGAAAAATAGGATTTCCAAAACTGGATGGAGGAGAAATTGAATCTACCCATTCAGGGTAAACTTTCTTTTCAGGTTGAACTTGCGCCCGTTTCCCTTCCATAGTTTCTAACCGAGCTGTTAATGACTCAATAGTAGTTATTAACTTTTGAGAAACGTCAGGTTGAACTTGGTTTTGGGTAGGTGCAATGAATGGAGCTTGGACAGACGTGGTGGTTGGTGCTGCAACTGATGGTAGTGCTGCCAACCGTTGTTGCATTTGACCCGTAGGATTAAACCTCTGTGGGTGTACTGACAAAGGAGGATATTCTTGATCCATCTCAGTAGTTACAACAAATTCCTTCGGCTGTCGGACTTCAGCATTCTTAAGAAGAAGACTACTCTGAAGTAGTTCTGCATTCAACCTTCTTAATTCTTTCATTTCTTCCTCCTGTTGTGCAAATATTTGCTCTAATGAGAGTGATTGACCTCCTTCAGAGGAAGGGTGAGAAGTAACCTGATTCTTTCCTTTCCCCTTATTGGATCCTTTTCGGAGAGGGGGAAGTGGGTTACTTGAAGGAATACCCAGATTCTGGGTAAGCCTTTGATTACGTGTGCGCACACCTTCTTCATTTAGGTCTGTGTGTGCGACTTCTTGAGCAGGAACCTCTTCGTCTGATCCCTCTGATTGAGCCTCATTTGGTGAATCAGCAGCAACGGCATTGATGACATTAATGGATGCATATTGCATGGAATCCTTTTTATCAGCATTTTTGTGATATTGTCTTCTTCTATGTCCATGATGAGACATAGCATTCCGTTGACTTGATCCCTCAGGAACTTCTTGGAAAACCGTCACTTGGAGAGAATCTCCTGATAGCTTGGCTCTTCGTTCCTCTTGAGGCTTATTCCCTAATCGAGAGAATACTGACTTTCTCTGAGGGAGGGATTGAGGATTTGAAAAAGTCCCCAGTCCTATGGACTGGGGGTGTCTCTGCTGCTTCCGCTCAACTCCTCGAATCCCATTCGTTGATTCTGAGGGTTGGGTTAGAGAAGTCCCCAGTCTGGCAAGCTGAGGTGTCTCTTGACATGCTATGTCTGAGATCTTCTTGAAATCTCTCTTGATCTTGCGAATCTTAGTTCGGAAATTCGCTGGATGCATTAACCTGTATCCACTTTTATCACCTGGTTCAACAGACCGTTGGATGATTTCCGAAACTTCTGCCATTTGATGACGTGTTTGCTCCAGACGAGAGGCTTGTGCAATATTCTCGCCTGCTTGGTGTAGGAGAAATTCAACAACATGTTCTCTATATTCACACCATTGTTGTTGCTTTTAATGCACAGCATAACCGAAATGAAGGAGTAGCAGCGCAGCTGCATTTCAGGTGTATAGTTTTTTGCATTTGGAACATTGACTCCTTGCAAGTGACCATGACCACATAGAGACAGGTAGATGCTCTGTGGGAAATTAAGATGATATTTCTTCAAGTACTTAGCCAAATCTGGAAGTGTGCTGTCGCAGATGTCATAGTAATCAGGGCCAATGATTTTCATCATGTCATCAATCCGCTTGCTAGCCAGTTCATAACTCGTTCCAATTCCCTTGGGAAACACTGAATCTGCACAAAAGATGAATAAACTAACTCTTAAATGGGTTTATTTTTCATAAATTTTGTGAAGAAATTTGAAAAAAATGGCTAAGGCATTAAGGCGCGCAAGTCTACAAAATGGCGTGCAAGTATTCACGTTCCGCGCTAGTTTTCATCGTGCAAGTATAAACCGCGCAAGTACGAATACCTTTACAGGAGCGCGACATCAAGGAAAAACAGAGCAGACTTGCGCGGCTTAGGTGACCTGCGCGGCGAGAGCTCGAGAAGGTATGAAGTCCGGAAATCCGGATACTTGTACGGAGGTGAGGCCGTATATTTATAGGCCAGGAGGCCTACCTGCGCGCCATACCAGAGGGTTTAAGGCCTGCGCGACGCAGACTTGCGCACCTCCCTCTGCGCACTGAAGACTTGCGCGCCTCCCTTTTCCTTTGGAGGGATTCGATTTCCTCAGAGTCAAATCCTCATTTCTTTCCGGATCCAACTCTGAGGGGGGACTTTTTTTGACGCTCCTTTCGTCACAGAATCTAAAGATCGGAAAAGGGAATATCTGAGCTCAAAGTGATTAATCCTTTTAAGAAACATCAAAAATCGACAAAGGGATGAAAAAGGAGAACATTGCCCATAGGTCGCGCAAGTTCCCTCTTGGTCGCGCAAGTACACTTGCACGCCGCCTCAACACTTGCGCGACTCCTCATGGTCGTGCAAGGGACTTGCGCGACATATGTGGTAACCGCCTGGTAACCTCCCAGTAACCGCCCGGGGTCTTCTTTTGCCTATAAATAGACCCTGTGGGCCCCCCATTCGAGAGGATCTTTTTTTCCAGAAACTCGGATCGAAGCTCCCGACGCCCAAGTCTCTTCTTAAAGCTTCCATAACACTTCTAAGGTAATTTCTTACCTAGAATGGAAGATCTAAAGAGAAGAAGGAAGGCCTAAGTGTTGAAACTTATCAAACACTTGCGCGCCAACTTAATTCCTTCAATATAACTTGCGTGTCCCTTCTCTGGAAGAACCTCAAGAGGATTGTAAAGGGTTTTCTAAAGAGTCGCTCAAGTAATTCAACTCTGGTTGAAAATCGCGCAAGTATCCCTCATGTCGCGCAAGTATACTTGCGCGACCAGTACTTGCGCGCCGCCGCAGGACTTGCGCGACTTTTAATACTTGCGCGCCCCTATATTTTTTGGGTGCCCATCTTGCCCATTTTACCCCTCTTAAGCCATTTCACCTTTCCTATTCAAGATTCAGTCCTCAAGATACTCTTCAAATCCATTTATGGCATGATTTCTTGATTTGACATCCTTATCTGAAAGGAATTCTGTGAAATATCTCTCAAAACCTAGTGATTTAAACATCTTTATGTCACCAAAGATTGAGAGTTCATTCATTCAACCTCATCCTTTAAAGATGAGAGAATCCCTAACCTGGGTCTCCTTTTCAGGAATAAGACTCAGTCATAACCTTGGGCTTCCTTTTCAGGAGTAAGCCCCAAGTCCCCTAACCTGGGCTTCCTTTTTAGGAGTAAGTCCCAGTCATAATCTTGGGCATCCTCCTCAGGAGTAAGCCCCAATCAAGTCCTTTAATCTTGGGAATCTTTCTTAAGAATAAGCCCCAACCTCAAATATGGGCATCCTCCTCAGGAGTAAGCCCCAAACCTTAATCCCTAACCTGGGTCTCCTTTTCAGGAATAAGACTCAGTCATAACCTTGGGCTTCCTTTTCAGGAGTAAGCCCCAAGTCCCCTAACCTGGGTCTCCTTTTCAGGAATAAGACTCAGTCATAACCTTGGGCTTCCTTTTAAGGAGTAAGCCCCAAGTCCCCTTAAACTTCTCTTAACCAGTCATAATTTACCTTTGATTTGGGTTTCCTTTTCAGGAATAAAACCCAATCATAAGTCCCCTCCTAACTTGGGCATCCTCCTTAGGAGTAAGCCCCAAGATTAGAGTATTCAAATCTCCATAAAGCACATATACCTTTATGGACCCTGTTCATGGATTTTCTCCCTAAAAGTAAATCCTAAACCTTCATCTATCTGGGAAGTCATCCATACATAAGCCCCAAACAAATTCTTATGATTGCATCTTTCATGGCACAATTGTCTAAATTTTACCAATACCTCTTGTTTCTCACACCGAGCATGACTCACGTGAGCTTAGAGTGTAAAAGTAATTATGACATTCATCTTTGAGCCATCAATCATGAACATCATACCCCATTCCTCGAACTACGTGGGTTCTGATTCCTTTTCCAAAACAAAGGATACGTAGGTAGCCCATTTATGGGTTCGATCCCAACTTTGAAATAATCTATGTCCTTCTGAATGACGATAAACTTCAAGTGCCCCACTGAGTGGCTTTAAAACCAGCCTGGTCATCATAATGACCAAGAGACTTTTATATAAATGTTTTGAAGGATACCATTAACCAAGAATCTCTAAACAGATATGGATGATTCTCTATTGATGAAGAACCTCGAATACATATAAAAGATTCTCTAAATTTCTTGCATATTTAATCATTGATTGTTAAAACTAAAGGAAATCTCATTTTATACTTGGTAATATAATAAGGATTCACGAACATAACTTAAATCTATAAAGAGAGTCCCGGAGTAGACAATAATTCCCCTCAAAAAGGTGTGATGAGTCCGACCTCCCATCCTCTCGACCAATGCAAATTCCTAAGCCTCATCAGTCCACAAGCTAATGAGCGCCTGCCTTTGGAAAGTAGGTCCAAACGGATGTGGAATCATTGGATGTTTCCGGTTCTACGAACAAACCCGCTAGAAACCGATCGGAACGTTTGAATCTCCTGTCCAGGAGGTCATCCCCGTAATCCGTGTGGAAACAAAAATGGTGAACCCGACGTGAATCCTTAACCAAGTTAAAGTGATGTTCTTCTTATTTTTTAGGCCCCTTGGGCCAACAAAGCAATCATTGACATATGCTCATCCAAAAGATGAAGTAGCCAGATTCATCTTGATTATGTCTGTTACATGGAACAAGCACTCTTTTCTCAAAGATCTTCTGCAAAAAATGGCTTTCCTTAAATTCACCCCTGTGAATACTGCTGCTGTGAACACCTCTACTGTGAGGTCTGCTGCTGTGAAAACCAATGCTGCTACTCCTACTGGAATGTCATCCGCTCTGAGGATGACATCACCAACTCAGCGTCTTCAACGCTGTGTTTCTAATGCACTGGTTAAGGAATACCGTCGCAACGGTACTATCCCAACTCTGGAGGCCGCTCGTCAAGCCCTCCAAGTTAACAACTCTACCTGGTCATCCGGACAACGGCGGCCAGCAATCAAGAAGCAGGCGGTGCTGACTACCGTCTCTAACCGTTTCGGGTCGTTATCCCCGGAACGCAGTTTCCATTCACTCCCTTACTCCGAGGAAGTGAATGAGCAGGTCCCGCAGGACCTTAATTCAAAAAGACAGGAGTCCTTCTCAAGGGCTCCCATCAACAATCGCCGCCAGACTCGTGCGGTAGTGCGCCCTCAACATGATGAGGGTACCGGCTCCAGGCATTCAGCTCAGGTTCCTCGAACCCGAGCAGGCAAGATGAATCACCAGAGACGGAATCCGGTTAACAATAGGCAGGTTGTCATCCCTGCCATCTCCGGAGAAGTCCACCAACCTAACTTGGTGGCAAATAACGAGCAGGCATACACACCTGTTCGTTTTAATCCCGCTGTCCAGCAGACTCGTCTGGCAGCATCAAGCCGATCCCACCAGGCAATTTCGGCGGAGTACCATAGGCAGGAACATACACCTGCTTATACATCAGCAGTTAGTCAGCAGGCTCATCTGACTACATATGATGGATCTCGTCAACCGCGTTTGGCGAAGTGTAATCAGCAGGCACATACACCTGCTCATACTAATCAAGCCTACCAACAGTCTCGCTTGGTAGCGCAAGGAGAAGTCAGTCGGAAAGTCCCGACGACAAACAGGAGGCAGACTAAACTCTCTACCTCCACACTTGAGTACTGTCAGGATTCACTGACAGGAAAAGGAGGACAGGAGCAGGCACATACACCTACTCCAAGCCCGGAATGGACGTATATCCCCGTTCCGGCGGCTGAAGTCACCAAACATATTTTGTCAATGGTGAAGGAGCAGAAGCAAATTCATGCTCATATTCTGGATGCTTGCCAGGATATCATAACAACTTTAGCATCATCTCAGGGACAGACACATAAATCTATCCCTAGCAATGGAGTGACACATCAAAGATTCACTCCGGAACAGACACACACATCTGTTCCAGTCCAAGAGGGTTATGGGGCATACTCCCCCATATCATACGGACAACCAAGTCAGGCACATACACCTGATTTGAGCGATGATCGTCAGCCTAACCTGACCATCTTTCCTGATCAGGCACATACACCAGCTCAGAGCAATCACTTTCGTCATCAAGTGGTTTCTAAAGCGAGTAAGAAGGCATCTGAGAAAAAGATCCGCCCAGCACAGTCAGGAGATCAAAGGCCAATCTGCAACAAGGCCTTGCTCGATGCTGGAGTTCTTGAAGCCCTCAGACATTTATCTGTCGAAATTCAATATTCTACTCCCTCAGTTCCCAATAACAGGAACATTAATCCCGAAGGTCTTCAACAGACACTTCCTCATGAAGACTTGCTTCATGAAAATTCGGTCAATCTTGAAGTTTCTTCTTCAGATGAGAGCCACAGGAACCCTCTGTGTGGTCAGAAGGCCAAGGAGAAAGAGATTTCATCTTTTGCTGTAACCCATCATGATGGTCCTCCTCATGGTTATGAACTTCGCTGCGAAAGTCCTCTCCGCAGTAGTGATTCACATTGTCTCGAAAATTCTTCAGAAGGCAATGTAGTGACGAGAAATCCCTCCTATCTCGAGGCACTTGCAAACGTTAAACCAGTCATGTCTGATGCTTTACTATCGGCAGGTGAAACTCTTTCTCCATCAGAAGATAACCTGGGGTTCAGGTTATTCTCCGAACCTTCCCTGGGTCATTCATCTTCCGGCATGAATAGTGATTTCTCTACCAATCTTGTTGAATCCGATGAAGCAACAAGGAAACACCAACTCTGGTCCAAACAGGTAGAAGAATCTTCATTTAATGATAAAGAGGAAATGCTGAACATAAGGAAAAAACTGGCAAAAGGTGAAGTACCAGTCATGTTTTGGCCTTTGGCTGATTCCCAGTATGACATTCCAAAGATGTTGACGGATGATGGAATCCATGATATTCGTCTCAACATATGGAAAACTCTTTGTCAATTAAAGAAGAAGGTATTATCTTACGATGAATATGAAAATCATCTTAAGATAATAGAAGGGTTACAACGCCAGATTGATTTGACATCTCTATCAGTCTCTCGGTATCCGAAGGCTGAAAAGCAACAGAGAACCTTTCAACGTTCATGCCTTGGCGCACTAAGAAGATTGCGTCAGTTAATTTCCAATGCTCCATCTAATGTTCATATCAGAGGATGGGGTATTCACGGAGCACTACATTTCACAGTGCTTTCCGGTCAGCAAAGCCCGCTGAAAATGGTCTCATGAAATGTTATTGCCCATGGCCGGCCACAGTCAATGGGCTTTGTTCATAATCAAAAGCTTGCTCAAGAACAAGCTTCAACTAGTTCCTCTCAAAATCAAGTATATAGAGAACAGTTTGTTGAATTGCTCCTACACCAAGCAGGCGAGAATATTGCACAAGCCTCTTGTCTGGAGCAAACACGTCATCAAATGACAGAAGTTTCGGAAATCATCCAACGGTCTGTTGAACCAGGTGATAAAAGTGGATACAAGTTAATGCATCCATCTAATTTCCGAACTAAGATTCGCAAGATCAAGAGAGATTTCAAGAAGATCTCAGACATAGCATGTCAAGAGACACCCCAGCTTGCCAGACTGGGGACTTCTCTAACCCAACCCTCAGAATCAACGAATGGGATTCGAGGAGTTGAGCGGAAGCAGCAGAGACACCCCCAGTCCATAGGACTGGGGACTTTTTCAAATCCTCAATCCCTCCCTCAGAGAAAGTCAGTATTCTCTCGATTAGGGAATAAGCCTCAAGAGGAACGAAGAGCCAAGATATCAGGAGATTCTCTCCAAGTGACGGTTTTCCAAGAAGTTCCTGAGGGATCAAGTCAACGGAATGCTATGTCTCATCATGGACATAGAAGAAGACAATATCACAAAAATGCTGATAAAAAGGATTCCATGCAATATGCATCCATTAATGTCATCAATGTTGTTGCTGCTGATTCACCAAATGAGGCTCAATTAGAGGGATCAGACGAAGAGGTTCCTGCTCAAGAAGTCGCGCACACAGACCTAAATGAAGAAGGTGTGCGCACACGTAATCAAAGGCTTACCAAAAATCTGGGTATTCCTTCAAGTAACCCACTTCCCCCTCTCCGAAAAGGATCCAATAAGGGGAAAGGAAAGAATCAGGTTACTTCTCACCCTTCCTCTGAAGGAGGTCAATCGCTCTCATTAGAGCAAAGATTTGCACAACAGGAGGAAGAAATGAAAGAATTAAGAAGGTTGAATGCAGAACTACTTCAGAGTAGTCATCTTCTTAAGAATGATGAAGTCCGACAGCCGAAGGAATTTGTTGTAACTACTGAGATGGATCAAGAATATCCTCCTTTGTCAGTACACCCACAGAGGTCTAATCCTACGGGTCAAACGCAACAACGGTTGGCAGCACTACCATCAGTTGCAGCACCAACCACCACGTCTGTCCAAGCTCCATTCATTGCACCTACCCAAAACCAAGTTCAACCTGACGTTTCTCAAAAGTTAATAACTACTATTGAGTCATTAACAGCTCGGTTAGAAACTATGGAAGGGAAACGGGTGCAAGTTCAACCTGAAAAGAAAGTTTACCCTGAATGGGTAGATTCAATTTCTCCTCCATCCAGTTTTGGAAACCCTATTTTCCCTACTTTCAATGGATCAGGCGACCCTGAACAACATTTGACGCATTACGTATCTTGTTGTGATCCTATGATGGGAACTCCAGAGCAGCAAGAAGCAGTGAAACTCAGATGCTTCGTGCGAACCTTGCAAGGACCAGCTTTTGTCTGGTATACAAGCTTGAAATCCCGGTCAGTCATCGGATGGGAGGATCTTCGTCAAAAATTCCTTCTTCAGTTTAGCTCAACTTTTCCAAAAACGACAGTTTTCGATCTTACAAACTGCAAGCAAAGGGATAATGAAAGAGTCTCTGATTTCATTGCTCGTTGGAAGGGATTAACGTATTCCTTGAGTTTATCACTCCCTCAGGAGGAATTGTTGCCAATCTGTGTGGCAAATTTGCGTGATGAATTACGTACGCCATTGATCCCTGTGAAATACACAGGAGGGTTTCGAGACCTTACTTCAATCGCTCAATAGATTGAAGATTCCCTTATACAGGCTAAGGTTAAATCTCGTGTAATTCCATCAGCTCCAGGAAGAAGAATGGGTAAAGTAGAAACTGCTACAGTTATGCTTAAACAGGCACCTGTACCTATTTCTACTTCAAAACCTTCATCTTCTCGAAGGGCTCCACCTCCTGAACGCCAACAACAAAGGCTATTTCGTCCAAATGATCAAAAAGATCAACGACGAAAACAATTTGAGGATATGAAGAGTAAAACATACTCTTTCCGAAATGAGCAAGTTCCTGGTTACTTCATTTCAGCTCTGGAAAATAATTTGGTTCAATTACCAGTGCCGAAGAAACCAAACAAGGAAGGAGATGAAGACCGTCCCAATTATTGTCCCTTTCATCAAATGTTGGGGCATCCCATCCAGGAGTGTTTTGTCTTTAAAGACCTCCTGCAAAAGATGGTCGACTTGGGACAAGTCAAATTGAAGGGTTCTTCAGCTCATGTAGCGTGTATTACCGCTACAGATCCAGAAGAAGGAGGCGAGTGGCAGGAAGTCAAAAGCAAAACTGCGAAAAAATATGATGATTGGATGGTCAGAAAGACAATCAATCGGACCCATTCCATTTTGCGAACACAATTAAAGAAGCCAATTGTGTCTCCTACAAAAGCTGCAGTAAAGCCTCCATCAAAGGACAAATACTCAAAAGGGCAGCGCAATTCAAAGAAGAAAGAGGAATCAGGAGAAGATGAGTATGCATCAAAGCCTAAATTGTCTTTGACTCTGGCAGATTTCATGCCATCTACTTCAAAGCAACGGGCACCGCCCCATCAAACGGCACAGCCTAAACAGGCTAATCAGGCAGAGTCATTATCAGACGAAGAGTTAATCTTTGGTTTTGTTTGATCTCAATGGATGGAGAACACATCACGACTCCAACCAATGCCAGATTTCTGAAGAAGTATTTTGTATAAACACAAAATATTGTTCCCAGAACCAAGACTCTTACATTTGGTTCATACAGCAATGGTCCAGTATGACCTTAAACTGCACCATGGTCCAGTATGACCTTAAACTGCACCATGGTCCAGTATGACCTTAAACTGCACCATGGTCCAGTATGACCTTAAACTGCACCATGGTCCAGTATGACCTTAAACTGCACCATGGTCCAGTATGACCTTAAACTGCACCATGGTCCAGTATGACCTTAAACTGCACCATGGTCCAGTATGACCTTAAACTGCACCATGGTCCAGTATGACCTTAAACTGCACCATGGTCCAGTATGACCTTAAACTGCAAATATGTCCTACATGACACTAAACTGTATATGTCCGAGATGACATTAAACTATATGTTGTCCTTGCTATATGACGCTAAACTATACAGCAATGGTCCAGTATGACCTTAAACTACAACTACGTCCAGCATGACGATAAACTGTACGGTCCGTGCATATGAGCTTAAACTATTCGCACTACGGTCCATGCATATGACCTTAAACTATTCGCACTTATGTCCCTGCAACATGACACTAAACTGTGCAGCACCAATAGTCCTAACTGCAAGACTTTAAACTCTATAGTCCCTGATTTTGTCCTATATGACAATAAACTGTATAGAAGTTCCTATATTTTGTCCGAGATGACATTAAACTATATTTTGTCTGAGATGACATTAAACTATATTATGTCCTAGCAACATGACATTAAACTGTGTGACACTTCTATTGTCCAGCATGACGTTAAACTGTGTTAAGTCCCTTATTGTCCTACATGACACTAAACTGTATTTTGTCCGAGATGGCATTAAACTATATTGTGTCCTAGCAACATGACATTAAACTGTGTGGCACTTTCATCGTCCAGCATGACGTTAAACTGTGTCAGTTCCCTTATCGTCCAACATGACGTTAAACTGTCACATTGGTTACTAATTTGTCCAGCATGACATTAAACTGTAAAAAAGTCCCCAGAACTGATATCCTCATATTTGTTCACCTTAGTCCTAGTTCCATGACTTTAAACTGTACAGCACCAGTTAGTCCTAGCTACATGACTTTAAACTGTACAGTAATGGTCCAGTATGACCTTAAACTGCAATTTCGTCCCACACGACATTAAACTGTGAAAAAGTTCTCTAAACCGTCCAGCATGACCCTAAACTACATCATCCCTGGTCCATGTATATGACCATAAACTATTTGCAAATCCCTTATGTCCAGCAAGACGTTAAACTGTGACATCCTAACTACATGACGCTAAACTGTATAAAATTCCCTCACGTCCGAAAAGAAGTTAAACTATATAATCATCAAAAGTCCAGCATGACATTAAAACTGCATAATCCCCCTTTCGTCCAATATGACGTTAAACTGTGTTGTCCCCATCGTCCTAACTACATGACGCTAAACTGTACAGAAAGTCCTTGATATGTCCTACATGACATTAAACTGTGCATCGTTAAGGTTGTTATTACCTCTTGTTTCTCACACCGAGTATGACTCACGTGAGCTTAGAGTGAACATCAACCATAACACTCCCTTTGGGCCACTAACCATGTGTAAGTCCCAACAACATTTTTTATTAGATCATTGTCCCAAAGAACAATCTCTTCACATCGTTTCACCACCATCTCATATGATGATGATTTGTGAAACTGCCCTTGGAATCAATATCATTACATTGATTCACTTTCGTCCTTGTTATATGACGTTAAACTATACAACACTTTTGTCCGGTACGACAATAAGCTACAATATTCTTTGATCTCCTCACTCGAGAGAGAACTATTATAGACATTGATTTTTCAATCATGTTTCATTTCAAAAAGACTACGTGCATACATGGTAATGCCTAAATTTTTTATCTCAGGTTAAAACATTATTGTACTAAAGTCCCCTTTCACCCTTCACATGTACGAACCAAATTTGTACAAAGGGTAGTTCTAGAACTACGTGGACTTGATTCCCATCCTTATGGGATACGTAGGAACATTCGACTGTCCCTCGAATCCAGTCCCAAGTCTTTTGGGCCTAACCCCAAATTTCACTTTCAGTCCCTTGGCTGAAAAGTCCTCATGAAAACACACACTGTGTATTCATTATTATGGTCCGAATTCTATGACCCTAAACTAAGATCACTCATACTTTCGTCCTGCACGACGTTAAACTACATTTCAAGAACTACGTATGGCTTGATTCTCATTCCTATGAGATACGTAGTGAAGTCCAAAATTTCAATTCAGGACCCAGCCACAACATGATTATGGTTTTCATTGACCTATGTATCTCTATATACATTGGAAAATACCCATCTTTATGTATTAAAATCCTAACCTTAAATATTTTCAGATCTTCATAACCCTTTTCATGACTTCTAGTCACAAAAATGTCAAACTTCTGAGAATTCTTTTGCCTGACTATGCAGCACGTGCCCATAGGTGGCCTTGCATAAACAGTCCACATAACAGACTTGTCAGCCAAAAGATGCTATTTTATTTGACTATGCAGCCAATGCCCATAGGTGGCCCTGCATATTTCAACCCCCTAACGGGTTTTGTTAAATAATAGTAACTTCATTCTTGGGAAGAATGCCTCTTTTGTACTTATTTGTCTTAAACGACAGTATGTAGGGATCCACAAAAATAGCCATCCTTAACGTATTTGTCCCATATCCTTTTTCATGATCTGAAAGTATTCAAGTCTATGGTTTATTCTTCTTCCCTACGTTTGGGTCAGACCTTCGTAGGAGTGATGTTCATCCAATTCTTCGATATTCTTGTTTGGAAATATCTTCTCCATATTCAAGTACCTCTTTCCATACAACAAAATCTATGCTTTAGAAAATTTGAATCTCCATAAACTTTCACTAGCTTTTAGCACTAGGAAAGTAAATTTCTGGGAGTTCTTTTGCCTGACTATGCAGCACGTGCCCATAGGTGGCCTTGCATAAAAAGTCCACATAACAGACTTGTCAGCCAAAAGATGCTATTTTATTTGACTATGCAGCCAATGCCCATAGGTGGCCCTGCATATTTCAACCCCCTAACGGGTTTTGTTAAATAATAGTAACTTCATTCTTAGAAACTACTTCTTCTAATGCCTTTTAGCTCTTTTTCATATCATTCCTCAGATTCAAATATTCTTAAGCTATAGTTTACATTTTTTCCCTCATACTTGAGTATGGTAATATGTTTTCAGATAAACTGTCAAGGAATTGAATCCATTTTTTTAATCCATTTTCGGTCAAAGCTATTTCGACCTTAAACATTAGCCCCTTTATGTCCGGCGTGCATGAATTTAAACTGCCCACACAAAAGACAAAGGAACTCTGAATAAAAGTCATGTTCCAGCACACTTGCGCGCTGCCCTCTGCGCACTGAAGACTTGCGCGCCTCCCTTTTCCTTTGGAGGGATTCGATTTCCTCAGAGTCAAATCCTCATTTCTTTCCGGATCCAACTCTGAGGGGGGACTTTTGTTGACGCTCCTTTCGTCACAGAATCTAAAGATCGGAAAAGGGAATATCTGAGCTCAAAGTGATTAATCCTTTGAAGAAACATCAAAAATCGACAAAGGGATAAAAAAGGAGAACATTGCCCATAGGTCGCGCAGGTTCCCTCTTGGTCGCGCAAGTACACTTGCGCGCCGCCTCAACACTTGCGCGACTCCTCATGGTCTTGCAAGGGACTTGCGCGACATAGGTGGTAACCGCCTGGTAACCGCCCAGTAACCGCCCGGGGTCTTCTTTTGCCTATAAATAGACCCTGTGGGCCCCCCATTCGAGAGGATCTTTTTCCAGAAACTCGGATTGAAGCTCCCAACGCCCAAGTCTCTTCTTAAAGCTTCCATAACACTTCTAAGGTAATTTCTTACCTAGAATGGAAGATCTAAAGAGAATAAGGAAGGCCTAAGTGTTGAAACTTATCAAACACTTGTGCGCCAACTTAATTCCTTCAATATAACTTGCGCGTCCCTTCTCTGGAAGAACCTCAAGAGGATTGTAAAGGGTTTTATAAAGAGTCGCTCAAGTAATTCAACTCTGGTTGAAAATCGCGCAAGTATCCCTCATGTCGCGCAAGTATACTTGCGCGACCAGTACTTGCGCGCCGCCGCAGGACTTGCGCGATTTTTAATACTTGCGCGCCCCTATCTTTTTGGGTGCCCATCTTGCCCATTTTACCCCTCTTAAGCCATTTCACCTTTCCTATTCAAGATTCAGTCCTCAAGATACTCTTCAAAGCCATTTATGGCATGATTTCTTGATTTGACATCCTTATCTGAAAGGAATTCTGTGAAATATCTCTCAAAACCTAGTGATTTAAACATCTTTATGTCACCAAAGATTGAGAGTTCATTCATTCAACCTCATCCTTTAAAGATGAGAGAATCCTTAACCTGAGTCTCCTTTTCAGGAATAAGACTGAGTCATAACCTTGGGCTTCCTTTTTCAGGAGTAAGCCCCAAGTCCCTTAACCTGGGCTTCCTTCTCAGAATAAGTCCCAGTCATAAACCTTGGGCATCCTCCTTAGGAGTAAGCCCCAAACCATAATCCCTAACCTGGGTCTCCTTTTCAGGAATAAGACTCAGTCATAACCTTGGGCTTCCTTTTCAGGAGTAAGCCCCAAGTTCCTTAACCTGGGCTTCCTTCTCAGGAATAAGTCCCAGTCATAAACCTTGGGCATCCTCCTTAGGAGTAAGCCCCAAGCCTTAATCATTAACCTGGGCCTCCTTCTTTTAGGAGTAAGTCCCAGTCATAACCTTGGGCTTCCTTTTCAGGAGTAAGCCCCAAGTCCCTTAACCTGGGTCTCCTTTTCAGGAATAATACTCAGTCATAACCTTGGGCTTCCTTTTCAGGAATAAGCCCTAAGTCCCCTAACCTGGGCTTCCTTCTCAGGAATAAGCCCCAGTCATAAGTACCCTCCTAACATGGGCATCCTCCTTAGGAGTAAGCCCCAAGATTAGAGTATTCAAATCTCCATAAAGCACATATACCTTTATGGACCTTGTTCCTGGATTTTCTCCCTAAAAGTGAATCCTAAACCTTCATCTATCTGGGCAGTCATCCATACATAAGCCCCAAACAAATTCTTATGATTGCATCTTTCATGGCACAATTGTCTAAATTTTACCAATACCTCTTTTTTCTCACACCGAGCATGACTCACGTGAGCTTAGAGTGTAAAAGTAATTATGACATTCATCTTTGAGCCATCAATCATAAACATCATACCCCATTCCTCGAACTACGTGGGTTCTGATTCCTTTTCCAAAACAAAGGATACGTAGGTAGCCCATTTATGGGTTCGATCCCAACTTTGAAACAATCTATGTCCTTCTGAATGACGATAAACTTCAAGTGCCCCACTGAGTGGCTTTAAAACCAGTCTGGTCATCTTAGTGACCAAGAGACTTTTATATAAATGTTTTGAAGGATACCATTGACCAAGAATCTCTAAACAGATATAGATGATTCTCTATTGATGAAGAACCTCGAATACATATAAAAGATTCTCTAAATTTCTTGCATATTTAATCATTGATTGTTAAAACTAAAGGAAAACTCATTTTATACTTGGTAATGTAATAAGGATTCACGAACATAACTTAAATCTATAAAGAGAGTCCCGGAGTAGACAATAATTCCCCTCAAAAAGGTGTGATGAGTCCGACCTCCCATCCTCTAGACCAATGCAAATTCCTAAGCCTCATCAGTCCACAAGCTAATGAGCGCCTGCCTTTGGAAAGTAGGTCCAAACGGATGTGGAATCATTGGATGTTTCCGGTTCTACGAACAAACCCGCTAGAAACCGATCGGAACGTTTGAATCTCCTGTCCAGGAGGTCATCCCCGGATTCCGTGTGGAAACAAACATATATAATCCTTTGAGAACGCCATTGTTCCCCTAGCTTAACCCTGCATTTCAATCACAATACAATTATTTGAATCTTGGGAAAATAAAACATAAGAAAGGGGTGAGATCAGATGCTCAGTAAGGGTAATTAATTTAGCTGAAGATAACATAAACAATAGGCATAGTGAATAATTGAAAACACATGCATTTACAAATAATCATGGGTATTCTACTAGTCAAAAAACCACATGAACCATAAATATTATTTTCATAATGAGGGAAAGTATACTGTGGGACATTCTAAAACATTTTTTTAAGGCCTCAACCAAGATATCTAAAATTGATCAAGGCCTTGGCCATAACCATAAATCAAATTGGGAAAGTCCTGGACCAATTCCACATCTAATTGTCTCATTAGATCTATCAATGCATCAAGGAGCTATAGCAGCCTCCACAAGTCACTTACTAAGTCTAATACATTCTCCATATGAAAAAGTTGAAAAAATAACATAAACATTCATATTAAAAATAGCATACGAAATTTCAATACTTTAACCATAAACCGTGAATGGTATAAAAATAATACATCCATAGTCAAACATATCACAAAACATTAAATACAATATGGAATATTTGTATCATAATAAATCAACTTCAAAAAATTGTAAAATTTATCAAAATATGTTG
The DNA here is from genome assembly GCA_963277665.1 of Viscum album. Lineage (NCBI taxonomy): Eukaryota > Viridiplantae > Streptophyta > Magnoliopsida > Santalales > Viscaceae > Viscum > Viscum album. The sequence goes on from OY728121.1 coordinate 1,122,597,117, forward strand.
ACAAAGATGAAATCAAAACTATTTGAGAGAAATATGTCTTTCTATTTTGAAATCATTTAAGAGTCGCATAATTATAAAAGAAAACATTTATTTTTAAAAGATTCTTGTATTCTTGCAAGGGAATATTTGACGATGTTATAATGGAGGAAAATAGCTACACCCGCCATATAAGTTAAAAAAACATTTTTACCATAATGTTGTCGAAAAGGTCATAAAGTACCTTGTTTGGAAACCGACAGAAAAATTCCATTCAAAATATATAAGGTCAAATAAGGGTATAAATGACTTTTAACCATAGTCTAGAATATAGTAAAAATATTTTGAAATACATTTTTAAGAAAACACATATGTGGATGATAAAGAGGTTCTGATAGATACTTATGTAAAAACTACCTTAGATAATAAAGAGATTGTGAAATTAGCCCTTACCTTGCACCTTCCTTTGGTCGAGGGAACATTTAACATCTTATATAAGGACCGTAGTATGTTATTTAATTATAACATAACCATATTCATATTTATTATATCATACAAGATTCATTTATGACTTTATACTACCCATTTAATAATGATTTCTGTGTTAAATTAATATTTCGGGTAATAGCCACTTTCTTTACCATACGCATTTTAACTTGTTATTATTGATTGTATCACGTAGATCATGATTTAAATACCTCTAGAATATAACAAATGATTTATATATCATATATATTTAGAATATAAATGTTTATAATAGATAGATATTAAATGTAAAACACTCATTATGGAGATGGTAGACCGTACGTATGGATAAATGATGTATCCTTTTTCATATCGTATTGAACGGAACTAAGTAAATAAGATATATTTAATATTTAATATATATATATATTCAGTAGAATTATAATTTAATTTATTACATGATTATTAATAATAAATATTTTTATAATCTGTGTAAAATGGTGAATGTGGAAATGAATCTCCTCAAGTTGTGGAGACGGTAAGCCGTACATACACACGAGCGACAATATCATTTCCTTAATGATTAAAAAGTGTGGAATTGGATGGTATATTAGTTTTACAGAGACATTATAATTTAATTTTCATTATTTATATACAAATTAATCATAATTAAATCCATCCAAATAATATAGTGTTGAATAAAAAATTATACCACGGTGTGGAGACGGTAAGTCGTACGTACGCACGCATGATGACATTATCATTCATAGGATTGATAGAATAATGAATATGGTTGTACCATATTTATAATAACATAAAAGTATGTATAAGGTACTGGATTTATTATTTTGGTATGAAAATAACAAATAAAGAGAAAGTGGAAGAAGAAAATATCTTTGAAAGAGGTGGTGAAATTATTACTTCTTCTTCGGGTGTTTCCTTTTGATTTGATCAAAAGGATCCTTAGGATGGATTTCAGATCAAAGTAAGGCATATAGGTAGAAGGTAGGATAGTTTATATGATATTGTTTTAGGGGTTGGATGTGTCAAATGGCTTTGGAGGTGTGATTTTGAGAGAAGGGGAAGTACCCTTTTATAAGAGAGGTTAGGGTAACTTTTGGAAAAGATTGAAATAATGTTTAATTATTAAATAATTTTCGGTTTATAATAGTTTAAAATGATTATTTTTGAATCCAAGGAGGGTATGGGTCTAAATATTCTCAACCAGTAGGTTTTAGATAAGTTTAGGTCACCATATTAACCCTATCTTTTTTATTTACCTTTAAGTTATGAATTTAACTTTTACAATGTCCTCTTGTATTATTATAATAAATGGTTAATAAACATACTATAAAATGCCAAGATAACCCCAAGTGGTTCATTAATGAAATATTAATCATTATATAAGTCCTTTGGCCGAACCTTATACTTTTAAGAATATTATATCATTTAATAATATAATATTTGTTTTAAAAAATAATTTATGTCAATTTAGACACTATTTAGTATTTGGTTTTTGTGAAAGTCATAACAACATGATTACTATGAAAAAAATACATTTAATAAACCCTAACATGTAATATTCACTATAAAATTCATGGACGGCGTCAATACTTTCATATTCTATGTATTTTAATATTTATAATATCAATTATTTTAATATTTCATTAAGATGATAATTACTGCATCATCAATGTGTCATAAATAAATTTAATTATTTAATGTCTAAAAATTATAAATAAAATTCCATTATGTAGGATATCTTTTTAACTTTCTAATTATTATTTATAGTCAAATTTATCTTATGTATAACCCTATATAAAAAATGGTTTAGTTATTGAACATTGAATTTAACACTTTTAACTATTCTTTAAATAAAATAATAATAAATGTCATAATCTAATCCAAGTTGGTAATAAGGATAATATTTTATTCCTAAGGTTGATTTTTGTCGAAATACATTTATCCAATATAATTAGGACATGTGTTAGGGTAATAATAATATCATTTTTACCTTTAATTACCCTATTTACATTTAACCCTGGTAAACAAAAGTCTAAAGTTACTATTCACAAAAAATTATTATCATCTTATTGATCCACATTTTAATTAATGATGTAAACCATGTCTCTTGAAGTTTTGAAATTCAATTCATAGAAGAGGTAAAATTAGGTTTTATGCAAATTTGCAAATGCCCCTAGAAGGTGGGTAAAAGATGGTAAAAAGTTCGATAAAATTTTATATATCTAAACTTATTATAAAATAAATCCATTGAAATACATTGAACTTATATTATTATTATATATCTATGTTGAACTAAAATAAATTTAAATACAATAAATGATTATTTATATTGAAATTCGGTTTTAAATAATAACGCTGTGTATTTCACAATTAATCAAAAATTTAAAGTTTTCAGAAAAATACCAAAAATTCACCCTAAGATAATTTTGATATTACGAATTCAAATATGAAGTCTATTATTCCAAATTAAAAATAAAGAAGTTTCATTTATTAATTTAAAAGTTATTCCCATTGTCAAAACCATAAAATGGATTTTTTTAAAGGTTAAAATGATCAAAAGATTGACATTTGTTTATGTCCAATTTATATGTGAAATTACTTATAATGACCTAAATTTTATTAAATGATAAACATATAATCTAATTATACTTCAAAACCATTCAAATGTTTGATTTAACACTATAAATTATTCTGATTAAAAAATTTGTTTTCAATTAAAATTTAGCATCTTTCACTATTCATCAAAATATGAAAGTTATCATAAAAACACCAAAAATATATCCAAAATAAATTTTTAGGTACCACTTGTAAATAAGAAGTTTATTTTGTTAAATATAATATAAAAGTGTCAAATATTTCATTTAAAAAAATGTTCTCCATTAATCGGCGGTAAAATTGCAATTTTTAAAAAATACTTATTTTATCTGAAAAATTGAATTTGTTCTTATATTTTGTTTAAGAAACACATAATATGAATGTTAAAATTATATAGAGTCTATAAGATTCAAAATTCAGTTAATACAATTCACAATCGCTTTTGGAATGGCTAGTTAGGTAAGTTGTGGTTCCCTCGAACACGGTGGTGCGTGTGGCGCATGATATTTAATTAATTTAATGAGATAAAATACTATGAAATCATAGGGTGTTACATTATCCCCTCCTTCATTAAATTTCATCCTCACAATATGAAATTGTTCTTCGAAAATAAAAGGGTAAAAATCAGAGAATACCATTGTGGAAAACCCACATCAGAAATTGGGTTAATAAAATTTAGTCTTAATAAGATGGAGGGGGAAATCAGAAAGTCAGCACCAAATTTTGACTTCTATTAGGAGAAAATTGGTGGAAATTAGAGAAACATAATTGGAGGGAAAATTTTAAATATTTATAAGGAGTAAATGAGGTCATAAATTAGAAACAATTGTAAAATTAAGGGCCTCAATACCATTAATCTATGATAATTTAAAATATCATTGGTTCAACAAAACATAAGGTATTTGGGTAACACATTTTTGGTTTTAGGATCCTTTACCAAAAGTTTAGGAATTAATTTATTCATAGAAAAAGAGGAAAAAATATAATTGAAAAGTAGAGTTTTATCCTGCAACTAATTCCTACCAAAAACACATCTTTCACTTCAATAGACAATGGAATTCAAAAATATTCTATTTATCCTAATCATATAGGGATACAAAAATAATATTACGAAATGATTTAACCTTAAAATAGTTTTCAATTCCAAACTTAATCCATTCCAAACTTTAATCTTATCCAAAATTCTTCTGTCCAAACTCACATTTCAAAATTTATAAGGAATGTAAACACAATGAATATTTTTTTTCATGTAAAAACATGTGAATACCTGGATCATGTATTCTTTTAAAACACAATAACTACCTCAATTACCATTAAACCTTATTGATTACATTTTTGTTCTCTTATTCCATATAGAATATGGGATATACTCCTTATATCCAAAAAATTTGTTGACTCAAACAATAATGGAATAAAAACAATTAATTAGATTCGAATTAGTCAAGAATATAGAATATAATTTATCCAAATCAATCATATGTTACTCCAAAATCACTAACTCTGTATCAGAACCATATTAAGGTTTATCTTTCCTTTAACAATGTATTTTACAAATAAGTTTACATGCAATTGAGTCACTTTTCTTGGTACCACACAATCTCAAATCCTTAATGAAATGGTACTGAAGAACAATCCTTATATACTCCATAATTCTTTTAAACTGTACATCGTTGAAAAAAATATCAAATGAAATAATTATTTAATAAAAACATAAGAACACTAGTCATTCCTCTTCATATGTGGTAGTATCATAACTTGATTATTATCCAAATTATCAATTGGGGTAAACTCTGATGATTAGGACCCTGATTCACATAGTTTCCCAACTCCTTGTAGATGAGGCATTATACATTTGAATCCTTTTTCTTACCCTTGCAATCAGGTACTTGGTGTCCTTTTTCTCCAAAATTATAACAAAATCCCATTCCCTTTAATAATTTACCACGTTTATTATTTCCATAATTATCACATATGGGAAAATACTTCTTTCCCTTCTTCCCTTTATCCATCTTTCTCTCTAAAATCCTTTTCTTCTCTAGCATCCCTTAAAATCCATAAGACTGAAATAATTATTTACATATCTTATTAACACATGATACAATTTCTTCATATGATGAGAATACATGGGAGACTGTTTCCCTTCTAAATGTTTGCTTAATACCATTAAATACATGATCCTTCTTACTCTTTGGATCATGCATATTTCTGAAGTTCGTGTTCCTTTTATTGGATGCCATTTCTAAATAATGGAATACACTAGGTTAGTTTATGAATCACAATTCATAGTTCCAAACTTGTAAAATATAAAACATAAATTGAAATGATTATGAATATAATCTATAATCCAAAAAATGATTGCTTTCTTAGAAGCCCAAATTTTTTATCTATTCACCCATTTAACATGAATTATTAAACATGATTATCATTTAAAATGAAGAATATATTTTTTTAATAAAGTTTAATATCTTCTGGCATGAATAGTGAAATATATTTATCTTTTAACTATAGTCGTTATTTACCTCAAACATAGATCGTAACACCCTAACCCCAGAATCCCGAATCCGGTGCATTGTTTTAATACATTATTATGATTATAAGGAATCAAGTCTTGAAGGACCGATTAGTTTAGCAGTCTTGGAAAATAGATTACATACATGAATGTTACATTACACATTCAAACAAAAAACACAACATAAATAATCCTTTGAGAATTCCATTATTCCCCTAGCTTAACCATATATTTCAATCACAATATAGTTCTTTGAATCCTGGGAAAATAAAACATAAGAAAGGGGTGAGCTCAGATGCTCAGTAAGGGTAATTAATTTAGCAGAAGATAACATAAACAATAGGCATAGTGAATAATTGAAAACACATGCATTTAAAAATAATCATGGGTATTATACTTGTAGAAAAACCACATGAACCATAAATATTATTTTCATAATGAGGGAAAGTATAATGTGGGACATTCTAAAACATTTTTTCAAGGCCTCGACCAAGATATCTAAAATTGATTAAGGCCTTGACGAAAACCATAAATCAAATTGGGAATGTCCTGGACCAATTCCACGTCTAATTGTCTCATTAGACCTACTGATGCATCAAGGAGCTATAGGGGGCTCCACAGATCACTTACTAAGTCCAATACATTCCTCATACGAAAAGGTTGAAAACATAACATAAACATTCATATTAAAAATAGCATACGAAATGTCAATACTTTAACCATAAACCGTGAATGGTATAAAAATAATACATCCACAGTCAAACATATCACAAAACCATAAATACAATATGGAATATTTGTATCATAATAAATCAACTTCAAACTAGTGTAAAATTTATCAAAGGATGTTGACATAGATTAAAAAAAATATTTGAGAGAAACATGACTTTATATTTTGAAATCATTTATGAGTCAGATAATTATAAAAAAACATTTATTTTTAAAATATTCTTGTAATCTTGTAAGGAATTATTTGAGGATGTTATAATGGAGTAAAATAGCTGCACCCGCTGTATAAGTTAAAAAAACATTCTTACCTTAATTTTGTCGAAAAGGTCATAAAGTACCTTGATTGGAAAACGACAGAAAAATTCCATTCAAAACATATAAGGTCAAATAAGGGTATAAATGACTTTTAACAATATTATAGAATATAGTAAAAATGTTTTGAAATACATTTTTAAGAAAACACGGATGTGGATGATAAAGAGGTTATATTAGATACTTATGTAAAAACTACCTCAGATAATAAAGAGATTGTGAAATTAACCCTTAACTTGCACCTTCCTTTGGTTGAGGGTACATTTAAAATCCTATATAAGGACCGTATTGTGGTATTAAATTATACCAGAACCATATTCATATTTATTATATCATACATGATTCATTTATGACTTCATACAACCCATTTAATAATGATTTATATGTTAAATTAACATTTCGGGTAATAGCCACTTTCATTATCGCATGCGTTTTAACTTGTTATTCTTGATTTTATCACATAGATCATGATTTAAATACATCTAGAATATAAAAAATAATTTATATATCATATATATTTAGAATATAAATGTTTATAATAGATATATATGAAATGGCAAACACTGTTTATGGAGATGGTAGACAATACGTATGCATAAACGTTGTTTCCATTTTCATATCGTATTGAACGGAACAAAGTAAATAAGATATATTTAAGATATATATATATATATTCAGTAGAATTATAATTTCATTTGTTAAATTCTTATCAATAATAAATATGTTTATAATCTTCGTTAAATGGTGAATGTGGAAATGAATCTCATCACGTCGTGTAGACGGTAAGCCTTACATACACACGAGCGACAATATCATTTCCTTAATGATTAAAAAGTGTGGAATTGGATGGTATATTACTTTCACAGAGACATTATCATGTTATTTTTATAATTTATATACATATTAATCATAATTATATCCATCCAAATAATATAGTGTTGAATAACAAATTACACCAAGGCGTGGATATGGTAAGTCGTATGTACGCACGCATGATGACATTATCATTCATAGGATGGATAGAATAATGAATATAGTTGTACCATATTTATAATAACATCCAAGTTTGTATAAGGTACTGGAATTATTATTCTGTTATGAAAATAACAAATAAAGAGAAATTGGAAGAAGAAAATAACTTTGAAATATGTGGTGAAATTATTACCTCTTCTTTGGGTGTTTCCTTTTGATTTGATCAAAACGCTCCTTAGGATGGATTTCATATCAAAGTAAGGAATCTAAGTAGAATGTAGGATAGTTTATAGGATATTTTGTCACGGTTGGACGATTCAAATGGCTTTGGAGGTGTGATTTTGATAGAAGGGGAAGTACCCTTTTATAAGAGAGGTTAGGGTCACTTTTGGAAAAGATTGAAATATTATTTTATTATTAAATAATTTTCGGTTTCTAATAGTTCACAATTATTTATTTTGAATCCATGGTTGGTATGGGTCTAAATCCTTTCAACCAATAGGTTTTAGATAAGTTTAGGTCACCATATTAACCCTATCTTTTTTATTTAACTTTAAGCTAAAAATTTAACTTTTACAATGTCCTCTTGTATTATTATAATAAATGGATAATAAACATACTATGAAATTCCAAGATAACCCCAAGTGGTTAATTAATGAAATATCAATCATTATATAAGTCCTTTTGACGAACCTTATATTTTTAGGAATATTATATCATTTAATAATATAATATTTGTTTTCAAAACTAATTTATGTCAATTTTGACACTATTTAGTATTTGGTTTTTTTGAAAGTCATGACAACATGATTACTATGAAACAAATACATTTAATATTCCCTAACATTTAATATTCATTAGAAAATTCTTGGATGGCTTCAATACTTTCATATTCTATGTAATTTAATATATATAATATCAATTATTTTAATATTTCATTAAGATAGTAATTACTACATCATCAATGTGTCATAAATAAATTTAATTATTTAATGTCTAAAAATTATAAATAAAATTCCATTATGTAGGATATCTTTTTAACTTTCTAATTCGTATTTATAGTCAAATTTATCTTATGCATAACCCTATATTATAAATGGTTTAGTTATTGAACATTGAATTTAACACTTTTAACTATTATTTAAATAATATAATTACAAATGTCATAATATAATCCAAGTGGGTAATAAGGATAATAATTTATTCCTATGTTTTATTTTGGTCGAAATAAATTTATCCAATATAATTAAGACACGTGTTAGGGTAATAATAATATCATTTTTACCTTTAATTATCCTATTTACTTTTAACCATGGTAAATAAAAGTCAAAAGTTACTATTCAAAAAAAATTATTTTCATCTTATTGAACCAAATTTTAATTACTCATCTCAACCGTGTCTCTCAATGTTTTGAAATTCAATTCACAGAAGTGGTAAAATTAGGTTTTATGCAAATTTGCAAATGCCCCTAAAAGGTGGGTTAAAGATTGTAAAAAGTTCAATAAAATTTTATATATCTAAACTTATTATAAAATTACTCCAATGAATTACATTAAACTTATATTAATATTGTATATATATTTTGAACTAAAATAAATTTAAATACAATAAATGATTATTTAAATATAAATTCGGTTTTAAATAATAACATTATGTATTTCACAATTAATCAAAAAATTTAAGTTTTCAGAAAAATACCAAAAATTCACCCTAAGATAATTTTGATATTATGAATTAAAAAATTAAGTCTATTTTACCAAATTAAAAACATAAAAGTTTCATTTATTAATTTAAAATTAATTCCCATTTTCAAAACCAAAAAATGGATATTTTTTAAAAGGTTAAAACTATCAAAAGATTGACATTTGTTTATGTAGAATTTATATGTGAAATTACTTATAATGACCTATATTGTATTAAATGATAAACATATAATCTAATTATACTTCAAACCCATTCAAATGTTTGATTTAACACTATAAATTATTTTTATTAAAAAATTTGTTTTCAATTAAAATTTAGCATCTTTCACTATTCATCAAAATATGAAAGTTATCATAAAAACACAAAAAATTTATTCAATCTAAATTTTTATTTCCCACTTTTAAATAATAAGTTTATTTTATTAAATTTAATATAAAAGTATTAAATATTGCATTTAAAAAAATGTTCACCATTAATCGGCGGTGAAATTGCATTTTTTTAAAAATAATTATTTTATCTGAAAAATTGAATTTGTTCTTATATTATGTTTAAGAAACACATAATATGGATGTTAAAATTATATAGAGTCTATAAGATTCAAAATTCAGTTAATACAATTCATAATCGCTTTTGGAATGGCTAGTTAGGTAAGTTGTGGTGCCCTCGAACACGGTGTTGTGTGTAGCGCATGATATTTAATTAATTAAAAGAGATAACATACTATGAAATCATAGGGTGTTACATTATCCCCTCATTCAATAAATATCATCCCCACAGTTTGAAATTATTCTTTGAAAATAAAAGGTTAAAAATAGGAGAATACCATTTTGGAAAACCCACATCATAAATTGGGTTAATACAATTTAGTATTAATAAGAGGGAGGGGAAATCCGAAAGTCGCCACTAAATGGTGATTTATATTAAGAGAACATTGGTGGAAATTAGAGACACCTAATTGGATGGAAAAATGTAAATATTTATAGGGAGTAACTGAGGTCATCAGTCAGAAACAAGTGTAAAATTGAGGGCCTCAAAGCCATCAATCTATGATGATTAAAAATATCATTGGTTCAACAAAACATAAGGTATTAGGGTAACACAAGTTTGGTTTTATGATCCTTTACCTAAAGTTTAGGAATTAATTTATTCATAGAATAAGAGGAAAAAATATAATTGACAAGTATACTTTTATCCATATATATTTAGAATATAAATGTTTATAATAGATAGATATGAAATGGAAAACACTCTTTATGGAGATGGTAGACCGTGCGTATGGATAAATATTGTTTCCATTTTCATATCGTATTAAATGGAACTAAGTAAATAAGATATATTTAATATTTAATATATATATCAGTAGAATTATAATTTAATTTATTACATGATTATTAATAATAAATATTTTTATAATCTCTGTTAAATGGTGAATGTGGAAATGAATCTCTGCGCGTTGTGGAGACGGTAATCCATACATACACACGAGCGAAAATATCATTTCCTTAATGATTAAAAAGTGTAGAATTGGATGGTATATTACATTTACAGAGACATTATCATGTCATTTTCATTATTTATATACATATTAATTATAATTATATCCATACAAATAATATAGTGTTGAATAACAAATTATACCACGGTGTGGAGACGGTAAGTCGTACGTATGCACGCATGATGACATTATCATTCATAGGATGAATAGAATAATGAATATGGTTGTACCATATTTATAATAACATAAAAGTATGTATAAGGTACTGGATTTATTATTTTGGTATGAAAATAATAAATAAAGAGAAAGTGGAAGAAGAAAATAACTTTGAAAGAGGTGGTGAAATTATTACATCTTCTTTGGGTGTTTTATTTTGATTTGATCAAAAGGATCCTTAGGTTGGATTCCAAATCAATGTAAGTCATATAGGTAGAAGGTAGGATAGTTTATAGGATATTTGGTCAGGGGTTGGACGTGCCAAATGGCTTTGGAGGTGTGATTTTGAGAGAAGGGGAAGTACCCTTCTATAATAGAGGTTAGGGTCACTTTTGGAAAAGATTGAAATAATATTTTATTATTAAATAATTTTCGGTTTCTAATAGTTTAAAATGATTATTTTTGAATCCAAGGCGGGTATCGGTCTAAATCTTGTCAACCAGTAGGTTTTAGATAGGTTTAGGTCACCATATTAACCCTATCTTTTTTATTTAACTTTAAGTTAAGAATTTAACTTTTACAATGTCCTCTTGTATTATTATAATAAATGGTTAATAAACATACTATAAAATGCCAAGATAACCCCAAGTGGTTCATTAATGAAATATTAAACATTATATAAGTCCTTTGTCCCAACCTTATACTTTTAAGAATATTATAACATTTAATAATATAATATTTGTTTTAAAAAATAATTTATGTCAATTTAGACAATATTTAGTATTTGGTTTTTTTGAAAGTCATAACAACATGATTACTATGAAACAAATACATTTAATAAACTCTAACATGTAATATTCACTATAGTATTCATGGATGGCATCAATACTTTCATATTCTATGTATTTTATAATTTATAATATCAATTATTTTAATATTTCATTATGAAGATAATTACTACATCATCAATGTGTCAAAAATAAATTTAATTATCTAATGTCTAAAAATTATTAATAAAATTCCATAATGTAGGATATCTTTTTAACATTCTAATTAATATTTATAGTCAATTTTATCTTATGTATAAATCTATATTAAAAAGGGTTTAGTTATTGACCATTGAATTTAACACTTTTAACTATTCTTTAAATAAAATAATAATAAAGTCATAATCTAATCCAAGTGGGTAATAAGGATAATATTTTATTCCTAAGGTTGATTTTGGTCGAAATACATTTATCCAATATAATTAGGACATGTGTTAGGGTAATAATAAAATCATTTTTACCTTTAATTACCCTATTTAATTTTAACCGTGGTAAATAAAAGTCAAAAGTTACTATTCACCAAAAAATTTTTTAATCTTATTGAACCACATTTTAATTACTCATGTAAACCATGTCTCTTGAAGTTTTGAAATTAAATTCACAGAAGCGGTAAAATTAGGTTTTATGCAAATTTGCAAATGCCCCTAGAAGGTGGGTAAAAGATGGTAAAAAGTTCAATAAAATTTTATATATCTAAACTTATTATAAAATTAATCCATTGAATTACATTGAACTTATATTATTATTATATATCTATGTTGAACTAAAATAAATTTAAATACAATAAATGATTATTTATATTTAAATTCGGTTATAAATAATAACGTTGTGTATTTCACAATTAATAAAAAATTTAAAGTTTTCAGAAAAATACCAAAAATTCACCCTAAGATAATTTTGATATTACAAATTCAAAAATGAAGTCTCCTTTTCCAAATTAAAAATAAAGAAGTTTCATTTATTAATTTAAAAGTAATTCTCATTGTCAAAACCAAAAAATGGATTTTTTTAAAGGTTAAAACGATCAAAAGATTGACATTTGTTTATGTCCAATTTATATGTGAAATTACTTATAATGACCTAAATTGTATTAATTGATAAACATATAATCTAATTATACTTAAAAACCATTCAAATGTTTGATTTAACACTATAAATTATTCTGATTAAAAAATTTGTTTTCAATTAAAATTAAGCATCTTTCACTATTCATCAAAATATGAAAGTTATCATAAAAACACCAAAAATATATCCAAAATAAATTTTTAGGTACCACTTGTAAATGAGAAGTTTATTTTGATAAATATAATATAAAAGTGTCAAATATTTCATTTAAAAAAATGTTCTCCATTAATCGGTGGTAAAATTGCATTTTTTTAAAAATACTTATTTTATCTGAAAAATTGAATTTGTTCTTATATTATGTTTAAGAAACACATAATATGGATTTTAAAATTATATAGAGTCTATAAGATTCAAAATTCAGTTAATACAATTCATAATCGCTTTTGGAATGGCTAGTTAGGTAAGTTGTGGTTCCCTCGAACACGGTGTTGCGTGTAGCGCATGATATTTAATTAATTTAATGAGATAACATACTATGAAATCATAGGGTGTTACATTATCCCCTCCTTAATTAAATTTCATCCTCACAATATGAAATTGATCTTCAAAAATAAAAGGGTAAAAATCGGAGAATACCATTGTGGAAAACCCACATCAGAAATTGGGTTAAGAAAATTTAGTCTTAATAAGATGGAGGGAGAAATTAGAAAGTCAGCACCAAATTGTGACTTCTATTAGGAGAACATCGGTGGTAATTAGAGACACATAATTGGAGGGAAAATTTTAAATATTTATAGGGAGTAACTGAGGTCATAAATTAGATACAAGTGTAAAATTGAGGGCCTCAATGCCATTAATCTATGATAATTTAAAATATCATCGGTTCAACAAAACATAAGGTATTGGGGTAACACATTTTTGGTTTTAGGATCCTTTACATAAAGTTTAGGAATTATTTTATTCAAATAATAAGAGGAAAAAATATAATTGAAAAGTAGAGTTTCATCCTTCAACTAATTCCTACGAAAAACACATCTTTCACTTCAAAATACAATGGAATTCAAAAATATTCTATTTATCCTAATCATATATGGATACAAAAATAATATTAAGAAATGATTTAACCTTAAAAATAGTTTTCAATTCCAAACTTAATACATTCCAAACTTTAGTCTTATCCAAAATACTTCTGTCCAAACTCACAGTCCAAAATTTATAAGGAACATAAACACAATGAATATCTTTTTTTTCTTGTAAAAACATGTGAATACCTTGATCATGTATTCTTTTAAAACACAATAACAACCTCAATTACCATGAAACCTTATTGATTACATTTTTGTTCTCTTATTCCTTATAGAATATGGGATATACTCCTTATATCCAAAAATGTTGTTGACTCCCACAATAATGGAACAAAAAACAATTAATTAGATTCAATGTAGTCAAGAATATAGAATATAATTTATCCAAATCAATCATATGTTTTTCCAAAATCACTAACTCTGTATCAGAACCATATTAAGGTTTATCTTTCCTTCAATAATGTATTTTACAAAAAAAAATTACTTTCAATTGAGTCACTTTTCTTGGTACCACACAATCTCAAATCCTTAATGAAATGGTACTGAAGTACAATCCTTATATACTCCATAATTCTTTTAAACTGTACATCATTGAAAAAAAATCAAATGAATTAATTCTTTAATAACAACATAAGAACACTAGTCATTCCTCTTCATATGTGGTAGTATCATAACATGATTTTTATCCAAATTGTCATTTGGGGTATACTCTGATGATTAGGACACTGATTCGCGTAGTGTCCCAACTCCTTGTAGATGAGGCATTATACATTTGAAACCTTTTTCTTACCCTTGCAATCACATACTTGGTGTCCTTTTTCTCTAAAATTATAACAAACTCCCATTCCCTTTATGAATTTACCAAGGTGATTCTTTCCACAATTATCACATATGGGAAAATACTTCTTTCCCTTCTTCCCTTTATCCATCTTTCTCTCTACAATCCTTTTCTTCTCTAGCATCCCTTAAAATCCATAAGATTGAAAGAATTATTTACATATCTTATTAACACATGATAAAATTTCTTCATATGTTGAGAATACGTGGGAGACTATTTCACTTATAAATTTTGTCTTAATACCATTAAAGATATGATCCTTATTACTCTTTGGATCATGCGTATTTCGGAAGTTCTGGTTCCTTTAACTAGGTTCCATTTCTAAATAATGGCATACACTAGGTTAGTTTATGAATCACAATTCATAATTCCAAACATGTAAAATACCTAACATAAATTGAAATGATTCTGCATATAATCTATAATTCAAAAAAATGTTTTATTTGGGGAAGTATTAACTCCTAATCCTTCATAATGGAATGTAAAGAAAATGTGAATTATCCTAATCATATCCCCCGAGAGTGTCTATCTAAAGGTGAAGCAAGGCCCATTTTCATTGTTGGTCGGAGTAGATGACTCGAGTGGGGGGTGAATTTAGTATCTATAAAAATTTATGTTAAAATGATTCTTTACAAAATAAAATCCCCCAATAAAAATAATCAAAAATTCAGTTTATAGTGAATTTATAATTGTCTTGAAGGTTCAATGTGATTCTCAGAAGATTGATTAGTTCTCAATTTTACTAACCTATCAATTAACAAAACTTTCGAGGCAAACCTGCATATTCAAAAAAATGTAAACACATGCTAAACTAACTATCAATGTTCAGGTTATCTTAATGCAGTAAATATATATCACATAAGAAATATAAGATAATCAACACAGTAGATAAAACAAGAGGTTCAGTCTCGAGAAGATACTTAGTCTTATCCACTTGGTGATCACCTGCCAGCAAGCTGTTTATATTAATAAACTTTTGATCCACATACGGGATCGGGTTTCACAACAGCACACCCGGTTTTCTAGGTCACACTTGACCTCTACCACAGTTATTCATGGGAAAAAGATAAATAGATCACACATGATCTCTTCCACAGTACTTCATGGGATACAAGTGTATGAAGTGATTGAGTATGAGGATAGTTTGATATCCTACAGTTATGATTAGGAGACAGTGTGTGTGATATAAAAAATTATAAAAACTACTTAATTAGTGAATATAAAACACAATAGAGTTAAGAAAAAAATAGAGTTAAGAATTCTGTGTGTGTTGCGAAGTAATACTCTGGACTCAATGGATGTTGAGAAAATGGTATTTGAGTCCTCTTCTGGATGTTTTCTTCAGAACATAGTATCGCAGTTTTTGTAATCCACCTTTGAGGAGTGAAAAGGTTCTTCTCTTCAATGTATTGATGTACACTGAGATTTTGGATAAATTTTCTTGTTACAATCTTCTTGTAATCTCAAGCACATAGTTCCTCTTTTTTTCATATTCGCACAATGTATGACTCAGTGTGTATCAGTGTGTAATAATTTGTGTACTGCACTTGTTTAAAGTGAAAGATGAGGTCCTTTTATACTCTAGGATCCTCTAGGCATGAAGATCTTCGCACATGCATGTACCTCGTACAGTATACAGATAGTCCTACAGACAACAATAAAAAATGTCAGAAACATTAATTTGTCTAAATATGACTGTTACAAATAAATTTGAATTAATAAACTTGAAATAGTTATTTATAACAATCAGTGAGCCATCTTCGGTCAGTTTTCTTCGGTTTGATAACATTGGTCTGTCATCATCAGTGTGTCATCTTCGGTGTGTCAACTTCAATCTATCAATCTTCGGTGTGTCGACTTCGTTGTGTCAAACATCGGTCTGTCAAAATTTGGTTAGTAATACTTCGGTTTCAGTGTGTCGACTTCAATTTTTGTGTGTCGTCTTTGGTTTCTTTCTGTCAACCTCAGTTTCAGTGTGTCGACATCAGTATGTCGAACTAACCATCGGTGCCAGGGAATCTAGAAAGATTGTGAAGTGTCTGTCTTACCAGACTAAGTGTTATGAAAAAGTTTATGTATAAATACATTTGTAAACATATTTATTCATGAATATAAGTGATTTAATTATTAAAGTATATGTTTTTTTATGACATAATTGATTTAGTGAGAGATATTAAAATGTCTTAAAAGAGTAGAATCTGTATATTGACATTATTTGTGATTATGAAAACTACAATATCTTGGAGGGTCAACTACAGTATCATGGAGGGTCCAAAAATCTCCCCATTTTTGATAATCACAAATTATGGAATTCATAATAATATATAAAATAAATATATCTTTGACAAAGCTGAATGAAATCATCCAATATTCCTAAAGTTTGTCATTGATCAAATTTTGTTAAAAAAATCTCCCCCTCGATAAATGGACTAAGAACAGTATATGCCATCCTTATTTTCAGAATTTATTTAAAACAAATATCCCCCTCAATAAATGGATGAAGAAGAGTATATGCCATTCTTATTTTCTCCCCCTTTTGGGATTAAGAAAAAGAGAAAAGCATTAAGTAGAAATAATATAAATGAAAGATACCATAAGAATTTTCATTTAAAGGCATAAGAGTACAAGGAAAACAAAAAGATCAAATCCCTATCAAAAGATAAAATCCATCATTAAGGGTTTGGTTTCTGGGGAGATTTTCCTTAGTTGGAAGGATCCAAAGGTGGAGGAGAAGATTTGGGAGTGGTGGTGGAAGAATGTGGTCTGAGGATAACACTAGGTAGGGCAGCACTAGTAGGGATAGTAGCTGCAAGGCTCGGCCTTCTTTCTAAAAACACATGACTTGGAGACTGCTCGGTAATGATCAGTCTAATATGTGAAAGAGACAGAGAGATATTCATTGGAGTAGGAGGCCAAGAGGCAGTACCAATTGAAGCAGTTGAAGGGACCACAATAGCCTCATCCTGAACAAGTAGATATGGTTTGAGCAATTTGATAAAGTTTAAAATCCAGGTGTGATGCATAGGAAAGTAAGATCCTAATTTCCTCAAGTCTAGATACTGGTGCAAAGGTCTCTTCATAATCGATTCCTTCTTTTTGATTATATCCTTGTGCCACATGTCTAGCTTTGTTTCTAACTATATTTCCACTTTCATCTACCTTATTTCTAAACACCCATTTGGTTCTAATAGTTAAAGTATCCTTAGGTTTATCTACAAGTTTCCAAAAATTATTTCTTTCAAACTGATTAAGTTCTTCATTCATGGCCATTACCCAAAATTCATCATTGACAACATCATTGATATTTTTAGGTTCAAGTTGTGATAAGAAGGCTTGATGTTCAACCTGGTTTCTCAAGGAATCTCTAGTTTGTGTACCTCTTTCTAAATCTCCAACAACAACATCTAAGGGATGATTCTTAATGGTTCTAGTTGGTCTTGAGAAAGTAGGACATGATATTTCAAGTTGTTCAGGTTGATCTGGTTCACTACGGTTAAGGTGAGGAGAAATTTCAGAACTGGATATTTTCACAGAATCCTTCTCATAATGATTTGCGATTTTATCATTAATGTCTAGATTAAACATATCCTCTTCAATATTTTCTAGTGAGGTCTTGGGATCATGTGGATCTGCTTCATCAAACTTGAGGTGTACAGATTCCCCCACACATTTGGTCTTCTTGTTAAAGACTCTATAGGCTTTTCATAATGTATAATATCCAAGAAATATTCCTTCATCACTTTTCGAGGAAAATTTATCTAAATTATCTTTAGTATTTATGATATAAACTTTACATCCAAACACTTTAAAGTAACATACTTTGGGTTTCTTATTATTCCACAACTTGTAAGGAGTTTTCTTAAGAATGGGTCTAATTAGGACTCTATTTATTATGTAGAAAGCTACATTAATAGCTTCATCCCAAAAATAAATGGGTAGATCATATTAATTGATCATAGTCCGGGAAATTTCTTGTAAGGTTCTATTCCTTTTTCTACCGCACCATTCTGTTGAGGTGTTCTAGGTGTAGAGAAGTTAAGATTATAGCCATTTTGTGAGTAGAAGACTTCAAATTCTTGATTCACAAACTCACATCCATGATCACTTCTTAGGGATTTAATCTTAAGTCGACGGAGATTTTCTATAGTCCTAGCATACTTGGTAAAGATAGAACATGCTTTACTTTTATGAGCTAGGAAAAAGGTCCAGGTATACCTAGATAAATCATCTACATGAACATAAACATAGTGCTTCCCATTGAGACTCGAAACTCAAGATGGTCCAAACAAGTCCATGTGAACTAACTTGAGATGTTGAGAAGTAGTTACTTCTTCCTTTTTTTTGAAATATATTTTATGATGCTTTCCTTTTTGACAAGCATTACATAATTTATTGCCTAGAAACTCTAATTTGGGTAAGTCTCTAACTAAGCCTTTTCTAGTTACCATCCTATGAGAGTGTATATTACAATGTACTAGTATTCTATGCCAGAGCCAAGACTCTTTATGAAAGGAATTTAGAAAAGATACATTCTGTGATTATAGTGTGTCTAAATTTATAGCATATGAATTATCATTTCTAAAAGTAGTAAATAACAAATTATTTTTGGCATAAAAAACATGGCTTGAATCATTTTTAAATTTAACATTAAATCCATCATCACACAGTTGAGATATGCTGAGCGAGTTATACATCAGTCCATCAATATATTGTACTTTAGAAATTGAGATAGAGTTAGGGTTACCATTCTGGCCTAGGCCGATGATTTTTCCTTTACCATTGTCACCAAATGTAACATGTCCTCCATAGATCTTGATAATACTTTTAAAGCTTGAAAATCCCCTATCATCTGACTTGAACACCCACATTCTAAGTACCATATCCTTTTACAGGAAATCTTTAGGCAGTTCACCTACAAAACAATTTAACCAAGAATTGTCTTTGGTACCCATATTTGTATGGGTCAACAAAATTAATAATATAAGGTTTAGAAACCCACAACTATCTTATGGGTTTCTTATATGCATAATGTAGAGTATTTGAAAAATAAAATTTATTTTGTCCTATGGAATTTGATACAGTAAAAGAATTAGAGGGGTTGTAACTAGCAGTACAATTCATTTTTTTGAAAATAGTAGCATATTTTCTAGATTTAGATAAAAAAATGCGATTTAGATAAATTCCTTTGACCTGGTTGATATCCTATCCCAGAAGTATATTTTGGGGAAATCTATTGTCATATAAACTGAGTCACGGTATATCTACCAGCATTAAACTTCTCAAGATCTCTCTTTAATTGCTCATTTGATAATTTGAGTTCTGTATTTTCTTTTAACAGATGGGCACATTTTTCATTTTCAATATCCGGATCATATTTTCAATTAGCATTTATAGCATGCTATCTTTTTAATATTTTATATATATCAATCAGCTCATTAAAGGTATCCTCAAGCATTCCACAATATTCAAACAATTCATCCTTAGTCATATTTTCATCATTGTTTGATTCAATTTCATTCTCAGAATAATAAACATTTTGTATAGGAGAATTAAGTGTCACCTCGAATGTTTTTGTCATGAAACATAGGTTTTCATGTTTGTTCTTATCAGTATGAGAAGTGTTAGATCCTCTTGAGCTATCCTCTGAATTAATCCAAGCATCTTTCATAGCCTTTTTATAATCCTTTCCTTTATCTTCATATTTCTTCTTAAATTTCATCTTGGGGAAGTCTACCTTCACATGACCTTTTCATTTTCACTCATACAAGAGTATTTCATTTGAGTTGTCATTCCATTTTATGTCTTTCTTCCATTTTCCTTTACTATCGTACTTTCCCATGTAGTTTGACTTCCTAAATAATTTCTTCTTTCGGTAGAACTTTTTGAACCTTCTAGCAAGATGATCCATCTCCTCATCACTTTCTAAATCTGACTCTTCAATAGTGGATGTACCTACAGGAACTTGAACCTTTTCTTTATATTTTGTCTTTGAAGTTGAAGTCTTGAATGCTAATGACTTATTCCTTGGTTCCTCATCTACTTCTTGATTTACATTAAGTTCTTCTTCATACATCATAGGCTTTCCAATTAGTTCCTTCACTGGAAGTTTTCCTATGTCACCAGATTTTCGGATAGAAATAGAAGTTTCTCTCCATCTGTCAGGTAGGCATCGAAGCAGTCTCATGATTTGGTCCTTGTTGTCCACTAGTTTCCCAAGAAGACTCATGGTGTTCACTATTTCATTAAACCTGAGATACATTTCAGAAATAAGTTCATCAGGCTTCATTTTAAAATTATCGTATTTAATAGTGTGTGTATTTAATCTCATTTCATTAACATTAGTTGTTCCCTCATGATAGATATCTAAAGTATCCCAAATTTCATATGCAGTTTTACAAGAAAAAATACAGTTGAATTATTTGTCCCCTAGGGCAAATTATATAGAATTCATTGATTTATAATTATTGTTATAGACAGATTTGATAGATTCATCCTAAGGGCTTCTAGTAGTTTCAGGTATTGTATATTTACTTTCAACAGAAGTTCAAATTTCAAATCCCATACTTTCTAGATGTATATTCATTTTAAGTTTCCATTGAGCATAGATAGTTTCATTAATGAAAGGTGTTCTATTATTAGCATCCCCTTCTAGTGTATTTTCCATGATAAAGATTGTAACAGAATTTAAAAGAGATAATGTTCTAGAAATAATAGAAATTTTAAGATCTTTAGAAAAAAACTATAATCATAGTTGAAACAATTTCAAAAATTAATAGTAACTTTAAAAATCCTATTATACCAAATGTTTGTTGGAGTAGATGACTCAAGAGGGGGGGGGTGAATTGAGTATCTATAAAAATTTCTGTTAAAATGATTCTTTACAAAATAAAATCCCCCTATAAAAATAAACACTAAGTCAGATTGTAGTGAATTTATAAATGTCTTGAAGGTTCAATTTGATTCTCAGAATATTGATTAGTTCTCATTTTTACTAAGCTATGTATTAACCAAACTTTAGAAAAAAACCTACTGATTCAAAACAAATGTAAACACTTTATAAACTAATTATCAAAGTTCAGGTTATCATAATGTAGGAAATACATATCAGATAATAAATATAAGATAATAAACACAGCGGATAAAACAAGAGGTTCAGTCTCAAGTAGATACTTAGTCCTCTCCACTTGGTGATCACTTCCCCCAAGCTATTTATATTAATAAAATTTTGATCCACACCCTGGATCGGGGTTCAAAAAAGCACACTCGGCTGTCCAGGTCACACTTGACCTCTACCATAGTTATTCATGTGAAAAAGATAAATAAATCACATATGATATCTTCCATAGTTTTCGTGGGATACAAGTGTAATAAGTGATTGAGTATGAGGATTGTTTGATATCCTCCAGTTATTCTTAAGAGACATTGTGTGTGATACAAACAAATATACACACTTCTCAATTAGTGAAGATAAAACACAACAGAGTTAAGAAATAGAATAGAGTTAAGAATTATCTGTGTGCTGCGAAGTAATGCTCTGGACTCAATGGATGTTGAGAAAATGGTATTTGAGTCCTCTTCTGGAAGTTTTATTCTGAGCAGAGTATCGCAGTTTCTGTAATCCAGCTTCGAGAAGTGAAAAGGTTTAGCTCTTCCAGGTCTCGATGTACACTGAGATTTTGGAGAATGTTGCTTGTTACAGTATTCTTGTAATCTCATGCACTTAGTTTCTCTCTTTTCTTATTCACACAGTCTATGTTTCAGCGTGTCTCAGCGTGTAATAATTTGTGTACTGAACTTGTTTAAAGTGAAAGATGAGGTCCTTTTACACTCCAGGATCCTCTAGGCATGAAGATCTTCACACGTGCATGTACGTCGCACTATCTAAGGATAGTCCTACAGACAACATTAAAAAAATGTTAGAAACATTATTTTGTCTAAATATGATCATTAGAAATAAATTTGAATTAATAAACTCGAAATTGTTATTTATAACAATCGGTGTGCCATCTTCGGTTTGTTGTCTTCAGTTTGATATCATCGGTCTGTCATCTTCGGTGTGTCATCTTCGGTGTGTCAACTTCGGTCTGTCGAACTTCGATGTGTCAACTTTGGTGTGTCAAACTTTAGTTTTTCAACCTTCAGTGAGTCATACTTCGATTTCTGTTTGTCGACTTCGGTTTCGGTGTGTCGACTTCGGTTTCTATGTGTCAACTTCGGTTTCGGTGGGTTGACTTCGGTTTGTCGAACTAACCATCAGTACCAGGGAATCTAGAAAGATTGAAAAGTTTCTATCTTACCAGACTAAGTGTTATGAAAAAGTTTATGTATAAATACATTTGCAAACATATTTATTCATGAATATAAGAGATTGACTTATTAAAGTATATGTTGTTGTATGTCATAATTGATTTAGTGAGAGATATTAAACTGGATTGAACGAGTATAATCTATATATTGACATTATTTTTTATTATGAAAACAAAAATATCATGGAGGGCCCACTATAGTATCATGGAGGGTCCAACAGTCATGTATCAGGACACCCCGGGTCAAGCCCGACACTCCATGTCAAAATTTTCTCTCCTAGGTACATCTATTCCGGAGATGCCTCTACCTGCTCGTATCTAGATAGGGATGTATTGCTTGGAAAATACACAAAATCTCTACATTACCAAAATTATAGGAAGTTTTTCTATACTAATTATCAAAGTCTATTTTTGAGTAATGTTCTCTAATCAGAGTTTATCTAAATCTATTTCCAAGGTTGTTCCTAAACTTCCTCTAATACCAACTGTAATGCCCCAACCCTAGAAGCCCAGATCCAGTACATTATCTTAATACATTGGCATGATTATAAGGAATCAGGTCCCAAAAGACCGATTAGTTTAGTAGTCTTGGAAAATAGATTACATACACGAACGTTACATTACACATTAAAAAAAACACAACATATACAGTCCTTTTAGAATAACATTATTCCCCAAGATTAACCCTACAATTCAATCACAATACACTTCTTGGAATCCGGGGAAAATAAAACATAAGAAATGGGTGAGCTCAGATGCTTAGTAAGGTAAATTAATTTAGCAGAAGATAACATAAACAATAGGCATAGTGAATAATGGAAAACACTTGTGTTTACAAATAATAATCATGAACACTTTATGGATGAAATATGAGCAGAGTAAATAATGTCATAATAAAACATAGTCTTGGGTATTCTATTAGTCAAATGACCACATGAACCATACATATTATTTTCATAATGAGGGAATGTATAATGCGGGACATTCTGAAACATTTTTTCAAGGCCTCGTCCAAGACGTCTAAAATTGATTAAGGCCTCGGTCAAAACCAAATATCAAATTGGGAAAGGCCTCAGCCAATTCCACATTTAATTGTCTTATGAGACCTACTGATACATTGATGAGATATAGTGGGCTCCACCCATCACCAACTAAGTCTAATAAATTCCTCATATGAAAAGGTTGAAAAAATAACATAAACATTCATATTAAAACTAGCATAGGAAATGTCAATACATTAACCATAAACCATTAACTGTATAAAAATAACACATCCACAGTCAAACATATCTCAAAACATTAAATAAAATATGGAATATTTGTATCATAATATATCAACTTCAAACAAGTGTAAGATTTATCAAATGATGTTGACATAGATGAAATCAAAAATATTTGAGAGAAATATCTCTTTCTATTTTGAAATCATTTAAGAGTAATATAATTGTAAAAGAAAACATTTGTTTTGAAAATATTCTTATAATATTGTAAGGGTATCTTTGATGATTTTATAACAGTATAAAATAGTGCCACCCACCATATAAGTTAAAAAACATTCTTACCTTAATTTTGTCGAAAAGGTCATAAAGTACCTTGTTTGGAAAACGACAGAAAGATTCCTTTGAAAACATATAAGGTCAAATAAGTGTATAAAATACTTTAACCCATAGTCTAGAAAACAGAAAAAAAATGTTTTGAAATAAATTTTTAAGAAAACACGGATGTGGATGATAAAGTGGTCGCAATAGATACTTACGAAAAAACAAACTCGTATAATTAAGAGATTGTTTAATTAACCTTTACCATGCATTTTCTTTGGTAGAGGGTATGTTTAACCTCATTTATATGGACCACAGTATGTTATTAAATTATAAAAGAACTATATTTATACTTATTATATCACACATGATTCATTTATGACTTTATACGACCCATTTAATAATGATTTCTATGTTAAATTAACATTTTGAGAAATAATCACTTTTTTATCGTATGAGTTTTAACTTGTTATTCTTGATCGTATCACCTAGATCATGATTTAAATTCTTCTAAAATATAAATAAAATTATATATCACATATATTTAGAATATAAACAGGTATAATATATAGATATGAAATGGAAAACATCGTTTATGGAGACGCTAGGTCGTACGTACGCATAAATGTTGTTTCCGTTTTCATATCGTAATGAACTGAACAAAGTGAATAAGATATATGTAATATATATATATATATTAAGTATCATTATTATGTAATATATTACATACTAATTAATAATATATATTTTTATAATCATCGTTGAATTATGAATGTAGAAATAATCTCATCGCGTTGTGGAGACGGTAAGATGTACGTACGCACGGGCGATAATATCATTTCCTTAATGATTAAAATGTGTGGAATAGGATAGTAAATTAATTTTATAGATACATTATCATGTTATTTTCATTATTCATATACATATTACTCATCATTATATCAATACAAATAACACAGTGTTGAATAAAAAATTACAACACGGTGTGGAGACGGTTAGCCTTACGTAAGCATGTATGGTGACATTATCATTCGTAGAATGGATAGAATAATAAATATGGTTGTACCATATTTATAATTACATCAAAGTATGTAGAAGTTACTGGAGTTATTATTTTGGTATGGAAAAAACAATGAAAGATAAAGTGGAAGAAGAATATAACATTGAAATAGGTGGTGAAATTATTACCTCTTTTTCAGGTGTTTCCTTTTGATTTGATCAAAAGGCTCCTTAGGTTGGAATTCTGATCAATGTAAATCCTCTAGGTAGAAGAGAGGATAGTTGAGAGGATATTTTGGTAGGGGTTTTATGAGACAAATGGATTTCGAGGTGTGAGTTTGAGAGAAGGAGAAGTACCCTTTTATAAGAGAGGTTGGGGTCACTTTTGGAAATGATTGAAATATTATTTTATTATAAAATTATTTTTGGGTTCTAATAGTTCCAAAATGATTTATTTCGAATAAAAGGTGGGGATGGGTTGAAATAATCTCAAAAAAACTGTTTTAGACAAGTTTATGTCACCATATTAACCCTATCATTTATATTTAACTCTAAGTTAAAAAGTTTATCTTTTACAATGTCCTCTTGTATTATTTTAATAAATGGTTAATAAACTTACTATAAAATTACAAGATAATCCCAAGTGTTTCATAAATGAAATATTAATCATTATATAAGTCCTTTAAACTAACATTATATTTTTAGTAATATTATATCATTTAATAATATAATAT
Source organism: Viscum album (assembly GCA_963277665.1). Lineage (NCBI taxonomy): Eukaryota > Viridiplantae > Streptophyta > Magnoliopsida > Santalales > Viscaceae > Viscum > Viscum album. The sequence continues at coordinate 1,122,623,446 of OY728121.1, forward strand.
TTTTTTAAAAAACTAATTTATGTCAATTTTGACACTATTTAGTATTTGGTTTTTGTGAAAGTCACCACGACATGATTACTTTGTAAAAAATACATTTAATCAACATTAAAATGTCATATTTTCCTAGAAAAATCGTGGATGGAATAAAAAAATTCGGATTCTATTTATTTGAATATTTATAATATCAATTATTTTAATATTTCATTAAGAAGGTAATTACTACATCATATTTGTGTCATAAATAAATTTAATTATATAATGTCTAAAAATTAAAAATAAAATACCCTGATGTATGATATCATTTTATATTTCTGATGAATATTTATAGTCGAATTTATATTATGTATACCCCTATGTTAAAAATGGTTTATTTATTGAACTTTGAATTTAACAATTTTAACTATTCTTTAAATAAAATAATAATAGATGTCCTAATCTAATCCAAGTGGGTAAAAAAGATCATATTTTATTCCTAAGGTTTATTCAGGTCGAAATAAACTTATAAAATAGAATTAGGACATATTTTAGGGTAATAATAATGTCATTTTTACATTTAATTACCCTATTTACTTTTAACTGTGGAAAATAAAAGTCAACAGTTACTATTCACCAGAAATTATTTTCATCTTATTAAACCGCATTTTACTTACTGATATCAATCGTGTCTCTCGGATTTTTTAAATTCAATTCCCATAAGTGGTAAAATTATGTTTTAAGAAAATTTTTAAATGCTTTTATAAGGTGGGTAAAAGACGGTAAAAAAATCAACAAAATTTTATGTACCTTAACCTATTATAAAATGAATCCAATAAATTACATTGAAATTATATAGGTATTATATATCTATTTTGACCTAAAATAAGCATAAATAAAATAAATAATTATTTAAATAATAAGTCGGTTTTAAATAATAATGTAGTATTAATCAAAAATTGAACATTTTCAGAAAAATACAAAAAATTCAGCCTAAGATAATTTTGATATTCCAAATTCAAAAATGAAGTCTATTAGACAAAATAAAAAATATAGAAGGTGCATTTCTTAATTTAAAATTAATTCCCGTTGTCAAAACAAACTAAAACGATTTTTTTTAATGTTAAAACTTTCAAAATATTGATATTTGATTATGTATAATTTATATGTAAAATTAATTATAATGACCTAAATTGTATTAAATGATAAAAATATAATCTAATTATACTTCAAAACCATTAAAATGTTTAATTTAACACTATAAATAATACTGATTAAAAAAGTTGTTTTCAATTAAAATTTATCATCTTTCACTATTCATCAAAATATAGAAGTTATCAAAAAAAGACTAAAAATTTATCCAAACTAAATTTTTATACCCCAATTATAAATATTAAGTTTATTTAATCCAATTTAATTTAAAATTTTCAAATATTTCATTTAAGAAAATGATCACCATTAATCGTTGGTAAAATTGTATTTTTTTTTCTAAAAAATACTTCCTTTATCTGAAAAATTGAATTTGTTCTTATATTATATCTGAGAAACACATAATATGGATGTTAATATTATATATAGTATACAATATTAAAAATTAAGTTAATACTATTTATAACCGTATTTTGACAGGCTAGTTTGGTAAGTTTTGGTACGCTCGATGTCGGTGTTGCGTGTAGCGCAAGATATTGAATTGCTTTAATGAGATAACTTACTATGAAATCATGGGGTGTTTCATCGATTATCTCAAAATTAGTGATATGGTTGTGCATATAAGAAAAATTTATTAAATGATGTACAAAAAAATGAGAAGGTCAACATTTGAAACTCAAAAATGATGATATCATTTTGTGGTGCATTCAAAATATGAATGATGAAAAATTCTTAATACACACCATTCATAGACAAGTAAATTAAATATTTGAATAACTATACAGTATATTTATCCCTCTATTATTTTTTTATATTTTTTCTTTTTTCTTTTCTTATTACTGATATTTCTACTATAATTTGTTTTTGAGAACTATGTAATACTAGTAATTCTAAATTAAATCTGACACTGATGTATTAAAATGATTCAAAATTAAAGCTGATGTTGAAGAGTTAAAATATTCATGTTGTGTTTTTAATAAATTTCACCCATGATTCAAGATTAATTTATCACCGAAAAAAATAGAGGTAAGGATAGAAGAACACTCTTCATTTGAGGTATAAAATTCTGAATATTTTATAATTTTTTTGAAGCATGCTTTTTTTTATTCTTTAAAGCATACATTTCATTATTTCTTTCTGATGCAAATTGTGTTAATGCCACAAAAATATTCATGTCTTTGTTTAAATACAGTGAAAGTGATGCTATTAAAAATTCCACTCCAATGTAATTTTTTTAAATCTATTTTTGTAACACTTTAATTATCTCAATTAAGAGAAAAAAATAAATATATGTGTTGTAACATAGCACACATAGTTCTTTAACTACATATTCCTTGAAATGACATGTTGTGTTGGTTGTGATATTTACAGGTTATGAAATATCTGGAATCCGTAAAATTTGTTAATGTAAATCCATTCATGGTCAATAAAAGATACGGAAAAACAAGAAACACAATAAATCATTGTTTTTATTGAGTTCTCACGGTCTAAATGATGTAGTCAAATCATTTTTTAATTCTAGGATGATGAAAACCTATGAGATATAGGTTGTTTTCATGAACCAAAAAGGGTAATCAAATCCATTACACCATAAATGATGTAGTATGTGCTATTTTAACCAATGAGAGAATTTATGTAGTCAAGTCTATGATGAATCCTTAAGAATTTGATCACATGTATTCTAGTATTACCAAGGAAAATGAAAAAAAACATTGATCCTTCTAGACATTTCAATGCTCTGCCTTTTGATTTGGAGTGGAAAGTGTGTCTCTGTTTCATAGACTGCAGTGATATTGGGCTTATAGTATATAGAAATTCAAGAAAGTGGAGTAAAGGAGGAGCATCAATTGATGGACTGAATTTGTAACACACCAAATAAATAAAGAATATGACATTTTCACATTTATCCATATTTGTGAATAAAATATTAATATAACATTAAAAGGGACGCTATGCTCGATGGCGTACCCAATACGCAACAACAAGTTTCATGGGAATCTTACATTGCACTCTAATAATAAAATAATATTATTTTAAATTGTAGTTAACGCCTGGCCGTTGTAATGGAAGAAATGAACAGAACTAACTAAAAAATGATTATAAATGTTTTTTCAAATATTTTTTCTTTTTACAATAAATGTTAGAGGATTAAAAATGTGAATGAATCCAATTTTAAGCGAAAACATTCTAATATTCTTTAAAAGGTCGATTTACCACCTTTTAATGAAGAACCTCTTTTAAATCCACTTTTTGAAAATTTTATGTGTTATATTTGAAAAAATAAAATTCTTCTTTAGAATCGGGACATCAAAATTTACTTTGTGTAAATTTTTGGTATTTTTCCGATAAAGATCATTTTTTAAAAAATAGTGAAAAATGTTGTATTTTAATTCAAAACCTATTTTTAATCAAATTTATTTATATCACTATATTATCTTTTGAATTGGTTTTAAAGTGAAATTAGAATATATTTTTACAATTTAATCCAATAGTGGTCATTGGAATTAATTTCATCATGAAATTGGCCTTAAACTAGTGTCAATCTTTTGATACTTATTGTTTCATAAAAACACGCTATTTGCTCTAAAAACGGGAATTAATTATTAAATTAATTAATGAAACATATATGTTTTGAATTTTGTAAAATGGAAATCATTTTTGAATTCAGAATATCAAATATAGCTTAGGGTGAGTTTTTGGTAATTTTATGAAAAACTTCAATTTTTGATGAACAGTGAAACCACTAAGTGGTAGTTAATGAAACTGATTTTTCGTTTAAATAAAACTTTACCACTTCTATGATTTGAATTTCAAAAATCCAACATACATGTTTGTCATTAATAAGTAAAATGTGGTTCCATGGGATGAAAATAATTTTTTGTTGAATAGTAACTTTTAAGTTTATTAATCGCGATTAGAGGTAATTAGTGTAGTTTAAGGTAAAAATAATGTTTTAATGATATGAAATGACCTAGACACATGTCATACCCTTATTGGATGTGTCATGGCCGACCAAGACAATCCATGGTTCAACTTGGGGACCCCAAGGAGCCACTTTGGTAGGAAAATGACATTAATACCTTTTTATTTAAAGTTAAAATTAAAATGTCACAAACATGTGTTGTTTTAATAAAACAATTTTTAGATGGGGTTATACAAGTCATATTTTTTACTATAAATATTCATTAGAAATCTAAAAATATTTCCTACATCATTATTTTTTTTAATAATTTTTAGACACTAAATAAATTAAATTATTTATGACACAATGATGATGCAGCGATTACCTCATTATTTAACGATTTAAATAAAATGAAACAATAATGTAAAATCTAAGAACTACACTTGTAAATAACCTATTGGATTTGTGGATTTAGAACCATTATCAGTGTATCCGGTATATTTATAATTTTGGGACCTTTTTATCTGAAAATCATTTTATAATAAAGTATCTTTTCTTAACTTTCCACGAGTGCCCCTCCTTTTCTCTTATGAAAGGCCCCCACCTCTACCACCTTACCCACCCCTCTCAAGCCTTTGGCTCGGCAAACCCCTGCCCATTTCATCTCTCCACATCCCTATATTCATCATTGAAGCCTCAAATTTGGGCAGAATCCTTCCCAAGGAAGCCTTTGATCTCAAATCAAGAAGAGTTACCCGATTTTAAGGTAATGTCTTCACTTGTGTTCTTTTGTTTTATTTTTCTTCTCCAACCCTCTAAACTCTTTTTATTCCATTATTTTGTAAAAACACCATTATCTTCAATATAATAGGATGTTTTTATGTGAAGTATTCGAGCTACACTTAGACACACCGTCGTCTAATGGTTAAAGAACATATTGTTTTTGTGGTTGGTGAATTTCTGCCTCATGAAACAATGATTGTTCAATCTTCTTTTAACACCTTTAATTGTGTCCATTATGATGTCACTATATTTTATATATGAAATATATGGTATTTATGTTTTCTATATTCTTCTGAATTTTATATTTAAAACATTCCTTTATTCTTTTCATGTTGTGCAAATGTGATAATTTCATACGATGAAGTGTGGACTACCGCCCCCTCAAGTGATGTGACTCATTCATGCAATACATGGAATGTATAAAGAATTAAATTAATGAACATATGTGACCTATATAACATATATATATTATTGGAATTATAATATATATATATATCTCAATTATTTTTAATTCCATTAATATGACAAAGAAATGAATGTAGCGTTCATGCGTACGTATGGCCTACTGTCTCCATGAACGGTGCATTTCGTTTATTTTTATCTCAAAATGTTATGGAGTAGAATAAAATGAAAATTTACTGGATATATATGATATTAAAATCATTAATACTATTCTGGAGTTTATTTACTTATAACTACATGGACAATCATTTTCAAACAAGTTCATTTTTGACTCATGTACCAAACATCGACAAATGCGTCTGATATGAACTCACATTATTAACAAATTATTATAACATTATAATATGTGATTTAAACTGAATAATAATCATTAAAAGAGGTCCTTAAGCAATTATAAATTGATCAGAGTTTATTATTCAGGAATATAATGAAACGAACAAGACAAGTCATACTTGAGGTAAGGGATCCTACTCCTCTCTTTCTTTTTAAGTACACTCTTTTATGTCATTCCTTTTAAGCTGATATTTCATATGATTGGGATGTTCTATTATATTTCTCTTACTGTACTTTTTATGTTCATATGATGAGATACCCTATTTTCTCTCATAAATCAATTTTGGGAGTTTTGAGTGGCGCCGTTAGGCTGCTGAATTTTCGTAAGAGATCTAACCTCTCTCTTTATTTTTTAAGTACTCTCCTTTATGTCACTTATTTTAAGCTCCTCATTGTTATGATGGGGGATGTTATTTTATATTCCTCTTTCTATAAATTTTACTGTAATATGATTCGAGACTCTATTTGATCTCATCAATCCATTTTTGGAAGTTTTATGTAGCACTGTTAGGCTGTCGAGTTTTCATAAGGGATTATTCATCTCACTTTTAGTCCCATGAGATTTATGCTACATTTGACACCATTTACTTTGAGTGGTGTATGTACTTACCATTATTATACTCTTTTTGTAATATAATTTCATTTATGGGTATTTACATATTCATTGTATGACCCTTCTTTAATGGGGTGTACGTTTCGAAAGTTACCCAAGTCAGTAAGGGAACCTTTCACCCTCCTCTTTTTAAAAGACTTCTTTTGTTATGTCTTTTAATTCACATACTATTATATTGGGATATGTTCTTCTATATCCTTATTGATGTAAATTTTATGTCCATGTGATGAGATACCCTTCTTATCTCTCATCAACGCATTTTCTAAATTTTGAAGTGACGTCATTAGGTTGTCAAATTTCTGTAAGGGGACTTATTAACCCACATTTAATTATTTGGGTTAAACCTCTATTTCTTGATTTTATTATGCCAAGATTATGTGTGGAATCTCTATTTTGTAGTTTCAACAAAACTTTGTGTGGATATACTATTTCTACACATAATCATCTTATTGATAAATTCTTATGTCATTTAGACGAACTTATATCGGAAATCATAACTCAATCTCATTTCATTGAGTTAAATATCTATGTCATTGGTTTTGTTTTTCCAAGATTATGTGTGAATGACCTCTGAATATTTTAAACATAATATCCACTTATATTTTGTGTATTCATATTAGTCACAGATAATCATGTAATTGATTTATCCTTAATCTAAGGATACCGACTTTGTAAGAGACTTCGTCTCAATCTCCTTTCATTGAGGCATATTTCATTTTATACACAACAATCTTTTATAAGGTGTATAAACCCCTTTGACTTTTAAATTTATACAAAAGGAATATTTTTCTACGAAGCGTTTTATTAAACGACAAAAAAGTATTGTTTCTTTTAACGTACACGGTGACAACGACCTTTTCTACCATCGTGAGTATTATTTCGTCATTGGCTTACTCAACAATCCGTAATGTTTTTTAAAATTAAATAAATACCATATACTCTTTTATGTATTTTGGTATTGAAAATGGTTTTTATAATGGATTTTTTTATGTCAATATATTTATGTGATATATTGTGATCGAAGTGTGGAAATGTTTTCTTTCCATTATATTTGTTTTATGTCTTATGATTTTATAATGGTACTTGGACATTTGACGGGTGGTTATGTGATAAACCATATGACGGGTGGTGCCGTGAATACCAGGATGGGTGGTTGCGTTATAAACTCCAATGCATTGGGTATGGAAGTAGGTTGTATGGCTATTCCATTAAGTATGTGTGGAAGTCAACTGTATGGTTATTCCATTTAAGTATGTTTATGTCCCAAGTTACCTTTATAGGTTATGTGTTCTTTATATGGGTTTTATGGTAATCTTTTGGTTACAAAAGGGTAAGTAATGATCTTTTATTCAGTGAAGAGTTTTTTTTACTACTTCATCAAGGTGAAAAGTATTACTTTAATAAAGTATACATGGTTTACTTGTTGTTTTGAAAAACTAACGGTTTTCATTCTTTGTGTATCCCTTACAGAGCTTTTTATGCTCACCCCAAGTTTTTTTGAAATGTTTTTCCCATGACTTAATGTGGAATAGGGTCCAGTATGGGATCAAGGGAAAGTCATGCTATCTAAAACATGGAACTAGACATGTTTCTTTTTAAGAGTTTTTATTTTATGGAAACCTAGTAGAAGTGTCTACTTTGTAATCTTTTGAGATGTAATAGTTATGTCCTAATTCACTATTACTCTAAACCATGAAAAGATCCTCAATGTGAATTATTCATTTAATTCAATATTAATTAAGGATTAAGGTTGGGTCCTTATAGTTGGTATCAAAGGTAGGTTTAGACAACTTTAGGGATTAGGAGTTTTTGTTAGACACATGGTTAGTCCTATAGCTATAATTTCATTTAAATCCTTTTTTATAATTTTTTTCAAGTAAAGTAAAGTCAGTTACGAATGGAAGGAGAAGGATCTCAAAAGACATTCCTATCTCTTCTTGATGACATGCTTGCAATAATTATTACAAAATCATGTTTGGATGATTGTGAAACTTTTTCTAGCATACAACTCACTTACAACCAGTGGTTTGAGATATAAAACACCTCCACTATACCTCGTTATCATCGTGGATCATGGGTTGTATTTAGACAAATACTATTTCCACAATATTCTCATATTTTCAAGAAAGGTTAATATTATCAAGGTATTTTAAAATATTTTACCTTATCACAAGAATTTGAAGCATATTATGATTTTAAAAATTGTGCTGAGGAAGGAGACCCTTGCACAGCCTATTTATATTTCCTTTTAAAATATATTGTTTCTCAGCACATACTTATGGTATTTTAAAAGGACCAATAATAGAAAGTTTCAACTCAAATTCTGTCTGACTATTTTATAGAAATCATGTTTTAGCAGATGTTTTGGAATTATATGTCATACATGATTATTTTCCAAAACTGTTTTTCTGTGAACACTGATATGACCCATGTTTTAAAAGGTGTATTTGGATGGAGGAAGAAAATGATTTTGAAGGATCTCTAAATCATTGTTGTAATGCATGGGACTTCTACCTACGTGAACAAGATGACGATCAAACCGAGTGGTTGCCATGATCAAGGTATGTTGTTATTCATTTTGGGAATCATTTTATTTTATCTTATAGTGGTGAAATAAGACTTCAAGAATTAAGATGTTGAGATCATAACGAATTTGGATGAAAATGAGAGGTATAAGGAAACTATTGAGGTTAAAACATGTTAGGGTTATTTTTTGGAGTTTTATAAAAAGGACAACACGCAGACCATGTGACAACACATCGCGTCGGACAAAGCTGCAGGAATCGAACCCACAACCAAAGTGTGACTGGTATTTATCGCCTACCACTTGACTATGTGAAGTCCCTGGTTAGTTTGAGTAATTCTTTTTAGTTATATGATTTTATGAATTATGATTAAGTTGATTTTGGGTTTTCTAAGGAAATTATTAACCTATCATGGAGGATATATGATTAGGTTAATTACTTTTCAATATGAGACTTTAAGAGCAACTGATGTTATTTGGAGATAAGTGTTATTTTGTACCTTGGAAGACTATGTGATTAAATCCTTCAAATATTTGGGTTTTAAATTTAGTTTTGTTTACTTTGAATAATTTTATGGACAAATTGTTTATCAAATGGTCTTCGTTGAACGTTGGGTTTTGTTGGACAAATTTTGGAGATTAAGAATAGATTTTCTTTTTATAAAGGGTTATCCTTTTCTGGATTATCTTATCATATACTAACCTTTTTGGTTTTGGATTTGGTTAAAGTCTAAAGACATGGGATGTATATAGTTCTCTTTTGTGGATTGGGTGATTCTCAAAAATTTGAGTATAGTACTCTTAATGCAAAAAATTCTTCCTAAATACTCGTCTTTTGGAGAAAATATGTGTTTCATTAAGGAATCTAGTAAAAGGTGAAAGTCTACGTGACAAGTAAGTATGTTTCATTATGATTTAGTTAATCTCAAAAATAAATTCCTCAATTAAGAGTAACTGAAAAAAAATTTGTCTGTTATCTTTTCCTACTGGGGAATCGAATACTGTTTAACCCATCACAAGTTTGTGATTTTCTTATGGTTAACTTTCTACTAGACATGTTTACTATCACACTCCCTCAGAACATTACCCTTTGTTTTTTTCCTCCATATCCATGTTTTCCTACATGGAATCCTAGCATGGGTTAACTCGGGTGACCTTTTTACTTCTCTTTCTTTATTTTAACGTGATTGTTTTACTGACACTTGTTCCGATGTGGGATTTTCAATGATGTTTCCAAGCCCAATTTTAAAATTGTGAGGACGCAATTCCCAAAAGGGGGGAAGGATGTAACCCCTAGGTAAATAAAGAATATTACATTTTTACATTTATCCATATTTGTGAATAAAATATTAATATAACATTAAAGGGGACTATATGCTCAATGGCATACCCAATACGCAATAATGAGTTTCTTGAGAATCTTACGTTTCACTCTAATAATAAAATAATATTATTTTAAATTGTAGTTAATGTTTGACAACCGGTTCCTAGTGACAGCACAGCCACCCTGCCTTAACATGGCCGTCAAGTCTTGGCCCACCAGGTACCACCAGTTGCCCCCGCAGACAAGTGGAGCCCACCCCAGGGTCCACCCACATGCCTGAACGGGTCATACGACTAATATGATAGTCCCCACAGGCCAACACATGTCCTTTCCAGTGTGCTTTGTCCTCACTCACACACACCCTGGGGAACTTCCCAGGAGGTCACCCATCCTAATCACTACTCCAGGCCAAGCACGCTTAACAGTGGAATTCTAATCAGACAGGCTCCCGAAAAGGAAGGTGCACCTTGTTGACATGAGTTATATCATTTAGTCATTTAACCCTTTTTCATTTGGGGGCGTTACAATCACCCCCCCTTTAGAGCACAACGCCCTCGTTGTGGGCCCTACATCTCAACCCAGGCAGTGCACCACGTACTTAAGGCTGGGTTCCTCCTTTGATACCAAATGTGACAACCTGTTCCCGGTGACAGCACAGCCACCTCGCCTTAACATGGTCGTCGGGTCCTGGCCCACCAGGTACCACCAGTTGCCCCCGCAGACAAGTGGGGCCCACCCCAGGGTCCACCCACATGCCTGAACGGGTCATATGACTAATATGATAGTCCCCACAGGCCAACACATGTCCTTTCCACTGTGTTTTGTCCTCACTCACACACACCCTTGCGAACTTCCCAGGAGGTCACCCATCCTGATCACTACTCCAGGCCAAACACGCTTAACTGTGGAGTTCTAATCAGACAGGCTCCCGAAAAGGAAGGTGCACCTTGTTGACATGAGTCATATCATTTCGTCATTTAACCATTTATCATTTGGGGATGTTACATAACGCCTAGCCGTTGTAATGGCAGGAATGAGCATACCTAACTATAAAATGATTATATATTTTTGTCAAATGTTTTTACTTTTTACAATAAATGTTAGAGGATTAAAAATGCGAATGAATCCAATTTTAAGCGTAAACATTCTAATATTCTTTAAAAGGTCGATTAATCGCCTTTTGATGACAAACCTCTTTTCAATCCACTATTTTGACAATTTTATGTGTTATATTTGACAAAATAAAATTCTTCTTTAGAATCAGAACATCAAAATTTACTTTGTGTAAATTTTTGGTATTTTTTCGATAAAGTTTATTATTTAATGAATAGTGAAAAATGTTTTATTTTAATTCAAAACCTCTTTTTAATCTAATTTATTTATATGATTAGATTATCTTTTTAATCTGTTTTAAAGTGAAACTAGAATATATTTTTACCATTTAATGCAATATTGGTTGTTGGAAATAATTTCATCGTGAAATGGGACTTAAACTAGTGTCAATCTTTTGATACTTATTATTTCATAAAAACACGCTATTTGCTCTGACACTGGGAATTAATTATTAAATTAATTAATGAAAATTATATGTTTTGAATTTTCTAGAATGGACATCAGTTTTGAATTCGGAATATCAAATATATCCTAGGGTGATTTTTTGGTAATTTTCTGAAAAACATCAATTTTTGAAGAATAGTGAAACCACTAAGTGGTAGTTAAAGAAACTGATTTTTCATTTAAATGAAACATTACCACTTCTGTGATTTAAAATTCAAAAATACAACATACATGGTTGTCATTAAGATGTAAAATGTGGTTCAATGAGATTAAAATAATTTTTTGGTGAATAGTAACTTTTATGTTTATTAATCGCGATTAGAGGTAATTAGTGTAGTTTAAGGTAAAAATAATGTTTTAATGATATTAAATGACCTAGACACATGTCCTACCCTTATTGGATGTGTCATGGCCAACCAAGACAATCCATGGGTAAACTTCGGGACCCCTTTGAGCCACTTTGGTAGGAAAATGACATTAATACCTTTTTATTTAAAGTTAAAATTAAAATGTCACAAACATGTGTTGTTTTACTAAAACAATTTTTAGATGGGGTTATACAAGTCATATTGTTTACTATAAATATTAATTAGAAGGATAAAAAGATTTATTACATCATGATATTTTTTTTATAATTTTTAGACACTAAATAAATTAAATTATTTATGACACCATGATGATGCAGTGATTACCTCATTATTTAACGATTTAAATAAAATCAAACAATAATGTAAAATCTAGGACCTACACTTGTCAAAAACCTATTGGATGAGTGGATTTCGAACCCTTATCACCTTATCCTCTATATTTATAATTTTTGGACCTTTTTATCCGAAAATAATTTTATAATAAAGTATCTTTTCTTAACTTTCAAAGAGTGGCCCTCCTTTTCGCTTATAAAAGGCCCCCACCTCTACCACCTTACCCACACCTCTCAAGCCTTTGGCTCGGCCAACCCCTGCCCATTTAATCTCTCCACATACATATATTCATCATTTAAGCCTCACCTTTGGGCAGAATCCTTCCCAAGGAAGCCTTTGAGCTCAAATCAAGCAGAGTTAACTGATTTTAAGGTAATGTCTTCACTTGTGTTCTTTTATTTTATTTTCCTTCTCCAACCCTCTAAACTCTTTTTATTACTTTATTTTTTAACAAAACCAGTATATTAAATATACTAGGATGTTTTTATGTGATTTATTCTAGCTACACTTACACACACCTTCGTCTAATGGTTAAATAACATTCTGTTTCTGTGGTTGGTGAATTTCTGCCTCTCGAAACGATGATTGTTCAATCTTCTTTTAACACCATTAATGGTGTCCGTTATGATGTTACTATATTTTATATATGATATATATGGTATTTATGTTTTATATATGCTTATGAATTTTATATTTAAAACATTCCTTTATGCTTTTCATGTTGTGCAAATGCGATAATTTCTTACGAGGAAGTGTGGACTACCGCCCCCTCAAGTGATGTGACTCGTTCATGCAGTACATGGAATGTATAAAGAATGAAATTAATGAACATATGTGACCTATATAACATATATATTATACTGGGATTATAATATATATATATATCTCTCTCAATTATTTTTAATTCCATTAATATGACAAAGAAATGAAAGTAGTGTTCATGCGTACGTACGGCCTACCGTCTCTATGAATGGTGAATTTCGTTTCTTTTTATCTCCAAATGTTATGGAGTAGTATAAAATGAAAATATACTATATATATATGATATTTAAATCATTAATACTATTCTGGAGATGACTTACTTAAAACTACATGGACAATCATTTTCAAACAAGTTCATTTTTGACTCATGTACCAAACATCGACAAAAACATCTGATATGAACTCACATTATTAACCAATTATTATAACATAATAATATGTCATTTAAACTGAATAATAATCTTTAAAAGAGGTCCTTAAGAAATTATAAATTGACCAAAGGTTATTTTTCAGGAATATAAAGAAACGAACAAGACAAGTCAGACTTGAGGTAAGGGATCCTACTCATCTCTTTCTTTTTATGTACACTCTTTTATTTCATTCCTTTTAAGCTCATCTTTATTATGATTGTGATGTTCTTTTATATTAATCCTACTGTACTTTTTATGTTCATATGATTAGACACCCTATTTTCTCTCATAAATCAATTTTGGATGTTTTGAGTGTCGTCGTTAGGCTGCCGAATTTTCGTAAGAGATCTAACCTCTCTCTTTCTTTTTTAAGTACTCTCCTTTATGTCACTTATTTTAAGCTCCTATTTGTTATTATGGGGGATGTTATTTTATATTCCTCTTGCTGTAAATTTTATTGTAATATAATTAGAGACTCTATTTGATCTCATCAATCCATTTTTGGAAGTTTTATATGGCGAAGTTCGGCTGCCGAGTTTTCGTAAGGGATTGTTCATCTAACTTTTAGTCCCGTGAGATTTTGGATACTTTTTCCACCATTTCCTTTGAGTAGTGTTTGTAATTCCCATTATTATACTCTTTATGCAATATAATTTCATTTATGGTTATTTACATATTCATTGTATGACCCTTCTTCAATGGGGTGTACGTTTCGAAAGTTACCCAAGTCGGTAAGGGAACCTTTCACCCTCCTCTTTTTAAAAGACTTCTTGTGTTTTGTATTTTAATTCACATACTATTATGTTGGGATATGTTCTTATATATCCTTATTGATGTAAATTTTATGTCCAAGTGATGAGATACCTTTTTTATCTCTCATCAACTCATTTTCTGAATTTGGAGTGACATCGTTTGGCTGTCGAATTTCTGTAAGGGAACTTCTTAACCCACTTTCAATTATTTGCGTTAAACCTCTACTTCTTGATTTTATTATGCCAAGATTATGTGTGGAATCTCTATGTTTTAGTTTCCACAAACCATTGTGTGGATATACTATTTCTACACATAATCATCTCATTGATAAATTCTTATGTCATTTAGACGAACTTGTATCAGAAATCACAACTCAATCTCATTTCGATGAGTTAAATATCTATGTCATTGGTTTTATTTTTCCAAGATTATGTGTGAATGACCTCTGATTTTTTTACACATAATATCCACTTATATTTTGTATATTCATATTTGTCACACATAATCATGTAATTGATTTATGCTTAATCCAAGGATACAGACTTTTTAAGGGACTTCGTCTCAATCTCCTTTCATTGAGGCATATTTCATTTTATACACAACTATTTTTAATACGGTGTATAAACCCCTTTGAAATTTAGATTTATACAAAAGTAATCTTTTTCTACGGAGTTTTTTACTAAACAAGAAAAAGGAATGTTTCTTTTAACGTACGTGGTGACAACAACCTTTTCCGCCGCCGCGTGTATTATTTGGTCTTTAGCTTCCTCAACAAGTCATAATGTTTTTTAAAATGAAATAAATACCATATAATATTTTATGTATTTTGGTATTGAAAATGGTTTTTATAATGGATTTGTTATGTCAATATATTTAAGTGATATATTGTGATCGAAGTGTGGAAATGTTTTCTTTCCATTATATTTTTTTTATGTCTTATGATTTTATAATGGTACTTGGACATTTGATAGGTGGTTACGTGATAAACCTTATGACGGGTGGTGTCGTGAATACCAGGATGGGTGGTTACGTTATAACCTCCAGTGCATTGGGTTTGGAAGTCATCCGTATGTCTATTCCATTAAGTATGTGTGGAAGTCGACCGTATGGTTATTCCATTTAAGTATGTTTTTGTCCCAAGTTACCTTTATATTTTATGTGTTCTTTATATGGGTTTTATGGTAATCTTTTGGTTACAAAAGGGTAAGTAATGATCTTTTATTCAGTGAAGAGTTTTTTTTACTAATTCATAAAGGTTAAAAGTATTACTTTGATAAAGTATACATGGTTTACTTGTTGTTTTGAAAAACTAACAGTTTTCATTCTTTGTGTATCCCTTACTGAGCTTTTTATGCTCACCCCAAGTTTTTTTGAAATGTTTTTCACAGGACTTAATGTGGAATAGGGTCAAGGATGGGATTAATGGAATGTAATGCTATCTAAAATATGGATCTAGACATGTTTCTTTTTAAGAGTTTTTATTTTTTAGAAACTTAGTAGAAGTGTCTACTTTGTAATCTTTTGAGATGTAATAGTTATGTCCTAATTCTCTAAAACATTAAACCATGAAAAGATCCTCAATGTGAATTATTAATTTAATTCAATATTAAGTAAGGTTTAAGGCTGGGGCCTTATAGAATTTCCTAGCATGGTCACCTCTTGAATCCATTTGTTTCTTGCTTCAATTTCCCATGCATCTCAATCTGGAAACATTTAGAAATGATGATTGAGGCTACACTTCTGGCTCAATTTTTGAATCACTGGTGTATAGCCCTTTCTCTTCCTTTTCTTCATCATAGGTAACCTACTAGATTTTTGGTTTCTTCTTTGGGTATCACTATTTAGTATGCAGTTGGTTTCGTATGTTTTTGTGTTGACCTACATGATGAAAAGGTGAAAAGAGTGTTCTTAATTTGGTCGGTTTGATGGTAGTGGTGTATGGTATTAACTCATTGTTATTTTTCTTTTCAAATGATTTTTATATATTATATAATTTTTAACTTTTCATATATTTACTGTATTGTTTTACCCATTTTAATATGGGTATTCTCTTTGGTTGGGTGGTGTAGATCTTGGAGTTTAAGGGTGTGGCATAACATTGACTTGAGGTTCCTCACTGGCACTAGACCGAACTTGATTTATTTCTTCTAGTGGTCTACACGGGGGTGATGAAAGATCATTAGTGGGAGTAACTATTCATTAATCATGGTGGGTGTTGGAGGATTGAAATTAATTGAATACATACCCTTTTTTCATTTTTTGGTGGATTTTTGTGTTTTTATGATCTTTTTTTGAATCAAGAAACATCAACTATGTATTAATTCATTTTGTATTAAATTTCACTATCAATATAATTAATCTTTTTCAAGTTTGAACATACATTAAAATCATATTTGTTTTAATAATTAAAAAAAATGTATTATATATTATAAATTAATAAATATATTATGAAATTTTACTATCCATAAAAATTTATAATTATTATTTAAATGTAATTTATTAATAGATGTTATATGTTTGTAGTATTATTACCAAAAGATAATTTTTTTATAAAAATATGTTTCTAAAAATATAGAACAACATATATTATCTATTAGTATTGAATAATTGCAAAAAAAACTATTTTATTTGTTGCAATAACATTTAGTGATAGAGTTTTTATCGACCGTTTAGTGACAAGGACATATGTGTCAGGAAACTGTTTAACCAATAGAAAAATGCACCATTTCCAACAGATATAACCCTATTGGAAAAAGATAAATATTTTTTAGCTTACCACCAGAGCTTGGTCATCACCGCCCTCCTAAAATATGACTCAAGGATGTTGCGGTGGAACAACTCTACAATTTTGATACACAAGCCTTAGATATGATTTAACAACAAATAGGATTAACACAATCAGAAAAGGATATGAACAAAACCTTTCTATAAATGAGTCATACCTCTATTCATACTCCTAAATCCAGGTATAGGTGATAAGGAAGGTCACAACTAACTAAAGGAGACACTAGCTACTTCTCAATACTATGGATGGATTAAGTTCAATGTCTAACATCAAGTAGTAGAGATTCTGGTATATAGAGTGTAAATTTCATGTTATATAGGAAAATTCACTTTAATTTTCTATTGGAATCCCCATTTATCAGAAATTGTTTCATAAAAAGATTAAATTTTATTTTACATCATGCTCATTTATATGCATATAGATATATTAGTCCATTTAGATGTGTCGCCAATCCCAATTTATAAAGGCATGTACTCTTTATAAATTGAAATTGGTATGTTGGGTAACTACGATATAACATTTACGTCTAGTATCAGAACATAATAGGTTATATATAATTATTTTCTTAAATGGATTACCATTCACAATTAATAGATTACATGCAACATAAATTACAATTGGAATTAAACAATCAAATCAACTATCATTTTGGTCCATAAAATTAGTGGTTTATGGTCAAATATGGAATAATTGGTTAATTAAGGCTTCATCATCAATATATGTGAGAAAATCTATTTATATTGATTTAGGAACTTTGATTAATGAAATTGTGTTATCCCTTTAAGAAATGTTAGCACATTTCACATACAATAATCAAATCACAAACTATATGTGGTAGGTAATGCACCTAGAAAGTTAACATGGAATAGAAGGATACATGTAATAATAGTCCTAAAGTGCTTAGTATGATGCATGAAATTACCTCCTTATTGTACCAAGATATGGAGATTGAGACCACTTATCCACGGTAGAGGTCGGAGGGTGTTCTATATCCGGCTGGACGTAGTGGAGGAGCGGCGGCCGTCCACGCCACTGAAAGGAGGGCATGACTTTTCTGTCAGCCTCGTCACGCTGAGCGGGACCACTCCGGTGGGTCCCGCATTCCAGATGGTTGTGACACATGGTGTTGCTAGGTTGGCCAAACCGAATGGTCCAGTAGACCTTTCGGGTGTCCTGGGGGGAGTGCCTCCAATCCCGGGTGGCGGTGAGGGCGGACCCCACCACAAAGGTCCACCCTGGCCATGGGTTGCACCAGCAGGCCGCCCCCAGCAGGCTAGGTCGAGCCACCCCCTTCGCGGGTCAGGCCAAACCATGGCCCAACGGGCCAGACCCACTACGGCCTAGGTCAACCGAGCCAGAACCAAACCGGGTCCGGTCGGCCCAGGTGGGGCCGGGGCGGGCCGGACCGGACCCGGGCCCATCTGGACCCTGATACGCTTTTATCGTCATATCTTGAGAACCAGGCGTCCGTTTGACAAACTGTCTATGGTGCCAGAATCCTTGGAACGAGATGGTAATTTTAGTATACTCCACTTGAGTATTGGATAACGTTGGGGTACAGATGGGTTGGATCGAACTCGAATCCAACAGGGCCCTCGGAATGGAAATGCTAATAACTTACATACTAGGTGTCCGATTGACATGCAATCTATCGCGTTGTGTCCCTTATGACGTGGGGGACATTTGGTATACTTCTTCATGGGACTTAGTTTGCAGTTGAAGCATCGACCGATGGCTTGAGGAGCAGAACCTCCCAGAATCAAGCATGCTTCGTGCCAGAACCCCGTGGATGGCTATACTTAAGGAGTCTTCAGATCCTATGTGGGTCATCTAAAGATCCTGTGTGGGTCAGTGCTCAGCGATCCTGTGTGGATCAGTGTATACCGATACTATGTGGTTCATCTCCAAATCCTATGTGTGTCATCTTCAGATCCTCTATGGGTTATCTTTGATCCTGTGTGGGTCAATATCAAAGCTTCTTGATGAAGTAAGATGACCTAGAGATACTTCTAATCATCCATACTATCGTACTTAAGTTACACCTGGTGTGAGATGAGTCTAGACCTTTGTGGTACACTTCTATGTGGTGATACCTTTGTGGTAATCTTCTTTATGGAGTTACCTTTGTGGTACTTATCTTCATGGTGATACCTTTTTGGTATTCTTCTGTGTGGTGTTACCTTTTTGGTACTTACCTTTGTGTTGTTACCTTCATGGTATTCTTTCCTTCATGGAACAGTTGAGCTTTTGGATAAAGAGTTGGGCCTTGTGTTTCCTCAAAAGTGAGATGGGTATACTTGATAACTTAGGAATATGTATGGGTATATACCTAATTAGGGTTGACTATTGTTTTCATGTTGTGTGGTTTATCCTTTTTGGATTTTGAGAGA
This sequence comes from Viscum album, assembly GCA_963277665.1. NCBI lineage: Eukaryota > Viridiplantae > Streptophyta > Magnoliopsida > Santalales > Viscaceae > Viscum > Viscum album. The sequence continues at coordinate 1,122,642,867 of OY728121.1, forward strand.
CCTTATGGGGTCTTGGGGTCCCTACTGAGTATCGTTATACTCACCCCTACATGGGCTACACCCGCACCTTACTGTGTCTTGTGTAGATGAAGGATAGTGTTGATCAGGGTTGAGGGTACCAGGACTGGAGAATACATAGAGGTGGACCTTAGATGAGGCGTACCGTGGAGAAGACTGTTCGAGAGTTGTACCTACCCTTCAGGTATGATCCTTGGCTGGTGTTCGCAGGAGATTTTTTTCACTTTTACTTATACTTTCCAGTTGGGTTGTATAATGGCCCCTTTACAGGTTGTACACACCTTGAGTATTATAAAGTTTACCTTGTGCTCGTATCTTTTTGTGTGATTGGTCTCTGTGAGATTACAGGTTTAAATACAATGACTTCCTAGTTTTAGGGATATGCCTTTCTGGTGCTAGTCTCCAGCCCCTGGCCTATGGAAGGCGGGATTGGGGTTGTCACAACACAGGCCCTGAGGGACAGGACGTGACAAATTGATATCAGAGGAGTTGGTTCTACCGAAGAACTTGGACTCTGGTCTTTTGAGTCAGAAATAGTGTTTAGTGTGATGAGTGTGGTTTTCAGTTTGGGAAATCCAGTTTTAGTGTGGTGGCTGAAGTATCCATACACCAGGACCCTGACATCTGATTTCTGACTCCATGCACGAAAACAATGATCGCGTGTGTGATTTTGGGAATTTTTTATTGTGATATCTTTGATTCAAATCACCATGTATATCTTATTGACCGTGGCACACCTGTTTCTTTTAGGATTCCTCCATGTAGATAGCCATCCAGGGTTCCAGGTAGAGTACGTGATGACAACCCACTGAGCGATGAGGCTTCGGTGAAGGGCCCCCTAAAGGAATTTTTACCACCAGGTTGTGTACCAGTATCACCACTACCCGTTGGGCAGCCGTTTTCACTATCCCTAGCAGCAGAGGGTGCACTTCGCATGAGCTCATTTCAAGAGTTTCATCACCAGAGGCCACTAAGGTTCTAATAGGAGACCAATCCCCAGACAGCTAGGGATTGGCTAGATGTCGTGGTTAGAGTTTTTCGACTGGTAGGGACACCAACTGATCATATGGTGATCCTTGTTGCTAGTCTTCTTCAGGAAGCAGCGTGTAGATGGTGGAGCTTGATGCTCCAGGTTCACAATGAGGTCACTTTCATCTGGTTGGACTTTGAGATCATTTTCAGGGCAGAGTTCATCCTAGTGACACTTTTCTCAGTATGTATACAGGAGCTTCTCAACTTGCAGAAGGGCAGCATGAATGTGGATCAGTATTCCACGAGGTTCACTGACCTCTCATGCTGCTCCACTAACATGGTGCGAGACCCGTTCTTCAGGGCTCTGCCCTTTGTTCAGGGGCCCAAATGGGAGATTAGATCTTCTATGATTTATCTCAGAATCCTAACGCAGGAAGGCGTGTTAAGGTTATTAATATTAGTTTATAGCTTCCTTGCTGAGCAGTCACCGATAGCAATTCCCACCACCAGACGACACATTTTAGAGTAATCAGTAGCTGGCAGTAGACAGATGATGCAAAGGTCCAAGAAGACCAAACCTACGGGTGGATGAATGTAGGATATAGGGTCTGGTGTGCGGGGCTCTCAAGACAGAGCTGGACAGGTGAAGAGTAGGCAGTGTTACTCGTGCGGCAGATAGGGTCACAAGGCTCGTGACTGCCCGACCTGCCATACGGACGACCAGAAGACGGTCAAGGGACCACCAGGCAGAGGTGAAGATTCGATCGAGGATGTGCACAGGCAGCAGGTAGATGTGGCAGAGGATTTGGCCGTGTAGCAGGCAGTGGGCGGCGATTCGAGGTTCTACCACCACCACCTCTAGGTGGTCCACCCCGATCATAGGGAGCAGGAGGACAGATACGATCTCAGCTCCAGAAAGCTGAGCCCTATGACCACGACACTCCGAAGATGATACAAGGTGAGATCTATGTCTACTCCAACTTATCTGTAGTACTTATAGACATAGGTGTCATTCACTCATTTATTTCCAAGACCCTCGTCTGGAGCTCGGATATTCTGGTGGAGCTGTTGGCTCGATCCTTACTAATAGAGACTCCTATGGGAGTGGATTTGATGATTACACAATGGTGCCAGCAGTGTGAGCTTACTCTAAGAGGTGAGAGCATCAGCTGAGATCTTCCAGTAGTGATGTCGAGGCCTTACGACGTCATCTTGGGTATGGAATGGTTATCTATAGTCCATGCTCAGATCGACTGTATTAGGTGAAAAGTGAAGTGTTTCCCCGAGGATGGGACTAGGTTTTCATTCACTGCTGAGAAGGGAACCTTTTTAGCGCGGGATGGACTTATCCAGAGGATAGTGCAGCTAATCACACATCATTTGGCTAGCCTTACCCTCAGAGCGGTTGATGTTGAGAGTCTAAGCTCTCCTGTAGTGGTGGACTAGTATGCTGATGTTTTCCCGGATGATATTCCAGTTATACCTCTTTACAGAGAGGTGTAAATTTATATCGACTTGTACCTATAGATGGCACCGATATCTACACCAGCATATCGGATGGCATCCACGGATCTTCGAGAGTTGGGAGTATAGTTAGAGGACTTGTAGAGAAAAGGGTTCATTAGCCCTAGTGTTTCTCCTTGGGCAGCCCCAATTTTGTTCACCAAGAAGTCGGATGGGAGTTTGAGACTCTGTGTGGACTATCGGCTCCTGAACTAGGTGACCATGAAGAACAAGTACCCACTCCTGATGATTGATGATCCTTTTGATCAGCTGAAGGGAGAACGATGGTTTTCAAAGATAAACCACAGATCAGGCTATCACCAGCTCAGGGTACGAGACAAGGATTTTATGAAGACAAACTTCAGATGTAGGTATGGAAATTATGAGTTCTTGGTTACGCCATTTGGTGTGACCAATTCCCGATAAGTGTTCATGGGACTCATGAACAGGATCTCCCAACCTTACCTCAATCGCTTTGTCGTAGTCTTCATCGATGAAATCCTGATATACTCAAGCATAGAAGAGGAGCATGCATATCATCTACAGATAGTTTTGGATACTCTCATAGAGAACCGGATTTAGGGTAAGCTCTCGAAGTGCTAGTTCTGGATCTGAGAGGTTCACTTTCTAGGACACATCATCTCAGAGGTTGGAGTTGCAGTGGATCCAAGGAAGATTGAGGTTTTTCTTGCTTGGGAGCCACCTAAGAGTGTGATAAAGGTGTGGAGTTTCCTGGGGTTGGCCGGTTACTACCAGTTGTTGGTGCCTGACTTTTCCAGAGTTGCAGCACCCTTATCAGCATTGACAAAAATAGGGAAACCCTTCGTGTGGTCAGAGAGATGTCAGCTGAGTTTCCAAGAGCTGAGGAAAAGATTGACGAGTTCCCCCATCTTGAGGCTACCGGAGGAGGGCATTGGGTACATCGTCTACTGCGATGTATCAGGGAACAGTATCGGATGTGTCCTGATGCAAGAGAGAGAAGTGATTGCCTATGGTTCTCAACAGCTAGGAAAACATGACCAGAACTACGCTACCCATGACCTGGAGTTATTAGCAGTGGTCTTCACCTTGAATAGGTGGTGACATTACATGATGGGAAAATGTTTTACAGTCTACTCTAATCACAAGTGTCTTAGGTATATATTCTCTCAGAAGTACATGAACTTGAGACAATAGTGTTGGCTTAAGTTCCTCCAGGACTATGACATCGAGATAGTATATACTCCTGGGAAGGGGAATGTAGTAACAGATTCACACAGTTGGAGATCTAATACATAGTTTTTGAGTGAGGCAACGAAGCAGCTAGCCACATTGCAGATATCCTACATGGATCGAGATAGAGCAACTTATCTTCAGCCTTTGACAGTCACTCCCTCACTCCTTCATCGAGTCAGAGAGGTGCATCTTGGGGACACTAACTGCGAGGAACAACATCCTCAGATATCCATATGACATGCATCTGATCGATTTTCTGAAGGTGGTGATCACGTCATTCTCTTAACAGGGTGTACTCTGGTACCAGTGGTGCTTATGGAGGAATTGTTGAGGGAGTTTCATACGTCCCCTCTAGCAGTACATTTAGTAGAGGAAAAGATGTACAAGGACCTTCGAAGTTAGAACTGGTGGTTGGGAATGAATAAATCAGTAGCAGAGTGTGTCTCATGGTGCCCCAGTTGTTAGCAAGTGAAGGGAGAGCATCAGGTTCCCATGGGCTTAGTTCAACGACTAGAGGTTCCAGAGTGAACGTGGGATGGAATTTTCAAGGACTTCGTGATATAACGTCCACGCACGTCTAAGGGACAAGATTCCATCTGGGTGATCATGGATCGACTCACAAATTCGGCCCATTTCCTACCTATTAGAGAGCAGGGACTAGTAGAGGGCTTGGGACGCCTCTATGTACAAGAGATTGTGAGAAATCATGGGGTTCCATCTATGATTGTCTCCGATCATGATGCATGTTTTAATTCTCGGCTATGTAAGTGGTTTTAGGAGGCATTTGGGACTCAGATTCGATTGAGCACCGCCTTCAATCCTTAGACGGATGGTCAGACAGAGCAGACCATTCAGACCCACGAGAACATGCTACGTGCTTCAGTCCTTGATTTTGGCCACACTTGGGAGGATCACTTGCCCTTAGTGGAGTTTTCATACAACAACATCTACCACTCTACCATTGGTATGGAACCATTCGAGGCATTGTACGGTCGACCAGGTAGATTACCTTTATGCTGGACTGACCCAAGGGAGTAAGCACTCATGGGACTAGAGATGTTATGAGTTACCATGGAGAGAGTGTATATCATCCATGAGTGAATGAAGACTTCACAGAGTAGAAAAAAGTATTACACTAAAAGGAGATGGAGACCTCTGGAGTTCGAGGATGGTGACCATGTCATTCTACGAGTCTCATCTCGATGAGGTTTGCAGAGATTTGGATCGGGAGGAAAGTTATCTCTCAGGTTCATCAGACCCTTTCAGGTCCTCAGCAGAGTTGGAGAGGTGGAATACCGCTTATCTCTTCCCCCTCAATTGCACCAGGTTCATGGATTTTTATACGTATCCCAGCTAAGGAGATAAATAAATGATCCTTCATACATCATTGACTAGGGTGAGCTGGACATCGAGGATGGGGAGACATTTTCAGAGGTTCTAGTAGAGTTGAGGATCGAAAGGAGAGAGTCTGATGTGGGTAGTTGATTCCTCTGGTGCGCGAACGTTGGCAGCACGGGAACCTCCAGGAGAGAACATGGTAGAGGGAGGCCCACATTTGTGCTCAGTACCCCCACTAGTTTCTTGAGTTTGTGTTGTAGATTTCGGGGATGCAAAGACCTGAGGTGGGGAGAATGTAAAGACATGGATTTTTCTGTGTATTTTTTTTAATTATATGGATATATTAAGAGTCTGAGAAAATTGAAGGCTTGTGATTACGAGGCCCAGAGTGCCTGGAATTAATTTCTGAACATTTTTTAGGTACGTTTAGTAAATATGTGATCAGTGTTTTGTATCTTTTGAACCGGTTCTCGGAATTGAAATCTGAGGAAACCTTTGAACTCGCAACACTGATATTTGCTTAGGGGTGTGTTTATGTTGTTATTTGTGGGTTTATATTGAAACTTTATTCTCAAATCCTCTTGCTATTGGTCTAACGTGGAGGGTGAAGACCAAAAAAACATGGCCCGATCCCTCCACAATATTAATTTTGGTGTATTTTTTGCAGTTTGTGATGATGGTGGTGGCAAAAACACGCCATTGAAGGAGACCGTGACCTTTTAGACATGGTAAAGAAAGGTGGTGGCCGAAACCCGGCCAGTTGTGTGGAACCGGGGCGGTGCGTCCCAGCAGCCGATAGCAAAGGAGGTCGTGACCCATCAGTTGTGGCGGTGGGAGGAGAGCATCCGGTATCCAGCCAGCCGCGTGGAGGTAGGGTGGCGCGCCTCCATGCCACCGGTTGATTAGGTGGTAGTGGACTGTCATCCGTGGTGAAGAAGGGTGGGGGTTGTAACGCCGACCGACCGCACGGTGAAGCGGAGTTTCTCTTTCGTGCGGCGAAGTGGCAGCGTGCTTTAGCACCGCCAGAGCTGGAGACCGCGACCGCTTGGCCACAGTGGCGGTTGGAGGGCAGCTGGAATCTAGGCATCCATGGTGGTGGAGCAGCATGCATCTGCGCCGCTAGAAGGAGGGATTTTCATTTCAGTCTACCACATCATGCCAAGCGGGACCCCTGTTGCGGGTCCCATGTGCCAGAAGGTGGTGCCACGTGGCGCCACCGGGTTGGCTAAACAATAATTTCTAGTGGACTATTCGGGTGATCTGGGGGGAGCACCTCCCCACCAGGATGTTGGCTAGGGCGAACCCCACCATAAGGGGCCACCTTGGTCGTGGGTTGCACCACGGGCCATTCAGCGGGCTAGCCAGGGCCGCCCCCTTCGAGGGTCGAGCCTGGCCTGCCGCGGCCCAGGCCAACTGGGCCGGACCCAGACTGGGGCGGGAAACCCAAACTAGGTCAGTTCGGGTCGTTCCGATCGGGTCGGCCGGACCCGGGCCCATCTGCACCCATATACGCTTTTATAGCCATATCTTGAGAACTTGGCATCCATTTGATGAACCATCTATAGAGCCAGAATCCTTGGATCTAGATGGTAATTTTGGTATAATCCGCTTGAGTTTTGGATAAATTTGGGGTATGGTTGGGTTGGATCGAACCCGAATCCAACTGGTCCCTCTGAACATAAATGTTAATAACTTACATACCAGGCGTCCGATTGATGCATTGTCTGTCGCGTTGGGTCCCTTATGACATGGGGGATCATTGGGACACTTATTCATGGGACGTAGTTTGAAGTTTAATTATCGATCGATGGATTGAGGAGTGGAACCTCCCAGAATCAATCATGCTTAGTGGGGGAACCCCGTGGCTGGCTGTACTTGAGGATTCTTTAGATCCTATGTGGGTCATCTTTAGTTCCTGTGTCGGTCAGTGCTCAGCAATCCTTGGTGGATCAGCGCATACCGATCCTATGTGGGTCATCTCCAGATCCTCTGTGGGTCATCTTCATATCCTGTGGGTGTAATCTTTGATTTTGTGGGGGTCAATAAGAAATCTTCTCAAAGAATTAAGTTGATATAGAAACATAGATAATCATCCACACTTTCGTACTTAAGTTATACCTGGTGTGAGATGAGTCTTGACCTTTGTGGTACACTTATGTGTGGTGATACCATTGTGGTAATCTTTTGTGTAGAGTTACCTTTGTAGTAATTACCTTCATGGTGATACCTCTGTGGTATTATTCAATGTGGCATTACCTTTGTGGTATATACCTTTGTGGTGTTACCTTCTTTGTATTCTTTTCTTCATGGAATAGATGAGCTTTTGGCAAAAGATTTGGCCCTTGTGTTTCTTCAAGAGTGAGATGGGTATACTTGATAACTTAGGTATATGTATGATCGTATACCTAATTAGGGTTGATTGTAGTTTCCATGATTTTTGGTTTATCCTTTGTGAATTTTGAGAGACCATAGGGGGTCTCGGTGTCCCTACTAAGTATCATTATACTCACCCCTACACGGGTTATGCCCACACCATGCTATGTCTTGTGAAGATGATGGACAACATTGATCAGGGTTGAGGGTACCCGGACTGGAGGCTATACGTAGGTGGACCTTAGACGAGGAATACCCTAGAGACTATCGTTCAAGACCTGTACCTACCCTTCTGGTAGGATCCTTGGTTGGTGTTCAGAGAAGTTGGTTTTCAGTTTTACTCATACATTCCAGTTGGGATTGTATTCTGGCCCCTTTACTTGTTGTACTCACCCTATTTACTATAAAGTTTATTTTGTGCTCATATCTTTTTGTGTGCTTGGTTTTTGTGAGTTTACAGTTTTAAAGGCAATACCTTCGCGGTTTTAGGGATATGTCTTTTCGGTGCTAGTCGCCATCCCCTGGCATATGGAAGGCGGGCTAGGGGTTGTCACAGCATGGGCCCCGAGGGATGGTTCATGACATTTTTAGAAACCCATATAAGTCCATGTAAGTGAAGAATATCATCCTCATTGATAAAAAAACTAGGAGGTGGGTCATCTCCTGATATGCTTCCCCTTAGGACTTAGCCTTCTTGATCATAATGCTTCCTCATCCTTACCCATTTCAAAAGGGAGGATGTGACTTCCCATGATTCTAAAACATAATATAAATTATATTCTTAATACTCCAAGTGCATCTTATAAAATAGTTTTATCAACATACACTCACTATTAGCCTCCTTGATGGTATATTTCTAAGTTTTCCATCTTAAGGTGACAGCTACTGTATTCTCCATTCCAGTTGTATGAGCAAGTTCAAATTAAAAATATTTCATGTATTCTACCCACATCTATTGCATGAGATTCAAGTCACACTATATAGAAATGTATTTAATACATTTATGTCCTGTTTAAACAACAAACTGCTCTCCCAAATGATAATGTATCCAACTACATAGAGAATAAACCATAAACACCAGTTTAGATCATGAGTATGGTAATTATTATCATGATATATCAAATCGAAGGACCCGTATGATATAACATTATCTCTATACATCACAACTTCTCCAAGAACGATTCATAAAAATTCACAATAAATAGTATTGATTCTGTCTATCTTTGGAAGAATCGGGATCAAAAATAAATTTTGTCTCCCTTTTAACTCCTAATAGGCTGTCTCACAGTATCCATTCAAAAACACATCATGCCCATCTTAGTCAAACCCATAAGAGGCAATGTTGGGTGTGAGACTTCCGGAATGAATTTCCTATAATATCTATCCAACCCCAAGATACTTTGTATATGGAATTCATTATTGGGATGCTCCAAGGAAACCATGGAACTCACCTTCTCTGGGTTAATAGATACTCCTACCTCCGAAATTATAAGATTCAATAACTGATACATAATGATCAAAAAGAAAATTTTATGATTTTAACATATATATGGTTATCTCTCAGTGTATTCAACATGATCTCAAGATTTTTTTCAAGGAATTGTTGGGTATGAGAATACACCAAGATTTAATTCATGAATACTACTAAAAATAAATAAATATATATAAATTAAAAAACATATACATTAGATCTACAAAAACAGAAGGAATGCTTGTAAGGTCGAACGACATAACTAGATACTCGTAGAAGTCGTATCTATTCTGGAACATTGTACATGGTATGTCTATTGATCTCACAAGAACCTGAGGGTAGCTTGAGCTAAAATAAATCATAGATGAAACCATCACTCTTCATAGATTTTCTAAGATGGTTTCTATATGTGAAAGTGGATACTAGTTTTTTACCATAATCTAGTTCAATCACTAGTAATCCATGTACAACCTAAGGGTACCATCTACCTTCTTGGTGGAAAGGATGTGTGACCCCCATGGGGAAGTATTGATTCATATAAAACCCTTTTCATAAAATTCTTCTAACTACTTCTTATGTTCCTAGACTTATATAGGTTCCATCATATAATGAGGAATGAAAACTCTGGCCACTCCTAGAACTAGCTCAATAGTGAACTCTACTTCTATCGTAAGAGTTAATCCAGAGAAGTTGTTGGAAAATACATCCCAGAAACAATCCACCATAGCAGGAAATCCCATAAGTTTCATTCGCTGATCTCTCAAAAATAGACTATCCATATGAGATTTCACTCCACCCAACCCAAAAATTCATAGGTCTAACACGACTCTTTTGGACATCCCATTTTCCCTTATGATTGTAATCACTTTCCTCGAGTGATGTAAAAGAGACCCTCAAAATAAAAAACAATATGGTTATGGTAAGGGGCTAGCTAGTCCATTCTGATTATGGCGTCAAGACAACAATTTTGAAGAAAAAGACATTACCTAAGAAATAGTACACACTTATATCAAGGGGGAAGTAATTAAACTAGCATATACTCTCTAATTGAACCCCCAATGACATGTCAAGAGTCATCATGCCATAGAAGTACCATATCCCTAGGCACATACCTTCCAAAATTTTCATGGATATAAATGTTTGTGAAGAACCAATATCAAACAGGATTGGAAACAAAGTAGAGGTTGCTAAAATAGTATCTCCTACTATAGAAGGCCCTAAAATATACTCCTCATGAGTAGGATTTACTACATAGATATGTCCTGATCCATGGCCTTCAGATACAATATGACTACCCTAAGAAAGCCTTCTCTACTAGAGATGCACCTATGAAGTCTGACTACCTTGGACACATCCACCCCCTTGAGTAGATAAGCTAGTAGTAGACTAGATTTCTACCTAATGAATGACTTCATATCTTTTACCAGAATGCAGTGTCAGTACATATCCCTTATCACTATGTACTATAGGTAATGTTGGAAAGAAACAGGTTGGTGGCCAATCTTGCTATATTATCGACACTCAGTTGGGTTACTCATACATTAGGGATTCTTATTTCTTATCCTATCATACTAGTGATGCACAACATAGCTTTTGGTTCATGTCATCTAGTTGTAACTTCTACTATGTTCACCCTCGAAACAACATTTCCTACCACTGGACAAAATTTCTCCCTATATCGATGCAGACCCACCCTGGCTCACATTTCCATATTGTCTCAGGTTCTGAACTGTGATAAGTTCCCATTGTACTATATTTGAAATTGTAGTAATTGGGAATACCTTGACCTATGATCGGATGGCATACGCAATCCCATCAACAAATTGTCTCATAGTTATTTACTCATCATCGGTCAAAGTTAGTGAAAAACACTCAAATTTTGTAGTATGGGATAAATTCCCCATCATAGACATGGAACCCTACAGAAGGTGTATAAACTCTAAAATGTGGTCCTATCACAAGTTGTACATAAATAAGTACTTATATAATGCCATCTAGAAGTCCACCTAGACCATACCCTGATGATGATCAACCAGATAGATGGATTCCTACCAATTATTGGTGAAGTCATGGAGAATATAGATGGATATATTTACCCTTCACTCTATAGGTGTCTCTAATTGATTGATGATTGATAACATGGCCTTTATCCAAGATTATGTATCTTGAGGACTGCCATGCCCCAAAATTGTGGGAGGAAGTTTCTGCTGAAATTCTTGCATTAAATCTTCCATAGAAGGGGAAGGTCATCGATAGCCATATATAGATTTCATAAAGCAAAGTAATCTATCTCAGAGCTATGAATTGGTGTATTATGGAGGATGAATAGGAGGTTCCTCTTTTGGAACTATTGTAGGTAATACTGGTGGCTTAGTTTCCAAAACCTCTGGATCATGGTCATCTCCACCCTTCTAGAGTATGACTCAAGTACATTGTGGTGGCATATCTCTCCAAATGAATGAATTAGATAATATTCGACATTAGATAGGATCAATGAAGTCCAAAAATAATAGGTATGTGTCCTTTCTATAAATGAGTCACACATCTCTTCCTAATCCTAAAACCAAGTCTAGGTGATAAGGATGGTCACAACTAACTATAGGAGGCACTACCTACTACACACTAATAAGGATGAGCTAGTTTCAAAGTCTCACATTTAGAAATAGATGTTCCAGTTTATGGAGTTTCAATTGTAGGGTATAGAGGACAAATCCCTTTAATTTTCCGTTGGAATCCTCATTGATTGGTAATTGTTCATTAAAATATTATATTTTATTTGATTTAATGATCATTTATATTCATATAGATATCTCATTCTAGTGATATGTGTCACTGTTTCCGATTAATAAAGTCCCATAATCTTCATAAATTACAATTGGTATATCAGGTGTCTACAAATTTACCTTTACATCTAGTATCAAAATGCAACAGGTCCTATATAATGATTTGATTAAATTAATTACCATTTACAATTTATAAAATTATATTCCTCATAAATTACATTTGGCATTTAGTAATCATATCATCTAACGTTTCAGTCAATAGAACCAATGGATCTTGGATCAAAAATGAAAAAATTGGTTTATTAAGGTTTCATCATAAATAAATGTGGGAAAACACCATTTAGATTGATTTAGGCACTATGATTAGTCCAATTATGTTATGCATGCAATAATTGTTAGTAAATTCCACATATAATAATCAATGCACTAACTATATGTTGTAGGAAATTCACAAAGAAAGTAAATGTGGAATAAAAAAATTAATATAATATAAGTCCTAAAGTGTCAAGTATGTTGCATGAAATTATAAAACCTTTTCATACCAAGATAAGGAAATAAATAAATAACATTAATAATAATATCAATATTAATAATTCCACAAAACATGTGCATCAACAAATGGTGAAATTATTACAACTATAAAATGAACAAACTAGAACAACAATAACCCATCCCAGAAAATTTGGGTTTTCCCTTTATGTGGGTCATAAACTCTGAGGAACATTCTTATTTCCAAGTTACAATACATATTAGTCTCTTATATAATACTCAAATAGTAAGACAAAAGGAAAAAAAGTCTTTAATACTACTTTATAGCATCCCTCCTCAAAATCCACTAAGCGGCACCCTGAGATGGTTGGCCACAAGACCTGAAGTAAACCTCCCCATATGCAAGAGGATGCCAACTAATAGTGATGGCCTAGGGTGTGTCTATGGGGAGAATCTTCCCTCATGAGTAAGAGTGTGTCATAGTGGTGTATGAATATAATAACCAGTGAAATGAACAAAATAAAATTAGCAACAAAATAGGAATAATAAATCATCTAATATAAATAAATATGTTGAAGATGGGTCATAAGTAGATACAAAATGTTAATGATCATATCATGTAGCTATACAAAAACAAGATACATGAGATACAAGGGAGGAGGCTTATACAACATTATATATATAAAGAAAAATAAATAACAAAATCATCTATTATTAGCATCACCGGCATAGGTTTGGTACTCTACTCACATACTCCATCCTAGTATTAGAGTCAAACATCTGAAGTGATGTGCTTCCCTCTATCTAAACCTACAATCATGATGTATTCTCGAGTAACATGGGAGGCCTTATTAGGGTGTGATATATACTCAGTAGGCCACCACTAAAAATGTCTAGAATAATTTAGTATTTGAATATAAAATGAGAAGTGTGTAGGTACATAATAAGTGAAAGGAAATAAATAAATAAAATATATCGATATGGATTCCTCATGGATACCCAATTGATACTACTTGCTTCATCCTAATCCAAGTGTAATTAAACCAAGTTAAAACTATGTTGATCTGATATGGGCGTAAAACTGGGTAATCAAAAATCAAATATCATGAAAGTATGGATCCCCAAGAATTTTGTTTTTCTTGGTGGATGCATCCTTTAATTTAATAGTTTTTAATTTATGAAATTATATATAATGCACCTCTATAACATAATAAAACGATATCTCGGTCCTATACAAGATGGACCGTATAAATGAACCTGAGTATCTCCCCATGACAATTATAAATACTCAAAATTGTATGAGTCTATCCTAGGCCATCCATGAAGCCATCCCAAGTATCACTCTAGGCATGGTGAAAAGAATAATCATCTGAGCTCATCCCGTGAGTCTCACATAGGGGAAAAAGTATCACTCATGGCATTGTATAATCATATTTCCATTAATCCCATCCATGGTGACCCCACTAGGTAAACAGTATCAGTCATGGGTAGGTAAGTAATCTTCCTGATAAGCCCATCCAAGGCATCCTATAAAAAATTCATGTTCACTTCCAATATATTTACAATCCACAACAATTGTTAATTATAAATCATGATGAGACTATCTAAGGAATCCTTAAATCGGGAACCTTGTATCTCCCTTGGATTGTCATAAAGGTATGTTTTAGCTATTAAGAACTCATAACATTTTAAAAAGGAATTATAATCGTCATAATAAAGTTTTCCAAATCACTTTATTTAAATAATTAAATAATTGGAATAAATCATAGGGGACTAACTCATGTCCAAAAATCTTTCATTGGATCATTTTATATTTCAATAGATTGGTTAAAATGAAATTCATACACCCTATTTAATATTTAATAAATCTAATTTCCAATGAATAAGGTTCTTGAGACTATAGAGATGAGACCCCAAAAGGAATCACTCATACCGAGGTAAATTCCCTAGAGTGTTGATTTGTGGGTATACAAGTTATCGTTACACATAAGAATAACTTTTACTATAGTTAGTTATGAAAAAATGAGGTGACCCCAGAATGTACGGTGATCGAAATAATGGTGCACGATAAAATTAAACTAGAATTTTACGTAAAAGAACTAGATAGCCTAAATTTGTCTCGTAGTAATCTTCTAATCTAGTTTTTTCCATTGAATCGAGATAAAATAATAGAAAGTGTAAGAATAAATGAAAACCTGAGCGGAATCCAATGAGATGAACCTCAGTTGATTCTGATCTCATACGTAGGAGTAATGTAAATTACTAGCTTATGAAATGGAGATATCACATTGTGAGGGAGAGGGCTATCCACTGGAGGAGAAATTGAAATGCATAGGATTTATATATAAGGAGGGGTAAAATCATCATTTCACTCAAATTTTAAGGGTCACATAGTTTGGCCACAGAGTTGTCCAAACCATGAGCCAAAAGTGCACCCAGAACTACCCCATGACATCCATCAGAGGGGCTAGGTACACAATTCTAATAACCATGTGCAGCCCAGGAAAAATGAATCTTTCACCAATATAAGACAAATCACATGTCCATGAAACTGGGGTCGCATTGTTTATCAAAATTGTGCGGCCCCATGATGTGAATTGAGTATCACAAATGGTTGAGTTGTACGGTTAGAAATAACAATGTGCTAACCATGTGGCTTAATCTATCTCTATCGTTTTTGGAGATTTAGGTTCCAAATAAGCCCTGGACTCTCTCTAACCAATCATTATCCACTTAATCACATTATTAATATAAAACAAGAGGTTATTAGTTGTAGAATAAGTGTTTGTACCTATTCAAAAATCCAAATTGTTACACACAGAGAATTTTTTTCCATCAGTAGTTATCTCTTCTTTACTGACTAATACATCTCTATTTTTGGAAGTAATCACCACATTTCTTTGAGATCTCAATTCACAACCCTTTTTGTACCAATAATATTTTCTAACATTACCATTATTTCTATAATGTTAAACATTGTTATTTTTCTTCCTTCACCTTTATTGGGACATGCCATGATTCTAGCTATGACAGGCCATATCTTTAAGACACTTTATTTCATGATTTATTACATAAAGGAAAAAATTATACAACACTATAAGATCATGAAACCTAGTGTATTTGGGAAATTAAGAACATTGCATAACAATTTTCAATATAAAAACAATGACATTATTTAAAACTTCATTACCATTCTCCTAAAATTCTATCATTCTTCAAAAACTGCACTGGATAACCTAAGGCCAAATATAAGAAATGGATGAGCTATAAATTACAGTAAGGGATTAGTTAATGTATATCATGAGTTAAAGTAATATCTGTGATCCAATAGTCATAAAAAGGAGACATAATAGGGGTGAGAATCAAAATATTGAACAACAAGTTGGGATATAACATTACAGAATAAAGGTAATATGGGAATGTGACAACAAAATAAAAATTGACATCATAAATATAAATCAAGGATAAATACCAAGAAAACATAAAGTAGTGTGCATAGTATTACCTCACATGAACCATTCATGGAATCTAATGAGATAAAAACATTACCCAATGCATTGGAGGGATGTATAATTTTTTGGCCCACCCTTGACTTTCACATCATGTACACGCGTAGGTGTGCCACAAAGATCATAATACCTAAGAATGTATTTCATCAATGTTAACCCCATGATTAAATATTTTGGGTTAGAATCATGTAAATAATCAATAAATTAATGGTATTTACTACTATGTCAATATCCTTGAGTGGAAATGGAGAGGGGTATTCACTACACAAATGTTTTTCATGGAAAATCATAGGATAAATTTGAGAGCATAACTGGTGTATGTAAAGGTTTATTAGAGTGAATGAGAGAAAAATGTGCATCTAATTACTTGGGAAACGTAAGGATAGTAATATTGATGTGTAAAAACATATCCCAACTCAAAAAATGGAAATAAAAAATCCTAACATAAATAAGGTTCTTGAATAATGAGTGGAAGCAGAGGATTCCTTGCATTGAGAGGGTGCTTCTAAAATCTTTTTAGGAGCATATTAAGAGCATGGTGGAAACTTGGGAGAGGTATATAGAGGTAAGAGTAGATTAACTTCATGCTCTAAGATTTTTGAGTGAAGAGGAATGAGAGGTTCAGTGGGTTTATATAGAAAAATATTGGAGAATTATTTATTTATTTACAAACTTATGTTTGAGACTCTATATAATAATGTAATCCAAACCAAAAACATTAATATGGATTTCTTCCATGTTTTATACCAAATAGGATTTATTTTCATTATTTTAGAAGGATAATAACCGAAAAACATAAAATAACACCCTTTTTTATATGGAATTGAGTAATGTTTATAAAGAATAGCTTTTAAAACCTTAAATATAAAATAGGTTTTGGAGGATTCAATTAGGGTTTATAAAATTAATCAAATAACATAAAAACACATTAATTTTAAGGGGAAACATAACTCTATTCATGAATACTGACAATATTATTTATTATGTGACTTTTTGGTTTTTATGATGTCATAATACAAGTCATATAATTATGTCGTATCTAATTTTTACCCATAAATTCAGCAATTTCATAAAATTATGAAAAAATCATCATTGGATAATTTTGATGTGATGATTTAAAAATTAATATATTTTATCAAGATAATTATATAAATATCAAAATTTACAATTTTAAGTAAACTACCCCCATTTATTGAAAAATACTGTTTTTTTGTAATAATTGTTCTTCGACCATTAAAAATATTATATTCTAATTCAGAGAATTATATTATAATTTATATTTAATAAATATTATTTAATAATAATATATTCACTAAAATATAGTTTTTTCAAAAAATTATTTAATTCCTTAAAAATATAGTTTTTATTGAAAATATATATTTCCCAAAAATATAATTTTTGTTTTATCATATCAAAATTTAATTTTTGTTAAACACTTTATTTAAATATATAAAATTTAATAATAAAAACGAATAAATATAATCATTATTTTTTAAAAAAATAGTATATAAAAAGTCATACTATTGGTGTCTAAACACATATCCCTATATTTCACCAACAAATTCCCATGGGTAAAGGTTTATAATAGTGAGATTTTCATGGGGTGATTCAGTGAAAATGATTTGTGTCGTGATCTCGATGCGCTAGAACTTCTCCAGTATATGGTCTAATTCATGATTTATTTATTTAATCTTAGTTTTGGACTAGTTAAGGGAAAATACTAGTGCTACTATCCCCCTTGGAAGCTCTAATAAATGGGCTTCATGGGGTATGATCCTACTGGGTGAGGCCATCACATCATTTGTCTGTTCTAATTTGACATTAGGATAACCCTTTATATACTAATATTAATTGTCACTATACAATTACTATATTATCAAGGGTTTTTATGCTTAATGGAATTTTAAATTTTAATGGCTGTATAATGGTCCAAAATAATCAAATCAGTGCATGTGTTTTCTATAACTTCATTTCTTAATAATTGTTTTCTTCATTCAAAAAGGAAATTTCATTTATAAATGTTTGGGCTGTTAAATTGGATCTCACTAAAACCGTGATCCATTATTCTTCTTCTTCCCGTTGATAGGGTCTCTATATGGTCTGATGTTTTTTTTCCTATTTTCCTTGATCTTTTATTGAAATTCTTCTTTGGGAACAGAAACTATAACATCTTTTAAGAGAAACATATCCATCATGATATTATTGGTGTGCTTGAGGATGAGTTTATTATATGAATCTAGAAAACTATGGAGTTGAATTTATGCG
Source organism: Viscum album (assembly GCA_963277665.1). Taxonomy (NCBI): domain Eukaryota; kingdom Viridiplantae; phylum Streptophyta; class Magnoliopsida; order Santalales; family Viscaceae; genus Viscum; species Viscum album. The sequence continues at coordinate 1,122,660,803 of OY728121.1, forward strand.
CATTCATTATCCAAAAATTTTTAACCCAATTTCATAATCTAAGAGAACAAGTTATTGAGTATTTTTTATGTTTTTGGTGACAAATGATGACTCTATTATTCTAAGTGAGTATATTTTTGACTTCATGAAATTTTTTCTGTGAAATGAATTTCCCTTATACAGCTTCACCAATGTATCTCAAATTTCATTCACTAGTTTTTGTCCATAATTCATGACAGGACCCCATCATCAAAATCTAAATAGATGATGGAAATAGCATTCCAATCCATGTCATTTTTCTTCCTCCATCACACTCAATGTCTTCACTAATCACTGATAGGAAATATTCTTTCTACAAAACTACTAGTATCTTTATTTTCTACAATAGAAAATTATTCCTATTTAGTTTTTTTATTTTGAATATAACCACCATTTGGACAAACCATTGGTCCAAAACTTCCTCAAGATAGAAACTCACTTTGATAGAAATTTTTGGGTTAGTAAATGATTGGGTCCCTGGTGTAGTGATAATTTTAATATAAAATAAAGTGAAAAACTATGAAAATAAATGAACAGAAGATGTAATGTGGAAAAACTAAAAAAATGAAAGGTTTAAAAACTCATGAGAAAATAAAAGATTCATTATCATAAAAATGGATAAAGACACTCTCTTGATACTAAAAAAAGAAAGTAATCAAAACATTTTCTCTTGATTAAATTAAGAAACACATCAAAAATACTAATCAAATACTAAGATAAAATCAGGAGATGTTGAATGTAAAATCTCGTGATTTCTAAAGAGTAGAAAGTCTCCTTTTATAGGGAACCCTCACCCCCATGACCCCTACCTCTTTAAAAAAAATTAAACTATGTTAATTAAAGTGTGGAAATCAAAGTTCTATCCACCCCCTTTGAGTAATTAAAGGTGAAAAAAATGAAAAAAATTGAAGTTGGTGATTTTCTTGGGACATGGATGGGTAAGGATATAAAATATACTTATTTGGATGATAGTAGATGAAGCCGGTTGAGACACATTATGATGACTCTCACCTTAGGAGTAGATTCTCCCCCAACAAACTATAATTATAATGTGTTGTAGGTATATACACATTTTGATAAAATGATGATGCATTAATCCACACATGTACCTTGTAACCCTAACTCCAAACGAAGCATTTCAATCAATAGATTAGAAGAAAATACATTATTGATGAGCATTGAAAAAGTGATTTTTATGTTTTTGGAATACATTATATGAATAATTATTTGATAGTGAGTTTTTGAATTATTGTAAGTCTATTGAATTGAATTTTCTATCCAATGTAAACTACATTTTAAAGGCAGAGAAGTACCCATTCTGATAAGATATCATACCCCTTGGTAGTGTATAGAAACCAATTCTTGAAATACATTATTATTACAAATTTAATATTTCTCATCATATCTCACCAACATTGTGAATAGATAAAATCACTTCTAAGCACCACACACTAATGTGATGTACAATGTAAAAAGGTACAGCACCAAAGCCCCAAATTGTGTGATCACACTCATGCAGATGGACACACATGGATGTGGGACAGTCAACCACATGAATTTTTTCTCTTACATTTTCATTTTAAATATTGATAATAATGTTCCCCTAATAAAGGTGACCCTGCTATATCGAATTTTCTAATTTGATATTCCAACAAGGCTTTCTATTTAATGTAATAAAACCATTTTAAATATTTTAAAAAAACTATAAAATCCAATAATCCCGTATCTTTTTAAAATATCTTTAAATCATATTTTAAAATCAAACATCATGTTATATTGGAAATAATTGTCATAAATAAAGGAATCCACCTATTTGGACCATTATATAATTGATCCAAATCAAAAATAAATAGTATAATAGGTGGAAATTGGATTGAACATGTAACTCTTATTATCATCAATATTCATCTTAAATAATTATATCCAAATTATTTGGTTATCCATCTAACACTAGACACCATTATGTCTACATGTCATTTATCACTTTCATCACTATAAAACATGACTTTAAGAGTGCTAAAATTTTCCAGTTTCAGCACAAAAAAATAATTGACTACCAGATATTGATTAAAAGCACTAGTATTTTTTCATAACTTTTAGTATCACTAATAAAGGACCCCATTTATCAGAAATTTAAAATATAACTGATGATGGTTTACATTAAAAAATCCACTAAAAGTGATTATTAAGGGGATCCTTTATCAATACCTTTAGTAGCATTGATAAAGATACCCTTCATCATGGATTTTTTGTACTAAAAATGGATCACTTTATCAATGTTATTAAAAGTATTGATCAAGTAAACCATTATAAGTGACTTTAGTTGCACTAATAAAGGTGAATACAGTAGTGTTTTGTTAATTTTACAACACACTAGAAAAAAAAGTGAAAATACCAATTCTAAATTAAATAATATTTACAACACAAATAAAAGAAAAAATATATTTATTATAAAATTCTAAAACATTGATTTTTAGAATTACACGAGTAAAAAAAATTATCATAGAAATTCAAAAAAATTAATGTTCTTTTGTCTTTGGCCCCTAAGCCCCACTCATAATACTACTAAATAAACTACCCCATCTCAATAAAAATAATTAACCTTTTTAAGAAAAAAAATATTATGTTATTAAGAATATAAATAAAAAAATAAATAGAATGTTTCCATTTCAAACTCAACATTGAGTCGTACGAGGAACAAAGTGTATCAGATTGAGTTGTTGTTGATTTTAACATGTCACACCAATTCTTGTTCATATTGAATAATTATCTCTATAAAAATTAACTAAATTGGTTTAAGATAAAAATGATAAGGAAATTAATTGAGTAATATAAGATAAATTAATGAGAAAAATATTAGTGCACATTTTCCCGATTTTGGGGGTGTGATGTGTGTTTTAAACTAAAATGGATCTTGAATTGAAAATATGCACTATGAGTCATATTGACCACATTGTGCATCGTATTGACATGAGGTTGATTCCTACACATCACAGATGACTTATAGATAATTGTACTAAAGTAACAAAACAATCCAAATGTGTTTTCATGATTTTAAGTATGTGAATTTGTTTTATTAGAATGTCATTTTCAACAGGAAAAAATCACTTTGAGTCATACTGGGCACATCGTCTGTCAGTTTGATGGGAGTCTGATTCCTACATGTCAAAAATAAAATAGGAATCATTTTCATAAATTATCAATATAATATGAGTGACCTTTATTTTTTTTCAGTGAGTGATACTTTTTTAACTAAAAGGTCAATTTTAAATTGATAATGGACGCTTAGAGTCATACTAGGAACATCATGTATTAGATTGAGCTGCGGCTGATTCTAACACATCAAAAATGGATTATAGGTTATTTTCCTAAAATATCAAGATAATATGAATTTATTTTCTCATTTTTAAGTATGTAACTTTCCTTTTTTACTAAAGTATCATAACAATATGAATATATTTTCTCATTTTTTGTGTATATCACTTGTATTTTTTACTAAAATGTCATTTTAAAATGGAATTACACACTTTGAGTCATACCTGTCATATAACGGCCCATACTTTAATTACATTGTTAATACTTTAAAATTGAAGCACACTTATTACAAAATATAACAAAACTAGAAAAGGACCGTATAGGTATAGTGTCTTTTGAAATTGGGAAACATAAACAACTTGTTCATAAAGCATCTATATTGTCTCCCATTTATTTCATCATATCTAGAGTCCTTTTTTCTAAGTTCCTACTTAATAACCTTCTTCCTAGCCTGGGGAAAGAAAACATACAAAAGGGTGAGCTCAAATGCTCAGTAAGGGTATACAAAAGAAATATCAATCACATCATATTCATAAGAACATAACATTTTGGAAATCATAACCTGCAAAAGAGATCATAATTTCATAACCTGGGATAAATCATAGTAGTGAAATTTAATCCAAATAATCATAACTTAAAACATGAAACTTTGTGGCATACACACATAATCATAGAGAATCTTTTCTTATTAGTCAAGACTCATAGCCAATACTATCTTTTCGGACAAAGTCCATTTCTGAACCGAGTTCACTCCTCATTTCAGTCCTGTTTCAATGAACCAGTTTATACTACCCTTCCAGCCATGTCTATCTCATGAGATATAAATCTTTACCCAATGAATTGGAGGGATATATAGGTCCCACCCGTCTCATAATGAAACCATTCTTATGTGTTCCACAAAAATCATAAATCAAACATCACTGCATAACCCATGAAATAAAAATGGGATTCTTAAACATCGTGACATCATAAAACAATTCATATAAGATAAAGGAATTCATAAAAATAATTCCATCACAACATAATCAAATCAATGAAATAATAGGGATAGAAACAGAACCCTATATTTTCTTAAATGGAAAATAATTTTGATAAAGCACTTGAATTCCATTCTTGAGGAAAATATCCTTTCTACTTCAAAAACATTTTCCTTTCTTAACATGTAATATAATTTTGAACTAAAAGAAGTTGATTAAAAATAAACTTGAAAACATGTAAAGGAATCTTCATGGAAATAATGTTCTAAAAATCCATTCATGCCGTATAAGTTAAAAAACATTCTTCTCGTACTTTTGTCGGAAAAGTCAAAAAGTACCTCATACGAAAAACGACATAAGATAACATTCATATCTTTTACTAAAAACTCACCAAAGGGTAAAATTGGATATAAAATATTGTAGAAGGATATAAATATTACATATTTAGGAAACATGGATGTGGATGATAAATATTCCCCAGTAAATTCTGAAGTATAAACAATCTCTGATAAAAATGAGATTGCGAGATTTTCCCTTACCTTAGGTCTGATTTTCTTCATAAGTGTCTGAACCTCCTGTATAATGATTTAAATAATGTCATTGACTTATTCCAGAATCATACTCATTGTTATGATATCATATATGGCCATATTCTTAGCTTCTTATTAGTAATATTTCATTGCTACTTGTTATTCGGGTGTTTATTACTTTTTGTTCTTATGTGTGTTTTGTCAAATAAATTATTATTCTTCTCTTTAGGTTATAGATACCCCATTAAAAAAATGGTATTAGTGTAATATATATCATATTAATTCCTTCAATTCATTTACATAATCATTATGCAATGAAGATCATGTAGAACGAGTCGCATCACATCGTGGAGACGGTATTCCGTATGTACGCACGAGCGATGATATCATTCCCATGATCGTGGAATTGTATTGGACTGTATGTATACTATTTCATAATCAATATAACTTTACAATAATCATATATAGTTATTATTTACACCATTATACCCATCCAAGTAAGGTGGTGGTGGAAAATAGATTACACCATGGCGTGGAGACGATATTTCGTACGTACGCACACGCGGTGATTTCGTTTTCCGTAGGATGGATAGATGGTTAAATAGGGTTGTTTAATACTTATAATAACATATCAGTATATGATTGATACTTATGTTATTACTTCATAATGAAAAAACTAAATAATAAGAAGTGGAAGAAGAAATAAAGTTGAAAGAATCGGTAACGGACATTACCTCTACTTTGAAGTGCCTCTTTGAGACCTCCTCTTAGGGCACTAAAATTGGTCTTTGAAAAAGAACAGGACCTCTAGGATGTTTGTAGGGAAGTTGAGAAGATAATTTGGCAGGGGTTGGCCGAGCTTGTAGGCTCAATGTGGTATGAGGAATAGAGGTAGGAGGTGCCCTTTTATAAGGGAGGAGAGGGGCTCCATTGGAAAAACTAAATATATTATTTTATTATAAACTCATATTCGGTTATTAATATCTCCAAATTGATTTATTTCTAATATAAAGTGGGGATGGGTCTAAATCCTCTCATTCAATAGAATTTAGAAAAGTTTAGGTTTCAATTTTAACCTTATCATTTAGATTTATCTTTAAGTTAGATAATTTAACTTTTACCGTGTCTTCTTGTTTTCTTACACTATAAGGTTAATAAACATACCACAAAAAGCCAAACGAACCCCAAGTTGTTTATTATTAATATATATAATGTTATATAAGTCATTTGGACGAACCTTAGATTTTTATGAATAAAATAACAATTAATAATTTAATATTTGTTTTAAAAACTATTTTATGTCAATTTTGACACTATTTGGTAATTGATTTTTGTGAAAATCATATCAGAAATATTAGTTCGAAAAAAGTTAATTTAATCAATAATAACATGGCATATTAACCGAGAAAATTATTCTAATTCATAAAAAGTCTCAAATTACATTTATTTGGGTATTTATAACATCAATTATGTTAATATTTCATTAATAAGATAATTACTGCATCATCATTGTTTCATAAATAAATTAAATTATTCATTGTCTAAAAATTACAAATAAAATACCATTATGTAGGACACCATTTTATATTTCTAATGGATATTTATAGTCTAAATTATCTTATGTATAACACTATATTAAAAATGATTTAGTTATTAAACTCTGATTTTAACTATTTAAACCCTTCTTTAAATAAATTAATAATAAATGTCCTAATCTAATCCAAGTGGGCCTAAATGGTCATATTTTATTCGTAAGGTTGTTTTTGGTCGAAATACACTTATACAATAGAATTAGGACATGTTTTAGGGTAATAATAATAACATTTGTACCCTTAATTTCCCTATTTACTTTTAACCGTGGTAAAAAAAAGTAAAAAGTTACTTTTCACCAAAAATTATTTTCATCTCATTGAACCACATTTTAGTCCTTGATATTAACCGTGTCTCTCGGATTTCCGAAATTCCAATCACAGAAGCGGTAAAATTAGTTATTATGTAAATTTGCAAATTCTTCAAAGAGGTGGGTAAAAGACGGAGAAAAGTTCAATAAGATTTTTATATATCTAAAATTGTTATAAAATGACTCCAATGAATTTAATTGAACATATATAGGTATTATGTATCAATTTTGACCTAAAATAAATTTAAATAAAATAAATATTTATTTAAATAAAAAGTCGGTTTTTAAATAGTAACCTAGTGTTTTCACTATTCATCAAAAATTGAATGTTTTCAGAAAAATACCAAAATTTCACCCTAGGTTAATTTTGATATTCCGAATCCAATAATGAAGTCCATTTTGAAAAATAAAATTTACAAAATTTCAAACTATTCATAACGGCTAGTTTTAATAATATTTTAATAGCATATCGATGTTTAGTGAAACTCGGTATTGCGTACGACGCAAGCTATCGAGGAAGGTCGTGATTGCGTGTAAAGTAAGCCAAGTTAGTGTTGTGTGTAGTGAAATATTCATTAGATGATTTATATAAAAACAAAATATTTCTCATAAAAGTCTCGGGTGTTACATTCTACCCCCCTTAAAATGAATTTTGCCCTCGAAATTCATCTCTTTGTAACAAACAGATGAGGATACCTCTCCCTCATCATATCCTCAAGCTCCCATGTAGCTTCTTCTAATTGGTGGTTCCTCCATAAAACATTCACCAAGCGAGTGGTCTTGTTCCGTAGGAATTTTTTGCTATGATCTAGAATCTCTATCGGTTGTTCCTCATAAGAAGGATCTTGCTCCAGCAGTAAAACTTATGAGATGAGTACATGTGAAGGATCAGGTATGTACTTTCTCAGGAGAGATACATGGAACACATCATGAACTTGGGAGAGATTCAGTGGAAGCACCAATCGGTAAGCTACTTTCCCAACACGATCCATAATTTCAAAAGGACTGATATATCTAGGGCTCAACTTTCCCTTCTTTCCAAATCTCATGACCCTCTTCCAGGGAGATATTTGTAAGAACACGTTATCACCCACTTCAAACTCTAGGTCTTTTCTTCAGTTGTCAGCATAACTTTTTTTGTCAACTTTGAGCTGCTCTAATGTGTTGTTGAATAGATCTGACCTTTTCTGCCGTCTCATCAACAATATCAGGTCCTAATATATTTCTTTCCCCAACTTCATCCCAACAAGTTGGAGTCGTTCATTTATTTCCATAGAGAGCTTCATAAGGAGCCATCTGAATACTGGAGTGAAAGCTATTATTATAAGAAAATTCTACCAAAGGTAGGTGTTGATCCCAACCACCTATGAAATCCATAGAGCAAGCTCTCAACATATCTTCTAGAGTTTGAATTGTCCTCTCAGAGTGACCGTCTATCTGAGGATGATAAGCAGTGCTGAAACTCAACTCTGTATCTAGAGTATGCTGAAGACTTCTCCAAAACATTGAGGTAAACCTCGGATCCCGATTAGATATAATGGAAAGTGGTACTCTATGCAATCTTACGACTTCCTTCACATATATCCTGGAAAGCTGATCCAGAGAAAAATCCTCTCTAATAGCAATGAAGTGTGCAGACTTTGTAAGACGGTCAACTATGACCCAGATAGAATTATTGCCTTTGGATGTTTTAGGAAGTCCAATGACAAAGTCCATAGTGATGTTTTCCCATTTCCATTCAGGTATGGGTAATGTTTGTAACATCCACTTAGACTTCTGTCTCTCAGTTTTAACTTTCTGACAAACCAAGCATCAAGAGACATATTCAGCAACATCTCTTTTCATGTCATCCCCCCAGAAGTACTCTTTCAGGTCCCTAAACATCTTCGTGCTTCCAAGATGAATAGAGAATGAAGAACTATGAGCCTCATCCAGCAGCTACTTCTTTAATTCGGGGATGGGAGGAACACAAACCTGATTCCTGAACTTTATTATCCCATCACAATCAAGGTTGAATTCAGGAACATTTCTCACCTTCTTTTGTAACTCTACATCTTCTTTCTATGCCTCTTTAATCTTCACAAGTATAGATGGTTGAACATTCATTTAAGAAAGATACGATTTTCCCCTTACATTATAATTCCAAGATCCATCCTTTGTATATCCATAAATATTGGATCTTTTGTGATCCTCATCATGGATAAATTGTGTAACACCCTGAGCTTCCACGATATGCTTCTCTTTCAATAATGCAATAGCTTGCATTGTACGCAAATTCGAGATTCTAACACACCGTGACCAATCAAAGTAGCAGTTATGAATAGTAATACCCACTTTTTGAAATTATATATATTTTATATTTCAAAATGGACTTCATTTATGGATTCAGAATATCAAAATTAGCCTATGTTGAATTTTTGGTATTTTTCTGAGAACTTCCAATTTTTTATGAATAGTGAAAAATACTAAAAAACAACCTTTTTAATCAAAATAATTTATAGTGATAAATTATACTATTGAGTGGTTTTAAAGTATAATTAGAATATATTTTTACCATTTTATCCAATGGTGGTCATTAGAATTAATTTCACTTTGAAATTGGACATAAACAATTGTCAATCTTTTGATATATATTGTTTCTTAAAAACACGCTATTTGTTGTGACAGCGGGAATTAATTATAAAATTAATTAATGCAACTTATATGTTTGGAAATTTTTAAAATTGAAATCATTTTTGAATTCGGAATATCAATTATATCTTAGGGTGAAATTTTGGCGTTGTTCTGAAAAACTTCAATTTTTTATGAATAGTGAAACCACAAAGTGGTAGTTAAAAAACTGATTTTCTGTTTAAATGAAACATTACCACTTCTGTGATTTGAATTTCAAAAATCCGACATACATGGTTGTCATTAGGAAGTAAAATTTGGTTCAATGGGATTAAAATAATTTTTTGGTGAATAGTAACTTTTAAGTTTAATTTATCGCGATTAAAGCTAATTAGTGTAATTTAAGGTAAAGATAATGTTATAATAATATGAAATGACCTTTACACTTGTCCTACCCCTATTGGATGAGTTATGGACGACCAAGAAAATCCATGGGTCAACTTGGGGACCCCATGGATCCTCTTTGGTAGGAAAATGACATAAATAAATTTTATTTAAAGTTAAAATAAAAATGTCACAAACATAAGTTGTTTTACTAAAAAAAATTTAAATGGGGTAATACAAGTCATATTTTTGACTATAAATATTCATTAGAAAGCTAAAAATATTTCCTACATCATGATTTTTTTTATAATTTTTAGACATTAAATAAATTAAATTATTTATGACACCATGATGATGCAGCGATTACCTCATTAATTAAAGATTTTAATAAAATGGAAGGATAATGTAAACTCTAAGACTTACACTTGTCAAAAGCCTATTGGATGGGAATATTTCGAACCCTTATCACCTTAGCCTCTAACTATATCATTGTGGGACCTTTTGAATCCGAAAATCATTTCATAATAATGTAACATTTCAATCTTTCCAAGAGTGCCCCTCCTCTCCTCTTATAAAAGGCCCCCACCAATCCCACCTTATTTAAACCTTCAAGCCATTTGGCTCGGCCAACCCTGCCCATTTTGTCTCTCCACATCCCACTCTTACTCCTAGAAGCCTCACTTGGGGAAGAATTCTTCCCAAGGAAGTCTTTGGCTCAAATCAAAAAGAGTTCCCGATTTTAAGGTAATGTCTTCTCTAATGTTGTTTTGTTTTATTTTGCATCTCCAACCCCTTAAATTATTTTTATTCCTTTATTTTGTAACAACACCAGTATATAAAATATACTAGGATGTTTTTATGAGGAGGATTTGGTTTACACTTACACACACATTCGTCTAATGGTTAAAGAATGTACTGTTTCTGTGGGTGGCGAAATACTGCCTCACGAAACGATGATTGTTCAATATTCTTTTAACACCTCTAATGGTGGCCATTTTGATGACACTATTTTCATATATGATATATATATTTTTTTATGCTTTCCTTATGCTTATTTATTTCTCGTTTATGGCATACTTTATGATTTCCATTATGGATAAACGCGATAATTTCATTTTAGGAAGTGCGGACTACCGCCCCCTCAAAGTGATTTGAATCGTTAATTCCATATGTGGGATGTATAAAGGATGGAGTAAATGGTATTATACATTATATTATACTGGAATTTTATTATACCTTTATATAATTATAACTTCATTCCATTAAATATGAAATATAAATGAAAGTAGCGTTCATGCGTACATACGGCTTACCGTCTCCATGAACGGTGCATTTCATTTCTTACCTCTAAGTGTTACGTAATATCATAAATGAATGTATATACTGGATATATATGATGTATATTATATATACATCATGAATATAATTATGGATATAATGGATATATTACCACACGAACAAAGTTTAATTATAAGAAGTTTATTTTTGACTCAAGTACCTAAGATCGACAAAACAACCGTTATAAACTTAAATAATTACATAATGTTCATAACATGGTAATAAGTGATATAAAAGGAATAATGAACATGAAAAAGGTTCTTAAGAAGGTAGAGATTAACTCTAGTTTATTATTCAAGAGATTAAAGAACGATCGAGTCAAGTCGGACATGAGGTAAAGGAACTTCTTAACCCAGTTTACGTTCTTTGGGTTAATATCCTACTTTAAAAATTTGTCATGATATTATTATGTCCTATCTTGTATTTGTAATTTCTTTATGTCTACTTATAGTGAATACACATAATAGATCTATTTTATTTAAAAAATCATCTTTGTAAGGGAATTTCTTAACCCAATTTCCATTCTTTGGGTGAATCTCCTACTTTCAAATTATGTCATGATATTATTATGTCATATCTTGTATTTGTACTTTCTTTATGTGTACTTATAATGAATACACATAATAGAACTATTTTATTTTAAAAATTATCTTTATAAGGACTTCGTCTCAATCTCCTTTCATTGTGGCATATTTGGTTTTATACACAAATTTTATTTATACGGTGTATAACCCCCTTTGAATTTTAATTTTATTCAAAAGGAATATTTTATACGAAGAGTTTTTATGAAACAACAAAAAGGAATGTTTTATTACGTATGCGGCGAGAACGACTTCTCCACCGCCGTGACTATTATTTGAGTTTCGGCTTCCTCTACAAGACATAACCTTTTCTAAAATGAAAAATAAATACAAATTTTAATTTTCTTTTATTTTGGTATTGAAAATGGTTTTGAAAGTGTTTTTATTATATCAATGTGTTGTATTGATATCTTGTGATTGAAATGTGGAAATGTTATGTTTCCTTTATGCATGTTTTATGTGATACGATTATGTTATATGATATTATAAACCTATTCATATGAGGAATGCATTGGACTTAATAAGTGACGGGTGGAGCCCGCTATAGCTCCTCGATGCATCTGCAGGTCTCATGAGACAAACTAGTGTCTTGGCACGAGGCCTTGACAAAATCTTATTTTTAGTCTTGGCACGAGTCCTTGGCTATGTGGGTATGATAGTATGGCATTATGCATTCCATCATTATGAAAGTGGTTATTGATATTGCATGTGATTATTCGACTAGTAGAATATCCATGTGAGTAAGTAAATGGAATTATTTAATTTTATTTTTGCCATATTATGCTGAAGTTCAAGTTTAAAAAGGCTTTTGTTTTAGCTATACATTGCCTTAAATGTTAATGTTTATTTATGAAAGCATCCGCAATATTGTTATCCTTACTGAGCTTCTGAGCTCACCCCTTTCAATGTTTTAATATTTTCCAGGATGTGAAGATGTATTTTATGAATGACCTGCAGGGATAGTCAGAAGGGGATAAAAGTGTGGACTATGGAGACTATGTTATTGTGATTTTTCACTTTATGATGTAATGTAACATTTATGAATTTATCTAGTGTTTCCAAGGCTAATAAACTAATCGGTCTTTCGATACATGATCTTTTGTGATCATGCCAATGTTACGCAATAATGCACCGACTCCGGGTAGCTGGGGTCGGGGCGTTATAGTTGGTATGAGAGGCAGTTTAGTACTAACCTTGGAAGCTAGATTTAGATAAACTCTGATTAGAGCGCATAGCCCGAAGATAGACTTTGAGGATTAGTATAGAAGAACTTCCTAGAATTTTGGTATTATAGAGATTTTTTGAGTTTTCCGAGCAATACATCCCTGTCTGGATACGAGAAGGTAGAGGCGGCTCTGGCACAGATGTACCTAGGGGTATAACCCGAAAACACCGCTTTGAGCTAGACTCGAACGGGAACTAGGGCATGACAACGGGCCTTGCTGCACTCTTGGTTACGACACTCCTGGGGGATATGCTTAGGATAATTCTTGTTTTCTTTACAAACCACTATCAAGGGTTATGAGTATATACTTCCTCAAAAAAACATTTTTTATGATTATGGATTATATCCATAAACCGTTCAATTTACATTAAGTATTTTACAAGTTTGGAATTATTCATTGCTATTCATAAACTAACCTAGTTTATGCCATTGTATAGAAATGGTGCCCAGTGGAAGGAATGTGAACCCCAGAAATACGTATGATCCAAAGCCTAAGAAGGATCATATATTTCACGGTATTAAGCCAAAATTTAGAAGGGAAATAATCTCCCATGTGTTCTCAACATATCAAGAAATAGTATCATGTGTTAATAAGATAAGTAATGAATTCTCTGAATCTTATGGCTTTGAAGGGAAGCAATAAAAGAAAAGGATGGAAGAGAGAATGGTGGATAAAGGGACGAGGGAAAAGAAGAATTTTCTAATATGTGATAACTGTGGGATGAAACACCTTGGAACTTGCCTGAAGGGAATGAGAGTTTGTTATAAGTGTGGGGAAAAAGGACACCAAGTGCGTGACTGCAAGGGTTAGAAAAAGGTTTCAAATGTACAATGCTTCATCTGCAAGGAGTGGGGACACTAGGAAAACCAATGTCCAAATCATCAGAGTATGCCCCAAATGATGTTATTGGATAATAATCAAGTTATAATACTACCACATATGAGGAGGGAAGATTAGAGTTCTTATGTTGTTATTAAAGAATTTTTTCCATTTCAGTGTTGTATCAATGATGTACTGGTTATAATAATTATGGAGTATATAAGGATTTTACTGCAGTACTATTTCATCAAGGACATGAGATTGTGTGGAACCAAGAAAAGTGACTCTGCAGCAGGTTAAATTTTTGGAAAATTTATGGTTGAGAGAAAGATAAACCATAATATGGTTCTGATACCGAGATAGTGATTTTGGAATAAGTGATTATTGATTTGGGTAAATTATATTGAATATTCTTAACTTCCTTGAAAGTGATTAATGATTTGTATACATTTTTGGATAGAAGGAGTTTATCTAGTATTATATAAGTAATAAGGGATCATGAATGTAATCAATAAGGATTTATGGAAATTCAGGATGTTGATGTGTTTTAAAAGAATACATGATGAAGGTGTTCACATGTTGTTACGCGGGAGAAAGATCTTCATTATGTTTACCTTCCTTATAAAATTTGGATTGTGAGTTGGACAGAAGTATTTTGGATAACTATAAAGGTTGGAATGGATTAAGTTGAACCTTGGATAGTATTGTTTAAGGTTAAAACATTTCTGAATATTATTTTTGGAATATTATAATACTACAGTTTTAGGAAAAGGACAACCTACAGGTTGGGGGATAACCCGTCCCGTCGGACAAAGCTGCGGGAATAGAACCCACAACGATAGTGCGACAGGCGTTTATTACCTACCACTACCCTACAGGAAGTCCCTGGTTATTAAAAAAAATTCCTAATCTAAATAGTATGTGTTAATATTTGGAACCTTATACAATTATGATAAATAGAATATTTTTGAGTTCTATTACCATTTAGAGTTAAATATGGGTTTGTGGTAAAAAATTTATAAAAGAATGAAAGTCTATATGTCAAGTATGTATATTCCCTTACGTTCATATTAAATCTCCTAAATAAATTCTTCAACATTATAAAATGTAACTTAAAACAAAAATTATGTCGGTAAACTTTTCCAACTGAGGATTCAATGACTGTTTAACCAATCACAAGTTTGTGATTTTCTTATTGTTAACTTTCTCCTAATCTAGTTTTCTACAATTCTCCATCAAACCTTGATGGTTTTTTTTTTCTTCCATATCAATATTTTCATAGAATCCTAGTATGAGCTATCTCGGGTGACCTTTGTACTTATCTTTCTTTATTTTAAAGTTATATTTTTATTAACCTTATTTCCGATGTGGTTTTTCCACAAAGGTATTTTCGATTTTAAACCTTTTATTTTCAAAAAAAATTTCAAATTGTGAGGATGCAATTTATTGAAGGAGGGGAGAATGTAACACCCCGAGCTTCCACGATACGCTTCTCTTTCAATAATGCAATAGCTTGCATTGTACGCAAGTTCGAGATTATAACACACCGCGACGAATCAAAGTAGCAGTTATGAATAGTAATACCCGCTTTTTGAAATTATATATATTTTATATTTCAAAATGGACTTCATTTATGGATTCAGAATATCAAAATTAGCCTATGTTAAATTTTTGGTATTTTTCTGAGAACTTCCAATTTTTTATGAATAGTGAAAAATACTTAAAAACAACCTTTTTAATCAAAATAATTTATAGTGATAAATTATACTATTGAGTGGTTTTAAAGTATAATTAGAATATATTTTTACCATTTTATCCAATGGTGGTCATTAGAATTAATTTCACTTTGAAATTGGACATAAACAATTGTCAATCTTTTGATATATATTGTTTCTTAAAAGCACGCTATTTGTTGTGACAGCGGGAATTAATTATGAAATTAATTAATGCAACTTATATGTTTGTAATTTTTTAAAATTGAAATCATTTTTGAATTCGGAATATCAATTATAGCTTAGGGTGAAATTTTGGCATTGTTCTGAAAAACTTCAATTTTTGATGAATAGTGAAACCACTAAGTGGTAGTTAAAAAACAGATTCTTCGTTTAAATGAAACATTACCACTTCTGTGATTTGAATTTCAAAAATCCTACATACATGGTTGTCATTAGAATTAAAATTTGGTTCAATGGGATTAAAATAATTTTTTGGTGAATAGTGACTTTTAAGTTAAATTAATCGCGATTAAAGGTAATTAGTGTAATTCAAGTTAAAGAAAATATTATAATAATATGAAATGACCTTTACACTTGTCCTACCCCTATTTGATGAGTCATGGAAGACCAATACAATCCATGGGTCAACTTGGGGACCCCAGGGAGACACTTTGGTAGGAAAATGACATAAATAACTTTAATTTAAAGTTAAATAAAAATGTCACAAACATAAGTTGTTTTTCTAAAACAATTTTTAAATGGGGTTATACAAGTCATATTTTTTACTATAAATATTCATTATAAATCTAAAAATATTTACTACATCATGATATTTTTTTTTTAGTTTTTAGACCTTAAAAAAATTAAATTATTTATGACACCATGATGATGCAGCGATTACCTCATTAATTAATGATTTTAATAAAATGGAAGGATAATGTAAAATCTAAGACGTAAAATTGTCCAAATCCTATTTTATGGGCATATTTCTAACCCTTATCACCTTATCCTATAACTATATCATTTTGGGACCTTTAGAATCTGAAAAGCATTTCATAATAATGTAACATTTCAATCATTCCAGGAGTGCCCCTCCTCTCCTCTTATAAAAGGCCCCCAACACTCCCACCTTATTCAAACCTTCAAGCCATTTGGCTCGGCCAACCCCATCCCATTTTGTTTCTCCACATCCCACTCTTACTCCTAGAAGCCTGACTTTGGGCAGAATTCTTCCCAAGGAATCCTTTGGATCAAATCAAAAAGAGTTACCCGATTTTAAGGTAATGTCTTCTCTAATGTTGTTTTGTTTTATTTTGCTTCTCCAACCCCATAAACTCTTTTTATTCCTTTATTTTGTTACAAAACCAGTATATAAAATATACAATGATGTTGTTATGTTAAGGATTTGGTTTACACTTACACACACCTTCGTCTAATGGTTAAAGAACATACTGTTTCTCTGGGTGGCGAAATACTGCCTCATGAAATGATGATTGTTCAATATTCATTTAACACCTCTAATGGTGGACATTTTGATGACACTATTTTCATATATGATATATATATTATGTTTATGTTTTCATTATGCTTCTTTATTTCTCATTTATGGCATACTTTATGATTTCCATTATGGGTAAACACGATAATTTCATTTTTGGAAGTGCGGACTACCGCCCCCTCAAAGTGATTTGAATCGTTAATGCCATATGTGGGATGTATAAAGGATGGAGTAAATGGTATTATAAATTATATTATACTGGAATTATATTATAACTTTATATAATTATAACTTCATTCCATTAAATATGAAATAGAAATGAAAGTAGCGTTCATGCGTACGTACGGCTTACCGTCTCCATGAGCGGTGCATTTGATTTCTTACCTCTAAGTGTTATGTAATATCATAAATGAATGTATATACTGGATATATATGATTTATATTATATATACATCATGAATATAATTATGGATATAATAGATATATTACCACACGAACAAAGTATAATTATAAGAAGTTTATTTTTGACTCAAGTACCTAAGATCGACAAAATGACCGTTATAAACTTAAATAATTACATAATGTTCATGACATGGTAATAAGTGATATAAAAGGAATAATGAACTTGAAAAAGGTTCTTAAGAAGGTAGAGATTAACTCTAGTTTATTATTCAGGAGATTAAATAATGATCAAGTCAAGTCGGACATGAGGTAAGGGAACTTCTTAACCCAGTTTATGTTCTTTGGGTTAATCTCCTACTTTCAAAATATGTCATGATATTATTATGTCCTATCTTGTATTTGTACTTTCTTTATGTGTACTTATAGTGAATACACGTAATAGATCTATTTTATTTAAAAAATGATCTTTTTAAGGGAATTTCTTAACCCAATTTCCATTCTTTGGGTTAATCTCCTACTTTCAAATTATGTCATGATATTATTATGTCATATCTCGTATTTGTACTTTCTTTATATGTACTTATAATGAATACACATAATAGATCTATTTTATTTTAAAAATGATCTTTGTAGGGACTTTGTCTAAATCTCCTTTCATTGAGGCATATTTGGTTTTATACACAACTTTCATTTATACGGTGTATAAACCCCTTTAAATTTTACTTTTATTCAAAATAAATCATTTATACGAAGCATTTTTACTAAAAAACAAAAAGGAATGTTTTCTTACGTATGCGGAGACAACGAATTATCTGCCGCCATTACCATTATTTGAGTTTCGGCTTCCTCTACAAACCATAACATTTTTTAAAATGAAAAATAAATACAAGTTTTAATTTTCTTTTATTTTGGTATTGAAAATGGTTTTGAAAGTGTTTTTTATTATATCAATGTGTTGTATTGATATTTTGTGTTTGAAATGTGGAAATTTTATGTTTCCTTTATGCATGTTTTATGTGATACGATTATGTTATATGATATGTTTAAACCTATTCATATGAGGAATGCATTGGACTTAATAAGTGAGGGGTGGAGCCCGCTATAGCTCCTCGATGCATCGGCAGGTCTCATGAGACAAACTAGTGTCTTGGAACGAGGCCTTGACAAAATATTATTTTTATTCTTGGCACGAGTCCTTGGATACATGGGTATGATAGTCTGTAATTATGCATTCCGTCATTATGAAAGTGGTTATTGATATTGCATGTGATTATTCTACTAGTAGAATATCCATGTGATTAAGTAAATGGCATTATTTAATTTTATTTTTGCCATATTATGCTGAAGTTCAAGTTTAAAAAGGCTTTTGTTTTAGTTATACATTGCCTTAAATGTTAATGATTATTTATGAAAGCTTCCGCAATATTTTTATCCTTACTGAACTTCTAAGCTAGCCCCTTTCAATGTTTTAATATTTTCCAGGATGTGAAGAAGTATTTTATGAATGACCTGCAGGGATAGTCAGAAGAGGATAGAAGTGTGGTCTATGGAGACTATGTTATTGTGGTTTTTCACTTTATGATGTAATGTAACATTTATGAATGTATCTAGTGTTTCAAGGCTACTAAACTAATCGGTCTTTTGAGACATGATCTTTTGTGATCATGCCAATGTTACGCAATAATGCACCGACTCTGGGTAGCAGGGGTCGGGGCATTACAGTTGGTATCAGAGGCAGTTTAGTACTAACCTTGGAAGCTAGATTTAGATAATCTCTGATTAGAGCACATAGCCCGAAGATAGACTTTGAGGATTAGTATAGAAGAACTTCCTAGAATTTTGGTATTATAGTGATTTTTTGAGTTTTCCGAGCAATACATCCCTGTCTGGATACGAGCAGGTAGAGGCGGCTCTGGCACAGATGTACCTAGGGGTAAAACCCAAAAACACCGCTTTGAGCTAGACTCGAACGGGAACTGGTGTACGACAACGGGCCTTGTTTCACTCTTGGTTACGAAACTCCCGAGGGATATGCTTAGGATAATTCTAGTTTTCTTTACAAACCACTATGAAGGGTTATGAGTATATACTTCCTCAAAGAAAACATTTTTTATGATTATGGATTATATCCATAAACCGTTCAATTTACATTAAGTATTTTACAAGTTTGGAATTATTCATTGCAATTCATAAACTAACCTAGTGTATTCCATTGTATAGAAATGGTTCCCAGTGGAAGGAATGTGAACCCCAGCAATACGTATGATCCAAAGCGTAAGAAGGATCATATCCTTCACGGTATTAAGCCAACATTTAGAAGGGAAATAATCTCCCATGTGTTCTCAACATATGAAGAAATAGTATCATGTGTTAATAAGATAAGTAAAGAATTCTCTGAGTCTTATGGATTTGAAGGGAAGCAAGAGAAGAAATGGATGGAAGAGAGAATGATGGATAAAGGGACGAGGGAAAAGAAAAATTTTCCAATATGTGATAACTATGGGAAGAAACACCTTGGAACTTGCCTGAAGGGAATGAGAGTTTGTTATAAGTGTGGGGGAAAAGGACACCAAGTGTATGACTGCAAGGGTAAGAAAAAGGTTTCAAATATACAATGCTTCATCTGCAAGGAGTGGGGACACTACGCAAAACAATGTCCAAATCATCAGAGCATGCCCCAGATGATTTTATTGGATAATAATCAAGTTATGATACTACCACAGATGAGGAGGGAAGATTAGAGTTCTTATATTGTTATTAAAGAATTTTTTCCATTTGAGTGTTGTATCAATGATGTACTGGATATAATAATTATGGAGTATATAAGTATTTGACTGTAGTATTATTTCATCAAGGACTTGAGATTGTGTGGAACCAAGAAAAGTGACTCCGCAGCAGGTTAAATTTTTTGGAAAATTTATGGTTGAGAGAAAGATAAACCATAATATGGTTCTGATACCGAGATAGTGATTTTGGAATAAGAGATGATTGATTTGGTTAAATTTTATTGAATATTCTTAACTTCCTTGAAACTGATTAATGATTTGTATACATTTCTGGATAGAAGGAGTTTATCTAGTATTCTATAAGGAATAAGGGATCATGAATGTAATCAATAAGGATTTATGGAAATTCAGTATGTTGATGTGTTTTAAAAGAATACATGATGAAGGTGTTCACATGTTGTTACGCGGGAAAATGATCATCATTATGTTTACCTTACTTATAAAATTTGGATTGTGAGTTGGACAGAAGTATTTTGGATAACTATAAAGGTTGGAATGGATTAAGTTGAACCTTGGATAGTATTGTTTAAGGTTAAAACATTTCTGAATATTATTTTTGGAATATTATAATACAATAGTTTTAGGAAAAGGATAATCTGCAGGTTAGGGGATAACCCGTCGCGTCGGGCAAAGCTGCAGGAATCGAACCCACAACCATAGTGAGACAGGCATTTATTACCTACCACTAGCCTACAGGAAGTCCCTGGTTATTTCAAAAAAATTTCCTAATCTAAATGGTATGTGTTAATTTTTGGAACCTTATACAATTATGATAAATAGAATATTTTTGAGTGCTATTACCTTTTAGAGTGAAAGATGGGTTTGTGGTAACAAAATTTATTAAAGAATGAAAGTCTACATGACAAGTATGTATATTACCTTACGTTCTTAGTAAATATCCTAAATAAATTCTTCAACTTTATAAAATGTATCTTAAAACAAAAATGTTGTCGGTTAACTTTTCCAACTGGGGATTCAATGACCGTTTAACCAATCACAAGTTTGTGATTTTCTTATGGTTAACTTTCTCCTAATCTAGTTTTATACAATTCTACATCAAACCTTGATGGTTTGTTTTTCTTCCATATACATATTTTCCTATAATCCTATTATGGGATATCTCGGTTGACCTTTGTACTTATCTTTCTTTCTTTTAAAGTTATATTTTTATTAACCTTATCTCTGATGTGGGTTTTCCACAAAGGTATTTTCTATTTTAAACCTTTTATTTTCAAAGAAAAATTTCAAATTGCTAGGACGCAATTTATTGAAGGAGGGGAGTATGTAACACCTCGAGATTCCACGTTACGCTTCTCTTTCAATAATGCAATAGCTTGCATTGTACGCAAGTTCGAGATTCTAACACACCACAACCAATCAAAGTAGCAGTTATGAATAGTAATACCCACTTTTTGAAATAATATATATTTTATATTTCAAAATGGACTTCATTTATGGATTCAGAATATCAAAATTAGCCTATGTTGAATTTTTGGTATTTTTCTGAGAACTTCCAATTTTTTATGAATAGTGAAAAATACTTAAAAACAACCTTTTTAATCAAAATAATTTATAGTGATAAATTATAATATTGAGTGGTTTTAAAGTATAATTAGAATATATTTTTACCATTTTATCCAATGGTGGTCATTAGAATTAATTTCACTTTGAAATTGGACATAAACAGTTGTCAATCTTTTGATATATATTGTTTCTTAAAAACACGCTATTTGTTGTGACAGCAGGAATTAATTATAAAAATAATTAATGCAAATTATATGTTTGGAATTTTGTAAAATTGACATCATTTTTGAATTCAGATTATCAATTATAGCTTAGGGTTAAATTTTGGCATTGTTCTGAAAAACATCAATTTTTGATGAATAGTGAAACCACTAAGTGGTAGTTAAAAAACTGATTTTTCATTTAAATGAAACATTAACACTTCTGTGATTTGAATTTCAAAAATCCGACATACATGGTTGTCATTAGGAAGAAAAATATGGTTCAATGGGATTAAAATAATTTTTTTGTGAATAGTAACTTTTAAGTTTAATTAATCGTGATTAAAGGTAATTAGTGTAATTTAAGGTAAAGATAATGTTATAATAATATGAAATGACCTTTACACTTGTCCTACCCCTATTGGATGAGTCATGTCCGACCACGAAAATCCATGGGTCAACTTGGGGACCCCATGGAGCCACATTGGTAGGAAAATGACATAAATAACTTTTATTTAAAGTTAAAATAAAAATATCACAAACATAAGTTGTTTTACTAAAACAATTTTTAAATGGGGTTATACAAGTCATATTTTTGACTATAAATATTAATTAGAAAGATAAAAATATTTCCTACATCATGATATTTTCTTTATAATTTTTAGACATTAAATAAATTAAATTATTTATGACACCATGATGATGCAGCGATTACCTCATTAATTAACGATTTTAATAAAATGGAAGGATAATTTAAAATCTAAGACTTAAACTTGTCCAAAGCCTATTTTATGGGCATATTTAGAACCCTTATCACCTTAGCCTCAAACAATATCATTGTGTGACCATTATAATCCGAAAAGAATTTCATAATAATGTAACATTTCAATCTTTCCAAGAGTGCCCCTCCTCTCCTCTTATAAAAGGCCCCCACCACTCCCACCTTATTCACACCTTCAAGCCATTTGGCTCAGCCAAAACCTGCCCATTTTGTCTCTCCGCATCCCACTCTTACTACTAGAAGCCTCACTTTGGGAAGAAGTCTTCCCAAGGAAGCCTTTGACTCAAATCAAAAAGAGTTACCCAATTTTAAGGTATTGTCTTCTCTAATGTTGTTTTGTTTTATTTTGCTTCTCCAACCCCTTAAACATTTTTTATTCCTTTCTTTTGTAACAACACCAGTATATAAAATATACTAGGATGTCTTTATGATAATTATTTGGTTTAAAATTACACACACGTTCGTCTAATGGTTAAAGAACATGCTGTTTCTGTGGGTGACGAAATGTTGCCTCACAAAACGATGATTGTTCAATATTCTTTTAACACCTCTAATGGTGGAACTTTTGATGAAACTATTTTCATATATGATATATATATTATGTTTATGTTTTCCTTATGCTTATGTATTTCTCATTTATGGCATACTTTATTATTTCCATTATGGGTAAACGCGATAATTTCATTTTAGGAAGTGCAGACTACCGCCCCCTCAAAGTGATTTGAATCGTTAATGCCATATGTGTGATGTATAAAAGATAGAGTAAATGTTATTATACATTATATTATACTGGAATTATATTATACCTTTATATAATTATAACTTCATTCCATTAAATACGAAATAGAAATTAAAGTAGTGTTCATGCGTACGTACGGCTTACCGTCTCCATGAACGGTGCATTTCATTTCTTACCTCTAAGTGTTATGTAATATCATAAATGAATGAATATAATGGATATATATGATGTATATTATATATACATAATGAATATAATTATGGATATAATGGATATAATACCACATGAACAAAGTGTAATTATAAGAAGTTTATTTTTGACTCAAGTTCCTAAGATCGACAAAACGACCGTTATAAACTTAAATAATTACATAATGTTCATGACATGGTAATAAGTGATATAAAAGGAATAATTAACTTGAAAAAGGTTCTTAAGAAGGTAGAGATTAACTCTAGTTTATTATTCAGGAGATTAAAGAACGATCGTGTCAAGTCGGACATGAGGTAAGGGAACTTCTTAACCCAGTTTACGTTCTTTGGGTTAATCTCCTACTTTCAAAATATGTCATGATATTATTATGTCCTATCCTATATTTGTAATTTCTTCATGTGTACTTATAGTGAATACACATAATTGATCTATTTTATTTAAAAAATGATCTTTGTAAGGGAATTTCTTAACCCAATTTCCATTTTTTGGGTTAATCTCCTACTTTCAAATTATGTCATGATATTATTATGTCATATCTTGTATTTGTACTTTCTTTATGTGTACTTATAATGAATAGACATAATAGATATATTTTATTTTAAAAATGATCTTTTTAAGGACTTCGTGTCAATCTCCTTTCATTGTGGCATATTTGGTTTTATACACAACTTTCATTTATACGGTGTATAAACCCCTTTGAATTTTACTTTTATTCAAAACGAATCTTTTATACGAAGCGTTTTTACTAAACGAAAAAAAGGAATGTTTTCTTACGTATGCGGAGACAATGACTTCTCCGCCGCCGCGACCATTACTTGAGTTTCTACTTCCTCTACAAGCCATAACTTTTTTTAAAATGAAAAATAAATACAAGTTTTAATTTTCTTTTATTTTGGTATTGAAAATGGTTTTGAAAGTGTTTTTATTATATCAATGTGTTGTATTGATATCTTGTGATTGAAATGAGGACATTTTATGTTTCCTTTATGCATGTTTTATGTGATACGATTATGTTATATGATATGTTTAAACCTATTCATATGAGGAATGCATTGGACTTAATAAGTGATGGGTGGAGCCCGCTATAGCTCCTCGATGCATCGGCGGGTCTAATGAGACAAACTAGTGTCTTGGCACGAGGCCTTGACAAAATCTTATTTTTAGTCTTGGCACGAGGCCTTGGCTACATGGGTATGATAGTCTAGCATTATTCATTCCTTCATTATGAAAGTGTTTATTGATATTGCATGTGATTATTCGACTAGTAGAATATCCATGTGAGTAAGTAAATGGCATTATTTAATTTTATTTTTGTCATATTATGATGATGTTCAAGTTTAAAAAGGCTTTTGTTTTAGTTATACATTTCCTTAAATGTTAATGTTTATTTATGAAAGCTTTTGCAATATTGTTATCCTTACTGATCTTCTGAGCTCACCCCTTTCAATGTTTTTATTATTTTCCAGGATGTGAAGAAGTATTTTATGAATGACCAGCTGGGATAGTCAGAAGAGGATAGAAGTGTGGACTATGGAGACTATGTTAATGTGATTATTCACTTTATGATGTAATGTAACATTTATGAATGTATGTAGTGTTTCCAAGGCTACTAAACTAATCGGTCTTTCGAGACTTGATCTTTTGTGATCATGCCAATGTTACGCAATAATACACCGACTCCGGGTAGCTGGGGTCGGGGCGTTTCAAATTGACATGGTCTTGTCGACATAATGCATCTGCCACCTCGTTTTCTTTCCCAGGGTGGTAATGAATTGAGCAGTCGTAATCCTTAATTAGCTCCAACCATCTTCTTTGGTTCATATTCAGCTCCTTTTGTGTGAAAATATACTTTAAACTTTTATGATCAGTATAAATATCACTCCTTTCTCCATAAATATAATGCCTCCAAATAATTAATGCAATGATTATCATAGCTAACTCCAAATCATGAGTTGGGTAATTTTGTTCATGGATTTTCAACTGTCGTGAGGCATAAGCTATCACCATATCATTTTTCATAAGAACACACCCCATCCCCTTCTTGGATGCATCACTGTAGATCACAAACCTTTCTCCACTACAAGGAAGTGTGAGTACAGGTGCACTGGATAACCTTCTTTTCAACTCCTTGAAATTCTCTTCACATTCCTGCATCCACACGAACTTAACTCCTTTTCAAGTCAACCTGGTGAGTGGATTAGATAATCATGAAGAATCTTTCACAAAATGTCGGTAATATCCACCCAAGCCAAGAAAACTTCGGATATCGGTTATTGTTGTTGGTCTCGACCATCTTTCGATAACTTCTGTTTCTTCTGGATCCACAGATATCCCCTCTTTTGATATTATGTGACCCAAAAATGCAACTTTTTGAAGCCAAAACTCACACTTGGTAAATTTGGCATAAAGCTTCTCCTTTCTTAGGGTCTTCATTATAATTCTCAAATGATCTTCATGTTCTTCCTTCCTCTTTGAATATACAAGAATATCGTCTATAAAGACTACCACAAACTGATCAAGATAGTCTCTAAAGACACTATTAATCAGATCCATGAAGATAGCATGGGAATTAGTAAGACCAAATGGCATCACTATAAATTCATAGTGTCGATACCTTGTATGGAAAGCCATCTTTGGTATATCCTCCCTTTTGACCCTTAATTGTTGATACCTTGAACAAAGATCAATCTTGGAAAAGTATTGAGCTCCGCGTATTTGGTCAAATAAGTCATCAATGTGTGGGAGAGGATATTTGTTCTTGATAGTGATCTTGTTAAGTTCTCGATAATCAATGTAGAGTCTCATTGATCCATCTTTCTTCTTAACAAACAGAATAGTTGCTCCCCATGGTGACACACTAGGGAATACGAATCCCTTATCAAGATTCTCTTGGTGTTTCTTCTTCAATTCCGGCAACTCAATTGGGGCCATTCTATAAGGTGTCTTTGAAATAGGCAAAGCACCCGGTACGAGTTCTATTGAAAACTAAACTTCACAATTTGGTGGAAGACCCAGAAATTCCTCCAGAAAGACATCATCAAACTCCCGTACAATGGGAATATTCTTAATCGTGAGTTTCTCACCAACCATTTGTGATAAATAGCCTTCATTTAGTGGAATCAAAACCCATAAGATGGAAGAAATTTCCACTGGAAGGTTATGTTCTTCCTTGCATCGATAAACGATCATAGATTGATCTGGAATATGAAATCTGACTTCCCTTATTTGGAAATTGATATGATCTCCATATAGAGAAAGCCAATCCATGACAATAATCACATCAAATTCCACTATAGGAAGGATTACAAGATTTTTAGGAAGCACATTCCCACAAACTTCAATCGGAGAAGAATTATAAACATTTGATGCGACTATTGTGCCATTAGGGGTTGTCACAACTAACTCAACATATAATTGTGAGGTAATACGGTGATACCCTTAGAAAATTCTTCAGAAATAAAAGAGTGGGTGGATCCAGAATCAAATAAAACATTTTCTACTTTAGAGTGGATGGTAAGTGTACCTTTCACCACTTCGTTATCATACTCCACATCGCTGATATAAATTTCATGTGACATTACTTTGTCTTTGGCCTTCAGATTTTGTTGACGTCGATCATCATCATCAACCCTTGTATTAGGGCATTGATTGGCATAATGCCCCATTACCTTGCACCTAAAACATAGAAGGGTAGTAGGTTCATTCTGTGTATCCCTTTCTTTGATTGCATCATTTGACATCTTCTTCCCATTATTTCGACATTCAATTTCCCGATGACCTTCTTTTCTACACTTATAACATTTTCTTGTCCCCTTAAGGCAATTTCCTCCAGGTTTATTTCCACACTATGAGCATAAGGGAAAACTCATCTTCTTTTCAGTGTGCTCTTTAGATTTTCCTTTGAATTCCATTTTACTCTTCTTATCAAACCCATATGACTGATGGGTTACACCAATCTCCATCTCAACATTGAGAGTACATCGAACAATTTCCTCATAGCTATTGAAGTCCCTTATGGCTAACGCCCTTTGAAGACTTGGTTTTAAGCCACTAAAGAATCGATCGATCTTACTCTCATGTTGGATAATAATACCAGAAGCGTACCTTGCAAGTCTTGTAAAATTTGCTTCGTAGGTACCAACAGATTCATCATCCTTTTTCTTTAGTTCAATAAACTCCTTCTCCATCTTTGTTCAGAGAATACGAGGGAAGTACTTATTGAAAAATAAGTTCTTGAACTCGTCCCATTCCATGGACTCAATTTCATCCCTTTGCCTCGTATTCTTAATAAGATTCCACCATTGATCAGCATCACCTTCCAAACGATAAACTTCTAAGATGACTTTATCATGTTCAGAACAATGAAGAACTATGACAACCCTACTTTTTATTACAACTTAAACATGATTCATTACATAAAACTTCACTTGATACAAAAAAGAAGATTGAGTGGTTTAGTGACTTTGGGGCTTAGGATCATTACATAAAAACTTAAAACATTAAATACAACATCTTTACTGAAAACTTCCTTTACATGACCACTACATTCCCCCGTACTTAGCATTGCATGGGATAACCTGAGGACATGCATAAGAAAAGGGTGAGCTATAAAGCCCAGTAAGGGACTACACATGGAATAACATGAGGAGTACAATACATGTTAGACAATAGGCATATCAATAGAGAATAAATGAAACATGAACATAAAGGCATGATAAAGCATGATAATCATAACATGGAGATGTGGCAACAACACTTATCATGGAATTAGCATGAGCCAAGGCACATTACACATGGAGCATGAGTAAACCCTCATTGCACGTGAAGCACAAGTAAACCCTCGTAGCACTTGAATTAGCATGAGTCAACACTCATTCCACATGACATATCATGATACTATACTTTACCCAATGCATTGGAGTGCTATAATGGCGCACCCTTCTTAAACATTTCATTTCATGCATAAGTGTGCCACATGGATCATAAAACATGGATTCATAAAACATAATCATTTATTCCACGATAAAGGAATGTGGAATTAATACATTAAACTTTACAATAAATATGTAAATGCGCATAAATGTGAATACCCTTGATGGAGAAATGGGCATGGTATTAACTACACAATGACATTGGCTTAGAAAATTGGTGTGATTTCGGCAGCGTAACGGCGTGACATAAGAATTCATAAAAATGGTTGATCAGAGAGAAAGGGGTTCTTCATTCTATTTACATGTAATGGACAGTAAGGAGGTCATATATATACATGTCCCAACAATTTAAATGGAATTTATAATCATGATACAAAAGTATTGCTTGAATGTAAAAGAAGAGAGAGGAGTTCCTTTCGGAATTTCGGCATAGTAACGGGTGTACATGGGAGGCATTTAATGAGAGAGAAATGGGTCTCCCATCATTTGAAAATAAGAGGGAAGTATGGGGGAGGTGCGAAACCATACCCCAACACTCATAATTGAAATTAAAAGGGCAATACAACTTAAAGAAAATTGGAAAAAATGAGAAAAGAAGAAAAAAGAACCCTTAGTTGGAAGTGTGCTTCCAAAGGCTAGAGAGAGGCTTGTGAGAGGCTTATTGGGAGCTTGGGGAACCTTGGGATGATTCTAGAGAGAGTAGGGATGAGTTTGGACGAACTCCAAGGGATTTTAGTGAGGAGTAAGTGGGAGCCTAGGTGGGTTTATATAGGAAAGGTGAGAGAATTATTTATTATTTAGGTTTGGGAACCCTTATATTAAAATAATCCAAACCAAAAACCATCCCATGGTATTTGACCATGGTTTCTAGAAAAGGAAAGAGGAAAACAATATTTTACAAGGCCAAGGTCCGAACTTATTAAAAAATTAGGGTTGCTTATGTGGAGGTGAGTCACACTCCCATGGAAATTAATTTAAAAAGACAAAGTGTTGAATAAGTCTTGAGGGGTTCATTAATGCTTTGAAAATTAAGTCAAACAAACCCAAAATCACATTATTTTAATGATAAAACATATATTGGCCGAACATAAGGATTATGGTATTTTATTACATCACCATTGGGTCATTATGAGGTCATAAAATACATTATATAATTAAATGGTATTTAATTTTTACCCAAAAATTTGACTGTCTCAGAAAATTATGAAAAATTCACCGTTGGATAATTTTGACGTCCTGATTCCAGAAATGACATTTATTTTATCTAAAAAAAATTCTAAATATGTTAATTTTCACTTTTAAAATAAAAACCAACATTTATCGAAAATTCACGGGTTTTGACAGAAATGGCTTTCAAACATTAATAAAGATTTTAATTGAATTCATAAAATTATAAGATCATTTATATTTAATAAAAATTAATTTAATATTAAATAATAATATTTTATTAAAATATTATTTAATTTAAAAAATACCTTAATTTAATAAAATTGAATTCTTAATTAAATAATAACTAAAAACACCATTTGTACTTTAAAAACTATTTACAATGTATCAAAAATGACGAGAAATTATATACATTATTATATATAAAAAAATAATGTACATGAACATAGTACTACTTATTTGTTACATAACCCTTTAAAACAGCCGCATAAGACCTAAGGATAAGGTGTGCAATGGTGAAAGACTCTTGGGGCAGCTCGGATAACATCGCTTGAGTGGTAATATCTATCAACTTCCACTTTTCCCATAGACGATCATGTTCGAGCTTGACATAATGAAGCTCAGCTTGGGCTTGGTCAAGGGAGAAGCCTAAATATGCCACCTCTTTTCCGAGCTCCGACAAATGGGATTCGTATGGGGCAATTCTACTGGATGAGGCCATCGCTTCCTTTGTCTGAGTAAAATTGGGTTCATTAAAGCCTTATATTTATACTAATCATGTGATCACTGTTCAATGGCTATAAAAGTAACGGTCACAACTCTTATCATAAAACAAAATAAGTTGACATCTTATAAAAACATTTTTCATAAAGATACATTTAACTAGATCAAGAGGCATTTTCCATTAATGAAACTTTGGGTCGTTACAATATCCCCCCCTTAAGAAATTTCACCCTCAAATTTTTTCTTTTCCCACACTAAAACAAATGTGGGTAACTCAGCTTCATCATATCCTCCAACTCCCAAGTCGCTTCTTCAATCTTTTGGTTTCTCCACAACACCTTGATGAGGGTCATTGTCTTATTTCATAGAACTTTTTCTCTACGATCTAAGATCTTCACCGGTTGCTCCTCATAAGAAAGATCATCTTCCAATTGTACCACCTCAGAAGAGAGTACATGTGAAGGGTCAGGTATGTACTTCCTTAAGAGAGATACATGAAATAAATCATGCACCTTGGCCATAGTAGGTGGAAGTGATAGTCGATAGGCCACAACCCCAACACGATCAAGAATCTCGAAGGGGCCGATGTACCTTGGACATAACTTCCCTTTCTTTCCAAACCTCATGACCTTATTCCATGGAGATATGAGTAAAAACACCATGTCTCAAACTTTAAATTCAAGGTCTCATCGATGATTATCTGCATAACTCTTCTGTCGACTCTGGGCTGCCTTGATATGCTGCTGAATGGTTTTCACCTTATCCACCATTTCTTCGACCATTTCTGGTCCAAGCAGCTTACGTTCACCGACTTCATCCCAACATGTCGGTGTTCTGCACCTTTTCCCATATAGGGCTTCATATGGTGCCATTTGGATGCTTGATTGGAAACTGTTATTCTAAGAGAACTCAACCAGAGGCAGATGTTGATCCCATCCACCTTTAAAGTCCATTGAGCACGCTCTCAACATATCCTCAAGTGTTTGGATAGTCCTCTCTGATTGGCCATCAGTTTGAGGATGATAGGTCGTACTAAAGTTCAGTTCAGTATTCAGAGCAAGTTGAAGACTCTTCCAAAACTTAGAGGTGAATCTTGGATCTCGGTCGGACACAATAGATAGTGGTACTCCATGCAACCTTACCACTTTCCTGATATATATCTGTGCCAGTTGATCCAATGAGAAATCCTCCCGAATAGCAATGAAGTGTGCAGTCTTTGTTAGACGATCCACAACAACCCAGATTCCATTGTTGCCTTTGGATGTCCTTGGAAGTCCAGTGACAAAGTCCATGGTGATGTTCTCCCATTTCCATTCTGGTATGTGCAATGGTTTCATCATCCCCTTATACTTCTACCTCTCTTCCTTCACTTGCTGACACACCAGGCACTTTGATGTATGTTCAGCGATCTCCTTCTTCATCTTATCCCACCAAAAGCTTTCTCGGAGATCTCGATACATCTTTGTGCTCCCTGGGTGAATAGAGAAATTTGAACTATGTGCATCATCCAAAAGTTCCTTCTTCTGCTCCGGTCTTGATGGAACACATAGTCTTTTCCAAAACCACACAATTACTTCTTCATTAACATTAAACTCTGAGGATTTCCCTTTTTTGATAGCTTCCACTTTTTCTTGAATTCCCACATCATCCTTTTGAGCATCCTTTAACCTTTCCAAAAGAGATGGTTGAGAAATCATTTGTGAAAGGATTGATGATGTTCCCTTCTTTATGATTCCCACATCCATCTTCATCAAGTCTAAGAAGATTGGATCCTTCTCAATTCTCATCATTGATAGAATTGCTCGATCCTTTCTACTTAGGGCATCTGCCACCTTGTTCGCTTTCCCAGGGTGGTAATGTATTGAACAGTCATAATCCTTGATGAGCTCTATCCATCTACTCTGGCGCATATTAAGCTCTTTCTATGTGAATATATATGTATGACTCTTGTGGTCAGTATATATCTCACATTTCTCTCCATAGAGATAATGCCGCCAGATTTTCAAGGCAAAGATCACCGCCGCCAACTCCAGATCATGCGTTGGATAGTTTTGCTCATGGATTTTCAATTTCCTTGAGGCATTGGATATCACTTTATCATTCTGCATCAGCACACATCCTAAGCCCTTCTTTGAAGCATAACTGAATACCACAAAAAGTTCCCCACTTGTGGGTAAAGTTAGCACGGTCGTACTGATAAGCCTCCTTTTCAACTCCTTGAAGCTTTCTTCGCATTCATCACTCCAAGAAAACTTTACTCCCTTTCGAGTTAGCTTGGTAAGAGGGTCGGACAATCGTGAGAAATTTCTCACAAATCGTCGATAATATCTAGCTAACCCCAAGAAGCTACGGATATCCGTTACCGATGTTGGCCTCGACCAACCCTCAATTGCATCTATTTTGGAGGGGTCCATAGATATCCTATTTCTTGGGATGATATGTCCCAAGAATGAGACCTCCTTCAACCAGAAATCACACTTGATGTACTTTTCATGGAGCTTCTCCTTGCGCAAAGTCTCTAGTACAGTTCTTAAATGCTCTTCATGGTCCTCCTTGGTTTTGGAGTATATTAGAATATCATCTATAAAGACTACCAAAAATTTTTCAAGGTAATCTCTAAAGACTCTATTAATCAAGTCCATGAATATTGCTGGAGCATTGGTGAGTCCGAAAGACATTACTATGAATTCATAGTGCCCATATCTTGTACAAAAAGCAGTCTTGGGGATATCTTCCTTCTTCACCCTTACATGATAATATCCCGACCGCAAGTCCACCTTGGAGAAGTATTGTGCTCCACACAGTTGATCAAACAAGTCATCAATTCATGGGACTGGATACTTGTTCTTTATCGTGATTTTTTTAAGTTCACGATAATCGATGCAGAGCTGCATTGACCCATCCTTCTTCTTGACGAAGAGGACTGGTGCACCCCATGGTGAAGCACTTGGGCATATAAACCCTTTATCCAGATTCTCCTGTAGTTGTTTCTTCAGCTCATCAAGCTCTAAAACAGCCATTCTATATGGAGTCTTGGATATTGGTAGCGCCCCTGGCATAAGTTCAATTGAGAACTCAACATCTCTTCTTGGAGGAAGACCAGGCAGTTCCTCGGGAAACACTTCAACGAATTCCCTCACAATAGTCATTTCTTCAAGGATGGTTTCTTCTTTGGACTCAATCATATGAGCCAGATACGCATGCTCATAGGGCAGTAATATCCATGCTTGAGATGATGGAGCTAAAGGAGATTCATCTTCCTCCTGACACTTGTAAAGAATCGGGGGTCGATTCTCCATATGGAGTGTGATTTCCCTCTCCCAACAATTTATGTTGGCTCTATATAAGGAAAACCAGTCCATGCTAAGAATTGCATCAAATTACACCAAAGGGAGTATGATGAGGTTCACTGGGAAATTCAATCCCTAGATTATAATAGGGGAGGACTTATATTCATGGGATGCAATGATTTCCCCATTTTCCGTACTCACCGACATCTTTACTTCCATGATTCGTGGTGGTGCTGGGATTGTTCTACTAAACTTTAGAGATATAAAAGAATGCGTAGAACCTGAATCAAAAAGTACATTCGCTATACTTGAATGAATAACTAGTGTACCTGTCACCACTTCGTTGTTGGGGTTCACTTCGGCAGAAGTGATGGAAAAAGTTCTTCCTTGCTATCTTGGAGGTTGTTGGTTGCCTCCGATAACCCTTGGATTAGGGCACTGATTTGCAAAATGACCCGGTTCTTTGCATTTATAGCATTGAACAACGCGTTGAGGTTCTAACGGAGTGTTCCTCTCCTCTATCGCAGTCGCGGGTCCTTCTTGCCAATAGTTAATAGCTAGGTGCCCTTCTCTTCCACACCTGAAGCATTTTCTCATCCCCTTAAGGCAATTTCCAGGGTGCTTCTTTCTGCACTTTTGGCAAGTGGGGTGTTGGAACTTCTTAGCACCATTGGATTTATCCATCGAACCACCAGCATTGAATTCCACCTTCCGCTTCTTGTCCCCATGATATCCCTGTGATTCCCTGATCTCCATTTCAACCATGAGGGCACATCGGACAATTTCCTCATAGCTATCGAAGTCACGTATCACTAATGCTTTCCGCAAGCTAGGCTTCAGCCCACCTAAGAAGCGTTCAACCTTGTATTCGGGGTTAACGACATAGCCGGAAGCGTATCGTGCAAGCCTTGTGAAGTTTTCCTCGTACGCTCCCACAGATTCTTCATCTTTTTTCTTGAGGGAAAGGAAGTCACTTTCCATCTTAAGATGGAGGGTGCGTGAAAAATATTTATCGAAAAACATCTTCCTAATTCCTTCCATTCCAAAGCCTCGATCTCCTCCTCAGGCTTTGTATTTTTGATCAATGTCCACCATTGATCAGCTTCACCCTCCATACGATAATCCGCCAGGAGAACCTTCTCTTGTTCAGAACATTGGAGGATGGATAATATCATTTCAATTCAGTTGATTCATTGTTCAGTGATCGTGGGATCGGATGATCCACTAAGAGTTGGAGGCCTTTGCCTCATGAAGCTCTCGATAGCGACTTGTTCCTTTTTAGGGGGGTTTGGACGTTCCTCTTGACCCGTGTTTCTATTCAATACTTGAGTTAGCTGAGAGAGAAGCGTGACAAAGTTCGCGATTCCCGCTCCCATTGGATTGGGAATCTCATTAGTACAATCATCACACTGATCATCACAACGGTTGTTAGCCCGAGTCCTCCTATTACCAGCCATTGGCTGGAATAAAAGAAAAGTTAGGGGTAACACATAAAGGCTATTCTAAAGACAAAATTTGATGACTTATAAATAAACATTAATTTCTTTAACTCATGAGTCTATAGGATTCAATCTAGGATTTTCATGATCTACTTTCTAACATATATTCTTAGGGGAATTTTTCCCTTAATAAGGGTTCATACCAAGATCGTGAATTTATCAAAACATATCCCCCGGGAGTGTCGTAACCAATAGTGCAGCAAGGCCCGTTGTCGTGCACCAGTTCCCGTTTGAGTCTAGCTCAAAGCGGTGTTTTCGGGTTTTACCCCTAGGATACATCTGTGCCAGAGCCGCCTCTACCTGCTCGTATCCAGACAGGGATGTATTTGTTTGATAAACCACTTACTTAGTATTTACCATAACTTAGGGATGTTTTTATTATACTTAGTCTTGTATCCAAGGATTTACTAGGGTTTCCTAATCCCAAAAATAACTAAACCTATCCTCTGATACCAACTATGACAACCCTGCTTTTTATTACTACTTAAACATGATTCATTACATAAAACTTCACATGATACAACAAAGAAGATCGAGAGGTTTAGTGTCTTTGGGGCTTATGATCATTACATAAAAACATAAAACATGAAATACAACATCTTTATTTAAAACTTCCTTTACATGACCACTATATTCCCTCGTACTTAGCATTGCATGGGATAACCTGAGGACATGCATAAGAAAAGGGTGAGCTATAAAGCCCAGTAAGGGAGTACACATGGAATAAAATGAGGAGTACAATACATGTTAGACAATAGTCATATCAATAGAGCATAAATGAAACATGAACATAAAGGCATGATAAATCGTGATAATCATAACATGGTGATGTGGCAACAACACTTATCATGGAATTAGCATGAGCCAAGGCTCATTTCACATGGAGCATGAGTAAAACCTCATTGCACGTGAAGCACGAGTAAACCCTCATTGAACTTGAATTATAATGAGTCAACACTCATTGCACATGACGTATCATGATACTATACTTTACCCAATGCATTGGAGCGCTATAAGGGCACACCCTTCTTAAACATTTCATTTCATGCATAAGTGTTCCACATGGATCATAAAACATGGATTCATAAAACATAATCATTTATTCCACGATAAAGGAATGTGGAATTAATACATGATAATTTACAATAAATATGTAAATGTGCATAAAGGTGAATACCCTTGATGGAGAAATGGGCATGGTATTCACTACACAATGACATTGGCTTAGAAAATTGGGTGATTTCGGCAGCGTAACGGCGTGACATAAGAATTCATAAAAATGGTTGATGAGAGAGAAAGGGGTTCCTCATAATATTTACATGTAATGGACAGTAAGGAGGTCATATATATACATGTCCCAACAATTGAAATGGAATTTATATTGATGATACAAATGTATTGCTTGAATGTAAAAGAAGAGAGAGGAGTTCCTTTCAGAATTTCGGCATAGTAACGGGTGTACATGGGAGGCATTTAATGAGAGAGAAAGGGGTCTCCAATCATTAAAACAATAAGAGGGCAGTATGGGGGAGGTTTGAAACCATACCCCAACATTCATAATTGAAATTAAAAGGGCAATACAACTTAAAGAAAATTGGCAAAAATGAGAAAAGAAAAAAAAAGAACCCTTACTTGGAAGTGTGCTTCGAAAGGCTAGAGAGAGGCTTGTGAGAGGCTTCTTGGGAGCTTGGGGCACCTTGGGATGATTCTAGAGAAAGTAGGGCATAGGTTGGACTAACTCCAAGGGATTTTAGTGAGGAGGAAGTGGGAGCTTGGGTGGGTTTATATAGGAAAGGTGAGAGAATTCTTTATTATTTAGGTTTGGGAACCCTTATATTAAAATAATCCAAACCACAAACCATCCCATGGTATTTGACCATTTTTTTCTAGAAAAGGAAAGATGAAAACAATATTTTTCAAGGCCAAGGTCCTAAATTATTAAAAAATTAGGGTTGCTTATGTGGAGGTGAGTCACACTCCCATGGAAATTAATTTAAAAAGACAAAGTGTTGAATAAGTCTTGAGGGGTTCAATAATGCTTTGAAAAGTAAGTCAAACAAACCCAAAATCACATTATTTTAATTATAAAACATATATTGGCCGAACATAGGGATTATGGTATTTTATTTCATCACCATTGGGTCATTATGAGGTCATAATACGCATTATATAATTAAATAGTATTTAATTTTTACCCTAAAATTTGACTGTCTCAGAAAATTATGA
This sequence comes from Viscum album, assembly GCA_963277665.1. NCBI lineage: Eukaryota > Viridiplantae > Streptophyta > Magnoliopsida > Santalales > Viscaceae > Viscum > Viscum album. The sequence goes on from OY728121.1 coordinate 1,122,698,192, forward strand.
AAAATTCACCGTTGGATAATTTCGATGTCCTGATTCCAGAAATGACATTTATTTTATTTAAAAAAATTCTAAATATGTTAATTTTCACTTTTAAAATAAAAACCAAAATTTAACGAAAATTCACGGGTTTTGATAGAAATGGCTTTCAAACCTTAATAAATATTTTAATTACATTCATAAAATTATAAGATCATTTATATTTAATAAAAATTAATTTAATATTAAATAATAATATTTTATTAAAATATTATTTAATTCAAAAAATCCCTTAATTTAATACAATTGAATTCTTAATTAAATAATAACTAAAAAACCATTTGTACTTTAAAAACTATTTACAATGTATCAAAAATGACTAGAAATTATATTCATTATTATATACAAAAAAATAATGTACATGAACATAGTACTACTTATTTGTTACATAACCCCTTAAAACAGCCGCATAAGACCTAAGGGTAAGGTGTGAAATGGTGACAGACTCTTGGGGCGGCTCGGATAACATCGCTCGAGTGGTAATCTCTATCAACTTCCACTTTTCCCGTAGATGATCTCGTTCGAGCTTGACATAATGAAGCTCAGCTTGGGCTTGGTCAAGGGAGAAGCCCAAAGATGCCACCTCTTTTCCGAGCTCCGACAAATGGGCTTCGTATGGGGCAATTCTACTGGATGAGGCCATCGCTTCCTTTGTCTGAGTAAAATTGGGTTTGTTAAAGCCTTATATTTATACTAATCATGTGATCACTATTCAACGGCTATAAAAGTAACGGTCACAACTCTTATCATAAAACCAAAGAGTTGACATATTATAAAAACATTTTTCATAAAGATACATTTAACTGGATCAAGAGGAATTTTCCATTAATGAAACTTTGGGTCATTACAAGAACTGAAAATATCTTTTCAGTGGTACTGATCCATTTTTCCTCCACTAATGGATCAGAAGACCCGTTGAATGAAGGTGGGAACTGCCTCATGAAGGATTCAACAGAATGTTGCTCCTTCCTTTGCTCATTTGGAAGTCATGCATGATTCATAGCTTGAGAAAGTTGTGTGAGCATGGCTGCAAGATTTTGCATTCTAGCTCCCATAACATTTGGTTTCTCAAGGGGACAATCATTGCATTTCTCGTCACATTTCGCATTAACACGGTTCCTTCGGGTTCCATTCATTGACTAAAACCAAGAAGAATAGTGTGAGCAACACTAATTATAATAGGAAAAACATATAATCAAGAATAAAATTTCACACTTAAGGTCTTATCATAGGTTGTTCATGGCCATTTCTAAAACACTAAGATTGTGTTCTATGCTTAGACTTATCCTTAGGGTTCTTACTAAGGCATTCACATCCTAGTTTCCAAAGGTTGACTATACCCTTCCTCTGATACCAACTATAAGGACCCATACTTTACATACATTGTTAATACTTCAAAATTGAAGCACACTTATTACAACATATAACAAAACTAGGAAAGGACCATATAGGTATAGTGTCTTTAGAAACTTGGAAACATAAACAACTAGTTCATAAATAATCTACATTGTCTCCCATTTATTTCATCATATCTAGAGTCCCTTTTGGAATTTCCTAATTAATATCCTTCTTCCTAACCTGAGGAAAGAAAAAATACCAAAGGGTGGGCTCAAATGATCAGTAAGGGTATACAAAAGAAATATCAATCACATTATATTCATAAGAACATAACATTTTGGAAATCTTAACCTACAAAAGAGATCGTAATTTCATAACATGGGATAAATCATAGTAGTGAAATGTAATCCCAATAATCATTACTTAAAACATGAAACTTTGTGGCATACACATATAATCATATATAATCATTTCTTAGTAGCCAAGACTCATAGCCAAGACTATCTTAGCAGACAAAGTCCATTTCTGAACCGAGTTCACTCCTCGTTTCAGTCCTGTTTCACTGAACCGGTTTATCCTGCCGTTCCAGCCATGTCTATCTCATGAGATATAAATCTTTACCCAATTCATTGGAGGGATATATAGGTCCCACCCATCTCATAATTAAACCATTCTTATTGGTGCCACAAAAATCATAAATCATATATCATTGCATAACCCATGTAATAAAAATGGGATTCTTAAACATCGTGACATCATAAAACAATTCATATAAGATAAAGGAATTTATAAAAATAATTCCATCACAACATAATCAAATAAATTTAATAATAGGGATAGAAACAGAACCCTATATTATCTTAGATGGAAAATAATTTTGATAAAATACTTGAATTCCATTCTTGAGGAAAATATCCTTTCTACTTCAAAAACATTTTCCTTTCTAAACATGTCATATAATTTTGAACTAAAACAAGTTGATTAAAAATAAACATTAAAAAATTTAATGGAAGATTCATGGAAATAATGTTCTAAAAATCCATTCATGCCGTATAAGTTAAAAAAACATTCTTCTCATACTTTTTTCGGAAAAGTCAAAAAGTACCTCGTTCGAAAAAAGACAAAAGATTCCTTTCATATCTTTTACTAAAAACTAACCGAAGGGTAAAATTGGATAAAAACTATTGTAGAAGGATATAAATATTACATGTTGAGGAAACATGGATGTGGATAATAAATATTCCCCAGTAAATTCTGAAGTATAAATAATCTCAGATAAAAATGAGATTGCGAGATTTTCCCTTACATTAGGTCTGATTTGCTTCGTAAGTGTCTGAACCCCCTATATAATGATTTAAATAATGTCATTGACTTATTCCAGAATCATACTAATTGTTATGATATCATATATGGCCATATTCTTAGCTTCTTAATAGTAATATTTCATTGCTACTTGTTATTCGGGTGTTTATTACTTTCTGTTCTTATCCGTGTTTTGTTGAATAAATTCTTATTCTTCTCTTTAGGTTATAGATACCTCATTTCTAGAATGTTATTAGTGTAATATATATCATATTCATTCATTAAATTCATTTATATAATCATTATGCAATGAAGATCATGTAGAACGAGTCGCATCACATCGTGGAGACGGTATTCCGTACCTACGCATGAGCGATGATATCATTCCCATGATCGTGGAATTGTATTGGAGTGTATTTATACTATATCAGAATCAATATCACTTTACAATAATCATATATATTTATTATTTACACCATTATAACCATCCAAGTAAGGTGGTGGTGGAAAATAGATTACACCACGGCGTGGAGATGGTAGTCCGTACGTACGCATGCGCGGTGATTTCGTATTCCGTAGGATGGATAGATGGATAAATAGGGTTGTTTAATACTTATAACAACATATCAATAAATGAGTGATACTTATGTTATTACTTCATAATGAAACAACTAAATAAGAAGAAGTGGAAGATGAAATAAAGTTGAAAGAATCGGTAACGGACATTACCTCTTCTTTGAAGCACCTCTTTGAGACCTCCTCTTAGGGCACTAAAATTGGACTTTGAAGAAAACCAGGACCTCTAAGATGTTTCTACAGAAGTATAGAAGATAATTTGGAAGGGTTTTTCTGAGCTTGTAGGCTCAAAGTGGTGTGTGGAATAGAGGGAGGAGGTGCCCTTTTATAAGGGAGGAGAGGGGCACCTTTGGATAAACTAAAAATATTATTTTATTATAAACACATATTCATTATTTAATAGCTCCAAATTGATTTATTTCGAAGATAAGGTGGGGATGGGTCGAAAGCCTATCATCCAATAGAATTTAGACAAGTTTAGGTTTCTATTTTAACCTTATCATTTATATTTAACTTTAAGTTAGATAATTTAACTTTTACCGTGTCTTATTGTTTTCTTACACTATAAGGTTAATAAACTTACTATAACAAGCCAAACGAACCCCAAGTTGTTTATTATTAATTTATATAACCTTATCTAAGTCATTTGGAAGAACCTTAGTTTTTTAGGAATAAAAAAACAATTAATAATATAATATTTCTTTTAAAAACTATTTTAGGTTAATTTTGACACTATTTGATAATTGATTTTTGTGAAAATCATAACAGAGAGATTAGTTCTAAAAAAGTTAATTAAATCAATACTAACATGTCATATTAACCTATAAAATTATTTTAATTCCTAAAAAGTCTCCAATTACATTTATTTTGGTATTTATAACATCAATTATGTCAATATTTCATTAATAAGATAATTACTGCATCATCATTGTGTCATAAAAAAATTAAATAATTCATTGTTTAAAAATTACAAACAAAATACCATTATGTAGGAAACCTTTTTAGATTTCTAATGAATATTTATAGTCGAAATTATCTTATGTATAACCCTATATTAAAAATGATTTAGTTATTAAACTTTGATTTTAACTATTTAAACCCTTCTTTAAATAAATTAATAATAAATGTCCTAATCTGATCCAAGTGGTCCTAAATAGTCATATTTTTTTCCTAATGTTGTTTTTTGTCGAAATAAACTTATCCAATAGAATTAGGACATTCTTTAGGGTAATAATAATAACATTTGTACCCTTAATTTCCCTATTTACTTTTAACCGTGGTAAAAAAAAGTAAAAAGTTACTATTCACCAAAAAATTATTTTCATCTCATTGAACCACATTTTAGTCCTTGATATTAACCGTGTCTCTTGGATTTTCGAAATTCCACTCACAGAAGCGGTAAAATTATGTTTTATGTAAATTTTCAAATTTTTCTAGGAGGTGGGTAAAAGACGGTGAAAAGTTCAATAAAATTTTTATATATCTAAAATTATTATAAAATGACTCCAATGAATTGCATTGAACTTATATAGGTATTATGTATCAATTTTGACCTAAAATAAATTTAAATAAAATAAATAATTATTTAAATAAAAAGTCGGTTTTTAAATAGTAACCCAGTGTTTTCACTATTCATCAAAAATTGAAAGTTTTCAGAAAAATACCAAAATTTCACCCTAGGCTAATTTCGGTATTCCGAATCCAAACATGAAGTCCATTTTGAAAAATAAAATTTACAAAATTTCAAAAAGTGGGTATTACTATTCATAACAGCTAGTTTTAATAATATTTTAATAGCATATCGTTGTTTAGTGAAACTCAGTATTGCGTACGACGTAAGCTATCGAGGAAGGTCGCGATTGCGTGTAAAGCATGCCAAGCTCGTGTTGTGTGCAGTGAAATATTCCTTTGATGATTTATATAAAAACAAAATATTTCTCATAAAAGTATCGGGTGTTACATGTCACATTGTGTGTCAATTTTATGTGAGACTAATTCATAAATTTTATAAATGAAATATGAATAATTTTTCCTAAATTATCAAGAAAATATGGGTTTTTTCCTCAATTTTTATTGAGTGCCACATTTCAACTAAATTTTCATTTATTAACTAATAAGAGACAATATGCGTTATACTAGGAACATTGTTCATTGGATTGATATGTGGATGGTTTTTTCATGTCACAAATAAATTATAGATCATTTTCCTAAAGTATAAGTATAATATTAATGTGTTATTTTAGTTTTGAGTTGGACACTTGTCTTTTTTAATAAAATTAACTTCAATTTTAAATAAAAAGACAAACTTTGGGATATATAAGGCCAATTGTTCACTAGATTGGGGTGAGCCTGATTCTAACATGTAAAAAGTGAAATAAAAATCATTTTGGTAATGTATCACAATAATACGAATGTGGTCACTCTTTCTTGAGTATTCCAATTGTCATTTTTACTAAAATTAATGTCAATTTTAAATAAAAAGACACACTTGGAGTTATACCAGTCACATCATGCATCAAATTGAGGTGAGGTTGACTCCTACACATCTCAATTGACTTATGGATAGTTTTACTAAAGCTTCAAAACAATCTTAATATGTTTTATCGGTATCTATTATGTCACTTATCTTTCTTATAAAGATTCCATTTAAATTGGAAACACGCACTTTGGGTCATATTTGTCACATTGTGTGTCATTATAATGTGAGACTAATTCGTACAAACAAAAATGACTTAGGAATTGTTATACTAAATTACGGAGACAATCTGAGTATTTTTACTTTTTTCAATGAGTGTCACACTTTATGAACTAAAATGATAATTTTAAATGAATAATGGACACTTTGAGTTACACTGGGCATGTAGTGATTTAGATTGAGGTGTGGCGGATTCCTACATCACAAAAATGACTTATGGATAATGTTCCTATTTAATTTAAATAAAATGAATGTGTTTTATTGGTTATGAGTATGTCACATTTTTTATTACTAAAATTAATGTCAGTTTAAAAAACAAAGACACACTTAGAGTCATAACAAGTGCATTGTGCATTATATTGAGGTGTGGATGATTAATACATTCCAAAAATGACTTATGGATATTTTAACTAATTTATCAAAACAATCTGAATGTGTTTGACAGGTTTTGAGTATGTCACCTATCTAATTTACTAAAAATAATGTAAATTTTAAATAAAAATACACACTTGGACTAATACCGGTCACATCATGCATCATATTTTGGATAGTTTGATTCCTACACCTCTCAAATGGATTATAGATAATTTTCATAAAGTATAAAAACAATATTATTGTGTTTTAATGGTTTTGAGTATGTTACATAACTTTAAAAAAATATCATTTTACACTAGAAACACAAACTTGGAGTGATTTCGGTCACATAGTGTGTCAGTTTCACATGAGACTAATTCTTACACATCATAAATTACTTATGAATCAATTAACTAAATTATTGAGACTATCTGGGAGTTTTTTCTTGTATTTCAGTGAGTCGAACATTTCTTGAACTAAAAAGTCAATTTTGAACTGATAACATGCACTTTGAGTTATATCAGGGACACCATGTATCAGATTGAAATGATGTTGATTACTCCAAATCAAAAATGAATTAAAAATATTTTCATTAAGTTATAAAAAATGTATTAATGTTTTTTCTAGAATTTTATTATGTCACATATCTTTATTACTAAATTTAATGTCAATTTTCAACAAGAAGACACACTTGGAGTCACATCGGACACACTGTTCATTAGAGTAAGTCAAGTTTGATTCATAAACATAAAATATAACTTATGGATCATTTTTATAAGTTATAAAAACAATATTAATGTATTTCTTTGGTTTTGAATATGTCACCTTTCTTTTTTTAAAAAATTAATGTCAATCTTAAATAAAAAGAAACACTTTGAGTCATATTGGTCACAATGTGCGTTGGATTGAGGTGTGATTTTTTCTTTCAAAGGATAAATTAATTATGTATCATTTTACTAATGTATAAAAATATTTCAAATTCATTTTCATTTTTTTGATTATGTCACTTCTATTTTTTTAATTAAATTTCATTTTAAACTAGAAATAGACACATTGAGTCATACCGGTCACATCATTTGTCAGTTTGATGTGATACTGATACATACTTGTCGTAAATGACTTATGAATCATTTTAATAAATTCTCAAGACAATATAATCATGTTTTCTTGGTTTTCAAAGAGTGATTCACTTTTTGAACTAAAATGTCAATTCTAAACTACTAATAAACACTTTGAGAATACCGGGAACACCATGCCTTAGATTGAGGTTTTTATGATTCCAAAACATAAAAATGAATTATGGATCATTTTAATAAAGTTTGAAATCAATATAAATTCTTTTTCTCAGTTTTGAATATGTCACTTTTCTTTTTTACTAAAATTTTTGTTGATTTTAAATAAAAAGATACAATTGGAGTCATACCAGGCACACCGTGTATCTGATTGATGTCAAGAAAATTCTTATACATCAAAAATGACTTATTTTATTACCTAGATATTTTTATAAGATATATATTTTTTAATTTTATTTCTTTGATGTCCTGTGTTTCACGCAACACTGGCTAAGTTTTTGTTACATGCAACACTAAGTTTCTAAGAAACATCATTTTATTACTATTTAAATAAGAAAATAATCAACTCATTAAATTAGAAGTTTTGATTATTATTAAATAACTTATGAGAATATATGGTTCATAATATTAATTCAATGGTTAGAAATTAATTTGAAATGAAAATATACACCAATTGAATATAAGAGAAATATTTTTATTTTTAAGCTCCCAAAGTTGTTTCGTCTTAATATATTGAATAGATTAAAATTAGTTATTTATATTAATGTAATATATATGTTATATATTCAAAAAAAATTATATTCAACCAAATTTTTTATAGGCATAATATAAGAACAAATCTATCTCTATCAATAAAAAGATATATTTTCCCAAGTGTAATTTTATCTCCATTTAATGGAGAGCACATTTTAAATCCAATTTTTGACACTTTTATATATTATATTTTAGAAAATAAACTTATTTTAAATATAAAAAAATACATTTTTTAAATTTCTATGTTTTATTGATAAGTTTTATGTTTTTATGAATAGTGAAATATAGAATTTTATTAAAAACTATATTTTCTTTTAAGGTATTTACAAGGTCAAATTTTGATTTGAATTTGTTTTAAATTTTAATTTGTCAATTTAAATTTAAAATAATATAATTATGGTTTATAAATAGGATTTTATACCTGATTTTACTATAAAAACGTTTTTTGTTTTAAAAGGACATTTTTTCGAAAGCATAATTTTTATGGCATTTTACAAATTAAATTTTAAATTAAAATATGAAACTTCTGTGTTTAGAATTTTTTTAAAAACTAGATTCCAAAATTTTATTCATAAGCTCCAAATTTAGAAAATAGGTACCTTTTATTATTGGCCAAAATGAATAGTAACCATGGTAAATTTTCTTACCATGGTAAAAGATAAATTAGTTAATTTAGGTTAAAAAGAAAATTATAAAGACTATAAAATGACCCAAAAAAATGAAAAATATTTTATTAGTTCAATTAAATTAAAATCTTAACTCAAAAGGATTTAAATTAATTCATTTAATTAACACTTGTACATGAAAATGACTTATATAATATTCAAATCCAAGAAGGTCAATAAATGTCATTTTCTTTGTCTTAAATATCTCTTAGGTGTCCACATGAGGAAAAATGAGTGTTATGAACGAATATAAATGACAATTTTTTATCTTAATAAAATTATTTTTATTATATAAATTTATTTTCTATGTTTTGGGCTTCTTGGAAGAAATTATGATATTTATAATGTTTTATTTAATAAAATTCTAAAGATGTTGAATTGTTGTTTTAATAAATATATCATCTTTAAAATAGGGGTATACATCATATAAATTCAACTATAAATATTATTATGAAATATAGAATATTTATCTTCCTCAATATATTTTATTTTAATTCTTAGTATTGAAATAAATCTATTAAATAATTACATAAATTTAACGTAGTAAATATTTCTTCAGTAAAAATATCAAATAAATGTTATTAGAAAATAATAAAATGAATATAATTTTAAATAATTAATACATCTAAGAAATTTTCTATATTTATCTGATATTTTAGGGATATAATAAAATATATATTTTCAATTTAACATGTTATCTTAATACTTTAAAAAGTCCAGGAAATAAATAGTGTCAAAATTGGCACTGTTTATATTTTTTCAAAATAATGTTTTATTAAATTATTTATAAATCATTAAAAAATGTTAAATATATAAACTAATTATGATATCATAAAAATTATTCTAAAATTTTCATTTAGGGTTAAATTTGGGAAAAATAATTAAATAATACACTCTTATGATTTTGAAATATTTATTACCTTAGTTAAAATTAAAATAGAAGAACTAATGGTTAATTAAAATGATAAGGATTAAATTGACATCAAAGATTGTCTATATTTTATTTTTTGATGATATTAAAACCTTATATAATCACATATTCGAAAATATGAAATTTTAGAGTAATTTTAATGGGATTTTATTTTATTATATATTATAAAATTTTGAGATTCCCAAAGTGCCCCTCATCTCAATTATAAAAGATAACCTCCTCTCTAATTTCTTCACAACTCATTAATCCTTAAATTTCGGTTATACCCAACCCATTTCCATTCTAAAAATCCCAATATATATTATAGAGGTAATGGTATTCTCATAATACCAACTATAGTGTCCCTAAGAGGAGATCTAGAGGGAGCACACCGAAGAAGAGGTGATCTCATTTACAAAGTCTCTCAAGATCATTTCTTCTATTACTACCTATTATTATGTTGTTTACATTATAATATAAAAACTCCAGTATTAAATATATTATTATATGTTATTATGATTATTAAAGAACCATATTACACCTTAAATCCATCCTATAAAAAACAAAATCCCTATGTCTGCGTATGTACGACCTACCGTCTCCACGTTGTAGTGTAATATGTTTTTCATCACCACATTACTTGGATGGGTGTAATGATGGAAATAATAACTATATATGATTATTATAATAATATATTTATTGTTTAATAATATATACACTAACCAATTTGATACCATTTCATAATTAATGGAATGATATCATCACTCGTGCATACATACAACCTACCGCCTCCACGACGTGATGTGATTCATTTTCCATGATCACTATTAATTAATGATTATATAAATGTATATAATAAATAATATGATATATCTTATCTTAATATAATTTTGTAAATGACACAAATATACTTTATGTGTTATAACTAAAACTTATATGACAAAACATGCGTAAGAAAATGAAGTAGTTAACACCAGAATGAAGAGTAATAATGGAATATTTTTCAACGGGTGGTAATATGATAATATATGATATCAAAAATATAAATATGGTTATAGAATAAGTTAATAACATCATTTAATCCATTATAATATAGTTTTTGATACTTATTAAGTAACCAAGACCTAAGGTAGGGGATAATTTCACAATCTCATTATTATCTGAGTTTTTTATACTTAAGTATTTACTGGTGAGTATTTATCATCCATGTCCATGTTACATTAAAATGTATTAAAAAATATTGCATCCATTCTTCTAAACAATTTTAAATTCACTTTTAACCATTTTTAATTTTTTAATAAGTTTTTTGAATGGAATATTTTTTTGTTTTACCTATGAGGTACTTTTTGACTTATCCAGCAAAAGTGTGAGAAGAATGTTTTCTTCTAACCTATATGACATGATGGAATTTTTACACACTCAAGTTACAATATTTCCGTGAATATTCCCTTAAAATCATGCAATTTTATTGTAAAATAAGATTCTTTATTTTAAAATTAAATGAAATTTTAAGAAAAGAATTTTTTTTTCAATGGAGTAATTTTATTTTTCTTAATAATTATTTCTAATTAATATCTCTAATGGTACTTATGTTTTAATGGGGATATTTTTCAACGATGTTATCCCTATTATTAATATTCCTGGTTCATGTTAATAATGTAATGAAATATATAAAATAAATTTCATTACGTGGGTTATTTTATGATTGAATGATGTTTAAGAAGCCCATTTATTTTCATGGGTTATGATATGATGAATGATTTGTGTTCTTGTGGAAAAAATATGTATGGTTTTCATTATGTGATGGGTGTGACCTATATCTCCCATAAATACATTGAGTAAAGATTCATATCTCCTGAGTTAAAAAGGTATGGAATAGGAAATGATATCAGTTTAATAATATAGGTCTAGAACAGGAAGTGAACCCGGTTTAGTAACAGGAGACTGGAACGAGGAGTGTACCCAATTTACTAAAGTAATTTATCCACTAAGATGTTCTTGGAAATGGGACATGGATAATATGGAAATTATTTTTAATACTTATGTTTGTTCCAAAAATTACATACCTTATATTATGATCTCATGAAGTAGGTTCTTTATGAGATTCTATGATTTATCCCATGACATGATAAAATGATCTTCGATATAGAGGATATAATTTTCAAATTTTTTGATTATGATCTTATGTCTTTTGATTATGATATAACTGATATCTCCCATGTTTACCCTTTCTGGGCATCTGAGTTAACCCCTTTTTTTTTGTATTCCCAATGAAATGAAGAAGGGTAATAAGAAAGATGTGTCAAAAGGGGGTTTTAGTTATGAAGTAATAAGTGGGAGATGATGTAGACATCTTATTAACTAGATTTTTATGTTTCCCCTTTTCTAAAGGAACTGAAATAATATGATCTTTGGGAATGTTTTTGTGTAATGTATTATGTATTTTTTAAAAATTATGTAATATACATGTATGTACAGCTTGGATTATTATACTTATGGATCATTTTCTTAAATTATCAAAATAATGTGAATGCATTTTATCAATTTTGAGTATGTAGAATATCCTTTTTATTAAAATTAATGTCATGAATAAACTAAAATACACACTTTGAGTCATATCGGTAAAACAATGTGCCTTATTGAGGTGATGGTGATTCCTACATGTCAAAAATGACATGTGTATTTTTTTTCTGAAGTATTAATAAATATGAATTCATTTTCTCAGTTTTGAGTATGTCAATTGGGTTTTTTACTAAAATGCCATTTTCATCTGGAAACACACACTTTGAGTCATACCTATGACATAGATTATTAGTTTGATATGATACTAAATCCTACACATGAAAAAAGTCTGGAGAATATTTTTCCTAATTTATCAAGACAATCCATGTTTATTTTATTAGTCTTCCCTAAGTGACACATTTTGAATTAAAATGTCTATTTTAAACTAATAACTCATTGATTGAGTTATGATGTGAACATTGTGAATTATATTAAGGTACAAATGATTCCTACACATAAAAAATTAATTATGTATCATTTTTCTAAGTTATCAAAATACTTCTAATGATTTTTCTCAGTTTTGAGTATTTCACATGTGATTTTTACTAAAATTAATGTCAATATTAAATTAAATTAAACAATTAGAGTCATATTATTCACAAAATGCTTTGGATTAAGGTGAGAATAATTATTATATATCATAAATAACATATGGATCATTTTACTAAATTATTTAAATAATAAACATGCGTTTTCTCTATTTTATGTATGTCACTTGTGTTTTTTAATAGAATTAATATCAATTTTAAATAAAAATACACACTTGGAATCACATCAGTCACACCATGTGTCTGATTGAGGTGGGGATTATTTCAATATATCACAAATGAATTATGGATAATTGTCCTAATGTATCAAAACAATATAAATTATTATTCATATTCTTGAGTATGTGGTGTGTGTTTTGGACTGAAATGTAATTTGAAAACTAAAAACATATAGTCTAGGTCAAACCAAGAACACTATGTATTAGATTATGGTGAGTCTGATTGAGTATGTGATATGTGTTTTACTTTCAACTATCTATACCAATCCAGAAAGTAAAAAACTTTTTTTCTCTTTTATTTATTATTTTAGACAGTTGAATACCAAATATGAATTAATAAAAGAACTGTGGAAACCCCAAATAATGATTATATAAAATTATGAGGAAATTAACTAAAAAACTAGTAGATAAAATGGTGACAAAATTAATTAAATAAGAAGTGGTAATTCACCTTTTTATGATGTATGTATACATTCTTGAACCATTTCTTTATTTCCATTATCTCAGTTTCATCCTCAAAGTATAATCTCTCAAGAGCATGAGTAACTTCTAACAAACCACCAAAAATTGAGAAAAACAATTCACTTCTATAAGTGAGAAAGGTCCCCCAACATCAGCAAAGAATGATAAAGGAATTGAAATTTTCTTGGAGAATATTGAGATCATTTAATCCAAGATATATTTAAATGAATAAAGAGTGTGGGAATTCATCCAATCAACTAAATACCACATATAAAACATAGAATTTATCTTCCCTAGAATGAATGAAATAATAAGTGGATAACTACCAAAAAATAGCTATAGGGAAAGATATTAATGAATAAGAAATTAATGATGGTATATATATGAATTAAAATCTTAAAAAAATTCTGAATATGATGTTCAAGAAGGATTAAATATTATGAAAAATTAAAAAATATATAATAAATATTGGAAAATTTTTAGTAGAGTTGGAATTCCTTGGGGATATTTTCCCAAAAACTAGAATAGAATTAATTGTGACTCAACATGTTTATATTATACTAGAAAGTAACTCAAAAGGTTTCGCTGTAACTAGAAGATAATTTCTCTATGATAGGGGTATATTGTTTTTTATAGGTGTTTCAAAATATTTGTTTTTACAATGGCAATATTATCAAAATACACCACCCATCAAAGGCACCCCACAAACAAAATAACAAAATGATGGCATTCCAAAATCCTCAACCAAAATCTTTTCCATCCTTATCAATACATCATAATAAACCATGTTATATTAAAAGTATTTTTGAGGACCCTTTAATAAATCACTCACTCTTTTTTTTAACTGAAACCCTTTTTTTTAAACATTTTTCAAATTACATATTGAAACCAAACACTTTAAAAACACATTTAAAGTGACCAATTTTTTGTAAATTTCCACATATTAATTTAAATTTCAAAATATCATCTCAAAACAACATTAAAAGTTTAAATAGTCTATTTTTCAGTTTTTAAAACCCCTCTTGAAATCTATTTTCTAAATTCCACATGAAAATTGGCAAAAAAAATTCAAAACACTTAATGGGAATGAACCCCATTTTCCATAAAAACCATTAGTGTCAAGTGAGAAAATTTAAAATAATGTTAAATAACCATCAAAAATAAATTAAAAGTTTGAAATAATTTCCATGTAAATATATGTGATTTTAAGTGTGAAAATTTTGATGTTCACTTTGAAATCACATCACGATTCTCAAAACACTGAATCCATTTTAGTTAATTTTAATGGAAAACATCATTTTTTCATTTCAAAAAATACATTACCATAAAAAACCAAGTTTCCTTTTTTTAAAAATAAAATTTAAAATAGACATGAGCATAAAAATATATGTAGGCCACCACCTAGTCTAATGAAAATCATAATTATTATACAATTCATAAACATTTTATAAAGTTGGCATGTGTAAAACAATTCAAAAGACATAGTAATTTAAAATTAGAAATCCTAACTCCAAAGTAATGGATCTCTTAGATAAGTTAGTTTAACAAAAAATTATCCTCTTGATATCAATGATCATGCTACATGGTATGAACATTTACCTAGGGGTATGACCCTTGGTGGTAGGATTCCACCACTACAAGTGTCTCCAAACATCACCAATGTTGGGTTAGTGTTGTCATTGTAGATTTCATTATTAAGTAAAGATAAAAATGCATAACATGATTGTCTTAGACTACCCTCCCACAAACTAAGATTCCCATGGGATAATTTCAAAATTAAATTTAAGGACTATTTATTAATCAAAATCCAGTTTTATCCAATATCACACAAGAAGCCAGAAATCTACGCTTTCAAATTCGATAAAATTTATCCAGGAATAAACATAAAGAAGATTTTAAAAGTATTCATGACATTAAAACCTCTTTTCGAAAATATCATGAGTCATGAATTTTAAAAAAATTCAAAACATCATTTTTGAAAAGGAAATCTTGTAAGATCCTATTAGAAAGCACTTTTAAGAATCACCCTAAATACATCATTCAAAAAAATCATATTTTAATAATAATCTATAAAAGTTCCAAACAAGCCTTGTGGTTACATATCATAAAAACTCTAAATGATTGATACATAATTCTTTAATTTATCCCTTGACCCAAATGGGGTCTAAACCTTATTAACCACACCACTTATTTAAAACCCATCCTGAAACATTTTCACAATGCTTGGAATTTCATGAATCACTTTAAATGTTTATAAAAATCATTATAAAAACATTTTCCAATCCCAATATATCATTTAAAATTTAAAATACCATTTTAAAGGGATAAACAATAAATTTAACATGTGAGTGACTTGAAACCTTATTCAACCCATTATTTAATGATAGGAATACGCATTGTTATCTATTAAACCCAACTAAAACTTTAATTTCTTCACTAGAACCCCAATGATATTAATGAATACTATTATTAAATTATTAAAACACCAATATAAGAATCATGAAATCAATGGTTTGGAAATTAAAGAGTCAATCATGGGGGAAAACAACATGGACCATGATCAAAGGAATAAACCATCATGGACAAAGAGAGAAGGACCCCAATGGAAGATCACATGCCCAAGAAATAAAATCCACAAAAAATTAGAAGCCAGAACTATCTAGGGTTCATCCTGGTGTGTGAAAAATAAAAAAGAGGGTGAGAACGAGAGGGAAAAAATAATAAATGGAAAAGTAGATATTCAAGCAGGAACACAATTTTATGGTCATTATTGAGATCATAGGGTGTGGTTTTGATCATTCCGGCTTGTGGAATCAAGAACCTGAATAAGAAATCAATGAGAGTGGATGAGAAAAAAAGAACATACCTTGGATTCAAGTATTGATTTATCCAAGAGAATGTTGAGGCGGAGCACTAATAGTAGTGGACTTCTATGAAAGCATGAGAATCGCGACTGAAATCAGTATGGTTAGTGTTCTTTTAAAAATATTAGGGTTGGTTTTATCAGTTCTTCTAAAAAAGTGTAGATAAAGATACATTTTATCAGTGCTAAAAAATAATCACTTATAAAAGTTATCATTATCAGAGCTAAAGAAGCACTGATAAAAGGCATCTCTATCGGTGTTAAAACATTTGCACTCATAAAGGATTTATAATTATAATTATAAATAAAAATATTTGTAGACGATTATAAATGTATTTATATCATTATATATATTTTTATTACTATATATAATAAATATATTCATTATATAAATATATTTATTAAAATTTTATAATTATTTAAATATATAATTTATAATTTATAATTTATAATTACATGAATTGTTTTTAAAAAAAATTTATTTGTTTATTTATAATTATAAATTTAAAATTTTATAAAAATGGTAAATGTACCTTTTTAAATGTATTTATAATGAAATATATTTATTCTTATTTATTTGTAGTAATTTATTTCTAATTATAAATATATTTATATCTTTAAATATATATATATATATATACAAATATAGAAAATTTATTCATTATTTAAATATATTTATTACAATTTTCTAATTATTTTAATATATAATTATTTTTTTTATAATCATATAAATAAATTTTATAAATAATAATTATATATTTATATCATTATATATATTTATTTATTATAAAATATATATATATAGTAAATATATTAATTAATTAATTAAATTTAATATGATTTTATAATTATTTTGATATATATATCTATTTATTTATAATTATATAAACACTTTTTTAAGAAATAATATTTATTTAAAATTATAAAATTATAAAATTATAAATATAATAAATATACATTTATAAATATATTTATTTATAAATATTTATTTACAAATATATTTTTAACACTATTAATGAATATATAGTTTTAAATGCATGAATGCTATGAATGAGAGAAATTAAATAATTAAAAATGAGTTAACTTTAAAAATATTGAAAAAATTGATAAGTGTTATTTTTTTAAGAGGTAAAGGGAGATCCATTTTATTAAAAAATCAAAAAGTCATAATAGACTAGAGATAGGGATCATACCTGAAAATTGTCCTCAACAAACTCATTCAAGGCCTAATTTTTTCCAATTCTTAGATCCAATCTCCCATTCTTTATCTTGAATAGCCTTCTAGTAGAATGGTCAACGACCGTAACCTCTTCTCTTGGGATAGTGACCTCGCTTCTGAGTCCTCACTTACTTCTAATGTTATTCCGTGTCACTATTCTCTAAGTAAGTTCTTCGAGCACCTGAATGTGCCTCCACCTTTTTAGATGGATCATCAAGAAAAGAAACATCGTTGTCTTGTACTCTGAGAGACTACAACTCAACTGCCTGAATTTCACAATCTCCATTAGTAGCGTGAAGTACAAAAAAATAATTATGTATTTTCACATGAACATTGTCACCTAAATTGAGTAATTCTTAAGAAAGGGGTTCCTGATAATTACTTAGGTTGTTCCCCCGGTTGCTTGAAGCACTACCTTGAAGCTCAATTACAGATTACGTATCTTCAGGTATATTCCCAACTTCAACCTAATACCCCTATGAAATCTTAAAGATTTTAGTCCTCTTAGGAGACTTAGTGTTCTTTTTTTGTTTACCTTGGTGATCCCTAGAGGTAATCATCGGTTTTTCTATTAGCTATTGGTCTGCTAAATATTGATTGGAAGCTTCATCCACCAGTCGATCATCCATTGGTGCCTCATCTGAACCACCATCCACTTCTTGGTAAACATGCAAGCTTCCAATGGTTATTTTATCATCTCTTGTGACATGTGAAGATGTAGGATTATTTAATCGAATTTGAAAAATTACCTCAATACCATCTTCCAACCCCCATCTAGGCTGAATAATGTCAGCTAATTTGGGAGGTTTCAATTTAGGATTGTCCTGACCCTTCAAGGATCCATGTGATTCCATAACCAAGTATTTATAATAATGCATGTCCTTATCAAATATGAGTTGAGGATATTCTCCTCCTCAGAATTAGCATATTTCTCTTCAGTGATAGTAGCCCAAGTTCTATTGTTAACTTGCACATCTGGACCCAATTCATAAGGTCTTAGATCATATACTATAATCAAACATTTTCTTTTGTCATAAAGATACAATTTTAGACCCTCTAAATCTTTCCATTCATGTCTAAAAAAACTAGTATAGGAGGCCACAATGACCTCCACATTCATATAACAACCCTTAATTGTGGATTACACCCACCTGCAATCTGAATCCCCATTCCCTTTCAAGTGACACAGATCAAAAAATATATCTCTACCTCATTTTTCCTTGGAATTTAAAATGGATTTAAAACCACTATATAATAGTGGTAATTTCAAATAACGAAAGTTTAACTCAAATTGAAGTCTGTAGTGGATAAGACTATATTCTCAACGGATAGAGAGTCGAGGTCTCCCTCTAATAAGATGCACTCAAAAAAACCAAAATGAGCTTCTTCTGTTACCTGGTCCAATTTAATTAGAGTTTAAATTTTCAAGTAAATAACAAATATAATACAAGGATTCCATTATATCAAGTTTAAAATGTAGATCCTAAGTCATATTTGGGTCCTTGTGTTTCGAATTGCAAAATGATTGAAAATGGGGCCCCAATATGGAATATAAAGCATATCTATTTTGATAGAGATCATCCATAGCCTTTATTCTCTCTATAACAAGTCCTTTGATGGGAACAAGATATGGAAGTAACCTCATCTAATGGGAATTCATTTACAACGTTGGAAACCCCCGACATCAGAATGCCTCTTTACCAAATCTTAGATTTTCCATGTCCTTTGACCCATCGGTAGAACCATTCATGCAATTATCAAAAACTCATAGATCATGAATCAATCCAGAATAAAATATTGATTTTCTCCAATGATACCTAAATTACATCTTCAAAAAAATATTTCTAAAACCTCTTTAATTATGTAAATATTTTTTTGTGTGTGTTGTATATAAAAATACATTAATTATGCACATGTATGAGTAGAATAAATGTAAAACACATCTGGAAAATATTAAATTGAAAAATAAAATAAAATTCAATTAATTTCCACTACTCGATACAATTGGTGAGTATATTTAATTAATAATATGTTTCAATTATAGACCATTCTTTCCTAAATATATGACTTAGTTAATTTAAGAAAAAATATTTTGTTTTATTTAAATTTTATTTTAGTAAATATTATATGTGTGTGTGTGTGTGAATATATTTCTATATTCAATGTATTAATGAATAATTATGTATAATAACCATTAAAAACGAATAAGAAATTAATATTTTTTAATTATTTCATTTTATTCCTTTTCTCTATTAATATTTGACATATGTTATTTATTAGTATTTATAATAAATATATGCATATATATATATTAAACACAATCATTTTAATTAAAAATTTATTAATTAATAAGTTTTTAATACTTTTTTAATTTAATTATTCTTAATTTTTTTGATTAATTATTACAATTTATCCTATTTTAAATTTTTTTGTTTAATTATTATAATTTATTCATGTTATATATCCATGTTTAATATATATTATTTATTAATATTTATAATATATATATATATTAATTGTTTTTATTTTAGTCAATAATTATTTAATTAATATTTTATAAATATTTTTCTTAATTTAATCAGTTTTAATTTTTATTTGTTTAATTATTTATTTTTATTTATCTTATATATATATTAAATATATATATTTATTAATATTTATAATTTATATGTATATTTATTTAAAATTTATTCAATTTTATCAATAATTACTTAATTAATGGAATTTTTAATATTTACTTTAATTTAATAATTTTTAAGTTTTATTTGTTTAATTTTTTCATTTTTCTCATTTTATATATTTATATTTAATATATACTATTTATTAATATTTATAATATATATAAAATTTATTAATAATTATTTTATTAAAATATTAATATATTTTAAATTTATTCATTTTAATTTTTTATTTGTTTTATTATTAATTTTTTTTATTTTTAAACCTAATATTTTTTAGGGTTTGTACAAAATAATTAGGAATGGACCAAGTGGGTCTTGTATGTCCCATATATGAAGGTGATCCATGAGCCCGATTAAGCATAGGGTGTGCTTGGTCATGGCCCCATGGCAGACCCATATAAATGTGTGCTGTGAATGCGGGAGCCCATCCGCACAATAAAAAATATGATGATTGGATGTGGGGGGATGATATATAAAGATGTGGCCTCCCATTGACTATTTCAATGTAGGACTCGCCCAATAATTGGAACCTTTATTAGGTCTAAAAAATCACTCATAAAGGATATCATTTGTCACCACTAATAATAATGCACTGATAGTGGGTACTCTTTATCAGCGATAAAAATAAAGGCTGATAAAGGGTTCTATTTATCAGTGCTTTTCTTTTGTGCTGATAAAAGGTACCCTTAATCAATGCTTTTTTTAGGATGACAAAGGCCAATGTTGTATACAACACATTTTCTAGTAGTTTTTATTAATTTTTAAGATTCAAATTCATAATCTCTTTAGAGCGTCCCCACTCATACATTCACATGGATGAGCCAAAATGTGTTCTCATGTTTCGACACTTTTTTGATATCCTTGGTTTAGTATGAGTTTTAGTCTCACTCTCCATTTTCTCAAGGGAACAAAACACCATTCTTAAGGGATTCAATATACAATTCATTAGTAAAAAAGTAATAATTTCAACAATGTTTTGACATCATTTATTAAGTAACAAACTTGAAAAGTATTTTTCACATCAATTAAATGATATAATATACAAAACATGTGTATTTTTAACATCAATTATTTCAATAACCAATGTCAAAATTATTTTGAGAATATTTTTAACATTGTTTATTTTGATAACCAATATTAATACTTAAAACATGGATATTTTTAGTATCAATTTTTATAATAACAAATCTTCGAAATATTCCAAAAAAATCAATGTCTTTTGTTAAAATAATTATTGTTAAGATATAAAACATGGGAATTTTAAATGTTAGATATTTAAATAACCAATAGGAAATGTATATTAAAAATCTAACTCTAACACCAACCTTTCATTTTTTTCATTGTGCCTCTCCAAGTCACCTTGATATTTCACTTTTGAATTTTTTTTCTGTAGATAAATCTATTGTGCCACCTAAAAAAATTCATTATCCCTTTGATATTTCACTTTTCCATCTCTTATTTTTCATATTACCTCGTCAATATTTCTACATTATTCATTTATAGTGTGAAACCTCTAAACTATGTATGACTCTTTTGAACTTTTACATATCTTATAGAGAATTTTTTTAAGTGTTTTGGGGTGGGTTGGAGGTGTTCATGAGGATAAAATCGCACTAATGTCAGGATGGGGGACTTGTTATAGCTTCTTGATCAACAATAGTCTCACCAGCCATCTCGTGTTGGTCCTAGGTAGAAGGAGTTTTTTCCAGTGGCCACTAAGTAGCCAAGAGAGGCTACTGGATAGCATGTGGTGACTAACAGGGACAAGTAGGGCTCGCCACTTTACATGAAATTTTATATAAAATTGACCCTATGCTCATTTTTTCTCTTTATCCATTTAACTCTTGATTTCTAGTGACCTAGGATCCCTTAGTGATTTGGAGTTCTCCTCTCCCATTCCAACTCCTCTATTTGATGCATGAACACTCGTTTGATCCTACACATCGAATCTAGTCTGTAATTATTTTACCTCAATCAATTATTTCCTCTTATACTTTATCAAAATAAATTATATCATTGATTTATTTATTGGGTCCAAGGATTTTGGAATGATATAAGGAGGGTTTTGATAATCATTTATAGAATCAAAATTATGATTCAAGGATTTAGATTCTATGCAATACTTAGACCAAGATCACTATTCTCATTTGATATTCTATATTTAGTTGATCTTGTAATAAACTTTTTTGGAGTGGTTCCTCTTCTACCTCAATGCTAGATTTCAAAACGTGTGAAACCATTAATGGTTCTTGGATTTTTTGGGTGACCCTTTCTTTGATCCTCATTGTTGCACCTGATGTAGGATGTTTATGAATTTAGTGAATATTTATATAGGTTCTTGGAATATTTATTATGATGAGTGTATAACCCTTAGAGACCTATTTTTTATGCTTGATCGCATGTGGTGTGAATGTGTATCCCTATGAAATGTATTCTTTTATCGCTTTCATGTGGATTATGTTGTTTATGATATATGTTTATTTGATGTGATGTTGATCTTTCATTGTATCTGGTATCGTATTCTGTTGTTCTTATGTCTTACAGTTGAGAGTTCAGGTTGAGCCTTATGGAATATTCCCCCATGGGGGTGTGACAAATTCCTGGTTGGCATTCTTTGGACTATCCCTTCAAGGGGGATAAGTCAATAATGTTTTTCGGTTATCCCACTGATGGGTATGTGTTATGTGGCTCTTCATTATTCCTTCTGGAATGGTGCCAAGGCAGGTATAGATGATCTCCTAGAACCCAAAATATGTTTGTATGTGTGTGATATATTTTTCTTTATATTTTTATCATGTTTAATTCCTGGAATTCAGTTGTATATCTTATACATTAAGGTTAATGGTTGTTGGTGGTGTCCTACAAAGTCTTGTACTCAAACCATACTTAGATATTTCATTATACATGTAGATTTCATGACTAGGGATCTATCAAAAGGTAAGGTCCCTCTGGTGGATATATGAGTAGGTCAGCATGTGGATATTTTATGTTTCATATCACACCCTTTTATTAGTCTTTCAAGTTGAACGTTAATTGTTTAACATCCGTACCTCTTCCACATAAAGTATATTATTTATTTTTGGAATTTTTTGTATAAAATGGTCAAGAGAATACATTTATGCATTGGGTTACAAAGGTTTCAACTAACTCATTACTCAAACATTATATAATGTATGATTAAATTCCATAAAAGTCACAGGAGTGTCCCAAGGCCTATAAAATAATTTCAAGGCATTGAGATGGGTGTGATCATTCATGTGATTGGTTCCCATGATCCTACCTATTCTCTCATACATGAGGCTCTCTTCTTCTCCTCTATTTACTACTTGAGATACTATCATATTGAGGAAGTAAAGGGGATAAATCCTGAGTTTTGTGTGATTTAGTTCAACATGTGGACATACCATAGAGGATTTAGTTATTTGTCTTCCTCTGGTGGATATTTATCTCACACACTGATTGAATAACTTGAGAAATATTTCAGAATCAAAAGGTACACAGGTTAATCATTTTATGTATATACATGCTTTCAGTTTCATTCATTGTGATATTGTGAATTTGAGGTTTCTAATTTCTTATGCTACATTTAATGTGTATTTTTCAATCCCTAGAAACCAATCAGACATAAGGTGAGATGCAAGGTAACTAAAGAAATGGAGGCAATGTGAGTTAGTAGGGTGGTTAGGGTGAAGAGATAGATCTTAAATTATGGTATGTGGTGGGGGTGGGGGAAATATTTTAATAGAAAAAAATTGGATGACCCACACACTGTATCACTAGGACACACATTAAATGATGGCCACAGGCGGTCTCCTGCTTCCTAACTTTGATGGCAGTCTCCCGCTTTTCCATTCTAAATTTTCTTGATTCTCTAGTAATAATAGGTGTGTTTCTATTATGGGGGTATGAATCATAGCATGGTACATAACATGTTGTAGACCTCAGCATACATATCAAAAGAAGAATGTGTATGTCATAGATGATGGAATACCATCTATTGACATACTGAAATAGGTAACAACATTTCATTGAATACAAAATGTGTTATTGGGTGTAATGAAATGTACTAAAGGTTATGAGGATGTAGCAGGCACCAACATCTATAAGTTCTAATCAGTGATATAATCATCAAAAATAATATGTGATATAACAGAAAAACCACAACTATTAGTCTTCCATAAAAAATTAATATGTAGGGATATTTTTTATGACATAACACTATTAGTGAGATCAAGCATTGGTACAAGGATCAAGAGCCTCATATCATTGGTCACAAATATAAAAGTCATAGGGTGTGCCATTAGTTAGTGTATTTCTTGGTTTATGTTATAGAATATTGATAGTAATAACATAAAAAATCGTAAATAAATGAATAAGTCGTATGTAATATGATTTCACTGATGGTTTCCAAGCGGTTCAAAAGTTTTCATAATATTCCAAAGTATAAAAGAGTCTTTTGATATATTGAATGGAAAAGATCATTTAAAAACAGAGAAAAATCAAAAGTCATTGGTATAAAATATTGAGGAATATAGGTCACATATACCATCCATAGGACGTTTTACCCATGGAAAGTGGTTGATATCAAAATTAATCAGTGGAGGATGACAAAAGTGGAGCTTAATGTCTAGGTGGTGAACATGCATGGAGAAAAATAAATTAAAGTGTAAGATGTTAACTTAGTATGAAGATATATGATAAATAAAAATAATTTATAGAGTGAAATAAGTGTGAAGAAACCTCTATAATATGAATTCATAGATAATCTATTTAGGAATAAGATTCCAAAATGAAGAAATAGGTTGAGTATAACACATATATAAAATATAGATAGATCAAAGAGGAGAAGATTATTTTTTATATCTGTGAAGAAGAGATAGAGAGTACATACAAGTGAAATTTTGATGAGATCCCTGAAAATAACTATGAAGG
Organism: Viscum album; assembly: GCA_963277665.1. NCBI lineage: Eukaryota > Viridiplantae > Streptophyta > Magnoliopsida > Santalales > Viscaceae > Viscum > Viscum album. The sequence goes on from OY728121.1 coordinate 1,122,723,379, forward strand.
TTTTGAGAATAATGAGGTTAATAAGTTTTTGAACATGGTTATGGAACCAAGAAACTAACTAGAGCATCAAATGGAGGATGGAATCGATTTATACACTCATTTAGTGTGTAGTGGGAGTGAGCCACATGGATAAGAGGGAGTAAAACATTTTATAATAGTGAGTTTCTCTTAAATAGTTGTATGGTATTTCACATGGGAGAGAGAGTGACCTCCCTGAACACTAATCATTTATGAGTGCCTTAGTGGATTGTGTATAATGACATTGATTTGTCATGTACCTTGGATTTATCCCGCAATACGTGGACCTAGTAAATTTTTGTCTCTCATAGATTTTTTTGTGTGTGTATGTGTGTGTCTATTGTGAAGAATATGGAATTAACTAATTAAATATATTAACTAGGAAATATCAAGGTGGTGACCTTACTAGATTAGATTAAACTATGAGATTTAATGTAATCTGAAAAATTAAAATTACTCAAATTGGGCAAACAAATTCCCCCATACAAGTCATTTATGAAAACATTATTGGATTCAATGAAACCATTAGAGATGTTTGATTTTATCTTATCTCTTGTATTTTTATTTGAATTTTAAATTTCATCGTGAAATAATAAAATGATAAATGGAAAATTATTTGTCTCAATTTCATGCATCAGACAAATTTTAAAAAGAACAATAGTTGGAAATAGGAAAAACCCAATTATAATAAGAAGGAAAAAAAATAATAGAGGTTTTAGAAGAATTCCTCTCTCAACACAACCCAATGTATGAAATCCCAAGGAAAAAAAATTGGTTGTGCCTTAAAACCATACTAATCATCCCCTATTTGTGGACAATTTTTAGATGGGGATGAATTTTTTAAGGAGAAAACAATTTTTATGCACACCCCATGATATTTGTGCCCACATCCCACCATTCCAATCGTCTCACCATTCTCAAAATAATCCCAAAATATGAAACATTGAGGATTATTTTTCAAATCATATTCTCCGCCATTAACACAGTTGGATACACTTGAAGCAAAAGTTATGAGATCAAGGCAGCTTTTAGTGTCCTCCTCTGAAAAACCACTTTCTACTTTTCTAATCCTATCTCCCATAGCAAGAAGACCTTGAAATTGAACTCAGAGCATTTGAATCAGTATTTCCAATCATTTTTTATAGTATAGAAATTAAAAGTCACACACCTAAACACCCTACCTCATATGAAAAATCACCCTCTAGTATAGAAACATCCTACAAATATGGTAAAACCAGTTTATTTACTATAAATATCATGAAATTAGATAGAGAATTAATGAAAAATTATAGGTATAATTTTCTTGTTTAAAAAAAGATGAAATGGAAAGAAAATTCCGATGGTATAGCATGAATAAAATGTAAATGAGCCCCTGATTCAATAATATTTATGTTGTTCACTTACGTATACAAATGGACATGCCCACATTACTAGATTCCTTGGGGAAAATACATGGATTTGTATGGGATGGGTACAACATCCATCACTAAAACCCCACAGTCAAATCACATGGCTATTGAAGGGATATCATACGAACCCCCAACACCTTACATGAAATTATGTTCCCCCACTCCACTTTTTCAGAAGATTTAATGTTTTATGAAGAAATTGTTTTATGGATGGGATGTCGGTATTAAATCATATTTAATGATAATGAAGAACAAATAGGATATCCAAAAGTGAAAAATGATCATCTATATATTTATAAATTCCAACACTTACAAAAAATGGTTTTTTATCACTTCATTTATATTTTTCACTAAGAACATCGGCGTTGTACATCATGAAATTTAACCGAATGAATGCAATTCATTTACAGGAAAAAAATTCAAAAAAATGAATAATAAATAAGAAAACCATAAATCACATCCTATTTCATGTAAATTATTTGAGATAAAAGATCCAACATATAAATAATAACACAACATCGAAGATTAGAGAAGAAGGGTAGAGGGAAGAGTCTGTAAAAGGGAGTCAGAATGCATAAAAAGAAAAATATTTAAAAATGAAACTTATTTAAAATAAAAACATATAGAAAAGGTCTATAATATGGAGGGTATTTAAAGTAGGGATAAAACCCTTAAAAATATAAATTTATGAAAAGGATACCAATTGAGAATAAAAAGGAAACATTTTTTAAATAAATAGATCATGATAGATTACCTAGGGATTTGATTTCAATAACTTGTAAATCAAGGAGAAAACATCATGGAAGAACATCGTAGGACCTTCTCATCAAGTGTGTGAAGATATAAAGGTTATGAAATAGATGGAGTTGTAGTGAAATAGAGGGAAAAGATCACCAAGAAAATGTGGAGCGACTAGGTGGATAAATCATAGATATTAAGGAAGTATAAATCGAGGTGGGGCTCCTTATATAGCTACCACCATAACCGCATTAATGGAAATTTTCTTGTTCCGTCAAATATAAGGATGATTCATGTCCATATGAATGCCTCTGAACACTGATGGAAAAGGTATGGTGAGGGGAGAGAGGTTTTATTTAGTATTTCCATTAGAATGATGATAAAAAATATATTAAAGGATGAAAATAAATTAGGTTCAATGGTTTGATAGAAAGGTTGATATCCTTGAGATATTATTAGTAATAAATTGGCTCTTTTAGTGGATTTTGAAAAAACATTAAATTTGACATTAGGAAGATCTAACAGCATTGTGGGAGTATATTGTATTAACCAAGTACCCATGGGAATAATTTTATAGGCTCCAAGTGGACCGATAATGTTCTAGAAAATATGAGAGTTCATGAAGTTTTGGAAGACCACCTTTATAGTCCTTTTGACTATAATTAATATATTCTTGGAATGGCTAGTCTGATGCCACCAGATACCTAGTATCCACCAATAGGTATCCAGTAGCCTATTTGGATACATCCTTGGTACTGGATCTTCTACCGGATATTTGGTACACCTCTACTAGCTATTTAGTGGACTAATTCTATATTTATTTGATTCTACCTTCACCATCAACTCTCTGATGGGACTCCACCAGCGAGCTAGTGGTTATTCTACTAAAACACACCTTCTAGACACAGATCACTGGCTAGCTGGTTCCCAACACATGGTAGATGACATTGTCATAACACCACCGTCATTATGAGTGGCACAATTTGTTAATTAAGGTGCCATCATCAATATATAAAGGGAAAATTATATTGATGTATCAAATTTTATTAATCCAGTTATATTATCTCTGTAAGAAATGTGATCAAATTCCCTTTATTTTAAGTCATTCTCTAACTACATGCAAAATGAAATTCATGCATAAATTAAACAAGTCATAGAAAATTGAATAGCATATAAGTCCCAAAGTTCCTAGTATGATGCATGAAATGATACCTCCTTTACATACTAGGCCATGGAAATAAATCCAAAATAATAGTAATATCAATATTAACAACTTCAAAAAAACATTTCTGTCACCCAATGGTGAAATCAGTATAACTCTAACAAGAACAAACTGGAACAGTAATAACCCATCCTAGGAAATTTGGGTTTTCCATATACTTGGGTTGGATACTTCTATACATAGACTTATTACCAAATTTCAGTATATAATATTATATTTTATAATAACCAAACAATAATAAAAAATCAAAAAGGGCTCTGATACAACATTATAGCTTCCCTCCCTACAATCCACTAGGAGGAGCCCAGAGACGGTTGGCCACATGACCTTAGGTGCACCTCCCCATAGGCCAGAGGACACTGAATAGAAGTGATGGAATAGGGTCTATCCATGGGGATACTATGACCTCACAGGTCAGAGTGTATCACAGTGGTATATAATTATGATAAGAGATGAAATGCACAAAATACAGGCATCAGAAAAATAAGAATAATAAATCTTCTAATATAAATAAAATGGAGGAAGCTTAATCATGAGTAGATACAAAATGATTATGATCATTTCATGTAGCTATAAAAAATTAAGTTCATGGTATATAAGGGAGTAGTAATATACCACATGCTATACAAAAAATAAAAAAGATCAAAATATTCTATTACTAGCATCCTAAACCTAGGCTGGGTCCTCTACTCCTGCACTCCATCATAATGCTTAGAATTAAATATTGGATGATATATTCAACCTATTATCTACACCTAAAATCATGATGTCTTCTTAGGTACCAAGGGAATCTCAAATAGGGCGTGAGATATACTTAGTAGGCCACTACCAATGATTTCGAGAAAAATCCAGTCTGTGTATATAATATGAGCAGTGTGTAAGTACATAATAAATGCAAGTAAATAAGTAAATAAAACATATCGGTCTATGAACCTCTTGTACACCCTACCAAAACTACATAATTCAGCCTAACATGGATGTCTATGAACCAAGGTTCACCTATGTAGATTTGATAAGGGTGTAATAATGGGTCATCAAAAAGTAGTTATCATGAAAGGACTGAGCCCCAAAAATGTTATTTGGCATGTAAGACGCATCCATTAATTTAATAGGTCAGATTTTATGGCATTTTATATAAGTAATCTCTATAACTTAATAAAGTATCATCCCAGTCTCATCAATGGAGAACCATATAAAGGAACATGAGTGTCGCACCAGGATAACTATAAATACCCAAAACTATAAGAGTATATCGAACACAGTCCTTAAAGGAATCCATAGTATCATTCTTAGTGTGGTGTAAATAATATCCCTCTGATCCCATCCCATGTATCTCAGATAGGGGACCAAGTATCACTCATGGCATGGTATAACCATCTTTCCACCAAGCCCATCCAAGGTGAATCCCCTAGTGAACTAGTATCACTTGTGTGTAAGTAAGTGATCTTCCTTATAATTCCATCCAAGGAATCCTATAAAGAATACCAGTTTTGATTCCACCATAAATAAAACCATGATATTTCTTAATTATATAAAATTATGATACCATCCATGACATCCTTAAATCGGGACCCTTGTATCACCCTTGTTTTGGTATAATGGTATGGTTTAGTTATCCAAAATTCATATCATTTAAACAAGTCATTACAACCATCATAATCAAGTCATCCATTTCAATTTATTTAAATCATTAAAGCTATGGAAGAAATATTAGGGGCCTAACTCTTGGATAAAAATCATTCATTAGATCATTTCATATTTTAATACATTGTTTACATGATAATTCATACACCCTAATAAATATTTAATAAATCTTATTGCAAAATAATATGGATCTTAATACTTTAGAGATGGGAACACACAATGGGATGTCTCATTCCAAGTTAAATTCACCACAGAGTTGATTTGTGGGTTTCTAAGGTCATGTTACACATAATAATATCCTTAAATTTAATTAGTTGAAAAAAATGAGGTGACACCAGAAACTCCGATGCATGGAACAATGGGACATAACATAATACAACTAGACTTTGATGGAAATGAACTAGAAAACATACCTTAGGACTATAGTACTCTCTTCATCGAGTTTCATCCCATTAATCGATATATAATTGAAGGAAGAATAATAATAAATGAAAACCTGAGAGGAATCAAATGAGATGAATGACGGTGGATTCTGAGCCCAAATAGATGAGTAATGGAAATTACTGTCTGAGGAATGGGAGAAAACTCGTCGTGAGGGAGAGGGTTAACGGTTAAAGGGGAGAAAAAAGTAGAGAGATAAACAAATATAATAAGGGGAGAAATCATTATTTCTCCAAAATTTTAATTATCATATAATTTGGTCGTATAGTTGGCTAAACAATGTGCTAATCATGCACCCAACACTATCTAAAGACATCCCTCACACGAGATATGTGTATGATTTGAATACCCACATGAAACCCATAGTAAATGGATCTATAAACTTTCTGAGAAAAATAGAATGGTCATGTGGTTGGGTTTTCATGGTTGATCCAAACTATGTGGCCCCTAATTGTGCAATGAGTCCCCCACATGGTTGAGTTGCACGGTTCGCACTAATCATGCGACTTAATCTGTCTTTCCAATTTTTCGAGCCCTGGGCTCTAAATGAGCCCCAAACTCTCCCAAACCATTTATTATCCTCTTAATAAAATAAATGATATAAAATTATTGGTTTATAACATATAATAAGTGTCTTTACCATATAAATTTTTTTTTATGTTACACATTTTGAATTTTTCTTACTTTAGTAGTTTTTTCCTCTTTACTGACCAGTACATCTCCATTTTAGAAGTACTCACCATATTTCCTTGAGAGTTATTTTCTCAAAAAAATTATACCACAATTATTTTATCAAATTTTCTATATTTATATAATTTTAACCATTTATATTTTTATTTTTTCTCCTCGATTTGTACATTCCATGATTATCTCTATGAAAACCCATATCTTTAATAAACTTTATTTAATGATTTTTACATAAAGGTACACATTATAAAATAACATATGATCATGAAGCATACTGTATTCGGGAAATTAGAAACACCAAAATGAATAGAAATATAAATAAAATGACATTATTGAAAACTTCCTTAACATTCTCCTAAAATTCCATCATTCTTCTAAAACTGCAGGGGATATCCTGGGGATGTACAAACGAAAGGGGTGAGATATAAATCCCATTAAGGGAATAATCAGTTAATAGAATGAGTTAAATTATTATATGTGAGCCAGTCATATGAAGGGAACATAATAGGGGTTATAATCATAATCATTGACAATGGGGTGTGATATAACATGGTAGAATAAATGCATCTTGGGAATGTCCCAAAAACATAAATAATGACATCATAAATATAAATCAAGGATAAATACCATGAAAATAAAACATAGTGTGCTTAGGATAAAATCACATTCACCATGCATGTAATCTCATGAGATAAAAACATTACCCAATGCATTTGAGGTCTATATAATTTTGGGACCACCCATCACTTTCATATCATTTACATGCATAAATGTGTCACATAGATCAGACAAAATAAGGATGAATTTCATAAATTTTTACCTAAATAATATGTATTTTGGGTTACATAAATTTGAATCCCCAAAAATTTAAGGTTATTTACTTATAGGTTAATACCCTTGAGTGGAAATGGTGGTAGGTATTTACTACACAAATGTTTGGCATGGAAAATCATAGTATAAAATTGACAAAATAACTGGTGTATATAAACATTTATATAAGTATTGAATAGGATAAAAAGTGGTATATAATTACTTGGGAATCATAATTATAATAAAATAGATGTTTAAAAACATATCCCAAATAAAATAATTATAAATAAAAAATCCCGAAAGAAATAAGGTTCTTTAAAAAAGAGGAGAAGGGGAGGATTCCTTGCCTTGAGAGGGCGCCTCTAAAAGCATAGGAGGTGCTTATATAGAGATTGGGGAAACTTGGGTAGGTCTATAGAGAGGGAAGAGTATAGTAAATTCATTATCTAAGTGTTTTTCATTAGTATGAAGGATAGGTTGGGTGGGTATATTTAGGAAAATAGATAATAATTCTTTATTAATTTCCAAACATAGGTTTTGGACTCTAACTGATAAAGGAATAAAACCCAAAAACCTTACCATGGATTTTTCCCATGTTCTTCACCAAAGGGGTGTATTTTTTATTATTTTATAAATATATGAACTGATAACATTAAAATAATAACCATGGTGATATGGAATTGGGTTATGTTTATAAATAATTGATTTTAAAACCATAAAATGTAATATTGGTTTTTAAGGATTCATTAAGGGTATATAAAATTTATCAAATTATTTCATAAACACATTATTTTTAAGGGGAATCATTAATTTGTCCTTGAAAACTATTTATATAATTTATTATATTTTTTTGCGTTTTTATGATGTCATAATACATGTCATATAATTGTATCATATTTAATTTTTACGAAAAAAATCGGCAGTCCCAAAAAATTGTGAAAAAATCACTATTGGTTAATTTGGATGTGGTGATCTAAAAATTAGGATTTATTTTATCAAAATATTTCTATACATTTGATAATATATACTTTTAAATAAAAAAATCTCTATTTATTTGAAAATATTGGTTGTCTTTATATTAGTAGTTTTCCTGACCTTATAAAAATTACATCTGACATCATAAAATTATATTATCATTTATATTTTAAAATTTTTAATTAATAATAATATTTTTTTTAAAATATATTTTATTTAAAAAATTATTGAATTTATTTAAAATATTATTTGGATTAAAAATTTATATTTTCCAAAATCAAATTTGTGTTCTGTCGATACAAATTATAATTTTTATCAAACTCATTATTTAATCATTTAAAAAAGAAATATTAATAAAGGATAAATATAATCCTTCTTTAATTAAAAATAATACATAAAATATCATAATATAAGAGTCTAGAATAATACCTCTTTTTTAAACTAGTGAATTCCCTAGGGGTAAGGTTTGTGATTGTGAGATTTTCATGGGGTGCTTCGACAAAAATGGTTTGTTTCGTGATATAAAAGAGCTTTAACATCTCCCGTAAATGGTTTCACTCATGATTTAGTTATTGAATATCAGCTTGGTATTATTCAAGGGAAAATATTATTAATACTATCTCCCCTAGAAGCTCCAATAAACGGGCTTCATGCGGTACAATCCAACTTGTTGAGGTCATTGGTTCCTATGTCTGCATCAATTGGACTTGATCATAACCCTTAATATATTAATATTTATTGTAACTATAAAATGACTATATTATCAATGGTTAAGAATATTAATGTTATTTTAAATTTTAAATACCATATAATGGTACAAAATAATCAAAGTAGTACATTTGTTTTCATAACTTCATTTCTTAATAAAGATTTTATTCATTCGGGTCATTACATTGTCTCTCACTAGAACCATCCTCCCTTTTCTACCTCTTCCTGTGGATCGAGTCTTCATCTTCCTGTTGATTTTTTCTGTACCTGGTTTTCATATTTAACTTGTCTTTTTTAATTAAATAAATGTCAATTTTATATAAAAAAGACTAACTTGGAGTTATACCAGCCACACCATATGTCGGATTGAGGTGTGATCGATTCTTACACATCTGAAAAGACTTATTGATCTTTTTACTAAATTATAAAAACAATATGAATGTGTTTTATTGGTTTTGATTATTTCACTTTATTTATGAAAATGTAATTTTAAAGAGGAAAGACATACTTTGACTCATACCAGTCATATCATGTGTCGGTTTTACATGAGACTAATTCTTACATGTAAAAAATGACTTATGAATCATTTTCCTAAATTATCAAGACAATAAAATGATGTTTTATCTATTTTCATTGAGTGACAATATTTTTGAACTAAACTTTCATTTTAAAACTGAAAACGGTCACTTTGAGTTATACTGGTCACACCGTGCATCAGATTTATGTTTTTATGATTCCTACATGTTAACTTATGGATCATTATAAAAAAAGATAAAAACAATATAAATGTATTTTATTTGTTTTGAATATGTTACTTTCCTTTTTTAAAAATATTTATGTCAATTATAAATAAAAAGACACACTTAGAGTCATATCAAGAACACCGTGTATCAGCTTGATATGTAGCTAATTCTTACATGGCACAAACGGCTTTTGTATCATTTTACTAAAGTATCAAAATAATATGAATGTGTTTAATCATTTTTTAGTATGTCACTTTTCCTTTTAACTAAAATTAATGTCTCTTTTTAATAAAAAGACTCACATTGTGTCATATCGGTAGCACTATGAATCAGATTGAGGTGTGACTCATTCTTATACATAAAAAATGACTTATGGATCATTTTCCTAAAGTATAAAAACAATCTCAATGTGTTTTATTATTTTTGAGTATGTCACTTGTTTTTTTAATAATTTTTCATTTAAAACTTTAAACACACACTTTGGGGCATACCGGTCACATATTTCATCAATTTGAATTGATGTAGATTCACACATATCAAAAATGACTTATGAATTATTTTCCAAAATTATCTATACAATATGAGTGCATTTTCTCAGTTTTTAGTGAGTGAATATTTTTGATCAAAAATGAAATTTTAAACAAATAATGGACACTTTGATTTATATAGAGCACACCATACATTAGATTGTGGTGTGGATTATTCCTAAAAAACATAATTGAATTATGGATTATTTTCCTAAATTATGAAAACAGTCCCAATTAATTTTATCACTTTTTGTACGACACTTTTCTTTTTTACTAATATAAATTTCAATTGTAAATAAAAAGTCACACTTGGAGTCATTTCGGTCACACCGTGCATCAGATTGAGGTGAGGATGACTTCTACCCATCACAAATGACTTATAGATTATTTTCATAATGTATCAAAATACTTTGAATGATTTATCTTATTTTAGAGTATGTCCCTTTTGCGTTTACTAAAATTAATGTCAATTTTAAACAAATAGGCACACTTAGAGTCATACCAGTCACACCATGTATCCAATTTAGGTGTGGCTGGTTCCTACACATTGAAAATGACTTATGAATCATTATGACAAAGTATAAACCAATTTTAATGTGTTTTAATAGTTTTAAGTAATTGATGTGTGTCTTGAACTAAAATGTAAATTATAAACTAAAATCATATAGTTTGAGTCATATAGAGAACAATTTGTATCAGATTGAGGTGTGACTAATTGAGTATGTGATGTGTATTTTTATTTCAACTGTCTACAACAATACAGAAAAGAAATAACATATTCTTTATTTTTGGATTTTTTTAGACAATTGAAAGAAAAATATCACATCCCAAAATAGTTGTGAAAAAACCAAAATAATTATTAGATAAAAATAATAAGGAAATTAACTTCAAAGTAATAGATAAATGGTGATATTGTTTACTGAATTAGTAGCAGGAATTAACCATTTCATGATTTTTTATACATTCTTTACCCATTTCCTTATTTTCATTGTCTTAGTTGTAGCCTCAATGTCCAATCTCTCATGATCATGAGAAGCTTTGAAAAAACCACCCCAACTCAAGAAAAATAATCCACCTATATTAGTGAGAAAGAGCACCCATCATCAATATTCAATGAAAATGGAATTGAAAATATCCTGGAGAACATTGAGAGAAATTAATCCATGATATACTGAAATGAAGAAAGTTTGTGGGACATAATCCAAAAAAATAAAGATCACATACAAAACATAGATTTCATATTCTCTATAATGAATGAAATAATCAGTTGATGGATTCTAAAAAATAGGTTTAGGGAATGAAATTGATTAATAAGAAACTAATGATCTAATGACTATGAATAAAAATCAAAATAAATATTCTAAATATTATGTTTAAGATGATTACATCTTAGGAACACTGATAAAATATGTAAGAAATATGTGAAAATTTTCAGAATAGTTAGAATGCATTAGGGTACTTTTCCCCACTACTAGAAGAGACTTGATAGTGATTCGGGAGGTTAATATTAGACATTATAGCAACTCAAGAGAATTCCTCACAACTAGAAGAGACTTTATTTGTGATATGGGTACATTGGTTTTTTATTTTGGTCATTCATAAAATTGGTTTTCACAGTGTCTATATAATCCAAACATACCACAAATCAAAGGCTCACCAAAAAAAAATCACAAAATGGTATAATATCATAAAACTCAATAAAAATATTTTCAATACATATCAACACATCACAATAAACCACCTTATTTTAAATGAATTTTACAGGCCCCTTTATGAAATCAGTCACTCATTTTTTTTAAACCAAACAATTGTTTTTATAAAAAATCAAAATTCCATATTGAAATAAACCGATTTACAAAACACTTTTCAAGAGATTAAACTTTTTAAATTTCCACATATTAATTTAAAATTACAAATATCATCTTAAAAAAATTAAAAAAAAAATTAAATTTATTCTTTTTAAATTTTTAAAACACCACTTGAAATCAGTTCTTTTATAATTTTGCATGAAAATCAACCCTTATTTTCAAAACACATAATGGGTTACATACCTAAAATTATATAAAAATCATTAGAATCATGTGAAAACATTTAAAATCACATTAAAAAATCGTAAAAAATAAAATAAAATCTTAAAACAATTTCCATAAAAATATTTACGCTTTCAAAATTTCTAAACATTACACATTAACTTTGAAATCACTTTTGGGTATCAAAACAGAAAATAAATTTTAGTTCATTTTAAGGGGAAGCCTATTTTTTCATTTTAAAAAAAAATTTATCATATAAACAAAGTTTCTTTTTTTAAGACTAAAATTTAAAACAATCATGAGAATAAAAATTATAAGTAGGCCACCACCTAGTCTAAATAAAATCATGATTAATAAACATTTCAAAAAAATTATAAAGATGGCATGAATAAAACATTTTTTAAAAGACATGAGTAAATTGACAATTTAAATCCACACACTATGGTAAAGGATTACTCAATTTAGTTTGGTAAATCCTAAATGATGGTCAGACTCCTAGTAATCATGGATACTTGGTATCAAAATTACACAAGGTATATTAGCCTAGGGGGTAGGATTCCATCCCTAAAAGTTCTCCCTACCTCACATATGTTTAGTTAGTTTTTTCATTATAGATTTCATTGTTATGCAGAGCTAAAAATACCTTGAATGATTTTACTAGACTACCCAACTAAATATCAATATTATCATGGGATTTTTTTCAAAATTAAGTCAAGGGACTGTTCATTTATCAAAAACTAGTTTCATCAAATATCACACAAGAAGCAAAAAATACAATATTTCACATGCCATAAAATTTATTTAAGAATCAACATCAATAAGGTTTTAAAAATATTCATGGAATTAGAAACTATTTTCTCAAAGATAAAAATTCATGCTTTTTAAAAAAATTCAAAATATAATTTGATAATAAGAAAATATCAATCATTCTCTTAGCAAGATCATTTAAGCATCACCTAGAATACCTCTTTGAAAAGAATTATATTTTAAGAATAATCCTTAAAAGTTCCAAATGGGCCTCGTGGTTACATAACATAAAAACACTAAAGTCTTAATAATTCATTCCTTAATTTATCCCTTGACCCAAATTGGGTCTAAACATTTTTTTAACAACAGATTTTCTTTTAAAACCACCCTAAAACATTGTCACAAAGCTTGGAATTTAACATATCACTTGAAATTCCTAGAAAAATCCTTATCAACATATTTTTCAAGCTCAATACGTCATTCTAAATTGAAAATACCATTTTAAATGTCCAATAGTGCAGTTTGACAAGTGAGTGGCATGAATCCAAATTCAAAACATTCATTAAAGATATGAAAACCCATTTTTGTCTACGAAAACGGAGTGAAAATCCAATTAATTCCATAGAAACTAAATGAGTATAATTAATACATTTATTAAATAATTAAAACACTAACATAATCATATAATAATAAAAAAATTGGTAATTAAAGACTCAATCAAGGGGAAATCAACCAGGACCAGGTGAAAATGAAGAAATCCTCGAGAAGAGAGGGAGAGGAGGACCCCAAGGGAAGATCACATGTCCTAAAAATAAAAGTTAAAAAACAATTGAAGCTAGAACCCCTAGGGTTAATCCTAGTGTGTGATTAATGAGGAAAATAGTGAATATAAGAGAGAAAAAATAAATAAATTCAATATTGAAAAGTTGAGGAGGAGTGCAATTTTAAGGGGCTCATTGAACTCGAAGGGTGATATTTTTATCATCCATGCTTCTAAAATAAGGAACCTGGAGGCAAAATTAATGAGGGAGGATGAGGAAAAAATAACATACCTGGGATTTGAGTCTTGATTTATCCTGTAGAAATTCAGGGAGTAGGGACTGTACCATTGGTATTCTAGGAAATCCTGAAAATCACTACTGAAATCAGTGCGGTTATGGTTATTTTAGAAATATTAGGGGGGTTTTATTAGTTCTTCAGAAAAATAACTGATAAAGATACCTTTTATCAGTGCAAAAAAATTATCATGGATCAAATTCAACTTTATTAGTGATACAGAATCACTGATAAAAGGAATCTTTATCAGTGCTAAAACTTTATCGCTCATCAAGGATTTATAATTATAATTATATATAAAAATAAATTATAAACATAATTATAAATATTTTTATATTATTAAAAATGTATTTATATAATTATATATATATAATTAAATATATATAAATATTAATTATATAAATTATTTAAATATATTAATTATCATTTTTTATTTAATTAAATATATAATTATTTATTTATAATTATATAAATAATTTTTTAACAATTATTTATTTATTTGTAATTATAAATATATAATATTATAAATACAGTATATATACATTTAAAAATATATTTATTGTTATTTAATTATAATTATTTATTTATAATTAATTATTTATAAATATACTTATATTTATATCTTTATATATTCTCAGTACTACGTGATACATTGATTAAAATCCTTGGATCTAGATATTTGTTTATATAGAAGGAATGTCCATGAGAGAGATAGAGAAGGTCACAAAGAAAACAAAATGACACTAGAAGTACCAACAACAACATAAACAAACAACAATCACTTTCTTTTGATTATGTCGCCTCTTGATTGAGAGTCGCCCAGCTTCTTAGGTATCTACTTCTCTTCCAATGTCTAGGAGCTTGACAATAAATATTGTGATCATCCATACTGTATGACTCATCAACCTCATCATGGGTACTAGTGCCACTACTGGAGTCATTCTTCATAAAAGTGATATCCCTATCTAGTTCATTATCCCTAATTTGTTCATCATCCCTATGCTTTACAAATTTGTCATGAAATACATACCTACTATGAGATCAATTAAGAATTTCAATCATGGTGATTTTATTACTATGCCCAGAGTCCTATGAAACATTAACTCCCTCTTCAGGTGTCTCCTTCCCATACAGAGTACCACCAATTGCAACACACACTGTACCTTTAAATCCATCTCACATATTAGGTTCAAAAACCAATTAATAAGGATCAGAAAAAGGAACAAAAAGTATATCCCCATCAATCACTGACACAAGGGGCTCACTCTGATCCTTCTCAATTAGATGTTTTCCAGAAAAAGAGTAGGTGATGTAGATTTCCTAGTTGTAACCATATGGAAGTCCTCATCATTCACTATCGCTTTCCACTTACTCTTATCAGTTATATATTTCAGTCATTGATTAAAATTGCCCACATATTGAACACATATAACACATATAGATTTATCATAAGTATATTTCTCATTCCTCATACACAAAACCTATTTAAATGATAGGTTGACCTTCACTCCCTACACCTCCTATAGATTCCCAGACATAGCACAACTAGAAGGGAGACATGCCTGCTCAGTAGGCATCATTAGAGAAACCGCTTGTAGAGAAGCATGTGTCTATGAAACCTATGAGACACTATCCACCACCTCTTTCACCTTAACTACAACAACCCGCATAGGCCTCATATATTTCTTGAATTACTTCTCCAAATGACCCTTGGAATTGCATTTGTAGCAAGCAACACTATGACAGCATAGTTCAATCGAATTCACAACATAGACACAAGACACAAAATTCATAGGTCATTGTTCATATTTTATTCATATATTAATATCATCATTATCGATATAAATAATTAAATTATCAAAATTAGTGGTAATATGGTCCAAAACCCTAAAAATGTTTGTAAAATGGAATAACCACACTTTCTCCATCTCCCGATCCAATCTGATTGGAACTCTGAGGGTGGTAGTGATGTAGTGAAGGATCTTGGGATGCCAAAAACTACATTTTATCACATAAAACCTCTCCTAGACATATGAAAATGCATTCTTGGAATTGGCGAGGTCAAAATCCAGACTCTAATCATAGAAGCAAAGAGTCATTGGCTTTAAAGAAAGATATTCAAACACCCAAGCTCATTTCTTGAGCTCATCGTAAAGAAAGAGATAGTGGAAAACTCCATAGCTGATTGACATGAATTTCCAATTTGAAAACCCCAAATTTCAGAAACCCTAAGATACAAATCCTCTAATCTCCAGAGATTATCACCTTTATAAAGACCCATACATAAGATAATTGAATTCTTACCCATGGAAATCCTTTCTAGGACCGCACCATCTTTGGCTTCAACTAGGGAGAATGATCCCTTCTTGAAAATCCATCCTGTTGTCGAATCCCTAAATGAGGAAAGCGTCCAAAAACCTCCATCTGAGACTGAAACCCATGGATCTCTGGACATGCCATCCAACTGCACATCGAAGGATCTAGGATCATCCTTTTGAAGCAGAGCTCGATTGCCTCCAACAAAATTTTATAAATATATTTATATCATTACATATATTTATATATTTATATATAAATATAATATATATATACAATAAATATATTCCTTATCTAAAAGTATTTATTATAATTTTATAATTATTTAAATATATTAAAATTATTTATAATTATATAAATACCTTTTAAAAAATATTATTATTTTATTTATATAATTATATATATATTTAATAAATTCACTTGGGGGCATAATCGAGTGATAAAGGCTCCCAGTAATCATGTATCACACCTGGGATCAAATCTGGGAAGGTGTAGGTACTATTACAGTACTATACAGGCACTGATGTAGACAATGGTGTAGGTAGGCCGTGATGTAGGCATTACGTAGGCAGGATGATGTTGGCATGATGCTACACTAGACTTTCGGGCCATGTAATGGTCTTTCTTCCAACTAGACATATGGGCCCTATTCTAAATTAATAAGGCTTGATTGATGGGAAATCCCCTTGGCGGGGCTATGGCCGACCTCTCCAACCTGTATGTGTGGGGTTGGTGTTTGTGTGTAATTAAATGCAATTATACCCCCAAGCACCTCATTTATATATTTAATATATATATACATGAATACAAACATAAATGTAAATATAGTTAGTATATTCATTTTTTAAATAAATTTATTATAATTTTATATTTATCTAAAAATAGATATCTATATAATTATTTGTTTATTATTATTTAATTATAACTCTATAAATATTTTTAAAATCAATAATATTTATTTATTAATAATTATAAATTTATAAATTTATAAATATCATAAATAATCATTTATAAATATATTTATTTAAAAATATTCATTTACAATTATTTATTTATTTTAAAATATTTATTTATTTACAAATATATTTTTTACCTAAGTGGAAAAGTCTCCGTATAATCCTCTATCAGACCTAATTTCAAATTTGGCATGGAGCGAATTTCAACTGGTACTGTTGCCATACTGTAGGAGAAGATAACATTGGCAGGTGGTGACACATGAACCACACATGACATAGGAAGGCGGTGATGCAGACATGACCTAGGCCTCGTGAGCCAGGTAGTATGATGTAGGCATGAAACTATATTAGGCCTTCAGGATAGTTTGTGGGCCTTTGGTCCATGTAATGGGTTTCATGCCCACTTGGCCTTCGTGCCATGTACTGAATAAATATGGCTTGATGGGTGGGTTATCACTTGGGGGCACTATGGCCTGCCTTTTTGACCTATGTGTGTGGTGTGTGTTTATTTAATGTAATTGTACCCCTAGGAGCCTAATATATATATATATATATATATAATCTTAAATTCATGCATGTTAAATATGAGGGAGATTGAATTATTAAAAATGTGTAGCCTTTAAAAATATTGAAAAAATGGATATGTTTTACTAATTAAATGAAAAATATTTATAATATATATATATATATATTGAAATAAAGATGAATATATATTGAAAATATTAAACCCTATTAAATAAATATATAAAAATATATATTAAAAAATGATTAAATTCAAAAAACAATTAAAAATTAATAAAAAATACCAAACTGTGATGACATAAAAAATAAATAAATAAAATTTATTTATTAAAGACATATTACATTTAATGTATCTTGTTTCTAAATGAAATTCTAAAATGAATATTAAAATGTAAATAAATTACATAAATATTAGTTATATGTGTTTCTATATATGATTTCATTAATTACGTAAATATTTTTGTGAGTGCATTGTATATAAAAATCCATTAATTACTTTTATATGTATATATATGTATGTGTGTGTGTGTGTATGAAATTAATGTAACACATGTTTGATATACGTCAAATTGGAAAAGAAAATGACATTCAATTAATGTCCATTACTCGATACAATTAGTGAGTATTTTTAATTAATAATAATTTTTAATTATAAACCATTCTTTACTAAATATATGACTTATTTAATGTAAGCATAATTATTGTTTCATTAATAAATTTTTTAATAAATTTGTAATTTATTCATTTTTAAATTTTAAATTTTGTTATAATTTATTACTTTTTAATTTTTTTTCTTAATTTTTAAAATTTATTTATTTTATATAAATTTATTTAATATACTATATTTATTAATTTATATAATATATATATATATTTATATTAAATTAAGTCATTTTTATCAATAAATATTTAATTAATAAATATTTTAATATGTTTTTAGCTAACTCATTTTTAATTTTAATTTGATTAATTAGTTGATTTTATTCATTTTATATATCTATATTTAATATATAATTTTTATTAATATATATAATTTTTATATATGTATATTAAATTTATTCATCATTATGTGTAATTATTTAAATAATATAAAATTTCATATTTTTTAATTTACTATATATAATTTTTATTTGTTTAATTATTTCATCATATATATATATTATAAAATTTATTAATATTTATAATATATATATATATATATTAAATTTATTAACAGTTGTTTAATTAAAAATAATATATTTTTAATTTATTCATTTTTATTTTTTATTTTTTTAATTATTTAAAAAATTTATAATATTTAATACTTTAATTTTTCTTTGTTTGTATAAAAAATATGGGAATGGACCGGTTCAGATCATGTAGGACTCGAATGTGAAGGTGGGCCATGGCCTCAGTTAAGCATAGGGTGGGTTATGGCCAGCGTGGCTAAAAGGGGGAACCATATTAATATGTGTAGTGAATGCAAGAGCCCATCCTCGTAGTAGGCTTCTGAGGATTGGATGTGGTGGAAGGATATATAAAGAGCCGACCTCTCGTCTTTTGTTTTGATGTGGGACTCACCAGGTGATCGGGTCCTTTATCAGTACTAAAAAAGTAGTGATAAGGGATACCCTTTGTCACTGCTAAAAATAAAATGTTGCTAAAGGGTATGCTTTATCATTACTAAAAAAATGCATTGATAAAGGGGACCTTTTATCAGTACCTTTTTAATGGTTGTAAAATCATCCCTTTATCAGATCATTTTAGCACTCAAAAAGGTCAGCATTGTATATAGTGAAATTTTTAGTATTTGTTATGAATGTCTAAGAGTCAAAATCACAAACTCTTTTGAGTGGACCACTTATACATTCACATAGGCGAGTCAAAAAGTGTTGTCATGTTTCAACACTTTTTTGATATCCTTGGTTTATTAAGATTTTTAAAATCACTATCCTTTTTCTCATAGGCACCCAACACCATTCTACTAGGAATTAATATACTATTCACTTGTAAAAACCTAATAATAAAATCAATTTTTTAACTTCGGTTATTAAATAAATGATGTGGAAATTAATTTTCATGTCAATTATTGAATAACTGATTCAATATATACAGAATTTGTGTTTTTAACATTTATTATTACAATAATCGATGTCAAAAATATATTCATAATATTTTTAACATTATTTATTTTGATAACCAATGTTAATAACTAAAACATGTCTAATTTATATATCTGTTACTAAAATAACCTGTTTTTAAAATATTCTAAAAAAATATTTTCAATGTCATTTATTAAAATAAATGATGTGAATAGAAAAAACATGGGAATATTTAATATTAGTTATTTTAATAACTTGAATAAAAAGAATACTAAAATACTCTAACCCTGAAACTAACTTTTCATTTTTTTCATCATAACTCTCCCGGTCCCCTTATGATTTCACTTGAGAATGTATTCCTAATATAAATATAACATTCCACCCAAACATTTTTTTCATTATCCCTTTGATATTTCATTTTCTCTCTCTTATCTTCATATTCCCTCATTAATATATATTCATTATCCATTCGTAGTGTGAAGCCTCTATTCTAGATATGCCTCTTTTGATCATTTACATGTCTTTTAGAAATTGTTTTTAAGTGTTTAAAGGCGGGTTGGAGGTGTTTGGGAGAATACAAACGGGTTGAGGGTGGGATGGGGGACTTTTCACAGCTTCTTGACCTATAGTAGTCCCACCAGCCATCTGGTGATGCTCCTGGTAGAAGGAGTGTTTCTTAGCGGCCACTGGGTAGTCAGGGGAGGCCATCGGTTAGTCAGTGGTGTCAAATGGGTCCTAGAAGGGCCCTCCGCTTTATGTGGCATTTTTTATAAATTAAACCCCATGCTAATGTTTTCCCTTTCTCTCTTTCCCTCCCAATTTCCAACAAAATAGTATCCCTTCCTTAGTGATTTAGAGTGCTCCTCTCCCTTTCCAACTCCTCACTTCGAAACCTGAACACTTGTTCGATTTGGCGCATCCAATCTAGTGAGTTATTATTTGAACTTGATCATTTCTATTCTCTTCTCCTTGACCAAAATCAATTAGATATTTGATGTTTTGATTGGATCTGAGGTTTTGGGAATGACCTTATGAGGGTTTTAATTATTTTTTATAGAATTGGAATCCGGATTCAAGGATTTGGCTTCTGCAAAATGCCTAAACCAAGACTCTTATCGATAGTGGATCTTATTTATTGATTTGATCATTTCTTAACCTTTTCGAGTGTGCTTCTTATATTTACTCAATCCTAAATTTATAAATATGTAAAATAGATAATGGTTCTAGGATTTAGTGGTTCTTTTTTACCTGGATGGTGACCCTTTCCTTGATCGTCTTATTTTCACTGTAGGTAGGAAGCCCATGGCTTTAACACATATTTATATGGGGTTTTGGAATGTTTTTTTCTTTTTTATAACCCTTAGAGACCTATTATTTATGTTTGATCACATATGATTTTCATGTGTATCCCTATGAGAATTATTATTGTGTTTCTTTCATGATGATTATGCTGGTTATGATACCTATTTATTTGAGGTGATGTTGATTTGTCATTGTATCTGGTATCATATTATGATGTTTATCATTCTTTCAGTCCAGATTTCTAGTTAATCTTTATAGACTATTCCCCCAAGGGGGATATGTCAGACACTTGGTCACCATTCTTTGGACTATCCATTCATGTGGAATAAGTCAATCGTGTTTTTGGGTAATCCCATCAAGGGGGGTTTTCAAGTGGATGATCGTTGTTCCATTAAGAACAGTTCCGAAATAGTTATAAATGGTCTCTGAGAACCCAAACTATGTTTTTACTTTTGTGATATATTTTTGTTTATATTTTTACCATGTTTAATCTCTGGAATCTACTTGTATATCTTATTCACTAATGTTAAGGTTTTTGGGTAGTGTCCTACTGGGTATTGTATTCACACCCTACCAGGGAATTTCAGTGCACCTGTAGATTTCATGACTAGGTATATGGTGAAGGGGAAGGGACCTATGGTGGATAGATGAGAAGTTTAGTAGGATTATATTGTACAACTCATATCACACCCTTTTATTAGTCTTGGAAATTCAACATTAACTATTTAACATTCAAACCCCTTCCACATAAAGTTTATCATTGTTTATGGGTAATTTTTTCTATGAAATGATCAAGAGAATACATTAATTCCTTGGGTTACAAAAATTTCAACTGATGCATTACTTATTCATAATATAATGTATGATTAATACCAATAAAAGGATTAGGAGTGTCCCAAGGCCTATATAAAAAGGTCAAGGTGTTGATATTGGTGTGATTTTTCATGTGATTTGTGCCCATGCACCTACCGATTCTCCCATTCCTGAAAACATCTTGTCCTCTTCCATTTACTACCTAAGATACGAGAATATCGAGGAAGGAAGGATGATCACACCTGAGTGTTGGGTGATTCAGTTCAACTTGTTGTCATACAATGGAGGATGTAGTTCTTTGGATACCTCTAAGGGATTATCATGATGCACACTAATTAAAGAAAGCAGTGGCATCTTTCATTGATTAAAGGTACATGAGTTCTTCATATTATATATATACATGGTTTCAATTTCATTCATTAAGATATTAATAATTTAAGGTTTCTAATTTCTTCTTCTGCATTTAATGAGTATTATTTGATCCTTAGAAACCCATAAAATGTAATGTGAGATGTGGGAAGACTAAAGTAGTGGATGTGAGGTGAGTTGGTTGGGTGATTTGGGTGAAGATAAATATCTTCAATTAAGGTTTTTTGTTTTGGGTTTGGGGAAGATTTTAAAATATAAAAGTGGGGTGATCAATGTAAGATATCACAACTACCCACTTTTAGTGATTTCTACAGGTGGTTTCCTGCTTCCTGCCTCCACTGGCAGTTTCCTGCAGTCCCCCTGTGTTTTTTATTGATTCTATAGTAATAAGAGGTGTGTTTATACTATGGTGATATGAACTAGAGAATGGGACATAAAAATTCATAGACCTCAATATAAAAATATAAAGAATATTTTGAATACCACAGACGATGAAATACCATCCAGTAATGTGATGGAATAATTAATATCATGTCACTGAAGACAACATAACCTATTAAAGTAAAGATGGTGTAGGCACCAATATACCTCATCTTTAAGAAATGAAATAATCATCAAAGATAATATGGAATGTAGAAAAATAACCATAACCTTTAGTTTTCCATAAATAATGAATGTTTGGGATCAGAATTTATGATATTAAACTATCAGTTAGAGAAAGATTCTGTGCCTGAACAAAGAGCCATGTATCATTGGTGACAACAATACATGGCATAGGGTGTTCCACTAGTGACTATATTTTATGGTTTAATCTATAGCATATTGACAATAGCTTCTTATCCAAATAATAAAAAAAATGCATAAGTATTATGGATTATTACTTCATTGAAAGCGACCAAGTGTTGAAGAAAGTAACATAATATTCCAAAGTATAAAAGAGTCTTTGGATATATTGAATGGCCACAATCATTTAGAAAATGTAAAAATCACAATTCATTGGAATCAAATCTTTAGGAATGTAGGTCAGGTGTACTATCTACATGAAAATGTAACCAAGGAATATGTTGGTGTTATAATTCATTAATAGAAGATGAGAAAATTTGAGCTTAATGTCTTGGTAGTGAACATTCATGGAGAAAAATAAATGAAAGTGTAAGATGATAACATAGTTTGTTTTCAATATGGAAAGTAGTTTTGAGATATTCCAAAAGATTCAAATTACAACAGGATTGAATCATAAATAAATATGATGAACAAGAATCATTTTGGAGTGACCTCGATGTGATGAAGCCTCTAGAAGATGAAGGTCGATATACTCTATTTAGGAAGAAGATTCCAAAATAAAGAAATAGGTTGAATATAACACATATCTAAAATATTGATAGATCAAAGAGGACAAGCTATGTTGTCACATCTATAATGATATGGGGAGTACATAAAAGTGACGTTATGATGAGATCTATGAAAATAAATTTGATGGTTTTAATAAAAATTAGGTGGAATTTTTTTTAAACATGGTTGTGGCGCAGAGAGGCTAAATGGAGCATCAACTGTAATATGGAATCTATTTATACACCCATTTGGTGTATGCTTGTTGATGGTAATAAATTTATGGCATGTAGCAAGATTGAACCACATGGTTAAGAGGAATTTACCCTTTACATAATAATGAGTTGTTCATAAACACTTGTGTGTTTTTCCAATGAGAGACGGATTGACCTCCCAATAAACAAATCAATTATGAGTGACTTGGTGTATTGTTTACAAATACAGTGAGTTGTTGTGTATTATTGATAGATCCCAAACTAGATTAACTAAGTAAACTAGTACATCTTTCATTTAATTGGGTGTGAGTGTTGTGATGAAAATGGAATGAAATAATTAAATAGATTAAATATGATAACTCATTTGGTGACCTTACAAATTTTTATTAAACTTTGAGATTTAAAGTAATCTAAAAAATACAAAATTAGTAAAATTGGGGCATAAAAAAATTCCCCCTTACTAATAATTTATTAGTTCCATCCTTTGGGATTTCATTTTAAATTTCATTATCAACATAAAAATGATAAATTGGAAACAATTTTTTTTAATTCCATGTAACTGATGAAGTGCAACAAAAACCCAAAAATAGTTGGAAGTAGTAAAAAAACAAAATCTAGGAATAAGGAAAATAAGAAAGTATAGGTTGTACATGACTGGATCTCTCAACAAAATCTAATTTATGAAAGTACAAGGCAAACCTATCACCATGGAATTGACGCTGGTTGTGCCTAAAAACCCTTATAATCTTTCATTCTTTGCCGATGATTTGCAGATAGGGTTGGAGTTCTTGAGGAGTATCCATTTCCTAATGCACCTTAAATCACGCAGATGCCCAAAGCTAACTATTCTAATCTCCTCTCCATTATCCAAATAATCCATACATATAGCATATATAGGCCTCTCAATGACATCCTATTCTCCCCCAATAACAATGTTGGAGAAACCTATACCAAATGTTCTGAGCTCAAGTCAGCTACAAATGGCCTCTTATAACAACCCATCTTCTATACTTCCAATCCTATCTTCGAGAGCAACAAGACCCTGCTATTAATCTCTGAGAATTTGAATCAGTCTTGAATCTCATTATTTATAGTATTTAAATTAGATAGAACACACTTTACCACCCTACCTCTTATGATAAATTAGCCTCTAGTATAGAAAATCCCTAAAAATATGATAAAACCAACATCACTTCCTAAAAATACAATGACATTGGATGGATAAATAATGAAAACTTATATGCATAAATGATATTTTTTGTCTAAAAAATGATGGTAAAATAAACCTTGAATAACATTAATATAGGGTAAATTAATCCCTACAATATCACTATTTAAGTTGTTCAGCAAAAGATACAAATGGATATGACCATGTTTCTAGCTTCCCTATGGAAAACAAGGGGATTTTTAGTGATATGAACATTTCTATATATTTTAAAATATTTTCTTAATAAAAAAATGTAAATAATTAAAAAATAATAATGTTTAAAAAATAACATTGAAAATATTTGTTTTATTTGGAAATTTTTTGACATATTCATAGTTATTACCTCCTACACTATCTGAATTGTGACACTATGAAAGAAACCCTATTGGAAGCTGGCCTAGATGAATAACGTGGCAGTGGTTATAAAAACAACTGACTCAATTTCCTCTATGTGTGCATGACCCATATTTTAGTAGGTCTAAAAGATATTGAACCATCATCCCAGAATCCCATCCATGAGTTATGTTGCGACATCTGAGTATCTACTTTATCATGCATGCCATCAACACAATTTCAGTGAACAAAAATCATCAAACTACTAGCTTATTTTTTATAAATTCTTTTGAGTTTAAACTTTTTTTATTCAATTTTTGTTCAGTATTCACTTGTGTTAGAATCTGAAATGTGAGACTTTATTGTGTTTTGGTTTGGTTTGATTCTATTAAATTCATGATATGTGGAAATTTTTTGTTTTTTAGGTGTTTCTATCATTATTGATAGTTTTAATAGTAAAATTTAATGAAATTGTTAGTAGAAACATTGATTAAATAACAATTCCATGTTTACTATGGATCATTGACTAAGTGGAAACTCCAACTTCTAAACCTTCCTTCAGAAGTCTCAAGTTGCACATCACTCGATAATATTTCAACAAAATTTATTTTTTAATAATTAAATGATAATTATAATATATATTATATATATATTTATATTAATATATATTATACACATTTACCAATGAATATTGTAATGAAAAAAAGAATTTTTTTTATTTGAAAAATACATCACAAACAGATATCATTTTTAGTATTACTTA
The DNA here is from genome assembly GCA_963277665.1 of Viscum album. NCBI lineage: Eukaryota > Viridiplantae > Streptophyta > Magnoliopsida > Santalales > Viscaceae > Viscum > Viscum album. The sequence continues at coordinate 1,122,749,340 of OY728121.1, forward strand.
CAGTGAAAGATAAATTTATATTATTAAGAATATCACTGGTGAAAATGTAAGTCTTGGTAATATTATTATCAATAGAGAAATATAATGATAAATATTTTTACCAATAGATATATTGTATTTTATTATTATTATATTTTTAAATGAACATTATAATCTGTCACTGTAATGTTTAATGATAGTGTTTTTACCGATAATTTAGTAAAAAATATATATCTCTTTTAAAATTTATTTATTAATATAAAATTTACTTTTATCGACAGATATGACCATATAAGAAAAAAGTTAAATATTTTGTAGTGACACATTGGATGTCAAGTTGTATAAGTGTGATATTTCCTAGATTATGTTTGAAGGTGGTGGTATTACTTTATATCTTAAACATATACAAGAGGATGTGATCGAGAATCCATGTTCTATATGGGAAACAAAATTAATGATATATGTTTTAGATATAATGCTTATTTTTCATTAATTTTTGAAGGTGGAACAACTAGGAATAATCAGTAAGCATGATAAGTTATAGATACACTTATAGTGAAACTATATTTTTATGATGTTATTGAGGGTTGTGGTTGATTCACTAACTATATTTAAATATTTTAAACTGATGAAGTGATGAAAATATATGTTGTAATGTTTGGATTTTTTAGAGAATTGTACTGAATCTGGGTGGTGAAAGAAGTAGAAGCATTCATGGGTTGTTAATGGAGTATTGAAAACTCATTATGATGACTACCATGTAATTTAAAAAAATAGGAATTGGAGTTTAGGTTATTGAGGTGGGGTGGTGGGGTGGGGTCATGGATGTAAGGTGGGATATAAGCGATGGATATAGGGTAGAAAAAATGGGTGGAGGTTAGAGGAGATATACCCTAATGTCCTATTTAAATATGATATAAATTGGCACATATCATAGTCTATTATATATATAATATATATGATGTATGGTACGGCATCAACAAATCAAGGTTTATCATATTACGTTGGTTTGGTTATATCTCTAATCGTGAAATAAAGATTTCATGAAACTACCTTAATCCTATCAGGTTCTAAGTCTTGGAAATATTGTAAAGAATGAAGAATAATATTGTATGATTTGTATAACACCCTTTGATCAGTCGTGTAAGTTGAATGATAATTATTTAACTTTCACACCTCTTCCACATAAATTTTATCATTGATTCTGGGTTTCTTTTTTATGATTTAGATAATACATTTATTCCTTGGGTTAAAAGGGATGCAACTAAATCATTACTCATACATTATATAACTTATAAGTAAATGAGATAAAAGGATCAAAAGTGTCCCATGACCTAAATAAAATCTTCAGGGGATTGATATGGGTGTAATCTATCATGTGATTCATTTCCATGCTCCTTCCGATTATCCTATACCTAAATCTCACTCCTCCCCCATTAACTACCTGATATACTAGAATATCGATGAAGGAATGAAAAGAACAACTGAGTGTTGGGTGATTCAATTCAACTTGTTGAAATACCCTGGAGGAAGTAGTTATTTGGATATATCTAAGGGATTGTCATCAGGCACACTAATTGATGAAAGTAGTAACATATTTCACCATTGAAGGTACATCCATTATTAATTTAATATATATACATGGTTTCAGTTTCATTCATTGTGATATTGAGAATTTAAGGTTTCTAACTACTTCTTCCACATTGAAGAAGTATTGTTCAATCCTTAGAACCCCATATAATGTAAGGAGAGACATAGGATAACTAAATTAATGGACGTGAGGTGATTCAGTGGGGTAGTTGTGGTTAAGCAACAGATCTTTAATTAAGGTTTGTGTTGGGGTGGGGTAAAGACTTTAAAAGAAAAAAAGTAGGGTGATAGATATTGGTTATCTCCAATACCCAATTTCATCAATCTCAATTGGAAGTATCTGGCTTCCTACCCTCGTTGGTGGTATCCTACTTTCCCCCTCTTATTTTTCATGATTCTATATTAATAAGGGGAGTGTTTTTTCTAGGGGGTATGAACCATAACATGGGACATAACATGTTGTAGACCTCAACATATCAATCAAAATCAAAATGTGTACATCATGGATGATGAAATACCAACTAGTAGTGTTCTAAAAGAAGTACTAGCATATTTCTAATAGAAACACAACATATTAAAGTTGAAGAGGATGTTACAAGAAAAAAATAATAGCATGTCACTAAAGATAAAATAGTTAGATATCTCGTACCTTTGATATAGCACACACTGGACGGACCAATTCAATTTGTGTCCCTGTTTGTTTGTGTGTTGTGATGAACATGTAATGGACTAATTAAATAGAGTGAATTGGACAACTTGAGTTTGTTTACCTACTATATTTGGTTAATTTTCAAGATTTAATGTAATCTAAAAAATTAAAATTAGTCAAATTGGGGCATAAAATAATTCTCCATTACTAATCATTTATGAGTTACTTAATGGATTTAAATTAATCATTAGAGATGTTTGAGATTTGTTCCTTATGGTAGTTTTATTTTCATTTTAAATTTAATCCTGAACATATAATGTGATAAATGGGAAAGAATTTTTTTAAGTCCATGTATTAAAAACAATTCAACAAAAATACAATAATAGTTGGAAGTAAGAAAAAACCAAATCTAGGAAGAAGTATAACAACACCAAGGTTCTAAAGGATTTCCTCTCTCAACATAGACCAATATATGAAAGCCCAAGGTAAAAAGATCATCGTAGAATTGATGTTGGTTTTTCCTAAAAACACTTATAATCATTCATTACAGCAGATTTGTAGATGGGGAAGACGTTCTTGAGGAGTATCCTTTTTTATACACACCCCATGATATTTGTGACCATAACCCACAATTCCAATATCCAGCACATTCTTCAAATAATATTTACACATAACACACAACAGCCTCTCAGTGAAATCCTCTTCTACACAATTAATACAATTGGAAACACCTAAATAGAAATTTATGAGATCAAGGATGATTATAATGGATTTATATGAAAAACTGGTTCCTACTCTTCCAATCATATCACTCTGAGAAATAAGACCCTACAATTGAACTCATAGCATTTGAATCAGTATTTCCTTATATTGTTAACAGTACTAAAATTAAATGGAACACACTTTACCACCCTACCTCATATGAAAAATCACTCTATATTTTTAAAACTCCCTAAAAATATGATAAAACTGACATAATTTCCTACAAATAATATTCCATTAGATGGAGAAATAAATAAAAAATACATGAATAAATGATATTTTTTGTTTTTAAAAATGATGATAGAGAAAGAAACCTCTTAAGGGATAGTGTGAATATAAGGTAAATGAGGCCCTACTTCATCACCATTTCTCCTATTTAGTAGTAGATACAAATAGTCATGTCCATGTTTCCAGCTTCCATAGGTAAAAGTAAGGGGTTCATAGGGGATAGGTTCAACATTCATTATAAGTACCCCACCATCAAAGTGCGAGTCTTCTAAAGGGTTTTCATGTGAACCCCCAACACCATACATGAAATTATCATCCTAATGCTCCATTTTCAAGAATATTTATTTTATGATGAAGAAAAATAATGGTATAAAATAGAAAAATGATCGTTTGAATATTTATCACATTCATCTCTTAGAACAAAATGGGTTTCTATCACTTCAATCATGTTTTTCATCAAGAACATTGGGGATTTCAAATAAATATACAGATAAATAAATAATCATTACTTGATTAGTTTATAAATAAGATAAAAACTTAAAATAGACCATAAAAAGTATTGAGAAATAATTATATTAATAAAATACCAATGAAAGAAACTACAGGAGATAAAAGAAGTGTCATGGGTGGACCATTGTTGAACACAAAGTTCAACAGATTATTTATCCCAATTCATGAAATACATTAGTTGGAAATAATTTTCAAAAAAATAAGATGATGAATAATGAATAAAAACATAAATCACTACATATTCCCAGTCAATGATGCTAGAAAAGGGAACCCAAAAAATATGAAGTGACTTGGAGAACTCATAGATATGAAAGAACCAAAAACTGAAGTGGGGTCTCCTTATATAGACACCACCATCCCTGCGTAAATGGAAATAATAATACATAATATAATAGAAGGAAGATATTAGTTTCTATGAGACTTCAAAATCAACTACCTTAAATACTTGATCTTATTTCCAGATTTAGGATCATTCCATGCATTGAATGTTTTGAAGACTTCAAAAGTATCTGAATTCCTCTTGATTGATATCTTGGAATAATAATCAATGAATGATTAAAAGTATATTTAACCTCACATGATGTAACCAATGCTTTCCAAATGTCATAATGGATCTCCTCTAAGACCTCCTTGCTCCTTACCATCAATTTTCTAGTCATTAACCTATGTAGCTTTCCCAAAACAATGCTCACAAAATGGTAAGTATACCTCTATAAATACAAGCATAAACATATAGTTAACAAGAATATTCAAACCTAATTTGAATATATTCCCAATATTCCAATTCCATAATGTTGTAAATGTTTATTTTAATGTAGTTTTTTCACCAAAAATATTTTATACCCTGTACATTTCACCAATAGGAACATACATGTTCTTTGAGATATTCTCTACCTTCATCATCACAAGAATTCCATTCACAATTTTCATCACTAATTTCATGGTACGAATGTTTTTGATTTATTTCATTAAATCATCCAAAAGAAAATATCTTAATATCAAATACCTTTATATAACATACTTCTTGGAAGGATCAATCAATATCATCATACATTTTTAGTTTTACGGTATCAACTCTAATAATATTTAATATGTGATCATTCACTAGTTTCATATATATTAAACCATTACCTTCATTATTTCATGTTTTATGTTTTCCATAAGTATATTATACATGCTTCACTAATAATTTTTCAACATTTAGTATTTATCCCCATTTTAATGTCCTATAAGTCTCCATTTTTGGAAGCACTCACCATATTTCCTTGAGTGTTCTTTCCAGAACTATTTTTTAATGAACAATATTTTCTAAAATACCCCTTATTTCTATAGTTTTATCCTTTGAAATTTTCCTTTTTTAACCTTGATTTAGACCTTCCATGATCATTTCTATGATAACCATATACTTAATACACTTTATTTATTGATTTATTACATAAAATTACACATTATAAAATTCCATAAGATTGTGAAACCTAGTGTATTTGGGAAATTAGGAACATAGAATAACAAATTTCAACATAAATACAATAAAATTATTGAGAAATTCCTTAACATGCTTCTGAAATTCCATTATTCTTCTAAAAATTCACACGATAACATGGGGATGTACATAAGAAAGGGGTGAGATATAAAGTCTAGTATGGTAATAATCAAAGCATAACATGAGGTAAAGTAATATATTTGATCCAAGATGCATAAAAAGTAAAAATATGATGGGTGAGATTCATATTCTAGAACAATGAGGTGTGATAAAACATGAAGGAAACATGGGAATGTGACAATAACATAAAATATTTCTTTATAAACATAAATACAGGCTATTCACCAAGACAATATAATATAGTGTGCTTTTTATAACTTCCCATGCCCCATACATGTAATCTCATGAGATAAAAACATTACCCAATCCATTATAGGGCTATATAATTTGGGGGCCACCCATCACTCTCATATCATGTACATGAAAAAGTTTTCCACGTTGATCATAAAACAAAATGATTTATTTCACCAATTTTTACACCACAATTAAGGGGTGGGGGTTACATACATGTAAATACCCAATAAATTAACGGTAGGTAAAACTAGGTGACTAACCTTGAGTGGAAATGGAGATGAGTATTCACTACCAAAATGTTTGGCATGGAAAATTAAAGGATAAATTTGGAAGCATAATTTGCGTGTATAAATTTTTATAAAATGGATTAATGAGAGAGAAAGGGGTATATAATTTTATAGGAATCATAAGGATAGTAAGAGGTATGTGTCAATAGATATCCCAACATAAAAAATCTGAAATCCAAAGGCATGAAATAAATAAGGTTCTTGAGTAAGGAGGATAAGGTGAGGATCCCTTATCTTGAGAGGGAACTTATAAATGCACGGTAGGAGCTTCTATATAGATTCGTGGAACCTAGTGAGGGATCTAGAGATGGATGGTAAGAGTAACTTCATGAAGAGAAATGAGAAGTTTGGTGGGTATATATAGAAAAAGAGAACATGTTAACTTCATGTATTATGTTTTTCCCATAGTTTCTACCAAAGAGGAGTGATTTTAATTATTTTATATAGCTAAGAATAGAATAAATTAGAGTAATACCCATTGTAATGTGGAATTTCATCATGTTTATAAAGAACTGATTTTAAAACCTTATAATACAATATAGGTTTTGGAGGATACATTATGGGTTTATAAAATTAAAAAAAATCAAAAAGATATTATTTTTAATGGGAACATAGATATGGTCTTGGATACACTTTATAGTATTTATTACCTCCATTTTGGGGTTTTATGGTGTCAAAGTACATATTTTTAATTATGCCGTATTTAGTTTTTACCTAAAAATTATGAACTCTAAAAAAATTGTGAAATAAATCACCTTTGGATAATCTCAATGTGTTGATTTTAAAAATAATATCTACTTTATAAAAATAATTCTCTAAATATGATAATTTTCAAATTGAAATAAAAAATACCCATTTATTTAATAGGACAATTATTTTTACAATTTGGGTTTTTTGACCCATATAAAAATTATATTTGAATTCATAAAATTGGATTATCATTTATATTTAATAAATATTATTTAACAATATTATATTTACAAAAATATTACTTATTTCAAAAAATTACAAATATATTATAAAGAGTGATTGGATTGAAACTATATACTTCCATGAAATAAAACATGTGTTTTATCTTATCAGAAACTAATTTTTACCAAACTTGTTATTTAATCATTTAAAAATTAATATTAAAAGGGGAAAATATAATAATTTTTTATTAAAAATAATATATAAAAATTCATAATGTTAGGGTCTAGATACATAGCCCTTTATTACACTAGAAAATTCCCTATGTGTTAGGTGGGCATTAGTGATATTTTTATGGGGTTGTTTGATGAACATATATTAGGTCATGATCTTGATGAGATTGAAATTCTCCCAGAAAGGGTTTCACTCATGGTTTAGTCATTGAATATCAGCTTGGTCTTGGTTAAGGGAAAATTCCAGTGATTCTATCTCCCTTGGATGCACTAATAAATGGTCTTTAAAGGGAACAATCCTACTATTTGAGGCCATCTCATACTTTTTCTATGTCAATTGGAATTCATCGTAACTCTTAATATACTAATCATAATGGTAACTATACAATAGTTATGTTATCAATGGTTAGGAGGCTTAATGGTCTTTTAAATTTTATAGACTATATAGCGGTCAAAAATAACAAAACTAGTGCATGTGTTTTTTATAAATTCAATTCTTAATAAAGATTATATTCATTAAAAAGGGTAATTTGATTTATAGAATTTTGGTTCATTATCTTGTCTCTCAATAGAACTATGCTCCATCGTTATTCCTCTTCCCATTGATATATTCTTCACTCGGTGTGATTTTTTTTTCATTATTCTTACACTGTCTTTATTCTTCAATAACTACAACTACATCATCATTGAATAACAACAAATCCATGAGGATATTATTGGTTAGTTTGATGATGTGTTGATCACACGAATATGGAAAACACTACAGAATAATTTTCACACATTCAGTATCCAAATTTTCTATCCCAACAATATAAGCTAAGAGGATAGGTTATTGAGGGTGTTGATGTGGTTGTTCACAAATATTGACCCTTATATTCAAATATAGTATATTTTCCCCATCATGAAAATTTAGTTCTGCAATTACTTTTCCTCATAAAACATCATCAACGTATTCCAATTTTACTTCACCATATTTTTATCTACAGTGCTATATAGGACCCCCATATTTCAAATCCAAATGGTTGTTGAAAATAACATTCATATCCATGTAATTTTATTTTTCCTTGGTCACACCCATCGGTTTTTCACCAATCTCCAATAGAAAATTATTTTTCCATGGAACTACTTGTATCTTCATTTTCCATAGTGGATTCTTGATAAATTTTTCAATTTTGAATTTTACCACCATTTTAACACATTTCCAGTCTAAAACCTCCTTAGGATATAACCACCCTTAATATCACTTTTTTTATAGGAAATGATTGTGCCACAAATGCAACAATAATTTCAATATAAAATAAAGTGAAAAAATATGGAATTAAATAAAAATCGGATGTAATTTGGAAAGACAACCAAAATGAAAGGGGTAAAAATCCATGAGAAATATAAGGGTTGCTATGGTAAAAATGGATATAGACTCTCTCTTAATATTAAGAAGATAAAATACTAAAAATATTTTCTCTTTAAAAAATATATAAACACTTCAAAAACACCTATCAAATACTGAACTACAATCGTGAGATGTTGTATGTCGAAGCTAGTGGTTTATGAATACGGGAGAGTATCCTTTTATAGGGAACCTTCATCACCTTATCCCCTCCCTCCTTGACCAAATTAAACTATGTAAATTAAAAATGGAAAATCAAAGGAATAAGACACCTTAATTGAAAAATTAAAGATGAAAACATTGAGAAAAGGGTATGTGAGTGACTTTATTGGGACATGGGTGTGTAAAGATATGGAATAGACTTATTAGGATGATAATAGATGAAGATCCTTGAGATTCACAATGATGTCGCTCTCATTATGAGTAGATTCTATAACAAAAAACTAGAAGTACAATGGGATGTAGGAAAATTCTCTTTAGCATACAATGATGGATCGTTAGTCCATGCATATACCTAGTGAAGAGTAACTCTAAAATAATCATTGAAGAAAAATAAATTACTATAAATTAATATGTTGGTGTATATAAAAAAAGTGATTTTGATGGTTCCTAAAGACTTGAGATGCATATTTATTTTAGAATAGGTTTTTTGAATTCTTTTAAGTTGAATGAATAGAATTTTTTATCCAATTTAGGCTCCATTTTAAAGGCATGGAAGTGAACATTAGGATTAGATATCATATTGTTTGGTAGTGGATAGAAACCAATTTTGGAAAGACATTATTTTTCCTTATTTAATATTGTCCCACAGATTGCACCCACTTAGTGATTAAATAAAATCAACTCTAATCACCCTGCACAGATATGATGTGAAAAGTGAAAAGTACATCATCCAAGAACCATATTTTGTGATTACATGTGTGAAGGTGTGCACACGTGGATGTCACACTATCACCCACAATAATTTTCTAATGTGATATTCAAAAAAGTTTTTTCATTTAAAAAACAAAAAAAAAATAAAACCATTTATAATATTTATAAAAACATTAAAATACAACCCCTACCCATTTTAAAATATTTGTATAATCATTTTTTTAAATCATGCATCATGTTATCCTGGAATGAAATATAATAAATAAAGGGATCTCTCAGTTTGATCCTTTATATAATAGTAATAAATAAAAACTAAATAAATAAATATGTGAACATTGGATTGAACATGTAACTCTTATTATCATTTGGATTCATCCTGTATAAGTCTATTAGAAATCATTATTTATAAATCTACTCTAGAACATCAGCATTACCATGTTCCATTTTTAGTTTCCTGAATGTTTAAGATCCAAAGTCATAAGATCTTTGGAGCGGCTCCACTCGTACATTCACATAGGTGATCCAGAAAGTGTTCTCATGTTTCAAAACATGTTTGATATCCTTAGTTCATTAAGAGTTTTAAAATCACACTTTTTTTTCTAATGGTTACCAAACACCATTCTTAATATATTCAATATATTATTTAATAATAGGAAAATTAATTATATCATTGATTTTTTAATGTTGGTTATTAAATAACTGATGTGAAAAATATTTTTGACATTGATTAGTGATTAATCAATGTAATATACCTGACATATAGATTTTTAACATTGAATATTTAATAACCGATGTCAAAAATATTTTCAAGATAATTTAAACATTCGTTATTTGGATAAATTATGTTAATACCTACAACATGGATATTTTTATTACTGATTATTAAAATTACTGGCGTTTAAAATATTCTAAATAAAATATCTTTAACGTCATTTATTAAAATAACTGATGTTAAGAGATAAATCATGGGAATTTTTAACATTAGTTATTTCAACAACCAAAATGAAAAGTATATTAAAAAATATAACCCTAACACCAACCTTTCATTTTATCCATTGTTCCACTCCCAGTTTCCCTGAGATTTCATTTGAGAATTTTTTCTTGTATATAAATATAAGGTGCCACCCCAACATTTTTTTCATTATACCTTTGAAATTTCAATTTCCCCTCTCTTATCTTTATATTCCCTTATAAAAATTTATTCGTTCTTCATCCATAGTGTGAATCCTCTAATCAAGGTACAACTATTTTTGAGCTTTTACATAGCTTTTTTAACATGTTTTTAAGGGTTTAGAGGTGGGTTGGAGGTGTTCGAGAGGATAGAAATGGTAAAAGTAAAGGTTGGTGACTTTTTTAGCTTCTTAAGTGATAGTAGTCCCACCAGCCACATGGTGGATCACTTGGGTTGAAGGGGTTTTGTCTAGAAGCCACCTAGTAGCCTTGGGAGGCTACTGGCTAGCCATTGGGGTCGACCAGGGGACCTGTAGGGCCCTCCTAATTATGGGGTATTTTTTATAAAATAGAAACTCTACTCATTTTTCTCTAATTATACCATTATCTAGGGATTTATGGTGACCCAGGATCCCTTCCTTAGGGATTTGGAGTGTTGTTATCCCCTTTTAACTCCCCTCTTCTACAAATGAACACTCATTCGATCCTGATCATCCAATCTAGTGAGTTATTATGTGACCATGATCAACTCTGTCCTCTTATCCATCATCTAAATCAATTATATCTTTGATTTAATGGCTGAATAAAATGTTTTTGGAAACATATAAGGAGGTTTGTTATGATCATTTATAGAATTGACATCTGGATTCAAGGGTTTGGATTCGATGTAATGCTCAGACCAAGACTGTTATCGACATCAGGTCTTCTTTATTGAGTTGATCATTTCCAATCCTATTTTGGATGTGGTTCCTCTCCTACCTAAATTATAGAGTTTTAAGCATGTAAATCCAAGAATGGTTATACAATTCAATGGGTCTTTTGTACTAGGATAGTGACCCCTGTTTTGATCATTGTTGTTTCACCTGAGGTAAGAAGCCTCTAACATCAGAAAAAATTTATATGTGTTCTTGGCATATTTTTTCTTGTTTGTGTAGCCCGTAAAGACCTATATTTGGTGCTTGATTGCATGTTTTGTGAAAGTGTATCCATGTGTGACCTATTATTATTTTTCATTCATGTGGATTATGCTGGTAATGATATTCTTTATTTGATGGGATGTTGATATGTCATTGTATCTGTTATCATTTTCTGTTGTTATTATGTATTGAAGTTGAGATTGAATGTTGAGACTTATGGACTATTCCCCCAAGGGGGATGTGTCAGATGCCTGGTCAGTATGCTTTGGACTATACCTTCAAGGGGGATAAATCAGTCATGTTTTTGGGCTATCCCATAAAGGGGGATGCATCAGGAGGCAGATCATTGTTCCTTTCGGCATGGTTTCGAAGCATGTTGAACTAGTCTCCGAGAACACAACTTATGTTTGTACTTGTGTGATATATTTTTGTTTATATTTGTACCATTATTACTTCATATGTTCACTTTTATATCTTATGCACCAATGTTAGGTCTGTTTTTGGTGTCCTATGGGGCCTTTTACTCACACCCTAATTATGAATTTCATTGTGCTTATAGATTTCACGACTCGGGATCCGGTGAAGTGAAAGGGTCCCATGGTGGACAGATGAGCAAGTTAGTAAGAGGATACATGAAATGCTAGATAGACATCATGCTAGATGTTTCTTCTATGTCTATTGACTTACCCAAACATTGATCTCTTTTTTTTAGTAAGGGGTTTTTTACCTGACATGTCATATTATTACTACATGGGATGAGATTTTTATATTATTTATACTCTGATGGTTATATGATTATTTATTAATTATTTATTTTTCGGTTATCATTATTTTTTTATAATATGATGTTCACTTTTTATTGAGAGAATAGTCTCCAAACCATGATCCCTTGGACCTCACTGCCAGTCAGAAACCTCTTATATATGGGGAGGCACACATTAGGTCATGTGGAACCCCCACTTGGGCCTCATGGTTCAGTTTGGGGTGTTACAAAATGGTATCAAAGCACAAGGTTCACTAACATGTTTCATCTCTTTTCTTTGATTTGGGACAAGGTATACATGATATAGGATTGTTAAGAATTAGGTGGGGAACTATATTAGTGTCTGTCTAATACTATATAGTGGACCTCAAAGTTACCATGAAAGTGGGATTTTTGTTCTTATTGTTTGATGTTATCATTGTATTAAATTCACCTTGGGTGATTTACATGAAGTTGTTATACTGATTTATGGAATTTTTTGTGCATTCATTTATCCTATATATGAATGTAGGATGAAATCCCAAATGATTTTTTCTTGCATTGAAAAATCCCAAACAATTAAGTTCCAATCATAATTATGAAATGTTATTTGGAAAATTATTTCCCGAATTCATTTATTTGATCTTGTTTTATTTTATGCATTAGTTTATATTAGTGGTTGTGACTAATCTGTAGGTATAGGTGGGTTGACTTGGGTTTTAGTTAGTTCTAATGGGATTATGCCTTGTTCTTTCAGGCATGCTCTTAGGTTAAACTTTTTTGTAAACCCTTGTGTGCACCTGTGAACATTTAATGGTCTTCTTATTCCAGTAATTTTTTGAGATATTTTATTTAATGAGGATTGTTTTGAATTTATGGAGATGTCACCTCGTAAACATCTTGCTCAACTAGTTTCACCACCTATTGTGCATGAGTATGCAACTGAGTGTGATCCCTAATTTCTCCAATGGTTTAATAAATATAACCAATCCCTCCAGGACTCTTTCATATGGTACCTATTTAGGATAGAGGATCACAAAGGGGAAATTTAGTGATTTTCAAATCCATACATGACTTCTAGCTCCAGTACCCCATCCTTCTAGGGCATTAGAGGACCCCAGGATGTGGAGGATTGAATGTGAGTCATCAAGAGGATTTTTGTCTTAGTAGATACCCCAGATTCTCATAAGGTTAGTATGGGGACATTTACGATTCATGGTGTTGTTTTACGATGGTTAGAAGTAATGATTTAGGATGATATATGGGAAGGTCTGATAAGGGAGACCTTTATGGATCTCTTCTTCAAGGATTTCTTCCGTCATTCAATAAATATGGATCATTCTCATAAATTAATGGACCTCCATTATGGGTTGACATCGTTGTCTATTTATCTAGCACACTTTGTAGAGTTGTCCCACTTTGCAGCACTTTTAGTAGGAAACGAGGCATAAGAGTCCATGGTGTTCAATATTGGACTTCTCCTATAGATGAAATGACATGTTATATACTTTGATATGACAACCTTTATAGAAATTATTTGTAAGACACTGATGATGGAGAATTTCATTGAGGAATATAGAGCTACATGTCTTCTTCCTCCTATTAGTGGACTGAAATGTGCCTCCTCCAATGTAGTCCCAACTACTCATTATTGGAGAAAGATGATGAAATCATAGGATAGTTTCCAGGGATGTTCTTGATAGTCATATCAAATATTATCTTCATTGAGTCATTCAATTGGGAGAGACTCTACTGGGTTCTATAATTATGTTAGGAAAGGATACTTTCTCAAGGACTATCATATTTCACCAAATAATTATCACTAGGGTGGAAAGATTGGGTATTTATATAATTAACTCTTCATGGGATTTTCCCACATGTGTCCTATCTTACGCAGATGATGGATAGGTCGGTGGTGATTATAATAGAGCAAAGGGATACCACAGTTCATTTTACCGTATACAGTGGCTAGACTTTGGATATTTGGAGAAGAGCCCTCTCAATTTAGAGAAGAAGAAATATTGAAGATAGTGTTTAGGAGAAGGTATGAGTTTTATGAGTATATTTTTATGCCTTTTGGTCTAATGAATTATTCATAATGTTTATGACCATAATGAACAAATTCTTTTAGTTGTACTAGGATTTCTTCATCATTTTTTTATTAATACAATCCTTATAAATTCAAAAAAATCAAAATCTCTTGTTGGACACATGGATATCTTGTTGATTACATTTCTTTCTCATTGGATTTCTTCAATGTACTCAAAGATTCTCTTTTTGATACACGAGTTTCACTTTATTGGGAATGTGGTTTCTCTAGACAGAATATCATTTGATCTAGAGAAAGTGTATGTAGTCATGTCTAGGGAATGTTCGAGGAATGTATTTGAAATTAATATCTTTATAAAGTTGGTTGGGTACTACATGAGGTTCATTTAATAGTTTTCTCAACAAAAAACACTTATGATCATGCTCTGTAGGAAGGTAGGTATGTTCGAGTGGATAGATTAGTGTGAACATGCCTTTTTGGAGATGAATAAATGGTTGGCAACGACTATGATATTGATTCTTCCTATGCCTAGAGTTTGATATGTTGTATATCATGACCCATGTGGCATTCTACTAGGATATTTTCTAATGCATGATGATAAGGTAGTTACTTATAGGTTTTTTTAGCCATGACCCCACAAGGGGAACTACCCTACCCAAGACATGGAATTTGAAATAATGGTTCATGCATTGAAATATTAGTGGCATTATATCTTGAAAAAGAGATGTTTTGTGCATATAAACCACAAGATTGTATGGTATATTTTCTCCTAGTGTGACATTAATCTTCATTAGAGGCGCTGGGTAGAATAATTTTCAATATCCTACAACTATATTGACTATTCTCCAGGGAAGGGAAATGTGGGTGAAAATTCACTGAGCGGGAAAACACAGGAATTTGGGGAGCGAACATTAAAGGTAGGGTAAAATATTATTACTTTGTTGGAAGAATAGAAAGTGTTAATAGCTTAGTAATTAGGGGAATCAGTTTTTAAAACCATAGTGATCACATCCTAATTCATAGAATGAATGAAGGTCATCCAAGAGATTAAATCAAATTATGGGGTGATTCATGAAATAATGGTAGATAAGGTTATTTTTTAGGTTGGGATTTGGATAAAAATAGAGTGTTTCTGGTTCATGGAAGGTTGATGGTTCCATCCTCCATGATAGAGGAGATAATTATCACCACCCATGATTTACAATGGGCAGTACACCTGGGGTTGACCAATATGTTTCACAATGTAAAATGGATGTTTTGGTGTCCTGGTATGAAAATAGATATCACATGTTTTGTCTCTCATTGTATAACATGGTTGAGAATCAAGGTTGAGCATCAGAGACTAGAAGGGTTGCTCTAGCCACTCCCAGCGCATATGTGGAAGTGGTATGAGGTATCAATGGACTTCATAATAGGGTTTCCTAGGACCTCAAGAGGTCAATAATCTATTTCAGTGGTAGTGTATTGGTTGACTAAGGTGAATAACTTCATAATAATCTAATATATAAACTTCTTAAATGAGAAAGGAAAGTTCTATATTCGAGAGATTGTGCAGCTTCATTGAGTTTCTTTAATTATGGTATCTAATAGAGATTCTTGATTTACCTCACAGTTTTGGTAAGGTATAGATAAGGTTATGGGTACATAGTTAAAATTTCGTATGGTCTTTCATCCTCATACTGATGGGAAGTCATAGAGAATGAATGAGAATTTATAGTATATGCTTTGAGTGTGTATTATAGATTCCATAAGAACTTGAGACAACCACTTGGGTCTAGTGGGGTTCACCTACAATAAAAACATATAGTTTTTTTATTCAAAATGATCCATTTGTGGCACTATATGGGAGCCTATGTCATTTACATCTCTATTTTCATGAGGTAGGTGGTTATTTAGTCATTGGGTTGATTATGGTATAAGACACCTCATAGAATGTGAAATTTATTAAAAAATATGTGGTCATGAATCATAACAGGTAGCATTCTTATGCTGACCAAAGTATATGACCCTTTCAGTTTTTAGTATTATCAAATGTATACTTGGAATTTATATTGGAAACAAAAATGGTCCTGTATAAATATATTTAAAAATTCATCATTAGTTATTTTAAATAAAAAATTTATTAAAATTAATGTATATTGAGAGTAATTTCCATTTTAAAGGTAAATCGTACATTTTTTTCTAGTTAAACTAGTTTTTTCCCAAGATCTGTTTTTTATATGTAAACTAATATTCGGGTTTAATTTTTTTTATAATTTTTTTTCTCTTGGTCTTCCCTTTATTATCACATTCCATGATAGAGGATAAGGTTATATCTTTCATCCTTATATGATCCCACATAGATGAATTTTTAGTTTCAATACCAGCTATTTTTCATTCCCTTTTGCTTTTTGAATGGGTAGTTTCTAAATCTCCCCCCATACACAACTCGGTTTCATTTAAGAATCACACTATAAAATGAAAATGAGGAATATTTTTCACGAAGAAAATGAGTCTTTATTTATTTAATCACTTCATTTTATTCACTTATTATTTAAACTAGTCTCTTTAATTTTATATATTTACATTAGTATTAGAGTTGTTGTTATTTTTTTATTTTCAGTTGTGTGCATTTGATGGGTTTTTCATTATTGTATTTATAAATAATTTCTTCCAAAGAAGTTGGATCAAGTGGGAAACTATAATATATTAAATTATATCGTCATATTATTTATACTAATCTTACCCAAACTCATTCTTTGTAGTAATCATACTAAAACTCATCATGAATTAATTTTTCATTCATCCTTTCATTCTATCTTATTTTACTTTTTTTCATGTCATAGAATGAAATATAAAGTTATATTAATGTTTAGTCTTTTTATAGATGAGAACTAAATTGATAAGAACCTTAGATCCATCATTTTTCCCCTTAAACAAGGAAGGTTCTAATTCAAACTAACTAGTTGTGTTATGTTGCTTTAAATTTATTTCTATTTCATAGGGTGTCATTTTATATCAATATAATTTATATTATTTTAGTTAAACAAATTTTCTTATAAGATGAAATGAACCAAAAAGGAACTCCCGCAAATAATAGGCTATTTGTTGAAATGTGAAAATTAAAAATAGGCATTAACCACACTTATTTTTAGCTTTAAAGGCATCATGCTTTTTACCTGTTACAAAGTTTTTTACATGGGATTTTTGTTGCACTGAACTATCTTTCTTCCTAGGAAATTGGAAATTTTTAAATATAAGTTTTTTCATTTTTGGGTTTGATGAAATAATTTTTTTAGTTTGAGGATTACTTGAATGTAATTGTGAAAATCATGCTTTAATTTATATTCACTTCCTAGATCTCTATTATGTGAAGTAGTTTCTTGAATAGCTGGACCAAACTTGTCATCTCCCCTAATTCATATCACATGGTCCAATCGGAATCGACACAAGTTCTCACTTTTTGATTACCATAGACTGGCATAAATGATAAAGGATAAATATAACAAGGTGGGAAGTGATTTTTCTTCAATATATCATTGATCAATAATAAGTGACAGGACATAAACATAGACATGGAAAACTATAAAATATATGAGTGTCATTAGAAATAAAATATGCATATATTTGGCATACAATATATACATGAGATGACATACTTGCATCACATTTCACCCATAGGGCCACATTCATGACCCATGGCTTGATACATCCATAGGGGAATGGTTTATGCGAAGAACATATACTTGTAATGGTGACTTGGGTTTCAATAAAAAAATGTATATCACATGCCAAAAGTAAAATCATATGTACTATATCCCCAAAAAAGTAAAAAAATAATTCCAAGTCCCTCTTCGCATTGTATGACCACCAATAGATTCAAAAACCATGACTCCTAATTCCTATATATATCAATCCTTGTGCACTGGAGTCTTTCCATTATCTATATCATGAACAATGTTATATACACATATCACATGAGATATGTATAGCGTGTGGTTAAAAAGTACCCAATAAGTGGCCGCAACTTGACCTCTACTTATCTACATTAAAACCAAGTGTATAAAATAACAACAAAAAATAGGCAATGACCCTATTAACCTGCATAAAAAATATATAACAACATCCACCTCCAGACAAATATTTCTAATAATACAGCAACATATATAGATATCATGAATAATAAATAACTACATGACTACCCAAAGGAATCACATTTAAGTAGAGTATAATCTATACAGAAATAACAAAAAATTTATTCAATTTAAATTTTTAAAGGAAATCAATTTGAGAAAATATTATTAGAAAGAAAAATTTTATCCAGTTATGACTCACTCTACCCATTTTCACTACAAAAAAAAATTCTATAACAAAATGAGAGAGAGGAAGGGCCACCAGCCACACAACTTGACAAATACTAATCCAGAAGTTTAAAGGGAAGTGAAATCACTATTTTTATGGATTTCAAGAACCTAAGAAGATAATGGTTTATAGATTTTTCTTATTTCGAAATAAGTAGCATAAAATCAAGAAGAGTCCAACATCTAGGTATATTTTTAAAAAATAATTTCATGGTGTTCTATTATATATTATTGAGTAATAGTTTTTAAAATTAACTATAAAAAATTATTTAATCAAAGGTTATGTCATATTATTTATGTTTTATAATTTATTATAATGTTTTTTGTATTAGATTTATGAATTTAATATGATGTCCATTATTTTGAATATCATAGAAACATATACCTCTTATTAGAAGAAAATTCAATATATTTTGTTATGAGTTTTTTTAAATATAATATTCAATATTTATAGATGTATTTTAATCAAATAATATATATGTATATAATAGTATTTTCAAAAATATAATAAAATTATGTTGTTGAAAAATAATTACAAAATGTCTGACAACAAGTGGTAAATGTGACGTTTAATCACTATTTTTGATTTAAAATTATGCTAAAGTATTATAAATGATATTATTATTTCAATTTATGGCATTTAATTTTTTGATGGATTGATTTTGAAATTATATAGTCAATTTAATGTGTTTACAAGTTGAGTAATACATTTGAATCCAAACTTCTTTTAAAATATGATTGTGACTTTAATTCAACTTCATCCAATTAATATTATATTTTTATCTAAAATGACATAGAACATTATAGAAACTTCTGGAACGTTTCTTACATGATAAAATACTCAATATATAATATAGATATTATTTAGTTAATATAAATTAATTTTTATGACATGATAAATATAAAAATAATTATCATTGTTGAAGCAATGCTTGCAGCATCATTAAAAAAGTCAAAATTGGTGTATTTTAGATAATATTTAATAGGGAATATGAATATTATTGATGTGGAAGATAAATATGACAACTAATCAATGATTTTGATGTATATTTTTTAATTTTAAATTCAAATAACAAGTTAATTATCCAAATGTGTACCTAGTGATAGCACAAGGTAATAAAAGTCAAAATTCTTACCTTTAAAATGTTATCAAGATTTAAATGAGAATACAAAATATTATGAATGGTAATAGATGATAATATATATTCATGATAAATTATACTTATATTATAAATTTATCTAAATTATTAAATAATAGGATAATTTTCCAAAATGTATACGCAAAATCGATAGAACAATTTTGCAAACAGTAGAAAACAAAAAATAAATAATTTAAAAATATTTAAAGGGATAAGGTTTAGATGAATTTAGGCATTACACTAAATTATATGGTTAATTATGAAATATTTTTGTAACATCCTCATGTTAAATTTAATTTTTAATTTATTTTATTATGGGTTTGGGATATGTTGGTTGGTCCCAAGTTTCTTAAACGTGGTTTTTAGAATTTTTAAGTGAAAGAAAGGTAGGACCACATCATGGTCTAGGCCTTGTTGGGCCTAGGAATCTCCTATGTACCAAGGCAAATACTAACACACACAATTTTGGGAGTGGGGAATGGGGAGTACTCCCTCTGTTCATCATGGCTAGATTGGCATCCACCACGCTGTGGTGCAGGGTGTGGTGAGTCCAAAATGTTCAGAAATTCTACACCAATCCATGGCCAATAAAAATATTAGTTTCTTTGGTGTGGATTGATAAATACCCCCATGAGCATGGTGAACACTTAAATATTGTGATGTTAGGGGTTTTAAAATTTTGAAATAGTTTATTGTTCATTAGATCTTAAAGAGGCATTTGTTCCCATTGATGAGGGTGCATCCAATATTTGTGGGAGGGTTACATAGCGTGTCTTTGACTCGATTTAAACCTATAAATTTCCTATTTTAGGTTATTCATGATTCCATGGATCATTTCTCTTGTAAGATTAACCCTTATTCTCCATATTGGTGAAATTTTGGTGGATCCTTTGAGAATCATCAGGTCTTGAAGTTGATTCTTTAAGGTAGGATCTCCTTTTACCATTTCCTTATGTTTCCCCTCTCTTTAATCTATATTATCAGAACCTGGAAGCCATGGTAGTTGGACATGAGATCCAGGGATGTTCATAAATGGGGAATCCTTGATTTCTTATGGTTCATTTAGATCCACCTTGATTTATAAAGGCTACTTGGGTTGTGTCATGGTGGATTACCTCTACCATCACTGAAAGAAATGAGGTTTGAGCTAGGTGTCACATTCATCTCTCTTTAAAATTAAATCTATATTTTTTTGTTCTTTTATCATGGGATTTAAATGTATTCTAATGTTTTATGATTATATTTAGTATCTATATCAAAGAATTATGTTTTTCTTAAGATTTTGATTAAAGTGGAGAAATGGGGGATTTTCATATGATTTGATATGAAAACTATTTTAAAGGAATTTTCCTTAGTATTAGAAATTGAAATTTTTTATTAGATCTTGAGAATTGTTCTTGAAATTTTTTATTAAGTTGATTTATAAAATGATGAGAAAAGTATTTTTTTCTAAACCTAAAGTTGGTTTTTTTCCTTTATGAAAAATTATTTGAAAACTGGTATTTGTTGAAGTCTGATGATTTAAGAATAGTTTTATAAATTATGTTGACTTTCTTTGAAAGACATGGCAGCTTGATATGTTTTTTCAAAGGCCTGGTAGACTCTTTTAATAATTTATTGGAAAATGAAAACCTATAGGACATCCCCCTTTATATGCGATGGAAATTAAATTTTTTCAAATTCTTGTAATGAATTTTACCATTAGAGGGAAGTTGAATTGTATTATTATGCTAGGATAAAGGGGATATTCCTATGTTGGTGTTCGGAGGAGTGAGTGAGATAAATCGTTGTTTTATAACATAATGATATTGTATGAATATTATTTTAAAATGATTACATCCATTTATATGTCATTAGAAGACCATTTTGGCTTGGTGGGAAATCTAGGTACATATGTGCACTAGATTAGAGTTATGGTATGTATAGTGGACCTAGGTGGGACATAGGTAAACATATAATATGTTCCCTTTAGTTAGGTTAGGCATGGATATATCGAATGTTTGGGAATGGGTTGATTGATGTGTAGCTGTTTACTGGCACGTGGAATTTTTTTCATCGATGACCATGTTATATTTATTCTAGATGGTCTCCCTTTAGCACCTTGGATTACATGATGACAATACATGTACATTTTCCTAAGAATTTTAATTTGGATTAGTTTTGAAAGGTGTTTTAATTTCTTTCAAAATTTGGATCAAAATAGTTTTAACTTCATGTTATGAATGTTTTTTTAAAGTAAAATGAATTGTATTTTTATTTTGAAAGAACCTCGGATTTGTAAAAATGGGTGGTTTCAAGGAAAAAATGTTTATTTGGAAGAGGTTTATAATTTATTGAAAATGGTGTATTTCCATTTTTTGTTAAATAAATGGTCAAAACACTACTATAAAAATTTCCTTTAATAGTGCTAAAAAGGCCTCAATCAGTGCTAAAAATGTGATTCTAATCAAAGCATAGTTAAAAGCCTGAAACGTTTATTATTAATAAAAAATCATTGTTAAAGGAACCCTTTAATAGCACTTTTTTAGCATTGTTAAAGAGAACTTTTAAAAGTGACTTTTAAGCATTGTTAAATGGTTCCTTTAAAAGTTATTTTTTAGCATTGATAAACGAAACACTGTTAGATACGGTAAATATCAATAACCTATGTGTTCAACACCTTTAAAAATGATTCCACAACCCCTTTACCAGAACTCTACATCCCCTTTATCAGTGCTTTTCACCCCACCACCCCTTTTATGACCAGTTTAAGAAATTTCCATCCGCATGTGCACCTACCTTGATTTAAACCCTGCACCTCTGATTCAAAGATGGAACACCTTTACCTCTACACCATGTTGTTTTTCAATCTGTTTAATGATATATCAATTCATTTATTGGTATATTTACATATATATTTACATGTATTATATTTTTTTAATACATTTAAAAATATGTGTGTGTGTGTGATATATATTATATTTATTTAAATATATTATATATTATATTCATTTACTTATATTGGATCATAATATATATATATATATATATCTATTTATTCATACACACACATATGTATATATAAACAGTATAAATATATTTGTATAATGTAAAAAATGATTAGATATCATTTTGAATACTTTTTTAGAATATGTATTTATTTATATATATTATAATATACTTTTTTACATAAATATATTAATAAATGTATTTATATGAGTGATTTACTATAAGTAAATATAAGAAAACATGCATATATTTAATTATAAATAAATTTACATTGTGAAAATTATAAAATTTAAAAACCATAATATCAATATGAATGTATTTCCTATGAATAAATTCAATCCTCACAGAAAAAGGAAAAATGACCCCATTAAATGAGGGTGAATATCCATCGAATGTTAACAAATCGGGATACACAGACTAAAAAATTTAGTTTAGGAGGCCTTGTGGGCTGTTTATGGCCTTGAAAATTGTGAAATAGGTTTACCATTGTCACTGAAGGTATAGTGATATTTGTAGTATACGATTTGATGTGGGGTAGAGCCCAAACGGACACATGGATCAAAAGTTATGGTCATCAAAAGTTTAAGTTATGTTTACAACTTATTTTAGACATTTTTAAAAAAAATTGACTATTTTTATCTTCAAATTGATATTAAATTACTATCACATGGTGATAATAATAAAATTATAAATTCAAATATCTTTTTGTTATTTTATAATACATTTTCACTAAATATCTTATATATTAAGTGTAAAATTCCTATATTATTTATCTAAAACATATTTAAAAAAATATATATTATATGTATATCAATATAAATATATTTATATATTAATATATATTTTTCAATGAAAAATATTTTTTTAGTTTACTTTTATCTATGCTTGTAAAAAGGCCTCTCTAAAGGGGGGGACTTTATCAGCACTTCTCAAAAAGCACTGATAAACACCCCTTCCCCCTTTATCAGTGCTTTTTTTGAAAGAGATAATAAAAAACACTTTTATCGTCACTTTTTTAAAAGAACTGATATATGGTGGTCCTTTATCAGTTATTTTAAAAAAGTTTTGATAATAGTGGGTCTTTAAAAAATCTTTTTTTTGCATTGTTAATGACCTACTTTAACAATGCTAAAATATCACTGTTAAAGATCCCCTTTAATAGTCCTCTTTTTAGCACTGAAAAAAGGCATCTTTAACAGATTTTTTATCTAGCGCTATTAAATCCCTAAAATTGGATAAACATTTTTTGATGTAGTGAAACTAGCTGATATTGTTTTGTAAGAGGAAACCAGAAAAACATATTTTGTATCTTCATTTTCAAAAATTCATGGAATGGATTTTTCCTTTAATGTGTAATTTTATGGATTTTTGGGTGGAGACCTACTATTATTTTTAGCTCATTATTATATATTATTGGTTATCTAGCCACTTAGAGTAGCATATATTCATATACCTCTTAGTTCAGGTTGATGGAGGTGCATGTGGAGTTATTCATTTTCTCATGGAGGTTTGGTAGTGGTCTTGTTCAATTTATTTATTCTTGTTTTTTTTGTATCATCTATTAGAATTATATTATTGTTTCTTATATTTGTGTCATTTATTTATCATATTTATGTTCCAGGTTTTTACCTTATCATTTTATTATTATAATTCTTATTTATTATTAGTGTTGGGTGAAATCATTCCCAATGCAATCTTTTTTATTCCCATGCACTTTCTACCGACCTATATGAATCAAGAACACCCTTAGAGCCTTTCCATTACTGGCTCAGGTGTCCTGTTTTTTGAAGAATTGAGTTAGATCCTGAAAAAATGGTGCCAAAGGAGGTTAGTTTGTCTTGTTACTTGGGTAATTTGGTAGAAACTGGAAAGAACTTTTAGAATTTAGTGTGTTGATCTGGAATAGGTGATTAATCACCAAATTTTTTACTGATAACTGATTTGCCATGGTTGTTTGGGATGTTTCAATATTATGATCAAGCATGGTTACCAGTTGTTTTAGGATTTTAATCATCAATTTTTTTTTAATTTGTGAGTGGTAATTGAAACATGGGGGAACTCAGTGGCATACAGTACCTATACAGGGTTTTGAAAACCTTGTCCATCACGTGTAACCTAATCAACTTCTATGGGAATTTGTATAGTTATCATATGGTTTACTTGATAATGTCTATGTCTTTCTCTTGTTTCTGCTCCAGATGAATAATGTGTAAAAGTTTCTAAATTCTTCCGATGTGCATCTGTTTTAAATTTTTTAAATTCCATCATTCATTTCTCTATTAGTCACCCACAGTAATCAGTGACTGATCTCTACCTTTTTCAAATCTCATTACAGGGGGCACTTGTCTTATGCATCCCTTGTCAAAATAGCACAACCCCTCTAACAAAATGCTACTAGAGGTTGGGATGAACTTGGATGTAATTGCAGCTTGAACCAGCATCCATATAAAAGAATAAACTATTATTATTAACATTATTTAAATAACTACTGTAATTTTTTAAAATACTCATATAAAAAAGTCAGTCTTCGTAATAATTTATTATTTGTTATTTTTTTATTTATTTAATTACTATTATCAATTTTAAAAAATTTATGTCTTTATTAATAGATAATCATTATTATAATTATTATATTATTAAATTTTGTTATCTTATTAATTTAACTAATTTATAAATATTAATTTTATTTCATAATGTCATTATTTTATTATGTTAACTAATTTATAAATATTAATTTTCTTTAATAATTTTATTAATGTTATTATTATTAATTTATTTATCTGGTTATTTATTATTATTTATTAAATAATTATAATATAAATATTTAATAGATTTTATATTACTATAATTATATATTTATAAGTAAATTAAGGTATATTATTATAATAATTTATACTCTAATGTTTATTAATTTATAATTATTTGAAAGATTTAATTATTATTTTAAAATATGATTAAATTTATTATTTATATCAGATATTATAATTATAATGATTTAATTATTAATTTAATTAATTATTAGTTATTATATTTTAATAATAATTATTATTATCTTAAATTTATTATTTAAATAATTATTTGGATAATTATTTTTATTTTTATTCTTCTTTCAATTATTATTGTTTTTTATTTCCTCCTCCCTTATCCACCATGTCGTAGGGGTTGGGGGTTGTTGGGCTAGAGAAGTCGTGGTCATGGATTCCTTCTCCACCAAAAAGGGATGTCGTCTTGGCTCATCTCGGATCCATAATGGCGAGTCTCCTGAAACGGTGGTGGCTTCCATGGATAGCGGTGGCCTTCTATGGTGTTCTCCAACATCCATGGCTCTGGACCAATAGTTTGGCTATTGGGATTTTTTGATTTAAAATTTTAATATTGAGAAGATAGAAAATTATTAATGGCTGTATTTTCTCAACATTAATGCAGGGATTTTCTCAACATTATTGGAGGATTTCCTCCCCAAATTAATGGATAATTATTTTCAATGTTAATTAAAGGAATAATGAATGCTAATCTCATTAATGGAGATATGGACTTGATGTCTATATAAGAGTATGTGGTAGCATCTTTTCGAATGTGGGTTGTCAAAGATGTAGCTGTCAAGGGAGAAGAAAAAGGGGTTGTTGTGTTTGCAGTAACCGATGCAAAGAAAAGATGGTGATTACATCGATGGTGGCATGTCGGTGGAGGTGATTAAAAGTGTCAAAGATGGCATTCCATGATGACGGTGCCATGTATTGAAAGTCCTCTTGGTTGCGGAGATCAAGCGGCATATCCTGGTTATGATGATCGGTGGTACAACAAAAGTGGTACGTTCATGGGCGTCGGTGTATGGAGAGATAAATACTTCAAGTGCATTGTAAAAGGCCATCAGGTGTTATTAAAAATACTTTGGGTGATGTTAAATTCCATCGGGTGATAAAATTCTTTCGTGTGGTAAAAGGCCTTCGGGTGAATCTTCTCTTATGTGTTTCTGCAATGACTACTTCTGTTGTTGCGTCAAGCTCCTCCCCAACAGTTGTATCAGACGGATTGGTTGATGTACCTGATTACAGAACACGGTCGGAGGCATCTATTATATCACCTCTGGTGGATGATTATTGATGTTCCTCGAGCTAGGTGGTCTATCAGGCATCTGGAATAATGTCATCGGAAAATGACGGCAGTATCAGTGGTGTTGCTGTAATATTGAAATTCTTCTTGGGCACATGTGTTATGTGTTGTGTTCCGTTCATTGGGTGACATTTGGAGCTTTGTGGAGCCAACGATCATAGATACCCATATGGTGGGTATTAATGTGAAGTATTCTAATTTTAAATCAAGGTGGATATTTTTGGGATTTTTTGATTTAAAATATAAATATTGAGGAGAGAGAAAATTATTAATGGAGGTATTTTCTCAACATTAATTTAGGGCTTTTCTCAACATTAATGGAGGATTATCTCCCAACATTAATGGTGAATTGTTATTAATATTAATTGATGGAATAATGATTGTTAACCTCATTAATAGAGATACGGACCTGATGTCTATATAAGATGATGTGATTGCATGTTTTGGATTGTGGGGTGAAAAATATGTAGCTACCAAGAGAGAATGATGAATGGGTTGTCACGTTTGTGGAAACCGATGCAAAGAAAATATGGTGATTACATCAATGATTTTGTGTTGATAGAGATTATTGAAAGCATCGAAGATGGCGCGCGATAATGATGGTTCCAGGAATTAAAAGTCCTCTTGGATGTAGATATCAAGTGACATGTCCTAGTTGTGATGATCGGTGGTACACCAAAAATGGTATATTCATGGGTGTTGATGTGTCGAGAGAGAAATCCTTCAGGTGCATTGTAAAAGGCCTTCCGTTTTTGTTAAAAATACTTCAGGTGATGTAAAATTCCTTTAGGTGATAAAAGGCCTTAGGGTGGTAAAAGGCCTTCTGGTGAATCTTCTCTTGTGTGTTTCTACAATTACTACTTCCAATGAGGCATCGGGCTCCGCCTGATCATTGGCTTCATCCCTCCCCCAGTGATGATGACGGGTCTCCTCCTCCAATGGTGGACCTTAGTAGTGTGAGGCTTGAGCAGATTCTTCAATGGTTCAAGCGGAAAGCATTAGATCCAAGTGGTACCCCCTTTCACATGGCTCTACTTCAACACAAAGGGTTGGGGCTCTCCAGATTTGGTGGTACATTGCAGCTTCAGAAGCTTCAGTTGATGGCTGGTGGTGTGGGTGTTTGTGATCTAGTGGTGGGTGAAGGACTTTAATGGTGAGAAATTTTTAATTCGGTTGAATTTTTGTTGGAGATGATAAATTTTTTACAGTGGTGACAAGTTTGATGGTGATTCATAGTTCAGCCTAGTAGTGAGAAATGGAACGCAAGGAGTTTCTGGTGACTCGTTTGGTTTGGTGGTAGGGGAATCTTGATCCAGTAGTGGGAGGATGGAATAGAAGTGTCAAAATAGTCTAGGGGTGAGACATTGTGTATTTTTCCTGGAGGCGAGTCTGGTGTTGGTGACAGTGGGGGTGGGAAAGAGGGAGTGGTGATGTGAGGAGGGGCCATTGTAGTTGTTTGTGGTGATGACTTGTGGAGTGATGCTGCCAGTGAATTGTTTCAGTGGAGGGTGAGTATTTTTAGTAAAGGATAAGTGTCACTGTTGGGTATACCCAATTGTGTGTCACCCATTCTATAGTGACTTAGTTATACCATAATGAAAATTAAAAGTTACCAGAAAACAAAATTTTAAATATTAAAGCATTAATGAATTACAGAAATTAAAATTTAAAAAAATAATCAATTAATTAAATGGTTAAAAATCAAATAAAATTCTGAATCTATAAAAATTTAAAATATTTGAATAATTAATAATTTTATACTACAAAATACTAAAATTTAAAAATTAAAATTAAATTAAAAACTGACTGAAATTATTATGTATAGAAAAATAAAAAATTGATATAATAATTATAAATTGAAATAAAATATTGAATTTAAAATATTTAAATAAAGAATTTATATCAAATTAAATAGTTAAATTGATAATGAAAGTTAAATTACATTAAGAATACAAAATTAAAATATTAAAATTTAAAATAAAGTGTTAGTTAATTAAATGAAAATTAATTGATTAAATGATTTATTAGTAAAAAGAAACAAAATATAAAATTATAATTTCAAGAAGAATTAATATTTAAAAAGTATAATGAAAAATAAAACAAGGAAAACAACTACATACAAAATAAATAATTTGAAAAAATAAATATAGAATTGCTTATAAAAAATGATAAATTAATGAATTAAAATATAAAATTACAAAGGTGTAAATATTTCATACTGAAGTCGCGATTAATTAATTAAATCATCAAAAAATAAATAAAAAATGGGGACAATGAGGTGAATTAAATCCCACATAAAATTCACCCACAAATAATAATTTATTATCCTCAATAAATACATTATTTGTTTCATTTTTTAAAAGAGAAGAACGTTTTTTACAAATAGCTCAAAATGAAGCATGTTAGCATATCTATTATGATAGGAATAAAAACTGCATGAAAAAGCTTTTCAAATGAATTGTACAAATACAGTCCTGCCTAAATTCAAATACCCACTAGGAGATCAATGTAGAAAAGAATCATTCATTGCTGAGGATGTAATGCCTCATATATTAAGCCACTTAATGACTTAATTCAGTTCAAGTTCAAGTTCTAAAACTAAGAGTGACAATAAGTCACATAAAAATTGAATTAGAAACATAACAAAAGGTACGTTCTACTTTTAATTTTTCCTAGGTTCTACAAAGAAAAGTTTAATTATTATTATTTTAATCACTTTATTGATAAAGCATAAATTGTTTTCAAATAATTCAATTATCCCTTTCTTCATCTGCAGTTAAATATTCCCCTCACCTTAATGAACTCGTTCTTGACTACAATGCACTTTATTGTTTTTTTTGTTTTTTTAATTTCTCCCAGCCATGTAACTTGTGCAAGGAACTAGGGAGATGCACTTATTAGAAATGTACAGATGGGTTACATGCACATACACTATGCCTGATGTATCAGATGTTCACCATGGGTTCCCATTTTCTTATTTTACTCAAGATTCAAAATACTTATAAGACTACCATTTAAATTGGATAACTAAAGTGATTATATTTACTTGATAAAAAAATTTACCTCCCTTACATGAAGTTCAAACTTCTATTTTCCTAAAGTTATGATCATAACTCTAAAAATATATATCCTATATCACTCTCATTCTTAGAGCCTAAAAATAATTTTTGAAAAACTAGTAAGAACCTTAACTCATCAATCATTCATCCTAAAAAATTTCAGATTCAAATAAAACCCCAACAACTAGTGAGTTATTATCCATTAGAAAAGACTAAAATTAATGAAATATATGTCCTAATTAACCCAAAATTGTGATAGAATTTTGAAAAAAAAGATTTTTTTAAAAAATAAGGGTGGAGGGATTTGATGTGATACCTTTAATGTATAAATTAGCTCATAAAAATAGGAAGACCCAGTCCCCCACACTAAAAACCCAAAATTTTCCCTGGAGTTGAATTCCAAGGTGGAGAAAAAAAATTGACTTTGAAAGCTCAAAAATAGATTTTCAATTCAGTAGGTATGTCATATGTTCAAGGGTTATAATGAAGTTCAAATAGTATGTTTTCAATAATAAACATTTTACAACAGATTCGAAAAAAACTCATGCATTATCATGAAATCCAATGATAATTATTTTTCAATTATGTTTAAATAGTTTCATGTAAAACATTGAAGTACATATTCAATTGGGTGTAATAAATTTATGAAATTTGTATCAAGTGGATTTTCAACTACATAGATATGTGTATGCTAAACACCCAGCAAAGTCAAATTCAATCACATTAAATAAAATACATTGGGTAAATACCCCCCCCCCCCACACTTAAATTCAAATGGTGAATAAATTTTCAAGAAATGAATCACATATTTGAGTAAGAAATTAGCATGAAATACAACTTCTAATAGCAAAAAGTAACAATGATACAATAATAAAGAAGGATCATAAAAATTATTTTGAAATCAAAATAAGGAACATAACTGATTAAATTTTATCATGAGATTCTCTAGCATGCAACTACATGTGAGTTGAGAAAAAAGGGAGTTTTGCTCCTCCTCTAACCCCAGCAGCAAAATCCTTCTCTAAAATATAAAGACAAGGAAGACCAAGAACAAGTATCCAATATAAATAGATAAGACAAAGACAGAGAAAAGTATAATTTTATTTAAAACAAAACAAGAACAAATTTGAAAAAAAAAATACATCCACGGGTGTACTCCCATGAACCACTAAATTTTATGTCTTCAGTTAGACCTCAGTGAGAATCAATTTTTAAGCACAGTGTGGAAGCCAATCAATTTTTTTTCCCTTCGAAATATATTTTTATTCATTGACCATTCACAAGCATTGGATTATTTTCCTCTCTAAAAATTTCTATAGCTCCATTATTCAATACTCTAACAATATTAATAGATCCGGACCATTAAGATTTTATCTTAGAAAGAAATAAGTCAACTCTAATATTAAATATATAGAACTCTTATCCAGGTTTAAATTCCCAATTTCTGATGATAGAATCATGAAAAAATTTATACCTCTCTTTGTAAATCCTAGATTTATCATATGAATATCCCCTTATCTCATCTAACTCACTCATCTCAATTAGTCTCCTCTCTTCGACACTCATAAAATTAAAATTTAAATCCTTAACTACATAAAATTATTTGGGCTACAACTCCATAAGAAAATTATAGAATTTCATAAAAAAAAATATTATATGGAGACATACCAATTGGGGTTGGAAATTAGTTCTATAGGCCCACAATGCCTCATATTATTTCAGAGACCAGTCTTTCCAAGAGTTTGAAAAAAAATCTCAAGAATCTATTTATACTCCCTTAGAGAGATTTCTACCTATCCCCTAGATTTTGGATGGTAGTTAGTTTGAGTTCTATGTGAATAACCATATTTCTCCATCAAAGCCTTAAAATTTTACTTTTTAAACTTTGTTCAATTATCAGTTATGAAAGCACTTGGCACCCAAAATATTTAAAATATGTTTTTTGAAATATATAATCTAACTGTTGACTTTATTTTTGGGTAGATCTACTACCTTAATAAACATAGAAACATAATCAACAAAAACTAAGATATACACATTACCATGAGAATATGTAAATGTTCCCATAAATTCTATGCCCTAGAAATCAAAAATTTCATCTTCCAAGATACCTTTCTTGGCTAACTCAAGCATCCTCCAAACATTTCCTATCCTCTAACACATATCACATCCAACAAAAAATCTTCATGCATACTTGAATAATTTGGTCAAATAAATTCCATCTTTGAGGACCTTTTGGGTTGTTATTTGTCCACCATGATGCCCCCCAAGGTGAGGAGTGACAAATCTCCAGTAGAGGAAACATCTCTTCTTCTGGAACATAATTTCATATAATTCCATCAGAAAATTTCATAAAAATAATAAGGTCATCCCAAAGATAGTACTTAAGCTCCGAAATAAATTTATTTCTTTCGTTGTTGATTAGTCCTTAGGAATGACACTTTCATCCAAGAAGTTGTAAAAGTCTGAAAACCAAGTATCCTGCCTAATAAAGATAGTGGTAAGATTCACATCAATAAAGAAATCATTTATCTCCCCGAGATCATTATAGTGGGTGTTAAGAATCCTAGAAAGGTGATCTACAACTACATTTTCATCTCCATTCTTATCTCTAATTTCCATGTCAATCTATTGTAATAACAGAATCCACCTAATAAGGCTTGGTTTGTCCTCCTTCTTTGATTGCAGATATTTTATGTCAGAATGATCAGTGGAGATAATGACATTAGATCCTAAGAGGTACTGCCTAAATTTCTCTAAAAAAAAGAACATAGATAACAACTCTTTCTTTATAGTCTTATAATTCCATTGTGCATCATCCATTAGTATATTAGTATAATAGACAACATGAAACATCTTCTCTCTCTTCTTTTGTAAGATAGATCCAATAACTATTTCACTATCATCACACATTAATTCAAAAGGAAATTCCCAATCTGGTGCATTAATGATAGGTGATGAAGTGAGTTTTTATTTTAAGATATTAAATTATTCAAGATGGTTTTCATCAAAAATAAAGGGTTCATCCTTGACTAGAAAATAACACAAGATATTTTTTATTTTTCATAAGTCTTAGATAAAACTCCAGCAACAACCAAAATTCCCTAAGAAACTTATAACACCCTTAACATTCTTAGGCGGTGTCATTTTTTGAATTAATTAAACCTTGGAGGTGTCTACCTCAAAACCCCATTTGGCACCTTATGTACCACCATTATCCCTTTCGTGACCATAAACTAGCATTTCTACTAGTTTAGAACTAGGTTGGTCTGTAATAATATTTCTAACAACAATTATAATTTTTTCAGAGAAGTCTAAAATGTGATAGTAGCTATAGAGAAATAATCCAGGAATACATCAATAATACATTGATCATATCAAGAAATATGGTCATCACACATCTATGAAATGTAGTTTATGAACCACATAGTCCAAAGGGAATCCACTAGTTGGAAAATTTCCCAAACGGGCATGTGAATATAGTTTTCTCTTAGAATTCTTAGGATACAAGAATCTAGTTGTAACCAAAATAGCCATCTAGAGAAAAAATTCATTTCTAGGAAGACATTCAATAATTTTATCTAGGAAGGAAATCGGAAAAAGTTCCTTCCAAACTGCTGAGTTGAGATTCCTATAATCTATACAAACTCTCAGTTTGGTTGCTTTTCTCACTTGAATATCTTCACTTTTCTTATTATTATAATAGTGAATCCACATTTCTTTTAGACTATATGGACCATACTGATACAAGAACTATCTAATAATGGATATATGATTCCAGTTTTTAGAAGTTTGATACTTCCTCTCTCACAACCACTTTCATGTTAGGGTTTAATATCCATTGATACTAAACTCTAGGTTTTTGGTCTAGTTCCAATGGTATTTTGTGCTTGTAAAATGAAGTTTCAAGACCTTTTATATCATTTATAGACTATCCTATTGAATATTTGAATTTATTAAGAACAACCAACAATTTTTCATCTTGGTTATCATTATGTTCAATAGAAATTATAACTTGAGGAAAAGAATTATCAACCAAAAATGAATATTACTGGTGTGTTGGGAGTGGTTTTAACTCCAAAGATGGTTCCTTTTCACTTGAAGGAAGACTCTTTATCCAAGGAGGACCAAGGTGTTCAACATGTCTCTTTTAAGGAGTTTTAAATGTAAAAATATTATGAATTTAATATCCAAATTTTAAATTTTCTTCAATGCTATCCAAGGTTGAAAACTCACTCTCATAACTCTCAAAATCAGAATTCAAGATTTCTAACAAAGAAGAATGATCCAAATGTTTTATTCGTTCTCCCTATACTTTTTAAAATTTTTCAAAAGAGTTTCTAGAAGCAGAATCACCCTCAATTTCCCTTAGAAATTCCTTAAGATTGAAAATAGATAAAGCATCTCGAGGTACCATAGAAACGGGACCGCTTTTCAGGTCTAGAAAATTTTCTAGATTCTCACTTCATACAGATTCATTAGCATGTGAAACTTTATTCTTATATTTGACATTCATTTCATCAAAAAAGGGTTGATTTTCATATTCTTATAAATGTTTAAATGAACTTTTATCTTCCAAGGACTCTACCTTAGAACTATTTTCATAAAATGTTCATCCTTTAAAATTTTTGAAGACATTGAATTCATTATGTTGTTCACTAATTTTAAAGATCTGTTGACCCTTAGACACATACATAATAGCTCTACCAGTGGCCAAGAAGGGCCTACACAAAATGATGTCCACCTCTTGATCACACTCAATGTCAAGCACTAGGAAGTCATCATGAAGAAAATATTTTCCAACTCCAACTAAAAGGTCATCTCTCCTCCCTACAAGACATGTTAATGAGAGGGAATCCAATTGTAGGATGATAGTGGTGGGTTGAAGATCACCCAATCATAACTTTTGAAATAGTGAGAATGATATAAGATAATGCTACCAAACTAAGTTACATAGATAGTTTAGTTGACTACAGTAACTCAAAGTGTATGAAATGATAAAGCTTCCAGGATATTTTAACATTGGAGGGATTTTCTTTTGAAGCACAGCACTACACTCTTCAATGAGGTTGTATGTTGAAAAGTCTTCAAGTGTTTTTTTCTTGGAATTTTTTTGAAGTGGTTTCATATATAAAGGTATTTGAATCATGGGTTGGATAAATGGGATATTCACTTGGAGCTTGGAAAAAATCACAAGGAACTAAAAATATTCATCCTTGTTGTTACTTTTGGATTTTAGTTTTTCTAGGAAAGGGATAGATGAGGAATAGTTCCAAATAATATATGGTATATCCCAAAATTCATCTACAGTTTTCTTCTTAACCTTCTTCTTTTTATTTTCATAAAAAAAATTCATATTTAATTTTAGGGTAAAATTCATATTTTTTTTATTGTCAACACTTTTTCTTGATTTACAGATTGTGTGTGTAGTAGATTTTTATTTCCATAGTCATACGTTTTTTCAGTTTGGGCATATTTAGAGTTTTTTTGTAAAATTTTTGAGTGCTTATCCCACTTCATATTAAAAAATCCCTGAAATTCTCTCGATGGTTGATTTTCATAGTTTAGAAAGTTTTCATTTTTCATCTTATTCATACCCCTTGCAATTTGGACCAATTGAGTTTCCATGTTTTTCATTCTAGTATCAGATTGAATTTTATTAGAATCATATTGGTATTTTTTTATTAAGTTGAGTTTTGAACTTTTCTTTTTGAGAATCAATTATATTTAATATTTGATCCAGATTAGAGAACATTTGTCCCTAAAAGGATTTTCAAATGAAATATTCCAATAAGGTCTTGCATAAATTCAAATAGCCACTAGGAGATCAAAGGGAAAAATAATCATTCACAACTGAGGATGTCATGCCTCATATATGAAGCCACTTAATAACTTAATTCAATTAATGTTAACATTATAAAACTAAGATTGATAATAGTTTAAATAAAAGTGGAACTAAAAACCTAAAAAAGGCACCTTTTATGTTGACTTTCACCTAGGATCCAAAAAAGTGAAGTTTAAATTATTATTACTTTAGAACCAATGTATTTATAAAAATTAAATTATTTTCATATAAATCAATTTTACCCTTATTCATATAGTGTTCAAAATTCTCCTCACCTTAATGAACTTCTTTCTGACAGTTAGGAACTTTATTTTTTTTTTAGATTTTACCTAGTCATGTAACTTTTGTAAACCACTGGGTAGATACACTTAATTGAAACGTATAGAGGGCTTATAAACACACACAAAATTGGTCCCTACTATCTCAGAGGGTCACCATGGGTTCCCACTTTCCCATTTTACTCCAATTTCAAAACACTTATAAGACAAAATTTAAATTGGATCCCTATGTTGATTACTATTTGAGTTAAATAAAATTACCCTAAGGTCAACTTCAAACATACAGTTTCCTAAAGTTATGATCATAACTCCACAAAAAACTAGCATATATCACTCTCAATCTTAGTATCTACCGAGAATATTCGTAAAATCATTTATCATCCCCACTAAAAAATCATTCTACATCAAAAACATCATAACCATAGGAACCCTAAACAACCTTAAAGATATTATCCATCATGAAATTATGAAATTAAATGCACAATTAAGCCTAAATAACTACATATTATGAAATAATATTGGAAGGTTTGACCATATTTTTACTAAAAATATTAGGGGGTTGATGAGTTTGATGATCTTACTTTAAAGAACAAATTATACCACAAATTTAAGACCTTATACCCCACAATTAAATCCCAACTTTGTCCCCAAATTTTAATTCTAAGGTAAAAGAATTACATTGATATCTCAAAATAGGTTTTCAATTTAGTAGTTATGTGATATGTTCAAGGGTTATTGTGAAGTTCAAAAAGTATTTTTTCTAAAATAATAATTTTATAAGAGATTCAAAAAAAAAGGGAATTATAATGAAATATAGTGATAATAATTTATAAATTATTTTCAAATAGTATCTTGTAAAACCTATAAGTACATAGTAAATTGGTTATAAGAAATTTAAGAAATTTGTTTCAAGTTGTATTTCAACAGCATAGAAAATGTGTATACTAAACACCTAGTAAATACAAATTCAATAACATAAAAGCATAAAGATAGGGGTAATACCCCCGAAACATAAATTCAAACAGTGAATAAATTTTCAAGAAATGAATCACAATTCCATTAATGAATTAACATGTAATATAGTTTCAAGTAGTAGTAAATAAAAACAAAACAATAATAAATAAGGAGAATAAAAATTATTTATAAATAAAAATAATGAACTTACCTAATTAAATTTAATCCAAATATGCTCTGGTATTAAACTCCATGTGATTTGAGAATAAAAGGGAATTCTTGACCTTTATATACACCATCATAAAACTTCTTGTCTAAGAGAAAAGACCAAGAAAAACAAGAACTCATATCCAGTATAAGCAGAGTTCCAAAGACAGAAACAAAGAAGCACTTTATTCTTATCAAATAAACAAATGTAAAGACAAATAAAAATGATGGGTTGACTCCCATGAACCAATAAATTTTTAGAATTCAGTTAGAATTGTTCAGATTCTAAAAAATCATAATAATAAAAATTGTAATTAAAGCACAATGATTGTTTTATTAAAAGCAAAAAAAACTTGGTTTTCCTCCCATGTAGTGCTAGTTTTAAATTCTCCACTAGGACTCCCCTAGAAACTAATCAAAGTCACTAGGTGTGTGTAGGTTTCTAAAAATAAACAACCAAAACTGTTTTCCCAATTTTTTTAATATATAATCAATAATTATGGGCACCAATAGTGGTAATAATAGAATCTAAACTCTCATCATCTATAAAAATCCCTAATAATCACCCTTTACCAATAAAGAACTCCTTAAATGAGAATTAAAATTGAATAAAAAACACACAAATCCACTTTCATAGTATCTTCAATACATTAAATCTTAGGTGAAAAAGAAGGAACTCCCTAAAGCTCTTTCAAGAAGATTTTAAGCTCAGAAACAGAAAATGAATCAAAAGTTTCAATCTTAGCAAGTGTTCTATCCACTTCTAGAATATACCCATATTTAACAAATTTAATATTTTATAGAAGGAAAAACATTAATCTAGGTGATTCTAAAGCTGTGTAATTATATTCCAAGTTCTCAACTCATTCACATTCACATCAAGATTAATATTAGGGTTTCTATGGGATGAGTTATTCTTAACATGTTCATGAAGAGGTTTTTGAAGAGTGACTTGTGCAGTTTCCAAATTAATACTCCAAAGGGTTCCTCATAAAATTCTACATTAGTTCACAAAAAGATTTAATAACCATCCCAACTGAAGAATACTTAGAAAATCAGATAATAGTTGGTTTTTGTTCATCAAAAAATTCTAGATTCACTATTTTAAAAATATCTTCCCCAAGTTCTTCATTAGAAAATAAAAAAGAATCATGAGATGCTTCTAAAAAATTAATTCTTATTAAATAATCATGTTTCTATTCAACATCTCCATCATGATCACATTCAAAATGTTAATTCTTAAAAACAATGTTTTTGAGTGTTTCTATTTAGTTTCAAGTGTATAATTGTTCATTTGAGCATCAATAAATTCAGATTCTATATTTTTTAAATTAAAATAATCACCATATTGATAAAAACTATTTTCCATTTCAGTACACAAATAATTAGAAAAATTATTAATGTTATAACATTGATGTGTAAGATCATCAGCTAATATTTCTTAATAGAATATTCGCTTATCCTCTTTATCTGAATTCAATTGAATGATTCTTGGTTTTATACTTTTAAAAATGGGAAGAAAATATTTTTCAATAGTTTCTAAATTTTCAGAATTATTGATTTTGAGTTTATTATTCAACACCAAAATATTTCCAATTTCATGTTTAGGTTCATTATTCAAAGTATTAGAAAAATTGGGTGAAGAGTTTTCACATTACATTTTCAAAGTTCCTAAAACAATGAATTTTTACATAGCTAGGGATCATGAAAAGAATATGGTATTTTTCTTCAATCTATTTTGTTATGTTCAACTTCCTCTAACTCAATTTATTAAAGTTATCTTTAAATTTATTCACTTTTCTACTATCATTCATAGAGTTGGTGATGTTTTCCATTTTCTTATTATCAATTACATATTCTTCAAAGATAATTTATTACCCTTCCATAATTTCAACCTCAAAATTCAGTTCACCATCTCTCTCAATTTCTCCTACATTAGTAACTTATTCATTTATTTCAATTTCCTCTTGATCCTTAAACATTTTTTGTAACTCTAAGAACATTCCTTATAACTTTTGATGTTGTTGATCTTATTCTTGAGAATTTTTTATTTAATATTCATTGTTTTTTTCAGCCTATAGTATATCCTATCATCCATATTAGTTAAAAATTGATCACATTTTTCTAGAAAATCAGGTTCGGGCTCAAATAAATATTGATTTACATCTAAGTTTTTAATTTTGTACTATTGATTATAGACACATTTCCAGGAAATGTGTCCATGATAACCAAAATATGCACAGAAATTACCACTATAATGATTCAAACCGACATGTATTTCCATTTTTTATTGAATTATATTAAACACACACATTCACATTCATACAACAATATTTTGATAGTCAACTCAAGAAGCGAGTTCTTTAGCATTTTTTTAAAATAATATTTTAAAATTTTAAATGATTTTAAAAATGGTCACACAGAGCCTTCCTAGGAAACAGTGCCAAAAACATATCATGAAAGTCTTTGAATATGTTCCAATGTTTAAAAATTTATATATCCTACTAACTACAGTGTATACTGGAAGGTAGGGTTGAACCCACAAGGATGGTAGTTTGATCAAATTTAATAAAACCATTGTAAAACAGTGGGCTAAAATCTTTTAACCTTTTACTTATTTTTTATTGTTCTTTATGAAATAAAAAACGATGAAAAATCTGAGTTTTTATATAAAATTATGTGATATTGGAGAGACAAAGAACAAGAAGTGTATAAAAAGAGTAAGAAATAAAATTTTAGAAAGATGCTCTGGAAAAATTAATACTACTAGTTTATTGGATATCATATTAACATAAATGATAAATGAATTCAAACCTTGAGAAATGATTAGTTTGAACTTCCTCAATAGAATATTGAAACTATACTATATTGAAGATTTAAATTCACCACTTCAAGAGCATTAAAATAGTAAAATAATTTGAATACATGTCAATAGAAATAGTCTTGCTGATAGTTTCTGAATATTTGGAATATAAAATAGTAAATAATTTTTTCCATGATCTATCTCACCAAAAGATCATAGATTTTTGAATTAAATAGAAATTGGTTCAAAAACATTTCAATGTTTTAAGATTCATAATCACAGTGACACTTTGATGCTTTACCAAGAAGGGGATAAAGATTGAATTGTCAGAAGCTTGTGAGAGTGTATTTGAATAGCGGAAGAAGAATTTAACATCAGAACCAATTTTGATCCTACCCAATATAAGTGAGGAGTATATGGAGTTTTATGTTACTTCTTGGTTAGGTCTTGGATCAATGCTAATTTAGTGATATTGAGTTGTGGTGTATGGGTCTCAGCAATTGAGGTTTCATGACTGAAATTACCCTACGAATGAACTTGAGTTGGCCATAATGGTTAATGATTTAAAGTACTGTAATCATTACCAGTTGGGTGAGAATTTTACTTTGTATACAAATCACAAGATCTTAAAGTATATACTTTCTCTATGAGACTTGAATCTATGGTAGCAAAGATGGTTTGAGTATATAAAATCATTCGACATTGAGATAGAATGTATTCTATGGAATGGAAACAGTATTTCTAATTCTTTAAGTAGGAAAACTCACACACATGTTGTTCAAGAGTCTAGTGTTGAGTGGAAGATGATGATTTTACTGACTGAGATGCATGTTGTGGTTTAGAAGAGTTAGGATCAGATGACTCTTGTATCAATTTTAGTGGATTATACACTTTTATAATAGAACAAAGATAGACATTATGATTATCTAGAATGTTTGACCTTGATATAAGGGCTTAAATGTGGGGAGACTTATTTAGATTGGTCCATATATGAGGATGAGATAATCTATGTCGGTAATCGGTTTGTTGGGCCTACAAGAATGTGGGAGAAACTGATGTGTGAATTTCATGCCTAGTAGTGGGTGGTGCATCTTCATGTGACCAAAATGTACCATGAACTATTTTTTCATTTTTGGTGGACAGACATGAAAAATAGGTTATAAGGGTTCATGACACGATGCTACCCCTATCATGAGGTGAAGGTCAAGCATCAATGACATTGAGGTTTACTACAGGCATTACCAATTCCAGAATCTAAGTGGGGTGAGATTTATATGGATTTTTTGATGATTCTCCTAAGGAAACCTCAAAATAATGACATTATTTGGGTGATTGTGGACTTTCTAAGAAAGGTAACACATTTCTTGCTTATATGCGAGACATTATTAGTGTATTAGTTGGGAGAATTGTGCAATCAAGAGATATTCCATCAATATGGGGTTCTATAGACAATAGTTTTAGACCATTACTATCACTTTACATCTCACTTCTGGTAGGTATTACAAAATTCAACTGTACATAGGTTCTTTTGAGTATTTCTTTCAACCCACAGATGGATGGGCAGTCAGAGCATACTATAAAAATGCTTGAGGAAATGCTTCGGGCATGTGTCCTAGACTAATGTTGGTCTTGGGAAAAGAACCTATATTTTTGGGAGTTATTTTATAAAAATAGTTATCAAGAAACTATTCAGATGGAACCATACGAGGCCCTTTATCAAAGGTCATGTAGATCACATCTATGCTAGATGGAGGTGGGTGAGTCATAGTTATTGGGACGGAGTCTCGGGCTAGAGACATCAGAGTAGGTGTAGATGATATGAAATCATATGGATATGGATCATAGTAGACATAAGTGATTTTAGGATTAACATATATGACCCCAGTAGTTTTTAGAGGGTGATCGTATATTCCTCTAGGTGTCCCCTAGATTAGGTCACTGCATGCTATGTGAATAGGGAAAGTTGGCGCCCAAGTTTGTAAGACCATTTGAGGTTGTCTAGAGAATCAGGCTGATGGCATATCAATTCTCTCTTCTATAGAGATACAGTGCTATGCATAATGTTTTCCAAGTGTGACAACTTCAGCAGTATCACAGCCGACCCTTCTCAAGTTATCGATGTGGATGATGTTGATCTAGAGATAGATGCTTCCATTATGGTTCATCTAATATGTGTGTTAGATCCTGATAAGAAAGTGTTGTAGAGAAAGACCATTATGATAGTTTGAGTATTGTGGAAACATGTGAATGTATAGGAGGAAACATGGGAAAGTGAAGTGGATATGAGGGCTCAGTGTCCTGATCTATTTGACTCAGAGTCATATAGATATTTACGAGTACACATTGAGGATGAACTTTAATAAGGTGGAGATATTGTGAAACCCCAAACTTTTCTGGTGATGTGTTATTCTTTATTTTAGTCAATTGTTTTTACTTTTTTGATATTTATTTGTTTTTTTACCTTGGGGTAAGTTTGGGAAAAAATTAAAAAATTTGGAAGAAAAGGGTATAGTACATGGTTAGTACATGATTTTCCCAAATTGTGTGCCCTAGCCCAGAAAACTGTGGGAACCCAAACAAAGGGGATTCACAAGGTTGATGCATGGTTTTTCTAGATGTGCACCCTAAAAATAGAAACAATGTAACCCCATAGAAGAGGCACATGGTTAAAGTGCATAGTTAGGGGAAACTATGGGCCCCGAGTAGTAAACCGTGCATGGGAATTTTATTAACTATAAAATTGGATTTTTAATTAATAAAACCACTATATTAACCGAAAATGTACCCCCACTCTACCCATAACACATTTTCAAAAAAATTTATCCTCCATGATAGATTCCAAGACATTATGACCTCTGTTCTTCATGATATGATTCCCGAATTAATGATATGCACCCCTCCTAGTAAGAGGATCTCATCTTGTGTTCTTTCCATTCACTTTCTCATTATTGTTCAATATTTTGAAGGATTTTTCATCCCTATTTTTTGGTTAGATCTAGATCATTGATTGTGGATCTAGTGTAATAATTGTTCATCTTGATTGTTGGATATTGACTTAGGGTTTAAGATCCATATCTTGTTCTGTGTCACTGTTTAGTAAAAAGTTGGGATTTTTTATTGGGAGAACGTTGTCAAAAAATTGAGGTGGGTGGTATATAATTGAAATCCCATATCCATTATTTCAATTATATCTCTGTAATTATATAATTTATAGGGTTCATTTAGAAATTGGTATTTTTTAATTTAATTAATTAGTTTGGTGATTTAATTAATATTGGGATTGTGAAATTGAGTAATTAATTATTGAATTAATTATAGGTTATCAGGATTGTGAATTGAATAATTAATTATTGAACTAATTATGGGATATCGGGATTATTAATTGTATAATTAATTTTCAAATTAATTATGTGTTATCAGGATTGGGAATTGAATAATTAATTGTTGAATTAATATGGGATATTAGGATTGTGGATTGATTAATTAATTGTTAAATTAATTAATATAGATTTTTGTGTTTATACTATCTTTGATGTGGTTAATTAATTCTTGAATTAATTAATGGATTGAGATGAATATGAAATTTATGAGTTTTTTTAATTAATTGGAGGATTAATTAAAGGTGTTATTATGATATGTGATATTGTAATATTTTCCTATATGAATAGGGATAATGAATGGTAATAATGGAATTCATGTGTGAATTGAAATAGTGAATTATAATAGTGGAATTCACATTTGAATAGAGGAAATTAATGGTAAAAATGGCATTTATGTGTGAATTAAAATAGTGAATGGTAAAAATGGAATTAAAATGAAAATAGATTCAAAGAATGGTAACAATGGAATTCCTTTGTGTATTAAAATAATGAATGGTAATAATGGAATTCAGATGTAAATTGAGATTAAGAATGGTAAAATTTTCATTCTGAAATGTAGATTGAAATAATGGATGGTAACAAATGAATATTTAGGTATTACATCTCTTGGGGATAGTTTAGACTCTAGCATGTTCCAAAGTTGGAATTGGAGTTTAGGGATTTATGTGGTTAAATAAAGAGTAATAGAATAAAAGTAAACTATTTACATTATTGAGAGTATTTATTCATTATACAACTTTATACATTATTATTGATTGGATATAGTTTTAGAAGTAACTATTGGTGGCCTACTAAGTTGTACTCACACCCAACTCTGACATCTTGGTTAGTACCCAAATAGATTATATGATTGTAGGACAAGTTAAGGGAAAAGGACCTATGTTAGATTGATGAATTAGGATGGAGCATGGATGAGGGGAGAAGAAATGGTTTAGGACCTAATGGTAGTTATATAGTGTCTTTAATTTTGGGTTTTCATTTGACACTTGGTACGTACTCTAGCATGGAATACCTCCTATGGAGTTTTGATATTGTATATCCAAATTTTGTCATCTTGTGATACTGGTACAACTTTGGTTTTGTTATATTATTATTTCATTTGTTGTTATTTCATCTAGT
The DNA here is from genome assembly GCA_963277665.1 of Viscum album. Lineage (NCBI taxonomy): Eukaryota > Viridiplantae > Streptophyta > Magnoliopsida > Santalales > Viscaceae > Viscum > Viscum album. Next base: position 1,122,793,688 of record OY728121.1, read on the forward strand.
GAATTACACTGAAAAAGAGGGTATAGTCTCCCAATGATTGATATTAGACCCTCTCTACTAGTCAGCAACCTCTTTCATACGGGGAGGCACGCCTGAGGTCATGTGACTGACCAAATCGGGGCACTAGTGTGTGGTACATAGCTCAGGATGTTACATCAATGTTTTTTCAACAACTCACATCAGAAATTGATGTTATAATTATGATGAAACCATCATATTAATCTTACATGGGTCTCCTATAATAATCATTAACACCTTCACTTCCTCATGTGGCTGAATTTGTTTTAAGGACTCCAACTCCTTGAATTTCCTATGTCGTGGTACTTTGTGAAATTGCATGTTCTTCTAGTGGAATCTCCTGCTAGTATAGAAATTTTCTTTATGCCAACTTAATCACATAATGTTTGTGTCATCACATTCCTTTTTATACAGAACAAAATCTAGTGTATTTGTACTTTTTCCATGATTACTGATTAGACATTACCAATTAATTAAATCCTCAAATGTATCCCACTATTTTATTGAACTCTAGTATCCCTTACTATTAGATTTATAACACTCTGTCGTTTGATTATTATATTGGAAAGGATCCTAGAAACCTTTTCTCATAGTCTACAAGATTTTTCTACACCACTAGTTAGTGAGTTTGAAGGTAGACACTATGCTAGAAAACCACATTCACTCGTGAATCCTTGATCTATTGATTAAATTCTCAACTTCTAAAGATTATACACATGGTTTACTTAACATTTTACTCCAATAGATGAACTTTTACATGTTTATAATAGTTATTTTAAAGGGGGAATAATAATTTCTTGTGTATTCTTATATTTGTGATTGATACAATAGTGTATTGAAAGAGTGATGGTGAGAATTATTAGAGAAAGAGAGAAAAACTATAGGTTTCTATTACAGTAACATAAGAATTATAGAAGACATGGTGCAAGAAAGAAATGGAGGAGATAAAAGAAGGGAGGAGAAGAACACTTCTCACGATTGGCTCTCTTAGGACCAAGATCAAAGACTCCAATAAAACGAATTTATTTCCAAGAAATAATATTATCTATAATGTGATCAACTACTCCAAACAACCCCATTTATTCCCCCCAAACTACCTGTACCAGCCCCAAAAAACTAATTAATGTTAAACAATATGTAACTTACCATATTTAATATCTCATACCAATCATTGCACATTTCATAACACAACACTAGCATAACCACCTTCCCAATAGAGGGAATCATTTGAGGTCAAGTAAATTTATACATTTAACCTAATGTTTCTATTTTTACTAAGTCAATGATTATAATTCCATGGTCTAGAAAAGAAATTATCTTATCCAACCACCATGATAATTTTATGTTAGAACTATCAAGGACAGGGAAACCCGGACAGTTCAAGCACTCCAAATATGGGGTCAAAAAGTTTACCCAGATATCATCTTTTGGTCTGAGATGTTATTTTAAGATAAAGAGTTGGCGTCTCTTAATAATAAATTGTCCTTTTATTATTATTTGGTAAAAATAGAAGGGGAAGTTCAAGAGGGTTTGACATCTTCTGGAAATAGAAGATAAATTTCAATGTGTTAATTTATTATGATAATCATATTCTTTGATTTATTCATTCATATAAGGGAGTTGATTGGGATTTTGGTGGTATTTATGGGAGGATTTATACTACAGAAAAGTGGATGACCTAGGAAATGATTAACCAGATTATTACTCAATATTAAGGTACTCTTCTTATGGGTAGTGACTTGAATGATATTTTGAATGCAGGTGAGAAATAGGGTGGTTCTCTCAAAAATAAAAAAAACAACATAAGGTTATTTTTGAAACTTTACTTAAAGATTTGGGATTCAAGGGTAATAGTTTCATATGGATTTGAGGAAGAGATTCATGTTCCAAAAATAGTGAATGTCAAGATTTATTACCTGGTTCTAAATCCTGGACTGATGAATTTTCCATATACCAAGTATATAATTTGTTTCCAACAAAATCATATCATTCCCCGATTCATATCACAGCTATTTGGGTAAATTATAGAGGTAGGAGACTGTGATATTTTGGTTTGAAATTAATTAACTTAAGGAGGACGGACGTGTAGGAAAATAAGTAATTGTATTTTTGGGACTAAATCCATAGGATTACTTCATGATTTATGGTTTGGAGTCATGTATGGGTAATTTCAATGTAAATAAAATTAAGAAGATTGAGAAGAGGTTAAAAATATATATAGTTAACCATGAGAGTACAGAACGTTTATCTGAGATTCAGTGTTTAGAGAATGAGCTTGATGATATGTTTATAAATTGGAATCATGATGGAATATCAATTCATGGGTGAAATAAATTTGTGCTAAAATTCATTAATAAATTCAGGAAATATTTTTTTGAATATATTTAAGTATTATTAGATATTGAGGTTTTGAAGAATCTAAATCAATGGTGTAAAAGGAGAAACTTTTTTGGATGATTTTAATAGACTCTTATTATTCTCATTCCAAAGATTTATAATCCATATTAACTATAAATATTTGGATTAATTAGTCTATGTAATGTAATTTATAATAAATATTCAAAATATCTTTCTTATAGGAATAAAAATATTCTTACAACTATTATTAGTGAAAATCAAAGTGCATTTTTTCCACAAAAGCTTATTGCATATAATGCAACTATAGCTCATGAGGTGTTTCATTAAATTAAAACTCGATCATATTCTCATAAAACTACTATTTCGAAAATGATGAAGGCTTATGATAGGGTTGAATGGGATTTTTTAAAATCTGGTAATGCAATATTTAATATTTTGGGTGAAGTGTATTTTTTTGATTATGAGAGGTGACTGCTCAATTTCATATAGAACTATAATTAATAAGGATCATTCAAATGTTCTCATTAAATTTAGAGGCCTATTAAAAACTGATCTTATCTTTTCAATATTTATTAATTTTGGTTCTTTGTAATTTTTCTACACTTATTTCAACAGTGATTTCCAAGGATCGGATTTAGGGAGCTAAGTAAAAAAAATGGTCCTACGACTTCTCACTTGTTTTTTATTATTTATTGCCTTAATTTTTTGAGAGCATCGCATGAGGTAGGTCTTGTTATTTTAAAGGATCAAGATAAATCTTGAAAGCTTCAACCCATAAATTTAATTTCCAAAAATTCGAGGCATGTTTTATTAAAGGGGTGGCTAGAGACACTCTGGGATTTTTATAACCTCATTAGTATGAAGAAGATAGAAAAATTAAGGCCAGAACCATCAAAAAAGAAGTGAAAATCGTAGTATCTGTAACACCCCTAGCTTCCACGATACGCTTCTCATTCAATAATACAATAGCTTGCATTGTACGCAACTTCGGAGTTCTAAAACATCGCGACAAATCAAAGTAGCCGTTATGAATAGTAATAACCACTTTTTAAAATTATAGAGATTTTATATTTCAAAATGGACTTCATTTTTGTATTCCTAATATTGAAATTAGCCTATGTTGAATTTTTTGTAATTTTCTGAGAACTTCAAAATTTTTATGAATAGTGAAAAATACTTAAAACAACTTTTTTAATAAAAATAATTTATAGTGATAAATTATAATATTTGGTGGTTTTAAAGTATAATTAGAATATATTTTTACCATTTTATCCAATGGTGGTCATTAGAATTAATTTAACATTGAAATTGGACATAAACAATTGCCAATCTTTTGATATAAATTGTTTCTAAAAAACACGCTATTTGTTGTGACAGCGGGAATTAATTATAAAATTAATTAATGCAACTAATATGTTTGGAATTTTGTAAAATAGACATCATTTTTGAATTCGGAATATCAATTATAGCTTAGGGTGAAATTTTGGCCTTATTCTGAAAAACTTCAATTTTTTATGAATAGTGAAACCACTAAGTGGTTGTTAAATAACTGATTTTTCGTTTAAATGAAATATTACCACTTCTGTGATTTGATTTTCAAAAATCCGACATACATGGTTGTCATTAAGAAGTAAAATGTGGTTCAATGGGATAAAAATAATTTTTTGGTGAATAGTAACTTATTAAGTTCTTAATCGCGATTAGTGGTAATTAGGGTAGTTTAAGGTATAAATAATACTTTAATAATATTAAATGACCTAGACACATGTCCCAACCTCATTGGTTGTGTCATGGCCGACCAAGACAAGCCATGGCCTAACTTGGGGACCCCATGGATCCACTTTTGTTGGGAAATAACATAAATTACTTTTTATTTAATGTTAAAGTGAAAATGACACTAACATAAAGTGTTTTACTAAAACAATTTTTAAGTAGGGTTACACAAGTCCAAATTTTGATTATAAATAGTCATTGGAAAGATAAAAAGATTTCCTATATCATAGTATTTTTTTTATAATTTTTAGACATTAAATAAAGTTAATTATTTATGACATAATAATGATGCAGCGATGACATCATTATTTGACGATTTAAATAAAATGGAAAGATAATATAAAATCTATGAACTACACATGGCCAAAACCAATTGGATGAGTGGATTTAGATGCCTTATCACCTTATCCACGAATTCTATCAATGTGGGACCTTTTAAAACCGAAACACATTTTCAAATAATGTAATGTTCCTTTACTTTCCAAAAGTGCCCCTCCTCTCCTCTTATAAAAGGCCCCCACCTCTACCTCATTTCACACACTCTTCAAGCCATTGGCTCGGCCAACCCCTGCCCATTTGCTCTCTCCACATCCCTCTCCTCATCCTAGAGGATTCCCTTTGGGCAGAATCCTTTCAAAGGAAGCCTTTAGGCTCAACTCAAAAGGAGTTACACTTTTTAAGGTAATTCATTCTCTCATGTTCTTTGGTTTTATTTTGCTTCTCCAACCCCCTAAACTCTTTTTATTTACTTCTTTTGTAACAACACCAGTATCTTAAATATACTAGGATGTTGTTATAAGATTTATTTGAGCTACACTTCCACACAACTACATCAAATGGTTAAAGAACATAAGGTTTCCGTGGATGGCAAAATTCTGCCTCCCGAAACGATGATTGTTCAACACTCATTTAACACCTTCAAAGGTGGCCATTATGATGTCACTATTTTTATATATGATATATAATATGTTTATGTTTTCCTTAAGCTTCTGTTTTTTTTCATTTTGGGCATACCTTTATGGTTTCCATTATGGGTAAAACACGATATCTTCATTTTAGGAAGCGCGGACTACCGCCCCCTGAAAGTGATTTGATTCGTTAATACCATATGTGGGATGTGTGAAGGATAAAGTTAATGATATTATATATGTTATTATACTGGAATTATAATATACTCTCATATCATTATGATTCCATTCCAGAAAATATGAAATAGAAATGGAAGTAGCGTTCATGCGTACGTACGGCTTACCGTCTCCATGAACGGTGCATTTCATTTCTTACCTCTAAATGTGATGTAATATTATAAATGAATGTATGTACTGGATATATATGACATATATGATATCTACATCATGAATACCATTCTGGATATAATGAACCTTTGACCAAATTAACAACATGTAAGTGTAAGAAGCCTATTTTTGACTTAAGAACCAAATACCGACAAAATGAACATTATTAACTTAAATAATTACATAATGTTCATATCATTGTAATAAGTGATATAATAAGGATAATGAAGTTGAAAATGGTTCTTAATAAGGTATATATTAACTCTAGTTTATTATTCAGGAGGTTAAAGAACGGTTGAGTCAAGTCGGACACAAGGTAAGGGAACTTCTTAACCCAACTTCCATTCTTTGGGTTAATCTCCTACTTTCAAATTATGTCACGATGTTATTATGTCCTATTTTGTATTTTTACTTTCTTTATGTGTACCTATAGTGAATACACATAATAGATCTATTTTATTTTAAAAATGATCTTTGTAAGGGAACTTCTTAACCCAACTTCCATTCTTTGGGTTAATCTCCTACTTTCAAATTATGTCATGATATTATTATGTCATATCCTGTATTTGTTCATTATTTATGTGTACTTGTAGTGAATACACATAATAGATCTATTTTATTTTAAAAATGCTCTTTGTAAGGGAACTTCTTAACCCAACTTCCATTCTTTGGGTTAATCTCCTACTTTCAAATTATGTCATGATATTATTATGTCCTATTTTGTATTTTTACTTTCTTTATGTGTACCTATAGTGAATACACATAATAGATCTATTTTATTTTAAAAATGATCTTTTTAAGGACTTTGTCTCAATCTCCTTTCATTGAGGCATATTTGGCTTTATACACAACTTTCTTTTATACGGTGTATAAACCCCTTTGACTTTTACGTTTATTCAAAAGGAATCTTTTTTATACGAAGCGTTTTGCTAAACGACAAAAGGGAATGTTTTTCTTTCCGTACTTATGCGGCGACAACGACTTCTCCGCCGCCGTGACCATTATTTGAGTTTCGGCTTCCTCTACAAGCCATCACTTTTTTTAATGAAAAATAAATACAAAGTTTTAACTTACTTTTATTTTGGTATTGAAAATGGTTTTGAAAGCGTTTTTATTATATCAATGTGTTGTATTGATATCTTGTGATTGGAATGTGGAAATGTTATGTTTCCTTTATGCATGTTTTATGTGATATGATTATGTTATGGTTTATGATATGTTTAAACCTATTCATATGAGGAATGTATTGGACTTAATAAGTGACGGGTGGGGCCCGCTATAGCTCCTCGATGCATCGGTAGGTCTCATGAGACAACTAGACGTGGAATTGGCCGAGGCCCTTTCCCAATTTGATTTATGGTTTTGGCCGAGGCCTTAATCATTTTAGACGTCTTGGCCGAGGCCTTGACAAAATGTTTCAGAATGTCCGGCATTATACATTCCCTCATTATGAAAGTGGTTATTGATATTACATGTGATTATTCGACCAGTAGAATATCCATGTGAAGAAGTAAATGGCATTATCTCATTTTACTTTTGCCATATTATGTTGAAGTTCATGTTTAAGAGGCTTTTGTTTTAGTTATACATTGCCTTAAATGTTAATGTTTATTTATGAAAGCTTCCGCATTATTGTTATCCTTACTGAGCATTTGAGCTCACCCCTTTCAATGTTTAAAAATTTTCCAGGTTGTGAAGAAGTATTTTATGAATGACCTGCAGGGATAGTCAGAAGAGGATATGAGTGTGGACTATGGAGACTTTGTTATTGTAGTTTTTCACTTTATGATGTAATGTAACGTTTACGAATGTATCTAGTGTTTCCAAGGCTACTAAACTAATCGGTCTTTCGAGACTAGATCTTTTGTGATCATGCCAATGTTACGAAGTAATGCACCGACTCTGGGTAGCTGGGGTCGGGGCGTTACAGTTGGTATCAGAGGCAGTTTAGTACTAACCTTGGAAGCTAGATTTAGATAAACTCTGATTAGAGCACATAGCCCAAAGATAGACTTTGAGGATTAGTATAGAAGAACTTCCTAGAATTTTAGTATTGTAGAGATGTTGTGAGTTTTCCGAGCAATACATCCCTGTCTGGATACGAGCAGGTAGAGGTGGCTCTGGCACAGATGTACCTAGGGGTAAAACCCAAAAACACCGCTTTGAGCTAGACTCAAACGGGAACTGGTGCACAACAACGGGCCTTGCTGCACTCTTGGTTATGACACTCCCGGGGGATATGCTTAGGATAATTCTCATTTTCTTTACAAACCATTATGTAAGGTTTATGAGTACATACTTCCTCAAAGGAAACATTTCTTTTTATGATTATGGATTATATCCATAAATAGTTCAATTTATGTTAAGTATTATACAAGTATGGAATTATGTATTTTGATTCATAAACTAATCTGGATTATGCCATTGTTTAGAAATGGCGCCTAGTAGAAGGAATGGAAACTGTATCAATGCACGAACTCCGTGTAGGGATTGCCCTCCTGCTCAAGATAATTATTGTGGACCTGGAGATACAACTGGTGCTGATCAACTTATTACCATACTGGGACAACTCACGCAGGTTATGAATAACAACCTTACTCGTATGGAGCACCCTGATTCGCAACGTGGAGGATCAATGCTAGACCGTTTCATGAGGCAACAACCGCCAACCTTCAATGGGAGTACAAATCCTACAGTAGCTGAGCAATGGATAAATTCCTTAGAGAAAATATTCCATGCCTTGGGGAGTAGTGAAAGGGAGAAGGTTGTCATGGCAGTTTACCGCCTCACTGGAGATGCCGATCAGTGGTGGTCACTAATTCAAAACACAAAGGAAGATGATGACGTATCGAATATGGAATGGAGGGAGTTCAAAGAGATTTTCTTAGAAAAATACTTTCCTCGTGACCATCGAGCAGATATGGAAAGGCAATTTCTGAGTCTGAGGCAGAAGGAGGATGAGAATGTCGCAAAGTATGAGGCTAACTTTACAAGGTTAGCGAGGCATGCTGCCGATTATATACGTAACCCAAGGAGTAAGATTGATCGTTTCTTTGATGGGTTAAAACCATTTCTCCGTCGAGCTTTAGTATCACAATCCTTCTCATCATACGAAGATATAGTCTCATGTGCTATCAAGACAGAAAAGGAATTCTCTAAGTCTTATGACAACAAAGTAAAGCAAGAGAAGAAGAGAACGGTGGAACAAGAGACAGATAAAGGGAAAAATGGAAAGAAGGATTTTCCATTATGTGATAATTGTGGGAAGAATCACCCTGGTACTTGCTTAAAAGGAATGGGAGTCTGTTATAAATGTGGAGAAAAGGGTCACCAAGCTCGTGATTGCAATGGAAAGAAAGAGGCTGTCAAAGTTGAATGCTACAATTGTAGGGAAACAGGGCATTATGCAAATGAATGTCCTAAGCGTCAAGGAAACTTACCTCAGAAAAGGCCAAGGGATCAAGGCCAATCTTATGCTGTGACTACAGTTGAAGCGGAATAATTAATGTATTGGTGCTTTTGGACTCAAGGATTATATTCTGGTTATTAGAATAATGTGATATATATATAAGGATTGTACTGCAGTACTTGTTGGTTTCAGTAAGGTTTTAATATGATTAAGGTAATCATATTTTTAGTATGTGACAATAAGAGAAACTTTTCTTTGTTTGGGGAATCTGATGTTACAATTGAATTTGGAATTTAGAGACCTTTTAGAGAAAGTCTGGATGAAGGTATTTTGGATAACTATAAAGGTTGGAGTGGATTAAGTTGAAATTTGGATGGTATTGTTTAAGGTTAAAAAATTTATGAAGATTATTTTTGGAATAGTATAGTACTATATTTTTAGGAAAAGGACAACCTGCAGGGTGGGGAATAACCCGTCGCGTCGGACAAAGCTGCAGGAATCGAACCCACAACCATAGTGCGACAAGCCTTTATTTCCTACCACTAGCCTACAAGAAGTCCCTGGTTATTACAAAATAATTTTACTAATCTAAATGGTATGTGTTAACATTTGGAACCTTATACAAATAGAATAAGTATAATATTTTTGAGTTCTATTACCTTTTTGAGTAAAAGATGAGTTGAAGGTTGAAACTCTAATTGTCAAGCATAAATATATATATATATATACCTATCTCTTATTCAATGAATAAATTAATTCTTAAACTTTAGTAAAGGGATATTAAAACAAAAAAAATGTGTTATCCTAATAACTTATGTTTTGTTGAACTGATGATATTTTAAATCAACATAGATTGAAGGCTTTGAGGCCCTCAATTTGACAGTTGATTGTGATTGATGACCTCAATCAATCCCTACAAATATTTACGTTTTTCCTCCAATTATATGTCTCTAATTGCCACCAATGTTCTCCTTATCGAGATCATGATTTGGTGGTGACTTTCTTATTTCCATTTCCCTCTTATTAAGGCTAAATTTTATTTGCCTTATTTCCGATGTGGGTTTTCCTCAAAGGTATTTTCTTTTTTCAACCTTTTATTTTCAAAGAAGAATTTCAAATTGCGAGGACGCAATTTATTGAAGGAGGGGAGAATGTAACACCCCTAGCTTCCACGATACGCTTCTCATTCAATAATACAATAGCTTGCATTGTACGCAACTTCGGAGTTCTAAAACATCGCGACAAATCAAAGTAGCCGTTATGAATAGTAATAACCACTTTTTAAAATTATAGAGATTTTATATTTCAAAATGGACTTCATTTTTGTATTCCTAATATTGAAATTAGCCTATGTTGAATTTTTTGTAATTTTCTGAGAACTTCAAAATTTTTATGAATAGTGAAAAATACTTAAAACAACTTTTTTAATAAAAATAATTTATAGTGATAAATTATAATATTTGGTGGTTTTAAAGTATAATTAGAATATATTTTTACCATTTTATCCAATGGTGGTCATTAGAATTAATTTAACATTGAAATTGGACATAAACAATTGCCAATCTTTTGATATAAATTGTTTCTAAAAAACACGCTATTTGTTGTGACAGCGGGAATTAATTATAAAATTAATTAATGCAACTAATATGTTTGGAATTTTGTAAAATAGACATCATTTTTGAATTCGGAATATCAATTATAGCTTAGGGTGAAATTTTGGCCTTATTCTGAAAAACTTCAATTTTTGATGAATAGTGAAACCACTAAGTGGTTGTTAAATAACTGATTTTTCGTTTAAATGAAATATTACCACTTCTGTGATTTGATTTTCAAAAATCTGACATACATGGTTGTCATTAAGAAGTAAAATTTGGTTCAATGGGATAAAAATAATTTTTTGGTGAATAGTAACTTATTAAGTTCTTAATCGCGATTAGTGGTAATTAGGGTAGTTTAAGGTATAAATAATACTTTAATAATATTAAATGACCTAGACACATGTCCCAACCTCATTGGTTGTGTCATGGCCGACCAAGACAAGCCATGGCCTAACTTGGGGACCCCATGGATCCACTTTTGTTGGGAAATAACATAAATTACTTTTTATTTAATGTTAAAGTGAAAATGACACTAACATAAAGTGTTTTACTAAAACAATTTTTAAGTAGGGTTACACAAGTCCAAATTTTGATTATAAATAGTCATTGGAAAGATAAAAAGATTTCCTATATCATAGTATTTTTTTTATAATTTTTAGACATTAAATAAATTTAATTATTTATGACATAATAATGATGCAGCGATGACATCATTATTTGACGATTTAAATAAAATGGAAAGATAATATAAAATCTATGAACTACACATGGCCAAAACCAATTGGATGAGTGGATTTCGATGCCTTATCACCTTATCCACGAATTCTATCAATGTGGGACCTTTTAAAACCGAAACACATTTTCAAATAATGTAATGTTCCTTTACTTTCCAAAAGTGCCCCTCCTCTCCTCTTATAAAAGGCCCCCACCTCTACCTCATTTCACACACTCTTCAAGCCATTGGCTCGGCCAAACCCTGCCCATTTGCTCTCTCCACATCCCTCTCCTCATCCTAGAGGATTCCCTTTGGGCAGAATCCTTTCAAAGGAAGCCTTTAGGCTCAACTCAAAAGGAGTTACACTTTTTAAGGTAATTCATTCTCTCATGTTCTTTGGTTTTATTTTGCTTCTCCAACCCCCTAAACTCTTTTTATTTACTTCTTTTGTAACAACACCAGTATCTTAAATATACTAGGATGTTGTTATAAGATTTATTTGAGCTACACTTCCACACAACTACATCAAATGGTTAAAGAACATAAGGTTTCCGTGGATGGCAAAATTCTGCCTCCCGAAACGATGATTGTTCAACACTCATTTAACACCTTCAAAGGTGGCCATTATGATGTCACTATTTTTATATATGATATATAATATGTTTATGTTTTCCTTAAGCTTCTGTTTTTTTTCATTTTGGGCATACCTTTATGGTTTCCATTATGGGTAAAACACGATATCTTCATTTTAGGAAGCGCGGACTACCGCCCCCTGAAAGTGATTTGATTCGTTAATACCATATGTGGGATGTGTGAAGGATAAAGTTAATGATATTATATATGTTATTATACTGGAATTATAATATACTCTCATATCATTATGATTCCATTCCAGAAAATATGAAATAGAAATGGAAGTAGCGTTCATGCGTACGTACGGCTTACCGTCTCCATGAACGGTGCATTTCATTTCTTACCTCTAAATGTGATGTAATATTATAAATGAATGTATGTACTGGATATATATGACATATATGATATCTACATCATGAATACCATTCTGGATATAATGAACCTTTGACCAAATTAACAACATGTAAGTGTAAGAAGCCTATTTTTGACTTAAGAACCAAATACCGACAAAATGAACATTATTAACTTAAATAATTACATAATGTTCATATCATTGTAATAAGTGATATAATAAGGATAATGAAGTTGAAAATGGTTCTTAATAAGGTATATATTAACTCTAGTTTATTATTCAGGAGGTTAAAGAACGGTTGAGTCAAGTCGGACACAAGGTAAGGGAACTTCTTAACCCAACTTCCATTCTTTGGGTTAATCTCCTACTTTCAAATTATGTCACGATGTTATTATGTCCTATTTTGTATTTTTACTTTCTTTATGTGTACCTATAGTGAATACACATAATAGATCTATTTTATTTTAAAAATGATCTTTGTAAGGGAACTTCTTAACCCAACTTCCATTCTTTGGGTTAATCTCCTACTTTCAAATTATGTCATGATATTATTATGTCATATCCTGTATTTGTTCATTATTTATGTGTACTTGTAGTGAATACACATAATAGATCTATTTTATTTTAAAAATGCTCTTTGTAAGGGAACTTCTTAACCCAACTTCCATTCTTTGGGTTAATCTCCTACTTTCAAATTATGTCATGATATTATTATGTCCTATTTTGTATTTTTACTTTCTTTATGTGTACCTATAGTGAATACACATAATAGATCTATTTTATTTTAAAAATGATCTTTTTAAGGACTTTGTCTCAATCTCCTTTCATTGAGGCATATTTGGCTTTATACACAACTTTCTTTTATACGGTGTATAAACCCCTTTGACTTTTACGTTTATTCAAAAGGAATCTTTTTTATACGAAGCGTTTTGCTAAACGACAAAAGGGAATGTTTTTCTTTCCGTACTTATGCGGCGACAACGACTTCTCCGCCGTCGTGACCATTATTTGAGTTTCGGATTCCTCTACAAGCCATCACTTTTTTTAATGAAAAATAAATACAAAGTTTTAACTTACTTTTATTTTGGTATTGAAAATGGTTTTGAAAGCGTTTTTATTATATCAATGTGTTGTATTGATATCTTGTGATTGGAATGTGGAAATGTTATGTTTCCTTTATGCATGTTTTATGTGATATGATTATGTTATGGTTTATGATATGTTTAAACCTATTCATATGAGGAATGTATTGGACTTAATAAGTGACGGGTGGGGCCCGCTATAGCTCCTCGATGCATCGGTAGGTCTCATGAGACAACTAGACGTGGAATTGGCCGAGGCCCTTTCCCAATTTGATTTATGGTTTTGGCCGAGGCCTTAATCATTTTAGACGTCTTGGCCGAGGCCTTGACAAAATGTTTCAGAATGTCCGGCATTATACATTCCCTCATTATGAAAGTGGTTATTGATATTACATGTGATTATTCGACCAGTAGAATATCCATGTGAAGAAGTAAATGGCATTATCTCATTTTACTTTTGCCATATTATGTTGAAGTTCATGTTTAAGAGGCTTTTGTTTTAGTTATACATTGCCTTAAATGTTAATGTTTATTTATGAAAGCTTCCGCATTATTGTTATCCTTACTGAGCATTTGAGCTCACCCCTTTCAATGTTTAAAAATTTTCCAGGTTGTGAAGAAGTATTTTATGAATGACCTGCAGGGATAGTCAGAAGAGGATATGAGTGTGGACTATGGAGACTTTGTTATTGTAGTTTTTCACTTTATGATGTAATGTAACGTTTACGAATGTATCTAGTGTTTCCAAGGCTACTAAACTAATCGGTCTTTCGAGACTAGATCTTTTGTGATCATGCCAATGTTACGAAGTAATGCACCGACTCTGGGTAGCTGGGGTCGGGGCGTTACAGTATCATCAAGACAAATATTATCTTCATGAACACACTATTTAATATAAACTTTTTATCTCACAATATGTCATAAAGAAAGATACACACTTCTTATCTTCATCTTTTTTAAAATTATTATTTTTGGACTAAACCAGATAGAATTAACCCCTTCTACCATTTTCATGGAATTAATGAAGATACTATCATCCTAGTCAACTGATTCAAAGATATATCTTCCTATCAAAAATGATAAATTCTTTCTTAATAATTTCGTAAATATGATAATACCAATGATGCACACAATGAAATATATCTTTCTGCGATTTCATTTTCGTAGTGTTAGAGCAAGGGATTTTCGATGGGCTTAGAAGGAGTATCCCCAGAGGAAAAAACCAACTTCAGTAGAAGTGTTCCTCCCTAGACAGATGGAAAACTAGGATGTTGGGGAATAACTAAAGGAGGGGCCCACCTATTATCTTTATGGGACACCAAGATTCATTTGGGGATTTTTAGTGCCCATTTTCCCTTTTTTCTGTTATAAAAAAAATATGTAATTGAGAGGATTGGGGGATTTTCTAGGGAGTATCGACCTAATGGTTTGGGTGGGATAGTGGTAAAGTCTCTCCCAATGTGTATTTTCTTCTAGTTGTATCTATTTTGGGTTTATTCAACATATATACAAAATTCATTCCCTTATCCCAGTCCTATTGTTCTATCGTTGGTCCTGCATACTCCCTTTAGGGAGAATCACAACCAAATGCGTCTTGATAGTACGGAGCAATTTTTGGGAACTCTAGAAATGGATTTTTTTGACCTCTCCACAACCATTGACTACAATCACCACGATCAGGTTTCCATCTGTTCGACACTCAACCAACTCACGCACTTCTTGGAAAAATTAACAAGATAAGACCCTTCTCTATATGTGTCATCCGGCTTGGCTTCCACACCTTCTACAACCTCTACTAGCCCTGGTTTGGTAGGGCCCAATATTGGGTTAGCCACCAACCCAGCATTTACTTCCACTCTTCCTTTTTCTCCAACACTCCTAGTGAAGCTTCCCCTTTTTATAGTTCCGACACCCGTGGTTGGCTTACCCATGTGGAAATTTATTTCCTTATCAATTAAAATTTCAATGAACTCAATGTATCCCATTACCAGTTATATATAGAAGGTGTGGTTGTACACTAGTTCATTATTTTTGGGGATGTTCTCCCTCAGATACCCTAGACACCCTTCAAAGAAAAGTTAATTCATAACATTAGTGGTATTGAGATTTAAAACCCCTATGAGGAATTGGATTCCATCCATAAAATAAGGAAAATATGTGACTATGTCAAGAAATTTGAACACATGTCTTCCCTACTACCTCACTAGCCATATCAACAATACATGGTCTACTTCCTTCATGGATTTGGTGACGAAATTGGTAGTTGGGTTTGTATCCTTAATCCCAATACTTTCCTCCAATCCATGAACCTTTCTTGCCATGACAAACTGGTGGTCACAAAAGGGGTTGTCCTTCATAGTTGTTGGGGGGATCACACTTCTAGTCTAGCAGGAATGACACAGGATGGTCGTTACTTGTCCGCCCTCATCCCCACACACCTCTTTGTTTAGATTCTCACCCTGACTACCACTCGACAACTATCTCGGAGGAACTTCCGCAAGGGGGTTCCATAAACAAAGGGTTCTTCCATCCCTTTAGGCACGAGTGAGATGAGTTCAACAAAAGGGGTTTGTGTTTTCAGTTTGGAATGCCCTACAACCCAATGCACAAATGTCCAGATGCTAGGATTTGTGTAATTCTATTAGGTTTGGATGAATTTCCTTTTGATGATAGAAATAATGTATTGGATAGACTAGTTGGGTAGGGGGATGAGGACTCCTCAGTTGAGGTCGAATGTCAGGTCCTCCACCATCATGGAACTGGCACTTTTTTTAGGCTTCTAGCCATGAGTATTTTTCTTCAATAAAGGTGGAAGGTTTGGTTGGTGGAATTCCAGTTCTGATGTTACTAAATAGAGGAGAAACCCATAATTTTATATCACCACATTTTATATCATTACTTTTTGTCCCTATCAATGAAGCAAACAAACAATGTTTTAAGCTATGTGATGGCCACCGACTATGGATGAAAGCTTTGTTCCCACACATGTTGTTAAATATGATCCCTTATACTTGCTCTATCACTAATAATGTTTTGGACATTAGGGACTGGATCTGATTTTGGGAATTGTATGGATACAGACTCTTGGTCAGGTCCAGACCAGTTGGAAAACAATGACTGTGATGTTTAATAATGGAACCCACACTTTTACTCTTCAAGGTGAAGCATGCCTAGGTCAGATAATTTTCTCCTTACATGAGCTAACCACCCATCTCAGGAGAAGTGTAAGCCAGTGAACACAGGACATGAAACATGCCATTTTTATTGTTAAATAGCAGCAATAACTACAGGGTATCCTTCTTCACTTACAGGTGGCTTTCAAAAACCCCTGGGATTACCTCCACATCATTCCAGTGATTACAGGAATATCATTCTACATGTCCAAGGACCCATTTGGATCAGACATTATCACAAATAGCATTCCTAGAAAACAGATATCAAACAGAAAGTTCACAACCTACTACAAATTAGCACCATTCGTGCTAGCACTAGTGCCTAATTCATCCCATTTTTACTAGTTAAAAAGAAGGATACTACATGGTGTATGTGTTTGGATTATCATGAACTGAACAAGGAGATCATGACTGATAAGTTTCCCATTCTAGTGGTAGAAAATTATTTTGATGAACTTCATGGGGTAACTTACTTTTCCAAGATGGATCACTAGTCTATCTACCTAAAAATCCTAATTTGAGAATAAAATATATAAAAGATAGTTTTTCACTTGCATAACTATCACTATGAGTATTTGGTTATTATTTTTGGTCTCAACAATGTGACTTCCACAATTCAATTTATAATGAATGATCTATTTTATTCTATTCTACACCAATTTATGGTGATATTTTTTGATGAAATATTGGTGTACAACAAGACCTAGGAAGCCATATACTACACTTAAAAATTTTCTTCCACCGCCTGCATGGAAACACCTTCTTTTCCAACTAGAAAAAATGTTGTTTCAACCTGTAGGAAGTGGATTACTTGGGTAACAATCTATCCCCTGAAAGTGTGGCCATGGATCCTAAAATGGTCAAGGATATATTAGGATCTCTAATTCCCATTTTAGTGAAGTATGTTTGAGGATTTATTGACTTTACAGGATATTACAGAATATTTATTCAATATTACTATAAAAATTATTATCCATTTACTATTCGGATAGGAAAGACATCCTACATCTAGAATATGGTAACCCAAACTAATTTTGATCATCTTAATAAAGATATTACCTAATAACCAATACATTCACTACCAGACTTCACCAAACCCTTTGAAGTAGAATGTGATGCTTCTGGGCATGGGTTGGGAGAAATACTTATGCAAGACCACTAGCCTATTGCTTTTTTAGCAAATATTCATCCCCATCTAACCTCTCCAAGTCTGCCTATGAGAAGGAAATAATGGCATTGGTTCTAGTTATTCAACAGTAGCAACCCAACTTATTGGGATTCCCATTTCTTGTATACTCTGACCAACACATCCTCAAATACCTCTTATAGTAGTGCATCACTGTGGCTAAACAGTATTATTGGCTTTCCAAGCATCTCGGCTCTCATTTCGATGTCAAACACAAACTAGGTCATGACAACAATGTAGAAGATTATTTATATTGGCAGAAATATTCCCTCGAATGGTGGTTATTCCACTCTTTTCCTACATGGAAAGAGGGTTGTGATCCCAAATCGGATGTTCACAATGAATCCTACCTCACTAACATCATCCAGCAATTTTGGTCTACCGCCTCAGCCCCCACCAAGATTATGTTGTCTCATGGCACATTATTGTACAAGGGGTTCCTTGTTTTACCGGAAACCTCAAAATGGATCCCTTATCTTTGGGAAAACTTTCACTCCTCACCTCATGCGGGTCACTACGAGTTTTTTTAGACTTACTATATGCTTGATGAAAATTTATTTTGGGTCAGAAAGCGGCGGTAGATTTTATACTTTGTCCTGTAGTGTACCACTTGTCAACATTATAAGTACTCCACCCTTTCCCCTACTGTCCTCTTGAATCAACTACCAATACCTAATGCTATTTGGGATATCCTCTATGTTGATTTCATTACCGGGCTTCCAAAATATAAGGGGAGTTATGTGGTGTAAGTTATGGTCAAAATATTATGAAAATATGCCCATTTCATTCCCTTCAAAAACACTTTCACAACCAAATTGGTGGACAAAAATTTTTCTATGCAGGTGGATCAACTTCATGGAATCCCTAAATCTATTGTAAGTGACCGTGATCAAATATTTCTAAGTCATTTTTTGGTAGAGATTTTTCATTTACTAGGGATAATGATAAAAATGAGTACTGCTTACCCCCAACAGACAAACAGTCAAAAAAATTCATTTACCACTATTTAGAAACAAAAATTCACTGTTTTTCTAGTTACCATTCCAAACAAAGGTCCATTTCTCTCTTGTGGGTTGAGTTACATTACAACACGACTGGGAATTCTTCCATAAAAACAAATCCCTTTGAGGTGGTCTATGGTCACCTAGAGCTAACTATTTTTTTCATTCTCTCCCAGTGAATTTTAGGTGAAGGATGCTACTACAGTGTTACGGGACTGAATTGAGGCTCTCACTCAATTAAATCGAAATATAATTTGATCCCATCTCACCATGAAACTACAAGATTAATTTCATCATTGTGACGTTTGTTTTCAAATTGGGTACCATTTTTTTCAAAAATTAGGCCACATCACCATCATATAGTGGATCAATACATCCACTAGAAATTGTCAGCTCAATTTTTTAATTCTTTTACCATCTTAAAATAGATTGGAACCATGTACTATATGATATATTTACCCCCTTATACTTGGGTTTTCCCCATATCTTATGTTTATAAACTAAATAAATCAATTGGCCCCAACTTCCCCACCCCGCTCTCCTTCCAGGTTTGGGTGTGAACTCTATAGAATCTTCTGAACTAGTCATAACCTTGGATCACCGCACTAAATGGAATAATAATATATCCATCCCTCAATTTTTAATTTAGTGGAAGGGCTACCCAATGGATGATGCCAATTGGGGGGATGAATTCAACATTAGAAAACAATTTCCTTACCTCAATCTTGAGGAAAATCCTGATCCAAAAAGGCGAGGAATTGTTAGAAAAAGTGATTTTCCAGAGCCCTAGAGTGTGTACTCTAGGAGGAAAAAAACCAGCCCCCATAGATGCGGTTCACCTGGACAACAAGATAATGCACTGTTGAGGAATAACTGAAGGAGGGCCCCACTTGGAATCTATTAGGGACACCTAGATTCTGATTGGGATTGAAGTTCCAAAGGAACGAATAACAACTGAGAAGGGGGTTCAAATCAGTTGTTCACTTTTTATAAGTTTTAGTAATTTTGAAACTTAACCCCTACAAACTATTAATGTTTATAACCTTATCACCTTTTAATAAATACTCGTTCATGAAAAAGTGGTAAATCAAGTAGCACATGGGATTTATAAGTTTCGACCTCAATGTGAGAACATACATGATTTCCATACCCACTCCTGCGGGTCTATATAAATTCACTATTAAGAATAATTTAATAAAATTTAGGTTAACTCCCATTATACACCTTCTATCTCCTATAAGGAATTATTATACCAAATCCCATCATTTTACAATTTTTTATTATAAACAATTGAGAAAAAATAAAAGAATAAAGACTTTGTTCAAACTGCTCCACAAATTCTCTATAAAGAATCCTCAGTACAATGTGGTTGGGTTTGATTCTATCAATCCTATTGAATCATTACGATAGAATCATTATGATGAACCCTTTTCTAAATCTATGCCTAAAAAGTTTCTCTTTTTTCTAGATAATAAAGCATTCTATTCTCATTAACTTCTAAAATCTTGATCCGAACCTCCTCAGTCCAATGAATTCAGTGTGATGGACTCAGTATGATGAACAATATTCTCATACTTTACTTCTCAAAATATACTCAACTGATCAATATGATATTCCGAATTTTGATAAGAAAAACCTCAAGGTGTCCAATACTCTTCTGAGATATCATTCAAAAAAGAATCCTTGACCAGAATTATGCAGCACTCCACCTTATCTGCATAAGAAAAGGTAGTAAAGTTTGAATGAACTGTGCTTATATTTATAGGCTACTCAAAATAGTAAATGTGGGAAATTTAAAAACCATTCCCGCTTACCCAAACATCAAAACTCTAAAAATTACCTACATTTAAACATCAAATTTTACTTCTTAAAACCTTCTCAATATATCTATGAGAGTTATTTTCTCAAACAAACTAACTTTTCTTCAATCTAATTTAACTTCCTTATCTTTTATCCAATGTAACTTCTTAGTCTTTATTATGATGAAACTTCCCCATCTCACCATGATATGACTTTATTCCTCTACTCATTATGATATAACTATATTCTTCTCATTATGATCTGATTATCTTGCACTTCTTAATAAGATCTAACTATCCTCTTTAGACTTTTTCTGATTTAATTTCCTTCTATGAGTCCATTTGATCAAATTTTCTTCTCTAAGCTAGTCCAGTCATCTTTCCTTCTCAGAGTCAGTCTGATGGAATCCTACTAATGGTGGAATTATTATTATTATTTAATTCTAATTAATATGATAGCTCCTTTCAACTAATTTTAAATTCTTCAAACTTCATCCTCTTTACACATTCTAAATTCTGACAAATTTTATGTCTGGTATATATGCATTGGATATTCTATTACTAGGTTTCTAGAACTAAAAAAACATTACAATTCCTCTATTACATCAAAAGCTTTTATCATCATATTTTTCATGATTTATGAGGACTCTATGAATAGAAAAGCATCATCTAATTTCAGTTTAGAAATTATGAAAACTTCCTAACTCCTAACTTTATTTTCATAAAACATCGTCTTCAACAATATTATTACTTTTTCACTCAACAACTTCTTACTTTCTAACTAAAAAAATTACTTCTTTCTCTGACTATAGAAAATGAAACCTTCCAACAATCAACAACTTCGGAATCCAATTATTTTGGATATGATGATATGTATATTTGTTTTACTATTCTAACATAATCACTCTACAACTTCTGAATTTCTAACCAACACTAATTCCAATGAATCTTGAAATTCAGGTTGATGGATATGATTCTAATGGTGCATTAGATAAAAATTATTATAAAACATCCATCTTTAGTTGTCAATACACCTTCTACGTATGGAACCTCTCATTCTGAACACTTATGTTTGGAAACCTGTGTCCAGAAAACAACTTTCACAAAGTAAAAAAACTTTTCTCTCCCCTTCTGTTAGGATTAAAAATTTAAAAACATATATCATTCTTACACAAACTCATTCTGATGGACTCGGTCTGATTCTAAAGAACCAAAACATTCTTTTACAAAAAGTTTAATTGTAAAAAAAATAAATTTTTTTAAAAAAACAACATAATGGTTATTCACTAACTACATCTAAATAATTCATTAGTGCTTCATTCTAAAAAATGAATTTTCCACATTTAGTTCATAAACAACCCAGTCATACTCAACATACCTCTATGGAGGTATAATATTTCTTATAGGCCTATATTTTTTAATAAAATTATAATATGGTGGTGAAGAAGGAGAAATATCACATAGGATCTCAGAGTTATCATGGGATGAGGAATTCAATGCAGAATCTGACTGAATATCAACATCAACCTGAGTAATAGATGTATGTTGTCCCAAATCATTAAAATATGAGGGAATTATCATGTAAATATCATCAAATATTACATTCCTTCTAATAATAACTTTTTTGATTTATAGACACCACAACTTATATCATTTAATGACTAATTTATAACCAATAATGATAAAATTTCTAGATATGGGTTTTAATTTTCCTTTTTCTATATGATCATAAGCAGGACATCCAAATATTTTCAAATTAGGGTACGATATGGGAGTATCAGTACATTATTCTTCTAGATTCATCTTTCCAAAATTAGTTGATGAAGGAAATGTGATTAGTAAACATACAGTTTCATAATCTTTAAACAAAATGATTTGGGTAAATGAGACTTAGATAGAATACATCGAACATTCTCCATCAATTTATTATTCAAGCATTCTTCCATGTTGTTTTGTTGCGGAGTAATAGAAACTATCAAATAACTCAAAATTCCTTCTGTCTTGAAAATGAATTAAATTAATTAAAACAAAATTTTAGGACAATATTATTAGGACAACTCTTCACTTTTCTCTAAATTTTATTTTCAATCGTAATATTTCACTACATAAAAGATTGAAAGACTGTATCTTTCTATTTTAAGAAGAAAATCCCCAACTTAGTAGAAAAATAATCCATAATGGTTATCATGTAGATTTAAATTCTTTTAGAATAAACTCTAGTTGGGCCCTAAATAGCATAGTTTATATATTTTATTTCCCTTTTTGAATTTTTAGTGATCTTTTTGAATCTAACTCTATTCTTCTTCCCAAATATATAGTGTTCATAAAATTCCAACTTTTTAATACCCTGGCCATCAAAAAGACCTTTCCATCTCTATTCAATCCTTCCATTTTGACTCATATTCCCAAGTCACATATTTCATAATTTTTAAATATCTTCATCAAATAAAGGATTATAAATAGTTGCATCTCCAATAACATTTGAACCTTAAAGAACATAAAACCTCCCAATTTTTTCCATTTCATCACAATAATAGATCATTTACAAACCTTTAAAACTGAAACTTCACTAATGAAATTTTAACTATTTATATCAATAGTATTTTATGAAATTAAATTTCATTTCATATAAGGGACATGTATTCCATCAGTAATATTTCACACAATGCCATCAAATATATTAATTAGGTTGCCTTCAATTCTAGTAATTATATAAGATACATTATTTCTCACCAACACAACACTTTTTGTAGAAATTTCATATGTTGAAAAATATTATCGATTGAGAAACATATGAAAAGTAAAATTTGACTCCACAATCCAGTTGTCACATAATTTAGATTCACTATTAGAAACAACCAGGAGTTTCAAATCACTATTATTATCCTCAACGACCCAAGATTCTGTAGATTTTTTTGTTTTCCTTTCAAATTAACAGGTCTCTTATTATTGTTCTTATTTTGTAGATGAATCATTCAAATTTAATACATCCCTTATTATTACATTAATTATAGGTTTTATATTTATTTCAATATTCTGACCTCCCATTTTAGAAGTGAAAAATTTATATTCTCGTGTTCTTCCTCTGAAAATCAAACCATCTACCTGAGATTTCAAACCAACAATAAATAGTTTTATTTGATCATTAAAAAATAAATCCACAAAAATCGCTTCCAGAGTGTGTTTATCATGACTATAAAAAATTGAATCTCTAAATTTCATGTACAAAGGAGGAAAAGATCCAGAAAAAATTAAATCCAAATTTTATCCATCGTATTTCACCTTCATATTTTCCATATTAGAAATAATTTCTTTAAAATTTACTAAATGAACTGTAATAGATATACCTTCCAACATGTGATGGGAGTATAGTATCTTCTTAAAATGGTACTTTTTTATAAGACTTTTCATCATATAATGTTACTTCAATTTCATTCATAATGCAGTAATAGTTTACTCTTTCAAAATATCCTACAAAGTCTGATTTTGATAGGTGCAGTTGGATTTGTGAGAAATAATCGATATCCTTGTGTTATTTTTCCTCAGTAGTTAACAATTTAGGGGTCTTGTTGAATCCAAAAAACTCATCATCTAAATACAACTTATTGAGAGAACCCTTCATCTTAAACCGCCATAATGATAATTAGGTGTTCCGATCCAAAAATAGAAATATCAAACTTCATAATTTCCAGTTTGGGAAAGAGAAATAAGATTGGGAGATAGATTGGATCTTCAATGTTCTTAAAATCATGAAAACATGATTAGATATAGGGTTGATATAACCAAATCTTATGCTACTATTTTTTTTCAAAAAAACATCGCATAAACTACTATGGAAAAAAGGAAAAAACAAAACGTGAACACTAGAATTTTATGTGCAAACCCCAAATCGGGAAAAACCATGAGAGAGGTGGTGCCAAAAATCCAATATGAGATACAATTGGTGCATAATGACTCATATAGATGAAAAAGACATAAATAGTGTAATTTATCACAATAATTTTTAGAGAGATAATTCTCAACATTAACAAAGATAATAAAGGGGTGTTGACAGCATTAATTAGAGATACGGGTGACAACACCAACATGTGGGTGAGGAAACAACAGTTGTGAGGATTTTTAGTGAGGTGAAAATAGTATCTATAGGGTGGGTATGGTGAAGTACGGTGTTTGAAATGTGTAGTAATCCATTGGTGACTAATAGGGGTGATGAGGATGAGGGTAAATCATGAGTAGTGGGGTGGTGAATAGAGGGGATTGACGTGGAATGGTGGGTGGGGAAATAATTAGGGTTTTGGGATCAAGAAGTAGGGTTCATTATTTAATAACTGGGTGATTGCTAAATGTATTCATTCCAATAAAAACAATTGATTTTGTTCATTCTGATTCGACTACAAGCTCACTGTGGGCTATTCCTAGCCCTTCTGGTAACGTCCACGCCACCATGCATGGTAATGATCGAAACAAATTTACTTGCTTTCATGATAATTATGTTATCCATACTCAGGAGTATATTCTTTGGGGCATGGAAAATGATGTGGGAGATTATGATCGGGAGTTTTCACTGGATACATGGATTTACACTATTGATTTTGTTCATTTAGAGGGTTATTTTAGTGTTAGCTATGTGTAGATCCTAGAATTTATAATTTTTACTAGGATGTTAGTATTAATGTGATTCTCTTGGTATTGTGGAGGCTGGGGATATTGTAATACCAATAAGATTGATAAAAACATCTTCAAACCCAAGTAGGGTGGCCTAGGTATCACTCATATACTGAGTTTTGAACTTAAAAACTTCAACAGAATGAGAAAGTGATGGATCATATTGTGATTTAAATCATTAGGCTTTGGTTTATTCTTGTATTAATAAATCATTAGGGGTTGTATAACATTGCACTAATTAAATTTTTATTGCATTACATGGTTTCTTGTTGATCTATTTCCCTACTATAGGGAATAAAAGATTATTATTCATTAAGTATATTGTTATTTTTGTATGATTAGGTTATTTATATAATCAATACTCATTCAAAAACCTATGTTCTTGATATAATGGTTATTTTTTGGTGATATTATAAAATCTTATTATTCCATCTCTATATATATATTTCCTTTAAAATCCATCTAATCATATATCCCTGAAAATTATTAAATTATCTATGGTTTTGACATAACTGCCAATAAAATCCAACCAAATATTAAAAAAAAAATGTTAAAAAATTAGAAGGGGTTGTGAAATGAAAGGTACTGTCATAGGAGCTTTCAAATGATGTTCTGTTTCTTGTTATTTAGGTGCAGCTGAGTGGATGACCAAAGTCATCTCTCAAAGGAGGAAGTAATTTAAGACAACATATTAAGGTAATTTGAAAATAAAATTAAATAACATAAACACACTACTTGAAATTATGTGTTATTTCTTATCATTTATAAAACTTGAATAAGTTTTCTAGAAGAAGATTTCATTTTTTTTGAAACGAAGTTCTATTAAAAATACACCCCAAGAAAATGTTTTTTTAGAAAATATTTTAAGAGTAATTAATATAACTCAACATATTCACTTAATTATTAATAATTATAATTTAAATTAATATATAATTAATTTTTATCCACTAATTTTCTAACCCTCAAACCCTATGTGAGTTAACTTAACTAAAAAGATTAAAAGAGATAAACCCTTTGCTAGCTTTGAACATACAATCGTAACAACCTGCTTTGATTGTCATTCTAAGGATAGATTATGGTCAGTGGTGAATTAGGGAACATATCCACTATATAAATGAGTATGAATTGATCTTATTGATTGTATCTGAACTCTACAAATTTATCCGGTGTGGTATTGTTTTATCAATTAAGTTTGCGCTCTCACAATTTACACAAATCCTCCACCTCACATGATTTTGTGTTAATTGTTCAATTGTTTACATAATTTATTATAATTTAAAAAATCAATTAATTGATAATATTAATTGAATTATAGTATCCCATTTATTCAAAATAAATGAATTAAAAAGTTAATAGGTAGAACAATTTCTAAGAAAACTACTCTTCGATGGGTGGTGTACTCATCGGAGAAGTGAATTGCATTTGGAACGGTTTAGAATGAGTATATCCCAATCACACATCTAATCATGAGTTCCAGGCCAAAGAGGAATATCAAAGAAGAATAAAACATAATAAAATAGAATAAAATAGAATAAATAGAAGAGGTGCTAATAATTTTATTATGAAAACAAAAATATTACAGCATGGAGAAGTAGAAGAAGGCTTTGATGAAGGGATCCTTGCTTTAAGAGCTACCATTCTTTAAATGCTTGGATAATTTGAGTTTAACCACTTATCCTATTCTCTAAACTTCATAATTCACGTCACAACCCATTCAAATGAGAAAAAACCCAATTTATATAATGGAGGGTAGGCTAGGTTTCAAGTGGTTTCAAGTTGTTTCAAGTGTGAATGGGGAAATTCGGCCCAATATTTTATTCCAAGTTGAACCACCTGATGGATCTTAAAAACCCATGAAACAACTATCCATCTTTTATGATGATTTATTAAAAAAACTTTTTCTCAATATCCTCTAAAAAATTAGTCCCAATATAAGCTTGTATGTATATGTTATATCCCAAATACAGAACCGATGTCCAATCTGGTGAGTCCAACCCATCTTTGACTTTATGGCCCTTTTAATCCAACCAAATGAATGCATTATCTCAATAGTCCTGAATAAAAGTTGGAGATCATTTAGTGAGGAATAATAAATCTAAAAAATTGTATGTTTAAATAATTCAATGTAAAATATTTATGTCTTAATTACTAAAGTGCACTTTAAAGGGTAAAGCTTGAATTTTCATCAAATTTTCAAAAGAATGATCTAATCCCAAATATTTTTTAAATAAACACATTTAACACAATTTTGGGAAATTTTTTCATTTATTATCAATAAAATATTCAACAAAATAATGTTTTATAAACTCTCCCACACATACCCTTTTTCACTCCTAGGAAAAACCTCATATCATGTATTCAAAATATTTGTGAAAAAATATACAAGTTCTTATTTTTAAATATATAGTGGAAATATAGGAAAAGTAAGAATCCCATAAAGAGTCAATATCAATAAATTTTAAATTCATTGTCTCATAAATTGTGTCAAAACAAAATTTAGGGAGATTCAAAACACTAATCATTTCGAAACCATTCATGGTTTTATCATACAACTAATTCTCCACGTGTGTGTGTTCCAACCATTCCAAACTCATAAATCCATCCTTTATTCAGTATATTTAGGTCAAGTAAAACAATTCCTTTTTTCAAGTTTAATTTTCTGAACTTGTTCGATATTCCATAGCAATCAAATTTCAAGACCCACTCACTTATGAATTCCTGAAAGTGAAACCTTAAACTCCTGACCTCGATATCCCTATATGTTTTACATTTCATTACACCTCTCATTTATTATTATTTTTTCTTTTTTAAGTTTCACTCAGAAAAAATCTCACACTTAACTCTCAACTCATGTTTGATCTCCTAACGTCACTAATTTTAATTTTCATAACAAGATCAAAGGGTAATGAAAATTGGTTTTTGACCTGTCCAAGACACAACCCATATTTGATTTGAGGGTGTACAGTAGTAGGATAATAGGTACACACGTATAGGTCAATTAGGTACAGTAATGAAACCAGTCAGAAGAGAAATGAATGTATGGATCAACAAATTAATTTTTTTTACCTAATTTGACTATACCTTCAATTGAGTAAGAAATATTTCACAATTCGTGGTTGAGTGAAAATTTGTGTGGAGAAATCAATGAAACAATTTACCATGAACAAAAATCACAAATAGTGATGTCAAAATCTAAAAGTTTTTATAATGGAACAACCATTCATATCATTAATAAAATCAATTTTTATAAAAAGAAACCCTTGATGATGAAATCTTTCTCTTGCTTATAATTATACTAATGAATTTTGAAAACATGAATTTTCCATAAGTTCTACACGATAATGTTACATGATATCTTTAATTTCTTTGTTGATTTTCTTTTTTGTTTTTTTTTTAATTTTAACTGTGAAATTATAGAAAATACACACAAAACACAGAAATGAAAATCCTAAATATCTACCCCAAAATGTTATCCCCTCTCCCACAATTAAAATATTACATTGTCCTCTATGTGAACTTATGAAATGATATGTGTACATGAAATGATTAATTTTTAATAAGACTAACAATATAAAAGTGAAAGGGTTAGGAACAGCTTGATATTCTCAAGTGATGATGGGGTTATCTAGTGTGATGAAATACACTACATCAGTAGAAATTCCCTCAATGTATTTATTCCAATGTTTCCCATTGACTATAAATCTCTTTCTTATGTCCTCCTATATGATCTCCATTTCACAATACGGAAAAACATTAGATACAATATAAGTACCTAACCATATGGAACACAACTTACCGGGAATCAGATATAGTCATGAACTATAGAGTAGAACTTTCCCTCCAACATGAAACTACATTTTTTGGATAATTTTGTCATGATCCACTTTTGATCATTTCTTATAGAGCCTTCAGTTATCATTTGAGGATAATGGAATCTCTTTAGGCTCTTGAATTTACACCTTCCTCTGAATTCTATCTTATGCCAAATCCATGTTTCTTCTCTTTATAGCCCAATAATCCCGATTCTTGACTTCCACGGAGAGATGATAGTAATTCCCATAAACAATTCAAAATGGGGACATACTAATGGGTGTTTTGTATGCCATCCTATAATTCCAAAGTGCATCATCCAAGCACTTTCTCCAATCCTTCCTATTTGGATGCATGGTCTTCTACAAAATTTGTTTCAACTCATGATTTGAATCTTCATCCTGGCCATTTGTTTGGGTATGGTATGGTGTTGATGTTTTGTGTGTCACCCCATACATCCAAAGGAGGGAAGACAAATTCTGATTGAAAAATTGTGTCCCTTGGTAACTGATGATGGCCTTCGATACTCCAAACCTACAAAAAATCCATGCTTTGACAAAGTCCACTAAAACATGAGAATCATTAGTCCTAGTGTCTTTAGCCTCCATCCATTTGCTCACATAATCAACAGTGGACACAATGTACAATAAACCAAAATAACTTGGAAAAATACCCATGAAATCAATTCCCCACACATCAAAAATCTCACAAAATAATATGGGCTGTTGAGGCATCTCATGTCTCCTAGAAATGTTTCCCATGTGTTGGTAACAAGAGCATGACTTACAAAACAAATGAGAATCACAGAATAAGATAGGCCAACATAATCTAGAATCTAAAGCATTCTTAGCTATGAGTTAGGGTCCAAATATTCCTCCATATAAAGGTGTATGGAAAGAATTTAGAACACACTCAAACTTGGGATCAGGAACTCACCGCCTAATGAATTGATCACTACACATGCGCCAATGGTAGGGATCATCCCACACATAATACTGAAAATCAGTTTTTAATTTTTGGACATGATTTTTCTTTTAAATTTTCATGGATTTCAGATGCAACAAGGTAGTTCACTTAATCAGCATACCAAGGATGTGTATCGGAGATGGAATAAAGAATCTCATTGGGGAATGTTTCCTGATGTGGTACTTATTCCAAGGTGTTAGCCTCTAATGTGTGAGTAATCCTACTATTGTGGTCTTCCACTAGGTTTTTTACCCCATATTTTCCTTTATCTCAATATCAAATTCTTGAAGAAGGATCATCCATCAGATATGTCTAGGATTTACATATGGCTTCTTCAAGAGGTACCTCAGAGTTACATGATCAGGAAAAAATCTAATTTACAACCTAATAAATATGAACATCATTTATTTAAAGAAAATATGATAGAAAGAAACTCCTTATCTAGGGTTTTGTAGTTTTATTGGGCCGAATCCAGTGTCCTCGATCTATATGAAATCACATTTGAATGTTCGTCCACCCTCTGAAATAAGATAGCTCTGACCGCAAAGTTGGAGGCGTCACACATAAGCTCAAAAGGAAGCTCCCACTGTGGGGGTTGTATGATTAGTGGAGTGGTCAGACCCTTCTTTACCTCATCGAAGGAAGTCTTGTAAGAATCATCAAACACAAAATTGTAATCCTTTTGAAGTAATCATGGCATAGGTAGAGAAATATTACTAAAATCTTTGATTAAGCACCGATAAAATCCTTCATGCCCTAGGAAATATCTAACATCACTCACACGTTCATGACAGGTTAAGGATGAAATAATATCTACCTTATATCTAACAACCTCTATCCCATGTTTTGACACTACATTCCCTAAGGCTATCCCTAGATCTACCATGAAATTACACTTTTCAAAGATCAAGACCAGATTATTCTCAATACAATGATTCAACACCTTTCCCAAACTATAGATTCAATCATCAAATGAAGACCCATACACTGTAAAAGCATCCATAAATACCTCCCTGATGGTCTCAAGAAAATAAAAAAAATACTCACCATGCATCTCTGGAAGGTACCAGGGGCATTGCAATGTCCAAAT
The DNA here is from genome assembly GCA_963277665.1 of Viscum album. Taxonomy (NCBI): domain Eukaryota; kingdom Viridiplantae; phylum Streptophyta; class Magnoliopsida; order Santalales; family Viscaceae; genus Viscum; species Viscum album. The sequence continues at coordinate 1,122,824,611 of OY728121.1, forward strand.
GGCATCCTTCGGTAGGAAAATGTAATGATGGAAAAATTTAATGTTGTATTATTCTGATCCTCCGGAGTAATTGAAACCTAAAAATATCCAAAAAAATCTATCCAAGAAACAATAGCGTGTTTTCCCAACTAGTCTCTCAAAAATCTAATCAAAAAATGGGAGTGAAATGGTCCTTGTGAGTGGACAGCTTTAGTTTCCTATAATCAATACACAAACACCAATTGTTTTTCACCCTCCTTGGAACTAACTCCTCTTTATCATTTTTAACAATAGTTACATCACTTTTCTTAGGCATAACAAGAATAAGACTTACCCACTAGGAATATGAAATGGGTTAAATTATACCTTCCTTGAGAAAATTTTCAACCTCTTTTTTAACAACTTATAGAAGGGTTGGATTGATTCTCCTTTGTGGATGCCTAACTGGTGTATCGCCATAATCCAAAATAATCCTATACAGGAAAATGGGAGGCTAATACTTGATATTTCAGCAAAGGTCCACCAAATCTCCCTAATTTTCTTCCTCAAAATATTCTAATGTTTTTCTTCATGTTCAAAAGGGAGATTGTTAGCAATTATAACAGTTAATTTCTCACCACTTAACAAGTATGGGTATTTTAAATTAGGTGTAAATGGATTGAGTTCTAGTGAATGGGGTGATATGTGGATGGAGAAATTTAAGGAACTAAAATATGTGCACAATGAACATCAGTATCATAATATATGTCATCAAAATCAGATAATAATGAATCAAACCCATCATCATACTCAACATCAATGTCATAATCAGAGTTCACATGATCAAAATTAGAATATGAATCTATTTCAAAATCAAATGTAAGATATGTTTTGGCATTATAAACTAGTGTGGAAGTGCTCTTAGACATCAAACTAGAACCAACACTCATAATCTACCTAAGCATATAACTATAAAATTCCATGGGGTTTTTATTTGGTGGTTCAAATAGGAGATAACAAAAGCATAATGGTCCTCTGATGGGGTACTTCATGGAGTCCATAACATTAAACATCACAACTTCATCTCCAAAATCCATGTAAAGTGTAACCACATGAACATTTATGATATTTTTTCAGTTTTGAGGAAGGTACTTCCTAAGATAATTGGATCATTAGAACTTACCTAACCATCCTCCATGTTAAGCATGTAGAAATCTTCCGAAAAGATCATGTCTCTTACCCAAACAAGTGCATCCTAAAGGATTCCCACTACATATGAGGTAGATCTAGTCACCAAATTTACCACTACACTCATCAGCATCAACTCAACAACCTATAAAGAAGAGAATATAGGGTTAGATATCACATTTATGGAAGATCCTAAAAAATAATGATCATTAGAGAAGTGAAACTCCCCTATGGTGAATGGGATGGTGAATGTCATGGGATCCATGTACTTTGTCGGCATTGATAGAGTTGGTCTAATGAGTTCTGACACATTCCTTCCATTATTGATCCTCTCATTTCCCTTGATCCCTCTTCAATTTTTACAAGGTTCTTTTAAGAATTTCACATACCTTCTTATTTTCTTGATGGCTTTAAGAAGAGGGATGTTGATCTCTGCACGCTTTAATGTGTTCAAAACCTCTTTTTTCATTGCATCTTCAGCAATATTCTTGGTTTCTACCAATATATTTGTAAATGGGAGGGGTTTATGAGGAACATCATCAATATTTTTCTTACCCTTTTCAATATCCTTAGGTTACTCATCATTTGGTCTCTAATGGGGCTTCTTTGAAGTTGAGGTGAATCCCGGTGGAATGAAAGGTGTAGATGTATCAATTTCTTTATTCCCACTTGTAAATGTGAGGGCACTGACATTCCCCATGGGATTTAGAGTAATTTGGGAAGGTATATTTCTAAAATTATTTATTTCTAGTTCATGGAGGGTGGTGTAAATCTATCTCATTTGAGTCTTCGACTCACTCAGCTCCGAATCATGACACATCAACTCATTATGTTGATTAAGAAAATTTTGTTTCAAAAGTCCATCAGTGTTAGAATTTACCTTTGGTGGGGGATTTCCTTATTTTTGGCTTGTTTATTCTTTGGATTCAAATATCCTTTGGGGTTATTGGAAACCCTACTAGTTAGGCCGAGGTTGCTGGATGTTTTGTTTAAAAGGGAGCTTTTGTTGTTATCCATATCCATACCTCATGTCTCATTGATCCTTCCACACTTGATTTTATGTTGGTGAAAAGAAATCATTCTTATTTTGGGGATTTGGATGTTGCTACTACTGATATGGTCTCCAAGTGAATATTGTTTCACAATCCTCGGACTCTTATAATTGGGGTCAATAGTTAGTTGGGTGGTCTATTTCAGTGAAAATTCCATAAGGTCTCACAGGATTGGGTTGGTATGTCTATTTAGATAAAGAAATTTGTCTTATTGTAGTGGTCAATTATTCCATCTTGGTATCAATTAAATGTCTTTCAAGAGAATATGGACTTACATTGTTTACTCCTCTAACATGTGGTGTACCTCGATCTCCATTTTTTTAGTTTTGTGCCATATTTTCTATCAATGCACATGAAGCTAATGGTGTTTTGTCGACCAATTCCCCTCTAACCATGACATACACCATGATTCTATCCATAGGTTTGATTCCTGCATATATGTATTAGATGAAGAGTTTCTCATAAATTTGGTGATGTGGACAGCTTTCACACAACTTCTTGAATAGCTCCCAATACTCATACATTGACTCCCCTTATACTTGCTTGATCCCTAAGATCTCATTATGAATGTAAGTGGCCTTTGATACTGGATAAAAACTCTTCCTGAAAAGATGTTTCAAATTGTTCCAACATATTACATCTTCACATTGTAAATAATACATCAAATCCTTTTCATCGCCATCAAGATAAAATGGGAATGCCCATAGTTTTTTTACCTTTAGATACATTACTTGGTCTAAGTGTTGACCAAACCAAATTAAATTCTTTTAAATATTTTTCTGGATCCTCACCATAAAATCCATGAAACTTTGGAAGGAGGTTAATTAACCAAGATTTTAGTTCAATGTCCGATTCAATATTTGGGTATGCAATATAATTTGGTTGATAGTTAATATTTGGTGTTTCAAACTCTCTAATTGTTCTTTTAAGCTCATTTTTGTTTTTTTCAGCCATCAGTTGTTGTTTTATGTTTTAATTAGAATTGTTTCAAAATTTAATGTTACTATAATGGAGTAATTCTCTTACTGGTTGAATGTTGAAACTTCATGTAGACTGAGAATGTCTGATTCTAGCCCTAAGGTCGTGTTCAATCTCAGGGTCAAGATTTAAGAGATCCTGGGGATTAGTTTGTTTCATAAATTAATGAATGATAAAAAAAGAAATGTGGATAAGTGCACTAAATAAAAAGATATGATGTTTGATTTGATTGTCTAATAAAAATAAAATAAAAGAAAAAAATGCAAACTTGAGAAATGGGAAAGATGAACGAAAGAGGAGAATAAAATAATAAAAATAAAAAATAATAAAAATACCTATATTTGGTTGAATAAATTACATTCCTCCCAGGAAATGGTTCCAATTTGAAAGGCATTGTCTTGGGTGCTTTCGAATGATGTTCAGTTTCGAATTATTTAGGTGTAGTAGAGTGGCTGACTAAAGTCATCACTCAAAGGAGGAAGTAATTTAAGAAAACATATTGATGGTATTTTGAAAAAAAAATTAAATAACTTAAACATACTACTTGAAAGGATTGGGGACTTTTATTGTTTATAAAACTAGAATAAGTTTTCTGGAAGAAGATTTCATTTTTTTGTTTTTGTTTTTGAAATGATGTTCGATTAAAAAGACACAACAATAAGATGTTTTTTAGAAAATATTTTAAAAGGAACAATTGATTTAACTCATCCTATTAACTTAATTATTAATCATTAACATTTAAATTAATCTCAAATTAATTATAATCTCATAATTTTTTAACCCTATAACCCTATGGGATCTAACATAACCACAAATATGGAAATAGTTAAACCCAAGGCTGGCTTTGGAACATGATATCGATGCACCCTGCTTTGATTGTAATTCTAAGGATAGATTATGGTTAGTGTTGAATTAGGGAACATACCCACTATATAAATTTAGAAGAATTGAGCTTATGCGTTTTATTTTAACTCTACAAATTTATCCCATATGGTCTTGTTTTACGGATTATGTTTTCACTCACACAATTTACACAAATTCTCAACCTCACATATTTTTCTGTTAATTGTTAAATTTATTACTTAGATTATTCTAATTTAAAAACTAAATTCATGGATAATATTAATTGAAATAAATTAGCTCATTCATTCAAAATAAATGAATTAATAAGGTAAGAGGTGCATCTATTACTTTGAAAATTACTCTTCGGTGGGTTGTGTAGTCATCGTAGAGGTGAATTGCATTTGCAACGGTTTGGAATGGGTATAGCCCAATCACTCTTATACTCTTTAGTTCCAAACCGAAGAGGAAGATAAAATGAGAATAAAAACATAATAAAATACAATAAATAAATGTGCAACTAAGATTTTTATTATGCAAACACAAATATTACAACATGGATAAGAAGAAGTAGGCTTCGATGAAGGGATCCTAGCTTTAATACCCACCCTTCTTTCAATCCTTGGATAAATGGAGTTGAAAAAATTATAATATGACATAAACATACTAATTAATTTCAAAACCTCTCTAAATGAGAAAAACACCATTTCATAGAGTGGAGGGGAGGCTAGGTTTCAAGTGGTTTCTAGTGTGAATGGGGAAATTTGGCCAAATTTTTTATCCCATGTTTTACCGCCTATTTTTTCTTCAAAACGCATGAACCATTAGTCCATATATAAGTTTGATTTGTTATAAATTTTGTGATAGATATCCTCTCTAAATTTGGGACCAATATAAAAACTTATGTATTAGTTATGCCCTAAATAAAGGACTGATGTCCAATTTGGCGAGTCCATCCCATCTTTGAGTTCAGGGCCCTTTTACTCCAACCAAATGCATGAGTTAGCTCCATAGTCCTAAATAAAATATGTATCTCATTGAGTGATGAATAAGTATACAAAATTTTTGTTCAAATAAATAAAAGTAAAATATTTATTTCTTAATTACTATAGTGCACTTTAAATTGTAAAACATGAGTTTTCATCAAATTTTCAAAAGAATGGTCGAATACAAAATATTTTATAAATAAACATATTTAACATAATGTGAGGGAATTTTTTCATTTATTATCAATAAAATATTCAAAAAAATCTTGTTTTATCATGAACCCCCTCTAAATTTTATGACTAGAGAGGGTTGTGCATGACTCCATGTAATATAAATTTAGTGGGGGTTGGGTATAATCCCTCTAAAAACTACCACTAATATTTGTTTAGTGAAGGGGTCTACAAGGTATGCATTCTTAGAATTAAATTTCATGTAAGTAGAGATTTTACATAAATCGAAGTCTCTTCACGTGGATTCGAAATCCACCTCTTCTTATGCCTTCCAAGCTATTTAACTTCAAAAAAAATAATTTCATAGTGGTAGGGATAGATATATCCCCATGGTTCTATGAGAACTATTGGGATATGGAAGGAAAATAGATTATATACTAATACATTCATGTAACTGTTGGTATAAATCATTACCAATGGTTTAAAACCGTTGGAAATATCAAACATCATGTCTATACAAACAGTTTCCCCCAAAACGTTGGTAAATGTGAAGTAAAATGTTATATACCAGTGGTTTGTAAACATTTGGTATATGATTTATACAACTACAACAAGCTTTCCACCCCCCACGTGCACCTGTAGCACTTCCACCAGTTGGTCTGCATCCCCCTGTTTTCATAATTCAAACAGAATTCTCAGTACCTGCATAATAAATAGATAATTATGTATGAATTCATACAGAATTCATACAACACATAATTCTCAATACCTCCAATTCTGCATTTAATTACACACATACAGAATTCATAATTCATAATTCATAAGTTAATTAACAATTAACACATATAGAATTCAATTCAAAATTCAGAAGTCAATTACCCTATGCATTACAGAATTCTAAATTTAATACATATAATATTGAATTCTCTATAACACATACAGAATTGAATTCAGAATTCAGAATGTAATAACCCCTATATAGTAAAATCATGTTTCAGGTTTTGAATATGGAATTTTTGTTCATAGGAATGGGTAAATTCAGATGTGATTTGAATTTTAGGATAATGTGGTATCCCATGTTGTAGTAAGGGGTAATGTGATAAGGGGGATTGGGGGGCTTCCCAAGGGGTTGGGGTCTGTATAAGGGGGTTGGGGTGTCCAGGGGTGGGGTTTGTCTAGGGGGTGGGGATGTCCAGGGGGTGGGGGGTTGTCCATTGGGATGGGGGTGTCCAGCAGGCGGGGGTGTCCAAGGGGGTAGTCTGTGTCTAGGGGTGGGGGTGTCTGGGGGGATGGTGTGGTGTCCATAGTGGGATATCTAGGGTGGTGGGGGATGTCTAGGGGGATGGGGGTTTCCAGGGGTTGTCCAGAGTGGTGGGGGAGCTTTCCATGGGGGTGGGGTGTCCTGGGTGTGGGGTGGTGTCTAGGGGGTGGGGGATGTTCGAGGGGGTTGGGGGGTGCCCAATGGGGTAGGGGTGTCTGGGGGGTGGGGGTTGTCCAATGGGGTGGGGGTTTTCTATGGGGGTGGGGTTGTCAGGGGGTGGTGGGGGTGTCCAGTGGGTGGGGTGGTGTCCAGGGGGTGGGGTGGTGTCCAGGGTTGGAAGGGTTTTCCAGGGTGTTGGGGGCTATCCATGGTGGTCGAGGGTGTCCAGGGGGAGAGGGTTGTCTAGGGGGTGTGGGTGTCCAGGGGGTGGGGAGAGTTTCCAGGGGGGCTGGTGTCCAGGGGGTGGGGTCTGTCTTGGGGGTTGGGGTTGTCCAATGGGGTAGGTGTGTCTAGTGGGGTGGGGAGCGGTCCAGGGGGTGGGGGTCTTTCCATTGGGGTGGGGGTGTCCATGCGGTGGGGCGATGCCTAGGGTGGTGGAGGGGATGTCCACGGGGTTGGGGGATGTCCAAGGTGGTAGGGGGTGTCCGGGGGTGGGGGTATTGAGGGGGTGGGGTGGTGTCCAGGTGGTGGGGGCTATCCAGGGGGGTTGGGGGCTGTCTATGGGGGGTCGGGGGTGTCCAGGGTGTGGGGGTGTTGAGGTGGGGTGGGTGGGCTGTCCACATGGGTGTGGGGATGTTGAATGGGGTAGGGGGTGTCCATGGGGGTGGGGTTTCCAAGGGTGGGGGTGTCCAGGGGGGTGGGGTGTTGACCAGGGGGTGACAGGGCTGTCCAGGGGGTTGGGGGCTGTCTAAGGGGGAAGGGGGTGTCCAGGGGTGGGGGTGTCTAGTGTGTGGGGGTTATCCATGGGGTGGGGGTGTCTAGGGGGTGGGGGTGTCAAGGGGGTGGGGTGGTGTCCAGGGGTGTGGAGGGGTTGTCCAGGGAGTTGGGGGGATTTCCATTGGGGTGGGGGAGTCTAGGGGTGGGGGTTGTCCAGGGGGTGGGGTGTCTAGTGGGTTGGATGTATAGGGGGTGGGGTTGTGTTTGGGGGGGCTATCTAGGGGGTTGGGCACTGTCCAGGGGGGATGGGGGTGTCCGGGGGTGGGGGGGCTGTCCATAGGGTGGGGGGTGTCCAGGGTGTGGTGGGGGTGTCCATGGGGTAGGGGTGGGAGGGGGGTGGGAGGGGGCTGTCCGAATGGAGGGGGTATCTAAGGGGGTTGGGGGGCTATCCCTGGGGCATGGGGTGTCGAGGGGGGCGGGGGTGTCCTGGGGGTCGGGGGGCCTGTCCGGGGGTTGTAGGGGATGTCCAAGAGGGTGGGGTGTCCAGGGGAGGGGTGAATCAATCACATCAAATCATCAAGTCACGTTTTATTATTTATAGACAAAGAAATAAAGATAATGTGACCTACCTAATCACACATACATTCAGGACAACAAATCATGATACATCAAATGTCATTAATATCATTCAAAAAAGTAATGGATTAAGATATCCCTCATCACCATCACTATCATCATCTTCATCATCAGCCTCACCCCCAACCCCATCGTCATCCCCATCATCGTCCCTGCCCTCCTCAACTCCATCCTCGTTTCCCTCATACTCTTCCTCGACCTCCTCCCTTCCCTCCTCTGCCTCGCCCTCCTCCTTCGTCTCAGCCTCCTCCTCACCCTACTCCTCCTCCGCCTCACCCCCCACCTCTCCCTAGTGTCAAAAACCACTATAAATTCCACCTAGTGCACCATATATAGAATTCATCAATGACATATATTCATCACAATTTGTACTAGCCTCTGGTGGATGTCTTGGATGTAAAACTTCCATTAATTTCGTAAATGCAGTATTTTCCAGCAGTCTATCATGTTGTCTCTATGTACCTTTTTTTAGCCTATTATGCCTGTTCCTTAACCTTTTAGAACTTGGAAGCACTAAAACTCATACCTGAGGAGGGACAATACCTCTTCGGGACTATACTCTTCCCAAGTCGGCAATGTACTCTGTCGGGGTACTCATCTCCCATCACCTGATGTAAATGATCATTCGACCCAAAATTATGAGGTTCTTGGGCAATAAGGGCCTCTAAAGTAGCCTATTACAAATATAAATAGATTGTTAAGTTACAAAATCGATATTAAATTTTAAAATCAACAAATTAAAACTTACAATCTACTTCTGAGTTTGTTCATTAACCGCACTTTCATCTTTATTCCGTCTACTCGAGAAAAACTATTTTTATTGAGGAACACATCCTTCAATATTAAATGTTTTCCCCAACAGTGACATTGAATGTAGGAAACCATAATTAAATATAATTTAACAATAATTAATTTCATAACTAAAATTATATAAACAACTATCATACCAGCTTCCTCTCATGATCTGGCATCGTAGTACATCCCAATGTGTGGAGATATTTTTTAGCATCAATGTTTTTATATTTCTTCTAGATGATTCCTAAATAAGATTAAATAATTAAAAAAGATAATATTAATTAAAAACAAGAAAATTATTATTTAAATACCTCAAATGTAATTAATACCTTAAACTGGGTTGTCGTCCAATGAGTAATCATCTGCCGATACTGTTCAAATTGACACTCATCATTGACAGGGATCGCCTCTAGCTCTATTATAACTCTCGCACACCAGCCAATATACAACTCATGCATATAGGCTCTCTAAAGCTCACATAAATCCTTTAGATGTGATGGTTGGTCACCCTCACCATCAAGGAAATTAAACTAAAGCTGACACCAAAATATTAATTCAAATAAATAAAAAAATATTGCATTAAATACAACGTATTTTTTACCCATATCACTACCCAAGAATTATCTTTGACTTCATTTGGAAAATGTCGCTATGAGGGAAGGCTGAAAAGAAAGATGTCAGAGTATTTGGGAAGCGTCGCCAAAAAACTCCGACATTGTTGCCTTATTTTTTCAATCATTTAACTGTCTTCATTGTATTCCACCATCAACTGTGTGTGGTGGTTCCAAACCGCATGCATGTGTGTACTCCCCCACCCCTACCTCTTATTTTTAGATGTATCTATTATGATAGAAAAAATAATATTTTATCAATACATGTTATCATGAAAATAAATAATGGTATAAAATGTGTTAGGGTTGTGTAAATACACCTGCGGTAGTCTGATCAATGGGAACCGCTGGATCCACAGAAACTGTAGGAACACCCTGTACAGGGGGATTGGGTCCCAATGTATACTCCGCAGGGTAAACTCTAGTGGTGTGGGAGTCAAATAACATGGAATATTAAAGCTCGGAGAGAAGGAAGAATAATTAAAAGAAGCTAACATGAATGGCTAGCCGAATGCTGGATGGGGAGTGGGTATCATCATCGGATATGGTAAAGATGGGTGAGGAGGCTCAAATTTAAAAGGTTGTGAAATCATGGGAGGCCTAAATATCCCATGTGTCCCTAATGATACATCGGGATCAGAATTTGGGATATATGGAATGTCAGTGGGAGTTTCATGGTCTAATTAGGTATGCCGACCAGATCAGCTAGCTCTCATACCCCCCCCCCCCCTTCGTACGAACACCCTGAGTACTGGGACCACTACTAGGCTACTCATCAAATAATTTTTACCTAATAGGTGTATCCTGTAAAAATGTTTAAAAAAATTAATCACATGATATTATATATTATTTAAATTTATATATTTGAAATAAAATACTCTCTACAGGCACTAGTGGTGGAATTCCTATCTTAGCCATGCGAGATTTTTGTCCATCATCTTTTTCCCTCGCCTCACTTCAATTAGATTCATTTCCTGCATTTGAAAAAAAATATGAAAGTAATTAGAAAAGTATAAATAATGTTTAACCCAAAAACAAAATATATGAGAGGTAATAGAATGATCCATGGATAATTTAACTATTCAATGTTATAGGTGATATTTAATGGATATATAATGGATTTAATAATTTGTACAAGATGTAATAAAAAATTAAGTTTAAGTAGGATGGTTATTTACTAAGTGTAAAAATTCTATATATTATGAATGATTAAAACCTTAAGATTTTTTTGAAATGATGATATAAACATATGAACAAGGATAAGATATATACAAGATTCATAAGGGGTAAAACTCTTGTGGAAATTAAGGAAAAATTTATTTTCTTTAGCCCAGGTAGATGATACATGTTTCTATACATGTTTTGCATAAGAATACAAACCATGATATTCATTATCTAATGAAATGTTATAGGGAGGTCTTATATTTATAATAATTTTACGCATGGTCAATAAAGTGTTGAAATGTTCACCAAGTTAGAAATGTTGGTTTCGAAGGGTTGAATATAGTTTAATTCCAAATTAGTTAATGCAATTCAAATAAAATTACAACCAATAAACATTGAAAATTCACATAACGGTTGGATTTGATACAACATATTTGTAATCAATATTAAATCAATTTGAATATTACTAACCTTAACAACCCAAGTCAAGAAAAAACAAAATAATTGAGAACATGGATGGATGATTCTATATATTTCCGACTACAACTTCAGGTTCTCAGTCAACTCTGAAAATTAAGTGATTTGAGTCATCAAGAGTAACAAATGGATCGTTTCCAATGGAAATAGGGATCATTTCAGTTCCATCATCACCATAATAAAAATATTTCTTGGAATTAATTCAATAATGACACCAAATTTAGGTCCAAGAAGGTATTTGGCCTAAAAAACTTGTTTCTACATTGATGCCAATATATATGGTTCATCGGTAGCAAGAGTGTGAGTCATATCAATTACTAAAAATCCACAATCATAAATAAATCTCCCCAACCTCTTCATCGAATCAAACCACTAGCATTTCATCATAGTGACTTGTCCATGAGAGTAATAATCCAATATTATTATTATTTCCACAACTTCATAATAACCTATATTTTAAAATTGTGGTCTACTATTTGATGCACTGGCATAACAGTCTATTCTCGAAATAACCATAACACCATAATGTTGTGTTCTCATGTTCTTTTCTCATTTAGTGATAATAAATTTGTACCCATTCATTACAATTTGTTTACAGTCATGAACCATGGTATTAGGACCCAAATTTGATGCTCTTATTTCCTCAGAGACAAAGTCAATTGGAAAACTCAATACCTAAAATATAAATGAATATTAGACTTAATTAAATATTATTTTAATAATTTTAAAAATAAATATTATTAATTTAATTTTTAACCAAGAAAAAAACTATTTTCTATGAAAATTCGCCCTCTTTCTCAAAGATAAAGAACGATGATTTCTATTTATCATCAATTTATGTTCCCTGTATATAAAAATATAAATAGTTTAGTATATATATATAAGATATACATATTCAATTTACTTACAAGATATATTCATCGAACAAATCACCGTTGAAGAAAACTGTGTGATATGCCATCTCTCGCTCTTCAAGGCTTAATGTCATCAATGTATATGATCCAGGAATTCCTCCTGTTTGAAGAAGTGATGGAAAATGTGGTTCAATTTTCTCATTCTATTTTTCTTCATTTCCCATTGGTCTGTTAAATCTTGTAGTATGATCATACAAATACATAGAGAAGAAATACATACATTCTTGATCTAAGTAACCATTCACAATAGAACCTTCGGGATGATTCCTATTTCGGACATAAGACATTAATGTGAACATATTTCATTCAGTTCGATACATCCAACAAAAATAAATAGGTAATTAGAGAAGTATTTCAGTTGGAATATGGATATTCAGATGCAGTATGATTTTGAAAAATGATGAAGGAAATATTTTCCCTAACTCACACAAAATTAATGGGGAATCTGCCAACATATTTTGCAAAATGACTTGGACAAATTCTTAGCCCAAAGATATCTAAAAAAATGAAACAACCAAATAAAATCCACCCTTAAATTATTATAAAAATGATGACATATTTCTATTGGAAACAAATCATGGATAAGGATGTCATAATCATGAGTCTTTAAAGATTTTAGCTTAAAATCTCTTCTGTTGACCCATTTAGATATGTTGGTTGAATATCCATCAGGAACTTTAACAGTCTCTAGTACTTCCAAAAATTATTTTTTTTCTGTAGGTTTCATGACATAATAAGCACATAGAACTTACAATTTATTTTCACTGATACATATAGGAAGCAATTCTGGTCTGATGCCCCAATCCACCAAGTCATTTCGAGACTGTAAATCATCTTTTGTCTTTCCCTTAACATTTAGAAGAATCTAAAGAAACATTTCACATGTATTTTTTTCAATGTGCATTACGTATAAACAATGACGTAAAAAATTGGTTGACCAATAAGAAAAATCAAAGAAGTTACTTCTGTTCTTCCAATTGTAACAGGTTTCAGGGGAGTCACTATTTACCTTTCCAAATTTCATTTGACCCTTCCCAAATGAAAAACTAAAATATTTCAATTCATTAAGTACATCAGTTCCATACATACATTGAGGTGGATCATCGGTCTCCATAGTATTGTCAAATCTTTGATGATTATTTCTATATGGATGGTCAATTGGTAAGAATCATCGATGTCCCATAAAATTAAAACTACATCAATGTTTTAGTCTTCTGGATCGTGTATTCTTCATAGAAATTGGACATGATAGTTTTCCCTTCGTTCTCCATCCAGACATCATTGAATAAGTAGGAAAATCATTGATCATCAACATAAGCGCATTATGAATATGAAATATTTCTTTTGAACATGCATCGTATGTGAGCACACCCACATCCCAAGTAATTTTCAACTCTTTTATTAAAGTTCACATGTATATTTATATATCATTTCTAGGATTAGAAGGGATAGATATTAGTATACTAATGAAAGTGAAAAAAAATCATACAATACCATGGAGGAAGGTTATAAATGTGTATAAAAACCAGCCATGTGCAGTGCGAAGTAAGTATCTACCCAAACAGTTTAAAATCATCACACGAAATACCTAGCCTCACTTTATGCATGTTAGCTGAAAAATCCGGATACCAATCATCAAATCTCTGCCATGAAAATCCATCTATTGGGTGAACCAACTCATCATTATTATTTGTTCTCTTGGAATCATGTCATCATATTTTTATTGATATTTCATCAAACCAAAAAAAAGATTCTGGAGTTTGGGGGTCAGTGGAAAGTGATACATTACTTTTTGTGTTACACGGGATGTTGTTCCATCATCGTTTGGTTTCTAGTGGGATGTTCCACTTATTATACAATCATTTCATTCATCCATTTCCTCCCAGAATAAATTGCAATCTTTCTAGAAAGCATGAATTTTGTTTCATGAAAATCCATGTTTCTCAACTAATTTCCATGCCATATTGTGGTTTGAGGGAATATCTACATCATCTAAAAGTAATTACTTCAAGAAGGTAATAATTTAATATATGGACATATTATAAATCCCATACATAGTTTTCCCATGAAAAAATCATTTTATAAATTCCAACTTTTTCATTTTACCTCATTTGTCGATATACTGGAGTTTTGGTAGCATCATTCAATTTTTTCACCCTAAAAACATCAACATTTTCATTAGACGCATCATGTGTGCTCATATATAAGTCTTCTTGGGTCTGAATCCTTTCTTTTTCATAATGAATAATAAACAGAAACTTTTCATATAAAAAATTCTCCAATCCACTCCTCTCATTTGGATCATCAGCAATTTGAGATTTCATTTTCTCCTCATTATGATACCACACAGAGTAGTTAGCATGAAAACCATATTTGGTTACATGGTATCTGACTTCTTCACAGCTCAACCAAGGTCTTCCAACACAATTTTAACAGGGGCAGTGTATGCGACCACTATCTAAAGCATTGTGAAATGAAAAATCAAAAAATCTCCCCAAATTGTTTGGAAAATCGCTTGAGATCCGATCAGTTTCATACATCCAACTTTTAACCATTATCTAAGAAAAATATATTATAAGTCATTTCGTCAAAATCAATTCAATAAGATTCAAGTTCCATCGAAAATATATTTTATGTAAATGAGAATTGTTCACTTTATATGAAACCATAACTGACACACTACACTATATGAGAATCATAATATAAAAGAAAAAAATACTATATTTATAGAAAAATATCATTGAATAACTATACATGAGTGTATAAGATCATCTACAATCTTGGAGGAGAATTATTCAGGAGTTGAGTAAATTTTAGATTGATGAAATTTTATATTTTAGTAAATTATTTGAGTGATCACATACACTGCCCCGGGTGGTGGGGGTGTCCGAGGGGTGTCCAAGGGTGAGGGTTATCCTGGGGGTGGGGAGATGTCTAGAGGGTGGGGGTATCAAAGGTGGTGGGGTGTCCATGGGGTAGGGGTGTCTAGGGGGTGGGCGGATTGTCTAGGGGCGTGGGGGTTTCCAAGGGGGTGGGGCTATCCAAGGGTTGGGGATGACCAGTAGAGGTGGGGGTGTTTAGGGGGAGGGGGGTGTCCCAGGGGGTGGGATGGTGTACAGGTGGGTTGTCCAAGGGGGTGGGTGGGGGTGTCCAGGGGAGGCGGGGGGTGTCCAGGGGGATGGGGGCTATCCTTAGGGGTGGCGGGGTGTCCAGGGGGTGGGGGTGCCTAGGGGGTGGGGGTTGTCCAAGGGGGTGGGAGTGTCCACCCCCAAACCAGGGTCGTATAATCTACTCTCTATCCAATTGTAGCATGATTTCAATCCTATTATAGATGTCCCAGAAGGATGTTGGTGTAAACCATGAATATCATACATATAAATTACAACACACCTAATTGTAAACACACCTCCAAATATCATACGTGGATCAGATTTTATCTTCCACTCTAAATATCATACATGAATTTTAAAAAAAATTAATTGAAAATACACCTCCAATGTTTGAGCTAGGTATATGGCATATTGATACCTTGAGAGGCTAGCTAAGAGCTAATTCATAGTTGTGATACAAGGTGTAGGTTTACAAAATTTTATGTTTCTGTCAAATATGATCCTATGAATGTTGTTTAGTCAAATGAGCCATGTTTTGATGGAACACTACTCATGAGAGTATGAGCCTTGTTATATCATTACGTGATATGGAGTTGTACTAATGTTAAATTTGTATGAGATCAATATGGATAGCGGATAATAACCTGAGTGAGATTTCATTGCAGAGATCACTTCTTCTCGGAATGGTAAGATTGAGTGTTGGTATAGAACTTCAAGAAAAGTCTTAACGTGTGTGAGAAATAGTACATTTTTTATATGTGATTCCTATTTTTTTGTAGAGTATTGGAGTAAAAAACCCACCCCCTCCCTAGACAACCCCCCCCCCCCACACACACACACACCTATAGCACCCCCTACCCCATGCACCCCCCCCCCCACCTAGATAGCCCCCCACCCAATTGGATAGCCCCCCACCCCACCCCACCTGGACAACCCACCCCCTCCTCCCAGGACAACCCACACCCCCTACCCCACCAGGACAGCCAACCCCCCACCAAGACAGCCCCCCCCCCCCCACCTGGACAACCCACCCCCACCCCTGGATATCCCACACCCCCCTCCCCCAACTGGAGATCCCACCCCCAAGATAGCCCGCCCCCCAGGATAGCTCACACCCCCTCCCCCATGTGAAAACCCCACCCTGACCCTCATGGACAGCTCACACCCCTCCTTCGTCAGCCCATACCCCCCTCCCCCACACCACTTTAGCCCCCCTACACCCCTGTAGCCCCCTACCCCCTCCCCCCGACCACCCACCCCCCACCTGGATAGCCCCTCACACCTGGACAACCCCTGCATTCCCCTTAGGGTAATTTTATTAAAAACCATCATATTTATTAAGAAAGGAAAACTATCATGCAATAGTTATTTCATTCCAAACAACCCATTCAATTTATCAAAACATGAAAAATTCAATTTATCAAAACTTAAAAAATTCAATTTATCAAGACATGACAAATTCAATTTATAAGGCTCTATGGGTCACTTAGGAAATGTCATTGGGGAAAGGTGAAATCACCCACATTGTTAATTCCAATTTAAAAAATGGACAAAGAACTTAGGAGGTGTGGTGGTGTCCAAGAGGTGCAGTGGTGTCCAGAGAGGTTGTGTAAGGTGGTGGGGGTTGTCCAAGGGGGTGGAGGGTGTCCTGGGGGTGGGGGTGTCTAGGGGGTGGGGGTGTCCAAGGGGTGGGGGTGTATGGGGGGGCTGTCCACGGGGGTAGGGGCATGCATGGGGTGTCCTGGGGGTGGGGGTGTCCAGGGGGTGGGGGTGGGGGTCATCCAAGGGGGTGGGGGTGTCCAATGGATGGGGGTGCAAGGGTGGGGGTTGTCCAATGGGGGGATATCTAGGGGTGGGGGTTGTCCATGGGGGTGAGGGGTGTCCAGGAGGTGGGGGTGTCCAGGGGGTGGGGGTAGGGGGCTGTCCAAGGGGTCAAGGTTGTCCATGGGGTGGGGGTGCAGGGGGTGGGGGTGTCCAATGGGGGGTGTCTAGGGGGTATCCAGAGGGTGGTAGGATGGGGCTATCTATGGGGTGGGTGTGTCCAAGGGTGGGCTTTATCCACAAAAACTACCGTATCACCCCACTAAAAAATAGAAAACCACTTACACCACTACCTCGACCGTCCCCAATCCCTTCACATTTACCATCCTTATATAGATTACCCACCTCCATACCAAATGACTAAACAAACCCTTTACCACCATTGAAGTGCAGAAAAAAAAACAAAAAAACCAATCAAAGTGATATGTATGACAAGAGACCGCATGAACTCTGCTTTAGCCCAAATAAAAATAGAAAACATAAACAAATAAATGAAAAACATTAAAATTAAATTAACACTTACTAATTTGAAGTGTGGAAATAAAAATTTCATGATTGATGATGGATCTAGGGGTGAAAGTAGTATTAAAGCTAAGGTAAAGAGAGACCTTCTCGAGGAGCTTTGGATTAGGGTCTACAATTGGGCGGAGTGGGAGCTAGTTTACTATGTATTTAGGGGAAAACATTCCCAACAGTTTTTAAAAACTTTTGTGAACAATTTTCTTTACCAACTGTTTTAATAAACCATTGGTATATATTAGATAAATTATAGATTTCCCCACAGTTTTCTCAAATCGTTGGTAAATATTAAGTATAATAACTCATTCCCAAGAGTTTGAACAAACTATTGGGAAATTCTTCCTTTTTTACAGTATACCAATGGTTCCTTCAAACAATTAGTATAAAACAGTTGGAAAAAACTTTTCTTCCATTAGTACAATGAAAATTGGTTTTTGACCTTCCCAGGACACAACCCATATTTTTTAGGGTGTAAAACAGTTGGATAATAAGTACACACACATATGTCAATTCGGTACAACAATGAAACTGATCGGAAGAGAAATGAACATCTAGATCAACAAAAGATTTTTTCTTACCAAAATTGACTATACCTTCAATTGAGTAAGAAAATTTTCACAAATCATGGTTGAGTGAAAAATTGTGTGGAGAAATCAATGAAACAATTTACCATGAACAAATATCACAAATTGTGATGTCAAAATCTAAAAGGTTTTATAATTGAACAACCATTCATATGATCGATGAAATCAATTTTTATAAAAATCATCCCTTGATGATGAAATCTTACTCATGCTTATAATTCTACCAATGAATTTGGAAAACATGATTTTTCCATAAGTTCCACATGATAATGTTACATGATACCTTTTCATTCTTTGTTGATTGTTTTTTTTTCTTGGTTTTTTTTAATTTTAACCATGAACGTAATAGAAAATACACACAAAAAAATGAAAGTTCAAAATATCTACCCCAAAATGTTTTCCACTACCCCACACATAAAATATTACATTAACCACAATTAGAACTTATGAAATGATATTTTCACATGAAATTCATAATTTTTAATAGGACAAAGAATATAAAAGTGAAAGGGTTAGGAACAATGTGATATTTTCAAGTAATGATGGGGTTATATAGTGTGATGAAATCAACGGAATCAGTAGAAATTTCCTCAATGTATTTCTTCCAATGTTTCCAATTGACTATAAATATCCTTCAGGTGTCCTCTTGTGTGATCTCCATTGCACCATAAGGAAAAACATTAGATACGATATAACAACCTAACCATATGGAACACAACTTACCAAGCATCAGCTTCCGTAATGAACTATAGAGTAGAACTTTCTATCCAACATGAAACTACCTTTGTTGGATAATTATATCATGATACACTTTTGATCATTCTTTATAGAGCCTTGAGTTATCATATTAGGACAATAGAATCTCCTCACGCTCTTTAATTTATATATTCCTTTGAATTCCATCTTGTACTAAATCCATGTTTCATTTCCTTATAGACTAATAATCCTGATGCTCGACTTCCGCGGGGAGATGATAGGATTTCCTAAAAACAATTCAAAATGGGGACATACCGATGAGAGTTTTGTATTCCATCTTCTAAGCCCAAAGTGCATCATCCAAGAATATTCTCCAATCCTTCCTATTCGGTTGCACGTTCTTCTCCAAAATTACTTTCAACTCATGATTTCAAACCTTAGAATGGCCATTTCTTTGGGGATGGTATGGTGTTGATGTTTTTTCTGTAACCCCAGAATAATGAAGGGGGGAATCCAAATTAAGATTGAAAAAGTGTGTCCCTTGGTCACTAATGATGGACTTCTGTACTCCAAACCTTCAAAAAATCTATGCTTTGAAAAATTTCATTAAAACATGAGAATCATCAGTCCTGGTGTCCTTAGCCTCTACCCATTTGCTCAAATAATCAACAATGGCCAAAATGTACAAGAAACCAAATGAAATTTGAAAAAGAACCCTAAAATCTATGCCCCACACATCAAAAAGTTTACAAAATAATATGGGTTGTTGAGCAATCTCATGTCTCCTAGAAACGTTTCTCGTTTGTTGGTAACATGATCGCGACTTGAAAAATAGATGTGCATCATGGAATAAGCTAGGCCAATATAATATAGAGTCTAAAAAATTCATAGTTATGCGTTAGGGTCCTCAGTGTCCTCTATATGAAAGTGTATAGAAAAAATTTAGAACATATACAAACTCATGATCAGGAACACACCTTCTGATTATTTGATCACTACACATGAACCAATGGTATAGATCATCCAACACATAATACCAAGACTCAAATTTTAATTTTCGAACATGATGTTTCATTAAATTTTTAGGGATTTTATATGAAACAAGGTAGTTCACCAAATCATCATACCATGGATGTGTACCTGAGATGGAATAAAGATGCTCATCGGGGAAAGTTTCTTGGAGTGGTACTTGGTCCAAGGTGTCATCCTCTAATGTGTGAGTAATCCTAATCATGTGGTCCACCACCAGTTTTTCTACCCCTCTTTATCCTTTATCTCAACATCAAATTCTTGAAGAATGAGCTTCCATAGGATATGTCAGGACATTACATATATCTTCTTCAAGAGGTACCTCGGAGTTACATGATCAGAAAAAAAAGAACTAATTTATAGCCTAATAAATATGAGTGAAATTTATTTAAAGAGAATATGATGGAAAGAAAATCTTATTCAATGGTTTTGTAGTTTTATTGGGCTAAATCCAGTGCCCTTGATGCTTATGAAATCACATGTGAATTTCACTCCAACCTCTGAGATAAGACAGCTCTGACCGCGAAGTTGGAGGCGTCACGCATAAGCTGAAAAGGAAGCTCCCACCTTGGGGGTTTTACTATAAGTGTTGTGGCCAGACACTTCTTTATCTCATCTAAGGACGTCATAAAATAATCATCAAAAAAATCATAATCCTTTTTAATTAATTGTGACATAGAATGAAAAATCTTACTAAAATATTTCATTAAGCACCAATAAAATCCTACATTCCCGAGGAAAGATATAACATCACTCACATGTGAATGACATGGTAAGGATGAAATAATATATACCTTAGATCTAAATCTACTAATTTTCTAAAACTTAGGTTTTTCTCTAGGCTTTCAAAAGGTAATCTTAACTTCATTAACTCTTCTATCTGGCCTTCCTTTCGGGACTCTTTTCACAGAATCATGCAAAATTCTAGATGGATTGTCAGTTCTGACTCTTCCATT
The DNA here is from genome assembly GCA_963277665.1 of Viscum album. Taxonomy (NCBI): domain Eukaryota; kingdom Viridiplantae; phylum Streptophyta; class Magnoliopsida; order Santalales; family Viscaceae; genus Viscum; species Viscum album. The sequence continues at coordinate 1,122,845,233 of OY728121.1, forward strand.
AATTTCTGGTGTGGTAAATGGTGTGGTAACCCTCTGATCTCTTTGTTACCTCCTGATTATCTTCCTGAAGATACCCATCAGTCTATAAAGGAGGTCTTACAATCCTCTGACTGGGATTTCCCTAATATTATTATGCAAGCTATTGAGAATTATTCTTTTTCTTCTGCTGGTGATTTCCTTGTTTGGGAACCCTCTCCCAATGGCATCATGGATTCTAAAAACTATTATAAGAATAATTTCTCTAACCCTGATTCTAATTATTCTTGGGTGAATCAATTTAACAAACCCTGGATTAAACCTTCCAGACTTACCCTTATTTGGCGCATTGCGCACAATAGATTACCCATGGAAACTTGTCTCCAAACTTTTGGAATTTCTCTTTGTTCTAAATGTCATCTGTGTAACCAACATAGGGAAGATTCCAATCATCTTTTTCTATCTTGTGTGATGGCCTCTACCCTTTGGAATTACATCTTTGATATTTTTAATTGCAGAAATCCCATTAACGATTCAATTTACTTGTTTTTAAAGAATTGTACTAGACATGATGCCTCTCTGCAGGTTAAAAATCTTTTTCTGGCGGTAGTGGCGGAACTTCTGCATGAACTCTGGTATGTTAGAAATGATCTTATTCACAATAATCACTCATTCAATCTTAATGCAGGGAAGTCCCGAATTCTCCTTGCGATTCATGAAGTAGCCTCAATTCAAAAAGACCGTTGCAACAACTCAGTTGGTGACTTTATGGTCCTTCGCCATCTTCATGTACCTGGCATCTTCCCAAAGCCAAAATGCCTCTTTGATGTTTTTTGGTAATCTCCGATGCCAGGATGGATCAAAGTGAATGTTGACAGCGCTTCCAAAGGCAACCCTGGTCCTGCCAGTTGTGGTGCTATCTTCAGGGACTCAACTGGTCAATGTCAAGGTTGTTTATTTGTTGGTTGTGGTCACTCTTCATCTCTGGAGGCGGAAATGCTTGGAGTTATTCATGCTGTTGATTTTCCTCTTCAAAGAGGTTGGAGAAAACTTTGTATTGAAAGTGATTCAACCACCATCATACATGCCATCTGGAATGGCAACATCCATCTAGCCTGGTCTCTCACTGCTCGTTGGATGAACTACCTTAATTTGCTCTATGGGGTTGATTTTATAGCTACTCATGCCTATCGTGAAGCAAATGTCATTGTTGATGCTCTAGCCAACAAAGGAGTCCATCAAAGCATGACTTGGTTGGACTGTATTCCTCCTGATTTATTTTATCTTTTGGATAGAGATTGTAAAAAAATCTCTTCCTTTCGCTTCTTGTAATCCCTCTTTTGCTTATCAATAAATTATTCTTTGTTCTTTGACCAAATCATCACCCCTTTAAAAAAAATATACCCTAGATCTATTAAACTCTATCCCATGTTTGGAAACTACATTCCCTAAGACTATCCCATGATTTACCATAAAATGTCACTTTTCAATTTTCAATACCAGATTATTCTCAATAAAAGGATTCAAAACCTTTCCCAAACTAGAGATAAAATCATCAAATGAAGACTCATACACTGTAAAATCATCCATAAATACATCCATGATGGTCTCAATAAAATCAGAAAAAATACTCACCATGCATCTCTAGAAGGTACTTGGGGAATTACAATGTCTAAATGGAATCCTTCAGTAGGAAAATGTACCGATTGGAAAAGTGAATGTTGTCTTCTCTTGATCCTCTAGAGTAATAGGAACATGAAAATATCCAGAAAATCCATCCAAGAAACAATAGTGTGTTTTCCCTGCTAGTCTCTCAGGCATCTAATCAATAAATGGGAGGGGAAATGGTCCTTGCAAGTGTACTGCTTTAGTTTCCTATAATCAATACACACACACCAACTTTTTTGCACCCTCATCAGAAAAAACTCCTCTTTATCATTTTTAACAATAGTAACATCAATTTTCATCAGCACAACCTGAATAGGACTCACCCACTAGGAATCTGAAATTGGTTAAATTATACCTTCCTTTAGCAATTTATCAACCTCTTTTTATCAACTTCCATAATGGATGGATTGAGTCTCCTTTGTGGATTCCTAACTGGTTTATCCCCATCATACAAAATAATCTTATGCATGAAAATGGAGGGGATAATACTTGATATGTTAGAAAAGGTCCATCCAAATTCCCTAATGTTCTCCCTCAAAAGATTAAAAAAAATTCTTCATTTTCAAAAGGTAGATTATTAGCAATTATAATAGGTAATTTCTCACCACATAACAAGTATGAGTATTTGAGATTAGGTGTAAATGGCTTGAGTTCTAGTATAGGGGGTGATATAAGGATGGGGAAATTGAAGGAACTGAAATATGTGCACAATAAACAAAAGTATCATAATATACATCATCAAAATCAAAGAATAATGCATCAAACCCATCTGCATACTCAACTGCCATGTCATAATCAGAGTTCACATGATCAAAATCCGAATATGAATCCATTTCAAAATCAAATCTAAGCGAGGTTTGTACATTATAAACTTGTGTGGAAGTGCTCTTAGAAATCAAACTATAACCAATACTCATAATATTCCTAAGCATAGAACAATTAAATTCCATGGGGTTTTTATTTAGTCATTCAAAATGGGAGATAACAAAAGCAGAATGGTCCTCTAAGGGGTACTTCATGGAGTCTATAACATTAAATATCACAAATTAATCTCTAAACTTCATGGAAAGTGTAACCTCATGAAGATTTATGGTAGTTTTCTAGTTTTTAGGAAGGGCCTACCTATGATGATGGGATCATGAGAACTTACCTAATCATCCTCCATGTTAAGCACGTAGAAATCTATCATAATGATCAGGTCTCTTACCTGAACAAGTGCATCCTCAAGGAATCCCACTGGATATGATGAAACTCTATTCACCATATTCACCACTACTCTCATCTTCTTAAACTAACCAACCTATAAAGAAGAGAATATAGAGTGATACATCACATTTATTGTATCTCCTAAATCACAATGAGCATCAGAGGAGTGAAACTACCCTTTGGTGCATGGGATGGTGAATGTCCCAGGATCCATGTACTTTTTTGGCATTGATAGAGTTGGTTTAATGATTTCTGATACATTCATTCCATGATTGATCCTCTCATTTCCCTATATACCACTTCAATTGGTACAAAGTTCTTTTAAGAATTTCTCATGCCTTGGGATTTTTTTTATGGCTATAAGAAGAGGGATGTTGATCTCGACACACTTTAATGTGTCCAAAACTTCTTTTTCCATTTCCTATTCATCCATATACTTGGTTTTTACCAATCTATTTGTAAATGGAAGGGGTTTAGGAGGAGCATCATAAATATTTTTCTTTCCCTTTTATATCTCCTTTCGATTCCCATAATCTGGTCCTGAATGAGGCTTCTTCGGAGTTGAGGTGAATCTCAGTGGAATGACAGGCGTAGATGTATCAGTTTTTTTCTTCCCACTTCTCAATGCGATGGCACTGACATTCCCCTTTGGATTTGGAGTAGGTGGGGAAGGCTAGATTTCTATAATTATTAATTTCCATTACATGGAGGTCAGTGGAAATCTAGATCATTTGATTATTCAACACACTCAACTCTGAAACTTGACTCTTCAACTCATTCTGTTGATTAAGAACAATTTGTTTCAAAAGTTCATCAGTGTTAGAATATACCTTGGGTGGTGGATTCCCTTATTTTTAGCTTGTTGATTCTTGGGCTTCAAATATCCTTTTGGTTTGTTCGAACCCCTTCTGTTAAGGTGGAGGTTGCTAGAGGTTTTGTTGAAAAGGGGGACTTTGTTGTTGTCTAGAGCCATACCTCATGCCTGATTGATCCTTCCATAATAGGTTTTATGTTGGTTCAAAGGAAGCATACTTATTTTGGGGATGTGTTTCTTTTTTCTGCATATATGGTCTCCTAGGTAATACGGATGCACAATCCTCTGACTCTTATAATTTGGGGCAATAATCAGTCGGGTGGTATGTTTCATTGAAAATTATACAAGGTCTCACATGAGTGGGTTGGGATGTATATTGATCTAAAGAAATATATTTCACCATAGTGTTCAATTATTCTAACTTGGTATTAATTAAATGACTTTAATGAGAAGATGGACTTACCTTTTGTACTCCTCTAACATGTGGGGTACCTAGATCTCCAAATTTTTGGGAGTTTTGTCTCATCTTTTTTCTCAATGCACATTCAAATACTGGTGTTTTGTCGACCAATGCCCCTATATACATGGAATCCACCAAACATTCCTCCATAGGTTTGAGTCCTTAATTGAAGTATTGGATGAGTAATTTATCACAAATTTGGTGATGTGTACATCTTGCACACAACTTCTTAAATTGCTCCCAATACTCATAAATTGACTCCCCTTGTTCTTGCTTGATCGCTGAGATCTCCTTATGTATGCAAGTAGTCCTTGATTTTGGAAAAAATATCTTCTAGAAAGGATGTTTAAAATTGTTCCAACATATTGCATCTTCAGGTTGTAAAAAATACATCAAATCCTTTTCATCTCTATCAAGTGAAAATGGGAATGCCCTGAGTTTTTTTTGAACATTAGATACATTTATTGGTTTAAGGGTTGACCAAACCAAATTAAATTATTTTAACTGTTTTTTTGGATCCTCACAATAATATCCATGAAACTTTGGAAGAGGGTGAATTGACCCAGTTTTTAGTGAAAAGTATGATTCGAGATTTGGGTATGCAATATAATTTAGTTGATGATTAAAATCTGATGTAGCCAACTCTTGAATGGTTATTTTATGTTAATTTTTATTATTTTTAGCCATTGGTTCTTGTTTATTATCTAAATTTTTATTGTTTCAAATTTCAATGTTACTAGAATGGATGAATTCTATAACTTATTGAATATTGAAACTTCATGTATACTGAGAATGTATGATTTGAGCCCTAGGGTTGCGTTCAATCTCACGGTCAAGATCCAAGAGTTCCTTGGGATTATTTTCTATCATTAACTATTCAAATAAAAAATAGAAATAAATAAAAGTGTACCATAATAAAAAGTTATGATGTTTTATTTTATGGTTCGGTGAAAATAAAATAAAACAAAAAAATAAAAACTTGAGAAAGGGGAAAGATGAAAGAAATAGGAGAATAAAATAATAAAAATAAAAAATAAAAAAACACCACTTGTTGGTTGAATAAATTACTTTCCACCCTTGAAATAGTTCCAATTTTAGAGGAACTATCATGGGTTCTTTCAGATGATGATCGGTTTCAGGTTATTTTGTTGTAGTAGAGTGGCTGACCAAAGTCGTCTCTCAAGGGAGGAAGTAATTTAAGACAATATATTGAAGGTATTTTGAAAATAAAATTTATTAAATTAAACAAAACACATGAATGTATGGGGTGTTTCTTATCATTTATAAAACAAGAAGAAGTTTGATAGAAGAAGGTTTCATTTTTTTGTGTTTATTTTTGAAATGAATTTCAATTGAAACGACACAATTAGAAGATGTTTTTTTAGAAAATATTTTAAAAGGAATAGTCAATCTAAATCATCCCCTTCACTTAATTGTTAATCATTTTCATTTAAATTAATCCCCAAATAATTATAGTCCTCTAATTTTCTAACCCTATAACCCTATGGGAGTTAACCTAACCACAAAGATGAAATGAGTTAAACCCTAGGCTGGATTTGTATCATGCAATCGCAGCACCCTACTTTGATTGTCATTCTAAGGCTAGCTTATGGTAAATGTTGAATTAGGGAACATACCAGATCTGGAAATGAGGATGAATTGATCTTAGGTATTGTTTTTGAACTCTACAAATTTATCCAAAATGGTCCTGTTTTACTGATCAATTTTAGGCTCTCACAATTTACAAAAATTCACAACCTTGTTTATTTTTGTGTTAATTGTTCAATTTATTACTTAGTTTCTTATAATTTAAAAACTCAATTCATGGATCATATTAATTTAATTATAGTATCTCATTGATTCAAAATAAATTAATTAATAAGGTAAGAGTTAGATCGATTACTAGGAAAATTACTCTTCCATGGGCGGTGTAGTCATCGTGGAAATGAATTGCATTTCAAACGGTTTAGAATGGGTATAGCCCAATCACTCTTATAATCTTGAGTTCCAGGCCATAGAGGAAGATAATATAAGAATGAAAACATAATTAAATAGAATAAATAGAGTAGGAACTAAAAATTTAATCATGAAAACACAAATATTACAACATGGATAAGAAGAAGTACGCTTCGATGAAGGGATCCTTACTTTAATACCTACCCTACATTCAATGATTGGATAATTAGAGTTGAAAAAATTATCATATTCCCTAAACATACTAATTCATTTAAAAACCCCTCTAAATGATAAAAACACCAATTCATAGAGTTGTGGGGATGCTAGGTTTCAAGTTGTTTCAAGTGTGAATGGGGATATTCGGCCAAATATTTTATCCCAAGTTCCCACACCTGTTTGACCTTCAAAATGAATGAACCATCTGGAATATGTAAGTTAGATTTGTTCTTAATTTTTTGATAGAGGTACTCTCTAAATGCATGAGTTATCTCCATAGTCCTAAATAAAAGTTGTAGCCCATTGATTGAGGAATAATTATACAAAATTTAAGTACGGATAATTCAAAGTAAAATATTTATTTCTTAATTTATATAGTGAACTTTAAAGGGTAAAATTGGAATTTTCATCAAATTTTCAAAATAATGATCTAATACCAAATATTTTATAAATAAACATATTTAACACAATTTGAGGAAATTTTTTCATTTATTATCAATAACATTCTCAAAAAAATCATGTTTTATCATGAACCCCCTCTAAAATTTATAATTAGCGAGTGTTGTACATGACTCCCTCAAATATAAATTTAGAGGGGGTTGTGTATAATCCCCTCTAAAAAACTACCGCAAATGTTTTTTTTAGTGAAGGGGTCTACATGGAATGTGTTCTTATAAGTACATTCCATGTAATTAGGGATTTTCCATAAATCGAAATCTCTTCACATGGATGCCAAATCAACATCTTCTTCTGCCTTCCATGCTATTTCACTACAAAAAAATCATTTTGTAGCGGTGGTTTATTAGTGGTGGTTCTAGTAACCACTGAAAAATAAATATGGTTAAATATATATATATATATATAATATAGCAGTGGTTTAATCAAACTAACACTATATATTTTTTTATTATAACAATTATAATAGGTTTCAATAGAACTCAACATAAATGTTATAAAAAACATTAATTACTCCCCCCCCCCTCCATCCATCTATGTGACCCTGACCCCTATCCCCCCCCCCCAAGACCTCCTCCTCTTCCCTCCCTAATAGCGACCCCAACCCTTCAACCTTGTCAGCAACTCTTTTTCACCCACCCCTCCAACCTACCTCTATCCTCAGTGGCAACCTTGACCCTCGAGACCTCCTTCTCAAATTTCCTCCTCGGCGGCGATGCAGACCCCCCCCCCCCCCCCCCCGCCGACCTCCCTCTCCCAGGATTTGATCCACTCCTCAGAGGCCACACAATCCCTCCCCCCTAATGGTTGCATCATTATCCCCACAATCTCCCAATATATATTATTATTCAAGGGGATTATTTTCTGGTAATTTCTCTCTATATTTCAGATTTTATGTATACATGGTATTATATTACACTTTGTTAGTTAAGTAATAGGTAATTGTATTTTAATCCTTTTGTAGTTTCTCCTAGAAAACTCCCTCATAAAGAGTTTATTTTAATACAAAATAGGGTATGGGTATTAAATCTGTTATGGGTATGGCCTTGGTTATCACTCATTTAGGTTATTCATTTTATGTATTAATTGGATCGATATCACAAGATATATGCTTCCATAAAATAGATAAAAAGGTTAATTATACAACTATAGTATTAATAAATTGGGAATATATAAGGGCCAATATAATTTACCCCTTTTCATTAATTTTAACTCATAATTATTTCATTATAATTCTTCTAATGAATCCACAAATGATTTAAAATTGGAAATAAAAACACTATGTATAGCCTGAACAGATAGTGTTCTCTTGGGAGAATCCTCAAAAGTGGTAGAATGGGGTATCTTATCTTTTTTAGCAATGGTATACATATAGAGTTGAATATTTCTAGAAATCAAGACATTTCATGAGATCATATAGAGTTGAATATTTTGGTAAAAGTAATTTTCTTACAAAAACCCATTTCCTTATATATATAATTTTTTTATTATAAATATTATTAATTATAATAATATAAAATAAACATCATTTTTTTATTCAACATTTCAATATTAACTTAGGAATAATTTTTCATAATTTTCATAAATAATTTTTTTTCAGCCAAATAGTGAAAAAATAGAATTGTTTCTAAAACATTTACTTTAATTACATTACTATAATGGAAGAATGGATTAAATTTTTTTGAAGCCTTTTTAAATTATAAAAATAAATATAATAAATCAAAAAATATATTTTTTTGTATTTATAAAACACTTTCATACAATTTTCAAAAAATATGTAATATTTTAATAAAAATACTAATTTGGTTGATTAAATTATAAAATTAGTATTCTTCAACTATTGAAATTATATCCATAAAATGTTCATTTTATTTTAGAACAATATTTTTAGGTTATTTGATAATTATAGTGTCCTTTTGGGGAATAAATTTATAATTACTCTGATTAATGTTGATGGTCATGATAATGATAAAAATATTATCTTCGATGAATGGTTTTATTAATGTTTTGTAACATTTAACTAATAAATTAGATTTCACTATTTAAAATAATTACACTATAATGATGTTTACAATGATATATGATTATATTAATAGAAATTTTATTGTAAATCAATACATTATAATATTATGAAAAAATAATTGTAAAAATAGAATTTTTCTATATAAATTGTTTTCCAATATATAAAATTTTTTATTTTAAATTTTTATTTTATCATGATTATAAATTTCATTAAATTAATTTAATAAAAAATGAATGATGAACTCACAAAAATGTAGTTAGAGGTGTTATTTTATATGTTTGGTAAAACATAATTTATATAGGTAATAACATGTTACTGTAGTAAAAAAGTAAAAAGTAAATATATAAGAACAAAAAAGTTTATCTTTACTAAGAAAGGCACTTTATCTTCAAAATATCAATTTAGGAATACATATTTAATATATTTTAGAACTTTCATGGGCTTCCATTGTGTAAAAAAGTGTTAAAATTTCCCATTGATAAGTGTTTTGTGTGTATATATATATATATATTATTTTAGTTTTTCATTTTTTTGTAAAAAATTTTTTGTTTTAAAATTTTATACATTTAATATACCTAAACAATTTGAAATCCATGAATGCTGAGAACAAAAAGAATCAGGATCCTAGCTGATTAGCATATTAGAGCATGCGACCACTACTGTCATCTTCTATGGATCCTAGTGATTCCATTGTTCCAGAGACTACTAGTGAGTCATCCATTTTCCCATATGTATTTGGTATCCCCATGCCTGATTTAGCTCTAGAGATGGAGTAGTTGGTCACCCCCTCCCACTAGGTGATATTGTTGAGTTACCATTACTTGTATGTATTTCATTTTTCAAAAAAAAACTTTATATTTTAATAATTATTTAAAACATTTCAAATTGATAAATACAACCATTTATTTGATAAAATATGAACATAGTAGATGTATGGGACTTGAAGGAATTCAATATTATCATTCCATTTGAAGAGTTTGGGATGCCTACTGGTGATGATGTCTGAATCTATAGGATTATTTTTAGGAACCATTCTTGTGAGAGAGTGAGATTTCCAATTAATTATAAATATTTTAGGAATATTCATACGGCTTGAATAAATGTGGTATTGGATACTCAACTAAAGGTAATATTAATTTAATATTCATTGACAACTAATTTAAAAGACATGAGTAATATTCTGTAATATAATTATAAAGTGTTATGTTTTATATTTCTAGATTTTTTTTAATTTTGATGTCTCTGAATCTGTTTCATTCCCACGGAATTTGAAATATTTGTACAAGAAATAGAGATATTTTAAATAGATATTATGGCATGACTTTAATTATACTTCTTAGAGCTCGTGAATGATGTATGAGAAAGTCACTGAAGATATTTATCACGAACAATGAATCTCTTTGTCGATTTCAGTAGAGATGTGTCTCCTGTGGTAATTGCACATTTTATAGTATCCTTATAAAATAATAAGAATAAAATTATAATTTTTATTAATGTTTCTATTTTTTATTGTAATTACCTATTAAAATACTATGAATCATGAGAAAAATACATTCATCACATCGATGGGTCATAGAGTTTTTCACGAAAAATAACAATTTTTGTTTGTATTTTATTCATTATTTTTTAAATCATTTTATTATAAATCATGGTTTTTTATAACTTGTTATATATTTTTATTAAGATTAATGAACTATTTCACTTTGTTGTTTGAACAGAGATCTGGTTTAAATTTCATAGGAACCACGATGGTAGTTTTATAAATGACCCTTCCAAAGATGTTGGAGTATGTATTTTCATTACCATTTTATATTATTCATTAGATATTATTATGATTTTTAGATATTTTAAAAAATACTTATTAATATTTTTTATTAACAAGTTAAAATTCAAGAATTCTGGGATGTGAACACTTCACAATCAGCATTAGTTTCCCAGAATGATGAATTTGGAATAGTTTTAGGGAAGGGGAATCTGGGATGTTTACATGGGATGGCCTACTTCATCAGATGTCTTTGGTATGGTGGAATCATCAATTACTACTACACCTAGTGAGGATTCAAGTAGTGTCGTTGATTGGGAATCACAAACAGAGATATAATATTGAAATAAAACGTGCACTAATAAATTCTTAGAGGAAAACACAGGATCAGTGGTAGTCACAACTAGAAAATGATTTAGTTTCTATATTTTATTAGATGACTAGAATAATCCCTGAGGAAATATCCACCCTATAGCTCATACCATCAAGTTAAATTCTAAATTAAATAGATCATTCGCACATTTTCAACGAACACATACACCATCTGTAAATAAAACTAAATGGACACTTCTATATAGAAAACATGAATTTTGATTCATAGTGACCATATCTTGTGTCATATTTACATGTGGTTGATTCCTACATGTCAAAAATAAAATTGAGATCATTACATATAATTTACAAAAGAAAATAAAAGATTTTTTACAGGGTTTTGACTTGGTAAACACTTCTTAAATTAAAAAATTATTTTAAAACAATTTATGGTGGATAAAAACCTGGAAAATGTTGTCAGATTACCCTATAATCAGGGAAAATCATCCATAGATTTAAATTGTTAAATGTAGGAACTGATGGCATGTAATTCTGAATTATGGTTTTCCTTGGATGACTGTTAAAGCATTTTTAGTGTTTTAAATCACCAAAACATTCATAGAACGGTCAAAATCATGTAAAGAGACCTTATATTGATGTGAAATTAGGTAAAAACAAATTATGAGTTGTTTCTTACATGTACTCATAGACAACACGTCAATATGATGTGCAGTGTGGTCACAATTACTCGGTAAACATTACTTAAATGTACAAAATACTTTAAAAACAATTATCGAGGGGGGGAAACCTATAAAATGACTTCATATTGCCTTAAAATCAAGGAACAATGATCGTAGATTAAATTTTGAAATGTAGGAATGGATGACACATCATTCTAAATTTTAGTTTCCTCTAGAAAATTGTATGCACATTTTTAGTGCTTAAAAATACTAAAACATGTGTGGAATGGTCTAAATAATTTAAAACAACCTCGTATTAATGTGAAATCATTGGAAAACCACTGATGAATTGTTTTTTACATTTACATATAGAAAATAAGTCTATATGTTCTTTATTGTGGTCATAATTACTCGATAAACAATTCTTAAATGTGTAAAAGCCTTTAAAAATAGTTGTCGAGGGGTCAAAACCCGGAAAAAAATTTAAATTAACCTGAAATTGGGGGATAATGACCATTGATTTAATTTTGAAATATAAAAATTAATAGAATGTCATTTATAGTTATGGTTTTCTTGAGATGTCCATAAAGGCATTTTAAGTGTTTTAGAACACTAAAACGTATGTGGAACGACCAAACCCATAGAAAACAACCTCGTATTTATGTGAAATCATGGGAGAATGATCTTTGAGTTATTTTTGATGTGTACAAGTAGACAAAACATTTATTTTATGTGTAGTGTTGTCATAATTACTCAGTAAACACTTCTTAAATGTACAAAAGCCTTTAAAAACAAGTTTCATGGGGGGGTTAAACCTAGAAAATGATCTTAGATTACCTTCTAATTAGGGGACATTGACCATAAATTTAATTTTGAAATATTGGAACTGATGGCATGTCATTATGAATTATGGTTTTCTTAAGATGGCTATAAAGGTGTTTTTAGTGTTTTAAAACACTAAAACGTGCATGGAATGGTAAAAACCATAGAAAAATACCTCAAATTGATGTTAAATAATTGTAAAACTATTGATGAGTTATTTTTGATGTGTAAGTGTAGAAAACACATCAATCGAACGTGTGGTTTTTTCATAATTACTTAGTATACACTTATTAAAGTTCTAAAAACCCTTAAAAAATATTGAGGGGGTAAAAACAAGGAAAACAACATTAGATTTCCGTAAAATAAGATCACGTTGACTAAATATTTAATTGTGTAATATAGGAACATATGGCTCATATTTTTAAATTACGGTTTTCCCTAGGTGTCTATAAACGCATTTTTAGTGTTTAAAAACATTAAAATGTGCAAGGAATGGACAAAACCATAGAGAAAAGACCTCATATTGATATAAAATCATGGTAAAACCCCCCTATGAGTTGTTTTTGAAGTGTACACATAGACAAAACATCAATCCAATGTCTGGTGCGGTCATAATTACTTGGTGAACAATTCTTAAAGGTATAAAATCCTTTGAAAAAAATCTCCATGGGGTTAAATCCTAGAAAAATACGTTAGATTACCCTGAAACTAGGGGACATCACCCATAGATTTAATTTTTCAATTTAGGAACTGATGGAACTTCATTCTAAATTATAGTTTTCCCTAGATGGACATAAAAGTTTTTTTAGTGTTTTGAAACACTAAAATGTGTGTGGAGTGGTCCAAACCGTATAAAACAACATCTGGTTGATGTGAAATCATGGAAAAACTACTAAACGACTATCGCTCGGGCAATATGTGGTAGTTTTAATAACCACATATATACAATTAGAGCATAGTTTAAACTACTTATAGTCTATAAAAAAATATCCACTGATGCCTTTTTTGTAGTGTCTGACCACCCAAAATCCACTGAAATCAAAGGGTTTCCTCCAATCATCGATTCCTAGCCTCTAGGGGAAAAAAATAATTACTCCAAACACCTGGTTGATTGTCTATCATGCCTACTATCAGCATCCAAGAACCCAGTTAATGAATCCATCACCAAAAACCACAACACACCTCAGTCCATATTCAAATTATCGATATGTTTGTAGTTCTTGCATTCATGGTGAATCTATGTGTTCGATCATGCTCAAATCTAGCTCAGTAATGTTGAATCACTGATGCCATTGTCCAATGAAGAAGAACATGAAGAACGGTGGGTAGAAAAGAGCAATAATGAATTAAATACCATTTTTGGCCAATGCGATCGCATCCAATGATTACATAATGTAGAACTCAGGGTGAAATATTGTGCAAAACAAATATACATAAAATAGATCGAGTTTATTAATCAAAATTGGGCTCCTAAAAGGATTGAAAATCGCCAAAGAAAAAAAGTAGGTATAAATCCATGATTGTCAAAAAGAATTAAAATGGTGGAAATCAAAGAAATAACATGCCCTAACTCAAGAAAAATTGATTGATGGTGAAAAATATATCCACCATTGAAGAAGGTGATGATCTTGATATTTTCATCCCTATCACCATCCTCTTTTATTTTTCTTCATTGATCCGCATTCCTGGGATGCTGACTCCAATGCTCTCCTCCTCCTCTCTAATATCCCAGGGCTATGTGTCTGACCATGTGAATTCTTCATAATGACGTATTTATATAGGAGGGTTTGGTTTTCATCATTTAAGTAAATTAATTAATTACATAACACACCCACCAAAAGTCACATTCAACCTAATTCCTAATGCTGACCAACTATATATTACACTTCAGGTAATACTTATTTTCTAGAAACAACCATGGTTTAAAATTTCCCATCTGATCTCCCAATCAAAGGGAAAACGATTTATTCTGAAAAGGTTCTTTCACATGTTTAAATATATTAATTTTGGTGTCCTTTGATACCCAAAAATAGCACTGACTCTGAGAAAATATTCAGAGATATATATAGAAATATTCAATGGATCAAACTACAAAAATTGGAGTCATTTCATTCTCCCCTACTTCATGGATTTTCATATCGAAAAGCAAAATCTACACAACACAGTGGGGTTACAGAGCCTGCATTTGACTCTCACATTCCTAGGAATTCTCCTACACACTCCAATGCTTCCAAATAACTTGAACCAAATGGATGGTCCATCCACATAGGATCCTCTCTTAATGATCCTCGATCTCCACTGGGTACTCTAAGAAGGTGGATCCATCCTTGATGTCCAGTTCTCCCTAGCTAATAACATGTGTTGTGTCTTTCATGTATCTCCTCAATTGTAAAAAATGGAAGATGTCATATGATTGGTCCAACTTTGGGGGAAAGGAAAAGAAGTAAACAACCTATCCAACCCTCTCAAGGATATTGAACGACTCGATGAAATTCAGGGATATCTTTCTTCTCTAACCAAATCTATGCAATCCTCATCATGATGAGGCTCTCATTAAAAAATGGACTCCCTCCTCGAACTCCAAAGTCCTACGCCATCGATCAACAAAATATTTATATTGACCCTATCATGTTCTCATATGCTCTAGGATCACTTTTACCTTCTTTGTCATTGTCTACTCTAATTCTATCCTAAAAAGTGATTTCTCACTAATCTTAGTCCAATATAAGGGTGAATTGCAGGGTATCCAGTACAGGGTCTTGAAAGGTGTAATGCTAATAGTGGAGTTATGGATATGGTTATAGACAAACTCCACCAATGAAAAATGATCCACTCAGCTCTTTCCAAAGTCCAATAGACAGGTTCTCATCATATCCTTTAAAAACTATATGGTCTGCTCAATCTTTCCATCTGTCTAGGGGTGAAATTTTTTCCTCATCAACAACTGGGACCCTAAATCATTCTGAAAACCTTCCAAAATTATGATGTGAACCAAACATCATGGTCAAATATGATCTCCATGGGTACCCCATGAATTTTGATGATCTCATACACATATAACTTCCTTAAACACTCAATTGAACTCTGCTCCCTGATGACATGAAAGTGTACCAACTTGGTGAGTTGGTCAAAAATCACCTAGATAGTGTCACAACCTCTCTTTTTATGCAGAATCCCCATGACAAAATTAATCAATATTTCATCCCACTTCCATTCTAGGATCTCAATAGGTTGATTCAAACCTGATGGAACCTGATGTTCATCCATTATCTTCTAACATACGGGACCCAAAGAGACAAATTCAGTAATGCTCTACCTCATTCCAGCCCACCAAAACTACCATTGAAGGTCCTTGTACATCTTCACCACATATGGATGTATAGATAAGGGAGAATTATGAAACTCTCTCAACACCTACCCATGAATGTTGACTAAAAATACCATCCATTCCAAGGAAAGGATTACTTGTTCCCCTCCTTTAGATAATTCATCTGGTGCATCTCTAAATGATATACGGTCATGTATAACCTCACATTAGATGTCACTCAACTCGACCTCCTTAACATGTTGAAGAAGTAGTTGATTCCCCACCATTGACTGAATATAATTTTCACCCATATCCTCCTCCAAGGTCAGCTGCAACGAGGATAACTACTTTGACATCTCTTCCACCAAGCGAGAACATGATTTCTGTTAAGGGAACCTCCCACCATGTTTCCATTTCCTAGAGTATAGACTATCTCAAAGTTACAGTCCCTAAAGAACTCCAACCATCACCTCTTCCTCAGGTTAATATCTCTCTTTGAGTGAATATGTACCTGATACTCTTATGTTTTAAGTAAACAACAAAATTCTCGCTCATAAGATAATGCCACCACATCTTCCGGGAAAAAAAACCATTGTCAACTCTAAGTTGTGGGTTACATAATTCTGCTCATGTAGTGTCAAATGTATCGAACAACAGGTTATCATTATCTTCCTCAACATTAACATGAATTTGAACCTAGTTCTGGAATAATTAGAAAATACTACATACTTAGCACCCTTCTTTGTTAGCCTCAAAACAGGAACATTGATCATCCTCTGCCTCATCTCCTCAAAGGCTCTTTTTCACTAATTAGTCTTGATAAATGTACTTCTTTTCCAAAAATAATATAGTCAAAGGAGATGATATCCTAAAAAATACATCCCTGAACCTCTAATAGTACCTCATAAAATAGAGAAAAATCCACACCTCTAACAAGATCTTCAGTGGTTCCTAGGAAAGCACTTCAATAATCTTCACCAGGTCCACAACTAAACCATCTTTAGAGATGACATTATCTAGAAAGTGAACTATCAGATTCATAACCAACACTTTGATATCATAATATAAATTTGGTTCTCCCATAGTAATTCTAGGATCATCCTAAATGATTTTCATGCTCCTCGTCTGAAGTAGAATATATAATAATGTCATCGATTAATAAAACTACAATTGGTCCACATATGACTGGAATATCTTGTACATATTTTCCATGAACATAGTGGGAGCATTAGTTATATCAAAAGACATCACTAGGAACTCATAGTGTTTGTAGAGACATCATAATGGAGTCTTTATAATATCATCATCACAAACCATTAACTGATGGTAGATGAACCTAATATTGATCTTTAAAAACCAACTCTCACCATTCAACTGGTCGAAATGGTCATAAATCCTTGGAAAAGGATACTTTTTCTTTATCGTTACCTAATTCAGGTGATGATAGTCAACAAAAATCATCAGACTCTCGTCTGTATTTTTCATGAACCACACCAGGGCTATCTATGGAGACACACTAATTCTGATAAAACTTTTATCTCAAAAGTCTTACAACTACACCCTCATCTCCCAGAGCTCGGTAAGAGACATATTATATTTCTTAGAAGATATCAGTATGGTCCCGGGGGTACAAGTCGATGCATAAGACAATATATGGCCTCATAGGTGGTCTTAACACATCATTGGGAAATATATCCATATAATCCTCCACAACAACTAGAATCTAGATGTCCAAAAATCCCACTACACTAAGGGATAAACTCGTCAACTGATGGGTGATGGTTTGTGGATTTCTACTCACGATCCCTACTCACTCAACCATAAGATACCTCTTTCCCATGAAGGAGAATCTTTTCCCAGCTATAAAATGGAATCTAACTCTACTATGATGATAGTTTATCTGGGGACACACCATGAAAAACCATTCCATACCCAAGATGACCTTATAAGTATTCATTTTAATGATCAAAATGCCCCATGAGAAAATCTGTCCACTGAAGGACAACTCACACTATTTCTAGATGTGTGATATGGAAGAATCACTCCCTAGAGGAATCATTAGCCACAACTGATGGGCCAAAGACTTTATTGAATGTTCATCCTCTCACCAAAGGGATATTGAGATAAATTTATGACTCAATATCATAAGTAAAAGTATTGAAGCTAAAGTAGAAAAGATATGGATTCGACATCGAATCGTCTCATGAGCATCCTGATCATAACAATTCATGTCCTATAACTATCCTCACCCAAAACTAGTACCCCTATGAGCCTGACATTGACCATCAGGTGGTGGTAGTGGAAGTAGCTCAGAGCATTATCCTCTAACAGAATCTCCTCCCTTTGGATCTCCACCTGATCCTCTAAAAGCACCACCTCCCTGGGGGTAACCTTGGCTACACCCGGGAAATATTTGATCATGATGCATCCACTTTAATTGAATTCCATCCACTAAGTGCCCACCATTTACAAAATATCGGTTTGGAATTCCATCCACATCTACTGGAATATTATGATGCTAATGGGATATTATACCATCCAAGACCCTTTCCCTATTCCTTTTATTTTTATTAAAGAGATCGTTGTTCGTGAGGGGTTAATTTTTCACCTTCAAGAACGACATGATTTCTTCTTCCATTTCAACCTTCAAATCTGGTCGTGAAACCATTTTTATGGTTGAACCAGAATATTTAATATGTATCATGTCCCATTTAATGTTCTGTAAGTGACTTATGAACTTATTACTAAGTGATAAATTAAAACAAGTTCTTTGTGATCCAAAACCGCCCAAATTAACCCAAACATTCTTCATTTAATTTTTATCTATTGATTCATCCACATGGTATATAATATAACTCATTATAAGATAATTTTAAATTCTATAATGTCATTAATAACATGTAATATTAGTTACGGATGTTTACCCATGTTCTACCCAAACATCAATTTAGGAATACAAGTGAACCACCCAAGAAAACCCATAAAAACGAACATCCCCAAACAATGTTTTTAAACTCTATAAGTCATCCAAAGGAACATAATATGACATAATGAAACCCGAATGAATCATATTAATGTACACAAGGTTATTTAATTCTAATTAATGAATATAATATCATTATACATGACATTAAAGAGAAGGAATCATTCGGATACATGGTAAGGGGAAATCTCGAACCCAATTTTCTTCCTTCGGGTTCTCCCTCGTTCACTCCATTTTTGATATGGTTACTCCTTAAATATCATTTTTTCATCATTTTAATTACATTTCTGGGATATACTTGTTTTTCACTAGTTTTTATTTCAAACAAAATGTTTTCCAAAAGAACTCTTCTTTTAAGAACACCCCTTTTACTTCTCACTCAAAGTGGACGTTTCTTGTAAAATGTATAATATTCCCTCCTTATTTTGGGAACACAGAGCCTATGAATGTGTTATTATGAGATGAAACCAATTCCATTCCATGGGTTATTTATGTAAATTTTTATATGTGTTCTATGTGGCAAGCATTATGGTGATAATGTTATGGTGTGATGGGTGCACCCAGAATTATATAGCGCAATATGAATGTTTCAATGTGATAGGTGCGCCCGGAATTATACAGCGCTCCAATGCATTGGGTAAAGTGATGAATCTCATGAGTAAACATGAAATGATGTGTGAACAAGATTCAAGCTTGTTTCACAAGTATGTGTGGTAGTTAACCACTAAGGCATGATGTTTCATTTTTATGCATTTCCACATTTCAAGTCTTATATTTATGCTTCCTCTCATGTTCATAATCTTATTCCCATGAAATGATTATGCTCACCCCATACTATATTGTTTTATCTATCCTCTTACTGGGATTTTATCTCACCCCTTTTGATGTATATCCTCAGGTGGCTACATGTACTAAGGAGAGGACAAGTTCCAATAAGAAGTTAGAGAGGAAGAAATTAAATAAATGTTTATGTTTGATGTTGTATTTGTTATGTGTGGTCCTAGTTTTCCCAAGACCCTAAACCTTTGGATCCCCTATTTGTAATACCATTATGTTTTTTACCTTTAAAATAATGTAATAGTATTGTAAGAAAAGGCTCGGGTCGCTATAGTTCGTATCAAAGGAAAGGTTTAGTTAATTTGGGAATTTGGATTAGTGAACCCTAGGGAAAACCTATAGCATGATACTAAGTAAAAATATGCTCACAAGAATATTTACATAGGGATCCCATATGTTATGTTTTTGGTATAAATTGTTTAAATGAATTAGTTATTCCTGAATTTTTACTTATGTTTTTCTCTAACCTTTTCTATTTTAGAAAATGGTGGGAACCAGGAGACATCAGGACAACAACTCATGCGAGGTCCAATGCAACGATTTCCCGAACGACATCCCCAATGATTTGGGAGGTGGAGTTAAAAACTTCATGGCGATTCTTACCCAATTATCCCAAGTTATGAATAATAACTACAATAATGGAGAACATCCTCCTTCACCAAAGAGGTAGAAACTGGATATCAAATGTTTTATGTGGCAATGACCACCGATGTTTTGTGGATCTTCAGATCCACTAGTTGTGGAATAGTGGGTCAACTCCATGGAGAAGATCTTTTCTATGCTTCATTGTTCTGAGACGGAGAAGGTGACTCTAGCCATTTATCATCTAGATAGAGAAGCTAATCAATGGTGGGCTTTGATTAAGAACACCAAGCCAAGGGAGGAAATTGAAGAGATGGAATGGGAAAACTTTAAGATAATGTTTCTTAAGAAGTATTTCCCATGAACTCTTCACGCAAAGATAGAGAGAGAATTCATTGAGCTCAAGAAAAAAGAAGGAGAATCTTTCACAACCTATGAAGTGAATTTCACAAGGCTTTCAAGGTACGCTTCGGGTTTTGTTATCAACAATGATAGAAAAATTGATAGGTTCTTCAGTGGATTAAAACCACACCTTCTAAGGGATCTCACAATTCGAGACTTTAGGAGTTATGAATAAGTTGTTTGGTGTGCTCTCAAAGTGGAGATGGAGTTTGGAGAATGGTCCCATGGATATGGTGATAATAAAATAAAGATGGAGTTTCAAGCTGGTGGATCTAATGATAAGGGTGAGAAGAAAACTCAACGACCCACATGCCAAAAATGTGGAATGTTGCACCATGGGAACTGCATCAAAGGGACGGGGAAGTGATTTAAGTGTGGGAATGAAGAACACCATGCTCAAGAGTGTCGAAAAGAAACAAAAAGGAAGGAGAATGTAGCTGATGAAAGGGTAGAACCACTCATGGTTCAATGCTACTACTGTAGGGAGCTAGGTCACTATGCAAACCAGTGCACTAAACCTTGAGTTCTCGAGGGTAATCAGCGTCAGCAGCCACCAAAGACAAAGGAAAAAAGGGAAGTCTTATACCATCACTACTGCAGAGGTGGAGCATGATAATGAAGTCGTATAAGGTACACGTCCTATTCACTCAAGAATAGAAAAAGTCTTATTTGATTCTGGTTCTACGCATTCCTTTATATCTTGAAATTTTGCTAGAACTATAGAATTAAAGCCCTGAAACCTTGAAGTAGATATATCTATAAAAACACCAAGTGGTTCAATCATTGCAACCCAAGTGTTTGACTCCTCTCTTTTTGGCGTATGTGGGAAGATTATTTTGGAAAATCTTGTAATAATTCCCTTGGTGGAATTCAACGCTATAATGGGAATGGATTGGCTCCCGTTATATGGAGCACATATCAACTTTTGGGAAAAGGAAATATATTTTCATATCCCAAACCATCCCATGCTTCTCTAAAAATTCAAGGAAGATCATGAATATCCTTTGAAAAATCCTTCAATGGTGTGGGTGTTGATTCCCTATGAAGAAGCAAACCACTCCCAAATGGATGAGTTGAAGGAAAGTTCCAACCTTGAAGAAATGACTATCATGAGGGAATACAGCAATGTATTTCCTGAAGAGTTACCCGGAATTCCCCCAGATCATGAGGTGGAGTTCTCAATTCAACTCATTCCTAGAGCTACTCTTATCTTGAAGTGTCCTTATAGGATAGATCCTATCAAACTTGAGGAGTTAAAGAAGCAGCTGGAAGAGCATCTGGACAAAGGGTTCATACGCCCTAGTGAATCACCTTGGGGTGCACCAGTTCTCTATGTGAAGAAGAAGGATGGAACAATGCGGTTGTGTATTGATTATCAGGAACTCAACAAGATCACCATAATAAACAGGTATCCTCTTCCAAGGATTGACGACATGTTCGATCAGTTAAGAGGTGCTCAATACTTCTCAAAGGTGGATGTTCATTCTGGATATCATCAGTTAATGATGAATAAGGAAGATATTCATAAAACTACCTTCTATACAAGGTATGGGCACTATGAGCTTTTGGTGATGCCCTTTGGACTTACTAATGCCCCTGAAATATTCATGGATTTGATGACTAGAGTCTTTAGACATTACCTCGACAAATTTGTGGTAGTGTTTATTGATGATATTCTCATCTACTCCAAGAGTAAGGAGGAAGATGAAGAACATCTAAGACTTGTGTTGGCGACTTTGAGAAAGGAGAAGTTGTACACCAAGTTCAGCAAGTGTGAATTTTGGAGGAAACAAGTCATGTTCTTGGGACATGTGATCACAAGTGAGGAAATTTCTATGGATCCTTCAAAGACTAAGGTGATTGAGGAATGGCCCAGGCCCTCTAGTGTCACGAAAATCTATTGTTTTCTTGGGTTAGTTGGGTACTACCGACGTTTTTTGAGAAACTTCTCATGATTGTCAAGCTCGCTAACTAAGTTAACAAGGAAAGGGGGTAAAGTATGTTTGGATGGAAGAATGTGAGGGAAGCTTCAAGGAGCTAAAGAGAAGTCTGATTACAGCACCTGTACTCACACTACCGAAAAGTGGAGAAAGTTTTGTGATATACAGTGATGACTCAAAGAAATTCTTCGGTTGTGTACTCATGCAAAATGATAATGTGATAGCCTATGCCTCACGACAGTTGAAGATCCATGAGCAGAACTACCCGACGCATGACTTAGAGCTGGCAGCCATGATTTTTTCTTTGAAAATATGGTGGCACTACCTTTGTGGCGAGAAGTGTGACATATACACCGACCATAAGAGCCTAATGTATATATTTACATAAAAGGAGCTCAACATGCATCAAAGGATATGGTTAGAGCTAATCAAGGATTACGATTTCTCTATTCACTATCATCCTGGAAAGCCGAACAAGGTAGCTGGTGCTCTAAGCATAAAAGAACCCGCTACTCTATCCATGTTATGGATTGAGAAAGACCCTATCTTAATTGATATGCAAAGAATGGATTTGGAAATCATAAGGGCAGGGGATACATCCTACCTTTCCCAAATGATTGCGCAATCATCCATCCAGGAGAAGATTAATGAAGCACAAAGGGATTATGTGGAGATACAAAATATGGTGAATGTAGTAAATGAAGGGAAGCTGCACGAGTTTCATATTGACGATGATGGTGTGATTTATTTTGGAACGCGGCTTTGTGTGCCTTCATCACTCGGGATAAAGAAGGAGCTATTGGATAATGAACATAGCTCAACTTCTCTATCCATCCTTGCAGTACCAAGATATACCGTGATCTCTGGGAACACTTCTGGTGGGATAACATGAAGAATGAGATTGTGGAATATATATCAAGGTTCTTGGTATGTCAGCAAGTTAAAGATGAGAAATAAAATTCCAAAGGTATGATGCAGCCATTGCCTATAACCATGTGGAAATGGGAAAATTGTTACTATGGACTTTGTCACGGGTCTCCCAAAGACGTCGAAGGGAAATAATGAGATATGGGTTTTGGTTGACCGACTCACCAAGACTGCCCATTTTATCTCTAATCGGGAAGATCTCTCACTTGAACAACTTGCAAAGATATATGTGAAGGAAGTGGTGATACTTCATGGTTTTCCACTCTCGGTTGTCTCTGACTGTGATCCAAGATTCACATATAAATTTTGGAGGAGCCTTCAACATGCGTTGAGTACTAAATTAAATTTCAGCACGGCCTATCACCCCAAAACTGATGGTCAGTCTGAAAGAACAATTCAGATGCTTGAATATATTCTTAGAGCATGCTCTCTAGAATTCAAAGGTTAATGGGATCAGCATCTCCCTTTGGTTTAATTCTCATACAACAATATCTTCCACTCGAGTATTCATATGGCTCCATATGAAGCTCTTTATGGAAAGCGATGTAGAAATCCAACCTGTTGGGATGAAGTTGGAGAAAGAAAGCTACATGGACACGATCTTGTTCAAGAGATGACATAGAAGGTTCAAGTCATCCAGAAACACATCAAATCTACTCAAAGTAGGAAAAAGAACTATGCTGACAACTATCGAAGGGACTTGGAGTTCGACGTTGGAGATAAATTCTTCCTTCGGATATCACCATGGAAGAGAGTCATGCTATTTGAGAAGAAAGGGAAGCTAAGCCCAAGGTATATTGGCCTCTTTGAGATCATTGACCTCATATGAGCTGTGGCCTATCATCTTGCACTTACACCAAATATGGTTCAAGTTCAGGATGTGTTTCATGAATCATTACTGAGGAAGTACATACCAGACCCCTCACATGTACTAAACTCAGAGGTGGTGCAGCTGGAAGATGATCTCTCCTATGAGGAGTAGCCATTAAAGATTCAGGATCGGAGGGATAAGGTTCTACGCAACAAGACAACCCATCTTGTGAAAGTTTTGTGGAT
Source organism: Viscum album (assembly GCA_963277665.1). Taxonomy (NCBI): domain Eukaryota; kingdom Viridiplantae; phylum Streptophyta; class Magnoliopsida; order Santalales; family Viscaceae; genus Viscum; species Viscum album. The sequence goes on from OY728121.1 coordinate 1,122,869,618, forward strand.
GAACAATAAGTTTGAGGAAGCAACATGGAAACCATAAGAGGAAATGAAGGAGAAGTACCCTCACCTATTTATGTAAAGTAAAATTTCGGGGGCGAAATTTCTTAAGGGGGGAAGAATGTAACGACCCCAAGTTTTTCAATGGAATTTCCCTTCATATAATTATGTCATAAAATAACAAGAAATCACAAAATAATGAACTACTAAGTGATAAGTGGCCTTTAAACATAAGTTTGTCAATTCTGTGTTTGGAATTTTGAAAATACGACATACACGGTTGTGTTCATGATTATTTTTGGAGTCTAATGAATCAAGTATAATTTTTGGTGAGTAGTAACCTACCCATATGAATATTAACATACCCTTATGAATAGTTAAATACCCTAATTAATATTAACATTACCTATGATAGTATAAAAATATTATTCAAGTGAAAGGATGATGTATCTATATTTTAGAATGATTAAATGAATGTTTTAAAATGGTTTTTTTAGTAATAAAATATGATTTTAATTAAATATTAAATTAATCATATTTATAAAATTATTTTTTGGAAAATGGAATTCATTTTTTGATTCTAAAGGTCTAAAAATGGCTGGGGTAAAATTTGGGGATTTTTCTAAAATACATGAATTTTTTATGAATAGTAAAATACATTAATTTACCGTATAAATACATTATAATTAAAACCCACTATTACTGACATCACAAGTGATGTAAGCACCCAAATATCTAAATCACATGCCTTATTTACTATTCTTGGTCATGGATGACTCACTATTCCTTGTTTTTGGTTAAATTAATAAACTAATGAATTTTATATTAAGGAAACCCCTCTCCCCTCCACTATAAAAACCAACCTTCACACCCTCATTTCCTCACACCACTCAAGCTCCAAGCCTTCTCTAAACTCTACCCAAACACCATCTCTATCCCCTCTCCCACATTTAAGAGGTGTTGTTCTCCTTAAAAGACCATGTTTATTCCCTTAAGGATGATCTCAAGAGGAATATTTAAGAGGTAATTTCTATCCCTCTTCTCCTTTAATTTCCTTTCAAGTTCAAGTTCACTTCTTGATCTCTCCCCACAAATATTCATCAAAATGGTATTATAACTCCAGTATTATACATATACTAGAATTTTAGGATGAAAATGGGATATTATATCATCCAATCCCCTTTCCCTCTTCCTTTTATTTTTATTAAATAGAACGTTGTTCGTGAGCTGTTAATTTTTCACCTTCAAGAACGATATGATTTATTCTTCCATTTATACCTTCTGATCTGGTCATGAAACCATTTTTTTGGTTCAACCAGAATATTTTATATTTATTATGTCCTATTTAAAGTTCTATAACTGACTTATGAACATATTACTAAGTGATAAATTAAACCAAGTTCATTGTGATCCAAAACCGCCCAAATTAACCCAAACATTTTTCATTTATTTTGTATCTAATGATTCATCCACATGGTATATAATATATCTCATTATAAGATCATATTAAATTATGTAATTTCATTAATAACATGTAATATTAGTTCTAGATGTTTACCCATGTTCTACACAAACTTCAATTTAAGAATACAAGTGAACCACCCAAGAAAAACCATAAAAACGAACATCCCCAAACAACATTTTTAAACTCTATAAGTCATCCAAAGGAACATAATATGACATAATTAAACCAGAATGAATCATATTAATGTACACAAGGTTTTTTATTTCTAATTAATGAATATAATTTTTTTATACAGGACATTAAAGAGAAGGATGCATTCTGATACAAGGTAAGGGGAAATCTCGAACCCAATTTTCTTCTTTCAGGTTCTCCCTCTTTCATTCCATTTTTGATATGGTTACTCCTTAAAGACCATTTTTTCATCATTGTAATTAATTTTCTGGGATATACATGTTTTTCACTATTTTTTATGTGAAACAAAATGTTTTCCAAAAGAACTCTTCTTTTAAGAACGCCCCTTTTACATCTCACTCAGAGTGGACAGTTCTTGTAAAATGTATGATATTCCCTATTTCTTTTGGGAACCCAAAGCTTATGAGTGTGTTATTATGAGATGAAAACCATTCCATTACATGGGTTAGTTATGTAAATTTTTTATATGTGTTCTATGTGGCAAGCATGATGGTGATAATGTTATGATGTGACGGGTGCGCCCAGAATTATATAGTGCAATATGAATGTTTCAATGTGACGGGTGCGCCTGGAATTATACAGCACTCTAATGCAATGGGTAAAGTGATGAATCTCATGAGTAAATATGAAATGATTTTTGAACAAGATGCTAGCTTGGTTCACAGGTATGTGTAGTAGTTATCCATTAAGGCATGATGTTTCATTTTTATGCATTGACACATTTCAAGTCTTATATTTATGCTTCCTCTCATGTTCATAATCTTTTTCCCATGATATGATTATTCTCACCCCATGCTATATTGTTCTTATCTATCCTCTTACTGGGATTTTAGTACACCCCTTTTTATGTATATCCTCAGGTGGCTACATGTACTAAGGAGAGGACCAGTGCCAATAAGAATCTAGAAAAGAAGAAATTAAATAAATGTTTAGGCTTGATGTTGTATTTGTTATGTGCGGTCCTATATTTCCCAAGACACTAAACCTTTGGATCCTCTATGTGTAATACCATTATGTGGTTTATCTTTAAAATTATGTAATAGTAATGTAAGAAAAGGCTTGGGTCTCTATACTCCACCTCAAGGGAGATAGGGTATTACTAACCCCACTAACACTCTGAGGATCATACTCGATCACTGACACCAACTAAGTGTCACTAAGAAGCGTCCCTCTAGCATCAACTCACATCGTATCTCTACTACCAAAACTAATTCCACCATCATGTTCTACACAGATTTTACTCATAATAGGCTACTCATAGACCCAAATTTTAGTCCCAAATAAGGATATATGTAAGGTGTAAGTATTTTAGAAAAAGTACATGGTGTGCGCATAAGGTCACATGACCTGTGACCTCTTTAGGACACTGAGGGGTGTCTTCACCTGGACACGGATTTAGATTCCATTTTTAACCACATGAAATATACATGGAGTACAGTATGTGTCTTGGTAGGCCTAGGTATTATGGTTCCCTACAACCCATACTCATGTACTCAGTCTCATTTCCATGTACTCAGGCTTGGGCTCGTGTGCTTTGGTTGTGCCTGTGTGCTTGGGCTATGCCTAGGTGCTTAGTGTGTGTACACAAGGTACATGGTGGGTTTAACCATGTACTTATACATGACATATCCTTAAGGGTACATGATGTGTATACTTACTCCAAGTCTAGGGAAATTGTCTTCAACACACAACTTGGTTGCCCGAGTTGGGTCACACAACAACTGGTTCTAGTAACATAGAGTATCATGTTTATCTTTCCCAAAACCTTGTCTATTTTAGCAAGGAGACTACACCGTGTGTTTTCGTAGAAGTACATGTTGTGTAAGTCAGGATTTTCCAGAAACCCAAAAATCGTTACAAAGATGCATTATCCACCTCTTCTATTTCCTTCCATGTTGTTTGATCTTTTCAAATAATCCTAAATAGAAGGGAGAGAATTCATTTTTCAAATCCCGACCTTTGCTAGCTGAAAATTGGAACGCCGATCACCCATTCGGTAATCAGTCACACCTCCTATCACCATTCTAGAACACGATCTATGAATCCATCAGGAAAACCCAAAACACACATTGATAAATCTAAAAAACACAAATATCTATGTTATTAGTGCATTCAACATGAATTCAGGGGTTCAATCATGCTATAATCTATCTTTAAAAAGTTTTGTCATCGACCTCATGGACCAACAATGAAGAATGTGAAGAATGGTGAAGATAAAAGCATATGAATGAAGTTAAAACCATCATCGACTAGTATGATCCTGTCCAATGATTATGTAATGTGGAAACCATGGTGATGTCATGGGTGAAACAAATATACATAAATCTTCTCTAGATTATTAATCAAAACTACGCTCATGTGAGGAATAAAAATCATTGGAAAACAAAAGATGATATAAATTCATGCTTTTCAAATAATTCAAAGGTCATAAATCCTTGAAATAACATGCCCTACCTCAAGAACATATTGATCACTAGTGAATAATTCAACCACCAACAAAAGAGGTGATGATCTTAATGTGTTCATCCATCTCATGATCGTCCTCAATTATTCATCATCGATCTACTTTCTCAGGTCACCAATCCCAATGCTCTCCCCCTCCTCTCTAATATCCTAGGACTATGTGGAAAAACCTTAGAATTCTTCATAATGATATATTTATATAGTATGGTTAGGGTTTTTTACGCTTAAGTAAATTAAATAAACAAATAAATCTATTAATTAACTCACCCACTAATGGTCGTCTTGAAAAAAACGCCTGATTCTGACCAATTTTATATTGCCTCTTGGGTAAATCTGGTGTTCGAAAAACAAGTGTGGTCATGGATTTCCCATTTCTGGTCCTGATCAAAGGGAAAAACATTTATTAAAAAAATACGTGGGCACATAATTTAAATATTATTATTTTTAAAATATTAATTCCATTGTCTTCCAACACCCAAAAAATGCACCGAATCCAACAAAAAATTTAGTTATATATATATATAGAAATATTAAAAGGATTGTACTAAACAAATTGGAGTAATTACATAAAATAAGATACAATTGTTGAGGAAATTTGAATATGATTTTTTAGGATTAAAAAGGCTACTCAACGGATTAGAGAACTATGAGTCGATGCAGTTATTATGACCACCTACCTAAATACCTTAAAATATATTTTTAAGCTTCCATTTGAGTTATGAAAAGAGATATACTGATCCTTGAATCTAGAATATCCATCCAATAAGATATTATGAATCCAATGGTGGGGTATATTAATATTTCATAAAATAGTCGGATACTAATAAATAAATAAATAATCGTCACATTTTGGTAATCATGTAAAATTACTAAATCATGTTTTTATTTTGTTCTATAAAATAAAAAATCATGTGAACTCGACATCTTCATTAAAATCCATATCAAAGAAATAAAATCCATTGATAGGTATTAACTTCCAAAAGCGTCATAGGCGCTTGTGTGTCATACTATGCCAAGAACAAAAGTATTATGTGTTGAAGTCCCGTGTTCTTGATGTTCTCGAAAAGGATGTGAGTAAAGAGAATCCATGTTTTTCAAATTATTCAACGGTCAGAAATCTAAGAAATAACATTCCCTTTTTCAAGAACATATTTATCACTAGTGAATAATTCGACCACCAACAAAGAAGGTGAGGATCTTAATGTGTTCGTCCATCTCATGATCCTCCTAAATTATTCAACATCAATCCACTTTCTCGGGTCACCAATGCTAATGATCTCCTCCTCCTCTCTAATATCACATGGCTATGTGGAAAGCCCTGAAAATTCATCATAATGATATATTTATATAGGATTTTTAGGGGTTTTTACATTAAATTAAATTAAATAAATAAATAAATTTATTAATTAACACACCCACTAATGGTCGTATTTAAATGAATGCCGGATTCTGACCAATTTTATAAAGCTTCTAGGGTAGATCTCACGTTATAGAAATGATTATGGTCTTTTATTTCCCATTTTATGTCCCGACCAATGGGAAAACCATTTATTCAGAAAATATGTGTGCACCAACTTTAAATATTATTATTTTTAATATATTAATTCCAGGGTCTTGCGACAGCCAAAAAATGCACTGAATCCAAGGAAGAATTTAGTTTATATATATATATATATATATATATATATTCAAAGGATTATACTACAAAAATTGGCGTCATTACAACAAATAAGAGACAAGTGTTGAGGAAATTTGAATATGATTTTTTAGGATTAAAAAGGCTACTCAACGGATCAAAAAATTATGAGTCAATGTAGTTATTAAGACCACCTACCTAAATACCTTAAAATATCTTGTTAATCTTACATTTGAGTTATTATAAAGGATATATGGATCCATGAATCTAGAATATACATGCAATAAGATATTATGAATCCAATGGTGGGGGATATTAAGATTTCATAAAATATTCTGGGACTAAAAAAATAAAGAAATAGTCATCATATTTTTGTGATCAAGATAAATTACTAAATCATGTTTTTATTTTGTTGTAGAAAATGGAAATTCATGTGACCTCAACATCATTACTATGATCCATACCAGAGAAAGAAAATCCATTGATAGGTAGTAACTTCCAAAAGCAACACAGGTGCTTGCATGTCATACTATTCCAAGAACAAAAGTATTATGTGTTGGAGTCCCATATTCTTTATGTTCTCTCTAAGGATGTGAGTAAGGAGAATCCATGATTTTAAAATAATTCAAAGGCCATAAATCAATGAAATAATGTGCCCTGCCTCAAGAACATATTGATCACTAGTGAAAATTTTGACCCCCAACAAAAAAGGTGATGATCTTAATGTGTTTATATGTCTCATGATCCTCCTTGATTACTCATCATCGATCCACTTTTTGAGGTCACCAATACCAATGCTCTCCTCCTCCTCTGTAATATCCTAGGGATATATGGAAAACCCTGAGAATTCATCATAAAGATATATTTATATAGGATGGTTAGGGTTTTTTACATTTAAGTAAATTAAATAAATAAATAAATTTATTAATTAACACACCCACTAATGGTCATCTTAATATGAACACCTGATTCTGACCAATTTTATATCACCTCTAGGGTAAATCTAGTGTTATAGAAACAAGTGTGGTCTTGGATTTCCCATTTTATGTCCTGAACAATGAGAAAACCATTTATTTTGAAAAGATGTGCCACATACTTTAAATATTGTTATTTTAATATATTAATTCCAGGGTCTTGTGACACCTAAATAATGCACCTAATCCAAGGAAAAATTAGTTATATAAATATATAGAAATATTCAAAGGATTATAATACTAAAATTAGATTCATTACAACAAATAAGATACTAGTGTTGAGGAAATTTGAATATGATTTTTTAGGATTAAAAAGGCTACTCAAGGGATCAAAGAACTATGAGTCAACGTAGTTATTAAGACCACCTACCTAAATACCTTAAAATATCTTGTTAATATTTCATTTGAGTTATGATAAGGGATATTTTGATCCTTGAATCTAGAATATCCACGCAATAAGATATTATGAATCCAATGGTGGGGGATATTAGGATTTCATAAAATAGTTGGAGACTAAAAAATAAATAAATAATCATCAAATTTTTGTAATCAAGATAAATTACTATATCATGTTTTTATTTTGTTCTAGAAAATCGAAATTCATGTGACCTCGATATCAACACTGTGATCCATACCGGAGAGAGAAAATCCATTGATATGTAGTAACTTCCAAAAGTGGCACAGGCACTTGCGTGTCATACTATGCTATGAAAAAAATGTATTATGTGTTAGAGTCCTCTATTATTGGTGTTATCTCTAAGGATGTGAGTAAGAAGAATATTATTGTCTATCCAAGAAACCTAGATGATGCACTAGATATGCAGTGTTTGATGTTATTAAATATGTTCTAGTGATTTATAGAAGATGCATGAAAACATAGATTATTACATGATGTTGTCCCACCTCCATGATCTTTATCAGGAGAAGGCTAGACAAGATAGTTATGATATAGCTAAGGCACTATTCATGAGAAATTGGGGAAAAGGTTTTCCCACCAAACCTCATGTAGTCATGATGATTGACTATATTGAACATTGATACATCTTGGGTTTTAAGCTACTTGATGAGATGTGAACCAATCATATACTTTATGTATTCATATAGATATTCTCTCTTTTTATTGTGAATTATAATATGAATAATATAGATAATTCCCCTATCAGACCATCTCACCATAATTCACTAAGCTGACAGGGAGACATGAAAGACCAACAGTCCTTATGGTGAACAAGAGGAATGAAAAGACAAAAGGCCCAATGAATACTTCAAATTCTAAGGCTTCTTTACATATCCATAATTAAAATATTAAATCCAAATATAGACTATGGAATAATATAATGAATGTTTTTCATTAGGCAAGAAGGGCCACTGGAAGAAGAACTGCACTGTAGTGAGGAAGAAAGAAGAAGCTTCAGGTCTGTTTGTTATCGAATGCAATCTCTCCAAATCTCTTGGTTGGGAATTAGATACAGTTTTTGATGCTCACATTCATATCCAAATATAGGAACCAAGTATATTGAGGATGGTTTATAGAGGTGAAGTGTATCTTCAAGATTCCAATGGAGCATGATTGACTACCTTTTTTGTAACACCCTAAGATTTTAAATAAAGAATCCTATGTTAGATAGCATATAGGAAATTAAAAACTAAGCCTAAAAGAACTATAAATTTTTTAAATATGACTGATATAACCAAACCACTAAATTTATATCTATAAACAATATTAATAAAGTCATTTTATTTTTCAAAAATACGCTTTCTACTAGTAACGCCTCGACCCCAAAATCCAGGAGCTGGTGCATTATTTTAATACATTGGCATGATTATAGAGAATCAAGTCCCGAAGGACTGATCAGTTTATTATTCTTGTAAATGAGATACATACATAAGTTCAACACTACAACTTGAACATAAAAACAACACTAATTTATTCCATTAGAAACATCCAAGCTTCCATGATTATTCCTACAAGTCACTCATAACTAACTTCTTCATATCCTGGGAAAATAAAACATGAGAAAGGGGAGGGCTCAAACGCTCAGTAAGAGTAAGAAATATAGAGGAAGATAACATAAACATTAGGCATGGTGGATAATTGAAAACAGATTACTTTACAAATAATTAACATGAACACTTTATGTCAGGAATATGAGCTGAGTAAATAATGCCATAATAAAACATAGTAATGACTATTCTAATAGTCGAATAACATCATGAAATATCATTATCTAATCTCATAATGATGGAATGCATAATGTCGAACATCATAACCACATAGTCAAGGCCTCGTGCCAAGACTACAAATAATATTTTTTCAAGGATTTGTGCCAAGACACTAGTTTGTCTCATGAGACATATCGATGCATCAAGGATCTATAACGGGCTCCACCCATCACTTACTAAGTCCAATGCATTCCTCATATGAAAATTTTGAAACATAACATAAACATTAATATTAAATATAGCATATGAAATGTCAATAATTTATGCACAAACCATGAATGGTAAAAAAAATGCACATCCACAGTCAAACATAACTCATTTAATACAATATGGAAGATTTTATTGTAACAGATTAACCTCAATAGAGAATAATAAAGGATGCTGACAGAGATGAAAATAAACATCAAAACTATTTTAGAGAAATATCCCCTTTTTTCTTTAAAACATTTAAAAGTCACAATATTTGTCAAGAATCCGTTTAAAAATAGATTTTTTAATCAAAGTGTCTCATACCACTTTGAAACATATAAAAGGAATTTTAATTTTAAAACATTAATTTCAATATAAATAAAACCTTAAAACCATTTTTAAAACATGGACATTAATGATAAAGATTTAGAAGAATAAATTTTTCAAACATTTAAAATGGTATTTTAGTTAGAGTTACTATCCAAATGAATGACGCTTGAATAAAAACAATTGAGGTAATCAAAACTTTCTAATACCATGAGAATAAAGGATATCATTATATACTATGTCAAAGGAGAGTATATACACCATATACAAGTGAATTAGGGCATAACAACAAAGAAGACTCAAAGGAATGTAAATTGACATGAAATCCCTTATAAAGACAGTATCCTTAGGTAAAGGATAAATCAATGACATAATTATGTGTGACAAATATTAATACACTCCATATTATTGGATATTCGGTGTAAATAAATCAGAGAACAATCACACATATTCTTGTAAAAACCACACCAATGACTAGGATGTTTAACTCAATAAATGGAAATTGAGTTAAGATCAAGTTTATATCAATGACTTGAGAAATTATCAATGCAGTGATTATGTGTATAAAAATTATATCCACAAAAAGGGGAGTGGAAATTACTATATAAATAATAAATAGTGATTCCACACATAATCTTGGAGTAAAATAATCAATGAAGTATGCGTAAATCCCACTGAGTGGAAATTGAAATTTGAAATTTCCTTACCGATTTGGTATCTTACGAAACATACAACCCATGAAAGAAGGATCATGCAATGAAGATGTAAATAATCATAAATTAAAGTATATTACACCAATATTAAAATCATGGACAGTACATATTCCACACAAAAGGAAATAGTGTCCAATATAGCATGAATCTCACAGGAATAAAAAGTGAGATGAAAAACCCTTAATTCATTGTAATCAATCAAGTCGTATGACCAAAAGTTAATAACCACCAAATTAATCATATAATACCATGAATATAAATATAAATATGATAATATATATCAAATTTCCGTACAAAATACACCACATTCAATAAATAAGTGGTGAACAATGGAAATATCACGGAATTAAAAGTGAGATAAGAAACCTCTTACCTCAAGTCTGACTTGTCTTGTATGTTCCTTGTTCTTCCTGAAGAATAAACTTAAGTTAATTTCTACTTTATTAAGAAAATTTTTCGAGTTTATTATTCCTTTTATATCACTTATTACCTTGCTATAACAATTAGTTATTTATTTATGTTTATAATGGATATTTTATCGATGTTCAGAACTTGAGTCAAAGATGAACTTGTTATAATTACTATTTGTCCATGTGGTCAAAAGTACATTATTTCCATAATGATATACATGATTTAGATATCATATATATATTATATATCCAGTATGTATATCTATTTATAATAGTACTTAACATTTGGAGATAAGAAATTAAATGTACCGTTCATGGAGACGGTAAGCCGTATGTACGCATGAACGCTACTTTCATTTCTATTTTGTATTTAAATGGAATTAAAACATAATTATACATAGTTGTATTATAATTCTAGTATAATATCCCGAATAATATCCTTAATTACATCCTTTATATGTCCATATAAGGAATTAACGAGTAATATCATTTTGAGGTGGCGGTAGTCCGCACTTCCTCAAATGAAATTATCGTGTTTTACCCATAATGGAAACCATAAAATAATGATATAAATTGAATATACAGAAGCATAAATAAAACATAAACATAATATATATATATCATATATAAATACAGTTCCATCTTAATTGCCACCATGAGAGGCGGTAGGAGATAATCGAACAATCATCGTTTCGTGAGGCGTTAGTTTTCCATCCACAGAAACAGTATGTTTTTTACCCATTAGATAGAGGTGTGTGTAAGTGTAGTTAGAATACTTCTCATAAAAACATCATAGTATATTGAGGATTTTTTTTTTGTAATAATATAATGTAATAAAAAGTTTTTTGGGGGTTGGAGAAGTAAAATAAAACAAAATAAAACAAAAGAATTTAAGAAAAAGGAATTACCTTTAATTTGGGTAATTTTCTTTGGTTTGAACCAAAAAGACTTCTTGAAGTGCCTTCTTCCTAGGGTGAGTATTCTAGGAGGAAGAGGGTGATATTGAGAGATTGTTTGGGCAGGTTTTGGACGATTCAAGGGGCTTGAGAGGTGTTTGGAATGGGTTAGAAATGGTGTCCTTTTATAAGGGGGAGGAGGGGCTCTTTAGGAAAGTGTCAAAATATTATTTTATTATATAGTGATATTCGGTTTATAAAGGTCCAAAACTAATTAAAGTAGAAGATAAGATGACTCATGGTCGAAATAAAATCATCCAATAATAATTGGACGTGTTTTGGATATTATTTTAATATTAAAAATCATATTTATTTAAATCATTTATCAATGAGGTAAATATTACATCATTATTGTGTCATGAATAATTTAGTTTATTTGATTTCTAAAAATTATAAAAAAAATTTACAATATTGTAGGAAATATTTTTAGTTTTCCAATGATTATTTATATTAAAAAATATGACTTATATAACCCCATGTAAAAATTGATATACTAAAAGATATTTGTTAATGTCATTTTTGTCTTTACTTTAAGTTAATTAAAATAAAGTGTCATTATCATTTTATGTGCCTCCATGGGGTCCGAAAATTGACCCAAGGATGCCAATGGTTGGCCATGACTTATCCAATAATGTTAGGACAAGTGTTATGGTAATTTTGTATTATTATAATTTTCCTTTTACATTTAATTACCCTATTTACCTTTAACCGTGGTAAATAAAAGTCAAAAGTTACTATTCATCGAAAATTATTTTAATCTTATTGAACAAAATTTTACTTACTAATAACAACCATGTATCTCATGTTTTTGAAATTCAATTCACAGAAGTGGTAAATTTTCATTTAAATGAAAGGGTTGTATTTTTAACTACTACTTTGTGGTTTCACTATTCATCAAAAATTGAAGTTTTTCAGAAAAATACCAAAAATTCAGCCTAAGATATATTTGATATTCTGAATTCAAAAAGGATGTCTATTTTACCAAATTCAAAATTTATAAGTTGGATTGATTAATTTAAAATTAATTCTCGTTGTCAAAATAATAGCGTGTTTTTCAGAAACAATAACTATCAAAAGAATGACACTTGTTTATGTATAATTTGAAAGTGAAATTAATTCCAATGACCAACATTGAATTAAAGGTTAAAAATATAATATAATTACATCTCAAAACCAATTTAAAATATAATATTATCATATAAATAAATTAGATTAAAAGGAAGTTTTGAAATAAAATATATTATTTCTCACAATTCATAAAAAAATGAATATTATTAGAAAAATACCAAAAATTTACCCAAAGTAAATTTTGATGTCCCGATTATAAAGAATAATTTTATTTTGTGAAATGTAACATATAAAAGTGACCAAAACTATATTTAAATAGGGTTCTCCATTGAAAGGTGGTAAATCAACCATTTAAAGTAAATTATGTTTAAAATTAGATTCATTCACATTTTAAGCCTCTAACTTTTATTGGATAAATGTAAAAACATTTAACAAACATATATAATCATTTTTTAGTTAGATCTGTTCATTCCCATCATTACAATGTCTAGGTGTTAACTACCATTTAAAATAATAATATTATATTATTAGTGTGCAATGTAAGATTTCAAAGAAACCCATTGTTGCATATCGGGTATACCATCGAACATAGTGTCCCCTTTAAAGTAGAATTAATATTTAGTTCACAAATATTTATAAATATGAAAAATTTTGGGTTCTTTATTTACCTAGAATGTTACATCCTTCCCCCCTTTTGAGAATTGTGTCCCCGCAATTTTAAAACTGGGCTTGGAAACATCAATAAAATTCCCACATCGGAAAAGAGTCAGAAAAACTATCACTTTAATAGAAATAAAGAAAAGTACAAAGGTCACCTGAGATAACTCATACTGGGATTACATGTAAGAAAACATGGATATGGAAGATAAACTAAGTGACTAGTTCTGATGGAGAGGGATAGAAAACATGATTTGGATAATGTTAACAACAAGAAAACCACAAACTTGTGATGAGATAAATTTTTATTAGTTTCCTAGTAGCAAAAGTAAACATATAAAAATTTTTGTTTTATGTTTAATTTAATAAAGTTGAGGAATTTATTTATAATATTTACTAAGAACATAAAGATATATACTTACTTTTTTAGTAGAGTTTCATTCTTTAATAAATTTCAACCACCAACTAATCTTTTTTCCAAATAATGAACATTCAAGATGACTTGGTCACACCGGAAGAGCTAGTATCAACTTTTAGATAATCACATGATCCACAGAGGATAAATAATATATTTTCCTTGTTTTTTGAGACTAACCACCACCAAAATAGTTAGTACAAGATCAGATGATCCCCAAAAAGGATAAACCTTTAGGAAAATAAATTATAATATTAATTTCTAAAATTAAACCAACAATACCCCTAAGTTAAATAAATACCATTCAATAAACGATTGTCCTTAAAATCCTTCAATATAATCCAAACTAATATTGAAACCCAAAACTTAGAAGAATTTGGTTATGTAGTCTTCCACGTTAAATTGTATCTCCAAATGACATCGACTACCCTTAAATTCACATACTCAAAATTAATTAACCTAATCACATATTATCTATGATGGGTTAATCATTTCCATAAATAACCCAAAATATATATAAAAATACACCATTACTCCTCAAATGAAATCCCATAGTATTCTATTTTCCTTAGGTATATAGTGTTCCAACATAGCGAACATCTTCCAAAATAACATTTATCACTTAATCACCAAATCATTTTCCAATAATAAAGATATCCATTTGATAAGACATAAGATCCCAAATCAACTTATTTTTGATCAATAAAATAATTTAACTAAAAAGAATTAGTCACACTAACAAGGGACTTCATGTAGTCCAATGGTAGGCGATAAGTCCCAATAGCACTATGGTTGTGGGTTCGATTCCTGCAGATTTGTCCGACGTGATGGGTTGTCACACGGTCTATGTGTTTTCCTTTTAAAAAAACTATATAATTTTATAATATTCCCTAAAATGAAATAGATTCCTCAAAATAACTATAACAAAATTTCATCAAAAATGTTATCTCATACCTTGCATCTTTATTCCAAAATTTAATAACTTGTAATTTCCTCAAAAGCAATGATCATATAAAACCAAATGGTTATTTATAACTATATCCACAAGAGAAAAGATAATTCTTCCTCAAATATCATTTTCACGTGACAAACTATTGGGTTAAAAATACAAGAGAAATGTATTCCAAATTAATCTCATCAACAAAGATCACTAATACTTTTTAAACATTTCTCCATCCATTTATTTCAACATAGCTTCTTCCTTGACCTAGAGGATATCCTATAGAATAGGGAATTCACTCGGGTAATGGCCAAGTCCCCTAAATTTACGACAAATGACTGTAAATGGATTCTTAGGACCATTTTTATTTTCTTCCATAGTACTCTTCATTTTTTCTTGACAATTCTTTACTTTATGTCATTCTTTCCCACAAATAAAGCATTTTTTTTGTTCCATTAAGATACTTCCCTAGGTGTCTCCTTCCACATTTCCTGCATGATGGAAATTGATCATTCTTTTCTCCATGGTCTCCACTATTGGATCTCTTATCATTCATCGCATTTTTCTTATTTGTTGAGTCCGAGATTTGGTTAATATATATGTTGTTGATCATATTTTTGGAAAACTGATTTGGAATGAACATGATATCTTTTACGCCTATCAACATTCCATTTCGTTTCTCATTTCCTCCATGGTTCCCACCTTTTACATCATGTTCAATGTTACTATGACTTCCTTGGAATCCAGCCATTGACTAACACAAGAAAGCCTAGTGTGAGTCATAAAATCATTTAGAGAATATCATAACACCTTATTTTCAATCTAAAACACCTTAGGATTGACGAAGATTATTTATTCTCATCTTATATTAAAATCCTTCAAATCCATTTATAAATAAAATTTGATTTATCCTAAGCATATCCCCCGGGAGTGTCGTAAACAAGAGTGTAGAAAGGCCCGTTGTCATGTACCAAGAGACCCCGGGTCAAGCCCGAAAATACTTGTCCGAGTTTTCACTCCTAGGTACATCTGTACTAGAGCCACCTCTACCTGCTCATATCCATATAGGGATGTATTGTTTTGAAAAAACACATAATCTCTATAATACCAAAATTATAGGAATTTATTCTATACTAATCATGAAGGTCTATCTTAGGATAATGTTCTCTAATAATAGTTTATCTAAATATAGTTTCCAAGGTTTTTACTAAAATTCCTCAGATACCAATTGTAACGCCCCGACCCCAGAATCTAGGAGCTGGTGCATTATTTTAATACATTGGAATGATTACAAAGAATCAAGTCCTGAAGGACCGATCAGTTTAGTAGTCTTGGAAACAAGATACATACATAAGTTCAATACTATAACATGATAAGAAAAACAACACTAATTTATTCTGTTAGAAACATCCAAGATTCCAAGATTATTCATGCAAGTCACTCATAACTAACTTCTTCATATCCTAGGAAAATAAAACATGAGAAAGGGGTGATTTCAAACGCTTAGTAAGAGTAAGCAATACAGTGTAAGATAACATAAACATTAGGCATGGTGAATAATTGAAAACACATGCCTTTACAAATAATTAACATGAACTCTTTATGGTAGGAATATGATCTGAGTAAATAATTCCATAATAAAACATAGTCATGAGTATTCTACTAATCAAATAACCACATGAAATATCAATAGCTAATCTCATAATGATGGAATGCATAATGACGAACATCATAACCACATAGTAAATTCCTCGTGCCAAGACTACAAATAATATTTTGTCAAGGCCATGTGTGAGGACACTAGTTTGTCTCATGAGACCTACCGATGCATCGAGGAGCTATAGCGGGCTCCACCCGTCACTTACTAAGTTCAATGCATTCCTCATATTAAAAGTTTGAAACATAACATAAACATTCATATTAAAACTAGCATACAAAATTTCAATACTTTATCCACAAACCAAGAATAGTATAAAAATAGCACATCCACGATCAAACATAACTCATTCAATACAATATGGAAGATTGTATTGTAACAGATTAACCTCAATATAGAATAATAAATGATATTGACATAGATGAAAATAATCATCAAAACTATTTGAGAGAAATATCCCCCTTTTTCTTGAAAACATTTAAAAGTCACACTATTTGTCAAGAATCTGTTTAAAAATAGATTTTTGAATCAAAGTGTCCCATAACACTTTGAAACTTTTAAAAGGAATTTTAATTTTAAAACATTAATTTCCATATAAATAAAACCTTAAAACCATTTTTAAAACATGGTCATTAATTAGAAAGAATTATAAGAATAAATTTTTAAAACATTTAATATGGTATTTTAGTTAGAGTTACTCTCCAAATGAGAGATGTTTCAATACAAACAATTGCGGTGATCAAAACTTTATAATACCATGAGAATAAATTATTTCATTATATACTATGTCAAAGGACAGTATATACACCATATAAAAGTGAATTGGTGCATAACAACAAAGAAGTCTCAAAGGAATGTAAATTGACATGAAATCCCTTATAAAGACAGTACCCTTAAGTAAAAGATAAATCAATGAAATAAATATGTGTGAAAAAATAAATACCCTAAATATGGTAGGATATTCAGTGTAAATCAATCATAGGAAATTCACACACATTCTTGTAAAAACGACACCAATGACTTGGATGTTTAACTCAATTTATGGAAATTGAGTTAAGATAAATTTTATATCAATGACTTGAAAAATTATCAATGGAGTGATTATGTGTATCAAAAGTATATCCACAAAAAGGGGAGTGTAAATTACTACATAAATAATAAATGGTGATTCCACACATAATGTTTGAGTAAAATAATCAATGAAGTATGCGTAAAGCCCACCGAGTGGAAATTGAAATTTGAAATTCCCTTACAGATTTGGTAACTTATGAAACATACAACCAATGAAAGAAGGATCATAAAATGAAGATTTAAATAATCATAAATTAAATTATATTACACCAAGAATACAATCATGGACAATACATATGCCACAAAAAATGAAATAATGTCCAATATATCATGAATCTCACGGGAATAAAATGTGGGATAAAATACCCTTACTTCGTTGTAATCAATCGATTCGTATGACCAAAAGTTAATAACCACCAAATGAATCACAGAATACCATGAATATAAATAGAATCATAATAATATATATCATGTGGAAGTACACAATACACCTCATTCAATAAATAAGTGGAGAAAAATGTAAGTCTCACGGAATTAAAAGTGAGATAAGAAACCCCTTACCTCAAGTCCAACTTGTCTTGTATATTCCTTTTTCTTCCTAAATAATAAACATAATTTAAATTCTAATAGATTAAGAAAATTTTTAAAGTTTATTATTCCTTTTATATCACTTATTACCTTTCTATAACAATTAGTTATTTATTTGAGTTCATAATAGATATTTTATCAATGTTCCGAACTTGAGTCAAAAATGAACTTGTTATAATTACTATTTTTCCATGTGGTCAAAATTCCATTATCTCCAGAATTATATACCTGATTTAGATATAATATATATATTATATATCCAAAATATATATCTATTTATAACATTACTTAACATTTGGAGATAAGAAATGAAATGTATCGTTCATGGAGATGGTAAGTCATACGTACGCATGAACACTACATTCATTTCTATTCTGTATTTTAATGAAATTAAAACATAATAATAAATAGGTATATTATAATTCCAGAATAATATCATATACAATATCATTAATTCCATCCTTTATACATCCCATATAAGGCATTAATGAGTCATATCATTTTGAGGGGGTGGTAGTCCGCACTTCCTCAAATGAAATTATCATGTTTTACCCATAATGGAAATCATAAAATTATGATATAAATGGAAAATAAAGAATAATAAAGAAAATATAAAAATAATATATATATCATATATAAATATAGTTCCATATTAATGGTTACTATGAATGGTGGTAGGAGATAATCGAACAATCATCGTTTCGTGAGGCGTTAGTTTTCCATCCACAGAAACAGTATGTTCTTCACCCATTGGATGGAGGGGCGTGTAAGTATAGTTAGAATACTTCTGATAACAACATACTAGTATATTGAGGATACATGTGTTTTTATAAAAGAAAGTAATAAAAATTGTTTAGGCGTTGGAGAAGTAAAATAAAACAAAATAATACAAAAGAATTTATGAGAAAGCATTACCTTTAATTTGGGTAACTTCCTTTGGTTTGAACCAAAAAGACTCCTTGAAGTGCCTTCTGCCTAAGGAGATGCTTCTAGGAGGAAGAGGGGGATCTTGAGAGATTATTTGGGCAGGGTTTTGACGATCCAAGGTGCTTGAGAGGTGTGTGAAATGGGTTAGAATTGGTGTCCTCTTATAAGGGGGAGGAGGGGCTCTTCAGGAAAGTTTGAAAATATTATTTTATTATATAGTGATATTAGGTTTTTAAAAGTCCAAAACTAATTAAAGTCGAAGATAATATGACTCATGGTCTAAAAAAATTCATCCAATTAGTATTTGAAAGGTTTTGGATATTATTTTAATATTAATAATCATATTTATTTAAATCATTTATTAATTAGGTAAATACTACATCATTATTGTGTCATAAATAATTTAATTTATATGATGTCTAAAAATTATAAAAAAATTACCATAATGTAGGAAATATTTTTAGATTTCCAATGATTATTTATAGTCGAAAATATGACTCATATAAACCCGTGTGAAAATTGATATACTAAAAGATATTTGTTAATGTCATTATTGTCTTTACTTTAAGTTAATTAAAATAAAGCGTCATTGTCATTATTAAGTGGCTCCATGGGGTCCCAAAATTGACCCAAGGATGCCCATGGTCTTCCATGACTCATCTAATAAGGTTAGAACAATTTTTAATGTAATTTTGTATTATTATAATATTCATTTTACCTTAAATTTCCCTATTTACCTTTAACCACGGTAAATAAAAGTCAAAAGTTACTATTTACCAAAAATTATTTTCATCTTATTGAACCATATTTTACTTACTAATAACAACCATGTATCTTATATCTTTTAAATTCAATTCAAAGAAGCGGTAAAATTTCATTTAAATGAAAAAGTCGTATTTTTAACAACTACTTAGTAGTTTCACTATTCATCAAAAATTGATGTTTTTCAGAAAAATACCAAAAATTTAGCCTAAGATATATTTGATATTCTGAATTCAAAAATGATATATATTTTTTCAAATTCAAAATGTATAAGTTGGATTAATTAATTTAAAATTAATTTCTGTTGTCAAAGCAAATAGCGTGTTTTTGAGAAATAATAACTATAAAAAGATTGACACTTCTTTATGTATAATTTCAAAGTGAAATTAATTGGAATGACCAAAATTGGATTAAAGGGTAAAAATATAATCTAATTACCTTTCAAACCCAATTTATAATATAATCTAAACATATAAATAAATTTGATTAAAAGGCAGTTTTGAATTAAAATACATTATTTCTCACTATTCATAAAAAAATGAATAATATTAGAAAAATACCAAAAATTTACCCAAAGTAAATTTTGATGTCCCGATTCTAAATAAGAAGATTATTTTGTGAAATGGAACATATAAAAGTGACCAAAACTAGATTTAATGATGGTTCTCCATTAAAAGGAGGTAAATCAACCCTTTAAAGTAAATTATGTTAAAATTTAGATTCATTCAAATTTCAGGCCTCTAAATTTTATTGGATAAATGTAAAAACATTTAAAAAACATATATAATCATTTTGTAGTTAGTTCATTTCATTCTTTCCATTAAAAAATATTGGTGTTAACTACCATTTAAAATAATAATGTTATATTATTAGTATGCAACGTAAGATTTCAAAGAAACCCATTGTTGTGTATCGGGTATACCATCGAACATAGTTTCCCCTTTAAAGTAGAATTAATATTTAGTTCACAAATATTAATAAGTATGAATAATTTCATGTTCTTTATTTACCTGGGATGTTACACTTCCAAAATGTTTTTTATTTATTTTTTAAAGAAAATATTATAGTTAATTTCAGAAACATTTAAAAAAAATATATGATAAAAAGAATATATCATTTTTTGAAATTATGATATCCAAAATTATCTTATGGTGAAATTTTTATATTTTTCTGGAAATTTGATTTCTAAACAAATAGTGGAAAATATTGATTTTTATTGAAAACTGTATTTTATTTTGAAGTATTTGTAAAGTCAAATTATTTTTTGGATAAGTTTTAAAATTTAATTAGTTCCTTTGGATTGAATTAATCTGAATATATTATTTGTAATGAATTTTATATTTTCATTTTATGTAAAAAAATTATACTTAAAAAACATTTTTCATAAAAAAATTGTTTTTCGTTGCATTTTTCATTTTATTCTTAAATTAATTTAAATCACTTTTATAAATTGAATCTTTAAAATTGGATTTCATATTTAGAGTCTATATTTCTAAATTTTTTAAATTATCCTCTTTTATTTTTTTCCATTATGAATAGTATCCAGAGTAAATAATTGTCATCACGGTAAGGGTAAATTAGGTAATTAAGGTTAAAAATAATATAATACGGAAAAAACCAATGATACTAACACTTTTATTAATCTTATTTTATTATAAAAGTTTTTACATTTCTATCTATGTTTTGAAAATACGGAAACATGGTGCAATAGTTATTTGATTTTGGGCATTATTTTATTTTATTTAAAGAATAGAAAAAAATGTCATTTTATTTGTTTTATCATCTCCAAATTTTTGAAATGGGGATAAATAGAGGATGTGTTCCATTATAAAAGGAAATTTTAGAGACAAATGATTTTTTTTAGTCATGATAATTTTTTTCTAATTTTAGGTAATGAAATAATTACCTTAGATATTTATGCAATACCGACATAGAATTTATTCAATTAATAGAAAAATACAATAAATGATTCTGAAAATATAAAAAATAATATAATTTGATAGAATTATTATGTTTCTAAAATTTAGTAAATAAATATATCGTTTTAAGGATTTTATAAAGGATTATATTCAATTTTTTTTATGTTGTTTTCAAGGTTAAATTAAATGAATAGTTTCAAAATTGACATTAATGATATTTTATAATAAATAATATTTTATTAAATGATTCATATTTTCTGAAAAATATTATCTTCGGAAAAATGATTGGTATATTCTTAAAATATCAAATATTTCCCATTTATAAATCAATTTCCTTTTATTGTAAATATATTGACCCTTGACGAGTAAAAAACATTGTAATCGCAGAAATTGTCTAAAAGGGTTAACACGGGTTAAAATAAAAAAGATAAGGGTAAAAATATAATTTAAACCTATCAAAAATGTGTTGGATGAGATTATTTCAACTAATTATTATCTTATATTAAAAATATATCATTTTAAAGTCGTTTTCCGAAGAGAAATAATTTATATTAATTAAATAATTTTAACAACTCCAAAAGTGCCCCTCCCATCACTTATAAAAGGGAACCTCATATCCTTTTTTCTTCAAACTTAATAATAATTTTAGTTCGTAAAATACCTAAAAAAATCACTTCCTAACATCCCATATCACTCTAGAGGTTTCATTTTAAGAATAATTACATCCATAGAAGGCTTAAGGTGTACAATGAATATTTTTCGGAAAAGAGGTGTAGCTTGAAACTGAATGTTTTTGTTTTATTTATTCTTCCACATCCTTAAAATCATATTAAAATGTGATTATATAATAAAATAAGTATATACCATCTATTTAGATGTTATTTTGTTAATTAAATATCCAAACTCCATCTCCTCTTCCATAAAAGAGGAAATGAAACCATCGTTCATGTGTAAGGCGAACTACCGCCTCACGAACTGATGTAATTCATTTTCCATCACCACATCTCAGGTATAGTTATAATGATGAATTTAATGTATATATATTATATTAATAACATATTGTCATTATTTAAAGATAATATATCTCCTATGTTCTTATCTTTCCATTCACCAAAAAAATATTAATGCCATTTGTGCGTACGGGTGCACTACCACCTCCACAAAGCAATGTGATATGTTTTCATCACCGCATCATATGGAGGATATATATAAGTGTATTTAAATAAATAATTTTTTTATTTATTATATAATTAATATTCAATAAAGATAAAATATTATTTAACTTTTTTCCTATATGATTGTTGAAAAATGGAAATGTTAATCATGCATGTGTGCGACTTACCGTCTCCATGATTGTGACGTAGTTCATTTTTCATAAACATATTTCATTATTGGTTTTAAAAGTATAATTTATGTATAAAAATTATAATTATTTAATTATTATTATTATTATGTATCGATAACCTCTTGGACCGTTGTCAACTTCCCAAAGTCATTCTAAACTTATGATCTAAATATCATTAAAAGTCTGATGTGAACTTAATTAATTAAGTAATGGTATATAACAAGGTATTAAATAAAATAATTAGAATAATTAACTTTAAAATTATTTCTTAAATAATTAAATAATTAATATAAGTTTATTATTTAATAGTTAAAAAACATACATGATGAGTTGGACTCGAGGTAAGAGATTTCGTATCAATTTCCCTTTATTGACACATATTTTAATGTTCTGCACATAATTTCCTTTATATAGTGTAAAAAATTACTCTTTGAAATATTATATCATGAATCATTCATACTTCATGGTATTTTATGTTACAACTCATTTTTCTTAATCCATGGGGATTTGATTTGAATGTTACGAGACAATAAGGTGTTTTATAACTCGATTTCTCTTCATCGAGTTATCATACTTCTCCATTGTCTTTGATATTCTAAGATTATGTGTGTAATTACCTTTGATTATTTTATTTTTCATTTACACTTGTTTTATGTGGATTTACATTTGTTACACATAATCACTTCATATACTAATTGTTACTTTATCATTATGATCATCTTAATGTTTTCTTGTCTCACATTTACTCTTGTGAGATAGATAACATTTTCACCATTCGTTTATTTTGGATGTTGTATATACTTTGTAAAACCCTTATAATTTTGTGAAATATTAAATAATTTGATTTATTTAATAGCTTATGTTACAAACAATAGTGAGTTTAAATGAACAGTGCAACATTATTAAAATATTTTATGTTCTTTATTTCTTAGTCGTTGGATTAAATAGTGTAAATATGATTAACTGATTAATTTTATAAATATAAATTTCCAACTCAATATTAATTTATTGAAAAAAATCATATAATGTAATCACACAATTTTTATTAAATTTTTTTTATTCTTCAAAAATATATTCTCCAAAAAAATGGTTTTTCTTATAAGTATATATTATAGTTAATTTTTGGAAGAATTAAAAAATGTATTTAAAAAAGTAATTTGATTTATGTATTCATCATGTCAAAATTTTCTTAAGATCAATTTTGCTGAATTTTCTCAAAAGATTTATTTTTCAATGAATACTGAAAAAAATGGAGATTTTTATTGAAAAGTTTATTTTTATTTTAAATTATATACAGAGTAAAATTATAGTTTGGTCAATAATAAAATTTTATTTGTTAATTTTGATTTAAAATAATTTAATTATGGTTTCTGAAATGTATTTTATACTTGATTTTAGTATAAAAATATTTTATATTTTAAAAGGGATTTTTTTCCAAAAAACAGTTATTCCTTGAATTTTTTGGTATAATTTTAAATTAAGTTCTGAAATTCTGTGATTTGAATTTTTAAAAATGGATTCCATATTTGGAACCAGGAGGTCCAAATTTATTAAATTGGTCTCTTTTATTTTTTGATAATATGAATAGTAAACTTAATAATTTTTGTTACCATAGTAAAGGGAAAATTAGAAAATTGAAGGTTAAAAATAAAATGATAAGAACTATTAAATGAAAAAAAACACTTAACTAAATATTATCATATGAATATATCTCGACAATAATAAACTAAGGGTATAATTTATTACTTTTTCAATCCACATGGACAATATTATGACCTTTAAAATATTTTATTTAATGAAATGTCAAACATGTAACACTCTTGTTTTTAATAACAAAAATATTTTAATATGTGGTTATCTAGAAAATATGTTCAACTATAAATATTATTTATAAAATAAAGAATTTATTTCCATCATGATAATTTTATTTTTAATTTTTATTAATGAAATAATTACCTCAAATACTTCCACAATGTTGATGTAGATATTAATTAATTAATGGAATAATCAAATAAATGTTATAAAAAATATTAAAAGTAGCATAATTTTAGTTATTTAAAATTATCCACGAATTCTATATATTACCATGACATTTTTAGGTTATAATAAAATTGGTGGTTCTAATTTTACTTGTTTTCCTTATGTTTTTAATGTCAAAGTAATGAATAGTAACAAAATTGACAATAATGATATTATATAGGATTAATATTTATTAAATTATTTAAAAATAATAAATATATTAAATAAGAATAAATGGGGTAGTATATGTTCTAAAATTTCACTCATGATAATTTATAAGAAATTTGGAAGCATTTGGCTCTAGAATAGTTTTAATATATTTTAATCTTTTGAGAAATTCCAAAAGTGCCCCTCACCTCAATTATAAAAGGGAACTTCCTCCATCACGTCATTACACTACTTTGAGCCTTCTAGATATACCATCCTCTGAAAATGTATCTTCGTAACTACCATAGATACATTCTATATGTGATGGTATCCACAAAAGGCAAACTCTAGAGTCCCTAAGAGTAGATTTAATGGAGTTCTTTCCAACAAGAGGTAATCACCTTAAAACGATCACATTCTTTTATACTAACCTTTAACTCCCCTAAATATATTATATTCATCATAATATAAAAAATTTAGAATAATTAATATCCTGAAGTGTTGTTATTATTATTAAAACACAATTATAAACTCTCTTTCTCATCAAATAGGAATTGAAAGTATCGCTCATGTGTATGTACGGCGTATCGTCTCCACATAGCGATACAATTAATTTTTCATCGCCAAATTTCATGGATGGTTATTATAAAGGGATTAAAATTTATATATAATATTTATTACATAATTATACTTCTTAAATTATAATATCATTTCTAACTTCTTTCCATCCAATGTTCTATGAAATTATAATGTCGATCGTACGTATATATGAACTACCATCGCCATAATGCGATGTGATTCATTTTTCATTTATATTTAAAACGGATGGTGAAAGGAATGAAATTGATCAATATATATGACATAATAATTATTCATTAATTTTTTATTATTATTTAACTTTCCTTCATTCCATTTGTCGAAAAATTGATGAAATGATCATGCGTACGGACGGACTACCGTCTCTATGAATGGTGGAATTCATTTTTCTATCTTTACATTTCATAAATGATTCTAAATATTTATATAAGTAATATATATTATTTTTATAACGTTATTAACATTCTGAAAATGATTTTACTATGATCAATGTATAAGTACCGAGACTGTCCAACCGAAACATGCTTGGAAGACAAAGTAGTTATCACCCAAAATAGTGATTTTAATAAAAAATTATTAATAAATGGGTTATAAAATGTTATAAAGAAACATATATGGTATGATATATATTAATATGGTTCTATAATACATGTATAATAAATCCATATTTATTATCCCTGATTTTTTAATGTGAATGAAGAAATACGAGACTTGAGGTAAGGGTTTATTTTGCAATCTCATCATAATTCGAGATTATTTATATTTAAGTCTCCGCTCTGGAATATTTCTCTTCCATATGAATGTATTCTAAAAAAATTAAAAATGGTTATTAATATTGTTTGAAATCATTTTTACTAATGTTTTAATTTTCAAAAAATGTTTTGAAAGAAGGTTTTTTACATTTTTTAAATAAGGTTATTTGTAAATTTTCCTATAGAAATACAAAATGAATGTTTTTTTAAATTATATGGCATGAGAATATTTTCCCAGCATAATGATGCCATAATTATTTGAAAATTAATTTAAAAAGTTAAAATTTTATTTTTAAAAAAATCTACAATAATTGTGTAGCTTTAAAAAATGGTTTCAAAAAGAAAAGAATATTTTCCTCATGAATTATTTAAAGTGATATTTCAAAATTATTTTACATCTAAGATATCATTTTTTAATCATATTTATTATTTTCTGTGGATATGATCCAATCATACCATTATTATTTTTTTGGTGATTTATATTTATGATGACATGATGCTTATGAATTCCAATTATTCTCCATGAGTTATGTTATGATGAAATGTTTATGAAACTCATTTCATTTTATGGGTTCTGATACGATAAATGATTTATAATATTATAGAATAGAAATTTATAATTATCATTATGTGAAAATTGAGAACTATATATCCCTCCAATGCATTGGGTATAGATTGATATCTCATGACATAAACCGGACTGGAATGGGGAGTGAACCCAATTCAGTAAGGTACATAGTCCAATATGATAGTATTAGGAGTGAACCTTGACTACTAAGATGGTTTCGTGAGTGAAACCATTTCACTATGATAGTCTTGGAGTAAACCTTGACTATTAATATTTTTTGGGGATTGAACCCATTCCACTATGATAGTTTTTGAAAATATCCCTGACTATTAAGGAAATGAATTTATATGCTTATTTTCATGCTACAATTCTATGTTTTATGATAATTTTGTTCTCTCACAACTCATGTTCCTTTATGATTCATGTCTTATAAACTATCTATACTTTTTAAATGACTCAATATTATGATCTTTGACATTAAGGGTATAATTGTTTCTAATTTTCTTATACCCTTATATTAATGTTATGATTATATGTCCCTTGCTTACCCATACTGAGCATCTGAATTCACACTTTTCTTATGTTTCCTTTCCCCATGCTATGAATAAAGGTATTAAGTATGATATTTCAAAAAGATTAATAGTTATTAATAAATAAGTGGGATATTATATAGATATTAATTGAACAAGGTTTTTATATTTTCAAGTTTCCAAATGCACTATAGCTTTACAACTCTAAGGCGTGTATTTGTGTAATGTGATGAATATTAAACTAAAAAGATATAATATCTATGTATGAATAAAATTGGTCATTATATACTAAACCTATGATATTTTTTATCATGAATATATTTTTATTAATGGTATTTAATGTTTTAATTGAATATATTTTATTAATGATGGTTTGATTCGAAAGTTACCAAAGTGGTAAGAGATTTTTGTTTCAATCTCTTTTTAATTGGGATTTATTATGGTTGAATTTCAATTGAAGGAAATGATATCATAATTTTCTAATAAACCTATTTATTTTTCTTCTCATCTCATTATTCATTATTTTTTCATGTAATAGTACCATTCTCTTCTCTTTTGTGCATAAAATGATTAATAAAATTCTCTTTTAAAAAAATTAGATTCTTTTGTTTTTTGATGAAAATGTTTTTTATTCCATATCCATGTTTCAAAAAAACAATGTTTTAATATTATCCTATGATTGTTTAAATTCATTTTTAACCATGTTTTACTTTTTTTAAACGGTTTAAAAATAATATTTTTGTCTTTTTTTGAGCAAGCTACATTTTTAATTTTTTTGAAAAAATCGGAAATGAATGTTTTCTTTTAATGTATACAGCATGAATGGAATTTTCGTCCATAAATACCTATCAATGTTTTCAATAATAATTCACTTTATATGGTTCTTTTTGAAAAAAAAATCTATAAATGTTTGGAAGTCTTAAGATTTCAAAGAACTAATTTAAAGGTTAAAAAGGTATTTTACTAATGATATCTTGCATGTGATATTTTAAATTCCATTTCATCAATAGAGAAAACATGTTATGTTATGGTTTGGGTCTAAATTATGTATACATGTCTCTTAAATATACATATTTATCATTTTCCCTCCATTTTATAGGGTAATACAGGTCTTATGACCATTTCTCAAATTCTTTCATGATGAAATTTCCTTTGATTATGATATGATACAAGAATATGTAACTTATTTCTTTCTATGGGTAATTATTATGATTATGAGTTATCATCGATTTAATTTTTTCATCACGCATATTAATTTACATGATTTGTGGGACTCTATCCACCATGTGTTGTTATCTTATCAGTTTTCCTTGGATTATAGTTTTGGAATGTTGTTTGTTTTTTTTACTTTTTTATGTTTCCATGATCTTATGATAACATGTTATTTATGTTATTGTTTCATGTAATTATTCATGAGTATTTTCTTCTATGATATCATGGTATTCCTTGATATCATGTTTACTCCCTTACTAGGATTTATACCTCACCCATTTATTTTATGTATTACTCAAGTAATACTTTTCCGTTTTAAGAGTTCAAAGGAATTTAAAAGTTAACTAAGGAGAATAAAAATACAGTTGTTATGTTTTAGTGTATTTTTTGATGTTTTATGTAACTATTCTTCCAAAAAAACTAAAGCTCAT
The DNA here is from genome assembly GCA_963277665.1 of Viscum album. Taxonomy (NCBI): domain Eukaryota; kingdom Viridiplantae; phylum Streptophyta; class Magnoliopsida; order Santalales; family Viscaceae; genus Viscum; species Viscum album. Next base: position 1,122,898,765 of record OY728121.1, read on the forward strand.
GATCTTTAAGTTGTAATTATTGGATTTTTATGTTGGAAATATTGTAATAAAATGTATCAAAGTCTTGTGTTGCTACAGTTGGTATCAGGGAAAGGTGTATTTATTTTTGGGTATTGGGATTAGAAACAATTATTATAAACCTTAGATATCAGTCTTAGTATAAGATATAATTATGATCCATGGTGAGTGTTCCGTTATTAAGCTCCTAGATTGACACTCTCGGGGAATATTTTTGTGGTAATTCAGATTTTCTTTATGAACTATTATGATAGAATAAAACCTATGAAAACCTTGGATATTATGTAGTGATATGGTATAAACCTGAAATTTCTTGGGTAGATAAGTATAATGTTGATCATAAGTTTAAAGTCATAGATACCCATTTTGAGGTTTTATGTTATGTAAGTCTAAGATTATTAAAAGTGTTTTAGGGACATTTAAGGTAATATAATCATTGGGTTTAGTTTTAGGTTTAATAAAAATATTATTTGAGGAATAAAATTTTTACATTTTATAGACCCAAGATTAAAAGTATTGATAACCTTTTTGTTTTATCTTATCTTTTATGTTAAGTTAACAATATTCAATTAAAATTATTTGATTTTGTAAAAAAAATTATATAGAAACCCTCAGTGGTTAAAAAGTGATTTGATGATTAATTTTATTTTTTATAATGTTCATCATATTTTTGGGAATGATTTAGAATTATATTAATATAGATTTATAAAAATTGCAACCCAGAAGTTAGGAGACAATCTCGTCGCACCCAGCAAGGTCGTGGGGCTTGAGCTCACAACTTAAGGGCGACAAGGGTGCATCACCCACCAATAACCCACAAGATTTCTTGGTTAGTATGATATTTTTTAAATAAATAATTTGAAGGATAATGATTAATTTTATTTTTGGAATCATATTATAGGATCAAATCATTTTGAATCATGGATTTTGGTGATTAATGACATTTCAGGAGATGTTTTATTAGATTGATGTATATATAACTTCTAGGTTTAACATAAATGATTATTTGGGAAGAATGAAATTAAATGATAGATGTAAGTTTAAATTCATGAGATCAACTATGAGGTTAGAAAATTCATTAATATTGAGGTTTTTGATATAATTTGGGACATAGTGTTATGTAATGATCTAAGTTGAAGCTTTGGTGTTATTGTGGAAATTTTGAAGTAAAATATATTATTGATTCTGAATATTCACTTAAATTGGGATAATCATTTTGGTTAATGTTTAAAGACCTTAAGAATTACATTTTTTCTTTTTGTGTATTTTTTTATACATTAAAAGTTAAATTTAGTTTTTCACAAACAAAAAATTCATCTTGAATACTCATCATTTGGAGAAAAATATGAGATTGTGGTGAAAATTTCTTAAATAATGAAATTGTACTTTTCATGTAAGTATATTCCCTTATGTTATTAGTATATATGGTAAAATAATGTTTTAAACTCTAGGAAAATAATATTGAAAAAATGTTTCCCTATTATATTCATTTTTCATGAATCAAATCGATTTATGGTTTTGTGATCAGTAACATTATCCAAACCAAGTTCTTTATCACACTTTATTAGTTATTTAGCATTAGTTTTCTCTACAATGTCCATATTTTAACCTCCCACTAATGTTATTCTATTTGTAAACCTAGTTTTGTGATGACTTTCATATTTCCCTTACCCCCTTTTTAAGAGGAACTTTTATTAACCATTTTTATGATGTGATGTTTAAACAAGGGTATTTTCATATGTTAAACCCTTGTTTACCGAGATCAAGTTCAAATTTTGAGGATGTGATTTATTAAATGGGGGAATTCAACACCTCAAAATTTTATATTTTTAAAACTATATTTGATAGCATATACAACACGGAACACAAACTCTAAATGAATCAAGAAATATAACATTGCCATTAAGTTCATGAGTATGAATAGTATTTATTTATTCATAAAATATATATATAGGTCCTACTAAATATAAATGTATTGATAAACTCTTACTAAATAATCACACAATTTTTAGAAGTCATTTTATTCGTTGAAAATATATTTTCTTTAAAAATGGTTTTTATTTAATTTTATGAGAGAATATTATAATTAATTAACAAATAGAAATTTTATTTTTTTAAAATGATATAATTTTGGGAATAATATTATTAAAAAAAATTGGTGAAATTTTTATATTTTTCTGAAAAGTTTTATTTTTCCATAAATAGTGAAAAATTAGGATTTTTATTGAAAACTGTATTTTTTTTAATGTATTTAGAAATTAAAATTATATTTTATTTTTGTTTTAAAATTTAATCAGATAAATTTTTTAAACATAATATAATTATAGTATTTATAATTATTTTTATATTTTAATTTGGTTTTAAAAAAATTATACTTAAAAAGAAATTTTTCTGAAAAACCCGTTTTTTGTTGTGATTTACATTTTAATCCTAAATTAACTTATGAAACTTTTAGAAATTGAATTTTTAAAAATAAATTCCATATTATGAAGTATGAGGCCCAAATTTGTTAAATATTTCCCTTTTAGTTTTTTCATTATGATTAGTAACCATAGTAAATGAGTGTCATTGTAGTAAGGGTTAATGCGGCAATTACGGTTAAAAATAATATGATAAAGACAAAAAAATGACCCAAAAACTTTCCTTTATCCTACTATATGAGTGAATATTTCCCATGTGAATCCATGTTTCTAAAATATTTCACCTTGATGCCATATTTCTTTGATTTTGACTTTTATACTGTTTTATGTAATGAAACGGAAAAACCATCATTCCTTTTGTTTTATCATCTCTAAATTTTTTCATAGGGGAAAAATAGGCTATGTTCAGTTATAAAAAATTATTTATGAGATGAATGATTTTGTCAAGGTAATTTATTTATAATTTTAATTAATAATATAATTTCTTGAAAGGCTCATGAAATGCTAACATGTTATTTATTCAATTAATAAAAAAATAAAATAATTGATTCAAAAAAATTTAAAAGTAATATAGTTTCAATGAATTATTATATTCCATGAATTTAGTATATAAATGTAACATGGTCGGGATATGTAAAAAATATATATTTCAATTCCTTTTCTATCATGTTGTTTTAAAAGTCAAATTAAATGAATAGTTCCAAAATTGACATTAATGATATTTTATAACAAATAATATTTTATAAAATGATTTAAATTTTATAAAAATATTATATTCTTCAAAAATACTGGTATGTGTTTAAAAATATCAACTATGACCCATTTATGGACCAATTGTACTTTTATAGTAATTATATTTACCCTCAAAGAGTAAAAACATCATTATCATAGAAATTGTCAAAAAGTGATAATGTTGGTTAAAATCAAAAAATATATGGGTAAAAACATAGTCTAACCATATAAAAAATTTATTGAGTGATATTATTTTGACTGATATTCATCTTGTCTTCAAAATATATCATTTTGGATCCATTTTTTCATGAGATATAATTTATATTAATTTAATACATTAAAATTCCAAAAGTGTATCTCCCCTCCCTTATATTAGGACACATCTTCTCATATTTCCTCTAAACTTCAAAATCCTTTTAGTTAATCCAATTCCAACAAAAATAAATTCCTAACACCCCCTCACTATATATTTCCTTTTAGGAATAATATCAACCTTAGAGGGATTAAGGTGTATGACAAATGAGATTATTTGAAGAACTGGTATAACTTTTAATTGAATGTTTTTGTTATAATTATTATTCTACCTTCTTAAAATATTATTCAACCAATATTATATAATAATATCAGTATCTCCAATATATTGATATGTTATTATATTAATTAAATAACCTATATTATTCTCCTCTTCCATCAAATGGGAAACGAAGCCATCCTTAGTGTGTACGATATACTAACAACTCCTGAACTAATGTAATTTCTTTTCCATTACCGCCTCACATGGTTGGTTGTAATGATTTTTTAATGCATATATATGATATTAATAACATATTTATCATTATTTAATGATAATATATCACCTATATTCATATTTTTCATTTAATATAAAGGATAGCATCGTACATACGTATGTCTGGACTACCACCGCCACAAAGAAATGTGGTTAGTTTTTCATCACTGAATCATATGAATGGTATATAAAAGTTTATTTGAATAAATAATAAATAATTTATGATATAATTATCATTATATAAAGATAAAATAATATTTACCATCTTTCCATCATGATTGTTAAAAACGGAAATGTTACTCATCCATACGTACGATCTGCCAACTCTTTGATTGTAACGTAGTTCATTTATCATAACCATATTTCATTATTGGTTTTAAAATTATAATTGATGTATAAAAATTATAATTATGTTATGATTATTATTCTAGAGATGATGTAGAAATAACCTCTTTGGTCATACTGAACTTACCAAATTCATTTCCGACTTATGATCCAAATATCATCAAAATTATAATGTGAACATAAAGGATTAGGTAATTTTATATAACATAACATTAAATAAAATAAAAGGAATAATGAATTTGAAAAAAAATTGAAGTTAATAAATAATTAACATAATGTTATTAATCAGTATTTAAAGAACGTATGTGACAAGTCGAACTCATAGTTAGGGATTTTATCTCAATTTCCTTTTATTGAGGAATATATTAATATTATGCATCTAATTTCATTTAAATGGTGTATATACGATGAATTTTATATATTATATTTGTAATAATTCATATTTAATGTTTTTTTAAGTTATAATTAATTTTAGTTCATCTAAGGAGATTTTATTTGAATGTTACCAAGGAGTAAGGTGTTTCAAAACTCAATTTCTCTCCAATTATATTAATTATTCATTGTCTTTGATATGATAATATTAGGAGTATAATGGTCTTTGTTTATTTTATGTTTTATTTCCACTTTTTTAGGTTGATTTAAACCGGATACACATAATAAATTCATTTATTAATTCTCTCTTCAAAAATATGATAATTTTAAGAGTTTCTCATCTCGATTTTGATCCAGTGAGACATATGTCATATTCACCACTTACTTCTTTTATGCAGTGTAAAAAATTAACATTTGATACGTAATATCATGAATACATGTTTATTCATGGTATTTAAATTTTAATTTGAAGTTATTTATTTTATGAGGATTTAATTTGAAAGTTACCAAAGTGGTGAGGTATTGATGGTTCAATATCATTTTTATTAGGATTATTTATGTCTAAATTTCCATTAAAGGAAATTATATAATTATTATATAATAAAGCACATAAATTTTATTTTACTCTTTTTATTCATTAAAATTTCAAGTAATAGTACTGGTTTCATCTCTTTGGTACTTAAAATGATTGAGAAAATGTTTTCTTAAAAAAATCTAACTTCATTTCTCTTTTCAGTCAATATTTTTTTTATTCCATATTAATATTTTCTAAATATGTTCTCAATAATGTTTTAATATTATTATATGATTTTTTAAAGTAATTATTACACATGTTTGACTTTTAAAAAAAAAATATAAAATAAATATTTCAATTTTTTTCTAAATGAGGTACTTTATAACTTTTTTTATATAAAAAATTATGATAGGAATGTTTTCTTCGACATGAATGGAATTTCCTATCATCATAATTGTCTAATTATTTGAAGTTTCCTTTACAAGTTTTCATGGTTCTAGTAAATAATATTATATGTTTTTAAATATTTGTATCCCACATCGGTGTGGGTAATCTTTTGTACTCATTATATCATCTATAAATTTATCACTCTATTCCTTTAGGAGGTATGGGGTTTCTATTGTAATATTGTATTAGAGAATTTTTAACCTACCATCCATTCTCTACCATATCTCATTACCATCGCACATCCTGTATTACCTCCATCCTCTATAATTTCATGCATTTATGACCTATATCGGCCCTTTTCTCATCACTCATTCCGTATTGATATCCCCTTCCTTGGCCTCCCCTTGAGAAATCCCTCCCTACACTCCTCTACGTTCACAGTGCCCTCCTCTACCCCCCAGCATCACTCTATAGGGTAGTTCCCCCTTTCAAAATGATGTTATGCGTAGTTCCCCCTTATGCGGCGGTCCCCTGTACAACACCCCTCTAGATCAGTCACCTAAGAGATAACCCCTACCCTCTATGACAACTCTATTCTACTCCCTGTGATGGTTTCATTCCACCACTAGATGATGGACATCCCCCCTCGTACGCATCCACGTATACAAATATTGTGTGATGACACCCCCCCCCTTGTGTGCCAACTCCTCCCTATTTCTCTTCTCCATGTCTGAAACACCCACCAATCTAGGACCCCTCCTAGTGAAACAACCCCTCTCTATGTCTCACTCCTCCAGAATCTCACCTCTACCTCTACGACACCCCAACTTATAAAACCATGCTCCTCCATAATCCCTATTATTATTTATTGTATGAAAAAATTGATACCCAGATGTTCCAGATATTCATTTTTAGCACCTACTATTCGGGATATTCATTTATTCACTCAATGATCCTCTGTTTTTGGTCTTCTATCACCCTATGGAATCATTAACTGCCACTATTGCTCATTGTGATCCTCCAGCAGTGTGTTTATCCCAATATTCCACCAAATGGATTCTATACTCTGGTGTCTCATAGCATATCCCTGAGGATTCAAGTTGTTCTTTAGTTATATCAATTGACTTCAACTAGAAGAAATATTACTCTCACTAATGGATATAAAGTGAAGATTTCTAGTTATTGGAGTTCTACAATTATCTATGGCTTAATGCTCTTCATCTTTTCCTTTATTCCCAGTTTTCCCTTTAATTTTATATCTATTAGTAAGCTTATATATTATTTATAGTGCCAAGATATATTATCACCTACATCAGTTATCTTTTATGAGAATTTAATGAATTGAGTGCTTGGTATTTGACACCTATAGGGTGGGGTGTGTGTGCTTGAGTAATCCCTAGTTATTTCTTATCCTGTAACTTCTTCTCATGCCCTATAACTTGATTATAACTTTGATCATCCTCCTTCCCCCATTAATAAGATACTATTTTCAGGCTTGGGTCATATTAATCCATTAAACTATGATTCCTTATATTACGAAAATCGTCATCGGGTCACCTATGTTCCCTATGAACCCCCCCCCCCCCCCATGCATCCACTCCTTTTCATTTGGTCCATTCTGATATTTAGGGACCCATTCCTAATCAATAAAAATAGGATGGTGGATTTTTTTTACTTTCATATATGATTTTTCATGAATGTATTGGTTCTATTTGTTGAACAATCATTTAGAAATTTTTACCATGTTCCAATCGTATTGTCAAGAAATCACAACCTAATTTTCTACTAAAGTTCATTGTTTGTGTTCTGACAATGGTCAGGAATATTTATATAAACCATTCTGGTATTTTCTTTATGATCATGGAATCAACTATAAAACTTCTTGTCCTAATAAACCTCAATAAAATAGTGTTGCAGAATGAAATAAATAGCATCTGTTGGAATTTTCTCATGCAATTTTTTTTGAGAAGAAAGTTACAAAAGTTTTTTTGGGAGATGTCATTCTCAAAAACATATATCTTATCAAAAAACATTCATCATATATTCTTTAGGGGGATAAAACATTCCATTATTTATTTCCAAAAACATCACCTCATTCTACACCTCTCCACATTTTTGGGTGTCTGTGCTATGTTCGGGATATTCTCCCATCACTTACCCAGTTTGATGTGAAAGATCTAAAATGTATTTTCTTGATAATTCATTAACTCAATGTTCATATCAATTATTCTCTCCATATTTTCATCATTTTGTTTTCTAAAATGATGTTTCCTTTGTAAAATTATCAGTTATTTCTATTACCAAGTTCCCACCACTGTCTACCATTCTGGATTCTGAAGTTATTTTATCATATTCTCTCGATAAACTGCCACCCATATCTCTTTTTATTGATGATATAGTATACCGATTTTTCTATGTATATACTCTCCAATCAATCACACCTACCACCCTAACACATAATGTTTCTACGACACCTAATGAATCACCTACTCATGATCCTCCATCTCCAAAGTTTCCTACTACACTTCACAAAGTCTCACGCTCTTGTCCGTATTATCTAGGATTATCTACAACTACCTCATGAGTTTTAGAGACACATGCTGATCACTCCACATAATTCACTATTTCCAAATCCAAATCTTATCCCATATTTTTTATGGTTATGCATGATGAACATTAGGTTTTGGACACCAAACACACTTAGGATATTTTCCCTCTTCCTTCAGATAGGTAGGTTGTCGATTGCAAATGGATCTACACATTATGCATCAACACAGTTGGATCTCTTAATCATGTCAAGTAACACCTTATTTCTAAATTTTATGCACAGATATATGAAGTAGATTATTATGACACATTCTCTAAAGTGGAAAAGGTGGCCCCAGTTCACCTACATATCTCTCTTGATACCTTATCTCACATGAATCTCCATCAATTGGATGATAAAAATGATTTTCTTCCTAGTTTTATTAAGGACTAAGTTTTCATGGAGAAACCATTTGGGTTTGTTGCTCAGGGGGATTTCTCTAATTTCTTTCACCCTCATTGATCGCAATACAGACTCAAGTAGTCACCATGTTCTTGGTTTGGATATTTTGAACCATTATTCTTAGCTCTGGAATGTTCTAGAGTATAAAGGATTCATATATTATCTATTATCAATCTACAGTAGGAAGCATTAGGATGGTGGTCTATGTGGATAGTATTGTTATTACTGTAAGTGATGCTACTGGAATTGGTCAACTCAAATATTTTCAAAAAATATATTTGGGTCCACGGTTATATTTCATGGGAATTTAGGTCTCCAAATGCAATAAAATAATTTTTCTATCTCATAGAATGAATGTTCTCGATCTATTATAGGAGACTGGCATGAATCGAGATGACTTGGTGGACTCAACCCTTGAACCTGAAGAAATTTCACTTCTTATTAATAGTGATATTTTTTCATCACCTAACAGATATAGATGACTTATTGCGAAGATCAACTACTTGATGATGACTTGAACAGATATTTCTTGTGCAGTTAGGAAAGTGAGTCATCTTTTGAATCTCCATCAAAAATAAAGTGGGAAGCTATTATTCTCATTGTTAGATAAATGAAAAAGGGGCATAGTTTAGTTATTCTATATTATGATCATGAGAATATTGATATTGATACATTTTGTGATGAAGATTATGCCGAATTTCACTCTTTTAGAAGATCTATGTCTGGGTTTTTAGTATTTTTTTGAGTGAATTTGACCTCATGGTGATGGAAGAAGCAGACGATTATCTCCTAATCTAGTTCAGAGTCATATTATCATGCAATGGAATATGTTAATACATATATTTTTTAGTAACAACAAATTCTATAGGATATTGGGTATAATTTCAAGAAACCTACACATATTTAGTGTGACAATCAAGTTGCTATCAAGATTTCCAAAAATCCAGTATTTATGAGTGAATCAAGCATATTGAAGTTGATTTCTATTTCATCCAAGAAAACATTGAGAAGAATAATATCACCTTTTTCCATGTTCACACCTTTGATCAACTTACAGATATTCTCAGCAAATGGTTGTTTGGACAACAGGTCCAATTTTTGTGTAATAAGTTCGGCATGATAAATTTATATATATCCCAAATCGAGGGGGAGTGTTAAGAGAATTTGGTGTTTCTAAATATTTGAATCCAAAATAAGCGTGGGTAATCTATTGTACTCATTTTCTCATATATAAAATTAGAACCCTACCTCCCTGTGTTGTTGGGGGTTTCTATTGTAACAGTTATTTTCAAAGAAAATGTTTTCTATAATATTTTTGGAAAATTTTCAAATTTAAAGAGATGATTTCGAAGTTAAAATGGTATTTTCATCAAGAATTTTTTTATGTGATCATTTGAATACCTTTTCAACAATTATGAAAACATTTGATATTATTGATTACTTATAAATTATGTATATACATCTCTTATATATATATATACTTCGCTCATTCCCCCTTATTTTGATGAGTTAATATTTTCCTTATTATCATGTCTCAAATGTCTTCTTTATGAAATTTACTTTGATTATGATATGAGACAAGATTTTGCTGCCCATTTCTTTCCATGGGTGATTCTTAGGATTGTGCCTTATAATTGATTTCTTTTTTGTGACACTCATAATCTTGAATATGTTATCATGGATGTGTTTAGTTTGTGGTCTAATACATTGGGTAATGTTTTTTTTCATGAGACATTATGTATGGGATTAGGTAGTAAACCTAATCCATTATAGGACTTTGTCAACCATGTAATGTTGTCTTGGTAGTTATCTTAAACTTAAGATTATATTAGGTTATATGTCCCTACAACTTTCCTATATTCCCATGGTCTTATGACACACTGTTCTTTATATTATGATTCCATGTGATTATTCATGAGCCTTCTCTTTTATGATATTATGTTATTCTTCATCATTAGTATTACTCCATTACTTGGATTTATAGATCACCCTTTTCTTTTATGTATTCATTAGTTTTTCCTATATAGTTTTAAAAGCTCAAAGGGATGTACGATCTCACTAAGGATAACAAAAATAAAGATGTTATGTTTTAGTTTTAGTTTTTTATACTTTATTCTCTCAATTAACAAAGAAACTAGGTCTCATGATCTCTGAGTTATAATTGTTGGATTTTTATATGAAAAATGAAAAAATAATATGTGTAAAAGGCTTGAGTCACTATATTGGATATAAGAGACTACAACCTTACTTTTTCAATGGGGTTGATTCTGATTTTGAAGAACTATTATTATATACCTTGGGTTACCAAAAACATTATATATGTTTCTAGTTTAGACATAGATGAATTTGTATTCATGTTTGGGGATAAAATATGTAACTTTTATAAATATAACATTTTTTATGGTATGGCACACCTTAATAATTGTCTTTTTGTATTAGAATATGAAAACCAAGTGTTTAAAATAAATAATGAATCTAGTTCACATGAATCAATTCACACCCACTTGTGATATCACTAACTTGGTCATGTATATGAGAAACACATTAAAAAGCTATATCAAGATGGTTATTTAGATTATTTTGAACTAAAACCACTTGGTATGTGTCATGTTTGTTTATAAGGAATAATGACCAGGCCTCCTTTTGGTTGAAAATATGAAATGGCCACGAAACATATTGAATTGGTTCATATAGATTTTGGTGTACCTTTTCTGGTTGAAGATAGAGGTAGAATCATACTTCATAACTTTTACTAACTCCTTGAGTAGATATGAATTTTTCTACTTAAAGAGGTATAATTATGAATCATTTGAAGCATTAACAGAGTTCAAGAATGATTTAAATAATCCTTTTAGTAAGAAAATAAAGAAACTTCAATTGGATCAAGGAGGATAATTTCATAACCAAGTGTTTATAAACTATCATAGGGAGTTTGAGATTATTTCTCAACTCACTCCTCCTTAGACACCATAGTGGAATTATTTCAATGATTGTACGAACTACACCTTATTAAACAAGTTGAGGTCAATAATGAGTCATAAAGATCTATCATTACACTTTTGGGTATATTCATTATAGTATGTGACACATAGAATAAAAAATGACCAACTAAGGTGAAAAAAAACATTCCATATTAGATAATGTGTGGAAATAAATTATTCTTGTAATATACTCATGTATTGGGTTGTAGAACATTTGTTAATTATTACTTATGAAAGAAAACTATAATCTTTTGGCACGACATGTATCTTTATAGGATTTCCTAAGGAAATAATATAATATTATCTACATGACCCCTCAGATAAGAAGGAAATAGTAGTAATATAGACTATATTCCTTGAGAGGGAGCACATGTCTTAAATAGATAGTGAGAGCAATATTAACTTTTATGAAGTTGATGATCAAGATACACAAGAGTTGGCATAGGAAAAAAATCCACAAGACCCCTTGGAATATGTTGTTGTAGATACATGAGTGTCACATAAGATCACTAAATAGTTTAGAGAACTAAAGGGATATAGATTTCTAGTCACTAGGGATAGTGACTCATTATCACTAGATAAGGATAAACCACTTCACTATAAAGAATAAATTTATAAGTTTCAATATGACTAGAATCCATGAATTTTGATATTTATTCCATGCATGAGAACTAATTATAGGTTCTGGAAGATCCTCTACTAGATGTAAAGTATGTTGGGTGAAAATGGGTATTGAAGAAGAAAATAGACATTAAAGGTAAGGTTAATACCTATAAATCTTGGATAGTGGCTGAAAGTTTTAAGAAACATCAAGTAATAGACTATGAAAAAGTTTTTTACCCATTAGTATGATAAAATCCATTAGAATTATATTTTTCATTGTAGTTCACCGTGATTATGAGATTTTATAAATTGATTGTCATTCTCTAATCTTGGTTTTCCACTATATTTTATTTATTCATTGGCCTTTAATCATATCCTTGAGTTTCATGTTGATCCTGATCAAAATTTTGGAAGTTTTCTTCCATCGCATGGTTTTATGATATGTTCACCACTTGGTTTACCAACCCATTATAATGAACCTTATGTAGGTCCCTGGTGGGTCACGGTTAGTGTGAATATTTTAGGGGAAACCATGTTGATACCTTTACATAACGTTCCTTCATATTTATTTTTTTTCTTGTGTGGTTTAGTCAACATGGTTAGAAAAATAGTTGGGTATAAACTATGAAAAATGTAGGGAGAACAACATGAGATCTTGGGGCATAAGGGTACTGATTCATGGTTTGTGCACTAACCGAGTGAAGGGTTCTTTAATAGAGTAGTTTCGCACGATTGATGTAGAGTTTGCCTAACAGAGCTTCCAAACTATGAAGGTACCCAGTTGTGTCTGGTGAGGGGCTCATATTTTGGTAAATTATGTGGTCAAACTGTTCAATAATCCTATAACTTAAAAGGTTTGAATTTACCTATCCACACTTCCCTGATTTTAACCCCCAAACCCTCCATTCTCCTCTCATTCGATGCCCACTTCCCTTGGATCCCCATACTTTTGTTTTTCATCCACTCCATAGTGGTTCCATGTGATTTCCTCTTGATTTGAGATTGTTTCTTCTAGGTAAGGTCTCATTTCCTCTCTCTTTTCCTTTTTCCTTGTTTCTTCTTGTTTTATTATTATCTCTCTATTGTGTTTCTCTTTGTCTGAATCCTAGGGTGAGGGTTTGACCTTGTATCTTATTCTTCTTTATGTTTATGGAGGTTCAAATTGTATTCAACATTGTTTTTCTCTCATATTCAAAGATCTGAACCATTTTCATTTGATTTGAGGTATGTTTTCCCATGTATTAATCCTTAAATATTAGATCCATGATATTTTGATTTTATAAAATTATTTTTTAAGTATATAATGATATTATTAAATGTTTTGGGGATAATTTGGGATGGAAACCAGGTTTCAACTTTATTTTCCTATAATGTGATTCTTTATCCTTTGTTTTAAAAGTTGGAAAAAACTTACTCAACCATGCACACTAAGTGTTCGATGAAATGATTGAATAACCTTTATAAATGAATTCTGAGATTTCAAATGGTGTTTTGGTTTTACAATGGTTTTATAAATTTAATCTTGGATTTTTATGAGTTTTTTTGGTACATTCAAGAAAGGTGTTGATTTCAGTGAATGGTTATGATCCCTAATTGACACTATCAAGTATGGTTTTCTTAATAACACACACCCTCTAACATTCCCCTAGTTTTTTTGTTCTATTTTAGAATAGTGGAAAGTTTCTCGGTATAGGAAATGTTTATGATAATGTTTTTTATATAAATAAGTAGGATTTTTCCTAGAAGGGTTCATGGGGGTGAGGCCTTGATTATGATTTCTATTTCATATAATGAATTATGTATTTTATTTCAATCATTTTTTGTAACTATTGATTAACTCGCCTCCATTTTATATATCATGGGAAACTGATATTATCTATTTGAACTTTTGAGACCACATGGTCACATAGCATAAGATTATGTTCAGGCTAATGAAATTTAGTTTGAATACACCATGCTATGGAATTTTTCCTCTCGGTTATCCTAAGTAGGGTATAACTAAGCATTAGGGGAGTTGAATTGCATCAGGCATGTAGATGTGATGAATCATTTTTAGTATGTTCTATACAATCCCCTAAAATCCTAGGTATTCCCATGATCACTAGTATTTGACTATATTATGTGAATTATTTTTTCCTTATCTCAGAGATATTTGGTTGTTGTTTATGTTTCCATTGTTTTTATTATTCTATTATTATTATTATTGTGGTTGTTGTTATTATAGTTATTTTTATTATTATTATTATTTATGTTTCTCATTCTATATTATTTCAAAAAGTGTGTGATTTTTTTTAAATAAACAAATAAACAATTTTTAAAATATTTATAACTCTTTTTAGTAACTCATTCACATTGTGATATTAAAGGAATGTTTTCTTATAAATTTTTTAAACATAATGTATAAAAAAGATCCATTTTAATGGAACAAGGGAAACAACTTGTGATTATTTTCCAATAAAAATGAAAACCCTATATTTTTAAACTATATTTCAAACTAAAAAATGGATCTTTTGTTTAAAGGTGATATAAAATTCTATTTGGTAGAGTGAAATGATACAATAACTCTAATCTCATGTGATATATTTCTAGCTTGACAGGAAGGAAAATAAAAATTATTATCTAACCATCTTGAAGAAGAAGACTCCCCAATATTTGGTACTTTCTAATTTCACCAATATAGTGATCAATCCCCCTCCACTAATTCTAACCCATCAATTTATTTAACAAACCAATATTAAAAGAATTATTATTTACCACTCTTCACTTGGGAAGCCCAGCCCTTCCATTTGTAAGTGAATCAGACATGTGACCTCTTCAGAACTAGGCCACCTCCAAACCTATCATTACCTCCTCCCTGGAGATTCACCTTGTCCTCAAGGTAATAGTGTTGGAATTGATTCTTGATCAAGTAGACATCCTAACAAGTAGCCTCCTCCACTGATCTTCCATTCCATTTCCCTATTATAGATGAGTAGTTCCCTATTTTTCAATTGCAATAATGTTTTTGGGAATCTCTTCTTATGTCAAAAATTCCTCTAGTAGATATTTATACACATGATGTTCGCCTACAACTTCCTAAAATTGCGACACATGGAAAACCAGATGTACTCTTCTAGTCTCAGGTAGTTTCAATTGATAAGACACTTCCCCTACCCTATTATCTATCTCAGGAGGGCCAAAATATTATGCATCTAACTTCCATCTCAATATGAGAATTCCCATAGGAATATTCTATCTCAACATGACCGAAAAAATATTCCCCACTTAAAAGTTTACATCCTAATGGTGGAGGTTAGAAAATTTATCCATCAACTACTACACACGTTGTAGGTTAATTTCTAGTTACTTCAAAGCTTACTCTCTATCCACCAGCCCATTAGTAACAACCTCAACTACTGCTTCCCTATTAGAATATTAGTTAATCTATAGAGTCTTTCTCCCATATACTACTTCAAAATGAGTCTGTCCAATTGAAGTATGCTATGAGGAATTAAAAATATATATTTCCCATGACAACCAAGATACCCATTTCAAGGAAAGTCAACTATAAAACACCTCAAATAAATCTCCAATCATCTGTTTACTACATCGGTTTTCCCGTCACTTTGAGGATAACAAGATGAACTCATCTTCAAATGAATCCCCTATAATTTTAATAGTTTATTCCAAAAAAACATGTGAAAATGGGATCTATATCTCTAATTATTGATATTGGTATACCATAATTCCATGATATTTCATTCATGAATACATCATCCGCTATTTCAACTGTGTAAGGGTGTTTAAGAATGATGAAGTGTGTATAATTTCTCAACCAATGAACAACTACAAAAACAATATCAAAT
This sequence comes from Viscum album, assembly GCA_963277665.1. Taxonomy (NCBI): domain Eukaryota; kingdom Viridiplantae; phylum Streptophyta; class Magnoliopsida; order Santalales; family Viscaceae; genus Viscum; species Viscum album. The sequence continues at coordinate 1,122,914,758 of OY728121.1, forward strand.
CCCTCATATTTTGATAAACTTGAAACAAAATTCATCAAAACTTCTTCCCATACCAATTTTGGAATAGGTAATAGTTGAAGTAGTCTGGCTAGGTTTAGAGCTTCATATTTACTTTTTTGAAAAATATCTCTTTTATAAACAAATTGTTTCACAGAGTGGGACATTATTGGCCAGAACACCCCATTAGTCATCCTTTTCTCGGTTTTAAGACACCTAAATTTCCTCCTCCATGTGAGGAATGGAAAAAATTCAATAATTTTGGTATCAAATAATACTTTCAGGATATTTACAATATGTATTTGAAATATAATAGACCCTCTTGGTATGCATATCTAGGTTTCATACATTCTCCTTGATGAAGAGTTTTCATAAATGTCTGTAACTCATCATCATGAGTCATCTATGCCAAGACTACATGAATTTATTCCCAATAGGGTCAAAAAACTACTACCAGGAAAAATTCTCCTTCAGGTATAACCCTGGAAAAACCATCAACCATGTTATGCATCTTTCCAGGTCAATATATGATCTCAAAATTATACCCCAATTGTTTTTCCTTCAATAATTGTTGATTTTTTATCATCACACACTGTATTAATATATTTTTCAAACTTTGATGATCTGTTAATACTTTGAATCATATTCACAACAAATATTATCTAAAATCTTGGATAGAAAAACCATTACCATCAACTTCTTCTCATAAAATGACATAACCAGGTTGTGTTTCATATAGAGCATTATTGTAGTATGCCAAAGGGTTCCCTTATTATACCAAAACAGCTTTAATTCCTATTCCTCAAGCATCACATTCAACCACAAATTCCTTGTCAAATCTAGTAATCCAGGTATATGTGAAGTTGTCAAACCTATCTTAATATCATCAAAGGACTTCTGCACTTCTATATTCCACTTAAATCCCACTTTTTAGTTAATGTCATTGACATCCAAGAAATCATTCTATAATATCTCATAATTTTTTTATATTACTTTTAAAGCCTAAGGAACCCCTGGAATTCCTTTAAATTTTTTGGTACCTTCCATTCATCAACTGCTTCCAGTTTCTTAGGAATGATGAAAACCTATTCTATTGAAATAAAATGCTCTAAATATTTTACCATTCATCTTCCAAATATTCATTTTTTCCTATTGTCATGTAGAGCATTGTTTCTCATTATTTTTAGCAGCGGTCTAACATTTATAGATGCTCCTACCATCATCTGCTGTAAAGTAATATTTCATTAAAAAATAGTAAAATACCCTTCCCTAATATAACTTGAAATATGTTTTTCATCATTTAATGGATGTTTGTGGGTAAATTCATCATCCCAAATGACATGGATACATTATCCTAGTGGAACTCATAAGTTTTGAATTCTATTTTTCCAATTTCCCCGTCCCTTATCCAAACATGGTGTAAACTCAGTATTAAAACCATTTTGGTAATGTAAGTTGTTCCATGAAATGTATCCATCAGTTCCTCAGTCTCCAAAATAGGATACCTATCTGACACTATTATACTATTTATATCTTGATAATCAATACACATTAACCACCACCATATTTCTTTTTAATCATTATTATCAGGCTCGAATAGAGACTGTGACTTAGTCTAACGAATCTTAATCCCAGAAGCTCTTGTAATTGAATTTCTATTTGATTTTTCATCTGGTAAGCATGTTTGTATGGACTGATGTTCACTGTTTTAGAACCAAAATTCATCATAATGGAATGTTCAGTATCCCTTCACAGTGGAAACCTCCTTGTTGATTCAAACACTGCATTGTAATGTATAAATATCTCATATAATTATTACTACTGGTTTCATCCCTACTGTATTTCTCTATCCCTTCCTCTAGTAAAAACAATTGTACCTCCTTCAAATGCTTCTGATAGATACTCACACTAATAGAAGAACCAGAACTGATGACTTTGTAAAATATATACAAACAAGTTGCCAAATTAAAATGTAAATGAATAAGAAGAATTGGGAGACTCCCATGAGAGTTCCCAACCAAGCCCTTATGCTGTTGTCCTAGACAAAATGGTTGAATCCCAACTAATCTTCTCATTACCTTGATTAGTCCCCCTTGTTTCCACTTATAAAAATCCCCCCTTCTATGTGCATATGGATACTCCTCCCACTTCCAAAAAGCACTAAAAAATTCTCCCCAAAACAAATTAACCCCATTTAATGAAAAAAACCCTTACCCAATCCCCCTCCATATCATTATTTTATATCACTCACCTCCCCTTGAAAAGAGATTTTTCCTCTTGGATGGATGTGATGATTGGGTTCCCCATTTTCACGACCTGCCTCAGGGCCCCACTTTGGTACCCCTTCTTCATTTCCAATATCTTCCTCACCCAGTAAGAGAACCCACAAGTGTGGATCAGGACATCAATGCATGGTCCTATAAAACTGACCACATTGGAAACAAAGTCCCTTATGGATTCAATCCTCCCACTCATGGGTGGTCAACTGTTGAAAAACTCTCCCTTCAAGAGGTGTGAGTAAGAGGTTCATGGGGAGATTTATTCTTAGCAGCATCTCTTTAATTTATTGGTTGGAGAAAATCCATATCTGGTTGGTGAGGCCCTAAGAGGATTGGAGGATGACCCGGTTTAGACTCATGAAACATGGTGAATTTTCCAGAACCATCACTACGGAATTGGGAACTCTCTCTATACTTGATAGAGAGGTCCAGATTTCGTGATAAGTTCATGTTGTGAAATCGATTTATTGGGTCATGAATGCGAACCCACCTACAAATGTCTTTACTCGAGACAAGCAGAAAATAGCCAACATACTAGGCCTCAGTTTTTGGGGTATAAAGGGTTCCAAATGCTCAAACTGCTCAATATAATCTGGGACAAGGCCCTATTGCTAGAGGAATGCAATATCTTCATAGGGGTTTTGGATTTCGAAGCCACTGAAATGTTTTATCACCTCCTATTTTAATATTTTCCACATTAGAGTTGGATATAAGTCCTGAAAATTTTAAACAAATGAATGGTGATTGTAAGAACCCGGGTTTTGAGCCTGTAAGACTTCTAAATTTTCTTGATGTTATTCCAGAGTAGGGCGTTCATACCGCGTTTGATTCCAAGCCTCGGTGTGGCTGGAATTAAATTTTAAGTGTGTTCACACTAGACACACCAAATAAATATAATAACTCTTAAACGGTTGCTCGGATGAGAAAACTGAGGGCACTGTTGAGTCCAGAGTGTTCTTTTTATCCTAGGAGGGGTGTAACTTTCGTAGGCGTGGCCCTTCTGTGGAAAACACCACCAGGGGCATTTTTTTAATTTAGCGGCCTCAGATGTAAACTTTATAACTTCTGAACGGAGACTCGGATTAAAATTCCAAGACCATCGTTGTGCTCAGAACATGGATTTTACTCTAGGATCAGCTTAACCTCGACCCCGTCGAGAGTTCGGGTATGGGCCTACTGGTATGTGTTTAAAATTAATTAATTTTTAATTAATTTTCTCTACTTAAACACACCCACCCCCTTCCTCCCCCATTAGAACCTCTCCCTTGTGGAAGCTCTCTGAAAATGTATCCACCTCTCATCAAGCCCCCCCTCCTCCCCAGCGAGGTGTTTGCAGCTCTGGCGGGTCGTTTTTGAAGCGACGGGCTACGCCCTACAAGGTAGGTTCGTTGTGTTTCGTTTTAAATTTCCACATCTTTTTCAAACTCAAATTATAGTGTCAAATTTCCTTTTATTTTTTGAGATAATTCCATAGATACGTATGGTTCGATCCAAGCTTTCCAACTCTCTTTTCGGATCAAAAATTCGAGTCTCGGGGCGTTCGGGGTAGCCCCGGGAAGTTTTCTGGCCAAACTTCTTGTTTTCTGGTAGTTCCCGGGTGGTCCGATAGGAGACGATGGCAGCACGGGCTCCCCAGGTGGTGGCACGGAGGGCTACCCAGGCAGCAGCGTGGGGGGCTCCCCAGGCAGTGGCGGTCGGTGCAGGAGCGCGAGTCGGCCGGCTTTTCCGGTTGGCATGGAGCGGGAGACCAGGGTCGACGGAAACCCGGGAGCGAACCGAGACCCGCAAAATGTGGGTCTCATGGGGGAAAATATGGACCAGATCATGCCAGCCCAGGTAAATCCGCACGGACCATGGTGGAATGGGTGGTTTGGCCGGCCGAGCCGCGGACCGTCGGTCTAAAGGGGTGGACCGGCCGAACCGGTCCGGCCCACCCCGTCTTCGTCCGTTGGCGTTAAAACACCTCTAACTTGAAAACCAAGTTTTGGATTCATGTGTCATATGTGGTGACGAGATCCTTGGATTTCGACGGATATTTTGAGATGGTCTTGGGGATTTTTAATTACCAAGATGGGGGCTCAGTGTCATGACATGCCCGTTAAGTATTGCTTAGCGCCTCGCCGAGATTCTTCTTTCAGATGTTGGGAGCACACCCGGAGTCCGTTTTAGGCGCCATCAGTGGCGTTGTGACCCTAGAATCTTGAAAAGGTAGTCTAGGGAGGTTTCAAGAACTGAATCTATAGTTGAGGTGTGGTCCCCATGGTCCGTCTTTTAAGTTGAGTGTAGTGTACTGTGAATTTTTAATTAGACGTCCATTCGGGGCAAATGAATAGTCGATTTGGCATGTTTTTCTGAGATCATCACAATGGCGCAGCTCATTAAAATTTTTTCGGGACCATGGTGTGGGCCCCATGAGGGGTCGTAAGGGCATAAAGCGGTGTTGAACAACTTTTTTGTTGGGAGTCTGTTCCATGTTAATCAATAGTCTATCTCGCATGTTTTTCCGTGAGGATTGAAACGGTGTAATCTGTTTGGGTGTGTGGAGCCTCATTCTAGATCTCATTAAATGTGGAAACATGAAAGGGCATTGGTTGGAGGTTCTTTTTATGCACTCTGAACCAATGCACGGTAGCGATGTTAGGGACACACATTGATGGAACGGGCAATGAGGAGTTATCAGAACAGTTCTAGGTTTACCCTCCAGTGGGGCTAGGCAATGGGTTACCCGTTAACCTTAGGGTTTACCCTCCAGTGGGGCTGGGTAGTGGGTTGCCCGTTAACCTTAGGGTTTACCCTCCAGCGGGGCTAGGCAGTGGGTTACCCATTAACCATAGGGTTTACCCTCCAGTTGGGCTGGGCGGTGGGTTACCTGATGACCTCTTAGGGTTTACCCTCCAACTGGGTTGGGCAGTGGGTTACCCGATTACTTCTTTCAAACTCACCCCTTTCTATGAGGCTAGTCAGTGACCTTTCTCCAGGATTACCGGAGTCGGACCCTTGGTTTTACAGTTCAGCGATGAGACAGCTTTGGCGTGTGGGACTATTGGGCATTAGTGATGGATATCCTTAGAATTGTTGGAAAATTTTCATGGGATGAGCTTGGAGATAGGATCCCCTTACACACTCGTTCTAGTTTCTTGTTGAGCATATATATATACACCCTGCTTTTTTTCCCACTCCTTGGGTTCAGTTACTCTCCTTCTAAGAGGGGAAAAGACACGTGGGGTATGCCACGTGCCTTCCGTGTCTAACTCCTCTTGGTTTGGATGAGTCTACTTTCTTTCTTTTATTGGGTTGAGCTACACTCCCCCTATTGTACTCTTACACTTTTCTTTGTTCTGTCTACTACTCACCATTTTTTGTACCTCTTTTGTTGCTCCCTCAAGATTTCAGGGCATCCTACTGAGTATATTTATACTCACCCCTACTTGGGCTTTTCCCGCACTTGGTGTGACCTTTCAGACGATGGACAGGTCGATCGAGACTATGGAGGAGCGTAGAGGACACAGGAGCTTGGGATGCGTTCAGTGGTCATAGTAGGAATTTCAGGTCTGAGACTCTCTAGTTGTTTACTTTCATTTACCTATTTCCAGGTTATGGAACCTTTCTATTCGGGCACGTGTTTTTTCATTTTATGTTCAGTTTACTTGTTAGTCCACTTTTCAACACTTTACTTATTCTATTTTTAGAGGTCGATGAATGCTTTTTGGTTGGGATATTGTAGTTCGTACTTTGGTTTCCTTTTTACTCTACACTTCTGCATTGAGTGGGCTATGTGTGTGGGTACAGGTACTTAGGAAAAGGACTCCCCGAGATTGTTATGCCTACGGTGCTTGTCGCCAACCCCTGGCCTTTGGAGGCGGGCTTGGGGTAGTTGTGGCTCGAGACTGGCAGGGTCGGGTCATGACAAAGTGGTATCAGGGGATGGTTTGTTCCTTGACACATTGTTCGGACATCCCAAAAAAGGAATTCATTAGGATTTAGGGCAATAGTGTCGATGTGTCTCCAGAGCGGCTCCCATGTCAGGGAGTCTAGTGATGGTACGGGTGGCCAACGTATCCATTCACCAGGACCCTGATAACCCGCTTGTTGACTCGGAACACTGAGACACTTGTTGTAGGGAATTTGGATCATGCATACAGTAGGATTGAGTCTTTTATTATCCTTTTTAATTCATATCCCCTTTCTGATTACTGGTATATATATATATACTCATCTGATCACGGTAATCCTTGATAATTTTTAGGATGCCCCCCACGACAGCAGGCAGCCAGGTTACCCTCTCCAGTACGTGATGACGACCTGGCAAGCGATGAAGTGTTAGTTCAAGGACCATCACATGATCCCCTTCCACCCAGTGGTTCAGTGGTAGCCCCTCCATATGGAGAGCAATGGTCAGTACCGACAGCACAGGCTGAGTGCGCTCTTAGACTTCCAACGTCAGTGGTCGCAGAAGTTCTGTGGGGACCCAGATCCCCAAGAATCGGAATACTAGCTAGAGTCTGTGGACCCACATTTCAGGTTGGTACAGACACTAGTAGAATAGATTGTAGCCCTAGCTTCCAGCCTTTTCCTTAGTACGGTCGGGCATTTGCGGGGGTTGGTTATGTAGACCCACGACGAGTCGTCTCTCAGGTGGGATAGCTTTCAGCAGCTTTTCCGGGAGGAGTACCGCCCCTCTTGTTTATGCTCCGTTCATATTTAGGAACTTCTGGAGCTGAAGCAAGGGGGATTCCTGTGTCATAATACTCAGCTCGGTTTACTGATCTGACACACTACTCATAGGATATGATCAGCGATAGTTACTTTCAGGCGTGAAAGTTTGAGCAGTGTCTTCGTAGGGAGATCTGTGCTAGTGTAGTGCCCATATGTATCCTTTCATATGTTGGGGTGCTAGAGTGGGAACTCGTGACATAGATATTATTGACTGAGGGATTCCATCTAGTAGGGCCTAGTAGTAGCCACTTCATAACAGAGTCTTCGGTAGCAGGCAGGCGGCAGATAGTAGAGCATTAGTCGAGGAGACACTTCCGTGAGTAGACTTAGGGGCAGGGTCGTACACCACAGTTCCTCCGTAGATCATCGGGGCAGTCAAGAGAGATCCAATGCTATGCTTGTGACGGATGAGGTCACCTAGCACGGGACTTCCCGACCAGCCATACCGAGCAGCTGTGGTAGGCAGTGGGCGCACCGCAGCGGCAGAGGCAGCGCCGGGACCAGGGATCTCCCTAGCGAGGACAGGGTGGTCATCAAGGAGGCAGCGCAGGCAGAGTGGTAGGACCTGAAGGTGGGGGATGGAGTTTCGAGGTCCTTCCACCGCCACCACTGAGCAGCCCATGCCAGGCTTAGGTAGCTGGCGGTAGGGGTCACGGGCAGCTTCGGGCTATGGGTGTTCATGACCCACCAGCACACGAGATGGTCTAAGGTACGCTTTGTGTTTACTCTATGCTTTCTTTGGTACTAGTAGACACAAGCTCCCACCACTATTTTATATCTCTACTTTTGGTATAGGATTTGGAGCTCCCAACGGAGGTGCGGACACACGCGCTTAGCCTTGACGTTCCTATGGGAAGTGCCTCGTTAGTGACCTTTATCTGCAGATAGTGAGAACTATCATTTGAAGGAGAGAGTTTCACATGGGACCTACTATTCATCACTATGGAACCTTATGTCATCATCTTGGGCATGGATTGGCTTTACATGGTTCACGCCCAGATTGACTTTCAGCATAGACTAGTCAGATGCATCCATTCTGATGGGACAAGGTTCACCATCCTCAATGAACAAGACCTCATGGCAGAGCAGAAAGGTACTCTGAGTAGGAGACCACGACATTTTTCTCACCAGTTGGCGAGCATGGATCTTGGATTAGCAGACGCTATGGGAACCTGGATCCCAACCATTGTAGAGGACTACATGGACGTCTTTCCTGAGGATGTCCTAGGAATACCTTAGTGGCGAGGGAGGGAGTTCTGCATTGACTTGCAGCCGAGGATTGCCTCGATATCATGTCCAGTATATCAGATAGCACCCATAGAGCATCGGGAGCTATAACTTCAGTTGGAGGACCTTCATGAGAAGGGATTCATCAAACCTAGTGTGTCCCCCTGGGCAGCTTCGATTTTTTTGTGAAAAAGGATGATGGGATTCTGCAGATTTGTGTGGATTATCATCGCCTGAATCAGGCCACGATAAAGAACAAGTACCATTTTCCAAGGATTGATGACCTCTTTGACCAGTTAAGAGGTGAAAAGTGGTTCTCCAAGATTGATCTTAGATCCGGCTACCACCAGTTGTGGGTTCGTGAGGATGACATCCCGAAGTTGGATTTCTGTTGTCAATATAGGCATTACGAGTTTCTGGTAATGCCCTTTTGTGTGACTAATGACCCCACCATTTTCATGGCTTTGATGAACTAGATATTCCATCCGTACATGGATTGGTTTTTGGTTGACTTTATTGATGACATACTCATCTACTCTGTGGAGGAGGAGGAGCAGGCAGAGCATTTGAGGATGGTCCTAGACTTACTCCGGGGGCACCAACTGTATGGGAAGCTCTCGAAGTGTCAGTTATGGATTCATGAGGTTCACTTTCTAGGTCATGTCATTTAGAAACAGGTTTTGGCCATACATCCCACAAATATAGAGAAAGTTCTTGCTTGGGAGCCACCCAAGAATGCACCAGAGGTGCGGAGCTTCCTTGGTTTGGAAGGGTACTACAGGAGGTTCATGGAATATTTCTCAAGGATTGCTTCCCCTTTGATCACATTGATGCGGAAAGGACGAGCGTTAACCTGGAATGATTAGTGAAAAATGGCCTTCGAGGAGTTGAGGCAAAGGCTAACTAGTGCTCCAGTTTTGTGGCTACCAGAAGAGGGCGTTGAGTCCGTGGTACAATGTGACGCTTCAGGAGCTAGGATCAGGTGCATGTTGATGTAGTAGCGGGCAGTGATTGCATATGGGTCAAGGAAGTTGAGGCCCCATGAGTTGAATTATGTGACTCAATATTTGGAGCTGGTAGTGGTGGTCTTCACCCTGAGGTTATGGAGACACTACCTTCTAGGTGAGTGTTTTGTGGTCTACTCAGACCACCAGAGCCTCAAGTACATCTTCACTCAGAGGGATCTGAATCTGAGGTAGAGGCGCTGGCTGGAGTTTCTACAGGACTATGATTTTGAGATAGTATACACTCCAAGGAAGGGCAACGTAGTAGCAGATGCTCTTAGAAGGAAGTTTCGGGCTTGTCTAGTGTGGGAAGCATCAGAGCAGTTGGCTTCCCTACATCTTACCTTGGTGGAGCAGGAGGGTACGGATTTTCTGTAGTCGGTGATGCTGACTCCTTGACTGCTTGTGCGTGTGAGAGAGTCCAAGCTGGGGGATATCAACAACGAGGTACTGCATGATCATATATCCACAGACGATGTACCCGATGGGTATTCCGATGGAGGGAATCACGATATCTTGTTCTAGGGGCGAGTCGTAGTACCAGTGGAGATGCAGGATGAAGTGATGCTAGAATTCCACACTTCTCCCTTGGTTCTACATTCCGGTGTGGGGAAGTGTACAGAGACCTTCAACAGCAGTTTTGTTGGTCTGGCATGAAGCAGAGCGTAGCCGAGTTCGTTTCTCAGTGCCTTACCTGTCAGCAGGTAAAGGGAGAGCATCAGGTTCCGGTAGGGTTATTACAGCCCCTTGATATCCCGGAGTGGAAGTGGGATGGCATATCTATGGACTTTGTCACAGGTCTTCCACACACAGCGAAGGGCCATGATTCCATTTTGGTGATAGTGGACCGACTCACGATGTCAGCACACTTCTTTGGTAATAGGGAGAAGAGCTCGGTGGAGATTCTAGGGCAGTTGTAAGTTCGGGAGATCGTCCGCCTTCATGGAGTACCCTCAACTATCATCTCCAACCATGATACGTGGTTTACATCGTGATTGTGGTGAGGCCTGCAGGAGGCATTTGGGACTCAACTATGGATGAGTACAACTTTTCACCCCTAGAAGGACGAGCATACCGAGTGCACTATCTAGGTGTTGGAGGATATTCTTAGGGCGTGCATGTTAGACTTTGGCCTAAGTTGGGATGATCACCTTCCCTTGGTGGAGTTCACATATAACAACAGTTACCACTATACTATCGGCATGTCACCTTTTGAGGCCCTCTACGGGAGACCCTGCAGGTCATTGTTGTTCTGGACGGAGGTTGGGGAGACCTTGCTCGTGGGCCCAGAGTTGGTGTGGGCGACGACGAAGAAAGTGAAGGTTATTTGTGATTGGATGAGGACAGCTTAGAGAAGACATAATTCCTATGCAGACCATCATCACAGGCCTTTGGAGTTTGTGCAGGGGGGGCATGTTTTTTTAGAGTCTCTTTGCAGCGTGGAACATGGTGGTTTAGCCGGAGAGGCAAGCTATCCTCGAGGTTCATTGGGCCCTTTGTGATCGTGCTTCGGGTTGGTGAGGTTGCCTACTGTCTTTCTCTACCCCCACAGCTGGAGAGGGTTCATGACGTCTTCTACGTGTTGCAGCTGAGGAAATACGTGGACGACCCCACACATGTCATCGACTAGGTAGAGGTGGACATTGAGAATGGATCCACCTTTGTAGAGCACCTGGTGGCGATTGAGGATCGGCAGGAGCAGACTCTGCGTAGACGGACCATTCCTTTGGTTCATGTGCTGTGGCGGCACGAGAGGGTGCAGGAGAGAACCTGGGAACGGGAGATCCAGATGTGGGCTCAGTATCCTGAGTTGTTTTTTTAGTTTTGTTTTTTTGGAATGAACAACATGAAGTAGGGAATTATGTAAGAACCCCGGTTTTGAGCCTGTAAGACTTTAAAATTTTCTTGATGTTATTCTAGAGCAGGGTGTTCAGACGGCGTGTGATTCCGAGCCTCGGTGTGGCCGAAATTAAATTTTAAGTGTGATCACACTAGACACGCCAAATAAATAGAATAACTCTTAAACCGTTTCTCATATGGGAGAACTGAGGGAATCGTTGAGTCCGGAGCATGTCGTTTACCCTAGGAGGGGTGTAACTTTCACCGGTGCGACCCTTTTGTGGAAAATGCCATCAGGGGTGTTTTCGTAATTCGGAAACCTCAATCATAAACTTTATATCTTCTGAATGGAGGCTCATATTAAAATTTTGAGACCACCGTTGTGCTCATAACGTGGATTTTACCGTAGGAGCGGCTTAACCTCGACCCCGTCGTGAGTTCGGGTACGGGCCTATAGGTAGGTGTTTAAAATTAATTTTCCCTACTTAAACACATCCACCCCCCTTCTTCCCCCCATAGAACTTCTCCCTAGCATAAGATCTCCTAAACAAGTATCCACCTCCCTTAAAGCTTCCCCTCCTCCCCATAGAGGTGTTTGCAGCTCTGGAGGGTCGTTTGTGAAGCGACAGGCTACGCCCTGCGAGGTAGGTTCGTTGCGTTTCGTTTTAAATTTTCGAATCTTCTTTAAACTCAAATTATAGTGTATAATTTATGTTTATTTGTCTATAGAATTCCATATATGCATAGGGTTCTATCCGAGCTTTCCAATTCCCTTTTCGGATAGAAAATCCGAGTCCTGGGGCGTTTGGGGTAGCCCCGGGAAGTTTTCCGGCCAAACTTCTTGTTTTCCTGTGGTTCCAGGGCGGTCTGGCGGGAGACGATGGTGACACGGGCTCCCCAGGTGGCAGCGTGATACGAACCCTAGGCGGCGACATGGTGGAATCCCTAGGCGGTGGTGCGGTGGGTCCCACAGGTGGCGGCGGTCGGTGCAGGCGCACAGGTCGGCCGGCTTTTTCGGTCAGCATGTAGCGGGATACCAGGGTCAACGCAACCCAAGGAGTGAACTGAGACCCACAAAACGTGGGTCTCGTGGGGGAAAAGTGGTATTGGCTTATGACAGTCTAGATAAATCCACTCGGTGAACTGCATGCCATGGTGGATTGGGTGGTCCACGCAGCCGAGCCGCGGATCGCCAGTCTAAAGGGGTGGACTGGCCGAACCGGTCTGGCCCACCCTATCTCCGTCCATTGGCGTTAAAACGCCCCTAACTTGCAAAATGAGTGTCGGATTAACATTCCATCTATAGAGACGTGATCCTTAGATAGAGACGAAGATTTTGAGGTGGTCTCGGGGACTTTTAATTCCTGAGACGGAGGCTCGGTGGCACGACATGCCCGTTAAGTGTTGCTTAACGCCTCGCTAGGATTCTTCTTTCGGATGGCGCAAGCACATACGGAGTCCATTTTAGGCACTTTTGGTGGTGTTGTGACCCTGGCGTCATGAAAAATTATTCTAGGGTGGTTTCATGGATTGAAGTCAAAGTTGAGGTCGGGGGCCCATGGGCCTTCTTTTATGTTGTGTGCAGCGTACTGTGACTTTTTCATCAAACATCTGTTCTGGGCGAATAAATAGTCGATTTGGCGTGTTTTTCTGATAGAATCACGATGGTGAAGTTAACCCAACATTTTTCGAGACCGAGTTTTGGGCCCCATGAGACGTCTTAAGGTCATAAAGCGGTGTTGGACAACTTTTTCATCAGGAGTCCCTTTCAAGCAAGTAAATAGACTATCTTGCGTGTTTTTCCGTGAGGATTGCAACGGTGTAATCTGTTTGGGCATGCAGATCCTTATTTGAGATATCATAAAATTTGGAAACATGAAAGGGAATTGGTTAGAGGTTTCTTATATTCACTATGAACTAACGCACGGTAGCGATGTTAGTGACACCCATTGATGGCCCAGGTAGTGAGGAGTTATCAGACCAGTTCCGGGTTTACTCTCCGGCGGGGCTGGGCAGTGGGTTACCCATTAACCATAGGGTTTACCCTCCAGTGGGGCTGGGCAGTGGGTTACCCATTAACCGTAGGTTTTACCCCCCAGCAGGGCTGGGCAGTGGGTAACCCATTAACCTTAGTATTTACCCTCTAGTTGGGCTGGGCAGTGGGTTACCTAACGATCTCTTAGGGTTTACCCTCCAGTTGGGCTGGGCAGTGGGTTACCCGATGAATTCTTTCAGACTCACCCCTTTCTATGAAGTTATTCAGTGATTTTTCTCCGTGATTACCAGAGCAGGACTCTTGGTTGTACGGTTCAACGATGAGACATCTTTGGTGTACAGGACTGTTGGGAATCAGTGATGGAAATCCTTAGAACAGTTGGAAAATTTTCATGGGCTGATCTTGGAGATAGAGATCCCCTTACACACTCGTTCAGGTTTTTTTTTTGAGCATATATATACAGATATACACCCTACTTTTGTTCCCACACCTTGGGTTCAGTTACTCTCCTTCTAAGAGGGGTGAAGATGCACGGGGTATGCCACATGCTTTCTGTGTCTAACTCCTCTTGGTTTGCATGAGTCTACTTTCTTTCTTTTTTTGGTTTGAGCTGCACTCCCCCTATTGTACTCTTACACTGTTCTTTGTTATGTCTACTTCTCACCATTTTAGTATATCCTTTTATTCTCCCTCGAGATTTCGAGGCATCCTACAAAGTATTTTTATACTCACCCCTGCTTGGGCTTTGCCCGCACTTGGTGTTCCCTTTTAGATGACGGACAGGTCGATTGAGACTATGGAGGAGCGTAGAGGACACATGAGCTTGGGTTGCGCTCATTGGTCGTAGTAGGACTTTAAATTGTGAGACTCTGCAACTATTTACTTTCTTTTACCTATTTCCGGGTTGTGGAACCATTCTGGTTGGGTGTGTGTTTTTCCCTTTTATGTTTAGTTTACTTGTCAGTCTACTTTTCAGCCCTTTAATTATTCTATTTTTACAGGTTGAAACATGATTTTTGTTTGGGATATTATAGTCAGTACTTTGGTTTCCTTTTAACTCTGTACATCTACATTGAGTGGGTTGTGAGTGTGGGTATAGGTACGTAGGCAAAGGCCTCCCCGAGATTATTACGTCTTCGGCACTTGTCACTAGCCCCTGGCCTATGGAGGCAGGCTTGGGGTAGTTGCGGCTCAAGACCGCTAGGGTCGGGTCATGACAGTGATTCCCACCATACATAACTGATCCGGGGAAATTTTTCATCTTTTTTTGTTCGGTGAATATGAAAAAACATCTCAGTGTGCATGATCAAACCCCTTGTATCCATTCTAGTGATAACATGGAGCTCAAACTACTGAGGAGGAAACCACTTCCCTAGGACAGAGTGGATAGTGAGTTCGGAAACACCAGCATCTTGAGTGAGTTCAAGGGGGTTTTATACTACTGTGTGTGTGATTAATTGACCTCTGTTACTATATATTTACATGCATCATCCAATTGTGGGGCCTTTTCCAAGTGATGAACCAAGCTGGAGATAGTTTTGGTGAGTTCAGCAATGTCGTGCACTTGGGCCTACCAGAAGGTAGCCTGCTCATGTCCCCTGGATTTGAGCATGGCTTCAAGGTGGCCTATGCTCTGGTTGAACTCATCTTGGTAAGTTAACATATGATTCTCCATTAATTAGTAACCTTTCATCTTACCTATGGTGGTGTGGGGGTACCATGGGAGTGAGGGGTCATGGGAATGGGATAAACTATGTGGATGGATAGACCAAAGGGCATGCCCGACATGATGTGTTCCCAAAGAGACACCTTTTTTTGACTTGCCTATAGCAGTGTACATACCCATTATGGTGTATGAACTAGCTGGTTTGGTCATTAACATCATGTTGGAAGGAATGATAATTCGAATGATCATGCCTCACTCACTAACAAAGTCAAATGGGGTGTGCCTCCTCTATGAGAAGAGCCGGAATGCATGCTTCAATCAAACAACATCCCCTCTGGAAGTGCAAAAGTAGTCGGCCAAATTGTAGGGTTCCCCTTATGGAAGGGCACTGTGTTATGAGTGGAGTGTAGGAGTGTCTAGTAGTGGTCATCACTATTAAATAAAGTAAAAAAATCTAGTAATTTTATGTATGATAGTCACTGATGGAGTGCACATAGTGATGAATTGGAAACACACAGCGCACTCGGATAGGTCAGACTAAATTGGTAGAGACTCACACCAATATAAGAACCATAACTGATGACTTATTAAAATATATGAGGAGTAGAATAATTATTTAGTAAAATAAGAAGAAGAATTGGGAGACTCCCATGAGAGTTCCTACCCAATCCCTTCAGTCGATGTCCAATCCAAAAAGGTTGAATCCCATCTATTCTCCACATTGCCTCATTCACTCTAACTTGCTTCTAATTATAACAATTCCTCCTTCCATGTGGAGATGGATGCTACTCCCACATCCAAAAAAACTAAAAAATTATCCCTATAAAAAAATAAACCCATAAAAAGACAAAAATACACCTTAACCAAACTCCCTCTAACTCATCGGTTCCAATCAGCTTCCTTCGCTTACCTAACTACACCTATAATACCCTTGTTAACTTCAACAGTGTCTTAACACCCGCAATGCCATCTCCTTCGCTTCCAAATCAAATTTCATTTTTATTCCCTTCGAATTGTTTGTCTCAAACCCCAAAGGTTCTATCCATGAGATTCTGAAAACCTAATCTATCCCAGTCATATCAAATATATAAGCATAAACAAAAAATCTAATATTCCCAACATAATTAATAATGACTAAAACAACCCAATAGACGACACATGAGTCCATCTCTCAATTGGACAAAAAATATTCTGGTCTCCCCCATGTGGGCTGAAAACTATCTTGTTCATCTCCTAGAGATGAAATTATGACTTTCCCTATAGTATATTAGTACCAAATACAGTACTGATTCCACTATCCTCTCCACTAACATTTATCAGGTACCACCAACATTGGTTTTCTCAAAGATGGAAGTTGTGGTTCCCATCATATCTAGTTCCTACAAGCTTCCTACCTCTACTTCCCTTACTGCTATATTTTTTTCATTCTAATTCTTCTTTTTCCTTTGGTTCAATACATTCTGACACAATAATTTTATATCCCTTATTAGGGAACTAATATCTAGGGTTTTACATCTATCCAAATGAGTACCTTATTCCCTTAGACTTAAATTCCTCAAACTCATATGTAGAAAAATTCCATACTCCTCTCCATCGAGGATTTATCACGCGTTTCTTGTCCTATACAGCCATGTCTCTAGTAGGGGAGTCATTTCTGCTCCTAGAATCAAACCCTTGTTCTGTCCTCCAGAATTGATATTATTAATTTTTGGTTTGGTAATTATGATAACTCCCTTTACTAATAATTCACACTCCACACATTGGGACAAAGTTAGTAACCGTACCTTTGTATATAGTACATGAGTCATAATGGTACAATGAATTTCTCATTTTAAGCCCTCCATAAACATAATCATCTACCACCCTTCTGTTAAGTTTGGAATTTTTAAATACACCTACTCAAACTCATCTACATAAGGGTCCACTAATCTTGTCTATTGTAGCCCCTTAAATTATACTACCATATCCTCTTCCTTATCATTCCCGTATCATCCCACATTTCCTCTTTTAACTGTCTCTAGGTAAGATTTGGTTGAACTAACCCTGAAGAACTAATCCAATACTAATTCATAACCTCCATACTTAGGTGTTCCAAAGATATCTTGAGCTCACCCCATGTCCACTAGATTGTGAAATAAAGTACTTCTCAAGTTATCTAAACAACTAGATCCTCTCCATAAAATAAAGGCATATTTATCTACCTAGTCACAGTTCGCATCTCCTCCTGCCCATTTCCATAGAATCCAGGACTTTGTATAGCTTCCAAATTTTTGTTTCCTTCTATTGTCCTAGCATTCAAATTACTTACACCATATTCCATTACCACTACCTCCCATTTGTTGAGGACTCATCTAGAACCTTCCTCCTCACTTAGTCTAACGTGAGATACCACGACAATTAACTCCTCGAGCTCGAGTCCTTATTATTGATAGGTTCCCTCCTGGTGCTGGTAGGCATCTTCCATCCACTGTAAGTTGGCCTCTTGATGTTCCCTACTAGTCTTAAGGTCGGTTTCATTAGTATCCAATAGTGTTACTCTATTTTCCAGGGGTGTGTACATAAAGAACCAATTTTCTACTTCCAGATCACTTTGTCTCTCTTCTAGTTTCCCTCGCTTAAATCTCATTATCCTTGAGAATCATGGTACTTTCGATGAAAGAACCAAATTGATAAGACTCCATAGGCCCTGGTACTTTCTAGTTTCACCAATAGAATAACTGATCCCCACTCCCAAAATTCCTAGACATCAATTTATTTAGAAGTCTAATAGGAAAGTAATGACTATTTAAAACTCTTCCCTCTAGCAGCCTACCCCTTCCGTTGGTAAGTGAACGAGACGGGTGGCCTCTCCACAACCGGGACACTTCAAAACCTATAAAAGGTAATATACATGGGGTATTTTCCTTGAAATACCTATCAAAATTTATTCTCATGAATATGTATACTTTTAATTTTTTGGTTTTGTTTCTAGTTCATCTTTTATCGCTTTGGATATATTGTGGTACTGAGGTTGGATGGTGACCTCTGAGTCATGTAAATATTGTGTCGAGTGTTTTTTTACTTTTGTGTGCTTTTTTTATCATCCAATTCAACAAATTTTGTATCTTCTTCTATTCTAGTTTTAAATTTTTCTTGGATTGGATTTATTATTTATTTATTATTATTCATTTCATTTTTCATATTATAAAACTTTTCTTCTTTGTGGGTGCATCGACCCTCTGATTCAAAAAGTGGTAATTATAGAATTTAGATAAAGATTATGTTGTATTGTATTTATATTTATTGGGATAAATAATTCTCAATTATATATATCTGATGCCTCAATGCTTGTCTCTAGTCTGTGAGTATCGGGAATGCCCTTCAGTTATGTCACAGGTTGACATGGGAGTCTGGTTCAGGGGTGTCCTAGAGTTGGTTCGAGACATGGATTTCAAAATTTCATTCCCAAATAAAAATCTTTTGTAAATTTTTTTATGACATAACTCAAGGGTTTAGTGAATACAAGAGATGATAATAAGGTATGACAGTTACAAAGATGCATTTATGGGTTGAATCAAACATCCATATCATCGAACATTCTCTTTGATGAAGTCATAAGGAAAATTTTTTTCATAAATAATGAATCTGATCTATGTGATTATAAGAAATTTATAGTGAGTGGTGTATTTTTCATAGGATTATATGTTTAAGACTTATTACTAGGTGAAAATGAGATACCATTCTTATAGTTATTTAATGCATGGTTGAACATATGCTTCCCCATGAATGACATTGGTGGAACAAAGGACATTCTTGGGATTATGATCATTCAGGATAGATCTAAGAGGATGCTTGATCTAAGCTAGATTACATGTATTAACAAGGTGTTGAAGAGATTCAGTGTGAAAAAAATATAAGATAGGATTGTTGATAGTGTCACATGGTATAGATTTTTTATAAAAAAAGTGTCCGTACAAACAAGAGGAGATATGGTGGTTGATTAGGATTCCTTATGACCCTGGGATAGGCTCAATCATGTATGTCATTTTTTTTATCAAGTCTTGATTCTACCTACACCTTGAGCATGGTAGATAGATATCAAGTAGATCCAGGAGACTGACATTGGATAAGTATCTAAGGTGTACTAAGGATATGTTCTTTGTTTATGGAGGTGATGAAGAGATAATCATTAGGATATATACAAATTCTAGTTTCCAGATAAATCATGATCATCTCAAATAAAAGTTAGGATATGTCTTTGCCCTCAATGAAAGAGTTTTGAGTTGGAAGATCTCAAAACATTGGGTGTTCACCGATTCTATAGTAGTGTTTGAGTATATTGTGACAACAAGGGATATAAAGATGTTAGTTTCTAGAAAAATCATTATCATCTGAAATCATAGTTAGGATATGTATTTAACCCCAATGAAGGATCTGTGAGTTGTAAGAGCACATAAAAACTAGTTTTTATTTATTATATAGCAGTGTTTGGGTATATTTTGGTTGTTGATGTAGCTAAAGAAGTAGTGTGTATATGAAACTTTGTTTAGGATTTTTATGTGGTGCCTAGCATTAAATATGCTATCACATTGTATTGTGATAATTCTGCCAAGGTGAGCCTTAATAAGGAGCTAATTTCACATCAATAGACCAAAAATATACATTATAAATATTACCTCTTGATAGTTTTTTCTCAATGTGGTGCAGTTGTAGTAAGAACTATTTTTTTGGAGAATATGACAGATCCATTAACTAAAAGATTATCTTACGAGGATTATTAATATCATTCAAGAGCAAGAAGGTTCAAATTCATTAATAGTTGGTTTTAGTCCATGTGGGAGTTTGTTTGAGTTGGTGTCCCAGAACCAATTAATTTATACTTTGGATTACATGTGTATTCAATGTCTTGAATATTAATAAAATTATCACATGATGAGTGTTCTTATGTATAACATTAATGTGTTAATTTCCTTATATTATCTGTCACATCAAAAGGGCATAACATTTTTCTTCTATGATGATAACCTTGAAATTCTATGATGATATTCTAAAATATATTTTATGTGGCTAGATTAAATCTATTTCAAAAGAAACAAATGATACAGGTTATCATGCTTTGGAGTCTAATGATAGATTTATACTTCCTCTCATAAATTTTTCACTTCTTTATCTCTAAGAGAGGAGGTCGTGTGAACAGTACCGCCCATAATAATTCACATGTTATACATATTATTGGATATTTTTATCGGTGAATGTGTGCATTGGACCTTAGAATTGAGATTATTACTAATGAATATCATTTGTCCCATACATAAATGTATTAATGAAAATTATAATGACATATGTTCATGGTGAAATATGATACATTGGTCACTCCATGAGTGATTAGATGTTAATGAATAAGTAAAAAAAGATTTTTTCCTTCCGAGTTAATGGAAATAAATATATTAGACTCTTTTATTAGAATGAAACTTTCTACTTATGTCTATGACCATGGTAGTTTTATCGAAAACTTCTTTTTATGAAAAGTGTAAGAACGATACATCAAACATATGAGTTGATGACACTAGTAATGAAACCTTCTTGATGACATATTGAGAAAAAATGATTATATTACCCAATGAGAATTCTTAGGATGTCATCATCATCATGACATTAACATATTTCTCTATGACTACATTGATATGATGCAATATGTTGATCTTGAACATTAGGTTAGTTGGCCTAATTTCAATGAGAAAGAGACTTAGAGAACCACAAACTAATTAAATGTTTTAAATGTTAATAAAAAAATTTATTAAACATTACAATAATGAAATGTCTTACCATATAGACATATTCCATCAGAACCTTTGTTTATCAATATAAACCATTTCCATACGGACAATGGCATACATGTTGATCTCAATTTATAGTCAATACACAGCCCACATTTCCCAATAATTATCTACTATGATTCCACCTCATGTTCTAGGGCATGAACTAGGGAAGGTGTAATGAGTGTGTATCTCCCAAATGAAATAATGCATACACCCTTGTAGAATAAAATCAGATGATACCTCGCACGATGTCTGGATCACTTGATGCTAAAAAATCTAAAACATGTATAGTGACACAAAATTTTATTACATGTCCATTAAATCATTTTTTTCTTGTTTCAATAATATGTATTTCCCCTCAATCTATTCAAAAAATCATAATAGTGATACAATCCATGATCCAAAGTTTTAGTATCGTGGGTAAACTAGGCTAATACATCACCTATACATAATAAAAGTTAAAAATTATTTAAATCCTTATTTATCATCCTAAAATATCATAAATTCTCATTAATATATGTAATTAAATAAGGATATACATCAAAGAAAGGGGTGAGCTAACAGCTCAGTAAGGGGAGCAATAAGGGGCATAGATCAATAGTACATAGGTGTGCATAATCAATATCATCACATAATAATAATAGGATCATCATTATATTCAAGGGGAAAATTTTGATAAATACATAAAATATGAAATATTTATAATAATGAAACATAATAATAATGTGGTCAAATAGCACACATAGTTGTGAACAAAGCTAGCATCATGTACATGCAAAACACATGTGAATAAATCATAACAGCATGATTGTGAAAAAATATATCATCATGTTCATGAATAATACAAATAATATCATGAGATATATCAAATTACCCAATGAATTGGATAACTATATAATTTTGGGCCCACCCTTCACATTATAAAATGTTTATAATCATGCATGCCACATGGAAAAGAATCTTATAGTACTAAAATAAACCCTTAAAAAGGAATGAATTTCATAAATTCCTTATAAATAATACATCCAAAAATAAAATTTTGGGTTCACAAATTAATAAATAAATTAATATTTTTGCATAAAACATTATCATTCTTTAGTGGATTAGAAATAACTCAAGGGGAGTCAATGTGATGTTTTTAAAAATTAATGTATTTTTGAAAAATCTTTATAAATGGATAATAAATTTTTTTTAAATGGTAGAATCATGAATATCCACGAAAAGAAAATGGAAATAATAGTGAAATGAAATTTTAAGGACATTTTAAGAAAATCCAAATATAAAATAATGTGAAAGAGGAGATAACCTAAAAAGATGTTTGGGTTTGAGAATCCCCTTACCTTATGTTCCGCTTTATTTCTTCGATTTTCCACCTCTGGGATAACAAACATAGATTTATTAAAAAAATTATCCTGGAGTATATTAGGTTCATTTATTTCATTATTTATCCATAGTAATTATTGGATTATATTTTATAATATTCTTTGTTAAAGTTAAAAAAAAATATCATGATTTCATTAAATTATTAGGTCTCGTTTTAATTTCACTATTTTTGTTCATGTTCATTTATAAATAAGTAATATTAATTAAAAATCATAGAATAAATTAAATTACATATTTATATATTATATATATTTCATATTATCCACCCATGAAGGTGGTTGTGTTTAGATATTTGACAATGTGTTTGTAGTGGGTTAACTGGTCGTTAACAGGACATTATCGAAAGTGAAGAAAAGAGAAACTTTACATAAAAATATGTAATAAATATCGTAATTATTGTAGTTTAAAATTATTAATATAGTTTTAACATACTACTCAAAAAATTAGAATATTTGGTTTTTAATGGAAAAGATAAAAATAGATAGATAAGAGGAAAATTCGAAGAAGTGTTGATAAAAACTTACCCTCTTCTTGGTGTTGCTTCTTCTCTACGACACTAAAACCATTGAATGCTTGTATTTTAATGACACCATAATGTCCCTAAGGATTATAAGGGGATTAAGGGAATGAATTCAGGTAGATTTATGACTTTGTTAAGTGAGGTAGTTGTGGTTTTCCCATGGGAGTGGCAGAGAGTATTTATAATTGTGGAGATGAGTATTTTTAGGATAAAATATCAAATATATTATAATATCTAAGATAAACCATTGAATTGTAAAAAAATTTACATTATCAAATATATTTTAAAAAATAACATTATTTTAGGTCATTCAATCACTTTATAATTTGAATTTATTATTTTAATCAAAATGAAAGGGGAAAATAGAAAAAAAGTTTATTTAAAGGGATACTTTATACTTTTAGGATTTGGTAAATACTTTTTAGGTTTGTAAATTAATTTCATTATTTTGAAATGACGTGTATGTAAAATTAAATTAATTATGGGATGAAATAACCAATTTATAATTTATTAATTCATTATTTCATCATGATTGGGTCATAAAACTTGCGGTATTTGAAAAACAGTATTTTTACTGTTCAAGTAAATATTGAATTATTTAAAAAAATTACAAAAAAAAGTAACCCTTAGAAAATCATGATTTTATGATTCTAAAAATGGTATTCATTTTAACAAAAAAAAAATATAACAAAAGTAATTTTAATTTTTAATATAAATTTTTTATTTTTTTACAGAATAAATTGAAATACAGTTTATTAATAATCTACTTATATTTTCTTTGAGTTTTTAATCTTGATTTTTATTTTATAGTATTATAATATTTATATTTTATGAAATTTAAGATTATAAATATTATTTACATTAAATTTTATTACTTTGATATCAAATTACTATTCCCATTGGTCAGGTTACTATTCCTAACGACCAGGTTACTATTCTGATGGTCACATTACTATTCTAGTGGTTATATTACATCCTATAAATACATATTCATTACTTCATTCAACATTCACTACAATTCCTCCCAAGGGTCTATATTTTTATTTCAAAGATGTTTATTGAGTTACTAATATTCTATTTCTTTTCTATAGTGTTGTTTGTGGGGGTGATGATTCTAGCAGATTGGAAGGATCCGAATTTACCTATTCTATTTTTCATATTTTATATTTTTTCCACTATAACGTTAGAAATTTAATTGGTTTAATTTTTAACTAATATAATGATCACTATTAATGAAATAAAGTGTTATTAGTTTCTCTATGTGTTTTATATATATAATACTATATAATATAATATAATACATAATTGTTCAGGAAACAAAGATCACTTATGAACTCTAGGTCATTACATTCTTCCCCCATTTAGAAATTATATCCCTAAAATTTCAACTCATATTCTTAGTTGAGAATAGATGGTAGTACTTATGTTTCATCATTTCCTATGATTCCAATATCATCTCATCATATTCATTATTCCACCATAGTGCTTTGACAAGGTGATTTGTCTTGTTGGATAGAACTCTGTCTCTATAGTCCAAGATCTTCATTGGATTCTCCTCATAAGAGAGGTCAAGATCTAGTTGTACCACATTTATATTCTACACATGTGAGGGAAATTTTATCCACTTCCTCGGGATATATACGTGGAATAAATCATGAACATGAGATATTTTTGGTGAAAGTGCTAGCTGATAGACCACTTATCCTATGCGATCTAGGATATCAAAGGGGCCAATGCACCTAGGGCTAAAATTCCCTTTCTTTACAAACCACATGACTCTATTCTATGGTGAAGGAAAACCTTATCTCCAACTTCAAAATTAAATTCCCTTTGATGGTTTTCAACATAGATCTTCTATCGACTCTATGTATATTTTATATGTTGTTGGATGAATCAAACTTTCTATGTCATCTCTGGCACAGGTTCATGTCCAAGAATCTTTCGTTCACCAACTTCATCTAAACAAGTAGGAGTTCTACATCTCTTCCCATACAAGGATTCATATGGATCCATTTGAATAGTTGAGTGGATGTCGTTGTTATATGATAACTCAAGCAATGAGAGATATTGATATCATCCTCCTTTAAATATCATTGATAAAGTTCTCAACATATTCTTGAGTGTTTGAATGGTACTTAGTATTTGAAATCCATTTGGGGGTGATAAGTCAAACTAAAATTCAATTTAATATTCAAATCATGTTGAAGAATTCTCTAGAATTTAGAAGTGAATCCTAGATCATGATCATAGATTATAAAAACTAGTTCCCCATGCTACCTTGCCACTTCCTTTATGTATATATTAGAATTTTTTCAAGCAAACAATCTTCTTGAATAGCGATGAATTGAGAAGACTTGGTGAGTCGATCCCCCACAACCAATGTCACATTGCTTCCTCTGGATGTCTCCGGGTGACTAATGACAAATCCAATAGTGATGTATTCCCATTTTCAAATCAGTATGAGAAATGCTTACATGATCACTTTGTACTTCTATTGATCTGATTTAGATTTCTAACATACCAATCACTTTTAGGTGTACAAAACGATCTCCTTATTCATGTTGTCCCACCAGAAGGGCTCTCAAATATCACGTTACATCTTGGTACTTTAAAGATTGATATAAAAAGACAAGGTATATGAATTATCTGGTAACTATTTCTTTTTCTCATATGATGTAGACACACAAAGTCTAGTTCCAAACTGAATGACACCATCTTCAACTATGTGGGATTCATGAAGTTTCCCCTCCTTTAATGATTCCATATTATTTTAAAGCTCCAAATCATCCCATTATGCCTCATTGATTTCTATTGGATGGATGGTTGGTAAATAATTTGGGAAAGGTAAGATATATCCCATACTATTATGATTTTCAGATCCATCATTTCATTTCTGTGAAGATATGTTCTTTCTCCATCCACATCATATATAGAGTAGTAGGTTCTTTTCCGCTAAGGTTTCCTTGTTCTCCATTCCAGGATGGTGGTGAATAGAGTAATCATAGTCCTTGAACAACTTTGAACATATTTTTTGACGCATTTTGAGCTCATTTTGAGTGAATATATACTTTAGACTCTTATGATCTGTATGTATGTCACACTTCTCCCCATAGAGATAGTGCCACCAAATCTTCAAAGAGAAGATCCTCGCTGCTAACTCCAGATCTTGAATCTGGTATTTCTGATCATGAATTTTCAACTATCATAAGACATATGTTATCACTTTATCAATATTTATGAGTTTAAAACCTAATCCTTTTTTGACTCATCGCTGTATATCCCAAAACCTTCTCTACATTATGGTAGTGTGAGTACATGCATAATGGTTATCCTTTTCATCAGATCCTTCAAGATTTTATCACATCCATTCATCCATACATACTTCACCCCTTTCCATGTTACCTTAGTTATCAGGTTAGAAAATCTTGATAAATTTCTCACAAAACGTTGGTAGTACCCAGCTATGTCAAAAATAAACTAAGGATTTTTTGTGACACTTGAGGGTCTGGGCCATTCCTCAATTGCCATTTTTTTAAGGGTCTATAAAAATTACATCACTTTTGATCACATTCCCTAATATTGTGACTTGCTACATCCAAAAGTCACACATACTAAACTTAAGAACAAATTTTACCCTCCCTTAATGTTGTCATCACAATTCTTCAATGCTCTTCATGTTTCTTCTTGATCTTAGAGTAAATGAGAATATCATCAATAAAGTCAACCAAAAATTTGTAAAGTTAGTTTCTAAAGACTCTATTCATCAAATCCTTGAACATTTCTTAGTAAGTCCGAATAGAATCACTATGAAATCATTGTTTCTATATCTCTTATGAAAATATTGTTTCTGAATATCTTCCTTCTTCACCTCCAACTGATGATATCAACAATAAAGATCCACCATTGAGAGGTATTGAGATCTTTGATGTTGATCAAATAAGTCATAAATCCTTGGAAAATGATACTTGTTATTTATGGTTATCTTGTTGAGATCTCGATAATTGATACACAACTGCATTGATCCCTCTTTTTTCTTGACAAAGAGCACCAGAGCACCCCAAGGAGATGCACTAAGGAATATAAACCCTTTTCCCAAATTAACATGTAGCTTCTTCTTTAAATCTTCTAGTTCAATAGGGGCCATCCTATATGGGAATTTGGAGATAGGAATGGCTCAGAGTATAATATCTATTGAGAACTCTACCTCAAAATCCAAGGGAACACTGGTTAAATCTTTTAGGAAATACATCTGATTATTCCATTACAATGGGAATTTTATCATGGTTGATACTTTACTTTGACTGAACCATTTGGGAAAGGTATGATTTTTTTGAGTATCAAAACCCACATATTATAGGGATTTTCCAAAGGATATTTGTGATCTTCCTTGTATTTTTAAAAGTGTGTAGTATGAATTGGAATATAGAATGATATTTCCATTTCCTAAGAGTTGATGTGACTTTTATATAATGAGATCTAATCCATGCCCAGTATAGCATCTAATTGTACCAAGGGATGGATTGCGATATTTTCTTGAAGAATATTCTCACATACTCTAACAGTAGATTCCAACAATTGAGTTGCATTGATCACACCACTAGGTGTTTTACATATATTTTTACTTCAAGGAATCAGGGTTTTCATTTAACTGTTCTAGAAAAATTTTAGGATATAATGGAATGCATAGAATTAGAACCAAATAAAACTCTTGTTATTATTTAGTATATAAAGTGTACATTGTATGATTTCATTTTCATGTTCCACCTCAATAGTAGTGATGACATATGGTTTCCCTTTATCCTTTAGCTTTTTGAGGGGTTATTGATGTTGATTGCACTTAATGACCTATGGTTTAGTGTACTTAATTTCCTAGTTCCATTTCCCCCTATAGTTGAAGCATTAAACAATGGATGGTGTCTTCCATTCCCCCATCACATTGGTCAGTTTCTTCATTTCTATTTGATATTCATGAGTTTTGTGGCCTTCTCTTACACACTTGAAGCATTTCCCTATCTCTTTGATAATAATACAATGATGCTTATTCCCACATTTCTGACATGTTGATGGTTTGATCTTATTTACTATTTTATCATTTGATCCACCATCATGAAACTCTGTATTTCATTTCTGATCTCCATAACCATGAGACCATTCTATGAACTCCATCACTACTTTGAGAGCACATAAATATACTTATTCATAACTCCCAAAGTATCATATAGATAGATCCTTTCAGAGGTGTGGTTTTAAACCTCTATAAAATCTATATATATTTTTCTATCGTTGTTAATAATAAAACATGTGGCATATCACACAATCATTGTGAAAGTTGTCTTATAAGACATAACAAATTCACCCTTTTTTTCATAAGCTTTATGAATTCAAGATCTATATTTTTTTGAAGAGTTAGAGTTAAATACTTATTAAGAAATAACTTCTTAAAGTCTTTTCACTCCATTTATTACATTTCATCTTTTAGCATGGTAGTCTTTATCAATACCCAAAATTGATCAGCCTATCCAAATAAATGATAGACAACCCGATTAATATTCTTCTTCTCATAACTATAGAGCACTAAATAGATCCTATCTATGGAGTTAACTCATTATTCCACAGTAAGTGTATTAGAAGACCCACCAAATGTCGGTGGTTGTTTCCCCATAAAAGTCTTGATGCCTAGTTGGTTCTTTGGAGAAGGTGGATTTTCTACATGATTCCGATTAATGTTCATTTTCATGAGAAATCTAGGTAAGCATCACTATGAAGTTTTGGACTCCACATACCACAACATTGAGGATGTCATTCAGTCAATCACTACATTTTCATCGCATGAGTCATTGGTTTGGTTTCTCCTAGTTACCACCATTTTCTAAAACAGAAAAGGTTTGAAAAAACATAAGTCAACAAAGGATGAATAAATAATTTACTCATATGCAAAAATTAATTCTAAACTCATATCATATAGGATCCCTATGTTTATCATAACCTTCTTCTCAAATAATAGTTCTTAGATCATGTTCGTTAATCCTTATCTAACCTTAAGAGGAATAATTACTTAAGTTATTATCCTTCGTAATGGTTTATAAGGAGTTTTTTATTTAATGAAGCATATCTCCCAAGAGTGTCAAACCAGGTCTATAGAAAGATCTCTTCATTGTGAACTGGGTGATGATTGAGTTAATAACCAATCCTCCCTTTTCCGAGTTATTACCACTGGGTACAACTGTGTTAGAGACACTTCCACTTATGATATCCAGACAGAGATTTCATTTCATAGAAACCATAAACTTTTATAATTTTCTAAAACTTAATATGTTTAACTATACTTATACTTATCCTTGTGGTTTTCACTAAAATTTTATAATCATAATTCCCAAAATTAACAAAACCATGCTTTGATACCAACTCTATAGAGACCTAACTTTTTCTTATAGGAATATTACATAATTTTTAAGATAAAATATTTAATAGTTAGATAGTTCCAGATCCAAAGGTTTGTCTTGGAAAAATTAGGCTCACACATCACTTGTACATAATAAAACATAAACATTATTTAAATAATTATTCTTTATCTTACTAAAATCTATCACATTCTCCATAGAACATTTAATCACTTGAGGATATACATCAAGGAAATGGGTTAGCTAAAAGTTAAGTAAGGGGAGGGATAGGGAACATGAATCAATAGTACATAGGTGATGATAACCAACATCATCGTATCATAATCATAGGATCATCATCATAATCATCAGTGAAACATTTGATAAATACAAGGAATGTGTCATGTTCATAATAATGAAAAAACATAACAAAATTGTCAAATACTACAAATATTTGTGACCAAATATGGCATCATGTTCACACATAACATATGTATATAAATCATAACATCATGATTGCGATCAAAAATTGCGCCATGTTCTTGCATAATGAACATAATCTCATGAGATATATTACATTACCCAATTAATTAGAGGTATATACCATTATTGGATCACCTTTAGCATCATAAAATTCTCATAACCATGCATGCCTATATAAAGGAAACATATAGTCATGAAATAAACCCATGGAAACGAATGAGTTTCAAAAGGGATTTTTAAAACCTACATTCATGAATAACCTTTGGGGTTCACAAATGAATAAGGGAGGTAATATTTTGTCATAAAACATTATCTTTCTTTAGTGGATAAGAAATAACTTAAGATGGGCCAATGTGAAGTTTTTTGAAATTAATTTCTTTTTGAAAATGTATAGAAAATGGATTCAAAAATATTTCAAAAGGGTAGGAACATGTATATCATAGAAAAGAAAACGGAAAGAATAGAGTAAGGAAATTTTAAGGACATTTTAATAACATCTATATAGAAAATAATGAAAAAGAGTAGAGAACCCAAAAAGGATTTTGGGTTCAAGAATCCCCTTACCTTAAATCCCACTTTAATTCATCCCTTTTCCACCTTATGAATATTAAACTTATGTTTATTAAAAATGTAATCATAAGTGGATTATATTATTTTATGTTCAATATTTATCCATTATAATTATTGATTCTATTTTATAATATTCTTTGTTAAATGTAAATTTTTTTAATATCATGTTTTCTTTAAATTATCTCATCTTGTTTCGATTTTTTTATTTTTCTCATGGTCATTTATATATAATTAAAATTAATTAGAGAAGAATAGAATACATGGAATTAAATATTTATATATTATATATATTTCATACTATCCATCCATGATATAGGTGGTGGTCAGAGAGTTGAAAATTTTTTCTTAGGCGTTTAACTAATCATTGACGAGACAGTGTCAAAAGTTGATAAAAGAGAAGCTTGACATATAAATATGTTGTAAATATAGTCATTATAGTAGTTTAGAATTATTAATATATTTAAAATTCTACTCAAATAATTTTAGATGGTTTTATTTTGAATGTAATAGATAATAATTGGAAGATAAGAGGAAAATGGGAATAAGAGTTCATGAAAACTTACCCTTTTTCGGTGTTGTTTCTTCTCTACGACACAAAAACCATTAAATTCAAGGATTTTAATGACTCCAGAACATATATAAGGATTATATTGTGATTTAGGGAAGGAATTTGGGTAGTTTTTTACTTTAGTAAATGAGATATTTGTGGTTTCCAAAGGGGAGGGTGAGGGGGTATCTATTCTTGAGAAGATGGGTATTTTAAAGATAAAATATTAAATATAATATAATATCCATGTAAAAACATTGAATAGTAAAAAAAATACATTAAGATATATTTGAATAAAATAAAATTACTTGAGTTTTTTTAATCACTTTATAATTCTAATTTATCATTTTAATCAAAAGGAAAGGACAAAAATGAAAAAATGTTTATTTAAATGGATACTTTAGACTTTTAGGCTTTGGAAAATACTTTTTAGGTATGGTAATTTTGCTTATTATTTTTAAATGACCTATATATAATATTAAATATATTTTTAGTCAAAATAACCAATTTATCATTATTAAGTCCTTATTTCATCATCATTATGTCTTAAATCATGCGGTATTTGGAGAAATATATTTTTACAATTCACATAAAAATTGAAGTATTTCAGAAAATTAAAAAAAATTACAATTGGACAATTTAAATGTACTGATTATAAAAATGATATTAATTTTATCAAAATAATTTTCTAACAAATGAAATCATAATTTTTAATATAAAAATTATTTTTTTATAAAATACATTAAAATATAGTTTACTAAAAATGTGCTCATATTTTCATTGGGTTCTTAATATTGATATTTATTTTATGGGATTATAATATTTATATGTTCTTAAATTAATTATTATAAAAATTAATTACATTAAATTAAATTATTTTTATGTCAAATTACTATTCCCAACTGTCAAACTACTATTTCCAGGGTCAGATTCGTATTCCAACGGTCACATTACTATTCCAACGGTTATATTGCCTCCTATAAATACTTCTTCATTCCTTCATTATACATTCACTATATTTTCTCCCATAGTTGTTTATTTTCATTTTATAATATTTTGATTGGTTTACTAATATTATGTTTCTTTTATAGTGTTTTTCGTGGGGGCAATGATTCTAGAATATTGGAAGGATCCGAATTTTCTAATTCTAATTTTCTTATTTTATATTTTTTATCCCATTATAATTTTTTGAAATTTCATGGGTTTAGTTTCTTACTAATGTTAGGATATTTATTAGTGAAATAAAGTTTTTCTAGTTTCTCTATGTGTTTCATAGTTATAATACAATATAATGTAATATAACATGTATTTATTCAGGAAACAAATATCACTTATAAACCCTAGGTTGTTCAGCATGAATATGATCATGTCCTACTTTGCAACCACTCTAGCCCCGATGGAAACCACCCCCATGAACATAATTTTCTCAGTTTCCCTAAGAATGAGGAGCACCATGAGGTTATCCTATGCCCGCCCCCATATCCTCTCAATTGATCAAAAGTTTTAGCACTCTGATTCTACTGCTACTGCCTCAGAGGATATTATTACAATGGTTGAGACTAAAGAGGGAATCCAACCCTATGTTGATTTCTGAGTAAGGTCATGCACTCAAGATTATGATGACCATGACCTCCGCATGAAAAATACCACATCCAATCTCTCAATATCTTAATGAATCCTACCATTACTTCGACAATATTATGTAACATGAGTTGATTTTTTTCACAACTCTTTGTGGAACCAGCTCAAACTCCATCTTAGGAACACTTCCCATTTGTTAGTCATTAACTTCTACAAGTTCAATTTTACTCCCACTATCGCCTCAACCTATGTTCAGCTTTTCAAAAAAGTAGCATGTTAGACCTATAAATACTTTGTGTTCAGTTGAGTTATGGAAATGATATCCCAATGTTTCCTTGAGTTAACATACAAATAAACATTTATCTAACTTGGGGATAATATTATATAAATTTAGACAAAATTCAAGTGTTTCACAACCCCAAGTCTTCATAACATAAATATTTGGACGTTTCCCCATCCATATCACGTATGGTGTCTTTATTAATGACTTAGATATAATGATTATAGGTAGGAATGCGTCAATTTCTAGATAATAGATTCAAAATGTAATAGGAAGGTAACATAGAATCTTTATTAGTTAGATCATATTCAACAAAGTATGATTCTTCCACTCAGACAGACCATTCCATTGTGTTATTCCATGAGGATTGAGTTGTGAAAAAATTCCACTGTCCTTTAGATGATCAATGAATTCCTAGCATGAGTATTCCCCTACCCCAATCCGATCAGAGGACCTTTATATTTTTATTCAGTTTATTTTGAACTTCATTTTAAAACTCTTTTAACTTTTCCAAAGTTTCATACACATGTCTCATTAGAAACACATATCTATACCAACTGAAGTCATTAGTAAAGGTAACTAAGTACCTAAAACCACTACTTGGTTCTATACTCATTGATTCACATACATCACTCTCCATGAGAACCAGTAGTCTACTAGACCAATCACCTTTTCCACTAAAAGGTGTTCTAGTCATTTTGCCTAATAAAAAATATTCACATGTATCAAATGATTCATAATAAAATGGTTCCAATAATCCATATTTATTGATTCATTTGATGTGTTTCTCATTTATATGCTTAAGTAAACAATGCCAAAGTTAGGTGAGATTAGAATCAATCTATAACTTCTTATTATATATATTATAGACATGATTATTCTGAAACCCCAGGTTTTTGAAGTCATGGTTTTTTATTTATGTATCCCAAGTCATGTGGTGGTTTATATTGGTTTTATGGAGGAATATCACACCATGGGAGTGAGCACAGTTATGTAGGGAGATCGATGTTGGTTTCCCATGGCATGAGAAACACCACATGAAGCCCTATAGTAATTTTGTTGGTCATGGA
Source organism: Viscum album (assembly GCA_963277665.1). NCBI lineage: Eukaryota > Viridiplantae > Streptophyta > Magnoliopsida > Santalales > Viscaceae > Viscum > Viscum album. Next base: position 1,122,948,094 of record OY728121.1, read on the forward strand.
TAATGGCATAAGGTTAATCCCTGGTTTGTGTAAGGGTAAATACAAGTTCAAAAAATAGTCAATTTCATCTCATGTGAAGGTCACTCAAATTTTTCATAAGGTCATGCACAATGCATTAGGGTCCTTTCCAGAGCCCGTATAAGGGTGAGTGTTTTGAGCTAGTCGCATGGTTCTGAGGGCACCAAAATGAGTGAAATGGCTAGGGTGGTTGTTTCGGCTAGGGTGGTTCCCCTGTGAAAAATAGGGACATCTCCATAAATGTAACATTTTATAGTGGAGCTTTTGTATGGTGTCATCAAGCACTGTGTATGAGATGGAAATGGAAAGGGATATTCTTCCATGCTAAAGTATTAAGTGTGGTGGTTCGAAATAGTGATATAATTCCTTTCCATTGTGGTTTTTCCCATGGTGGAGGTCAATGTTGTTTTAAACAGATGAAACAACATCGGGCATTGGGTGGGGGAGATGCATGTTTGAAAATTAAATTTTTTTTCTATTTTTTGGGGGAATTTTATATGATTTTTGACTCAGTTAAATTCATGGAAAATGATCATTCTTCCTCTTTCCATCCCTGGTGATCAGAGCTCATGAACTTGGATTTCTGGCGGTGATTTCTATGTGATTTTCTTCCTTCCCAAGCTCTCATTTTGGTTTTTTTGGAGAAGTGTGGTTGAGGTAGTGTGTGTAAACTCAACTATATGGGTTTGGGTGCATCTATATCATGCATGTGAAGGGTTTGGTTGGTTCAGACTTGTCTGTCGATGCTGAACTTAAGGGGTGCATTGGGTGGACATGGATTGTTGTGTGTCCATGACATACATATGGAAGAGTCCTTGTTGATCTGGATTTGGTTGTCGTTCCATAAAAGGAACAATCTATATTAAACAAATATTCCCAAGATTATAACTATAAAAACAAATCGAGGTCAAGATAGATAAAAATTAAATCTTATAGAGTTGTAACTAGTGTTTAATGTAATGATCTATCTATTAGAAATAATTTATCACATTAGAAAAGCATACATAGTATTCATGTTTCTTAAAAAATTTAAAAAACATGAATATCAAAGGAATAAACTAATAAATTAACACTATTTATTTTCAAAAATTTGAAACCAATATGAAAAATTTCTAATTTTACTTTGGTATAGAAGAAAACTCCTTTTATAGTGCCTAGAATTTATAATTTATAATCAATTTACAAATTATAACCAAATTTATCAAAATATAAATTTTTGAAATTTTTGTACAAGTCGTATTTTATGATGGGTAATCATATCATCCTTCCTAAAATATGACTGATATTTTTATAAGGGAGATTTTGTGTTTAGGCCATATTTTATGATACATATTCAATTATATTCTACAATTTTTGTAAGTGACCAAATCCATGTAGACCGACCCTTTTTGGTCTTCCGAGACTCGTGGTTCTCAGAGGGGGCTTAGAAGTGGTCAAGATGGGATTGGCTATAAAATGCTTCAAGAAAGGTAAATACATAATGTATAAAGCTTACACACCATGTAACTGTGGTTCATGGATTTTTATGGGAATTTCATGGGATGCTACATGATGTGTATATTTTTAGGGTTAAATAATAAAAAACAACTCATTTTTTGGCGATATATGACACCCAACATTTACAAGATGTTTAAATGATTTACACACCATGTAAATATCTTATGCATCGCTTTTATAAATTTTTTCATCCACTTGGTATTCTGAAACCCTATACCTGCTCTCATTTTTCAGCGGCCAGCAACTCCTCCCTTCAGCATTTTGAGATCCCTTCGATGGTAATAAATTATTGAGCTTTTGTCTTCGATCTGTGGTGACCTGATTTGATCCAAGATGCATTCCTTCTTACTTTTCTATTGGTTTATCCCAGTTTGATCTTGTTTCCTAGAACGTATTCTTTCCATGTGATGGAGGATGATATCACATGTTTATAATACCGTTTTCTTGTTTTTTTATGTGTTTGTGCTACGGTGTCCTTGAATGGATGTAGTTCTTGCGGTAGTAGTGATCAGAGATCTGTAACATGGTATGTTTTCACGTGAAGAATATTGAAAACTTTTGAGGTAGGGGGTTCATTTCTTCTAAATTTATTTACATGAAATCATAAATTTTTCATGATCTATCCCTTTGGATGGAAATGAAATTGATATAATAATTGTTGAACTAGATTAAGAAATTAGATATCAATTTCATGTTTCCGATGTTGTTGCTTTATACCATGATAGTGGTTTGCCTCTTGTTTTCCTATATAGTGTTATATCTATGTCTGATTTTATTATCACATCTATTTATTATTTTTATTAGCATGTTGTTCTTGATGGAAAATTGGTAAAGAATGTAAATTCAGAACTAATTGATAATTAATTAGCTTAAGAAATTAAAGAAGTGGCATGTTTTCAATTTTATGGGTAATTTAATTTGATGATAATAAAATTGATGTAATGCACATGTTTAATTGAAAATGATATACCATATGATTAATAAAATTGATAGGTAATGTGAATCATGTTTATCCTTGATGATAATAATTTAAAAGACATGTTAATAGAAATTGTTAATTCCCTATATTTTTTGAAACCAGAATAAATGATAAGATCATGTTTTGCCTTTGATAGGTAGTTATAACTTGATGCCTTAGTTTAACCATAGTTGGAACCTGTTAATAAATTAATAAATTAATTAATGATTGAATAAGAATCAGTTGTTTGATAAAGATAATTTTTTAGGGCCTGAGTTTCCCATTTTCTTAATAAGGCTGAGTGAATTGTTTTGGAATTATGAGAGCTAATTTTCATATGGAGGAGTAATGCCTTGTTTTGAGGGCACAGTTACCTAGTTGACTGTTTTTGTTTGTTTTATTGATAATTTGTGATTTTATTTGGATATGATCCTTGTGATATGATCCAGGTACAGTTGAGCCTAGAGTTCTGATCTCTAATACGAGAGGGGAGGCCCTGATGTGATGTGAGCCTAGGATGGTTGAGCCTAGGATGACTATTGTGATATATGGTGGGATACCAAGATAATGTGGCAGCAGGTGATGGCTGTATTGGTGAGATATATATGTATATTCTTGTGGGTATCAAGTATGGAACAAAAGGTGATGGAACGGGTTAAATTCGTGATTAACAATTGATGAGATGCTGAAAGATAGTATCCTCACTTTTGGATCTTTTTCATGGATGATGGTTGGGTTTTTTGTCTTATCTGCATTCCTTTCCCCACTTATTGAGGTAGCAGGAGGTGATTGGTTGCATGATTCCTCTTGGTGGTAGCTTTGGATGGTTTCCCTAGAGTACCTAGATATGGAACGATGCTATTAATGAATAAATGTTTAACCCATGGAGTTGTATTATGATGCAATGAATATGATAAAAGAAGTTAGTCTTGATAAACTATGGACTTTGTTTGCATTATGCTTGGAGGTCTTGGACTTTACTTTGATATTTCAGAAAATGTATTGCAATTTAATGTAATGTGGAATAATCTTAATGGTTAATTATTGGATAATGAATAAAATAACAAGAATAAATGGTTTAAAAATAAATTATTTAATGTTCCCTTTTATATGCTTGTTTTCTTGTAGGATATCAAGTCTTAGAAGTGTCATCCAGGAGACTGAGTTATGGTAGTTTTAGTTGAGTTTAAGACCAGGTTATTCTCATAGTGTGGTTGTGAATTATATTAGATCATGTATATTCAGTTATTTCATATGCTTCCCCACCCATGTCAATTAGGGAAACTAACACCTAGTGGGATCTAAGAGGGTGTTTTCTCCAACATCTAGGTGAGGGAGGAGGGATGACTGACTACCCCCTAGTGCCCCACTCACTTCTCTTAGGAGTTACTTGTGATGGTATGCATGATGATTATTTTTACAATATATGTGTGTAGATGGTTGTGATGGCTTGTGGTTATTTTACACATATGTATTACTGGATATAGTATCCAAAAGATTATTATAGGTATGATGGGTATAGGCTATGATGGATGGAGGTACTTACTCAGTGTATGGTCCATAATGGTTTGAGGTATAATACTTGATGTTTGATATGAGTAATACAGGATGTGGTTGCCCCTAAAAACTATTTTTATTATATATGTATATATGGATGGGATGATGTGGTTATGTGACACACGAGGTGTTGAGAAAATGTTGGGAGTCACATGACATAGGATTGTAAATGAAGAAAATATATAAAGGAGAAGAAGAAGAACATAGACACAACGATTTTTGTGGTTTAGGAATAATCCATATGTCCATTCATAGGAGAAATATCACTATAATCGGGAGAAAATATTACAAGTATATTTTAGAGTTCTCAAGAAAGAAAACCTCGTGCTCAAAAATGAGCTAATAAAGAGGATGATACCCTCTTCCACTAACCACACTGAATATCCACAATGAAACAGTGAAATTTGGCTAGAAGTTCGCACTAATACAGTGTTAAAGACATGCAATTCCAAGATTCTATAGTGTCCAGTTGTATGAAGTCCATAGAGCTACAGTACCATGGTCTCCAAAGTATGAACTGTTATAGTAGTCTTGAAAAAGTTTTCACTACTACAGTGCCCTATCAGTGTTTCCCGGTCATCTCTTCTATAGTAATTTAGAGCTGCTACAGTGCAAAAAAAAATTGGGCCAGGGGCTTACCCTAGACCCTAGTATTAGCCTACACTAATTCAACGTGATGTGAATGTAGTGGTGCCTTGCCCAGGTGTTTTCAGTCCAACTTACTTTTGGAGATATTCTAATCACATTCCATATTGGGGAAGAGCAAAAAACTGTTGGGGATGCAAAATATTGGTACCCTTGATGTTCATTATTATACTATATGATCTCTTGTATGTAATACATGGTGATAGATAGCTATGGTGAGGCTGGTAACTTAGTATACTTATTTAGGTGTTGAGTTAGTTTCACTATTGTTCACTATGCTTTAGCATGCTTTCTTTATCTCTTGTATTAGAGGATCTGGGGAGGATCCTACTGGGTATATTGTTATGGTCACCCTATGTATATATAAACTATTTTTTAGGTTAGATAGACCATGTTGGTGATTAGGAAAGATATTACTAACTTGAGGTTTAACAAGATATGTTTGGGCTTCATGGTTGTTGTCTTCTTTACCTTTTTTGGTACTTGTATTTTTTCCTTCCATTTGTTTAGTACTTTATGGAATTGAATGTTTTCACTTGGGTTTTCTTATATATATATATATATATGTATGTATGTATGTATGTGTGTGTGTATGTATGTATATGTATGTATGAGTAAGTGTTGTTTTTTGTATCCTTATTATCTCTCTCTTTTTCATGTTTCTTTTAGAGTGTAATGCCTCTCATACATAGGGAAACAATTTCATCTAATTTTAGTAAGTGATGTAAACATTAGAGACCGGGTGAGACAAGGGTATTTATGACCCTCTATGATATTATTTATAGACCTTTAAGTTTATTGAGCCTACTAAATGAAGTTATAATGGTTTCAAGGTAGAGACCTAGGAATGGATCTTGAATCATTCTTCATTGAACCTCTATTTGATATGGGTATGCCTTGGTATAGGTTAAACACTTAACAGGATAACAAAATAAGTAATTAATTAATGCTAAAAATTCCATATTCTATGTTATGAGATCTAACGGTTTGTTCTTATTATAGTTATGTCTCTAAGTTGAATTCCTCATCATGTTTGTACTGAAGATGTTCATAATGATGCGCTTAAAAGTCATCGTAGAGTAGAGGTTGAAGACGATGACACTTAGAGGAGGAAACTCCAATAGTTTCACTGCTATATTCTGTAGAAGTATGAGTGATCCATCTTAGATTCAGTCAGAGAATACTGGTTGGAGGAGGTTGAGATAACTTTTAGTTCGATCAGTGCTCGGATGGAGATCTGGGTTTCATTGTTTCTGGTGATGTTGCATGGACTAGTGAGGAAGTGGTGTTTTTTATTTCTCAAGTATCGTAAGGAGTCAGTGGTCTTGTGGGATAAGTTCTTAAAGAAGTTTATAGTATATTTTCTTCCTTCAACCACAAAGGTAGCCATTCCCCAGGAGAATATTATATTTCCACAAAGGAGTTCCATCATGAAAGAGTACAAGATCCATTTCAGGACCCTTCTGCGATATGCTTCACACCTATTTCCAGATGAGGAAGACAGAGCAATGCATTTAAAGGAGTATTTTCATCCATAGAACTAGTGCCCGATCACACCATTTATGATGAAGACATTTCTCGAGGAGATAGAAATATAGAAGGTTATTTAGAGGATTTTGGTTGAAACCAGATGGTTACGAGATGGGAGTCATCAGGATTCCTCACGAAGAATAGTTGTGGCTCGGAGTTCCAAGTTGTTAAAACACAAGATTTTTTTATCCATTTGGTGTAGGTACCATCCCTAATGTTCTCATTTATCTAAGGGATATGGATATAAGACTTATAGCAAGGCATAAGATTCATATTTTTCTTGTGGAGGTTAAGGTCACAGCAAAAAGAGTTCCTGAAGATTTTGGGTAATTAGTGTGTGTTGGGTGTTCTGCTTCAGGTTCCACTATTGAGGGTGTTTAAACCAAGGCAGAAACAGTAGGGTTATCTAGTTTAGGATCATTAGAGAGGATATGGGGCAACAAAGGACAACCCTTAGATGCTCCTTATCCTCATAGAGCAGAGTGAGACTGTGAAGGTGGTCGTCAGTAGGTAGAGAGGTCGTGGATTAGGTGGTGGTCTACTTCATGATTTATCTTTACTAGTGACAAGTGATCCAGACATTGTTCGATGTACCCTTTTCTTTTTTATATCTATGTTTATGCATTATTTTGATCATAAGTGACTCACTCCTTTATATCACATACCCTCATCTATGCTTTGGGACTTGAGGTAAAGAGGCTTCTAGTGAACATGGCATTGACTATGCTAGTTAGAAGTCAAGATAACTTGTATAAAGTATGTAAAGACCCTTACCTAGTGTTGGGGTAGCACTTCTCTTGGTGTGACTTCCTATTTTTGCAGATACATGAATATAAAATCATCCTAGACATTTATTTTTTGTATTCAGTGTTGGATATGGTGGATTTTTCAGCAGACGAGTTCCATTCTCTAATGTTGATGGAGAGACAGTAGTGTTTGTTATTGAGAGAGACCCTCATATGTGTTAGATTTGTGTTCTATCCTTATCATATTTGATGGCTGAGTTGATGTTGAGTTTGTAGGAGGATCAACAGTCGGTGTTTCCAGAGGTTATAAAAGGGAACCCTATCTTTCCAAAGGAGGTTGTAGTGTTACCCCATCGATGGGATATTGAGTTTGGGATTGAGATACAACCATGAATTTACCCTATATCGATGCCTCTATATAGGGTGGCTCATTATAAGTTGTGGGAGATGTGAGTATAGCTCTATGATCTTTTACAGTGCAGCTTTTTTCATCCAAGTGTGTCACCTTAGAGAGTACCAGTTTTTTTCATGAAGATGGATGATGATGGTTTGCATCTTTATATTGATTACCATCACCTAAAACAACTGATAATGATGAACTTCAATCCTATTCCACGGAATGATGATTTATTCTATCAGATGAATGGAGAAAGTTGGATATAAAAAATCGATTTGTGTTCTGGATACCCTAATATTTGGGTAGAGGATGAAGATATTAAAAATAATTCCTTCCATTATTATAAAGTTCATTATGAGTATGTTTTGATGTCATTTGGTGTGACTAATGATCTACTTTGTTCATTTGGTTGATGAATTTAGTGTTTAAAGAGTTCCTATATAAGTACATCATGGTTTTTATCGATTAAATCCTTATGTACTCCACATTTGGGGAGGATCATGTAGAGAATAACCATTCCATTTTGGGAGTTCATCATCTTGATCTGATATTTGGGATGTTTTCAAAGTGTGATTTTTGGGATTGTGAATTTTGTTTCTTGGGGCATGTGGTATCCCAGTTGGGATTAGCTGTGGATCCTTCAAAGATAGAGGTGGTTGTTTCTTGGTCGACATCTAAGATAGTGGTAGGTATGTGAAGTTTCCTTGGTCTTACAGGCTATTACAATAGTTTCATAGTTGATTTCCCCTGGGTTATGACTCTACTAATAACCTTGACCCATAATGATCAAATCTTAGTATCAGACAATTTTTAGCACCAAAAGTAGAATTTGTTCAATGCTTTAGTTCTTTGTTTTCCAACTATGGGTGTTTAGTTTGAGGTTTTCTATGATTCTTTCATGTTGGCATGGGTTGTGTTCTGATGAAGCAAAGATCAGTTGTTTCTTATGATCCTTGGAAGTTACGGCCCCCTAGAAATAACTATTCCACTCATGATCTCGATTTCATGGATGTGGTGCTTTATTTGATGTTGTGGTGACATTACATCATTGGGGATCATTTTTTGGTTTTTACTGCCCATAAGATCTGGAGGTATGCCTTCTCCCAGTGTGACTTGAACATGAATTAGCATTGGTGGATGGAATTCTTATAGGATTATGACTTTGAGATTTTTCATATTCTAAACAAGGTAAATTTTTTAGTTGATGCACTATATAAGATTCCATGTAGTTTTTTCATACATGAATCAAGAGATTCATGGAGAGTAGTGGAGGAACTCACATAGACGTGTCTAGATATGGGATAAGTTGGGGGAAGAGGTTTTATTTTTCAGATGTCAGTGGAGTAGTATTTGGTGAAGTAGGTGGAGAATTTCTAGTTGGTGGATTTTGAGGTGGAGGAAAGGAGGGACCGAGTTATTTTTAGTGATGCCCCTAGTGTTTTCTTTGAGGATGGATAATAGTGGTTGTTGTTTCAGGGAAGTATTTTCATTCCTTAGATGATTCATGGGATAGTTCTATGTGAATTATATAGTTTTCCTTTAGTGGTACATCCTGATGTAAAAAAGATGTACCGATCATTGAGATGTCAGTCTTGGTGGAATTAGTCGAAGCATGTAGTGACAATTTGTTTTTTATTGATGTTTCGTCTACCAGAATTTGAAATTTGAGCACCATGTTCTCAATTATTTGCTCCAACTGTTTTATGATCCCCAATGGATGTGGGAGGACATCTCGATGAACTTCATTAATAGTTTTACCTCAATATTAGAAAGGATATGATTCTATATGGTGGATACTATATCATTTGATGAAATCATCCCACTTTATAGAGATTATCATGTAAATCTCAGAAATTTTTCTATCAAGGTGGTATCTGGAGGAGGTGTTGTGACTCCATGGGGTCCTGAGGAAGATCATTTTTGATTGAGATCCTCATTTTACCTTCATGGTGTGGAGAGGTCTCCAATGTTACTTTGGCTACTAATTATACTTGAGCACTGCTTTTCATCCATATATAAACAGTCATAAACATAGGACCGTCTAGAATCTTGAAGACATGTTGCATTCATGTTTCCTAGATTTTGGAGATTCTTGGATGAGGCACCTTTCCATGGTCAAGTTTTCTTATAATAATAGTTTCCACTCCACTAGTTATATAGCACCATTTGAAGCTATGTTTGATTAAAATTATTGTTCTACATTGTATGGGATTGGGGTTTGAGAACTAGATATTCTCAGGTTGGAACTGGTACAGAGTAAAAAAGAGATGGTTTAGGTAATTTGTGAGAGGATGAAGGCACTGTAGGATTGTCAGAAATCCTATGCTGATTATAGGAGGAGACCTCTGTAGTTCGATGTTGGGAATCATGTGTTCTTGAAGGTGACTCCTCATTATGGGAAGTGATGGTTTAGTCCTAGGAGTAATCTTTCTCCTAGGTTTTTGGGCCTTTCTTCGTGTCAGCTCCTGATGGAGTCAGGATATATTGGATAGAAATTTCCCTAAAAATGATCGGGATACAAGATGTTTTCACATTTTGCAGCTCCGTCATTATCTTCATGAAGACTCTCATGTCATTGATTGGGGTGAGATCGATGTTGACGATGATGAGACCTTTAAGGATAATCCTATAGAGGTCCAGGATCACCAAGAGAAGGTGTTACATGATCATTCTATTACCTTGGTTAGTGTCTTGTGGGGGCATAGTGGTGTGGGGCAGAGTACTTGGGAACTTGTTTCAAAAATGTGTGCTTATTACCCCATAATTTTTTATGTTTAGCTCTTCTCTGGTAGTGTTTTTCTCTTATAGATGTTAATATTTATGGTTTATGAGATGGTTTCCTCTTGTTTCTTGTTGTGGATTTACTCTCATGGGAATGGTATCTCCCTCGGAAGAGTGTTTAGGAGATGGTTGTGCTTGTTTCATGGTTTTATACTTGTTCCTATGATGAGGTGATAAATCTTATGATATGGAAAGATCCTTGAGAGGTATCTCACAGGATGGCTATTTGGAATATACCTTTTTGTTTCTCTATGGGTTTGTTTGGATTCACAAGGATGATAATTGTTTGAGAGGTATCTAATGTAAGGGCATGAATTCATGTGGACCAACCCTTTGCATATTTTTGAGACTCGGGGTGCTCAGAGGAGGCTAGGAAGTGGTCTGGAGGGGTTTGGCTGCGAAATGGTGGAAGTAGGCTGAATACATGATGTGTAAACCTTATATGCCATGTAAGTCCAGTCCATGGCTTGTTAATGGTTGTTCACAATATGATACATGATGTGTATATTTTTAGGGGATAAATAATAAAAAGAGTTTTTTTTTCAGTAATATATTACCCCTAAAATTTACCTAACATGTAAATGGTTTACATGCTATGTAAATCTCATGTGCATTTCTTTTATAATTGTTTTTAGATGATTAGTTTTCTCAAACCCAATGGATTATCTTGACATACATCAATAATCTACTCCTACATTTGGAATTTTCAAATACCTTTGATGGGAATCAATCATTGGTATTTCATCTTTGATTTTTGATAACTCAAGTGGATCCAATCTGTGTTCTTTTGTTTTCTAGTGGTTTATCCCAGTTTGATCCTGTTTCCTCCCATTTCTTCTTTCCATGGTATGGAAGATGATCTCCCATGTTTCTAATTGGGTTTTCTTGGTTTTTTTGGTGGGTTTGTGTCTCAGAATCCTTAGATGGAAGCAGTTCTTACGGGAGAGGTGATTAGAGATTCATAACATGGTATGTTCTCATACAATGAACATTAACGAATTTTGAGTTGTGGGGTTTTTTGCTTCTTATTTTATTTACATCCAATCATAAATTGATCTTGGTTTATCCATTGGTATTTAAATGAAATTAAATTAATAATTATTTAACTAGATTAAGAAATTGAATAATGATCACATGTTGTTGATGTTGTTTCTTTACACCGTGATAGTGGTTTGCCTCTTGTTTTTATTATATAGTGTGATATTTATGCCTTGATTTATTATCACATTATTTATGCATTGTATTATCATGTTTTTCTTGGTGGAATATTGGTATAGAATGTAAATCTAGAAGTAATTGATAATTAATTGTCTTAATAAATTAATAAAGAGACATTTTTGAAATCCAATGGTTAATTTAATTTGATGATAATAAAATTTATGCAATATGCATGTTCAATTGAAATGGATCTTCTATATGATTAAAAAAATTGATGGATAATGTAAAAATTGTTTATGCATTATAATAACAATTGAGATGGTATGCTAATTTATAATGATACTTCTCTAGGATTTTTGAAACTATAATAGATTCTAAGATCATGATTTTCCTTTGATATCTTGTTACAGCTTGATGCCTTAGGTTTCCCATATTTTGGAACCTGTTAATAAATTAATCAGTTAATTAGGGATGGAATAAGAACTGTAAGGGTGATAAATATTTTTTGATAGGTTACGAGTTTCCCATTTTCATTAGAAGGACGTGTTCCTTGTTTTGGAGCTATGAGAGCTCTTTTTCCAATGGAGGCAGAATTCCTTGCTTTGAGGGACCAGTTGCTCAATTAGCTATGCTTGTTTGTTTCCTTCTACTTTCTGGTGTGCATTGAATATGAGACTTATGATATGAAACTAGTAAGGTCGATCCTAGAGTTATGATGTGTGATATGGGGTTGGGAAGCCTGGATGTTATGTGAGACTTTGATATCACAGTTTGGGATGGTTGTTGTGAAATATGGGAAGGTAGGCTCAGATGATGTGGCAGTAGATGATACCTATGTTGGAAAGATGCATCAGTATATGCATGTGGGTGTCGAGGATGGAACTGAAGGTAATAGAATGGGTTAAAGATGGTATTACGTATTTATTAGATGTTAAGATCCAGTATGCTCGCTTTTGAATCTTTTTAATGGTTGATGGTCGGGAGGATTGTTTTATTTTCATTCCTTTCCCAAATACTTGAGGTAGCAGGAGGTTCTTGGTTACATGTTTCCTCTTGGTGGTAGTGTAGGATGGTTTTCCTAGTGTACCTTTATATGGAATGATTCTATTGATAAATAAATTTTTAACCCACAGGATTGGTTGATGATAGAATAAAAATGCTAAAAGATGTTAATCTTGATAAACCGTGGAGTTTTTTTAGATTATTCCTGGAGGGCTTGGACTTTACATTGATATTTAATGTAATTTATTACAATTTAATGTAATGTAAAATAATTTTAATGGTTAAAATATTGGATTATGAATTAATTAATAAGAATAAATGATTTAAAATTAAAGGAATTAATTAATGTATCTCCTTTATATGATTGTGTGTATATAGGATATCTGGTCTTAGTAGTTGAAGTCTGGATTTCGGGTGATGTTAAGTACAGTTGAGTCTAAGACATGGTTTTGGGTATAATGTGGTTTTGAGCTATATTATATCTTGTATATTCTTTGATTTCATACATTTTTCTTTATTAGAGTTTGTGTCCTAGATTCAACTATTATTACTTTGATTACATGGATATTTAATGTATTATATATTGTTCATTGTTCTGCATTACTATTATGTAATAATGTCCTATAGTATTTTTTGCATTGATAAGGTCATGGAAGTTTCCCATTATGATGAGAACCTTCAAATGATATAACAATATTCTCAAATATACTTTTGTGGTTGGATACCATACTATGATGGGACACATAGCATACAGACCTTCAGGTGGGAGTACTCGTAATGATATGAGACTTCTTCCCATGAAGTTCCCACTTGGTAATCTCTAAGACATAATATTATGAGGACAGACCCACAAGTAGGAATTCAACATTTTTTGGTGTCATTGGATATTCCTATCTATGATCATATATAATGATCCTTATAATTTATGATTATCATTAATATGTGTCATGACTCGTGCACTTTGATTTACTAACAAAAATCATCACGGAGATAGTTGGTGGGAAGTAGGGTGCATTGGGTGCGTCACAAGTAGAATGTTATTAATAGATAGGCCGAGGAAGAATTTTTCCCTTCCATTTATGGAATTTGATATCTCAGTCATTTGATTTAAATAGAACCATCACACAAAATTCCACATACATGGTGCAACGACGAGTTTATTTTAGGTAGTCAAAGAATGACGTATCAAGAATAAAAGTTGATGACACTATCATGAAACCTTCTTGATGAGATATTGCAACAAAGGGATTATATTACATAGTGATCATTCGTATGTGGATGTCATTGATGCAACATTAAGTTCTTTCTCTTGGGTGCCTTGACCCATTGCTAGATAGTACTCTTGGACTTTAGGCAAGCCCGCCTAATGTCAACAAGAAAGAATCCTAGAGGGTCACAGACTAAGTGTTTTTTGTGGTCTCAATTAAATTTTATTTTAATTTAATTAATTAATATTATTCTTAATATAGTGGAATAATTTTATTCATGTTAAAATTATTTCACAAATTAAATAAATATTTATTCACTAGATTGTGGGTAAAAAAGTATTTATTTATTTTCTTGAAAATTTAATAAATATTTATTTTCTAGTTTGTAAATAAAATATTTATTTAAGAGAATAAATTTTTTATTTATTTATTCAGGTGTTCATTAAATGGAAGTGGATTTCGATTGGACCAAGGCCAATCTAGTAATAAAATAATTATTTTCAAGATGATAAATAATTATTTAACTATTTTTCACAAATTAAAATAACGCTACTATTATTTTCTGATGAAAATTTTTATTTATAATTATGTTTTGCGCAAGTTAGCAAACCATAAATAATTATGTGGTATTATTATGAATATAATGGGTTTCTATAAGGTTATGATTTTATTTAATTGTTGTTACGCAATTAAATATAATAACTGAAGCCTCGTGTCAATAAATAGACACGTACATCTATTGTTCCATGCACTGAACCACACATCCAGTGAATTGAGAATTGTTGAGATAAAAATTTTCTCTCTTGAATCCTATTCCTGCCCCTCTCAAGAATGATATACGTTCTTTAAGGATGAAGAACAAGCGATCACGAATGACTGACAGAAGACACTCTTTTTTCCGCACTAGCACTCCTAGAATGAGTGGTGTCGATCAAAGGACATTGGAGCATGTATGGATCACCACTAGAGGGATTCTAGTTTGGATCCTTGCAAGTGAAATAAGATAATTTGGAAGGGTCATTCCATACGATCAACATCATCAACGAAGAAGATAATGAAGATCCAGATATTATTTTCTTTATGAAATTAATTAAATTATTTATATACATGATTTGCAAGATCCTATCTAAAGGTTTTGGGCCTCTTACTTCTTTATCTAAATCATTGATTCTATTCTATGGAGATTGGCGTTCATCGTTATATTGATCCCTTAATAAACATTGATCATGGTAAAAATTAAAGTTGTGTGCCGACCCAATCGCACTTTCTCTATGCTCAGAACCTTCAAGTTGTGTCATAGTGGTTACATCATAGTTTATAATTATTTAAATATTTCATTGATGATTTATGCATTTAATAATTTAGTTGTTTCAATTAATGTTAATCATTCTGAAAATATGAATCTTGAGATCTGTTCCTCCTCTTTCATTTCTCGTTCAATTTACAAAAAATGACCTTTTCTTTTAATTTTGATTAAAATAAAATAGAGTATATCATCCATAGGTGCCAAAGGTTCCTGGTCGTACAACACCAGAACACATGGTGTGTACTCGGAATTACACACCATGTAGTCAAGGTTTGATGCACCGAGTCTGTTCCACCAAACTAAACCATGTCATTGTAGTTTGTCTAAGTCTTAATGACTCTATGTGTTGACTAGGAACAGGTTCCACATGGTTTTCGTATTACACATCATGTGTCCCACTGGACACGACATGTATTCCCTTCATGTTAGGGTTGGATTGTGTACCTCGTACATGGATTTCCCAGCTGGAGACCCTATAACAAGGAACTACACGGTGTGTGGCCCACTAGACATGTCGTGTACTCCAAAGATTTCTAAAGTACACTCACACACCATTTCCCAAGGTGTATACTTTGGATGGATGGTGAAAAATAGTATACACCCTGTAGTTGGAACTACATGCCATGTACTCATCCAAATTACACAGATTTATTAAAATTTATTATTATATTATACAAACCCTTGAGATGTGTATCATCGTATGGGCATAAAGCTAAGGCTCAACACGTGATAGGTGTTTTATATATCTGTATTTAATTTAACATCTGTGTAATGTTTATTTCCACTCATTGGGTAGTTATGAATAAGAATTGACCAGGTTTCCTCCATGGTAAAAGTTAAATACAAGGATAATTCAAAATTAATTTATTTGTATGAAATTATGATGGATGATAATCTCAAGAAAATTCATAAAAATGGTTTAATATAAAATTATTTATCAATTAAAGGTGATAATTAATTGATTCGAGTGTGATTTAACTTTAAAAAGAATGATTAAAGAATTAAATGATAGTTTTATTTATGCGTAAAAATTGTTTCATATATGGATGATCATCAGCTAGACCAAGACCTTTGTATGTGATTGGTTTCCTTTTAATTTATTTATTAAATTAATTGTTTCCATGTGATCCATCTCTCCTCAGTAATATGTAGGGCCTGAATTCCCATGGTTTCTTTTATGTAAACCCCACTTTTTACCTCTCACCTACATGTGAGTTTAAAAGCATATGTAATGGATGGAAATCCCAAGATAGAGGAGGCGGTTCAAGCTGGATCCGAGACAAAACTAATCCCATGAGATACTGAGGTGGACTGGTGGAAATCTGTAAACACGAACCAAAAAGGTTCAAGGTGTTTATCCCCTAGGTTACAGTTAGTTTATCAACCGCTAGATAAACTAATCATTAGAAAAGCTCCGGATCATGCCCTGTACTTTATTTTATTTCTGTCATTTGCATGGTTTATCATTATGGATGTGTTGTCGCAATCACAAAATTAATGTATTAAACAATCATGCAAGAAGGAACTAAAATAAACCCTGCTTATAAATAAATATTATCAAGACATGGTTAATCACTTAAGTAAGTTCCACTTAATATTAATAGGCAAGTGATAATGACAATAAGAAACTCAATCATAAGAGATAAAAATACTTCAAATAAAATATTAATTCACACCAAGCCTTCTATTACTTGATTAAGGGAAAAACTCAATAAAACTATGTGTTTGACCAACCCTTATTGCGACACTTAATTTTATACAGGAATACCTTCTCAAAGGTTTTAGGTTGACTTAATTATATTAAATAAAGAGGAGTAGCCCTTGCTAGACTTGGTGTAATATTGGAGGCAAGAGTTGTGGAAATCCAAAGTTAGGATTTCAAGATTGGGGAGTCCACTCAACATATTAAAGAGTTGTATGCCCTCAGTTGGCAAAGACCTACCAACCCAAATACCTACAAATAGATTGACCAACCCTTTGGGGGGTTATGCGAAGGGGAATATGGATCCTTTCCACTAGAATGTCATGGAAAATTGACATTCCAATTTCAATGGTGAGGGCCATTGGGACTTGATAAAATACTGGAAGACTTAATAAAATTAATTTATTATTTCTCATAAAAATGTTATCAAGAATGTACAAATGATCTTATATTTTAATTTTAGAATAAAAATGAAAATATCGTCAACCAAACTATACCTACGATCAATTCTAGATAAAGACAACATCCTCACCAGTAGTAACTTCCAGGAATTATTTAGAAGCCTTCCGGTTATCCTATGCCATGAACAGAAGTCTTACGTGTTGGAGTCAGCATTACCTGATCTGCTTACCAAAGAGGTGAGTGATGAGGATTTCTTGGTCTATGAGAAACATATAAACAATGCAGTCAACATTCAATGTTGATGCTATCATCAATGTCTAGTAATCTCATGAAGTCGCAAAAAAACATGGATGCTTATAGCATGCTCAATCACCTATGTGGTATTTTCTTGGAGAGAAGAAAACCATGAAAGGTTTGAGATCTCCAAGGAACTCTTTCAGAGTAATCTTGCAAAGGGTACCCTAGCTGGGCCTCATGTAGTCAAACTCATTGGCTACATTGAGCGCCTGGAGGTTCTAGGTTTTAAACTCCCTAAAGAACTGGGAACCAATCTCATTCTCGCATCACTCCCTCAGAGATTCTAAAACTTTCTTGTCAATTTCAATATGAAAAACATTGAGAAGTCTTTATCTGATCTTCTTATCATCATTTTCCAAGTGGACAGAGATAGGAAGCGCAAAAATCCATCCATCCTTATGGTGAATAATAGGGAAGGGAAGGCGAAGATCATTACTCCAAAATCTTCTTCATGGCCTCCCAATAAAAGGAAGATCAAATTGGATGAAAGGGAATAAGAGGCTTTTTGTTTCACACATGTCAATAAAGGCCACTGGAAGAATAATTGCACCTATCCTAAGAAAAAAGGGGAAGCTTCAGGTGAATTTTTTATCAAATTCAATCTATCTGTTATATAAATTGGGTATCAGATATAGCTTGTGGTGCTCAAATATGTATCCAAATACAGAATCCAAGTATATTCCGGAAGATTGGCCAAGGGGAGGTTGATCTGCGAGCAGTCAATGGAGCCAAACTTGTTATTGAACCTGTCGGGACTATCACCTCATGTTGCCAACTAGGATGATCTTGGTGTTAAAGGGTTGTTAATATGTGTCATCTGTTAATAAAAACATTATTTCTATATCCATATTAGATACATATGGATTTTTTTTCATGTTTGGAAATTAATTTTTCTTCTTTTACAAAGATAGAATTTGTTTTGGTAGGGAACATTTATATAATGGTCTTTACCTGGTGGATTACACAAACCAAGTAATGGAAATTGATAACAATGATACTTTACATAACTCATACCACACCCATCTCTTTCATCACCAGCTAGTTCATGTAAATGAGAAATGCTTCACAAAGTTACATCAAGATGAATATTTAGATTCTTTAGATCTAAAACCACTTAGCGTTTGTCATACATGTTTACAAGGAAAAATGACCAGAGCCCCATTTAGTGGGAAAGTTGAATGGGCTAAAAAGATTCTTTAATTGGTTTATACTGATGTGTATGGACCATTTCCAGTTGAATAAATGGGATGCTACTCATACTTCATAACTTTTACCGATGATTTTAGTAGATATAGATATATCTAATTAATGAGGTATAAGTAGGATTCTTTTGATAAGATCAAATAATACAAGAATGAAGTTGAGAACCAGCTTGGTAAGAAGATTAATAAACTCTGTTGAGACCAAGGTGAAGAATATCTTGATCAAGACTTCATTGATTACTTAGATGAGTTTGGGATCCTATCCCAACTCACTCCTCCATACATTCCCCAGTGGAATGGTGTGAGAGAAAAGAGGAATCACACCATATTGGACATGGTAAGATCAATGATGAGTCATCTGAGTCTTCCATTATCCTTTGGGGGATATTAGTTACAAACAAAAACACACATAATAAACCAAGTACCAGTTAAATCGACAAATGATATTCCATATGAGTTCTGGAGTGGAAGGAAATCCATGTTATCGAATTTACATGTGTGGGAAAGAAATGCATTTGGTAAGGCCTCTTCAGGTAACAAAATTTCACCCTGAGGCATGAAGTGTACCTTTATAGGATACCCCAAAGAAATAAGGGGATATTTCCAATACAACCCCTCAGAAAAAAAGTATATAGTGGAAAGACAAGTCATATTCTTTTAGAGGGAGAACATCTCCAAAAGAGATAGTGGGAGCGAGATAGACTTTGATGAAGTTGAGGCTCAAGATACATAGGAGTTGGTACAAGAGGATATTCCACAAAGCCCCATGGAAAAAATAATTGTTCTAGAGACACAAGAACAATGTAGGAGTACAAGAGAGGTTAGAGAACTGGAATGGTATGGTTTTCTAGTTACTAAGGAAGGTGAATCGTTATTAGTTGATAATAATGATCCTCTAACTTACAAGGAAGCAGTAAGTGACAAAAATGTTTCCAAGTGGAAAGCAGCCATGAATTATGAAATGGATTCCATGTACCAAAACCTAGTTTGGATTTTTGTAGATACTCCATTTGATGTCAATCATGTTGGTTGAAAATGGGTATTCAAGAAGAAACTTGACATGGAAGTAAAATTCAGAACCTAAAAGGAAAAACTGGTTCCAAAAGGGTTCAAACAGCGTCAAGGAATTAAATATGACAAAACCATTTCACCTATTTCAGTGCTAAAATCCATCAAAATTCTATTGGTTATTTCTGTTTACCATGACTATGAGATTTGTAAAATGGATGTCAAAACAGCCTTCCTTAACAGGAACCTTCAGAAAGATTTCTACATGACACAACCTGAAGGGTTTATGAATCCAAAAGATGCTAATAAGGTATGAAAGTTACAAAAATCCATTTATGAATCAAAGAAAGCTTCCAGGTCATGGAACTTTTAGTTTGATGAATCCATAATGAAATTTGGTTTTATCAAGAATGAATGTGAGCCTTATGTCTACAAATAGTTTAGTGGGAGTGCAGTAGTTTTCCTAATATTATATATTGATGACATATTACTTATTGAAAATGGGATACCAGTTATACATTCTATTAAGGAATGGTTGAATCAATGATTCTCCATGAAGGACTTAGTTAAGGTAGCATATATTCTTGGGATCAAGATCTATCGTGATAGATCCAAGAGATTGTTGGGCCTAAGTCAAAGTGCATACATTTATAAGATACTGAAGAGATTTAGTATGGAACAATCCATGAGGGAATTATTTCTAGCATCACATGGAATTCATCTTTCTAAGAAAATTTATCCTCAAACACATAAGTAAAGAAAGACAATGGAAAGGACTCCATACAGATCAATGGTTGGATCATTCATGTATGTCATGCGATGTACTAGGTTGGATGTTGCATGTGCATTGAGTGTGGTATGAAGATATCAATATGACCCAGGTGACCACCATTGGATGGAAGTCAAGACTATCCTAAATTATCTGAGGCATTCTAAGGAAGTTATCATGGTTTATGGAGGAGATGAGGAACTAGTCATCAGAGTATATGTAGATTCTAGTTTCCAAACTGATCAAGATGACATGAAGTCACAAATAGGATACATCTTCACTTTGAATGGAGGTACAGGGTGCTGGAAAATCTCAAAACAGAGTGTGGTCACAGATTCTACAGCAGAGTTTGAGTAAATCACAGCTTTTGAGGTAGCTAAAGAAGCAGTTTGGATGGGAATCTTCATCCAGGATCTAGATGTGGTACCTAGCAGTAAAAATCCCATAACACTGTATTGTGATAATACTACAGAGGTGGATCTCTCAAAAGATCCAAGGTCACATCAGTGGAAAAAGAACATACTTCATAAGTAACGTCTCTTAAGGGATTTTTCTTAGAGAGGTGAAGTTGTAGTTAGCAATATTTCCATGGAAGACTACATGGTGGACCCCTTGGCTAACGCCTTAACTAAGCAGAAACATGATCATAATGTGATGTCTAGCAGACGGAAAGCCGTAGGTAGTTGGATATGGTCCAAGTGGGAGTTTTTTAGAGTTGTTGTCCTAGAACTAACTATTTTTACATTGATTACATGGATATTTAATGTATTAAATATTTTTCATTGTTCTATATAACTATGATGTAATAATGTCCTAGAGTATTTGTTTCATTGATATGGTCATGTTAGTTCCCCACTATGATGAGAACCATGAAATTATATAACAATATTCTTAAATATAGTTCTGTGGTTAGATAACATACTATAATGAGACACATATCATACAGACCGTCAGGTGCGAGTACTCATAATCATATCAGACTTCCTCTTAGGAAGTTCTCACTTGGTAATCTCTAAGATATGATATTATGAGAAAATACATACTAGTAGAAATTCCGCATGTTTTGGTGTTATTGTATATTCATATCTGCAAGCATGTGTAATGAACCTTTGACTTTATGATTATCATTAGTACATTTCATGACTCATCCACTTTGATTTACTGACGAAAATCGTCATAGATTCAATTGGCGGGAATTAGGGTATATTGGGTGCATCATGAGTGGCATGTTATTAATGGATAAGTCGAGGAATAATTTGTACCTTCCATTTATGGAATTTGATATCTCGGCTCATTGATTAAAATTGAACCATCACGAAAAATTCCATGTCTATACTGTAATAGAGATTTTATTTCAGGTAGTCAAAGAATGACGTATCGGGCATAAAATTTGATGACACTTTCATGAAACCTTCTTGATGAGATATTGAGACAAAGGAATTATATTAAACAGTGAGAATTTGTATGTGGATTTCATTGTTGCAACTTTATGTTCTTTCTCCTGGGTTCCTTGACCCATTGCTAGACAGTACTCATGGACTTTAGGCAAGCATGCCTAATGCCAATGAGAAATAATCCTAGAGGTTCACACACTAAGTGATTTTGGTGGTCTCAGTTAAATTCTATTTGAATTTGATTAATAAATATTATTGTCAAGATAGTGGAATAATTTTATTCAATTTAAAATGATTTCATAAATTACATAAATATTTATTCACCGGATTGTGGGTAAAATATATTTATTTATTTTATTTAACATTTACTAAATATTTATTTACTAGTTTTTAAATAAAATAATTATTTAAGAGAATAAATTATTTATTTCTTTGTTTGAGTATTCAATAAATTGATGCAGAGTTTTAGCGGACCATGGCCGGTCCGGTAGTAAAATAACTATCTACAAGATGATAAATAATTATTTAACTTGTTGGCACAAATTAAAATAATGCTCCTATTATTTTGTGACGCAGAATTTTATTTATAATTTCACTTTATGAAAGTTGGCGCACCATAAATAATGACGTGGTATTATTATTAATAGCATGGGTTTTATCTAAGGTTATGAATGTATTTAATTGCTATTATGCAATTAAATATTTTAACCAAAGCCCCGTGTTAATAAATAGACACATATGTCTATTATTCTATGTACCAAACCACACACCTGGTGAATTGAGAATTTTTGAGCAAAAAATTTCTCTCTCAAATCCTCTTCATGTCCCTCTTAAGAATGAGAGATGTTCTTCAAGGATGAAGAACAAGCGATCAAGAATGACCGACACAAGACACTGGCTTCACCACGCTAGCACCCGAAGAATGAGTGCTGTCAATCAGAGGCCATCAGAGCATGTGTTTATCATCTCTAGATGGATTCTAGTTTGGATCCTTTCAAGCACAACAAGATAATCTGAAAGGGTCATTCCAGATTATCAACATCATCAACAAAGAAAATACCGAAGATCCAGGTATTATTTTCATTATGAAATTGATTAAATTAATTATAAACATGATACGAAAGATCCTCTCTAAATGTTTCAAGCCTCCTCCTTCTTTATCTAAATATTTGATTCTATTCCATAGAGATGGGTGTTCATCATTGTATTAATCCCAAAATAATCATTGATCATGGTAAAAATTAAAGTTGGGTGACGTCCCAACCGCGTTTCTGTTGCGCCCGGAACCTTCAGTACCACCCAAATAAGTTAGGAAACTATCACCCTATGGACTGTAGGATAGTTTTTCCCCAACATCCCGGTGGGAGGATAGATGACTAACTATCTCCTCTAGCCTCACTCTCTTCTCTTGGGAGTTACTTTTGTTAGTATTCATGGAAATTAGTTTTCCCATAAATTTTTTTAGAGGGTTGTGAGGGACTGTGGTTATTTCAAACACATGTATTACTAGATTTAGTATCCAAAAAAATATTAAAGGAATGATAGGTATAGGACCTGATGGATTGAGGTACATACTTAGTGTATGGGATGTAATGGATTGAGGTATAATACCTTATGTTTGATATATGACATAGATCCTGTCGTGGATCAGAAAAACTACACTGTTAATATATATGTATATGTGGATGGGTTGATGTGGTTATGTGATGGAATAGGTGCATGTGGTGGTGCCTTGCCCAGCTGTTTTCTGGTTGACTTACTTTTGGAGAGAGATGCTCAGGACATGCAGTGTTGGAGAAGAGTAAAAAACTAGTGGATAAGTGAGAGTGGGGTACCCTTAATGTTCATTATTATATAATATTCTCACTTTTATGAAATACTTGGTGAGAGATATCCATGGTGAGGCTAGGAAATTAGTGTACCTATTTAGGTGATGAGTTAGTTTCACTATTGTTCACCATTATTTAGTCTAATTTCGTTATCTCTTGAATGAGAGGCTCTGGGGAGGATCCAAATGAGTATACTATTATGTTCACCCTACATACATATAAACTATTTTCAGCTCACATGGAGTAGGTTGGTGATCAGGCTGAATATTACTAGCTCAGGGTTTATTAAGAGCTATTTGGGCTTTGTGGTCATTGTCGTCTTTACCTTTTTGGTACTTGTAGTTTTTCATTCTGTTTTTTTTTTGTATTGTATAACATTGCATGTTTTCAATTTGATTTTCTATTATATATATATATATATATATATATATATGTCTGAGTAGGTTTTGGTTTTTGTATCCTTCATATCACTCTCTTATGCATGTTTTTCTCTTAGAGGGTAATGTCTCCCATACACATGTTTATTATTACCTCAGTTCTAGTCACCAACCTTGGGCCTACTAGAGGTGGATCTCAGAAATTAGCCATATCTCCCACTCATTATGGTATCTCTAGGGGGAGGGGGTCGTGGAAATTTGTAATGTTGAATACGACAGGCTGAATCGTTATCAATCGTATATTACGATTATGTGTTGTAGCATAATTATGCTGAAATCCCCTATTTTTTTAGAAACTCTGAATCAATATATCATACAATATCACATATCATATAATATTATGTAGAAAAAATTATCAGGTTCTCATTATATCATATTGCTTGATATATTCCATCTATATGTTGTGACTGAAAAAATTAGAAGAAATCCTTCATGTTGTATATTAAGATATCAACATATATGAATTATGATAAGTATTTCTTAAAAAAAGTAGTATATTAAACATTTATAATTTCTAAATAATAGGAATCTGATACAATTTATGGTTTATGGGGGGTCATTCTATCATCTTTCGCAACAGAAACAGCCCAAAACATGGCTCTATCTATGTTCAAGAATTCAAACATGAAAAAATAAACGAAGAACAACGTACCTAAAATGAGATAACAACAACCTCCATCATCATTCTAATATGGAGAATGATTGATTATGATCACAAATAAATAAATGAATGCTTTGTGGCTTTGAGGTATTACACCAGCCCTTAAATCCTAGTCCATAATTTAAGGATTTTTGTATGCTTGAAGGCATGCTAAAACCATCATGGTGGAGTTATAGATGAGGCTAAGAGGAAATAAAGTTTTTAGAAAGCTTTGTGTCAAGTTAAATATCTTCACCACATTCTCTTTCTTCACTTGACCTCACCCAATGGTAGCAATCACATTCATTTATATAGCCATCCTTGATGATCCTCCTTAAATGAGAAACATATCAGGCATATGTAACACATTAGATGCATTACTTCCCATTGGAGGATCCATTGAACCCATTCAATAGACATGAAATCTATGTTTAAACCATTCATAATGGACTGGACCAAAGGAAACCATGTGGGAGAATCATCGCAGGTGCATGTATCCCATGCATGAAAATCGTAATCCAACTTAGCTTACGATATAGTTAATAGAAAAATCCCATATTTCTTTTATGATACAAAAATATCGTAAGGTGTGATATGAATCACATGCATATCGCCCCTTACAATTTAGAAATTCGTAAGATATGATTTAACCATGTTTTAGTGCGTATCCAATATAATATAAATCCAATATATATTAAATTCCTAACTATCATGTCTCATAAAATCTTTATTATCTCATGTTTTATTCCATTATATATGAATGTATCTAACCATTTAATTTTTCAATATCTATTAAATTCATCAAATTAATATGTTCACACCACATTAATATGTAACACATTACATAATGCACGGTTTCTGTTGTTTTTGAAAAAAAATAGAGGTTAAACATATTCAAAAAATTCCAAATGCATCCATTCCACATGGTACATGAAATATTCTTGTATGGTGTATAATTATATGAAATTAATAATCCTCACACAGGTAAACCTAGAGCCACATAGAGAAAACCCCCACCTTTCTAGAACAAGGCATAGGCCTCCAGACCAGTGGGAAGTTAGATTCAAAGTTACTCTGCCCAGAGATACTTTACTCTCAAGAGATTATAATTCATAATAACTCTAATACTTAATATGTATAAACTATATTCAACAAATAAATTCAATCAATTAACTTTAATTACAAACCGATTTCTATACATATAAAAACTAAATCGTATGTAATTGTACTTAGAATCTAATTCATGACATGAAAGATTATAAAAAGTGGTTTATCACATAAATTTAAACGTACATAATATTCACATTTCATAAAAAAATTTATATACATGGATATTCAATAGGAATAAACAAATAAATAAACTTTTTTATTTTCCAAAAATGAGATATAAATACGAATATTTAATATTTAACTTAGGCATGAAAATATTCTAGTAACAATGCCTAATAATTATTTTTTTATAAAAAAATATAAACTATATGAAAACAATCCAAAATATTAAATTTATTCATTTTAGGCATGAATTTTATTTTTACGACAGATAGGGGTACTTTCAATCATAATATTAAATTAATATCAGTGCTTACAAGAATAATTTTCATAGAATTTATGTCATATTTTACAATATATACTATATCATCGTTATAAAAAGATTCTCTGTTTTGTAATAATGAACCATAGGTTATGTTATTGCATAACGTACACTGTATCTCCACCAAAAAAATATGTTATTTTATAACTTAATGTAAGTGATCCCAGTGTAAGTTACGTTATCGCATAACATAACATCAGAGACCTAGTTAAAACAACATAATCTCATAACGTAATATCAAAGTCTCTGTTGAGATTATGTTATAACATAACGTAATGTTAAATAGAAGCAACACACATTACATTATCCTATAACATCATTTCAAGTAGAGGAACCATACATTACATTGTCCTATTCCATAAGGGAATTGAAATCTAGCAATCCAATAGATGACACTCATCCACTCTATATCATATGCAATGATATGGCCTCAAGAAGATTATCATATACATGTTCTTTATGAAAATAGTAAAAGAACTTATTGATTCCTTGATGAACATGGTTATAATACCACTGATGAGTTTTGGAGGATTGTTATATGATCAAATTCATGTAAAACCCCATATAAAGTGTTTGATATATAATCAATATAACCAACATGTAATATGAACAATAATAAAATTACACTACATGAAATGTGATGAACTCCCTTTTAGTGATCAATAATGTATACTTAACTGAGATCATCGAGCATCAACCAAATGATTCTCACCTCCACAGGTGGTACACCAGCCACATAGAGCCCCATACACTATGATATAACCCTAAAACATTAAAGGTGTTCTAGCACCTTCTCCACAAAGAGGAATGGTTAACTGACATGAATAAAGTATAGATTATGGTTTGTAATTGTCACACTTTTCCAAAAGGGGGATTGCATCCCTTTATATAGGCTCCATTAATTTAATGAAGGGAGCTGGGAATTAGATTCTATAGTATGGAATCCCTTATGAATTACACATAACACATACCAATTGGAATATCATAATCATTTGAACTTTTCAAATGATTATGACGAGCCATAAATTAATCAACCCATTGATTCATAATCAAAGGCAAATTGTGTGGGAGATAAGACAGTAAACATGAACTCAATATCAAATATATCATATTATGCATGAGACAATGTAATATCAATACATGCATCATATAGCGACCCATACTTTACATACATGGTTAATACTTCAAAATTGAAGCATACTTATTACAACATATAACAAAACCATGAAAGGACCGTATAGGTATAGTGTCTTTAGAAACTGGGAAACATAAACAACTGGTTCATAAAGCATCTACACTGTCTCCCATTTATTTCATCATATATATAGTCCCTTTTTGGAATATCTTACTTAATACCCTTCTTCCTGACCTGGGGAAAGAAAACATACAAAAGGGTGAGCTCAAATTCTCAGTAAGGGTAAACAAAAGAAATATCAATTACATCAAATTCATAAGAACATAACATTTTGTAAATCTTACCCTGCAAAAGAGATCATAATTTCATAACATGGGATAAATCATGGTAGTGAAATGTAATCCCAATAATCATAACATAAAACATGAAACTTTGTGGCATACACACATAATCATAGAGAATAATTTCTTATTAGTCAAGACTCATTTCCAATACTATCTTAGTTGACATAGTCCATTTCTAAACCGAGTTCACTCCTCATTTCAGTCCTGTTTCACTGAACCGGTTTAACCTGCCATTCCAGCCATGTCTATCTCATGAGAAATAAAATCTTTACCCAATGCATTGGAGGGAGATATAGGTCCCACCCATCTCATAATGATACCATTCTTATATGTGCCACAAAATCATAAATCATACATCATTGCATAACCCATGTAGTAAAAATGGGATTCTTAATCATCGGGACATCATAAAACAATTCATATAAGATAAAGGAATTCATAAAAATAATTCCATCACAACGTGATAAAATCAATGTAATAATAGGGATAGAAACAGAACCCTATATTATCTTATATGGAAAATAATTTTGATAAAAAACGTGAACTCCATTCTTGAGGAAAATATCTTTTCTACTTCAAAAACATTTTTCCTTTCTTAACATGTCATACAATTTTAAACTAAAATAAGTTGATTAAAAATAAACATGAAAACTTGTAAATGAAGCTTCTTGGAAATAATGTTTTAAAAATCCATTCATGTCGTATAAGTTAAAAAAACATTCTTCTCGTACTTTTGTCAGAAAGTCAAAAAGTACTTCGTACAAAAAATGACAAAAGATTCCATTCATATCCTTTAATAAAAACTCACCTAAGGGTAAAATTAGATTGAAACAATTGTAGGTGGATGGAAACAATATTACCTATTTAGGGAACATGGCTGTGGATGATAAAATACACCCCAGTAAATACCAAAGTATAAACAATCTCGGATAAAAATGAGATTGTGATATTTTCCCTTACCTTAGGTCCGATTTTCTTCGTAAGTGTCTAAACCTCCTGTATAATGATTTAAATAAAGTTATTTACTTATTCCATAATCATACTTATTATTATGATATCATATATGGTAATATTCTTAGCTTCTTATTAGTAATATTTCATTATTACTTGTTATTTGGGTGTTTATTACTTTTTGTTCTTATGCGTGTTTTGTTGAATAAATTCTTATTCTTCTCTTTAGGTTATAGATACCTCATTTCCAAAATGGTATTAGTGTACTATATATCATATTTATTCATTAAATTAATTTATATAATCATTATTCAATTAAGATCATGTAGAACGAATCGCATCACATTGTGGAGACGGTATTCCGTACGTATGCACGAGCGATGATATTGTTCCCATGATCGTGGAATTATATTGGAGTGTATGTATACTATTTCAGAATCAATAACACTTTACTATAATCATATATAGTTATTTATTTTCACCATTATACCCATCCAAGTAAGATGGTGATGGAAAATAGATTACACCATGGCGTGGAGACGGTATTCTGTACGTACGCACGCGCGGTGATTTCGTTTTCCGTAGGATGGATAGATGGTGAAATAGGGTTTTTTCATACTTATAATAAAATATCAGTATATGATTTATACTTATGTTATTAATTCATAATGAAACAAATAAAGAAGAATAAGTGGAAGAAGAAATAATGTTGAAATAATCGGTAACAGACATTACCTCTTCTTTGAAGTGCCTCTTTGAGACCTCCTCTTAGGGCACTACAATTGGTATTTGAAGAAGACCAAGACCTCTAGGATGTTTCTAGGGAAGTGGGGAAGTGAAATGGGAAGGGATTGGCCGAGCTTGAAGGCTCAAATTGGTGTGAGGAGGAGAGGGAGGAGGTGCCCTTTTATAAGGGAGGAGAGGAGAACCTTCGGAAATATAAGAAATATTAGTTTATATTAAATCCCAACCCAACTTAAAAACATCCAAAATGACTCATATCCAAATATTAGATGAGATAGGGTTGTAATTGCATCAACCAATAAAATTTAGACATGTTACAAATTTATTTTAAACATTATCAACTTGATTAATCCTTATTTATCAATTTAATTTTATTGGTGGTAATAATATTCTAAATTTTAAATTATTATAAATAATTACATATGTGTTGTGAATTTTCCATAATTTGACACTTTATGACATTTTCGACCATATAAATTTTAATTTATAACTTTTAAATATTTTTTTGATTTTTAAAAATTTTTATAATATGTTATTTTTATAAAATAACAATAGTGTCAATTTTGACACTATTCATTTATTTGAATTTAAATAAAATATATACAGATAAAATGTTCGAAATAAAAGCTTTAATAGATTCATTAAATGTCATATATATCTAGATAATTAGTGGATCACATTAAATAGTTCATATAATATTTATTTTAATATTTTTAAAACCATTTATTTGATATTTTAATTAATAAAATAATTTCAACATCACTATTGTGTCATAATTTATGATAATTATTTAATCCTGAAAAATACTAAATAAATTCCTATAATTTAGATAATTGTATTAGATTTCTGGATACTATTCATGTTTGATGTTTCATTAAGTTTATCACTAAATGAAAATTATTATACTTATAAGATTTAAGAAAGTGACATGTTGTCACATTCTTTGGTTTTAATAATAATTAAATTATTTTCATGGAAAAAAGTCCATTAAATGAATCTAATCCGACCCTTAGGTGATATGGGTCGACTTTTAGTCATCCAATAGGATTTTTGAAGGTGTTAGGGTAATTTTATAATCTTATATTTACCCTTAATTACCTGATTTACCTTTAACTATAGTAAATAAAATTTACTGTAGTTACTATTCATAATGCCCAAAAATAAAAAGTAGCCTATTAACATAATTTGGACACACTGATTCCGAATATGGAATCCATTTTTCAGAATTTAAAACATATAAGTTGTAGTAATTAATTTAAAATAAATCCAGTTGTTAAGAAAACGAGTTTAGAAGTTAAAACATTGCCAAAGATTGAAATGTTTTTACCTATGAATTCAATGTGAAATTAATGATAATGACATAAATTATATTAAATGGTAAAAATATATTCTATTTATACTTTAAAACCATTCAATATTATAATTTAACCATATAAATTATCTCAATGAAAAAAAATTGTTTTTAATTAAAAATTAGTGTATTTTTACTATTCATCAAAATATGAAAGTTATCAGAAAAATATCAAAAATTTATCCAAAGTAAATTTTTATACCCTGATTCAAAATAATAATTTTATTTTGTCAAATTGAACTTATAAACATGTAAAAAACTAGATTTAATGTGGGTGCGCCATCAAAAGGCAGAAAAACTGCATTTTTTAAAAAATACTTATTTTACCCGAAAAAATTATTTTGTTCTCTTACCATGTTCTAGAAAATGTGTAAGATGAATAAAAAAATTCAAAATGTAGTTAATACTATTCATAACAGATAGTTCATAATAATATATCGTTGTTTAGTGAAACCCGGTATTGCGTACTACACACGCTATCGAGGAAGGTTGCGATTGCATGTAATGCAAGCCAAGTCCGTATTGTGTGCTATGAAAGATTCCTTTGGTGTTGCGTATAACATAAGACATAAAAAAATTCTCATAAAATCTCAGGGTGTTACATTCTACCCCCCTTAAATGAATTTCTCCCTCGAAATTCGTCACTTCATTACAAACAGATGAGGATACATCTCCCTCATCATATCCTCAAGTTCCCATGTAGATTATTCTAATTGGTGGTTCCTCCATAAAACTTTCATCAAGAAAGTGGTCTTATTCTGTAGGACTTTTTCGCTACGATCCAGAATCTCTATCGGTTGTTCTTCATAAGAAATATCTTGCTCCAGCGGCATAAATTCTGAGCTGAGTACATGCGAAGGATCATGTATGTATTTTCTCAGGAGAGATACATGGAACACATCGTGAACTTGAGAGACATTCGGTGGAAGTGCCAATCGGTAAGCTACCTTCCCAACACGATCCAGAATTTTAAAAGGACCAATATATCTAGGGCTCTCAACTTTCCATTCTTTCCAAATTTCATGACCCTCTTCCAGGGAGATATTCGTAAGAACACTTTATCTCCCACTTCAAACTCTAGGTCTTTTCTTCAGTTGTCGGCATAAATTTTCTGTCGACTCTGAGCTGCTCTTATGTGTTGTTGAATAGATCTGACCATTTCTTCCATTTCATCAACGAGATCAGGTCCTAATAGCTTTCTTTCCCCAACTTCATCCCAGCAAGTTGGAGTCCTGCATTTCTTTCCATATAGAGCTTCATAAAGAGCCATCTGAATACTGGAGTGAAAGCTATTATTATAAGAAAATTCCACCAAAGGTAGGTGTTGATCCCAACCACCTTTGAAATCTGTAGAGAAATCTCTCAACATATCTTCTAGAGTTTGAATTGTCCTCTCAGACTGACCGTCCATCTGATCATGATAAGCAGTGTTGAAACTCAACTCTGTATCTAGAGTATGCTAAAGACTTCTCCAGAACTTTGAGGTAAACCTCGGATCCCGATCAGATATAATAGAAAGTGGTACTCCATGCAATCTTAACACTTCCTTTACATATATCCTGGCAGGCTGATCTAGAGAGAAATCATCTCTAATAGCAATGAAGTGTGCAGACTTTGTAAGACGATCAACTATGACCCAGATAGCATTATTGCCTTTGGATGTTTTAGGAAGTCCAGTGACAAAGTCCATAGTGATGTTTTCCCATTTCCATTCTGGTATGGGTAATGGTTGTAACATCCCCTTAGACTTCTGTCTCTCAGCTTTAACTTGCTGAAAAACCAAGCATCGAGAGACATATTCAGCAATATCTCTTTTCATTCCATCCCACCAGAAGTACTCTTTCTGGTCCCTATACATCTTCATGCTTCCAGGAAGAATAGAGAATGAAGAACTATGGCCTCATCTAGAGGCTCCTTCTTTAATTTGGGGATGGGAGTAACACAAACCTGATTCCTGAACTTTATTATCCCATCACAATCAAGGTTGAATTCAGGAACATTTCTCACCTTCTTTTGGAACTCGACATCTTCTTTCTGTGCCTCTTGAATCTTCACATGTATAGATGGTTGAACATTCATTTGAGAAAGATAAGATTTCTCCCCTTCAATTAAAATTCCAAGATCCATCCTTTGTAAATCCATAAATATTTGTTCTTTTGTGATCCTCATCATGGATAATCTATCATGGTCTTGTCGACTTAATGCGTTTGCTACCTTGTTTGCTTTCCCAGGGTGGTAATGGATTGGGCAGTCGTAATCCTTAATCAGCTCCAACCATCTTCTTTGACGCATATTCATCACCTTTTGTGTAAAAATATACTATAAACTTTTATGATCAGTATAAATATCACACCTTTCACCATAAAGGTAATGCCTCCAAATCTTTAATGCAAAGATTACAGTATCTAACTCCAAATCATGAGTTGGGTAATTTTGCTCATGGATTTTCAACTTTCGTGAGGCATAAGCTATCACCATATCATTTTTCACGAGAACACATCCCAGTCCCTTCTTGGATGCATCACTATAGATCACAAGCCATTCTCCACTGCAAGGTAGTGTGAGAACAGGTGCACTGACTAACCTTCTTTTTATCTCTTTGAAATTTTCTTCACATTCCTCCATCCAAACAAACTTAACTCCTTTTTGAGTCAACTTGGTGATTGGGTTAGATAAACTTGAAAAATCATTCACAAAACGTCAGTAATATCCATCCAAACCAAGAAAAGTTCGGATCTCAGTTACTGTTGTTGGTCTCGACCATCTTTCGATAACCTCTGTTTTTGCTAGATCCACAGATATCCCCTCTTTTGAGATTATGTGACCCAAAAATGCAACTTTTTGAAGCCAAAATTCACACTTGGTAAATTTGGCATAAAGCTTCTCCTTTCTTAGGGTCTTTAACACAATTCTCAAGTGATCTTCATGTTCTTACTTGCTCTTTGAATAGACAAGAATATCATCTATAAAGACTACCACAAACTGATCAAGATAGTCTCTAAAGACTCTATTCCACAGATCCATGAAGATAGCAGGGGCATTAGTAAGACCAAATGGCATCACTATAAATTCATAGTGTCCATACCTTGTACGGAAAGCCGTCTTTGGTATATCCTCCCTTTTGACCCTTAATTGATGATACCCTGAACGAAGATCAATCTTGGAAAAGTATTGAGCTCTGCGTAGTTGGTCAAATAGGTCATCAATGCGTGGGAGAGGATATTTGTTCTTGATAGTGATCTTGTTAAGTTCTCGATAATCAATGAAGAGTCTCATTGATCCATATTTCTTCTTAACAAACAGAACAGGTTCACCCCAAGGTGACGCACTAGGGCGTATGAATCCATTATCAATATTCTCTTGGAGTTGCTTCTTCAATTCCTGCAACTCAATTGGGTCCATTCTATAAGGTGTCTTTGAAATAGGCAAAGCACCCGGTACGAGTTCTATTGAAAACTCAACTTCACAATTTGGTGGAAGACCTGGAAATTCCTCCGGAAAGAAATCATCAAATTCCCATACATATTATTAATCGTGAGTTTCTCTCCAACTATTTGATATAAATAACCTTAATTTAGTAGAACCAAGACCCATAAGATGGATGAAATTTCCACTGGAAGGTTATGTTCATCCTTGCATCAATAGATGATCATAGATTGATCTGGAATATGAAATGTGACTTCCCTTCTTTGGAAATTGATATGAGCTCCATATAAAGAAAGTCAATCCATGCCATGAATCACATCAAATTCCACTATAGGAAGGATCACAAGATTTGCAGGAAGCACTTTCCCACAAACTTCAATCAGAGAAGAATTGTAAACTTTTGATGCGACTGTTGTTCCATTAGGAGTTGTCACAGCCAACTCAACATCTAATTGTTGAGGTAATATGGTGATACCCTTAGAAAATTCTTCAGAAATAAAAGAGTGGGTGGATCTAGAATCAAATAAAACATTTTCTACTTTAGAGTGGATGGTAAGTGTACCTCTCACCACTTCATTGTCGTACTCCACATCACCGATAGTAATTGCATGTGACTTTCCTTTGTCTTTGTCCTTAAGAGTTTGTTGACGTCGATCATCATCACCAACCCTTGGATTTTGGCATTGATTGGCATAATTACCCCATCTCCTTCCACTTGAAACAATGAAGTGTAGTAGGTTCATTCTGTGTATCCCTTCCTTTGTTTACATCATTAGACATCTTTTTTCCATTATTTCGACATTCAATTGCCCGATGACCTTCTTTTCCACACTTATAACATTTGCTTGTCCCCTTATGAAAATTTCCTCCATGTTTCTTTCCACACTTTGAGCATAAGGGAAAACTCATCTTCTTTTCAGCGTGGTCTTTAGATTTTCCTTTGAATTCCATTTTCCTCTTCTTATCAAACCCATGTGACTGATGGGTTACACCAATCTCCATCTCAACCTTGAGAGCACATCGAACAATTTCCTCGTAGCTATTGAAGTCCATTATGGCTAACGCCCTTCGAAGACTTGGTTTTAAGCCACTAAAGAATCGATCGATCTTACTCTCAGGTTGGATAATAATTTCGGAAGCGTACCTTGCAAGTCTTGTAAAATTTGCTTCGTAGGTACCAATGGATTAATCATCCTTTTTCTTCAGTTCAAGAAACTCCTTCTCCATCTTTGTTCGAAGAATACGAGGGAAATACTTATCAAAAAATAATTTCTTGAACTCGTCCCATTCAATGGACTCAATTTCATCCCTTTGCCTTGTATTATTAATAAGATTCCACCATTGATCAGCATCACCTTCCAAACGATACACTGATAAGATGACTTTATCATGTTCAGAACATTGATGAACTGAAAATATCTTTTCAGTGGTACTGATCCATTGTTCAGCCACTAATGGATCAGAAGACCCGCTGAATGAAGGTGCACGCTGCCTCATGAAGGATTTGACAGAATTTTTCTCCTTCCATTGCTCATTTAGAAGTCCTTTATGATTCATAGCTTGAGAAAGTTGTGTGATCATGGCTACAAGATTTTGTATTCCATCTCCCATAACGTTTGGTTGCTCAGGGGGACAGTCATTGCATTGCCCGTCGCATTCCGCATTAACATGGTTTCTTCGGGTTCCAGCCATTAACTAAAACCAAGAAGAATAGTGTGAGAAACACTAATTATAATAGGAAAACCACATAATCAAGAATAAAATTTCACACTTAAGGTCTTATCATAGGTTGTTCATGGCCATTTATAAAACACTAAGATTGTGTTCTATGCTTAGACATATCCTTAGGTTTCTTACTAAGGCTTTCACATCCTAGTTTCCAAAGGTTGACTATACCTTTCCTCTGATACCAACTATAACGACCCATACTTTAAATACATGGTTAATACTTCAAAATTGAAGCATAATTATTACAAAATATAATAAAACCATGAAAGGACCGTATAGGTATAGTGTCTTTAGAAACTGGGAAACATAAACAACTGGTTCATAAAGCATCTACACTGTCTCCCATTTATTTCATCATATCTATAGTCCCTTTTTGGAATATCTTACTTAATACCCTTCTTCCTGACCTGGGAAAGAAAACATACAAAAGGGTGAGCTCAAATGCTCAGTAAGGTTAAACAAAAGAAATATCAATTACATCAAATTCATAAGAACATAACATTTTGAAAATCTTACCCTGCAAAAGAGATCATAATTTCATAACATGGGATAAATCATGGTAGTGAAATGTAATCCCAATAATCATAACTTAAAACATGAAACTTTTTGGCATACACACATAATCATAGAGAATCATTTCTTATTAGTCAAGACTCATTGCCAAGACTATCTTAGTGGACATAGTCCATTTCTAAACCATGTTCACTCCTCGTTTCAGTCCTGTTTCACTGAACTGGTTTAACCTGTTGTTCCAGCCATGTCTATATCATGAGATATAAAATCATTACCCAATGCATTGGATGGAGATATAGGTCCCACCCATCTCATAATGATACCATTATTACGTGTGCCACAAAATCATAAATCATACATCATTGCATAACCCATGTAATAAAAATGGGATTCTTAAACATCGTGACATCATAAAACAATTAATATAAGATAAAGGAATTCATAAAAATAATTCCTTCACAACATGATCAATTTAATGTAATAATAGGGATAGAAACAGAACCCTATATTATCTTAGATGGAAAATAATTTTGATAAAAAAAACTTGAACTCCATTCTTGAGGAAAATATCCTTTCTACTTCAAAAAAAATTTCCTTTCTTAACATGTCATACAATTTTAAACTAAAATAAGTTGATTAAAAATAAACATGAAAACTTGTAAATTAAGCTTCTTGGAAATAATGTTTTAAAAATCCATTCATGCCATATAAGTTAAAAAAACATTCTTCTCGTACTTTTGTTGGAAAGTCCAAAAGTACTTCGTACGAAAAATGACAAAATATTCCTTTCACATACTTTACTAAAAACTCACTGAAGGGTAAAATTGGATTCAAACAATTGTAGGTGGATGGAAAAAATATTACATGTTGAGGGAACATGGATTTGGATGATAAAATACACCCCAGTAAATACCAAAGTATAAACAATCTCAGATAAAAATGAGATTGTGATATTTTCCCTTACCTTAGGTCCGATTTGCTTCGTAAGTGTCTGAACCTCATGTA
Organism: Viscum album; assembly: GCA_963277665.1. NCBI lineage: Eukaryota > Viridiplantae > Streptophyta > Magnoliopsida > Santalales > Viscaceae > Viscum > Viscum album. The sequence goes on from OY728121.1 coordinate 1,122,985,365, forward strand.
TAATGATTTAAATATTGTTATTGACTTATTCCATAATCATACTTATTGTTATGATATCATATATGGTCATATTGTTAGCTTCTTATTAGTAATATTTCATTATTACTTGTTATTCGGGTGTTTATTACTTTCTGTTCTTATGCATGTTTTGTCGAATAAATTCTTATTCTTCTCTTTAGGTTATAGATACCTCATTTCCAGAATTGTATTAGTGTATTATATATCATATTTTTTCATTAAATTCATTTATATTATCATTATTCAATGAAGATCATGTAGAACAAATCGCATCACATTGTGGAGACGGTATTCCGTACGTACGCACGAGCAATGATATCATTCCCATGATCGTGAAATTGTATTAGAGTGTATGTATACTATTTTAGAATAAATAAAACTTTACAATAATCATATATAGTTTTTTATTTTCACCATTATACCCATCCAAGTAAGGTGGTGATGGAAAATAGATTACACCACGGCGTGGAGACGGTATTCCGTACATACGCACGCGTGGTGATTTTGTTTTCCGTAGGATGGATAGATCGTGAAATAGGGTTGTTTCATACTTATAATAACATATCAGTATATGAGTGATACTGATGTTATTAATTCATAATGAAACAACTAATGAAGAATAAGTGGATGAAGAAATAAAGTTGAAAGAATCGGTAACAGACATTACATCTTCTTTGAAGCGCCTCTTTGAGACCTCCTCTTAGGGCACTACAATTGGTCTTTGAAGAAGACCAGGACCTCTAGGATGTTTCTAGGGAAGTGGGGAAGTGAAATGGGTAGGGATTTTCCAAGATTTAAGGCTCAAATTGGTGTGAGGAGGAGAGGGAGGAGGTGCCCTTTTATAAGGGAGGAGAGGGGCACCTTTGGAAATATAAGAAATATTAGTTTATATTAAATCCCAACCCCACTTAAAAACTTCCAAAATGACTCATATACGAAGATTAGATGATATAGGGTTGTAATATCATCAACCAATAAAATTTATACATGTTAGGAATTTATTTTAAACATTATCAACTTGATTTATCCTTATTTATCAATTTAATTTTATTTATGTTAATAATATTCTAAATTTTAAATTATTATAAATAATTACATATGTGTTATGAATTTTCCATAATTTGACACTTTATGACATTTTTTACCATATAAATTTTAATTTATAATTTTTAAAAAAAATTATGATTTTTAAACAATTTTATAATATGTTATTTTTATAAAATAACAATAGTGTCAATTTTGACACTATTCATTTATTTGAATTTAAATAAAATATATACAGAAGATATGTTCGAAATAAAAGCTTTAATAGATTCATAAAATGTCAAATGTGTCTAGAAAATTAGTGGAGAAAATTAAATAGTTCATATATTATTTATTTTAATATTTTTAAAACCATTTATTTGATATTTTAATTAATAAAATAATTTCAACATCACTATTGTGTCATAATTAATGATAATTATATAATCCTTAAAAATTCTAAATAAATTCCTATGATATAGATAATTGTATTAGATTTCTGGAGACTATTCATGTTCGAAGTTTCATTAAGGTTATGACTAAATTAAAATTATTATACTTATAAGATTTAAGAAGGTGACATGTTGTCACATTCTTTGGTTTTAATAATAATTAAATTATTTTCATGGACAAAAGTCCATTAAATGAATCTAATCTGACCCTTAGGTGATATGGGTCGACTTTTAGTCATCCAATAGGATTTTGGCAGGTGTTAGGATAATTTTATAATCTTATACTTACCCTTAATTACCTGATTTACCTTTAACTATTGTAAATAAAATTTACCGTAGTTACTATTCATAATGCCCAAAAATAAAAAGTAGCCTATTAACATAATTTGGACCCACTGATTCCAAATATGGAATCCATTTTTCAAAATTCAAGACATATAAGTTGAAGTAATTAATTTAAAATAAATCTCTTTGTTAAGAAAACAAGTTTTAGAAGTTAAAACATTGCCAAAGATTGAAATGATTTTACCTATGAATTCAATGTGAAATTAATTCTAATGACATACATTATATTAAATGGTAAAAATATATTCTATTTATACTTTAAAACCATTCAATATTATAATTTAACCATATAAATTATCTCAATGAAAATAATTGTTTTTAATTAATAATTGGCGTATTTTTACTATTCATCCAAATATAAAAGTTATCAGAAAAATATCAAAAATTTATCCAAAGTAAATTTTTATACCCTGATTCAAAAGAAGAATATTATTTTGTCAAATTTAACTTATAAACATGTCAAAAACTAGATTTAATGTGGGTGTGCCATCAAAAGGCGGAAAAACTGAATTTTTTGAAAAATACTTATTTTACCTGAAAAATTTATTTTTTTCTCTTACCATGTTCTAGAAAATGTGTAAGTTGAATAATAAAATTCAAAATGTAGTAAGTACTATTCATAACAGCTAGTTCATAATAATATATCATTGTTTAGTAAAACCCGGTATTGCGTACTAAACACGCTATCGAGGAAGGTCGTGATTGCGTGTAATGCAAGCCAAGTCCGTATTTTGTGCTGTGAAAGATTCCTTTGGTGTTGCGTATAAAATAAGACATAAAAAAATTTCTCATAAAATCTCAGGGTGTTACACATCATATTCATATCACATTACATTGATTCATTGTGATCTTGAGATTGTAACCTCATGTTATGTTAAGGATGAAATAATCTCATAATATGCATCGCATGCATATCATGGGATATGAATCACTGGATATCATATGATATAATATCCTTATTTTAGTGTATTTCCAATAGTAACATCTCAATACATAGACTTGGAATGGTTATCCCTATATTGAATGTAGTTTTTACCATTCCTTTCTCCTTTATCATTCTTTTTTACTTCAAAATTCAAATCGACCCATAGAAGTTGAACCCTTAGCCTAGGTGTTCACATTAGGCATACCGCATAATTAATGTGAAAGAAAAGTACATTTCACATCCTCAAAAGTCATAGAATCTATACCATACATCATAGAATCAGTAATATTTTCATAAAAACTATCCAAATAAATAAATTATATTATTTCTTGATCTTCTCCCTCAATTTTAACATTAATATTAGCCAAATCAAGCAGAATTTTGCTAAACTCATCAAGATGTGCCCAAATTGAGGTTTCGGGATGCAACTTGAAGTTACGGAGTTTTTTTTATGCAGGAGTCCAACTAATGAAGCGCTCATGTATAATTTCTCATGTTTAGACCATATTCAAATAGTGGTGAATTTATAAGAAACCTCTTGAAAAACTTTGTTATCCAAAGATATAGTATGAGAACTATGTGCTTTCATTAATATGTTGACAGAGACATTAGTATAGGAGGTCAGAGTCTTCCATTAGTGGACTAATTAATTAAAGGTTTCTTAGGTCCATGAATCACATGTTGCAGTCTTTGTTGAACTAGAAATGCTCTAATCTTGAGTTTTCATATGTTAAAATCATTTTCACTGTCGAATTTATCGATTTTGTATTTATTTGATTCCATTATTGTATACATGAGGCTTTGATACCAATTGTTGAGTGAAATATTAACTGTGTTCCCTCATGTAATGACCAAAGATAGAGATGACAATAGGTGCCTAATTATCTGGTATTTAGGCTTACTATATCCAATTAAATTAGGTTGGGGTATCGGTTAATCATTTTTGGGCAGAGTTTGAGTTCCATAGAGACTACCCAATTATTAATCTGGTAGGGTTCAAGTATTGGTGATAGAATATCAGAAAACCTAAAACTAGTTCTTTTATTTAATATTTTACTATTTTTTTAATACCTTGGCTAAGGCCAGACGATAGAGAGGCTACAGCGGGGCGGCACAAAACATAGTGGGAAGGGGGTCCCTGACGCAGTGGGCTTAAAAATGGGCAGGGCGTACAGAGGCTTATGAATCCCGACATGCACGATGTTGTCTTTTATGTGGGAAATTAACATTATGTGGATGTTTTACACAGTAGACACAATGTCGAGAACGCGGGATTTATAAGTCTATGCATGCCCTACCCCTTTCGATGCCCTCTGTGTTGGTGACCCCCTCCACCCTACTGTGTGTTGTGCCTCCACATGTTTTTTTCCAATGCATTTAGGTACATATATCAAAGGTTTAAGAAAAATACAGGTTTTCATATTTAAAATAATATTATTTTATTAATTAGATTTATATTAGGGTAATAAATAAATATATATTAATGTGTTGATGTTAGAGTTATGTTAGTTATAATATAATCGGGTTTGGGTTCGGGTACCCGAACCATGGCTATCCCTAGCCAAGGACATTGTATACACGATTTGTGGTGGGTGCAATTGTGGAAAACAGCCCCCAACCAATGAGCATAGGATCACCGAAAAAACAAACATGTGAAAAATAATATTTACAATGAAAAAAATGATTTTTAAAATGTTGTAGTTAATACAAAATTGAAAATTGATAGCATCGAATAATAGCACAATAGTGGGCAGCAGCGCAAAGTAAAGAAGAACAGGCAGGAGATAGGTATTTACGTGGTTCGAAACCCTTTTGGGCCCTACTCCCTGGCAATAACACCACCACACATGTTTTATTATTAATGTTCAAACAAAAAACATTACAAGGGGATGAAAACACTACCAGATTCTACCAGCAGCAAACAATCCATATGGATTCAAACAACAATAAAAAAACACAAATTTGTAGCAAGAGGGGAGAGATACTCACAATGCCGAAATTTTTTTTGGCTTTCTAGATCACTTAAACAGGTTCACCTTGTCCAGATCCCTCCAATTGGGTCCATGTAGTGCAGCAGCTTGATGTTTGGAATGAATCTTCTTCAAGATACCTGATCTAGGTCAGGAAACTCTTAGAAACTATTGTCGGGAAGGCCTTGCTGCCAAATAACTGAGATCTAGGTCACATGGTAGGACCTCGATGCGCAGTAGCTCTTTGTCTCTCAAAAAAGCGATGTCAAGTAGCAGTTCTTGATACGTAGGAGGTCTTCAGAGAGCAACACTAGATCTTTGTCTCCCCAACCGGTAGATCGATGCAGCAAGGCGGGTGGTTCTTCGATGAGTATTGGAATCCTGTTGTGCAGTAGGGATGAAGATCTCTAAAATGCTGTCCTTTTTTCCAATGGTGCTTCCTTCCAGAAGAAAGAAAATTCAATAAACCACAAACCCTAACAACGGTGGTGTAACTGCATAGCATATCATACAGCCAAAATAAAAGGGGCAGTGCCCAGATGAACGGCCAACAATAGCGTAGATTAAAATAAACACATGTATAAAAAATAATAAAAGAAAAATGGCAACGACAATTTAATATGAGAATAAAAAATAAAAAATATCCACCATTTTCATATGTAATTGGTGATGTTCGTGCACCTAATGTTATTCAATAGGGGCCAAGTTCAAGATATCTAAGAAATTCTTCAACTTGGATAAATTTACAGCCATAGTCAAACTATCGGCTGGACTTTCATCCGTGTATATCTTAGTGACACACACTGCTCCACTTTCAATAACTTATCTAATGAAATGAAACCTATTTTCTTTGTGCTTGGACCTACCATGAAAACAAAGTAATTATATAGATAAAGGGTAGATTGAGAATCACAATGCAGAGTAATAATATCATTACTAAAACAAAGTTTAGAAATCAAACCCTTAAGCCATATAGCTTCTTTAATGGCTTTTATCGGTGCAATGTACTCGACTTTAGTGGTCGAGAGTTCCACCATCGACTGAATATTTCACATCCATGATATAGGTCCTCCACATGCAGTAAATACATAACCAGTTAGTGATTTCTTGGTATCAATATTTCCATCATTGTCAGAATCAACATAACCAGTCACTAATTCAGATGAACTCACATTCTTAGCATAGAAAATTGAAAGAGATGAATTTGAAGAAATGTAACTCAACAACCATTTAAGATCATTCCAATGAGTCTTTCCTAGATTTTCCATAAACCTTCTCAAATTAAAAATAGAAAAGGAAATATCTGGTCGAGTACAAATCATAGCATTCATAATACTACCCACTACATTAGCATAAGGGATTCTACTCATGTATTCAATATTAGAAGCTGTTGATGGTGACTAGGATAAAGAAAATTTAAAATGCTAACCTAAAGGAACACTAACAGGCTCAATGAATCAAACAAGTATCTCTTAAGAACATTAAGGATATAGGCCCATTGAGATATATACAGAATTATATGCTTCCTATCCCAAATAATTTCCATGCCCATAATTTTCTTTGAACAACCTAGATCATTCATTTCAAAATATGAATTCAATTTCATTTTCACATGGGTGATTAATTTCATGTCACTACACATGAGAAACATGTCATCTATATAAAACAGTAAATAAAGCATGCATTTTTTAACAGATTTAAAATATACACATGCGTCAAACTGAATGTTGTTGAAAACATTTTCAAGCATAAAAGAATGAAACTTCTTGTACCATTGTCCATAAGCTTGTTTCAGTCCATATAATGATTTATTAAGAAAACAAACTTTGTTAGCTTTAAATTCTATTTCAAAACCAGCAGGAGGCTTCATGTATAACTTTTCATCTAAATGACCATGCAAGAAAGCGGTTGTCAAATCTAGCTATTCTATATGCAAATCTAAATGGGAATAAAATGCAAGAAGAATTATTATAGAATAATGTTTCACTACAAGAGAAAAAATTTCTGAGTAATCAATTCCTTCCCTTTGAAGGAATCCTTTGGCTACAAGACTAGATTTAAATTTAATTTTTTCCCTATAGTATTGTCTTCTTTCATTTTATAAATCCATTTACAACCAATCACCTTGGAAGGAGGTGTTTTGTTGACTATGGACCAATTATGGTTTTTTCTTAGGGATTTCATATCATCTTCCATAGCTGAAATCCAATTCTTAGAGTTGTTGTCATTGACCTCTTGAATTCATTTTTGGGGATCTTCTCCACCAATATTTTCCGCCACATTGAAGGAAAACGCAACCATGTTAGTATGGTTGTACCTAGGAGGAGTTCTAATGCCTCTCTTGTACTTATCCCTAGTGAGATGATAACCCCAAAGGTCACTAGGAGATCCACCATCAAAATCATCATCATAATCAAACCCAGATTCTGGTTCAGGCTATGAAAGGGGCACTTTAGAGGTAGAGGGAGTCTCAATAGTAGATTCACTAGCACTGGGAGAATCAACCTCAAGATCCCTCTTATGAGAAGGACCCTCACTGTCATCAGTGGGAGGCTGGACTCTAGCAGGAACAGGCTCTTGAAAAACGACATCCCGGCTAATGATGCACTTTTGAAAGTCGGGTTTATCTACCTGAAGTTTATAGCCCTTCACCCAAGTAGGATATCCTATGAAGATGCACTTGATGTCTCGGGGCTCAAGTTTATCACCCATGACATGAGAATAGGTAGTGCACCCAAACACTCTATGATGTCCATAGGATGGGGTGATTGCTCCACAAATCAATCGGAGTCTTAAAATCATTGGCTGACGAGGGGAACCTATTTATCAAGTAAACTACTGTAGTGACAGCTTCTTCCCAAAAGTATTTGGGCAGGCCTGATCGTGCATGCATGCTCCAAACCCACTCTATAATGGTATGGTTCATACCCTCAGCTAGACCATTCTTCTGAGGAGTATGACTCACTGTTCGGTGTCTCAAAATTCCCTCATTTTCACAAAATTTGATCAACTCAGTAGACAGGTATTCAAGATCATTGTCAGTCCTTAAAGCTTTCAACATTTTCCTAGATTGATTTTCAATAGAGGCATTCCAAATTTTAAACACCTCGAAGACATTAGATTTATTTTTCAAAATATAGTCCCAAACTTTCTGAGAAGTCATCTATAAAAGTGACAAAGTAGGATCATCCACCATGGGAGGTAGTCCTAGCTGGTCCCCACAAATTAGAGTGAACATACTCAAGTGGGAAACCAGATTTAAAGCTGGATCTATAAAAATGACTCTTTTAGACTTACCCATTACACAATCTTCACAAAAGGGTAAGTTCATCAGTGTAACTTCATTAAGCATCCCTTTCTTGCTCAATTCCTCTAATCCTATAGCGCTTATATTCCCTAGCCAGTTATTCCAAATCATAGTGTTGTCAATATTAGTGAAATAGGTGTTCCCCAACTGCTTGATGTGTGTTCTTCCATCCAACACATATATCCCATTAAACAAGGAGCCTCTAAGAATTGTACGAGCTCCCTTAAATATTTTAAGCCAACCAGAATAAAACTTAAAGGAAAACCCTCTCTGATCTAGCACACCTAATGAGATGAGATTTCATTGTAAATTCAGAACCCATCTCACATCCAATAAGATAAAAAGAGAATAGTCTGAGAGCTCTAGCATAACAGAGCCTCTACCCATGACGCAACATCTCTTATTGTTGCCTAGAACAACCTCTACTTTAACTCCCTTGGCCAAACTAGAAAAAGAACTCCTATATGGGAACATATGGAAAGAACATACTGAGTATAATACCCACTCATCATCAAGAGTATCACGGGAAACACACAACACCTCAGAAATTTTATAGACTTGGTTCAGAAAGAGCGAATGATCAATAGATTCATTATAAGGCTTACCAGATTTTAATTCAGGGCATCTAGGTTTTATATGCCTAGGTTTCCCACTGTGGAAACAATTAAATCCCTTTTTTTATTTAAATCGGTGTTCTTGCCACTGGATATGACTTTTTCTACCTTTTGTGCCTTTACCTTTCTTCTTCCCTCAAAACCTAGAACAACCCCTCAAATTCAGATCCTTGGCTTCAGGCTTAACCTTATCCTTTATATTAAACTCATGTGAAAGCAAGGTAGACTTGAATTCCTCTAAGGTCAAGGAGTCTCTTCCATACATCATAGAATAAACAAGGTGTTTATATGAACTGTCTAGGGAAATTAAAAGCATAATGGCTCGGTCCTCTTCTTCAACATTGACATTTATATTGGCTAGTTCTAATATGATTTTATTGAATTCATCAAGGTGTGTCTGGATTTCCATTCATGGACACATCTTGAAAGTGTAAAATGTTTTCTTCTTATGTAAATGGACATTTAAAGAGGTTTTCATATAAATTTTTCAAGATTAGACAAAATACCAGCTGTGGAAGTCTCATACACGACTTCTCGTAGGACTTTATCACCTAGAGACAACGTTAAGGATCTATGGGCATTCATCAAAACATTAGGAGAGACGTCTGAATAGGTCATCACAGTCTGTCCATCAGTAGACACACTCACATGGGGTTTCATAGGTCCGCAAAGAGCATCTTGCAGTCCATGATGGACTAAAAAGTCTCACATTTTTAACTTCCATAAAATAAAGTCATTGTTTCCATCAAATTTTTCTATTTTGTATTTTGCATATGCCATGGTTTATTCGGAGGCTCTGGTTCTACTTTGTGGTGCGTGCAATTGTGGTAAACATCCCACAACCAATGATTCGAGGATCACCGAATAAACGTACAGGTGAAAAATAATTTTTACAATGAAAAAAATGATGTTCAAAATGCTATAGTTAATACAAAATTTAAAATGGACTACAATGAATAATAGCACAACAGTGGGCATCAGCACAAATTAAAGAAGAACAGAAATGATGCAATTATTTACATTGTTTGGAACCCTTTGGGTTCCTACTCCATGGAAAGAACACCAACTCACATGTTTTATTATTAATTTTCAAACAAAACACATTACAAAGGGGGTGACAACACTAGCAGATTCTACTAGAAGCAAACAATCCATACAGATTCAAACAACAATAAAAAACACAAATTTGCACCAAGACGTGAGAGATACTCACAACACCGAACAATTGTTCAGCTATCCAGATCACTTCAACAGGTTTGCCTTGTCTGGATCCCTCCAATTGGGTCCACGTAGTGCAGCAGTTTGATGTGTGGAACAACCCTTCTTCAAGACACCAGATCCATGTCATGAGACCCCTTGAATTCATCGCCGACAAGACCTTATAGCCCAAATAACTAAGATCTAGGTCGCGTGGTAGGACCTTGATGTGTAGCATCTCTTCGTCACTCAACAAAGTGATTTCAAGTAGCAGTTCTTGATCCGTAAGAGGTCTTCAGTGCGCAACACTAGATCTTTGTCGCCCAGACCAGTAGATCAGTGCTGCAAGGAGGGTAGTTATTTGATGATCATTAGAACCTCGTCAAGTAGTAGGGATAAAGTTCTCTCAGAAACCTTCCTTGTTTTCTCCAATGACATTTTCTGCAAGAGGAATGAATAGGCAATGCACCAAAAACCCTAATGGCAGCGGTGTAACCGCATAGCAGATCGAATGGCCATGATAAAAGGGGAAGTGCCCAGATGAACGGCCAGCAATAGGGAAGATTAAAAGAAACGCATGTATAAAAAATAATAAAATAAAAATTTTTGTGACTATTTAATATGAGAATAAAAAATAACATGACTAATTTTCAATACATTCATGAAGGTGGGATTCTTAGGTTGAAAAATAGGGGAAGCAAGTGAAGAGATAATGATTCAAAAAAAGTGGAGAAAAAAGTTCTAGAAAACAAATTAAAGAACAACATATATTTAACATGGTTCAGGCCGATTTGGTCTTATATCCATGTTAAGAACAACACCCAATCTAGATTTTATTAATGTTCAAACAAAAATAGAGTAAAGGAGAAGAAATTAAGAACAATCAACAAATACAAAGAACACAAACAACCTAGGCAAGAATACTTAAAGGCAAGTTGGCCTTACCACTGATAGGTTCTTACTTTCTAAAAAATCCTAAAGATTCCCTAACCCAAATTCAAGATTTGGAAATCACCAATGGAACAAAACAAAGAGATTACCATAGGTATTATCTTCAAATATTCACCAGACTCGAGCTTTGGGATGAGTTCAGCACAATGATAGTGAGACTACAAGCACACTCCTCTAATGATGAAAAACTCCAACTCTGAAGATATTTCTCACACTCTATTTTTTATCTGGGATGGGATGAACAGAATGATGTGAATGGAGAATCCTTGGGAAAAACAAGTTGTGGGGTAATCATGAAGGCCTAGTAGTAAAGGTTGTGTTGTAACATCTGATCACAAGTGGAGTACTTAAATTGCTCATAAAAACCTGTATCGAACGGTAGTAAATAAAAGATTTAGAGGTAGATGTGGCATAAGATTAAGAATAAGATGTGTGATATTAACTCAAACCAATGACGTAAGAATACACCACAACACAAACATGGAATGTTGGAATAATCATCCAGGAAAACCACTTGCATTATATTAAATTTGAAAACATTCAAAATAATCATTATTTAAGAATGAACAATGCAGAAACCCTCACATCAGAACAAAAAAAATATATTATAATATTAAATTAAATGATGAAAGAATCATGTTAGATTAAATAAATCATTTTTTGGGATTAAAAAATATATCTCCATGTAAGAATGAAAAGAAAACTCTTTGTAAAAATTAATTAAAATCATGTAGAATTAAACAGATTGTAATGTAATAAAAAAATAGAGCATATTAAACTAAACATAATGATAGAAATATGAAGACATAAACAGAACACATAAAAAACAATGTTTTATTTGAAAAAAACAAGCATGAAAACACCAAATCATGGAAAAATATGAAAAGGCATTAGGCAAAGTGTATTTTGAATTTGAAAGATGAGTAAAATGATGTGCTGATCAATTTATCGTAGGGATGAATAAGCTCATGTGGTTCAAACAAAAAATATTAGTTTTATGATATCTTTTATTTATTATATCTTATTCATTTTGGAAAACTCACATGCTATTGTTTTGGAAGTTAGGGACCCGATTCTTATTCTTTAAGAATCAAATACGTTGCTAGAAAGAAAGTGGTAAGTGTTTGGAAATATAATTTTGTTAAATGTAGAGTTGGAAGTATCTTTGATAAAAAAAAATATCCATCCACACCACAACCGACTATGGATATAGGCCCGAACCAGTCTTCAAAGACATCTCATACTGAGCTTTTGGATATTCATGACATGGGTTTTGATCTAGAAAAGTTGTATGCCTTTTAAAGAGATATGAATGTATAGTGAAAAATAGCAACGCCTCTTTCCAATGCATCTGAGTCCCAGTAAAGTCCCATAGCAAGAGGGGACATTTTGAAGAACTCAAAACTAAGGCAGAGGGTTTCATGAACAAGAATATGACCCTATAAGAGGAGTACAATGTGGGAGAATTCCAAATCAAATTAATAAAACCCAATTTACTTCCTATTGCTGATATTTCATTCATGCAATCACCTCTAGTGATCTACTTATTGGTCACCACATGTGCTATTGATTTTACTATAGCTAATGACTATGGTGAAGTCATTATACCAGTCGGTTACCCACCTAGACATAATGAAAAATCATGGCCCGCAATGAAAACGAGTTTAAGGGGGGGTGTTGGACAATTAAACTTGGTTTTCCTTGGACAGTTCTATCCTCTACTGCAGTAATGAAGGCATTGATTAATTCAAGATTAGATGCTTCACGTGTCTAGATCTGGAGGATTGGGCGACACCTACCGCAACCAACTGTGGACTTGTTTTTCTCTATTTGATTTTGTTGTGTGTTTTTTATTCCTATAAATAGGGAGTATCGTGTGTGTTGTAATAATATGAATTCCAATGAGAATAAATAATGCAAGTTTGTTCCGCTGTATTTCTATGTTGCGATCACCTCTAGTGATATGCGTTCCCACACAGTTGAATTTACTGTTGGAATCGATCCTCTATCAGTAGCAACCCCTATGAGTAAAAAAATGGATATTAATATGAATTGAAAATTGGCTGATAAAGTAACCAATTGTTAAGAGCTTCTAGTAGTTAATGAGTTGAAAATGGTGATGAAGCTAATATTCCAATCCATCAGATTCCATATTCAAGAGGTTCTGTGATACCATAGTGGAAAAATGAATAGTTGGATGACCTTTGTGCATTTGATGGAGACGATGATAGTTTGTTCTGATTTTTTGTCCCGCATGAGGTAAATTTTATATAGAGGATTGTATTATTCTTATATATAAATAATATTTTTCTATATGTAAAAATGAACAAAACAGGATCTCCCACAAAGTATAGTCTGGATGCTGAAATGAGAAAATGAAAAATAGTCATTACCCATACTTATTTTTAGCCTAAATTCCATCACCCTTTTTACTTGTTAAATGTTTGTTCCATGGGATTTGTCTTGCAAAAAACTGTCTTTCTTCATAGTAACTTTGAAATGTTGAAATAAGTTTTTTTCCATTTTGTGTTTGATAAAAGATTATTGTTAGTGTGAGGGTTACTTGAATGTAAATGTGAAAATAATATTACAGTTTCTATTCACATTCCATCTCTTTATTATGTAGAGTGGTGTTTTGAATAGCTAGGCTAAACCAAATAGTTCACCCGATTCATATCACATGGTCCAACCTGAATCGACACAATATCTCTCTTTCTGATTGCTAGAGACTGGCATAAATGCTAGAGGATAAATATAACAAGGTGGGAAGTGATTTGTCTTCAATATATCATTGATCAATGGTATGTTTCACAAACATGAACATACACATGGAAAACTATAAAATAAATCATTGTCAGATGAAATAAAATGTTCTTATATTTGGCATAAAAATATACATGAGATGACACACAAGCATTGTATTTCACCAATAGGGCCTCAATTGAGGCTAGGGGCTTAATACATCCACCGGGGAATGGGTTATGCTAATAACATAGAATTGTAATGTCTTCTTGGTTTTATGTACCAAGAAAAATAGTATATCATATATCTAGAGTAAAATCAGATGTACAATATCTATAAAAAAAAGTAAAAAAAGACTTTCCATTTTCATCTCCCCATAGGATGACCACCAACAACTTCAAAAACCAAGCGTATACAATAACAACACAAAATATACAATGAGATATGTGTAGGGTGTGAGTACAAAGTACTCAATAATTGATCTCCACCTGACCTCTACTTATATTCCATAAAACCTAGTGTATACAATAACAAAAAAATAGAAAATGATCTTATATACCTGCATAAATAATATATAACAACAGTTTCCTCTATATGTTTCTTTGTAACATTACCACAACATATATACATGGCATGAATAATAAATAACAACATAACTGACTAGAGGAATCAAATTTAATTAGAGTGAAATCTATACAAAAACAAACAACAATTTATTCAACTTATATTTTGAAAAGAAGTCAATTTGACAAGATATTTTTAGAATTAAAACCATTTTCTAGTTATGAGTCACTCTACCCATTGTCGCAACCAAAAATATCACTATAAAAGAATGTGAGAGGGGGGGTCACCAGTGACACAACCTGAAGAATCCTAATATAGAAGATGAAAGGGAAGAGATATCACTATTTTTATGGATTTCAAGAACTTAAGAATATAAATATTTAGGGATTTCTCTCATTTCCAAATATGTATCATAAAACCCAAGAGAGTGTGAAACATTTAGGTATATTTTTAAATAATAATTTATGGGTGTTCTATTATATATGTGGAGTTATAATTGTTATAATTATCCATAAAAATTGATTTAATAAATGGTTATATTATATTCTTTATGTTATCTAATTTATTATAAAGTGTTTTATATTAATATTATAAATTTATTATGATATCTAATATTTCGAAAATCTTAGAAAAATATATCTGTCATTTGAAGAAAGATATATATAGTTTATTAGTAGTTTTATTTTATAATATAATATTTTATAGTTATAGATGGATTTTAATAAAATAATATATATATATATATATTTATATTTTAAAAATATAAGAAAAGTATTTTGTTGAAAAATAAATAAAAATGTGTGACAACAAGTAATAAATGTGATGTATAATCACTATTTTTTATTAATAATTATGATAAAATTTTATAAATGATATTTTTATTTCAATTTATTTTATTTAATGTTTTAAATAATTTATTTTGAAATTATATATTTAATTTAATGTGGTAAAAATTTTAGTAATACATTTGAAATCAAATTTCTTTTAAAATGAGAATCTGAGTTTAAATTAAATTCAACAAATTAATATTATATTTATATATAAAATGATGTAAAACATTAAAGAAACTTATGTAACATTTATTAAATGATAAAATACTCAAAATATAATATAAATATTATTGATTTAATATATATTAATTTTTATTCCAAGGTAAAAATGAAAATAATTAACGATGTTGATGCAATGCTTTCACAACATTTGAAAAGTCAAAAATTTGTGTCTATGAGATAATATTTAATAGGGGATAAAACTATTGTTGATGTGGAAGATAAATATGATGAATAATCAAATATATTTTCGTATATTTTTGAATTTTAAAATTATATAAAAAGTTAATTATACAAATGCTTACCTAGTGATTGCACAAGGTAGTAAATGTCATAATTCTTACCTTTAAAATGTTATCAAGATATAAATGGGAATAAATAATATTATGAATGGTTTTATATGATAATATTGATGAATGATATATTATGTTTATGTTATTAATTTATCTAAAATATTAAATAATAGGATAATTATCCAAAATGTCTACGTAACATCGACACAAAAATTGTGAAAATATGAGAAAATTCAAAATAAATGGTATCAAAAATATTTAAAGTTATAAGGTTTAGTTGAATTTTGTAATTTCACTAATTATATGCATAAGTATGAAAGATATATGTAATATCCCAACCTTTCATTTTATTTTAAATTAATTTTATTTTGGGTTCGAGATGTTTCAGTTTGTATCTGGTGGTTTAAATGTGGTTTTTAGCATTTCTAGGTGCAACACAGGCTGGACCACATCATGGTCCAAGCTGTGTTAACACTAGGTATTTTCTGTGTACCAAGGGAAAGACTAACATTCCCAATGTTGTGTGTGGGTTTGGGGATTCCCTATTTTCACCATGTCTAGTTTGGCATCCACCACACCACAGTGTAGGGCACGGTGAGTCCAAAATGTCCAGAATATCTACACCATTCCATGATCAATCAACATCTCAGTCTCCTGGGCGTGGTGCGATCAAGACCCCCATGAGCCTGTTGAACACCTCCTTCTCATGGTGTCAGCAGTTTCAGATTTTTGAAATAGTTGATTGCTCATTTAAAATTAAAAAGGGAGTTATGCCCATTGATGAGGGTGTGTATGATCTTTATGGGAGGGTTATTTAGCGTGTCCTTGACTCAATTTAGCCTTCTAAATTCCCTAGTTTTGGTTAGTTTTGATTCCTTAGAGAATCTCTTTTGCATGAGTGACCATTCTTCTCTATCTTGGTGTGATTTTTGTGTATCCTTCAATAATCATTAGGTTTTTGGTTGATTCTTCTTGGTAGGATCTCCACTTGTCTTTTCCTTGTGTTTCCCCTCTCATGATTCTATATTTTCTTACCCTATAAGACATAGAAGTTGGATCTAATATCCAGGGTTGTTTTTAATTAGGGAATCCTTGATGTCATAGGGTTCATTTGGACCAACCTTGATTTATAAAGGCTTTTTAGGTTGAGTCATGGTGGTTTACCTCCATAGTCGTTGAAAGAAATGAGGTTTGAGGAAGGTGTCCCATTCATCTCTCTTAAAAATGAAATCTTTATTTTTTTGTGATTTAATCATTTGATTTCAATTTATTCTAATGTTTTATGATTATATTTAGTATATGTATCAAATAATTATGTTTTCTTAATATTTTGATAAAAGTGGAGAAAAGGGGGGTTATCAAATGATTTGATATTAAATCTATTTAAAGGGAATAAGACTTATTTTTGGAAATTGAAATGCTCGGTTAGCTCCTAATAATTGTTCTTGAAATTTTTTAGATGTTTATTTCCAAAATGATGGGAAAAGAATTGATTTTTAAAGCTTGGGTCTGTTTTTTCCTTTTTGAAAAATGATTTGAAAATAGGTATTTTTTGAGGTGTGATGATTTAATAATGGTTTTATAAATGTTTTTGACTTTATTTATAAGACTTGTCACCATGAAATTTTTTTTCAAATGCCTAATTAACACTTTTAATTATTAATTAGTAAATGAAACCCCATAGGACATTCCCCTTAATATGTGTTTGAAATTATATATGTTTGAATGTTTGTAATGAATTTCCCTTTATAGGGAAGTTGAATTGTATTATTTTTCATGGATAAAGGGGATGTACATATGTGGGTGTTCGGAGGTGTGAGTGAGATAAATAGTTGTTTTCTAACATGATGATAAGGTATGAATATTATTTTGAAATGAACAGCTCTAATTATATGTCATCAAAAGAAATTTTTAGATAGGTGGGAACTCTAGGAACACGAGTTCACTAGTTTAGAGTTATGGTATGAATGGTGGCCCTATGTGGGACATAGGCCAACCTATGAAATGTTCCCTTTGGTTAGGTTAGGGAGACTAATATCGAATGTTTTGGTAGGGGTCGATTTTTGTATATTTGTTTACTAGCATGTGGAATTTTATTCATTTATGACCATGTTATTTTTATTCTAGATGTTCTCCATTTATCACATTGGATTCCATGACGAAATTAAATGTACATTTTCCAATGAATGGTAATTTGGATTATTTTTTAAAGGTGTTATACTTTCTTTCATGTTTTGGAAAAAAATGGTTTTAACTGCAAGTTATAAATGATTTTGTTAAAGGAAAATGAATTATACATATATTTATAAATTACCTATTTTTTTAAAATTGGTGGATTAAAGGAAAATTAGTTTATATAGAAATGGTTTATAAGTTTTTGAAAATGGTGTATTTGCATGATTTGTTGAATAAATTGTGAAAACATTTTGATATTTTTTTATAAGAGGAAACCTGGAATTTTTATTTTGAATCTTTATTTTTATAGTTTCATGAAATCAATTTTCATTTAAATGGTTTTGATATAGATCATTGGGTGGTGACCTAATGGTCTTTTTAGCTCATGCTTATATATTATTGGTTATCTAGCTGCTTGGAGTAGCAAACATTCATGTACCTCTTAGTTCAGGTTGATGTACATGCAAGTGGAGTTATTCATTTTCACAAGGAGGTTAGGTGGTGGTATTATTCTATTTATTTCTTCTTCTTTATTCTTTTGTCGACTATCACGCTTATATTCTGGTATCTTATATTCGTGTTTTCTTATTTATCATATATGAGTTCCTGTTTTCTACCTTATCATTTTTTTCTTCTAAACTTATTTACTGTTAATGTTGGGTGAAATAATTCCCAATTTGTTCTTTTTGATGCACATACTCTTGTTTATAGCCTATGGGAATCAAGAACAGCCTTAAAACCTTTCCATTATGGGCTCAAGTGTCCTGTTCGGCGAAGAATCGTGTTGGTTCTTGAAAAAATGGTATCAAAGGAGGTTTGTTTCTCTTGTTACTTAGGGAATTTTGTATAAAGTAGCTAGGATTGTAAAACATTAGGAGGTATATCATGAATAGGTACTTGATAACCACATTTTGTGATGAGTCCCAATTTAACAGGGTTGTGTGGGATGTGTTCATATTGTGATCAAGCATGGTTCTCAGTTGTTTTTAGGATTTAGATCTTTAATTTTTAGTGATTTGTGAATTTTCATGGAAACGTGGAGGAGATCAGTGGAACACAATATATGTATGGGTTTCGGAAAACAATGTGCATAATGTGTGACCTAATCAACTTCTATTGGACTTCATAGAGTTGGCATACGATTTCCCATACTGTGTGGTTAATCCTTACATTGTTTTGAGATTCCCTGATTTTTGGATTTTTTGTTCTTTGTAGATTTGAGCTATTTATTTACCTTTGAGATTGAATTGTGGTGATTTGTGGGGTTTTGTTAGTGTTTATGTTTTTTTTAAAATGAAAATGTAAATTTTAAATGGAATGACCTTGAAATTTTTTTTTAAACGGCACAGAAAAATTCAGGATACTTTAAAAAAAAAATTATAATGTGTTAAAGTGTTTTAAATCCAAAATGAAACTAATTTTTGAAACACATTCTAAAGTTAATTGAATTAAAAATGAAATATGGTTTCTAAAATGTGGATAAGGTGATTTGGATAAGAAATGATTATTGGTTTTTAGAAAATATTTTTGTAACTTGGGGAAAATTTCCAGTGGAAATTATTTTCAATATTTTTATGTGATGTTAATAAATTTTAATTGGAATATTTTGAAGAGTTTTATGTGTGAAATGTTTTAAAATGAGTTGTTTTTAAAAAAAATATTAAGTCCTTTTTGTTTTCAATTTTCAATATTCTTGTAAACATTAGTTTGAGGAATCAATGTTCATTTTTAAATAAGGTTCGATAATACCCTCTTGGGTCAAATTGGTGAATTTATTTTGTTTATTAAAAAAATTTGGCCTTTTTGTTGAGAATTTGTTAATTTGTTGGATTTTAAATTTTATTAAAAGAGAATTTTGATATTTTTTATTGATTTTTATTTTCCTCATGGGGTTTAACTTTCTAATTTTATCTTGAAAATTTTTATACTTATTGTTTTTAGAGAATGTTCCATTCGAATTTAAATGGACACTGTGGTTGATAAAGATTCTCTTGGGCTTGGTTTTCCATCTGCTCCAGTACTTGAGTCTTCTTGCAAGGAGTATTTCTCTTCCATGAAGGTGAAAGGCATGGAGGGTGGAATTTTAGTTCTGATTCTGCTAGACAAAGGGGAAACCCACACATTTTATATCACCACATTTGATATCATTACTCAGTGCCTCTATCAATGAACCAAAAAAATATTGGGTTAAACAAGGGGTGACCACTGATTGTGAACACAAGGTACCCACACTAGAAATTAAATATAGGCCCTTATACTTTCTCAATCGTTGATCATGTTTTGGAAATTGGGGGTATCTATTGGATTTTTGGCATTCAATGTCTACAGAGTCTTGGGGAGGTCCATATCAATTAGAAAACAATGACTATGATGTTTAATTATGTCACCCACACTTCTATTATTTAAGGCGCAAAATGTGTGGGTCAAGTAATTTCCTCCTTACAAGAGCTAACCACCCATCCTGGGAGCAATGGAAACTCTCGCCCATGAGATAGGTAGAATACCATTTTGAATGTTCAACAACATTAGCATCTATAGGGTATCCTCCTAAACTTACAGGTGGTCTGTCAATAAACCCATGGGCTTACCTCTATGGATTTCCAGTGATCACAATATTATCATACTTCTTGGAAAATTCTCCATTTAGGTTAGACCTTATCACTAGCCTCATTCATATAAAATAGAGATTGAATGCCAATTTCATGACCTACTATAGCGGGGAACTATTCACACTAGCACTAGTTCCAACTCCAGTATAATTTTATTGGTTAAAAAGAAGGATACTATGTGGTGTATGTGTGTGGATTATCATGCACTGAATAAGGTGATGGTGGCTAATAAGTTTCCCATTTCCGTGGTAGAAGAACTTTTGGATGAACTGTATGGGGTGAATTACTTTTCCAAGATGGATCTCAAGTCAGGCTACCAAAAAATCCTTATAGGAAAAGAATATATGGAAAATTAATCTTTTTTAAAACATAATGATCACTGTGATTATTTGGTGATTCCTTTTGGTCGCAGAAATGTGCCTCCCACATTTAAAGCTACAATGAATGACATATTTCATCCTATTTTATGCCATTTTATGCTCATATTTTTTGATGATATCTTGGTTTATAGAAAGGGATGAGAGGCCCATATACATCACTTAAAACATGTCCTCCAATGCCTGCTCAAAAACACCTTCTTTTCTAACCAACAAAAATGTTGTTTCACCCAGAAAGAAGTGGAGTACTTGGGTCAAATTATCTCCCCTGAAGTTGTGCTCATAGATCCTACAAAGATCTAGGTTGTATTAGTCTGGCCAACGCCCATTTCAAAGAAGTTTTTATGACTATTTCTTGGACTTACAGGATATTACAAAAAAATTATTCAATATTATGGTAAAAGTTCTCAGCCCTTGACTATTATGATGGAAAAAACAACCTATATCTGGACTGTAGTATCCCAAACTACTTTCAACCACCTCTATAAAACTATTACCTCAGCCCTGTTACTTTCACTACCTAACTTCACAAAAACCATTTAAGGTTAATTTTATGCTTTTGGACATGGTTTGGGAGTAATAATCATGAAGTACCACTGGCCTATTACTTTTTTCAGAAAATATTTAGTCCCATTCAACCCCTCCAAGTATACCTACAAGAAGGAAATAATGGAATTGGTGTTATCCATTCAACACCAGCATCCCTACTTGTTGGGATTAACCTTTATCATATATTCTAACTAATGTAGCATAAAATACCTCTTACAGTAGTACATCACTATGGCTGACCAACATTATTAGCTTTCCAAGCTTCTTAGTTATCATTTAGAGGTTAAATACAAACCAAGTCATAGTAATATTGTAGTAGATGCATTATCTTGGTAAGAAGACTCCCTTGAATGTTGGTTCTTCCTCTCTTTGCCTACTTCGAAATAGGGTTGTGATTTGACATCCAATATTCCCAATGACCCCCACCTAGCTAACATCATCCAGTATATTTGGTCAAATGCCCCAGTATCCATCGTGTTTTCACAATCCCATGGCACATTACTCTATAAGGGGTGCCTGGTTTTACCAAAAACCTCAATATTGATCCCTTAGATTTTGGAAAACATTCACTCCTCTTCTCTTGGGGGCCACTTCAGGATTTTTCAGAATTACTATAAGCTTGCTGTGAATTTATTTTTTGGATGGCATGCATCAGCGGGTCATTACCTTTTTCCAGAAGTGTACCACTTTTCAACACTGTAAGTACTCTACCCTTCCACCTATTGGCCTCTTGCATCCCCAACCAATCCCCAAAACTATTTGGAAATACCACTACATTTATTTCATTATCGGGCTTCCAAAATATAAGGGGTATGATGTGGTGTTAGTTATTGTCAACATATTATCAAAATATTTCCATTTCATTCCCCTAAAACACCCTTTCATAGCGAAAGGTATGGCTAACATTTTCACTAGATAGGTGGATCAACTTCATGGAATCCCTAAATCTCTTGTTAGAGACCATGATCCAATATTTATAAGTCATTCTTGGATAGATATCTTTCTTTTATAGGGGAAAACACTGAAAATGAGTATTGGTTACCACTCATAGATGGAAGGTCAAACTAAAGTCATCAACTGATGTTTATAAACATACCTTCACTATTTTATTGGTGACTGGCATAAACAATGGTCATTTTGGCACTCGTGGGATGAGTTACATTACAACAAGACTTGGAATTATTCTATAAAAAAACTCCCTTTGAGGTGGTATATGGTCTCCCATACTCATCTATTTTTCATTCCATCCCAGTGAAATTTGAGTGGAGGTTTTCACTATTTACTTATGGGAATTTACTGAGGCTCTCACTCAATTAAAGGAGAATTTACTTTGAGCACAACACACCATGAAGCTGCAATCTGGCTATCATTTCTGTAATGTTTCTTTTCAGACTGGGGACCAAGTTTTTTTTTCAAAATTAGGCCCCATCCATAGCACACAGTAGCTCAGCACATCTACTATAAATTGTCAGATCAATTATATGGACCTTTTACCATCTTAAAATAGATTTTCCCCATGGCCTATAAGATTTATCGGCCCCCCGCTACTCGATTTCACCCCATTTTTCATGTGTCTCAAATAAGAAAATCAATCAAGCCTCAACTTTCCCATCCCACTCCCAAAAGGTTTGGATGCAGACTCTACAGAATCTATTGAACCAGGCACTGACTTGGATAACTACACCACATGGAATAATAATACACCCCTACCTCAATGGTAGATTTAGTGGAAGGGTTTCTCAGTGGATGATGCCACTTGGTAGGATGAATTCATCATTAGAAACAAATTTCCTTCCCTCGGGCTTGAGGAAAATCCTGATATTCCAAGGGGAAGTGTTAGAGAAAGAGATTTTCCAGAGCATTGGAAGGTGTATTCCAAGAGGAAAAACGAACCTCAGTAGAAGTGGTCCCCCTGGGATAACTGGACAAGGGGGTTGTTGAAGAATAAATGAAGGATGGCCCCACTTGGAATCTATTTGGGACACCTGTATTATGTTAGGGATATGAAGTTTCAAAGGATTGAATAACAATTGGGAAGGGGTTTGAATCAATTTTTCACTTTTTATAAGCTTCAATACATTTAAAACATAATCCCTTAAACCTATTAAATTTATAACTTTGTCACCTTTTATTAAATAATCATGCAAGAACAAGTAGGAAAGCAAGTAAAGACTCTAAGATTTATAATGTTAAGTCTTAGTGTGAGAACTTACATCCTTTCCATAGCCACTTATATGGGTCTAACAAAATTAACTATTAATAAGAAGTGAATACAACTTGTTCCAACTCCCGTTAGATACATTCTATCACCCTAAAGGAATTATTATACTAACTATCATCAGTTTACAATTTTTTCTTACAAACAATTGATCCAACAAAAGAATAAAGACTTTTTTCAAACTTCTCTAAAAATGATCTCTCTTGAATCCTAAATATTATGTTGATGGGTCAGATTCTCTCATTCTGGTTGACTCATAATTATGAACCCTTTTCTCAATATTTTCCTAAAGAAACATTCCATTATTTTTGGATGAAAAAACTTCTGCTTCTGATAAAATACTCAAAACTCAATCCAAAATTCCTTAGTCTAATGAATTTAGCCTGATGGACTCAATACAATGAAAATTTTTATTAAACTCTTCTTATCAATCTCTTCTCTAATACTCAATATGATCTTCCTCAATCTGGTAAACAAAACATTAAGGTGTCCAACCTTCTTCTAAGATCTTAGACTGGAAAGAAAACTTGACTAGAATTATGCAACACTTTTCCTTTTCAACATAATAAAAGGTTGAAAAGTTATAATAAACTGTTCTTCTATTTATAGGTGACTCAAAATAGAAAATATGGGAAACTAAAAAACTTTTCACGCTTACTCAACCTTCAAAACTCCAAAAATGACTCCCATTTAAACTTCAAAATTGACTTCTTCAAACCTTCTCAATATTTCAATAAGATCAGTTTTGTCAAAAAAACTAAATTTTCTTTAGTATGATTTAACTTCCTCAGATTCAGTATGATTTAACTAACTCTTCTTTATTATGAGGAAACTTCCTCAGTTCACCATGATCTAGCTTTCTTCATCTTATCATTACATTCTGACTATCGTTAACTCATTACGATCTGACTATCTTGCACTAATCATTACAATATGAATATCCTCTTCAAAGTTAGTCTAACAAACTTTCCTTCTTATAGATAGTCTGATCATCTTTACCTCTCAGACATAGTCTAATTATCATTCCTTCTCAGTTTCAGTCCAGTGGAATCAACATGATGATGGAATTCTCATTAATATGGAATTCTCATTATGATGTTAACTCCACTCAAGAATTTTTTTAGGTGGTATTCAACTGATATGGGGTTTCATGATTTGTGGTAGGAACCTATGGGTTCAATTGCTTCTTTTATTATTCACAAATCCATTAACGAATAAAATTTTAAAAGGGTCTTATTTGTGGGTTCTATCCTAGTACATCAAAAGTTTTGAGTTTTCTTAATTCACTAAAATTCCTAAGATATCATAAATGGGGATTTTTTCCTACTCTATTATATTAAATTAGATTATGTTATTATATCAATTTTTTATTAAAAGAGTTATTCTCTCTCAGGTTGATGTCTTTTCACCATCTCATTTGGTGTGTTATCTCAACATAACGCATTGCAATGTTGTAAAGGTATGCTATCTTATGTTGTATTCTTTTCACCTTCACATTTGGATTGTTATATCAACATGATAAACAACATCATGGTAATGATGAGTGATTTCCTTATCAGTAATAATTCTTTTAAAGTGGTCAATGATTATCCATAAATGTTAAATATTGGTGGGGATTCAATATTTTTCATCAAAAAGGATATTTGAACTCTAAAATTTCTTGGTTTTCCATTCATCGATTTCTTTCTACATGAATGATCCTTTCATCACTAAATTATATACAAATTATTTCAAGGAAAATTATAACCTTACACACTCTTGAAATGACCAAATACAATGTATGCATGATTGATTTTCAATACGTACCATATGACCTCATGCATTAACTAAAGACATCGTATAGGAAATTGATTTCCGATACATTCATAAAGATGATATTCTTAGGTTGAAAAATAAAAAAATAAAAGAAAGTGATGCAATGATGATTCAAGATGGGTGGTGAAAAAATAAAAGGAAAACATTAAAGAAAAACACAAATTTGACATGGTTCAGATTGATTTGGTCCCACATCTATGATAAGAACACCACCCTACCTAGATTTTATTAATTCTCAAGCAAAAAACAAGTAAAAGATAATAAATTAAGAACAAATGAACAAATCTTACAAACACGAAGTATATGAACTTAAATAACACAAAAAATAGAGACAAGAATACTTATAGACTAGTTTTCTTTACCACCAAATGGTTCATCCTTGTTAGAAAAACCTAAATATGTTATGGTATGACTTCAAGATTTGTAAATCATCAATGAAACCAAAAAAAATATCATCGTAGGTTCCTACTCAAATCATAATGGAAACAAGGCTACACAAACACTCCTCTAAAGACAATAAGCTCAAACTCTAATGATCTCTCTCATGACCTATCCTTTCTTTTGGAAGAACCAAATGATGTGAATGAAAAATAATTGGGGCATCCAAGATATAAGGGTAACCATGAAGGCCTCACAGTCAAGGTTATGATGTAACAACTGAGCACAGTTGGATGGACATGACTGAATCATATGTAACAACTCTCGTACAATGATAGCAGATAAAAGAGGAGGGGTAGATATAGGGTATGACTAACAATGAGATGTGTGAGATTAACTCAAACTGGTGGCATAAGAATAAACTATAAATCAAACATGGAATCTAAAAATAACCCACTAGGAAAAAAACCTCTGTCATATAAAACATGTCAGCTGTCAAAATAATCGATATGTAAGAATGACTAAATCAGAAACCCTCATGTCAGAATAAATTAATCTCGTGTAAGATTAAATCAAACGACAAATGATTCACGTCATATTAGAATCAAATGTTTCATTTGGAAATAAAAAAAATCATGCAAACAATAAATCTCTACCATTTACAAATAAAACAAAAGTGTTGATTTCCTCATACCAAATTTTGTTGAACTAGAATCAAATTCCAAATATCTAAACAATGCATAATTTTGGACAATGCTATGCCCTTAATCAAACTATCATCTGAGTTTTCAATGGTATGTATCTTATTGAAACTTATTGTTCCTAATTTAATGAATTATATAATAAAATTAAACCTAATTTTCATTTTTTAGACCTACCATGACATACTAGGTTTTTAGACAAGTGTAAAGTAGATTGTGAATCAAAGTAAACTGTAATGACATAATTACATAAACCTGATTCAAAAATCAAAACATTGATCCATATAAATTCCTTAATATTCTATGTAAATGAAATGTATTCATCCTCATTTGTAGAGAGTGACACTATAGATTTCATGTTGCATTTCGATGAAATTGGTCCTCTTTAAACACTAAATACAAATCCATTTAGAGACATTCTAGTATAAACCTTTCCATCATAGTCAAAGTCTACATAACTGGTCACTAAGACTCCAAGATTAAAATTAATACTATGAAAAATTGAAAGAATATACAATGGAATAAATATACCTCAACAACACTTGTCATTCCCATGTATCTTACTTAGATTTCCAATGAATCTTATAAATGTAAAAATAGAGAAAGAAACATCTAGTCTAGTACAAATCAAAGTATACATTATGCTACTCATAAAATTTACATATGAAAATCTACTCATGTATACAATATCAGGAGTAGTTATAGGAGACTAAGAGATTGGAAATTAAAATTATGGGAAAAAGTATTGCTAACAGGTTTTAAAGAGTCAAACATATATCTTTTAATCACATAATCATGCCGAGACAAATAAAGGAGTATCTATTTTCAATCCCTAAAATCTTGTTAGAACATCTTAAGTATTTTATTTAAAAAAATTGTTTTCAATTACATTTAAGCATTGCTGATTAATGTCATATCACTGTATAAAGTAACATATCAAAAACACACAAAATTAAATAAAACTTGAAATGTTTTGTAGATTTAAAATAGACACATGCATCAAATATACTCTTAGTTAATTTTTTTATAGGATAAATGAGTCAAATTATCTATATCCCTATATCTAAGTCTTATTTAAATCATGAATAGGTTTATTGAGTAAAAAATCTAGGTTAAATTTAAATTCATGTACAGCCGGTGGTGCCCACCGGTCGATTGGCCGGTGGCGTCGGGCTTGGCCAAGATAAGAAGGGGTAAAATTATATTTTCTAGCTTCGAAACACTCATTTAATTATTAATTAACCTTGTTTAGACCCAAATTATTTTTTAGGGATGTGAAAGGTTATTTAATGCTCCTAGGTCTTCTCTAATGCTTTTACTTTCTTCTTCGATCCATGGTTCAATCCAGGTGACTTGAATCAGAAATCTCTTTTTGGTTTTGGTGTTTTTCCTCATGTCTTCATCGTGGATCTCCTTCTTCCATACTTGACAGGGTATTCCAATCATTTCTCATAGGGTATTGTGGTGTTTCATGTTGATCTGGATGTTCAATATCATGTTTTCTTCTTCTTTACATGAGGTTGGTAGTTTGAAACATCTCTCTAAGGCCTACCTTGGTCTTCAAGTACGTGAAACTTGTTCGATCACGCTAAAACATTGTGTGTACAACCATAATTAATTATAATTGTTTAATTCTTCATTCCTAGACCCCCTGAGGATCTTTTTGGGTATATTGGCATTGATACTAGGACTTGCAGCCACCTGAGATGTGTGCCAACCACTGACACTAGATTTGATCTTAGATTGAATGAACCTGGATACCTATGATGAATTCGAAATTGGTTATGGATTGGATTAACAATGTTAATTGTCTTATCATGTGAATTGGTTTAATTATATTGCATAATAATCACTTGGAATGTAATGGGTTATTTGATATGTAATTGGAATTGGCATGATTGTAGGATGGAAAAAAATATAACTAACATGTGAGATGGTAATTGGGTATAAATGGATTGTGAAATTGAATTTTAGATAATTGGTAACTTGGAATGAAATTCTAAATTGTATTATATGGGATAATGAATAAATATAACACTTTAGGTAAGGTATTATTTCACAATCTCGTAATTATTAGATATTTTTTATGTTTAAGTCTCCACTGTGGAATATTTCTCTTCCGTGTCCATGTTTTCTAAAAAGTTTTTTACTATTATTAAAAATCATTTTTACCTATGTTTTGATTATTTAAAAATATTTTTATGGAATCTTTTTTCAATTTCTAAATGTTGTTCTTTATGACTTTTCCAACAAAAATACAAAAGGAATGTTTTTTTAACTTGTATGGTATGAATGGATTTTCCCACTGTCATGATTCCTTAATGATTTGAAACTTCTATTACAAGTTTACAATGTTATTTTCAAAGAAAATTTTTTCCTTTATAATTTTTCAGCTTTTAAAAAAAATATTTCAAAATGGAAAGAATATTTTCCTCACTAATTATTTCAAGTGATCTTTCAAAATTATTTTCCATCTAAAATAACATTATTTGATGTCATTTATGCATTACTGGGGTTATGATCCAATGATACCATCCTTATTATTTCTTTGGATGAATTCTGATTATAATAAAATGTTTTTTATGAATTCCATCTCTCTTCTATGAGTTATATTATGATGAAATGTTTAGGAAACTCATTTTCTTTTATGGGTTCTAATATGATAAATGATTTATAATATTTTACCACACATATGTATGATTTTCATTATTTGATAGGTGAGTCCTATATAAATATTCAATCCATTGGGTTAAGATTGATATATCATGAGGTAAACAAGACTATAATGGGGAGTGAACCCAATTCATTATGGGACATTATCCACTATGATAGTATTGGGAGTGAACATTGACTACTAAAATGGTTTGGGGAGTGAACCAACTCCACTCTGATAGTCTGGGAGTGAACCTTTACTATTATGATGGTTTGGGGACTAAACCCATTTCACTCTAATAGTTTTTTCAAAGATCCTTGACTACTAGGGAATTGACTTTATATTTTTATGTATATGCCACAATTCCATGTTTTTTGCTAATTTTATTCTCTAATGACTCATGTTCCTTTATGATTCATGTCTTATGAACTGTAAAGATTTATTACATAACTCAATATTATGATATTTGACATGAACAGTATTTTTTTCCAAATGTTATTATTCCCTTATGCCCATGTTATAATTGATATCTCCCTTGTTTATGCTTACCGAGCATCTGAAATAACCTTTTTCTTATGTTTCCTTTCCCTAGGATATCAAAAAATGTATTAATTATGATACTGAAAAAAGGGTTCTAGTTATTAAGAAATGATTTGGAAATGATTTAGATATTTTTTTAACAAGTTTTTTGGTTTTTCAAGTTTCCAAAGGCACTATACCTTTATAATTCTCATGCATGTATTTGTGTAATGTGAGGAATATTCATATAAAATGATGTAATATCTATTTATGAACATCGTGGGTTATAATATACTAAACCTTTGATATGTTATATCACAAATATCATTTTATTCATGGTATTTAAAGCTTCATTGGAAGATATTTCATTCATGAGGGTTTGATTCGAATGTTACCAAAGTGGTAAGAGATTTATATTTCAATCTCATTTTAATTGAGATTTATTATATATGGATTTTAATTGAAGGAAATGATATGATCACTGTCGAATAAACCTATTTAATTTTCATATCCTCTATTTTTCATTAAATTTTCATTTAATATTACTATTATATTCTCTTTGGTACTTAAAATGGTAAATAAAATGGTTTTTTAAGAAAAGCTAACTTTTTCTATTTGTAGTAAAAAAAATTTCCATATCTATGTTTTCTAAAAATGTTTTCAAAAATATTTTTAAAATTATATTATGATTGTTTAAATTCATTTTTAACCATGTTTTACTTTTTAAAAAATTGTTTAAAAAAATATTTTTTCCATTTTTTGAGCAAGGTACCATTTGACTTTTTTTACAAAAGTGTGAAATGAATGTTTTCTTTTAACTTATAAGGCATGAACAAAATTTCCTACCATCACTACCGATCAATATTTTCAATATTACTTCACTTTCCATGGTTAATTTCAAAGAAAATGTTTTCTATAATATTTTGAAATTTTTATATTTTAAAGAACTGATTTCAAGGAGAAAAGATTATTTTTTTCCTAAAATATTCCATGTGATATTTTGAATAACTTTTCATCAATGATGACAACCTTTGATGTTTTAGATTGGTTCTAAATTTTGTATATATGTTTTTACATATATAACTATTTCATTTTCCCTTCCTTTGACAGGGTAATACATGTTTTATGTTCAATCCCCAAAAGCATTATTTATGAAAGTTTTTGTGTTTATGATATGAGACAAGATTATGTAACTCATTTTTTTCCATGGTTAATTATTATGATTATACCTTATGATTGAATTATTTTTTTCATAAAAAATAATCATGAACATTTTCTAATGGTTGTTCCTTGATAGTTCTCCAATGCATTGGGTAAATATTTTGTCTCATGAGGAGTTGTGTATGGGATTAGGGAGTAAACCTAATCCATTATGGGCCTTTTTCCACCATGTGTTATTGTATTGGAAGATTTCCATGGATTATGCTTGTTTCGTGTTATTTGTTTCTACCACTTTCCTATGTTTCCATGATCTTATAACACCATTTTCTTTGTGTTTTTATTTCATTTGATTATTCATGAGTTTTTTCTTTTATGATATCATGTTATCCCTAGTTATCATGTTTACTCCCTTACTAGGTTTTATAGCTCAACCCTTTCTTTTATGTATTCCTCATGTTATACTTTGTAGTTTTAAGAGTTCAATGGGATTTAGGATCTCCCTATGGAGAATAAAAATAAAGATTTTATGTTTTAGTTTATTTTTGATGTTTTATGTATCTAGTCTTCCAGAGATACTAGGGATCATGATCATTAGGTTGTAATTATTGTATTTTTATGTTGAAAATCATGTGATAATATGGGTGAATGGATTTTATCACTATAGTTGGTATCAGATCAAGGTCAATTTATTTTTTGGGATTAGGATTATAAAAATTTAGTAAAAAACACATGGATAATTCTAAGTATAGTATGACATCCTAAATTTTTTATAAGGAAGATATTGTGTGGCTTTCCTTGTAATAAATCTCTCTCTAGATACTTTAAGTGGGTGTGGTTTTGGAAGAGATGAATCTTGGTGTAATAACCCCAAAAATAGTTGGTTTAGAATATCTCAACCCCCATTATGATCCATGGTGGGTGTTCCTTTACTACACACCTAGTTTGACACTCCCAAGGAATATGCTTGTGATAATTCACATTTTCTTCGTGAGGTGTTATGATAGAGTAAAACCTATGGAGAGTATGATATTCCATATTAATATGGGATAAACCTAAAGTGTCTTTTATTGATAAGTATAAGGTCTATCATATGTTTAAAGGCATACATATTCATTTTTAGGTTTTATGTTATGGAATTCTAAGATGATTAAGAGTGTTTTGGGAGACATTTATGGTAATATAATTGTTGGGATTAGTATGAGTTTTAGTTAAAAAGTGTTATTTAACGAAGAATTTTTTCACATTTTGTAGACATAAGTTTAAATTTATTGGTAACCATTAAGGTTTATCTTATATTTAATGTTAAGTTAATAATAGTCAATTAAGATTATTAGATTTTGTAAAAAAAATGTATAGAAAACCTTAGTGGTTAAAAAGTGATTTGATGATTAATGTTATTTTTTAGAATGTTTATCATATTTTTGGTAATGTTATAGAATTTATATTAATATATTTTTATAAAAAGGGAAAATTGAAATCTGGGTGACAATCTCAGAGAATCTGGAAAGGTTGTGGGGCTTGAGCCCACAACTGAATGGTGACTAGGGTGCATTGCCTACGACTAGCCTGCATGATGCCCTGGTTAGTATGAATTTTGTTTACATAAAAAAAATTATAGATAAAGAATTATTTTATTTTGTGAATCATATCATAGGATCAAATCATTTTGAATTTGTGATTTTGGTTATTAATGAAATTTCAGGAGATGATTTATTGGATTAAGGTATATATAACCTTTAGGTTTAACAAAAATGACTATTTGGGAAGAATTAAATTAAATTTTGGATGTAACTTTAAAGGAATGAGATAACATTTGAGTTTAAATCATTCTTTAATTTTAAGGTTATTGATGTAATTTGGGATGTAGGTTTCTAGAATGATCTAAGATGAACCTTTGGTGTAATTGTGGATATTTTGAAGTGAAATATATTATTCATTTTGGATATTATATTACCTTGGGATAATTATTTTGGTTAATGTTTAAATACTGGAATAATAACGTGTTATCTTTTTTTAAATTTTCTGATTCATTACAAGTTTATTTTAGTGTTTCAGACACAAAAAATCATCTTGAATATTCCTAATTTGGATAAAAAGATGATATTGTGGTGAAAATTGATTAATGGAAGAAATTTTAATTTTCAAGTAAATATTTTTCTTTTTTTTAGTATATATGGTAGAAAATTAACTCCAAGAAAACTATCTTGAAAAAAAATTATCTTATTTCATTCATTTTTTATGAATCAATGGTCTTTTCAACCATCAAATATTTAAGGTTTTGTGATGGTTAAATTTATCTTGACCATGTTCTTTATCACTCTATTATTACTTGGGTGTTATTTATCCCCTCAATGTCCATATTTTCACCTCCTAGAAATGTTCTTCTATTTTGAAACCTAGATTTGTGATGGATTTCATATTTCCCTTACTCTCTTTTTAATAGAATGTTTTATTAACCCTATTTATGATGTGACATTTCAAAAAATTAATTTTTGGATGTTAAACCCTTGATTATCGAGATAGGATTCAATTTATTAAAGGGATTAATTTTACAAACTTAAATTTAAAAAACATAAAACTATATTCAATAGCGTATATGACACGCAACACCGAGCCTAAATGAATCCTGAAATATTTAAATATGACCATTAGAACCTAGCCATTAAGTTGGTAGGTATGAATAAGATTAAATTCTCGATGAAATATATATAAAATTCCTACTCAATATAAATTTATTGATCAATTGTTAGTAAATAATCACTCAATTTTTAGGAGTCATTTTATTTTTCAAAAATAGGTTTTCTTCAAAAATGGTTTTATTACTTTTTATGAGAAAATATCATAACTAATTTCATAAATTTTTAAAAATTTTATTTAATAAAAATGATATCATTTTTGGATTAATTATATCAAAATTATCTTATGGTTAAATTTTGATATTTTTCTAAAAAGTTTGATTTTTCAATAAATAGTCAAAAATACTAATTTTTAGTGAAAACTGTATTTTCTTTTAAAGTATTTACAAAGTAAAATTATATTTTGGATTAATTTTAAAATTTAATTAGTTAATTTTTATTAAATATAATCCAATTATAGTCTTTATAATGAATTTTATACTTAAATATTTTATAAAAACATTTTTATACTTAAAAGAATTTTTTTGAAAACTCGTTTTTCGTTGCGCTTTTTGTTTTAATCTTAAATAATTTTTTTCCAATTTTAGAATTTGTTTTTGAAAAACTTATTCCATATTTTTAATCATGAGTTAAAAATTTAGAAAATATATCCCTTTTATTTTTTTTTCATTATGAATATAATCATAGTAAATGATTATCACCACAGTAAGGGTAGATCGGGTAAATAAGGTTAAAAATAATATGATAAGGGAAAACAAATGATGCTAACACATTAATTATCCAAATTTAAGTGTTAATCTTTTCCATTTACATCTATGTTTCCAAAATATGGAAACTTGATTCCA
Organism: Viscum album; assembly: GCA_963277665.1. Lineage (NCBI taxonomy): Eukaryota > Viridiplantae > Streptophyta > Magnoliopsida > Santalales > Viscaceae > Viscum > Viscum album. The sequence goes on from OY728121.1 coordinate 1,123,019,451, forward strand.
TATTTCTTTGATTTTGGCTTTTATATGATTTTCTGTAAAGAAAAGTCAAAAATGTCATTCTTTTTGTTTTACTATCTCTAAATTTTTTACATAGGGATAAACATAGTCTATGTTCAGTTATAAAAGTTAATTTGAGATATAAATTATTTTTATTTATCATGGGGATTTATTTCTATTTTTTAGTAATAAAATAATTACCTTAAATTCTAATGAAACACGAACACGATATTTATTCAATTAATATAAAAATAAAATAAATGATTCTAAAAATATTAAAAGTAATATAATTTGAGTGAATTATTATATTCCATGAATTAATTATATAAATATAACATGTTAGGGATGTTTTCAAACATTATATTTTAATTTATTTTTTATTATTCTACATTCATAGTCAAATTAAATAAATCATTCCAAAATTGACATTAATGATAGTTTATAAGAAATAATATTTTATAAATGATTTAAATTTTATAAAAAATCTTATTTTTGGAAAAATTATTGGTATATGTTTAAAAATATCAACTACTAACCATTTATGGACCAATTGTACTTTTATAGTAATTATATTGACCAATAAATAGTAAAAAATTCATTATTCTAGTAATTGTCAAAAAATGTTAATGCTGGTTAATAAAAGGTAAGGGTAAATACATAGTCTAAACTTGTAAAACTTTTATTGGGGGATATTATTTAGAACCATACTCAACTTATATTCAAAATATATCATTTTTATCCATTTTTTCATGATAAAGAATTTATATTAATTTAATACTTTAAATTCTAAAAGTGTCCCTCCCCTCAATTATAAAAGGACGCCTCCTCTCCTCTTTTATTTAAACATAAAAATCCTTTTAGTTTGTCCAATTACTACCCAAATCCCATAAAAACACCCCACTAACTCTAGAGGAATTTTTTTTGGAATAATATCAACCTTAGAGGTCCTAAAGTGTAAAATAAATGAGATTATTCGAAGAAGAGGTATAACTATTAATCAAATGTTTTTGTTCTATTTTTTCTTACACCTCATTCAAATATTATCCATACATAATGATATAATAACATCAGTGCCTCCAATATAATTAAATTTTATTACGTTTGTTACATAACCTGTATTCATATCCTCTTCCATGAAATGAGAAATGAATCAATCATTCATCTGTACGACAAAATACCGCCTCACAAACTGATGTAATTAGTTTTCCATCAATGCCTCTCACGGATGGTTATGATTATGTATTAAATGTATATATATATGATATTAATGACATATTTATCATTATTCAAAGACAATATATCACCTATATTCTTATATTTTCATTTACTGAAAAAATGATAATGTCATTTATATGTAAGTATGGACTACCACCTCCACGAAGTGATGTGGTTTGTTTTTCATCGCTGAATCATATAAATTGGACATATAAGTTTATTTAACGAAATAATATGTTATTTATGATATAATTATAATTATTTAAAGATAAAATAATACTTACCTTCTTTCCATCATGATTGTTAAAAAATGGAAGTGCTAATCATGCGTGCATACAACCTACTTTCTTCATAATTGTAACATAGTTCATTTTTCATAACCATATTTATATTTTGGTTTTAAAATTATAATTGATGAATAAAAATTATAATTATTTAATGATTATTATTCCGGATATTATGGAGAAATAACCACTTTTACTGTAATTAACTTACCGAAGTCATTTAAAACTTATGATCCAAATATCGTCAAAAGTATAACGTGAAATTAATTGATTAAGTAGTTTTATATAACAAGGAATTAAATAAAATAAAAGGAATAAAGAATTTTAAAAATATTTTTAAGAAATTAAATAATTAACATAAGTTTATTATTCATTATTTAAAGACCCTACATGACAGGTCGAACTCGTGGTAAGGCATTTCGTCTCAATTTCCCTTCATTGAGGCATATTTTAATGTTATGAATCTAATTTAATTTATATGGTGCATATACTATCCATTTTAACTATTAAATCATGAATCCTTATTATTTTATCTTATTTTAAGTTACAATTCATTTTACTTCATCTAAGGGGATTTTATTTAAAAGTTACCAAGTGATAAAGTGTTTCATAACTCAATTTATCTTCATTTATATTACTTCTTCATTGTCTTTGATATGAAAAGATGAGGTGTGTAATAACCTTTGATTATTTAATTTTGTATTTACACTTTTTTATGTGGATTTACATTTGATACACATAATCACTTCATTGATTAACTCTCACCTCAACGTTATGATCATTGTAAGAGTATCTTCTCTCGATTTTACTCCTTTGAGACATATGCCATATTAAACACTTTTTTATTTTTTGTAGTGTATAAAATGAACCTTTGATATGTTATATCATTAATATATTTTTATTCATGGTATTTACAATTTAATTTTATGTTATTTCTTTCATGAGGTTTTGATTTTAAAGTTAACAAATTCTTAAGAGATTTATGTTTCAATATCATTTTAATCAGGATTGTTTATGACTGAATTTACATTCAAGGAAATTATATGATAATTTTATAATTAAAACCATTAAATTTTATTTTCCTCTGGTTATTCATGAAATTTTCAGGTAATAGTAACATTATATTCTCTTTGGTATTTAAAATGATTGAAAAAGTATTTTTTTTAATAAAATCCGAAATTATTTCTTTTTTCAGTCGAAAATGATTTTTCTTCCATATCCATATTTTATAAAAATGTTTTCAAGAATGTTTTTAACATTACACTAAGATTATTTAAATTAATTTTTTCCCTTTTTTGACTCTTTAAAAAAAATTTAAAATAAATATTTTTATTATTTTCTGAACGAGTTACTTTTTAATTTTTTTTACAAAAGTGAGATAGAATTTTTTTCCTTGGCATGAATGGAATTTCCAACCGTCAAGACCACTCAATGATTTGATTTTTCCTTTAAAAGTTTTTGTGGTTCTTATTTATATTATTAGATGTTTTTAAATATTTTTATTCCACATCTATATGGGTAATATTCTGTACTCATTTTATCATCAATAAATTTCTCACCCTACCTGATTGTGAGGTATGGTGTTTCCATTATAACATAGTATGAGAGCATTTTTAACCCATCACTCGTTCTCTCCAATCACTAGTTCTTGTTGAACATCCCATCTCACCTCCATCCTTTAGCACTTCCTACCTTCATGACATATTCCGGACCTTTTCCCATATCCCCTTCTGCAACAATAGCCCCTTCCCCAGTTTCCTTATGTGTGATCCCTCCCTGTGCTCCTCTACCCTCATGGCACCCAACTCCACCCCCAGTGGCACCCTCCTGGGAAGTTCCCCCATGCACAATATTCCTCTATGTTATTACCCTCCTGATAAGTATCTTATGTAAAGGTCCCTACCCCATATGATGGATCTCTTCTACCCCATGTGTGTTAGCCCCTACCCCCCTACAGTGGATTCATTTCACCTATGTGTGATGAACCTCCCACCCTGTATGTATCTTCAACCACAACTCTCATGTGATGACCCCCCCCCCCCCCCCCATGATCCAGTGCCTCCTTGTGAGATGGCATCCCTCCATATCTCCCTCCCCCATGTGTAACGCATCCACCCCCCATCATCCCTGCCTATACAGCATCCCCTTCTTATTTCGCACTCCTCCATAGGCTCACTTATACCTCTTTGATTCCCACAACCTACATAACTGCACTCCTCTACAGTGCATGATATTATTTCTTCTATGAGTTAATTGATACCCATAAGTTTTGACTGTGCATTTTCACCACTTACTATTCCAACTTCCTCTTCCATGGTTGATTGCAGTGTGAAATGGAACAACACCACTATTCTACCATTTTTGTACCTTTATCACCTTCTAATAATTCATCTTCAGCACTCAGAAACCCTTTTTTGTCTTCTATCACACTATGGCATCATCAACTTCCAATGTTGGTCATGGAGATCCTATAACATCAAATCTATCCCAATGTTCCACCACATGGGTTCTAGACTCTTATGCCTCAAAGCATATCACTGGGAATGTAGGTGTTCTTCATTCATATAACTTTAAATCAACTAGAACTAATATTATTATTGTCGATGGATAGACAGTGTAGATTACTAGTTATGAGAGTTGTACAATTATGTCTAAATTAATGATCTATTTTTTTGACTTTATTCCTAGATATTCTTTTAAATTACTTTCTATTAGTAAATTTATAGCTGATATTACAGTGCTGGGAAATCTTCTCACCTACTTTTGTTTTCTTTTAGGATCATTCAATGACTCAGTGATTGATATTGGACATCATCAGGGTGGGGTGTATGTGCTTGACTCGTCCCTAGTTATCACCTTTCTTACCACTTCTACTCATGCCCTCCAACTTCAATATCAATTTATTCATCCACCTACCCCCATCATTTAGAAACATTTTCCATGCTTGGTTTCTCCTCTTCCATTTAATTATGATTCTTTTCATTACACAAAGCATCATTGGGTAACCTATGTTCCCTGGGAAACCCCTCATGCATCAACTCCTTTTCATTCAGTCCATTATAATATCTGGGGACCTAGTCCTAGTTAATCAAAACATGTTTATTTATATTTTATTAATTTCATCAATGATTTTTCATGAATTACTTGGGTCTATTTTTTGAAGAATAATCCAAAAAAATTACCATGTTCCACTCCTATTATCAAGAAATCAGAACCTTATTTTTGCTAAAGTTCGTTGATTTCATTTTGAAAAATGGTCATGAATATTTATCTAGACATTTAAAGTCTTTTCTTGATGATCACAAAATCATCTATAAAACTTATTATCTTGATAAACCTCAACAAAATGGTTTTGAAGAATGAAAGAATTTTCTTCTATTAGAAGTTTCTCATTCACATTTATTTCAGAAGAAAGTTCCGACCATTTTTTAAGGATATATCATTCTTAAAACCACCTATCATATCAATAGACTTACATAATATGTTCTTTAGGGTGATACATTATTCAACCAAACATATAATATTTATTTATTTATAGTAAAAAGGATAGAGAAACTATAAGTAAAACAGTTAAGGGGGCCTGTAATAATGGATCCTAAGAGCATTAGCCTGAAAAAAGATGGAATCCTCAGGGGGGAAAAGACACAAGAATAGAAAAAATAAGAATCCTATCATTCTGAGAATCTTTAGAAGATAAAAATTCTACCACAAAATTACCCTCATTCCATATATGGAGAATGTTCATGTGATTACTCATAAGTCACATTCATCTTCTGATGCGATATTCAATGAACCAAGGGGTTGGGCCTTTACCTGATATTGAATTATATATTATTGATGAATCAATCTCAATCTACCTAATATAAATATTTATCTAGTTACTAAGAACTATACCTGTGATTATGATATGGGCTTCTGCTTTAAGGAAATCACCACCCCAATGAAGGTAGAGAATGCAGCAACAACTAACCTACTAGGATCTCTGATAACTCCTCCACCATGCATAGAGCCCATGCAGTAAGAACCATCAATGATTAATTTTTTCCCCCAAGATGGGAGTATTCCACTTGATCCATTTAATCTAACATGTAGTGTTGCTGTTGAGGTTGAAGATTAAAGGATTAAGAGCCGAGCTGGAAGGCATTTTCATTGAGTCTTTGTATATCCTGGAGAAGTCCAGGATTACATTCATGGTTTTGAGAATAATACATTTGATAGAGATCGGTGAAGCCTACTGCCTTTTTTCATTTTTGGATAGCCAAATAATCCGACAACCCATAGTGAAAATTAACACATTGGCCTTTCTCTCAGAGTTGGTTCTATCTATCCTATGAAACCATTGTTGAAGGAAGGTCTCGGCTAAATAAATTTGTCTAGAACACCTCATAAACTGACCAAACAAACTCCATATAGACTTAGCACATTCACTATTAAAAAACAAGTGATCTTTAGACTCATAATATGACTCTCTACAGTATAGGAATCTCAGATAAATACTAATACCTCTCCATTGAATATTCTCATTAGATGGAAAATCATTATTCTGAACACAAAAAAATTGGAAAAGAAACTTCAAAGGAAGCTCCTTACACCATAGTATTTCGCCCTAATGATCCTAAGAAGAGAAAGAATATTGAATTTCAAGTAAATATTTAATATAAAAAATAGCATAAGTAGGACCTATGAAAATTCATCTATTCGGTTCACTGAACATATAAATACCTTCAAATAGATTCCTCATATCATTATCCAAGGTGGCATGAATGAAATTAGGATGTTCACTAGCTTCCCTAAAGCTGATACTCAAAATAGGGAGGCTCATAAATCCAAGAGGATTACCTAACCAGTTTTGATGCCAATAGTTGATATCTCACCTTCTAATTAACTATCAGGTATGCTTCCTAAGGATGGGGATATGAGTTTGAATCATCTTCTAAATTTTATAGGGTTTAAATCTGGACAATCTCCCTTAAATACCATAAGTACTTAGAATATTTTTCCCCACAATGTTTCCCCTCAATTAACTCCCAAGAAATCTTGGCATGAATTTCATTCATGGTTCTAGAAATACTTTTTAAACTTATACCCCCTTCTTTTATGGGTTTAGTAGGATTATTCCAAGAGCCCCAATGGGAATTACCTTTCAAGTGAATGTCCGGTTAAGAAGATATCAAAGACCACTCAATGTTGGAAATCACCTTCCTCAGAACCTTCAGAGTGGATAGTATATTCATAGGGATAGAGTACAATATATATTTGATCAAATAAATTATCCCTCCAATGGATAAGAACCTATTTTTATAATTGAGAATTAAACCCATGATTTTATTAACAATCATATAGAAGTTTTTTATGAGTAGAAAGTTAAGGGACACAGGATCAGCCAAGTAGTTCATAGGGAAGGACCCTTTGTGGATGCCAATACTGGTTTCTGAAGTTCTTATCTGCCTCTCCAAGCATCTGTTAGGTATAAAAAATTTAATCTTTTCATGGTTAAAAACTTTCCTGATCGAGGCACAATAAATCTCTAAATCATCATTACCCCCTGGATGGATCTTCTTCTACCATTTAAAAATAAAATGGTTTACATCTCCAAATATGAGATAAGAAATTCCACCACATGAATGCTTATTTCAGTATCGTGTAATATTACTAAATACTATGCAATGAATAAGGTAACAGCTGATATAATATTGATCAATGATAAATAGAGTGGGAGAAGGGGATCTCCCTACCTCAACCCTCTAGAATCTTTGAAAAAATCCAAATTGATTTCCCATTAAAGTAGTGTCCATCCATGGGGAGCTAAAATAGTGAAACAGAAGATCAATAACCCACAGATAGAATCATTTAATTTCCATAACCTTTTTGATAAATCTCTATTGAACACTATCATAGGCTTTACTCATATCTAATTTTATGGCCACACTGCTACCAAATGTTTTCAAGTTGATTTCAATGATAAATTCATGGGCTAGGGTAATATCCCCTTGTATTAATGTGCATTTCACAAAGACATGATGCTCCTCATCCACCCAACTTGGAAGTAAGGGAACAAGTATTTTGTTAAGAAGGATAGTAAGGACTTTTTAGGGAAAATTGCATAATAAAATAAGATAGTAGGGATTCAAAGATTGTGGATCTTTGACCATGGGAACTAGAACAAGATTCATAGCACTGGACACTTTGGGAAGGTTACCACCTTTGAAAAAATCCTACACTGCACTGATCAAACTCTTATTCACAATTTCCCATTCCGCCCTGTATAAAGAAGCTGTGAAATTATCAGGCTCGGGTGAAATGATAGTGTCAATGGAAAAAATCTCATCTTGTATTTCTTAATAATATGGAATAGAAATTATACTTTCATTCACTACTCCATCCACAGAACAAGTAAGTAAATAAAATAGAATAGATGAACCTCTTGCATAACCTTCCACCATGAACGGGTTGGGAGATTCCAAAAGAGACTTGAATTAGTTGTCTGTCATACTTCCAACAACATCTCGTTAATTAGATAAATACCCATACTCCAAATGTAAGTTAGGATATGTGTATCTATAATTTTCTTTAATAAAATCATAGAATTACCTTGAGTTTCTATCTCATTCACAAATCCATTTAAATAAAGACTTTTCAAGCGAAACAAATTCCTTATTAAACAATAGATATGCTCAATCCTCTTTTTCACATCTCAAATCCAGAAAAATATCATCCTCTTAAGCAGTCTCTAGAATCAATTCCAACTATTGAATGTTTCTGTTTAATTCTTCCTATACCAGATCACTAGAGGGAAGTCAGATAACCCAGGATTGAAAAAAAACATTGTTGTGCCTTATAATGTTATAAATAGAGAGCCAAGCATTACCTCTAAACGAGTGGTCCTAGTAATCCCTCACAATGTCATATAATTCTGGGTTATCATCCCATTAAGAGGAAAAATGAAAGAAATCCTCAATAGCACTTCTAACCCTCAAAGAAAATGAGTGAGAGAGAAACTCATTGGATATGAAATACAATTTTACCTAAGAGCCCAAACCACGGGAATTCCATATAAAGAAATTAATCATTGATGTAAAAGGCATCTGGCATTGGCCCCAGACACTTAGACCTGTAATCTCTTAGAATATCTAGATTTAGCATTGGACCCTAATTGTGATATTTTATGAAGTTCAGTTGGCACTATATTGGTCTGAGCTATGGGAGAATTTTTTTTTATGTACTGAAATCTTCGATGTAGAAGAAAGAATCTCTGTGAAATGTGGAGATGAAGAGGACACACCCACATGAATGGAAGGAGATACTAAAAAAAGAATAATCCTACAAAATACTATCATAGGAGTCTTATGGAGTAAGTTCCCTGATGGAAAGGTGAGGCTAGTGGGAGTAATAAGGTTTCAGTACATTAAACTCCCTATAGAAGACTGAAAACAACTGTAATGACTGGAGAAATCTAGAAGCAGTAAGCATACAAGCACTTTGACTATTGACTACAACCAAATCATGGTAGATAGGGGTAAAAACATACATAGGGACATTCATAGAGGAAGACAAAGCTTCTTCCACCAAGGAGAAATTTGTGGGAAGTACTCTCTTCCCATGATCTCAAGGTCCCAAATTAGGAATGGAAGGGGAAATTGTGGGCATCACTGAAGAAGCCTCAGGGGTACATTGGGTCCTCTTCTAAATAATATTAAATTCTAACTTGTGAGACTTATGTCATTCAAGGTATGAATTTACTTGGAAGTGGTAGCTTGAGTAGAAGTGAGGTTGGGAGGGATACACCAATGGTTGAGGCCATTCTGGAATGCCTTCAACTCTAATCAGAATCATGGATGGAAAGGGGGTCGATAAGTCCATTTCCACACAAATTGTAGCTGACACTACATCTTCTAGATGAATAGATCTCCAATTGGTATAAAGGAATGAGCCCAAGGAATCCACAATACCACTATGAAGGTGAAGATTCATGAAAGGAAGAGGGAATCTGGGAATGGAAATCCACACCACATCCAAAGGAATATCTTTACCTAGATGAACATCCATAGACTAGTGATAAAGAGATATTATATAATTTATAACAGCATGAGGACTACTGCTCCATGCTAAAATGAATTCCTCCCTCGAGGAAAGCACAATGCAGGACTTTTGGTTATAAACTAAAACCCTAGTTAGTGAATTCAAATTCCATGAGCTGATGAAGCATTGGAATAAAGGAAGGGGTGTTTTTTCAATCCTAAATCTCACTACCAGGGTCCATTGTATATAATCAAAAGAACCATAGAATGATTTAGTAGAGATATTGAGAACTAGGAGACTATCTTCAGATCGAGAGACGGATCCTTGAGAAGACTCTAAGTACGCTCTAGAGATGTTCTAATTGTTGGGACCAAAAAATTATTGGCCCAGAGTTCAAAAATAATCATGGGATATAATAAAGTGTAAAATGAAGAAATAAATGGACACTATATGTAATGTGGAAAAATCTCTAAATGGAAGGGGTATAAAACCATGGGCAAATAGAAGAATCTAATTATAGGTAAATTTGGGTACACACTCCCTCACAATTATAAGGAGAAAAGCCTCATAAAAATCTCTCTTGAATATGTTGGTGAAATTGCCTCACAAATATCACACATGTATTTGGATCTACTAATAAATGAGAAGAAAGGATGGAGATGATGAGTGAAAACTGATGCTGGAACTATTGGGGGAGATCCCCTTTTATCGGCGGTATCTCTTCCCTCCTGTTGGGTGCTTTGGTGGGGTTTGGCCAGCCACGCTTCTCCCTTTAACAATTTAGAGGGGAGGTATTGTCCTGAAAAAAAAAATGATTCCAACACATCTCCCACTTGGAGATTTGATTGAGAACTAATCACATGTCCACATCCTTTCTATCTACCAAACATGTTGCTCAAGTCTCTGTGAGGCCGTTGGAGGATCTTCATCATCTAAACTTATCAGAGATAATCACCTTCATCAATAAATCTATCAGATTTTCTTTAGTGTAAATCTTCTACATGAACAAACTTCCTTCCTCCATCATATCTTGAATGAAGTGATATTTTACACCAATGTGCTTCATCCTAGAATGAAAAGATGGTTCCTTGTAATGTGCAAGGCACTCTAACTATCATAAAACATTGGAATCTACTCATGTATGTGCCTGATCTCTTCCCACAACCTTCTCATCTAAATAGACTCTTTGCAAGCCTATGTAGATTCCATGTACTTTGCCTCTGTTGTGGATAAATCCACAACTGACTGTAACTTTCAAATCCTACTAACAGATCCTCCTACAAGAGTAAACACATAACTAGTAGTGAATTTCCTCTCATCATAATCACCTAAAAAACCTGAATCAACATATCCTCTGATACCATTGAGATACCGCCTATAAAAGGGGTTCTCCCCCAATGGTTCTAGAATCTGTTTTCACTCATCATCTATATCCTTTCTTCTCATTTATCTGTGGATCCCAATACCTGTTTGGTATTTGTGAGGCAATTTCCCCACCATATTCAGGAGAGATTGTAACGAGGGTTTTCTCCTTGTAATAGTGAGGGAGTGTTTACCCACATTTACCTATAGTGATATCCTCCTATTTTCCCATGGTTTTTTACCCCTTCCATTTGGGGGTTTTTCTACGTTACATATGGTGTCCATTTATTTCTACATTTTTCACTTTATTTTATCTCTTGATTATTTCTGCACCATGGGCCAATCATTTTTCGGTCCCAACAAGTGGTATCAGAGGTTAGGTTCTGGCCCGGTGTTGTTCACATTTTCAGGTATAAATAATTTTAATTAATTTGAGTATGCTCTGTGATTGAAAATCTAGTTGAAATATCACATCATAATAAATTTATTGAAATTTATTTAATACGCCTTTTTGAAATTGGGGAGGTTCTTTACTGATGATGTGTCCTGATGACGGAGAAATTTGAGATTGAGAAATTCAATGGGAATAAATTTTTGTTGTGGAAAATGAAGATGTAGGCAGTGTTGTAGAAGGATAATTGTCTACTGGCAGTTAGTGAAAAGCTAGCAGGTGTTATGGAATAGAAATGGAACGACATATATGGGAATGATATATACAACTTCCATTTGGATTTGGTAGACAATGTCCTATCAATAAAGGTATTTGATGATGAGTGAAAACTGATGCTGGAACCATTGGTGGAGATCCCCTTTTATAGGTGGTATCTCCTCCCTCCCACTGGGTGATTTTTTGTGGTTTGGCCACCAACCACCTACCATCCATGCTACCCCCTTGAAAATTAAGGGGGGCAGCATCGTCCTAAAAAAATGATTCCAACACTGATTAATGGAGTAATGATAGAGAACATCTTTCAAAGATGGAGAAGTCGAAGGTATTCTTAAGGATGGCTCATAGGAGAACTAAGATCTGGAGAGAAATGGAATAGGAGAGTAGGACGAAGAAATAGTTGGGAGAGCCATAGAAGATGCTAGTGTGTGGGGTGTGTTCTTTGGAGATTCAAAATATATCACTTATTTTTTGGGGGAGAAAACATTAAATTATTTGTTTCTAACAACATCACCCCATTCTATGCCTCTCCACATATTTGGGCGTGTGTGCTATATTCGGGATATTCTTCACTCACTTACCAAGTTTGATATGTGGGCTCTCAAATACATATTTCTTTCATATTCCCAAACCCAACATAGATATCGATGCTTCTCTCTAGATTTTCATTGTTATGTTATCTTAGATGATCTTTCCTTTTTCGAATAATTAGTTATTTTTGTTCATGAGTTTCCACCACCATCTACTGTTCCTAATTCCCAAGTTATTTTACCATAATCTATTGATACACCACCAACCCTATCTTTTGTTGGGGATGTTTTTTGATCCTGATTTGGATGGGTTTATACTCACTGATCAAAAAAACCTTCCACACCGAAACCTAATGGTGATACCACACCTGACGACTCACCTACACATGATCCTCTATAACCGGAGTTACATATTGAACATTTCAAAGGCTTGTGATCTTTTCTGACATATCATGTATTATCTACAGCTACCTCAGGAGTTATAGAGGCACTCACTGCTCACCCTATGGTGAGAACTGTTTCCAAGGCCATATCTCATCCTGGATGGTTACATGCTATTAAGGATGAACTTCAAACTATGGATACCAAAAACACACTGAATGTATTTTCCTATTCCTTTGGATCAACTAGTGGTTGATTGTAAATGGATTTATATTAACTCATGAGTTATAGAGGCACTCACTTCTCACTCCATGTTGAAAACTGTTCCTGAGGCCATATCTCATCCCAACTGGTTACAGGCTATGGAGGATGAAATTTAGGCTCTTGATGCCAACAACACTATGGATTTTTTCACTCTTCCTTAGGATCAGCTGGTGGTTGGTTGTAAATGGATCTATACAGTACACATCAATGTCGATGGCTCTCTTAATCATCTCAAGGCTCTCCTTGATTCCAAAGGCTATGTGCATATATATAGAGTTGATTATTTTGACACATTCTATCCAATGGAAAATATGGCCTCAGTTTTCCTACATATCTCTTTTTCTACCACCTCTCACTAGACTCTCCACCAGTTGTATGTTAAAAATGATTTTCATCACGAGTTTCATAATAAAGATGTTTATATGGAGAAACCACACAGGTTTGTTGCTTAAGGGGATTCATCCGAGGTTTTGTTTCCTTCATCGATCACTGTATGGACTCAAGTAGTCTCCCGTGCTCAGTTTGGCTATTTTTTCACCATTTTAATAGCTTTGGAATGTGACAAATCATAAAGTATTCCTTTATTTTCAATCATAAATTAGTAGTAGGAAGCATCATTTTTGTGGTATATGTGGATAACATTGTTATTTCTCTCATTAATGCTACAAGAATTGTTTGACTCAATTATTTTCTTCATCAAAATTTTCAAAAAAAAATATTTATGCCCACTATGATATTTCTTGGGAACTGAGGTCTCCAGATGCAACAAATTAATTTTTATTTCTATGAGAAATTATGTTCTTGATATACTATATAATACATCCATGACTCAATCTGACTTGGTTGACTCACCCCTCAAACCTAGAGAAAGATCACTTCATACTAATAGTGATGATTTTTTATCACTTGATATATATAGATGATTTTTTTGAAAGATCAACTACTTGAAGATGAATCGACCTAATAATTATTGATCGGTTAGCAAAGTGATTCAGTTTATGGAATCTTCAACAAAAACACAGTGGGAGGCTATTCTTTGCATTGTCAGATATGTGAAATGGAACCAAGTTTAGGTCTTCTATATTATGAACATGGGAATAAAAATATTAAGTAATTTTTTGATTCTTATTATGATGGATGTATCTCTTCTAGAAGATCTATATCTAGTTTTGCGGTATTTATTGGAGGAAATTTGATCTAATGGTGAAGCAAGAAGCAGATGATTTTCTCCTAATATAGTGTAGAGTCAATGTATTGTACCATGGAATATATGACTGTAGATATTATTTCGGCCTAAAAAATTCAACAACATATTGGTTATACTATCAATAAAATATCAGATAACTGGTGTGACAATCAATATTCTTTCTAGATTTCCACAAATCTAGTATTTTAAGAGTGGACCAAGTATATTGAATTTTATTTCCATTTCTTCCACATTGAGAAGACAAAGATCACATTCAGTCATGTTCACACCTCAAATCAACATGTAGATATTCTCACAAAAGGGGTTCCTAGACCACATGTCCAATTTTTGTGTGGCAAGCTAGGAATGATAAATATATATCTCCCAGTTTGAGGAGGAGTGTTCAGAGTATTAGATGTTTTTAAATATTTGTATCCCACATTGGTGTGAGTAATCTGTTATACTCATTTTATAATCTATAAATTTATCACCCTACATTATTTTGAGTTATGGGGTTTCCATTATAATAGTTATTTTCAAAGAAAATGTTTTCAATAATATTTTGGAATTTTTTTATTTTAATGAAGTCGTTTCAATGTGAAAAGGGTATTTTCCTTGAGAAATTTTTTAAATGTGCTCATTTAAAGTCCTTTTCAACAACGTTGAAAAACTTTGATGATATAGATTGCTTCTAAATTAAATATATACATCTCCTATATATATACTTCGCTCATTCCCCTTCCTTTGATGGTGAAAATTTTGACTTCTATTAATTTCACAAATTTCTTCTTTATGAAATTTCCTTTTACTATGATATGAGGCAAGATTATACAACTATTTCTTTCAATGGTTTATTCTTATGATTATGATGGGTGCATTCAGTTTTCAGTTCAACACATTGGGTAAATTTTTTGTTTCATGGGACGTTATGTATGGGATTAGGTAGTAAACCTAATCCATTTTTGCATTCTATTCACCATGTGATGTTGTCATGGTAGTTGGATATGATTTATGCCTATGACATGTTATATGTTGCTGAAACTTTCTTATGTTTCCATGATCTTATGATACCATGTTCTTTATGATATTCTTCCATGTGATTATTCATGATCCTTCCCTTTTATGATATCATATTATGCCTCGTTATTATGTTTACTCCCTTACTGGTATTTACAGATCACCCTTCCTTTTATGTATCCCTCATTTTATCATGGATAGTTTTTGGGTCTCAAATGAATATATAAGCCTGCTATGAAGAATTAAAACAAAGATGTTATGTTTTAGTTTTTTTATGTTTTATCTACTGAGTCTTCTAAAGACATTATGCCCCATGACCATTGAGTTGTAGTTATTGGATGATTATGTTTAAAATCATGTAATAATATGTGTAAAAGTATTGATTCACTATATTTTCTATAGGATACTACCACCTTAATTGCTGATGGGGTTGATTCTAGTTTTTAAAAACTGTTATTATGTTCCTAGTGTTACTAAAAGCATCATATTTGTGTATAGTTTTGAAATAGATGACTTTGTATTTAATTTTCAGGGTAAATGTTTTTAATTTATTTAAAATAACATTTGTTATGGTATTATAAGACTTAATAATGGTGTTTATTTACTATAATATAAAAACAAAAGTGTTGACAATCGTTAAAAAATCTAGTTTATGTGACACATTTCACACCTAGTTTTGGCATCAATAACTTGGTCATGTAAAGGAGAAACACATGATAGAGCTATAGCAAGATGGATATTTAGACACTTTTGAATTGGAACCACTTGGGATGTGTCATGTTCTTTTACAAGTCAAAATGAACAAACCTCTATTTTTTGGAAAAGGTTAAAGGGCCATGAAACCTATTTAATTGGTTCATACAGATGTTTGTGGACCTTTTCATATTGAAGCTACAGGTAGACTTATACTTCATAAATTTTATTGATGACTTGAGTAGATATGAATGTTTATACTTAATGAGGAATATGTTTAGATCCTTTGATACATTTATAGAGTTCAAGAATGAATTAGAGATTCATATTGGTAAAAAGATAAATAAACCTCAATCAGATTGAGGTAGAGAATATCATAACCAATAGTTTATCAACTATTATAGGGAGTTTGAGATTGAATCTCAAATAAATCATCCTTAGACACCATAGTAGAATGGTTTCAATGAAAATAGGAAATGCAACTTTTTGAACACAGGTGAGGTCAATTATGATTTATGAAAATATTCCATTATCCTTTTAGGGATATGCAATATAGGCTGCAACACATAGACTAAATAGAGTTCAAACTAAAGTGAAAAACAACATTCCATATGAGTTAATGTGTGGAAATAAATTTGTCTTGTCATATACTCATGTATGGGGTTGTATAACATTTTTTTAAGTCTTATCTCTAGTAACAAAGTAGCACCATAGGGAACAAAGTGTATCTTTATAGGATATCCCAAGGAAACAAGAGAATATTATCTATATTGCCCCTTAGGAAAGAAGGTAAGAGTGGAAATATATACTAAATTCTTTGAGAGGTAGAACAAGTCCAAAGAAAATAGTGAGAGAAATATCAACTTCGATGAGGTTTACACTAAAGATATACAAGAGTTGAAAAAGGAACAAATTCCAAAAAAACCCCACAGAATAGGTTTTTCTAGAGACACGAGTGCTACATAAGAGAAAAAAGATCTTAGAGAACTAGAGAGAGATGGTTTTCTAGTCATCGAGGATGGTGACTTAATATCAGTAGATAAGGATGAAAAAAAATCCTTATAAGGAATCAATTTAGAAGTTAAAAAATGACCATAATCCATGAATTATGACATGTATTCCATGTGTTATAACTAATTTTGGGATTTGGTAGATCCTCAAGTAGATGTAAAGTATGGTGGGTAAAAATGGGTATTCAAGAAGAAACTGTACATGAAATGTAAATTTAATACCTATAAAGCACAGCTAAGGGATAAAGGGTTTAAGAAATGTCAAGGAATAGACTATGACAAAAAAAATCACCAGTTTTTATGCTAAAATCTATTAGAATTATATTTTTCCTAGAAACTTACCATGATTATGAGATTTGAAAAATGGATTCTCATACTATGATCTTGGTGTTCCCCATTATTTTTTTTATTAGTCGGTCTTTAATATTTTCCTTGAGTTTAAGACTAAACCTAATCAAAATTTTCAAGATTTTGGAACTTTTCTTCCATCACATGGTTAACTTGCACGATTACCACACAATTTACCAAACTGTGTGGATGAACCTTATATAGGTTCCTTAGTGGTGCACGGTTAGTGCACACGGTTTAGGGGAAACTGTCTGGATACCTTTACCTAAGGTTCCTTTTTAGTAATTTTTTTTCTTTCACAGTTTAGTCATCATGGTTAGAACACTAGTTGGGTCTAAACTATGTAAAACCCATGGGGAACTGTGCGAGCTCTTGGTGAATAAGGATAATGATACAAGGTTTGTGAACTGACCATGCAAAGAGTTATGCAGTTTTCATAGAGGATTTTCACATGATTGATCCATATTTTACCTAACAATGATACAAAACTATAAAGGTGCCCATTTGTATCTATTTAGGGGTGAACAGTTTTGAAAATTGTGCGGTCAAACTGTACCATATTCTTAGAAGTTAAATTTTTTGAATTTACCAATCCACCCTTCCTTGATTTTAGCCCCCAAACCCTCCATTATCCTCCCTTTCACCAAAAATTTCCCTTTTCTCCCCTTCCCTTTGTTTTTTCTCCCCTCCAAGGTGGTTTCATTTGATTTCCTCTTGATATGAGGTTGTTTTTTCTAGGTAAGGTCTCCTCTCATATCCCCTTTCCTCCCCTTTGTTTCTTCTTGTTTTCTTCTTATCCCTATGCTATATTTCTCTTTAGATGAATCCTTGGGTGTGTTTTTGACATTTTATCATGTGATTTTTCATGTTTAGGAAGGTTCATATTGTCTTCCATGTTGTTCTCATCTCATATTTGACGTTTTGACCCATTTTTATTCTATTTAAGGTAGGTCAGCCCATGTATTAACACTTAAATATTATAACCATGATTGATTGCTTTTATAAACTTATGTTTTAAATATATAATGATAGTATTAAATGTTTGGGGGATTATTTGTGAAGGAAAATAGGTTTCAACATAATTTTTATTCAATGTGATGGTCTCTCCTTTGTTTTCAAAGATAGAAAACGTTTTTACTCAACCATGCACACCAAGTGTTTGATGAAATTATTGAATGACCATTATTAACGAATTATAAGATTTCAAATGGTGTTTTTGGTTTATAAAAGGTTTTTAAATTTCCTATTTTATTTTTAAGATGTTTTTTTGTTACTTTCAAGAAAGTTTTTAATTTTAACAAATTGTTACGAGGCCCAATTTGTGCTTTCAAGGATTGTTTTCTTAATAACACACACCCTCAGACATTCCCATGGTTTTGTCTATTCATTTTTAGAATAAAGGAATGTCTCCCCAATATAGGAAATGTTTATGATACTTTTGTTTATATAAATAATGTGGATTATTCTTAGAAGGGGTTATCTTGGGTGAGGGCTTACTTACGATTTATGTTTCATTTAATGACTTACATATTTTTATTTTCATATAGTTGTTTGAAACTATTGACCGACTCACCTCTATTTTATATATCATGGGAAATTGAGAGTATCTAGTGGAACATTTGAGATAACATGCTACACTAATCTTAGGATTATGCTTTTCCTAGTGAACTTTAGTATGAATATACCTTTATATGGATGGTTTCCCCTAGTTTAGCCTAGGTAGGGTACTACTGAGTGTTAGGGAGGTTGAATTAGATCAAGCATGCCGATAAGATGAATCATATTTAGTATTTTCTAGACTCTCCCCTCATCTACTAGATATTAACATCATCCCAAGTACTTGAATTTATTATATGAATTATGTTTCCTTTATCTCTATGATAGTTGGTTTATGTTTATGTTGCCCTTATTTTTATTGTGTTGTTTTTGTTATTTTTGTTTTTTATTATTGTTATTGTTGTTGTTGTTTTAATTATTATGGTTGTTTCTTCTTTATTATCTCAAAGATTTAGTGATTTATTTTTAAATAAATGATTAAACATTTTTTAAAAGATTTAAAACTCTTTTTACTAACTCTTACACATTGGAATTATAAAGGATAGTTTTCATGGAAATGTTTTAAACTTCAGGTTTAAAAAAAGAACCATTTTAATAGAATAAGGGGAAAAATTATGATTTGTTTTCAATATAAAGTGAAAAAACTATATTTGTAAACTAAATTTCAAACTAAAAATAAATGGATATTATATTTAAATGTGATAAGAGATTCCTTTATGAAGAGATAATTGAGATAATAATTCTTCTCCCTTGTGATTTATTCTGAGCTTGATAAGAATAAAAATAAAAATTACTATCTAACCTCCTGGAAGAGGAAGACTCCCTAGGCCTTGGTACTTTTCAGTTTCACCAACAAAATAATTTATCCCCCTCCACTAAGTCCCTTCCATCTATTAATTTAATAGACTAATAGTAATGAAATTAATATTTACAACTATACCCCCTAGCAGCCTTCCCCTTCCATTGGTAAGTGAATCGGATAGGTAGAATCTTCCGAACTGGGCCACCTCTAAACCTATCATTACCACATCCCTGAAGATTCACCATTTTCTCAAGGTTAAAGTGATGTAATTAATTCTTGAGAAAGTAGGAATTCTCCCAAGTATCCTCCTCCACTGATATTCCATTTCCTTTCACTAAACATAGTTGAGTAGCACCATGTTTTTCAATTGATAGAATGTTTTTGGGAATCTCTTCTTCTGTAAAAAATTCCTATGGTAGAGCTTCATCCACTTGATTTACACCTTCCACTTCCTTCAATTGTGAAACATGAAAAAATGGATTCAATCTACTATTCTTGGGTAGTTTCAATTGATAACCCACTTCCCCTACCCTCTTGGTTATCTCAAAAGTACTGAATCATTATGTAGCTAATTTCCCTCTAAATTTGAGAATTCCCCTTGGAATATTCGGTCTCAACTAGACCCAAACAAGATTCCCCACTTTAAGGGTCACATAGTGATGGTGGTGGTCAACAAATTTAACCATAAACTACTGTATAGGTTGTAGTTTAATTTATAGTAGCTTTAAAGATTCACCTCTATCCATAAGTGTATTCGCAATCACCTCAACTACCGCTTACCCTCTTGAATATCGGATAATCACTACTACAAACACGGCCTTTATCAGCGCTAAAAATGGCCTTTATCAGCGCTAGAAAAGCGCTGATAAAGCCATCATAGATAAAGGGGGGGTCCCCTTTATCAGCGCTCCGAAAAGCGCTGATATAGGACCCCTTTATCAGCGCTAAAAAAAAGCGCTGATAAAGGGGTCTTTTATCAGCGCTTTTTTTTAGCACTGATAAAGGGGTCCTATATCAGCGCTTCCTTTATCAGCGCTCTCGTTTTAGCGCTGATAAAGGACCCTTTTATCAGTTCTTTTAAAAAAGCGCTGATAAAAGTTAAAAAAATTTAAAAAAAGTTAAAAAAATTTAAAAAAATTTAAAAAAATTTAAAAAAATTTAAAAAATTTAAAAAATACTGCCAATCGGGGGGGATTTTATAGCGCTTGAACCCCCCCCCCCTTTACAGCACTTTTCGGCCCCTATACAACACCCCACGAACCCCACGCACCCCCCTCCACCCTTTAACAGCGCTTGCTCCAATATTCCCCATGCGCGCGCACCCCTGCCTCCACCAAGATTTGAACTCGAGACCTCCCCCCTGCGCGCCTAAGCCCTTACCACTACTCTATTTTGATTTGCTTTACAATTCATGATATCTCTATATATATATATTTATATATTTAGTTATATTTATTCGTATAGTAATATATATTTATATTAATATATATATATATATAGTTATATTATAATATATATATATATAGTTATATTATAATATATATATATATATAGTTATATTATAATATATATATATAGTTATATTATAATATATATAGTAATATTAATATATATATATAGTGGTATTAATATATATCTATATCTATATATATATAGTTATATTTATTTGTATAGTAATATATATTTATATTAATATATAGTTATATTAACATATATATAGTTATATTAACATATATATAGTTATATTAACATATATATAGTTATATTAACATATATATAGTTATATGAATATATATTTATATAGTTATATTAATATATATATAGTGATATTAATATATATATTTATGGTGATATTAATATATATATTTATAGTAATACTAATATATATATGTAGTTATATTAATATATATATAGTTATTATATTAATATATATATATAGTTAGATTAATATATATATATAGTTAGATTAATATATAGGTATATAAAGATTCATATATTGGTATTTTAAATAAAATGGATGTTAGTTATTATTTAGATAAAGCTAATATATTTTATATGTAAATATATTTTATTATTTATATTTATAATTAAATTTTTAGGTGTGAATATTTAAAAAATATGAATATATTGTTATATATTTGATTATAAATAGTAGTGCATTATAAAAAATGATGAAATTTCAACGAAATAATATTAATATGAATGTAATACCTTGGAATAAATTCAAACCCCACCAAAAAATCCAATAATACCCCCTTAAACGAGGGTGAAAATCCACAAAATGTTAAAAAATCGGGGTACCCAGACAAAAAACTCAGTTTTGGAGGCCTTCTGGGCCTCTTTTGGCCTCGAAAATCGCTTGACCAAGGTCCCCCCGAGTCACTGCGACGTAGAGCTCGTCACAGGCTTCGATTTGATATGTGGTAGAGCTCAAACGGACACCTGGATCAAAAGTTATGACCGTTTGAAGTTTGAGTTGCGTTTTCAACATATTTTGAATCTTTTTTTAATTTTTTTTAAATTTTTTAGTACTCAAATTGTTATTAAATGACTATTACTCCATAATGATTATCAAAATATTAATTAAAAATATATTTTTAATTTTTTAAGAAGTCATTTTCACTAAATATCTTAAATATTAAGTATAATAAGTGTAAATGTACATTTATACTTATCTAAAATATATTTAAAAATTATATATTAAATTTATATAACAATATAACTATATTTATATATTAATATATATATATATTTTTTTTTTTGAAGCCGACCCTTTATCAACGCTAAAAAAAGCGCTGATAAAGGCCCCTTTTATCAGCGCTACTAAGCAAGCACTGATAAAGGGGGCCCTTTATCAGCGCTAACAAAAGCGTTGATAAAGGGGGGTCCCTTTATCAGCGCTAAAAAAAAGCGCTGATAAAGGGGTTCCTTTATCAGCACTTTTTTTAGAGCTGATAAAGGCACCCTTTATCAGCGCTTTTTCGTTAGCGCTGATAAAAGGGGGCGCTGCGAAAAACTGTTTTTGTGGTAGTGAATATGGTAAAGCTTTATCCCATATAATGCTTAAAATGGTTTTTATCCAATTGAATTATAGTATGAGATATTAAAAATATATTATCCCCATGATAACCAAGATACCCAACACAAAGGAAGGTCAACTTTAAAACACCTCAAACAAATCTACAAACATATGTTTACTACCTCAGTTTTTCTATCACTTTGATGATGATAAGATGAACTCATCTTAAAACTAGTCCCCTATAATTTGAATAGTTCATGATAAAACAAACCTATGAAAATGGGATCTCATTCACTAACTATCACAGTAGGTATACCATGAATATTCACTATTTCCTTCATTAAATCCATCGATACTTCTTCTTATACCAATTTTGGAATAGTTAATGATTGAAGTAGTCCAGCTGGGTTTAGAGAATTATATTTAATTTTATGAAAAGTATATCATTCCCAAAAAAACTGAGGTAAAGAGTGGGTCATTCTTGGTCAGAACACCCCATTATCTATCCTTTTGTAGGTTTTAAGATACAGAAAATGTCATCCTTTAGGCGTGGAATGGAAAAAATTTCATTAATTTTTGTATGAAAGAAGAATTTTGGGATATTTCCAATCTCTATGTGTAATATAGAATCCCCTCTCAGTACGAATTTCCAGGTTTCTTATAGCATCCTTACTATAAAGCTTTTATAATTTTCTGAAACTCATTATCATGAGTCATCTCTGCCCGAACTACATGAATCTCCTCCCAACACGGTTCAGAAACAACTACCTAGTAGAATTATCCTTCAAGTATAACCTTGGACAAAGTACCGGCTACGTTATTCATCTTTCATGGTCAATATATGATCTCAAAATTACACCCCATTAGTTTTTCCTGCAAGCATTGCTGATTCCATGTCATCACATGCTGGTTTAACATATGTTTCAAATAAGATGATTTGTTAATACTTTGAATCATCTTCCCAACAAATATTCTCTCTAATGTTGGATAGAAAAAAACCATTATAATCAACCCCTTCTCATAAACTAACATATATGGGCTGTTTTCAGATGTATCCTTACTATAGTAGTCAAAAAGTCACCCTTCTTGTACCAAAACTGCTCTGATTCCCATCCTCGAAGCATCGCATTCAATAATAATGTCCTTAAAAAAATAGTAACCCAAGTATAGGTGTAGTTATTATACATATCATAAGCACTTCAAAGGCCTTCTATGCTTCTATATTCCACTTAAATTCCACTTTTTTGTTAAATTTCATCAATTTCCTATCAATATTTCGATAATCACTTATGAGTTTTTTATAGTACTCGGTATTCCTAAGGAAACCCCTTACTTTAGAGTTTTTGGTACCCTATATTCCTCAACAAATTCATGTTTCTTAGGATCCATGGAAAATCCTTTTTCTGAAATAATGTGCCATAAATATCCCACCTTCCATCTTCCAAAAGTATATTTTTTCTTTTTGTCATATAGGGCATTGTTTCTCATTATTTACAGTAGCTTCTATAAAATTTCTAGATTATGCTCGTATCTTCTCTTGTAAAGTAATATGTCACCATAAAACACTAAAACACCCTTTCTTAACATAACCTAAAATATGTTGTTCATCAATGCTCAGAAGGTTTCAGGTGCATTCATTAACCCAGATGACATGACTACAGACTCATAGTTTCCCTCATGCGTCTTGAATGTTTTTTTTTCTAATGTCCTCATCCATTATCTAGACTTGGTGGAAACTAACTTTAAAACCATTTTGGTAAATTAAGTCACTCCATGTAATTAAACCATTAGTTTCTCAATCACAAGAATAGGATACCTATTAGGAACGATTATACTATTTAGATCTTGATAATCAATACACATTCACCACCCCCATATTTCTTTATAACCATTATTATCAATCTTGAATTAGGGTTGGGACTTTGCCTGATGAATCAGAATTCTAGTAGCTCCTATACTTGAATTTTAATTTCATTTTTCATGTGGTAATCATGTATTTATATTCTGATGTTCATTGATTCGTACCCAACTTTCATATTAATTGCATGTTCAGTATCCCTGCATGGCAGCAACCTCCTTGGAGATTCAAACACTGCATAGTATCATACCAATATCTCTTACAATTATTTTTGTTGGTTGTAGTATAACTATATTTCTATATCCCTTAAATCCTCTATTACTGACCATTATACCCCCTACAAATGCTTCATTCTTTCCCCAAGTACACCAACAATGCCCTTGGTAATTTCAGTGGTGTCCTAACTCCCTCCAATGTCACCTGCTTCCCTTAATAATCAAATTTCATTATCATTCCTTTCAAATTGGTCATCACAAACCCTAATGTTTCTAGCCACAAGATTCCCAAAACCAAATCCATCTTGGTCATATCAAATATATAATAATCAACAAAAAAAATCAACTATTCCCAACACAATTCATAGTGACTTACATAGCCCACTAGAAGACATGCAATGGCCATATCCCAATCAGTTGTTAAATGGTTTGGTCTCCTCCACGTGGAATAAAAATGTCTTGTTAGTCACATGGATATGAATTTATGACTCACCCCACTATCAATTATTACCAATAGCAAGACTTATTCCACTTTCCCCTCCACTAACATTGACTGGGTACCACCAGCACTGGTTATCTCCATACTAACAATAGTAGTTCCCATCATCTATAGTTTCCATACGCTTCCTACCTCTCCTTCCCCTAATACTAAATTTTCACTTTCTACTTCTACTTCTTCCTTTGGTTAAATAATTTCTCACATCAAAATTTTATATCCCTTATCAAGAAATTGGTGTCCAAGGTTGTACTTCTATCCACATGAGTAACATAATCCCTTGTAATTTTGTTCCCAAAACTCCTACCTACACAAATTTCTTAATCCTCTCCATCGAGGAGTTATCCCACCTTTCTTTTCCTTTATAGCCATGTCTCTAGCAGGAAGGTTCCTTTCCACTACATGAATCCAACACCTATTCTTTCCTCCTAAACTTATATTCTTACTTTTCATTTCAGT
Source organism: Viscum album (assembly GCA_963277665.1). Taxonomy (NCBI): domain Eukaryota; kingdom Viridiplantae; phylum Streptophyta; class Magnoliopsida; order Santalales; family Viscaceae; genus Viscum; species Viscum album. The sequence continues at coordinate 1,123,044,830 of OY728121.1, forward strand.
AAGTATGATAATTCCAATTACTAACAATTCACACTCCACACATCGGGATAGAGTTCCTAACTGCTCCTTTGTATGTGCTTTGTGAGTCATAATGGTGAAACCAATTTTTTGTTTTAATCCCCCTATAAACATAATCATGCACCACCATTTTTTAAAGTCTATAATTTGTAAATCCACCCACTCAAACTCATCAACATAAGCATCCACTGATCCTATTTATTGTAACCCCTTTAGATAGACTATTAGATCCTCTTCCTCAAAATTCCCATATCAACCCAAAATTTCCTCTTTTAGCTATCTCTAGGTAATATTTGGCCAAAATGACCTCAAATAACTAATCCAATACTAAGACATTCCCTCCTTACAGAGTTTTTCCAAAGATACCTTGAGCTCCTCTTGTTGTTATTGGATTGTGAAATAAATATTTTCTCATGTTATCTAAACAACTAGATCCTCTCCAAAAAATAAAGGTATATTTATCTACCTAGCCAAAATTTTCATCTCCTCCTGCTCTTTTCCACTGAAACTAGGACCTTCCATAGTTTCTACATTTTGGATTCCTTCTTTGGTTACGTCATTAAAATTAATTCCTCCACCTTCCATTACCATTATCTTCCCTTTATCAAGGACTAATTCGAAACCTTCCTCCTGAATTGGTATGTGGTAAGATATTGTGGTGACCAACTCTTAGAACTAGAGTCCCTATCATTGATAGGCATCCTTCTGATGCTGGTAGGTATCTTCCAGCCATTTTAAGCATGCCTCTTGACGTTTCATACCAATTTTAAGGTCAGTTTTAGTAGTCTCCAATAGTGTTAGTATATTTTCCATGCATTTGGACATATAGAACCAATTTTATACTTCTGGATCATCTTATCTATCTTCTAGTTTCTCTCACTAAAATCTCACTATCTACGAAAATCAAGTTACTTTCAATGAAATAACCAAATTGATAGGATATTCTATTAAGTGGAGAGAAATTAGACAATAATTCTACTCCCTTGTGATTTATTTGAAGCTGGACTAGAAGGAAAAGGAAAATTATAGTCTAACCTCCTGGAAGAAGAAGACTCCCAAGGCCCTAGTAGATTCTAGTTTCACCAACAAAATAATCAATCCCTCCTCCACTATGTCTTGAAAATTTATTTATTTAATAGACTAACAGTAAAGGAATGACTATTTATAGCTCTTCCCCCCGGGCATCCCACCCCTTCTATTGGTAAGTGAACTATATAGGTGTCCTCTCCCAAACTAGGCCCCCTCCAAACCTATCAAAATGTAATATACATAGGTTTTCGTTTCCTAGACATACCTACCAAGTTTTTGTTCTCACTACTATCTATACTTTTCTATTTTAGGTTTAGGTTCTATTTCATCTTTGATCACCTTGGAGTTATGGTGGTATTGAGGATGGATGGCGACCTCTGAGTCACACGAATATTGTGTCGGGTATTTGGTTTACTTTTGTATAGTTTTTTTATTCTCCTGGGCAACCACTTTTGTATCTACCACTATTTAATTGTATAGTTTTTCTAGAGTGGTTGTCTTACTTATTTATTATGATTCATTTAATGTTTTTTATTACAAAACTGTTCTTTTTTTGGTGCATGGACCCTATGGTTTACAAAGTGTTAATACAGAAATTTTGGTAAATATTCCACTTTGTTTTTTTATATTTATTAGGAAAATCATTCTCACTTGTGTATATCTGATTACCTGGTGCTTGTCTCCAGCTCGTGGGGATCAAGAACACCTTTCAGGTATGTCACAAGTTGACTTAGGTGTCATGTTTAGGGGTATCATGGAGTTAGTTTGTGACATGGATGTCAAAATTTCATTCCTTAGGGAAAAAATTGTGGAAAATGTTTATATGACACAACATGAGGGGTTTGTGAATCCAATAGATTTTAATAAGGTATGCAAGTTACAAAGATCCATTTATGGGTTTAATCAAACATCCATATCATGGAACATTCACATTGATGAAGGCATAACGTAATTTGGTTTCATAAAGAATGAATGTGAGCCATATGTTTACAATAAATTGAGTGGGAGTGAAGTATTTTTCCTTGTAGTATATATTAATGACAAATTACTTGGTTCAAATTATATTATGATCTTATAGTTAGGTAAAATATAGTTGAACACATTCTTCTCTGTGAAGGAGTTAGGTGAAACAACTAACATTCTTGGGATCATGATCATTTATGATTGATCTAAGAGGATTCTTGAGATAAGTTAGAGTACATATATTAACAAGGTGTTAAAGAGATTAGGTATGAAAAAATATAAGATAATATTATTAAAATTGTCACTTGGTAGAAATTTTTTTAAGAAATTTTTTTCTGAGACACGAGATGAGAGATAGAGGATGATCAGGATTTCATATGTGTCAGTGATAGGATCAGTCATGTATGTTATGTTATAAACTAGGATTGATGTTACCTACACCTTGAGCATGGTAGATAGATATCAAGAAGATCCATCAGTCTTTCATTGGATAAGTATATGAGGTGTACTAAGGATATATTCTTGGTTTATATATGAGGTGAAGATCCAATCATTAGGAGCTATAAAAATTCAATTTTCTAGAAAAATAATGATCCTCTGAAATCATAGCCAGGATATCTCTTCACCCTCAATGAAGGAGTTGTGATTTGGAAGAGCTCAAAACAGTGGGTGGTCACTGATTATATATCAGTGTCCACGTATATATCAATTACAGGGTATATACAGATGTTAGTTTCTAGAAAAATCATGATCATATGAAATCATAGTTGGGATATGTCTTCACCCTTAATAAAGGTTCTATAAACATGAAGAGATAAAAGAAATAGGTGTTCATTGATTCTACAACATTTTTCAGGTATATTGTCTCTTTTGATGTAGCTAAAGAAGCAATTTAGATATGAAAATTTGTTCAGGAGCTTGATGTGGTGCCTAAAAGTAAAGATTCTATCACATTGTATTTTGATAATGCTAAAACGGTAACCCTTGACAAGGATACAATGTCACATAAAAGGAAAAAACATATAATTTGAAAGTTTTACGTATTGGGATTATTTTTATCAAACTAGTAAGGTCACAGAAAACACAGTTTTTACGAAGAACATGATAGACTCATTGAATAAAAGTTTATCTCAACATAACCATAAATATCACATGACATCCAACAGACTCAAATTCATTAACAGTTGGTTTTATTCCAAGTGGGATTCTATTTGAGTTGGTGTCCTATAACAAATTACTTTTTACTTTTGATTACCTATATATTAAATGTATTGAATTTTAATAAAATTATCCCATTATGAGTGTTATTCTTCGTAACATTAATGTGATAATGTCCTTAGATTATATGTCACATAAAAAGGGAATAATTGTTTCCTACTATGATGAAAACCATGAAATGCTATGAAGATATTCTTAAATATATTTTCTATGGTTGGATGGAATCTATTCTAAAAGACACATATGATATAGGCTATAAAGTGTTGGTGTATCATAAGATATTTATACTTCCTCTCATAAATTTCACACTTGGTGATCTCTAAGAGAGGAGGTTATAAGAATAGGCTTTCCCTTAATAATTTCACTTGTTGTACATGTCATTGGAAATTACTATATGTGAATGTTTGCATTGGTCTTTAGACTTGAGATTATTGTTAAAACATATCATGTGTTGTGTACTTATATGTTTTGAAAAAAACTGTAACAAAATATATTCACAGTGAAATATGATATGTTTTTCATGCCACAAGTGATTTGACATTAATTTATTAGTCAAAAAAATATTTTCTCCTTCCGAGTTAATGGAAATAAATATATCAGACTCTTTGATTAGAATGAAACTATCTAATTAAGTCTATGACCATAGTAGTTTTATCAACAAGTTTACTTTAGGAGAATTCAAAGAATGATATATCAAACATAAGAGTTTATGACACTAGTAATGTAACATGCTTGATGAGATATTGAGAAAAAACAATTATATTACACAGTGAGCATTCTTAGGAGGTTTTGGTTGTCACAAAATTAATATCTTTCTCTATGGTTTTTTTGACATGTTGTTAAATGTTTACCTTTAACATTAGGTCAGTTGGAATAATTTCAATGATAAATAGACCTATATATCCACAAACTAATTAAATGTATTGAATATTAATAAACTAATTTTTCTTAACCATTCAATTAATTAAATGTATTACCATATAGACATCTTCCCCAGAACAACTATGTATTAATACAATCCATTATCATACTGACAATGTCGTAAATGTCAAGATAAATTGTCGATTAATACATAGCCCATGTTTCACAATAATTATCTGCTATGCTTCAACCTCAATTCTGGGGTCATGGACTTGGGTGGGTTAAATAAAGTAGTATGTAGCTCCCAAATGAAATATGGTGTACAACCAAATAGAATATAAGAAGATGATACCTCGAACGATGTCTGGCTCGCTTGAGACTAACAAATCTAAAACATGAATAACGACCCAAATTTTTATTACATGACCATTACATCAATTTTTCTATCATGTTTTAATAAGATGGCCTTCCCCTTAACCTGTTCAAAAAAACATAATAGTGATACAATCCATGATCCAATGGTTTTGTATCATGGGTAAATTAGGATCATATATCACTTCTATATAATAAAACCTAATAATTATTTAAATCCCTCTTTATCATCCTAAAATCTCACATGTTCTCTTTAATACATATAATCACCTAAGGATATACATCAAATAAAGGGGTGAGCCAAAAGCTTAGTAAAGGGAGTAATAAGGGAGAAGGATCAATAGTACATAGGTGAACATAATCAACATCATCACATCATAATAATATGATCATCATTATAATCAAAAGAAAAACATTTTATAAAGACATAAAATGTGACATATGGATAGTAATTAAACATCATAACATAGTGGTAAAATATCACACATAGTTGTGAACAAAGCTAGCATCATATTCATGCATAACATATGTGCATAAATCATAACATCGTGATTGTGAAAAAATATATCATCATGTTCATGCATAATACACATAATTTCATGAGCTATATCACATTACCCAATGCATTGGAGAGCTATATAATTTGGTGACCACCCATCACATCATAAAATTCTTATAATCATGCAAGCCAAATTCAAAGTAAACATATAGTCATGAAATAAACACTTGTAAAGGAATGAATTTCATAAAGGATTTTTAAATAATAATTTCATGAATAACCTTTAGGGTTAACAATTGAATAAGAGAAGTCTTATTTTGTCATAAAACATCATCATTCTTTAGTGGATAAGAAATAACTAAAGTGGAGTCAATGGTATGTTTCCATAAATTAATTTCTTTTCAAAAAGGTTTTGTAAATGGATTAGAAAACATTTTATAAGGGTAGGAACATGTATATTCTTGAAAAGAAAAGGGAAAGAATAGTGAAATGACATTTGAAGAACATCCAAATAGAAAATAATGTGAAAGAGGAGATAACCCAAAAAGGTGTTTGATATGAGTAAGCATATTATATGCATCCTTGTCCTCATGAATTAAAAATACCTAGATATAGATAATAAAATGATTCATTATACATCTAATACATCATTGATATTATTCTTATAGGATTCCTTTTCTACATTTATTTCACCCTAATGAGGATCAGTGTAAATTGCTGACTCCAATGGATAAATATTCCTTTCTTGGAACAGTACTATGTGCAAGTGCCTATAACGATCCACAATTTTATTTCAATTAAGGATATTTTGTTATCCTGAATTGATTATATAGAGATTGAGTTGGCAGTAGTGATTTACATTTGATCTAAAATAAATAAATTTACTAGATTAGTACTCTGTTTTGATTACCAATGTTATAGAGATTATTGACTTATTAATCATTAACTGTATCTCACTATTTTATCAAATCCTAATAGCCCTCAACTACTATATTCAGGGTATTTTATCACTTGAGTATTCTAGTGTCAAGGGTCCTTTAAAAATTCTCCTCATAGTATAAGCTATGGTTATTCCACTACTCGAAGAGTTTTAAAGTAGTATTTTGGATGGTCATCTACATTGAACCGGGACTCCTTCATCTATTGAGTGGATTCCAAAATTCTGTAAATCCTAACCTTATATTTACCCAACACTTTGTCTCTAAATTTGAAAAAAAAAACTAGCTATGTCTATTTCCTTGAAGAAAACTTTAGTTAATTCGACCCACCAATTTCAAAATAACTCCCCGATAGTTTCAGGCACTCCAACCTATATCTGACAAGCACCTTGTACTTATGGTTTTTTTAAAATTCAAGTGATTTAATCCATTTTAATTAATATTTCTTTGATGAATTTTAGGTTTTTCATAGTGAATGAAATATATTTCTAATTATCATGCTTATTATTAGGTGATCACAATCAAAATTTAACCATACATAAATATAAAACATTCATCATGCATTAATTTATTTTTATCTATGAAAACTTATTTATTATTATATATGATCGAATATAAACTACACATGCAAAAAAATAAATATTCATATTATAAATAAATGAAATGTTCATGAGTTATTTATAATGGTTGATCCATAGAGTTGATGCTGGATCAACTAAGACCCTAGGGGTAACTCCATGAGTTGTATCCAACTCATTTTACAATGTGCACCACATACAATGCAACCATATCTTGTCTGGTGCATTACTGAACCTTGGTGTGAACTATATCTCCTTCGTCTTCCTTATTATACAATAATACTCACTTGCTAGTGATGGGGTCTATGTAATGAGGGATTCATATAAATAAACTCCCTTATGGACACATATCCTCTTATATATACAATCAGGTTGAGGTAAGATGCATAGATATTTGTTAATTAATTAATTATTAAAAACATTTCACATTAAAATTCTTAAATAAATAAATAATAAACATAAAATATACATTGTCTAGTCAAGATCTTGACCATTTTACATTCATTAAACTTTCATAATAAAATTTAATTTGAACAGAATTACACATGAGAGAATTTATTATGATTTTAAATAAAATAAGTTAATTATAATTCATTATCTAAAATTTCAATGGCATTGGAAATGGATTTATTAAATTCTTAATTGATTAAAACATTCTTAGGATTTTTTTTCATATTTTTTGGGAAATTATGTATCGGGTATTCCATATAAGTGTGCAGGAGGATGAAAATAAACTTTTTCCATTAAATCAACATCAAAACATCAAATCTGATACTGGAAATACCCGGTTATCATTGTGAGGATCTCATGTAATTTAAATAATCATGAAAATTAAATTGAACTAATACCTCATCGGATTAGTAATAATTAACATATTGCATTCATCGTTGACAATCATTGATCGAATGATCTAAAGTGAGAACCCACTAGATCATCCACACACACTTCATAAACTTTCCACTATAATGATCAATGAAGTCTAGGTTATAGTGCATAGATGTAAAGAATATTTCAATGTACTCATGCTTTCTAGAGAACCAGTTACTTGATTCAAGAAGTAGATCTTGGATCGAGGTTCTCTAAAATATAATTTATCACTCTAGGAAATGTGAGAGATGTGGGAAAATCTATCAACTTCATGGGAGAAATAGTACCTAGTAATTTTATCTTATATTGGTTTATATAGGTAGGTTAAAACTTATTAAAATTACACTTTTCCATTTAATAATTTTATCCTTCGAAATATACCATATAAGTCACTTATAGCCTAGTAAACATGTCATAATACTCTTAAAAAATTTATCACTTACTTGTAACATCAATATTATGTTACATAACTTGACTCATTTCTCCCAAAAAATATTTAATGAAACTTGAATAATGAATATTCATTTGTAAAATATTTTTCCTGTATTCACTTAATAACTTTTGAATAATTTGAGTTAATAAATTCAATACTTATTATTATAAACATGAATAATTTTTAAATTATTTACTTTCTAGTGATCATTTAAACTCATTAATTACTCAAACCCTATCATGGGGCCCACCATGTATTAAACTCTAATTCATTAGAATTGATCAAACTTTTTAAATAACTTTGTGTGTCACCCTCTGTGCCTTTATCTTGATAGAAGTGAGTGTCACTCACAAACCAAGAGTAGTGTACGACAACATGTCAAGGACCCTAAAGAGATAACTTTAAGTCAACGAAATGAAAACCCTACCTCTGAACATACACTGAGTAATATAATCTCTTTGAATCATGATATCTCATAAATTTGGATTCATATATTATGTCACCATCATTATATGATTTATTTATTCTTTATTTGGCCACCCTAAATGAACTTACCTCTATCTACCATCGCCATGGATTTAATAAAGGTACTACCTTCTTGGTCAAAAGGGCCTGAGATATCTCTACCTATAATTAGGATTGAAAAATCCTTTCTTTATTATTCAATCAATATCATACCATTTATGATTAACCTAAGGAAATCTACCTCCCCATGGATATAAAATGCCATGGTTTTCATCATGCATGAAAATACATGACCAATGATAATAATAATATCAGATTAAGAGAAAAATGCACATGTTCATAGATAGGAACAACCAATGAAACCCAAAAATTTTGGACTTACTATTAGAAAGTCATTACTCATGATATCATGTACTGAGGTCACTAAGTGAGAACTTCATGAGAAGAAATATCAATGTTTATGAGACCCCAACACCTAATATCCAAACATCATTTGACCCTTTATAATGATTTATTTATATGATGGGAAATATGTTAAAGATTACTTTCATTGTATCTAGAGGTTCTCATTATAGTTAGGAACTATTATAAACTTTTGTTATGACTGTAATCTAAGAACATTACCATATATATATAATACATGAATAAGTAATTTTACTATCATGGTAAGTGAAACATATGTATATATCGAGTTGTATATATGTAATGGTAATCAATGTAAACATAGGAGTTGCATCTAGGGTACCCACTCTCAAAAAAAATAACGTGTTGTTTTCATTTTTTACATGTTACAATTACATTATTATTATTTCATGTGAAATAAAATTATATTTTGATTGAATACATTAAAATTAAAATGAACATATGAAAATAAAACAATAAATATGAGAAATGTAGTTATCAGAGAATCGTGAATTTGGTAAAATTAATTTTATAAATCCATTTTAAGAAATATTTATTATTCTAAGAAATATATATATATATATATATATAATTGCATTGTGATTCAAGGGTTAATAATCCTTATTATAAACTATTACTAATTAATACATTATAAGTATTTAAATAGAACATTATAAAATCATGATTTTAAAGTTAGATATATTTTCATACCATTAAAGAATGTATTATTATTTTATTAAATTCATTAATAAATATTACCATTAAAAGAATGAATTATTATTTCATTTAATTATTATAAACTACAAAATCATGTATCTCATATGTATTTCAAGTCTTATTATATTCATTATATGTTTCATGTTACTTATAATTATAATGTTTGTTGGAGTATATGATATATTTGTTATCATATTTTACATATATAATTAAAGTATAATATTTATATTTAATTTTTTACTTTCCATTCATGAAACAGTGAAATATTAATTAACTTATTATATTCATTTATTTATCACTGACATTATTCCATGCGTTTATTTAATTAAAAAATAAAAATAAAATTAATAATATGATTCAAATATATGATAAAAATATACACTCAAAATATGAGATATTACAGTTATAGAGTAAATGAGAAAGGCACAAAACTTATATGGACCAACATTTGGCACTAGAAAAAGTCAATCCATATTCACTGGGTCTATGGATCTAGGAAAAACTTTGGGAATCATTATGTTTCTTATATATATTAGCTCAAATATTTTGTATAAATTTCCTAATGATGTAATTTTAGGGTACTCAAACCCTTCATGAACATTAAATAGTTCATGTAAAACCTCCTTCATGATTTTGATTATACCAAGTCATTTATTCTCTCATATCCAAATGATGTAATCTTAGGGTACTCAAACACATCCTAAACATTAACTCAATCATGTGAAACCCACTTAATGATTTTGATCATACCAATATCATTAAAGAGCACAACACCAAGAGGAAAATCAAACCTTTTCTATATATTATCTAGTTGGTTAACCTTAGTACACACTAGTGGTGTAATACATAACTATCCAATATCTATTGAGAGAAAATGCCTCAAAAGTTGGTGGACTAATAAAATCTTTCATCATTGACATGATTATTTAAAATTTAGATATACAATAAAACCATTTTCATCCAATGTTCAGATAGATTCAACTACTTTCATATTATTATTTGTGTGTTTTTAAAAGTTATTAGAAGTTCTTATTTGAGAAGACAGAAATTCTAGATCATTACAAAAAGATCCATAACTGTTATGTAATAAATTTTTTTATAATTGAATAAAAAAATGAGGAAATATATAATATGTATCCTTCCTATATTAAACTATAATAGAATAGAAATATAGTTAATGAATAAGTTGGTTGGAATAATTATCTAAATCAACTAACACTTGGTAGGAAGAATCAATTGATCATTAAAGATCCACCTCTATAGTAGCTTCCACATTACATAATAGATGCAGCTTCTCAACCATCATAGTTAATTCCTAACAATTTTCTAGTATTTTCAATTCAAATTATTATTTTCACCAGTTACACATTCATAGTTACTATGTGAGACTCGTAATACTCAATCTCTACTTTCTGAACAACAATCCAACCTTAAATTTGTGATTCTTAAACATCTTTGTATTTCAACTCTTGAGTAATTCACTTCACTAATATTACTGATGATCAATGGTTTTGGATACATAAAGATATTTTTACCAAGATTTAATTTGTTCTAAACCAACTAGAGTATGTTGGATGATGACATATAATTCTCTATAATCAAATTCATATTCTCCAAAACCTATAAATACCTAATAGTGGAAATCCACTTTAATAGCCATTTTAGCTATAGGATTATTGGTAATCAATGAATGGATGCTTTTCCACACAATTTCACATGTTACTTGGTTTACAGCAGTAGATTCAACCCCTGAGTCTACTTCATCTTCTGAGATCAGAAGGTATGTTGGAATGAGAGCACTCACTGATAATTTCTTAAGAGCTGTTTATGAGGTGGAATATGGGGATAAATCTAAGGTTCCCATATCAGGATGAACATGCACCAAGGGAACTTGGTTAATGTGAGTGTTGTGAATGAATGGGATAGTAAAGCTTCTTTGTAATGATTCGTGAATTCCTTATTCCATGAATTTATAACCCATGTCTACACATCTAAGTGGGGAACATGAACTTTATTTTCTAATATTAAAATAAAATAGTTTCATTAAATACCTAATATAGTATTTGTCGATTATTTATCAATCCCTACGATTGGATCCTCTTCCTCCCAAACTAAAGAATTTAACTCAATGAAAAAACCTTCCTAGTTTGATTCCTTTCTTGTCACAGCATAATATTTCTATTTAGTTTGGAAAGGTGGTCCATGTGTTTGAGGAATGAAACCACTCAATGTTATACCCTAATAGAATTCCAATCTTACCCAGTAATCCTATTCCATGAAATGACCTTTATTCAAAGTGGAATAATAAGTATTCTAGGTCTCACAGTCATGTTGGGTTGGGGATTTCCTTGGATTCTTTTCTTTTGGCCTTAATCCACTAATCCATAAAAAGATATACATTTGGGATCTTAAAGTGATATTGAGAAGTGGGCAGACCTTACTCTTAGCATCCTCTTGAACTAAACTAGTAACTTTCTGTTAAATCTATATTTTGATCAGCACTACCCCAAGAACTATGGATGGGGAGGAACTTATCATACATTTCACTAAGAATTGAGACTATGTCAATTTTTTGAAAGTCCTAGAGGATGATTCTAACTTCCTCATGAAACAAATAGGGAGTATTATTTTCTAATAACAACCATCTAATTCACTCTAGTATAAGATTATGATTCTAGTAAACTGAAAATTTTAAAGTCTAGATCAATCCATATAATTTGACATCCTTTAATTGGGATTCAAATGTAATGTAAATTTGGTTCATCCCAAATAGAAAAAACCACTCTTTATAGAAATTCACTTCAAGAAAAAGATCACATTGGAGACATTATCCCATACTTTGAATATATGTATAAGATATATTGATGGTAGAATATTCTAAAGTGACTGATTCATGTATTTGAGGTTGGTTATCAATTATCACTATAGTGTGCGCTATATTGTACAGTTCAATATTACCACTTTTACAGATGATTTTCACATCAAAAGATATGTTTTTGTGATGGTTTAAACCACACAGTCGGGAGGTTGGTATAAATTTCCAAGATTTTGGTATCACTAAGGTGAAAAAAATCTATATAAAGGAAGCATGCTTGACCATGGATAGTTAAAAAAGACTGGGCCTAAAAATCATAGGAGTACTTGGTGGCATAGTTACATAAGAAACCATCAATCACACTCAATATTATAGATCATTAGATATGTGTTTCTATATCCTCATTAGAAATCATAATTAATGACTTAGTCGTTTCCTATAGAAAATTTGATAAAAGGTTAGTCAAATTACTGTAAAATGGAAGAATTATGGTGAAATATCCTAATGAAAACATAATATAGAGAATTAAAATTCATATATTTTTTTAAAAAAAGTATAAATATTCATCCAAATCTATTGCTCGGTTGTATTCACCCAGATCTCCTCAAAGAGGCATGCTCAGTATGACATGCCCAACATGAGCATGCCCAACTGAATACATCAAGTCCTAAAGGGATACAGTGGAACCCAATATTATGAAAGAAAATCATCATCTATGTTTAAGTAGGAAAAAATAGTTAGATTCATATAAAATATTTATCCACGTCATTATGAAATTTTAGGAGCTGGTCCTTCATTATTATAGAGGAGCACCATGGTTTCTATTGAATACCACATCGGTGTTCACTGCTTAGTAGAGTCTGGACCATGTTGGATGTAGAGAGTAAACCGTTGTATCTACTAATTCACGCCCTCATATTCTCTGGAATTCTCCCACATCCTCAAACCTGAGAACACACTCAAATTCAGTCCAATTCCATCATAGGGTCTCATATTCCTCAAAATTTGATCTTTCTCATCCTAATTGGATCTAATTTATAGGGGATTCATTTATAGGAGATCAAATTTTATTAGAGGAAACTCCAAGAATCCTCAATGGATGTTTGAAAATTTGTAAACAGAAGGAATGGTACAGTGCCCTACCTCATGCCCACACATTCCCTACCACATGTATGTGTATCCTCCTCTATGAATGTGTGTTCCTTAGTGAAGCTCCACATGCACCCTCTATTATCCATGTGTGCATACTCGAAGCTCCACCCAAGATCCCCAAGTACTTACAAGCAGTTACCTCAAAAACCCAATCTCCCATGACTCCTTTGTCTATAAAAGGGACCTTTATCCACCCATTTTTCACACACAAGGGAACCCCAATAACATGATAACCTAGAACTTTATCTAATATACTCAAGTTTTCTAAACTCTCCCTCAAGTGATTTTTAAATCAAAAATAAAGTGAAGGGGAAATAGTGATATTTGTTTCATCTAGAGGTTTTGATAACCAAACAATTTTTTAAAAACTACTTTTATCAAGACTCTACTTAGGATATAGAAAAGAACCCCTTAGCGAAGATCTCCTAAGCAATAAGGGAAGAACCACATGGAACCTAGGCTTCCCCTATGTAGAGTCACACCCAACCCTCAAGTTCTCAATAGGGTTTTTTATTCACCCATGCTTCTCAATCTATTGTTGTCTCCAAAATTCAAATGTGATTAAAGATTACACCCATGATACTTCATTCAAAGGTGTCATGCCTACCTTCCAAATGCTCCACCTGGGTGCTGACTCACCCAAAATACATGTCTTGGCCACATTAAAACCTTTTAGCATACTATATCTCTAGACCTAATTGGAACCCTTTTAACTAGGTCTATACCTAAAAAGGATTATTGTTACTAGGCATATACCATAGCCACGTGATATGCATGACTATTCCATTTTCTATATTCATGTGGCCCTTACGATTATGTATTCCTTTAATAATTAGAGTCTCCCATACCATATGATATCTCCCATGGGTTGTTCTCCCTGATCGGTAGGGTCCTTAGAATGTAGTAAATCATATATTACCTTGATAATAAGGATCCCTCATCTTAGATAATGAATCAGTCTTTTCATAAACCTGATTACCCAGCTTACCCATCTTGGCTATTCTAAAATAGTCTCATGTCCAGAAAACACCCATTCAGACAACTTGGGTCACTTTAATGAACAAAAGGTATAAATGGGCCTCCAAGTTAGTATAAGTCCCTCACATGAATTCATATGAATCATCTTTCAGGTTAAATCATAAAGTGGTTCTCGTGTGTAAATTTCACTCCAAACATTTCTAGGTATTTTTTCCTAATAGTCCTCCCTACATGACTTTATACTTTTCATAATTAGTCCCAGTTTCATGACATTAACCTATAATACATAGTGATCCTGGATGCATGAACTTAAAAGGGAAACAATGGTCTTAAATAGGTTAACGTACAAATTATACAATGGTCATGTTTGAATGAATATAAAATTCAACTGATATGGTCCTTATTAAATGACCTTGAAAGGCATTAAATGCCTCATTATATGGAACTTAACTATGTGGGTTTTGATTCCCTTCATAGGGATATATATAAAACCCCTTTCATGGGCTCAATACTAACTCCAAAACACCTTCTACCTCCTAGGATGGTGATAAATTATAAAGTGACCAACTATAAGGATTTAAAATATAACATAATTAATTAATGGGAGATGATAAAGAACCTCTCATATGATGTTCTCATGGATATATGGTATCAATAAACCACTTTCACAATAATGGTAACCATTATTATTGCTGTTACGTATTTCATGAAAATGTCTTAAATCTATAAGAGAGTCTCAAACTAGAAAATATTATCCCTTGTGGAGTGATTCGACCTCCTATTCACTTGATTCTGACACACGTCACCCCAAAAAATCACCATAATGGACCCATGAGGAGGAAGTGTTGGAAACAAAAAATAATGAAAATATATTATAATTGATAAGAATATATTATGAATAATAATTCGATATTAAAAATAAATAAATTTTTTGGTATGATCATCCAAATTAATTGATATGACAAGTTTAACCTTGACATGATACTCTTTTCGGTTTAATGGTTGGTCCAATTTTCCAAAAATTGATTTGTGATTCATTCTTTATAAATTAGTAGACTTTTTATTTTATCATCACATCTTAATAAGAATAATTTAGTGTTTTCAGGTCCACAATTTTGAAGTTGTATTTGTTAACAATAATATCAATAAATTTTTCTTGAAATATATTTGATGTATTGTTGATTTGAAAATTGACATTTGAGTGATTGGGGAAATTCTAGAATAAGTTGGTGCTTTTTGAATAATTTCAAATAAAACTATAATAATTTATGAAGCATTGATTTTTAAGAATAAATTTATTTTCATTGGTGTGATATGTGTACCTTAAGTATAATAAGATTTGTTTCTATGATTGATATTAATAGTTATCCATGTTGTAATGATCCTTTTGATGAAAGTGATGAGAATATCCACATGAAAATACTATTTACAAGAATACTTTCACACCATTTTTACTAGATATAGAGTACTGAGGTTATTAATATTAGTTTCAAAAGAGAGGTGGGGTTTTTAGTTCTCTTGGTATTGAATAGGTGACTAGAGGGGGTAAAAAATTATTTTTATTTATTATTCACAGTTTTAAATTTATAAGATTTTTAAAATAAATGTTAAAATTTTCAATATAAAGAAAACAAATAACACAATAAATCTTTATAGAGTTTTGGATCTCAAGCTCCTAGTCCTCTCTTTAATCTCCTCTACTCCTCAAGAATATTGGTATGCACTATATCCTTACTTTTTACTAGGAGTAATAACTCGATTATAAGAATTATAGACATTCGTTTTGCATCTAGTGGTACAACCCTACATACCTTTCTCACCTAGAAGTATAACCCCTGACTTTATAAGGAGTCACAACCTTCCTACCTTTTTTCTAGGAGGAATAACCTGACCTTCCTTTTAGATGGGAGTAATAACCCAAATATAGCTTTTGGATGGGAAAATATTAAACCAGATGTTGGAATACAAACAAGGGATTTGAAGTATTAAAACAAATAAAAATAATACAATAACATGAGCATATGATAAAGAATTTCAGCATAGCTCACATTCCTTGGTCACAACAAGTATAGAATATGTCGATGATGATGATCTTCTGTGATCACAGAAAAATAGTAGACACCGAGGAAGTTTCTTGATCAAACTTTTAGAGGAGTAGGAAAGTATTTCATATCCTCGTCGAATAAATTATCGAATGTAAAAAATCTTGGTCAATCTGCATAGGTACATTTTTTTATACTTGAAGCATTCTCTTGAATCATTAAATCTGAGATCTACTAGAGTGAAGCATTATCAAATCTCTGCATGACACCTATTAGTGATATTAATAAAATAATCTGACCATTACCTTATAATATTGAAGTTGTTCTGAAAAAAAATCACAATTGGACTAATGTATAATCCTAAAATATTAAAAATAATATTTAATATGATAATAGTAATATAATTAAACATTGTAAAAATGAAAATTAAATCAATTAATAGAATTACTCTGTATAAATATGCATGAAATTGAAAGATAGAAAAACAGAGCATCATAAGAAAAAAAAATTCATGAGTCCATGTCATTGAAAAAATTCTAGAATTAATTTCAAACAAATTTTCAATTATATTTTAGCATAAAATATTAATCATTTAATAAAGTAAAAAAATTTAACAACTTTAATTGAAAATAAGTAAATAAATTTTATGGAAAAGAAATTTTGAACTAACGATGTCATGACTCAACGTTGGATGTCTGACGGTGTGTCAGTACAAGATTCCATGGATGGTGAATACTGGTGGTGACTCCCGATGGTGAGTCACTGGAGATCGCTCGCTAGTGGTCACTCTACCAATGGTGACTCACCGAATGGTGACTCACCGAATGGTCACTCATCTAACGGTGACTCACTGAATGGTGAGAAAAACATCATTAAAGGGTTTGAAGAGAGAAATATAATATAACTTACCATTGGATATCCAACAGTGTCTCGTGACACACCATTGCATTCCAACGGTGGCTCGTGTCTCACTGTTGGGTTTCAACAGTGAAAGATTAAAAACTAAATCATCAAGAACATTACTATAAATGATCAAAGAAGTACTAATTAATAATATTTTAAGTAAAATAAATCAAAAACAAAAAAAATATTGACATAAAGTAACAATAAAAATTGCTCACTATTGATACTCAACAGTGAGTAAAAAGTCATACCTCTACGGTACAATGGTGAAAAAAATAAAAAAAACATAATAAAATTCATTGAAACAATATATTAAAGTTTCATAATAATACAAAAACACTTTTATTTATCAAAGAATATTAAAATAATAAAATCAATCTTGTTTAAACAAATATACTGCCATGTTTTTGAATAAAAGTAATACTGCATAAAACATGAATAAACCAACTGTTGAAATAACATACTTATGGAATTACAATGATGTATAAAGTAACACCATTGGTTCGACACCAATGGTGTATTATACTTGGTGAAAAAACTCATGCACTGTTGGTGGAAACCAACAGTGTCAAAAGATATCAGTGGTGTTAGGAATGATATACCATTGGGTATCCCAATAGTGTCAAATTATTTTACCATTGTTAAATACAATGCTGTGTAAAAAAATATCAACTGTGTGAAAAAGAACTCAAATACCATTGATAAAAAATCACTAAAGTTTGAGTAAAACATACCAAAAACATAATTGAATTTCATTAAATATTATACAACTATAATTTATCAAAACAAAGAGATAATTAAAAAAGTAAATACCCAATTACAAGAAATCTCCCCCTTTTTTGTAAATTATAAAACATAAGGTTTAATAAATTTTCAAATAATATAAAATAAAAATTATTAAATCTTCAAAAACCTTATCCCCCTTTTTCGGATTTATCAAAAAGTACATTAATATAAAATAAATACATTTATACTCTTTAATAAATCAATTTTAAAACATGATGAACTAATTTTCATTTAAGAAGTTAGGAAACTATTAATGATATATTAATATTATAAAATAAAAAAATGAATTTCTTTATCAAAAAACTAATACAAAATTAATAATTAAGCTTATAGTATACCCAATTAAAACTTCATTATCACAAATTTAACAGAATCCAACAGTTTAGTAAAAATATTAGCTAACTGATTCTCAGTTGGAATAAATTCTAAGCATATATCACCTTAATTAATATGATCCCCAATAAAATGAAATCTAACACCAATATTTTTGGTTCTTCAGTGTTGAAGAGGATTTTTAGAAATACAAATAGAACTAGTGTTATCACAGAAAAGAATAATTTTTTCCAAAATAATATTAAAATCGTATAAAGATTGCTTTATCTAAATACACTATGAACATCAACTAGCCACATCAATATACTCAGCTTCATCTATTGAAAATGCTAATAACATTTGTTTCTTTTAACTCTATGAAATTAAACATTTTCATAAAAAATGACACATACTTGGAGTGATTTTCCTATCAAGTCTATAACATCCAATGTTAGAGTCAGATTAAGATAGTAAATCGAAGAAATTTTCATTAGAATAAAATAGTACAGTACTTATAGTGCCTTTAATATACCGCATTACCCTTTTAATAGCCTTAATATGACTTTCCTTGGTATTCGACCGATATCTAACACACATGCAGACAACAAACATAACGTCTGTTCTAGAAGCTATAAGATAAAAGAGACTCCTTATCATGCCTAATAATGTGAAACGGGCGGTATGGGGTGGGATGGACCAAGCTTTCATGGGTTTGAGCCTGCACTGTTTTTTCTGCAAAAGCCCACATATAATGCAAAAAAAAATTCAAGCCTGCCTCACCCCACATAAACTCATAGTTTACCCGTGGGCTTGTCCACATTCACAAAAAATATATATACTATGTATAATCATTTAAATAATGTATTTTTCATCATTCTTAACAGTAGTTGTGGGAGAAGTATTTAATTACAATAACTAGAGTTTTAAGGGATGTGATGGAACATTTTTATATGGGTTAATGGTGGCATGCGGTGACGCCAATGTGGTGGTGAGATATTGCGATAGAAAGTAGGTGAGTGATCAATGAGGGGGATGAATGATGATGTTGGTTGTGTGGTGATGTCTATAGCTGAACCTATGAATGAACGAAGACTCTCCAGGTAACAACTAGTTTCAGAGGAAGCTATTAGGGTTTCCATGAGTTTATATCCTATTTTCTTAATAAAAAAATAAAATTAAATTATAACAAAATTAAATCATCCTAAAAAATATTATGATTATAATAACACATATAGAATTGAAACCATGTACAGGGGAGATGAGTTCCATTTTTCAAGATATGGGATGACACAACAGGTGAATATGGTTAATAATTACTATATAAATAATATAATATCATATTAAAACAATAAATATAGACCTATTTAAAATTCACATGTGAATAAATAGTAAATTAGTCTGACCATTATGGTGAGAAATCATATGTCATTGTTTAATCATGATTATTTATTAAAAAAATAAAAAGCTAAAGAAACATATATTGTAAAAATAAAAATAAAAAAATCAGGTTTGTGGGAAAGCTTGCACCCGCATGGGTTCAACCCGTATTGGCCTGCACCCACACAAGCTTGACATGTATCAGCCTGCACTCTAAACAGTAAAAAAATTTAGGCCCACCCCACCCCACATCTGCCCCATTACCGTAAAGACGACGAGCCGTGGGCCCACTTTAAATCACTTCATGCCTTTATATAACTTATCAAAGACATATTTTCTAGATTCATCTAAATCTTGTTTAGAGTTTTTTCTCATACAATTCTCATAGTTTTACAAGAATCAAGTCCAAATTTTTTAACAAGATCATTGGAATACTTCGCTTGATTTAAGAAAATTCCATTTTTTTCATTGACTAATTTTCAACCCAATAAAAAAATTAATTTTCTCATTAAGCTCATGTCAAACTCATGTGTAATTATTTTTGAAAATTTATTGCTTAATTTAACATTTTTTGAACCAAAAATGTTGTCATCAACATAAATCTGTATTAACAGAATATCATTTGAAACTCTTTATGAATAAGTTTGCTTCAACCTTACCTTTAACAAAATCATTTTGAATTAAAAATTGAGTTAGTCTTTCACACCAAGCTCAAGGATATTGTTTAAGACCATAAAGATCATTAGACACTTTGAAAAAATGATTTGAAAATTTATTTTTTTCAAAACTAGGAGGTTAATTAACATAAACCTCTTCTAAAATTACACTATTTAAAAATTCAATTTTTACATCCATTTGAAAAAGTCTAAAATTGTTAAAACTTTAAAACTCTAATAAAATCTGAATGCATTTTATTCTAGCAACTAGTGCAAATGAATCATCAAAATTAATATTGTCTTCTTGAAGATAACCTTGAGCAACTAATATAGCCTTATTTCTCACTATATTACCAAATTCGTCAAATTTATTTTGAAAAAACCATTTGGTTCCAATAGCCATTGTATCTTTAGGTAACCCCACTAGATTCCATACTTTATTTCTATCAAACTATTAATGTTATTCATGCATATCATTAACTGAAATTTAATCTTTCAAAGCATATTTAATATTGATTTGAAAAAAATCAGCTACAAAGGTAGAATTAACATAGAAATGTGAAACAGAAGTTCTAGTTATAACTCCATATTAAAAATTTCATATAATATTTTATAGAGAATGATCTTCGTGAGTTTTCTAAACTAATGGAACATATTGATATGACACACTCTCCCCCTCAACTGATGCATCATTACTTTTAGGAATATCTTTAGTAAATTTGAATTCTTTAACCACTTTATCATTATCAAAAAAATCATTACTTTACTTATCATTATTTTTTATGAATTTAACATGCATAGATTATTTCATTATCATAGTTCTTTTATTATATACTATATAAGCCTTACTGTTATTAGAATATTCCAAAAAAATACCTTCATCAATTTTTGAATCAAACTTATCTAGATTATATTTATTATTTAAAATATATACATTACATCAAAAAAACATTGAAATAACCAATTTTGGGTTTTTTATTTTTAAATAGTTCATATGAAGTTTTCTTTAATAAGAGTCTGATATAAAATCTCTTTAAGATATAGAAATCAGTGTTAACTGATTCAGGCCAAAAATATTTTTGGAAGATTGAATTCATTAAGCATTGTTCTTGCCATTTATTGAATAGTTATATATTTTATCTCAAAAAAACCATTCCGTTGTGGTGTTCTAGGGGCAGAAAAATTATGAAAATATACATTGGTTTCAAAAAAAAAAATTCACAGTTTACAAATTCTCTACCTTTATCACTTCTAATAGAATAAATTAAATGATCTTTCTGATTTTTAATTTTCTTACAGAAAATAATAAATTTTCTTAAAGTTTCACTTTTATGAGATAAGAAAATAGTCTAAGTAAATATACTCTAATCATCAAAAATTAAAAAAAACATATATTTCATATCCTAAACTAGTAGTTCTCATGGTTTTAGAAAGATCAAGGTGAAGTAGTTTTAAGAATCTAGCAGTATTGACCATATTTACAGATCTGAAAGATTCATTGTGCTACTTACCTTTCAAACAAGAATCTCATATATATAGTACTTACAAGAATTAAACTTTGGAAGTTCCAAAAATTGTTCATATTTGTCAATAATGTACAACTGTCGAATTTGGATAGGTCCTAACTTCATGTGCCATAGAATATTATCTGTATCTACAGTATTTAAGCACTATACATTTTTCTTAGTCGGTTCAAAAAAATCAAAAGAATATATATTTTCTTTTCTATTAGCATAACTTAAAACGTTATTATCTTTGAAAACAATACATTTATTATCTTCAAATTTAACATACATCCCATCATCATAAAGTTCTTATATTCTAATTAAGTTATGTTTTAATCCATCTACAAAGAGTGCTTTAGAAAATTTATTAGTGGTTAATATACCTACTTCTCCAAAACCTTTAACCATACCTTTAGAGTTATCACCAAAAGTGATAGTACCTCCATCACAAGAGTTAAAAGATATTAAATTATAAATTTCACCAATCATGTGCCTTGATCACCCATTATCCATGTACCATGTGACTTTGGAACTCTTCTGGCAGGCTTCCTACAAAAATAGATTAGGACAAAGGTTTTTTTGGTACCCACGCTAGTTTGGATCCAACTGGATTAGTAAAAAAAGGTTTAGCTACCCATAAAAATGTGAGACATTTATTGTATAGTAATTTGGAAGATAATTTTTTTGAAATGAAAGTCTTTTTATGGCCTAAATACTGAGTAATCTTTAAAGAACATTCATTCGCATAATTCCCTTCCATGTTACACTTAAATCAAGTGAAATTGGAAATATTCTCATTAATTATTTTAACAAAATAAGTCCTGTATATCTGATGAACTTGATTATTATATCTAAAACCCTTTTATCATATTTGGGTTTGTTCATAGCCATTATTTTATCAAATTTCTCTTCGTCTCAAATAAAAGTAGAAAATTTTTCTTTTAAACCGATGATTTCTTTTTTAAGGTTTTCATTCTCTTTGTGAAAAACTTCCAAATCATCACATATTTTCATATTTTAACTTGGTACATAATTTTTTAGGTTCTATGTTCATGTTTAAGATGATTTCATTCCTTTTCAAGTTTATCTAAATCATCACAGACTAATTTAAATATTATATGTTGATCTTCATCATTTTAGACAACAAATATTTTATTTTAACATTCTCATTTTTGACTTTGATCAGTTCAAAATCTTCAACCTTTTTTTGTTCTATATTTCTTAAAATAGAATCATTTAGTTTTTTATTTTCTTATTTTAACTTATTTTCTCTTTGAAATTCCCTGTAAATTTGATCCACTATTAATATATCACTTTGAAATTTTCCATTTTGAGAAATTAATTTTTTAACTTCATTTTAAATGTCAGTTTCATATTCAGAACTGTAATAATTGTCAGAATGTACCTCATTTACAATAGTATCCATAAAACACAGATTTGCAGATTCCATTTCACTTTCAAATCCAACATCACTTTAGTTTGACTCTTCTCTACAACTCCATCCACCATGATATTACTTTATTTTTTTCTTCTTGTATTGTTTATCCTTTTATTATTGTTTTAGTATGTGATAATCTGATTTTATGTGGCCATTTTTCATGAACACATACCAAATTAATTCTGAAGCATCATATTTAATTATCTTACCTCTTTTATTATTACTTCTTTCATCCTCATATTATCTCCTCTTGGATGCTTCTTGAAACCTCTTTTACTCTTCATCTACTTGTAAACACCATTGGTTAAATTTTCAATTTCATCCTTCTAACTTTTCTGTAACTCTGAATCAGAAGAATTTGTAATAACATTTATATTTGATTTAAATGAAATACATTTATTTTTTCCATGATCATCAATATTAACATTTTTCATTTCCATCTCATATTACAGTAATGATCCTATTAGTTCATCCATGGAATATTCAGTAAAGTCCTTACTTTCTTCAATAGACACTTTCTTTGAATTCTATCTTTTTGGTAGATCTCATAGTAGTCTTTCAATAAGGGGTTCATTCTTCATGATTCTCCCAGAGAAACCATGTTTTTGACAATATTTTTGAATCTATTGTACATATCTTTTTTACTCTCTTGATCATTCATCATGAACTCTTGAAATTCAGCTCGATGTATACCAAACTTAGTTCTCTTCAACTTGTCAGTACCTTGGTGAGTAAATTTCAAAGTCCTCCAAATGTCAAAAGTAATCTTTCAAGATGAAATATAACTATACATATTTTTACTTAAATAAAAATAAAATAAATTTTTAACTTTATAATTTAAAACACATTTAGCTACCTCAATACTAGCAAGAGTTTGTAATTAAACATCACGTAATTTATAATGTTTAGAAATAATACACCAATATTCAAGAACAATATTTTTTTAGGAATACCTCCATTATTTCTTTCCAGTATACATAATCACTCTCGTTGAAGTGAGGTGGTCTTATAGGATTCAACATCTCGAATTCCTGATTATCCATAACAGAGTAGTGGATCTTTTCCTTAGACATTTAAGTCTAGGATAATGGTAAGTTCAGAAATATATAATTAAAACAATTAAAACCAAATCCTTAAAAAGGAACCACCCTCTGATACCAATTATTAGTTCTCTTGTTATGGAATAGGTGACTAAAGGGGGTGAATGGTAATTTTTATTTATTATTATCAATTTTAAATTTATCAAAGTTATAAAATCAATGTTAAATGTTGCAGCAGAAAGAAATAAAATAACACAAGAAATTTTTTAGAGGTTTAGATAACATGATCCAAGTCCTCTCTTCAATCTCCTCTACTCCTAATGGAGATTGGTATGCACTATATACTTACTTCTAATTGGGAGTAATAACCTAATTATAAGAATTAAATACTTACCTTTTAAAGGACCCCAGAACACCTTGAGAGGGGAGAGGTGAATCAGGGTGTGAACTTTTTATTTTAAATTGATGGATTTTGTTCCCAATTTGGTAGAAATATGTTAAATCTATCTATTAGTAAAGTGCAATAATTTAAACATTCACATGAAAAAGGAACACACATCAATTTTACATGGTTTATCACTAAGGGCTAGTCCAAGGAGCATATGCTGACGAGTTTTCATTCATACCAAAGTCCAATAATATTCACTAGTTGTGGATTACAAAAGTTTAGCATAGTCACTCTAGGTCAGGTGTACTTCCTTTATAAGGTTTTAGGGATAGCACACTACACCCCTTGGATTACTTTTGTGGACTCCCCCTTTCTCACTATGAAGGGAAGAATCTGAACTCAGATTATCAACTTGAAGGTCGCTTCAATGGTTTGGAATTAAATCATGCAACCTCAACTATAGATAGATTCTCTATTGAAGTCTCATTTCCCCCATATATGTAATCTACGTTTCCACATACTGTTAATTCACAAACTTATCCTCTATGAACTGGCCTTCATCCTCCGCGTACCACATTGTACCTTGTATTGCGAGTGCTTCGTGAACCACCTATCCTTATGTGTACTGTCCTTCTTCAAGGATGAATTCTTCCTCCAAGAACCGCCTCTCTCTCATGGACTGTAAGAGCTTCCACCATGTATTGCATCTCCTATGCAGACATGTCTTCTCGGAAACCACTTCAAACTTCACCGACTTCCTCCTAATTTCTAATCAGAATCTCCGTCGAGGGGTTGTCTTCCCATGAACCACTTTAGACTTCACTGAATTCCTTCTGTATTTTTAATCTCAGTACCGCACCCTAATTAAGGGATTAGTGGTCCTTATATAAGCAATTAGATCCGCATAATCTGCTAAATATAGATTTAAAAAATCTTCAATACAGAACTTCCTTTACAGTGTACCATGCATCTCCTATGATCCATTTTCGCTATACGCTCTATATACCACCACTCTTCTTTTGAGGCGGTCAAACTCTTATGAAAACTAATCCACACCTCGTTTTCACCAACAAAAAGCCATACCATGAACCAACTATTCCATGAAATGATCACCACCTCATTTTCTCCAACGACAAACCATCTTGTGAACTATTTCCCTTCCACATACTTCGAACCTTCATGTGAACCATATCCATCCTGCAAACCGTTTTTCATTCACAATCCACGTACCACCCTTCGTGGCCACATAGCGCTGCTACGCGGAAATTCTGCCTTTTTTGTTTTTCCTCTCTATCCCTCATACCTCTTATGTTCTCCACAAACTCTCTTTTGTGGTCTGCGAACCATGCTTGGGGGACTCCTTTCCATAAAAACTTCCTTTTCCAAAATGTTAAACTCCCTATTTTGAGGCCCTAAATTTTAAAAAACACTGGGAAACTGTGTCACCTTAAACTCTTTATTTGGATTGTATTGTAATAATCATTGCCTTGAAAACCCTTTGATCAACCCAATGTTGATTTAAAATAAACACAAACCATACTATATTTCTATAAAAGAACACTCTTTGGTCCAACAATCTCCCCCTTTGTTGGGTTTGTTGGCAATATGGTGATCAATTCAATAAGGTAACTAGAACAATCAAAACCTGATATGCAAGAAACAATTCATCCAACACTCTAAGTCTATGTGATAAATTCTCAGTGTAGAAAACAAGAGGGTAAGAATTAATTGAGTTCTTATGTCTCAGAAACCTTAAATATTCCCAATATATTTCTCAAAAAACTATAACCAGCAAGATATATTTTTTATTCTCACCCTTTGTTTCTCAACTCTCTTAAAGCTTCTCATTTCTCCTCCATTTATCCTCCAACCTTAAAGAATTTAATTTTTTCATTCATCTCCCCCTCTAGAAATAAACCCAAAGAACCTATTATTGAACATGTGGAGACCAAAACACACTCCCCCTAGATCGTATCTTTCTCATAAACCTATATCACTTCTATAAACAGATTAAAATAATTAACACAACTAGGGAGAGGGGAACAACTGAAACCTCCTCATACACTGGTAGGTGGTTGAACACCTAGGTTCAACTGATTTTTCTCAAACTCATGTGTTGATAATAGATTTTCCAGTATATCAACCACTTGATCATCAGTTCCAACATGATTCCTTTTAATCATGCCTTATTCCACATTTTCCTTAATGAAGTGATATATGATTTCAATGTGTTTCGTATGATAATTATGAAGAGTATTCTTCATAAGATCAATTGAACTCTTGTTATCACAGTGAATCACCATTGGTTGTTTCACCTCATCACCAATAACATTCAGTTGTTTCTTCATCCAAAGTTGTTGAGTAAAATCCTTTGTAGCGTAGATATACTCAACTTCAAAAATACTAAGAGAAGTGCTTTCCTATTTCTTACTCAACCATCCCATAAATTTCTTACCAATAAATAATTCTCCACCACTTTTGTACTTTCTATCCACCACATCTCCAGCCCAGTCGACATCAAAAAATGATGATAGTTCATTATATTTTCCTATAGCAAAGTATAATCCATACTTGTGAGTAAGTTGAATGTACCTCATGATTCATTTAACTACTGTCATATGTTCTTCCTTCAGATTACTTTGAAAGTGGGCCACTAAGTATATTACAAAGATAATATCTCACTATGTTGTAGTTAAGTATAGTAGGATTCTAATTATTCTCATGTACATGGTGGGATTTACAGAATTCTCATCCTCATGCCTTCCAAGTTTAGTTCCAACCGTAATCGTAGTTGACATTAGTTTTCATTCATGCATAGTGAACTTATTCAGAAACTATCTTGCATACTTTTCCTAAGAGATAAAATTGTAGTCTTTCCTGTGAATCACTTGCATCCCTAAGAAGTATGTGAATTCACCAATCATAGATTTTTTAAATTCTGATTTCATGTGATTCGAAAATTCATCCATTGATCCCTATCTATTTCCAAAAAATATAATATCATCTATGTACACCAGTACCATGAACTGATATTTTTTAGAATTCATCACATATAGATTTTGATCCACTCCTCTTTTAAATTCAAGCATCTTTAGATAATAATCCAGCTAAGAGTACCATGCTTGTGATGCACGTTTCAAACCATATAGAGCCTTCTTTAATCTACAAACCATTATTTCTTTATTACCAAGAATAAAGCCCACTGGTTTTTCAATATAGAATTCTTCTTCAATAAATCCATTTAAGAAATCTGTATTGACATCCATTTGAAACACTTTGTATCCCCTTTTAATTTCCATGGTATGAAAAAGTATAATTGAATCTAGTCTAGCCACCGAAGCAAATTTTTATTCAACATCAACACCTTCAATATGTGAATACCCTTTACAAACTAGTTGTGCCTTATTTATGATCACATTTCCATGATATTCAAATTTATTTTTGAAAATACACTTCCTAACAATCACATTGTGGTTTTCGGGTCTCTTAACTAGATCCCATGTTTGGTTCTTATCAATTTAATCCAACTTCTCATTCATGTATTTAACCCATGATTCATCCTTTGTAGCTTCTTCAAATAAGGATGGTTCCACAATTGACAGGAATGTAGATTATGCATTATTCCTCATTCTCCTTATCTGTGTGGGAGCTGTCCAATCCCCAATAATGTTGGATTGATCAATTTTTTCTCTTCGATTTCTCCTCTGAGGTTCACTAGAATTTTCTTAATTTATGGTTTCCTCTTCTAATTATTCTTCTGATTCAACATCATGATGTGATTCCTGGGTTTTTTTCACGCCTTCCTCTACTTCTGTATTTGGATCTGTTCCTTGTCTACATTCTTCCTCATCTTCTATCACATCAATAGATGAACTTCTTGAGGAATTTCTTGTTTTATCTTTATTGATATTCACATCACTTCTCTCCACAATTTTTCCAAGACTTTTATTAAAACATTTGTAGGATTTTCTATTCATTGAATATCGGAAGAATATTCCTTCATCTACAGCATCACCATATGTTCCTTGATTTCTTTATCTGTTTAGGAAAAACCATTTTCTTCCAAAAATAAGAAAATACTTCAAAGAGGGATTCCTTCCATGCCATAAATCATAGAGTGTCTTGGTTTCCCCCATATAATGCCCTGTTTAGTTTTGAATATAAACTGTAGCTTGAACAGCCTCTTTTCAGTAATTGTGAGAGATACGACTCTCAATCAGCATAGTTCTGGCCATATTATTCACCTTTCGATTCCAACACTCAACGAATCCATTTTACTATGAACTTATCATAGCATCCACCTCATGTTTTATTCCATGTTTCTCCATGTAATTTTCAAATTTAATGGATGTGTATTCCCCTCCATTGTTAGACCTCAGAACTTTGATTTTCCATCCAGTGATAAGTTTTCATGCAATAAATCACTTTTCATTTCCTATATATAACCAACACACAAGTAATTATACTATAATCATCAATTAAAATGATGAAATAACTTTCTACATATGTTCCAACAACATTTATCAGACCACATATGTTTGTATAAATGAGATCAAGAAGATTTGACGCTCTTTTCTTATTTGGATGATATGAACTGCACAACAACTTTCCTCTCATTCAAGCATCATAAGGCTTATCCCATTTACACTTTAGATTTGGGATATCCAAGACTATTCAGTTTAAATATATTTTCCATATTCTGTTGATTTATGTGACCCAACCTCCGGTGCCACAAGTTTTTCTCTTCTTTGTATGCCATGTAAAAAAGGGTCTCTTCAATAACAATCGGATATAAGTTTTCATTTTTTTCACATCCCCTCAAGAGAGAATTTCATGTTCATCCTTTTATAGTGCACCTATTTTGATTTAATGTCTCTATAAGTTCCGAGTCACATAGTTGAATCACACTCAGGATATTTTGATGCAACCCATCCATATAAAGAACTCTGGTCTTCTTTAACTTGCCACTGGACAGTTTAGTACTTCCACTGCCTTTGATATTCAGGGCACCATCATTACCGAATCTCACTATTCCATTGAAATTTTTCTTGAAATTCATTAATAGTTCTGCATTTCCTGTCATATGGGATGAGCATCCACTATTAAAAGTCCAAGTGCTTCTATTCTTGGTAGTTTTGAGAGCTACTTTTACAAGGTTTTGTTTTTCAATTTTCTTCTTTTATATCCATGAAATATTAGTTTGAGTGAAGGATAAAGATTAATTTTCAAATCCCATTTCCATATGAATAAGTTCATTATACTCACACTCTTCTTCCAAATAAGAGAACCTTTTTGTAAGAACAACACCATCTAGTTGGCGAGTATTGACTTGTTTCTGAGTTATATATGAATTATTACTATCATTCCTCTACCTACAATCAATAGAATTATGGCCAAAGTTTGAACAATGAAAACAATATCCATATAAATTTTTTCTTCTATAATAATTAGGATATGAATTCTTTATCCTTTTTCGACTTTCTATCTCTTCCTTATTCAAATACCACATTTCCTCTTCATAGCATGACATGGTATGGCCTAGATAGCCACAAAATCAGCATTTCATAAGGGTAAATGTATTTTCACTTCTATTATTCCACATGTAAACTTCTTTATGAGGATAGTTTGACCATATATCATCTCGAGAAACTCGAGGATATTTTTTAGTCCTTCTTTCAGTTTGATTTGAGACTTTTTTTGTTTGGACTTCAGGTGTCTTTGTGATATGTCTGACTTACATCATGCCTTTATTTTGGACCATTTTACTTTCATCATTCGATGCTTTTGCATCATAACCAATTCCTATGTTTCATATGCATCAAGTAATTTAATCATTCAGAACCTTTTCAAGTCCATAAGAACCATGATTAGCTCTCTTTAGCAGATCCGTATTTTAGAATTTTCCAAACTGAATTTTCTTATTTATCTCTTTTAGACTTGATTCACTTTCAAGTTTACTCCTAATAGTTACAAATTATTAAAGTCCCTCAACTATTTTGAAATTCTTCTCCAATATAGATGTAAGGTCATTAATGACACTTTACTATTCTTCAATTACGAGCTATAGTTCAACTATATCTTTTGATCTTTCAAAAGTTGTTGAATGTTCCTTTACTACTTCCTCAAGTCGATCAATTTTAGCTTCCAGTATATCAACATATTCTGATGACTCTTCCACAATTGCTCTCCACTTTTTTCATATCTTATATTGATTCTAAATCTTACCAAAAGAATTATTATGTTTCAACTTGAGAACAACATTAATAGGAAACTGATTATCTCTAGCTTTATCTCCCAACAGTTTTGACTTTTCAATAGTAGCCATCATTGGTGCCTTGTTCTTTGATCGAGGTGCTTCTTTCTTCAAAAAAAAAAGGTATCCATCATTGATGCATGGGTTCCAAATTTAAATTTTGGTACTTATTCCTAATGTAATTCACTATTATCATCTTATTCTTCATAGAAAAAACTTTTCTATGGTTTATTACCATACATGAAGTCTCCCTTTTTTTAAAAAAAATTCAAGGATTCTGTATCTCTCCAACTTCACTTTCTTCATCATCAAATTTCTTGTGCACCGAGAGGCAATATTCCAAACTCTACCATAATGAAAACAAGACATAGGTAAATTTTCTTCAAATTTCCCTTTTCCCTTCTTGAATTTATTGTAAATGAGAGAAAGAAGTTCTTTTTCCCCATTATCTTCATCAATACTATCTCATGAAATTTAAAGCTTCTCTATGGATTTGAATTCCATTTCCTATCTTACTCAAGTCATTGCATCTTCTGGTTTGACTCTCATCTCAAATTCTACCAGGCCTCTCAACAGATCATCTAGAAAAAGTTTGGAAATATCCTTTTCCTAAAGGGATTACACCTTTTTATTGCAAAGAGGTGGAATTCTTCTCAATATTTTTTTTACAATATCAATGTCTTTTATTTATTCACGAAGTCCTCATATTTATCCTACAATTTTAGTAAATTTATTGAAAAGGTATCTAAATTTTCATCAGGATGCTTCTTTAGAATCTGCATAAAGCATTTTCCTACCTATATTGGTCATCGAAAGCCTAGTTGGATCAGTGGCCTGTATTCCTTGAGTAGTGGAAAACAGGACATCCAATCCAAGAGATCTTAGATGAGATATGATCCTATTATTCCATATCTGAAAGATTCTTTCATCAAAGAGGGGTACTCCCATGACATTAACTATATTCTCTAGGATATAAATGAAGGTAAAATTTAACACCAGCAACCTCTATGTTATGATACCACTTGAAGGACCCCAAAACACCCTGAGATTGGAGGGGTGAATCAGTGTGTCAACTTTTTATTTTAAAGTAATGGATCTTGTTCCCACGGTGTTAAAAACTTGTTAAATATGTATGTTAGTAATGTGAATCAATTTAAACATTCACACAAAGAAGGACCACAAAAAAAGTTTTCTTGGTTCACCATTAAGGTTTAGTCCAAGGAGAATACACCAAAAGGTTTTTGATCATACAAAATTTCACTAATATTCACTAGTTGTGGACTAAAAAAGTTTATCATAATCACTTTATACTAGGCACACTGGCTTTACAAGGTTTTAGGGATAGAACATTGTGTCCTTTGGATCACTTTCATTGACTCCTCCTTTCTCACTATGCTGGGAATAATCTGAACTCAGATTATCAACTTGAAGGTCACATCAATGGGTTGGTATTAAACCATGCATCCTTGACTATAGATAGATGCTCTGTTGAATTCCAGTTTTCCCCTGTGGATGTAATCTAATTTTCCATGTACTGTTTGTTCGCGAACTTGTCCTCCATGAACTGGCATTCTTCCTCTGCATACCACACTACACTACGTACTATGAGTGCTTCATGAATAACCTCTCCTTCTGTGTATTGTCCTGCTTCACAGATGAATTATTCCTCCTCGAACCACCTCTCTTTCTCAGAATGCCAGAGCTTCCACCGTGTACTAACTCTCCTAAGTGGACATGCCTTCTCTCAAATCACTTCACCAACTTCCTCCAAATTTCTAATTGGAATCTCTTTCGTGGAGTTTTATTCCCACAAACCACTCTATACTTCACTGAATTCCTTTCAGCTTTTTAATATTAGTAATGCACCCTAATGAAGGGATTATTGATCCTTATATAGGCAAATAGATCTGCATAATCTGATAAACTGATATTTACCAAATCATCGATACTGCATTGCCTTTACTGCATATCGTACATCTACTGTGAACCATTTTCCCTATGTGGTCCGCGGTCTTCCACTCTTCATTCACGGCGGCCAAACTCTATTGTGAACTGATATCCTTCTCTTTTTCTCCAACGACAAGCCATCCCATGAACCGACTCTTCTGCGACCCAATCTATGCCTTGTCTTCGGCAACAAAAAACCATCCCGTGAGCCTTTTTCCTTCTGTGTACTGTGAACCTTACCAAGAACCATATCCATATCACGAACCATTTTTTGTTCACAATCCATGTACCGCCCTTCGCGGTCGCATAGCACCACTACATGGAAATCCCACCTTTATCGTTTTTCCTCACTAACCTGCATACCTTCTATACTATCCAAAAACTATCATTCAGGGTCTGAAAATTTTCCTTCACATTCCATGAAACATGTTTTGCATACTCCTTTTCATAAAAACTTCCTTTTCCAAAATGATAAACTTCTGATTTTGAGGCCCAAAAATTTAACAAACACTGGGAATTTGTACCACCTTAAACACATGCTTTCTCTTGTGCTGTAATAATACTTTTCATGAAAACCTTTTGATCAACCAAATCTGGATTAACAACAAACACAACCCATACTCCAGTTCTAGCAAAGAACACCTTTGGGTCCAACACTTTTTTCTCATGGTGGTATAACCCTACATACATTTTTCACCAGGAGTTGTAACCCCTAACTTTATAAGGAGTCAAAATATTCATACATTTTCTCAAGGATTAATAACCCATCCTTCCTTTTAGATGGGAGGAATAACCCAAATATAGTTTTTGGATGAAAAAAGATTAAACCAGTTTCTAGAATACAAACAGGGGATTGGAAGAATTACAACTGATAAAAATAATACAAAAAAATAAAACAAGAACTTGAGAAAATGATAAAGAAGTTCAGTGCAGCTCTTTTTACTTGATCACAATAGGTATAGAAGATGTAAATGATGATGATATTCTGTGATCATGGAAAAACAATAGATTTTGAAGAAGTTTCTCGATCAATCTTTCAGAGCAGCAGGAAGGTATTTTGTATCCTCATCGAACGAATAGTCAAATGTAAAAGAATTTGATCAATCAGCATGGGTACATTTTTTATAATTAAAGTATTCTCCTGAATCATTAAATCCAAGATATATAAGGGCATATCATTATTGAATCTTTTCATGACACATGTTAGTGATATTAATAAAATAATATGACGGTTACCTAATTATGTTGAAGTCGTGCTAAAAACAAAATCACAATCAGACTAATGTATAATCATGAAATATTAAAAATAATATTTGATATGATAAGAGTAATATTATTAAACATTATACAAATGAAAATTAAATCAATTAACAGAATAACTATGTATCAATATGCATGCAGCAGAAATATAGAAAAGCAGAGCACTGTAAGAAGACATTCCGCAACAGTCCATGTCATTGAAAAATTCCTAGAAATAATTTTAAACAAAGTTGAAAGTATATTTTAGCATAAAATTTTAAGCATTTAATAAATTAATTAAATTTAAAAAAATTAACTGAAAATGAAAAAATAAAATTTTGGAAAAGAAATTTTGAACTAATGGTGTCATGACTCACCGTTGGATGTCAGGCAGTGTGTTAGTACGAGACACCTAGGATGGTGAATCCTGCAGTGAATCTCGGTGGTGAGTTAATGGTGGTCTCTCTCTTGTGGTCGCTCACTTGTGGTCACTCGTCCAGTGGTGACTAGCCGAACAGTGACTCACCGAACGGTCACTTGTCCAACGATGACTTGTCGAATGATAATTCACCAAACGGTCACTCTTCCAATGCTGACTCACCGAATAGTGAAAAAATCATAAAAGGTTTTTAAGATAAAAATATAAGATGACTTACCATTGTATGTCCAACGATGTCTCATGACATGTCGTTGGGTTCCAATGGTGGCTCGTGTCTCGCCATTGGGTTCCAATGATGACAAATTAAAAACTTAATCACAAAGAATGTGACTACAAATGATCAAAGAAGTAATAATTAATAATGTTTAAGTAAAATAAATAAAAAACAAAAAAATATGGACATACAGTAAGAAGAAAAATAACTCACCTTGGATACTCAATGGTGGGTGAAAATTCATTCTATTTTGGTGCAACGGTGGAAAAATCACAGACATAAAAATTATTGAAACAACATACTAAAGTTTCATAATAATAAAACAACACTTTTATTTCTAAAAGAATATTAAAACAATAAAATCAAACTTGTTTAAACAAATATACTGTCAAGTTTTTGATGAAAAGGAATAATTCATAAAACATGAATAAACCCACTGTTGAAATAACTTATTGTTGGAATTACAATGGGATCTAAATACACACCATTGGATAGACACCAACAGTGTCTTATAATTGGTGAAAAAACTCATGCACTGTTGGTGGAAACCAACGGTGTCAAATGATATCAGTGGTGTCAAGAATTACATATTGTTGGGTTTCCCAATAAAATTATCTTACTATTTTTAGACACAATGGTGTGTAAAAAATATATCAATGGTGTGAAAAAGAACTCAAATGCTTTTGAGAAGAAGTCATTGTAAGTTTGAGTGAAACACACTAGAAATAGAATCAAATTGAATTAAATATTATACCACTATAATTTAACAAAACAAAGAGAAAATTAAAAAATTAAATACCCAATTACAGATAGGTCTATTTGTATCAATTGTGAAAGAATGATGAGACCATTTTTAATAACTACATAAGAGCAATGAAACCATCAGTCTGAATAATTGAGTCTGCCAAAGGATGGTGAGTAATCTATATAATATGAGAAAGAATTTGATGATCCTAGGTAAAATGATCATTAAGAGTTATTTTTGAAAAGAAAATTAATTCTTTTGTTATCGATGAAAACAATATAATCCTTTGAACTCACATACATATATTAACCTCTCTAAAGAAGATACAAAATGTAAAGTGTTAGGAATATGTGTTATTTGACTTGTGTGGGTTGTTTACTAGGTAAGGGGGAGAAGCAGTAGAGGCTTCCAAGTCTTTTTGAGGGTGTGGGGCTATCTATGTACAACTACCAATAGGCGGTGATGTATTTTGGTTGTTTGTTAGTGTTTGTTAGTTGGTTAGGGATTGATGATAGCGGCAGTAGGTTGTCATATTTTGTTAGTAGTTTGGATGGTTAGATAGTTGGGATGGATTTTAAATAGAGAGGTCTAGTGTGTGTAGGAGATAGGATACATTTTTTGGGATTTTTTAATAGCAGGCTACTGTAGGAGGCTAGTTTGTTGGGATGTCCAGTATGGGGCTCAGAAGAGTGGTCTTCCATGAGTTTCTTACTCTCTCACTCTCTTACCTTCTCCTTCCTCTACTCAAATTCTTCTCTCCCTCCCTACTGTAATTCCTTTAATTCTGGTGGATATATATATTGAATACATAGATATATACTGTTTTACTTATCTTTTCTCCCTCTCACATTTTTTACATAACAATTGGTGACATCGGTGGGGAATGTCATGCCAGAGAGAGGAGTTGTAGCCATGAAGTCTGGACAGATATTAATTTTGGAAACAACCTATAAGGATGATAGAGCAGGATTGAACATAGTAGTTGGATGATCACTCGCTAGAGGAGAGGTGTTGGAGGAGTTGATAGAAACATCTTGCTGGAGTGAGGACTGGACAACTCGAAGCAGGATGATCAGAGAGTGGAAGACGTCTAGACATTGCGATTGTTATGTAGAGAGTTCAGATCTCGTCATCTTTATATAGATTATGAAGCGAGATGAAAGTCACAAGATAGATAGAGTTGTGATATTTGCTGGAAATCATGAACAAAGTGTGAGAGAGAGAGAGAGAGAACGTTATCACACTGGAGATGTGTCACAAGGTCTAGTTCGATGCCATTTCTTGAAATGGAATTTGTCAAGTGGATTGGGTGATTGTTTTTGGCAGAACATGAGAGGATAGCGTGCGAACTGTACTAATAGATAGTGCTGGGAAAATATAGTAAAGATGAAGAAACTCCCTTGCGTGTGAGGGAGGAAGATCGATGCTAGCAAAACAGCATGTACACATATAGGGATGGGGTGCTCAGATGAGGTAAGAAAATGTTGGGAAGAAAAGATCATGATAGACACGCGGTCATTGGAGGAAACCTACAAATTAGGGATGCACGTACTGTGAAATTCACTAGCTACTAGATACGTTCTTACAGCAGTTCTGAACGAAATTTCTCTCTCCTATGACTTTTTATTTATGTGCAAACTCATAAAGTTGAATCTATTGATGTTTTCTTTTTAAAGGGAAAAACTTTAAGTAGAAGGAAAGATGCAGGATTTTGAAACATTTTCAAGGATTATTTTAGGAGGAAATTTGTGATTGATAAACAATGAGAGATATAGATTTTTTTTGGATCAGATGGATGCTTCCACTGGATTACCGATTCGGCGGGAAAATATTGGACTGAGGATAGTGAAGCTCAAGGGGAATGAGTTTCATGTGGAATGTGGTTTGGATTCTAGCAAATTAAGTAAGATAGCTCATATCACTCTATATAGTAGCAGAATAATAGAGATATGCAACAACTTGGGAGGAATTGTGAAACCTAAAAAACTTGTTGTAATTGAATGATTAAGTGGAGATACCAAGAAAGTCGATCTTCCTTATTTTTCAAGAGAGTATCCATTGGGCTAGAACAATAAGGCGGAAGCATGTTTCTGGTATTTTTGAACGAAAGAAGACATGAAAGTGCAATATTCATAGGTGAGCATGGAGAACACAGTTTTGCACTGGTTTTTCACATGGCAGTATGATAATCCTTGTGAAGATATGGATAAATTGAAGATGGAACTCATGAAAAAGTATAAGAAAGACACTAAAGGGGATACATAGTAGGTTTTTGAGATATACCAAAAAACTGATAATGTTTCAGTTTTAGAGAAACCTGTAGTGAAACTTCTTGATCTAAATTCTAGAAAGGATAAACAGGGAAGGATCTATTAGGAGATGACCAGTTTTAATTAACAATGAATATTTAGGATAGGTTTGATCTTGGATTGGAACTTGTTGAATTTTTTGAAGAATTTTTGCAACAGGGCATGTCTAGTAGGAGTGTGATTGTGGAATAGTCTATTCCTATGCCACTGGTGAAGCTTAAGGTAGGGAAGGTATTGGTGGAAGGATACCCTGTTGAATCTATACAAGGGAGCCCTAACATTTCAGGGGATAAAGAACATGTGGGGTGCTTGAGGAATTTCCAAATTAATCTGGAAAGGAATAACAAGGACATGAAGATTGGTGCCACACCAATTCGAACTGAAGGGAAAAATTCTGGTATGAATTTTAATTGGTCAAGTTGTATTGAGATACTTATACTGGATAAGTTGAGGAGGGTTCCAGAGATCGAGGCTGCATATGGGATGAGTGAGTGGCTCAAAAAAATTAGTTGGATAGGAAGACCACAAGGGAAAACAAATAGCTCACTCATGTGTAATGGGGAGTTACAAGCAACTGGAACCCACTGTGGATGTCTTTATTAATAAATGGGACATAGAGGGACATGAACCACCATACCAGAAGGAGCTACGACATGTTTTACATACTCATGAATTTGAGGGTATAAATATTGATACAGTTAAAGACATATCTCCTAGTGGTGTTTTGAATTCTATATCGAAGAGTAACAAACCAGCCAAAGACAGATGGAGTTTGCGACAAGGATATTTTTCATTTGATTCATCTGGATACAACATGGAGAAGCTCATGAATAGTGGTTTATATCCATTTTTAGTGGGTGGTTTTCAAACAATGGGAAGTAGGAAAGATGTGGTTGTTGAATCAGTTATAGATTCCAAGATTCGTGCATTTGGAATACTTAGTAAAGACTTAATCTCTTGCACATGCTTCCAATAGAGGGATAAAGTAGGCTACCAAGGGTAATGGTCTTTGGTTTTCTTGAAAATGGAAGGTTTTAAACGTGAAAAAATTAGAGAATTATAATCAGAAGCTAGGACTGGTAGAAAATTCTGTTTGAATACCACTAAAAGTGTATGTAGTCCATGTTTTTTCTGGAGGGCTACTCTACAGGCAGTCTTAGACTACAAAAAACCTATATATTTGAGTATATTACATCTATTCAAGATATGGAAGGCAACACATAGTTTTTCAATTCTAAATATATAACATTGTTCCTTCCTCACACCATTACAAACTAGAGAAAGGGTGGATTCATTGCTACTATTTTTCAAACCGGTCCAAGTGAAGCTTCAACATTGCATGGGGCTGCTAAAAAAAAGAAGATTGCTTGGTTTTTTTCTTTACCGAGGCGAAAGAATCCTGGAAATTCAATGGATAATTATACTGAAAAATCTATCCACCTACAATGGCCACCCTTGTTTGTCCAAGTGTGTTACTGACTTTCAATGATGATGTGTTGATATTGAGGCCTCCACCAAAGCCACCATCGAGAGCTACTGCCCCAATGCATAGTTGAGCAAAAATTTGGTTGTTCCACCTTGAGGACACTGTGGTATTTAAAAAGGGGCGAATGTTAGGAATATGTGATAGTTAACTTGTGTGGGTGGTCTCCCGTGTAAGGGGGGAAGTAGTAGAGGCTATCAAGTCTTTTTGGGGTTGTGGGGGTTATCTATGTACAACTACTAAGGGGTAGTGATGTCTTTTGGTTGTTTGTTAGTGTTTGTTAGTTGGTTAGGGGTAGTGATAGCTGGTAGTAATTTGTTATACTTTGTTAGTAGTTTGGGTGGTTAGCTGGCTGGGATAGCCTTAAAATAGAGGAGGCCAGTGTGTTTAAAGAATAAGATATATTTTTCAGGGATTTTTTCACAGAGTGGGAGGCTGGTTGGTTGGGACATCCAAAAGGGGGGCTCGGAGGAGGGGTCTTCGATGAGTTCTATACTCTCTCACTCTCTTACCTTCTCCTTCCTCTACTCATATTCCTCTATATCTCTCCCTACTATAATTCCTTTAATTCTACTAGATATATACAGTGAAAACATCAATATATACTATTTTACTTGTCTTTTCTCCCTCCTATATTTTTTACATAACAAAAGTAACGACAAATAAAAGATTTTTTACAAGTTTAACCCATGATATGAGTAACGAGTCCTCGTTGTTTCATGATTAATATCATAATCTACTCATTTATTCCATTATTACAAATGGTCTAGGAAGGGGAACTACAAAGCTATAATGAAACACACTAATTTATTCCATTATTATTGAGATAAAATAGGAGCAAGGAGATATGTAAAATCTCATCCTGGATCATCACTGATAAACCTCACCTAAGTCAAACTGAAATATTACATAGCCTTAGGTGAATCCCCTTAATCACCAAATTATAACAAAAAATTTAAAGGAATAACGAATGGAGCCTTTAGTTTTAGATTTGAAGAAGGGAATCATAAGAAGCTTGAATACATAAAATTTGAGTTTGAAGGACCTGTAACTAATATTATAAATGAAAAAAAATTATTAGTAAATGAAAAAAAAATTCATATGAAATTGATTTATGAATTTAATGGTAAAGATTGTCACCATGCCAAAGGAGAAGCAGAGTACAACATAAATCTCCATCAAATAGTTCATTTTGAGCGTCTGAGCAGAAGAGATCTGCAACTGTACGTTTTCTTGAAATAAAATTTTCTTTATGAGGTGAATATGGATACATAAACTTCTTTATTAGAATGAGTGGGTTCTATATCTGAGTCCTGGAACCGCTTCACATAACCATTACTTTCACCCGTTGTATAAGAGTAAAATTCAAGGGCCATGGAAAATAAATCTAAGAAGTTTAGGAATGGTGGTGTTGTGATCACTGGAAATGACATCATAAATTCAGGCATTTCTCA
Source organism: Viscum album (assembly GCA_963277665.1). NCBI lineage: Eukaryota > Viridiplantae > Streptophyta > Magnoliopsida > Santalales > Viscaceae > Viscum > Viscum album. The sequence continues at coordinate 1,123,085,665 of OY728121.1, forward strand.
GTTGAGTGGTGAAAACATGGTATTGATGAAAACAATGGTTTGGATAAGGTTATGGGAAAGGTTGAGGCCTTTAACCACTTCATAGAACCATTACATTCACACAACCTTTCCCCTAACCTTCACCAAACCCTTGTCATCATCAATACTATGTTTTGAACCACTCATAAATTCTCGAATGTATATTGTCATTCCCACCCAATTCATATTGCCTATGATTCATTATATGTATATGGGATTTCCCATCCACTTCAAAGTTGTATTTTTAATCCCCAGTTCCCCTCACCTACATGTGAGTTTTTTTTTTATAATGATGGGGTGATCGGTGGCTCACTTCACACCAAGTTATGGTGACACACCAGATAGGATCTTGATGCATTGGGTGGGTAGACACTGCAATTCAAGTTACAAGTGACGCGAATCAAGGTATTATACCTAGGGTCTAGGTTAGTCTTTTATTCACTGAATGGATCAACCATTAGTCCTGGATCAGGATCATATTGTAATTTTATTTATGCATGGTTTATTATTTTTGTGTATGTGTAGTTAATGCATGAACACATAGATTAATAACAAACAAGCATGCAAGATAAAATGAACATGTGATGTGATAGATTTTTCTATTTCATGCATGGTTAGTTGTGAGTGTGATCACATAGTACATGCTAAGATGATATAAAATGATTTCTTTCATCACAATAATAACACAAAAACCCTCAAAGAAATATTAAGTTATCACTGCCTTCCATCATTCGACTTTGAATAGAACTGGCTATTCAGGATGCTCATCATGCTAAAGATGAGGGTGTCTCTTACTAACAGGGTGTTATTATGAGAGTGATGGGTTGATTTAACTAAATATTCACAAATAAGTATCCAAAGTTTGATTTTTATAATTTTAGATGCAATAATTGAGTAAATCAAGTAACAATTTATGAAGCTGGGACTTTACTCAACAGATCAGAGAACCGTGAGTTAAAGTGGATGGCCATCCAAACACCTAACTTGAACTCTCCAAGTAGCGGCATGGCCAAGGATTGTAGAATATGAGGGGATGTTTATGTATTCTTTCCACTAGAATACTCAAGTGATAGAGTATTTTGATTCAATCATAGAGGTTTCTTAGAATCTGATAATATAGTGGGAGACAATTTAATGATTTAATTAATTAATCAAAATGTCTAAATCGGTAATCGTGATAAAAGTCCTCATCTGGTAAAATTTATTTGGTAGAAAAATGAAAAGTTATACCAAAATTTTAAAAACTATGATAAATAAAGGGTAATGTAAATTTCCTCACTATCATGAGTATTAAAGAATATTACATACGCTTGTGCATGATACTACAGGAAATTCAGGGTGCTAGTGTCCTTATAACTGTTAAAGTACCTCAGGAAGCAAGGGTGAAATTGCTTACAGGAGACTCATGTATAAATCATATGACGACGATTTAATTATGATTTCATCAACGTCCAATGTTAGTTGTAGTTGCTACATTAGGACATGGATGATATAACATGAAGTCTCATCTCCAAGAAGTCTGCAAGGAGAAAGTGAAGCAAGATATGAATGGGTGTTTATTACACCGAAATATGTAAATTGAAAGATGAATCATGATCATTAAATGGATACCTTCTCATATCATTTTCACCTATTTAATAAAGTATCCTTTTAAGTTACAAAACAAACATGTATTGATTAAACACTTCATTACCTTTTCTGTAAGGATCTCCAAGTAAATAAGAATGTAAAAAAACATATTCATCCTTAATTCTTGTAAAGAAAAAATTGAAAGGAAGGGAAAAAGGCCAATGACAAGTAATTTCAAAAGAATATTTGCAACGTCCTTCAATGAAATAGGTATTAACATGAGGTTATTTTCATTGCATTTTATGAAATAAAATAATGGGTGTTTAATAGAAATAAACTAAATTAAAGAAGCAAGTACTCGCTTCTTATTCAGGAATACTCATCAATGTAATGTTTCGGTTTTAATTATTCGGTATTCAATACAATATGCATATCATAAGTGTGTATTGATATACATAAACCATGTATGTATATAAATATTATTAGAAGTTGGGTGTATTCTCCAAGTGGATGATAAATTTTGATACCTAGGCCAGTTGTGATAAGTACATGACTTTTTAATTTCTAAGTGTAAGATTCATTTAGAATTATAATTGAGTATAACAAAAACATTAATCTCATGTGTCCTTGGACACAAGGAGGAATTATTACTGGTTCAGGAATTAGTGTTGTTTTTGGTATTTAATACTCAAACAATTGTTTAGTAATACTTGAATTGTAGGTAATACCTGATGAATATAAAATGTAAGACTTTTATACCTAGTTGTGTAAAGGTAATTATTTTTCACGTAAAACTAAAAGTGGACATAATGTTTATACCTAGTATAGTATTGAGGATTGCTAAAGTTAAACACCATTGGTATTATGAAAGTCTTTAGTTTAGATAAATAAACCTTTATAAATAATGGTATGCCACAAAGCTATTAGAATTAGTTCATATAGAGAGAGTGAACTATTCCAAGGGTAAGCTAGGGGTATATACATACTTCATGAGATTCCTTTAAGTAATTGTTGAATGGTAAAGTGAAGTATAAGCATGATAATAATATGTGATTTTCTTCAAGATTACATGTTGAAGAATATCTTGACTATGCAATCATTGATCATGATAATATAGTGTAGAGTAATTTCTAAATTTGCATTACCTTATCTATATCACGACATTGATGTTAATAAAGAGGATCGATGATGAAGTCTTACATGTTAAAATTGATCAAGGAAAATTCAGCATAGAGTAATTCTTACATGCACTTTTTATACATCAAGGTTATGATGTAAAGAGTATCAATGTTACAACTTCCAAAAACTTCCATTTTATTTCATGACGTGATTAACAGATAACGGCATAATCCCATAATCGCATGCCAACTAAAATGAAAAATGGATATCATATGAGTCATTGTATGATGAAAATCCATTAGGTCATCTGGACATGTGTTTGGATGGAAAGTGTTTATTTGGACATAAACAAACTTGAATCAGGAACAAACACATTGTACATCCACTGTAATGATCCTAACAGTTTCTTAGGATAGTACATAAATCCCTAAGATAGAAAAGTGCCAGTTAAGTGATAGACTAAACTTCTATATAACGGTGAAAATATATATTAGATACAGTGGGATCAAGGTTGACATGATCTTAGTCAATACTTAAGATGCATAAGTAGTTAGCATAGGAACTGGTTCCACAAGTGCATGTGGAATAGGTATGTTCTAGAGACACATATTGTGTAGGAAGCTTAAAAAGGTGATTGTTTTGAGTTCACTATGGGTGGTGATACATTATTAATTATGAATAATATTTCCTATAGGTGAGTATTATATGGAAATTTCCTAAAATTGACAAGATTAATTAAAAATTGATAATGGATTAAATGTATCAAAGTGAAAAGGGGATTATTATTTTTAATACTATGGTGGGTATTCAAATGAGATGATACATAGATGGTATATGTGTAGAACCAATAAGGCTCGATTGGTTATACCAAGTCAGTATTCCTAACTCCATTTTAATTTTTCTTGTCATAGATAATATCTATGATCATATTTAGAATTGGATTTCATGACCACTGAACTTGGAAGGTTTCTATATGATGCAACCAGAAAGGGATGGTCATGTCACAGAATGGTAATAATGGTTGCAAGTTACTGAAATACAGTTTAGGATTGGAATAAGCAACTATATCATAAAATATTCATTTTAAATGAATGATTTACATGTGTATACCAATTTTTAGTGGGAGAACCAAGGTTTTCCAAGAATATAATGTTTGGAAACATATGTGAAACAGATTGTTCTTACAGTTAGTTAAGAGCATGATGAAATTTATTCTCCAGTAATTGACTTAAATTAGAAAATTGAGTTATATGGAAAAATATCTATTATGGTAGATCTAAAGGTTTCTTAGACCTAGTCAATTGTACATATATAACATGGTATTGAAAAATAAAAATTGGAACAATTTAAGAGAGAATTATAACCAACGTCACAAGGCATAATCTCTCCAGGTTAACATGTCCAGCACATGGGAAGAGATTAATGTGGTGAGTTTAATTCCATATTCTTTAGCTATGGATTTATCACATATTCCATGATATATAAAATAATTGATAATTCTAGTATATACTCTATAGTTTGAAAATATCAGTTATATTAAGAGCACTGCAAGTGAAGCAGTCAGAGCTATCTGATTGTACTTCATCAAGTACAAAAGATAAGTACCTAGTAAGTGGAGAAGATATGATACTAGTTTTTAAGTGACATGAACTAGTATTCCTTAGATCAATGAGATATAATATCAAAGTTAGGATAAAAGTGATGAGAGATAAAATCTCATATAATCTATTGGTATCCATGCCTACAAATACCAAGTACATTGTTGCTTTTAAGTTATTTTAGAAATAGTTAAATGAAATGATTTGTTCCAATTCTTGGAATAAAATATATTAAAAGGTGGATTATCATAATGTAAATTATGATATCATTAATAGCCAATATGTAATGTTATGACATTGTACAAAAGGGATATACTCGGGGATACCATCTCTTGATAAGTTTTACTCATGGAGATGAGGCTGCAACAGCAGAATAGCCACGCGGTGGAATCGTGGTAGGCCTAGCAGCTGAAGTCGTTACTCAATAGAAACATGATATTTATCATGTGAGTATCTAACAAGTTTGGTTACAAAGTTGTCTCTAGTTCACGTGGGAGTGTTGAAATAGAGGGTTCCTTAGACCCAACTATATAGTGTTATTGATTACCATATCATGTATACAGTTTGTTGTACATGATGTATTATTTCCATTATGGTGTAGATTTTTATGCATCTGCTACTTAATGATAATGTCCTTAGAGTAATTGTTGTATCAAAATATTATAGTAGTTCCTAGTCTATAATGAGAACCTCGAGATACCATAACATTAATTATAAACAAAGGTCTTCTGATCTAGATATATCTTATTGACTAGAAACAGTAGATGTTTGACTATCAAGTGTTGGGGGCTTATAATAATTGATACGTATTCTCATGAAGTTTTCACTACATGATATCTAGTAGTGATATCATGAGGACATAACCGCTAGTAGGAACACCACATGTTTTGGGTGTCATTAGATATTCTTATCTACGATCATGTGTAATGGTCTGCTAACTTGTGAACATTGCCAATGTATACCATTTGATTGCATACTTTTATGCGAGATGAAAACCATGATATTGAAATCATGGTGAGGTAGTGTGTGTTGGGTGCGTCATTAGTGGCATGAAAATGATTGAATGTCCAGGAAAGGATTTGTCTCTTTTGATTTATAGAAGTAACATATCTTGGTCCATGTTGATAAGGATGGTAGTACCTTCATAAGACCATGGCCATGGCAGTTGAGGGTAAATCCATTCAATTAGATCAAGAAATGATAAAGAAATAAAAATGATAACGACACAACTGTGCATCTTGCTGTATGAGATATTTAAAGTCAAAGATATTATATTACACAATGTGTGTTCATAGGTTGGTTGTCACTACTATGACAATCCTTATCTCTTTAGGATATGTGATGGGTATCTTGATCCTACTCTTGGTCTATGAATTGTATTCACTAATATTGATATAAGGTCCTAGAGGGCCACACACAATAGTAAATTCAAGAATATTCCATATTCAGTTGAATAGGAGTTTTGGACATCATCGGCCCCACTACTGGGATCCAAGATTTGTCCAAGGAGATACAATCACCAATGAAATAAATAAATTCTTATTATTCAAGTTATGAATAATGGGTATTGAATTGATTTATTAAATTTATTTATAAGTTTTAAGAAAATACACGAAAATATTAATTTAATGAATATAAGTTTAATATATTCAATGTACAATTAATATTTGTGGGAGTACGAGCCGAGTTAATGGATCGAGTATTATCATGTAATATATTTATTATATTACAATAAAAATGATAATGATAATAATAAATGATATTTATCTCTTAGTATAGCGGTCATAATATCATTTTTATAGTGTGTTGATTATTCAGGGTTCAGACTGGAATTTCTGGGTATATTCATTTCACATTATAAATAGAGGAGAAGAGGGTTTTTCTAAGGACTATTCATTGGATTTCTCTCTATTATCATCTCTCCCATGTTATAGAGAGAGAGGATCTAGATCGAGGAGCTTGGATTGATCTCACTCTAATGATTTACAAGCGAGGTGGTGCAGTGATCGTCAAAACATCCAAGGAGTCTTTGGATCTCTATGATAGCACCCGGAATTTGACGATCGATACTCCCACAGTTTCTTGAAGTGTGTGTGGATGATCTAGAGGAATTTGGATTAAGATTATTCGAGTAGAGATCACTGATGATGAGCAGATATCGTGTGCATCTTCATATCTAAACCAAGTATTTTACAGTTTTAATTTTATGCTTAATGTCTTTCACACGTGATCTTCATGAAGTAATCAAGAAGAAATTTGCCAACATTTGTGAGTTAATTTCATACGTTGGTGAAAACTTCTCAAAATATGACTTTTGGGTCTTCTGTTGTGTGCCGGATATATTCAGAATTATGGTTGAAGATCTTAGTAAGAAGCTAGCAGCTAAGGAAGAAGAAGTTAACAAGTGTAATACCCTGATCCGAAATTCACTAAACTGGTGTTCCGAGTCAGTGGGTTACTAAGCCTCAAGAACACCTCCTTGTATGCCAGAAGCTTCCGACTAGTAGTGAGGGCCTAGGGTGTAATAGTGGGGAGACTATGACCACATATTAGAGTAGGAAAACAATAGAAATATCTATGTATCATACACATTGGAAAGTAACAGAGTGTGGAAGCAATAAAAAATGAAATATAACATTCTATAATACTAATATTTTGTAAAAATATCCAACAACTATACAATAAAAACATCACTAGTCACCCACTGGGCAAACCATAAATATACAATGTATGAAATAAACTAAAAGTAAAAGTATCAGCCTCTACTACTAACTCCGAGCTAAACCATGTACTCGAGCTCCAGACCCTATTGAACTAAACAATCCTTATCATAAGAACCCACTCGAGTAGCTCAACTAAACCATGAAACACAGGGCCTCATCCCTATCCACCATGAAACACGTGATCAACCTAAAAAGTAGGCATAAGGTCTAAACGTACACCGAGATGAACATGTTGGGGTGAGAAAGAATCTCAGTAGGACACCCTAATAAGAAACCCATAAATGTGATGCTAAAAGTGTATAAAAGAGTAATGTGATCAACCTCACTGAGACATAACAAAGGTCATTAAAACCAATGTGAGCCCATAGTAAAACCCAAGGTCCGCAATCCATATAAACTGGGAAAGTGCCACCATGTATGTCCATAACTATATACATACACATGTATAGTCCCATACATATACATATACACATGTATATGAATTTTCATTGGTATGCGAATCGATAACATGAAACCAAGTCAATAGTCGAACCTCAGGTCTATAATCTCATTCAATTGGACATCCTATGAAAGGGAATTGAGCTAGATGTTGTGCCACTCAAGCAGTGTACCACTAAGTCGATCTATGGGTCCATAATCCCAATTGAAATATACCTGCTTCAGCCAATGCCAAAAAGTATTTGAGAAAACTACGACACCATAGGGGGAAACTCTTTCTACACCTGGGTTCACCCGTACTCACCTCCAATCACCAGAAAGGATACCGTATACCGACGATCAATCCTGTGAATAATGATTCTAGGAAAAACATACAGACATGAGGTGAGACATCATGGTACACCACTTGAGTCCCATAACTAATCTGGAAGAGTGTAATCATTCTGATCATATAACATATAGACTGTAGAGACCCATATCTTGACGTACATGGACATTACATTACTTTTTCGGAATATCTAATACATAACAAAAAATAGACACCAAAGGACCTTAATAGTATAGTGTCTTTGGAAACTTGGAACAAAATCTTCTAATCTTGGTGAAAGATATTATACATATCCCATAAAGATCTTCCCTTTTTTTACCAAAAACCATTCTTTATATCCTAGGGAAAATAAAACATATAAAGGGTGAGCTCAAATGCTCAGTAAGGGTAAGCATGGAGAAAATAAAACAAACCATATACGTTTGAACTTCAAAACATGAATATAAAGTTTAAACATCAAAATCTTGAGTTGTGAGAAAAATCTTGGCAGTACTTAAGGAATAGATCATAAAAGAACATCAATCATAATAAATAGCATGGGAATGAAACATTTAATTGTGTAAAACCATTAAACACATGATATGATTTCCATAGTAGCCAAGGCATTCCTGCCAATACCATCTTAGTGGATAAAGTCCCTTTCTGAATCGAGTTCACTCCTCGTTCCAGTCCTGTATCACTGAACCGGATTAACTTACTGTTCCATCCATGTCTATATCATGAGATATAAATCTTTAAACAATGCATTAGAGGGAGATATAGGTCCCATAAATCTCATAATGAAATCATTCTTACGTGTGCCACAACATAAATCATTCATCACAACCCAAATAATAAAAGTGGTTTCATAAACATCATCCCATCATAACATAATCCATATAAAACAAATGGATATCATTTCATCATAAAAAATTGAAACCATGTAAATCATAGAGACATTATATTTGAATCATAATCATACTAAATAATTTCATCTTAGATGGAAAATAGTTTTGACAAAACACTTGAAATGAATTCTTGAGGAAATTATCCTTTCTTCATCAAAATCATTTTCTTTTCTCAAAATGCCATAAAATTTTAAAAGAAAAGTTTTTTGTTGAAAATAATCATGAAATATTTTACAGGAATCTTCATAAAAATAAGGCGTTATGAAATTTTAAGAATCCTTTTATGCCGTATAAGTTAAAAAAACATTCTTCTTGTACTTTTGCTAGAAAAGTCAAAAAGTACCACATATGGTAAACAAAAAAAGATTCCTTCCATAACACAAAGTAATAGTCAAAATGGGGTAAAAAAACTTTAAAAATACATGGAAGAATATTAAAAACTTTATGAAAACATTTTTATGGACATTGAAGAAAAATATAACCCCAGTAAATACATACAAATAAACAATCTCGGATACGAATGAGATTGAAATAATTATCCCTTACCTGAGGTCCGATATGCTTCGTACATATCTAAAACTCATGTATAATGATTTAAATAATTTAATTAACTTATTATAGAATCATATTCATTGTTATGATATCATATATGGTTCACTTATGACTTTATATTACCCATTCTTTTGTAAATTCCATGTTCAAGCAGCGTTTTGGGTAAAATCGTTTTATTTATCGTACGTGTTTGGACTTGTTGTTCTTGATATTATTATTAATTATATCATGATTTAATTACTTAAAAAATTTAAATCATGATTTATATATCATATATATTCATTATATATATATATAATATATAGATAAATGAAATGAAATACACCGTTCATGGAGACGGTAGGCCGTACGTACACATGAACGCTGTTTTCCTTTCCTTATTGACTTGAATGGAAGTAAGTAGATGAAATATATATATATATAAATAAATAAAGTAGCTTCATCATGTCATATATTTCATTATTATTCATTATATATACTCTATAATCATTCTTGAATGGTTACCATGGAGAATGAGTCTCATCACATCGTGGAGACAGTAATCCGTACGTACGCACGAGCGATGATATCGTTCCCATAATTATTGAATTGAATTGGAGTGGATGATATAATATCTCAGAATTATTATGATGTTATAATAACTATATATACTTATTATTTACACCATTATACCCATCCAAGTAAGGTGGTGGTGGAAAAATAGATTACACCACGGTGTGGAGACGGTATTCCGTACGTACGCACACGCAGTGATTTCGTTTTCCATAGGATAGATAGAAGGTGAAATGGGGTTGTTTCATATTTATAATAACATATCAGTATATTAGTGATACTGATGTTATTACTTTATAATGAAACAACCAAATAAGAAGAAGAAGTTGAAGAAGAAAGAAAACTTGAAAGAATCGGTAGAAGAGATTACCTCTTCTTCGACGCACCTCTTTTAAGCATCCTATTAAGGCACTAGAGATGGTCTTTTGAGGAGACCAGAACCTTTATAATGTTTCTATGGAAGTTGAGAAGGTAAATTGGTGGGGGTTGGCCGAGCTTGAAAGCTCAAATTGTGTAAAGAGAAGATGGAGGAGGTTCCCTTTTATAAGGGAGGAGAAGGGCACCTTAGGAAAAACTTAAAATATTATTTTATAATAAAGTCATATTCAGTTTATAATAGCTCCAAATTGATTTATTTAGAAGCTAAAATGGGTATGGGTAGAAATACTCTCAACCTATAGGTTTTAGACAAGTTTAGGTTACCATTTTAACCGTATCATTTAGATTTAACTCTAAGTTATATAATTTAACTTTTACCATGTCTTCTTGTTTGCTTACAATATATGGTTAATAAACATACTATAAACTTCCAAAATAACCCCCAAGTGGTTCATTATTAGTATATATAACCTTATCTAAGTCATTTGGCCGAACCTTAGATTTTTAGGAATAGAATATCAATTAATAATATAATATTTGTTTTAAAAACTATTTTATGTCAATTTTGAAACTATATGGTAATTGATTTTTTTGAAACTCATAACAGCATGAATAGTAAGAAAAAAGTTAATTAAATAAATAATAACATGTCATATTAACCTATAAAATTTTTATAATTCATAAAAAGTCTCAAATTACATTTATTTGGGTATTTACAACATCAATTATGTAAAACATTCATTAATAAGGTAATTATTGCATCATCATTGTGTCACAAATAAATTAAATTATTTAACGTATAAAAATTATAAATAAAATACCATTATTTAGGAAATATTTTTATCTTTATAACGAATATTTATAGTCTAATTTAGATTATGTATAACCCTATATTAAAAAAAATTTAGTTATTAAACTTTGATTTTTAACTCTTTTAACTCTTCTTTAAATAAAATAATAATAAATGTACTAATCTAATCCAAGTGGACCTAAAGGGTCATATTTTAATCCTAAGGTTGTTTTTGGTCGAATTACACTTATCAAATAGAATTAGGACATGTTTTAGGGTAATAATAATATCATTTTTACCCTTAATTGCCCTATTTACTATTAACCGTGGTAAATAAAAGTAAAAGGTTACTATTCACCAAAAATTATTTTTATCTTATTGAACCACATTTAACTCCGTGATATTAACTGTGTCTCTAGGATTTTTGAAATTCCACTCACAAAATCAGTAAAATTAGGTTTTATGTGAAATTTCAAATTCTCCTAGGAGGTCGGTAAAAGACAGTAAAAAGTTCAATAAAAATTTTATATATCTAAAATTATTATAAAATGACTCCAATGAATTAAGTTGAACATATATAGGTATTATGTTTCTATTTTGACCTAAAATAAATTTAAATAAAATAATTAATTATTTAAATAAAAATTCGGTTTTCATCTATAACTCAGTGTTTTTCACTATTCATCAAAAATTGAAAGTTTTCAGAAAAATACAAAAAATTCACCCTAGGATAATTTTGATATTATGAATCCAAAAATGAAGTCCATTTTTAAAGATAAAATTTATAAAATTTCAAAATTTTGGTATTACTATTCATAACAGCTAGTTCATAATAATATTATAATAATATCTCGTTTAGTGAAACTCAGTATTACGTACAACACACACTATTGAGGAAGGTTGCTCTGGAATGCAACACAAGCCTAGAATAGTGTTTGTGTATACTATAAGATAATACGGTGTTTCATATAGTGCAAGATAATCTTGGTTTAGCATACAACACAAGACATCAAAGTAATTAAATATAATATTTCTCATAAAATCTCGGGGTGTTACATTCTACTCCCTTATAATGAATTACGCCCACGAAATTCTTCGGGGTTATAAATGGTTTACTAATTGAAAGTTTCTTTCATAGAAACCCACATCGTAAAAAGGAATACTAAAACTTCATTTTAAAAAGGAAAGTTAGAATCATAACAGTCACCCAAAGTAACTCAGTACTGGGTTTCCACATAGGACAACATAGGTGAAAATATGGATATGGAAGAGAAATCTAACCATCATGTTTAGATGAAGTGTGGTAGAGAACATGGCTATGAAAAAGACAACAATCATAAAGCCATAAATTTGTGATGATTTAAGGTACCATCTGATTCATCAGATATGAGGGCACTAGGACAACACTTTTTGGTTTTTAAGATCATTTCCCTAATGTTGAAGAACTTTTGAATTAAAATAAATACTTACTTGATTTTGGTACAATATTACTATTTTTTGTGCCTCTAACAATTTCCACTTCTTCTCTTAAAGAAATGAAGTTGAATTTATCTTCCGTGAAGTATTAGTAGATCATGCAATATAATGATAGGTCATTTCATCTATCTCAAGCATAAGGTTAGCAAAAGTTTTAAGTCCATCTTATGGTGAGATTAATTGTATATGGTTCCAAAAATGGACTTATACTTCATCTATCATAGCGCTTAATAAAATAAAACTAGTTTCTACTAACTAAGGACTTCCTGTAGGCTAGTGGTATGCAATAAAGTCATGTCACACTTCGGTTGTGGGTTCGATTCCCGCATCCTTGTCCTACGTGACGGGTTGTCGCCCATCCTATGGGTTGTCCTTTTTTCTAAAACTACATTATTATAACATTCCTGCAATAATATCGAAAAAAGTTCTAGACTTAAACAATACTATCTTATGTCTAACTTAATTCATTCCAATCTTTAGGCTTTTCTAAAATACTTCTGTCCAATCTCATAGTATAAAGAAAACAATTACTAGAAATGTCATCTACTGAGCATGTGAATACCATCATTAATCCCTCATATATCATAAGATATATATTGTTGGTCACATTACAAACATGTGAATACCTTAATCATTTATTCTTTTGAAACATGAATTACCATAGAACCTTAGTGAAAACATGAGTTTTGTCAAAAGTTAACTCTTTCCACATACCAAAATACCAAAATTTCTATATACTCAAACCATGATATAACTTTGTCCTTATACCAGTCATGAGCTCATTAATACAATCAAACATCTCATTATATTTTTATCCTTTCATTATGCACATATCATCTACCTTCTAAAAATATTTTAATAACCTTTCATGGTTACCGGTACCATTCATCATATACTTTCAAAAACTCAAGGAAAGACAACAGTGTAACAATCATTAGATTTTTTTCTTTATTCCATAGTACCATACATTATTCTTGAAAAACATACAATCATTCCACTACCTTCTTAAACCACTGACTGAGCTTCATCATTTCTTTCATCTCATATATCATTTGTAGTCTCTTTATCATCATCCATATAAATACTACCCATATGACCATGCTGATTCTCTTCATGAGATTTTCCCTTAGGGCATTGGTTTGCATAATTCCCGTGCATTCCACATTTAAAACATTAACTGTTGTTGATGTCTTAGAAATACCATTATCCTTGTACATGGTGTTAACTGAACCTTTTCCTTTACAATTACTGGCTTTGTGTCCTTCATTTCCACACCCAAAGCATCTTCCAGTTCCTTTGAAACATTCTCCCTGATGCCTCTTCCCACATGATTTACATGAGGGAAATTTAACTTTCTTTCCTCGATGATCATCATGAAACTCCATCCTTCTCTTGTTAGCTGAGTCGGGAAACTTACCAAATTTGAGATTATTGATCATATTATGAGATTTCTGATTAGGCATAATAACGATAGGTGGACTTCCAGATCCAATTTCATTTGGTTGCTCATGAAGAATACCATTCCATTGTCCATCATATCCTCCATTATTGTGAATCTTCCTGTTTCCATCCATTTTCTAAAACCCAAAAGGAATAGTGTGAGAGGAAAAAATCATATTCAAGGGGGATTACCTTCAATATCTAACATCTTATGTTTAATTTTAATATCATTACCATAATTCTAGGACTATAACCTATACTTATACTTAACCTTAGGTACATCCTTATACATACGTTAGAAATATCTCTAGGGATCTCACTAATGTTTTTCAGATCCTAGTTTCCAAATGTTAACTAAACATTTCTTCTGATACCAACTATAGAGACCAATATCTTGACATACATGGACATTACATTACTTTTCCAGAATATATAATACATAACAAAAATAGACACCAAAGGACCATAATAGTTTAGTGTCTTTGGAAACTTGGAACAAAATCTTCTATTCTTGGTGAAAGATCTTCAACATCTCCCATAAAGATCTTCCCTTTTTTTAACTAAAACCATTCTTTATATCCTGGGGAAAATAAAACATATAAAGGGTGAGCTAAAATTCTCACTAAGGGTAAGCATGGAGAGAATAAAACAAACCATATAAATTTGAACTTCAAAACATGAACATAAAGTTTAAACATCAAAATCTTGAGTTGTGAAATAAATCTTGGCAGTACGTAAGGCACAGATCCTAAAGGAACATCAATCATAATAAAATAGCATGGGAATAAAACATTTAATTGTGGAAAACCATTAAGCACATGATATGATTTCCATAGTAGCCAAGGCATTGCTACCAAGACCATCTTAGTGGACAAAGTCCATTTCTGAATCGAGTTCACTCCTCGTTCCAGTCCTGTATCACTAAACCAGATTAACTTACCATTCCATACATGTATATCTCATCAGATATAAATCTTTACCCAATTCATTATATGGAGATATATTTCCCACCCATCTCATAATGAAATCATTCTTACATGTTCCACAACATAAATCATTCATCATAACCCAAAGAATAAAATTGGTTTCATAAACATCATCCCATCATAACATAATACATATAAAACAAATGGATGTCATTTCATCATAAAAAAATGAAACCATATAAATAATATAGACATTATACTTGAATTATAATCATACTAAATAATGTCATCTTAGATTGAAAATAGTTTTTACAAAACACATGAAATGAATTCTTGAGGAAATTATCCTTTCTTCTTCAAAATCATTTTCTTTTCTCAAAATGCCATGCAATTTTAAAAGAAAAGTATTTTGTTGAAAATAATCATTAAATCTGGTACAATAAGCTTCATTAAAATAAGGCATTATGAAACTGTAAAAATCCGTTCATGCCGTATAGTTAAAAAACATTTTCCTCATACTTTTGCTGGATAAGTCAAAAAGTACCACGTATGGTAAACAAAAAAAGGATTCCTTCCATAAAAAAAAGTAAAACTCAAAAAGGGGTAAACATGACTTTAAACATACATGGAAGAATATTAAACACTTTATGAAAACATTTTTATGGACATGGAAGAAAAATATAACCCCAGTAAATACATATGAATAAGCAATCTCGGATAAGAATGAGATTGGAATAATTATCCCTTACCTTAGGTCTGATATGCTTCGTACGTATCTGAACCTCCTATATAATGATTTAAATAATGTCATTGACTTATTAAAGAATCATATTCATTGTTATGATATCATATATGGTTCACTTATTACTTTATATTACCCGTTCTTTTGTAAATTCCATGTTAAAGCAGCGTTTTGGGTAAAATCGTTTAATTTATCGTACGTGTTTGGACTTGTTGTTCTTGATATTATTATTACTTATATCATAATTTACATAATTATATAATTTAAATCATGATTTATATATCATATATATTCAGTATATATATATAGATATATATATATAATAGATAGATAAATGAAATGAAATACACCGTTCATGGAGACGGTAGGTCGTACATACGCATGAATGTTGTTTTCCTTTCCTTATTGACTTAAATGGAAGTAAGTAGATGAAATATATATATACATAAATCCAGTATATTTTTCATGTCATATATTTCATTATTATTCATTATATATACTTTATAATCATTCTTTAATGGTTAACATGGAGAATGGATCTCATCGCGTCGTGGAGACGGTAATCTGTACGTACGCACGAGCGATGATATCGTTCCCATAATTATTGAATTGAATTGGAGTGGATGATATAATATCTCAGAATAATTATTATGTTATAATAACTATATATAGTTATTGTTTACACCATTATACCCATCCAAGTAAGGTGGTGGTGGAAAAACAGATTACACCACGGCGTGGAGACGGTATTCGGTACGTATGCACGCGCGTTGATTTCATTTTCCGTAGGATGGATAGAAGGTGAAATTGGGTTGTTTCATATTTATAATAAAATATTAGTATATTAGTGATACTGATGTTGTTACTTGATAATGAAACAACAAAAGAAGAATAAGAAGTTAAAGAAGAAAGAAAACGTGAAAGAATCGGTAGAAGAGATTACCTCTTCTTCGACGCACCTATTTTAAGCTTCCTATTAAGGAACTAGAGTTGGTCTTTTGAGGAGACCAGAACCTCTATAATGTTTCTAGGGAAGTTTTTAATGTAAATTGGCAGGGGTTGGCCGATCTTGAAAGCTCAAATTGTGTCAAGAGAAGAGGGAGGAGGTGCCCTTTTATAAGGGAGGAGAGGGGCAGCTTAGGAAAAACTTAAAATATTATTTTATAATAAAGTAATATTCGGTTAATAATAGCTCCAAATTGATTTATTTCGAAGATAAATTGGGTATGGGTAGAAATACTCTCAACCAATATGTTTTATACAAGTTTATGTTACCATTTTAACCGTATCATTTAGATTTAACTCTAAGTTAAATAATTTAACTTTTACCATGACTTCTTGTTTTCTTACAATATATGGTTAATAAACTTACTATAAACTGAAAAAATAACCCCAAGTGGTTCATTATTAATATATATAACCTTATCTAAGTCATATTTACGAATATTAGATTTTTAAGAATAGAATATTAATTAATAATATAATGTTTATTTTAAAAACTATTTTATGTCAATTTTGACACTATTTGGTAATTGATTTTTTGTTAAAATCATAACAGCATGATCAGTTCTAAAAAAGTTAATTAAATCAATACTAAAATGTCATATTATCCTATAAAATTATTTTAATTCATAAAAAGTCTCAAATTATATTTCTTTGGGTATTTATAACATCAATTATGTAAAAATTTCATTAAGAGGGTAATTACTGCATCATTATTGTGTCATAAATAAGTTAAATTATTTAATGTCTAAAAATTATAAATAAAATACAATTATGTAGGAAATATTTTTATATTTTTAATGAATATTTATAGTCGAATTTATTTTATGTATAACCATATATTAAAAATGTTTTAGTTATTAAACTTTGATTTTAACTCTTTTAACTCTTCTTTAAATAAAATGATTATAAATGTCCTAATCTAATAAAAGTGGACCTAAAGGGTCATAATTTAATCATAAGGTTGTTTTTGGTCGAATTACACTTATCCAATAGAATTAGTACATGTGTTAGGGTAATAATAATATCATTTTTACCCTTAATTACCCTGTTTACTTTTAACCGTGGTAAATAAAAGTAAAAAGTTACTATTCTCTAAAAATTATTTTTATCTTATTGAACCAAATTTTACTTCTTGATATTAATAGTATCTCTCATATTTTCAAAATTCCACTCACAGAAGTGGTAAAATTAGGTTTTATGTGAAATTTCAAATTCTCCTAGGAGGTGGGTAAAAGACGGTAAAAAGTTCAATAAAAATTTTATATATCTAAAATTATTATAAAATGACTCCACTGAATTAAATTGAATATATATAGGTATTATGTATCTATTTTGACCCAAAATAAATTTAAATAAAATAATTAATTATTTAAATAAAAATTTGGTTTTCAACTATAACTCAGTGTTTTTCACTATTCATCAAAAATTGAAAGTTTTCAGAAAAATACCAAAAATTCACCCTAGGCTAATTTTGATATTCCGAATCCAAAAATGAAGTCCATTTTGAAAGATAAAATTTAACATATTTCAAAATTTTGGTATTACTATTCATAACGGCTAGTTTATAATAATATTTCGTTTAGTGAAACTCGTTATTACGTACAACACATGCTATCGAGGAAGGTTTCTCTGGCATGCAACACAAGCTTAGAATAGTTTTTGCATATATTGTAAGCTAATACGGTGTTGCGTATAGTGTAAGCTAAACTTGGTGTAGCGTACAACACAAGACATCAAAGTAATTAAAAATAATATTTCTCATAAAATCTCGGGGTGTTACATAGACTATGATCCCATCCAAGGCATTCCGACAATGAGAATCCAAGTATCACTCATGGCATAGAAATCATGAACCCACTGAGACCATCCACAGCATTCATACACTAGGAATCCAAGTATCACTTAGGGTTTATAAATAATTCCAATAGAGCCCACCCAAGGCATCCCTCAATTGATCCATGGTTCACGCGATATTTAAGTATATCCTCTATGAGCCCATCCAATACATTTATGGTTCTATCATGGTTTAAATAGAATTACCTCCTTGATTCTATCTATGTAATTCTAATCTGAATCCATGGTTCACCCAAGGTATATAAAAAATTCCAATAGAGCATGTCCAAGGAATCCCTCAATGGATCCATGGTTCACTTGGAATTTATGTATAGCTTCTAGGATCCCATCCACTACATTCATGGTTCGATCATGGCTTCAACATAATACCCTCTTTGAGTTTTTCCATGACATTCTAATTTGAATCCATGGTTTACCCAAGGTATAAGGTACAATAGTAATATGAGCCCATCCATGGCCTTTTAATGTGAGGCCGTGATTCTCCCATTACTATTTACCCCTTTAATCATTTAAGATATAATTAAACATTTCATTAGGCATGAGAAGGTAAAAACCCAAAAAGCATCAAGTAAGTCTCAATAGCCCAATACCAGGAAACACCTCTGGTCATCCAAAGAAAATATATATAACCATATATATACATTCAGGCTCAAAAATCCAAGTCCCAGATAGTAATTATAGAAGTACCAATCAATATCAAAAACAACATGGCTCATAAGTGGGATTCCTAGTAAATAACATCTGGGCATCCCAACAAGAAATATAGATCTCAGGAAGAATATATGGGCATCCCAAAAGAAACAAGGGAACCTCGTGTCAGGCTCAAAAACCACCAACCAGGTATTACCCCTGGTAACCATCACTGCATTATAAATAAACATGTCAAGATATAACCAAAAGACTGAGGGTGGCCCAAACACCCAACCCAACACTAGAGTCACAGCCCCATAGGCTTACCAGTTCAACATGGGTACTAAGGTGACATCCCAACACCATCTCTACCCAAACCTGACGTATAACTCAAGGTCGGTCAAGTAACGGGCACCCATTGGGTACCTAAAATCAAGCACTAAGAGGAATCCTACTTGGTATCCTCAATGGAAAACTCACAAGAGGAGGCACTCGAGATCCATAGCTGTAACAGTAAAGGAGGAATCATACACAGGATCCTCAAAAACACTAGGAAAATGGAAGCATCCTTCAATGGATCCTCAAAACACTATACAAGTGAGGGATCCTACAAGGGACTTCCTATATCAGCATGTAAGATAAGTCATCCCCCATGGCATCCTTAGAAGAAATAGGTCTCACAGACTCATAGGCCAGAAGGGCACTTCTCACAAGGGGAACATCCTTGAAAGAAAAATATCATGGGAGATAGCCCATAGATCATGTCAAATCAAATGTCTCAACTAGGTTGGTCCAAACACCCAACCTATTATTCACAAAAAGTCTCACTCCTAGGATAAAACTAAAGTTAATAACTAGAGGAAGAACCTCTCCATTGAGATAAATCCCCAAAACACCCATTAGGAGTCCTCAGAATGCTCTACGGGTTCCACTATCATGATCTATGAGGAAAACCACTTATAATGGACTACTCTTGGGTCCAATTCTGACATTGGGGAAATAAAAGATTAAAAAAACAAGGGTTACAAGTGGATAGTACACGATTTGTACTCCCATCACGCCACATGGGCATGTACTCTCGCCTTCCTGGGAAAATAACGCGCTAGGTACACGATGTGTAATGCGGGAACAT
The DNA here is from genome assembly GCA_963277665.1 of Viscum album. NCBI lineage: Eukaryota > Viridiplantae > Streptophyta > Magnoliopsida > Santalales > Viscaceae > Viscum > Viscum album. The sequence goes on from OY728121.1 coordinate 1,123,105,822, forward strand.
GATGTGTACCTTACATGGGTTAAATGCTTATGTCCCTCATCTGGCCTGGCTAGATGCTTGGTTAGGATGTGTAGTTTTTACATGGAATCTAACCCATATGGGGTTTGGCCATGTGCTCTACACGGCCATGTACCCATACACGGGTAACCCTAGCTGGATACTCGGCTGCATGGCAGAGTATCACTACATAGTGTGTACACCCTTGTACACAGTATGTACTCCTTAAACTTCATCTTCCCCAAATGGAATGAACACATGTAATGTTCCCCTAAACCACATACCATGTTATCATGTTTTACCAAATAAAAACCCTATGGATTGCCCAAAACCCCTGTTTAAACCTCCAAATCAGCAGATCGGGCCACAAGGGACCACATACAAGAATAATAGGGCTATAAAAACTGGAAAAATAAATTTAAAGGGTTTTTATGATAAATATAAAAAAATAGTCATGCCTTTGTGTGGAAACCATCAAATATTTTCTCGATTTGACAGTCCATGGATGCCACATGTCGAACCAGCACGTCAAGAGCTCGGCGACGATACCTCTCGTTTTCCCTCTCTCCCTTTTTATCTCCCTATACCTTTCTATCTTAGGATGCGGAGAAGTAGGATCCATACATGAGGCATCTGTGAAGAGTTTGAAAGAAAATAATGAAAGGAAAAGAAAAAGGAAATGAAAAAAGAAGAAAAATAGGTTCGAGCGGACCCCTACGTTCGACTCAAGTTTATACCTCACCTAGGCTAAACTTTTAATTCTTGAATTAATGAAGGAGAAAAAATCTTAATCTAACACTCCATTCAAAAGTTATGACTGAACTAACCTGCATGATTAATTTAATATTTAATTTATTAAATATTAAATTTTAAATATTCCATCAAAATTTGAATGGCTCAAATTTGAACCAAACTCCTATCCTAGGGTAAAAATCCTTTTACAGGACCAACAGAGTGGTCATAAAAATTACCTGAGATCATCTATTAGGAGAAAAAGACCATTTTACCCCTTTAAAAGAATCTAAAATCTAAAATTCAAATTTATAGTCAAAAATACAATCCATAAAAACATGGGTTCTTACAAACTCCCAACCATAAACCTTTTCATCCCCAAGAATCTTGGTGAAAGGACCAACAACCATTCTCCCAAACCAAGAATGTACACAACCAAGCTATCTAGATTGTCCAATGACCAGTCTCATAGCACCAACCACTTCCTTTTACATGGAATATATTTAACTGCAACTGATCTGGTTAACCCCACCATAGTAATACCATTATCATCATATTAAACAAAAATCCATGCTTAGAATCCCACAGAAAAAACAAAGAGAAACTGAAAATGAGGTTCACCACCCTCAAATGGCCAATGGTGCACTCCCCACCATATAGCTTACCTTACACTGCTCCCTGAGCACAACCTCAATATATTTTCTCTTCTGAACTAGCGAAGACATTTATAAATAAAAGGAGCTCAGAGTAGGGCTAATTCTCACTCAACATACTCAAGAAGAATCAAGATAGTGCATGATCATCTCTAATAGTAGTACATTGAGATTATACTAAAGGTGTGTACAGCTCTCTTCAAGACATGCTCACAACCTATCAAAACCTAAATAGGATTCATCCATGGGTCAACTGTCTCACAGTACCCCAACATTTCATGATGTCACCTTTACCTTAGATGGGCATTCTAACACAACTTATGGGATCCAATCCAATAGAAAGTCTTGAAACATCGTTCCTCAACTCATACCAAGCCACTCATCGATTTAGATACAAACGACACCTCATACAAACAATGTGTATCTTTATCACCCGACTTGTACTCTAGTGATTCATCCATCATAAGGCTAAGATGAACGTACTACACAACACTTTAGTTTCATAATCCAGAAGCTCCCTTGAAACTCATCTTCAAAAAATGAACCTCACTTGTTCCATGATTTATCACTACTAGAAAAATGATATTTAGCCATGGACTTATTTCCTAAGTTTAATTGGTCTATGGCTATAGATTAAAATATATCCATGATTATTTGAAAATCAAGGCTTTAGAATAGATAAACGGGCGGCTAAATGTGTCTTGTGGAAGTAGATCCTCAATTAGTTTAACTTCATCACAAATCATCTCTAACCCACATCACCTCCCTCATCGGTACTCATCTCCCACCAGTTAGATGCTTCTCCCTCATTGAGAACTAGTTAATTCTCCCTCAGCCAATCCTCGCCAGATTCTCCACTCGATTCACCCCTCCCTCGCATGATCCCTCTCATCCCCTTCATCGTGTGTTCCTGTCCTCTTAAACTCCCTTCTTCATGGATTCCTCCTCCAATCAGTGAATGAGCCGAACCAAGACCTTCCATGAGTGGGTTCTGTGCGAGTCATCCCCTACACTTTCTATGAAGATTTCTGTGGTTACTTATGCATGAAATCTAATCAGATGAAAGAGGAAATCATTCCATGAACCCCCTGTTTATGCAATGAATGGAGCAGAATTTTATTTTTTACACGGGGGTAGTCCTTTTTATTTGAAATCAGGGTAAATCGGGTTTAAAGGGTTTTGGACATTTGGATAAGGCCAATTCTTGATGGTTCTACCTCAATTTGTCTCTCCTTTGATCCACCTTGAGAGGGGACCAATTTCTAGTATTATTCGACAGTGATTTCAAGTGATATATTCCATTCCCTTTACTTTTGTTTTGGTTTCCATCAATAGTATATAATTTTAGAAGATTTATGTTGGGGTTTATGGGAAATTTCCACCAAAGGATGGTGGAAATTGTCCCACATGATGGTTATTTTTTCTATTGTAGATAGATGATGTATTGAGATAACGTTTGTATGTTATTTCATGTTGTTTCATCTTAGGTACGTCACCTGATGATTTTATTTATGACTTTTTAGATAAATTTAATAAATTCACCTATTAAATAGATACTATTTTTTGGATTTTCCCATAACAGTATCAGGTGTATTCTGTGGAACCTTCATGTGTGTTTGTTCATGGTTTCGGTGCATTGAGGCAGCCTAGTGACTGATTAAGAATTTTTTTTATTTTGGTTTTAAATTATGAAATTAATTATAATCAATATAATTAATTATAAAATGTTATAATTGATTATTTGTAATTTTGGGGCCAGGTTAGGAGCCTCAATTAATGCTAGGTCTTATACAACCTTATAAGGTGGTCAAGCTTATTTAAAGGAAATAACTTCAATTAAGGTCAGTGGTTTCTTGTGAATAACCCTTGGGTTTATACAGTATTTATGTGAAATGTGATGTGTGCAGTTTCACCACCTAAAAATATTAACCTTTATAAATTAATTAATTAATTTAATTATAATGTAATTAATTTGAATTAAATGTGGAAAGTGCCAAGGTCCTTGATATACCATTTTGAACTGGCTATATATCTTGACCATATATGTCTAAGAGTATAAGTATAATTGTATTCCTTGAGAAACATGAGCCCCATATGGGGTGTATATAAAATAAAGTGAATTATATAAGAATAATGTACCTTAGTGTAGGTTCCTTGCTGACCTTCAAGTGGAGGTATGTGATGAGATATAGTTATTATACCAAGTTGCACATGAAAGATCCTTAATATTCCTTAAAACCTTCATGCTAGTAGAGATGAGTGTGGTAAGGTGTTCCTCCCCTAATGAGGTTTAGATAACTTGGTGGGTATAATTTATCTAAATTGATGATAGGTTTGGTGAGTGGACTGACATAGTGTGATTTGAAAAGTGATATGGGAAGGTTTCCATCTCCTTAGACCTATGAAAGTGAGGATTTCTTATGATTATAGTGAGGTCGTGAGATGTTTATGACTATTTAGAGAGACGTTATTCTCTTATATTGGTGGGTTTTGACATGATAGATGTGGATTTGATAAAGGAATCCTCATAGGGTGTTTGTTCTATAATGTAACTGAGGGAACCATGAGGGTGCCTCAGTGATTTTGACCCTTGTGGGGGTACATGAAATAAGGATTATAGATGATTGTGGGTGTCACTTTGGAACCAAAATCAATTGTGTGTGATCCAAATATGGAATTAGTGATGATTATAGGTCATGCGATTGAGAGGTAAACCCTAGTTTTTTAGATGAGTTTGAGAAGATTGAAAACCTGTATATAATGATTTATATGAGATATTATGGGAGGGACACACTACCCTCAAGGATTTAAGTGTAATACCCCAGTGGTTACCTAGTATTCAGCTATTTGGTCAAAATAGGATGCCTAGGATGTGCTCCTAGGATCTGGCTATTGATCCTAATACAATATGAATGCCTTGGGAAATCCCCTAATATTCAATATTTTGGTTTATCTAGAATTCCTAGGATATTGGGATTCCATCTTTGGGTCAATATGATTACCTAGGGTCATCCCCTAAGGAATCGATTCTATTTATGATGCTACTGTATTTCCAAGGCCTATCCCCTAGGAATCATTTATATGCTCGATACTATGAGATTTCCTAGAACACACTCCTTGGAATTAGGCAAGGGCTTGATACAGTTATATTTACTAGAATAACCTCCTAGGAATTGATGCTTTCAGCTTATAATATATATCTATTAGGCTTCGTACTAGTGGGAATGATCATGTGACATGATAAAAAAACTCTGACACTAACTAAAGCAGTTATAACCAATACTGAGTGTCACGTTATAGCCTAAGGATCAATAATAGGTATTTATTTATGCCTATATAGTTTATTTATTTATTCAACTGAGCATATCATCTACCCATACACTATATTTTTTTGTTATACATAGTACCCCATTGGTGGTTCTCTACTTTATTGTACTCAAACACTTCTTGGGTGTCTATGATGCTTGGGAACCTGAGAATAATTCACTAATTGTAGGTACAGGTTAGGAAGAAGCCTATAGTTTCAAGATTGATTGAGATATCTGGGATGATATTGAAAATTGGGATGATGTTAGGATTGGGGATGATAGTAGAACCTTAGTTTATGATTTTCTCCCTAGTAGGATGGTGATTTTCATGTAATACCTGATATGTGTATATTTGAGAAATGTAGAGTGGGTGTTAGAATATTAGTTTCATCAAGATATTTCAAATAGGAAAAAACAGATGTTTTTCTATGAGCTTTGACCTATGTGATATGTGGTTATTGAGCTAGGTGGGAGGTCCTAATTCCCTTGATATATGACTCAATATATTGGTTATTCAGGTACTATGCTTGTGATGAGATATGTTATATGATATTAACCTAATAGAGGCATTATCCTAGGATTATTATTTCCATTAGAGACAAAATCATGGGTAGACGATTTAAATTATGATATTGGTCCATTATAGGTACTATCGAGTATGTGGTATAGGAATGGGGATTCTTTAGGCTTCCATGATGAAAATAACTTAAGGCATTTTAGTATTGAGGTTTGGATTTCAAAGGGAATGATTGGTTGGATACTTGGACTGACTATTTTTTGCTATGAATCCCGATGAGGTAGAGGATTATGATCCTAAATGGTCTGATATTAGATGGATAGAGTAAAATTATACACTCAGGGTTTGAGAATATTCTAGTTTATGGGATGTTGTGTGATTAGACTTGGAATGTTTTAGATGTTAGGCTTATTGGAGAGAAAGCACTAATATGAGTTTTTGATGAAATTATTTTGACTGAACTCTTATGTGTGTCTAATTCTAAGCCTAGACCAAATCCGATCATGTGGGTTCCTTTGATAATGTTGTAGGCTGTATAGATTCCCCTCTAGACCCCCCTCTCCTAGAGTGGGGGGGATGATTCATCCCAACTACTCTGGATTCATAGTTCTAACCATTATCCCCCTTCATCAACCCTAGACTTTTTCCCAGCTTCCCAAAATTGAAATTATCCCTAAAATTTTTTCATGAGATGATGAAATTATTAAGATTGTAGTTTCCCCCTAGAATTTTTAAATGCTTATTCCCTATTTAATCTCATATTAGTGGCTCACTTCGGCAAGAGTCACCACTCGATGGAAACCTTTAATAGGTTTATTTTTGACTCATGTGGTTTTCTTGAATGGGTTATTATAGGTATTATGGATCTATGGAAATTTTTTATTCATTTTTAAACTGAATATTCCCTTATCTCTACCTGATTTAAAGCTCTACATGCTTTCACTAGCTTAAACTTATTTATTTTCTATTAGTTTTTAAAGTTCCACCGAAAATAGGATCTTCCCTCTATGGTGATTTGGATTTCCATCCCTACCCTACATCCCCCATTTCATAATTTGGTTATTCTTAAATTGATTGGTAATATGTTCGGACACTTATTATGTACTATTAATCACACCATAACTTTCTTCCACCTTGTTTCTCCAAAAATAGGTGTTGAGCTTGATGTATCAAAGGTACTGATGGATTTTATCTGCATTGATATTGAATGGTAGTTTTGTTGGAAGTAGTAGGTATGCTATGAATCTTGGGATTACTTCTGTTCATAATGTAGGCACATGGATCGTGAACTATCCAACTTCCATCATGGGGATAAAGTTTAACATCATGTAGGCCTCTTAATAGGTAACTCATAAATCAAAGGCAGCATAATAAATTATTCTCACTGGAAGGGGGTGAGGTCACTGCAACTAAAACTAAGGGTCACATATATATTTGTTAGTTTAAATAAAGACTTGGAAAGATCCAAGTGGGATATAAAAGTCATTGGAGAGGCATATCCAAGCTCTTCCACTGCTATATCCACCTATTCCCAATCTAAAACTTCTATAAATGGGTGCAAATGGGAGGAGCAGGATGATGGTGTTGTTCCGATCACTACTTTCAGAATTTTGAATGACTGTAGTCCAATTCCATTAGATTCAGTTCATATTTCAACATTCTAGGTTGGTCTTTATAGTATTATTATAGATTGTTTTGGAAAAAAAAATATGGTAGAACTAAATCCTCAGACATTTTATGGTCCAGATACAAGTGATTATGAAATGTAGTTATCTTCTGAGATGTGATCCCCCCTAACTAAATCCATATTGAAAACCATTTCAAAGATTTGAATGAAATTTTTGAGGGTGATAATGATCCTTATGGATGTAATATAGTCATTCTTAGGTGAAAAAGGAAGCGGGTTGGTTCAAATATCTAAGCAGAACAAGATCCAAGTGATAAATAAGTATATTCCGAATTTTCTTTAGACTATGAGTAGGATCATCATGTGATAGTTATATTTGGGTTTGGCTTAAATAATTGAAAGAAATACATTTGTGAGTAATGGAATTATCCAGTCAGCAAAGAGAAAACAATAATTCATCGTAAGTATTCTACAAATTTATTGATTCCCTTGGCTACCAGATCTTCTGGTAAAACAATGAAATCTGTGGAAGAGGTAAGGCCATTTATTTTGGCACTAGAAGTGATTTCAGGTCTAAAGATTAAATAGAATTAAGAGCAAGAAAAGTCTTCTTATGATGATGTTGAGGAAGATCAATATGATGGAAAATAGATCAATATTAGATACAGGAATCTGAGATAGTTTATGGTGTTTTGAAGGCTACAAGAATGAGGGAAAATGTGATGGAATGTGTGTTCAGGATTGGAGGTCCTTGACTCATGGGGGAATCACTATGTTATAGTAAAGATTAGGGTAATCATGACTTGATGGGAATGAATTGGTGAATGAGAATTCATGTTCTGGTTACATGCGAGGTCCATTGAAATGATAGAGTAAGTTGGTGAGCTGACCATTGAGAATTTTTCTATATATGTGGATGATATCCAAGGAGGTGGTGATAGTAGGTCACTGGTGAATTTATTTTAGGGTCACACATATAGTTGGAAACTGACATATTCAATGTGAACATGATAGCGCTTGGTATCCCAATGGAGTGTGTGTGTGGAGATGTCTCCATAGTGTAAGACAACATTGATGATAGATCTAAGTACCATTATACGATTGACGAGAGTTTTTCATTTATTAGAAATACTATGGCTTGAAGTAAAAAAATGCATGAGGGGATAAAAACTATCTAGGTAAAAATTCATATTCCACACCTAGGTTACTAAAAGTTAGAACTCATGTCAATCATTGAATGTAGTAAGTTTTGTTCCGGGTAATCTAGGTGCATACAATACTTGGTAGTATCTTGGAAATTAGTGTGAATTGACAATAATTTTTTTTCATTGCATTCAGTATAGGACTAGTCAAGGTCTAGGTAGAATAATGTGAGTGCTATGAGGTGGAAATAACGATACTATTATGGTGGGTATGATCAACCTATTTTCATGTTAAATGACCTCTATTTCATTAAGGGTCATGGTCTTACATAAGAATGACTGTTGGATTATCTTGAAGACTCCATAAGACCAATGTTCAATAGACCTATGAATATCTAGTTCCATGATGAATGCCTAATTCTTGATTCAGATGTAGCATTGGATGGAGTCCAGATAATGGCTTTAGACTCCAGAGGAAATCTGTACAAACTGAGGGGGGGCTGTCCAGGGGGAGGGGGTGTGTCCAGGGAGGGGGTGCTATATAGGGTGGGGGAGTAGGGTGGGGGTCTATCTATGAAGGCAGGGGATGTCCAAGAAGGGGGCTATCCAAGGGGGATTGGAGGGGGTGCTTTGTAGGGGTGAAGGGGGGTGTAGGGGGATAAAGATTTAGAAAATGAGGCAAGAAGGCCGGTAAATGGGATTTCACCAAGTAATCCTCTCATTTCTGAAATTCATAGGAAAATATTGATTCTTTTGGGCATGAACCATTAAGGGTGAGGGGCATTTCTAGGGGAGGGGGTGTGTCTGGGGAGGGGATGTGTCCAGGGGGTACAGGGTGGGGTGGAGTCCAGGAAGGGGGGGTCTGTAGTGGGGGAGGGGGGGTCTGTCCCGGAAGGAGTGGGGGGTGTCCAGGGAGGGGGGGCTGTCTAGGGGGATGTAGGGTGGGGGTATGTCTAGTAAGGGGTTCTATAGTGGGGGTCTATTCAAGAAGGAGTGGGGGTCTGTCCGAGGGGTTCTGTCCGAAAAGAGTTTAATTTACCAAGGTATCCTCTCATTTTTTAAAACTCAGAAGAAAATATTGATCATTCTGGACATGGCCCATTAAGGGGGAAAGGGGAAGTCTAGGGGGATGGGTGTGTCTAGGGAGGGGGGTCTTTCTAGATGAGTGGGTGAAAGGTGGGGGGTATGTCCAGGAAGGGGGGTTCTAAGGGGGGGAGGGGGTGGGGGTTTTTCTAGGAAGGAGTGGGGGGTTTCCAGGGAGGGGGGGCTGTCCAGGGGATGTTGGGTGGGGGGGTATGTCCAGTAAGGGGGCATCTGTAGTGGGGGAGGGAGGGAGTCTATCCAGGAAGGATTGGATGATCTATCTGGGGTGGGGGTCTGTCTAGGGTGAGTGGGGGGTCTATCCGGAAGCAGTGGGATTTCACCAAGGAATCCTCTCATTTCTGAAATGCAGAGGAAAATATTGATGATTCTTGGAATGACCCATTAAGGGGGAGGGGGTTGTCCAGGGGGAGTGTTGTGTCCAGGGAGGGGGGTTTGTCCATGGTGGTGCAAGGTGGGGGGTATGTCCAGGAAGGGGGGTCTGTAGTGGGGGAGGGGTGGGGGTCTGTCCATGAATGAGTTGGGTGTCCAGGGAGGGGGTGTCTAGGGGGTTCAGGGTAGGGGGTATCTCCAGTAAGGGGGTTTCTGTAGTGGGGGTGGGGGTCTGTCTAGTGTGGGGGGTTTTCCCAAAATATGATTCTCAGAACTTGGATCTTCTCACCGAACATCTTGGGAATCATATTTCTAGAAGTTCCAATGTTTATCCCTATGTTGAAATGAATATGGTATGGGTCCCCTTTCACAGAAATATTTTTAGATACATATAAATAAGTAATTAAAATGGAAATTGGTAGTATCCCAATTGAAAACTGGGTCTTGACCAGAGCCTCATTACATTTCAAGGGAATTTGGTTAGCTTTTTGTGGTTATATTCATAATAATTAAAAACCATTACCTCCTCTTTTTGGCTCAACAAAATGTATTATTGTGGCACAAATTTTTCAAAAGTTATACATCAAGTTGGGGGGTTCTTTAATAGATGTTTCCTTGTTTGATTGAATTATTATATTGGGAATATTTGTTCCAAGAATGATTTGTCCATTAGTTTCCAGGTCTGTTATCTATATTAATAGTTGTAGAATATGAAAACTAAGAAGTTGGTTTATTGGTTGGATATGGTTCCATCGTGAATAGTGGGTTCATGTTTTTGGGAATGTAAATTCTAGGTGGTAGAGTTTTGTTTTTTATCTATTAAATATTAAGGGAAAAAATGCACGGGTCAGGACACATGTCTATGGGAGGCTATCTTGGGGGTGCAGGGTGGGGTGTATGTCTAGTAAGGGGGGTTCTGTAGTGGGGGAGGTGTGGGGGTCTATCCAAGGAGTGGGGGGCCTTTCTATGGTGGGGATCTATCCAGAAAGAGTGGGGGTGTTTTTCTAGGGTGGAAGTGGGGCTGTAGGGGGATAAAGATTCAGAAAATGAGGTAATAAGGTCGGTAAATGATATTTCACCAAGTAATCCTCTCATTTCTGAAATAAAAAGGAAAATATTGATGATTCTGGGCATGAACCATTAAAATAGTGGTTTCATCCCCATGATACAAGATACAAAGCTATCTTCCTAGTTTTTCATCCCCATAGATTTCATATATACCCTATCTTAGAGGGAGTGGGAAACATATAGGAATTATCTGCCTATTGATGGGATATGATGTTTCCTTCAAGATAAAGAAATCATTATAAATGGGTATTGAGAAATTTCCATGCCTTAGAGCATTTATTACATGATGAATCCTGATATTGAGTATTCTTACATGCTGGACTTGAAAACACCTACATATATTGTTTTAAATATATGAACTCCCTCACATGGCCAAGCTCCATCACTACTCTTTGTCCACCACATATCATTGCCAACAAATATAATATATATATATATAAATCCATAAGATCTATTTTCACACAACTTCAAACTCCTCCTCAATAACCTTATCAACATGTCTCACTCATAATCACTTTAGGGGTGCCCATCAATCTCCCCATCTTTTCAACAAATCACCTTGGGAAAATTCCACACATTTTGTCAAAAAATACAACACAACCCAAGGGGTGTCAAACTGTATCATTATCCCCTCTTATATTTGATGTTTCACATCTATAGTGGAGAAACCTACTCCATTATGAAATAGTCACCAGATATAGAATAATATTACTCCAATGATTCTATTTTGTATGTATTGAATTAAATTGGATTTCATTTGAACAAAAATAATTTATTAATGATCATGTTATTCAGTATTGGGATGTACATATCAATCTGAATATTATTTGTTCATTTTTTGGTTATGGAGTTATGTATCATTTATCATGTAAATTTGACACACAGATCACATATATATAATAAGCTATCATATCTCACTTTTTTCTCATTATTTACTTACAGGTGGTTACTTATGATGAGGTCTATTATAACCACCACCATAGAAGGTAGTGAGTTCAACATCATATTCAGGTAAGGTGTCTTCCATTTTTATTCTTTGGATCAATTTTAATTAGGGTTTTTGTGATTTTTGGGTTCCCTATCTTTTTGTAGTGCGTTTTAGATCTCGTTGAGGATAGTGAAGCACCACATGACAAAGATATCCTCTTAACCTGTAGGCATGAGGCCTTTTAAAATTTCATCACAAGACCTGACTCCTTGGTTCAGTTTGGGTCAGGTTAGGTTTGATAAGTTATTTTTTATTATGTTCTTTTTTTTGTTTAGGTCAATTTTACCAGGTTCATTTTGTTCTATTTGGGGATATTCAGTTAAATTAAATTAATTTTAGATTCAATCAGGTATGTTTCATTAGTTTAATTTTTTTCTTGCTTAATTACACTTTATTTAAGTTAGTTTTGATTGTTTTGAGTCAGTTTGGTTACATTATTTTCAGTATGGTTTAGTTTCATCTTTTTCAAAACTATTTAGTTTGGTTCCAATATACTCAATTTGTCTTGATGATGTTTGATTTAGTTCTAATCATATTAACATATTTTTTATTAGTGTAGTTCATTTGATTGGAAATTTTTGTACAATAGCCATATTAGAATGTTTTTGGATTTCATGATTCAATTGATGGTGTGTCGGGTGGGTTGGGGGATGTAGGGTGGGGGACTGTCTGGGGGGTATGTCCATAAGGGGTGTGTAGGGTGGGGGGGTCTTTCCAGGAATGGGGGATTGTCTGGGAAGGGGGAAGGGGCTATAGGGGGAGTGGGGGTGGTTCTGTCTAGAGAATAGGGGAGGGGTGTCCAGGGGGAGGGAGTGAGGGAGGGGGTTGTAGTGGAGTGGGGGGGTTGTCCAGGGGGAGGGTTGTCCAGGGGAAGGGAGGGGGCTGCAGGGGGTGGGGGTTGTCCAGAGGGAGGTGGTGCAGGAGGAGTGGTGGGGAGGGGTTATCCAGAGGTTTTGGAGGGGGTTGTCTAGGGGTTTGGAGGGGGTATATTTAGGGGGTGGGAGGAGGGCTGTCGAGGGGGTGGGATATTGGGGGAGTTATGGGGGTGCTATCCAGGGAAAGGAGGGTATTAGGGGGGATTGGGGGGGAAATCCAGGGGAAGGAGGGGGATATAGATGGAGTGGTGGGGGCTATCTAAGGGGGATGTCCAGGGGAGGGGGTGTGCAGTGAGGAGGGGGCAGGGGTGAAAGGTGCATGGGGGTGCAAGGGGGAGGGAAATGGGTGTGGAAGGGGAGGTGTGCAGAATTAGGGGTTGCTGGTGCAGGGTGGGGGAGGGGGGAGTTGGTAGTGTCCTCTCAAAAACCAGCACGTTGAACCGTGATAGTTTTTTTATGCAATGGAAAGGCCTATATCCAAAATTTTAAATTGTGGATAAATCCCTATATCCACGGTTTTAACCATGTCTATAGGCCTATATCCATGGTTTTATAAACTTTGGCTGGTATTGGTGTGGCTATAGAGTAGACCATATAGTTATGGTTTGAAACCGTGGGTATATCCCTATAGCCATGGTTGGAACTATGGCTATAGGCTCTGCCATATAGCCATGCCAATACCAGCCACGGTTCATGAAACTGTGTCTATAACCTATATCCATGGTTTTTGGACCAATAGCCATGGTTTAGAACTATGGATATAGCCTAAATTTCTAGTAGTGTATCCCATGACCACCCGTCACATGGTGTCATTCCAATCACGAGCATCCACCCATGCTATGACTACATTAGCAACAATAAAAACACTAGCCGACTAGGCCATGCACCCAAACAGTCCTTTCCATCAAAGCCAGTCTCAAAGAACAAGTACCCAAGGAGATTTGTCAAAAGGTGAAGGAATCGACATGACAATAATGCAGAACTCGAGCACCTACCGTACCTCGATTACTGAATGAGTATAAAACAAATCTCACTGCCAAAAAGGCATCTGGAAACACAGAACAACCTTTCTCGCATAGGTTTCCCTAAAACAAAACAGACGTCAACCTACAAGGGTCCGAGTCAAACCAAGGGTCTCTAGGTCTCCCACCTAGCCCTATAGAAAAATCCTCACAACTGGGTAATAATTTCAAACCACCTAGATAAAAATATCCAACCTCTCAAAAGAAGGTAAAGATCACAACGACCTATGAAGGTCAAAACTGAAAACATAGCCTACAAGGGTCTGATCCTCTCAAAGCATCCTTAGAAGTAACTACTCCCTAGAAGTCTAGCTCATAAGAAAGGTCCTAGTACCTATTGGCATCGTACTCATTTATCTGACTAGATAACCACAGACCTGAGAAACAACACCCAAAAAGGGTCACAACAAAAGGGAATCACATGAAACTTTGACCTACTAAGATCATTGGACATCCTGTGCATGAGGAATGAGTCATCATCCTCAAATGAAAACTCATCAACATAGATCCACATAATCTTCCATCAGAAGAAAATATATATATGTAAGTAGACCCAATTTAATAGGCCTCTGTCATCACTATAATCACACACTGGTAGTCTTATATGATGTGAATCATACGTTCCAACTATGATGCATTAGATGCCTGTTGCCTTTGCTGGAAAAGAGGCAAAATCTGTCCCTGGACTCTTACCAATGACCAAGATCTATAGATCCATACTTAATCATAACATCCACACAACATGTTCATCACTCAAAGAGAAATCATATACAACTGTAACATTACAAAACCAAAATAGAAATCCCATCCTCTGGCAACCAGGACATCCTATCAGAACAAGTGTTCTTGACACACCAGTCTGATATCCATCATTGGTTCCAACACATTCCTAATACTCTTATCTACCATATCCCAAATAGTAATGATCGGGAAAAGAACACCTCTAACCCCTAATTTTAACATCCCAACCTGGAAGCCACTAAACTGGTGCTCTGAGCCAGTGGGTTACTAGGCCTCAAGCACAGCTCCCCATACACCATAGGTTTCCAACCAGCAGCGAGGTCCTAAGGTGTGATAGTGGAGAGACTATTCCCTCTTATCAGAGGAAGAAAACAGTGAAAATATATAACTATCATACACAACGAAAAGTATACATAGTGAGGAAGTAGTAAACAACTAAAATATAACATGGTGTAATTGTAAAATGATATAAAAATCCCAAACAACTATACAATAAAAACAACACCGGTTAGCCACTAGGAAAACCATACAGATACAAAGTACAAAACAAACTGAAAGTAAAAGTACATGGCTCTACTATTAACACTGATCTAGACCATGTACCCGGTCTCTAGACCCTTTCGAACCACACCATCCTGATCATAAGAACCCACTTGAGAAGCTCCACTTGACCATGAAACACTAGTCCTCAACCCTATCCACCATGAAACACATGCTCAACCTAAAAAAGAAGACATAAGGTCTATATGTACACTGAGCTGCACGTACAGGGGTGAGACATAATCTCAATAGGCCACCCCAAAAAGCAACCTAAACTATGTTTCTAAAAGTGTATACAAAAGCAATGTGCTCAGCCTTGACAAGACGCAACAATGGTAAGTAAAACAAACATGATCCCATAATAAAATCAGGTTCCATAATCCCTATCAACTGTGAAAGTGACACCATGGATGTCTATAACTATATACATATAAATGTATATTCCCATACCTATACATATTCACATAGATATGAATATTCATTGGTATGTGAATCAATAACATGAAACAACATCAGTAGTCAAACCTCAGGTCAATAATCCTGCTCAACTAGACATCCTGTGCAAGGGTATTGAGCAGGGCATCATGCCACTCAAGCCATGTACCACCAAGTCGATCTCGGGGTTCATAATCCCAATCAAAATATACCAGCTTTGTCCAACTCTGGAAATTATCTGAGCAAACTAAGACACCACAGGTGGATACTATTCCTACACCTAGGTTCACCCGTACTCACCTCCAGTCACCAAAAAGGATAACATATACTGATTGTCAATCATGTGAAGAAAGATTCCATGAAAAACATACGGACATGAGGTGAAACATCATACCACACCTCTTGAGTCCCATAACTGATCTCAAAGAGCATAATCATTTTGATCATATAATATTCAGCCTATGAGCCCATCCAAGGAATTCCAACAATGGGAATCCAAGTATCACTCAAGGGGTAGAATTCATGAACCCAATAAGCCCATCCAAGGCATTCCTCCACCAGGAATCCAAGTATTGCTCAGGTTATATATACAATTCCAATAGAGCCCATCCATGTCCTAACTTAATGGATCCATGGTTCAATTGGCATTTAAATATAGCCTCTACGAGCCCATCCACTACATCTATGGTTCACTCATGCCTTAAACATAATTACCTCCTTGAGTGCATCCATGGAATTCTAATCTGAATCCATGGTTCACCCAAGGTATATAAACAATTCCAATAAATCACATCCAAGTAAACCCTCAATGGATCCATGGTTCACTATACATTTAAGTGTATCCTCTATGAGCTCATCCACTGTATCCAGGGTTCGCTCACAGATTAAACATAATACCCTCTTTGAGTCCATCCATGGCATTATAATCTGAATCCATAGTTCACCAAAGGTATAAGGTAAAATATTTATATGAGACCATCCCTATCCTTTTAACCTAAGGCTATGGTTCACCCATTTTTATTTACCCCTTTTATAATTTAAGATTTAATTAAATATTTTATTAGGTGTGCAAAGGTCAAAACCCAAAAGCATCCAGTAAGGCTCAATAGCTGGATACCAGGAAACACCTATGGTCATCCCAAAAAAATATATATCACTATATATATAAATTCAGGTGAAAAAATCCATGTCCTATGTAGTACCTACGGGTATACCAATCAATATCAGAAATAACATGGCTTAGAAGCCGAATTCCCAGGAAAGCACATCTAGGCATCCCAATAAGAAATACAAACACTAGGAAGAACATATGGGCATCCCAAAAGAAAGAAGGATGCCTCGCATTAGGCTCCAAAACCACCAACTAGGTAGAACCTCTGGTAACCATAATTGTATCAGCAATAAACATGTCAAGATATAACCAAAAGATTGAGGGTGGCCCAACTGCCCAACCCAACACTACAGTCATAGCCCCATGGGCTTAAAAGTTCGGCACGGGTTCTAAGGTGACACCTGAACACCATCTCTACCCAATCCTAATGTACAACTCAAGGTCAGTCAAGCAAAGGGTACTCACTGGGTCCCTCAAACCAAGCACTGAGAGGCATCCTACTCAGTATCCTTAGGGGAAAACTCACAAGAGGAGGCTTCCTACTCAGAATCCTTAGCTATAACGGTAAAGGATGAATCCAACATGGGATCCTCAAAAGAACTAGAAAAATGTCGAAATCCAAAAAGGGATCCATGAAATGGTATATAAGTGAGGGATCATATAGGGGACTCTCTAGATCAATATGTTAGATAATGAATCCCCTAGGGGATCCTTATAATCAATAGTTCTCACGACCACATAGTTCAAAATGAAATCTCTCACAGGGGGAACGTCCATGAAAGAAAAACATCATTAGAGATAACTCATAGCTCAACTCAGATCAAAGTTCTCAACTAGGTTGGTCTGAACACCCATCCTTTCATTCATGTGAAGTCTCACTCCCTAGAGAGAACTAAAGTTAATAACTGGATGAAGAACCTCTCCTTTTATATAAAATCCCCAAAACACCCATTATCATTTCTTAGAATGTTCCATAGGATCCACCATCGTGATCTATGTGGAAAACCACTCAGAATGGACTACTCTCAGGTCTAATTCCAACATCGGGGAAAGAAAACTTGAAAAAAACCCCAAATGGTTCAAGGGGACAGTACACGGTGTGTGACCATGGTACATGATGTGTACTCACATCGCACCACATGGGCATGTACTCTCATCGGTCTGGGCATGTAACATGCCAAGTACACGAGTTGTAAGGTGGGAACACATCATGTACCCTACATGGGGTACATTCTTGTGTCCCTCATTTTTCCTAGATGGATTCTTGTCTAGGATGTGTAGTTTGTACATGGCGTTTGACCCACATGGGTTCTGGTCGTGTACTCTACACGGCCATGTACCCATACACGGGTACCCTTGGATAGATACTCAGACACATAGCCAAGTATCAGCACACGACATGTACACCCCTGTACATAGCATGTACTTCTTAAACATTATCTTCCCCAAATGGAAAGAACACACGATGTGTTCCCATGCACCACACGCTATGTTATCGGGTTTTCTCAAACAGAAACCCCTTCGGATCACCCAAAACCCCCATTTAAACCCCCAAATCAATAGATCAGAACACTAGGGACAACATACAAGAATAATAGAGCTATAAAAACTTGAAATAATGAATTTAAAGGGGTTTTGAAGAAAATCTAAAAAAATGGTCCTACCTTTGGGTGGAACCGCCGAAGCTTTGCTCGATTTGATGATCCACGGATACCATACATTGAACTGGCCCATCAAGAGATCCACGACGGTACATATATTTCTACATATATATCTTTATCACTCCCTATCCCTTTATATATTAGGTTTCATTGAAGGAGGATTCGCACATGAGGTGTCTGTGAGGAGGAGGAAGCAAAAGAAAGAAAATAAAAGAAAAAGAAAATAAAAAAGAAGGAAAAGGGGCATGGGCTAACCCCAGTGCCTGACTCATGTTTATGCCTCGCCTAGGATAAACCCTATATTATTAACTCAATGACAAAGACAAAATCTTAATCTAACACTCCATTCAAAATTTATGACCAAATGAACAAGTACGAATAATTTTATATTTAATTTATTAAATATTTTGTCAAAATTTAAACGACTATGATTTCCACAAAACTCATGTCCTAGGGTAAACACACTATTCTGGGACCAACATGGTGGTCATAAAAATTATCTGAGATCATATTCTATGGGAAAAGACCATTTTCCCCTTTAAAAACATCTGAAAGAAAAAATTCAAATTTCTGCTCAAAACTGCAGTCCAAAAAACACAAGTTCTTACAAAAAGTTTCAATAAAAACTTATTTAGTCCTAAATTACATTTATTAGTATCAATTAAAACTTTCAAAAAGCTTTATAAGTAAAATATGAAACTTATAAAGCTGCTTAGAGAGCTCAAATCAAGAATTAGGTGAAATCCTCACCCACCAAAAACAACGTTTCATATGAATTTTCTAACATTTAGGGTTTGAGAATAAGGGTTGGGAAATCATGGGTGGAAAAGGGTGTGAGAAACCTATTTCATCTACAAAAGATGAAAACTCACTTAGGATGAATGATGGTCCAATTCCAAAGATTATTATAGAAGGAAGAAGTTATCAACCTCAATAATGTTTCTACAGAGAAAGATCTTACATCAATAGAAAATCAAGATTTGATAGCTATTGTTGGTGTTGTGGAATATATGGGAATAGGTCTTATAATTTTTTTATTCACTTTTCACTTCCTGGAAGAAGGTTTTAACATTGTGAATTCAATGGTGGAAGAATGATGTGTAACATTCCTAACCCATATAAAGTTAGAAAATAAAAATCTCAAGATGTTAAAAACATTCTAACTAAAAATCAATTTGAATGAATGGAATAAGTTTTTAGAAGATGTGATCAAGCTAGTTATCATTCCAAAATATGTATGACACTCCTTCAATAACAAGTTTCTTATGGTATTAATGAAAAATAAACTATAAAGAAGAAAGCTGAGGAAAGATCTTTTATTGTCGAGACTTCCTTGAAAGCATGTAAAAGGAAAAAGTCATTTATATTTTATAGTGGTTGTTCTTTAAATATTAAAGGTGATATAAAAATCTTTAAACATATTTAATGTCATGATGGAGGAGTATTTACCTTAGTTATTGATAGTTCCCTAAAAATATGAGGAATCAGAACAACTGAGATTAAATAAGAAAAGTTGAAATATAAAGACTTTTTATTTATTAATGGGATAAAACATAAGTTACTTAGTGTAAGTAAACTTTGGGATGATGTAAAAGAAGTTATTTTTAGGAAAGATTCTTGTATCATCAAAAGTGTGAAAGATGGAAAAGTTACCAAAAAAGTAGAAAGAACTTGTGGTAATCTTTTTCAAATGGGAGAGTTAAATAACACCTATTACTTGAGTGTTGAAGATAAAAAATTTGTGGCATCAAATACTTGTGAACCTTGGGTAGAAAAAAATAAACAAACCTTCTAATGTTGATATTGCATTTTATTTTATGGAATTGAAAAGAATAGATGAAGATGTTTGTGTTACCTAATAAAAAGGGAAGAAGACTAACAAAATTCATAAGGGAGTTGAGATTCAATCTACCAAACCTCTTAAAATTATTCATTCTGATTTATGTGGGCTGATGAGACATCAATAAAAAATGATATTTTCACTTTATCAATTTTATTGATGATTTCTCTCAGATAAAAAATATCATGTTTATGAAACAAAAATTATAGGTGGTAGAAATGTTCATATTTTTCAGAAAATAAGTTGAGAAAGAAATGGGGATTTATATTTAGAATTGGAGGTTTATATAAAGAAGTTGAGAATATATAATGGTACTAAATTCACAAGAAATAATTTTGAAACTTATCTGAGATCATTATCCAATTCGTATCATGGATGCTTTGGATAATTTATAGAGGTAGGAAACTTTAAGATTTTGTGTTGGAACTTCTTGAATTAAGTAGGATGGATGTGGAGTCGAATTAGGATTTCTCTTTTGGGGACCAATTCCAGAGGATTACTTCAATTTTTATGGTATGGATTCATGGTTGGCTAATTTCAATGAAAATAAAATTATGAATCTTGATAAGAGGTTTCAAAATCATTATAGTTAACCTTGGGAGTACATATCATTTATCTAATATTTAGTGTTTATAGGTTGATCTTGATGAAATATTGTATATATGGGAAGCATGATGGAATATCCTTTCAAGAGTGAAATAAATTCAAGAGTAAATTCATGAAGAAATTCATGCAATATTTTTTCAAATATATAGGAGTGTTATTAGATATTGATGTTCTGAAGCTTCTACATCAATGGTGTAATAGAGAAAATTTTGTGGCTAATTTTAATAAACTAACATTATTCTCATTCCAAATATGTATAATTCATATTAACTATCATATTTAGGGTGAATTAGTCTTTTTAATAAAATTTATAATAAATATTCAAAAAACCTTGCTAATAGGAACATAAAAATTCTTCCAACTATTATTAGTGAAAATCAAAGTGAATTTATCACACAATAGCTTATTTTAGACAATTTAATTTTAGCTCATGAGGTGTTTAATTCTATGAAAACCTAATCATCATCTCATAAAAGTTTTTTTTCAAATATTATGAAGTCTTATGAAAGGGTTGAATGGGAATTTTTTAAAGCTTTTTATTCAACATTTAGGATTTAGAGAGAAGTGGATTGTTTTTATTGTGAGAGGTGTGTCTTCAATTTATTACTGAACTACTATTAATAAGGGTATTTAAAAAGTTCTCATTATATTTAGAGGCCTATGAAAATATGATCTTATTTCACTATATCTATTCATTTTGGTTCATAGTACTTTTTCTAGACTTATTTAAATGGTCATTTCCAAGGATCAGATTCATGGAACAAAGTCTAAAAAAATGGTCCTTTGATTTCTCACTTGTTTTTTACTAATTATTAACTTATTTTTTGGAGAGTGTCCCATAATTAAGGTCTTGTTTTTTTCAATGTTTGGGATAAACATCGAAATCCTCAAGCCATAAAGTTAATTGTAAAAAATTTGAGGCTTCTCTTTAGTAAAGGGGTGGCTAGCGACACTTGTGACTTTATATAACCTCATTGGCATGAACCAGATAGAAAAAATAGGGCAACCACCATCAAAAAACAAATGAGAAATCATAGGATCATTTCGGTGAATTGTAGCTTCATGAACACATTGTGTAATATAATTTTTTTCTCATGATATCTCATAAAGAAAGATGCCCACTTCCCATCATCATTATTTTTTTCTTTATTATTTCATGACCTTATTGGATAGACATACCTTCTTCTACCATGGTCATGGATTTAATGAAGGTACTACCATCCTGGTTAATTGAGTCCAAGATATCTCTTCCTATCAGAAGTTACCAATTCTTTATTGATTATTCATTCAATTTCATAATACCAATGATGCACCCAACAAAATCTATCTCACTATGAATTAATTTTCATAGTATTAGAGAAAGGGGTTTTCCTGGTCCCGGGAAGGTGTGTTCTAAGAGGAAAAAATCAGCCACAACAGAAGTGGTCCCGCCTAGATAGTTGGACAAGGGGGTTTTTGAGGAAAAACTGAAGGAGGGCCCCACCTTCAATCTGTTAGGGACACCTGGATTCTATTGGGGATTTGTTAGGGTCCCTTTTCCCTTTTTGGCTGTTATAAGAAATAGGTAATATAGAGGCATGGATATTTTCTAGGGAGTATCATCCTAAAGGATTGGGTGGGCTTGAGACTAGGTCTCTCTCAATTTGTCTTTTCTTCCTACTATAACTCTTTTTTGTTTCTTATAAATATATAAAAAATTCCATCCCTTGTGCTAGACCTCTTATTATATAATTGGTATGTCCTATTGCCTTCAGAGAGACTCACAACCAAACACATCTTGATAGTATAGAGCAATGCATGAGAGATCTGTAAATAAAATTCTCAGACCTCTCCATAACTATAGACAACAATCTCCATGATAAGGC
This sequence comes from Viscum album, assembly GCA_963277665.1. NCBI lineage: Eukaryota > Viridiplantae > Streptophyta > Magnoliopsida > Santalales > Viscaceae > Viscum > Viscum album. The sequence continues at coordinate 1,123,128,023 of OY728121.1, forward strand.
TACCATATGTTAAACGCTCAACCAACTCATGCATCACCTATAAAAATTATTAGCATAAGACCTATATCTATCTTCATAATCCAACTTGTCTTCCACACCTCTTGCAACCTCTATTGCCCCTAGTCTGGAAAGGCCTGATATTGGGTTATCAACCAACCCAGCTATTACCACCAATATTCCATTTTCTTCTACATTCCCAGTCTAGATTCCCCTTTTTGATGGTTCTAACCCCCATAGTTGGTTTACCCATGTGGGAATTTATTTCTGCGTCAATCAAACTCTTGAAAAACTCAAGTTCTCCCTTGCACAGGTCTATATGGAAGGTGTAGTGGTACACTAGTTCACTATTTTTGTTGATGTTCTTCCTTAGATACCCTATACAACCTTCAAATATAAGTTAATGCGGTTCTTTAGTGGTTTTGAGATTCAAAACCCCTATGATGAATTGGATGACCTCCATCAAACAAGAAAAATCCATAACTATGTTGAGTAATTTGAATACTTGGCCTCCCTACTACCTCACCAACCAGAACAACAATACATGGGACACATTTTTCATGGCTTACATGAGGAAATTTTTAGTTGGTTTCATATCCATAATCCCAAAACTCTCCACCAATCCATGCATCATTCTCACTATGTTGAACTAATGCTCACTAAAGGGGTTTTCCCTCATGGTTATTGGGGGGATTTCACTTCTGGTCTGGTAGGGATAGTATAGGCTAGCCGCCGCCTATCCACCCTCATCCCCACACACCTCTTGGGATTCTTTCTCACCTTTACCACTGCTTAGAACCTATCCCAGTGGAACTTCAACAGGGGGTTCCATAAACTGAGGGGTTCTCCATCCCTCCCTATAGAAGTGGGATGAGTGCTGAAAAAAGGGGGTTATGTTTTTGGTGAGGCATTCCCTTCAACCCAATGCACAAATGTCCAGATTCAAAGATTTTCATCATTCTATTAGGTGAGGATGAATCTCCTTTTGAGGATGGAGATAACGGATTGGTTGAACCAATTGGGTATGGGGATGAGGACAACCCATTTGAGGTCGGATGTTGGGTCCTTGACCATCATGGGACTGATAATTTTTTGAGGCTTATGGCCAATAGGATTTTTCTTCAATGAAGGTGGAAGGTACGGTGGGTGGAATTTCGGTTCTGATTCAGCTGGATAGAGGGGAAACCCAAAATTTTATATCACCACATTTTATATCATTACTTGGTGTCCCTATAAATGAAGTAAACAAATAGTGGGTTAAGTTGGGGGATGGCCACCAATTGTGGACGCAAGGTTGGTGCCCACACTTTCAGTTTAATATGGGCCTTTATACTTTCTCAATCATTTCTCATGTTTTGGAAAATTGGGGGATGGATCTAATTTTGGGAATTACGTGGCTATAGAATCATGGTTAGGTCTAGAACAATTGAAAAAAAATGAATGTGAAGTTTAATGATGGCACCCATGCTTTTACTCTTCATGGAATAACACACACAGGTCAGGTAATTTCCTACTTACATGTGCTAACCACCTATCCTGGGGGTAGTGGCAACCTGCACCCATGGGATGGGCATCATACCATCTTGAGTGTTGAATAATAGAAATGGATATATGGTCTCCTCATAAACCTACGTATGGTTTTCAATAAACTCATGGTCTTACCTCCACGACGTTCCAGCAATCACAATATTATCATGCTACCCTGCCAAGGCCCCGTTTCGGTCATAACATATCGATACCCCCATTCCTAGAAAACATAGATTGAATTCCAATTTCATGACCTACTACAGATGGGAACCATTCATGCCAGCACTAGAGACAACTTCAGTCTAGTTTTACTGGTTAAAAAGAAGGATACTACATGGTGTATGTTTGTGGATTATCATGAACTGAATAAGGCAATGATTGCTGATAAGTTTCTCATTCCAATGGTAAAAGAAATTTTTGTTTAACTGCATGGGGAGACTTAATTTTCCATGATATATCTCAAGTTGGTCTACCAAAAAATATTAATATGATAAGAAGATATGTAAAAGATTGATTTTTCACACATTATGATCATTATGAGTATTTGGTGTTTCCTTTTGGTCTCAGTAATGCACCTTACATATTTCAAGCTACAATGAATGATCTATTTCATCCTATTTTACACCACTTTGTGCTAATATTTTTTGATGATATCTTCATGTACTAAAAGACCTGAGAGGCCCATATCCAACACTTAAAAATTTTCCTCCACCACCTACTCGACAAAACCTTCTTTTCCAACTATTGAAAATGTTGTTTTTTCCAGTAGGAATTGGAGTAATTGGGTCACATTATCTCACTCAACGATGTGTCCATGGATACTAAAAAGTTTTAGGATGCATTATACTGGCCGACACCCATTTCAGTGAATGGTGTCCAGGTATTTCTTATCTTTTCAAGCTATTATAGAAGGTTTATTCAAGATTTCAGTAAAATTGCTTATCCCTTGACTATTATGATAGGAAAGATAGCCTACATATTTACTTTGGTAGCCCAAATTTCTTTTGATCACCTCAAATAAACTACCACCTTAGCCCCAGTACATTCATAGTATGACTTCTCCAAACCCTTTTAAGTGGAATGCAATTCTTTTGGTCATGGGTTGGGAGTATTACTCATGTAGGGCCACCTACATATTTCTTTCTTTAGTAAATCTTTGTCCCCATACAACCTATCTAAGTCTTCCTATAAGAAGGAAATAATGGGATTTGTGTTGGCCATTCAACACTGGAGGCCCTACTTATTGATACGTTCCTTTCTCATATACTCTGACCAACACTGCCTCAAATACCTCTTACAATAGCGTATCACTATGGATGACCAGAATTATTGGATTTCCAAGCTTCAAGACTATCATTTTGAGGTCAAATATAAACCAGGTCATGAAAAAAATGCAACTCATGCATTATCTTGTTAGGAATATGCCCTTGAATTTTGGTTCTTCCACTCTTCACTTGCTTGGAAAGAGGGTTCTGATCTCAAAACTAATGTTACCAATGACCCTGACCTAGATAACAGCATCTAGTAGCTTCGGTCCACTGCCCAGGCACCCACCGGGTTTACAATGTCCCATGCCACATCATTATACAATGGGTTCCTGGTTTTACTAGAAAACTCAAAATAGATCTATCGGCTTTTGGAAAACATTCTCTTCTCCCCTCATGGGGGTTAATCCAGGTTTTTTGGGACATACCATATACTTTTTGAAAATTTATTTTAGGTTGGAATGAATAAGTAGGTTTTAAACTTTGTTCACCAGTGTACCACTTGTCAATGTTTTAAGTACTCCACCCTTACCCCTATTGGCCTCTTATATCCCCTACCAATACCTGATGCTATTTGGGAAGAAATCTTCATTGATTTCTTTACTGGGCTTCCAAAATATAATGGGTATGATGCAGTATTATTTATGGTCAATAGATTATCAAAATATACCAATTTCATTCCCCTCAAAGACCATTTCGTAGCTAAAGGATTGGCTAACAATTTTTCTAGAGAGGTGGATTGACTTCATGGAATCCCTAAATATTACGTCAGTGACTGTGATCCAATATTTCTATGTTATTTTTGGACAATTATTTTCATTTAAAGGGGAAAACACTAAAAAAGATTACAAATTACCACCTGCAGATGAACAATCAAACTGAAGTCATCAACCACTGTTTAGAAACATAACTTTATTGTTTTGTGGTGACTATCCCAAACAATGGCCTTTTTTGCTATTGTGTTCTTAGTTACATTACAACATGACCTGGAATTATTCCATAAAAAGACTCTCTTTTAGAAGGTATATGGTCTCCCAGCACCAACTATTTTTTCATTCCTACCCAGTGATGTTTGGGTGGAGGCTATCACTGCGGTGTTATAGGACTACACTGAGGCTCTCACTTAATTAAAGCAACATTTATTTTTTTCATCACAGCATGATGTTTCATGATGAAATTCATAATCATGATGTTTCTTTTCATATTGGAGACCATGTTTTTGTCAAAATTAGGCCCCATCGTCAGCACACAACGGCCCAACGCATCCACCAGATATTATCAGCTTGATTTTATATCCCTTTTACCATCTTACAATAGATTGGACCCATGGCCTATATAACTAATTTTCCCCCTACTACTCAGGTTCTCCCCGTATTTCATGTGTCTTAACTAAAGAAATGAATTGGGCCTCAACTTCCCCATCCCACTCTCCCACTAGGTTTGGGCATGAACTCTACAGAATAGTTAGAACCAGTCCTACCATTGGATCACTGCACCACATGGAATGATAATATACCCCTCCCTCAATGGTTGATTCAGTGGAAGGGCATCCCAGTGGATGCTTCCACATGGGAGGATGAACTCATAATCAGAAACCAATTTCATTACCTTTGTATTGAGGACATGCTTGATATCCTAGGGGGAGGTAGTGTTAGAGAAAGATATTTTCTAGAGCCCTAGAAGGTGTATTCTAAGAGGAAAAAATATCCTTATCATAATTGGTCCCCCTGGAAAATTGGAAAAGGGGATATTAAGGAATAACAGAATGAGGACCCCACTTAGAATCTATTAGGGACACCTAGATTCTATTGGGGATTTAAAGTTCCAAAGGATCAAATTACAACTAAGAATTAGGGTTGAATCAGTTGTTGGCTTTTAATAATTTTCAATACTTTTAAAACTTAACCCATGCAACCTATTATAATTTATAACCTTATCACCTTTTAGTAAGTAATCATGCATGAGAATTTAGTAAAGAAAGTAAATCCCACAAGATTTACAAGGTTCAACCTTAGTTTGAGAACTTAAATCTTTTCCATAGCCACTCCCATGGGTCTATGAAAATTCACTATTAAGAATAAGTGAATACAACTTGTGCCAACTCCCATTAGAAATATTCTATCTCTTGAGATGAATGATTATACCAACTCTCATAAGTTTACAAAATTTTCTTACAAAAAATTGATCCAAAACAAAAGAATAAATACGTTGTTCAAACTACTCCACAAATTCTATATCTAGAATACTCAATCCAATGTGGCTGGGTCTGATTCAATTAGTCTGATTGTCTCATTATGATAGACTTGTTAGGATGAAACCTTTATCAATTTGTGCCTAAAGAAAATTTATGTTCTGTATGGATAACAAAATATTTTCTTCTCAGAAACTAATTAAAATTCAATCTGAACTTCCTCAGTTTGATGAATTTAGTCTAATAAACTTAGTACGATGAACACTTTTCTCAAAATCTTCTTATCAAACCTTGATCAAATGCTTAATATTATCTTCCTTAATCCATTAAACAAAACATTCATGTGTCTAACTTTCTTCTAAGATCTTAGTCCCGAAAGAAAACTTAACAAGAATTATGCTACACTCTGCCTTTTCTATACAAGAAAAGGTTGAAAAGTTTGAATGAATTGTGCTTCTATTAATAGGAGACTCAAAATATAAAGGTAAAGAAATTTAAAAACATTTACTTCTTACACAAACATCAAAAATCCAAAAATAACTCAAATTTAAACATCAACATTGACATATTGAAACCTTCTCAATATTTCTCCAAGATCAATTTTCTAGAATAAACTAACTTTTCTTGAGTGCGATTTGACTTCCTCATCTTCAGTCCAATGTAATTTCCTCATATATTTTATGATAAAACTTTCTCAGCTCACCATGATATGAATTTCTTCCTATTCTCATTAATATCTGACTATCATCAGCTCATTATAGTTTGACTATCTTACAAATTCTCATTAAGATCTGACTGTACTCTTTAGAGTTAGTCTCATTTACTTTCGTTCTCAAAGTCAGTCTAATCATATTTCCTTCTCAAGGTCAATCCAATCATCTTTCCTTCTCATAGTCAGTTTAATGTAATACTCATAACGATGGAGTTCTCATAATGATGAAATTTTCATAATGATAATAACTCCCATTAGCAACTTTGAAATTATTCAAAATTTACTATCTTTACACATTCTGACTTCTAAAAACTTTTGTGTCTGGTGATTTAGGATCTGATCTTCTATGTCTGGGTTTTTGGAACCAAAAAAAACTTTATTATTCCTCTATTTATTCTAAATCTTTTATCATGATAGTTTTCATGATTTATTGTAACTCCATGACCAAAAAAGAATCATTTGATTTTAGTTGAGAAATTATGAAAAATTTCTAACTCCTAACTTCACTTTCTTAAAAAAATCCTCTTCAACAACATTACAACTTCTTCAACTAGAAACTTCTGACTTTATAACTCAACTGCTTCTTTATTTCTCTGATTACGGCAAAGGAAAACTTCTAACAACCAAAAAATTCAACCTCCAATTATTTTAGATCATATGATTTGTATGTTTGATTTATCGATCAGACTTAATCACTTAGTAACTTATGACTTTATAATCAACATTGAGTCCGATGAATCTTGAAATTCATGTTGATGGATTTGATTCCAATGGTTCATCTAATCAATAACTTTACAGAACTTCTAGAATCCATCTTCTTTACACCTTCTACATTCGGTACTACTCAGTCGAAAAACCTTTGTCCACAAAACAAATTTCTCAAAGAAAAAAACGTTTCACCCCCTTTTTCTTAGGATTTTCACACTAACCAACTTTTTTATTTCATACAAAAACTTATTCTGATGGACTGGGTCTGATTATGAAGAACAAAAACATTCTTTTACAAAAAAGGTAAGTTGTCAATAAATAAAAAAACTTTTAAAAAAAAAATCACAAATGTTCTTTACTAACTACATCTTAATAATTCATAGGTGCTTCATTAAAATCAATACATTTAGCCACGTTTAATTCATAAAAAACCAATTCAGATTCAACATACCTTTATAGAGGTCAAATATTTCTTATGCTCCTATATTTTGTAATAAAATACTATGATGGTGGTGGAGAAGGAGAAATATCACCTGAGATCTTAGAGTCATCATAGGATAAGGAATTTGGTGAAAAATCTGATTGATGATCAACTTCAACATGATAACTAGATGTATGTTATCTCAAATCATTAAATGTGAGGAACTTATCATGTAATTATCATCAAATATTACATTCCATATAATAATAAATTTTCTTCTATAGGGACACCACAACTTATATCATCTAACCCTTAATTTATAACCAATAAAGATACACTTTCTCGATATGGGTTCTAATTTTCCATTGTCTACATGAGCATAATTAGGACATCTAAATATTTTCATATTAGAGTAAGATGCAATAGAATCAGATCATACCTCTTCTGGAGTCTTATTTCCAATATTAGTTTAGGGAGAATGATTGATTAGTAAACATGTAGCTGCAACAGCTTTAACCCAAAATTATTTAGGTAAATGAGAGTTAGAGAGCATACATCATACATTCTCCATCAATTTCATATTCATACTTTCTGCCATGCCATTTTTTGAGGAGTACTATAAACTATCAAATAATTCAAAATTCCATCTGCCATACAAAATTAATTAAATTCATCAAAAAAAATTAAAGGAAATTATCAGTGGGAAGAGACATTAATTTTCTCCCAATTTTATTTTCAATCATAATGTTCCACTACTTAAATGTTTCAAAGACTACATCTTTTTATTTTATGAATAAAACCCACAATTTCATAGAAAAATAATCAATAATGGTTAAAATTTATCTTGAAATTCATTTGCAAGACACTATAGTTGGACCCTAAAGATCATAATAAATATAGTCGAGGGTCCCTTTTGAAATGTGAGTTCTATTTCTGAAGCTAACTCTTTTCTGCTTCCCAAATATACAATGCTCACAAAATTTAAACTTGTTGATACCTTGGCCATCAAAAAGTCCTTTCCTTATTAATTATATCATTACATTTTGAATCATATTACCAAGTCAGATATTTCATAATTTGTAAATATCTTCATTAAATAAATTATTATAAACAACTTCATCACCAATGACAGTCAAACCTTGAAGAACATAAAACCTACCAATATTTTTTTTCATTTCATCACAACAGGAAATCCTTTAAAAACCCTTTAAAAATCAATCTTCACTAATGTTATTTTATGTATTTGTATCAGGAGTATTTAAAGAAATTAAATTTCATTTCAGATTAGGTACATGTTTTACATTAGTAATATTTCACACAATGCTATAAAATATCTTAATTATGATGGCTTCAATTCTAGTAATCGTGTATGATGCATTATTTCTCACCTACATAAAACATTTTGTAAGAATTTAATATATTGAAAACTATTCTCTATTGAGACACATATGTAAATTAAATGATGAATCAACAATCCAATCATCACACAATTTAGATTCACTATTAGAAACAACTAAGAGTTCCACATCACTGTTATTATCCTCTATGACACTGGATTCAACAGAATTTTGTATTTTCTTTCCTTTCTAATTAACAGGTCTCTTATTATTGTTCTTATTTTGTATATTAAAATATTAAAATTTAATACACCCATTATTATTACATTGATTATAGGTTTTATATTTATTTAAATATATTTACATTACTCTTTTAGAAGTAAAAAAATTCTTTTCACTTGTTCTTCCTATGAGAATAAAATCCTATACTTGTGATTAAGAACCAAGCATAAATTTTTTATTTAATCAATCTAAAATAAATCCACACAATCTTCATCAAGAGTAAGTGTATCATGACTATAAAAAATTTTAAATTTTTCATAAGACCCTTCATTATAAAAATATGCTTTAATTTCATTCATAATGTAGCAACAATTTACTCTTTCAAAATATCCTACAAATTCTAATTTGATAGGTGCGGTTTGATTTGTGAGAGAGCCTTGTGACCCTTGAATTGTTTTTCCTCAATATTTAATGATTTAGGAGTCTTTTAAAATCTCAACAAAGCATCATTGAAATCCATCAGTTTGAGAACACCCCACATCATTACTCTCCATAATGAAAATCAAGTGTTCTGATCCAAAATTGGAATATCGAACTTCAAAATTACCAATGAAGGAAATAGAAATAAGATCGTAAAATAGATTTTATATTCAAAGTTCTTAGAATCAAGAAAACCAAATTGGATATAGGGTTGATAGAACCAAATGTTATGATACCAATTTTCTGCATAAAACATCGAATGAACAACCATTAAAGAAAGGGAAAACAAAATGTGAACAACTAAATTCTATGTGGAAACCACAAATTAAGAAAAACAATAAGAGTGGTGGTGCTGAAAATAAAATATGATGCTGACTTGGTACATATTGACTCATTGAGAGACAAAATAAAATAAATAGAGGAATTTATCACAATAATTATTGGGGAGATAATTCTCAACATTGAAAAATATAATAAAAGGGTGTTGATCGCATTAATTGGAGATATGGGTGATGACACCAACATGTGGGTGAGGCAACAATAGTTGTGAGGAGGTTTGCTGAGGTGAAAACGGTGGATATAGGTTGGGTGAGGTGAAGGGCGGTGTGAGTGAGGGGTAGCGGCCCATGGGTGACTAACAATGTCATGATGAGGGGAGAGGGTCACACATGAGTGACGAGGTAGTGAATATAGGCAACCAACTTGGGTTGGTGGGTTGGGGGAGAATTAGGGTTTGGGGATGGGGATCAAGGGTTCATTTTTTTTAATAATATGGTGTCCACTAAAGGTAGTCAAACCAACCAAAAACAATTGAATTGAACCTACCTAGATAGAAAAATTCGATTTAAATCAGTTAATCGATTAAAATAAATTTATGAATATTGTGTAATTCATTTATTTTGTTTATTTTTGGTTGTTTTTATCTATTCCTGACCATTCTTAATTGAAGCTAAATAATGTAGCAAAGTTTATAAAGCAGTGATGAAATATGAAGTAATGATTTATTTCCTTTGATCAAATTTGGATTAAACATAAATCTATATTGTTTTTTCATTACAATATAACACGATGAACATATGAAATGTTTGACAGATCATCAAATCATATTTAAAGTTAGTCCCATGTTTTTAAAACCCATTAAATATTTTCCATGTTTTTGATTTTATTTTATATCAAAATATTTTCTTTAATTTTTATATTGAATTTATCATTTTTCATGCATATTTATAATCAATTGTTTATGTTACATTAATTTTCACATTTGTGAGTAATCTCTTACAATGAAAGTTTATATATTTTTTTATGAATTTGTGTTTATCATGTAATTTTCCCTCTTGATTTCTTAACCAATTTAAATCAAATATAACCAATATAATCTAATTGATTCATTTCATATCAATTTTAAATTAATCATCGATCTATTTTTATTTTTAAAAGATATATTGTTTAATCAGTCATTTTAAACTAATGTATTTAATTAATTTAAATGGATATTTCACATTCCTAGTTATATTTACAGTTTTATTTCGGATATAATTTTTTTTAAATTGAATGGAACTTGGATTCTAATAACAAAGTTCTAATATCATATCAAATGAATTTATGAATATATATTTTTTAATATTATAAATATGCAATTGGTTGTATCATAGGTTTATTTTTCATTTAAAAATTTAAAATTTAAATAAAAAATTTACAGTATATTTTCTGTGTAAATCAAATATAAATCCCATTTATTCCCACCCAGCCATTATGAATTTGACCTCACCACTAACCTCTTCCACTAAAAGACTTAAAAACTCTCTCCACAGCCCCCAAAAACCATTGTCACCATCAAAGCCTCCATTTCCCCTCCTCAAACATCTATCAGCCTCTGGTCTCTACTCCCACATTCTCAAACACTTGATCACCAGGCGTTGCATTCCCCTACATTTTCTGAAGCCTCTACGAGCTCCCTGAGGCTCATTCCGGGCTCTGCTGGCAACGTCCAGGCCACTATGCATCATAAAAATTGAAACAAAATCAATCATTTGACAAAAAATTATGTAAGATTAAAAAAATCTCTCCATGTAAGAATGAAATAAAAACTCTACATAAGAAAATAATCACATGTAGGATTAACCATATTGTAATGTAATCAGAAAATAGAGCTTATAAAACTAAATGTAATTGAATAAATATAAAAACATGAACAAAAAAGAAGAAAAACAAAGTTTTATTTGGATATTGAACCAAAAAATCATGCAAAAAATAATTATCCACCATTTAAAAATAAAACTAAAGGGGTGATTCCCTTGCACCTAATGTTGTTGAATTAGAATAAAATTCAAAATATATAAACTATACCCCAATTTGGACAAGGGAATGACCCTAATCAAACTATAAACTGAGTTTTCATTGGTTTGGATCTTTTTGACACATATTTTTCCTAATTTAATGAATTATCTTATAAAATGAAACCTAACATCCATGGGTTTAGATCTATCATGACATACTTGGTCTTTAGACAAGTATACAATAGATTGAGAATCAGAGTAAACTAAAATAAAATAATTGCATAAACCCAGTTCACAAATCAAACCTTTGAGCCATATCACTTCCTTAATATCATTTTCCAATGCAATGTGTTCTGCCTCAGTTTTTGAGAGTGCCACTATCAATTTCATGTTTCATTTCTAGGAAATGTTTCCTCCACAAATAGTAAATACAATTGTAGTTAGAGACTTTATAGTGTCAACCTTGACAACATAGTGAAAGTATACATATTCGGTCACTAAGTCTCCAGAATTAAAATTCCTACTCGAACAAATTGAAAGAGATGTAGTGGAAGAAATCTACCACAATAACCACTTAATGGAATACCCACATAGCTTACTCGGATTTCCCATGAATCTAAAAAATGTAAAAACAGAGAAAGAAACATCTGGTCTAGTACAAATCAAAGAATACATTATGCTACCCATAAAATTTGTATATTAAATTCTACTTGTGTATCCAATATCAATAATAGTTTTAGGGGACTGAGAAAGTGATAATTTAAATTCTGGGAAAAAGGAATTATAATAGGTTTTAAAGAGTTAAACATATATCTTTTAATCGCATAAGCATGTCGAGAAAAATAAAGGAGTTTCTATTTTTTATCCCTAAAATATGGTTATCATAACTTAAGTCTTTCATTTCAAAAATTGTTTTCAATTGAATTTTATAATTGTTAATTAATGTCATATCACTGTATATAAGTAACAAATCATCAATGCACAAAAGTAAATAAAATTTGCAATGTTTGGGAGATTTAAAATAGATACATGCATCAAATATACTCTTATTGAATTTATTCCATAGGATAAGTGAGCCAAATTTTCTATATGGGAATCTTGAAGCCTAATTTAAACCATACATAGGTTTATTGAGTAAACAAGCTTGGTTAGATTTAAATTCATGTACAGCTAGTGGGGCCTACTACCCGCTGGCTGGTGGCGTAGGGCTGGGCTAAGATAAAGAGGGTAGAATTGTATTTTCTGCTCCAAAACCCTCATTTAAGTCTTAATTAACTACGATTTGACCCTAATACATGTTTTACTAATGTTAAGGGTTCTTAAAGGTTTCTAGGGATTCTAAAATACTTTTAATTGGTTATTCGATTCATGATTTAATCTGGGAAACTTGAATTAGTAAGTTCTTTTTGATTTTGGTGTTTTTCTCTTATCTTAATTTTGGATATACATCTTCCATACTTGAAAGGGTGTGCTAATCACTATATATATGGGATCATGGTATTGTATGTTGATCTGGATGTTCGATATCATGGTTTCTTATTTGTTTCTTGAGGTAAGTGGTTTGAAACATCTCCCTAAGGTGTGCCTTGGTATTTTAGTATGTGCAACCTATGTGATTGTGCTAACACACCATTTATGAAACCATTATTAATTATAATTGTTTAATTATTCGTTCCTAGAGATCACATACACTATTATTTCAAACTGTATATGTTTAGACACATTGGGTGCCGGCATACTAAGTTTTATTCACACCCTATTCGAGCACCATTTGGTACTTGGGTGACTTCATGGATGCAGGTGGAGACAGGTGCAAGGGGGCCTCTGATTGATTGATTGCTTTGCTGGATAGGATTGGAACTTAGAGTTGGAACTGAGTATGGGATACAAGATTAGTTTCTAGAGACTTTAGTTTCAGTTTCTATCTTATAGTTGGATGATTTTATGAAATTTAGTTGGTCTTCAGTATGACTTGAAATGGATTGTTATATTTGGTTTGGTTTGGTTTTTCCTATTATTGATGTTGTGTGTTTGGTTGCTTTATCTTATTTCCATTATGTTTTCTACTTTGTTTCAGAGGATATAGTTTTCCCACTATATTTCTTAGAAACTATCTGCTACTTAAAAGCCTGTAGCATGTGGAGAGGTGTGTTTTTGGTCACATGGTGACCCATCTCGGACGCATGGGGGGAGGAACGCGATAAGGGATAATAGAATATTTTTTTTCTCTTCATGGTAGCATCTTGTGTGGTTTCATGGTCGCTGATTGGATTTCGACAAAAACACATTTTTCTTTCATTCTAGAAAATTGGATTACCAACACAACAGTATATTTTCCCCCTTACAGAATCAGGTTGGCTTCATGGTAGCAGACCCTTTTCTTTCACAATCGTGACTGCATGGTAGTAGTTCCATTATAGCAAACCTTTGCTAAGTTTCCAACCTATGTTTTACAAAATAAGTTTTTAGTGCAAAAATTTTCTCAAATTAAGCATAGAAATAATAAAACAATTAAAATTCATAATTTATTTTATTTGCATAAATTAATTCTTGATTAAGTTCAAAATCATTTTAATCAACCAATTTAAGATCATATTTTCTGAATCATAGTCAATTTTCAATTTATTATTTCAAAAAAACATTTAAAAATTATTGATTGATTCAAATAATTAATTTTCAAGTTCCAAAAAATGAATGACTATTAATTAATTAAAAAATCAATAAATCAATAAATTCATAAACATCAACATCTAAATCAAATTTTAAATAAATTATAGGATTCACAAAGTAGAAAAAAGTGGATGATTTACCCAGGTTTTCCTAAATTAAATTGGGGTACTTATCAATGAAAAACATAATTTTTTTAAAAAAATTTGGGATCACATCAAGATGATTTCCTCTTTAAGACTTGATGCAACTATCATAGCATGACCCACCGGGGCCTGCCCAACTAACTGTAAACAAATTTTAACACCCCAAATCCACCTCCAACAGGCTAGTGGATAATAACAAGAATCGAGTAGGCATAATACTGAAATCAGATACCTTATCCTAAGTACCTCTATAAACACACACACAACCAGCTCCATAAAATAGTGTAGAGATATAGGAATAACTTAAACATCTAGAGTATAAACCATGAATGCAACAACATCTAGGAAAACTTCAAAGTACATCAAGGTATTGTAAAAGATATAAATGGGAAAAATACATGACCTACCATAAAAGATGTCTCAACCTAACAAAAATTGGAAAAAGGAAAAGACTAAATAGATCTTGACTCATAGTCTCCAAGGCTGAACACTAAACATTGTTATCATAAAAAACCACTATGCTCCACCAAAACCAGGTCCATCAAGGTTATCATTCATCTATTTTTCATCTTTATAAGACAAAACATGTGTGGGAAAAGACCATGAAGGGGAAAGTATATACATATATAGTAGGATTCCCTAAAAACCAATAAGGGGAATCCATAGAAATAAACAATAGCCAGCTCAACCCATAAGCAAGTGGGTAAAAAAACCCAACATCGAATATGCTCAGAAGGAACCTATGCGAAGAGATATGGGATATCCATCGCCACAACTAGCTAAAAATGAAGATTCTACCTACATCTCTAAAGGTCCCATATCATATCCAAATATGATGCATCAGCTCTTAAGAATATGGAGGTAGTCGAGGGAGTACCACTCTAATAGAGGACCCACTCACCACCTGAGCTAAAGATGGGGAGTCCACTCCTCAGATAGAGGACCCAAACCCTCTGTAATGTGGTGGGGGGAGTTCCATGTCTACCTATATGAATGATATGGGGGACCACCACTAGGGGAGAGATAGGGGAGTAATGATCCATGTAACACTTCTATGATCACACCTGATCACTCCCACTGAATAAGAATCTCTGAGAAGCATCCCACTAGAATCACCTCATGTCATATCTTTAATGCCGAAACAAAGGATACCATCTCATTCTATACAAAAAACTACTCAGGATAAACTATTAACGAGCCCAAATATGAGTCCCAAAGAAGGACACACGCAAGGTAAAAGACCCTTAGATAAATTAAATGATGTGTAGATAGGGTCACATAGTGTGTGACCTCGCCTAGACACTTTAGTGTGTCTTCCCTTGGACAAGGCTTGAGAATCCATGTCTCACCACTTGGTATGTACATGGAATACATGGCATGTCTTGGAAGTATGGGTTATGCTTGTGTCCTCTATCCCATGCATGTGTACTCTTATCGTACCTATGTATTTTTTCCATGCCTAAGTGCTCTAGGAAAGTACACAAGGTACATGGCTCTTCTAGACATTTACCTATACACATCATGTCCCTAAGGGAACATGAGGTGTTTAATTACATTAGGACCTATGTGTGTGTCTTCGGAACATGACTTGGATGTCTAAAAAGGGTCACATGATGTGTGGGAACGACCGCATGACTTGTGATATTTATCTCATCTGAAACCCTAGTTGCTACAATAAGGGGACTACACGGTGTGTGTTCTTAGAAGTACACACCATGTATGTTGGGATTTTCCAAAAATTGACAACTATTCATGTGGATTCCAGATCCACATCTTTTTTAACCTTCCATGCTATTTGGCTACCCAAAATCCACTAAAATTGAAGGGGAGCCTCTCATCATCAATTCTTAGACACCGGTGACCAAAAATTGGAACTCTGATCACCATGTCGATAATCTGTTGCGCCTCTCATCATCATTAAAGCACCTAATCCATGAATCCATCACTAACAACTTCAAAACACCTCGATCCATCCACACAAAAAATACATATTCTATTCACACATTCACCATGAATCTAGGGGTTCGATCATGCTCGAATCCAACTCGATAATGTTGAATCACTGAACTTGTGGGCTAATGATGAAGAACAAAAAGAATAGTGAGGAGAAAAAAATAAGAGCAAAGTAAATACCATCATTGGTTAGTGTGATCCCATCTAACGATTACTTAATGTTGAAATTAGGGGTGCAACAAATATACATAAATCAGATCAAGATTATTAATCAAAACTAGGATCATGTGAGGAATGAAATCGCTGAATAATAAAACAAGATATAAATCCATGCTTGTAAAATAATTCAAAGGGTGGAAATCCGTGAAATAATTCACCCTACCACAATAACAGACCAATAACTGGTGAATAATGTGTCTGCCAATGTAGAAGGTGATTATATTTTTGTGTTCATCCAACTCATGATCCTCCTTGATCATTCTTCGTCGATCTACATTCTTGGGTCACCAATGCTAATGCTCTTATACTCCTCTCTAATCCCCCAGGGCTATGTGGCCATCTATGTGAAATCTTCATAAAGACATATTTATAGAATCGGGTTATGGTTTTCATCATTTAAGTAAATTAATTGAATAAATTAATTAATTACTTAAGGCACCCACCAACGGTCAGTTTCAACCAAATGCTCAATGCTGACCAAATTTATGTTTATATTAGGGTAATCCCCACATCCTGGAAACAACCGTGGTTTTAGATATCTCATTTTATCTCCCAATTAATGGGAAAACCATTTATTCTTAAAATATTCATGCATGTGATTTAATATATTAATATTTTTAATATATTAATTTCAGGGTCTTATAATACCCAAAACCAGCACCAACTCTGAGGAAAAATTCATAGATATATATAAAAATATTCAAAGGATCAAACTATAAAAACAAGAGTCGTTACATTCTCCCCTACTTTAAGGATTTTTATCTAAAAAGAACAATCTATGAAAAAAATTGGGGGTACTGAGCCCGCATTTGACTCTCACATTCCCAAGATATCTCATGTATGCTCCCTTACTACCAAAGAACTCGAACCAAATGGATGGTATGTCCACAAAAGATGCACTGCCACTGATCCTTGATCACCAATGGGTACTCTGAGAAGGTGGCTCCATCCTCGATTTCTAGTTCTCCCTATCCAATAACATGTGTCAGGTAATGCATGTATCTCTTCAGTTGCGACACATGGAAGGGATCATGCACTCGGTCCAACTAAGGGGGAAAGTTTAAGTGGTAAGAAACCTCACCAACCCTTTGTAGGATATTTAACGACCCAATGAAACTTTAGGATATCTTACTTCTCTAGCCGAATCTCCACAATCTTCATCATGGGGATACTCTCATGAAAACATGGTCTCTCTAGTCAAACTCCAAAGGCATATAACATTGATTTGTGTAATATTTCTATCTACTATAGGATGTCCTCATATTCTCATGGATCGCTTGTACCTTATTTATCATTGTCTTCACTAATTCTGTCCCAACAAGAGATATCTCGCTAATATCAATCCAATATAAGGGTGACTTGAAGGGTCTCCAATACAGGGTCTCGGAAGGTGTCAGGTTGATAGTGTAGTTATATCTATTTTTATAGACAATCTCCACCAATTAAAAATGATCCTCTCAACTTCGGCTGAATTCCAACACATATAATCTCAACATATCCTCCAAAACCTGGATGGTCCACTCAGTCTATCCATTTTTATGGAGGTGAAATAATATGCTCATCTGAAATTGGGTCCCCAAAGACTCCTTGAAACATTCCAAAATCACGACGTGAACCAAACATCATAGTTGGAGATTATCTTCATGGTTACCCCATGAATTTGGATGATCTCATGCATGTAAAACTTCCCCAAAATCTCAACCGAACTCTGCTCCCTAATGACATGAAAGTGTGTCGACTTGGTGATTCAGTCAAAAATCACCCAGATAGCATCCCAGCCTCTCTCTATCTATGGAAGACCCATAAAAATCCACTGATAGTCCATCCCACTTCTATTATAGGATCTCAAGTGGATGAGTCAAACCTACTGGAACCTGATATTCAGCCTTTAACTACTGACATGTGAGACACCTAGAGAGAAACTTAGAAAAACTTCACCTCATGCTAGCCCACCAATATTTCCATTCAAGGTCCTTGTATATCTTCTCCATATTTGGATGTATAGATAAGGGAGAATTTTGAAACTCCCTCAACACCTCCTCATGAAATTTGATTGAAACCACCATCCATTCCTAGGAAAGGATGACTTTTTCCCTTTAGAAAATCCATCTGGTGGATCTTATAAGGATATCTAGTCACGTAGAACCTCATAGTTGATGCCACCCAACTATAATTATCTAAGATGCTAAAGAAGTGGTGGATTCACCACCATCAACTGAAGATAAACTTCACCCCTCCCCTCTACCAAGGTCTTCTGCAATGAGGCCAACTGCTTTGACACCTCTTCCACTAAGCGAGAATGATATTTCCTACTAAGGGAATACTCTACCACATTTCCCTTTCCTAGATTATAGAATATATCATAGTTTTAGTCCTTTATGAACTCCAACCAACACCTCTATCTCTGTTTAAGATATCTATTTGAGCGAATATGTACCTGAGACTCTAGTGGTCTGAGTAAAAAAACTCTCTACCGTAAGATAATGCCTCCACATATTCAGGGAGAAGACTACCATTATGAACTCTAATTTGTGGTTCACATAATTATTCTCAAGGGGTCTCAACTATCTTGACCCATAAGAGATCATTTTCTACCTCTACATCAACATGCATCTGATCCTAATTCCAGAAGCATCGTAAAAACACCATGTACTCGACAACCTCCTTTATTAGCCTCAAAATAGGAGCACGGATCAACCTCTTCCTGATATCCTCAAAGGATAAATGTCACTAGTTATTCTAGCTAAATGAGTATATTTTTTTCATCAAGATAGTCAAATGTGATCTTATCCGGAAAAATTCTTCCATGAATCTCTAATAGTACCCTGAAAAACTGAGAAAACCTCACACCTCTGACATACACTTGGGTGGTTCCTCACCAAGAACTGTATCAATATTCATCGAGTATAAAACAAAACCATTCTCATAGATGATATGCTCTAGAAAGTGAACCTCTTTGATCCATAACTGACACTTCAGGAGCTTATTATAAAGTTGGTGCTTTGGGACTAAGTCTAGGATCATCCTCAAATTCTTTGCATGCTCCTCCTCCAATGAAGAATATATGAGAATTTCATTGATGAAGACAAATAAAAATTGGTCCAAGTATTACTGGAATATATGATTCATAAGCTAAATGAACAAAGTGGGGGAATTATTCATACCGAAAGATGTAATTAGGAACTTATAGTGTCTATAGTGACATAACACTACTATAAATCTTTTCTTTTGTGGCTGTAACTATTAGTGGCCAACGAT
Source organism: Viscum album (assembly GCA_963277665.1). Lineage (NCBI taxonomy): Eukaryota > Viridiplantae > Streptophyta > Magnoliopsida > Santalales > Viscaceae > Viscum > Viscum album. Next base: position 1,123,147,402 of record OY728121.1, read on the forward strand.
GGTAGTCTCTAAAGGGGTTATTAGTGTCCTCTAATAATACCAAACAATGAGAGGGATTGTTTCCACTTATTTTGTCTTCTTCATGAGGTTTTCCCTGAAACAGGACGAAATGACCTATCGTTTCCCCCTCCGCTACTTCGCCACCACCGGTCTCCCCTGTCACCACCTATGTCACTCACGTTTGTGATATGGACTCTTGTAAAAAACCGTCATCGTCCCCCCAACATCCTAACACCACCCTTCAACCACTATCAATGTGTTTTAGTTCCCTCCGGCCACTATGGATCTGCCATGGCTAGCAACCAAAGCTCCAAGGTCCCCACCTTTGAACCTCTCATCCCTCTTCACCATATGACCTTGTCTGTTTGTCTCCCCCACATCTGAAGTGCGTCATTTTGGAGGGGACCTTTAGTGGACACCAATGATGGTCTCTATTGTTCTTTACCAATAGACTAACTACATCCACCAAAAGGAGTCACTAATCAGCTAATTTTGGCATTCACTAAAGCCTATTATTGTAGTAGTGTTGGAATACCATCTTTGGAATATTGTCATTAAAAACACTTAACTAATGGTAGATGAACCTGATATTGATCTTTGAAAACCAACATGAACATTTCAACTATTCTAAAAGGTCATTAATCCTTGATAAAATATTCTTGTTCTTGATTGTTACCTAATTCAGACGATGATAGTCAACAAAAATCCTTGAACATTCATCAGTATTTTTTTCGAAAAAAACGGGGGTCGTCCATGGGTACACATTGAGTCTGATAAAACCTTTATCTAAAAAGTCTTCCAACTACACCCTTATATCCCATATCTCGGTAGGATCCATATGATATTCCACAGAAGATATCAGTGTAGTACTAGGGTGCAATTCAATGCATAAGTCAATTTATCACCTCATAGGTAGTCTCATAACATCTTTGGAAAATATGTATATATAATCCTCCACTACTGTTGGAAGTTATATGTCAGAAGATATTGTTACAACAAGAGATAAACACATCAAAATATGGGTGATGAGTTTCAGCATCCTAGTCATGAGCATTACTCACTCAGCAATATGATCCCTCTTTCCCATGAAGGAGAATCTCATCTCATCTGTACAAAGGAATCTAACTCTTCTATGATGAAATTATATCTGGGAACACACCATGGAAAACTAGTACCTACCCAAGATGAATTCATATGATTTCATTATAATGATCAAAGGGTCCCATGAGAAAATCTATCCACCGAACACCAACTCGCATTTTCGTCAGATCTGCGATATGGAAGAATCACTCCCTATAAGAATCTATATACACGATTAGTGGGCCAAAGAATCAACAAGAATTTCTAGGTATCGCATGAGGGATATGGAGATAAATGAATGACTCACACTCATGTTTACAAGTATTGAATCTAAATTATAAAAGATATAGATCATACCTGAAATCATCTCATGAGTAGGTGATTAAAACCTTCCATATCCTGTAACTACCCTCACCCATGACCGATATCCCTATGAGCCTGAAATGGATCACCCAAGGGTGGTAGTGGAAGTAGCTCATATTTTTCCCCCCACTAGTAGCTCCTCCCTTTGGAGGTTCGCCTTATCCTCTAAAAGAACTGCCTCCCGGGGGGATACCCTAGCCACTCCCAGGAGATCTTTGATCATGAAGCTGATATGTCATGAAAGTACATCCACTAACTTCCCACCATTTATATCATATCAGGTCAAAAAATCATGATCCAAGTGACCTTGCCCATCAAAATAATATCATTGTCCCTTGTTAGGTTGTCTGGATCCTCTATGCGAAACCTATGCTGTAAATCCGTGTGTCTGAGTCTAGGAATGAGTATGCCTCCTATGCCGAGAACCTGATGTCTAACGCCTACTAGGTGTTATAGACAACTTAGCCTCATGATGACCACTGCCGGATTCTACTTCCTGGAATCACTCTTCTAGGAAATTCTCTGCAACCAAAGTCTCCTCCATCACTCCAACTTAGTGGGAATGCATAATAATACCATGCTAGAACAAATGTATTTTTGAAGGGCCTTCACAAACTTCCACACTAAGAAGTATCCACCGTTAACCATATCGAGAGAGTAATTCATGAGGTCGGTAAACCTTAAGGCATAATCAGTAATTGAAATATCACCCTCCTACAACTCAAAAATCTCTTTAATCCACACAAATCACAAACTTGAAGGCTAATACTCATCATAGGATAATTACTGAAAGTCTAACCATGAGAGAATCATCTCACCATGGGTCTGAGTGATCATAACCCACCATTGATTTGTATCTCCCTGAATAAGACTAATCGCAAGCCCAACTATCTAGTCGGCCAGGATTCAAACAAGACTAAAAACTCATTGCACCACCTTGAGCCAATCCTTTGTTAATGAGGGAATGGATCGCCAAAAAAATCTTGGTGGTATCTATCACTATAACTCTCATAACGTGATAATCCTATGATTATCTCCATCCTAACCTAATATTTGTTATCGGACCAAAATTTCATAAATCATACATTTGAACCACTATAGGTGGTTCCTCACACTACTCAATAGGTGGTAGCATTGCTCTATGCCTGTATGGAGGAAACACCCCATGAATGGGTCCTTGATTTGAGTCCCCGTTACTCAACTAGTTTTCACAATCCAGTATTGGTATCCTATATGGTTATCATTATGAAGGCATTATAAAGATTAATAAGATGTTCCATAGTTAGATGAACATATATGGGGAGATAAATCATGAAGGACATGAAAGTCAAAAGACCTAGTCCTATATGATGGAAGTACCATTGGTTCCCTACAAATGATGTCTCCACATTCTGAGTTGACAAATAGGTAGTTAGAGTCCTGGTGTATGGATACATCAATAGCCACACTAACATTGGGTTCCCTATCCTAAGAGATAAACTTGAGACACTGCAACATCGTTTCACTATGTTCCCAAAATAAACCTCACTATAATTAGAAATCCAAACACAAACCCAAGGGAATGAGCACATTTGATACCACTCTCTATCACAACCCAACCCACCAGGGCCCTCTTGGCTAGAAATAATTCTAGTGTAACTCCCCAATCCAACATCCAATAGGCCAGGGGCTGGTGATAAGAACCAAGTAGGAATAATACTAAAATGATATTCCTTATCCTATGTACCTGTACACACACACAACCATCTCTATTAAATAGTGTAGAGATACAGGAATGATTGAAACATTTAGAGTATAAACCATCCATGAAAAAACATCTTATAAACCATCAAAGTAAAACAATATATTATTAATGATATAAAAGGAAAAAATACATGCCCGACCATAAAATAAGTTTCAACCTATCAACTGGAAAAGTTAAAAGACTGAAGAAATCCCGACTCGCAATCTTTAAGGCTGACCACCGAACACCGTCCACACCAAGAACTAGTATATTACATCAAAACCAAGTCCCCCAAGGTCCCCGCTGATATTTCTATCATCTTCATAAGACACAACACGTGCATAAAAATTCCATGTAGGGCTAAGTATATACAAACCCAGTAGGACACCTCGAAAACCAAGATGGGGAAGAAATATAAATAAATAATAGTCATCTCAACTCACAATAAAGAGGGTAAAGAAACAACATCATATATTCTCAAAAGAAACCCAGGAGAAGAGAGAAAGGGGATCTCCATCTCTAAAACCATCAAAGAATGAAGATTATACCTATAGCTCCAAAGGTCCCATATCATAGCCAAGTATCATCCATCATCTCTCAAGAATATGGAGACCTTGCACCTCTCTACTATATAGAAAAATAGAGGGATCACCACTTCAATGGAGGACCTACTTACCTCCAGAGCTCAATACGGGTAGTCCACTCCGTAGATAGATGAATCACACCTTCTGTAATGTAGGGGGGTTCCATCTCTACCTGTATAAATGATATGGGGGACCCACCACCTCAAGAGAGATAGGGGAGTAACTACCTCGATAACACTCTGATGATCACACCTAATCACTACCACTGGCTAAGCATCACTAAGAATCATCCCACTAGAATCACCTCACATCGTATCTATGATTCTGAAACAAATTCCACAATCACATTCTACATGGAAAATTACTCAGGATAGGCTATTTACAAACCCAAATTTGACTCTCGAAGAAAGAGATATGCAAGTTATAAGTCTTATAGAAGAAGTACATGGTGTGTATGTAGGGTCACACAACATGTGACCTCACCGAGAAACATGAGTATGTATTCCCTTGGACATGGCTTGAAAATCCATTTCTCACTGCACGACTTGTACATGGAGTACATGACATGTTTTGGCAGCCTGAGGTATGCCAATTTCCTCCAACCCGCACCCATTTCCATGTACTCTGTCCATGCCTATGTACTTGGTCTATTCCCATGTGCTCTAGGAATGAAATCAAGGTACATGGATCATTTAACCATGTACCTATACACGGAATGTCCCTAAGGGTACATGACATGTATACTTGCACCAGGTCCTGGGTGTGAGCCTTCAAAACACAACTTGGTTGTCCAAGTATGGTCACACAACATGTGGGTTCGGTTACATGGTGTGTGATATTTTTCTCACCCAAAACCTTAGCCACTATATTAAGGAGACTACATAGTGTGTATTCTTAGTAGTACATGTCATGTATGTTAGGATTTCCCATAAACCGAATTTGATTCATGTGGATGACAAATCTACCTCTTCTACCACCTCCCATATTTTTTGAGCACTCAAAATCCACCAGAATATAAGGGGGAGCATATGATCATTTATTTACAACCTCCAATGGCTAGAAATTGGAACTTTGATCACTCATTCAGTAATCCCTCACACCTCATATCGTTTTTTGGGAACCCGATCCATGAAGCCATCAACGATAACCAAAACACACCTTGATTTATCTTCAAAAAACGGATTCATATACCATTCAAACATTATTCATGAATCTGGGCATTTGATCGAACTCTAATCTTTCCTGAAAATGTCGAATCACTGACCTAATGGACCAAAGATGAAGAAAATGAAGAATGGTGGGGAGAAAAGCACAAGAATGAAGTAAAAACCCATCGTTGACCGATGTGATCCCATCCAATGATTACATGATGCAGAAACCATAGTGAAATAAGGGGGAAAAATATACACAAGTCTATTCAAGATTATTAATAACAATAGGGCCCATATGACGAATGAAAATCAGCATAAAATAAAAGATTATATAAATCCATGCTTGTCGAATAATTCTAAGGGCATAAATCCATGAAATAGTGTGTCCTAAATCAAGAACAGATCAATTGCAGGTGATGAACATGACCACCAATGAATAAGGTGATGATCCTGCTATATTCATCCATCTCACAATCCTCCTCAATCATTCATTTTTTATCCACATTCCCAGGTGACCAATATCAATGTTGTCCTCCTCTCTAATCTCCTAGGGCTATGCGACTAAACCTGAGAATTCTTCCTAAAAGTTTATTTATAGAGTCGGGTAAGGGTTTTCGACATTTAAGTAAATTAATTAAATAAATAAATTCTTTTAATTAACACACCATCCAATGATCTCCTTCAACTGAATGCTTGATATCGACCAATTTTATGTTGTGCCTATGGTAAACCCTATGTTCTAGAAACAACCATGGTCTTGGATTTCCCATTTGAGGTTCTGATCAATGTGAAAACCATTTATTCTGAAAATATGTGTACACATGATTTAAATATTAATATTTTTAATATATTAATTACAGTGTCCTGAAAAACCCAAAAAAACACTGAATCTGAAGAAAAATTCTGAGATATATATAGAAATATTCTAAGGATTAAACTACAAAAACCGGATTTGTTACATAAAAAAAGAGACAAGTGTTGAGGAAATATAAATATAAGGTTTCAAGATTAAGGAGTCCACTAAACAAATCAAATAACTGTGTGTTAATGTAGTTGTTAATACCACATACCTAAATACCTTCAAATGTCTTGTAAGGTTTCAATATGAGTTATGATAAGGGGTATATTGATCCTTCCAATTAGAATATCCACATGATAAGATATTTTGAATCCAATGGTGGGGGAAATTGGGATTTAATAAAATAGTGGGAGACTAATAAATGATTTTTTTGTTACATTTTGGTAATCAAGATAAAGTACTAAAACATGTTTTTATTTTATTGTAGGAAATGGAAAGTCACATGACCTCAATATTATCACTATGATCCATACTAGATAAAGAAAATATCTTGATCGATAGTAACTTCTAAAAGTGGCACAGGTGCTTTTTGGTCTTACTACTCTAAGAACATTTGTCTTATGTGCCAGAGTCCCCTTTTCTTGATGTTCCCTCTAAGGATACGAATGATGAGGATCTCATTTTCTACCTGAGACACCTGAATGATGCACTAGATGTGTAGTGTTTGATGTTATCATCTATGTCTAGTAAGTTCCATAAGATACAAAAAAACGTGGATGCTTACATGATGTTGTCTTATATCCATGATCTTTATCATGATAAGGCTAGATATGAGATGTATGAGATATCTAAGTCACTTTTCTGTTGTAATCTTGGATAAGGTTTTCCAACCAAACCTCATGTAGTCAAGATGATTGACTATATCGAGCGTTCAGACATCTTGGGTTTTAAGATTCTTGATGAGTTTCACACCAATATTTTAATTTCTTTATTCAATAAAAACATATCTATCTTTATTGAAAATTATAATATGAATAATACTAATAAGACCCTTCCTATATCATTTTACCCCGATTCACTCAGTTGATAGGGAGACATAAAAATCCAACAGTCTTTATGGTGAATAAGAGGAATGGAAAGAAAAATGGCCCAAAGAATACCTCCCAGTCTAAGGACTCTTTTCATAACCTAAACAAGAAGAGGAATATCCAAAGATAGAAAATGGAATAAGATGAAGAATGTTTTTCATGTGGTAAGAAGGTCCATTGGAAGAAGAATTGCGCCGTAATGAGGAAGAAAGGGGAAGCTTCAGGTGTGTTTGTTATCGAATGAAATCTCTCCAAGTATCCTAGTTTGGTATTATATAATGGCTTTGATTATCAAATTCATATCCAAATATAGTAAAAAATTTGGAGTAAGGTTACCATAGGTGAAGTGGATCTTCAAGCTACCAATAGTGCAAGACTGGCATCTATTCCTCCAACACCCCAAGATTTAAAAAAAAGACAAATTAGTTCAATAGTGTATAAAACATGAAACCCTAAGTCTAAATGAAGTATGGAATATTTAAATATGAATATTATAACCTAACCATTAAATTTATATGTTTGAATAGGATTATTAAAGTCATTTTACTTTTTAAAAATATTCTTTCTTTAAAAATGGTTTTTATTTATTCTTGAGAGAAATTTTCATAATTAATTTATGAAACTTTTAGAAATTTTATTTTATAAAAAAGGTATAGTATATAAAATTAGAATATTAAAATCATCTTATGGTAAAATTTCATGATTTTTATGAAAAGTTTGATTTTTCAATAAATAGTGAAAAATACTATTTTTATTAAAAATTGTATTTTCTTTTGAAGTATTTACAGAGTAAAATTATTAATTGGATTAGTTTTAAAATATAATTAGTTAATTTTGATTAAAAATAATATAATTATAGTATTTTTAATGCATTTCAAATTTTAATTTGGTGTAAAAACGTTTTTATACTTAAAAAATCATTTTTCTGAAAAACTGTTTTTCATTGCATTTTGAATTTTATTCTTAAATTAATTTTTTCCACTTCTAGAAATTAAATCCTAAAAATGGAATAAATATTTATAATGATAAGGTTCAAATTTTTTAAATATATCCCTTTTATTTTTTTCATTATGAATAGTAATATAGTAAATAGTTATGACCACTTTAAGGGTAAATCAGTTAACTAAGGTTAAAAATAATATAATAAGGACAAAAAATGATCCCAACACTTTTATAAATCCTATTGGACGAGTTTAGTTCGGAAATTTTCATCCAGTTTTTTGGAAATATGACAACTTGGTTCAATATTTCTTTGATTTTGACCTTTATATAATTTTATTTAAAGAAAAGCCAAAAAATGTCATTCTCTTAGTTTTTATTATCTCAAATTTTTTGACATAGGGATAAATAGAGGCTATGTTTGGTTATAAAAGTTCATTTGAGATATTAATGATTTATTTAATCATGATAATGTAATTTTATTTTTTAGTAATAAAATAATAACTTTAAATGCTTACGCAATGCCGACATGGTATTTTTTCAATTAATAGAAAAATAAAATAAATGATTCTAAAAATATTAAAATTAATATAATTTTAATGAATTATTATTCTCCAATAATTTATTATAAAAATATAACATGTTAATAATGTGTGAAAGTATTGGATTTAAATTCATTATATTGTTATTTTCAAAGTCAAATTAAATGAATAGTTTCAAAATTGACATTAATGATATTTTTTAATAAAAAATATTTTATTAAATGATTTAAATTTTATAAAAAATATTATGTTCATACAATATATTTTTATATTCTTAAAAATATCAACTATGTTCCATTTATGGATCAATTTTCCTTTTATAGTTACAATATTTACCCTTAAAGAGTAAAAACTTGGTTATCCCGATAATTGTCAAAAAGGGTTAACGCGGGTTAAAACAAAAATGATAAGGGTAAAATAATAGTCTAAAATTGTCCAAATTTTATTGTATGAGATTATTTGTATTCATAATTATCTTATATTTAAATTATTTCATTTTTTATCCATTTTTAGAAGATAAATAATTTATATTAATTGAATACTTTATAAAATTCCAAAAGTGCCCCTCCCCTCACTTATAAAAGGGAACTTACTCTCCTATATTGTTCATAGTTAAGAAGACTTTTAGTTCAGAAAATCCCCTCCCAAAAACCTTCCTAACACCCCCTCACTCTAAATGTCTTGTTTTAGGCATTATACCAACCTTAGGGGGCTTAAGGTGTACAACAAATAAGATTGTTCGAAGAAGAGGTATAACTTTTAACCAATGTTTTTGTTCTATTTCTTCTTCCACCTCCTTAAAATATTATTCATCAATTATGATATAATAACATCATTATATCACATATAATGAGATTTTTATGTTAATTACATAACCTAACTCTATCTCTTTTTCTATAAAATATGAAATGAAACCATCGTTTGTGTGTATGACGGACTACCGCCTTGCAAACTGATGTAATTCATTTTCCATCACCACCTCTCAAGGATGGTTATAATGATGGATTTAATGTATATATATGATATTAATGATATATTTATCATTATTTAAAGATAATATATCAACTATATTCTTATCTCTCTATTCACTAAAAAATGATAACGTCGTTCGTGCGTATGTGTGAACTATCACCTCCACGAAGCAATGTGATTCGTTTTTTGTCACCGAATCATATGAAGGATATATATTATTTTATTTAAAGAAATAATATGGTATTTATGATATAATTATAACTATATAAATATAAAATAATATTTACCTTATTTCCATTATGATTGTTGAAAAATTGAAATGTTACTCATTCATGCGTACGACCTACAGTCTCCATGATTATAACGTAGTTCATTTTTCATAAAAATATTTCAAGGTTGGTTTTAAAAGTAGAATTGATATATAAAAATGATAATTATTAAATGATTTTTATTCTGGAGATTATGGATTAATCTCCTCTTTTACTGTAGTTAACTTACCAAATTCATTTTATGCTTATGCGCCAAATATTGTCAAAATTCTGATGTGAACTTAATTGATTAAGTAATTGTATATAACATGGTATTAAATAAAATAAAAGGCATAATTAAATTTAAAAATGTTATTAAACATGTAAATAATTAACATAAGTTTATTATTTAGGAGTTAAAAAACATACATGATGAGTTGGACTCGAGGTAAGAGATTTCGTCTCAATTTCCCTTCATTGAGACATATTTTAATGTTCTACACATAATTTCATTTATATGGTGTATATAAATCCCATTTTAAATATTATATCATGAATCCTTCATAATTCATGGTATTTTATATTACAATTCATTTTACTTCATCCAAGTGGATTTGATTTGAAAGTTACCAAGCGGTAAGGTGTTTCATAACTCAATTTCTCTTCATTGGGTTATATTACTTCTTCATTGTATTTGATATGATAAGATTATGTGTGTAATTACATTTTATTATTTTATTTTTTATTTCAACTTGTTTATGTGGATTTACATTTGATACACATAATCAATTCATTGATTAATTCTCACATTAACATTATGATCATTGTAAAGGTTTCTTGTCTCACTTTTACTCTTTTGAGACAGATGACATATTCACCACTTGTTTTTTATGGTGTATATACTATGTAACATCGTGTGAACTATTTTATTTCTTCAATAGCTTGTGTTGCACATAATAGCGAGTTTAAATGAACCATGTAACATTTATGAAATATTATGTGTCTGTTATTTCCTATCCATTGGATTGACAGGTGTTAATATGATTAAATGATTTTTGAAATAAATATTAAGGTCAAAATAAATATAAATTTATAGAAAAATTCATAGAAAATAATCACACAATTTTTAGTAAATTCATTTTATTCTTCCAAAATACGTTTTCCCTAAAAATGGTTTTTCTTGTGAATAAATATTATAGTTAATTTATGAAAGTTTAAGAAAATGTATTTTAAAAAATTAATTTCAATTATTAATTCAACCGATCAAAATTATTATAAGATGAATTTTTTAAAATTTTCTTAAAAGATTTATTTTTCAATGAAAAGTAAAAAAAGGATGATCTTTACTAAAAATTATATATTTATTTTAAATTATTTACAAATTAAAATTATATTTTAGTTGGTATTAAATTTTTATTAGTTAATTTTTATTTTAAAATAATTCAATTATGGGTTTTGAAATGGATTTTATACATGAATTTAGTATAAAAATAATTTATATTTTAAAAGGGAATTTTGTTTTTCATTTCATTTTACCTATATAATTTTAAATTAAATTCTGTAAATTATGTGATTTAAATTTTGAAAAATTAATTCCATATTTGGACCCAAGAGGTTCAAATTTAGAAAAAATTTCTCTTATTTTTGGATAATATGAATAGTAAACTTAATAATTTTTGTTACCACGGTAAATGGTAAATCAGATAATTAGGGGTTAAAAATAAAATGATAAGAACTATTAAATGACCAGAACACTTACATAAATAATATTGGAGGATTATATATCAACTATAATCTTCCAAGGATCTAATTTATGACATTTTGGAGCCCCATGGATAATATTATGACCTTTATAATATTTTATTTAATGAAATGTCAAACATGTCACACTCTAGATTTTAATAACTACAATTTTTTAATATGTGGTTATCCAGATATGTTAGACTATAAATATTATTTTTAATTATAAAATATTTTTCTTCATCATAGTAATTTATTTTTAATTTATAGTGAATAAATAATTACCTTAAAAACTGGCACAACGTTGATGCAGATATTATTTAAATAATGGAATAATAAAATAAATGACATTAAAAAATATTAAAAGTTACATAATTTGAGATATTAAAGTTGATAAAATATTTATCTATATTACCATGACATTTTTAGGATATAATAAAATAATTTTTTTGAATTTTAATTATTTTCTTGATGTTTTTAAATTCAATGTAATGAATAGTATCAAAATTGACAATAATGATATTTTATGGGATTAATATTTTATTAAATTATTTAAAATCATAAAAATATTAAATAAGAACAAATAAGATAATATATGGTCTAAAATTTCACCCCCTGTGCATTTATAATTAATTTGGAATTATTTTTTTCTAGAATAGTCTTAATATATTTTAATCTTTTGAGAAATTCTAAAAGTACCACTCACCTCAATTATAAAAGGAACTTTCTCCTTTACTTTGTTACACTAAATTGAGCCTTATATCTCAACCATACTATAAGAAATTATCTTATTCAATACCCTAGATACATTCTAGAGATTCTGGTATTCTCAAAAGACCAACTTGAAAGTCCTTAAAATGATATTTAAAGGAGTTATTTCCAAGAAGAGGTAATCGCCTTAAAATGATCACTTTATTTTATACTTTTCTTTACCTCCTATTAATATATTATATTAATCATAAAATAAAAAAACATACTCAATATTATTAAGTGTTATTATGATTATGAAAACATAATTATACACCATATTTCTCATCAAATAGGAAGTGAAAGTATCGCTCATGCTTATGTATGGCTTATCATCTCCACATAGTGATACAATTCATTTTTCATCACCATATTTTATGGATGGGTATTATGATGGGATTAATGTTTAAATATGATATTTATGAAATAATTATACTTATTAAATGATAATATCATGTCCACCTTTTTACCATCTAACCTTTTGGGAAATGATAATGTCAATCGTGCGTACGTATGGACTACCATCTCCACGATATAATGTGATTCGTTTTTCATTTATATTTCACATAGATAGTAAAAAATAACGAATTTGATGAATATATATGATATATATGATATAATAATGAATATTTAAAGGTTAATTATTATTACCTTCCTTTAATTCCATCAGCCAAAAAATTGATACAACGTTCATGCGAATGTACGGCCTACCTTCTCCATGAATGGTGTAATCCATTTTTCTATCTCTAATTTTCATGAATGATTATAAATATGTATATAATGAATATATATGATATTTATATTATGATTAACCTTGTAAATATAATGGGACCATGATCAAATTATAAGGACTGAGACTGTCAATCCAAAACAAGCTTGGAAAACAAAGCAGTTATCACCCAGAAAAGTGATTTTAATAAAAAATTACTATTAAATGGGTCATAAGATATTATAAATAAAAACAAATGGTATTTTAGATATTAATATGGTTTATGGTATAAATTTATAACAAATCCATATTTATTATACAGGAGGTTTGAATGTTTTCAAATAAATACATGACTTAAGGTAAGAGTTTATTTCACAATTTCATCATTATTTGATATTTTTTATGTTTAAGTCTCCACTATGGAATATTTCTCTTCCATATCCATGTATTCTAAAAAAATTAAAAAAGTTTTTTACTATTTTTTTAAATTATTTTACCTATGTTTGAGTTTTTTTAAAATGGTTTTAAGGAATCTTTTTGATGTTTTCTAAACAAGGTTCTTTGTGAATTATCTAATAAAAATACAAAAGGAATATTTTGGTATTTTTCTAAATGTGGTTATTTTTTTAATTTTCCAAGAAAAGTAAATTTTAAAATTTTTTACAAAAAATTCGAATGAATGTTTTATTTTAACTTATATAGAATGAACATAATTTCACACCATCATGACTACCCAATGTTTTGAAGCTTCCTTAACTTTCCATGGTTATTTTCAATGAAAACAAATTCTATAATATTTTGGAATTTTTTAGATTATAAATATGTTTTTTCAAGGTGAAAAGTCATTTTAATCAATAAATATTCCATGTGATCTTTTAAATATCATTTCATCAATGGTGAGAACCTTCGATGTTATGGATTGGTTCTAAATTTTATATATGTGTATCTTACATATATACCAAGCTCATTTTTCCTTCCTTTGATGGGGTAATACATGTATTATGTTCATTTCTCAAATTATTTATTTATAAAATTTCCTTTGATTATGATATGAGACAATATTATGTAACCCATTTCTTTCCATGATTAATTCTTATGATTATTCCTTATGATTGATTTCCTTTTTTGTATCACAAATATTCATGAACGTGTTCTGGTGGTTGTACCCAAATACTGCTCCAATGCATTGGGTAAATTTTTTGTCTCATGAGGAATTATGTATAGGATTAGGGAGTAAACCTAATCCATTATGGGACTTTTTCCACCATGTGTTGTTGTATTAGAAGTTTTCATTGGCTTATGCCTATGTCATGTTATATGTTGCTTCCACTTTCCTGTATTTCCATGATCTTATGATATCATGTTCTTTATATTATGCTTTCATGTCATTATTCATGAGTCCTTTCTTTTATGATATCATGTTATTCCTTGATATCATGTTTAATCCCTTACTAGGTTTTATAGTCACCCCTTTCTTTTATATATTCCCCAGGTTATCCTTTGTAGTTTTAAGAGTTCGAAGGGATTTAAGAGGTCACTAAGGAGAATAAAAATAAAGATGTTATGTTTTAGTTTCTTTTTGATGTTTTATGTACCTGGTCTTCCAAATACACTAGGGATCATGATCTTAGGGTTTTAGTTATTGGATTTTTATGTTTAAAATCATGTAATAATATGTGTAAAAAGCTTGTGTTGCTATAATTGGTATCAGAGCAAGGTCTAGTTATTTTTTGGGATTTGGATTATAAAAATTTAGTAAAAACCTCATAGGTAAGTCTAAGTATAGGGTAACACCATAAAGTTTTGGTAAGGAAGAGATTGTGTGGTTTCCCTAGAAATACATCTCTTTCTAGATACTACAAGGGGATATGGTTGTGTCACAGATGCATTTAGGGGTAATAACCACGAAAAGAGTTGGTTAAGAATATATCAACCTTCATTCTGATCCACAGTGACTATTCCCTTACTATCCACCATGTTTGACACTCATGAGGGATATTCTTGTGTTAATTCAAATTTTATTTATGAACTATTATGATATAATAAAACCTATGGAAACCTACTATATTCCATAGTGATATGGTATAAACCTAAAGTGTCTTGGATAGATAAGTATATGGTTTATCATAAGTTTAAAGGCATAGATACCCCTTTTAGTAAATAAATTTATTTGAGGTAGAATGTTTTTATATTTTTTAGACATATGTTTAAAGGTATTGGTAACCATTAAGGTTTATCTTATCTTTTATCTTAAGTTAATAATAGTAAATTAAAATTATTTTATTTTGTGTTAAAAAAAGTTGTATAGAAAACAATAGTGGTTAAAAAGTGATTTGATGATTGATGTTATTTTTGAGAATTTTCATCATATTTATGACAAAATTATTGAAATTATATTAATATAGTTTTAGATAAAGGGAAACCCAAAAGTTGGGAGATAATACCGTCACATCTGGAAAGGCCATGGGGCTTAATCCGACAACCAAAGGGCAACAAGGGTGCATCACCTACCACTGGCCTACATGATTTCATTATTAGTATGACATGTTTTTTACATAAAAAATTTGATGAAAAAGGATTAATTTTATTTTGGGAATCATATTATAGGACCAAGTCATTTTGAATTTGGGATTTTAGTGGTTAAGGACATTTCATGAGTTCTTTTATGGGATTGAGGTATATATAACTATTTAATAGAAAATCCTACCTCATAATGAGGTATGTCACTTTATTTATAGATAACTAATGGAATACAATGGAGGTGTGAAACCGATGTGGGAAAGAATATTAAAAATAACTAAAAAATATCTAATACTCTTAACACTCTCTCTCAAGCTGGGATGTATATATTTATCATGCCTAGATTGTTACACAAAAATTGGACATGCGGATGAGGAACCCATTTTTTAAGAACATCTTGAAGTTGATTAGAGGTGTGAACATGGCCGAAGGTGATCTTATTCTTCTTCTCAAAGTTTTCTCGAACAAAGTGACAATAAACATCAATGTTATTTGTACCCTCATGAAAGAATATATTTGGGTAAATCTTGAGAGAAACTTGATTATCACACCAGATATGTGTTGGTTTCTTCATAGTATAGCCAAGATCTTGTAGAATTTTTTTTATGAACAAATAATCTATGTGGTCACATATTTCAGGGAATGATACTCTGAATATTTACTTGATCTAGATATAAATGTATGCTTCTTAATTCTCCATGAGATCAAATTTCCTACAAAAAACACTACAAAACCAGATGTAGATTTCCTAGAAGAGAGACATCCAGCATAATCTGCATCAAAAAACGCCTCAATATATGTATGCCCATGATCAAAATATAGAATACTCAAAAATATTTCCATTATCACATATCTAATAATGAGAAAAATATCCTCCCATTGCATATTTATTGGAGATTCCATAAAATAACTCACTTTTCTAACCGTGCAAACAATATTGGGTCAAGTCATCAGTAATTAGTTAAGCTTCCCAATAAGCCATCGGTATCTGTCAGGTGAAAAAAATATCTCACTATCAAAATGAAGTTACTTTTTTTCAGGTTTCATGGGTGATTCAAGTGAGTCATCTTGAGTCATTCCAGTGTCTTATAGAAGATCAAGAACATATTTTCTCTAAAAGAAAATTTCCTTTGGCACATCTGGAGACCTCAATCCCTAAGAAGTATCGTAGTGGATCCAAATCCTTCATTTGAGAATGTTGATGAAGGAAGGATTTGAGTTTATTAATGTCGTCAGTATCACTACCAGTAACGAAAATGTAATATATATATATATATACACACATTCAAGAGAATGTTTTCTACTATATATTGATGATAGAAAATAGAATAATCTTCCATTATCTTACACATTACAAAGATAAGAACAACGATGAAAAATTTTCTGAACTAGGCATGAGGTAACTACTTCAGGTCGTACAATGATTGATGAAGGAAGAAAACCTTAGAGAACCCCACCCCCGAGAAAAAAACCCCAGGGGTTTCTTCATATAAACTTCTTCATCAAGAAAATGAATAATAAAAACATTTTTTACATCTAGATGATGAAGAGGCTAGTGATAAGAGGCGGCAGGAGAGATTAATAAGAGAACTGATGCCATATTTCCCATGGAAGAGAAGGTTTCAAAGTAATCAATTCAATACATCTATGCATAACCCTTGGAAAAAATTCACACTTTGAGAAAATTTAGAGAACCATCAGTGTTGACACGCATGGTATATATCCACCTACACCCAACAACCTATTTATCTATATAGAGATGGAAAATATTCCATGTGTGGTTGGTTTCCAATGCCTGAAGTTAATCATGCATGGCCTTTAACCCATTGGGATGATATTTTTCCTCAGTAATAGTGTCCAGAGTTGAGTAAAAAATGAGTGTCAAAATAGAGTGAGACGTAGCAAAAAATAATCCCTGATAAGTATCTTATGAACTGAGATTTTGCTGACATGATCATTTACCTTTATGAAGGGAAATGGGTAACTGTGGTGATGGATGACCTGGTGCTGGTGAGTCATCAGGTGAAATAGAAGAATCAGACTCTGGGTTGGTAGGTGTGCAAGGTCAGAGAGAGTAAACATGGTAAAAATAGGATCCAAATACATCTGTAGGAAGACATGATATTGGTGGAGGATGAAGAGAATATGGTAAATCTATGTCATAATATAGATTATCAGGTAATGATGGGGAATCATGAACAGAAAATATAGAGGATTCAATAAAGGAAACATCAATGGATGTGACATAATGACACGAGTCTAAGAAAAACCAACGATTGACTCACTGAGTTTGAGAATAACCAAGAAAGATACATTTGAGTGCATGTGGATCAAAATTTGAAAGGGAGGTGTCACTATCCCATATATAATAGACACAACCAAATATGTGAAGAGGCAGTGGATGTGGTGATGAGGTTGGAAATAATGAATGGAATGGATTGTCTCCCTCAATAATGGATAAGTGAAGTCTATTAATGAGATATGTAGTTGTGAAAATAGAATCACCTAAGAAAATGTGATGAACTTTCATTTGAAATAAAAGAGCAAGATAAAATTCTAACAAATGGCGATTTTTGTGTTCTAAAACACCATTTTATTGAGGTTTTTTAGGATAATAAGTCTGATGGAGAACACCATGG
Source organism: Viscum album (assembly GCA_963277665.1). Classification (NCBI taxonomy): domain Eukaryota; kingdom Viridiplantae; phylum Streptophyta; class Magnoliopsida; order Santalales; family Viscaceae; genus Viscum; species Viscum album. The sequence continues at coordinate 1,123,165,246 of OY728121.1, forward strand.
TCATCCAGAAAGGTCTGGAACGGGCTAGAAAAATATTCACATCCATTATCATAGTGAAAACAATGAATTTTATTGGAAAACTGAGTTTGGATTTCATTATAATAGGAGAGAAACATAATAAAAAATTTAGAGAGAGCTTTCAATAAGTAGACCCATGTCATTCTTGAAAAAATCATTTATTAAGGTGAAAAAATAATGATAACCCAGTTTACAAGGACTAGGACTAGGGCCCATACATCATAATAAACTAAATTAAAAGGACTAGATGCCCGAGTAATCACCCAAGGGACATAGGTGGCCCGGTGATGCTTGGAATTATGAAAGTATTGAAAATATAAAGGAGAAACATGACCCAGATTGGGAAAAAGTGAATAAAGAACAGGTGTATGCAGATGGATAAGGCGATAATGAAGCCACATGATATGGTCAGAGGTGGAAGGATAGGTGAGAGCTGGGTTCAAGTCAAGAACATACACACCACCCTAAATTCATCCACTACAAAGCACCCGGGTCATTAAAGGATCTTGAAATATAATCAAACTAGATGAGAATATAGATCTACAATATAAGTTAGTTGTAAGTATACAAATTGAAATTAAGTTAAAAGGATAGTGTGGAACAAGAGAAACTGTAGAGATTGTCAAGATAGGTGTAAGAAAGGAACTCCTATAACAAAAAAAATCATACCATCTTACTATCAACCACTGTAATATTACCTCCAGCTAAAGTCGAGCTATAGGACTAAAGAATGCATGCATGGCTAGTGATATGATTTGGGTCACCAGAGTCAAGAACAAATGAGGTGTATTTCTAATATAAATAAGTATCAGGGTCATTACCATGATAAATAGTGTCACTGGATAAAGTACAAGCACATTGAGACTGGAGAGGTTGATACTCATCGTTAGAGAGATCAATAGTATCACTACTAGAAAAATGACCTATACCCATGGTTTAAAACTGTGGGTATAGCCCCCAAAACTGTGGGTATAGGCTATACCCACGATTTTGGGAACCGTGGGAAACCGAGGCATCGGGATAGACCCCTAGCCTATACCCATAGTTTTACAAACTATGGGTATAACTTTATTTTTCACGCTATCAAATCCTCATAGAAATTTCCATGCTGTCAAAGGCTTTACACGCAGTTTTAAAATTGTGGTTATTAATTGTACAAAAATGGAACCTTCAGGTGTTGAACTTGGGACCTCTAGTAACTTCCCTTTTCATCTAACGCATCTCACCACTAAGTTACGAGACTTTTGACTATGTATATCGATATTTTACTAAATATATTAATATATATATGTATTAGGAAAAGATATGGTTGTGGGTTTCGAACCTCGACCTTTCTCTTGAAATCTTCCGTGACTAACCAACCCATATATGCCACTTTCCTTTAAATAAGTTTTCATTTAGTTTAATATATTATTATATCTCGTTGTATCAGAAAAAAAAAATCAACGGGATTCGATCCTCGAACCGCCGGAAGAAACAAAGAATGCCTCACCAACCGTCCTACAGAGTTTATTTGCCTAAATATTTTTATCCCTTTAAATATATTAATTTAAACTATGGGTATAGGAGGGAAAACCATGGGTATAGGTTTTCTTGCCAAATATTTTTTTTTCCTGTAGATTTTTCCCCCCTCCAAAGCTATACCCACTGTTTTGTAAAACCGTGGTTATAGGTCTTCGAAAAAAACCATATACCCACAGTTTTCATAAAACCATTGGTATAGGGCTTGAAAGAAACACCTATACCCATGGTTTTTGAAAACTATGGGTATAGGTCATCAAAAAAGAATATATTCCCATTTTTTTCATGAACTGTGGGTATAGGTCTGTATACTATACATATACCCACGGTTTTCCAAAATCATGGGTATAGGGCACACCTATATCGATGGTTTTAAGAAAAACTGTGGGTATAGAGCTATTTTCCAATAGTGTATGGTGAGTGTCATCAGGAGGCACTAGGGTAGGTATTGAATCCTATGTAGATCGAGAGAGACTTGGAACTGGAGAACCATATGAACTTCTATAAAATTCCAACAAATATTTTTCATGTGATAGTCTCTCCCACAATTCGTGTAGTGTTTGTGGGCAGTAGGGAAACCACGGACTCTAAAATGGATAGTTCCTCTATTGGGGCCCTGAGAGACCATAGCAGTGTGATAATAATGGTCATTGATGAGTGTTAGTGGAAGAATAATCAAACGAACAAGATGATTATAAACTAGGGCTGGCCAACATGTCGATAACGGTGGTATATAACTCAGCATTGAACCCATGCAGGAGGGAGAATAAGAAAAACTGACCATGTTGAGTGTAGACATCATCATGAGTCTATGGAATTTTCCACAAGTCAATGATCTCATCTGAAATAGACATCCACTCATTGTAATAAGAGGGAATAAAGAGATTTCCTTATTGAAGAGAAAAGAGTTTCTGAAAAAGAATAGATATACGATTGAAATTATTTATCTCAAAAAATAAAATAAATAATGAATCCCATAAGTCCTTAAAATTATTAGAAGTCTTAGAAACATTCTTAACAAGGAGATCCATGGAGTTAAGCTACATGGAAAATATCTTATTGTCTCATTGTTCCTATTATCTGAATGTGACATCTTTTGAACCTAGAGGGGATGAAACAATATGAGAATAATACCCCATGCCTTTCAAGGTGACAATAATAGTCTTATTCCACATGATGAAATTGGTATAATTTAGATTCTCATCCAAAATATGTGAGGAAGTTTTGATAGTGTATGGAAAGTTTGTCGACGTTTCCATAGATACAATTGAATATTAATGGAGTGAGGAAATTGCATGATATGTAAGGACAAGGCACTGAAAATGTATAGTTGGTCAAAAATTAGGTGTTGAATGTGTGCAATCATAACATCAGGTATGGATTAGGTCATAGAAGAAATATTCTTAAGGAAGGTAGTATGGAGAGGCTTTTATGGGTGGGATTGTTGGGAGGGAAGCTAGATAAAGGAAACCCACTGGGTAGGGGTGACTTGTACAGAAGAGACAATAGAGATCCATCGTGTAGGAATAGATTATGCAGGACGAGGGGGGGTCATGCAAGCAGGCAACGTGCAAGGGTTGGTCAGGGAAGGGGGGACTGTCGTTGTGGGTAGGGCATGCACAGGGATAAAGTAATCTAATGGCAGGAAATGGGTTGGTGTAGGGAGGGGAACTTCATGAATACGGTCATCATAGGGGGCGTCATGAAGGAATTTGGAGGGAGGAAGGTATAGGAATAGGCAATGAGAGGTGGGCTATGAGAATGGGTGATGGGAGGGGCTATGGGAATCTGTTAAAATCCCTCTGATACCATGTTTAATGGAAAACCTTACCTCATAATGAGGAAATTCACTTTATTTATAGATAACCAAAGGAATACAATGGAGGTGTGAAACCGATGTGGGATAGAATATTAAAAATATCTAAAAAACATCTAATACACTTAATAATAACCTTTATGTTTAACATAAATGATTATTTGGGAAGAATGAAATTAAATTTTTGATGTAATTTTATATGAATGAGATCAACTTTTACATTAAAACATTCTTTAATATTGAGTTCATTGATGTAATTTTGGATGTGGGTTTATGGAATGATCTAAGTTGAACCTTAGGTGTTATTTTCGAAATTAAGTTAAATATATTATTCATTTTGGATATTATATTACCTTGGGCTAATAAATTCTTTAATGGTTAAAGATTATAAGCATAAATTATTATCTTTTCTGGATTTTTTAATTTTTTACAAGTTGCTTTTAGTGTTTTAGACACAAAAAAATCATCTTGATACTCATCATCAGGAGAAAAAGATGAGATTATGGTGAAAATTTATTAAAGGATGAAATTTTATTTTTCAATTAAGTATTTTTCCTTATGTTATTAGACTATATGGTAAAATACTTTTCTAAACTCTATGAAAAGAATCTTGAAAAAAATGTTATCCTATTACATTTATTTCTGATGAATCAATGGTATCTTCTCTCAACACAGATTTATGATTTTTTTGTCAGTAAATTTATCTTAACTAGGTTCTTTATCACTCTGTATTAGTCTGTGGGCATTATTTTTCTCCTCAATGTCCATATTTTCACCTACCACTAATTTTATTCTATTTGGAAACCTAGTTTTGTGATGAATTTCGTATTTCCCTTAACGTATTTTTTAGGGGAAGTTTTATTAACCCTTTTTACGATGTGATATTTCAAAAAAGGTATTTTCAGATGTCATACTCATGATTACTAAGATCAAATAGAAATTGAGAGGATTCAATTTATTAAATATGGGAATGTTGTAACGACCCAAAGTTTCATTAATTGAAATCCCTCTTGATCTAATTAAATGTCTCTTTATGTTTATATAAATTGTCAACTTCTTTGGTTTCATGATAATAATTTTAACCATTGCTAAAATAGTCGTTGAACAGTGATCACATGATTAGTATAAATATAGGACTTTAACAAATCCAATTTACTCAGAAAAAAAGAAGCGATGGAATCATCTAGTAGAATTTCTCCATACAAAGCCCATTTGTCGGAGCTCGGAAAAGAGGTGGCATCCCTGGGCTTCGCTCTTGACCAAACCCAAGCTGAGCTTCACCATGTTAAGCTTGAATGGGACCGTCTACAGGAAAAAATAGAAGTTGATAGAGATTACCACTCGAGCAATGTTAGCTGAGCCACCCTAAGAGTCTGTCACCATTGCACACCTTACCCTTAGCTCTTATGCGGCTGTTTTAAGGGTTTATGTAACAAATAAATAGTACAATGTTCATGTACATTATTTTTTTATATAATAATGAATATAATTTCTAGTCATTATTGATACATTGTAAATAGTTTTTAAAGTACAAATACTGTTTTTAGTTATTATTTAATTAAGAATTGTATTTTATTAAATTAAGGGATTTTTGAATTAAATAATATTCTAATAAAATATTATTATTATTATCAAATTAATTTTTATTAAATATAAATGATCTTATAATTTTATGAATGCAATTATAATTTTTATTAAGGTTTGAAAGCCATTTTTGTCAAAACCCGTGAATTTTCGATAAATAGCGGTTTTTATTTTAAAAGTGAAATTTAACATATTTAGAAAATTATTTAGATAAAATAAATGTTATTTCTGGAATCTGGATGTCGAAATTATCCAATGGTGAATTTTTCATAATTTTCTAAGACAGTCAAATTTTTGGGTAAAAATTAAATATAGTTTAAATATATAATGTGTTTTATGACATCATAATGACCCAATGGTGATGTAATAAAATATTATAATCTTTATGTTCGGACAATATATGTTTTACCATTAAAATAATGTGATTTTGGGTTTGTTTGACTTACTTTTCAAAGCATTAATGGACCCCTCAAGACTTATTAAACACCTTGTCTTTTTAAATTAATTTCCATGGGAGTGTGACTCACCTCCACATCAGCAACCTCATTATTTTAAGAAGTTAGGAATTTGTCCTTATAAAATATTGTTTTCCTCTTCCCTTTTCCAAAAACCATGGGCAAAAATCATGTTATGGTTTGTGGTTTGGATTAATTTAATGTAAGGGGTCCCAAACCTAAATAATAAATAATTCCTTCACCTTTCCAATATAAACCCACCCAAGCTCCCACTTACTCCCCACTCAAAGACTTTTGATTTTGTCCAACATCTGCCCTACTCTATCTATAATCCTCCCAAGGTTCCCTAAGCTCCCAAGAATCCTCTCACAATCCTCTCTCTATCCTTTGGAAGCACACTTCCAAGTAAGGGTTTTTTCTTCCTTTCTCATGTTTGTCCAATTTTCTTTAAGTTTTTTTGCCTTTTAATTTCAATCATGAATGTTCGGGTATGGTTTTTCACCTCCCTCATACTTCCCTCTTTATGTTTTAATGATGGGAGACCCCTTTCTCTCTCATTAAATGCCTCACATGTACACCCGTTACTCTGCCGAAATTCTGAAAGGAACTTCTCTCTCCTCTTTTACATTCAAGCAATACTTTTGTATCTTGAATCTAAATTCCATTACAATTGTTGGGAAATGTATCTATATGACCTCCTTACTGTAAATTACATTTAAATATGATGAGGAACCACTTTCTCTCTCATCAACCATTTTTATGAATTCTTATGTCACTCTGCTACGCTGCCGAAATCACACCAATTTTCTAAGCCAGTGTCATTGTGTAGTGAATACCATGCCCATTTCTCCATCAAGGGTATTCACCTTTATGCACATTTAATTATTGATTATAAAGTTTCATGTATGAATTACACATTCCTTTATCATGGAATAAATTATTATGTTTTATGAATCCATGTTTTATGATCCATGTGGCACACTTATGCATGAAATGAAATGTTTAAGAAGGGTGCGCCCTTATAGCGCTCCAATGCATTGGGTAAAGTATAGTATCATGATACGTCATGTGAAATGAGTGTTGACACATGATAATTCAAGTGAAATGAGGGTTTACTCGTGCTTCATGTGCAATGAGGATTTACTCATGCTCCATGTGAAATGGGCCTTGGCTCATGCTAATTCCATGTTAAGTGTTGTTGCCACATTCCCATGTTATGATTATCATGCTTTATCATGACTTTATGTTCATGTTTCTCTTGTGATCTATTGATATGCCTATTCTCTAACATGTATTGTAATCCTCCTGTTATTCCATGTGTATTCCCTTACTGGTCTTTATAGCTCACCCTTTTCTTATGCATGTCCTTAGGTTAGCCCATGCAATGCTAAGTACGAGGGAATGTAGTGGTCATGTAAAGGAAGTTTTCAATAAAGATGTTGTATTTTGTGTTTCAAGTTTTTATGTAATGATCCTAATCCCCATAGACACTAAACCTCTACATATTCTTTGTTGTATCAAGTGAAGTTTTATGTAATAAATCATGTTTAAGTTTCTAATAAAAGCAGGGTTGTCATAGTTGGTATCAGAGGATAGGTTTAGTTATTTTTGGGATTAGGAAACCCTAGTAAAGCCTTAGATACAAGACTAAGTATAATAAAAATATCCCTAGGTTTTGGTAAGTACTGAGTAAGTGGTTTATCAAACAAATACATCCCTGTCTGGATACGATCAGGTAGAGGCGGCTCTGGCATAGATGTATCCTAGGGGTAAAACCCGAAAACACCGCTTTGAGCTGGACTCGGACGGGAACTGGTGCATGACAACGGGCCTTGTTGCACTCTTGGTTATGACACTACAGGGGGATATGTTTGGATAAATTCACAAGCTTAGTATGAACCCTTATTAAGGTAATTAAAAAAAAGACCCTAAGAATATATGTTAGAAAGTAGATCATGAAAATCCTAGATTGAAGCCTATAGACTCATGAGTTAAGGAAATAAAAGTTTATTTATGAGTCATCAACTTTTGTCTTTGGATTACCCTTTATGTGTTACCCCTAACATTCCTATTATTCCAGCCAATGGCCGGTAATAGGAGGACTCGGGCTAACAACCGTTGTGAAGATCAGTGTGATGACTGTACTAATGAGATGCCAAATCTAATGGGAGCGGGAATCGCGAACTTTGTCATGCTTCTCTCTCATCTAACTCAAGTTTTGAATAGAAACACTGGTCAAGAGGAACGTTCAACACCCCCTAAGAATGAATAAGTTTCTATCGAGAGTTTCATGAGACAAAGGCCTCCTACTTTTAGTGGATCATCTGATCCCACGATCGCTGAACAATGGATCAACTCCATTGAAAAGATATTCTCTATCCTTCAATGTTCTGAATAAGAGAAGGTTCTCCTGGCTGCTTATCGTATGGAGGGTGAAGCTTATCAATGGTGGATTTTGATCAAAAATACGAAGCCTGAGGAGGAGATCGGGGCATTGGAATGGAAGGATTTTCGGAAGATGTTTTTCGATAAATATTTTCCGCGCACCCTCCGGCTTAAGATGGAAAGGGAATTCCTTTCCCTCAAGAAAAAAGATGAAGAATCTGTTGGAGCGTACGAGAAAAACATCACAAGGCTTGCACGATACGCTTCCGGCTTTGTCGTTACCCCCGAATGCAAGGTTGACCGCTTCTTTGGTGGGCTGATGCCTAGCTTACAGAAAGCATTAGCGATCTGTGACTTCGACCGCTATGAGGAAATTGTCTGATGTTCCCTCAAGGTTGAAATGGAGATCAGGGAATCACAGGGGTATAATGGGGACAAGAATCATAAGGTGGACTTCAATGCTGGCAGTTTGATGGATAAATCCAACGGTGCTAAGAAGATTCATCACCCCACTTGCCAAAAGTGCGGAAAGAAGCACCCTGGAAATTGCCTTAAGGGGGCGAGGAAATTCTTCAGGTGTGGAAGGGAAGGGCACCTAGCTGTTAACTATTGGAAAGAAAGACCCGCGGCTGTGACAGAGGATAGGAACGCTCCGTTCAAACCTCAACACATTGTTCAATGCTAAAAATGAAAAGAACCAGGTCATTTTTCAAATCAGTGCCCTAATCCGAGGGTTTTTGGAGGCAACCAACAACCTCCAAGACAGCAAGGAAGAGCTTTTGCCATGACTTCTGCCGAAGTGAACCCCGACAATAAAGTGGTGACAGGTATGCTAGTTATTCATTCAAGAATAGAAAACCTACTTTTTGATTCAAGTTCTACACATTCTTTTATATCTCGAAAGTTTAGTAGAACAATCCCAACACCACCACAAATCATGGAAGTGAAGATGTCAGTGAGTACGGAAAATGGGGCAATCATTACATCCCATGAGTATAATTCTTCCCCTGTTATAATCTGTGGATTGAATTTCCCAGCGAACCTCATCATACTCCCTCTAGAGGAATTTGATGCAATTCTTGTCATGGATTGGCTTTCCTTATATAGATCCAACATAAATTGTCCGGAGAGGGAAATCACACTCCATATGGAGAATCGACCCCCGATTCTTTACAAGTGTTGGGAGGAAGATGAATCTCCTTTAGCTCCATCATCTCAAGCATAGATATTACTTCCCTATGAGCACGTGTATCTAGCTCAGATGATTGAGTCCAAAGAAGAAACCATCCTTGAAGAAATGCCTATTGTGAGGGAATTCGCGAAAGTGTTTCTCGAGGAACTACCTGGTCTTCCTCCTAGAAGATATGTTGAGTTCTCAATTGAACTTATACCTGGGGCACTACCAATATCCAAGAATCCATATATAATGGTTGTTGTAGTTCTTGAAGAGCTGAAGAAACAACTACAGGAGAATCTGGATAAAGGGATTATACGCCCAAGTGCTTCACCATGGGGTGCACCAGTCCTCTTTGTCAAGAAGAAGGATGGGTCAATGCGGCTTTGCATCGATTATCTTGAACTTAAAAAAATAACGATAAAGAACAAGTATCCTCTCCCAAGAATTGATGACTTGTTCGATCATCTGCATGGATCACAATACTTCTCCAAGGTAGACTTGCGGTCGGGATATTATCAAGTAAGGGTGAAGAAGGAAGATATCCCCAAGTCTACTTTCCGCACAAGATACGGGCACTATGAATTCATAGTAATGCCTTTCGGACTCACTAATGCTCTATAAATCTTCATGGACTTGATGAATATAGTCTTTAGAGATTGCCTTGACAAATTTGTGGTAGTATTTATAGATGACATTCTAATATACTCCAAAACCAAGGAGGATCATGAGGAGCATTTAAGAACTATACTAGAGACTTTGCGCAAGGAGAAGCTCTATGAAAAGTACATAAAGTGTGAGTTCTGGTTGAAGGAGGTCTCATTCTTGGGCCATATCATCACAAGCAATGGGATATCTGTGGACCCCTCTAAAACACATGCAATTGAGGGATGGTCAAGGCCAACATCGGTAACGGATATCCATATCTTCTTGGGGTTAGCTTGATATTATCGACGATTTGTGAGGAATTTCTCATGATTTTCCAACCCTCTTACCAAGCTAACTCGGAAAGGAGTAAAGTTTTCTTGGAGTGATGAATGCGAAGAAAGCTTCAAGGATTTGAAAAGGAGGCTTATCACTGTGCCCATGCTCACTTTACTGACAAGTGGGGAACTTTTTGTGGTATTTAGTGATGCTTCAAAGAAGGTCTTAGGTTGTGTGCTGATGCAGAATGATAAAGTGATATCCTATGCCTCAAGGAAGTTGAAAATCCATGAGCGAAACTATCCAACGCATGATCTAGAGTTGGCAGCTGTGATCTTTGCCTTGAAAATCTGGCGGCATTATCTCTATGGGGAGAAATATGAGATATATAACGACCACAAGAGTCTTAAATATATATTCACATAGAAAGAGCTTAATATGCACCAGAGAAGATGGATAGAGCTCATCAAGGATTATGACTGTTCAATCCATTACCACCCTGGGAAAGCGAACAAGGTGGCAGATGCCCTAAGTAGAAAGGACCCAGTAATTCTATCAATGATGAGAATTGAGAAGGATCCAATCTTCTTAGACTTGATGAAGATGGACATGGGAATCATAGAGAAGGGAACATCATCAATCCTTTCACAAATGATTGCTCAACCGTCTCTTTTGGAAAGGTTAAAGGATGCCCAAAAGGATGATGTGGGAATCCAGGAAAAGGTGGAAGCTATCAAAAAAGGGAAATCCTCAGAGTTTAATGTTAATGAAGAAGGAATTGTGCGGTTTGGGAAAAGACTATGTGTTCCATCACATCTGGAGCTGAAGAAGGAACTTTTGGATGATGCACATAGTTCAAATTTCTCTATTCAACCAGGGAGTACAAAGATGTATCGAGATCTCTGAGAAAACTTTTGGTGGGATAACATGAAGAAGGAGATCGCTGTATATACATCAAAGTGCCTGGTGTGTCAGCAAGTGATGGTAGAGAGGCAGAAGTCTAAGGGGATGATGCAACCATTGCCCATACCAGAATGGAAATGGGATAAAATCACCATGGACTTTGTCACCGGACTTCCAAGGAAATCCAAAGGCAACAATGTAATCTGGGTTGTTGTGGATTGTCTTAAAAAGACTGCACACTTCATTACTATTCGGGAGGATTTCTCTTTGGATCAACTGGCACGGATATATATTAGGGAAGTGGTAAGGTTGCATGGATTACCACTATCTATTGTGTCTGACCGAGATCCAAGATTCACCTCTATGTTTTGGAAGAGTCTTCAACATGCTCTGAATACTGAACTAAACTTCAGTATGGCCTATTATCCCCAAACTAATGTCCAATCTGAGCGGACTATCTAAACACTTGAGGACATGTTGAGAGCGTTCTCAATGGACTTTAAAGGAGGATGGGATCAACATCTTCCTATGGTTGAGTTCTCTTATAATAACAGTTTCCACTCAAGCATCCAAATGGCACCATATGAAGCCCTATATGGGAAAAGGTGCAGAACACCGGTATGTTGGGATGAGGTCGGTGAACGTAAGCTGCTTGGACCAGAAATGGTCGAGGAAATGGTGGAGAAGGTGAAAACCATTCAGCAGCATATCAAGGCAGCCCAAAGTCGACAGAAGAGTTATCCAGATAATCGTCGACAAGACCTTGAGTTTAAAGTTGGAGACATGGTTTTTCTATGCATATCTTCGTGGAAGAAGGTCATGAGGTTTGGAAAGAAAGGGAAGTTATGTCCAAGGTACATCGGCCCCTTCAAGATTCTTGATCGTGTCGGGGTTGTAGCCTATCGACAATCACTTCCACCTACTATGGCCAAAGTACATGATGTCTTTCATGTATCCCTCTTAAGGAAGTACATACCGGACCCTTCACATGTACTCTCTTCTGAGGTGGTACAATTGGAAGATGATCTTTCTTATGAGGAGCAACCAGTGAAGATCTTAGATCATAGAGAAAAAGTTCTATGAAATAAGACAATGCCCCTCGTCAAGGTGTTGTGGAGAAACCACAAGTTTGAAGAAGAGACTTGGGAATCGGAGGAAATGATGAAGCTTAGTTACCCACATCTGTTTTATTGTGGGAAAAGGAAAATTTCGAGGGCGAAATTTCTTAAGGGGGGAATATTGTAACGACCCAAAGTTTCATTAATTGAAATCCCTCTTGCTCTAATTAAATGTCTCTTTATGTTTATATAAATTGTCAACTTATTTGGTTCCATGATAAGAATTTTGACTGTTGCTAAAATAGCCATTGAACAGTGATCACATGATTAGTATAAATATAGGACTTTAACAAATCTAATTTACTCAGACAAAAGAAGCGATGGCATCATCCAGTAGAATTGCTCCATACGAAGCCCATTTTTCGGAGCTCGGAAAAGAGGTGTCATCCTTGGGATTCACTCTTGACCAAGCCCAAGCTAAGCTTCACCATGTTAAGCTTGAACGGGACCGTCTACAGGAAAAATGGAAGTTGATAGAGATTACCACTCAAGCAATGTTAGCTGAGCCACCCCAAGAGTCTGTCACCATCGCACACCTTACCCTTAGGTCTTATGAGGCTGTTTTAAGGGGTTATGTAACAAATAAATAGTACTATGTTCATGTACATTATTTTTGTATATAATAATGAATATAATTTCTAGTCATTATTGATACATTGTAAATAGTTTTTAAAGTAAAAATAGTGTTTTTAGTTATTATTTAATTAAAAATTCTATTTTATTAAATTAAGTGATTTTTGAATTAAATAATACTCTAATAAAATATTATTATTATTATCAAATTAATTTTTATTAAATATAAGTGATCTTATAATTTTATGAATGCAATTGTAATTTTTATTAAGGTTTGAAAGCCATTTTTGTCAAAATCCATGAATTTTCGATAAATAGCAGTTTTTATTTTAAAAGTGAAAATTAACATATTTAGAAAATTATTTAGATAAAATAAATGTTATTTCTGGAATCTGACGTCGAAATTATCCAATGGTGAATTTTTCATAATTTTCTGAGATAGTCAAATTTTTGGGTAAAAAATAAATATAGTTTAAATATATAATGTGTTTTATGACATCATAATGACCCAATAGTGATGTAATAAGATACTATAATCTTTATGTTCGGCCAATATATGTTTTACCATTAAAATAATGTTATTTTGGGTTTGTTTGACTTACTTTTCAAAGCATTAATGGACCCCTCAAGACTTATTAAACACCTTGTCTTTTTAAATTAATTTCCATGGGAGTGTGACTCACCTCCACATAAGCAACCTCCTTATTTTAAGAAGTTAAGACTTTGGACTTATAAAATATTTTTTTCCTATTCCCTTTTCCAAAAACCATGGGCAAAAAACCATGTTATGGTTTGTGGTTTGGATTAATTTAATGTAAGGGGTCCCAAACCTAAATAATAAAGAATTCCTTCACCTATCCTATATAAACCCACCCAATCTCCCACTTATTCCCCACTCAAAGCCTTTGGAGTTCGTCAAAACTCTTCCCTACTCTTTCTAGAATCCTCTCAAGGTGCCCCAAGCTCCCAATAATCCTCTCACAAGCCTCTCTTTAGCCTTTGGAATCACACTTCCAAGTAAGGGTTTTTTCTTCCTTTTCCATTTTTGTCTAATTTGCTTTAAGTTGTTTTTCCTTTTAATTTCAATCATGAATGTTGGGGTATGGTTTCTCACCTCCCTCATACTGAACTCTTTATGTTTGAATTATGGGAGACCCCTTTCTCTCTCATTAAATGCCTCCCATGTACACCCGTTACTGTGCTGAAATTCCGAAAGGAACTTCTCTCTCCTCTTTTACATTCAAGCAATACTTTTGTATCATGAATCTAAATTCCATTACAATTGTTGGGACATGTATATATATGACCTTATTACCGTCCATTACATGTAAATATTATGAGGAACCACTTTATCTCTCATCATCCATTTTTATGAATTCTTATGTCACGCCGTTACGCTGCCGAAATCGCACCGATTTTCTAAGCCAATGTCATTGTGTAGTGAATACCATGCCCATTTCTCCATCAAGAGTATTCACCTTTATGCACATTTACTTATTGATTATAAAGTTTCATGTATTAATTCCACATTCCTTTATCGTGGAATAAATGATTATGTTTTATGAATCCATGTTTTATGATCCATGTGGCACACTTATGCATAAATGAAATGTTTAAGAAGGGTGTGCCCTTATAGCGCTCCAATGCATTAGGTAAAGTATAGTATCATGATACATCATGTGCAATGAGTGTTGACTCATTCTAATTCAAGTGAAATGAGGGTTTACTCATGCTTCATGTGCAATGAGGATTTACTCATGCTCCATGGGCAATGGGTCTTGGCTCATGCTAATTCCATGTTAAGTGTTGTTGCCACATTCCCATGTTATGATTATCATGCTTTATCATGCCTTTATGTTCATGTTTCTCTTGTGCTCTATTGATATGCCTATTGTCTAACATGTATTATACTCCTCGTGTTATTCCATGTGTATTCCCTTACTGGGCTTTATAGCTCACCCTTTTCTTATGCATGTCCTCAGGTTATCCCATGCAATGCTAAGTACGAGGGAATGTAGTGGTCATGTAAAGGAAGTTTTCAATAAAGATGTTGTATTTCATATTTCATGTTTTTATGTAATGATCTTAATCCCCAAATACACTAAACCTCTCGATCTTCTTTTTTGTATCAAGTGAAGTTTTATGTAATAAATCATGTTTATGTTTGTAATAAAAGCAGGGTTTTCATAAATGTATCAACCCAAAATTTTAAAAACAGAATACTACATTCGATAGTGGATACGACATGAAACACCGAGCCTAAATGAATCATGAAATATTTAAATATGACAGTTATAACCTAACCATTAAGTTGGAGGTTATAAATAGGATTAAATAATTCATAAAATATATATAATGGTCCTGCTTAATATATATTTATTGATAAATTCTTAGTAAATAATCACTCAATTTTTAGTATTTATTTTATTTTTCAAAAATATGTTTTCTTAAAAAATGGTTTTTATTAATTTTTGTGGGAAAATATTATAACAAATTTCAGAAATTTCTAGAAATTTTATGTGATAAAAATTTTATAATTTTTGGAACTATCATATTAAAATTATCTTATGATGAAAATTTTGATATTTTTCTGAAAAGTTTTATTTTTCAATAAATTGTGACAAATGTTGTTTTTTTATTGAAAACTATATTTTCTTTTAAAATATTTACAAATTAAAATTTTATTTTTGAGTAGTTTTAAAATTTAATTACTTACTTTTGATTAAACATAATCCAATTATAATCTTTAGAATAAGTTTTATAGTTAAATTTTTTATAAAAACATTTTTATACTTAAAAAGCATTTTTTGGAAAAAAAATGTTTTTTTGTTACGCTTTGTGTTTAAATCTTAAATTAATTTATTCCACTTTTAGAAATTTAATTTTTAAAAATTGATTCCATATTTGAAATTATGTTGTCCAAATTTGGTAAATAGATTCATTTTTATTTTTTTCATTATTAATATCAATGATAGTAAATTATTGGCACTATAGTAATGGTAAATTAGGTAATTGAGGTTAAAAATAACATGATAAGATCAAAAAAAATGAACCTAACACTTTACTTTATCCTATTAGATGAGTTATATTTTCCCATGTCCATCAATGTTTCTAAAATATGGAAACATGATTCCATATTTCTTTGATTTTCACTTTTATATTATTTTATGTAAAAAAATTAAAACATGTCATTCATTTTGTTTTATTATCTCTAAATTTTTGACATAGGGATAAACAGAGGCTATGTTCAATTATAAATGTTCATTTAATATATAAATGATTTTTTTATCATAGTAATTTATTTATAATTTTTAGTAATAAAATAATTACCTTAAATTCTTATGCAATGCTGACATGTTATTTATTCAACTGATAGAAAAGTAAAATAAATGATTCTAGAAATATTAAAAGTAATATAATTTGAATGAATTATTACATTACATGAATTTATTAGATAAATATAAAATTTTAGGGATGTTTTAAAATATTATATTTTAATTCCTTTGTTTTCATGTTGTTTTCAAAGTCAAATTAAATGAATAGTTCCAAAATTGACATTAATGATGTTTTATAATAAATAATATTTTATAAAATGATTTAAATTTTATAAAAAATATTATCTTATTCCAAATTATTTTTATATGTTTAAAAATATCAATTATTACCCATTTATGGACCATATATACTATTATATTAATTATATTGACCCCTAAAGAGTAAAAACATCATTATCACAGTAATTGTCAAAAAGTGTTAGCACAGATTAAAACAAAAATGATAAGGGTAAAAACATAGTCTAAAGTTGTCTAAATTTTATTGGGTGAGATTTTTTCGAACCATCATAATATTATCTTAAATATATATAATTTTTGATCCATTTTTATTTGATAAATAATTTATATTAATTTAATACTTCAAAAAATTCCAAAAGTGTCCCTACCCTCACTTATAAAAGGACACATCCTCTCGTATTTTCTATAAAATTAAAAATACTTTTAGTTTTTAATATTCCTAAAAAAAATACTTTAGTAACACCCCCTAACTCTATAGGTTATTTTTTAGGCATAATATCAACCTTAGAGGGCTTAAGTTGTAAAACAAATGAGATTACTCGAAGAAGATATATAAGTTTTAATCGAATGTTTTTTGTCTATTTATTCTTCCACCTCCTTCAAATATTATTCAAACATGATGATATAATAAAATGATTATATCCCATATAAATATATTTTATTATTTTAATGACATATCCTATATTCATATCCTCTTCCATAAAATGTGAAATTAAATCGTCATTTGTGTGTACGACAGACTACCGCCTGACGAACTGACATGATTCATTTTCCATCACTTCCTCTCGAGGATGGTTATAATGACAGATTTAATATATATATATATATATATATATTATTCATGAAAAATTTATCATTATTTAATGATTATATATCACCTATATTCTTATATTTTCTTTTACTAAAAAATGATAACGTCGTTCATACGTATGCGTAGACTACCACCTCCACGAAGTGATGTGGTTCATTTTTCATCAACACATCATATGAATGGTATATATAAGTTTATTTATTGAAAAAATATGATATTTATGATATAATTATAATTATATAAAGATAAAATAATACTTACCTTCGTTCCATCATGATTGTTAAAAAATTGAAATGTTACTCATGCGTATGTACGACCTACAGTCTCCATGAATGTAATGTAGTTTATTTTTCATAACCCTCATTCAAGATTGGTTTTAAAAGTATTATTTATATATAAAATTATAATTATTTCATTATTATTATTCTGGAGATGATGAATCAATAAACTCTTTGACTGTAGTCAACTTACCAAAGTCATTTTAGACTTATGATCCAAATATCATTAAAAGTCTGACGCAAATTTAATTGATTAAGTAATTTTATTTAACAATGTATTAAATAAAATAAAAGGAATAATTAATTTGAAAAATATTTTTAATTAATTAAATAATTAACATAATTTTTTTATTCAGTATTTAATGAACGTACATGACAAGTCGGACTTGTGGTAAGGGATTTTGTCCCAATTTCCCTTCATTGTGGAATATTTTAATGTTATGAGTCTACTTTCTTTTATATAATGTATATACTATAACTTTTTATATTATATCATGAATCCTTCATATTTCATGGTATTTTATGTTACAATTCCTTTTACTTCATCTAATGGGATTTGATTTGAAAGTTACCAAGCAGTAAGGTGTTTTATAACTCAATATCTCTTCATTTATATTACTTATTCATTGTATTTGATATGATATGATTAGGTATTTAATTACATTTGATTATTTTATATTTTATTTAAACATTTTTTATGTTTATTTATATTTTTTACACATAATAAATTCATTTATTAATTCTCACTTCAATGTTATGATCATTGTAAGAGTTTCATGTCTTTCTTTTACTCCTTTGAGACATATGCCATATTCACCACTTGTTTATTTTGTGTGGTGTATACATTGAACATTTGATATAGTATATCAAGAATATATTTTTATTCATGATATTTAAATTTTTCCACTTGAAGTTATTTATTTCATGAAGTTTTTATTCCAAAGTTACCAAAGTGATAAGGGATTTATGTTTTAATCTAATTTTAATTGAGATTGTTTATGCCTGAACTTCCATTGAAGGAAATTATATGAACATTGTCTAATAAACCCCTTTCATATTATTTTTCAATATTTATTCAATAAATTTTCAAGTAATAGTACCATTATTCTCTCTTTAGTTCATAAAATTATGGATAAAATGTTTTTTAGAAAATCCGATATCATTTCTCTTTTTTGTTGAAAATGATTTTTCTTCCATATCTATATTTTCCAAAAAAAAAATTCAAGAATGTTTTTAATATTATATTTTAACTATTTAAATTGATTTTTACCCATGTTTTTATATTTACAAAATGGTATAAAATAAATATTTCTATTATTTTTTGAATGAGGTACATTTTGATTTTTTTACAAAAGTGTGATAGGAATGTTTTCTTTTGCATGAATGGAATCTCCTACTGTCATGACCACTCAATGCTTTGAAGTTTCATTTAAAAGTTTTCATGGATTCTTTTTAAGAGTATTAGATGTTTTTAAATATTTTTATCCCACATTGGTGTGGGTAATCTATTGTACTCATTTTCACAACTATAAATTTAGCACCCTACCTCATTGTGATGTATAAGGTTTCCATTATAACATGGTATTAGAATGCTTTTAACCTATCACCCATTATCTCTCATCACCCATTTCCATTTCACATCCCATCTCACATCCCTCCTCCAGTGCCTCCTAGATTCGCAACCTATGATAGCTCTTTTCCCATCACCCCTTTCGCAAAGACAACCACTTTCCCAACCTCCCCTTTCATAATCCCTCCATATGATATTGTACCCTCATGGAACCCTCCTCTCCCCCCCCCAGTGGCACGATCCTGGGTAGTTCCCCCTAGAGTGACGGTCCCCTGCGCAATTCCCCCTTGCACGACAGTCCCCTACGAAGTTCCCCTCATGAGAGGTTTTCTATGAGATGGCCCCTATCCCTTTTCACAAATCTCTTATATCCCCTACATGTCATCCTAGACCCCCTACAGTGAATTCCTTTGGCCCCTATGCAATGGACCTCCCACCCCATATGCATCCACCTCCGCAACTCTCATACAATAACCCCCCCCCCCCCCCCCCTCCCCCCATGCACCAACGCCTCCCCATGAGATGAAACCCCTCTCCATAACCCTCCTCTATGTGAGATACACCCACTATCCCAACACCCCCCCACCCATGAAATAACCCCTCCTTATGACTCACTCCTCTAGTTGCTCACCTCTACCTTTGAGACACCCCAACCTACATAATTGTGCTCCTATGAAGTCCATTTTATTATTTCTTATATGACCTAATTGATACCCAGATGTTCCGACTGTGTAATGACTCAGAATCTCTATTATACCGTTTTTTCACCTTCATAACCTTCTCTTCTTCAACACTCAATGGAACATTTTTTGGTCTTCTATCACCCTATGGAATCATCAACTGTCATTGTTTCTCATGGAGATACTCCTGTAGTGTTTCTATCCCAATGGTCTACCACATGGGTATAGACTCTGCTACCTCTGAGCATATCACTAGGGATGTAGTTGTTTGTAATTTATAACACTCAACTTCAACTGGAGGTAATATTACTATTGTCAATGGGATGAAAGTGTAGATTTATTGTTATGGGAGTTGCAAGACTATGTCTGGCTTAATTCTCTCTGATGTAACCTTTGTTCCTATAAATCACTTTAATTTAATTTATATTAGTAAAATTATACCTAATTTACAATTAAAGGACATATTCTCATCTAATTTGGTTATCTTTCATGAATATTCGATGAATTATGTTCTTGTTAGAGAATGCATTCAGGGTGGGGTGTATGTGCTTGAATCAGCCCCAGTTATCACCTGCCCCACCACTTCTACTCATGCCCTCCTACTTCATTATTTATTTGTCCATCCACATACCCCCATTACTAAAAAACATTTTCTAGGCTTGGTTCCTCTTCTTTCATTTAACTACGAGTCTTTTCATTATGAAAAGCATCATCAGGTCACCTATATTCTCTAGAAAACCCCTCATGCATCCACTCCTTTTCATTTGGTCCATTATGATATCTAGGGACCCATTCCTAGTCAATCATAATCGATATATCAATATATTTTTTTACTTTAATCAATGATTTTTCATGAATTAATTGGGTCTTTTTGTTGAATAATCAATCATAAATTTTTACCATTTTTCACTCCTATTATCAAGAAATAACAACCCATTTTTCTTCTAAAGTTAATTATTTGAATTCTAATAATGGTTGTGAATATTTATGTGGACCTTTATAGTACTTTCATAATGATCATGGAATCATCCATCAAACTTATTGTCCTGATACAAATCAATAAATTAGTGTTAAATAATGGAAGAACCGTCATCTGTTAGAAGTTTCTTTGTGAAATTTTATTTCATAAGAAAGTTCTAACCATTTTTTGGGGATATTCCTTTATCAAAACCACTTATCTTATCAATAGACTTCTATTATCTATTATTTAGGGGGATACACCCATCCATTATTTATTTTCAACAACATAAACTCATTCTTCACCTCTCCACATTTTTGGGTTTGTGTACTATGTTTAGGGTATTCGCCCTTCACTTACCAGGTTTGATACATGAGATCTCAAATAAATCTTTCTTGGATATTCCCACACCCAACGTGGATATCAATTATTATCTCCATATTTTCATAATTATGATGTCCCAACTATTTTTTCCTTTTTCCATTCATCAGTTATTTATGTTCTTAAGTTCCCACCACCATATACTATTCCTGATTCATAAGTTATTTTACCATATTATCTTGATACACCACCATCCCTATCTATTCTTATTGATTTTTTTAGATACAAATTTTTCTAGGTAAATACTCATTGATCAAGAACACTTTTCACCCCAACACCTGATTTTTCTACCACACCATATGAATTACCTACTTCTGATCCTCCATCACTAGAGTTTCCTATGGAACTTTGCAAAGGCTCACACTCCTATCAGTCTTATTAAGGATTATCTATGGCTACCTCAAGATTTTTATGGACACTCACTGCTCAATCCATGCCTCACACTATTTTTAAGGCCATATCTCATCCCAGATAGTTACATGCAATGCATGATGAACTTTAGGCTCTGGACACTAACCACACTTAGGATATTTTCCATCTTCCTTTGGAATAGTAGGTGGTCAATTGAAAATGAATCTATATAGTACACGTCAAAACTAATGGATCTCTTAATCATATCAAGGTGTGCCTTGTTTCCAAAGGTTATGTATAGATATATGGAGTTGATTATTTTGACACATTCTCTCCAATGGAAAATATGGTCTCAGTTTTCTTACTTATCACTCTTGTTGAATCCTCTCACTAGCCTCTCCATTAGTTAAATCTTGAAAATTATTTTCTTTATGGTTTTCTTAATGAAGAAGTTTATATGGAGAAACCACTCGGGTTTATTTCTCATGGGGATTCCTCCAAGGTTTTTCACCTTCTTTGATCATTGTATGGACTCAAGAAATCACCACATGCTTGGTTCAACCATTTTTTAACCATTATTATTTGCTTTGGAATGTTCCAAATCATAAAGGATTCCTCAATTTTCTATCATCAATATGAAATAGGAAGCATCATTTTAGTGGTCTATGTGGATGAAATTGTTATTAGTGGTAGTGATGATACAGGTATTATCCAAATTAAGGCTTTTATTTATCAAAAATTCAAACAAAATATTTTGGTCTACTATAATATTTCTTTTGAATTGAGGTCTTCAGATGAAATAAATTAATTTTTCTATCTCATAGAAAGTTTTTTCTTGATCTAATAT
Source organism: Viscum album (assembly GCA_963277665.1). Classification (NCBI taxonomy): domain Eukaryota; kingdom Viridiplantae; phylum Streptophyta; class Magnoliopsida; order Santalales; family Viscaceae; genus Viscum; species Viscum album. The sequence continues at coordinate 1,123,187,165 of OY728121.1, forward strand.
AGGAGACTAGAATGACTAGAGATAAATCAGTTAACTCGCCCCTCAAAACTAGATAAAGGTCAATTCATACTAACAGTGATATGTTTTCATCACCCGATAGATATAGATGACTTGTTGGGAAGATCAAAAAATTAATGATGACTCGACCTGATATTTCTTATGTAGTTAGTAAAGTGAGTCAGTTAATGGAATACCAAATAAAAAACTATTTGGGAGGATATTATTATCTCTGTTAGATATGTGAATAAATAACTAGGTTTAGGTATTTTATATAATGATCATGGGAATACATATATTGAGGCATTTTGTGATGCAGATTATGTTGGATGTCTCTCTTCTAGAAGATATACATTTGGTTTTGTAGTATTTTTAGAGGAAATTTTATCTCATGGAGAAGAAATAAGTAGACGACTATATCATGATCTAGTGTAAAGTTAGAGTATTGTACAATGGAATATGTGACTACATAGATTATTTAGGAACAAAAATTCTATAGGATATTTGGTATACTATCAAGAAACCGTTACATATATGGTGTGCAAATTAAGCCACTATTAATATTTCCATAAATCCGGTCTTTCATGAGAAAACCAATAATATTGAAGTTGATTTCTATTTCATCTAAGAAAAATTTGAGAAGAAGAATATTTCCTTCGGCCATGTTCACATCTCTGATTAACTTGCAGATATTCTCACAAAAGGGTTTCCCAGACCATGTGTCCAATTTTTGTGTAACAATATGGGCATGATAAATATATACGTCCTAGCTTTAGGGGGAGTGTTAAGAGTATTATATGTTTTTAAATATTTGTGTCCCACATCGGTGTGGGTAATCAGTTTACTCATTTTCATATCTATAAATTTATCACCCTACCTCATTGTGAGGTACGGGGTTTCCCCCTCCAATATCATTTTTTTATTTCAAAAAACTTTTAAAGGAAAGTGAGAACCCTTACAGCAGTACAGATTAATCTACAAAAGATATAACATTTTTGTTGAAGAACAATTTGATCTGATTAGAATAAAAATCCATAAAAATTATCCAGGGTATAGAGCTTACCTGAGTGCTAGGATTGACCTTCAAGATGTCTTCATAATATTCCACCAAGATGTCCCAAGACTACATATATTCCTCCAAGTTAATCTTCCCCATGTTGAAACCTCTAATCAAGATGCGGTTATGCCTATCGATCCATTTACCTTGCCACTTTGTCATTTCCACTTTAATCATTTTCCCCAACATTTGGTTGATTAAATCCTACGGAGCCATAATATCTAATACTTGAGCCAACATTTCTTCATCTGAGTGAAGAAGAAGGTCCATGTGATTCATCACCGAAGCAATCTGTCTCTGGTAGTCAAAAAGAGTTTCTGCCTTGCGCTAATTCCCAGGAGTCTGAGCAGATCACACATCCTCACTCTGCAGCCCAGGAGGGTGTGCAACCCCTACCAGGGGAGGTTCAGCCACAACAGACGCCCTCACGGGCATGCCAGCACCATTACATGTTTTAGAATGAGGATTACCTTTGCTTGCAGACCTTGTTACTGGAGGACTGGGCAGGTTGGAATAGTCTTTCCTTGGGCATGACCTCCAGGTATATTTGATAAAACCTTATGAATCTATAATGGTTTTTTCCCTTCCTTGAAGAGGATCTAAAATACTCCTCTGCAATCCCCACTTCATTGGACTCACCAGGGGAGTCTGAAGCTGAATCCTCTACTTGGGAGACCTCCCCTCCTTTAGCATACTCCTCACTGGTACTGTCCTCCATCGCAATAGCTTCATCGGGAGCATGACCCTCACCTTCTCCCAACACAGCAAACTGGTTTTCAGAATTTTTGAAACTCCATCCAGATTTTGCCTTCTCAGCATAGGAAGGTTTGTCTTGCATGGCCTGCACTGATATGGTACAGGGTTTCCATTATAATAATTCTTTTCAAATAAAATTTTTTCTATAATATTTTGTAAATTTTTATATTTTAAAGAAGTTATTTAAAAGTGAAAACTTTATTTTCATCATGAAAATTTTCACGTGGGATCTTTTAAAGACCTTTTCTACAATGATGACAAACTTTGATGTTATGGATTTCTTTTAAATTTTGTATATACGTATCTTATATATATATATATACTTATATCATTCCTCATTCCTTTTATGGGGAAATATTTACTTTATGTTCATTTCTTAAATGTCTTATTTATGAAATTTCCTTTGATTATGACATGAAGAAAGATTATGAAACCCATTTCTTTCCATGGGTGATTCTTATGATTATGCCTTATGATTGATTTATTTTTTTGTGGCACAAAAAATCTTGAATATGTTATGATCACTAAATCCATTTAGTGCTTCAATACATGGGGTAAAGTGTTTGTTTAATGAGACATTATGTATGGGATTAGGTGGTAAACCTAATCCATTATGGGACTTTATCCACCATGTGATGTTATCTTGGAAGTTATCTTTGAATTATGCTTATGTATTGTTATATTTTTCTAAAAATTGTTTGTTTCATTATGTTATGATTCTATGTTAATATTCATGAGCCTTACCTTTTAGGATATCACATTATGCCTTGTTATTATTTTTACTCCCTTACTGGGATTTATAGATCACCCCCTTATTTTATGTATTCCTTAGTTTATCCAATATAGTTTTAGGAGCTCAAAGGGATTTATGATCCCACTAAGGAGAATAAAAACAAATATATTATGTTTTAGTTTTTTTATGTTTATCTACTCAGTCTTCCAAAGACACTAATCCTTGTGATCTTTGAGTTATAATTATTGTATTTTTATGTTAAAAATCATGTAATAATAAGTGTAAAATGCTTCAGTCACTATATTGGAAATATGATACTACCACCATACATTAATTATGGGGTTGATTCTGGTTTTTAAGAACTATTATTATGTGCCTAGTGTTACCAAAATAATTATATCTATGTCTAGTTTAGACATATATGAATTTTTATTCATGTTTGGGGATAAAAGATGTTAAATTTATAAAGATAACAATTTTGTTTGTATGAAACACGTTAATAATGGTATTTATGTACTAGAATAAAAAAACCAAGTTTTGACAATGGATAATGAATCTAGTTCACATGAATCGTTTCACACCCAATTGTGGCATCACTAACTTGGTCTTGTAAATGAGAAACACATGAAAAATCTATATAAAGATGGATATTTATATTATTTTGAATGAAAATCACTTGGTATCTATCATGTTTGTTTATAAGGAAAAATGACCAAACCTCCATTTGGTGGAAAAGGTCAAAGGTCCATTAAACTTCATGAATTGGATCATAGAGATGTTTGGGAACATTTTCTAATTGAAACTAGAGGTAGAATCATACTTCATAACTTTTACTGATGACTTGAGTTGATATGAATGTGTCTACTTAATGAGGTATAAGTATGAATAATTTGATACTTTTATGGAGTTCAATAATGAATTAGAGAATCATCTTGGTAAGAAGATAAAGAAATTTTAATCAGATTGAGGTAGATAATATCTTAACCAAGAGTTTATCAACTATCATTAGGAGTTTAAGATTATATCTAAACAAACTCCTCCTTAGACACAACATTGTAATGGTGTTAATGAAAGGAGGAACTACATCTTGTTGGAAAAGGTGAGGTTAATGATGAGTTGTGAATATCTTCTATTATACTTTTGGGGAAATGCATTACAATCTGTGACACACAAACTAAAATGATCACCAACTAAAGTGAAAAAATGACATTCTATATGAGTTAATGTGTGGAAATAAATCCATATTTTCATATACACATGTATGGGGTTGAAGAGAATTTGTTAAGTCTTACTTCTTGCAAAAAACTAGCACATTGTGGAACAAATTGTATCATTATAGGATATCCCAAGGAAACCAGAGAATATCTTCTATATGACTCCTCAGAAAAGAATGTAATTATGGAAAGACAAATTATATTCCTTGATAGGTAGCACATGTCCAAATGAGATGGTGAGATCAAGATTGAGTTCGATTAAGTTGATGCTCACGATACACAAGAGTTGACGTGGGAACAAATTCCACAGGACCCCATGGAATAGGTTTTTCAAGAGACATGAGTTCCATATAAAGCACCAAAGATCTTAGAGAACTAGAGAGAGATATTTTTCTAGTCATTGATGATTTTGACTCATTATCATTAGATAAGGATGAATATATTCCCTATAATAAAGCAATTCATAAGTTACAAGATAACTAAAAACCATGAATTATGAGATGTATTCCATGTATCAGAACTAAGTCTGGGTTATGGAAGATCCTCTGGTAGATGTATTGTATGTTGGGCACAAATGGGTATTCAAGTAGAAAATAGAGAGTAAAGTTAAAGTTAATACCTATAAATCACATTTAATGGCTAAAGGGTTTGAGAAATATCAAGGAATAGGCTATGAAAAAACTTTTTCACCAGTTGGTATGATAAAATCTATTATAATTCTATTTTTCATAGAATCTTACCATGATTATGAGATTTTACAGATGGATTTTCATGCTTAAATCTTGGATTTACCCTTTATTTTATGTATTCATTGGCCTTTAATCTTTTCCTTGAGTTTTAGGCTGAGCCTGATCAAAATTTTGAGAATTTTTGGAAGTTTTCTTCCATTGCATGGTTTTCCTACACAGTCACCACACGATTTACCAAACCATGTGGATGACCCTTATGTAGGATCCCTAGTGGTGCATGGTTAGTGCTCATAGTTTAGGTGAAACTGTGTTTATACCTTTACATAAGGTTCCTTTTTAGTTATTTTTTTTATTGTATAGTTTAGTCAACATGGTTAGCACACTAGTTGGGTATATACTATAAAAAAACAAGGGGGAACCATGTGAGCTCTTGGTGCATAAGGGTACTGAAACATGGATTTTTCACTGAACGTGGGAAGGGTTTTGTAGTTTTAATAGAGGATTTTCTCATAATTGATGCATTTTTTAGATAATAGTTCTTCCAAACTATGCAGGTTCCTAGTCGTGTCTGGTGAGGGGCACATGGTTTGGTAAATTGTGTGGTCAAACCGTACAATCTTCCTAGAACTTAAAAATTTTGAATTTACCTATCCATGCTTTCCTAATTTTAACCCCAAACCCTCCATTATCCTCCCATTTGATTCTCACTACACTTTTCACTCCTTCCCTTTGTTTTTCCTCCCCTCTATGGTGGTTCTATGTGATTTCCTCTTGATATGAAGTTGGTTCTTCTAGGTAAGGTCTCCTCTCCTCTCTCATTTCCTTCCCCCTTGTTTCTTCTTGTTTTCTTATTCTCCCTATGATGTGTTTCTATTTGGATGAATCCTAGGGTGGGGTTTTGACCTTGTATCTTGTGATTATTTATGTTTGGGAGGTACATATTGTATTTTGAGTTGTTTTCATCTCATATTCTATGTTCTGACTCGTTTTCATTTTATTTGAGGTAGGTTGGCCTATGTATTAACCCTTAAATATTATAAATAAGATTGATTGATTTTATAAACTTATGTTTTAAGTATATAATGATAGTATTAAATTTTTTTGAGATTATTTGGGAAGGAAACTAGGTTTCCACTTGATTTTCATAGAATGTGACAGTTTCTCCTTTGTTTTCAATATTGGGAAAAAAATTTACTCAACCATTCACAAAAGTGTTTGATGAAATGCTTGAATTAACTTTATAAATGGATTCTAATATTTAAAATGGTTTTTTGGTTTTCCAATGGGTTTCTAAATTTCCTCTTGCATTTTTAAGAGGTGTGTTTGGTACATTCAATAAAGGTATTGATTTTAAAGAATGGTTATGAGCCCCAATTGACACTTTCAAGGATGGTTTTCTTAATAACACACAACCTTGGAAATTTATATGGTTTTTTCTGTATTTTTAGAATGGAGGAAAATGCTAGTATAGGACATGTTTATGAAACTATTGTTTATATAAATAAGGAGGACTATTCCTAGATGGGTTTCTTAGGGGTGTGTCCTTTCTAATGATTTCCATTTCATGTAACGACTTACTTATTTTTATTTTCATATCATTGTTTTACATTATTGATTGAATCACCTCTATTTTATATATCATTGGAAACCGAGAGTAGATAATGGAAATTTTGAGAGAAAATATTACACATATCTTAGCATTACACTTTTCCTAGTGACCTTTAGTGAATACAACTTACTATGGAAGTTTTCCCCATGGTTAGCCTAGGTAGGGTATGAACAAGCGTTAGGGTGGTTGAATTGCACCAGACATGCCGATATGATGAATCATGTTTAGTATATTCTAGCCTCTCCCCTCATCTCCTAGGTATTCCTTTGATAACTGGTATTTTGCTTTATTATATGAATTATATTTCCTTTATCTATATTATGGTTGGTTTCTATTTCTATTTCCATTATTTTTACTATACCGTTATTGTTGTTGTTATTGTTGTTGTTGTTTTTTGTTTTTTTTTGTTGTTTTTGTTGTTGTTTTTGTTGTTGTTTTTATTGTTGTTTTTCTTCTTATTATTATTATTATCATTACTGTTGATACTTATATACTATTTCAAAGAGTCAGTGCTTTATTTTTTCATAAATGATTAAAAAATTTGTCAAATAATTAGAACTATTTTTACTAACTCTTTCACATTGTAATTTTAAAGGAAATTTTTTTGGAAATGTTTTAAGGTTCATGTTTAAAAAATGAAACATTTTAACAAAATAAGGGAAGAAAATTGTGATTGGTCTTCAATATAAAGTGAAAATACTATATTTGTAAACAAAATTTCAAAATAATAATAAATAAATATTTTATTTAAAGGGTATAGGATATTATTTTAGGTAGAGGGAAATGAGATAAGAATTCTTCTCCCTTGTGATTTATTCTGAGCTTGAAATGAAGGAAAAGAAAAAAATACTATTTATCCCCCTTGAATAAAAAGACTCCCTAGGCCATGGTACTTGCTAGTTTCACTAGCATAATAACTGATCCCCATATACTAAGTCCCAAAAATCTATTTCTTTAACAAACTAACAATAAAGGAATTATTATTTACAACTCCACCCCCTTGTATCCCACCCCTTCTATTGGTAAGTGAATCAGACAGGTGGCCTCTCCTGAACTAGGAAACCTCCAAACCTATCATTACCTCCTCCCTGAAGATTCACCTTTTCCTCAAGGTGACAGTGAGGGAACTAATTCTTGAGAAAGCATGGTTCCTCCCAAGTAGCCTCCTCTACTGTTCTTCTATGTCATTGCACTAACCATAGTTGAGTATCATCCTATTTTTCAATTGCTAGAATGTTTTCGGGAATCTCTTTTTTTGTCCAAAATTCCTTTGGTAGAGATTTATCCACTTGATATTCACCTACTGTTGCCTTCAATTTTTATACATGGAAAATTGTATTCACTATACTAGTCTCGGGTAGTTTCAATTGATAAGACACATCCCCTACCCTCTTGGCTATCTCAAGAGGACCAAAATATTATGCATAAAATTTCCCTCTAAATATGAGACATCCCCTTGGAATATTCGGTCTCAACTTGACCCAAAAAATATTACCCACTTCAAATGTGACATCCCAATAGAGGCTGTTAGATAATTTAACCATCAACTATTACACATGCTATAGGTTAATTCATAGTTGCTTCAAAGCTTCATCTCTACCCACCATAGAATTTCAAACTACCCCAAATTTCGCTTCCCCCCTAGAATTTTGGATAATATATAGTGTCTTTCTCCCATATACCTCTTCAAATGAAGTTTGTCAAATTTAATTATGGTATGAGGTAATAAAAATTAATTCTTCCCATGACAAACAAGACATCCAACACCAATTCTAATCAGTAGTAAAACACATCAAATAAATCTCCAAACGTCTGTTTACTACCTCAGTTTTCCATTCAATTTAAGGATGATAAGATGAACTAATTTTCAAAGTGGTCCCCTGTAATTTCAATAGTTCACACCCAAAAAAGTGTGAAATGGGGATCTCGATCGATAACTATCATAGTAGGTATACCATAAAGCTTCACCATTTCCTTCATGAATGCATCAACCACTATTTTAGTTGTGTAAGGGTGTCTAAAAGGGATTAAGTGTGTATATTTTCTCAACCTATCAAAAAATTAAAACACCACTTCAAATCTCTGAGATTTTGGTAAACCTAAAATGAAATCCTTCAATACTTCTTCCCATACCAGTTCTAGAATAGTTAATGGTTGAAGTAATCCAGCTAGGTTTAGAGATTCTTATTTAATTTTATAAAAAATATCACATTCTCAAACAAAATGCTTCACAAAGTGAGATATTCCTACCCAGAACACCCCATTATCCATCCTTTTGTTGGTTTTAAGATACCCCAAATGCCCTCCTTTAGGTGAGGAATGGAAAAAATTTCATTGATTTTGGTATTAAAGAGGACTTCTGGGATATTTCAAATTTTTATTTATAATATAACAACTTCTCTTGGTATGAATATACATTTTTCTTATAGTCTCCTTATTTTAGAGTTTTTACAATTTCCTAAAACTCATTATCACTAGTCATCTCTTCCTAGACTAAATGAATCACTTCCCAACACTGTCCAGAAACCACTACCTAGTAGAATTCTCATTTAGGTATAACGTTGTACAAAGCATCATCCGCATTATATATCTTTCCTGGATTATAAATGATCTCAAAATTATGCCCCATAAGCTTTTCCTACCAACATTGTTGATTCATTATCATCACATAATGGATTAACATATTTTTCAAACATTGACGATCTTTTATAACATTGAATCATATTCCCAAAAAATATTGTCTCTAATGTTGGATAGACAAAACCATTACCATAAAATCATTCTCATAAACTGAATTGGCTAGGTTTTTTTCAAATAGATTCTTAATGTAGTTGGATAAAGGGAACCCTTCATATACCAAAACTTCTCCGATTCCTAGCCTTGAAGTATCGTATTCAACAAAAAATCCCTTGGAAATATATGGTAACCCAAGTTTAGGTTCAGTTTTAATATATATCATAATCTCTTCAAAGGCCTTATATACTTATATATTCTAATTAAATTCCACTTTTTTGGTTAATTTTGTCAACATCCTAGAAATCATTCTCTAATCTATTATTAATTTTATATATTACCTAGTATTCCTAAGGAACCCCCTTACTTCCTTTACATTTTTTGGTACCCTCCATTCCTCAACTACTTCTAATTTCTTAGGATACATGGGAAATCCTTATTCTAAAATAATGTGCCCTAAATATTAATCCTTCCATCTTCCAAAAGTACATTCTTTCCTATTGGCATGTAGATCATTGTTTCTAATTATTTATAGAAGCCACTGTAACGTTTCTAGATTATCCTCCCATCTTCTACTGTAAAGTAATATTTCATCAAGAAACACTAAAACACCTTTCATTAAAATAAATTTAAATATGTTTTTCATAGTTTCTTGGAATTTTTTGGTTGAATTCATCAACCCAAATGAAATAAGTACATTCTCATAGTGTCCCTCATGAGTCTTAAACACTATTTTTAAAATTTCCCCATCCCTCATCTGGACATGGTGGAAACACGACTTTAAATCCATTTGGTAAGTTAAGTAACTCCATGAAATTCATCCATTAGTTCCAAAATCATTGAAATAAGATACCTATCATGAACTGATATACAATTTATATCTCAATAATCAATACACATTCTCTAACCCACGTCTTTCTTTTTAAACATTATTATCGGGCTCAAATAGGGACTACAACTTGATCTGACGAATCCTAATTCCAAAAAATCCAGTACCTGAATTTCTATTTCATTTTTTATATGGTAAGTATAATGACCCATAATTTTCATACATTGTTAATACTTAAAAATTGAAGTACACTTATTACAACATATAACAAAACCATGAAAGGACCGAATAGGTATAGTGTCTTTAGAAACTAGGAAACATAAACAACTGGTTCATAAAGCATCTACATTGTCTCCCATTTATTTCATCATATCTAGAGTCCCTTTTGGCATATCCTACTTAAGAACCTTCTTCCTGACCTGGGGGAAATAAAACATACAAAAGGGTGAGCTCAAATGCTCAGTAAGGGTAAAAAAAAGAAAAATCAATCACATCATATTCATAAGAACATAACATTTTGGAAATCTTAACCTGCAAAAGAAATCATAATTTCATATCATGGGATAAATCATAGAAGTGAAATGTAATCCCAATAATCATAAATTAAAACATGAAACTTTGTGTCATACACACATAATTATAGAGAATCATTTCTTAGTAGTCAAGACTCATTTCCAATACTATCTTAGTGGACAAAGTCCATTTCTGAACCGAGTTCACTCCTCATTTCAGTCCTGTTTCACTAAACCGGTTTAACCTGCCGTTCCAGCCATGTCTATCTCCTGAGATATAAATCTTTACCCAATGCATTGGAGGGAGATATAGGTCCCACCCATCTCAAAATTATACCATTCTTATGTGTTCCAGAAAAAATCATAAACCATACATCATAGCATAACCCATGTAATAAAAATGGGAACCTTAAACATCATGCCATCATAACAAAATACATATAAGATAAAAGAAAATCATAGAAATAATTCCATAATAACATAATCAAATCAATGTAAAAATAGGGATAGAAACAGAACCCTATATTATCTTAGATGGAAAATAATTTTGATAAAACACTTGAACTCCATTCTTGAGGAAAATATCCTTTCTACTTCAAAAACATTTTTCCTTTCTTAACATGTCATACAATTTTAAACTAAAAGAAGTTGATTAAAAATAAACTTGAAAAAATTGTAAAGGAAGCTTCATGTAAATAATGTTCTATGAATCCATTCATGACTTATAAGTTAAAAAAACATTCTTCTTGTACTTTTGTCGGAAAAGTCAAAAAGTACCTCGTACGAAAAACGACAAAAGATTCCTTTCATATCTTTTACTAAAAACTCACTGAAGGGTAAAATTGGATTTAAACAATTGTAGGTGGATGGAAATAATATTACATATTTAGGAAACATGGATGTGGATGATAAAATACACCCCAGTAAATACCAATGTATAAACAATCTCGGATAAAATTGAGATTGTGATATTTTCCCTTACCTTAGGTCCGATTTGCTTCGTAAGTGTCTGAACCTCCTGTATAATGATTTAAATAATGTCATTGACTTATTCCAGAATCATACTCATTGTTATGATATCATATATGGTCATATTCTTAGCTTATTATTAGTAATATTTCATTGCTACTTGTTATTCGGGTGTTTATTACTTTTTGTTCTTATGCGTGTTTTGTCGAATAAATTCTTATTCTTCTCTTTAGGTTATAGATACCTCATTTCCAGAATGGTATTAGTGTACTATATATCATATTTTTTCATTCAATTCATTTATATAATCATTATGAAATGAAGATCATGTAGAACGAGTCGCATCACATCGTGGAGACGGTATTCCGTACATACGCACGAGCGATGATATCGTTCCCATGATCGCGGAATTGTAATGGAGTGTATGTATTCTATTTAAGAATAAATAAAACTTTACAATAATCATATATAGTTATTTATTTTCACCATTATACCCATCCAAGTAAGGTGGTCGTGAAAAATAGATTACACCACGGCGTGGAGACGGTATTCCGTACGTACGAACGCGCGGTGATTTAATTTTCTGTACGATGGATAGATGGTGAAATAGGGTCGTTTCATACTTATAATAAAATATCATTATATGAGTGATACTGATGTTATTACTTCATAATTAAACAACTAAATAAGAAGAAGTGGAAGAAGAAATAAAGTTGAAAGAATCGGTAATGGACATTACCTCTTCTTTGAAGCGCCTCTTTGAGACCTCCTCTTAGGGCACTAAAATTGGTCTTTGAAGAAGACCAGGACCTCTAGGATGTATCTAGGGAAGTGGAGAATAGAACTTGGCAGGGTTTTTTCCGAGCTTAAAGTCTCAAAGTGGTGTGAGGAAGAGAGGGAGGAGGTGCCCTTTTATAAGGGAGGAGAGGGGCACCTTTGGAAAAACTAAAAATATTATTTTATTATAAAGTCATATTCGGTTTTTAATAGCTCCAAATTTATTTATTTAGAAGCTAAGATGGGGATGGGTCTAAATCCTCTCATCCAATAGAATTTAGACAAGTTTAGGTATCTATTTTAACCTTATCATTTAGATTTAACTTTAAGTTAGATAATTTAACTTTTACCGTGTCTTCTTGTTTTCTTACACTATAAGGTTAATAAACTTACTATAACAAGACAAACGAACCACAAGTTGTTTATTATTAATATATATAACCTTATCTAAGTAATTTGGCCAAACCTTAGATTTTTAGGAATAAAATAACAATTAATAATATAATATTTTTTTAAAAACAATTTTATGTCAATTTTGACACTATTTGGTAATTGATTTTTTTGAAAATCATAACAGAAATATTAGTTCGAAAAAAGTTAATTAAATCAATAATAACATGTCATATTAACATATAAAATTAGTTTAATTCATAAAAAGTCTCAAATTACATTTATTTGGGTATTTATAACATCAATTATGTTAATATTTCATTAATAAGATAATTACTGCATCATCATTGTGTCATAAATAAATTAAATTATTTAATGTCTAAAAATTATAAATAAAATACCATTATGTAGGAAATATTCTTATATTTCTAATGAATATTTATAGTCGAATTTATCTTATGTATAACCCTATATTAAAAATGATTTAGTTATTAAACTTTGATTTTAACTATTTTAACCCTTCTTTAAATAAATTAATAATAAATGTCCTAATCTAATCCATGTGGGCCTAAATGGTCATATTTTATTCCTAAGGTTGTTTTTGGTCGAATTACGCTTATCCAATAGAATTAGGACATGTGTTAGGGTAATAATAATATCATTTTTACCCTTAATTACCCTATTTACTTTTAACCGTGGGAAAAAAAAGTAAAAAGTTACTATTCACCAAAAATTATTTCCATCTCATTGAACCACATTTTAGTCCTTGATATTAATCTTGTCTCTTGGATTTTCTAAATTCCACTCACAGAAGCGGTAAAATTAGGTTTTATGTGAATTTGGAAATTCTCCTAGGAGGTGGGTAAAAGACGGTGGAAAGTTCAATAAAATTTTTATATATCTAAAATTATTATAAAATGACTCCAATGAATTGCATTGAACTTATATAGGTATTATGTATCAATTTTGACCTAAAATAAATTTAAATAAATTAAATAATTATTTAAATAAAAATTCGGTTTTTAAATAGTAACCCAGTGTTTTCACTATTCATCAAAAATTGAAAGTTTTTAGAAAAATACCAAAATTTCACCCTAGGCTAATTTCGATATTCCGAATCCAAAAATGAAGTCCATTTTGAAAAATAAAATTTACAAAATTACAAAAGGTGGTTATTACTATTCATAACGGCTAGTTTTAATAATATTTTAATAGCATATCATTGTTTAGTGAAACTCGGTATTGCGTACGACGTAAGCTATCGAGGAAGGTCGCGGTTGCGTGTAAAGAAAGCCAAGCTAGTGTTTTGTGTAGTGAAAGATTCCTTTGATGATTTATATAACATAAAAACAAAATATTTCTCATAAAAGTCTCGGGTGTTACATTCTACCCCCCTTAAAATGAATTTCGCCCTCGAAATTCATCACTTTGTAACAAACAGATGAGGATACCTTTCCCTCATCATATCCTCAAGATCCCATGTAGCTTCTTCTAACTGGTGGTTCCTCCATAATACTTTCACCAAGCGAGTGGTCTTGTTCCGTAGGACTTTTTCACTACGATCCAGAATCTCTATCGGTTGTTCTTCATAAGAAAGATCTTGTTCCAGCGGTACAACTTCTGAGCTGAGTACATGTGAAGGATCAGGTATGTACTTTCTCAGGAGAGATACATGGAACACATCGTGATCTTGGGAGAGATTCGGTGGAAGCGCCAATCGGTAAGCTACCTTCCCAACACGATCCAGTATTTCAAAAGGACCGATATATCTAGGGCTTAGCTTTCCCTTCTTTCCAAATCTCATTACTCTCTTCCAAGGAGATATTCGTAAGAACACTTTATCACCCACTTCAAACTCTAGGTCTTTTCTTTGGTTGTCGGAATAACTTTTTTGTCGACTCTGAGATGCTCTAATGTGTTGTTGAATAGATCTGACCTTTTCTGCCATCTTATCAACAAGATCAGGTCCTAATAGCTTTCTTTCCCCAACTTCATCCCAGCAAGTTGGAGTCCTGCATTTCTTTCCAAAGAGAGCTTCATATGAAGCCATCTGAATACTGGAGTGAAAGCTATTATTATAAGAAAATTCCACCAAAGGTAGGTGTTGATCCCAAACACCTTTGAAATCCATAGAGCAATCTCTCAACATATCTTCTAGAGTTTGAATTTTCCTCTTAGACTGACCGTCTATCTGAGGATGATAAGCAGTGCTGAAACTCAACTTTGTATCCAGAGTATGCTGAAGACTTCGCCAGAACTTCGAGGTAAATCTCGGATCTCGATCCGATATAATAGAAAGTGGTACTCCATGCAATCTTACCACTTCCTTCACATATATCCTGGCAAGCTGATCCAGAGATAAATCCTCTCTAATAGCGATGAAGTGTGCCGACTTTGTAAGACGGTCAACTATGACCCAGATAGCATTATTGTCTTTGGATGTTTTAGGAAGTCCTGTGACAAAGTCCATAGTGATGTTTTCCCATTTCCATTCTGGTATGGGTAATGGTTGTAACATCCCATTAGACTTCTGTCTCTCAGCTTTAACTTGCTGACAAACCAAGCATCGAGAGACATATTTAGCAACATCTCTTTTCATGTCATCCCACCAGAAGTACTCTTTCAGGTCCCTATACATCTTCGTGCTTCCAGGATGAATAGAGAATGAAGAACTATGAGCCTCATCCAGCAGCTCCTTCTTTAATTCTGGGATGGGAGGAACACAAACCTGATTCCTGAACTTTATTATCCCATCACAATCAAGGTTGAATTCAGGAATATTTCTCACCTTCTTTTGTAACTCTACATCTTCTTTTTACGCCTCTTTAATCTTCACATGTATAGATGGTTGAACATTCAATTGAGAAAGATACGATTTTCCCCCTTACATTATAATTTCAAGATCCATCCTTTGTAAATCCATAAATATTGGATCTTTTGTGATCCTCATCATGGATAAGCTAGCATGGTCTTGTCGACTTAATGCATCTGCCACCTTGTTTGCTTTCCCAGGGTGGTAATGAATTGAGCAGTCGTAATCCTTAATCAGCTCCAACCATCTTCTTTGGCGCATATTTAGCTCCTTTTGTGTGAAAATATACTTTAAACTTTTATGATCAGTATAAATATCACACTTTTCTCCATAAAGATAATGCCTCCAAATCATTAATGCAAAGATTACCGTATCTAACTCCAAATCATGAGTTGGGTAATTTTGCTCATGGATTTTCAACTGTCGTGAGGCATAAGCTATCACCATATCATTTTGCATAAGAACACACCCTAGCCCCTTCTTGGATGCATCACTGCAGATCACAAACCTTTCTCCACTACAAGGAAGTGTGAGTACAGGTGAACTGGATAACCTTCTTTTCAACTCTTTGAAATTCTCTTCACATTCCTCTGTCCAAACAAACTTAACTCCTTTCCGAGTCAACTTGATGAGTGGATTAGATAATCATGAAAAATCTTTCACAAAACGTCGATAATATCCAGCCAAACCAAGAAAACTTCGGATCTCAGTTACTATTGTTGGTCTCGACCATCTTTCGATAACCTCTGTTTTTGCTGGATCTACAGATATCCCCTCTTATGAGATTATGTGACCCAAAAATGCAACTTTTTTAAGCCCAAATTCACACTTGGTAAATTTGGCATAAATCTTCTCCTTTCTTAAGGTCTTCAATATAATTCTCAAATGATCTTCATGTTCTTCCTTGCTCTTTGAATAGACAAGAATATCATCTATAAAGACTACCACAAACTGATCAAGATAGTCTCTAAAGACTCTATTCATCAGATCCATGAATATAGCAAGGGCATTAGTAAGACCAAATGGAATCACTATAAATTCATAGTGTCCATACCTTGTACGGAAAGCCGTCTTTGGTATATCCTCCCTTTTGACCCTTAATTGATGATACCCTGAATGAAGATCAATCTTGGAAAAGTATTAAGCTCCACGTAGTTGGTCAAATAAGTCATCAATGCATGGGAGAGGATATTTGTTCTTGATAGTGATCTTGTTAAGTTCTCGATAATTAATGCAGAGTCTCATTGATCCATCTTTCTTCTTAACAAACAGAACAGGTGCTCCCGAAGGTGACGCACTAGGGCGTATGAATCCTTTATCAAGATTCTCTTGGAGTTGTTTCTTCAATTCCTGCAACTCAATTGGGGCCATTCTATAAGGTTTCTTTGAAATAGGCAAAGCACCCGGTACGAGTTCTATTGAAAACTCAACTTCACGATTTGGTGGAAGACCCGAAAATTCCTCCGGAAAGACATCGTCACACTCCCATACAATGGGCATATTCTTAATCGTGAGTTTCTCACCAAAGATTTGAGATAAATAAACTTCATTTAGTGGAATCAAGACCCATAAGATGGAAGAAATTTCCACTGGAAGGTTATGTTCATCCTTGCATCGATAGACGATCATAGATTGATCTGGAATATGAAATGTGACTTCCCTTCGTTGGAAATTGATATGAGCTCCATATAAAGAAAGCCAATCCGTGCCAAGAATCACATCAAATTCCACTATAGGAAGGATCACAAGATTTGCAGGAAGCACTTTCCCACAAACTTCAATCAGAGAAGAATTATAAACTTTTGATGCGACTATTGTGCCATTAGGAGTTGTCACAGCTAACTCAACATCTAATTATTGAGGTAATACGGTGATACCCTTATAAAAATCTTCAGAAATAAAAGTGTGGGTGGATCCAGAATCAAATAAAACATTTTCTACTTTAGAGTGGATGGTATGTGTACCTCTCACCCCTTCGTTGTCATACTCCACATCGCTGATAGTAATTGCATGTGACTTTCCTTTGTCTTTAGCCTTAAGAGTTTGTTGATGTCGATCATCATCATCAACCCTTGGATTTGGGCATTGATTGGAATAATGCCCCATATCCTTGCACTTGAAACATTGAAGTGTAGTAGGTTCATTCTATGTATCCCTTCCTTTGTTTGCATCATTAGACATCTTCTTCACATTATTTCGACATTCAATTGCCCGATGACCTTCTTTTCCACACTTATAACATTTGATTGTCCCCTTAAGAAAATTTCCTCCATGTTTCTTTCCACACTTTGAGCATAAGGGAAAACTCATCTTCTTTTTAGTGTGCTCTTTAGATTTTCCTTTGAATTCCATTTTCCTCTTCTTATCAAACCCATGTGACTGATGGGTTACACCAATCTCTATCTCAACCTTGAGAGCACATCGAACAATTTCCTCATAGCTATTGAAGTCCCTTATGGATAACTCCCTTCGAAGACTTGGTTTTAAGCCACTAAAGAATCAATCGATCTTACTCTCAGGTTGGATAATAATACCAGAAGCGTACCTTGCAAGTCTTGTAAAATTTGTTTCGTAGGTACCAACAGATTCATCATCCTTTTTCTTTAGTTCAAGAAACTCCTTCTCCATCTTTGTTCGGAGAATATGAGGGAAGTACTTATTGAAAAATAAGTTCTTGAACTCGTCCCATTCCATGGACTCAATTTCATCCCTTTGCCTCGTATTCATAATAAGATTAAACCATTGATCAGCATCACCTTCCAAACGATAAACTGCTAAGATGACTTTATCATGTTTAGAACAATGAATAACTGAAAATATCTTTTCAGTGGTACTGATCCATTGTTCAGCCACTAATGGATCAGAAGACCCGCTGAATGAAGGTAGACGCTATCTCATGAAGGATTCAACAGAATTTCGTTCCTTCCTTTTCTCGTTTGGAAGTCCTGCATGATTCATAGCTTGAGAAAGTTGTGTGAGCATGGCTACAAGATTTTGCATTCCAGCTCCCATAACGTTTGGTTTCTCAGGGGGACAATCATTGCATTTCCCATCGCATTTCGCATTAACACGGTTCCTTCGGGTTCCAGCCATTGACTAAAACCAAGAAGAATAGTGTGATCAACACTAATTATAATAGGAAAAACACATAATCAAGAATAAAATTTTACACTTAAGTTATTATCATACGTTTTTCATGGCCATTTCTAAAACACTAATATTGTGTTCTATGCTTTGACTTATCCTTAGGGTTCTTACTAAGGATTTCACATCCTAGTTTCCAAAGGTTGACTATACCTTTCCTCTGATACCAACTATAATGACCCATACATTGCATACATTATTAATACTTCAAAATTGAAGTACACTTCTTACAACATATAACAAAACCATGAAAGGACCGAATAGGTATAGTGTCTTTAGAAACTGGGAAACATAAACAACTGGTTCATAAAGCATCTACATTGTCTCCAATTTATTTCATCATATATAGAGTCCCTTTTGGCATATCCTACTTAATAACCTTCTTCCTGGCCTGGGGGAAATAAATCATACAAAAGGGTGAGCTCAAATGCTCAGTAAGGGTAAACAAAAGAAAAATCAATCACATCATATTCATAAGAACATAACATTTTGGAAATCTTAACCATCAAAAGAAATCATAATTTCATATCATAGGATAAATCATAGAAGTGAAATATAATCCCAATAATCATAACTTAAAACATGAAACTTTTTGGCATACACACATAATCATAAAGAATCATTTCTTAGTAGTCAAGAATCATTTCCAAGACTATCTTAGCGGACAAATTCCATTTCTGAACCGATTTCACTCCTCGTTTCAGTCCTGTTTCACTGAACCGGTTTAACCTGCCGTTCCAGCCATGTCTATCTCATGAGATATAAATCATTACCCAATGCATTGGAGGGATATATAGGTCCCACCCATATCATAATGATATCATTCTTATGTGTGCCAAAAAATCATAAACCATACATCATAGCATAACCCATGTAATAAAAATGGGAATCTTAAACATCATGCCATCATAACATAATCCATATAAGATAAAAGGAAATCATAAAAATAATTCCATCATAACATAATCAAATCAATGTAAAAATAGGGATAGAAACAGAACCCTATATTATCTTATATGGAAAATAATTTTGATAAAACACTTGAACTGCATTCTTGAGGAAAATATCCTTTCTACTTCAAAAACATTTTTCCTTTCTTAACATGTCATTAAATTTTAAACAAAAATAAGTTGATTAAAAATAAACTTGAAAACTTGTAAATGAAGCTTCATGGAAATAATGTTCTATGAATCCATTCATGTCGTATAAGTTAAAAAAACATTCTTCTCATACTTTTGTCAGAAAAGTCAAAAAGTACCTCGTACGAAAAACGACAAAAGAATCCTTTCATATCTTTTACTAAAAACTCACCGAAGGGTAAAATTGGATTTAAAAAATTTTAGGTGTATGGAAATAATATTACATATTGAGGAAACATGGATGTGGATGATAAAATACACCCCAGTAAATACCAAAGTATAAACAATCTCGGATAAAAATGAGATTGTGATATTTTCCCTTACCTTAGGTCCGATTTGCTTCTTAAGTGTCCGAACCTCATGTATAATGATTTAAATAATGTCATTGGCTTATTCCAGAATAATACTCATTGTTATGATATCATATATGGTCATATTCTTAGCTTCTTATTAGTAATATTTCATTGCTACTGGTTATTCGGGTGTTTATTACTTTTTGTTCTTATGCGTGTTTTGTCGAATAAATTCTTATTATTATCTTTAGTTTATAGATACCTCATTTACATAATGGTATTAGTGTATTATATATCATATTTATTCATTCAATTCATTTATATAATCATTATGCAATGAAGATCATGTAGAACGAGTCGCATCACATCGTGGAGACGGTATTCCGTACGTACGCACGAGTGATGATATCGTTCCCATGATCGTGAAATTGTATTGAAGTGTATGTATACTATTTCAGAATCAATACCACTTTACAATAATCATATATAGTTATTTATTTGCACCATTATACCCATCCAAGTAAGGTTGTGGTGGAAAATAGATTACACCACGGCGTGGAGACGGTATTCCGTACGTACGCACGCGCGGTGATTTCATTTTCCGTAGGATGGATAGATGGTGAAATAGGGTTGTTTCATACATATAATAACATATAAGTATATGATTGATACTGATTTTATTACTTCATAATGAAACAACTAAATAAGAAGAAGTGGAAGAAGAAATAAAGTTGAAAGAATCGGTAACGGACATTACTTCTTCTTTGAAGTGCCTCTTTGAGACCTCCTCTTAGGGCACTAAAATTGGTCTTTTAAGAAGACCAGGTCCTCTCTGATGTTTCTAGGGAAGTGGAGAAGAAAATTTGGTAGGGTTTGGCCGAGCTTGAAGGCTCAAAGTGGTGTGAGGAAGAGAGGGAGGAGGTGCCCTTTTATAAGGGAGGAGAGGGGCACCTTTGGAAAAACTAAAAATATTATTTTATTATAAAGTCATATTCGGTTTTTAATAGCTCCAAATTGATTTATTTCGAAGCTAAGGTGGGTATGGGTATAAGTCCTCTCATACAATACAATTTAGACTAGTTTAGGTATCTATTTTAACCTTATCATTTAGATTTAACTTTAAGTTAGATAATTTAACTTTTACCGTGTCTTCTTGTTTTCTTACACTATAAGGTTAATAAACATTCTATAACAAGACAAAAAAACCCCAAGTTGTTTATTATTAATATATATAACATTATCTAAGTCATTTGGCCTAACTTTAAATTTTTAAGAATAAAATTACATTTAATAATATAATATTTGTTTTAAAAACAATTTTATGTCAATTTTGACACTATTTGGTAATTGATTTTTGTGAAAATCATAACAGAAATATTAGTTCGAAAAAAGTTAATTAAATCAATAATAACATGTCATATTAACATATAAAATTATTTTAATTCATAAAAAGTCTCAAATTACATTTATTTGGGTATTTATAACATCAATTATGTTAATATTTCATTAATAAGATAATTGCTGCATCATCATTGTGTCATTAATAAATTAAATTATTTAATGTCAAAAAATTATAAATAAAATACCATTATGTAGGAAATCGTTTTTTATTTCTAATGAATATTTATAGTCGAATTTATCTTATGTATAACCCTATATTAAATATGCTTTAGTTATTAAACTTTGATTTTAACTATTTTAACCCTTCTTTAAATAAATTAATAATAAATGTCCTAATCTAATCCATGTGGGCCTAAATGGTCATATTTTATTCCTAAGGTTGTTTTTGGTCGAATTACGCTTATCCAATAGAATTAGGACATGTGTTAGGGTAATAATAATATCATTTTTACCCTTAATTACCCTATTTTCTTTTAACCGTGGTAAAAAAAAGTAAAAAGTTACTATTCACCAAAAATTATTTTCATCTCATTGAACCAAATTTTAGTCCTTGATATTAACTGTGTCTCTCAGATTTTCTAAATTCCACTCACATAAGTGGTAAAATTAGGTTTTATGTGAATTTGGAAATTCTCCTAGGAGGTGGGTAAAAGATGGTGGAAAGTTCAATAAAATTTTTATATATCTAAAATTATTATAAAATGACTCCAATGAATTGCATTGAACTTATATTGGTATTATGTATCAATTTTTACCTAAAATAAATTTAAATAAAATAAATAATTATTTAAATAAAAAGTCGGTTTTTAAATAGTAACCCAGTGTTTTCACTATTCATCAAAAATTGAAAGTTTTCAGAAAAATACCAAAATTTCACCCTAGGATAATTTCGATATTCCGAATCCAAAAATGAAGTCCATTTTGAAAAATAAAATTTACAAAATTTCAAAAAGTGGTTATTACTATTCATAACGGCTAGTTTTAATAATATTTTAATAGCATATTGTTGTTTAGTGAAACTCGGTATTGCGTACGATGCAAGCTATCGAGGAAGGTCATGGTTGCGTGTAAAGCAATCCAAGCTAGTGTTGTGTGTAGTGAAAGATTCCTTTGATGATTTATATAACATAAAAACAAAATATTTCTCATAAAAGTCTCGGGTGTTACAGTATGAATGTTTTTATGGACTTATGTTCACTGGTTCGGACCCAAATTTCAGTTTAATGACATGGTCAGTATCCCTACATGGTGGAAACCTCCTTGGAGATTCAAATGTTGCATTGTAACATACCAATATATCCCATAATGGTTGCTTATGGTTGTATTAAAACTGCATTTTTTTATCCCTTCCTGCATTTGTTACTGAACACTGTACCCCCTTCAAATAATTCCCTTCCCCAAGTACTCTTGCAATGCCCTTGATAATTTTAGTGGTGTCCCAACTCCCTAAAATGCCCCTTGCTACCCTTCCCAATAAAATTTCATTATCATTCTATTCCAATTGGTTGTTACAAGCCCCAAAGTTTCTAACCATGAGATTCCCAAAACCAAATCCATCATGTTCATATCAAATATATAAGCATCAATAAATAATTCCATTATTTCCAACACAATTTGTAGTGACTTACATAGCACACTAGACAATACACAATTTCCATCTCCCAATCAGATATTAAATGGTCTGGTATCCTACACGTGGGCTGAAAATTATCTTGTTATTCGACTAGAGATGAAATTATTACTCTCCCCACTTCTTATTGGTACTTGTAGTAGTACTTCTTCCACTATCCCCTCCACTAACATTGATCGGGAACCACCAAGATTGGTTTTCTCCAAGACGGAAGTAATTGTTCCGATAATCTCTAGTTTCCATAGGCTTCCTACCTCTCCTTCCCCAACTGCTACATTTTCACTTTCTACTTCTTCTTCTTCCTTTGGTTCAATACATACCCATACCATAATTTTATATCCCTTATCAGGACTTCAGTGTCTAGGGTTATACTTATGTCCACATGAGTAACATAATCCCTTGGAATTATGTTCCTCAAACTCCTCCCTAGATAAATTTCTTACTCCTCTCCATCAAGAATTTATCGCACATTTATTTTCCTGCACAACCATGTATCTAGAAGGACTGTTCTTTGTTGTTCCTAGAATCCAACCCCTATTATTTACACCATAACTTGTATTCTTACTTTGTGGTTTGGTAAGTTTGATAATTCCCTTTACTATAAATTCACACTCCACATGTTGGGCCAAAGTTACTAACCACACCATTGTATGTGGTTCATGAGTCATAATGGTACAACCAATTTTTGGTGTTAGGCCCCCCTATAAACATACTCATGTACCACCCTTATGTTAAGTCTAGAATTCAAAAAGCCACCCTCTTAAACTCATCTACATAAGCATCCACTAATCTGGTCTACTGCATCCCCTTTATGTAGATTACCATATCCTCTTCCACATCATTGCCATATCGACCAGACATTTTCTCTTTTAACTGTCTATAGGTAAGAGTTGGAAGAACTGATCTCAAAGAACTAATCTAATACCAATTCATTCCCTCTATAATCAGTTGCACCAAAGATACCTTGAGCTTATCCTGTATCTGTTGGATTGTGAAATAAATTTATGCTCATATTATCCAAACAACTTGATCCCATCCAAAAAATAAAGACATTTCCATCTACCTAGTCATAGTTCACATATAATATTTCTCATTTCCATGGAAACTAGGACATTCCAGAGCTACCACATTTTGGTTTCCTTCTATGGTTCCATCATTCAAATTACTTCGTCCACCTTCCATTACCACTGTCTTCCCTTTGTTAAGGACTCATCCAGAACCTTCCTCCTGACTCAGTTTGAGGTAAGATACCACAAATATCAACTCTTGGAGCAAGAGTCCCTATCATCGATAAGAGTTCTCCTAACACTGGTAGGCATCTTCCATCTGCTGTAATCCAGCCTCTTGACATTTCATACCAGTCTTATGGTCAGTATTAGTAGTATCTAGTAGTGTTAATCTATTTTCCATGTGTGTGGGCATACAGAACCAATTTTATACTTCCAAATCACTTTCTCTCTCTTCTAGTTTCTCTCACTAAAATCTCACTATCTGTAGGAAACAAGGTACCTTCAATGAAAGTACCTAATTGATAGAAGTTTCCATTAGGTATAGATAAATGTGACAAGAATTCTTCCCCCTTGTGATTTATTCCTTGGACCTAGTACTTTCTAGTTTCACCAAAATAAAAACCAATCCCTCTCCACTAAGTCTCGACCCTCTATTTATTTAATAAAATAACAATAAATGAATTAATAAACTCTTCTACCCCACTTCCATTAGTAAGTGAATCGAACAATTGGACTCTCCCAAATTGGTCCACCTCCAAAAATATCAAAAGGTAATATACATAGTGTGTGGTTTCCTGGACATACCTACTGAGATTTTTACTCACGCCAATCTATAATTTTTAATTTCAAGTTTAGTTTCTAGTTCATATTTTGTCACCATGGATCTATGGTGGTATTGAGGATAGATTGTGACCTCTGAGTCACGCAAAGATTTCATTGGGTATTTGTTTTAGTTTTGTATGATTTTTGTATCAAACAAGTCAACCACTTTTGTATATGACATTGTTTTAGTCGTACTTTTTTTGGATTTTTTGTCTTATATATTTATTATGATTCATTTGTTTTTTCTTATTATAAATTTTTTTTCATTATTGGTGCATGGAACCTCTGGTGTTCAAAGTGGTAATTCCATAATTTTGGTAAAGATTCCACTATTTTGTTTGTTATATTTATTGGAAATAATCACTCCCACTTGTGTATATATAATTCCATGGATCTTGTTTCCAACTTGTGGGGATTAGGAATTCCCTTTGGGTATATCGCCAGTTGACCCGGGTGTCCAGTTTAGGGGTTTCCTAGAGTCGGTTCATAACATGGATGTAAAAATTGATTTCCTTCATGAAAATATTATGAAATTTTTTTATATGAAACAACTCGAGGGGTTTGTGAATCCAAGAGATTCTAATAAGGTACACAAGTTACAAAGATTCATTTATGGGTTGAATAAAACATTTAGATCATGGAACATTCACTTTGATGAAGGAATAATATAATTTGGTTTCATAAATAATGAATGTGAACTTTTTGTTTACAAAAAAATTAGTGGGAGTGTAGTATTTTTCCTAGTAGTATATGTTGATGAAATGATACTAGGTGGAAATGAGATAATGTTCTTACAGTTAGTTAAGACGTCATTGAACTCATGCTTCTCCACAAATGACTGAGATGAAATAGCTGAAATTCTTGGAATCACGATCATTCATGATATATGTAAGAGGATGCTTGAGATAAGTTAGAATACTTATATTAACAAAGTGTTGAAGAGATTCAGTATAAAACAATCTAATAGATTATTGTTTCAATTGTCAGATATTATAAATTTGTTTAAGAAAATTTATCCTTATACACAATAGGAGAGATAAAAGATGTTCAAGATTCCTTATGTGTTAGCGATAAGATCTGTCATGTACATAATGCCATGAACAGGGCTTGGTGATGCCTATACATTGATCACAGTAGAAAGATATCAAAGTGATCCATGAGACATCCATTGAATGTGTATCTAAGGTATACTAAGGATATGTTCTTAGTTTGTGGAGGAGATGATGAGATAATCATCATAAGATATAAAAATGATAGTTTCCAGATGAATCATTATCATTTGAAATCATAGTCTAAATATGTATTCACCCTCAATAAAGGAGTTTTGAGTTGGAAGAACTCAAAATAGTGGGTGGACACTAATTCTACAGTAGTTTCTGAGTATATTACGACATTAGTGGATATACAAATGTTATTTTCCAGACAAATCATGATCATCTGAAGTGATAGTTAGTATATTTATTCACCCTCAATGAAGGATCTATGAGCTAGAAGAGCTTAAAGCAATAGGTGTGTAGAGACCCTAAGCTTAACATACATGAACATTACATTACTTTTGCGGAATACTTAGTACATAACAAAAACACACACACAAGGATCGTAATAGTTTAGTGTCTTTGGAAACTCGTAACGTAATCTTCTAATCGTGGTGAAAGATCTTCAACATCTCCCATAAAGATCTTCTTTTTTTTTACCTAAAACCTTTATTTATATCCTGGGGAAAAGAAAACATAAAAGGGTGAGCTCAAATTCTCAGTAAGGGTAAACAAAAGAAATATAAATCTCATCGTATACACAAGCACATAACTTTTGGAAATCTTAACCTGCAAAAGAGATCATAATTTCATAACATGGGATAAATCATGGCAGTGAAATGTAATCACAATAATCATAACCTAAAACATGAAACTTTGGGGCATACACACATAATCATAGAGAATCATTTCTTGTTAGTCAAGACTCATTGCCAAGACTATCTTAGTGGACAAAGTCCATTTCTGAATCGAGTGACCCTCGTTTCAGTCCTGTTTCACTGAACCGGTATAACCTACCATTCCAGCCATGTCTATCTCATGAGATATAAAATCTTTACCCAATGCATTGGAGGGAGATATAGGTCCCACCCATCTCATAATGAAACCATTCTTATGTGTGCCACAAAATCATAAATCATACATCATTGCATAACCCATATAGTAAAAATGGGAATCTTAAACATCGTGACATCATAAAACAACTCATATAAGATAAAGGAATTCATAAAAATAATTCCACCACAACATAATCAAATCAATGTAATAATACGGATAGAAACAGAACCCTTTATTTTCTTAGATGGAAAATAATTTTGATAAAACACTTGAACTCCATTCTTGAGGAAAATATCCTTTCTTCTTCAAAAACACTTTTCCTTTCATAACATGTCATACAATTCTAAACTAAATGAAGTTGAATAAACTTGAAAACTTGTAAAGGAAGCTTCTTGGAAATAATGTTTTAAAAATCCATTCATGCCGTATAATTTAAAAAAAAACATTCTTCGTACTTTTGTCGGAAAAGTCAAAAAGTACCTCGTACGAAAAACGACAAAAGATTCCTTTCATATATTTTACAAAAAACTCATCAAAAGGTAAAATTGGATATAAACTATTGTAGAAGGATGGAAATAATATTACATATTGAGGGAACATGGATGTGGATGATAAAATACACCCCAGTAAATACCAAAGTAAAAACAATCTCGAATAAAAATGAGATTGTGATATTTCCTTTACCTTAGGTCCGATTTGCTTCGTAAGTGTCCGAACCTCCTGTATAATGATTTAAATAATGTCATTTACTTATTAAAGAATCATATTCATTGTTATTATATCATATATGGTTCACTTATGACTTTATATTACCCGTTCTTTTGTAAATTCATGTTAAAGTAGCGTTTTGGGTAAAATCGTCTCATTTGTCGTTCGTGTTTTAACTTGTAATTATTCATATGATTACTTAGATCATTATTACTTAATTATAGAATATAAAACATGATTTATATATAATATATATTCAGAATATACATATATATAATGGATCGATAAATGGAAAGAAATACACCGTTCATGGAGACGGTAGGCCGTACGTACGCATGAACGCTGTTTTCGTTTCCTTATTGAATTGAGTGGAATTAAGTAGATGACATACATATATATACACATAAATCCAGTAGCTTTATAATGTCATATATTTCATTATTATTGCTTATATATACTTTATAATCATTCTTAAATGGTTAACATGGAGAATGAATCTCATCGCGTCGTGGAGACGGTAGTCCGTACGTACGCACGAGCGATGATATCATTTCCATAATTATTGAATTGAATTGGAGTGGATGATACAATATATAAGAATCATTATGATTTTATAATAACTATGTATAGTTATTATTTACACCATAATACCCATCCATGTAAGGTGTTGGTGGAAAAACAGATTACACCACGGCGTCGAGACGGTATTCCGTACGTACGCACGCGCGGTGATTTCGTTTTCCGTAGGATGGATAGATGGTGAATTAGGATCGTTTCATACTTATAATAAAATATCAGTATATGAGTGATACTGATGTTATTACTTCATAATGAAACAACCTAAGAAGAAGAAGTGGAAGAATAAATAAAGGTGAAAGAATTGGTAACGGAAATTACCTCTTCTTTGAAGCGCCTCTTTGAGACCTCCTCTTAGGGCACTAAAATTGGTCTTTGATGAAGACCAGAACCTCTAGGATGTTTCTAGGGAAGTGGAGAAGAGATTTTGGCAGGGTTTGGCCGAGCTTGAAGGCTCAAAGTTGTGTGAGGAAGAGAGGGAGGTGGTGCCCTTTTATAAGGGAGGAGAGGGGCACCTTTGGAATAACTAAAACTATTATTTTATTATAAAGTCAAGTTCGGTTTTAAATAGCTCCAAATTGATTTATTTCGAGGCTAAGGTGGGGATGGGTCTAAATCCTATCATCCAATATAATTTAGACAAGTTTAGGTTCCTATTGTAACCTTATCATTTAGATTTAACATTAAGTTAAATAATTTTACTTTTATCGTGTCTTCTTGTGTTCTTATACTATAAGGTTAATAAACTTACTATATCAGGCCAAACGAACCCCAAGTTGTTTATTATTAATATATATAACCTTATCTAAGTCATTTGGCTGAACCTTAGATTTTTAGGAATAAAATAACAATTAATAATATAATATTTTTTTAAAAAACTATTTTATGTCAATTTTGACACTATTTAGTAATTGATTTTTGTGAAAATCATAACAGAATGATTAGTTCGAACAAAGTTAATTAAATATATAATAACATGTCATATTAACCGATAAAATTAGTGTAATTCATAAAAAGTCTCAAATTATATTTATTTGGGTATTTATGATATCAATTATTCTAATTTTTCACTATTATGGTAATTACTGCATCAT
This sequence comes from Viscum album, assembly GCA_963277665.1. Classification (NCBI taxonomy): domain Eukaryota; kingdom Viridiplantae; phylum Streptophyta; class Magnoliopsida; order Santalales; family Viscaceae; genus Viscum; species Viscum album. The sequence goes on from OY728121.1 coordinate 1,123,216,149, forward strand.
CATTGTGTCATAAATAAATTAAATTATTTAATGTCTAAAAATTATAAATAAAATATCATTATGTAGGAAATCTTATTATCTTTCTAATGAATATTTACAATCGAATTTATCACATGTATAACCCTATATTATAAATGTTTTAGTAAATAAACTTTGATTTTAACTCTTTTAACTCTTCTTTGAATTAAATAATAATAAATGTCCAAATCTAATCCAAGTGGGCCTAAATGGTCATATTTTATTCCTAAGGTTGTTTTTGGTCGAATTAAACTTGTCCAATAGAATTAGGACATGTGTTAGGGTAATAATAATATCATTTTTACCCTTAATTACCCTATTTACTTTTAACCGTGGTAAAAAAAAGTAAAAAGTTACTATTCACCAAAAATTATTTTCATCTCATTGAACCACATTTTACTTACTGACATCAACCGTGTCTCTCGGATTTTTGAAATTCCACTCACAGAAGCGGTAAAATTAAGTTTTATGAAAAAATCAGTTTTTTTTAACTACCACTTAGTGGTTTCACTATTCATCAAAAATTGAAAGTTTTCAGAAAAATACCAAAAAATAGGCCTAAGCTATATTTGATATTATGAACTCAAAAATGATTTATATTTTACCAAATTCAAAACATATCATTTGCATTAATTAATTTAAAAATTAATTCCCGTCGTCAAAACAAATAGCGTGTTTTTAAGAGATAATAACTATCAAAAGATTGACACTTGTTTATAACTGGTTTAAATGTGAAATTACATCCAATAACCAGCATTGTATTAAATTGTAAAAATATATTCTAAATATACTTTAAAACCACTCAAATTAATAATTTATCACTATTAATTATTTCGATTGAAAAAGTTGTTTTTAATTAAAATTTAGTAATTTTCACTATTCATCAAAATATGAAAGTTATCCGAAAATCACCAAAATTTCACCCTAAGCTAATTTCGATATTCCGAATCAAAAAATGAAGTCCATTTTGAAAACTAAAATTTAAAAAAAAAATCAAAAAGTTGTTATTACTATTCATAATGGCTAGTTTTAATAATATCTTAATAGCATATCGTTGTTTAGCGAAACTTGGTGTTGCGTACAACACACGCTATCATGGAAGGTCGCGATTGCGTGTAATTCAAGCCAGGTCAGAGATGTGTGTTGTGAAAGCTCCTTTTGGTGTAGCGTATAACACAAGACATTAATGAAATTAAAAAGAATATTTTTCATAAAATATTGGGGTGTTACATTCTACCCCCCTTAAAATGAATTTCGCCCTCGAAATTCATCGGGGTTATAAATGGTTTACTATTCGAAAGTTTCTTTAATCGAAACCCACATCGTAAAAAGGAATACCAAAACCAATCTTTAAAAACGAAAGTATGAAATGTAACAGTTACCCAAATAAACTAATCACTGGGTTTCCACATAGGTGAAAATATGGATATGGAAGAAAAATCTAACCATCATGTTCTGATGGAGAGTGGTAGAGAACATGGCTATGGAAAATCCAACAATCACAAATCCATAAATTTGTGATGATCTAAGGTACCATCTGATTAATCAGATATAAGAGCACTAGGACAACATTTTTGGTTTTCAAGATCATTTCCCTAAAGTTGAAGAATTTGAATTAGAATAAATACTTACTTTATTTTGGTACAATCTCACTGTTGTTCATGCCTTGAACAATTTCCACTTCATCTCTTAAATAAATGAAGTTGAATTTTTTATTCGTGAAGTGTTAGCAGATCATGTGATAGAATGACGGGTCATTCCATCTGTCTCAAACAAAAGGTTAGCAAAAGTTATTAAATATACATAAGTCATTCTATAGTGAGATTAATTATATATGGTTCCTAAAATGGACTTATACTTCATATATCATACTGCTTAATATAATAAAACTAGTTTCTACTAAACAGGGACTTCCTGTAGGCCAGTGGTAGGTGATAAAGGCCAGTCGCACTTCGGTTGTGGGTTCGATTCCCACAACCTTGTCCGACGCGATGGGCTGTCGCCCGTCCTGCAGGTTGTCCTTTTTCTAAAGCTATATTACTATAATATCCCATCAATAATATCGAAAAACGTTTTATCCTAACTTATGTCCAACATAATCCATTCTAAGATTATCTAAAATACTTCGGTCCAAGCTCATAGTATAAAGAAAATGGTTACTTGAAATGTCACAGAACAATTACGTGAATGCCATCATTTATCCCCCATATATCATAAGATATATCTTGCTGGTCAAATTAAAAACATGTGAATACCTTAATCATGTATTCTCTTGAAGAATGAATACCCATTGAACCTTAGTGAAAACATGAATGCGGTTAAAAGTTAACACTTTCCACATACCAAAATCCTCAAAATTCTATATACTCAAACCATGATATCACTTAGTCCTTATATCAATCATGATCTCATGAATACTGTTAAACATTTCATTTTCTCGTTTTCCCTTCATTATGCGCATATCATCTTATTTCCAAAAAAAATCTCAATCACTTTGAATACCACATTAGGCCAATACATAAATATTCCAATACTCCATGATACAACATTATTTTGGAATCCCATTACATAAACACTTAATCATTCCACCACATCATTGTCATATTCAACATCGCCAATAGTGATCGCATGTGACTTCCCTTTGTCCTTTGCCTTAAGCGATTGCTCATGTCGATCATCACTAACCCTTTGATTAGGGAATTTATTAGCATAATGCCCCATTTCCTTGCACTTGAATCATTGAAGTGTTGGTGGTGCGTTCTCTGCAGTGTTTTCTTTATTCACATAATTAGAAACCCTTTTTCCATTACCTCGACACTCAGCTGCTCGATGACATTCTTTTCCACACTTAAAACATTTTCTAGTCCCTTTAAGACAATCTCCACCATGCTTCTTTCCACACTTTGAGCATAAGGAAACATTCATCTTCTTTTCACCATTATTCTGAGATTCCTTGAACTCCATCTTTCGTTTCTTGTCAAAACCATGAGATGGATATGTAACACCAACTTCCATTTCTACCTTGATAGCACAACGCACAATTTCTTCATAGCTACTGAAGTCTCTTATAGATAATTCCCTTCGAAGACTTGGTTTTAAGCCACTGAAAAATCGATCAACTTTACTTTCAGGTTGGATGATAATGCCAGATGCGTACCTTGCAAGTCTTGTAAAATTCGCTTCGTATATACCAACAGATTCATCATCCCTCTGCTTCAGCTCAAGAAACTCTTTTTCTATCTTTGTTCAAAGAATACGGGGGAAGTACTTACTGAAAAACAAGTTCTTGAACTCGTCCCATTCCATGGACTCAATTTCATCTCTTGGCCTCATATTCTTGATAAGATTACACCATTGATCAGCTTCACCTTCCAAACGATATACTGCTAAGATGACTTTATCATGTTCAGAACATTGAAGAACTGAAAATATCTTTTCAGTGGTACTGATCCATTGTTCAGCAACAAGTGGATCGGAAGACCCACTAAAAGAAGGTGGACGTTGCCTCATGAAGGACTCAATAGAATATTGTTCCCTTCTCTGATCATTTGGAAGTCCAGAATGATTCATAGCTTGTGTAAGTATAGCAATAAGATTTTGCACTCCATCTCCCATAACATTTGTTTGTTCAGGAGGACAATCATTGCATTGTCCATTGCATTGATCAACACGGTTCCTTCGGGTTCCAGCCATCGTCTAAAACCCAAAAAAGAATAGTGTGAGAGGCAAAAATCATGCTAGGGAAAACAACATTATAAAGGGGGAGTATCCTCAATATCTAACTTCTTAGGTTAAATTCTAAGATCGTTACCGTAGTTATAGGACTGTATCCTATACGTATACTTATCCTTAGGGACATCCCTAGACAAACCTTATAATTATCTCTAGAGATCTCACTAAAGTTGTCGCATCCTGGTTTCCAAAGGTTGACTAAACCTTTCCTCTGATACCAACTGTAGAGACCTGAAGCCTGATGTACATGGACATTACATCACTTTTGCGGAATACTTAGTACATAAAAAAAACACACACACAAGGATCGTAATAGTTTAGTGTCTTTGGAAACTCGGAACGAAATCTTCTAATCGTGGTGAAAGATCTTCAACATCTCCCATAAATATCTTCTTTTTTTTTACCTAAAACCTTTCTTTATATCCTGGGGAAAAGAAAACATAAAAGGGTGAGCTCAAATGCTCAGTAAGGGTAAACAAAAGAAATATAAATCTCATCGTATACACAAGCACATAACTTTTGTAAATCATAACCTGCAAAAGAGATCATAATTTCATAACATGGGATAAATCATGGCAGTGAAATGTAATCACAATAATCATAACTTAAAACATGAAACTTTGTGGCATACACAAATAATCATAGAGAATCATTTCTTGTTAGTCAATACTCATTTCCAAGACTATCTTAGTGGACAAAGTCCATTTCTGAATCGAGTGACCCTCGTTTCAGTCCTGTTTCACGGAACCGGTATAACCTACCATTCCAGCCATGTCTATCTCATGAGATATAAAATCTTTACCCAATTCATTGGAGAGAGATATAGGTCCCACCCATCTCATAATGAAACCATTCTTATGTGTGCCACAAAATCATAAATCATACATCATTGCATAACCCATATAGTAAAAATGGGAATCTTAAACATCGTGACATCATAAAACAACTCATATAAGATAAAGGAATTCATAAAAATAATTCCACCACAACATAATCAAATCAATGTAATAATACGGATAGAAACAGAACCCTTTATTTTCTTAGATGGAAAATAATTTTGATAAAACACTTGAACTCCATTCTTGAGGAAAATATCCTTTCTTCTTCAAAAACACTTTTCCTTTCATAACATGTCATACAATTCTAAACTAAAAGAAGTTGAATAAACTTGAAAACTTGTAAAGGAATCTTCTTGGAAATAATGTTTTAAAAATCCATTCATGCAGTATAAGTTAAAAAAAACATTCTTCGTACTTTTGTCGGAAAAGTCAAAAAGTACCTCGTACGAAAAACGACAAAAGATTCCTTTCATATATTTTACAAAAAACTCATCAAAAGGTAAAATTGGACATAAACTATTGTAGAAGGATGGAAATAATATTACATATTGAGGGAACATGGATGTGGATGATAAAATACACCCCAGTAAATACCAAAGTAAAAACAATCTCGAATAAAAATGAGATTGTGATATTTCCTTTACCTTAGGTCCGATTTGCTTCGTAAGTGTCCGAACCTCCTGTATAATGATTTAAATAATGTAATTTACTTATTAAAGAATCATATTCATTGTTATTATATCATATATGGTTCACTTATGACTTTATATTACCCGTTCTTTTGTAAATTCATGTTAAAGTAGCGTTTTGGGTAAAATCGTCTCATTTGTCGTTCGTGTTTTAACTTGTAATTATTCATATGATTACTTAGATAATTATTACTTAATTATAGAATATAAAAAATGATTTATATATAATATATATTCAGAATATACATATATATAATGGATCGATAAATGGAAAGAAATACACCGTTCATGGAGACGGTAGGCCGTACGTACGCATGAACGCTGTTTTCGTTTCCTTATTGAATTGAGTGGAATTAAGTAGATGACATACATATATATACACATAAATCCAGTAGCTTTATAATGTCATATATTTCATTATTATTGCTTATATATACTTTATAATCATTCTTAAATGGTTAACATGGAGAATGAATCTCATCGCGTCGTGGAGACGGTAGTCCGTACGTACGCACGAGCGATGATATCATTTCCATAATTATTGAATTGAATTGGAGTGGATGATAAAATATAACAGAATCATTATGATGTTACAATAACTATGTATAGTTATTATTTACACCATAATACCCATCCATGTAAGGTGTTGGTGGAAAAACAGATTACACCACGGCGTGGAGACGGTATTCCGTACGTACGCACGCGCGGTGATTTCGTTTTCCGTAGGATGGATAGATGGTGAATTAGGATTGTTTCATAATTATAATAAAATATCAGTATATGAGTGATACTGATGTTATTACTTCATAATGAAACAACCTAAGAAGAAGAAGTGGAAGAATAAATAAAGGTGAAAGAATTGGTAACGGAAATTACCTCTTCTTTGAAGCGCCTCTTTGAGACCTCCTCTTAGGGCACTAAAATTGGTCTTTGAGGAAGACCAGAACCTCTAGCATGTTTCTAGGGAAGTGTAGAAGAGATTTTGGTAGGGGTTGGCCGAGCTTGAAGGCTCAAAGTTGTGTGAGGAAGAGAGGGAGGTGGTGCCCTTTTATAAGGGAGGAGAGGGGCACCTTTGGAATAACTAAAACTATTATTTTATTATAAAGTCAAGTTCGGTTTTAAATAGCTAAAAATTGATTTATTTAGAGGTTAAGGTAGGGATGGGTTGAAATCCTCTCATACAATAGAATTTAGACAAGTTTATGTTCCTATTGTAACCTTATCATTTAGATTTAACATTAAGTTAAATAATTTTACTTTTACCGTGTCTTCTTGTGTTCTTATACTATAAGGTTAATAAACTAACTATATCAAGCCAAACGAACCCCAAGTTGTTTATTATTAATATATATAACCTTATCTAAGTCATTTGGCCGAACCTTAGATTTTTAGGAATAAAATAACAATTAATAATATAATATTTGTTTTAAAAACTATTTTATGTCAATTTTGACACTATTTAGTAATTGATTTTTGTGAAAATCATAACAGAATGATTAGTTCTAAAAAAGTTAATTAAATCTATACTAACATGTCATATTAACCTATAAAATTATTGTAATTCATAAAAAGTCTCAAATTATATTTATTTGGGTATTTATAATATCAATTATTCTAATTTTTCACTATTATGGTAATTACTGCATCATCATTGTGTCATAAATAAATTAAATTATATAATGTCTAAAAATTATAAATAAAATATAATTATGTATGAAATATTATTATCTTTCTAATGAATATTTAAAATCGAATTTATCACATGTATAACCCTATATTATAAATATTTTAGTAAATAAACTTTGATTTTAACTCTTTTAACTCTTCTTTGAATTAAATAATAATAAATGTCCAAATCTAATCCAAGTGGGCCTTAATTGTCATATTTTATTCCTAAGGTTGTTTTTGGTCGAATTACACTTGTCCAATAGAATTAGGACATGTGTTAGGGTAATAATAATATCATTTTTACCCTTAATTACCCTATTTACTTTTAACCGTGGTAAAAAAAAGTAAAAAGTTATTATTCACCAAAAATTATTTTCATCTCATTGAACCACATTTTACTTACTGACATCAACCGTGTCTCTCGGATTTTTGAAATTCCACTCACAGAAGCGGTAAAATTAAGTTTTATGAAAAATTCAGTTTTTTTTAACTACCACTTAGTGGTTTCACTATTCATCAAAAATTGAAAGTTTTCAGAAAAATACCAAAAATTAGGCCTAAGCTATATTTGATATTATGAACTCAAAAATGATTTATATTTTACCAAATTCAAAACATATCATTTGCATTAATTAATTTAAAAATTAATTCCCGTCGTCAAAACAAATAGCGTGTTTTTAAGAGATAATAACTATCAAAAGATTGACACTTGTTTATAACTGGTTTAAATGTGAAATTACATCCAATAACCAACATTGTATTAAATTGTAAAAATATATTCTAAATATACTTTAAAACCACTCAAATTAATAATTTATCACTATTAATTATTTCGATTGAAAAAGTTGTTTTTAATTAAAATTTAGTAATTTTCACTATTCATCAAAATATGAAAGTTATCTGAAAATCACCAAAATTTCACCCTACGCTAATTTCGATATTCCGAATCCAAAAATGAAGTCCATTTTGAAAACTAAAATTTAAAAAAAATTCAAAAAGTGGTTATTACTATTCATAACGGCTAGTTTTAATAATATCTTAATAGCATATCGTTGTTTAGCGAAACTTGGTGTTGCGTACAACACACGCTATCGTGGAAGGTCGCGATTGCGTGTAATTCAAGCCAGGTCAGAGATGTGTGTTGTGAAATCTCCTTTTGGTGTAGCGTATAACACAAGACATTAATGAAATTAAAAAGAATATTTTTCATAAAATATCGGGGTGTTACAAGGTGGTCGCTGATTTTACAGTAGTGTTCGGGTATATTGAAGCTTTTGATGTAGCTAGAGTAGTGTGTATACACAACTTTATTTAGGATCTTTATGTGGTGACTATAATTAAAGATGTTATCAGTTTATATTTTGATAATGATATACTGGTGACCCTCAACATGGAGCCAATTTCACATCAAAGGAAAAACATATACTTCTGAAGTATTACCTCTTGATAAATTTTTCTCAAAGTGGTAAGGTCACAGTAAGCACAGTTTTTGTGGATACCATGACATACCCATTGACTAAAACCATATTTTAGAAAAATAATTAATATCATATGAGATCCAGAAGACTTAAATTAATTAAGAGTTGGTTTTATTTCAAGTAGGATTCTATTTGGTTTGGTGTCCCAGAACCAATTACTTTATACTTTTTATTACCTGTATATTAAATGTCTAGAATATTAATAAAATTATTACATGATGAGTGTTCTTCTATATAACATTAATGTGATAATGTCCTTAGATTATCCATCACATCAAAAGTGAATAAATTTTTCCTATTATGATGAGAACCCTAAAATTATATAACAATATTATTAAATATATGTTCTATTTCTGGATGAAATCTATTTGAAAAGACACATATGATATAGGTTATCAAGTTTTTGTGGCTCATAATATATTTAGACTTCTTCTCATAAAGATCACACTTGGTGATCTTGATTATGCACTAAAATAGGCTAATATTCATTGTTTGTATTATAATATTCATGTGCTTAATTATTCATAGACACCAATTTTAGTTTATTTTAAAATTTGAACATTATTTCACATTATGATTGTAATTATTTCTTAAAATGAACTATTACTTGGTACATATTTTAACACCACTTGAAAAAAAGGGTCATGATTTTACTTTAATATTTAATTTTAAGGTTTATAATTCCATTGAGAAAAATTCGTACTTTGGGAGTACTTGAAGATTCACATTGGAAGACCACCAAAGTAGGCCTTGAACCAACAACATTCTGTGCGAAGTGAATTGGATAGAATCCCAATAACATCATTGTAGTAGAAAATATCCAATACTAATGAGTTTAAAATTTTTAACTAAATATAGAGGAAATCATGGGAAAATTTTCATCCAATAGTTAAAAGATCTAATTTAGATTTTTAAAGGGAATTTCAGGTGGCCCAAGTTGGAGATAAAATTCTAGTCCAGATTCTATGGCCTGGAAAAACACCCCACCATTTCGATCATATTTCAAAAACCAAAAATCCATTTGGCCTGAAATTTTATAGTTTGTTAGGAAAAATTTGGGAATTAATTTTCTTATTCTATGTCCCACTCCAATTTTTCTATATAGTATCTCATCTCATGCCTCTATTTAGTGGATGCAAGCTAGATGCCATTTCAGATCAAGGGTGTAAAAGTCCAAAGTGCACAAGCTTTCCACCAACCTAGGCCTACCATACTCAATTGGGAAGACTTGAAATATTTGGGTATATAACCATTCCTCTTTAAATTCCTATTTAATTAGTTATAGTGAAGTATTTGATCATCTTGGTGTGTTGTTTTCATTTTAATTTTATGCAGCCAATTTGATGTTGTAATCGCATTTCTTCAAATTGTAAGTTTTTCGAATCACCTTAGTTTAGAATAAAAGTTCTTAATTTTTTCTTATTATGTTCTTATTCATGTCACTTTGATACCTTTTCTTCTAGGTGTTAATTTATTCACACCAAACCTTGTGAAATTTATCACACAGCGGTGAAGTGATCATTATTTTATTGTTTTCACTTCTTCAATTCTGCCCTCATGATTATACTTCCTACTTCCATTGATATCATAGAATCAATGGAGGGATAATACTCTTATGGTTTTATCCAAGGGAGTAAAAAGGGGATGTATTGGATGATATTTCTCAATATATTAATTTTTAATCACTTATTTTAATTTATAATTTCATTTGATGATTTTAAAACTTCTTTGTCCTTATTTAATTTTAAGGCTGAACACATCAACTTCTAATTCAATCCTTTACGTTGGAGTGCTCACAAATATGATCCTCCAAGTGTATAGGTGGTTAATATTGGTTTTTTAGGTATTAAACCAATAAGTGATGAAGTTATTTGATATTATTGAATGAACCCATCTCAAATATAAGAAATTGAAATAGTCAGAATTGGAATAAATCCAATCCACCCCGAGTGATAACCTATGATCAACTCATTCTTTGAAATTCAATTCACTTAAGTATATTAGTGTTCACTTAAACCTATCTAAAATCAACCCAAAATTGTCCACTTCATAGAAAAAAATCCACAGAATGTACGTGTCTGTATGTTTCTTGTTAGGTCTCTGGGGATTCAACAACACAAGCTACACTACAAGTGACCACTTAACCCTAAAAACATGGGTAAATTTGGGTGAGACTAAATTTTGGAACCATTTTTGGGGACCCAATTAAGTCATCTCAACAATAATTATATTCTCCCACATTTCTCTTTTCTCACCTAAACTTCTCTTATCTATTCCCCATTATTTTTTTCTCTTTTCTTGGCGCATGTCCACCTTTACCCGTGACCAATCAAACCGACTTGTTGGGGTGGATAGTCCTAGAGTTGGGGAGTCAAGTAAACTTAAGGAACTCTTTCCATTAGATCTTAATATTATTAATAATCAAGATTAAAAAATTGATCTAATTTCAATATATGGAATTCAATGAAATCAACTCATAAACCTGGGTGGAAACTAAAATGGGAATCCAAATGAGGTAGCCCCAAATATGGGGAATGTTCTTAATCAAACCATGAATGACTACCTAACACCTACCTAGACCAATGAACCATATTACATTAGGAATTATGACCTCAGATAATTCCATTATGTATTCAAACCTCATGTCTAAAACCACTTTCCATCCTTTCATGGGATGGATTCAGAAATGACATACCTTCATGTCAAAGAGTTCAATGACAATGTTGAAACCATATGCCCACCACATCAACATGAGTTAGATATGATGATTATCATTCCTTTATCTCTTAAGGATAGAGAAAAGAACATGTTAAATAATATAATACCTACATCAATCCACTACTAGGACCAATTTCAAATAGAGTTCTACAAAACATACTTCCCCCATCACAAAATAATTAAACTTAAAAAGAGCTTCAAAGACATTTTAAAAAAAATAAGGAGAGTCATTTTATGAAACATGGGAAAGGTTCTAAGACAAACTCAACATGGTACCTCACCATGGATTCTCAATCCTAGAACAAGTTTGAATTTTATATGAAGGGTTGGGTTCAGCAAACAAACAATTCATTGACATGATGTGTAATATAATCTTCAAAAAAAGCCCCAAATGATGCTTAAGTGTATCTAGAAGGAATGGCTGAACAAAACCAAACATGGGGAACATAAACTTACTATGAGAAGCCACCCAAATATAGTGAAATTCACACACTTATGGAAGAGGAAAGACTTAGGGAAAAACTTACTAGACTCACTAGGAAGGTCGAGGAGATCGATCATAGGATGGTCTATGAAATTCAAACTGTTGACCCTGTTTGCAAAATTTGTGACAAACATGACCACAAGACCAAAAACTACCTGACCATACCTTTCATTAAGGATATTATTTTAGGAGGACCAACAATGGAGTTCAATTCTCTAAACTTTCAGAATCCATAGTACCAAAACACTTTCATCCCAAGGTATAATGACGATCCAGGATTCTTTTGGAAAGATAAACAACAACCCATCCAATAACCTAGTCATCCATAAGGACCAAACCCCTACCCTCCACAAAATTTTCAAAACCATAACCAGTTCCAACAACAACCAATGTAATACTAAAATCCTTCTATCCAATACAAACAACCCATCCAATAACCATCCAACAACCAAAGTATCCTCGTGGGATAAACCAACCAGTACAAACCCCTACCCAGTCTGTACCTCTACCAATCCTTGAATAGTTTTGTAAAAAAATAGATAAAATTAACTCAGAAGTCTCATACCTTAAATTTAACTACAAAACATTAAAACTAGGAAGCCACCGATTCCTACTTAGGTGGTACCATCCTCAACCTTAATGGGAGAATCTGGTTACACATAAACCTCTCACGAAAAACTAAAAGTAGTAACTATTTTAAGAAGTGGTAAATCGATTGAGAAAACTAAAAAACCATTCTAGAACCATTAAAAGATTCAAAAAAACATGAAAATGATAAAGAACCACCCATATATTTTGAAAAAATCCAATTAGAATGTGAATTAACCATAACCACGCCAAACAATAAAACCACATGAACTCTTCCCTAAATGCATGAGAGGAAAATCTAAACTAGAACTGAATGAGATTTTGAGGGAAATCTTCCATCAGATTAAGTTTAATATTCCCCTTATTGATGGAATAAAAAATATTCCTTCCAACTCAAAGTAACATAATGACTTTTTCACTTTTAAAAGGAAATTTTCATATAAAACCCCCAAGTCCTTTTGGATGATAATGTGAATACCACCATTCAAGGGAACATTCCTCCAAAGTTGAAAGATCCAGGATGTCCATACATGAATGTTGAGATAGGAGAGAAAAAAATTTTCAAATCCCATTATGATCTATGGGATAGTGTGAACCTCATTACATATTCCATGTATTTTCAATTAGGGTTCAAATAACTCCAACCCACATCTGTCACTCTTCAACTTGCTGATCGTAGTGTTCGATTTCCTAAGGGGATCTTAAAGGATGTTTTAGTGAAAGATGAAAATTCCATTTACCCTGCTGAATTAATTTTCCTTAACAATCACCAAAGCTTAGGTCCTAGGGATCAAACCCTTGATCATCCTTGGTTGTCCCTTATTTGAAACAATCAACTCAGTCATCTGAGTTAGAAATGGGAACATGATAATAACCTTTATAAACATGAGCCTCGATATAAACATATACAAGAGAAAATCTCAAATTGGGGATGATGAAGAGATCCATGAGGTCAATTGGATTGGTAGTGTTGATAGTGAACTAGAGGAACATCAAGGAATTATTGAAGGATTTATAAGTCAATAAGAAATCGATTTATTTTGTTCACATGAGGTAAATTTGTCTCCTTGTCTTGAATCTATTTTAGACAGCTCTTTTGATGATTTTCTCAAATCAACAATCAATTATACCAATGATGAAATCAATAACATTGAGTCCATACTCATTCATGACACGGATCAATAGAGTGTACATGGGCAGGAAGATGATAGCCCTGATACACTCCTCATCCTCAGAGAGCATAGAAAGACCATGGATGAGTTTGTCGATAGGGTTAGAGAGGCTATGGAGGAGTTCGTTGTTAGCTTCATGCTTTAGCATTGCCAATGCCAGGAAATCTAGACATTGTTCAAGGTATCCTTTGCTTGTTTTATACCTGTGGGAATGATTTTTTAATTTAGAAGTGACACAGTCCTTTATATCACCTACCCTCATCCATGCTTTGGGACTTGAGGTAGAGAGGCTTCCAGATCCTGTGGCATTGACTACACTATTTTGAAGTCTAGATGATTTGTATGAAGTATTTAGAGATTATGAACTATTATTGGGGAATCAATGCTCTTGGGAACACTTCCTATGTTTTTAGATTCAACCATATGACATCATCCTTGGCCTGGATTTGTTGTATTTAGTGTAGGATATCGTGGATTTCTTCAAGAGGTAGGTTGTCTTCTATGAAGCCGATGGAGAGCCATTTGTGTTTTTTGGTGAGAGAGAACCTCATATGGGTCATAGGGCAGTTCCTTCCTTATAATCTTTTATAGCTGAGTTGATGTTGAATTCGTTAGAAGTTCAACAGTTGGTGTTTCCTAGGGTTATAGAAGAGCACCTTGATGTTTTTCTAGAGGAGGTTGTATCATTACCCCATCAATGAGAGATAGAGTTTTGGATCCATCTATAACCAAGAATTTCTCTTATCTTGATGTATCCATATAGGATGATACATTCTGAGTTGCAAGAGCTACGAGTAGAGTTCAATGATCTATTGTAGTGTAGTTTTGTTCGACCAAATGTGCCACCTTGGGGTGCACCAGTTTTTTTTGTGAAGAAGGATAATAGCAGTTTGCATCTTTATATCAATTATTGTCACTTGAACCAAGTGATAGTGAAGAACCGCTATCCTCTTCAATGGATTGTTGATTTATTCATCCATATTAAAGGATAAATTTGGTTCTTGAAATCAATTTATGACCTAGATATCATCAGATGTGGGTGGAGGATGAAGATATACAAAAGACTAATTTTTGTTGTCATTATGGGCATTATGAGTTCATTTTGATGTTGTTATGTGTGATGAATGCTCCATTTTGTTCATGGGGTTGATGAACGTAGTGTTCAGAGAGTTCCTGGATAATTTCACTATGTTTTTTTATGGATGACATCCATTTTGTACCCTGCATATGAGGCGGAGCATGAAGGGAATCCGCATGCTATTTTGGGAGTTCTTCATCGTGAGAATCTATTTTAGAATTCGTTAAAGTTTGAATTATTGGCTTGTAAAGTCTTTTTTGTAGGACATGTTCTATCCTAGTAGGGATTAGTTGTCGATTCTCTGAAGATAGAGGTGGTTGTGTCTTGGGCGACCCCCAAGATAGTGGCAGAGGTGCTGAGTCTCTTTGGTCTTGTAGGCTATTACATGAGGTTCATACCCGATTTCTCTCAAGTTGCGACTCCTCTAAAAACATTGACCTATAAGGATTAAACATTCTTGTGGAATGGCTAGTGTAATATATTTTTTGAGTACCTGAAGGAGAATTTGGTCAACACCGTAGTTTTTTTTCAACTAAGGGAGTTTAGTTTGAGGTTTTCTTTGACACTTTGCGTCTTGGCTTAGGCAGTGTTCTAATGCAGCAGAGATCGGTTGTTTCTTATGAGTCTTGGTTTTTATGTCTCCATGAGTGTAAGTATTCCACATATGATATCTATTTTTTGGTAGTGGGTTTTTCTTTGATGTTTTAGCGATATTACTTCATTAGAGAGCATTTTGTGGTTTTTAATAACTATAAGATCTTGAGGTATGTCCTTTCCCAGTGTGACTTGAACTTTTGTCAGCATTTGTGGATGGAATTATTATAGGAATATGACTTTGATATTTTATATATTCCATACAAGGGAAATGTTGATGTGATGCGCTGAGAAGGAATTTATGTAGTGATGTTGTGTGTAAATTGGGGGATTCCTAGAGAGTGATGAAGGAACTCTAAACAATGCCCCGAGATATAGGAGAGGTTGGGAGAAGAGGTTTTATTTTCCATATGATAGTTCAGTCATATTTTTTGTAGCAGGTGGGTGAGTCCCAGCTGGGGGATTCTAAGGCGGAGTTCTAGAGGGACCAAGTTATTTTTGGTGATACCCCTAATGGTTGGTTTGAGGAAGGATAACACAGGGTGTTGTTTTAGGGAAGGATTTTCATTCCTTTGATGATTCATGATATGGTTCTCAATGAGTTCCATAGTTCTCCTTTAACAGTACATCCTGATTTGAAAAAGATGTACCGAGCATTGAGTGGTCAGTTTTGGTGGCCTGAGTTGAAGCATGCAGTTGCAGATTTTGTTTCTCGATGTTTGGTCTATGAGAAGGTGAATGCCAAGCATTGTGTTCTTAGTGGTTTGCTCTAGCCATTATATGTTCCCTAGTAGAAGTGGGAGGAAATCATGATGGACTTTGATAGCAGTTTTACCTCGAGATCAGGGAGGCTATGATTCTATATGGGTGATAGTGGATCGTTTGGAAAAGTCAGGCCATTATATAGCAATTAGGGAGTTGATATCAATGGAGGTTCTATCGAGGAAGTTTCTGGAGGAGGTGGTGCAACTCCACGGAGTCCCGAGGAAGATATTTTTTATTGATATCCTGATTTTACCTTTATGGTGTGGAGAGATCTCCAACATGCTTTTGGTTCTCAGTTATTCTTGATCATTGCTTTTCATCCATAAATGGATGGTTAGACAGAGTGGACCATTCAGACTCTTGAAGACATGTTGCACACTTGTGTCTTGGATTTTAGAGGTTCATGAATGAGGTGTCTGTTGTAATAGTGGGTTTCCTAGAAAAAAATATGCGGTATTTTTTATTACCATATCATATGTATATCTAGATATATATGATGTAATCTTACTATTATAGTGTAGTATTTTTATGCCCACTATTTAATGGTAATGTCTATAGATTAATTTTCATATAAAAAGGCTATAATAAATCATAGGCTATAATGATAACCTCAAGATACTATGACATTAATATTTAATATATGTCATATGTTCTAGATACATCATACCGACTGGACATAGTTGATGTTTGACTATCAGGTGTCAGGGGATCATAAGCATTGAGACTTATTCTCATGAAGTTCCCACTTGGTGATCCCTGGTAGTGAGATAGTGAGAACAAACTCTCCAATAGGAACACCACATGTTTTGGTTGTCATTGTATGTTCCTATATACGAGCATTTTCATTGGTATCTAGACTTGAGATCATTATTAATGTGTTCCATTTTATCATCTACTTTGATGCAAGGAAAAAAATATGATTATGAAATCGTGTCAAGGTAGCTTGTGTTGGGTGTGTCATTTGTGGTATGATATTGGTTGAATGGTCAAGACATGATTTGTCACTTATAGGTTAGGTAAGTAATATATCTTAGGTCTAGTTGATCAGGATGGTAGTATCTTCATAAGACCATGCCCATAAAATTTGAGGTTAAATCTGTTCAGTTTGATCAATAAATAATAAAGAAAGAAAAAGACGATGACACGAGTGTGTTTCCTACTTTATGAGATATTAAGGGAAAAAGATTATATTACATAGTACATGTTCATAGGTTGGTTGTTGTCACTATGACTTTCTTTATATCTTTAGGGGCCATGATGGGTTTCTAGATCCCACTCTTGGTCCATAAATAGTATTCACTGCTACTAAGATAAATACCTAGAGGGTCACACACAGTAGTGTATTCAAGAATCTACCATATTTAGTTGAATAAGTATATTGGACATGGTGGGCCCCACCACTAGGGTCTGAGTTTTTTACAAGGATATACGATCACCAAAGCAATAAATAAATTCATATCATTCAAGTTAAGAATAATTGGAAGTGAATTTATTTATTAAATGTATTTACAAGTTTTAAAGTAAATACATGGAAAATATTATTTGAATGAATATTATTTTAAAATATTCATGGTCCATTTAATATTTGTGGAAACTATGAGTTGAGTTAATGTCTTAGGTATTATCACATAATATATTTTTTATATTACATGGAAGTGACAATAATATAAATGGTATATATGGCTCAATATGGTAGACATAAAATTGATAAAATAGTGTGTTAATTATTCGGGGGCCGAGGAGGCAATTCCAGGTAATTGCGTAACATACTATAAACAGAGGAGGAGAGGCTCTCACCATTCACAATTCATGGAAATATCTTTGATAGATTTTCTATCCTCTCCCGCATTTTAGAGAGAAAATCTCTCGATCAAGGTGATTCAGATTGAGATCTCTCGCGTGCATCACAATCAAGGTGATGCGGTGATCGTTGGATCGTCGAAGGCATCATCAGATCTTCGCGCTACAACCGGAATTCGATGATTAGTGCTCACACAGTTATTGATCCCACCATGTATAGGAGGGTCATTGGGAGCCTACTGTACCTGAAAGTGACACGAACAGATATTGTCTTTGCCACATGCCTTGTGGCCCACTTTTAGAGTAATCCAAAGAAGGAACATATGGTGGCAGTAAAAAGAATCATGAGGTACATTCAAGGTACACATAACTTCGGGTTATTTTTTATTGTAGGCAGGGACAGTTAATTATTAGCATTTTCTGATGCTGACTGGGCTGGTGATGTAGTAGACAGAAAGTCCACTAGTGGTGGAGCCTTCTATATTGGGCAGAAATGTGTTGGCTGGTTGAGAAAGAAACAAGAAAGTACTTCTCTTAGTACTGCTGAAGCTGAGTATATCTCTTCCACAAAGGAATGCACTCAACTACTATGGATGAAGAAACAATTAACAGATATTGGTGAAGGGGTAAAGCAACCAATGGTGATTTATTGTGATAACAAGAGCACAATTGATCTTACGAAGAATCATGTTCAGCATTCCCGTACGAAACATATTGAAATCATGTATCACTTTATCAAAGAAAAAGTTGAACAAGAGGTGATTAGAATGGATCATGTGGGAACTGATGAGAAAGTGGCTGATATCCTGACCAAGCCACTATCAGTATCTGTGTTTGAGAAGCATCAGTTGAACCTCGGTGTTCAGCCACCTCCCAGTGCATAAGGAGGTTACGCAATACCCCTCTCCCCGATTATGATAACTGTTTTTATCTGTTTATGGATGTGATGTAGGTTTGTGGGGGAGATACTATCCAGGGGGAGTATGGTCTAAGCTGCACGTTGAACAAATTACCAGGCTTTGGGTTTATTGTCAATGGGGGAGAAAGGAATAAATTCAGTCATGTTCAGACTTGTAATTCTCCTGTGAGACAATGCGAATTCAGTGTTAGGATGAGAAGGATAAGAAGGAATTCATCAGTCATGTAATGATTCTTGGGCATCATTGAGAATTCCAAAACACTGAAACCCAATTCAAGCTTCCTCTCTTGTTTTCTACACCAAGCACTACTCACGTAGACTTAGAGTGTTGGCTGAGTTGATTCTTGCGTTTTTGGTTTGCACATGGATGGAGATCTATTGAATTTATTTTCTGATTGCCAACAAACCCAAAGGGGCATATTTTTGGAACCATGGTCTTCTATGCATGATTTGGAGTATGTTTTTTGTTTGTTGTCAATCCTCAGTGGAAGTTCAGAATGTGTACCAGCAAAGAGATCATACAGTTCAAGCAGACAACAGTATTGAAGGTGACGCTGTTTTTCAGTGTTTGCCAAATTTGTGGGCCTGAAAATCGACAAATGGAGAAAAGTTTTTTTGGAAAAGAGGCTTGCGCGCCGTGTACTTGAAGGAGAGGAAACTTGCACGCCATATGTTTTTCAAGATCAGAACATGGGAAAATGGCAAAGGGATCATGGTCGTGCAAGTTTTGGGCTGGTCGCGCAAGTGACATGCCCGCCGTGAAGAGACTTGCGCGCTGATGCCTAAGAGGATTGGAAACTTGCGCGTCTATTGTTTTTCAAGATTATAACTTCAAAATATGGAAAAGGAAATAAGGTCATGTAAAGTATTTGTGTGGTCGTGCAAGTGAGTAGTGTGACAGAGGCTAGAGAGGATGAGCTGCGCACCGGAACCTGCGCACTGAGGGAAGACTTGCACGCCACCGCACAGGGGGTCCAGTTTTCCTATAAATAGAGGACCCCCCCTCCTCATTTGTAACGATGTTCGAGATTTAGTGATTTTTCGAGCTCTCGTCATGCAAGTGGTTGAGTTGCGCAAGTGGTTGTTGGGTCGCGCAAGTAGATGTTGTGCGCCGGTTGTTGGTTGCGCGTCCAAAGTGGTTTTGGATTTAGAGGTGCTGAGTCGCGCAAGTTTGGAGTTCAAAGAGGCAGTGACATGCAAGTGGTTTGGATTCACTTTCGCACCGAGTTTGTACCACTCAGGTGACTTGCACGCCATTCTTGAGACTTGCTTGCCGAGCATGGAGAAACGCGCCAGTGTTGTTAAAGTACATCCGTCCTTTTGAAGCTGCACGAAAGCTGGAGGATCATCCGGTACCCTCAGCGCAAAGTGAGATTCATTTTCTGGTGAGAGTTGGACTTCAACAGAGCATCTACATACAACAGAGGATTCATTCTTATGCAATGATGAAGAGACATTCATGTCTATAAACTGAGAGTGACTTCACCAAGGGCAGTGAGCCAGGGGGAGTCAACGGGAGTGACCCGAGGGAAGCAGTGAGCTATCCCTGAACCTTTGTAAAGGCAGTGAGCCGAGGACAGAGTGATTGTGCATGAACCTTTGTAATCCACAACTAGTGAAGATTAGTGGAATTTGGTACGATCGAAAACTTGTTGGCGTATGCTCCGTGGACATAGCCCTTAGTGATGAACCAAGTAAAAAGTGTTGTGTCTTCTCTGTGCATGTGAATGTTTGCTTTCTGATCATTTTCATCATACAGGTTTAACAAGTTCCTACCAACGTGGGAACAAGATCCATCACATTAAAAGAAAAATTTGTCACCCTGATTCACCCCCCCCCCCCCTCTCAGGGTGTCCCGGGGTCCTTCAACAGTTTCTTGAAGCACATGTGAATGATCTAGAAGAACTTAGCTTCAGATTCTTTGAGTAGTGATCAAAGACGAAAATAAGACATCAGACATGACTTCAGATCTAACCAGGTATTTATGTTTTTATTATTTTGTGCTTAAAATTCCTCATGTGTGACCCTCGGATGGTAATCCGACAACGTTTCACAAATGAAGACGAGATCATGTCGATCATCAGCAGATTTTTTTTAAAAAAAATTCCTTGTTTTGGGGCTTCCGCTACATGACAAGTACCTTAAATTGGTATAAGAGTGATGCATGATGATTCCAAGATAAGAAAAAAATTGCATTAAATTTTATAAAGGGCGTCGTTTCATTCCTAACGTGACAGACGATGAGCAATTCAGACATCGGATGACCAAGTTACAACCATCCAAAATTTCTTTGAGGATTGAAATATATCGAAAGGTTGTAATTTTTGAAGAACATTGTAAAGACCCGTAAATTTCAAGGAAATTTTTTTCTTAATTTTCTTTGGAATTTTACAAGAACGCAGTTTCTGACGGCACCTGATTCCGAGGCCCGGTGTGCCTGGAATCATGATCCGAAGTTTGGCTCGGGTACGTTCAGTGAACGAACGAGCGGGTTTTTCTAACTTTTGAACCGGTGCTCAGAATCAAATTATGAGGGCACCGATGGAATCGCAGCGCTGGTATTTGCTTAGAAACGCCTCTTTCGGAGTTGCGTTTGCTCGGGTATGGTTTTTAAATTTTTTGGGCTTAAGTTAAGAAATAAAATAATGTGGTACGACAAACTTTATTTTATTTCACTTAAAAGACACTTAAAGCTGCTTAAGATGAGTTAAAGCGGATAGGGTGCAATTCAAAATATCCTACCCTCTTGGTAGGATATTTTTGAGGTGGGTCCCGCATGAGCCCCACCGTTTCTTTTCCGCTAAGTAACGCACCCGCGAAAACCCTCTTAAATGAAAGTCAACTGACGCATTTTCAAAATTCTTAATGCTCCTATTAATTGGGCGGTTAATTCGTTGAAATTAATTCTATGAATTAATTTGTTCGTTTCTTAACCTGTTTTTGTTTGTTGGAATGTAATGAAATAATACCAACACATGTCTTCTTGAGGATTGTTCGTTGAGAGGTTTTGACAGAAACTTTAAGTCCTTCATCCTTTTTCGCGAAGAACGCGAAGAACGCGAAGAACGCGAAGAACACGAAGAACGCCAGCCTCCGACGAAGGGTGACGAAGAACGCCAGGCCCCCGGAGATTGACGACGTGACACCGATGATTCTCCCTCCGCGACAATTCTTCCACGAAGATCCATCCCCGCGACAATCTTCGATCGGCATTTTGAGGTAGGGGAACGCGGTCCTTTTTAATTCTTTGTGGATTATAACATCAACATGGATTTAATTGTTATAATTAAATCTGTATGTTCTTGATCCTCGGAGTTTGTCTACGCGATGCCGAGTACCACGCGACAGCGACGCCCTTCCGTGACGTGACAATCCTTTTCTTCCGCAACGGTCAATTCCGCGATGAGCTCGCGTCCGACGACGACGTTGAGGTAGGGGTCGTTTTGAAAATGATAATACCCATGTTGTTTTCCTCCAAGGAAAAAACGCGGACCAACCAATTAACAAGTTGGTCCGCGGATTATTATTGGGGGTCGTGTTTTATCAATTGCTGGGGTTTATGGTCTTGTTTCAAACCGCTAACGCAGTGGGTGCGGACCAACGAACAAGTCCGAACCCACCGCCCTTTTGTTCTTGGTGTGCGGAACGGCGGACGACGACAAAACGGGCCGCAGAGACGATTTTTTGATTCCTTAGTGAAGAACGGGACCCGGGATGAGCTACGGCGCAGACGGAAATGAAATCGGACCATCGGAGCAACTCCAGTGGCCCGCGGACTCTACCGGCGGCGCCGGAGGCGGCGGCGCCCCGGCGCGCCTCCAGATGGAGCTGCCGCGGCTGAAGCCGCGTCCGTTGGCGAGAGGCGGCCCCCCACGCGGGGCCACTGAATCATCAAGGGGGGCGGCACCCCCTTGCACCCGCTCGGCCATCACGACCGAGCTGCCAGGCGGCCGGGCCGGGTCGGTCCGGGCCCAGACCCCCCGTTTCCGGACCTTTTCGGTCTTTTGCTCATAACTTGAGCTACAGGCCTCCGAATGACGCGCCGTCAGCGGTGATGAGATCCTTGGATCTAGACGGTCGTTTCGGTATATCAAACTCAAGGTTTCGGAATACTTTGGGTTCGGCCGGGTTGGTTCGTACACGAAACCAACCGGTCCCTCGGAGCGGAAACGCTCATATCTTGAGCTACGGACGTCCGATTGACGTGTCGTCGACTTTGATGGATTCATCTTAGTGAGAAGGATCTTTTGTCTTACTCCGCCCGAGGTTTGGATGCAGTTGGAGTACGGTCGGGTTGGTTTTTCCTTAAAAACCAACCGGGCCCCTAGGACGAAAAAGCCAATAACTCTCAGACCGGGCGTCCGATTGACGCGCCGTCTGCGACGTTGAGTTCCTATTGACGATATGAAACTTTTGGATACATAAACTCTGGACTATGTGTCAGTTGATGTATCAGCCTCTCGGCTCATGGAGCGGACCCTCCGAAATGAGCTTGCTGTGTGCGGGAACCCTAGAGCTGGTTGCGAGTGCTACTATGACGCCGACGACTGTGCAGAGATCCTCAGTGGATTCGACGATGACTACAGCACTCAGCGATCCTATGTGGGTCAGTGCTACAGATCCTGTGTGGGTCAGCGCTCAGCGGTCCTGTGTGGGCCAGCGCCTACAGATCCTGTGTGGGTCTGATCCTGTGTGGGTCTTTGCGGGGGTTAGTTACCTATCGATCCTGTGTGGGTCAGATCCTTTGTGGGTCATTGCGGGGGTTAGTACCTATCGATCCTTTGTGGGTCCGACGACTTAGATGGATCAGTGATCATCTCTATCGTCATTCGAAGAGGTATACATGTGTGAGCTGAAATCCTGTTTTGCTTTCCTATGTGGATTGTGTTGAGCTATCCTGTGTGGATTGACGTTTTGCTTTCCTTTGTGGATTGTGTTGTGTTATCCTGTGTGGATTTACGTTTTGCTTTCCTGTGTGGACTGGGATGTTCTTGGGCTCGGATGTTGGAGCCGAACAAGAATTGATGACTTAGGTATATGTATGGGCATATACCTAAACCGTGTCGGATGTTACTTCGTGATTGTATCTTTCCTTTGTGGTTTATCCTTTGTGGATTCTGGGAGACCTTCAGGGGTCTCGGGGTCCCTATTGAGTATCTTATACTCACCCATGCATGGATTATGCCCGCACTTTGTTGTGTTGGTTGCAGACGACGGACAGTGTTGATCGTGGTGGAGGCTTGTGGAGCAGGACGGTGCCTGGAGGTGGACCACTGGGCGGGATGTACTCGGAGCGGTAGGCTGGACCCAAGGAGTAGTGGAGGCTTTCTGTACCCACCCTTCAGGTGGGATTTCCAGTGGACAGCTCGACGTTGCGGCTTTACTTTTCAGTTGTTGTTTTCCCTTTACAGTTGTACTTTACTTTCATTTTGGGTTTGTATACTGGCCCACTTACTTTCAGCACAGCTTGTTTCAGTTTTACTTTGTGTTTTACTTCCGCTTGTACTATATGGTGTTTGTTCACTTTTATAAAGGAAATGTCTTCCCTGTTATCGGGATTTACGCCTTTGGTTCTAGTCGACAGCCCCTGGCCTATGGAAGGCGGGCTTGGGGTAGTCACGACACGGGCCCCGAGGACGGGTCGTGAAAAATTGGTATCAGAGTAGTTCGGTTCTACCACAGACTCTGATATTTCTTCTATGTGAAGCAATTGTGTTAAGCATATTGAGTGTGGTTATCAGTCCAGGGAGCCCAGTGTTGGTGCGGCGGCCGACGTATCCGTACACCAGGACCCTGACTTCTGATTTCCGACTTAATGCACGAAAACATTGATTGCATGTGTGTTTCAAGTTTTCTTTGTGATTACTTGTATCAACTCACCAGGTATACTGCTCTGACCGTGGCGCACCTGTTTCCTTTTCAGGATGGCCCCACGACGGCAGCCAGCTAGGGTTCCGAGAGTTGAGCGTGACGACAGCCCGCCGAGCGACGAGGCCTCGGTGCAGGGCCCTTTGACAACTGAGGCGCCGGCGGTACCTTTACCCGCCGAGCCACCGATGCTTCCAGCACCCACCGTTGACGATGCACGTCGCCTCAGTGCACTGCATGAGTTCCAGCACCAGCGACCGCCCAGGTTCCGTGGGGAGACGGACCCCCAGGCAGCCGAGGACTGGCTGGAGGCAGTGGTGCGAGTTTTTCGGTTAGTAAGGACACCAGCAGACCTCATGGTGATCCTCGCAGCGAGCCTACTGCACGCAGCAGCGGGCCAATGGTGGATCTTGATTCTCCAGGTGCACGATGAGGCATCTCTTCTCTGGTCGGACTTTGAGAGCCTCTTCTGCTCAGAGTTCGTCCCAACCACCCTCCGTGCGGTGCGCATCCAGGAGCTTCTACAGCTGCGGCAGGGCATCTTGACGGTCGCCCAGTACTCAGCGAGATTTACTGATCTCTCTCGCTACTCGACGGACATGGTACGGGACCCGTTCTTCCGGGCCCAGACCTTTGAGCAGGGATTGAGACATGAGATTAGGGCATCACTGATCTCCCCAAGCATTCCGACTCAAGCAGGAGTACTGGAGCGAGCCCTTTTGATCGAGAGCTTCCTTGTTGAGCCTTCATCAGCAGCGAGACCTACCGCAGGGCGGAAGGTAGCAGAGTCTTCCGCAGCAGGCAGCCGACGGATGACTCAGGGGTCCAGGCAGACCAGACCCTCAAGCAGACGACCTCAGGACACTGGCTCAGCAGTGCGGGGCACACAGCGTGGAGCCAGTCTTTCGAGAGGCAGGCAGTGCTACACATGCGGCGGGCAGGGCCACATGGCTCGTGACTGCCCGACCCACCATGTCGAGGAGCAGCAGACAGTTGAGGGGCCACCCAGGCAGAGGCAGAGGGTCAACCGTGGCGGTCCGCAGGGAGGAGTCGGACGAGACAGAGGAGCTAGCCGAGCAGTAGGTGATGGGCGACGCTTTGAGGCTCTACCACCACCACCACCAGGAGGTCCACCCCGACCACAGGGAGCTGGCGGGCAGAGACAGGAACAGCTCCAGGCAGCGGAGGCCTACGACCACGGCACGCCTGATATGATTCGAGGTACTATCTATGTCTATTCCACCCTTACTGAAGTTCTTATAGACACATAAGCGAGTCACTCTTTCATAGCCGCTGCCCTTGTTCGGAGCTCGGAGATTCCGACAGAGCCGTTGGCTCGATCCTTACGGCTAGAGACTCCTACAGGAGCAGACTCGACGATTACGCACTGGTGCTGGCAGTGTGAGCTTACTCTAGGAGGCGAGAGCTTCGGCTGGGATCTTCTTGTAGCGGCGTCGAGGCCTTACGACGTCATCTTGGGCATGGATTGGTTATCTACATTCCATGCACAGATTGACTGTATTAGGCGCAAGGTGCGATGTGTACGCACCGACGGGAGCAGGTTCACCTTCACCGGTGATAATGGAGCCTTCGCAGCACAGGATGGACTTCCGCAGAGGAGAGGACAGCCCATCACTCATCAGTTGGCTAGCCTCATCCTAGGAGCAGTTGACGTGCAGATTCCTAGTTTTCCTGCAGTGGTGGATCAGTATGCGGACGTCTTTCCCGACGACGTTCCAGGACTACCTCCTCGCAGAGAGGTAGACTTTCATATTGACCTGTACCCCGGGACAGCCCCGATATCGACTCCAGCATATCGGATGGCTCCCGCCGAGCTTTGAGAGCTACGAGTACAGTTCGAGGACTTGCAGGGCAAGGGGTTCATCTGACCCAGTGTTTCACCCTAGGCTTCCCCGATTTTGTTCGCCAAGAAGGTGGACAGGAGCTTGCGACTTTGTGTCGACTATCGTCGCCTGAACCAGGTGACAGTGAGGAACAAGTATCCGCTACCGAGGATTGATAACCTCTTCGATCAGCTCAAGGGAGCATGGTGGTTCTCGAAGATAGACCTCAGGTCAGGCTATCATCAGCTCAGAGTTCGAGACGAGGACGTGCAGAAGACGGCCTTCAGGTGTCGGTATGGCCACTATGAGTTCTTGGTTATGCCATTCAGCGTAACCAATGCTCCAGCAGTGTTCATGGGCCTCATGAATAGGATCTTTCATCCATACCTCGATCGTTTTGTCGTAGTCTTCATCGACGACGTTTTGATATACTCGACGACTGAGGGGGAGCACGCCTACCACTTACGGGTTGTACTGGACACACTCCGAGAGCACCAGCTTTATGGAAAGCTCTCGAAGTGTCAGTTCTGGATTCGTGAGGTCCACTTCTTGGGCCACTTCATCTCTGAGGTAGGAGTTGCAGTGGATCCTGTGAAGATCGAGGCAGTGCTAGCTTGGGAGCCACCCAAGAGCGTGACGGAGGTGCGGAGTTTCTTGGGACTAGCTGGATACTATCGGAGATTTGTGCCTGACTTCTCCAGAGTTGCGGCACCACTCTCATCTCTTACGAAGAAGGGGAAACCCTTTGTGTGGTCAGACATATGTCAGCAGAGCTTTCAAGAGCTGAGACAGATATTGACCAGCGCACCTATCTTGAGGTTGCCTGAGGAGGGAGTAGGGTACGTAGTCTACTGCGATGCATCAGGGACCGGACTCGGATGTGTCCTGATGCAGGAGTGAGCAGTGATCACCTATGGATCACGTCAGTTGAGTCCGCATGAGCAGAACTACGCTACCCATGACCTGGAGTTAGCAGCAGTGGTCTTCTCTCTGAAGACATGGCGACACTACCTGATGGACGAGCGCTTTACAGTATTTTCGGACCATCAGAGTCTCAGGTACATCTTTTCTCAGAAGGACCTGAAACTGAGATAGCGGCGATGGCTCGAGTTCCTCCCGGACTATGACTTTGAGATAGTCTATACTCCTGGGAAGGGGAACGTAGTAGCCGATGCTCTCAGCAGGAGGACGGGCATTCAGCTACTTGAGGAGGCGACAGAGCAGCTAGCCACCTTGCAGATATCCTTCGTGGATAGAGATGAAGCAGCCTTCCTTCAGTCACTCACAGTCACTCCTCCACTTCTGCAGCGGTTCAGAGAGGCACAGCATGGGGATGCTGACTGTGAGATGCGGTGTGCGCAGATATCCTCAGGATAGGCACCTGATGGCTTCTCCTTTGGAGCAGAGCACGACATCCTTTTCAGAGGACGTACCTTGGTACCAGTTGCTTTACGAGAGGAGGTGCAGAGAGAGTTTCACACTTCTCCTTTGGCGGTACATCCTGGAGTGGCGAAGATGTACCAGGATCTCAGACGACAGCACTGGTGGCCGGGCATGAAGAAGACTGTGGCGGAGTTCATTTCGCGATGCCTCACCTGCCAGCAGGTGAAGGCAGAGCATTAGGTACCAGCAGGCTTGGTACCACCCTTGGAGGTCCCAGAGTGGAAGTGGAACGGGATATCTATGGACTTCGTGACTGGACTTCCATGCACTTCCAGAGGTCACGACTCCATTTGGGTGATAGTCGACCGACTTACCAAGTCGGCACACTTCTTACCCATCAGAGAGCAGGGCTCAGTGAAGAGCTTGGGGCATCTCTTCATTCAGGAGATTGTACGGCTTCATGGTGTTCCATCATCCATCGTCTCTGATCGAGATGCTCTCTTTACTTCCCATCTTTGGAAGGGGTTGCAGGAGGCGTTCGGGACGCAGCTACGTCTGAGCACCGCCTTTCACCCTCAGACGGATGGTCAGACGGAGAGGACCATTCAGACTCTCGAGGACATGCTCCGCGCATGTGTCCTCGACTTTGGTAGCAGCTGGGAGGACCACCTACCCTTGGTGGAGTTCGCGTACAACAACAGCTACCACTCCACCATCGGGATGGCACCATATGAGGCGTTGTACGGCAGACCTTGCAGATCTCCTTTGTGCTGGACAGACCCTGGGGAGTCAGCACTTGTGGGACCAGAGATGGTCCGGGCCACGACAGAGAAGGTCCAGATCATCCAGGAGCGGATGAGGACAGCTCAGAGCCGGCAGAAGTCTTATGCTGACAGGAGGCGGAGGCCACTAGAGTTCGAGGATGGCGACCACGTCTTCTTACGTGTCTCACCTCGATGTGGTTTACGGAGATTTGGCCGAGGCGGCAAGTTGTCTCCACACTTCATCGGACCATTCCAGGTCCTCAGCAGGATTGGCGAGGTGGCTTATCGCCTGGCTCTACCACCTCAGTTGCACCGGGTGCACGACGTCTTCCACGTATCTCATCTGAGGAGATACGTGCACGACCCGACGCACATCATTGACCATGGGGAGCTGGACGTTGATGATGGGGCGACTTTTGCGGAGGTTCTGGTGGAGATCGAGGATCGACAGGAGCGGGTCCTACGTGGACGGTCGATTCCTCTAGTGCGCATCAGATGGCAGCACGGGAACCTCCAGGAGAGCACTTAGGAGCGGGAGGCTCAAATGCGTGCTCAGTACCCACATTTGTTTCCCTAGCTTATGATGTATCTTTACGGGGACGTAAAGCCCTGAGGTGGGAGTGATGTAAAGACCCATAAATTTCAAGGAAATTTTTTTCTTAATTTTCTTTGGAATTTTACAAGAACGCAGTTTCTGACGGCACATGATTTCGAGGCCCAGTGTGCCCGGAATCATGTTCCGAAGTTTGGCTCGGGTACGTTCAGTGAACGAACGAGCGGGTTTTTCTAACTTTTGAACTGGTGCTCGGAATCAAATTCTGAGGGCACCGATGGAATCGCAGCGCCGGTATTTTCTTAGAAACGCCTCTTCCGGAGTTGCGTTTGCTCGGGTATGGTTTTTAAATTTTTTGGGCTTAAGTTAAGAAATAAAATAATGTGGTACGACAAACTTTATTTTATTTCACTTAAAAGCCACTTAAAGCTGCTTAAGCTGAGTTAAAGCGAATAGGGTGCAATTCAAAATATCCTACCCTCTTGGTAGGATATTTGTGAGGTGGGGCCTGCACGAGCCCCACCGTTTCTTTTCCGCTAAGTAACGCACCCGCGAAAACCCTCTTAAATGAAAGTCAACTGATGCGTTTTCTAAATTCTTAACGCTCCTATTAATTGGGCGGTTAATTCGTTGAAATTAATTCTATGAATTAATTTGTTCGTTTCTTAACCTGTTTTCGTTTGTTGGCATGTAATGAAATAAGACCAACACATGTCTTCTTGAGGATTGTTCGTTGAGAGGTTTTGACAGAAACTTTAAGTCCTTCATCCTCCTTCGCGAAGAACGCGAAGAACGCGAAAAACGCGAAGAACGCCGGCCTCCGACGAAGGGCGACGAAGAACGCCAGGCCCCCGGAGATCGACGACGTGACGCCGACGATTCTCCCTCCGCGACGCTTCTTCCACGACGATCCATCCCCGCGACAATCTTCGATCGGCATCTTGAGGTAGGGGATTGCGATCCTTTTTAATTCTTTGTGGATTATAACATCAACATGGATTTAATTGTTATAATTAAATCTGTATGTTCTTGATCCTCGGAGTTTGTCTACGCGACGCCGAGTACCGCGCGACAGCGACGCCCTTCCGCGACGCGACGATCCTTTTCTTCCGTGACGGTCAATTCCGCGACGAGCTCGCGTCCGACGACGACGTTGAGGTAGGGGTCGTTTTGAAAATGACAATACCCATGTTGTTTTCCTCCAAGGCAAGAACGTGGACCAACCAATTAACAAGTTGGTCCGTGGATTATTATTGCGGGTCGTGGTTTATCAATTGCTGGGGTTTATGGTCTTGTTTCAAACCGCTAACGCGGTGGGTGCGTTCCAACGAACAAGTCCGAACCCACCGCCCTTTTGTTCTTGGTGTGCGGAACGGCGGACAACGGCAAAATGGGCCGCAGAGACGATTTGTTGATTCCGCAGTGAAGAATAGGACCCAGGATGAGCTACGGCGCTGACGGAAATGAAATCGGACCACCAGAGCAACTCCGGTGGCCCGCGGACTCCACCGGCGGCGCGGGTCGCCGGCGCCCCGGCGCGCCGCCGCGCAGAACCGAAGACAGGACGCGGCCTTGCCGCGTCCGTTGGCGAGAGGTGGCCCCCCACGCGGGGCCGCGGAATCATCACGGGGGGCGGCGCCCCCTTGCACCCGCTCGGCCATCACGGCTGGGCCGCCAGGCGGCCGGGCCGCGCCCGCGCCGGCCGGGCTGGGTCGCGCTCAGGCCGTGCTGGGCCATCGCCGGGCGGGTCGGACCCCGGACCCGGGTCAGGTCGACCCATGGGGGGTCGGGCCGGGTAGGTCAGGGCCCAGACCCCCCGTTTCCGGACCTTTTCGGTCTTTTGCTCATAACTTGAGCTACGGGCCTCCGAACGACGCGTCGTCAGCGGCGATGCGATCCTTGGATCGAGACGGTCGTTTCGGTATATCACACTCAAGGTTTCGGAATACTTTGGATTCGGCCGGGTTGGTTCGTACACGAAACCAACCGGGCCCTCGGAGCGGAAACGCTCATATCTTGAGCTACGAACGTCCGATTGATGTGCCGTCGACTTTGATAGATTCATCTTAGTGAGACGGATCTTTTGGCTTACTCCGCCTGAGGTTTGGATGTAGGTAGAGTACGGTCGGGTTGGTTTTGCCTTAAAAACCAACCGGGCCCCTAGGAGGAAAAAGCCAATAACTCTCAGACCGGGCGTCCGATTGACGCGCCGTCTGCGACGTTGAGTTCCTGTTGACGATATGAAACTTTTGGATACATCAACTCTGGACTATGTGTCAGTTGATGTATCAGCCTCTCGGCTCGTGGAGCGAATCCTCCGAAACGAGCTTGCTGTGTGCGAGAACCCTAGAGCTGGCTGCGACTGCTATTGTGGCGGCGGCGACTGTGCAGAGATTCTCAGTGGATTCGACGACGACTACAGCACTCAGCGATCCTATGTGGGTCAGTGCTACAGATCATGTGTGGGTCCGATCCTGTGTGGGTCAGCGCTCAGCGGTCCTGTGTGGGCCAGCACCTACAGATCATGTGTGGGTCTTTGCGGGGGGTTAGTTACCTATCGATCCTGTGTGGGTCAGATCCTTTGTGGGTCATTGCGGGGGTTAGTATCTATCGATCCTTTGTGGGTCCGACGACTTAGATGGATCAGTGATCATCTCTATCGTCATTCGAAAAGGTATACCTGTGTGAGCTGAAATCCTGTTTTGCTTTCCTATGTTGACTGTGTTGAGCTATTCTGTGTGGATTGACGTTTTGCTTTCCTTTGTGGATTGTGTTATGCTATCATGTGTGGATTTATGTTTTACTTTCCTGTGTGGACTGGGATGTTCTTGGGCTCGGATGTTGGAGCCGAATGAGAATTGAGGACTTAGGTATATGTATGGGCATATACCTAAGTCGTGTCGGATGTTACTTCGTGATTGTATCTTTCCTTTGTGGTTTATCCTTTGTGGATTCTGGGAGACCTTCGGGGGTCTCGGGGTCCCTACTGAGTAGCTTATACTCACCCCTACACGGGTTATGCCCGCACTTCGTTGTGTTGGTTGCAGACGACAGACAACGCTGATCGTGGTGGAGGCTTGCGGAGCAGGACGGTACCTGGAGGTGGACCACTGGGCGGGACATACTCGGAGCGGTAGGCTGGACCCGAGGAGCAGTGGAGGCTTTCTGTACCCACCCTTCAGGTGGGATTTTCCAGTGGACAGCTCGACGTTGCGGCTTTAATTTTCAGTTGCTGTTTTTCTTTTCCAGTTGTACTTTACTTTCAGTTTGAGTTTGTATATTGACCCACTTACTTTCAGCACAGCTTGTTTCAGTTTTACTTAGTGTTTTACTTCCGCTTGTACTCTGTGGTGTTTGTTTACTTTTATAAAGGCAATGCCTTCCCTGTTATTGGGATTTACGCATTTGGTGCTAGTCGCCAGCCCCTGCCCTATGGAAGGCGGGTTTGGGGTAGTCACGACACGGGCCCCGAGGACGGGTCGTGACAAACATATATATTTTATATGTCAATTTTATACCCAAACTAGCGACGTGGGATTTCACCATTGAACCCAAACACCGATTGGAGTTTTGGTATCCAGAACATTAATTTCCAGCACCATTAATTTTATTATAATAAAATTATTATTACAAAAATATTGTCATTTTTCTAAGCCTAAGGTATTATGTTTTTGTAAAATTTATATCAAAATATATATATATATATATATTTTAAAAAAAACAAGAGGGCGGCTGTTTTATTTTCTCTAGGTCAGCATGTGGAAAAAAAGCAAGAAAAGTAAAAAATAATTCTTCTTTTAGAAGATTTTTCCATGACCTCGACCCCCTAGCCTCCTCCCTGCTTGAGCCAGGCCGACAGCCCACGCCACCCCACGCGACCCTCCTTTCAGCGCCCGATGACTCCATGGCCTCCTCCCGAGTGGCTGGGACCAGGAATCTACACCCGGTAGCTGCACCCTACCGCCCTCCGCACTAGTACGAGTGCTGCTTAGGAGATACCCCGCTGCGGGCCTCCGCCTTCACCCACCACCTAGATCGGTGAACCAGCTCCTGGCTGCCCTCGCCTTACCGCAGAGCCTTGCCGGCTATCCAAGATCTAGACAGCTCCTGTGCGGCCACTCCTCCCGCGGTGAGCTTCCCCTGGCCAGATCTGGCATCCCCTCTTCTCTTGGCGAGCTCCACTCGCCTTCTCCCTTAGGTCACCGCACTAGACTGTTGCGCACCAACCCACCCACGTGGCACCTCCCGCTCCTCGGCCGCCACTGAGCCCCTTGTCGGTAACCCCTCCTTTCCTTGCCACCATGACCGCCCGCATCTTCTGCCTCATGCAGGCTAGCAGCACCGTTCGTTGGCCTCTTCCGTTCCCTTGATGCCAAACCTCGTTGGAACTCAAGACTTGCTGAGCTTACATCCGCTACCACCATTTCCTCGGGCTCCATTGGCAAAGCCTATGTGTCACGGATCGTCATCTATCTTAGGATCCTTCAGCTAAATCAGACTTCGGCGCCCCTACCTTGCCTCCTAGACCACCCTCCAGATCCAGTGTGTTGAGAGGTACACCCAATCAAGAGCGGCCTGGAAAATTCAGTTGTATCAAAATTTTTGCCCTAAATACATTGAGATATACAGTAAAAATATAAAATTGGTGCCCTTTATTTGTATATTTTTTTTATTTATTGAGTGTTGCCCTAGCCCGAGGGCTCTCTGGGCTTGCCCCAGGGCCGGCCCTGCACCCAATACTACTAAGCAATGGTATGATCCATCCCAAAATGGCCCTCGGCAGGTCTAGCCAACACGAAATAGGCTTTGGTGGACCTACCCGACCTAAGACACCCCTGCATGGGGTGTTCACACCCTGGAATGAGGTTGCACAGGTTTGGTCCGACCTGTACAAGGCCTGTATAGAGTTTTCGGGGCTCGGGTATTTTATTTGATCAATATTTAATTAAATTAATTAATTAAATTTTGGTTTTAAATTAAATTAATTAAATATCAATTTTTTATTTACAAAATTAATTTTAATTCTGCGGGTTAAATTAATTAAATATTTGGCATTAAAATAAAATTAATTAATGGGACCAAACGATGAAAATCATTGAATAAAAACAAGAGTGAATTTTTAATTCAATAAAATTCCCTTGGAAATAATTTAATGCATGTTTACTTTTATTTTTTCATTTATTTTAAATATGCTAGTTTAATGCCTATAAGACTGATCATGAGCATAATAATGACCAAATTATGTATGGTGCATGTTTATTTATTTATTTAATTATTACAATGGTTGTTGTTAGTAGTTAGTTTAATTAAAAGACGATTTGTGTGTCATCTAAGTGTCATTATATGTATAAGGGTATACGTGTCCATTTTTCCCAGTTGTATTTTATACTCCCGAGACCACCTCAACTATGTGTGAGTATGGTTGTATAGTGATGAAGATGAGCAGCGATGCATATCGTGTTGAGCTACGATGACTCACCAAAAAGGAGTTGGATGCATTAAATGGGTGACTGCTGCAATTCGAGTCGAAAGTGATACAATTCAAGGTATTACCCCTAGGGTCTCGGTTGATCCGTTATTCACTAAGTGGATCAACCGTTAATATCATCTCATGATCATGTCATCATTTTATTCTTGCATATTTTATTATTTTGTGATTGTGTAGTTTATGCGATATCACATAAAATAATAAATAAGCATGCACATATAAAATGAACATGTGACGCGATAAATGTTTTTCTATTTATTTCAGAGTCAGTTGTGAGTGCTATCACATAGAACATGATTATGAAATAGAAAATTATTTTCTTTCATCACATAAAAACACAAAAACCCTCAAAGAAATATTATGTCATAACCACCTTCCATTATTCAAATTTGAACTAAAATGGGTGTTCAGGGTGCTCGTCAGCCAAAGTTAAGGGTGCCTCTTACCATCATGAAGTTCTTATGAGAGTGGTGGGATGACCTAACTAAAGTGGTAGTAAGGATCAGCCAAAGATAAATTTGTATAATTTTAGAGACAATCTTTGAGTAAATCAATTTATGATTTTAGAAGTTGGGACATCACTCAACATATCAAGGAACCATGAGTTAATGTGGTCGGCCAGCCAAACGTCAACCTTAAACCCTACGAGTTGTGGCGTAGCAAAAGCCTGTAGACTGTGATGGGAGATTTAGGGATCCTTGCCACTAGAATACTCAAGTGATAGAGTATTCTGACTCTATCAAAAAAGGGTCCTAGAATTTGATAAAATAGAGGGAGACATTTAAAAATTTAATTAATTAACCAAAATGTCTAAATCGGTAATCAAGATAAAAATTAAAAATCTGCTAGATTTCTATTTTTTGTAGAAAATGGAAAGTTATACCACAATAAATACAATGATAAATAATGGAAAAAGTAAATTTCCACATGGCATGAATTTCCAAGTGTAGTATTGGCACTTGAGCACACTACAATGATATAGAAAATTCAAGGTGCTGGTGTCCCAATACCTGTTAAGCCACCTCAGGAAGCGAGGGTGAATTTTTTTTACATGAGACTCATGAATAGAGTATATGATGGTTATGTCATAATGTTATCATCAACGTATGATGTGTGTTGTGGTTATAAGATCAGGACTTGGATGATTACACATGTTGTCTCCTCTCTAAAAAGGTTATGTGGAGAAAGAGAATCAAGATATTAATGAGTGATATTTACACTCGTCATGTGTAAATTAAAAGATGGACTATGATCTTTCAATGGGTCCATTTATCATATAATTTTCACCCATTTACTCCAGTTTCGTTTTAGGTTACAAAATGAAAAATATTTAGTAAATGCTTCAATACCTATTTAGGTAAGGTTTTCCAAGTAAATAAGAATATAAAAGATAGATTAATCCATAATTATTATGGTGAAAAAATTACAAGACAAGGCAGTAAGGCTAATGAAAAGTAATGCAAAAAGAACATTAAAAACATCCTTCAAATCAATGAGGTTGGATATAAATAGGAGGCTATTTTCATTGTATATCATCTATGGAAGTTTAATCGCAGTGAACTTAATTAAAGAAGTAAGTTAGCACTTATTCTTTAGGTATATTCATCACATAAAATTAATGTTTTAGTCTTACTTATCACGACCCGTCCCCCGGGGCCCGTGCCGTGACTACACGAAGCCCGCCTTCCATAGGCCAGGGGTTGGAGACTAGCACCAAAGACGTAATTTCCTAAACTGGGAAGCAATGCCTTTATAACCTGTAAACACTCACAACCAAGTACACAATAAGATACCAACACAAGTAAACTGTATAACAAAAAGAGTGCTGAAAAGTAAAAGGGGCCGGAATACATGTAAAGACCCGTAAAATTCAAGGGAAATTTTTTCTTAATTTTCTTTAGAATTTTACAAGAGCACAGTTTCAGACGGCACCTGATTCCGAGGCCCGGAGTGCCCGAAATTAATTTCCGAAGTTTGGCTCGGGTACGTTCAGTGAACGAACGAGCGGAAATTTCTAACTTTTGATCCGGTACTCGGAATTGAAATCCGAGGGCACCGATGAACTCGCAGCGCCGATATTCGCTTAATGAGACCTTTTCGGGAGTTGCGTTTGTTGCGGGTTGAAAGTTACGTTTTGGGGTTTTTCAGTTAAGTTAAATAAAATTTGTGTAAAGACAAATTTTATTTTAACTTATTTTAAAAACCTATCAAAGGAGGTTGGAAGTGGGACCCACACCCACTTAACCTCCCTTGGGAGGATTAAGTGTGGTGGGGCCCACACGAACCCCTTTTTCTTTTCAAATTCTCTCAACGTTCTTAACCCCTAATTAATTGGCTTAAGTTACTCTTAATTAATTGTGGGAGTTATGTCTTTTTGAATTTCAAACTTTGAAATTCTTTTGTGTTGTGTTAATAAAATAAGAGGTAGTCTTATTTTATTTTGAGTTCTTGGTTTGTCTTTTTGGAGAGCTCCTCTTCATCTTCTCCGGCGAAGAACGTCATCATCCTCAACGAAGAACGACAACACTTCGTCAAGGATCATCGACTCGGCGACCCGGTATCTTCGGACCTCTTCTTCCTCCTCGGACCTTCTTCGTCGGCAAACGAAGATCCGCCAACGTCGTGTCTCTTCGGGCATAACACTTCGTCAACGGATTTGACGAACGTCGACCGCGACACCCGACCTCCGCGACGCCGTCTTCCGCGGAGCGTAGCCGAACCTTTGAATCTTAAACCCGAGGTAGGGGTTGTTGATTCAATATTTATTTATTCCGTTTCTTGATCCTGGTTTTCGCATGTCAAACTTGAGACTTTTAAATGTTTTAAGTTGCGTTATTATTTTTTTAACGAGAGGGGGGCCGGACCGCACGAACACGGCCGAACCCCCCTCCATCGTTCTTGTTTAATTATTTTGCGGAGGAAAGCAAGTGGCGTGGTGCCGTCGCACCACGCGGATGAACGTGCGAATATCTTACGCGATGCCGTCGCACGCACCTTGGAAGTAACAACAAGAACACGACGCCGTCGCGCCGCGTTGAATAATATCAAAGCACGGCGAAGGGACGCGGTGCCATCGCACCGCGCCGGATGACGAACGCCGCGGCCGGTTCCGGGCCGCGGCGGGACGAGAAGACCGCGGCCGGTTCCGGGCCGCGGCGGGACGAGGAGACCGCGGCCGGTTCCGGGCCGCGGCGGAAGGAAAGACCGGCGGCCGGGCCGCCGGCGTCGGAAGTCGAGGGCGGGACCGTAATTTCCGGTCCCGTCGGTAAAAACCGGCCGGCCAGCTGGCCGGCCGGATATCATAAAAACCGGGGGAATAAATCCCCCGGCCGGTTCAACAAACCCCCCTCTTAATGAGGGGGGCAGTTCATTAAAGGAGGGGGGGCAACAGCCCCCCGGTTCGTCCAGCCGGCCCCCACTTGCGGGGGCCGTTTTTTTGCAAAGGCACGGCTCAAGGCCGTGCCGCCTTCACAAAACAGGGGGGGGGCTTGATTGCCCCCCGCGTGACCCACGTGCGGCGCCAAGCGCCGCCGCCGCGGCCCGCCGCCGCCGCCCCCGCGGCCCGCCGCCGCCCGCCGCCGCCGCCACCGCGGCCCGCCGCCGCGCCGCCGCCGGCCGCCGCCGTCCGCCGCCGCCGCCGGCCGCCGCGCCGCCCAGGGGGGGGTCGGGCCGGGTTGGCCCGGACCCGGACCCCCCCGTTTCGGACCAGTTTCGGTTTTTGGCTCATAACTTGAGCCTTGGACCTCCGAATGACGAACCGTCTGCGGCAACGCGATCCTTGGATCGAGACGGTCGTTTCGGTATATCGCACTCAAGGTTTCGGTTTACTTTGAGTTCGGCCGGGTTGGTTCGTTCACGAAACCAACCGGGCCTTCGGAGCGGAAACGCTCATATCTTGAGCTACGGACGTCCGATTGACGTGCCGTCAGTCGCGTAGTGTTCCTATTAGTGAGACGGATCTTTTGGCATACTCCGCCCGAGGTTTGGACGCAGGTGGAGTACGGTCGGGTTGGTTTTTCCTTAAAAACCAACCGGGCCCCGGAGACGAAAATGCCAATAACTCTCAGACCGGGCGTCCGATCGACGCGCCGTCTGTTGCGTTGAGTTCCTGTTGACGATACGGAACTTTTGGATACATCAACTCTGGTCTTTGTGACAGTTGATGTATCAGCCTCTCGGCTCGTGGAGCGGACCCTCCGTACGAGCTTGCTGTGTGCGGGAACCCTAGTGCTGGCTGCGACTGTTCTACTGCTACGACTGCTACTGTGACTGCGACGACGACAGTACAGAGATCCTGTGTGGATTCGACGACGACAGTACAGAGATCCTGTGTGGATTCGACGACGACAGTACAGAGATCCTGTGTGGATTCGACGACGACAGTACAGAGATCCTGTGTGGATTCGACGATGACAGGACAGAGATCCTGTGTGGATTCGACGACGACGACTACAGCACTCAGCGATCCTATGTGGATCAGTGCTACAGGTTCTGTGTGAGCCCGATCCTGTGTGGGTCCTTGCGCTCAGCGGTTCTGTGTGAGCCAGCGCCTACAGGTTCTGTGTGAGCCCGATCCTGTGTGGGTCTTTGCGGGGGTTAGTTACCTATCGATCCTTCGTGGGTCCGACGACTTAGATGGATCAGTGATCATCTTTATCGTCCTTGAAGAAGTATACCTGTGTGAGCTGAATCCTGTTTCTTTCCTGTGTGGATTGTGTTGTGCAATCCTGTGTGGATTATGTTTTGCTTTCCTATGTGGAATACGTATACTTTCCTGCGTGGACTGAGTGGTACTTGGGCTCGGAGGTTGGAGCGTATTTTAATTGATGACTTAGGTATATGTATGGGCATATACCTAAGCAATGTCGGTTGTTACTTCGTGATTGTTACTTTTCTTCGTGGTTTATCCTTTGTGGATTTGAGAGACCTTCAGGGGTCTCGGGGTCCCTACTGAGTAGCTTATACTCACCCCTGCACGGGCTTCGCCCGCACTACGTTGTGTTGGTTGCAGACGACGGACAGCGTTGACTTAGCTGAGGCTTGTAGAGCGGGACGGTTCCCGGAGGTGGACCACTGGGCGGGACGTGCACGGAGCGGACGGTGGGACCCGTGGAGCAGAGGAGCTATCTGTACCCACCCTTCAGGTGGGATTTCCGGTGGACAGCTCGGAGTAGCGGCTTTTACTTTTCAGTTGCTGTTTTTCCCTTTTCGAGTTGTACTTTACTTTCAGTTTGGGTTTGTATTCTGGCCCATTTACTTTTCCGCACTTTCAGTCGTACTCTGCTTGTTTAGTGTTTACTTCCGCTTGTTTACTCTGTGGTGTGTGTTTTCAAAGGCAATGCCTTCCCTTTTTACCGGGATTTACGCCTTGGTGCTAGTCGCCAGCCCCTGGCCTATGGAAGGCGGGCTTGGGGTAGTCACGGCACGGACCCCGAGGGCGGGTCGTGACAAATTGGTATCAGAGGAGTTCGGTTCTACCGCGAACTCTGATCTTTTCGATGTTAAGCAATAATGTTTAGCGTATTGAGTGTGGTTATCAGTCCAGGGAGTCCAGTGTTGGTGCGGCGGCCGACGTATCCGTACACCAGGACCCTGACTTCTGATTTCCGACTTAATGCACGAAAACATTGATTGCGTGTGTGTTTCAAAGTTTTCTTTGTGATTACTTGTGTCAGCTCACCGGGTATACTGATCTGCTTAATGAAAGTCTCAAGTTTTCTTTGTGATTACTTATATCAGCTCATCTGGTATACTGTTCTAACCGTGGCGCACCTGTTTCCTATTCAGGATGGCCCCACGACGGCAGCCAGCTAGGGTTCCGAGAGTCGAGCGAGACGACAGCCCACCGAGCGACGAGGCTTCGGTGCAGGGCCCTTTGTCAGCAGTGGCACCGGCGGTAGCTTTACCCGCCGAGCCCCCGATGCTTCCAGCAGCAGCCGCTGACGATGCACGTCGCCTCAGCGCACTGCATGAGTTTCAGCGCCAGCGACCGCCCAGGTTTCGCGGGGAGACGGATCCTCAGGCAGCAGAGGACTGGCTGGAGGCAGTGGTTCGAGTGTTTAGGCTAGTGAGGACACCAGAAGACCTCATGGTGATCCTCGTTGCGAGCCTACTACACGCAACAGCAGGACGATGGTGGAGCTTGATGCTCCAGGTGCACGATGAGGCATCTCTTCTTTGGACGGACTTTGAGAGCATCTTCCGCTCGGAGTTCGTCCCAGCCACCCTTCGTGCGGTGCGCATCCAGGAGCTTCTACAGCTGCGGCAGGGCAGCATGACGGTCGCTCAGTACTCGGCGAGATTTACCGATCTCTCGCGCTACTCGACCGACATGGTACGGGACCCATTCTTCCGGGCCCGGACCTTCGAGCAGGGTTTGAGACACGAGATCAGGGCATCGCTGATCTCCCTCAGCATACCGACTCAGACAGGAGTACTGGAGCGGGCCCTTCTGATCGAGAGCTTCCTTGCTGAGTCTACACCAGCACAGAGACCCACCGCAGGACGGCACGTGGCAGAGTCATCTGCAGCTGGCAGTCGGCGAATGACTCAGGGGTCCAGACAGACCAGACCTCAGGGCACTGGCTCAGCAGTGCTGGGCACACAACGCGGAGCCAGTCTTTCGAGTGGAAGACAGTGCTATGCATGCGGCGGGCGAGGCCACATGGCTCGTGACTGCCCGACCCGCCATGCGGAGGAGCAGCAGACGGTTGAGGAACCACCTAGACAGAGGCAGAGGTTCGACCGTGGCGGTCCGCAGGGAGGAGGCGGACGAGGCAGAGGAGCTGGACGAGCAGCTGGTGGTGGCCGACGCTTTGAGGCTCTACCACCACCACCACCAGGAGGTCCACCCCGACCGCAGGGGAGAGCTCAGCTTCAGGCAGCCGAGGCCTTCGATCATGGATCCCTGGGAGCCGATGGACAGGAGCAGAACTAGTGGATACATCCTTTGTACTTCTGGTTCTTTGTTGCTTTTGTGTAGCGTCTTGTATTTCGAGCTTCATTAATAAAAGACGCATACCTTGTGATGTTTTCGTTCCTGTCCTCTATCGTAATGTTACTAAGAGGTTCCAGTTTTGGCTGTTGACTTGACCCTCACTTGTGAGACATCTACTGGAGGAGACCCAGTTACCACACACTGATGCCGACAGTGTGACTCAACCCTTGGAGGCGAGAGTAACGGTTGAATCTCTTAGTAGTAGCGTCGAGGCCTTACGACGTCATCCTTAGTATGGATTAGTATCATCCATGTTAGGATTGACTGTTTTAGGCAAAGAATGTGGTTCATCCAGGGGATGAGACCAGATTTCTCTTTTCGGCAAAGGAGAAATCTTGCAGCTCTGATGGGACCGGAGATGGTCCAGGCCACGACAGAAAAGGTCCAGGTCATCCAGGAGCGGATGAGGACAGCTCAGAGCCGGTAGAAGTCATACGCTGACAGGAGGCGGAGGCCACTGGAGTTCGAGGATGGCGACCACGTCTTCTTGCGGGTCTCATCTCGGCGTGGTATTCGGAGATTTGGCCGAGGCGGCAAGTTATCTCCGCGCTTCATCGGACCTTTCCAGATTCTCAGCAGGATTGGTGAGGTGGCTTATCACCTGGCTCTACCACCTCAGTTGCACCGGGTGCACGACGTCTTCCACGTATCCCAGCTAAGGAGATACGTGCACGACCCGACGCACATCTTTGACCATGGGGAGCTTGACGTTGACGATGGGGCGACTTTTACGGAGGTCCCGGTGGAGATAGAGGATCGACAGGAGCGGGTCCTGCGTGGGCGATCGATTCCTCTTGTGCGCATCAGATGGCAGCACGAGAATCTCCAGGAGAGCACATGGGAGCGGGAGGCTCAGATGCGTGCTCAGTACCCTCATTTGTTTCCCTAGTTTTTGTTGTATCTTTACGGGGACGTAAAGCCCTGAGGTGGGAGTAATGTAAAGACCCGTAAAATTCAAGGGAAATTTTTTCTTAATTTTCTTTAGAATTTTACAAGAGCGCAGTTTCAGACGGCACCTGATTCCGAGGCCCGGAGTGCCCGGAATTAATTTCCGAAGTTTGGCTCGGGTACGTTCAGTGAACGAACGAGCGGAAATTTCTAACTTTTGATCCGGTACTCGGAATTGAAATCCGAGGGCACCGATGAACTCGCAGCGCCGATATTCGCTTAATGAGACCTTTTCAGGAGTTGCGTTTGTTGCGGGTTGAAAGTTACGTTTTGGGGTTTTTCAGTTAAGTTAAATAAAATTTGTGTAAAGACAAATTTTATTTTAACTTATTTTAAAAACCTATCAAAGGAGGTTGGAAGTGGGACCCACACCCACTTAACCTCCCTTGGGAGGATTAAGTGTGGTGGGGCCCACACGAACCCCTTTTTCTTTTCAAATTCTCTCAACGTTCTTAACCCCTAATTAATTGGCTTAAGTTACTCTTAATTAATTGTGGGAGTTATGTCTTTTTGAATTTCAAACTTTGAAATTCTTTTGTGTTGTGTTAATAAAATAAGAGGTAGTCTTATTTTATTTTGAGTTCTTGGTTTGTCTTTTTGGAGAGCTCCTCTTCATCTTCTCCGGCGAAGAACGTCATCATCCTCAACGAAGAACGACAACACTTCGTCAAGGATCATCGACTCGGCGACCCGGTATCTTCGGACCTCTTCTTCCTCCTCGGACCTTCTTCGTCGGCAAACGAAGATCCGCCAACGTCGTGTCTCTTCGGGCATAACACTTCGTCAACGGATTTGACGAACGTCGACCGCGACACCCGACCTCCGCGACGCCGTCTTCCGCGGAGCGTAGCCGAACCTTTGAATCTTAAACCCGAGGTAGGGGTTGTTGATTCAATATTTATTTATTCCGTTTCTTGATCCTGGTTTTCGCATGTCAAACTTGAGACTTTTAAATGTTTTAAGTTGCGTTATTATTTTTTTAACGAGAGGGGGGCCGGACCGCACGAACACGGACGAACCCCCCTCCATCGTTCTTGTTTAATTATTTTGCGGAGGAAAGCAAGTGGCGTGGTGCCGTCACACCACGCGGATGAACGTGCGAATATCTTACGCGATGCCGTCGCACGCACCTTGGAAGTAACAACAAGAACACGACGCCGTCGCGCCGCGTTGAATAATATCAAAGCACGGCGAAGGGACGCGGTGCCGTCGCACCGCGCCGGATGACGAACGCCGCGGCCGGTTCCGGGCCACGGCGGGACGAGAAGACCGCGGCCGGTTCCGGGCCGTGGCGGGACGAGGAGACCGCGGCCGGTTCCGGGCCGCGGCGGAAGGAAAGACCGGCGGCCGGGCCGCCGGCGTCGGAAGTCGAGGGCGGGACCGGAATTTCCGGTCCCGTTGGTAAAAACCGGCCGGCCAGCTGGCCGGCCGGATATCATAAAAACCGGGGGAATAAATCCCCCGGCCGGTTCAACAAACCCCCCTCTTAATGAGGGGGGCGGTTCATTAAAGGAGGGGGGGCAACAGCCCCCCGGTTCGTCGAGCCGGCCCCCACTTGCGGGGGCCGTTTTTTTGCAAAGCCACGGCTCAAGGCCGTGCCGCCTTCACAAAACAGGGGGGGGGGGCTTGATTGCCCCCCGCGTGACCCACGTGCGGCGCCAAGCGCCGCCGCCGCGGCCCGCCGCCGCCGCCACCGCGGCCCGCCGCCGCGCCGCCGCGCCGCCGCCCGCCGCCGCCGTCCGCCGCCGCCGGCCGCCGCCGCCGGCCACCGCGCCGCCCAGGGGGGGTCGGGCCGGGTTGGCCCGGACCCGGACCCCCCCGTTTCGGACCAGTTTCGGTTTTTGGCTCATAACATGAGCCTCGGACCTCCGAATGACGAACCGTCTGCGGAAACGCGATCCTTGGATCGAGACGGTCGTTTCGGTATATCGCATACAAGGTTTCGGTTTACTTTGAGTTCGGCCGGGTTGGTTCGTTCACGAAACCAACCGGGCCTTCGGAGCGGAAACGCTCATATCTTGAGCTACGGACGTCCGATTGACGTGCCGTCAGTCGCGTAGTGTTCCTCTTAGTGAGACGGATCTTTTGGCATACTCCGCCCGAGGTTTGGACGCAGGTGGAGTACGGTCGGGTTGGTTTTGCCTTAAAAACCAACCGGGCCCCGGAGACGAAAATGCCAATAACTCTCAGACCGGGCGTCCGATCGACGCGCCGTCTGTTGCGTTGAGTTCCTGTTGACGATACGGAACTTTTGGATACATCAACTCTGGTCTTTGTGACAGTTGATGTATCAGCCTCTCGGCTCGTGGAGCGGACCCTCCGTACGAGCTTGCTGTGTGCGGGAACCCTAGTGCTGGCTGCGACTGTTCTACTGCTACGACTGCTACTATGACTGCGACGACGACAGTACAGAGATCCTGTG
The DNA here is from genome assembly GCA_963277665.1 of Viscum album. Taxonomy (NCBI): domain Eukaryota; kingdom Viridiplantae; phylum Streptophyta; class Magnoliopsida; order Santalales; family Viscaceae; genus Viscum; species Viscum album. The sequence continues at coordinate 1,123,260,958 of OY728121.1, forward strand.
TGGATTCGACGACGACAGTACAGAGATCCTGTGTGGATTCGACGACGACAGTACAGAGATCCTGTGTGGATTCGACGACGACAGTACAGAGATCCTGTGTGGATTCGACGACGACGACTACAGCACTCAGCGATCCTATGTGGATCAGTGCTACAGGTTCTGTGTGAGCCCGATCCTGTGTGGGTCCTTGCGCTCAGCGGTTCTGTGTGAGCCAGCGCCTACAGGTTCTGTGTGAGCCCGATCCTGTGTGGGTCTTTGCGGGGGTTAGTTACCTATCGATCCTTCGTGGGTCCGACGACTTAGATGGATCAGTGATCATCTTTATCGTCCTTGAAGAAGTATACCTGTGTGAGCTGAATCCTGTTTCTTTCCTGTGTGGATTGTGTTGTGCAATCCTGTGTGGATTATGTTTTGCTTTCCTATGTGGAATACGTATACTTTCCTGCGTGGACTGAGTGATACTTGGGCTCGGAGGTTGGAGCGTATTTTAATTGATGACTTAGGTATATGTATGGGCATATACCTAAGCAATGTCGGTTGTTACTTCGTGATTGTTACTTTTCTTCGTGGTTTATCCTTTGTGGATTTGAGAGACCTTCAGGGGTCTCGGGGTCCCTACTGAGTAGCTTATACTCACCCCTGCACGGTCTTCGCCCGCACTACGTTGTGTTGGTTGCAGACGACGGACAGCGTTGACTTAGCTGAGGCTTGTAGAGCGGGACGGTTCCCGGAGGTGGACCACTGGGCGGGACGTGCACGGAGCGGACGGTGGGACCCGTGGAGCAGAGGAGCTATCTGTACCCACCCTTCAGGTGGGATTTCCGGTGGACAGCTCGGAGTAGCGGCTTTTACTTTTCAGTTGCTGTTTTTCCCTTTTCGAGTTGTACTTTACTTTCAGTTTGGGTTTGTATTCTGGCCCATTTACTTTTCCGCACTTTCAGTCGTACTCTGCTTGTTTAGTGTTTACTTCCGCTTGTTTACTCTGTGGTGTGTGTTTTCAAAGGCAATGCCTTCCCTTTTTACCGGGATTTACGCCTTGGTGCTAGTCGCCAGCCCCTGGCCTATGGAAGGCGGGCTTGGGGTAGTCACGACACGGACCCCGAGGGCGGGTCGTGACAATACAAGCCCAACATTAAAGGTACAAGTACAACTGAAATACTATACAACTGAAGAAAGAGAAAAGACAGCTACTGGATCATCCTACGAGGTTCCTACCTGAAGGGTAGGGACAGATCGCCTCCTCAGCACACCACATCTATCCGTCTCCTTGGTGTATCGACACACCGTATGATCCACCTCTAGGTACCATCCAGTCCTGGTACTCTCAGCCTCAGTCAGCGTTGTATGTCATCTGCATCCAACACAATAAGGTGCGGGCACAGCCCGTGCATGGGTGAGTATAACGATACTCAGTAGGGACCCCGAGACCCTCAAGATCTCACAAAAATCCACCAAGGATAAACCACAAAGTAAGAAATCAATAGATAACCCTACTTAGGTATATGCTCATACATATACCTATGTTATCAAGAAATCCATCTCAATCATGAGGAAAACATAGAGGTAATGACTCAGATCACACTAGGATTTATTCTAGGGGTAGTAAAAAATAACATTCTGAACCCTCGGCTGTTGGAGAACTCCTCCTCTATCGATTACAATGGTCCCACCGCGTCACACAGAGGCGCTTCCCAAAAACCTTGGACTGCTGAGGTACTCCTCCTGTTGAGTACCGTGGGTCTTCCGCGTCACAAAGAGGCACTCCCCACCGTGGGTTTACCGCGTCACATAGAGGTGCTTCATAATAACCTTGGACTACTGAGGTAATCCTCCTGTCGAGTACCATGGGTCTGCCGCTCCACACAGAGGTGCTCCCCACCGTGGGTCTACCGCATCACACAGAGGCGCTCCCCCTCATGGCCTGCTGAGGTACTCCTTCTGTCGAGTACCGTGGGTCTACCGCATCACCAAGGCGCTCCCCACTGGGCCAGTTGAGTCACTTCGAGTCGAAACGGTAAGCAATAGTCAAGTCTCATCTAGCTACTAGGTTCCCGCACAAATACTCACTCATCTCTTGGAGGATCCGCTACACAAGCTACTGGTCAATATTCCAACAGCCACGAAGTCCCATGAAGAAGTATCCCAAAGGTCTGCCATGTCATAGGGGTCTCAACGCAACAGACGGCGCGTCAATCAGACGCCCGGTCTGTGAGTTATTAGCCTTTTAGTCTCGGAGGCCCGATTTGATTCATCCTTGATCCAACCTAACCATATCCCATCTTAATCCAATACTTAGTGGGGTATCACTCAAAGGGACTATCTCACTCCAAGGTTTTCAGCGCCACTGACAGTTCGTCAAATAGACGTCCAGTGCCGAAGTTATGGAAAAAAAAAGTAATTGTGTCGTAGTGGGCCCGGGTCCCGTCCGACCCGATCGGACCGACCCTGTTCGGGTCGGCCCGGCTCGGCCCGTAGTGTGGCCCGACCTGTTGGGTCCGGCTCGGCCCATGAGGGTGGCTCGGCCGAGGGGTACCGCGAGAGCGCAGACTGTCCACAGGTACTGCGAGGGCACGGACCGGGCGCGAGGGCACGGACCGGCCGTGAGGGCGTGGACCGGCCACGAGGGCGCAGACCGGCCGCAAGGGCATGGACCAGTCATGGTTCCCGAACCGGCTGTGGGGTGCGGACCAGCCGTGGTTCTCGGAACGGCCGCGAGGGTGCAGACCGGCTGTGCGGGCGCGGACTGGCCGCGGGTCGGCGGTCCGGCCGTGGGTAGGCGGACCGGCCGCGGGTCGGCGGTCCGGCCGCGGGTAGGCAGACCGGCCGCGGGTGGCGGTTCGGCCGCGGGTCGATGGACCGGCCGCGGGGCGGCGGTCCGGCCGTGGGATGGCAGTCCGGCAGCGGCAACTCGGCGGATGGTGGCGACAGCTCGACGGAGCTGCGAGTGGTGAAGCCGCGGGGTGCGGAAGTCGCGAGGCGGCGGCAGCCGCGGGGCGGTGGTGTTGCACCATCGCCTTCACCGCGTTCAACACCACAAATCATCACAAGATTTGCGAAGGGGTCGGGCCATGTTTGTTTGACACAATTAATGCGGAGGATGCTCAAGAGGCTCCTCCACATTAATGAGGGAGTTGAAGAGGTTTAGGCCTCAGGTGGTCCCCACCACCATAACCTCTCATTTGAGGTTAAGGTCTTGTGGTCCCCACTTCCCAACTTCCACAAGTGGGTGGTTACAACAAAATAAAATAAAACGTGTGTTTATTTTATTTTATTAATTCCACGAAAAACCCAAAAACTAACTTCCACCCTTGACTAACTGCCGCTGAGGTGAAAGTGTCTTTAAGCGAATATCAGCATTGCGAGTTCAACAGTGTCATCAGATTTCAATTCCGATCATCGGTTTAAAAGTTAAAAAAACCCGCTCGCACGTTTACTGAACGTACCTGAACAAAATTTCAGAAATTCATTCTGGGCACTCCAGGCCTCAGAATTATGCGCTGTTAATTTTTTTGGACTCGTAAAATTCCGATAATTTTTTTAAAAAAATACATGGAAATCCTGGGTCTTTACATTCTCCCCACCTTCGGGCTTTACGTCCTCGTAATCTACAACTCAAACTAAGTGAATAAGTGGGGGTACTGAGCACGCATCTGAGCCTCCCACTCCCATGTGCTCTCCTGGAGGTTCCTGTGCTACCAGTAAACGCACACTAGAGGTATCGACCGTCCATGAAAGACCCACTCCTGTCGATCCTCAATATCTACTGAAACCTCTATAAAAGTTGCCCCATTGTTGAAATCCAGCTCACCGTGGTAAATGATGTGAGAAGGGTCGTGCACTCGGTGCAACTGAGGTTGAAGAGCTAAGCGGTAAGCCACCTTGCCAACTATGCTGAGGACCTAAAAAGGTCCGATCAATCTCGGAGATAACTTTCCGCCTTGTCCAAATCTCCGTAAATCTCATTGGGGTGAGACCCGTAGAAAGACATTGTCTCCATGTTCAAACTCTATAGGTCTTCGTCTCCTACCAGCATACGACTTCTGCCTACTCTGGGCAGTCTTCATTCACTCCTAGATGATCTGCACCTTCTCTGTGATAGCCTGTACCATCTATGGTCCCACTAGTGTTGACTCCCCTGGGTCAGTCTAGCACAAAGGTGATTTGCAAGATCGCCCGTACAATGCCTCAAAAGGTGCCATCCCAATGGTGGAGTGATAGCTATTGTTGTATGCAAACTCCACCAAAGGTAAGTGATCCTCCCAGCTGTGACCGAAGTCGAGGACACAAGCACGGAGCATGTCCTCGAGGGTCTGAATGGTCTGCTCAGTCTGGCCATCCGTATGAGGATGGAAGGCGGTGCTCAAACGAATCCACATCTCGAAAGCCTCTTGAAACCCATTCCATAGCTGGTAAGTAAAACATGTATCATGATCAAAGACAATCGTTGAGGGTACTCCATGTAGCCGCACAATCTCCTGCACATAGAGGCATCCCAAATTCTCTACTAAACCCTACTCTCTGATCGGTAGGAAGTGGGACAACTTGGTGAGTCAGTTGACGATCACCCAGATAGAGTCATGTCCCCTAGATGTATGTAGAAGTCCTAGATATCCCATCCCACTTCCACTCTGGGACCTCTAAAGGATGGACCAAGCCTGCTGGTATATGATGCTCCACCTTCACTTGCTGACAAGTGAGGCACCGAGAGACAAACTCTGTTACTGCTTTCTTTATTCCCAGCCACCAGTGCTGTCATCAGAGATCCTGTTACATCTTCTCCACTCTTGGATGTATCGCTAGAGGGGATGTGTGGAACTCCCTCAATACTTCCTCCTGAAGTGACACTGGTACCATGGTACGTCCTCTGAAGAGGATGATGTGCTCCCCACCTTCAGAAAATTCGTCAGGTGCCTGTCCTGTGGATATCTGATCTCGTCATGTCTTGCAGTCAACGTCCCCATGTTGTGCCTCCCTAACTCGCTGAAGAAGTGGGAGAGTGGCTGTAAGAGACTGAAGGAAATATTCTCCATCTCTATCCACAAAGGATATCTGTAAAGCAGCCAGCTGCTCCATCGCCTCACCTATAATCTGTATACCAGATCTCCTACTGAGTTCATCTGCAACAACGTTCCCCTTCCCACGAGTATAGACTATCTCGAAGTCATAGTCCTGGAGGAACTCAATCCAACGTCACTGTCTCAGGTTCAGGTCCTTCTGAGAGAAGATATACCTGAGACTCTTGTGATCAACATACATGGTAAAACGCTCACCCATTAGATAGTGTTTCCACATATTCAAGGTGAAGACCACTACTATTAACTTCAGGTCATGGGTAGAATAGTTCTTCTCGTACTATCTCAACTGATGAGAACCATATGCGATCACTGCTTTCTCCTACATCAGGACACATCTGGTCTGGTCCCTGATGCATTGCAGTAAACTACGTACCCTACGCCCTCCTCTGGAAGCTTCAAGATGGGGGCACTAGTTAGCTTATACCTCATCTCCTGAAAACTCCAATGGAATTTCTCCAACCAAATGAAGTGTTTCCCCTTCTTCATCAACACTGATAGTAGTGCTGCAACTCTGGAGAAATCTAGTACAAATCTTCGGTAATATCCAGCCAAACCCAGGACACTCCGTACCTTCGTCACACTCTTGGGTGGATCCCAAGAAAGTACAACCTCCATCTTCACTGGATCCACTGCAACTCTAGCCTCCGATATGACATGTCCCAGAAAGTGAACCTCTTGGATCCATAACTAACACTTTGAGATCTTACCATAAATCTGGTGCTCTCGGAGTGTGTCCTGTACTACCTGCAAATTATAGGCATGCTCATCCTCAGTAGCCGAGTAAATCAGTATGTCATCAATTAAGACTACCAAAAAGTGATCAAGGTATGGCTGAAAGATCATATTCATTAGTCCCATGAACACTTCTGGAGCGTTGGTTAAACCTAATGACATGACCAAGAACTTGTAATGGCCGTACCAACACCTGAAGGCCGTCTTCTGCACATCCTTGTCTCAAACTCTGAGCTGGTGATAGCCTAATCTGAGGTCTATCTTTGAGAACCACTGAGCTCCCTTCAGCTGATCAAAGAGGTCATCAATCCTCAGGAGTTGGTACTTGTTCTTCACAGTCACCTGGTTCAGGAAACGATAGTCAACAAAAAGCCTCAAGCTCCCATCCGCCTTCTTGGTGAACAGAATCAGGGCTACCTAGGAAAAAACACTAGGTCAGATGAATCCCTTCCCCTACAAGTCCTCTAGCTGTACCCGCATCTCACAAAGCTCTGTAGGAGCCATCCGATACACTGGTGTAGATATCAGTGTCGTCCCGGGGTACAAATTAATGTAAAAGTCCACCTCTCTGCGAGGAGGTAGACCTGGGACATCATCAGGGAAAACATCTGTGTACCGGTCCACCACTACAGGATAACTCGGACTCTCCACTTCAACCGCTCTGAGGGTAAGGCTAGACAACTAATGTGTAATCGGATGCACCCTCCTCCGGGTAAGTCCATCCTATGCTGCAAAGGCTCCCTTCTCACTGGTGAAGGTAAACCTGGTCCCATCCGTGTGGACACACCGCACTTTGCGCCTAATACAGTCAATCTGAGCATGGATTGTAGATAACCATTCCATACCCAAGATGACGTCGTAAGGCCTCAACACCGCTACTAGGAGATCCTAGCCGAATCTCTCACCTCCTAGAGTAAGCTCTCACTACTGGCACTAGTGTGTAATCGTCGAATCTTCTCCCGTAGGAGTCTCTAACTATAAGGATTGAGCCAACGACTCCATCATAATCACTGAGCTCCGAACGAGGGTAGTGATAGTAAAATAATGACCTACACCTGTGTCTATAAGTACTGCAACTAAGGTGGAGTAGACACAGATCATACCTCGTATCATCTCCAAAGCGTCATGATCATAGGCCTTGGCTTCCTAGAGCTGAGCTCTCCCCTGTCCACCTAATCCCTGCAGTCGGGGTGGACCTCCTGGTGGTGGTGGCGGTAACATCTTAAATCATTGCCCACCGCCAGCTGCAGGGCCAAATCCTCTTCTATGTACACCTTCTCCCTACGGACATCCTCAGTCAAATATTTTTCTCTACCTAGGAAGTCCTTCGACCGTCTACTAATCATCCGTACGGCGGGTCGGACAGTCACGAGCCATGTGACCCTGCCCGACTCATGAGAAACACTGTCCGCTCCTGGCATGACTGTCTCTGTCTCGGGTGCCCCGCACAACCAACCCTAAGTCATGAGGTCGTCCACCTGTAGGTCTAGTCCTCTTGGACCTCTGTGATGTCTGTCTTCTCCCAGCTGTAGAAGACTCTGCTACGTGATGACTGGTAGTGGGTCTCGTTGCTAGTGACTGCTCAGCAAGGAACCTCTCCACCACGAGGGCTCTCTCTAACACCCCTGCCTGCGTCAGGATGCTGGGTGAGATCATCAAAGCCCTGATCTCCCGCCTAAGCCCCTGCTCGAAGGTCCGAGCCCTGAAAAATGGGTCTCGCACCATATCTGTGGAGTAGTGTGAGAGGTCAGTGAACCTCGCTGAGTACTGAGCCACAGTCATGCTGCCCTACTACAGATGAAGTAGCTCCTAAATGCGCACTGCGCGAAGAGTCGCTGGGCCAAACTCTGCCTGAAACAGGCTCTTGAAGTCTGCCTATAGGAGTGTCACCTCATTGTGAACATGGAGCATCAATCTCCACCATCTTCCTGTTGCTGCCTGTAGAAGGCTGGCAGTAAGGATCACCATGAGATCAGCCGGTGTCCCTACCAGTCGGAAAACTCTCACTACAACCTCCAGCCAATCCTCAGCCGCTTGTGGGTCTGTCTCTCCCCTGAACCTGGGTGGCCTCTGGCACTGGAACTTGTGCAACATGCTTAAGTGGCGTGCACCGTCTACTGCTGGGTCTGGTGGCATCGGTGGCCCAACGGGGAATGGTACCGCTGGTGCCTCCACTGGTGACTCTACTAGAAGAGGGACCTGCACCGAGGCCTCGTCGCTCAGTGGGCTAACAGTTCATGCAACTCTCAGAACCTTGGGTGGCTGTCTAGGTGGAGGCATCCTTAAAAGAAAAAGGTGTGACACGATCAAAAAATTATACCTGGTGAGCCGACTCAAAGAGTTTGCAAATAAAACTCAAGAAAAAACACACACAATTAGTGTTTTCATGCACTGAGTCAGATATCAGAAGTCAGGGTCCTGGTGTATGGATACGTCGGCCGCCACACCAACACTGGACTCCCTAAACTGAAAACCGCACTCATAACACTTAACACTATTGTCGTTAAAAAGAAATATCAGAGTCCTATGTTCTGTGGTAGAACCGACTCCTTTGATACCAATTTTTCATGACTTGTACCCCAGGTCCCGTGCTGTGACTACCCCAAGACCGTCTTCCATAGGCCAAGGGTTGGTGACTAGAACCAAAGGCGTAATTCCCTAAACTGAGAAGGTATTGCCTTTATAACCTGTAAACACTCACAACGAAGTACACAACAAGATACCAACACAAGTAAACTGTATAACAAAAAGAGTGCTGAAAAGTAAAAGGAGCCGGAATACAAGCCCAATAGTAAAGGTACAAGTACAACTGAAATAATATACAACTGAAGAAAGAGAAAAGAAAGCTACTGAATTGTCCTTAGAGACCAACTATTGCACAATCTAGGATCATCCTCCGTCAAGATCCAAGACCAACGGTGCTTCGTTTCATCAATTTGGTCGGATCGTCTATCACCAATGCACGACCTTATAATTTACATTGGCATAATAAGGTGGTGAGTTGGCATAAATTAATGCGAAGGAGGTTTGTAATAGTTAATGTGGAGGAAGATCAAGAGGATCATCCAAATTAATGAGGGAGTTGAAGAGGTTTAGGCCTCATGTGGTCCCCACCACCATAACCTCTCATGGGAGGTTAAGGTTTGGTGGTCCCCCCTTCTCACAAGTTCCAGTTCCAGACTGAGTAGACCATTCAGACCCTCGAGGACATGCTCCGTGCTTGTGTCCTCGACTTCGGTCACAATTGGTAGGATCACTTACCTTTGGTGGAGTTTTCATACAACAACAGCTATCACTCCACCATTGGGATGACACCTTTTGAGTCATTGTACGGACGATCTTGCAGATCACCTTTGTGCTGGACTGACCCTGGGGAGTCAGAACTAGTGGGACCAGAGATGGTATGGGCTATCACAGAGAAGGTGCAGATCATCCAGGAGTGAATGAAGACAGCCCAGAGCAGGAAAAAGTCGTATGCTGGTAGGAGACGAAGACCTCTAGAGTTCCAGCATGGAGACAATGTCTTTCTACGGGTCTCACCCCAACTAGATTTACGGAGATTTGGCCGAGGTGGCAAGTTATCTCCAAGATTCATCAGACCTTTTCAGGTCCTCAGCAAAGTTGGTGAGGTGGATTACCGCTTAGCTCTTCCACCTCAGTTGCACTGGGTGCACGACCCTTCTCACATCATTGACCACGACGAGCTGGGCGTCGATGATGGGGCGACTTTTACAGAGGTTCTAGTAGATATTGAGGATCGAAAGGAGTGGGTATTTCATGGACGGTCCATACCTCTAGTGCGCGTTCGCTGGTAGCATAGGAACCTCCATGAGAGAACATGGGAGTGGGAGGCTCAGTTGCGTGCTCAGTACCCCCACTTATTCCCTTAGTTTGAGTTTTAGCTTACAGGGACATAAAGCCCTAAGGTGGGGAGAATGTAAAGACCCGGGATTTCCATGTATTTTTTTTAAAAAATTATGGGAATTTTACGAGTCCAAAAAAATTAATGGCGTATAATTTTGAGGCCTGGAGTGCCCGGAATGAATTTCTGAAATTTTGTTCGGGTACGTTCAGTAAACGTGCAAGCGGGTTTTTCTAACTTTTAAACCGGTGCTCGGAATTGAAATCTGAGGACACTGTTGAACTCGCAACGCTGATATTCGCTTAAAGAGACTTTCACCTCGACGACAGTTAGTCGAGGGTGGAAGTTAGTTTTTGGATTTTTCGTGGAATTAATAAAATAAAATAAACACACGTTTTATTTTATTTTGTTGTAACCACCCACTTATGGAAGTTGGGAAGTGGGGACCACCAGACCTTAACCTCCCATGAGAGGTTACGGTGGTGGGGACCACCGTAGGCCTAAACCTCTTCAAATCCCTCCTTAATGTGGAGGAGCCTCTTGAGCTTCCTCCACATTGATTGTGCCAACCCTCCTCTGCATTAATTTATGCCAACGCACCACCTTATTATGCCAACGTAAATTATAAGGTGGTGCGTTGGTGATAGACGATCCGACCAAATCGATGAAACGAAGCACCGTTGGTCTTGGATGTTGATAGAGGATGATCCCAGATTGAGCAATAGTAGGTTCAGAGTGCTGATTCGACCTTGAATATTTGGAGTTTCATCCCGAGGTAGGAGGATTTGAGTTTTAATCCCAATTCCCTTGTTTATTCTTTTTTTGTTCGAATCATCAACGAATCTTTGAGCGGAGACCGTGTTAGTGTAGATCAGGTTCTGAGGATCCCAGATTTGGTCTCAGATTAATTTTTGGAGCACTAGGGTGATCCCGATGGTCCGTAGAAGGTCCTCCGGCACATGGAGGTCCACGGCAATGGGCCACATGGTGGTGGTTGAAGTCGCTAGAGGTAGCTTCTGGGGTGGCATGGAGTGTTAGAGGGTGACAGAGGTCGCTGGGTCATGCGGGGTGTGGGGCCCTGGAGTGTGGTCTGGACATGGCTGGGCCATGGACCACATGTAGCTGGTCCGCAATTCATCGGGACGGGTTGCATAGCTGAGTCGTATGCCAGTGATATGGGATGGGCCGGACCTGGTAGAGAGGTCCAGCCAGAACGAGCATGACCCGTTTGGGTCAGGTTAGGATGACTTTAAATGACCATAACTTCTAATCCAAAGGTCTGATTGACGTGTCGTATATGTCCATCCATTCCTCCCATCAATATGGATCTTTCTAGACAAGTTTAGGAATTTTAAGGCTTGGTTTCATAGCTCATTTTCACAAAATTCATATGTTTAATAATAATAATATACATTATTATTATTTAGAGATTCTTGTATCAGACGTATCTCTTACATCTGATGTCCGATTGACATGCCATTAGTAGTTTTGCAACCCTAAATTTAATGAGGACCTATACAGACTGATTTTGTATGATTAAACCAAAATCGAGGTGCATGACCCATGAGGCTCGATCTAGGCGTTTGTGGTGAAATGTGACCTTTTCACCGGTTATCTGTTTTGGGGATTTAAATACCCTATACTACATGTTTTTCCATGTAAAATGTGATGGTTCCCACATTTTTCACCTAGGAGATGCGGTGTGTAGGCGATGTTGTGTGGATCAGTTGGGTCAGTGATGCCTTTACTAGTAGGGTTGAGTGGGTCCCCTAGCCCCTGTTTGTGACATTTTGATCAACTATGTTGAGTGGGTCCCCATTTCCCTTTATCTAAGAGGGTTTTTAGTATCATGTCCCCTTCACCGGGATGTGACCCCTCTTAGACTACTATGAGGGTTTTCGATATCACGCCCTCTTCACTGGATTGTGACCCCTCTTCGACTACGTTGCATACGTGAAGCATGGGTTTCCCACTTTCTAGAGTGAATTTTCTTAATCCACTATAATAGAAGACTCAGTGGATTTGGATCAAGTATCACCCCGAGAGGCCCAGCGTGATCCTTACATCCCTTCGTGTTTCCCTAGTAGGGTTTTTGGTGTCATCATGAATAATATTTACATGGGTGCTGATCCTCTACCCAATATGTTATAGTAGGTTATGGAGCCCCCAGTGATCCCTGGGTGTAGACTCCCTATCTATGTATCAAGATGTGTTTCTTATACGACCTATCATGATGTTTTACTTGGAAGAGTTCTCAGAATCAGAATGACCAACACTACATGGGTGTTTATCCTCTTATAAGTGAGTTATTCTATATTTGGGTTATTGCATGATATCCCCTTCATGTGTTTGATGGTTTCAGATAGGGTTTAGTCTCCCCCCAGTGGATTCTAGGTTTGATCCCCTACCCAAGGAGTGGATGTTGGTTTAGTCACTGGGTGACTTCTTCCTTCGCACTATCCATCGAGCATGTCCTCATAGACAGATACTATGAGGGGTTTCCAGGTTGTGTCATTGGTTTGTTTTGTCTATAGAGTGGCATCTCTCAGATGAGTGTCAATAGGTATGACTCGACTCTTAGACTGTGCTTTTAGTGGTTTTATTTAGAGCCTCATGTAGGAACTTGTCACTGGTGATGAGTTCAGAACCTCATGAGGCTTGGTACCCAAAACGAGTATATCTAGGTTATTTCTAGGTTTCCCTTGTGGTGCTATCAATTCTTCATTGACACACCCAGTGGTATGAGATGACTAGTCATGTTTAGCCAAGGATGGTCTCGATATGGATTTTCTCTCTCGTTTGGGTTCCCTCTGGATGGGTTGAGAAGACTGTTTCCTTTTATTTTCACTATTTATTTTGGGGTTTTTGGGGTGCCTACTATGTATTTTTATACTCATCCCTGTATGGGCTTCACCTTCACATGTCTTGATTCTTGTGCAGATCACATGCCTTTCGACAGAGTCCTAGGAGGACCCAGAGTAGGCAAAGCATAGTGAGCTAGACCGACCGGGGTGTTTACCGGAGTTGGGTCGAGGAGTTTTCTAGTGGGTGAATTTGACAGTGATCCCCTCCATCTGAGCAGGTTGGACACTTTTTTAGTTTTCTTTTAATGAGACCTATTTTCCCCTTTTTTCTACCTTTTCTATACTCTGGTTGGGATAGATGTATGCATACATTTATTTTCATCTTTTTATATATCTATACACTATTTCATGGAGGTGTATGTGGGTGCGTGCATACATGAACCTTAATCAAAGGCCTCCCATGTGTGTGATAGCCCACTTAATGATAGTCGTCAGCCCCTGTCCTATTGGATGCGGGCTTGGGGAGTCGCAGATCGAGCCCCACTAGGTTGAGTCATGATATAGTGTTTTTAGAGGAGGTTCCACCTTTAGGACCCTAGAGTGTAGTTGGTCTAGCTGTGAGCTTGGTTTGGATTTCATAGTGATAGTGTTAGAGTGTTTTGAGTTCAGATTTCTAGATAGGGACTCTTGTGTTGGTGTAGTGACTGACTTATCCATTGACCAGGACTCTGTTAACATGCCTTTGAACTCAGGACATTAGGACTCTATTCGAATTTCAGGCCATGGACTTTAGTTTTGGTGAGGTGGCCGATGTATCAATTGGCCAGGACTCAGATAACCTTCCTTTCATCATGCATTCCTAGACCCCTAAGCCTACAATGGTGTTTATTAATGTTATATTAGGATGTCTCCATGATTAATGCTATCCATGGTTCTATAGTGGGATGGTAGTGATGATACACCTTGAGTAGAGGCTTCAGAGCAGCGCATTCGTTCTGAGGCGAGATCACTAGGTGGTCTGCTAGTTGAGCCACCATCTATCAAGTAGCAGGTTGTTCCAGCAGTACAGGACAAGGATGTGCGTAGGCTGAGTGTGCTACATGAGTTCCATAAGCAGTTACCTCTGAGGTTCTAGGGTGAATTAGACCCCTTGGAAAGCTGATAACTAGCTCGTGGCAGTCACACACGTTTTCCTCCTTGTGAGGACACCTCCCGATCAGATATTGGTCATAGTGGAGATCCATTTTTAGGGTTACTTCGGGCACTGGTGGAGTATCATAATGAAGACCCACAACGAGGAGATACTCTCTTGGGAAGATTTTGAGCAACACTTCTAAGTAGATTTTTATCCGACCATGCTAAGTTTGGTGCATATCGAGGAGCTTCTACAGCTTTTACGGGAGAGCATGACTGTGATATAGTACTCAACATGGTTTATAGACCTTTCATTTTACTCCCTGAATATGTTTTGGGATCCGTTCTTCCGAGAATGGACCTTCAAGAAGGGATTACACCCAGACATCAGGGTGTTAATGGTGCCACTGTGCATTCCCACCTATGCTGGAGTGTTGGAGTGGGCCTTGGTGGTGGAGAGATTTTTGGTTGACTAGATTCTGACTGTTAGTGATGGGAACATGGGAGTTGAGTCCTTAACACCTAGTTCGGCAGCTATTAGCCGAAGACAGGCTCAGGGGTTTTGGCGTGTGCAATGTTTCAGTAGGAGACCCCGAGATGGAATATCTAAGGCTCATGAATCTCAGTCCAGGTTCAGTTAGCTGCTGGAGAGGAATTATTATGCTTGTGATGACCAATGACATCTTGCTATAGATTTTTCGACCCACCATTCTACTGAGAGGGAGATGGTTGAAGGACTTCCTTAGAAGAGGCAGTGTTTCGATCATGAAGGTTTACAGTGCGGCACACATAGAAGAGGAGAGAGTGTAGCAGCGAGAGGTGGTAGATAGTACGAGTTGCCACCACCATGCCTAGGCAGTCCACACTAGTCTTAGAGAGTTGGAGGATAGGGGCGGGGATAGCTTCAGGCCATAGAGGTCGTTGAACCAGAGGCTCTGTGGATGGATAGAGGTACGTTCTATATTATTTCTACTTTCTATAGCAGTGTGGAGGTATGGTTTTATTTTCTCTATTTTATCAAGGTTTTTTTAGAGAGACACGAGGAATTGGTAAGATCGTGTGTTGGTGTTACTCATCGTATCTTTTAATACATGAGGAAGAGGGATCATTTCCCCACCGAGATACATTATTGTGATGCGACTAAAACCGTGCGAGCGAGTCAATGTCACCCAAAGCAGATGGTGTCAAGGTGTGGTGGACGATTCCCTTAGACTTGTGTGTTCTGGGATGGGTTGTGTATTTATAATTTTTCATGAAGGGCCGAGTAAGACTCAATGTGTGCTTGGACAACCCTATTTTTTCATGGGTACCCTCACATTTTCGGCATCAACTTGGTATGCATGTTGATTGAGGAGGTCATGGTGCAGTTTTACATGGATTTGGACTCACAAGAACAAGGGACTCTTTCCCTACTAATACGTGT
Source organism: Viscum album (assembly GCA_963277665.1). Taxonomy (NCBI): domain Eukaryota; kingdom Viridiplantae; phylum Streptophyta; class Magnoliopsida; order Santalales; family Viscaceae; genus Viscum; species Viscum album. The sequence continues at coordinate 1,123,275,988 of OY728121.1, forward strand.
TCTTGAGATGCGATGAAAAACCATGTGCATGAGTCAGTACCGCCCAAAGCGGATAATATTGAGGTGAGGTGGATGAGTCCCTTTGACTTGTGTGTTCAGAGTAGGTTTGTTGGTATCTTCATTAGGTTAGTGAGGTGGCATACCGCTAGACCCTAGGACTATAGGAGATCATGCACTATGTGTTTCCCACCTATTGAAATTGAGGAGACATGTTCCCAGTTTCACGATGTCAACCTGGGATGAGCTGGACTTGGGTGGGGTAGCCCTTGTGGGTCCCTTGAGTGTGTGTGCTTGTCGGAAATACAGGAACCCTTAGTGGCTTTGTGGTGGTTTCTGGTGAACTCGCTGGCAATGGGGACCCAGTTGAGAGTCCAGTTTCTTTCCCTCATTCCCAGCCTTTTGATTTTCTAGGACAAAAATCCTTAAGGTGGGGAGGATATAGTGACTCAGGTTTTTCCATGTGAGACTTTGGAATATTTTTACATATATTTCTAGAGCTAGGCACTAAGACGACGTGTGTTTCCATGGCCCGATGTTCCCAAAATAACTTTTTATAAAAATATTAAGGTTTTTTATACTATACATGCGGAGGAAGTGGGTTATCTCATAAATGGTATCTTGGATCAGAAAACTTAGGCCATGGTTGAGTCCAGAATGTGTTGTTTACCCTAGGTAGGGTAAAAATTTTGTGGATTCATGCCTTCTTGTGGGAAAAATTTATCAAGGGAATTTTTGTAAATAAATAAATATATTAATTTTGGGACATCAGATCAATTAACTTATAAGAGGAATCTCATATCTAATTTTTGAGACCACTCTTGAGTTCAAAACATTGTATTTACCCAAGGCATGACATAAACTATGCCGACGTCGAGTGTCTGGTCGAAGGCGTGTTGGAAGCGGGGTGTTAAATGAAGGTTATTGTTTTAATAAAATTAAAAAAATATCCCATACCTTCCATACCCACTTTGCTGCACATGACATAGGAGTAGCCCCCTCCCTCTCCCTCTTTGGTGATGGACAACCTGACCAAATCGACGAAACGAAGTGCCGTCAGTCTCGAATCATGATGGCAGATGCTATTAGATCGTTCAATAACAGCTTTGGAGAATTGATTCGACCTTAAATATTAAATGTTTCACCCCAAGGTTGGATTATTTGATTTTTAATCCCACCCCATTTTTTATGTTTTATTTTGTTCGAATTGTCAATGGATCTTTGAGCAGAGACAGTGTCATTGTAGATCGAGTCCCGAAGATCTCAGATCTGGTCTTAGATTATTTTTTGGAGCACCGGGGTGATCCTAGTGGTCTGAAGAAGGTCCTCTAGTGCACAGAGGTCCAAGGTGGCCAAAGGTGGTTGGCAGTGGCAAAGGCGGCGAACCACATGACAACGACAGATTCTGCCGGAGGCGTCGGCTTGGGAAGCGCGGGGCGTGGAGCATAGGAGCACGAGCCGAACGCAGTTGGGCTGCGGGTCACATGCGGCCAGGCCATGGTTAAGTGGGAAGGGTGGAGTGGCTGATCCATAGGCCAACAAGACGGTCCGAGCCAACCAGAGTGGGCCATCCCAGACAGAGCGGTCCGACCAGAATGGGCTAGATCGGTTTGGGTCAGGCCAAGACGACTTTAAATGGCCGTAACTCCTAATACGGGTGTCGTATTGACACACCATCTAAAACCACATGATCCTCTCATAGAGATGGATATTTCTAGAGTAGTTTGGGAATTTTAAGGCACAATTTCATGGCTCGGTTGTATGAAACTCCTAAGTTTATTGATAATAATATAAATTATTATTATTTGGAGATTCTTGTATTGAAGATATATTTTGCATCTTATGTCTGATTAATATACCATCAACGACATTGCGACCCTGAATTTAATTTGGAAGTTTCAAGGATGATTTCAGGTGCTTAAAATAAAAATTATGTGTGGTACCCATGAGGACCAATATGGGCGTTTTCGGTGAAATGTGACCTTTTCACCGGTTATCTGTTTTGGGCAAGTAAATAGACTATCCTATGTGTTTTTATGCATAGATGAGGTGGTGAACAAAATTTAGGCCTAGGAGATTTGGTGTGCAGGATATGTTATGTGGTCTTCTTGGGTTAGATATTCCTTTACCAGTAGGGTTGAGTGGGTCCCCCTGTTCATTTATCTATAAGGGTTTTCGGTATCACATCCCCTTCACCGGACTATGACCCCTCTTTGGCTACTATGAGGTTTTTTGATAATACGTCCTCTTCACTAGAATATGACCCATGTTTGGAAGCTTTGCGTAAATGTAGCATGGGTTTCCAAATTTCTAGAGTGAGTTGTCTTAATCTGATTTGACAATAGTATTAGCAGATTTGGAGCATGTATCACCTCGAGAGTATCAGTATGATCCTCACGTCACTTCATGTTTCCCTAGTAGGGTTTTTTGGTGTCTTCATTACTAATATTTATCAGGGCACTGATCCTATACCTAGGATGTTCCAGTAGGGTACAGATCCCCCAGTGATCCCTAGGCGCAGAATCCCTATTTATGTATTGAGATGCATTTCTTCTATTACCTATCGTGATGTTTTACTCAGAAGAGTTCTCAAAATCAGCGTGACCAACACTACATAGGCGTTGATCCTTTGCTAAGTGAGTTTTTCCAGTTTTAAGTTGTTGCGCAATACCCCCTTCCTCTGTTCGGTGGTTCTGGCTAGGGTTTAGTGTCCCCCAATGGACCATGAGTGTGATCCCCTACCAGAGGAGTTGGTATAGGTTTAGTCACCAAGTGACTTCTTCCATGTAACTATCCGTTGAGTGTGTCCTCATGGACAAACACCATGAGGTTTGGTCGAGTTATTCTATTAGTTTGTTTTACCAATTGAGTGGTATCTCTCTGATGAGTGTCATCTGGGATGACTCGACTCTTGGAGTGTGCTTTCAGTGGTTTTCTTTAGATCCTAATATCATAACCTTTCACTGGTGATGAGGCCGGAACCTCATAAGGCTTGGTATCCAAAAGGAGTATATATAGGTGATTTCTGGGTTTCCATTGCGGTGCTGTCACTTCTTCATTGAAACACCCAGTGGTATGTGCTGACTAGTCATGTTTAGCCGAGTATGGTCTCGAGATGGAGTTTCTCTCTTATTTGGGTTCCCTATGGATGGGTTGATTAGACTATTTACTTTTAGTTTATCCTTTTCTTTTGGGATTTTGGGGGTGCCTACTGAGTATTTTTATACTCCCCCATGCATGGGATTCACCCAAACATGTCTTGCGTCTTGTGAATACCACAATCCTTTTGACGGAGTCCTAGGAGGACCCAGAGTTGGTGGACTTTAGTGAGCTAGACCAACTGGGGTGTTTACCGAAGCTGGGCTAAGGAGTTTTTTAGTGGGTGAAATTGATAGCAATTCCCTCCATATGAGTTGTTTATATGATTTTACAATTTTCTTTTGGTGCACTCTATTTTTCCATTATGTACTTTTTCTATACCCTGTTTGGGATAGATGTATTCATGCATTTATTTTAAGTTTTTATATATCTCTACATTGTTCTATGAAGGTGTATGTGGGTGTGTGCGTATAGGTACCTTAGGCTAAGGTTTCCCATGTGTGTGATAGCCTACTTGGCACTAGTCTCCAGACCATAGACTATTGGAGGCGGGCGGGGGAGTCGCGGCTCAAGCCCCATTGGTTCGGGTCACGAAAGCCTTTGTTAGCAAGATGCATCAGTATATGCGTGTGGGTGTCAGGGATGACACATGCAGCGATGGAATGGGTTAAAGATGGGATTACCCATTGATGATATGTTGAGAATTGGTATTCTCCCTTTTGAATCTATTTAATGGTTTATGGTTGGGTTTCTTGTTTTATCTTCATTATATTCCCTACTTCTTGAGGCAGTTAGAGGTGCTTGGTTTCCTTTTTCCTCTTAGTGACAGCTTATGATTGTTTTCCTAAAGTACCTAGATATGGAATTATGTTATTAATAAATAAATGTTTAACCCACTAGGTTTGTTGATGATGGAATTAAAATGATAAAATATGTTAATCTTGACAAACCATGGACTTAGTTTGGATTATTCCTGGAGGCCATGGACTTTACTCTAATATTTAACATAATGTACTGCAATATGATGTAATGTGTAATAATGTTAATGGTTAATTAATGGAAAATAAATTAATTAATGGGAAGAAATGTTTTAAAAATAATAGAATTAATTAATGTATCTCTTTTATATGATTGTGCGCTTATAAGGTATTTGGTCTTAGTAGTTGTATCCTGGAGTCCAAGGGATGTTAACTATAGTTGAGTCTAAGACTAGGTTATGTCCATAGTGTGGTTGTGAGATATATTATATCATGTATATTTTGTAATTTCATACGCTGCCCCACCCATGTTTTTTAGTTCAACATACACCTAGTGGACTTTGGGAGGGTGTTTTCCCTAACATTATGATTGGAGGATGGATTCTTAACTATCCTCTATGGCCCCACTCTCTTCTCTTGGGAGTTTCTTGTGTTGGTATGCACGATAGTTAGTTTTCCAATATATGTTTGTAGAGGGTTGTGATGGATTATGGTTATTTCACACACTTGTATTAACAGATATAGTATCCAAAGGATTATTATAGGTATAAGTGTATAATCTTTGATGGATTGAGGTACTTACTCAGTTTATGGGATGTAATGGGTTGAGGTATAATACCCAATGTTTGATATACGTCATACAAGTTGTGGTGGATCCCAGAAAAAAATTTGTTACTATATATGGATATGTATATGGGATGATGTGGTTATGTGTTGTATGAGGTGAATTTGGTGGTTCCTTTCCTAGGTTTTTTAAAGCCAACTTACTTTTAGAGAGAGATGCTCATGATATACATCATTGGGGAAGAGAAGGAAACCAGTGGGGAATCGAGAGTGGGGTACCCTTGATGTTTATTATTATATTTTATGCTCTCATGTATGAGATAATTGTTGAGATATAGCCATGGTGAGGCTGGGAACTTAGTATAGCTGTTTTGGTGTTGAGTTAGTTTCACTGTTGTTCACCATGCTTTTGTATGCTTTCTTTATATCTTGCACGAGAGGCTCCAGGGAGGATCCTAATGAGTATACTATTATACCCAAACTATGTATATATAAATTTTTTTTTAGGTCAACCAGAGATTTTTGGTGTTTGGGATAAATATTACTAGATCAGGGTTTAGCATGAGTTATTCAGGCTTCACAGTCGTTGTCATCTTTACCTTTTTAGTACATGTAGTTTTATTTTAGTTATTTAGTATTATATGACATTGCATGTTTTCACATGGGTTTTATTATATATATATATATATATATTAGAATAGGTTTTGGTTGTTGTACCCTTCTTACGTATCTATTCTACATGTTTCTATTAGAGGGTAATGCCTCCCATACACATGTTTATTATACCCTCAGTTCTAGTCTCCAACTTGGGGCCTACTGGGGGCGGGACTCAGACAATCACCATATCTCCCCCTCATTATAGTATAATTTGGGGGAGGGGTCATGAAAATTGGTATTGTTGAATACTATAGGTTGAATCGTAATCAATCATATTTTATGATTAATCATTTTATTGTAATTATTCTACGATCACCTATTTTTTGAAAAACCCTGAATCAAGTCATATGGCACAATATCACACATTGTATGATACGACATAGAAAAAATCTAGGGTTATTGTTATATCTTACCATAGGATATATTCCAACTGTACGCTATGACTGAACAAAATAGAAGAAATCCTTCATTCGGTATATTACAATATCATCATATATGAATTACGATATGTATTTCTTAAAAAAAGTAGATTAAACATAATTATTGAAGAACAGGGCTCTAATACCACTCATGGGTTATGGGGGATCATCCTATGATATTTATCAATAGGAAAATTCCACAACAAGAATCAATCTATCTTCAAGAAATCAAACATGAAAAAATAAATGAAGAACAACATACCTGAAATGTGATAACAACAACCTCCATCATCCTTCATAGAATGAGAATTATTGATAAAGGTCATGAAGAAGAAAACAAATGCTTCTTTCCTTTTGGGGATTACACCATCCCTTAAATACTATTTCATAATTTAAGGATTCCCATATGATTGAAGGGGTGTTAGCTCATTCACAATGGAGTGGTGGGAAAGTCTATGGGGGAAATAAAGTTTATAAAAAGATTTGCATGAAGCTGAAGTTATTCACCACATTCGCTTTCTTCACTTCACCTCACCTAATGGGAGAGATCACATCCATTTATATAGTCATCCTTAATAGTCCACCTTAAATGAGAAACACACCAGGAATATGTAACACATTAGATGCATTACTACCCATTAGAGGATCCATTGAACCAATTCAATAGACATGAAAGCAATGTTTAATCCATTCATAATGGACTGGACTGAAGGAAAGCATACATGAGAATCGTCACAGGTGAATTCATCCCATGAATTCAAATCGTATTCCAATCATAGATTACGATATAGGTAATAGAATCATCCCATGATTCTTTTATGATACACACATATCATAAGGTGTGATATGAATCACATGCATATCAGCCATTATGATTCAGACAATCATAAGATATGATTTTTCTTGATTTTAGTGCATATCCAATATAATATACATCCCATGTATATTGAATTACTAACTATTATATATCATGTAATCTTTATTATCACATGTTTTATTCCATTATATATGCATGAATCTAAACATTTAATTTTTCAATCTCTATTCCATTGATCAAATTAATATGCAACACTTTACAAAACCCATAATTTGTGTTATTTTCTAAAAAAAGAGGTTAAACATATTCAAAAATATTCAAATGAATCCTATGCACATGGTACACGAAATTTTCATGTATGTTTTAGAATTATATGAAATTAATAATCCTATCTTGAGTAAACTTGGAGCCACAGATAGGTAACCCCCAACTTTTTAGAAAAAGGAATAAGCCTACAAACCAATGGGAAGTCTAATCCAAAGTTACTGTACCTAGATATAATTTACTCAAGATATTCTCATTCATAATAACTATAATACCTAATATGTATAAACAATATTCAAAAACTAAATTCAAGATAATAACATTAATTACAAACTAATTTCAAGATAGATAAAAACTAAATCATATTTAATCATACCTAGAATCTAATGTATGACCTAAAAAATTATAAGAAGTAGTTTATCACATAAATTAAAACATACATAATATTCACCTTAGATAAAAAATTTATAGACATGGATATTCAAAAGAAATAAACAAATAAATAAACCCTTTATTTATTTTTCAAACATGAGATATAAATATTAAAATTTAATATTTAACTTAGGTATAAAAATCTCTTAGTAACAATACCTAACACATATATTTTATAAAAAATTAATAGTATATAATAAAACAAGCCAAAATATTAAATTTATTCATCTTAGGCTTGAATTTTATTTTAAAAAATATAGGGTTACTATCAATTGTAATCTAAAATTGATATCGGTGCTTAAGATAGGCGTTTTCGTAAGTTGCATGTTGTATTTAACAATATATACTATATATTCATTATGAAACGATGATATTTTTTTGTAACATAGAACCATAGGTTATGTTATTTAATAATGTACGCTGCATCGCCACCAAAAATTACATTATCACATAACATAATGTAAGTGACCCCAACACAGGTTAGATTATCACATATCATAACATTAGGGACCTAGCGCAAACTACATTATCTCATAATTTAATACCAAGGCCTCCATTGAGATTATGTTATTACATAACATATTGTTAAACATAAGCAACACAAATTACATTATACTATAACATAAAGTCAAGAAGAGGAACTGTAACACCCCAAGATTTCATAGTGTGTTATTTCTTTAAAATAATACAATAACTTGCACTACACGCAACACCGAGTTCAAGCACACCATGACTTACCAAACAAGCCGTTCAAAAGAGGTTATGAATAGTATTAAATAAATTTTAAACTTGATATAATCCTTATAATTTTAGAATCCATATTATGATTTTCTTAGACATAATGTAAGAACAAATTCATTTTCAGTATTGCACTTTTACCAACTTTTAATAGTGAACCCATTTTAAATACAATATTTTAAACTTTTTGAGTAAAGGGGGACATCAAAAAATTTAAAATGAAACATCCCAAGCTTCCACGGTACGCTTTCCTTTGAATAATACAGTAGCGTGTGTTGTACGCAACTTCGAGTTCTAACACACACCACAACCAATCAAACTAGCCGTTATGAATAGTAATACCTACTTTTTGAAATTATATATATTTTATATTTCAAAATGGACTTCATTTTTGGATTCGGAATATTGAATTTAGCCTAAGGTGAAATTTTGGTACATTTCGGATAACTTTCATATTTTGATGAATAGTGAAAATTACTAAATTTTAATTAAAAACAACTTTTTTAATCAAAATAATTAATAGTGATAAATTATGAATTTGAGTGGTTTTAAAGTATATTTAGAATATATTTTTACCATTTAATATAATTTTGGTCATTGGACATAATTTTACAATTAAACCGAACATAAACAAGTGTCAATCTTTTGATAGTTATTATCTCTTAAAAACACGCTTTTTGTTTTGACAGCGGGAATTAATTTTAAATTAATTTCTGCCACTTCTGTGTTTTGAATTTAGAAAAATTGATTCCATATTTGGAATCAGGATTTTCAAATTGTGTAAATAGGTAACTTTTATTTTAAGAAAATTTGAATAATTACTGCGGTAAATATTTTATTTACCATGGTTAAGGGTAAATCCGGTAAATAAGGGTTAAAAATTAATATTATAATAATACTAAATTACCCTAAAACGTGTCCTAGACTTATTGGTTGATACATGTTCGACCATAGGCATCTTTGGGTTGATTTTGGGACCCCATGGTGCCACTTGTAGGTGATAGGGACACTTTATTTTAATTAAGTTAAAATGAATACAAAAATGACACAAGCATATTTTTTTAGAAACATTTTTTTTACATAGGGTTATATATGTTGGATTTTAGATTATAAATATTCATTAGAAAGATAAAAATATTTCCTACATACTGATATTTTATTTATAATTTTTAGACATTAAATAATTTAATTTATTTGTGACACAATGATGATGAATTAATTACTATAATAGTAAAAAATTAAAATAATTGATATTATAAATACCCAAATAAATATAATATGAAACTTTTAATGAATTAAACTAATTTTCTAGGATAATATGATATATTAGTATTGAGTTAATGGACTTTTTTCGAAGTAATCAATCTGTTATGAGTTTCAAAAAAATCAACTATTGAATAGTGTCAAAATTGACATAAAAGAGTTCTTAAAACAAATATTATATTATTAATTGATATTAAATTCTTAAAAATCTAAGGTTCGTCCAAGAGACTTATATCATGATAGGTTCATCATTAATGGACCACTTGGGGGTCTCTTGGATTTATATAGTAAGTTTATTAACCATATTATATAAAAATACAAAGAGACATTGTAAAAGTGAAACTAATTAACTTAGAGTTAATACTTAAAGATAAGGTTAATATAAGTACCCAAACCTGTCTAAATTCTATTGGTTGAGTTGTTTTCGACCCATCCCCACCTTAAAATTTAAATAATCAACTTTGGGGCCATTAGAAATATAATAAGAATTTATTATAAACTAATATTTCTAGCTTTTCCAAAGGTGCCCCTCACCCCTCTTATAAAAGGGCCCTCCTCCTCTTTTCTTCACACCTTAAAAGCCGTTTGGTTCGGCCAAAATCTGCCCAAATACTCTCCCAACTTCCCTCACTACAACCTAGAGGCCTTAGTTTGATCAGAAAGCCAACCTATGGAGCCCTTTTGATCAAATCAAAAGGAAGAAACTGAAGAAGAGGTAATGATTTCACCACCCTTTTCCAAGTTCCTTCTTCTTCCACTTCTTCTTCCTTTGTTGTTACCATTCTAAAATAATAACTCCAGTATCATATATATACTGTGATGTTATTATAAATATGGTACAACCATATTCAGTATTCTATCCACCCTTTGAATAACATGTCACCATACGTGCGTACGTATGGTTTACCGTCTCCACGTCGTGGTGTAATTGTTATTCAATATATTATTATTTGGATGGGTATAATAATGATGTGTAACTCATGTAAATAATAAATATAACATGTTAATGATTATGTATATATGATATACCATCCATTTATAAATTATTTTAATATCAAAAGAATGATATTGTCGCTCGTGCGTACGTACGGACTACCGTCTCCACGAACGCGATGAGATTCATTCTCCATCATATCCATTCAAGTATAATTATCATTTGATGATTTAAAAATGATGTTTAAGGACTTGATATCATTATGGATATGAATAATATACAACCTATCCATTACAAACATGGCTTACGTAATAAAACATATAAAATAAAACGAGTAAGTTAACACCCGAAACAACGATAATACTAAGATATTATTAACAAATCAAAGTTAAAAGATCATATATGATATCATATTAATATATATGATTATTGTATAATTTAATAACAATTATTTCACTATTATACAGGAGGTTAACCTACCCCAACCAAGTAAAAGTACAAGGTAAGGGGTTATCATCTCACTCCTTATTCCCGTGAGATTCATGCCATATTGCCACCATTACCTTTTGTGTGGTGTATGTACTGCCCATAATTATATTCTTTGTGTAATACACTCTAATTTATGTGTATTTACATATTCATTGTATGATAACTCTTTCATGGGTTGTATGTTTCATAAGTTACCAAATTGGTAAGGGTTATTTCGCAATCTCTTCATTATCCGAGGTTGTTTATACGTAATAATCTACTGGGATCTCTTTATCATCCACATCCATGTTTCTTAAAAATGAATTTCAAAACATTTTTACTATTTACAAGAATATGGGTTAAAGTCATTTATACCCTTATGTGTTTCGAAAGGAATCTTTCCATCGTTTTCCAAACAAGGCACTTTTAACCTTTTCGACAAATTTAAGGTAAGAATGTTTTTTTAACATATACGGCGGGTGCGGCTATTTACCACCGTTATAAAATCATCAAAGCTTCCCTTACAAGCTTATAAGAATATTTTCAAATTGAATGTATTATTTTATAATTATATTACTTTTAAAATTATTAAAAAAAAGAGATATTTCTCTAAAATAGTGTTGATTTCATCTATGTCAACATCCTTTTATGGATTTTAAGCTTATTTGAAGTTGATTTATTATACAAAACATCCATATTTTATTGAAGGTTTTGTGATATTTTTGACTGTGGATAAGTTATTCTTATGTGACTCATGGTTTTTGTTTAAAGTATTGACATTTCATAAGTTATTTTTAATCCGAATTTTTATTCAACCTTTCATTCAGATGAATGTGTTAGACAAGTATGTTCCGGGATGGGGACCGGTAAAAGTTAGCCCTCCGGTTTGGTCTCCGGTTATTAGAGGAACTCCGGTTTGGTCTCCAGTTATTAGAGGAACTCCGGGTTGGTGTCCGGTTATTAGAGGCACTCCGGGTTGGTGTCCGGTTATTAGAGGAACTCCGGGTTGGGTTCCGATTACAGTTAGCCCCAAGGTCTTGGGATGAGGCCTTGACAAAGAAATTAATGTTCAGAATTATGCATTCCATCATTATGAAAGTGGTTATTGATTTTTCATGTGATTATTCGATTAGTAGAATATCCATGTGAATAAGTAAATGACATTATTTCATTTTACTTTTTCCATACTATGTTGAAGTTCAAGTTTAAAAGGCTTTTGTTTTAGTAATGCATTGTCTTAAATGTTTATGCTTATTTTGAATGTTCCGCTATATTGTTATCCTTACTGGGAATTTGAGCTCACCCCTTTTCTATGTTTTATTTTTCCCAGGATGTGAAGAAGTAAGTTATGAATGACCTGCAGGGATATTATGAGGGGATAATAGTGTGGACTGTGGAGACATTATGTTGTTGTAGTAGTTTTTCATTTTATGATGTAATGTAAAACTTATGAATATATCTAGTGTTTCCAAGGCTACTAAACCAATCAGTCTTTCGAGATTTGATCTTTCTTGTGATCATGCCAATGTTATGTAATAATGCATTGACTCTGGGTAACTAGGGTCGGGGCGTTACAGTTGGTATTAGAGGAAGTTTAGTACAAACCTTGGAAGCTAGATTTAGATAAACTCTGATTAGAGCACATCGATTTAAGATAGAATTTGAGGATTAGTATAGAAGAACTTCCTAGAATTTTGGTATTGTAGAGATTTTGTGAGTTTTCTGAGCAATACATCCCTGTCTGGATACAAGCAGGTAGAGGCGGCTCTGGCACAGATGTACCTAGGGGTAAAACCCGAAAACACCGCTTTGAGCTAGAATCGAACGGGAACTGTTGCACGACAATGGGCCTTGCTGCACTCTTGGTTACGACACTCCCGGGGGATATGTTTAGGATAATTCTCATTTTCTTTACAAACCATTATGAAGGGTTTATGTGGATTTACTTCCTCAAAGGAGAAATTTATATGATTATGGATTATATCCATAAACTATTTAATTTATGTTTTGTGTCTTACAAGTTTGGGATTAGGTATTGTTATTCATAAACTAATCTAGTGTATGCCATTGTTTAGAAATGGCGCCCAGTAGAAGGAATGAGAACTCCAGCAATGCACATGATCCAAAGAGAAAGAAGGATCATATCTTTCATGGCCTTAAGCCAGAATTTATAAGAGAAATAGTCTCCCATTTATTATCATCATACGAAGAAATAATATCATGTGTTGATAAGATAAGTAAAGATTTTACTGAGTCCTATGGCTTTGAAGGGAAGCAAGAGAAGAAAAGGATGGAAGAGAGAAAGATGGATAAAGGGAAGAGGGAAAAGAATAATTTTCCCATATGTGATAACTGTGGGAAGAAACACCCTGGAACTTGTCTGAAAGGAATGGGAGTTTGTTATAAGTGTGGTGGAAAAGGGCACAAAGTACATGACTGCAAGGGTAAGAAAATGGTTTCAAATGTACAATGCTTCATTTGCAAGGAGTTTGGACACTATGTGAACCTATGTCCTAGTCATCAGAATATGCCGCAAATGATGTTATTGGATAATAATCAAGTTATGATACTACCACAGATGAAGAGGAATGATTAGAGTTCTTATGTTGATTATGTCAATTGAGTGTTGTATCAACAATGTACTTGTTATAATAATTATGGAGTATATAAGGATTGTACTGCAGTACTATTTCATTAAGGACTTGAGATTGTGTGGAACAAAGAAAAGTGACTCAATAGCAGGTTAAATTTTTGGAAAATATATGGTTGAGAGAATGATAAACCATAATATGGTTCTGATACCGAGGTAGTGATTTTAGAATAATACATGATTGATTTGGATAAATTATATTGGATATTCTTGACTACCTTGAAACTAATTAATGATTTGTATATTCCATCATTGTTGGGGTTTAAAACATTTTTGGATTGATGAAGTATATCCAACATTCTATATGGAATAAGGGAGCATGAATGTAATCAATATGGATTATGGTAATTCAGGATGTTTCAGTGTTTTAAAAGAATACATGATGAAGGTATTCATATGCTATTACGTGGTAAAAAGGATCTACATTATGTTTAACTTCCTTATAAATGTGGGACTGTGAGTTTGGTCAGAAGTATTTTGGATAAATTCTAGTTTGAGATTAATTTTGGATTGCCATAAAAGGACAACCCGGAGGTCGGGCGGCAACCCGTCGCGTCCGGCAAGGCCGCGAGACTTGAACCCGCAACCGAAGGGTGACAAGGGTGTATCACCTACCACTGGCCCAAGAGATGTCCTGTATTAAATAATGTAGTTTTTTAAAAGATCTGGTAGATGAATTATAAATTCATTTATTTTGGAACCCTGTACGAATAGTATAAATAGAATTTTTTTTACGAGTGAAAGATGAGTTTGTGGTAGAAATTTATTAATGGACAAAACTCTAATTATAAAGTAAGTATATATCCTTATGATCTTAGCCAATCTCATAAATAAATTCCTCAACGTTAAGAAAAGGAACTTAGAACAAAAATGTTGTCCTAGATGGTACCTTAAATCATCACTAATTTATGGCTTTGGGATTGTTGGCCTTTTCATAGCCATGTTCTCTACCACTCTCCATCAGATAATTGATGGTTATATTTCCCTTCCATATCCATATTTTCCTACATGGAACCCTAGTATGTGTTATTTTCGGTAATCTTCATACTTTCCACTCTTTATTTTAAATAGAGGCCTCATTAATTCATTTTTCGATGTGGGATTTCAACTAAGATATTTTGAAACGTCAAAAATGTGTTATCCTAATACCCTATGTTTTGTTGAACCGATGGTATTTCAAATCATCATAGATTGATGAGTTTAAGGACCTCAATTTTATACTTGTTTGTGATTGATGACCTCAATCACTACCTATAAATATTTACGTTTTTCCTCCAATTATATGTCTCTAATTGCCACCAATGTTCTCCTAATCGAGATCATAATTTGGTGGTGACCCTTTCATTTCTCTTTTCCTCATATTAAGACTAAATTTTAGTAACCCAATTTCCGATGTGGGTTTTCCCACAAAGATATTTTTTATTTTCAACCTTTTATTTTTGAAGAACAATTTCAAATTGCGAGGACACAATTTATTGAAGGAGGGGAGAATGTAACACCCCAAGATTTCATAGTGTGTTATTTCTTTAAAATGATACAATAACTTGCACTACACGCAACACCGAGTTCAAGCACACCATGACTTACCAAACAAGCCGTTCAAAAGAGGTTATGAATAGTATTAACTAAATTTTAAAATTTATATAATCCTTATAATTTTAGAATCCATATTATGAGTTTCTTAGACATAATGTAAGAACAAATTCATTTTCAGTATTGCACTTTTACCAACTTTTAATAGTGAACCCATTTTAAATACAATATTGTAAACTTTTTGAGTAAAGGGGGACATCAAAAAATTTAAAATGAAACATCCCAAGCTTCCACGGTACGCTTTCCTTTGAATAATACAGTAGCGTGTGTTGTACGCAACTTCGAGTTCTAACACACACCACAACCAATCAAACTAGCCGTTATGAATAGTAATACCTACTTTTTGAAATTATATATATTTTATATTTTAAAATGGACTTCATTTTTGGATTCGGAATATCGAATTTAGCCTAAGGTGAAATTTTGGTACATTTCGGATAACTTTCATATTTTGATGAATAGTGAAAATTACTAAATTTTAATTAAAAACAACTTTTTTAATCAAAATAATTAATAGTGATAAATTATGAATTTGAGTGGTTTTAAAGTATATTTAGAATATATTTTTACCATTTAATATAATTTTGGTCATTGGACATAATTTTACAATTAAACCGAACATAAACAAGTGTCAATCTTTTGATAGTTATTATCTCTTAAAAACACGCTTTTTGTTTTGACAGCGGGAATTAATTTTAAATTAATTTCTGCCACTTATGTGTTTTGAATTTAGAAAAATGGATTCCATATTTGGAATCATGATTTTCAAATTGTGTAAATAGGTAACTTTTATTTTAATAAATTTTGAATAATTACTGCGGTAAATATTTTATTTACCATGGTTAAGGGTAAATCCGGTAAATAAGGGTTAAAAATTAATATTATAATAATACTAAATTACCCTAAAATGTGTCCTAGACTTATTGGTTGATACATGTTCGACCATAGGCATCTTTGGGTCGATTTTGGGACCCCATGGTGCCACTTGTAGGTGATAGGGACACTTTATTTTACTTAAGTTAAAATGAATACAAAAATGACACAAGCATATTTCTTTTAGAAAATATTTTTTTACATAGGGTTATATATGTTGGATTTTAGATTATAAATATTCATTAGAAAGATAAAAAGATTTCCTACATACTGATATTTTATTTATAATTTTTAGACATTAAATAATTTAATTTATTTGTGACACAATGATGATGAATTAATTACTATAATAGTAAAAAATTAAAATAATTGATATTATAAATACCCAAATAAATATAATATGAAACTTTTAATGAATTAAACTAATTTTATAGGATAATATGATATATTAGTATTGATTTAATGGACTTTTTTTGAATTAATCAATCTGTTATGAGTTTCACAAAAATCAACTATTGAATAGTGTCAAAATTGACATAAAAGAGTTCTTAAAACAAATATTATATTATTAATTGATATTAAATTCTTAAAAATCTAAGGTTCGTCCAAGAGACTTATATCATGATAGTTTCATCATTAATGGACCACTTGGGGGTCTCTTGGATTTATATATTAAGTTTATTAACCATATTATATAAAAATACAAAGAGACATTGTAAAAGTGAAACTAATTAACTTAGAGTTAATACTTAAAGATAAGGTTAATATAAGTACCCAAACCTGTCTAAATTCTATTGGCTGAGTTGTTTTCGACCCATCCCCACCTTAACATTTAAATAATAAACTTTGGGGCCATTAGAAACAGAATAAGAATTTATTATAAACTAATATTTCTAGCTTTTCCAAAGGTGCCCCTCACCCCTCTTATAAAAGGGCCCTCCTCCTCCTCTTTTCTTCACACCTTCAAAGCCTTTTGGTTCGGACAAACTCTGCCCAAATACTCTCCCAACTTCCCTCACTACAACCTAGAGGACTTAGTTTGATCAGAAAGCCAACCTATGGAGCCCTTTTGATCAAATCAAAAGGAAGAAACCGAAGAAGAGGTAATGATTTCACCACCCTTTTCCAAGTTCCTTCTTCTTCCACTTCTTCTTCCTTTGTTGTTACCATTCAAAAATAATAACTCCAGTATCATATATATACTATGATGTTATTATAAATATGGTACAACCATATTCAGTATTCTATCCACCCTTTGAATAACATGTCACCATACGTGCGTACGTATGGCTTACCGTCTCCACGTCGTGGTGTAATTGTTATTAAATATATTATTATTTGGATGGGTATAATAATGATGTGTAACTCATGTAAATAATAAATATAACATGTTAATGATTCTGTATATATGATATAACATCCATTTATATATTATTTTAATATCAAAAGAATGATATTGTCGCTCGTGCGTACGTACGGACTACCGTCTCCGCGAACGCGATGAGATTCATTCTCCATCATATCCATTCAAGTATAATTATCATTTTCTGATTTAAAAATGATGTTTAAGGACTTGATATCATTCTGGATATGAATAATATACAACCTATCCATTACAAACATGGCTTACGTAATAAAACATATAAAAGAAAATGAGTAAGTTAACACCCGAAACAACGATAATACTAAGATATTATTAACAAATCAAAGTTAAAAGATCATATATGATATCATATTAATATATATGATTCTTGTATAATTTAATAACAATTATTTCACTATTATACAGGAGGTTAACCTACCCCAACCAAGTAAAAGTACAAGGTAAGGGGTTTTCATCTCACTCCTTATTCCCGTGAGATTCATGCCATATTGCCACCATTACCTTTTGTGTGGTGTATGTACTGCCCATAATTATATTCTTTGTGTAATACACTCTAATTTATGTGTATTTACATATTCATTGTATGATACCTCTTTCATGGGTTGTATGTTTCATAAGTTACCAAATTGGTAAGGGTTATTTCGCAATCTCTTCATTATCTGAGGTTGTTTATACGTAATAATCTACTGGGATCTCTTTATCATCCACATCCATGTTTCTTAAAAATGAATTTCAAAACATTTTTACTATTTACAAGAATATGGGTTAAAGTCATTTATACCCTTATGTGTTTCGAAAGGAATCTTTCCGTCGTTTTCCAAACAAGGCACTTTTAACCTTTTCGACAAATTTAAGGTAAGAATGTTTTTTTAACATATACGGCGGGTGCAGCTATTTACCACCGTTATAAAATCATCAAAGCTTCCCTTACAAGCTTATAAGAATATTTTCAAATTGAATGTATTATTTTATAATTATGTTACTTTTAAAATGATTAAAAAAAAGAGATATTTCTCTAAAATAGTGTTGATTTCATCTATGTCAACATCCTTTTTTGGATTTTAAGCTTATTTGAAGTTGATTTATTATACAAAACATCCATATTTTATTGAAGGTTTTGTGATATTTTTGACTGTGGATAAGTTATTCTTATGTGACTCATGGTTTTTGTTTAAAGTATTGACATTTCATAAGTTATTTTTAATCCGAATGTTTATTCAACCTTTCATTCAGATAAATGTGTTAGACAAGTACGTTCCGGGCTGAGGACCGGTAAAAGTAAGCCCTCCGGTTTGGTCTCCGGTTATTAGAGGAACTCCGGTTTGGTCTCCGGTTATTAGAGGAACTCCGGGTTGGTGTCCGGTTATTAGAGGCACTCCGGGTTGGTGTCTGGTTATTAGAGGCACTCCGGGTTGGGTTCCAGTTACAGTTAGCCCCAAGGTCTTGGGACGAGGCCTTGAAAAAGAAATTAAAGTTCAGCATTTTGTATTCCATCATTATGAAAGTGGTTATTGATTTTTCATGTGATTATTCGTTTAGTAGAATATCCATGTGAATAAGTAAATGGAATTATTTCATTTTACTTTTTCCATACTATGTTGAAGTTCAAGTTTAAAAGGCTTTTGTTTTAGTAATGCATTGCCTTAAATGTTTATGCTTATTTTGAATGTTCCGCTATATTGTTATCCTTACTGGGCATTTGAGCTCACCCCTTTTCTATGTTTTCTTTTTCCCAGGATGTGAAGAAGTAAGTTATGAATGACCTGCAGGGATATTATGAGGGGATAATAGTGTGGACTGTGGAGACATTATGTTGTTGTAGTAGTTTTTCATTTTATGATGTAATGTAAAACTTATGAATATATCTAGTGTTTCCAAGGCTACTAAACCAATCGGTCTTTCGATATTTGATCTTTCTTGTGATCATGCCAATGTTATGTAATAATGCACTGACTCTGGGTAACTAGGGTCGGGGCGTTACAGTTGGTATCAGAGGAAGTTTAGTACAAACCTTGGAAGCTAGATTAAGATAAACTCTGATTAGAGCACATCGATTTAAGATAGACTTTGAGGATTAGTATAGAAGAACTTCCTAGAATTTTGGTATTGTAGAGATTTTGTGAGTTTTCTGAGCAATACATCCCTGTTTGGATACGAGCAGGTAGAGGCGGCTCTGGCACAGATGTACCTAGGGGTAAAACCTGAAAACACCGCTTTGAGCTAGACTCGAACGGGAACTGGTGCACGACAACGGGACTTGCTGCACTCTTGGTTACGACACTCCCGGGGGATATGCTTAGGATAATTATCATTTTCTTTACAAACCATTATGAAGGGTTTATGTGGATTTACTTCCTCAAAGGAGAAATTTATATGATTATGGATTATATCCATAAACTATTTAATTTATGTTATGTGTCTTACAAGTTTGGGATTAGGTATTGTTATTCATAAACTAATCTAGTGTATGCCATTGTTTAGAAATGGCGCCCAGTAGAAGGAATGAGAACTTCAGCAATGCACATGATCCAAAGAGAAAGAAGGATCATATCTTTCATGGCCTTAAGCCAGAATTTATAAGAGAAATAGTCTCCCATTTATTATCATCATACGAAGAAATAATATCATGTGTTGATAATATAAGTAAAGATTTTACTGAGTCCTATGGCTTTGAAGGGAAGCAAGAGAAGAAAAGGATAGAAGAGAGAAATATGGATAAAGGGAAGAGGGAAAAGAAGAATTTTCCCATATGTGATAACTGTGGGAAGAAACACCCTGGAACTTGTCTGAAAGGAATGGGAGTTTGTTATAAGTGTGGTGGAAAAGGGCACAAAGTACATGACTGCAAGGGTAAGAAAATGGTTTCAAATGTACAATGCTTCATTTGCAAGGAGTTTGGACACTATGTGAACCTATGTCCTAGTCATCAGAATATGCCGCAAATGATGTTATTGGATAATAATCAAGTTATGATACTACCACAGATGAAGAGGAATGATTAGAGTTCTTATGTTGATTATGTCAATTGAGTGTTGTATCAACAATGTACTTGTTATAATAATTATGGAGTATATAAGGATTGTACTGCAATACTATTTCATTAAGGACTTGATATTGTGTGGAAGAAAGAAAAGTGACTCAATAGCAGGTTAAATTTTTGGAAAATATATGGTTGAGAGAATGATAAACCATAATATGGTTCTGATACCCAGGTATTGATTTTAGAATAATACATGATTGATTTGGATAAATTATATTGGATATTATTGACTACCTTGAAACTAATTAATGATTTGTATATTCCATCATTTTTGGGGTTTAAAACATTTTTGGATTGATGAAGTATATCCAGCATTCTATATGGAATAAGGGAGCATGAATGTAATCAATATGGATTATGGTAATTTAGGATGTTTTAGTGTTTTAAAAGAATACATGATGAAGGTATTCATATGCTATTACGTGGTAAAAAGGATCTACATTATGTTTAACTTCCTTATAAATGTTGGACTGTGAGTTTGGTCATAAGTATTTTGGATAAATTCTAGTTTGAGATTAATTTTGGATTGCCATAAAAGGACAACCCGGAGGTCGGGCAGCAACCCGTCGCGTCCGGCAAGGCCGCGAGACTTGAACCTGCAACCGAAGGGCGACAAGGGTGTATCACCTACCACTGGCCCAAGAGATGTCCTGGATTAAATAATGTAGTTTTGTAAAAGATCTGGTAGATGAATTATAAATTCGTTTATTTTGGAACCCTGTACGAATAGTATAAATAGAATTTTTTTTACGAGTGAAAGATGAGTTTGTGGTAGAAATTTATTAATGGACAAAACTCTAATTATAAAGTAAGTATATATCCTTATGATCTTAGCCAATCTCATAAATAAATTCCTCAATGTTAAGAAAAGGAACTTAGAACAAAAATGTTGTCCTAGATGGTACCTTAAATCATCACTAATTTATGGCTTTGGGATTGTTGGCCTTTTCATAGCCATGTTCTCTACCACTCTCCATCAGATAATTGATGGTTAGATTTCTATTCCATATCCATATTTTCCTACATGGAACCCTAGTATGTGTTATTTTCGGTAATCTTCATACTTTCCACTCTTTATTTTAAATAGAGGCCTCATTAATTCATTTTTCGATGTGGGATTTCAACTAAGATATTTTGAAACGTCAAAAATGTGTTATCCTAATACCCTATGTTTTGTTGAACTGATGGTATTTCAAATCATCATAGATTGATGAGTTTAAGGACCTCAATTTTATACTTGTTTGTGATTGATGACCTCAATCACTACCTATAAATATTTACGTTTTCCCTCCAATTATATGTCTCTAATTGCCACCAATGTTCTCCTAATCGAGATCATAATTTGGTGGTGACCCTTTCATTTCTCTTTTCCTCATATTAAGACTAAATTTTAGTAACCCAATTTCCGATGTGGGTTTTCCCACAAAGATATTTTTTATTTTCAACCTTTTATTTTCAAAGAACAATTTCAAATTGCGAGGACGCAATTTATTGAAGGAGGGGAGAATGTAACACCCCAAGATTTCATAGTGTGTTATTTCTTTAAAATAATACAATAACTTGCACTACACGCAACACCGAGTTCAAGCACACCATGACTTACCAAACAAGCCGTTCAAAAGAGGTTATGAATAGTATTAACTAAATTTTAAACTTTATATAATCCTTATAATTTTAGAATCCATATTATGAGTTTCTTAGACATAATGTAAGAACAAATTCATTTTCAGTATTGTACTTTTACCAACTTTTAATAGTGAACCCATTTTAAATACAATATTTTAAACTTTTTGAGTAAAGGGGGACATCAAAAAATTTAAAATGAAACATCCCAAGCTTCCACGGTACGCTTTCCTTTGAATAATACAGTAGCGTGTGTTGTACGCAACTTCGAGTTCTAACACACACGACAACCAATCAAACTAGCCGTTATGAATAGTAATACCTACTTTTTGAAATTATATATATTTTATATTTCAAAATGGACTTCATTTTTGGATTCGGAATATCGAATTTAGCCTAAGGTGAAATTTTGGTACATTTCAGATAACTTTCATATTTTGATGAATAGTGAAAATTACTAAATTTTAATTAAAAACAACTTTTTTAATCAAAATAATTAATAGTGATAAATTATGAATTTGAGTGGTTTTAAAGTATATTTAGAATATATTTTTACCATTTAATATAATTTTGGTCATTGGACATAATTTTACAATTAAACCGAACATAAACAAGTGTCAATCTTTTGATAGTTATTATCTCTTAAAAACACGCTTTTTTGTTTTGACAGCGGGAATTAATTTTAAATTAATTTCTCCCAATTCTATGTTTTGAATTTAGAAAAATGGATTCCATATTTGGAATCAGGATTTTCAAATTGTGTAAATAGGTAACTTTTATTTTTATACATTTTGAATAATTACTGCGGTAAATATTTTATTTACCATGGTTAAGGGAAAATCCGGTAAATAAGGGTTAAAAATTAATATTATAATAATACTAAATTACCCTAAAACGTGTCCTAGACTTATTGGTTGATACATGTTCGACCATATTCATCTTTGGGTCGATTTTGGGACCCCATGGTGCCACTTGTAGGTGATAGGGACACTTTATTTTAATTAAGTTAAAATGAATACAAAAATGACACAAGCATATTTCTTTTAGAAATTTTTCTTTTACATAGGGTTATATATGTTGGATTTTAGATTATAAATATTCATTAGAAAGATAAAAAGATTTCCTACATACGGATATTTTATTTATAATTTTTAGACATTAAATAATTTAATTTATTTGTGACACAATGATGATGAATTAATTACTATAATAGTAAAAAATTAAAATAATTAATATTATAAATACCCAAATAAATATAATATGAAACTTTTAATGAATTAAACTAATTTTATAGGATAATATGATATATTAGGATTGATTTAATGGACTTTGTTCGAAGTAATCAATCTGTTATGAGTTTCACAAAAATCAACTATTGAATAGTGTCAAAATTGACATAAAAGAGTTCTTAAAACAAATATTATATTATTAATTGATATTAAATTCTTAAAAATCTAAGGTTCGTCCAAGAGACTTATATCATGATAGGTTCATCATTAATGGACCACTTGGGGGTCTCTTGGATTTATATAGTAAGTTTATTAACCATATTATATAAAAATACAAAGAGACATTGTAAAAGTGAAACTAATTAACTTAGAGTTAATAATTAAAGATAAGGTTAATATAAGTACCCAAACCTATCTAAATTCTATTGGTTGAGTTGTTTTCGACCCATCCCCACCTTAACATTTAAATAATCAACTTTGGGGCCATTAGAAACAGAATAAGAATTTATTATAAACTAATATTTCTAGCTTTTCCAAAGGTGCCCCTCACCCCTCTTATAAAAGGGCACTCCTCCTTCTCTTTTCTTCACACCTTCAAAGCCTTTTGGTTTGGCCAAACTCTGCCCAAATACTCTCCCAACTTCCCTCACTACAACCTAGAGGCCTTAGTTTGATCAGAAAGCCAACCTATTGAGCCCTTTTGATCAAATCAAAAGGAAGAAACCGAAGAAGAGGTAATGATTTCACCACCCTTTTCCAAGTTCCTTCTTCTTCCACTTCTTCTTCCTTTGTTGTTACCATTCTAAAATAATAACTCCAGTATCATATATATACTGTGATGTTATTATAAATATGGTACAAACATATTCAGTATTCTATCCACCCTTTGAATAACATGTCACCATACGTGCGTACGTATGGCTTACCGTCTCCACGTCGTGGTGTAATTGTTATTTAATATATTATTATTTGGATGGGTATAATAATGACGTGTAACTCATGTAAATAATAAATATAACATGTTAATGATTCTGTATATATGATATACCATCCATTTATATATTATTTTAATATCAAAAGAATGATATTGTCGCTCGTGCGTACGTACGGACTACCGTCTCCACGAACGCGATGAGATTCATTCTCCATCATATCCATTCAAGTATAATTATCATTTTCTGATTTAAAAATGATGTTTAAGGACTTGATATCATTCTGGATATGAATAATATACAACCTATCCATTACAAACATGGCTTACTTAATAAAACATATAAAAGAAAACGAGTAAGTTAACACCCTAAACAACAATAATACTAAGATATTATTAACAAATCAAAGTTAAAAGATCATATATGATATCATATTAATATATATGATTCTTGTATAATTTAATAACAATTATTTCACTATTATACAGGAGGTTAACCTACCCCAAACAAGTAAAAGTACAAGGTAAGGGGTTTTCATCTCACTCCTTATTCCCATGCGATTCATGCCATATTGCCACCATTACCTTTTGTGTGGTGTATGTACTGCCCATAATTATATTCTTTGTGTAATAAACTCTAATTTATGTGTATTTACATATTCATTGTATGATACCTCTTTCATGGGTTGTATGTTTCATAATTTACCAAATTGGTAAGGGTTATTTCGCAATCTCTTCATTATCTGAGGTTGTTTATACGTAATAATCTACTGGGATCTCTTTATCATCCACATCCATGTTTCTTAAAAATGAATTTCAAACATTTTTACTATTTACAAGAATATGGGTTAAAGTCATTTATACCCTTATGTGTTTCGAAAGGAATCTTTCCGTCGTTTTCCAAACAAGGCACTTTTAACCTTTTCGACAAATTTAAGGTAAGAATGTTTTTTTAACATATACGGCGGGTGCGGCTATTTACCACCGTTATAAAATCATCAAAGCTTCCCTTAAAATCTTATAAGAATATTTTCAAATTGAATGTATTATTTTATAATTATGTTACTTTTAAAATGATTAAAAAAAAGATATATTTCTCTAAAATAGTGTTGATTTCATCTATGTCAACATCCTTTTATGGATTTTAAGCTTATTTGAAGTTGATTTATTATACAAAACATCCATATTTTATTGAAGGTTTTGTGATATTTTTGACTGTGGATAAGTTATTCTTATGTGACTCATGGTTTTTGTTTAAAGTATTGACATTTCATAAGTTATTTTTAATCCGAATGTTCATTCAACCTTTCATTCAGATGAATGTGTTAGACTAGTATGTTCCGGGCTGGGGACCGGTAAAAGTAAGCCCTCCGGTTTGGTCTCCGGTTATTAGAGGAACTCCGGTTTGGTCTCCGGTTATTAGAGGAACTCCGGGTTGGTGTCCGGTTATTAGAGGAACTCCGGGTTGGTGTCCGGTTATTAGAGGCACTCCGGGTTGGGTTCCGGTTACAGTTAGCCCCAAGGTCTTGGGACGAGGCCTTGACAAAGAAATTAAAGTTCAGAATTATGCATTCCATCATTATGAAAGTGGTTATTGATTTTGCATGTGATTATTCGATTAGTAGAATATCCATGTGAATAATTAAATGGCATTATTTCATTTTACTTTTTCCATACTATGTTGAAGTTCAAGTTTAAAAGGCTTTTGTTTTAGTAATGCATTGCCTTAAATGTTTATGCTTATTTTGAATGTTCCGCTATATTGTTATCCTTACTGGGCATTTGAGCTCACCCCTTTTCTATGTTTTATTTTTCCCAGGATGTGAAGAAGTAAGTTATGAATGACCTGCAGGGATATTATGAGGGGATAATAGTGTGGACTGTGGAGACATTATGTTGTTGTAGTAGTTTTTCATTTTATGATGTAATGTAAAACTTATGAATATATCTAGTGTTTCCAAGGCTACTAAACCAATCGGTCTTTTGATATTTGATCTTTCTTGTGATCATGCCAATGTTATGTAATAATGCACTGACTCTGGGTAACTAGGGTCGGGGCGTTACAGTTGGTATCAGAGGAAGTTTAGTACAAACCTTGGAAGCTAGATTTAGATAAACTCTGATTAGAGCACATCGATTTAAGATAGAATTTGCGGATTAGTATAGAAGAACTTCCTAGAATTTTGGTATTATAGAGATTTTGTGAGTTTTCTGAGCAATACATCCCTGTCTGGATACGAGCAGGTAGAGGCGGCTCTAGCATAGATGTACCTAGGGGTAAAACCCGAAAACACCGCTTTGAGCTAGACTCGAACGGGAACTGGTGCATGACAACGGGCCTTGCTGCACTCTTGGTTACGACACTCCCGGGGGATATGCTTAGGATAATTCTCATTTTCTTTACAAACCATTATGAAGGGTTTGTGTGTATTTACTTCCTCAAAGGAGAAATTTATATGATTATGGATTATATCCATAAACTATTTAATTTATGTTATGTGTCTTACAAGTTTGGGATTAGGTATTGTTATTCATAAACTAATCTAGTGTATGCCATTGTTTAGAAATGGCGCCCAATAGAAGGAATGAGAACTCCAGCAATGCACATGATCTAAAGAGAAAGAAGGATCATATCTTTCATGGCCTTAAGCCAGAATTTATAAGAGAAATAGTCTCCCATTTATTATCATCATACGAAGAAATAATATCATGTGTTGATAAGATAAGTAAAGATTTTACTGAGTCCTATGGCTTTGAAGGGAAGCAAGAGAAGAAAAGGATGGAAGAGAGAAAGATGGATAAAGGGAAGAGGGAAAAGAAGAATTTTCCCATATGTGATAACTGTGGGAAGAAACACCCTGGAACTTGTCTGAAAGGAATGGGAGTTTGTTATAAGTGTGGTGGAAAAGGGCACAAAGTACATGACTTCAAGGGTAAGAAAATGGTTTCAAATGTACAATGCTTCATTTGCAAGGAGTTTGGACACTATGTGAACCTATGTCCTAGTCATCAGAATATGCCGCAAATGATGTTATTGGATAATAATCAAGTTATGATACTACCACAGATGAAGAGGAATGATTAGAGTTATTATATTGATTATGTCAATTGAGTGTTGTATCAACAATGTACTTGTTATAATAATTATGGAGTATATAAGGATTGTACTGCAGTACTATTTCATTAAGGACTTGAGATTGTGTGGAACAAAGAAAAGTGACTCAATAGCAGGTTAATTTTTTTGAAAATATATGGTTGAGAGAATGATAAACCATAATATGGTTCTGATACCGAGGTAGTGATTTTAGAATAATACATGATTGATTTGGATAAATTATATTGGATATTCTTGACTACCTTGAAACTAATTAATGATTTGTATATTCCATCATTGTTGGGGTTTAAAACATTTTTGGATTGATGAAGTATATCCAGCATTCTATATGGAATAAGGGAGCATGAATGTAATCAATATGGATTATGGTAATTCAGGATGTTTCAGTGTTTTAAAAGAATACATGATGAAGGTATTAATATGCTATTATGTGGTAAAAAGGATCTACATTATGTTTAACTTCCTTATAAATGTTGGACTGTGAGTTTGGTCAGAAGTATTTTGGATAAATTCTAGTTTGAGATTAATTTTGGATTGCCATAAAAGGACAACCCGGAGGTCGGGCGGCAACCCGTCGCGTCCGGCAAGGCCGCGAGACTTGAAACCGCAACCAAAGGGCGACAAGGGTGTATCACCTACCACTGGCCCAAGAGATGTCCTGGATTAAATAATGTAGTTTTTTAAAAGATCTGGTAGATGAATTATAAATTCGTTTATTTTGGAACCCTGTACGAATAGTATAAATAGAATTTTTTTACGAGTGAAAGATGAGTTTGTGGTAGAAATTTATTAATGGACAAAACTCTAATTATAAAGTAAGTATATCTCCTTATGATCTTAGCCAATCTCATAAATAAATTCCTCAACATTAAGAAAAGGAACTTAGAACAAAAATGTTTTCCTAGATGGTACCTTAAATCATCACTAATTTATGGCTTTGGGATTGTTGGCCTTTTCATAGCCATGTTCTCTACCACTCTCCATCAGATAATTGATGGTTAGATTTCTCTTCCATGTCCATATTTTTATACATGGAACCCTAGTATGTGTTATTTTCGGCAATCTTCATACTTTCCACTCTTTATTTTAAATAGAGGCCTCATTAATTCATTTTTCGATGTGGGATTTCAACTAAGATATTTTGAAACGTCAAAAATGTGTTATCCTAATACCCTATGTTTTGTTGAACCGATGGTATTTCAAATCATCATAGATTGATGAGTTTAAGGACCCCAATTTTATACTTGTTTGTGATTGATGACCTCAATCACTACCTATAAATATTTACGTTTTTCCTCCAATTATATGTCTCTAATTGCCACCAATGTTCTCCTAATCGAGATCATAATTTGGTGGTGACCCTTTCATTTCTCTTTTCCTCATATTAAGACTAAATTTTAGTAACCCAATTTCCGATGTGGGTTTTCCCACAAAGATATTTTTTATTTTCAACCTTTTATTTTCGAAGAACAATTTCAAATTGCGAGGAAGCAATTTATTGAAGGAGGGGAGAATGTAACACCCCAAGATTTCATAGTGTGTTATTTCTTTAAAATAATACAATAACTTGCACTACACGCAACACCGAGTTCAAGCACACCATGACTTACCAAACAAGCCATTCAAAAGAGGTTATGAATAGTATTAACTAAATTTTAAACTTTATATAATCCTTATAATTTTAGAATCCATATTATGAGTTTCTTAGACATAATGTAAGAACAAATTCATTTTCAGTATTGCACTTTTACCAACTTTTAATAGTGAACCCATTTTAAATAAAATATTTTAAACTTTTTGAGTAAAGGGGGACATCAAAAAATTTAAAATGAAACATCCCAAGCTTCCACGGTACGCTTTCCTTTGAATAATACAGTAGCGTGTGTTGTACGCAACTTCGAGTTCTAACACACACCACAACCAATCAAACTAGCCGTTATGAATAATAATACCTACTTTTTGAAATTATATATATTTTATATTTCAAAATGGACTTCATTTTTGGATTCGTAATATCAAATTTAGCCTAAGGTGAAATTTTGGTACATTTCGGATAACTTTCATATTTTGATGAATTGTGAAAATTACTAAATTTTAATTAAAAAAAACTTTTTTAATCAAAATAATTAATAGTGATAAATTATGAATTTGAGTGGTTTTAAAGTATATTTAGAATATATTTTTACCATTTAATATAATTTTGGTCATTGGACATAATTTTACAATTAAACCGAACATAAACAAGTGTCAATCTTTTGATATTTATTATCTCTTAAAAACACGCTTTTTGTTTTGACAGCGGGAATTAATTTTAAATTAATTTCTGCCACTTCTGTGTTTTGAATTTAGAAAAATGGATTCCATATTTGGAATCAGGATTTTCAAATTGTGTAAATAGGTAACTTTTATTTTTAGACATTTTGAATAATTACTGCGGTAAATATTTTATTTACCATGGTTAAGGGTAAATCCGGTAAATAAGGGTTAAAAATTAATATTATAATAATAATAAATTACCCTAAAACGTGTCCTAGACTTATTGGTTGATAAATGTTCGACCATAGGAATCTTTGGGTCGATTTTGGGACCCCATGGTGCCACTTGTAGGTGATAGGGACACTTTATTTTAATTAAGTTAAAATGAATACAAAAATGACACAAGCATATATCTTTTAGCAAAACAATTTTTACATAGGGTTATATATGTTGGATTTTAGATTATAAATATTCATTAGAAATATAAAAAGATTTCCTACATACTGATATTTTATTTATAATTTTTAGACATTAAATAATTTAATTTATTTGTGACACAATGATGATGAATTAATTACTATAATAGTAAAAAATTAAAATAATTGATATTATAAATACCCAAATAAATATAATATGAAACTTTTAATGAATTAAACTAATTTTCTAGGATAATATGATATATTAGGATTGATTTAATGGACTTTGTTTGAAGTAATCAATCTGTTATGAGTTTCACAAAAATCAACTATTGAATAGTGTCAAAATTGACATAAAAGAGTTCTTAAAACAAATATTATATTATTAATTGATATTAAATTCATAAAAATCTAAGGTTCGTCCAAGAGACTTATATCATGATAGGTTCATCATTAATGGACCACTTGGGGGTCGCTTGGATTTATATAGTAAGTTTATTAACCATATTATATAAAAATACAAAGAGACATTGTAAAAGTGAAACTAATTAACTTAGAGTTAATACTTAAAGATAAGATTAATATAAGTACCCAAACCTGTCTAAATTCTATTGGTTGAGTTGTTTTCGACCCATCACCACCTTAACATTTAAATAATCAACTTTGGGGCCATTAGAAACCGAATAAGAATTTATTATAAACTAATATTTCTAGCTTTTCCAAAGGTGCCCCTCACCCCTCTTATAAAAGGGCACTCCTCCTTCTCTTTTCTTCACACCTTCAAAGCCTTTTGGTTCGGCCAAACTCTGCCCAAATACTCTCCCAACTTCCCTCACTACAACCTAGAGGCCTTAGTTTGATCAGAAAGCCAACCTATTGAGCCCTTTTGATCAAATCAAAAGGAAGAAACCGAAGAAGAGGTAATGATTTCACCACCCTTTTCCAAGTTCCTTCTTCTTCCACTTCTTCTTCCTTTGTTGTTACCATTCTAAAATAATAACTCCAGTATCATATATATACTGTGATGTTATTATAAATATGGTACAACCATATTCATTATTCTATCCACCCTTTGAATAACATGTCACCATACGTGCGTACGTACGGCTTACCGTCTCCAAGTCGTGGTGTAATTGTTATTCAATATATTATTATTTGGATGGGTATAATAATGATGTGTAACTCATGTAAATAATAAATATAACATGTTAATGATTCTGTATATATGATATACCATCCATTTATATATTATTTTAATATCAAAATAATGATATTGTCGCTCGTGCGTACGTACGGACTACCGTCTCCACGAACGCGGTGAGATTCATTCTCCATCATATCCATTCAAGTATAATTATCATTTTCTGATTTAAAAATGATGTTTAAGGACTTGATATCATTCTGGATATGAATAATATACAACCTATCCATTACAAACATGGCTTACGTAATAAAACATATAAAAGAAAACGAGTAAGTTAACAACCGAAACAACGATAATACTAAGATATTATTAACAAATCAAAGTTAAAAGATCATATATGATATCATATTAATATATATGATTCTTGTATAATTTAATAAAAATTATTTCACTATTATACAGGAGTTTAACCTACCCCAACCAAGTAAAAGTACAAGGTAAGGGGTTTTCATCTCACTCCTTATTCCCGTGAGATTCATGCCATATTGCCACCATTACCTTTTGTGTGCTGTATGTACTGCCCACAATTATATTATTTGTGTAATACACTCTAATTTATGTGTATTTACATATTCATTGTATGATACCTCTTTCATGGGTTGTATTTTTCATAAGTTACCAAATTGGTAAGGGTTATTTTGCAATCTCTTCATTATCCGAGGTTGTTTATACGTAATAATCTACTGGGATCTCTTTATCATCCACATCCATGTTTCTTAAAAATGAATTTCAAAACATTTTTACTATTTACAAGAATATGGGTTAAATTCATTTATACCCTTATGTGTTTCGAAAGGAATATTTCCGTCGTTTTCCAAACAAGGCACTTTTAACCTTTTCGACAAATTTAAGGTAAGAATGTTTTTTTAACATATACGGCGGGTGCGGCTATTTACCACCGTTATAAAATCGTCAAAGCTTCCCTTACAAGCTTATAAGAATATTTTAAAATTGAATGTATTATTTTATAATTATGTTACTTTTAAAATGATTTAAAAAAAGAGATATTTCTCTAAAATAGTGTTGATTTCATCTATGTCAACATCCTTTTATGGATTTTAAGCTTATTTGAATTTGATTTATTATAAAAAACATCCATATTTTATTGAAGGTTTTGTGATATTTTTGACTGTGGATAATTTATTCTTATGTGACTCATGGTTTTTGTTTAAAGTATTAACATTTCATAAGTTATTTTTAATCCGAATGTTTATTCAACCTTTCATTCAGATGAATGTGTTAGACAAGTATGTTCCGGGCTGGGGACCGGTAAAAGTAAGCCCTCCGGTTTGGTCTCCGTTTATTAGAGGAACTCCGGTTTGGTCTCCGGTTATTAGAGGAACTCCGGGTTGGTGTCCGGTTATTAGAGGCACTTCGGGTTGGTGTCCGGTTATTAGAGGCACTCCGGGTTGGGTTCCGGTTACAGTTAGCCCCAAGGTCTTGGGACGAGGCCTTAACCAATAAATTAAAGTTCAGCATTATGCATTCCATCATTATGAAAGTGGTTATTGATTTTGCATGTGATTATTCGATTATTAGAATATCCATGTGAATAAGTAAATGGCATTATTTCATTTTACTTTTTCCATACTATGTCGAAGTTCAAGTTTAAAAGGCTTTTGTTTTATTAATGCATTGCCTTAAATGTTTATGCTTATTTTGAATGTTCCGCTATATTGTTATCCTTACTGGGCATTTGAGATCACCCCTTTTCTATGTTTTATTTTTCCCAGGATGTGAAGAAGTAAGTTATGGATGACCTACAGGGATATTATGAGGGGATAATAGTGTGGACTGTGGAGACATTATGTTGTTGTAGTAGTTTTTCATTTTATGATGTAATGTAAAACTTATGAATATATCTAGTGTTTCCAAGGCTACTAAACCAATCGGTCTTTCGAGATTTGATCTTTCTTGTGATCATGCCAATGTTATGTAATAATGCACTAACTCTGGGTAACTTGGGTCGGGGCGTTACAGGAACCACACATTAAGTTGTCCTATGACGTAATGTTGGGAAATGAAATACGACAATATAAAAACTGACACTCATCCACGCTATATCATACGCTATGATATGGATTCAAGAAGATTATGATATACATGTTCTTTAGAAAAATAGTAAAACAACATTTTAATTCCTTGGTGAAAGTGGTTCTAATATCACGGATGAGTTTTGCAGGATTATTATATGATCAATATAGAAAAAGAAACCTGTTTAAAGTGTTTTATCTTTCATCAATATAAAAAATGTAATATGAACATAAATAAAATGGGTGTACATGAAATGCGGTGAAATACCTTTTAGAGATCAATGAAGTACACTTAACTATGATTATCAAGAAAAAATCAAATTATTCTCGCATCCATAGGCGGTACACCAGCCACTAGGATCCTCATACACTATGATATGACCCCGAAACATCAATGGCGTGCTAGCACATTCTCCACAAAGATGAATGGTGAACTGACCTAAAGAGAGTCTTGATTATGGTTTGTAATTTTAAGACTCTTCCAACAAGGGGATCACATCCCTTTATATAAGCTCCATTCCTTTAATGAAGGGAGTCAGACATCAGTTCCTATCTCATGGAAACCCTTATGTGTTATAAATAACGCATACCCATTGGAATCTCATAATAATTCAAAATTTTCAAATGATTATTTATATCCATAAATGAGTTGACTAGTTGATTCATAATCGAAGGGAAACCATCTGGGAGACATGATGGAAACCATGCACTTGATATCAAATATATCATATTATGCACGAGACAATGTAATCTCAAGACATGCATCATATGAATATCGTATTACATTGAGGCAATGTAATCTCAATATTTTAAGGCCATGTTATGTTAAGGATAACATAATCTCATGATATGAATTGCATGCATATCATAGGATAAAAATCAAGAGATATCATAAGATATAATATCCCTATTTTATCGTATTTCCAACTATAAAATCTCAAGACTTAAACATGGAATGGTTATACTAATATTGAATATGATTTTTACCATTCTTTTTTTCCTTTATCATTCTTTTTTACTTTAAAATTCAAGTTGACCCTCAGTAGTTTAACCCTTAGCCTAGGTCTTCACCTTAGTATTACCACATAATTCCCATGGAATCAAAAAATATTTCACCTCCTATAAAGTCAAAAAATCTCTACCATACATCATAGAATTAGTAATATTTTCATATGAAATATTAAAAGAAATCAATTATATTATTTCTTGGTATTCATCCTCAATTTTAACATTAATATTATAAAAATCAATCATAATTTTGTTAAACTCATCAAGATGTGCCCATATTAGGGTTTTGGGATGCATCTTAAGGTTATACAGTTTTTAGGAAGGATGCCTATTAATGAAGTGATCATGTATAATTTCTCAAGTTTAGACCATATTAAAATAACATGATCTTTATAAGAAACCTCTTGAAAAAAATTGTTTGAAAAATATATCCTATGTGAACTCTGTGCTTTCATTAATATCTCAGTAGAGACATTAGTATAGGTGGTCATAGTCTATCCATTATTGGACTAATTAAATATAGCTTTCTTGGGTCTATGAAGTGAATCTTGTAGTCTTTGTTGGATAAGAAAAACTATCACCTTGAGTTGTTATAGGTTAAAATCATTTTTGTTGTTGAATTTATCGATTTAATACTTATTAGAAGACACTAGCATATACATGCATCTTTGATACCAATTTTTAAGGAAAACATTAACTGTGTGCCCTCATGCTATGACCAAGGATAGGGATGACATTGGTTACCTAATTATTGGGTAGTCGGTCTTACCGAACCTGATTAAATTTGGTTGAGATACCTATTAATCATTTTTGGGCATAGTTTGGGTTCCATATAGACTACCCAATTATTAATCAGGTAGGGTTCATGTATTGGTGATTGAATATCCAAAAACCCAAACCTATTTATTTTATTTAATATTTTACTATTTTTAATACCTTTTCTCAGTTGGATGAATAAGGGCAAATGGAAGAGAGTCTACAACAATATGGAATACAAAAGAGGGGGGAGGGGGTCCCTAATGTGGTGGGCTTCAAAATGGGTAGGGCATATAGAGAATTATAAAGCCCCATGCACCTAATTCTATCTTGTATGTGGTAAAATGCCTATTATGTGGATATTTGCCACATTATAGACAATGTCGAGTGTGCAAGATTTATAAACCTCTATGCACCCTTCCCTTTTCAAAGCTCTCCATGCTAGCGACCACCTCCCCCCTGCTGCATGTCGTGCCTCCATAGGTTATTTTCCAGTGGATTTAGGTACATATATCAAATGTTTTAAAATAAAAATAAAAATAAAAATGTTTGGATATTTAAAATAATATTATTTTATTAATTAGATTGAGATTAGGGTAATAAATAAATAGATATAAATAGTTTC
The DNA here is from genome assembly GCA_963277665.1 of Viscum album. Taxonomy (NCBI): domain Eukaryota; kingdom Viridiplantae; phylum Streptophyta; class Magnoliopsida; order Santalales; family Viscaceae; genus Viscum; species Viscum album. The sequence goes on from OY728121.1 coordinate 1,123,311,353, forward strand.
TTCTTAGATTTAAGGTAGTTATAATATAATTGGATTTGAGTTTGGGTAACCCAAAATTAGAGGGTACCTGACCCATTGATATACCTATCAAAGGACACTATATTCATGTCTAATTTAGAATACATTCCCAAAGTTGATATTCTATGGTCGAAAAATAACAGAATCAAGTGAAGTGATAATGATTCAAAATAAGCAGTGAAAAAGTTAAGGAAAAACATTAAATAAAAACATAGATTTAATGTGGTTCAGGCCAATTTGGTCTTATATCCACAAAAATACCACCACCCTACCAAGATTTTATTAATGTTAAAAAAATAATGTATAAGAGAAGAAATGAAGAACAAATAACAAACTTGAAGAACACAAACAACATAGGCATGAATACTTAAAGACTAGTTAGTCTTACCACTGATAGGTTCTTACTTGCTAAAAAATCTTAAAGATTCTCTAGACCAACTTCTAGATTTTTAAATAACTAATGGAACAAAACATAGATCTCCTCATAGGTACTGGCTTCAAATCTCCACTATACTCGAGCTTTGGGGTGAGTTCGACATGATGTCAGAAAGGTTACAGGTGCCCTCCTCTAAGGTTGAAAAACTCCAGCTCTGACGATCTTTCTCACACTCTATTTTTTTATCTTTATGGGGTGAACTGAATGTTGTGAATGGAAAATCCTTGGGACAACCAAGATGTGGTTATAAACACAAAGGCCCAATAATAGAGGCTATTATGTAACATCCGATCAAAGGTAGGATAATTAAATCATTTATAACAACCTGAATCAAATGGTAGTAGATAAAAGCAGAAGAGATAGATGTGGCATAAGATTAAGAACGAGATGCGTGAGATTAACTCAACATGATGACGTAAGAATAGACCACAACTCAAAAATAGAATATTAGAATAATCTATTAGGAAAACCACTTGCGTAAGATTAAATATTCCATTTGTCAAAATAATTACCGTGTAAGAATAACCGAAGTAGAAACTCCCATTTTAGAATAAATAACTCTTGTAAAAGATTAAATCAAATGTGTTAATTCAATAAGTTTCCTTATAAATTTTCCATTCCATTATGTTTTAAAAATCACAAACACATTTTATTAAGGAAAATTATCTTTCTATAAGAAGATTTCTCTTAAGGAAAAATTTCCTTGTCTAAAAATGTTTTTGACTTTACCCATGGTTTTCAATGTCTTATCCAATGTTTTCTTGAACCAAGTCTAATAATATTTTTCTTAAGTAAAAAATAATATCCTTATCTAACTCAGAACCTTATAGTTTCTTAGAATTTTATTTCCTAGAATTTTGAATCCAATTTCTCTAGAAATCAGACTTCGATTAGTTCTGAAATTAGACTCTAATTTCTTCTGAAATCAAACTCCGATTTCCTATGAAATCAGACTCTGATTTCCTCTGAAATAAGACACCAATTTCTTTTGAAATAAGACTCTTATTTCTTCTAAAATAAGACTCTGATTTATTATATAATTAGACTATGATTTCTTCTAAAATAAAACTCTAATTTATTCTGAAATCAGACTCCAATTTCTCCTAAAATAAGACTTTGATTTCTTCTGAAATAAGACTCTTATTTCTCCTAAAACTAGACTCTGATTTCATCAAAAATCATATTACAAATTCATCAAAACTCAGACTCTGATTCTCATTTTTCTTAGAATCCATTTGTTAATATTTCTAGACTCTGATTTTCATTATCCTTATAATCTAATTATTTGTTAAAGTTACATTTCTTCATTAACATATTGTTCCAATTATATCGGTTCCTATTATGCTTAAGTTTATTAAAATTGATAACGGTTTTCTTACATATTATTGTTTCTTACACATGATAATATTTCCCATGTTTTCTATATGATACAATGTCATACAATCTATTTTTAAATAATCGTTGGCTGAGTGACTTGTGTACAGGTCCCTCTGAAATTTAAGAAAAAATATGGTCGTTGGAGGTGGAAGTCGACTATTGGGATTTTCACCTATAAACACCCAGTCATTTCAGTGTTTGAAAAAAAAAACAATGATCATGTGGAACTCCTACATGCGGTGAGAGCTCTTCCCGATCTTCCTTGTATGAATGCTGTGAAAAAATTGTTCAAGATGCGAACATCTTGTTCGACCTGACTAGTGTGATTCTGATTATTTCTAATCAATCGAGGTATTTTGGGGATAGGAAGATATAGGTACCAATCACCTTATAGATTGAGGGCTTATAATAATAGAAAGATAGATACCGATCTTCGTATCGAGGACTTACCTTTGTGTGGGTAATACAGACTTCATTGAAAGTATAAATAAAGGGACCTTTATCCAAGGTTGTTGGATACCCTTATCTTTGGGTTAAAAAATTTCTTATACTTGTTCTATTTTTTACAAGTTTTAATTCTGCTGCATTTTGTTAAATATAGGAAGTGTATCTTTCTTACACTTTCATATACTTGTATACTCTGATGTAAATAAAATTCTATACGCTTTAAGGTAGAATCTTTCCTCAAGTAAACTTTTCTTATGTTTTTTTAACGGATCCATTATTCGGATCCAAAGAAAGTTTGTTTCTTTGTTAATAACTAAAGAGGGTTTTTAAATCCATCTTGTTTATCTTTGTTAAACATAGGTTTTATTAAGGATAAAAGTGAATGTTTTTAAACCTAAAATTCACCCCCTCTTGTAATTGAGCAATCTATATCTATATTTCAGTCCTACAATTGGTATTATAGAAGGTATCTGAAATACTTATACATACATATAAGTTTTCTTGCTGAACTTTCCTTACTTATCTTTACTTTTTCAGATTCTTCTTAAATATTTTCTTATAAAATATTTGTTTATAAAATTTTACTACCAATCCTTTTTGTGGAAAGGATATTTTTTATTATCTTATAGAATGACATGAATGAATGTTGGATCAATAGATAATATAAATCCTACCAAACCACCAATATTTTATGGAAATGACTATGAGTGCTAGAGTGATAGGATTAATATTTTCATTATCAATACATGTGTGGATAACATTGTTATGCTAACTGGAGACTACAAGATTCTAGACAAGGAAATCAAACAATTCACCAATTAAGAAAAACAAGAGTACCAACTTAACTTCAAGGTACACAATACTTTATTATATTCTATGAATAAGAACATTTATTGCCAGATTTCATCTTGTGAAGCTACTGATAACATCTAGAATAAATTATAAGTTACACATTTTTGGCACATCCAAGTTCATTGAAACAAGAAGATCTATGATTAGAGATGAATGTCATAGTTTTATGTTTCTTTATAGAGAACCTGTATGCAAAGTTCAACAAAGGTTTATGACTATTGTCAATAGCCATCAGTCTATGGGTGAAAAATGACTTGATGATGAGATTCTTGTGGATAAGACAATATATATTATTCCTAATCATTGGTAATCTAAAAGAACTATGATTGGCGAGAATAAGAAAGTTTCAAATATCACTCTTGATGAGTTATTTAGGACTCTTCTATAGCATGAAATTATAATGAATAGATATATAGAGATAAATAAGAAAAAGAATAGTAATGGTAGTATTGGTTTCACTACTACATCATATCATATAAAAGACAAGACCCCTAAAAGAGTTACTAGATAAAAAGTAAAGAAATCCACTGTTATATCTAAATCAAGTGATAATGATCATTCTGAGAATGAACATGCCAATATTGCTCGAAGGATGAAATAGATTATGGGAAAGAAATATTTCCAATATAGATATAATAATAAAGATAGAAAAGATAATAAAGATTCAGAGGTGAATTTTTATGAATGTAATAGGGTAGGTCATATCATACTAGACTTTCCTATGCCCAAAAAGAAAGAAATAAAGGATAGGAATTCAGAAATAAACAAGAAGAAGCACAACAACTATAATTATAAGAAAGTGCAGAAAGATAATGACACATCGAGTGCTAGTGGTGGGGATTATTCAGATGAATCTTCTAATATTGAATCTTCTGGACAGAAGAACATTGGTATAATAGCCAGAATACCTATTGATAAATGTCTTATGGCTAAGGTACACAATTGTGAATCTTTAACCAATATTTATTTAAATTATAATTATCCTAATAAAGAAATTTATGAATCTTTGGATGAAGATTCTTCCTCATCAGAAGATAATAACTTACCTTCATTTGAATAAGTCTATAGATTTTCTAAATTACTTGAGAATGATAACTATAAAATAAAAAAGAAGTTAGAGAAATAAAATTATAGAATTTATGTTTTAACAAAAGAAGTATCAGATCTTTCTAAAGATGTTGATCAGAACACTCTTAATTTTGAAAATATTTCCAAAAAACTTAAGGAAGATAATTCTAATAAGGATAAACATTCTAAGGTTTCTGAAAATGTTATTTCTAAGAAAAATTATTTAAATACTAAATCAAACACTAAGACTAATGACTATGAGGATAAGAATTTAGTCATCAAAGTAAAATATGAAATATTTTCCTTAAAGAAACTTTTATCAAACTTTACCTCTGGAAGGAAAGAATTTGATAAAATGTATTCACAACTTCATCCTCTTAGAAATAGTTCTGGATTTGGTTATTCTCATTCAAAACCTATTTTTAGTCACAATTATTTTGTTCCCCGAAGTGCTCCTTTTTTTCACTAAGTGTCAATGTGGTGGAAATTAGGAGAAAAATTGTTCTTTGAATAAAACCCAATCCTTAGGTTTTCATAAAGACCATTTTTCTGAACAAATTTGGATACCTAAGATTTTAATTTCTAACATTTCTGGATCCAAACAAGTTTGGATTCCAAAAGTTTGATTATTTTATTTTCAGAAAAATAAAGGAAGTGACAACAATAATACCCTGTACATGGATAGTCAATGTTCCCAGCACAAGACTAGTAATAAAAACTTCATTGAAAATATTATCCAGATTAAAGGTGGAAAAGTAAATTTTAGAGATAATTCTCAAGGAGAGATTATTGGTATAGGTAATATTGTTCTTCATGGAAAATATTTAATTTCAAATGTATTATTTGTTAAAGGTCTTAAGCATAAGCTTATAAGAATAATCCAATTATGTGATGAAGGTCACCTTGTGAATTTTAGGAATGATAAATTTCTAGCACACAATTCCAAGGAAGAGTTTATTCTCTTATCCCATAGGCATGAGAATTTTTATATAGATAACTAAGAAGACCATACGAGCCAAGACCTGCCTTGCCTTAATGCAATGGATGATCAATCTTTGTTATGGAATAGAAGACTAGGACACTGTATCCTTAGGAACCTATGAAAAATATCAATGAAAAGACTTATTAAGGATCCACCAGATCTTAGATTTTATTCTTTAAAAGTCTGTGATCCTTGTCATTATGGAAAGAGACATATGTCAAGCTTTAAATCAATTATTTAAGTCCCAAAATTTAATGAATTATAGCTAGTGCATATGGATATTTTTGTTCCAACAAAAACTGGAAGTATTGGAGGAAAATACTATATATTTGTTTTTGTTGATGATTCCACAAGATTTACATAGGTCTTTTTGAAAAGAAATCTGAAGCCTTTTCTTATTTTAAATCTTTTTCAGCCAAATTTAAAAACAAGAAAAACCTTCCATTGATAACTATTCATATTGATCATGGGGGAGAATTTGAAAATTTAGATTTTGATACTTTTTTTAGTAAGAAAGGCATTACTCATAACATCTCATCTACAAGAACTCCTCAACTAAATGGTGTTGTTGAAAGAAGAAACTACATTCTTCAAGAGATAACAAGAACCATGTTGAGTGAAAATTCTATTACTAAATAATTTATAGATGAAGCTATTAGTACTACTTGTTATACTATAAATCAAGTTTTAGTCATAAATTTTCTTAATATAATACCATATGAGTTATTGAATAGTCGAAAACCTAAAGTTTCTTACTTCAATGTATTCAGATGAAAATTATTCATCCTGAATACTAAAGATAACTTACATAAATTTCCACTGAAATCTGATGAAGGAATTTTCTTAGGATATTACTCTTCTTCGAGGGATTATTGAGTTTTTATAAAGAAATTGTGTATTGTTGAAGAAATAGTACATGTTAAATTTGATGAAATTGATCCTTTTGTTTTTAAACAATCCCAACCTAAATCTTTGGGTGTGTTTTCAAAAACTGATTATCAATATTTGTTAGAAGATTCTTTTAATCTGGAAAATACTCAAGAAAATGTTTCTAAAGTATTTACCCTAGAATATTTTTTATCTTATGTTGATGAAAAAGTTTTACAAAACCAAAATTAGTTGTTTCTTAAGAATCATCCCAGTGATAGTATCATTGGTGATGTAAATCAACCTATATAGACTATAAGTTCTTTAAGAAAATATGTAGATCATCTAGAATTTCAATCCCAATTAGAACCTAAAATCATTGATGATGCTATAGGTTATTATGATTGGATTAAAGTTATACAAGATGAAATAAATGAATTTAAAAGGAACAGAGTCTGGACCTTGGTTGAAAGACCAAAAGAAACATCTGTAATTGGTGTAAAATGGGTCGTTAGAAATAGATGTGATGAAAATGGAATCATTGTAATAAATAAATAAATATTATTTTCTAAAGGATATAATTAACTAGAAGGAATAGAATATGAATAATCCTATGCTCTAGTAGCTTGACTCGAATCTATTCGTATTCTACTAGCCTTTGCAGCATTTTTCAATTTCAAACTTTTTCAAATGGATGTGAAGTGTGCTTATATTAATAGATATGTAAAAGAGAATGTTTATGCTGAACAACCTTCTAATTTTTAAGACACAAAACTTTTGAATATGTTTACAAACCTAACAAAGCATTATATGGACTTAAACAATCCCCCAGAGCCTGGTATGACAGACTTACTAGATTTTTGTTACAAAATAATTATGTGAAGGGAAATGATGATCCAACCCTTTTTATAAATAAATATAAGATTTTTTTTTGATTATTCAAATTTATGTTGATGAAATTATATTCGGATTAACTCAGAAATCCTTAACCAATTCATTTATGAATATCATGAAATCTGAGTTTGAAATGAGTGTGATGGATGAGTTAACTTTTTTTATTGGTTTTCAAATTTCTAAAAATCTAGAAGGAACTTTTATATCTCAACATAAATATATTAAAGATCTTCTAAATAAGTATATATATGAAAACACTAAGAGTATAAGTACCCAAATTGGTATCTCAAACACTCTTGATCTTGATGAAGCTGAGAAAACAGTAGATCAAAAATCTTTTAGAGGTGTGATAGTAAGTCTATTATACTTAACAGCTAGTTGTCTGGACTTAATGATTTCAGTATGATTATATGAAATATATCACTCTAATCCAAAGGAATATTATTTAAAAGGAGTGAAAATAATTTTTTTCTATTTAAAGGGAACCATGGATTTAGGACTTTTTATTCTTCTGGAAATGATTTTGTTTTAAAAAGATTTTTAGATTCTGATTTTGGTGGATATAGAATGGATAGGAAAAGTAAATATGGATCTTTTAATTTCTTATGAGATTCATTAGTTTCTTGGTCATAAAAGAAAACATCACTCAATAGCACTTTCCACTGCTAAAGCAGAATATACAGCAGCTGGAAGTTGTTGTGCTAAAGTTTTGCGGATACAACACAAACTCACAGATTATGGCATGAGTTTTACCAAAACATAGATAATGTGTGATAATAATAGTGCCTTTTACCTAATAAAAAACCCTACATATCACTCTCGTGCAATGCACATAGACATTAGGTATTACTTTCTTATGGATAACACACTTAAAGGAGATATCATTCTTCAATTTATCTGAACACAAGATCAACCTGCTGATATATTTACAAAATCATTACCTTTCGATAGATTTGAATACATTAAACAAAATTTAGGAATGATAAACATAAGTTAATCATCCATATTAACTTTCTATTAAAATTCATATCCTAACATTGAGATACTCTTTTTCATAGTGGGAGTACATATGTTTACTATTTTTATGTTTCTTTTTGAAAAAATCTTTTAGAACATAAAATTTTTAGAACATAAATGTTTTTCTCTCCCAAATAAAAAATTTCAGAACCTATGTCTTATGAGAGGAAAATTATAAATACTGACAAATATTTCTGAGAAATCTAGACATTATGTTTCCTTATCTATTCATCGTAATTACATTCCTTCTTTTTGGTATTTTCAATATTGTTTTACGAAAACCTTTTCAGATTCACTTTACTTAAATATAACTTTTTCCTTAAAACCTCAATTGATTAGAACCCATAAATCCTTCTCCGATTTTGATATCAATCATCAGACTAGATAAAGATAATATCAACCATTGAATTGATTTAGGAATATGAACCATCACCACTAAGCCTATATAAAGGACCCCCGAACTCGCATCCCACATCGGTTATCTCAGTTTTTTTGTTCAGAAGCCCTGCCTCTGTTCAATTTTTTAATTTATTTTTTACCTTCCCTTAAACTACAAATGTCTCTTGAAGTTTCTTCATAGACTCCAATGGCCTCCAACAATGAACTCCAGGATTGGTTAATTTTTAGAGAAAGGTTGGTGGAACCAAATTTCTTTGTCAAGTATGATTCTATAATTTAAAAAATCATAAAGAAGAATTATTGGGAAAGTCTCTATCTACCTAAGGAGAAGAACCAAGATCTGGTATATTCTGATCTTGTTATAGAATTCTATGATACAATTCATTTTTATGAACAAGGTGGAAGAGAAATTTTTTCATTCAGGAGTTATAGAAAGACTTATTCTTTGTCTTTCAATAAGGCTTCTAGTATCTTGGATATTCCTTATGACGGAGAAGCAATATTTTTATCACAAAAATTTCTAGATAAGGAATGTTATTTTAAGAAGGTTAAGGAAATTGAGTGTCTTGGAATTAATGGAATAAAGAAACTGAAGATCAATCATCTTTTATCAAGCCACAAATTTCTAACTCTTTGGATGCTAGGTCTTCTAATTCTGAGAAAGAGTGATAAGGATTCCTTGAAAATATGTGATATCTTCATGATGTATTTCATGGTAAATATAAGGAAGATAAACCTCCTCAATTACATTCTTATGACCATTAGTAATATCAAGAATGGAACCATCAAGTCTTAGATTATAATGTACCCTGTGATCTTGTCGAAGATTATTGTTTTATGTTTTGACAATTTAAAAATCCCATGAAACTCAAAGGCCATGGTTTTTAAGACCATGTTGTTATGTGATGACACACTATGAAGAATGAAGATTGGTTTTAGTGTTAAGATACAAGATTTTTTTGATCTTCCTGATAAGGATGATCAAGCTTCTATCTAAAGATGCTGATAATAAAGTTGTTGTTGATGATGATAAACTAGTTCAAGTTTATGATAGTGAGCATGAGACTCATAATGTTGAAAAGAAAACCTATAAGGTTTATAAAGGTAAGAAAATTATTTTTGATTCAGCAAATAAAGTCTTTGTTTGAAGATAAAAGAAGGATATTGATGGAACATCAAAAAGGGAAGATGATGAGAAAGATAAAATTTCCTCACCAACAAAAGAATCAACTTCAGAATCTTCATCTTCCTTATGAAATTATTTTGTGGTTAAATCCTTAAAGAAGCTTATGAATATCATTCCTTTATTTTCAAAAATTGATTTCTGATGTTAGATACATCAATAAATAGTCAATCAGAAGTCATATTCAACAAGTCTTATTATGTAAAAGTTTATCAAACATGAAGTTGAGTTCAAAATTTTCGCATCAGTTATGATGCTCATAGGAGATATTGAAAAAGAGATAAATAAGTGGTATAAGTCAATGATTTATGTTCTTAAATTTTTTGAGGATTTCACAGATTCAGTGAAGGATGATTTTGATAAGACCAATGATAGAATAAATAATATTTAAAAATGTTTTTTAGAAAAGATAAAGGAAAAGCAAGCTAGTCATCAACAGGAAGATAAAGATCTCAATGGAAAACTGAATTCAGATTCTCTCACTATGAAAAGGTAAAGGGATATCAGGGAAGAAATGGCTAAAAATATAAAAGATCAAGAAGAAGTGATAAGTCTCAAGGAGAAATTATTAAATCTCAAGAAGATATAATTAAAAATCTTGAAAAGAGAAATCAGGATGAGGAACAATTGGTCATAAAGTTTGAAGACAATCATAACGAATTGAATAAGCTGAAATCTACCCTGAAAAAGCTAATTCCAAAGGAGAAAAAGGAGGATGAATAATTTTTCAAATCCGATATTTTTTTTATTTTATCTTTGTAACAAATTTTTTCATCATGATGAAATTTTTTACCTTTCTATTATTTTCCAATGTATATTCCTAACATTTCAAGTACAATTTTTTTCTTTCTTTCCCTCTATTCCTTTTAGAAAATCAAAAAGGGGGAGAAACAATTGATCAAAAAGAATATTAAGTTAAAATAAGGGAATGGACTAAGTAAGGGGTATATTACTTAAAGAAGAAATTATTAAGTAAGAAAGACTTATTTATCAATGAAGGACAATAATACGATCCTTTGGGATTTCAAAACCTAAGGAGGATTTAGTCGTATTCATAATGGGTCATAAACAAAGGGAGATAAGTAGTTCTTTTAAAGTTAAAAAATGAAAAACTTTATCTTTATATTATCTTATGAAACGTTTTTTGTGCTTTCAAAAAATGGGGAGATTTTAAAGTCAATAAGTTTCCTTAGGAATTTTCCATTACTTTATGTTTTCAAAATCACAAACATGTTTTCTTAAGGAAAATTATCTTTCTCTAAGAAACTTTCTCTTAAGGAAAATTTTATTTTTCTGAATTTTTTTTCTTTACCCATGGTTTTTAATGCCTTATAATGTGTTTTCTTAAACCAAGTCTAACAATATTTTTATTAAGTAAAAAATAAGATCCTTATCTAACGTAGAACCTTACAGTTTCTTAGAATCCAATTTCCCAGAATTGTGATTCTGATTTCCCTAGAAATCAGACTCGATTTTCTTCTAAAATCAGACTCTCATTTCTTCTAAAATAAGAATCCATTTTATTCTGAAATAATACTATGATTTCTTAAGAAATTAGACTCTGATTTCCTCTGAAATCAGAATCTAATTTCCTCTAAAATTGGGCTCTTATTTCTTCTAAAATCACACTCCGATTTCTTATGAAATCCGACTCTGATTTCTTATGAAATCAGACTCCAATTTCTTCTGAAATTAGAATCTGATTTATTATGAAATCTGACTCCTATTTATTATGAAATCATTCTCTGATTTCTCCTGAAATCAAACTCTGATTTCTTTAGAAACCAGATTCCAAATTCATCAAAACTCAGACTCATATTATCAGTTTTCTTAGATTCAATTTTCTAATATTTTCAAACTCCAATTTTCATTATCCTTAGAATCCTATTATTTTTTAAAGTTACATTTCTTCCTTAACATATTTTTCCAATTCTATTGGATCCTATTATGCTTATGTTTCTTAAACATGATAACTTTTTTCTTACATATTATTATTTCTTACACATGATAATATTTCCCATGTTTTCTTACATAAAACAATTTCATACAATCTATTTTTAACTAACTGTTGGATGAGTGACACGTTTATTGGTCCCTTTTAAATTTGAGGAAAAATATGACCGTTGGAGGAGGAAGCCGACCAATGGGATTTTTGCCTATAAATAGCAATCCAATTCAATGTAAAAAAAACACAACGATCATGTGGAACTCCTATATATTATGAGAGATCTACCCAATCTTCCTTCAGAAAATGTTTTGAACAACTTGTTTAACCTGAGAAAATTTTGTTCAACCTTCCTAGTGAAATTCGGATTATTATTTATCAATTAAGGGCTTCTGGGGATGGGAAGACATTGGTATCGATAACCTTAGAGATCGAAGGCTTGCGGGGATAGCAAGACAAATACCAATATTTATATCGAGGGCTTACCCTGGTGTGGGTAAGATAGACTTTATTGAATGTATAAATAAAGGTACCTTTATCCATGTTTGTTGGATACCCTTATCTTTGGGTTAAAATATTTATTATACTTTTTTTATTTTGTTACAAGTTTTAATTTTTATGAATTTTGGTAAATATAGGAAGTGTAACTTTCTTACACTTTCTTATACTTGTATACTCTAATATAAATAAGATTCTATACTCTTTAAGGTAGAATATTTCCCAAAGTAAACTTGTCTTATGTTTCTTTAACGGATCCATTATTCAGATCCTAAGAAAGTTAGATTCTTTGTTAAGAACTAAAGAGGGTTAGTGAATCCATCTTGTTTAACTTTGTTAAACATATATTTTATTAAGGATAAAAATGAATGTTTTAAAACTACAATTCACCCCCTCTTTTAATTGATCAATCTACGTCTATATTTTGATCATATAAAATGGTGAATGCTTCATTTTAGATTAAACAAGACCTTATATGAGATTAAACAAAATCACTCCACATAAGAATGAAGGGAAAACTCTACATAATAATGAAAGGAAAACTTTATGTAAGAATTAATGAAACTCATATATGATTAACTAGATTACAATATGACTAGAAAATAGTGCGTATTAAACTAAATGGAATGACATAAATATGAATACATAAACAAAAAACCTACAAAACAAAGTTTTATTTGAAAATAAAAACAAACAAGCATGAAAAAACCAAATCATTGACAAAATATGAAAAAACATTAGGCAAAGTGTATTTCAAATTTGAAATATGTGTTAAATGATGTGCTGATCAATTTATCAAAGGGATGAATAAGTCATAGTGGTTGAAACAAAAATTAGTAGTTTTTGATATATTTTATTATATCTTATTCATTTTGGAAAACTCACCTACTTTTATTTTGTAAGCTAGGGACCCAAATATTATTCTTTAAGAATAAAATGCGTGGCTAGAAATAAAGTGACAGGTGTTTGGAATTGTAATTTTGTTAAATATAGAGTTGGAAGTAGCTTTGAAATAATATAGCTCCATCCACCCCACGACCCACTATCAATACATACCCAGACTAGTCTAAAATGACATCCTCTATTGAGAAGAGGGATATCCATGACTTGGGTTTTGATCCAACCAACTTTTAGGCCTTTGAAAGAGAGTTGCGTGTCTTGAAAAATGACCGTGAATATATTATTTTAATTCAATGAGAATTAAATATAAATATTTATTTGAAAAATTTTATATGAGTTATTTAGAGAAATGATTGCTCCATTTATAAAGGATGAGTGAAAAATTTGGTTAATTTATGAAATTTTAATGTTTAATATCTGACTTCACTGATACTCTATCTTATTAAGAAATTTCATCCATTGTTGTCCCTCTAAACACTACCTATAAATGTTGTTCCATTTTTCCTTGTCTTTTCCTTGCTAGACATTCATCAGCTATAATAGAAGATCCAGACATATAATATTACTTTTTTTTGTTTCCATTATTTTTTTAAATTCTCATTGCTATAAAATTCACTATTCAAGGTCTTCTCCAAAGATTCAATTGCACTAAAAAAGAACCATGCGTCAACTACTGATCACAATACACCTAGTATCCACCACTTTCAAGGTTACCTTTCATTTCCCTCCTATCATACCATTCCTGGATTAATTTTATTTTTCTTCTCACTCAATTTTATATTTCATTTAATGTAAATTTTTGTAAATTTTTATTGAGTCAAGTCATTACGATGATGATTTCATTTTTTTTCTTTTCTACCCCTCTAGATGCTTTAATAGGGTGCATTGGATGTAAATCAATGCAGTAAAAAGATCTATTACAGGAAAAAAATGGATCATGGGATAATTTGATTAAAATTACTACCCTACCTATCTCAGTAGTAAATCAAATATCCATTGAAGTCGAACAAAAAGGTGGTATCAAGTGCATCAACAATGGGAGTAATAGAAATAAGAGTATTACATCATGCATGGAATCTATATTTGAAAAACTGAATGGGACCCAAGGAAAAAATGGTGTAGAAACCCTTATGAGTAAAAATTAAATAGATGCTGATAGAAATGGAAAACTGGATGATGGATGTAACCTATTATTTAAAGATACTAGTGGTAAAGAAGTTGAAAATGGCGACGAAGCTGATATTCCAATGGAGAAACTTCCATGTTCAATAGGTGTTGTGATACCGGAGTGGAAAAATGAATAGATGTATGCACTTTGTACGTTTGATGGAGATAATGATAGTTTTTTCTAACTTTCTGTCTTGAATGAAGTAAATTTTAGGTAGGGGATTGTATTAAACATGTATATAAACAACATTTTTCTGTATGTATAAATAAACAAAATAGGATCTCCCATGTAGTATAGGCTGGTTTCTAAAATGAGAAAATGAAAAATAGGAATTACCCATAATTATATTTAGCTTTAAATGCATAACCATTTTTACATGCTATGAATTATGTTCCATGGGATTTTCCTTTCACCCAACTGTATTTCTTCATAGGAGCTTGGAAATATTGAAATAGATTTTTTTTCCATTTTTGGGTTTGATGAAAGAATATTATTTGTTTGAGGTTTACTTGAATGTAAATTTGAAAATAATATTTTTGTTTCTATTTACTTTCTAACTCTTTATTATGTGAAGTAGTATTTTTAATAGTTAGACCAAACAGGAGAATTTACCTGATTCATATCACATGGTCCAACCTGAATCAATAGAATATCTCCCTTTCTGATTGCTATAGACTTATATAAACACTGAAGGATAAATATAACAAGGTGGAAATTAATTTTAATTCAATATATCACTGATCAATGGTAATTGGAATAGAATTAACATACACATAGAAAAATATAAAATAAATGAGTGTTAGTTGAAATAAAATATTCTTAGAGTTTGAATAAAAAATATACATGAGATGACATACAAGCATCAAATTTCACCTGCAAGACTGCATTTGAGTCTCGGGGCTTGATACATACCCAGGGGATTGGGTTATGCCAAGAACATGTAATTGTAATGGTGGATTGTGTTTTTGTACAAAAAATAGTATATCATATGTATATAGTAAAATCATATATACAATATCCCCATAAAATTGAACAGGATGACCACCAACAGTTTCAAAAACCATGAATCCTAATTCATGGATATGTTAATCCTTGTGCACTTTTGTCTTTCCCTTACCTAGATCATGAACAATAATATCTACACATATTACATGAGATATGTATAGGGTATGAGTACAAAGTTCCCAGTAAGTGATCTCCACCTGACCTCTAATTATCTACAATAAAGCCAAGTGCATACAATAAAAAAATGGACAATGATCCGATGAACAAGCATAAACAATATATAATAACACCTAACTCTATACATTTCTTTGTAACATTACTAAAACATATATACATGGCATGAATAATAAATAATTACATGACTAACCAAAGGAATAACATTTAATCAAAGTGAAATCTATACAAAAACAACCAAAAATATATTAAATTTAAAATTAAAAAAGAAATCAATTTGAGAATATTTTTTTAGAAAGAAAAATATTTTCCTGTTATGACTCACTCTACCCCTTGTCGCCTATTAAAATAACACTATAACAGAATGTGAGAGAGGAGGGGTCACTAGCCACACAACCTGATGAATCCTAATCTAGAAGCTGAAATAGAAGAGATATAACTATTTTTACGGATTTCATGAACCTAAGAAGATAAATATTTAGGGTTTTTTCTTATTTCCAAATAAGTATCATAAAATCAGGGAGAGAGTGCAACATCCCAGTATATTTTTAAATAATAATTTTTGAGAGTTCTATTATATATTACAGAGTTATTTTTGTAAGAATTATCTATAAAAATTTATTTAATCAAAGGTTAGATAATATTATTTATGTTATCTAATTTATTATAAAGTATTTTATATTAACTTTATGAATTTATTATTATGTCTAATATTTTTAATATCTTAGAAAAATATATGTGTTATTCAAAGAAAAATATATGTAGTTTGTTATTAGGTTTATTTTAAAATAGAATTTTTAATAGTTATATATAGATTTTAATAAAATAATATATATATTAAATAATCTTTTCAAAAATATAAGAAAAGTATTTTGTTGATAAATAATTAAAAAATGCGTTCTAATAAGTAGTAAATGTGATGCATAATCACTATTTAGGATTAAAAATTATGCTAAAAGATTATAAATGATATTTTTATTTAAATTCAGGTTATTTATTTTTTAAAGGATTTATTTTTAAATTCTATGATGAATTTAATGTGGTTATATGTTGATTAATATATGTCAATTCAAACTCATTTTAAAACAATAATTTGAGTTTAAATTAAATTCAACTAATTAATATTATATTTTTTTCTAAAATGATGTAAAACATTATTAAAACTTTGGGAAAACTTCTTACATAATAACATACTCAAAACATAATATAAATACTATTTATTTAATAAAAATTAATTTTTATGACAAGCTAAATATGAAAATAATTATCAATGTTGACGCAATGCTTGCGTAAAATTAGAAAAGTCAAAATTGATGTCTCTGAGATAATATTTTTGATGGGATAAGACTATTATTTATGTGGAAGATAAATATGATGACTAATAAATGATTTTGATGTATATTTATGATTTTTAAAATTATATAATAAGTTAATTACCCAAATTCTTACCTAGTGATTTCACAAGGTAATAAAAGTCAAAATTCTTACCATTAAAATGTTATCAAGATAAAAAATTAGAATAAATAATATTATGAATGATTTTAGATAATAATATTGACGAATGATAAATTATATTTATGTCATAAATTTATCTAAAATATTAAATAATAGGATAATTATCCAAAACATTAACGTAATGTCGGCACAAAAATTGTAAAAATAGGAGAAAATTCAAAATAAATGGTATTAAAAATATTTAATGTGATAAGGTTTAGATGAATTTTGGAATTGAACAAATTATATTGGTAATTATGAAAGGTATGTGTAACATCTCACCCTTTCATTTTCTTTGGGGTTCCAAATGTGTTGGTTGGTCCCTGGTGGCTTAAATATGGTTTTTAGCATTTCTAGGTGTGAAACAGGCTTGACCACATCATGGTCAAAACCACGTTGAGACTAGGGATTGCCTATGTACCTAGGGAAACACTATAATCATGAATATTTTTCATGGGGTGTGGGAAGTTCCTCTATGCACTAAGGTTGGTTTGAAATCCACCATACCATAGTGCAGGGTGTGGTGATTCCAAAATGTACTGACCATCAACACAATTCTTGGGTCAATCAATGTGTAGGTCACCTGGATGTGGTGCAATCAAGACCACCACGAGCATGATGAACACCTCCATTTCATGGTGTTAGCAATTTAAGAATTTTAAAATAGCTGACTGATCATTTGATCTTAAAGAGGCAATTATTCTCAATGATGAGGGTGCATCCAATCTTTGTGGGAGGGTTATTTAGCATGCCCTTGACTCGACTTAACCCTCTAAATTCCTAAGTTTTGGTTAATATTGATTTCTTGGTGTCTCTATCTTGCACGAGTGACCATTTTTATCCATATTGGTGTGTTTTTTTGTGGATCCTTAGAGAATATTCGGGTCTTGATATTGATTCTTCAAGGTAGAATCTCTTATTATATTTTCCTTATGTTTCCCATCTCATGATTATATATTTGAGGACCCTATAATCTATGGTTATTGGATCTAAGAATTAGGGTTGTTCTTAATTGGGGAATCCTTGATGTCTTAGAGTTCATTTGGCCCACCTTGATTTCTAGAGGTTACTTGGGTTGTGTTAAGGTTGATTACCTCTACAGTCGTTGAATGAAATAAGGTTTGAGGTATGTGTCTCATTCATCTCTCTTTAAAATTAAATCCATGTTTCATTATGATTTTATCAAGGTATTTCAATGTATTTTAATATTTTAGGCTTATATTTAGAAGTTATATCAAATAATTTTGTTTTCTTAAGCTTTTTATAAAAGTGTGGAAAAGTGGGTTTTCATATGATTTGATATGAAAACTATTTTAAGGGAATAAGCCTTTGTTTTTGAAATTGAAATACCTAGTTATGTCATGATAATTGTTCATGAAATTGTTTATGATGTTGAATTCTAAAATTGTGGAAAAAACAATGATTTCTAAAGCTTAGGAGTGTTTTTACCTTTATGAAAAATAATTTTAAAACTAGTATTTATTGAAGTGTAATGATTTAAGAGTGGTTTTATAAATGATTTAAACTTTATTTGAAAGTCTTGGTGCCCTGAGAAGTTTTTTCGAAGGCCCAGTTGACACTTTTAACGATTTATTAGAAAATGAAAACCCATAGGGAATTCCCCTTTATATGTGATAGAAATTATATATGTTTTAATGCTTGTAATGAAATGTCCCTTTAGAGGGAAGTTAAATTGTATTATTATGATTAGATAAAGGGGATGTTTTTATGTGGGTGTTCGGATGTGTCAGTTGATGGTTCTGGGTGCATCAAAAGCACGTAGAGGTGGGCGATATATTAAAATTTCTTTTAATAATCATTTCCTAAAACCAATAGCAAGGATATTTAACTTGAAATATATATTTAATTTATTTAGTTTTTGGATAAATAAATACCTTGGATTGGGAAATTTATTCGTTGGTGTATATTGATCATCCAAAAAGACCCTTTTGGATTACCTTTATTGCATGGTGAGGATCCAAGGATATAATCCCTCTAGTGGTGATACACACATGCTCTTATGATCTCTGAGCAACACTGCTCGATCTCTAGGTGCTAGGGAGAAAGTTTAATGTCTTGCGTTGTTTGTTCTTAATCACTTTTTCTTTGGTACTGAAGAAATTTCTCTTGCAATTCTCGTTCTCGAGAGGGATAGAGAAGGAGGAGTTGAGAGATAATTCGTTATGCACAATAGTTCTCTATTCTCAATTTTGGATACTCTACACAATAGACATAGCTGTCTATTTATAGAGTTAGTATTTAAGTTAAAATATTATTTAATTACATACCATCCATTAAATAACATTTATTATCTTTAATAAACCCCATTCCACATAATAATTAAATTATTACTATTTTTTTCCGTGCGCTAACTTGTGCAATAACAAATATTATGTAACTATCTTATTAATTAATATTTTTCACTAGACTTGGTCTTTGTTTATTCGAACTCCTCCAACATTTATTGAATAACCAAATAAATATTTTATTCATAAATAAATATTTTATTCACAATCTAGAGAATAAATATTTATTAAAATATTCAATAAATAAAATAAATATTTTATTCAAATGTCGGTGAATAAATATTTATTATATTTATGCGATCAATATAACTTGAATAAAATTTATACCTCAGACTTGAGAATAATATTTATTCCATTAATTGAACTCAAATATAATTTAATCAAAATCAATGGAAACAATTTTTTTTGTGAACCTCTAAGATTCTTTCTCATTGTCATTAAGCAAGTTTTCCTAAAGTCCAAGATTACGGTCTAGCAATGGGTCAAGGCACCTAAGAGAAAGAACTTAATGTAGAAACTTTGAAAACCACATATGAACCCTCACTATTTAATATAATCCCTTTTTCATAATATGTCATCAATCATGTTTCATATATGTGTCACCAACCTATATGACCGATATGTATTTATTTAACAATCTGAAATAATAACGTCATTACCCCAAGGCCATGGAATTTAATATGATGGTTCTATTCCAATCAAAGGGATGAGATATCAGCTTCCATAAAGATGGAAGGTACAAATCCTTCCTCGAATTACTTATTAATGACATGTCACTCGTAACGCACCCAATGTATCCAACTTATCCATGAACTTTTATAGTCATAGTTTATGAAATACATCAAAGTACGTGAGTTGTAACATGTATTAATAATAATCTTAAAGTCTAAGGACCATCAAAAATGCTCATAGATAGGAATATCCAATGACACCAAAACATGTAGAATTACTACTGGTAGATTTCATCTCATAATCTCTCATCGTGCAGATTACCAAGTGCAAACTTCATGAGAAGCCTCATCTACTTACAACTACTCACACCCAACATTCTATGTACTATGTGTCCCATCAAAGTACGTTATCCAACCATAGAAAATTATTTGAGAATATCATCATAACACATAAAGGTTCTCATCATAGAAGGGAACTACTATGACCTTATCAATGCAATTTATACTCAAGGAAATTATTTCATTAGTGTCATGGATAAAAACAAACAATATGTAATAAAAAGTTTTATTAATATTCAATGAATCAAATATTTATGTAATCAAAGAAAAAAAAATTGCTCCTAGGACACCAAATCCAAAAAAATACTACTTGGACTAGACCCAACTACCTACGACCTACAATCTGACAGAACTCACATGATAATCATGTTTCTACTGATTCAAGGCTTTAGTCATGGGGTTTGCGATGTTGTCTTCCGTGGTTATGCTACTCACTACAACTTCACCTATCTGAGAAAAATCCCACAGGATATGATAATTCCAAATTATGTGTTTCATCCATTGATGTGACCTTGGATCTTTAGTAAGATCCACCATTTTAGTATTATCATAATAGAGTGTGATAAGATCTTTACTACTAGGGTAACTCATCAAGATCTTGGAAAAAATTGCACATCCATACTACTTCTTTAGCTACCTCAGAAGCCACAATATACATGGACTTTGCTGTAGAATATGAAACCACAACCTGCTTTGAGATCTTTCAGCTCATAACACCTCCATTAAAAGTGGATATGTATCCTATTTGTGACTTCATGTCATCTTGATCAGTTTGAAACTATAATCTTCATATCATATGATGACTAGTTCCTCTTATCCTTAATAAACCAGGAATATATTCTTCATACACCTCAGATACTTATGAATAAACTTAACTTCCATCCAATTGTGGTCACATAAATCAGATTGATATATTCTTACCCCACTTAATGCATAGGAAACATCTAGCCTAGTACATAGAATAAAATACATGACTGAACCAATCACTAATGTATATGTAATCCTTGACGTTCTATTTCTTTCCTTATGTTTTTGAGGACACATTTTCTTAGAAAGATGAATGCCATGTGATGCTGGAAACAACCCCCTCTTGAATTTTTCCATACTAAATCTCTTTAGTATCTTATTAATGTATGTACTTTGACTTATTCTAAGAAACCTATTGGATCTATCATGATGGATCTTTATCCCAAGAATATATGTTACCTCACCCAAGTACTTCATAGAGAAGAATCTATTCAACCACACCTTAACAGACTATAAGACTGGTATTTCATTCCTAATGAGTAATATGTCATCAACATATAATATTAAGAAAATGACTACACTCCCACTAAAACATTTATAGACACATGACTTATATTCATTATTTAAGAAACCAAATTTTGTTATGGCCTCATCAAAATGAATTTTCCATGACCTGTATGCTTTATTTAATCCACAAATGGATCTTTGTAACTTTCATACCTATTTGGAATCTATTGCCATCACAAACTATTTAGGTTGTGTCATATAGAAATCTTTCTGAAGTTTCCTCTTAAGGAAGGCTATTTTGACATCCATTTTCCAAATCTCACAATCATGTAAAACCAAAATGGAAAGTAGAATTATAATGGATTTCAGCATTGTAACTAATAAAAAGGTTTTGTCGTAGTCAATGTCTTGAGGCTATTTAAAACCTTTTGTAACCAATCGTGCCTTATAGGTACTGAATTGTCCTTCCATGTCCAGTTTCTTCTTGAATACCCATTTTCAACCAATGGGATTTACATCTCCTGGAGGGTCTACCAAAATCCATACCTGGTTTTGGTACATGGAATCCATTTCAAAATTCATGTATTCTTGTCGCTTTGCAACATCAGTGCCACTTACTGCTTCCTTATAGGTTATAGGATCATTATTATCAACTAATAATGAGTCACCATCCTCATTTACTATAAAACCATAACATTATGGTTCTCTAACCCATCTATTACTCCTACAAAGTAATTATGTCTCTGGAACAATTTCTTCTTGCATAGGGCTTTTTAAATTTTTTTTCTTTTCCAACTCTTGTGTATCTTGATCCTAGACTTCATATAATTCTATCTCATCCCCATTATTTTTTTATAGATAATATATTCCTCAGGAAATGTGGGATGTCTATCAACCACAACCTTTTTGTCTAAAGGATTGTATTGGTAGTATCCCTTTGTTTTTTTGGTATATCCTATAAAGGAACACTTTTTGCCCCGAGGTGCAAGATTGTTAACTGAAGATGAATTAACAAATGATTCGTAACCCCACACATGTAAGTAAGAAAACAAGGGTTTCTTTCCATTCCATAATTGATATGTTATACCACCTATTACTTTAGTAGGAACTCAGTTTAGTACATATGATGCTGTTTATAACGTGTATTCCCAAAAGGATAATAGAATACTTGCATGAATCTTCATTGATCTAACCATATCCAACAAGTTTTGGTTCCTCCTTTCACTCACACCATTCCATTGAGGCATATAAGGAAGTATGAGTTGAGATACAATCTTTGTCTCTCATAGATAATCAATGAAGTCTTGATTAAGTATTCTACACCACAGTCTGAGCAAGGTTTCTTAATCTTCTTACTAAGATGGTTCTCAAATTCATTCTTGTATTCCTTGATTTTTTTCAAAAGAATCTAACTTATACCTCATTAATTAGACATATCCATATCTACTAAAATAATCAGTAAAGGTTATGAAGTATGAGTACCCAACCATTAATTCAATAATAAATGGTGCACACACATTGGTATGAACTAATTAAAGAATATCATTAGACCTTTTACCTTTACCACTAAATGGGGCTTTGGTCATTATTCCTTGTAAACATGCATGACATACACCATGTTTTTTTAGTTCAAAAGAATCTAAATATCAATCTTAATGCAATTTATTCAAGTGCTTTTCATTTACATGACCTCACCAGTGATTCAAAATTTGGGTGTGTTATGAGTCATGTGAAGTTACTTCATTATCGATTTACATTATTTGGTTCATGTAATCCAACACATAAAGACTTTTATTTAATTTTTCCTTACTATAAAAAATTCCATCTTTATAAAAGAAGCAACATTTATTCCCAAATTTGAAAATAAATCCATTTTTATCAAGTCTGGATACAGAAATAATGTTTTTGGTAAATAAAAGAACAAAATAAAAACACTTTAAAACCAAGCTCATTATGGTTT
Source organism: Viscum album (assembly GCA_963277665.1). Lineage (NCBI taxonomy): Eukaryota > Viridiplantae > Streptophyta > Magnoliopsida > Santalales > Viscaceae > Viscum > Viscum album. Next base: position 1,123,334,607 of record OY728121.1, read on the forward strand.
ACAATGTTAGGTGGTAGCCCTCGATAGCTACTATAGATAGTTTAACTCAATTAGTGGCTTGAATATCTACCTCTCCTCATTTAATCTTTTTGAATCTACATGGTTCCTGTATTTGAATACATATGTGAGAACCATAAGTTGTATATAATACCTAATTTGTAGAAATAGGTAAATTTCACTTGATAATAAACACACCTAAATCTTCCCCATTCTTCTCTGGTTGGGTGTATTTTTTATTCTACTGACCCTTCTTTCCACATGAGAATTAGTCAGCTTTTTATTCCCTTGCTTTACCCTTGATCTTCCTCTTCTTGGAAGTGTGTGAAGAAGCTTTGGGATTAAATATCTATGCTGTCCCTTTTTGTTTACTCACCATAAGGACGAAAGGTTTTTCACACATCATATCCTTATCTATCTTAGAGAAAATGATTAAGAAGATCTGGAAGATACTTCTCAGTGTTTTTCATATTAAAATTCACAACAAATCTGGAGAATCTCTAAGGGATTGATTCCATAATGAGGTCGATTTATAGTTCTTTAGGGAGTTTAAACCATAGAACCTCTAAGCACTCAATGTATCCAATGATCTTGACTACATGAGGCCCATCTGGGGAACCCTCTCTAATGATTCTCAAAAAGCGTGCCTTGGAAACCTCACACTATTCCTATCTAGCTCTCTCCTGGTAAAAACCACAGAGGTGCTAAAGCATTCTATATGAATCCATGTTTTCATGAGACTTAATTCGTTTACTAGACATCGATGAAAGCATCAAACATTGAACATAGAACACATTGCTTAAATGTTTTTCATAGATAAGGAACTCTTCATCACTTGCCTCTTTAGAAGGCAGATCAGGCTTTGAGGATTCTAGAACATAAGATTTCCGTGCATGGTGAAGCACAACTCAAAGGTGTCTAAACCACTCCTAGAAGTTACTGCCAGTTAGGAGGTTATATATATCTAATATTTATCGTAGGGAAAATGTGGATAAAGAACTTATCATTTTATTGTAAAATTAAAAAGAGAATATTATTAATAATTTTCTTGATTTTAAAATAAGTTAGATATAATAAATTATATTTATTTATTTATTTATTTATTAAATTTCCTACTATTTTATCAAGTCTCAATAGACCTCTCCATTAACTCAGAATGCCTAGTTGCATTAACATTCTAGTGAAAGGACCCCCATTAATTTTATTAATGATCCTGACTTTGTCCATAAAAACAATAATAATGTTATTAGATAGGCGGTCTTTCTAACTACATACTTGCAGCTCCTTGATCTGTTAAGTGGATTCCCTAATCCTGAAATCCAAACATGGATTTCCTTAAAACATTCCTCTAAATTTTTATTGAACATTCTTTGGTCATTAAACTCAATACAATTTTGTTAGGTCTACCCAAAACTCTAATGATAACTCCTTGATAAAATTAAGTGTCCAGACTTTAGCCATGTACTACCCATAGTTCTATGGTTTCATTCCCAAACAAGTAATATAAGTATTGGTATGACTTAATATTTAATTGAGGGATTATAATTTATTATGAATAAATTTTTTATTGTTTTATACTTTACACATCTTATTAATATTAAGTGGATGTTATTTAATAAATTAACCATGTTGGATAAAACATTTATGCATAATTTATTTATTTATTTTCTATATTTTCACATTAATTCATTTATTTATGTGATCGCAGTCTTGCGTCCTTAAAATAAATAATTTCATTGATAGAAATAATTAATTAATTAAATGACCCATTCATGAGCTTTAAATAATGGTTGATTTAATGATTAGACATTAAATAAAAAATTGAGCTAGGGGAAATAATTCTTATTGTCGGTCTTGGCATGAGTTACAACATTCCACCTATCCACTTCTGTATCACCTAGGTTGCCATCACTATTGTTCCGTCTTGAACCACCTCCATGCTATTTGGGATACTCCATTAATTTCAATTATTTATTACTCACACATGAGATAGGGGAACCAAATGATTGGTTAAAGGGGTTTATATAAATATCATTGGACACGTAGATCCTACATAATAATGGAGGGATGGATGATTCATAGGCCATCATTTAATTTAGTATTAAATAATTAAAAACTCATGAAATAAATTAAATTAAACCTTCCAACACATACAAAGGTCTTGGTCAAGCTCATGAATATCCATACATGCATCTAATACGCAAAAGTAAATGGCTAGCATTCATTTTTTATTCATTATTTTATTATTTAAGATAAATGAACTTTCATTAATTAATTAATAAAGTAATTAATTAATTCCATTTCATCTTAATGATCATCCAATCTTATTTGGAGATACCCATCATTAATTACATTCAAGGAAAATAAATTGCAGAACCAATAATTACATATTAATTATAATAAATTAATTAAACATTTAAAATTCTTTAAAACCGTTATTAAATTGTCAAACACACAACGGTGTAAAAATCAATAAAATAAGGTTTTAATGCTGTAATTTTCAAATTTATTGTAATTTTACTTTTTTACATTAATTGGAGACTACACAACATGTACATGCAGCTACATACCATGTACTTCAATTTCTGTATATCCAAGTCACACGCTTGGGGCTTCGACATGTTAACTCGACTGAACTACACAGTGTGTACATGCCAGCTACAAACCCTCTATCCACTTGTCGTGTTCCAGGTTGGCCCGGTCAACACACAATGTGAAATAAAAGCACCGTGTGTAATTAATTACTCGACACATCTAGATACAATGTGCATGGGTATACGGTGTGTGCTCCAACAGCACTTCGTGTAACCCAATATTACCAGCCATTGATTTGGAACTTCCCGATGGAATCTCCTATCATTATTAATTTGATCTTAGGCCTTTAAGAAAATGAAACACTAAATGAACATGATTAATATGTCAATAACATGTTAATTCAAATCATATTAATGAATGAAAAATGTGAAATGAATATCTAATAACAATTGCGCATAGATCAACAATGAAATAAATAATTATAAATTTAATCATGACTGCTCTGATTCCACTTGGTGGTTTGAGGCACAATAGAAGTCTGCAGAGGTGGGTGTTATATTAAAATGTATTTTAATAATAATTGCCCCAAATCAAGAGTGAGGATCTTGCACATCAAATTTAAATTAAATTATTTAATATTTGAATAAATAAATACTTGGGATTAGGAACTTTCTTCTTTGTTGAATGCTGATCATTTGAAAATACACTTTTAGATTACCTTCGCTTCACTATAAGGATCCAAGGATATAATCCTTCTAGTGGTGAATCACATGTGCTCCTATGATCTCAAAGAAACACCACTAGATCTCCTCGTGCTAGCGCAGTGAGTCTAATGTCTTGTGTTGTTCATTCTTGATCAATCGTTTTCAGTTTTGATGAAATTTCTCTTGCCCTTATCATTCTTGAGAGGGAGAGAGAAGGTGGAGTTGAGAGCGAATTCATTGTGGGAAAAAATTCTCTATTATCAAGTTTGGATATTCTATATAATAGACATAGCCTTCTATTTATAATGTTTGGATTTAAGTTAAAATATTGTTTAATTTCAAAGAATCCCTTAAATAACATTTATTACCTTTAATAAACCTCATTACACATAATAATAATTATATTATTACTATTTTGTGGTGTGTACCAACTTGCGCAATAACAAATATTATGTAAGAGTCTTGTTAATTAAAATTTTCCATGAGACTTGGTCTTGGTTTGTTCAATCTCCTCCAGCATTTATTGAATAACCTAATAAATATTTTATTCAAAAATAAATATTTTATCCACAATCTAGCGAATAAGTATTTATTAAAATATTTAATAAATAAAATAAATATTTTATTTACATGTTAGAGAAAATATTTATTTAATTTTTGCGATCAATATAACTTGAATAAAAATATTCCTCAGACCTGAGAATAATATTTATTCCATTAATTAAACTCAAATAGAATTTAATCGAGATCAATGGAAACACTTAGTGTGTGACCCTGTAGGATTATTTCTCACTAGCATTAGGTGGGTTTGCCTAAAGTCCAAGGTAAATGTCTAAAAATGGGTTAAGCCACCCAAGAGAAAGAACTTAATGTCTCAATATCGACAAACACATATGAACACTCACTATGTAATATAATCTCTTTGTCATAATATCTCGTCAAGCAAGTTGCACATCAGTGTCACTAACCTATATACTCTATATGTCTTTCTTTGACTATCTGAAATAAACACGTTATTACACAGTGGCCATAGAATTTAATGTGATAGTTCTGTTCCAATCAAAGGGCTGAGATACCAGCTTCCATAAAGATGGAAGGGACAACTCCTTCCTTGACTTCTTCATTAAAGACAAGTCACTCGTGACACACCCAATGTATCCAACTTCACCACACTATAAGAAAAAAATGTTTTAGCGGGGAGGGGGGGGGGGGGGGTCACGGCGGTTTTAAAAATCGCCACGAAAAAATTGCCACTAATTTTTTATAATATTTTTTATAAATTTTTTAAAATATCTTCTAAATTTTTTTCACTTTTTTAGTAGTGGTTTTTTCAAAACCGCCGCAAAATTTAAAAAAATTTAAAAAATTTATTTATTTATTATATATTATATATTATATATTATTTATAATTTACAATAAAATATAGTTTATTATTTATAATTTTAAATATTTATAATGCTTCAATTAATTAATATTTATAATTATTTGTAAATAATATTTTGAAACTAAAAACAAATCTTCAATAAGTAGAGGAACAGAGTTCAGCATTAAATGACCATAACTTCGGATTTGAGAGTTCAATTCAGCTCTACAACCAATCAAATCGAAGTTTATCAAATGAGAAAAAACCAAGTGATATTTAAATCATGTGACAAATAAAGGAAAAAAATATATTCAAAATTCAAAAGTTAAAAATCAAACTCGAACTTCAAACGACCATAACTTTTAATCCGGGTGTCCGTTTGGTCTCTACCACATATCAAATCAAACCCTGTGACAAGATCTATGTCGTTTAGGTATGGTACCAACTGTCTAATTATTTTACCCCTTTTTATTCCACCAGAAAAGTCCAGAAGACCTCTTAAACAGAGGTTTTAGTTGTAGATACCGATTTCTTGAAATTCAAACGGTTATAACTTTCGATCTAGGTGTTCGTTCAGCTTGTACCACATATCATATCGAATCTCATTTCATGATCTTCGATTTGACTGGCTATGGCACTAAAAAATGAGTCTCAGATCATATTTTATGGTTATTTCAGTGTTTTTAGGGTTTTCAGAGGTTATTAATGTTTTATGATTTATTTATTTATTTAATATTAATTAATTAATTAATTAATTAATATTTATTTATCTATTATCTATTATTAATTATATATTATTTATTTAATATTTAATATTTATTTATTATTTAGTTATTATGTACACATTAATTTTTAATTAATTTTTAATTAATTTATTAATTAATTATTAATTATTTTTTATTAGTTTATTATTTATTATTTATTTATTTATTTATTCGTTATTCATTATTTATTAATTAATTGTTAATTATTAATTAATTAATTAATATTTATTTATTTATTAATTATTAAATAATAAATATTGAATTTTAAATATTAGATATTAATTATTAATTATTAATTATTAGTTATTAGTTATTATTAATTATTAGATATTTATTATTTATTTACCTATTTATTTATTTATGTATTTATGTATTTATTTATTTATTATTCATTATTCATTATTTATTATTTATTCTTTATTCTTTATTTTTTATTTTTTATTCTCTATTCTTTATTAATTTATTATTAGTTTATAATTCATTTATTATTTATTTATCTATTATTTATTGATTATTTGTTGATTATTTATTAAATATTAAATATTGAATATTGAATATTAAATATTAAATATTAAATATTAAATATTAATTAAGAATTATTAATTTTATAATTATCAATTATTAATTATTAGTTATTATTAATTATTAATTATTAATTATTAAATGATTATTCATTTATTTATCTATTTATTTATTTATGTATTTATTGATTGATTGATTGATTTATTATTTATTATTTATTATTTATTATTTATTATTTATTATTTATTATTTATTCATTTATTTTTAATTTACTAAATATTAATTTATTATTTGTTTATTATTTATTTATTTATTTATTTATTTAATATTCATTATTAATTAATTAATTATTAATATTTTTTTAATATTTTTTTAATTATTTTATAAATTTTTAAATATTAAATATTGATTCTTAATTCTTAATTCTTAATGATCAATTATTAATTATTAGTTATTATTAATTTTTAATTTTTAATTATTAATTATTAATTATTTACTATTTACTATTTATTATTTATTATTTATAATGTATAATTTATAATTTACAATTTATTATCTATTTATTATTTATTTATTTATCTATTATTAATTAATTTATTATTAAGTTGTTATTTTTTTATCATATATTAAATTATTTTTTAATTAATTTATTATTTATACATTACTTATATATTAGATGCTATATATTATATATTATGTATTATGTATTATATATTATATATTATATATTATATATTATCTATTATCTATTATCTATTATCTATTATATATTATGTATTATATATTATATATTATATATTATATATTATGCATTATATATTATATATTACATATTATGCAATATACAATATACAATATACAATATACAATATACAATATACAATATACAATATATAATATATATTATGTATTATGTGTTATATATTATCTATTATCTATTATGTCTTATATATTATATGTTATATATTATATATTATATATTAATTATTATATATGATATATTATATATTATTGATTATTTATTATTGATTATTGATTAATCATTATTGATTAATAATTATTGATTAATAATTATTTAATGTGTATCAATTTGTTATGTATTACTTGTTTTTCCAATTAATATATATATGTATAAGTATATTAAATTCGATTTATTGACCACATGAAGAGCCTGATGGAGTGGTAAAGTCTTTGGAGAATAAGCAAGGGGTAAGGGGTTTAAATCTCACTTAACACAGAATTTCTATATATGGCATGGGCATGTGCATGGACATAGACTTGTGCATGGAAATGGACTTGTTCATGGAGATGAGAATGAGCGTGGTAATAATAAATAAATAAATTATGAAAATATAAAAATAATAATAAATAAATTAGTAATATAAAAAAATTAAAAAATTAAAGAAAATTTAATTTTTTTTAAAAAAATTAAAAAATATTTAGCGACAGTTTAAACCACTGCTAAAATTTTCTATGACGGTTTTAAAAAACCTCCGCTAATTATTTTCCGATATACGATTTAGCGGCCGTTTTCCAAAACCACCGCAGAATGATTTAGTGGTGGTTTAAACTGCCGCTAAATAAAAATTTTGGCATAGTGCCATTAACTGTTATCATTATGGTTTACAAAAAACATTAAGTACACAAGTTGTGACATGAATTAATAATAATCTTAATGTCTAAGGACCATCACACAAACACTCATAGATAGGAATATCTAATGACACCAAAACATGTGGAATTCCTACTGCAAAGTTTGTTATACTATTATCCCATCCTAGAGATTACCAAGTGTGAACTTCATGAGAAGAAGTCTCATATACTTATGAGTACTCACACCTGATAGTCAATGTACTATGTGTCCCATTATAGTAAGTTATTCAACCACAAAACATTATTTGAGAATATCATAATACCACATCAAGGTTCTCATCATAGTGGGGAACTGTAATGACCTTATCAATGTGATGTATACTCTAGGACATTGTTATATTAGAATCATGTAGAACCAAAAACAATATTTAATAAGAAAATTTATTAATATTCAATACATCAAATATTTATATAATCAAAATAAGAATAATTGATCCTAAGACACCAACACCAACATGAGTGAGATAAATGGTTGTTTTCTCTCATGATGATATGGTATGAATATTATTATGAAATGCTCACCTCCATTTATATGTTAGGGGAAGACTTGTTTAGCTTGGTGGGAAGTCTAGGTACACATTTTCACAGGTTTAGAGTTACGGTATGGATAGTAGCCCTAGGTGGGATATAGGTCAACCTATGAGATGTTCCCTTCAGTTAGGTTAGGCAGGGTTATATCAAATGTTTCGGTAGGGGTCGATTGATGTATAGTTATTTACTCATTCATGGACATTTCATCATTGATGACCATGCTATCTTTATTCTATATGGCCTCTCTTTAGCACCTTGGATTCCATGATGACAATACATGTACATTTTCCAAATAGTGATAATTTGGATTAGTTTTTAAAGGTGTTATGCTTTCTTTTAAGTCTTGGATTAAAATAGTTTTAATTGAAAGTTATAATTTATTTTATTGAAGTAAAATGAATTTTATTTTTATTTGGAAAGAACCACAGAGTTTTGAAATTGGGTTTTTTTTAAGGAAAATCAGTTTATTTGTAAATGGTTTGTATGTTATTGAAAATGGTGGATTTCATTATTTAGAGAATTAAATTGTGAAAACTATTTGATATTTGTTTTTAATAAGAAAATTAAAAAACTTACTTTGTATCTTTATTTTAAAACTTTCATGAAATGGAATTTCTTTAAAGTGTTATGTTATAGATCAGTGGGTGGTGACCTACTGGTATTTTTATCTCAATATTATATATTATTGGTTATCCAATCATTTGGAGTATCATACTGTAACACCCCAGGTAAATAAATAATATGACATTTCATATTTATCCATATTTGTGAATAAAATATTAATATGACTTTAAAGGGGACGCTATGCTCGATAACATACCCAACATGCAACAACGAGTTTCTTAGGAATCTTACGTTGCACTCTAATAATAAAATAATATTATTTTAAATGGTAGTTAACATGTAGCCGTTGTATTGGCAGGAATGGATAGAAATAACTAAAATATGATTATATATGTTTTTAAATGTTCTTACATTTATCCAATAAAAGATAAAGGCATAAAATACGGAAAGAATTCAATTTTAGGCGTATATGCCCTAGTTTTCACTAATGGTTCACTTATCGCCTTTTGATGGAGAACCGTCATTAAATATAGTTTTGTTCACTCTTATACACCATTTTGGACCAAGTAAAACTCTTCTTAAGAATTGGGACATCAAAATTTACTTTGTGTAAATTTTTGGTATCTTTCTGATAAAGTTCATTTTTTAATGAATAGTGTAAAATGTTGTATTTTAATTCAAAACATCTTTTTAATCTAATTTATTTATATGATTAGATTATCTTTTGAATTGGTTTTAAAGTGAAATTATAATATATTTTTACCATTAAATCCAATAGTGGTCGTTGGAATTAATTTCACTTTTAAATCTGACTTAAACTAGTGTCAATCTTTTGATACTTATTGTTTCATAAAAATACGCTATTTGCTCTGACAGTGGGAATTAATTATTAATTTAATTAATGTGACTTATATGTTTTTAATTTTGTAAAATAGACTTTATTTTTGAATTCGGAATATCAAATATATCTTAGGGTGAATTTTTGGGATTTTTCTGAAAAACTTCAATTTTTGATGAATAGTGAAACCACTAAGTGGTACTTATAAAAACTGATCTTTCCGTTTAAATGAAATTTTTCCATATTTGTGTTTTGAATTTCAAAAATCCGACATACATGGTTGTCATTAAGAAGTAAAATGTGGTTCAATGGGATAAAAATAATTTTTTGGTGAATAGTAACTTATTAAGTTTTTAATCGCGATTAGAGGTAATTAGTGTAGTTTAAGGTAAAAATAATGTTTTAATAATATGAAATGAACTTGACACATGTCCTAACATCATTTTATGTGCTATGGCCGACCAATACAACCCATGGGTCAACTTGGGGACCCCATGAAGCCACTTTGGTTGGAAAATAACATTAATATCTTTTTATTTAAAGTTAAAGTAAAAATGAGACAAACATGAAAAGTTTTACTAAAACAATTTTTACATGGGGTTATAAAAAACATAGTTTTGACTATAAATATTCATTGGAAAGCTAAAAAGATTTCCTACATCATAGTATTTTCTTTAATTTTTTAGACATTAAATATATTAAATTATTTATGACATCATGATGATGCAGCAATGACCTCATTATTTAACGATTTAAATAAAATGGAAAGATAATGTAATATCTAAGACCTACACATGTCCAAAACCTATTGGATGAGTGGATTTTGAACCCTTATCACCTTATCCTCGAAACACATCAATGTGGGACCTCTTAAATCCGAATACCATTTTAAAATAAAGTGACTTTTCTTTACCTTCCAAGAGTGCCCCTCCTCTCCTCTTATAAAAGGCCCCCACCTCTAACTCCTTATCCACACTCCCAAAGCCTTTGGCTCGGCCAAAATCTGCCCATTTTGTCTCTAAACTTCCCTAAATTACTACTTTAAGCCTCACTTTGGGCAGAAGTCTTCTTAAGGAAGCCTTTGAGCTCAAACCAAAGGGAGTTACCAGATTTTAAGGTAATGTCTTCACTTGAGTCCTTTTGTTTTATTTTGCTTCTCCAACCCCCTAAACTCTTTTTATTCATTTCTTTTGTAACAACTCCAGTATCATAAATATACTAGGATGTTTTTATAAGAATGATTCTAGCTACACTTTCACACACCTACATCTAATGGTTAAAGAACATACTGTTTCCGTGGATGGCGAATTTCGGCCTCCCGAAACGATGATTGTTCAACATTATTTTAACACCTTCAAAGGTGGCCATTAAGATGACACTATATTTATATATGATATATAATATGTTTATGTTTTCCTTAAGCTTCTGTATTTTTCATTTTGGGCATACATTTATGGTTTCCATTATGGGTAAACGCGATATCTTCATTTAAGGAAGTGCGGACTACCGCCCCCTCAAAGTGATGTGATTCGTTAATGCCATATGTGGGATGTATAAAGGATGGATTTAAAGTTATTATATATGATGTTATACTGGAATTATAATATACCTCTATATCATTATTTTTCCATTCCATAAAAATATGAAATAGAAATGAATGTAGCGTTCATGCGTACGTACGGCTTACCGTCTCCATGAACAGTGCATTTCATTTCTTATCCCCAAATGTAATGTAATATTATAAGTACATGTATATAATGGATATATATGATGAATGATACATCTAAATGATGAATATAATTCTGGAATTAAAATATACATACCTCTCACTTAGTTTTAATTCCATTAATATGACATAGAAATGAAAGTAGCATTCATGCGTACGTATGGCTTACCGTCTCCATGAACGGTGCATTTCATTTCTTACCTCTAAATGATTATTTAATATTATAAATACATGTATATTCTGGATATATATAATATATATGATATCAAAATCATGAATATAATTCTGGATATAATGAACATTTGACCACACGAACAACATGTAATTGTAAGAAGTCCACTTTCGACTTAAGAACCAAATATCGACAAAACAAACATTATTAAATTAAATGATTAAATAATGTTTATAACATGGAAATAAGTGATCTAAAAGGAATAATGAACTAGAAAAAGGTTCTTAATAAAGTGGAAATTAACTCAAGTTTATTATTCAGGACGTTAAAGAACGATCGAGTCAAGTCGGACCCGAGGTAAGGGATCCTACTCCTCTCTTTCTTTTTTAGTGCACTCTTTTATGTCATTCCTTCTAAGCTCATATTTCTTGTTATTAGGATGTTCTTTTATATTACTATTACTGTAATTTTTATGTTCATATGATGAGAGAACCTATTCTCTCTCATCAATCCATTTTGGAAGTTTTGAGTGGCGCAGTTAGGATGCCAAATTTTCGTAAGAGATCTAACCTCTCTATTTCTCTTTAAGTACTCTCCTTTATGTCACTTATTTTAAGCTCCTCTTTGTTATGATGGGGGATGTTATTTTATATTCCTCTTGATGTAAATTTTATTGTAATGTGATGAGATACCCTATTTGATCTCATCAATTCATTTTTGGAAGTTTTAAGTGGCGCCGTTAGGCTGTCGAGTTTTCGTAAGGGATTTTTCATCTCACTTTTATTCCCGTGAGATTTATGCTACCTTTGCCACAATTTCCTTTGATTGGTGTATGTAATGACCATTATTTTACTCATTGTGTAATATTCTTTCATTTATGAGTATTTACATCAATGTTGTAATGTCCTTCTTTCACGGGGCGTATGTTTCGAAAGATACCCATGTCGGTAAGGGAACCTTTCACCCTCCTCTTTTTAAAAGACTTATTCTGTTATGTCTTTTAATTCACATAATATTATTTTGGGATATGTTCTTCTATATCCTTATTGATGTATATTTTATGTCCAAGTGATGAGATAACCTTTTTATCTCTCATCAACTCTTTTTCTGAATTTTGAAGTGACGCCGTTAGGTTGTCTAATTATTGTAAGGGAACTTCTTAACCCAATTTCGATTTTTTGGGATAAACTTGTACACCTTGAATATGTCGTTCTATGATTATGTGTGAATGTCCTATGATTGTTTTACACTTAATACCCACTTATATTTCGTGTATTCGTTTGTCACACATAGTTATGTAACTGATTTATCCTTAATGCAAGGATACCGTCTTTGTATGGGACTTCATCTCAATATCCTTTCATTGAGGCATATTTTGTTTTATACACAACCTTCTTTTATATGGTGTATAAACCCCTTCGACTTTAACGTTTATTCAAAAGGAATCTTTTTTATACGAAGCGTTTACTAAATGAAAAAAGGGAATGTTTTTGTCTTACGTATGCGGCGACAACGACTTCTCCGCCGCCGTGACCATTATTTGAGTTTCGGCTTCCTCTACAAGACATACCTTTTTTTTAAAAGAAAAATAAATACCATGTTTTACTTTTATTTTATTTTGGTATTGAAAATGGTTTTCATAATGTTTTTATATCAATGTGTTGTATTGATATCTTGTGATTGAAAGGTGGAAATGTTATGTTTCCTTTATGCATGTTTTATGTGATCCGATTATGTTGAGGTTCTTGGGAATTATTATGAAGACAGGTGGTTCCGTGATAAACTAAGGGCGGGTGAGCCCGATATAGCTCTCCAATGCATTGGGTGACGCGAAGGAGTGAAACGTTAAGGTTTCTCCGAAGAGATTTAGGGAATATACTGTGATGGGTATTCCAAACGTAACCAAGAGGGTTACTCCCTACATAAGAATGTTATGAATGCCTCAAGTTACCTTTATGTCTTATGATTTCTATGATTTATTCATGGTTTGATGAGGTATGTTAAAGTGCCTATGTTTTATGGGTAAAGTATGATTTCATTCTTATGTATATATGGACTCATGTTTCCTTTCCATATTTTTATAACCCTTACTGAGCTTTTTATGCTTATCCCAAGTTTTTGAAATGTTTTTCACAGGTCAAGGGAAAGGTACATGATGTGATGATAGTGTCAAGGATGTGTCAAGAAAGAATCCGTGTTTTATTTTAAATATTTTTCCGTTGATGGGAAGAATGAATATTGTCTTTTATGTAACCACTTTGTTTAAATGTGGAATGTAATGCAAGTTTCATGATCTAATTCTCTAAAACTCTAAACCTAAAAAGATCCTCAATGTGTAATCTTGTAATAACTCAAGATTAAGTAAGGTTTAAGGCTGGGGCCTTATAGTTGGTATCAAAGTTTAGTTTAGATAACTTTAGAGGTTAGGGTATTCTCTAAGCACAAGTGACATTACCATAATGGTTATGATTTCAGAAAGAGTCCTAGTTTTAGATAAAGTGAATGAGTAAGTATATCTTAGTGTTTACCTTCCTCATTAGTGCATGATGGTTTTTTTGATATACTCACACTGACATTTCTGTTTTTAGTGAATGGATGGATCTAGCAGGCACTAAAGAGACAACGGGTTTGAAGGAAACTGTGGTGGTTCTCTGATTAAGATACTAGATAAAATGGAGGATTCAATGAGGAAACTCGTGGTTGTTCTAAACCAAATATCAAGGAGTCATGATCAACCACTTGAACCTTGGTATGTTCTGTAATTCATCATGTACAAGATGACCAATCGATGTGGAAGTTTAGGTAATAATTATAAAGGTAACCATTAGAGTTTATATGATCCTTACTTTTGAGGTAATTATGGGTTATTATATGATACGCTGGAAAATGAAAGGCATGAGATAAACTTGAAGTTAAAATATGTTATGATCATTTTTGATGATTTTATCTCTTTTTGGGGAATGATTTAAGAATTATATAGTTTTGGAAAAAGGACAACACACAGACCGTGTGACAACCCGTCGCGTCGGACAGAGCTGCGAGAATCGAACCCACAACCAAAGTGCGACTGGTATTTATCGTCTACCACTGGACTACATGAAGTCCCTGGTTAGTTTGACTGATTCTTTTTAGTTATATGATTTTATGAATTAAGAGTAAGATGATTTTGGGTTATTTATGAAAATGATTAACCTATCATGGAGGATATGTGATTAGGTTAATTACTTTCCAATACGAGACTTTAGGAGCAACTGATGTTGTTTGGAGATAAATGTTACGATTTAACTTGGAAGACAATGTGACTAAATCCTTCAAATATTTGGGTTTCAATCGTATATTGGTTTACTTTGAAGAATTTTATGGACAAATTGTTTATCGGATGGTCCTCGTTGAACTTTGGGTTTTGTTGGACAAATTTTGGAGATTAAGCATAGATTTTCTTTTTAATGGGTTATCCTTTTCTGGATTATCTGACCTTGTACTAACCTTTTTGGTTTTGGTTTTGGTTAAAGCCTAAAGACATGGGATGTATATAGTTCTCTTTGGTGGATTAGGTGATTCTCTAGAAGTTGATTATAGTTCTCTTAATGCGAACAAGTCTCCCTAAATACTCGTCTTTTGGAAAAAAAATATGAGTTTGATTAAGGAATCTAGTAAAAGTTGAAAGTCAACATGATAAGTGATTATGTTTCCTTACGAATAAATTCCTCAATAAAAATTAACTTAAAACAAAAATGTTGTCTATTAAATTTTCCTACTGGGGAATCGAATACCGTTTAACCCATCACAAGTTTGTGATTTTCTTATGGTTAACTTTCTCCTAGACATGTTTACTATCACTCTCCCTCAAGAACATGACCCTTTGCTTTTCCTTCCATGTCAATGTTTTTCTACATATGGGTTAACTCGGGTGACCTCTGTACTTATCTTCCTTTATTTTAAAGTGATTGTTTTACCGACTCTTGTTCTGATGTGGGACTTTCAAGGATGTTTCCAAGCTCAATTTTAAAAATTGCGAGGACACAATTCCCAAAAGGGGGAAGGATGTAACACCCTAGGTAAATAAATAATATGACATTTTCATATTTATCCATATTTGTGAATAAAATATTAATATGACTTTAAAGGGGACGCTATGCTCGATGGCGTACCCAACATGCAACAACGAGTTTCTTGGGAATCTTACGTTGCACTCTAATAATAAAATATTATTATATTAAATGGTAGTTAACATGTAGCCGTTTTATTGGCGGTAATGGATATAAATGACTAAAATATGATTATATATGTTTTTAAATGTTCTTACATTTATCCAATAAAAGATAAAGGCATAAAATACGGAAAGAATTCAATTTTAGGCGTATATGCCCTAGTTTTCACTAAAGGTTCACTTATCGCCTTTTGATGGAGAACCATCATTAAATATAGTTTTGTTCACTCTTATACATCCTTTTGGACCAAATATAACTCTTCTTAAGAATTGGGACATCAAAATTTACTTTGTGTAAATTTTTGGTATCTTTCTGATAAAGTTCATTTTTTAATGAATAGTGTAAAATGTTGTATTTTAATTCAAAACCTCTTTTGAATATAATTTATTTATATGATTAGATTATCTTTTGAATTGGTTTTAAATTGAAATTATAATATATTTTTACCATTAAATCCAATAGTGGTCATTGGAATTAATTTCATTTTGAAATCAGACTTAAACTAGTGTCAATCTTTTAATACTTATTGTTTCATAAAAACACGCTATTTGCTCTGACAGCGGGAATTAATTATTAAATTAATTAATGTGACTTATATGTTTTTAATTTTGTAAAATAGACTTCATTTTTGAATTCGGAATATCAAATATAGCTTAGGGTGATTTTTTGGGATTTTTCTGAAAAACTTCAATTTTTGATGAGTAGTGAAACCACTAAGTGGTACTTATAAAAACTGATCTTTCCGTTTAAATGAAATTTTGCCATCTTTGTGTTTTGAATTTCAAAAATCCTACATACATGGTTGTCATTAAGAAGTAAAATGTGGTTCAATGGGATAAAAATAATTTTTTGGTGAATAGTAACTTATTATGTTTTTAATCGCGATTAGAGGTAATTAGTATAGTTTAAGGTAAAAATAATGTTTTAATAATATGAAATGAACATGACACATGTCCTAACCTCATTGGATGTGTCATGGCCGACCAAGAAAACCCATGGGTCAACTTGGGGACCCCATGAAGCCACTTTGGTTGGAAAATGACATTAATATCTTTTTATTTAAAGTTAAAGTAAAAATGAGACAAACATGAAATATTTTACTAAAACAATTTTTACATGGGGTTATACAAAACAGATTTTTGACTATAAATATTCATTGGAAATCTAAAGAGATTTCCTACATCATAGTATTTTTTTTATAATTTTTAGACATTAAATAAATTAAATTATTTATGACATCATGATGATGCAACGATGACCTCATTATTTAACAATTTAAATAAAATGGAAAGATAATGTAATATCTAAGACCTACACATGTCCAAAACCTATTGGATGAGTGTATTTCGAATCCTTATCACCTTATACTCGTAACACATCAATGTGGGACCTCTTAAATCCGAATACCATTTTAAAATAAAGTGACTTTTCTTTACCTTCCAAGAGTGCCCCTCCTCTCCTCTTATAAAAGGCCCCCACCTCTACCTCCTTACCCACACTCCCAAAGCCTTTGGATCGGCCAAACTCTGCCAATTTTGTCTCTCCCCTTCCCTCTCTTACTCCTTGAAGCCTCACTTTGGGAAAAAGTCTTCCCAAGGAAGCCTTTGAGCTCAAACCAAAGGGAGTTACCCGATTTTAAGGTAATGTCTTCACTTGAGTCCTTTTGTTTTATTTTGCTTCTCCAACCCCCTAAACTCTTTTTATTCATTTCTTTTGTAACAACTCCAGTATCATCAATATACTAGTATGTTGTTATAAGAGGGATTATAGCTACACTTTCACACACCTTCATCTAATGGTTAAAGAACATACTGTTTCCGTGGATGGCGAATTTCGGCCTCCCGAAACGATGATTGTTCAACATTATTTTAACACCTTCAAAGGTGGCCATTAAGATGACACTATATTTATATATGATATATAATATGTTTATGTTTTCCTTAAGCTTCTGTATTTTTCATTTTGGGCATACCTTTATGGTTTCCATTATGGGTAAACGCGATATCTTCATTTAAGGAAGTGCGGACTACCGCCCCCTCAAAGTGATGTGATTCGTTAATGCCATATGTGGGACGTATAAAGGATAAATTTAAAGTTATTATATATGATGTTATACTGGAATTATAATATACCTCTATATCATTATTATTCCATTCCATAAAAATATGAAATAGAAATGAATGTAGCGTTCATGCGTACGTACAACTTACCGTCTCTATGAACGGTGCATTTCATTTCTTATCCCCAAATGTAATGTACTATTATAAGTACATGTATATAATGGATATATATGATGAATGATACATCTAAATGATGAATATAATTCTGGAATTAAAATATACATACCTCTCATTTAGTTTTAATTCCATTAATATGACATAGAAATAAAAGTAGCGTTCATGCATACGTACGGCTTACCGTCTCCATGAACGGTGAATTTCATTTCTTACCTCTAAATGATTATGTAATATTATAAATACATGTATATTCTGGATATATATGATATATATGATATCCAAATAATTAATATAATTCTGGATATAATGAAAATTTGACCACACGAACAACATGTAATTGTAAGAAGTCCACTTTCGACTTAAGAACCAAATATCGACAAAACAAACATTATTAAATTAAATGATTACATAATGTTTATAACATGGAAATAAGTGATCTAAAAGGAATAATGAACTAGAAAAAGGTTCTTAATAAAGTTGAAATTAACTCAACTTTATTATTCAGGACGTTAAAGAACGACCGAGTCAAGTCGGACCCGAGGTAAGGGATCCTACTCCTCTCTTTCTTTTTAAGTACACTCTTTTATGTCATTCCTTATAAGCTCATCTTTCTTGTTATTGGGATGTTCTTTTATATTAATCTTACTGTAATTTTTATGTTCATATGATGAGAGACCCTATTCTCTCTCATCAATCCATTTTGGAAGTTTTGAGTGGTGCCGTTAGACTGCCGAATTTTCGTAAGAGATCTAACCTCTCTCTTTCTCTTTAAGTACTCTCCTTTATGTCACTTCTTTTAATCTCCTATTTGTTATGATGGGGGATGTTATTTTATATTACCCTTGCTGTAAATTTTATTATAATGTGATGAGATACCCTATTTGATCTCATCAATCCATTTTTGGAAGTTTTAAGTGGCGCCGTTAGGCTGCCGAGTTTTCGTAAGGGATTTTTCATCTCACTTTTATTCCCGTGATATTTATGCTAAATTTTCCACAATTTCCTTTGAGTGGTGTATTTACTGACCATTATTTTACTCATTGTGTAATATTCTTTCATTTATGAGTATTTACATCAACGTTGTATTGTCCTTCTTTCACGGGGCGTATGTTTCGAAAGATACCCATGTCGGTAAGGGAACCTTTCACCCTCCTCTTTTTAAAAGACTTATTTTGTTATGTCTTTTAATTAACATAATATTATTTTGGGATATGTTCTTCTATATCCTTATTGATGTAAATTTTATGTCCAATTTATGAGATACCCTTTTTATCTCTCATCAACTCTTTTTCTGAATTTTGAAGTGACGCCGTTAGGTTGTCTAATTATTGTAAGGGAACTTCTTAACCCAATTTCGATTCTTTGGGATAAACTTGTACACCTTGAATATGTCGTTCTATGATTATGTGTGAATGTCCTATGATTGTTTTACACTTAATACCCACTTATATTTCATGTATTCATTTGTCACACATAGTTATGTAACTGATTTATCTTTAATCCAAGGATACCATCTTTGTATGGGACTTCGTCTCAATCTCCTTTCATTGAGACATATTTTGTTTTATACACAACCTTCTTTTATATGGTGTATAAACCCCTTCGACTTTAACATTTATTCAAAAGGAATATTTTTTATATGAAGCGTTTACTAAATGACAAAAGGGAATGTTTTTGTCATACGAATGCGGCGACAACGACTTCTCCGCCGCCGTGACCATTATTTGAGTTTCGGCTTCCTCTACAAGACATACCTTTTTTTTAAAAGAAAAATAAATACCATGTTTTACTTTTATTTTATTTTGGTATTGAAAATGGTTTTCATAATGTTTTTATATCAATGTGTTGTATTGATATCTTGTGATTGAAAGGTGGAAATGTTATGTTTCCTTTATGCATGTTTTATGTGATACGATTATGTTGAGGTTCTTGGGCATTATTATGAAGACGGGTGGTTCCGTGATAAACTAAGGGCGGGTGAGCCCGATATAGCTCTCCAATGCATTGGGTAACGTGAAGGAGTGAAACGTTAAGGTTTCTTCGAAGAGATTTAGGGAATATACTGTGATGGGTATTCCAAACGTAACCAAGAGGGTTACTCCCTACGTAAGAATGTTATGAATGCCTCAAGTTACCTTTATGTCTTATGATTTCTATGATTTATTCATGGTTTGATGAGGTATGTTAAAGTGCCTATGTTTTATGGGTAAAGTATGATTTCATTCTTATGTATATATGAACTCATGTTTCCTTTCCATATTTTTATAACCCTTACTGAGTTTTTTATGATCATCCCAAGTTTTTGAAATGTTTTTCACAGGTCAAGGGAAAGGTACATCATGTTATGATAGTGTCAAGGATGTGTCAAGAAAGAATCCGTGTTTTATTTTAAATATGTTTCCGTTGATGGGAAGAATGAATATTGTCTTTTTTGTAACCACTTTGTTTACATATAGAATGTAATGCAAGTTTCATGATCTAATTCTCTAAAACTCTAAACCTAAAAAGATCCTCAATGTGTAATCTTGTAATAACTCAAGATTAAGTAAGGTTTAAGGCTGGGGCCTTATACATACATTCATTTACCTCTTAGTTTGAGTTGATGGAGGTGAAAGTGGAGTTATTCATTTTCACAAGGAGGTTGGGTAGTGGTCTTGTTATATTTATTTCATCTTTTCATTTGTTGTATCAGTCATCGGGCTTATATTCTAGTGTCTTTTATTTGTGTTGTCTTATTTATCATATTTGAGTTCCTGGTTTCTACCTTATCATTTTATTCTTTTACTTCTTATTTATTATTAGTGCTGGGTTAAATAATTCCCAATGCATTCTTGTTGATGCCCATGCGCTTGTTTCTAGCCAATGGGAACCAAGAACCCCTTCGATCCTTGATATTGATGGATTAGGTGTCCTTTTTGGGGATGAATCAAGTTAGTTCCTAAAAAAATGGTATCAAAGGAGGTTGGTTTGTATTGTTACTTAGAAAATTTAGTAAAAGTATCTAGGATTTTTAGAATACATTAGGTAGATCATGAATAGGTACTTGATCGCCACCTTTTATGATGAAACCTAATTTACTAGGGTTGTTCATGATGTGTCTATATTGTGATCAAGTATGGTTCTTAGTTGTTTTTTGGATTTTTATCTTTAATTTTTCATGATTTTTGAGTAGTAATGGAAACATAGAGGAGCTCAGTGGCATGCGATACCTGTAAAGGATTTGGAAAACCATGTGCATAACATGTGACCTAATAAACGTCTATTGGACATTGTATAGTTACAATACTATTAGCCATATAGTGTGGTTAATCCTTACATTGTCTCAAGTTTACACGATTTTAGGAATTTTTTGTTCTCTATGGATTTGATCTATTTTCTTATCTTTGAGATCGACTTATGGTGAGATGTGTTGTTTTATGAGTGTTTATGTTGTTTAAAAAAATGAAATGAAAATTTTAAATGGAATGATCTTGAAATTATTTTTGAAAAGAAACCAAATTTTATATAAATAATTGGGGATACTTTCAAAATTATTTTTAATGTGTTGAAAATGTATTAGATCCCAAATGAAACTCAATTTTGAAAGTGTGTCTAAATTTATTTGAATTAAAAATGATATATGGTTTTAGAAATGTGGATAAGGTAATATTAGATTCGAAACAATGATTGGTTTTTATAAAATATTTTTGTAACTTTGGAAAAAATTATAGTTTTAATTATTTTAAACATTTTCATGCTATGTCAATAAATTTTAATTGAAATATTTTAAATAGTTTAACTACAAAATGTTTTAAAATGGAAGGTTTTAAAAAAAATTATGTTAAGAACTTTTTGTTTATATGTTTCAAAATGGGTTTAAACATTAGTTTTAAGAATAAATTTTCCTTTTTAAAAGTGTTTTGATAAAACCATATTGGGTCAAATAGTTGAATTTATTTTTTTTAATTTGAAAAGTAATGAGTCTTTTGTTTGATAATTCATTAACGTGTTGGATTTGAAATTTTATTAAATAGAGTTTTTGATATTTTTTTATATATTTATGATTTTCCTCATGAGCTTTGACTTTTGGAGTATATCTTGATTATGTTTATACTTCTTGTTTTTAGAGAATGTCCCTATTTGAATTTAAATGGACTCTTTGGTTGATCAGGATTCTATTAGGATGGTTGTTTCATCTCCTCCAATCCTTGAGCTTGGTGTTCTTCCTCTTTTTTCCCTATATTAGGATTTTAAATCATTGATTCTAATATCGGAGTTAAGATTGTTTGAGTTTTATTTTGATTTAATTAATTTCCCCTTACTGGAATTTTGATTCTAGGATCCATGTCTTGGTTATACTAAATTTTTTATGATAATGTTTTAATGAATCTAATTTCTGAATAATTTCTTGGTGATGTAAGAATTCAGTTAATATTAATTTTCACATGATCATTCACTGATCTTGAATCTTCAGATTTTGATGAGTTGAGTTGGAACAATTTTAATTTAATAGAAATTCTAATATTGTGGGGAGAACCTCCCATAAAAGTGTTTTTTGTGTTTAAAGTGCATATCTTCTTAAATCAGTGTGGGTTTTGTTATCTGGTTTAGAATCAAGGAAGAGATGGATTTTTTCTTTTGGGTCACTGATACCTTTGAGGTGATTCATGTTTTATTCATTTCTTTAATTTCCCTTGAATATCCCCCCAAGGGATGTTTTTTGTATTAGGATTCTCATACATCAATTATTGTTCTAGTTCTCTTCTCTTAGAGTGATGTGGGAATTGTGATGGTCCATTTACTTTTTATGTTTGTACATAGGAAATCTTGGGTAGGTGTTGGGGAGACTGGGATCCAGAGTTGGCTGTTCTATGATATTTTGTTGGAATCACCGAAAACAAGTGCTTTGAAAGCATGGCCATGAGTTACCCTTAATTAACCTCAGGTTGGACTATGTATTTATTGTTGAGTCATGACTGCTTGTGAGGAATTTCCAATTGTTATTTATTTTTCTCTGTGTATGGTAATATTTTAAACCTCTTTTACAGTGTGATGCATAATGTTTATCATGTTGGATTCTTTTTAGGTTTCATTAATATATTGATGTTTGTGTTCAAATTGAGTATTTTAGTAAATGTCATCTGGTTCATGAAGGAAGAGAAATTATTGATATTTCATTATATAGTTTTCATCTTTTTTGAGTTTTTCCTTTCTCAGTTCTTTAGGAGGGACTAAAAGAATATGGGGGACCAATGTTCAAACAGAATTCTATCATGGTGGGGAGACTACCATTCATGAGCTTCCTATGTAAGAAAGTTGTATATTTTAGTGTTTGTCTTTGATAGTTGAATGTTTGGAGTCACTCAGGTTTGAATCGGTGCTTGGGTTTGGGATCATAGCCTTGGTTGGATTTTTTCTCTTGAGTTATAAGTTTCTTTTTCCTCTTGATCAACCATTGAACTTGAAACTTTACAGTGATATAAATTGTTGTGGTGGGATGATTTTGACATCCCAAAATTTCATTTTCTTTTTGAATTTATTTTATTATCTGTTTAGGATGTACTAGTTGGTTCCTGGTAGCTTAAATGTTGTTTTTTGACATTTCTAGGTGCAACATGATCAAGACCACACCATGGTCCAATCCATGTTGATACTAGGGATCAAATTTGCACCATGGGAAGTACCAAAACGCCTAGTGTTTGGTATAGTATCATGCGCGGGGTGTAGGGAGTCCCTCTATACACCAAAACCAGTTTGGCCTGCACCATGCCATGCTATTGGGTGTGGAAAGACCAAGATGGAACTAACTTCTGAAATACATCTTGGACAGTCAGTGTGTCAGGCTCTTGGGTGTGGCATGGTTAAGACCTCCACGGGTATGGTGAATATCTACACATCATGGTGTTGGTGGTTTTATAATTTTAAAATGGATGATAAGTCAATTGATCTAAAATAGGGAGTTACACCCATTAATGAGGGCATGTCTAATATTTTTTGTGAGGGTTATTTAGTGTGTCCTTGACTATATTAAACCCTCCAATTTCCATTAATTTAGGCTAGTCTCAATTCTTTGGAGTATCACCCTTGTGTGAGTGGACATTCTTCTCTATCTTAGTGTGATTTTAGTTGATCCTTTGAGATACTTAAGGCCTTGAGGTTGATTATTCAAGGTATGACCTTCTCTTGTATTCTCCTTGTGTTCCCCCTTTTATGATTATATATTTTCTTACCCTAAAAGATATAGAAGCTATATCTAAGAACCAGGTTTGCTCTTAATTGGATAATTCTTAATGTCTTAGAGTTTTTTTGGATCCACCATGATTTATAAAGGCTGATTAGGTTCCGTCATGATAGATTACCTCTGCGGTCGTTGAAATTAATGAGGTTTAAGGTAGGTATCCAATTCGTCTCTCGTTAAAATCGAATATATGATTTTTTGTGCTTTCATTATGGGATTTCAATGTTTTCATATAATTTTCTCTTATATTTAGTATCTATATCAGAGAATGATGTTTCTTGTGATTATGAAAAAAATTAGAAAAAATGATTTTCATATAATTTCATATGAAAAATGTTTGAAGGGAATATGCCTTTATTTTTGAAATTGAAATGCCCGGTTGTCTCTTTATAATTGTTATTGAAATGGTTTATGATGTTGATTTCCAAATTGACGGAAAAAGCATTGTTTTATAAAGCTCAGGCGTGCTTTTACCTTTAGGAAAAATGATTTTAAAACTAATACTTTTTGAAGTGATATTATTTAATAATGATTTTATAAATGATGTTTAATTACTTTGAAAGACTCGGTGCTTCGAGAAGTTTTTTAAATGGTCCAGTTGGCACTTTTAATGATTTAATGGAAAATAAAAACCCATAAAAAATTCACCTTTATGTGTGATGGAAATCATGTATGTTTAAATGTTTGTAATGAAATATACCTTTAGAGGGAAGTTAAATTTTATTATTATGATTTGATAAAGGGGATGTTCCTATGTGGGTGATTGAAGGTGTAAGTGAGATAAATGGTTTTTTTGACATGATGAAATGGTATGGATATTATTTTTAAATTCTCACCTTAATTTATATGGAATGGGAAGACATGGTTGGATATGTGGGAAGTCTAGGTAAAAATGTGCACTAGTTTGGAATTATTCTATGTCTAGTGGCCCTAGGTGGTACATAGATCAACATAAGGGATGCACCCTAGGGTAAGGATATGTGATGTTATACTGGATGTTTGGTATGGGGTCAATTTATGTTTAGTTATTTATTGGCAAGTGGAATTTTCTTCATTGATGACCATGTTTTCTCCATTCTATATTGTATCCCTTTAGCACCTTAAATTACATGATGATGATATATGTATATTTTTGAAATAATGGTAAATTGAATAAGTATTGGAAGGTGTTTTTTATTCCTTCAAGTTTTAGATTAAAACATTTTTAACTAAAAGTAATTAATTATTTTGTTAAAGGAAAATGAATTGTGGTTTTATTTGTAAATAACCTCAAATTTGTGAAAGTGGGTGGATTTATGGAAAATAATTTTATTTGTAAATGGTTTATATGTTTCTAAAAAGGGTTTATTTCAATGTTTTTTTAAATAAATTATAATTTTTTTGGTGATTTTTTATAAGATAAAACTTATAAAACCTATTTTGTATCTTTATTTTCAACCTTTTACGAAATTAGTTTTCATTTAAAGTGTTGTGCTATGGGTCTACAGGTGGATACCTACTGGTATTTTCCCATGAATATATTTTATAGATTATATAGCTAATTGGATGTAGCATACATTCATGTAACTATCGATTTGGGTTGATGGAGGTTAATGCAGAGTTATTCATTTTCACATAGAGGCTGGGTAGTGGTCTTGTTTTATTTATTTCTCCTTTTTGTCTATTGTATATACCATTAGACTTATATTTTGGAATCTTTTATTTTATTGGTTTATTTATTATATTTGAGTTCCTGGTTTCTACAATTTTTTTCGTAAACTACTTATTTATTATTATTTTTGGATGAAACTATTCTAAAATCATTCATATTGATGGTTTTGTCGCCAGCCCATGAGGATCATGAATGCCCTACAGACCATGAAAAATCTAGATTGATTGTCCTGTTCAGGGATGAATTGGGTTGGTTCCTCATTAAATGGCATCAAAGGAGGTTGGTTTGTGTCACTACTTAGGGTTGTTTAGTAGATTAGAGCTATTATTTTAGGAATTTCAGAGGTTGATCATAAATAGGTTCTTGATCACCATCTTTCGTGATGAGACTTGAGTAACCAGGGCTATCTAGGATATTTCTGTCTTGCGATTGATCTTGGTTCTAAATTTTTTTTAAGGATTTTGGTCTTTGATTTTCAGTTTTTTGTGAGTTGTAATGGAATCTGGGAGGAGCTCAATGGTTAATCATTACATTATCACGAATTTACATGTTTTATATATTTTCTTTGTTCTTTATGTATTTGATATATTTACTTACCTTTTATATTTAATTATGGTAAGTTGTGGTATTTTATGAACTTTTATATTGTTGAAAGAAAAATTGAAATGAAAATTTTAAATGGAAAGTTACACAATTTTTTTTGAAAAGCAGTAAATTTTATAAAAAAACTGGGGATACTTTAAAAATTCATTTTAATGCATTGAAATGTTTTGGATCCAAAATGATGCTAAATTTAGAACATTTGTCTAAAATTATTTGAATTTTTAATGATATATGGTTTTAGAAATGGGGATAAGGTGTTCTGGATTTGAAATGATGACTGGGTTTTGGAAAATCTTTATATAAATTGGGAAAAATTTATCATGTTAGTTATTTTAAAATTTTTCTTATGATGTTAATAAATTTTAATTTATAATATTTTGAAGATTTTAAGTGTGAAATTTTTTAAAATGGGAGGTTTTGAATCATTTTTATATTAAGGAATTTTTCTTTAAAGGTTTCAAAATGGGTTTAAAAATTGGTTTGAGGAATAAATGTTCTATGTGAAAGTAATTTTTATAAAATCCTCTTCAGTCGAAGAGGTGAATTTATTTATTTTATTCAAAAACAAAATTGTTTTTTAGTTGAAAATTAGTTAAAGTGTTGGATTTTAAATTTTCTTAAATGGTTTTTTTGAGATTTCATATTAATTTATGATTTTACTCATGATTTTTAACTTTTGGATTTTATCTTGACGATGTTTATAATTATTTTTTTAGAGTACTTCCCCATTAAAATTTAAATAAAATATTTTCCTTGATCTTGGTATTTTTCCTCTTTTCCTCCTTTATCAAATTTCAACTCATTGATTTGGATGTTAGAGTGAAGACCATTTGAGTTTCTTTTGATGTAATTTGTTTCCCCTTGTATACCTTGTTATATAAGGAGTTGTTTCTTGGTTATTCTAAAATGTTTTGGGTGATATTTTTATGTTTCTAATTTTTTTGTGTAATTTTGTCTTGGTGATGTAAGAATTCAGTTAATATGGATTTTTATATGATATTTCTGTTATTTTGAATCTCCAAATTTTGAAGAGTTGAGTTGGAAGAGTTTTGATATATGGGAAATTCTTATATGGTAGCGAGAACTCCCCATTAATTATTTTTCCATGTATAAAGGGTGTCTTTTCTTGAATTAGTGTGGGTTTTTTTATCCGGTTTGGAATCAAGAAAGAGATAGATTTTTTTATTTTGGGATGCTTAGACCTTTGAGGTGATTCATGTTCGGTTCATTTCTTATGTTTCCCTTGACTATCCCATGAGGGATTGTAATGTACCAGACTTTATAAATGACATTTTTTCTAGAATAAATGTGTGTTATATTATATATAAGTATACCTATATAATATATAGAGAGACTACAAACAATTTATTTCATTCAAATAGATTGTTACATTAGTCAGAAACTAAACCCATGAAAATGAAAAATATTATAATGGGTAAAAAAATATTAAAAAGAAAAAGTTAAAAGTGAAAACTTGTATGTTTCCAATCTTCCAAAGTTATTTCTCCCAAGAACAACACTATAGAAAAAATATAATATTAGTAAACCAATCGACACCTTAGAAAAGGAAAATATAAAAAATTAGGAGGAATTGTAGTGAATAATGTATGGAGGAATATAGAGGTATTTATAGTTGGTAATATGATAATTAAAATAGTAATGTGATAGTTGGAATAGTAATGTGGCTATTAAAATAATTACCTGACCGCTGGGAATAGTAACATGACCGTTAGAATATTATTATCACCTAAAAATAATAAAATTTAATGTAAATAATATTTATCAAGAGTAATTTAATAATAATATATATATTATAATTACATAAAATAAATATCAATATTATATTCTCAAAAGAAAATATATGAACATATTTAACAAACCACATTTTAATGTACTTCTTAAAAATCGTAATTTTTATATTAAAAATTAAAATTACCTATGTTATAAAATTATTTTAATAAAATGAATTCCATTTTTAGAATCTATATATAAAATATGTTTAAGAGTGATTTTTTGTAAAATTTATAAAGTACTTCAATTTTTAGGTAAATAGTAAAAATATAGTTTTTTCATAACAGATATGTTTAAAATGACATCATTCATGACATAATAAGGACTTAATAAATTATAGAAATATTTTATTGACCAAAAAAATAGTTAATTTGATAAATTAGTCATTTAAATACAATAAAAATGTTTTATGAACCAAAAAACTATTTCCCAAAATCTTAAGTCAAAAGTGCTTCATTAAAATAACAATTTTTCTCCTTTTCCACTTTCCTTTTTAATAAAATATTGAATTCGATTTATAAAGGTGATTAAAGTCCTAAATCCATTTTATTTTATTGATATGTGATTAAAAATTTCAAAAACATATCTATTACAAGGTTTAACTTGGATATAGTATTTTATTCAATATTTTTTTTCCTTAAAATACCTCTCTCCTCAAGTATAAATAATTCTTCACCCCTCCATTATAAAACCAATTCACTTCTACTTACCCAAGAAAAATTTATAACTAAATATCCTCTATTAATTCCCTTAAAATCCTTAGGTACATTATGGAGTAGAACAACTCCAATCATCAAAAGATTTTATTACCATAGAAAAGAATAAACACTAAAAATTGAGTAAGTTTTCATCAAATTCTCTCATCACTTCCCTCTTCTCCTATTTTTTATCTATAACTTTCAAAAAAAATCTTCTAATATTAATTATGCATTATGTTAAAAATATATTAATTATGTTAACCTATTGTAATAACTATATTTATGGTGTATTTATATTTCATATTACTCTTTCTTCTCTTTTAGACAATGTATCATTAACAGTCGGCTAATAAACAACGAGGACATTTCCAACTCCTTTATTATCACCACCCTTATGACTGGTTATAATAAATTATTCATGATAAATAATTTTATAAATGTATTTATTTTAAGCTTATTTAATTAATTTTAATTATGTATAAATTACCTTGAACAAAAATAGAAAAATTGAAACAAAACATGATATTTTTACGAAAATCATGATATCTAAACATTTCACCATTAAAAAATAGAATTAAATAATATAATAAAATTACAATAATTTATCAATAGTGAAGAAATGAACATAATTCACTTATAATTTTTAAATATCCTAACCCTAGTAGCCCAGAGTTGTTGGTTAGTTTATTACATTGGCACTAGATACAAAGAATAACATCCCAAAGGACCAAATAGTTTATTAGTCTTGATAAACTAGTTTTATACTTGGAATTCATATTATATTTTTAAAGATAAAATACACAAAGAATTTCTTCAATAAAACCATTATTCTCTTATTATATCTCTTTATATCAATCAAAAAATATTTCCTCATATCATAGGGAAAATAAAACATAAGAAAGGGGTGATATTAGATGCTTAGTAAGTGTAAGCATATAAAAAAAATCTATGAGTAAATAAGGGATCAACAATATGGAAAGGTAAATAACTGAAAGACATTCCATTTAGTCAATAACTTGATCATAATATGGAACAAATAAATGTTGATCAATTAATTCCATATAAATAATCACATAAAAATGAAACATAACTATGTATATTTTACTAATCGAATAATTACATGGAATATCAATAATTAATCTCATAATTAGGGAATTCATAATGCCCAATGTATAAAATACACCATCAAGGAATTGACTAATAAATCTACATAAATGGGTAAGGCCTCGACTGAAACCCAGTCTATTTTGACTCATGAGACTTTCTGATGCATTGAGGGGGTATATCGGGCCCCACCAATCGCTTACAAAGTCCAATTCATTTTTCATATAAATGGTGTGAATCATAATCAACATAAACATTCATGTCTAAAATATCATACGAAATGTAAATACTTTCCCCATTTAATAAGCATAATTATAAACCATACAGATAAATATGGTGAATGGTATCAAAATAAAATATACATGATCAAAATGATAATAAAACATCCATATAAATATTTAGTATTATATTAATAAAACATATCCCTAGTGTATTAAGGGGTTGTTTTCATTGTTGAATAAAAATATCTTTAAAAATATTCTTGAGGAAAACGTCCTTTTTCATGTTGAAATTCACTTTTTTTAATACTAAAATTTCACAAAACATTTTTAAAATACTTTTCTTTAAAAATAACCATTGAAAATTTTAAAATAATCTATAAAATATTTTATTGGTCATGATGTTTGGAAATTCCATTCATGCTGTACACGTTAAAAAAAACATTCCTTTCAATTTTTGGTAAAATCCAAATGGGTATTGTTTTGAAAATGACATGCATATTCCTTTCAAAAAAAAATTTAAATATAAAAATATGGGTAAAAATGTTTTTAAATAATTGTATGATAATATTAAAAACCTTTTTTAAAACATTTTTAGAAGAGATTAACATGGAAGAGAAATATTCCCCAGTAGAGACTTAAACATAAACAATCTCCAATAATGATGAAATAGTGAAATAAACCCTTACCACTTGGGTATCATTTGAATTATAAGCCCCATGAAATAAATAAATTAATATGGATATATATATCCTAATAAAATTCATAATATTTATCATAAAAGTCATTCATGTGAAAAATATACACCACAAAAAGGAGACAATTTGTGAATAAGACATATGTCCCACAGAAATAAAGTTGAGACAAGAAACCCTTACCTCATGTTCAAATTCCTTTAAATGTATTCAAACATAATGTATAATAGTTTTAAACAAATTAATAATTTATATTAAAACCTTATTCATATTTATAATGTCTTATATGATTATTTTATAACATCTTACCACCCATTAATTAATAATATTTCATTATTTTCGTTATTTTGGGAGTTAATTGTGTTGTTTTCTCTTCCATATTTTGCCATGAATTTCATAGTTATTATCCAAATGATATATATCCATAATATATATAATGATATAAATGTTATAAATATCACATTTAATCATTAAATATAGTTTTATAACAATTATTAAATTTTAGATATGGAAAATGAGTCGAATCGCTTCCTGGAGATAGTAGATCGTATGTACGCACGAGCGATGATATCATTCCCTTAATTAGTGAAAGGGTAAGGGTGTAAATGATATAATAAATTTAAATAATTGATATAATTTCATAATTATAATATATATTTATTATTTTCATCATTACAACCATCCATGTAAAGTGGTGATTAAAACAAATTACACCACTATGTGGAGACGGTAAGTTATACGTACGCATGTGTGGTGCTTTCATTTTTCATAGGATGGATAAATGGTGGAATATGTTTGCACCATAATAATAATAATATCTCAGAATATATATTATACTTGATTTATTATTTTATCATGGAAACAACACACTAAGAGTACGTAGAAGAAGAAATAAACTTGAAAGAGTCGGTAAAGATGATTACCTGTTCTTCGACGATCTTCCTTTAGATCTCTTCTTAAGGACACTAGGGTTGGTCTTTTGAAAATACCAAAACCTATAAAACTTGGATAAATAATTTTGGAATATAAACAGGAAGGGTTTGGTCTATTTATAAGGCTCAAATTTTTGTAAAGTAGTGAGGGAGGAGGTTCCCTATTATAATTGAGGTGAGGGGCACTTTTCATAATTTCTCAAAATAGTAGTCGATAATAAGTATATTCTAGAGAAACATGTTTTAAAATGGTCCATAAATTAATAGGATATGACATTTTAGACCATATATTATCACCTTACTCTTATTTAATATTTTATTTATTTGAAAATAATTTAATAAAATATTAATTCCAAGAAATATCGTTATTGTCAAATTTGAAACTATTCAGTTAATTTGAATTCAAATACATAAATCAAAAAGGATAATTCTAATATAATGAATTAAAAGTTATATAATATGTCATATATATCTAAAAAATAAATTGTACACATTAAGTATTTCAAATTACATCAAGAATAATATTTTTTAAAATATTTATTTTATTTTTCCATTAATTAAATTAATACTATATTAGTGTTGTGTAAGAATTTAAGGTAATTAGTTTTTAAATAAAAATTACAAATAAATTACTAAAATGTATATAAATATTTTAGTTTTATAAATACTATTTATATTTGACTGGATCTTCTAGATAACACCATATTATAAATATTCTACTTATTGAAAACAAGAGTATGACATGTTTGGCTTTTAATTAAATAAAATACAATAACGACCATAACCACTTCCCAATGTAAAAAATGGACATAAATTAGAAACTTTAATGATAATGGAAAAAATTTTAACATAAAATAAAATTTATTCAAGTGTTTTTATAATTTAATGGTTCTTATCATTTTAATTAAAATCAATTTTTATTTTTCCATTAATTAAATAATTATTGCACCATTGTTGTGAAAGACTTTAAGGTAAATATTTCTTTCATAAAAAATAAATATAAGTTACCATGATTAAGATAAATATTTTAGCTTTAAAAATACTATTTATGGTCAAATATATATTTTGGATGACCACATACTAAAATGTTATTCTTATTAAAAATTGAAGTGTGATATGTTTGATTTTTCATTAACGAAAATTATATAAGGGACTTAATGTCAACCAAGTGGTTCCAAAAGTAATAAATTCAACCCATAGATGATAATGTTCAAAATGTACTCAACCGATAATATTTAGTCAGATTTTGGAGTCATTTAACAGTTCTTATTATTTTAATTAAAATCATTTTAATAATTTTTCTTTTTCTTTCACAAGCACTACATTAGTGTTGGATACATATATAATGTAATTATTTAATATATAAAAATTTAAAATAAATAAATATCATAAAAATAAATAAATTAGGATCTATATAATCCTTTATATTCATTCATTATGTATACTTACTCATATACATGTCAAGACAACTTATTTAATTTGTTAATTTGACTTTTCTAGCCTTACAGAAGCATTGCTCAAACTTTTGGATAATATTCTTGTTATATATGTCAAAAATTTGAAAATATTAGTTAAAATAATCATTTATAAATTTTATTTAATAAAAAGGTCATTAAAATAATTTTTATCGCTCAATTAACATTTATAAGGCCCCAATTTTGACTTTTCTAATGCTACACAATTACTATGTTGACACTGAAAATGATTTTCATATTTATCATAAAGTAATTTATAATTTATATGTTCTGAATTATTTTTTTATGATATTTATGTTTTATTATCCTAAGTTATTATTTAAATAATTTTAATAAATTTTTATATAATATTTATATTTTGACAATATCATAGAATATACTCTATTTCATAAAAAATGCAATTTTTACTATTCATCACAATTTTACCTTTTTCAAAAAATTATAAAAATTTTACCATAGACTAATTTTGAAATTATGAGTTCAAAAATGAAATTTATTTTTTCAAATAAATTACCTAAAAGTTTCAAAAATTAATTATTATTATTTCATCATAAAAATAAATAAAAAAAGATTTTTGAAGAAAACATATACTTGAAGAATAAAATGAATTAAAAAAAATGTTTGTTTATTTACTATAAATTAATATATAAATTTTGAATTTGGTTATGATGTGATGTAAGATGACTTGTGCTTTGCTCTACTTTTCTGCCTTTTATTTTTATTAATAAATTTGGGAACCAGGTTTTTCCTGGTTCGAACCTTCTTGCTATATTTCATAAAATTGTTATTATTATTCACACCTACCAATTTAACAGCTAGGTTATAACTATCATGTTAAAATAATTACTAGTATATCGTGATTTGTTTAAGATTAGTGTTACATGAACCAAAAAATTTCAATTAAATATTATATACTATAAAATATCAGGATGTTTCATTCTCCACACCTTCAATAAATTATTTCCTCAAAATTTTAAATTTCAATTTTAAAAAAAGGTTGATATTTAAAAATTCCATTGTGAAAATTCCACATTGTAAAATGGGTTAACAAAAATTCTTCTTAAAAAGAGGGGAATAAAAATTTTAAGGTCACTAAAAAACTTGGATTAAAAATACTAGAAAATTATTTGGAAGTTAAAATATGAACGTGGAAGATAAATATTACTATTCAAGTCTGATGGAGAGCGATAGAGAACACAATAATTAGAAAATTAACCATTAGAAAACTGTAAATTTTTGATGGGTTAAAAGACAATTGATTTCCTAGTATGAAATGTAAACGGTTTTTGTTCCAAAATCCTTTTCCTAGAGTTGAGTAAATAATTTACTATCCAAATAATTCACTTGAGAAAATAATCTTAATTGATTTCATTCCATTTCATAAGAATAATCCTATCCTTTGGTTGTGATTTGATATATTTCCAATTCATATCTTAATCCATGAAATGGGTATTTGTGAAGTTTTTTTATGCATGAAGCACTTTTAATGAATCATAAGTTCTATAAATCATTCCATCAACCTATAGAAATTTTCAGAAACCAAAATTGTTAATAATGGTTATCCAATATGATAAATAATACTTTAATGTCAAATAAAAATACAAAAAGTTCAACTTAATCCATTCCAAAAGTTATTAACCTTAATACTCATCCATAATACATCTCTCTAAATTAAATTTCCAAAAAATATAGAAGTAAGGTCACTAAATTTATAAAATAAACATAAAATTTGATTCCCCAAAAAACATAATGTATCTCTTATTGTCACATACCAAATATATGAATACCTTTATCACCTTAAATCCTTAATGAAAACATGAATTCTCCCAAAAATAAAATCTCATGTTGTTTAATATATTCCATAAATCCAAACATGTAGTAGACCCAACATAAACCATCAAATCAATAACCAATTTCATGAGCATTAATACTATCCCATAAAAATACCTTAATCATTATTATCTCAACATTGGAAACATATTTAGGGTTATCATTTTCAAATAATGTGTTCCTTAAAAGATCAACTTACAATAGAATCACTTATGTTGGTTACTGGTACTATTCATCACATGCTTCTAAATATTTAAAGAAGAATTATTGTAGTACAATGATTATATCTCATGATTCTTATAACTGTAATATCATTGACATAATACTTTAATAACATAATTCTTAAATCCAACACAAGCACATTAATCATTCCTGTACATTCTTAAACCATTAACTAGGACTGACCATCTTATTCCTTAATACACTATTCCTTTTATATGTCATTTATCATCACTTCATGATCAATTATATAAAAAATACTCATAAAATATTGTGGATTATCTTCATGGGCTTTCATCCTAGGACATCAACTTGCATAATGCCTACAATTTCTACATTTAAAACATTCAACCATCGATAATACCTTAGGGGGGACATTATTCTCATCCATTTAACTAACCAAAATTTTCATTTTTACTTAGTAATAACTTTATTTGTTTTCTTATTTCACACACCCAAAACATCATCCTGTTCCTATAAGACATTCACTTGGGTTTTCCTTTTCACATTATCAACTTATAGTAAACTGAATCATCTTTACTCAGTTTCCACCACTTGAGCCCCCAATGAACTATATCCTTCCATTATTTGGAGAGATTGAGAGTTTTTTAAGGTTCATGTTGTTAATGTGATGTCTTAAATTTTCCATGTATTATTTCTAGATATTATAATTATTATTTTCGAGATCAGGTGTTGAGACTGTATGCAATTCCGAGGCCCGCTGTTCCATAAATAAAAGATTTAAAAATGTTAAAATATTTAATATCATGTGAGAAAGGTTTTCTTGAAAAAGTATAATAACTCTTAAATAGTTTCTAAGATAAAAAATATGATGGAACTGTTGAGTTCAAAATGGTGGTTTAACCCTAGGAGTGACCTAACATTGGTCGGCGTGGGTCAATTGTGAAAATTCTTCACTGACATTTTAAAAGAATAAAATAAATTAAGAAATACTTTATTTTATTTCATTGATGTTGTGACAAGTTTATTTTTTAAATAAAAAATCTATCAGATATGTAGGGTTAGTCTCATAAACCATTAATTCTCTAGAGGTTCTGGGAAGAAACCTATGGATAATACTCTCGAGGAGGCGATGATAGGGCTTCAAATCATTGATTTATGAATGCTGATCTTAACAGATCTCACCGAATACGACAACGATGTAGCTTCAATATTCATCAGTGATCAATCCAAATCAAGGTAGAGATTTTGATTTAATTGGATTATTCCCCTTAATTTATTTCTATGATAAACATGGATCAATCAATGAATAGATTGATTTAAAAATCATGCATATTGTGAGTTGGGATTGATCTAGTATGTTTTTCTAACCCAAATCCCCTAATCTTGATCATTTTCCAAGAATGATTTTACAATGATGATAAACCTTCTTTCTTGTTCTTTTCTCCCTCTATTATTCACATTCTTCTCTGTGGGAAACCTGCAGTTCCCAGATTGATGTTTCTGGGTGGTTCTGAACTCGATCGGGCCCCCAGATTTGAGGAGAACCAGCAACCGAGGTTGGATCTATATAAACCGAGATACAAGGAACTCAGATATGTGATTGTTTGTTTTTTCAGGCATTATAAGTGGCTCAGTGGTTTGTGGAAGGTACCACAGATGTGAGGTGGAGTGCGACAGATGTGGATGACGGATGTGATAGCGAATGCAATGGTGGTGGCGGCGGACACAGAGTGGCAGTGGTGGCGGGCACAGAGTAGGCCGGGCTAGGTGGGCTGGGTCTACCAAATGGGATGATTTGGAACAATAGGTCAAGTTAGGCCAGTGGGCTGGTACAAACCCATGTCATATCCAAGTTAGTTGAGGTGGAGCCCCATTGCAGATGGCCATAATAGTCAACCGTGGGGCCGTAACAGCTCGAGCTACCATGGATGCACTGACCACAACAGTCAACTATGATGTTCAACTATGGGTGAATTGACCATTTGGTCAGAGTATGGGTGGTTGACCATGTAGTAGGACCACATCGGTTGGTCGACGCAGTAAGTGGACTGACTGTGGTGGTCAGCCCGTGGGCAGAGTGACCCTAACAGCTTCAAACAATCATAACTCCTAAACAGATCATCCAATCGATGAGTCTTATGTGGAGTTGAAACCCTAACATTGATAAGGTATTTTTGAGAAAAATCATGGTTTTTTATTTTGGAATAGTATATTTTTAGATCATTCCCTTAGTCCTTTCCTCAAGGGTTCAGTGCGGCATTACATCCACATCACTAGATTGTAATCCCCTCTAGAGGCTGAGTCTCATATAGAGTTGCAGTTTCCCTCCTCGATACTATAGTGTGATCCTCTCTAAACCATAGTGGAGTTTATGGAATTAGGGTAACCACCATTTCTAGGGCACTGATCCTATATCTAGTAGGCAACATCAGTAGGGTTTGAGGAATCGTTGGCATATGATCCCCTACATAGCGGGTTGATCCAGTTTGGGTTCATGGTATCCCTACTGGTTCTTAGAATGATCCACTCTCTATGTATCATATTATTCCTTGACCAATTCATTCTATTTAGGTGGTTCCCAATTGATCTAGACCTCTTAGTTGAGTGCCCTCGATGATATCATGGATCGAGGAGTGAGTTCTCCCAGAACGAGCATGCTCCGAGAAGAATCATGTGACTGGTCGTTGGTTGTGACCGACTGATGGAGTGGTGTCTCTCCTGAGTATATTTAGGTTTTTCTCTTTATCTATTGGAATATGTTATACATATATTGTTACATCTTGTATTGGGATGACTACTTGGTGCTTTGTGTTTAGTGATTTTGGGGTTTCTTGTTGAGTATTATTATACTCACCCCTGCAAGGGATTTTACCGAACATGTTGTGTCTTGAGAATGAGAGTGGAATTTTGATGGAGTCCTGGGAGGAATAGGACTAGAAAATTCCTTGTAAATATGGATAGACTGAGGTGTGTTCCTGTAGCTACAGAAATCAGTCCCAATACCACTTTTTCTTACATGTTAGACTTATGGTTATAAACTCTTTTGGTTGGCTTGTATTCTGTTCATGTTTACTTTACTTTACTTCCTCTCATACTATGGTTGTGGGATCTAGTGGTATGCATGAATTGTTTACTTATTTTTTTTTTACATTTTAGTATTTTGTTACTTGGTGATATGTGCGTGTGTACAAGTACATTAGGTTAATGCCTTCCATTTGTGGGATATGCCTACTCAGTGCTACTCACCATCCCCTATCCTATTAGAGGTGGGATTGGGGTAGTCATGGAATGGGCCCCTCTAGGAAGAGTCATGAAAAAGTGTTATCAGAGCTAGGTAGGTTCTACTTTAGGGTCAGGAGTCTATGATATTGGTTTGGGGCAATAGTGTTAAGTGTTTCGAGTTCAGCTTTTAGGCCAAAGACTCTAGTGTTGGTGCAACAACTAAGATATCCATACACTAGGACTCTGATTACCTAGTTTTCAACATAGTACATGAAAACACTGGTTGTAGGGAAAACAATGGTAAATGAATCATATAGGAATGGTTCTGTCTTCTATTTCCTTCTTGAGTCAGTTCCCAAGATATACTCTATTGATCGTGGTTCGTTTTGTTTTATTTTAGGATTCCTCCACGTAGATGGCTATTTAGGATTCAATCGTGTGATCAGGAGGATGATCCCCCTAGTGAAGAGGCATCAGTATAGGGGCATGTACTAGATATAACACCTCTGGGTGGTTTACCAGCTATACCACCACCCGTCGAGAAGTAGCTACGACCACCACTACCTGCTGTGGATGCATGCAGGCTGAGTGAGTTTCACGAGTTTTAGAGGCAACAACCTACCAGGTTTTGGGGTGATCTAGAGCCACATATGGATGAGGATTGGCTATAGGCAGTTACCTTAGTTTTTTGACTTGTGAGGACGCCTACCGACTAGATAACTATCCTTAACCTAATTTTTCTTTAGGGCTCTGCGAAGTGATGGTGGATCTTGGTGTCTCAGTCACACGATGAACCAACTCTCTCCTAGATAGACTTCGAGCATCTATTAAAATAGGAATTCTATCTAACTAATTGTGATCAGTACACATATAGGAGATTTTTTATATACAGAAGGGTAGTATGAATGTGGAGGAGTATTAAGTGAAGTTTACTGATCTTTTGCACTACTCCTTGGACATGGTATGAGACTAGTTATTCAGGGATCTAACCTTAGAGTAGGGATTATGTATGGAAACCAGGGAATCAGTGGTCTCCCTTAGCTTTTCTACCTTTTTGGGGTACTTGAGTGATCCATACTAGTAGAGAGTTTTCTGGTAGAGCAGACACCAGTAGTGGGAGCTCGCAGTGGGAACCCAGTAGTTGTGACCTCAGTAGCAGGTAAACGATGATAGTTATAGGGATCCAAGTGGGTGAGGTGCTTCATGGGGTGATCCCAAGACTCAGGGTTTGTGGTGAAGAGTTCCCAGGGTGGCTCAAATCAACAAAGGGATAGACCGTGTTACTCATGCGGTGATCTGGGAAATCTGGAACAAGATTGTCCAACCCGTCATAAAACTGATCAGGAGATAGTCGAGAGACCATTTAGGTAGAGATATAGATAGGGTTAGGGTGGTTTATAGGGTGGCACATGTGGCAGGGGGTTGGCGGGGTAGAAGGAGG
Source organism: Viscum album (assembly GCA_963277665.1). NCBI lineage: Eukaryota > Viridiplantae > Streptophyta > Magnoliopsida > Santalales > Viscaceae > Viscum > Viscum album. The sequence goes on from OY728121.1 coordinate 1,123,374,484, forward strand.
TGGTCAGCGGTTCGACTTATTACCGCCACCACCCCCAGGTGGTCTACGCTAGGCTGTGGGAGCTAGCGGACAAGGACGAGGCTAGCTACAAGTGATGGAGGTTTATGACACTGAGGATTTAGGGATGATATGAGAATGATCTGTGTCATTTCCACCTTATTTTTAGTTTTTATATACATGGTTTATAGTCATTGATTTCTTTCCATGGATATTTCTCAAGACTCGGAGATTCTGGTTAAACTGTTGAATCAAAACTTATGCTTGGAGACACCTACTGGAGTAGGCTTGATGATCAAACACTGATAAAAAAAGTGTGACCTGAATCTTGGAGAAAAGAGTTTCAGTTGGGATCTCTTAGTACCAGCGCTGAGGCCTTATGAAGCATTCTTAATATAAACTAGTTTTCCACAATTCGTTTTTAGATTGACTGGTTTAGGAATATGATGTGGTGTGTCCATAGTGATGGAACCGAGTTTTCCTTTATTGATGAAAAATATAAAGAGGAATTGTAGGATGGACTCATGCATAGGAGGGTGTAGCTGATTAATCACTAGTTGGATAACCTCACCCTCGATGTAGGGGATGATATGAGTCCTTAGTTTCCTATAGTGGTGGTGGAGTATGAGGACATCTTTCTTGAAGATGTTCCAGGTTTACCTCCCCACAGAGAGATGGACTTATGAATTGATCTACACTCTGGTATGACACTAATATATATACTTACATATTGGATGGCTCATGTAGATCTTTGTGAGAAAAGGATACAGTTGGAGGACTTATAAAGGAAGGGCTTCGTGATACCTAGTGTTTCACCATAGGTAGCCCCAATTTTATTTTCCAAAAAGGTTAATGAGATCTTGAGGGTATGTGTAGATTACCAGTGCTTAAACCAAGTGAACATGAAGAATAAGTATCCACTAATGAGGATCAATGACATATTTAATCATTTTAAAGGATCATAATGGTTTTCAAAGATAGACATCAGATCAGGCTATCAATAGTTGTGAGTAGGGGATGATGATATATAGAATATAGCATTAAAATGTCGTTACGGTCACTATGAGTGCTTAGGGATTCTGTTTGGTGTGATGAAAACCCCAACAAAATTCATGGGACTCATGAACTTGATCTTTCAGCATTACTTAGACTGGTTCATGGTGGTTTTCATTGAAAACATCATAGTGTATTCGATGTCTGAAGAGGAGCATGTGAGACACTTAAGGATGATCCTAGACATGCTCCAAGAGAAACAGTTTTAGAAAAAACTCTCTAAGTACATGTTTTGGATTCTAGAGGTCTATTTTATAGGACACATCATCTCAGAGGCTAGAGTTGCAGTGGATACAGTGAAGGTTAAGACAATTCTTTCTTGGGAGACACCCAAGAGTGTTACCAAGATGTGGAGTTTCCTTGGATTGGTAGTGTACTATCATAGGTTTGCACCCAAATTCTATGGAGTGGCATCACCCTTGAAATCTTTTACAAGATAGAGTCAGCCTTTTGTGTGGAAAAAAAGTGCCAGCAGTGCTTTCAGGAGTTTAGGCAGAGGTTGACGAGCACTCCCATCCTGAAATCACCTGAGGAATACATCTAGTATGTGGTGTTCTAAGATGCATTAGGGACCAGGCTTGGTTGTGTCTTGATGTAGATTCAAGTGGTGATTTCCTATGGTTCACTCCAGTTGATACCACATGAGAAGAACTACGCGACCCATAATCTTGAGCTAGCAATGGCAGTCTTTGCATTGAAGATGTGGCGACACTACCTTATGGTTGAGCGGTTTATCATCCACTCTGATCACAAGAGTCTCAAGTAGATCTTATCTCAAAAAAATATTAACTTGAGATAGAGGCGATGGTAAGAGTTCCTCTAGGACTATGAATTTGGGATTATATATACTCATGGGATGGGGAATGTGGTGGTAGATACTCTCAATAGGAGATCTAGTTCATAGTTTCTAAATGATATGTTAGAGAAGTTGGCATCATTGCAGATATACTTTTAGGATGGGGATAGATCAGATTACCTCCAGTCGATGGTTTTCACCCCTCCACTCTTATAGCGAGTCAGGGAGGCACATCTTGGGTATACTGACTATGAGTCCTTACATGCTTAGATTTTCACAGGGCATGCTCCTGATGGATACTCAAAAGTTAGGGATCACTTCATTCTTTTCAGAGGACATAAAATAATACCAGTGAAATTGCTGGATAATTTTTGGAGGGAGATTCATACATACCCTTTAAAAGTACATCTATGTGTGGTGAAGATGTACCAGGACCTATGATTTTATTTTTTGTGGCTAGGGATGAAGAAAGAAGTTATAGAGTTTGTGTCACAATGCCTTACTTGTCAGCAAGTAAAGACTGAGAACCAGGTTCCAGTGGGTTTAGATCAACCCCTTGAGGAGAAAGAATGGAAGTGGGATGGAATATTGATGTACTTTATGAGTTTACCATGTATGTCTAGGGAAAATGATTTCATCTCGGCGATCATTGAATGGCTCACCAAGTCATCCCACTTTCTAGCTATCCAAGAGTAGAGTTTAGTAAAGAGTATGGGACACCTCTACATGGAGGATATAGTTTCACTCCATGGAGTTAAATCTAAGATAGTTTGAGATAATTATTATCACTTTACATCCTGGTTGATTAAGGGATTATAAGAGGCATTTGGGACCCATCTATGCTTGAGCATAGTGTTTCACCCATAGATAGATGGCTAGACTGAACGGACCATTCAAGTTGTGGAGGATTTTTTTTTGGGATTTCATGTAAGAATTTGGCCGTAGTTGGGAGGATCACCTAACACTGGTGTAGTTTTCATAAAATAATAGCTACCATTTAACAATTGTTATGGAACCATTCGAGACTTTGTACGGGTGACCCTGTAGGTCACTGCTTTGCTGAACTGAACCAACAGAGTCAGCACTCATGGTCTTGGAGTTGGTGCGAGCTACTACAATGATGGTAAAGATCATCTTAGAGTGGATGAATATTGAACAAAGCCATCATAAGTCTTATGATGACAGACAATGGATGCCTTTAGAGTTCGAGAAAGGAGACCGCATGTTCCTTCGACATTCACCTAGATGGGGATTATGAAGATTTGGCCGAGTCGGTAAGCTATCTATGAGGATCATCGACCCTTTCTAGATGCTGTATAGAGTTAGTGATGTGGAATACATCTTATCTATAACATCATTGTTAGACCGGGCACATGAAATATTTCATGTGTACCACCTAAGGAGGTACATACATGACCCATCACACATCATCGATTGGGGCGAGATGAACATCAAGGATGGAGCGACTTTTTCTGAGTACCCAGTGAAGATCGAGGATTGGTATGAGAGGATCATTCATGGGTGATCAATTACTTTGGTGCATGTATGGTGGCAGCACAATAATTTTTAGGAGAGTACATGGTGGTAAGAGGCTTAGATTTGTTCTCAGTACCCTAATCTATTTGAGTAGCCCTTGTTTAAGGTTTTCGGGGATCTAAATACCTAAGGTGGGTAGAATGAAACGTATAAAATTTTTAATGTATTATTTTTTAATATTAAATGGATTATTTTTGAGACAATCCATTGAGATGATGTGAAATTCTGAGGCCTGGTGTTCCTGGAATAAATGTTTGAAAAATGTTAAAATATGTAATAGAACACGCGCGAGGTTTTCAAGAAACAGTGGATTAACTCTTAAACAATTTCCCATATAAAAACACATAGGGAACCACTGAGTTCATAATGATAATTCTACCCTATGCATGACCTAACATTGTTCGGCAAATGTCGATTTTGTAAATTCATCATGGGATTTTTAAAAGAATAAAATAAATTATGAAATAATTTATTTTATTTTTTCAACACACAGATATATTTATTTTTTAAATAAAATATTTTTCATAGATCCAAAGTTATTCCCATAAGCCTAGAATTATTTGGAGACACTAGAAAGAAAACTCTAGATAATCCTCTTGAGCAGGTGATGACGGTGCTTCAAATGAGTGATTGACGAACGCCGATCTTAAAAGATCTCACCAATGACAATGATGCAGCTTCACTCTTCATCGACGATCAATCTAAGTCAATGTAGGGATTTTGATTAAATTGGTTTATTCCCCATCCTTTATTTCTATGAAGAATATGGATTAATTAACGAATATATTGATTCACAGATCGTGTGTATTATGAGTTTGGATTGATTTAATCTATTTTACTAACCCAAATCCCCTAATCTTGATCATTGGCCAAGAATGATTGGAAAATGATGATAAACCTTCTATACTATGATTTTACCCCTCCATTATTCACATTCTTCTCTATTGGAACACAACAGTTCCCATATCAATGTCGCTGAGTGGTTTCGAACTCGATCGGACCCCTGAATTGGAGAAGAATCGACAACTGAGGACGTATCTATGTAGATAGGGACCCAAGGAGCTGGGATATGCAATAATTTGATTTTTTGGGAATTATAGGAGGCTAGGTGGTCTACATAAAGGACCAATGACATGAGTTAGTGGAAGCGCATAGCGAAGCGTGGTGGAGGGAATCAGTGCACAACGACGATCGATGACTAGCGGATGTGGTGACAGACATGACGATGGTAGTGGAAAATGTGGAGCGGTGGTGGTGGACATGAGGAATTCTAGGATGGCAGGCTAGGACATGTGGTATGGGTCAGGTAGATGGATTGGGTCAGAATATATAATTGGGTTAGACTAGACTCGGGTCAGATCTGGAGAAACCGGGGCAGAGCCCCGTTGTGGCCGACCAAGACAATCGATTACGGGGCTGAGGTAGCTCGAGCTGCCATGGGTGCACTGACCGTGATGGTTAAAGGTAGCAGTTGGTTAGCGTGGTTGGTGGATCAAATGAGATGGTTAGTCTATGGGTGCAATGACCCCGACTACTTCAAATGATTATAATTCCTAAAATAAGCATCCAATCAATGAGTCATCTATGGTGTTGAGACCTTAACTTTGAGACAGTCATTTTGAGACAAATGATAGGTTTTTAGTTTGGATCATCATAGGTTGAGAGAATTACCTTAGTCCTTTACTTGAGGGTTCAGTGAGGCATTACATCCACATAACTATATTGAAATCCCCTCTAGTAGCTGAGTCTCATATAGAGTTGTAGTATCCCTACCTGAGACTAGAGTGTGATTCTCTATCACCCATAGTGGAATTTTTGGATTCGGCGTGACCTCCATGATCAGGGCATTGATCCTCCATCAAGAGGGTCACCTCGATAGAGTTTGTGTAATCATTAGAATATGGTCCCCTACATACTGGGTTGATCCAGATTGGGTTTTTGGTATCCCCCAGTGGTTCTGGATGCGATCCCCTCTCTGTGTATCATAGTTTTCCTTGACCAATGCATTCTATTTGGATGGGGAACAAATGAGCTATACCTCTTCATCGAGTGTCCCCAACGATATAATGGATTGAGGAGTGAGTTCTCCTAAAACAAGTGTGCTTTGAGAAGAATCCTATGGCTGGTAGTTGGTTATGACTACTTGATGGTGTGGTGTCTCTCAAGAGTATATCTGGGTTTTTCTCTTTCTCTCTTGGAATCTCTTATACATATATTATGACATATTGTATTGAGATGACTACTTAGTGCTTCATATTTATTTTTTTGGGGTGTCCATTTGAGTATTTTTATACTCACCCATTCACGGGATTTTCCTACACGTGTCGTGTCTTGTGTGGATGAGAAAACTTTTCATAGAGTCCTAGGTGGACCAGACCAGACGATGCCCTGTAAGGATGAATAGACTAATTTGTGTTCCTATGGCTATAGCAAATAGTTTTAGTACCCCATTTTTTATAGGTTGGACTTATGGTGATAGACTCTTTTTGGTGGGCTTACATTCTCGCCCTTTTTACTTTATATTACTTCCTATCATACTCTGGTTATGGGATATAGTGGTATGCATGTATTGTTTACTTAATGGTTTTTATATTTTAGAATTTTGTGGCTTTGATATGTGTGCACATGTACATATTCTTTAGGCTAATGCCTCCAATTTGTGGGATAAGCCTACTCGGTGCTAGTCACTAACCCCTAGCCTATTGGAGGCAAGATTGGGGTAGTCACGGCTTGGGCCACTCTGGGATGAGGCATAATAGTTAATCATATATTGCGACAACTAATTAGGAATAACCACAATATCCATTACCCTAGTCATCATCCCATTTGGTTTTTCATCAAAACATTATCTATCACCTTCAATATTAGCCCAGTTTATTATGGTTTCCTCCATTGACGTGCAAGCATAAAACTACAATAATTAGGGTGAGCTATTATGAAACCATGAAATAGTATTCAATGTATATCAAAATCATGACACCTTTTTCTCAACCTATGAGTCCTTAGGTTTAACCTAGGTTATCCATGGTCATTACCAAATCTATAGGATGTTATCCTATACTTATACTTATCATCAAAGTTATTCATAGGATTATATTCCTTAATATGTATTTTCCTAAATCTAGTTCCTAAGGATTATACTAAACTTCCTATGATACCAACTATAAAGTCCCCAACTCCAGTAGCCATGAGTTGGTGGTTACTTTATTACATTGGCACTAGATACATGGAATCGTATCCCGAAGGACCAGATTTTTTAGTAGTCTTGGTAAATTAAATATATATATATATGAAATTCATATTAAATTTTAAAACATAAAATATATAAAGAGTTTTCTACAAGAATTCAATTAATCCCCTTAGTATATCACTACATAACAATCACAAAATACTTCCTCACATCATGGGGAAAATAAAAAATAAGAAATATATGAGATCAGATGATCATTAAGGGTAGGAATATAATGAAAGAAATGAGTAAATAAGATATAAACAATATGGAAAGGTAAATAAATGAAACACATTCCATTTAATCAGTAACTTGAGTATAATATATAATGAATAAAGGATGATCAATTAATTCAATATAAATAATAACTTGAAAGTGAAACATGACCATGGATTTCCAACTAATCAAATAATCACATGGAATATCAATAACTAACATCATAATGAGGGAATTCATAATTCTAGACGTCTCAAACATACAATCATTCCTCGACCAAGAAGTCTACATAAATGGGTAAGGCCTTGGCTAAAATTAGGTCTAGTTTGTCTCATAAGACCTACTATTTCATCGAGGGGCTATAGTAGGCCCCACCCCTCACATAATAAGTCCAATTCATTCCTCATATAAAATGGGTGAAACATAATCAACATAAACATTCATATTTAAACTAGTATAAGAAATTTAAATAATTTTCCATTTTAATAAGCATAATCATAAACCATCTAGATAATTGTGGTGAGTGGTATCAAAATAGCACATAAACAATTAAAATGATCATAAACCATCTATATAAGGATTAAATAATGATATTAATACATCATATCACTAGTGTATTAAAGGGATTTTCTCATTTATGAATAAAAAAATCATTAAAAAATTCTTGGGGAAAACATCCCTTTCACTTTGAAATTCACTTTTTTAATCTAAAATTTTACAAAACATTTTCAAAATACTTTTCATTGAAAATAAACTTTGAAAGTTATAAAATAAGATTTAAAACATTTTATTGATCATGATGGTTGAAAATTCCATTCATGACATACACATTAAAACAATATTCCTTTCACTTTTTTGTAAATCCAAATGTGCATTGTTTTGAAAATGACATGAAGATTCATTTAAAAACATTTTATAAATAGTAAAATATAGGTAAAAATGATTTTAAATAATTATAGAAGAATATAAAAAACCTTTTTGAAAAAAGTTTTAGAAAAATTGAACATGGACGAGAAATATTAACCAATTAATACTTAAATATAAAAAATCTCGAAAAATGATGAGATTGTGAAATAAACGCTTACTGCTTGGGTATCATTTGAATCATAAAACCCATACAATAAATAAATTAATATGGATATATATATCCCAATAAAATTCATAATATGTATCATAAAATGAACTCAAGTGAAAAATATACACAACACAAAGGATACATGTGGTGAATAAGGCATATGTCCCATATATATAAATGTGAGATAAGAAACCCTTACTATAGGTTTGACTTCCTTCAAGCATGTTAAAACTTCATGTATAATGGTTTTAAACATGTTACTAATTTGTACCATAAAATTATTCATATTTTTAATATCTTACATGATTCTTTTATAACATCATACTACAAATTCATTATTAATATTTTTTATTTTCCCTATTTTGGGAGTTAACTGTCTTATTTTCTCTTGCATGTTTTGTCATGAATGTCCTGGTTTTTTTAATAGGATATAAATCCATCATCTCCAAAATGATATTACAGTTAAAAATATCATATTCAATCACTAAATATAGTTTTATAACCATTATTTAATGTTATATATGGAAAATGAGTCGTATTTCTTTGTGAAGATGGTAGGTCGTACGTCCGCATGAGCGATGATATCATTCTATTAATGAGTTTAAGGGTAATGTAGTGTATGATATAATAAATTTTTAGAATATTTATAATGTAGTAATTATAATATACCTCCCTTGTTTCTATCATTATAACCATCCATGTAAATTGGTGATGAATAACAAATTATACGATTGCGTGGAGATAACAAGCCATACGTATGAATGGGCGGTGCTTTCATTTTTCTTAGGATGGATAAAAGGTGAAATATGGTTTTATCATAGTAATATTAACATCCAAAAATATATATTATACTAGATTTATTATTTTTTCATGGAAAAATGTAACGACCTGATAATTTATGAATAAAATTCCCTTTCTTTTAATGTCTTATGGATATAGAAAACACATGTACTCTTTATTATTATTATTGGGTTTAAATGACCAGTAAGTATCATTACTGTTGACAATATATATATTTAATAGTGATCAAATTACTGATATAAATATAAGTTTTTCTTTAAAAAAATTCTTTCGACATAGACAAAGGATAGGATGACCTCATCTAGTAGACTCAGGCCATACGAAGCTCATTTTTAGAGCTCAGAATGGAGGTAGCATCACTAGGATTCACCTTTTACCAATCCTAATCTGAGCATCAACTTGTTATGCTTGAATGAAATCACCTATAGGAGAAGTTCATGTTAATAGAGATTACCACCCAGGCGATGTTATCCAAGCCGCCCAAGAGTTTTTCACAATCGCACACCTTCCCCTTAAGTCTTATGTGGGTGTTATAATGGGTTATGTAACAAGGTATTAGTTACTTATTGTGTAATCCATTTCTTTAAATAAAATTATTATTCCCTCAATTCCTATATGATAATATTTTTTCTTAAAAAATGATGAATTTGATAAATTGACTCTTCGAGTAAAAAATGGTACTTTTGAGAAATATATACATTATTATATTAAACTATGGTTTTTATTAATGACATTATAAAAAAAATTATTATAAATTATGATTATATCATTTCCTTATCTATAAATGTTTAGATAATCAGTCTGATAAGAGTTAAATTTTTTATATGATAAAACAAAAAGTGTATTTTTAAAAATAATTATTTTAAGGAATTAATGAATTTTTGAAATAATTAATATTTTATTAAAATATTATTATCAAATTAATTTTATGAACAATAAATGAGTATATAATTTTTATGATGTCAAATGTAATTTTTATTAAAGTTTGAAAATTATTTTTGTCAAAACCTGTGAATTTTCAATAAATGTCAGTTTTCATTTTAAAAGTGAAAAATAACATATTTATAAAATTATTTATATAAAATTAAAATGTTTTTTGGAATCATTATGTCAAAATTATCCAACGGTGAATTTTTCATAATTTTCTGAGACACTCGAATTTTTTGGTGAAAATTGAATACCCTATATAAAAAATATTTGTTTTATGACATCATAATGAACCAAAAATTATGTAATACATGATATAATGAGTATTATAGGAACAATATATGTTTTCCCATTAAAATAATGTGATTTTAGTTTTTTTACTTATTTTATAAGTCCTTAGTGAATCCTAAAAAATGTATAGTCTATTTTATGATTTTAAATTCATTTCTTTAATAATGTGACTCACCTCCACATAAGAAAGGATAATATTTTAATATGCTAGGCCATTGGCCTTATAAAATATATTTTTCAATTATATTTGGAAAAAAAACATGGGCAAATATCATGGGAAGTTTTTTGGTTTTGAATATTTAATTATATAGATTCCAAAACCTAAGTTTGTGAAATATTAACGAATTCCCCTCTCATTTCCTATATAAACCCATCAAAGACCCAAATTATATTCACTAAAAATCATTATATAACATTCCTACTCTATCCTCCCATATCTATAATCCTACCAAGGCTCCCCAATCTCTCAATAAGACCCTCTTCATGCTTTTGAAGTTAGACACTCAAGTAAGGGATCCTCACTTTCCTTTCTCATTTTATCCCAGTTTTCTTATATTGTTACACCTTTTTATTTTAAATTAAAAATTATGGGGTATGTTTTTAACCTCCCCCATACTTCCCTTATTATTTTTTTATTACGGTATACCTCTTTCTATCTCATTAATCCCTCCCATGTATACCCTTTACCATGCCGAAATTTTGTAAGAGTTATTCCATTTCTCCTCTTTCTTGAAGTTTCTTTATTACATTAAACTTCTATTTACAAATTTATTATGTTGGGAAATGTATTTATATTCCACCCTTAGTGTCTGTTTCATGTATATATTATGGTATACTCCTTTCTCTCTCATCAACCATTTTTATTAATTTTTATGTCACGCTGTTAGGCTGCCAAAATTGCACTGCGATTTTCGATGCCAAAATCATTGTGTTGTGAATACCATGCCAATTTCTCTATCAATAGTATTCAACTTTATGAAAATGTACTTATTGATTATATACTTTCATGTATTTATTCCACAATCCTTTATCATGGAATAAATTATTATGTTGAATGAATCCATGTTATATGATCTATGTGGAACAATTAAGCATGAGAATAAAATGCTCATTAAGGGTGCGCCCTGATAGAGCTCCAATGCATTGGGTAATGTTTAGTATCATGATAAATCATGTTTGGAAAGGTTTTTACCTGATTACTTCTAGGAATTTTTCCCACCATGTTGTGACAAGGGTTTACCTAATTCCTTTATGTTAATGATGAAATGTTTTAAGTTGTTGCCACATTTCCATGTTATGGTAATTATGCTATATCATGACTTTATATTCATGTTTCTCTTATGCTGCATTTATAAGTATATTTACTAAAATGTATTTTATTCTTCATGTTATGGCTTTTTTACTCCCTTACTAGGCTTTATATCTAACCTTTTTCTTATGTATGTCCTCAGGTTATCTCTTGTAATGCCAAGTACTAAGGAATGTTGTGGTCATGTAAAAGAAGTTTTAAATAAATATGTTGTATTTGATGTCTTAAGTTTCCATGTAATGTTACTAATTCACAAATACACTATAACTCTCAATATTTTTTGTTTTATTAAGTGAAATTTTATTTAATAAATCATATTTATGTGTGTAATAAAGATCAGGGTTATTATAGTTGGTATTAGAGGAAAGGTTTAGTTATTTTTGGGATTTGGGTTATAAAACTCTTGTCAAAGCCTTAGGGATAATACTGAGTATATGAAAATAATTCCTATGTTTTAGTGAGTATATATTAAGTGTTTTATCAAGAAAATACATCCCTGTCTAGATATGAACAAGTAGAGGTGGCTCTGGAACAAATGTATCTAGGGGTAAAACCCGAAAACACCGCTTTGAGCTAGACTCGAATGGGAACTAGGGCACAAAAACAGGCCTTGCTGCACTCTTGGTTCAATACTCTCGAGGGATATTCTTTGGTAAATTAATAAGCTTATTATGAAACATTATTAAGGGAACAAAAAATTTTCCCCTAAGAATATATTCTAGGAAATAGATCATGGATAACTTAGATTGAACCCTATAAATTCATAAGTTAAGGAAATAAATGTAATTTATAAGTTATACCTTTTTGTTCATTGGATTCCACTTATGTGTTTAATAGTTTAAAATAATTACACCTAATTTTCCTTTTTTTTCCAATGGCTAGTAATAGGAGGACTCAGGCTTAGAACTGATGCGAAGATCAATGTGATGACTATTCTAATGGGAAGCCCAATCCGATGGGAGTAGGAATAACAATCTTTTTCACAATAATCTCTCAGTTAACCCATGTTTTGAATAGAAACATGGTTGAAGAGGAACATCCAAACCCCCATAATAAAGAATAAGTCACAATCAAGAGCTTCATGAGACAAAGGCCTCCTAATTTCAATGGATCATCTGATCCCTCAATCTCTAAACAATGGATCAACTCCATTGAAAAGATCTTCTCCATCATTTAATGTTCTGAACAAGAGAAGGTTCTTTTGGATACATATAATATGGATAGTGAAGCTGATAAATGGTTTACATTGATCAAAAATATGAAGCCTGTGGAAGAGATCAAGGAGTTTTAATGGAAGGATTTCAAGAAATTTTTTTTAATAAATATTTTCCTTACACTCTATAACTTAAGATGGAAAGGGACTTCCTTACCCTCAAGAAAAAAAGATGACAAATCCATTAGAGAATTTGAGGAAAATTTCAAAAGGATTTCACTATATGCCTCAAGATTTTTCATTACCCCCAAATGCATGGTTTAACAATTATTTGGTTGGCTAAAACCTTGCCAATGGAAAGCCCTAGTGATCTGTGAATTCAATAGCTATGAGGAAATTGTCTAATGTGACCTCAAAGTTGAAATGGAGATCGAAGAATTTTAGGGGTATCAGGGTGATAAGAAGTGAAAATTAGACTTTAATTTCAATAGTCTGATGGATAAATTCAACGGTACTAAGAAATTCCAGTACCCCACTTTCCAAAGATGTGGAAAGAAGCACCACAGAAATTGGCTGAAGGGGAAGAGGAAATTCTTTAGGTGTTGAAGATAAGGGAACCTAGACAATTATTGTCGAAAAGAAAAACCCGCTGCTGCGACAGAGGAGAGGAACACTCTATTTGAACCTCCACACATTTTTCATTACTACAAGTACAAAGGACCATGTAACTATTAAAATTAGTTCCCTAAGACAAGGGTTTTTAGAGGAAACAAGGGCGAGCTTTTTCCATCATTACCACCGAAGTGAATCCCGACAATGAAGTGGTTACATGCATGCTAGTTATTCATTAAAAAATAGAAAATGTAATTTTTGATTCTAGTTCTATATATTCTTTTATATCCTGAAAATTTAGTAGAATAATCCAAACACCACCACAAATCATGGAAGTAGAGATGTCTATGAGAATGAAAAATGGGGAAATTATTGCATCCCATAAATATAACTCCTCCCCTATCAAAATTTGTGGATTGAACTTCCCAGCAATCCCTGTCATACCCCCCTCTGGTGGAATTTGATGCAATTACTGGCATGGATTGTATTTCCTTATATAGAGCGAACATAAATTACCATGAGAGTGAAATCAAACTCCATTTGGTGAATCGACCCTCAATTTTGTACAAGTGCAAGGGGGAGGATGAATCTTATTTAGCACCATCATCTCAAGCATGGATATTACTACCCTATGAGTGCACATATCTTGCTAATATGATTGAGTATAAAGAAGGAACAATCCTAGAAGACATGCCCATTGTGAGGTAATTCACCGATGTGTTTCCTGAGGAATTTCCAAGTCTTCCTCTTAGAAGAGATGTTGAATTCTAGAATGATCTCATACTTGGGGCATTTTTAATATCCAAGAATCTATATAGAATTGATGTTGTGGTGATTTAGGATCTAAAGAAAAAACTATAGAAGAATTTGGATAAAGTGTTTATAAACCCAAGTTCTTTACCATGAGGTTCCCCATTCCACTTCGTCAAGAAGAAGGATGGGTTAATGCACCATTTCATTGATTATCGTGAGCTCAATAAAATCATGATAAATTACAAGTATCCTTTTACAAGAATTGATGAATTGTTTGATTGGATACAGGGAGCACAATACTTCTCCAAGGTGGATCTACGGTCGGGAAATTACCAAGTAAGGGTGAAAAAGGAGGATATCCCCAAGACTACTTTTCATAAAATGTTCGCGCATTATGAATTCATAGTAATGCCTTTTGGACTCACTAATTCTCTAGAAATTTTCATATACTTGATGAACATAGTCTTTAGAGATTACCTTGACAAATTTTATGGTAGTCTTTATTGATGATATTCTATTATACTCCAAAATCAAGGATGAGAATGAGGAACATCTAAGCACTATACTAGAGACCTTATTAAAGGAGAAGCTCAATACAAAGTACAACAATTGTGAGTTCTAGATGAAGGAAGTCTCATTCTTTGGGAATATCATCACAATCAATGGGATGTCTGTGGACCCCTCCAAGACAAATGCAATTGAGGGATTTTCAAGGCCAACATCTGTGATAGATATCCATAGCTTCCTTGGGTTAGCAAGATATTATTGCCGATTTGTGCGAAATTTCTCACAATTGTCAAACCCTCTTACCAAGATAACTTACATGGGTATCAAGTTGTCTTGGAATGATGAATGCAAAGAGATATTCAAGGAGTTGAAAATAAGGCTTATCCCTATTCCCGTGCTTACACTACCCCCAAGTGGGGAGATTTTCATAATCATTAGAGATGCTTCAAAGAAGGACTTAGGTTGTGTGTTGATGTGAAATGACAAAGTCATTTCTTATGCTTCAAGGCAACTGAAATTTCATGAGAATAACTATCCAACACATGATCCAGAGTAAGTTTAAGTGTTCTTCACTTTGAAAATGTGGGTAAATTACCTCTTTAGGGAAAAGTGAGAAATATATAAGGATCAAAAAAGCCTCAAGTAAATATAAAGAGTTGAATATTAACTAAATAAGATGGATATAGATGATCAAAGACTATGTCTGCTCAATTCACTACCATATGGGGAAATCAAACAAAGTGGTAGATGATCTAAGTAGAAAGGATCCAAAAACTCTTTCATTGATGAAAATTTAAAAGGATCCAATCTTATTTTATTTGATGAATATGGACATGGGAATCATAAATAAGGTTACATCATCAATCCTTTCACAAATTATTTCTCAACCATATCTTTTAGACAAGTTAGAGGATGCTCAAAAGGATGATGTGGGAATTCAGAAGAAAGTGGAAACTATCAGAAAAGGGAAATCCTGGGAGTTCACTGTTAATGAATAAGGAATTTTAAGATTTGGGCCAAGACTATGTGTTCCTTCAAATATAGAGTTAAAGAAATAACTTTTGGATGATGCACATAGATTGAATTTATCCATTCACCCAGGAAACAAAAAGATGTATCAGGATCATTGAGAGAATTATTGGTGGGATAAAATGAAGGAGGAGATTGCTGAGTATACATCAAATTACTTGGTATGTTAGAAAGTGAAGGATAATAAGGAGAAGTCTAAGGGTATGATGCAACCATTACCTATACCAAAATTCAAATGGGAGAACATCACCATGGAATTTTTCACTAGACTTTTGAAGATATCCAAAGGAAACAATGCTATCTGGGTTTTTGTGGATTATCTTACAAAGACTAAACACTTCAATGAAATTCAGGAGGATTTTTCATTTAATCAACTGTCATGAATAAACATCAGAGAAGTTGTAAGGATGCATGGTGTACCACTATCTATTGTATCTGATCAAGATCCAAGATTCACCTCTAAGTTCTGGAAGAGTCTCCAACATGCTCTGAATAATGAGTTGAACTTAAGTATGGCTTATTATCCTCAAAATGATGTCCAATATGAGTGGACAATCCAAACACAAGAGTACATGTTGAGATAATTCTCAATGGACTTCAAATGTGGATGGGATCAACATCTTCCTCTGGTTGATTTCTCTTACAACAAAAATTTACACTCAAACCTCCAAATGGCTCCTTATAAATCCCTTTATGGGAATAGGTGTAGAACACCTACATGTTGGGATTAAGTTGGGGAGAAAAAACTTCTAGGTGTAGAAATGGTTGAAAAAATGGTGGAGAAGGTTAAGACAATCCAATAACACATTAAAGCTGCTCTGAGTTGACAAAAGAGTTATGCTGACAACCATCGACATGACCTAGAGTTTGATGGTGGAGATATGGTTTTCCTCTGCATATCACCATGTAAGAGAGTTATGAGATTTGTGAAGGGAAATTTTAGTCCAAGGTACATAGAACCTTTTGAGATCCTTTATCACATTGGAGTAGTGTACTATTGACTAGAACTCCCACCAAACCTATCTCAAGTACATGATGTATTCCATGTATAACTCTTAAGGAAGTACATACCTGACCTATCACATGTACTCAATTCATAGATGGTACTATTAGAGAATTACCTCTCCTATGAATAGAAGCCGGTTAAGATCTTAGATTGTAGATAAAAAGTTCTAAAAAAAAGATGATGCCCCTCATCAAGGTGTTATGGTGAAACCAAAAGTTCAAAGAAGCAATGTGGGAACTGGAGGAAGTGATGAGGTAGAGTTGCCCTAATCTGTTTTAGTGTGTATTGAGGAAATTTCAAGGGTGAAATTTCTTTAGGGGGTAATGTTGTAATGACTAGATCATTTATGAATAAAATTTCCTTTCTTTTAATGTCTTATGAATATAGAAATCACATGCACCCTTTTTTTATTATTGGGTTTAAATGAACATTAAGTATCACTACCACTGATTATATAGTCTTTGAATAGTTATCACATGATTGATATAAATATAAAGTTTTTTATTAAAAAGTACTTTCGACACAGACAATGGAGAGGATAGCCTCATCCCATAAACTCGGGCCATACGAAGCTCATTTATCAGACCATGGAAAGAAGGTAGAGTTATTTGGATTCTCTCTTGACTAAGACCAATCTGAGTTTCAACATTTTAAGCTTGAATGGAATCATCTATGGGATAATCTCATGTTAATAAAGATTACCACCCAGGCGATGTTATTCAAGCCACCCAAAGAGGCTGTCACCATCACACATCATACCCTTAGGTCTTATGTGGGTGTTATAAGGGGTTATGTAACAAGGTATTAGTTACTTATTGTGTAATCCCTTTATATAAAAAAAGTATTATTCCATCAATTCCTTTTTGAGAATAGTATTTCTTAAAAATTGATGAATTTGATAAATTGACTCTTCAGGTAAAAATAGTACTTTTGAGAAATATATACATTATTATTTAAACTACGTTTTTTATTAATAATATTATAAAAAGTTTATTATAAATGATGATTATATCATTTCTTTATCTATAAATGACTAGGTAATCATTTTAATAAGAGTTATATTTTTTATACGATAAAACAGAAAGTGTATTTTTAAAGAATTTATTTTAAGGAATTAATGAATTTTTTAAATAATTACTATTTTAATAAAATATTATTATCAAATTACTTTTATGAGTAATAAATTAGTATATAATTTTATGAAGTCAAATGTAATTTTTATTAAGGTTTGAAAACTGTTTTTTTCAAAACCTGTGAATTTTCAATAAATGTCAGTTTTCATTTTAAAAGTGAAAATTCACATATTTAGAAAATTATTAAGATAAAATTAATATTTTTTTTTGGAATCAGGATGTCAAAATTATCTAATGGTGAATTTTTCATAATTTTCTAAGACATTTGAATTTTTGGGTAAAAAATAAATAGAGTATAAATAAAATATGTGTTTTATGACATCATAATGACCCCAAAATGATGTAATGAATACTATAATGGGTATTATAGGACCAATATATGTTTTTCCATTAATATAATGTGATTTTATATTTTTTAAATTATTTTTTAAAGCCTTAGTGAATCCTCCAAAATGTCTAATATATTTTATGATTTTAAGTTTGTTTCTTTAATAATGTGACTCACCTCCCCATAAGAAAGGATAATATTTTAATATGTTCGGCCATTAGCCTTATAAAATAATTATTTACACTCCTATTTGGAAAAAAGGGAAAATACCATGGTATGTTTTGTGGTTTCTAATATTTAATTATATAGATTCCAAAACCTAAGTTTATGAAATATTAAAGAATTCCCCTCTCATTTCCTTTATAAACCCACCAAAGATCCCATTTATCTTCACTAAAAATACATGGAGTACGTACCTACTCTATCTTCCCATATATATATTCCTACCAAGGCACCCCAATCTTTCAAGAATCCCCTTTTTATGATTTTGAAGTTACACACTTGAGTAAGGGATCCTCACTTTCCTTCCTTTCTCATTTTATCCAAGTTTCCTTATATTGTTTCACCATTTTATTTTCAATTAAAAATAATAGGGTATGTTTTTGAACCTCCACCATACTTTAATTATTATTTTTATATGATGGGAGACCAATTTCTAGCTCATTAAACCCTCCCATGTACACCCGTTACCATGCCTAAAGTTCGTAAGAGTTATTCCATTTCTCATCCTTTTCAAGTTTATTTATTATGTTATGCCTTTTACTTCCAAATTAATTATGTCGGGACCTGTATTTATATGACCCCATTAATTTACATTACATTTATATATGATGTGATACCACTTTCTCTCTCATCAACCATTTTTATGATTTTTTATGTCACGTCGTTAGGCTGCCGAAATTGCACCGTGATTTTCCATGGCAAAATAATCGTGTAGTGAATACCATACCCATTTCTCTATCAATGGTATTCACCTTTATGCACATATACTTATTGATTATATACTTTAATGTATGTATTACACATTAATTTATCTTATAATAAATGATGATGTTGAATTAATCCATGTTATATGATCTATGTGGCACACTTAAGCGTGAGATTAAAATGTTCATGAAGGGTGCACCCTGATAGTGATCCAATGCATTTGGTAATGTTTAGTATCATGATATGTCATGTTGGAAAACTGGTTTACCTAATTCCTTTTATGGAATTTTCCAACATTTTGGGACATGGTTTTACCTGATTATTTTATGTTAATGATGTAATGTTTTAAGTTGTTGCCACATTTCCATGTTATGGTAATCATGTTATATCTTGCCTTTATGTTCATGTTTCTCTTATGCTCTATTGATATGTATATTGCCTAACATGTATTGTATTATTAATGTTATGTCTTTTTTAATCCCTTACTAGGATTTATATCTCACCCTTTTCTTATGTATGTCCTCAGGTTATCCCATGCAATGCTAAGTACGAAGGAATGCTTCAGTCATGTAAAAGAATTTTTAAATAAAGATGTTGTATTTTTTGTATTATATTTTCAATTATTATTCCTAAGCCCCAAATACACTTTACCTCCCGATCTTATAGGTTATATTAAGTTAAATTTTATGTAATAAATCATTTTTAAGTGTGTAATAAAGTGCTGGTTTGTTATAAATAAACACATGAAGAGGAAGTAGAAGAATAAATAAACTTGAAAGTGTCAGTAAGGACAATTACCTTTTCTTTGGCGTATTTCCTTTAGATCCCTTCTTAACGGCACTAGGAATGGTATTTTGAGTAGAAAAGAATCTTTATAACTTGTATAATGATGTTTGGAATGGAAAATGGTATGTTTTCATCAAGATAGATGGCTCGATGTGTTGTGAAGAGGTGAGGGGATGAGGTTCCTTTTATAATTGAGGTGAGGGGACCTTTCAGAATTTCTCTAAATATTAAAATATAATAAGACTATTACAGATAGAAATGATTTAAAATGACATATAAATTCATAGGTTATGAAATTATATACTATATATTATCCCCTTGTGATTATTTAATATTTTTATTACTTTTAAATAATTTAATAAAATATTAATTCTATAAAATATCATTATTGTCAAATTTGACACTATTTATTTAAGTTGACTTTAAATACATTAATATAAAGGGGTAATTAGAACATAATGATTTAAAAAATATATAATATTTTATATATATCTAAAAAATTCATTTCACACATCAACTCTTTCAAATTATATCAAAATAATATTTTTAAAAACATTTATTTCATTTTTCGGTTAATTAAATCAATACTATATTAGTGTTGTGTAAGAATTTAAGGTAATTATTTATTAACTATAAATTAAAAAATTACTATGAAGTAGATAAATATTTTAATTTTTATATATACTTATTATTGAAAAAATATTCTGTACAACACTATATTATTAATATTATAGTAATTGAAAACAAGCATATGACATGTTTGACTTGTTAAATAAATCACTATAAGGGCCACAACAGATTCCTAATGGAAAAATGGTACTAAATTAAAACCATAAATTATTATGGATAAAATTTACTGATAAATAAAATATTCAAGCCTTTGTTGAATTTAATGGTTCTTATCATTTTAATTATAATCATTTTATTGATTTTTTCATTAATTAAATATTTATTGTATCGTTGTTACGCAAGCTTTAAGGTAATTATTTATTCCCTAAATATTGATAATAAGATACCATGATGAAAATAAATATTTTATATTTAAAAATAATATTTATGGTCTAAAATATATTCTGGATGACCACACATTAAAAATGTTATACTTATTAAAAATAAGAGTTTGACATGTTTGAGTTTTCATTAACTGAAACACTATAAGGGACTTAATGTGAACTAATTGGATAAAAAAGATCATAAATTTGAATAATTGGATATAATGTTATAAATATACCAAAAAAATAATATTTATCCATATTTTTATGTCATTTAATGGTTCTTATTATTTTAAATAAAATCATTTTATTAATTTTTCTTCTATTTTCACAAACACTACGTCAGTGATGTATAAGCATATAATGTAATTATTTAAAATATAAAAATAAAAAATAAATTAATATCATAAAAATAAATTAATTATACCCATCATAATACTTTTTATTTTTTTCATTATCTATATTTACTCATATCCACATCAATATAACTTATTTAATTTGTTAATTTTACTTTTCAAACTTTGCGTAAGCATTGCACAAGAATTTGGATAATATTATTATTATATAGGTAAAAAAATATAAAATATCAATAAAAATCATCATTTATGAATTATATTTAATAAAAAATTCTTTTAGAGACTCATTACATCTCAATTATTATTTTTAAGTGTCCAATTTTACCCTTTCTAATGTTGCGCACTTACTACGTCAACAATGAAAATGATTTTCATATTTATCATGAAATGATTTATAATTTATATAATCTGAATTATTTTTTATGGTATTTATATTATATTATAATACCTTATTTTAATAAGTTTTTATATTATATTCATGTTTTGTTGATATCACAGAAGATATTGTCTTAAAAAAACTACATTTTTTACTATTCACCAAAATTTTAACTTTTAAAAAAAATCCCAAAATTTAACCATAGATTTATTTTGACATTATGAGTTCAAAATTTAAATTTATTTTTTCAAATAAATTTCCAAAAAGTTTCAAAAATTAATTATATTTGTTTCCTCGTAGAAAGAAATAAAAATAAATTTTTGAAGAAAACATATATTTAAAGAATAAAATGACTTTACTAAAAATTGTTTGTTAATTTCATATAACTTAGTAAATAAAAATATATTGAATATGAACTTAATATATATTTAATAATATATTTATTCTATTAACACCTTCCAATTTAACAACTAGGTTATAATGGTTGTGTTAAAATAATTAATAGTATATCTGATTTATTTAAGCTCGGTGTTGCGTGCACTCGAATATATCAATTTAATTTTATAAATTATAAAATATAAGTATTTTACATAGTTAATTTTTTTAATAAACCTAAGTTTATTATTCATGAGGCTGAAATGTGAAGAAATAAATCTGGGTTTATGGTATGGGGATTCTTGAACCCAATTCATTCTTTTGGGGTTATCTTATATTTCACATTATTTTCTTTATGAATATTATTATAATGTACATAAAATATCCTTCTAATATTATTTAACTTTTCTTTTTTGGGATATACATGTTTATAACTTTTTTATAAAATTTATAATCCATTTACAAAACTTTTTCGAAAAAACTATAATCTCCAAAACATCACATTGACTCCTCGAGTTATTTCTTCTCCACTCAAGAAAGATGAAGTTTTATGTCAAAATATGATTTTACTTATTCATTTGGGAACCCCAAAGGTTATTTGTGTAAGTATTATTTATGAAACCATTGTGAAATTAATTCCTTTTCAAGAGTTTATTTCATGACTACGATTGTTATATGTTCTCTTTCCACGTGGCATGTATGATTATGATCGTTTTATAATGTGACTGGTGGCCCTAAAATTATCTATCCCTAAGATTAATTGGGTAATGTGATATATATCATGATACTATATGTATTATCCATGAACATATGCTAACTCTTTTCACAATTCTTATGTTACTATTTATGCACATATGTTATGTGTAAACATGCTGTTAGCCTTGCCCACAACCAAGTGTGGAATTTGACCACTATGCTATGTTGTTTCATTATTATGCATATTCCAAATTCAAAACCTTAATCAAATGTTTTACTTATTATTATGATTTTTAATCTATAATTATCATATGATTATGTTGATTATTCTCACCCATGTAATCTTGATTCATGTCCCTTATTCCTCCCATTACTCGGATTTTATCTCAACCATTACCTTGATGCATATCCTTAGGTGACTACATATAATAATGATAATGTGAGAGATTTTAGGAGGATAAAGATGAAGGATTTAAATAATGATTAAGTTTTATTGTATAAAGTTATGTGTGAGACTAATTTCCCAAAAATACCAAATCTTTGGATCCTAGATTGTATCACTATTATATATTTTTCTTGAAAATGATGTATTTGTCATGTAAGAAAAGTTGGATCAATATAGTTGGTATCAGACCATGGTTTAGTTAATTTGGTAACTAGGATTATAAAATGTTAATGACAACCATATGTACAAGTCTAAGTATAGGTAAACATCCTATGTTCGGATAAAATAAAATGGTTTATGGTTTCTAAGTAATAAAACCCATGTCTGGATACTAAAAGTAGATGTGGTTTTGGCACAGATATACCTAGGGGTTATAACCTAGAAAAATGAGGATTATGTATTTACTTGGTAATCACCTGGTGTATGAGAAAAAGTTCTTTATACACACCTAGTTTGATACTCATAGGGGGTATTCTTTAGTTAATCCCAAGATATATAAAAACCATTATCAAGGATATATAACTAATGTAATTATTCCTCTTAAAGTTAAAAAATTATTAAAGTATATAATCGTAAAATAATCTTTTGAAAAAATGATAAATATAGGAATCCCATAATATATAAATTTATAATCAATTTTAATATAAGAATAAATTTTTTATTCATGATTTTTTGAATTATGTTTGTTCAACCCTTTTATATTTTAGAAAATGGTGGGAACCATGAGAAACAAGACCAACAAACCATGTGAGGGACAATGCAATGACTGCTAGAAAAACATTGCTAATGAAATGGGAGATAGAGTTAAAAACTTCATGGGGTTTCTTACCCATATGTATCAAGATATGAAAAATATCCCGAACCATGTGTAATGTCTAAATTCACCAAAGAAGTATAAATTGTCCATCGAGACCTTTATGTGGCATCAACCACCAACAATTAGTTGATCTTTCAATCCACTTATCTTATAATAGTAGATTAACTCAATAGAGAAGATATTTTCTATGATCCAATGTTCTGAGAAGGATAAATTCACCTTGGATATATATCATTTAGATAAAGAGGTTGATCAATGGTGGGTGTTGATAGGGAATACCAAGTCGAAGGATGAAATGGAATAAATAGAATGGGAAGACTTTAAGAAGTTATTTTTAACAAGTATTTACATAAAAATATTCATATAATGATGGAGAGATAATTCCTATATATTTTTTAAAGGAGTGTGAATCTATCAATTATTAGGAGGAAAAATTCACAAGGATTTCAAGATATGCATTGAGTCTTGTTACAAAAAATGATAGCAAAATAGATAGATTCTTTTGTGGTTTAAAACCACACCATTGAAAGGCTATAACTATCTAATACTTTTGGAGTTATAAGGAAGTAGTTCTATGTACTCTCAAAGTAGATACGGTTTTTGGATAATGGTCCCATGGTTATGGATATAATAAATGAATGGTGGAGTTTTAAGATAGGGAACGAATGAAAAATGAGGAAAAAAGATCCAATCCCTAACATGTCAAAAATGAAGGAAGAAGTATCATAGGAATTTCCTCAAAGGTAAAAGGAAATGATTCAAGTGTGGGATAAAATGACACCAAAGTCATGAATAGTAAAGATAAAAGACGAATATAACTAATGTGATGGAGGAAATGAAGGCACCTCCTAATGCACCACCCATGGTAAAATGATTCAACTATAAAGAGAAAGTGAACTATGAAAGCCAGTGCACTAAACCATTGGCCTTTGAGGGTAATCTATGTCACC
Source organism: Viscum album (assembly GCA_963277665.1). Taxonomy (NCBI): domain Eukaryota; kingdom Viridiplantae; phylum Streptophyta; class Magnoliopsida; order Santalales; family Viscaceae; genus Viscum; species Viscum album. Next base: position 1,123,398,955 of record OY728121.1, read on the forward strand.
AACCACCAAATACAAAGGCAAAATGGAAAACTTATGTCATCACCAATTCTAATGTGGAACATGAAAATTAAGTCATAAAAGGTATACTTACTGTTCACTCAAGAATGGATTTTTTATATGATTATGTTTCTATGCATTCCTTTATATCCTAAAATTTTTCTAGAACTACTAAATCAAAACCATGATACCTTGTAGTAGAGATATCTATAAAAAAACTTATTGGTGCAATCAATTCAACTGAATTGTTTAAATCTTCTCCAGTTAGCATTTGTATGAAGATTCTTCTAGAAAATATCATAATCCTTTCCTTGGTGGAAATTGGTGTTATACTAGGCATGGAATATCTCTCATTATATAGATATCACATCAAATATTAGGAAAAGGAAATCAATTTCAATATTTTGATCATCTCATGATCCTATAAAAATGAAATTAAGATCATGAATCTACTTTTGAAAATATATCAATGGTGTGGGTAATGATACCCAGTGAAGAAGCATACCTTTCCCAAATTGTTGAGTCAAAGGAAGGTTTGAAACTTAATGAAATTCCCATTGAAAAGGAATATACTCATGTATTTCTTAAATATTTAACTAGACTTTCCCCAGATCATGAGGTTGAGTTCTCAATAGATACATACCTGAAGCTAGTCCTATCTCCATGTTCCCATATAGGAAGGACCTAATCAAACTGTAGGATTAAAAGAAGAAGATTTATGAACATTTTAAAAAATGGTTCATACACCCTAGTACACTACCTTGGAGTACATCAATGCTATTTTTCAAGAAAAAAGATGGATCCATGTGGTTGTGTATTGATTAATAGGAGCTCAACAAGATCACCATAAGGAACTGGTATACCCAACTAAGTATTGATGAATTGTTCAATCAACTATGAGGAGATAACTTGTTCTCAACGGTGGATATTCTTTATAGATATCATAAAATGAAGGTAAATAAGGAATATATTCAAAATAAAACCTTACATACAAGGTATAGACACCATGAGTTCATAGTGATTCCCTTTAGACTTACTAAATCCCCTGCAATCTTCATGGATTTAATGAAAAGAGTTTCTAGAGACTTCCATGAAAATTTTATGGCAGTATTTATTTAAAATATTATTATTTACTACAAGAATAAGGTGTAATATGAAGAGTATATAAGGATTATATAGTCAATATTAAGAAAGGATAAAATGTATGTTATGTTTAGTAAGTGAAATTTTTTGATGCAACAATTCACATTATTTGGTCACATTATCACAAGTGAGATAATTTATATAGGCCATTAAAAAAAAGGAAATTTTGGAATAGCCTAGACCCTCAAGTGTCATGGAAATCAATAGTTTTCTTATCCTAGCTAGGTACTACATATGTTTTTTGAGAAATTTATCATGATGTTCTATCCCACCAAATAAGTTAACACCTAAAGGGGTAAAGTATGTTTTTATGGAAGAATATGAGGGAATATTTAAGGAGCTAAATAAGAGGCTAATAACTAAAATTGTACTCATAATACCATCAAGTGGAAATGTGTTTATGATATACAATGATGCATTAAAGAAAGGACTAGGTTATATACTCATGTAGAATGATAAAATGATTTCCATGCATCACAATATTTAATGATCCATGATAATAACTACTAAAAATATGATCTAGAGTTAGTAGATGTGATATTTTCCTTGAAGATTTGGTGGCACTACCTCTATGGTGAGAAGTGTGACACATACACACACACACACACACATATATATATCAAAATAGAATAAAGTATATATTCACATATAAATATATAGACATGCATCAATGAAGATGGTTTGATCTGATTAAGGGATATGATTTATCTATTAACTACCATCTTAGAAAGGAAAACAAATTAGTTGATAATTTTAGAAGAAAAGAACCTACTACTCTATCTATGATTCCAATTAAGAAAGACTATATCTTCATGGATATGAAAAAGATGGATTTAGAAACCATAATGGTAGGGAATACATCATACCTTAAAAAAATTATTTTCACACCATCTATCCAATATAAGATCAAGGAGGCACAAAGGTAATACTTATAGCTTCACAAGAAGGTACATGTAGTAAAGTAAAAGAAGACTCATGAATTCCACATCAATGAAGATGGTGTTATTCAGTTGGGAACTAGATTTTTTGTGACTACATTACATGAGATAAATAAATATCTATTGGATATTGCACATATCTCATATTTCTTCATATATTATAGAAGTTTAAAAGTGTATCATGGTATTTTAGAGAACATCTAGTGGGAAAAAAATTAATAAGTTGATCGATGCGGACACCTTAAAGTTCTTGGTATGTTAGATAGTTAAAGATGGGTGATAAAAGTCGAAGGGGATAATGAAACAATTTCCCATACCAACACGTAAATGGGAGAACATCACTATGGAATTTTTCACTAGTATAATGATGATATCTAAAGGAAGTAATGTGATATGGGTTGTGGTGGATCAACTCACCAAGACTGTCCACTTATTCTTTATTTAGGAAGATCTCTCTCTTGAACAACTTTCTATGATATACATAAAGGATGTGGTGATCCTGGAAGGGGAATAACTTTTTATCATTTATGATCATGATCCTTGGTTGACTTCTAAATTATAGAGAATTATTTAATATTCTATAAATATTGAATTGAGTTTTAGTGAGACCTATCACCCCCAAACCAATGACCAATCTAAAAAAACTATTCAGACACTCAAGGAAATGTTAAGAGCCTACTCAATGGAATTTAATGAAAAATAGGATTAACATATCTCATTTGTTGTGTTTTTTTAAAATAACTTCTTCTACTAGAGTATTCAAATGGCCCTATATGAAGCTCTTTATGGGAAGTGATGTACAAATTTTACTTTCTGGGATGAAGTTGGTGAAAAAATGCTACTTGGACCGGATCTTATGTAAGAGGTTATTGAAAAGGTCCTTGCTATCCAAAAACATATATAAATATTCTTATATTTAGAAAAATATATATGTTGACAACCATTTAAGTGACTTGGAGTTTGAATTTGGAGATAGATTTTTTCCTTTGAATATAACTATGAATGAGACTCATGTCGTTTGGAAAGAAAGGGGAGCTTAACCCTATGCTCATTGGCCCCTTTGAGATCCTTGATCACATAAGAGAAATTATTATTAGTTAGAACTTCCACCAAACATGGATCATGTTCATTATGTGTTCCAAACATCTCTCCTGAGGAAGAATATACTCAATCCCTCATATGTATTGAATCTGTAGGTGGTATAACTAGAGCATGAACTCCCTTTTGAGGAGAATCTGATAAAGATCATGGACCATATATACAAATTTCTACACAATAGGATTACTCAAATTTTCAAATTGTTTTGTAAAAACTATAAATATGAAGAGGTAACATGGGAAACTGAGGAAATAATTAAACAAAAGTACCCTCATCTATTCTCAACTGAGATTATGAGTTGAAATTTCAGGGAAGAAATTTATAAAGGGGGTAATAATGTAATGACACATACATTATAATTTATATTTGTTTCTTGAATAAATTTGTCTTATATTATATATAATTATATGTATAAAAATATAGAGAAAATAATAACACTTTATTTCATTAATAGAGATTGTTACATTAGTCCACAATGAAACCCATGAAAATGCCAAATATTACAATGGGGGGAAATAATAAAAATAAAAAATAGAATGGGAAAACCTGGATCTTTCCAATATGTTCGAGTTATCCATCCCATGAACAATACTATAGAGAAGAAATATAATATTAGTAAAACAATATACATCTTAGAAAATGAAAATATAGAACATTGGGAGGAATTTTAGTGAATAATGTATAAAGTAACGAAGATGTATTTATAGGTGGTAATATGAACGTTGGAATAGTGGTGTGACTGTTAGAATAGTAAGATGGCTATTGGGAATATTAGAATGACTATTAGAATAGAAATTTCACCTATAAATAATAAAACATGATGTGAATAATATTTATCATGTGTAATTTAACAAAATATAAATATTATAATAGTAAAAAATGTAGTTTTTTTATGAAATACAATATCTTCTCTAATATCCTCAAAACATAACTATGATATAAAAATTTATTAAAATTATATAAATAATCATGTATGATAATATAATATTAATATCATAAAAAAATAATTCAAAATATATAAAATATAAATCATTTAATGATAAATAGAAAAATCATTTTTAGTGACGATGTAGTAATTGTGCAACATTGGAAATGTCAAAATTGGTGACTTATAAATATTAATTGAGAGGTAAAAAGTCATTGAATTTTTTTTTATAAAATATCATTCATAAATTATGATTTTTATTGATATTTTCTAATTTTAGACCTATATAACAAGAATCATATCCAAATACTTGTGCAATGCTTACGCAAGGCAAGAAAAGTCAAATTAAAAAATTAAATAAGCTATCTTGGCATGGATTTGTGTAAATATACATAATTAATGAATATAAAGGATTACATTGAGAATAATTAATTTATTTTTAGGATATTAATTTATATTTAATTTTTAAATATTAAATAATTACATTATATTCGTATGGAACACTAACGTAGTGCTTATGTAAGACGGAGAAAAATTAATAAAATGATTTTAATTAAAATAATAAGTACCATTAAATTACCTAAAAATATGATTAAATATTATTTTCTGGGTATATTTCTATCATTATCACTCATTGGTCAAATTTATGAAATTTTGGAGCCACTTAGTTGACATTAAGTTCCTTAGAGTATTTTAGTTAATGAAAAGGAAAACATGTCATACCCTTATTTTTAATAAGTATAACATTGTTAATTTTTAGTCATCTGTAATATATGTTATAAAATAAATAGTATTTTAAAATATAAATTATTTATTTTCATCATGGAAAATTATTTTTAATTTTTAGGGAAGAAATAGTTACCTTAAAGTCTTGAACAATAATGATGAAATAAATATTTAATTAATGGAAAAATCATTAAAATGATTTTAATTAAAATGATAATAACCATTAAATTACAAAAAACACTTGAATAAATTTTATTTTATGAGTAAATTTTATCAATAATCATTCAAGGTTCAAAATTATTACCATTTTTTTCCATTAGAAAGTTGTTATGGCCCTTGTAGTATTTTATTTAACTAAAATCCAAACATGTCATACTCATGTTTTCAATAAGTATAATATTTATAATAGGATGTTATATAGAATATTTGTTAAACTATAAATATTATTTGGAAAAATAAAATATTTATCTACATCATAGTAATTTATTTGTAATTTTTAGTGAATAAATAATTACCTTAAATTCTTACACAACACTAATATAGTATTAATTTAATTAATTGAAAAATAAAAAAATGTTTTTAGAAATATTCTTTTTGATATATATTGAGAGATTTAATTTGTTAAAATTATTATATATATATATGATAAATTATATAGGTTTTAAATCGTTATATTATAATTCCCCCTTTGTATTAATGTATTTGAAGTCAAATTAAATAAATAGTGTCAAATTTGACAATAATGATATTTTAGTGAATTATTATATTATTAAATTATTGAAAAATCATATAAATATTAAATAAGAACAAGGGGACAATATATGGTATTAAATGTAGTCTCATATGTATTTATATTCCATCTTAAAACATTTGGATCTATAATAGTCTTATTATATTATAATATTTTGAGAAATTCTGAATGTGCCCCTCGTCTCAATTATAAAAGGGAACCTCCTCCCTAACCTCTTCACAACACTTTGAGTCTTCTATATCTACCAAAACCTACATATTTCTCTACCAAACTTCCTTATAAAAGTTCTATATGTTATTTTCTCCTCAAAATACCAAACCTATTGTCCTTAATAATAGATCTAAATGAAGTCTGCCAAAGAAGAGGAAATCATCTTTACCGACTCTTTTAAGTTTATTTCTTATTATACTTCCTCTTCATTCATTTTTTAAATGATAAAATAATAAATACAGTATCATATATATGGTTAAATTTTATTATGAACGTTATAAAACTATATTTTACCTTTTATCCACCTATAAAAAATGAAAGCACTGCGCCAACATACGTACGACTTTCCTTCTCCACGCAATGGTGTAATTTTTTTTTCATCACCACTTTACATGGATAGTTATAATTATTGAAACATTTGAATATATATTATAATTATGAAATTATATAAATTCTCTAAATTTATTATATCATACACTCCCTTACCCATTCACTTGTTAATGGAATGATATCGTTGCTCGTGCGTATGTACGGTCTACCATCTCTACGAAGCGATACGACTTAGTTTCCATATCTAACATTCAAGAATGGTTATAAAAATATATTTAATGACTAAATATGGAAATTTTAACATTAATATAATTCTAGTGATGAAGTATCCATAACAAATTCAAAAGAATCAGGTCATTCATGAAAAAACATGCAAGAGAAAACAAGGAAATTAACTCCTGAAATAAGGAAAATGATGATATATTATTAATGAAAGGGTGGTAAGATGTTATAAAATAACCATATAGGATATTATAAATATGGATAATGTTTTGGTATAAATTAGTAAGATGATCAAAACCATTATACATAAGATTTGATCATGTTTGAAGGAAGTCGAACTTGAGGTAAGGGATTCTCATTTCACATTTATTTCTAGGGGACATATGCCTTATTATCCAATTATTATATCCATAAATTAAAATATTATGAAAATTACCTTTTGGAAATTAATAAATATCTCATAATAATGAATTTTAATTACTCATAAAATATCATAATAGTATCAAATTTATGAGTAATCTATATATATTATTTACATATAATTTTAGAACTATTTTAACTATATGATTTGACCACTTGGTGATTAAAAAATATAATAGGATAACGTTATAAATATAAAACATCATAATCAGAACATATTTATAAATAAAAATAAATTTTATTAAACATATATCCAATTTTTTTACCTTTTCTTTAATTTGTTCTAGCATCAAATTTTAAACTATAATAATTATTTCAAATAATGAAAAATATTTTTTAATTAAAAAATTTACACAATCCATCATAATGGATCTTTATTTAAATAATAATGATAAATATAATGAGATTGAACATCGTATTCAAATTTAAAAAAAATTGCACAACCTATTTCGATTTAAAAAAATCACTATGTATTCTGATTTCAAAAAAAATCACAAGGCTTAAAAAACTATCAAAATTAAGGGATTATACCGTTATTATTATTCAATAAAATTTAGAGGAAAATAAAAATAAAACATGCAATAAAACTCAATTGATAAATCCATTTTTTAACGTGGTCCACCAGAACCATTTTCAAATGTTAAATTAAATTTAAATCTATGATCCTTTAAAATAATAGAAAAAAAATTCAGAAAACCCATTTATTGAAGAACATAATCTATATTTTTTCAATTCTAAATTTTAATAAAACATATAATAAATTTGAATATGAAAGAATATACTTTATAATCCCCTCTGATACTATAGGCAAATTAATTTGAATCAATTTATGATCTTTAAAATATGTATTTATCACATATCTAGATAAATAAAATTCATAAGAAAAGACATACCCTGATCCATTGAACCTTCTTGATTTGATTCTCTTTTATTTTTTCCACTTAAGAGGATTTATATCCGTTTATTTCTCTCTCTTCCATAATAATACTAATAGAGCATACTAAAATGGTAAATTTAAACTTTATTGGAAAATATATAACCCTTTAAATAAGGATAAAATAGTTTTCATGGGTGGTTATTTAATTAAGTGTCGAAGTCAATCAATTTGAAAAAATTATACCTCATTATACTGTTATAATAATATTAAATATAATTTTACTTGAGTTATTACAAGAAGTGTTACCTATAAGGGAATGTGGTTTCCTCATGCAAGAATCATCTCCTTGACTTTATGGTGGATCGACCTCACTCATATCTTATTCCTAATCCCCCACCAAACAAATAATCTATGGGGAATTAATCATTCCCTCCTCCCCCAACTATTATCCTTTTTTGGTTTGATGGTTTTATATCTATTCACCCTTATATTCCTTCCAACCCAAATTATTGGCCCCTCCAAGAACCTTCTGGGGATGATCTTTCTAACCCAACCCCTCCTCCTCCATGCGGGGACTCCGTAGTCCCCTAAAATGGTGGTTGCATCACCCCTTGGAATTTTGGGTTGATGTGTTTGATATGGATGTTGGTAGGATAGTCTTGGATATATTTTATCCTCATTATAATCCCCTCTCTAAGGAACCCATGACTCTAGGTGGCGAGGACAAGGTTTTTTTGGTGGTTTCTCATCTTTATTAGGATTTGGAGTTTCTAAACATTTCCTAGGTACCTCAGTCACTAGGGGTTGTTTATTAAATAAATCCACCTATTTGATTTCTCTTGGATGAATGAACAGTAGATCCAAATCCTAGGATCTTTCTAAAACATTCTTCACCTCCACTCAACTTCTAGAGGGAACTGGTTCCAAGGAAATTCCCATGGAATCCTTGTGATATATTTTATTATCTTTAATGTTAAGGGAATTGGATCTTAAAAAAAGTTATTGTATTTCCCATGAGTTATGTAATAACAATATCTCTTTATTTTCAATTCTCAAACCAAAAAAATGATTCAGATATTATCATTGAGTTTTTTGATAAGATCAATGTATTGAATTTCATGCATGGGAGTCATATCAACAAGCATATATGGATATTATAGAAGGACTATTTTCATATGTTGCTTATTGATTCATATTCTTAATACCTAATGGTTAATCTTTAGCACCTTTCTCAAAATTTTCTCTTATCTTTGGTTTATTCAAAATGAAACCCAACTGAAAGGGAAAAACCCTAGTTTAAGATCTCTTCCTTTGATTCTGGTTCCCTTTCTTGGGTCATCAGGGGGCTTTAACTCTGTTATAGATCAATATAAGAGGAGGGGGGAGTTTTGGAAAGTAATGTTATCTTAGATCTCAGGTACTATAGAGATACATGTGGTGAAATAATTAGAAAGTCAATTTTCATATACGGATTTGGATGGATAGATGCATCTATAATCTATAAAGAATGACCAGTTTTATGAATACATCTATTAAAAATATATTGAGGGCCCTTTCAGTCCATTTTCTATTACATATCCATCTTTAAGTTGTGTATTCCTCCATTACTTGATTCTTCTTTTCTAAATTATGGATGCATTATCATGAGTTTATGGAAGGGGTATCAATGTATTTTCGATCTCCTATATAGTTCCACAATTGGGTTTCTTTGAAAAACAAACTTAGGATACTTAAAGATGATATACTATCCTGGTAAAATAACTAGTTGAATCATCATTACAACCTAGAGAAACTCAAAATAGAGATAAAAAGGTCAGACTCCAGCCTTCAAAATAAGTAGAATAATGATGTCTTTGTGCATCTCATGAATAAAAAAAATATTAATGAACAACCTTCTTAAGATTAATTGGATTTCTAGAGATAAGTCTCATGCTATTTGGTTGAGGGAGGGGGTCCAAAACACCATGTTTTCATGGTTGTATCAAATAAAGGATATTTTTTGGTAATTTGATTATGAATCTTGAGGACATATCTTATATTAATGATGTAAATGAACCTGACTTTATTATATTTATTCAACTTGAATCTATATTATTAGGGACAAGGGGAGGTTAAGGTGAGGGTTACCAAAAGGAGGAGTCCAATGAGTCTTTCTTCAATAATATTCAGAGAAACATTGATAAGATAAACAATAAAGGTATTTGTAGCATCCTAAAAGAGATGAAAGTTAAAGAAGAGGTTCATGTGATGAACTTAGACAATTCCCCTTACCTGGATATAATTTCAAGATCCTTCTATACTATATCTTGTAACATCATTAATAAGGACCCTATTGACATGGTGGAAGATTTATTTATAGAAGGGTCTTTACTTAGAGTTACCTGCACTACTAATCTTATTTTAATTCTCAAGGATAGTTATTTATTGTCCTTTAACCAATATTATCCTATCAGGACGTGTAATTTACCTTATAAAGTAAAGACCATTATCCTCAACATCATACTTACTCAGGTTCTTCCCAAGATTATTTCAAGTGAGAAGCACGGGTGTGTTAGGGGAAGATCTATGGAGGGATCCATTGCTCTTACATGGGATATAACTGGATATTTTAATAGGAAAGTTTATAGTATTAATATTTTGATTAATATTGATATGTATAAGGCCTATAACAAGATATATTGGAATTATATTATGAATAATATGAATCATTATGGATTCTTGGATTGAGAATGTGATCTTTTATTCTAATGTTACAAGTCCTAGTGGTTCTTGGTCTCTCTTATGGGAGGAAAATTTATATTCTTCAAATCAATTAGGGGCCTTCACCAACATTATCTACTCTCAACTATCCTCTAAATATTAGAAAAATACATTCTCAACAGAAATCTTAATAATGGAATTTCAAATGATGAGATCAACCCCTTTAGGGGAAGATACAACTTTAATAGTATCTCTCATTTAACATTTTCAAATTACATGATAATTTTCATGAATGATAAGTAAATCTCTATAAAGGATTTCAACCAAGTCTTGGATGATTATATAAAGTTAAGTGATTAGTTCATTAATACAAGTAAAAGTAATGTTTTCATTTTCAAAAAATGTACTCTCGATTGAGATGAAGGAATTGAGGAATATATCAGTGTTCTGATAGGATCCTTCCCCATACAGTACTCGTGTGATCCTATATCTATAGGGATAATACGAGTTCATCAATTTGATAAACTATTCAATAATATAACTTCTTGTATCACTAAATGAAAGTGTAAATTTATATACTTTGGAAGTAGGATAACTGTAGTTAATAACACATTTTCATCCACCTGTATTCATGTTATTTCTTCTATCAAGGTGTTTAAGTCCATCATAAATATTATTGAAGGTGTGGTGAATAGATTTAGTTTGTATTATCATTATAAAGGAAAGAGTCACTGTGCTAGATGGTCAAGGTTAAAGAAACCCATCCAGGAGGGTAGTATTAATCTAAGATGTTTGGAAGTTTCCATGTACTACATATAAGTTAAACTCACGTGGGAGGTCTTGTATAGGCATACTCTATTAGTAACCTTTTCTAAAAATAAATATTTCTATGAGAGACACTGTCTGGATGAAGAGTATCCTTCATCTAATCGACATTTAAAGGTATTTTATGACACTCTATGCATTTTTGAAGATAAATCTCTTTAGATAGTGGGGCATAAAGAGATTTGTTTCTGAATTTATAATTAGTCAAGCATTCTCTTATTTTTTCTAGGATACATGGTTCCTAAAATATCTTTCTATTTGGTGATAATACACCCTTATTTCACAATTTTTTTCTCAATAATGAGTAGAATTTTTTTATTATGTACCCATTTGGTAGATGATCATGATCAATGTATTTTTACTCCTTTAGGATTGGGAAACTTCTGCACATTATAATTTTACATGTTGGATTATCCTATATAGAATTAAGATACTAGGGAAAGAAATTTGTTTTCACATAAATCCAGACTAATTTTAGTTTTCTTATATAGAACATTCATAATCATGATCTTCCTATCGATTGTGGTATGAAAGGAATGGTTGTTAGTATAGTGTTATGATGCATCTGTTGTTATTTTAGGAATGTGGAAATGATGAAACATTTGTTTCTAGTGGGGGAATGAGACTATTTTTTCAAGAGTTTCAATTAGGTAGTTTTTAGGATTCCTCTTTAGCTTGAATCCATTGAGATATTTCTATCTAAATTGTTTTGTGATATCGAGTAGTGGTTTAGTAAACCCCAGATTCATAGAATCCATTTTTTTTGTTATATGTAGGGTTATATGGGAAGCTCACAACATATATCATCACCACAGAACTAAATTTTTATAGAACAATATTAAATTCAAGTTGATATTCTTTGTTGTTGAGTTGTTTGATTTGATCAAAGGTATTGACATGTCTCCATCCATACAAAATATCCTTCCTAATTAGTCCTTGGAAGCTACTGGAGATTACAGGAGGGCTTAGGGTTTATGGGTAGGTTGGATCCCCCACCTAGAACTGGGTTTAAACTAAATACTGTTGATGATTGTGTATTTTGTGAATTGAGTGGAGGTGGTGTTATTCTAGATCTAAGCAGCTCAGTTATAAAGGCTTTTAATTCTCACTGTGGTTGGTTATAGGAATTATCTTGTGGTTGAGGCCCATTCCATTAACACTAGTCTTTTTTTGTGCAAGATTTATAATATATCCTAGAACATGGTGGAAACTAAATCGTCTCTTAAGGTGAACCTATTAGTTGATTACATGCCTACTCATTGGTCCATTACCTATTACATAAGGGCTTGTTGAACTATGATCGTTTAAGATATGGAGATTTTTAATGCTTAGCATAAGGGGAACATAGTGGCTCATAGTCTTTATATTTTAGGTGATCCAGTTGAACCTATCAATAATTTTTCTAATATTATATCCCTACCCCTTGTTTTTTGGGATATTTTTCTTAGAGATACTATTTTCCTTCACTATTATAGGCCTTTTTGAGATTGGTTTTTGCAATAGTTCCTTTTAATAAAAACCTAAAAATTGAATATATGTTTATTTTTCCATTTCATCAAGGATATATAATCTTTAGAACGTTTAAGATGTCCAAAAATAGTGTTTAATTCTTTACATTTCATTCTTCAAAGATAAAATAAACAAATATTAACTCTATTATAATTTATTTAATTTTCTCTTTTATTTTCCTATCTTTTTATTCTCATTTATTTTTATTATTATTAATCTAGTTTTGGGTAGGCTATTCCACTCATTCATGGAGTATTCATATTTATTTATCCTTACTTAAAAACCATGTGGTATCAAAATTATTCAACATGTTAGATATATACATAAAAACTATATATAATAATGGGTTGATTGAGTCTCCACTTTTAATGACTTAATTTTAATTTTTTTTATTTTGATTAATTTTATACCCAGGGGTCATAAATTTCTCAATGTAGTATATTTTATTATATATAAGACTATATGTTATCATTGTCTTTGTATCATCACCAGAAATTATACATATATTTAAATACATATTTAACATTATAAACATAAAATTTCCAAAATTACGAATTTATTGTTAAACCATATATGAGTGATGGAATTTCAAAAATAAGAAAAAACATAATGAATATGGATTTTATTACTATATAATAAACATTTAATTTTTATTTTTTAACTCTTATGCAGTTATAAAAATAAAATTTCATAAGGATGTAATTTTAAACTACTGTGACTATCGTACTACAACAATTGAATATTGTGGAAATGAAACTTCAAATTTGATTCAAATATGATATTAAATGGACTATAATAACACTATAAGAAATTATATAATAAATTTATTTCAAATTTATAATAAGTATTAGTACATTAAAATTTACTTTTATAAAGGAAAGGTTACACAAAACCATCTTTGAAGGAATGGGGTTTCTCTCAAACCTTTACTTTAAAATTTTTTGAATCCTTTTTCTCAATTTTATCTCTAATGTTTTCTAGGAATTTTATTTAAATATTTTTATTGATATTTATAATTATTATATGTTTAAAATTAATTTTTCTCTCAATGGTTAATTTTTTAACCCATTGTTTTTAATTAATTTTCTTTTTATGGGTTAATTGAAAATGTTTGGGCATTTTGGTTGAATTGTAAGATTTTATGATTTTTATTCATGCCATGATGAAATGGCAACTCATATGTGTTTTATTCATGTTATGGTTCTTTTAAATTATATATTATAAAGGATGGTCCTAGTATATAACCCTCTAATGCATTGGGTAATAATTTATTCTTTGGAGAAATATATTGGAAGTAATCGAATGAGTTATTTCATTATAAAAGTGATTGTAAGGTTGATTGTAAGGTTGATTAAAAATATTATTTCCCATGTAACCTTGATGATTTACTTATTTATTTATCCTCACATGATTGTTTAATAACATTAATTAATAAAATAAGTTAATTTCATGAGTGAATATAGGTTTACATGGGATCAAGTTTTAATATTTAAAGAAGAAAATTTTCATTTGTTTTCATGTATTTCAATGGACTAATGGGTTTTATAGATTTTTATACCAATTTATAATACCATTATAAGTTTTAAATGATTTTATATTGTTTATCAATTAGTTGTAACAATAATTAAGTCAAAGTTATATATTTGGTGATTTTTATTGAATGAATCAAGGGTATCATTTTAAAAAAAATTAGTGGAATAAATGTACACTATATGAAAATGTGGGTTTTGTAATGTAATGGGTTTTCTAATCATATAATCCTATAAACCTAATGGTATTGGGGTTGTAGGTGATGAAATTTTGTTTCAAAATATTTAATTATGGGGTGATTATGTTCAAGATGTTATAGTTGGTATCAAAGAAGGGTTTATATAACTTTTGGGGTTAGGATACTTGTATGAAAATAATGGGAAAATCATTTATGGATTCCAAAGAGGTTTTATGGAGATAAAACACTAATTTATTGTTATGATATAATTTTTATTATAAGGTTTGTTATTTTTTTCATCTAATCTATTTATATTTTAGAATGATTTTTCACTAAGATATTATAGTGAATGAACTAGGAAAACAACAGATAGATAATGTCCATACACATTAGTAACTTGAGATGGTTGGACTTGGAGAATATATTTTTTTGTGTTTACTCAACTAACATTCACTTTAAATAGCCATACCAATTCAAGGGATTAAACAAATTTTCTATAAAGCAATATGTCAATTGTGTATAATTTCATGCGACAACATCCTCTAACTTTCGATGGGACATCTGAATCGGTGATAGATTAGGGATGGATAAATGTTTTGAAGAAAATATTTTATGTTTTAGGATGTTCATTGAATCAAAAGTTGACACTTGTAGTTAATAATTTTAAAGGTGAAACTGATCAACGGTGGTATCTAATTAAAAATACCAAGGAAAAAATGATATTGATACCTTGAAATTTAAGGTATTTAGAAATCATTTTTTGAGAAATATTTTCTTAAAGTAATTTAAGTTAGAATGGAAATATAATTTTTGAAGTTAAATCAAAATAATAAATAATAAATTGGTACTTATAAAGAAAATTTTACCAACTTGGAAATGTATGCACATAATTTTATTATGGACTAAGAAAGTAAAATTGATATATTTTACCCAAGATTGAAACCAAGTTTATGAAGTGATTTGGTCACTCAGGAATTTGAGAGTTATGATTAATTTTTTTAATGTGTTGAGAGGGTTTAGATGGAGTTTTTTGGCTAATATGGATGTCATAAATTCAAGGATAAGAAGCAATCAAGGTGTAGAAAAATTATAAAACAATCGAAAAGGAAATATGAATGTAATATAATTTAATTTATCTCACTCCCTAAATGTGGAAAATGTAATTATAGGGAGTTTCTTATGAGATCAACAAGGTGTTTTCTATAATGATACATGCTTTCATAGGTTTTAAATTGATAGGAATTTTCATTTTTTGGTTTTAGAGTATGGTGAAGATGAATCTTGCTGATATTTTTGTTGTCAAAGGAAAGACATTCTATAATAGGGAAGAGCCACACTGTAATTAGGGGATGATATAGGAACATTTAATTCCTACGTAATAACAATATCATAGAGTTATGTTGTCATTCCATGACCACTGGGTTTCATGATGTGGTGGATTTCATGTTGATTTATTTTTAGGGATAATACCCTTACATTTTTTCATCACACCATGGTGTGGGGAATCATGATATAGTTTTCATTTTTACATATCGAGTCTACCTCCCCTTATGTTTTTTCTTGATTTTACATAGGTAAGGTTGTTCATGCCATGACTAGGATTGAGGTGTTCCTTGAGGTATAGGAAACACTATAGGGAATAACAATGGGGATGAATCACAATGTGTGAGGTGAGGGATACACTACTATGTGAGGAGTCCATTCCATGGAGGGAGGAATCCATGCCATGAAAGATAGGGCCGAAATTTTTTTATTCTAACTAATAGGGATATTCCATGGCCTAATCGTAGGGATAAAACCATAGAGGGAAAATTGTGAATTAAGGGCCATGTTGTAGAGGGTGTTACAGGGTGGAATCATGTTGTGACCCCTCAAGTCACACCGTGACAAGACCCTTAGGATGGGGAATCATGATGTGATGACTATGGTCATGTCATGAAGCTTAGGTTCATGTTGTGATGTTCCCTTTGATGAGTTTTAAAAAATGAGTAGTATTAATATATTTTATAGGGAACCCCTTACGATTTAGGGAAGGGGGTGTTAAGAGAGGGCTATTTTAGTTAGTTATCCCCCTTTCTTCCTCCCCTACGATCCCCTTTGACATGGGGTGATTCTTGTGAATTTTTCATAATGATTTAATATTAGTTCTTCCATCCTATTCTTTTCTTCTTATTCAAATTCATTGGCTACTGATTTTGGTGTCTTCAGCTAAATTTTTAATGGTGATTCCACTGGATAATGGAATAATCATATTGGAATAATGGGTGTTCCACTTAAATTATCTAGAGGGGATCCCAAAAGGATGAATGCACTTGGTATTGTGTTGTTTCTCTAGAGGAATGTTACCGAAATTATTTAGTTAGGATGTTCGGTGTAATTGGATTTTATTTTCCATATATTTAGGTAATTAAATACAGTATTTTTTGGGCATAGGTCTATATGTGTGTCAGGAGTAGATGACACCCCGTTTCTTGTCGTTTCGACACTATTATGTTTCTCGATGAGTTTTTAGGTGATTATACCTCTTTTGTTTAAATTAAATAATTACTTATAAAATTTTTATAATTAATTATTCGGATGTGATGGATTGAGATAAGGTCTTGGGAAATGTTATGAGTTTGGATGAGGCATAGAGGGGCTTGTATAAGGATGTGTGTAGCTTGGAGAGGATGGAAACACTATATTGGATGTAGATGGTCCCTTTAATAAAACCATATGCATGTTAATGCAAGAATGTGAATGCCTATAAGTTTTTATATTCTTGGGTAGAATAGATAGGTACCAAGAGTTCCCAATGTGGATAGGTAGGATAGATTTGAGGCTCCCAGAATTAGAGTAAGTACATCCTTATACATTGGGTGTTTTGGGGATCACCAGATTACTAGGTCTTCAAGGTAGGAAAATGTGGTGGTTGGGTTTACAAGGGGAACGTGGTGTGTCTCGGGGCCAGGATAAGATGTGGTTATCCTAGGTTAGACATTCTATAGAATGTTAGGAAATTATTAGAGGCTTAAGTCTAGCAGGGATGGGTGAGATAGGTATACATTTCACACATAAATGGGAACACATTATTAAGGTTGGAGTAGAGCTTTGATATGTGTTATGAGTGAGATAAGTCCTCTAAGAAATGATAAAATGTGACATGGAGGGTTAACTCCAAATAATGGGCTTTAAATATCTCAAAAATAAGATGCGATCTAGGGCCCAATAATTATTTTTGAGAATTTTCTGGAACAATTAGAATTAGATCACCAAGGGGATTGGTAAGTGATAGATTAGGATAGTCCTTGGTTAGTAGTACTCATTTGTGATTTGATATTAGAAGAGGGGTTGGACTAAACTCATTAGTCTAGAGTTGAATAGGGAATGTGTGCTAAGTGAACATCATGGGATATTGGTTAAATCTTAGTGTTAATGAGAAGATACCGAGATTGGTCTGAAGGACCCTAGTGGATACCCTTATGGGTGATATGAGGATGCTGAGAGTTTTGAAATATTGTGTTTTTGAGATAAATATGGTCTTAATAAGATCATTATATGGGACTAGGAGTATGGTGATGTGTGTTTTGAGATGTGGGTCTAGGTAATGAGTGGATAACACCTTGATTATGGTTTTGTGAGCTTATGAGATGAGTTTTGTCTCCCTACTTATTATTGTTTATATGTGTCCAATGTTTGTATACTACATGATGAGTCTGTATGTATGAACTCACCTTAAGTAATAAGATTTTTTTAGGACCTCCTTTGATAAGAGGTATGGTTTGAGAACTGATGTGTGGCATCACACAAGAGGGGTTGGCTTGGGTAATGGATTTTCGGCCTCCCTTGATAGGGGTTATCTTGTTTACTTGATGTGTAGCCTCCCTTTAAGTGGGTTGGATTATACAATTGATGTGTGGAATACCCTGAGATGGGTTTTCTTGGTTACTTTATGTGTGGCCTCCCTTGGGAACATTTTCTTAGGTACTTGATGTGTAGGATCACCAGAGAGGGTTGGCTTGGGAATTTAATGTGCAGCCTACTATAGGAGTGTTGGATTGTATACTTGATGCATATAATCCCACAAAAAGGGATAGCTTGGGTACTTTAAGTGTGTCCAACCTTAAGAGGGTTGTCTTGGGTATTTCATGTGTGACTTCCCCTGAGAGGGTTGGATTGGGTACTTGATGTGTGACCTCCCCTAAGAGGGGCTGGTTTGGGTAGTTAATGTGTGATCTCCCCTAAGAGGGTCTAGTCTAGGTACTTAGAATGAATCCCTTCCCAGATTATCCAGGTATGTGTTAGGACTATGGAATGAGGTGACATTATTTTTATCATTGGCCTAAGTAGGTATAGTTGAGTATTGTGGTGGACTGGTCAGCATGTGATGAATCGACACATATGCTTGTGTGTTTGTTTTCAATTATTTATTTTCCCTTATGTATACACATGGATATATTGGAATATAATATGTATTTCTTACTACTTTAACAAGAACTCTGAAACACATGATGATGTTATGTATGATTTACATGTTTTAGAATAGGTTGTGTAGTGGATCAGGAAGAAGTATCTCGATGGGGATTTAAATGTGAGGTGTAGGGATGGTATTTGACCCTTAATACTTTATTTTTTTTATTGTATATGTGATCATCATAGTGGGTGATTAATTGTGATATATTCATGTATTAAATAATTTTATTTTTTAGCCTGACTATTTGTATTAATTATATATACTATGATGATTTTTATAGATGATTTTTGGTTATTTTTATTTATTAATAATGAATATGATATTGAGGTAAAAATATCCACAATGTATAATTTAGTCCCTAACTACTATTTGGTTGCCTCTGTTTTATGATTAAGTGCGCTTAAGGTCATATGACATGTTATTTGAGACACTGATGGTGGTTTCCATTCGGGGAATTTAAAATATTATCTATATATCTTTTATTTTATTTTTTTACTATTTTGGGTATGGTATACTAGGAATAGGGACTTGTTAAAGCTTGTGATATACCTTGGATTGGTAATTCATAAACACCTTTATGATGGGATTTCTAGGTCACCAAGGATATGTGATTGCTGTTCTTGGTTTTCATTGTTATAGTTGGTATGTTTATTCAAATAAAATGTGTGTATTTGAAATTGATATTTATGGTTTTGGATCTTTACCCATAGTGGAAAGAGGCTTGTATACATTAATTATATTCAACATATAGGATTTTCATGAAATTCATGTGCTAGTCTATGATTGATTTCACTGAAAATATGGGGTTTAATTATTTAATGTGTCAATAATAACATATATAGTGTTTTTACTATATAACTTTTTACCAGAATTATACTTAGTTAAAACACAATATTTTTTTATAGAAGGTCATATGGATCATATGGTTGGATATTATCCTATGAAGTCTATATATTCCCCTTTGTGAAAGGGATATATAGTGACCCTTGGAGGTTCGGTACTGGTATTAGATGACTTGGTGATGGACCCTTGGTGGGTTGGTTTGGGAATTGGATTCCTTGAGGATCATTCAGTACATGAGAATTATTCCTAATAGATAGTTGAGGATAATAATGGGTTTCCTTGAGTATGTGGATACCCTTTTGAGGGTTGAGGGGAGGCGTGTGGAATGGAATGAACTTATGTGATGTAAAGCACTCTGAGTGATCTTGGAATCGAAGTTAGGTTTTGGTAGGTAGGTAGGATTGGTTGTATACTTATCCCTTTTAGATAATGATCTGAGATGATTGGATATAGGATAGATAGATCATGGGTATATAATTATGGTTTTGTAATGACAACTTTTTGTCCTATGATGATGTGGTAGGCCATGGCATGAGTGAGATTACTTCAGCTTGTTGGAAGGAAGGAATTGAGGATTATTTTTGGAAAGATGAGATTGACACGAGATAGGATAATGAATGGTTGTTTAGGTGTAAGAGATTGGTTTTAATGATGTATGAATCAATGGAGCATGAATATTGTCATTTAATGAGTTAATTCAAGAGTGTACACCTGTTGGGTTAAAATGAGGTTGATATGGATATAGGGTAAGAACTTATGATAGAGTTCTTTAAAGATTCACTCTGCCTTTGGAGAAGGTGAGTAGGTGTTGGCATGAATTTTCAAGGAAATTTCTTGGTGTGTTAGGGAATGTCTGAGTTAATTATATAAGTTTTATGTTGGTTTTTGGGATCTATGAGTAGTCATGCATGGGTTAAGGATTGATAGGTTTTATGATATGCTTATAGGTATGGCAGAATAAGGTTTTAATGATAACATGATGTGTTTCCTCTATGAAAATAGGTAACCTCAAATATGGAAAAATATATGTGTTATGGTATATCTAAGATTTATCCTTAGTAAGTGTTTTCAAGTATGGGATGAGTGTGGCTTAGGAAGAGTGACAAACATGTGATATTGAGACCTATCAAGCATTACACCCGATGAGTGGTGTAAGAGAATACATATGGTGTGGAGCGTGATAGATTCAGTGTCCTAGAACCAACTATTCGTACTTTTGATTACAATTATATTAAAATAAGTGGATATTAATTATATATATATATATATATATATTTTTCGTTTTTCTCTGTGAATTTAATGTAATAATTTCTTATAGTATCTATCACATTGAAAAGTTCATAACAGTTCCTACTAAGTAGAGAACCTTAAAATGATTTAAAAATATTCTTAAATATTATTCTATGGTCAGATAAAATTCTATGAATAGATAGATAGTATGTTGAATGTCATGTGTGAGTACTTGTAATATAATTTGAATTTATCTCATTATGTTCATACTTGGGAATCTCTATGTTGGAAGATTGTGAGTAATGACCTATCGATAGGAAAACTATATGTTTATGTGTCATTGGATCTTCTTATATATGATCATGGGTAATGATCCTTAGAATTTAAGATTACTATTAATACATATCATGATTCATGTAATTAGATGTATTTTATTAAATTGTGACACAATATGTTCATGATAAAGATGGATATATTTAGTGTTTCATGAGTGATATGTTATTAATGACTCAATTGAGGAAGGATATGTCCCTTAAATCTTAATAGAAGTCGATATCTTGGCACTTTTATTGAAATGGAACTATCATATTAAATTATATGGTCATGTTGTATTGATAAGTTCATTTCAGATAGTCAATGAAAGATATATTGACAAATTGGGTTATAATATGTGTGTGAAACCTACTTGAAAAGTTATCAAGAGAAAGGGATTATATCATACAATGAGTGTTCATAGGGGGTTTTCATCATTACAACATTATATCATCTCTCTATGGGTGTCTTGACTCATTGCTAGATAGTAATCTTGGAGTTCAGACAAGATCACCTAATTCAACAGAGAAAGAGGCCTAGAGGGTCGCTCACTAAGTGTATCTTTTGATCTTAATTAAATTCTTTTTGAATTTAATAACTGGAATAAATAATATTCTCATAACCTAGGAATATTATTTATTCAAGATATTTTATTTGATCATAAATATTAAATAAATATATATTTTCCAAGTAATTAATTATTATGAAAATATAAAAAATTTATTTATCTATTGTTATTGACAAGATAAAAAATAAATATTTACCAAATAAATAATTATTTACCAAATAAATAATTTATTTAGTTACGAAAATATGAAATAAATATTTATTCCCCATACTATGAATATAATATCTATTTATATATTTATTAAATGAATATTATTTATTTAAATATATATATTTGATAATTCAATAAATGACAGAGGATGAACATATCGAGTTTCCAGTCCAGTGATAAATATTTATTTACTACACTATAAAATAATATTTATCATAGAACAGGTCTGCGCATGATATGAGATAAAATAATAATATTATTATATTACCTGTAATGGGATTATTCATGGGTTTAATATATTATTAATGTCCTATGTTAAATTAATAAATATTTAATCCTGACCTTGTGTCTATAAATAGGCAGCTATGTCAATTGTGAAGAAGTTAATCATTGTGCAAAACATTTCCTACCTACATAATTATTTATCAATGAAGAAATTATCTAGATTTTTCTCTCAATATCAAGAGAACCTCTTCCTCCTCCTATATTCCTCTCAAGATTGGGAAGAATAAGGGTGATTCTTATAAGCCCGAAGGAATGTGAAACAATCATGGCAAACAATGCAGGATGATCAATCGGTCGTTCTAGCACCTATCATTTCATTAATGTTATTCAGAGATCAAAAGTGAATGTGTGTATCACCTATATAAAAGATCTAATTTAGGTCCTCATAAAACCATGAAAATTCACCAAATGGGTTCGAATGATCAACACCATCAATAATGAAAGAAATATAGTATGTGCAAATATTTTATTCTTGTGTTCTAAATTAATTATAAATTTAATGTGAAAATATCCTCTTGGTCCTAGTAACCTTTCTCAATTTCATTGAAAAAATTTCATTGGTCATGTCATTAAATGTAATGTACATTGTGAATTATCTGTTGAATTCAAGAAAATTCATGTTGGATACTTCCCAATAGGTGCTTCCGCTGCATCTAAAATCTTCTAATGTTGTCAGATCAGTCATGGTAAAATATATTATTATTTAATTATTATTTATTTTTATATTAATATAAAGTTAGTTCTCACTTCAAATTTATTGATTCTTAAATATGATGGCTGTGATCTCTTGTTCTTACTTCATTTCTTTCTCATATAACCCATATCCAGTTAAAAATAATGAACATCTGAAGAACCATCTTGAGGTGGTGCATGGTTTTCAAGGTTACATGACATGTAATGCACCAAAATAAAGTGTAACCCCACATGAAACTATGTTTGTGTGGTAAATAGATGGAAAATAATTAATTAAATCACATGAAGTATAATGAATTTACATGTTGTGCAATTAATACACACATGATGTAATTAGTTTATATATGGTGTAATTAATTCACATACTGTGTAATTAATTTACATGCACTATAATTAATTCACACTTTGGGTAATTAATTTACATTTTATGTGATTAATACACACATGGTGTAATTAATTTACATGTGGGGTAATTAATTCACATGCTACGTAATTAATTCACAGGCAATGTAATTAAGTCTATGAAACATAATTATTTTGTACCTGTTTACATGAAATACATGCCAAGTCAAGTTTTACACAATATAGATTAATTTATGCAGAAATAAAATTAATTAATTATTCCATTTGACTCAATTAACACGTTTTCATGTTTCATTTATTTATATTACACAAAATGTGATAAGTTTTATATGATATTAAATGAATAAATAATTTTCTCATAAAATTTGTAACTACAATTCATGTATGGTTGTAACATACCATATACTTTGTGTGCATAAATATGTACATGTTGTATAATTTTCATGTGCCTCATGTGTCATTTATTGAGAGTACACATCATGAAATTACATCACATTTCCTATATGTTATATTTCGTGTTAGTACACTGTATACAACAAGGACCATACCGGGTAGTTTAGATGGGTAAAATCCATGTTTCCTCTAAGTACAAGCCACATTCTTAACAAATTTTACATACAATTATTTTTTATTTATTTTTTTAGAAAAATTACATTGTATGGGAATCTACAGGATAGATTGGATAGAGATTAATATAAAATTAATTAATTGATTAATAATATAATTAGATTAATCCATCCACATTTAATATTAATGAAGAAAAAATTGAAATTAATACTAGCTAATTATTTTAAATGTGTAGTTGTTACATGTATGTAACTGATCATGACTTAGACCAGGCCTTTTTTTTGTTTTACTTAATTTAATATTAATTTCATGGTTTTTATATTTATTTTTTACTAAATTAAATTTTATGTACTGTGTGTCACCCCTCTATCCTTCATTATATAATACTTGTATGTCCAATGTTGTTTTTTGTAAATTCCTATTAACCAATCCTTTGGTTCCCCGGACCTACATGTGAATATAAAATTTATGTAATGGAAGGAGTACTCAGGTACATGGAGGTGGTTCAATAAAAATCTGAGGTGAAACCAACCCATGTGATACATAAGAGTATAGTCAAAATGTTGCAACCAATGACTGGGCTTACATAATGAGTTTTTCCCCTAGGGCCATAGGTTGATTTATTGTTCACACAATAAATCAAATGTTAGATAATATCATGATCAAATCATTTATTTATTTTATTTTTGTCTTACATATGATTAATTTTATGGATTCCAGACTATGATCATATAAAAAAATGAATTTAACATGAAAATATGAAATTAAAATAAATGGATTATGTATACATGTTTTATCAGGACATGGTTAATATATTAAGTAAAATCCAATTAATATTAATAAGAAATTTAAATTTATGAAACAATAAAATGAAAACATAAAAAAATCCCTCGATCACATATTACTTCATACCAAGACTTTCATCATCTTAATTAAGATAAACCCATAGTTGATGTTTTAGTTTGGCATCCATTAGGGGAACTTTTAATTATCAAAAAGTCTTTAAAAAGATAGTGGGTTGAATTAACAATATATTTATTGAGTTTAATAGCCTTATATTATCCAATACAAATTTAGAGGCAAGTGTTGATGAAATTAGATTCAATATTTTTGGATTTGGGAATATATTCAACAGATCAATTAGCTTCAAGTTTACAGTTGGAAAGACCGCCTACCTAAATAATTTCTTATAATTTTCATGTCCTCCATCTAGATTATAATAAGGAAAATAGGGATCCATTAAACTATAATTTCTATGAAATAAGATATTATGAATCTAATACTGAGGTCTATTGGGTTTGGTGAAATAGTGGGATACTAATAAAATATAATTTAATATTTCACATCAAGTAATAATATTAAGTAATAATAATATGCTATCATATTATTGTATAAAAATTGAAAGTTTTTCAACCACATTATCCTTGCAATAAATTATGGAGAAAAATCATCTTCTAACTATAAATTACTTCTTGGAATGGTTCATATGCTTACTGGTTGTGTTGTTCCATGAATGGAAGTCTTACATGCTAGAATCTCCAGTCTCTAATCCACCTTCTAAGGAGGAAAATGATGAGGAGTTCATTATCTATGAAAAACACCTGAACAATGTGAAATATTTTTAGTTATTGATGTTATCATCCATGCCTAATGAACTCAGGATGTTTCATGAGGACATGGATTCCTATAACATGACCATGTATCTCTATGTTCATCATTAGGGGAGAGATTTAAAGTAATAGTTTGAGATATCCAATGTGGTATTCATGTGAAAATTTAGAGAAGGTGTGCCATCTGGGCCTTACATAGTCACACTCATTAGATACACTGATAATCTAGAGGTTCTACGGTTTGATCTACCAAAATAATTCTAAATCAATATCATTATTTCATCACTCCCTTAGAGCTTCTCCAATTATTCTATAAATTCCAATATGACCAACACTGAGAAGTCTTTCTCAGGTATCCTCACTCTGATTTTCCAATTTAATAAGGATAAAATGAACACAAATCCTTCTATTATTATGGTGAATAAAAGGAAAGATAAATTAAAAATACTTAATATTGGCATTAATTATAAGGCTTCTTCAAAATTACCTTCAAAGAAGAGGATTATCAAAGGGAAAGAAAAGGAACATGACATTGTTTCTTTCACATGTGGTATGAAGGATCATTGGATAAAAAGATACACCTAGATAAATAAGAAAGGGGAAGCTTCAATTGCATTTTTTATCAATTGAAATCTATATGTTTCTATAAATTGGATATTAAATACAACATGTGGTGCTCAAATTATATATTAAAATATAGGAACCAAATAGATTTCAGAATATTTCTCATGGTGAGGTGGATCTATAATCAACTAACAGTGTCAAAATTATTGCGGTGTCTATTGGTTACTATAACATCATGCTTCCAACTGGAATGATTTTAGTTTTGAAATATTTTTACTCCATGACCTTAGTTACCAAAAAATTACTCATGTTTCTAGACTTGATATGGATGGTTTTGTTTTTAAATTTTTAAATAAATGTTTCTTATTACACAAATAATTTATTTTTTATGGTATGTAAGATTTAAATAAAAATATTTATGTGTTTTATTAGAAAAAATAAGTAATGGAAATCAATAACAATTCAGGATCACATGAATCATATAACACCTAGAAGTGTAATCCAAGTGCAATGAACTAGTCTAGTCCATCAGTCTAATGGATGCTTGAACCAGCCTCCACATGCCTGAAGGGTGTTCTCGATCACCATGAGAAGGAAACTAGTACTTGGGAATCATAGGAAAATACTTGGGAATAGTTTCACCCAATAATCAGATTAAAAGATACAATAGGAATATAATAAAAATATAGAATGACCCATATGTTTTTAAAATGCACATACTGAAAAAAATAAGCAAAAATAAATAAACAAACAAACAATCAAAAAGAAACACACTATCTAATCCCTCTGCTTCCCTGGTCTCCATACGTTTCAATGAAAATGGTAGCCACCGCCAGTGACCTACTGAACCCCATAACAAAATATAACTACCATCAATCTATAGAAATTTATAAAAGACTAATTGTATGAATTCAATAAAAAAATAAATAACCTCAAATCACAAGAAAAACAACACTCAAAGAGAATCCAATATACTGAACCAAGAACCTATAACTAAGATGGTAAGATAGGCATGAGTGCCAAATCACTCTGTAGGCCACCACAACCCAACAAATCTATGCAGTTAGTTTCATAAGGAAATTCATAAATTATATTTTGAAAATAAACTAGAAAGTATTATTTTCACATATATATCATATGAAACCAAAACATATCCATAATCACTTCTCAAAACATTTATCTTTGTTTTCCAACATTGAAGGAACATTTTTTGAAAATAATCCGTTGGATTAAACCATTAAAAAACCACACACCCATTTAAATTTCTCTAAAACAACACATTTGTATTATTTAATTGAAAAAGGTCACTTTAAAACATGTAACCGGATGAAGATGACTTTAAAACAAAACACCAATTTCCGAAATCGCTTTAATAAATTCACACAAGACTCTTTAATTTCAAAATAAGTTTTCCAATGTCTTTAGAAATTTTTTTTCCAAAGAAAAATATCCAACACACACATATCAATAATAAAAAATAAGGAACCACATATATCATAAGGAATATATTATAATAAGTAGAAATTGTTCCATAATAATGAAAGCAAGGGAAATAATACAACCAAACACTGAATCAAACTCCCATTAACCAAAACTCACTAAGAAATAAAATGTTTCATGGGCTCTACTAAGGTCTCTAATACGCCAAGAATCTATTCGTATAAGGTTATAACAACCCGGAACTAGCTATTAGAATGCATTGAAGTCCACTAACCCATTTTACAATTATCCCACAGAAGAATCATTACAATGATCAACCCCCGTCTACCCCTTGTTCCTAACATGACTGGTGGGAAACTAGTGATGTGTGATCCAACTAGAGTAACAATATAGATCTTCCACTGAGTACCTAATATCCTATTACCAATAAAGGAAGTGAGTTATAGTGAAAATAAACCAATTCTAACAAACAATGCATAACCAAATCTACTCTCACCCCTAACACCCAATGATTAAAATCCCTATACATATAAAATGCACCCATGAAATAAACAAGTACATTACCACAAAAGGGGAGTAAAAAATCCTCACAACATGCTCAAGAATCTACATAAGGGGTAACCAAGCTTAGGGAAATCAAGGGGTGTCTCACATCCCCATTTTAAAAACAAAAGTTCCAACTAGGCCTTGAATAGCAAAACACGGATCGAGATACCAAGCCCTTTATAATTTTATAAAACACCATTTAAAACGTTTATCCAAATGATTGAAATCACTCATACCATTTAAACCATTTCAAATCAACCCTTCAACAAGGATCTTGCTCATTAAAAACCAAACCAAGGACAAAGGCAATTAATTTCCATCATTTCATGTAAAATAAGCCATCTTGGAATTTTTGTATGGGAAAAATCACAAACATATTTAAAATCACCATTTTAAATACAATAAATAACCCCTTTATAAACCATTTATAGGTCATACCTCACCTCAAAACAAAATTAATCTTTAAAACATTGTTTCCACTCATTGAAAACTAAAACTGGGTCAAAACCCAATACACAACATAAAAAACATTCTAAAAAGCGATCCAGGAATTTCAAAAAATCTTATCACCTTTTAACATTCCATTTAAAATAAAAAAATCATGGAAATCACATGAAAACAACTTTATAACAAGATAAAAATACAATGAATAGTTCAAATCACTAAAAAAATATTATATATATTAATACTTTTATAAAATTTGAGTTAGAAAGCACAAGAACACCTTGAATTCCAAAATGAAACACTACATAGAAACACCTACCTCAAAACATGTAGCCCTTAATGATGGCTACTCAGATCCACCCATTTATTCTTATATGTACATAGACCTTCACACATATAAAATCAGACCTATCACCAATATATATATTGGCATTAGCATAAATGAATATGTATAAGGGGTCCTTATATATATGGCTATATTTTCATATATAAATAATATTCCTTCAAATAACCGTAAGAAACCCTAAGAAAAAAAGAGGGAACTAAAAATCACAAAAGTCATAATTAAA
Organism: Viscum album; assembly: GCA_963277665.1. Classification (NCBI taxonomy): domain Eukaryota; kingdom Viridiplantae; phylum Streptophyta; class Magnoliopsida; order Santalales; family Viscaceae; genus Viscum; species Viscum album. Next base: position 1,123,428,031 of record OY728121.1, read on the forward strand.
ATTGGTCCAAAAGAAAAGGGTAGAACAAAACCTAACTCAAATGATGGTGGGAGATCCAAAATGGTCCAAAATGTTTCATCTTTGGTGGTGGATTATAAACACGTATGAATCCAACCAAAGAGACTCATCACATGGACTAAAAATGGAATAAATTACCAAAAATCAGGTCAACCCTTGACCTAGGGCTCATACAAGCTATGAGGGGAGAAAAGAGAGAGGAAGACAGTCGAAATATGAGGAAGAAATAAATCAAAGCCCTTACCTTGGGATATCGAACAAAAATCCCCAAGAAATTTGGGAGAAAACACGAGGAGAAGGGAGATCGTTGGAGGATAGAGTGTGTTCCATGGAGAGGATGGAGATGGGCATCGTGTGACACATGGTAGAGAGGGGATAAGGGAAAAGAAATAGAAGGGAGGTAAAAAATAAAAATAAATAAAGAAATAAAAAATATATTCTTTGAACTGGACATGGTGGACGACTTACCAAACTGTGCACCAATCATGTTGTCCCAAATTAGAAAAGCATTGGGAATGCATACGGTTACCCATAGGAAGTCACATAGTTGAACTAACCATGCTCAATCTGTGTGAATTAGTATTGTACCAATGACACACTACCATGAATGGTCAATGCATGGTTACTCCAAACTATGTGAAAACCGTATTCAACATCACTTCCCTTAATTTTTTTTAAAATTATGGCATAAAACATTTAGAAAAACATAAGTATTTTAAATTAAATTAATTAATTAATTAATTAACAACACCATGACACGGAGGGTGTCACACACTGGCTAGGTCATGTAAATGAAAATAACTTGGATAGATTACACAAAGAGGAATATTTATATTCTTTTTAACTAAAAACACTTGGTGTATGTCATCCTAGTTTTCAAGGGAAAATGATAAAATATCAATTTAGTGGAATAAGAGAAAAGGCCACATAGCTTCTCAGATTTGTTAAAACAGATTTATGTAGAACATTTCCAGTTGAAGTAGAGGTGTCTACTCATACATCAAAACTTTTACTGATTACTATAGTAGATATGGATATGTATTTTTAATGAGGTATAAGTCATATTTTTTTTAGAAATTGAAAGAATACAAAAAATGAAGTTGAGAATCAACTCAGAAAGAAGATAAATAAACTCTGATCAAATTCTGGTGGGGAATATCTTAACCATGTGTTCATTGATTATATTTGGGAGTTTGGTTTTATATATCAACTCATTTCAACTTATACACCATAATGAAATGGTGTAAGTGAAAGGAGGAACCACACCCTATTGGATATGATGAGATCAATGATGATCCACACCAGTCTTCCATGAGCCTTTTGGGGATATGCGCTAAAGACAAAATGACACGTTCTAAAGTGACTTCCAACTATTGTTGAAAATGTTATTCCCTGTGAGATTTGGTATGGAAATATACCAGTGTTGTCACATATATGAGTGTAAAGTTTCAATGATTTTTTAGGCTATATCTAGCAACAAAAATTCACCCTAAGTCATTAAGTTGTATTTATAGGAAACCCCATGGAAAAAATGATATTACATATATGAACCCATTTATAAGAAGGTTGTGATTGATATCCATCCCATTTCCGTGAGAAATATTATATCTCTAAAATAGAGAGTGGGAGTGAGATATACTTCGATGAAGTCCATGATCAAGTTATACACAATTTGGAATAAGAATAGATTCCACAATGATTCATGGAAGAGTAAGTTCAAGAGACACAAGTATTGTATAGGAGTACAATATAGGTTAGACAAACTAAAAGATTTACATTTCTATTCACCGAAGATGGTGACGCATTATGATTTGATAATAATTACCATGTATCCTTTAAAGAAGTAATAAGTAATGTAAAAGATACCAAATGGAAAAAATCCATGAATTCTGAAATTGATTCCATATACCAAAACTAATAATGGAATTTTGTAGATCCTTCAATGTATGTAAATCCCATTGGTTTCAAAGAGTTATTCAAGAAGAAGATGGACGAGGATGGATATGTCAGTACCTATAAGGTATGATTGGTTGAAAAAGGGTCTAAAAAAAGTCAATACATTGACTATGATGAAACATTTTCATGAGTTTCTATGCTAAAATCTATTATAATTATACTTTATATATAATCCTTTAATTATTATGATATTTGGGAGATGGATGTCAACATTTATTTCCTTTATAGGAACCATAAGAAATATGTGTACGTGAAACAAACAGAAGGATTTATTTCTCCAAAAGATGAAAATATGTGTGCAGGTTATAGAGATCCATTTATGGATTAAAGTAAGCATTCAAGTCACGAAAAATTTGTTTTTATAAATCCATAATAGAATTTGGAATCATAAATAATGAATGTGGGCCTTGTGTATATTAATGGTTTAGTAGGAGTGCAGTTATTTTCCTTATAGTACATGTTAATAAAATATTACAAATAGGAAATAATATACTTGTCTTATAGTCTATTAATATTTTGTTAAATACATGATTCTCTAAAAAGGGCTTAGTAAAAGTAGCATATATTCTTGACATCATGATCCATAATGATATATCTAAGATAATAATTAGACTATGTCAAATTATGTACATTTACAAGATACTAAAGAAATCTAGAATAGTAGATTATAATAGGGGATTGTTTCCAATGTCACATGGAATTCGTATTTCTAAGAAAATGTGTCCTTATATACATGGGGGGATATAGAAGATGGAGATTATTTCATATGCATCAATTATTGAATCGGTCATGTATGTTATGTTATATACTAGGACAGATATCACCTACACCTTAATCATGGTAGGAATATATCAAGGCGACTCATGTGACCGCCATCGAATGGCAGTCAAGACCATCCTTAAATATTTGAGGCATACTAAAGATATGTTCCTAGTCTATGGATGATATGAAGAATGATTCATCATGGTATATGTAGATTATTGTTTCCAAATAGATCAAGTTAATCCAAAATCACATTTGGGATACATATTCACTCCAGATAGAGGTGTTGTGAGCTGGAATATCTCAATGAAATCCATGGTTGTTGATTCAATAGTAGATTTTGAGTATATTAGGGCTTCCAATGAAGCAAATTAAGTTGTTTTTATATGAATCTTCATCCAATATATTAATTTGGTTCCTAATATTAAAGACCCTATAATACTCTATTGTGATAATACTATAGTAGTGGATCTTGAATAGGATATAACATTACATTAGTAACTGAATCACATACTCTCAAAATATCATCTCTAGAGGGATTTTTCTCAGAGGGTGATGTCATAGTGAGAAGATATTCTATGGAAGAAAATATTATAGACCCCTTACATAAAACCTTAACTTAGTGGAAACATGATCATCTTGTGAGAGATATCAGACTAAAAGTTGTTAGTAGTTGGATCTAGTTCAAGTGAAACTCTATTAGAGTTGGTGTCATAGTACCGGTTATCTTCACATTAGATTTCATGTATAATTAAATAAGTGAATATTAATTAAATAATTTTTTTAAATTGTAAATTTTTTAGCATGGATTTAATATAATAATGTCTTATAGTATTTATCTCATTGAAAATATCATATAAGTTCCCCTTTATGTTGAGAACATTGAAATGGTATGATGATGTTTTTAAATATTGTTCTCTGGTGGGATAACATTTTATGATGAGACACATAGTATACTGATTGTCAAGTGTGAGCACTCATATGAATATGAGACTTGATCTCATGAAGTTTTTACTTTCTAGTCTCCATGTCAGTTGATTTTAAGAATAAACTCACTTGTAAGAAATACACATGTTTATGTTTCATTAGATTTTCCTTTCTGAGAGCATGTGAAACGATCCTTTGAATTTAATTACAATATTAATTTATATCATGATTCTTGAACTTAGATGTATTATCTTAAACCGTGACACCATATATTCATGGTGAAGTTTGGTTCATTTGGTGTGTTATGAGCGATATTCTATTAATGAATATATAGAATAAAGATTTGTCTCTTCCATCTTAATAGATGTTGATATCTAAACCATTCAGTTGAAATAGAATCAACACATTAAATTTTATGTCCATGGTTTATTGACGAGTTAATTTCTGATATTCAAATAAACATATATCAAGCATATAGATTGATGAAATTGGTGTACAACCTTACTAATGAGACATCAAGACAATATGATTATATTACAAAGTGAGCATCTATATGTGGTTTTCACCATTGCGACATTAACTTATTTCTCCCTGGATGACTTGACCCATTACTAGACTATAATCTTTCAATTTAGGCAATACCGCCTAATGCCATTGATAAATAGGCCTAAAGGGGCACACACTAAGTGTATCTTTTGATCTTAGTTAAGTTCATTTTGTCTTTGACAATTGGAGTAAATAGTATTATCTAGAAGAAGGAATGTTATTTATTTAGGATATTTTATTTCATCACAAATATTAAATAAAATTTATTCATTAGATATTTAATTATTATGATAATATATAATATTTATTTATATAAAGGTATTCTCAAGGTAATAAATAATTTATTTAGTTATGTGAATATTAAATAAATATTTATTCATCAGGCTGCGAATAAAATGTTTATTTATTGAGTAATAATTATTTAAATATTTGTTTGAGATTTCAATAATAATGATGATGAAGAATGAATAAAGTTTCATGTCCAATTATAAATGTTTTTTTTACCAAACTATAAAATAATATTTATCATTGTGTGGGTTTGTGCACATCATGAGATAAAACATTATTATTATTATTTTACATGGCATCAGGTTTTTCATGGGTTTAATATATTATTAAGGACCTATAAACAATTGATAAATATTTAACCCTAACCATAAGTATATAAATTGAGTGATATTCCATTTTTGAATAAGTTAATCATTGTGCACAACATTCTCAGCCTACAAAATTATCTCTCAATAAAGAAATTCTCTATAGTTTTCTCTCAAGCTCGAGAGATACTATTCCTCCTCCTCTCTTCCTCTCATGATTGATATGAACAATATATATTTATTTAATCATGAAGGAAGGTGAATAGATCAATGTGAAAAATTCAATATGATCAATTGATCATGCTAGCAACCAACGTTTCATCATTTTTTTTCCGGAGATCAAAGGAGCTTGTGTGGATCACAGCTAGAGGTGCTCTGCTTCTGTTCATCATGTTGCAACAACGATACACCAAACGATATTGAATGATCAATACCATCAATAAATAAATATATCAATTCCAAAGTAATATTTTCATCTTGTTTTTTAAATTAATTATATATTTAATGTGAAAATATCCTCTTGGTTTTATCACATTTTGTTAATTTTATCATAGAAATTTCATTGGTTATGTTGTTACACATCATATAAATTGGGAATTATCATAAGAATATGAAAAAAATGAGTTTTTTATTTCAAAATAGGCACTTTAACTTTATATGAAACCTTCATAGAGTGCCATTGGATGTTGGAGGGTGTGACCCTAATTACGGGTGTATTTTAGAGAATGTTGAGGATTAAACCCTGATGAGTCAGGAATTGATAGTGTCAGTTTTTTAATTTGGTTATTGGGTATGAGTGGGAACCACATAATTTTATTTCAATTATTAATGGACTAAACAAGGGTTTCAGAGTTTATGAATCTTGGTTCAATAGGTTGAAAATAAGGATACTCCATGTTAGGGGGTATCAAATCAGTTGTGGAGGTATGCACCTCATTTATTAATGGTTTTTTATGTAAAGGGGATTGTTGAAGGTATATAAATATGGAATTGGGATTCAAATGTATAGGTAGATATTATTTTGTCTAGTTCTTTGGAAAATACCATATTTTTTTAGAGATGTAGTGTCATATGGATTTTGAGTGTCGATATTGTTATTGAGATTAAAGTTAATGTAATCTGAATGCGAATTGGATTAGAGGTTCTCTGGTTCTCATAGGGAGATTATGATGGTCCATGTGGGTGGTTGAGGACCCAGGTATGTAATTACACTATTTGTTATGTTCAATATTCAGTGTGAGTTTTTGGATTGAAATACCTATGAAAATATAAGACATTGTGATTGGGTGATGTGATGGTTTGTTAGCAGATGAGATTGAGTATTTTTGAGAGAAATCAGCCAGTGGAGGTCCTACTAGTTTTTTTCCTGGAATTGGGTGTGGTTAGATATAAACCACATTGATCATGTTGATGGACCACCTGAAGTGATTTTTAGTGGGTGATTCATATGGTAGGGAGCACCATGATTCGAAATCATCCATTGTGAGGAAATTATTTTAGTGTGGAGAACTATAATCTCAGACATGAATTGGTTGTCAAAACTTTGGGGTCTTGAAATTAATGGGTGAGGTTAAGAACAGTCTCAATATTAGTGATCGTGATGAGTGGGTATCTTGTCTTTTGTGGAATAGTTTACCATGGTACTAGGTGTTATGCAGTGGAATCTCATTCGATGTTTGAGGAAAAAGAAAAATAAGTTACTAGTGAATTAATGATCGAGGTGCATTAAGAATGATGGCTAGAGGACCACTACAGCTTCTAAAGGATGAGAAGAATTATTCCAGAGAGTTTTTAAAGACACACATCATTATGGGTTATTGAATTCAAAGGATATTTTAATTATTGGTTATAGAGAAGGGTCAGGTCAACCCTTAAAGATATTTTTATTATTAAAGGATCATCATGTCATAGATAGGGAGGTACGACATGGAGGCAGTGGGACACATCATGACTAATGGATTTCCCAAAATGGTAGATTTTATATGTGAGGTTTTCTATGAAGAATAACCTTATATTTGGACATCATGTTGTGGTAGTTACTTTTATGTATAGGTTCTAGGGACCCTTATATTTTTCCTTTTTTATTTTTTTCGTGCAGAAGTTGGGTTATGTTGTGACCCCTAGGGTCATTCCCTGATGAGGGTCATGGTGTTCCATAAGAGATAGGGGACACCATGGGGCCCGGATATGGAGAGGTGTCAAAATGTGTGAGGTGAGGGCCACACCACGAAGGGAAGAGGCCATATTGTGGAAGGAGTAGGCCAAACTATGTAGGCCTAGGAATAATATTTTTTTATTCTTCTAAATAGGGGAATTTCATGATGTGACTAGAGAGATCACACTATATATAGGAGACTATAATGTAATGGTCATTCCATAGAGGGAGGTCACGAGGTGGTGCCATGTCGAGACTCCTTGGGACACACCATTATCAAACCCCTAGATTGGCATGTGACATTATGATCACTAAGGTCACATTATAGTGTACCCTTTCTCCTATTTTAAAAAATGTGGGGAATTATTATATTTTATAGGTCACTACCTCATGATATAGGTAATATGGGGTCATCAAGAGAGGTATATTTTAACCATATCCCCCCCCCCCAATTTCATCATCTCATTTTGATACCCTTTGACGGGGGTTATTATTAGGAATTTTACATGGCATTTGAAGGTTAGATCTTCCATCCTATTCCCTTTCTATCATACCCCTTTGTTAACCATTGATTTTGGTGTCTTAATCTAGGGTTATTATTATTATTCCAACAAATAATTTTGAAATAAAGTTAGGATGATGAGGCTTCTACTTAGCTTGAATATAGGGGATCCCAAGTGGATGAACACACTAGTTATTGTGTCATTTTTCTAGAGGTATGTCACTGGAAATATTTATTTAGGGTTTTTAGTGAAATTGGATTTAATTTTACATTTATTTGAGATATTAAATTAGCTATTTGGTGTGTCTTAGTTTCAGGTGCATGTGAGGAGTATACCATACCTTGTTTCTCATGGTTTTAGCAGCATTATTCCAGTTAATGATTTTTAAGTGGTTATGAATATTTAGTTTAAATTAAATAATTATTTATATATTTTTTAATTAATTATTTGTATTTTTTGGCTTAGATAAGGGCTTTAGTGATTGTATAATTTGGTAAGAGGTATTGAAGGGCTTGGATAAGGATGTGTAGAGCTTGGTGAGGATGGAAACTCTGTGTTGTAGGAAGGTTGTGCCTTTAATAAAAATCCATATGCATGTTCATGCATGACTATGAATTCCTATAAGTTTATGTATTCTAGTTTAAATGGGATAGGGATCTATAGTTCCCTAGGTAGTGATGCAGGATGGTTTTGAGTCTTCCCAGAATTAGAGAAAGTGCATCCTTTCACTTTGGGTATTTTGGGATCACCCTACGATAAAGTCTCTAATGGGGAGAAGGTCTTGGTTGGGGTTTTGAGGGGACTACGATGAGTGTTGGGTCCAAGATGAGATAAAGGTAGCCTAGTTTTTACCTATGATGGATATTTAGGTAGTTATGAGAGGTTTAAGTCTAGTAGTGATGAGTGAGATGGTCATAAATCCCTTGCATGATGGGGAACACCCTCTAAGAAGTAGAGTGGATATCGGAATATGTACTTTGTAACCTGAAACATTTTTTTTATGGAGAGTGACCTCTAAACTATGGGCTTGAGTTCTCTCCTAAGGGTTATATAAGGTAAGACTCAAACATGATTTGTGAGAATTGTCTCTACGACTTGGCATTAGATCACCAAGGGGATTAACGTGAGATATCTCAGGATGAGCCTTAGTTAGAAACGCAAGGTTGTGATGTGTAATAAGAGTAGGGGTTGGGATTAACTCTAGATGATAGGTTCTAGTAGGGATTATGCTCTAGGAGAACACGATGGGGTGTTGTATATGTATTAGATTCGATGAGAAGAGATAAACACGGGTCTGGGGGACCCTAGTGGATTCTCTTGTAGGTGAGATAAGGGTACTGATTATTAGTCCCAACGTTTTACATTTCTCCTTGAGGTTTTTGAAATCGGAATAAATTCTCTACTACTTACTTTCAAGAGTCACATTTTTTCTTGAAGAATTCCATGACATAGTTTCCACATCCTGAGTTCCATACAGGGTGAGTATGAGTTTCACATATATAATATAAATCACAAGGAAACTCCACTCTATCCTGAGGACATTTAAATCCATGTGTTTGGAATACCCAATGTGGTCAATATTGTGATTGAGTAGTTTTAAGGTCATGTACATGGTATCAGTGCATAAAGGAAGCTTTAAATTTCTTAGGTAACACCGAGGGAGAGATTTTTGGACCAAAGGTTGTTTGTTTCTCCCTAAAGTCTATGATATAGGACTAACCATCCTATATATTGCTTTTAAGTGTTGTATTTTTTCCTAAATAAAAACATGACATAGGTACCACATCTCGAGTCCCACATGGGGTAAAGAGGAGTTTCATGATTAGACGAGAAATCATAAGGGAAATCCCTTTATCATAAGCCGTTTTAATGTTGTGCGAGTGGTACCCCCAAAGTGTATAGTATTGTAATAGAGGGGTTAGAAGGTCCTGTCTGATAGAAAGGTTCACATTTTATTATATTCTCATCATTGAATTTATTTTTTAATATTTTAGTATCTTTATAAATTTATAATGAAGTGAATTTTTAGAGAAAATACTTTTGATCATACTTAAATCTCTTCCAAGACCATGAAAAATAAAAAGAAAGTGAATAGGAACTTTAACAAAATTTCATTTAATATACCACCAAGATACTGGGAGCTCATTTTATGTCAAAAGAATAAATGAATTTTAGTGATCATGATCCATATAAAAATTATTTACAAAACCATCCTCAAGAATATCCAATCACTAGTGGAAGGGATCACATGTAAATAGATATATCAATTGATTCATTAAATGATATAATTCATACTTTTCCCAAACAATTATTTTATTTAATTTGTGTAATTTTTGAAAGAATGTGGGAAGAAATCACTAATCTTTAATAAGGGTCAAGAAATATTGATAAATCCTTAGAATATAAGTATCTTACATATATAAAGTTATCCAAACAAATTTTATCCATAGAACCAATGAATATATAACATGAAGAAATGTTCAACCAATTTTAATAAGAATGGATTGATATAATCATTGAAAATTATGGGGATGATAAATAATATTAAGAGAATATCCATGCATTGTAGTAAAACTATAAAAATAAAATTTATGTCAAGAATGTACAGTTTAAGGTTAAATATAATAAGATCAAGGAGCATAACACATTATCACAAGAAAAGGTTAAAAACATGATCGTCAAATTGGAATAATCAAGAAGTAAATTGAACATATATTGAAGGCCAAGGAGTATGAAAAAAATATAAATGCGAAGTGCCTTGAGTTTGATATCAAATAAGTAAATTTAGGAATTACTCAAGCCAACTATTCATAAGAAGTTGAGAAAGAACATCCTTCTTCCAAAAAAACTTGAATGGAGGTCACATGTTCTTCAAAGCCACTATTTTATATAAAAAAGTATTTTATATAATTTATTGATCAATTCTATAAAATATCAAAGGATTTGGTATCATCCATTTCAAATAATATTATTTATCCTAAATATACTTTTATAGGTTGTGCAGGTTTCAAAATAAAATCTGTATAAAATGGATGAGGAGAAATGATTAGAAGCCTACCTCTAAGTCAAGGGTATATAGAATAATTTATAAAAGTGATGGTTTCCCAAAATAATCTCAACCAGTGGAAAAGGAATCCCAAAAATAGTATGTTTTCAAGACTAAAAAATGAGAAATTTAATGAATAAAAACCAGATTACTGGGTCATTATTGATTTTTAATGGATTTCCACACAAGGCATTGGGTTTTTTTGGTACAATATAATAATTCATGAAACATTTATGGATCCTATTTCAATGGTGAGAAAAACAATACTGGTGAAAAGTCCAAAAATTAAGAATAAAATTTGATATACTATAAACATATTTAAAAATCTCAAAAATATCTACGGAATTCGTAATGGAAATTCTCATAGAAGTTATAATGGATTGATTAATTCAAATAAGAATGTTTCAAAAAAAAAAGATAAAGAAGACCAAAAAATATAATGAATAGAGGAGATATATCATTGGTAAAGATGATGAATAAGGATTAAAACCAAAACAATCCTAAGAAGTCAAATAATGGAGCTACACCAAAAGAGAAGTGTTGTTTCTATTGTGGAGAAAAATTACATACCATGGATTCATGAAAACAATCCATTACTATATTAATTAACATAAGAAAGAAATATAAAAATAAAATATCAGTACAAGAAATAAATAAAGGGGATTATTATCTAAAATGAATTCCTATGAATCCATGTGGACGTTCCAAAAAGGGTACCCATGTACCTAAAGAATGTAAATTAATTTGGATAGTTGATTTTTAAAAATAATATCAAATAGAAGACTCAAAATTAAAAGAAATTGAAAAAATGTAAAGAATAAATTTCACATGAAGAGGATGAATTTCAAGATTTGTTGTCAACAAATGACAACCCAAGAGTTTTAGAAGAATTTCATAGAAGATGAAAGAAGGATAGAAAAATTTCATAAGATTTCTTACCAATGTTGTAAGAATAAGAAGAATTCATGAAAAGGATGAAGATTATATGTGGTTATGAATTTTTATTTATGGATAAAGAAAATATAAGTATCCCACATAAATAAATTGAAGTTTTAAAAAGATATATGCTACCCAAATCAAAATTATATCTAAAAAATTGTTGTGAAATGATGAAGAATAGAGAAACCTGGCTGAGAAAAAATTCCAAACCATGTCGTTTACATTGTGGAACAAGATGTTTCACCTTATTCTCTATCATTTGTGTTTTATGTTTGTGGTAAATTTATATTGAATTGAAGGTGAATCTGGTTTTCAAGGGGAGAACTAGAAACTGTGTACAAGCTATCAGTACTTGAAAACAAATTAAATAAGCCTCTATCCTATAATTATCTATCAATTCATATTCTATAGAACATGTGTTATATAATATAATATAATCCTTGATAATTTTTTTATCTATAATTATCTATCAATTTATGTTGAAATATTTCATTAGAATATCTATTACGATTGGTATTAATAAATTGTATCATCTTGAAAATAGTTGGACAGCTCCAAAGAAATGTGATGAGAGTCTTATTTTCATTGGGATCATATTATTTCTATAATGAATATATTTTCTATCTAAATCAAACCATCTTTTTTTATAAATTGATCATAGATCACATAGACTTAGAGTGGAATGGTTTATGACATATTTCTTTAGTATGAAATGATTCTATCCTATTTTATAGAATTGGTAATTATTTTCAATAAGGGGGAGATTATAAAATGAAAAATAAATTGGTGAATGAGAATTAGTGATAGAATTAAAAATTATTGAGAAATGAAAAACACATATTCACCTATAATTTTAGTGAGTATTGACAAAAAATAAAAATAAAGGAGGTTTTTTATCCCACTTTTTGTTTGTTGTATTTGTTTTCAATGAATGTGAAGTATCAATGATGTTTGATGTCAATATGTAATAAAGAAGAATTGGTTAAGAAACAATAATCAATCCCAAGTAGTTTTAAATTTTTTATTAAGTGAATAAGGATTGAAGACTAATTTTTTATGTTTATTTTTGGATTTTCTTGTATTTTCTTATATAATAGAATAATATTTTTCCATTGGATGTTTTGAGGATTCATTTGAAGCATTTGAGATCTATGGAGAATTTATAATGGTAAATCCTATATCTCTATGAATAAGTTATTTGAGGTTTTAATAATACTGGTTTATGAGAATTATAAAGTAAAAATGAATGATGTTTGATGTTAAAAGAAATAAAGAATTGAATGTGGAAGGTTGGAAGTTTTCTTTTATATTTTGGCATTATAGGATTTTTTATTTTATAATGGCATTGTGAAGGAGTTAACTGGAAAAATTTGGCCAACCCAAGTCCATATAAGCAATTGAGAAGCTACACCATCTCCTAAAGATATTCGACTATGATTTAAGGTGATCCAACAAAGAGTGTCATGGAGGTTCCATAGAAGTCCAACACGAGTCGACACTGGCTTGAAGAGAGTGTATCTACCATATGGGGTTACATGGAAAACCCTTCAGATAGGTTCGACCTTAAGAGATTTTTCAATCTATCATTTGAGAACTATAATTAACAACAAATCCCCATCCATAGTGAATTTTCTATGTGGGATTGTGGATATGTGTTCATTGTTCATCATTTAAGTAACATGCAATGTCATGATGGAAACAATGCCATTTCAATTTTCATCAAACCTATACTACTGAAAACACACCGAGTTAATAATTTTTATGATATGTTCTTACAATAAAGGGTATTATGAACTTGAGTTTTTATGTCACACTAAGTGTGGAAATTTTTTAGGATAATTCAAAGGTAGTTCATGTATGAGTTATGATTTTAAGTAGTTGTATATTTTTTCTGAGAATAGTTCTGTGTATTTGAAAAGGATATTGAAATAGATTGATTTAATGATCATTTTAATTACTTAAATTCACTAATAAAATGTTTTAATGTTGAAAAAAACTTTGTAATATTACTATAAGTTCACTAGAAGCATTAGGGAATTCATAAAGAAAGTGAATTTGTTTGAAAGATGATCTTTATATAAGAGATGAAATATCACCTAAAAGAAATGAAGACATATTATGGAAGGTAAAAATTCCCATAAAAAAAATATTTTTATGACTTTTGAATGACTTAATAAGACTCTCATTAGATATTTGTAAGGCTTCACAGTTTATTAGAAATGGATAAATTCTAAAAACTGTAAGGATTTAAGGTTCTTTATAAGACTTTAAAGTCTTAAAAATTTGGGAAATCTAGAATTTGAATATTATGAAAAAATTAAGATTCAAAGCTGAAAATTATAATAAAATATTTAAATTCATATGTCATAATTTTTTTAATCATAATTCTAGAAATTTATGGAAGAGGAATGATATTTTATAATAATTTTACGCCGTAAAAGGAGCACCATGAATGTATCATTATAAGATTCGCATACACACATGGATAATTTTATAAAGTAGGTTTCGTGGACGTTTTATGAAGAGAATAAGGAAGCATATTTTTTTAAATAAAATGAATGATGCTATGCTACAAAACATCCAAATATCATGGGAATGCTAAGTCTTCAGGAAGGCCAAAGAAGAAGGATTTTCAAAGAGCAACATTTCAAGAAGTTTTGAATGTCAAAGATCATGGAATTTCTATAAAATATTATATGGAAATAATATTAAAAAAATATCATGAATATAAATGGAAGAATATGGAGAATAATAATGTGTGAGAGATTTCACATTGCATCAAATAGAAAAACGTTTCAACAACGATGAAGACCAAAGACCAGACACTGATAATTCTCTAAAGAAGTTATGTGTGTCAAAGATAAAGTAAATATGAAATAAAATCCAATTTTATTGAACTAAAGAATAATAATAATAATATGGAATATGGGTGTTTTATATTTTATTTATCGCAGGAAGAGTACTCTTGTATTAATGCAATAAAATAAGAATAAATCATAGCTCTCAATTTTGTTGGTGAGAAGAAGAAGAGGAAGGTGTGTGTGTTGCTATGAATACAAAATAGGAATAAGGGAGTGTTACATTACTCTGATAATGAAAAGTAAGAATAAAAAGTATTGTTTTCATCTCTTTTTAAAAGTTAGATAAGAAGAATACGAAGAACAAAAAACACATCAATAACACAATTATATTCTGAAGTGGTGAAAGACTCTTTGGTTGTTACACTATTTTATATCATTGTAATGTGTGGGGTGAATTAAAGTATAGGATGCACCATAAACTATTAGTAGACATGTAACATGAGTTCATGATTCTATCAAGTCATTTTAACTCACAATATTGATTCTAGTGGGCCATGTGATCTTGATTTATCCTAAATCATTATAAGGATTAACTTTTATTTTTGAAAGGTGAACCTTGTAAATCGGTTATCCCCTTTGCATGTGTGTTCGGATGTGTCGATGAATGAAGTAAATATGAGAGAGAGATAAATCCATTTACATGACCATAAAAGGTAAAATAATGGGATAAAAAGATAAAATTGATTAAAACACTAATTCACCCCTATCAGTGTTGAGAATATCCCAATGTGATCCTACATTTATTAGTTTTGTATGTTATTATTTTGTGACCAAGATGGTCTTGGGAAGATCATCCTATGATTCTAGTTGGATTATTATGCATGATTCAAAATTTGGGGGGTAGGTCGTGAATGATTAGTATACTTTTGATGATCTGGTGAGCATATGAGATGGGTTGTGGTTCCCTATTTTTTATAGCTTGTGTGGGTCTAGTGTGTGTATATCAAATGATGAGTTTGGGTGAATTTACTCACCTTAAGTGATAATGTGTTAGAAGAAACTCCCCAAATGTGAGGGATGGTATGAGATCTGATGTGTGGCCTCTCTTGAGAGGGGTTTTCTTGAGTAATTGATATTCATCCTCCCTCAATAGGGGTTGTCTTGGGTACTTGATGTGAGACCTCCCCTGAAAGGGTTTTATTGGGTAAATGATGTGTGGACTCCCCTAGGATAGGTTTTCTTGTGTACTTGATGTTCACCCTCCCCTAAAAGAGATGGATTGGGTACTTGATTTGTGGCCTCCCCTAAAAGGGTTGGATTGGGTACTTGATGTGAGATGTATATTGAGAGGGTAGGCTTGAGAAAATTATGTGTGTCCTCCCATGGGAGGGTTTATCTTGGGTGATTGATGTATGACATCATCTTAGAGGTTTGTCTTGGTTCCTTGGCATGTGGAATCACTAAATAGGGTTGTCTTTGATACTCGATGTGCGACGTCCCCTGAGAAGGTTTGGTCTAGGTACTTAATGTGAGACCTCACATGAGAGGGGATAGTTTTGGTACTTAGAATGGAACCCTACATAGAGTATTTGGGTATGTGACATGATCATAGCATAATGTGACTTCATTTCTGACATCGGCCGAATCAGGTATGGATGGGTATTTTGTTGGCTCGGTTAGAACACAATGACCTGAAACTTACAATTTTTGTGTTTGTTTTTAATTATTAATATTTTCAAAAACCCCTACCTTTAAATATAGAAAAATGAGGGTAAAGAGATGATAACCCTCGAGTATCACCTCTAGTAGCCCTCGGGTTGGAAACTACAATCAAGGGTATAAAAATCTCATAAAATGGGAGGTATTACCCTTTATAACAATATAGGATCATGAGATAAGATGAATCATCCAAAAACAACTCCATGGAATAATATAAAATAAACCAAAACCATCCCACAATACATGTATAAATAAAACTGATAAAAATAAAAGTATCAAAAATTAAATACCCAAAAGTAAATCTAAAGTAGTAACACAATAGATATCTAATATATGAGCTAGTAATGTCAAGAACCATCCACGTAATCCTCCTATAAACTTGAAAATAGTTTTATAAACGTAGGGTGAGCATACAAGTATACTTAGTAGGAAAACCAAATTCTCTTATACATATGTGAAAACAACATACTAATTCACTCATGAGAAAATAGTAGAACCTATAGCACCAAAACATGTCATCTATCCATCCCAATCTTACCAAGGCATTCTCACTAAATAACAGAATCAAAGTATAATAATATAGTATGAGGCATATCGATAAAGGTACCCCACACATCTTTCTCACTAATTTCTCACTCTGAAACCCAATGATAGATGTCCTAGTGCTCCCATATCTTCTGAATAATATATTACATCACTTCACATCACATCCCACCTACAGACACATAGACCACACATCACATCACATCACATCACATCACATCACATCACATCACATCACATCACATCACATCACATCACATCACATCACATCGCATCGCATCGCATCACATCGCATCACATCACATCACATCACATCCACAAACACTTAAGCTACACATCACATTTGAAACAATGCCATAGGGTATGAAGAACATCAATGGAATCAACCTCATTTCCTCCACCTACCACTTATGACCCCACTAGAAGCTTCCCCACAGCACAATCAAACCTTATCTCACATGAAGACACCTAGTCTATCACATCACATCTCACCACATCATGACAAAGGAAATTTTGAATTCTGGCCATGATAGCCCATGTATGTCATCATCACTTGGAAGAGATAGTGGGGAAAGAGTGGTTATCCATCCATCCATCCTCATCATCAAGATGTTGAAAAAAACAACCACACTCGACAATACGAGTGTTCACACATAGTGCTCGATGTGGGTGGGGTGTGTATAAAAATCAAAAGAATATACATGTATATAAATATAGCCACACAAAAGACCAAACTATGGGTTCATAACCAAACACTAACCAACTCACAACATATCCACTTTTTTGTCACTTATAAATGCATAACGCAACACAAACTATAAGGCACAAGCCAAAATCCATTTTTTAGTTTTACCATTTACCATCTAACCCCATTATCCAACCCATTTGTTTCATTATTATGTATCAACCAAATTAAAACACAGAATCCATCATTTATTTATTTATTAACCATTGAAATTACATTAACCAATTAAAACCTAGCCATATCAATCATTATTAAACATTTATTCCATCATTATATGGTAAATTAAACACAATGAAACCATACATCACAATAGCACATCATCCCCATCATACAATCACCCTTCCACCCCAAAATCACAGCCACATCTCACCCATAAACCCCACATACCCCAACCAAAAAGAAACCATATATCACTACCCAAAAAGAATGGCTACACATCACAACACACCAAAAGTTTCATAGATTTATCATGGTTCTTTTACCACTTCCACTTCTTCATTTTAGGGGAATTATCAGACAAAACAAAATCCTGGTGAAAAAATTTCATTTTCCAAATGTTAGTAATTATACAAATTTACTTTTAGTGTGATATCACAATAGTCACAATAGGGAAAATAATCATAACAAAAATCAAACCAGTATAAAAAAAGATAAGAACGACCACAATTTTCAGTGGGGCACTTAGGCTGTACAATCCAATCATATCACAATAACATCAAAGTTATAAAAACATGGAAAACAAACCGCATACCCTTCAATTTAAATTAATAATTTAACTTGTCTTGATTAAACTAGAAAAAAACATATCTAAAAGAATCAAAAAAGTAAAATTCCTCCTGCATGATACACCCATAAAGAGAAATGAGGAAAACCCTACCTCAAAGATATTTTCTATCCCACTATGCACCACAGAGCGAAGAAGAACAGCCTGAAAACCACAACCACGCTATGATAAACCATGGATCAATCTAAAACAATCCAAAAAATCATCAAAAAATATCCCAACACACACCCCAAACAAGAAAAAAACACCATAGTGAATCCCCAAGAGAAGAATATAAGAAAACTACCAGGAAAGGGAGAATATCTCACTCTAGATCCCCAAAAAATAGCCACTAGAACCAATGGATCGAAGTAAGAGGAAGGTGGATATAATATCTCCTTAGGATTACTTGGTCTCTTCCCAAAATAGAGAAGATTATAGTGTATTAATGGGATGAAATTTGATTGAGAAAGGAACTTAAAACCTAGAATCTCATAGGTTTCATGTCGTGTAAACATCACACTCCATGTAATCCATGGGTTTCCTAAAATTTATTCCTTTCATAGAAAAAATTAATTCCCTCATCATTTATTTAATACATGTCTTGAATTCCATTTACACAATTTTTACTCATTTCACAACTACCCCTTAGTCGTACACAAGCCCTAAACCATCCAGCTACACAAGTTATGAACCACTATTAAACATCGTGTAATAAATTTACATGATGTGTATTTCCTGCATCAGCTCTTCTTCAACTCCAACCACCATGGAAACTCTTGAATCCTCCTATGAAACACATCCAAAACCCAAAACCAAAAAGTAATAGATTGGGAAGGAACAAAACATTACATCAGATACCTCTCAAACAATTCCCCCCCTTGAGATTCCAAAACTAATCATAAAAGGAAAGGGGTCTAAACAACCACCATTCCAAATACCTCTCAAGAGTCTAATCATATATCAAATGATACTTCCATCCAAACATGCCAAACCAAAAAAATAGAAAACATCTCGCACAACCTCATCACCACATAACCACATCACCACAACCATCCAACCTCTACACAGGACAAACCAAAATCCACTGCAACCATGCCACCTCATCCACATATATCTTAGCTAAATCATCCACTATTCCTGACTCCTTGATCGCTAAGAAGTGTTTTGATTTTGTTAACTGATCAAAAATTATGAAGAAATCATTACAACCTCCCTAATCTCAGGGTAAACCTATGATGAAATCTATCTAAATTTCATCCCATTTTCACTAGGGAACACCCAAAGGTTTTAAAAAAACTATTGATAAAACAATGATCATCCTTTACCTATTGACATTACAAAGACTTCTACATGAACTACGCCCCCACCTATTTCATTTTGGGCCAAAAAAACTGCATCCTCAAACCATGAAATATATTTTTAAAACCATGTAACAACTCTAAATTTGAGTAATGATACTCATAAAGGAATCTCTCGCATATCATCGTTGTAACAATCAAGCTCCCACAAAACAACATTTGGTTCCATCCATCCTCCGACTATCCCATTAGAGCATCACCATGACCAATACGATCATGCATTACCTCTTACAACATGTCTCCCCACTAAGACTCCTCCACCTTCTTCTATAGATAAGAATACACTATCATCTAAAACAAGAAACCTCTACTATCAACCACCCTTGAATCCAAGTAAAAGACTTCCAAATCATCCATTTCTCTCTAAGCATCCCTAGACTTCTAAGAAACATCCTTCCATGAATTCCCACTCAAAGCATCAAACATAACATTCCCTTTTCATGAGGTTTAAGAAATATAAAATTCATAATCCTATGGAAGATCTATCCACATACACGGTCATAGATTCATATCACACTGATAAAATATATACCACAATCTCTTATGATCCTTTATGACCCCAAAGCACTCCCTAATGAGGGAATGCCGCCACAAATTCACTAAAAACACAACTGTTTCTAACTCCAGATCAAGGGTGACACAGTTAATATCATGGTGTCATAACTTCCTAGAACCATAATATATCACCTACTTCTACTGAATTAGGTCATATCCCAATCCTAGAGGAGAAGCATCACAAATCACTTCAAACATTACACCCTCCTCGGGTAACAGCAGCACTCAACCACTGACTAAATTTTCCTTAAATAGACCAAAATTTTTCTAGAATTGATTAGTCCATAAAAATTATAGTCCTTCATAGGAAACACTTTAAATGGGGCTAGAAATTGAGAGAAAAAAAGGCACAGACCTCTTATAATAGCATACAAGACCAAATAAAATAGTGAACGCCTACCGCATTCTTGGGTGCTAGCCTAGAAACAACTGACCCGGCCTTAGAAAGTTATGCTACCACACCCTATTGGGATACCACATTCCTGAGAAAATGAACCTATCATGTCCGAAACTTATACTTGGAGAATTTTCCATAAAGTTGGTTATATTGAATAACCATAAATATAGTTCTGAGATGCACGACATGATCCTCCTCTAACATCGAGTAAACCAAGATATCATGGATGAGTACAATGATGAAATAGTATAAGAAACCACTGAACATGGAGTTCATAATCCCCATGAACATGATTGGTTTGTTTGTAACATTAAATGTCATTAATATGAACTCAATGTTCCCATACCTATATGTGAAGGAAGTATTTGGGATGTCTTCCTTCTTCAACCTCAACTGGTGATATCCAGACTGTAGATCGATCTTAAAAATCCAATTCGCCCCTCCCAGTTGGTTGAAAAGATCTTCTATCCTTGGGAGAGGGTAAAAGTCCTTAATCATCACCTAATTCAACCTCTAGTTGTCTATGCACAACCTCTGACTACCATTCACCTTCTTGGTGAACAACACTGGAGAACCCCACAATGACACAATGGGCATGATAAAACCCTTGTGAATCAGATCATATATATGAATACTAAAATCTCTCAACTTAGAAAGTTCCATTTGATAAGGATCCATCTAAATCAGAGAATCTCCTGGCTGCAAGTCTACCCTAAACTCAACATTCCATTATTGGGTAGCATCATAACCCCCTTAGGGAGAACATACAGAATGTCCCCCCATGAACTTGGGGACGTCCAATATCCTATAATCCATTAATTACACAGAAAAATCCATTTAAAAAAGAAGGGGCTCCACATACTAACTTCCCACCAGAAAACCCCACATTCCAATGAAAACCACACAATTTCCATCCACATCCAAGAACAAAACTCTCCCCCCAAATCAGTCAATAACATCACACATAGAATATAACCATTTTATTCTAAGGATAACATTGTATGGATAAATATGTAGCAAGAAAATATCTTCATATGACTAATGTGGCCCCATCATCAGTCTACACCCCCATAACGCATCAAAAAAGTTGTTTTGTCTTCTTACTAGAGTAGTCAACACTAGGGGAATGGAAATACTCTCTACGTCTAGTCCAGAATCATGGAATATAGTGGGTGAAACAAAAGAGTTTTAATCTCCTAAATAAAACAATTCAAAAAAAGGATACTAAATAAAATGATCATAACTCCGAAAATCTCTATCCCCTAGGTTGCTGCTACCTTCATCATGTACAATTGTCTACAAAAAGATTCTCAACCTCCCTAATGAAGAACACCTACATAATCACACTCGGGTCAAGTCCCTGTATAAAAGGAACATCCTAAGGTCAGACTCTACTTTTTCTATCTCCCTTAGTTAGATCATAAGATTGCTACCCATGCTACTAAAATGTTTTCAATAGAAACTGTTGTTGAAGTTGACATTGAACCTATCCACCACCACCAAAATGATCTTAAAGAACCCTTAGGAATCGATCCCTATGATGACCATGAAATTTATAGAAAAACACACTATCCTAAAGTCCCTAGTAAAATAATGGAAACCACTAGCCCCATAAGGAAAAAAAGGAAGTTGCTGAGGTCAAATCCCTTTTTTCGAAACATCAAAGGTCCTAGTGCCCAAGTCCTACCACTAACCACTCTCCTTCTCAAGGAACCCAATTGGTTCCCATATCAAAGAAAAAATCCTCATGATTTCATACTCTCGATCACCTCCACATTCTTCTAAAACTCCAAATACTTAGGCAATGTAAAATAAGTAACAACATACTGGATAGAAGTATAGAGAATATCCTTAAGACATGTCGCACAAGTATCATCATCTGAAAAAAGATATAGAGAAAAATAAAGAATAACTTTGAACTTTATTCCTAACTATTTCAATATCATACTCCCCTACTGATGAGAAAGATGCTCTTGCCTCCTCACTACCTTCATGATTGATGAATGGAATTCTACCCAGAACTCTCTCTGAATGTCAGCCCACAAAACATCTTCCCCCTTCCGCTCTCCCAAAACAATTTCCACCACTGGCATGCAGCTCCCTACATCTTACTGACTACCAAAGGGACCCAATATCCCATTAGGGTCTAGATAAAAATGAAAGTGACCTTGATCTCCTCAAGCTAGCTCTCTATCTCCACATCTGAAATACTACCCTCATACTTCCCCAAAGCCTTCTACTACAAAGCACACAACTTCCTCTACCAAAAATCATCATCCTCAACTTGATCAACCCTATAGAGATAAACTATATCAGCCTACTAAACCTCAATTTCCAAAGATAGTTTCATATGATTAAAAATATCCATAAATGAAAGAGGAAACAAATATTTCATAATCCCAAGTAGTATGGAATTTTACTAGGATTAATTTTATTCGTTTTATTCACTTTAACATTCAAAAAAAACCCAATTCAAACAAGAACACAAATAATCATGATGCATGTACCTATATTAGGTCTATACTCTACAAGAAGGTTCATCTCACTTGGTTATTCAATAAGCTCAGAGTCCATGTACTGGATCATGGGGGCCCTAAAATCTTGTGTCCTATCTAGTTTCCCTGGCCTCTATGATTCACCAAGGTCAACTAGCACAATTTATAAACTAACCCATGATATCATCAACGTTACTAACTCCAAAAATTATCCTATCTCTAAACAATCACCTTTGATACCAATCCTTAATGACACCCTCCATACAAAGATACAATAATGAGGGGATAGAGATGATTAAACTTGAGTCCTACCTCCAATAGGCCCCGTGTTGTTGACTAGCACTGAGGGTATAAAATTATCAAAAAATGGGCTGCATTACCCTCTATAATAATGTAGTGTTGGGAGAAAAGATGAGTCATCCACAAACAACTTTATGGAATAATATAAAGGAAACCAAAACCATCCAACAATGCATGTATGAATAAAACTGATAAAATAAATGTCTTCAAAAGTAAATACCCAAAAGTAAAGCTAAAGCAGTGACATAATACCTATCTAAGGTCCGACCTAGTAATGTCGAGCATAGTGCATTTGATCCTACAATAAATATAAAAATAGTTTTATATGTACAGGGTGAGAATACAAGTATACTCAGTGGGAATACCAAAGTCTCTCATGCACAAATAAAATAATCATTCTAATTCACCCATGAGAAAATAGTAGAACCAAAAAAACCTAAATAGGTCAACTATCCATCCAAACCTCACCAAGACATACTCACTAAATAACACATGCCAAGTTTAATAACATAATACAAATAATATCAATAAAGGGTACCCCACACTGCTTTCCAATTTACTTTCCACTCCCAAACCCAATGTCAGATGTCCTAGAGCTCCCATCTATTCTGATTAACATATCACAACACCTCACCTCACATCACATCACATCACATAACAACCTACTCGTAGAAACCTGAGCCCCACATCACATCACATCACAACACATCCAACCTCAAGACACATGGGCCACACATCACATTCAAAAAGGATCTGTAGGGTATCTTAAATGTAAAGGACATCAACCTCATGCCCTCTTCCTACCATGCATGGACCCCACCAGAAGTCACCCAACAACAAACTCATATCATATCTCACCCAAAGACACCTGGACCAATACATCACACCTCACCATATCATGACAATAACACTTTTGACTTCTGGCCATCACCGATTGTTCATATCAATATCTCCTTGAAGAGAGAGTGGGGAAAGAGTGGGTATCCATCCATCCATCCTCATCACTAAGATGATGGTGAAAACACCCCCGCATGATGATGCTGGTGTCAACAAATAGTGCTCAACTTGGGTGGGGTGTGTATATAAATCACAAGAATATACATGTATATACATATATATATACACAATATAAACTATGGGTTCACAACCAAACACTAACCAAATCATATAATCACCACTTTTATTGTCACCTCTAGATGCATAACACTACACAAACCACAAGGGACAATCCACAAGCCATATTCTAGTTTTCCCATTTAAGAACCAACCCCATTATCTAACCCATTAATTTAATTATTAAGTATCAACCAAATTAAACTGCACAACCCATAATTTATTTATTCATTAACCATATACATTGCATTAATCAAACCATAAACTAACCATATCAATAATTATTAAACATTTATTCCAAATCTATTTGGGCAATCTAACACAACACAACCCTACATCACAATGGCACATCATCCCCATCATACCATCACCTCACCACCCCAAAAGCACGATCACGTCTCACCCATAATCCCCACGTGTCCCAACAAAATTACAACCACATATCACTACCACAAAATCATGATATCATATCAAAACACATTAAAAGTTTCACATATTTAGAAAGGGTAATTTACCAATTCCACTTCTTTATTTTGGGGGCATTATCACACAAACCAAAATCTCAGGGAAACTATTTCATTAGAAAAATATAAGTAATTATCCAATTTAACATTTAGGGTGGTATCATAACAATCACAATAGGCACTACAGTCATGAGAAAAATCAAACCAGTAAAAAGAAAGCTACCAACAACCACAATTTCCAGCAGGGAACTTAGCCTATACAATCCAATCATATCACAACAACATCAAAGCTATAAAAACATGTGGAAAAAACCTCATAAACTTGAATATAAATTAATAATTAAAAATATCTTGATTAAACCATATAAAAAATATCCTATAGAATAACAAAATTATAACCCCTCACACATGATACACCAATAAAGAGAAATGAGGGAAACCCTACCTCAATTAGTTTTTCCAACTCATTGTGCACCATAGAGTGAAGAAGAACTACACGGAAACCAAAACCAAAACATGAGAAACCATGGATCAACATAAAATACACCCAAATATCATAAAAAGTCATACCAAAACACACCTAAAACCAAAAAAATAACACCATAGTGAATCCCTGGGAAAATAACAGAAGAAAACAATCCGGAAACTTAGAAGTACTCACCGCAGATCACTGATGAACAACCATCAGAACCAATGGATTGGAGTGGGAGGAAGGAGGATAGTATATCTCCTCAGTGAACCTAGGGATATTCAAAAAATAATATATGGGGATAGTGGATGAGTGGAGATAAATTTAGATAAAAAAGGGACTTGAACCCTAGAATCCCACTAGTTGCACATTGTGTGAACATTACATGGTGTTTAATCTATGGGTTTCCTAAAATTTCTAAATTTCACTAAAAAATAAGTTGACTCGACCTTTTTTTAATACATTTCATGAATTCTATTTACATGACATGTAGTCATTTCATGGCTAACCCTTATATGCACAGAAGCTATGAACCAAGATCACACAACATGTAATATATTTACACGATGTGTATTTCTTACAGAAGCTCTTCTATACGTCCAACCACCTCCAACTACCTCAAGAATCCTCTAAAACATCTCCAACACCCAAAAAAATCAATGTAACAGACCTAGAAGGTACATACCATTAAAAATTCTCCCTCATTCATTCACATTGATATGTTAAAATATTTTAGAGGCATATGGTGAGACCTGATTAAGATGTATATTTCACAACCTGCATAGAAAATTCAATGTGTGTAAATAGATTATGTCTCCTTTTCTGGTTTGATCACATTTTGTTTATTATATTGGGATAGAGTACCTTTATAAGAATTTAGAGGTGAGGCTTGGGGATGGAAGTTGAGCCTATATACTTTATTTTTGTTTATTATTATATATGTGATTGACCTTTTTGTCATTTGTACTTATATGAAAACATTTTATTTGTTATAGAGTGGTTGTAATTATTGATTTTTTATACTATGATTGTTTTTTGTGGATTATGTTTGGTTATTTTTATTTATTATTAATGGTTATGATATCAAGGGAACAATCTCCCTAGTTTATGATTTAGACCCTCATTATTAGTTGGTAGCCACTAGCATATGGGTATGCATACTTGAGTTCCTATGAAATATTTATTAGGATACATATGAGGGAATTACAACTAGTTCAATAAATTATAGACATATAAAATTTAGACATATGGATTTTGATTACAAAGTAATGAGATATAATCAAAACAGTAATGAGAAAAATGGAGAAACAAAATCTTATCAAGGTGTTCAAATGAAAATGAAATGTTTTAACTATAATGAGATGGTTCTTTATGAAAATGAGTTTCTTAAAGACTAATATAATATATATAATTCATCAATATAATAAGTATAAAGTATTGGAAAATTTTGAATCCCTAAGACCCACATCCCCTGGTTCAGTGTCAAAAACAAAAATCATTACATACAAGTTTTGATACTAAATGTAAATGACCTAAACATAACCACTAAATTTATAATATCATTAATTCCATATTGAGTCACAACACTCCCAATACATTTTTAGGTTCATAACATTAGACAATTTGGAGAAATATTACATATCAGAGCCCATATTTTTTTTTCAAATGTATTTTCTCACTAAATAAAACTCTCTAAATGATGCAACTACACCACACAGTTCTATACTTCGCAACAAGCATAGATCAATAGTAATCATCCCCAGAACTATGAAAATAATTTGAAAATGTGGGGAGGTCACAAAAATCTTAGTAAGTTTATTTTACAATAAATGAATCTATTAAACCTTTTAAAAGTAAAAAAAAAATATTAAACAAGTGTTCCTTTAAAAGACTAAAATCTTGAGTTTTTATAAAACATTCTATTAAACATGAAATCAACTTTTCAACTAAAAAGGATATATAAATCAATTTAATAAACCAATAAAAAGGGAAAAAATAATTTTGATACTTTCTTGGAGAATAAATAAAAATATTGAAGTAAACCCTTTATTCTTGAAACACAAATATTTAAATTTAAATAACACAATATATTTTCCTAAAAGCATAAAATAATTATCCCTAGACAAGTAAAAACTCCCATTACCTAAAAAAAACTTAATTTCATAAAATATAAATATTTTCAATAAAAATTATTGTAAGAATAATAAATAATAATAGTATCTCAATGAACTATATTCATCATTCTTTCATCAAGGAATCACCAGACCTGATAATTCAAACTTCATCATTTAGAATGTAATCACCCAAATGGAGAACTAAAAATTAATATCTTAATGGAATAACCCAATTGGATAATTCCAACATTCTATTAGGAGTATATTATATCTATTTAACTTCTTCATCATTATCTAATGCATTTGAGGTATTTAAAAGATCTTCTTACAATATAGTGGAAAAAGCACATTAAGGGTTTGGGTTCACTCCTCATTCTTGATTTCATCAATAATGACCAAGTATCATATATAAAATCAAAAAAATTATATCTTGCACTACTTATCATCACAAAACTCATTTGAGTGATAAAATTATTTTCAAATATCCCCCCTTTTTTATAAACATAAATGTTTAAAATCAACCCATAAAAGTAAATCATTTCAATAAATGAATATTTATTTTATGAAAACTCAATAAAATGATCTTTTGTGAAATATCATGACATATAATAAGGGTCTTGAAGGAGAAAAAAATAAAATTTTCATAAAAAAACTAAATAAATTCAAACTTTATTAAAAAATCTTGAAGGTAAACCCTTCTTAAAGAAATCATAATTTCCAAATCAAAATAGTGAGAGATATAAAATTAGAAAAACAAAAATTATAAGTAAAATGACCCAACCCATAAAATATATTTAATTCAAAAGATTTGTAAAAAATCATTTACATAAAAATAAATGAGTAATGGTTTTAAAAAGAAATAACCCATATAATGTTTTTGTTTTCTTAAAAGTTTCGAGAATAGAGAAGTTCTTATAAAAATTCAAAAACATAAAATATTTTAAACCGTTGTCTTGAAATGTAAATACATAAAACCATAGTTTCAAAAAATAAATCACCTCTTACCTCATGTACAAAAAAACATAGTTAAATCTCCTTAAATACCAAATTTTAATTCAAAATCATAAATATGATTTTTATTTATAAAATATAGTAGACAATGTGAGTTTTTTTTGAAACTATAAAGGAAAAAAATAGAGAAAAAAATTTAAATATTAAAACAAAAGTGTTAAAACAACCCCCTTACCTTAATCCCTATAATAACCTAAAATCAACCTCTACATATTCACTTCCATGGATAGGATCCTAAGAACAGACTCACCCTTCTACTCACTATTTACAACACAACCATAACTGAGGAAATAAGAATATCTCCAGTATATGGATTCCTCATAACCCAAGAGAATATGTGCTTATTTTATATCTAATGGTAACTATATAATAATATTTAATTATTATGAATATAATTAATCAACATTAAGTTTTCATGACTATTTTACCATCCTCCTAGATTTATATATTTCATAAAATATCATTTATAGAAATGTTTATATAAAATATAGCTCCTTCTGATATCCATTTCATGTCAACACCATATATATCTCATCTTAAAACCCTTAAAATATCGGATAGTTTCATACATTAACATACACACCACATGAAAACAATAATCAAGACCATTATAATATATTTACCAAGTCAATTTTTTGTAATTACCCATTTAACAATCTATAATCCTCTAAGCATTAGCTTTGACAGAGGTTTAGCTTTATTTACTATAAATAATTAGATGGAAAATATTATAGGGCATTAAAACTGATAAATGTTTTTTCATAAATGTTTTAATTCTTACTTGTGTAGTATTCTCCTTATTTATTCTCCTTTATTAAAAAAATATGCTTGAAATTAATGGGATGTTATTTATCGAATATATATATATATTTGTCACTGAAATTGTTGTAAATATGGGGAGGAAGATGAAAACTATTTAAATTATTTATATCACACACACATCATTTTTAATGGTCTGAATAGTACCCTCTTATAATAACCCCACATTGGTTTTATGGTTGATCCAACAACCCATTATATAATGAGACGTGGCAGAGAAACACCAAAAAAATCTAATATTTAGGTTGGTGCTCCTCGATGGTCTATCATGCTAATCTATACGATGGTGTTTAGCCTCCCCCCCAATATGTGACCAGACCTGTTCATGCTAGCACAACCCAATATTTTTGGGTGAGTTTTACACAAACAAAAAATTAACTTTACAAGAGGATGGAGGGTTACCTTTATTTGAGGTTGGATGGTTACCTTGATTTGATAATGTAGGAGCCGACTAACTATTATATGAGATGGGTATTTACCCTTATGCAATTATATCCGCTACCCTTACGTGAAACTTTGAAAAAATATATTTATATACATTCCTTTGATAAATTATAAAATCTATTATCATTAGACTAAACTAAAAAAAGATTTATTATTTATTTTCAAATAAATATAATTCTTATAATTAATTTACTTCTTTTCAAAAAATATTCTTAAATATATTCCATTTCTTTAATATTACTAAATTAATTATCATCTTAAACATATTAATATTAATATTTTTATGTATCATAATATTTATTCTTCATAAAAAGATTATATTACTATTTTTATTATTCACTATACTATATTAAATAATTACAAATTATTGATAATTAATTTTATTATCTTATTGACCATAAGTTTATAAACATTCTATAATATCATATAAGTTATAAAATCAATGAAAATATGGTTAAATAATAAATTTTGTGATGTGAACTTAGTAAATGTAATTTTATGTATAATAAATTTTCATCTATATAATATTTCTAGGATGGTTAAACAAATAAAAATATTGTAATACTTTATAGTGTGAACATTTTAAATCAAAACATAGGGGTTTTCTCTTTAATACAATTTATTCAAAATGTAAGCAATTAAAAATATAATTTTACACAAAAATAAAAGTCCTTTTATGTGATTAAAAAAATATTTATGCCTTATTAAATTAGACCAATAATTTAAAAAACTAACTTCCTAGAAATTACTTATTTAACATTATAAATAATCATATATAATTATCAAAAATATCCTAAAATATTTAAATAACTCTTAAAATAAAATATCTAATCATATATTTATATATTATTTTCTTTATATTTTTTACTTATTATAATTTTTTTATGATGTTTCACAAGTGTATAATCATAATGAATTAAGTTTTACAATGAATTATAATAAAGTATATCATGGTTCCTTTTAGTTTGATTTTCATATATAAGAAGCTATCATTCAAAATATTTTTATTTAAATAAGAATGCATACTATAATATTAGTGTGTTAAATTCTCCCCCTAAATAAATTACCTCCTTATAATTTTTATTTTTTTTCTTACCACATTAATTTTACCTTGACATATTTTTAATCTCATATATATATTTTATCTTGATAAGTAATTCATATTTTATTTCTAGAAAACATGTTACTTATTAATTAAAAAAAACTATGAATGGGCCATTATAATACCCATATTTTTAAACAAGTTTCCATAAGAATACATTGGTAGCTAATAGATATTTTACCCATAAGACTCGATAGATTTATGTTCCACTTTCTTGAGGTTGAGTAATTATTTTACCATTAAGATAAAGAATATGATAAAACATATTTACTTAATTTATTACCACCCCCTATGTGTTTTTCAATCATTTTTTCACCTCTATTTCATATTATATTCTAAATGATGAATAACAATGAAGACTTTTTCATGTTTGAAGCAAAAAATTCAATATTTAATGGATAATAATATCCATGAATGAATGAAAAGTTATTCGTCTTGTTTATAGCCATTTACTAAATCCAAAAAATGGTTAGTGTGAGTATATTAAGTAAAATCCTAATAAAACTTCACATGAATATAATAAATACTAATATTTCCTTAAATATTTCACCTTCTATTTAACTCTTTCGATTCAGCCACTAATCCCTAAAATAACCATAATTCTCCATAACATACTAACCTTTTGGGTTATAGAATAATTTTACCATTATATATTATACCGCCATATTAACCCCTGACGTTTTTTTAAATTATAGTATTCTAACAATATACTAACCACTAAAGTTACCTAATTTGTTTTATGATACCAAATATGATGCCCGAAGACCCATAATTTCAGGTTTGATGTCAAAAAAAAAAACATTGCATACTAGATTTGATACCAAATGAAAGTTAACAAAACATAACCATTATATTTATTATATCATTAATTCATTATTGAATCAAAAAACTCCAAATACCATTTTAGGTAATGAGTTTTAGATAATTGGGAGAAATATTACATATTAGATCCCATATTTTTATTTCCAAATACATTTTCATACTAAAGAAAACTCTATTAATTCTAAACCTGCACCACAAAGAACTAGACCTCAGAACCATCATAAATTTATCTTATGTATACCTATCCTTATGAATAATATTTGAAAATTTAGGGTGAGTAAAAAAATATTTGTGAGGGGGTTTTAAACGACATGGACATGTAAATTCTTTGAAAAATATGAGAAAAACCCATTAAATAAGTGATTTTTTAAAATACTAAGATCTTGAATTTTTATAAAACATTCATTTAAAAATGAATTCATGTTTTCACCTTAAAAGGGCTCATAAATCAATTTCATAAACCAGTATAAAGGAAGAAAAATAGCTTTGAAACTTTCTTGGAGAAGACACAATGATCTTAAAGTGAAAACCATATTTCTTGAAACACAAATATTTAAATTTAAATAGAACCATGTATTTCAATAAAGACACAAAACCTTTATATATAGAAGTATAAAAACTCCCTTCTCCTCAAACACCAACATATTTTCATAAAATGCAAATATTTTCAAAAAAATTACTAAATGAATAGAAAATTCGTACTAGTTTCTTAAGAAATTATATTCATTATTCTTTCATTATGTAATAACCTAAAAAGATAATTATAACTTCATAATTCATAATGGAATCATCTAACAAGTTAATTACAACCTTATGTCATAAGGTAATCACCTAACTGGATAATTTTAATATTCTCTTAGGATTAACTTATATCTAGTTAACTCCATCATCATTTCCAAATAAATTGGAGAGATTTAATGAACCCACAAATCACAAAGTGGATAAAGTATGTTAATGGTCTAGGTTCACTACATATTCCAAATTTTATTAATAATTCCAAATAATCATGGCTCAAAACAAAATTTTTGATAGATTTCACTATTTAGCATCACAAAACTCATTTTAGTGATAAAAATATTTTCAAACTTTCCCATTTTATTTCATAATCATTGGTGTTTAAAATAAATCCTTAAAGGGGAATCAATTCAATAAATATAGAGTTCATTAATTAAAACTCAATCAAAGGAACTTATTATAAATATGAATATATAAAAAAAGGGGTTTTAAGAATAAAAAAACAAAGGTTCCTGAAAACCCTTCTTAAATTGAAACATTAAAACTTACCCTTAAAGGGAAAACCTTCGTAAAAAATCATTATTTGCTAATGAAAATATAGAGAGTGAAAATTATAATTACATAATTTAGAAGAAAAATATATTAACCTATAAAATAGAATTAATTCAAAAGATGTGAAGGAAAAATTTTTCATTAAAATAGAAGAATTGTAGTTTTAAAAATAAATATCCCTTAGAAACTGGTTTTCTTCAATGTCTAGAGAATAGGGAAGTTTTTTTAAAAATTCAAAAACATAAACTACATTAAACCATTATTTTTCTACGTAAATACTTAAAACTAGATTTTCAAAAAAAAATCTTTACCTTATATAAAAAAGTATTTCAAATTCCATAAATACCAACTTTTAATTCTATTTCATAAAAGAAAATTTTATTTATAGAATAAAATAGCTAATGAAAGTTTTTTTTTCTGAAACCATAAATTAGAAAATATGTAAACTTTTTAAACATTAAAATAATAGTTTTAAAATAATCTACTTACCTTAATTTCTGAAGTAACCTAAACTCCTCATATGAAGCTTCCCTTCCTCGGAGATAGGG
Organism: Viscum album; assembly: GCA_963277665.1. Classification (NCBI taxonomy): domain Eukaryota; kingdom Viridiplantae; phylum Streptophyta; class Magnoliopsida; order Santalales; family Viscaceae; genus Viscum; species Viscum album. Next base: position 1,123,461,348 of record OY728121.1, read on the forward strand.
TCCTAAGAACATACTTTCCCTTCCTATCATGTCTATACCATAGTTATAACTAAAGAAATTATAGTTTCTCTAGTACTTGGATCCCTCCTAACCTATATAATATTTGGTTATTTTATATACAATTATAAATTTTTATTTGTATTTAATTATTAATTATATAAATAATCAATATTAAGTATGAATGATCAATTTATTATCCTCTTAAATCTATAAATTTGATAAAATTATCATTTATAATTAATTATTTATAAAATTATAGCTTCTATTGGTATTTTTTAACATCTTCACCACATATATGACATCCTTGAACCTTTAAAAAAATAACGCAGTTGCATGCATGATCATATAAGTCCACATAGAAACAATACTTAGGATCATACTGAGATCTTTCCCAAGTCTACTTTCTAAAATTAAAAATTTAATATTCTATTATCCTCTAGACATGTATCTTTCATGGAGTTTGATCTCTCATATAATTATTCTGTAAGCTAGAAACTATTCCCCTGCATGCATACTGATAAACACAATTTCATAAATGTTTTCATTCTTACTTGTGTCATGTTATTTATCTTTAGTCTCCTTCATCAACATAATTCACTTTAAATTCATGAAATATTATTTACCATTATGAATATATATATATATATATATATCACTTCAACTATTTCAAATCCGAGGAGGAATACAATGGCCATTTCCATTGTTTATATCATAGACACATAATTTTTAATGGTTTTAACAATACCAGCTTATATCGATACCACATTAGTTTCACATTTAATCCCAAACTTTGTCATATTAAAGGATGTGATAGAGAAACATCAAAATAAATATGATATTATGACTAGTTATCCTTGATTTTCCATCATGATAACCCACACAATGGTGTTTAGTACCCCCCTCAACATGTGTGAAACCCCATGCAAGCTACCTCCTTCAAATTTTCAAGCTATGACACCCCTATATTTTTGGGTGAAATTTACTTGAATAGAAAAATACCTTTATGTGAGGATTGAGGGTTTACATTACATGAGGCCAGAGGGTTTCCTTTACATGAGAATGGAGGAGTTGATTGGCCCTTATACGAGTTAGGTATCTTCCCTTATGTATCTCCTCCCCTTACGTGAGACTTTGAAAAATATATTTAGATATACATTCCATTGATAAATTATAAAATCTATCTTATATATACCAAAAAAATAAATTTTTCTTTATTTATTTTCAAATAAGTACAATTCTTATATTCTATTTACTTATTTTCAAAAAATCTTATTATATATATTCCATTTCTTCAATATAATTTAATTAATTATAAACTTAAACATATTTGTACCAATATTTTTATGTATCATAATATTTATTTTTATAAACAATTATTACATTACTATTTTTATCATTCACTATAATATATAAAATAATTAAAAATTATTAATAATTAGTTTTATTAGAATATTTCCAATAAGTTTATAAACATTCTATAATATCCTATACGTTATAAAATACATGAAAATATGGTTAAAGTATAAATTTCATGATGTGGACATATTAAATGTATATTTATGTACAATGAAATCCAATATGTATATTATTTCTAAGGCAGTAAAATAAATACAAATATAGTAGTACTTTTATGACACAAACATTTTAATCAAAACCTAGGGTTTTTTCTTTAATATAATTTCATCAAAATACAAGAGACCAAAAATATAAATGAGACACAAAAATAAAAGTAATTTCAAGTGATTAAATTTTTATTTAAGTCTTATTAAATTTGACCTATAATTTAAAAAATAAATTTGAGTAAACTTCTTATTTACCATTATAAATAATCATATATAATTATCAAAAAAAATATTTAAATAACTATTTAAATAAAATATATAATTATATCTTTTTATATTATCTACTTGAGGTTTTATACTTATTTTAATTTTCTTATTTATGTTTCCCAAATGTATCCTCATGATGCATTAATGTTTAAATTGCATTATAATTAATTATATCAAGGTTTGATTTAGTTCGGTGTTATGTATAACACAAGCTATCATTCATGCTAGTTTTATTTAAGGAGGAATTAATACTAAAATATCAGGGTGTCACAAAAAAATTGTTTTCTACTACCATGATAGATTATGGTCTAACAAATTAAGTGACAATAGGTGTATTATTTCTTTACTCATGTTATGTTATTTTTTTGTTTGACTCAGGATCTACACATTATTTTATTTCTAGTAAATTTTCTGGTAATTTTGAAATTTTTTCTCAAGAAATGGAGACTAGATTTTTTGTAAAAATTCTTGGTTTAAGTATTAAAACAATAAAGATATATCAAATTATTCTTATAATCATATTTGATATTATTTTACCCATAAATATTATTTCCATGCCTATATTAGATTTTGATGTTACTTTGGGTATGTATTTCCTTTTGGGATATCATGCTAAGATAGATTACAAAACAAAGGAAGTTATATTTAATTTTTCGAATGACTTTTTGTTTTTATTTAAAAATGTGTTTATTCGAGTGATAACATGTCAAGAGTCTATGAAATTAATAAAATATTATGGTGAATTTTATATTTCTCCTATCATTGAAGAGAAGGAAATTACCCAATTGAGTGATGTTTCTATGGGCAAGGAATATTTGGATGTATTTCATGATGATTTTATAGATTTTATTTCAGATCAAGAGGTTGAATTCACTATTGAATTAGTTCTTGATTCTAATCTAATTAAAAAATGGTTATCAAATAGCTATAGTATAACTATTAGAAATGAAAATTAAGTTAGAAGAGTTTCTTGATAAGGGTTTCATTCATCCCAATAGTCCACCATTGGGTGATCCAGTTTTATTTATTAAGATTAAAGATGGTTCTATGTTGATTTAAATTGATTATTATAGGACTAAATAATATTATCATTAAGAACATGTATCATTTTCCTCATATAAATTACTTTTTTCATTAGCTTCAAGGATCTTAAAAAACTTCAAAATATTAGCCTTGGGTCATGATATCATTTGTTAATGGTAAAGGAATAATATATTTATATAACATAGTTTTGAATGATGTATGACCACTATTAATTTGTATTTATTTCCATATGGATTAAAAAATACGCGTACTATACTTATCTATGTGATGAATGGTGTATTTGGAAAAATTTATGGTGGTATTTATTGATGATATTTTGGTATATTCAAAAATTTATGAGGATAATGAAAAATATTTAAGTTTTATTCATTAGACCTTATGAGAAAATAAGTTTTATGGAAAATTTTGTAAATGTGAGTTTTGGTTATAATAAATTTCATTACATGGGAATGTTGTAACTAAAGATGGTATAATAGTGGATCCTGATAAAAATAAAGTGGCAAAATAATGGAAAAGACCAACTAATATCAAAAATATTCATGGGTTTCATATAATATAAAGATATTACCGATGGTTTGTTGAAACAAATTCTCAATTAGCTGCCACATTAACAAAGTTAACTTGAAAGGAAGTTAAATTAATTTGAAAAAATGAATGTGAGAAATGTTTTTAGGAATTGAAAAAGATGATTGATTAATACTATAGTGTTATAATTTTATTTAATAGATGGGGAATTTTTAATTTATAGTGATGATTTATCAAAGTGTATTGGTTGTGTTTTGATGGAAAATGATCAGGTAATGGCATATGAATCATGATAACTAAAATTATAACATCCTTATTTTTATAATAATTAAATTATTTTAATTATTTTATTTTTTTAAAATTTTTATGTGGAAATATTTCATTTTTAATAAAATTCACCCTTACTTTTGTTTTATGGTGCTGCATAAAGTTCAAAGGGGTTTTAAAAATATTTCATAAGGGTAAAATCCTTTTTTACATAGGTTGTGTAAGTGTAAAACCAATTTCATATGGGTTATGTATGGGAAACCCACTATTTTTAAGGGTATTGAGCCTCTATTCAAGGGTAACTCCCATTTATATGCATTGTGTAAGGGTAAATAGGCCTAAATAAAGCTAAAGTATGTGTTGTGTAAGGGTTCCATGTGCTATGTAAGGCTAAATTTACCCTATATAAGGGTAATATTGAGTTTCCTCTATTTTCATAAGGGTAATCAGAGATCTAAATAAGGTTAGTTCATTGTTTCTATGCACATCATAAAGATAACCCCTGGTTCTCTGTAAAGGTAACCTATTCTTTCTAAAGGTTGGGAAACGTTAGCCCTGATTTTGGAAAGGCTGCATAAGGGTAGATATGAGTTTCATAAGAGTAATTCTTTGTTTTCTAAAGGATGTGTAAGGATAATATGGATCTACATAAGGGTAATTCTGAACTCAACCAATGAATAAGGGTAAATATTGATACCCTTAATCAACACCCATGTGTTTTGTAAGGGTAAACTGTGTTACCCTTACGCACTTCTCTTTTGGTAAAAAAATAAAAAAACTTGATTTTCATTTCTTCTTCCTCCTACCCAACCTGTAACATGTTTTTTGATGATTTTTATTGCTAAAAATCATGGAATATATAATTTAAAAACTTTAAACATTGTAATTATGATTTAAAATGTTTTTAAAATCTCTATGCTTGATATTCAAGTGAGACTGCATATTTATAAATATTTTTTTGGGTTTTAATGCTGTAATTCCTTTAGTAATTTTTTTTAAAATATCTAAACCTTCATTGCCCTCATTTTTTTGGTAGCCTCTTGGGAATAATTTATGGTGTTCTGCTATCTTAGAATAAGACCCAATTTCTTTTCTTTTTTCCATCCGATGTTTATATTTTCCAATAAATTTCGAGGTACATGACTCTCTGTGGTTCTTTCTTCCTATAATTTATTATTTCTTGATAATACATAGAAATTTATTTCTTATTTTCTAATACATGTTCTAGGAAGTTTAACCTTGAAATTCCTCATGAAATCTTCTTTGATCCTAATCTCTATAAAATGAACATTGCATGGATAAAATTAATCATGAACTATATTTCCATTATTAGGTATTATATTTCCTCTCCCCATTTTACATATATGAATTCTAAGTTTGTTTCTAATCCTTTTCAAAGTTCTTTTAATTTTTGTTTTGCTAAAAGTGATGGATTTGGTTTGATTTTGATTTCTAAAGTAAAATGCCTTGATTTAAATAAAATAGGTTGATTAATGGAATATTTTCTACATGGTTTGAATACTCTAATTTTTTAAATGTACATGATACATTTTTTATTATTCTCCTTATTTATTAAATGTAAGTACTTAGGTGATTTGTAATAAAAAAAATTTTAATACAGAAAAAAGGGGTTTACCCATGTATTAAAACGACTTCGATCATTTTAAATTGAAAAACTTACTTTGAATTCATTAGGGGTAGTTTTAAAGAAATTTTTGTATTAAATTACCTTTTGAAATTTGGATAATGACTTGTGAAAGGAAGTGGGTGTCATTTCCCTTTTGAATACTAAATTGGAAATAAAGGATTGATTTGAAATTGATGCATTTTGATGGCCCAGTTAACACTTTATATTGATCCTCTCTTATGATAATCCCTTATTATGACTCATATGATTATTTTTCTTTACATTTTTAGTTGTTCATAAAGGGATTATTCAATTCAAGGGATTTTGGGGGTGGGTGAGAGATATGAACTGGGAATGATTTGGATGTTAATGGCTTAAGCCATGTTGATATTTATGAGGATACCATTTTTGATCTTCATAACCTGATTATCTCACTCACCTTCTTTTATTAGTTATGAGAACCAATATAGTTTTTTGAGATGAAAAATATTTATTATTTTCCATTGGAGTCACACCCCCTATAGTAAATTCATATAGAATAAGATATGTTCTGGCTACGTATGTGAAACCAAGAAAGTGGGTGTGTACAGACTTGGTTTGCTTGATACCCATGAGACATGATGTAAGACTAGTGATTGGACATGATTTGTGGATTAACTTGACTATGGTAGAATCACTATCATACCTTGGTTTTACCCATGAAATCATTGTACTTGATACTTGATACATGACAATATTCATTTTCACTACTTGGCACTAGAGTTTCTTTGATTGATTATTATACTTGATTAATCTTCTTATTAAGATATTTCACCATAAATCTATTTTATTGAATCTTATAGAAATGTTTTATGTATATCTCAATTTCTTACCTTTTCTTGATTTGTCTGAATTTATACTAAGAAATGGTTTTCAAATATTTTCAAGGAAAATATTGGTTTTTAAATAAGGAAAAGTTTTGTTTCTAGTTTTGATTTCAAAAATTATTATTAAATGCTTAATGTTATTTTTTAAAATTCAATCATATTGAAATCTAATATTGATGGAATTAGTTTCTTATTCTAAATTTAAATCCTTGTTATCTCTTGTTATACTCAATTTTAGTACAATTGAATTACCTTATAAAGAAACTACATAAACTCTTGGGTGAAGTCCTACTGGGATCTATAGCTCACACCCTTATTGTAATATTTGGTGTTTACAATATTTATGTTTATATAGTATGTTATCATGTTCTCATAATATTCCTTTATGGGTTCATGATTGTTTGGATGAGGGGAGGTGACTTGAGTCATGGTGGGTGGTCTTGAATCACTAGGATATGGGTTTTAGTAGTTTTTTTTTCTACTTTTAGTTTTGTATCATCTCATTGTACCCTAATATAGTTGTATTTATTTATATATGTGATTATGTTTCTATAGTTTACTTTAATTTTTTTTCTTGTGTTTTGGGTGAAATCATTCCCAAATGATGTTTCTGGATGCCCAAGTTCTTGTTTATAGACCACATGGAATTGGAACACTCTTTTAGTTAGTGTAGAATTAGTTTGGATTCGGGTTTGGATGGTATTATAGGTCGGTTCATTATAAATCACAAAAAAATGTGGTATTTACTTAAAATAAATTATAAATCCTCAAAATCCATTATTATATTTGGAGTTATCCATGGTAGAAAGTATATTTGGAATGCATTAGGAATCAAGAGGTAGTTTGTGAGTATGTGCTTGATCACTACCTTTTCACAACGAGACTTAAGTTACTAGGGAAAGTGGGGATGTGAGTATTTATTTTTATTTATTGGTTTCTTGATGATAAATGAGAGTTATATTCTCGAAGTGATTATCTTTGAATTTTTGAATATATTATAGGTTTTGGGTTGGAAGGTAAAAGATGACTAGATTTTCACTGTGCCTTCACAATCTAGTTAAATATGAGGAATTAGTGTGACTAATCTAAAAGTAAATCCAGGAACTGGCGTGAGGTTAATGTGTCATTTACTAGACCATGAGACCAAGCCATGCATAGTTCTACTTAGACCTAAACTCAGTGCCTTGTCCATTTATTTCCAAAATTACTTCACTCGTGTAAGGTTAGTTTTAAGGATTATTATTTTTAATGGAAAATTTGGGTGTGGTTTGTTTCATGATCTCATTCAATTTTTCAACTTTAATCTCTTTGTTAAGGATTTTAAATCCATTAAAAAAAATCAAAATTTGTTTCTTAAAAAAAATTATTTTAGTTCTTTGAAATTTGTTTTTAATCACCAAAAGGTGATTTTTTATAGAATGTTTGGGTTGGAAATATGATTTTCGAAGACCCTTTCATGATGTGATAAAAGAATATTGTAATAATAAATTTGGGTTTTTAATGGTTTTAATATAGAATTTATTTTAAAATTGGGAACAAAGGGATTAATGATTTTGAAACCATGGAATAATTTCCATGAGTTGGTAAATTAATTTTTGAAACTGTTATAAATTAATATCAAGATTTATCTTTTTGAAGAAAAGTGTAATGATTTATAAATGGGGAAATAATGTGTTCTTTGAAAATAATGAATATTTGATAAAAGTGTTTTGTGTCCTGTTTGATAGATTTTAGCATGAATGGATATTTTTTTGGGCTTTATTTTATGCTAATTTGATGGGTCTATGTTTTGGTATATCCAAAAATGACTACTAGAAATTTTTACAAGAAAGATAAAAAGTTTTTCATTAGTATAATATTCAATTTATTCCTTTATTTTTTCTATAAGTGTATCTCAATTTTATGACTCTCCCCAAAATTTGAATCGAGTGGTGGATTCAAAGATTTACTAACCTTTGGACCCCATATAGGTTTTCTTGGATTTTTGAACACCTTATTATGTAGGTGAGAGGTTTTGAAGTGGATTTAAGAATTTGAATGAATTTTTATTTATCTTAAGACTTCTGATGCTCGTAAGTTCAAGCCTCTCAACTCCTTGTAAGAGGGACCATACCGAGAGTGGTGAGAAGTTGTGATTCCATTCTATCTATATGAATGAATGTTTAGGTAATACTTCAAGTTAGTATTTATTCAGTGGTGGTATCCTAAGGAAGTTAAGAAGTAAAAAGTTTTTGAGATCTTATGTTTCAATCAAGGTGAGCACTTGGTTTCAAAGTATGTCAAGAATTTATTAAGTTTGGTATGTTTCTCACATGATCTTGTAGGTTATGACTCCCTTAATGCTCACTATTTAAAACAAATTCTTCACTTTCACTATAGAACCATTATTTCAGTAGTCTTTCTAGCCTCTTATTCATTAGTGTTTGAAATTTTATTGTCATTCTATGTGAATCTAGAAAAGTTTCAGAAATTGGTTAATGTATTGTTCATAGTTGACTGAGGAGAATATGTCCCATATGGTGGACTATGGGAGTTGTTGGACCAGTGATAATATTATTGGGAAAAGAAGTGGCATATCATGTACTTATAGTTTGGATAACCTAGTCATTATAAGAATTAATGATTAAAATCAATGAGATTTTGTAAATAATTTGTCTTCTTAGGTCTCCTTAAGAGGTTTGATAAGTCAAGATTCCTAAAAGGGGAGTTTTGGGAATGGACCATCATCTCCTCACTACAGGGTTGTATATACTTCAAGATAACTAGGATCCATCCATATACCTTAGAGTGAATCTTTTCATATATTAGAGGAGCTTTAGATTTTGGTTTACATTGATCCAGTTTATTATTCCTCACACCTAAGTGGAAAACATTTGAGTATTCCATATTGTAGTTTTTTTTTGTTTTTGGAAACCTTCTTATTGTGAGGATATTTTGTGAATTTATTTGGTTCCTTTGTGGATGTTCTCTTACGTACCAAGGTTGGGATCCTAATGATGATTTCATTTTCTTGAGATCTCTGTTGTTGTGACTTATAGATGATTAGTTTTGAATGTTTTTCTTTCATCTTTAATGGTTTTAGTCTCATGAGGTTTTTTGTGCTCTTGGGGATGAAGCAGAATCTTATTCTAATAACATATAGATGTTTGGGGTTGTTATATTTTCAAATACCTCTATTTTCATCCTTCCATGAGTGTCTCCCTATGGCTAGTATTGGATACTATTCAGGTTTGTTATTATTTCTTAGTATCCTTTTTATTTTTCCATGATGGTTAGAGCGCAATCTTGATATGATGGATGATCTCCTTTGTGAGAGTGTAGTGACTTGTTTGTCCATTGGCATTTTTTGATTTATTTCCTATTGTACTTGGATATACCTTTGTGTTGTACTCTATTCACCATGACTATGTGGATTATTGATAGACTATGCACCCAAATGTGTTGTTGGATGATTTGATGATCTCATCGAGGGGTGAAGCTCGATGTTGAAAATCCTAGGTTACTAATGAGTAATTTCCTGGGGTAAAAATCCTTATCAATTCTATAAATTTCCTATTTATGGTTAAATATTTGATGAATCTTTAGAGTTTTGTATCTTTTAGGAATTATTTTGGGTTTTTGGATATGTCATTCCTTGAGGTTTTAGTTTGGTCTCTTGGTTATTTCAATAGGATGTGTGAATGAAGTATCTTCTTGAGAAGATGTGTTTTGGGGAATTTTTTTCCTTTTGTTACACCATTTTGATGAATATTTATATGGTGGGAAGAACTATAATAGGTATTACGTTCTTTCATGTTTTTTATGATTCCTCTCAATGTTATTGATCTTTTGTTTACAGACATGTGTTGGACTTATATTTATGCTTGATAACATATTTTTGGGTAATTCTTCCATCTATTTCAAGGACTTTCCACATCACGAGTTGGGTGTGGGTGTTCTTTTAGTCATTTCTTTTTCTATATTTTAGACTAGAAGCTTTCTAGGGATAGAAATCCTTATGTTTGGGAGAATTGTAACATACTCATTTTTATAATAATTAAAGTCTTTTATTTGTTTTACTGTATAATTATTTTATGTTTAAATCTTTAATTTTTAATAAAATTCACCCTTACTAATGTTTTATAGTGTTGAGTAAAGGTAAAAAATGTTTTAATAAAATTGTGTGAGGGTAAAATCATTTTTCCATAGGTTTTGTAAGGGTAAAACCCTTTTATGATATATTTACTAAGGGTAACCTACATTGTGTAAGGGTATTGAGCCTCTGTGTAAGGGTAAATTTCTTTTAAATTCACTACATAAGGGTATCAACGCCTACTTAGAGGTAAAGGTTTCATTATGTAAGGGTATTATGTGTTTTTTAAGGGAAACCAACCCTATGTAAGGGTAATCCAAAGATTCCTATATTTATGTAAGGGTAATCGAAGAGCTACGTAAGGTTAGTACATTGTTTCTATATGCTTCCTAAAGGTAACCCCTAGTGTTGTGTAATGGTAACGTTGTATTTTTAAAGGTTTCATAAGGGTATACTAGAGTTTTTAAAGGTTGTGTAATGGTAGATTTGAATTGAGTAAGGGAAACTCAAAGTATCTAATGGATGCATAATTTTGTAAGGGTAAAGATCCTTTATAGAGACCAAATCTTCTTACACTTATTATTACATTATTTTTCACATAAATATCCAATAATAAAAACACATGAATAAAAAAGTCCTAGTGTTCTTAGAAGACTAAGTACATAATTTTTAAACATGAAAATGAAGTGTCTTTATTTTAATCTCCACAATGATCTCTTACCTTTGCGCTCCTAAAACTGCATAGTATAACCTATGGAATACGTAGAAAAAAGGGGTGAGATAAAAATCCCAATGAGGGAATAAAAATTATAAGGAAATAATTTTTTTGAGTCAATGATATAACATGATATCATAAAATAGAAGGCTCATGATTAATCACAGGGGATCATAACATAGATAACATGGTATCACAAGATCATAGAAATATAGGAAATGTGGGAGAAACACATAACATGGAGAAATCATAAGTCAAGGATGAATTCCAAGACAACATCACATTATTGATAGAGTCCCAGAGTGGATTAGGTTTACTCCCTAATCCCATACATAATGTCTCATGAGATAGAATCATTACCCCATGAATTAGAGCACTATCTGGGTGCAATCATCATAACATGTTAATGATTATTCATTCCAAAAAAAGGAAATCAATCATAAAACATAAACATAATACTTACCCATGGAAAGAAAATGGGTTGCATAATCTTGCCTCATATAATAAACCAATGAGATTTGTTAAATAAGGAATTTGGGAATTGATCAAAAGGTATCTACTACCCAATGAACGGAAGGGATAAAATGCTATATATATATATGAGAGAAATATATACAAAATTTATAAGTATTATATAAAATTAAAGATAGATATAACGCTATTTATAGTGTGAATGTTTATAACAAAAAAAATGTTGTTTAGAGAGATATCTTACCTTGGGTATGACTTGTCGTGTTCATTTTTTATGTTGAGTTGAAAGTTATACTTTCTACACTTTTATCCTTAGTTTTGAAAAAAACACACTTTCTTAAACACTATGTTTTACTAACTTTATATTTCCAAATAATTTTATATTTTTTTGTAGAAAACCTTTTATTATACTAGTAGAAGTAATATTTCTAAACTGATGAATATAAACATTTTGTGAATTCTAGTCCATCAGATTGACTGAGTTTGGTCCATCGAATTGACCGGTTCTAGTCCATCGAACTGGCCAAGTATATTCCATCATATTGACCAAGTATGATCCATATGAATAACATAGTTTTTTACCTATTGGAATAAAAAAAATTATTCCATCAGAATAAAAATTTTTATAATCAGATGGTCAGAATTGTTTCTACCATATGGATGAATTTTGTAGCATTATGATGATTCTATCAAAATAACATCGAATCAAGATATAAAAAACATTATGAGATTTCAAGATGGATCACATCCAAATTATTTGCAACCAACTCCTTTAATCATGTAATATAATCATTGGATCTATTACTATTAATAGAGGTGATTAGTGGAGGTGGGAGATGATTCTTTTGCAACTCAACCTGTCTGAAGCTTACTCTGATGTAATATATTCACCTGAATAGCCTGAAGGCCTTGTTTTTATTTTATTAGGGATAATTACCCTTTTAAGGGATGAAGGGGAGTCCGTACAAGACCCATAGGCCCGAAACGACTCGCAATACATGACCCGAAGGCCCAGAGGCATACCATGACCAATACATGACCCATAGGACCAAACCACTAAAACTGACCCTCCCCAACTTCTTCATCATTGATCTACTAGCTACCCAACTTTCATTTTTGTTCAGATATCATTGCCTCGTACAAAGCTGCATGGTGCTTGGTCCCAATGGCGGTTGTCATACCTCTCATTCTTCCAATCTAGTTAGCTTTACTTTTGGTGAATACTACTCTTGTTTCTATGATCACCTTATGGGGTCTGCTCTATGTGAACTGGGCTACTCCATGGTCTCTGTGACCCAAATCCCATGAGGCCTGAAGGCCTTTTTGATGACCTGAAGCCCTTGAGACCTGTAGGCCCAAACTGGTGTCCTGAAGGCCCAAATTGGGTGAATAGTTCTAGATACTAAACTACCTACTACAGTAGATGCTACATTACTGCTATAGTACTACTACAATACCAGAAATTCACCTCCACCCAGTTTTGAACCTGGGTCTCTTGGATTCCAAGCAGGAGCCCTTACCACTCGGGTACGGGCTTGTTGGCTGCTGTAACATCTTGTTACTTATGATTTGTAAATCTTCAAAGAGTTTTTGTTATAAAGAATCTGAGTAAGTATGGTAAATTTCATATAAACATTTGAATTTTTATTCATTGTGTATGATCTAGGTTTATATTGAGGGATTCCAGGGATATGAGAAATATAGATTCTAATCTGGTTGATCGAGGGCTTCTGGGGCTAGGAAGATAGATCTGATTCTAATCTTTGTGATCGAGGGATTTCTTCTTGAAGAAATAAAAACATTAAAGTTTAATTAAAACTATGGATACTTAATTTCAAGGTTATTTAATTCCTTTAAATTGAAGTTAAAAGTGTTCATATTAATTTTTTAATGTTTTCACGAGTTTTACTTTGGAACATTGTAATGTTTTATTTTACTGGTTTGTATAAGTTCATTATTTCCATTGTGCATTTGTTTATAATTTTTTATTTTTGTAAATTTTACTAATATTTTATATATAGGACTATTTTTATTTCCAATATAGAAACTTTGAAACTCAGAAAATATCTATGTCTGATAAATCCTAACTAAGAGGTTTGGGTTTTGAGTTAGTTTAATTTTTTAAACTACAATTCACCAACCCCCTATTTTATCAACTGATATACTATTGAATCATACAATTTATGTTCCTAAATAATAAAATTTTGTCAATTATTTACTTTTTAATAACCTTTTTCAATATTATTATTCATTTAATTTATTTATTATCATTTTATATTTAATTACTTAATCAATTATGTTTATGTCAGACATTTTGATGATATTCAACTCATATGTCCAAAATCACTTTGGTTATTTGAATAAGGTCAAAGAGATTTTTATTTAATAACATACTAATTTATAATAATTAAATAATTATCATTTTTTTACCTCAATTATAATTTTAAAACCAACTATGAAATATGGTTATGAAAAATGAACTACGTTGAAATCATAGAGATGGTAGGTCATACGTACGCATGAATAACATTTACATTTTTCAATGATCACAATGGAAAGAAGGTAAGTATTATTTTATCTTTAAATAATTATAATTATATCATAATTATCATGTTATTTATTTAAATACACTTATATAATCCATCCATGTGATGCGGTAATAAAAAATGAATCACATCACTTTGTAGAGATGGTAATTTACACATATGCACAAACAAAGTTATCATCATTAAACAAATGTAAAAGTAAAAATATATATGATATATTTCTTATAAATAATGATAAATATGTCATTAATTATATATATATACATTAAATCCATCATCATAAATAGTTGTGAGAGGAAATGATGGAAAATAAATTACATCAGTTCGCGAGGTAGTAGTCCATCATACACACGAATGATGGTATTTTATCCCATTTGACAGAAGAGAATATGGATGTAGGTTATTCAATTTACATAATAATATCTTAGTATGTAGGAGATAATTATTTTATTATATCTTTATGTTTGAATAAAAATTTTATGTGGTGGAAGAAGAAATAAAAAAAATAATGGTTAAGAACGATACATCTTCTTCAGACAACCTCTTTAGGTTTACACAAAAATCCTTCTTATAATGGTTTTATAATAAAACCAAGGACTCTAGGAAATTTTAAGGGGAGTAATTAATTGATTTTTGTTGGTATTTTCTGAACCAAAAGTATTTTTAAGTGTGAATAAAAGAGGAGAGGAGGTGTTTTTTTATAAGAAAAGGGAGGGGGGGGGGCTTTTAGAATTTTTCAAAATATTTAATTAATAAAAATTAATTTTCCAGGAAAAAGGGCTCCAGAATGGTATAATTATAAGATAGGATGAGGATGGATTGAAATTATGTTGTTCAATAAATTTTTGAATTTTTTTATTAAGATTTTACAACTATCTCTTTATTTTAACCCATATTAACCATTTTTGACAATTATCGTGATTATAATGTTTTTACCCTTTTTGGGTCTAGATAATTACTATAAAACTAAAATAATCTAATAAATGGACCATAATTGATATTTTAGACCATATCCTAATCAATTTTTAAAAGATATTATTTTTAGGAATTTTAAATCATTTATAAAATGTAACTAATGAAATTTTCCAAACTATTCATTTAATTTGACTTTGAATGCAACATAACAGTAATGGAATTTGAATCTAGTGGTTTTAAAAATCACTAAAATGTTATATTTATCTAAGAAATTCCAAAAACACAATAATTATTTCATATTATATTACTTTTGAAATCAATTGTTTTATTTTTCTATTATTTAAATAAATTCTGTGTTAGTGTTGCACACACATTCAAGGTAATTATTTCATTACTAAAAATTATAAATAAAATATCAAGTTAAAAAAATAATTTATATTTAAAATTAATTTTTATAACTGAACATAAGTTTTTTTATCCATATCACAATATATTATAGTTATTAAAAGTAATAAAGTGACTTTTTGTCTTTGTCTTTTACATAAATATTATAAAGGTCAAAATCAATGAGATATGGAACCAAGTGGACATATATTTGATAATTAGATTTAAATTACCTAAATCCACTCATCAAATACGGTGAATTTAAGTTTTAGGCTCAATTTTTAGTCCTTATTTAATTTTAACCATAATTCTTGATTTACTGTTGTCGTGGTGATAATTTTTTTACTATAGTTACTACTTATAATGAATAAAAATAAAATATTCCTATTGATAAATTTGGACCTCCTAATTGAAAATATATAATACATTTTTTAATATTTAATTCAAAAAAGTTTCATAATTGAATTTAAAATTAGTCCCATGAGATGCAGTGGAAAACAATTTTTGAGAAAAAATGCCTTTTATGGTCGAAAAATGAACTTATATCAAAATACAGTATAAAGATGATTCAAATATAATTAATTAAATTAAATATAACCAGATAATTGTTATTTTACTTTTAAATCATATTCAAATCATAATGGGAATTTTAAATTAATCAATTTATTGAACAAAGATGACAGTTTTACAAAAAGCGTTATTTTTCACTATTCACTAAAAATCACTATTTTTATGAAAATACCAATATTTCACCCTAAGATAATTTTGATATGATGATTTAAAAATAATATCATTTTTCTAAAATACCATTTCTTAAATTTATAGAAATTAATTATAATATTCTCTCACAAAAATCAATAAATTTTTTTTTTGAAGAAAACATATTTTCTAAATAATAAAATGACTTGTAAAAATGGAGTGATTATTTACTAAGAAGTTATAAATAATTAGTAGTAACATTATATATAATTTTTAAACTTCTTTATCCTACTCATACTCACCAATTTAAAAATAAGGTTATAATGGTCATATTTAAATAATAATATTTCATGGTTCGTTTAGGCTCAGTGTTGCATGTCATATACGCTATTGAATATTGTTTTGTTTTTTTAAACTAAAAGTGTTAAATTATTCCACCATTAATAAATTTCAACATTGAAATTTCATATTATATACAAAGGTAAAAACAAGTGAGGGCACGTCTAATACAAGGCTTCCTTCAGTTTCTAGGTTGCCTCTTCATATTTATGGTTTCACCATAGTACTTTGACTAGGTGAGTTATCTTGTTTCATAGAACTATATCTATGACAAACTGACCCAAATACCCTCTTGAACTCTTATGCAACACAACTCATCACATACCCAATGGGTGTTCCCGATACCCATGTTCTAGAAACTAGAACCCGAGCATCACACAACAACTAGAGGGAAAATATTCACCCAACCTGAAGCAACAACATGGCACACACACACACAAATATATATATATAAGAGATTACTACATAAGAAGTAAATATATATGTTTCCTAAATGAAACAAATAGTGTAAACCAAAAAAATCAAAGAATCTATAATCTCCAAGTATAAGTCCAAACATAAAAGGGAAACAAAAATAGAATTGTTACTCGTTGTGATAACATAGGAAAACCCCCACCATCTCACCATCACCTACCTAGACTCAGCTAACCAGAAACCCTACCACCTCACTACGACACCTTTCTTTTCCCTTCATCTAAAGACATACAAAGGTGTACACACTACCAAATAGGTGTATAGGGTGTGAGCTAATATTCTCATTAGGCTCCCACCCAGGTGTTCCATAATAAATATATGTACAAATAACTCAAGAATTCTCATTTTAAATAAAACATAGAATGGTAAGTAGTAAGTAATTTTTATCAAAATCATGGTAAACCTTTTTCTTTTTCAAAAAATTCTAAAACAAAGGCTGGTAACTCAATTTCAAGAATAATTTCCACTATAATTTATAAATAAAGAATGCATATCAATCCAAAATAGTACAAAGATAATAAAAAGTAAATCACACCAAGGAAATCAACTGGTTTGGCTACCAGACCACTCGTACCAAAATAAATGACAAGTGCACAAAAATTCCTTAGAACACAATACTAATGAGTAGAGGAACACACCATGAGTGAAACCACCAACAATGTCAAGAATAAGTCCCTATAACGATAGGCCTAGGGAACAAAGAAAACCCCCCAGAGCTAACCTCCTAACGGTAATATGGATGATGGCCCTGAGCTAAATCTTCCACCTATGCACCCAAGACTTCTCATATGTTGAATTTAATAAATAATTTCAATTCATTGAAAATTATTTTTTCCTATTTATCATAAACCAGGGAAAACCTACCTTTTATCAAAAATCAATTTACACACACCCAAAAATCATTCAAAATTTATTTATAAATCAGTTTATAAAAATAGCAGTAATATAGTTCATCAACACAATCTAGAGATGAAACCACCTACCTAAAACTTTGTCCATACACACCTGTAATGGAACCCACCATCAAGAAGGAACACATCACTAACAATGGAGGCCCTAGAACAAAGATCGCACAACAGATCTAGAGATAAACAAAAGAAAACATCACAACATATCAATGGATTTGATTACACAATGCAATGAAACTACTGTGATCAAAGAAACAAATAAGAAGAAAGGATTACACACACCGAGATATGTGCTCAAACCAAAATGACGATTCAATACAAAATGAGTCAATCCAAAATGAACAGAGACTCCCCAATACCAGAGAATCCTTCTAGGTCGAGATCCAAATGAGCTGTGGATAAATGAAATGAAATTTTAGTTGAGTGGCAAAGTAAAATCCAACCTACAGATAGTTACATGATGTGTAACCCCTTTACAAAAAATGTAATCCATGATGCATAAGTATGTCAAAAAAACCATCTCACTTTAATTAAAAACCAATCCTTAAAACTTTTACGTCGTTTAACCATTACATGGTGTGTACTCATTTCATGTTGTGTAACAAGTTTATGACTTGTTTCTGGTTACCAAGTACACATCTTGTAACCCCTTTACACACCATGTAATCTCCCATCACATAGTAAAAAACTCAGATTCTTACAAAAGGACCCCAAACAAACTCAGGAATATCTGTACTAGAAAAGAAACAAAAAAATCCATTAACTTGTTTATACCCGGACTCTATCAATTTAAAAAAACATACATACCCGAAATTTTAGTCATTTTCCCCAAAAAAAATCTCCCCATACAAGAGAGTTTTAAGGTTCACACAATTAAGGATAAAAACAAGTAATCATAAGGAATTACCTGAGAGCAGGTAACGGGAGGTTACAAACCTCCCACTATAATAATTTCCATCCCCAAGTAGTCATGTGGAAGAATGAATTCCGATAAAGAGGAGAGACCATTGCTCCTTCATCAACGAATTTCACTCCCAATTGTCATGAGAATATGATCCATGCCACCATAAAAATATGAAAAAAATAATAGAATTCCCTTGTAATAATTTTACTTCAAATTCAATGATCTTAATGGGTTGTTCAATAAGAAAAAAATTTGGCTCTAAATCAATCTCTTCCGAACTCAAAACATGATATGGATCAAGTGAATACTTCCTGAGCTATGATATGTGAAAAAAATCATGAATTATTTTCAAATTAACTAGAAATTCCAACCGATATGTAAACTTCTCAAGCTAATTAGTGACCTAAAATGGTCCCACATATCTCAGAGCCAACTTTCCCTGTTTTCCAAGATGACAGTGACCCAGCCGGGGAGAAACTTTTCAGAAAAACTAGTAACCCAAGGAAAAATCTAAATAATGAAATTGTTGGTACCTATATGTTTTATTCCGACTCTATGTTGTAACTATATTCCAACATATATCATGAAACCTCATGGATGTCTATTGGATCAAACTCGGTCCCACTAAATTAGCTTCACTCAGCTATAACTAACAAAGTGGTGGTCTTCATGGTAAAACATACAAATCATCGAAAGGAGATATTTTGATTTATGACTGATAACTATTATTATAAGAAAACTCAACCTATCTCATATGGCTATCCAATGACCCACAAAAATCCAAGATAGAGGCACAAATCATATCCTCTAAAACCTGAATAGCCTGCTCTAACTAACCATATGTTTGTGGATGATATGTTGTACCCAATCTGATCTATGTCCCCATAACCTCTTAGAGACTCCTCCATAACCTTGAATTGAAACTAGTACCCCTATCTGAAATAATGACAAACAGAACCCCATGTAACCTCACAACTTCCTATATATATATCTCATATAGATCTTTAACTTTTGTGATGTATCTGATCAAAATGATATGATATGACTTTCTCAACCAATCGATCACCACCCAGATAGAATTTATCCCTCAGGGAGTCAAAGTTAATATGAAAACAAATTGCACAGATACCTCTTCCCCTTTACAAACAATAATTGGAAGAGACTTAAGAAAAACAGAATGTTTCAGATGCTCTGCCTTTATCTACTTGAAGGTGTAACAGCTTGACACATAATTAGAAATGTCATGCTTCATACACAACCACCCGAATTTTCATATCATGTCATACTACATCATCACAGTTCCCAGATGGATAGACCAAAATTAATAAATATTAAAAAACTAAAATCCTCACTGATACTGGGACAAGAAACTGTTCCTCAAAATAGAGTATACCATCTAAAGAAAGAGGCCAACCTAAAACAGTCTCCCCATCATATAAGGTTTATCAAATTCCACTGAAATAATAATAATGCAATTGAATATCTATAATATACTCAAGGAGAGATGAAAATAATTAAACACTGGTCAAAAACATAACTGAAACATCCTCCTAAGAATCCATATGAAACTGAGTGAAGAGTCCCATCAAGATTCACTCTTCCTTTGATTCCAAAACATCATATGATGTAAATTTCTTAATAAGAGTGTCAAAAATAAAATTCCACTTCCCTAGGGTATAGGTGATATATAAGTCAAATGTTTGAAGGTATTCCACTCATCATCTCTATTTTAGATTCAAGTCTTTCTAAGAAAATATATAACTTAGGCCCTTATGGTCATAAAAGACTGTGAACCTTTACCCAAAAATATAATGTCAAAAAGAATTAAGCACATTTATAAGTATAAAAATCTATAAATCAGGATTTGAGTAATTCTTATCATACAGTCTAAGATGAATTGAAACGTAAGACACCACATGGTCATCATTTACGAGCATAAAAACCAAACCGGAACTAGAATAATAACACAAAACCACATATCCCTTACTAGGATTAGGTAAGATCAAAATAGGATCTGATGTCAGAAGTATTTTCAACCTAGAAAACAAGGACTGCAAATTTTTATCCCATATAAATTTCACCCCATTCCTAGTAAGAGTAGTCAAAGTTGATTCCAACTTAATGAAATCCTTGAAAAATCATCAATATTAACCAACAAGACCAAGGAAGCTATGAATCTCCAAGACACATCATGGCTCATCTCAGGACAAAAAATCCATTACCTTCTCAAGATAAACTAATAATCCATGTTAAGAAATCATATACCCCATGAATTTTAATTCTTGAAACCAGAAGTTTCACTTAAAAATATTTCAATATAGAAGGTTACATTCTAGTATTCTTAGAACCAACCTAAAATGGTGCTCATTCTCATTCTTAGATCTCGAGTAAACCAAAATGTCATCTATGAACATTACCAAAAAAGCATCAGGATACTGATGATATATTTTATTCATTAAAGCCATATAGACTGTAGGAGTGTTAGTCAAACCAAAAGGCATCACAAGATATTCATAATAGACATACCTACTCCTGAGAGTCAACTTTAGTATATTAGAATCCTGAACTTTGAGTTGATAATAACCTGACTAAATATTAATCATTAAAAACCACTTTTCCCCTATAACGGATCAAACAAATCATTCACATGAGGAAAACGATGCTTGTTCTTAATTGTTACATGATTCAACTTGTGATAGATCATGAACCATCAAATTTAACCATCTTCCTTCTTAGAAAAGAGTATTTGGGCTGCCCAAGGTGAAAAATTGGGGAAAATAAAACCCCTTTAAACCGGGTCGTCCAACTAAATCTTAAGCTCTTTCAGCTCTGCTGGCGGTATATGATAAGAAGGTATCAAAATCAGTTGTGTCCCTATAACCTTGTCAATTGAAAAATCTACCTCTCTTTGGAGGAATATCGGATAAATATTCTCATAAAACATTATGAAAACCTTGAACAATGGATGTAAGATCAATAAAAGAAGAAATGTCATCAGGATCAACTATAATAGCATACAATAAACTCTTGAGCTCTTGGAGGGAAGGTCCTACATAGACAAATCTCGGATCCCACTCTCCTTGAAAAAATTGTGAGATCCCATCAACCACTATAAATGAGATCGACCAATTATAACAATCAAACTCATCTCTATGAGAAAAAATCCAACCCATACTAATGATGACATTAAAAAAATCCAGATTGAGAATAAGAAAATCATATACTAGATCTATATCAGCTATCAATAACACAAAAGGAAACTGAAACCCCTTATCTTTCCTCTTCCATAGAGGTTTCTCTAACTGCATGATAAACGACATGAGTTCCATTTGAAGGTTAAACATATCAATAAAATTTTGAGATATAAATGAGTGGGATGCACTAGTATCAAAAAAAGAAATCGCTACTAAGGATGAAATGAATATTGTACCTCTTAATGTCATTGTACTTGTGTCTACCTCTATTGTAAACTCAAATAATGGATGAAAGGTATTTACATATGAGGCATGTGGATAGAGCCCTATAGTCCTTGAAGTATCTGACTACACCACAACAGCCTTTGGAGCTAAAGATCCCCGACCATATCTAGGAATAGACATGGCCTGACAGAAGCACCGAAGATGATCATATCACCCATAGCTGTTACACATCATTATTAGTGCAGAACAAGAACATCATTTGTATCCGACCTTGCCACACTGATTGAGAGTAAGAGGAACACTACTAGCTATAATCGAAGGAGATGAGGAGGCCTACCATTGGGAACCACCTCCACCACTCCTATGATGATCTAACCACCTTTTCTTTTTTCCATAGTCTTTAAATTAAGCTTCCACTAGTTGGAAGAGAAGATGAATAAGATCCAACCTTTACTGCCATATTCATTTCTATGATCATATCCCAATGTACTGTCTCTGCATATATCCAAATATTTATCATAAATACCAATGATATGATATCTGGTCGCAAACTCTATAGGTACATCTGAGCTTTTAGCTGGTCAATATTCACCAACACTAGTGAAAAATCATCTATATATGCAAACTGAATGGTGTATACTGACACCGCATGATTGAACAACTATAAAGAGAGGAACTCCAGATACTTTTCCATCATCAGCAACTCTAGAAAAAATTACTAGAAGAAGAGAGTATTAAAACCCTTCAAGTCCAATCCCACATTCTAACTAGCATGTACCACGGAATCCCACTACCTCTTGTTAGGTCCATCAAGTCGAAACATTGAACACTTATCCTTGATACACTCAGGTGTATCTAGGAAGTCAAAGATTTGATTGATCTTATCCTAACATTCCTCCACCTATTAATATTCAATAGTTCATTTAAAGGATGGTAGCTTCTAATGAAATAACTCCCATAATCGATACTTATCTCCTTATTATCCTAGATGTACCTAAATGACTATATTCTATACATGTGGAACATTGTAATAAACAACAAGAAATTCCTGCATGATATCCTCAATCATATTTTAATATATTGGTGGATTTCCTTTAGGATCATTAGTAACACCCTCCTAAAGAACTCACAAAACACATATTGAAGGCATATTGTTGCACACCAAAAAAAAAATGGTCATACAATAGAAAAATATCAGGTCAAACTAGTAAACTAATAAGAAAACATGAGATTAATATAAAAAAATCAAAACAAGAGACACACATCCCATGGTAACTTCAGTCTCATCATGAAAAGAGATGGCCAGACACTCATCGCAATATACCTCTCATGTCCTAAAAATCCGATCTCCAATCTAGAAAATGTCCCAAGACAATGAATAATGAGGAAAGTCTAACCTATGATACTATACTGTAACAAACTAACCTGAATACTCTCTCAGACTAGTACCCAACCTAGATCATCACATACCTGAAGGGTGTTCCTGATCCCCACGGGATGTCTACTAGCACCCATGCATGACAGAAAAACCAGAGGGAATGATTTCACCCAACCTAAAGAAACAATATGGCGCGCACACACACAAACACATATAAGAGACAACTATGGAAGAAGTATATATATATATATATTTCATAACTAAAACAAATAGTAGAAATCAAACAAATCAAATCATCTACAATCTCTAAGTACATGTCCAATCATAAAAGGACAAAAAATCCAGAACTGCTACTCCACGTGATAGCAAGGGAAAACCCCTACCATTAAACCACTAACTACCCAAACTCAACTAACCAAAAACCACTCCACCTCACTATAGAGTATTTCCTTTCTCTATATATAAAGTCATACAAATGTCTATGCACCACCAAATAGGTTTTCAAGGTGTAAGATAACTGGCTCATTAGGTTCCCACCTAGGTGTTCCATAACAAGTCTCTATAAAGAAATCTAGTATTCTCATTTTAAATAAAACATGGAAATATAAGTAGTAAACAAGTTTTATCAAAAAACAAGGTAAATATTTCCCTTTTTCCAAAAATTCCAAAACAAAGGTAGGTATCTCAATTTTAAGCATAATTTCAACTATCATTTTTCAAAAACCAAAGCATATGTATCAAGAAAAAAAAGTAGAAACCCAAGCATAGGTGAATCAAGAAAAGGAACTCAATAGGACATGTTAGCATACTACTCATACCTTAACAAATGACTAGTGTACATCAAGTCCTTAGAACATAAGCCTAAGGAGTATAGGAACACCCAATGAGTGAACCCCCCAACTATGTCAAGAATAAGTCTCTAGGTTGTAAGGCCTAGGTAGTGGATAATATCCCCTTAAGGTAACCTTTAAATAGTAATATGGATGAGGTCCCTACGATCAACCTTCCACCTACTACAAAAGGCTTCCCATGCTCTATATTTCATAAATCATTTTAATGCTTTAAAAAAACCTTTTTTACATTTACCAAAATCTAGAGAAAACAACATTTTATCAATATAGGTCATCAAAAAAATATAGATATTGAACCACCTACCTCAAACTTGGGTTACAAATACCTGAAACATAACCAAAAAACATGAAGGAACACAACACCAACAATAGAGGCCCTAGAACCAATATCACACAATGGATCTAAATAGAAAAAAATAAAACTTCATTATAGATCAATGGATCCAATAATGAAACACAATGCCACTACTATGATCAGAGAAATGAAGAATCAGAAATTATTACTCACTTAAAGATATTTGATCCAACCACAATGGTGATCCAATGTCAAACGAGTCAATCAAGAATGAATTGAGACTCCCAAAATCATTGGAGAAGCCTTCTAGGTCAATATCCAAAGGAGATGCGGATAAATAAAATTAAATTCCTACTGAGAGGAACCCTAAAAGATAACCTATAGATAGATACATGATGTGTAACCACTTTACACATCATTTAATAGAAAATTATTAAGCACATTGAAAAACCAAACATCTTTTTATTAAAAACCAATTTTTAAAACATACACATCATGTAACCACTACACGATATGTACTCCTATAAAACTGTGTAACAAGTTCACGACTTATGTATAGAGACCAAGTACATGTCGTTTAACCCCTTTACATTCCATTTGATCACCCAAAACATAGTATAAAACCCATATTCTTACACAAGAACCCCAAACAAACTCATCCATTTTCCATACTCGAAAAGAACCTTGAAAATACATTAACCCATTTATACCAAGAATCTATTAATTCAAACAAACATACATCCTTGTTATTTAAGTCATTTCCCCCAAAAAATGATCTCCATCCTCAAGAGTCCCAAGATACACCCAATTAGAGATTAAAAAAAGAAAATGAAGGGAATTACCTAAAAGCGAGTAATGAGATGTTACATTATCTCTATGGTCTATGATATTCTCTAGAATCTCCTCGTAAGATATATAATTTCCCAACTATATCTTCTATGAATTTAGTACATGTGAGGGATATGGTATATATTTTCTCAAGAGGGATACATGGAATACATCATGTACTTGAGAAAGGGTTGGTGGGAGTGTTAGTAGATAATTTCTAGCTCTGATGTGATCGATAATCTCAACGTGGATGATGTACCTGAGGCTTGGATTTCCCTTCTTCCTAAATCTCAGGACTCTCTTCCATGGAGATATATGGAGAATAACTTTATCCCTTATCTCAAACTATTGGTATCATTGAGGATTGTCAGCATAGATCTGTTGTTGACTCAGAGAAACCCTAATGTATTGCCAAATATTCTAGACCTTTTCTACCATTTTAGGTCCCAACAGCTTTCGTTCACTAAGTTAATCCCAACACATGGTATTTTTACATATATTTCCATAAATGGGTTCATAGGGAGCCATTTGGAAATTAGATTGAAATATATTATTGTATGATAACTTTACCAAAGGAATATTCTGATCCCATCCTACTTTTAAGTCCAACAAGCTTACTTTAAACATGTCTTCCAATGTAAAAGTATTCCGCTTAGATTGGAAATCAGTTTGAGGGTGATAATTTGTATTTAATTACAACTCAATATTTTGAGTATGTTGGAGACTCTATCAAAACTTGGAGGTTGGATATAGGTTATATGCAATCGATAGTGGTGTTTCATATCACCTCACTATCTTTATGATGTATAACCTTGCATGTTTATTGAGTGATAAGTCCTCTATAATTGAAATGAAGTGAGCAGTCTTTATAAAATGATCCACCACAACCCATATGGAATTATTTATTCTTAATGTCTTCAGAAGACCAGTGATAAGGTTCATGGTTATGTTTTCCCATTACTATATAGGTATGGGTATTGGTTGCATCATCCCTTTAGATTTTTTCCTTATAGCCTTAATTTTCTAACATACGAGACACTTTGATGTATATTCATCAATATCCTTATTCATATTGTCCTGCTAATAATGTTCTCTAAGATATTTGTTTAGATTTGTAATCCCTGGGTGGATGGAGAAGGTTGAGCTATGTGCATCATTCAAAAACACTCTCTTTTTCATAGGATTTAATGGTAAATATCGTCATGACCCAAATATTACAGCTCCATGATTATAAATTTTAATCCCTAAGTTTTCCATTTTTTATATCTTCCACCATATTTTGAATTTCCACATCATCTCTTTGAGAATACATTGAATTATATAAAAGGGATGGTTGAGTAATCATTTGATAAAGGAATTATTATGTTCCTTCCTTTAAGATTCACATGTACATCCATTTCAAGTCTAAGAATATTGGATCATTATAAATTCTCATAATTGATAATATTTTTATAACATTTATAATTATAGAATTTTCCACTTCATTTTCTTGCCCAAGATAGTAATGGATTGAGATTCCATAGTCCTTGATCATTACCAATTATCTTCACTGGAGAAAATTAAGCTCCTTATATATGAATATATATATATATATATTAGGCTCTTGTAATCTATATATATATTTCACACTTCTCCCCATATAGATGATTTTTATATATTCTCAATGAGAAGACCACTATAGCCAACTCCAGATCATGTGTTGGATACTTATACTCATGAAATTCCAACTGCCTTAAGGTGTCGGCTATCACTTTGTTATTTTAACTAGTACATATCCAAAAACCGTCTTTGAAGCATTTTTATAGATCACAAAGAGTTCCTCACTTGAGGGATGCATGAACATTGGTGTAGTGATAAGCCTCTTTTTCAAATCCATTAATCTCTTTTTATATTAACTGGTTTAGAAAAACATTACCCCTTATAATTAATCTTGGTTATTAGGGTTTACAATCATGATTAGTTTCCCACAAATCATCAGTAATATCCATATAAACCAAGGAAACTATGGATCTCTATTATAGATGCTGGTCTAAGCTTCTCCTAAATTTCCTTTTTCATATAAGGGTTTATATATATCGCTTTTATGGTGATAAAATTCACTAATAATGATACTTTATTCATCCATAACTCATATTTCCTATATTTTTCATATAGATTCTGTTTTTGAAAAGTATTTACCATAGTATTAAAATTCTTCTCATACTCCTCCTTTATTTTTGAGTATATATCATAATATCATCTAAAAATACTACCAAAAATTTATAAAATCTATTCATTAAGTACATAAATTTTTTTGGTAAATTAATGAGTCTGAAGGGATTTACTAAAAACTCGTAGTTTCCATACATTGTTTGAAAAGAAGTTTTGGGAATATCATTCTTCTTCACCTTTTATTGGTGATATCCTGATGGAAGTTCCACCATAGAGAAATATTATGCCCCATGTTATTGATCAAAAAAGTTGTGTATCTGTGGAAGGTGATAATTTTTCTTTATCATGATTTTGTTGAGTTTAAGATATTCCATAAATAGGTGCATTAACCCATCATTATTCTCAATGAAGAGGACCATCCCACCCCATGGTGAGGTACTCAGTCATATAAAACACTTTTCTATATTCTCATGTAATTTTTTTCATTTATTCCAGCTAAATGGTGGAAATTATTTAAGGAGTCATGGATATGGTAAGAGATTAGTGTATAATATTGATTGATAACTCAATTTCTCAGTCAGGAGGAAGTCCAGGAAAATATTTAGGGAATACATTAGTATAATTCCTTATAATGAGAATGTCCTCAAGAATGATTCTCTACATTATATCATTCATTTGGGATTAATATTCTTGATCATAAAGCAATAACATCCATGCTTGAGTAGAAGATTCTAAGGGAGATTCATCATCCTCCTTACACTTATACCAAATCAGAGGATGATTCAGGATGTGTAAAGTGATATACCTCTCTAAAAACTTGTTGTTGTATTTTTATAAGGATATCAAATCCATAGGCAATATAGAATAAAAATCCACTAAAAGAAGTAAAATTATATTTGATGGATGATTCAGTCCACCGACATTAACTTGGGAGGAGTTATATACTTGGGATACAACAATTTCTGTATTTTCTCCCATATATTACTCAACCCCTATATTTTGAGGTGGTGTTTGAATAGTTATACTAAACTTTAAAGATATGAAATAATAAATGGAACCATAATAAAAAAGTATGTCCACTATTCCTGAATGAATAACCAGTATACTTGGAACCAAAAATTTGTTAGGATCCACCTTAGCAGTAGTGATATCAAACTCCCTTCCTTAATCTATATTCCATGGAGGTTTTTTGTTGATTGTCTCTAATAACCCTTGGATTAGGTAATTGGATTGCATAGTTCCCATGTACCTTGTAGTTGAAACATTGTACCACTAAATGAGTTTTTATTTGATCCTTCTTTTCCAATGTTGGATTATTAGGATTCTTTATATCCTTTTATCATTGATTAGAAAAATGATCCACTTTTCCACATCTTAAGAATCCTTCGATTCCTTTGAGATAGTTTCTAAGGTGATTCTTCCAACAAGTTTGGAATGTGGGATGTTGGGTTTTCTTTCCTCCATGAGATTTATATATTGATCCTCATAAATAAAACTCAATTTTACACTTTTTATCTCCAATACCATGAGACCACTGAGAGACACTAATCTTCATATTATATTTTAGGGCACAATGGACAATATTTTTATAGTTTTCAAAATCTTGAATCTCTAAATACTTTCATAGACTTGGAATTAACCCACTAAATAAATGGTTTACGTTACTTTTAGTGTTGATGATAAATATGGAGGTGTATTGTGAAAGCCGTGTAAAGTTTTCATCATATGTCCTGATAGAATCATCTTCCTTTTTATTCAGAACAAAAAAATTCCTCTCCGATTTAAGAAGTAGATTTCATGGAAAATATTTATTAAAAATATTTTCTTGAATTCATACCATTCCATGGAGTCAATTTCTTCTTTGGAATTCATTTTCTTGATTAGTGTCCACCACTGATCATCTTACCCCTCTATGTGATAAATATCCCATACAATTTTCTATTATTATAAGAATTAGAGGGCAGATAATATATTCTCAATAGATTTAATCTATTTTTCCACAATGAGGGGTTAATAAGATTCACAAAACATAAGAGTCCTTTTTCATATAAAATACTCAAATGCAACTTTCTCTTTCTTAAGAGAAGGAGGAAATTCTATATTATTCAAGTTATTATCCATAACTTTATCAATTTGAGTCAAAACTACCATGAATTTATTATATCCAACTCCCATAAGGTTAGGAAAATAATTTTTGAAATCATCACTATGCCCATCACATTGGTTGTTGGCACGATTTCTCTTATTTACCTCCATTAACTAAAAAAGAAAATAAAACAAGATGATAATAAATTAACTAATAAACATACAAAAGGGAAAATTATAAATGATAAGTATATCATAAATTATGAGTCAATAGGTTTAGATCTAGGTTATCCATGGTAATTTTCCCTATTTGGTTTCCAAATCTAATAATTTCTTCAAGTCCTTTGTAATGGTTCTTAAAGAGTTTGTAAATTTCCAAAGAATATCCCTCAAGAGTGTCAAACTAAGTTTGAAACAAGGCCTATTTATTATGCACCGGGTTATGATTGAGTCAATTAAAAATTCACCCTTTTCAGGTTTAATACCCATCAGTATAATTGTGCCAAATACATATCCACATGTAGTATCTAGATAGAGATGTTATTCATTGGAATCCACTTTCTCTATACTTCACCCATATTCCAGGATATTGTTTTATAATTAGACTTATACCTAAAGTTATCATTAAATCTTTATAGTCCTAATAATAAAAAACTAGAATATCCTATGGTAGAAACAATAGTGACCCAATCCTTTTTACACATATTGTAATGACCCAAAGTTTCATTAATGAAAATCCCTCATGATCCAGTTAAATGTCTCTTTATGAAATTTTTTTTATAAGATGTCAACTTCTTTAGTTTTACGTTAATATTTGTGACCGTTACTTTTATAGCCGTTGAACAGTGATCATCTGGGTAGTTTAAATATAAGGCTTTAACGAACCAATTTTCTACTCAGACAAAGGAAGCGATGGCCTCATCCAGTAGAATTACCCCTTACGAAGCCCATTTTTCAGAGCTCGGAAAAGAGGTGGCGTCTTTGGGATTTTCCCTTGACCAAGCCCAAGCTGAGCTTCATCAAGTCAAGCTCGAACGTGATCGTCTACGGGAAAAATGGAAGTTGATTGAAATTACAACTTGAGCGATGTTATCCGAGTCACCCCAAGAGTCTGTCAGCATCACGCACCTTACCCTTAGGTCTTATGCGGCTATTTTAAGGGGTTATGTAACAAATAAGTAGCACCATGTTCATGTACATTATTTTTTTTATACAATAATGAATATAATTTCTAGTCATTTTTGATACATTGTAATTAGTTTTTAAAGTACAAATGGTGTTTTTAGTTATTATTTAATTAAGAATTATATTTTATTAAATTAAAGGATTTTTGAATTAAATAATATTTTGATAAAATATTATTATTAATATTAAATTATTTTTTTTATTAAGTATAAATGATCTTATAATTTTATGAATGCAATTAAATTTTTTATT
Source organism: Viscum album (assembly GCA_963277665.1). Lineage (NCBI taxonomy): Eukaryota > Viridiplantae > Streptophyta > Magnoliopsida > Santalales > Viscaceae > Viscum > Viscum album. The sequence continues at coordinate 1,123,492,377 of OY728121.1, forward strand.
AAAGTTTGAAAGCCATTTCTGTCAAAACCCGTGAATTTTTTTATAAATGTCGGTTTTTATTTAAAAAGTGAAAATTCACATATTTAGAAAATTATTTAGATAAAATAAATATTATTTTTGGAATCAGGACGTCGAAATTATCCAACGGTGATTTTTTCATAATTTTCTGAGACAGTCAGATTTTTGGGTAAAAATTAAATACCATTTAAATATATAATGTGTTTTATGACATCATAATGACCCAATGGTGATGTAATAAAATACCATAATCCTTATGTTCGGCCAATATGTGTTTTATCATTAAAATAATGAGGTTTTGGGTTTTTTTGACTTACTTTTCAAAGCATTAATGGAGCCCTCAAGACTTATTCAACACTTTGCCTTTTTAAATTAATTTCCATGGGAGGGTGACTCACCTCCACATAAGCAACCCTAATTTTTTAATAAGTTCGGACCTTGGCCTTGTAAAATTTTGTTTTCCTCTTTCCTTTTCCAGAAACCATGGGCAAATACCATGGGATGGTTTGTGGTTTGGATTATTTTAATATAAGGGGTTTCAAACCTAAATAATAAAGAATTCCCTCACCTTTCCTATATAAACCCACCCAAGCTCCCACTTCATCCGCACTAAAATCCCTTGGAGTTCATCCAACCTCTGCCCTACTCTCTCTAGAATCCTCCCAAGGTGCCCCAAGCTCCCAAGAAGCCTCTCACAAGCCTCTCTCTAGCCTTTGGAAGCACACTTCCAAGTAAGGGTTTTTTTCTTCCTTTCTCATTTTTGTCAATTTTCTTTAAGTTGTATTGCCCTTTTTATTTCAATTATGAATGTTGGGGTATGGTTTCAAACCTCCCCCATACTGCCCTCTTATTGTTTGAATGATGGGATAACCCTTTCTCTCTCATTAAATGCCTCCCATGTACACCCGTTACTATGCCGAAATTCTGAAAGGATCTTCTCTCTCTTCTTTTACATTCAAGCAATACTTTTGTTTCATGAATCTAAATTACATTTCGATTGTTGGGAAATGTATATATATGACCTCCTTATTGTCCATTACATGTAAATATGATGAGGAACCCCTTTCTCTCTCATCAACCTTTTTTATGAATTCTTATGTCACGCCGTTACGCTGCCGAAATCGCACCGATTTTCTAAGCCAATGTCTTTGTGTAGTGAATACCATGCCCATTTCTCGATCAAGGGTATTCAACTTTATGAACATTTAAATATTGATTTTAAAGTTTCATGTATTAATTCCACATTCCTTTATCGTGGAATAAATGATTATGTTTTATGAATCCATGTTTTATGATCCATGTGGCACACTTATGCATGAAATGAAATGTTTAAGAAGGGTGCGCCCTTTATAGCGCTCCAATGCATTGGGTAAAGTATAGTATCATGATACGTCATGTGCAATGAGTGTTGACTCATGCTAATTCAAGTGCAATGAGGGTTTACTCGTGCTTCAAGTGCAATGAGGGTTTACTCATGCTCCATGTGCAATGAGCCTTGGCTCATGCTAATTCAATGTTAAGTGTTGTTGCCACATTTCCATGTTATGATTATCATGCTTTATCATGCCTTTATGTTCATGTTACTCTTATGCTCTATTGATGTTCCTATTGCCTAACATGTATTGTACTCCTCATGTTATTCATTTTGTACTCCCTTACTGGGCTTTATAGCTCACCCTTTTCTTATGCATGTCCTCAGGTTATCCCATGCAATGCTAAGTACGAAGGAATGTAGTGGTCATGTAAAGGATGTTTTCAATAAAGATGTTGTATTTAAAGTTTAAAGTTTTTATGTAATGATCCTAAGCCCCAAAGACACTAAACCTCTCGATCTTCTTTGTTGTATCAAGTGAAGTTTTATGTAATAAAGCATGTTTAAGTTGTAATAAAAAGCAGGGTTGTCATAGTTGGTATCAGAGGATAGGTTTAGTTATTTTTGGGATTAGGAAACCCTAGTAAAGCCTTAGATACAAGACTAAGCATAATAAAAACATCCCTATGTTTTGGTAAATACTAAGTAAGTGGTTTATCAAACAAATACATCCCTGTCTGGATACGAGCAGGTAGAGGCGGCTCTGGCACAAATGTATCCTAGGGGTAAAACTCGAAAACACCGCTTTGAGCTAGACTCGAACGAGAACTGGTGCACGACAACGGGCCTTGCTGCACTCTTGGTTAAGACACTCCCGGGGGATATGTTTTGATAAATTCACAATCTTAGTATGAACCCTTATTAAGGGAAAAATTCCCCTAAGAATATATTTTAGAAGGAAGATCATGAAAAGCCTGGATTGAATCCTATAGACTCATGAGTTAAAGAGATTAAAGTTTATTTATTAGTCATCAACTTTTGTCTTTGGATTACCCTTTATGTGTTACCCCTAACCTTCCTTTTATTCCAGCCAATGGCCGGTAATAGGAGAACTCGGGCTAACAACCGTTGTGAAGATCAGTGTGATGATTGTACTTATGAGATGCCCAATCCAATGGGAGCGGGAATCGAGAACTTTGTCACACTTCTCTCTCAGCTAACTCAAGTTTTGAATAGAAACACTGGTCAAGAGGAACGTTCAACCCCCCTAATAAAGAACAAGTCGCTATTGAAAGCTTCATGATACAAAGGCCTCCTACTTTTAGTGGATCATCCGATCCCACGATCGCTGAACAATGGATCAACTCCATTGAAAAGATATTCTCCATCCTCCAATGCTCTGAAAAAGAGAAGGTTCTCCTGGAGGCTTATCGTATGGAGGGTAAAGCTGATCAATGGTGGACGTTGATCAAAAATACGAATCCTGAGGAGGATATCGAGGCTTTGGAATGGAAGGAATTCCGGAAGATGTTTTTTGATAAATATTTTCCGCGCACCCTCCGTCTTAAGATGGAAAGGGACTTCCTTTCCCTCAAACAGAAAGATAAAGAATATGTGGGAGCGTACAAGGCATACTTCACAAGGCTTGCACGATACGCTTCCGGCTTTGTCGTTACCCCCGAATGCAAGGTTGACCGCTTCTTTGGTGGGCTGAAGCCTAGCTTGCGGAAAGCATTAGCGATCCGTGACTTCGACAGCTATGAGGAAATTGTCCGATGTGCCCTCAAGGTTGAAATGGAGATCGGAGAATCACAGGGGTATCATGGGGACAATAAGCGTAAGGTGGACTTCAATGCTGGTGGTCCGATGGATAAATCCAACGGTGCTAAGAAGTTCCAGCACCCCACTTGCCAAAAGTGTGGAAAGAAGCACCCTGGAAATTGCCTTAGGGGGACAAGAAAATGCTTCAAGTGTGGAAGAGAAGGGCACCTAGCTGTTAACTGTCAGCAAGAAGGACCCGCAGCTACGATAGAGGAGAGGAACGCTCCGTTCGAACCTCAACGTGTTGTTCAATGCTAAAAATGCAAAGAACCGGGTCATTTTGCAAATCAGTGCCCTAATCCAAGGGTTATCGGAGGCAACCAGCAACCTCCAAGACAGCAAGGAAGAACTTTTGCCATCACTTCTGCCGAAGTGAACCCCGACAACGAAGTGGTGACAGGTACGCTGGTTATTCATTCAAGAATAGCGAACATACTTTTTGATTCAGGTTCTACGCATTCTTTTATATCTCAAAAGTTTAGTAGAACAATCCCTGCACCACCACAAATCATAGAAGTAAAGATGTCGGTGAGTACGGAAAATGGGGCAATCATTGCATCCCATGAGTATAAGTCCTCCCCTGTTATAATCTGTGGATTCAATTTCTCGGCAAACCTCGTCATACTCCCTTTGGTGGAATTTGATGCGATTCTTGGCATGGATTGGATTTCCTTATATAGAGCCAACATAAATTTCCGGGAGAGGGAAATCACACTCCATATGGAGAATCGACCCCCGATTCTTTACAAGTGTCAGGAGGAAGATGAATCTCCTTTAGCTCCATCATCTCAAGTATGGATATTACTACCTTATGAGCACGCATATCTGGCTCAGATGATTGAGTCCAAGGAAGAAACCACCCTTGAAGAAATGCCTATTGTGAGGGAATTCGCTGAAGTATTTCCTGAGGAACTTCCTGGTCTTCCTCCAAGAAGAGATGTTGAGTTCTCAATTGAACTTATACCTGGGGCGCTACCAATATCCAAGACTCCATATAGAATGGCTGTTGTTGAGCTTGAAGAGCTGAAGAAACAACTACAGGAGAATCTGGATAAAGGGTTTATACGCCCAAGTGCATCACCATGGGGTGCACCAGTCCTCTTCGTCAAGAAGAAGGATGGGTCAATGCGGCTTTGCATCGATTATCGTGAACTTAACAAAATCACGATAAAGAACAAGTATCCTATCCCAAGAATCGATGGCTTGTTTGATCAGCTGCGTGGAGCACAATACTTCTCCAAGGTGGACTTGCGGTCGGGATATTATCAAGTAAGGGTGAAGAAGGAAGATATCCCCAAGACTGCTTTTCGTACAAGGTACGGGCACTATGAATTCATAGTAATGCCTTTCGGACTCACCAATGCTCCAGAAATATTCATGGACTCGATGAATAGAGTCTTTAGAGATTACCTAGAAAAATTTGTGGTAGTCTTTATAGATTATATTCTAATATACTCCAAAACCAAGGAGGACCATGAGGAGCATTTAAGAACTGTACTGGAGACTTTGCGCAAAGAGAAGCTCTATGCCAAGTACAACAAGTGTGAGTTCTGGTTGAAGGAGGTCTTATTCTTGGGCCATATCATCACAAGCAGTGGGATATCTGTGGACCCCTCCAAAACAGATGAAATTGAGGGATGGCCGAGGCCAACATCGGTAACTGATATCCGTAGCTTCTTGGGGTTAGCTGGATATTATCGACGATTTGTGAGAAATTTCTCACGATTGTCCAACCCTCTTACCAAGCTAACTCGAAAGGGAGTAAAGTTTTCTTGGAGTGATAAATGCGAAGAAAGCTTCAAGGAGTTGAAAAGGAGGCTTATCACTGCACCCGTGCTCACTTTACCCACAAGTGGGGAGCTTTTTGTGGTATTCAGTGATGCTTCGAAGAAGGGCTTAGGATGTGTGCTGATGCAGAATGATAAAGTGATATCCTATGCCTCAAGGCAGTTGAAAATCCATGAGCGAAACTATCCAACGCATGATCTGGAGTTGGCGGCGGTGATCTTTGCCTTGAAAATCTGGCAGCATTATCTCTATGGAGAGAAATGTGAGATATATACTGACCACAAGAGTCTTAAATATATATTCACACAGAAAGAGCTTAATATGCGCCAGAGAAGATGGATAGAGCTCATCAAGGATTATGACTGTTCAATACATTACCACCCTGGGAAAGCAAACAAGGTGGAGGATGCCCTAAGTAGAAAGGATCCAGCTATTCTATCAATGATGAGAATTGAGAAGGATCCAATCTTCTTAGACTTGATGAAGATGGATGTGGGAATCATAAAGAAGGGAACATCATCAATCCTTTCACAAATGATTGCTCAACCATCTCTTTTGGAAGGGATAAAGGATGCTCAAAAGGATGATACAGAAATACAATAAAATGTGGAAGCTATCAAAAAGGGAAAATCCTTAGAGTTTAATGTTAATGAAGAAGGAATTGTGTGGTTTGGGAAAAGACTATGTGTTCCATCAAGTTCGGAGCTGAAGAAGGAACTTTTGGATGATGCACATAGTTCAAATTTCTCTATTCACCCAGGGAGCACAAAGATGTATCGAGATCTCCGAGAAAACTTTTGGTGGGATAATATGAAGAAGGAGATCGCTGAATATACATCAAAGTGCCTGGTGTGTCAGCAAGTGAAGGCAGAGAGGCAGAAGTCTAAGGGGATGATGCAACCATTGCCCATACCATAATGGAAATGGGAGAACATCACCATGGACTTCGTCACTGGACTTCCAAGGACATCCAAAGGAAACAATGCAATCTGGGTTGTTGTGGATCGTCTTACAAAGACTGCACACTTCATTTCTATTCGAGAGGATTTCTCTTTGGATCAACTGGCACTGATATATATCAGGGAAGTGGTACGGTTGCATGGAGTACCACTATCTATTGTGTCTGACCGAGATCCAAGATTTACCTCTAAGTTTTGGAAGAGTCTTCAACATGCTCTGAATACTGAACTGAACTTCAGTATGGCCTATCATCCTCAAACTGATGGCCAATCCGAGTGGACTATCCAAACACTTGAGGATATGTTGAGAGCGTGCTCAATGGACTTTAAAGGAGGATGGGATCAACATCTTCCTCTAGTTGAGTTCTCTTATAATAATAGTTTCCACTCGAGCATCCAAATGGCACCATATGAAGCCCTGTATGGGAAAAGGTGTAGAACACCGACATGTTGGGATGAGGTCGGTGAACGTAAGCTGATTGGACCAGAAATGGTCGAAGAAATGGTGGAGAAGGTGAAAACCATTTAGCAGCATATCAAGGCAGCCCAAAGTCGACAGAAGAGTTATGCAGATAATCGTCGACGAGACATTGAGTTTAAAGTCGGAGACATGGTGTTTTTACGCATATCTCCATGGAAGAAGGTCATGAGGTTTGGAAAGAAAGGGAAGTTAAGTCCAAGGTACATCGGCCCCTTCGAGATTCTTGATCGTGTTGGGGCTGTGGCCTATCGACTAGCACTTCCACCTACTATGGCCAAGGTGCATGATGTCTTCCATGTATCCCTCTTAAGGAAGTACATACCAGACCCTTCACATTTACTCTCTTCCGAGGTGGTACAATTAGAAGATGATCTTTCTTATGAGGAGAAACCAGTGAAGATCTTAGATCGTAGAGAAAAAGTTCTACGAAATAAGACAATGCCCCTCGTCAAGGTGTTGTGGAGAAACCACAAGTTTGAAGAAGCAACATGGGAGTCAGAGGATATGATGAAGCTAAGTTACCCACATTTGTTTTAGTGTGGTAAAAGGAAAATTTCGAGGGCGAAATTTCTTAAGGGGGGAATGTTGTAACGACCCAAAGTTTCATTAATGAAAATCCCTCCTGGCCTAGTTAAATGTCTCTTTATGAAAAATGTTTTTATAAGATGTCAACTTCTTTAGTTTTACGTTAAGATTTGTGACCATTACTTTTATAGCCGTTGAACAGTGATCATCTGGGTAGTTTAAATATAAGGCTTTAATGAACCAATTTTCTACTCAGACAAAGGAAGCGATGGCCTCATCCAGTAGAATTTCCCCTTACGAAGCCCATTTGTCATAGCTCGGAAAAGAGGTGGCGTCTTTGGGCTTTGCCCTTGACCAAGCCCAAGATGAGCTTCATCAAGTCAAGCTCGAACGTGATCGTCTACGGGAAAAATGGAAGTTGATTGAAATTACAACTCGAGCGATGTTATCCGAGTCACCCCAAGAGTCTGTCACCATCGCGCACCTTACCCTTAGGTCTTATGCGGCTATTTTAAGGGGTTATGTAACAAATAAGTATCACCATGTTCATGTACATTATTTTTTTTATATAATAATGAATATAATTTCTAGTCATTTTTGATACATTGTAATTAGTTTTTAAAGTACAAATGGTGTTTTTAGTTATTATTTAATTAAGAATTATATTTTATTAAATTAAAGGATTTTTGAATTAAATAATATTTTAATAAAATATTATTATTAATATTAAATTATTTTTTTTATTAAGTATAAATGATCTTATAATTTTATGAATGCAATTAAATTTTTTATTAAGGTTTGAAAGCCATTTCTGTCAAAACCCGTGAATTTTTTTATAAATGTCAGTTTTTATTTAAAAAGTGAAAATTCACATATTTAGAAAATTATTTAGATAAAATAAATATTATTTTTGGAATCAGGACGTCGAAATTATCCAACGGTGATTTTTTCATAATTTTCTGAGACAGTCAAATTTTTGGGTAAAAATTAAATACCATTTAAATATATAATGTGTTTTATGACATCATAATGACCCAATGGTGATGTAATAAAATTCCATAATCCTTATGTTCGGCCAATATGTGTTTTATCATTAAAATAATGAGGTTTTGGGTTTGTTTGACTTACTTTTCAAAGCATTAATGGAGCCCTCAAGACTTATTCAACACTTTGCCTTTTTAAATTAATTTCCATGGGAGGGTGACTCACCTCCACATAAGCAACCCTAATTTTTTAATAAGTTAGGACCTTGGCCTTGTAAAATTTTGTTTTCCTATTTCCTTTTCCAAAAACCATGGGCAAATACCATGGGATGGTTTGTGGTTTGGATTATTTTAATATAAGGGGTTCCAAACCTAAATAATAAAGAATTCCCTCACCTTTCCTATATAAACCCACCCAAGCTCCCACTTCCTCCTCACTAAAATCCCTTGGAGTTCATCCAACGTCTGCCCTACTCTCTCTAGAATCCTCCCAAGGTGCCCCAAGCTCCCAATAAGCCTCTCACAAGCCTCTCTCTAGCCTTTGGAAGCACACTTCCAAGTAAGGGTTTTTTTCTTCCTTTCTCTTTTTTGTCGATTTTCTTTAAGTTGTATTGCCCTTTTTATTTCAATTATGAATGTTGGGGTATGGTTTCGCACCTCCCCCATACTGCCCTCTTATTGTTTGAATGATGGGAGAACCCTTTCTCTCTCATTAAATGCCTCCCATGTACACCCGTTACTATGCCGAAATTCCGAAAGGAACTTCTCTCTCTTCTTTTACATTCAAGCAATACTTTTGTTTCATGAATCTAAATTCCGTTTCGATTGTTGGGACATGTATATATATGACCTCCTTACTGTCCATTACATGTAAATATGATGAGGAACCCCTTTCTCTCTCATCAACCTTTTTTATGAATTCTTATGTCACGCCGTTACGCTGCCGAAATCACACCGATTTTCTAAGCCAATGTCTTTGTGTAGTGAATACCATGCCAATTTCTCCATCAAGGGTATTCACCTTTATGCACATTTACATATTGATTTTAAAGTTTCATGTATTAATTCCACATTCCTTTATCGTGGAATAAATGATTATGTTTTATGAATCCATGTTTTATGATCCATGTGGCACACTTATGCATGAAATGAAATGTTTAAGAAGGGTGTGCCCTTTATAGCGCTCCAATGCATTGGGTAAAGTATAGTATCATGATACGTCATGTGCAATGAGTGTTGACTCATGCTAATTCAAGTGCAACGAGGGTTTGCTCGTGCTTCAAGTGCAATGAGGGTTTACTCATGCTCCATGTGCAATGAGCCTTGGCTCATGCTAATTCAATGTTAAGTGTTGTTGCCACATTTCCATGTTATGATTATCATGCTTTATCATGCCTTTATGTTCATGTTACTATTATGCTCTAATTATGTTCCTATTTCCTAACATGTATTTTACTCCTCATGTTATTCATTGTGTACTCCCTTACTGGGCTTTATAGCTCACCCTTTTCTTATGCATGTCCTCAGGTTATCCCATGCAATGCTAAGTACGAAGGAATGTAGTGGTCATGTAAAGGAAGTTTTCAATAAAGATGTTGTATTTAAAGTTTAAAGTTTTTATGTAATGATCCTAATCCCCAAAGACACTAAACCTCTCGATCTTCTTTGTTGTATCAAGTGATGTTTTATGTAATAAAGCATGTTTAAGTTGTAATAAAAAGCAGGGTTGTCATACATATTATTACTTTATTTCTAACATAAATATCCATTAATACAAAACAATAATTGAAATGTACTAGCATATTTGGAAGACTAGGTATATAAAATGTTGGAATCAAAATAAAGAGTCTTTATTTTAAACTATACGATGAGATAATAAATCCATTTTAGCTCCTAAAACTACATGGGATAACCTAGGAAATACATATATAGAAGGTGTGATCTAAAAAGCCCAGTATGAGAATGAACACAATAAGGAAAAAAACATGCGGGTCAAAGGTATAACATGATATCATAAAAGAGAATGGTTGTGAGTAATAACATGGGATCATAACATAAAGAAAATGGTATCAAAAGATCATGGAAACATAGGAAATTCAAAATAAACACAAAAATGACATAAGCATAAGTCAAGGATAACTTTCAAGACACCATCACATGGTGGATAGAGTCCCATAGTGGATTAGGCTTACTCCCAAATGCCATAGAAAACATCTCATGATACAAAAGATTTACCCAATGCATTAGTGTTATATATAAGAACTCCTATAATAACATGTTTATGATTATTTGTTCCATAAAAATGAAATCAACTATAAGTCATAAATATTATAATTACCCATAGAAATAAAATGGGTGGCATAATCTTGCCTCATATCATAATAAAATGTGATTTCTTAAATAAGGAATTTGAGAATTGATCATAACGTATGGATTACCCCATAAAAGTAAGGTAGAATAAGCTAGGTATATATGTTATAGACATATATATATAATTTAAAATCATTCCATAACATTAAAGAGAGTGATAAAGTGATTTAGAGAGAGAATGGTCATAACCTAAAGAAAAGGGTGGTTTAGAGAGATCCCTTACCTTGAGTTTGAATCGTCATGTACGTTCTATATCTTCCTGAATAATAAAATTAAGTTAATTATAATTTATTAAGAACATTTTTCAACTTTATTATTCCTTTTATTTTTTATTATCATGTTATATTCAATTACTTAATCATTTAGGTTCATGTTGGTTGTTTTGATGATGTTCGACACATATATACAAAATAACTTTGGTAAGTTTACTAAGGTCAAAGTGATTATTATTTAATCACATAAAAAATAATAATCATGAAATAATTATACTTTTTATACATTGACTATAATTTTAATACCAACAATGAAATATAGTTTTGAAAAATGAACCATGTTTCAATCATTGAGATGGAAAGTCGTACGTACGCATGAGTAACGTGTCCATTTTTAAATGATCATAATGGAAATAAGGTAAGTATTATTTTAACATTAAATAATTATAATTATATCATAAGTATCATATTATTTCTTTAAATATAATAATATATACCATCTATGTGATAAAGTAATAAAAAATAAATCACATCACATCATGGAGGTGGTAATCTACATGCACACACAAATAATATTATAATCCTTCAATGAATGGAAAGTTAAGAAAATATATGATATATTAATTTTACGTAATTATAAATATGTTATTAATATAATATATAAAAATTAAAACCATTATCATAAATATCTATAAGAGGCAATGATTGAAAATAGATTACATCTGTTGTAAGGTAGTTATCTGCCACTCACATGAATGATGGCTTCGTTTCCCATTTGATGGAAGAGGAGATGGATGTAGGTTATTAAATTTACTTAATAGAATATATTTAAATGGTAGATACTGATTTTATTGTATCATCATGGTTTAATAATATTATCAATAGGTGGAATAATAAATAAAACAAAAATGATCAGTTAAGAACGAAACCTCTTCTTCAGAAAACCTCATTAGGTTTACACCAAAAGCCTTCCTTGGTGGGGTTTATAATAAAACCAAGAGATTTTGTAAGTTTTAGGAGAATTAAGTAAGGTTTTTGGTATTAATTTTCCAAAAAAATGTTTTTTATGTGTTAAAAAAAGAGGAGAGGGCTAACCTTTTATAAGTGAGGGGAGGGGAACTTTTAGAATTTCTAAAAATAAAAAATTAATATTAATTAATTTTCATAGAACAAGGGATCCAAACTAATATAATTCAAAAATTGGATGAATATGGGTTGAAATATTCTCATAAAATAATATTTTTATATGTTTAGAAAAGTTTTTTACCCTTATATATTTGTTTTAACTCACATTAACCCTTTTTGGCAATTACCTTGATAACAAAGTTTTTACTGTTTAAGGGTCAAAATAGTTACTATAAATGGAAAATTGAACAATATATGGGCCATCATTGATATTTTAAATCATATCAAAATAAATTTTGCAAATATAGGATTTTTAAAAATTCTAAATCATTTAATAAAATATTTATTATTATAAAATATCATTAATGTCATTTTTGGAACTATTCATTTAATTTGACTTTGAAAACAACATGAAAGTAATGGAATTAAAATATAATAATTTAAAACATAGCTAATTTTTTTTATTTGTCTAAAAAATTCTTGGAAAATAATATTTATTTTAAATTATATTACTTTTAATATTTTTAAAATCACTTATTTTATTTTTCTATTAATTAAATCAATATTTTGTAAGCATTACGCAAGCATTTGAGGTAATTTTTTCATCACTAAAAATTAGAAATAAATTACCCTAATAAAAAAAAATTTATATTTAAAATTATTATATATAACTGAACATACATTTTTTATCCCAATCATGAAATATTAAACTTATTAAAATTAAGAAAGTGTCATTTTTGTCTTTATCTTTTACTTAAATATCATGAAGGCCACAATCAAAGAAATATGGAACCAAATGGACATATATTCGAGAATTGGATGTAAATTGATTAAACAGAATCATAAAATAGGTTCAAAAAAGTGTTATGACCAAATTTTAGTCCTTATTATATTATTTTTAACCTTAATTACCTAATTTACCCTTATCGTGGTGATAATTTTTTGTTATAGTTACTATTCATAATGACTAAAAAATAAAAGGGTTATATTTACCAAATTTCTACCTCATGATTCAAAATATAGAATCCATTATTCAATATTCAATTCATATTATTTGTATAATTTAATTGAAAATTAGACTCGTGAGACACGATGAAAAATGGTTTTTACATAAAAATGCCTTTTTAAGTCCAAAAATGAACTTATACCAAAATATGATATAAAAATAATTAAAATGTAATTAATTATATTAAATATAACTAAATAGTAAATATTTTTATTTTTTATAAAATTAAAATCATAACAGTACTTTTAAATTACATAATTTATTGAAAATAAATGACAGCTTTACAGAAAACGGTATTTTTCATTATTCACTGAAAAATTACCCTTTTCAGTAAAATATTGAAATTTCATCATAAGATTATTTTGATATGATGATTTAAAAAAGGATCTAATTTTTATAAAACATTATTTCTAGAAGTTCCATAAAATTATTATAATATTATCTCATAAAAATAAATAAAATTTTATTTTGATGAAAACAAATTTTTTGAAGAATAAAATGACTTTAATATAAATTGAGTGATTATTTACTAATAAGTTTTCAATAAAAAGTATTAAATTTACATATATTTCATAAATAAATTAATCTTATTCATACCCACCAATTTAACAGCTTCCTTATAATGGTCATATTCAAATATTAATATTTTATGGTTCATTTAGTCTCGATGTTGCATGTCATATGCGCTATCGAATATAGTTTTATTTTTTAAAATCTATAAGTGTTACATCATTAACCTTACATGATATACATGATCTATATAAGGGTAAACCATTTTACCCTTACATAGTTATCTTTTTTGGAAAATAATAATTAAAAACTCAGTTTTCATTTCTTCTTCCTCCAACTCAACCTGTAATGCCTTTTTTGATGATTTAAAATAAAGAAAGTTATGGAATTGATTCTTTATCCCGCTTAAAATGTTTTAACACATGTTTAAAATGTTTTTAATACTTAAATGTTCAATATTTGAGTGAAATATAAAATTTATTAATTTTCTTAATTATGGGGTTTTAATGTTGTAATGCCTTTGGTATTTAAAAAAAATACTCAAACCTTCACTACCAGAATTTTTATGGTATCCACTTGAGAATAATTTTAGGTGTTTAGCTAAAATAAGATAATAACCATTTAATTTTATTTTTCCTTTAGGTTTTTATAGTTTCCATGAAATTCTATGCAAGGTGTTTCTCTACAGTTATTTCATCCTATAATGCATTGTTGATTGAGAATTCAAAGAAATGTATTTTTTATGCCCTAATACATGTTTTGTGAAGGTTGAATTTGAAATAAATCTTGAAAGATTATTTGATACTCTTCTATATGAAATTAACATGGCATATATATAATTAATAATGATATGGATTTCCTTTTTTATGGGTTTTATTTCCTCTCACTATTTTATATATATGAATTCTAAGATGGTTTTTACTCATTTTCAAAGATATTTTAAAGGATATTTTTATAAAAGTGATGGATTAGTCTGAATTTTAACTTCTAAAGTGAAGTTCCATTATTTAAATGAAATTGGTTGATTAATTAAATTAATTACACATGGTTTTAATTCTCTATTTATTAAAATGACCAAGCACCAAATTTTATTATTCTCCTTGTTTATTAATTGGGAATCCTTGGGTAATTTGGAATAAATGATTTTTTTTCATGTGGGAATTTTTTTCCCATGTATTAAAATGACATCAAGATTTTTAAATTATAAATGTTATCTTGAATTGCTGTCTATTTTGAAATAAATTTTGGGTTAAAGGCCTATTTGGTATTTTGATAATGACTTGTGAAAGGAAGTGGGTGTGATTACCCTTTTGAATGTTTAATTATAAATAAAGGTGTGATTTTAAATTAATAGTTTTTAAAGTACTAATTGTCACATTATGATGATCCCCTCTTATTATAGTCCCTTATTGTGACTTACTTAATTCCTTTTCTTCCTATTTATGGGTGTTGATAAAGGAATTACTTACTTCAAGAGAGTTAAAGGGTGAGTGAGAGATGTCAACTGAGAATGATCGAAATGTTAGGGGCTTAGGCTATGTTGATATTGATAAGGATCCACTTTGTGATAATCATAACCTAATTATCTCACTAACCTTACTTGACTTGTCATGGGAACCTGGATAGTTGAATGATATGATATAGATTTATGATTTAGTAGTGGAATCACACCCCATCTAGTGAATCCTATATAACATGATATTTGTAGGATATAGACGTGTGTCTTGGAAAGTGGGTGTGTGTGGACTTAGTTTTCTTGAGACTTGTGATACATGATATAATCTCAGTGATCAGTCATGAATTTTTAACTAGCTTGACTATGGTGGACCCACTATCGTATCTAGGTTGTTCCAAGAAATCATTGCACTTGACAATAGACACATGAAATGATTATTGTCACTACTTATAACTAGAGTTTTTTTGATTGATTAATTAAAATAATTTATTAATATTCTTATTCAGATATTTGACCTTTACTATATTTTATTGACTATTGTACAACTTGTTCATATTTGGTGCAAGTTCTTACCCCTTATCGATTTATCAAACATTATCTAGTGAAATGGGTTTCAAATATTTTCAAGTAAATGTTTGGTTTTCAAATGATAAAAAGTTATGTTTCCAGTTTAGGTTTCATAAATGAGTTATAAATTCTTAAAGATATATTTTTAAAACCAATATTATTGTAATATGATATTCTGGGATATAGTTTCTTATTCTAAAAATTAAGGCCTTTTTCTTAATTTTGGTACTCTCTTTTATCACTTCTAAATTAACTTATGAAGAAACTACATAGAATCTTGTGAAATCCTACTGGGCTTTGTATCTTACACCCCACTTGTACAATTTGGTGTTTTCAGCTTTTATGTTCTTATAACAGGTGATTGTGTTCACTTCATATTATTTTGTGGGTTTTTTCTTAGTTGGTCAAGGGAAGGTGACTTGAGTCATTGTGGGTGTTCATGGACCACTAGGAGATGGGTTTTGGTAGTTTTGTTCTACTTTGAGTTTTGTATCATTTACTTATACCCTAATATGGTTGTATTGATTTATTTATGAAATGGTGTTTATACAGAGATCTTTGATTTTGTTTCTTATGTTGTGGGTGGAATCATTCCCAAAGGATGTTTTTGGATTCCCAATAACTTTTCACCAACCCATGGGGATCGAGAATGCTCTTCAGGTTAGTGGAAAATCGGTTCACATGTTGGTTTAGATGGTATTTTGTGTTGGTTCATTACAAAAATCCAATGCAAAAAAATTTCCGATGCATGACCTTGAACATACTGCAGTAATTTATTCTTCAAAAATTTGGTGTCATTTTTATATGGGAAGAACTGTTATATATATTAAGATAATAAAATTTTAAAGTATATTCACTGAAAAATAATTGAACATAAGGCAAAGCTTATGGTTATAATTGATA
Source organism: Viscum album (assembly GCA_963277665.1). NCBI lineage: Eukaryota > Viridiplantae > Streptophyta > Magnoliopsida > Santalales > Viscaceae > Viscum > Viscum album. The sequence continues at coordinate 1,123,508,413 of OY728121.1, forward strand.
AAAGGTTATGTTTTCAAAATTTATTATCATCCAAGTAAAGAAAACGTGGTAGTAGATTATTTGATTGTAAGTAATGATTTATCATTAATCATTTCACATTTAGATAATGATCCATAAATTAATGATTTAACAAAAATTTGATTGGAAATTTAGCATGTGTAAACCTATTATCTTATTGATCAAGTAATGGTATAGTCATACTTATTGGAAAGAATAAATTATGACAAGAAATAAGATTTTTGATTAAAATAAAGGATAAAATTGATAAGGTAAGAGAAGTTACATGATTTTATTATTGAATAATAGATTGTTATAAGATTTGGAAGGTGGTTATGTTTACCGAGTGACTCTCAGTTGAAAAAGGAATTATTGAGTGAGGCTCACAACTCTCTATATTCAATTCATCTAAGAATAAAAAATATGTATAGATATATTCATGTATATTTTTGGAGGGAAGGAATAAAGAAATATATTTCTTATTTTACCTTGAATTTTTTTATTTATAAATAGGTTAAAGCTGAAAAACAACTCTCAAATGGAATGCTTCATTCACTGTCAATTCTATAATGGAAATGGGAACATATATCCATGTATTTCATCATGGGTTACCAAATTCATCTCAAAGTCATTATGTTATATGGTTTATTGTTGAATTTTTTACCAAATATATATTTTTTATTCACATATGATATGATAAATATTTGGATCATCTTTCTTGAATCTATCTTAAAGAGATAGTAAAATTTCATGGAGTTTTTCATTCTATTGTATCTAATCATAATCTAAGGATTAAATATAGGTTTTTAAAGGAATTTAGATTTCATTGGGTACTAAATTAAGTTTCAATATAGATTTTAATACCCAAATTGATAGAAAATCATAGTAGACAATTTAAAGTTTTGGAGGATATACTCTATGATTATTCATTATATTATCAAATAGGTTTGGATAAACACATTTAATTAATGTAATTTTATTATAATAATTTTTTTTCATTCAAGTATATAGATGTAACTATTGGAATCATTATAAAAAAAGTGGTTTTGAACTCCAGATTTTTGGGATGATGTTGGGGTGAGGACGTTATTGGGACCCAAATGGTGGTCAGAGATGGTAAAAAAGTTCAAATTTATTAAACACCATATGAGGGAATATCAAAGACAGAAAAAGATATATATAGATAATAAAAGAAAATATCTTTCATTTGAGTTGGAGGATTATGTTTTTCTTAAAATAACTCAATGTAAAGGTGAGATTTGTTTCAGTGAGAAGGTAAAATTATGACCATTATTTATTTTTCTATTTGAAATACTATAGAAATAAGGATTGATGTCTAACTGAGTAGCCTTAGCTCTATGTTTATTTCAAGTACATAATTTTTTTCATGTTTCATTATCAAAGGAATATATAACTGATGCATATCATATATGGATCCTTGAAGTAGTGTTGTAGGAAGAGATTATTTCTTATAAGGAAAAGCCAGTTTGGAGTCTTGATCCTAGAGAGAATGCTTTAAAAAATAAGGTAACCTGTTTGGTTAAAGTTTTAAAGAAAATTCATATGGTTGAAGAAGATACATGAGAACCTAAAGAAGATAATATGGAAAAATATCCTCACATGTTTACTAATGAGTAGAAATTATGAGGTAGTAATTTATTTAAGGGATGGGGTTTAGTATCTAGATATATTTTAAAATTTAATTATAGGGGGGGTGAGGGAGAATGTAGTATCCAAGTATATTTTTTAATAATAATTTCTTGGTGTTCTAGTATATATTAAAGAGTTATATTTGTTATAATTATCCAAAAAATTGATTTAATCAAAGCTTATATATTATTTCTCATGCAATCCAATTTATTAGAATTTATTTTATAATAAAATTATGAATTTATTATTATATCTAAGATTTTTAATATCTTTAAAAAATATTATGGCATGTTATGAAACAAGGGTGTGGATTTTTGGTTTAAAATGAAATATAGGTTATTCTAAGAGAATATATATATATTATTTTATCAATTTTATTATAAATTATAATATTTAATAGTTATATATGGATCTTAATGGAACAATATATATATATATATATTATAATTTAAAAATCTAAGGAAGGTATTTTATTTAAAATTTATTAAAAAATGAGGTGTGAAAGTAAGTTTTAAATGTGATGTATAACCGCTGTGTTTGATTAAAAATAATGCTAAAAGATTATAAATGATATTTTTATATAAAATTATGTTATTTAAGTTTTTAAAGTATTTATATTTAAAGTATATATTTTAATTTAATTTGGTTATAAATTGAGTTATACATTTGAATTCAAATTTCTTTTAAAATAATAAAATGAGTTTACATTAAAATTAACTTATTAATATTGTAATTTTATCTGAAATGATGTAAAACATTATATAAACTTATTTAAAATTTATCACCTTATAATATAATCAAATTATCATATAAATATTATTTAGTTAATATTAATTAATTTTTTTATCAAGATTAATATGAAAATAATCATTGATGCTCATGCAGTGCATGCGCGACATTAAAAAAGTCAAAATTAGAATCTTTAAGAAAAAAATTATCAGTAGATAAGGATATGATATAATTTTAAGATAAATATGATTTATAATTACTTATTTTTACTTATATTTATGAATTTTAATAATATATAACAAGTTAGGTATCTAAATGCTTACTCGGTGCTGGAGTAAGGTAAGAAAAGTAAAAAAAAAATATTTGAAATGTTATCAAGATATAAATGGAAATAAATAATATTATGTATGATTTTAGAATATAATATTTATTAATAATAAATTATATTTATATAATTAATTTATTTTAAATGTTACATAATAGGGTAATTATCCAAAATTCTTACGTAGCATCGATGCAACGATTGTGTAAGCATGTGAATAGTTGAAATAAATGGAATAAAAACAATATAAAGTGATAATGTTTAAATTAATTTTTTTTCATGAATTTAATGGTTAATTATTAAATATAAGTAACTATAGAAATATTAAGACATGAATTTTTTAGTTATTTAGATATTTTTAATCTGAAATTACATTAATTACCCTAAAACTCAATATAAATGGGTTATTTTGTTAAAAAAGATTTATGAAATTTTAGAAAAATCAATAAAAACTTATATTGACCCATATTTGGGTGATTAAATCTCGAAAAAATTCTTATCTTTTCCATTTATGAGCCACTTTAAAATTTAAAATTACACTTTTTACCCTTAATAATTAAATATATGTGAAAACACCACCAGATCTTATCTATAAATAGAGTAATTAGGCTATATTAACAAGAATTTACTTTTATACATGATTTTATTTAATTATTTATCTCTCTAAACTCTCTAAATTTTTATCCTTTCATTTAATAAACTTCACTAAATTCATTTCTCAACCAAACAACTTGATCAAAGTTGTTGTTTTAAAGATCAGAAAATATATGATTTACCCTTTCTTTTTTAATCGAACACTTTAGTTTATTTTTCTATTCTGAATATAATATAATATATTTGGAACGTATATTTTTTCAAATTTTTTTTAATCCTTATATTTTCTTTCTTAAAAGATAAAACACACAAATTCTAACTCTATTATATTTGATTCCATTTTATCTTGTATTTCCATATCTTTTTATCTTATTCTTTTATAATTTTTAAGACACTACCAAGTGGGATATGTAACTCATTAATGGGGTATTCATATTCTTTTAACCTTATTAAAATCCCATGTGGTATCAAAATTATTCCCCATATCGTATATAGACTAAAAAAACTATATATAATAGTGGGTCGATTAAGTCTCCACTTTGTAATTTTAATAACTTATTTTTTCATTTTTATTAGCATAATTATCATGGATGGAAAATTAAAAAAATTGTATTTTTATATATTTTATAATATTATAATTTCATCCCATATTGGTTTCATCACCATAAATGATAGATATACTTAAATAAATATATAACATTATAGATGTCAAATTCCCAAAATTCCTAATTTATTATAAAAAAATATATGAGTGGTGGAATTTCAAAAATTATTAACAAACATAATGAATATGGATTATATTAATATAATAAACATTTAATATGTATTTTTTATCTCTTTTATGGTGAAAACACTAAAATTCCATAAGGATGCAATTATAAACTACTCTGACTATCATACTTTAATAATCAAATATTGTGGACATGAAACATAAAATTTGATTCAAAGATGATTTTAAATGGATAATAATAACCATATAAAATTATATAATACACTTAATTTAATGTTATAATAAGGAGTAATACATTAAAATTTACTTTTATACAAGAGAGGACAGATGAGAGCATCTTTGAAGGAAGTAAGGGGTATTCTCTCTAACCTTAACTTTAAAATGTTTTAATTTTTTTTCTCGACTCTATCTAATGTATTATGAGAATTTTCATTCCCATATTGTTATTGATATTTATAATTATTATATTCTTCACTTTAATTTTACTCTTAATATAGAATTGGTTAACCCATTCTTTTAAAATCATTTCTTATAGGTTAACTATAAATTCATTTTATTATGAGTTAAAATGTAATATTTTATGAGCTTTATTCATGAAATGGTGAAATTATTGCTCCTATGTGTTGTAGTCATGTTATGGTTCTTGTAAATTATATATTATTATGTTTTTTTGTTATATAACCATATAATTCATTGAGCAATGATTTATTCTCCAGATAAAATATTTTGGAAGTAACAAAATAAGTTATTTAATAATAAGTTTTATTGTGGATATGATGCCCCAAGTAACTTTTATGATTTCCATATTTTTTCCTTTCTTAAAATATAGTTTTATATAATTATTTGATCAAATAATTTGATATAGTGAGTGAATATGGGTTTATATTAGCTCAAAGTTTATTATTTAAATGAAAAACTTTTCATGGGTTTTCATGTTTTTCAATTGTTTAATGGGTTTTCTTTATTTTTATAACCCTTATTGGGATTTATATGATCATACAATGTTTTCAAATAATTTATAGGATTTATGTATGAGTGGGAAGAATAAATAATTAAATGTTCTAGTTATATATTTTTTTCTTGAATGAAGCAAGTGTATCATTTTATGAACTTGATTTTTTGGAAAAAATGTAAACTACATGGAGGTGTGAGTTTTGTAATATAATGGGTTTAATAGTACTATAAAAATCTAAACCTAAAGGTTTTATGGATTTAAGTGATAAAATAATTTTGTAAAACATGTAATTATGGTGTTCTTATGTTCATGTGTTTGGAGAGGGAAACCGAGAGAGAGTTTCCCTACATTAGTCTCACCAAAAGATATCTCTTGTAATATATTGGTGAATGATCGAACCAATATCAAGGATCAAATTATATTAGAAGATAAGAGGGAGTATAGGAACCAATAAATGAGGTATTGTCATAGATATTTTTTATAAAAACCAGAATGAGAACCTTAGGAAGGTTAAAAATAATAAATTAAATCGCCATTTTACTTATAGTTTAAAAAAAGTCAGTTTGGCTCCTATCACAAGGTAATTGTTTCACTACCATCAGGTACTTGGTGCCCCTACTATACCAAAAATTTATTTTCCTTCCCCCATCCTCTAATTTACCTCCTAAAACCTAAATAAACTCAAAATTTAATTAATTTAATAATTAAAAACCCAATATTAAAATAAAATAATTACCCATTTTATGTGAATCTATATAGGATCCCCACAATCGGGCTTACCATCCTCAAGAAGATTTATTGTGATTCTAGAGGGTTAAATTCAATACATTAAGATTTAATATATATTTACTACTCCCAATTTCTATTCTGAATCTATTCATACCTCCAATGTGCCTCGACTAGTGGAATAACTTTCTTTTATAAAACATCCTCACTTCAGATGATGATACAAGTGGGTTTCTCCCTATAAGAACCATCTCATTCTATCTATATATTATCAAACTGAATAAAATGAGTAGTATTGAGTACATATATAATCAATTTAGGAAAATTTAATACATTATACATTACATTTAAATGATAAGGTAAAGGAAATTTTTATCTTGTTTCTCTAATACATTATAAGATTTTATAGCGTCTGATCAATTGTGGAGTCATTTTCCCTTGTTTTCCACTATTTGATGGTCCAATCAAAGTGAAAATTAAAGAAAACTATAGAAACATATGAACCATAACTTTAAATTCTAAATTTTATCACCTATGATTGGAATATGACTTCTGGTGACATTGATATGCAATCAATCATTTTTTAATCAATTTCATATACTCATTAATCGCTTGTACTATATTGGGGCCAATGAATTATGATTATTCAATTTTTTTCAAATATAGTAGAGAAAGACAAGATCCATCATATAGATCATCTAATGGATCCATATGAATATATGAATAATAAATATTATTATAATAAAAATATACTAATGATTTAATATCCTCCTAAGATCCACTTAAATCAAGAATATATGATTGAAAAATATCAACTATAATGTGAATGGTGTAATCTATCTGACCATTAGTTTGAGGGTGATTTGTTGTGATCATTTTTACTTTATTACTTAGACATCACTAAAATCTTTCCAAATTCTAGAAGTAAACCTTGATTCATGATCTACATCACATATTGTTTTCTTAATTTATCTATAGGAGTAGATTCCCATATAGGTAAGAAGTGAACTATCTTGGTCAAATGATCGATGATCACCCAAATTGTATCAAGAACTCTAAAGGATTTCGCTAAACTAGTTAGGAAACATATCAAGATTTTTCCCACTTCCATACTAGTATATGGATTGGTTAAAATTTACATATGGGTTGACAATTTTCGACCTTCACTTGTTGGTGAGTGTTACATCTGGAAACGAAACCACCCATCTTATGTTTCATATCATGCCACCGGAATTTCATGTGAATATCTCAATTAATTCTTGATACACCTAGGTGAATAATACTTAAAAAATAATTATATTCTCTCATTAATTCTTCCCTCATAATGTTTGGAAATGAAATCCTCCCTTGGACAAAGAAGAAAGAACCAGAATCTCAAAACCATCATTTAAGGATCCCTCCATCATAAAGCCTTTCTCGAATTATGCTATAATAATGATAGAATATTTGAGAGTCATTCACTCTCTCTATAATCAATTATGTAATATCAATATATTATAAAAACATCCCAATAATACCTTAAATTATATCCTTGTGTATCTTAATCTATAATGACATAAACCTCCATTACTCTTTTTCCTCATGCACCTTTTGGGGTTGGGATTTTCTATAGAGGTCATAAACCACCACATTCCCTTTCCCAAGTGCATAAAGGAGTTCTAAATCAAATGGTTATAAGTCATCCACCCAAAATTTTGTCCTCAAGTTTATATGATTTTGACAAAATATATACTTGAGGATCTTGTGGTTAGTCAATACCACACATCTCTCTCTAGAGAGACAGTGCCTCTAGTATTTCAGAGTATGCACTACATCTACCAATTCAATATCATTGGTTAGAAAATTATTTTTATATAATTGATGTTTTTAAGAACTATAGGACACCACATGATTTTCTTTCAAAATCACACAAATAATACCCACTACTGAGGCATCAAAATAAACCAAAAAATCTTTACTTGAATTTGTAAAGATCAAGATAGAAGTGAAGGTAATATTATTTTTCAACTATTGAAAATCTATCTAAAATTGATCAAAAAAAAAAACTTTACACACTTTTCCTTAAATTTTTTCATGATAAAATCTATTTGGGAGATGTCATGAATGGAGCAGATAAATTATCTAAGAAATCCAAAAATGATTAAAATTTAAAAAAAATTAATGGCTACATTCCACGATATCATCGTATGTGCCTTCTTAGGATCTACAGAGATTCTAGCCTCTTCTACCTCATAACCAAGAATTTTGACTTCTCAAATCCAAAAAGACCATTTTGAAATCTTGGTATAGAGTTGGTTCTCTCATAATGTATCCATTAAAATATGAATATTCCCACTATACCATTCTTGTGATCTTGAATATACAATATTTTCAACCATAAATACCACCAAGAATATGTATAAAAAGGTGTGAAATATTTTTTTTCATGAAGGGTATGAAAATAATATGTGTATTTTATCAATCCAAGAGGTTTAACCAAATATTCAAAGTGACAATTCTAGTATTGAAAATATGTCTTTTGAATGTATTTTATTCTCACATGGTGTTAATGTTAAATAGATTGTAGATAAATCAGTGAAGACATTTTAGAACCATTTAGTTGGTAAAATAAATATTTTATCCTAGATAATGGATATTAATTCTTCATGGTTACTTGATTTGGTTTCTGATAATCCATGCATAACCATAAACTCTCATCACCTTTGTTGGTGAAAAATAGGGTTTCTATAGAGATAAGTTTTAGGTATGATGAATCCCTTGTAATCAAGATCCTAAATTACAATTTTAAATTCCCTTATATAATTCCCCTTGTCCAGATAGATTGTGAAATGAAAGGTAGATTTTAATTTTTGATTTAGTGGATGGTTTATTTTGAAATTCCGGACCCAAAATGAGATTTTGAGAGCTTTAACAAATAAAAGTAATGTTTTTGGAAATGTAATGAGGCTTTGTTGTTGGTATGGGTGATCAAGATGGTATTAGAGCAACAGTTGGGTGGTCAGGATGCTAGTTTACAGTAGTAGCAGGCCACTGGCTAGACGGTGATGCAATACTAGGTATCTAATGGGCTGGGTAGTAGCATGATACCCTTTCTAAGATGAATATCCAACTGATGGGACACCAGATCACCAGTGATTCCTAATGTATTTTTTTGGGATTTATGGTCTATTTTTCTAATGTGGTAAAATTTATTTTTTTTGTGGAAAGGGCCTTCGAGTTTTAGGTGGATATAGGGATCAGGAGAGGTAATTTATTCTCTAAATCTCCCTCCCATCACCTCTCATTGGATCCTCCTTGATGGGGAGTTATTTTTAGTTTTTTTATATTCATTCAAGGTAACAACATCCATTTATTCTCATTATTATTTCCCTTTTTCTAGAACTTTGATTTTGGTTCATTTGGGGCTCAGGATTTGGTGAAGATTTTTATCACGACCCATCCTAGAGGGGCCCATGTCGCAACTACCCAAAGAATTCCTCCAATAGGCTAGGGGCTGGTGACTCACAATGAGTATTCATATATCGTAAATGGGAGGCATTAGCCTAATACCTGTACACTTGCACACATCCTCAAGTCACAAATTATAAAATGTAAAAAACCACTATGTAAACAAGAAATCATACCAATAAGATCCCAAAAAAAAAGTACGACAGTAAAAGTACTGGAAAGTAAATAGGTCCAGAATACAAGAATACCAAAAAAAATTTGTAACAACAAGTCCAAACTCTATGAAAATTGGTACTGGGACTACTGTCTGAATCACATTAACACACCTCATCTGTTTAGCCTCACTTAGCACCACCAAGATCTGGTCTGCCTAACACTCTATTGAAAGTTCAATCATATTCACAAGACGCAACATTTGTGGTAAAATCCTATTTAGGGGTAAGTATAATAATACTTTGTAGGACACCCATAATCCACAAAAAAATACCACAAAGGAATGACACAAAGGAATACCACCAAGAAATGCCACAAAGGAATACCTCAAATGAATAACAAAAAAGAATTCCATAAAGTAAAGTACAGTAATCTCGAAAGAGCTATATGTCTACAACACATATAACAATAATATCTATATATACTCATTAGAAACACCACACCATTGGGAAGTCATAACCAACTGGTAGCCATATGATTCGGCTCGAAACATGTTCATTCCAGGAGAACTCACTCCTCGAGCCATGATCTCAATAGAGACACTCACGAAGTGGTCTATATCATTTGGGCCCTTCCCAAATGATAACATATTTGTCAAAGAAGGATATGATACATAGATATTGGGTCACACATAGAACTGAGTGAGAGACATAAGATATCTCACCTATAATTGACCAGGTGATACCATATACCTAATCTAGATCACCCCTCTATATAGGAGATCATGCCTAGAACTGATCAGGGGATTCCACGGATCATGCCCAGACACACCAGGGGATACCATGTTCCCAAAAGATGTGTCCCACTAGATGGAGGACCAATGATCTATTCTCATAATTTACGATGATTCCACAACTCCACTAGGGGTGATAGAAGATCACATTCTAGTCTTGAGGAGGGATACCAAACTATATCTAATACTTGAACTCCAGAGGGGATTATAATCTAGTGATGTTGAAATAATACCGTAAAAAATCCTCTAGGAATGGACCAAGGGTAACACTCTCAATCTATGTGGTTCCAAACTAAAAACTCACTGCTGGTCCCAAAATGACTGTCTCGATGTTAGGGTCTCAGTGCTATAGATAACTCATTGATTGGACATTAATTTTAGACGTTATGGTCATTTGAAGTTTTAATGTGGGTCACAGGTCCCATGGACTAACTGCATGGTCGGTCCAATGACTATCACAGTTGACCATCATGATAAACCACCATAGTCAACTGCCCGTACCATCCGCCTGTGGACTGACCTCAATAGTATTTCCCTCATCATGGATGTTGTGTTCGACCCCCAACTATATTGGACGTGTGATAGCTAGATCTATCATGGCTCAAGGTTGATCTTCGTAGTCTACCATGACCCGGTTATGGCCTAGTTACCCCGATTCTGACACGGGCCTAAGCCATTCGGCTTGGCCCACCTGGCCCAACCCACTTAGCCCGTGCCCACTCAACCCAATCCCCATGCGGCACCCCGCGTTTTCCATATCTCTGCATCCACTGAAGTTCCACGACCTTTTATCCACATGGCCACCATCACTGCATCCCACGTGGTGCCTCCATCTGGTACCTTGTGATGTTGGTACCTTCCATGGACCACTACACCTCATTGGATGCTTGAAACTTGGAATGGTCATAGATACAAGCTCATTGGGTCATAATATACACAAACTCAACATCTACTATTGATTATCCTTCGATCTGTGGTTCTGATACCATTCAAAGCCACCCATAAAGTTCAAGTTGTGATCATGGGGGTCCAATGATAAATAATGTAGAGAATGTGGGGACAAAATCACAAGGAACAACCCTGAGGAATGAACCTTGGAGTTTGATCATGTCAGCTTCAATCTGTTTCCATTAGAATGATAAATGAAGAGGAATAAAGATCAATCCCCCGATAATCCAACAGGTAAAAATCACATCGTGTAATAATGATCAATCAGTGGGCCTATCTATTTTTTATTGGTCCATGTTCATCATAGAATTCAAGGATAAGTAAAATAACTCAAAAATTCCCTTCCATGATTTGGTTTGATTTCTGATGAATAATGAAGCATCGTTGTCATCATTGTCATGGTTCATCAAATCCGAGGTGCATCGTTCGATCGATCTATCATCATCCGCCAATGGTTTCTCATGAGTTTCTTGCTCCTTGAATTTAAAGAAATTCCAGGGTTATGAGGTTATCCTTAAATTTATGACAAAGACTTAATAAAAATAAAATTCACTATGGGAAAATAATTTTATTATAAAATTATTTTATTTACGGGTATGTCCTCTGGGACTTTTTCTACAGATGACCTGTACCAAAAAAATTTATGCCATTCATAGGGTAAAGCCACTACTTTGAACTCAAAGGTGCCCTCAAGTTTCTAATTCAGGAACCCATTTAAGAGTTATTCCAATATTTTTGGAAAAATTCATGCACATGCTGTTAAAAGTTTAATATTTTTCAAATATTTATTCCAGGCACATGAGGCCTTGGAATTGCATGTCATCAAATCTCCTAGTCTCGAAATAATTCCATATAATATTTAAAAATAATACATAGAAAAATCCTAGATGTTAAACTATTCCCACCTTGGGTCTTTACATCCCTGAAAATCCAAAACAAAGGCTAATCAAACAGATGAGGGTACTAAGCATGAATTTGAGCCTCCCTCTCTCACGGTCTCTCTTAGATATTCCTATTCTGCCACTAGACACACACCAAGGGAATCGATCAACCTTTAGGGATCCTCTTCTGCCAATCCTTGATCTCCATTGGGTACTCCACCAGTGATAGGTGATCCTCCCAACTATGGCCAAATTCAAACATGCACGCCCGCAACATGTCCTCCAGAACCTGAATGGTCCTCTCATTATGGCCATCAGTGTGAGGGTGAAATGTAGTGAAAAGTATAACTGGGTCCCAATCACCTATTATAATCCCTTACACAACTAGGATGTAAAATTATCATCAGGATATAAAACTATAATCAATGGAAATACATGGAATCGAACTATATCCTACACATATTGGCATCCCAAGCTCTCAAATGAACTCTGCTCTCAAATAGCTAGGAAGTGGGCCGACTTGATGAGTCGGTCAACGATCACCCAGATGGAATTGTGTCCCATGGATGTACGTGGTAAACCCATCATGATGTCCATAAATATCCAATACCACTTCCATTCTGGTGCCTTAATGGGTTGAGCAAAACCCATTGGAACCTGGTGCTCCACCTTTACTTGATAACAATTAATGCATCGAGAGACAAACTATGAAACTCCTTTATTCATTCCCAGCAACCAAAACTAACATTGTAGGTCCTGGTACATCTTATCCACACCTGGATGTACTACCAAAGGGTGTGTGTGAAACTCCCTTAGAACCTCCTCCCACAATTCCACCGGTACCATGGTTCATCCTCCTAAAAGGATTATGTGATCCCCACCTTTTGAATAACCCTTAAGAGAATGACCTATTAACATATGAGCACATAGGGTCATGCAGTCAGTATCCCCAATATGTGCCTCCCTAACTCACTGTAAGAGTGGAGGGGTGACAACTATGAACTATAGGTAAGCTGCTACATCTCTTTCTACAAAGTATAACTTCAATGAGGCCAACTACTCTAACACCACATTTAGCAACTGCAAACTAGATCTCCTGCTGAGAGAATCTTCCACCATGTTCCCATTCTCATGAGTATAGATAATCTCAAAGTCATAGTGCTAGAGGAAATTTATCTATCACCTCTACCTTAAGCTTAGATCCTTTTGAGAGAATATATAATTAATACTCTTATGGTCAGAGTAGATGATAAACTGCTCTCCCATCAGGTAGTGCTACCACATCTTCGACGTGAAGACTACCGCTGCTAGCTCAGGATCATGGGTCATGTAATTCTACTCATGTGGTCTCAAGTATCATGAAACATAAGCAATCATAGATTACCCTTTCATTAAGTCACAAGAAATCCCAATCCCTGATGCATCACAGAACACCATGAAGTCTACACATTCTTCTAGTAACTTCAGGATGGGAGTGCTTGTCAACCTCTGCCTCAACTCCTAAAAGCATTGATGACACCTTTCTATCCACAAGAAGGGATTACCATTTAAGGTAAAATTTATCAAGGGTGATTCCACTCTATATAATTCAAACAAAAATATCTGATAGTATCCTTCCAACCCAAGGAAACTCTGTAGATCAGTAACACCCTTGGTTGGATCCCAAGAATGAATTTCCTAAACCTTCAATGGATCCACTGCAACTCCATCCTCTAAGATGGAGTATCCTTGATAATGGACCTCTCTAATCCATAACTAACACTTTGGGATCTTCTTATAAATTTGGCTCTCTAAAAGTGTGTCCATAACCATCCTCTAGTGTCTCGCATGCTCCTCCTCAGACACTGATTATAGTAGGATTTCATCGATGAAGACCACGGTGAACCGGTGTATGTAAGGATGAAATATCTAGTTCATGATTCCCATGTACACTTCTGGAGAATTTTTCATGCCAAATTGCATCACCAAGTACTCATAGTGGTCATAAGGATATATAAAGGTCATATTAGGAACATACTCACCCAACACTCGTAGTTGGTGATACCCTAATATGAGGTCGATCCTCGAGAACCATCTATCCCCTTTCAACTGATCAAATAGGTTTTTGATCCTCAGTAGTGGATACTTGTTCTTCATGGTCACTTGTTTTAAGTGCCGATAATCCACACATAACCTGAAGCACTCATCTACCTTATTGGAAAAGAAAGATGGGGATGCCCAAGGTGAAACACTGGGTCTCAAAAATCCATTCATCTTCATGTCCTCCAATTGCACCCTTAGTTTACAAAGATTTGTGGGAGCTATCTCATGTGAAGGTGTAGATATCAGGGCCATCCTAAGGTGTAGGTTAATGCAGAAGTCCATATCCATATGGAGAGGAAAACCTAAAAAATCTTCCTGAAAGACATCTTCATACTCCACCACCACTATAGAAAACTAAGGACTCATATCATCCACTGCACTAAGGGAAAGTCTATCCAATTGATGAGTAATTGGTTTCACCCTCCTATGTGTGAGTCTATACTACACCTTTTGAGTTTCCTTTTCACCAATAAAAGAAAACCAAGTCCCATAACTACAGAAAGACAACACTATAAACTAAAAATAGTCAATCTAAGCATGAACTATGGATAACCAGTCCATACCAAGAATGACGTCATAAGGCCTCCATGATGCTACTAAGAGATCCCAACTAAAAATCTCACCTCCAAGAGTAAGGTCACATTATTGGCACCAGTGTTTAATCATCAAATCACCTATTGTAGGAGTCTCTAAGCATAAGGGTCAAGTCAACAGTTCAAATAGAATCTATGATTCTCGAATAAGGGTTGTGGTAAAAAAGTAATGACTAACACCTGTGACTATAAAAACTATACCTATGGTGGAAAAGACACAGATTTTACCTCGTATCATACCAGGAGCCCTAGGGTCATAATCCTCAATCTCCTGTAGCTATCTTAATCCTTTTCCACCATCTCCCTCAGTCTGGCGTGGACCACCAAGGGGTGGTGGTGGTAATAGTTTGAACCTCCAACCACCTCTTGGTACCCTACCTATCCCTCTTCATATTATATTGCCCTATAGACCACCCTGATCCTATATCTGCCTCTTCCTCGGCAGTCCCTTGATGGTATCTTGATCAGCTGTAGGACAGGTTAGGCAATCTCATGCCCGATGTCCCTAATCGCCGCATGTGATGCATCGCCAATCCCTAGGATGACTCAAGCCACCCTAGGATACCTGCACCACTGGACTTGAGTCCTTGGATCACCCCATGAAGTGCCTGACCCACTTGGATCCCTATGACTACCATTAGTTGCCTGTTGCCGAGGTCTCAGCTACCTGGTGCTCAATGCTAGCTCCCACTACCATCGTCTTCTCCGCTAGAAAACTCTCTACAATTAGGGATCGATTAAGTACCCCATCATAGGTAGAAATGATAAGGGATACCACCAATACCTTAATGTCCTGAAAAAATCGCTGATCAAAGGTCCAAGCCCTGAAGAACTTGTCTCATACCATGTCCATAGAGTGGGATAAAAGTTTTGTAGACCTCATTGAATAATCTGATATGTTCATACTACCCTATTGTATATACAGAAGCTCCTATATGTGGACCGATCACAATGTGGCCGAATAGAACTCATATCGGAAGAGATGCTCGAATTATATGTAGGGGAGAGTTGTCTCATTATGATATTGATTCACTAAGATCCACCATCACCTCGAGGATCACTGAAGCAGACTTGCGATGAGGACTTCCATCTAGTCGGCAGGAATCCTCACTAGGTGGAAAAAACGAGTGACTGGATTTAGCCAATACTCAGCCAACTGGGGGTCTGACTCACCTCAAAACCTAGTAGGTCACTACTTTTGAAACTCATGAAACACACTCAGCTTATGTGCATCCTTAGTGGGTAGTGTTGGAAGTAGCTACTGCCTGATAGGTGGTGGTATAGATGGTAAACCGCCCAGAGGTGGTATCTATATTACATGACCCTATACCAATGCCTTATCACTAGCTGGATCATCCTCATGATCACACAGTGGAATCATGGATGGTTGTCTATGTGGAGGAATCCTAAAATAAAACAATATATTACATGGTCAATAGAGTATATCTAGAGAGATGACTCAAGAAGGACATGGAAAAAACAACCATTCCTATATGATGCATATACCATTGTTTTTTACTTCAACTAGTGTTTTAATTTACCAAGTTGAAAATTAGGTAATCAAATTCCTTTTCTATGGATATGTCGGCCACTGAACCAGCACTAGAGTCCCTATCCTGAAAGATGAACTCGAAACACTTAAAATGGTTTCCCCAAACCAACCTCAAAGACTCCCAGTTTTAAAGTAGTACAAACCGCTTTGATACCACTATATTATGACCCATCCCAAAGGGGCCCATGCTGTGTTTACCTCAAGACCGCCTCCAAGAGGACAAGTTCTAGTGACTAGCACTGTGTAGTCATATCCCACAAATGGGAGGCATTAGCCTAAGTACATATACACATGCACAAATCTCCAAGCCACAAATTATTAAATTTAAAACCCATTATGTAAACAAGCATGCATTCCACTAAGATACCACAATAGAGAACAAAAGTAAAAGTACTAGATAGTAAATAAGGCTAGAATACAATCCCACCAAAATGATTCTGTAACTACAAGTACAACCTATAAGAAAATAGGTACTAGGACTACTGTCTAAACTGTAAGAACACACATCAGTCTTTCTGGACTCGCCAAGAAACACATGGATCTGGTCTTCCTACCACTTTTTCGAATGTTTTATCATCTACACAAGACACAATACATGCATGCAAAGCCAGTGTAGGGGTGAGTATAAAAATACTCTATAAGACACCCTGAAACCACAAGGAAATACCAAAAAGGAATACCAAAAAGGAATACCAAAAAGGAATGTATAGTCACCTCTATATAAGAATATGTCTATAACATATATAACAAGAATATCCAGATATTGTTGGAGTTAGTGACCTAGAACCAACTTATTTTGATTTGTATGATAAATTATATCCATGGTTTTAAACATCAATAAATTCCTTACCACATCATGATTGTTCTTATGTATAGCATTGTATGTGATAATGTCTTAAGAGTAATTGTCATACTAAAAGGTCATAGAGGATCCCTGCTATGATGAGAATCCAGAAGTTCTAAGACACTATTCATGAATATATGCTCTATAGCTAGATGATATCATTTGAGGAAAACAAATGATACAGGATATCAGGGGTAGAGACTTATAGGACTTTTAGGAACCTTCTAATGGTGTATGTCGTTGGTAATGTCTAGGAGGATATTATGATAACAAGACCCACCAGTAGGAAATCCAAATTTATATGTGTCATTGGATGTTCCTATCTAAGGATGTGTGTATTGGTCCTTAGACACATGATTATTATTAATGGATATTATGAGCTGTGAAATTAGATTTATTGACGAAAACCATGATAACAGATGTTCGCGACGAGGTAGGATATGTTGGGTGTGTCATGAGTAATACTGCATTAATGAATAATGTGAGAAAGGATTTATCCCTTATGTTATTTAATATAAGATAATATATCATTCACATTGATGGAAATGATATAGCCTAAACAAATACATGGACATGTTGATCAATAGGTAATTTCTATTTCTAAAAAGTCAAGGAAAGAGATATCGATCATATAGGTTGATGGCACTGGCATGCAACCTGCTCGACTAGAGATATTGTGATAAAGGGATTATATTACATGGTACATGTTTTTATGAGGTGACATGTCATTTTGGAATTAACTTCTTTCTACATGGGTGTCTTTGCGTGTTGCTAGATGCTAACCTTAGACTTTAGGCAGGTTCACCTAATGCCACTGAGAAAGAGGGCTAGTGGGTCAAACACTAAGTGTATCCAGTATCTCTATTAAATAATTTATTGTTTAACAAGTTGAATAAATATTATTTATGGTCATGGTTTAATAATTATTCAGGTATTTCTGATTTCATTTATTCTGCCATTAGTTATTCGATATAATATATTGTGAGTGGAATAATTAATAAATATTGAGGAGGATTGGAAGACCGAGTTTAATGTTACAGTGAGAAATAATAATATTAAATATTATATCATTAAATAATATTTAATTATAACTCACAAGTTAAATTCATGGTAGGAAATAATAATATATCTATTATTGTTTGACAGGGGGGTTTCACTAGGATTAATGAAACAAATTAATGCACTTGTGCAGATTATATATTATTACCCTAGTGAAATAAATGACTGATTATATTATTCTCTTAATTATCCATGGTAAAGCTAAGTGATTCCTATTGTGTTGGGAACACAAAATTTGAGAAAATCTCGCAAGTCTAGAGAGTTCATCCCTCTCCAAGAATGCTCTCAAGAACAAGATAGATCCTCCTCCACAAGATCAAGGAGAATGTTTTGGAGGCGGTTATCAAGGGGATCAAATGCAGACATCTCAAGTGAAAGGATCTTCCATGATAGAACCCGGAAACTCTTTCAACGATATCTGGAGATACGTGGAACATGTGTGGATTACCTCTAGAGGAGATATACCCTTGATATCTACAATTCAATGATAGTAAACCTATAGATCTATGGTCAAACACATCAATAAAGAAAGAATCACCTTGTATGTAATTATTATTTAATTAAATTAATTATAAACAAAATATGTTGATCCCCTCTATTGGTTTCAGGTTTTCTATTCCTTTCTCTTATTTCTTTGATTCAATTATGTGGATCATGGTAATCATCATTGCATAGATCCTAGATTTTTTTATTGAATATAGAAAAAATTAATGTTAGGAACCATCCCTCCCATGCTTCTACTACACCCAGAACCTACAAGTGGTATCATAGTGGACATATTATTGTTTATAATTATTTAATAATATTTCGCGATTTTTGCATTTATAATTTAGTTTTTCAATTCATGTTTAATCATTTATTTTTAATATGAATGAAGATATATTTTTCTTCCTCTATCATTTCTCTCAGATATAATAGAAACAATTAATATTATGATTAAAATTATATTGAGGATCTCGTACATAGGTGTCAAGGATTATATCTAGGTAACATAGTAGTACACGCTATGTAATCAGAATTACACACCTTGTAGTTGTGTTCAATGCATCAAAAATAGTTTGGAAATTACTCAAACTATGTGCATTAATGAAATGCAGTGTAGTTAATTCTTACACCACATGTTGACTAGGAAAGACTGGTTCACGGTCAGCCAGACTAAACGTCATGTGGCCCAATGGACCCGGTGTGTAGTCCCTTTCAATTCAAAGATGGGCCATGTATTCCATACACAACCTACCCAGCCAGTGACCGTGCATCATGGATTCAACACAACGTGTGGCCCAATGGACATGTCATGTACTCCAAGATGTTTGAAGTATGGCTCACACGATGAGTCCCTAGGTGTGTACTTTAGATACATAGTGAAGAATGTACATGCCTTGTAGATCAGAACTACATGCCATGTACTTTTACCAGTTATGCAGATTTAAGAATTTATTATATTATGTAAACCTTGAAATGTATACTTTCATGTGGGAATAAATTTAGGACATTCCGTGTGATAAAATTTAATATATATATATGACTTATTAAAATCTACATAATATTCAAAATATGAACATCATGTCTGAGTTTTATTATAGTTATTATTCTATGTTCATGTTATATGTCACAAAGAATAAACTGTATACAAGTATAATACATGTTGGGTTGTTTTTGATGGGTATTCACCAGGTTACCTCCAAAGTACATGTTATGTACACAATTAATTTTAAATTAATTTATTAATTTTTTTAAAATTATAATGGATGAGAATCTTAAGGAAATTCAGAAAATGATTAAGATAAAAGGATTGATTAATTAAAGATAATAAGTAATCGATTCGAGCGTGATTTATCTTAAATAAGAATGATTAAATAATTGAATGCTAGTTTTATTAAATGCATAATTTTTTTATGCATGAGGATGATCATGATGTAGACCAGGCCTTTGTATGTGATTGGTGTCCGTTTAATTTAATATTAAATTAAATTTTTTATATTCATTCCTTTTCTCCTCATTAATATGCAGGGCCTGTGTGCCCATGGTTTCTTTTATATAAACCCCCTTTTACCCCTAACTTGTGTGTGAGTAAAAGCATATGTAATGGATGGAGATCCTAAGAAAGTGGAGGAGGTTCAATTTAGGAGCTATAGTGAAACCAATCCATGGAGATACAAAGGTGGATAGGTGGAAAGCTGTAAACATGAACCTTAAATGGTTCAAGTTGTTTCTCCCCTAGGTCATCGGTTAGTTTATCAACTGCTGAATAAACTAACCATTAGAACAAGATCCTAATCATAACCATTATTTCAATTCTATCCGTTTCATTTTTATTTCATTATGAATGTTTTTTCACAATCATATAATTAGTAAATTAACAAGAATGAAAGATGGAACTAAAATAAACTAGCTTATGCATAAATATTATCTAAAGACATAATTAATCACTTAAGTAATCTAGCTTAATATTAAGAGTCATGTGATAAAGATAATGAATGGAAATTTATGAATAAAGGATAAAATCGATCAATAAAATATTAAGTTGGCATAGCCTTCCATTAATTTGGTTATAATCGAACCATAGTTAAAATTTCTTGACCAAGCAAAGTTGGGGTGCTTTCAATTATCAGGGAATTCTAATTTGAGGATTTGGGTTGACTTAACTTGGTTGACATCAGGGGTTGACTGATAAAGTAAGACTTGGTGTAAATGAGTGGAAAAGTTTGAGGAAATATAAATTAATGATTCCAGGATTGGGGAGTCCACTCAACAGATCAAGGAACTATGAGTTAATGCAATTGGAATTTGGAATGCATAACTAATTCCATTTGAGTTTTTTAACCATCCAATGTTGGGGTAATGAGAATGGAATATGGATCCTTGACACCAGAATATCCAAGACATTGGATATTACAAAACAAATGGTGAGGGCTATTGGGTTTTGATAAAATTGTGGGAGACTAATAAATATTTATTTATTTATTTGCCTAATTTTATCAAGATAAAGTACTAAAATACAACACATATTATTTTTAGAAAAAATAATTAAAAATGAAATCAAACATATCATTGTGATCCATACGCAAGAAGGAAAACCTTCTCACTGAAAATAATTTCTAGGAGTGGAAAAGGCAATGACGGGTCATCCTTCACCTTGAAAGGAAACTGTATGTGCTTGAAGAACCTTTAATAGTTGTGCCTAAAAATGAGGCAAGTGATGAAGAGATCTCTCTATATGAGAAACATCTGAATGATTCCATATATGTTCATTGCATCATGTTGTCATCCATTTCCAATGAGATCTTGAAGCAACATGAGAAAACATATTCTTATAGCATGATATATCACCATTGAGATTTCTATCAAGAGAAGGCGATATTGGAGAGGTATGAGATCTCCAATGCTTTGTTCATGACTATGCTTGGAGAGTTTGTACTAGACCGGTGTCATGTAGTCATGATTATCAGCTACATTGAGCATATGGACATCTTAGGGACTAAATTACCAGATGAGTTTCATAGAGATATCATAATTTCCATGTGGGACTAAGAATTATAAATAATCTAAATTCCTCGAGCACCATCCGGCCAAGAAGAAGAAGATCCAAAGTCAGGGTAAGGAAAAGGAGGTAGTATATTTTACATGTGGGAATTCAGGCCACTAGAAGAGGAACTGCACCCAAAGGCAAGGGGAAGCCAAAGTTTCATTTTTTATTAAGCACAATCTTTCCATTTTTGCACATTGGGTATTAGATATAGCTTGTGGTGACCACATCTGTATTCAAATGAAAGAACCAAGAATATTTCAGAAAATTTCCAGAGAGAGGAGAATCTGCGAGCTATCAATGGTGTGAAGTTGGATACTCTTACCAATGGTGACTACCACCTTTCATCATTGACATGAATGATACTGGTTTTACATCATTGTTATTATGTACCTACTATTACCAAAAACATAATTTCTATATCAATTATATATATATATGGGCTTGTTTTCATGTTCGGAAATAAAATTTGTTTCTTTTATAATGACAACATTTGTTATGGTATGGAACATTTAAATAATGGTCTCCATGTATTAAATTAAGAAAACCAAGTGTTGTAAATAGATAACGAATCATGTTCACATGACTCATATAAAACCCAGTTTTTGCATCACCGTCTTGGTTATGTAAATGTGAAGCATTTGAAAAATCCCCCTAAAGATGGCTATTTAGACTCTTCTAAGCTAAAACCACTTGATAAATGTCACAGTTGTTTAAAATGGAAAATAACCAAACCACCATTTGGTGGACTGTGTGAAAGGGCCACAAAGATTCAAGGATTAGTACCCACTGATGTGTATGGACCATTTCTAGTAGAAGCTAGAGGTGGATATTATTACTTCATAATATTTAATGATTACTTGAGTATATATGGCTATATATACATAATTAGGTATAAGTCTGATTCCTTTTATAAATTCTAGGAATTCAAGATTTGACTATATAATCATCTGGGTAATAATATAAAGAATCTTCTATTGAATCGAGGCGGAGAATATCTTAACCAATAGTATATCATTTTTTTATAGGAGTTTGGGATTCTATCTCAAATAACTCCACCTTATACATTATAGTGTAATGGTGTTAGTGAAAGGAGGAACCATATCTTGATGGAAATGGTAAGTACGATGATGAGTCATGAAGATCTTCTATATCCTTTTGGGGATATTCATTACAAAATACAAAATACACATTAAACTAAGTACCAAATAAAGTGGAAAATAGAATTACCTTTGAGCTATGGAGTAGAAAGAAACCCATTTTATCGCATAAACATGTGTGGGGATGTGAGGCATTTTCTATGGATTTATCATGAAACAAACTAGCACCCTAGGGAACAAAGTGTATCTTTATAGGGTATCCCAAGGAAATAAAGGTATATTACCTATATAACACCTAACACAAGAATATGAATTTTTCCAGAAAAGCGGTATATATTGAGATGGATAACATCCTCATAAAGGATAATGGATGTAAGATTGACTTCAATGAAGTTGATGCTCAAGATACACATGAGTTTCTACAGGAACAAGTTCCATAGGTCCCCGTAGAAGAAGTAGTTCTTGAAACACAAGTACTGCATAGGAGTGTAGGAGAGGTAAGATAACTAGAGAGATATGTTTTTCTAGTCACCGAATATGGTGACTCATTATTGTTGGAAAATGATAAACCTCACTCTTATAAGGAGGTAGTAGAGAGATCATGAGTAGAAATATTTTCTAGATGCTATGAATTTTGAGATGGATTCCATATATCAAAACCAAGTTTGGGTTTTGGTCTATGATCCAGTTGATGTAAATCATGTTGGGTGTAAATGGGTATTCAAGAGGAAACTAGACACGGAAGGTAAAGTAAGTACCTATAAAGAAATAATAGTGGCGAAATGGTTTAAACAATGTTAAGGAATTGAATATGACGAAACCTTTTCACCATTTTCCATGTTTAAATACATCAAAATTATATTTTCCATAGAAGCTTACCATGATTATGAGATTTGGTAGATGGATATCAAAACTGCATTCCTTAATGGGAAACTTCAGGAAGATTTATATATGACACAATGAGAAGGGTTTGTGACACAAGGTGATACCAAAAGGATTCTAAATTTGTAGAGATCCATTTATGGATTGAAGAAAACATATAGCTCATGGAACATTTGATTTGATGAATCTATAAAAGAATTTGTTTTCATTAAAAAAATAATGTGAGTCGTGTGTTTACAAAAGGTTTAATGGGAATTCGGTCATTATACTAGTAGTATATGTTGATGACATATTACTTATTGGAAACAACATACCAGTATTACAATCCTTTAAGGAATGGTTGAACAAGTGCTCCTCCATGAATGACTTAGGCAAAGCATCCTATATTATAGGGATCAAGATCACTTGTGATAGATCTAAGAGGCTGATTAGACTAAGTCAAAGTATATATATTGACCAGATACTAAAGATATTTATTATAGAAAAATCCAAAGAGGATTGATTCCAGTGTCACATGGATAACATTTTTCTATGAAAATGTGTTCGTAGACACAACAAGAGAATGATATAATGAGTAATACCTCAAACTCTTTAGAGATTGGATCAATAATGTATTCCATGTTATGTTCTAGACTTGATGTTGCCTATGCATTGAGCATGGTAGTCAGATATCCAAAAGATCCGGGAGAATAACATTGGACTGCTGTTAAGACTATCCTTAAGTATCTAAGAATAACTAAAGGTATGTTCCGGGTGTATGGAGGAAATGATGATCAAGTCATCAGAGGGTATGTTGATGCTGGTTTTTAAAAGGATTATAATGATCTGACGTTGCAGTCGGGATATGTTTTTTATCTCATTGGAGGAACTATGAGCTGGAAAATTTCAAAGAATCCAGTTGTAGATTATTCTATAGTAGAGTATGAGTACATAGTGGATTATAATGCATCCAACGAAGCCAAATGGATTCAGAACTTTGTAGAGGATCATGATTTGGTACCTAGTAGTAAAGACCCTACCACATTGTATTGTGATAATACTGCAGTGGTGACTCTTGCAAAAGAACTAAGGTCACATCAACAGACAGAGAACATACTCTGTAAGTATCACCTCTTGAGAGATATTTATAGAAGGGGTTAAGTTACAGGAAGAAGAGTATCCACATAATAGAATGTGGTATATCCCTTGACTAAAGGCCTATATTAGAAAAAGAATGAGTATCATTTGAGATCTAGCAGACGAAAGGTCGTTAGAAGTTGGCTCTAGTGAAAGTGGGGGTGTGATGGTGTTGGTACCCTAGAATCAACATATTTTTTACTTTATGATAAATTATATTCATGGTTTTGAATATTAATAAATTCCTTATAACATCATTATTGTTCTTATATGTAACATTGTATGTGATAATGTCCTAAGAGTAGCTGCCGCACTAAGAGGTTATTGAGGATCCCTACTATGATGAGAACCCAGAAGTGCTATGACACTATTCTTGAAAACATGTTATATATCCAGATGATATAATTTGAGAGATATAAAAGATACAGTCTATTAAGGGTGGAGAATCATAGGACTTTGAGGATACTTCTCATGGTGTATGCCCTTGGTAATGTCCAGGATGATATTATGAGAACAAGACCCGATAGGAGGAAATACACATTTCTAAGTGTCATTGGATATTCTTATATAGGGGCATGTGTATTGGTCCTTAGACATTAAGATTATTATTAATGTATATTATGAGTCACAAACATAGATGTATTGATGAAAACTGTGATGATATATATTCACAGTGAGGTAGGATATGTTGGGTGCATCACGAGTAATATTACGTTAATGAATAATGTGAGAAAAGAATTATCCTTTATGTTATTTAATGGAAGATAATATCTCATGACCTTTGTTGGAACTGACATAGCATAATTAGATCCATGTCTATGGTTATCAATAAGAATGTTTTATTTATATAAAGTCAAAGAAAGAGATATCGAGCATATAGGTTGATGGCACTGGAATGAAACCTTCTCTATTAGAGATATTTTGATAAAGGCTGATATTACATGGTAAGAATTCATATGAGGTGACATGTCATTGTAGTATTAACTTCTTTCTCTATCGTTTCCTTGGCATGTTTCTAGATGATAACCTTGGACTTTAGGTAGGTGCTCCTAATCCCACTGAGAAATAGGCCTAAAGGTTCACACACTAAGTGTATCCAGTATGTCAGTTAAATAATTTATTATTTAAAAAATTGAATTATATTATTCCTAGTTGTGGTTTAATAATTATTCATGTATTCCTGATCACATTTATTCCATCACTAGTTATTTGAGATAATATATTTTCAGTAGAATAATTATTAACTATTTAGGAGGATTGGTGGACCAAGTTCAATGGTCTAGTGAGAAATACTAATATTTAATTTTATTTTCTTAAATAATATTTGATTATAACTAACAAGTTAAGAACATTTCAGGAAATAATAATATTGTTGTTATTATTTTTTATGGGGGTTTTTCCAGGATTAATAAAATAAATAAAGGCACTTATGTATATTATTTATTATTACCCAAGTGAAATAAATTCTTGGTTATATTATTCTATTAATAAGCCAACAGAAAGCTAAGAGATGCCTATTATGTTGTGAACAAAAATTTGAAAAAAGATCTCAAGCCTATAGAGTTCTTCCATCTCTAAGAACGCTCTCAGGAATGAGAGATCTCCCCCTCCAACAGATCAAGGAGAATGCTTTGGAAGTATTTCTCAAGGTGATCAAAGGCGGAAATTTCAAGAACAAGGATCTTCTATTCTAGCACTCATAGACTCCTTCGGTGACATCCAGAGATACATGGAACACATGTGGATCACTGCTAAAGGAGATCTACCCTTGATCTCTAAAAACTTAATGATGGTACATCTTTAGATCTTTGGTCGAATGCATCAATGAAGAAAGAATCACCTTAGTGGTAATTATTATTTAATTAAATTAATTATAAACAAAATATGTTGATCCTCTCTCTTGGTTTTGGGTTTTTTATTACTTTATCCAATTTCTTTAATTCAATTATTTGGATCACGGTGTTCATTGTTAGATAAATCCTATATTTTTCATTAAATATGGAAAAATATTAAAGTTGGGTATCATCCCTCTAATGTTTCCGTTGTGCCAAAAACCTAAAGATATACTCATGAGAAACACCACGCCATCAGGCGGTCATAACCAACTTCCATCCATAATATTTTTCATGGAGCATTCTTATTCTAGGAGAACTCACTCCTCAATCCATGATATCATTGGAGACACTCACAAAGTGGTTTATCTCATTTGAACCCTGCCCAAATGAGAACATTTTAGTCAAGGAAGATTATGATACACAGAGAGGGGGTCACACCAAGAACGGACTGGGGGACACCATGGATCATGCTGAGAATGGACTGGGTGATACCACATACCCAATCTAGATCATCCATATATACGGGACCACACCCAGAACTGACCGAGGAATGCCAAAGATCATTCCTAGACTCACTGGGGGATACCATGTACCCAAATGATGTGGCCCGCTAGTTAGAGGAAAAACTCCCTACTCTCATAGGTTACGTGGATTCCACAACTCCACTGGGAGTGATAGAGGATCACACTATTGTCTTATGTAGGGACACCGTACTCTATATGAGATAAGGCCTCTAGAGGGGATTATAATCTAATGATGTGGACATAATACTGTACCAAACTCTCAGGGAAAGGGCCATGGGAAACACTTTCAACCTATATTGGTCCAAACTAAACACTCACCACTTATTCCAAAATGACTGTCTCGACGTTAGGGTGTCAACTCCATAGATTACTTGTCGATTTGATGTTCTATTTACAAGTTTTCGATTTTTTTATGTTTTAAATGGGGTCACTGGGCCTGTGGACCGGCCTCACGGTCGGTCCATCTACCACTGCGGTCGACCACCCAGATGGGTAGCTTGTGGACCAACCACTAGGGTCAGTATACCTATTGTGGCCACCACAGTTGACCTCTATGTTTGACCCCCCATCCCCAGCTGTGGTGGCCACACAGCGAGCTGGAGCTATTGTGACTCACGGTCGACCGTGTCCTAGCTCTAGAATAGTCAGCCCGGGTCTGACCCATTTGTCCCAGTCCACCTGGCCTAACCCCCTTGGCTCAACCCACTCATCCTGGCCCACTCATCCCAACCCACTTTTATTGGCCTTCTCCCACTCATCTCATGCCCTACATGGCACCATGCATCCACTACGTTTTTACGACCACCATGGTTGTGCAACCTTTGATCCACACGATCATCAGTTGCATCCCACGCAATGCCGCTGTCTATTTCTCCAATTTCTTCCATCACCTTGTGCCGATGGTCCCTTCCATGGACCACCATGCCTCCTTTAATTCCTAAAAAATGAAACGGTCTCATATATGAGATACTCAGGTCCTGATCTTTACAGAACCGATATCTTTTGTCCATTTTCCTCTGATCCGGGGTTCTGATCGTGTTTATAGCCACTCGGAAAGGTCAAGTCAGGACCACAAGGATCCAACTATGAAGAAAACAGAGAACAGGGGAAGAAATCACAAGGAAAAACCCTGAGTAATGAACCTAGAACTTTGTTTGTGTGGGCCTCAATATATTTTCATTGGAATGATAAATAAAAGGGAATAAAGATCAAGATCCCGATTATCCCACAAATAAAAATCCAATCTCTCAACAACGATCGATATCTGGGCCAATATATTTGTTTATTAGTAGATGTTCATTGTATAATTCTTGAATGGGGAAAACATCTCAAAACAACACGCCCTACCTCGATTCGGTTTGATCACTGATGATGAATGAAGCGTCATTGGCAAGGTTCATCGAATCTAAGGTGCATCGTTCAATTGATCCATCATCATCTGCCAATAGTTTATCCAGAGTTTCTTTCTCCAAATATCCAAATAAATTCTAGTGTTATGAGGCTGACCCTGAATTTTTGACAAAGAATTAATAAAAATAAAACTCACTGCAACAAATTTTTTTGTATAAAATAATTTTATTTTTGGTTACGTCCTCCATGGATTTATCAATAGAAGTCCCATGATAACAAAAGTTATGTTGTGCATAGGGTAAATACACTTCTATGAACTAAATTGTGCCCTTAGATTTCTAATCTGGGCATTCGATTAAATGTTATTTCACTTTTTTAAGAAAACTATGCACACGTTATATTAAAAGTTTATATTTTTAAAACATTTATTGTAGGCACACCGGGACTCAAAATCAGACACTATCTTAGCACTTGGTGTTGAAATCGTTCAATATAATATTTAAAAATAATATATAGAAATCTCTAAGATGTTACATTTTCACCGAATCATAGTGAAATTGTCTGGTCAATATGATCGACCTTTCTTGCTTCTTAGAAAGAGGTTTCCCTAAGAGGGTGATTTCAAGTCGTTGCATGTTGTTTCGGTTGAGGTATTGTACCTTATGATTTTTCTTATGATTTTTTGATGAAATTGGGTGAAATTTTTCATGTAATAAGGTTAATACATTAGGTTGTTTTCTTGGATTAGGTTTAGGGTTGTGGTAGGGGTGGTTCTCACTATGTTTCCCATTTTCTGGTGGGCAGATATCACCTGGTGATATTTTTGGAATTATACCTTTTTTTTGAATTTTTTGTGTAATTAATTATGATATGTTATAATTAATTGTTTAGTGACGTTTGGTGTGAGATAGGGCCTCAGGTGGATCACTGATGTCCAATTTAGTTGAGGTGATCTTGGGTGATCTCGTCCAACAAGTTATTAGGTGGTGATACTAGAGGGTTTGGCTTCATATGAGGTAGATGGTTCCTTTTACAGGTTTGATGATATTTGTACTTATTTAGTTATTCTTAGAATGTGATGTTCAATATTTCCATTGAGGGAAATAAACAAAATTAAAATGAATAATTTTTTTAAAAAGTTAAATGAAATTCCTGATGAACTTGACAAAGTGGAAAGGGATATGATGGACCCTTGGGAACTTGCTTGATTTCATTTATTATTGATGGTTGAGGCATTTAATATTCATGTATTCCCTATGACACATAGACCCTAATTGGTATATTAAACAAAGTGAATGGAATGTAGTGACCCTCAACATAGGTTTCTTGGTGACCTCCGAGTAGAGGGAGGTAATGAACTAGGATGTTTGACTCGAGTAGGTCATATCAGAACTAAGTAATTCCATGAAGTCATTGGGTAAGTTATGGGGAACATTGGGTGAGTTTTCCTTCCCCATTGGGATATGTTTTACTGGGTGGGTGGACCCCTAGGAGACTAATGGATCTGTTAGGTGTTCAGACTAATCCAGCATGACTTGGAAAGGGGATGGTCTTAAGGACACATCCCATATGATACTTTCCTAGGAGGCTAGTGAGGCCTCGATGAGGCCTTGACAATGTTGAAGGATGTTATGACCTCCAAGTGATGGGTGTTGAACCAAGAGACATGGTTGAGATAAGAATACCCAAGATGGGTTTATTTCACTAGTACATATCAACCATTTATCAACTTTAGAATTCATGTTTATCAATGCTAAAAAAGTGTTGTTGTTGTAAGATTACTTAAAATCCAGTCCCATTTATCAACACTAAAGAAATAACTGATAAATCTAGAAAAAAATCAAATAATTTGATGTATTCCACACACACCCACTTTATCAATGCTTTTCATGGCCCCGTAAACCCTTTATCAATATTTTTTTCACTCTGTTCTGCACTCATCCCCTTTATTGGTTCTTTTTGTGCCCCTCACCCCCTTTATTAGTTTTTTAGACCCTTTTCATCCCTCTCACTCCAAGATTTGAACATCATACCTCTTCCTTCAAAGTCGAACACCATTTCCACCACCCCACCCAAATTCCTTAAATGTTTTATGAATTATCAATTTATTTATATATACACACAATTATTTTATATTTTTATGTTTATTCTTATATTATTATATATTTATATAATTATTTTTAAATACATTTATAAAATATGTTTACATATCTAAATATATATTTTTATATATTTACATATAATTTTATATTTACATACAATTTTTTATAATGTATTTCTAAAATGAAATATTTATTATAAATATGTTTATATACTATATTTATATAATATGTTTAAATACATTAATTTTATGCATCTTTATATACATTTATATTACATATTTAATGATTTATTTCTATAAATACATTTATAGATGCCCAGACACAATATTGACAAATGCATATGCACACATACACAAACATACTTACACAGAGAGAGAGACATGTACACATATTTATATTTTACGCACACACAAACACACACATTTATATTTTTATTTTGTACACATAGAGACACACATATATATATACACACTACACACACACAAATATTTATATGTTTATATGTTTATATATCTATATATTTATATTTATATATATAATTATTTATTTATATATCCATATATTTATATATCAATATATTTATATATTCATATATTTATATATTAATATATCCATATATTTTATATATTTATCTATGCATTTCATATCACTATATTTTAAAATATATGAATGTAATTTTAATTATATAAAAAATTATAAGTAATTATAAAAAACAAATAAAATTATAAATGATTATATATATAATGTATTTATATAGACATATAATTATTGTTTATTTATACATGGTTTATATATTTTAAAAGATAATTTATATGTAAATATTGTAAATATATATTTATACAATTAAATCTTTATATTTAAATATATACAAATATGTATATTTATGCATATATTTAATTATAAATAATGCTAAAATATAAAAAGGGGTAAAATTTCAACAATATGACATCCATATGAGTGTAAACCCTAGAAAAAAATTCAATATCCATAAAAAAGACAAGAAAACCATCTATAGAAAAGCTATAATCTCATTAAATATTAAAATATAGGGTATCCCATATGAAAACTCAACTTCAGAGGCCTTTATAGCCTTTTTTCAACTTAAGAAAAATAGTGAATATGGATCTTTTTGAAAAGAAAGACATATATGTCTTTTAAAGATTCAATTTGATATCTCATGGAGCCCAAACGAACACCCAAATTTAAATTTATGGTCGTTTGAAGTTAAAGTTTTGTTTTCAACTAATATTAAGATATTAATTAATTTTAAAAAAATTCCTATCACCAAATTATTATTAAATATATATCACTCAATATTAATTAGAAAATAAATCATTAATAATAGTTATTAACTATTTTTAAACCATTTTCACTAAATATATTATATATTAAATGTAAACACATATTTAGTATTATATAAATCATATTTATGAAAATATATTTCAGATATATCATTGTAAATAATAATATATATTATAATATGATTTTTAGTAATATATATTTATAAAGGGACCATTATTAGTGCTAAACACAAGTGTTTTAGCATTGAGTAAGGGCACACCTTTACCAGAGCTAAAAAAGAATTGATAAAGGTCTGCCTTTATTAGTGCTAAAAGAGAACTGATAAAATCACCTCCTTTATTAGTGCTTTTTTTGGAACCTCTAAATACTAGAACTGAAAAAAATGATTTTTTAGTAGTGATGGTTATGATCAGACCTTGGGGACCCTATTGGGTGTACTAGTGACATATAGACCCTAGTGAGAGGGTGTGTGCAGGTTGTGGCTAGTGATGATTGTAGGTGTTCACTTAGAACCTAAATTGATGATTTGAGCATATTATGCCTAGAACATGGTTAGTTCATTCCCTTGGGATGATAACCTTGATTATGTATGATGAGTTGGATAGGTGGACACTCCTATTTACCCTTCATGTTTTATTAGATGATTTTGGGTGGGATGAAGATTCCACCATGATATACTCGATACACACACACACACATATATATGATTATTCATAGATGGTCATATTTATGTCTATAGGAAACCTTGGAATAACTCCTTGGATATGTGGTGTACATTATTCAAAGATATTCATACATGGTTGGGGGATTACATGGACTATGTAATTGGATATTTGATACCCCTTTGGGGTCCCCATTATACATATATTGTGATTGGGGATTCCTTGGACAATGTCCTTGGATTTGTGATAGCCCATTCAGGTTCCTATTACATATATTATGTGATTGGGGATGCCTTGGACTTTTCCTTGGATCTGTGTCCTTTGGGGTTCCCATTATTTGTATTATGTGATTGTGGATGCCTTGAACTATGTAATAGGAACTGTGATGGACCTTATTGGGTCCCCATCTATACACACTCATTTATGGTGGGGTTTCCATAGATTTGGAGATCATATGAGACTATATGGGTTGTTGTATCTTTTATCCATAAAGGTATGGGGATCCTATACTTAGGGGATTCCAAGTATTTAGATCCAAGTCACTATTGGGTTTTCATGGTCACACAAAATTCTCAAAGACATATGACACTAGCCGAAATAGGTATGTTCAATCTCAGCTATTATGTTAGAAACCATGGGTCAATAGTGGTCAATCCTTAGTGTTTATTTTATTTATTCAGGTGAGCATATCGCATGAACATGTCACTAAATTACTAGGTATGTAAGGGACTACATTTGAGGTGACCTTTTAAGTTATGTACTCACACCCTTCTAGGGCGGTCAGGGAACTTGGGTACCCATGAAAATATTCCCTAATTTTAGGTTTGGGTTAAGAAGAGGTATGGAGTAGCATGATTAAGCAAGATAGATTGGATAGGTTGAGGAGATTATTATGAGGTATAGATTTGTGATACATCATAGCCTTGTATTTAAATTATTTTATTTATTTGTTTTGATGATCGAATTAGTAAGTGATTGTTGTTCATATGAGTATCTCTTCTGCATTCATTTATAACTAATGGTTCCCATTTTATATTCCTACATACTTTGAGAATTTTTATGGATTTTTTGGTTATTTCATAGGTATCATTCACTCTTATATGGGGGTATAGTCTCCCTACGGTACTACCTTCGACACCCTTTTGGTAGTCGACAACCTATGAATTATGGGGTGGCACACCTAAGGTCATATAATGCTCTGTTCTGGTTAATATTCATAGTGAACTAGGGTGGGATGTTACAAAGTTTTATCAGAACTTTTCTTTTCTTTTCTTACAATATAGGGAGATGGTTGACAAGTGATATGAAATGTGTTACAAATTGTTTAGGATATTGGACTAGTGTGTCATAAACACCATTATCAATGATAATTCTAGGTTACCGGTCCCTTTGGATTGATTTTCTAGGTTTTTTATTGGATGGCTGGATTATTTTTACCTATAGTAAATCAATTGGATTTTGAGATTTATTATATTTATGATTTATTTATTTTTGGTATTATCCCATATTGGAAAGAGACATCTCATTCATTAGAATATAGGATCCACATGACATTCACATGATTGTGCGGTTTTTATCATTGATGATGAGGGTTTATCTATTTAAAATGTAAGTAACAACTTATTAGGTGTTTTCCTGCATAACATGGAATGATATTCTACTCATATGAACTGAAATATATTTTTTGTTATAGATCATGTAGATCTACAGTGGGATGTTCGATGAAGAATACAAAAAATTCCCTCTATATATGGGATGTATAGTAAACCTAGTAGATTTGTACAGGCATTTGATCCCTTAGTGATAGAGCCCTTGTGGGTGGTTACTAAATAAGTTCCATTACATAAAGTGTTAGTAACAACCTATTTGGTATTATTTTATATTGCTTTGTGATAATAATATTATTAACCAAACCATGGGTTGTGGTTATTCGACATAGATCATCTAGGATGATGTTTATATATATATATTTATATATATATATATATGAAAGCTGGTGATATTGTGCTCCTTGAGGGGGTAGTATCATATGTACATGCCTGATGAGGATTGTTTCCCTAGAAGGGTGGTTTTTTGGCATGTTATGTGAGTTATATATATATGTGATACCCTAGAGTGGGTAGTTTGGCATGTGAGTTTCCCTGTGTTTTGATATGGGAATCTAGAGATGTTTCCCAAGAGTTTTGACCTTTGTGAGACTCAGTTTATGGTATAGTTGGGAGGACCTAGTGACCCTTGAGATAAAACTCAGGATTTTAGTGAGTAAGTATGTAGTGATATGTGAGGGTATCCCCTGGGAGGGGTTATACCCAAAATGTGAGTTGCTTAGAGGTGGAAATCATGGGTATATGCTTATCTTTGAGGTTTTACACTGATTATGTTTTGGGATATGTGGTTTAGGATTGGGATTTCTTTAACGATTCCCTATGTGGGTGTGACCTGTATAGGGTATGTGGTTTAGATTAGGAATGAGTTACCTTGAGGATAAGGATACCAAGGGAGGGGTTTGATAAGGCATGTCAACGCCTTGTTATTTTTGGTTGTAAATCACTTATAGTGATTTTGGGTATTGAGGATTGGTTTTTGAGGGAAAGATCAGTAAGATTCATGACCCTATTAATTTCAGATTCTCTTCCAAGAGCAGTGAGAGCATGGCTAGATGCTTTAAATTATAAAATGAAACTGGTTGGCCAGTATTCATCTGGTAAGATCATGACATAGTAAAATGACCAATTATTAATAAGAGTGTCGATGGTGCTCTAGTTATATGATATTAACATGTTGAGTGCATGGTCAGTGGTTTAGGTTCATGAACCTAGGTGAGATGATGTGTGACTCATGGTAGTGAGATGGATTATGTGAATGGGTAATATGGAAATTCATACTATTGGGTTTATTTGTGACTGGGTTGGTGTATCATCCCATTCACTAGTACAAAAACATTTTTTTACGTCACCATTTTTCACGTCGGTTTTTTAGAACCGACGTGAAAATATCTAAAAATCGATTTTTCACGTCGGTTATATAAGAACAGACGTTAAAAATCCATTTTATTTGATTTTTCACGTCGGTTATTATATAAACGACGTTAAAAATCAATGTACATCACTTTTCCACGTCGGTTATTAAATAACCGACGTAAAAAATCCTTTTCCAGGAAAATATATTAAAATTTTAACTTATTTTTCACGTCGGTTATTAAATAACCGACGTGAAAAATCAATTTTCGTGACTTTTTCACGTCGGTTATTTCATAACCGACGTGAAAAATGTTTACAAAAATGTAGTTCATTTCTCAAGCTTTAATTTGACAGGTCACGGAGCTCAAACGGAGTTACGTATTAAAAGTTATGGCCTTCAGAAGTTGATCATCTCTAAACGATGTCTTAAGGATGTCAAATTTCGGAAGGCCATAACTTTTAATCCGAAACTCCGTTTGAGATCCGTGACCTGTCAAATTAAATCTTGAGAAATGAACTACATTTTTGTAAATACTTTTTACGTCGGTTATGAAATAACCGATGTGAAAAATACCTTTTAACGTCGGTTATTAAATAACCGACGTGAAAAAGTCATGAAAATTGATTTTTCACGTCGGTTATTTAATAACCGACGTGAAAGAGTGACGAAGATTGATTTTTCACATCGGTTTTATAATAACCGACGTGAAAAATAAATGAAAATTTTAATATCTTTTCACGTCGGTTATCATAAAACCGACGTGAATGAAAATTTTAATATCCCGCGAACGCGAAATTTCAATTTTTTTACATCGCGGCATCGAAATTTTGAATTGCCGCCTAAAATTTTTAATACCGCATTTTCTCATAGAATCTCAATTATATGTTTCCATTATACACCCATGTTAATTTTATGATCATTTATTTCAACCATTATCGTTCCCCCAA
The DNA here is from genome assembly GCA_963277665.1 of Viscum album. Classification (NCBI taxonomy): domain Eukaryota; kingdom Viridiplantae; phylum Streptophyta; class Magnoliopsida; order Santalales; family Viscaceae; genus Viscum; species Viscum album. The sequence goes on from OY728121.1 coordinate 1,123,544,775, forward strand.
ATCTACTCTTTTTCTCTCAAACGCGAATCAATTATTTCTTCTTTCCGTAGTCTCGTCAAGGTATATTTAATCATGCATCCATGGTTTATGGTTTTTATGATTTTTTTTCATAAATGACATACCATTTTACAATTATTTCATTCAACCATCATCGTTCCACCGAATCAACTTGTTTTATCTTCAACGTGAATCAACAATTTCTTATTTTCGCGACCTCATCAAGGTATTTGTAATTATTTTCCCATGATTTATATTTTCTATGAGTAGTTTTCTTAATTGATATACCATTTAACGATTGTTAATTTATTATAATGATGGATGATTCTTTATATCACGATAAAACTACAAATCCTCCTACGGATTCAAAAATTCTTTCTAATATGAAGCTACGGTTGGCTCATTCAATCTTTCTTCGAAAAAAATATCAAACTTCTGATGGTCATAACTTTTGATCTGTAAATCCGTTTGAGCTCTATGACCTGTCAAATGAAAGCTTAGAAAATTTTCTACAAGATTGTAAACATTTTTTACATCGGTTATTTAATAACCGACGTTAAAAATAACTTTTAACGTCGGTTATTAAATAACCGACGTAAAAAATGACTTATAATGTCGGTTTTTTCAAAAACCGACGTAAAAAATGGCTTCTTATCGCCATTTCCAGAATGTATTTCATGTCGGTTTTTTAAAAACCGATGTTAAAAACTATATTACCCCATTTTTTACGTCGGTTATTAAATAACCGACGTAAAAAATCATATTTTTAACGTCGTTCGCAATAACGTCGCCTTAAAACCGACGTTAAAAAGCAAAAAAAACCGACGTAAAAAATGGTTTTTGTACTAGTGATTCTTTAAATGATAATTTTTTCATAAATAAATGTGTGTTATATTATATTATATAAGTATTATATGCATAGTGCACATAGAGAAACCAAAAAAACATTAATTCATTAATAATGATCATTAAATTATTCATCTATGAAATAAATGAAAATTTTGAGCATTATAATTGGACAAAAAAAAATAAAAAATAAAAAATGGGAAAATATGGATCACCTCAATCTGCTAGAATCATCACCCCCATAACCAACACTATAGAAATAAAACAAAATATTAGTAAATTAATGAATATCTTATAAAATGAAAATATATAACCTTGGAAGGAATTTTAGGGAATATTTAGTGAAATAATGAAGTGGTGTTTATAGGAGGTAATGTGACTATTAGAATAGTTACCTAACAATTAAGAATAGTAACCTGACCACTGGGAATAGTAACCTGATCATTGAGAATATTAATTTAAACTCAAAATAATAACGTGTGATATAAATAATATTATTCATGATTAATATAAGTAAATATAATTATTATAATGTCAAAATATAAATATCATGATTAAATAACTCAATGAAAATATATGCATATTTTTTAAAAACTGTATTTTAAAGTATTTCGTAAAAATATAAATTTTTATATTAAAAATTGAAATTATATATTTTATAAATTTATTTTGATAAAATTAACACCATTTTGTAAATTATTATGTCAAAATTTTCCAAGGGTTATTTTTTGGTAATTTTATGAAATACATCAATTTTAAGGTGAATAGTAAAAATGTTTTTTTCATGTAACTAGTGTGTCTTAAATTACATAATTCATGATATAATAATAAAGTAATGTTTTATAGAACCTGTGTTTGGGAAAAAATATATTTAATTTCGTAAATTAATCTTTAAAATACAATAAACATAATTTCTAAACATTAAAATCATTTTCCAAAACCTAAAGTCAAAAGTAATCCCTTAAAATAACAATTTTTATTTTTTCCACATTCCTTTTTTATAAACTAAGTGAATTAAGATTATAAATAGGTTTAATGTCTTAAAATAATTCTATTTCATTTATATGTGATTTATATTGTCAAAAATTCACTATTACAAGTTTTTTATTTTATATAAAATATTATTTAATATTATATTCTAAAAATACCCCTCTCCACAAGTATAAATAACCCATCTCCCTCACCTTGAAAAACCACTCCTCCCTCACCATCCAAAGAAAAATTTCTGAAAATATTATCTCTATTAATCCCTTAAAACCTTAGGTATGTTCTGTAATAATCCAACTCCATTCATAAGGGAAGTATAGTGTCATACAAGAGAAGACACACTAAGGAAAGAGTAAGTTTTTTTCAAACTCTTCTCTCATTTTATTCTTATTCACTCTATTTTATAAATTGATTTCAAAATATAATATTCTAATATTTAATTAGGAAATTTTTTAGCATTATATTAATGATTTTATCTTTTGGTAAAAAAATTTATTTTTTATATATTTATATTTTATACCCAATTTTCTTTATATTTAGACATCATTCCCATTAACAATCGGTTAACCACTAATGATGATGTTTCCAACCTCTTTCCTTATTACCAACCTTATGGATGGTTAAAATATATTATTTATCATTTATAAATTTTTAAATATATTTATTTTAATATTATAGAATTTATTCTACTTATGTATAAATTACCTTGAACAAAATAGAGAAATTGAAGAAAAATGGTAAATTTTTAAAGAAAACATGATATCAAATGGCTTAAAATTCAAAAAAGGAAATTAATAATTTTAATAAAATTATTATAATTGATAAATAGTGACACAAATTAACATAATTCACTTTTTTCAATGGTTTAATAAATTTATGTGTACTATTCATGAGTTGTAAAAGTGATGAAATAAAGTGGGATTTAAGGTAAGGGGATTCTTGAACCCAACTCTATTTCTTTGGGTTATCCCTCTTTCACATCATTATAGGTATTTATATTCCTATAAGGTTCCTTAAAAATACTTTTACTATTATTCCATTTTATTTCTGGTATATACATGTTTCCACCCTTATTTATAATCTAAATAAAAATATTTTCCAAAAATACTTTATTTAAAAAATCCATTTTTACTCCTCTTCAGTTGTTTCTTTTTCACTAAAGAATTATGATGTGTATTCCAAATATTTTTTACCTTTTTAATTTTAGAACCCCATGTTAATTCATGATGTTATTCTTGATGAAATCTTATGAAACCCATTCCTTTCTATGGGTTATTTCATGACTATGATTGTTATACACTATATATAGAATGCATGATTATGTTAATATCATGATGTGATGGGTGGTACCGAAATTATATCAACCTCCAATTAATTGGGTAATGGTATTTATCTCAAGAGATAATTTTTATTATGCATTAAAATGATTCTAGCCTGGTTCAAAATGATAATTTTATGAATTATTCACATATGTTATGTGTGAACGTGATGCTAGATTTATTCAAAACTGTGTGTGGTATTTTACCACTATAAAATGATGTTTCATTTTTATGAATTTCCACATTCCATGGATTTATCAAATGTTTCCCTCGTGATCTTAATTATGATCCTATTCTTATGATATGATGATATTCAATATTTTCACTCATGTATTATTGATTCATGTCCCTTATTACTCCCCTTACTGGGATATTAAATCACCCTTTTCTTTAATGTATATCCTCAGGTGACTACATGTAATAAGGATAACTTGAAATCTTTTAGTGTATAAAAAAGAAGGGTTTAAAAAATAATTATTTTTTATTATGTACAAGTGATGTATGATCTTAATTTTCCAAAGATACTAAACCTTTTTATCACTTAATGTATAACTATTATGTTTTTTATCTTTAAAATGATGTAATATTCATTTAAGAAACATTAGGGTCACTATAGTTGGTATTAGAGATATGGTTTAGTTAATATTGTAATTATGATTTGAAACATTAGTGAAAACACTTAGGATAAGTCTAAGTATATGTTAAAATACGTGAATATTTGTTTTAGAAAAATGATAAACATTGGGATCCCATAAGATATGCCTTTAGAGTTAATTGAATAAAAGAATAAATTATTTATTCAAGATTTGTTATCTTTTATTTTGAAAAAAACATTTCTATTATATAAAATTGTGGGGACTTGGAGAAACTAGGCTAACAACCCGTGTGAGGGATAATTAAATGATTCTCACAATGACATCTCTAATGCCACTAGTGGTGGAGTTCAAAACATTATGGAAATTCTTACTCAGCTTTCTCAGGCTATGAAAAATAACCTAAACCACATGGAATTTACTCTTCCTAATAAAGTGAAACTACTTATTGAGTCTTTTATACAGTAATGACCACCAAAACTTAGTGGATCTTCTAATCGACATTTCATAAAATAATGGGTTAACTCAATGGAAAGGATATTTTAAATTCTCCATTGTTCTGAGAAGGAGATGCTTTCTTTGTTCATCTATCATTTAGATGTAGAAGACAATCAGTGATGGGAATTGATAAAGGATTCCAAGTTGAACGATGAAATGGAATTGATGGAGTGGTAATACTTTAAGAAAAAAAATTCTTAATAAGTATTTCTCTTCAAATATTAAAAAAAATATGGAGAGAGAATTTATAAAGCTAAAGAAAAAGGAATATAAATCTATCAGGGATTATATGGGGAACTTCACAAGGCGTGATATATATATGCCTTGGGTTTTTATCAATAATGATAGAAAAATATGTAGATTATTTACTCGTTTAAAACCATACCTTTGAAAGGATATAACAATTTGATACATTATGAGTTATGAAGAAGTGGTTTGATGTGCTCTCAAAGTAGAGATGGAGTTTTGAGATTGGTCCTTTGGACATAAAGATTAGAAGATAATAACAGAGTTTCAAGATGGTGGGTAAAATGAAAAAGGAGGAAATATGATCTAACCACCTACATGTCAAAAATGTGGGAAGAAGCATCATGGGAGTTGCATCAAAGGAATGGGTAGGTGATTCAATTGTGGGAGAGAAGACCACCAAGCTCCTGAATGTTGAAGAGAAATGTATAAACCGACCAACATGATGGAGGAAATGAAGGAACCTCCTATTTCAACACTTATGATACAATTCTTAAACTATAAATATCAAGGTCAATATGCATGCGATTTTACTAAACCATGGGTCTTTAAGGGTAATCAGTTCTAGTAACCACCAAATCCAAAGGATAAAGGAAAATCTTATGCCACCACTACTACTGAAGTAGAGAATGAATACAAAGTCGTGCATGTTATACTTCCTATTGAATCAAGAATGGGAATTTTTTTATTTGATTATGGTTCTATTAATTTTTTTATATCATGTAGTTTTTCTATAAATATTGAATCAGAGAACTAAAATAATGTATAGATGTTTTTAAAACAATATAGTGGTGTGATCATTGAAACCCAAGTGTTGGACTCTTTTCCTATAAACATTTATGGGAAGATTGTTATATCAAATCTTGTAGTCCTTCCCCTTGTGTAATTTTACGCTATGGATTGTCTTTAGTTATATAGTGAAAACATCAACTGTCAAAAAAGAAGAAGTCTCTTTTCATTTTTAGAACCATCCCATGATCCTCTAAAATTGCAAGTAAGAACATGAATCTCCTTTGTAAAATCAATCAACGGTGTGGGTGTTTATACCCTATGACAAATCATGACTTTCCTAAATTTTTGAGTCAAATGAAGGTATCAACCTAGAGGAAATTCCCATCATTAGAGAATAAATTGATGTATTTCTTAATGGTTTCCAAGAATTACCTATGACCATGAGGTAGATTTCTCAATAGAACATATAACTAGAGCCACTCCTATCTCAAAATTCCCCAATAGGATGACCCAAATCGAACAGAGGAGTTAAATAATCTCCCTCGAGAACATTTGGAAAAAGGGTTCATACGCCCTAGTGAATCTCTTTGGGGTGAACTGATTCTCTTTATTAATAAGACCTATAAAAAATATAGCTATGTATTGATTACCAACCATAAAAAACAAGTATCCTCTACCAAGGATTTATTACTTGTGAACTCAAATATGATGATCTCAGTACTTGTCAAATGTGGATCTTCATTTTGGATATCATCAGCTGGAGGTGAAGAAGGAATATATTTAGAAGACTGAATTCTGTACAAGTTATTGACACTATGAGCCTATAGTGATTCCCTTAAAACTTACTAATTCCCCTACAATATTCATTTATTTTATGAATAAATTCTTTAGAGACTAACTCAATAATTTATTTTTAGTATTTATCGATGATATTATCATTTAATCCAAGAGAAAATATGAATATAAAGTCTATCTAAGGATTGTGATGGAAATATTAAGGAAGGAGAAAATTTAGGCTAAGTTCAAAAATTGTGACTTTTGGATGATACAAGTAATAATATTCGGGAATGTAATCCCAAGTGAAGGAATTTTTGTGGACCCTTCAAAGACAAAAGCAATTTAGGAATGGCTCAAACCCACTAGTGTCATTTAGTTTTCTTTGATTAGAAGGGTACTACTGATGTTTTGTGAGAAATTTCTTACAATTTTACAGCCCTCTAACTAAGTTAACATGGAAAGGGTTAAATTATGTATATATGGAAGAATGTAAGGAAATATTTAAGGAGATCAAGAAGAATCTAATCACTACACTTATACTCACAATAACAAGAAGTGGAAAAGGTTTTATGATATAAAATACTGATTTGAAGAATTTTTTGGGTTGTTTACTCATGATGAATAATAAATAAATAGCATATAACTCATGATAGATGAAGATCCATGAGTAAAAATACTTGACGAGTGACATGGAGTTAGCAGCTATGATCTTTTCCTTAATGATTTGGAATCACTACCTCTATGGTGAAGAGTGTGACATTTATATGGATAAAAAAGTCTAAAGTGTATTTTTACACATAAGAAGCTAAACATGTGTCAAATTATATAGTTAAAGCTAATTAAGGACTACAATTTCTCTATTCACTACCATCCAAGGAAAGCAAAAAAGATAGTTGATGCTCTTAATATAAAATAACCTACTAATATATCCATGTTGTGGATTTATGAAGAACCTATCTTTATGGATATGGAAAGGATATTTCTATAAATAATAATGGAAGGGAATGCATCATACATTTCCCAGATGAATTCCCAACCATATATCCAAGATAAGATAAAGGAGGAACAAAGGGATGATCTCGGTCATAAAAAGAATGTGAAAGAAATAAAGGAAGAAAATCTAATTGAGTTCCACGTTGATGATGATAGAATCATTCGATTTGGAACAAGAATATGTGTTCCTATATCATCTGATATAAATAAAGATCTATTGGATAATGAAAATATATTATCATTATTAATCCATCCTATAAATACCAGGATGTATTGTGATCTTGGATATAAATTCTTTTGTGGGATGGCATGAATAATGCTATTGCTGAGTATATTTCAAGGTGCTTGGTATGTCATCAAGTTATGTAAGAGTGATAGAAGTACATGGGGATGATGCAACCATTACCTATACCCATATGTAAATTGGATAAGGTCACTTTTGACTTTGTTATAGGTCTTCTAAAGACATAAAAAAGGAAAAAATGCAATATGGGTTGCAGTGGATCAACTCACCAAGACTACCCACATCATCACTATTAGGGAAGATTTCTTGCTTGAACATATTTCCATGTCATATGTAAAGGAAGCGATGAGGTTGTATAGGGTACCACTATCAATCATCTCTGATTGTGTTCCAAGGTTCGCCTTTAAATTATGGAGAATTAATTAACATTATTTGAATACTTAAATGAATTTTAGTACATCCAGTCACCCCCCAAAATGGAAATTCTAAAAATACTTTTTAGATTCTCAAGAACATGTTGAGGGTCTGCTAAATTTAATTTAAAGGAGGATGGGGTCAACATATCCCATTATTTGAGTTCTCATACAACAATAGATTCCACTCAATTATTCAAATTGCTACATATGAACATCTGTATGGGATGTGTTTTGAAACTGCAACTTATTAGGATGAAGTGGGAAAACAAAATCTACTCAGACCCAATCTTGTGTAAGAGATGACAGAAAAGGTTCAAGACATCTAACAACATATAAAAGATGCTTCAAGTCGGCAAAAGAGTTATGATGGAAACCATCTATGGGACTTGGATTTTGATGTTGGAGACTAATTTTTCCTTCAAATATCATTATGGAGGATATTCATGTGTTATGGAAATAATGGGAAGCTTATCCCAAGTTACATTGGTCCCTTCAAGATCATAGATTGAATAAAAGAAGTGGCTTATTGGACTTAACTTCCAACAAATATATCTCAAGTTCATGATGTGTTCCATGTATCACTCCTGAGTAAGTACATACCTTATTCCTCACATTTAATAAATCTGGAGGTGGTACAACTGGATAATGATATTTCTTATAAGGAGTATCCTGTGAAGATATTGGACCATATAGACCATGTTCTATGAAACAAGACAACTCACCTTGTCAAAGTTCTTTGATGAAACCATATGTATGAAGAGGCAATGTGGGAACTTGAGGAAATAGTGAAACTGAAGTACTCTCGCCTATTCTCAACTAAGAATTTTAGTTGAAATCTCAGGGATAAAATTTATAAAGGGAGGAAGAATGTCATTACCCATACTTGTAAATTATAATCATTTCATAAATAAATGTGTGTTATATTATATTATATAAGTATTATATTCATAGAGTACATAGAGAAACCAAAAACTCATTAATTCATTAATAAACATCATTATATTAGTAAGATATGAAACCACTGAAATTTCCAAACATTGGAACTTGATAAAAATATATTATAGAAAAGCTAAAAATAAAAAATATGGATCGACCGAGTTTGCTAAAATCATCACCACCATGACCAGTACTATAGAAATAAAAAACAATATTAAACACATAAAAATCTTGGAAAATGAAAATATATAACCTTGAGAGGAGTTATAGTGAATATTGAGTAAAATAATTAAATGGTATTTATAAGAGGTAAGGCGACCATTGGAATAGTAACCTGACCATTGGGAATAGTAATCTGCCCATTAGGAATAGTAATTTAACCCCAAATAATAAAGTGTAATATAAATAATATTTATAATGAGTAATATAAGTAAATATAAATATTATAATATCGAAAATAAATAACATGATTAAAAAACTACAAAAAATACAGGTATATTTTTAAAAAACTAGTGTTTTAAATCATTTCATAAAAATCATAATTTTTATATTAAAAATTAAAATTACATGTCAGAAATCTACTTTTATAAAATTAATATCATTTTTTAAATTGGAACATTTAAATTTTCCATGTCTTGTTCTTGGTAATTTTCTGTAATACTTCAATGTTTAGTGAATAGTAAAAATATAGTTTTTCATGTAACCGGTTTATCTTAAATTTCATCATTCAAGATTTAATAATGAAATAATTTTTTATATAACTTAAGGTTGGGAAAAAAATATATTTAATTTCACAAATGAGTCATTAAAATACAAAATACTTAATTTCCAAACTAAAAAATCATTTTCCAAAACCTAAAGTCAAAAGTGAACCCTTTAAATAACAATTTTGTTTCACTTTCCTTTTTAATAAACTAATTGAATTATAATTATAAAGGGGTTCAAAGTATTAAAACCATTATATTGTATTTATATGTGATTTATATTTTAAAAAAATCACTATTACAAGTTTTACCTATGATATAATATTTTATTTAATATTTCATTCTAAAAACACCCTCTCATCAAGTATAAATAACCCCTATCCATCCCCTTGAAAACCCACTCCTCTATCACATGATAAAGACAAAGTTCTACCAAAATACTCTCTATTAATCACTTAAAAATATTAGAGATATATTGTAGTAAATAAACTCCATTCATCAAGGAATTCAAGTGTTGTACAAGAGAAGCCACACTAAATAAATAGTAGGTTTTTTCCAAAATATTCTCTCTTTTTCTTATTTTCTCTCTCTTTTTCTTATTTTTCTCTCTCTTTTACTTGTTTCAGTCAAAATAAAATATTTTAATATTTAATTATGAATAATGTTAGAATTATATTAATGATGTTTGACAACTATAAAAATTATATTTTTTATGTATTTATATTTTATACCCTGTTTTCTTCATATTTGGACAAAGTTCCCATTAACAATCGGTTAACCACCAATGAGGACATTTCCAAATTATTTCCTTATCACAAAACATATGGATAGATAAAATAAATTATTTATTATATATAAATTTATAAATATATTTATTTTATTCTTTAGAATTTATTCTACTTATGTATAAATTACCTTGATCAAAATAGAGAAATCGAACTGAAGTGGGAAATTTTTAAAGAAAACATGATATTAAAACACTTAAACTTCAACAAAGGAAATTAAGAAATATAATATATTTATTATAATTTATAAATAGTGACATAAATTAACATAAATAAATTCCATTTAAATGTTTTAATAAATGCAAGTTCATTATTCAGGAGTCGTAAAATAGAAGAAATAAAGCGGGATTCTAGGTATGTGGTTTCTCAAACCCAACTCCCTTTATTTGGGTTATCCCTATTTCACATCATTTTTAGTATTGATATTTATATAGTTTTCCTTAAAAATTATCACTATTATTACCTTTTATTTTGGGTATATAAATGTTTCCACCATGATTTATAATCTAAAAACAGAGATTTAAAAAAAATACTTTTCTTTCCAAAAAACATCTTTTACTCCTCTTGAGTTATTTCTTCTTCAATATTGAATGGTGATGTTTCTGGAAAATATGTTTCTTTTATTCATTTGGTAACCCCATATTTATCCATGAAATTTTTCTCGATTAAATCCTCATGAAACCTATCCTTTCCATGGGTTATTTCATGACTATGATTATTATACATTATATGTGGCATGCATGATTATGTAAATATTATGATGTGATGGGAGGGACCAGAATTATATAGCCCATGAATTCATTTGGTAATATAATTTATCTCATGAGATAATGTGTATTATGCATGAACATGATTCTATCTTCTTTCATAATGACGATGTTATGAATTATGCACATATGCTATGTGTGAACATGATTGTAGATTTGTTCGAAAATATGTGTGGTATTTGATCATTGTTACACGATGTTTCATTTTTATGAATCTCCACATTACATTACTTTTCAAATATTTCCCTCATGATGTTGATGATGATCCTATTCTTATAATATGATGACGTCTATTATGCTCACCCATTTATTATTGATTCATGTCCCTTGTTCCTCAACTTAATGAGATTTTAGGTCACCCATTTATTTTATGAATATCCTTAGGAAACTACATGTACTTAGGATAACATGAAAAATTTTAAGAGGATAAAGAAGAATAATTTTAATAATGATTGCATTTTATTATGTACAAGTGATGTATGACCCTAATTTTCCCAATATACTAAACATTTTGATCCTTAAATGTAAAAATATTATGTTTTTAATCTTTAAAATGATGTAATAGTCATGTAAGAAAATGTAGGGTTGCTATAGTTGGATAGTGAATAAAAACTATAAGGGGATTATTAGGTTACCACTCTACCTTGAGGAGGATAGAGGGTGTTGGTGCAACTCTTCAAGGGAAATCTTCATTGTGTAAAAGGATTGGGTGCACTGATTATTTGTAGACCAATTGAATTATGAATTGATGAGTAGTTTTATATAGGATGAGGCTCAGTGGGTTAAATGAGATATTATAGGTCATGTAGGCTTGGGTGTTGAATGAGAATGTGAAGGTTCCATGGGTTGAGGGATGGTATCATGGATGAATCTAGTGTAGTGGCATAATTGATTAGAGTTGAAACTTGATGTGGTGACATGAGTTGATAGTGGATGATCATGGCTTGGGAGGAGTGACATGCATGTTTTGATGATAGAAACTATTTAGGTTGTGCTCAAGGAGTGGTATAAGAAAATCCATAAGTTGGAGAATGCACCATTTCCTGGTTGTTGAAGTGACCCTCATTGTACATGGATGAGTTTTGGAAGGTGTTAAGGATGAAATTTCTATGAAATTAGAATGGGAATTTGGTTGATTATTTATATTTATGATCAGTTATGAGAAGATATTCATTTTTTAGTCATCATGTGTAATGATAGATATAGCATGAACCATAGCGGTAACACCCTCATGTTGGATGAGTCATTGATGCAATGAGATGGGTTGTTGGATGGTTGAGTTGGTGTTGTGATTTTGTGAATATATGGTTCTGGTCTTATCCATTCCCATAACTAATACTAAATTTGAGATTCAGATGTGATATTATATTAATTTTTTCATTGGAAGTAGGCTCAGGATGAAATTTGAGGTGATTCTAACATAATTCAGATCGGTGATGTGAACTGGTCCTCATTGAAGGGAACGATGGTGAATTTGGTTGATTAAGGATTATATCATCCTAATTTCACTGGAATTCAGTTTTGGACTTCAATGGTATTATTGTGATGATCAAGGTATTCTTTTGGGATTTAAGGCATCATAGTCAGAAGATTTGATGGCATGTCAGCAGGTGAAACCATGTGTTTTTGGGAAAATCTATTCATTGGAGGTCTGAATGGTGTTTTCATATATAATTGGATGTTGTGGGGTGTAAACTGCATCGAGTATGTCATATTGAATATGATGTTTGTGTTTCAAGAGTTGGTTACATATTTTTTAGGGAAGGTTGGTGTGATCGATCCTTGGGATTGGGAGGTGCATAGTCGATCAATTAGATTAGAAATTGAAATAAGGATTAGTACCATCTTTGACTAGTTTTCTCTATATTGGATTGGGTGTGGTGATTTGTGAGCTACACCAAGTGGGTTGTTGGACTACTAAGAATTATTTTGGGTAAGAGATTCTGATAATGGAGAGCACTATGGCTCAGAATTGGACATTGAGAGATAAAGCTTATGACAAGGAACACCACAATCATGATGATGAATTGATCAATTAAACCATGGTGTCTTGGTATGGATGGATTCTATTGTGTAAAATATTAGTGATTCAATAATGTTTATGATCAGTGTCTCTTTTTTTATTAATATTTTGCCTTGTTTCTAATAGTTTTATAGTAGAATCATGTTCATAATTCCAGAGTAGAATGCAATGAATTGAGCATGAATTGGACACCCAAGTATGTCAGGTTTGTTGGTTGAATGGTTGGTCATACTTCTAAATAAAGATAAGTTCTATGATTGGGAGATTGTAATACCTTGTTTCCATATGAGTTAAAAAAATTAAAAGGTAATTTGAATTTGTTTTTTGATGTACAGTTTATTTTGAGATCAGAGACTCGGAATGAGATTCCAAGAGTTTGAATGTCTCAAAATAATTTTTTTGGATGAGGATCAAGGAAAAAATGGTGGTATGGGTGCTTGTGATGGTTTCAAAATAGTGTTTGGGTGGTTAGAATGCTAGTTTATAATAAAAGAAGGCAATTGTATAGTCGATGAGGTGCCACCGACAAGCTGGTGGGATAGGTAGTAGATCATCACCTTACTTGGGCCCATCAACTGGAAAGTGGGACACTAACTCATTGGTGAGGCCCAGAATCTCACCAGTAGGATTATAGGTAGTTTTTTATGAGAAAAAAAATCATCTTTTTAGTTTAAGTTACCTTTATATTTTTGGTGTACAAGGAGCTCAAGAGAGGTTATTTCTTTTTTGAATCTCCATACCTTTTCCTCTCCTTGGATTCTTATAATTTTCCATTACATTCATGCATATAATTCTTCACACTTTTTTTGACTATTCTGGGTTGGGTCTTGATTTGATATATTTTTTTGAAAATTTTAGATGTTTTGAAGTCCCATGGGGCTATGCATGGGCGGATCATGGTTAGAAAAAAAACTATGCACATTTTGGGCCATAAAACTGCAAGACTTGTGATGAGCCACTGGAAGGGGTTACATGGTTTATCCAAAACATGTGAACATCCAATTAAAATCATGAACCATTGGATATAGGTTATTTTCATGGTTGGATTAGGGTTAAAAAAATCATTCATCTAAACAGTGCACCCCAAACAAAAGGCCATAAGTGGGGCATATTTTGTTTAACCATGCGGCCAAACCTAGAAAACCATGTGCACGGTTTTTAATACCCTAAAATTTTATTTTAAAAATTCCCAAGACCTAAAATTAACCCTAAGAACCCCTTAATCTCATATTTTCTGGACCAAGTCCTTCGTTATCAATCTATAGGCTTTTCTGTTAGGATTATAGGAAGATTTCTATCATTCATGATGGATCATCTCAAGGTATGTTGCGTTCTTGTTCCGGTTCACCCTCTTCTTATAGATCCTTGCTAGATCCATTCTCCTATTATATTATGGAACCCAAATTGGTTTTTTATTCCAAATATAATAGGTTTCATGGATTATTGATGTATTTTTTTTGGATTTATGATCATGAGGTACTGATCTACTCTTCCCCAATCGTTGTTGTCAAAGGAAAATAGTTATACCTCCATTCTTAAGGTAGGTATTTCTATACAAAGGGTTAATTCTATTATATTCCTACTGTTCTTGTAAATTAATTTGGGTTATTAATTTAATTGATTTTTTTTGTGATTAAAATGGGATTTTTTGAAATAAAACATGTTTTAAGGGGGTTTTATTTAAAAATGGTTTTTATAGACCATGTGGTTGATTAAATGATTGAATGGTGGTTTTGATTCAAAAATGGGATTTTAAACACTAAAGAAGATTATCATTTATTTGAAAATGTTTTATAAATTTTAAGCATGGTTTTGAAATGGATTTTGATAAAATTGGCACATTGGGAAACTTGGATGCTTCAGGAATAGACATGTCACTTGCAGAGTGCATAATACCACTAGAGGTTTTATGATATCAATAGACTATGGTAGGGAAAGATTTAAGTTTATACCAACATATACCTAGTTCATGATTATTATTTTTCTAATATATAGTCCCATAGGCTAGGTCCCAATACGGTTTTTTTAATTTATGGTTTTTATCGCCCGATAGATTTTTTTCATGGATTGTTTCTCACATGTTTTTCACATGAGGTTGTATCACATGGTTTCACATAATGAATTATTTCATGGATATGTGTTTACATACATACCTTATAATTTCTGGATATGATTTCCAATTTTTTTACTTATATTTTCATATTCCTGAATTTTTTAATATGAAAGTATTTTTTGAAAACCAAAGGAAATGATTTACAAATGGGTTTGGATTTATGAAATTTCTTTTTAAAACTATTTTTGTTTTAAAAGTTGGAATTAATACATTGTTGTTATTATAACTTTCATAGAATTTGTGGTTTTATCCTACTAGGATTTTTGATCACACCCTCTTTTTTACATTGGGTGGTTTAAGATGTTGTTTTTCAGGGCTCGGGTAAAGGGAAAGGAATCATGTAGCAAGTTGGATTCTCGTTTCATCATTCACTTCATAACAGGATGATTTAGAGGTGACAGTTGGTAATATGGAGACTTTTTGGTATCATCCTTTCATAATTTCTAGTTTAGATGGGTTTTCTTGGATTTTATGGATCTTGTATGTATCTCTTTCATCCTATTTTTACTTGACTTGTATGTCTTATTTTGTTTTATATAGGACTTTTTTCCATTATCTTATTGCACCTCATCACCATGACGGGACAACTCGGGTGGATTATCTAGTTGACTTGGGTAGGTTTGTTACAAAATGGTATCATAGGTATTATTAGCTATAAGTCTATTAACACTACTTATGTTTGGTTCTATTTCATGGGTATATAGGATTTAAGACTATCATAATTTAGGTAGTATGTGCGGGAGGGTGCTTGGCTAGCTCACTTCTGTGTCTTAACTCGAGTTTCCATGGGTGGTTGGAAAGTTTTTACCAGGTTTGAGACTTAGTGTTTAAGGTCAATTGAATGAACTGAATGAGAAGTTTATTTAAATGATCCTTTTACTTCTTAAAGAACTGTATTTTTTTTTAAATTCATGGTTTCTTTCAATTCATGATTTTTTAAGGCATCGACATGAATTCCTGAAGTTGGTCCTATGATTTTAGAACATTCTCTAAATATGAGTGGCCGTTGTCTTGTAATTAATAGAAGATCCTCCCAAGAAGATCTCCTCTAAATACAAGATAGAAAATGGGAATATGGAAAATGTAGGATAATCCTCTAGTGGAACCTTCTTTGGTTAAAGTTGTAATCCTTAAAATTTAGACTCTATGCTAAGTGGGTGTTAGGAACCCAAGGTAAGAAGTGGATCATGAATTGTAATTTACTATGAAACATCCACCCATATTATGTGGTGACAAGGTACCCCAATAATATGAGGAGTTTTTTGAGAGGATTCCGAGGATCTTCAACTTTTTGAAGGTTTCATATGACTCTAAGGTGGGTTTCACCACATATATGCTTGATGGTCTGTGAAGGAGATAGTGGTACTCTATCATGAAAGCTATGTTGCATGAGAACCTTACCAAGAAATTTTTTCAAGAAGATAATTAATCAGTATTTTTACTCTGATATTTTATGTGTGCATTAGACCTAGTAGTTTCGGGCATTGGAGTAAGGGGAGTATACCATTCTGGATTATTCTGCCCATTTTGCTAAGTTTCTACATCTAGCACCAGATCTTGTAACTAAATATTACCTAAATACTCGAAGGTTTTATTTGGAATTGAGGATGGATATTTAGTTGATATTTATTCTCATTTGTCTTTATGGAGGTGGTTGAAAAATCATATTTGGTTGAGGTAGAAAAAGCTAGAAAGATGGGTTTGGGTGGAGCTTTGGATGGTGTTGTTGTTAGCTAGGGTGTATTTTCAGGCCAGAAAAAGTGAGTATAAGGGTTCTCAGTTTCCTTCAGGAATGGATTCAAGGGATTTTTAGGGAAACATTAGGTAATCTACTACCACTGTGGAAGGATTAGTCATACCAAGACTAACTATGTATAGGTTACTAAGAATTTTCATCGTTGTGGATGGTATGTTCACCAAAATCATTTTTTTAAAAGATATCCTAGGGAAGTAAGCAAGTATACCCTCTTACCATGGGATCACAGGTTTTTACAGATGCTTCCAAGGGTGGTGGGTCTAATACTAAGTCTAAGGTTAATGTTCATGTGGCTAATACCATACATCTGTATATGGCAGAGTATGCACTAGAGGAATCTGAAGAAGGGTTAGTTATTGTTAAAGGTAAGGTGTTTATTTCATATTTTATAGTGTTATCGTTATTTGATATAGGTGTTACTTATTCTATTATATCATCAAAATTATTTGACATGTTGGGATTACAATCATAACTTATTTCTTTCTTTTTGGATATTTCCATGCCATTATGGAAGAGGTCCGAACAAGGTTTCAAGTGTCTCGTGTTTTGGGTGGTGATAACTGACTTTGAGGTGGTGTGTGACTTTGTAGTTATTGATATAAATATTTGAATTAATACTTGGCATGTATTAGATGATCGATTTTAAGGCCCATATATACTGTTATCTTCATTGGGTTTAGTTTTTTATCTTTGGATGTGGTTACTCATGTTTTTCAGGGTGAGTGGGACTCTAGATTGGGATGGAAGAGGCTTGTTGTTCCTTATGATGGGGAAATCTCATGCCAATTATTAGATATGTTTCTTGATTTCATTGACCCTTATTTGGGTAGACAAATTCCTAAAGTGGTTAGTGTGTACCTTGATGTAATGCCCCGACCCCAGCTACCCAGAGTCGGTGCATTACTTTGTAACATTGGCATGATCACAAAAGATCAAGTCTCGAAAGACCAATTAGTTTAGTAGCCTTGGAAACACTAGATACATTCATAAATGTTACATTACATCATAAAGTGAAAAACTACAATAACAAAGTCTCCATAGTCCACACTCATATCCTCTTCTGACTATCCCTGAAGGTCATTCATAAAATACTTTTCACATCCTGGAAAATATTAAAACATTGAAAGGGGTGAGCTCAAATGCTCAGTAAGGATAACAATATTGCAGAAGCTTTCATAAATAAACATAAATATTTAAGGCAATGTATAACTAAAACAAAAGCCTTTTAAACTTGAACATCAACATAATATGGCAAAAGTAAAATGAGATAATGCCATTTACTTCTTCACATGGATATTCTACTGGTCGAATAATCACATGCAATATCAATAACCACTTTCATAATGATGGAATGCATAATGCCAGACTATCATAACCACGTAGCCAAGGCCTCATGCCAAGACCAAAAATAAGATTTTGTCAAGGCCTCGTGCCAAGACACTAGTTTGTCTCATGAGACCTGCCGATGCATCGAGGAGCTATAGCGGGCTCCACCCGTCACTTATTAAGTCCAATGCATTCCTCATATGAATAGGTTTAAACATATCATAAACCATAACATAATCGTATCACATAAAACATGCATAAAGGAAACATAACATTTCCACATTTCAATCACAAGATATCAATACAACACATTGATATAATAAAGACGCTTTCAAAACCATTTTCAATACCAAAATAAAAGAATGTTAAAACTTTGTATTTATTTTTCATTAATAAAAAGTGATGGCTTGTAGAGGAAGCCGAAAATCAAATAATGGTCACGACGGCGGAGAAGTCGTTGTCGCCGCATATGTACAGAAAGAACAACATTCACTTTTTGTCATTTAGTAAAACGCTTCGTATAAAAAAGATTCCTTTTGAATAAGCGTAAAAGTCAAAGGGGTTTATACACCGTATAAAAGGAAGTTGTGTATAAAACCAAATATGCCTCAATGAAATGAGATTGAGACGAAGTTCTTAAAAAGATCATTTTTAAAATAAGATAGATCTATTATGTGTATTCACTATAGGTACACATAAAGAAAGTAAAAATACAAAATAGGACATAATAATATCATGACATAATTTGAAAGTAGGAGATTAACCCAAAGAATGGAAGTTGGGTTATGAAATTCCCTTACCTTGTGTCCGACTTGATTCGACCATTCTTTAACCTCCTGAATAATAAACTAGAGTTAATATCTACTTTATTAAGAACCTTTTTCAAGTTCATTATCCCTTTTATATCACTTATTACAATGTTATGAACATTATGTATTTATTTAAGTTAATAACGGTCGTTTTGTCGATCTTTGGTACTTTAGTCAAAAATAGACTTCTTATAATTACGATTTGTTCATGTGGTGAAATATCCATTATATCCAGAATTATATTCATGATATAGATATCATATATCTCATATATATCCAGTATATACATTCATTCATAATATTACATGACATTTAGAGGTAAGAAATGAAATGCACCGTTCATGGAGACGGTAAGCCGTACATACGCATGAACGCTACTTTCATTTCTATTTAATATTTAATGGAATGAAGTTATAATTATATAAAGGTATAATATAATTCCAGTATAATATAATGTATAATACCATTTACTCCATCCTTTATACATCCCACATATGGCATTAACGATTCAAATCACTTTGAGGGCGCGGTAGTCCGCACTTCCTAAAATGAAATTATCGCGTTTAACCATAATGGAAATCATAAAGTATGCCATAAATGAGAAATACAGAAGGATAAGGAAAACATAAACATAATATATATATCATATATGAAAATAGTGTCATCAAAATGGCCACCATTTTAGGTGTTAAAAGAATTTGAACAATCATCGTTTCGTGAGGCATAAATTCGCCATCCATAGAAACAGTATGTTCTTTAACCATTAGATGTAGGTGTGTGTAAGTGTAGCTATAATCCTTCTTATAACAATATCCTAGTATATTGAGTATACTGGTGTTGTTACAAAATAAAAGAATAAAAAGAGTTTAGGGGGTTGGAGAAGCAAAATAAAACAAAAGAACATAAGAGAAAACACTACCTTTAAAACAGGTAACACTTTTTGATTTGAGGAAAAGGCTTCCTTGGGAAGAGTTATGCCCAAAGTGAGGCTTCTAGGAGTAATAGGGGGAAGTTGGGAGAGTATTTGGGCAGAGGTTGGCCGAGCCAAATGGCTTGAAAGTGCGAATGAGGTGGTAGAGGTGGGGGCCTTTTATAAGTGGAGAGGAGGGGCACTCTTGGAAAGTAAAGAAAAGTCACTTTATTATAAAATGTGTTTCGGATTTTAGAGGTCCCACACTTATATAATTCGAGGATAAGGTGATAAGGGTTTGAAATATGCTCATACAATAGGTTTTTGACAAGTGTAAGCCTTGGATTTTACATTAGTTTCTCATTTTATTTAAATCGTTAAATATTGAGGTCATCGCTGCATCATCATGATGTCATAAATAATTTAATTTATTTAATGTCTAAAAATTATAAAAAAAATACTATGATGTAGTAAATCTTTTTATCTTTCCAATGACTATTTATAGTCAAAAATACGACTTGTATAACCCAATGTAAAAATTGTTTTAGTAAAACCTTTCATGTTTGTGTCATTTTTTACTTTAACATTAAATAAAAGGTATTTATGTCATTTTCCAACTAAAGTGGATCCATGGGGTCCCCAAGTTGACCCATGGATTTTCTTGGTCGGCCATGACACATACAATGAGGGTAGGACATGTGTCAAGCTCATCTCATATTATTAAAACATTATTTTTACCTTAAACTACACTAATTACCTCTAATCGCGATTAAGAACTTAAAAGTTACTATTCACCAAAAATTATTCTAATCCCATTGAACCACATTTTACTTCTTAATGACAACCATGTAAGTCAGTTTTTTGAAATTCAAAACACAGAAGTGGTAAAATTTCATTTAAACGAAAAATCAGTTTTTTAACTACCACTTAGTGGTTTCACTATTCATCAAAAATTGAAGTTTTTCAGAAAAATCCCAAAAATTCACCCTAAGCTATATTTGATATTCCGATTTCAAAAATGATGTCTATTTTAAAAAATTCCAAACATATAAGTTGCATTAATTAATTTTATAATTAATTCCCGCTGTCACAACAAATAGCGTGTTTTTAAGAAACAATTTTTATCAAAAGATTGACAATTGTTCATGCCCAATTTCAATGTTAAATTAATTCTAATGACCACCATTGGATAAAATGGTAAAAATATATTCTAATTATACTTTAAAACCACTAAATAGTATAACTTATCATAATAAATTATTTTTATTAAAAAAGTTGTTTTAAGTATTTTTCACTATTCATAAAAATTTGGAAGTTCTCAGAAAATTACAAAAAATTCAACTTAGGATAATTTTGATATTACGAATACAAAAACGAAGTCCATTTGGAAAAATAAAATTTATAAAATTTCAAAAATTAGGTATTAATATTCATAACGGCTACTTTGATTAGTTGTGGTGTGTGTTAGAACTCGAAGTTGCGTACAACACACGCTACTGTATTATTGAAAGAGAAGCGTATTGTGGAAGCTCGGGGTGTCACACTTGAGGCTTTTCTAGATGATTTTTCTGGTTTAACACTAGTGATAGAGGTTGAGTTTACTATTGTCCTGCTCCTTGGTACGATTCCCATTTCTATTATATCCTATCAAATGTAAGCTTTTGAGTTGGTAGAACATAAATTTTAGCTTGAGGATCTAGAGACTAAGGGATTTATTCATCCTATCATGCCACTGTGGGCTTCGACTATCCTCTTTTCTAAGAAGATATGCAGGAGTATCATAATTTGTGTGGATTATCGAAAGTTAAATCGGGTGACCATTTAGAAAAAATATCATTTACCCAAGATTTATTATCTTTTTTACCATTATATATAGATATGATGGTTTTCAAAGATTTAACTCCAGTTAGGGTACCACCAGTTGAGTGTCTGAGAAGAGGATATACCCAAGATAGCATTTAGGAACCAGTATGGGAATTTTGATTTTATGATTATTCAATTTGATCTCACTAACACTCTTGTGGTATTTATGGATTTAATGAACAATATATTTCATAATTTCATAGAAAATTTTTCTGTTGTATTCATGGATGATATTTTTGTGTACTCCAAGTCAGAGGAGGAGCATATGGAACATTTGGATATCTTTTTTTGAACCATAAAAAAAGATTATTTTTCTAGTAAGATTTATATATGTGATTTTTGGATCTAGTAAGTGAAATTTATATGGAATTTTATATATGAAAGGGGAATATTAGTGGATCCTAAGAAAATATAGGTTTTTATATCCTTGGAGTATCCTAGAAATGTGTTTGAGATATAGAGCTTCTTGGGTTTAGTTGTTTACTTTATATGGTTTATTCAGGATTTCTCAAAGATCACATCTTCGATGAAAAATTTAACACGTAAAGTTGCAAAGTTTGAATGGAATGAAAAATTTAAGAGATGTTTTGAGGAGATAAATGTGAGGATGACTTCATCACTAGTTTTGATTCTTCTAGAATAAATTTTGGGATACGATGTTTTCTACGATGATTCGGGTATGGGTTTTGGATATGTCTTAATGTATGGGAAATAGGTGGTGGCCTATGGATCTAACTAGTTATTATCCCATGAGAAGAACCAACCTACCCAAGATCTTGAGTTGGCATAATTTTTCAAGATCTCAAAATGTGGCATCACTATCTCTTTGGGGAGCGGTTTATAATGTATTATGATCATAAGACCCTAAAATATAATTTTTACTCAAAGGTGTCTAAACTTTTGATAGATATTCTAGGTGGTGTATCAACATAATTTTTATTTTGACATAGAATGCACCCTTGTTAAAGGGAATGTGGTTACCAATGCATTGAGTAGAAAATTGCGAACACAAGCCATTCTAGAATCATTTTACGAGTTGTCTATGATGAGTTTGTTTGCTGAGATGAGATTGGGAGTGGAAGAGGTTATTGGATAGGTGTTATTAGATTTGATGAAATATAAAACATTTATTTATGAGAAATTTTAGCTCTAATATGTGAAATACATCTATCACCAATGAATTAGTAAAAGAAATTATGGTGGGGTGACCTCGAGTGAGTGGTATCAGTCTCCTAGTAGAGCTTTATGAAATCATAGTAGGTTCGTTGTTTCGATATCTCTAAAAAATAAGTTGATGGATAAGGGAAACTATTCATGTTGGTCCATAAACCATGGGGATACCATGATGTACCATGAATTGATACATTCGTATTGGTGTACATGGATGAGGCGGTTGATTGCAGATTTTGTTTCATAGTGTCTCACTTGTCCTAAAATTAAGGCAAAACACCAGATACTTGTATGTTTGTTGTGACCTTTACCCCTTACGGAATGGAAGTGGAATAAAATTTCTATGGGCTTAGTCATTTGTTTTCCATTGACTCCTAGAGGGAAAGATGCAATTTGGGTGATCATTGATTGAATTATGAAATCAGATCATTTCTCACTTATCATAGAGATGATTAAAGCGGAACAACTTGGAGACTTCCACATCTGATTGATTGTGAGACTTCATGGGGTTTCCTCTATCATTTTTTTCTAATAGGAACCCGAAGATAACATCTAGGTTTTGGGAAGTTAACATCTAGGTTTTGGAAAGGTTCTTAGGATACAATGGGTTCCAAGTCAAAATTGATAGTGTCTTATCATCCACGGACAGATGGACATAAATATAGAGTTATATAGGTTCTTAAGGATATACTTCAGGCTTGAATGCTTTATTTTGGAGGATCTTCGGAAAAGAATTTTGCTTTTGTCTAATTTTAAAATAATAATAGTTATCAGGATTTAATAAAGATAGTTTCCTTTGAATCATTGTATGGGTGGACAGGTAGATATCCCTTATGTCGGGAAGAGTTGGGAGAGTAGTCCTTGTTTGGACCGAGTCTCATTTAGGAGACGATAGAAAAGGTGAAATTGATTTGGAAGAGTTTGGTCACAGAATAGAGCCATCAGAAATCTTATGTAGACCTTCTTCATCATCCACTAGATTTTTATGTTGGTGATTGGGTTTTTATCACAATTTCACCTCGCTTGGGACATCATCAGTTGGGTAAGCTGGTTAAGTTGGCACTAAGGTTCATTGGCCCCTTTGAGATCATGGAGTGACTCATAAAGGTGGAATATCATTTGGCCGTACTTCCATGTTGGACTTTGATAAACAATATATTTCATGTTTCCCATCTGAGGAGGTATCACTTGGATCCTTCCCACGTTATTTAATGGGAAAATGTTTATCTTGAGCATTATACCACCATTGTTGAGAAAGTAGTTCAGATTATGGATCACCAAGATAAGGTACTATGTGATAAAATGATTCCATGGTCAGGGTACTGTAGAAATGCATACATGATATCCATGAGACATGGGAGTGGGAATTGTTGATGAGGTAATAATGGCCTTCTCTTTTTGTGAGTTCAGAATCTTGAGCACTTTATGGGGACAAAAATACTTTATAGTGGGGAGATTATAACATTCCATTACATTCTCAAAAGTTCTTTTTAACACTTTTTTTACCATTCATTGTTTGGGTCTTTCATTGGGATAATTTTGAGAAGTTTTTGGACATTTTATAGGCCCATGGGGATCTTCAAAGTTTGTGTAGTGTTAGGAAAAATCATGCATTTTGGCCAAGAAATTAGTGCATCTAGTGTTGAGCCACTAGAATGGGGAACATGAGTTTTCCAAACCATGCTTCCAACTAGTGAAAATCATACACCCTTGGAAAGAAATAATTTTCATGGTTGGTATAACACCCCAAACATTTTATGGTATGATTCTATTAAATACATTCTTTTCATAGCCTTTATTTCATAAAGCACTTTGTTCCTTTAAAAAAATACTTGGTTATTTAGAAGATAGTCAAAACCAAGACATTTAACATAGATTTTCCACTCCTATGTTTTGGAATTTTGAAAAATGGTCATCTAGAGTTGTGACCAGTAAGTTATTTGGAGTCTGATAGAACCAACTTGATTTTTTGATGAATAGTAACATACCCTTATGAATAGTAATATGAATAGTAATATAACCCTTATAAATAGTAAATAATGATAATATTTTATTTTCTTAAGGTAATAAGATAATGATAAGTTAATCAATTTTTCAATGTAATACAAAACTAATTTTACCTTTAAATTGTTATTTTTTGAATTAACATTGATTTTATTAAAAAATTAAATTAAAATACATTTAAAATTATTTTCAAAAAATTGAGTTCATTTTGGAATTCTACACATCGAAAAATGGTTTGTGTGAATTTTTGGGATTTTTCAAAAATACATGAATTTTTCGTGAATAGTAAAAATACAGATTTGAGTTTTCAGTAGTTTAATGACATCATGATGATGTAATTATTAATATAAAGGGATGGTAGAATTGTGTATAGTATCTTATGAAATTATTTGTCCCAAGTGTATTAAAAAATGGAAAAACACCATGGGAAAGCCCATGGTTTTTCGAAAACCACTAACGAGGTGTCCCTTTTAATTAATAAAGAACTCTCTCTTAATTACTATAAATACCCAGTCACCCCCTTCGTTTTATTTCATTAAAAACTCAACATCCTCGAATCTCTTGTGGTATTACCTCCTTAGGAGTCCTCCCAAGGTGTAATTAATCCCCCAAGGTCCCATCCTTCAATATCTAGGAGTTACTCTACATAGTAATGGAATCCTTCATTCTCTTCTTCTAGTCGACACTTCCTTTATGTTATCTATTTGATTTTCTATTCTGATATGTTGGGGTTTGATTTTATGTGTTCTTATTAATCTAATTTTTTATTTCAATATTATTAGATACCCTTTTTCTCTCATCATTTCATTTTATGAAATTTTAAGCGACGCCGTTAGGCTACTGAATTTTAATAAGGGATCTCTCACCTTTTCATTTATTTTCAAGTTCATCTCTTTTATTTTTATCTCCTCACCTCCTCTATCAAAATGACCATGATAAACTACAGTATCAACTATATACTGGAATTATATCATGTTAATAGAAGAATTATCAGCAATATTCTTACTCCCTCCCTTTTATTTTTATAAACGAAATCAACATCCATGAGGTTCCAATTTATAACCTTTATGGACGACGAAGTTTCATTCTTCACATTATAATTTATTACTGGTAATGAAACCATTTTAATGGTTGAACCAGATAATAATATATGAATTTCATCTCATTAATGTTCTGGAATCCTTAGACACTAATAATATAAAATAATAATACAAAACAAGTTCATTATGAACAAAACGACCAAGTTAATCCGAGTATTTGTAGTAAACTTTTAACTAATGAATCATCATCATGGTATATAACCCAAAATCATTATAAGATAATTTATATATCCTTAATGTCATTAATAATATATTTTAACAATTCTGTATGTTTAACCACATTTCAAACGAAATTCCATTCATGAAAACAAGTAAACGAATAATGAAAACCAATGAAGAAAATGCTTCCAAAACAAGAAAATTGAACCTCTTAAACCCATTAAAAGGGCCATGAATGAACCTAATAAGATTATAATAAACCATCTAAATTGATAGGTGGTTCTAGACTTATTAACTAATGAATCTAAATTTGATTTTTCAGGTCATTGATACAAATAAAGAACACACTCGAGCATAAGGTAAGGGGTTTCTCATCTCACTTTAATTTCTGTGAGATTTTCATTGTTTTCCACTTATTTATTGTATGTGTTATATGGGTACTATAATTTGATATATAATAACATGATTATATTTATATTCATGTTATTCAGTGATTCATTTCAGGGTTATTAATTTCTGGTCATATGATTCGACTGATTACATTGTGGTAAGAGACTTTGTCTCAACTACTATTTTGTTGTGACTAATTTTGTGTGGTGCACCTAATAATCCTTATGTGGTGTACCTAATTACCATTTTAGATCACTTTTCCTTTGAAATTATATTTATATTAAATATCCATATTACCATATCCTTGATATGTTTGTTTTCTAAACCGTATACCATTTTACACACGGTGTTTATTTGGAATGTTATTTTTATTAAAGAAATATTGATGAATTCGTATACTCTAATATATATGGATATTGAAAAGGAATATTGGTAATGCATTGAATCAATGTATAAAGAATTATTTGGACATAAAATTGTAGGTGGGCCCCTCTCTATCCCCTTGATGCATCGTTAGGTCTCATGAGACAAATCAGTTTGGCGACAAACCCTTCGAGTTTGTTTCCAAAAATCAGAGGAGTTTATACCCACAGAACTAAACCGTTTTAACGGTATTATGGTATCATATGCCAGATACATGATGTCTAATTAATAATCATTCTCTTTATTCATTATTATTTATGATTATCCATGAGGTTTTCACTATGAAAAAATCTTTGGATGCAGTTTCAGTCTTAGTTTATTAACGGCGTGAGTTTTTCATTTATTCATCATGCCATGTTGATTATGTAAAATTATTTACAATTAAGTTATTATTGATTCATGATTCTTCCATTTGTAACCCATACTGAGTGTTTGAGCTCACCCCTTTCATTGTTTACTTTTAATAGGTGATGAATAAAAGATAATTTATTGAGTTCTTGTGGATGCATCTTTTAGTTTTCTTTATGTATTGTATTTTGTAAACTTTTCCAATGTAATTTGAGTAACATATATGTATCTAGTTTCTTCAAGAATACTAAACTGAACATTCCTTCGGGATTTTCATTCCTTCTGACCATGCTTATGTAACAAGTAATGCACCAGATTCGGTGTAGAGGGGTCGGGGTGTTACAGTTGGTATCAGAGGAAGTTTAGTAGAAAACCAGGAAACTAGAGAAGGAAATGTATAGTAGGGAACAAAGCCCTAAGGTAATATTTGAGGATAAATGTACAAGAACATCTTGGTATTTTGGTAAGGAATATATTATGTGGATATTTTAATCAATACATCCCTGTCTGGATATGAGCCGGTAGAGGCGGCTTTGGCACAGGTGTATCTAGGGGTAAAACCCTAAAATACCACTTTGAGCTAGAATCAAATGGGAATTGGTGGAAGATAACGGGCCTTGATGTACTCTTAGCTATGATACTCTCAGGTGATATGATTAGGATAATTCACATTTTCTTTACAATCCATTATGAATGAGTTTAAGGTAATTTTTTCCTCAAATAAACCATGTTTATAAGATTAGCTATGCATAGAATTTCATTCTATCTTGAATGATTTTATATTTGATAATCATAAACTAATATAGTGTATCCCATTATTTAGAAATGGAATCTAATAGAATAAGGGGAATCAATACTCATGGGCAAGGTAGGGATCTCCCTACTGAGCAAGTCAACACAGTCAATGTTGGAGTAGATCAGATCATGACCATATTGGGACAACTTACTCAGGTTGTAATGAATAATCATTCCAAACCTATGTTGGATTGTTTCATGCAACTGAATCCCCCAAATTTTAGCGGGACTACTAACCTAGTGGTTGCTAAGCAATGGATCAAGTCACTTGAAAAGATATTCATGGCATTAAGATGCAATGAAAATAAAAAGGTAGTACTGGAAGTATATTTTCTCAAGGGAGATGCTGATCAATGGTGGTCCTTGATTCAGAATACCATGAAGGAAAAAAGAAATAGAAGATATGGAATGGAGGAATTTTAAGGATATTCATCGAAAAATATTTCCCTCGTGAGCAACGAACTGAAATGAAGAGGAAATTCCATAGCTTAAAACAAAGGGAAGAAGACAGCGTTGCAGAGTATGAGGCTACTTTTACAAGGCTGGCTAGGTATGTTGTAGATTACATACGTGACTCGACATACATGATTGATCATTTATTTTAAGGTCTTAAGCCAAGACTTCGAAGGGCACTGTCTTCTCAATCATTTTCATAATATGATGAAATTGTGTCAAGTGCCATCAAAATAGAGAAGGAATTTGCTAGATCAAATATTTTCAAAAGAATCCAAGTTAAGAATAAGTACTCTGATAACAAAGGAGAAGGAGAATCACTAAAGAAGAAAAATTGAATAAAGTTTTTCCCATTATGTGAGAACTGTACAAATAATCATCTCGGGAAATGCTTGAAAGATTCGAGAAATGCTTGAAAGACATGGGAGTCTGCTATAACTGCGGAGAAAAGGGTCATCGATATGAGAATGCATTGGGAAGAAACAGTTCAATGATATTCAATGCTACAACTGTAGATATATGGGCGCTATGAAAATGAGTTTCCTAAGCGCCAAGGAAACATTCCTCAGAAAAATCCAAGAGAACACGGGAGCGCCTATGCGATTACAACCGCGTAGGTTGAAATTCTTAATGACATGGTGGTAGGTAATTTAATTGTTTCCTGATACTTAGCCAACACATTATTTGATTCTGGATCATTGCATTCATTTATATCTTCCCAGTTTTCCAAGAAAATTCGATATGTCCAATTTGATTTAATAAAGGAGTTTTCAGTCAAAACTCCCAAGGGATGTATTATTGCAATAAAGGCATGTCGACTAGTCCCCCTCTAGACACCAAAACATGCTTCAGTTACTAACCTTATCATCATACCAATGACTGAATTTGATATAATATTTGGTATGGATTGGCTGTCAAATTATGATGCGAAGATCTATTGTAAGACGAAGGAAGTTACAATTTTTGAAAATAGTGTAGAATCCCTTGTCCATAGGGAAGAAACTTCATCACCTGATTCTTATATAGAACCACCCCCAGTAGCTCTACTGAATGTAAAAATTGGAGAGGAAGGTAAACCAATATCTATGCACGAGGAAAGAAATCTTCAAATTGAAGATGTGCACATAGTGCAAGAGTACATTGATGTATTTCCAGAGGATTTACCTGGACATCCTCCAGAGCGAGAAGTTGATTTCTCTATTGATTTAATTCCTATTTCAAGACCTATATCAAAGACTCCCAATAGAATGGACATTTTGGAATTAGTTGATCTAAAGAAACAACTAGATGATTTGAATGAAAAAGGATTTATTCGACCTAGTGTTTCTCCATGGGGATCCCCTGTCCTCTTTGTCATGAATAAAGATGGATCCATGAGGCTTTTCATTGATTATAGGTTAATCAATGACATTACAATAAATAATAAGTATCCTCTGCCCTGGATTGATGATTTATTTGATCAAATACATGGAGGTCAATACTTTTTGAAGATTGACCATTGATCCGGATATCATCAGTTGCGTGTGAGGAAGGAAGATATTCCTAAGACAACATTTCGGACCAGGTATGGGCATTATGAGTTTACAGTGATGCCTTTTGGACTGAAAAATGAACCCTATATTTTTATGGATTTAATGAATAATGTTTTCAAGGAATATATTGATAACTTTGTTGTGGTATTAATCGATGATATCCTTGTATACTCAAAAATCTATGAAGACCATGAGAATCACTTGCCGATTATTTTGAGAACTCTTAAAAGAAATAAATTATATGGGAAGTTTAGAAAGTGAGAATTATGGCTTCAATCAGTTTCTTTTCTAGGACATATTGTATCTAAGGATGGAATCCATGTTGATCCTGTGAAGACAAAGGCAATCTAAGATTGGCCCACGCCAACAAACATAACAGAGGTACGCAGTTTTATTGGCTTAGCAGGTTACTATCATTGATTCGTTCATAATTTTGCCCGACTGACTAACCCGCTAACCAAGATCACACGTAAAGGAGTTAAGTTTGTGTTGAAAAAAGAGTGTATAGAATGATTTGAATAATTTAAAAGAATATTGGTCAATGCTCCAATTTTGACTCTTCCATCTGGAGGTGATGGATTTGTGATATACATCGATGCATCAAAGAATGGGCAGGGTTGCATCCTACAAAACGATAAGGTTATTGCTTATGCATCAAGATAGTTGAATAACCATGAGGAAAATTATCCAACACATTATCTTGAGTTAGCTTCTATAATCTTTGCTATGAAAATATGGAGACATTATCTCTACAGAGAAAGATGTGAGATTTATATAAACCACAAGAGTTTGAAATACATTTTCACACAAAAAGAACTCAACATGAGGCAAAGGAGATGGATCGAGTTACTCAGAGATTATGATATTTCAATACACTACCACCCAGGACAGAAGAATAAGGTGACAGATGCATTAAGCAGGAAGGATCATAGACTTTTGACTCAAATGTGGATTGAGAGAAATCCTATGTTTTTGGATCTACTAAAGATGGATATGGGAATTGTTAAGGAAGGGGAAAAATCTTTTCTCTTTCAATAGATTGCTAAAACATCTTCATCTGAGAAGATAAAAAGCTCTCAATCTGATGATGAGAATATTCACAAGAAAATTAATGTTTTCAAGGATGGGAAACTAGTTGACTTCGTGTATGAAGAAGGAGTTCTGAAATTTGGGAAGAGGTTATGTGTTCCATCAGTACCTGAGCTAAAAAGGGAACTATTAGATGATTCTCATAGTTCAAATTTCTCAATACACCCGGGTAGCACAAAGATGTATATAAATCTAAAGGAATATTTGTTGTGGGATAATATGAAGTGGGAAATTGTTGACTATGTGTAAAGGTGTCTAGTTTGTCAACAAGTGAAGGCAGAGAGACAACATCCCAAAGGAGTGATGTAACCTCTACCTATTCCTATGTAGAAGTGGGATAACATTACGATGGATTTTATCACTGGACTACCATGGACACCTAGAAGTAATGATGAAATATGGGTAATTGTAGATCTTCTCACAAAATCAGCACATTTCCTTCCTATAAAAAAGAATTTACCACTTGAGCACCTGGAATGACTGTATATTAATGATGTTTTAAGTCTTAATGGTGCACCACTATCAATTTTATCTGATCGAGATCCTTGATTTACATCAAAATTCTGGAAAAGTATTCAGAAGTCTTTGAATACTGAGCTTCGTATGATTACTGCTTATCACCCCCAAACTGACAGACAGTCTGAAAGGACTATTCAAACTCTAGAAGATATGCTGAGGCCAATCTCTCTTGACTTCCAAGGTATGTGGGATCAATACTTGAATTTTGTGGAATTTTCATACAAGAATAGTTTCCATTCTCGTATTCAAATGGATCCATATGAAGCATTTTTGGAAAGAGATGTCAAACTCCAACTTGTTGGGATGAAGTTGGTGAGAGGAAACTCATAGGCCCAGAACTCATTGAAGAGACCACGAGAAAGGTGAAGACAATAAAAGACCATATTAAAGCAGCTCAAAGTTGGCAGAAGAGTTATGCTGAAAATTGGTGAAAGGGTTTGGAATTCCAGGTGGGAGATCATGTCTTTCTGAAAGTGTCTGTATTTAAGGGTGTCTTAAGGTTCGGTAATAAAGGGAAACAAATCCCCATGTATATCAGATCATTTGAAATTTTAGAAAGAATCGGAGCAGTAGCATACTGTTTAGAAATGCCGCCAAATCTCTCTAAATTCCATGATGTGTTACATGTGTCATTATGGAAGAAATACATGCCTGGCCCAATGAATGTACTCACCTATGAAGAAATTGAATTGGAACATGATTTTTCATACTGTGAAAAGCCTATTGGGATTCTTGACACAAGGGAGCAGGTATTGAGAAATCAGACAACCCGTCTAGTAAAAGTTCTTTTGAGAAACCAAAATATGGAGTAAGCAACATGGGAACCAGAGGATTTCATGAAGAAGAACTACCCACATCTTTTTGGTGGGCTTTATATATAAAATTTCGAGGACAAAATTTCCGAAGGAGGAAAAAATATAACACCCCAAACATTTTATGGTATGATTCTATTAAATACATTCTTTTCAAAGCCTATATTTTATAATGCACATTGTTCCTTTGAAAAAACACTTGGTTATTTAGGAGACAGTCAATACCAAGCCTTTAAACATAGATTTTCTACTTCTATATTTTGGAATTTTGAAAAACGATCGTCTAGAGTTGTGACCAGTAAGTCATTTGGAGTCTGAGAGAACCAACTTGATTTTTTGATGAATAGTAACAAAACCTTATGAGTAGTAACATGAATAGTAATATGACCCTTATAAATAGTAAATAACGATAATATTTTATTTTCTTAAGGTAATAAGATAATGAGAAGTTAATTAATTTTTCAATGTAATACAAAACTAATTATACCATTAAATTTTTACTTTTTGAATTAACTTGGATTTTATTTAAAAATTAAATTAAAAATACATAAAAAATAATTTTCTAAAAATGGATTTAATTTTTTAATTCTACGAGTCAAAAAATGGTTAGGGTAAATTTTTTGGATTTTTCTAAAATACTTGAATTTTTCGTGAATAGTAAAAATACAGATTTGAGTTTTCGGTAGTTTAACGACATCATAATGAAGTAATTATTAATATAAAGGGCTGGTAGAATTTTTTACAGTATCTTATGATATGGTGTGTCCCAAGTGGCCTGAACCATGTGAAAATACCATTGGCAAGCCCATGGTTTTGTGAAAACCACTAACGAGGTGTCCCTTTTAATTAATAAAGAAATCTCCCTTAATTACTATAAATGCCCACTCACCACCCTTCATTTTCTTTCATTCAAAACTCAACATCCTCGAATATATGGTGTTATTACCTCCCTAGGAGTCCTCCCAAGGTTTTCTTAATCCCCCAAGGTCCCATCCATAGAGATCTAGGAGTTACTCTACAAGGTAACAGAATCCTTCATTCTCTTCATTTAGTCGACAATTACTTTATGTTATCTATTTTATTTGCTATTCTCATATGTTGGAGTTTTATTTTATGTGTTCTTATTACTGTACTTTTTGATTTCAATATGAAGATATACCCTTTTTCTCTCATCATTTCATTTTATGAAATTTTAAGCGACGCTGTTAGGCTACTGAATTTTCATAAGGGATCTCTCACCCTTTCTTTTATTTTCAAGTTCATCTCTTTTATTTTTCTCTCCTCACCTCCTCTGTCCAAATGACCATGATAAAATCCAGTATCATCTATATACTGGAATTATATCATGTGAATGTAATAATTTTCATGAATATTCTTACTCCCTCCCTTTTATTTCTATAAACAAAATCAATATCAATGAGGTTCCGATTTATAACCTTTGTGGACGACGGAGTTTCATTCTTCACTATCTCCTTCATTACTAGTCATGAAACCATTTTAATGGTTGAAAAAGATAAGAATATATGTATTTAATCTCATTAATGTTCTATAATAATTAAACACTCATAATATAAAATAATAGTACAAAACAAGTTCATTATAAACAAAACGACCAAGTTAATCCAAATATTTTTAATAAACTTTTAACTAATGAATCATCATCATGGTATATAAACAAAAATAATTATAAGTTCATTTTTATCTATTTAATGTTATTAATAAGATATATTAACAATTCTGGATGTTTAACCACATTTCAAATGAACTTCCATTCATGAAAATAAGTAAAAGAATCATGAAAACCAAGGAAGAAAATGCTTCCAAAACAAGAAAATTAAACCTCTTAAACCCATTAAAAGGTCCATGAATGAACCTAATAATCTTATAATAAAACAATTACATGTATAGGAGGTTCTGAAATTATTAATTAATCAATCTAAATTTTATTATTCTGGTCATTTAAACAAATGAAGAACACACTCATACATAAGGTAAGGGGTTTCTCATCTCACTTTCATTTCTGTGAGATTTTCATTGTTCGCCAGTTATTTCTTGTATGTGGTATATGTGTACTACCATTTGATATATAATAACATGATTCTATTTATATTCATGTTATTCAATGATTCATTTGTGGGTTATTATGTTCTGGTCATATGATTCGACCAATTACATTTTGGTAAGAGACATTGTTTCAACTACTATTTTGTTGTGACTAACTTTGTGTGGTGCACCTAATAATCCTTATGTGGTGTACCTACTACCCATTTGAGATCAATTTTCATTTGAAATTATATTTATATTAAATATCTATATTTTCATGTCATGGATATTTTTTTTTTCTAAACCATATACCATTTTACATACGATGTTTATTTGGAAAGTTATTTTAATTATGGAAATATTGATGAATCCATATACTCTACCCTATA
This sequence comes from Viscum album, assembly GCA_963277665.1. Classification (NCBI taxonomy): domain Eukaryota; kingdom Viridiplantae; phylum Streptophyta; class Magnoliopsida; order Santalales; family Viscaceae; genus Viscum; species Viscum album. The sequence continues at coordinate 1,123,579,641 of OY728121.1, forward strand.
CAGATATTGAAAAGGAATATTTCTCCAGTATTGAATCAATGTATATATAATTATTTGGAAATTCAGTGGCGGGTGGGGCCCTCTATAGCCCCTCAATGCGTCGGTAGGTCTCATGAGGCAAATCAGTTTGGCGACAAAACCTTCGAGTTTGTTTCCAAAAATCAGATGGGTTTCTACCCACAGAACAAAACCATTTTTACGGTATTATGGTATCATGTTCCAGATACATGATGTCAAATTAATAATCATTCTCTTTATTCATTATCAGTTATTACTATCCATGAGGTTTTCACTATGAAAAAATCTATGGATGTAGTTTCATTCTCAGTTTATTAATGGCGTGAGTTTTTCATTTATTCACCATGCCATGTTGATTATGTAAATTTTTTTACAATTCAGTTATTATTTATTCATTATTCCACCATTTTTAACCCTTACTGAGTGTTTGATCTCACCCCTTTCATTGTTTACTTTTAATAGGTGACAAAGAGGAGATCATTTATTGAGTTCTTGTGGATGAAACTTTTAGTTTTCTTTATGTATTGTATTTTGTAAACATTTCCAATGTAATTTGAGTAACATCTGTGTATCTAGTTTCTTCAAGACTACTAAACTGATTGTTCCTTCAGGATTTTCATTTCTTCTAACCATGCCAATATAACAAGTAATGCACCAGCTTTGGTCTAGAGGGGTCGAGGTGTTACAATTGGAACATAATTAAATAAACCATGTGGCCAAACCATGAACCCCAAATTGAAGGCCATTGGAGGCACATGATTAGGGGGAATGGTTTTTTAACTGTGCAACTCAACCCGTAAAATCATGCACATTGTTATTAAAACCATGAAAATTTGTTTTAAAAATTCCCAGGCCCCTAGTTTAACCCCTAATAACCCCCTAATCTCATATTGGATTGACCTAATCCTTCCTTGTTGATCTAGTGGCTTCTATCTTGGGATTCTAGGAAAATTTCCATATTTATTGATGGATCATCTCAAGGTATGTTATGTTCTTGGTCCGGTTTACCCTCATCTTATAGATCTTCAATAGATCAGTTATCCTATTGTCTTGTGGAACCCAAAAGGGTTTCTTATCCCATATCTAAGGGGTTTGATAGATTATATATGTATTTATTATGGATATAGATTCGTGAGGACCTGATCTACTATTCCTTGATCACTGTTGTTTAAGGTGAATAGTTTTACATCCATTCTTGAGGTGGGTGTTTCTATATAAAGGATTAATTCTATGAACTTCTTATTTTTCATGTAAATTCATTTAGTTTATTATTTTAAATTAATTTACTTGTGATTAAAATGGATTTTTGGGAAATAAATCATGTTTTTAAAAAGGGATTTATATTTGACAATGGTTTTTTATGCCAAGTGTTTGATTAAATTCTTGAATGGAGGTTTTTTTTGGAAATGGGTTTTCAAACATCGAAGAAGATTGGATTGTATTTTAATTTTTTTTATAAATTTTTATCATGGTTTTGAAATGGATTTTGACAAACTTGACGCATTGGGAACCTTGGGTGTGTTGGGAATAGACAAGCCACTCGTAGTGTGTGTATTGTTACTAGAGGTTTTATGATATCGATAGACTATGTCAGGACTCGATATCATTTGGTACCAATATATGACTGGTTTAGGATTCTTTCATATGTAGTATATAGTCTCATAATCTTGGTTCCAATACAGTGTGATTTTTCATTTATAGTTTGTTTATCATATGATGGATTTTGTTATGGATTGTTTCTCACATGTTTTCACATGAGGTTGTGTGACATAGTTTCACATGATTGATTGTTTCAAGTATATGTGTTTACTTGATTACTTTATGGTGTGAGGATATGATTTCCTATTTTATCCCTTAAACTTTTCATATTCCTGACATTGTGAATATGAATATATTTTATTAAAACCAAAGGAAATGATTTAAAAATGGGTTTAGATTTATGAAAATTAATTGTGAAACTTTTTTAAGCTATTATTTTTGTATTTTTATTATTATACCTTCTATATACTTTTTAGTGTTATCCTACTGGGACTTTTTCTCACATCCTAATTTTTTCTTTCAGGTTATTATAGACATTTCTTTCAATACCCACGTAAAGGTAAGGACATATTATAGTATTTCAGGTTCTCTTTTCTTCATTACCTTCATAGTGGGATGGTTTAGAGGTGACAGTTGGTCACATAGAGAGTTATTGGTCTTATCATGTCATACTTTTTGGTTTATCCAGTTTGGTATGGATTGTATGAATATTTAATGTACCTCTTTCTTTCTCTTTGTACTCTAATTTTATGTCTTATTTTTTTTATATGAGGCTTGTTTTTGTTTTCTTTTTTCACCTCACCATCATGACTGGATAGCTTGGGTGGATTGTTTAGTTGACCCAGGTTAGTTTGTTATAATATTCCTTGAGGGGGAGTGATTTGTGGTGCATTGGTATGACAATTTAAGGTAATATCATATGTTTATCATTTTTCCATTTTACCTTTTTCTAGACCACTGATTTTTTCTTATTTGGGCTAAGGATTTTGTGATGATTTCACTAGTGCATGGTTAAATTATCCAGTTATGATATGGATTCGGTGTGGATTTATGAGAGGGTGTCATGAGAGGGTGGTATTAAGCCATTTCTTGCCATTTCGATTGAGGTATTCTACCCTATGATTTTTCAAAGGGGTTTTGATGAAATTTGGAGAAATTGGGACTAGAATCAGGTGAATAAATTAGATATTTTTTTTCATCGGTTTGAGGTTGTTATGGGGGTGCATCACACCCCATTTCCCATGGTTTTGGAAAAAATATATTGTCTTGTGAGATTTTGGGAATTATGATTTTTTTGAGTTTTTTGTTTAAATACTTTTGTGATGTTATAATTAATTGTTTAGTTATTCATGTTGTGATATAGGGCCTCATGTGGATGAATGATTATTGGTTGAGCTAACTAGAGCTTGGACGATCTTGGGTACCATGTTGTCAGGTGGTGCTACTATAGGGTTTTCCTTTGTATAAGGTAGGTGGTTCCTTGTACATGTCTGATGGTATTTTCATTATTTTATTTATTTTTGGAATGTGATGTTTGATCTCAATAATAAGGGAGAATAACCTATTTAAATTGAATCGTTTTTTAAAATTAAATGAAATACATGATGAACTAATCAATGTTCCATGGTCCACGATGGACCCTTGGGAACTAGCTTGATTTCTTATGTCATTAATGTTCAACGCCTTGATGATTCCCGTATACCCTGTAACACATGGAACCTAAGGGTTATAATTAAAAAAAGTAAATGTAATGTAGTATTCCTTTACATTGGTGTCATTATGGCCTCTGGGTATAGGAAGGTAATGAATTGAGATGCTTGACCTATGTAGGTTTTGTGAGAACTAAGTAATTCCTTGAAGTCATTGGGTGAGCTATGGAGACTATGGGGGAGTGGTCCTTCCCCACTGTGATATGTTTACTTGGGTAGGTAGACCCTGAGGAAACAAATGGATAGGTCGAGTGTTCTGACTATCCTAGAGTGACTTGGAAAGGTGATGCACTTAATGTCAACTCCAATATGAGACTTTCCTAGGAGGTTAGTGAGGCCTCAATGAGACCTTGATAATGTTGAGCGACACTATGCCATCTGAGTGAAGGGTGTTGAACCAAGATACATGGATGAGATAAGAGGAACCATGATGTGTTTTTTGGTTATGATTAGACCCAGGGGACCCAAGTGGGTTCCCTTGTGACATGTGGACCCTAGTGAGAGGTTGCGTATAGAATGTGGGTGGTGATGATTGTGAGTGTAACCTTAGAACATGGATCTATAATGTTAGCCTTTTGTGAATGGAACATGGTTAGGTCATTACCTTGGGAGGCTGAACTTGATTATATATGATAGTTTGGGTAGGTTTTCACTCATGTTTACCCTCTATGTTTTGTTGGAAGAGTTTGGGTGGGACACCCAGTCCACCAATATGTACACAATATATATATATATATGATTATTGACAAATGATTCTATCTATGGTTGATGGATTCCCTGGACTAGTACCTTGTATTTTGGGTGTGAATTATGTATGGATATTGATACATGGTTGGGGGATTCCTTGGACTATGTCCTTAGATCGGTGTCAGCTCTTTGGGGTTCCAATTACACATATATTGTGACAGGGGATGCCCTGGACAATGTCCTTGGATCTCTAATAGACCTTTGGGGTTTCCATTATTTATATTATGTGATGAGGGATGCCTTGGACTATGTCTTTGGATCTATGATGACCCTAATTGGGTCCCTATATTTATAAATATTAATTTGTGACAGGGATGGGAATGGATATAGGGACCAAATGATACTGTTTCGGATTCCGTGGGTTTTATCCCTAGAGTTGTGAGTATTTTATACTTGGGGATTCCATGGATTTAGATCCTGAGTGATATTGGGTTGGCATGGTCAAACAAAATACATAGAATCATCAGGAACTAGTCGAAGCAAGTATGGTTGATCTTGGGTGTCACGTTAGAACACAAGGATCGATGGTGTTTATATATTTATGCTTCCATGGTTTATTTTATTTATTCATCTAAGTATGTCACATGAACATCACTACATTAGTGGTTGTGTACGAGGTCTCATTGGTGGTGCCCTACCTATTTATGTACTCACACCTTGCTCAGGTTTCAATGACCCTTTGGTACTCGATCATATCATCACTAATATTATTCAAGTTTGGCATAGGCCTATAGTAGAATGAATATGATATCTTGGATAGGTTTGAGATATTGGGGTTATATATGGCTCGGTGGTGAAATGGATACTTATATTTTATTTATTTTATTTATTTGGTTTGGAGATCATCCTAGTAGGTGATTGGTTCTTGTATGATTATATGTTTTTGCATTCATTTATCATTAATAGTTCCTATTTAATATCCATGTGTACTCTGAATATTATGATGGGTGTTTTTGGTTATTTTATAGCTATTTCACACTCTAATAAGATGGTATAGTATCCCCACGATACTATCTTCGACCCGTGATACTAGTTGGTGGCCTCTAGTGTATGGGATGAATGTATGAGGTCACATAATTCTTCAATCTAATTACTTTTCATAGTGGACTGGAGAAGGATGTTAAACCATAGCTCCATTGGATACATTCAATAAGCCAGATTTAATATTAGTTCTATTATAGGTATTAACGTAATCAAGAATTCTACCTTTTGTTTTGGTGAAAATCTTGAAAAATCATTAAGGAATACATTAGGGTACAAGTCCCCCATGGTAGGTAATACAAACTATTTTGTAAAAGTGGGTTCCCTAGACCCATCTTGAATAGTAATTTTTTGATTAGCATATCATGTATACGATGATTAATGAATTATGTTTACTAACCATCATAGTGTTGATATTTCTATATCCATTATTTAATTGATAATTTCAACAAATTATTTTTCATATCAAAAGGTTATAGTAGTTCTCAGGCTATAATGAGAACCTTGAGATACTATGACATTAATCTTAAACACATGTCATATGATCTAGACATATCATACTGACTGGACATAAATGATTTTTCACTATCTGGTGTTGGAAGATCATAAGTATTGAGGCTTCTTCTCTTGAAGTTCATATATGGTGATCTTGAGTAGATGAGATCGTGAGGACTGACCCACTAATAGGAACACCACACGATTAGGTTTCATTTGTAGTTCTTATATACAAACACATGTAATGGTATCTTTCCCTAAGAATATTATCAGTGTATAATATTTTATCAAAAACTTTGATGTAAGGAAAAAACCATGACATTTATGTCTTGGTGAGGTAGCTTGTGTTGGGGGAGCCATTGGTGGTATGTCATTGATTGACTAATCGAGACACAATTTATCGCTTCTCAAAGGAAGTGATATATCGATCCTAGTTGATTGGGATAGTATTACCTTTACTAAATACATGGACATGAAAAAATAAGGAAAGTCCATCTAGTAAGGTCAAAAAATAATAATGTGAGAAAGGATAATGAAATAAATTTTTCATCATACTTTATGAGATATCATGTTACAAAGAGATTGTATTGCACGATGTGTGTTCGTAGGAAAGGTTATCTTTTCTTTGACTTTTCCTTATCTACTTAGGGTCCTTAATGGATTTCTATACTCTGCTCTTGATCTATGAATAGTATTTAATACAATCAAGATAAGGTTTTATAGGGACAAACACTAAGAATATTCAAAATTCTATTCTAATGAATAGTATTTTAGGACATGGTGGACCCCACCACTGGGGTCTGGGGATGTCCAAGAATATATGATCACCTAGAATAAATAAATTCATTAATATTTGAGTATAGAATAATTGGAATTGAATTTATTTATTTAATTTATTTTCAAGTATTAAAGTGAATACATGGGAAAATATTTAACTAAAGAATATAATTTTAATATTCAAGGTTCGTCTAATATTTGAGGGAAAATCGAGTCGACTTAAAGACTCACTTATTATCACACAATATAATTATTATATTATGAGTAAATTTTAAAAATATAAATGCTATTTATCACTCATTAAATCAGTCATATGGTTTCATTTATAGCTTATTTGGTGGGTAATACATATTTGGGGGCCAATGAGCCTTTTCTATGTGTTTTTCACCTCACAATATAAGAGGGAGGATGCTCTCATTTAATTTACTATTAATCACATGAATTTGAGAGCCTCTATCTTCTCTATCCCAAATCATAGAGAGAGAATCTATCAGTCCAAGAAACTGATCTAAGATCTCCTTCTCAAATCGAAGGATCGACGTAGTGGTAGTCATTGGGATGTCAAAGGATTCATCATATCTATGTGCTAGCACCCAGATATTGACAATCAACATTATCACAGACTTTTGAAGCAAGTGTGGATGACCTAGAGGGATCTGGCTTCGGTTACTTTGAGTAACGTCCACTGGTGATGAATGGTTTTCAAACACGTCGTCAAATCGAACAAGGTAATTTTTTAGTTTAATTTGTGTGCTTAAAATTTTCACATGAGATTCTCGATTTCTATATCGGACAATGTATTATTGGAGATGAGGTAGTTATGTTGATCTAGGGATAAATTTTTAAATCCCCATTCCATCTACTTCCACTACACACATTGATAACTTAAATTAGTATCAGAGCAAGTAGTGTGAATTTTTAAGCCAATTAAAATTAAATATTCTTTAAATCAAAAGAAGGTATCATTATGGTCACATCAACGTAGATGGAAATCCAATCGGATATCGTATGGTCAGGGTATGACCATTCAAAGATCTAAATATGGATCAAAATTATCTTTGTGGCATTAAATTTTGAAGAACATGTGTGTTTGTGTGAGACAAAGAGAGAGTTTTAATTTCTTCAGGGGTATCATTTTATGGATTTTTCCTTGTTTTCAGAGCCAAGTGGTTGGAACTTTATTTTTCAAGGAATAATTTATTCCATAAAATTTTGGAATAATTAGAAGGTTATTCATAGCATTTGGAATTTTGAAAATGGGGTAATGGGGTGGATTTCCTTGATCAAAACAAAAAAACTAAATCTAAAAATACAAATAAAATCAAAACCTGAAAGGAGGAAGACACGATTTCTCCACTAATAGTTAGAAAAAAAATAATGGGGGAGGGGGATGGTCCTTTAAGTCAATAAAGAGACAAAAAAATAATTAAAAACGGAATTGGGTAATGACTCCACCCCCTGCACTGTCTGCCTTCGCTATTCCACCTCACCACACCCAACTGGCCAGCCTCCCTCCCATCTTCGGCCTCCCAACCAGTGCCGCTAGACCATCCTCTCAAGGCTCGGTCTCCCCCATCGTTACACTCATCGATACCCTATCCCACATCCTTCCTGGCCTCACCATGTCATCACACTGCCTGCCACGTTGTGCCATCATCACACACCTTATGCTGCTGCCCCCCATTGTGTGGCCTTTATTCCCGTAAGGTAGATCTTTTGTCGCTCCACACCATCGGTACCTCATGGCTGGAACTCATGAATCCATCTAGGAAATGTTAGAAAAATAAGTTGGCAGGAAAAGAAGATGGATAGAACCTTGATGCGTGAATGGAATTCACTATCCAAAAGGGTTTGATTCACCCCCTTGTTGATGGTGTAGGGTTCTCGGTGGAAGTATTCCTCAAGGATTTCACCAAGGTTTGGGGAAAATCAAACACAAATTTTCGATTTCCCCGCTGCAACAATGTAGGGAGAACTCTGGAGAATTTCTAGGATTGAAAATTAAATTAAAACATAAGAAATCTCATCATCTCTTATTTATAGATTATAAATGGTGATAATTTCACTAGTTTAGTCAAAGAACACATTGGTTCGACTGAAAGAAAACAACTCTTGGTGAGGGAGACACCACTTCGATCTCACCATTTTGATCAAAGAACACATTGGTTCAACCGAAAGACACAACTCTGGGTGAGAGACACATCAATTCAAATTTGAAAAAACACTCTATTTAAATAATTTAAATAAAATTATAACAATAAATATTTTGAATAAAATATATAACAATCCCCAAATTTTATTCATAAATATTAATTCTCTAGATCACAGGTGATTCATTATACATAATAAAGGTATCTTTTGATTTAAACCTTTACTTAGTATCAATATCTCATAGTTTATCAGATTTATAAGTTGTCGAAACATTAAACTTATTAACCTTTAAGATAAACCGAAACAATTATACATATAATGAACTTTCATCCAACATCTCATTTTGTAGCACTTTTAAGGCCATGTGATTATATCCTTTTCATGAAATCTCTATGGAGTAAACCCATTAACTCCTATAGGAAGCGGCAGCACTTTTAAGTTCACATAGGCAAAATATTACAATGTGCTTCCATTATTATCGCACATAACTCATTGGGTCTTAATATTTTTTTAAGAGTTTAAAACTCCACCTCTTGTCATAACAGGCGATATTGACACCAAAAATTGGGGTTATAATTGTCCATATCAACAATCATCTTCATAACTTGTTTTTACCCATTAAACACTTTGATTAAGATCTACCGAAATAAAGTGTTGGGTTTCCATTGATGGAATGATTTATTCTATGGGTTTTAACCCCATATCTTTATTAGTTGCACGAATAACCTCTCTCATCAGAGATTTTATAAACGGATCCACAAGGTTTTTACATGATCTTACATAAACAATTGTTATGGTACCATCTTGTAACAATTGTCTCACATAATCATGTCTAAAACTTATATGTCTAGACTTTCCATTATACATGAAACTATATGCCCTTGATAATTTTGCTTCACTATCACAATTGATAGAAATATGAGGCATCAGACTAGGCAACAATCTAATATCCAATAATAGATTCCTAATCCATTCGGCTTACTTTCCACATGCTGCTAAGGCGATAAACTCCGACTCCATTGTCAAATGTGAAATACATGTTTGTTTCTTGCTCACCCAAGAAACAGCACAACCTCCAAGAGTAAACAACCATCTTGAAGTGGATTGGTTATCACTAATACTGGTAATCCAACTTTCATTGGTGTATCCTTCTAATACTACTGCATAATCATTATAGTATAAACATAAATCATTGCTCCTTTTTAAGTATCCAAAAATTATCGTTATACATCTCCAATGATCCACACTAGTATTACTAGTTTATCTACTCATTTTACATACTTCAAAAAAATATCATGTCTAGAGCAATGCATCACATACATTAAAGAACCAATTACACTAGCATGTTCAAGTTGTGCTACAACTCTACCCGTATTCTATCTTTAATGCCTAGAATAGTATCAACTATTCCAAGATCCTTTATTTTAAACATAGAAGATAAGTAATTCTTTTTCTCGACTATACTAATCATATTGGTTCCAAAAATTAACCTATTATCCACATATAAACACACAATAACTCCATATTCTTTTGTAAACATTGAATAAACACATTTATCTGTATTATTATGAGAAAAACCCTTAGATAAAATATTAGAATTGAAATTCTCATGCCATTTCCTTGAATCTTGTTTAAGACCATAAAGAGATTTAACTAGTTTATATACCTTGTTTTCATTACCTTGTAAAACAAAACCTTCTGGTTGTTCCATGTAAATCTCTTCATTTAATTCTCCATTTAAAAAAGATGTTTTGACAACCATTTGATGAACATTCAAATGATTAATTGAAGCTAAAGAAAATAATATCCTTATTGAAGTAATTCATGCTACAAGAGTATATGTATCAAAATAATCAATCCCTTCTTTTTGTCTAAAATATTTGGCAACCAATCTAGCTTTAAAAGCTTTAATGTTACCATTGAAATCATATTTCTTTCTAAATACCCATTTACTACGAATAGGTTTTGAACCTCTTGATAAATCCATAATAACCCAAGTATTATTCCATATAATAGAATCCATTTCATCACTAATTGCTTCCTTCAAAAAAGCAACATATCTAGAAGATATGGCCTCTTTATAAGTCTTTAGGTCATCTTTTATAGTCAAAACCAAAGGATTGTTATTCATAAGATGATTATTTTGATCTCCTTCAACAAGAAAAATTATGGAATCAGGAGAAATAAAATCTAGATGTAGATGTTTCTCCTTTCTAAATCTTGTACTCTTTTTAGGTTTAACTCGAGAATCATCATAATTATCTACTATTATATTTCAACTAGATGGAGTACATGAGATAGGGATATGAGGAATCACTTCCTCCACACCATCTTTATAAAAATTATTTACAAAAAACTCTACATACCTCGATTTAACAAATATATTAGCTCCTAAATCCATAATGCTATATGCTTTTCTATTTTCTGAATATCCAACAAAAACACCTTTAATTGCTCTAGGACCAATTTTAGTTATTTTAGGATCAATAACTCTATAATGCGCTAAACACCCCCACACTTTGGAATAAGAAAGATTAGGCCTTCTTCCTCTACAAATTTCATAAGGGGATAACTTAATTTTTCTATATGCAATCCAATTATGAATATGACATGCAGCCAATAAAGCTTCACCCCATAAATTTTATGGTAACATATATTTATTAATCATGAAATTTACCATTTCTACTAAAGTGAGATTTATTGGTACCTTCTTCCTCCGATTTATACTTGAATTTTAGTGCATCTCAAATGTCTTGAGTGGTCTGCATTTGGCGATATCAGTCATAGAGACGATTTGATAAATCCTTCTTCTAGGTTCTGCCTCATCAAACCCTTTTGATTGTTAGAAAAATATGTTGGCAGAAAAAGAAGATGAATAAAACCTTGATGTGGGGATTAAATTCACTATCCAAAAGGGTTTGATCCACCCCCACATCGATGGTGTAGGGCTCTCGGTGGAAGTATCCCTCAAGGGTTTCACCAAGGTTTGGGGAAAATCAAACACTAATTTTTGATTTCCCCACTACAACGATGTTGGGTGAACTCTAGAGAATTTCTAGGATTGAAAATTAAATTAAAACATAAGCGATCTCATCATCGATTATTAGTTTATTCGAAATGGTGTGAATTTCACTGGTTCAGTCAAAGAACACATTGGTTCGACCGAAACAAGACAAATCTTGGTGAGGTACACACCAATTCGATCAAACCATTTTGATCAAAGAACACATTGGTTCAACAAAAAAGATACAACTCTTGGTGAGAGACACACCAATTCAAATTTGAAAAAACACTATATTTAAATAATTTAAATAAAATTATTACAATAAATATTTTGAATAAAATATATTACAGGAAAGCTGCTCCACCTCCCTTATCATAGACCCTGTCAGCCACGACCTCCCACCATTTGAGTCGCCCCCTTCAGTGGAAACCCATCATGCTCGGCCCCCCTGGTCGGCCTCCTGTCATGCTTCATCCATGCTAGCCAACATCACTGCCTATGAACACCTAATGTATAGACCCATTGTCGCCCATCGTCAATCGTCCTCCCACTGCACTAGCCATCTCCCCTTCCCCCAACACAAAACATGTCAGGGGCACCACTGGCCAGTCGACCCGAGCCAAGGGGTGTTGGACCTTGCCCGACCCGACCAACCCATTTCAGGACCAGAATAGTCCGGAACCCCCTTCCATGGAATTTCTAGGTTTTCAAAAACCCAGGGATATATTTAAAATTTTCAAAAAATAAATTAAAATTTTAGGAATAAAATTTTAATTTATTTTTGATCTAATAAAAAATAATAAATGGATGAAAATTAGTATAATTCATTGAATTTCCCTCGACATAAACTTATCAAAAATTTAATTTTTATTACGCATTTAGTTTGCATGTTGGCTGATCATGAGTGGTGACTAAACAATGTATGTTTGAGTTTTTATTTACTAATTAACTACTTCATGAGATTTATTTTTTAGTAATTAATTAACTAAACAATATGCACAATTTCTATCTTACTCATTATATGTATAAGATCTTGCATGTCCACAACAACTATATTTCATGTGTATTACACATTCCTAAGACCCCATCACCTTCATGTGAGTATTTATGTATTATGATAAAGATGAATGAATACTTAGAGTGTGATGAGACTAGGCAATGTTTATGGTGAGACATTGATACATTGGACTAGGGTGAGAGTTGCAATACAAGTCAAACATGACTTATGTATTTTACCCATAGGGTCTTAGTTGATCCATTTATAATGAATGGATCAAAAAGTTATAAAAGCTCATGATCATCCATTTATTTTATTTAATTTATGATCAATCATTTCATTTATTTCATTTATTCATTTTTTATTATTGTTTTGTGAGTATTCAAGCGAGCTTGATCACATAAATTAATAATCAAAATACATAGATTATGACAGATAAAGATGCAATAAATGTATTTTATTTAATTAATTTTCAATTTGTGAGTGTGATCTCTAAGTGTAGGCATATCAAATAAAAAAACTTATTTCATTAATCAAGAAATAATAAGAACCCTCAAAGTAATATTAAGCCATAACGCCTTCTATTGCTTGAATTTGAACAAAACCGGGTGTATGAGGTGATCATCAGCCATAGTTGAGGGTACCTCTACTACTAAAGAGTTATTATGAGATTTATGAGTTGACTTAAATAAATATGGTTGAAAATAAGTATCCATAGCTATATTGTTTCCACTTTAGAGACAAAGAGTTGAGTAAATCCAGGTTTTGATTCTTAGAAGTTGGGACTTCACTCAATTGTTTAAGGAGTCGCAAGATAATGAGGTTGGATAGTCAACATCCAACCTTGAATCTCTCCAACTAGTGGTGTAGAAAAAACATGGAATATTATGAGATGTTTCAAGGGTCTATTCCAATATAATACTCGAGAAGCTAGGTATTCTAAATCTATTAGTAAGTTATACTATGTTTTGATAAAACAATGGGACACATTTAATGATTTAATCGATAATGTCTAATCGGTAAGCAATATAATGTACTCATCTATTAAAATTTTATTTTGTAGAAAATAAAAAGTAATACCATAGACACAAATTGATTACTGTTGAAAAAACCACTTTCCCAACTGGCTTGAATTTCCAAGAGTAGTACAGGCTCTTCTGCAAAGTACTAAGATATAGATAATTCTATGTACTCGAGTCCCCATACCTATTAAGCCACCTCAATGAATTGAGGGTGATAAATATTCTTATAATATATACATAAATATTTTATTTGATTTTTACATCATATTTGACCATTAATTTCCAATGAGATGTGGTAACAACATTAGGACATGGAAGATTTCACATGTTGTCTCATCTACAAGAAGCTTGTGAGGAGAAATTTAAGTGAGATATGAATGAGGTGATGATTACACCGAATTCATGTAAATTGAAATATGGATCATGATATTTTAATAAATTTCATTCTTATATCATTATCACCCAATTACACTAGTTTTTTTAAGATTACAAAATAAAAATTGAATGAGAAAACTCTTCATTACCTTTTGGGTAAGGTTCACCAAGTTTATAAGATCTTAAAGAGAGATTAATCTTTAGTTCTTTTGGTGAAAAAATTAAAATAAAAGGAGAAAAGGACAGTGGAAAGTGTGATTCCAAAAGCACCTTCACAATTTCCTTCAATGAAAAGAAGAAAGTAATAGACATGAAACTATTTTCTTCACATATTGGGAGATAAGTCTATGGAAGATTAAATTCAATAAATTGAAGTTGAACAAATGAAATGATTTCACTTAGTGTATATTCATCATTGTATGTGATGTTTCTATTTTCCTTATTGGGTATTAGATACTAAACATGTCTCATGAATTTGTATCCAAATATAATAACCATGTATGTATAGAAACATTACAAGATATAAGATGAATTATTCAAATGAATGATAAAGGGTGATTCATAATTTAGTAGTGAGAAGTACAAAAATTAAAATTTCCAATTTTAATGGTTTTGATTGAACATTTATTATGTATTAACAAAAAAATTATCTCAAATTTCCATTGGACTTAAGTAGAAATTATTCCATGTTATAATGAATGTTGTTTGTGGTGTTTAATACTCGACTAAATATTCATTAATCCATGAATCATTGGCAATCATTGATGAATATAAAAAGTAAGGCTTAATTATATCTAGTTGTGGTAATATCATATTTTATCTAGTAAAACTAATTAGTATACAAAGATATACACAGTATGGGTTTTAGACTCTTTGTAGATAAATACATTAGGTATTATCAAAACATTTACTTGTTTATTTTTGGACAAATAAACCTTTATAAATAAAGGTAATCCACAAATCTTTTGAAATTAGGTCATCTAGAGAGCGCAAACTATTATAAGATTAATTAAGTGGTAAATATCTTCATAATATTACTTTAAGTATTTTAAGGAATGTGAAATTGAAGTAAAAATATGCATGGTTAGAAGATATGAGTAGCTTCAGGACCGTGATCTGAAGAATATCTTGACCAAGTAGTCATCAATCATGAAATTTAGAGTAGATTTATTAATAAACTCACATTTCAATATACAAATCAGAGTTATGATGTAATTAAAAAAAAGAATCAATGTTAAGACCCACATGCATTATAGAAACTTCCATTATTTTTTGAGACATGCTTCACAAATAGTGGTCTAAACCCATAACCATATACCAACTGTAATGAAAAATTGATATCATATGAGTTATAGTATAATATAAATCCATAATGTCATAATAATGCATGTTTACATGCAAATTATTTGATAAGGACATAAAAAACTTTCATCAATAAAAAATAGTGTGTATCTAATGAAATTATCATAAATGTTTCCAAGGATCTTAAAGAAATAACTAAGATAGAAAAGTGATAGTTAGGTAATAGCCTATATTTCTATAAAAGGGTTCCCATATCTATTTGGGACTGTATAAGAAAGATTGACTTGAGGTTTTTCAATGTCTAATATTCACAAGTGGTTGTCATAGGAATAAATTCCACAAGAGCTTATGGAAAAAGAATGTTCTAGAGGTACAAACAACATAGGAATGTTAAAACCATGGTAATGGTTTCCCGTTCACCATGTCTTGTGATACATTATTTATTGATAATAATAAATCATTCTAGTAATTTGAAAATGTAAACTAACTAATATTGAAAAGGTTAATTAATTCAATAATGGATTTCATGTATCAAATTACAGGCTCCTAGTATTTTAACTATTTTAAATCTTTATACATTGTGGTATTCAAGAGAAACATTACTTGGGTGGTATAAGAGTGGTACCAAGAAGTCTTGATTGGTTATACCAAGTTATCATGCCTAAATCGATTATAATTTTACTTGTCATGACTACATTATATGAGCATTTTTTTAGAATTGGATGTCAATAACAATTTTCTTGGAAAGTGTCTATACGATACAACCAAAAAGATTTAGTGACACCATGGAATGCTAATAATGCGGTGAATGTTATTGAATTCCAATTTTGGATTGAAGTAAGAAACAAGATCACAAAATATTCATTTGGAATGAGTTTTTTTCATATGTATACACGAGGTTAGTGGGAGCATCACTATTTTTGAAGTAAAATATGGTGATAACATATGGAGAATAATTTTTTTCCTAACAGTTAGTTAAGAATAGAATGATCATAACTCTATGAAGATTGGATTAAAGAAGAATCATTATTTATAGAAAACAAGATCTATTAAGGTAAATATAATGGGTTTTATAGACCATGTCAAAAGTACATATAATGAAAAGGTATTAAAAAATACAAGTTATAAAAAATTGAGAGAGAATTATTACTAATTTCACATCGAAAAAATCTCTCCAAGAAGACATGTATATGACATAGGGGAATATTGACATGGAGATTAGAATTTTACATGCTTCTACGATAAACTGGTTGAAATAGTAGGTTCCCTAGACCCAATTATATAGTACTTTATGATTACAATATCATGTATACAGTTATTTATACATGATTTCATCTTACTATTATAGTGTAGATATTTATGCATCCACTATATAATGGTAATGTTCAAACATTAATTGTCATGTCAAGAGGTTATAGAAGATCCCAGGCTATATTGAGAACCTCAAGATACTATGACATTAATCTTAAATATATGTTCTATGGTCTAGATACATCTTACTGACTGGACATAGTAGATGTTTGACTATCAGGTGTTGGGGGCTCATAGGCATTGAGGCTTCTTCTCATTAAGTTCGCACTTGGTGATCTCTAGTAGAGATATCACAAGGTCAAACCCGCCAATAGGGACACCACATGTTTTGGGTATCATTGGTTGTTCCTATATAAATACATGTGTATTGGTCTCCTGACTTGATATCATTACCAGTGTGTACTATTTGATTGCATACTTTGATGTAAGGAAAAAACCATGGTATTAAAATCATGGAGAGGTATCTTGTGTTGGGTGCATCGTTGGTGGTATGATATTGGTTTAATAGTGAAGAAATGATTTTTCTCCTCCAAGTTTAGGAAGTCATATATCTTAGGCCTGGTTGAGCAGGATGGTTCTATCTTTATAAGTCTTTGGCCAAAGTAGTTGAAAGGAAAATACATCTGGTAAGATCAAAAAATAATAATGCAAGAAAACGACGATGACACAAGTTTGCATCCTGCTTTATTAGATATTTAATAACAAAGATATTAAAGTAAATAGTTAGTGTTCATAGGTTGGTTGTCATTGCTATGCCAATACTTATCTCTTTAGGGGCTATGATGGGTTGCTAGACTCTACTCTTGGTCGGTGGATTTTATTCACTGCTATCGATATAAGGCCCTAGAGGGTAAAAACAATATCATATTCAAGAATCCACCCAATTTATTTGAATAGGTATATGGACATAGTGGGCCTCACCATGGGATCTGAGTGTTATCCAAGTTTTTTGATCACAAAAATAATTAAATACATTCATTAATATTAATGTTATGAATATTTGGGATTGAATTTACTTAATGTATTTACATGTTTAATAAATAAAAGATAATATCAATCAAATAAATATTATTTTTATATTCAAGATTTGTTTAATATTAATCGGGATAGCAAGTCGAGTTAAATGACTCAGTTTTCATCACGTAATATATTTTATATATATTTCATTTATGTGATATAATAATAAATAATATTGATGTAGTTTAATTCTTCAAAATTATTTATTTAGTGAAAGTTGAAATAAACGGGGGCTTGGGAACCCAACCAGGTATTTACCAACTCCACTATAAATAAAGGAGGAGGCCCTCTCTAATGTGTGGCCATTATACTATTCATTCACTTTCATGGAATGAAAATTGAGAGCCTCTCTCTCCCCCCGCTTCCTAGAGAGAGAAGTTTTTGATCCAAGAATTCGGATCAAGATCTCCCTCAAGCATCAAAGGCACCTCTATGCAGTGATCATCAGGATATCGAGGAAATTGTTAGATCATCTCTCTAGTACCCAGAATTGGATGATCGACGTTTCAGAAAATTTTTGGAGCATGTTTGGACGATCTAGAGGGATCCTACTTTGTATTCTTCAAGCAACAATCGCCAGCGATGAGTTGCAGTCGAGCATCCCTTCATATTTGAAATAGGTACATTTTCAGATTAATTCTATGCTCTTAATAATTAACGCGAGATACATGTACCTTTCTGCGGCTCGAATCGTCGGCATCAACAAGTTCTGTCGATGAAAATTTTTAAAATCCCCGGCCCACTAGCTTCTACTGTGGGCCCTGAAACCTTTTAGTGGTATCAAAGGAATCACATAGATTTTATGAGACTATAAAATTAAAATTGCATTACAATTAAGTATAGGGTTCAAAAACGGTCTCATAGGTTCAAACCGTACGTCAATATGATCTCAAATAGCCAAGTTACGACCGTTTTAAATTTTCTGATTGGATCGAATATGTGGTCTGATCTTGGGTTCTATAATCTTATTTCATCATGCAGAACTGATCATGTTTAGATCAGTTCAGTGGAATAATTAAAATTGTGCAAATTATAATTTGAAAAATTAAATAATCTACCCAATAATTTTATTATTTTAATAATAATTATTTTATTATTATAATAATGTAATAATAATTATATCAATATTTAATTAAAACTCTATGAAGTAGCCTTTAGAATTTTTGTGTGTGGAAAAACAAACAAAATATTTAATTGGAGACTTGACTTCAATTATAAAAAAAAGGGAAGGGGAGGAGGACTTCAAAAGAAATCTTAAAGAATAAAAAAAGGGGACTTGACTTTAAAAGAGAGGGATGAGGCTTAATAGAAGGGAAAACAAAAAAAATCAAAAAAAAAAGAAAAGAAAAAGGTGTCAGCGCATAGAGTATGCAACAAAAACAAATGGGGTTCACAACAGACCCCCTACGCTAGCTTCATCTACACGTCGTAGCAGAGGAGCCGACATCCGCACATCTAGAGTCCGGCGCTACGCTCCCCACCCACAACAGCCGGCCAACTCCCACCAAAGACCACCCCGAGCTAGGTGCACCAGGAGCTGGGGTCTCCCACCTCCACTGGTCGGACATAGGCCGCACCCCCGCCTCCCTTTCAGGCTCAACCTGACACCCAAGTCATCGCCTGATCTCCTCCTCTGGTCAGGTTCCTCCCAGTAGCTCGTTCTGGCCACCCTCCCCACTTTTGATGGTCAACAGTCCCTCGCTTTCCCTCTTACTCCCATGCATCGCTCTGCTGCCCAGACTCCTTGCGCCACCCCGTGCCCTCTAGACTACCACCAGCCTCCACCCTTCTGGCCACCTCGACCTTCCCGGATGCCATCTCCAGCTCGTGGCCTCCCTCCATGTCGGCCAGTAAGTGGATGGCTTTCGCCTCACTCGACCTCCGTGCCAGCCAACTCCCAAGCCGCCACCAGCCGTCCCGTCGTCGGGCACCACTCCCCTCACCGGACTGCCATGAGGCACCCAAAGACCTTGTACCACTATTGAGGACCAGCCGCTCCTCCGCTCTTAGCCGGACCTTCCAAGACTGCCAGCCTCACCGCCGTCCGGGGTCGTGCAGCCCAGTGGAGCCGCACCGGTCGGGGAGGTACTCCATTAATTTTCTTGCAAGTTATTTTTTTGCTGTAAAAAATGGCCCCGAAATGGTTTGGGCAGATCTTCCCAAACCGGAATGGGTTTGGACGGATTGGTCCGACCCAGTTTTTCCCTTTCACGACATGGTAGGGCCCTGCGCGAGTTTGGCCCGACCTGCACAGGCCCTTCAGTCTTGTTTTAGGGATTAACCTTTTAAATTAATAAAAAATAATTAATTTAATTAATTTAATTTTAGTATCTAAAATAAATTAGTTAAAATTAATTTTGGTTAATTATTTTAATACTCAGGATATAAATTAATTTAATTTTACAATGAAATTAAATTAATTAATTAATTTAATTTTGGCATAAAAATTAAATTAATTAGTGGACATATGAATAATTAAATTGTTTGAATTTATTAATTAATTAAATTTAATTATATATCCCTCGTACTTATTTAATGAAAATCTATTTTATGGCTCATTAATTTTAATCGTCCACTGGTCTTGAGCACCGACCCTTGCGTGTATGCATTTATTTATTTATTTATTTTATTATTTAACTTCATGCGAGGATTATAATTAATTTAATAGACTTTCTGCACATCGAATTATTTTTTTGTTAAAATGTATAAGGACCTACACGCCCAATTTTACCCAATGTACATTTATATTCCTAGTCCCCCTCACCTATGTGTGAGTAATTTTTGTACTTAGGATGAAGATGGTAGACGGCACATGGATCCTGCCCAGACAAGGCATTACTGCATGACGACAATTGGACCCCGCCAAGACGAGGTGGTACTCTAAGATGAGATGTGGAACCCACCAAGATGAGGTGATACCTCATGTGTGAAGCGAACATATAAAACGAGGAGATCTGCATCAAGATTCAAGCATTCGACTTAGGTATGATGCCCTTAGGTCATCTGGATTCTCAAGACCAGTCGGGTAGTAGTTTAAAGTTATACTCATTTATTTATTATTTTATGCATTTATAAACAGTGGGAGAAATACATAAAATAATAGATAATAAAATTCAAAAATAATTAGTGTATTTTTTTATATTAAATTTCAGTTGTGAGGACAACGAAATAGATGAACAAGTTTAATATAAATGGATTACATTCATCTATAGAAAAACATAATAAAACCCTCAATGAAATATTAAATTACTACAGCCTTACATCATTTTAGTTTGAACAAATTCGGGTGTTTGGGGTGCTAGTCATGCCATAGCTGAGGGTGCCTCTTACTATCGGGGGGTCTTATAAGACTGGTGGGTAGACTTAACTAAAATTATAGCAAAGAAATATCCATATACTTCTTGTTGTAATTTTAGAGTCAAGCATTGAGTAAATCAAGATTAATATTTTTGAAGTTGTGACTTCACTCAACAGAGTAATGAACCACAAGTTAAAGTGGTTGGCCAGCCAAAATCCTACCTTGAACCCTGCGAGTAGTGGCGTAGCCATATCTTGTAGACTCTGTGGGAGGTTCAAGGATCCTTTCCACTAGAATACTCAAGAGATAGAGTATTCCAATTCTAGTCTAGATGGTTCCTAGAATTCAATAAATTAGTGGGAGACATTTTTGGTAATGTCACATTCAGTAATCGACATAAAAGTATAATTTTCTAAAGTTTACTTTTTAAAAAATGGAAAATAATACAATGATAAAAGTACGATAAATATTGGACAGTGTTAATTTCTAAACTATCACAAATTTCAGATGTAGTATAGGTGCTTACACATAATATTACTGTATTGGAAATTTAAGGTGCTCGTGTCCTAACCTATTAAGCCACCTCAGGAAGTGAAGGTGTAAAATTTCTTACAGGAGACTCATGAATTAAGCATATGATGGTTCTATCATAATGCTATCATCACTATCTAATGTTAGTTATGGTTGCTACATCATGACATAGCTAATGTTACATGAAGTCTCATCTCCAATATTTTTCCAAGGAGAAAGATAAGTTGGATTTGAATGTGATGATTGCACTCGCTTTGTGTAAAGTGAAATAAAATTCACAATCATTCATGGAATCCCATTATTATACCTTTTCACACCCAATTACTCTAGTTTTGTTTAAGGATATAAATGAATGGCATATATTAATCTCTTAATTACCTTTAAGGTATCATTCTCCAAGTAATAATAATATTAAAGACATCACTGTTTTTTGTTCTTATGGAGAATATATTGATAGACAAGGAAAAAATGCCTATAGAAGGTTACACCGAAGGCACCTTCATCATGTCCTTCAAAGAAAAGTTGTTGGTTATTTAATAGAAGGTTATTTTCATCACATATTGAAATAGATTTATGGATGTTTTAAAATGCAATGAACTGAATTGAAGAAGCAACTACGGGCTTCTCATTCAGGTATATTCATCAAATAAATTAATGTTTCTAACACACTTCTTGGGTATTGAATACAATATGCCAATAAAATATGTGTATTTAAATATAGTAATCAAGTAATTATAGGAACATTAAAAGAGGTAAATTTTATTCTCCAATTAGATGAGAAAGGGTGATTCCTAAGTCAGCGGTGAGAAACACATAAATTCTAATTGGCAAGTGAATGATTTTAGTAGAACAAGTTGTTGAGTATAACCATAAAATTTATATCATGTTCCCATTTGGTCTTACTGAGACATTATTCCATTTTTTGGAATGAATTTTTTTATGGTGCCTCATACTCAACAAATATTTCATACATAGTTGAATAAAATGAAATACATGATGAATATAAAATGAAAGACTTACCTAGTTGTGGAAATATAATTCTTTGTCAATTAAAACTAAAAGTGGACGTTAAGAATATACCCAGTATGGTATTTAGGCTCAGAATATCTAAAAACCTTTGGTATTACTGATGTATTTAGTTTAGACAAAGAAACTTTTAGAAATAAAGGTATGCAACAAAGCTTTCAGGGTTAGTTCGACAAGAGAGATTGAACTATTCCAAAGAAAATATAGAGGTAAATATACTTCATAAGATTACTTTAAGTTATTAAGGAATTTAATGGTGAATTATATGCATGGTCAAAGGATATGAGTTTCCTTGAGCTTGTATTTCAAAGAATATCTTGACTATACAATCATCGATCATGTTAATGTATTGTGGAGTAATTCCTAAACGCATGTTACCTTATCTACATCACGATATTCATGTTCATAAGGAGTATCAATGATAAAGTCTTACATGTCAGCATATATTAACAAAATTTAGTGTGGATAAATTCCTAAATGCACATTTTATACATCAAAGTTATGATGTATAAAGTATCAATGTTGAAACTTCCAGAAAATTCCATTATATTTCAAGACGTTCTTTGAAAATAAAGGCGTAAAAACATAACCAATACGACAACTAATAAATGATAACTGGATATCATATGAGACATAGTATGATGAAAATCCATTATGTCATAGGACATGTGTTATGGATACAAAGAGTTTGTTAGGATTTAAAACAAATGTGAATTAAGATAAACACATGGTGCATCTAAGTAAATATCCTAAAAGTTTCTTAGGATATTACATAAATCCCTAAGATAGAAAAGATGTAGTCAAGTATTAGACTACATTTCTATATAAGGGTGCACATCTCTATTAGAGATAGTGGGAGATGAATTGACATGGACTTAGTCAATGCTCATATATGAAATTGGTTGGAATAGGAACAATATTCACATGTTCATGTGAAATAGAAATGTTCTAGAGACACATACTCCATAGGAAGAATGAAACCATGGTGATGGTTTTATATTCACCGCAGCTGGTGAAAAATTATTCATTAAGAACAATAAATCCTAAAAGTAAGTAGTATATGGAAATTAACTAAGAATAACAAGATCAATTAAAATTTAATAATGGATTCCATGTATCAAATTTCAAAGGGGCTTATAAATTGAATACTGCGGTGGGTATTCAAATGAGATGATGCATGGTGGGTACATGCTAGGTACCAATAAGGCTCGATTGGTTATACCAATTTGGTATACCTAAATCCATTAGAATTTTACCTGTCATAGCTAAACTTATGAGATCATTATATTAGTCATTGGATGTCAAGATCATACTTTATAAAAGGTGTCTATACGATGAAACCAGAAAGGGATGGTGACACCATCGAATGCCAATGATGATTTCAAGTTATTTGAAAATCAGTTTAGGATTCAAGTAAGAAACAAGATCTTAGAGCATTCATTTCAAATGAATATTTTCCTTGTTTCCACCAAAGGATAGTGTGAGCTCCAATATTTTCTAAGAGATATATGTTCAACAACATATGGAAAATATTTATTGGTCTTACTATTAGATAATATTAGGTTAAAAGTAATTCTCTAGTGATTGAATTAAAGTAGCAACCTATGTTCTAGGGAACAGAATCTACTGAGGTAGATCCATAGGTTTCTTGGTCCTAGTCAATAGTACATATAGTGACATTTTATTGAAAAAATACAATTGGGAAAAATTCAAGTTTAGAATTGTTTCCAATGTCACATGGCTTAATCTCTCCTGGTTAACATGTTCAGAACATGGTAGGAGATTAAAGTTGCGAGTTGACTTCCATATGATTCAGTGATAGATCAATAAGGTATGCCATAATATGTACAATAATTTATATTTGAAGAATAAACTTTATAAGAGGAAAATACCAATTACATCCAGGAGAACTGCAAGTGATGTAGTGAGAACTATCATTTTGTACTTTGGTGAGTAAAAATGATATGTACCTGGTATATGAATAATAAGGTATACTAGTTATGGTGAGACACAAAATAGTCATCCATAGATCAATTTGATCTAGTATCATAGTTAGGAAAAGGCGATGAATGATTCAAGACCATAAAAGCTAGTGGTATCCATAATTACAAATACTAAGTACATTGAAGCTTCTAAGGTAGCTAAAAAGTAGTTATTAATTGAAATGATTTGCTCCAGTTCTTTTATTTTGACCTAGTGAGAAAAGTATTATCATAATGTAAATGATGATATTCTTACTAGCCAAGTTTTCAAGTTATGACAATAGACATAAGTGATATACCCAGGGATACATTATCTTGAGAAGTTTTACTTAATGAAATGAGGTCGCATACAACAGATATTCCACACGGTGAAAATGTGGTAGTCCCAGCAGTTTAATCCATATCTTAGCAAAAGCCTAATCTTTATCATGTGAGTAGCTAACAAGTTTTATTAGTAAGTTGGATCTAGTGCAAGTGGGAGTGTTGAAATACTGGGTTCCCTAGACCCAAATATTTAGTACTTTATGATTACTATATCATGTATACAGTTATTTATACATGATGGCCTCTTACCATTATAGTGTAGATATTTTTTCATCCACTATATAATGGTAATTTCCAATGATTAATTGTCATGTCGAGATGTTATAGCATATCCCAGGCTATAATGAGAACCTTGAGATACTATGAAAATAATCTTAAATATATGTTCTATTTTCTAGATACATCTTACTGACTGGAAAAGTAGATTTTTGAATATCAGGTGCTGGGAGATCATAATAGTTGAGAATTATTCAGATGAAGTTCACACTTAGTGATCTATAGTAGTGATATCACGAGGAAAAACCCACCAATAGGAACACCACATGTTTTGGGTGTCATTGTTTGTTCCTATCTACGGACATGTGTATTGGTCTCCTGACTTGATATCATTACCAGCGTGTCCCATTTGATTGCGTACTTTGATGCAAGGAAAAAACCATGGTATTAAAATCATGTCGAGGTAGCTTGTGTTGGGTGCGTTGTTGGTGGTATGACATTGGTTGAATGGTCAAGAAAGGATTTTTCACTTCCAAGGTTAGGAAGTTATATATCTCAGGACTAGTTGATTAGGATGGTGCTACCTTTATATGTCTTTGGCCAAAGCAGTTGAAAGGAAAATCCATCCTGTAAGATCAAAAAATAATAAAGCAAGAAAAGGACAATGACACAAGTGTGCATCCTGCTTTATGATATATTTAATGACAACAAGATTATAGTACACAGTCAGTGTTTGTAGGTTAGTTGTCATTTCTATGATAATCCTTATCTTTTTAGGGTCCATGATGGGTTTCTAGACTCCACTCTTGGTCTATTGATTTTTTTCACTTCTATTGAGATAAGGGCCTAGAGGGTCACACATAATAGCGTATTCAAGAATCCACCCCATTCAGTTGAATAGATATATGGACATAGTGGACCCACCACAAGGTTCGAGTGTTGTCCATGTTTTATATAACCAAAATAATTAAATAAAATCATTAATATTCAAGCTATGAATATTAGGGAATGAATTTATTTAATGTATTTAAAATTTTAGTAAATACAAGATAATATTAATCAAATGAATATTATTTTAATATTCAAGGTTCATTTAATATTAAGCAGGATAGCGATTTGAGTTAAATGGATCAGTTTTTATCATGTAATATATTTTATATATATTAAAAGTGTTTGATAAAATAATTAATAATATTTATGTAGTTTAGTTTCTCAAAATTATTTATTTAGTGTATGTTGAAATAAACGGGGGCTGGGGAACCCAACCAGGTATTTACCAACTCCACTATAAATAAAAGAGGAGGCTCTCTCTCATGTGTGGCCACTATACTATTCATTCACTTTCTTTGAATGAAAATTGAGAGACTCTCTCTCATCCCTCTTCCTAGAGAGATAATATATTAATCCAAGAGTTTAGATCAAGATCTCCCTCAAGCATCAAAGGAACCTCGATGCGGTGATCGTTGGGACGTCGAAGACATCGTCAGATCACCACACTAGCACCCAAAAATTAAACGATCTACATTCCAGTGGATTTTTGGGGCATGTGTGGATGATCTAGAGGGATCCTTCTATGGATTCTTCAAGAAGAAATCACCAGCGACGAGTTGTAGTCGAGCATGCCTTCATATTTGAAACAGGTACATTTTCAATTGAATTCTGTGGTCTTAATAATTTACATGAGATCCTAGAACGTTTATAGGGCTTGGATGGTCAGCGTTGACAAGTTCCATCAACCTGTCGATGAAATTTTTTAAAATCCTTAGCCCACTGGCTTCCACTACGGCCCCAGAACCTTTCAAGGCCAATAAAATATTCCACGTTATGTAATAGATATGATATTATCAACATATACTTTATGGTTGGAAAATACCAGTTATATCCAGAAGAACGTTCCAATATGTAGTTAGAACTATCCAATTTTATATTAGAGAGTACAAAAGATATATTCTTAGTACTTAGAAAAGAAGGAACACAGACTAGTCTTCCTTTGGATCAATGTGATCTAACATTGATGTCAGGACAAGGTAATGGGAAAGTAATGTTCATTCAAGATAGTGGTATCCATATTTATAAATATCAAGTGTGTTGTCTCTTCTAATGCAGCGTAATAAGAAATACAAAATATGAAATGATTTTTTTCCAATTCATGGAATTGTACCTAATAAGTAAAGTTTTATCATAATATAAATTATAATAATCCTATTACTAGTACTAGCCAATATTTCATGTTTTGAGAGTATATAAAATGGAATATACATAGGGATATCATCCTAGAGAAAATTTAATCAATGAGGTGTCACACATAGCAGAGTATCCATGAAGCTAAGACATGGCAGACCCAACGACTAAATCCATAACTCAGTAGAATCATGATTTTATTATGTGAGAGCTAAAAAGTATGGTTAGGAATATGGATCTAGTGTCAGTGAGAGTGTTGCAAAAGTTGATGCCATGGACCCAAAATTAATAGTACATTTTAACTAACATATCTTGAATACAGTTAATTATTCATGATGTACACTTAATATAATATTATTGATATTTTTTCATCAAGTATTTACATGGTAATGTCCATAGATTATTTTTTGTATCAAATGGTTATCATAGTTCTCAGGATATTATGAGAACCTTGAGATACTATGGCATTAATCTTAAATGTATGTCCTATGGTATAGATAAATTATACTAATTGGACAGAGATGATGTTTTACTATCATGTGTTGAGGGATTATAAGCATCGATACTTATTCTCATGAAGTTCACCCTCGGTGATCATGAGTAGATGAGATCATGAGGACTGACTCACCAATAGAAAAACCACATGTTTCAGGTTTCATTGGTAGATCCAATTTGAGAAAATGTATAATGGTATCCATATTTTAGATTATTATCATTGTATACTATTCAATAACATACTTTTATGTAGGTCAAAAATCAATACATTTATGTCATGGAGAGGTAGATTGAATTGCGGGTGTCCAAGAGAAATTTTTTTTCAATTATGAAAGTATGTAATATCTTGGGCCTGATTTATCAGGATGGTAAATCCGTGGTCATGGTAGAAGAAGGTTTTTCTATCCAGTTAGGTCAATGAATAATATGAAGGTTTTAGGGAGTACAACGGAAGCATATGGGTTGGGGATCTATTTTTTTCCACTAAAAATTGACATAACTACCTCATCGCTGATGATGCACATCCAAGTATAAATTTATAGGATCTCACATGACGAATTTTAAACACAAAATTAAATAGAAAAAACACCTTGATATATTTTATGTCATGTTAATGAACCATTAAACATCGATGATCATTACCTAAAGGAATCGAATATGTATCCCTCTAAATCATCCACACATGCTTTGAATGTCTGTGGGAGCATCAGTATTTGAATTCAATGTTCTAGTAAAGAGATCTAATGAAGACTTTGATGTCTTGATGATCACCACATCGACATTCATTCATTCCCTAAAAGAGATCTTGTTCTGGATGCTTATATCAAGAGATTTTCTCTCCAGGGAGAAAGAGGTGGGAGAGAGAATCTCTCAACAAATGAGTAGGGAATAGTTACCATATGAGATCCTCCTCCTCCTTTATATCGTGTGTTAATAACATAATCAGAATTGGCTCCCTGAACCTTGGGTATTTATTACTCATAAAATATGCCATAAATGACGTGTTATAACCAATTAACAATGTCAAAAATTACATTTATATTTTTATAACTTACTTGTGATATAATAAAAATATTACATGATAAAATTGATCTACTAACATGACTCATCATTCCCAAATTTATTATACAAACATTGAATATTAAAATAATATTCATTCATATAATATTTCTCTAGGTTTTCACTTAATATATTATGAATAAATTTAATAAATAAATTCAATACCAATTATTTTATACTCAGATAATATGAATTTATTTATTTGTTTGGTATCGTATATTCTCAAACACCATTCGGACCCCATAGTGGGGCCAACTATGTTCTATACTTATATTCATTAGAATATGCCAGAATTTTAAATACACTTATTTTGTGACCCTATAGGACATTATCTTAATAGTAGTGAATAGTATTCATAGACTTGGGGAGGAGTATAGAAACCTATCAAGGCCCCTAAATAGATAAGTAAAATTCATAGCAATGATAACCTTTCCTAGAAACACATGCCATGTAATATTATATTTTTGTCACATAGTATCTTATAAGGAAGGACACACACTTTGTGTAATCATATTTTCTTGCTTTATTATTAATTGAATTAACTATATGGACATAACTTCTTCTACCTTGGTCATGGATTTTGTGAAGGTAATACCATCCTAATCAACTAGGCCTAAGATATCACTTCTTTTTAGAAGTAAAAAAATATTTCTGGATTATTCAATCAATATCCTACCACTAATGATGTACCCAATGAGAGCTACCTCACTACAAATTTAGTGCCATAGTTTGTTCCATACATCAAAGTAGATGATCAAATATTATACATTGATAATAATCTCAATTCTAGAGACCATTACACATGTTGATGGATATGAACTACCAATGACACCTGAAACATGTGGTGTTCCAATTGGTAGGTCAATCCTTATGATCTAATCCACTCTATATCACCAATTATGAAGTTCTTGTGAAGAAGATTCAATGTTTACGAGCCTCAAGCACCTGATAGTCAAACATCATCTACATACAGTCAGTATGATGTGTCTAGACCATAGTAAATATGATTAATATTAATGTCAAAGTATCTCTCGGTTATCACTATAGCTTGGGAACATCTATTACCTTTTTATATGATAATAATATGTGGAAATTACTATTTAAATAGTGTAATGAAAAATATTAACACTATTATGGTAAGTTTACAATATGCACAAATCACTGTATACATGATATGGTAATAAAAAAGTACTATTTAGTTAGTTCTAGGGAACCCACTATTATAACACTCCCACTTTCATTAGAGCTAACTTTCTAACCAAAATTGTTAGCTCTCAAAAGAAAGAACCACAATTCTATTGAGTTATGGATTTAGTAATTAGTGCAACCTCATACCACTATGTGGAAAATATACTATCTCTATCTTCACCTCCTTGATTAAAACTCCTCAACAGATGAAATCCCCAAGTATATTAATTTTTTCCAGTGTCAAAACATGAAATCTTGACTAGTTCGAACAGTATAATTACTATAATAATAAATCTTAACATACTTGGTTTGATTAAAAGAACTAGAACAAATCATTTCATTTTTATACTACTTATTTAGTTTAATCAGAATCTGCAATGCACTCGGTATTTGAAGATATGGCTACCAATGGATTGAATGAGATTCTATTTCTCAAGACCTTAGCCTAACTATAATATTAGATCATGTTGATCTAAGGAATACTAGTTTGTTTCCCTTTCAACTAATGTCCCTTTCATTCCAAATACCAAGAACATATCTCTTGTACTCTCTCATATACTATCGTATAGTTTTAACTAATTCCCGTTCAATACTCCTAGATAATGATATTTACTTACCATAAAGTATATATTGGAAAAGTCATTTTTTGGATACAGAATTGAATATTTGACTGATCCATTGTAGTAGCATGTGGAATTACACTTATCACATTAATATCGTCTTATGTCTCACACATTTCTTCTTGTAGAGATTTATGTCATGTGACATTGGTAAAAAATATCTCTCAAATTGTTCTAACATTAAATTTTCAATACCTTGTTAGTATATGCACTTTTGACTTGGGCTAAAAAACCCATTAGATCTACCTGAGTAGATATTATTCCCTAAAACATAGGTTTCTACTTTATGTAAACCTCTAGAGAGTTACTTTGATTCTAGTGTTAACTAACTATAATACCAATAGTTGTTTTCCATATGTTATCAAACACATATTACTTGGAAAATAGTGTCACTCTTGCTAACCTCTTATAGACACAAATCGATAATTCATTATAAATTAATATTATATAATCTTGTTACTTACTTCAATCCAAAACTGGATTTCAGAAACTTTCACCCATTATTGGAATTCTATGGTGTTACCAACCAATTCTGGTTACATCGTATAGATGCCTTCAAAGATTTATTGTCTTGATATCCATTTCCCAATTTAATGTTCATATAATGTATCTATGACAAGTAAAATTCTAATGGATTTGGGTATAATGACTTGGTATTTCCAATTTATCCTTATTAGTAACACACTTATACCACCCATTTATAGACTCACTTGCGTACCCATCACATTATTCAAAATAATAAGCACCTATATTTTGATACATTAAATCCATTATTGAATTTTAATTGATATTTTAAATAATATCTTATTTCCATTTAATACTTAATTATAGAATTCATTACTCTAAATGAATAAAGTATCACCATATATGGTGAACGTTAATCTATTACCATGGTTTTATCATTCCTACATAGTATGTGTCCCAAGAAAATTCATTTCCATAATATCTTTTGGAACATGTTCCAATGTAAACTACTTGTGCATCTCTGACATTGACTAAATCCAAATCATTTTTTCTCCCACTATCTCAAATAGATACGTGTACACTTTTATAAAAATATATCATATCACATGACTATAACTTCTCAACCATAGTAATTTTTGTAATATCCTATATGATTATTAGGATACTAACAGATATTTGATTTGTGCTTTACTTGATGCAAGTTTGTTTTTATCCTTAACAAAAAATTTTCATCTAAACCCATGTTATTATGACTTGATGGATTTATATCACACTAAAAATCATATGATATCCATTTTTAATTATATTTGGAAAATAGTTATGGGATAATTACTTTATTTGCAAAGCATGTCTTGAAAAATAATGGAAGTATTTATAATTCTTATATGTTTCAACATTGATGCTCCATTTACATGCATCATGACTATGATGTGTATAAAGAAATGTGAATTTATGAATTACTCCTTGTAAAATTTAATTGACCAATGTTAGTATGTAAGATTCATTATCGATCTTATTTACTTACACTGTAACTTATATTTGTATAATTAAATGTGAGTTCAAGAATAAATACACTCTACATTTCATGACCGATAAATGCTTGGTCAAGATATTATTAAGTAAATAGGACCAAATCAAATCTTATCTTCAAGATATTCATAGTATATAATTAAATTTTACATTCCTTAATACTCTTAAGGGAATCTTATGAAGTATAAGAATTTACCTCTATATTAACCTTAGAATAGTTCGCATTCTCTGGTTGAACTATTTTTGAAAGATTTGTGGCTTAACTTTATTTCTAAAGTTTTATTTGTCAAAAACTAAAAAATAGAAGTGTCAATGATACCTAAGGTATTTTACTACAAAGATTCTAAAACCATACTAGGTATATCCTTGAAAACTTCTTAGTTTTACTAGAAAAAGAGTTATCATGCCACAACTAGGTATAACATGTCTTATATTTTATATTCATCAACCATTGACAATGAATCATGTTTTAGTTAACTATTAGTTCAGTATTAGATGACACAAAAAAACATTCATTTAAAAACTAGAATAATTTCTCCTTGTTTTCAATGGAAACATATGATAAATATTTTGGTAATACTCAATTGTTTTTAACTAGAACCAAAATCATGGCAATTAGTAGTGGTGTATTTCTCACTGACAACTTAGGAACCACCCTTTCTTATCTACTCAGAGAATTAACCTTAATTCATGTAACATTTATTTTATTACACAGTTACTATATTTAAATGGACATATATGATATGAATATTTTATTTAATACCTAATAAGTAAAAATAGAAACATTACTTATAATTTATTAATATACCTGAAGAAGAAGAAACTACTTTCTTCTTCAAGTTAGTTCATAACATTTAAAATTTTAGTATTATCTTGTAACATGAAAAGAAAATAACCACCTATATAATGATTTTACTATTTTATTTTGAATTGAATTTTGAATTTGACTTTGGTATTGTACTTTCCCTTGGAATTTTCATCTTGTCTTTCATCTTGTTCACAATAATAACCAAATATTAATCTTTCTTTATGTTATTATTTTCTAGGTGAAAAATACCCAAAAGGCATTGAATAATTTTATCTATTTATGGTTAATATTTTTTATTCTTAAATGAAACTGTAGAAATTTGGTGATCAAGATATAAGAATGGGATGAATTTAAAGAAAGTGTTCCATTTTACAATTTATATATATTCAGTGTAATCTTCCCCCATTCATATCAGGCTTCACTTTCTCCCCACAAACTTCTTCGAGATGAGACAACATGTGAAATCATCCATGTAATAATGGTTTATCTAAAAATCATTGGAAATTGGTGATAGAATTATGATTTAAACATAAAATTTTATATACACGAGTCTACTATAAGAATCATTCACACCATCTCTTAATGAGTTATCTCAACAGGCAATGGGGACTCCAACACATTGAATGTCCTATATCATAGTACATTGTGCAAGTGCATGTAAAATTTCTTGTAAACATATTCTAGTGACAGTATGGTCTTAGTATAATAATAAATATAGTGTATATTTTTTATTACTTACCATTATTCTTACAAAACCAATACTTGCATATTAGAACCTTTTATCTTGATTACCGATTTGACATTACCGATTAAATCATTAATGTCTCCCACTATTTTATCTAATCCTATTAGCTCTCACCCAAATATTTGGAATAACCAGTTTCAAGAGTATTCTAGAGGAATAAATCCCTGAAATATCTCTTCATGGTCCAAGATATGGCTATTACACTAGTCAAAGAGTTTGAAGATAGGTGTTTGATCGACCAAACACCTTAACTTGCGGCTCCTTGAACTATTGAGTGAAGTCCTAGCTTCTAAAAATTGAATCCTCAATTTAAATAATAAATGAATATAAATATGAAACAAGATATATATGGATACTTATTTTCTATCATCTTTAGTTAAGTCATTACATCTCTCTCATAATAAATCCGTAGTAGTAGGAACCACCCTCAACTAGGGAAGATGAGCACCCATGTACACTCAGTTTTGTTCAAACTAAAATAAAGAAAGGAATTGTGAATTAATATTTAATTAAGGGGTTTTATTATTTTTCAATGAAATAAATAATTTTCTATCTAATATGAATGTACTATGTATCACACTTAGAAATGAACATGAAGTAAATAAGAAAAATTCATCTCATCTTAATTTCATTTAATCTATTCATTTTAGATTATTATTTTACATATTTTCATAAACTTATAGATTCAATAAAATGAAAAATGACACATGAAGTAAATTTAAACATCATGTTATTGTTTTTCGGTACTCTTAAACCCCAATTTTTTATTATTCTTTGGTTGGGTCTCTTTTAGGGGTGCTTTGTGAACAATTTTGGAAATTTTGAAGGGACTTGGGATGTGTATGGTTGGAGCATGGTTTTTTAAACCATTCACCCAACAAGGAGAAACCATGAAACCCCACAAGTAGGTGTGCATGGTTAGAGTTCATAGTTTTACAAACCATGTGGCCCCCTCCAGGAAACCATGCATGTGACATTTAATTATCCTAAAAGTTAACAAATTTTTTTCCAAACACTTTTTTAATACCTCGCTCGACCCTAACTCAAGATTGGACATCCCCATAAGTCTTAGAAGGTCTCTAGGACCCATTTTCTCTCCTCCAAATCCCTTACAAAGAGAATCAAATCATGGTGATATTTGTTTGGTCCTTTCTCGATAAGTTTTAAATCCCCATTCCATCTCTCTTTCTCTCTCCTTATCTCCTCCCTAGGGTTTATTAGATATCTATGTTGTTATAGGATCTAGTCCTTGTTATTTTAGATCTTGAATGAAGGTTTTATTCTCAGATATCATTTGCTGATATTCTTAGTTTGAGTTTCCTGTTATGGGTGTTGTGATTGTAGATCCCGTGATCCCGAGGTAGGTGGTTCTGTTTATGATTGACCAATCAATTTAACCATAAATTTCATGATTTAAATCATATTTCATTTAATTGTTTTATTAAAAACCAAATTCCATTGAATTTGTAATTTGGAATTTATTTGGCATGAAATTAAGAAAAACACCCAATTCCAATGAATTTGGGTGTATTTGTGGAATTTGATGGAAAATTGTGGAAATTGAACTGTGGTATGTAAATTGTGTACTTTAAATTGTGAAATTTAATTGTGAAATTTAAATGTGAAATTGATTTCAATTTTGTGTTTCGAAAAAATGGATTTAATCATTTTGATAGAAACACGACGATTTTATCCCATAAAAAGTCATGATTTTATTAAAACCCCATTTTGGTTTTTAAATGGAAATTAGAATATTTAAATGAAAAAACAGGTTAATTGTATTTTGAAATGTTTTGAAATAAATTTCCCATTATTGATTTTTGTTTGAGGACATGAAATCCTGTATAGTTAGTGAGTTATTAGGGACAAACAAAATAGTATTTGAATTCCCTAGAAATGGATTAACGCTTTACAACTATAACATTAACTTATTAGAAGATCTTATCCCTAGTGGTATGTTGGTTATTATTCATTGTCCAATGTCGGAGAGATGTGTATACACATTGCTATTATCAACATATGAGTGTGTGTTGATCACATAACCTGGAACTAATGTTCCTTTTGGAAGATGACCATGTTTCTCCATTTTGATTATATATATATATATATAACCTTGTTTATAATCTATTTTACACATTCATTATAAATTTATATAAACTATTTTATATAAAATGTTTTGTTAAGACACTATTCGAAATATTTCCATCAATTGAAATGTAAAGAACAATGTTTTTTAAATATTATTTTTAACATCCATGCATATTTATTTATAATTTAAATCTTTATTTGGTTAATTAAGGTGGCATCATATTATGGAATCCTTGGTGAGACCCTACTGGGATTTTAGCTTAAAACCTACTTGTGCCTTTGGGAATTTTTAGATTTCCTCCAACCAAGTTAAAGCAAGGGGAAAGATCACCTTATATTTGGTAGAGTATGTTGATATTTTGGATTGAGCTACTGACTTGTATCTCTTTCTTATGTTTTGTTTGTTGAAAATTCATTACCAATTTCTTGTTATATGATGTTAGGTGCTAACCACCAACCCATGGGGATTGGGAGCACCCTTCATGCTATGTTAGAACCGGCTCAGTTATCAGGTTACTAGGGTATTTAGGCTGGTTTGTGAAAAATTGGGTTCAATGGTGTAGGTTAATCATCATTCCTTGATTTTAGTATGAAGTTGAGTAATCTTGTCAGGACTTAGGTGGTAGTTATGACTGAGTTCCTAGTAAAATCTTAGTGTAATTGCTGTTAAGTCACCAGGGGTGGTTTGGGAATAACATATTGAGGATTATTTCTAGTCTTTTACCAAATTTTGATTTGGATAGGATGAAATTGAAAATATTTTATTTATATGATGGGATTAATTTCTCTTGTTACTCTATTTCATTGTTAATATGATGTCTCCAATGTTGTCTATTGATGTTTTGTAGAATCATTCCTTCAAAAAGATGTTTGAATTTGTTCCAGGAGGAATCTGTTGATGAACCATAGTGATAAAATCCTCCTATAGTCTAGAATTTGGTTTAAGTTATTATGTGTGTTGTCCAAGCTTTGGGAAATGCTCCTGCACCCATTCTTGTTTAGGCTCCAGCAATGAAAACTCATAGGGATGAATTCAGGATTTGTACTTAGGAGTTCCTTCACTAAAATCCACCAACATTCCAAGGATCTAAGGATCCCCAATTGGATGAGGACTGTTTGAGGGATATTAAGCTTCTATATGAGTTCTTGGAAACTCTGGATGAAATCAAGGTGAAATATGCCACCTTCATGCTAGGGGGGCCTAACATGAGATGGTGGGACACAATGTTGATGGAAAAATATCACGGGGGGATAGAGTTTACAGACTATAATTTTATTTTCACTGACCATTTATATCTATATTCGATTGTATTGGTCAAGGATTTGTAGTTTTTCAAACTCAAGAAGTCTGACAGGATCAAGATAGAATATGATAACCATTTTTCTGAGCTTTTTCAGTTTTCACCAGAAACCATATCGAATGATAATATGATGAATTGACAATTCGATATAGTACATCGATGTGATATTCATTCTCATGTTTTCTTATAGAATATTCCTTCTTATGTTGATGTGTTGGATAGAGCATTGATGATTGAAATGGACCTGGTCGAAAAGTTAGGGTTGACAGGAGTTCCTTTTTATCCCAGTGGTTTTGTGAGTTCCTTTAAAGGAAATTGGAACCGTGATCATTCTCATGGTGATTCTTGATGAAAAGGTTCTTCTAGACCTCATAAAGTACCTAGAATAGGACCTTTGATTTCTTACTAATGTGGAAAACCAGGGCACTTAAAACGGGTTTTCACTGAGGCACTAAAGATATGTGGTTCCTATGGATGCTCAGGTCACTTTTAAAAGTTTTTCTATGTATATTCCACTCCACATAGTGGCATGGGATCATCAATGATTTCTAAAACTGTGGTGAAATTATATTCTTCACAAGAAAAGGGGATCCAACCACATGAATTTGGAATGAAGATTCTTCACACAATGGAAGAGTTTCTAGAGGAAGGAGATACAGGTCCAGCGAATCTGAGATGTACCATCACTATTTATCCATCACTAGAGAATTATTTATTTGATACTGGTTCATCCCATTCATTTATTTCAACTAGTATTATGATTATTATATATATTCCTATGGATATTTTAACTAATGTGATGGATATTAGTACACCCCTCAGAATGAATAGCGGGTAGGGTCTCTATGGACCTACTTTTGTTTTCCCATTATTAGATATCGAGATTTGATGGTATTTTCTATTCCTTAACATGAAACCTCTTGATGTCATATTCAGTATGTATTAGATCATTTTTAATAAATCCTGGATCGATTGTTATCTTTGATGAGGATCCTTCACTACACTCGATGGGGTGTGCCATATCATTCAAGGAGAATGGGAACCATGGTCGAGTAGAGCCAAAAATTCTTATCCAGAGTTGGGAAAGTTATATTAGTGTTCTCTTTTGACCAAGAGGGAGAATATTTTAAAAATGATCTTCCTATAGTTGTTGTTGAGTTTCCCAAAGTTTTCTCCTATGAATTCTCTGGTTTTCCACTGGTAATGGAGGTAGATTTTTCTGTAGATTTAGTACCAAGTACTCACCCATTATCTATTACTTCTTACTACATAGATATAGTTAAAATTATGGAGTTAAAGACTCTATTCTATGATCTTCTAGAGAAAGGGTTTGTACGCCTGAGTGTTTTACTTTGGGCAGTGCTGATTCCCTTTGTTATGAAAGCTGATGGGTCACTTCACCTTTTTGTTGATTACCGAAAACTCAATTGAGTTAAAGTAAAGAAAAAGCATACATTTTCATGGATTGATGACCTGTTTAACCATTTGAAAGGAGAAATGTGGTTTTCAAATATTGATATTTGATCTAGTTATTATTAGTTGAGAATAAAAGAATCTAACATTTAGAAAACTATCTTTTAGAGTAGGTGCGACCATTATAAGTACCTTTTCATTCCATTTGGTCTAACAAATAATCCTTCATTATTCATGGGATTAATTAATAGGAATTTCCACAAGTATCATGATAATTTTTTTGCGGTATTTCTGTATGAAATCCTTATTAACTCTATTTCTATGTAGGCTAATATGTGTTATGTAAGAGAAATTCTGGAATTGTTGAGAAGTCACTAAAATTATGCCAAGATTTTAAAATGTGATTTTTGGATTTAGGAAGTGAATTTATTGATACACATGGTTTTATAACATGGTATTTCAATTGATCTTGAAAAGGTGATTTTTTATATGACATGGCAGCAACCAAAAAATATTTTCGAGATTCAGAGCTTCTTAGGTTTAGCTGGATATTATCACCTATTTGTAAAGGAATTCTCAAAGTTGGCTTATTTGATGACTACTATAACTCAATGTGGGTGAAGTTTTCTTTTGATGAGAAATTTTATTGTTCTTTTGTTTAAAAAACATGTATTTTCACTACTTTTCTGGTGTTGACTCTTCTAGTGTCCGGGCAGGGCAATGTGGTCTTCTATGATGCATTGGGTTTGGGTTTGGGATGTGTTCTTATACAGGGTGATCATGTTATTTCCTATGGATCTTAGAAGATCAGTACACATGATAGTAATTACCTATACCATGACCATGAACATGTAGATGTAATTCACACACTTAATAGTTGGCGACATTAACTTTTCAGAGAAATGTTTACTCTGTATTCTGACCACAAGAGCTTGAGTTATATATTCTGTAAAATAGATCTAAATCTCTGCCAGAGGTATTGGGTGGATTACCTTCAATTTGTTTTTCTTGAACATAACCTATACCATGGGGAAAGGTAATGTAGTTGTAGATGCTCTAAGAAGGAAACTTCCGACGTAGTCTGTGAAGGAATCATCGGTAGAGTGGAACTTGATGGCTCTTTTTGCACAATTTCATATTGGAGTTCATAAATCTGGGGTTGAATTTTTCTTGGCCAGTGTTTGGTTGAACACCAATCTTCTTGATAATATTCTTCAGGATCATCTGTTTGATGATGAGTTCTATGGGATTAGGGACTCCATTTTTAGTGGGGAGATAATTGTTGAGTGGTCATTCTCCACAAAGGGTATTCTATGTTACTGGAATTGGAATGTTGTACCTTTTACTATAAGGAAATATGTTAAGGTATATGTCCATAATTACTAGTGGTTAGTGCACCCAAGAACCATGAAGATGTTATGTGACATGCAGTGATGATTCTAGTATCTAGGTATGAGATGAGGTTTTGTTGATTTTTTCTCTTATTGTTATAGGTGCCAATAGTTCAAGGTGGAGCTCCAGTGACCTTTGGGTTTGCTTCAAGCACTTACTGTGGAAACTTGGAAGTGGGACAAGATATCTATGAACGTTTTGGTTGGGTTTCCATATACCCATAAAAATAAGAACGTGGTATGGGTTTTGATCGATAGTATGACTAAAAGAGCTATACATATTCTTGAGGATATGATCCACTCCCGTGTTCTTGAATTTTTTGGAGCTTGGGATCACTATTTAGGGATGGTTGAGTTTAATTATAACAATATTTAATAGTCCAAGATCAGAATGGATCCTTTTGAGGCCTTATATGGATGACAATTTAAATCACTATTAAGTTTTTCAAATATTGGTGAAAGTTACTTGGTTGGACCAAGATTGGTTCAAGAGACAAAAAAAATGATTCTATTGAATCATCAGATAATGTTTATGGCATGGAGTTCGTATAAGTCTTATGATGATCATTATTGCAGACCGTTGCAATTTTTTTGTGATCAAGTGTTCTTGAAAGTTTCACCATGGGTGGGTTATCGATGACTTGGGAGGTAAGGGAAGTTTTCTCCTCATTTTGTGGGACGTTTTGTGGTTGTTGAGTAGTTGGATATTGTGGCCTCCAATTTAGCACTTCCTCCTCAGTTGATGTTGATACATAACATGTTCCATGAATTTCATCTACGAAAGTATCTATATGATCTATATCATGTTCTAAGTTGGAGTGATCATGATGTTGAACCTAATTTACCCATGAATGAGCATCCATTCAAGATAGCTGATTATGAAAACAAGGTACATCATGGGAGGAAGATACCTTTGGTTCAAGTTCTATGGATGCATGATTCTGATAATAATGATACATGGGAGAGATAGGGACTAATGAGAGTGAAGTGGAATCATCTTTCTGACATGAAATCTCCTTAACAGGATTTATAGGGACATAATGTTTTTATGGTGGGAAGTTTGTAACATCATGTTACTATTTTTAGGTACTTATAAACCCCTATTTTAATCATGATTTGGTTTGGTATCATTTAGGGGTGCTTCAGGTAAAAGATGGGAAATTTAGAAGGGCTCTTGTTTTTTGCAGGGTTGGTGTAAAGTTTTCTCGAACTGTGTACCATGCTAGTGAAAACCTACAAACTCAGACAATGAGGGTTTGAACGGTTAGATCATTGTTTAGAAAACCGTGTTCTAACCAATGAGAAACCACGGAACACCACTAGTAGGGGCACAATGTTAGGGAACATAGTTTAACAAACCATGCGACCCCTCTAGGAAACTGTGCACATAAATTTTAATTAATTTGAAAATTAACTTAAAATTTATCAAACCCCTTTTTCTTCCCCCGCATGACCATAAATCATGATTAGACATCCCTCTAGGTCTTGGAATCTCCCAAGGACCCATTTTGTCACCTC
This sequence comes from Viscum album, assembly GCA_963277665.1. NCBI lineage: Eukaryota > Viridiplantae > Streptophyta > Magnoliopsida > Santalales > Viscaceae > Viscum > Viscum album. The sequence goes on from OY728121.1 coordinate 1,123,620,764, forward strand.
CATACCCTTTCAAAAGTGAATCAAATCCTGGAGATCATTATTCGATCCTTTCCTAGAAAGTTTTGAATCCTTGTTCCTTCTCTCCAGTTCTATCTTTCTCTCCTCCCTATGGTTTATTAGATTATTGTGTTGTTAGGTGATGTAATATGATTTATTATATATCTTGAATCTAGGTTTTATTCTCAGATATCCTTTGTTGATGTTCTTCATTAGAGTTTCCCATTGTAGGTTTTGTGATTCGTGGTCCCATGATCCCAAGGTAGGTGGTTCTATTTATGATTGGACAATCAATTTAACCATAAATTTATTGATTTAAATTTAATTGATTAATTTAAATTAAATTTATTTCAATTGGTTTATTAAAATCCCAATTCCAATGAATTTGGAATTTGGATTTGATTTGGCATGAATTTGGGAAAACCCCCAAATTCTAATGAATTGGGGTGTATTTGGGGAACTTGATAGAAAATTATGGAAAGAGAAATGTGGGATTTAAATTATGTAATTAAAATTATGAAATTTAATTTTTAAATTGATATGTGAAATTGATTTCAATTTTTTATTTTGGAAAAAATATCTTAAATAATTTTTATAGAAACCCAGTGGTTTTATCCTGGAAAAGGAATGATTTGATTATAAACCCATTTTGGGTTTTAAATGGAAATTGGAATATTTAAATGAAAAATGGTTTAATTGTAATTTGAACTATTTTGAAATAAATTTATCATTATTGATTATTTTTTTATCACAAGAAATCCTATGTAGGTAGTGAGTTATTAGGGAAAAACATGCTAGGATGGGAATGCCCTAGCAATGGATTAACCCTTTAGAACTCTAACATAAACATATTAGTAGATCTTATCCCTAGTGGGATGTTAGTTAGTATTCCTTGTCTAGTTTTATAAGGACCCGACCTTAAACATTACACAATATTGAATTAAATGAATAATTCACATTGAGGATCTTTTTAGGTTTAGAGTTTTAGAGAATTAGGACATAACTATTACATATCAAAAGATTACAAGGTAGACATTTCTGCACAGTTTCCCTTTTTTTCATAAAATAAAAAATCTTGAAAAAAAGAGTCATGTCTAGTTCCAGGTTTTAGAAAGCATGACTTTTCCTTGATCCCATCCTTAACCCTATTCATCTTTAAGTCCTGTGAAAACATTTCAAAACTTTGGATGAGCATAAAAGGCTCAGTAAGGGTTATAAAACAATGAATGAGAACATTTGTTCATAAATACATACAAAACATGAACTCTTTTACTTACCTCATGAAATCATAATATTTATGAAAGACACATAGAAATCATAAATTATAAAGGTAACTTGCGGCATCCATACCAAACTTACATTGTAGCTATCACAGCTACATAGGGAGTTACTTTGGAATACCCATAACAATATATTACCTAAATACCTTAGGAGAAACATTTACGTATACCTCCGTCACATTACCCAATGCATTGGAGAGCTATCTTAGGCTCACCCACCCTAGGTTTATCACGGAACCACTCGTATACATAAATAATGCCCAAGAACCATAACAAGATCATAACACATAACGTAAGAATAAAGAAAAGATAACATTTACCCATTGAAATAACAAAATATCATTTCAAGATATTGAAATAATAAATCAATTCTTAAAATAATTTTCAATACCAAAATACGTAAAAAGAGTATATGGTATTTATTTTTCCTTTTAAAAACATTCCGGCTTGTTAAGGAGGCCAAAGATCAAATAATACTCGCAGCGGTGGAAAGGTCATTGTCACCGCTTACGTGAAAAGAAAAATTCATTTTTTTTCATTTAGTAAAACTCTTCGTAGAAAATGATTCCCTTTGAAAAGTCAAGGATGTTTATACAGCGTATAAAAGAAAGTCGTGTATTAAAACAAAGTATGCCTCAATGAAAGGAGATTGAGATGAAGTCCCTTACCTTGTGTCCGACTTGACTCGATTGTTCTTTAATATCCTGAATAATAAACTAAAGTTAATGTATACCTGTTAAAGAACCTTTGTCAAGTTTATTATTCCTTTTATATCACTTATTACCATGTTATAAACATTTTTCAAACATTTAAGTTAATAATGTTCATTTTGTCGATATTTGGCACTTCAGTCAAAAATGGACTTCTTATAATTACATGTTGTATATATAGTCAAATATTAATTATATCCAGAATGATAATAATGATATAGATATCATATATATCATATATATCCAGTATATACATGTATTTATAATAGTACATAACATTTGGAGGTAAGAAATGAAATGTACCGTTCATGGAGACGGTAAGCCGTACGTACGCATGAATGCTACTTTCATGTCTATTTATTATTTTAATGGAATTAAAACATAATGATACATAGATATATTATAATTAAAATATAATATCATATATAATATCATTAACTCTATCCTTTATACATCCCACATAAGGCATTAACGAGTCACATCACTTTGAGGGGGCGGTAGTCCGCACTTCCTCAAATGAGATTATCGTATTTAACCACCATGGAAACCATAATGGTTTGATATAATTGGGAAGTACAGAAGCATAAAGTAATCATAAACATAGTACATATCATATATAAATACAGTTCCATCATAACGTCCACCATGAGAGGCGGTAAGATGTAATTGAACAATCATCTTTTCGTGAGGCGTCAGTTTGCCATCCCCAGAAACATTATGTTCTTCATCCATTAGATAGAGGTGTGTGTAAGTGTAGTTCGAATCATTATCATAAAAACATCATAGTATACTTATTATACTGGTGTTGTTACAAAATAATGTAATAAAAAGAGTTTAGGGGTTGGAGAAGTAAAATAAAAGAAAACAATTTAAGAGAAATCGTTACCTTTAATTTAGGTAACTTCCTTTGGTTTGAACCAAAAGGACTTCTTTAAGTGCCATCTGACTAAGTTAAGGCTTCTAGGATTAGGATAGGGATGTGGGGAGCTTAATTGGTCAGAGTTTTGAGGAGCCAAATGGCTTGAGAGGTGTGAAGAATTGGATTGAAATGTTCTCCTTTTATAAGGGAGAGGAGGGGCTCTTTAAGAAAGTGTGAAAATATTATTTCATTATATAATGATATTCAGTTTCTAAAGGTCCAAAAATCATTAAGGTAGAATATAATATGACTTATATTCGAAATAAAATCATCCAATATGAATTGGACATGTTTTGGATAATATTTTAATCATTATAATCTTATTTATTTTAATCATTTATTAATGAGGTTAATACTGCATCATTATTGTGTCATAAATAATTTAATTTATTTGATGTCTAAAAATTATAAAAAAAAACTATCTTGTATTAAATCTTTTTATATTTCCAATGAATATTTATAGTATAAAATAGGACTTATATAACACCATATAAATATTAATTACTAATAGATTTTTCTTAATGTCAATTTTGTCTTTACATTAAATTTATTAATCTAAAGTGTCATTATCTTTCATAAGTGGCTCCATGGGGTCCCAAAATCGACCCAAGGATGCCCATGGTCGGCCAATACTCATCCAATAAGGTTGGGACAGGTGTTAAGGTAATTTTAAATTATTATAATATTCTTTTATCCTTGAATTACCCTATTTACCTTTAACCGTAGTAAATAAAAGTCAAAAATTACTATTCACCAAAAATTATTTTCATCTTATTGAACCACATTTTACTTTTTAATAACAACCATTTATGTTAGATTTTCAAAATTCAATTTACATAAGTGGTAAAATTTCATTTAAATGAAAAATACAATTTTTTTAACAAGCACTAAGTGGATTCACAATTCATCAAAAATTGAAGTTTTTCAGAAAAATACCAAAAATTCAGCCTAAGCTACATTTGATATTCTGAATTAAAAAAAGATGTCTATTTTTCCAAATTCAAAACATAGAAGTGGAATTAATTAATTTTAAAATTAATTCCCGTTATCAAAACAAATAGCGTGTTTTTAAGAAACAATAACTATCAAAAGATTGATACTTGTTTATGTCCAATTTCGAAGTGAAATTAATTCCAATGACCAAAATTTGATTAAATTGTAAAAATATATTTAAATTTCACACTAAAACCAATTAGAAAGATAATATAACCATATAAATAAATTAGATTAGAAGGCACTTTTGAATTAAAATACAAAATTTTTCCCTTTCATTAAAAAATGAACTTTATTAGAAAATACCAAAAAATTACCCAAAGTAAAATTTGATGTCCCCATTATAAAGAAATATTTTATTTGGTCAATTAGAATGTATTAAAGTGACCAAAACTATATTTAAAGAGGGTTCTCCATTAAAAGGCGATAAATCGGCCTTTTTATGTAAATTATGCTTAAAATTAGATTCATTCACATTTTAAGCCTCTAAATTTTATTGGATAAATGTAAATACATTTAACAAATATGTATAATCCTATTTTAGTAAGTTTCATTCATTACTGCCAATACAACGTCTAGGAGTTAACTACCATTTTAAATAATAATATTATATTATTAGTGTGCAATGTAAGATTCCAAAGAAACCCGTTGTTGCGTATCAGGTACGCTATCGAACATAGAAACCCCTTTAAAGTAAAAATAATATTTAATTCACAAATATTAATAAATATGAAATATGTCTTATTCTTCATTTACCTGGGATGTTACATCCTTCCCCCCTTTTGGGAATTGCATCCTCACAATTTTTATTCACTTATAAAAATAAGTGGGGGTATTTATCCCACATAGCATTTTCAGATTCCCATGTTGCCTATTCAACCATATGGTTTATTTCACAAAACCTTTACCTAGTGAATTACCTTATTCTGCAACACTTGCTCTCTACTGTCAAGAATCTGGACTGGTTGTTCTTCATAAGAGAGATTCTCTTCCAACTGAACTACCTCTGGTCTCAAAACATGAGATGGATCTGACATATACTTTCTCAACATCGAAACATGAAAAACATTGTGTACCTGGGATAAACTTGGAGGTAAAGCCACTCTATATGCAACTGATCCAACTTTCTACAGACTTTCATAAGGTCCAATGAACCTCAGACTCAACTTTCCCTTCTTACCAAAACACATCACACTTTTCCATGGAGAAACTTTGAGAAAGACATGATCACCTGCCTCAAAGGAAAGATCCTTCCTCCGGTTATCTGCATAACTTTTCTATCTGCTATGAGCTGTTCTCATGTGCTTTTGAATCAACTGAACTTTATCTTCCATCTCTTCTACCAATTCTGGTCCCATCATCTTCCTTTCACCTACTTCATCCCAAAAATCTAGAGTTCGATAACACTTTCCAAATAATGCCTAAAATGGAGCCATCTGTATACTAGAATGAAAACTGTTATTATATGAAAATTCAACCAAAGAAAGGTGTTGGTCCCAACTTCCCTGATAATCCATTGAGCAAGCACGTAGCATATCCTCCAAGGTCTGAATTGTTCATTCTGACTGCCCATCTGATTGAGGATAAAAAGCTGTACTAAAGTTTAATTCAGTACCCAATGACTTCTGAAGGCCTTTCCAAAAGTTAGAAGTGAACCTGGGATCACGATTAGATACAATGGAGAGGGGAACTCCATGAAACCTGACTATCTCTTTAACATAAAACCAAGAAAGTTGATCTAGAGACAAAGTATATCTAATAGGAAAGAAATGAACAGATTTAGTCAATCGGTCAACTATAACCTAGATTGCATTATTACCTCGAGATGTCTTTGGTAATCCCACAACAAAGTCCATGGATATATTTTCCCATTTCCACTCTGGCACCGGTAGAGGCTGAAGCATTACTTTCAGTAACTGTTGCTCTGCTTTAACCTGCTGAAAAGTCAAACACTTCACAGTAAAATCAGCAATATCTCTTTTCATTCCATCCCACCAGTAATACTTCTGAAGATCTCTGTACATATTAGTACTACTAGGATGAACTGAAAACGGAGAACTATGAGCTTCACATAACAACTCATTCATCAACTGTGAATCACAAGGCACACATAATCTCTTTCCAAATCTCAAAACACAATCATTATCAACGTTAAAATCAGTCAACTTACCCTTCTGAACAAACTCTACCTTTTTCTGCAACTCACTGTCTTCCTTTTGCTCTTGCTTTATTCTGTCTGATAGAGATGATCTCACTAACACCTGAAACAAAATAGAAGAATTTCCTGCACCAACAACTTCTATGCCATAATTCATCAATTCAAAAACCAAAGGATCTTGTTCCAAATGTATCATGGTTAATGAAGCATTAATTTTTCGACTCAAAGCATCAACCACTTTATTTTCTTTTCCGGGACAGTAAAGGATCGTGCAATCATAATCCTTGATTAATTCTATCCATCTCCTCTATCTCATGTTCAATTCTTTATGAGTGAATATATATGTAAAACTTTTGTGATCAGTATATATTTTTACACTTCACTCCATACAAATGATGCCTCCAAATTTTTAAAGAAAAAACAACAGCAGCTAATTCCAAATCATGTGTAGAGTAATTTAACTCATTTGGTTTTAACTGACGTGAAGCATAAGCATTTACCTGATCATTATGCATTAGGACACAACCCAGTCCTTTCAACGAAGCATCACTGTAGATAACAAACACACCATTTCTGGAAGGTAGTGCCAAAACTAGAGCATTCACCAATCTTCTTTTCAATTCCTGAAAACAATCATCACATTCTTTTGTCCAGATGAACTTAACACCTTTTCATGCTAACTTAGTCATTGGACTAGATAACCATGAAAAATTTTCAACAACCCTCTGGTAATAACCTTCCAAACCAAAAAAACTACGAATATCGGTTATATTTGTGGGTCTTGGCCATTCCTGAACAATTTTTGTTTTAGCAGGATCAACAGTTATGCCATTTTTTAAAACAATGTGACCAAGGAAAGAAATTTGTTGTAACCAAAACTCACACTTGCTGAATTTCCCAAATAGTTTCTTATCTTTTAAGGTTTGAAAGACAACCCCTAAATGACTTTCATGTTCCTCCTTACTTTTGGAATAAACCAAAATATCATTAATAAAAACAACCACAAACTTATCCAAGAAATCAAGGAAAATTCTATTCATAAGATCCATAAATACAGCAGGTGCATTGGTTAACACAAAAGTCATAACTACAAATTCATAATGGCCATATCTATTATGAAACTTAGTCTTCACAATGTCTTATTCCTTTACTTTCAACTAATGGTACCCCGACCTCAATTCAATCTTCGAAAAATACTGAGCTCCCTAGAGCTGATAAAAAAAATCATCGATATGAGGAAAAAGATACTTATTCTTAACAGTGATGTTATTCAATGCTCTATAATCAATGCAAAGTCTCATTGAACCATCTTTCTTTTTAACAAACAAGACAGTAGCACCCCATGGTGATGTACTAGGTCGAATGAAACCTTTATCTAATAACTCCTGCAATTGCTTCTTTAACTCTAAAAGTTCAATTTGAGCCATTCGATAAGTGGGTTTTGAAATTGGCTTAGCATTAGGAACTAAGTCAACAGTAAATTCAACTTCTAGATTAGGTATAATACCAGGCAACTCATCAGAAAAAACATCAAGGTACTCATATACCACTGGCACATCATTAATCTAAACAATTCCTTTATTTTCAACAATATGTGCAAGGTAACATTAATTTCCATGTTTTACCAGTTTTCGACTTCCTGATATGTTATCAAAAGCAAGGGTTCATTCTTGTACACAAACTAAGAAAATTATGAAAAGAAACCTCTTTAGCTCTGCATAAATCTTAGCATGATAAAAAGAAATCCAATCCATGCCCAATATAACATCAAACTCTACTAGAGGCAAAAAAATTAAGGTTTGCAGGTAGAATCTTTCCGCACGTAAGGACAGAAATGTTGTTATGTTTTCTTTTTGTCTCAACATTTCCTCCAAGTGTTTTTACCATAAGTTCAGTATTCATATCATGAGATATAAATCCCAATTTACTTGAAAGATTCTCAGAAATGAAAGAATGTGTAGACCCTGAGTCAAACAACACATTGGCATAATCTGAACAAACAAACAGTGTACCTGATACTACTTCATTTGATGGACCAAAATCTGCTGAAGTAGTTGCAAAGGATTTTTCCACCCCTTTCTGCTTTTATTCTGGATACTTTCCTTCGTTTGAGTTCTTTGTTGGACACTCATTTGCATAATGACCCATTTCATTGCACTTAAAACATTTTACTGACTATAAATCAGATTACGTCCTACCATTACCCTGATCTTTTTCAGTGCAATTATGATCCTTATGCTCCATTTTACCACATCGGTATCACTTACCAGAATTCAAAAGACATTCCCCAACACACTTTTTAACAAAATTTTGAAAAACTTTATACTTAAGTTTCTTACCATCCGACTTTTTTGAAAAGTTCTTTCCTTTTGCTTTCCACCTCGACCATTTATTTTGTTGTTTGTCAATGAATACCTGATCATCAGAAAACTCCATTTCCACCTTCTCCACACAATGAAAAAGTTTTTCATAACTTTTGAACTCATGAGAAGCTAAAGCCCTTCAATACTTTGGATTCAATCCTGAGTAAAAATAGTTGATTTTACTATCAAGAACTCGTATGAAATTTGGAGAAAACCTTGCTAGTCGAGTGAATTTTTATTCACAATCAGCCACTGATTCATCCTCCTACCTCAATTCTAGGAATTGTTTTTCCATTCTAAGATGAACCACATTAGGAAAATATTTCTCAAGAAAAATACCTTTGAATTCATCCCAATAGAGATCATCAATCTCCTCACTGTCCCTGATAATTTTCACCATCAACCAAAAATGATTAGATTCACCTTCAAAACAGTAAACTGCATGACAAACCTTTTGATCTTCTGAACAACCCATGACATCAAAAATATTCTCCACTGCTTTAATCCACCCTTCAACTAGCACCGGGTCAGATGATCCTCTGAATGATGTGGGATGTTGCCTCATGAAATGCTCCACTACTGACATGTTCCTTTGTGGTTGATCTGGATGATCTTGTACATGGATACCACCACCGTTTATCGCCAGAGTCACCTATTCCATCAATGCAACAAACTATTCAGTTCCAATTCTAACCATCTCAGGTCACTAATTTGGAAGGTTGTCTTCCTCCTAATTTCATCCCAACATAGCTGCCCTGTTTCCTATGTGGAAAACCATTCTGAACAAAGAAATATCTTAGGTGAGGCAACATGGTAATCTGTAAATGCTATATGATTTAAATATAAACATAAATTACTTTATGGACATTTATTTAACAACACCCTAACTCCTAATGTTATCTAAACCGACCTCTGATACCAACTATAAGGACCCGACCTTAAATATTACATAATATTGAATTAAATGAATAATTCACATTGAGGATCTTTTCAGGTTTAGAGTTTTAGAGAATTAGGACATAACTATTACATCTCAAAAGATTACAAGGTAGTCATTTCTGCACAGTTTCCATTTTTTTCATAAAATAAAAAATCTTGAAAAAAAGAGTCATGTCCAGTTCCATATATCAGACAGCATGACTTTTCCTTGATCTCATCCTTGACCCTATTCATCTTTAAGTCCTGCGAAAACATTTCAAAACATGGGATGAGCATAAAAGGCTCAGTATGGGTTATAAAACAATGAATGAAAACATTTTTTCATAAATACATACAAAAAATGAACTCTTTTACTTACCTCAAGAAATCATAATATTTATGAAGGAAACATATAAATCATAAATCAAAAAGGTAACTTACAGCATCCATACCATACTTACATTGTAGCTATCACAGCTACATAGGGAGTTACTTTTGAATACCCATCACAGTATATTCCTTAAATCTCTTAGGAGAAACATTAAGATTTACCTCCGTCACGTTACCCAATTCATTGGAGAGCTATCTCGGGCTCACCCGCCCAAGGTTTATCACGGAACCACCCCTATACATAAATAATGCCCAAGAACCATAACATGATCTTAACACATAGCATAAGAATAAAGGAAAGATAACATTTCCACATTGAAATAAAAAAATACCATTTCAAGATATTGAAATAATAAATCCATTATCAAACTCATTTTCAATACCAAAATACATAAAAAGAGTATATGGTATTTATTTTTCCTTTTAAAAATATTCCGGCTTGTTAAGGAATCCAAAGATCAAATAATACTCACGGTGGCGGAAAGGTCGTTGTCACCGCATACATTAAAAGAAAAATTCCTTTTTGTATTTTAGTAAAACGCTTCATAGAAAAATATTCCCTTTATAAAGTCAAGGGTGTCTATACATCGTATAAAAGAAAGTCGTTTATTAAAACAAAGTATGCCTCAATGAAAGGAGATTGAGACGAAGTCCCTTACCTCATGTCCGACTTGACTCAATCATTCTTTAATATCCTGAATAATAAACTAAAGTTAATTTATACTTTCTTACGAACATTTTCAAGTTTATTATTCCTTTTATATCTCTTATTACCATGTTATAAACATTATTCAAACATTTAAATTAATAATGTTCGTTTTGTCGATATTTGGCACTTGAGTCAAAAATGGACTTCTTATAATTACATGTTGTAAATGTAGTCAAATACCCACTATCTCCATAATGATAATCATGATGTAGATATCACATATATCATATATATCCAGTATATACATGTATTTATAATAGTACATAACATTTGGAGGTAAGAAATGAAATGCACCGTTCATGGAGACGGTAAACCGTACGTACGCATGAACGCTACTTTCATTTCTATTTCTTATTTTAATGGAATTAAAACATAATTATACATAGTTATATTATAATTCCAGTATAATATCATATATAATATCATTAAATCTATCCTTTATACATCCCACATAAGGCATTAACAAGTCACATCACTTTGAGGGGCCGGTAGTCCGCACTTCCTCAAATGATATTATCGGATTTACCCACTATGGAAACCATAAAGATTTGATATAATTGGGAAGTACAGAAGCATAAATAAATCATAAACATAATATATATCATATATAAATACAGTGACATCATAATGGCCACCATGAGAGGTGGTAATATGTAATTGAACAATCATCATTTTGTGAGGCGTCTTTTTTCCATCCACAGAAACATCATGTTCTTCATCCATTAGATGGAGGTGTGTGAAAGTGTAGTTCGAATCCTTCTCATAACAGCATCTTAGTAAATTGAGGATACTGGTGTTTTTACAAAAGAAAATAATAAAAAGAGTTTAGGAGTTAGAGATGTAAAATAAAAGAAAATAATTTAAGAGAAATCGTTACCTTTAATTTAGGTAAGTTCCTTTGGTTTGAACCAAAAGGACTTCTTGAAGTGCCTTCTGCCTAAGTTAAGGCTTCTAGGACGAGGATAGGGATGTGGGGAGCTTAATTGGGTAGAGTTTGGATGACCCAAATTGCTTGAGAGGTGTGAAGAATTGGATAGAAATGTTATCCTTTTATAAGGGAGAGGAGGGGCTCTTTATGAACATGTGAAAATATTATTTTATTATATAATGATATTCGGTTTCTAAAGGTCCAAAAATAATTAAGGTCTAAGATAAGATGTCTTATATTAGAAATAAAATCATCCAATAGTAATTGGACATGTTTTGGATGATATTTTAATCATTATAATCTTATTTATTTTAATCATTTATTAATGAGGTAAATACTGCATCATTATTGTATCGTTAATAATATAATTTATTATATGTATAAAAATTATAAAAAAATACTATCTTGTAGGAAATATTTTTATATTTCCAATGAATATTTATAGTCGAAAATAGGACTTATATAACACCATATAAAAATTAATTACTAAAAGATTTTTGTTAATACCAATTTTGTCTTTACATTAAATTAATAAATCTAAAGTGTCATTATCTTGCATAAGTTACTCCATTTGTTCCCAAAATCGACCCAAGGATGCCCATGGTCGGCCAATACTCATCCAATAAGGTTGGGACAAGTGTTAAGGTAATTTAAATTATTATAATATTCTTTTAACCTTGAAATAACCTATTTACCTTTAACCGCGGTAAATAAAAGTAAAAAGTTACTATTCATCAAAAATTATTTTCATCTTATTGAACCACATTTTACTTCTTAATAAAAACCATGTATGTTGGACTTTCGAAATTCAATTCATAGAAGTGGTAAAATTTCATTTAAATGAAAAAGTTAGTTTTTTTAACTACCACTAAGAGGTTTCACTATTCATCAAAAATTGATGTTTTTCAGAAAAATACCATAAATTCAGCCTAAGTATATTTGATATTACGAATTCAAAAATGATGTATATTTTTCCAAATTAAAAACATATAAGTGGCATTAATTAATTTTAAAATTAATTCTCGTTATCAAAACAAATAGCGTGTTTTTAAGAAATAATAACTATCAAAAGACTGATACTTGTTTACGTCTAATTTCAAAGTGAAATTAATTGAAATTACCAACATTGGATTAAATGGTAAAAATATATTTTAATTTCACTTTAAAACCAATTAAAAATATAATCTAACCATATAAATAAATTATATTAAAAGAAACATTTGAATTAAAATACAATATTTTTCACTATTCATTAAAAAAATGAACTTTATCAGAAAAATACCAAACAAATTACCCAAAGTAAAATTTTATGTCCCAATTCTAAATAAGGATTTTATTAGGTCAATTAGAATGTATTAAAGTGACCAAAACTATATTTAAATAAGCTTCACCATTAAAAGGCGATAAATTGGCCTTTTAATGTAAATTATGCTTAAAATTAGATTCATTCACATTTTAGGCCTCTACATTTTATTGGATAAATGTAAATAAATTTAACAAATATATATAATCATATTTTAGTTAGTTTGATTCATTACTACCAATACAATGGCTAGGAGTTAACTACCATTTAAAATAATAATATTATATTATTAGTGCACAACGTAAGATTCCAAAGAAACCCATTGTTGCATATCGGGTAAGCTATCGAACATAAAAACCCATTTAAAGTAAAATTAATATTTAATTCAAAAATATTAATAAATATGAAATATGTCTTATTCTTCATTTACCTGGGATGTTACAAGTTTCATAGAGACATGTGTGCACATTTCCGTTAACATCATGAGTGTGTAAGGATACCATAACTTGGAACTAACATACCTCTTAGTAAATGACCATGTTTCTCTTTTGTGATTGTTTTGACATATATTTCATTATTGGTAAACTGTTTTACACATTCCTTGTAAAATTATATAAACTCTTTTATATAAAATGTTTGTTAAGCCATTATTTGAAATATTTCCATCAATTGAAATGTAGAACATGATTTATTTTAAATATGGATTTCAATTTCTAGGACTATTTATTTAAAATTGAAAGCTTTGTTTGGTTAATTAATGTGGGATCATATTATGAAATTCTTAGTGAGACCTTACTGGGCTTGTATATTACACCCTACCTATGCCTTTGGGTGTTTTTATATTTCCTCCTGTCAGGTTCGAGCATGTGGAAAGCACCACTTGAAGGTGGAAGTTTTTGTTGATATTTGGGCTTGAGCTTCTATGTCTGCTAGGACCTGGGTTGTCATCCTATTTTTTGGTACATTTCTATTGTACCTTTGGGTTTGTTCACATATTTGACATTTTGTATAGTTCTCCTTGTGGAGATTTCTTTTTTGCATATTTACTTGTATCTCTTTCTTTCATTGTGTCTATGGAAAATTCGTTCTCTATTTCTTGTTGTATGATATCAAGTGCTAGTCACTAACCTATGGGGATTAGGAATAATCATCAGGATATGTTAGGACCAGATCAGTTATTAGGGAACCGGGGTTATCTGGGCACCAGGGTATTCGGGGTGATCCATGACATAGATAAACAATGCGACTGATCTTGAGCATTTAATATTTGTCGATATATTTATTCTTAACAGATTAACTATGAACCTAGGGGTAAAATACCCAAGTTATCATTGAATCATATTGTGTCTTGCACCCTAGTCCAATGTATCTTCATCTTGTCTTGAATAAAATCTTGTCTTGGTGTGGTTCACATCTTACAACATCCCCATCATAATACCTAAATACCCACTCACATGTAAGGGGATATCAAGAATGAATAATATACTTACAATAGAACTATTTTGAACACGTAGACTGATTATCCATTTAAAGAGGCTAATATTCATTATTTATTTTATAATATTATAATTCTTCATTATTCATAATCATCATTTTTAGTGAATTTTACAATTTTAACTTTATTTCACATTTTGATTGTAATTCTTTCTTAAAGTGCACTATTATTTGGTAGATATTTGAACACCTCCTAAAAACACCATGTTTTCATGATTTAACATTCATATTTTATTTTCATGTTTCTAATTCCATTGATAACAATTCATACTTTTGGAGTACTTCAAGATTCACATTGGAAGACCACCAAAGTGGGCCTTGAACCAGTAACATTCTGTCTGAAGTGAATTGGACATCATCCCAATAACATTACAACAGCAGAACATATCCAAGGAAAACAAGTCAAAAATTTTATATGAGTATAGAGAAAATAATGGGGAATATTTAATCAAGTAGTGAAAAGAGATAATTCAGAGTTTTAAAGGGAGTTCTAGGGGCCCAAGTCATATATAAAATTCTGGTCCAGATTCTATAGCCCATAAAAACATCCACTATAAAAAAATGACTTATACCAACAGAAATTTATTGACAGATAATATATCTGTTGGTAAAAATAAGTAATTCCAATAGATATTAAGTTTTTTTGGTATTGATTTTAAATACCAACTCTTATTTTTAGCAAAAGATATATCTATTGGTGTTGATCGATTAACACCAACAAATCCTTTACCAACAGTTAAATATATTGCTTTATCATACTAATATCAACATTTTTTACTAACACTTGAATATATTATTAATAATAACTATTACCAAAAAATCATTTACAGTCAATAAAAAATGTTATAATAAACCATTCAATAATGACAATTATTTTATCAATAACCAATTAATAAAAACCAACTGTGTATGTGTGTATATGTATGTATGTGTATATATATATATTCATTTTTAAAATCAAAGTCAGTATCCGTTTCCTAGGGTTTTATTAAAAACATTTTATTAATTGATTATAATTTTAAAATTTATATAAGTATAAGTAGTATTTATATTTTTTAATATTATTTATTGAATAAACATTTAAAACATTTTTTATAAAGAAAACAAAACTAATGAAACCCTCTTTTGCGCCTCCACCCCACCGTCGTCGCCATCGTCCTCCTGCATCTGGCCTCGCCTCATTCCACCCTGTCTTGCGTCCCGCTACCCACTGCCCCACCACACATCACTACCCTGCTCCGTCCTCACCCCCATCATCTCGCCTCGCAACAGGCCACCCCCTTCTTTCGTTGCATCCTGCTGCCCTGTGGGGTTTCATTCACCGCATATGCATCCCGTGTCTTGATATCTTCCACCTCACAATAACTACCTATGTTCCCCCTGTCAGGAAATCCACAGTCACTACATCACACCCCTTAAGTGGTGCTTCCCCATTTCACTATCAATTTCTGCCCCATTTCAGTAACAGCTGCTGCCCTATTTTTCTGTCGACTACTGACTAAGGTACATGGTCACATATTGTTTATTTTTTTACTCATTTATATGTTTGTAGGTTTTTTCATATAAAAATTATGATATGGTTTGGAATATGATTAAAGTTATTAAATATTCATCAAATCATAGCAACCACAATGACATTAGTATTAAATGATTTTTATTTATTATAATCCAGCAATCAAGTTGACTGTTAATTAGTGGTGAAATCATTGTGTTTGGTTTCATCAATACCTGTAAACATGCACATAGTACTGGGAAGTTTTTTTATGGTAGTGTTGATAAAAAATGTCAACATGTTGACTATATTTTGTTAATGCACTGTATTTTGATTGAATCCTTTTGATTTCTATATTATTATTTGCAATATGGTGTGTTGTTCTTAATACTCTTGAAGAGTTAATCTAGCAGTGTTATGAGATTGAATCAATTTAATTATAAGGAAATGTTTCCTTCAAATAAAGTTTATATTAAAACTATTTTGGAGTATTTGATATTTTTTTAATTGTTACGGTCTATTTTAATTTGATGTCATGCTAGATTTGGCAGATTGATTTGTAATGTTTGATTTTGTTAACAGATTGTATAATCCTATGATCAAACTTACTCTATAAGCTTAAAAGATTATCATTATTAGATAACCATTCATTTTTGAGATTGTAGATACTACAAGGAACATTAGATGGTATTCATTTTTTATGTTTTTAGGAAAGAATAATTATAGAATCAAATGTTTAAGTGCACATTTTATTTACTTCCAAATACATAGAAAACCAGACATTGTTTAGTTGTCCCGACTAAGAAAGTATTGATGCAAAATACAAACTAATGAAGTTAATCAGTTGATGTTTGGTATATTTTTAGCTATTGAAAATCTCCACTATTTCCCAGTGAAATTTTAGTGCAATGTCCAAGTCAATCCAAACACCATGGTAGATTGTATTTTAGTATACCAGGTTATTCAGAAGCCAATTCTAGGTTAATTATCCATTTCTAGGCATGAAATTTCATATTTTCAAGCACTGAATTAGTGGGGCTAGGGGTTTTATCTTTCTCAAAAAATATCTAGGAAGGCATAACTATAAATTTTCAACTCCGAAAGTATGAAATTACAGTAAAAACATTCTATTCTTGAAATGGTTCAAACTATTCATGTAGAGTCTAGAACACATTCTAGAATTAGATCCAGGAGTTTCAACTCTTTGAAAAAATTATCAAAGTCAGGAAAGATTCATAAAACTCATTTAGATTTTTGAATATTTTGTTTTTAACATACAAAAAGAACAAATAAGTCATAAACCCAATTAAATTGGGTCATCTACGTGGATAAAACATCAACAATTAGCTCAATTGGACACCATATTTTCATTGGAACCATTTATAACATGATCATCTTGCATGACTTATTTCGATAGATTAGCTGGACAAAAGACCATCCAAAAACCATAAAGCAACACACCTTGTCAATAAGTCATGCATGTTCTATGCACTTATCTGTTATGAAGTGAAAAATACTTCTTTTCACCACACACACATGCATACATGTGTGCATGTTTATGTGAGACAATATTCGCCACTTTTCCAAGGCACAATAAGAAACCATGCATGTAAGGGAAAGTACAAGGTAAATTAATAAAGTTTACGCAATGAAAAAAACATTGAGGCTCTCTACTTCAGAAAAAGCTACTTCATTTTCATCACCAAAATTGGTTTCTGGAAAATGTAATTCTTGAAGGAATCCCTCCACCAAAACAACAGTTGTATGTGATCCTCACCAGTATGCCTCTCTAGTTTCCTAGTAAAAAGTCCCCCCCTTCCATCATCGATTGAGATGTGATCTGTGCTAATAAATCCAGCCACCATTCCAACATCACCTGTCCATATTTAGTTTGTTTTCTTTTAACAGAATTTTTTCATGGGATGATAAGGCATAAAACCAATTTTATGCCTTTGTAATTATTTTTTGTATTCTCGTACTAATTTTACATCAGGATTTCCTGCTCTTTTTGTTTATTGTTGAGGCCCTATTTCATTTATATTTTCCAACTAGAGATACAAATATGGATAGATGGACTGATAATTTGATAGATGACTTATTTTTATACTTTATTTGAACCCTTCCATTACTATTTCCTTATCTACAATATAGATTGAGGCCCTGTTTCCTGCTCTTTTTGTTTATTGTTGAGGCCCTGTTTCATTTATATTTTCCACTGACCAGTATACAGAGCCAAATATTACCTCTAATCAATTACCATTGAGAACCTCCACACCCACCACTATTTTTCTGGACCATCACATTACTGAGTAGTAGTTGACACATTATTGGTTGCTACTATTCTCAATTAGGATACTATTGAGACAGTTTATATCATCATATGGATTCAACATCCACCTCATATAGAGATTAGTCATGGGTTATTATATATATAATAGCACAGTATGAAAGCCCAATGTGCCATGAATTTCTTCAAGATAGAAAGAGAACTTAAGCCCCCAAATCATCTTCCCTGGTCAGATTTGACCTGGTCGTACCGCTCAGCCAGTGATCGATGGGCCTGATAAGATTCCTCCACCATGTAGATCAGTTGTGGTTACTTCTTGTAGAACATCTCAGCACATTGTGTGATTGAATCTACATCTTCCTCTATCAACCTTAACATTGTCTTTGCCTTCTCATCCAAGGCTGTGAGTGTGGATTAGAGCGCAGAAGAGCGTTCATAGCGTCTATGGATCTCCAACCACCATAGTCACGGTTGCTTCATCATCTTCTCCATTCACTCAGTGTACTTATATTTAAATATTTATATTTTTTATACACATATTTTTTATATAAATATATTTGGTTCTTTAAATATTTTTTTTCAATTAATGTACTAATGGATTCATCATATGTTTGTTCATATTTCATTATCTTATGATTGTTGTTTCCATAGGTTAGCTAATCCTCTTGTTGTGGTCACTGGGTGTTATTTTTGAACATTTCCTTATTGGCATCAACTATGATTGGTATGCTTTTCAATACTTTTACGACTCAACAGTTTTGAAAAAAAGTAATTTAAGTTACTAGTTTGGTTTTTGTTAGTTCATGTATAATTTACTTTTTTTTCTCACTTTTCCCATAGATGATGTTTTTTGGGTCAATGGATGCTGATAGGTGTGAACCATTCACTACATATTTATGGATTTGTGACTTCATCCATGTTTCCAGCATCGATTCACTTGTTAAATATCCAGTTTATGGTAAGAGAAGGTATGCCCATTGTCATTTCCCAGGTATGCCCATTGCCCATTTCCCATTTCCCATTGCCCATTGCCTATTTCCCATTTCTATATCTCATTCCTATTGCCCATTTCCTATTTCCCATTTCCCATTTCCCATTACCAATTTCCCATTGCCTATTTCCAATTGCCCATTTCCCATTTCCCATTGCCCATTGCCCATTTCCCATTGCCCATTTCCCATTGCCCAGTTAATGCCCATTGCCTAGTTAATGCTCATTTCCCATTGCCCAGTTGATTCCCATTGCCTAGGTATTCCCATTTCCCATTTCTCATTGCCCGTTTCCCAGTTCACACCCATTGCCCATATATGATGATTTCCCATTGCCCAGTTCATTCTCATTGCCCATTTTTCATTTCCCAGTTCGCGTCTGTTTCCCATTGCCCATTTCATGGCTTCTTTAAAATTTCCTTCTTAAAAATTTCCAAAATAAAACACTACCTTATTTCAACTCATTTGGAGAGGTGGAGTGATTGTTATTTTTTTGTTACATGTTTAGAATGGTGGACCTGATATCAAAGATAGACAGAATGTTGCAGTAGAAGGGGGCTGTGCGAATTGGAATATTGCTCTTACCAGATTCTTGAGATTTCTATAGGGATGATGGTAAATGATCACTATGAAAATATTTTTTTATACTTCTATTTATTTATATTTTGATTTCAATTCATGCATATATTTTTCATTGATTTGAGATGGAGCTGGCTACTGACATGGATAGTCTGCTACTGGCTCACTGATATGGGGTTTCTGGTGCTCGCTAGTCCCTGGTGTGGCATGAATGGGCTCATGTTGGATTGTTGGAATGGATGGACTGCTACTAGATCCTAGTGTAGTATGGATGAGCTGTTGCTGGTTCGTGAGCATGGGCTGCTGCTGCTGGAATGGATGAGCTATTACTGGTCACTTTCAGGGATGGATGGCATGCTGCTTGACCTGGTGTGGCATGGATAAGCTCTTGCTGGCTTGCTGGAATAGATGAGGTGCTACTGGCTCATTGGTTCTGAGTTGCTGGTCCCTAATGTGGCATGGATGGGCTGCCCCCTAGAATGGGGGGGGGGGGGTGTTGTGGGTTGGTGGCGCATGTGATGGATTTTGTATTGATTCAATTTCATTGTTAATATAATTAATTTTTTCCCTAATTTTGAACATGTCTGAAAATAATTTCCCTTTAATAATTAAAACAAATGTTTTATATATGATAAATTAATAAATATAATTTGAAATTTTATTATAAATAAATTTTTATCATTTAATAGACATTATATGTTGGTAATATTATTACCTACCGAAAAATTTATCATTAGAACCTATTGAGAAACATTTTAACAACATATATATTATCTGTTAGTATTATTATAATTGTAACAGAATGATTTTATCTGTCACAAAAACATTTAGCGATATATTTTTTAACAATAGTTTAGTGACAGAGGAATATATATTGGTAAAATGTTTTACCAACAGAAAATGTACTTTTACCAACATATATTCCCCTATTGGAAAAAGTGAAATATTTTGTAGTGATCCCACGATTTCAGTAATATATCGAAAAACAAAAATGCATTTGGGCTGAAACATTTCAAGATGTTAGGAAACATCCTGGTATTCCTTTTTTAATTCTATGTCCTACTCCAAATCATCCATCCAGAATCTCATTTCTGCACCTCTGTTTGGTGGATGCAAGTTAGATGCCATAACTAAAAAATAATTACTTTTTTCAAACAGGGATATATATGTTGGTAAAAATTCATTTTCTGTTGGTAAAATGTTTTACCAACAAAAATTATCCTGTCATTAAACTGTTGGTAAAAAGTATGTCAGTAAATGTTATTGTGACAGATAAAATAGTTCTATTGGAATTATTATAATACCAATAGATAATATATGTGTTGGTCAATGTGTTTAGCAACATATTTTATAAAAAATTTATCCGTTGCTAATATAGTTAACTTTCCTAACCAATACCAACAATTAATATCTATTTGTAATTTATATTTAAAATAAGATATTATGTTTTGGTATTTCAATATTTATTGCATAAATATTATATTAAATTTATTAATTTATCATTTATAACACACCTATTTTAATTATGAAACCGAAGAAAATTTTCACATGTTCAAACTTAGAAAAATATTAATCATATTAATAATTAAAGTTAATACAAAATGAATCAATACTTAGTTATGTTGATTGATACCTAAAAAGATAATAAAAACCCCAAAAACCCAAGATCCAACACCCCACCCCCCAAATGAAAAATGGCATGCGCTCTCTTGACTCCAATCCTCTGTCACCCATCATAGTAGAAATATAGTTACTCCAGTCAATGATCTTTCATCACCCCCATGTAGGTCATTAGAAGAAATGAACCCAGTCATCTCTTGCACCAGTGAGTAACCTCAAGTCATTATTACACACCCTTCAGCTCCAAGATCTACACCACAACCAACCAAAGAGGATACCCACTAATCAGTTCAAGATATATGTATTAATTAAAACAAAAAAATAATGTATAAAAAAATGAACTTCATATAATGAGAATTTTTCATTAATCATCCCTATTGACATCTCAACAAATAAAGTCAGTTATAGTATAGGTGAGGAACCTCAATTCGATGTTATGTCACACCCTTCAGCTTGAAGATCTACACCACACACAACCAAAGATAATACCCACAAATCAGTGCAAAATGTCTACATGAAATGAAACTAAAATATAAATAAATGAAAATATAAAAAAAAGATATTCATATAGAGTTTTTTTCATTCATCATCTATATTGACATCTCCACAAATCATGTTAGATCAAGTGTCAGTGAGGAAACTGAAATCGATGTCATGCCACACCATTCATCTCCATGATCTACACCACACATAGCCAAAGAGCATACCCAAAAATCCATGCAAAATATCTGCATGAATTGAAACAAAATTAGAAATAAATAAAAGTATTAAAAAATGAAGTGAAGGCGAATAACAGAATAAGAATGAAAACATTATAGAACGCTTTGAGTTTCCTAATTGAAGTATTTTCCAAGCTAGTGGATAGAAGCATTTACTGATTTAGATCTTGATTTTCATAAGGAAATTAACCAGAAGAGAAGTAATATACCTGGCGATGCATTTCTACTGAGAGTTCATTTCAATAGAAATAACCACCACATGGACCAAACAAGATTCCCCTCTACTTTCTCATCTAGAAGCTTCAACATGGACCTCCGAACATGGCACTAGACATACACCTTCATTCCCAGTTTCCACACTAAGTTGATGTGCATTTGATCCTGCCATTGCAGATAGCTTCTTAGCATCCTGTAACCCAATAGTCCCTATTGAAACATGAGGATTAGGAATCGAAACAAGAACCAGCTGGGGCAGTAGCATATAAGGGACCCATTGTTGCTTAAATGCTATTGCTGTCTATAAAATTCTGGCTATTATTGATGGCCTTGGGGGAGTAATGTATGTGAAATGAAGTTGGTAGGGTTAAGTTATTGAAGCCCTAATGGACCAAACATAGCCTTATGATCTTCAAACCTCTTAACCTTCACCATGAGTTTCTTACCAATGAGATGACAGTCCAGAACCTCCTGCATGTCACACTTCATGTTGTACAGGTCATAGATTTGAAATCTATTACAACAACATCAATGACAAAGCACATAAAGCATATTCTTTTAAGGACCCGTAACAAGGAATTCGTATAGAAATGAACCTTTGAAAGTACATTATGCACATGGATAGAGATATAAAAGAAAAGACAACTAGTGAATAAGTTGAACATTGGTGTCAATGTTATTTGAGGTGAAACCAAAAAAATATCAGAATATGTTGACAGGTAAGATTCAAAGGTCTACTACTAAAAGCATTACTCTTTGATTCCTATACCACATAAAAGACACATAAATACAATTAAAATCTATTGAGCATTTATACCAAAAATACATAACTATTATTGCAGAACAGTCATAATATGTTATTAATGCTGAACAGTATACTATAATATTAAAAATATAGAACCGTCTACTATTAATAATGTACTTGAATAACTGTTTCATGTCAACATCTAAAATAAGATAGATGTTTGGACCATCAAAGGAAGTTTTACATTAAGAGAAGCTAAAACAACAAAACAATTGATTGAAATGTGGTTGTGTGTGCGTGGAGTCTAAGGTATTCATATGTCATTCCCCAAAGGGGATATGTAATAATAAAATGATGTTCTACATCTACAAGATCACGCCTTGGTGATTTTAATTTAAAACAATAATTCTCTCCAGTTGAAGGATTATGTCAAAACCAACATGAAAATAATGGAATTCATGTTTCAGACCATTCAATGCCAAAAAACACCCTTCTTTGGACTTGTTGTCAATAGATTGATGAAGGTTAACACAAATATCATGAAATGAGAACCAATGTAGGAGGTGCTTCCTATGATTTATGCAGAACTCATTCATTTCATGAAAATCCAGAACTAGTTGATCCAAGGTTCAAGTCATCTCTCTTAGGGGAACTTGAATAGTTGTGTAGAAGATGGGAATCATCTCAACCATGAAAAGTGGATTGAATGTCGTTTTTAGAGATTTAATCAATCCAAACTGATGGTCCACCAATCCCTTGTTCTTCCAGGGGAGGACCATGTCCAAGAGATGCTTTTGAGAGAATAGTGGATTCCATTGATGCGATGGATGATGATGAAGATGAAATTCCAGATCACATTCTATGGATTACTGAAGGGATAAAGAAGTGATGAAGAAGAAGACGAATTACTCATGACATGTATAATGGTACCCATTGGTCATATCTAATATTTATTACTCCCCCCAGTGACTCTTTAGAGAAGTATGCTATAATATTAAAAATGTAGAAAATTATACCATGATATTAACCAATAATAGTGTACTATGATAATCCAGAGTGATCTCATTCAGCAAGACCATTAAATCATATCAAAATACCATGATATTAAAAATGCAGTTTTCAAAGTGTATAATAAGATTCAAGGGAAATACAGAATTGAAAAAATAAATCTTGTAACAGCATGACTATTTAAGTCACAAGATGCTGGAATTCATGATCATACCGTTGAAGTGAATCTGATATGTAATATCAGAATCCTACTAAGTTAAACTTATGTTTCTTTTGGAGATAATTGAAACATTTCCAATGATTCTCAGCAACACCCATCCAATCTTCAGCAACATCGATGCTCTAGTAGCATCAACATCATGCATCCCTATTCCACATATCTATTTCAGACCAACCAGATAACAACCCTCTACAAAGAATAATATGTCATTATCACCAGCACTCCACCATAGAGAACCATTATAAACAAGCGTTAGCAATAATAATATAACAAAAAAAAGAATAAAAATGAACTAAACCTTTTTTTTAACACGAGGGACCAGATGCCTTACATTGGTGCCCATAAGGTGCGGATGGGTCTATTTAACCGCCTCCATGATCTGTATTAGGTACAGAAGGCTGAACTGGTCGAAATCCAGTGGGCTAAGCCTACGTTTCAATGGGAAGTGATGAAAAACCATTAAAGGTACTTTTTTTTACAAATACTTTAATTTCATAATTCTCCCATAATTAGTAGTTTTCCACCACAAAGCATCGGAATTTGGGAAATTATCAAGGCACAATTTTCCTTATGAAAAAATAAAAAATCATCCAAGCATGCAACGATTCTTATTATAACCATACCAATGATTCTTTTAATAAAAAAATGAGACATGGTTTGGTTTCCCAACCCATTCCCCTAAAAAATTTAGTAAAGAAAGTAAAGTATACGGTGAAAACATGAGGTGCAATGAGTTTACACCATCATGGAAATAAAAGAAATAACAAAAAACCTGACATAAAACACACTTTAGAGGAGATACCAGGACAAGACGTTAATTCAAGTCTCTCCTCAGACCATCCCCAGGTCAGCTCAGACCTCCCAGGGTAGTGACATCAGAATATGCTAATGTATTAGGTGAAATCCAACTCTCTGAATGATGATTCCTTTCCAGCTTCATCAGAATGTCATTGCAGCCCAGCTAGTCCTCAATTAAGCACATGAGAGCCAATATTTCTGGTAACTGCAAAATTATAAGAAGACAGTTATCATCAATAGAAGAAACACCTTTTTCCCTTGATACCTTCAGGTGGAGTATGAAAAATATCCTTCAGGCGCTTGTGAGAATGAAAGTCATGGTGATTTTTCAGACTGCCATATTTATATTGTGAAATAGCCTAAAAAAGGCACACAAGTTGTTCCATTATACTCCAAAAAGCATTCAACTGCATTAGCAGTGGCATTAGAGCATAAATCCCACCAAAAAAATAACACAAATTCCAAACATTTTCAACATTTGTATCCAGTTCAATGAAATCATCAGTCAAAACCTGAAACATCAATACAAACCAAGGGAAAATTATCAACCGGCCTAGAAAACATCAAAGAAACATAACCATATTGAGAGGCCTTTTTCAAAAATTAAAAAAGTCTTTCAATCTTCAAATAGGGGAGAAATAAAAAGAACTCATTTCCATGGAATTTCTTTGAAATTAAAGTCAGGATTTCACTTAAATTCCCCAACCAAAGGTATTAATAAATCTTATTACAATTTAATATTGATTATAAATTTAATTAACATGGAAACTAAAACTATAAACTTTCAATCATAAAAGAAAAAAAACTAAAATTGTATATTAATTTTTCATTTGTTTCATCATTTTTTAGGGCAATAGAAGAAATTGACAGTGTATATAAAAATTAGCTCTCGTGCAATGGAAGATAGGGAAAAAGAGGACCATGGTAAAGGATGATTTAATGAAATAATTAAGAGGATATAATATAAACGAAATTAAAAAACTCTGATCCAAATATGAACTATGTAAAAATATGTGAAAACCGACTAACAACAACTAGAGCATTTAGGGTTTCCACAGTACCTTCTAGAGCACCGAAATAGAATGGAATTTTTGTCACCGGAACATCCTTGGAAATGATTTGGGATCGCGGGGAGATTTCACAAGTGCGGGAATGGATTGGAGGTGGAGACAGCTTGGGGAGGACTCATCAAGGTCAAAGATGTATTGGGGTCTCCGGTTGAAGGGTAAGGGATAAATTTTTTAAACTTAAAATAAAATAATTAAAATATCAAATAACAAATAACATTTAATATTTTAAATTAAAAAAAATACTAAGTATGTGTATGAATAATTTCAAATTTAAAAATAAAATTACTAATATAATAATATTGCTTTATTTATTGTTATGTTTTATTTATTAAATTTAAATAATTTATTTTTGAATTGATTTTTATTAGATTTAATTATGTTTACTGAATTTTAATATAAAAATTAAATTATCATTTATCGAGGATATCTGTAAATATTCAAAATATCATAATTATTTAAATTATTATATTTATAATGTATATAAAAACATTGAAAAATATAAAAACTATTAATATTTGGATAAATTTTAAAATTGAAATCAATTAATGAGATGTTTTTAATATAAATCGAGTAAATAGATGTTGTCTTTTTTCATAAAAATAATAATTCTTATAAATTTTTTTGTTTCTTTTAATTAGTTATTGATAAAATATTTTTTTTTATTTAATGGGTTGTTGTAAAAAAATTATTGGTGGTAACTGATTTAATGGTAATAGTTATTATTAATAACATATTTATGTGTCACTAAAAAAACGATGGTATTTGTATGATAAAGCAACAAATATAATTGTTGTTCAAAGATTCGTTGGTATTGAACCATCAATATCAACAGATATATCTATTGCGAAAAAAAGTGTTTATAGTCAAAATTAATACCAATAAAACTTAATATTTGTTGGAATTACTCATTTTTACCAACAAATATATTATCTATCATTAGATTTATGTTGGAAAAAGTCAAATATTTTGTAGTGCATTTCGGGTCAAGGATGGAAATGTCCAAATTCCTCAATCTTTCCACCACCCAAGGCATACCATAATAATATGGGAATACTTTTACTATTGGGGGATCAACCCATGCCTCTTGAAATGAATATTTGAGGTAGTATTGGTGAAGGATTGTATCATCTTGGTGACTGGTTTTGTTGTATTTTTATGATGCTGCATTGTGTTTCTAATCACAATTCTTTCTCATATAAGTTGTTCAATTCATCTTAGTTTCTTAATAATAGTTATTCTTATCCTATTATTATATAATTATTCATATCAAGTTGATAAAGTTTCCTCATGTTGGGAATTTATTCACATAAATACTTGAGAAATTTATCACACAACGGTGAAGTGATCATTATTTCATTGTTTTTAACTTCTTCAATTCAGCCTTCGTGTGTCTACTTCCCACTTCCATTGAGATCATAGAATCAATGGAGTGATATTAACCTTATGGGTTTTCCCAAGGGATTAGAAAGGGTCTATATTGGAGGTTATTTCTTACTCTATTAAGGTTGAATCACTTTTTTAATTGATAATTTCATATGATGATTTTTAAACTTCTTTATCCTTACTAAATTTTAAGGCTTCACAATTAAGTGATCATAAAAACCCTTACCTTAGAGTGCTCAAAAATATGATACTCCAAGTGTATAGGTGATTATTATTAGGGTGTGTAGGTATTAAACTAGAATGTGATGATTTTTTAACTTCTTGAATAAAATCATCTCAAATATAAGAAAATGAAATAGTTGGAAAAGGAATGAATCCAATGCACCCCAAGTGATAACTAAGGATCAAATAATTATATTAAATTGAATTCAATCAATTATCTTAGTGTTCACTTAAACCTATATAAAATAAACCCAATGTTGGCCACTTCATATCCAAAAAAATTCATAGAATGTCTTTGTTTCTAGGTTTCAACTTAGGTCTATGAGGATTCGAAAACCCAAGCTACACTACAAGTGACCGCTTGATCCTAAAAACATGGGTAAATTTTGGAGAGGCCATAGACCCTTAAAAATATTATGTGAGAAAAAATAAAAATGCATGAACCATATAATTAAATTTAATTATTACATACATTTCCATCATTTTAATAAATAATTAAATAAATTTAAAATCAGTCATACATTGGTCGATCAATGCTCAAGATGAACCAATATGAAAACTAAAAATGAAATAAATTTATATCGAGAACATTAAATGAATTAAAAAAATTCAATGTAATTTTAATTAAAATAAAATTTATCATCCCGTTTCAATTAAAAATTAATTTTATTCAAACAAAATGTAACTTAAATTAGAGAAATTTTAAAAAAAATTCCTGAGTCTCAACGAGTCCAAAAACCCATGAAAGGGGGTTGTGGTCTAATTACTGACTTGATGGAGTTTGATCAAGTTAGGAATAACCTACCCTCAACCCTTCTAGATCCGGAAGGACCCACCTCAACTGTTATGGTTGGGAAGTACCTACCTTAGCCCATTAGGGTCGGGCCGATCAACCATGGTAGGTCGGCACTGGGTGGTCGACAGTGGATGACCGAGTTGTAGGTCGAGTGACACTGTGTAGCAAATCTAGTTGGGAAAGGCCAGGTAGACTGACGCAACGGGGTAGAAGGGGAGGTGGCTCAAGGTTAGGGTTGAATATGGGGTGGTTTATCCAGGGGCTTCGCGAAGTCCGGGCCTTGGCTAACAATGGTTGGGAGGAGGTGATGGACGATGCATGATAGATCAATGCGGGGATACTGACGAAGTGGGAGGAATATGAGGCCTTCTAGGGATGGGTCGAGCATAGTCAGTGCCATAGTGAAAGGGGAAACCATAGAGAGGGAGTCCGAGTGCAAGGGAGGTAGGAAGAACATCCAAAGGTCGATCAATGGTGGGAATCAATAGTGGATTGGTGGGTTTTTTTATGGGTTTTACGAAAAAAATAATTCGGGATAGGGGATCAGGGTTATGATATTTTTAAAACTGGGCCTGGGATGCATGAACGACATTTATGCATCCTTCCATGGGAAAGGATGCATGAACACAGTTCACATTTCCCAGACCCAGGAAGTAATGCGTGAACAACGTTCACACATCCTTCCCTGACCATCTAAAGGATGCGTGAATGGTGTTCATGCATCTTTGCGCGGGAAAGGATGCATGAACGAAATTCACACATCCGAGCCGCGTCAGTGATGTGTGAATAGTGTTCACTCATCCTTCGCGGACTATCTAAAGGATGAGTGAACAACGTTCACGCATCTGGCCGAGAATTTCTATAAAAGGAGGGGTCCCCCCCGAAAACCCATTTTTGTCCTCTGTTTTTTGTTTCGAAGCCCTGTAGAAACTATTTCTCAACAAATATTTGCTGCTTTTATTGAGGTAAAATTTCATTTTAATAATTTAATAATTTAATTGTGTTTATTTATTTCATTTTTTTGTTTAATTGTGTGTATGATTTATTTATTTCATATGCTATGCATGAAATGTTTTGTATGATTTAATTTTCTTGATGTTGAATGTTTGTATGACTTAATTTTTTGAATGTATGTTGTCTGAATATTGAATGTTTTATGTTATGTCTAAAATGTTTAATGTTTAGGAAAAGTAATTTTTGTTAGAGAAATTTATTTTAATGAATGTTTTTGATGTAAGTGTAAATTATATTACTTTTATTTACTAGTAATAATATTTTTAATCAATAAAGTAGAAAATATATTTACTTATATTTTGAAAAGTAGAAGAATGGAAAAAAACATTACAATTTCATAAAATTTAAAATAATAAAAGTGTTTATTATGGAAATCTCAATTAGATCAGTTATAATAAAATTTATTAAATGTTATTAATAATTATATATATATATACACATGAAGTTAAATTTTTGTAAAAGAGGTGTAGTATTTAATATAGATTTTATATAATATGGATAATACATTAAATATACCAAAAAACACGGAATGAGTGATGACTGATGTTGAGATGACCGACCATGCATAATTGAGATTGCATGTTTTATTTTGTGTATGCTGTTAGTCAATTTGTAATAATTTCATTTTTTCCGCATTGATGACCTGCAAGTCATCTCTCAGTAAGTGTAAGGACCTGCGTGTCCGCTTAAAATAATTTATGTATTTCATAACCCTAAACCCCCTCACATGCATGTGAGTAAATTTGTAATTAAAAGACAGACGCCCCGAAGAGGTGTCCCCGAATAGGATTCCCCGAAGAGGTGTCGATGAAGAGGCATTCGAGAACTCGTTCGAGAGGAGGCGTTGCTGTTTGACAGGAGATTGGCGGTTGCTGAAATATTTGATAATAGAGACAGGAGTTCACCCATAGGTTGTGGTTAGTTTATCATATAATTATAAACTAATAGTAATTCTCAAGATCAATTCATGATTATATATTCATAAGTAATTAAACTTTATGAAACATTATATTAAATTTTCTTTTGTGCTAATATCACAATCACAATACCTTAACTGTGATAAATCAATACATAAAAAAGTATCAAGATAATCAATTATTCAAAACCAAATTAAATAATTTAAAATTTTAATGTAGTGTATAATATTTTTTAAATTATTTTTTATAGTTAATTATGTCTACTCAAATATGTTGCAACGATGAGGTAATTTATACCGAGAAGGGTTTTAGCTAAAGTGTGCCACCTGTCAAAGTGGTAAATCTCCATGGTTGTATGACATTAGATGCAGTTCGTAATAAGATTCATAGTCAGTTAAAACTGAGTGATGGACAAGTAATAACTTCAATTAGATACCGACATCTTCAATATCCTGAGCGTCTGTGGCACAACGACTACCCTATAGTTGATGATGAGGATTGGACGGAGGCTTCTCAGTTATTCAGGCAACAGTGTATTAATGGTTTGATGGAATTATTTATTGTCATTTATGATATTGATGTGGTGCAATCAATTACTATAGAACCATGATTTGCGAGCTCTGTAGAAGCTGGTCCTTTACAACAGTCTTATTCATTGTCTCCTCCTCATATGACTCATGTGGAAGAATGTAATGAGGAAGATCATCAAAATTTTGAAGGAAATGTAGATGACATCCCTTTGTGTGCTGATATAGTGCATGAAAGTTTATCCGAGGAAGAAGAATCTGGGGAGTCCGCAGGAGATGATGTGTTTGGGAATGAACCTTCTGAGGTTCCATTGAGAGATAGACATCCACTACATCCACCAGTTAGTGGTAATCAGCCTTCAGTTTTGAGTTCCTTAGTTGGAAGAATGTCTCATGAACAACATTTTGATTGGGATGTCATTACACTAGCTTCTGAATTCCCTGGAATTATAGGGAATAGGCCTGCATCAAATGATAATGCCATATATGTTGGCCATGAGTTCGAAAGTAAACAGGTCATGCAAAATGTGATAAAGCAATACCATATTGAGTGACATTTCACATTTGTGGTTTATGAGTCAAATAAGACCAAATATCTCATTCGTTTTGAAAAATATGGGTCAGAATGTAAATTTCTATTAAGAGAAATATTTGATAAATATTATGGATGTTGGAGGATAACCAAATTAGAAGGCCCACACACTTGTCTGCATCCTAGCTTGGCACAAGATCACTCTTCCCTTGATGTAGAGTTTATATCTACTGTTATTTGTGAGATAATATGAACAAGTCAGGATGTTCCTGTTGCCCTTGTTCAGGAAAGAATTCAAAAGTTGTATAACTATAAGATATCATACAACAAAGCTTGGAATGCAAAACAGAAAGCCATTGTAAAAGTGTATGGTGATTGGTTTGAGTCTTATGCGATGTTTCCACATCTTATGGAATTGTTGTCTCTCAATAATCAGATTTTTTATCAATTGGACAGTGTTGAGTATGTATCCAAAAATCATCGAGTTGATCGGTCAAAGGTGAAGTTCAATAGGCTTTTTTGGGCATCCAGACCGTGTATTGCTGCATTTCCCTATTGTAAAAAATTTATTCAAGTATATGGAACATTCCTTTATGGAAAGTATATAGGTGTTCTACTCATTGCTGCTACACAGGATGGTAATCGTGCTCCTCTACCACTTGCTTTTGCTGTTGTTGAAAAAGAAAATTTTGAATGCTGGAGCTGGTTCTTGGCATGTGTATGTGTTCATGTCACGCAAAAACAGGGCATGTGTCTGATATCTGATCATCATCGAGTGATTATAGAGGCCGTGAGTAGTGATGGGGTTTCTTGTACTGAGCCGAATGCTTATCACCGTTATTGCATTATACATATTGCAGGTAATGTGCATAAGCAGTTTAGAGATGAGGCCATAAAGAAGGCGATCCTCAAATTGGGTATGGTTTTCTAAACATTATTTTTTTAACAAAATTTAATATCCATTTTAATACATTATTATCTTATGGTTTCAGCATATGAACCCCAACAAGAAAGGTTTAATCGATGTCTTGAAGAGATCCGAACAGTTAATGAGGAGGTATATGAATATATGATACAAATTTCAAAGGAAAAATGGTCATTAGCATACGATGGTGGCATGATATATGGGCATATGACCACTAATATAGTGGAGTGCATAAATGGGGTCCTCAAGGGTGTGCGGAAACTTCCAATCACAAGGTTAGTGCAAGAGACATTTTTTAGATGTGTTCACTCCTTTGTTGACTGGTCTGAAAAGGCCTACCAGAGGATGGAAAATGGAATGCTTTTTACTCATCATTTTCAAACTGATGTTGACCGGATACATAATGAGGATTCACGATGGAATGTTATAGCCTTTGATAAAGAAAAGAGGAGTTTTCGGGTAAGACAATGCTACGACCAGGGTACATGCACTAATGGTGGAGTGTTTGTCGTGATGTTGGACAACATGTACTGTGATTGCGGCAACTTTCAGGCATTGAGATATCCATGTGTACAAGTTATTGCAGCTTGCGCTTTGGTAAATATATCATGGGAGCCCTATGTTGACCCGTTGTATCACATGAGAACTTTGGTTAACTGTTATAGTGCTGCTTGGATGCCTGTTGGTGACTTCCATTCTATCACATTGCCTACTAATCAACTGACCATCATCCTTGATATTTCCAGGTTTTCATAAGTTGGTTTTGGTTTCATTTATAATTTTTTCAATGTCTGTCATTTTTAAAATTATTGGCTTTATGCTGCCAGGTTGCGGCCCCGAGGAAGACTGAAGTCAACTCGCATTAGAAATGAGATGGATTGGTCTTGGAAATGAGGAGGGAGAATATGATGCAGTATCTGTCACGGAGAAGGACATACTCATAAGAGATGTCCCCAAGTGGCAGGACAGAGTTCCACATCTCATCATCCATGATCGAGTCTGTGTACCTGCTCCATTTTTGTGATAAATATAATTTCCTAGAGCGTGAGTTGTACTTTTTCTGGAGGAGTTCAAGTGCCTTGTTTTGGAGTCATCAATGATCATTTTCATGATAAGGTTGAAAGACTTGTTTTGAGGGCCTAGTTTCCCTGTGGATTTATTTTTTCCTGTTATTTTTTTAATGTGCTATAGATATGAGCAGGTTAAAGCTGGGAATACTTATTGAGGAGATGTTGAGAGATGAAATTCTCACTTATGAATATGGATGTTCTTGGTTTCATTTTTCCTCTTAGAGGTAGCTTTGTATGGTCTTCCAAGAGTACATGGTGTGGATTTTTCTTAAAGGTAATGGAATTTACTCTGATGATTAAAGTAATGGAATTTAATATAATGTGGAATAATTTTAATGGTTATTTAATGGATAATGGATAAATTAAAAAACTTAATTTCACAAAAAATAATAAATAATTAATATTTCACTTTTAAATTCTGGTTTTCTTATAAGATGTATAGTTTTAGTAATGGCATCTAAGTGTCTGAGAATCATTAAATAATGTTGATTGTGAGACTAGGATAATGTTTATTGTGACACCAAATGAAAATGAATATATCAAGCTTCCACTATTAATAAGTAACAATGATATCATGTGTGCAGATGGTAGGTTTTCCATTGCTTACATCTCAGGCCGATATAGTTGGGGGTCTGCCTGCCTAGAATATGCATACAGGGCCCTATGCAGCGCATGTTACATCGATAAGATGCAGATCACAGGATGAATGGTTCTTCTACAGATGTGGTTATGGGAGCACATACCTCGTTTAGCTCCACATGCCCGTGCTCCATTACCCGTAGATATTGTAGTAGAGGCTCCATGTGAACGTTGATATGTTATTAATTCCTTCTAATATCTAACTTAATTGTATAAGATTCTTTTATGAAATGTAAAAATAAAAATGTTATCTACAGGTGGAGTCAGGAGCATCGACATTCAGATTCTCCCATACATGATGTTCACGCCTACAGGCTTATGTTAGACAGCATTCGACCAGACGATGTAAGTGATTATTATTTATATTGTTAAATCTTTACTCTTTACTCTACATCTATTCATTTATTAATTGATTATTCATTTTTTCTTTCAGATTACATGGATGCCATATACAGATGATATCCTTCAGATTCTACCCCCATACTGTACATTGATGCTTGATATTGGCTCCTACATGGTTCCACTGATTCATTTTCATATAGTCGAGTGGCATCATATGGATAGGGTTATGAGACAGTTTGGATTCCTTCAGCCATTTCCTGACCCGCCTAGTCAGTCGGATTCATTTCATTCCCTGAAGATGTCAGGGAAGAGAGATTTTGATTGGAGGATCTACCATGCTAGATATGTTGCGTTATGCGATAGACGACGAGAGTCCTAGTTGCATGGGGCAGGGACAACAAATTTTCATTTGATGGATCTGATGGATTATACAGGCTGGTACATTAGGTCCCCAGTCAGATTTCTGACATGGCACAAACGGGGCTTCCATGACTTGGTATGCATTCTTCCTTTCACTGTTCAACAGATTATTTATTCATATTAATTAACAATGGAATTTGTTTTCACAGGATGCTCGTATTTGTCATCTAATTCATATGTCTGATCCAGTGGAGAGAGATACCTTTGACCCATAATATTTTGACACCCTTGTATGAAAGATGCTACCTTTGATGGATGATATTTATCAAGGCATTTTGTTTGATCCACCACCTGCTGCGGAGGCCGCGGAGCCTGTTGAGCCTCACATAGATGTACCTGGGGGTGAAGACCCTGTCATGGATGCTGTTGTTCCACAGGAGGAGGCTGCTCAGCTTGCTCAGACACATGATATTGTTCCACTGGAGGAGGGTGTTCAGCATGATCAGTCAGATACCCCTCCAGCTTCTCAGGCACAACCACAGGTACTTACAGACGATGAATGGATTGAGTTCGATGTTTTATTGCAGTAATTCACAAAAGAGCACCCATCTACTTCCTATATTGGTGAGAGTTCCAGTCGGCTTCCACTATCCTTAGATGCGGGCCAGGGTATAGGCGGTGAGACTGTACATCCACCGCCTATCACACAGGAGGATGTGGAGGTGGCTATCGATGAGGATGCACAGTGTACGCCAGAGCACAAACGTAGAGAGACACGACGTGGACACATCCAGTATATGTCTGGCTGTGGGATAGAGGAACATCCACACCAGAGGTGTAGATTAGGTTGACATTTTATTTATGATACATTTTGTATGTGTATTACTATTATCTATACTTCTATTCTTTTTTTAATAAGTGTCTTACTGTTTTCAAATTATTTTCCAATGTATATATATATGTATAACAAATAATATGATTAAAGTAAATGATAAATATTAATTATATTAATTATTTCGAAATCAAATAGATTCTGGATGAAAAGATGCGTGATCTTGAAGAACTCTTGAAAAATATTACTGATCTCAAGGATTTAAAATTAGATGTAAAATCCTAGAATACCATGGAACATGATTATTTGTTTACAAAAATTAAATTGCATGAAGAAGAATTTGAATGAAAAATGGATATTTGTGAAGAGTAGATGATTATGATTTAAGATCAAAATAACTACAATATGAATTAGAAGTTCATTTGGCCAATTTTGAGAAGATACATATTCAGACTTTATAAGATGAAACAATTTCTACTGGTACGCAATCTAAAGAGTGAGATTATTGAGTATGCATCTCAAAACATAGTTCTACAGTAAGTAAAGGACGAATAAAATAGGTAAACGAGGATGATTAAACTATTACCCATTAAAATATAAAACATCACCATCTAATTCGTCATAGGTCTTATAAAGACCTACATTATAAATAATTCCATTCAGTTTATAGTTGATCAACTTACAATGCTTTCTTACTTCATTACTATTTGAGAGTATTTCACACTCTATCAACATACCAATATATAAATAAAGGGGTAAGTTTACATGGATTAAATCTTTATATTATATCTAATAGAGACCCAAGGATCTCTATGATGTTTTTGGGAATTATTTAACAAGCATTGGATACAAAATTTATATTTGAACTACTAACCACACTAAAACTAATAGTAAGTCTAAAAGGATCATTCATAGGCTTGTAGATCAGCTAATATATTTCTTGATCCATTTTAAGAGATATTGTGATCGACAATATTTATTAGTGGAATTCATATATAATAATAGTTTCCACTTTAGAATACAAATGGAACCATATGAGCATCTTTATAGAAATAGATGTATAACAACAACATGTTGAGATGATGTGAGTGAGTGAAAGATGCTAAGATTATATCATTATCAATATATGTTAGAGAATACTCAAGCCATTCTATTAATAATTATCTAATGAATATCTATTATTCATGAATATTTATTAATAATTATTAAAATTATTTCAATATTTTATATTATTTAATGGATATTTATTAATGTTTCTAAATTTTTTACTTTATGTGTGTTAGTTTATAATTAATAGTTATAAATTTTGAGGAGAATTTGAGCTCTCTGTGTGATGCGTGAACCCCGTTCACACATCTCTCCTCTCAGGAGGATGCATGAATGGGGTTCAGGCTTCTTCAGTGGGGGCTGGGATACGTGAACACCGTTCACGCATCCCAGACCCAGTTTTAAAAATATCAGAACCCTAATCCCCTATCCCGAATTATTTTTTTCGTAAAACCCATAAAAAAACTGTGGATTGACGATTATCTGGGATGGTGGCGGAACATAGAGGGATGCGATTTTTTTAAATTTTTATTATTTTTTAAGAGTGCATTGATAGACCTCCAAATATGTCATACCCTATTTCTTTTAAGATTATCTTTTTCTCCCAGGAAAGTGATGACCCACCACTTCAAGAATTATTTCATAAATTTTATACGCTATCTCTATGATGTACATCCTACGCCTTCACCTTTTTCAAAATAATTTTTTTATGTGTATTTTAAAAATTCTATTTTATAGGTATTAGAAAAATTGTATTTTTTTTAATTCCACAATTATGTGGAATCACTATCCACCGGCTAGAACAATTTCAGCGATCAGATTCTGTTAGGTAACTAGCCCAAAAGGGGCTCTTTGGAAACCACTTCAATTCGAATAAAATTTAACATATATTTAAAATTTTTATTAAATTTTTAGAACCCTAAAAAATCAAATTTAATTTGATTTAAAACATCAAACCACTGCAACTTCATCATCTAATGCTGGATCAAATCGTAGTTTGCAGAATTGGGACCGTAACGATGCTCTCTCTATAAATTTAATGAAAAAAATAATTTGTTAAGCTTAAAACATCACACAATCTCTCTAATACCAATTGAAGGTACTAAGGTACACAACAGAAGTATATGGGCCAAGAATTTAAAAAATTTCACTAGCAATTGACATAACTACATCATCACTGGTGACACACAACCCAGTGCAACTACCAAGGATCTCACATGAATAATTTTAGGGACAAAACTAAATAAAAAAGTAACTTGATCGATTTGAATTCACATTCATCAAACATTCATCATCGATGATCATTTATTGAAGGAACTGAATTTAGATCCCTCAGGATCATCCAAACACACTTTAAAAGTCTATGAGAATGTTGATCAATGAATTCGAGGTGCTAGAGAAGTGATCTGATGAAGCCTTTGATGTCTCGACGATCACCACATCAATATTCCTTCTATCTGTGAAGGATAGTTTGGTATGGTTGTTTGGATTGAGAGATTCTCCGAGGAATGGGAGAGGGGATAGATAAGCTCTCAACAAACACGCAGTGAATAGTTCCCATTTGAGAGCCTCATTCACCTTTATATAGCATGTTAATAAAATCCTTGGAATTGACTCCCCAACTCCGGAATATTTATCACCCACAAAATAAAATATAAATGATGTGTTTTGACCAACTAACTGTGTCATAAATTTAATTTATATTTTTATCACTTGAAATATAAAAAATATATTATATGATAAATGTGAGTAATTAACTTGAATCATCATTCTCGCAAATGTTAAAAAAACCATTAATATTAAAATAATATTCATTCATGTAATATTTTTTCATGTATTGTCTTAATATATTTTGAATACATTTAATTAATAAATTCAATACCAATTATTCTATACTCAGATAATATGAATTTATTTATTCATTGGCGATCATATATCCTCGGACATCACTAAGACCCTGTGGTGGGGCCCATTATTCCCTATACTCCTATTCATCAGAATATGCTAGACTTTTTAATATGCTTAGTGTGTGGACCTCTAGGACCTTATCTCGAAAGTAGTGAGCCTAGAAACCCATCAAGGACTCTAAAGAGATAAGGAAAATTCATAACAATGATAACCTTTTCTATGAACACAGGTCATGTAATATAATCTCTTTTTCTCATGATATTTGATAATGTAGGACGCCCACTTTATGTCATTATCCTTTCTTGGTTTATTATTCGTTGACCTTGCTGGATGAACTTACCTTTATCTACCAATTCCATGGATATAATGAAGGTACCACCATCCTTGTTGACTAAACCCATGATATCACTTCCTTTCAGAAGTAAAAATTCTCTCTTGATTATTTAATCAATTTCATACCAGCAATAACGCACTCAATACAAGCTACCTCTCCATGACTTCAATGTCATAGTTTTTACCATGCATCAAACTACATGATCAAATAGTATACACTAATAATAATCTAAAGTGAGGAGACTATTACACATGTTCATAGAAAAGAACTACCAATGAACCCTCAAACATGTGGGGTTCATATTAGTAGGTCAATCATCATGATCACATTTAATTGAGATCACCAAGTGAAAACTTCATGAAAATGAGTCTCAATGTTTATGAGCCCCCAATTCATGCACTACTACAAAACAAGACTTTATTACTACTGACCTTTATCAACACTAGAAAAAAGCACTGATAAAGGGTACATTTATCAGTGCTAAAAAAGAACTGATAAATGATGCCTTTTATCAGTGCTAAAATAAGTGTTAATAAAAGTTACCCTCTATCAGTGCTTTTTTAGCACTGATAAAGAATTACTTTTATCAGTGCTTTTATTTAGCACTGATAAAGGGTACATTTAACCAGTGCTTTATTTTTAGTGCTGATAAAAGGCTTGAATAAAATGGAATAATTAAATAAATAAAAATTAATAATTAAAAATTAAAAATAATATTAATTTTTTTAATTAAATAATCATTGATAAAAATGAATAACTTAAATATACATATACATGAATTATAAAGATTAATAAAGATTATATATTAAATATATATATTTTTAAAATGAATAAAATCAAATATTTAATCAAGTAAAAATTAAAAATTAGTAAATTAAGGAAAATAATAAACATTTTATTCATTAAATAATTATTGATAAAAATTAATAAAGTTAATATACATACATATATTATAAATATTAATATATAGTATTTATTAAAAATAGATATATGAAATAAAAAAATTTAAATAATTAATCAAAAAAATTAAAAGTGAATAAATTAAAAATTATTAAAATTTTTTTTAATGAAACAATTATTAATGAAAATGAATATGTTTAATATATATATATATTATAAATTGTAATAAATAATATATATTAAATTTAAATATAAAAAATGAATAAAATGTACTAATTAAAAATAAATTAATGTTTTTTTCTTTTTTAATGGGTTTTATACATAATTACTCATTAATACATTTAATGTAGAAATATATTCGTATATATATTTCAATGTATATAATATTTCCTACAATATGTTTTATATAATACAAAATATTTATGCACTAACATTAAATAAGTCATATATTTAGTGGTCTTTAATTAAAAATTAATATTAATTAAAAATACTAATTATGTAGAGACTTTAGTTTTACCATGTAAGACTTTGTAATATTCCTAGGAATATATTCATAGCCATGCACTGAGATAGATCACGATTCGGAGGCACGATGAGCCCATAATTAATTTTTTAAAAATATTAAAAAACATTTTATTACATGTGCATAGTATTTGTAAAAAGTTAAATATCTCATAAAAAGACTCTTAGATCAAGAATCTAAGACCACAGTTGAATCCAGAACATGGAGTTTACCCTAGGTGCGACCAAAAGTTAGTCTGTGTAGGACGTTCAGATGGGGACGCCGCTGGTGGGTGCATTGGATAAATTAATTAAATTAATTAATTAATTTAATAACCATAAACACAATTAACTCACATACAGATAACTAGATCAGAAATACAATACCATCGTTGAGTTCTTAATTCATTTTTTCCCTAGGTGCAACAAAAAGTTGGTCACCGCGGGACGTTTAGATGAGACAGTCATTGGCGGTACATTTAGCGACTTAATTAATTAATTAGATTAATTAATTATTTTGTTTTTGAGATAGATGGAAAATATATAAATATATCACCACGAAAACCTATCTTGGGATGGATTCATAATCCTAATAATTTTCCAAGATCTCTCTCCTTCCTTCCGTTGGTGAGTCATGACTAAAGACGATGGAACTCCATATCAAAGCAGATCAGGATGCAGAGAATGCAGTGAAATCTCTCAAATTGTTGGAAAAAGTGTTCTTCACCAATGATAGATTTATTATTGTTATTATATTAAATAATAATAATAATAGTGGTGGTTGGATAATAAAATTAAAAGATATACAATTTCGAATTTAGGAAAAATGATACGCAAGGTGGGGTGCTCAATGTGGGCGTGAGATTTGGAAGGAAGAGCTGTCTAATTCGATTTTGTTAATTTTTATAATATTTAATTAAAATAATACAAAAAAGGCATATTGGGAATGAAGAGGTAAGATTTTTTAATGGGTATTAGATTTTCTTTAAATGGGATAGCGTTCCCAATATTTTTCCAAATGGAACGCAAGATACGTGAACCCCGTTCAT
Source organism: Viscum album (assembly GCA_963277665.1). Lineage (NCBI taxonomy): Eukaryota > Viridiplantae > Streptophyta > Magnoliopsida > Santalales > Viscaceae > Viscum > Viscum album. Next base: position 1,123,661,967 of record OY728121.1, read on the forward strand.
GCATCCTAGGCACGATGCGAGATGCGTGAACCCCATTCACACATCCTTAGAGAAGTGGATGAAGTATTCATGAATGAGGCCCACTCTTCCTCCAGAACTTTTTATTTTTTAATTATTATTTTTAATTTTAAATTATTATTATTATTTTATTTTGTTTGGTTAATATATATATATAACAAAAATTTTTAGTATAATATATCTGCTATTTAATATCCATTAGAACTACCATTACAGTAATCTAGATTCTGATAGAAACCCTCACCCATGGCTCCCTTTTATAAGAGGGCTTGCCCTAGAAATCATTCTGCATTTCTGATGTGGGATTTAGGAACTCCCTTTCCTGCGCAGAAAATTATACATTTACGATGTGGGATTCAGAAATGTTTCAAGTACGTGCCTTTGAAAGACTACACAATATAAACTATAATACCAATATAATTGATACATAAAACCTGGATTAAACATATAATAAATAGTTTAAAATAAGAAGAACTTCATAAATAATGGTGATGAAAAATAATTTATTAACTTTCAAAACCCCCAACTAGAAACTTAAAAATGTTTCAAGTATGTGACTTTGAAAGCCTACAAAATATAAAATATAAGACTAATATAAATGAAAATTAAAACACAAATTAAAAATATAAGAAGTAGTTGAAAATGAAAATAATTTCATAAAAAATATTGATGAAAAATAATTTATAAGATTTTAAAACCACCAACTTGAAACTTAATAATGTTTCAAGTATATGGCTTTGAATGAATACTAAATATAAACTATAAGATGAAAAAAATGAAACTTAAAATAGTGAAAGCAACCTTAAAATGAGATTCACAATCACTCTCTCTCCTAAAACAGGAAAAATAACACAAAGAAAAAGATGGAACCACGGATCTGATGGGGTCAGTGATAGATCCAAAAGATTGGTGGCCGCCTCCTTCCATATCCAAAGAGTTGATAATAACTTGATAGTCTGATTCTACTACAACATCCTTCCAGCCCAGAGACCAGAGACCAGAGAAACTGAAAGCCCTTCCAGATATCCATGGCCTCAGTCATGAGAGGATACCAACATGAAATTTTTAAGGAGTGACAAGCCATAATAATTGAGTCAATATGATCCTGAAGAACTGCCCCAAGGCCAACCGAACCGTCACCAGGAATCATTGTGCCAGTATTAAGCTTGAAAACATTGGGTGGGGGGGAGGAATCTGGCCTTAGGGTATTGAGAAAGAGTAAGCTGGTTAACCCCTTCAATATCCACCCATCGATATCCCCAGTTGTGCGTCTTAGAAATCCACACACTGTCGTCATTAACAATGTTCTCAAAAATGAAATTGTTACGAGGAAAATAAATAATCCAAACACAGATGCATAGAAATAAAACATCTTGAAAAAAAAGATATAAAAGACTCCCCCACAATATTTTTAATGTCACCCTAACACTGAGATATACATTTAAAGATCGATGTTGGATACCTTTTTCGGACTCATGCCTTAGGTCAACAAAACACCTAATAATAATTATAATATTATTATTATGCTATCTTGTATCTGACATATCTCCCTCATACTATGTTAGAATAATAAACCATCTATGATGACTCAACCTTGAAATTATGGAAGAAATTTCAAGATCAACTTTTGGTATTTAATTTGGAGTCATGGATTAGGCCCACGAAGCACCGTTCATGCTTGATACAGTGAAATGTGAAGTTTTTACCAGGTGTCCGATTAAAGAAAGTGAATAGTTTATTTCGAGATTTTTTCCATAAGGATCACTACCATGTGATCCATTTTTCCATCCAAGTCCATTTGATGAGGCATATAATTGAAATTAAATTTTTCCCTCGGACTGGTGATGAGCCTCTAGTATTCGTCAAGACTTCAGTCAAGACACGTTGTGTAGTACGCTTAAACATTGTGTAGTCCTACATAGTGAGTAATCCATGTTCTAGTGATGAAACATCCAAGAAGGAGAGCAGGACCACACAATGTGTGGGTCCCCAACATGTTGTGTACTTCTTTTTAAGGAAACTTCAATGTTCCATATCTCCATCATTTGAAATTGAATTTTAGACCGCAAATATACTATCCTGGGTGTTTTTCAATGTAGAACACGATGGTTCCATCATTTGTAGCTATCAAGATATGATGTGAAATGTTAAAGTCTTGGAACACACAAAGGTGACACCCAATGATAGAATTGATCATACTGAACCACCAGATAAGTACTGGGATTAACCTCCAGCTGGGATGGGTAGTTGCGATCCCTGATAGTAGTACTGGGATTAGCCTCAAGCTGAGATGGGAAGTGGAATTCCCCAATGGTAGTACCAGGCTTACCCTATAGCTGGACTGGGCAGTGGCATTCCTTGATGGCTGTTATGGGCTCACCGTTCTATAAGACTGGGTAGTGGAATTTCCCAATGGAAGTACCATGCTTACCATCCAGCTGGGCTTGGAAATGACATTCCCCAATGGAAATACTAGGATTACACTTTATCTAGACTAGGTAGTGGTGTTCCCCAATGTTTGTTCTGGGATTACCCTCCAGTAGGAATGGGTAGTGGAGTTCCTTGATGTTCTGAGATTACCCTCCAGTTGGGCTATGTAGTGGAATTACATGATGAAATCTTCTAAGAGTCACCCTATGGAAGGATTAGTAAGTGATTTTTCCCCAAAAAATCAATGATCACACCCTCCAGGAAGACTGGGCAGTGGCGTTCCCCGACGACCTTCCCAAGTGGTACCCTCCAGATGGGCATGGCGGTGGAATTCCTTAGTGACTACCAGAGTAGGACCCTCCTGACATACTAGGACAAGATATATTTTTCTAGAAATGGAAATCAATTAACTATGCAGCACAGTGATGAGACATGGTTTGACATACCCTTGGGCTCATGAGAAAGTGGGGTGCTTTCCCCATTGAGATTCATTCTTCTGATGCGACCTAAAACCATGTGGGTGAGTTAGTACCACCCAAAGAAGTTCATCTTATAACCATTTATAACTACCTGATTTTGGATGAATTTACTTCCACTCCCTTATTGGGTTGAGGTATACTCTTTTTACTATACCTTATCCTATTTACCGCTTTCCTCTTTAGTTGTATCTATTACTACTCCACCTCCCTTTTCAGGGCATTCTACTGGGTATGTATATACTCATCCCTACATGGGCTTCACTCAACACATGTCGTGTCTTTTCTAGATAGCACACAGGTTGATCATGACTTCAGTGGAGCTTAGGGATTTAGGGTGCTTGGACCACGTACCGTGGTAATAGCTTGGAATCTACGAGCTGGGCTCTCTCAACTGTTTTACTTTTTCAGTTTTTGGTCAAGTTGGGAAACATTTTTGGTTGTCCATGTATTTTTCCCATTTTTCCTTTTTAGTTTATACTACCACACTTTTTTATCGTCTAGAGGTTCATGCATGTTTGGTTTACTATATAGTGGTGTTGCATCTTTTCCTTTCCCTATGTACTTTTGCGTTGAGTTTTCTATGTGTGTGTACAAGTTTCTAGGAAAAGGCCTCCCCAAGTTAGTTAGGGATTTGGCACTTGTCGCCACCCCCTAGCCTATGGAGGTGGGCTTGGGGTAGTCATGGCTTGATCCCTATCTTGTGTCAGGTTGTGAAAAATTACATCGAGTAATGAACATAATTGAATGTTATCTTATTTTTCAATTTAACGTAGATCAAATGCATGTTACATTGATTTCACATACATATATGTAATAAAGTCATTTTAATATACAATACACAAAAAAATATCTACGCAATTAATGAAATTTTATATAGAAACACATACACCTAATATTTATGTAATTTCATCAATTTTTAGTATTCATTTTAGAATTTCACTATAACATGATACATTTAATATATTATTTTTTAGTCAACAAATTTTATATATTTATGTTTAATATTATTAAAATTAAGTATTATTTATTCATTTTTAATATTTTCAATTTTTAATTGTTAATTTTTTTTAAATTTAATCATTTTCTATTATTTATTTATACATATTTATTTACTATGTTTTAATATTTTCAATATGTATTTATCATTTTTTCAATATATATAAATAATTTTTTAATAATATTTATTTAATTAATGAAAATTATTCATTTTTTCAATATTTTTAAAGTGTACAAATTTTTAAATATTCAATTCCACTCATTTTTAACATATGCATGCATTTAATATTATATATTGATTAATAATGTTAAATGTATATTTCTAAATAAATATTTATAAATAAATATATTTATAGATATATGTATACTATATTTATAAACTTATATATTTATAATTATAAAAAAATATGTATTATTTTTTAAAAAGTATTTATATAATTTTAAATAAAAAATTATATATATTTAAATAATTATAATACTATTCGAAATTTATTTAAATAATTAATATATTTACTATATTTATATTTATATTTACATCGGTATTAATATAAATTTATTGAATATATATAACTATATAAATATATATAATGATATAAATATATAAATATTATTTTTTAAAAAGTATTTATATAATTATAAATAAATAATTATATATTTAAATAATTATAAAATTATAATAAATATATTCAAATAATGAATATATTTACTATATATATTTATTATATATATATATATAATTATATAAATATATATAACAATATAAATATATTTATAAATATAAAATTATAATTAATATATTTAAATAATTAATATATTTACTATATTTATATTGATATATATTTATTAAATATATATAATTATATAAATATATATAATGATATTAATATATTTATAATTAAAAATAAATAATTTTGAATATATTTACAAATTTATTTACAAATTTATATTTACTATATTTATTATAAAAAATAATTTTTTTTAAAAGTATTTGTATAATGATAAATAAATAATTATATAAATAAATAATTATAAAATTATAATAAATAAATATTTATTTATATAAAAATAATTACAATTTTTTTATTTATAATTTATCATTACTAAAGTTTTAGTGCTGATAAAGATTTCTTTTATCAGCGCTTCTTTAGCGCTGATAAAGATAAAGCTTTGTTATTGATAAAAATGTGCTAATAAAAGCCATCTTTATTAGTACTAAAACATCAACACCGATAAAGATTGCTTTTACGAGTGGTTATTAATTTAGTACCGATAAAAGGTATATTTATATGTGCTTTGTTGGAAGCGCTGATACAAGTCTCCCCAATCTATTTTAATAAACCTAACCACGACTGTTTTAGTCATGATATCTCATGCATTCTATGAAATCCACCTACTATCTGTGCTCCTCCTCCCCAAATCCAGGAACAAATCAAAGATCAAATCAAGTTTCGAACGCATCGAAGGATCGAATCCAGGGATCAAACAAATCAAGTCTCGAACGAATACAATGATCAAATGAAACCAAGATTTCGCTCGTGATATCTCTACTTTCTCTCAAACAAATCAAACTTGAAACCAAGGTAGGTTATTTTCTCTTCCTCCTCACACATTTATTGATTGTTTGAGTTCCTTGTAAAGTGATTTTGATTATATATTTTCTAATAGCCCGATAATTCATGATTTTCGCCATTTTTGTTTCTTTTTTGCATTCTTTTTTATTCACTCTCACTATTCATTACTTTTTTTACACTGTGGTTCCATTTCTGCATTCCCAATCTCTATTGCTGAAGGTTATGCATCGTCTATGATATCCCAAGTTAGGTTCATTTATTCTCTATATGTTCACTAATTTGTATCATGTTCTTAGTTGTTTGATTTTTTTTTAAATTATAATTGTTATTTGGGTTTAATTGGATTTACATTTTATTATTGTTCAATGTTTTCCATGATTATAATTTATTTACAATTGGTTTCTTGTGGATTTGGATTTTTTTATCTCATCCTTTGTGTCTGCATGTTACTAAAATGTGTTGACTGTGTTTATTTCAGATGGCCAAGTCTGTTCGAGTGTATGAAACTTTGAAGAATCTTGTGAAGAGAAAAGTGTACGACCAAGATGTCGGGGATAGTTCTAATGAAGCATTGAGTGATAGCCCATTGGATGGTGATCCTGAGGATTTTCATTGAGATAATACGATTCCACTTCTCTGAGAAATAAATTAATAGTTTTTTGTTCCCCCATTTCAGATTGTAGTGAGGAGTATACAATTGAGGTTTCTCTGGAAGACCTATACAATGGGGCATAAAAAAAATATGTCCATCCATCACTGCACATTCTTCTTCAATTGAAAAGGGTTCATATGATGCTTATATTGTTTTTTCTTCCTGTCAAGATTTTGGGTGGCTCCTATTCCTTGAAGTGGATTATTATTTTGGTAGGGAGGGTTTAAAAGTTGGCACTTCTACCAAATTCACATATTGTGGGGGTTCCAAAACTAAAATAATTAACCACGAGATTACCATTATGATTGAGAAGAGGAAACACCATTTATCTTCCAATAATGTTAGTTGAGGGAAATTGAAGGAAATTGATAAATGTCAACACTATAGAGGTGAAAAGGTTTTGATGAAGAAAATGTCTGTGGAAATTTTGGTAAAGGAAATGGAAGTAGATTTTGCAGTGATGCAAGGGCATATATTTTATATGCCCCATTGTACAAATCTTCCAGAGAAACCTGAAGTGTATAATCCTCACTACCCACTGAAATGGGGGAAAAATAACTGTTAATTTATTTCGTAGAGAAGAGGAATCAGATTATTTCAATGAATAATCCTCAAAATCACCATCCAAGGGGCTATTACCCGATGATTTAGTAGGACCATCCTTGACATCTTGTTCATAAACATTTTACTTTGTAGGATAGTTCAAAGTATCATATACTATAAAAAACGAAACCCTCTAAAATAAAACATTCAATAAATTTCAAAAATAGGAAAAAACAAAGACACAGAAATATTAATATACAAAAGAAAGAACAGATGAAATATTTGGATCATTTATTTTATTTTATTTGATAATCCCTCTTAATGTCATCCTTTTAATCCCTCTTTGATACTCCCAAACACTCATAATACGTTTTTTGGTTTTATTTGGTGGTTGAGCCAATTGTTGAAATATTTTATGGAGAGATGATGTAAAAACAAACTAGGAGAGTCACACTGTATCTAATAATTGATTTGTTAATTTTAAGAGATATCATGAAGGAATGACTTCATCAACAAGGATAACCCACTGCTTTCCAACAATAATGAAAAGGTGAATTATGACTACTTATTTAGTTATTTTTTCACCATTTTATCTATTATTTTTAAGATAATTTCCTTATCCTTTTTACATAATAATAATAATTATTTTCACAGATCTTTTTGGAAGACATATTTTTCCTTTAACCGTCTACAGAAAGCCAAAAAGGAGAGAAAATGTTGCTTTTGGATGAGAAAATTCAGACAACACGGGATTTCCCCTTCCATCCAAATAGACCATTTTTTTCTTTTCTAGCTTTGTTTAAATGGTTGAAATAAAAATACACATTACACACTCAATCATACACACCTCAATATGATACATAGTTTGCTCAGTATGACTATAAATGTATGTTTTTAGTTTATAATTTACATTTTAGTTCAAAACACACATCACATACTCAAAATTTACCAAACACATTCCCCAAGATCCAAAAAACATTCACCAATATCTATATTTTATCATAGAAATTCATTGAGTTGAAAAACAACATGGTTAGTTAGTTCATTACAAATATTTCAAAAAATTATTCTCTTGTAAATACTATCCAATATTGATGTTTCCACACTGAAATCATTGTCCATAGAAGTAATGTATTATTTAATATTTCTATTTATTTTATTTATTTTAAGTATTACTAACATTAGAATTATTTTATTATATTGTTGGATTATTTTGTTCAAATTAGGGTGGTTTCTTGGAAGTTACTCATGATCATGAGATATTAGACTTTATGGATAAAGTTGAGATAATGATAATAAAAAAATGGGTCAAGAATGTATACAACTATCCTAAAAAGGTAAATACCAACTACTTATTTAATTAATTTTTTTATTATTTTACCTACTATTGTATGTTATTTTTTTTATCATTTTTACCTAATACTTATTTATCTTTTTTCATATATATTTTTGGAAGTCATATTTTTATTTCAAATATCCGCAATAAGCTAGAAAATAAAGAACATATTCCTTTTAAATGTAATAGGAAACCCCATGCTTCCTAGAATGTGAAGTGTTTCAGAGAGCATGGGGTTTATATTCCATTAGAATGGAACTTGTTCTCTCTTTTTTGGATTTTTTTTCACATTGTTGAATTAGGAAAACATATCATATACTTAATCATCCACACCTCAATCTGATACATAGTGTGCTAAGTATAACTCAAACTATATGTTTTTAGTTTATAATTTACTTTTTTGTTTAACACACACATCACATACTCAAAACTGAGAAAAAAAATAATGATTGTTTTGATACTTTAATAAAACAAGATGTAATTCATTTATGACATGTAAGGGTCAACCACATCTCAATCTGATTCCTGGTTTTCTCGGTATGGCTTCAACTGTTTCTTTTTATTTAAAATTGACATTAATTTTAGTAAAAATGATAATTGAAAAAATGAAAACCATGTAAAAATTATTGGAATGTATTTATGATTTAGGATAATGATTAATAATTCATTTTTTACATATAAGAACCAGTCTCACATCAAACCGACAAATTACGTGACCAATATGACTCAAAGTTCCTCTTTTCAGTTTAAAATAACATTTTAGTAAAAAAACATATGTAACATAATCAAAACGGAGAAAATTAATTTTGATTATTTTGATACTTTAATAATATGATCTATAAGTAATTTTTAATGTGTATGAATAAGCTGAACCTCAATCTAATGTATGGTGTGACTGATATGACTCAAAGTGAATATTTTTATTTAAGATTGATAATGATTTTAGTAAGAAAGAAAACTGACCTACTAAAAACTGAGAAAGGAATTATTATTATTTTAATACTTAGTAAAATGATCCATAAGTCATTTTTTATGTGTAAAAATCATCCACACCTCAATCTGATGCATAGTGAGCTCGATATGACTCAAAGTGTTTGTTATCACTTTAAAATTGACATTTTATTTCTAACAATTTCACTAACTAAAAAAAACATGCTCATATTGTCCTAATATTTTTGTCAAATTATTCTTAATTCATTTTTTATGTGTAGTAATTAGCCTCAAATTAAACTGACACACGATGTGACTGGTATGACTCAAAGTGTATGTTTCCTGTTTAAAATTATTATTTTTTGAAAAAAACACAAGTGACCTACTCTAAATTGAGAAAAAACATTTGGATTGTTTAGATAATTTATGAATATAATTTATAAGTTATTTAGGTTGTTTAAGAATCAACAAAACCTTAATCAAATTCACAGTGTGACCAGTTTGACTCCAAGTTCGTGGTTTTATTTAAACGTGACATTAATTTTAGTAAAAAATATAACTGACATACTTAAAACAATGAAAACATATTACTATAATTTTCATACTTTAGGAAAATGATCCATATATCATTTTTGATTTATATGGATCATCCATACCTCAATCTAATACCTGATGTTCCTGGTATGATTTAAAGTGTCCCTTATCAGTTTGAAATTGACATTTTAGTTCAAAAAATATCACTCACTAGAAACCAAGAAAACCTAATAAGGTTATATTAATAAATTATTTCAATGATTAATATCTCATCTCTAACCTGTTGGAATTAGTCTCACATAAAATTGACACGATGTGATAGATATGACTCAAAGTTCTTATTTCCAGTTTAAAATGACATTTTAGTAAAAAACAAAAGTGACGTACTCAAAAAAAAATTAACATTCATATCACTTTTATACTTTTAAAAAATATCCATATGTCATTTAGGTTGTGTATTAATTAGTTTAACCTCATTCGGACACACAATGTGACCGGTATGACTCCAAGTGTGTCTCTTTATTTTAAATAGACATTAATTTTAGTTAAAAATACAACTAATATACTCAAAACTGATAAAACTCATTCAGAGTGTTTTTATTGTTTCATAAAATGATTCATATGTCATTTACAACATGTAGGAATCATCCGCACCTCAATTTGATACTTGATGTTACCACTATGACTCAAAGTGTCTGTTATCATTTTAAAATTGACATTTTAGTTCAAAAGGTGATAGTCATTAAAAACTGAGAAAATTATCATATTGTATTCATAATTTAGTAAAAAAATTTATTATTCATTTGTGACATGTAATAATTAGTCTCACATCAAAATGACACAATATGTGACTGGTATGACTCAAAGTGCATGTTTCTAGTTTAAGATAACATTTTAGTAAAAAACAAGTAACATACTCAAAATCGATAAAATGCATTCATAATATTTTTATATTTTAAAAAAATATTCTATGTCATTTGGGACATGTAGGAATTCGACTCACGTCAATTCAACACATGGTGTGACCGATATGACTCCCTATGTGTCTTTTTATTTAAAATTGAAAGTAATTTTGGTAAAAAGACAACTGACATACTCAAAACCAAGAAAACAAAAAAAAATTGTTTTCATACTTTAGTAAAATGACCCATTTAATATGTATAAATCATACTCACCAAAATCTAATACACGATGATCCTATTATGGCTCAAAGTGACCATTATTAGTTTAAAATTGTCATTTTAATTCAAAAAAGTCCACTCACTAAACACTGAGAAAAAGTACTTATATTTTCTTGATAAATTTTGAAAATGATTGATAATTCAATTTTGATGTGTATGAATCCTTCACATATAAAACCAACACACGATGTGATCAATATGACTCAAAGTTCATGTTTCCAATTTAAATAGAAATTTTACTAAAAAACACAAGTGACCTAATCAAAACTAGGAAAACACACTCATAATATTTTTATAACTTAAGAAAACGATCCATAATTCATTTGGGACATGTAGTAAGAAACTTAACCACAATCATATGCACATTGTGACCGTTATGACTATCAGTGTGTCTTTTTATTTAAAATTGACATTAATTTTAGTAAAAAGGACAATGATGTACTCTAAAAAAAGAAAATAGATTCAGATTGTTTTTTTAACTTTAGAAAAAAGATAAACATTTCATTTTTGATGTGAAATATTCATATTCACCTCAAAATGATACACGATGAGCCTGGAATGACTCAAAGTGTCCATTATCAATTTAAAATTCACATTTTTGTTCAAAACGTTTCACTGACTGAAAACCAAGAAAATGTGATCAGATTATCTCGATAATTTAAGAAAAATGATTAATAAGTCATTTTTGATGTGTAAGAATTTTTCTCACATAAAAATGGTAGATTATACGACCCATATATCTCAAAGTTCATGTTTCCAGTTTAAAATGATATTTTGGGAAAAAAACACAAGCAACATATTCAAAACTCAGAAAACACATTTATATTGTTTTTATACATTAGTAAAATGATCCATATATCATTTTGATGTTTGGGAATCCTCCATACCTCAATCTGAATCACGGTGTGACCAATATGTCTCCAAGTGTGTATTTTATTTAAAATTGACCTTAAATTTAGTAAAAATGACAAATGACATACCTAAAACTGATCAAATGCATTTATATTGTCTTGATAATTTATTAAAATGATCCATCAATCATTTTTTTATGTCTAGGAATCAGCTTCACTTCAATATGAAACCCAATATACATGATATGACTAAAAGTTTCTGTTATTAGTTTATAATTGAAATTTTAGTTCAAAACGTGTCACTCAATTAAAACCAAGAAAAAAGGATAAAATTCTCTTGATAATTTTGGAAAATGATTCATGCATAATTTGTGACATGTAGGAATCAGTCTCATATCAAACTGAGACATTATGTGACTGATATGACTCAAAGTGTGTGTTTCCATTTTAAAATTACATTTTAGTAAAAAACACAAGTAACTCACTCAAAATTGATAAAATGAATTTGGATTGTTCTGATACTTTAATAAAATGATCCATAAGTCATTTGGGACATGTATTAATCATCCCTATTTCTATTTGAAGCAAATTTTGATCGGTATGGCCCCATGTTTGTGTTTTGAATATATAAGTGTCATTTTAGTTTAAACCATGCATCACATCGCCAAAACCGAGTAAACAATATAATATTGTTTTCTCATAATTATACATACTATTACATAATTAATTAAATTATTGTTTTTATATTATAATTATTTATTTAATTTTTATATATATAATTCCTTAAGGCAACCAAGAAATCATGTGATGTGTAAGAATCAACCGCAACACAATCGGATACACAATGTTCCTGGTATGACTCAAAGTTTAGTTTAAAAATAACACATTATATTTAATTAATTTATTTATATTATTACCTAAATATTAATTTGTTTTGTATACTGGTGAATTATTATTATTGTGCAGGGGTGGTTTGTTTGGAAATAAAATGAGTTGGGGTTTGGGAAAAAATACAAAGGAACATTGATGTTTATGAATGTATGTGATAATTTGTACTCACTCATGTAATTTTATAAAATTATGTTTAAAATGTATAAAATATTTGTTTTTATTGTATTTTTTTTGTAAATTTAATTTCATTAAAAATTTGTATTTGTACCTTATTTTTCTACTTTTTAGTTCTGCAGTGTGCTATTATAGAACAATGTAGTATGCCCTTTTATCAGCACTACTAAATGTACTGATAAGTTCCAATTTTTTAGTTGTGGTGATATTAAAAAATCATCTTCTTCTAGTCAATATAATGTTTCTGAACCATAGGATATATGTTTAAGATTAATCTCATCGTATCTTGAGGTTCTCATTATAGCTTGAGAACTTCTATAACTCTTGATATAACAAATAATATAAGGACATTACCATTTAAATAGTGGATGTATAAATATCAACACTATTATGGTAAGTATACATTATGAATAAATCACTATATACATGATATGATAATAAAAAAATTATAGTTTAATTGGGTCTTGGGAACCCACTATTACAATATAGTAAAGCGAGAAATGATGATGACACAAAGTGTGCTTCTTTCTTTGTGATATCTCATGAGTCAAAGAGAATATATTACAAGTCATGTGTTCATAAGAAAATTTTGTCATTTTTATAAATTTTCATAATCTCCATAGGGGATTTGATGGGATTATAGAATTCACTCCAAGCCTATGAATAGTATTCACTACTATCGAGATAATAGCCTAGAGGTTCACATAGTATGCGTATTCAAAAGATTCTCCAATTCTAATGAATAAAATTTTATGACATGGTGGGACCTACCACTAAGGTCATGGGATGTATGAGAATTTATAATTTCTAATAATAAATAAATTCATTATTATTCATGAATAATATAATTGGAGTAGAATGTATTTATTTAATTTATTTTCAAGCAATAATGTTAATACATGAGAAAATATTTAATGAATAAATACTATTTTAATACTCAAGTTTCATTTAATATTTATGAGAATATTGAATTGAGTTAATGACTCACTTATTATCATGTTATATATTTATTATATTAAAATTAAGGGATAAAAAACAAATGATATTTATGACTCATTAAATCAGACATAAGATGTCATTTAAAATTTATTTAGTGGGTAATGCATATCTGGGTGTTGGTGATCCATATTGGGGTGTTTTGTACCATAGTATATAAGGGTAATAGGCTCTCATTTGAGGTATTATTCATCATGTGAATTTTAAAGTCTCTTTCTCCCCTCTTTTTCATTATAGAGAAAGAAGATCTTGATCCAAGCAACTAATATGAGTTCTACTTCTTGGATTGAAGGATCAACATAGTGTTGATCATCGGGATGTTGAAGTCTTCATCGTATCTCTATACTAGCACTAAAATATGGATGATATATTTTCTTTTAGAATTTTGATGCAAATGTGGAAAATCAATATGGATTCAGATTCAGTTCATTTGAGAAATTGTCAGCGGCAGTAGAAATTTTTTTGAACACATCATCAAATTGAATGAGGTTAGTTTTTGGTTTAATTTCCAGGTTTAAATTTTTCACAAGGGATCCCCAATTTTGTACCATGATACGTATAGATGGAGATAATGCAGTTACCTCAATCTAGTGATAAAAGTTTTATGTCCCTAACACATATAATTTCATTGTGTGCTCTAGTAACTTCACTATATTTTTAGATTCAACTATCCTGAGTATCAAACATTCCATTTGAGAGGTGACAGATCCAACCTACCCCTGATCTACTCTAACTAAAACTTCTTAAAGTTACCACCCTCTTATTAGAGTATTCTGAATACATGTTGGAGTGGATAAAGAAGACCTTCATTAGGAGTAGTTTATATGGTCTCTAAATTGGGTTAATTACAACATAACATCAATTATTTTCACATTAGGGGTGAATAAATCCTAGAAGTATTCATAAGGGCTGAATAATATAGTATAATAAGAGTATTTATGACTCCCATTTCATTAATTTCCCAAATGTGTATCAATATTCATAGGTTGTCGAAACTATGATACAAATTTTCATTGAGAATATGATTGTGGGCATGACACATTGAGTGTAAAGTGCATAAATACACAAGATCCATTATAAGGAATATGATGCCTATTGAAAAAAAAGATCAATAGAATGAAGGAGTCAGTGCATAACTTAATTATTAAATTCCATGGAGATCTCTGAAATCTTGGATTTGATAAAAAATTGTGCCTATAAATAATCTAATTTAAGAAAAAAAATTCTCCTTAAAGTCCAACTCGACCAGTGTTATGAGATTCAAGATGAAACTGACCAAATAAACATCAAGGTCAATGATGAAGTCATGAAAGTCTAGTTTATTGGGTTAGGTTTATCTAAAGAGTTTAGTAGGTGAAAAAATTTCAAATGAGGTGGCATAGTTTTATGCTAAAGTTATATATATGTGCTAAAATCAATAAAAATATTTTTATAGGATTACAAATAATAGGAAATAGACAAAAATTCCAAAACATGGTTGGACCCATGGGATGGGATTAATATTTTAACCCTTTCATAAATGATTCTGAACAAGATAATAAAAATTCCATAGAGAGGCCTTTATATAATTTTTTAGGGGGTGTCTTGGCCAAATGGATAAGATAAATCTATGAAAATAAAGGTAGAGTACATTATTCTAAGTGAATGGATTTTATTACAATATTTATCAAGAAGAGGTATCAGATCATATGGAATCTCATTCAATCATGTGATATCCCTATTGATACCTTTGTTGGAAAGCTCATATAATACATAATTATCTTCCCAATACACATGAGTGATGATGTAAGTTGAACTTATGAGAGATGTGAGACAATCCATCTATCTATCCATGAGTTTCTAAGACTGATGTATTACTATATTCCGAATATCTTGAACCATAGCGGTGGAGTCACTTTCAAACCAATGGTTATTCATGCCTTTAGTCTGAGAAAAGAGGACTGCATCAATAATGCTGAGCATTTTAGCTTTAAGGGAGGAAGAGATATCATCAGTTCTAAAGAAACATTCGAGAACTGTTCCAGTGTGGTCTCTATAAATATCACCACAACTTGTCAGACCGAGTTACCTTTGGAAGCTCCATAGACATTGATTTGGATCCAACCTGGAAGAGGGACCTTTTAGATAACATCAAAAAGACCTCAATAGTGTTTGAAATTCTTAGGAACTCCTAGTTTTTCAGAATCAAGAAGTCCTACATGGTGTTAATGTAAGGACCTGGATGTAGTTTATTGGCCTCCTTGGCTACAGAAATGAGTTGTGAGAGGGATGCCTGCATGTCGAAGAATTTTGGTACATGCATGGATTCATTAAGAGCAGCCCAGAGGATGTGAACAAGATATGATACAAAGTTTAAAAGAAAATATTTGAGTTGAGGCACAACCTGTACTTCTGTAAAATATTGAAGGTGAGTATATATATATCATGACTATTAGGTAGATGAAATTAGAAGATATCATTCAATGAATTCCAAAGATCTGCAGCTCTGAAAAATGAAAGGAATAAATGTGAGATGTTTTCCTTGCACCGATTAAATAACCTTCATCTAGAACACAAGAAAAGTCCATGAGTTGGTAAGAAATCATCAAAAGGTATCTTATGGTTTTTAATTCTCTAGATCAGGGTAATCCTAGAAGGTATGATCCAAGGCTTGTAATAATATTTGAGCCAGAAACGTTTATTGTAATAATCCAAATTGGAATGATAAAAGGATTTGGAATCAAGAATGAAATTCTGTGTAAATTCCCAGCTTAAAATATCATGGCCAAGGGAAAAAGTATAGTTTTTGAGATGTTTGGAGTGGTTCTTAGAGAAATCTATGTTGGGAATAGCCCAGAACTCCTGAATTGAGATATCCATATACATAGGGATATTCTATGGATCAACTGAACAAATGATAGGTTAACCAATCCAATTTTCAAGAAAAAATTCAAATAGGACTCCCTAAAAGAAATCTATCTTGAATGAGATATAATATTATCATCGTAGGATTTAATGTTCGACCAAATAAAAGAGTCCATATAAGCAGTATGACCATTTTTTAAATTGTTGATGAATCTACCTATGAGAAAGTTGAGTGAAATCAAATCACTGTTGATAAGTATCCAAGTGAATGAGGAAAGTAGATCCTCATTAAATAATATTATTTTTTTGATTCCTAGGCCTCCCTTATTAATGGGTTTACAAAATTTACTCCATGAAAAATTGACTAATTCCAATTCAAGGATGATACCAATACCACAATTTGGTGTATGAATGAGATGCCCATGACGAAATTATTGACCTCTGTGATGTGGTGGGTATGATGTGCTATAGAGGGATGATCCTTGGGTGCTGGAACCTCATATGACTGATTCTCTACCTATGCCTCAAGGGAAGGAGGTTTTGTCTTGCTGTCTTTATGCACACTTTATCCTTCTCCCACTACATAAGTAGAATGACTTTTCATCATTGCCTAGGGGGAGCATAAGGCCTATGAAGGATCAGGAACTAAATCTAGTGGCATGGGAAATAAACCCCGATAGAAGCTTGGAACAACTATACATATAGAAAACTATTGATAACATAAAAAAACAAATTGATCCCATTCCTCTTGATTCACATCCTCAATCGGATGAGTCTGGCCTACTAGAAGTATGACCTATACATGTGGAATAGGTGAGGCCCCATGTTTATCATGACGTAGTCTATGTCATCATCATTGTGGCTCCTCAGCATCATCTGCTATTGGAGGAGGTTCCTGAGTAGGAACCTCCAATCCCTGAGCAAGAACATCATCTCCCTATGGTGGATGATCATAGATACTTTCTTGAACCACATGAAAATCTTAAATCATCCCCTACACTGCAACATGGATCAATACGAGGCTACAATCCTCCTCCCCCTTTGGACTAAAAATGAAAATAATCTTCTGTAATTGATAATACTATAAAGAGATTCAAAATGGATTATAAAATAGTATAATAAAAAAACTAATGGAAATTTATAAACTTACTAGATTTTGAATCCCTCTACCGTGTGGAGTAAGATAAAGTATAGACTTCAGTCTATACCACAGTGCATACTCGAGCATATATGATAGAGGGAATCCAATCGTAAACACACAACCAATATAAAATAACACTCGGCTTTTCCAAAGGGTGAGATAATCGATGTGTCAACAGTACCGGTCAACCTCCAGCCCCCATCAACGTCATGGAATGAAGCACTGTTGACTGTCTGGGTGAAAACAGAATAGTCTAAAGACATCCAAAATGGCGCATGGCTCTATCAGGTTGGTGCGACTCAATAATATTAAAGTGAATGAGAGGTATTATAACCATTTCATTGTGATGTCCTATAGTGTAGTATGTAGGAAATTGGTATAATAAATCCTAGTATAGAATACATATAATTTGAAATGATAAGAGAGATTTTTCAAAAAGGTTTGTTACTAAAAATCCAAAAAAGATGATATTATTAAAGTGATTAGTTAATGAAAGATTGTATAAACTTACGTCAGTGGGTAGTAGACTGTCCAACATGAGACGGTATGCACCAAAATTGTGTCTCAAATCCCTAATAAAGTGGTCTGCCTAACTCCACCTATAAAATAAATCATTAAAAGCGATAAAAAATAAAAAATTAAATTCAATAACTCCTACTAGCATCAGACACCAAGAGAGATGAGTGATCATAACAACATCCAAAGAGAGCATAAAAAAGACATATATATGAATCTTCTAACCATCCACAATAGGGGTGAGGGGAGGGATGTGTTCCCATGCCCACATCTAAGGAAGTTTGACACATCCCCCTTGATTAGTGCGATCTAAGAGACATGTTGTGCATATGGCTCTGTATGTATATACTAAGCATGAAAATACCCATCTGTATCTCCTGACCCAATCAAAAGCCTCTTTTTTTTCATAGATACATCATGTGTACGTGCATAATAGTGTGATCAGTGCACAATGTCCCTCCAATGATCCGTAAGATATAAGCACATGCATGATGCTTCTCAGTAAGCTTGTTAGCATTAGTGGGTAATTGTAGGAAATAAATCTCCAACCATCTCATGGATATGGACCCGCCATATATCTAATTTTCATACCTAAAATTTCAAGACCTAGAAATCACTGTACAATCTCAGTCTAGTCTCCATGAGGGGTTCCTATGATAGTATCCCCCTGGATAGGAAGATCGATCAAGACTACCACATCCTTAAGGGTGATGGTCATCTCTCCCCCAGGAAAGTGGAATGTGTTTATTCAGTCTCCATATCTTGGTGAGGGAAGAAATTAGGTTATTATAAAAGAATACAAAATAAGATACCACAATTTCATAGAATCTAACATGATATATGTATGGTATAATGGAGGTTGGAGGTAGAATGTGATGATAATGGTGTGCTCAACGCACCCTGATCTATTGAACCTAACGGCCTACTAGAACATTGTGTGAAACATGCCTATATTTCTCAGTGAGTAGCATATTATCCTCCATCTCTAAATAAAAAAAATGAAACATGAATTAAGTATAAAATGTAAATATTACATTATAGTTTGAATAAAGTTATGATTGGTAGAATGTAAGACATAACTTGTCTATTCCCATTATTTTATGATGTTTTTATTTCAAAAAAAGAGCATGTCTTCAAGTTTCTCAAAGAATATTTCTAATGTGATTTTATATATGTTTTTACCTTGAAAAATGTATTTTCTAAGATATGGTTTTATATATTTATCTATATAAACATTTTGTCTTCATTATCTATAAGTTTATTAAAAAATATGTCACCGAATGTTTGAGAAGTGATGTAAAAAGAATATGGAATATCAAATAAATTTATTTATCCATGATAAAATGAAAATTTTGAACATATGAAGTGAAATATACAACAACAAACCCATTAAATAGAACATGAATGACTTATAACAGACAATAAGGTCCTTGATTTTTTTCAATAAAACTGAGTATGTATGAGATGAGCCTGAAATTATTACTGAAGTGAAATATAGCTTATTTTCATGTGGAATATTAATAACATCTTCCAAATGGATGTACATGTCCTTTTAATTTCCAAAAGCCTCCAAACTTCTAATGATAGGCCTCCCCATATGGTAATGGTGTCATGAGAAGGCTGAAAGATTTTGTAAACTCAAAAGTTAAGTACATCCCTTTGGAAGATGTTATAAAGGTACCACTTGAAAATGGGCTAGATTTTAATTCACTTCCAATGTTAAACTCATCTCATCAAAATGATTTTTTTTGAAAAACGTAAAGTTATTTATTGTCTCTTGTAAAGAATTCATGTTTTATTTAATGGTTTTATCGTCATCTATTTCACTTTATATGATTATAATTTTCATTTGATCATGGATAAATAAATTGATTTTATGTTTTCTCTTCTTTTTACCTCACATTAAAAAACATTCTGTGACTTATTTTCTAATAAACGTGTATATAACAATAACAAAATGTTTTTTATAACCCAAAAGAACCTTAGTTTGACTTTAACTAATAATTTCTATCTCAAATGATGTGATTTGTCACTTATTTATGATCACTCACATGATGGTATATTTCATGATTATTTTCTCACAGTCTTGTTTTATAGTTTAACCATGAATAGTTTGATTATCCATTCTTTTCACCTCATATGTACTTCTCATATTCCTTGTAATGTGAATATGAAAGGCTTATTCTAATTTGATTGTAAAAGTTTTAATAAATGTCAGAACATTTTAAAAATTTAAGGATTTTAAATTAACTCCATGTAATTAGTAATATTAAATGATCTAATTAGATTTAATAAATAATTATAGATGAGAGTGTGAACTTGGCCCCTCAATTTCAGGGAATCATTTCTTATTATGATCTTCTTGATGACATATGCTACATATAAAATGTTTCCCTTGTTCTTATAACCAGTCCATCTCAGTCAATATCCTACTAGACTTCAGTCTCAGTCATTGACGCAACCTATTTATGTTAGTTATCAATATGAGATGGACTTATAGAATTGGAAAATATCAAAAATCCATAATAGGCTTCCATATTGTAGCATAACAGTTAACAATGGTGTCTATCTAGTATACCGATTCAACATATATGTCCTATGATATGTTCACATAGGCAGATGTTTTGATGAAATGTGTACATAGGAGCAGTAATTCCTAGAAGTTTCCATATTGAAATTTCATTTCTTCTAATGATACCACCATGACATAGCTGTTGCAATTTGTGATGGGGTCTAGAAACTCTTGAACTTCAAATCAAGAGTCTTATCAGGGGAAAAGGGGCACTCAATAATTAGAAGATTATTCAATGTTATTTTCAATATCTTGTTGAAATTGTATTCCAAACCTTATCCCCTACTAAATCCAATATGAATATTGTTTTTGTTTATCAACAAAGTACTTCACACAATGATAAATGTCTCCTGAACTAGGTCAATTATAGGTATCTTGTGAAGCCCCTTGAAGACACCATTAATGCACTCCAAAATATGTTTGGTCATGTGTCTGTACCTCTTCACCCCATCATTTGACAATGTCCATTTTTTTTGGAATATACATCATATAATCATAAACTCCCTAATTAGATTTAAAAATATCTTCAAAATGCTGTTCAAAACATCATTGATCTGGCTCATATTCTACAAATAAGTGATCATATTTCACATAAATTAATTATATCAATACATTTAAAGAGTGTAAAATAATAAATATATTAACTACCATGCCTCATGATTACCTTTTTCATAGGTTCATTATGAAATGTTTTGGACACATTTCTCACAATGTGTATAATGCAATACTGATGTTGTGCATTTGGGGGTATCCATGTATCAGGATCCTCATTGATTTCCTGATGATGGTTATATATTAAATAGACACCCTGAATGCGAGTGAAATTGTTGCTAATACATACCAAAAAAACTCCATGATTTATAGTCCTTCTCTACAGTGGAAAATGAAAGTAACAAAGGTGAACAGTTTCTATCTTGGGTTACCACAATCAACAATACACCCTTGTATTTTATGTATAGAAATGCTCCATTAATCATTATAAACTACTTTTAGAAATGAAATGAGAAAATATAGTAGAGGAATTCTTTGAACAACCAATGAAATCGAACACTAGATAGATCAAGTCAGTTATCTTGAGACACAAGTTCATTCATATTAAGATGGAAGATAACATGGTCACTGTGTTTCAATATGACTAGAATTTGTGGAAACTCCTGATACAAGTCATTCCATTCATGATAGACCTTCACAATTTCCTTCTGTCTCTCATTCCATGCCTCATTATTGAAAATCATATAACCAAAATTTTATAATATCATCCCTTGAAAAAGGGATACAAGAACATTTTGGAAGGTCCTACCCATCTCTACAACAATATATGACACAAATTTGGCATCCAATGTAGTATGATCTTGTGTCAGGTTTGGATGAATGTTAGTATAAGTTTCCTCAATCTTCAAACTTCTCCAAACTCCAAATCCAATTATAGGAATCTCCCTCAAGAATAATCAACGATCATACCCATATTTTTCACAATGTATGATGTATTTTTTATGGAATGATTCCTAAACTGAATATCTACAGTTCCATTGAATATGAAATATTTTTAGTATGTTCTTCAATGCATATTTACTTGTAAAAAGATTTCCAATATATAATGTTTTCTCCAGCCAAATAAACCCATACTATACAACACAAAGAAACTCAGTTTTAGGTCTGATAACATTCCATTTGAATTCAAGAAAACATTCTATTGCTTTCGACCAAGATGTGCAGAGTGGTGGATGATTTAATATGGGTCAAGGATGCTGTACAACTACTAAATTTATAGAAAATTCCTCCCTAAGTTCTATAACTTACTGCTCATAAGCACTGTTACCTCCATCTATTCCATCACAAGAAAATTCCTTATATAAAGTCATAATTACATATATATCTAAGATATCATCTAGGTTGTCCTCTTCTAGATCATAGGGAATATCCGCAATTTTTTAGGATGGACCTTCTTTATCCACTCTTGAATATCTATATCTTTAAATAATTGGACATTTTTTGTACAGTAGAAACCTTAACATATAACTCCATCATGGAACCATCTGACTATTGGTAAAATAATGTCATTGCTTGGACCTAGTTTTCATCAGAAACCACTAGACATTCTAGATTTGATAGTGTAGTTGGGAATTTAAAATGTAAATATCTAATAGACTAGATCTCTTGACTAGGTCAAAGATTTAGGAAACCATTAATTCTTTCTTAAAGTTCTCTTAGGGTTACACAAGCAGATATCCTAACAATTATTTTTGGTTTTTTACTATAGGAAGATCCGTGTGCAGTTTGAATAACATATAAATAACAGTAGACACTGGAAAACATGACACTCTATATCAAAAATATTTTTTGATCAAGATTTTGATAGTGTAAATAATATTTACAGTGAGGGTTGAACATATAATCTTTATGAAATTGAAATTTTAGAACATATTCTTATATCCACAAAGATTACACTAATGTTTCATAGTATATTTTTTTAATCTTCCTAAAGGTATTTTAGTAGTTTATGAAGAAAATATTAATAATCTAAAGCATATCCCCCAGGAGTGTCAAACCAGGTATACAGAAAGGCCTATTGTCGTTCTATAGTTCCCAATCGATTCTATCTCAATGTGGTATTTTTGGGTTTTATCTATAAGTACATATGTGGTAGATCCACATACACTTGTAGTGCCCAAAAAAGTATTTGATTTCTTATATAACCACATAATCTACATGATACCAAAATTTAAGATTGTCTTCTTATATACTAAACTATGATGCTAATGTTTCATATTATAATTTTTAATTTTCCTAAAGGTACGTTCATTAGTTTATAAATAGAATGTGATTCATCTAAAACATATCCATCGAGAGTGAAAAAATAGGTGTTCAATAAGGATTAAGTTATCTAAATCGCTAGAGTAATAAATCATGTGTGCAATTAAGCCTCTTTATCATCCAATTATCCATATTTCATACTATGTTAATTATTTGTTAATAAAAATTTAGCCAATATGTAATCATTAATAAATTATTACTTAATAATTCCTTAATCATTAATTAATCCTATATTAATTATACCTTAATAATTCCTTAATAATTCATTAATCATCAGTTAATCATTAGTTAATAATTAGTTAATCTATAGTTAATCTATAGATAATATTTATTTAACCTTTAGTTAATCTTTAGTTATTATTTTGTCAATATTTAGTTAATAATTAGTTAATAATTATTTAATATTTTGTTAATCTTTAGTTAATAAATATTTAATCATTATTATTTTTTCAATATTTAATAATTAGTTAATCATTATTTAATCATTAGTTAATAATTCATTAATTATTAATTAATCCTTAGTTAATCAATTTTTAATATTTAGATAATCTTTCATTAATCATTTGTAAATCATTTTTAATCATTACTTAATCGTTCTTTAATCAATCATTAATAATTAGTTAACTTATATTTAATAATAAGTTAATAAATATTTAATCAATAGTTAATCAATATTTAATCATTAGATAATCATTCTGTAATCATTAGTTAATAAATCTTTAATCGTTAGTTAATCATTCTTTAATCATTAGTTAACCAATCATTAATAATTATTTGATGATTATTTAACCGTTACTTAATATTTAGTTAATCATTTATTAATCATTATTTAATCAATATTTAATCAATATGTAATCATTATTTAATCATTATTTAATCATTCTGTGACCATTCTTTAATCATTAATAAACCATTCTTTAATCATTAGTTAATATTTACATAACTAATAATTAATATTTAATTAATCATTATTTTGTCATTATTTAATCATTAGTTAATCAATCTTTAATAATTAATTAATCAATATTTAATAATTAGTTAATAATTAGTTAATCAATCATTAATGATTATTTAATAATTCATTAATCATTAGTTAATCTTTATTCATTAGTTAATCATTACAGAATCAATCGTTAATATTTTGTTAATCATTATTTAATCACTAGTTAATACTTAGTTAATTAGTCCTTAATCATTAGTTAATCAATCTTTAATAATTAGTTAATAATTTGTTAATTCATCTTTAATAATTAGTTAATAATTGTTTCATCATTAGCTAATCCATATTCAATATTTAGTTAATCATTCACTACTCATTAGTTAATCATTACTTAATCAATTGTTAATATATAGTTCTTTATTATTACTTTGGTGTTGGGATGAGGAATAATGAACCAAAATCTACTTACATACGTATGGGGCGGCTCAAAACCAAGATCTCCCAAACACAGTCCTAGGGACACATCCACTAGGATGTTCCCTATGGGGCTAAAATTTAATTAAAAATTCTTTAAGAATTTGTTAATCATTAGATAATCATTATTTAATCATAAATTAATCAATATTTAATCATTATTTAATCATTAATTAGTAAATAATTAATCATTAGTTAATCAATTTTCAATCATTTGTTAATCAATCTTTAATCATTAGTAAATTATTCATGAATCATTAGTTAATCAATCTTTAATCATTAGTTAATCAATATTTAATCATTAGTTAATCATTCTATAATAATTATTTAATCAATCATTAATCAATCCTTATTAATTATTTAATCATTATTAAATCATTGTTTAATAATTATTTAATCATTAGTTAATCATTATTTTTTCCTTATATAATCATTAGATAAAAATTGCTTAATCCTTAATTAATTATTGATTAATATTTAGTTAATCACATTCTATTCATTAGTTAATCATCTGGTATTAATTATTGAATTATTATTATATATTTATCATGTAATCATTCTTTAATCCTAAGTTATTCATTATTTAACCTATACTTAATCATTAAAAATAATAACTATTATTTCTAATTTATATCTAATAAGATAAACTAGTAAATAAAAACATATTTACAACTAACTAAAATCAAATCAATTAAATAAATAAATAAATTAAAATAAATAACAAAAAACCTATAGATGATGATTCTCAAAATTCGACACTCCTTTTAGACCATCAAAACCAGCACACACATGGGAAGAACCTTATGGATTATTGTAGAGAGAGAGGGAGTGAAACTCGGAGAGAGGAGGGAAATTTGGAGAGAGGAGGGGGGAGCCCTTTTATAGTCACTTTAGTGAAAGGATGCATCGATGGTGCTTCCTATCATCTTTATACATATGCAAGGTGGAATCGTGAAGGACGCCCTTCGCTTTATGTTAGGAGAAAGGCAGAATTTCCCACGCCGCCTTTCCCTTGTCATCGATCCTTGTCGATGAGAGGAAAAGGTGACATTGGATATTATGCCTTTTAATTAACAGAAATGGTAACAAGGACTCTAACACATCAATGCATTATTTCTCAAAAAAATTCAATCTATGATTCTTTTAATTAATTTTTATAAAAAGTTATATAAAAAACTGTTGTATCCTTCATGATCCTCTTTCACCTCAAAACCTCTATCAACCAATTCTCATCTATCTTACAACCTCTATAGACCAATTTTCTTCCACCCCATAACCCACAACCTCCATTGGCCTCCCCCAATACTGTAAAAAAACCTTCCCCATGCTATCATCATAATCCCCTTCCCATTTCATATGCATTAAAAATGATTTCAATTAAGGATTTTCACGATTCATTGGAAGAATGCTTATTTTGGATTAATTTTTGATCATGGTGCTGGAGAGGGAGGCATGGTGGTGCGGTTCCCCTCTATATTGTGAAATCCATTGATTTTCTGGTAATTTTGGTTGTTTTTTTGTATTTGAATTTTTTTAGTTTATAAAAAATCATTTTATCTAAAAAAATGGTTTCGATATTCCCTGACCCATGCTAAAAACAAGCTAGGGTAGTAAAATTTAACCCATGTATCAAATGATCAAAAATGGTAAATTCCCAAATTGACCCATTCCCATGATAGAAATGCATGTTTAGGTCAGACTCACCCATTTTTCATGCTTGGAATTAGGTATTAGAAATTTTTGTAACGTCCCGACCCATCTTACCATCAAACTGGTAGCCAGACCAGTGGGTCACATGGCCACCAGCGCGTATCCCCATATTCTGGTGGCTATTGACTAGTAGCGACTGTCTCAAGAGGTGATTGTGGGGAGTCTATGCCCTCTTATCTGAGTTTTATAGCGTTATCATCAGAGAATAATCAACACGAATAACAGGAGTATACGAACAATTGACAAAGAAGTAGAAGACATATTATATCAATTTTATAAAAGAGGCCAACACCAAGTATATAATGTATTGATATCATGTTTTTGATACATAAACTAAGAAGTAACGAACAAAATTCTTTACAATATAGGACTCAACTTAGGGAAAATAAATAAAGTCTGAAGGCGATCTCCAAGAGAATCCTGAGCTCCAACTCAGTCCTTTTCTCTTAACTCTAGGTACAAGAACACAACAATAGGAAATAAACCAAGGAATTCATTACTACAAACAAGAAAGGTCTACTCAGATACCCTAGTGCAATGGTGGACCGAGTAGGGTGTGATATATAAATATTTGTAGGCTGGCATGTAACGACCCAAAGATTCATTAATGGAAAATCCCTCTTGATCTAGTTAAACGTATATTTATGCAAAATATTTTTATAATATGACAACTTGTTTGGTTTTATGTTAAGAATTTTGACCATTTCTAATATAGTCGTTGAACAGTGAGCACATCATTAGTATAAATATAGGACTTTAACAAATCCAATTTACTCATAAAAAAGAAGAGATGGCCTCATCAAGTAGAATTTCTCCATACGAAGCCCATTTGTTGGAGCTCGAAAAAGAGGGAGCATCCTTGGGCTTCGCTCTTGACCAAGCCCAAGATGAGCTTCATCATGTCAAGCTCGAACGGGACCGTCTACGTGAAAGGTGGAAGTTGATAGAGATTACCACTCGAGCGATGTTATCCGAGCCACCCCAAGAGTCTCTTACCATCGAACACCTTACCCTTAGGTCTTATGCGGCTGTTTTAAGGGGTTATGTAACAAATCAATAGTACTATGTTCATGTACATTATTTTTTGTATATAATAATGTATATACTTTTTTGTCATTATTGATACATTTTAAATAGTTTTTAAAGTACAAATAGTGTTTTTAGTTATTATTTAATTAAGAATTCTATTTTATTAAATTAAGGGATTTTTGAATTAAATAATATTTTAATAAAATATTATTATTATTATGAAATTAGTTTTTATTAAATATAAATGATCTTATAATTTTATCAATGCAATTATAATTTTTATTAAGGTTTGAAAGCCATTTCTGTCAAAACCCATGAATTTTCGATAAATATCGGTTTTTATTTAAAATGTGAAAGTAAAACTATTTAGAAAATTATTTAGATAAAATAAATGTTATTTCTGGAATCAGGACGTCGAAATTATCCAATGGTGAATTTTTCAAAATTTCTTGAGACAGTCAAAATTTTGGGTAAAAATTAAATACTGTTTAAATATATAATGTGTTTTATGACATCATAATGACCCTATAGTGATGTAATAAAATATTATAATCCTTATTTTAGGCCAATATATGTTTTACCATTAAAATAATGTGATTTTGGGTTTGTTTGAATTACTTTTCAAAGCATTAATGGACCCCTCAAGACTTATTAAGCACCTTGTCTTTTTAAATTAGTTTCCATGGGAGTGTGACTCACCTCCACATAAGAAACCCTATTATTTTAAGAATTTCGGACTTTGGCCTTATTAAATATTGTTTTCCTCTTCCCTTTTCCAAAAACCATGGGCAAAAACCATGGTATGGTTTGTGTTTTAGATTAATTTAATGTAAGGGGACCCAAAGCTAAATAATTAAGAATTCCCTCACCTTTCCTATATAAACCCAACCAAGCTCCCACTTCCTCCTCACTCAAAGGCTTTGGAGTTCATCCAACCTCTACCCTACTCTCTCTAGGATCCTCCCAAGGTTCCCCAAGCTCCAAATAAGTCTCTCACAAGCCTCTCTCTAGAGTTTGGAAGCACACTTCCAAGTAAGGGTTTTTTCTTCCTTTCTCAATTTTGTCCAATTTTCTATAAGTTGTTTTTCCCTTTTAATTTCAATTATTAATGTTGGGGTATGGTTTCACACCTCACCCATACTGCCCTTTTTATGTTTGAATGATGGGAGACCCCTTTCTCTCTCATTAAATT
Source organism: Viscum album (assembly GCA_963277665.1). Lineage (NCBI taxonomy): Eukaryota > Viridiplantae > Streptophyta > Magnoliopsida > Santalales > Viscaceae > Viscum > Viscum album. The sequence continues at coordinate 1,123,690,781 of OY728121.1, forward strand.
CCTCCCATGTACACCCATTACTATGCAGAAATTTTGAAAGGAACTTCTCTCTCCACATTTACATTCAAGCAATACTTTTGTATCATGAATCTAAGTTCCATTACAATTGTTGGGACATGTATCCATATGACATATTTACTGAAAATTACATGTAAATATGATGAGTAACCCCTTTCTCTCTCATCAACCATTTTTATGAATTCTTATGTCTCGCCGTTACGCTGCCGAAATCCCACAGATTTTCTAAGCCAATGTCATTGTGTAGTGAATACCATGCCCATTTCTCCATCAAGGGTATTCAAATTTATGCACATTTACATATTGATTATAATGTTTCATGTATTAATTACACATTCCTTTATCATGGAATGGATGATGATGTTTAATGAATCCATGTTTTATGATCCATGTGGCACACTTATGCATGAAATGAAATGTTTAAGAAGGGTGCACCCTTATAGCGCTCCAATGCATTGGGTAAAGTATAGTATCATGATACGTCATGTGCAATGAGTTTTGAATCATGATAATTCAAGTGAAACTAGGGTTTAATCGTGCTTTATGTGCAATGAGGATTTACTCATGCTCCATGTTTAATGAGCCTTGGCTCATGCTAATTCCATGTTAAGTGTTGTTGCCACATTTCCATGTTATTATTATCATGGTTTATCATGCCTTTATGTTCATTTTTCTATTATCCTCTATTGATATTACTATTGTCTAACATGTATTGTACTCCTCATGTTATTTCATGTGTACTCCCTTACTGGGCTTTATAGCTCACCCTTTTCTTATGCATGTCCTCAGGTTATCCCATGCAATGCTAAGTACGAGGGAATGTAGTGGTCATGTAAAGGAAGTTTTCAATAAAGATGTTGTATTTCAGGTTTTATGTTTTATGTAATGATATTAAGCCCCAAATACACTAAACCTCTCAATCTTTTTTGTTGTATAAAGTGATGTTTTATGTAATAAATCATGTTTAAGTTTGTATTAAAAGGCAGGGTTGTCATAGTTGGTATCAGAGGATAGGTTTAGTTATTTTTGGGATTAGGAAACCCTTGTAAAGCCTTAAATACAAGAAAAATAATAATAAAAACATCCCTAAGTTTTGGTAAGTAATAAGTAAGTGGTTTATCAAACAAATACATCCCTGTCTGGATACGAGTAGGTAGAGGCGGATCTGGCACAGATGTATCCTAGGGGTAAAACCTGAAAACACTACTTTGAGCTAGACTCGAACGGGAACTGGTGCACGACAACGGGCCTTGCTGCACTCTGGGTTACGACACTCCCGGGGGATATGTTTTGATAAATTCACAAGCTTAGTATGAACCCTTATTAAGGGAACTCAAAAAATACCCCGAGGAATATATGTTAGAAAGTAGATCATGAAAAGCCTAGATTAAAGCCTATAGACTCATGAGTTAATGAAATAAATGTTTATTTATAAGTCATCAACTTTTGTCTTTGGATTACCCTTTATGTGTTACCCCTAACATTCCTTTTATTCTAGCCAATGGCCGGTAATAGGAGGACTCGGGCTAACAACTGTTGTGAAGATCAGTGTGATGACTGTACTAATGACATGCCCAATCCAATGGGAGCGGGAATCGCGAACTTTGTCACGCTTCTCTCTCAGCTAACTCAAGTTTTCAATAGAAACATGGGTCAATAGGAATGTTCAACCCCCCCCCCCCTAAGAAAGAACAAGTTTCTATCGAGAGATTCATGAGACAAAGGCCTCCTACTTTTAGTGGATCATCTGATCCCACAATCACTGAACAATGGATCAACTCCATTGAAAAGATCTTTGGCATCCTTCAATGTTCTGAAGAAGAAAAGGTTCTCCTGGAGGCTTATCGTATGGAGGGTGAAGATGATCAATGGTGGACGTTGATCAAAAATATGAAACCTGAGGAGGAGATCGAGGTGTTGGAATGGAAGGATTTCCGGAAGATGTTTTTTCGATAAATATTTTCTGCGCACCCTCCAGCTTAAGATGGAAAGGGACTTCCTTTCCCTCAAGAAAAAAGGCGAAGAATCTGTTGGAGTGTATGAGGCAAACTTCACAAGGCTTGCACGTTATGCTTCCAGCTTTTTCATTACCCCCAAATGTAAAGTTGACCACTTTTGTTATGGGTTGAAGACAAGCCTACGGAAAGCATTAGCGATCTGTGACTTCGACAGCTATGAGGAAATTGTCCAATGTGCCCTCAAGGTAGAAATGGAGATCGGGGAATAACAGGGGTATCGAAGGGATAAGAAGCGTAAGGTGGAATTCATTGCTGGTGGTCCGATGGATAAATCCAATGGTGCTAAAAAGATCTAGCACCCCATTTTCAAAAAGTGCGGAAAGAAGAACCCTGGAAATTACCTTAAGGGAATGAGGAAATGCTTCAGGTGTGTAAGAGAAGGGTACCTAACTATTAACTGTCGGCAAGAAAGACCCGCAGCTGCGACAGAGGAGAGGAACACTCCGTTCGAACCACAAAACGTTGTTCAATGCTACATATGCAAAGAACCGAGGCATTTTGCAAATCAGTGCCCTAATCCATGGGTTTTCGGAGGCAACCAACAACCTCCAAGGCAGAAAGGAAGAGCTTTTTCCATCACTTCTGTCGAAGTGAACCCCGACAATGAAGTGGTGACAGGTACGCTAGTTATTCATTCAAGAATACCGAACGTACTTTTTGATTCAGGTTCTATGCATTATTTTATATCTTGAATGTTTATTAGAAAAATCCCAGCACCACCACAAATCATGGAAGTTAAGATGTCGGTGAGTACGGAAAATGGGGAAATCATTTCATCCCATGAGGATAAGTCCTCCCCTGTTATAATCTATGGATTGAATTTCCCGGTGACCCTCATAATACTCCCTCTAGTGAAATTTGATGCAATTCTTGGCATGGATTGGCTTTCCTTATATAGAGCCAACATAAATTGTCGGGAGAGGGAAATCACACTCCATATGGAGAATCACCCCTGGATTCTTTACAAGTGTAAGGAGGAAGATGAATATCCTATAGCTCCATCATCTCAAGCATGGATATTACTGCCCTATGAGCACGCGTATTTGGCTCAGATGATTGAGTCCATGGAGGAAACCATCCTTGAAGAAATGCCTATTGTGAGGGAATTCGCTGAAGTGTTTCCCGAGGAACTGCTTGGTCTTCTTCCTAGAAGAGATGTTGAATTCTCAATTGAACTTATACCTGGGGTGCTACCAATATCCAAGACTCCATATAGAATGGATGTCGTTGAGCTTGAAGAGCTGAAGAAACAACTACAGGAGAATCTGGATAAAGGGTTTATACACCCAAGTGCTTCACCATGGGGTGCACCAGTCCTCTTCGTCAAGAAGAAGGATGGGTCAATGTAGCTTTGCATCGAATATCGTGAACTTAACAAAATCACGATAAAGAACAAGTATCCTCTCCCACGAATTGATGACTTGTTCGATCAGCTACGTGGAGCACAATACTTCTCCAAGGTAGATTTGCGGTTGGGATATTATCAAGTAAGGGTGAAGAAGGATGATATTCCCAAGACTGGTTTTCGCACAAGATACGAGCACTATGAATTCATAGTAATGCCTTTCGGACTCACCAATGCTCCAAAAATCTACATGGAATTAATGAATAGAGTCTTTAGAGATTACCTAGACAAATTTGTGGTAGTCTTTATAGATGATATTATAATATACTCCAAAACCAAGGAGGATCATGAGGAGTATTTAAAAACTGTACTAGAGACTTTGTGCAAGGAGAATCTCTATGAAAAGTACAACATGTGTGAGTTCTGGTTGAAGGAGGTCTCATTCTTGGGCCATATCATCACAAGAAATGGGATATATGGGGACCCATCCAAAACTGATGCAATTGTGGGATGACCAAGGCCAACATCGGTAACGGATATCCGTAGCTTCTTGGGGTTAGCTAGATATTATCGATGATTTGTGAGGAATATCTCACGATTGTCCAACCATCTTACAAAGCTAACTCGAAAGAGAGTAAAGTTTTCTAGGAGTGATGAATGCGAAGAAAGCTTCAAGGAGTTGAAAAGGAGGCTTATCACTGCGCCCGTGCTCACTTTACCCACAAGTGGGGAACTTTTTGTGGTATTCAATGATGCTTCAAAGAAGGGCTTAGGCTGTGTGCTGATGCAGAATGATAAGGTGATATCCTATGCCTCAATGCAGTTGAATATCCTTGAGCGAAACAATCCAACGAATGATCTGGAGTTCCCGGCTGTGATCTTTGCCTTGAAAATCTGGCAACATTATCTCTATGGGGAGAAATGTGAGATATATACTGACCACAAAAGTCTTAAATATATATTCACACAGAAAGTGAATAATATTCACCAGAGAAGATGGATAGATCTCATCAAGGATTATGACTGTTCAATACATTACCACCCTGGGAAAGCGAACAAGGTGGCAGCTGCCCTAAGTTGAAAGGACCCAATGATTCTATCTATGATGAGAATTGAGAAGGATCCAATCTTCTTAGACTTGATGAAGATGGACATGGGAGTCATGAAGAAGGGAACATCATCAATCCTTTCACAAATGATTGCTCAACCGTCTCTTTTGTAAAGGTTAATGGATGCTCAAAAGGATGATGTGGGAATTCAATAAAAAGTGGAAGCTATCAAAAAGGGGAAATCCTTGGAGTTTAATGTTAATGGAGAAGGAATTGTGCGGTTTGGGAAAATTCTATGTGTTCCATCACGTCCAGAGCTGAAGAAGGAACTTTTGGATGATGTACATAGTTCAAATTTCTCTATTCACCCAGGGAGCACAAAGATGTAACGAGATCTCCAAGAAAACTTTTGGTGGGATAATATGAAAAAGGAGATCGCTGAATATACATCAAAGTGCCTAGTGTTCCAGCAAGTGAAGGAAGAAAGGCAGAAGTCTAAGGGGATGATGAAACCATTGCCCATACCAGAATGGAAATGGGAGAACATCACCATGGACTTTGTCACCGGACTTCTGAGGACATCCAAAGGCAACAATGCAATCTGGGTTGTTGTGGATTGTCTTACAAAGACTGCACACTTCATTTCTATACGAGAGGATTTCTCTATAGATCAACTGGCATAGATATATATCAGGGATGTGGTAAGGCTGCATGGAGTACCACTATCTATTGTGTCTGACTGAGATCCAAGATTCACCTTTATGTTTTGGAAGAGTCTTCAACATGCTCTAAATACTGAACTGAACTTCAGTACGGCCTATCATCCTCAAACTGATGGTCAATCTGAGCGGACTATCCGAAAACTTGAGGATATGTTGAGAGCGTGTTCAATGGACTTTAAAGGAGGATGGGATCAACATCTTCCTCTGGTTGAGTTACCTTATAACAATAGTTTCCACTCGAGCATCCAAATGGAACCATATGAAACCCTGTATGGGAAAAGGAGTAGAACACCGACATGTTGGGATGAGGTTGATGAACATAAGCTGGTTGGACCAGAAATGGTTGAGGAAACGGTGGAGAATGTGAAAACCATTCAGCAGCATATCAAGGAAGCCCAGAGTCGACATAAGAGTTATGCAGATAACCGTTGACGAGACCTTTTTGTTTAAAGTTGGAGACATGGTGTTTCTACACATATCTCCATGAAAAAAAGGTCATGAGTTTTGGAAATAAAGGGAAGTTAAGTCCAATGTACATTGGCCCCTTCAAGATTCTTGATCGTGTTGGGGTTGTGGCCTATCGACCAACACTTCCACCTACCATGGCTAATGTGCATGATGTCTTTCATGTATCCCTCTTAAAGAAGTACATACCGGACCCTTCACATGTACTCTCTTCTGAGGTGGTACAATTGGAAGATGATCTTTCTTATGAGGAGAAACCAGTGAAGATCTTATACTGTAGAGAAAAAGTTCTACGAAATAATACAATGCTCCTCGTCAAGGTGTTGTGGAGAAACCACAAGTTTGAATAAGCGACTTGGGAATCAGAGGAAATGATGAAGCTGAGTTACCCACATCTATTTTAGTGTGGGAAAAGGAAAATTTTTAGGGCGAAATTTCTTAAGGGGGGAATATTGTAGCAACCCAAAGTTTCATTAATGGAAAATTCCTCTTGATCTAGTTAAATGTCTCTTTATGAAAAATATTTTTACAAGATGTCAACTTCTTTGGTTTTATGTTAAGAATTTTTACTGTTGCTAATATAGCCGTTGAATAGTGATCACATGATTAGTATAAATATAGGACTTTAAGAAATCCAATTTACTCAGACAAAAGAAGCGATGGCCTCATCCAGTAGAATTTCTCCGTATGAAGCCCATTTGCCGGAGCTCAGAAAAGAGGGAGTATCCTTGGACTTCGTTCTTGACCAAACCCAAGTCGAGCTTCATCATGTCACGCTCGAACGGGACCGTCTACGTGAAAAGTGGAAGTTGATAGAGATTACCACTCGAGCGATGTTATCCGAGCCATCCCAAGAGTCTGTTACCATCGCACACCTTACCCTTAGGACTTATGTGGCTGTTTTAAGGGGTTATGTAACAAATCAATAGAACTATGTTCATGTACATTATTTTTTGTATATAATAATATATATACTTTATTGTCATTATTGATACATTGTAAATAGTTTTTAAAGTACAAATAGTGTTTTTAGTTATTATTTAATTAAGAATTCTATTTTTTTAAATTAAGGGATTTTTGAATTAAATAATATTTTAATAAAATAGTATTATTATTGTGAAATTAATTTTTATTAAATATAAATGATCTTATAATTTTTTGAATGCAATTATAATTTTTATTAAGGTTTGAAAGCCATTTCTGTCCAAACCCGTGAATTTTAGATAAATATTGGTTTTTATTTTAAAAGTGAAAATTAACATATTTAGAAAATTATTTTGATAAAATAAATGTTATTTCTGGAATCAGGACTTGGAAATTATCCAACGGCGAATTTTTCATTATTTTCTGAGACCGTCAAATTTTTGGGTAAAAATTAAATACCGTTTAAATATATAATGTGTTTTATGACATCATAATGACCCTATAGTGATGTAATAAAACACTACAATCCTTATTTTCGGTGAATATATGTTTTAACATTAAAATAATGTGATTTTGGGTTTGTTTGACTTACTTTTCAAAGCATTAATGGACCCCTCAAGACTTATTAAACACCTTTTCTTTTTAAATTAATTTCCATGGGAGTGTGACTCACCTCCACATAAGCAACCCTATTATTTTAAGAAGTTCGGACTTTGGCCTTATAAAATATTGTTTTCCTCTTCCCTTTTACAAAAACCATGGGAAAAAACCATGGGATGGTTTGTGGTTTTGATTAATTTAATGTAAGGGGACCCAAACCTAAATAATAAAGAATTCCCTCACCTTTCCTATATAAACCCACCCAAGCTCCCGCTTCCTCCTCACTCAAAGCCATTTGAGTTCGTCCAAAATCTACCCTACTCTCTTTAGGATCCTCCCAAAGTTCCCCAAGCTCCCAAGAAGCCTCTCACAAGCCTCTCTCTAGCCTTTGGAAGTACACTTCCAAGTAAGGGGTTTTTCTTCCTTTCTCATTTTTGTCCAATTTTCATTAAGTTGTTTTTCCCTTTTAATATAAATTATGAATGTTGGGGTATGGTTTTTCACCTCCCTCATACTTCCCTCTTAATTTTTTAATGGTGGAAGTCCCCTTTCTCTCTCATTAAATTCTTCCATGTACACCCGTTACTATGCCGAAATTCCGAAAGGAACTTCTCTCTCCACATTTACATTCAAGAAATACTTTTGTATCATGAATATAAGTTACATTACAATTGTTGGGACATGTATCCATATGACCTCCTTACTGTCCATTACCTGTATATATGATGAGTAACCCCTTTCTCTCTCGTCAACCATTTTTATGAATTCTTATGTCACGCCGTTACGCTGCCGAAATCGCACCGATTTTCTAAGCCAATGTAATTGTGTAGTGAATTCCATGCCCATTTCGCCATCAAGGGTATTCAACTTTATGCACATTTAATTATTGATTATAAAGTTTAATGTATGAATTCCACATTCCTTTATCGTGGAATAAATGATTATGTTTAATGAATCCATGTGGCACACTTATGCATGAAATGAAATGTTTAAGAAGGGTGCACCCTTATAGTGCTCCAATGCATTGGGTAAACTATAGTATCATGATACATCATGTGAAATGAGTGTTTAATCATGCTAATTGAAGTGCAACTAGGGTTTAATCGTGCTTTATGTGCAATGAGGATTTACTCATGCTCCATGTGCAATGAGCCTTGGCTCATGCTAATTCCATGTTAAGTGTTGTTCCCACATTTCCATGTTATTATTGTCATGCTTTATCATGCCTTTATGTTCATGTTTATATTATTCTCTGTTGATATGCCTATTGTATAACATGTATTTTACTCCTCATGTTATTCCATGTGTACTCCCTTACTGGGTTTTATAGCTCACCCTTTTCTTATGCATGTCCTCAGGTTATCCCATGCAATGCTAAGTATGAGGGAATGTAGTGGTCATGTATAGGAATATTTCAATAAAGATGTTGTATTAAATGTTTTAAGTTTTATGTAATGATCCTAATCCCCAAAGACACTAAACTTCTCGATCTTCATTGTTGTATCAAGTGATTTTTTATGTAATAAATCATGTTTAAGTTTATATTAAAAAGTTGGGTTGTCATATGGCACCACCAGTGTCTATCCCAATATAGATAGTATAATATTAATTTAATAGTGTGTAGGTATGAAGTATTGATAATAGAATTGAATAATTAAACAACACCCATCCATGTTCCTAAGGGATACCTGACAGCGATACATGCTTCATCCCATGGATGGTATAGCTGTTCAAGTCTCCATGTATATATATATATATATATATATATATATTTATATGTTATCACTAGAATGAGGTAAGTATTCCTCTCATCCCTTTATATATATATAGGGATATTATCTTTGGCATGAGGTAAGAATGCCTATCATCCAAGCGATATTATGAAAATGGAACGAGGTAAGAATTCCTCTTGTCCATAATCATTTACAATAGATGGAATGATGTAAAAATGCCTCCCATCCATAATATTTTCCGTAGATGGCATGGGGTATGAATTCCTCCCATCCATAATCTTTTACAATTGATGTAATGGGGTATGAATTCCTCACATACATAATTGAACAACCATTAACATAATTCTAATATAATGCATAAAGCAGTACTTCTTATTCATTTAAAATATCCAATCCATATTATACATAAAAAATCACATCTACAATTACTTAAGTCAAACCATATTAAGTATTTAAATTTAATCATTAACACATGGATCACATTCATTTGAAATACACGAGGCAAGGGCCTCCCCAGTTTCTCATTATCCACATTATATTTCATTACAAGGATCCTCTTTATTGAAACTAATTAATACAATTCAAACAATTCTATATGGATAAACCATTTATCCAAGACGTGCCATTTGATATGAGTCATCGCACTCAAGGTCGTTCTAACTCAATTTTCATAAACATGGAAAATTTATTTAAGGGTTAAAATGTTTAGGTCATTCCAATTGAAGGATGTCACTTTCTCATTTAATCCATCCTAATCATGTTTGTTAGATCCTCATGACACAAGGAAAATTCCATTTAATAGTTAAACTAAACAAATTATATGTTTAGGGAAACAAGCATCAGACCATTAAGGGAATATCATTTTAGGAATATACATAAGGGTCACGTTCTAAACATGCTAATAGGATTTCCATAAAAAAGCATCAAGTATAGAGGAAGACCAATGAAATAATCCAAACATGTAAAAAGGTCTACCACTACATTTTTAGCTTTAAGGTAGCACACCTCCATTGGAGGGGTTTTATTATGAAATCATGACTTTGTTAACATAAAACCATTTATCTTATTTATTCATATATTCCCTTTCACCAAACAGAATAATTTTTGAGAAACTACTACAAATATAAAAACATTAATAAGAATGTAAGAATAAACTATTAGCTAATTAATTAATGCTTCATAAATTAAAAGGGTATGGAAAGGGACCCTGCCTCAAAGTATAACCAAGCCATCCACTTCAGCTCTTGATGCTTTCTAACTAAAATATTCTACTCCCCCACTGAGAATATGAACCTTCACACACATGAAATGACACCTAGACCCTATGCACACACTCACATGGCTATGAGCATGTGTAAGGGGATCCTTAGGCATATTCTTATATGAATATACCCATATCCACTCATCTACATATGAATTTTCATATATATATATATATGGGAAAACCTAGCCCACACATGTATAATCACAACCAGGGATGATTATACACATAATGGGGGAACCCATATATATATATATACATACCTATGCATACACATGCAAGTTGACCTAGACCTAGTGACTCAAAATCACAAATAAATAACCAACACACTACAAGATAGATAATAAAAATATTAAAACAAATAAAGACCCTAATTTATCAGGTGTGAAACCAAGAAGAAAGTGTAAACCCTCACCTCAGATGACAATGACCAATCGAAAAAGCCGAACCGCCTCACATTAAGTTTTGGTTGTTGGAACATGTACCAAAGGGTCCCAAGAGACCATTTAGACCAACCTATAATGTGAGAAAAATGAGAAATCAGATTACCTAAAGACCTAGGGTTCTACTAAACCCTATGGGGTGACAGATAGGCCAAAAAAAGCTGGAAAATGGTTGGATAAGGGAGGAGAGACTCTACCTTGATGAACCAGATGAAGAACTAGTGGAAATCCGGCAAAAAAATCCAGACCAGAGGAGGTTCATAGAGAAGGGGCATGTGAGTCGAGAGGGGGAACCCCCCTGTGGGTGTCACACGATCTGGTGAGAGATAGGGGTGAGGGAGAGATGATTTTTTTTATTTTTATTTTAAATAAATTAAATCCATTAAGAGACCCGACCACATAGTTTAACTCACAATGTTTGGAAAACCATGTGCCAGCCTTGCGGTACCCCCTGTTTGAGAATCTACCCTCATCCGGGCTAGGCGCACAGTTTAGAAAACTAGGTATAGCATGTGTGATAGCTTTTTTCCACCAGAAATAGGCCTCATGATTACCTGCTATGGGCCACACGGTTTAATTGACTATGCACCAACCGTGCGCCCTTTATTTTCCTTCACAACATGATGTTTTTCTAGTATGGCACTCCCGAAACATCTCGAGCCACCCAGGGATACAAAATAGGCTTCACCTTATTCCAAAACATCACTTAGGAGTGATCCAACTCTCAGAATTCAATTCCAAAGATCAATCTTAAAACTGATCCATCAAGTAATTGAAAATGTTCAAATTTCTTTTCATTTTAGTCTGGTAAAAAATGTATATCATTACAACCTTCCAACCTTATAAATTCCCCTCCTTGAGAATCCATTGGGAACAATGTAAACATATCCTATCTTATAAGGGTCAGGAATCTTCATTAAAATTGTCACGTTGCATTCCCAAAATCCCAACAAACCCTTAAGAATTCATTAAGGGCATGGAACTTAATCCATTTAAAATTTGATCTAATGCACTCTTACCAACCGAAACACTAAAATGACTCTCCTACCTGAGCCTATTAAATGGAGACCTGATCGTATTGTTGTCTCACCAGGTATCTGGACAAGGGCACTTCCCACCTTGGTATTTAATTCTATGTAGCCAATTCCAAACCATGACTTAACCACTATTTCAATTTTCATTACAATCACACCCTTAAGAATATTAGAGATACTCTAGGCGTGATTCACAAAATGGTTAAATGATCGATCCCTATGGACCTCTAAGCCCAAGTCAAGCCATTTTTACATGGAAATCCCTGATCGAAACCAACCACACTCTCCTCACCCTAGCGAAATTCCTTAAAAGGGTTATTCAGCAAACATAACCATTAAATAATAAAAGAAAGAGTCAAGAAACTACGGATTTCTAATTAAGAATATGCATGAATTAGACAGATGAAATTTTATATGCTAAACCGTAGTGGATTCTCTGAAGGCATCTCACATTTAGCACAAATACATTCATCAAAGCCTACACCTGACTTTCGATCAAGTCTCTATGGTCAAACCATGATGGAAACCACAAATTCCACATGAAAAACTGAAGGATAACCTACTAAACAAGCCTAATGGATTTAAAGCATTTTCACGATGTAAGACAGACGCTCTCTTTGTGAATATAGGATGAAGACATGATGGGGTACACGGTCGTCACTTAGAAGAATATACTAATAGGTTTTTCAAAGGATTACAATCAAGAACACTTGACTACTAGAAGGAATATAGGTCAAACCACCACGGGTCGACTACAAGTAGAAAACTTGTCTTCACCTTCCGACGTGTCAACATTTAACCGAACACATGCCTCCTCTTCCCAAGGAAATCAAGCCTGATTATCCATTACCAGAAGGAATTTTAGGTAGCATCTCTTATACATTGAAAGACACATTTACCATATTCGACATGGCTCTCCATACCTTAGGAGTGTTCTAGCTACTAAAGAAAATATAATTAGCCTCTCATGAGCATGCTAAACCAAAACAACCCAAAAGGATGTGTGAATATCCTCTTAGTAATGATCACAATGTAAAAACATTCAAAAGTGGAAAAATGACAAGATCTACACGTCAAAACACTCGAGTCTCCTGGAAACCATCCTGGGAATTGGCATGAAACTAATTCTTTAATATCGGGCCAATCTACTATGGAGATGATCGAAACCAAACTCATAGGCACAAAACTCAATGATTCAACCGAATCAATAGGTTAATTTTTTCATTTAAAACTCCACAGTATTGTGTATATGAATGCATACTACCTGAGGAATATATAAGGGGTCAAATAACCTAAGATGCAACTGACCATGCCGAAGGAACATCTAACCAACTGAAACTGGGCATTACCCGGTGATCAAACACATAACAATGTTAAGAAATCATGAAAACCCTTCAAAACAAGGGTGTCATTTAAAAACCACAAGTCCTAAAAGGACAACGACACCCAAATGGCAGGAAATATCAGATAGATCACAAGATTTAGTATTTCATTCAAATTCTAAGGGAGATACCTACCATGATCTAGCCCCTAATTAAGAATGAACATCGACCTGAACATCGGGTCATGTTAAAAAGAAGTCACAAGATCACAAGCATAACGTCTAAGCTAGTTCTAATGAAACAACACCTATGGAAAATACCTATGGTTCCATTCCAAGGAAACTCCAAGAGATACAAAAAACTACTCTTTCATGAGGGTCTCATACAAGGATACCACTATAGATTCCATTTCAAATCCCTTGCAATTTATTCACATTTAATATTTATCCATTTACAAGGTTTGAAAAAAACATCAAGTACCCATTTTAAAATAAAATAGGAATGTTTAATAAAAATACCCTTGAAAACAATTAAACATTCAACAATTTTTTTTTACATCTCATCACTTGTAGGAAATTTATCAACAAAACTCATTTTAACATGTATGTGACCTATGAGGGTCCATTGAGTCAATTCAATTCAGATCAAAGATGAATAAATTTTACATTCATAACCATTTTACAACATAACATAGTTCAATTACATGGTTTGTCATTTCCCAATTCATGAAGCACCCATAAACTTCATGGATTAAAAATTGACTCCTATTAGTAGATACTGATCTCATTCCAGAATGCAACATGCTTATATATATATAAAAATCATAGTCATAGGGGTGGCTCTCTACCAACCTGTAAAGCACCCATACACTTTATAGTTTGGCGTTTGGATCCCCTTTAATCAAAACCAATTTAACTTTTCATTTTAACATTATCAACATTTAAGTTTTATCAATAACCTTAAAATGTTTATATATATGTCATGATCAAGATTGTTTTTATCTATGGGTTACCATTTCTAGGTTATAAGTCACCCACACACCTTATAATTGAAACCTGGTTCTCATTTATTCAGAACCCACATATTTTCATCCCATGCAACAAATTTCATATAGAAAACATCTAACATGTTATTACAAACATTAAACATATAGAAACATTCTATGAACTCTGAAGCATGGCATATTAACCAGAATGGAATGATAAAGGAATACAATTCATGGAATAATAATTGTCTATGAATGTTATAATAACATGCAAGCATGATTAAAATTTACCTAAGTAGGTAAAAATATAACCATGTTATTAAAGCACCTAACATGGCATAACACTCACGACACAAAATCCAAATCAACAGGTAGCCTACGCATGAAACTACAAGGCATGTCATACACATGGTATGTGAATTTCGTATGTGACTATAATAACGCATGTAATGAAACATTCTTGCCATATCAGGCTAAAGAGAAAATTCCCTAAGGTTCATAAATCACAAGTAGTGGAAATTACACCAATCACTCTATGTGAAATAAAATTCAAATGTAAAATCAAAAAGCATACACAACAATTCTCAGCCCTGGAAACTTGGCCATTTCCTATATGGGGGTGATCAATCCCAAGAATGACTATTAAACAAGCACCGAAACCTTCATAATATCCTATCTACAAACCCAAAATAGTAATAAAAAGGAAATGAAACAACCTATTAAACCACTTTGTAATGTCCCGACCCGGATTACCATCGAATCGATAGCCAAACTGGTGGGTCACATGGACTCAAGTGCATCTCTACATATGCCATAGGCTGCCAAATAGCAGCAAGGGTATCAGGAAGTGATAGTAGGGAGACTATACCCTCTTATCAGAGTTTCCTAATAGTATCATCCAAGAATAATCAATAGGAACTGTTGAAGAAGTAAACAAATAGTTGAGAAATTAGTGTAAGACAGATGATATCAATTTTATAAATGAGGTAAACACAAATTACATAATGTATGCACATCATGTTAATGATACATAAAATAATATGTAAAAAAAGATTTACAATACATGACTCAACTAAGGAAAAAAGAACTAAAGTCCAAAGGTGATTTCCAAGAGCATCCTCAGCTCCAGATAAGTCCTTTTCTCCAAACTCTAGGTACACATACAAAACAAAAAGCACTCAACCAAGGCCCATAGTCTGATAGACAAGAAAGTTCTACTCAGGTACCCTAGTGTAATGGTATCCTGGAAAGGAAGTGAGATATAAATATTAATAGGACGACACCACCGATGTCTAGCCCAATCCAGACAGTATAATATTAGTTTAATAGTTTTCACATATGAAGTATTAATAAAAAAATTTAATAATTAAACAACACCAATACAGGTTATTAAGGGACACCTGACAACAATACATGCTTCAACCCCTAGCTGGTATGTCTGATCAAGTCACCATGTGTATATATATATTTATAGGTTATCACTGGGATGAGGTAGGAATACCTCTCATCCCATTATATATATATATGGATAGTATCCTTGGAATGAGGTAAGCATGATTCTCATCCAAGGGATATTATATAAATGGATCATGGTAAGATTTTATCATGTCCATTAGAGATTATACACATGGAATGGGGTTTGACTACCTCTCAGCCATAGGAGATTATATAAATGGAAAGAAGTGATAATGCCTCTCATTAATAGAAGATTATATAAATGGAATGAGGTAAAAATTCATCTCGTCCATAGGAGATTATATACATGGCACAATGTAAGAATGCCTCTCATCCATAAGAGATTATATAAATTGAAGGAGGTAAGAATGACTCTTGTCCATAATCAATGCCTCCCATCTATAATCATTTAAATTGGTGGAATGGGGTATGAATGCCTCCCAGCCATATTCATTTACAATAGATGGAATGAGATATGAATGCCTCTTGTCCATAATTGAACAACCATTAACATAATGATAATATAATTCGTAAGGAATTACTTGTTAGGCATTTCAAAATCCAAACCATATTATTAATAAGAAATCGCATTCACAATTAATTAAGGGAAACCGTCTTATGTATTTAAATTTAAACATTAATATTTTGATCACATTAATTTCAAATACACAAGGCAAGTGTTTCCCAAGATTCTCATTAGCCATATTGTATTTCATTAGAAGGGGCCTCTTTATTGAAACCAAATAATACAAGTCAAACAATTCTATATGATTAAACCATTTATCCAGGACATACCAATTGATACGAGTCATCCCACTCAAGGTTGTTCAAAATCAATTTTCCTAAACATGGAAAATTTATTTAAGGTTTCAAGTGTTTTGGTCATTCCAATTGAAGGATTTCACTTTCTCATTTAATCCATCCAAAAAAGTCTGTTAGATCTTCATGACACAAGGAAAATTCCATTTAATAGTTAATATGGAACCAAATAGATGTTTAGGGAAACAATAATTGGATCGTTAATGTCAAATCATTTTAGGAATATCCATAAGGGTCATGTGGTAAACAAGATAATAAACATTCTATAACAAAATCAGCAAGCATAGAGGGAGTCCAATGTAATAATCCAAACATGTAAAAAGTTCTATCATAGTATTTTTATCTTTATGGCATCGCACCTCCATTGGAGGGATTTTAATATGAAATCATGAAATTTTTATTATAAAACTATTTATTTTATTTATTATTCTCTTCCCATTCACCATATAGAATCATTTATGAGAAACTAATAAAAATGGAAAACCATTAATAAGAATTAATGAATGATGAATTAACTAATTAAATAATGCTTCATAAATTAAAAGGGCATGGAAAGGGATCCTACCTCCAAGTGGAACCAAGCCGTCCACTTTGGTTCTTGAAACTTTCTAACTAAAAGCTGCTGCTCCCCCATTGAGCATATGCACATTCACTCACATGAAAAGACACCTAGTTCTTATGCAAACACCCACATGGCCATGAGCATGTGCAAAGGGATCCTTACACATATGCTTATATACATATACCCATCTACACTCACCTACGCATGCATTTTCATATATATACGTGGGAAAACCTAGCCCCATTCAGGTATAATCGCAACCATGGATGATTATATATGTATCAGGGGAACCCCCATATATATATATATTTACTTACCTATTCAAATGCTGGCGAGTCTCCCTTGACCCGATGACCCAAAATCACAAAGTTATGACTAAAAAACTACAAGATAAATAATAATAACCTTAAATAACAAAAAGACCCTAATTTAGCATGTGAAAAACCATGTAGAAAGTGTAATCAGTCACCTCGAATGACAGTAACCAACCAAAGAATCCAAACCGCATCGCCTTCGGTGGCAGTTGTTGGAACCTGAATGCAAGGGTCTTGATAGACCATTCAAACCAACCTAGAATGTGAGAAAAATGAGAAATCAATTTATCCAAAGACCTAAGGTTTGGGAAAACCCTCTAGGGTGATGGATAGGCCTAAACTAAGCTTGAAAATGGGATGACAAGAGAGGAGAGACTCTTCCTTGAATAATTGGATGGAGATCCAATGGAAATACTACAAAAAAATTGAGACTGAAGGAGGTGTGTGGAGGTGGGGTCACGTGCGTCCAGAGGGGTTCACCCCTGTGAGTGTCATGTGATCTGGAGAGAGGGAGGTGTGAGGGAGAGATATATACTTTTTATTTAAATTTATTTTTATTATAAATTTATTTAATTATTTAAAAAGACCTGGTTGCATGATTTTACCCACATGGTTTGAAAAACCATGTGCCAACCGTGTGGTACCCCCTTTTTAAGAAACATTCCTCGCATGGTCTAGGTGCAAGGTTTGGAAAACCATGCACAACTTGTGAAATAGCTTCTGGGCTGCACAGTTACCAAATATGGGCCGCACAGTTTAACAGACCATGCTCCAATAATTCACCCCCTGATGTCCTTCAAAACATGATGTTTTTTGGGTTTGGAACTCCAGAAACTTCTCAAGCCACATGGGGAGACATAACCTGATTTTCATAAGTCCAAAAACATCACTTAGGAGTGATCCAACTCACAAAATTCAGTTCTGGTGCTTAACTTTAAAACCGACCAAACCAATAATTGAAAAATTTCAAATTCCTTTTCATTTTATTATGGTCCAAAATTCGTATCTTTACAAATTTTACCACCATTTGGCTATAATTATCCATTCTCCTTATATGGAATTTCGTCATGAATTTTAGTATTATTTATAGTGATTTTAACTTAAAACCTTTGTTTTATTTCTTGATACTTTAACTTATCAAAGGATCTACCATTCTTTGTGGCATCTAGTGGGTTCTATTTAGGTTTTAACTTGATTGTATCTTTAATATTAATTCATTTCACAGTAAATAAAACATTATTTTTACATTTATTATAAATAGTTGGGATCTATTATCATTGAAAATGGTTCATAGGACATTTCATAGTGGGTCTTGGGTCTTGTATTATTTGGTATTAGAGTCCTCTTTCAAGAAATCAGGTGTAACACCTTAACCCAAATCATCAGATCTAAGCCAATGTGTCACATAACCTTATGTACATCTTCAAGTACAAAAGAGACTAATAAATAGATTTTATGGTATAATGTATCATGAGAAGACTATACCATAAATAATCATATCTATCACTGAAAAAATTACAATAAACATATGACAACCAAATAATACAATAAAAAAATAACCTGAATAAGCAGTATAAAAAGTGTCATGTAAAATCATGAAAAAGTAATCAATGGACCCCTAATGTGGTGTCTTTACAAGTGTAACAGTGCAACTTGAAATGATAATAAATAATAGTGTAACGAAAAGAATCCAGATTCTGTCTCGGTATCGCATCCATCTCCCAACTCTAAGCTCCTCAGTAACCTATCATAGGACCCATTCCCTTATCCATATCCCTAATTAGGAAATCTGTATGTGCATCAAGATTCATGGGCATAATGTGAGTGTAAACCTAGAAAGATAGAACCAATGATGTTATGACCCCTCCCTCCAATGTTATTACAGTGAAGGAAGATAGATAATGACCCCCATGTGCTACCTCTAATAGTCTTTGGGTTGACAACTATCACCAAGGGTATGGAAATATCATAAATGGGAGGCATTATAATAAAATAAGACCAGAAGATACGATAAATAAACCCTAAAAAATTAATGAAATAATATAAAAAGGAAGCCAAAATCATCCCATAATGTCTGTATAAATAAAACATATATAAATTAATGTCTCTAATGAAAGATGTAAAATAAATGTTAAGGCAATGACAAAACAACAACTCCAAATTTCTGAGATAGAAATGGCCAACATGGTCCATAAAGTCTTAATGGAAACCTAAAAATCAGTTTCTATATACTCAGGGTGAACATACAAGTATACTGAGTGGGATATCCAAAATCTCTCATGCACATGTGAAAATAGAATACTAATGCACCTATGAGAAAACAACAGAACCAATAATATATAATCAGGTCAATTAACCAAACCCCAACCTCAACAAGGATCACTCACCAAATACCACATCCAAGTATAATAATATAATATGAAGAGTATAGATGATAGGTATCCCACAATAATTTCCAACTAATTATCCACTCTCACACCCCAACGACACATGTCCTAGAGCTCCCACCTCTTCCATATAACATAACAAAACATTACATCATATAAAATCCTGCCCATAGACACATGTGGCCTATAACTATAAAAAAATATGCAAGCCCATGGGATGATCCATTCGTCCATGGATTTATGTGGGTTATGGATTTTAATATATAGGACTGAAAAAAATTGGACCACATTTGACCCAACCTATAAAAGACGCATCCCACGCGGAGTAGCCTACTGAGTGTCCACATGTCCCGTTTGGCCCACAATTATAAGTAGTATTCCAAAAAGTTATGTTTGAGAAATAAGATAAAATAAAATAAAATAGATTAATATAACAAATTAAGACAAGTTTGGGAAAAATAGTTCAATTTTAATACAACCATACATAAATTTGGGAAAATATTATCTCATGTTGGGTTTTGAATCTAACGGCCAGATTGTCTGCAAGATGGATGACATGTGTGTATATTTGGATCATAGAACCTGATTAATAAATATTATATATCTATTAAAACATTTATGTAATAATTCTGAAAATAGATGTACAATACTAGCCTTTTGTTTCTAATGGAACACTTTAATGATATTTTAATTTATGTATTTTAATTTATTTATTATAATTTTTTATACATTAGTATTTTATTATTTTTATAGCATTTTAAAATATAAAATTATTTCTATCTTTTTATTTTAAAATAGAATATATCTTAACATAAGTTTTT
Organism: Viscum album; assembly: GCA_963277665.1. Classification (NCBI taxonomy): domain Eukaryota; kingdom Viridiplantae; phylum Streptophyta; class Magnoliopsida; order Santalales; family Viscaceae; genus Viscum; species Viscum album. The sequence goes on from OY728121.1 coordinate 1,123,711,058, forward strand.
TATAATTTTTGATAACATGATTCTATTAAAAAAATATAACATCTATTATTTCATTTTAACAACAAATAAATAAATATTACTATGAGTTTTTTAAAAGTAACATGGAAAAAATTAATAAATAGGATAATTAAAAATAAGAAAAAATAATAATAAATATATAAAACTATTATGTATTAATATATTTTCATTGAAAATATAAACATGTATTTATTTTAAAATTTCGATAATCAAGTCTCTAATACAAATTTTCATTGTAATATTTTAGTAAAAATTTTGAGTATAGATTTACACTAATAATAGGAAAATTTCAGTGTATAAAAAATACAATTGGGTGATTTATATTAGATATTTAAATGGAAACTTTAACTACAATTTTAAAATGTAAATTTCTACTGAGTCATTCTGATATAAATTTTCAATGTAAATTTCTGACTAAATTTTATATTTTTTATTTTGCAATCAATATATTTTGATTGTAGTTTTATGTGGTAATTTATAGAAGAAGAATATAGTTAAAAGTTCTAATAAAAATTCTAAATGTAAATATACAGTGAAAATTTACATTTTTCATTTTTTTAATGCATCAACATTGTAATTTTAAGTGAAAAAATGAACTTTAGATTTCTAGAGGAAATTTTTACTAAGAATTTCGAGTAGGAGTTTTCACTATTAAATTCCATTTGAAATTTACAGTTCACATTTTCAGTGAAAATTTATATTATTTATGTGTTAATATATTTGAATTAAAAAATTGAGCATGCATTTTTTTTAAAAAATTTCATTAAAATAAATTTTTAGTATAATTCTAATAAAAATCTATTGGAAATTTTCATTGTAAATTTAAGTTGAAAATTGAACTAAAAATTCCTTGTGGAAGTTTGAACTTAACGTTTTGTGAGAAAATTTTCAATTTTAATTTTAATTTTTTATATATTTATTAATATATTTATTAATTAATTTTATTTTTGAAAAATATTAATTTTTGTGATGTTTTAATTTGTCTAAATTTTATTTTTAGTTGAAAAATTGAACTGAAAGTTTCGAGTGAAAATTTTTATTGTTAATTTCTTTAGGGAGTTTGCACTAAAAATTTTCATAAAAAAATTTGAATTAAAATTTTAAATGGAACATTAAATTTTTTGTGTGAATATATTTAAATAGAAAATTTAAGCATGCATATATTTTATAATTTTTTTAATCAAATATTCAGTGTAATTATAATAAAAAGAAAGTGGAATTTAGCGTTAAAAATTTAAGTGGATATTCAAATTAATTTATTAATAGAATTTTTCATTAAAAATGTTTCTTTGAAAATTTTCATTTTTAGTTTATGTATAAATATATTTACATTTTAATCTTATGTGTAAATTTTAAGTGTAAGTTTTCGGTGGAAATTTACACATGGAATTTTCAGTATAAATTTGCACACAAATTTTCCAATTAAAATTTCATTGGAAATTTTCCAATGTACATATAATAAATAATAAATATTATATGTATATATAATAAATATATTATATTTATTACATAAATTTTTATAATAAATAAATATATTATTACATTCAAATTTAATAAGTATTATATATATAAGTTTCATCGTTAATGAGTGGCGCAAAGGTATTGTTGTCCATAAAAATGGTTGGATGGTTGGGTTAAATGGCCCACCTGAGATGATATTAATCCCATAAATATTTAAATATATTACTTTTTAATGGTTTTTGTTGCCTTTAGAGTTATTTTCAATTGAAAACTAAATATTTTCACCCAATCTCAAAATTTTCTATTTTATCAAACCACGTTTTCATGGTTCACTGAGAAAAAAATATTTTTACATATTATTTTATTTAATCTTATTGGCCAGACCATTACTCCCTGGGTCCCCTAAGGATAGGGTCATAATTTTATTTTTTAATCTCACATACTTTGTAGACTGGGCCAGAACACTCAATAAAATATACAACTCGGATGATCTTCCCCATGGGCTGATCCACCTAGACCTATTAACACCTCCACCGGGGCCATCACATCACATCACATCTTGACCAAAGACACTAGGGCCATCACATCACATCACATCTCATAACCAATGTAGTAGGGTATCGTGAACATGAAGAACATTAACCTTGTACCCTCCTCCTACCATGCATGACCCCCACTATAATCCATCTCATCATATCTCGCCCAAAGACTCCTAGACCATTACATATCATCACATCACATCTCAACAATGACATTTTTGACATCTAGTCATCATAGCCTATGCATGTCATCATCTTCTGAAAGAGGGAGAAGGGAAGAGTGGGTGACCATCCATCTATCCTCACCACCGAGATATTGGGAAAACACCCCCCAAAACATTTGGTTGTCAGCACTAAGTGGTTGACATATGTGGGGAACGTATTGAAAAATCACAAGAATATACTGCACATATGTATAGAGTCATCAACACAACCCAACCTATGAGTCCACATAAAAGCACTAACCAACTCACAAACTCACCACTAAATCTCACAAAAAAACTACTTCTGATGCTGACTCTAAATACATAACATCGCACAACAAGACACATTCCATATTTCACATTTCAACCTTTAATTTATCAAATCAAGCCAATTTCAAGAATTCCCATTTACCAAACAATTCCAAAAAAAGACATCCCATTTATTTTATATTAAGCATCAATCATATGTATCCACACATCCTATTTCAAAGAAAGAGATCACTAAAAATATCAACCTATTATCCAACCAACCCATTCAATTCATTATTTAACTCCCCTTTCATTTTAGATTTATCAACAGCCACATTAACCACACTTTCTTTTACCATTTCATGCATTCATTATCCACTCCAACCCATTCCATTACAATTTAAAATTATCATTTAATTTCATTAATACCCAAACATCTATCAAATCACAACCAATTACCATCTCATCCGTCACATATCACAACCACCCAACATAATGAAATAGCATATATAAATTAAAAAAAGAGTTTTCATCATATTACACTTATTTATTTAAGGTAATTCTCACATTATCCATAAATATCAGATCAACCATTTTATTAACCAAATACAAGAGATTTACCAATTCTATTTAATGTGATTCCAAATAATCACACCTATAAATTTTATATACCACATATCAAATTAGCACAATCAAAGGCTTCCAATAGGCATGATTTTTAGTAATAAATCATACATTTATAATCCTTAAACAACATTACGACACAAGAAAAAACATGCTTGATCTTATTCTTATGGAAAAAATAATAAATAAATTTACGTGATTATGAATTTCTCTCTCTAGGATAATATTTCAATTATCTAAATTAGTAGAACATGTGATAATAAGAATAATATTTCTCTATGCCTGTGATAACACATCATATGGAAACAATTATCTACAACATGAATAATTCATATAAAATATAGTTGAAAATTTCCTCATTACCCATCAATTCCAATTAATAAATTAATTATATTTATTAAACAGATCTATATCATCTTCCCAAAGAATAAAAAAATTATATCCACTCCTGCATGATACATAAGTGAGAAACAAAGGATTCCCTACCTCAAAGTAGTTTTTCCAACTCACTACACACCACAGGGTGAAGAAGAAATTCCCACAAACCACAACCACACAGAAAACCCACAAATTAACCTACGCCACATAAAGGGTTATAAAAAACACAACCCAAATAAAAAAAACCAAAGAAACATAACTTAAGTGAATATATAAGATAAGAATGAAAGAAAGCCACTCAAAAAGGAGAATCACTCACTATAGGCTACCAAAAAAAACCACCAGAACCCATAAAATCGAAGAGGGAGGACAAGGTATGGTAGATCCTTCAAAGGATCCTAGGGTTACTACAATAAGATAGAGATATAATGATGTGTAAAAATGAAAATAATTTTCCAAAAGGGATATAAAATAACCCAGGTCCTACCGGTTTCCTGTCATGTATTCCTTTCACAACATGAAAACCTCAGGTTTCCAAAAAATTACAAAATTAATTAAAATTCACGTCACCTTGGTGATTATTTAATTACACATCATTAAAAATTTTCATTATGGGAAACAATTTCATGAGTTCCCCCTCAATTTAATTCCATCTGTGAAATTGGATAGCTATAAAAGTTGTGAACCACCAATTCACATTTCATACCCCTTTCATGACGTGAATTTTCTAAAGCAGCTCTACTACACCTCCAACCACAATGGAACCTCCTCAGGCCTCTTTTGAAACACCTCCAACACTCAATAATGATAATGTAATAGGTGTAGAGGTCATGATCCATTACGTAAAATATTTCTCCAAAGATTATCTCCCTTGAGAATCCAAAACCAAGCCTAGAAGGAAAGGGGTCTGAACTAACACCCCATGAGATACCTCTCAAGGATCTCATTACTCTTTAATGACACCACCATAAAAAAACTCCAAATAAAATAGCCACAAAACACACTACAAAACTATATAACGAACTCTAACTAGGAACTACAATACACCATCCGGTACTGGACACAACCACCACATTTCCAGATAACCACACCAACCTCTGCACACCCCAAACCAACCACCAATACAACCGACACATATCACTACCCCGAGAATATAAATCAGGGAATTTACATTCTCCATGTCAAGATACTATTATCTATAGGTAGCACTAAATTACCTTCATAGGTTTAATCACATTATAGTATAATGCATATCAATTAGGATTCAGGTCCTTCCTTTTTCATAAGTAGGGGGTTTTATTACACATTATGTATCAAGAAAACATCAGACCTCATAACCCAACAAGATACAAACATCAAATCTCATGATAAAATTAAGGTAAAACTCAAAATTGATCTAGGAAGAGGGCACAAATTTGCACCTCATGTTCCCATGTACTATCCTTCAGCCCACAATGCCCCCACAACCCACGAACTAGCGATATAGTTCTTCCTCACATCAATTTCTCCCAATGATCTTGGATCTCTAATGGCTACTCTATGAATGAAACACCATCCTCAGTATAAAATATCCCCATTCAATGATATGAGAGTCATCATGATGATACCAGTGAAGTTGAGAGATGAAGAAGATTTCATGGATCCTGTCTGACCATGGTGGCAATGCCAACCAATACCCCACCTCACCATCTCTCCCCAACAACTCAAAGGGCACAAAAAACCTAGTTGAAATATTACTCTCTCTTCAGAACCTATAATTCCCATGTTGAGGTGAAATATTTAAGAACACATGACCCCCCAACCTTAAACTCCTTGCAAACAAACCACCTTACCGCACACCTCTTAGTTGAAGAATTCATTTCACATGACTCCTTGATTTCTATGAATTGAGATGATTTCATCAATCGATCCATAATCAACCAGATAACATCAAAACCTATCTGATATTAGGGTATCTCTGTGATGAAATCCATCTATATGTCATTCCATTTCGACTTAGGTACATCCAAAGGCTAAAAAAACCACAAAAAAACATGATGCTCGACCTTTACATGACCGAAAACCAAACACCTCACCACAAACTCCACCACTACCTATTTTTTCCCAGGACAAAAAAATTTCACCATCAAACCACGGTACATTTTCGATACTCTTAGGTGTACCACCAAAGGTGATCTGTGATAGTTATGAATGAATCCCTTTCACATGGATTACAGAACAGACAAACTCCTAAAAAATAACATTCGGTTCTGACTATCCTTCTACCATCCCCCGGAAGCATCACTATGAACAACATGATCGCACATCTACTCTACCTTTTAGTCTCCCCACTTAGACTTTTCCACTTAATCTATCAGACAAGACCACACCGTCATTGGAAACAAATTACCTCTACATTCAACCACCCTCACATACAAGTGCAAGGCCTCCAAATCCTCCATTTCATTCCAAACATCCCAAGACTCATGAAGAACATTCTTCCATGACTTTCTACTCAAATAATCATCCGTAACGTTCCATTTTCTTAAGGAACAAGATATCAAAAAATCATAATCCAAAATAAACCTCATTCAAATTTTCATCCGAAAATTTAGAGCACATTGAGAAATGATAAACCTCAAACTCTTGTGATCTGTTAAGAGCACAAAGCACTCCGTAATGGGGTAATGTTACCATAACTTTAGATCAAACACAACTACTGATAACTCCAGATCATGGGTGGAATAAACATACTTGTGGGGACGTGACTGGGTAGACCCATAAGAGATAATTTCCCTCTTCTGCATCAACACACATCTCAATCCAATGGGGCTCAAACTTGTGATAAATCTGGCACAAACCTCTGATAATAGCATGTAAATGTAATAAAATCATGAACCCCTACCAAATTATTGGGTTCTTACCAAGAAAAAACTTCCTTGATTTTAAATGGGTCTACTTCTACAACCCGTCGAGATAGAAAATTACCAAGGAAATTCCCTTGTCATGTTCAGAACTTACAGTTGTAAACTTTCCATAGAGTTAGTGGCATCGAAGAATCTTCAATACAACTCTGAGATGACCGACCTGACCCTCCCATGACTTTGAGTAGATTAATATGTTTCTGATAAAAATGATTAGGAATTGGTATTGGAATTCATGGAACATAGAGTTTATGAGTCCCATGAACACAGATGGTGCGTTTGTGACACCTAACGACATTACTACAAACTTTAATTTCCCATACCTGCATCTGAAGGCAGTCTTAGAGGGATCTCCCTCCTTCATTTTCAACCATTGATATCTATACCCTAGGTCAATCTTAGAAAACCAACTCACCCATCTTAGATATTTAAGGATATCATCTATCTCTGGAAGAGGGAAAGGGTTCTTGACTGTCACCTAATTCTATCTTTGGTAGTCTATGCACAACCTCAGAATATCATATGCCTTATTGGGGAACAACACTAGACCACCCCATGCTGACACACTAGGCTCGATAAAACCCTTCTACATCATATCATGTATTTTAATCCTCAACTCCTATAACTCATATGGTTTTATTTGATAAAGATCCATCAGAAACCGAGAATCACTAGTCTATAAGTCTATCCCAAACTCAACATCATGTCAAGGGGGTGAAATAATCACCTCCTTGAGGAAAATATCTAAAAGATCCTCAAAAACCCAATGGACCCCCATTTTACCAACCTCCACCAATTCCAACAAACAATAAACCACCAAATAAATAAGGGTACCCTCATGCTAATTGCCCACCTAACAACCCTGCTCACCAATGAAAACCACACACTGGTCATCCACACCTAAGAAGATGTATATTCTCTAGAAGTAGTTTATAACAACACATATAAAATAAACCAAATACATTACAAGGATGAAATCATATGGATGAATCTATAACAAGAAAATATCCCCGTAGTACTGATATGGCCCCATAATCAGTGTACATCCTCAAAACACATCAAACAAGTTGGTATAGCCTCTATTTGGTGTAGACAACACTAGGGGAAGGAGAAGACTCTTTACATAAAGTCCTAGAACATATATTAGAGTGGGTGAAAAAAAGGAGTGAAAATATCCTGAATAAAATAAGGAAAAAACAAGGGTAGATGAAAAAATTATTATAACTCAAGCGATCTCTACCCCCTCTAGTGCTGCTCCCTCCACTACATGAAACTGACTATGCCTAGATATTCTACCACTCCACTTAAAACTACCTCCACACCCACGATAGGGTAGAGGTCCCCGAACATGAGAAAAATCTTAAGGTCAGCCTATACCTTCTCTTTCTCCCCTCGGTGGAGCATAAACCTACTATCCTTTTTGGTAAAATAGTCTCAACAGAAACCGCTACTGAGACTGGCACTATATCCATATGCCTCCACCAAACTGATTTTGATGAACCATTGGGACTAGTTATAGCAATGGCCATGAACCCCATAAAAAACATTGGCTTGATATACGTAGGAAAATAATGGAAACCACTGGCCTCTGAAAGCTGAAATAGAAACTGTTAAGGTCAGATCCCCATTAGTCAAAACATCAAAGGTCCTAGTTCCTGAGACCTACCACTGAAAACCCATCTCCTCATGAAAATATATTGATTACCATCTCATGATAATCCTCCTCACAAGTGAATATACCCAATCACCTATTCATTCATATAAACTTATAGATACATCCACAATGAAAAAGGAGTAACTGGATATTGTATAAAAGGATAAAATGCCTCCTCAGGATGTCATGGATGTGACTCCTCATCTATAAAAAGATCTGGGGAAAATCAGAGAAAGTCGTTGAACATGATTCCAAACTCCCACACTAACAAAATCTCATACATAAGAGAAATAAGCTCCTACCACTTCACCGCCTTCATGTTCGACAAAATGAAATATATACATAACTTCTTCTGAAAGTCATCCCATGAAAGATCTAACTCCTTCTTCTCACCCAGATACAATTTCCAAAATTGATGCACAACTCCCCACATCTGACTAACTTCAAAAAGAACGTAATATCCCACTTAGGCCCAGATCAAACTGAAAGTTATCTCAATATCCTCAAGATATATCTCTATATCCTCATTTGAAACACTTCCCTAATACTTCCCCAAATACACTGACTAAAATGTGCACAATGCCCTCTTCCAAGTTTCATCCTCCTATACAAAATCAACTATACAACGATCAACCTTCTAAAACTCAATGGCCTGATCCACATGAAAACGACGTCAAGGATCCATAACTCAAACGAAAATAGGAATCTTATAATCTCGATAGTATGTTATTTTATTTGGATTTAGTTTAATAAAATTTATTCATTTTAACCTTCCCAAAACAACCAAAATCAAATAGGAACACAATTCATCATGATGGATATTCAGCTCCAAGGTCTATACCTTGAAAATGAGTCCTCCCCACATGTTGATTCAATAAGCTCAGAGTCTGTGCACTAGATCATGGGGGGGACCTAAAATCCAGTGTCCTATCCAGTCTCCCTAGACTATGTCTATTTCCATACGTACCCATACATTACTCATTGTTTCTAACTCCAAACTCCATATTATCTCTAAAACATCACCTCTCATACCACTCTGTTATGATCCCCACCATCCAAACATAACACAATTAAGGAAGAGAGATAATGAACCCCAAGTCCCACCTCCAGAAGGCCTCAAATTGACAATTGGCACCGAGGGTATGAAAATCTCATAAATGGGAGGCAATGACCTCTTTAATAAAAAATCACTGGGCGATAAGACAAATCAGTCGAAAAAAACATCATGACATAATATAAAAAGAAAACCAAACTCATAACACAATTCATGTATAAATAAAATATATATTGATAAAAGTACCCAAATGAAAGATATATAATAAAAGATATGACAGAAACACAACAACAACTCCAAATTTCTGAGCTAGTAATTTCTAGCACAATCCATGAAGTCCTTCTAGAAACCTAAAAATCAGTTTATATATTTGTGAGGTGAGAATAAAATTATACTCAGTAGGATATCTATAGTCTCTCATGCACATGTGCAGAGAGTATACTAATGCACCCATGAGAAAACAATAGAACCACATCACCGAATCAGGTCGACTAACCAAACTCCAACCTCACAAATTATTATTCACAAAATAATGCATCAAGTTATAAAAATATAATATGAATCATATCAATGATAGGTACCCCACAACACTTTCCGACTGATTAACCTCTCCTACACCCAAATGAAATACTTCCTCGCACAACCACATCTTCTGTATAACATAACATAATATCACATGACATCAAATATCTCATGAAGAGACTTGGGCCATCACATCACATCACATATCACCCAAAGAAACCTAGTTAATCAAATAAAATAATATCTCATAATCAGGGTAGTAAGAATAATGGGCATGAATAATGTTAAAATTATGCCCTCCTCCTACCATTCATGACCCCCACCATAAGCCATATCATCATATCTCACCCGATGTCTTCGGGACCATTACATATCATAACATCACATCTCAACAGTGAAACTTTTGACTTCTGCCTATTATACCCTATGCATGTCATCATCACCTAGAGGTGATAGTGGGGAAGAGAAGATGCCCAGTTATCCATCCTCACCACCAGGATGTTGGAAAAAAGATCCCCAAAACATTTGGTTGTCCAAACTAGTTTCTTGATGTGGGTGGGGAACACATAGAAAAATCACAAGAATATAGACTTTATATTTATAGAGTCAAGAGAACAACCCCTACCTATTATTCCACATCAAAGCACTAACCAACTCCCAACAACACCACTGAATCTCACAAAAACACGACATTTACTTCTGAATCTAAAGGAATAACACTAAACTATAATCCATAATCCATATTTCACATTTCACCATTTACATTATCAAATCAAGTAAATTTATAGAATTTCCATTTTCCAACTACATCTAAAAAAACAAACTATTTATTTTAAATTAATCATAAAACATATTTATCCACACATCATATTTCAAAATAGGATTTCATTAACCATTTCAACCTATTAGCCAACAAACCCATTCACATCATTATTTTATCCCCTTTTAATTTTACATTTATCAATAACCACATTATCCACACTTTCCTTTATCTTTTCAAGCATTCATTATCTACTTCAACCCATGTAATTTCAATTAAACATTATTATTTAATTTTATTACTACTCGGGCATCTATCACAACAAAACACATTCCCATCCCACCCCCTTATATCATAACCATAAATAACACAAAAAATAATTTTCTTTAAGATTTAGGAAAAATGGGATTTCATCATATTCAAATTCTTTATTTAAGTTCATTCTCACACAAGAAAAAAATCGTGGGGAAACCATTTTATTAACCAAATATATTTTTTAAAACAATTTTATTTGACATGATGTCAAACAATTAAATTAATAAAGGTCCCACAATATATTTCAAATAGCCATTAATAAATCCTTCCAAAATCCATGATTTTTAGTTAGAAATCAAACATGTATAATCCTTTAAACAATATTATAATAAAAGAAAAAACAAGTGAGATCTTTATTTTTAAGAAAAAAAATAATTATCTTCATGTGATTATCTCTTTGTATCTTCAGGATGATATTTAAACAATCTAATTTAACACAACATGTGGTAATAAGAATAATGAATCTCTATAAATGCGATAATACATTATATGGAAGAAATTATCCACAACATGAAGAAATCATATAAAATAATGTCTAAAATTACTTCATTCCCCATCAATTCTAATAAGTCAATTAATTATCTTTATTAATCCAATTTATACCATCTTCTAAAATAAAAAAAGTGTAACCCCTCCCGTATTATACACTAAGTGAGAAAAAAAGGTTTCCCTACCTCAAGGAAGCTTTTTTAACTCACTGTGCACCACAATACGAAGAAGAAAACATCTGAAAACCACAACCACATGAAAAATCCATAGATAAACCTACACCACATCAATGGTTATAAAAAATGTAGCCCAAATAACAACCCAAACCAATGAAACATCATCTTAGCAAATTCCAAAGAGAATAATTAAATAAAACTAAAGGGAAAGGAGAATCACTCACCATATATTTCCAATAATAACCAATGAAACCTATAGAATCAAAAAAGAAGGAAAATGGATTCAATATCATCCAAAGGTTCCTGGGGTTCCTACAAAATTAGAGAGAGATAGAGATGTATCTAGATGAAAAGAATAATTTAAGAGGGTTAAAAAATAACTTGGATCCCACCAGTTTCATGTCATGTATTCAATTCAAAATGTGAAATCCATATATCCCCCAGAAAATCAAAATTTGGATGAAATTAACATCACCTAGGCCTTTATTAAATTTAATATCATGAATTACTTTCAGAATGTGAATCCATTTCACAGTTACCCATAATACACATCAATATGTTAACCACCAATTCATGTCTTGTACCCCTTTCATGATGTAAATTTCCTGCAGCAACTCTACTACACCTCCAACCACCATAGAACCTCCTCAAGCCTCCTTAAAAGCACCTCAAACACCAAAATCCAAAAAATTAATAGTGTGGTAAGTAACATGAATTAAAAAAACATCCTTAAAAGTATTTCACATGCATAAGTGGTGTAATCCATTATAATAAGTATATGCACAAACAAACAACAAATCATACATCGAGCGATCATGCGCTAACTGAGCTTCCATGAACTCTAGTTGTACCTGTTTTTGATCCATGACCAAAAAAAATATTCATAGTCATAGTCATGATCGTGGGTTGAACATAATGTTACCTCATATATCTCTAAGCAGTCACAAGGTTAATGATTCAGAAGTTGGTTCATAAGGCCATCATTCCCCATCACTTTCATGGGTTAAACCTTAAAGGACATCCTATGACTACACTACCTCAGGTTAGGCCACAAGTTCATCATATGTAAACACTATGTCTTGGTATAAGACACAAGAACATCATACCCCTTTCCTATGTCTTGTTCAATCATTATCCTTGTTGAATGTTGCACACGACCCCCCTCTCAGTGATAACGAAGCCACGAAGGTCCACTTATCATTAATTACCAGAAGAAAAACCACTAAAGGACATACATATATACACAATAAGACATAACACATATATGAAAAAAAATTATCAAACATGAGTGTCAATAGACACACACACACATGCATGTGATCATCATCAAACATGGGTCTGACAGGCTACACCCGTACACAAATTCTATCAAACTCAAGCATTGGTCTCAAAGAACACAAGAATAGATAATAATTGACCATCATATCATGGAAAAAATCACATTCAAAGGACCAATATATTAATGAATTCTTACCTTTAGCTTGACAATGTCAATTCATAAGATCTATAAAGGAACGACACCCAGATCATGCTCGCGCACCAAATCTCACTAGATCAAGACCCAGTCCATAACCAGAGTGTATAGAATTTGAATTCTCAGAATTAATCAGGTCATGATATGAAATCCATATGAACTTTCAAAAAAGTATCCACAGTCAATGATATATATAAGATGGATTAAATATATTCCATTTTTTCTCATGATCCAACATCGATATATCAATCAAGAATGAATTCTCTATTGGATTCAGGAGGATATACATAGATCTAACCAACATGTTTTCGATCTATGACAATTTCTAGATAATGTGGGATAATTCTACATATAATAGATTAAACTAACCTCAATTGATGCCCAAAATTAATTTAGACTTCAAATATCCAAATAGAGGGGAAGGAGAATCCTAGGCCACCAAAGAAGATATCTCTAGGATTTTATAGTCTCATTAGGGTTAGAATTGGGGAAGTGCTATTTTAATAATAATATAAAAGAAAAATATGGGAACACCCTTAATAACGAATAAATCTAGGAGAAGTCATCTAGTTGGTGGGCCTTACCGGTGGGTTGGTGGAACCATCGACAGGATGGTGTGCCTGGATGAATTCCAAGAAATTTCCTTATATACTGATTGGACGATGGGTTTATCAAAATTTTAGAACCAACTTCCTACACAACCAGTTGGCTGGTGCACCCCACCAGCTAGATGATGGCCTTATTTCAACCATCAATAATCCTACTAAGGATCTATCATATTAAGTACCAACTTAAAGACCCTTTTAATCTATAAGAAACATTATCAAAGGGAGAATAAATATAAGATAAATAATAATTTATAAAAAAATATATCTTGAAAGTTTAATATGTGACAATTCTAAGCCTATAACAACTTCTCATCCCAATGAATGTATCTAGTGGTCTTTATCAAGAAACTTGGGTTATTGCATCTGAAAATTAGACTCACACTCTCATGTATCTTCGGAAATCTGTCTACGCTGTCAAACGACTCTAAAAAGTGGTACTATTTCCCCTCATAACAAATTCTCTATCTACTCTATGATCCATATTAGGTTCTCCACAAATGACATGTTAGGATCCTTTTTAACATCATTGTAAAACATTCTTGCTTCATTGTATATTTCCAAAAGTCTCTGATCAAGCATGTACCTTTGAATTTAGGAGACCTAGAACATATCTTTCATACCTCAGTATTGTGGAGGAAGAGAAAAATGGAGTGAAACTATTTTTATGCACTCGATTAAACTTGTATCTAGTTTTCCTTGATTCTGTAACCATCAATTCCCAAGTCTAGGAGTCACCTACCACAGAATTTGGTCACCCAAAAAAATCTCCAAGGGTCACTTAATTTATTTGGAATACGATCATTACCTACTATGAATGATGACTAAGAAAGTTTAGATCAACTGTACTATCTCAGAGGTCTCCTAAATAGTACTCATCTTTACAACTGCTGCCTCACCTACCTCATGCCAAAATAGTGTTGAGAAACATAACTGGCCATAAAGATCCTCAAAAGTTTTCATTCGAATCAAATCCTGAAATATGTTGTTTTATATGAACCCAACCAAGGATAGGTGATGATCCCGAGTGTCAAAAATGTCCATGAAACATTCCGATAACATATCCTCTAAAATAAGAATTTTTTTCTTTGACTGTCAATCAGTCTATGGATGATGCGTTGTACTTAGTTTCATATGAGAACCTAAATAATTCTATAATCCCTACCATCACAGTGATGAGAAGCACATGTCTCTTCATAATATAATGGTCATAGAAGATCTATGCAGGTATACAATCTTTTGTATATAAAAATTACTTAACTCATCCACTAAAATAGTCTCTCTAATTGATAAAATTTGAGACACTTTTATCATCTAATAGAATACCACCCAAACAATATTATGACTCCAGGGGGTGCTGGGAAACCCCAGAAAGTAGCCCATCATCACATCATCCCACTTCCTCATAGGCATTGGAAGTGGTTGAAGTAACCCCTCCCGACACTGATTCTTGAACTTTATCATCTGATAGGTAAGGCATCATGAGACAAAACCGATAATGCCTATCTTTATTCCTAGCTCTCAAAATTTATGTCAGATATCATGATACATCTCCATCAGCTTTGTATGTACTTCCCATTTAAAAAAAATGAGAGTCTATTATTAGCTCCTCCCTCAAAGAAGAAGACATTAAAACCCTCCCATGAATCTAAATCATATCTTCATTATCTATGGACTACCCTGTGACTGAATCATCTCTCGCAAAAAAGTTCCCACATCACTACTCAATTAGGATATGAATCTTGGAACACTATCACATGGTCAACCAATGAAGATGTGATCACTTGTGTTTCACATGTTTGTACTCCATGAACATGGGATACATTCACTGTCCACTCAACCATCCAACTCATCAGACTCTATTCCACTTTTAAAGCCCGCTCTCCAAGATCCTATGTCTCTGTTGTTTTCCTGTCAAGAGAATATGCAACAACATTACCTTTTCACAAAGAATAATCCATCTCGAAGTCTAATGTCTTTAGATACTCCACCAAAAATCTCTTCCTTAGATTGAGATCCTACTAAGAGTATAAATATCGTAGGATCTACTGTTCCATGCATATGGAAAAATTATCCTAGAAGAGGGAGTGCCACCAACACTTCAAGGCATAGACCCCAACTGAAACTCTAATTCATGCATCAATTAGTTCTGCTTGTCGGTCCATAGTTGACGTGACCCATAAACGGCCACCTAATCTACCTAAAATAAAAAACCTCCCAACTAAAAACCTAAGGCATCACAATATACTTTGTATCCAATATTATAATATGGAAGAATCAAAAGTGGTTCTATCATTATTCTCCTCTTCAACAAAAGGAAAACATCTTCACATTGATCAAACCACCCAAAATTTACCCAATTTTTGGAGAGTTCTATCATTGGTGCTACTAAATGGTAGAATTCCTAGATAAATAATTTATATACTCCATAATCCCAAATAAGATCCTAATTTAGAACACATTCCTAGGATATTCCCAAGACATTATGACCTCCACCATCTTTGGGTCCACTAAAAATCATACCTCAGAAATCACATGCCTAATGAAACACACCTCCAAAATCTAGAAGTGTCACTTAAATATTTTGGAATAAATATGATGTGACTGAAGTGTACTCTGTAAAATCTAATGGTGAATAACATGCATATCTGAAGTCATCAAATATATCAGGATATCATCTCTGAATACAAAAACAAACGATTCCATGTCCGAATGGGATATCATGTTCATGAAATCCATGATCACCATTGGAGAATTTTTTATCCCAAAATATGTGGTAAGATACTCATATAGACCATATATACTCATAAACACTATCTTAAGAATATCATCTTCTTCATCCCATGGATGATTGTAGCCTGGATGAAGATCAATATTGGAAAAACACTGGTCTCCCCATAAATGATTAAAAATATCATCAATCATGAGTAAAGTGTACCTTTTTTTCACTGTTACCTGATTCTACTTTTTTTCCAAATAGAGCCATATACTACCTTCATCCTTCCTGAAAAACAACACCAGAGCATCCTAAGGAGATGTACTGGGTCAGATAAATTCCTTCACCTCTAAAATGTATAACTACATCTTCAACTCTCCAAACTCAATTGGTTCCATATGATAAGGATGGATCAATATTGGTTTCTCCCTTGATATGGGATCAATCTCAAACTCAATTCCTCTATATGTAAGAAGACATGAGAAGTAATCTGGAATGAAATCCTGATAACGATCCACCATTGGAGGTGAGATATAGGGGCCTTCTGAGGATTCTGATATGATATCCAAGCCTCCTACCCACACTATAATAACACCAATCTATCTAAGGTTTGATCACATCCACCATAATACCACCACCCAATCACCAATTAAGACAAACCTTTCTCCTCTAGTCATGGTAAAAGATACACATCTCTGGTAATAATTGATATGATCTTGATAACTACTCAACCAATATCACATAGAGATTTTTCATATCTAATATCATAAATTGACATAGGCTTATGTAGCCATAAATAACTATGAGATACTCTGGACATAATTGGAGACAATCTACATTCATTCACAGGGCCATGTCAAGAGAGAGTAAGTCATAAAATAACTTAACTAGTAAATTAGGCCAACAATGATATGAGAAGATATGAAAGAATGATAAAATATTATATCAAACAAATAAATTTATAATGTATAGTTAATCACTACCTTAAATGTTTCACCTTGATATTTTAAAAGAAAAATATTTTTGATGATGTATATGACATGCAACACTTAGCTT
The DNA here is from genome assembly GCA_963277665.1 of Viscum album. Lineage (NCBI taxonomy): Eukaryota > Viridiplantae > Streptophyta > Magnoliopsida > Santalales > Viscaceae > Viscum > Viscum album. The sequence goes on from OY728121.1 coordinate 1,123,728,254, forward strand.
AAACAACCCACGAAATATTAGTTTTTAAATATGACTATTATAACATAATTGTTAAATTGGACTGTTTGAATAGGATTAACTAATTTATGAAATATATATAAATTTACTTCTCAATATACATGTATTTATAAATTCCTCGAAAATAATAACTCATATTTTTGTAAAGTTATTTTATTATTAAAAAATACATTTTCTTGAGAAATGATTTTTATTTATTTTTCTGAGAAAAGAATAAAATTAATTTGTAGAACATTTATAAATTTAATTTTACAAAATGAACACAATTTTTTAAATTTTCAAATCAAAATCAACTTAGGATACAATTTTGGGATTTTTCCGAAATGATTAATTTTTCAAGCAATCATGAAAATTATTGTTTTTTGGAATACTGTCAATTATTTTAATTATATAAAGTAATTAAAAAGTACCATAATATTTTGGATTTGGTGTTAAATTTACATATGAAACATTTTATTTAGAATAATGTAATTAATTCCATTTTAATAATCAATTTTCACTATTTTTTAAGTTTATTTTTATGATTTAAAACATTTTTTTCGGAAAACTATTTTTAAAGTTTACCCATTTTAATTATTTAAAATAACCACTAATGGAGAATTATTTAAATAAAATTTATATATTATATATTTTACTATTTTTTTATATTCATTCAATAAATATTAATATTTATATAGTCAATGTAAAATAATCTTTTTCTTGAAAAAAGCATTTTTTCATAAAACTGATTTTCGTCATGTTTAGAGTTTAATTTTAAATTAAAATTTTAAAATTATATGAATTTAATTTGATAAAATGGATTTAATATTGGGAATAAAAATAATTATCAATAGGTAAAAAATTCAATTTAATTTTTTGTTATAATGAACATTAAAAATAGTAAAAATCTATTACCACAGTTAAGGGTTAAATAGGTTTACCGGGGTTAAACTAAAGAGATAAGAGTTATAATGAATTAAAAAACACGTCCCATTTATGTTTAATGATAAAAGTTTGAAACTATATCATCTAATTTCAGGAATGTTCCTATTTTTAAGGCATACGTTTTTCATTGTGGCCTTTATAATATTTTACGTAACGAAAAAGAAAAAATGTCATCCTTACTTTTAAAAATCTATCATATGTTCACATAGGGATAAAAAGGAGATAATTAAAGTTATAAATATAAATTTTAGGGATAATAATTTTAATTTATCATGATAATTTATATATAATTTTCAGAGATGAAATAATTACCTCAAATGTTGACACAATGCCGATGGAGTATTTAATTAAATAAAAGGAAAATAGAATATATGATTTAAAAAAAAGTAAAAATAATATAATTTGAATAATTTAGTGTTATAAATTTTTTTAGATAAATATAAAATTTTAGGGAAGTTTTAAATGTGTATATTCTCACTCTATATTTGTCTTGATGTTTTTAAAGTTAAATTAAATAAATAGTGTCAAAATTGACATTAATAATATTTTATAATAAATAGTGTTTTATTAATAGATTTAAAATTCATAAAAACCTTATATTCATTAAATTGAATGGAAAATTGTTTATAATATCAACCATGATCCATTTAGGGTATGTTTTTCCTTTTGTAGGAACATTCTTGACCCTAATAGATTAAAATGTTTAATATTGTGGTAAATGCCAAAAAGGGTTAAAAGAAGTTAAACAAAAAGATAAAGGTAAAAACCATATATAAACTTGTTAAAATTTATTGTATGAGATTATTTTTAATAAAAATAATTATTGCAGTGAATATTCTCATTTTTTATCAATTTTAATTTGAGAACTAATTTAAATTAATTTAATACTTTAAAATATTCTAAGAGTTCCCTCCCCTAATTTATTAAAGGGAACCTCATATAATATCCTCCCCACACTTAAATATCATTTTTAAGATATTAATTGACCAAATCAATTCCTTAATTTCCTTAAAATTATATAGAGTCCATTTTTTATTAGAAAACTCTCATAGGAAGGCTTTTGGTGCATACCTAAAGAGGTTGTTCGAAGAAGTGTTATCATTATTAACCGAACATTTTTATTTGATTTATTATAATAAATCATTAAAATATTATTTAATTATGTTTAAATAATAACATAAATATCTTAAATATACTGATATGATATTATTTCAATGAGATATCCTATATCAACCCCTTTTCCATAAAATGGGAAATGAAACTGTCATTTGTGTGGGCAGCGAACTACTACATCGTCAATATAAATCATTTTCCATCACCACCAATCATGGAAGGTTTTAATGAATAATTTAATATATATATATTATAATTATGAAATATTTATAATTATGTAAATATAATACATCATATAATTTCTTACCATTCCATTCATATAAAAATGATAACATAGTACATGTGTATGTGTGGATTACCACATCCACAAAGCGATGTGATTTTTTTTTTAAAAATGAAATTAATTCTATTTATGAGTGTATTTAATGAAATAATATGATATTTATGAAATAATGATAATTTTTAAGGATAAAATAATACTTATTTTGATTCTATCATGACTGTTGAAAATAGAAACATTATTCACACGTACGCACGACTTAACATCACCATGATTGCAACATTGTTCATTGTTCAAAAAAGTTCACCATTGTAGGTTTATAAAATATACTTTATGAAAAAAATTATAATTAATTCATGATTATTATTCTATATATTATGGAACATTGACCTCTTTTACCATAATCAAACTACAGAATTCATTTTGGACATATAAACTGAATGTCGTCAAAACATCCGATGTGAACTTAATTTATTAAGTTAATAAAAAAACATGGTAATAAATAAAATAAAATGAATAATAAATTTGAAAAATATTCTTAAGAAATTAAATAATCAACATATGTTTATTATTCATGAATATTTAGGACGAACATGACGATTCAGACTTGAGGTAAGAGATTTCATCTCAATTGTCCTTCACTGAGGCATATTTTATTGTTATGCATCCAATTTATTTTATATAGGGAATATACTACCCATATATATATATATTTTATATCATGAATCCTTCATAATTAATGGTATTTTAAGATTCAATTTAAATTATTTTATCCAAGGGGATTTGAGTTGAATGTTACTAAGTGTTAAGTGTTTCATAACTCAATTTTCTTTCATTATGTTATATCACTTATTTATTGGTTATAATATGTCAATATTATGTGTGAAATTACCTTTATTTATTTATTTTGTATTTAATTTTTTTTTGTGTATATTTAATTTTTTACAGATAATCAGTTCATTGATTAATTATCACTTCAATGTTATGATCTTTGTTAGGGTTCTTTGTCTAAAATTGTCTTATATGGGACAAATGTTATACACATATTTTCTTTTATGATGTGTATTGAATAACAATTTTATAAGTTATATTATTAATCATTTACATTTCTTGTATTTAATATTTCTTTTTTATGTTATTTATTTCTTGAGGGTTATGATTTTAATGTTATTAATGCGTTAAGAGTTTATTTCACAATCTCATCATTATTAAGGATTGTTTATGTTTATGTCTCCACTAAGGGAATTATATAATATTAATATCTTAAAACAAATATATTTTATTCTCCTTTGGGGTTTTTTAAAATTATACGTTTTACTTTCTTTTTCCTCTTTTATGTACTCAAAATATCAATTTTTTAAGAAAAATAAACATTATTTCATTTTTAATTGGGAATATTTTTCTTCCATGTCTATAGTTTCTAAAGGTTTTTCATGAATATTTTTAATATTCATCTATTATAGTTTAAATTAATATTATCCATGAAAGAATTTTTACAAAATGTTTTAAAATGAATCTTTTGGTCATTTTCTGAATGAGATACTTATTTAAATTTTACCAAAAATGTGAAAGGAATCTTTGTTTTAATGTATTAGAAATGAATGGAATTTCCCACCATCATGAAAAGTAAATTCTTTGAAGATTAATTTACAATTTTACAATTTTATTTTCAATGATTCTTTTTCTTAATATTCTAGAATCTTGATTTTTTTAATAGTGATTTTCAAAAGTGAAAATAGTATTTTCGTCCAGAATGATTTTCGTGTTATATCTATGTATTTTCTATTCATAGATGACAAAAACACATTATTTTACTTATAGTGTGCTAGGGATATATTGCAATGATACCAACTTTTTTCTTTATCTTGATAGATTATGATCAGTTTGATGGGGAAATATTAACATTTCATATTCTAGTTTTCCAATATTAATGTTTATGTTTATTATCTATTGAATTGTCATTCCCCCATTTCATATGATAAATGCACAGGAATTAATATGTTATGGGAGAGGCCTTATATATATATTGATGGATCCGAAGGTCTAATGAGATAAAATAGTTTGAGTATTTGGTTGTGGCCTTACCCATTTATGTAAGATGTCTTGAAATGAGGACACGAGGATATGTTTATGATGTCCTAAATTAAGAATTCCATAATTATGAGATCAATTATTGGATTCCATGTGATTATTTTAATAGTTATGATATCCTTGGATAATATTCAAGATCGCATGATAAGTTATATGAAATTATTTTAAAATAATTTATTCCTTTCATATTATTCTTCATGTTCAAGTTATTGATTAAATGAAATGTGTTTTCAATTCTTTACTTTATCATATTGATTATGAATTTTTAAATAATGATATATTACACTGTATATAACCTTTACTTATCATTTTATCCCACCCCTTATTATTTTTCCTTTCTTCAAGATATGAATAATTGATCTTTGAATGAGTTAAAGGATGCATAATATTTAATTTCACATTATTTTGTATATAAATTTTTCAAATGTAATATGAAATTAATGTATATATCTTGATTACCAATACAATTAAACTATTAATTCATTTGGGATGTGAGATATTATTTCTTATTCCAATGTATTAAATTAACCAATGAATCCAGGTGGCTAAGGTTGGGATCTTGACAGTTGGTATCAAAGGATGTTGAGAAGAAATATTGGGAACTAGATTTAATAAAACATAGATTAGGGAATAAATCCTTATGGTTATCTTTGATGATAAGTATAAGTATATTAAAACATCCTAATATATTTTAAGATAGATATTGTGTGGTTTTCCTAGAAAAACATCCCTGTATGGATACTATAAGAGGACATGGTTTTGGCATAAATGCAACTAGTGGTAATAAGTATGAAAAACGTTGATCAAGTATATCTTAAACATCATTCTGGTGGACGGTTAGAGCTACCTTACTAAGAACATAGTTTTACACTCTTAGGGGATATGCTTGGGTTAATTCAAACTTTCTTTATGAAAACTTATGATGAATTAAATAATAAAGCATTTTGAAACCTATGATACTCCATAATGATATGTGATAAACCTAAAGTGTCTTGGGATGGTATGTCTATGGTTAATCATATGTTTAAAACCACAGAAACTCCTTTTTATGTTTTATGGGATTTGAGTTTAAAATGATTATAGATTTTTAGGGACATTTATTGAAAGTAAATCCTTAGACTTAGTATGTGTTTTAATGAAATATTTAATTGAGGAATAATGGTTTAATATTTTATATACATAAGTATAATGGCATTGATAACCTTTTGGGTTAAAATGATCATTAATTCTAAGGTAATAATATTGAATTAAGATTGTATATTTTTTCGGAAAAAATAAGCTGTATAGAAATACTTAGTAGTTAAAAAGTGATTTAATGATTAATGTAATTTTTAAGGATGTTCATCTTATTTTTGGGAATGTTATAGGAATTACATTAATTTTTTTTAGGATGGGCGACAACCTGTCTCTTCTTGTAAGGCCATAAGCATTGATCATACAACTAAAGGTCTACATGGGTATAACACAAACCTATGCCTTATGTGATGTCCTGGTAAATATTTCATTATTTTTACTTAAATTATTTGTGATATAAATATTATTCTGAACTTTGGGTTTTACTATTTATGATTAAAGATTAATATATTATATAGGATTAATTATTCTAACCATTTTGGTTTCGATAAAAATTTAGAGACATACAAAAGGTATTTTCAGAATTTTAAAGATCTTATGACCTCTTAAAATTTAATTTTAGTAATTCACACAAAAAATATCATCTTGGATATTCATTTATTTTAATAATAAATGATGTATAAACTGATCAAAGTACAACCAAATGATGAAATCGTGGTTGTGAAATAAAAAAATATCAAGTAAGTATATTTTCTTGGGTTACATATCATGATAATAAATAAATATCTCAAATTTAGGAAAACGATATTCAAATAAAAATTTTATATATTTACCACCATTTCCAATGAATCAGAGGTATTTTCCACACCTCATCGATTTATGGGTTTTTTGGTTGTTAAGCTTATCATAATTATTCAATTTCATACGATCAATGATCAATATCACTATCTATAATTATTTGGGAATTATGAATTTATTAAATTTCCATATTTTCAATTTCCATTAATTTTCTCCTATTTTGAAACATATTTTTGCGTTACTATTGTTTACCTTCATATTTTACTTTCACTCTTTTTAAGTGAGAGTTTTATTAACCCGTTTAAGGATGTGATTTTTCGAGAATGGAATTCTCAAATGTCAAACCATTTATCTCCAAATATAAGTTCAAATTGAGAGGATGAAATTTAATAAAGTTGGAGGGAATGTAACACCATGTTATTTTAAAATAAAAACATTATGTTCAATGATGCATAAAACACACAACATCAAGCTTAAATGACCCATGAAATATTATTATTTAAATACGACCGTTATAATATAACCATTAAATTAATGGGTATGAGTAATATTAAATGATTTATAATATATATACATATCCTACGTAATATAAATTTAATGATAAATTTTTAGTAAATCATCAATCAAATTTTAGTAAATCCATTTTATTCTTCAAAAACATGTTTTCCTCAAAAATGGTTTTTATTGGTTATTGTGAAAAAAATTATAATTAATTTTTAGAAAATTTAGAAATTTCATTTCATAAAATGAATATAATTTTTAAAATAAAAATATAAAAATTAAATTAGGGTTAAATTTTTTATTTTTCTAAAAATATATATTTTTTAATGAATTATGAAAATTATTGAATTTTCAAACTCTGTCATTTATTTTCATTAAATCAAGTAATTTTAAAGTCATATTATATTTTTAATTTAGTATAAAATTAAAATATTAATAATTTTATTTATAATAATCTAATTAATTTCATTTTAATCAGTAATTTTCATGATTTGGGTATAAGATTATTTTTATTCTTTAAATTGTAGTTTTCTGAGAACTATTTTTAAGTGCATAAAGTTTATCCACTTTAATTTAGTATAATGACACTTAATGAGTAATGATTCAAATGATATTTATATATCACACACACACACACACACACACACACACACACACAGATATATATATATATCAATTTAAAGTCATATAATGTTGATTACTAGTCATATAGTTAATGTAAAATCATCTTTTCCTTAAAAATTGATTAGTTTCTTTAGAAAATGCCTTTTCACCGCCCTTGCGGGTTTGATTTTAGATTAAATTCTACCACTTTTATGAATTTAATTTTATAAAATGGATTAAATATTTTGAATCATAATAATTAATATTATTTAATAAGTTGAACTTAATTCTTGTTCAAAATGAATAGTAAAAAATGTCAAAATCTATTACCACAGTTAAGGGTAAAACAAGTTTACCGAAGGTTAAACTATAGATATAAGGGTTATAATGACCTAAAAACTTGTATAATTTCTATTTGGTTACCATATTTCAACCCAATATCATATAAATTCTTAAAATCATCCATTTTACAACAATATGATGATGATTGTGACCTTTATAATAATTTGAGGAAAAAGAAAAAATATCATTCTTTTATTTTTAAAAATATTTTATGTGTTCACATAAGGATAAAAAGGAAGTATATTCGGTTATAAATATTACTTTTATGTATAATTAATTTTTTATTTGTCATGGTAATTTATTTCTAATTTTTTGTGAAGACATAATTACCTTAAATTCTTATACAATGCCGACATAATAATTATTTAATTAAAAAGAAAATAAAATATATTACTTTTAAAATATTAAAAGTAATATAATATGAATAAATTATTTTTTTATAAAAATATTTTAGATAAATATAACATGTTATGGTTGTATAAAAGGTATATATTTAAATTATTTCTTATTCTTGATGTTTTTTAAAGTCAAAAAAATTGAATAGTGACAAAATTGACATTAATAATATTTTATAATAAATGATGTTTTATTAAATTATTTTAAATCCCTAAAAATCATATATTAGATGAAGTGAATTATAAATGGTTTAAAATGTTAACGATGATCAATTTATGGTATTTTTTTTCTTTTATAGGAACATTCCTAACCCCTAAATAGTAAAAACATTAATACCGCAGTAAATGTCAAAAAAGGTTAAAATGTGTTAAAATAAAACTGTTAGTGTAAAAACATAATAAAAACCTAAAAAAATTTATTTTATGGGAGGATATTGATTAACCCTCATAATTTCCATTAATATTGACAATTTTGATCCATTTGAATATGATAATTAGTTTTGATTAAATTAATATTTTAAGAAATTCCATGAGTGCCCCACCCTTAATTATAGAAGGGAACCTCCTCCCCCATCCTCTCCACACTTCAAGATTATTTTGGTTTTTAAAATAATTGAATAAATACATCACTTACATCATTTCCGACTTCGTAGAGCCCATTTTTTGATTATAAATCCCTTATAGGAAGGCTTTTAGTGAAAACCTAAAGAGGCTATCAGAAGAAGAGACATCATTCTTAACTAGAAATTTTCATTTTATTTCTTCTTAATTTTTTTTCAAATATTAATAAATTATGATGAAATAAAAACAATATTATATTCTAAAAAGTGATTTTTTATTATGTTAATGACATATCCTATTTAAACCTCATATTCCATCAAATGGGAAATGAAACCTTCGTTCGTGTGCATGGAAAAATACCGCATCACGAACTTATGTAAATCAATTTCCATCACAACCACTCATGGCCGGTTTCAGTGATGTATTTAAAATATATATATATATATATATTATAAATGAAATATTTATCATTTTTTAAAGATAATATATCATATAATTTCTGCCATTTTAATTCACTTATAAAGGATAATGCTATTCGTGTGTATGTGTGGATTACCACTTCCATGAAACAATAGAATTCTTCTTTCATAACTAGATCACATGAATTCAATATATAATTCTATTTAAATAAATATTATGAATTTATCTTATAATTATAATTCTAGAAATATATAATATTACTTATTTTATTTTCATCACGATAATTGAAAAATGGAAAGGTTACTCATGCGTATGTATGACTTACGACCTCCATGATTATTACATAGTTCGTCATTCATAACAAAAAATCATGGTTTTTTTAAAATATATAATTAATGTATAAAAATTATAATTATTCTAGATATGATCTAATAAGGATTTATTTTACTATAATCAAACTACCGAAGTCATTTTGGACATATGAACTGAATATCATCAAAACGTTTGATATGAAATTAATTGAATAAGTAAATAAATATAACTTAATAATAAATAAAATAAAAGGAATAATAAAATTTAAAATTATTCTTATGAAAATAAATAATTAACATATGTTTATTATCTAGTAAGATAAAGGACATATGAGATGAGCCAGACCTCAGGTAAGAGATTTCATCATAATATTCATTCAGTAATGAATATATTGCTGTCATGCACTTAATTTATTTTATATTTTGTATATAATAAACCCTTTATATATTATTTTATGAAATTTAATGCTTCATGGTATTTGAAGTTTCAAATCAAATTATTTCACCCCTGGGAATTTCAATTGAATGTTACCAATTTATAAGTGTTTCAGATCTCAATTTTCTTTCATAGGGTTATATCACTTATTCATTGATTATAGTATGTCAATATTATATCTGAAATGTCATTTTTTATTTATATTTTATTTACACTTATTTTTATTATATTTAATGTTTTACACACAATTACCTCATTGATTAATTCTCACTTCGACACTATGATAATTGTAAGAGTTCTTGCTCTCAAATTGTCTTCTTTAGGACATATGTTATTTTATACACCTATTTTATTTTACAAGGTGAATCAAATACCCCTTTGATATTTTATACTATGATTATCTTTACATTCATGGCATTTAATGTATCATTTAATGTTATTTATTTCATTGGGGTTATGATTTGATAGTTACCAATGTGGTAAGAGTTAATCACAATCTCATCGATATTCAGGATTGTTTATGTTTAAGTATCCAATGGGGGGATTATATGATATTTCTATCATAAAACAAAAATATTTTATTCTATTATGGTTATTTTTGAAAATTATAATTTTTACTTTCATTTTCCTCATTTATGTACTCAAAAGTAAAAAAACATTTTTAACAAAAACAAACATTATTTCCTTTTTAGTCGAGAATCTTTTTCTTCCATGTTCGTGTTTTTTAAAAGTGTTTTCAAGAATGATTTGGATATTAAGAAATTATTTTTTAAAGTCATTTTAAACCTGATATAGGTTTTACAAAATGTTTTAAAATGAGTATTTCTATCATTTTTTAATGAGGTAATAATTTAATTTTTACCGAAAATGTGAAAAGAATCTTTGTTTTAACATAAATGACTTGAACATAATTTCCCTCCATAACGAATAATCAATGATTTTAATATTCCTTTATATGTTTAAAATTTTGTTATCAAAGAAACTATTTTTCCTAATATTATTATTTTTTTAGTTTTTAAATGTGATTTTATATGTTAAAATGGAATTTTACTCAAGAATTATTTTAAAGATTTTTTATGGAATTTCTATTTAAAAATGAAAAATACTTTATTTGAAATATGCTCCATTGAGGATATGTTATAATAATACCATAATTTTTAATGACTATGATTTTTCAAGGAATTATTTTAGAATATTATATGTATTATTCTCAGATCCAAGAACTGATACGATGTGAGATTTCAAGCCTCAATGAACCTGAAAAAATAATTTTTTAAAAATATTAGTAATATTAATATCACACATGTAAAATTCTCTTAAAAAGTGGAATAATTGTTCAACTAAGGTTCTAATCATAAATCTGAGGCCACTATTGATTTTAGTGCATGCGATTTACATTAGGTATGACATAATCTTTTTCGGTGTCATGTATTTCGCAAAATTGTGGTTGTCAGAATAAATAATAATATAAATTAATTTAAATAATTTATTTTATTTGTGTGGTGTATTGACCTTAAATCCTCTATAAATACCTTCCTATGAATCAATACCTAGGGTTAGTTTCATAACTTAGAGACTAAGAGGATCCATTGGATGATCATTGGATGATGACATCAGACCATGATCCGATCAAGGATCGTGTGGAAATGGAGTTTGTGGGTCTCACCAAAGAATAAAACACATGAACTTTATTCATTTTTGATCAATAAAAAACTAGTTATGATTTTTTATTTGTTTATTACAACCTGTTATTTTATCCTGGTCAAACGCACATCAATTCTGTGAACAAGAATTGATTTGTGTATCAAATGTAGATTTTCTTTATGGTAGATTTATTTGTTTTTTGATTATTTCCCTCTTCATTAAAAAAATTACATGATAATGGATCAAGAAAAAAAATTCAAATTTTAAAAGGTTAATTCCTCATGTTTTTGGTTTATGGATTTCTCACATGGTTTCTTCACACGTTCATTATGGTTAATTTCTTTGACCCACAGTTGGATGAATACCAAGTATATGATTGTTGAAAAATCATTATTTAGTGTAAGAGATCAATACTATGGGCGAAGTTCATGATCGAGTGTATGATTGAGGTGAGAAAAGATAGAGTATGATTATAGGTAGATCAAATAAATTGATGGTAACTATTATTCCCTGTTCGACATGAAATAACGATGATGTGGCCTGTGGGTGCGATTTCAAGTATATCTGAGCATGAATCTCAATGATCGACAATAGTAGGGGTAAGACAACCCCATATCCTTTTTTTCTTTATTTTTCTGTAGTGGAGGTGGCACAAATTATGACATAGAGAAGAAGCCATGGGTTCTGGAGAATCTTTAGTTACACAGAGTGTAATCCAAAGACATATTCAGTGTGGAACCCTCTATACCCCGCTGGGGTATCTGCAAAGAGAAAAATATCACACACTGTGTGAACCGCACTGGAGGCTCAGCATTTACCTTGGAGGGTACACAAACATGAAAAATTCTAGGGTATAAAGGCATCTACTGAGCACATTGAAAGAGCCATGTAATCGAAAATGACCAGTTGTACACGAGCATGACCAGGTGTACGTAGGTTGGTACATGGGCATGACAAGAAGTACCCAGGCATGGATAGACACTAAGATATGGGTGTCAGAAGACCTTTACATGTCATGTATACTTACTTACACATTTTTTATTTTGAGGTTTACATGTCATGTGAGGTAGCAACACATGGACCTACTAGGGGTTGGCTAGACACACCGTGTAATCCTTAGTACATACCATATACCCCCATTTGAGGCTATTTTGAGCCCTAAATTTAAGAAAATTTTAATGTAATAGGTTGAGTGTATTCCCTTGGTCTATCCCCTTGAAGGTAAATTGCTGAATTACATCCACAACTCTAGACTGTGATCCCTTCTGGGTGATGAGTCTCATATAGAGTTTATAGTGTCCTTCCGTGAGACCTAAATGTGATCCTCTATCATCCATTATTATACACTAGGTGGGGGTTTTCAAATAAGAATGAACTCCATAAGTAGGTCATTGATCCATCATCTATAAGAACATTTTAGTAGGGTTCATGGTATCATTTGAATACAAACCTCTACATAGAGGGTTGATCCAAATGTGTTTGTGTTGTCCCCCAATGGTCCTGAGTGTGATCCCCCTATTTGGTATCGTGGTCTTATGAGTCTAATGAGTTTTATTGGGCAGTGAACAATGATAATTACTTCTTGGATGAGTTTCTTTGATGATAGCATGACTCGTGGAGTGTGTTCTCCCAAAATGAGCATTACCTTGAAGCTTCGAGTAGAATCCTATATCTAGAAGCTTGGTTGAGACCGCCTAGAGGCATTATGTCCTTCCTAAGTATATATATGTTTTTTATTCTATTTCTATATCATTTTTCTCATATTACCACTCTTGATTATTATTTTTATTTCTTTTAGGGTGTCCTACTAGTTTTTGTTATACTCACCCCTACACGGGATCTGCCAGCATGTGTTGTGTCTTATGTAGATGACGACCAATTTGATGGCATCCGGGTAAGTTGGTATCTATATGTTATTTGGTTGGGATTATATTTTTTTCCCTTTATAGATTTCAATTATTTATTTTCATTTATTTATTGAGGGATTAAATATTTATGCATGAATTGGTTTCATTTGTTTTACATTTCAGTATTATATGGGCTAGGAGATCTGTGCATGTGTAAAGGTATACTAGGATAATTCCTCCCATGTGTGTGACATGCCTACTCAGCTTTGGTCACTACCCCCTATCCTATCGGAGGTGGGTATAGGTAAGTCCCAATTTGGGCCCCTTCAGGCTAGGTTGGGACATAGTGGTATCATAGGATTCAGTTCAATCTTAGGACTATTGTGTTGGTTTGGGTGTTATGGAAATATTTTTTAGTGCTTCGATTTTGGATTTTAGGCTAGAGACTATAGTGTTATTGTGGCGACCAATGTATCCTTGAAACTGGACTCTGATCACCAATCTTTCGAATCAGTATATGTAGACATTGGTTCCAAGGAAAACATTATTACATGAATTATATTAAAATGGGTGTGATTTATATGTCCTTCTTGAGTTAGCTCCCTAGATATACTCTTTGAATGTGGCACATCTTATTAATTTCTGGATGCCTCCATGAAGACAAAAAGATAGGATTCCACTATGTGATTACAAGTATGATCCACTGATTGATGAGGCTTAAATACTAGGTCATATACTTGAGATAGTACTTAATGGTGGTTTACCAGCTATACCACCACCCGTTGAGAAGAAGTTAGATATGAAAATATAGACTAAGGATACATGTAGGATGAGTGCATTGCATTAGTTCTAGAGGTAGAAAACTTCCATGTTTTAGGGTGACCCTAACCCCTAGTGGTTGAGGTCTAGCTAGAGGCAGTTACTATAATTTTCTAACTTGTGAGGACACATACATATCAGATCGTAGTCCTCGTCGTGAATCTTCTTCAAGGATCTACTGGGAGATGGTGGAGTTTGGTGACTCAGTCACATGAGGTGAAAACTCTCTCTAACCCATGCTTTGAGTGCCTCTTTAGGGAGGAGTTTTTTCAAGCCACATTGTGATCTTTGTGCATCCAAGATCTTATGGATTTATAGTAGGGAAGTATGAACATGGAAAAATATTTAATGAGGTTTACTAATATCACATGGTACTCCGTGGATATAGTGATAGATCCATTACTTAGAGATCATAACTCTGATTAGGGATTACACCAAGATATTGGGGCTTCAGTTATATCTCTTTTCATTCCCACATATGCTATAGTGCTTGAGTGGGCCTTCACAATGGAGAGCTTCCTAAAAGAGAATATGTAGGTATTGGGTGCTGGTAGTGGGTACCCTAGAGATGATAGCTCAATATTATGTAGATGATGATATCTATAGGTATCTAGGTGTGTCATATGATTTAGAAGATGATCCCATGATAGAGGATAAATAGTGAAAGACTCTCAGGATGGATTGAATAATCTAAGGGAGAGGCAATGTTTCTCTTGTGATAGTCAGGGATATATTTAATTGGATTGTCGAACCCATTGAATAACTAATCAAGAGATGGTTGAGGACTTCCCATGAAAAGATAGAGATAGGATCATGGAGGTTTGTAGGGTAGAAGATATAGTATAGGGGTATATTGAGTAGCATGAGTTGGTTTGAGGTTTGACCTTTTACCACCTCCACCCCCAAGTTGTCCATTCTAAGCTCAAGGGGATGATGGTAAGGGATAATGACAACTAAAGGATATAAAGGCCTATGACCATTAGGCTCTTAGGATGATACAAGGTCTGATCTGTGTCTTTTTTACCTTAGATGAATTACTGATAAACATATGTGTGATTCATTTCCTTCATTCCACTACTCATGTTAAGGACACAGAGATTTTGATTGAGCCTTTGTCTTGAACCTTTAGCTTTGAGACTCTGACATGAGGCGAGTTAGTGATTTTACACTTCTTTCGACAGTGCGATCTGACACTTGGAGGTGAGATATTCATATGGGATCTCTCTATTGTAGTGATGAATAAGTATGATGTCATCTTATGTATGTACTAGCTATCCACAATTCAAGCCTAGATTGAATAGTTTTGGTAGAGGATGCGGTGTGTCTGCAGTGATGGGATGATTTCTTCCTTTGTGGGTGAAAAGGAAAACTTGGAGGAGTAGGACACACTAAAGAATATGAGAGTGCATCTAATTACTCAACATTTGTCTAACATGACTCTTGGAGATGTGGATGCCATGAGATAACAGTTCCCTTTGGTGGTGGTAGAGTAAGAGGATGTCTTTTCGGAAGATGTTCTAGGATTATCTCCAAACATAAAGGTATAGCTATGAATTTAATTACACCGTGGGATTATCCTAGTATACACACTAGCATAATGGATAGATCCTGTAGAGATTTGTCAGATGAGAGTTTAGTTGGATGAATTGCAGAGAAAGGGCTTCAGGAGGTCGAGTGTATCCCCTTGGGAGGTATAGTGTTGTTCACCATGAAGGTGGATGAGAGCTTGAGGTTATGTGTGGATTATTGGTTCATAAACTAAGTGAACACGAAGAATAAGTATCCACTACTGAGGATCAATGATATCTTCAATCAGTTGAGAGGGGTGTGATGGTTATCGTAGGTTGACCTCTGATCATGCAATCACCAACTCTGAGTATGGGAAGAGGATATACCAAAGATGAAATTTAAATGTTTCTATGGTGACTAAGAGTACCTGGTGATTCCCTTCAATGTGATGAATGCCCCAATAGTGTTAATGGGACTCATGAACCAAACCTTTCATACTTTCATAGACCAATTTTTGGTGGTTCATCGATGATATCCTAGTGTACTCAGAATCCAAGGAGGAGCATATAAGGAACTTGAGGATAGTCCTAGAAACACTACAAGATCACCAGATTTATAGGAATCTCTCTAAGTGTCAGTTTTAGATTTGAGAGCTCCACTTCTTGGGAAACATCATTCTATATAGAAGAGTGGAAATAGACCTAGTTAAGGTTGAGGTAGTGATTGTTTGGGATCCAACCAAGATTTTTACCGAGGTGCAGAGTTTCCTTGGTTTGGTAGGGCTCTATAAAAGATTTTTACCCAATTTATCAAGAGGTATATCACCCATGAAATCTTTTTTCTGAAATGGGAATCCTTATGTGTGGACAAAAAAGTGCCAATAATTTTTATAGGATTTGAGGTAGAGGTTAACGAGTTCCCCCATATTGAGATTTCTAGAGGAGGGTGTATATTACGCCATGTTCTATGATACCTGAAGGTCTAGACATGGTTTTTTCTGATGTAGAGGTAGAATGTAATTTCTTATGGTTCTAGGCAGTTGAATTTGCATGAGAATAATTACGTGACCCATGATCTTGATCTAGAAATAGTAGTATTCTCCCTAAATATGAAGTGACACTACATTATGACTGAGTGGTTTATCTTTTACTCTAACCACTAGAGTCTCAAGTATATATTCTCTCATAAGGATCTTAACTTAAGATATAATAAATGACTAGAGTTTCTCTAGGAATATGAATTAAATATTGTATATACTCATGGGAAGGGGAAAGTGGGGGAATACAAACATAGCTTAAGATCTTGTTCTCAGTTGTTGGCCAAGGTTTCAATGTAGTTAGCCTCATTACAACTATCCTTTTTTGAAAAGGGCGGTTTTTCATATCTTCAATAAATGGTTGTTACCCCACAACTTTTACAGTGTGTTAGGGAATCTCAACATGGAGATACTGATTTTGAGACCTTATATACTCAGATATCCACTAGATATGCTCCAGATAGATTTTATGAAGGTGGGGATAATGTTATCATTTTCAGAAGAAGAATGATTAAATCAATGAAATTGCAATAAGAGTTGACTATGTAGTTTCATACAACCCATTTGGTGGTACATATAGTTGTGGAAAATTTGTAATAGGAACTCCGATGTCTGTTTTGATGGTTAGAAGTGAAGAGATGCATTGTAGAGTCTGTTTCTAGATGCCCCACTTTTCTATAGCTGAAGAATGAGAACCCGTTTCTAGTGGGTTTATATACACTCCTTGATGTTATAGAGTGGAAGTGGTATAGGATATCCATGGACTCCATGATGGAGTTACCACCTACATCCATGGGACATGATGCCATATAGGTGATCATAGACCGACTCACCAAGTCACCCCACTTCCTATTTATTCAGTAGTAGAGTTTTTTAGAGAGTTTGGAATTCATATATGTGAAGGAGATAGTATAGATCTACGGATTTACATTGAATATTGTTTCAGAACATGATGCTTGCATCACATTGCGATTATAGAGAGGATTTTAGGAGGCCTTTGGGAATTAGTTTCATTTGATAATAAAGTTTAACCCCCAGATTAATGACCAGACTGAGTGGACCATTTAGGTCTTGGGGGAATTTTTTCAATCATTATTGTTTGTTTTTGGACATATTAGGAAGGATAACCAACTCTTGGGAGAATTTTATAAAATACAACCATTCCACTATTGGTATGGCACTATATGAGGCCTTGTATGGTCGAACCTATAGGTCACCACTTTGCTTGAATAATCAAGGTGAGTCAACACTCATGGGCCTAGAGTTTGTGTGAGAAACAAAATATAAGGTGTAGATCTTCTAGAAATATAAGAGGACTAAACATATCCATCATAAGTCCTATGTAGACCGATGAAGAAGGCAATTAGATTTTGAAGAGGGATTCCATGCCTTCTCGAGTGCTTCACCTCGACATGGAAAACCAATAATTTGTATGGGGTGGAATGATATATTCTAGATTCCTTGGACCTTTACAAATACTATGTAGAGTTGGTATGGTGGAATACCACTTAGCTCTATCACCATAGTTATAATTGGTACATGATTTATTCCATGTGTTGCAGCTGAGGAGGCATGTGCATGACTCATCGCATGTTATTGATTGGTGAGAGATGGAAATAGAGGATGGGGATACCATTGATTAGTATGTAGAGGTTATTGAGGATAAACAGAAGAAGATCACTCAGGGGTGATCAATTCCCCTAGTGCATGTCTGTTAACATCCCATGAATCTCTAGTAGATATTCAGAGAGCTGGAGAACGATATGTGAGATTAACACCCTATTCTTTTTTAATAGGGTTTTCTCTTTTAAAAACCAAAATCCCTACGTTTTTTAGAACAAAAAGACTATAATTTTTCCATGTATTTTTTTAGAATATTATATAGATTATTTTTGGAGCCAGACACTGTGTTATCGTGAGATTCTGAGGCCTAGTGATCCTAGAAATAATGTTTAAAAAATATTAATATCACAAACATACTATTTTCTTTAAAAAGTGGAATTAAATTTAAATGGAGACACTTATTATAAATTTGAGTACATATTTGATTTCAAATAATTGGATTTACCCTAGGCACAAAATAATCATTATTGTTGTCGGGAATTTCGGTAAGGTGCTATCACAAGAATAAATAATAAAATAAATTAATTGAAATATTTTTTTAATTTGTTTTGACATATAGAATTAAATTCCTCTATAAATACAATACTGCACATAAATCCCTCGGGTTATCCAAATAACCTATAGATTGAGAGGAGCTATTGGATAATCCTTGGAAGACAACATCAGATTAAGTTGAGATCAAGGATTATGTGCCAAAGGAATTTGGGGATATCAACAATGATAGACAATGTCAGACCATTATTTGTTAGTGATCAATCCAAAGTCTAGGTAGGATGTGTAATTTGTGTTATTCCATCCCATTATTTAATCCTCATTGAACTAGGATCAATTCCACAAACAAGAATTAATTCATTCATAGACAATTGAATTTATTTATAGTTGATTTATTTATCTATTGATTATTTCCCTCTTCATTTTTCAAATTCATTGATAACAGATCAAGGAATAAAATAAAAAAGGTTTAATTTTATTCATCATGTTTGTGGCTTATGTATTTCTCCCTCGTATCTTCTCATGTTCATCAAACAAAATTTCTTTGGACTGTGGTTTGACTAATACCAGGTATATAATCATTGCATGACTGTTATTTAATAGAATGAATCAATACCATGGGTGTATTTCATGATTGATGGTGAGATAGAGTTGCGATGATGCTGGAGGAATATTAAAGGAAGATTTGATGGACTGAAGATACCCATTATTCCCAGTTTGACACCCAATAATGATGGTGTGTCTCTAGGGAGTGTTTTTAAGTATATTTGAGCCCAGATATAGGAGATCAAAGATAGAAGGGGGCAAATGAACATGGATACTTGTTTTTTGGTGAGCCTTTTTGGAAATAGTGGTGTGGAGGATGACATGGTAAAGAACCCACAGGTTCTAGAAAATCCTAAATTACAAAACATGTAATTTGAAGATGCATATCATGTGGGACCCTCTGTGTGGTGCTAGGGTTTTAAAATAGAGAAGAATATCACATTCCTTGTGACATTTGTCAAATGACACGTGAGACATGCTATAGGATCGACATAAACCTCATAGGGTACATGGGAACATGAATTTCGGGGTACACAGATACAACCAGAGAACATAGGAAGTGTCGTGTAATAAAAAATGTCCAGGTGTACATAGACATGACTTTGTGTACATAGGTTGGTACATGGGAACAACCATAAGTACATAAGAAAATATAGATAAAACTAGTAGGGTGTTATCTAGCCTTTACATGATATGTGTACTTACGTAAATTCCATGTATTATGAGGTTTATATGACATGTGAGGCTGCAAAACATGGGAAGACAAGAGGGGGGCTAGACATGTCATTTACTCCCTAGTACATGTTGTGTAACCCATTGAGGGTGTTCATATTCCTTTTTTTTCCTCTTTTTGGACATGTATTGATTGATATTGTTCCCTTGGTCAATCTACTTGAGAGTCCAATGCAACATAACATCCATATCTCTGGATTGTGATCCCTTCAAGAGGCTGAGTCTTTTATTGAGTTTGCAGTTTCCCTTCATGAGACCGTTGTGTGATTTCTATCATTCCTTCTTATACCCTTGGTGGGGTTTCTGGAATTGGAATGACCTACATGTGTTGGGGAATTGATACTTCTTCTAGGACTCCATTTACTTAGGGTTTTCAGTATCATTGGAATATGATCCCCTATATAGCAGGTTGATCCCAATTGGGTATTTTGTGTCCCCCAATGGTCCTATGTGTGATCCCCTTTCTGAGTATCATGGTCTTTTGAGACCAATTATTTTTATTAGGTAGGGCCTAATGATCATGACCTCTTGGAAGAGTGTCTCTGATTTGGATCATGGAGTGGGTTCCCCCAGAATGACAATTTCCTAGAATCTTTGAGAAGAATCATATGGCTATAAGTTTAGTTGAGACCACCAAGAGGAACGATGTCCTTCTTGAGTATATGTGTGTTTTTTCCATTGATATCTATATCCTTGTTATGAGATAACTATTCTTGATGCTTTTTGTTTAGTTTTTTTGGTTTGTCCTACTGGGTATTATTATACTCATCCATACATGGACTTTGTTTGTATGTATCATGTCTTATGTAGACGACGAACCATTTGATGGTGTCTTTAGAGGATAGAGAGGTCGTGGAGAATAACTTAAGCTAGAACGAAAAAGGTGTTTTCGAGGTGGTTACACTTGATAGTAGTCTCCATATTCTGAGTATTTTGGACTCTTTAAAGTGTTTGGATGGGATTGTATTTAACTGCTTCATCACTTTCAATACATTATTTTCATACTATGAATGTGGGATTATAGATATTTGCATGCATTTGTTTCATTTGTTTTAAATTTTAGTATTGTGTGAAATTGATATTTTTGCATCTGTACATTTACTTTATGATAATGCCTCCCATGTGTGTGACATGCCAACTCGTTGCTAGTCTATATCCCCTGGATTATTAAGGGCGTACTTAGGGTAGTCATGGTTCAGGCCCCATCGGGCCAGGTCATGACATCCTTATTATTTCTTCAGATGGTTTACGATCAGTTTGACTGGAGAAATATTAACAGTTCACATTCCAGTTATACCATATGAATGTTTATTTTTATTATGAATTGAATTATTATTCTACACTTTCATATGATGAAGCAATTGAACTTAATAAGTGAAAGGAAAGTCCCTCTATATCCCCTCGATGCATCAGTAGGTATCATGAGACAAACTAGTTTGGGTACTTGGTCTAAGCCTTACCCATTTATATATTATGTATTGGCATGAGGCCATGATAGTATGTTTATGATGTTCATAATCATTCATTCTATCATTATTATATTATTTATTTATGTACATGTGATTATTTCAATAGTTATGATATCCATGGATAAGTTTCAACCTCACATGATTAGTTTTATGACATTATTTAATCATCATTTCTTCCTGACATATTGTTATTCATATTCATGTTATTGATTAAATGAAACATGTTTTAATTTAATTAACTTTCACCATTGATTATGACTTATTTAATCACGATATCATATAATGTATGTAATCCATAATAAGAATTTGAGATTATCCCTTATTTTGTTCCCTTTCCCTAGGATATGAAGAATAAATCACTGAATGAGTTCAAGGATGAAAAATATTTACTTCCGCAATGTTTTTTATTTTACTTTTTCAAATGTAATGTGATATTAAAGTATTTATATATTTTACCAAGAGTAAAAAACTATTCAGTTATTTCGGATGTAATATCTTGTATATTATGCCAATGTAATAATGTTACCACCGACTTTAGGATATTGGGGTCAAGGTCTTTACAATTGGAATTAATGGAAGTTTAGTAGAAACCATTGGAATTATATTTAAAAAAACATATATTTAGAAACATAACCATATGACCATATTTAACGATAATTCTATGTATAAGATAACATCCTGATTTTTTTTAAGGTTTATAGTAGGTGTTTTTCTAGAAAATACATCCCTGTTTGGATACTATAAGAATACATGGTTTTGAAACTGATTGATCTAGTGGTAATAACCTTGAAAAGAGTTAGTTGAGTATATATTACCCATAATTCTAGTGCACAGTGAGTATATTATTACTGGACAATTGGTTTGACACTCTTAGAGCATGTTTTTGTGTTAATTAACATTTTCTCTATGAGAAATTATGATGAATTAGAGAATAAATCCTATGTATACCTATGATATTCCCTAGTGAAATGGGATAAAACTAAATTTTATTGGGATTATATTTATAAGATTAATCATATGTTTAAAATCATTGATACTCTTTATGAGGTATTATGTGATGAGAGAATAACATGATTATAGATATTTTTGGACACATTTATGGTAAAATAACATTTGTGTTTAGTATGCGTTTTAATGAAAAGTTTATTTGAGAAATTTTTCATTAATATTTTATATAAAAAAATTTAAAGGTATTCATAACATTTATGGTTAATATGATCATTGATATTCATGTAATAATAGTCAATTAAGATTATCCACTTTTGTGAAAAAAATATTCCGTATAGAAAAACATAGTGTTCCAAAAGTGATTTGATGATTAATGTTATTTTTGAGGATGTTCATCATTTTTTGGGAATGTTATTGGAATTATATTTAAATATTTTTAGACAAAGGACAACCATCATACCTCGTAACAACACATAGCATCTGGAAATGCTATAAGTCTTGAACCCACAAATGAAGGCTGATAAGGATGAAACACCTACCACTAACCAACCAGATGTCCTAGTTAACATAAAATTGTTCTTACTTTAATGATTTGATGGAAAAATATGAAGTTTGATTTTTGGTGTTAATGTTGAGGTTTAGAGATTAATGTATTATAATGGATAGCTTATGCTAACTATTTTGGTTTTGGTAAATATTTAGGGACATACGAAAGGAATTTTCACTCTTTTAAGGATCTTATAATTCATTAAAAGTTAATTTTAATAATTAAAAAATCATCTTGAATATTCATTTATTGGAGTAATAAATAAATTAATAATTGATTGAAGAATAACCAAATGATGAAATTTTGATTATGAAATAAAAATATATCACATATATTATATAGAGATATCTATCTTGATAATAAAATAATCCCTCAACTTTTTGAAGCGTATATTGAAATTAAATTATTATACATTTACCATCATTTCCAATGAATCAATTTACTTTTTTCATACCTTATTGGTATATGGAATTTTTTTTGTTAACATTCTCTTAGTCATTCATTTTCTTCTGATTAACGATCCCCATCACTCACCATAATTACATAGGACTTACTCTTTTCTTCCATGTTTTTATTTTTATTTCTTCTTAATCATCATAAATTAAGAAACATTGTTTTGTGTTACTCATTATTGCCTTCATATTTCCCTTACCCTCTTTTTAAGAGGATGTTTTGTTAATCATTTTTACAATATGAGTTTTCCAAAATAGAATTTTCAAATGTAAAACCCTTGATTTTTGGGAACGAGTTCAAAATTTGAGGATTTAATTTATTGAAAGAGAGTACACTATAACTCTATGAGATTTTAAAATAATAACTTTATATTCAATGACTTATATGACACACAACACCGAGCTTAAATGACCCACAAAATAATATCATTTAAATATAAATATTATAACCTAGTCCTTAAATATTTGGGCAGAAATAGGATTTATGGATTTATTAAATATACATAAATGTCCAACTAATTATAAATTTATTTATAAATGTTTATTAAATAATCACTCAAATTTTATTCATGTCATTTGTTTCTTCAAAAACTTGTTTGTTTCAAAAATTGTTTTTATTGCTCTTTGTGAGAAAATATTATAATTAATTTCTGAAAATTTTAGAAATTAATTTTTATAAAACTAATATCATTTTCTAAATTATAATATCAAAATTAACTAAGATTGTAATTTTATTGAAATGATTGATTCTTTTTCAGTGAATCCTAAAAATTATTGATTTTTCAAATGTGGTTATTTATTTTCATTAAATAAAGTAATTTAAATGTATAATTATATTTATTATTTTTCCTTAAAGTGATATATAAAAAATTTTATTTTATTTAATTTAATTAATTTAATTTTAATCAGCAATTTTAATGATTATTATAAGTTTATATTTATGCTTTAAAACACACTTTTTTGAAAACTATTTTTAAGTGCATAATATTTATCAATTTTAATTAATTAAAGTAAATCCTATTAAGGAAATATTTAATGGAAATTTATAGATAATATATATGTATATATTAATTGATATTAATATAATGAAGAATAATTGTAATGGAGTTAATGTTAAATAATATTTTCCTTAATGAATACATATTTTTTCGAAAATCTCTTGTTGTTGTACTTGAGAGATTGATTTTAAATTAAATTATGTCACTTATATGAATTTAATTTGATAAAATGTATTAAAGTTTTTTAATAACCATAATTAATATTAGTTAATAAGGTCAAATTAATTATTTTTCATAATGTATAATAAAAATTGTAAAACTCTGTTACCAAGGTTAAAGGTAAAATAGATTTACTGGGGGTTAAACTAAAGAGTTAAGAGTTATAATGACCTAAAAACATGTATAATTTCTATTTAATGGAAATATTTCGACCATGAATCATAAATGTTCCATAAATATCCTATTTTTAACCCATATTACCTTGATTGTGACCATTATAATAATTTAAGTAAGGAAAAGGACAAAATGTCACTCATTTACTTTTAAAAATAACTTATGTGTTAAATAAAATGTAAAAAAGAAGGTATTTTGGGTTATAAATATTAAATTAGAGAATAAATAATTTTTATTTATCATGGTAATTTAATTATAATTTTTAGTGATGAAATAATTACCTTAAATGCTTATTCAATATAGTCATAATAATCATATAATTAAAAATAAAATAAAATATATGATTTTAAAAATATTAAAAGTAATATAATTTAATGAAATTATTACATTAATTATTTTAGATAAATATAAAATTTTATATATTTTTTACAGTTATAAATTCAATCCCCATCTTTGTGTTGATGTTTTTAAAGACAAATTAAATAAATATTGTCAATATTGATATTAATAATATTTTTTAATAAATAATGATTTTTTAAATGATTTAAAATTAAATAAAATATTATCTTCAGTAAAGTGAATGGGAAATGGTTGATAATATCAAATTTGGTCCAATTATGGACCATTATTCTTTTTATTGGTGATTTCACGAACCTTAAATTGTAAAAACATAAATACTGTAGTAAATTCCAAAAATGGTTTAAAGAGGTTAAAAATGATATGGGTAAAACTAAATCTAAACATTTCCAAATTTTATTAGATACGATTATTTATACATAGCCTCATAATTTCCTTGAATCATTTCAATTTGGATCTATTTTAATATGAAAATTAATTTAAATTAATTTAATACTTTAAGAAATTCCAAGAGTGCCCCTCCCCTCAATTATTATAGGGAACCCCCTCTCCTATACCCACACTTAAAATTCCTTTTGGTTCAGAAAATAATTTCCCAAATACCTTAATTAATCCACCTATAATTTCATATAGGACTTGTTTTGATTAAAATACCATCCTAGGAATGATTTTGGTGCAATCCTAAAGAGGTTTTTTGAAGAATTGGTATCATTATTAACTGTGTGTTTTATTTTGATTTCATATACTTCTTCCTTAAAATATTGTTCAAATATGATGAAATAATACCACAATTATATTAAACATACATATATGTTATTATTTTAATGAAATATCATATATCCATATTCTCTTTCACCAAATGGTAAATGAAATAGTCATTCATATGAATAGAAGACTACCGCCACACAAACAAATGTAATTTTTTTCCCATCATCTCTAATCATGTATAGTTTTAAAATTGGGTTTATTATCTATAATATATAAATATATGATATTAGGGACATATCAATCATTCTGGAAAGATAATAGATCATATAATTTCCTACCTTTCCAGTCACTTAAAAATGATAACATATTTTGTGTGTGCATGTGGATTACCACCACCACAAAGTAATGTGATTTGTTTTTCATAATCACATCACATAAATGAAATATATGTGTGTATTTAAAGAAATAATATGATATATATGTTATAATTATCATTCTAGAATTATAAAATAATGATTTTGATCTTTCCATCATGATCACTGAGAATTTGAAACATTACTCATGTTTTAGTACGACTTATCATTTCTATGATTGTAACGTAATTCATTTTTCAAAAGCACATATCATGATTTGTTAAAAAAGTAAAACTTATGTATAAAAATATAAATTATTTTATGATTATTATTCTCTACATGATGGAATAAAGACCTCTTTTACCATAATCAATCCTCCTGAATAGCCCAAATGCCTTCAATTTTTTATTTTACTTCTAATAATCCCCCTTTCAATGGTTTAGGGGGAAACATTACAGGGAACACAGGATTAAGTAACACATTACATGATCCAGAGTTCTTAGATGAATTCATCCTAAACTAGACAACTTGGAACTACCCCTCCTGACATATATCGTGATGTCAGCTCTCCACCTTCACATGGCTAGTCAGCTAGCTATCCTATGTAGAGATTCACAGGCTTGGAACCGATGGATCTCCCATACCCTCTCATTCATCCAAGTTTTTATAGCTATTATTTGGTGAATGAACCTACTTTGAACCCTAATATTTATCCTTTTACCTTGTAAATTCTATCTGGTTGCATCTGCATTTCATGTGGACTGAAGGCCTTGAAGTGGCCCAAAAAACTTGAGGTGGACCTAAGTCCTTGAGGTGGCCCAAAATCCTTATTGGTCTGAAGTCCTTGGGTGGACTAGAGGTCTTAAGGACTATAGTACCAATCCAGTGGCCCGAAGGACCAAATTGATGAATAGTTCCGGCTATTACCGTACCAAAAAATACCTTCTATAGTACCTACAACATTAATTCTATAGTACCCCTGGAATTATGCCTATTCCAGGATTTTATCTCAGGTCTCTTGGATGCACTTGAAGTGTCTTAACTGACTGGGCTGAGGCTCAAGTTATCTTTTACCATAATCAGACAACCAAATGCATTTTGGAAATATGAACTGAATCTCATCAAAATGACTAATGTGGACATAATTGATTAAGTAAATGAACATAAAATGGTAATAAATAAAATAAATGGAATAATAAACATGAAAAAATGTTCTTGATAGTGTAAATAATTAACAAATGTTTATTATTCAATAAGATAAAATATGCACGTGACAAATCAGACCTGGGGTAAGAAATTTCATATCAATTTTCTTTTATTGAGATATATTTTATTGTTACGAACATATATTTTATATGGTGTATATACTACCCCATTTAAATAACTTATCATTAATCATTCATACTTAATGTTAATTTATGTTTCAATTCAAATTATTTCACTAAAGGGGTTTTTAATTGAAACTTACTAGGTGGTAAGTGTTTCATAACTCAATTTTTATTGTATTATATCAATTACTCATTGATTATAGTATGTAAATATTATGTGTGTAATGAACTTTGTTTGACATATGTTATATTTGAAATTTTTCTGTGGATTTACATTTTTTACACATAGTCACTTCAACATTATGATCATTATAATGGTTCTTCATCTCAAATTGCCCAATTTGTGACATATGTTATGTTGTAAACCTATTTTATTTTATGATGTATATAAACTTCCACTTTGATATGTTATATTTTGAATAAATTTACATTCATGATATTTACTATTTCATTCGATCTTAATTATTTTGCGGGGTTTGTGATTTGAATGTTACTAAAGTGGTAAGATTTTATTTCACAATCTCATCAATATTCGGGATTGTTTATGTTCATGTCTCTAATATAGGATTTATATGATATGTATATATTGAACTGAATATATTTTTTTTATCATTGGTTATTTTTCAAAATTATAAGTTTTCATTTCATTTTTGTCTTTAATGTTCACAAAAGATTAATTTTTTTAATGAAAAACAAACTTTATTTCATTTTTATTCGAGAATATTTTTATTTTATATATATGATTTCTAAAAGTGTTTTCAAGAATGTTTTTAATATTCCTCTATGATTGTTAATTTTCATTTTACTTACGACATAAATTTTCAAAAATATTTTAAAATGAGTCACGTTTTCATTTTTTAGACGAGGTAGTTATTAACATTTTACCAAAAATATTTAAAGAATATTTATTTTGACATACTCTTCATGAATGGAATTTACCTCCATCATGACCATTGAATGATTTTTAACTTCCTTTAAACATTTACAAGGTTATTTTGAATTTGTTTTTCCTAATATTATGAAATTTTTGGTTTTTAAAAGAAATTTTCAAAATGAAAATGTTTTTTCCTCAAGAATTATTTTAATTAAATTTTTATTTAATTTCTATTCATCAATAAAAAACCCTTTATTTTACATATGCTTCCTCGTGGATATATTGTAATGATACCATAATTATTATTTATCTAGATGGTTTATGATAAATTTTATTGGGGAAATAGTAAAATTTTGTTTGAAATTTTTCTAATACAAATGTTTAAGTTTATTATGTATTGAATTTTTATTCTAAACATTCAAATGCTGAATGAATTCAACTTAGTAAGTGATGGGACGAGCCTACTATAGTCAATAGATACATCGATAGGTCTCATGAAAAAAACTAGTTTAAGTACTTGGACAAGGCCTTACCCATTTATGTATGATATCTTGGCACGAGGACTTGGCAGTATGTTTATGATTACTGAAATTAGGAATTCCATCATTATGAGATTAGTTATTAGTTTCCTATGATTATTTGAATAGTTATGATATTCATTTATATGATTTAAGCTTACTTGATTAGTTATATGAAATTATTTTATCATAATTTATTCCTACCATGTTAATTTTTTTGTTCAAGTTATTGATTAAATTACATGTGTTTTCAGTTATTTACCGTTCCATATTGATGATGCCAAATTTAATCATAATAGATTCCATCATATAAAACCTTACTGAGAATGTGATCTCCCTCCTTATTTTCTTTCTTTTACATATGATATAAAGAATGAATCTTTGAATGATTTCAATGATGTATAATATTTAATGTCAATTTTTTTTATTTTATTTTTTTTATACATAATGTGAGATTCAAGTATGTATATATTTTACTAAGAATACTAAACTATTTGTTCCTTTGATATGAAATCTCTTGTATATTATTCCAATGTAATAAAGTAACCATTAGCTCTGAGCTACTAGGGTCGTGGTCTTTACAGTTGGTATTAGAGGAAGTTTAAGAGCACCCAAGGTAACTAGATTTAAGAAAACATTACTTAGGTAACACAACCCTATGAATATCGTTGATAATAATTATATGTATAGGATAACATACTAATGTTTTTGTATGGTATATATTATGCCGTTATCATATAAATATATCCCTGTCTACATATTATAAGAGGATATTGTTTGGGAATATATGCATCTAGGAATAATAACCCCTAAATGAATTGGTTGAGTATATCTTGGCCATAATTTTCATGCACAGTGAGTGTGTCCATACTGTGCACCTAGTTTGACACTCTCAGGGGATATTTTTAAGTTCATTCACATATTTTATATGAAAAATTATGATGAATTAAAGAATATGACCTATTGAAACCTATGATATTCCATAGTGATATGGGATAAACCTAAAGTGAATTAGTAAAATATATCTAATGTTAATAATATGTTTAAGAGAAAAGATACTCTTTTTATGGTATTATGTGATGATATTTTAACATTATTGTGGATATTTTGAGTGACAGTTTTGGTAAAACAAACCTTTGGTTGCGTTTGTGTTTTAATGAATATTTATTTGAGGAATGATGTTTTAATATTTTATTGTTATATGTATAATGTTATTGAAAACCTTTAGGGTTAATATGATCATAGATATCAAGGTAATAATATTCAATTATGATTATATGAATTTTTTGGAAAAAAACACTATATATAAAACCTTACTAGTTGGAATGTGATTTGATGCTTAATTTTATATTTGAGGATGTTCATCATATTTTTGGGAATATTATATGATTATATAAAAATTTTTCTAGAAAAATGATAACCACATATCAGGAAACAAATAATCATATCCAATAATGATACTCGGCTTGAACAAACAACTGAAGGGAGATAAGGGTACAACACCTACAATTGACCTATATGATATCTTGGTTAATATGACATTTTTTTAATTAAGTGATTTGATGGATAAATATGAAGATGACATTTTCATGTTATGATTGATGTTTATAGATTAATTTATTATATTGGATAGCTTAAACTAATTATTTTGGTTTTGGATAATATTTAAAGGTATAAAGAAGGAATTTTTACTCTTTTAATGTTCTTATGATTTGTTAAAAGATAATTTTAGTGCTTTAGGAAAATAATTAATCTTGGATATTCATTTCTTGGAGTATTAAATGAATTGTAAATTGATCAAAGCACAACCAAAGGATGAAATTGTACTTATGAAATAAAATGATATCATGAGTCTATATTTCTTGGTGTTTTATATATTGATAGTAAAATAATCACTCAAATCTAGGAAATGTGTCTTGAAAAAAAATGTTGTACGTTTACCTTAAATTCTAATGAATCAATGGTATTTTTCTTACCTCTTTAGTTTATTGTTTTCTTGTCATTAACTTTCTCTTGACTATTCAATTTCTTATGCTCAGTGATCTCTATCACTCCCCAGAATTATTTGGGTAAGACACTTTTCTTCAAGGTAAATATGTCCACCTCCCATTAATGTTCTCCTATTTTGAAACAAAGTTTTTTGTTACTCATAATTACCTTCATATTTCACTTTCCTTATTTTAAGAATATATTTTTCTTACCCTTTTTAAAATGAGGGTTTCTATAATAGAAATTTTAAATGTCAAACCCTTAATTTCTGAGTGAACGTAAAAATTGGGAGGATAAAATTTATTTAATGTGGGGAGAATGTAATAACCTAATATTTTAAAATAATAACATTATGTTTTATGGAGTATACGACACACAACACCAAGCTTAGACACCTCATGAAATATTATTATATAAATATAATTATTATAACCTAGTTATTAAATTGTTAAGTATGAATAGGACTAACTAATTTAATAAATATATATAATATTCCTACAAAATCTTAATTTACTGATAAATTATTTTTAAATAACGAATCAAATTTTAGTAAATACATTTTATTCTTCAAAAATACATTTTCTTCAAAAAAGGGTTTTATTTATTTTTGTGAGATAATATTATAATTAATTTATAGAAATTATATATATTTAATTTCATAAAATTAATATTATTTTTTAAATTATAATAACAAAATTAACATAGGGTTTAATTTTGGTATTTTTCTGAAATGATTGATTTTTCAGTGAATCGTGAAAATGACTGATTTTCAAATACAATCATTTATTTTAATTAAATTAATTAATTAAAAGTACCATTAAATTTTTAATTTATTCTAAAATTTATATATATACCATTTTATTTATAATAATCTAATTAATTTTATTTTAATTATCAATTTTCATGATTTTTATGTGGTTTTTTCTTAAAAACATAGTTTTATGAAAACTATTTTTAAGTGCATAAAGCTTATCCATTTTAATTAATTAAAATAACACCTTAATGAGGAATATTTTAAATTAAATTTATCAATTATATAACAATATATATTAATTTAAATTAATATAATGAATATTACTAGTCATAGAGTTAATGCAAACTCATATTTTCCTTGAAAAATGCATTTTTTCTTCGAAAAACCGCGTTTCATCGCGCTTACAGGTTTGATTTTAAATGAAATTCTTAAATTTATGAGAATTTAAATTGATTAAATGGTTTTAATATTTTTAATAATTATAACTTATATTAGGTAATAAGTTCAAATTTATTTTTGGCCATAATGAATAGTGAAAATACTAAAAAGCTGTTACCATGGTTAAAGGTAAAGTAGGTTTTCCAAGGGTTAAACTAAATTGATAAGGGTTATAATGACCTAAAACATGTATAATTTCTATTTTATGACCATATTTCTACCCTATATCATATAATTTATATAAATATCCCATTTTAAGAAATATGGATATGATTTTGACCGTTATAATAATTTAAGAAAAGAAAAGGACAAAACACCACTCTATTAATTTTAAAAATATATTATATGTTCACATAGTCATAAAAAGAAGGTATGTTCGATTATAAATATTAATTTTATGTATAAATAATGTTTATTTATCATGGTAATTTATTTATAATTTTTAATGATGAAATAATTACCTTAAATTCTCACACAACACCGAGACAATAATTATTTAATTGAAAAGAAAATAAAATATATGATTTTGAAAATATTAAGAGAAAAATAATATACATAAATTACTATTTTAAAAAAATTTAATAGATCTATATAACATGTTAGGGATGTGTTAAAGGTATATATTCCATTTTCATCTCGGTATTGATGTTTTTAGAATCAAATTAAATGAATTTTTATAACATTGACATTAATAATATTTTATAATAAATAATGTTTTATTTAATGATTTAAAACTCATAAAAACATTATATTTTTCAAAGTTAATGTAAAATGGTATATAATATCAACCATGGTCCATTTATGATTTTTTTTCCTTTTAGAGGATTTTTCTTAACCCCTAAAGAGTAAAAACATTAATACAACTGTAAATATCAAAAAGGGTTAAAGGGGATTCAAACAAAAAGATAAGGGTAAAACACTGATATAAAATTGTGAAAATTTTATTTTATGAGTTTATTTAGACTCAAAATATTCATTTATTATAATATTATCAATTAGTATCCATCTAAATATTATTATTAATTTAAATTAATTTAATACTTCTAGAAATTTCAAGAGGGCCCATCCCGTAAATTATAAACAAGAACTTCCTCTCCTATCCTATTCACACTTTAAGAGCCTTTTGGTTGAACCCATACTTACCCAAATTAATTAATTTATTTCCTTAATATGTATTATAGGTGTTGGTATTTTTAAAAATATCTCCATGGAAGGATTCTCGTGTAAACCTTTAGAGGTTGTTTAAACAAGAGGTATCATTCTTAATCAATCATTTTTTCTTTTATTTATTCTTCCACCTCCTTAAAATAAAATTCATTTATTCTGAAATAAAAAACATGTATATTTCATATAAAAAGATGTTGTTTTGATAATGTAATATCTTATATCCATCTCTTCTTCTATAAAATGGGAAACGAAATCATTGTTCGTCTGTATGTTGGATTACTAACGTTCGATCCGATATAATTAATTTTCCATCACCACGACTCACGATTGATTTAAATGATGAATTTTCTATATATATATATATATATATGATATTCATGAAATATTTATAATTATATTAAGATAATATATCATATGGTTTCTTTCCTTTTATTCACTTAAAAACTATAACATCGTTCGTGCGTACGTGTTGATTACCTCCTCCATGAAGCGATGTGATTCATTTTTATTAACCACATTACATGACTACTATATATAAGTGCATTTAAGAAAATAATATTATATTTATGTTATAATTATAATTATGGAATGATAAATTATTACTTATGTTCTTTTCATCATGATCATTGAAAAATGGAAACATTACTCATTCATACATATGACTTACCATCTCTAGATTGTAACTTTGTTCATTTTACATAATTATGGATCATGGTTGGTTTAAGAAGTATAATTGATTTATTAAAATTATAATCATGTTATGATTATTATTTTGGATATAATGTAACAATTAACAATTTTACCATAATCAAACTACCAAAGTCATTTTGAACACATGAACTAAATATCATGAAATCATCTGAGGAAAACTCAATTAATTAAGTAAATAAATATAACATGGTAATAAAAAAGTAAAAATAATAATAAAATCATAAAGGGTTACTAATAAATAAAATATTTAACATAATTTTATTCTTTAGGAATATAACAGATGTAAGTGATGACTTTGACCCGAGTTAATATATTTCATATCATTTTCCATCATTAAAGCATATTTTATTGTTATGCACCTAATTTATTTTATATCATGAATATAATACCCATTTTACATGTTATATAATGAATTATTCATACTTTAGTGTATGTTAAGTATAGATTAAAATTATTCTATACAAGGGTATTTAAACTCAATGTTATCAATTTGTAAGTGTTTCATAATTCAATTTTCTTTCATTTGGTAATGTCACTTCTTAATTGACTATATTATGTAATGGTTTGGTGTGAAATGGATTTTTTATATTTAAATATTTTTCTATGGATTTAAATTTTCAACACAAATTCACTTCATTTAATAATTATTACTTTAACATTATGTCCATTGTAAGTGTTCTTTCTCTCAAATTGTCTTCTTTAGGCCATTTGCTATGTTATATATCTATTATATTTTATGAGGTCTATTGAATGCCCCTTTTATTTATTATATCATGAATATATTTACATTAATGGTATTTAATTATTCATTTTATGTAATTTATTTCATGGGGGTTAGGATTTGAAAGCTATCAGAGTGGTAAGTGTTTATCTAAAAATCTCATCATTATTGGTGATTGTTTATGTATAAGTCTACACTGGGGGAGTTATATTATCTTTCTATCTTAAACACAATATATTTTCTTATGCTATATTTATTTTTTAATAATATATGTTTTCTTTAATTTTACTCTTTTATATACTCAAAAGATAAAAAAAAATTGTTAAGAAAAATTGAATCTATTTCCATTTTTAGGTGGGAATATTTTTCTTCCATGTCCATGATTTCTAAAAGTGTTCTCCATAATGTATTTAATTTTAATCTATGATTATTTAAATCCATTTTACCAAATATTGAATATTTAATTTTTTTAAAAGGTGACTTTTTTTCATTTTCCTTATAAGGTACTTATATAATTTTTACTAAAAATGTGAACCGAATATTTGTTTCAACATACACAACATCAATAGAATTTCACGCCATCATGAACATTCAATAAATTAAAGCTTACTTTACAATTTTACATGGTTCTTTTCATATAAAACTATTTCCATAATATTCTAGATTTTCTAGAAGTTATTTCCAAGTGAAAATAATATTTTCCTCATGAATTATTTTAATTTCATTTTTAGGTAATTTCCATTCATCAATGAAAATGACACTTTATTTTCCATATGTTCCACTGAGGACATCTTGTAATGTTAACATCCTCATTATTTCTATAAATATTTATGATCAGTTTGACTGGGGAAATGTTAACATTTTTTATATTAGTTTTTTCATTATGAATGTTTATGTTTATTATGTATTGAAGTGTTATTCTACCCTTTCATATGATGAACACATTTGAAATAGTAAGTGACAGGTAGATCCCACTATATCCTATTGATGAATTAGTATGTCTTTTGAGACAAAATAGTTTGAGTACTTTTTTCAGGGCCTTAACCATTTATGTAATATGTCTTGGAATGAGGCCTTGATAGTATATTTATGATGTATAACATTATAAAATGAAACATTATGATATTAGTTATTGATGTCCATGTAATTATTTGAAAAGTTTTTATTTCCATGGATAAGTTTCAAGTTCACGTGATTAGTTATGTAAAATTATTTGATCATCATTTATTCCTACTATATTATTATTTATGTTCAAGTTATTGATTAAATTACATGTGTTTTTAATTAATTACTTTCCCATATTGATTTTTCCATATTTTATCATGATATATTCTACTGTACGTAACCCATACTAAGTATTTGAGCTCATCCCATATTTTGATTCCATTCTTCAAGATATGAAGAATGAATCATTGAATGAGTTCAATGATATAGAATATTTACATCTATAATGTTTTTTATTTTATGTTATCAAATGTAATGTGAGATTCAAGTATGTATCTAGTTTACCAAGAATAATAATCTATTCATAAATTTGGAAATAGAAATCTTGTATATTATTCCAATGTAATAATGTGACCTCGGTCTCTTGGATAATATGGTAGGGGTCTTTACAATACATATGATTGCATAAGGTCCCTCTATACTAGAGGCTATATCCTCATCCATCACATAAATCCTAAAATTAGTTGGGGAACCCGCCTATACTGTGTATGAATTTTCTAAGTCACCAATACATGTGGTTTTTGGGTATTCTACTGATCACCCCAACTAGATCCTTGAGTCATAGCCCACATCTTCCCTGCATCCCTATGAGATCTTATCAATTCCACCCTTTAATATAACTTTTGAAGATGTACCATGTTTCCACATTCATGAATCTTTATCTAAGTCCTTGGAAAAGATTTATGATAATTCCCTCTCTATCCACAATCTAAGCATTGAGAACCTACAACACCCACATTGTGAGCTGAAGAAAAACTAGTCTACTCTGATTTCCTTCCACCCAATAATACCTCTTCAACCTTCGTCTTCCTACTATTAGAATATTTTCTCACTCCATAATTAGAAAAACATGTCATATTCACATTATAAGCTATAAGAGAACTTGTATGTTTGTCCTCCTCTAGCCCCTTCTAAAAAATTAGGACCTCACAAATAACTTGAGCATATTTCTTCAGGTCAATGCTCATAACTTGGTGTCTAATATATGGATGAAGGCCAATATCATACATTCTTTCCTTTTTTCTTCATTACTTTCCTAAATTGGATAAAATCATATAAATTCCATGAAATGAGCACATAAAGTAGATACCAACATTTCCCCCACCTAATCTCTATAAACCCCAAATCTATGTCCAACTTCAGCATGTTGGGAATGAGATCCTTGAATAACAGCAACTTGAAGGCCTCCCAAGTAATACCCTCTTGCTTCCATAAATAAACCATCATGAACCACCACCTAATGGTGGTTCATTGAAGAATAAAGGTCATTATATTCACCTTTATAAACCCATGAGTTTCCACTAGGTTGAATATGCCCTCAATGATGTTAATATAGTTATCAAAATACTAAGTAAAAACGATATATCGACCCTACTTTTCTTACATATCTTATTTCATCATTTTAAATACAAACACAATAAAAGACATACAAAACCAAGATCCAAAGGTTTAGTGTCTTTAAAACATTAGGACCATAAATAAAATTTTAAAAATAAAACTTAAACATTTATCTAATTCCTTATACTCTAGTTCTTATTAGCCCTCATGTTATCCTTAGTACAAGAAATCACATGAATATATAAATCAAATAAAGGGGTGACATAAAATACCATTAAGAGGATAGATAAAAACATGAATCAATGAAAAATACAGTGGGAATAATCATTTTCATCATAACATAGGCATATAGTCATAATCCTAATAGGAAGCATTAAGAAAATTCTTGAAATGTGTAAATTCATAAAGATGAAACATCATGTTTTAGTGGTCAACAAGCACACATAGTTGTGAAAAAATATAGCATCTTGTTCATGCATATTTAAAATTTTCTTATAAGATACATCAAATTACCCAATGAATTAGAGCACTATATAATTTTGGATACACTCATCACATTATAACATTTATATTACACTATATAATTCTCAGCTCACCCGTCACATCATAACATTTACATTATCTGGCATGCCACATTGAACATATATCTTCCATGGACTTAAAATAACCCTTGTAAAGTAATGGGTTTCATTTAATAATGCATAAATTCATAATATTTATAGATCCCAATATAAAAATGGAATAATATTCTTGGTATCACTCTTGATTGAAGTAGAAACAATCTCATGAGAAGTAAAAGATGTATTTTTTTGAAAGAAGAGTTGTTTTGAAAAAATATTTTCATTTTTCATAATACTATATTGGTAACATTTATATAATAAAAACATAATATAATGATGAATAAATGATATATAAGGAAAAAAAGGAATATCTATACTGAAAATGGGGTGATAGAGGGAACACCCGAAGAAAGAGGGTGGGGTTCGAGAATTCCCCTTACCTTATGTCTGAATGATTTATTTATTGTAATATCCTATATAATCACATTATATTAATTAATTAAGAAATAAATGACCTTTAATAAATTAATTTTATTAATTATGGTTTTACTATGTTCATTCATGGTCTTTTTAAGGAGTTATAGAGTTTAATTTCATCATTTGGGAGTGTTCATTTTCTTAGTTTCCATGATCTCTTCACTTGTATACATGAATGGAAGTTTGTGTCAAATGCAGATAAATATATATAATTTTATTATATTTTATTAATTATATTACATAATTTTAAATTATCTTATAAATATTTTTTTTATATTGTATTATGATGAATCATTAGATAAAAGATTATAATGATCGTTTTATGTTAATTTTGTAGTTTTTCGATCACAATGAACTCGTTTTGTTTTATCATTTATTATTATGTATATATGATATTTAAGAAACATAAATAGGGTTGTAAAATAAATTTTACAATATGTTAAAAACATTATGATGGTTTTATTTAACATAATTTAAGGTGTTAATGGAAAATGAAAGTGCATCACCCATGATGTATGTAAATGGACACATCACGAGCGATAATTTCATTTTTCGAATAAAAGAGATAGAGAAAAGAGTTTTATGATTGATCATACTTTAAAATGATATAATTAAAATATATAATAATTAATAGTGTTATAATTACATAAGGATTAGATAAGATTAAGAAAAAGGAAGAAATGAAATGAAATTTAAATGAAATTAAAAGAAAATGGAAGAGGATCTTACCTCTGGGATTTATCCTCATTGAGAACCTTCTTAGGGAAAAGGTTTTGGTACTTTGATGAGACAAATAAATCCTAGAAATGGGATAGTTTCTTGTGGAGAGGTTTGGGAAGAATTTGAATAAGGCTGAAATATTGAGAGGTGTGAGGAAAAGAGGTTGTGAGGGGTGGTATTTATAGTTGAAGAGAGGGGTGTTTTCTCATTATTATTTTCATTACATTATTATTTTGGATAAATACTATGAATAGTTAGAGAATTATAACTAAATATATTAAAATAATGAAGGATAATAAGATATGTGTGTCTTAAATCATCCACACATCATCTATTACTCCCAAATTCATGTATTAAGATTTTGTCTTAAATTATCGTATTTTTCTATTCATAAAAAATTCATGTATTTTAGAAAAATCTCAAAAATTAAACCTAACCATTTTTTGAAGTGTAGAATTAAAAAGAGGAACCCCATTTTATGAAAATAAATTTATAAATATTATTAATTTAATTTTTAATTAAAATCATCATTTACTTGGAAAATACTGATTTTAAAATTATAAATGATTTTATCCAACATTAAAAAATTACTTAAGGTCTCATAAAATTTTATTAAAAAAATATGACATAAAAATATTAATTTATGGATACATTTTATCAAAATATATTTTTTTTAAATTATTAAATTAATTATAAAATTAAAATTAAATATTTATGACTTACAAAAATACCAACACTTAATTAATAATTTTTTAAACATTTATTTACATAGGATATGATATAATTATACCATACTTTATTTTATAAGATGTATAAATTTTATTTATACTTTTATGGGTGAGATTACTATTAATTTTTCCATTTTACTATTCTTAAGGGTCTCATTACTATTCCTAAGGTCATGTAAATATTTCATCGTTATTGGTTCCCTAACTTCTAGAAATACTTATTATTTCATTAATTCGTCACTTATAAAGTTTTAATTATTGTGAATAAGTGATTTTATGTGATTTATAACATATGAAATTACTATAATAAGGGATAAATTCCAATGATAAATGTTTGGGTTTTTATATTCTTCCTCCTGTTTGAAAATTCACCCTCGAAATTTCATTTTACATAAATAGGTGAGGGTAATTCTCCTTAATCGCATCTTTTGGTTCCCAAGTTTCATCTTCATACTTATGGTTCCTCCACAACACATTAACAAGGTGGGTTGTATTATTTTATAGAACCTTATCTCTTTGATGCAGAGTCTTTACTGGAAGCTCTTTGTGTGAGAGATCTTCCTCCTGTTATACCACCTCTAAGTTTAATACATGTAAGGGATCTGGTATTTACTTCCTTTGGAGTGATACATGGAAAACATCATGAACTTGATCCATATTTTTTGAATATAAAAGTTGATAGACCAAGGATCCTATGCAATCAAGGATCTCAAAGTGGATAATGTACCTTGGGATAAGATTCTATTTTGTTCAAAATCGCATGACTCTCATCCTTGGGGATATTCAATGGAAACATTTATCTCCAACATCAAAATCCAGGTCCCTTAGACAATTATTAGCATAAATCTTTTTTCAGATTCTTAGATGCTTTGATTTGTTGCTCGATGGCTTGAACCTTCTCTGTTATTTGCTGTAGAAGATCAGGTCAAATTAGCTTCTATTCACCAACATTATCCCAATAGGTTGGAGTTCTATATATCATTCCATACAAGCTTCATATGGAGCCATCTGAATACTCTAGTGGAAGCTATTATTATATGAGAACTCAACCAAGGGGAGTTTTTGATACCATCCACATTTGAATTCCAAATAGAAAGATCTTATCATGTCTTTGAGCATTTGAATAGTCCTTTTAGTTTTTTCATTAGTTTATGGGTGATAGGCCCTACTGGAATTTAATTCAGTACTCAAACCATGTTGAAGACTCATCCAGAATTTAGATGTGAACCTGGGATCATGATTAGAGACAATCGAGATTAGAATCCCATGTAGTCTCACCACTTCCATCACAAATATGTTGGAATTTTTTTGAGTGAGTAATCTTCTTATATGGAAATAAAGTGGGTAGTCTTGGTGAGTCAGTCCACCATAACCCATATCACATTATTTCATTTGGATATGTTCAAGAGACCCATGAAAAAGTCCAAAGCGACATTATACCATTCCCACAAGGGTTTAAGAAATGGTTGCATCATACCTTTGTACTTATATCACTATGATTTAACTTTCTAACATGTCAATCACCTTGAGATATACTCAACAATATCCTTCTTCGTGTTATACCACCAGAAGCTTTCGTAGAGGTCAGAGTACATCTTGGTACTTCCAGGATGGATAGAGACAGTTGTGTTGTGTGCATTATAAAATAGCCCCTTCTTTATACCAGGTGATGAATGTACACAAAGCCACTTTTCAAACTATATCACACCATCATAATCGATATGGAACTCTTTCAAATTCCCTTCCTTTACTACAATAATTTTATTTTGTAACGCTGAATCATCCCTTTGTGCCTCCTTTATCTTCTCTTGGATAGATGGTTGGGAAATCATTTGGGAAAGGTATGATGTATTCATTTCCATTATGATTTCTAAATAGATCCTTTTCTTGTACAAGATGATAAGGTCTTTCACAATCTGTATCAGGGAGAGAGTGGTAGATTATTTTCTACTAAGAGCATTAAATACCTTGTTCACCTTACTTGGATGATAGTGAATAGAGAAATAATAGTCTTTGATTAGCTATAACAATCCCTTTTGATTCATGTTGAGATCCTTATATGTGAATATATATTTTAGGAATTTTTGATCAGTATATATGTCACACTTCTCACCATATAGGTAGTGACACCATATTTTCATAGAAAGAATTACTACAGTTAGCTTTAGATCATGCGTTAGATAGTTTTTCTCGTGGATCATCAACTGTCATGAGGCGAATGCTATTGATTTATCATTTTTCATGAGTACAAAACCCCATAATTTCTTTGAAGAATCATTGTACACTACAAAAAACTAAGCGTTTAGCAGTGGTTTTATATAAACCACTATTAAACAGTTAAAAAATTCAATAACTGTGACGCTTTCACCATCCCCCGACACCCCTGACCCCACCCTGTCGACTCCTTGAATCCCTAGCCTCATACCCTTCCATCGCCATCCATCACCGCCACTTGATGCACCTTGACTCTCCGTGCCTCGCCGTTCCTCTCCATTTCTCACCGCACCTCACCTCGCCACCCCTCGTTGTGGCTTTCCACCCCTCACCGCCGATCCTGACCCCCAACTCACCACCCCCTAAAATTTTTAGTGGTGATTTTAAATGATATTCCCACTCCCCTCCTTTTTTATTTTCATTATATCTCTATACAATGATTTAATAAATTTTGGATAAGGTTTATCAATTATTTAATCTTATCATGGTTATAATTTCCCATTGTTATGTGGTTTTTGTCTATAATGGGTATAGTGGGACACAATTTGATGAACTCACAAACATGGATATAGTTTCAGTGATGTTAAGAAATTGAACAATCTTATTTTTTTTATAAAATTGGATGATATTGATGGTTAAATGGATGTCCCATCATAGTGTTTTTTGCTTGTATTGTGTCGAGAGTGCTCTATAGACCATATAAGTGGTGTTGGACATGTGTTAATTATGATAGTAGTTCCCAGTGTATTTTCAATCATTTATACCTATTTTTGAAGTAAATATATAAATATAACTATTTATCAGTAGTTATTAATGTTATGTGATTTGATGAAAATTTTGAGAGTTGATATGGACTCATATGCAGCATGGATGAGATTGGATGAGGTCTCCCGGAGTATGGATTAGGTTCTAATGTAAATATGGAGGTTTTTGGTCCCTATAATTCAAAAAATATGTTTATTTTTTCATGAATTACCACTATAATAATACTGTATAGACATTGTTATAATTTATAGGGGAGTATTGTTGTTGAGTAAAGGAGATATGATGGTGTTGGGTCTCTTATACTTGAGAGGGTTATTCCATATTACATTGTGAGAGGATATTGATGAACCCTGCCTTTATAGATAATGAAATGGGATGAGATGTGAATATATAACCATACCTAGTTCCATTAAGAAATTGTATATGGTTCTTCTACCACCCTACCTTGTGTTCTTGGGTATCAGGTATGAATTGATATGATAGAATATAAAAGGAAATGAGTTGGATTATGGAATGTATTTAATGGATGTTTTACCGGGTTTGTAGTTTCATTATAAACATAAGGTGAACTGATGTACATGGAGTCATTATGTCCTAGTTTTCACATTAAATACAATGATCTTATGTGGAATATTTATTTTATTCCTCATGTATACATGAATATGATGGAATATACTTGAGGCACCTAGTAAGGCCACATGGAGATGTATTTCTCACAATATTCGTGGGAAGTCTTATGTGCATACATACCTTATATTTATACTTCAGCTAATCACATCACATGTAGTGGATAGGTCTTGTAAAGCATGATGCATATTTTTAGAGAGGGTGTGTTGAGGCATGAGGATGGATGTAGGACTAGATTTATTGTGTTTTATTTTTTTGGTTTATTTTATATTTTTCATCATCCCTTGGGTGATTAGTGTTTATATGGAAATATTAATTATTCATGTCATTTATTATATAATTTTATTTATTTTATTATTTACATTGATATGTGGTAGATTACTTGGTTATTTTTAAATTATAGTATACTCTAATTTGATGTATTTTCCCATGATAGAATATGTATTAATACCTTCTAACAAGTTTTCACCCACTTGAATATGTGTTGGAATGCTTGAGGTATGTCGAACCTCATCTCATATGATGATTCTAGAATGGGGAATTACAATGTGAAATCATATCATTTATTTCCTTTTATAAATTGGGTATATGGAAGAGGGGAATATGAGGAATTTATCGTATCTTGTGATAGACCATATATAGGCGAGTCATGAAAACCTTTACAGTGGTACGTCCTGGCTACCATGGGTGTGGGATTGTTGTTATTTAATTTTTCTACAATGATTGAGTTTTTATGGAATATAATGTTCTTACGGAAGTTGTTATTTTAAATTTTTATATCCTCTATCACTAGAATGAGGCCCACATACAGGAACCATATTTGGTATATATTACTTTCATGACATATAAATTAATGAAATTAATTGGAATTTTAAAAAGAGATTCAACAACTTAATGTGTCAATCAAACATATATAGATTTAAGAAGTATTTAACCTCAAGTTATTTATGTCACATGATTGATCCCTTCATAATTAAATTATTTATAATTTTGGTGATTGAACTCACGGTGTCATGAAAATTGAATCTTGATCCCTTCTTGTGTATTTATATAGGAAAGCCTTATTTAACATATTCATATTT
This sequence comes from Viscum album, assembly GCA_963277665.1. Lineage (NCBI taxonomy): Eukaryota > Viridiplantae > Streptophyta > Magnoliopsida > Santalales > Viscaceae > Viscum > Viscum album. The sequence continues at coordinate 1,123,772,829 of OY728121.1, forward strand.
TTTTCAACTAGTATATATGAATCTATTTTACTATTTAGTAATTGTTACATGTTCTAATTTTATTTTAATAATTTGTAGTCACATTTTGATATATATTGATAAAATCTGGGTCACATTACTAAGGAACAAACCTCAATATGCTAAGGGTTTGGAGGAGTTTTTAGATTTATCAATTTCCAATTGATCTATTGATGGGAGAATAAGATGTCCATGGCCTAAATGTAAATGTAGAAGATGGTTGAAGTGAGATAAAGTTTATGAACACTTGATATTGAAGCAATCCCTTACTCAATATTTTTTTTGGATTTTCCACGGAGAATTGAACGTTATAGAAAGGTTGAACACTGATTTCAATCCACAGAATGAGCTCCCAACTTCGTCGATAATGGATAATGAAATGAAAAACCTTATAAACGATGCATTAGGAATTACAAGACACCAAAATAAACATCAAAACAAATCATAACTACCAATTGTGGGTGATACAAATAGCAAAGTGACATGTGTTGTTTTTGAGACTGTAGTACAACCAGATCAAGAATGTAACATATAATTGGATCCTCCTCTTAATTCTGTGGTTTAGAGACCCGAAGCCTGACGTGCATGGAAATTACATTACATTTGCGGAATACTTAGTACATAACAAAAAAACACACACACAAGGATCGTAATAGTTTAGTGTCTTTGGAAACTCGGAACGTAATCTTCTAATCGTGGTGAAAGATCTTCAATATCTCCCATAAAGATCTTCCCTTTTTTTACCTAAAACCGTTTTTTATATCCTGGGGAAAAGAAAACATAAAAGGGTGAGCTCAAATGCTCAGTAAGGGTAAACAAAAGAAAAATCAATCACATCATATTCATAAGAACATAACTTTTGGAAATCTTAACCTGCAAAAGAGAGCATAATTTCATAACATGGGATAAATCATAGTAGTGAAATGAAATCCCAATAATCATAAACTAAAACATGAAACTTTGTGGCATATACACATAATCATAGAGAATCATTTCTTGTTAGTCAAGACTCATTTCCAAGACTATCTTAGTGGACAAAGTCCCATTCTGAACCGAGTCACCCTCGTTTCAGTCCTGTTTCACTGAACCGGTATAACCTACCATTCCAGCCATGTCTATCTCATGAGATATAAAATCTTTACCCAATGCATTGGAGGGAGATATAGGTCTCACCCATCTTATAATGAATCCTTTCTTATGTGTGCCACATAATCATAAATCATACATCATCGCATAACACACGTAACAAAAATGGGATTCCTGAAACATCATGACATCATAAAAAAAATCATATAAGGTAAATGACTTCATAAAAATAATTCCCTCACAACATCATAAAATCAATGTAATAATAGGGATAAAAACAGAACCCTATATTATCTTAGATGGAAAATAATTTTGATAAAACATTTGAACTCCATTCTTGAGGAAAATATCCTTTCTACTTCAAAAACACTTTTCTTTTCTTAACATGTCATACAATTATAAACTAAAAGAAGTTGATTAAAAAATAAACATGAAAACTTATAAAGGAATATTCTTGGAAATAATGTTTTAAAAATCCATTCTTGCCGTATAAGTTAAAAAAAACATTCTTCGTACTTTTGTCGGAAAAGTCAAAAAGTACCTTGTACGAAAATCGACAAAAGATTCCTTTCATATGTTTTACAAAAAAACTTACCGAAGAGTAAAATTGGATATAAAATATTGTAGAAGGACGGAAATAATATTACACATTGAGGGAACATGGATGTGGATAATAAATACACCCCAGTAATTACCAAAGTAAAAACAATCTCGGATAAAAGTGAGATTGTGATATTTCCCTTACCTTAGGTCCGATTTGCTTTGTACGTGTCCGAAGCTCCTGTATAATGGTTTAAATAATGTTATTGACTTATTCCAGAATCATACATATTGATATGATATCATATATGGTCATATTCTTAGCTTCTTATTAGTAATATTTCATTGTTACTTGTTACTCGGGTCTTTATTGCCTTTTGTTCTTATGCGTATTTTGCCGAATAAATTCTTATTCTTCTTTTAAGGTTATAGATAACTTATATCCAGAATGGTATTAGTGTAACATATATCATATTTATTCATTCAATTCATTTATATAATTACTATTTAATGATGATCATGTAGAACGAGTCGCATCACATCGTGGAGACGGTATTCCGTACGTACGCACGAGCGATGATATTGTTCCCATGATCGTGGAATTGTATTTAAGTTTATTTATAATATTTCAGTATAAATATCACTTTATAATAATCATATATAGTTACTCATTACACCATTATACCCATCCTTGTAAGGTGATGACAGAAAATAGATTACACCACGGCGTGGAGACGGTATTCCGTACGTACGCACGCGCGGTGATTTCATTTTTCCGTAGGATGGATAGAAGGTGAATTAGGGTTGTTTCATATTTATAATAACATATCAGTATGTAAGTAATACTGATGTTATTACTTTATCATGAAACAACTAAAGAAGAAGAAGTTGAAGAAGAATGAAATTGAAAAGATCGGTAATGGATATTACCTCTTCTTTGAAACGCCTCTTTGAAGCCTCCACTTAGGGAACTAAGATTGGTCTTTGAAGAAGACCAGGACCTCTAGGATTATTCTAGGGAAGTGGATAAGGGATTTTGGCAGGGGTTGGCCGAGCTTGAGTGCTCAAATTTGGTGTGAGGAGGAGGGGGAGGAGGTGTCCTTTTATAAGGGAGGAGAGGGGCACCTTAGGAATATCTCAAAATATTATTTTATATTAAAGTCAAAATCGGTTTATAATGGTTCCAAATGGTCTTATTTGGAAGCTAAAGTGGGGATGGGTCGAAATCCTATCAACCAATAGGATTTAGACAAGTTTAGGTTATTATTTTAACCTTATCAATTAGATTTAACTCTAAGTTAAATAATTTAACTTTTATCGTGTCTTTTTGTTTTCTTACACTATATGGTTAATACACTTACTATAACATGCCAAACGAACCCCAAATTGTTTATTATTAATATATATATCCTTATCTAAGTCATTTGGCCGAACCTTAGATTTTTAGGAATAAAATAACAATTAATAATATAATATTTGATTTAAAAACTATTTTGTGTCAATTTTGACACTATTTGATATATGATTTTTGTGAAAGTCATAACAGAATTATATGTTCGAACCAAGTTGATTAAATCAACACTAATATATCATATTAACCTATAAAATTAGTTTAATTCATAAAAAGTCTCAAATTACATTTATTTGGGCATTTATAACATCAATTATGTTAACATTTCTTTAAAAGGGTAATTACTGCATCATCGTTGTGTCATAAATAAATTAATTTATATAAAGTCTAAAAATTATAAATAAAATACTATTATGTAGAAAATCTTTTTATATTTCTAATGAATATTTATAGTCGAATTTATCTTATGTATAACCCTATATTAAAAATTATTTAGTTATTAAACTTTGATTTTAACTATTTTAACCCTTCTTTAAATAAAATAATAATAAATGTCCTAATCTAATCCAAGTGGACCTAAATGGTCATATTTTATTCCTAAGTTTGTTTTTGGTCGAATTACACTTGTCCAATAGAATTAGGACATGTGTTAGGGTAATAATAATATCATTTTTACCCTTAATTACCCTATTTACTTTTAACCGTGGTAAAAAAAGTAAAAAGTTACTATTCACCAAAAAATTATTTTCATCTCATTGAACCACATTTTAGTCCTTGATATTAATCGTGTCTCTTGGATTTTCAAAATTCCATTCACAGAAGCGGTAAAATTAAGTTTTATGCAAAATTCAGTTTTTAACCTACCACTTAGTGGTTTCACTATTCATAAAAAATTGAAAGTTTTCAGAAAAATGCCAAAATTTCACCCTAAGCTATAATTGATATTCCGAATTCAAAAATGATTTCTATTTTACAAAATTCCCAAAATATAAGTTGCATTAATTAATTTTATAATTAATTTCCACTGTCACAACAAATAGCGTGTTTTTAAGAGATAATAACTATCAAAAGATTAACACTTGTTTATGTCTGGTGTAAATGTGAAATTACATCCAATGACCAACATTGTATTGAATTGTAAAAATATATTCTAAATATACTTTAAAACCAATCAAATTAATAATTTATCACTATTAATTATTTCGATTAAAAAAGTTGTTTTTAATTAAAATTTAGTAATTTTTACTATTCATTAGAATATGAAAGTTATCCAAAAAGTACCAAAATCTCACCTTAGGCTAAATTCGATACTCCGAATCCAAAAATGAAGTCCATTTTGAGAGATAAAATTTCTAAAATTTTAAAAGGTGGTTATTACTATTCATAACGGCTAGTTTTAATAATATTTTAATAGCATATTGTTGTTTAGTGAAACTCGTTATTGCGTACTACACACGCTAACGAGGAAGGTCGCGATTGCGTGTAATGCAAGGAAAGTCAAGGATGCGTGTCGTGCAAGCTCCTTTTGGTGTAGCATACAACAGAAGACATTAATGAAATTAAAAAGAATATTTTTCATAAAATCTCGGGGTGTTACATTCTACCCCCTTAAAATGAATTTCGCCCTCGAAATTCGTCGGGGATATAAATGGTTTACTATTAAAAAGTTTCTTTAATAGAAACCCACATCGTAAAAAGGAATACCAAAACCAATCTTTAAAAACGAAAGTATGAAACGTAACGGTTACCCAAATAAACTAATCACTGGGTTTCCACATATGTGAAAATATGGATATGGAAGAGAAATCTAACCATCATGTTCTGATGGAGAGTGGTAGAGAACATGGCTATGGAAAAGCCAGCAATCACAAAGCCATAAATTTGTGACGATCTAGGGTACCATCTGATTCATCAGATATAAGGGCACTAGGACAACATTTTTGGTTTTCAAGATCATTTCCCTAAAGTTGAAAATTTGAATTAGAATAAATACATACTTTATTTTGGTACAATCTCACTGTTGTTCGTGCCTTGAACAATTTCCACTTCATCTCTTAAATAAATGAAGTTGAATTTGTTATTCGTGAAGTGTTAGCAGATCATGTGATAGAATGACGGGTCATTCCATCTGTCTCAAACAAAAGGTTAGCAAAAATTATATACATAAGTCGATCTATAGTGAGATTAATCATATATGGTTCCTAAAATGGACTTATACTTCATATATCATACTGATTAATATAATAAAACTAGTTTCTATTAAACAGGGACTTCTTGTAGGCCAGTGGTAGGCGATAAAGGCCAGTCGCACTTCGGTTGTGGGTTCGATTCCCACAGCCTTGTCCGACGCGATGGGCTGTCGCCCGTCCTGCAGGTTGTCCTTTTTCTAAAACTATATTACTATAACGTCCCATCAATAATACTAACTTATGTCCAACATAATCCATTCCAATCTTTAGGCTTATCCATAATACTGCAGTCCACTCTCATAACATAGTGAAAACGATTACTAGATATTTAATACCATCGTTGATCCCCATATATCATATGATATGTTTTGTTGGTCACATTCCAAATAGTCAAAGTCCTTAATCATGTATTCTCTTGAATACCCATTGAACCTTAGAGAAAACATGAATGCAGTTAAATGTTAACACTTTACACATACCAAAATCTTCAAAATTCTTTATAATCAAACCATGATATCACTTAGTCCTTATATCAATCATGAGCTCATGAATACTGTTAAACATTTCATTTTCTCGTTTTCCCTTCATTATGCGCATATCATCTTATTTCCAAAAAAATATCTCAATCACTTTGAATACCACATTATACCAACACATAAATATTCCAATACTTTATGATACGACATTATTTTGGAATCCCATTACATAAACACTTAATCATTGCACCACATCGTTGTCATATTCAATATCGCCAATAGTGATCGCATGTGACTTCCCTTTTTCCTTTGCCTTCAGTGGTTGCTCATGTTGATCATCACTAACCCTTGGATTAGGGCATTTATTAGCATAATTCCCCATTTCCTTGCACTTGATGCATTGAAGTGTTGGTGGTGCGTTCTCTACAGTGTTTGCTTTATTCACATCATTAGAAACCCTTTTTCCATTACTTCGACACTCAGCTGCTCGATGACCTTCTTTTCCACACTTAAAACATTTTCTAGTCCCTTTAAGACAATCTCCACCATGCTTCTTTCCACACTTTGTGCATAAGGAAACATTCAACTTCCTTTCACCATTATTCTGAGATTTCTCCTTGAACTCCATCTTTCGTTTCTTGTCAAAACCATGAGATGGATATGTAACACCAACTTCCATTTCTACCTTGATAGCACAACGCACGATTTCTTCATAGCTACTGAAGTCTCTTATAGCTAATGCCCTTCGAAGACTTGGTTTTAAGCCACTAAAAAATCGATCAACTATACTTTCAGGTTGGATGATAATGCCAGATGCATACCTTGCAAGTCTTGTAAAATTCGCTTCGTATATACCAACAGATTCATCATCCTTCTGCTTCAGCTCAAGAAACTCCTTTTCCATCTTTGTTCGAAGAATATGAGGGAAGTACTTACTGAAAAAAAGTTCTTGAACTCGTCCCATTCCATGGACTCAATTTCATCTCTTGGCCTCGTATTCTTGATAAGATTCCACCATTGATCAGCTTCACCTTCCAAACGATATACTGCTAAGATGACTTTATCATGTTCAGAACATTGAAGAACTGAAAATATCTTTTCAGTTGTACTGATCCATTGTTCAGCAACAAGTGGATCGGAAGACCCATTGAAATAAGGTGGACGTTGCCTCATGAAGGACTCAATAGAATATTGTTCCCTTCTCTGTTCATTTGGAAGTCCAGAATGATTCATAGCTTGTGTAAGTATAGCAATAAGATTTTGCACTCCATCTCCCATAACATTTGTTTGTTCAGGAGGGAAATCATTGCATTGTCCATTGCATTGATCAACACGGTTCCTTCGGGTTCCAGCCATCGTCTAAAACCCAAAAAGAATAGTGTGAGAGACAAAAATCATGCAAGGGAAAAGAACATAATAAAGGGGGAGTACCTTCAATATCTAACATCTTAGGTTTAATTATATGATCGTTAGCGTAATTATAGTACTATAACCTATACGTATACTTAACCTTAGAGACATCCCTAGACACACCTTAGAAATATCTCTAGGGATCTCACTAAAGTTCTCGCATCCTAGTTTCCAAAGGTTGACTAAACCTTTCCTCTGATACCAACTGTAGCGGTCTGTAATTACTTCTAGTGGACTATAATTGATACCTATCAGGGCACTCCATGGGCGGCTACACCCCCTGGGCGGGACACACCACCATCCCCAGTGGCAGCCATTTCCTCATGAAGCCCTTGGGCGGAGAGCCATGCTTCGTCCAACGCTCACATGTGAGAGTTCCCAAGGATCGGATACATTCCTTCCTCCTTTGCCTCTAATACCAACTGTAGAGACCCGAAGCCTGACGTACATGGACATTACATTACATTTTCGGAATACTTAGTACATAACAAAAAAACACACACACAAGGATCGTAATAGTTTATTGTCTTTGGAAACTCGGAACGTAATCTTCTAATCGTGGTGAAAGATCTTCAATATCTCCCATAAAGATCTTCAATTTTTTTACCTAAAACCTTTCTTTATATCCTGGGGAAAAGAAAACATAAAAGGGTGAGCTCAAATGCTCAGTAAGGGTAAACAAAAGAAAAATCAATCACATCATATTCATAAGAACATAACTTTTGGAAATCTTAACCTGCAAAAGAGAGCATAATTTCATAACATGGGATAAATCATAGTAGTGAAATGAAATCCCAATGATCATAACCTAAAACATGAAACTTTGTGGCAAACACACATAATCATAGAGAATCATTTCTTGTTAGTCAAGACTCATTGCCAAGACTATCTTAGTGGAAAAAGTCCCATTCTGAACCGAGTCACCCTCGTTTCAGTCCTGTTTCACTGAACCGGTATAACCTACCATTCCAGCCATGTCTATCTCATGAGATATAAAATCTGTACCCAATTCATTGGAGGGAGATATAGGTCCCACCCATCTTATAATGAATCCTTTCTTATGTGTGCCACATAATCATAAATCATACATCATCGCATAACACATGTAACAAAAATGGGATTCTTGAAACATCATGACATCATAAAACAAATCATATAAGGTAAATGACTTCATAAAAATAATACCCACACAACATCATCAAATCAATGTAATAATAGGGATAAAAACAGAACCCTATATTATCTTAGATGGAAAATAATTTTGATAAAACATTTGAACTCCATTCTTGAGGAAAATATCCTTTCAACTTCAAAAACACTTTTCTTTTCTTAACATGTCATACAATTATAAAATAAAAGAAGTTGATTAAAAAATAAACATGAAAACTTATAAAGGAATATTCTTGGAAATAATGTTTTAAAAATCCATTCTTTCCGTATAAGTTAAAAAAACATTCTTCGTACTTTTGTCGGAAAAGTCAAAAAGTACTTCATACGAAAATCGACAAAAGATTCCTTTCATATCTTTTACAAAAAAACTTACCGAAGAGTAAAATTGTATATAAACTATTGTAGAAGGATGGAAATAATATTACACATTGAGGGAACATGGATTTGGATAATAAAATACACCCCAGTAATTACCAAAGTAAAAACAATCTCGGATAAAAGTGAGATTGTGATATTTCCCTTACCTTAGGTATGATTTGCTTTGTACGTGTCCGAATCTCCTGTATAATGGTTTAAATAATGTTATTGACTTATTACAGAATCATAAATATTGATATGATATCATATATGGTCATATTCTTAGCTTCTTATTAGTAATATTTCATTGTTACTTGTTACTCGGGTCTTTATTGCCTTTTGTTCTTATGCGTGTTTTGCCGAATAAATTCTTATTCTTCTTTTAAGGTTATAGATAACTTATATCCAGAATGGTATTAGTGTAACATATATCATATTTATTCATTCAATTCATTTATATAATTACTATGTAATGATGATCATGTAGAACGAGTCGGATCACATCATGGAGACGGTATTCCATACGTACGCACGAGCGATGATATTGTTCCCATGATCGTGGAATTGTATTTAAGTGTATTTATACTATTTCAGTATCAATATCACTTTATAATAATCATATATAGTTACTCATTACACCATTATACCCATCCTTGTAAGGTGATGATTGAAAATAGATTACACCACGGCGTGGAGACGGTATTCCGTACGTACGCACGCGCGATGATTTCATTTTTCCGTAGGATGGATAGAAGGTGAATTAGGGTTGTTTTATATTTATAATAACATATCAGTATGTAATTAATACTGATGTTATTACTTTATCATGAAGCAACTAAATAAGAAGAAGTTGAAGAAGAAAGAAATTGAAAAGATCGGTAATGGATATTACCTCTTCTTTGAAACGCCTCTTTGAATCCTCCACTTAGGGAACTAAGATTGGTCTTTGAAGAAGACCAGGACCTCTAGGATTATTCTAGGGAAGTGGATAAGGGATTTTGGCAGGGGTCGGTCGAGCTTGAGTGCTCAAATTTGGTGTGAGGAGGAGGGGGAGGAGGTGTCCTTTTATAAGGGAGGAGAGGGGCACCTTAGGAATATCTCAAAATATTATTTTATATTAAAGTCAAAATCGGTTTATAATGGTTCCAAATGGTCTTATTTGGAAGATAAAGTGGGGATGGGTCTAAATCCTATCATACAATAGGATTTAGACAAGTTTAGGTTATTATTTTAACCTTATCAATTAGATTTAACTCTAAGTTAAATAATTTAACTTTTACCGTGTCTTTTTGTTTTCTTACACTATATGGTTAATACACTTACTATAACATGCCAAACGAAACCCAAATTGTTTATTATTAATATATATCCTTATCTAAGTCATTTGGACGAACCTTAGATTTTTAGGAATTAAATAACAATTAATAATATAATATTTGATTTAAAAACTATTTTGTGTCAATTTTGACACTATTTGATATATGATTTTTGTGAAAGTCATAACAGAATTATATGTTCGAACCAAGTTTATTAGAGCAACAATAATATATCATATTAACCTATAAAATTAGTTTAATTCATAAAAAGTCTCAAATTACATTTATTTCGGCATTTATAACATCAATTATGTTAACATTTCTTTAAAAGGGTAATTACTGCATCATCGTTGTGTCATAAATAAATTAATTTATATAAAGTCTAAAAATTATAAATTAAATAAAATTATGTAGAAAATATTTTTATCTTTCTAATGAATATTTATAGTCGAATTTATCTTATATATAACCCTATATTAAAAATTATTTAGTTATTAAACTTTGATTTTAACTATTTTAACCCTTCTTTAAATAAATTAATAATAAATGTCCTAATCTAATCCAAGTGGACCTAAATGGTCATATTTTATTCCTAAGTTTGTTTTTGGTCGAATTACACTTGTCCAATAGAATTAGGACATGTGTTAGGGTAATAATAATATCATTTTTACCCTTAATTACCCTATTTACTTTTAACCGTGGTAAAAAAAGTAAAAAGTTACTATTCACCAAAAAATTATTTTCATCTCATTGAACCACATTTTAGTCCTTGATATTAACCATGTCTCTCGGATTTTCGAAATTCCATTCACAGAAGCGGTAAAATTAAGTTTTATGCAAAATTCAGTTTTTAACCTACCACTTAATGATTTCACTATTCATCAAAAATTGAAAGTTTTCAGAAAAATGCCAAAATTTCACCCTAAGCTATAATTGATATTCCTAATTCAAAAATGATTTCTATTTTAAAAATTTCCCAACATATAAGTTGCATTAATTAATTTTATAATTAATTTCCGCTGTCACAACAAATAGCGTGTTTTTAAGAGATAATAACTATCAAAAGATTAACACTTGTTTATGTCTGGTGTAAATGTGAAATTACATCCAATGACCAACATTGTATTGAATTGTAAAAATATATTCTAAATATACTTTAAAACCACTCAAATTAATAATTTATCACTATTAATTATTTCGATTAAAAAAGTTGTTTTTAATTAAAATTTAGTAATTTTCACTATTCTTCAGAATATGAAAGTTATCCGAAAAGTACCAAAATTTCACCTTAGGCTAAATTCGATACTCCGAATCCAAAAATGAAGTCCATTTTGAGAGATAAAATTTCTAAAATTTTAAAAGGTGGTTATTACTATTCATAACGGCTAGTTTTAATAATATTTTAATAGCATATTGTTGTTTAGTGAAACTCGTTATTGAGTACTACACACGCTAACGGGGAAGGTCGCGATTGTGTGTAATGCAAGGCAAGTCAAGGATGCGTGTCGTGCAAGCTCCTTTTGGTGTAGCATACAACACAAGACATTAATGAAATTAAAAAGAATATTTTTCATAAAATCTCAGGGTGTTACATGTGGAGTCTAATTTATGAAAAAACTTCACTAAGCAGACATATTTATTTCAAGGTTTAGTTGATGATGGAAATCAAGAGTTTTATATTGGGTGTTTTTAATATTCAAAACATTCTTTTCTATAGAAGTTGTACCATATCAAATGCCTATATGGAATTAAAAATAAGGTGACATACTTGATATTGGAATTTTTGCATGATGCATTTTTTGAAGAAAAGAACCCTGAGTCTTTTATGATATGGAAAACAATTGTTCACAATCTTGTTTTTAATTATACAAAAATTCATGCATGTCCCAATGTTTGTATTCTTGATTTGGGAGATGATTCAAGAAGACAATATTACAAGAAATTTTCTTCTTTTAGATGACAGTATATGGGTGATGTTTCTTACGTGAACATTGGTACATGCATGAATACTGATACTTGAACATGGTTTTTAGAAGATTTGATGTTTCTTGATCGAGGTACTCTAAAACTGGCTATAAAGTTCGACGCTTACAACGTGAATGTCTTAATATTCCATACATTTGATCCAGAAGCAGGTTTGAAAACACAAAATAGTGTAATATTTATGTTTTTTTAAGTGAAATACTTTGGATATTTTACATATATTATCAAATTAAACTACCATTGACATTTTTCAGTTGTTTTATTTCAATGTAATTGGTTGGATATTATCAGGGGTGTGAAAAGAGATTCCTTGAAATTTACTTATGTGAACTTCTCTCACTTGATGTATGTGGGTGACCATGAACTAATTGATATGTATATCTTATCTTCACAATAGAAAATGTTATTTTCTGTGAAATATTTCATGGATGAAGGGTGTAGTGTATTTTCTCACGTAAAACAAAGAGACTTGTATGAATTGGGTGATAAATTGGAATATTTGACCTTTAACATTGAATCCCATCAATAAAAAATTGCAGACTTATTTTCCCATCATGATATTTAAAATATTAGTCTTTAAAGAGTTTATAATGTAGATGAAGTAGCGATGGTGTAGGAAAACGACATGATTTATGGAGTAAATGATTGTATGTGCAGTTATCCATTCATTTATCAACCACTTATGTCATTTGTGCAGTCATTCATTATCATTGTTATGTATATTTTGTTTTTTTATTACTATACATGTTTTATCATTTCTATTTTTTTATATATGAATTTTTCAAAATATATGTTCTTCACCTAATTTTATTTCATTAAATGATAGTAATGCCAAGGAGGAAGCGTTATACTCACATTGTGGGGTCAAAGAGTTTTTCTTGAAGGTTATCCACTCTAGTAATCTTTTCATTAGTTTAAATATTTATTAGAAAATGTTATCTATTGAATATATTAAAATTTTTATTTAGAATTGTTTAATGCAGTCACAGAGTTTGGGCCACCAAGAATCCTAAACAGAATTGTGGTTTAATGTTCGTAAAACATCTAATGGGTATTTTTCGAATTAGCCTACCAAAGAAGTTGTCGGTATAAATCTTTTTTCATTATAATATTTTTTATCAGTGTCCCTGTGCTCATATATATTTCTTGTAATATGATTGATACTTGATTTATTGGTAAAAATTAAAGAACAATGGGATGCCAATCCCACACAGTCTTACTCAGTCTCCCATGATGGCCATGTTGGTAAAGTCTGTAAGAAGGAGCATCCTGGTTGAGTGCGTAGGATGGGTTTGGGACTATTACCATCTAAGGTCTTAGGTAGGAAAATAGGGATTTCAAGTGATGAATGGTGGTTATAAGTTAAATCAAATAACGTTAAAATAATTTAGTTAACAAACATTTATTTATTTTATATTTAAATATAAATATACAACATTATTTCATTTTTAATATATTTGTCATACAGGTCCCGGTATTTGGAAGAAGAGATAGAGGCGGTGAGGGTGATGAGCAGAGTTCATCATTTGTTAATGATTAGTGGAGAGGGTTCGTTCATGTATAATTACTTCCATTATGGGTATTTTTTATATTTGAATTATATTTTAGATGGGATAAGGACAACGAGTTCCCTATGTGTGTGTTGTATAACCATGTATCTATATGATGTGTTTCAACTAACTATGGAAATATAAATTTATTTATGATCATATATGATGTTTAGTTTCTTGTCTCTATTTCACATATAGGTTGATCTGACTATTATATTATACTATTTATCAATGTTTTTTCATGGTTCCTTATTAATTTGTTTATACTCACACCTGTATAAGATTTTCATGCATGTTTTTTTCTTATATAGACAACTGGAAGATGGTTTCCTTAGTGGACCTAGTATCTATGGAACATATAAGTAAGTGGAGGCACTGACCATGATTGGAGGTCAGACTTAGGGATCTTGAGTTGATAACTCCTCTTCTTTTCACATTCAATTGTTTCTAGATTGCGAACTACTTTCCTTATTCTTAGTTAGGAATGTATTTTAGCCTTTTCATTTCTTGGATATTTATATACCTCATTCTAATATATTTCCTAGTGGTTACTACATGAATTTTTTACACCAAGAGGTTTTATTTTATAATACATATGAAGTATTTCATGGAGTTGAGTGTGTGTATGTGTGTGTGTGTTCAAATAGAATAGGATAAAGCCTCCCAAATCAGTGAAATAATTACTATTTGATTGTCTCTATCCATTCAACTATTGGGGTTGAACATGTGGTGTCACTCTCAGCTTACTGGTGTCCCATGTAGGGCCCCTATAGGTCAATTCATGACATAAAACACCAAGGTTTTCTCCAAGACTGTAATATTTATCTAACCCCAACCATTATAGGAAAGTCTATACCCTTTTACAAATCTAACATCATGAACCAGTCCTACTGACCAAGGATCATTCTATGTTATCTCTCACCAAACTAAGTTCCTATATCACTTATCAATACAGTGATATCTCAAGCCTATAACATATAGGATAACCCCTATCTATCCGACCCCCTATTTGATTATTATCCTCTTTTTTTCATCTTCTTGGTTATATCTCAATCATGATGGGTTGGGTGATCTCCCTTTAGGGATATATTTGTGCTCAATTTTTGCATGGACCCTGTTTTTTGAGCTCTATCCTGTTGGTCTTAGATATGCTATGGGGATGTAATCGGGTAACTCAGACTATGTAGATTCTTGTTAGTCAAGGCACATAGAGGCATATATGCTGTTTTTTGTGATCTCATAAAGGGGTGGGATCAATGTTGGATGTCCTAGTATTTCATAAATTATTTACCCATTATATAAATCCATTTAAATTTTAATCCTCACTTGTGGAAGTTTATATCATTTATGGATATTTAGGGTGATTTATCCTTTGTATAATCATTACTTATTGGTTTTGTATCATTAATCACCATTTTTTTGAAAATGGAATAAATGATGGATGCTTTGATTTTGAGAATTATTTCTTTATTATTAAATTATTATATCTTGTTTGTAATTTTTGAGGATTTAGTTTTAACATGTCAAGCCTAATTTTAATGGAAGAAAGTTGATTATTTATAGCTAGTTTTAAATTTATTAAATTTATGTTTTCCATTGAAATGTGTAGTGTAATATTTTAAGGAATCAACATACATTTAATGAAAAATGTATTGAGAAATATATTGATTCTTTAAATGTATTGAGAAATGTATTATTGATTATTTAAAAGTGTTGATTTATTCAATGTATTTATATATTATTGATTAATTTAATGTGTTGTGTCTTGTTTTATTCGTTCAATGTATTGAGAAATGTATTATTTCATTCAATGTGCTGTTTTCCTTGTTCAATGTATTGAATCTTTATATTTTTTTGAGAATCAACGTATGTTGATTGTTTAGTTTTTACATGTGTGGTTTTCCTTGTATGTTGATGATATATTTTATGATCTAGTAAAATGTTTAGTGTTACTGTTGTGTTATTCTGGCTATAGGTTCTGGGGCTACATAACCTATAGTGTATTTTCTTTTGTAATTCAAGATATAGCGGTGGTTTGAACCACTGCTAGATATAGGTTTTTTTTCATAGAGGTTTAAACAGCTACAATATTATGGTATTTTTTTGGGGTGGAGGTTTTATCCTTATTAGTGATGGTTTTTTTTCAATAAAATGTTTATAATTTAACAGAGGTTAAAAAACAACTTTATATCTCGGTTATGTTTAAGTGAAAAGAGCCGTTTAAACTAAAAAAACTACTGCTAAATAAGAGTTCTACGAAACTTTCCAGAAACCACTTATAAATGGAGGAAACCACCGTGTGTTGAATGCCAACACCAATTTTAGTGGAGGTTTTTTGAAATTGTTGCAAAACCATCTAGCGGTATTTTAAACCGCCGTTAAATTGAAATTTTTTTCATAGTGGTATATTAGAAATCTTTCTCCACTTTTTGGTAATGTGAGTACAAGTGTAGTGATCAACCTTATCTTTATCTCTTTGAATATTTCCTCACATTCTTCCATCCAAACATACATTAACCCCTTCCTTGTTAACATATTTAGGATGCTTGACAATCATGAGAAAATTCTCAAATAATGCTGGTAGTACCCATCTAATCCATGAAATCATTGTATTTTCATGAAAAAGAGGGTTTGGGACATTCCTCAATTTCCTTTATTTTATAAGGGTTCACATAAATTCCATCAATTGTGATCATAAGTCCAAATAACGTGACTTACATCATAAAAAATTCACACTTTTTGAACATAGCATACAACTTCTCCTTCCTTAATATTCCAAAAACAAGCCTCGTATGTTCTTCATGTTCCTCATTTATCTTGGAGTACATGAGAATGTAATTTATAAAAACTAAAACAAATTTTTCGAGGTAATTTCTATAGACTCTATTCATCAAATCCATGAAGATTTTGGTGGCATTAGTAAGTCTGAAAGGCATCACCAGAAACTCGTAGTTCCCATAAATTTTACGGAAGGTAGTCTTTTGAATATATTAATTCTCCACATTTAGCCAATGATATCTAGAATGAAGATCCACCATTGAGAATTAATGAGATCATCACAACTGATTGAATAAGTCATAAATCCTTGGAAGAGGAAACTTGTTATTTATGGTGATCTTTTTGAGTTCTTGATAATCGATACACAACCACATTGATCCATCCTTCTCGAAAAATAACACTGGTGAACCCCAAGGTGATGCACTAGTGCATATGAACTATTTTTCTAAATGAACTTGCAGCAACTTCATTAAATCATCCAATTAAATAGGATCCATCCTATAATAACCCTTTGAGATAAGAGTATCTCCAGGTATGAGTTCTATTAATAAACCTACCTCATGATTCAGGGGAAGTCTAGGTAACTCTTCTAGAAATACATCACTATATTACCTCACAATGGGAATTTCCTCTAGGTTGATACCTTCCTTTGATTCAACCATTTGATTGAGGTATGCTTTTTTATTGGGAATCAACACCCACACCATTGAAGTATTTTCCAAAGGAGATTCATGATCTTCCTTTCATTTGTATAGGATAATGGCCTGGTTCTGAATACGAAAAGATATTTTATTTCCCCGATAGTTTGTATGTTATCTATATTACAAGATCCAATCCATTCCCATTATAGCTTCAAATTACACCAAGGTAAGTATCATGAGATTCACTGGAAGAATATTCCCACATATTCTAATAGGAGAAGAGTGAAACACATTTGTTTCAATGATTGCACCACTTGGTGTTTTTACATATATCTCTACTTCAAGGTTCTTGGGCTTCAATTCAACAGTTCTAGAAAACAAGAATGATATATAGGAATACATAGAACTGAAATCAAGTATGTCCTTTTCCATTATTAAGTTATTATGAAGTGTAGCTTGTATGAATTCATTTTCTTGCTCTACTTCAGTAGTAATGTTGTTATAAGCCTTGCCTTGCTAATTTGGATTTGGTGACTACTGATGTTGATTACCCCCAATGACTCTAGGATTAGTGCATTTACTATTATAGATCCCTTTCTCATTACAGTTGTAGTATTGGACCATGGGTGGCGATCTTCTTTCCTCCATCACATTTCCCTACTTCCTCATGTATTTTCAACATTCATGAGCATGGTGGGATTCTTTCCCACACTTGAAGAATTTCCCCATCACTTTGAGGAACTTCCCATGATGATTATTCCCACATTTTTGACATGTGGGTAGTTGAGTATTCTTTCCACATGTCTCATTATATCCTTTGACTTAAGACTCCATGTTTCATTTTTTTATAACTATAGACGTGAGACAATTATCTGAAATCCATCCCTACTTGGAGATCACATTGAAAAACTTCTTCATAACTCCCAATGTATTGAATTACTATAGAATTTAAAAGGTTTTATTTTAAACCAATAATGATTCAATCAATTTTACTATCATTATTGAGAAAAAACCCCAAAGCATACCTTGCATGTCTTGTGAAATTTTCTTGGTAAGCCTTGACAGATTCTCCTTCATTTTTCCTCAGCTCTATGAATTCTATCTCAATATTTGAATGAATATTTTTAAGGAAATACTTTTAAGAAACATTATGTTAATGTCTTATAATACAAGAAGCATGGGGTGTTCCAATCTTTATATAATAGGGTAGAAGATGAAGAATGATGTTTGGTGTTGTGTGGTGGATGATGGGTATGGATAGTGGATGCATGTTGTCAATAAAAAATATGTGGGGAACAACCTACTACTTATACAACATAATAAAGGGAGGGATGTGATAGCCATTCCACACAACAACACACATGGGTTGAGTCCTGAAATTGAGGGCATTATGATCTTGGATCACCAATATAACTTATATATTGAGAATGAATGAATGTACAAGAGAAAGGGGGAAAATCAAAACAATCCTAAAAAATGGAGATAAACAAAGAATATTTTCTCTATTACAATATTTAATGATATTACAAAGCCATGGGATCGCTATTTATATCCAAGGGGTGACCTAAAAGGTCCATGTACTAATACCCTAAATTCATAAACTATATTCCTTCCTTGTTCCGTTAAATTCAAAATGTAAATTTCCAACAATTAATTTTTTGGAAAACCAGGACACAATATTCCGACTATAGAAAAAAGAATTTTACATTGAGATCCTAGCCCCCCATATTCGACTTTGGAGTCCAAAGATTATATTTATAATTCTCCATGTGGAAACGGATTATAAAACTCATGAAACCATGTGGTCCAAGATTTATAGATCATATATAGGATTGAATAATTGATATTATAATACCATTTTTACCATCCATGAAAGGAAAGATCAATTTTTCCGTTAATGACATGAGATGGGTTCCCATTGTAGCATTAGACCTCTTTAATATCCCTCTTATCATCAGGCCATTCAAATCAAACTCATCCAACTGATTGATCAACTCGGTGAATTAAACATGGTTCTCATGATACCCCCTATAGAAAAGGAGTCATCCTCGAGTCTTAATTATTTTCATCCAAAAAAGAAGAAATACCAGAAACATTGAAAGTGGAAATTACACCATACTCACCCAGGAGATCTATATTGTAATCATTGTTGTTAATCTTCCTGAGCACTTGGAATGGTCCATCTCCTCATGATAGGAGTTTGGATTTTTGTTTGTTAAGAAATCATTATTTCTGGAATGAATCCAGACTATGTCACTGGGCTTGAACAACACTTTATGTGACCCTTGTTTTCGTAATCAGCAAATTTCTTAGTCATCTACATGATATTTTTTTGTTGTTTTTATAGAGTTTCTTAATGAATTCTGTATTCCTTTTCACATCCATATTAGTTTCTTCCTAGGAAGGAAAAGGAACTAGATCAATAGGGTCAAGGGGGTAAAAGTCGTAAACAATTTCAAATAGAGAATAATGAGTTGTGGAATGCTTGGCCCTATTATAAGTGATTTACAGTTGTGGCAGACACTCCTCCCAATTCTTGAGATTCTTCTTGAAAATTTTTCACAGAAGGTATGATAATATCTGATTCACCACCTCATTTTACCCATTGGTTTGCGGATGAAAATTAGTCAAAAATAGTAACTTTGTACATAGTTTACTCCACAAGGTCATCCAAAAGTAACTAAGGAATTTTCTTTCTCAATATTACAAAATATTTATTAGCATTCCATGGAGTTTGACTACTTCCTTGAATAAAAGTGTTGAAATGATAGTGGAATAATCAGTTTTGTGATAAGGAATAAAATGTACAATTTTATAGAACTATTGCACTACAAAAAATGGAATACCCCTCATATTTTTCCTCGGTAAATCCATAATAAATTCCTTTGATATTTCCTCCAAAGGGGTTTTGGAGATTAGGAGGGGAAGATATAATCCACGTGGGTTCATTTTAGATTGGTCTTTATGGAAGACAATGTAATTTACCACAATTTTTTCAACATATCTTGATATCATAGGCCAATAAAAATGATGAATAAGAATGATTAAAATTTTTACAACACATAAATTCCCCATTAACCCCCCATAATGTGACTCCTTTAGTAAAAGTAACTATTCAGAGCAATTTGGAATGAAAATCTTAACAATTCGGAATAAGAATCCATCATGTAAATAGAACATTTAAAACTAATTTAAGGTTTAAAATGTATATATAGTTAACTAAAATCATTATCAGTGGAATATAAATCCTTAATAAATTCAAAACCAAGGAGTATTGAATACATCAAGGATAAAAGAGAATATCTACATGAAAGTGAATCGACTGAAATATTTTCATTACCATTTTTGTGTTTTATGACATATGAGAAAGATTCAATGAATTCAAACCACCATGCATGTATCATATTTAGTATATGTTGTCTCCTAAGGTATTTGAGAGACTCCTGACCATAATGGAACAAAAATTAATTAGAAAAAATATAATGTTTCCATGTTTCTAAAATCTAAATATTGTATACATCTCTTTATCATATATAGTATAGTTTAGAGTTGGGCCATTTAATTTCTCACTAAAGAAATAAACAGGCTTAACTTATTTCATGGGTACTCCAACTATGACAATTTTTCTTACAACACATTAAATTTTAATGGTACTACTAGAGTCTTGAAGTTCAAGTAGAGGGGTGTGGGTTAGTCTCCCCATTAGAGCATGGAAGACCTTTTATTGAGTTGTCCCCCATTTAAAGGAAACATTATTCTTTTTCAACTCAAGAAACGATGATTATAGTGTTCTTAAGTCTATCATAAATATCATATAAAAACCAAAAATTCCTTGAAAATTTCATACATATCCAACATAGGTTGGAGTTGGCCATTCTTGTATGAATTTGATATTTTCAGTGTAGAATTAAACTCTATTTAAACTCACCAAAAATCCAAGGAAAAAAATATTATCCAGGAAGAATTTACACTTATTTATGTTTCCAATTTTTTTTTACTTCCTTAAAACCTCTAAGACTTTTATTAAGTGATCTAAATGTTCATAAAAAGTCTTAATATAAAAGAAAATTTCATAAAAGTAAACTACCACAATTTTTCTAATATATGCACATAAGACATGATTCATTAACCTCATAAAGGTTGTAGGTGAATTAGTGAGACCTAATTTAATGACTAACCATTCATAAATTCTATGTTTTTATTAAAAGTAGTTTTCTACAAATATATTTCTTTCATAATAATTTGATAGTAGCAACTTCTTAAATCATTTTTTGAGATAATATTTGAACCATTTTATTCATCTAGAATATCATTTAACCTAGGGATAAGATGACGATACCCAACCATGATATTATCGATGGCTCTGTAGTCAATGAACATTCTCCATGTTCCATTATTCGTTGGTACTAGAGAAATGGTATGACACACGGAATAAGGATCTCTCTAACATATCCCTTATCCAACAGCTCTTGAACTTGCCTTTGAATTTCTTTTTTCTCATTTGGATTTGTGTGATATGTGGGGAGGTTTGGTAGCGATGGTCTGAGTATGAGTTAAATTTGATCCTCAATAACTCTAATGGCTAGAGATCTTGGTGACACTTATTCAGAAAATACACCTTCAAATTCCAATAAAAAATACTCAAGAACACGTGGAAAAAGAGATATTAAGTTGTTTGTGTTCAAAACCACGTCTTTTTACATAAGTACTAAAATTTTTTGCCAAGAAATTGAAGCTTCCTTAACCTCACTATTTTTTTCCACACATCACACTTTTTTATCCTCTCAAATATTATTTTCCTCTTGATTTTTCTTTCCCTCCATTTATTTTCATCTCTTATTTTCTATTTTCCCCTAATTCTTCCATTTTTCATTTTCTCTATTTTTTTCCTCATCACTCATTTTTTTCTTTTCTCCAAAAATTTTATCTTAAATTTTTTTTGGGGGACATGGGGTTGAGGGTTATAGGATCCCCTCAGAGTATAAAGGAGTGATAGTTTAAGAACCCATCATGAGTAACACACCAATCATACTGCCACAATTGACCTAACAACATGCGGAACACCTTTCTAGGAACAATTTTCTTAAAAACGACATCTTTATACTTATCTATGGATAAAAATACCTTAAAATTATTTATTACCTTTGTCTCTCCACAATAATTCAACCACTGAAGCTAGTATGGATATTGGTGCTTCAAAAATGGGAGTCCCAACTTCTCTCCCAACTCATTGCTTGCCACATTTCAACAACTTCGCCCATTAATTATGAGACTACATATATTGTCATTGATTTGGAAATAGGTATAGAAAAGGTTCTCCCATTTCACCTTCTCATTAAACATCATTTTAGAACTTAAAAAATATCCAAGTGATTAGAATGTCACCCTATTTAGAAAATTCTCCACTATCAATTTCATGGGATTAATCCTCCATACTCTCTCTTTCGGTCTCCCATTCTCCATACATGTTGATGGTCTTAGTGTGCCAATTTGGACACTCAATAACGATGTGACCCCTTAATTGACATTTGAAACCCAAAATATCTTAATTCTTTGTTTGTTTGGCCTCAAAAGTATGTTTCTTAGGTGAAATAATTACCTTGTATATTTTTTGATCAATCACCTCTTTTACATTTGATGATTCTCCAATCTCCTTCCTTGAATTTCTCTATGGAGTGAAAGGGGTAGCATGACTCTTCACGATAATCCTACTTTTTATTTGTTGTGTGATCTTGGTGGATTAGTAGATCATATCTTGTATTTCGACATGGTGGTACATCTCCACTTGATCGTAAATCTCCTGATTAGGCCCATGTAAAAACGGTGCCATGGTTGCCTCAAGTTCCTACTCTATGTTGACTAATATCATGGAAATTTTCATCTACTATTAGTAATATTCTACACTATTACTCCCTTGGGTGAGCTTCTAATGTTTGTTTTAGAGACCTCTTTTGATGTGTGAGGGGACAAACCACTTCCGCATGGAAAACTTTGTGTCATCCAAAGTGTTGATGGGACATCATCCATATCTACCATCTCCTTTTTAACTCAATCCCACAATATTAATGAAAAATCAATGAATTAAAAGGCTTCATGGTTTACCTTATTCTTCTTATAATAGTTATGATAAGATAATACTTGGTTGATACACATCTCCCAATCCAAGTATGCCTCCAAATCAATTTTTCCTTGAATAGAGGAGACCTTAACCTTAATACCACCAAATAGGTCATCATTAAGTGGTATCCTTTGGCCTCCTCTTAGTCTTAGGACTAACCTCTTCTTATGTGGGACATCCTTGAAATCATCATCATAGTTCTCCATATCCTCCTCCATGATGTGGTGGTGGTGGGGGGGGGGGGTGACCTGGTGCCATAACACACTGTGGGTTATCATGGATCATCCTCAAGTTTGGTTGGTTTTCCTTGTTTTTAAAATTCTCATATAGCACCTCCAACTTCCTACCAATAATCTTCTCTAAGTAGATCTCCAAAGAATTCATTTGGAGTTGTATATATTTAGGTGTAGGATATCTACTTCAGTTTCCATCATTGCTAATAACAGAAATTTTCTTCCCACAATCTTCTTCCAAGATACATTATATAAACACAAACACACATGGGTGGAAACACACACAATGATACACACTCACTGACAAACGTGAGATGTACACACACACACAAATTATGTACACATTAACACAAATAAAGATACACACTCATGCATGAAAGATATAAACACTCATGAACACAAGAATACATGCACAATCTCTCAATGATACACTAACACACAAGATATGTACGCAGAAACATGCACAAAAAGATGTACACACTCACACACATAATATTTTTTCCTCTTTTTTCTTATTTCTCTCCACTCTCAACACTTAATTAAAATCCCAAGATCTTATGAAATCTAATACATTCTTTAGGGGATCATGTTCTACTAATCCTTCACCAATAAAGATTGTGTTAGGGGATAGATTAACACAAAAATCATGGGTGGTAAAGGGATTAAAAATGGTAAATGGTAGAAAAGAGGGTATAACATTTGGGTAAAAATGTGTAAAGGGGTAGAAAGGTGTGCCATGAGTGTTTTTACCAATTTTAAAAGACAAGAAAAATGAATAAAAATATGATACAAATATAATGTGGTGATGAAGTAAAATGATGTATAAAGTGATGTACGGGAATGAAATGTTCTGATAATTAAATGAGAAAATAAGTGATTGTATCTCCTTTTTCTTCTTCATGTTTTTTGGGTCAAATATCCACATAAAGTGTTGTTCATAGAGTTTTAAAACCCAAGATGATTGAACAGAGAGTATGATTTTTTTAAATATCTCAAATAAAGGATGTGAATAATTTTGAAAAGCACAAAATGATGAGTTGAGAGAGTTTAATTTTTTTGATTTCTCTTTCAAATAAAAATTACATATAGTGAATTAAATGAAAAAACAAGATGAATGGATAATTGGATTAATGTAAAATATTTCTTATGTGCACAACATTGTCCAATTAAAGAGTATTTTAAACAAAATATGTATTTTGGTTTTTCTAATGGGTGGATAAAGTCGAAAGACAAGAGGATTAATGGGTAAAACTAATGTAAATGAAGGGATTTCTGCCAACTGTTCCAAATAGAGCTCCGATACCATCTGAAGTGAGAGAACGGGGTGGACCAATCTTCATGGCATAGGGAGAAATATGAAGGATGGGGTTTAGAGATAAGTGGAAAATTATTGGTATGGATTCTGGATTCAAGTAGTCAATCAACACAATAAGGATCACAACCTACTACTTAGAAAACACACTCATGGGAGGGATGTGATATCCAATCCACACAACAATGCACTTGGGTTGAGGGAAAAAATTGGGGGCCTCATGATCTTGTATCACTAATCTATCTTGTAGATTGACAAGGAAATAATAGATAAGAGAAAGGGTGAAAATAGAAAAAATCATCACACAATGGTTAGAAACAAGAAAAAATCAATATATTATAATCTTAAATGAGATTATAATGCCATGGGTTGGCTATTTATAGCCATGGGGTGACATAAAAGGTCATGTTCCCAGTACCCTAATGTCATAAACCATATTAATATATAGTACCATTAATAAAAAATTTAATTTCTAAACATTATGTTTTTGAAAAGTATCACAAAAATTTCCAACTATATCCCACTATATTTGACTTTGAGTGCCTAGCCCACCAGATTTGACTTTGGTGTCCAAAGATAAAATTATAAAATTATCTATTTGGGAAGGGCTTCTAAAATTCATTCAACTATGTGGGAAATTCATTAAAAATCACATTTGGGTTTGAATAAGTGAGATTATAGTCCCATTTTCTCGATCCATCCATGGTAAGATCCATTGGGTATTTAATGTAGAGAGACGAGAACCCATTGTTTCATTCAACCTCTTTAATCTCCCTTGCATCATAAAGCCTTGAAAATACCACTCCTCCACCCAATAAATCATCTTGGTACCTTTAACATGGTCCTCATCATATTCCCACTCCATCCCATTAATTTCTTTAGTTGTCTTGGTGTTCTTAATCAACACCCACCAATGGTTGGACAATCTATCTAGATAATAAATGGAAAAATCCATATTTTCTATCTCAGAAAAGTAAAGTATAGAAAATATATTCTCCACTTAGTTGACCCAATGTTTTAGACTAGTGGATCAGTGGATCTGCTAAACATTGGTGGTTGTTGCTGCATAAAGGACTTGATAGACAGTTTCTCCCTCTTAGGTGAAGGATAATGTTCCAAATTATCCAGGAAATTGTTCATAACCTAAGATAGATGGGTAAGAATCATGATGAACTTTTTAACTCCACATCCCAAGGAATTGGGAATTTCATTCAGGAAATCACTACATTGTCCCTCAGATGGGTTATTGGCAGGGTTTATCATAGTTCCCACCATTTTCTAAAATAGAAAAGTTTAGAACAAAACATAAGTCAACATGTCATGAATAAATAATTTATTACTTTATGTAATTAAGTCTAAAGGAGTATATTGTGGGATACCTATTTTTTGAATTTTCCAAAACAAATATTCTTGGGTGATTACTTATACATAGTCTCATACTAGGGGTTTTCACTAAGGTTCCCTAATCCTAATTTTAAAATTAACTAAACCGTGATCTAATAGCAACTATAGTGACCCTACTTTTCTTACACATCTTACTAAATCATTTTAAAGACATATAAAATAAAAGAATTACACAAATAGTATCTAATGATTTAATTTATTAGGAAAAGTAGGACCATATATAACATTTACAAAATAAAACAGAAACATTTATTTAATTTTATCTTCTCAAGCTTCTTATTGGCCCTCATATTCTACTTAGTAAAAGTAATCACCTAAAGATATACATCAAAGAAACGAGTGATATAAAATCCCAATAAAAGGATATATTAGAACATAAATGAATACAACATGTGGTTATCATAATCATTTTCATCATAACATAGGAATATGTTCATAATCATGAGTGGAAACAATAAGAAAAGGCTTGAAATGTGGAAATTCATAAAGATGACACATCATGTCTTAGTGGTCAATAACCACACATTGTTGTGAACAAGGATAACATCTTTTTCATGAATATTTCACAATTTATCATGTTATACATCACTTTACCCATTTCATTAGGGCACTATATAATTCTGGGAGCACCCGTCACATCATAACATTTACATTATCATGCATGCCATATAGAATGTATATCAACAATGGAGTTAAATAACCCATGGAAAGGAATGGGTTAAATTTCATAAATCATATATTCATAAACTATGGGTTTCCCAAGATAAAAAGGGTATAATATGCTTTGTATCACTCTTTATTGAAGAAGAAACAATCTCATGAGAAGTAATAGACATAGTTTTTTGAAAGAAGAGTTCATTTGGAAAATATTTTCTTTTTTCATAAAACTGGATTGGTCACATGTATATACCAAAAAATATGATATAATTATAAATAAATTATATAAAAATAATAATAAAGGAATATACATACTTAAAATGGGGTGAAATAGGGAAAACCTAAAGAAAGAGAGTTGGGTTTGAGAATTCCCCTTACCTTATGTCCGAATTCTTACTTCACTTTAATATCCTATATAATCACATTAGATTTAATAATTATAAAATAAATAACCTTTAATAAATTTATTTGATTAATTATGGTTTTATTATGTCCATTCATGGTATTTTTAATAAGTTATAGTGTTTAATTTCATCATTCGGGAGTGTACGTTTACTTAGTTTCCAGGATTTGTTAACTTTTATTAATGAATGAAAGTTCATGTAAAATGTGAATAAATATACATAATTGTTATTCTATTTTATTAATGAAAATCCATTAGTTTAAATTATATTATAAATAATTTAGTTATATGGTATGGGGATGAATCAATATATAAATTTTTATGATGATAGTTTTAGGTTAAGTTTTTCAGTTTTTCGATCACAATGAAATCATTTTGTTTTATCAGTTACTAATATATATATATATATGTTAGTTATACAAAATAATGAAGTTTGTAACATAAATTTTACAGTATATTTAAAAAATTATAATGGTTTTATTTAATATCCTTTAAGGTGTTCAAGAAAAATAAAAGTGCATCACCCACAATGTCGGTAAATTGACACATCACGTGCGACGACTTCATTTTTAAAATAAAAGAGAGATAAATAAAGGTCTGTGATGATGGATATTAAATTAAGATGATATAATTACAGTATATCAAACATAATTGTGTTATAATTAAATTTTTGTAAGTTAAGTTGAGGAGATAAGAAGATAATAAATGAAATTGAAAAAAAAATTATAGAAAATGGTAGAAGATTTTACCTCTTGGATTTATCATCCTTGAGAACCTCCTTAGAGTAATGAATTTGGTGTTCTGATGAGACCAAGAGATATTGGAAATGGTATAGGGTCTTGGTTGGAGTTTTGGGTAGAATTCTTACATGTATAAAATTTTGAGAGGTGTGAGGAAAAGAGGTGGTGAGGGGTGGTATTTATAGTGGTGGAGAGAGGTTTTTTCTCATTACTATATTAATTAGTTTATTATATTTGATCTGGACTTCAAATAGTTTGAGAATTATCACTAAATTTATTAAAATAAGGAACAATAGTTCTATATTTTGTCCTTAAATCATCCATACATCATCTATGACTCCATAATTCTGGTAGTTATCATTTATCGTAAATTATCATATTTTTCTATTCATAAAAATTCTAGTATTTTAGAAAAATCCCAAAAATTCAACCCAAAAATTATTTTACGTGTAGAATTAATAAATGAACTCCATTATATAAAAACAACTTTCTATATATGATTAATTTAATTTCTAATTAATATCATTATTCGCTTGTAAAATACAGTTTTTAAAATTATCACTGATTTTATAGCATTTTGAAAAATTACCTATGGTCTCATAAAATTGTCTTAAAACCATAAGAAATAAAAATATTAATTTATGGATACATTTTATGAAAATAAATTTTATTTTAAATTATTAAATTAATAGTAAAATTATAATTGAATATTTATGACTTACAAAAATGCCAACACTTAGTTAATAATTTATAAAACAATTATTTAATTATACTATGATATAATTATATCAAAATTTCATTTATAAGTTGCCTAAATTTAGTTATAATTTCATGGAAAAGTTTACTATTCATTTTCCAATTTACTATTCACAAGTTTCACATTACTATTTCGAAGGTCAAGTTACTATTTCATCCGTATAGGTTCCTTAACATCTAGAAATACTTATTATTTAAATAATTATTCATTTATAATGTTTTTATTATGGTATATAAGTGATTTTATGTGATTTATAATATATGAAATTACTATAATATGTGATAAATTCCATTGATAAATGTTTGGGTCATTATAAATGATGCCCAAGGATACTGGTGGATGCTGGAGCTAATAATCCATAGAATAGTCAACCTTATCCTATACACCCCTACAAACTGAGAAGGTAAAATCCATATGACTCTATAATGGGGAAGATTAACGCCCAAACCACTAGAGAAGGTGTGGGAGTGTGCTGTAGTGAATTCTACTACATAGATCATGGTGGAGTTGGTACATTGTCCATAGCAGGAGCATTATAGAATCTCCAAGAAGAATTTTTTTTTTCTGAAATGGAAAATTAATGTTTAGAATGCCTATATAAACTTAATTAGGTGAAATATTTAAGTAGTTACAAGGAACACATAAATTATTCCTATTGAGATGAATATCCTAGGAGATACTAGTAGATAAGGTATTAGCCTCCTTGTTCAACCAAAGGCTCAATATTAGTCCTCTATACCTATATTTTAGTTATAACAATAAATATACAAAACATAACAACATGCCCAAGTTATATTAATTACTGCCAACATAGACATATCACTACAATATGAAATAGTGATATCTCTCTCAAAATTGGGAATAAATTGAGAAATTTAATTAAATAACTATAATTCAACACTCAACAAGTATATATATGTAACATGTGATCATATAGGCCTACTCATGATACATGAACACACCCAAATATAATAAAACTATAACAATAATCCCATCAATGGTAACATGGAGGTTCCTTACACATGAGCTGTTCAAAATAATGAAAACTCCCCTACCTGAGTTCCACACAACCTATCTCCAATATACAATAAATCCAAAAGAATGGAAATGACACCATAAGGATTTGATAGCATTTTGTAACACCCCGACCCGAATCACCGGACCCGATACGATGTTCCAAATAAGCTCATGCACACCTCCTCATATGTAATACGCTTCTGTAGTAGTGAGGTTCTAATGTATCATGGGTAGACTATACCCTAAGTAATCATATCCATCACTAGAATAATAACAATAACCATAATCTAACCAAATAGTATAGAAAAAAATAACATGAATAAATGTTATAAAAAATGTTATGCTAAGTCATATAATAGTAATCAATGGACCCCCAATGAGGAAGGTCAATAAGTATAAAGATACAACTGGAAATGAAGATAAATAAAAGTGTATCGGCAATCATCCAAATTATATCATGATATTATTTCCATCTTCCAACTCCGAGCTACTCAGAAACCTATCATAGGGCCCTTTCCCTTATCTAGATCCCAGATCACGAAGTCTTCATGTTCATCGAGATCCCAATTAAATGCGTGAGTATAAACCTATTAGGACACCACTAAATAATCCTTAAAATTAGTAAACATGTATAATAGGTTTATTCCAAGATAAAAGTAAATTTACAAGAAAATAAAAATTAATCATGTTTTGAGATATAGTGCACTATCCAAGATTCCATAGACCCCAACTGTATCTACTTCGGCACCATGCGTGAAAATGGTTATAAAAATAGTCTTGATCATGGGTGAACCAAAATGATAAACCATATAACTTTTAGAATACATAAGTAAAACAAGACATGTGTTGGGGAACAAGGCCGACATGCCTCTTTATTATCACAGTCCATGCCACAAGACCATCATACTCAAACACTACCTCAGTTCAGACCCTAAGGCCATCATATCCTAACATATGTCTCTGGTCAAGACACAAGATGATCACAACCATTTCCCATGTATGATTCCATTTTCATCATCATCTCATTTCATACATGCTCCCCATATAAGGAACATGTACAAGCATGCACATGCATTCACATGCGTGATGAAACTCAAGACTAGACAATCATAAACCATCAAATCATGGAAAAATTCATATAAAGGAGCCCAAGATGGTATAGAATTTCTAACTTCAGAATAGTGAATCTAATTCCAATGATCCAAATAGGATGATATCATGATAATAGTTTAAACCCAAATCAACTTACCGAAAAATGATTCCCCATCAATGGTAGATCTAAGATCGATCGAAGAGGGCTCACCAATTACGATGATTCAACACCGATCTATCAATCAAGCATGAATTATCCATTAGATAGAGGAGGATATATATAGATATAACCAAATAGATTATATATATTATCAATCCCAAATAAATATGGATAATTATACTTAGTATGGATATATCAAATCACAATTGGTGCCCCAAATCAATCTAGGCTAGAATCATCCAATAAGAGAGGAAGGAGACACCAAGAACCCTAAGGGAGATCTCTATAAGAGGTTCTGGTCATATTATGGTCAAAATAAGGTAAGGGTTAGGTAAATAATCATATTTGAGAAAAGAATATGAGAAAAACATTAATGAGTCCCAAATCTAGGAACTATCAGTGAGATGGTGGGCCACACTGGTAGTCCGGTGAGACTTGAAAAAATAGAGACCCCACTTCTAACACAACCAGCTAGATGATGCACCCCATTAGCTAGTTGATGACCATGTTTTAGACATTGAATAGCCTAATAAGGCTCCATCATCTAAAGAACCATTTTTTAGAAAACTTTTACCCATAAGAAACACCTTGAAAAGAACAAATAAGATAAGATACATCATAATTTAAAAATTAAAGTACCTTGAATGTTGAGGATGTTACATCAGACATTATCTTTCATAGATCATTATATATATTTATTTTTAAATATTCATGACATTAATTATGGTCCATTTTCTTCATCACCTATGAAAAAAATTTCTTCATAATTATGGATGAATAGTTTGTCATTCTTAATTTTCAAAATTTGATCTTTCTTCTCCCTTTATAATAATTGAATCACAAGTAATGAATCATGTGATACAAAGGATTCTATTCATGCAATGGATTCTACATTTTGAAAATCCACTAATCTCTCTTTTTTATTTTAATTGGTGTTATTAATTGTTTCTTCCCCCAAATATATATATATATAATTATTAAAATCTCTTATTTTTGTTGCAACTATTTTCTGAAAAAATATCCAAAAAATCAATAAAAAATAGTGAAAAAATGGGATAAAAAATAATGAATCCTACATTCCATCATAATCATATTAATCAGTTTTCATTCAAATTCCTCATTTTATCCACTTGAGTGAACATAATATTTTTGAGTGTAAACACTTGAGGGAGTGTGTGAGGTTTATATTTCATTCTATTACAATTTTATTATAGGATTATTAAATGGTATAAGGAATTAATACCAATGGGATGGAAGTTGAGATGATTTCATGCACAATTTCAGTGTTTTAATGTGAGAATGGATGAATTTCAACCCACTTAAAATTATATAGCTCTAATAAAGAGGAAATTAATTTAACAATAGGAGGAGTTCTGTAATTTTACTGATTCACTAACTTAGAGTAATGTATCACCATTGTGTTAAACAAATAATCTCATAGGTGTAAAATTGAGGATCATGTTATTCAATGGTAAGAATGATCTAGAAAAATAATTTGAATGAGAATGAAAGTTTGAAAATATTTTTGGTTATCACAATTAATGGAAAACGAGGTGAAGTTGGCAGCCATGTAATTCATTAATTATGATAGTTATTTTTGGAAACAACTAAAAGTGAGTTAAAAAGTAGTTTAGAATGACCCATACACAATTTGGAAGAAATTAATGTATTAATGTGTAAGAGGATTGTTTCTAGACACTACTACAATAATTTTTTCCTTAAGTTGAAGGGTTTAGAATAAGGAACTGTGAGTGTTGAGGAGTATCATAAAGAGATTGATATCACCATGATTTGATCCAATATCTAGAGGGAGAAATAATACACTATGAAAAGGTTTTTGAATGGACTCAACCATGTAATTTAGGACACAGTGGACGTGCACCACTATTTGGATATGAAGGATATACCTCACATGGTTATTAATGTAGATACGAAATTAATGGAAAGAAGGTTGTGTTATGTATATTACGTTAAGGATTCTAGATCTTATTTTATGTTTAAGTATTACAAACTAGAAAAACTTTTAGGGGAATAAAAAATAGATTCAAAGGAGGTGCCCAATCCAAAAACATACATTTTAGAATCCAATGCTAAAATAGATAGTCAGATTTTTTCCAAATCATGTGATATCAAATGGTTTTTTTTGAATAAGGACTTTCCTAAAAATAAAAAGTCCCTTAATTAAAAAGGGAAATGAAATTAAAAGATTCTATAGTATGAATTTTTTCCTATAATCATTATTCTATAAAGAAAAGAAGTTAGTGGAACATCATTGTGCCAATTCGTCTCACTAGCCATCACCCCTTGATTTCAATACCATTTTCCACAACATTTTCTTTACAAAATTCATGAGTTCTGATGTAATTAATATATGAAATATATTCCATTAAACTAATCATCCTTGAAATAAATTACTATGATAAATTATAACACCATCTCTAATTTCCAACACCATAGTGGTCGAGTCACATTCACACAAAAGATTTGACAATCTGTTCCTAAAAACCACTTCAATTACATTATTGATTCCAAGAACTTCCACATCTTGAGAAGTGGTGGTACTAGAAGGACCATAAAGCTAACCCAAAGCATTGACTTTGTGTTCTCTGAAGATATCACCATATCCAACAAGGATAATATTACATCTTAAAGAACCATCTGTATTGCATTTTATCCATACAATAAATAGAGAAGTCCATAAAACTTAAGAATTACCTTCATCGGGTTATAATTTCCTATAATACTAAATAATTTTATAAAAAAATCATATAAATAATTTTCACAAAAACTTGATTGATATTAATTTTCTCCTTTAGTAGTAGTGATAATCTACACAAGATAAGGTTGTCAGAAAAACTGAGAGCCTTCATGAGTTAGTTTATTATGGATACTCCAAAAAATGTGAACAATATACATGTAATCTAGAAATAGTAAGTTCTTATGTTTCAATGAAATATGAATATGAAAACAAGATTCTAGGAAATCAAATATAAGATTATAGTGAGGGAAAATAACTTTAAAGAGGTTCAACACAGTAGACCACAAGGAAAATACTCCACCATAACTCAAAAAGTGATGATCAATGTCATCCAGGTGTTGGTTTCACGAAAAACACATCAAACAAATGAAGTTTCCATGATATTATATGATGTTATATATGGAAAACATAGAGGAATAGGAAAGTCTATTTAAAAGAGAGTTTCCAACCCAATTATCCATCCAAAAATTAAGAGTGTAATGGGAACTAACTATCCAATGTGAGTCAATCTTGATAGAGGAAAAGGAAATCATAAATGGATTTCAATTGGAGGATTACATATAATTAATTTTTCTAGTTTTAAGTATGTTAGGAAATATTGTCCTTAAAAAATAATGACCTTCAAACTTCCCATTGATAAGTCTCCAAAAAAATCTAGATTTTAAAGCATGATTGAATTTAGTGAGATTCTTAATTCTCAGCCCACCATAGTCAATCAATTGACAAAATTTACTCTATGGGACAGTAGCAATTTTTCTTTTGAGAATACTTCCACTCCAAAAATAAATCTTAATAGAGTTTTTAATACTTTTATGAGGGAAAACCTCCATTTATAAACCATAAAATAATAAATAAATTTTGAGATAATTTTACCTTTAACAAGGTTAATATGAATTTTCATTGATAAAAAAATTACCTTTCCATGAAAAAATTTGATTTTGAATCTCACATACAATCTAAGAGAAATTAATAGTTCTTGGATTTCCCCAATACATAGGATCACCAAAATAAGTGAATGGTAAATTACTTTCTCTAATCCCTAGTTCATTAATAATGTTAACCATTATGGCCACAAATATTCCCCTACCAATGTAAGGAAAAGATTAATTCCAACTAATATCCTATCCAAAAACATGTCCATAGTGGATGAGTGAATTTTTTAGAATATTTGTGCTTATCTTTTCTCATTGAAATAAAATGATAATGTACTCATTATAAAAAAGTGGTGAGGGATAAACTAGACATCTAACAGCTTTGATGAGAGTGATCTTCTTTTTATACACTTATTAAATAATCTTTAGTAATTGAGAAGAGAATAGATGAAAGGGTATCCCACTCTTTGAAACCACTTGAATAAGAGAAGTACCCTTCAGGTGAGCCATTAATCAAAATATAAATTTAGGAAGAGCTCAAGAAGATTTTTCCCAATTAACAAGAATTTCATTAAATACAAACCTAATCAAAACATTAGAAATTTAACCCCCAATCAAGAGTTTCAAATACTATTTTAACATATAATTTGATAGTAATGTTACCTATACAAGTGGATTTACTAAGAAGGTTAGTACATTCATATGTTATGATAAGACAGTCTTGTACGGTTGTTTCATTGATAAATCCAAATGGATTTGAAGACACAATTATGTTAGAAATTCCATAAATCCTATTGGAAAGATTCTTTCCAATAATTTTATAAATTATGCTGACAAGAGAAACCTATATAAAGAGGAGTATCTCATTAGAATTATCATCTTTCAGAATAAGGTTCAATAACTTATATTTTATAACATGATTAAGTTGAACACCTTTGAAAAAAATGATTAATCAATATTCAAACATCAACAAGTATAATATTCTTAATTTTTTGGAAGAAAAAATTTGCAAAGCCATCCAGGCTAGGAGAGCTCCAAGAATTCAAACAAAAAAC
The DNA here is from genome assembly GCA_963277665.1 of Viscum album. Lineage (NCBI taxonomy): Eukaryota > Viridiplantae > Streptophyta > Magnoliopsida > Santalales > Viscaceae > Viscum > Viscum album. Next base: position 1,123,808,272 of record OY728121.1, read on the forward strand.
ATGATATTTAATCTCAAAAGTAAGAGGATTGGTAGAGAGATAAGTGTTATCTTCTTGAGTTACATGTCTATGAAAAATTTCTAGAAAAGTTTCATTATTAATTTTAGAAGCACCAAAAAAAATCATGTTATAACAGACAATATGAGATGAAAGGTATTCTCTCTATTCAATGAAATTACCATTATCACAATGAATGTCTAATGGTTTGTTAATTTTTCTAACCCTATAAGGAGATTTAATTAATTTAGTATTTGTTTCACCACCCTTGACCCATTTATCTTTAAAATTTTCCCTCTACAAGTTTTCGTTAAGATTTAATAAGGCTTTTAGATTAAGTGTGACCTCATTTACTTATTCCAGACCAGCAAAAAAATCATTGTTAGTGTTATTATCTAGGATAGAAAGAAGTATGGAATCACGGTATGAGATATTTTTTTCCATGTGAATAAAAAGAACTTTTACTTGACAATTTAAGCTTTTTATTGAGGATCATAAACATTAATAATAAAGAAAGAGAATCATCTTTGAAATTTAAAGAATTTATAGTCTCATATATTAGAGTTCTATATTCCAAGTGAGTATTCTAGACATTATTATATCTAAAATGTGAAGGAGTTATGTCAATACACAGTGACATATAATGTTGTTCCAATACTTTATAGACCTATTTTTTTGGGTAGGCCATGGTAAATGGATAAGACACACGATGGTTAAAACAATCAATAATCCTTTAAATACAATGATGGGATGATTACACTTACACTTATGAAGCCTTTGAAATAATATAAATACTAAGTGAGGATTGAGATATAATGTGAGATGAGAAAAAATGAGAGAAAAAATTAACGGGATTGAAAAATTGTACAAAATAAGAGTTAAAAAATGAGTGACAAGTGAAATCGAAAAAAGAGGGAAAATAAAGACTGGAAAACAAGTGTGTTGAGAAAAAATTAAGTTAATTTTATAGAAAATGAGAGATATAAAGTGAATTATTGGGGTAGAAACTCTCATTCTTCTATACAGGGGAGAATATTTTACCACAAATTCTGTTGACCTATCAATGTCTTCTAGTGTTTTCACTTTTACAAGAATTTAGTGATATATTTCCAGATGAAATCCCTAATGTATTATTATAGTTTTATTTCATGCATACAATTTAGAGTATTTTATGTATTTATTTTTGTATTTAAATGATTAATATTTACAATTTTGAACACATTGAATTGTTTTATGTTTTATGGTAGGAAATAGTGAATCTTTGTAAAAGGAGTGAAAAATGGAAGAATTTATAAGAAAAACACCTGATTTTTGAGGCCAAAATCAACTAAATGTGAAGGTTTAGTGGAAAAATAAAGATAGATTAGGGAATCTATATGTTTTTATTACATTTATAGGATGTTAGCTTTTGGAAGATATATTCTGAAATTCAAAATGCCTAGAAATTAAATGATTATACATCATATAAATATTTGCATGTCATGTATGTATCAGTGAGAAGAAAATTAATAACACCAAGGCCATGGTTTTGTCATAAATACTTATAAATATACGCATTTCAGATTCTATTTTGATACATTTTGGAGGGAGCTCGACCTGGTACACCTTCTAGATTGAAGTGCATCACCACGGAGAACTACTGCTACTACTTTTCAATAGGATTTTCCTTCATAATTTTATTCACCCTCATGGTTATGATGCGATGGTTATTTATTTATTTAATGAAATTTATGATTAATAGGGATTTATTGTATGAGGTAATTTATATTTTAGTGAAATTCTTATTTGGATTTCATATTTATTCTTGAATTCTACTTGTTCCTTGATTTCTTCTTCCATGACCATTGTGAGCAGGGATGAGTATCGGGTTTAATTTCATTATTTATTTGAGATTGAAAATTACATGATTAGATTGAATACCATCATTTAATGTGAGGTCTAGTGTTTAGATTTCCTCCATGACCATTGGGGGTTTCATTTCCCTATGTTTAAATAAGGTTTTGGGTTACCCTTCCTTTGCAATCTGAAGTACTTGACCATGTGAAAATGAGTGTTTGGGATGGAGTGTATTTATAATAAACATTGGACTCTCTAGGTATTGATTTAGAAAATAGAATGATTGTCAATTCATTATTTTATACCATTTCAACTGATGAACTACGATTCATCGATACCCGACAGACATTTTATATTTTCTTCTTCCACCTTATTCACCAATAAAATGCTTAGTAAACTAGATTTAATTTATGAAAATCAAAACTAGTCTAGATTTATTTTATTTAATTAATATTTTCTCCAATCCTATATCTATGGGTTCGACCTCAGACATGAAAATCCGATCCTATCCTGTAGTTTTGAAAATATCCTTATAATCATGTAAGGGAAGCTTCAAAGGTGTAATAACGACAGAGAATAACGGCACCTGCCGTATAAGTTAAAAAAAATTCTTACCTTAGTTTTGTCGAAAAGGTCAAAAAGTAACTTGTTTGGAAAACGACGGAAAGATTCCTTTAAAAAAATGTATATGGTCAAATAAGGTTACAAATGACATTAACCCATTGTTTATTAAATAGTAAAAATGTTTTGAAATACATTTTTAAGAAACATGGATGTGGATGATAAAGAGGTCCGAGTAGATAATTATGTATAAACAACCTCGGATAATGAAGAGGTTGTGAATTAAACCCTTAAAAATTTGGTAACTTACGAAACATACACCCCATGAAAGAGGTATCATACAATGAATATGTAAATATACATAAATCAAAGTGTATTACCCAAAGAATACAGTTATGGGAATTAAATACACAACAAAAAAGGTAATAGTGGCAATATGACATGAATCTCACGGGAATAAGGTGTGAGATGAAAACCCCTTACCAATTTGGTAACTTACGAAACATACACCCCATCAAAGAAGTATCATACAATTAATATGTAAATACACATATATTAAAGTTTATTACACAAGGAATACAATTATGGGCAGTACATACACCACACAAATGTAATACTGGCAATATGGCGTGAATCTCACGGGAATAAGGAGTGAGATGAAAACCCCTTACCTTGTACTTTTCCTTGGTTGAGGGTAAGTTAACCTCCTATATAATGGTGAAATAATTGTTATTAAATTATAAAAGAATAATATACATTAATATGATATCATATATGATCTTTTAGCATTTATTTGTTAATAATATCTTAGTATTATCATCGTTTTGGGTGTTAACTTACTCGTTTTTTATATGTTTTGTTACATATGGTGTGTTTGTTATGGATAAGTTGTATATTATTCATATCCATAATGATATAAAGTTCTTAAAAATCACTTTTAATCATCAAATTAGAATTAGTATTGAATGGATACAATGAGAAATTAATCTCATCGCGTTCGTGGAGACGGTAGTCTATACGTATGCACGAGCGACAAACCATAAATCTTAACACAAAATAAGCAATCTCCCTCTTCATGTTGTCCCAAAAAAAATCATCCTTCAAATATCTATACATTTTGGTTCTCCTAGGGTGTATAGAGAAATTAGAGCTATGACCATCATCCAACAATTCCCTTTTTAGATCAGGTATATTGGGAACACAAAGTCTCTTCCCAAATTTCAAAATTCCATCTTCATACACAAAGTCAATCAATCTCCCATCTTTCAGAGCTTTAATATTTTTTTGAAATTCTTCATCATCAGTCTGAGAACTCTTAATCCTTTCTAGTAAAGATGGTTTAGAAACCATTTGAAAAAGCATTGATGTTTCACCTTCCATGGTTATTCCCATGTCCATCTTCACTAGATCCTTGAAAATTGGATCCCTTTCAATTCTCATATTGTTCAAAACTCTATGATCTTTTCTACTCAAAGAATCTTCCACCTTATTTGACTTCCCCGGGTGGTAGTGTATCGTGAAATCATAATCCTTGAGTAATTCAAGCCATCTCCTTTACCTTATGTTGAGTTCTTTATGTGATAAAATATACTTCAAACTCTTGTGATCGGTATATATCTCATAGTTTTCACCATAGAGATAATGTATCCATATCTTCAAAGAAAATATTACAGCATCTAACTCAAGATAATGAGTAGGATTGTTTTTCTCATGAATTTTCAACTATCGTGATGCATAGGCAATAAACCTATCATTCTGCATAAGGACACAACCTAGTCCTTTCTTTGATGCATCACAATAAATAACGAACCCATCATTCCCCGATGGTAGAGTCAATATAGGAGAATTGACTAGTATTCTCTTCAATTCTTTGAAATATTCTTCACACTCTTTTGTCCAAACAAATTTAACCCCTTTACGTGTGAGAATTGTTAATGGGTTATCCAACCAGGAAAAATTATGGACGAAACATCGATAATAACCTTCTAAACCAATAAAACTGCGTACCTCAGTTATACTCATCGGTGAAGGCAGTTATTGGATTTCCTTGGTCTTAGAAGGATCAACAGAGATTCTATATTTAGAGACAATATGGCCAAGAAAAGAAATCTCTTGAAGCCAGAATTCACACTTGCTGAACTTCCCATATAATTCATGTCTTCTCAGAGTCTTCTGGATAATGCGCAAGTGATTTTGATGATCTTTGTAGATTTTGGAGTATACCAAGATATCATCAATAAATACAACCACAAAATCATAGAGATATTCCTTGAAAACTCTATTCATTAGATCCATGAATACAGAGGGTGCAGTAGTCAGCCCAAAAGGCATAACTGTAAACACGTAATGCCCGTACCTGGTTCGAAACACTTTCTTCCGAATGTCTTCCTTCTTCACACACAACTGATGGTATCCAGATCGAAGGTCAATCTTAGAAAATTATTGAGCTCCATGTATTTGGTCAAATACATCATCAATGCGAGGTATGGGATACTTGTTATTTATTGTTATAACATTGATCTCCCTGTAGTCGATACATAACCTCATAGATCCGTCTTTCTTTTTAACAAAAAGAATAGGGGCTCCCCATAGTGAAACAATAGGGTGAATAAATCCCGTATTACTCAATTCCTCTAGTTGTTTCTTTAGTTCAAATAATTCCACAATGGCAATTTTATAAAGGGTCTTCGATATAGGCCTTGATCTAGGAATTAAATCAATGGAAAACTCAACTTCTCGTTCTGGAGGATGTCCAGGTAAATATTCCGAAAAAACTTCAACATATTCTTTCACAATAGGTACATCCTCTACTTGAACATTCCTTTCCTCACCCACTATCATTTCATTCTCTTCCTCCCCAATAATTGAATTTAGTTGAGCTACTGGGGGTGGATCTAGATAAGAATTAGGTGGTGACAATTCTTCTCTAATGATAAGGTGTTCCTTATTATCATCATCAAAGATCATAACCTCATTCTTTTTACAATAAATCATCGCATCATGGTCCAAAATCCAATCCATATTGCGGATTGTATCAAACTCAATCATAGGTATGATGATGAGATTAGCGGATAAAGAACATTTATGTTCTCTAATGGGGACTGATTCACAAAACTTTGTTTCAATGATACTTCCCTTTGGAGTTTTAACGGACAACTCCCTTGTTAAATCAAATTGGAAATATCTGATTTTATTAGAAAACTGGGAAGATATGATACAATGCGATGATCCAGAATCAAATAATGAATTTTCTAAACTAGAGGAAACCATTAAATTACTGGCCACCATATCTTTCCACGCTTTTACCTCAGCAGTAGTAATAATATAATATTTTCCTTGATCCCTTGTCCTTTTCGGAGGTAAGTTCCCCTGACTCTTAGGATATTCCTTTGCATAATGTCCCATCTCCCTGCAATTCTAGCATTGGACCTCAGTAGCTTCCTTCTTCCCCTTGCAATCATGAGCTTGGTGGCCTTTTTCACCACACTTGTAACAGACTCACATTACTTTTAAGCAAGTACCGGGGTGTTTCTTCCCACATATACTGTATGATGGATATTCAACTTCTCCCTTCTTCCCCTTATTTCCATTCCCAGAGTGATCAACAGATCGCTTATTCTCTTGCTTTGCTTTAATGTCATAAGACATAGAGAATTCCTTTTCTGTCTTGATAGCACATGAGACAATATCTTTGTATGACGCGAAGGATTGTGACACTAATTCTCTATGAAGAAATGGTTTTAACCCATAAAAGAAACGATCAATCTTACTTCTTGGGTTACGTATATAATCTCCATCAAACCTTACTAACCTTGTAAAGTTAGCCTCATACTTTGCGACATTCTCATCCTCCTTTTGCCTCAAGCTCAGAAATTGCCTTTCCATATCTGCTCGATGGTCACAAGGAAAGTAGTTTTCTAAAAACAGTTCTTTGAACTCCATCCATTCCATATTTGATACTTCATCATCTTCCTTCGTGTTTTGAATTAATTACCACCATTGATCAGCATCTCCAGTGAGGCGGTAAACTGCCATGATAACTTTTTCCTTTTCACTAATCCCAAAAGCCTGAAATATTTTTTCTTGGGAACTTATCCATTGCTCAGCTACCAATGGATTTGTACTCCCATTGAATGTTGGTGGTTGTTTCCTCATTAAGCGATCTAACATTGATCCTCCATGCTATGGATCAGGGTGCTCCATACGGGTAAGGTTATTATTCATAACCTGAGTGAGTTTTTCCAGTATGGTGATTAGCTGATCAACACCAGTTGCATCACCAGCTCCACTATAATTATCTTGAGTAGGATGGAAATCCCTACATGGAGTGTGTGCATTGATACGGTTTCCATTTCTTCCGCTAGGCGCCATTTCTAAACAATGGCATGAACTAGATTAGTTTATTAATCAAAATACATAATTCCATACTTGTAAAATACATAGCATAAATTGATCTATTTATGGATATAATCCATAATCATAAAAATGTTTTCTTTGAGAAATTATATACTCATAAACCCATCATAATGGTTTGTAAAGAAAATGAGAATTATCTTAAGCATATCCCATAGGAGTGTCATAACCAAGAATGCAGCAAGGCCCGTTGTTGTGCACCAGTTCCCGTTCGAGTCTAGCTCAAAGTGGTGTTTTCAGGTTTTACCCCTAGGTACATCTGTTCCAGAGCTATCTCTACCTGCTCGTATCTAGACAGGGATGTATTTCTCAGAAAACTCACAAAATCTCTATAATAAATTCTAGGAAGTTCTTCTATACTAATCCTCATTGTCCATCTTAGGTCTATGTGCTCTAATAAGATTTTATCTAAATCTAACTTCATAGGTTTGTACTAAACTAACTCTGATACCAACTATAATGCCCCAACCCCAGTTACCCAAAGTCGGTGAATTATTACATAATATTGGCATTATCACAAAAGATCATGTCTCGAAAGACCGATTAGTTTAGTAGCCATGGAATAACTAGATACATTCATAAATTTTACATTACATCATAAAGTGAAAACTACTACAACAACATCTTGTCTTCATATCCCCTCATACTATCCCGGCAGGCCAGTTATAAATTACTTCTTCACATGCTGGGGAAAATAAAACATTGAAAGGGGGTGAGCTCAGATGCTCAGTAAGGATAACAATATAGCGGAAACTTTCATAAATAAGCATAAACATTTAAGGTAATTTATAACTAAAACAAATGCCTTTTAAACTTGAAATTCAGCATAATATGACAAAGATTAAATGAAATAATTCCATTTAATTATTCACATGGATATTCTATTAGTCCAATAATCACATGAAATATCAATAACCACTTTAAAAATGATGGAATGCATAATTCCTGACTATCATAACCACGTAGCCAAGGCCTCGTGCCAAGACTACAAATAGGATTTTGTCAAGGCCTTGTTCCAACACACTAGTTTGTTTCATGTGACCTACTAATGCAGTTTTTTTAGAAGATACGTACGTTTCAAATTGCTCAAATATACAGCAGTGTTTTTCTAAAAACATTATAGAAGATTCTAAAAACAAAATAACTAATTCTGAGACTACTCGACTAATTACAGGACATGATGGGTCCACGCCCAATCCCATCCTGTCTACCAAACTCGAGAGTCAGGTTTTCTGAAAACATTTTTAAGCTTGTGTTAAATACGTATACATTTGCACTAGATTTTCATATATTTGAGAGAAATATTTATTTTTTTGAAATCATTTAAAAATCACATAATTAGAAAAGAAAACCTTTATTTTGAAAATATCCTTATAGGTGTGTAAGGGAAGCTTCAAAGGTTTAATAATGGCAGAGAATAAACCCCCATTCCGTATAAGGTAAAAAAATATTCTTACCATAGTTTTGTCAAAAAGGTCAAAAATTAATTTGTTTGGTAAACGGCAGAAAGATTACTTTCAAAAACGTATACGGTCAAATAAGCGTATAAATGACTTTAACCCATTTTCTATTAAATAGTAAAAATGTTTTGAAATAGATTTTTAAGAAACATGGATGTGGATGATAAAGAGGCCCCATTAGATAATTATGTATAAACAACCTCGAATAATGAAGAGATTGTGAATTAAACCATTTAAAATTTGGTAACTTACGAAACATACATCCCATTAAAGAGGTATCTTACAATGAATATGTAAATATACATAAATTAAATTGAATTACACAAATAATACAATTATGGTCATTACATACACCACACAAAAGGTAATAGTGGAAATATGGCATGAATCTCACGGGAATAAGCAGTGAGATGAAAACCCCTTACCGATTTGGTAACTTATGAAACATACACCCCATCAATGAAGTATCATACAGTGAATATGTAAATACACATATATTAAAGTTTATTACACAAGGAATACAATTATGGGTAGAACATACACCACACAAAAGGTAATAGTGGCAATATGACATGAATCTCACGGGAATAAGGAGTGAGATGAAAACCCCTTACCTTGTACTTTTCCTTGATTGAGGGTAGGTTAACCTCCTTTATAATGGTTAAATAACTTTTATTAAATTATAAAAGAATAATATACATTAATATGATATCATATATGATCTTTTAACATTTATTTGTTAATAATATCTTAGTATTATCATCGTTTCGGGTGTTAACTTACTTGTTTTCTTTTATATGTTTTCTTACATAAGGCATGTTTGTTATGGATAGTTTGTATCTTATTCATATCCAGAATGATATAAAGTTCTTAAACATTTCTTTTAATCATCAAATTAGAATTATTCTTGATTGGATACGATGGGAAATTAATCTCATCGCGTTCGTGGAGACGGTAGTCCGTACGTACGCATGAGCGACAATATCATTCTTTTGATATTAAAATAATATATAATTGGATGGTATATCATATATACAGAATAATTATCATATTATATTTATTATTTACATGAATTACACATCGTTATTATACCCATCCAAATAATAATATATTGAATAACAATTACACCATGACGTGGAGACGGAAAGCCGTACGTACGCACGTATGGTGACATGTCATTCAAAGGATGGATAGAATACTGAATATGGTTGTACCATATTTATAATTACATCACAGTATATAAATGATACTAGAGTTATTTTTTTAGAATGGAAATAACAAATAAAGAAGAAGTTGAAGAAGAATGGAACTTGAAAGAGGGTGGTGAAAACATTACCTCTTCATCGGGTTCTTCCTTTTGATTTGGTTAAAATGGCCCCTTAAGATGGCTTTTTGATCAAACTAAGTCCTCTAGGTTGAAGTGAGATAATTTTAGAGAGTTTTTGGGTAGGGTTTTGTTGAGCCAAAAGGCTTTTAATGTGTGAATTAGTGAGAAGGGGGAGTGCCCTTTTAGAAGAGGGGTGAGGGGAACCTTTGGAAAAACTAGAAATATTATTTTATAATAAATCCATATTCGGATTCTAATGGCTCCAAAGTAGATTATTTAAAGGTTAATGTGGGTATGGGTAGAAAAACACTCAACAAATATGTTTTAGACAGGTTTGGGTAACTTTATTAACCTTATACTTTAGTTTTAACTCTTAGTTAATTAGTTTGACACTTACCATGTCTCTTTGTATTTTTATATTATATAGTCAATAAACTTACTATAAACTTCCAAGAGACCCCAAATTGGTCCATTAATGATAAAACTATCATTATTTGAGTCTCTAGGCCGAAACTTAGATTTTTAGGAATAGAATATAAATTAATAATATAATATTTATTTTGAAGACTCTTTCATGTCAATTTTGACACTATTTGGTATTTGATTTTTGTGAAAATCATAACAGCATGATTACTTCCAAAAAAAATAATTAAATCAATACTAACATGTCATATTAACCTATAAAATTAGTTTAATTTATAAAAAGTTTAAAATTACAATTATTTGGATATTTATAATATCAATTATTTTAATATTTCATTAATTAGGTAATTACTACATCACCATTTTATCATAAATAAATTAAATTATTTAATGTCTAAAAATTATAAATCAAATAAAATTATGTAGGAAATCTTTTTATATTTCTAATTAATATTTAAAATCGAATTTATCTTATGTATAACCCTATATTAAAAATATTTTAGTAATTAAACATTTAGTTTAACTCTTTTAACTCTTCTTTGAATTAAATAATAACAAATGTCCTAATCTAATTCAAGTGGACCTAAATGATAATATTTTATTCCTAAGGTTGTTTTTGATCGAGATACACTTTTCCAATAGAATTAGGACATATGTTAGAGTAACATTAATATCATTTTTACCCTTAATTACCCTATTTATTTTTAACCGTGGTAAATAAAAGTAAAAAGTTACTATTCCCCAAAAATTAATTTTTTCTTATTGAACTACATTTTACTCCTTGATATTAACCGTGTCTCTCGGATTTTTGAAATTCCACTCACAGAAGTGGTAAAATTATGTTTTATGTGAATTTGAAAATTCTCCTAGGAGATGGGTAAAAGACGGTGAAAAGTTCAATAAAATTTTTATATGTCTAAAATTTTTATAAACTGACTCCAATGATTTACATTGAACTTATATAGGTATAACATATCTATTTGGACCTAAAATAAATTTAAATGAAATAAATAATTATTTAAATAAAAAGTCGGTTTTAACCAATAACTCACTGTTTTTCACTATTCATAAAAAACATAATGTTTTCAGAAAAATACAAAATATTCACCCTAGGACAATTTTGACATTCTCAATCCAGAAATGAAGTCCATTTTGAAAGATAAAATTTATAAAATTTCAAAAAGTGGGTATTAATATTCATAATGGCTACTTTGATTGCTTGCGGTGTGTTAGAATCTTGAAGTTGCGTACAACACACACTACTGTATTATTCAAAGAGAATCATACCGTGGAAGCTTGGGGTGTTACAACTTACAGTATCATAAATAATATTTCAATCAATATGAATTAAACATTCACTAAAATACTAAATTAAATGTTGATCACTTATTTGGTGGTGTGCGAAACTAGAATATAACATTTTAAAGTGTTCCCTATATTCCTGAAGTGTTTCTTCTGGTGATTTTATTATACCTCATTTTTCTTTTCTTATTGTTGTAATTTGAGAGGATGAGATATATTTTTCATGAAAATGGTGTTTCATGTCCACGCATCCTCTAATTAGTGAATGAACATAGTAAATCCAATCTTCTTCAATATATCCTAATAAAAAAGTAAATTCCCTTATCTTTACTTGTTCTTCATCAACATCTGCATGTTTTAATGTAGATATAGAATTTTACTAGACCCATGGATTTGGATTTCACCCATTAAGTTATGTAGTTAGACTAATTGGGTTTTTAGATCTTATATGGTAGCTTGGGTGGTTTTTTGGAATTGGAGATTGTTGGAAGCCATTGGTTTCATCATGGATTCTAGGCTAGGGTTGGGTTTTTGAGGGGTTTAAAGGAATTTAATTTGTTGTGGTTGAGGATTTATATGTGGTGGTGGATAAATACTCTTCCCTGGTAGGTTTTAGTGTTTTTGAGGTTGTTTTGAATACCCCTTACTTATATTCTTGGTTTTCTTTCAACATAGGGTTGGATGGATAATAAGGTTCTTCCCTAAAGGTTTGGTTATAGGGGTATCCTAGAAATACTTCCTCACAAATCACAAGATATTTCTATTAGTTGAGAACATTCGTCAGAGTAGTGGGTGTGAGAAGAACATATACCAAAATGGATGGGAGGAGGATATTTGGATTTATTATGGAAAAGAGCATGTGGTCAATGAAGGATACTTGCCTCTTCAATCATTGTGTCCACCTTCTTCTTTAATTATGTACTTTTCCCCTCATGGAAACATTGAATCGGTACACTGGAACTTGTACCTAATTGTTGAATATTCTATTCCATTTTGTCAATCAGGGTTCTTGCAGTAATTGGGGTCTTATCCACTAGTGCTCCACCTGCAGTATCATCCATCATATTTTGATAAATAGGAATTAAACATTCATAAAAATAATGAATTAAAAGTTGATCACTTATTTTGTGGTTTGGGAAACTAGAAAATATCCTTTTAACATGTTCCCAATATTCCTGAAGTGTTTCCCCTAGTGATTTTATTATACCACATATTTCTTTTCATATTGTTCCAGTATAAGAGCCTCGAAAATATTTTTCATGAAAAAGGCATTTTATGTTAGCCCATCCTCTAAATGGAGAATGAAAATAGTAAATCCAATATTTTGAAGTATATTATAATGAAAAATTTCATGCACATTGATTTACTTGTTATTGACCAAAATTTACAGGTTTTAATGTAGAACACATAGTTTAAAATTATTTTAAGTGCTTATGTGGATTTTCTCCAGTGAGTCTATGAAATCTTGGAAATAAGAGAATTAGACCAGATTTTAGTTCAAAATTAGGTTCCTCACCTTTTATTTGAATATAAGTGGGTTGGATATCTACATTAGGTGAGGTTAGTTATATTAATTTATGGTTATTTTTATCCATGTTATGAATGTTTATTTTAGTTTTAATGTGAGATTTAGTGGAAGAATTATAATGATCAAGAAGAGTGTCTATGTTTTGTGTGTCCTCCTTAAAAGGGTTATCTTAAGTGTCTTGGTGTCACTGACATAGGATCATCTTTGGTTCAGGTTTGAAAGGTGGTAAGTACCTTGAAGTGGAATGTGTCATGAACTGAACCTAAAAAAAATCAAAACTGAAAATTATAGGTAATGGTATAAGTTAAAAGAAATAAATATTCAAAAATTTTACAAAAAATATTATCAAAAATTCACACTAAAAACCAAAGCGTTCTCTGGAAAAAACACCAAAATTTGAACGCACTATTGTGACATGTCGAATTGATTATGAATTTAAGGTTTATTTATAGTACATGGAATAACCTAGGTCATCTCTTACAGATCCTTGATAATTTATAGTATTCTTTTTTGATAAAAAGTAATAAAGAGGGGGTCATTTAGAAAATAGTTTCATGTAAATAACTTAATTTAAAATGTTTAATAGTTGATTAAGAAAGTGGATTTTCAAAAAAATGAGTTAAAAGGTTCATTGTGAGTTCACTACCCACATTTAAAGTTCATCATTCTTGGATATTAATTTGGCTTTGATGTAAGCATTTGGTTGAAATTAATCGGCATCCCGATTACTTTCCAAGCATTTATATCAAAGCACGTTGAGGAAAACCCTGACATAACAATAATATATCCAAGGTATAGATCTCATTAATGGTATAATAACCTTCAATTATAATTAAAATATCAAATATTTGTGGAATAAATGGATTCTTGTGATGTCCAATCGGAATGACACAAGTCGCACACCAAAAACCTCACACCGATAGGTTAAAAGTGAAGAGCATTTCATTCAGTTAAATCAAACAAAAATAAATCAATGTAAGATAATTATGAATGAAATATTTTCAAAACAAAAATATATCAAACTAGTATAAGTATAAGTGATGGGACTCCCTTTACAATATGTGTAGCTCCCTCACAATGAACACCCACCGATTAGTCCAACATCGAGAGGAGGAGGAAAGTTGGGGGGAACTCCTTATTCATCCTTGATCCCACTATGAAGATATGTGACTAAAAAACATCAAGGTTGATGGGGAGAATCCTATAAGGCTCCAAAATTTCAGAACTTTGATCCTGGTTTGATCATTCAAATGAGGTTCCCATGGTAGCTTTTTATAGGCAAAATGCGACATGGTTTTAAGCACCATATTTTGGAGATTCCAATTGTTTCTCGGTTTTAGACTAGTATAAATCCACATAACCACTTGTACATAAGAGAATATTTGATTTTTGGCCTCATTTATATCTCAATGTAAAATTTTGTGACCATTAGACATCTGGATTGGGAGATATGGTCAAAATACCGAACCAAACTTTTGAATTCGAGCAGATTCTGTCCCCTGGACAGAATGGTTTAGATGGGCAATCAAATGGATAAATTGAGCTTCAGTTCATTTAGATGACTCTTATCCCATGATGTTTTATAGAGAAACATAATTCTTTAACCCATTTTTACCATGTAATTCTCTTAATTCTCAAAAAAGTGGACAGATGTCCATGGGATGTCGTGTAGTTTCTACCATTTCCTTCTGAATTATCTCCGGGGCCTCCAAATCCCCTCCTCCTACAACGAATTCATTAAAAAAGTAAAATTTCCACTTTCAAAAATGTTAAAAATAAAATGAATTAATAAAAAATTAAGTTAAATTTGCTATTATTTCAATAATTTTAAAAAAAAGGTTTAGCATAGTGGTGTAAGGGTGAAAATGAAATAGTGAATTGTGGTGTGATCATCCCCCCTGTGTTGGGATGAGGTAGGTGAGACGTCACTGTTGGAGAAGAGACATGTGTAGGAGACATATAAGAAGGTAAAGATAATAAATAAGAATTTACTGATATCTCAGAGTCACGAAAAAGCATATGCTGATCAGAGGCGTCAAGGCCTAGAGTTCTTTGTGGGTGATCGGGTGTTTTTGAAAGTGGCCCATCATTTGGGTCATCACTCCTTGGGAAAAGCATGGCAAGCTAATGTTGTGGTATGTATAAAATTTTGAGATTACTGAGCAGGTTGGAAAGGTGGGATACATGTTATATTTCCTTTCATAGTTGAAATCTATCCATGACGTCTTCCATGTCTCACAACTAAATAAGTACAACCTGGATCCGTCCCATGTGATGAATTGGGAGGAGTTAGATATAGAGCATTATCTATCTTTGGTTGAACGACCAGTGTGTATTGCAGAATCCCAAGGAAATTTGATTCAAGGTAATATTATTCCTCTAGTTTTATCCCTCTTTCATCAGGGTACTTATGAGCATGGGACATGGGTGTGGAATTCTTGGGTCAAAGAGCAGTTTCCGTTTCTCTTATCTGATCACGCTTCAAGATGAATTTACAAGGGAGGAATGTTTTTATGGTGGAGAGAATTGTCACATCCATGACTTCTTTTGAATGTTTTTTTTCATTTAATTTTTATTCTTTCTTTGTTTTTGGGGGTTTCCAAGACATTTTTGGAGAAAAGGGTGGTTTGTCAAGATTTAGGCCAAACTGTGAGCACATTTCCAAATTAAAAATAGAAATTTGTTTCTTTTATAACTACTTTAGTTTTTTTTAAATTTTCAGCCATTATACATCCCACTTGGCCTCCCATGAACTATTCGAACCACCATATCCATTTGGACCCCTTAGGAACTCATAATCATGGTCAATTAGGGTGATTTATTCAGGCATTAGGCCAACACATGATCCAATTTCCAATTTTAAAAAACTATTTTATTTCATTCATATCTCATTAATTTTTTAATAGTTTCCGACAATTACACCTCTCACTCATGCACACAAACCTTAGGAATTCCCCATGTTTTATTTTTCCTCTTTGGAGCTCATATTCATTGGGGATTAGGGTGAAATTTCTCATGGTTTCTAAAATCATCCATATTTGAAAGGGTAATTTTTTTCATTCATTTTTCATTAATTTTTTCTATTTTCCCCAATTTCATTCCCAACATCACCTCTTCAACATTATTCAAACCTCCCTTTGAATTTTTACTGCTTGGAGAATCAACTTCTAGTGTATTTGTGGCGATTTCATCAAAGTTTCTCAAATAAGTGAGTTTACTCTTCTATTCCTTCCATTTTGTTAGGGTTTGTTCCACTATTCTTAAAGCCAAAAATTTCTAGAAGTTATGGATTTTTAATTTTGGTCTTTTTTTCAGTTTTTTGGTCTAATATTTTGGTTTTAGGTATGTTTTTACTCCCTTGTGGTGCGACGGTGGTGCGACTAAAGTTCCAAACAAGGATTTGATGGTTTTGACATATATGGTAAGTGATTCCTTGTGTAAGCATTGTAGAATGAGTTAGAATGATGAATTTATATTTATTTTACTTTCCTATTTTATTATTTTTAGTTCCAAAACTATTTTTTGTAGAATTTTTTAAGAGGTTAATTTATATGTGAAAATTTTCATGTGAATATGGTAGATTTACTTGTGCATTCCATATTGTACCAATTGGTGTTGTTCTATAATTCATGTAATGGATTTATAAAATTTTTTTATACTAAAAATTATGGTTAGGTGTAATAATGGTATGCATTTTGTTTTAATAATGGGGGTTTAAATGGATTTTTTGTGTAATGTTTGGTTATTACTTGTGTAATTGTTTTATGGAAATTCTATTATTTTTTTGAGTTATACAAATGGTGGAAAGAATGTTTAGAAACTATTTTGTGTGTGTATGAGTAGAACTGGTGTTTTTATTTTTAAATAGAATTTTTAGCATGCAAAACATATTTCATTACAAAGAGGGGAACTTGGGTATTTGGGTGGGTGGACTTGTAATAGCATGCTAGTGATCTGGAGTGTTTTTCCCTATTTAACTCAGCATGATTGACATTGAAAACATTAAAAAAACTATGATGATGAATAGTTTGGGGAAAAATAGGTTATGGTTGATTCCCCTACCCGTGGCTCGTGCATGAGAAAAAATATTGTTATGGTTTCCTTCACACTGAGATGCGAGGTACCTAGGGCTCACAACTAACTAGTTCATAGGGGTGTTCCCGTGTTGAGTGATCATTGACTATTTAGAAATTATATTTTTCTTATGGTGTGTTTTGATGTAAAATTCAGTATCATTCATGTTTTATTTAAATGTACCAATTTTTTAAGGTTACCGACATTGAAAACTATTTTCATTTAAAAGAAGCACCTTAAGAAATTATTACTGCCGTTATTTATTTATAATTCTTGAATACTTTTTATCTAATAATTATTGTCATGTGGAATATTTGGGTGGTAAACTATTGGTATTAGGATCACACCCTATTTACACATTTTGATGTAAGTATACTTGGTTATGATTGACACAGGTAAGGGAAAGGCATCTGGAGGTAGTAGTTTGGGTTGCAAGTTGCTTCTGTTGTGAAGTGTTGGGGATATAGCTCGTAGGTGATGACCCCTTGCTGTGTGGTGGTATTTTGGTTATTTTTTCTGCTAAATTTGTAGTCTAGGACCTCTTGGGTCATGTTAAAAACATTTTATTCAGTTATGAATTTTTTATTAAGGCATTATTGGAATGAATTTTCAGATTCAGTTTATTGATTGGTTTTGGTTGTTTTATGTATCATAAATTGGGAGAATCATTCCCAAAACCATTATTTATGATACCTGAGCACTTGTAACCACCCGTGGGGATATGTAACACCCTTTAGGCCTTTACATGGGTTGGGTTTGATAATAGTTTTGAGGGAGACCAGATCTGGCTCGTGACATAACCCTAGAGGTCTAGAGGATCTACTAGAGGAGATCTCAATTAACGCACTGGATCCCAATGGATAACTAAGGACCATATTCGCCAATGCCTCTTATATATCTCACCAAATACATCAATGTATGATCATTTTTCACAAGTTATTGATCCAAATGGATGTATACTATTTGATTTACGTGGTTTCAACCCATTTATTTATCCCATGTTGAATGCGGATCAATTACAATGAATATGAATTTATTCATACATCAATGGTCCATTTATTTTATGATTGATTTAATTTTTAATTATTGATTATTACTCTTCCATTGTCTGTTATATTACAAAATATAAAGGTATAAATGAAAAAAGGCCAAGGTTCGTTCCTCACATTTGTTATTTAAGGATTTCTCCCTCCTTTCTTCGCATGTTCATTGCCAAAAATTCATTTTCCCTATAGTTCAATGAATACATGGTATTTGATCATTTTGAAACCATTATTGTGTAAAAATAATAAATACCTCAAGTTCAATTAGTGATAGATGGTGTGATCAAGGTGCGAAAATTGAGTATGACAAGAGGTGATGGGGATCATATCAATGTATTCTGTTTTACCGGTGGGCAAGTGATGATAGTTCGATTATATAGATTGCATTCTAAGTGGATCAAGGACAAATTTCCAACAAGGGGTAATAGAGATAGTTGATATACATAGATATGATTTTCTTGAGAGATCAGTGGAGGTGAGGCAGATCTAGACGACACATGAAGGATCATGAAAACCCCATAGTACACGATGTGTAATTAAACATTACAGATAATGTGGGACCCTAGATAAATTAATACGGTTTTATAAAATTATATAAGTGTCACACCTCATGTGGTCCCTAACACATGATGTGTGACCTATGGATGGCAGTATTCCATGTATCTCAGAGGATACAAGGGCATGTGTTGAGTACATGGGCTAAGGCATGTACTCAGACACAGCTAGGGTATATGGGCTAACCCATATACTTTGACATGGCCGTGTGTACATGGAAATAGACTAAGGTATAAGGGAATGGGTAGATGGATATTGGTATGAAAACATATAGGTTAAGATTTAATGGTACATGCCCTATACCCTATGTACACACCATGTACTTCCCCAAATATGGACTGGAGCCTTTTATCTCCTCAGTATAGAACATGTTCAGTTGAATGTTATAGCTTGGTCCTTTTACCATGAGGGTACAATGCAACATTACATCCTAAACAAATGACTATGATCCTTTCTATGTGTACATTATTAGATAGAGTTTAATGCATCCCTTTGTTGGATTAGGGTGGGATCCTCTCTCATTCATAGGTGGGGTTCATGGTATCGACATGAAAACCAGGCATAGGGTGTCGATACCCTATCTAGAGGGTGGATAAAGTTAGGATTTTGGTGTCCCCTAGTATAACTAGGTGAGATCCCCAGCCTAGATGATGAGGTCTTTTGATATCTAGTGACTACTTCTTTGGCGGGGCCCATTGATCATGACCTCTTAGATGACCATCACCAGTGATAACATGGATCATGGACTGAGTACTATTGGAATAAACATACCCTTGAAACCTCAAGAAGTATCCTATGGATGGTGGGTTTTTTTAAGGCCATTTTGATACTGATATTCTATTATTAGTATATCTAGGTTTTTTTATTAATGTTTTACTGTTATGACCTGACTACTCTTGATGCATTATGCTAGGTGATTTTGGGGTGTATTACATGGTATTGTTATACTCACCCCTATATGATATCTCCTAACATGTGCCATGTCTTATTCTAATGGAATCTCTTTTAATGGTATTCTAAGAGGACAAGGAGTAGGAAGAGTATAATTGGGCATACACACGGAGGTGTTTATGGATGGTTGCATATGATAGCAGTCCCCTTCTTCTGAGTAGGTTAGACTCTTTGTAGTTTTTGTTTGGGATTGTATTTGACCCATTTATCAATTTTTTTTACATTTTTTATACTGTGTTGTGGGATAGATGTTATGCATGAATTTAAGGTGTTAGTCATTTTTAATTTCTCAGTATTTTATGGGATTAGAGACATATGTGTGTGTATAGGTACATTAGGCTAATCCCTCCCATGTATGGGCTATTCCTACTTGGTGCTAGTCACTAGCCCCAAGCCTATTAGTGATAGGATTAGGGTAGTCACACTTGGATTATTTCTAATAAAATGGTCCCCTATGGGCTGGTTCATGTCAATGATTCTGGTAAAAGTTCTTAGAGGGTCATGCCTCAATCTAGGTGCAACCACACCCTAGATTCCTTTTCCTTATTTACTAAGCTCTTCTTATACTTCCCTATATTATTTTCTATGACTATATATAATTTTCCACTTACTATTACAACTAGAAATAAATATATTATTGTTTTTTTCTTTCACAAACCTTGTTGACTCTCAATTGGTGCTTTTATTGAAGTGCTTTTGAGAGAGAAAATTAGAGAGAGAGAGGATCTTTATTGATAGTTATAAAGTTGATGCGGTAGACACAACACGTTTTTGGTCATTTAGATATTTTGAGACTAACACAATAGTGGAAGGTTAATTTCAATATTAGAATATGATTCCCCACAAAACAGTGAGAAAACGAATCGCAACTGTTAATGACTGAAAATTATTCTAGATAAATGATCCAATGATGTAGTATAAATATATATAGTATCTACATTGTAGAGTAAATAATTTTCAATTGTTTAAATATTTATTAATGAGACTCATTATTTTTCCATGGATATCACAATGGAATGTTGTAACACACAATGCCTATGAAATTTATATATCGGCTAGCATTGTATGGTGTGCACGATATTGTGCCCTAACACAATGTTGCATTGTGACCACCCTTAATACATCACATTTTTTAGTTTTTTTTCACTTTTTTAACTGTCTAACCCAAAACTATTAAAATAATTTATTAAAACACCATATTAAAATTCAAGAGATGCCCCCTTCCTCCCCCGACTCTATACAATGCGTTGATTAGGCTCCACAACTAGGCACAACCTACAACCCTATGACCCTTGATATCTTTACCATGATCGAATTATAATTATTTGTCATTTGAATGAGTAATGGTTAATTATAAATAATATATTGTATTAAAAAATAGATTTTCTCTAAAATTTATATTTCTTTTATTTTTATAATTTTAGTATTACTCATAATTTTTTCGTACCACTTATTTTTTATTATTATTTCAATGTGATTTTATTCCCTTTGTGAGCGAAAATTTAATATTTCTACACACCGTTCACCACGCAATGGGATTTTATGCTGGAGGAACTTGTCACCATTATGTTCCATGAACCATAAATAACTATGATCATCGGAAATTGTTCAGAATGGTGTTAGTAATGGATTTAGTGGAATCTATGTTTTCTGGACTCAAACTGATGAGGTGGGAGAATGTGATGAATATTAAGAAAAACTGTGATATTCATAATGAGGCATGATGTTTTTCAACCAATTCCATCTACGATATACATTAATGGATGTAGAATAGGAGTGGAAGTAGGATTAGTCAATAGCATGCCAAACTTGTGTGATTCTTTTTGACCATTATAAAAATTAAATAGGACTTAGTTAATTTATATTATCATATAAATGTTTTTTATAAGATAATTTCAAGAAATTAAAATTTATAAATTCATAATAAAACATATTTTAATGATAAATAAATATTTTTATAGTTTACAATAATACAATCATAATATAATACCAGTGGCCTCCTTATTGTGCCAAAAATAATTATGATCAACTATCATATTTATAAATGATCATAATGCCTATTGGTGGTATTCAGAAATATTCCTCAACTAGAATATCCATATTTACATATAATTACACAATTATTCTATCTTCGTCATTCACCACTTCACTTACAAAGTTTCTTACACATCCTTTGATAATTTCGATTATTTTCCTAATATTTCTCTTTATTTTTATGATATTTATAGTTGGGGTGATCATCGTGGGGGATTTCAAACCTATGGGATTTTTTTAGTGAATGGATTCTCTTCCATGCGTATATATTTTTATTTTTCCATGATGTATTAGTCTATATTTATGCATTATTTTAATGTTATTATAAAATGTAATAGTCCTACCATGTGTTTACATGTTGCAATAGTTGGTATTTTATAGTATATTTTTGTATAGTAAATGTATTATTCTCAATTAATGAAATAAATCGTTATTGAAAACATGTTACCTAACCCTTTTAAATGTAATATTTTAATGTAATAAAACCTATACAAAAAATAAGATAAAATAAAAACATTTATATATTAAATGAACTGTAATGTAAATCAGAAATGATTAATAACATATTATTTATATTTAACCATTTATTTTATCGAGTTTCCCATAAATTATTTTATTCTAGTACCTATAATGATTATATTATAAGAACACTTTTTTTATTAGACACATAAAGCAGATTTTTTACATAAAATATTCACTTGATACAAGATAGACCATTGAGAGGTATAGTGTCTTTGGGGATTCAGAACATTACATAATGACATAGAACATGAAACACAACATATTTTTTGAAAACTTTATTTATATGACCACGACATTCCCTCGTACATAGCATTGCAATGGATAACCTAAGGACATGCATAGGAAAAGGGTGAGCTATAAATCCCAGTAAGGTATTAAACAATTCATAACATTAAAAATAAAATACATGTTAGGAAATAGACATATCAACGAATAATAAAGGAAACATGAACATAATGGCATGATATAGCATGATTATCATGACATGGAAATGTAGCAACAACACTTAACATGGTATTGGCATGAGCCAAGGCTCATTAGATAGAGAGCATGAGTAAACCCTCATTTCACTAGAATGAGCATGAGTAAATCCTCATTTAACTTGAATTATAATGATTAAATCATCATTGCACTTGACGTATCATGATAATTATCTTTACCCAATGCATTGGAGTGCTACCAGGGAGAACCCTTCTAAAATATTTCATTTCATGCATAAGTGTGCCACATAGATAATGTAAAATGCAATCATTAAAGATTATCATTTATTTTACTATAAAGGAATGTGGAATTAATAAATGAAACTCAATAACAATTATTTTAATGTTCATAATGTCAAATACCCTTGATATATAAATGGGCATGGTATTCACTACACAATGATTTTGGCTTGGAAAATGGCAGTGCAATTTCGGTAGCATAACTGCATGACATAAGATTTCATAAAAATGATGATGAGAGATAAAAGGGTGTGTCACCATATGTAAATTAAATTGAACTTAGGGGGTAATATATATACATGTCCCAATATAAGTAATGGAATTTTTATTCATAATACAAAAGAATTGCTTGAATATAAATGAGGACAGAGAAATTCCTTATGGAATTTTGGCATGGTAACGGGAGTACATGGGAGGAATTATTGAGAGAGAAATGGGTACCTCATTATTAAAACATAAATAGGGACATATTGAAGAGGTTATAAATCAACCCCAACATTTTTAATTGAAAATAAAAGGGCATAAAAACTTGAAAAAATTGGACAAAATAGTGAAAGGAAGAAATCCCTTACTTGGAATTGTGACCCAAAGGCTTGAGAGGGGCTTGAGAGATGATTATTGAGAGCTTGGGGTGCCTTGGGAGGATTATAGAAAGAGGAGGTCTGAGGTTGGATGAACTCCAAAGGCTTTGAGTGAAGAGGACATGAGAGCTTGGGTGTGTTTATATAATAAAGGAGAGGGGATTTTTTATTATTTAGGTTTGGACACCACACATTAAACTAATCAAAACAACAAATCAGCCCATGATTTTTTCCAATGGTTTTTTAATAAGGGGAGTGGAAAAAATATTTAATATTTCCAATGGATGAACATCATAAAATAATAGGTTTTCGTCTGTGGAGGTGAGTCACACTCTCAAGGAAATAAATTTCAAAAGCTAAAATGTTTTGTAAGTCTTGAAGGGTCCACTAAAGTATTGTAAAATAAATAATACAAACATAAAATTACATTATTTTAATGTTAAAACATATATTGGCGGAAAATAGAGTTTATATTATTTCATTACATCACTATTGGGTCATTATGATGTCATAAAAACACATTATTTATTTAAAGGGTGTTTAATTTCTACCCATAAATTCGACTGTCTCATAAAATTTTGAAAAATTAAAAACTGGAAAATTTTGAAATCCTGATTAAAAAAATATTATTCATTTTATTGAAATAATTTTTTAAATTGGTGATTTTCACTTTTAAAATAAAAACTGACATTTATCAAAAAATCATGGGTTTTGACAGAAGTAGCTTTCAAGCCTTAATAAAAATTACAATTTTATTCTTAAAAATTATATGATCATTTATATTTAATAAAAAAAATTTAATAATAATAATATTTTATTAAAATATTATTTAACTGAAAAATCCATTAATTTATCAAAGTAGATTTCTTAGTTTAATATTAACTAAAAATACTATTTGTGATTTAAAAACTATCTACAAAGTAACAACAATAATAAAATGAATGTATATTCTTTATTATATACAAAAATAATTCATATAATCATAGTGCTAATGTATATTTACATAACCCCTTATCACACCCACATATGACAGAGGGGTAATGTGTGCGATGGTGACAGACTCCTGGGGTGGCTCGGAAAACATTTCTTGGGTGGTAATCTCTATCAAATTCCACTTCACCCGTAGGCAGTTCCCTTTGAGATTAACATGTTGAAGCTCGACTTGGGCTTGGTCAAGAGTGAATCCCGATGATGCCACCTCCTTTTCGAGCTCTGATAAATGGGCTTCGTGTAACACCCCGAGCTTCCACGATACGCCTCTATTTCAATAATGCAATAGCTTGCATTGTACGCAACTTCGAGTTCTAACACACCGCGACTAATCAAAGTAGCCGTTATGAATAGTAATAACCACTTTTTAAAATTATAGAAATTTTCTATTTCAAAATGGACTTCATTTTTTTATTCGTAATATCGAAATTATCCTAAGTTGAATTTTTTGTAATTTTCTGAGAACTTTCAATTTTTTATGAATAGTGAAAAATACTTAAAAACAACTTTTTTTAATCAAAATAATTTATTGTTATAAGTTATACTATTTAGTGGTTTTAAAGTATAATTAGAATATATTTTTACCATTTTATCCAATGGTGGTCATTAGAATTAATTTAACATTGAAATTGGACATAAACAATTGCCAATCTTTTGATATAAATTGTTTTTTAAAAACACGCTATTTGTTGTGACAGCTGAAATTAATTATAAAATTAATTAATGCAACTTATATGTTTGTAATTTTTTAAAATAGACATCATTTTTTAATTTGGAATATCAATTATAGCTTAGGGTGAAATTTTGGCATTGTTCTGAAAAACTTCAATTTTCGATGAATAGTGAAACCACTAAGTGGTAGTTAAATAACTGATTTTTCGTTTAAATGAAATATTACCACTTCTGTGTTTTGAATTTCAAAAATCAGACATACATGGTTTTCATTAGGATGTAAAATGTGGTTCAATGGGATTAAAATAATTTTTTGGTGGATAGTAACTTTTAAGTTTAATTAATCGCGATTAAAGGTCATTAGTGAAATTTAAGGTAAAAATGATATTATAAAAATATGAAAATACCCTTAAACTTGTACTACCACTATTGGATGAGTAATGGACGACCAAGACAATCCATGGGTCAACTTGGGGACCCCATGGATCCACTTTAGTTGGAAAATGACATAAATACCTTTTATTTAATGTTAAAGTAAAAAAATGACACAAACATGAAATGTTTTACTAAAACAATTTTTACATGGGGTTACACAAGTGATATTTTTGACTATAAATAGTCATTGGAAAGATAAAAATATTTTCTACATCATAGTAGTTTTTTTATAATTTTTAGACATTAAATAAATTAAATTATTTATGACATCATTATGATGCAGCGATGACCTCATTATTTAACGATTTTAATAAAATGAAAAGATAATGTAAAATCCAAAGCTTACACTTGTCCAAAGACTATTGGATGGGTAGATTTAGAACCCTTATCACCTTAGACACGAATTATATAAGTGTGGGACCTTTAGAATCTGAAAAGAATTGTATAATAATGTAACAT
This sequence comes from Viscum album, assembly GCA_963277665.1. NCBI lineage: Eukaryota > Viridiplantae > Streptophyta > Magnoliopsida > Santalales > Viscaceae > Viscum > Viscum album. The sequence continues at coordinate 1,123,834,154 of OY728121.1, forward strand.
TTCAATCTTTCCAAAAGAGCCCCTCCTCCCCTCTTATAAAAGGCCCCCACCTCTACCACCTTATTCACACTTTCAAGCCTTTTGGTTCGGCCAAACTCTGCCCAAATACTCTCCCAACATCTCTCCCTTCATCTTAGAAGCTTTAATTTAGTCAGAAATCCATCCTAAGGAGTCCTTTTGATCAAATCAAAAGGATGAACCCGAAGAAGAGGTAACGTTTTCATCACCCTCTTTCAAGTTTATTTCTTCTTCCACTCCCGCTTTGTTTATTATTTCAATTCTAAAATTAAAAATCCAGTATCTTCTATATTCTGTGATGTTATTATAAATATGGAACAACCATATTCAGTATTCTACCCATCATTTTAATGACATGTCACCATACGTGCGTACGTACGGCTTACCGTCTCCACGTCGTGGTGTAATTGTTATTCAATATATTATTATGGGTATAATAATGATATGTAATTCATGTAAATAATAAATATAACATGATAATGATTCTGTATATATGATATACTATCCAATTATATATTATTTTAATATCAAAATAATGATATTGTCGCTCGTGCGTACGTACAGACTACCGTCTCCACGAACGCGATGAGATTCATTATCCGTCGTATCCATTCAAGTATAATTATCATTTGATGATTTAAAAATAATGTTTAAAGACATGATATCATTATGGATATGAATAATATACAACCTATCCATGAAAAAGACGACTTATGTAACAAAACATATAAAAGAAAACGAGTAAGTTAACACCCGAAACAACGATAAATCTAAGATATTGTTAACAAAGAAATGTTAAAAGATCATATATGATATCATATGAATGTATATGATTCTTGTATAATTTAATAACAATTATTTCACCATTATATAGGAGGTTAACCTACCCCAACCAAGGAATATTACAAGGTAAGGGTTTACTTCACAACCTCTTCATTATCCAAGGTTGTTTATACATAATTATCTACTAGGACCTCGTTATCATCCACATCCATGTTTCTTAAAAAAGTCTTTCAAAACATTGTTACTATTAAATGGAAAATGGGTTAAAGTCATTTATACCCTTATATGTTTTTGAAAGGAATCTTACCGTCGTTTTCCAAACAATTTACTTTTTGACCTTTTTGACAAATTTAAGGTAAGAATGTTTTTTTTACTTATACGGCGGGTGCGGCTATTTTCCGCCATTATAACTTCGTCGAAGCTTCCCTTACAAGCTTATAAGAATAACTTCAAAGTAAATGTATTATTTTATAATTATGGATCTTTTAAATTATTTAAAAAAAGAGAGATATTTCTCTCAAATAGCTGTGATTTCATCCATGTCAACATCCTTTGATGGGTTTTAAGTCTAATTGAAACTGATTTATGATACAAAACTTCCATTGAACAGTTTGTTAAATATTTGACTGTGGATGTGTTATTTTTATACCATCCATAGTTTATGGAGAAATTGTTGACATTTCGTATGCTAGTTTTAATACGAATACTTATGTTATGTTTTAACCTATTCATATGAGGAATGTATTGGACTTAATAAGTGACGGGTGGAGCCCGCTATAGCTCATCGATGCGTCGGTAGGTCTCATGAGACAACTAGACATGGAATTGGCTGAGGCCCTTTCCCAATTTGATTTATGGTTTTGGCCGATGCCTTAATCATTTTATACGTCTTGGCCGAGGCCTTGACAAAATGTTTCAGAATGTCTGGCATTATACATTCTCTTATTATGAAAGTGGTTATTGATATTTCATGTGATTATTCGTCTAGTAGAATATCCATGTGAGTAAGTAATGGAATTATTTTATTTTACTTTTGCCATATTATGCTGAATTTCAATTTCAATAAGGCTTTTGTTTTAGTTATACATTGCCTTAAATGTTTATGTTTATTTATGAAAGCTTCCGCAATATTGTTATCCTTACTGAGCATCTGAGCTCACCCCTTTCAATGTTTTATTATTTTCCAGGATGTGAAGAAGTATTTTATGAATGACCTGCAGGGATAGTCAAAAGAGGATATGAGTGTGGACTATGGAGACTTTGTTATTGTAGTTTTTCACCTTATGTTGTAATGTAACATTTATGAATGTATCTAGTGTTTCCAAGGCTACTAAACTAATCGGTCTTTCGAGACTTGATCTTTTGTGATCATGCCAATGTTACGAAGTAATGCACCGACTCTGGGTAGCTGGGGTCGGGGCGTTACAGTTGGTATCAGAGGCAGTTTAGTGCTAACCTTGGAATCTAGATTTAGATAAACTCTGATTAGAGCACATAGCCCAAAGATAGACTTTGAGGATTAGTATAGAATAACTTCATAGAATTTTGGTATTATAGAGATTTTGTGAGTTTTCCGAGAAATACATACCGGTCTGGATACGAGCAGGTAGAGGCGGCTCTGGCACAGATGTACCTAGGGGTAAAACCCGAAAACACCGCTTTGAGCTAGACTCGAACGGGAACTGGTGCACGACAACGGGCCTTGCTGCACTCTTGGTTACGACACTCCCGGGGGATATGCTTAGGATAATTCTCGTTTTCTTTACAAACCACTATGAAGGGTTATGAGTACCTACTTCCTCAAAGAAAACATTTTAATGATTATGGATTATATCCATAAATAGTTCAATTTATATTAAGTATTTTACAAGTATGGAATTGTGTATTTTGATTCATAAACTAATCTAGTTTATGCCATTGTTTAGAAATGGCGCCTAGTGGAAGAAATGGAAACCGTATCAATACACGCACTCCATGTAGGGATTTCCCTCCTGCTCAAGATAATTATTGTGGAGATGGAGATACAACTGGTGCTGATCAACTTATTACCATACTGGGACAACTCACTCAGGTTATGAATAATAACCTTACTAGTATGGATCACCCTGATCCACAACGTGGAGGATCAGTGTTAGACCGCTTCATGAGGCAACAACCGCCAAAATTTAATGGGGGTACAAATCCGTTAGTAGCTGAGAAATGGATAAACTCTTTAGAGAAAATATTCCACGCCTTGGAGAGTAGCGAAAGGGAGAAGGTTGTCATGGAAGTTTACCGCCTCACTAGAGATGCCGATCAATGGTGGTAATTGATTCAAAATACAAAGGAAGATGAAGAAGTATCAAGTATGGAATGGAGAGAGTTCAAAGATCTTTTATTAGAAAAATACTTTCCACATGACCATCGAGCAGATATGGAAAGGCAATTTCTCAGTTTGAGGCAGAAGGAGGATGAGAATGTCGCAAAGTATGAGGCTAACTTTACAAGGTTAGCGAGGCATGCTGCAGATTATATACGTAACCCAAGAAGTAAGATTGATCATTTATTTGATGGGTTAAAACCATTTTTTCATCGAGCATTAGTCTCACAAACCTTCTCATCGTACGGAGATATTGTCTCGTGTGCTATCAAGACAGAAAAGGAATTCTCTAAGTCTTATGACAACAAAGTAAAGCAAGAGAAGAAGAGAACGGTGGAACAAGAGACAGATAAAGGGAAAAAGGGAAAGAAGGATTTTCCATTATGTGATAATTGTGGGAAGAATCACCCTGGTACTTGCCTAAAAGGAATGGGAGTTTGTTACAAATGTGGAGAAAAAGGTCACCAGGCTCGTGATTGTAAGGGAAAGAAAGAGGCTATCAATGTTGAATGATATAGTTGTAGGGAAATGGGGAGTTATGCAAATGAATGTCCTAAGCGTCAGGGAAACTTACCTCAGAAAAGGCCAAGGGATCAAGCCCAAGCTTATTCTGTTACTACAGTTGAAGTTGAATAATTAATGTATTGGTGTTTTTGGACTCAAGAAGTATATTATGGTTATAAGAATAATGTGATATATATATGGATTGTACTGCATTACTTGTTTTCTTTCATTAAGGTTTTAATATGATGAAGGTAATCATATTTTATGTATGTGACAATAAGAGAAACTTTACTTTGTTTGGGGAATCTGATGTTACAATTGATTTTAGAATTTACAGACCTTTTAGAAAAAGTCTGGACAGAGGTATTTTGGATAACTATATAGGTTGGAATGGATTAAGTTGAACCTTGGATAGTATTGTTTAAGGTTAAAACGTTTATGAATATTATTTTTGGAATATTATAATACTATAGTTTTAGGAAAAGGACAACCTGCAGGGTGGGGCATAACCCGTCGCGTCGAACAAAGCTGCAGGAATCGAACCCACAACCACAGTGCGACAGGCCTTTATTTCTTACCACTAGCCTACAAGAAGTCCCTGGTTATTACAAAATAGTTTTACTAATCTACATGGTATGTGTTAATATTTGGAACCTTATACAATTAGGATAAATAGAATATTTTTGAGTTCTGTTACCATTTGGAGTAAAAGATGAGTTTGTGGTAGAAATTAGTTGAAGGATGAAACTATACTTGTCAAGCATAAATATATATATACCTATCTCTTATTCTATGAATAAATTAATTCTTAAACTTTATTAAAGGGATATAAAAACAAAAAAATGTGTTATCCTAATACCTTATGTCTTGTTGAACTGATAATATTTTAAATCAACATAGATTGAAGGCTTTGAGGCCCTCAATTTTACACTTGTTTGTGATTGATGACCACAATCGCTCCCTACAAATATTTACGTTTTTCCTCCAATTATATGTCTCTAATTGCCACCAATGTTCTCCTTATCGAGATCATAATTTGGTGGTGACATTCTTATTTCCATGTCCCACTTATTAAGGCTAAATTTTATTAACCTTATTTCCGATGTGGGTTTTCCACAAAGGTATTTTCTATTTTCATCCTTTTATTTTCAAAGAAAAATTTCAAATTGCGAGGACACAATTTATTGAAGGAGGGGAGAATGTAACACCCCGAGCTTCCACGATACGCCTCTATTTCAATAATGCAATAGCTTGCATTGTACGCAACTTCGAGTTCTAACACACCGCGACTAATCAAAGTAGCCGTTATGAATAGTAATAACCACTTTTTAAAATTATAGAAATTTTCTATTTCAAAATTGACTTCATTTTTGTATTCTTAATATCGAAATTATCCTAAGTTGAATTTTTTGTAATTTTCTGAGAACTTTCAATTTTTTATGAATAGTGAAAAATACTTAAAAACAACTTTTTTTTAATAAAAATAATTTATTGTGATAAATTATACTATTTAGTGGTTTTAAAGTATAATTAGAATATATTTTTACCATTTTATCCAATGGTGGTCATTAGAATTTATTTAACATTGAAATTGGACATAAACAATTGCTAATCTTTTGATATAAATTGTTTCGTAAAAACACGCTATTTGTTGTGACAGCGGAAATTAATTATAAAATTAATTAATGCAACTTATATGTTTGGAATTTTGTAAAATAGACATCATTTTTGAATTCGGAATATCAATTATAGCCTAGGGTGAAATTTTGGCATTGTTCTGAAAAACATCAATTTTTGATGAATAGTGAAACCACTAAGTGGTAGTTAAATAACTGATTTTTCGTTTAAATGAAATATTACCACTTCTGTGTTTTGAATTTCAAAAATCCTACATACATGGTTGTCATTAGGATGTAAAATGTGGTTCAATAGGATTAAAATAATTTTTTGGTGAATAGTAACTTTTAAGTTTAATTAATCGCGATTAAAGGTAATTAGTGAAATTTAAGGTAAAAATAATATTATAAAAATATGAAAATACCCTTACACTTGTCCTACCCCTATTGGATGAGTAATTGACGACCAAGACAATCCATGGGTCAACTTGGGGACCCCATGTAGCCACTTTAGTTGGAAAATGACATAAATACCTTTTATTTAATGTTAAAGTAAAAAAATGACACAAACATGAAATGTTTTACTGAAAAACTTTTTAAATGGGGTTATACAAGTCATATTTTTGAGTATAAATAGTCATTGGAAAGCTAAAAATATTTCCTACATCATAGTATTTTTTTTATAATTTTTAGACATTAAATAAATTAAATTATTTATGACATCATTATGATGCAGCGATGACCTCATTATTTAACGATTTTAATAAAATGAAAAGATAATGTAAAATCGAAAGCTTACACTTGGTCAAAGACTATTGGATGGGTAAATTTCGAAACCTTATCACCTTAGACACTAATTATATAAGTGTGGGACCTTTAGAATCCGAAAAGCATTGTATAATAATGTAACATTTCAATCTTTCCAAAAGAGCCCCTCCTCTCCTCTTATAAAAGGCCCCCACCTCTACCACCTTATTCACACTTTCAAGCCTTTTGGTTCGGCCAAACTCTGCCCACATACTCTCCCAACATCTCTCCCTTCATCTTAGAAGCTTTACTTTAGTCATAAAGCCATCCTAAGGAGTCCTTTTGATCAAATCAAAAGGAAGAACCCGAAGAAGAGGTAACGTTTTCATCACCCTCTTTCAAGTTTCTTTCTTCTTCCACTCCCTCTTTGTTTATTATTTCAATTCTAAAATTATAACTCCAGTATATTCTATATACTGTGATGTTATTATAAATATGGAACAACCATATTCAGTATTCTACCCATCATTTGAATGACATGTCACCATACGTGCGTACGTACGACTTACCGTCTCCACGTCGTGGTGTAATTTTTATTCAATATATTATTATGGGTATAATAATGATACGTAATTCATGTAAATAATAAATATAACATGATAATGATTCTGTATATATGATATACTATCCAATTATATATTATTTTAATATCAAAATAATGATATTGTCGCTCGTGCGTACGTACGGACTACCGTCTCCACGAACGTGATGAGATTCATTTTCTGTCGTATCCATTCAAGTATAATTATCATTTGATGATTTAAAAATAATGTTTAAAGACATTATATCATTCTGGATATGAATAAGATACAACCTATCCATGAAAAACACGACTTATGTAACAAAACATATAAAAGAAAACGAGTAAGGTAACACCCGAAACAACGATAAATCTAAGATATTGTTAACAAAGCAATGTTAAAAGATCATATATGATATCATATGAATGTATATGATTCTTGTATAATTTAATAAAATTATTTCACCATTATACAGGAGGTTAACCTACCCCAACTAAGGAAAAGTACAAGGTAATGGTTTACTTCACAACCTCTTCATTATCCAAGGTTGTTTATACATAATTATCTACTGGGACCTCGTTATCATCCACATCCATGTTTCTTAAAAATGTCTTTCAAAAAATTTTTACTATTAAATGGAAAATGGGTTAAAGTCATTTATACCCTTATACGTTTTTGAAAGGAATCTTACCGTCGTTTTCCAAACAATGTACTTTTTGACCTTTTTGACAAATTTAAGGTAAGAATGTTTTTTTAACTTATACGGCGGGTGCGGCTATTTTCCGCCATTATAACTTCGTCGAAGCTTCCCTTACAAGCTTATAAGAATAATTTCAAAATAAATGTATTATTTTATAATAATGGTACTTTTAAATGATTTCAAAAAAGAGAGATATTTCTCTCAAATAGCTTTGATTTCATCCATGTCAACATCCTTTGATGGGTTTTAAGTCTAATTGAAATTGATTTATGATACAAAACTTCCATTGAACATTTTGTGAAATATTTGACTATGGATGTGTTATTTTTATACCATCCATAGTTTTTGGAGAAATTTTTGACGTTTCGTATGCTAGTTTTAATACGAATACTTATGTTATGTTTAAACCTATTCATATGAGGAATGTATTAGACTTAATAAGTGACGGGTGGAGCCCGCTATAGCTCCTCGATGCATCGGTAGGTCTCATGAGACAACTAGACGTGGAATTGGCCGACGCCCTTTCCCAATTTGATTTATGGTTTTGGCTGAGGCCTTAATCATTTTAGACATCTTGGCCGAGGCCTTGACAAAATGTTTCAGAATGTCTGGCATTATACATTCCCTCATTATGAAAGTGGTTATTGATATTTCATGTGATTATTCATCTAGTAGAATATCCATGTGAGTAAGTAATGGCATTATTTTATTTTACTTTTACCATATTATACTGAAGTTCAAGTTCAATAAGGCTTTTGTTTTAGTTATACATTGCCTTAAATGTTTATGTTTATTTATGAAAGCTTCCGCAATATTGTTATCCTTACTGAGCATCTAAGCTCACCCCTTTCAATGTTTTATTATGTTCCAGGATGTGAAGAAGTATTTTATGAATGACCTGCAGGGATAGTCAGAAGAGGATATGAGTGTGGACTATGGAGACTTTGTTATTGTAGTTTTTCACCTTATGTTGTAATGTAACATTTATGAATGTATCTAGTGTTTCCAAGGCTACTAAACTAATCGGTCTTTCGAGACTGGATCTTTTGTGATCATGCCAATGTTACGAAGTAATGCACCGACTCTGGGTAGCTAGGGTCGGGGCGTTACACTTCGTACGGGGAAAGTCTACTAGATGAGACCATTGCTTCCTTTTTCTGAGTAAATTGGAATTTTTAAAGCCATATATTTATAATAATCATGTGATCACTGTTCAATGACAATATTAGCAAAGGTAAAAATTCTTACCAGTATTTAAAATCCAAAAATATAAAACCAAGGAAGTTCATAAGTTACATAACCATCTTACATAATAAGACATTTAATTAGATCAAGGGGAATTTTTATTAATAATAGATTGGGTTGTTAAAATCTTCCCCCTTAAGAAATTTCCCCCTAGGGATTTCCTTTCCCACACTAAAATAGAAGTGGGTAACTCTGCTTCATCACCTTTTCTGATTCCCACATTTCCTCTTCAAACTTGTGGTTTGGCCAAAACACCTTGGTGAGGGGAATTGTCTTTTTCTTTTGTAGAAATTTTTCTCTACGATGTAAGATCTTCATTGCTTTCTCCTCATAAGAAAGATCATCCTCTAATTGTACTACCTCTGAAGAGAGTACATGTGAAATGTATTGTATGCACTTCCTTAAGAGGGATACATTAAAAAAATCATGTACTTTGGCCATGGTAGGTGGAAATTATAGTTGATAGGCCACAACCCCACCATGATCAAGAATCAAGAAGGGGCTGATGTACCTAGGAATTAAGATCCATTTCTTCAAAACCTTATGATATTCTTCCACAAAGATATGTACAAAAATAACATGTATCCAACTTTGAACTCTAGGTCTCATCCACGGTTATCTACATAACTCTTCTGTTGACTTTGGGCTGCCTTGATCTACTGTTGAATGGTTTTCACCTTCTCCATCATTTCTTCGACCACTTCAGATCCTGATAGCTTACACTCACCGAATTCATCCCAACATGCCGGTGTTATGAATCTTTTCCTATAAAGGGTTACATATGGTGCCATTCAGATGCTCAATTGGAAACTGTTATTGTAATAGAATTTAGAAAGTGGATGATGTTGGTCCCATCCTCCTTTGAAGTCCATAGAACATGATCTTAACATATATTCCAGTGTCTAAATAGTTGTTTTAGATTGACCATCATTTTGAGGATGATAGGCCGTACTAAAAATCAATTCAGTTCTTAGAGAATGTTACATACTTTTCCAGAACATCGAGGTTAATCTCGGATCATGATTAGATACAACAGATAGTGGTACTTCATGCAGCCTTACCACTTCTTTGATGTAAATTTTTACAGTTTGATCCAATGGTAAGTCCTCTTGAATCATGATAAGTTGAGCTGTCTTCGTATGAAGATTCACAGAAACCCATATTGCATTATTTCCTTTGGATGTCCTTGGATGTTAAGTGACAAAGTCCATGGTAATGTTTTCCCACATCCATGTTGGTATGGGTAGTGGTTGCATCATCCCCTTAGAATTTTGCCTCTCAGCCTTTACTTGCTAACATACAAGGAACTTTGATGTATATTGAGAAATCTCAATTTTCATATTATCCCACCAAATGTTATCTCAGATATCTCAATACATCTTTGTTCTCCTTGGGTGAATAGAGAAGGTTAAGGTATGTGCATCATTAAGAATCTCCTTTTTTATCTTTTGATCAGACGGTACACATAATCACGGCCCAAATATCACAATTTCATCCTTGTCAACCATGAACTCTGAGGATTTCCCATTTCTGATAGCTTCCACCCTTTTTAGAATTTCCACATCATTTCTTTGAGAATAATTTATTTTCTCCATGAGGGATGGTTGAGAAATAATTTGATAAAGTATTGATTATGTTACTCACTTAATGATTCCCATGTCCATCCTATTGAAATCTAATAACATTGGATCCTTTTCAATTCTCATCATTGATAATGATGTAGGATCCTTTCTACTTAGAGCGTCGGCAACCTTGTTTGCATTCCCAGGTAGGTAATGGATTGAGTAGTCATAATCCTTGATGAGTTATATCCATCTTTTTTGGCGCATATTAATCTCTTTATGTGTGAATATATATTTGAGGATCTTGTGATCAGTATATTTCACACACTTCTCCCCATTGAGATAATTCCGCCAGATTTTCAATGCAAAGATCAAAGCTACCAACTCCATATCATGCATGTGATAGTTTTTCTCTTGGATTTTCAACTGTCTTGAGGCGTAGGATATCACTTTATCATTCTACATCATCATACAACCCAGGCCATTCTTCAAAGCATCACTTAATACCACAAAAATTTCTCCACTTGTGGGTAAAGTTAGCACGAGTGCAGTAATAAGCCTCCTTTTCAACTCCTTGAATCTCTCTTCTCATTCATCACTCCAAGAAAACCTTACTTACTTCTATGTTAGCTTAGTAAGAGGGTTGGACAATCGTGAGAAATTTCTCACAAATCGGCAATAATATCCACCTAACCCCATGAAGCCATGGATATCTGCTACCGATGTTGGCCATGACCATCCTTTAATTATAGTTGTTTTGGATAGATCCATAGATATCACATTGCTTGTGATGATATGACCCAATAATGATACCTCCTTCAACCAGAAATCACACTTACTGTACTTTTCATAGAGCTTCTCCTTCCACAAGGTCTTTAGTACAGTTCTTATATGCTTCTCATTATCCTCCATAGTTTTGGAGTATATTAGAATAACATCTATATATACAACCAAAAATTTGTAAAGGTAATATCTAAAGACTCTATTCATCGATTCCATAATGATTTCCAGAGCATTAGTGAGTCCGAAATGCATTACTATGAATTCATAGTGCTCGTACTTTGTATGAAAAGTAGTCTTGGGGATATCCTCCTTCTTAACCCTTATATGGTAATATCCCAAATGTAGATCCACCTTGGAGAAGTATTGTTCTCCACGCAGCTGATCGAACAAGTCATCAATCCGAGGTAGAGGATGCTTTTCCTTTATCATGATTTTTTTAGCTCATGATAATCCATGAAAAGGCACATTGACCCATCATTATTCTTGACGAAGAGGACTGGATAACCCCATGGTGAAGCACTTGGGAATATGAACCCTTTATCTAGAATCTCCTATAGTTTTTTCTTCAACTCCTCAAGCTCCACAACATCCATTATATATGGAGTCTTGGATATTGACAATACCCCTGAGATTATTTCATCTCCATTTTGACCTTGGGGGCACATCAGAAATTTTCCTCATACCTGTCAAAGTCACAGATCCGCGGGGATTTCTACAGGCTAGGTTTCATTTCACTAATGAAGAGGTCAACCATGCATTTCGGGGTAATGAAAAAGCTTTAGGAATATCGTGAAAGCCTTGTTAAGTCTGCCTCGTACTCTCTGATGGATTCTTCCTATTTTTTCATGCGTCCAAGGAAGTTCCTTTCCATCTTAAGCTGGAGGGTGTGGGGAAAATATTTATCAAAAAACATTTTCCATAAATTAATCTCTTCTAATGCCTAGATCTACTCCTCAGGATTCGTATTTTTTATCAATGTCCACCATTGATCAGCTTCAACTTCCATATGATAAGTAGCTAGAAGTACCTTCTCTTGTTCAGAACATTAAAGGATGTAGAATATATTTTCAATAGAGTTTATCCATTGTTTGGTGATTGAGGGATCATATGATCCATTAAATGTAGGAAGTTGTTGTCTCATGAAGCTCCCGATAGTGACTTGTTCTTTATTAGGGGGGGAGGGGTTGTATGATTCTCTTGACCCATGTTTCTATTCCAGGATTGAGTTAACTGAGAGAGTATCATGACAAATTTTGTGATTCCTATGCCCATCGGATTGGTAATCTCATTATAATAGTCATCACATTGGTCTTCACATCGGTTGTTAGCCCGAGTCCTCCTATTACCGACCATTGGCTGGAATAAAAGGAAAGTTAGGGGTAACAGATAAAGGGAAATACAAGTACAAAATGTATAACTTATAAATAACTTTTATTTCCTTAACTTTGGAATCTATAGGCTTCAATCTATGTTATCCATGATCTACTATCTAACATATATTCATAGGGGATTTTTCTTAATTCCCATAAAAATGTTTCATACTAATCTTATGAATTTACCAAATAATATCCCCTAGGAGTTTCATAAACAAGAGTGCAGCATGGCCCATTGTCGTGTACCACGATACCTCGGGTCAAGCCCGAAACTCCTTATTGGAGTTTTCACTCCTACGTACATCTGTTCCAGAGCCGCCTCTACCGGCTCGTATCCATAAAGGGATGAATTTTCTTGATAAAACACTTAATAAATACTTAAAAAAATGTAGGGATGTTTTTATTATACACAGTCATATCCCTAAGGCTTTCACTAGGGGTTTCTAATCATAATTCCAAAAATAACTAAACCTATCCTCTGATACCAACTATAACCACCCTGCTTTTTTATTAAAGACTTAGACATGATTTATTACATAAAATATTCACTTGAAACAAGATAGAATATCGATAGGTCTAGTATATTTGGGGCTTAGTAACAATTCATAACAACTTAAAACATGAAACAAAACATCTTTATTGAAAACATCCTTTGCATGACCACTACATTCCCTCTTACTTAGCATTGCATGAGATAACCTGAGGACATGCATAAGAAAAGGGTGAGCCATAAAGCCCAGTAAGAAACTAAACATGGAATAACATGATGAATACCATACATGTTAGGAAATATACGTATAAATGGATCATAAAGGAAACACAAACATAAAGGCATTATATAACATGATTATCATAACATGGAAATGTGGCAACAACACTTAACATGGTATTAACATGATCCAAGGCTCATTGCACATATAGCATGAGTAAACAATCATTGCACTTGAATTAACATGACTAAATCCTCATTGCACTTGAATTATAATGATTAAATCCTCATTTCAATTGACTTATCATGATACTAATCTTAACCAATGCATTAGAGTGCTATCAAGGTGCATTCTTCATAAACATTTCATTTCATGCATAAGTGTGCCACATGGATCATACAAAATGGAATCATTAAAGATTATAATTTATTGCAAGATAATAGAATTTAGAATTCATAAATTAATCTCAATAACAAATAAGTATATGTTCATAAAGGTAAATAACCTTTATTGATAAATGGTTATGGTATTCACGACACAATGATTTTGGCTTGGAAAATGGTGGTGTAATTTCGGCAGCATAACAGCGTGTCATAAGACATCATAAAAATGGATGATGAGAGAAAAAGGGGTGTATCATCATATGTACATGAAATGGACAGTATGGGGGTTATGTAGATACATGTACCAAAATATGTAATTGAATTTGGATTCATAATACAAAATAATTACTTGAATGTAAAGGAGGAGAGAGAAATTCCTTACAGAATTTCAGCATGGTAACGAGTGTACAAGGGATGCCTTATTGAGAGATAAAGGGGTCTATAATCATTCAAAAATAAAGAGAAAAGAATGTGGGAGGTTAAAAATAATACCCCAATAGTTTTAATTTAAAATTAAAGGGAATACCAACTTAATGAAATTTGGACAAAAATGAGAAAGGAAGAAATCACTTACTTGGAAGTATGATCCCAAAGGTTTGGGAGGGGCTTGAGAGAGGCTTCCTGAGAGCTTGGGGAACATTGGGAAGATTCTATAGAGAGGATGGAAAAGTTTTGACAAACTACAGAGGCTTTGAGTGAAGAGGAAGTGAGAGATTTGGTGGGTTTATATAGTAAAGGAGAGGGAATTCTTTATTATTTAAGTTTGGGACACCACACATTAAACTAATCAAAACCCCAAACCATCCAATGGTATTTTCCCGTAGTTTTCCAAAGGGGAGTGTAAAAAAATATTTTATAAGGAAAATGGCCTAACATCTTAAAATAAAAGGTTTGATTATGTGGAGGTGAGTCACACTCTCAAGGAAATCAATTTAAAAATCTAAAATGTTTTATAAGTCTTGAAGGGTCCAATAATGATTTTTAAAATAAATAAAACAGAACTAAAATAATATTATTTTAATTTTAAAACATATATTGACCTAAAATAAAGTTTATGGTTTTTTATTACATTAATATTGGGTCATTATGATGTCATAAAACAAATTATATATTTAAATGGTATTTTATTTTTACCCAAAAATTCAACTATCTCAGAAAATTATGAAATACTGACCATTGGATAATATCTACATTATGATTACAGAAATAATAGTCATATTATCTAAATAATTTTCTAAATATGCGAATTTTTAATTTTAAAATAAAAACCGACATTTATCGAAAATTCTAGGGTTTTGACAAAAATAGCTTTCAAACCTTAATAAAAATTATAATTGTATTAAAAAAAATTATACATTCATTTATATTTAATAAAAAGTTATTTAATAATAATAATAATGTATTAAAATATTATTTATTTCAAAAATCCATTAATTTATCAAAACAGATTTCTTAGTTGAATATTAACTAAAAATACTATTTGTTCTTTAAAAACTTTTTACAAAGTAACAACCATAATAAAATGAATGTATATTATTTATTATATTCAAAAATAATGAACATAGACATATTTAAAAGGTATTTTTACATAACCCCTTATAACACCCACATAAGACCGAAGGGTATGTTGTGTGATGGTGACATACTCCGTGGGTGGCTTGGATAACATCGCTCGGGTGGTAATCTCTATCAACTTCCACTTCTCCAGTAGGCAGTTCCACTCGAGCTTAACATGTTGAAGCTCATCCTGGGCTTGGTCAAGAGTGAATAACAATGATTCTACCTCCTTTCTGAGCTCCGACAAATGGGCTTCGTATGGGGAAAGTCTACTGGATGAGGCCATCACTTCCTTTGTCTGAGTAAATTGGATTTTTAAAGCCTCATATTTATATTAATCATGTGATCACTGTTCAATGGATACATTATTAATGTTCGCAATTCTTAATAGTGTTTTAAAATCCAAAAACATAAAACCAGGGAAGTGCATACATTATATAACCATCTTACATAATAAGACATTTAATTAGATTAAGAGGAATTTTAATTAATAAAATTTTGGGTCATTACATATATGTTATAATATTTATATAAAAAAACATGCATCATACTTAATTAACTAATAAATTACAATGACATAATTTCCAATATGATGTGAAAATAATAATAAGAGAAATGAAGTTATCGAATAAGACTATTTACATAAAAAATCATGAATATAATAAAAGTGATACAAGAAAATATAAAAAAAATAAGAGAGATAAAATTAGGATAACACATAGGATGGTGGTAAAAGACACACCCTTTTCTCCCTTTGGTTATAGTATCATGCCTAGTGGACTTACCAGATGAAAAAATTTTAATAAATAATTTTCTATTTGACATGAAAAATATACAGATGAATATATTAGGAGAAAAAGATTTGTATAAATTTGTGGTTTATTAATATAAAGAAATTAATTTTGAATTTATATTTATATTAATAAAATGGAATTTATGAAATACTTCATTGGAAAGATGTAATGTTAAATTCTGCCCCCTTATAAAAGATGCATCCTCGTAATTTTACTCAATGGTAAACACTTACTAAATCTAAATGTTCAGTTAATTAATTTATATAGAAATAAAATATTCTAAATTCCTATGATTGGTTAATACTATGGGGTTATTCTACTTTAGCCGAGTTATCTAGAGGAAGTGGTTTTATAACTATGGCTCCATGTCAAAATATTTTGAATCATAACTCCCAAAAATAATAAAACTCAACTCTGATACCAACTAAGATGCCACAGACCTCCCCTTCCAAATTTGGCACTAAACATACATACCTTTTAATACATCGTAGGGATTAATAAAAACTCCCAAAATCAAAATATTTGAGTATTTGAGATCTACGAGCATTTTCAACTAAGAACAAGGTATAATACACATTTACTCCAAAAAATTTCCACACATGTAATTCATTTAAATGTATCCCTTTCATTGAAATTATTAGGGAAATGTGAAATTAAAAAAAAATAGTGATATATAAATCCCAATAAGGGATATATAATAAATACAAATAATAAATTAGCATCATGGGTAAAACATGAGGCACAATATAAGAACATTAACATGAGGAAAAGAGTTATAACATGATCACAAGAACATGGGGCATAACCTTTTCATTATTACAGGATTCATAACATGATCATAAGTACATGAGGTATAAAATTATCATATATACCGGATAAATAACATGATCATAAGTACATGAGGCATACAATAGAAATTTGGATACAATATAAATAATTACACAGTATATACATATTAAAATTTCTAAT
The DNA here is from genome assembly GCA_963277665.1 of Viscum album. Taxonomy (NCBI): domain Eukaryota; kingdom Viridiplantae; phylum Streptophyta; class Magnoliopsida; order Santalales; family Viscaceae; genus Viscum; species Viscum album. The sequence continues at coordinate 1,123,850,838 of OY728121.1, forward strand.
CAATAGGGTTTCATAAATATATTCCTAAGGATTTTAAAAAATGTATCATAAAACATTTTCAAGGCATGCTGCCATGGTATCATGTACATTTCATCTTTAGATATTAAATCTTTACCCAATGAATTACAGTGCTATCAGGGCACACCATTCATATTACTTAATTAATGTGGGACATATAATAAGAACATACATAAAACCATAAATATTAATATTGCGAACCCATGTAAAATAAATAGGTATCCAATGAATATAAGTATCTTTATTTGTACATATACTTCAATCAAAATAAATAATTATGGGGTATTTACACCGTACAAGAAAAAATGGTATACAGTTTAGTCAATAATTTCCCTAGTCAATTGATGGATGTGTATCATGGTGAACACCCTTATATGAAAAGAATCATAAAATGGAATCAAGAAGGGATTCACATTAGAATAAAAGTTATGGATAGTTGAGATAATGGTAGTGTTGAATAATTCTTAATAGAGATCATATTTACACTATGACATGTGTACATAGAAACCTAGAAATGGATAATAATGGTACAATCTATGATAAATATATTGAGTGATAGATAAAATGAGAATTGGTTACAAATTAGGTGGGAAAAAATCCCATTTAAAGTATTAATGCAGTTATCTGGGTGAATATCTAAAAATCAACTTTAGAAACTATAAGATATTAAAAATGTAAGAGTAGTACCCCAATTGAAGGAATAATAAAAATAATTTATTGATTGTACATTCATAGAAACTAGATATCTTTTAAATTTAAATATTAATCCATAAATTCTAATCAATTATTATTACTTATAAAGATTATATGAATTATCCCAAGAAAATCCCCCAGGAGTGTCAATCCATGTGGGAATCAATGCCTCTTTTTCATGCACTCGGTGATGATCGAGTTAATACCCAATGAACCCTTTTTAGGGTTATTAATCCTAGGTACATTTATGCTAGATCCATATCCACAAATAGTATCCAATTATGTATTTCATTTCTAGGAAAAGAATACACACTTTTCTTTATCAAATTTAGGATGGTTTTATAGATATAGGAAAGATTGAGCATTATAACTGGTTTTGAATGTAGTATAACGAGAGGGAATAATATTATATTATTGAAAAAAGTCTAAAAATTATAAAACTGATGCATAATAACATTTATTATGTAAAATAATGTGAATTTAAAAAGGATAACAAAGGCAATGGGAGATGAGGTGTTATGAACCATTATTTTGACAGAGTAATGACGTAAGAAAAGGATATAATGAGAGGAAATAATTAATATATCATAAAAAATTTTCTGAATGGAAGATAATGATATGGAATAATAAGAATGGTAGTTTATAAAAATGAATTTTAAAGGACATTATAACAAAATAATTATACTTAAAATGGGAAGATGAAGATGGATGAACCCTTACTTTATTAGGATTATTCCTAAAGCTAGAGAGATAATCCTTATAACCTTTGAACAACCTTTTAGAGACTCATGGGAGTGATATTGAGAGATAATTTTTTCTCTATGTATTTTGGGTGGAGAGTGAGGAGGGAATTAGTGGGTATTTATAGTTGTGGATGGGTTTCTTTAATTTATTATATAATGATTATTTTTTATTTATGGATAACCACATTTTAGTTTCATTAGTTTCAACAAATTATGTTGATTATTAATATTATAAATTTTTGTTAAGGGAATTAAAAATAACAACCACCAATTCTAAATTTTCAGTCTTTGTTATCTTATATCTTCACAATTTAATTATAACATTTTACATTATTTAACCCAAACTTTGGTAACTCTCTTTTTTACTATAGTAACTTTATTGTGTGTAAAAATGTAATTTCCCATATTACCTAATTTTTAATTTTTAATTTAAAATATTCAATCCTTTTTACTTGATTAAATTTATAAAATAGATAAAAAATAATTCAAATATGATACACGTATAACTCATAAAATTTTTTGTTAGAAAATATTAAACCGCAGTTTTCAAAATTCTAAACATGTGTTTTTAAATGTAACACATAGTGTATTATGATATTACATAAATTGGTTTGATCAATAATATGGATTAATAAATTTAAAATCATGATTATATCGTAACATTTAAATTATATTGTAAAAAAAGTATTTTCAGTTTTTATCCATAAACTCACTTTTTTGGAAGATTACCATAAATTCACCCTAGTATACTTTTGATGAACCTAATGTAAAAAGGTTATTTATGTGATAAAAATAATACAATAAATAGTATAATATTATATTTTAATAAACATAATTATTTATTGAAAATTAATTGTTTTTAGGACATAAAGATGTTTATGAACGTTTTAACAATTACTTAGGACTTCGTTAATTTATATTATCATCTGGAAGTGTTTTATAAGATAAATTCAGGAAAATAAAATGTATATATTTATCATAAGACATTATTTTTATGGAAATTAAATATTTTTATAGTTTCCAAAGATATAATCATAAAATAATCCCAATGATCACTTTATTACACTAATAATAATAATGACAAACTATCTCAATGAATAATTGTCATAATGCCTATCGACCATTTTGGACTATGTTCCTAACCCCAAACATCCATATTTACCTATTAATACACCATAATTCCCTATTAATCATCAACTACTTTACATAAAAATGTTCTTACACATCTATTGATATTGTAAATTGTTTTCCGAATGGTTCCCTTTTTTTACGATCTTTATGGTAGGGGTGATATTCATGGAGGATTTCAAACCTATGGAGTTTCATTTAGTGAATGAAATTTTCTTCCTTGAGTATATTCTTTAATAATTCCTAGTTTCACTAGTCTATATTTATCCATGATGTGTAATGTTCTTATAAAATTTATTAATCCTGTTATGTGTCTACTTGTTGTAATGGTAGGTATTTTATTGGATATGATTGTACAATAAATGTATTTCTCTAAATTAATGAAGTAATAAATTATTGAAAACATGTCACTTAACATTTTTAAAGGGAAGATTTAAAATTAATAAAACCCATACATATAATAAGATAAAATAAAAATATTTAGAAATTAAATGAACTATAATGTAAATCAGAAACACATAATAACTTATTATTTATATTAAACCATTAATTTCATCATGTTTCACATAAAATTTCATATTCTAATTCCTCAGATAATTATATGTTATAGAATTAAGATAATGAAAACATGAATCATAGTTCGGTAACTAATAAATTATGATGACATTATTACCATGTTGATGTAAAAATAAATATAAGTAGAATGTAGTTATCAAATCAAACTATTTACATAGAAAGAATCACAAATATAATAAAACTTATATAATAAAAAAATTAAAAAATAAGGAAGATAAAATCAAGAAAACACTTAGCCCAGTGGTAAGCACTATACCCTTTTTTCCATTTGGTCATGGGATCAAGTGCCATGGACTTTCTAGACGTGACCATTTTAATAAATAAATTCCATTTTTTACTTGAATAATCATTAAATGAATAACATAGATGAAAAATATTTCTATAAATATTTAGTTTATTAAAAGAAAGAAATTTATTTATAATTTATATTTATATTTATGAATGAATATATATAAGTTTCCATTGGAAATATGGGATATTACTTGGGTAGTTTTTCTTTATTACTATCAGGTATGGTATGTGGGGAATAATTCATTACCCCCAAGCTAGTTGGTGTTTGGTTAGGATAATAATGTTAGGATGAGGGTATGGGGGGTACCCACCATTGTATTTTTGTGCTATGATTCAAATGAAAGATCATAGAAGGTTATGCATCATCAAAAGAAAAAATTCACTCAATATTATTTTCCATCCTTCACCATATTCTTCTTATACTTAATTATTATTTAAATTTATACTGCTCTTTATAATTTTCCATAGGCAATTAATTCTTTAAATAAATAGTTATTATTGTTTATCTCTCCCTCTATCACATTGTTTCTTATAATTTTTAAATATGTATTGTAAATTATATATATAAATTATCAAACAGGAATCAAAGTATCAAAGTTTTTTTAATAGTTTATTTTCATAATATTATATCATTTTAAACTGTCTTGAAAATTTTCAATGTTTTGGTTGTGTTATTTCGATGTGATGATTTTAGATAGTGGTTCGGTTTGATTAAAACTACTTTGAAGCTTTATAATTATCTTGTTTGTAATATATTTTATCACATGAGATTTGTTTTGATGTATATAAGTTTTGAAAAAACTTTTATTGGGTGATTGAGTTGAAATGGGAATTTTTTATAACTATATTGAAAAATGATGTTTTCAAAAAATTGAAAGGTTAGAAACAACATTTTATATTATCTACTAGGAATCAAATGATTTAATTTTTTTTATTTAAATATTTGGGATATTTACTTATGTTTTTGAGTAATATTTTTGAAACACATTTGTGGATGAAATATTAATTGAAATTGTGTTTTAGAATGGGATGAGATATTGTTTTAAGAATTTTTTAAAACCAAGTAACCATTTTTCATAACTATATTGAATAAATTTTAGTTGGGTATGTTTCATATTATGATAAATCATGAATGATATTAATGTTATAAAATTTTTATATATAGTATTTAATGGTTTGTTACATTTTTTGTTTCATTATATGTATTTATTTAACTAAGTTTTATTGTATTGTTTTAAAACTACCTTAATATGTTTTATAGTGGTTTTAATTATTCATTTTGGAGCTATGTGATTTTTTAAAGATTCGTTGTTGATATGTGACTTATTTCTTAGTTACTTAATGATATGTTTGGTATTGTATCATCTTCTAATAGTTGGAAGTTGATTTAAATATATTATTTTAGGAACCACTTGGTTTAAGTTTATATACTTTCATTTTGTTTAGATTTTATAAGTCTATCTAATGGGTTTCTATTCAAATTATCATGATTTGTGATAAATAAATAACCTTTTGGGTTTTTGTCAAAATAAAATATATTTTTTAATTGAAAAATAATTTTTTATGTTGTGCTTTGATTCATATGATAAAAAAAATATACCAAGTTGTAAGGATTGTGTATTTTTCGATATTTCCACTAGTTATAATAATAAAACTACCAAATCCACTGTGATCTTGAAGAATCCCTATTAAAAAATTTTCATGAGAAATGAATTACAGCATTTATTTTTTTACCATATTTATATGACGAAGAGAGAGAGTTGTCGAAGTGAAAAATCCTCATTCAAAACATGTGTCATTTATTTTTAATATCTAAACCATTATGTTTAATTATTTAATTATCTTATATTTAAAAAACATCGATATTTTCAAATTTCATAACATTTTTCTGTTTGAATTGGTCACATTAATAATATACATAATTTTTATATTACAATGGATATAATTTTAATTTACAATTGTGATCATATTGCAGACGAGTTTCATAATGGTTTGTAATATTTTTTGTATTTTTCTTTTAATATTGGTTCATATGGTGGGATGATTCGATGCCCTTATTTTGACTATATTGGAATACCTTGATCAACTCATGAAGAATTTAGTTACTATATCCCTAAAAATGGTTTTGAAACTACCTATATTGTATCGTACCAGAATGATGAAAAATTTCAAACAATGAATAATATTGAGTCAATTGAAAGGACTAGTATGAAGAATTTAATTTATCATCAGTTTCCATTTTTTTCATAAGAAAACAAATCGTTTATTATAATGTGATATGACCATAATACTAAAATTGAAACTACTATCTAGTTACTTGGTATTAATTGAGGCTAGAACTAGAATTATGTTGAGATAAGAAAGGAGTAGAAATTGAATAATGGTAGAGGAAGAAATATACTCGAGAGGAATTGGTGAAACCTGCCCAAGCCTATGGCCGATCCCATAATAAAAAATATTCTCCCTAATATTCTCACTATTGTACCCCTATTTTATAGCATATAACAAATTCTAGGCCCTAGAATATTCCCCTAGCTTCCAACCCCCTTAAGAACTCCCACTAGCCCACAAATTCCCCCATTGTAGTTATAATTTTACCCATGGTAGATTCTGTATACCCACATGTGTTTTTCTTCACCCCAATATCCATATCACCTAGAACTACTATAAAAGTTCCTATCACTACCCCTTTGAAAACTAACTTTTCATAATGGTGATAAACATCATAAATTTTATGTTTAGTCATCTTAGATTCCACATTCCTCTTGTTTGTGATATGATGGTCACTCACTTTCCAAACTCCCCTCCACTCATGTCTATTGAACATGCCTTTCTTGATGTTGTGGTCCTATCCATGATTACTAGTTTTCGAAAATGGGGAACTAACTTGGTTGAAATAAATCTGCATTTATGGTCATTGACATTCATCACACATGCAGTGGGGATAATTGATTTTACTAAGTAATTTCCATACTCCTCCCTTGGTAGATGACACCCTCAAATTGATGTTACACAATGTGCTATATGTTTCCACCACAAGGACTAATTATCCACTACTAATAATGTGTAATGGTAATATTATTGTGCTAATTATCTCTCCTCCATTGTGATTATGGATATCCACACATCATTCAAGAAAGCTCATTTTTCAAATAAAAAATAGGAATGTTTTTGCAATGAGTGATGTATAAGGAGGGTATGATTTCAAAATATTCTTCAAATATCACCTCTAAAAAAATTAATGAGTACTGTAACACAGTTAAAATTACCCTTTAAGACCTTTTTCCTTTCATTTCCATTCAGACTCCTTTAGAGAAAAGAATGAGGTTGAGACCCACGTATCAAACCTAATGTTTCCAAAAAATTCATGTTTATAAAATCCATGTGTTAGATATCAGGGTGGTTATATTGAAATGTTCACATCAATTGATTGGTTTCTTTGAAGAATCCCATATCTCCCATATATAGTGCTGAATTTTTCTTAATACTAGCTATAAAATTGCCCACGATATGCCTTCTCTCATTAGGTATCTTGGATTTCATCTTTCCTTGCCACTCGAGGAACATTGTACTATGGGAGGATAAGCCAATATACTATGTGGAAAGTTAATAACCATGATTTGATACATATATATTAATGAAGTATCAATTCTACCCTCTAATATAAATTCCAATCAAAACATTATCTTATAAAGGAACAGAATTATCATTTAATGGAGATTCTGATAACACTTAGTATTTGACGATTAAATATAGATTTTAAACCTCAAATAATGGGAATCAATATTCTATGAACCAGACTAGGTGTATGGTAATAAAACTACTTGTCCCTATACAGAGACCCACCTTTTTTTTAAAATTGGGGATGAATCCCCATTTTATTATGAATAAACTGACTATTTTATCTAGATAGAGGGAGACCCATTACAAATCCTTTAGGCCCAAGGCCAATTGTCCCATGAACATGAAATAAAGGCTCAGTACTGTGAAATTCCTACAACACCCAATCTACGTCACTAGGCATACATCATTCTTATGTTACCTCCTTTCCTTATCATGCCTACATCACCGCATGAATCATAAATCCCCCAAGGGGATTTCGATGATTCAAAACATATCCTTTTGGATGTAATATTATTGGGTCTACCAATCATGAGCCACCCCAACTAGATAGAATCCATCCTTTTATGATGATACGAAGGTGAAAAATCTGGTTATCTTTATATATTCTCACTTATATATTGTAGAAACATTTTCAATTCTCCTAGGATCCCTACACATATCCTAAACATTAGTATCCATTTTCATGAGAGTTATGAAATATTCATTCCCATATTGATTCATTAAAAATTTGTCATCCATTGCAATTTATTATAAATTTTCTCTATGAAAGTATATTACCCACTTAATTTTAGTATAATATTGAAAATTTGTGTGCACAAGGGATAAATTTTCAAGTTCAGACTAGGGTGGTCATAATACGATTTATAAAGAAGCCACACAATATGATCTAGAAATTTTACAAAAGGTGCACACAAGTTTTTATTACTTAAAATAGTGCACTATTACAATTTACTATCCTGGGATTAATGGTGTGGTTCAATCAACATATTTTTCTACCTCTAAAAAATAACTTCAATATGTTCCTCTCTCATATTCAACTTCATTTGTAATTATTTTTTTTATCACCGATGCCTTAAATTTATTATATTTAATCCCTTTTTTCAATACTTGAAATAAATGTTTCATTCATTTTAACCTAGGTTGATGTGGGCGTGGGGATACAAGTGGAGGAGTTGTATATAACATAAGAAACTAGTGCATTGTGGTGGTAACTAGGGAACTGTGAAGAATACCTAAATCACTTAGAGTAAATCTTGGTTACATACGAAACAGGTAAAAACACTACATGACTGATTTATACATTGTTTTTCATGAAAAAATATGAACATTATGAAAAAATCCAAGCCATGGGCCATACCTCGAAAAGTAGTGTCAACATCACACCATCGATCATAATGCCACACCCTATACCTTCCCTTGGATGTACAGCTTCATACAGATCCAAAACTATGTGGTTTTAAACCATTTGAAACATCATGTTTATGAGTCTATAATCATACACATCATTATTGAATCCATCTAGCATCATTACAATTCCATTAATCAAATATGACTGCTTTTCACCTAGCTACATCAGCTTTCCTAGGTGGACCATGCTCCCAAAAATTAATTTACCATATGTCGCATGGAGATGATTCTCTGTACTTCCAAATTTATGCATAGGTATCTCACGAATATGTGTTTGAAGTCCAACTATAATTGATTGGATGTAATCTGAAATTTATGGTAGTCTGAAAGAGTGTTTCTCGGACATAATTTATACGTCGTTCTGCCTCTTCAAGATAATATGGATGTTGCACCTCCCACATAATTTTTCTCATGGTATGGGTATATCTAGTAGTATCCAAGACATTATTTTCAAGATCCACAAACTATACTATAGGTATGTAGAAAGTTCCATGAGAAAGGATGGATGCACCATAGTCTTCCACACTTCTAGTGAAGGTTTCTCCTCCTATTGGGGCTAATTTTCTAAAAAATCTCTCTCCTATTGCCTATATTGTATCGGTGGAATCATTGTATTGATTATCTATATTTTTTCAACTTTATCAAAAAAAAATTTTATCACATATTCACTCCCAAAATATTTTCAAAAAATTCCCTCCTCCCTTAGAAGATTATCTAGAAGGTCAGAATAAGTGATAAGACCCCAACATTGGAAATCCCATTAAAAGCATGCAACATGGCATTTATCATTTCTGGAAACATAATTACAATGTGAGGTGAAATAGAAGAATGGTGTAGGAATAAAATACTCAAGAGGCATTGTTTCTCCCCATCCAAGAATGAAGGTTGATCTCAAAATAGAAAATATTCTCTTTTCTATTATCACTTAAAATTTTCTCCTATTTAATATCCTCTAACAACTATAGGCCCCCAACATATTCCACTATATATTCCAAACATATTACAATATCCATCCATACTTCCTTACTCTAACTGACCCAAAAATTCCCTCATACAATCATAATTCTACCCCTAAATGATTTCCTATACCCAGATACATACAACCCCACTCCACTAGCCCTACAATCCAAGTACCTGTAATAGTGTAAGAGGAAATGAATACAAGTATAAAATTTTCATCTATCGATTAGAATATTGATGTCAAGGATGTTAGAAAGTGGATGGAAGATGAATGTACTCCATTATACTAGGAATGTGTAAAAATGTTAAGGGTTGAGTTTTTAATTCAATTTTATCATGGGAAAACAATGTATGAATTTAGTAATATATGGGATTTTTATCGCATTTTAAGGTATCAATAGATGATATGGTACTCCAAGAAAATAATTACATGACATCGATATTGATTGAATTTTTTTGACTTTCATCAGGTTATATCCACACTTGTTATAAATATTTTTGTGGGTTTTAGAAGGAAAATTATGACTTGAATAAGTGAAAACAGTATGATGCATCATGATTGAAATAAATCCCATGTACCAGAAAAAGTTATTTGGAACTTTCTATTGATTTTTATGCTCTTATTATTTTTATAAAAAATGCAACGGGATATGATATGACATGAAGATAAAAGGAATAAGGATAATGAGGAATTAATTCATCCTATAAATAGATAACAGTCCATTAATTTGATATGAAATATCCCAATTTTACATTTCAACTAAATAATTTTGGATTGATATTGTCATGTGATAGATTCAACCCATTTGGATAGAATAATAATCCATAAATTATGTGTTGATGGTTCTGGGGTGAAACAGAAATATCTCGGCTCATGCCAAATAATGTTTTTTTAGTGGATAAATCCAAAAAATTGATTTATTCAATCCTATAATATTCCCAAATATGTTTCGATCATTTTTAGATTATAATTAATTTAAAATAAGAACTACCTCTATTTGATAATTCTTTCTTTTTTTGATGATAAGTTAAGTAGTTGATCTCGTATCTTCATTGAAATGTGGTATGTCAGGTGATCAATGAATTTTATAACATCTTCATTGGTATTATGGTTGCTAGAATTCATTAAAAAATGTCATGCATAATTCACCATTGATTGTAACCTTAATTATCTTGGGTTGGATAATTTTTTATCTTTTCCCCCCCAATATCGATAGAGAGGGTTATTTCCTCTCATTCATCAGACCTTGGATGAGACGTTCTCTCAATCTTGAGAGAATTCTCTAGGGACAATTTTTTGTGTAAAAAAATTCTCATAACAATAGAAAATGTTATAGAATGGAATATATAGTTAGGTTTAATGACTTGATTATTTTACTAAGTCCCTTCATTAAATATTCTGTCTAACTTATTCCCCAAGTTTTCTAATAATAATAATAATAATTATTATATTAATATATTCCATAATATGTGATAACTCATAAATATTTAAATATCATATCTTAAATAAATAAATAAATAAACATTTAAATGATATTAAATTATCTATATCATTTCCACCAGGTCACTAACTTGGCATGTTAATCCTACTTGGCATCTATCAAACCATAAATAACAAATATTTACTTAAATTAATTAAATATCATCATATTATTCATTCAATAAATTAATAATTATTATATTCAGTAAATTTGTGAATACATAATTATTAATATTCACTTACTAAATAAATATTTACTTAAAAAAGAATATAATTAATTATTTCCTCATGAACAATAAATAATATATATGTAAAAATTATATATTCATTAGCATGAAAATAATAATTATTTAATATTAAACTCATATAAATTATAAAAATGAATGACTGGTGATTGAATTTATATGATCAACTTAATTCAGATAATTATTATTCTTCAAGTCAAGAATAATATTTATTATTAATATTGTATTCAAATAGAATTTAATTGAGATTATGCATACACTTAGTGTGTGAACTTCTAGGCCTATTTCTCTGAGGATCTAGATGAGACTGCCTAAATTCCAAGATTTACATATAGAAAAAATTCAATAAATCCATAGATAAAGAAGATAATGTCAAAATAACATCAACCACATAATAATTCTTACTATGTAATATAATACCATTGTCTAAAAATATAATCAAATAGGCTACATAATTTATGTAATCAATATATAAGATTGATTTATCTTTCCTTAACTTCTTAAAATGAACACTTTTGATGGAATACCATGGTCTGGGAGTCAATAAAATAGTTCTATTTCAATTAAAAGTCTAAAGATATCAACATCCAGTAATTCGAAGGGAACAAATACTTTCTTGGATTATTAAATTAATTTCATATAACTTATTATGTTGCCACTATATTCTACCTTACCACAATCCTATACTGTCACACTTTTTATTAATACATAAGTGTACAAGATTCATGTTATAAATTAATAATAATATCATGTATAAATGCCAATACACATGTCCACATATAAGAATATCCAATAACATAAAACATGTGTAATTCCTATTGGTCAGTCTAAACTCATAACCTCATCTCTTGGAGATTACCAAGTAAAAAAACCATGAAAATAATTTTTAATGACTGATGGGCCTTTAACACCTGATAGTAAAACATCATATGTGTACTATCAGATAGATTCGAACCATAAAATAGAAAATATGTTTATGAATATTGTCATATAACATGAAGATTTTAATTATAGTGGAGAAATAATATAACCTTGTTATTTAACAGATTCTCTATGAAAATTATCACATTATTGTTTTGTAAAATAAAACTTCACAAAGTGATAATATATTTATTAATATTATAGTAATCGAAAGTATGTCGTGAGTTGGTTTGAGGGAACCAAATCCAATAGACTCCCACTTTCACAAGACACAACTATTATTTAACTAGTTATCCTCACCTGATAAACATCCTTCAATTGAAGTATGACTAAATTTTCTTGGGCTACCATATTAGTCTATTTTTATTCTTATTACAACAACTTCACTCCTTTGAGAAAATACATCAATAAGTTATACTAAAGAGTTTTGAACTTTTCCCCTCTGTTATAAACTTGATATATTGTATAATACCGTATCCTAGAAAAATATATATTTATATATAACTTATTAATCTATATAAAAAGATGAAATGTAGTCAATATATATAGATATGAAAACCACTGGATGTAATATTTTTTTCTTGATTATCACATTATCCTTATTTTCATTATATATTAAATTGATAGGAATGAAGACCATTTTTATATACCCTTGAGAATTAGCTTTCCCACTTCACCAAATACTTTTTCCTCATCCATTGTAAATTATCGAGTACTCTGGGATAGTTATGACGGAATAATTATATAGTTTTTCTAGTTCTAGTTTATATTTCCCCTCTAGGATTTTATGCATTATCAATATCAAACCATGGTATATATCATGTCATAAGATAGAGTTTCCAAAATAATACATCCATATTCAATTATATTCATCCAAATAATCTTCTCCAGTTCTTTCACATATAAAATTGGATATTATTTATGTCATAAGATATATATAATAATTCACCCTTGAATTGATCCATATTTTTATTTTTCAATACCTTGAAAAAATATAGACTATGACTAGATCCAAACAACCACATATATCTATGTCATTAGATCTTAATCCCTAAAACTCGAGTTTCTACTTTAATTCATTCTTAGAGAAAATTTCCTTATTCATAATTCACAATAAGACTAAACATTAGTTTTCTACATATTATCAAAATAATTTCCTTACAAACTATAACACACCCACTAACCTCTTGTCAAAACATGGAACACTTATGTTCTTTATAAAACCAAACTACCTTATGGATTTATCAGAATGAATATTCTATGAACATAATACTAGATCAATCTATAAGTGGGTTTCAATGACTTTGATACCATATTGACATTATTTTGTGTCACCAACACATCTTATTTCATCATATATATATATATATATATATATATATCTTCTATATTATTTCCTTTAAGAAAGGTGGTATTGATATCCAATTTGTTCATTATAATGATAATTTAATGTTTCCATGATAAGTAGAATTAAAAAGGAATTTAAAATGATGACCAGGGAAAGGTTTTTCATAGGACATACCTCCAAATCACCTGAATACTTCAGTAACCAATAAACCTATATTGGTACCATATTTTACCATTCATCTATAGTATACTATTGAATACCCATTAATGATATTATATCAACTATGGAAGCTACAAAAATATGAAATTGGATGTTGGGACATGGAACATATCTTTGAATTCATATAAACTTACCAATCTTAGTCTATTTCCATTTACTTATTCCACATAAGATTCATTATTATTATTTAATAATATATCAGAATTCATGGTGAATAAAAAACCAAAAATTTAGTATTATATTTCTAACACAATACATGTCTATGGAACATTTCCTCCCACTAAGCCTTTTGGATCCTAGTGTTCCTATGCCAACTCATGCATATTTTGAGCCTTATCCTCATTAATTACAATTATACTCCCACTTTCTCCTTCACATACATGACTTATTTTAAAGTTATTTTTGTAATTTAATTTCCATTCATTCTTCTATGTGAGGGTTTCCCATACATTTTTGGAGGAAAGGGTGTGCTTTTATGATTAGGTCCAAACCATGAGCCCATTTCCAGATTTAAAAACTGTTTTTGTTTCTTTTATAAAACATTCATTTTTCAAAATTTTACACCCATTATAACTCCCAAATGGAATAACCTAGTATATTAAAACCACCATATCTATTTGGACCTCATAGGAATCCATAATCTTAATGGATTTGGGTTTTTTATTAAGGTATTAGGCCAGCCCAAAATCCCATTTACTGCATGGTTATTTTTTAATTCTTTAATATCTAATTGAAATTTTAAGGGTGTTCAGTGATTCTAACTCTCAACAGAGCCCACTTACCCAAGGCGCACCCCCATTCTCTCCTCCAACTCTTTGGATCTCATATTAATTGTGAATTTGGGCAAAACTTGTCTGGATTTCTCAGATCTACTATATTTGAATAGGTAAATTATGACAACCCTGCTTTTTATTACAACTTAAGCATGCTTTATTACATAAAACTTCACTTGATACAAAAAAGAAGATCGAGAGGTTTAGTGCCTTTGGGGCTTAGGATCATTACATAAAAACTTTAATCTTGAAATACAACATCTTTATTGAAAACTTCCTTTACATGACCACTACATTCCTTCGTACTTAGCATTGCATGGGGTAACCTGAGGACATGCATAAGAAAAGGGTGAGCTATAAAGCCCAGTAAGGGAGTACACAATGAATAACATGAGAAGTACAATACATGTTAGGCAATAGGAACATCAATAGAGAATTAGAGTAACATTAACATAAAGGAATGATAAAGCATGATAATCATAACATGGAAATGTGGCAACAACACTTAACATTGAATTAGCATGACCCAAGGCTCATTGCACATGGAGCATGAGTAAAACCTCATTGCACTTGAAGCACGAGTAAACCCTTGTTTCACTTGAATTAGCATGAGTCAACACTCATTGCACATGACGTATCATGATACTATACTTTACCCAATGCATTGGAGCGCTATAAAGGGCGCACCCTTCTTAAACAATTCATTTCATGCATAAGTGTGCCACATGGATCATAAAACATGGATTCATAAAACATAATCAATTATTCCACGATAAAGGAATGTGGAATTCACACATGAAACTTTACAATAAATAAGTAAATGTGCATAAAGGTGAATACCCTTGATGGAGAAATGGGCATGGTATTCACTACACAATGACATTGGCTTAGAAAATTGGTGCGATTTTCGGCAGCGTAACGGCGTGACATAAGAATTCATAAAAAAGATTGATGAGAGAGAAAAGGGTTCCCCATAATATTTACATGTAATGGATAGTAAGGATGTCATATATATACATGTCCCAACAATTGAAATGGAATTTAAATTCATGATAAAAAAGTATTTCTTGAATGTAAAAGAAGAGAGAGAAGTTCCTTTCGGAATTTCGGCATAGTAACAGGTGTACATGGGAGGCTTTTAATGAGAGAGAAAGGGTTCTACCATCATTAAAACAATAATAGGGAAGTATGGGGGAGGTGCGAAACCATACCCCAACATTCATAATTGAAATTAAAAGGGCAATACAACTTAAAGAAAATTGACAAAAATGAGAAAGGAAGAAAAAAACCCTTACTTGGAAGTGTGCTTGAAAAGGCTTGAGAGAGGCTTGTGAGAGGCTTCTTGGGAGCTTGGGGCACCTTGGGAGGATTCTAGAGAGAGTAGGTCAGAGGTTGGACGAACTCCAAGGGATTTTAGTGAGGAGGAAGTGGGAGCTTGGGTGGGTTTATATAGGAAAGGTGAGGGAATTCTTTATTATTTAGGTTTGGGACCCCTTATATTAAAATAATCCAAACCACAAACCATACCATGGTATTTTCCCATGGTTTCTGGAAAAGGAAAAAGAAAAAAAATATTTTACAAGGCCAAGGTCCGAACTTATTAAAAAATTAGGGTTGCTTTTGTGGAGGTGAGTCACCCTCCCATGGAAATTAATTTAAAAAGGAAAAGTGTTGAATAAGTCTTGAGGGCTCCATTAATGCTTTGAAAAGTAAGTCAAACAAACTCAAAACCTCATTATTTTAATGATAAAACACATATTGGCCGAACATAAGGATTATGGTATTTTATTACATCACCATTGGGTCATTATGATGTCATAAAACACATTATATATTTAAATGGTATTTAATTTTTACCCAAAAATTTGACTGTCTCAGAAAATTATGAAAAAATCACCGTTGGATAATTTCGACGTCCTGATTCCAAAAATAATATTTATTTTATCTAAATAATTTTCTAAATAAGTGAATTTTCACTTTTAAAATAAAAACCGACATTTATAAAAAAAATCCACAGGGTTTGACAGAAATGGCTTTCAAACCTTAATAAAAATTTTAATTGCATTCATAAAATTATAAGATCATTTATACTTAATAAAAAAATTAATTTAATATTAATAATAATATTTTATTAAAATATTATTTAATTCAAAAATCCTTTAATTTATTAAAATATAATTCTTAATTAAATAATAACTAAAAACACCATTTGTACTTTAAAAACTAATTACAATGTATCAAAAATGACTAGAAATTATATTCATTATTATATACAAAAAAAAATAATGTACATGAACATGGTGCTACTTATTTGTTACATAACCCCTTAAAATAGCCGCATAAGACCTAAGGGTAAGGTGCGTGATAGTGACAGACTCTTGGGGAGGCTCGGATAACATAGCTCGAGTGGTAATTTCAATCAACTTCCACTTTTCCCGTAGACGATCACGTTCGAGCTTGACTTGATGAAGCTCAGCTTGGGCTTGGTCAAGGGCAAAGCCCAAAGACGCCACCTCTTTTCCGAGCTCTGACAAATGGGCTTCGTAAGGGGCAATTCTACGGGATGAGGCCATCGCTTCCTTTGTCTGAGTAGAAATGGGTTCCTTAAAGCCTTATATTTATACTACTCAGATGATCACTGTTCAACGGCTAAAAAAGTAACGGTCACAAATCTTAAAGTAAAACTAAAAGTTGATATCTTATAAAAACATTTTTCATAAGGAAACATTTAACTGGATCAAGAGGGATTTTCCTTTAATGAAACTTTGGGTCGTTACAACATTCCCCCCCTTAAGAAATTTCACCGTCGAAATTTTCCTTTTCCCACACTAAAACAAATGTGGGTAACTTAGCTTCATCATATCCTCCAACTCCCAAGTTGCCTCTTCAAACTTGTGGTTTCTCCACAACACCTTGACGAGGGGCATTGTCTTATTTCATAGAACTTTTTCTCTACGATCTAAGATCTTCACTGGTTGCTCCTCATAAGAAAGATCGTCTTCTAATTGTACCAACTCGGAAGAGAGTACATGTGAAGGGTCTGGTATGTACTTCCTTAAGAGGGATACATGGAAGACATCATGCACCTTGGCCATAGTAGGTGGAAGTGCTAGTCGATAGGCCACAACCCCAACATGATCAAGAATCTCGAAGGGTCCGATCTACCTTGGACTTAACTTCCCTTTCTTTCCAAACCTCATGACCATCTTCCACAGAGATATGCGTAAAAACACCATATCTCCGACTTTAAACTCAAGGTCTCGTCGACGATTGTCTGTATAACTCTTCTGTCGACTCTGGGCTGCCTTGATATGCTGCTGAATGGTTTTCACCTTCTCCACCATTTCTTCGACCATTTCTGGTCCAAACAGCTTACGTTCACCGACCTCATCCCAACATGCCGGTGTTCTACACCTTTTCCCATACAGGGCTTCATATGGTGCCATTTGGATGCTCGAGTGGAAACTATTATTATAAGAGAACTCAACTAGAGGAAGATGTTGATCCCATCCTCCTTTAAAGTCCATTGATCACGCTCTCAACATATCTTCAAGTGTTTGGATAGTCCGCTCGGATTGCCCATCCGTTTGAGGATGATAGGCCGTACTGAAGATCAGTTCAGTATTCAGAGCATGTTGATGTCTCTTCCAAAACATAGAGGTAAATCTTGGTTCTCGGTCAGACACAATAGATAGTGGTACTCCATGCAACCGTACCACATCCCTGATATATATCTGTGCCAATTGATCCAAAGAGAAATCCTCTCGAATAGCAATGAAGTGTGCAGTCTTTGTAAGACGATCCACAACAACCCAGATTGCATTGTTGCCTTTGGATGTCCTTGGAAGTCCAGTGACGAAGTCCATGGTGATGTTCTCCCATTTCCATTCTAGTATGGGAAATGGTTGCATCATCCCCTTAGACTTCTGCCTCTCTTCCTTCACTTGCTGAAACACTAGGCACTTTGATGTATATTCAGCGATCTCCTTCTTCATATTATCCCACCAAAAGTTTTCTCGGAGATCTCGATACATCTTTGTGCTCCCTAGGTGAATAGAGAAATTTGAACTATGTGTGTCATCCAAAAGTTCCTTCTTCAGCTCCGAACTTGATGGAACACATAGTCTTTTCCCAAACTGCACAATTCCTTCTTCATTAACATTAAACTCTGAGGATTTTCCCTTTTTGATAGCTTCCACTTTTTCTTGGATTCGTGCATCATCCTTTTGAGCATCCTTTATCATTTCCAAAAGAGATGGTTGAGCAATAATTTGTGAAAGGATTGATGATGTTCCCTTCTTTATGATTCCCACATCCATCTTCATCAAGTCTAAGAAGATTGGATCCTTCTCAATTCTCATCATTGATAGAATAGCTGGATCCTTTCTACTTAGGGCATCCGCCACCTTGTTCGCTTTCCCATGGTGGTAATGTATTGAACAGTCATAATCCTTGATGAGCTCTATCCATCTTCTCTGGCGCATATTAAGCTCTTTCTGTGTGAATATATATTTAAGACTCTTGTGGTCAGTATATATCTCACATTTCTCTCCATAGAGATAATGCCGCCAGATTTTCAAGGCAAAGATCACCGCCGCCAACTCCAGATCATGCGTTGGATAGTTTCGCTCATGGATTTTCAACTGCCTTGAGGCATAGGATATCACTTTATCATTCTGCATCAGCACACATCCTAATCCATTCTTCGAAGCATTACTGAATACCACAAAAAGCTCCCCACTTGTGGGTAATGTGAGCACGGGTGCAATGATAAGCCTCCTTTTCAACTCCTTGAATCTTTCTTCGCATTCATCACTCTATGCAAACTTTACTCCCTTTCGAGTTATCTTGGTAAGAGGGTTGGACAATCGTGAGAAATTTCTCACAAATCGTTGATAATATCCAGCTAACCCCAAGAAGCTACGGATATCAGTTACCGATGTTGGCCTCGGCCATCCCTCAATTGCATCTGTTTTGGAGGGGTCCACAGATATCCCATTTCTTGTGATGATATGGCCCAAGAATGAGACCTCATTCAACCAGAACTCACACTTGCTGTACTTGGCATAGAGCTTCTCCTTGCGCAAAGTCTCCAGTACAGTTCTTAAATGCTCCTCATGGTCCTCCTTGGTTTTGGAGTATATTAGAATATCATCTATAAAGACTACCAAAAATTTGTCTAGGTAATCTCTAAAGACTCTATTAATCAAGTCCATGAATATTGCTGGAGCATTGGTGAGTCCTAAAGGCATTACTATGAATTCATAGTGCCCGTACCTTGTACGAAAAGCAGTCTTGGGGATATCTTCCTTCTTCACCCTTACTTGATAATATCCCGACCGCAAGTCCACCTTGGAGAAGTATTGTGCTCCACGCAGCTGATCAAACAAGTCATCGATTCTTGGGAGAGGATACTTGTTCTTTATCGTGATTTTGTTATGTTCACGATAATCGATGCAAAGCCGCATTGACCCATCCTTCTTCTTGATGAAGAGGACTGGTGCACCCCATGGTGATGCACTTGGGCGTATAAACCCTTTATCCAGATTCTCCTGTAGTTGTTTCTTCAGCTCTTCAAGCTCAACAACAGCCATTCTATATGGAGTCTTGGATATTGGTAGCACCCCAGGTATAAGTTCAATTGAGAACTCAACATCTCTTCTTGGAGGAAGACCAGGAAGTTCCTCGGGAAATACTTCAGCGAATTCCCTCACAATAGGCATTTCTTCAAGGGTGGTTTCTTCCTTGGACACAATCATCTGAGCCAGATATGCGTGCTCATAAGGCAGTAATATCCATGCTTGAGATGATGGAGCTAAAGGAGATTCATCTTCCTCCTGACACTTGTAAAGAATCGGGGGTCGATTCTCCATATGGAGTGTGAGTTCCCTCTCCCGACAATTTATGTTGGCTCTATATAAGGAAAGCCAATCCATGCTAAGAATTGAATCAAATTCCACCAAAGGGAGTATGACGAGGTTCACCGGGAAATTAAATCCACAGATTATAACAGGGGAGGACTTATACTCATGGGATGCAAGGATTTCCCCATTTTCCGTACTCACCGACATCTTTAGTTCCATGATTTGTGGTGGTGCAGGGATTGTTCTACTAAACTTTTGAGATATAAAAGAATGCGTAGAACCTGAATCAAAAAAGTATGTTCGCTATTCTTGAATGAATAACCAGCGTACCTGTCACCACTTCATTGTCAGGGTTCACTTCGGCAGAAGTGATGGCAAAAGTTCTTCCTTGCTGTCTTAGAGGTTGCTGGTTGCCTCCGATAACCGTTGGATGAGGGCACTGATTTGCAAAATGACCCGGTTCTTTTCATTTGTAGCATTGAACAATGCGTTGAGGTTCGAACAGAGTGTTCCTCTCCTCTTTCGTAGCCGCGGGTCCTTCTTGCTGACAGTTAAGAGCTAGGTGCCCTTCTCTTCGACACTTGAAGCATTTTCTTGTCCCCCTAAGGCAATTTCCAGGGTGCTTCTTTCCACACTTTTGGCAAGTGGGGTGCTGGAATTTCTTAGCACCGTTGGATTTATCCATCGGACCACCAGCATTGAAGTCCACCTTCCGCTTCTTGTCCCCATGATACCCCTGTGATTCTCCGATCTCCATTTCAACCTTGAGGGCACATCAGACAATTTCCTCATAGCTGTCGAAGTCACGGATCACTAAGGCTTTCCGCAAGCTAGGCTTCAGCCCACCAAAGAAGCGGTCAACCTTGTATTCGGGGGTAACGACAAAGCCGAAAGCGTATCGTGCAAGCCGTGTAAAGTTTGCCTCGTACGCTCCGACAGATTCCTCATCTTTCTGCTTGAGGGAAAGGAAGTCCCTTTCCATCTTAAGACGGAGGGTGCGCAGAAAATATTTATCGAAAAACATCTTTTGGAATTCCTTCCATTCCAAAGCCTCGATATCCTCCTCAGGATTTGTATTTTTGATCAACGTACACCATTGATCAGCTTCACCCTCCATACGATAAGCCGCCAGGAGAACCTTCTCTTTTTCAGAGCATTGGAGGATGGAGAATATCTTTTCAATGGAGTTGATCCATTGTTCAGCGATCATGGGATCGGATGATCCACTAAAAGTAGGAGGCCTTTGTCTCATGAAGCTTTCAATAGCGACTTTTTCTTTCTTAGGGGGGGTTGAACGTTCCTCTTGACCAGTGTTTCTATTCAAAACTTGAGTTAGCTGAGAGAGAAGCGTGACAAAGTTCGCGATTCCCACTCCCATTGGATTGGGCATCTTATAAGTACAATCATCACACTGATCTTCACAACGGTTGTTAGCCCGAGTTCTCCTATTACCGGCCATTGGCTGGAATAAAAGGAAAGTTAGGGGTAACACATAAAGGTTAATCCAAAGACAAAATTTGATGACTTATAAATAAACTTTAATCTCTTTAACTCATGAGTCTATAGGATTCAATCCAGGCTTTTCATGATCTTCCTTCTAAAATATATTCTTAGGGGCATTTTTCCCTTAATAAGGGTTCATACTAAGATTGTAAATTTATCAAAACATATCCCCCGGGAGTGTCGTAACCAAGAGTGCAGCAAGGCCTGTAGTCATGCACCAGTTCCCGTTCGAGTCTAGCTCAAAGCGGTGTTTTCGGATTTTACCCCTAGGATACATCTGTGCCAGAGCCGCCTCTACCTGCTCGTATCCAGACAGGGATGTATTTGTTTGATAAACCACTTACTTAGTATTTACCAAAACATAGGGATGTTTTTATTATTCTTAGTCTTGTATTTAAGGCTTTACTAGGGTTTCCTAATCCCAAAAATAACTAAACCTATCCTCTGATACCAACTATGACAACCCTGCTTTTTATTACAACTTAAGCATGCTTTATTACATAAAACTTCACTTGATACAACAAAGAAGATCGAGAGGTTTAGTGTCTTTGGGGCTTAGGATCATTACATAAAAACTTTAAACTTGAAATACAACATCTTTATTGAAAACTTCCTTTACATGACCACTACATTCCTTCGTACTTAGCATTGAATGGGGTAACCTGAGGACATGCATAAGAAAAGGGTGAGCTATAAAGCCCAGTAAGGGAGTACACAATGAATAACATGAGGAGTACAATACATGTTAGGAAATAGGAACATCAATAGAGCATTAGAGTAACATTAACATAAAGGCATGATAAATCATGATAATCGTAACATGGAAATGTGGCAACAACACTTAACATTGAATTAGCATGAGCCAAGGCTCATTGCACATGGAGCATGCGTAAACCCTCATTGCACTTGAAGCATGAGTAAACCCTCGTTGCACTTGAATTAGCATGAGTCAACACTCATTGTACATGACGTATCATGATACTATACTTTACCTAATGCATTGGAGTGCTATAAAGGGCGCACCCTTCTTAAACAATTCATTTCATGCATAAGTGTGCCACATGGATCATAAAACATGGATTCATAAAACATAATCAATTATTCCATGATAAAGGAATGTGGAATTAACACATGAAACTTTACAATAAATAAGTAAATGTGCATAAAGGTGAATACCCTTGATGGAGAAATGGGCATGGTATTCACTACACAATGACATTGGCTTAGAAAATTGGTGTGATTTTCGGCAGCGTAACGGCGTGACATAAGAATTCATAAAAAAGTTTGATGAGAGAGAAAGGGGTTCCCCATCATATTTACATGTAATGGATAGTAAGGATGTCATATATATACATGTCCCAACAATTTAAATGGAATTTAAATTCATGATACAAAATTATTTCTTGAATGTAAAAGAAGAGAGAGAAGTTTCTTTCGGAATTTCGGCATAGTAACGGGTGTACATGGGAGGCTTTTAATGAGAGAGAAAGGGTTCTCCCATAATTCAAACAATAATAGGGCAGAATGGGGGAGGTGAGAAACCATACCCCAATATTCATAATTGAAATTAAAAGGGCAATACAACTTAAAGAAAATTGACAAAAATGAGAAAGGAAGAAAAAAACCCTTACTTGGAAGTGTGCTTCCAAAGGCTAGAGAGAGGCTTGTGAGAGGCTTCTTGGGAGCTTGGGGCACCTTGGGAGGATTCTAGAGAGAGTAGGTCAGAGGTTGGACGAACTCCAAGGGATTTTAGTGAGGAGTAAGTGGGAGCTTGGGTGGGTTTATATAGGAAAGGTGAGGGAATTCTTTATTATTTAGGTTTGGGACCCCTTATATTAAAATAATCCAAACCACAAAACATCCCATGGTATTTGCCCATGGTTTATGGAAAAGGAAAAAGGAAAAAAATATTTTACAAGGCCAGGGTCCGAACTTATTAAAAAATTAGGGTTGCTTATGTGGAGGTGAGTCACCCTCCCATGGAAATTAATTTAAAAAGGCAAAGTGTTGAATAAGTCTTGAGGGCTCCATTAATGCTTTGAAAAGTAAGTCAAACAAACCCAAAACCTCATTATATTAATGATAAAACACATATTGGCCGAACATAAGGATTATGGTGTTTTATTACATCACCATTGGGTCATTATGATGTCATAAAACATATTATATATTTAAATAGTATTTAATTTTTACCCAAAAATTTGACTGTCTCAGAAAATTATGAAAAAATCACTGTTGGATAATTTCGACGTCCTGATTCCAAAAATAATATTTATTTTATCTAAATAATTTTCTAAATAAGTGAATTTTCACTTTTAAAATAAAAACTGACATTTATAAAAAATCCTCGGGTTTTGACAGAAATGGCTTTCAAACCTTAATAAAAATTTTAATTGCATTCATAAAATTATAAGATCATTTATACTTAATAAAAAAATTAATTTAATATTAATAATAATATTTTATTAAAATATTATTTAATTCAAAAATCCTTTAATTTAATATAATATAATTCTTAATTAAATAATAACTAAAAACACCATTTGTACTTTAAAAACTAATTACAATGTATCAAAAATGACTATAAATTATATTCATTATTATATACAAAAAAAATAATGTACCTGAACATGGTGCTACTTATTTGTTACATAACCCCTTAAAATAGCCGCATAAGACCTAAGGGTAAGGTGCGCGATGGTGACAGACTCTTGGGGCGGCTCAGATAACATAGCTCGAGTGGTAATTTCAATCAACTTCCACTTTTCCCATAGATGATCACGTTCGAGCTTGACTTGATGAAGCTCAGCTTGGGCTTGGTCAAGGGCAAAGCCCAAAGACGCCACCTCTTTTCCGAGCTCTGACAAATGGGCTTCGTAAGGGGAAATTCTACTGGATGAGGCCATCGCTTCCTTTGTCTGAGTAGAAATGGGTTCGTTAAAGCCTTATATTTATACTACTCAGATGATCACTGTTCAACGGCTAAAAAAGTAATGGTCACAAATCTTAAAGTAAAACTAAAAAAGTTGATATCTTATAAAAGCATTTTTCATAAAGAAACATTTAACTGGATCAAGAGGGATTTTCCATTAATGAAACTTTGGGTCGTTACATAAATTGTTTCATTTTATAACTCCTTCAATTTTTACTCTTTTCTCCCATTACTATTCCTACATGACCTCTTCAGACATTCTAGAACCTCATTTTAATTTCTGGCTATTTGGAATGTTAGATACTGGTGTATTTGGGTCGTTTTAATCATGTTTTTTTTCAAGTAAGTGTTTGTATCTTCGTTTCCTTCATTCTCCTTGGGGTTTCCTCCCACTTTCATAAAGTTATAAAATGTATAGATGTTAGGTTTCGTACCTAGGGTTTTATTAGGGGTCTTTTTTTCAAATATTTTTGTTTTAGGTTGTATTTCACTCTGTTGTGGTGTTGTAGTGGTGTGGTTGAAGTTTCACACAATGAATTGGTGTTTTGACACAAAAGGTAGGTGGTTCCATGTGTATGAATCCTATGATGAGTTATATTTTCTTCATTCATATTTTTATCATGATCCTATTACATTATTTTTTGTGAATGAACCACTTTTGGTTGTATTTATTAAGCGTATAGTTTCAAAGTTGCATATTTGTTGGAAAATGTGTGTTTTCCATGCGTATCCTTTGTTGTATCATTTGAGGTAATTTGATGACATTTGAAAGGTGTTTAAAAAATGTTTCTAGGGATTAAAACTCTATTTTTATTGTTATTGTGGTGATTTTGGCATTTAAAGAGGTTTTGTAAATGGGTTTGGTGTGCAAAACATGGTTATACCACTTGGGATTGTTTTATGAAAATTCGAAGTGATTTATTGAGTTAAACAAAGTGAGAAAAGGATGTACATGTATTTTTTTGGTGAGTGTGTTCACTTAAGAAGGGTTTTTTAAAGGTAAAGTGGTGATTTAAGATTTCAAACATTTTTATAATGTTTTATTAAAATTTGAAATTATTTATCAAATTGCAAGAAAGGCGAGAAATACGTTTGTTGGTTGTTTTGTGTGAGTATGATGTGAAAAATGGATATTTTTTTGTCAAATAAGTATTACATGATAAGTGTGTGGGATTTTTGGTGTGTGTGTGACTTGTAACTGGTATTTTCATGTTCATATTTTATTTCATGTCTTGTGGGACTTGTTTTAGCACAAGAGGGAAAACCCAATTTTCTAGGTGGGTGGACGTGTACTACTATGTTGGTCATCCCGTGGGGTTTGGATCCAGTTTCACGTAGAATGTTTGATGATGAAACACTAACTAAACTATGATGATGATGATTATTATTATGTTGGGGGATGACTAGGTTATGGGTATGATCCCTATTAGTGGCTCGTGCGCATGAGAACATATATTTGTATGCTTACATTCACCGAGATATTAGGTACCTGGGACCCACAGTGAGCAAGTTCCTAGGGGTTCTTTCCCATTGCTTGTGTTCATTATATACTTTATGATTTCTATCGTCATATGGTTTGATTGGATGGAAAATTCAGTATCTTTGTAATTCTATTTAAAATGTTGATTCTTTAAAGTATCCCACTTGAAAACTGTTTTTATTAAAAGTTGCATCTCTTTAAAATTTTTATGAGCATTTCATGTTTATTAAAACATGTAAGCATTTCATCCTTGAATTTTTATCACATATAATATTTTAATGGTGGAATACTACAAGGATTTGGCTCACACCCTACTTACACCCTTGGGTGTAAGTGGACTTGGTTATTTTGTTGTAGGTTTGGGTAAAGCTTTTAGTGCTAGTGGTTCAGGTTTCTAGCGGTCCTTATTGGAGTAGTGTCATGTAGATGGATTGAGGGTGGTGCGCCTTGCCATGAGGAAGTTCATGGGCTGTCCATTTTGGGTTTCTTCATTTTTTATAGTCTTTTATAATTATTTTAAATTATGTAATTCAATTATGATTTTTTTAAAAGATCCTTTGTTTTGAAAAATAAATATTTTTTATATTGGATTTGTTTGTTGTTTTATGTTTATAAACTATGGTAAATCATTCCCAAATTCCATTTTGTGATACCCATGAACTTGTACCAACCCATGGGGATAAGGAACGCCCTTCAGGCCTTACAACGGGCTGGTTCGGGTGTCAGTTTCGATGGCAACCAGTTCTGGTTCGTGACATTCTCAAAAGATAAGTGATTTCCCTTTATAAAAATATATTCAGTCTTGACTAATACCATTATTTCATAGGGATAATAATATCCTATGATGCTATAGGATAATTAACTAATATGTAATTAGTGTATCCATAGATATATGTTTACAAATAAATCCATATTTAATGAAAAATTCTCATCGAACACATGAAGTCGTGGAAAAAAGGATTTCTACAGAAATTTAACTTATATGTTTTCAATTAGTCAATATAGTTGGTATATGGTTATATGTTATTCTACTATTTGTGAAAAATGTCTTGAAATAAATTATGCAATTATTGAATACATATATGATATCTCATCAAATCTCATTATTTTTCCATCTTGTCTTTAATGTGTATAAGGCACTATAATTTCAAGAGTAGATTCACAAATCTTTTACATGATTAATGATTAATTGGTTAAGATATTGTTAAACTATCTTGATCATAGGATATAATATATTTCACCAATTGTTTTCCTTATATCCATTATACATTCCTAAAATCTTTTAAGAGAATATCATGAAGTACATGAATTTACCTCTGTCTCCTCTAATTAAAATTTCACACGATTTTGTTGAACAAACTCTAAAATATTTGTGGATATACCTTTAATATTAATGGTTTCCTTTTCCAAAAAATATTAAGTAAATATGTTAAATACAAAATATATTTAGTTTCAAAGAATCGAAACCCTATTCTAGTTCTATCTTTGAAAACTAATTATAGTTTGATAACAAAGGATTATCTTTCTACAACTGGGTGTGAGTCTTATATTATTATATTCATCATTTAGTGTGATTTTGAATTTTTAGGATTAAATTACTACTAAAATAATTTTTGACTATGAAATACTAAAACAAAATTCATTTCAAATGCAAAAAATTGTCTTGTTGTGTCTAGAAATGGACACTGAGATAAATGTTTTGGTAATATTTGATATAAAACAATCTTTCTACTATAATCAATCCACCTATAAATCATAAGTTATGTGATTTTATTTGTTTATTACGGAATCACCCATTTATATATATTTAGAGAGTTCACCTTAATTCTTATTATATTTTTGAATTTCCTCAGTTCTATTATTTGAATAAAAATACACAAATTTCATATTGTATTTAATAAAAAGAAGTAAAATAGAAATATCATATGAAATGATGAATATACATAAAGTAGAAGCTTCCCCTTTCTTCATCAATTCATTACAGTTCCTCTTCTAGTGAACTTTTTTCCAAATAAGTAGTAGGTACCCTCCTATTCACCCTTCACCTATAAATAATTTGCTTCATTAAAATTCATTTTAATGGTTCCATCTATTTTAAACTAGTAATGAGGTTTTCAACCTTGTACCTTAAGTCATTCAACATATGAAATGAGGAACTGTTGTCCCACTAATAATTATATTCCTTTTTAATAATAGTTAAAAGATTATTGAGTGTATTATTTATACAAATCATCCTGTAATTCTTGATAAATATGGATAATCTTGGTCGTAAAGAGGATAATATGATATTAATGGACAATTTATTATCTATATGGAATCCTATCTTCACTAATTTATCAATATACTTCAACATATTTAATACAAGATGATAATCTAGGTACCCATATCCTAGTTAACCTTATTATTGTGTAGTGACAATCTCATTTATGTTTAGCCACTCAATATCATATTCAAGTTCTAGGAGATGATTTATCACTGTGTATGCATCCATGTAATTATATTATATCATAAACGTTATTTACATTTCGAATAACACGATGAAACAATCATTTGAATAATCCTATATGTATCAATAGTAGGCATCCTTTTCACATTCTCTCAGTCACTGAGGTGGTTGATTAGGAATAGAGGAATCTATAAAGAAAATAAAAATTTTACTATAAAATTGGAGTGTATAAACTAATTTACCACTCTTGAAATTTTTTATTTTCAAGGACATGATAATTTTATATGAATTATCATAGTGTTACCATGTTTTTTTCCATTTCTATAATAAAATAAGATTTTATTAATTTTTCTCGATTACCAAATGTGATGTAATAAATTAATTTCATTAATGTACCATTATATTATCGATTCCTAGTAGCCCTCAATATTTAATTCAAAATATATTTTTTCATGGATATTATTTTGGAAAGTATACATATTAATCATTAAATAACCCAAACAGAGGCCATAACAAATTAATTTGAGGTATTAGGTAAGTGTTCTTTCCAACTACATTAACTCATAGTTCCATGATCTGTTTAGCAGACTTCCCATTTTTAAAATCATGGTAATAGACTTCATTAACTCTTGCCTTCAAGTTACAAAAATTCATATGGAGAAAAAACACATTACTTTTACTTGATTAAATTAAAATAGAATTCATTATAACACTCTGATAAATGAAAGTGTTCTGAAATGGTCTATACTAACACTTTGATCAATGGTTTCCTTCAAACTCAAGTGATGAATGATGATATATGACTTAATATTTTCTTTAGTTATTTTTTATCTGTATGCATAAATATTATTCATTTTATCCTTTATATGATTATTAATATTATGTGATTTTTACAAAATTATTTAACTATTTATGAGAAAATAATTCATGCACAATAAATTTTTTTATTTAATATTGCATGCTTTTTATTTATTTACATTATGTAGTGAAGTTCAATACTCAAATAAACGGGAATCACAAAAATAGAAAACCATGCATTGGAAAAATATAAACATGTGATATGATCACGATATTTTAACTACTGGTTGGTTTATTGGGAATAAGACAAACCAATCTTTGACCCTAGGGGAATAACTCCTCGAGTCAGGCTTGAATTGAGTTGTAGCATTCAACCTTGAACCTATATATCACCTCGGTTTCTTTCACATCATATTGGCCTTGAACTATCTCCTCTCTCATGAATATCCTTCCTTTAAATATGATTACTCGATCATAGGTGAAGTATATCAGGGGTTTAGGGTTTCAAAAATAAACCATGGACACACATATCTATATATAATGAGGAGGAAATAATGATACACAAATCATAATATTTAATTTATTAATAAATTTATCACCAAAACCAATGCAATAAATATTTAATTTAAATATAAACCTAACACATACATAGGCCATTATATATCATGATCATCCACAACATGTAATGACTACATTACACTATTCATTTCTAATTCATTTTTATTAAGATAATCTTATCAAATTTATAATTTAAATCTTATTAATTAATTAATTATTTAGCTTAATTTAAAATCCTAAAGTCCACGAGATTCCCATCCTCATTAATTTTAAATAAATTAAATAATCAATTTTAATTTAAAATTAATTAGTACACAATGTATATTGACTATATATATGTTGTACACACTATATAACCTCTTGGTTAGATTATGTTTATTATGTAATTTAATATACATGGCTTGTATTAGAAGAAACATGACTTATACGCTTCTGCATTACACAATGTGTACTGTCAATCACATGATTTGTGGTTTACACTATCTAT
This sequence comes from Viscum album, assembly GCA_963277665.1. NCBI lineage: Eukaryota > Viridiplantae > Streptophyta > Magnoliopsida > Santalales > Viscaceae > Viscum > Viscum album. Next base: position 1,123,881,332 of record OY728121.1, read on the forward strand.
AGTCCCTATTGTGTACTATGTTATTACATGACATTTATTCCTACATGATGTGTCATGATATTACATGGTGTGTTGTTTTGTGGGTCAATCCATTTAGTCTGTATAGCATGTATGACCACAAGATATGCCATAAATTTACATGGCATGTAAATATGGTGATTCCTTTTGTAAAGACCCGTAAAATTCAAGGGAAATTTTTTCTTAATTTTCTTTGGAATTTTACAAGAACGCGGTTTCTGACGGCACCTGATTCCGAGGCCCGGTGTGCCCGGAATCAATTTCCGAAGTTTGGCTCGGGTACGTTCAATGAACGAATGAGCGGGAATTTCTAACTTTTGAACCGGTGTCCGGAATCGAATTCCGAGGGCACCGATGAACTCGCAGCGCCGATATTCGCTTAAGGAGACCTTTTCCGAGGTTGCGTTTATTGCGGGTTGAGAGTTAGTTTTTGGGAATTTAAAATGAAGTTAAATAAAATGTGGAAACACATTTTATTTTTAACCAAGTTGGTTATAACCTCCCAAAGGGAGTTAGGGGTGGGACCCACATCCACTTAACCTCCCTTGAGAGGATTAAGTGTAGTGGGGCCCACACGAACCCTAACACTTCATCTTCCTTTTAAAACTCCCTATAACTCCTCTTTTATTAAACTTGACAACTTGGTTAATTAATTGAGTTGAGTTGTTTTAATTTCAAACTTTTTAAATTCAAATGGTTTAGTTGTGTAAATAAAATAAGCTTTAGACATATTTTATTTTGTTAGAATTTTGTCTCCTTGAGAGAGTAGAGAAGTCTTCTTCATCTTCTTCAAACTCAACGAAGAACGCGAAGAACGCCGTTCTTCAACAAAGAACATCTCCGCCGAAGAACATGGTCCTTCCGCGACTCCGTATCCGCGACGCGACGAAGCTTCTCCAGCGACGTACCTCTTCGGGCGCACCTCGACGTCAACGGAAACGACGTTCGATTTCTACGACGCCCGACCTCCGCGATGCTTGTCTTTCGCGACTTGTTGACGTGCTCCGCACATGAAACTGAGGTAGGGGTTTATTTTATTCCTTTGTTCATGATTTATACCCGTGATTATTTCTTCATGAAATTTGTCCAATTGTTAGCAAATAACGCGAGGGGGCCGGACCGCACGAACACGGCTGACCCTCCTCCTATTCATGTTGAATCTGTTGTGGATTGAAACGGGTGTGGCGCGGTGTCATCACACCGCGTAGGATCATACGGCAAGAAACACGCGGCGCCGTCGTGCCGCATCGTATAATAATGCAAGGACGCGACGTCGTCGCGCCGCGTCGAAGAAAGTTGAAGGCGCCGCAGCCGGAGCGGGGCCGCGGCGGAGGGGAGCGGTGCCGTCGCACCGCGCCGGACAGCGAAGGCCGCGGCCGGTTCCGGGCTGCGGCGGAACGAGAAGACCGGCGGCCAGCCGGGCCGTCGGTGTCGGAAGCCAGAAGGGGGACTGGCCTTGCCGGTCCCGTTGAGGAAGAACCGGCCGGCCGGAAGGGAGGAAAACCGGGGGAAATTAATTCCCCTGGGAAGCAAGTGAAATGGCCCCCATAATGAGGGGGGGCGCTTTCACAAGGGGGGGGGGGGCAGGCGGCCCCCCGTTTTCAAGCAGCTCGGCCTTAGGCCGAGCTGGCAGCGCGCGGCGCGCTGCGCCGGGCCGGGGCGACCCTGTCCGGGGTGGTTCGACCCTGTTCAGGCCAACCGGGGGGGGGGGGGGGGGGGGTCTCGGGCCGGGACGGCCCGGGCCCGAAACCCCCGTTACCAAGCGCTTTGGATTCAAATGCCCATAACTCGGGCTACAAACCTCCAAACGACGCATCGTCAGCGGCGATGTGATCCTTGGATCGAGACGGTCGTTTCGGTATATCATACACAGGGTTTCGGAATACTTTGTGTTCGGCTGGGTTGGTTCGTACACGAAACCAACCGGGCCCTCGGAGCGGAAACGCTCGTATCTTGAGCTACGGATGTCCGATTGACGTGCCTTCAGCCTTGTTGAGTTCCTCTTAGTCAGACAGAACTTTTGGCATACTCCGCCCGAGGATTGGACGCAGGTGGAGTACGGTCGGGTTGGTTTTGCCTTAAAAACCAACCGGGCCCCTAGGACGAAAAAGCCAATAACTCTCAGACCGGGCGTCCGATTGACGCGTCGTCTGTTGCGTTGAGTTCCTGTTGACGATACAGAACTTTTGGATACATCAACTCTGGACTTTGTGACAGTTGATGTATCAGCCTCTCGGCTCGTGGAGCGGACCCTCCCGAACGAGCTTGCTGTGTGCGGGAACCCTAGAGCTGGCTGCGACTGCTACTGTGACTGCGACGACGACAGTACAGAGATCCTTAGTGGATTTGACGACGAAGACTACGGAACTCAGCGATCCTGTGTGGATCAGTGCAACCGATCCTGTGTGGGTCCGAACCTGTGTGGATCTTTGCGGGGGGTAGTACCTATCGATCCTTTGTGGGTCCGACGACTTAGATGGATCAGTGATCATCTCTATCCTCTACCGAAGAAGTATACCTGTGTGAGCTGAATCCTGTTGCTTTCCTGTGTGGATTGTGTTGTTCTATCCTGTGTGGATTTCCTTTTGCTTTCCTGTGTGGAATATGTATACTTTCCCGTGTGGACTGAGTTGTACTTGGGCTCGGAGGTTCGAGCGTATTGGAATTGATGACTTAGGTATATGTATGGGTATATACCTAATAAGTGTCGGTTATTACTTCTTAATTGTATCATCCCTTTGTGGTTTATCCTTTGTGGATTTTGGGAGTCCTTCAGGGGTCTCGGGTTCGCTACTGAGTAGCTTATACTCACCCCTGCACGGGCTATGCCCGCACTACGGTGTGTTGGTTGCAGATGACGGACAACGTTGATCGTAGTTGAGGATTGCTGAGCAGGACGATACCTCGAGGTGGACCACTGGGCGAGACGTGCTCGGAGCGGACGACGGGACCCGAGGAGCAGTGGAGCTATCTGTACCCACCCTTCAGGTGGGATTTCCAGTGGACAGCTCGGTGTAGTGGCTTTTACTTTACAGTTGTTGTTTTCCCTTTCGAGATGTACTTTACTTTCAGTTTGAGTTTGTATACTGGCCCATTTACTTTTCTGCACTTTCAGTTGTACTCTGTTTTTACTTAGTGTTTACTTTTCTGCTTTCTTACTCTATGGTGCTTGTTTACTTTACAAAGGCAATGCCTTCCCATTTTTATCGGGATTTACGCCTTGGTGCTAGTTGCCAGCCCTTGGACTATGGAAGGCAGGCTTGGGGTAGTCACGGCACGGACCCCGAGGGCGGGTCGTGACAAATTGGTATCAGAGGAGTTTGGTTCTACCGCGAACTCTGATATTTTCTATGTGAAGCAATAGTGTTTAGCATATTGAGTGTGGTTATCAGTCTAGGGAGTCCAGTGTTGGTGCGGCGGCCGACGTATCCGTACACCAGGACCCTGACTTCTGATTTCTGACTTAATGCACAAAAACATTTACTGCGTGTGTGTTTCAAGTTTTCTTTGTGATTACTTTGTATCAGCTCACCAGGTATACTGTTCTAACCATGGCGCACCTGTTTCCTTTTCAGGATGGCCGCATGACGGCAGCCAGCTAGGGTTCCGAGAGTCGAGCGTGACGACAGCCCACCGAGCGACGAGGCCTCGGTGTAGGGCCCTTTGTCAGCAGTGGCACCGGCGGTAGCACTACCCACCGAGCCACCAATGCTTCCAATACCAGTCGCTGACGATGCACGTCACCTTGGAGCTCTACACGAGTTCCAGTGCCAACGACCGCCTAGGTTCCGTGGGGAGATGGACCCCCAGGCAGCAGAGGACTGGCTGGAGGCAGTCGTAGGAGTTTTCAGGCTAGTGAGGACACCAGCAAACTCATGGTGATCCTCGCTGCGAGCCTACTGCACGCAGCAGCGGGCCGATGGTGGAGCTTGATGCTCCAGGTGCACGATGAGGCATCTCTACTTTGGACGGACTTTGAGAGCCTCTTCTGCTCAGAGTTCGTCCCAGCCACCCTTCGTGCGGTGCATATTCAGGAGCTTCTTCAGCTGCGGCAGGGCAGCATGACGGTCGCTCAGTACTCGGTGAGATTTACTGATCTCTCGCGCTACTCGACTGACATGGTACGTGACCCATTCCTTCGGGCCTTGACCTTCGAGCAGGGATTGAAACATGAGATCAGGGTATCACTGATCTCCCTCAGCATTCCGACTCAGACGAGAGTACTGGAGCGGGCCCTTTTGATCGAGAGCTTCCTTCCTGAGTCTACACTAGCGCCGAGACCCACCGCAGGGCGGCATGTGACAGAGTCTTCTGCGGCAGGTAGTCGACGGATGACTCAGGGGTCCAGGCAGACCAGACCTTCAGGCAGACGACCTCAGGACACTGGCTCAGCAGTGCGGGGCACACAGCGCGGAGCCAGTCTTCCGAGAGGCAGACAGTGTTACTCGTGCGGCGGGCAGGGCCACATGGCTCGTGACTGCCCGAACCGCCGTGCCGAGGAGCAGCAGACGGTTGAGGGACCACCGAGGCAGAGGCAGAGGGTCGACCGTGGTGGTCCGCAGGGAGGAGGTGGACGAGGCAGAGGAGCTGGCCGAGCAGCAGGTGGTGGGTGATGCTTTGAGGCTCTACCACCACCACCACCAGGAGGTCCACCCCGACCACAGGGAGCTGGCGGGCAGAGACAGGCACAACTCCAGGCAGCGGAGGCCTATGACCACGGCGCGCCCGAGATGATTCGAGGTACTATCAGTGTCTATTCCACCCTTTCTGCATTACTTATAGACACAGGAGCGAGTCACTCTTTCATAGCCGCTGCCCTTGTTCGGATCTCGGAGATTCCGACAGAGCCGTTGGCTCGATCCTTACGGCTATAGACTCCTACGGGAGCAGACTCGACGATCACGCACTGGTGCCGGCAGTGTGAGCTTACTCTAGGAGGCGAGAGCTTCGGCTAGGATCTTCTTGTAGCAGCGTCAAGGCCTTACGACGTCACCTTGGGAATGGATTGGTTATCTATGGTCCATGCACAAATTGACTATTTTTGGCACAAGGTGCGATGTGTACGCACCGACGGGAGCAGGTTCACCTTCACCGGTGATAAGGGAGCCTTTGTAGCACAGGATGGACTTCTGCGGAGGAGAGGATATCCCATCACTCATCAGTTGGCTAGCCTCATCCTTGGAGCAGTTGACGTGCGGAGTCCTGGTTTTCCTGTAGTGGTGGATCAGTTTGCAGACGTTTTTCCCGACGACGTTCCAGGGCTACCTCCTCGCAGAGAGGTAGACTTTTATATTGACCTGTACCCCGGGACAGCCCCGATATCGACTCCAGCATATCGGATGGCCCCCGCCGAGCTTCGAGAGCTACGAGTACAGTTGGAGGACTTGCAGGGCAAGGGGTTCATCCGACCTAGTGTTTCACCCTGGGCTTCCCCGATATTGTTCTCCAAGAAGGAAGATGGGAGCTTGCGACTATGAGTTGACTATCGTCTCCTGAACCAGGTGACAGTGAGGAACAAGTATCCGCTACCGAGGATTGATGACCTCTTTGATCAGCTCAAGGGAGCACGGTGGTTCTCGAAGATAGACCTCATGTCAGGCTATCATCAGCTCAGAGTTAGAGACGAGGACGTGTAGAAGACGACCTTCAGATGTCGGTATGGCCACTATGAGTTCTTGGTTATGCCTTTCGGTGTAACCAATGCTCCAGCAGTGTTCATGGCCCTCGTGAACAGGATCAATCAGCCATACCTCGATCGATTTTTCATGGTCTTCATCGACGACATTTTGATATACTCGACGACTGAGGAGGAGCACGCCTACCACTTGCGAGTTGTACTAGACACACTCCGAGAGCACCAGCTTTATGGTAAGCTCTTGAAGTGCCAGTTCTGGATACGTGAGGTCCACTTCTTGGGACACGTTATCTCTGAGGCGGGAGTTGCAGTGGATCCTGCGAAGATCGAGGCAGTGTTAGCTTGGGAGCCACCCAGGAGCGTAACGGAGGTTCGGAGTTTCTTGGGACTAGCTGGATACTACCGGAGATTCGTGTGAGACTTCCCTAGAGTTGCGGCACCACTCTCAGCTTTGACGAAGAAGGGGAAACCCTTCATGTGGTCAGACAGGTGTCAGCAGAGCTTCCAGGAGCTGAGACAGAGATTGACCAGCGCACCTATCTTGAGGTTTCCTGAGGAGGGAGTAGGGTACATAGTCTACTGTGATGCATCAGGGACCAGACTCAGATGTGTTCTGATGCAGGAGCGGGCAGTGATCGCCTATGGATCATGACAGTTGAGGCCGCATGAGCATAACTACGCTACCCATGACCTGGAGTTAGCAGTAGTGGTCTTCGCTCTGAGGACATGGCGACACTACCTGATGGGCGAGCACTTTACAGTCTTTTCTGATCATCAGAGTCTCAGGTATAGCTTCTCGCAGAAGGAACTGAACCTAAGATAGCGGCGATGGCTCGAGTTCCTCCAGGACTATGACTTTTAGATAGTCTATACTCCTGGAAAGGGGAACGTGGTAGCCGATGCCCTCAGCAGGAGGACGAGCATTCAACTACTTGAGGAGGCGACGGAGCAGCTAGCCTCTTTGCAGATATCCTTCGTGGATAGAGACGGAGCAGCCTTCCTTCAGTCTCTCATAGTCTCTCCTCCACTTCTGCAGCGGGTTAGAGAGGCACAGCGTGGGGATGCTGACTGTGAGACGCGGCATGCACAGATATCCTCCGGACAGGCACCTGATGGTTTCTCCCTTGGAGCAGAGCACGACGTACTTTTCAGAGGACGTACCATGGTACCAGTCGCTTTGCGGGAGGAGGTGCTGAGAGAGTTTCACACTTCTCCTTTGGCGGTACATCCTGGAGTGGCGAAGATGTACCAGGACCTCAGACGACAGCACTGGTGGCTGGGCATGAAGAAGGCTATGGCAGAGTTCGTTTCTCGATGCCTCACCTGCCAGCAGGTGAAGGCAGAGCATCAGGTACCAGCAGGCTTGGTATAGCCCTTAGAGGTCCCGGAGTGGAAATGGGACGGGATATCTATGGACTTCGTGACTGGACTTCCACACACTTCCAGAGGTCACGACTCCATCTGGGTGATTGTCGACCGACTCACCAAGTCGGCTCACTTCTTACCCATTAGAGATTAGGGCTCATTGGAGAGCTTGGGACGTCTCTACATTCAGAAGATTGTGCGGCTCCACGGTGTGCCATATTCTATCATCTCCGATCGAGATGCTCGCTTTTCTTCCTGGCTTTGGAAGGGGTTGCAGGAGGCGTTCGGGACGCAACTACGTTTGAGCATAGCCTTTCACCCTCAGACGGATGGTCAGACGGAGAGGACCATTCAGAATCTCGAGGACATGCTCCGTGCATGTGTCGTCGACTTTGGTCGTAGCTGGGAGGACCACCTACCCTTGGTGGAGTTTGCGTACAACAACAGATACCACTCCACCATCGGGATAGCACCATAGGAGGCGTTGTACGGCCGACCTTGTAGATCTCTTTTGTGCTGGAAAGACCCTGGGGAGTCATCACTTGTGGGACCGGAGATGGTCCAGGCCATGATAGAGAAGGTCCAGGTCATCCAGGAGCAGATGAGGACAACTCAGAGCCGGTATAAGTCATACGCTGACAGGAGGCGGAGGCCACTAGAGTTCGAGGATGGCGACCACGTCTTCTTGCGGGTTTCACCTCGACGTGGTATACAGAGATTTGGCCGAGGCGGCAAGTTATCTTCGTGCTTCATCGGACCCTTCCAGGTCCTCACCAGGATTGGCGTGGTGGCTTACCGCCTGGCTCTACCACCTCAGTTGCACTGGGTGCACGACGTCTTCCACGTATCTCAGCTGAGGAGATACGTGCACGACCCGACACACATCATTGACCATGGGGAGTTTGACGTTGACGATGGGGCGACTTTTACAGAGGTTCCGGTGGAGATAGAGGATCGACGAGAGTGGGTCCTACGTGGGTGATCGATTCCTCTTGCGCGCATCAGATGGCAGCATGGAAACCTCCAGGAGAGCACATGGGAGCGGGATGCTCAGATGCGTGCTCAGTACCCTCATTTGTTTCCATAGTTTTGATGTATCTTTACGGGGACGTAAAGCCCTGAGGTGGGAGTAATGTAAAGACCCGTAAAATTCAAGGGAAAGTTTTTCTTAATTTTCTTTGGAATTTTAGAAGAATGTGGTTTCTGACGGCACCTGATTCCGAGGCCCGGTGCGCCCGTAATCAATTTATGAAGTTAAGCTCGGGTACGTTCAGTGAACGAACGAGCGGGAATTTATAACTTTTGAACCGGTGCCCGGAATCGAATTCCGAGGGCACCGATGAACTCGCAGCGCCGATATTTGCTTAAGGAGACCTTTTACGAGGTTGCGTTTATTGCGGGTTGAGAGTTACTTTTTGGGAATTTAAAATGAAGTTAAATAAAATGTGGAAACACATTTTATTTTTAACCAAGTTGGTTATAACCTCCCAAAAGGAGTTAGGGGTGGGACCCACATCCACTTAACCTCCCTTGAGAGGATTAAGTGTGGTGGGGCCCACACGAACCCTAACACTTCATCTTCCTTTTAAAACTCCCTATAACTCCTCTTTTATTAAACTTGACAACTTGGTTAATTAATTGGGTTGAGTTGTTTTAATTTCAAACTTTTGAAATTCAAATGGTTTAGTTGTGTAAATAAAATAAGATTTAGACTTATTTTATTTTGATAGAATTTTGTCTCCTTGAGAGAGTAGAGAAGTCTTCTTCATCTTCTTCAAACTCAACGAAGAACGCGAAGAACGCCATTCTTCAACGAAGAACTTCTCCGCCGAAGAACACGGTCCTTCCGCGATGCCGTATACGCGACGCGACGAAGATTCTCCAGCGACGTACCTCTTCGGGCGCACCTCGACGTCAACGGAAATGACGTTCGATTTCAGCGAAGCCCGACCTCCGCGACGCTTGTCTTCTGCAACTTGTTGACGTGCTCCGCACTTGAAACTGAGGTAGGGGTTTATTTTATTCTTTTGTTCATGATTTATACCCGTGATTATTTCTTCGTGAAATTTTTCCAATTGTTAGCAAATAACGCGAGGGGGCCGGACCGCACGAACATGGCTGACCCTCCTCCTATTCATGTTGAATCTGTTGTGGATTGAAACGGGTGTGGCGCGGTGCCGTCGCACCGCGCAGGATCATACGATAAGAAATGCGCAGCGCTGTCGCGCCGCTTCATAAAATAATGCAAGGACGCGACGCCGTCGCGCCGCGTCGAAGAAAGTTGAAGGCGTCGTGGCTAGAGCGGGGCCACGGCGGAGGGGCGCGGTACCGTCGCACCGCGCCAGAAAACGAAGGCCGCGGCCAGTTTCGGGCCGCGGCGGAACGAGAAGACCGACGGCCAGCCGGGCCGCCGGTGTTAGAAGCCGGAAAGGGGACCGGCCTTGCCGGTCCCGTTGAGGAAGAACCGGTCGGCCAGGTCGGGCCGGCCGGAAGGGAGGCAAACCGGGGGAAATTAATTCCCCCGGGCAGCAAGTGAAACGACCCCCATAATGAGGGGGGCGGTTTCACAAGGGGGGGGGGGGGCAGGCGGCCCCCCGTTTTCCAGTAGCTCAGCCTTCGGCCGAGCTGGAAGCGCGCGGCGCGCTGCGCCGGACTGGCGCCCGGCCTGTCCGCCAGGCTGGGCCGGGTCGACCCTGCCCGGGGCGGGTCGACCCGGTTCGGGCCAATCGCGGGGGGGGGGGGGGGGGGGGGTCTCGTGCCGGGACGGCCCGGGCCTGAAACCCCCGTTACAGAGCGGTTTGGATTCAAAGGCCCATAACTCGGGCTACGGACCTTCAAACGACGCGCCGTCAGCGGCGATGCGATCCTTGGATCGAGACGGTCGTTTCGGTATATCGCACTCAGGGTTTCAGAATACTTTTAGTTCGGCCGGGTTGGTTCGTACACGAAACCAACCGGGCCCTCGGAGCGGAAACACTCATATCTTGAGCTACGGACGTCCGATTGACGTGCCATCAGCTTTGTTGAGTTCCTCTTAGTGAGATGGATCTTTTGGCATACTCCGCCCGAGGTTTGGATGCAGGTGGAGTACGGTCGGGTTGGTTTTTCCTTAAAAACCAACCGGGCCCTTGGGACGAAAAAGCCATTAACTCTCAGACCGGGCGTCCGATTGACGCGCCGTCTGTTGCGTTGAGTTCCTGTTGACGATACGGAACATTTGGATACATCAACTCTGGAATTTTTGACAGTTGATGTATCAGCCTCTCGGCTCGTGGAGCGGACCCTCCCGAACGAGCTTGCTGTGTGCGGGAACCCTAGAGCTGGCTGCAACTGCTACTGTGACTGCGACGACGACAGTACAGAGATCCTTAGTGGATTCGACGACGACGACTACAGCACTCAGCGATCCTGTGTGAATCAGTGCTACCGATCCTGTGTGGGTCCGATCCTGTGTGGGTCCGATCCTGTGTGGGTCTACGCTCATCGGTCCTGTGTGAACCAGCACCTACAGATCCTGTGTGGGTCCGATCCTGTGTGGGTCTTTGCGGGGGTTAGTACCTATCGATCCATTGTGGGTCCGACGACTTAGATGGATCAGTGATCATCTCTATCGTCTACCGAAGAAGTATACATGTGTGAGCTGAATCCTGTTGCTTTCCTGTGTGGATTGTGTTGTGCTATCCTGTGTGGATTTCGTTTTGCTTTCCTGTGTGGAATACGTATACTTTCCTGTGTGGACTGAGTTGTACTTGGGCTCGGAGGTTGGAGCGTATTGGAATTGATGACTTAGGTATATGTATGGGCATATACCTAAGCAGTGTCGGTTATTACTTCGTGATTGTATCATCCCTTTGTGGTTTATCCTTTGTGGATTTTGGGAGAACTTCAGGGGTCTCGGGGTCGCTACTGAGTAGCTTATACTCACCCCTACAAGGGCTATGCCCGCACTACGTTGTGTTGGTTGTAGACGACGGACAACGTTGATCGTAGTTGAGGCATGCTGAGCAGGACAGTACCTGGAGGTGGACCACTGGGCGAGACGTGCTCGGAGCGGACGTTGGGACCCGAGGAGCAGTGGAGCTATCTGTACCCACCCTTCAGGTGGGATTTCCAGTGGACAGCTCGGTGTAGCGGCTTTTACTTTACAGTTGCTGTTTTCCCTTTCGAGTTGTACTTTACTTTCAGTTTGGGTTTGTATACTGGCCCATTTACTTTTCTGCACTTTCAGTTGTACTCTATTTTTACTTAGTGTTTACTTTTTCGCTTGCTTACTCTGTGGTGCTTGTTTACTTTACAAAGGCAATGCCTTCCCCTTTTTACCGGGATTTATGCCTTGGTGCTAGTCGCTAGCCCCTGGCATATGGAAGGCGGGCTTGGGGTAGTCATGGCACGGACCCCGAGGGCGGGTCGTGACACCTTTGAGGTATAAAACATATATTAAAACCTTACTTATAGTTTATTTTTATATAATATTGTGATAAATTATAATTCAATCCTTTTAATCCACATGAACTACTGAATATTACCTTGTGTATACTATGGCTGAAAAAATCCTATTACTTGGTGAGTACACCTACTACCTGTTGTGTGGTTTAGTTTTAATTTAATTAATTTTTTATTCTTCATGTTTGAATCACATGACATGCCTATATCTATGTGTACCTTTCATGAGTTATCTCGTGTAACATGGCCTGTACTTCTAACAATATAACATGTAATTCATTATTAGCCACCAGCACTACACGTATAAGGACTTGGTGTGTATCATGCATGGATTATCATGTGTTACATGACATCTACATACTAGATACACATTTTTTACTTCACGTGATTCCATGTTTCTTAGTTTTTGGTCAATACATAGAGTGTATTAATTACTTGTCATATACTTTGACCATTCTGTCTTTGAATCATGTTGGGTTACATGGTGTGTACACCAAATTCATGGATTGTACTCCCAATCCATCTATGTTCAAACTGGTGGTCAAAAATGGCATGTTATGATCTCTTATACTGATTCCCACATGGTGTAATATAATTCTCATGACCCATGCTTGTGTGGTTGACCTAGTGTACACATTTTTTTTGGTTACATCTAGTGTATTTGTGTCTTGTAACAAGAATCCTCAGCACCTCCAGATGGGATATTTAGTCATTATTCATCTGTTATTATCCTTTTTGTATTCATATGAAACTAAATGATTACATTATCTTGAATTTCATATTTAATAACAAAAAACCTGAAATCAAATCTGGCTAAAATACCATAATTTCATCCAAAAATAATAAATAATTAAAAATTATAATATGACCACATTGATACCACATGAAGGTTATGAGAAACAACAAAAGAAATTAGGCCCATTCCCAACATCATTTTTCATTTATTTAATTGATAAATATGATGAAACTAATAAATCAAACCTCAAAATATTCATAGATTGGATCATTTCACATTTAATTTATAATTAATTTAAAATAAGAATTGCCTCATCTTGATAATTCAGCCTTTCTTGATCAATACAATTGCTTCCAATGTATTATCGTTATGGTTATGACTCCAAAGTAAAAATCCTATAGCAGTATTCACATGTGCTCAACAAATCATGAAACATCATCATTGGTATTTGGGGTGCTAGAAGATTGGAACTAAATGTCTTGAATTGTTTGTCGATGACCGTAATAAGAATTCTCTTAACCTTCATGAAATCATTCTATTTTTATCTCATTATTTAAATGATGAATATAAAATATCTCTTAGTATTAAGAGTTTTCTTAAGATGTCCTTTCTAAAGAGAATTCTCTAGTGAGAACCCGTTGTTTACAACAATTCTCAAAACCCTAGAATGTGATATAAATTTGAATAAATAGTTATGTTTGTATATTTGATAATTGTGATGAGGCCCTTCATTAAACATTCTATATAATATATTCACAATTTCAAATAATAATAATAATATCTTCCAATTCATGCACCAACTAATGAATATTTAAATATCTTTTCTTAAATAAATAAGTTAATATTTACTTCAATGATATTAAATAATATTTATCATTTCCATAGAACCCCAATCATCAATCCCCCTCAGCATTTGTCAAACCTTGAAAAATAAATTATTATTTACATAAATAAATATCATTATATCTTTGATTCAATAACTAAATGGAGATTTTATTCACTAAACCTGTGAATTAATATTTTTGTAAATTTATGTAACTAAATAATGATTTATGAAAGAATAATTTTTTATCATATTGTGAATAATAAATAAGAGATTAGTAAATATTTTATATTCACTAGAACACAAATAATATTGATTTAATACTCAACTCGCAAACATTCTAAATTTGATTAACCAATTAATTAATTTATGCACTCAAATTAACATAAATAATTGATATTCCAAAAATTGAGAATAATATGTATTCTTCATTATAAATTAAATATTAATTTAACTATGCTTTTTGATATACTAATTGTGTGACCCTCTAGGACACATTTCCACTATCATTGAGTGATCTTTCTTAATGTCCATGATTAGAATCTATTAAGTCATGAAGGTACCCATATAGAAATAATACAATTTCACATTAAAAACAACCTCATATAAATGATTAGAGTATAATATAATCCTTTTATATTGACATCTCATCATTCAGGTTGCAAACTTTTTTATCAATATTTATGATTGATTTATCTTTCTTTAACTCCTTGACATGAACTCACTAATGAACAACCATGGCCATGGGTTTAATCAGGTAGTTCTATTTTATTCAATATGTCAGAGATATCAGCATCCATTAACTCAAAAATGAAAAATCATTTCTTGACTTATTTACTTAATGTTATATAACTTATGGCCCACCGAACATAACCTACATAATCGAGAGAATATTGTCATAATGGGTTTCATCAGTATAAAAAAATACGCTAATCATGATATAAATTAATTATAATCTCAAGACTAATTAAAAATAAACACATCCACATATAGGAATATCTAACAACACATACAATATAAGAAATTTTTATTGGAGAGACTATCCTTATAAACTCATCTATTGAATATTACCAAGTGAAAACATCATGTGAAGGAATTTCAACATCTTATGAGCCCCCATCACCTGATATTCAAACATCATTCATGTCTTATCAGATTGATATCATACAGACTATAAGAAATAGGTTTAAGAATATTTTCATAGCTATTCAAGTTTCTCATTCTCATGTGGTACTGCTATAATATTTTATTTTGATAGATATTCTATGAAAATTATCACATTAATGTTACATAGAAGAAAAATCATCCCATAATAAAATATTCATGAATGTTATAGTAATTGAAAGTAAAAAATTAATTGGTTAGGGAACCAACTCCAACATTTTTCATATTTTTATTTAAATTAGTAAATTTTTACTATGGATATGTATAATTAATCTATTTAATATCTTTATTATATTCATAACTAGATCCAATTATAATGACCCAGCGTTAAAATATTACATAATCATTAATTAAATGAATAATTCAAATAGAGGATCTTTTCAGGATTAATGTTTCAGAGAATTAGGGCATAAATATTACATCTCAAAAGATTACAAAGTAGACACTTCAACTAAATTTCCATTCATAAAATAAAAACTCATAAAAAGAAACATGTATAGTTCCATGTTTTAGATATCATGTCTTTCCTTCATCCAATCCTTGACCCTATTCATATTTAAATCCTATGGAAAACTTTTCAAAAACATGGGATGAGCATAAAAAGCACAGTAAAGGATACAAAAAGAAAGAAAACTGTTAGTTTTTCAAAACAACAAGTAAATCATGAATACTTTATCATAAGTAATACTTTTCACCTTTATTAAGTAGAAAATACTCTCCACTGAATAAAAGATCATAACTTTCCCTTTCGTAACCAAAATATTACCATAAAACCCATATAAAGAACACATAACATATAAAGGTAACTTGGGACATAAACATACTTAAATGGAATAATCATACGGTCAACTTTCACACATATCACTAAATGGAATAGCCATATGTCCGACTTCCATACCCAATGCATTGGAGGTTATAACGTAACCACCCATCCTGGTATTAATGGAACCACCCGTCATTTGGTTTATCATGTAACCACCCGTCAAATTTCCAGGTACCATTATAAAATCATAAGACATAAAACAAATATAATGGAAAGAAAACATTTCCACATTTCAATCACAATATATCACTCAAATATATTGAAATAAAAAATCCATTATCAAAACCATTTTCAATACCAAAATACATAAAAGAGTATACAATATTTATTTTCTTTTAAAAACATTACGGCTTGTTAAGGAAGCCAAAGATCAAGTAGTACTCGTGGCGGTAGAAAAGGTCGTTGTCACCACGTACGTTAAAAGAAACATTCCTTTTTATCATTTAGTAAAACAATTCGTAGAAAAATATTCCCTTTGAATGAAAAGACAAATGTGTTTATACAGTGAATAAAATAAAGTCTTGTATTAGAAAAAAATATGCCTCAATGAAAGGAGATTGAGATGAAGTCCCTTACAAGTCAGTATCCTTAGATTAAGGATTAATCAATTACATAATTATGTGTGAAAAATATTAATACACCCAATATAAGAGGATATTATGTGTAAAATAATCAGAGATTATCCACACATATTCATAGTACAACATAATCAAGAAGAAGAGGTTTAACCCAAACAATTGAAATTGGGTTAAGAAGTTCCCTTACAGAAATTTGACAACCAAACGACGTCACTTTAAAATTCAGAAAATGAGTCGATGAGAGATAAAAAGGGTATCTCATCACTTGGACATAGCATTTAAAGCAATATGGATATATAAAAACACCTCCCAATATAATAATATGTAAATTAAAAGACCTAACAAAAAGAAGTATTTTAAAAATAAGAGGGTGAAAGGATCCCTTACAGATTTGGGTAACCTTCGGAACGTACACCCCATGAAAGAAGGACCATACAACATGGATGTAAATACCTATAAATGAATGTATATTAAACAAGAGTATAATAATGGGAAGTACATACACCACTCAAAGGTTACAGTGACAAATATAGCATGAATCTCACGGGAATAAAAGTGAGATAAAAACCACTTACCTCATTGTAATAAAGCGAGTCGTATAACCAAAAGATAATAAAAACCAATTTAATCTCAGAATACCATGAATATAAATAAAATAATGATAATATATGACAGTACACAATACACCACATGTAATAAATAAGTGGCGAAGAATGGAAATCTCACAGAATTAAAAGTGAGATAAGAAATACCCTTACAAAAATTCGGCAGCCTAACGACGCCACTTAAAAATTATTAAAATGAATTGATGAGAGTAAGAGGGGGAATATCATCATATGAAAATAAAAATTACAGTATGGTGAATATAAATGAAAATCCTCCAACATATGAACATGGAGCATAAAATAAATTACATAAGAGAGAGTACTTGAAATGAAAGTGAGTGGTCTGATCCCTTACCTCGAGTCCAACTTGTCTTGTTAGTTCCTTTATATTCATGAATAATAAACTTTGGTCAATTTATAATTTCATAATAAAATAATTTAAAATTTATTATCTAATTCATGTCAAATATTATCATGTTATAATAATTATATTATTTTGTTAGTTCATATCAGACGTTTTTTCGAAGTATGGTACATTAGTCAAAAAATGAACTTGTTTGAGGAGAAATGTCCATGTAGTTATAAGTACATCATCTCAAAAATAGTATTAATGATTTAAATATCATATATAACCATTATACATTAATTTTATACTATTCCATAACATTTGGAGATAAAAAATGAAATGCACCATTCATGGAGATGGTAGGCCGTACATACGCAAGAACGCTACTTTCATTTCATTGTCATATTAATGGAATTAAAAATAAATGAGATATATATATATATATATATTATAATTACAGAATAATATATATGTTATATATTTCACATAAGTTCCATAATTTCATTATTTATACATTCCATGTATTGCATGAACGAGTCACATCACTTGAGGGTGTGGTAGTCTACACTTCCTCAAATGAAATTATCGCATTTGCACAACATGCAAAGCATAAAGGTATGTATTAAATATAAAATAAAGAAGCATATAGAGAACATAAATATAATATATATCATTTATAAATATATTGCCATCATAATTACCACCATGAGAGGTGGTAGGAGAAGATTGAATAATCATCATTTCGTGAGGTAGTAATTCACCATATACAAAAACAGTATGTTCTTTAACAATTAGACGGAGGTGTGTGTAAGTTTAGCTCGAATACTTCTCATAAAAACATCCTATTATATTGAAGGTACTTTTTTTGTTACAAAATAATGGAATAAAAAGATTTTAGGGGGTTTTAGAAGCAAAATAATACCAAATAACACAAGAGAAGACATTACCTTTAAATCAGGTAACTCCCCTTGGTTTGAACCAAAAGGGTTTCATGAAGAGATTTATGCCTAAGGTAATGCTTCTAGGATTAATAAAGGTATATGGAGAGATAATATGTGTCAGGTTTGGATGAGCCAAGTTCTTTAGAGGTGTGGGAAAGGGGGTAGAGGTGGGGGCCTTTTATAAGAGGGAGGAGGGGCACTCTTGGAAGGTCATGAAATGTTACTTTATTATGAAATGTTTTTTCGGATTTTAAATGTCCCAAAAAGATATATTTCGAGGATACACTGATAAGGGTTCGAAATCCACCCACAAGATATGTTTTAGACAAGTCTAAGTCTTAGATTTTACCATATCTTTTCATTTTATTTTAATCTTTCATTAATGAGGTAATCACTGCAACATCATGGTGTCATAAATAAATAAATTTATTTAATATCTAAAAATTATAAAAAAATTACCATGATGGAGGAAGTATTTTTATCTTTCTAATGAAAATTTATAGTCAAAAAGATAACTTATATAACCCCATGTAAAAATTGTTTTAGTAAAACAATACATGTTTGTGACACTTTTATTTTTACTTTAAATAAAAAGCTATTAATGTCATTTTCTTACCCAAGTGGCTCAATGGGATCCCCAAGTTGACACATGGATTTTCATGGTTGGGCATGACTCATCCAATAAGTGTAGGATAATTTTGAAGGTCATTTCATATTATTATAACATTATTTTTACTTTAAATTACACTAATTACCTCTAATCACGATTAATAAAACTTAATAGTTACTATTCACCAAAAAATATTTTCATCCCATTGAACCAAATTTTACTTAAAAATGACAAAAATGTATGTAAGATTTTTAAAATTCAATTAATAGAAGCGGTAAAATTTCATTTAAATGAAAAATCAGTTTTTTAACTACCACTTAGTTGTTTCACTATTCATCAAAAATTGAAGTTTTTTAGAAAAATACAAAAAATTCACCCAAAGATATATTTTATATTCAAAATTAAAAATGATGTCTATTTTAAAAAATTCAAAACATATAAGTTTGATTAATTAATTTAATAATTAATTCCCGTTGTGAAAACAAATAGCGTGTTTTTAAAAAACAATATATATCAAAAGTTTGACACTTGTTTATGTCCAATTTCTAAGTGAAATTAATTCCAATTTACACCATTGGATTAAATGGTTAAAATATATTCTAATTTCACTTTAAAACAAATTAAAAAGATAAACTAAGCATATAAATAAATTATATTAAAAAAGGGTTTTGAATTAAAATACATCATCTTTCACTATTCATTTAAAAAAATGAAATTTATCAGAAAAATACCGAAAACATACAGAAAGTAAATTTTGATGTCCTAATTCTAAATAAAGATTTTATTTTGTCAAATATAACATATAAAATTTTCAAAAAGTGGATTTAAAAAGGGTTCGCAATTAAAAGGCGGTTAATCGACCTTTTAAAGAATATTATAATATTTATGCTTATAATTGGATTCATTCACATTTTAAGCCTCTATAATTTATTGGTTAAAAGTAAAAAAATATTTAACAAACATATATAATAATTTTGTAGTTAGTTCTGTTCAGATACACCATTATAATGGCTAGGCGTTATCTACTATTTAAAATAATATTATTATATTATTAGTGTGCAATGCAAGATTTCAAAGAAAATTGTTGTTCCATATTGGGTACGCCATCAAACATAGCATTTATTTCACAAATATTAATAAATATAGAAATTTCATATTCTTTATTTACCTGGGATGTTACATCTTTCCCCCCTTTTGGGAATTGTGTCCTCGCAATTTTAAAATATGGCTCCGAAACTTCATTGAAAGTCCCACATCGGAAAAAGAGTCAGTAAAACTATCACTTTAAAAGAAAGAAAGATAAGTACAAAGGTCACCCGAGTTAACCCATACTAGGATTCCCTGTAGGAAAACAAGGAAATGGAAGAGAAAACAAAGGGTCATTTTCTGATGGAGAGTGATAGATAATATGTCTAGGAGAAAGTTAACTACCAGAAAATCACAAACTTGTGATGGGTTAAACGGTATTTGATTACCCAATAGGAAACATTAACAAACAACATTTTTGTTTTAAGTTATTTTTCATTGAGGAATTTATTTATGAGCTTAACTAAAACATAAGGAAATATACTTACTTGTCATGTATACTTTCATCTCTTACTATATTTCTTACACAAACTCATATTTTATTCAAAATATGAGTATTTAGGATGAATTTTTCACATTAAGAGCGCTATAATCAACTTCTAGAGAATCACCTAATCCAAAAAAGGGAACTATATATTTCCCATGTCTTTAGACCTTAACCAAAACCAAAATTTTTAGTATTGGATGAGATAATAAAAAAATATAATCTTTTACAAAAATAAAAACTACTCTTAATCTCCAAAATTTTTCAAACAACCCAAAGTTCAAAAAAGACCATTCAATAGAAAATTTATCTTAAAATTATTCAAAAATAAACCAAACTATGATTGAAACTCAAATCTATGAAGGATTTAATCTCATAGTCTTCCAAGGTAAATCTTAACATTTATCTCCAAATAACATCAGTTACTCTTAAAGTCTAATACGGAAAAGTAATTAACCTAATCACATATCCTCCATGATAGGTTAATAATTTCCATAGATAACACAAAATCAACTTATTCCCGATTCATAAGATCATATAAATAAAATAATTATTCATACTAACCAGGGACTTCACGTATTCCAGTGGTAGGTGATAAATGCCAGTCGCACTTTGGTTGTGGGTTCGATTCCCATAACTTCGTCTGACATGATAGGTTGTCACATGGTCTGCATGTTGTCCCTTTTAAAAAACTATATAATTTTATAACATTCCCCCAAAAGAGATAAATTCATCAAAAATAACCATAACATATTTTAACCACAAAGGTTATCTAATAACTTTCTTTTTGCATCCCAAAATGTATTAACTGGTAATTGTCTCAAATTCAAGGATCATATAATCCCAAACAGTTCTTCATAACTATATCCACAAATGAAAAGACAATTATTCCTTGAATAAAATTTTCATATATCAAACATCAGGGTTACACATACTATAAAAAGTATTATAATGTAATCCCATCATCTAAAGAGCCTTAATAATTTTATGAATTTCACCATCCGAAAATATACCATAACTCTTGAATCCCATATATGTTGACTTCTTAGTCATTCAACATTCTTCATGATCCGTTAACCATTCCATTCCAACATAGCCTGAAATACTTCTTTCCTACAAAGAAATTCACGATTCATATCCTAAGATTTCAATAATATGAAAACATAAGTTATGAAATAATCCATACCATTCATTGGTCATTGTCAATTTCTTCATCCTTAATCAGAAAGGCATTAGGAATTGGTAAACAAATATTTCTATTATCCTGGTGATCCCATTCCCGAAACTTCTTTGTAGGACATGTGTTTGTATAAATACTATGCACACCACATTTAAAACATTCAATTGATCCTTCAGAAAGAACTTCTTTCCCTTTCCTAGAGTCAATAGGATGCTTACTTTTTCTATGGAAGGTTCTTGCTTTATGACCTTCATTTCCACATCTATAGCATCTTTCTGTCCATTTGAATCATTTTCCTAGGTGTTTTTTCCACATGTTTGACACATAGGTTTTTGAACAAACTTACCTTTATGATTATTACCTGAACTTACATTGGGATTTGTTTCTCACATATACGATGTCTGATAAAAATCACTAAGGTTTAGGTGGTCAATCATGACTCCAGATAGTTGGTTGAGAATAACCATAAGAGTTTTCATTGAAGCTCCCATATAATTCAATTGCTCGTTCATAAAACCGTCACAGTTTTCTTCACATCCATTGTTACTTTGGTGCTTGCTAGATCCATCCATTTACTAAAACCAAAAAGGTCAGTGTGAGTATATGAGTAAAATCTTCATATAATACTAAGATATAATTATTCATGTTTTCTTAAACTCATTCACTTTATATAAAAAACTATGATGCTTTCTGAAATCCTAACCATTATGGTAATGTAACTTATGCTTAAAGAATACCCTAAAATCTAATGTTATCCAAACCGACATCTGATACTAACTATAAGGAACCGTCCTTAAAACATTACAGAATCATGAATTAAGTGAATAATTCACATAGAGGATCTTTTTAGGTTTATATTTTTAGAGAATTAGGGCATAACTATTACATCTCAAAATATTACAAATTAGACACTTCTACTAAGTTTCCATTCATAAAATAAAAACTCTTAAAAAGAAACATGTCTAGTTCCATGTTTTAGATATCATGTCTTTCCTTGATCCCATCCTTGACCCTGTTCATCCTTAAGTCCTGTGGAAAACATTTCAAAAACCTGGGATGAGCACAAAAATCCCAGTAAAGGATACACAAAGAAAGAAAACTGTTAGTTTTTGAAATCAATAAGTAAATCATGAATACTTTATCATAAGTAATACTTTTCACCTTTATGAAGGTGAAAATACCCTCCACTAAATAAAAGATCCTTACTTACAATTTCGTAACAAAAATATTACCATAAAACCCATATAAAGAACACATAACATATAAAGGTAACTTGGGACATAAACATACTTAAATTGAATAACCATACGGTTTACTTCCACACATATCACTAAATGGAATAGCCATACGACCGACTTCCATACCCAATGCAATGGAGGTTATAATGTAACCTCCTATCCTGGTATTCACGGCACCACCTGTCATTTGGTTTATCCCGTAATCACCTATCGAATGTCCAAGTACCATTATAAATTATATGACATAAAACAAATATAAATGAAAGAAACAATTTCCACATTTCAATCAAAATATATCACTTAAATATATTGACATAAAAAATCCATTATCAAAAACATTTTCAATACCAAAATACATAAAAGAGTATATGGTATTTATTTTCTTTTAAAAACATTATGGCTTGTTAAGGAAGCCAAAGATAATGTAGTACTCGCAGTGGCGGAAAAGGTCGTTTTCACCGCGTACGTTAAAAGAAACATTCCTTTTTTTTTGTTTAGTAAAATGATTCATATAAAAAGATTCCCTTTGAATGAAAATTCAAAGGTTTTAATATAGCGTATAAAAGAAAGTCTTGTATTAGAACAAAATATGCCTCAATGAAAGGATATTGAGACGAAGTCCATTACAATGTCAGTATCCTTAGATTAAGGATAAATAAATTACATAATTATGTGTGACAAATATTAATACACACAATATAAGAGGATATTAGGTGTAAAAAAATCACAGGTTATCCACACTTATTCATAGCATGACATAATCAAGAAGAAGAGGTTTAACCCAAATAATTTAAATTGGTTTAAAAAGTTCCCTTACAGAAATTCGACAGCCTAATGACGTCACATTAAAATTCCAAAAATGAGTCGATGAGAGATAAAACGGGTATCTCATCACATGGAAATAGAATTTACAACAATAAGGATATATAATAACACATCCCAACATAAGAATATGTAAATTAAAAGACCTAACAAAAAAAAGTCTTTTAAAAATGGGAGGGTGAAAGGTTCCCTTACCGATTTGTGTAACATTCAAAACATACACCCCATGAAAGAAGGACCATAAAACGTTGATGTAAATAATCATAAATGAAATTATATTGCACAAAGTGTATAATAATGGGAATTACATACACCACTCAAAGGAGATAGTGACAAATATATCATGAATCTCATGGGAATAAAAGTGAGATAAAAACCCCTTACCTCGTTGTAATAAATCGACTCGTATGACCAAAATATAATAACCAACAAATGAATCTCTGAATACCATGAATATAAATATAATCATGATAATATATGGTATTACACAATACACCACATGCAATAAATAAGTTGTGAACAATGGAAATCTCACGGAATTAAAAGTGAGATAAGAAATCACCTTACAAATATTGGGCAGCCTAACGACACCACTTAAAGATTCTTAAAATGAATTGATGAGAGTAAGAGGGGGTATCTCATCATATGAAAATACAAATTAAATTATGGTGAATATAAAATAACATCCTCTAATATATGAACTTTGAGCATAAAAGAAATGACATAAAAGAGAGTACTTGAAATGAAAGAGAGAGGTCAGATCCCTTACCTCGAGTCGAATTTGTCTTGTTTGTTTCTTTATATTCCTGAATAATAAACTTTGGTCAATTTATAATTTCTTAAGAAAATATTTTAGAGTTCATTATTCAATTCATATCACATACTATCATGTTTTAATAATTATATTATTATGTTAGTTCATATCAGACATTTTTGTCGATGTTCAGTACATGAGTCAAAAATGAACTTGTTTGAAGAGAAATGTTCATGTAGTTATACGTACACCATATCCAGAATAGTATTAATTATTTAAATATAATATATAACCAGTATGTATTCATTTTATAATATTCCTTAACATTTGGAGATAAAAAATTAAATTCACCATTCATGGAGACGGTAGGCCGTACGTATGCATGAACGCTACTTTCATTTCTTTTTCATATTAATGGAATTAAAAATAAATGAGATATATATATATAATAATTACAGTATAATATATATGTTATATAGTTCACATATGTTCCTTAATTTCATTATTTATACATTCCATGTATTTCATGAACGAGTCACATCACTTGAGGGGGCGGTAGTCCACACTTCCTCAAATGAAATTATCACATTTGCACAACATGCAAATAATAATGGTATGTATTAAATATAAAATTCAGAAACACAGTGAGGACATAAATATAATATATATCATATATAAATACAGTACCATCATAATTACCACCATGAGAGGTGGTAGGATAAGATTGAACAATCATCGTTTCATGAGGTAGTAATTCACTATCCACAGAAACAGTATGTTCTTTAACCATTAGATGGAGGTGTGTGTAAGTTTAGTTCGAATAAATCTCATAAAAACATCCTAGTATATTTAATATACTGTTTTTGTTACAAAATAAATGAATAAAAAGAGTTTAGGGGGTTGGAGAAGCAAAATAAAACAAAAGAACATAAGAGAAGACAACACATATAAATCGGGTAACTCCCCATGGATTGAACCAATAGGGTTTCTTGAAGAGCTTTCTGCCTATGTTAAGACTTCTAGGACGAATATAGGGATGTGTAGAGATAATATGAGCTAGGGTTGGATGATCCAAGGGCTTGAGAGGTGAGGGTAAGGGGGTAGAGGTGGGGGCGTTTTATAAGAGGGAGGTGGGGCACTCTTGGAAGGTCATAAAATGTTACTTTATTATGAAATGTTTTTTTAGATTTTAAAGGTCCCACAAAGGTAAATTTAGAGGATAAGGTTATAAGTGTTATAAATTCACCCATACAATAGGTTTTAGAAAATTTTAAGTCTTATATTTTACCTTATTTTTTCATTTTATTTAAATCGTTCATTAATGAGTTAATCGCTACATCATCATGGTGTCATAAATAAATTTATTTATTTATGGTCTAAAAATTATAAAACTATTACCATGATGTAGGAAATATTGTTAGCTTTCTAATAACTATTTATTGTCAAAAAGATAACTTATATAACCCCATGTAAACTTTTTTTTATTAAAACAATACATGGTTGTGACACTTTTATTTTTACTTCAAATAAAAAGCTATTAATGTCATTTTCTTACCCAAGTGGATCCATGGGGTTCCCAAGTTGACCCAGGGATTTTTAGGGTTGTCCATGACTCATCCAATAAGTTTAGGACAATTTTAAAGGTAATTTCATATTATTATAACATTATTTTTACCTTAAATTACACTAATTACTTCTAATCGCGATTAATAAAACTTAAAAGTTAGTATTCACCAAAAATTATTTTCATCCCATTGAACCAAATTTTACTTACTAATGACAACAATGTATGTCAGATTTTTAAAATTCAATTCATAGAAGCGGTAAAATTTCATTTAAATGAAAAATCAGTTTTTTAACTACCACTTAGTGGTTTCACTATTCATCAAAATTGAAGTTTTTCAAAAAAAATCCAAAAATTCACCCTAAGATATATTTGATATTATGAATTCAAAAATGATATCTATTTTAAAAAATTCAAACCATATAAGTTTCGTTAATTAATTTAATAATTAATTCTCGTTGTCAAATCAAATAGCGTGTGTGTAAGAAACAATATATATCAAAATATTGACACTTGTTTATGTTCAATTTCAAAGTGAAATTAATTCAAATGTCCACCATTGGATTAAATGGTAAAAATATATTCTAATTGAACTTCAAAACCAATTAAAAAGATAATCTAACTATATAAAAAAATTATATTAAAAGGAGGTTTTGAATTAAAATACAACATCTTTCACTATTCATTAAAAAATGAACTTTATCAGAAAAGTACCAAAAACATACACAAAGTAAATTTTGATGTCCCGATTCTAAAGAAGGATTTTATTTTGTCAAATATAACATATAAAATTTTCAAAAAGTGGATTTAAAAAAGGTTCACCATCAAAAGGCAGTTAATCGACCTTTTAAATATTATTATAATATTAATGCTTAAAATTGAATTCATTCGCATTTTAAGACTATCATTTATTGGATAAAAGTAAAAAATATTTAACAAACATATATAATCATTTTTTAGTTAGTTCTGTTCATTTACTCTAATATAATGGCTAGGTGTTATATACCTTATAAAATAATATTATTATATTATCAGTGTGGAACGTAAGATTTCAATGAAACTCATTGTTGCATATTGGGTACGCCATCGAACATTGCATTCCCTTCAAAAATATTAATAAATATGGAAATTTCATATTCTTTATTTACCCAGGATGTTACACCAATTATCCTAGAAATGACATTTACATAGACATAAAAACATTAAGAAAATAGTTGAAGGAGATATGGTCTATCAGTGTGGAAGTTTATAATACATCTACAAATGAGTATTTTATGATGCGTGTGACAATTTCACGGATAATAAACGATTTCAATTCTTATGGAATGATTTTTGGATGGATTATAAAAGGGAAATTATATTTCTATATTTGTATTAGAATACATGTTCCATAAAATTAATGTTTTGATAAACATTAATCATTATAGGGAATCATCAATTTTGAAAATATATATCCTTCATATAGAAAAAAATACATATACTTCCATAATATTATAGAGATAAAAAAACCACTGAAATTAATGTTAGGAGATGATATTCTTAAATAATTTGATGATATGAATTTTTTCTTATAAACGTTTAACCTAATTCTGGAAAGAGAATGAATGTTTCTTCAAATTCTAACAATAATTGGAGAAATAAAAGAATAGTTATTGGTAGTTCATATGGTTTTTAGAATTTTAGTGTAACTATTTGAACATAATGCATGACACTAAAAATTTCTATTAAATGTTAATTGTATATATTTAATATTTTTAGGGGAAAGAAAGATGATTTGTGATAATGTCATAACTTAATGAATGGGGGTATAGAACCAAAACTTTCTCATGAGAAAATTGGTTGAAATTAGTGAAAAGTAACTCGTGATTATTTTTAATGAAAAATTCAGTAGAATAAAAATTCCTTCCTGTATTTGAATGTTTAAAGGTTTTATATGGTAATTCAAGTAACATATTAATGTAATGCCTTGACCCTAGAATCTCAGATATGGTTCTTTATTTTATCATTTTGGAATGATTAAATGGAATCAAATATTGAAGTTCTGATCAGTTTAGTATCCTTGAAAAAACTAGATACAATCATAAGTTTTACATTACATATTAAAATGGAAAACAACATAAAAATCCTCTAAAAACATTCTTATTCCATTTTATCATCCCTATAAGTCAGTGTTAAGGTACATCTTTTCATCATTTGGAAAACAAAACATAATAAAGGGGTGATCTCAGATGCTCATTAAGGGTAAATAATAGAGTGAATGTTAACATAAATAAGTATAAACATTCAAGGCGCGGTGTATAATAAAAATAAAATCCTTTTAATCAAATTCTTGAGCATAACATGGAAATAATAACTAAAATATTTCCATATAAACATACACATGGATATTCTACAAGTCGAATAAACAAATATAATATCAATAACTAATCTAATAAATTGGTAATGCATAATGTAGGACATATTAAACATACTGTAAAGTATTCGGCCAAGATACCATACATAATCAAGTAAGAAAATAGCTAAAAACCAATCATAATTGTCTCATGAGGCCTACTTATGCATAGAGGGGCTACAATGGGCCTCGCCTGACACATAAAATGTCTAATTCATTCCCCTCATGAATTAGGTAAATCATAAAAAACATAAACATTCATATTAAAACATGCATACGAAATGTGAATACTTAATTCATAAGCAAGGAATGGTATCAAAATAGCACATACACAGTCAAAATAAATCATATAATATTCAATGAAATTTTTTAAATGATATCTCTACAAATAAAACTTAATTAAACCTACGATTCAACAAAGGGTGTTGACATAGATGAAATTACTCTAATATAATCATTAAAATATTTCTAGAGAAATACCTGTTTTATTTTGATGTAAATTATTTAAAAATTCATGCAATTATAAAAGGAATTAGATCTTTTTAAAGAAACCTTACAGTATTCTAGAGGAATATCCTAAATGTTATGGTTTCATGAAAACATAAGAATCAACTCATTCCATATAAGTTAAAGAAAACATTATTCTTATCCTTTGTCAAAAAAGTCAAAAAATTGCTTCATAAGGAAATTGAAAAAAATTCCTTTCAAACAATTTTAAAAAAATTAGAAAAGTGTTAAAATATCTTTAATTTTTTTTATAGAATTTTCAAATACATTTTTATGAAACATGGACATGGATGATAAATATGTCCCAGTAAATACTTACGTATAAACAATCTTGAATAATAAAGATATTGTGAAATTAACCCTTAACTTTTACTTTACTTTAGTCGAGGGTGTGTGAACCTCATGTATGATGGTAAGAGAATGTTATTAAAATATATGAGGACCATATCAATATTTATGATATCATATATTATCCTCTTATATCATTTTATGGATAATATTTTAGTATTACTACTCTTTCAAGTGTTAACTGCTTCAATTTTGTATGCATGTTTAATTGTGTAATTCATATTTTTTAATTGATAGGATATATTTTATTCAAATAAAGAATAATATTTAGTTCATAAGTATTATATTTACTAATTTTATTTATTTTTATAATTATCGTTTAATGGTTGTCATGGAGAATGAATCTCCTCACGTCATGGAGACAGTAGGCTGTACATACGCACGATCGACGATATCATTCCCCTAATGGTTTAATAGTATGGAATTGGATTGTACATTAATTATACAGAATAATTATCATGAAATATTATATATTTATATCCATTATACTCATAATTATACCTATCCAAATAAAGGAGTGATGAAAAACAAATTACACCACATTGTGGAGACAACAAGTCATACACACACACACGCATGGTGATATAGTTTTCTGTAAGATAGATAACAAGAAGAGTATGACTATAACATAATAAAAATAACATCCCAGTATATAGATTATATTGTATTAATTATTTTAGTATGGTAACAATATAGAATAATGGAGTAGAATAAAAAAATAAATTGAATTTAATTGGTAAAACAATTATCTATTCTTTAATGAACTTCCTTTAGATATACTCATATAGACACTAGGGATGGCATTTTTGGAAGAACAAAACCTAAAGAAGTTAAATAAAAATTTTTAGAGTATATTTTAATAGGGTTTTGTTGAGCTAGAAGGCTCTAGGTGGTGTGAGGAAGTGAGGAAGGATGTGCCTTTTATAAGGGGGGGACTCTTGGAATCCTTTAAAATATTAAATTAATATAAATTGATTATATATTTAAAATAGATAAAAAGTGAGTTATTTCAATGATAAGATGACTATGGGTCGAAATACTCTCAACAAATGATTTTTAGACAAATTTATGTCACAAAAATTATCCTTATCTTTTAACATCAACCCTTATTAAAATAAGCTAACTCTTACTGTGACAACTTGTATTTTTATACTATAGGGTTAATATAGTTACTATAAAATGTTAGACAAACCCCAATTGGACCATTTTTAACATATTTAACATTATCATAGTCATTTGGTAGAATGATATATTTTTATGAGTTTTATAACATTTAATAAATATTATTTATTTTAAAGTATCATTTATGTCAATTTTTTTACTATTCATTTTTTATATTTTTAAAAATATCATACCAACATGATAACTTTTAATCAATACTTAAAATATATCATTAATATTTTTAATTTATATATAAAATTCGTTTATGTCATTAATTACGTCAAATTTTATTTATTTTAATATTTTTAATATCATTTATTTTGTATCTCAATGAATTAAACAATTACTATTTCATTATTATAAAATACATTAATTAAATTATTTCTTCTCTAAAAATTAAAAATAAAATATCATGATCACATATAAAATTCTTATATTTAAAATGAATATTTGTATAATTTTTTTTAACACAATATTATAAATTATTTAGTTATTAAAATTATGAATATGACATTTTTAACTTATCTGTAAATAAAATATAATAAATGTTTTATTCTTAACCAAGATGATTAAAAAGGTCATCATTTTGGCATGAGGTTGATTTTGGTTCTAACACACTTATCCAATTAAATTAGGTCAAGTTTTAGGGAAATTTTATAATATTATAATACTATTTTTTTAATTACACGATTTAACCATAACCGTTTAAGTAACAAGTTACCAAATTTACTATTCACCAAAAATTTAGTTCTTGCTATTAGACCAAAAATTTCATAATAATTAAAATCATGTATGTCTGTTTTTTGAAATTTAATTCACAGAAATGGGAAAATTATGTCTAATGCTTATCTGGCTGATGTGGCAAGAACGTAGGTAAAAGAGACGTTCAAAAGTTCAGTAAGTTTTTATAACAAATTATATTATAAAAATGATTTCAATGATGTAAATTATAATAATATAAAAATTATTTATATATTTTGACTTTAAAATCAATTTAACATAGCATAATTATTTAAATGACAAAGTAGGTTTTTAAACAACAATGCAACATTTTTCACTATTCATCCAAAAATTAAACTTTTCAAAATATAAAAAAATTTCACCTTAAGATAATTTTCATATTTTGAATTAAAAAACGAAGTCTATTTGAAAAAATAAAATTTAAAAATTTATTCATGTGGTTAATAATATTCAATACCACTTTTTAAACAGCTTGTTTGATAGATCACATTGCACTCTAACTCAGTGTTGTGTGTAGTGCATGATATTGAGTAATTTAAAAAGAAATATACCAGGGATGCTTGGGGTGTTACACTATTCTTTCCTTAATATAATTTCATCATGGAAATTTCTAGAATATCTCTTCATAAAAATATTTGGGAGGTTTTTCGTCATAATTTTTTGAGGTACCCATGTCGCCTCTTCCATTTTATTGTTTCCCCAAAGAACCTTTACTCTTCGTGTCATCTGATTCCTCAAAACATGTGCTCTATTGTCAAGAATATTGATAGGATATTCACACTATGACAGATTAGGTTATAGTTATAGTTCTTCATATGTGAGTACATGCATTGGGTCTAGCATTTATTTCTTTAATAGTGATTTGTGGAAAACATCATGATCGTTGGAGAGACATGGAGACATTGCTAAATAGTAAGATATATATCCAATTCGTTCTATAATTTCAAAAGGTCCTATGTAGTTAGGACTTAATTTAACTTTATTCTCGAATCTTATAACACCCTTACATGGATTAACCTTCAAGAAAAAATATCTCCTACTTGAAATCACAAATCCTTCCTTCAGTTATCGGCATAGGTCTTTTTCCTACTTTGAGCTACTTTGATATGGGTTTGAATAATTTTAACTTTTCTATTGTTTCCTCCAAATGTTTTGGGCCTATGAGTCTTATTTCACCCAAATCATAAAAAAAAGTTGGTGTATGACATCTCTTCCCATATAATACTTCATCAGGTTCTGTTTGGATACTTGAATGGAAGTTATTGTTATAGGAAAATTATACCATAGGCTAATACTAATCCCACAATCCTTTAAAGTCAAGTGAGAATATCTCAACATGCCTTCTAAATATTGAATATTCCTTTAAGATTTTCCATCAGTTTGAGGGTAGTAGGCAGTTCTCAAATGAAGCACAGTGTCTTGTGCCTTCGGAAACGTTTTCAAGAATCTTGATGTAAAATGAGTATCCTGGTGAAAAGAAACCTTTAGGGGTAAACCATAATGTCTTACAAATTAATTAATATAGATTATTTTTAAATGTTCAGGTGATAAATCTTCTCTTATAGAATGAAAATGTGTAAATTTAGTTAGGCAATCTACGACAACCCGTATTTTATCTTTCTTCCAATGATTTTTTTATATTCCTATGAAAATGTCCATTATATTATCATCCCATTTCCAGATAGGCATAGGAAAAGGTTTCATGACTCCACTAGGTTGTTGTCTTCCAACCTTCACCTACTGAAAAACCATACATTTTGACATATAATTAGAAATCTTCCTCTGCATGTTGTGCTGCAAAAAATGTTCCTTCAAATCTATATACAATTTTGTGTTACTAGGATGTATAGAGAGATTTGAGCTATGTGAATCATCTAACAATTTAATCTGTAGCTTATGTATAGATGGAACACATAACCTCTTTACAAGTTTTAGAACATCGTCTTCACAAGAATAATCTTTTAATTTTCCTTCATCAACACTTTTAATATTTTTCTAAAATTCCTCTTCCTCGGGCTGAGAACTTTTTATCCTTTATAGTAAATATGGTTTGGAAGCCATTTGAAAAAGTAGTGATGTTTCAACTACCTCGATAACACCAATATCCATCTTTACTAGATCTATGATCATAGGATCCATATGAATTTTAAATTTGTTCAGAACTCCACTATCCTTCCTTGACAAAGCATATACCACCTTATTTTCCTTTCTTGGGTGGTATTGTATTGATAAATCATAATCCTTGATCAGTTCAATCCATCTTCATTGTCTCATATCGAGTTCTTTCTATTATAAAAAATATTTCAAACTATTGTGATCTGTATATATATCACATCTCTCACCATAGAGATAATGAATCCATATCATCAGAGATAATATTTCCACTGCGTACTCAAGTTTATGAGTTGGATAGTTATGTTCGTGAGTTTTTAAATTCCATGATGCATATGCAATAACCCTATCATTATTCATAAGGACATAACCAAGTACGTTACTTGATGCATCACTATAAATCACAAAAGCATCATTTCCATATGGTAATGTCAATATTGGATCATTGAATTGTATTCTATTCAATTATTCAAAACATTCTTCACACTATTTTTTTGAAATGAATTTATCACCTTTAAGTGTGATTTTGGTTAATGGGTTAGAAAATTGGAAAACATTATTGGAAAAACACTGATAATAACATGTTAAACCAATAAAACTTCATACCTCAGTTATGCTCATCAGTGTTGGACATTTTTGGATTTCCTTTTCCATTGTATGATCAAAAAATATTCCATCTTTAGAGACATTATGGACAAGAAAAGAAATTTTCTAAATACAGAATTCACACTTCCCAAATTTAACATATAATTCTTCCCCTATGAGAGTCATAAGAATGATTCGCAAGTGATTCACATGGTATTCATAGATTTAAAATATATCAGTATATAATCAATGAATTCCATTAAAAAGATCAATATATTCCTTGAATACTCTATTCATGAGATCCATAAAAACTATGGGTGCATTAATCAATCCAAACAACATCACAATAAATTCATAATACCCATACCTCACAAAAAGCTGTATTTGGAATGTCTTTCTTCATAACTTGTAATTAATGATATCCAGAACAAAGGTCAATATTAAAAAATAATTGATCTCCTTCAGGATGATCAAATAAATCATTGATACAAGGTAGATGATACTTGGTCATTATTGTAATAACATTGATTTCCCTATAATCATTACATAGTCTCGTGGATCCATATTTCTTCTTAACAAAGAGAGTAGGGGATCCCCATGGAGAAACACTAGGGTGAGTAAGTCCATTTTTAGCCAAATATTCTATTTTTTTTCTTCATCTCGACTAAATCTATGGTGTCTATTCTATTGGGGGTCTTTGATATAGTCCTTCCTCAAGGATTAAATCAATAAAAAAACACAAATTCATGCTATGGAGGGTGTCCGGGTAAGTCCCCCCAAAAAATATCAACAAATTACTTTACAATAGGCACATTCTCAATTTGAGAAGTACTTTCTTCATCCATAGATGTTGTTTGATCTTACTCCTGAATAAGTTCATTCAGTAAAGATACTATGGGTGAATCTATATGAGAACAAGATGATGATTTTTATGCTTTAAATATTAGGAATTCTTATTCTTATTCCAATATCCTAACTTCACTCTTTATTCAATAAATTTTTTCATCATAGTTTGAAATCTACTTGATACCAAGGATTATATCTAATTCAACCATATGTATGATGACAAGTTTTATAACTAAGGAATTCTTATGTGTCATAAAGGGGACTTACAAACACATTTCCATTAAAATGATACTAACCTTTGGGTTTTTTACTAACAACTCCCTTACTATGTCAAAAGGGAAATATCTAATTTTATTTGAAAACTGGGATGATATAAAATAATGAGATGATCCCGAATCAAATATTGCATTGATTAAATTTGAGGAGATGATTAAAGTACCTGAAACCACATCATTAGTAACCCCAACCTTAGAAGTTTTGATCACATAATATTATCTTTGATCCCTTATAATTTTCTTGGTTATTTTTTCTTGATACTTATGAAATTCATGTTCATAGTGTCCCATATACATACAATTGAAGTAATACACATTACCAGCTTCTTTATTTCCCTTGCAATCATGGTCTAGGTGGCCTTTTTCTCTACAATTGTAACGGGATTCTATCCCTAATAATCATGTACTATGATGCTTATTTCCACATTTGTTTCAAGAAGGAAAATAAAAATTTCCAATCTTCCCCTTTACTTTGTTTCCTATCTCAGAATTCTCAGCAATACTCTTCTTCTCGTACTCCCCTTTAAAGTCATAAGACTTTGAGAATTCCTTCTATGTCTTGATGGAAAATGAGACTATATCTTCATATGATGAGAAAGTTTGGGATACATGTTCCCTTTGGAGGAATGTTTTTAATCCATCAAAAAATTGGTCAATCATTCTCCTTGAGTTATGTATATAGCCTACAGTGTTCCTTTAAAACCTTGAAATGTTTTCTTCATACTTTGCAACATTCTCATCCTCCTTTTTCCTCAGAAACTGAAATTTCATTTCCATATCTTCTTGATGTTCATGAGGAATGTTTATTTCTCGGAAAATTTATTTAAATTCCTACATTACATATTTAATACATCTTTATCACCCTTCATGTTTTGAATTAAAGACCACCATTGATCTTCATCTCCTAAGAGATAATAGAATTCCTTAATAACATTTTCACTTTCATTACTCCCCAAAGAATAAAATATTTTCGCTAAGGAACTTATAAATTTCTTAGCTATAAATGGATTTTTATTCCCATTGAATGTTGGAGGCTGTTGTCTCATGAAGTAGTCTAACATTTATCCTCCACATTGTGGATCGGGCTGGTCCATACATGTAAAGTTATTATTCATAACCCAAGTTAGTTGTCCTAGTATAGTAAAAAGATGTTCAACACTTGTTTCAACTCTTACTACAACATCATTTTATTAAATAGTATGGACATACCAACATGTATTACATATGTTGATTTGATTTCCATTTCATCCACTAGGCACAATTTCTAGACAATTACACTCACGAGATTAATTTGTGAATTGTAATGTATAATTTCAAAATATGAAACAGAAATTGGTAAATTTATGCGAATCTAATATAATTCTCATAAACTATGTTTCAGCAAAGAAAAATTTAATTTTAAATACATAAAAAAAAATTATAATGAAAATTATAATTATCTAAATATTATCCCACAAGAGTGTCAATATAGGTGCATAGTAAGGCTCGTTATCGTGTACCGGGTTACCCTAAGTCAGGACCAAAACCCCATGTTAGAGTTGTTACTCTAAGTTACATTTGTTCTAGAACCACGTCCACCTGTAGTATCCAAACATGGGTCTATTTCTTGGAAGACCCCCACAATATATATTTTACAAAAATTCTAGGATTTTCTTATATACTTATTCTCAAAGAATTTCTAGGGGAATGTTCCCGAATCCATGTTTTTCTAAATCTAGTTTCCAAGGTTGGTACTAAAATTCCTTTGATTCCAAATGTAATGCCCCTACCGCAGATTCTCGAATATAGTGCATTATTTTATCACATTAAAATGATTTCAAGGAATCAAATCTTAAAGGACCGATTAGTTTAGTGTCCTTTGAAAAACTAGATAGAAAAATAAGTTTTACATTGCATCTTTAATTGAAAAAAAAACCTAAAAAATGCTTTGAAAACATTCTTATTCCATTTTATCATACCTAAAAGTCATTAATAATGCTCATCTTCTCATCCTAAGGAAAATGAATCATAAGAATGGGGTGAGTTTAGATGCTCAGTAAGGGTAAATAAAACAGCCTTAGTTAATATAAATAATAATAAAATTTTAATTTCAATTGTATAATAAAAAAATCACTTTAAACAAAATCTTGAGCATAATATGGAAATAATAAATCAAATATTTTAATGAAAACATACAGCTGGATAATCTAGTTATAACACACTAAGATTTTATGAGATAGATTCTTTTAATTTCATTGATGTCTTGTGTTGAATGCTACACCAAGACTATCATGAACTATATGAAACACTGTATTACCTTGAAATATATGCAACACTATTTTGGGGCTGGGTTTCACAAAATTTCAAGTTATTTTGATAGAATTTATTTCATGCAATAGTGAGTATAGATTTTATTTAATTTATAAATTAACTAACTTCAGATTAGGTTATATGAAACACCAAAAGAATCTTTCACTGCGCGCAACACTGACACGGATTTCTTTACACACAAAAGTAACCTTCCTTAATAGCTTGTGTTGTACGCGATACCAAGTTTCACTAAACAACAATTTATTATTAAAATATTATTATTTAATAGGATATATACTGGCCTTTATGAATATTATTAACCAAATATTGAATTTTATATAACATTATCATTCATCTTACACATTTTCTAGAATATGATTTGAGAACAAAATCAATTTTTCAGATAGAATAAGTATTTTAAAAAAATGCAGTTTTAGATCCTTTTGTTGGTGTACCCATTTTAAATCTAGTGTTGAAACTTTTATAAGTTAAATTTGAAAAAATAAAATTCTTATTTGGAATCAGGACATAAAAATTTACTTTTGATGAAATTTTTGTATTTTTATGATAAAATTCAAATTTTAATGAATATTGAAAAATACCGCATTTTAATTCAAAACTGCCTTTTCATATATTTTATCTATATAGTTATATTAATTTTTTAATTGGTTTTAAAGTTTAATTAGATTATTATTTTTTAATTTAATCCAATTTTGGTAATTTCAAATTATTTCACATTAAAATTGGACCTAAAAACATGTCAATATTTTGATATTTATTACTCCTTAAAAAACCCACGTTTTAATTTTGAAAACATGAATTATTTTTAAATTAAGTACATAAATTACTGTGTTTTGAATTTGTAAAAATTTATTCTATA
The DNA here is from genome assembly GCA_963277665.1 of Viscum album. Classification (NCBI taxonomy): domain Eukaryota; kingdom Viridiplantae; phylum Streptophyta; class Magnoliopsida; order Santalales; family Viscaceae; genus Viscum; species Viscum album. Next base: position 1,123,918,683 of record OY728121.1, read on the forward strand.
ATTGTAATCAGGAGGTCCAAATTTTGTGAATATGTACCTTTTATTTTTTGGACATTATGAATAGTAACTTCAGTAATTATTTTATTTACCATTTTTAAAGTGTAAATATAGTAAATAAGGGTAAACAAATAATGTCATAATAATATTAAACTTCCCTAACACATGTCCTAATACTATTGGATGAGATATTTCTTACTATGGGAATCCTTGTGTCGATTTTTGGACCCCATGGATTCACTTGGATGTGAAAATGATATTTTATAAGAATTAATTTAAAGTAAATATAATTATACCCTAAACATATATCTTTTACTAAATCGATTTTAATATAGGGTTATATAACTATTCTATATGTTTATAAATATTAATTATAAATCTAAAAATATTTCCCACATCATGTTATTTAATTTTTAATTTTTAGACATTATATAAATATAATTATTTATGACACAATTATGATTTAGTGATTACCTCTTTAATGAAAGATTCAAACAAATGAATTTATAAATATTAAAATAAATTTAATTTTAATATTTTGATTCAATCCACAAATATTATGGATAAAATTGGCATATTATGTATTACATAATTCTTTTTTTGAAGGAATCAGGTTGTTATGAATTTTTAAAAAATTCATGTATGAATAGTGTCCAAAATTGACACAATTCATAACTTAAAAAATAAAATAGTTTATTAAATGATATTAAATTACTAAAAATATAATATTAGTCCAAATGGTTAATTTAAGTCAAAATATTTCATAAATAAATTTTTTTGGGTCGTTTGACATGATATGGTAAATAAATTAACCCATAATGTGTAAATAACATGATATCACGACATGATTAAAAAGGGTAAAATAAGGGTTAAACAAAACAGATAACGATAACAAAGTATACAAATAGGTCTAAAAATTATTTTATGATGGTTATTAGAACCAAAATCATCTTATATAGGAATTAAATACCTTTGGTACCATTTAAAATCTAAATTAAATTTATAATAAATTAATATTTTAAGGATTTCCTAAAGTGCTTCCCTCCTCTCTTATAAAAGGGAACCTCCTCCCTCTCCTCTTCACTCCATTTTGAGCCTTGAAGCTCGGAAAAAACCTTACCATTTCTCTTTCCAAATTACCTAGTTACATTATAAAGGTTATGGTCTTCTCAAATGACCAACTCTAGTGTCTTGCGCGGAAATTTAATGGAGGCACGTCAAGGAAGAGGGAATCTCTTCTACACATTCTTTCAAATTAATTTCTTCTTCTACATCCTCTTAATTAGTTTTGTCATTATAAAGTAATAACAGATGTATGAATCATATAATTATATGTTATTATAAATATTAAAAAAAACACTATTTCACCTTCTACCCATCCTACGAAAAACAAAATCACTACGCGTGCGTATGTACGACTTACCATCTCCACGACATGGTGTAATCTGTTATTCACCACCACCATACCTGTATGGGTATAATGGTGGAAATAATAACTATATATGAGTATTATAAAATTATACTAATTAGGAGATATTATAAAACATCCAATTAAATACCATTCAACAATTATGGGAACGATATCATCACTCTTGCTTATGCACAACTTACCGTCTCCATGACGTGATGAGATTCATCATTCACGTTAACCATTCAAGAATGATTATAAAGTATATATAATAAATAATCATGAAATATATGACATAATAATTATACTATGTATATATATTTAATTTACTTACTTCTATTCAATTCAATAAGAAAATGAAAACATCGTTTATTTGTACGTACGGCCTGCCGTCTCCATGAACGGTGTATTCCATTTCATTTATCTATTATATATATATATATACTGAATATACATCATATATAAATCATTTTTTACATTCTTGAAGTATTTAAATCATGATCTAAGTAATAATATCATGAATAACATGTCCAAACACGTATGATAAATAAAACGATTATTACTAGAAACGTTGCTTTAACATCGAATTGAAAAATGAATGGGTAATATAAAGTCATAAGTAAATAACATATGATCTCATAAATATTATTATGGTTATATTATAAGGTAATAATAATTTTAAACCCATTATACAGGATTTTTGGATACATACAGAAGAAAAATGACCTAAGGTAAGGGACAACTTTGCCAATCTTGTTTTTATCCAAGATTGTTTATTCGAATGTATTTATTGGGGATATATTTATCATCCATGTATATGTTTTATAAAAATATTTTCATAAAATATTAAATATTCTTCTATGTTTTTTAAAGTAATTTTTACCCATTTTTACCTTTACTACATTTTTTTGAAGTAATCCTTCTTAAGTTTACGATACGAGGTACTTTTTGACTTTTCTAGTAAAAGTAAAAGAAGATTGTTTTTAACTTATACAACATGAATGAATTTTTAATGTTTCATGAAAAAAAATTCCATGAAGCTTCCTATATACCATCTTATGTTTATTTTCAACTAAATTATTTCCTTTTAAATTTGGTCATCCTTTTGAGATAAGAAAATGTTTTTGAAGATAAAATTATATTTTCCTCAAGAACTGAGTTAATTTGGTTTATCAAAATTATTTCCATCTAAAGTCACTATTTATAAATAGGGTTATGTTTATATCCCTATAATTGCTATGATTTTATTGGGTTAATGATGGAATGTTATTTTATATGGATTATGTTATGATGGAATGATGTTTAAGAAAACCGATTTTATTTCTTGGGTTATGATATGATGAATGATTTATGTTTTTGTGGAATATGTTAGAATGATCTAATTAAGAGATGGGTGGGACCTATATCTAGCTCTAATGAATTGGGTAAAGATATATATATCTTGAGATATACATTAATGGAATGAAAATTAAATCTGGTTTAGTAATACATGGCTGGAATGACAAGTCAAGCCAGTTTAGTAATGGAATTTGTCTACTATGATGGTCTTGGAAGCAATGTCTTGGCTACTATGGAAATAATATTATGTGCTTATTAGATTTCCACAATAACATTTTTAATTCCCATCCTATTCAATAATGGTTAATATTCATTTATTATATATTCCTTACCTACTGTCAAGATTTATTTCATGACACAATATTTTTATTTTTAATCTTTATGTTCATGTTTTTACAGTCAAATGTTTATGGTTTGTTTTTTGTTCTCCATGTTTACCCTTAGTGAGAATTTTATCTCACCCTTTTTATGTTTTTTTTTCTGTTGGATATAAAGATAGGTTTTTAGGTAGGAAAACAGAAGGGTAGCATCTTCATGGGAGATATTGAAGATCTTTCACCATGTTAGAAGATGATGTTTCGAGCTTTCAAAGACACTAAACTAATACGATATTTGGATGTCTATTCCTGTAATGTATTAAGTATTCCAAAAAGGAAATGTAATGTCCATGTATATCAAGCTTGTGTATATATAGTTGGTATCAGATTGAAGGTTTAGTTAAGCTTTGGAATCTAGGATACGAAAAATATTAGTGAGATCCATAGAGATATTTATAAGATATATCTAGGGATGTTCATAAGGGTAAGCTTAAATATAGGATCTAGTCCTATAATTTGTTTACAATAATGAATAACCTAGTATTAAACCAATGATTTTAGAGATTGAAAGTAACCCCCTTTGATTATGTTATTTTCGTAGTATGATTTTTTCCTCTCATGATATTTTTTTTGGGTTTTAGAAAATGGTTGGAAATAGGAGGATTCATGTTAACGGAGAATATGAAAGACAATGGAATGATATTCATAATGAGAAACCAAATGAAATGGGATTTGGAAAGAGAAACATCATTATTATGCCTAATCAACAATCTCATAATACACTCATTAATCTCATCATTGGAAAGTTTCCTGACATAGTTAATAAGAGAAAGATGGAGTTTCATGATGATCATAGAGGAAATAAAGTTAAATTTTACCGATGTTAATAATGCAGGAAAAGGAATCAAGGAGAATGTTTCAAAGTAAATGGAAGATGCTTTGGGTATGGAAAATAAGGACACCAATCCTGTAATTGAAAAGGAAAAGGTTCAGTTAACACAATGGACAAGGATACTAGTATTTCTAAGACATCAATGATAGTTAAATGTTTTAAATGTGGAATTTATGGGATTTATTAAAAATTATTCCCTAAGGGAAAATCTCATGAATAGAATTAGTATGGTCATATGGGTAGAATTTATATTGCGGACAATGAAGAGACTAGAAATGATATGTGAGATAAAAGAAGTGTTAGGGAATAAAATGATGAATCTTGGTCAATGGTTTAAGAAGGTAGGGAATGATAGTGTTTTTATAAATATCAATGTTGTATAACAAATTTAATGGCACTTTGGAATAAATAAACATCTAAGTATTTTTAAACTTTTGTTTTTCCTTATGTATTTTAAATTATATGTTGAATGGTATTGATAACCATGAAATGTTATTCAGATATTTTTGGAAAGCAGATGATATGTTCATAATTAAGGGAAAAGGATATACTGAGATGTTCGATATTATTAATGACCTCATGACTGATATAAAGAAAATGTGATATCATGGTTTGAGTATATAGAATTTTTGTGATTTTTGGTATGTGGAAAGAGTTAACTTTCAACAACATGCATGTTTTCACTTAGGTTATTTTGTAATTCATGTTATTATTAGGTTTAAAGAGAATACATGATTAAGGTATTCACATGTTTGGAACGTGAAAACTAAGAAATTCCAAATGCGATATTGGAGACAAATGTTAAGTATATTTAGTTCACCTCTTCCTAAAGTTTTATATTTTTAATTTTTGGAAGGATTATAATGTTATCCATTTATGTATAGTATAAGTTATCTTTTGGTTGAAGCTTGTATTATCTCACTATAGGTGGACCTATACATATTTTATTACCTATTATAACATTTTGATTAAATATAAGGAATTACCTATCATTCTATCACATGATCTGTTAACACTTCAATAATGACAATTTCGACTTCGTTTCTTTAAATAATAGATGAAGTGGAAATTGTTCAAGGCACGAACAATAGTGAGATTGTACCAAAATAAAGTAAGTATTTATTCTCATGGAAAATTATTCAAATTTAAGAAAATGATCTTGAATCCAAAAAATGTTATCCTAGTACCTTCTTATCTGATGAATCAGATGGTCTGTTAAATCATCACAAATTGATGGATTTTTGGAAGATAACTTTACCCAAACCTTATTTTCTATCACTATAAACCCGAACATGATGGATAGATTTATCTTACATATCCATTTTTTCCCTTACCACCAATGTTATCCTATGTGGAAACCTAGTTAAGAGTTACTTTGGGTAAACATTATGTTTCTAAAATTTCATTTTTAGAATGATGTTTTTGTATCCCTTTTATGATGTGGGAATAATTCAATTAGTAAACCATTTATAACCCCGAAGAATTTAGAGGGTGAAATTAATTTTAAGGGGGTAGAATGTATAACACAAATAGTTTTAAAGGTACACCAAGATTATCTTTCTCTATATGCAACACCGTATTAGATTTCAGTATATGCAACACTATTTTCAGGTTGGGTTACAAACAATTTCAAGTTCGTTTGGATGAATTAATTTCATATAACAATGCATATAGATTTTGTTCAATGTATAAGTGAACTAAGTTTGTATTATGTTATACAAAATACAAAAGGAAAATTTCACTACATTAAACACTAACTTGGACTGCGTTACATGTAAGAGAGACCTTACTCGATAGCTTGCATTATACGGGATACCGAGCTTCAATAAAAAACGATATATTATTAAAATATTATTATTTAATGGGATATAAAATAGCTATTATGAATATTATTAAACAAAATTTGAATTATATATTACATTATCATTCATTTTCCACATTTTCTATAACATGATATGAGAGAAAAATCAATTTTTCAGATAAAAGATGTATTTTAAAAAAAATGCAGTTTTACCGCCTTTTGATGGCGTAGCCTTATTAAATAAAGTCTATGAAACATTTATAAGTTAAATTTGAAAAAATAAACATATTATTTGGAATCAGGACATAAAAATTTACTTTTTTTTGAGTGTTGGATTTTTTCTGAAAAAATTCAAATTTTAGTGATTAGTGAAAAATAATGCCTTTTAATTCGACACCCCCGTTTAATCTAATTTATTCATATAGTTAGATCAAATTTTTAATTGGATTTAATGTTTCATTTTATTATATTTTTGTCATTTAATATAATTTTATCCATTCCAAGTAATTTCACATTTAAATTGGACATAAAAAAATGTCAATCTTTTGATAGTTGTTACTTCTTAAAAAACCTACTTTTTGGTTTTGACAACTGGAATTAATTTTATATTAATTTTTGAAACTACTATGTTTTGAATTTGGAATAATAGATTCAATCTTTGGAATCATAAGTTCCAAATTTTTTGAATAGTTACCTTTTATTTTTTGGACCTTATGAATAGTAACATCAGTAATTATTTTATTTACCATTGTAAAATGGTAAATCTAGTAAATAAGGGTAGAAAAATAATATTATAGTAATATTAAACTACCCTAAAAAATTTCCTAATTCTATTGGAAGAGATATGTCCAAACATGGTCATCCTTGGGTGGATTTTTGGACCCCATGGACTCATTTGGATGTGAAAATGACATTTTATAAGAATTAATTTAATGTAAAGGTAATTATAACCTAAACATATATCTTTTATTAAATAGATTTTTATATAGAGTTATATAACTAAAATCTATGTCTATAAATATTAATTAGAAATATAAAAATATCGCATATATCATTTTATTTTATTTATAATTTTTATACATTAGATAAATATATTTAGTTATGACACAATTATGATTTAGTGATTACTTTATTAATGAAAGATTCAAATTAATGAATTTACAAATATTAAAATAGATATAATTTGAATATTTTTATGCAATACATGATTTTTTTGGATTAAATTGACATATTAGGGATGATTTAATTATTTTTTTCAAAGGAATCATGTTGTTATGAATTTTTTAAAAAGTCAACTATGAATAGTGTCCAAAATTGACATAATTCATAACTTAAAACATAAAACAGTTTATTAAATGATATTAAATTACTAAAAATATACTATTCTTCCAAATGGTTAATATGAAACCAAATATGTCATATATAACTTTTTTTTGGGTCTTTTGTCATGATATGATAATTACATTAACCCACAATTTGTAAATAACATGATATCACAACAAGATTAAAAAGGGTAAAATAAGGGTTAAACAAAAATTATAAGGATAAAAAATATTAAAAATTTGTATAAAAATTATTGGATGTTGGTTATTAGAAAAAAAAATATTATATTATAATTAAATAAGTTTTTTACCTTTTTAAATTGAAAGTGAATTTATACAAAATTAATATTTTAAGACATTTCTAAAGTGCACCTCTTTTCTCTTATAAAAGGGCACCTCCTCCCTCTTCACTTAACTCCATTCCGAGCCTTCAATCTTGGTCAAAACCTACACATTTATCTTCTAACATTCCATATCCACATTATAGAGGTGATTTTATTCTCAAAATACCAACTCTATGGCCATAATAAGAAATTTAAAGGAGCCACATTGGGGAAGAGGTAATCCTTTCTAGCGATTCATTCAAATTTATTTCTTCTTATATTTACTATTCATTAGTTTTTTCATTATAATTTAATAATATATGTATCACTAATATACTGATATGTTATTATAAATATCAAACAACACTATTTAACCTTCTATCCACCATACGAAAAATGAAATCACTGTGTGTGCGTACGTACGACTTACTGTGTCCACGCCGTGTTGTAATCTATTTTTTACCACCACCTTACTTGGATGGGTATAATGGTGGAAATAGTAACTATATATGATTATTATAACATGGTATGGATTATTATGTATTATAAACCATCCTATTAAATCTTTTTCAACAATTATGAGAATGATATCGTCACTCGTGCGTAGGTACGACTTACCGTATCCACGATGCGATGAGATTCATTCGTCATGATAACTATTCATGAATGATTATAAATTATATATAATAAATAATCATGAAATATATGGAATAATAATTCTACTTTATATATGTATATATATATATCATTTACATACTTCCATTCAATTCAATAAGAAAACGAAAACAACGTTCATGCGTACGTACGGCCTACTGTCTCCATGAACGGTGTATTCCATTTAATTTATATATCTATTATATATATTTATTTATATACTGAATATATATGATATATAAATCACGTTATAAATTATTTATGAAATTAAATCATGATCTAAGTAACAATATCATGAATAAAATGTCCAAACACATACAATAAATAAAATGATTATTACCAAAAACGTTGCTTTAACATGGAATTGACGAATGAATGATTAATAAAATGTCATAAGTAAATAATATATGATCTCATAAATTTTATTATGATTTTTTACTAGTTAATAATATGTTTAATCCCACTATACAATATTTTTTGACATGTACAGAAGAAATCAGACCTAAGGTATTTGATAACTTTGCCAATCTTTTTTTAGCCGAGATTGTATATTCCTAATTGTTTACTGGGGATATATTTATCATCCACGTCTATGTTTTCTAAAAAAATCATAAAATATTTAATATTATTCTATGTATGTTTAATTTTATTTTTACCCATTTTGACTATTACTACATGGTTTGGATGGAATCTTTCTTACGTTTACCATACGAGGTACTTTTTTGACTTTTTCGGTAAAAGTATGAGAATAATGTTTTTTAACATATACAACATAAATGGATTTGTATGGTTTCATGAATATTTATTTCCATGAATATTCCTATACAATACCTCCAGTTAAATTTCAACTAAATTCTTTTCTTTTAAATTTTTGTGGCATTTTTAAAAAAGAAAATGTTTTTGAAGAAGAAATGATATTTTCTTCATGAAATGAGTTGAAGTGGGTTATCAAAATTATTTCAAACTAAAATGACTCTATTTAAATAGGGTTATGTTTCTATAACTATTATTACTATTTTTTATTGTGTTAATTTTGTAATGGTATTTTATATGGATTATGTTATGTTGGAATGATGTTTAATAAAACCCATTTTATTTCTTGGATTATGCTATGATGAATGATTTATGTTTTTTTGGAACATATAAGAATGATTTCATTATGAGATGGGTGGGACCTATATCTCCTTCCAATGAATTAGGTAAAGATTTATATCTCATGATATAGACATGAATAGATTGAAACGTAAATCTGGTTCAGTAATACATGGATGAAATGACTAGTAATCCTAGTTTAGTAATGGACTTTGTCTACTATGATAGTCTTAGAAGCAATGCCTTGGATACTGTGAAAATCAAATTATGTGCTTATTAGTTTTAAACAAATGCATGTCTTATTCCAATTATATTATATCATGGTCAATGTTACTTTATGATATATTCCTTATGTACTTTCAAGATTTATTTAATAACTCAAGATTCTAATGGTTAAACTTTATGTTCATGTTTTATGTTCGAATGTTTATGGATTGTTTTATATTTTCCATGTTTAACCATACAGAACATTTGAGCTTACACTTTTTATGTTTTCTGTTCTTCAGGATATAAAAAATGGTTTTTAGGTAGGGAAAAAAAGGGGAAGATCTTTATGGGATATGTTGAAGATCTTTCACCATGTTAGGAGGTGATGTTCTGAGTTTCCAAAGACACTAAACTAATACGGTCTTTGGGCGTCTGTTTGTGTCATGTATTAAGTATTATGTAAAAGAAATGTAATGCCCATGTAATTCATACTTGGTTCTCTACACTACTAGTCAAATAATCACATATAATATTAATAACTAATCTCATATAGAGGGAATGCATAATTCGGGACATCTTAAACACACCATTAAGGGTTCGACCATGACACCATCCATAATAAGGTAAGAAAACAACCAAAACCCAAATATAATTGTTTCATAATAAATATAGATGCATCATGGGGAAATAGTGGTCCTTGTTCGAAAAATAAAAAGTCTAATAAAATCCTTTTAATAAAGGGGTAAAACATAATCTACATAAACATTCATATTAAAACTAGAATAGATATGTCAGTAATAAAACCATAAGCTATGAATGGAATCAAAATAAAACATCCAAATTGAAAATAAATCATCAACCATTCAATATAATATGTTAGATGATATCTTAAGATATCAAACACATATAAAAAAAAGACTCAAAAATGATGTTGACATAGATGAAAATAATCTTATACAATCATTAAACCATTTTGAGAGCAATATCCTTTTATTTTGAAATCATTTATTTAAAAATTCTTGACATTATAAATGGATGAATGTCCTTTGGAAATAACCTTATAAGATTGTAGATTAAAATTCCCAACATTATGTCATCACAATGATATGAAAAGCTGCTCATGCCGTATAAGTTAAAGATAACATTCTCCTCGCAGTTTGTCAAAAAGTCATAAAATTACCTTGTAAAGAAAACGACAAAAAGATTTATTCCATACCATTTTATAAAAAATATAACATGGGTAAAAATGTCTTTAATGTTTTGTAGATAATTTTAAAATACATATTCAAGAAACATATACATGGATGATTAATATTTCCCTGTAAATACTTATGTGTAAACAATCTTAGATAATAAATAGATTGTGAAATTGACAATTACCTTGTAGTTTCCTTTAGTCAAGGGCGTGGTAAAATATTTTATAATGGTTAAATAATTTTATTAAATTATACCAGAACCATATACATTTTTATTATATAATATATGATACTCTTAAATTGTTTTTTTAATAATATTTCAGTATTACCGTTTTTTCGGGCGTTAACTACTTCGTTTTTGTATGCATGTTTTGTCATGTAAGTCATGCTTATAATGTATACGATATATTTTATTCAAATCCCAGATTATTTTTAGTTCGTAAATATTATATTTAATAATATAATTCATTTTTATAATAATTATTTAATGGTTAATGTGGAGAATTAATCTCATCACATCATGGAGACAGTTGGTCATACGTACGCATAATTGATGGTATCATTCCCTTAATATTGAAATAGTGTGGAATTGGATGATGTATTAATTATAAAAAATAATTATAATGCTCTATTCTTTTTTTATAACAATTTTAATCATCATTATCATCATCCAAATAATGTACTGATGAAAAAAAATTACACCACTTCGTGGATACAATAAGTCGTACACACACACAAGGTTATATTGTTTTTCATATAAAGTGTAAAAAGAAGGGTATGGTTGTACCATAACAATAATAATTCATAGTTATATATATTATATTGGAATAATTATTTTAGTATGGAAATAACATATAAAGCATAAGTCTAATAAGAAATCAAATTTAATTGAATTGGTAAAACAATTACCTCTTCTGTGGTGGACTTCCATTGGATCTCCTCTTAAGGACAATAGTGATGGTCTTTTTGGAAGACCATTACCTAAATAAGTAAAATAATAATGTTTAGATAAGAATTTTGTAGGTTTTTTTGAGCTATAAGGATCAAGGTAGTGTGGGGAAGTGAGGAAGGAGGTGCATTTTTATAGGAGAGGGGAGGGGAGTCTAGGAATCTTTTAAAATTTTAAACTCATATAAAATGATTTATGATGTAAAATTGTTAAAAAAGTAAATTATTTTGAAACTAAGATGTGTATGATTCTAAATTATCACAAAAAATTTTCATTATAAATGTTTATGTCATAAAAATAACCTTATGTATGGGCATTTACCCTTAGATAAATAATTTAACTCTTACCTTGATAACTTGTATTATTACACTATAGGGTTAATATAGTTACTATAAAATGTCAAAAGAAACCCAATTGTATCATTTGTGAAATATTAAACATTATAATAGTCATTTTAATGAATTATATATTTTTATTAATTTTATGACATTTAATAAAATATTATTTATTTTAAATCATCATTTATGTCAATTTTGATACTATTCATTATTTACATTTTAAAAAATATAATAACAACATGATAACTTCGAAAAAATAATTCCTATATTTTAAAAAATAAGTCTATGTTATTTATAAAATTATTTTGTATCATTAAATAGGTGAAATTAAATTTATTTTTATATTTTTAGTATCATTTATTTGGTATCTCAATTAATTAGCCAATTAGTGTATCATTATTATATAATCCTTTAATTAAATAATTTATTATATAAAAATTAAAAATAAAATATCTTGATGAAAATAAATTTATTATATTAAAAATTAATATTTATAATTCGATTTTTATGTATAACCAAATATTAAAAATTATTTATTTATTAAAATTAGGAATATGACATTTTTAATTAATCTTTAAATAAAATATAATAAATGTCTTATTCTTTCCCAAGTGGCTTGAAAAGATCATAATTTCAGAAAAAGGTTTATTTTTACATAAAAACACTTATAAAATGAAATTAGGGAATGTGTTAGTGTAATTTTATAATATTATTCTTAACATTAATTACTTGATTTACCCTTAACTATGGTAAGTAAACAGTTACCAAAGATACTATTAAAAAATATTTATTTTTTCCTATTAGAATTTCTTTAATAATATTTAAAACCATGTATATCCTATTTTTAAAAATCAATTCAAATAAATGGGAAAATTATGTTTAAATCTAATCCGATAGATGCGGCGAGAAGGCGGGTAAAAGAGACGTTCAAAAGTTCAATAAATTTGTTTGGTTAATTATATTATAAAAATGATTCCAACGAAATACACTGGATTAATATAAGTGTTATTTATCTATTGTAACTTTAAAATCAATTTAAAGTAAAATAAGTATTTAAATGAAAAAGTCATTTTTCAAACAATAATGCAATATTTTTCACTATTCATCATAAAATAAAACTTTTCAAAAAATACCAAAATTTCACCCTAATCTAATTTTGAAATTCCAAATTAAAAAATGATATCTATTATGAAAAATAAAATTTATAAAATTTATAATGCGTTTGATAATATCAGTAACAGATTTCTAAACGACTAGTTTGATAGATCATGGTGCACTCGAACTCAGTGTTGTGTACAACGCAAGCTGTTGAATTATTTAAAAATAAGCATATTGTGGAATCATGGGGTGTTACAATCAAAATGTGTGAATACATTACATTTAAAATTAAAATCATTGAAAACCCAGGAATATCATGTCTTTTTGTATGAGTTGATTACCATTATCATTCTTTATTTATTTTCAAATAATAAGGGGATCGATGCGACACCCCCATATCACTATTGTACTAAATGTTATATAATTTTGGGTTATTTTTAATTTTTATACTTTTGGGTTTTCATCTTTTTATTTTTTAGGTTTTCCATTATTTCACAATTATATCATAATTAGGATAAACTGTGTATAAAACCTTATGTTCAAGGGGAAACTAGTTGAAAATCTTTATGTATGGACTATTTCATTGGAAAATGGTTCGTTCACCACCATGTGGGTCTTGAATGAAACAATTAAAATAAACCATTTCTATTTATGGTGCATGGTGCACGATAGAAATAAGGGCCCCAACACTTAATTACACAATGTTGTATATAGAATGTTCCAATATTAACTTTCAGTGCACAAAATAAATATAGGTATATATGGTCAATAAAAAATAATATATCATACAACATATACATAAATATAAATTATTAATGCCAATAATTCATATGACATCACCAATCTAAAATAATTTCTGGAAAAAGCAATGTAAAATAGAATTAAAAAATTAATATAAACTTGACATTTAAATATTTAAAATAAATATGAAACATAATAAAATTAACTTAAAAACTGAATAGTGGAAACATAAAGGGGAATACAAAAACAATAAAATTGAATTAAAAATAATATAATCTTCACTGGTTCACACAATAGGGTGTTCCTTCCCTTAACAAGACCTTGTATCTAGATTATGATGGTTAGTGGAGTTCACCTCAGTCCCGATTATTGACATAGTTCAACACATGCTTGGTTACAATGATCTTAATAAAAAGAGGAGATTGTGTATAGCATTGGGAGGAAGCTGGGTCAAAATGCTCAACATAGTCCAAAACAGCCTGGGTCACTATGATCACTAGAAGAAGAGGATAATTTTTTGGATTTATTCACATTGGATTGGTGTGTTTGGTTAGTGGAAGTTCCTCAGTTATAACAAGTTCCTTGTGATGTATCTCATGAGATAATTGTTCAGACCCTTCCTTTACATTTTGTGATCTGGGTTCATTTAGATTCATGAGGATGAGAATTGTTTGAGGTGTATCTAATGTAATAGTATGAACCCCCAAACCCATTACTTGTGTGAATTCTAGAGGTGGAGGTGTCTAGGGGATGATTCAAGGTATTAAGAGGGAAATAAAAAGATTTATAGCTAAATATTACTTTCAGAAGGATTGGGAATCATGGGGGATTGTGATATTTTATAAGAAGAGTAACTATAGCATGGGGAGTTAAAATGTGGTATAGAGGCTTAGAGGAAGAGTTTCAGTACTTATTCTATTTTTAGAATCGTTATAGTGTGGAGAGAGGCTATGGTGTGGTGTCTAGGAGGAGTAATTTTGGGGGTTTTATTGATTTTCTGATAGAGGAACAATGGGACATGGATACAGTGTGGTATCCTTCATGGTTGATGGGTTTTGCAGTATGGTGGTATTCATTGCATTATTTTCCATCTCATGGGGTTTCAGATTTATGGAATAGAAGTCACCATGTTTATCAAAAAAATCTTCGAAAGACCCCACTATGGTGTGGTCTGATCCATGGCACTGTGGTATTATTCGTTTTTAGTAGTTTTACACTATGGTGAGGTTCGTTATATCGTGGTGTTAAGTTTTCTAGATTTCTTATAAAATCCTAAACCCTCTCAAAAAACCATCATTCTTATGGATTTTATCTTGGTACATGACTTAACCATGTGTATACCTAGGAGGAATTTCATCCTCTTTTCACTAGATTTCATCATTAGCCTTCGGATATCGGTCCTTGGAGGTTCCTTGTGTGTTTCCATCCTTCCTTCTCCCTGTTTTATTCCAATTCATCATTCAAAGAAGAATTATATCTAGGAAAACACTGTATTTGGTGATATTTTGGTAAGGTAATGATGTGGGTAGTTTTGTTCCCAGTTATTCAAGGTGGTTTCCTTTGATTTGGTGCTCAATGATTGTCTCAATTTTGTTCCTACCATGGGATGTGATTCAGATAGATTTATTTTTGGTAGGGGATCATTTTTATTTCTTTTAGTTATATATATGGGAGGTATCATGATTTTTTTTCTTTTGGGGAGGTAGTATGAAATGACCTACATAATACAATGAATTATTTTAATTAAAACTTAAGGGTAATGGGAATGAAATGCATGATTATCCATTTTTGATATTATTGTTATTGTGATTGTACATAGTTTCTATTGGTGAATTTGTTTTTGTGGTTGATGGTTTGATTTGGAACCCTTATTGTGTGATTATTTATTACCAACTCAATTGGTTAAGAATAAACATCTGGATATTAAATTAGTTATTAGTGGAAATTTTAGTTTTTGTGAAACTTCCTGTTAAATGTAATCTAAATGTTATTAGAATCCCCTTATTAAAATCTAAAATTAAATATGTAAAATATGTGAATAGTGGTTGTGACATGTGGTTGTTTTGTGTGGGGAAGATGAGATTATATGTGTGTGTGATATGTGGAGGTTGTGATGAGGAAGTGGTTGTGATGAGGAAGTGGTTGTGATGTGTGGTGGTGGTAATGTTGGGATTATTGACATGAGGAGGATGAGTTGTTTGTGTTGGTTATGTGTTCTGATATTTTCTTGATAAAAATGGAATAAATTTATTATGATGAAATGGAATGTATAATGGGTTGGAATGGTTAATGAATGATTTAATTAAAATGTGAAGTCTAGTTTGAATTGGTTGATTATTCAATATGAAATAAATGGGATGGATAAATGAAACTGGTGAGTAATGGAAAATGTAGAAATTTTCTTATGTTCTAATTAAATGTGGGATGCTGATCATGTTTTATTGGATAATTGTGTAGTGTTATGCATTTAGATATGGTGGAAAAGTGTTGAAGGCTGTGAGGACTTGGGTGTGATGTTTTTATTTTGGATGAAACTCTTGTTTGAACACATAGGTTGGTATTTTGTTTTGAGGCTATTATATATACATTGTATTTCTATTGTGTTTTTTATATGCACACCAATGAGTCCAACACCATTTCTTGACACCAAAATGTTTCAGTGGTTGTTTTTAACCGCATATAGATGGTGAAAATGGACGGATTGATACATCCTCCCCCACACTCTCTTCAAGGCGACATTGATATGCATGGGATATAATGGCTAGAAGTAAAAAGTGAATTACTAGTGACGATTGATGAGATGATGAGGTGGTTCATGCTGGGGGTCATGCATGGTTGGTGATGAAATGTAGTTTACGTCCTTCATGTTCATGAAACTCTACTATTATGTATATACATCTGTGGCTAATATGTGATTACCCAGGTGTCCTTAGATGAGATGTGTTGTGATGGTCCATATGTCTTCAGAAAATTTGTCTTGTGATGAACCATGTGTATTTGGTGATGTGTGATATGAAGACCCAAGTGTCGTTATGTGATATGTGTTGTGATGGACTGGGTTTCATCAGTTGAGATGTCATGTAATGGAATAGGTGTCTTCATCTAGGATTTTATGAAAGATATGTGAGCTCTAGGACATACGATGTTGGGTTATGAGAGCGGGAAATCATTGGGAATGTGGTATGGGGCATCCTTTTGATGATATAATTCTTAATATGTTTTATTCTTGGATGAATTATTTGGTGAGTGTGCATCAATGAGGTTGGTATTGGTTAGTTTACCTTATTATGTGCTGTTGGTTTTTCAATTTTCCCACAGATTCATTAATATGTTCTTTTGAAATGTGAATAAGGGACACTGGATGTGATCCTAATGATTATACATGTATTCTCAACCTGAACTACGAAATATTTCACTTTTTCTAATAGGTACATATCTATTGATAAAAGTTCATTTTCTATTGGTAAAACATTTTACCAACGTATATGTCCATTTCACTAAATTTTTTGAAAAAACCATATCACTATTTTTTTTCAAAAGTTTAAATAGTTCTATGAAATTATAATTATACCAATATATAATATATATGTTGGATAAAGTGTTTAGAAACATGTTATGGTGAAAAATTTATCTATAGGTAATAAAATTACCCACATATAATATAAATTATTTATAAATTATATTTGAATAAAAATTATAACTTTTTATTACTAGTAAAATTTAGTATTATATTTATTATTTTATCATATATAATACATTGGTTTTAATTATTAAACCGAACATGGTTTTAACACATGTTCTAGCAAAGAAAAAAATTAATTATATTAATAATAAAATATTTTGTACATAACATTGGATCCCCTAATCCCCCATTCCCCTTGTTAGATCCACCAATAGGATCCACCCCCTCAAGGTAACCGATCCATGCCAGTGACCCATCTATGAAACCTAGTAAGCACCAGCTCTAGCACCCCAACTATGTTAGTAGCCCATTCATGCCATGTAATCACCTCCAAGTCTAGTGACCAGCTCCATATAAATGCAATTTTAACATAACAGAATATTTTTTGGTGTAGTCTCATGATCATATAGATCTACTACCATGTTGGAAGGCCCAAGATGCTTGTCATACTTCTCTAGAATCCATCCACAATATTACAACATCATCCTACTTCAATAATAATTCTAAAAAAACAACACATCATAAAATTTGAATCTAAACAACATAGACAAAATAAAACCAGAAACTCAGGAAGTACATCAATATGTACATTCAAAATAGAAACTCAACCTATTAAAAAAATGAAACCCAATATTAATCTTATTCTTCTCTAGAATCCATCCATTATCATTCAACATCGGTTTTTGCTGTAATGATTTACACATTAAATCTATTTCTTTCACACTCCCAGTAATTTTACCTTCACAGTTTCCAACTATAGAAATCAATATACCAATACGATATTAGTATTCAATAAAAATAAAATTTCATTTAATTTAAATTGTATACGATTTTTGTGAAAGAAAGACTTCTATTTTTTAAGTGTTGTAATAACTACAAGTGAAACTGACTCTACCAAGAGAGAAAAAATCTTTTGAATGCAAATTATTTTTGACAAGGAAGGTTTGTTAAAAACTAGATGAAATATAAAAAAATAGACTAGACATAAAGAATACAATGCTAACCAAGCTGAGTGTAGTGAACAGGAGCTTGAAACATTCCAATTCTGGGACACTGTAACACTGTCATATGAACACTAAAAACTGCCGCAAAGAAAAACATAAATGACCTACTGTATCTTCCTTACATACATATAACCACACGGGTATCAGAAATTCCACCACCATCTATCATAATTTCCTCATATCATCAATAAATTACAAAATCATCGAGAAAAATTGTTACAAAAACACAATCAACACTCTAGAAAACTCCCTCGAACCTCTCTTAACAGATCAAAAATGAGACCCCAAACATCCAAGATGATAAGACGGTAATCAATGTAAGGAAACTTCAGGATTAGTCAATCAAAGAAACAATTGGAAATAAAGGTTAATCATATAAACCATGCTGACTTTCCCTGGGAGAAAACTCTCTTCTCCTAGAGACCCAAAGCATAGACAATTATCATATCCACCTCAGGATTCTCTATTGTAGTGATGATCAAACAACCACATCCCTAAGGAAAAAAATATTACTATCCCTTTCTATGACCTTGTCATCACATGGATTCATAATCCAAATAATATTCATCATCATGAAAAAAAACAATCCAAATTAAGCATTATACAATAATAAGATTACAGGCTTCATCAAGACGAGAAATCCAGTCTCACTTCCATAATATTGGTTATTAAATTATAATATTTTATACCTTCATGTATAAATTTTGGTAATCATGAATCCATCCATAAAATAAAGAACTGATCCTATATACCCTCTAATCATCAAAATTAACACCCCCATGAAAAACTAGCTATAGCCACACCAAGTCACACCTTGATGCTCCTCCACGAAAAAACAAAAATACAATAGCTTTGATCCCAAATATTATATTCAAACTCCACATCAATCTATATCCTCCACTTATAGAAATTATTGTAACCATTAAAACATCATATAGAATCTAGAACCAATTGTTAATCTGTTTTGGGAAAACTCAGTCATGCCACAGAAAAAAACTGCAACACTAACTTCAATACTTACTAAAACCAAAGATACAAAATGAATAATATACCAATCATATTCATCAATATGATGAAATAAAATTTTAAACATTTAAAAAACACCAACCAAATAGATTTTTAATTTTAAATGCTTTAAATTTTAGACTGATAATTCCTGTTTTGAAGAATAATAGAGAGAGGAGGAAGGGTGATATGCACTGCACTCACTATTTACATCGTATTCAAAACATGGTCAAGGAACTTGATGCAGTGAACAATAAAAATGTAACTATTCCCATTTATACAATGTTAGGGAACATGCTGAAGAAAATTACAAAAGAATATATTAATATAGAAAATGAAATAACTTTTATAAGCCATAAGCTATCACTGTCATGGTTTACACTAGTATCCCCATAACCAGTGTAAACCAAGACATAATCTATCACTTCTAACATGGTTTAAACTGAAAGTGGGGTAAACCTTATCCCTTTTACTCATGTAAATACTAACCATATTCTATTAGCATCATGGTTTACAAAAGGTACTATGGCCATTTACCCTACGATTAGTGTTAACCATGTTAGGGAACATACTGAAGTATTTTCTCAATGAATAATAAAATGGGTGATATGAACTATACTGACTGTACTATAAATTTTCAAAAAATAATTAGAAGAGTAATAAAGACTTTCATGTATTGAGATATACAAATTCTATGTAGAATAAAGAGAAATAAGGAGTTCTAGATGATTACAACTAGATGTTTTTAAAGGAGGAGGAAGTCCTTGGATGTATTGAGATATACCAAATAATCTTTTCAAATCAACTACCTTAAATTTATATCATAAAAATTTAATAATCAGGTTCATTTCAAAGGATTTATATATAAATTTATAAGCAGTTCTATAAAATTCCAAAAGGATTTTCTATAAACCAATGCAATCATAACAAGTTCATAGTATCTTTAAATATTATAATTTCCATTTTAACGTTCATTGGACTCTCAATAGTTGTTCCCTATTTGAAAAAATATAATGAAGTTGCGGCAGGGAAATTCAAGGATATAATAAAATGAGAAAAAAATAAATAATTTTAGAAAAAATTGACTAATGAACCATAGATACTTCAGCTAGCTCAACAATAGTATCAAATGGAATTAATAATTTTGGAGGTTGTTAAAAGCCTTGCCACAATTGTGTTATAAGTCATGTGAATCCCATTTGATGATGTGGATGCATGTGCTATCTAGGAGATGGTAAATGAGAATAGTTTATAGAAAGGCCACCATCTAGGAGTGCTATTTTCATCATTGAGTTCTCTTGATGGTCTTGTCCATTGAATCTAATCAGTGGGCCATGTGTTGTGATAGTAGGAGATGAAATTCAAGTATGATTACTAAAAACTCCACCAGAAGAAGAATATTGATGATAAAAATACTAATGATGGCCTTGAATAGCCAATAATGTTGTTTCTAATGTTGTAGACCTTATCACACTATTTAAATTAAAATATTTTGCAGAAGTATTATAATAATACAATTTTCAATCAAACTTCTTAAAATAAATAGGAAAAACTATGACAAGAAATATGATAAAAAGTACAATATACTAATTAACAATACATAAAACACAAAATTTTAAGGGAATTGAACACCACATTTGTAATGAAATTAATCATTTAAAATTAATATTGTTCATAGTGAGAGAAAAAAATGAAAAAAACCCCATAAATTACATGAAGGTTGTTGACATTATTCATTGAGGTGAAACCCCAAAAATATTATAGGGTTTAATATTGAAGATATTTCACTTTGATTCCCACACCACATACCAAACAAAACTAATATAATAAGACAACATATCTTTCACTTGGTTTCAAGGTTGTTGCTATAAAATTTTTACATTTAAAAACTTAATAAATGAAATGAATATCAATGAGAAAAAGTAAAGATTGACATGATAGAGGGGTGGTGATTAAAATTTATAGTCATATCAAGGATGAAATAGAGGTGGTGATTAATTGAAATAATTATTAGGGCATACCTCGCATGGGTAAGGCCAGGTGGGGAAGATCGGTGATAGTGGGGGTCGAGCAGGGAAGGTCAAGGACGACGAGGGATGAACGAGGAAGGTCGGGGAGGATGGGTTGAGGACCGGATGTGGGAGGTAGGACATTGATGGGATGGGGAGGTTGAACGGGGAGGTAAGAAAGGGAGGGCGAGAAGTGGGGAGGTAGAACGGGGGAGGTGGAATGGGGGAGGTGGGGTGGGGATAATATAGGGAGGTGGGACGGGGAGGCGGGACGGGGAGGCGGGACGTAGGAGGCCGGACAAGCATGGGGAGAAGTTGGCGTAGGTTCTTGTCACAGTGGAAGCGTAGGATGACCTTGTACCCAAATTTTATAATTTCCATGATCAATGATTAATCCAGGATCAATACAACAATTAATTCCAGTATCCACGATATTGAATAAAAGATAATTAAAAATGAGAGAACTCGGAACTGAGAAGAGAGGATTAGACAATTTTTTTTACAATTAATTTAATAAAGTTAAAGAATTAACTCCAAGGTGATTCATTATTTATTGATGCATCCAACAATGAGTCTTAGTGTAGCATCATTGCAATGAAGAATCTAATGATAGGTATCCTCTAGCGGTGATCCACACATACTCAACGTATCTCCAGATGTCGCCGAAGGAATCTCTAGGTGCTTGCATGGAAGATCCTTGTTCTTGCGATGTTTACCTTGGATCACCATGAGAATTGCATCCAAATCATTCTCTTTCATCTGGTGGAGGAGGATTTCTCTCATTCTTGAGAGCATTATTAGAGAGGGAAGAGTTCTCTATACTCGAGAGCTTTTCTCTAAGGATGTTAGGCACACAATTATTGGTTAGTCAATGGAATGAATCATTGGATTACATAGAGAATAATTAAATAACAGGGAATTTAAGTCACTAGGTAATAATAAATAATTTTCACAGGTTCTATTACTTAATTTCTTTTTCCATGTGAAATCCCTATATCAAATAATAATATAAATTCTATTATTTCCATGAAATGTTATTAACTTGCACATTATATTTAAAATATTATTTTAGTAAATTATATTTAATATTTTTTCTCACTAGACCCATAAAGTTTTCTACCAATCCTCCATAATATTTACTAGGCCTTGAATAATGACTATTTATTTATTAAATCAGTATAACTTCATTATTAACTGATAAAAAAATATTTTTCCACAATATATTCTCTCTAATAACTACGAACTAAATAAATGCAATCAGAAATACATGAATAAATATTAAACCCCAAACATGAATAATATTTATTAAACTTGTTAAATAAATAAATTATTTATCTGAGATACTGGGTACACTTAGTGTGTGGCCCTCTATGCCTCTTTCTCATGGGAATTAGGAGAGCTTGCCTAAATTTCAAGATTACTATCTAGAAATGGGTCATGGAACCCAAGAGAAAAATGTTGATGTCACAACAATATTCCACCTCATAAAAACACTTACAGTGCAATATAATCCCTTTATCCCAATATCTCCAATAACGTGGGTTGCATGAAAGTGCCATTAACCCATGTACTCAATTTATCATTTTTGACTTCTCAAAATTTAACTTTCCAAGAGAACACTATGTACATGGATTTAGTTAGGTTTTATCATTTCCATCAAAGGTCCTGAGATGTCTACTTCTATTGAAGGGACAAATCATTCCTCACATTATTCATTAATGTAGTATTAATCATGAAACACCTAACATATCCCACCTCTCCACAAATATCTATCATCACGGTTTTCATCAATACATCTAATTGCATGATTTATAATAACCATTAACAAAAATATTAAAGTCTAAAGACTAATACAAACATCTGAAGATAGGAACATCCAATGACACATATGAATGTGGATTTCCTACTGGCATGTCTTGTTCTCATAAAATCCACCTGGATTGTACCTAGGGTGCGCACCATGATAAGGTACCTCAATGTTTCATGAGCTCCCACCTTTGATCGCCTGTATCTTTTATGTCCCTTCAAATGATATCATCCGGCCATACAAAATATATTCAAGAATAGTGTCACAGCCCTTCTGGGTTCTCATAACAGGGATCCTTTATGAACTTTTAGTGTAACAAAGTTTCTTAGGACATTATCACATATTATGTAATTCATAATATAATTCATGATCTGATAAATAGTTTATTATTATACATCCAATGAAAATAGGTTTATCATAAATTACAATGAAGTTGGATTCTAGGGAACTAACTCCAACAATGGAGTGGTGGGATGAGGGAGGCTGGGCAAGGAGGGGGAGATGTTGGGAGGCAGAACTGGTGAGGGAGCCGGGATACAGTTTCAAGCATATTATTATGTTCAATACACTATTTGAATTTGTTAACTATTTCAATTGTTATTGAAAATATATTTTAAATTAAATACAAATTTAAATATTTTTAAAAGTAATTTTGTTTATTTGTTTGAATTTTTTTTAAAAATATTTTTTTAAAAATATTTACAATGGATTCAAAATTAGCTCATATGTTTTTTAAGATGGATGATAATATTTAAAATATATTTATAATGGGTCCTTTCTACTAACACTAATACCCTTCATTTTTTCCACTATTAGTAAGTTGAGTGTTAATCTGGTGTGACATCCAAAAACCATAGCTAACATGTTTATAGATACTCACATGATATATATATATATATATGTTTTTATGTCTGTCTATATTAATTCCAACAAATATTTTTCATTTAATAGTTATATTAATTTGATTTATAAATATATATTTGTATTAAAAAATGATTTTTTGTTGAAAATATATATATTTATTTTATTGTATAACATTTAATTATAAAAAAAATTATTGGAACAATTTTTTGTAATGGTAAAACATTTTTGGATAATAATATTTATTAATAAAAAATTCATGTGTTGGTAAAAATGGTATTATTAAATTGAAAAGATGACAGGATTGACTGTTATTAATAGTTTTTTTGGTATTTAACAATTAATATCAACCGATATACCTATTAGTAAACACAAATTTTGGTAATTAAAATTAATACTAGAAAAACCAAATTTCTATTGGAATTAATCATTTTAACCAACACATATATTATTTTTCACTAATTTTCTATTGGTAAAATCGACATTTTTGGCATTTTTATATATATAAAGATTGTTTTTTATGTTTCTAGGAAGAATTCAAGGACTGTTCTAGATATTTCATTCTTAGAATTTAGGGCTCTTTATATGTCTCTGCCTTAAGACTTACTTTTGTGTACTTATTTGGTTACTCTTGCGTTTTTTCCTTAAGCATGCATTATAGAATGGTTTTACTTTCCAATATTTTAAATTATTCCATGTATTTGTTTTGTAGTTTTCATTATATCTCTAAATCCTATTTTATAAAGATAGAAATGCCTCCCATATGTGATAATTTTTATACCCTTGACGCTTGACATCATCCTGGGGATGACTCGAGGTGGGAATCTGGGATCATTATCTCCCTTCCTTCATTTACAGTAGAATATGACTAACATTGGAGGGAGGTGTCATAAATGAGTGGAATAAAATGATCTGTTAAGATATGGGATGCAATTTTTTGTTTGTAAATATGATAATTTCATGGGTTGGTAGGAAAATAATGTCATTTAATCTTGATGTGTTGCATAAACTAAAGGATAACAACTAGAACATAGAATTTTGAGGCCTCCTATGATCATATGAAAGGAATCTAAGCATACCAAAAGACCATTTTATGTGATTCCTCTTTCACGATAAAGACCTAAGGCAGGTGAATTCATAATGATTTTTTTTCTAATCAATGTTTGGTGGTCTTGGGAAGTTAAAATTAATTAAATGGGTATTAGTAAATTAAATTCTATTAGTAATTATGTATCCTTAGATATATCCTTATATATGGATCCTAGAAGATGTTTTCTTGTGGTTTAGACTGGTGAGGTCTAGTTGGCTATGCATCGTTATCGTTGGATAGTTGATCTGATTAAGAAGGAGGATTACTGGTAGAGGATATTACACAGCTTCAGCGGTAGAATTTAGAGAAGTATGAGGGAAATGTCTTTGATCTGGGGATAAAGTGATGGTTAGAGGATCTTGATTTCACTTTCAGTTTGATACGGTCCTAGGAAGAGTAATGGTTCCCAGTAGAATTTATTCAGATGAGAGGTGTAACACATCAGTGGTGGGTATTGTATTTTTTGAATAGAAGGTGATAGATTTTTTGTAAGAGTACTTCTAGAAGGAGTTCTAAATAGAGTTTTTATCATCAACCATGAATGTATTGAATACTAAAGTGTTTCTTCCCCTTTAGTAAAGGTGTATATGTATGTGGGAGCTTAGGATCAAGTTCCTAGAACTTTTACATTTCAACCCAAATATTTTCCCTAATTAGGAGTCTCGTGCATGAAATCCTGAGGAGGCGCTTCACCCTTCTATCCTACATGAAGTTATTCCTTTTATGTTTCCAATGTACTTGGACGATCATAAGAAGGTGTAAGTGATTCAGAAAATGAACTCATGAGGATTTATACCACGAAAGGGGAACCAAAGGGTTCCTTTCAAGGAGAAATGTTTTATATGGTAGGTCTCAGGTGCCAAGGACATTAAGTTTTTAACTAGTGGGGAGATGACCTCAACAACTTCCTTTTTGGACTTCTAGTTCTAGCAGTTTCTTTGATTATTATAGGGTCCTTAGATTGGAATAATCTATATGTGGGTCAACGGTCATAATGAAAATTAGTTCCCAATGTTTCTTAATGATTAGTTAAGTGTATGTGTTTAGGTTTAGCATCATCCCCTGTAACAACGGCCAATGAGTCTGTTTCAGCAGAAGGGGCTACATGATTATAATCCAATGAGAGTAGATGGGGGAAGACAATGGAAAAAATGAGGCTGTTTATCATCATAAGGGACCATGACCTCATTATGAACATGAAGGGGTTCATATGTAGTGAGGTAGGAGAGTTGGATGTAGATAGTTTCATGAAGTATAGGTTCCTATTCGGGGGGACCATAGATCATTAGAGTACGACCATCTTTTCATCTAATCTTGTTTTTTACATGTTTTTTTGGAGATTCTAACTCCTTTTTTAATCCCACTCTAGTCCATGCTATGGAACTATACATAGAGATACTTCAAATTCCCATATCATTGAAAATGCCTATTAGAGGCAAGGCCATCTTATATGATGTGTTCCATGGGTGTAGACTGATTATTGAGAAACATCAGTCATGTGGGGATCTTTTCTTGTCATGGATACAATCATAAGAGATCATCCTTAGTATTTACTACTTTTATTCCATGTGTGATGTTATTGACTACATCTAGAGGATGGTAATGTTCTCATATGTGGATAATTAATGTTCACTTTTCATTAGTGAGCAGAGATATCAATTGGAAAGTAGATACATGGAGCCCCTTCTTTCTTGGATGGTTGGGTTGTCTATGGAATGAGTAGATACTGTGATGGTGGAGGCTTCTCGGGCCATCAGAGAGTCCCTTGATGTTAACTTTCTGTAGGTTGTGACACTAACCCTCAACATGATATCATGTTTAGGATAAATGTATATCCCGATGCTTCTACATTTTTAATGGGACATTATCAAATGGTACACTATGAGTTAAGGGAGTTCAGGATTCAGATAGATGATCTGATGAAAAATGGTTTCATCTACCCTGGTGTGTCATTGTGGGGGTGTTGAAGTGTTATTCTCTTAGATGGTGGATAGTAGTCCGAGTCTATATATAGACTACCAGAGGTTGAATCAGGTGAATATCAAGAATCACTATCCCCTTATATGAATTGGTGATATTTTTTACTAGATAAATTGAGCATGTTGGTTCTCTAATATTTATCTATGCTTTGGGTATCCCCAGTTGAGTGTGAAGGATGAAGATATCCCAAAGAGTACATTATGGTGTAGGTATGGGTACTTCGAGTTTACAGTCATACTAATAAGTGTTATAAACGTACCATCCAAGTTCATGGGACTCATGAACTCTATGTTCTCTGTGTCTCGAGACCAGTTCATAGGCATGTTCATCGAAGAAATACAAATCTACTAGATGTAGGAGTCGTAGCATGATAATCATCTCAAGGATTTCTTATTGGTCCTTTGATGATTCCAGCTCTATAGAGAATTTTCCAAGTTTATGTTTTGGAATCATGAGGTGTATATCCATGGTAATGTAGTGTTCCAATAGTGTGTGGCCATAGGACCATTAAAGATCAAGTAATTTTTTTATTGGGTAGCATCGAAAAATGTGATGGAGAATCATATTTTTCTCAGTCTTGTGGGATATTACCAGTGGTTCATGTATAACTTCTCATGGATTTCATCCCAATTGACAACCTTGACTAGGAATGACCAAGTGTTTATCTGGACTAATTAGTGTTAAGAATAATTTTACTACCTGATGGGGATATTTATCAATGCTCTAATGCTTTAGTTTCTATTGGAGGTGGTGAAGATTATGGTTTTTTGTGATTCTTCACGCCGGGGATTAGGATATGCCTTGATCTAGAAGAAGGTAATGATATCTTAGGGGTCTAGGTAGTTACTCCCCCAAGAGTGTAATTATTCTACCCATGATGTGGATCTAGCAGTGATTGTACTTTCACTAAATATATGGAGACATTACCACATTAGGTAATGCTTCTTCGTCTTCACTGAAAATATAATCTTGACATATATCATTTCTCAATGTGACAAGAATCTAGAAAAATTGTGGTGGATGGATTATAACAAGGATTGTAACTTTTATATCTCCTAAGCCTTAGGAAAGGTTGATTTTATGGATGACACATTAATTAGAATGTCATGAATGGATTTTGTTTAAGAGTCCTACTATTTTTGGGGGAAAATGGAGGAGATAGAAGCCTCGCACATGGATGCAACAGTGATTTTAGGAGGAAGGTTATTATTTTAGATGCTAGTTTTGTATTGTATGATGTGTCATGTGGAGATGTCTTAATGGGGAGACTCATAGGTAGAGGTTATCTTTTACTGTTTTGGTCATGGTTATGCTACAAAGTGATGGTTAGAGGATGGTATGAGCCGAATGATGTTTTAGGGGATGATGCATGTTTTTACGATGATTTATGAGGGAGTCCTTCATGATTTCCATATTTAAACATTGGATGTGAACCTAGTAGAATATAATATCTACTAATTATTTAGGATACAGTGTGGTGGCCAAAGATTAAACAAGACGTGGTAGAGCTTGTGGCTCTATGTTTGGTTTTCCATCATGTAAAAGTAGAACACCTTGTACCTGGTGGTTTGTTACAACCCCTAGATGTACTTGACTTGTATTGGGATGAAATCTAAATGGAATTTTTTATATATTAACTCCATTATTAGGGAGGTTGTGATGATGTTTGGGTAATCAAGGACCATTTGATGAAATTAGATCACTTCCTAGCGATTAGTGAGCTATGCACCATGGATGTCTAGTCAATGAGGTATATTGATGAGGCCAGTTGGTTATATGGAGTTATAATGTATATTATATTAGATCAGTAAGCTCATATTAAATTATTTGTCTTTATAGGATTTCAACATGCTATTGGCACTTAGTTACACCTCATCACTGCATTTACCCTTCATACTGATGGTCATACAGAGCAGATAATCCATTAATTGGAAGATATATTATGGGATTTTATTTTGGAATTTGGTAGATATTGGGTGAATCACTTGAATTTTGTTGAGTTTTATTAAAATAATATATACTAATCATTCATTGTAATGATCCAATTTGATTATTTTTATTGGTGACCCGGTTGTTCTTCATTATGTTGGGATAATGTAGGAGAGTCATCATTTTTTTGATCCGATGTGGTGTAGAGCACAACAGGGAAGGTTCATGTTGTTTGTGAGATAATTAAGATGAAACAACACTATCAGAAGTCTTATTCTGATCATATTAGGAGGTAATTGGTGTTTACATTGGCAGACCATGTGTTCCTAAATATATCTCCTCATCGTGGGTTGCGCAGTTTTGGTAGGAGTGTAAGATGTTACCCTAGTTTGTTGAGCCCTTCGAGGTGCTGGGGAACAATGGTGATGTGGATAATTAGTTGGATCTCCCAACATATGTGGACATGATTCATGATGAAATCCACGTATCTCATCACAGTCATTATCTTTATAATTACTATAATTTAATTAACTGGGGATAGTTAGATTTTGATGATGACATGACATTTTGGGAGCAACTAGTAGAGATCTAGGATCGTCAGGAGAAGGTGTTGTGTGGAAACTAAATTAATTTGGTTCATGTAGTATGGAGGAATGGTTTATTGGATTATTTTACTTAGGATCATGATATGTATATTTGCGCCAAATACCCAAAATTTTCTTTGAGTTTTTTTTCGTTTCCTTGTTGGTATGATGCTTAAATCTTATTGGTTTGTGAGATGTGCATCTCCTTGATGATAATGCGTGTCAAATATTACATCACATGAAGATGGGAAATTCACTTCCTAATTAAGATTTTTTATATTAAGAAAAATATTAAAACCATATGGGAGATCCAATTTCCCCCAAATCGAATAATATATTGATATGGAAAGTTGAATTCCTTGATTTGTGTGATTAAATCCATGCAATGTGTTATTTGAGGTAATCATTAGCTTGAAATGTGTATAGGATGTAATTATGGTGAAATTGGTTGTGTGGGATGTGTTGTAGATGTTATATGATTTTGGTTATGTTTTTAGTTAGTGGAAGTTCCCTAGATGTAATGAGATCCTCGAGAGGCATCTCATGAGATTGTTTTTTGAACCCTTCATTTCCTTTTTGTTCTCTTATTCTATTTTGATTATTGTGGATGAGAATCAGTTGAGTGGTATCTGATGTAATGGTCTAAACCTCATGACCTATTACTTTGTGATAATTCTAGTGGTGGGGGTGTCCAGGGGAAGCTCTAGGGGAGTTGGAGGTAAAGAGGTGTCGATGTAGCTGAAAATTCAACTGAGATGGATTCTGTGGCATGGGGGGATTATGTTGCACCATAAAGAGAGTCACTGTGGTGTGTAGAGATTGAATACAATGTAGAGTCTGGGATTAAGATTTTTGGTTTTTCTTCTATTTTTTTAATAACTATGACGTAGAGAGAGTCTATGACATGGAGTTAGGGAGGAGTAATTTTAGTGGTTCAATTGATGTTGGGTTAATTGTTCCATGGAATTGGGACGAGGTATAGCCTCCTTCCTGGTTGATGGGGTTTGAAGCATAGTGGTTGTAGTTTAACCATGGTCTCTATCCTAGTTTTGTAGATCTATGGTTTGGACCTCACCCTATTTCTCTGACAGGGATTTGACTATCCCTACTTTGGTGTGATCCCTCCCCTTAAACCATGGGTTTATCTATTTTTTAGAGTTCTGTGTCATGGTGAGGTTGGTTGTACTATAGTATTATTTTTTCTAGATTTCCTATAAAATCCCGAACCCCCTCTAACCCATAATTCTTCCAAAATTTCTCTTGATTCTTGGTTGACCCAAGTGAATCACATAGATTTATTTTAGACAATTTTCATTTTCTTTCAACCCCGTCCTTGGGAGATCAATATTTGGGGGTCCTAATTGAGTTTCCTTCATCCCCTTTCCCTATTTTCTTCAGATTCTTCATTTGAGGAAGGATATTGTTAAGGAAAATATTTTATTTTTTGTTTTTTTGGTAAAGTAATGATGTGGTCTATTATGTTCTAGGTTGATCGAGGTGTTTCCCTTTATTTTGGTGCTCGATGGTTTTCACCATCTTGTTCCAACTTGGGCATCAATTCATAAATATTTGATTGAGGTTGGGGATCCTTCATCTTTCTTGTATTTTTACACAAATAAGGGATAATTATTTTTTCTTTTTAGGGAGGTATTATTAACTTGAATAATGAAGATAAATAATTATTTTACTTGAAATTGAAGGGTAAGGGTAATGAAATATATGTTTTAACCCTTTTGACATTATTATTAATGAGATCATACAAGGTTGATTCCATTCTAAAAATCATACCCATCAGGGTATTTGTTTGTGTTGTAGTTGATATGATTGTGGAACCATTGTTGCATGATTTTTTTGTTATCACCTTGAATGAAATTAACTATGAATAAATTTCCAAGAAAAAAATTTCAATCCCATGGATATTATAGTTTGTTTGAGAATTATTGTTAAATTTAATATAAATGTGATGAGAAAACCCTTGATAAAATCTAAAATAATATATGTGAAATATGTGGAAAGTGGTTGTGACATTGGTTGTGGTGTGTGGGGTAGATGTGATGAGATGTGGGTGTGATACATAGAGGTTTTGTTAAGTAAGTGGTTTTGATGTGTGGTTGTGGTAATGTGGATCTTATTGACATGATGAGGATGGGTTTTTTGTGTCAGTGATGTGTTGTGAAAATTTCTTGGAATAAATGGAATTAATTGATAAAGATGATGTATAATTTATAATTGGTTGGAATGGACAATGAAAAATTGAATTAAAATGGGAATTGTGGTTAGAATTTTTTAATTCTTAAATATAACATAAATAGGTTGGATAAATGGATTTGGTTAGTAATGGAAAACCAGAAAATTAAGATAACATGAAATGAAAGGTGTAATGTGGCTTGTCATTTTTGAAATTCTTGTGTGGTGTTATACATCTAGAGGATTCAGTGAATGTAGCCAATGATGCAAGGCTTTGGGGGAGAGGTTGTGAGTTGGGATGGAACTCTTGTTCTGAACCCATAGGTTGGGAATCTATGTTAAACATATTATATATACATTGTATTTCCATTGTGATTTCTATATGCACCCCACCCATATTGAGAACCACGTTATGATGCCCAAATTCTTTGGGAGGGGGGGTGGTGTTTTCCCAACATCTATATGGTGATGAAAGATGGATGGATACCCCCTTTTCCCCCTCTCTCTCTTCCATGAAACGTTTATATGCATAAGATATGATGTCAAGATGTCAAAACATCACTAATGGTGATGATTTATGAGATGATTAGGTGGTTAATGGTGGTGGTCATGCATGGTAGGAGGAGGGAATGATGTTGATGTCCTTCATGTTCATAATACCCTCCTTTTATTGATAAACTATTGTGTTTGATATGTTATCTGATAGACCATAAGTCTTCAGGTGAGATACATTGTGATGGGAAAAGTGACTTTGGGAAAGATGTGTTGTGATGAACCAAGTGTCTTCATGGGAGATGTGATGTGATGGATCATGTTTCATCAGGTGGGAAGTGTTTTGATGGAGAAGGTGTCTTTGGGTGAGATGTGATGCGATGGACTAGGTGTCTTCAGGTAGGATTTTATGGATTATATGTGAGTTCCATGTTGTATGATGTTGGGGTGAGTGAGCATCAAATTGCTATGAAAGTGTCATAGGGTACCCTTTTATCATTATGATTCCAAATATGTTTTATGGTTGTATGTGTTATTCGGTGAGCTTTCCTGTGTGAGGATGGGATTGGTTAGTTGATCAATTTAGGTGTTTATCTAAAAGGTTGGGGCCAAAGCCACAATTTATTATTAAAGAAAAGACCTCTTTAGACTGGGTAGAGGGAGACCAATTACATAGCTCGAAGGCCCAAGGCCAAGTGACCTGAATACAAGGCTTGAAAGCCCATTTTTTGGCACAAATGACCCCTTGGTTAATAGTACTGCTACAGTACCCACGCTACTATAGTACCTTCTATAGTACCACCACCGCTAAAGTGCCTGCTACAGTACCACCACTGCAACAGTTCCACCACTGCTATAGTACAGCTACAGTGCCTTGCTAAAGTACTTCTAGATTACCTTAGAAATTCACCCCTACCCTAGATTTGATCCTGGGTCTTTTGGATGCCTAGCATGAGCCTATACAACTAGGGTACATGATTATTGTCAACCAATTTTAGTGTTGTTAGTTCTATTGTTTTACCACATGATCATTAGTATTCTATTTACACATGTGAATGAGAGACATTGGATTTGATCCTATTAAGTATACATTTTTTCTCAGCCTATATATATACAAACCATTCTTCAAGTTTCTTAGAGGTCTTAATGGACATTGATTGATATTTGTTGCCCAAAAATTTGGACCTATTTTTATGTCAGTACATTAGGAATTTCTTTTAGGTACCTATTTGGAGACTCTTGAATTCTTTTTCTATACACATTTAGTGTTGTATGCTTTTTGGTTTGTTTATATTATATTATGTTATTGATTTATTTGGTTATTTTAATTATATTTCTTCATCCTATTATACAAATAGAGAAATGCCGCTCATATGTGGGATTTTTATACCCTTGGTTCTTATCACTAACCTAGGGTTCTACTAGAGGTGGGAATCGAGTGTCATTATCTCTCTTACATCACTGTTATCCTAGGAGGGGTACCATTGAAGGTATGGGGCCATGGAAAAAATTTATTGGTTTTGGTTCTGTGTTGTTAGTGTGTTTAACATCGACAATTCATTATTCATTAGTGTTATCCCTCCCTTTGTGGTTTATATATTGATTCTTGATTTTTGTTCTTTGTTGGGTGGGTGACATTGCTGGTTAAAAAATTTATATTTTTAGGATCAAGGTTTGATGAAAGGATTTAAGGTAGGGGTAGGTTGTATTAGAGAGGGCTGTGGAATGATGTTGAGGCCCTGCCCATTTCTAACTCTACTATGGATTCAGTTTCCTTCACTCCTTTTCCAACATGTCAGGTGTAATGGTCTACAAATAAGTTTCATGATGTTCTATTTGAGTTTTATATGAGGTTATAAGAGACACATCTTACATATGATATTTCCCTTGTTTTTTATTGTTGAGGAACTGGTATGATGGCTACTGAGATTGTTAGGTGGCGACACCTTCCTTGTGGAAATTTTGTGGGCATGGATGGAGGTGGTTTGGTCTGGCCATCAATGGGGTTTTTGTAGCATGGCTCTAGTTGGATCAAAATCAATTTTGGTTAATAATCCCAATCTATTTATCTCATTGTAATAGTATTTTTCGATTATAATGATTATATGATAAGTTTCCTAGCATGAAGTGGCTCACAAAGCCCAGGGAGTGATGTGGTCGATCATAGGTGATGGGTTCACAAGTCCATCATTTCAATTGTTTTAATTTGACTTTTTATTTTTAATATGGGAAGTTTTATTCCCTCTTAGTCTTCTTGGTCATTGAAATTTTTTTTGTTACCCCTAATCCATAAAAGTGATTTTTTCATGAAAACACATCATAGATTTGTAGGTTTTATGATATTAATTAAATTCCTATATAGGGATTTTTTATTTGAAAATGGTTTTCAATGTTTGAATTAATTATTTACTATTTTTATATTTTATTAACAATAATATGAATATTTTTATCGGATTAATCTGAAAGAAAATAAATAAATAAAATTTCCATGAAATATGTTCATATTGTCAGATGCACACCTATTCTAGATCATGAGTGGGTGTATAAAATTTGATATTCCATTTTTTTTTATTTATTAAATGGTCAAAAGTTTAATTTATGATATTTTATGTCGATATAAAGAGAACATAGACTTTAAAAAAATATAATGTATAATTAAAAAGAGGATTAATTAGAAAAAGTAACATATACATGTGAACTAAATTTCATAAGTATCAAAACATAGTTTATAAAATTTTAACTTTAAAATCAGAATTAATAATAAAGAATTTTAATATGAGGTCTATATACACACATTTGGGGGTGGGATTAGGGTGTTAAAAAAATTTATTCTTATATAAAATATAATTGGATATTGTCCTTCCATTTTCTATGAAACATAGAATATATCACAAAAATAGCATAACCACACTACAAAATGTAGAAATTAAAAGTTCCTAGATATCAAGATTATACTTGGTCCACCCACATGAGGATACATCCAAAGAGAACATATAAATTATTTGTTGATATCATTAAAAATAACTACTTTACTTGTTGATTATTACGATATTTATGATAAGATCATTGATCATTTAATATCTATGGAATATTTCAATATTTTACATGTTACTTTCTAAGAGGGACACAAATGATGATAACAGTCACACATAGGTCATTCCTAAAATTATAAAAATCAATAAAACAAAACCTGATATACAAAGGCCTTCTCTATGAGTTTTTAATATTATCTACAAAGAGCTTCCTGATCTTTACAAGTGTGAAAAAAATTTAACTTCCTAAAACTGATCTTCCTTGACAATATATTTGGTAACATATCTCTCTTTAAATCTCATATCTTTAATTAAGTCCCTATTACCCTTCCACCATATTTTATCATATTTTTTATGTATGATCTATATTATACTTCATACCATCTACATAGAAATATTCTTCTATACCGTGATCATTTTGAAATTCAAAATAAATATTTAAACTCCAAATAAATATTCAACTTATTATATATAAATCTAAACCATTAGATCTTTATTATACTATTCATTACCATTAATCTCATTTTTTTCTAATGAAATCCTTTCGAACCCATCCATGCCCCATAAAAAATTAAAAATCAACAAATTCCATAAAATTTATTAAATTTACAAATATCAGTGTGATATATACTATTACGGTGTGGTAATATAGTTACTTCCATATTTTTATCAAATTTTCAGACCCATTGTGGTGTGATGATATTATTTGTGACATAATATGAAAAATATCAACAAAACATTGCTCCAAAAATCATAGTTTACATATTTAGGAATGATCCTCTTATGTCATGGTGAATCCAATATACAATGATGTGATGTGAGGTTCCCCATTTTTAGATCAATATCTTATTGTGGTGTGACTTTTTTACTTCATGGTGAAATGTTTCATTCTTCACCAAATAGAATCACATCAGAATTTCATAGCATCCTTCTTATGGTGTAATTCATATTATCATTATACAACCCACATGTCTCATCATGATCTCCTTAAAAATATTCCAAACCATACTAGTGTTGTGGTGTGGCATTTGGATTCATGAAGAAACCATTGAATCATGGAATGATGAACCTAGTTGTGGCATGATTTTGTGTCAAATATTAAAACCACTTACAAATATATCTCTATGTTTTAAAAAAATATTATTATTTCTTTAATCATCATAATATAATTTATTAACCACAATATTACACATTAAATTCATATATTGAATTTATAAACATAAATAAATATATAAAATCCTATATCTAATTATTCCTTTAGAAATTACATGATAAGAAACTATCCTCACATCATTGGGATAGTCACAATTCCTTAAAAAAACTATAATCATGTCTTTTCCATAGACATCAGTCATAATGTAAAGACTCTAAGACATATTCTAATATTTACAATGATCTTTTGAGTCATTTTCAATAAGAACCGAAAATATATAAGTGACATTCTTTCTTCATGTCTATACATAATTATTTAATCTTATATCTACCTTTATATCTTTCTTTTAGACCACCATTAATTTCTATGAAACATTATAATTTTTTATCAAATCCAATAACCAATTCCTTGGTTATGAAATTCACGCAATTTGGATTTTATTGAAAATCAACCATGATTCCATGTAGCATACTAAACTACATTCTATTCCTCCATAAAGTAAATGGATTCATAGACTCCTCATGTTCCCCATTTTTAATAAAATAAGAAGATCTCATTCTATATGTATTTTTTAATTTCATCACATACAATAATCTCCCCTTATATTGGACAATTCAAGAATAAATAATTTTCAAGGTCTATTTATTTTTTAAATAAAACCATGAGACCATCCCATTTTTTCGTTGATTTTTTGGTAATATTCACGTCCTTATCCATATTCTTCTTTATTGTAACCTAGAAAACTATTATTAAAAAATTTGTTTTCTTATATGACTAAAATATAAATATATGAAATAAAAAACTATCTAAATTACTACATTTATGTCCATATTTTTTAGATATTATTCTCCTTTTCCCCACTTCATCATTTTTACGTGACATGATGGGTTCTTATTACTGAGTCTATATAAATTTGTTCATATATATTATTCCCTATCGAATATTTTTCCCTATGTAATCTTACTATAATATCAATATAAATAACTACAATGAAAAAAATATTCTAATAAAGTAATATATTCATCCAAGATGGTAAATTTACAAACCTCCTTAATCCAAAAGCAGTGGTTGAACCCCCAAGGTTCAATCGATTCCACTCAGACACTGGTATTTCTAATTTTTTTTGGTGGAAATGGATTCCACTTTCTAATTCATTCCATCATTTTCCATATGTATCACTCATTTCTCCACTTTCTATTTAATTATATTAAACTATATATAAATGTGATTTTTGTGAAAGTGTTTCACTAGATTATTGGTCAACAATATCACACTCTTGTTACCACAATGAATCACCAGGAAGACTTTCACATCTTTAAGAATATCTTCTAACTACTACATCATTCAAATAAGGTGTATACATAATTTTTTTGAAAAAATATAACCCACTCAATATGTGTTAAGATAATTTCACTATTGATTCTCTCTTATCCATTCAAACTACACACTCCCAATAATGAAAACTCATCCATTTATGGATTTTCAA
This sequence comes from Viscum album, assembly GCA_963277665.1. Classification (NCBI taxonomy): domain Eukaryota; kingdom Viridiplantae; phylum Streptophyta; class Magnoliopsida; order Santalales; family Viscaceae; genus Viscum; species Viscum album. The sequence goes on from OY728121.1 coordinate 1,123,956,657, forward strand.
TCCATAATGTCTTCAGTACATGTTGTATATGAATATAAAATCAGATTAGGTGAGTTTCGTATAATAAAAAACCAAACCATATTTGAGAGTAACATTAATGTGCCTCACTATCCTTTTCATAGTTATGAGATTTTTTCCTTTGGATTACATGGAAATAAAGTTTGAAAAAAGGTAACATGAACAATTTCTAACCTAGTTATTGTCAAATATAAAAATCTTCCAATCATTTTTTGATAAATTATTGGATAAAATAATTTCCCACCCTCATGATTCCTTAGATTAGTTCCAATGGAAATAATCATTAAATATAATTTTATCTCATGCATCTTGAACCACTTTATCAACTATCATGTATGAATTGTTTGAGAAATAATAGAATACTAATTTTTTAACTCACTTATATCCAAGAAAAGTACAAAATCTCTCTAATCATTGAAATTTAAAAGTTTTTTATCTTCATTATCACAAAGTATTCCACTTAATTATGATCACTTCCTATGATTATGATATCGTTAACATAGCCAAGCACTTTAAATTTATATTCATTGGATGATTTTACATATAGATTGTGTCCAATACCACATATTCATAACTCTATTTTCTTTAAATAAGTATGAAAGCTAGAATACAAAGATCAAGGTTCTAGATTTCATCCATGAAAATCACTTTTCAATCTATACAATTTAAATTCATCATCTCCAATTAGAAAAATCACTAGTTGTTCCATGAATATTTCTTAGTTGATAAATCCATTCAAGAATACTATCTTCATATCCATAAAAAGACCTTTGTAATGCACTATCCTAGATTCCCCTGAATATGTTTCCTAAGAAGATATGTCGTAAGGCCTCAAGTGTGATGTCCCATATTCCAGGGGCTTCCAACTAGTAGTGATGGCCTATTAGGTTTCTGTGGGGTGACTATACCATCATGTCAGAGTAGCTATAATAGTTAATGTAATATAAAACACATAAATCATGCTAGAAAACCATTTAAAATAAATCATGTTAAGTTCCAATAAGAAAAATTGTAACAAAATTCTATAAAAATGATTATTCCAAATATTTCATGGATCCCCCATGGATGATAAAATACTGAAATATGAAAAGTATAAATTAAAACTCCAATAAGGCTCATCCTTGATTGGTCCTAATTCTAGCCCTATTTATTTATCCATACACATACTAGCTTACCAAGATACCTATAATCAACACAAATCCTTTTCATATACCTATAACATGTTTCCAAATAGTTCTTTTTCTTAGGTACCCAAGTGCCATGGAGGCACAAGAAGGGTGGGAGGAAAAATCAGTAGGCCACCAAAAATGGTATCACAAAAATAAGTAGTGTAATGTAAAAGTGAATTAGAAATTTCTCAATATATATAGTTTAATAATTATAAAACAATTTATATAAAAGAAATAAATAACCCTAGATGCCTCAGGTTCATGATGAAGCCCAAGGTTTACTATACTATAGTAGATCCTTAATTCTATGACCTTCATCAACCCTAGAAACTTCATTTAGTGCTAATGAATCTTTGAGAACATCTTATGGACTGTTACAACCATAAATAACCACATGGAATCAAGGGTACATCATGGAATTCCCAATATCAAGAAGTATCACATTTAATATGAGCACTCATCCTTACATTACCACTCCCGAGTAATCACATAGAATATAGATTCTCATCCAAAAATTAACTTAGATTCCAAGATCTCATCCCAACATTCCCAGTCATTCCCCTTGTACTAAGTGTTGCACAGAATCTAGATACTCATCCAGACATTCCCATAGAATTTGAGTGCTCATCTCTACATTCCCAGAATTTACCATATCAGGTATTCCACATAATCTAAGTTCTTATCATAAGATTCCCATTACATATATCATATATCATATGGAATCTGGGAGCATATCTGAATATTACCAATTATTAGGATCATTTTTACCACATGGTTATCAAATCATTTGTTCCATTTAATTTTCATTAGGCCCATATCCCCTATAAACCACAACCATCAATCCACATTATAAAATCCATTTCCAATTACAAAAAATATTTTTCCATTTTTTTCAAAAAAAAAATTCCTAAAACATGGATCCCATTATAATTTCCTTAGGCTCTTTAAGATATAGGGTGAAAATTATCATTAACCATCTGATTTATCCTATTTATATTCCAATATATAATTGGGAAATTTAATTTCTCATGGAAAAAATCAATACCAAAATAGTACTACATTTCATTTTATAGGAAGATATACCATGTTTTTATTCCCTATTCAGGACAATAAATTATTGTAAAATTACACTTCAAAATTAGTGATTTATAACATAGTTACTCACTTGAGGTTTTCAAGCCACGATTCTCAAATAATCCCACAATTTCCTTCTTAAAAATCATAACAAAAAATTAATCCAAATAATGGTCAAATTAATGTCCAAGGATTTCTACTCATAATCACCATTAATTTGGGGAGATAAGATTTTAAACTGGGGTTACTGACTAAGAAAAGGAACAATTAATTGATTTTATTTAAATTAGTTTACTATGTGGAAATGATGTCTTGAACACACAATGAACCACTATAAAAAATAAAATAAGAAGATGAGTTAATTAATTGGACCACCAAACGTAGGATTAGTATAGTCTACCCATCATATATCATCTTCTGGTTCATCATTAAATGGTAAAAAACAAGAAACAAAAAACACATTGAAATGTGAAATATTAGAAAAAACTAATGAAACACCTCTCAAAAATGGAAGAAAACTGAAATAAGGAGACGAGGATTTACATACATACTTATAGCTATATCACTCAAGTGATAGAACTCGATTCTGGTAAGGAAAGATTGTGAACCCACCATAGGATGAAGAGAGAAGGTGGCTATGTGAGAGGGTTTTTGGGTTGAAAAGGAAGAAAAAATAGGGTTAAAAATTAAAATGATCAGAATGTATTTTTTTAGGAAATTGTAATTTTTAAAGAGATACCTAGTTTAGAAACACATTTTTACAAGTTTTGGAACAACTCTTTGAAACTCACTATCCAAGGAACACCATCTCACATGGATAGTGTACATGGTTTGAATAACTATGTTCAAACCTTATAACATGCATTTGAAACATTCTACAAAGGTCACATGATCTACTTGATCTCCTCGAATAGTTCAAAAAAAACCACGCACCTATACAAACTATGATGCATGGAAGGGGTGCATGGTTAGAACTAATAGTGTGCCAGAGTCTACTTCCCCAAAAACTAAAAATTCAAACCTTAAATCTCCTAAGACAATACTGAGGACCTGATGCACTACTCAGGGCTCAACCCATATAAGACAACATCCCTTTAATATTTTCCGACTCTCAAATTAATGATCTGACACTCGGTTTTATAATTGATCCATCCACTAACCTAAAAAGAAAAAAATTCCCCCAAACCTCAAGGATGATCTGTACAATAGAGCCTTACAATGTCCCTAGAATAACAATTATCATCCTCAAGAAGTAAAAGTGGCCACCTAACCGTGTCACCAAACCAACACCAGTTATCAACTTGTTTCCAAATTGATGCATTCCACTCTCAAACACCCAATGTGATTTCAAAACATAGCTCCCAACAAAAGACCCAAGGCTTCCCAATCCCTACCCAATGCAATTATTTATTGAACACCATGATGAAACCCACGGTTTCTGTCTATTCTAATAAAATCCCATGTAATCATCCAATTGAAATTCCTTAAATATTTTTCTCCCCACCATAGTACTTAGTTCATAGGGCCAATTCATTACCCCGACACCTACTACCATTTTAACATTCCTATTCAAGCCTATTCTTAGTGGTCCACTAATCCGCTCGGCATGGTTCCCAACACAATATACCCAAATGTACACAAGAGTAATGGTTAACACTTCAACCAACTCTAACACCCATTTCCAATGCTAAAAAAGACATTACTTAACCATCCAAGAAGAACCCATGCATGCCTACTTTTCCTTATAAAGCCCCGAATAACTCTGAATAAATGATCGATACATCTCCTAAGATGTTCCTAATGTGGTTATGAACCTACCACATCACTTCACACACAAAATATATGGACAAACTTCCTTAAGACTACCCACCATACAAATTCTGATCATCCACCACTGAAACACCCTTAATTTACTAGAGCTTGATTCTTTACTCAACAGAGGCATCCCATGCCCAGACCAATTCCATAACAACTTCTCATATTTTCACCCATACTACATGAAGATTAACCTCAAGAATTCCCGAAGGAATCCATGATATGTTTAAATAAAAAATACACTGATATCTGGTGGTGTCATGACCATCAAAATACTATTACCCCACCAAAAAACTCTTACAGGATTAAGGTCACACACCCACGACTTTCATGATTCTATGCACCATAGGAGTGTCTATTTTTCATTTCATTTCATCAAAACCCTAATCACATAGCCTCTATATTTTCCATTATTGAAAATGGTGGATGGATTATTCCATACTGACTCATAAGAAAGATCCATTCCTACTTCCTTGCACAATTCACTTCGAGATCATGAACATCATCCCCCATAATTTTTGAAATACATTCATGAAATGGTTACCCCCATAAAACTTATGGTTGTATCCCCATCATATTTCTTTCCTTACACTAATCCTAAAGCACTGAACCCATTGGTTCATATATTTACCAAAAACATGATTCTCCTCCCAAGACACTCTACTGTATTGTTAAAACATGACTAGGATTGATCTATTGGATTTACCATGTCTCAAAAACTCAATCAAAAATGACTCTTACCTTCTCAACTGAGGGTATTTTACTTTTACATTAAAACCCTATGAGTATATGTCCACAAAATCTCCTTAGGGTTATTTTACTTCATCTCACACATGACTTCCCATTGATATCCAATGGCCTGACAGCCTTATATTTTTTTATTTAAAATAAAACAAACCCCTTCTTAAGGGAGATATGGGAAACCAGAAGAAATAATACACATAAAACAAACTTGACCCGAATATGTGAAAATAAACCTAGACTGGTAGCTTGAAGTAGCCCCTCCCCAGTATTTGGAATGTGAAAAAGCTGTCCACCAATGTAGAACTATACAGCTCGAAAGTGTCCTTTGTCAATGCATAGGCCCGATCCGATGGCTATCACCATACCCTCTCAATCATCCTAGTCTGTAAAGCCTGCATAGGTGAATCACCTTCACTGAATCCTCTATTGGGGCCTTTCCTAGTAGTCAAGTCCGATCATTTCTTCAAAACACGAGTCCTGAAAATGAGCCAATATTCCTCACATCATCATCAAATTGAAAGTGAGGACAATAATGCTGAGGTCAAAGCCGCAAAAACCCAGCCACATGAGGCACCTCTAACACACACGCAGTAATACAAAGAGGAAGATGAACCAAAGAATGGTAATCCAAATCTTCGTCACCCAGAACTGGAAGACAAAAAGCAGATTGATGGAGCATCTCTTTTGATGGGGTCCAAGCTGATCTGAACTAGTAGAACCTCCTTGGGAATGAAGCCATTCAGCTCAAACTGTAGAATAACCCTCATCAGATTCCGAATCTCCAAACCACATGAGGCTTAGGGACCAACGAGGAGGATTGAATCAGTGACAAGGACATCGCAAGAACCAATCAACATATCTGACAACCAAAAAAACCGGAAAATAGAAAAAGTCATCAATATGAAAAAAAACAAAAGAAAATCTAGAACAGGTCCTCCCCCCTCTAAGTTGTTTTAAAGCCGAAGTCACATTGCCCGGGATAGACCCCTCCCTGGATCCCTCACTGGTCCACTCTGGCTCGGAATTTTGACGCCATAACTAGAGCTGGTGCTAGAAACCGGGATCAATCTAAGTTTGTTGTCGCGCTAGTCATTTCAGGATCTGCTATTAAGCTAATAGCACACCAGACCTGGCACTAATAAAATGAATTGTGCCGGATCTAAAGACGATCTGAGGTCAAGAATCCACCACCGAGATGAGATCTACACTGTTCCAAGACCAATGACAAAAATGGGAAGATGATGCCAGTTAATGTGCCAAAGGAGAGGGGATAAAAAATCATAGAGAAACCCTAGGCATGGAGGGGAGAAGGGACGCCGCCACTCCAAGGCTCTCCTGACTTACCATTGGCCTAATACTTGGTTAGTACCACATGCACCAGCACACACTACATTGATCCATTGAAAAATAATGTGAGCACAATCTCCCAGTAGTCAATTATGGCACCCAACTCATAACCCCACGAGTCACATCACATCTACACCAGGCTTGCATGCCTAAACCATTGAACATTATCACTCTTAGTTCACCCTTCTTTAACTAGGATTATCCTTAGTATTTCTCTTCAAATTGACCCTTCCATTTTTCCAAGGTCCATCACCCAACCACCCTCCGAATGGAATCCTTCCATATATGTAATAATCCCCCCAATCTCACACCATGATATTGGAATATTATTCCAAACATGGCAGGTACAAGTACTAGACTAATACTGAACTATACCACCATCTTTTATTCCATGCACTGTCACCCTAGGGGCTTTTATATTTTAAACATCCAAGGCATCCCCTTTCTCATTTTATCAAAAACCATGGATTTCACACTCTATTGTGACTAGTTTATAAACATGACTTATTGTCCCTTGATTTGGACATCAATGATACCAGGCTCATGAACCCATTATAAAAAAACATACCATGCTCCTAGAATGTCACTTTCTACTAACCATATTCATCCTTGAAAGTATCCTATGCCAATCCTAACACCCTTCATGTACTAAATCCAAATTCATGACCACTTGTCAACCCAAGAAATTTTTCTAAAACCTAAAACTTCTTTCCTAAATTGATACCATATACCCAAACCACATCTATAATGATAGGTCTAGGCATATGAGTGATGATACCTATTCGAAACTAACCATGACACAAGGCATTGTCACTCTGGGTTCTCTACAACAACTACCCCAATACATGGAAACACCAAACCAGATCCAACCACATTGACAAGGTATCTACACCTATGTCTCACCACTAAGGCATATTATAAGATTGGGTCAACCACCCACACATGTTACCCTCAAAGATCCTAAGGCATTAACTCACTAACCCTAAATCTCTCTAAAGGGTCACTACACATGGGATAACAGTCATCCCCATCTTAAAGTCACCCAACATCTAGCTATCCAAACACCCAACTAATTGTTCTCACAAATCATTCTCTTCGGTCTAGCCTCAATTACAGCCACTAGTGTGGTGATAAACTCATAGGGCCTCTAATAAACCTTATTCACCTAAGTTTACCCCTTAAAAATTACACGATTAGGATATTACCATTTTTCATGATTCATATTAATTTAATTTCTTCCACGAATTTAAATTCTTTTTTAATTTAAGGGTTGAAATTTATTCATTCCACTATTTAACAAGGTTCCCACATTTCTATGGATTAATCATATAAGGGTTAATTCACAATATATAAAGGAAAAAACATTATAGGTTACATACTAAAACTCTTCTTAACCAATATATTCATTTAATAGTTCATTTATATTTCTACATACATCAAAAGATCATTATGGGAATTGGTAATGTAATATTCCACCATATCCATATATGGGAGAGTGACATATATGAAACTGAAGACATTTTAAATACCAATAACATTAATTTTAATAAAATATAAACCGTAGTAATATTTAAATCCAATTGATATAATTATTATAATATAATAACATGATAATATAAGTCACGAGACATATTGAATCAAAATCTCAAACCATTTCCCTAGAATGATGCATGGTATGTGAATCCCTATGTTCAGGAAATGGTGAACAAACACACCCATAACTATTTCCATAATGGTTCAATAGTTTAAATCACATCAACCAGTAATATCACAAACGATGTGTCTCAATTATGGTGAAAATAAAATATAACCACAATGAGTCAATATTAAATAAGAAAACCCATCCATAAAAACATGGGCTTACCCCATGTGTGGGATGATAACTCCTAGTCACAAGCTCATTACGAAGCCCCTAAAATTTCCTAGTCTCCTGTATATAATGCAAAAATAATTATAAAAAAAAGAAAAACATGCTCTAATTCCATATTATAATGATCCACCTTGAAGGCCACTGAACCGGTCCTGTGGGTTGGAACACCACAAGGCATCAAACATCCCTCCCCATATGCTAGTGGTTTCCAACTAGTTGAAGGGGACTGTGAGGTTACTATGGGGAGAATATTCCCTCGTGTTAGAGTAGATATAATAGTGGATGTGATGAAAAACTAATAAATGATTCTCAGTAACCATTACGGATAATGAAAGTAATGTTATAATAAAAAACAAAATTAAAAAATTCCATAATAATGAGTATGTCTTACATGTTAATGATCCCCCATGGCAGATCATATACAAGAATATGAAAACACTTAAAGAAAACTACAATATGGATCATCCTTGACTGTCCCCAAGTATAGTCTAATCCATTCATCTATACCCATAATGGCCTTCTAATATAATAATCATCAACATCATGCCTCAAACTATACTTGTAACCTATGAATAACTAGGGATATAACCTAAGGATCCCAATTTCCATGAGTGCTCGAGTAGGGTGTGAGTAAAACTCAGTAGTTCACCACCAATGATGTCCCTAAAATAACCATTATGATGTAATATGTATATAGAAATTATCAAGATATATACTTTTAAAATTATAATAAATTTATATAAAATTGATAAATGACCACCAAGGCCCCATGTTTATGATGACACCCAAGGCCTGCTATAATGTTGTCAATCCTTAGGTTCGTGACCTCGATCGACCCCACCTAATCCTGTAAATTCTTAATTGTCTCTGAGCACTTCCCATGGATCATTCCAACCATAAATAACCACTTTTAATCCTAGGTTCATCATGGAGACATGTAATTCACAATAATAAGATGTGTCACATGTAATACAAGCACTCATCTAAGAATTCCCAGTCATCAGTCATGACACAAATTCCAGATGATCATCCTATAATTCCCTTAGAATCTACACACACATCCTAGAATTCCCTATCATTCCCCCAAAACCACGTTTCATAAAAAAATTAGACACTCATCTTGGTATTCCCCTGGAATCTGAGCACTCATCCTAACACTCCCAATATTTTCCATATCATGTATCCCATGAAATCTATGCTTTCATCCTCACATTCCCATTCCCAACATCGTATATCAAATTGAATCCTGGATTACATCCAAGCATTACCAAGTATCATCTATCATATGGAATATGGGAGCTCATATCAGTACTCCCAAGTACGATGCATCATTTTAGAACTTAACTATATAATCATTTGTTTCATTTAATTATCATTAGACCCATAACCCCCATAAACCAAACTCATCAATCAAAATTGTAAAACCCATTTCAAAATACAAAACAAAAATTTCCATTTCCCAGAAATAATTTATTTCATAAAACATGAATCCTATTATAATTTTGTTAGACTCTACATGACATAGGGTGAAAATTACCATTAACTTGGTGATTTTCTGAATTAAATTTATATCTCATAATTTAAAAATTTTAAATTATCATGGAAAGTAAAAAATTACAAAACATAATACCATTTCATTTTATAAGAATATATACCAAGAATTGAATTCAAATTTTTTATTATCAATGATTGTGAAATTATATTTTATAATAATTTATTGTAAGAAAATTTCTCACATTATGATTTCAAATTATAATTATTAACTCATCCCACCATTTCATTCATAGAAAATAATAAAATTTAATTAAGACAATTAAGGGTAAAATTCAAGTTCTTGGATTTCCACTTATAATATCCTTTCGTTTGAGTATATAGTACTTTAAACTAAGGTGTATGACTATGAGAAGCCATAATTAAATGATTTGATTTAAATTATGTCAATTTTTATAATGGCCGACTTGAATGAAAAATTCACCACTCAACAATATATTTAATTTTATGGGTTATGTCTAGATACCACCTACCTTAGTATTAAGAGAGTCTACCCATCGAGCTTTAGCCACCCATTTATCCTAAAATGGGAGAAAATGAGAAACTATAAAAATTCTCTAAGAATGTGTAATACTAAAAAAAACTAAATGAATACTACATGATAGTAGAATAAATATAAAATAGATGGAATAAGAGTTATATAAATACTTTAATATATCTAACACAAGTGATAGAAGTTGGTTCATCGAAGGAATGAGGTAGATCCTTTCATGGGATGAAGAGAAGAGAGGGAGGGCATGTAAGAGGGATACTAGTTGGAAATGGAAATAAAAAGGCGGTTAAAAATAAAAGGATAGAATGGAAATTTTCATAAATTTTTAGTTTATAAAGAGTCATATGGTTTGGCCACATAGTTTTCCAAATTGAGCACCAACCATGAAAACCACACTATTTGAGACACACCATCTCACACAACGGTTTGGAAAATCATGTACTAAACATGTGACATGACTCTAAAACATTCAATTCAGGTAACAAAATCTCCCTAATATATTCTCATGGATCAAAAAAATCATATATAAATATAAAAACCAAGAAATTGGGTTGGGGTGAATGGTTCGAACTAACTGTGGACTAACTATGCATCCCATGCTATTTCCCATGAAATTGAAATTTCAAACCCCAAATATTCCAAGAATAAACCAAGAACCCCTATTAAGTCTCAAAAAAAATTAAAAAATAACTATTTAATATTTTCCAATTCTATAATTCCCTATATGAAAATAAATTTTACAAATGGCTCATCCACTATCCACATAAATAAGAAATTTCCCACAACCGTAAGGATTTTCTATACACACAATCTGTAAAAACATGAATCCTATTTGAATTTCCTTTACCATAAATAATCATAATGACTCAAACCTTTATATTGATGTGAAATATATTATATTTCAATACCTTCAACATATGAATATCCCTTATACACTAACCTTACCTTGTTTTGGGTAACCTTTCCCAACTCATTATATTTGTTCTTGAAAACCCATTTTCATCTAATGATATTATCTTCTTCCAACATCTTTAAAAGATACCATGCCTTGTTATTTTATATTTGATCTGACTACTCATTCATGTCCTTAAGCCTTGACTCATCCTTCGCTGCTAGTTCAAAAGAAGTTGGAACCACTTGAGATAATATAGTGTTGGTCTCTACACTACTCATCTTCCAGGATTATGTTAAAGTAGTTGTATCACTGATTATATTTGAGTCATCAATATCAAATCACCCATTCCTCCTTTGAGTTGATGGTCAACCCTCATTATGAAGTTTGTTTTTTTGACACAACCTCACGATCCTTCCTGTGTTTCACCTTGATGATCTCTATAATTTTTGTTAATGTCATATTCTTTATAAAAAAATTCTACTAACCTATATTTCTTGTTTTTATATGGATTTTTATTTAATATCATCTACTTATTTTCTCTCTATAATCTTGTTTATCCTCTTGTTAAGGAAATTTTAGGATTTTATCTTGGTAGAGTATCCAAATAAAATGACTTCATTCACTGCATCTCTATACATTCCTTGAATTCCTTCATTTTTATAGACATAGTACATGCTTCAAAACACTCTAATGTTTTTATGAATTGGTATCCTTCCATGAATCACCTCATAGGATGTATTTCTCTCTTCAGGTATTAATTGAGCCTATTTCTGTGTGTATATCACAACCTGAACTCCCTCCTTCCAAAAGTTTTAAGAGATACCACTTTCCATAAGAAAAGTTTTTCATTATTTTTCAACATTCTATTATAATTTTCAACAATACTATTTACTTAAGTGTTCTCATGGATTAAACATCATGCTTTATTTCCTGATTTCCTAGATAATTTTCCACCTTGATGTAGGTGGAATTCATGCCACTATTTAATCTCAAAATTTTGATTGACCATCCAGTTTCATATTCACCTCACCAATAAAAATTATGGATAAATTCCGTGAATTATATCTTTGTCTACATGAAAAAAATACAACCCATTTTAATGTAATCATCAATACAGAAGATAAAATATCTTTCACCTAATGTATTAGTAACATTCATTAGACCGCATACATGAACATAAATTAGGAATACTGGATTTGATGCTCTATTATTATTTATTAGTTATGGATTTATCACTATGTTTACTTTTATAAAATCACAAAATTTCTTCCCTCGATCACATTTTATATTTTCAATGTCAAATAATACCTTCAATTTGAAAAAATTTCAATATGTTTCTCATTTATATTCCTTTTTTATGTTTTTATCCACTTCCACCATAAGAGTACATGTGTTACCATTATTTTCAACATAATATAAATCATCATTTCTTCTCAATCATTTCATTATTTAATCTATGTCCTTTACCTTGAAAAATAAACCCATCTGATTGAATGGGAATTCATGTCCTATGACACATAGTTGTATCACACTCAGGAGGTTATAACATAGTCAATCTATAAGAAACACCGATATATTCTTCTAATCATCACTATAAAAATTATTTATTCCACTAAATTTGATATTCAAAGAACCATAATTTATAAAATAAACAATTCCATTAATATGAATCATCATAGTTTTTAACAAATTCATAGTTGTTTTCATATAGGATGTTGCTTCCACTATGTAGAATCCATGTGATACTATTATTTATCACTTTTAATGCAATATCCTCTTGATTAAGATTGTCATTTTTCTTTATATCCTTCCACAAAATTCCAAGCTGAGTCAATGTAAAGGATTATATCTCTTTATTATTTTCATAAAAATAAACATAATCATACTTTTCATCCACCAATAGGGACCAACTATTTACCAAAAGAATTATGTTAGGTTTTCTAGCATTTATCATTTTATAACACCCATAAGAAAAATTATCACTTATTATTTCCCGGAAATCAATGGTTTTATGACCAAAATTTGAATAGTAAAAACAATACTCATAGAAATTTTTTCTTACTTAAGGTGTGGGATATAATCATATTCCACTTTATTGATTGAAAGGTTCATCCCCTTTCAAGTAACACTTCGGATCATTGTAATATGACAATGTGTTGCCTATATAGTCCTAAAATTGGAAATTCACAAAAGGAAATATTTTTTTGTCATTCTATCCACACATTTCCATATTTTAAATAACTCCTTAATTTTTGATAATATTTAAATTATTGAGAAATTTCTCCAAGTATCTTCTCTCATTTTCTCTTCTCACTCACTCTCCCAACTTTTTATGTTTAATATTTAAATCCAAGTCCTCTTTTACCCATATAATTTGGTTTTTTGTGATTAAAAAATTTTCAACAACTCTTATTCCCCATTACACTATTTCCCATAGTTATTCATACGAGAAACATGTGAACTATAACTTCATCTTTGAATCTTTTGATTTAACTTTAGATTAATGATTCTTTCTTAATGTAATCACCTTTTTCAAGGGATTAAACCATTTTTGTTTTCAACTCAATATAATATTTGAGGCTATTTTTTCACCTTATCTTTTTCATTAATTTTTATATTAATGTAAACTATTTGACAAGATGGTTCTTATGCATCTCATTTTTCTTACAAAACCTTCTCTAACTAAGTGAGGTTAACTTAGATTTGGTCATGATATATTAAATATTATTTCAACAAACCACTAATATTCCTATTCATCTTTTGTTGTGTGTCTTGCTCCCCAATAGAACCTTAATGTTCAAAAATGAGGGAAATAATAAATTTTAGTTCTTTCACTTACTCAATTATAGGATGATCTTTCGAAACCATTTCCATAATAACATCATTAGAATTTTAAATGAATTAATTTTCATCTTTTTCAATGCTTGTATAATCTTTTTTATCTTATATACTCACCTAACTCTTCCTTTGAAATAGCTTTTTAGATGTGTTTGTAGATTTGAAATTTGATTTAGTAGGGAACTTACATTGCCTCATTTATGTGAATTCACCTCCAAATTCACCATCTTACTTCCACAAACATATTTCAGTAATATAGATGTCACGTTTCACTATTAAATAGTGGAACTAGTTTATTTCCTTTCAATCATCCTTTATATCACATTAAATTTATTTTCACAACAGATTAAAAATAATCATTAGCATCTTCTTATTTATTTCTAGAATCATAAACCTCAAGATTCTCGATGGATTTAAATTAATTTTTTTAGTGATTATGAATTCACGTGAATATTATATGACACCAAAATGGTAGGCTGATCATTAAGTGATTTAACTGAAAGATTTACTGAAGTGCTAACACCATTGGATTATAAAATGTAGGAAATATTATTAGGATCTTCTTCAAAATCTCTATATCTTACATCTCATCACTAATTCGTAAAATAAATCCAATAACCTCAATGAGATAGTTGAATAAACAATCATTGTTTTCACTTGGTCTCATCTTTAAGTCATGATAATTGTTATGAAGAACATGAAGCTTTATATTCTTCACCTTTATATTACCCTTAAAATATTGGAATTTTTTTACCAAAACATCATTCATTGATGCATAACCAATCACACTAATGTATATTATATTTATCAAATGCATTAATTTTTATCTATATTGAGTTTATTTTTATCTTATCTAGTTGTAAAAAACTCTACAGTATGATATAATTTTATTCTATGAATCTTTTTTGATAAATCATCAACCATGAGAGATTGATAATGCAATCACAGTATATTCTTACAAGTCTAATAAATTCACCCATAAAATAAAGATACATACTTTGAATTTACATAAATATTTGTGAATTTATTTACCCATTGATATATTCATTAATATTTAACTAGTGGTACTGATACTACTTTTTACAACATGTGGTCCCAATATACAACATAAATGGGGGAGGGGTGAATTAGTGTTTTCCAAAATACCTTCTTATTTAAAACATGATTGAATCTTTCCTTCACATTTGTAAGTACTATATCATGGTAATAATAGAACTACCCAGCCGCGTTTAAAAATTAAAAGAACACAAGTACTGTAATTTTACATAGTTTTCCCTTACTCGGCTACATTAAAGGAGTACATGTTAATGATGGGTTGATAATCCAAAAATCCACTACTTTATTAATTGGTTATTACATTCTTTAGGAGAATCTCACTACTCATTCAAGGTTTATGACCTCTTCCTCTATTCCAATCATTATTCAAAAAGGATATAAGATGATAATGTTTGAAAATATGTCATACTTACAAAGATAATAATGAATTATATGAAAACTCACAACTAATGGTTTTATCCCTGATGATTTTTTAATCTCTATAATTTTTTTCCTGATCTAAACTTGTATAAAAACATGCTTTATAAAAAAAAAATTAATGAAAATTTATTAAAAAAAACTGAGTTTTTCAATATTAGATATTTAATAAAGTCCATGTCTCCCGCTTCCACCATATTCTACCAGATATTTTGTGTATGCTCTATTTTATACCTCACACCATCTATATAGAAATATTCTTCTTTATCCTATGAATTTCAAAATTTAAAATTCTAATATCAAAATTCAGACTATAAAAACATTCTAATTATTCTACTTCACCCTCAACTATTGAATATTTCTTAGATTTATCTTAACCATTAATCTCCTTTTTTGTAGGGAAAATTGTTCCAAAGCATCCATGACCCATCAAAAATTAGAATTAATCAAATCCATTAAATTCTATATTTATCTAGATTTTATGGCTTGATTAATAGTATTATAGAATTAAAAAATATTTAGTAAAATAGTTTCATCCAAATAATAGACCCATAATTTTTTATTACACTTTTCAGAGTGTAATCTATTCAAACTCATCCAACCATAATTACTCACAAAAATTATGTTTACATATTGCTTACTGTTCATCTTATATCATTATGTAAACAATTTATTTCAATTCTAAATGAGATTCCTCATTTCTAGATCAATATCATACTATAACAAGACTTGATTCATCACAATGAAAAGTTTTATTCATCAATAAACAGAATCATGCTAGAATTTTATGGCTTCCTTTTCACAGAATAATCCAGATTCTCATGGTGCAACCCATGTATTATGAAATGATATCCTTTTTTATATTCCAAACCAAACTAGTGATATTGTGTGGAATTTGGATTCATGACATAGTATTTACTTTATCCATAAAAATAAATTTATATACCATCGACATAGTGATGAAATCCTTTTTAACATTTTATCACATGATTTTAAAAATAAATATCCCACAAATGCATGCCAAAGAGCTTGAATCCTAGTGTATTTGAAAGAATAGGTTCATAATAAATCAAAAAATTAACTAAAAACATTATTTTATTCACCTTAATTATATAATAATTTATTTGACATCCAAAAAATGTATATAATAACCTAGGGAATATTCAAAAGAATGGGGTGATATATAAAGCCTAGTGAGGGAACAAACATGATAATGAAGCAGATCATATGAGTTAAAAGGGATTACATGATATCATAAAAGATAAGGCTCATGAATAATAATAGGGGAGAATAACATAAAGAATAAGGAATCATAAGATAATTGATACATAGGAAAGTTGAGTAAAAATATTAAAAGACTTATGCATATGTCAAGGATAATTTCTAAGACAATATCACATGGTGTACATGGTCTCATCATGGAATATGTTTAATCTCTAATCATATGCCTAAATTCTCATGAAAAATAAATATTACCCACTTAATTGGAGAACTATCTGTGTAAAACCATTATAATATTTACATGCTTATGTGTTCCACAAAAGGAAATCAATCATAAGGCATAAACATAAGAATTACCCATGGAAATAGATGGGTTACATAATCTTTCCTCATATCATAATCTAAGGATATTTCATAAATATTCCAAATAGAAGAAGGAATTAAATATTTTGGATTCTCATATCATAGTAAATAATAATAAGTCTCAAAATATGATATTAATTTGGAATGAACATCATGATAAAGGGTATAAAATTGGGTATAGAAATGGAATATCAAAATGTTGTTTTATGGAATTAGTTAAGGAATTTTTGAGATAGAATTAATATGGAATTCTATTTGACATAAAAAGTAAAATTAAAGGATTATAAATAAAATATTTATTTATTTTATTAATTCATGAATAGTAATAATTCATTTAAATGAGTTCTACCTAAGAGGATAAAGGGATAAAAAAGTTTCCCTTAATCCGGATTGATTTTAGAAAATACATTTGAGAAATAAACTTAAAGCATGTAGTAACCAGTGAAGGAATTGAAAATAATCCATATATATATGGAATTAAAATATATAAATACTTTTTTATTATTCTAGAAAATTAGATAGAAATTAAAAGTGAGTTATATAAAGAAATGTCATAACCCAAATAATGGTGGTTTAGATATATCCCTTACTATATGTTCCTAAATCATTCTGCACATTCACTTAATATCTTGAATAACAAAATTAAATTCTATAATAATTTAATTGAATACAATTTATATATATATTATTAATTTTAATTTTATTATGTTAATTTATAACCATTTTAATGGGATATAATGTTAAATTTCTCTTTTATGAGGATGTTCGTTTCATTGTTCCACGGTCGGATCACTTGTGTATAGTTATGGATGTTCTATTAAATTTGGAATACAACTCCATAATAGAAATAAATTTATTTTAATTTCTGTCTAGAAATTCATACGGTCACAAATATCCTTATTTTTTTATATAGGTATGATTTACTTATTGAAAGCATTAACGTTACGCAGTTAGTTCCTTTAGATAGTTTTACCAACCATCAAGAAATAGCTTTGTTTTATTTAACATTTTGTTTATATATTAATTTTGTAAAATTAAATAAGTTATAATATACATATCATCATATTATTTAACCATATTAATATTTTTTCCCATCCTCAAAGGTGGTAATGGAAAAAAGAAAACTCATTGTCAACAAAGGCGGTGAACTGATAAAATATGGGCAATCTGTTGGTTTTTATAATAAGAGGTGAAGTGAAGAGAATGGATGTATATCATTTCATTATAAATATAAAATTAATGTATATATATGATAATGGAGTTATTATTTAATTTTGTATAAGGGAGGTTTGGAGATGTTTAAGATGAAAAGAATTTAAAAGAGGTAGTTTGAGAATATTTCCCATTGATTATAATCTCCTTGAAAAACTCATTAATGATCATGGAATTGTTCTTTTTGTTAGGAAAGAAACACTAGGACATGGTGTAGTGAATTTTTAATAGAATAAGTTATAAATTTCTCAAGTTATAAGGATTATAATTGGGGATGTGATTGTTGGTATTTATAAGTGGAGGAGATCAGTGTTTTTGCATATTATTTTCATTAGTTTATTATTTTGGACCAATAAAAATATAATATTCATTATTTTGAATATATATAGTAAATTTTTCATGTTATTTTGAATTAATAGTTGATTACATCATCCATGACTAAAAAATTTGTGAATTGATCTTATAATGTTAAATATCGTATTTTGCTGTATTTCACTATTTACTAAAAATTAACCTATTTTATAAAAATAAAACAAATAAAACATAATAATTTTTAGAAGTATAGATTAGAAAATGAATTAAATTTTATGAAAATAATTTTCTAAATATGATAAAAATATTTTTTAAATAAAATCCTCATTTATTTTAAAAAGAAAAAATTTATTATCCTGATAAATTCACCGACCCTTTCAAAAATCACTTAAAATCTCATAAAATTATATTATCATTATAAAAAACTAATATTAATTTATAAAACCATTTTATAAAAATAAATTAAATTTTAAATCATTATATTTCTAATAAAAATGAAGAAAAAACATATATTTTTTATAAAAATATGAAAACTTAATTTATAATTTTTAAAACATTTATTTACCTGCCTCAGGGTATAAATACACTATATTTTAATTTTATAGGATTAATAAATATTATCTTACACTTTCATTAGTGAGGATACTATTATAAGATTCAATTCGTTATTCCTAATGGTCATATTACTATTCCAATAGTTATATTAATATTCTGATGGTATGATTACTATTCCAATGGTCATATTTTTAATTTTTATATGGGATCCCTACTTTATATAAAAAATTATACTTAATTATTTATTTATTCAATTATATTTCCTATCAATGATACATTTTCTCATTTTGAAAATTAATTTTTCAATACAAATATTCTACTTTATTTCTACAGTTTTGTTCGTGAGTGCAATTATTTTGGGGGATTGAGCACAAAAAAATTCCAATTATTATTATTTAATTTTATATTTCGGTACCATTTTATTACTTTAAATTTTTATGGATATATTTTTATCTAACTATAGTCTTTAAGTTAATATAATAATATGTAGTTGTTTTTATCATGTGGTACATGTGAAATATATAAAATTATATTACTAAATATGACACAATTTTATATTTAGAAGGTAAATTTCATTGCAATTTTTTTGGTTCATTACATTATTTCCCCCTTATGAAATTTCACCCTTAATATTTCATTCTCCATACTAATGTGAAAATATGTGAGGGTAATTCTACATGATTACTTCCTTTGGTTCCAATGTTGCCTCATTATACTTGTGGTTTCACCATAGTAATTTGACTAGCTGAGTTTTTTTATTGTGTAGAACTTTATCTCTATGGTCCAAGATCTTCACTAAATTCTCTCCATAATAGAGATAATTTTTCATCTATACCACCTTTTATTTGAGTATATGTGATGGATATGGTATTTACTTCCTCAAGAGGGATATATGGAATGTGTCATGTACTTGATAAAATGTTGTTAGAAGTTCTAGTTGATAGGAAACACCACTGATGTGATTATTAATCTCAATGGGGTCGTTGTACATGGGAATTATATTTTCCTCCTTCCCATTTCTCATGAATCTCTTATATGGGTACATGTAGAGGAATAAATTATCTCCAACCTCAAAATCCTGGTATCATTGATGATTGTTATCATAGAACTTATATTGACTTTGAGTAGCCCTGACGTGCTGCTGAATGGTATAAAACTTTTCTACCATTTCATCAACCATTTCTGGTCCCAAAATCTTGGGGATTTCAACTTCATCTTAGCACACAAGTGTTCTACATCTCTTCCCATAAAGGGTTTCATACATATCCATTATGATTCATGAGTGGAAAATATTATTATAGTGACCAATACTTTTCAAATCTAGATATTACGTCTATTTAGATGAATATTGTACACATAACATAAAGATCCACACAAGAATTGTATATCTCTAGTATGTTTTTGAAACATGAATACATAAAAAACAGGTTCACAATTGCACTAAATTTTTTCACACTAAAATATTTACAAATAAAACCCTTGTTATACATATCATACTTAGTACTTTTCTTCATAACTAGGGGAAAGTGAACATATGAAAGTGTGAGATTTGATTATAAGTAAGGGTAAACAAGGGAGAAATCAATGATAACTTAAATAAAACTTGAGCACAAGGGTACGAGAACATGATAATAAAATTTTAAATTCATCCCATGCATATCAATATTATAATCTTGAATCATGTCATAAATCATAGTAGTTTGTAAGATACGAACCATAAAATAATCAAAGAACATGCACATAAGAGGATAACATTGGCATAAGACATGATTTTATCTCAATAAATTAAGAAAAAATAATAATTTTCATAGTATTCATGTCTCACTAATTATACTATAACATAGGATTGGTTTCACTCCCCAAACCATCATAACAGTCAAGGTTCAATCCCAAGACTATTTTAGTGGATAGATTCCATTTCTAAATATGTTTCACTCCCCATTTCAGTACTATTTATCTCATGAGATTTCAATCTTTATCCAATTAATTAAAGGTATATATAATAATGATACCACCATCACATAATGAAAATTTTACATATGTGTGCCAAAGGATAATAAAAATTCATTATATCAGAACCCGTTAAAATAAATGGTTTTCATAAACATTTCATTAAAGCATTAAATGTGGAAAAGAATTAGGTTTCGTAAAAAAATCATCATCTAATCATAAAAAAACAATTAGAAAAGGAATACACTTCATTAATATATTCTCACCATAAACATAATCCATCTGGATAAATAATAATGTTTCTATCCTTGGATCATATTCCTAGTAAATCATGAGCGAAAATGTGGGTAGTTGTATTTGAGGAATATAAACTCCATTACAATATCGTTAATATATTCTTGAGGAAAATACCCTTTCCACGTTGAAAATTAGTTTTCAAAAAAAAATTGAAAATAATTTTTTTAAATAGATATGGAAAATTCTAACAAAATATTTACAATATGGAGAGTTCATGATGGTAGGATATATCATTGATGTGGTATAAGTTAAAAGAAAAAATTGCTCACACATTTATACAAAAAGTAAAAAATTAACTCTGTTGAATCATTACAAGAAGATTCCATTTAATTTTTTTTGAATATTAAAACATAGGTAAAAATGAATTTAAAAAATCATATTATATTAGTGAAAAAATTCTTGAAAACATTTTTCGAGAACATGGATATGATAGAAAAATTATTTTTCAACTAAAGAGAGAAATTAAGTAGTTGTCCATTAAAAACATATTATCAGTCTCTTGAGTACCTAAAGAGAGAAAAATTATACGAAAATATGAAAATAAAATTCATTATTTTCTTCATAGGTATATCATGAAATTTTATCATCGAAAAAAATGATCATAAACAATCTCGATATATAATAATATTACAACATAAAACCCTTAGCACTTTTGATACATTTGAATCATAAGGCCGGTGAAATAATAAAATTATATGGATATGTTAATACCTATAAATTTAGTAATAATTATCATAATATTTATTAATGTATAGTACATAATCCACTTAAAATAAACAAGTGGTGAGTATGGATTGTGTCTCACAAAAATAAAGGTGAGATGGAAATTCCTTACCTCTGGTCCGACTTCTTTTGTATGTGTTCAAACCTCCAGCATAATAAATATGGATATATTATAAATATATTCCAAAAATAATCATATATATCATATAATATATTATTTACTTATATCCTTTTATCAGCCATTTATTAACAATTCATTATTAAGACAACTATTCCAGGGGATGTTTGATTCATTTTTTAGGTATGTTTTGTCTTAGTAGTTTTGTACCTTGTAGTTTTATTATGGTTCCATCATATAAAAAATAATAATCTTGAAATAAATATCATAAAAATTCATTATATACATATTTATAGTCACATATAAATGTGGATATATAATAATTAATGACACCATTCGTGGAAACATTAGGTTGTACGTACACATGAACATTGTTTTCATTTTTCAACAGATGGAATAAAAGAAAGGTAAATATTCATTAATATTTAGAGAATAATTATTATAATATTATATTTAATATATATTCATTATATATATCCTTATTACTATACATGTAATGTAGAAACTAATAACAAATCACATCTTTTTGTGGAGGCAGTGGTCCACACATACACAGATGTGACATTATCATTTTCCTATAGATTGGAGTGTAATAAGGTAGATGTGATATTAAAATTTCATTGAAATAATTATTTAATTATAATCATATATAAAAATTTAAATAATTTTAATAACCATCTATGAAGTATGACAATGGAAAATTAATTATATCACTATGTGGAGATAGTAATCCATAGGTACACATGAGCAATACTTTCTCTTCCCATTTGATAGAGAAGAGGGTGGATAATGGTGATTTAATTAACATAAATATATTTAATTATATTTATTACAATTAATTAAATATTTTAATATAAATACCCTATATATATAGGATATAAAAAATAAGTAAAAAAATAAAGAGATAAATTAAGTTAATTACCTTTTCTTTGAAGGAACTCCTTTAGATCTCCCATTAAGGACCCTTGGGTTGGTATTTTGGGAATATCAACACAGCTAGAATATGGATAAGAATGTTTTCATGTAATTTTTTCATTGTATGTACAGGATATACTTATCAATGTTTTGTATGGAATATGAAGTAGGGTTGTCGCTTTATAAGTGAGGGAGAGGAAACACATTGAATATCACAAAATATTAAAAAAATAAAGTCATTTTCAAGAAAAATTCTTCCAAATGGAAATTAATTTTAATATAAATTGGATAGGGTTGGAATAAAATCATAAAATTATATTTTTACTTATTTTGGTGTCATTTTAGACCTTATATATTTTTTATTAATCCCTATATTAATTATTTTTGACCTTAACCATGGTAACAACAATTTTTAACATACATGGTTAGGAATGTTACCATAAATAGAAAAAGTGACTCATAAATTGACCATGTATGATTTATAAAACCATATAAAATTCAAATGGAAAGTGATTGGTTTTTATGAATTTTAATTCATTTAATCCATTATTATTTATTATAAAATGTCATTATTGTCTATTTTGGAACTATTCATTTAATTTGACTTTAAAGACACCAAGAAAAATATTAAATTAAAATCTCATAATTTTAAATTTCATTAATATGTTATATTTTTATAATTGTTTTTTAACACTACAAATCATTGAAATTATAATACTTTTAGTATTTTTAAGAATCACTTATATTATTTTTTTTATTAATTGAAGTAATATCACATCAGAAATGCATAAAAATATAAGGTAATTATATAACTACTAAAAAGGATTAATAAATTATCATATTTAATATAATTTAGTTATTATTGAAATTAATTTTTTTAATTTTTCATATCTAGTTTTTCCCTTTGTGGGAAAAAAATATATATTTAAAAGAAAGAGACTGATATTTTGAAACTTTAATTTCTTTAAATATTATATAGGTCATTTTCATAGAAAAGTGCCTCTTAATAAATTAAAATTTTATCCTAAAGTGATAAGAGTCAAATTAAATTCATCCAATAATAATTAGGATGAAAATAGTGATGTTAACACTTAGTTTTAACCAAGATTAACCTAATTTATCCTTTCGTAAGGAGATAAATTTTACCAACATTACTATTTGTATTACATAAAAATAAAAGGGTCCTAATTAAAAAATATGAACTATATGATTCAAAATTTGGTATCCATTTTATCAAATTCAATACCTTTAAGTAGTAGAAATTAATATTAAAATAAGTGTGTAAAATGCGATGAAAACCTCTTTTAGAAAAATATAGTTTTAACATAAAACTGGATTTATTCCTATATTTTACATAGTAAAAATAATAGTTGAATGTTAAATTTTTTATTGAATATATAATATATATTTCCTCAAAATTATTTTATAATAGTGATTATTATAAATTATTACTAAAAAATACATTATGTGTATAAAAATATTTTTTTACAAAAATATTTTTTGTTAACTTTGAAATAAATTTTATTATTAATTATAATTAATTGATATATAATGAATTAATTTTATACATATATAACCATAAATTTTTCAAAATTTATTTAGTCCTATTCATACACATAAATTTAATTGATATGAGATATCTACCACTTGGTAATAGTGTATCAGGGTTCGTTTAAACTTGATGTTGCGTGAAAATAATGATATAAAAGAAAAAAAATTATTTAAAGAGTTATATTTCAAAAAATATAGAGGTGTCACTTTATAAACCCCTTAAAATGAATTTAATCCTCTAAATTAATCAGTCTGAAATAAAAAAAAGAGGATTTATCAGTTTCACCACATCCTTGGGTTGTCATGTCGTTTCATAGAATTTCTAATTCCCCCAAAGAACTTTCACTGGTTAATAGTCTTGTTCTTTATCTCTTTATTTATATACTGAAAGATTTTTACTAGTTGTTCTTATATGAAATATAATGTTCTAGTGGTATAAACTCTGATTTTAGTACATGTTATGGTTCTGGTATGTACTTCCTCAGGTGAGATACACGAAACACATCATAAACATGAGAGAGGTTTAGGGGAAGAGCCAAAAAGTAAGAAACTGTCCTTACTGAATAAAGAATCTAGAAAGAGAAAATATACCCAGTTATTAAGTTTACCTTATTTCTTAATATCATAACCTTCTTATATAGATAAAATTTTATAAAAACCTTCCCACTATTTTCATATTCTAGATCACGTCGATGATTGTCAACAAACATTTTTGTTGACTCTCAACTGGATTGATGTGTTTATTAATGGATCTATGATCTTGTTACATTTATTCTAATATCTATAGTCCCAGTAGATTAATATCTCTAACTGTATCCCATCGCATTGGTGTTTTATTCTCTTTCTATAAAGGGATTCATAAATAATCATCAAAATGCTCGAGTGAAAGCTATTGTTATAAGAAAACTCTACTAGAGGAAGGTATTTTTTCCAAACACCTTCAAAATCCATAGAATAACATATCAACATATTTTATTGGGTATTAAGGATTTCTATTATTGACCATATTTATGGGGATGCCATTTCGTACTAAAATAAAACTCTACATCTAGAGCATGCTGAAGTGTTTTCCAAAAATTTGAGGAAAAGCTGAGATCCCGATCAGATTCAATAGAATATGGTGATACATGAGACCTTTCAAAATACATAATTAATATTATATAAATAAGATCATGATAGAAAACATATTTTATTGAAACAAAGTGCGGTGAAATTGTAAGGTGATCCACTATAATCCAAATAACATTATTTCCATTTCAAATTTTTGGGATTCTGATGAAAAATTACTTGGTATCATTTTCACATATCTATTATGGTATGGGTAATGGTTGTAGCATCCAATTAGAATTATATCTCCCAGCCTTAACATATTGACATACTAATCATAAAGATACAAACATATAAATATATCCCTTCATGCTATCTCACCATAAATACTCTTTCATATCTCTATACATATTATTACTTCTATGTTGAATGGAGATAGTGAACTATGAGCCTCATATAATAGATTATTATTCAAATCTAGTATGGAATGAACACATTAATGGTTCCTAAACTTTATCATTCCATCATAATCAATTATAAACTTATGAATATTTCTCACATTATTATATATCACTAAATTTTCCTTCCACACCTCATTAATATTAACTTGGAATGACGGTTGGACACTCATTTTATGAAGATTAGATTTCTCCCCTTAAATAATTATTTCAAGATGAATTTATGAAAATCTATAAATATTGGATATTTTTTTATCCTCATCATAGATAAAGAATCATGATCCTTTTGACATAGATAATTTACTTTGTTGTTTTATTTTCTTAAGTGGTAATGTGTTGAGAATTCATTATCACTAATCAACTCTAAACATCTTCTATAGAGAATATTCAACTATTTCTATATAAAAATAAAATTTAAAATTTTATGATCAATAGATATATTATACAGTTCTTTGTATATATAATGCCTCCATATCTTTAATTCAAAAATTACTCTAACCAACTCTAAATCATGAGTTTGGTTGTTTTTATCATTAACCTTCAATTGGAGTGAGGCATAAGATAACATTATATAATTCTACCTGATAATGCATCATAGTCCCTTCTTTAATTCATCAATATAGATTGAAAACACTTCTGTGCTGCAGGGAAATATAATTATAAGTGCACTAAAACACCGCTCTTCAATTCCTTGAGATTTTCATCACATTAATCTGTCCAAAGGAACATAGCTCTATTCCATGTCAGCATGGTGACTTTATTAGATATTCATGATAAATTCTCAACAAAGTAATTATAATATCTTGCTAAATCAAGAAAACTACAAATCTCAATCACAGTGGTTTCTCTAGGATAATGTTCAATAACTTTTTTCTTTAAAATATCTAATGATATACCCTCACTTGAGATCATATTACCTAATAATGAATCTTTCCGAATTTAAAATTCACACATGGTAAATTTTTCATAAATCTTATCCTTCCTCAGGGTCTTTAACATAATTGTTAAATAATATGCATTCTCTACCCTAAAATTTGAATATATAAGAATATCATCTATAAATATTACCACAATATAATCATGTTAATATCTAAGGTCTATATTCAGTAAATGAATTAACATTGTAGGATAATTAGTTGAAAAAATGGAATAACTATAAATTCATAAAATTTATAACTTGTATGGAATGTTGTATTGGGTATATCCTCCTTCACTACCCTCAATTTATGATCCCCATAATGAAGAAAAATCTTGTAAAAGTATTGATCTTTTTAAAATTGATCAAAATAGTCATCAATACAATGTAGAGGATAGTTTTTCTTTACTGTGATATTTTTTTTGTATTTATAATCAATATAGAGTCACATAAACCCTTCTTTCTTCCTAAAAAATCTCAATTCCACCTCAATGTGACACAGATGGCTAAATAAATTTATTTTCCATATTGTCATTTACTTTCTCCATTAATTACTGAAAATTAGTTAGGGAAATTCTAGGTTGATTATTTGAAATAGTTGTAACACAATGTATGAGATCTATTAGGAACTCAACTTCATGATTTTATGGAAGATTATACAATTTTTCTAGAAATACATGAATTAAATCATATACAACATTAATATTTTTTATATAAAGTTTCTCATAAACCATGTTAGATGAAAATACCTTTTGAATAGAAATCTTGAAGCATATAATGGATGCGATTTCTATCATAAGTTCATATTTATCATCTCACCAATAGAAAATTATAAGTTTGTATAGAATATCAAATGAAGATTCCATTCCTCAAAAAATGACGTGAGATTTATATAAAGAAATCCAATATATGCCAAAAATAACATGAAATTCAACTAGAGGGAGAATAATAATATTTTTAGAAATTATATTTTTAAAAATTTCAACTAGAGAAGAATTTTAGACTCATGATGTGATCATCATACCATTAGGGGTTTTCACTACTAATTCAATATCCAATCATTGAGGACATGAAATAACATTACCTGAAACTTTTTCTGATATAAAATAATTTATATAGCTAATATGAAATACAATACTTCAATATTTGAGCATACTTATTACTACCTCAACTTCATCATTCTATCATCAAAGCCTTACTAAAACCAAAAAGGTTTTCATGAAAATCAAGAACCTTTGATAAGAGGGATTGTTGTTGAAAAATACTTTATTGGATGAAAAAATCATGAAACATTATTTTCAATCTATGAAAGCTTAGCTGTGACCATGGTCATCCATGTTCATTACCAAAACATTAGGAAATTATTCTATAATTATACTTATGAAAAGGGTTATAAATAATTCTTTCTCATATTAGTTTCTAAATATAACTAAACCTAGATCCAATAATAAATATAGAGACACATACTTCTCATACATATATATTTCATTTTCTTGATGAATACTGAATACATAACATAAATATCCACATTAGAATCATATTGGTCTATTGTTTCTAGAATCTGGGATACATAAAAAACCGTTACATAAGTGTAATGTAACATATCTTACTAAAGTATTTATAAATAAAAACCTTCTTATAAATATCATAATTAGTACATTTCTACATAACCTGATGAAAGGATACATAATAAATGGTGAGATCATATGCTCGTTAAGGGTAAACAAGGGAGATATCAATTATCACTTAATAATAACATGAACATATTGGTATGAGAACATGATAATAACATTTGAAATTAATACCCTATATATCATTGATCATAATATTGATTAATGGCCAAAATATTACAAGTTCATAGGATACAAATCATAATGGAATTAAAAAGTATGATTCATAAGAGAGTAACATTGGAATAAGACCTGATTTTGTGGCATAAACATAAGTATAGATAATAATTTACATAATAGTCAAGGTTCACTACTAGGAAAATCCTAGTGGATTGGGTTCACTCTCCAAACCATTACAGCAGTCAAGGTTTAGTCCCAAGACTATCATAGTGAATAGAGCTCCTTATTGAACTTGGTTAACGCCCCATTCTAGTCCTCTTTATCCCATGAGATATCAATATTTACCAAATTTATTAGAGGGATATATAATTCTATACCCACTAGTTACATAATGAAAATCATAAATATATGTACCACAAGAACATTAAATATTCTTCATATTAGAACACATGAAAATAAATTGTTATCATAAACATTTCATCATAGCATAACCAATTGAAACAAAAAATGTTTCATAAACATTTCATCATTTAATCCTAAAAAAAACTTGTAAAAGCATCATGTTTTATAAAAATATTTAATAATAAAAATTAACTATCTAGAGAAAAAACATAGATGGTATCCTTGTATAATATACCCAATAATGAAGAAGTGAAATAAAGGGGTTTTTCTTTGAATAATATAAATAATATTAAAAGGTCATTTAAACATTTATAAGGAAAATACCCTTTCCACATTAAACAAAACTTTTTGAAAAATAAAAATTTAAAAAATATTTTGAAAAATATTTTATTTCAAAATTTCCTTGGAAAATTTTAATGTAATATTTAATATATTTAGTTTTTAAGATGGTGGTAAATTCTATTTATGTCATATATTTTAAAAACATTCCTTTTAGATATTTTGTATAAGTAAAAAAGTATATTACTGGGAAAAAAATAATAAGATTCGTTTTAATTTTTCTGTAAATATAAAAACATTGGTGAAAATGAATTTAAAAAATCATAGGATAATAGTAAAAAAATTATTTAAAACATTTTTTTGAAAACATGGATATGGGAGAAAAAGTTTTTTCGACTGAAGAGTGAAATAAAGTTTATATTTTTTAAAAACCATTTACCCTATGGAATCATTCGAATCATAATTTCCATGAGAGAAATAAAAATAGATGGATTTTTAAATCCATATGAATTTCATGATAAGAATAATAAAATACATTCATCAGTTATATATATACCACAAAAAATATAATTGTGGTGAATATTTCATGTGTCTCATAGAAATAAAAGTGTGATGAAAATCTATTACCTCATGTCTGACTTCCTTTATACACATTCAAAAATACTATATAATAAAAATATATTTATTATAAATATGTTCTACAGAATTACTAAGATATATCATTTCATATATTATTTACTTATATCCATTTATCACCAATTTATTTACAATTCCTTATTAAAATCATTGTTCCAAGTGATATCTATTTCATTTTTCATATATGTTTTGGTTAGGTGGTTTTAGTCCATGTACATTGATCATGATTCCATAATTTAAATAATATTAATAATGAAATAAATATAATAAATATTCATTATATACATATTTATATTCATCCATTAAGGATGATATATAGAAATGTTACACACCATTCATGGAGAATGTAGGCCGTACGTAAAGATGAAAACTGTTTTCATTTTTCAATGGATGGACCAAAAGAAAGATAAAAATTAAATAAAAATTATGTAATAATTATTATATCATATATTTCATATATATTAATTATATATATCCCTATTACCATCCATTTAATGTGTAAATGAAAATCGTATCAATCACTTTCTGGAGGTGGTAGTCCACAGGTATGGATGAGCAAGGTTATCATTTTCCAATGGATTGGATGGTAAGAAGATAGATGTGATATTATAATAATAGGATAATAATTATATCATAAACATTATATATAAAAATTAACCCCATCATAATAACCATCTATGATATATGGTGGTGTAAAATGAATTGTATCTCTATGTGGATATGGTAAGTTGTACGTAGGCACGATCGATACTTTCACTTCCCATTTGAGAAAGAAGAGTGTTTATAATGGTGATTTAATAATCATAATAACATTTAAGTATATTTAGGATACATAAGTTATAATTTTATGATAAATAACATATACTTATAGGGAGGTAAAGAGGAAGTAAAAAAAGAAATTGATTGGTTGAGATGATTTCCTCTTCTTTGAGATAACTCCTTTATATCTCCTCTTAAGTATCACTTTGTTGGAATTTTGGGATGAATAGTAACTATAGAATATTTATAACTAATTTCATAAGTTATTTTTCTAGGATATGGATAATATATATGGATCAGACCATCATAAGGAAGAGGAAGGAGGGGTCTCCTTTTAAACGGGAGGGAGATGAAACACTTTGAAATTATTAAAATATTAATAAATAAGAAATTCACTATGAAGATAATTTCTTCCAAATGGAAATTAATTTGATGATAAAGTGTCTAGGTTTTAAATAAAATCATAAAACAAAATTTATATAGGTTTTGGTTTCTTTTTAATCCTAATCTATTTGACTAAGCCTTTTGATGATTATTTTTGACTTTAACCGTGGTAACAACAATTTTAACGATAAATAGTATAATTTTTTAACATAAATGGGTAAGAGACTCTAAAATGGGACATGGATGATTTTTCAAACCATATTAATTTCACATGGATGAATATAATATTTTTATGAATTTAAAATAATTTAACAAAATATTATTCATTATAAAATATCATTAATGTCAATTTTGAAGCTATTCATTTATGTGGACTTTAAAAGCACCACGAAATGGTTTAAATTAGAATATTATATTTTTAAATATCACTAATATGTTACATGAATCTAAAAAATTCTTAAAACACTATAAGTCACTCAAATTATACTACTTTTATTATTTTAAATAATCATTTATTATATTTTTCTACGAATTGCAGAAATACTGCATTATTGTTGCATAAAGATTGAAGGTAATTATATAATTACTAAAAATTAGATAAAAAATATAACCATTAATATAATCTCACTTTTGAAAAAAATGAATATTAATATTCATTCACAATTAGTTTTTTACCCATGTGGACACGTAATGGGTATTTAATATTCAGTGAGTGACATTTCGTAACATTTTATTCTTTAAAAATTCTATTGGTCATTTTCATTGAGAAGTGCCTATTACATAGTTAAATTTATAGAATAAGGTGATAAGGTTAGAATTTATTTTATCCAATATAAATTAGGATGAAATATGGTGACCTTGACACTTTTTTATACCTTGATTAACCCTATTCACCCTTTACCAAGCTGATAAATTTTACCATAGTTACTATTCAAAATGCCTCTAAATAAAGAAGAAATATTTTCCAAATTTGAAACACATGAATTCAAATATATAGTCCAATTTTTCAAATTGAGTACCTATAATTGGTTGAAATTAATTTTTATATTATTTTGAAAAATGTGATTAAATCCACTTTTAGAGAAATACTTTTTTATGCAGGAAACTAGATTTATTATTATCGCACACATAATAAAAATAATAGATGAATGTAAAAAAATTAAATTGAATATATAATATATAAATTTCATTAAAATCATTCACTAGTAGTTATTATTTATATTTTTTAAGGTAAAAAAACACTGCACCTAGAAAAACATTTTTAAATAAAGGTATTTATATTTTTAATTCCAAATGATCTTTATTTTTACTTCTAATTAATTAAAAACCAATGAATTCCTTTTTAAAATATATAACAATGATGTTTTTATAATATATATATTCATATTAATACCAACCAATCTAATGTATTTGTGATATCTATCATATTAAATTGTATATCACAGTTCGTTTAAACTTTGTATTGCATGTAACAAAATATATCGAAGAAATCAATTTTTTTAACGGAGATATTTCATAAAATCTCAAGGTGTTACAATTATTGTATGAGAACTCAACCAGAGGAATATTCTGATACCATCCTCCTTTTAATTCCACCAATCATGCTCTCAAAATTTATTCAAGTGTGTATATAGTCTACCCATATTGGACATCAATTTGGGAGTGATATGTTCTATTAATGTTCAATTCAATTTTTAGATAATTTTAGAGAATCTCCTAGAAATTACAGATAAATGTTTGATATCAATAAAATAAAATAAATAGAGGTGTTCCATTCATCCTCAACACTTCCCATATGTATATCCTTTCATGTTGACCAAGGGACAAATACTCTCAAATTACAATGATATGAGAAGTATTTGGAAGACTATCCACCATAACCCAAATAGAATTATTTCATATTGATGTATTTAGAAGACTGATGAAAAAGTCCATGGAAATATTTTCTATTTTATATATAGGTATGGGTAATTTTTTCATCACATCATTGTAATTTTTTTCTTTCATCCTTCACCTTCTAACATACTTGGAATTTTTATGTATATTTTATGATCACTTTCTTCATATTTTCCCACTAATAAAACTCTCAGAGATCCTAATACATCTTTCTGCTCCCTAGGTGGATAGAGAAGGTTGAGATGTGATCATAATTCAAAAAAAATTAATTTATATTAGGTTTTATTGGTATAAATATTCATGAACCAAATATTAAAATTCCTTCTTCATTAATTTAGAGCTCCGTTTATTTAACTTTTATTATATCTTGTACCTTAATCTGTATTACCACATCATCTATTTGAGAATCATTTATTTTATCTAGAATTGATTATTTAGAAATAATTATATAAAGGAATGGTGATGTTCTTTCCTTTATGATCCCCATGACCATAATTTTCAAGTGTAAGATGAATAGATCCTTCTCAATTCTCACCATTTATAAGGTTTCAGAATCCTTTCTATATAGAGAATCTTCCACTTCATTTTATTTCCTAAGATGGTATAATATTGATTAATCATATTCCTTGGTCATATCTAACCATCATCATTGGTGAATATTAATCTCCTTCCATGTGAATATATATTTTAGGCTCTTATGATCAATACATATTTCACATATATCCCCATAGATATAATGCCACAAGATTTTCAAAATGAACATCACTTCAACCAAATATAGATCATGCTTTGGGTATTTCTTGTAACGAACTAGACATTATAAATGTTTTTTGTTTCCTGATAAAATTGGTGTTATATTATATTATCTTCAACAAAATCATATCTCTTTAATAATGATCTATACTTTCTTCACAAAAATGGGAAAATATTGATCACTCCAATATAATAGAATCATTACCTCCACAACCAACACTACATAAATAAAATACAATATTAGTAAACCAATCAACATAATATGAGATTATTATAGTGAATATTTAATTAACTAATGATGTTGTTTTTATAGTCTATAAAGGGAAATGTGACCA
Source organism: Viscum album (assembly GCA_963277665.1). NCBI lineage: Eukaryota > Viridiplantae > Streptophyta > Magnoliopsida > Santalales > Viscaceae > Viscum > Viscum album. The sequence goes on from OY728121.1 coordinate 1,123,990,816, forward strand.
TTTGAATTCAACCGGTACATGACGGTTAGTTAATATGACCACTGGAAACTATACCTCAGGTTGATAATTTAATCACTGTAATTAGTGTTTATAAGTATTAATGATAATGTACTATTGACACATAAAGTGGAATATATAGCCTCAACAAGTAGAGTTGTTCTATTTCTAGAACATTTGTCAAAATCTGGGAGGGAGGTATTGTTATTGGGGGTTTAACTTGACCAATCCCATATCGATCTTTAGTAAGTGAATCTTGAATAAAATAACCTACAACAGAAGTTAATGTTAGCGGAGACTACCACTCGGTCGATGTTAGCCGAGCCACCCCCATGAAACTACCATTATCAGAGACCTTGCCCCTTTGGTGTATGCATGTGTAATAAGGGGTTTTACGTCTATCCCTTAGTTTCTTAATGTGTATTTACATTTTATAAATAAATATTTTATTCCACCAACTTAATTTTTAGGATTATAATTTCTTAATAAAATATATGATTAATTGTAGAGAATTTGATAATTTTCTTTTTTAGACACAAACCATACTTTTCAGAAAAGATAATTTTTTTTATAATAATCTATGGTTTCCTAAATAATATTTATTTTAATGAAATATTATATTAATAACACTATTATTCAAATATAATTGATAAAAAAGTTTTATTATATCCTAGTTAATATTTAAGTGTTAGAAAATTGACTATGCCTTACCACCCACTAATTTTTAAATAAATAAGGATTTTTATTTTTAAAGGATAAAATTATCAAATTTAGAAAATTATTCTAATAAAATTAACAACATGTTTGAAATAAAGACATTGAAATTTTGTTAGGGTAAATTTTTGAGAATTTTCTAAAATACATTATTTTTCTATGAATAATAAAAATAATGTTTGGGTTTTTCAGTATGTTAAATGACATCATAATTATGTCATCATGATGTAATAATAAATTAAACACAATCCAAGACCAATTTTTTTATTTTTTTAATACCATGTATTTTAATATATTTTAATCAATTTTCAGACATATAATGAACTTTCCATAGTCTAAAATGGAAACATTGATTTAAAAAGCACTACTTAGCAGAAACATTAATTTTACATGAAAAAAAGAAATAATATAAAATTATTATCGCTTATTTTTTGATACAATACCTTAAAATATGACCCAAATTTACCATACCATGTGAAAACCCCATGGGAAAGATAATGGTTATGCATTTTTCACCACGTAGATTTCTAAGGCCAGTTTTTGGAAATTATTAAACAAATCCTCCACTTCTCTATAAATTCCCAGCAATTATTTCATTTCCATTATCTAAATATCCATAAATCATTAATTTAAGGTATTTTTCCTCCTCAGGAGTACCTATAATGTTCCCTCAATCCCCCTAGATTTCATTCCTCCAGATTTAGGAGACACTTCAAGGAAAGAGAATTATCCTTCTTTTCTCTTCAATTCATGAAATTTTATTTATATATTTTATAAATCTAATGGTTAATCTATTTAACAACCATTTTAATCATACTATATCTTAAAAATTATGTTTTATCAATGGTAGACACTTATACCCTCTCATTTTACCCTTTTTAAAAGATGTTTTTATACTCGTCATGCTGCTGAATTTACTCAACAAAATTTATTTCTCTACTTAATAAATTCTATTTTATTTTATTTTTTTGACTACCAAAACCGATTTCTTTTACATGGGTATTAAACAATATATAATAATTTTTTATTTGATTCTGGTATTTATATACATGAAACCTGCATTCCCTTTCCTTGGATTAAAAATGACATAATGATCGTGTCTTTAAGAACTTTTGAAAGGCCATGATTTTTATAAGAAACCCATTATTTATTATCCTTGGGGTATTTATGAAATTTATAATTATAATCTATTTGGATCACATTAATTAATAAATATGATGGTTGTTCCCTAATATCACTCCAATGCATTGGGTAAATAAATTTATCTCTATATATGGCATGTTTTACTATATCATTGTGAATAAACATGGTAATTTTTTCATTTACAACACCTTGGTTATTTTATTATGAATGTTCCATTTAAATGTTATAGAAAAATTTTAGTTTAATGATTCATTTTATTTTTATAATTTTGTTCTTTAGGTTCAATTTCTCATTCCATAATTATATTCCTCTGGATTCTATTGATATTCCTTGTGATCAAATGTTAACTATTTCCCATAATTATTCCCTTACTAGCCCTCATGCTCACACATTGCTTTGATGTATATTCCCAGGATATGATATGTAGAAAATATACTTAGTATGAACACATTAATAATATATTAAAGTGTATTAGAAGAAATTTTTATGTTTTCCTGTATTATATTTCCAATTCTGAAAAATCTAATCATTAATAGATCATATGTTATGTACCATGTAATAAAAATATTATGTTATAAAATGGTGGGAAACCATAGTTCATCTCATGATATTTCAACTTCATTGAGTTGTTGAAAATAAATTTTTCATTTTGAATTATTATACAAAACAATCCCATCTTTAAATCATTATTATATACTAATAAAAGTTCCCCACATGAGGGAAATGTAAGGACTGGTTATGCGATAATCCCCTTTTTCAATTCCCTAATGATCTCTTTATATTCATCAGTATTGAAAAAAATTACTCCCGACCTATTTATCATATTTATTAGTTTTTAAAATCTAAAAAATTTCTCAAAAATCATCAGGAATAGCTATCTAGTCAAAGAAATATATAGATCTATGTTATAGATGTTGGTTTATGAAACTGTTAAATTTCATTTGTCTTAGTTACATCCATAAATATCCCTTTTATTTTAATAACATGCCATAATAATGATAATTAATCCTTTCAGAACAAAAATTTACTATACTTTTAATAGATATTACTTTTTAAACTCTTTAGAATATTATTCAAATACTCCTCATGCCCCTCCTTACTTTTGTAGTATATAAAAATATAATAAAAAAATACTACCAAAATGTTTTCATGGTAATCAATAATGACTCTATTTATTAAGTCCATAAATATTGATGGAGAATTACTGAGTTTTAAGGGCATCACTATAAATTCCTATTGTCGATATCTTTTTCAAAAGGTAGTCTTGAGGATATATTCTATAACACCCCGAGATCTTGTGAACTTTTTTCCAAAATAATTTAATCATTTTGGGATTTTCCATTTCACACAACACTAAAAGTAGTTTATATTGAAGAACTAGGTATAACCTAAATTATATGAAACAATAAGTTATCATGAACTAAAAAACATAATTTTTATCAATGTCTACATGGAACACCAAAGTTAGTGTACATTACACGCATGATTGACTTTCCACGATGGATTACATAACACGCAATGCCGACTTTTACCAAACAACAATATATTAATAAAGTTTTATCATTTAATATAATAAGATATAACCATGATATTAAATTATCTGTTATGAATTTTATCAACTAATTTTTCAAAATATATGGTTTACACAAATATAAGATGAATTCATAGGTTACAAATTGATTTAAATGAAAATTAAAATCGATTGAATATAAACGAAAAGATTATTATTATTATAAGATCTTTTACCCTAATAAATTAAATTATCTATAATTTTTTTTAATATCAATGAAATATATATGTTATATATTTGACCAATTATTTTTTATATTCATCCAATAGATTTTATAGACAAAAGATAATAACAAACCCAATTTTATGCTTAGAAATCTATATTTTTTATAAAGATATTTTTACCACAATTTAATGAAGAACCCATTATAAATTCATTTCTTTGAAATTTTATTGATTTAATACATAAAAATAAACTCATATTTCAATTAGAAAAATTAAATTTTATTTCAGGTTGAAATTTTGGTATTTTTTCTGTGAAGTTTCATTTTTCAATAAATAGTGAAAAATACCGAATTTTAGTTCAAAACTGTTTTTTCATATAATATAATTATATGGTTAAATTACATTTTGAATTGGTTTAATAGTATATTAGGATAATATTTTACTAATAAACCCAATTTAGGTCATTTTAATTAGTTTCACTTGGAAATTGAATATAAAAACATGGAAATCATTTTGAATGTTTTTACTTAAACAAACCGCATTGTCGACCCGACTACGGGATAAAATTTAAATTAGTTTCTGCTGCTTATTTGACTAGAATAATTTATAATTGATTACATATTAGGAATTAGAATAATTATTAATTTCTAATATGTTCAACATAGTTTTTGACCAAAAATATGAGAGAAAGTAATTAAAAATAATTACATCGATTAAGGAAAAATTAAGCGTAACTAAGGGCTAAACATTAATCTTAAAGGCCTAAATGATCTATAAAGTTTTACAAATAACATTTAATCAGAATTTTTATAATGTATCATCAATTATATCTAATTTACACCATTATTTTATCCACTTTACATGGAAAAACATGGGTGGAATTCCCTTTCCCAAAATTTACAGGAGTTCCACCCCTCCTCCACTATAAAAATACCTTCTCTCCCACCACTTCCTCACACTTATCTATACAATTTGGACCAACCAATATATGAAATAATATATCCTCAATATCACTCCCATAATACTAGAATCCTCCCCTTAGTATGAAATAAATCCAAGGGATCCCTTTGCTGGAAACCCAAAGGAGTTTGCCGAATAAGAGGTAGCATTCTTCCTCAAGTTATTTTATTATATTACTATTCCCCACCCCTCAACACTTATTATTCCATGATTGTATAAAAATAAAGTATACTAATATAATATTATTGTTTATGATATGTTTTATACCTAAACATACATACACCTCCATATAATGGGTTATGAGCATATTATTTATGTGTATGGGAAACTACCGCCTCAGAAAATAATGATCGTTCGTTCTTCCATTACTTCCTCTCATGATAGTCATTAGGATGGAAAAAATATTTATATATAATATATATATAATATTTATAATATCTTTAATATTATTTAATTTTTTACAACACATATATTTATACAATCCATTTAGTGTCAATACAATAATTTTGTTTGAGGAAGTGTGGACTACCACCCCCTCAAAACGATCTGATTCGTTCACACACTACATAGAATGTATTAAGGATGATTTTAGTGAAAATATGTTTTATATAAAAATATATATATACTTTAATTATATTATATACATATATATATACTTATATTCAATTTTTTTCTTTCAATACGACAATAAAAACAGAAATAATGTTCATGCGTACATATGACTTACTGTCTCCATGAACGGTGTATTCCATTTCATATTTATATATTATATATATTATTATAATATAAATATAATGTATATAAATTATATTTATATGAAAATTTAAATTATATAGATCATTATATATGTATAAGGACCACAAATATAAAAAATTAAGGCACATGCAAAGAACAAAGCGAATATTACCAAAAGTGAAACCTTGAAATAGGATTATTAACAAGAGGGTAATATAAGGTCATAAGAAAACCATATATTGTATTATATATAATAATATTAATATTTAAAATATTTGTAATAAAGTTAAATTTATTATATAGGAATGTTTTATGAGTACGGAGAGTGTTAAGACAGAAAGTAAGGGAATTTCATCTCACTTTTTATTTTCGTGAGATACATGCTTTATTCACCACCCATTAATTTTATGTGGTGTGTATAATTCCCATTGATGTATTATATGATTTGTATATTTAAATTTTTGTGTATTTACATATCTATTTGATTATATTTCTTTTTTGGGGACTATGTTTGAAAATTTACCAAATCGATAAAATGATTTTGTCTCAATTTTCCTTTTTTGAGACACATGCCATGTTATGCCCCTGTATTTTTTCCTGAGGTGTATATACTAAATTTGGAATGTTATATAATTAATATATATCTATTAATGATAATTTTAGCTTAATGTAATTTTATTTTCTTAAATGGAGTGTATGGGTAAATGTTACCAAGTGGTAAGACATTATTGAGACAATCTCATTGGTTTTTGAGATTTTTTATGATTATTCTTCCTTTGATGAAATATGGTGATCCATATCTTATGAAAAGTCATGAATTATATTATCCAATTGTAATTCAGAATATCTTCACATATTGGTAACATTTTCACACTCATTTGTACATAAGATATTTTGGAATGTGTTTTTAAGAAAGTCTGAAATTACATCGCTCTTCGGTTGGAAATCTGTGTTCCATCAAATCCATGTACTCTAAAAAGGGTTTCCAAAAAATTATATACTATTATCCTATAATCTATAAAAGATTTGTTTACCCTTTTTTCCTTTTACCAATGTTTTTAAATGAATCTTCTTGTAAATTTTCGAACAATGAAATTTTATTAACTTTTCACCTTGTAAAAGAAATATTCTTTTTACCTAGTATAAAATGTACATATTTAAACAATTTCATTTTATGAAGCATAATTTCCATTTTTATAAAGTTAATTTTCAAGAAAATATTTTAAAAGTAATTTTGAAGGATTTTTTTTCAAATTTTTTTGAATATTCTTTCATAATATTTCAAGTAAAAAGGTTTTAAAAACATTTTCAAAAATTAATTATTAGTTTTTAAAGTTATTTTCAAAAAAAATCTAAATATTTTCAATATTTTTTATAAGGATTAAAAGTATTTTCAATGAAATGGTTTCTAGTGCATTTTATAATTTTTTTTAATTTTTTTAATGTTTTTCCGAATAAAAACGTTTTAAAATTTTTTTCATGCTTATTCTAAATGTTTTCAAGGAAAAAATTGTTCAAAATTATTTAATGTATTCTTTATATGTTTTCAAGGTATTTTTAAAAAATTATTCTAAAATGGTTTTATGTAGTAAAAATATATTTTAAAATAATAAAGGATATTTTCATCATGAAAAGTTTTTGAAATATATTTCAAAATTATTTTCCATCTAAGACAGTATTTGTTGATGTTACTCATGACTTTATATGAAATTGTCTAAAAGATACATTCATAATCAATATCTGATTGGGTTATGGTTAATGTCATTGCCATTATGAAACTTGTTTCTCTTCCTTGGGTCTTATGATTGTTAAATCCATTTCTCTTTCATGGGGTATATGTTTGTGAAATCCTTTTCTCCTTCATGTGTTATTATTTTGAGGAATTGAATATGAAACCTATATATTTTTTTACTTGTTGTGATATGATACCAATTTCATTTCATCGGTTATGATATGATTTTTTACGATTTTGTGGCACATGTGTGTATGATTTTATTATGACATTGGTGGGACCTATATCTCCCTCTAATGAATTGGGTAATGATAAATGGTATATGAGATAAATGGGTACATGGGTTGTAGATCGAGACTCAAAACAAGATGGTACCTGAGTTGAAGCCTAATCCCGAAAACAAGAAGGTACATAGGTTGAAGCCCAATCCTAAAAATAAGTAGGTGCACAGTTTTCAGCTTGAACCTAAAATTAAGAGGGTGCACGAGTTGTACCCTAATCCCAAAAACAATTTGGTACATGGGTTGTTAGCCCAATTGTGAAGTAGGTACATCCGTAATAGCCCAAGCCTCACATGTTATGAAGGTCTTAGTTGGTAGCCTTGACATAGGATTTTCAATTTTTTTGTATTCTATAATTACATGTCTTACATCTATGTTATGCTTTCATGGACTATAATATTGACTCCCTTATGATTCAAGTCTTATGAACTACTGATCTATATTCCCTGATTTATGTTTATGATGTTTGATATGTAGGATGTGATGTTCTATTTTGTGATCATGTTCTCATAGCCTTATCCTCATGTTTTTGCTTACATATCTCCCATGATTACCATTACTAAGTTTCTTTTCTCACCCCTTTATATTTTTCCTTCCCCAGGTTTTGAAGATATATTTTATGTATGATATTTCAAAGACGGGTGACAGTCTTTAAGTTCCAAGTGGGAGATAATGTAGCTCACCCATGTACCAGGGTTTATATTTCCATGTTTCCAAAGAAACTAGACTAATATAGTATTTGGGTTTCTTTTGTATAATTTTTTATGTATTCAAAAAATATTATGTAATGTTAATGTATGAAAACATAGGGTCACTATATCTTCTTTATTCACCTTTAATTGGTGATATTCTGACTAAAAGTACACCTTAGATAAATACTGGTCCCCATGTAGTTGATCAAACAATTCATTTATCCATGGAAGGGGATACTTTTTATTTGTCGTTATTTTTTTAAGTTCATAAAAATTAATGAAGATGAACATTACCCATCATTATTATTGATTAAGAGGATCAGCGCACCCCAAGGTGAAGTACTCAAGAATATAATACCCTTGTCCAGATTCTGTTGTAACAATTTCCTCAGTTCTGTTAAGTCAATAGTGTCCATTATATAAGGAGTATTTGATATGGGTAGAGATTAAGCTATATGTTCAATTTTAAACTTAACCTCTCGATTAAGAGGAAGAACATAAAACTGTTCGGGTAATACATCAGTATAATCCCTCAAATTGGGAATTTATTTGATATTGATTATCTCCTTTATCTTAATCATTTGGGATAAATATTTTTACTCATAATAAATTAATATCCATTCTTGAGAAGAATATTCAAAAGGATATTCATCACCCTCTAAACACTTATAAAAAATTTGAAGATGACACTGGATGTGAAGAGTGATCTCCATATCCCGATAGTTGATGTTGTATTTATATATAGAAATCTAATATAGGCCCAATATAGATTCAAGATTCACTAAAGTATGTAGTACAAGATTTTATGGTAGGTTCATTTTTAAAATATTTACCAGGGAAAAGTTATATAGTTTGGATTCAACAATTTATTCATTTTATATTCTCAAAGATAACTCAATCCCTAAGTTTTGAGGTGTAGTTTGAAACGTTCTACTATAATATCAAAATATGATTAAATGTATAGAAACAGAATCAAATTATACAATTTTTATTCATTCATGAATAATCAACATACCTATCACCACATTGTTTTCAGGATCCTATTCAGGGGTTCTTAGAACATATTACCTTCCTTTCTCCCTAGTATTTAGTGGTTGTTGACATAGATTTTCTATAAAACCCATTGGATTGGGACATTGGTTTTCATAATTACCATTTTCCTTTTATTTGAAAGATTATACCACATGCTGATTGTTGATATGAACCTTCTTTTATTTCATCAATTTTGTGAGTTTCTTTATCTCTCATCAGTGTTAATTTTTCTGATGACCCTCTTTTCTACATTTGAAGCATCTATTAGTTCTCTTGAGATAGTTTTTGAGATGATTCTTCGCACAGATTTTACATGTTGGATTTTGGTTTTTCATCCTCCATGATATTTATCCATTGATACTATCAAATTATACTACATTTTATGTTTTTTTATCTTTAATCCCATGAGATGTTTGAGAGTCAAAAATTTCCAACTTATCATTAGGGAACAACATACAATCTCTCCAATGTTCACATAGTGTCAAATCACAAAATAAAAATTCATAGATACAAATTCATCCCACTAAATAAATTATTCACCTTACTTTTGGTGTTGTTGATCAGGTTAACAGGATATCATAAAATCCTTGTAATGTTTTCATCCTACACCTTGATATACTCGTCTTCAATTTTCATCAGTCTATGGAAATCCTTCTCCATTTTATGCTAAAGAGTTTGGGAAAATATTTATTGAAAAATATTTTCATGAATCCCTCCCAATCCATAGAATCAATTTCAACTTTGTAATTCTAGTTATTGATCAGAATCCACCATTTATAGGCTTCCCATTCAAGATGATAGAAATAAATCACGACTTTATCTTATTTTGACTATTGGTGGGAAAATAATTTCTTCTTAATATAGTTACTTCATTATTCCATGATGAGGGATCATAAGATCTCATAAATATAGGAGGTCATTATCATATAAATGAATCATCCAAAACATTATATTTCTTAGTAGAAGGAGTGTGTTCTACATAATTGAAGTTATTATTGATAGGATGATTCACCTGAGCATTTACATCCAAGAATTTCCCTTCCCCCACTCACATAACTTTATTTATATCATTAGTAAAATCAAGATATTTCCTATCACATTGGTTGTTAACTAGGTTCCTCCTATTTCCCTCTATTAACTAAAATAAAAATGGGATAAGAATAATCAAACTAAAAAATTATTTAAAAATAGAAACTATGAACATAATAGGAATAACTTATGAGGGAAAAGTATATCCTAAATTATGAGTATCTTGGTTTCAATCTAGGTTATTCATGGTAATTTCCCATTTACATTTTCTAACCCAAAAATATATTCATGTCCTTTATAATGGTTTACAAAGAGTTAGTGAGTTCACCAATGAATATTTCCAAGGATTATCAATCAAGGTATATCATGGCGCACATAATTGATCACTTTCACTTTTCCTTCAATGATTTGTAAGTGTAAATACCTTGAAAAAAATTGATATAATTTTCATAAAGAATTTTTTAATGAAATATATAAAGGATCGAGATTGGATTAAGTGGATATAATTTCATCCCCTGTTTCACTCATCTTAGAACTTCATTCTTAGTGCATACATTCCTTCGCTAAAAAAAATAGCCATGCCCAGGGCTCGACCACATGCACATGTGGGAGAGGAGCCAACCACACCATGGGGGAGCTATTTTAGGCCAGCCTATGGACAACATGAGGCATAACACCCCTAGGAAGTTAGTAGGCCGAAGTATATGTCATGTTGTTCATGAGGCTGAAGTTGCACATAGCTTGGGCCGAGAGTGTAGAGGGTTGAATCCCAAGTGATTGTGGGGGTAGATGGTACGGGTGCAGAACCTAGTCACTGGATTGGATGAATAATGGTCACATCTTGGCTTATATACCAATGGGGGGCACAACCATGATTTCTATGTGAGATGAGATTTTATGTGTACTATTAGAGTGAATCAAACACTGACAATACGATCATGAATTATACTAATATCCACCATCCTCTTCAGTCCTTCATGTCAAAAGTTCAAATTTAAGCTAATCACACGTGAAATTTTCTTTAAGTCATCTTATCCTGCATGGTAGAATACAGCCATCTCATGCTCTCGCTCAACTGTCACAATTATACACCACCGGTTCAATATTGAAACGTGATATCAGTATCAAGAACAACACCTCCAATCTTTTTTACAACTAAGTGATTCTATGTAAACCATCATGATCCACCATGATATCCAGTCACAAATTCTAGTGGGATGCTATGAGATCTTGCACCACTGCTCAAGGTCATTGTATGATCATCCATTGATCATTTGATTAATATGAAGATCATCAATGACGGATTCTTGAGAAGTTTACAACTACGAGACCTACCTCCTTCAACATGTTTTTCATCTAAATTAATTCATATTTTTTAGATCGCATGGTGTCGTAGAAGGAAATGATGCATTACATGACTAGATGAAACGATCATGTGATGATGAAAAGGCCATATTAGGGTTTAATGATGATAGTCTTGAGATAGTCTTCACCACCTCAATTAATGAATGAAAAAATCACCCTATTCAAAGAGGAAGGATATTAAGCTATGTCTTACTGATAAATACCATTATCCTCTTAGAAAAAAAGAGAGGTGAGGAGGATAGGGAGCCAAAAAGTTGGAGTAGTAGGAAAACATGGTTTGGCTGCCGGTACTAGAGATCATCCATAGGGAAATCAGAGGCCCCTATCATGAGGATCTGCTGTAGGATATCATCGCAAGAGTTCATCACACGATCATCATATGATCATGTGATCGCATGATAGGATAATATCTTTGGATTCTCTTGTGAAGCAACATCTTGAAGAAGTTATGAACCCTTGATGATGCACATCCAAATAGTTCGAACCTCCCTCATGTACATGTGACTGTGATTAACATGATAACTTTTGGACATATGACTCGTGGTGTCATGAACACTTGGTCATGTACTATTAATATTCTTAGTATTTTGGTTAGAACATAAGGAGTCATGCCTTTAATATGTCATTTAGCCTTCCTCACAGTGCAATGAGATCCCTTACCCATGCACATAGTTGTTTTGAAAAACACCCCTTGTGCATGATCAAAAATTCTGTCACATGATATAATCCTTCATCATTGGATCAAATGATAGTCCAAAGACCCCAAAATATCTATGTCAAAATTACCACAATGTTGTCCCTCAGGAACACATGATCCATAAGCTAATGTATATGAGAATAGAATAGTCCAATTGCTACTCCCTGATCAAAAGAATCCATGAGTCCCCCTACCATTGTGGTTCCTTCTTACATCCTTAAACACGGTTTCCTTAGCATGCAACACCCTCACAGATCCATAACATGGTTATAGAGACCATCAAGAGACCCCAATTGGAATACATGAGTATTGCATGACTTAAGGAGCCTTATGTGTACCCTATGTAACATTAGATACCGAAAAAACCCATGATCATAGAGGTTACCACCATATGATTTGGACGCCAAGGAAGATATCCCTCAATTACATTCCTTAGTCCTGTTGTGTAAGGATCCTTTATGTCTCATGATGCCTACATGCATCCATGTAGGAATACCCTTCATGAGAGGTAGATGATGGGAACATGGAAAGCATATTCCATGCACCTTATTCATCCAACACACACCCTTACCAGTGTATACAACCTCAAAAAATAGTCCCATTAATTGTTGAATAATCCATCACAATACCACATTGATATCATTGGAGCTATGGGAACATCATGGGGAGCCATCATGTGAGACCTAAGGAGGTGCATATAGAAACAAACCCTCTTCTATGCATCTTTGTTCCAAAAAAATTAGGGCACATATGAGCATGATGTAAGATCCATTCGGGTACACATGTCAACACTTTTATGGGAATAAGACCCTAAACACATCAGTGAGACCCTACCCTATGAAGTGTTTAGGGACAAGAAATCAATAGTTTCTTCAGTGGAATTGTGATTTCCTTGGGTGACCATTGACAATTCATGTTGAAATCAAGATAGATAATTGAAATATCATCGTTTTCATGTAGTAGTCCAACCACAAGACAAGTTGATCAGGTGGAATCCCCTTATCAGGTCAGCATTGTAAGATGACAATCCTAAGAAAAATCCTATCAATCATGCAAAGAACCTTAGAGTTTTCCACCTTGTTAATTTTAGGATATCATGGAAAAATCACTTTGATCATGTGAATGATTCCTTGAAATTCTGAAATGATCATGTGATTTACCATAGACATATCACCATTTTCAATCAATGGTCTAAAGATAGGTCAGATTGATCATTTGATAATGTATGATCATGCCTTCTTTGATCATGCACAAGACCCCAGGCATGTACGATTTGATTATGAGAAGACATCCAAGGAATGTCAATTGAATAGGAAGACACCATTGAATGTGTCTACTTTTCAAATTAATGCCCAGACATGTCATCCAGACAATCAAGACATAACTAGTCGATAACCAAAACATGTTAGATAGATCTAGTAGGACATGTCAACCTCATCTAGTAGTCCCCCATGGGTTCATGCCATGTGAACCCCAACTATGAACCATAGGACACATAACCTTATTATAAGGGAAGTATCCTTGATGATCTATAGTTGGGAACTCATGAGACCTTACAGATTTCATCCCTCAGATAGACCAATCATGGTTATAAATATCACTCTTTAATGTGTGAGAAGACAAATAATTAGCATTCCATTGAGAAGCCTCATTTCATATGCCCTGATTACTGACAAAATATAATATTTCCACAATTACATGGAATATATCTTGGTAGAACCAAATATAATTCTGAAAAACATTGGGATACAAATTATTTCTCAGATTGTGGCCATTCGCTTTAACCCATCAGTTGGTTAAGGGATAATTGAAGTAAAAGAACTCTAATTTTTAAAATAACCAGGATACTTAGGATGCATTTCTATGGGACGAACCCTAATGGTTCCCCACTAAATTATAAGTCCCCTCATGTCTCCAAAATTTCATAAATCAGAACCAAATATTTTCCATGGGATGATCAATCTTCCAAGTCCATTAGTGGATGATAAGGGGGGCTCATACATAGGCATCATATTATGTGTCAGTCTCAACACTACCCCTAAGTACCTCTAGTCAATCAATGTGTTAGTGGTGAACTAAACTATGCTGAATTTGATTCCTGTTTTAAAATGAGATATGTAGGATTCCTCTATAAGGATCAATCACCATACCACATTTTCCATAATATGGGTCATCACAGCTATTAAATGGAAACATTAATGTGTATTCCCCACAGATATATGATCTAATGCGATGTGTTCAATAATATACTATCTCTTGTATCTCACACCGAGTGTGACACACATGGGATTAGATGATATGAATGATTATACCAATTCCATGATTAAATTTCCCTAGTGAGGAATCACCATTATATTTTAAATTTAATTAAATCTCATCTCCACTCAAAGTTTCATACTCCCGACAAAGCGATCAATGGTAGTCTTATATTCACAAGTCCCACCTATGGCCTATATTGTCATATCTCTCATGACACAGTTTCAAATTATGATAAATAAATAGAATCTAATTCCTATCTCAAACAAGATACAATGGATGCCTCACAAAGGTCCAAGATTGAAATTTACGGCCTTATTTCATGACGTTAAACTGCATGGATTGGTCCAGTCACAGGACCGTAAACTATATAGAACGAACTACATAGGGTTTGATTCCTATTTTCACAAGATATATAGGATGACTCCTAGAGGTAAAATCCCATTTTCAAGACACCAACCTACTTCCATGATGACTATAAACTCTAGCGTGCTCGATCATGGCCATAACACAAAACATTAAAAATAAATAAGAATATGATTTATAATCAGTGATATACAAGAAATTGTTCCTATTTATAGGTGTTTATAATCAATTGATTGACATAGGTGTAAAAAACCATGTTTTGGGGCTTGGTAATGAATTATTTAACATATCATAAATATGTAATATTCTTGTAGTAGGAAAAAATCACCCCAATAGGGTGTGATATGCCCGAACTCCCAACCTCTTGACCAATGTGAATTCTTAAGTGTTATCTGGAGTAAAACCCCAACAAACTACATGTCTCTAGAAATCAAGTACATACTAAGTTAAGAATGTGGGAACAATTAAAAGTTTATAGTGAAGAATAAATAAATTGGAAACCTGATATAAGTGATTAATAAACCCTTTACCCCCCCCCCCAAATCAAACTATTGGACGAATCCCATACATTTCATTTTCCCAAAGTAATAAAAATGATATACCCAATGTGATTCTATCAAATAAAAAACTAAGAAGGTTAAAAATTATTAGGACATTGTTTTCACACTATATGAAAAAATGGGAACCTAACATGAATTCCTTTAAATGTGTCATCTCATTCATGAGATAAAAATGATAGATTTTCCATTTCCCATCAATCTAGTTGATTTCGATCTCGTTTCACAACAAAATAAAAAACTGGAAACATTTATTTTAATTTAAATGAATATTTCATAAAAATATGGGACCACCACTTTATCCTTTGAACTGATAATGTTATTTGTCAAAAATTCACTCTTATATATGATACTTTAGTAATAAGGTGTCTTGTCACTTCTTTAGGACTCTACAGATTCCACGCAATCAAAATGATATCATCGAATGTGCCATCAGATTCTAAAATCATTGTACAAGATTGTTTTGCCTCTAGGAACCAACATATGATGCCAAAAAACACCACTTCTTGTACCAGTTGGTGAAATATTAGTCTGGGAGTACCAAATAAATAGCTCCATCCTAACTCTGGAATCCTCCCATGAAGTCCTTTGGAGGATGAATTACCATTGGACAACTTTCCCATGATAGGTCACAGGAGAGGAAGTTTACCTTGTTGCCACATTCAACCAATCTAGGACCCTATCCCTAGAGCACAACAACACATAACTTCCCTACCTCAGGTAGGTGTATAAGACTAGTCAGCATGACAAATCAATCACCGAGGAGTTTCTTAGGTGGGATTCCATCCGTTCTAGTCATCATCATCGATATATGACTATGATTCCAATAAAAGATGTGGAGGAAGTTATGCTTACCCCAACTACCCAGTTTAGGGCACCCAGTAGGAGAGCCCACCAGTGTTATCCAAACAATTAAACTCCAATGTATGATTTTGTACCCACTATTAGAAATCTATATGAGGACAACCAGCATATCCTGATAGTTTCCCATAACCAATCCTAGATCATAACTAGTCAGAAGATTCTAACTTCATCACAGCTTTCCTTGGTGACTGTAGAATCCTAGAGAGTACACCAACCCATTGGGATGTGGGAATTTAAATGGTATTTTACCATGAGATCATCTTCAATATGGTTACTGACCCCTCAGACACTACCATGGGCACCGACCCCTCAAATGGTAGCAAGAGAACTGACCCCTCAAATGGTATCTTGGGAACCAACCCCTCAAATGGTACCATGGGAACAAACCCCTCCAATGTTATCATGGGAAACAACCCCTCAAATGGTACCATGTGAACTGACCCCCCAAATGGCACACTAGGTATCAACCCACCAAACCAGACACTCTATCATGGAAAAGCACCCACCCACTCGTGTCTCGTTCAATTTGATATAATTTTGATCTAAAGAATCCTCATCATACTTGGGAAAGTAAACTTCTGGATATTACAATTATAACCTCCTATAGCCATCTATGTCACAACATGATGTCCTCCCTTCTCCTGATGGCACAAGAAAACAATATCTTAGTGGTATCCCTCATTCATCAATATGTGTTATTGAAAATTATGGTATTTCATAGGTTATTTATAATGAAACATATGGCTAGTTGAATAGTGGATTGAGTCCCTGGGTTCCATGTCATAACTCCCATCATCAACCACTCACCCTAGCCCCTTGAGGATGGAAAGGAAATTTCTGCAAAAGAAAAGATCACTCAACTCCAACAAGAGAATAGGGATCTCTAGGAAATAATTATGGGAATATTCCAGAGATCTCTACCTAAGGATGATTCACTAGTACTGTACTATGAAATACTACTTTATAGTGAAGTTAATTAGATGAAAGGGATGAGAGATTTTTAATATTTTTCAGCCCCTCATCGGGTGAAATCCAAACATTGTTCCATCTCTCCCTAGTCCATAGGGCTGGGAGAATTTCCATATCTTTCACCTCACCATTAGGGATATTCTAGAAGCCATCAAACTTCATATGTTACTAAAAAACCTCTAAGGGAGTCAATATATTTTATTCAGTGGGAAGAATATGCATCATCTGAGACCCTCAATGCTTTAGTACCTTCCCCCGAATAGATAATGACTGGGTCTCTGTACCCTGGTCATAAGACTCAGCAAGGTTCCCTTGTTAATTGAGTCATAGATATCATGCGAGGGAAGAAACATTCTCTCCCATCTCCTTAGGATAGACAACATAATGTATATTTCATCCAATCAATATATTTTCCCCTTTATTTAAAATATTTCATGGGTAATGGATTGATATACCTCCATACATTGAGAAAGCCTAGTAAAAATGGATAGTAGGACATGACCTTCATTTCCCCTACCATCGATGTCTCAAGTACATAATAGAAGGTCGATTTTCCATTATAGACTGGCTATAGGTATATACGGACATGGGGATATTAGAACCAATGAAAACTGAATTCTCACATCAATCAAATGAGTTATCTGAAAAAGAAACCTAAGTTGCGTAATAGAGCATGAGTCACATACCTCATAGGGATAAGTGACTATATTTCAAATCAAGATTTAAAAAATCCTATTATTTATAAATAGAACATGTTCCTAGGTATTTTGAATGACCCATGGAAAATGTTTTGATGGAACTTCCAAAAAATGATGCCAAATGAGGAAGGGTTGATAGGATATGACAATCATTTCCCCAACCATCGATGAATCAAGTATTTAATAGAGACATTTTTTGACTTCAAATATTGGTTGGAGATATAGGTAAGTGAAGGCTTGATAGATTTAAAGGATACTGAAACTCATGTAACATGCATTAGATTTATCCATGATGCTTCTGGTGATATGTCTTACTAATAGGTTATTGGGTGTCTTCTTTACTTCAAGATATTAAACTACATAGCCGTCGTCCTTATCGCATGAAGTTAAATTACATAGATGATGTCCTTTTTACACTACATTAAAGTTCTTGGATTTTCTAGAAATATGTACAGCATGATTCTCATCCTAATGAGATACATATGGACACTTGGATCCTATATCCAAGCCCATTCACCTATATTCACATCCTTACCATCAGAATATAAACTGCACGACATATGTCCTTTCCGTATGACATTAAACTACATAGGTTTTCTAGAAATATGTATGAGTTGATTCTCATCCAAATGAAATTTTTAGGTACTTCTAGATCCTATATACTTTCCCAATGACCTATATTCATTTATTTATAGCAAGACATTAAACTGCATGGATATTTTACTTTCCACATGACATTTTACTACACAAGTTTTATAGAACTACGTACATGTTGATTTTCATGTTACTGAGATACATAAGGAAACCCGGATCCTATATCTTGGCCAAAAAATCTATAGTCACATTCTTACTTCTTGAAAATAAACTACATAGAATATATCCTGGTCAAAGGATGAAAAATTTTAGGGCATTTCACACTCTGGGAGACATTTCCGAAATCAGGTGGAAAATTTAGTTGTAAGAAGGACCACTAATATAGTACAATATTAATCCCAATTATATCATAAAACCCCTAATACACTCATATGCCTTTTGAGGTTATTCTCCAATTGTTTATCTCCCCTAAAACTCATATTTATGAGTAAATTACACCTTATCAAATGTGTAAGGCTATAGACCAGTGAGATACTGCTCCGACCCATGCCAATTAAAACAAAGTATACCAATATATCTAGGAATAAAGCATGGAACAGGTATAGATACATTCCCCTGTTCACGAAGTCCATCGGCATATTTCAATGGAATAATTTGGAAAAGAGTATGAATATAACACCACTTCAATCAAATTCATTGATCAACATACCTGGGAAACCGAGATATTACATGAATATATTTCTATACATACCATGTTGAATTTCCAATTCTTTGTGATAACAAAATTTGAGCTCTGTTAATATATCTTGGTTAATATGCAGGGAAATTTACGTATTCTTATCCCTATAGCCAGAGATAATCAATAATCTAATCATTATAAACAATTGTTTTCTATGGATAAATCATATATTCTTTCTCCTATCCATGAGTATTATCATATTATTCTTGTAAAGGGAAATAAATTAGACCTTTGTCATATTCCTATTCCAACATGGGAACACTAGGTGAGAGTAGCATGTGCCTCGAGATGAGCTCATATCCCTATCACAAAAGTATAGCTCTATATTCTAAATGCTGAGGATCAAAATCATATCCTCATTCTAGATGGGGATCACCAACTGAGAGAGGCACATGCCTTAGGACATGAATATTCCTCTAATGAATAAATGATATAGACATACTACAAAGGCCCATTATTGGGATCATATCCACATATTTGTAGAGGATCACCATTTGAGAGTGGTATATGCCACTGGACAAGATCATATTCTTTTCCATAATGCTGATAAAATTATCTCAATAACTTATAAGAGGAGGCTCATATCCCTAATTCAATTTTGATGGTTCGTCAGCATATTCAGATGGGGAATGAATACTTGGGATGGGATCCTATTCTCCTTCCAATCAAGGATCACCAAGTTAGAGGAGAACATTCCACAAGAAGGGCTTATACTCCAATCAAAGAAGACCGCTAACATATTCCAAAGTCCATGGATTGGGTTCATATCCCAATTCTAGTTTGGGTTCACCGTGTGAGAGGGGAATATTCCTCCAGACAGTTTCACACTCCTATTGAAAAAAACTGGTGGCATACTCTAAAGGCACATGATTAGGCTCATATCCCCATCCTGGATGAGGTTCACCAAGTGAGAGAGGAAAATGCCTTCAGACATGCTCATATTGCAATAAAAAATTCCACTCAATATATCCTAATAGCTTACATGAGGCTCATATACCTACTCCCATTCTGGAGGTCCATCAACGTATTCTGACTGGGAATGCAAACTCACATTGGGTTCATATTCCTGTTCCTAACAAGGCTCACCATGTGAGAGGTGAACATGCCTTAGGATGGGCTCATACTCCTATCAAAGAAGACTAGTGAAATGTTACAAAGGCCTAGGATTAGTCTCATATCCTCGTTCTAGTCATGGCCCACCATGTTAGGGCGGTACATATCTCAGTACATGCTCATATCCCTATCAGAGAATCTCATAATCATACAATAGAAGATTATCAGTATCATGATCATATTCCCGCAGCACCAAACTATATTCAATAGATTTCAAAATCTATCATAGAGGTGGGTTATACCCCTTCTCAACCCCAAATGGTAGGTTGAAATATTCCAGCTATGATGCAAAGTGAGGATCATACCGCTGACCTTCCCAATGCCACGTGTCTATGAGGTAGTTTATGACACATTCTAAACACCCTATGTGTCCATCAACTCTTCATCCAAAGATGAATATGATCATTAAAATGATAGTCATCCTCATGGTAGTGTGGAGGTGGATCCCAAGAACACTACTCCAGACATCCACTGTGGTCAACCTCCCACTACAATATATCCCCTGGAAAAATAAATCCTCTCATTTCTAATACACCTTTGAATAGAGAGGTTCTCAAAAATATTATGCACCTTCATATAGAAATATGCTCAGAATATTAGGGTTCACCATATACAGTTACCCATCAACCATCATAAGCAGTTCACCATGATCAGAAGGTGACCCGGAGAAGAAACCTCTATTTCCTGACTAGGTAAAGATATATGGATATTTTGAAGAAGCATTAGACATGGATATATGGTGAGTGTAAGCTAGAAGAAACCTATAAAGGATTCCCATACTCATTTCCAATTCCAGTTACAAGATCCAAAATGGGTCAAAGAGGGAGTGTCATATTTTTGTCGTAACCACATGATGTTAAACTATATGATTTTTATCCTTACCTCATTATGTTAAAATGCATGGAGTTTTTACTAGGAACATGACATTTAAACTGTATGAAATTTTTCCTAACCAGATGATGTTAAAATGTAAAAGGTTATTCCTAACCATATAATGCTAAATTGTAAAGAGTTTTCCTAACAAGATAAAGCTAAAATGTTTGGAATTTGTCCTAACCACGTGATGTTAAACTCTATAGAGTTTGTCCTAACCAAATGGCATTAAAATAAACAGTTGTTTTCCTAACCACATGATGTTAAACTATATGGAGTTTTTCTATTTCCATGATGATAAAATTCACAACATACATCATCTTATTTACAAGACATTAAACTGTATAGCCACAACCTATATGTATGATGCTAAACTACACACAAAATTCTTAACAACAAGGCTTTAAACTGCACATCATACATCATCTGAGATACATGATATTAAACTATATTGAAACATCCTATATGTATGATGTTAAAATATATACATATGTCCTAAAATCAAGTATTTAAACTACACAATGTACTTCATCTGAGTTACATGACATTAAACTATATAGCCACGACATGGATCTATGATGTTAGACTACAAACGTAAGTCATGGAAGCAATACTTTAAACTGCACAACCTCTTACATCATATCTACATGCAGATAAACTATACGGATATGGTCCTTACCAATTTACATTAAACTACATGGAAATTTTCCTTACCATATGAAATAAAACTACCCATATCCACAATATTACCTCCTCTACATGTTGGGTGACCCATGTTCTTGCTGCATGACACAAACCTAAATGGTTCCTAAAGAACTATGTATGGCTTGATTCTTTCTGTCATAGGGTACATAGTGATTCCAAGAACTCCACTCTCAGGTCGAACCCCAACATTCCTCTCCATTCACATTGAGCCACACATGTCCTTACTGCATGAAATGAAACTGCACAACTAATGTATGTACTGTACAACAGTACACTAAAAAAGTTTCTAGAACTACGTATGGATTGATTTTCATTTCAATGAGATACCTATGGTCACTTCAATCCTTTATATTGTCCCATCCACCACAAGATACAAAAATATCATATATTATTCTTAATTGTCTCTACATAGTGGGAGGGACCACTTCCATTCCCTATTTCCCACACTGATCATAGCTAATGTGAGCTTAGGAGTTTCAGCAAGGGTTTTCCCACACATACAAGTAATTAAAACATGTGATGGGTTAATCATGATCATGAATGAAAGAACATAAAATAAATACCATGAGACCTCATTGAATGAAATTAAACTGCACGATTGATGTTCCTTGCATGAAATAAAGTTTCACAATCCTATAGACCTCACCCGAGTGGACCACTGTCTTTGGATATTGATCTCTTACCACACCTCCATTCAAGAAATATGTGTGACTTGATTACTGTCATCAAATTATATTTAGTGACACCCGGATCCTCAATACTAGGTCTTCTAAAAAAAATCATAAAAATTCCCCCTCTATGTGTATATTATAGACATTCATAGGGAGAATCTTTAATAACTACCTGTGGATTGATTTCCATCAACATGGGATATTTAGTGACACCCATAATTCCATTTTTAAGCCCGACCACAATGTTCCCTTTTTCACATCAGGGATCCTATATCCTCATAGCATGATTCTAAACTATATAAACTCTCTAGGACTATGTGTGGATTGATTCATGTCATCACAGAATACATAGTGACACATATATCATCAATACTGGGCCCAGATATGACAATCAACAGAAAAAAATGTATGCTTCTATGTATGGTATAATCATACATAGAGTGTTTCATATTCCATATCTATGTATAGATTGATTCTTATTACCAAAGGATATGTAGTGACAACCATATTTTTTCCTTGGGTCTATCCACCATCCCCCTTTTCATCATCAGGAAACCAACATTATTTCAATAGATTGTTATATTGCATTGTTACTTAATTACTACATGTGACTTGATTCCTATTACTAAAGGTTACTTAGTGATTCCCAAATATTCAATTTTAAGCCCAACTATAATACCCTAGAAAACTAGTGTACCCAAAATAAATAAGGGGGAAGATCTATACAAAACCATTTTTCTTATGTATGACCCAGATCTATGTATGAACTTATTGTGAATGAAATATATTGTGTATAAATTTTTCACATCAGTTCCCATTTCTTTACTACATGAAATTAAACTATAAAGAAAATTTCCTCATCACATATCATTTAAACTTAACAATAAATACATTCTAACCACATGATTTTAAACGACAAGGATAATGACCTTACAACATAACGAAAAACTATAAAGAATACGTCCCCACTACATGAAAAAAACTATGCAACCCATCACCCATGTTTCATCCCTTATGAATGGAATACAATATCCTTACACCACTCAATCAGAGTATGGGGTGATTCCTCTATATTTTAATAACCTCAATCTATATACTACACTTCATGTCTTATTTACCTAAGATCATCACAATCCATTCGTGGCCACTGAAAATAAAAATGTGATCTCTTAGTTTGGAAATGATATCGATATAGAATGTCCTAATACCCACTGACCAGAGAGATCTTGGTCCAGCATAAAGGGGGTTTTATCCTTGTTATCCTGCCATCAATGTGGTGGAGCTCAGAACTTGTTGTTTTTTTGGTCATCCCCGGTATGATAATCCCATATCATTACTCATGGAATCAGAATATTAGGCTATGATTTACAACATCTTCATCTCACACTGAGAACGATGTTGGAGTAATCTTGGCTCTGGGTATCTTAATTGGTCTCTTATGTTACATCACCCATATTAGCTCCATTTTGGCCTTGAACTTAAATAGAAGACACATTGGTAAATGTTGTATGACTTTAAACATAATCAAATAATGGTAAAAATAGGTAGACTATAAACTACTAGTGATAAAGAATGTAAACATTCCAGGTTGAAAACCTATAAAGGGAGGCCAGAGAAAAAGTCAATTTGTCACATACTAAACTCTTCATCTCTAGAGATTAGGAAAAAATTCAGGGGAAAATAAATTAGGCATAAATCTAATAGGGCATACTTAGTGTCCATAGTAAATGCCAAACTATTATTGATAGACCCCATGGTCCGGGAAAATGTTAGAGAAATTATTTTTCACATTTCCTCACCACTTGAATATTTCTATATGTTGTGAAACCAAATTTACAATTCCTGAATCCTTTTTGGATATTACATTCTACAAAAATCACACTCCATGACTTAAAGAGCCTGTGGTCATCACAAACCTTAATGGAACCTAGAATGGAAAAGGGATCTCTCAGTTTGGCCATGACATTGATGCATAAGTGCTTGAGACCCACTATCTAGAGACATATTGTCACAATATAAATGGATTTATGATTCTTGTGAGCCTTATGTTACCTTGGAGGAAATCTGAACCCAAGACTATTTTGGTTCATCCTTGGTATGATTATCGCATGCCTTCCTCCTAACCTGAGAACTTTGAATGACATTTTACGATCCTTATATCAATCTATATGAGTAGTCTCTACATCCTTGATGTTATAAAACCATGTTTTGTAACCTTTATCAAAGCTGGAATGTGACACTTCATTCCCAAAACATTGATGAACAAAACCTCGTGATTCAAAACCATAGGACTTTTGGCATGAGATTCAAAATATAAGAGCTAGATTTCCCTTGGGTTCTAGAACCCTTCCTAGATAGAATTTATTCGAATACCCAAACTCATTATCTAGTGTTTTGAGTCTTTATAACCCTTTCATGGCCCTAGAAAACAGTGGGGATCACCTTTTCTTGGCCATTCTATCAATGGAGAAGGGTTGACCCCCAACTAAAGGCATATCCTTAGTTCAAGAAAGGATATTTAGTCATTGTGAGGCCTTGGGACACCAAGGTGGAACCCAAAACCTCAATTGGTTATGGGTCATCCTTGGTATGTCTCCTTGATCCCACATTCACTGACTCAAACTTTTGGGTTATTATTTACATCACCCATATCCCAACTATCCAGGTGGGTCTAACTTCCCTAGTATTTCTCCCTCAACCATAATGCCTCCCTAAATCTACCATGACCCATGGATAGGATTGGATACCCCTTTGTTTGGAAATGCTAGTAATGCATAAGGACTTTGGCCTACCAACCAAAGGCATCTACTCCTTTCATGAAAGGAACTCCAATCCTTATGATCCCTGAGAACACTATAGAGGAACTCAGTTCCTAGAGTTTATTGAGTCATCCTTGGTCTACCTTCCCTAAATTTCTTATTCAATGAAGGTTTGAGCTTGAAGACCCTAAAATACCCCAAAATAAGAGTTTGATCTATAGGTCCCTAAACTACAACATAAAAAATTTCCAAGATATAATACCCTAAATTATATCACAAAAAACATATGAGCTAGAATACCCTAAACTACATCACAAAAGAGGTCCTATCTTGAATACCCTGAACTACAACACAAAAAAGGTCTACGTTATAAGACACTAAACTATAGAAGAACAAAATATTGAGTTATAATACCCTAAACTACAAAACAAAAAATTTATGTTCTATAAGACCATAAACTACAACATAATAAAGTTCCAAGATAGAAGACCTTAAACTACAACACATTAGATGTTTGAGCTAGAAGACCCTAATCTAAAACAAAATGATGTTCTAGTTTGAATGAACTTAAAAACAACCAACAGGAAGAGACAAAGTGATTTCCTTGTTGAAACCCTGATAAGGGAATCCTAGGAAAAATTTGGGTCTCCAATCATAGGACATGAACCTTTTGTGATCCCAAAAATATTCAGAATTTATAAAATAAAATATGATAAAAACTTTCCAGGTCTAAAATCTATAAGAATGTGGCCTAATAAAAATATAATTCAATGGCTAGGATATCCTCTATATGAAACTTAGTAAAAAATGGGGAAAAATAAATAAATAGATAAAGAACTTGTGGCCCAACCATATGAATTTAGAAAAAATCATCCTATAATCTCTTAGCCCATTGAATTAGGTAGAAGTTAGTGTATTTTACCTTCATAAAGGACACTGTGTCTACATTTTTCATGTAAATAGGATAATCTCGAGACTACTAGAGCAGGTTCATCAATGAATAATTCAATGTTAGTAGGAATTTATGAACATTTCTCAAAGGGAAACCTATTGTATTTTTAGAACTCAAATCAATTAGATTGGATATTTTTTTGTTACACACAATGGATGGGTATCGTGGATGATCCGATCTATATAACCACCTGAACATGGAAATATACCAATGATTTCATCACAAAATAGTGAATTTTCCCATCCTACATGTGATCCAAATCAATGTAAGGACATTAACCGTAGTGTTCTTTATCTATGAGCTTATGTTCACTATTCATGATTTTGATCGACATATTTGTATGACACAAATCTATGTACAACTTGATTCCCATTCTCATGGGATATGTAGAGATGTTCATGTACCATCATATCTTGCCACAAGATCCATTCCACCCATTCTCTGTTCTGCTCTGTAATTCATGCACATTCTAATTTTAGGGTATCCATTCCCTAATCTAAAGATACTTCCTATATTATATTTATCCAATCACTCCATGTCAAAATTATCCTATGGATTCCACCAAAAATTCCCTAGACAACAATCTAGGCAAATCTTATCAGGAAGCTCAATGTCAAATTCAACCATGTGTATAGCTATGTGATAAAGTGATCTACATTTTAATGAGAATCAGATTATTTTCACGATGAATGAATATAATTTTATGTGTGGTATTTTGTTGGCACCCGTAATTGTCCTCTTTGGCTTTTCCATCGATGACTTGGGAATGTGTAAAGACCTTGAAAAAATTGATGTAATTTTCATAAATAATTTAGAAATAGAATACATAAATTCTTTGTCTTAGTTTATGGGGTCATATTTTGGGCCCTTATTCCACTCATATTTGATCTTCTTTCAAAGTGAATACTTTCCTTTTTCAAAAAAAAATATCCAAGTCCAAGGCTTAACCTGAAGCACATGTGGAATAGGAGTAAACCATGCTTAATGGGAGACATCTTAGGTTAGCTAGTGGCCAACATGAGGCATAACGCCTATTGGATGTGATCAGGATCTTATATTGGGACCTTAGTGCCCGAGGATGAATCTCCGCATTAGTTGGGATGAGAGAATGCATGGCCAATGCACAATTGATGGTGTGTGTTGGTGGTACAGGTGCACAACCCCATTACCATCTTGAGTAAACAATGGTAACATCTTGGATTATATACTAGAAGGAGGCACATCAATTGTTTTGATGTGGGATGAAATTTTGTGTGTAATGTTCATTCTAATCAAACCATGACCTTATGATCACACATTATGCCAATATCTACCATTTTATTCAGTCTCATACATCATGAGTTCGAATTTCAGTCCCTACTATATGGCACAGTTTTGAAATTAACTAAGAGTGCGTGGTGTAGAAACTTCATACTCAATGTGATACTCGAATGACGCCCTTCCACACTATTGGTTCGACATGGAAACTTGATGTTGATCAAATGACCACCACCTACAATCCTTCACTGATACTAGAGAGCTAGAGACAACCAACACAATTCTCTGCAAGATCCAATGGAAAAGACCAGTGGCATGTCATGAGTTCCCCCCAGTGATCAAGGCCATCACATGATCATCCATTGATCATGAAATCTAAGGGAAGATGATCAATGAAGACTTCATAATATGATTATAATGATGATCCCTTCTTCCCATGACATGTTTTTCATCCAAATTAATTAGTATTTTTAAAATCATGTGGTGTCATAGAATGAAATAGAGGAATCACATGAACAGATGAAATAATCATGAAATAAAGAACATACCATCTTAAAGCCACATTATGATAGTATTATAAGAGTATCCACTTCCTTAAGTAGTGAAAACAGTTCCCTCCCCATGAAAAGTGGAAGGATCTTTGGATGATCCGTCCCTATAAATAACATTCACCCCTCAAGAAAAAGATAGTCATGGAGGAGATGGATCAGTGGGAAAACAAGGGCCGACCACCGCCGCTGTTGATCTTCCTTAGGTAAACTAGAGGAAACTCATGAAAGGATCTTATATATGATGTCATTGCAAGAACTCATTGCATAATAATAATTGGATCACACCATCACATGATAGTATAATATTCTGTGAGTCTGTTGTGAAGTAGCATATCCAAGCAGTTATGAACCATTTCTGATGAACATCAAAATAACATGAACCTCCCTCATGGACATGAAATTGTGATGAATATGTGAACTAGTTGAAAAGAACCTCACAGTTTACTAAACCCTTGGTATTTGTTTATTCCTTTTACCATGATTTTGGTTGGAAATTGAGGACTTTCACCCACCATATTCCATGTACCCTTCTTATAGTGCAATGTGAACCCCCTCCCATTCAAAAATTTGTTTCAACATACACCCCTCATGCATGATTAGAAAGTCAATCACATGATATAATCCTTGATCATGTGATATCATGAAAGTCCAAAGACCCTGAAATCTCTCCATCGAAAGGTGCATAATGCAGTCCCTCAAGAACACCAGATGCACATGCTGATTTCAATAATAAAGAACTCGTGGAAGTGATAATCCATGATCATGCGATGTTATGAGTCCCCCTACCTTTATGGTTCCCACATGCAGCCTTGGGCATGGTTTCCTCGATGTTCATCTCCCTTGTAGATCCTTAACTTGGTAGCATAGGCCATCATGTGACCCCATTTGGAGGAAATATCAATCGTATGAATGAAGGGGACTCATGTAAACCCTCTATAGCATGATATACCCTCTTGAACCCATGACCAAGAAGGATGCCACCCCTGACATTGGAGATGAAGAAAACAGGCCCCCAATGCACGTCCTCAGTCCTACGGTGCGAGGATCCTTTATGTATCATGATTCTTGCATACTCCCACATAGGCACCCCTTCGTGTATGGTTGACAATGATGTCATGAAACCCAAACTTCATGCACCTTATTAATGAAATGTACACCATCAACAATGTATATGAACTCAAAAAAAGACCCACTCATGGTTGAAGAATCCATTTCAAGACCACATTGAAATCATGTGAGCCACATGACCATTATGGGGAGCCATCATACAAAACCCCTGTAGGTGAATCTTGAAAAAAAACCCATTAATAATCCTACTTATTCCTAGAAAAATTGGTTCCCATATGAACATGAGGAATGATACCTTTGGGATTGAACGTCAACAATTGGATGATCATAAGACCCTAAACTCATCTAGAAGACCCCACCCTGTGAATAGTGTAGGGACACATGACTGAATGATTATTCGATGGTCTCACAATGTCTTTGGGAGGCCTTGGAAAATTTAGGTTGATGTCACCACATCTTATTAACAATTAACTATTATCACATCACAGTATAAAGATAAGACAAGTTGATCAAGAGGTAGCCCCTTTGCATGTCTCCATTTTCACGCGACAAGCCTATGACAAGCCCTACCAATAATGCAAAGCACTATAGAGTTTTCTGCCATTCCCATGAGAAGATATCCTAGACAACACACTTTTATCATGAGAGGGACTCCTTGACATGCGAGAATGATCATGAAAATATATATATACAAATCCACATTTACATGTGATTGTCAGAAGATAGGTTAGGTTTATTATATGAAAAAGTATGAAATTGTCTGATTTGATCATACACAATACCCCACACGTGTTTTCCTTGATTATGTAAATAAATCCAAGGCATGCCAATTTATCAGGAAAGCACCCTTGAACATGTCTGTCTTGTCAGAATGATGCCCCAAGATGTTGGGAAAACAATCATGACATGGCCAGTATCTTGAAATGACATGTCAAATAGATATCCTTAGACATGTCAACCTCATCCAATAAACCCCATTGGGTTCATATAATGTGGACCCCAGTTAGAATCATTTAGACGCATACCCCTATTATATGGTAAGTTTCCTTGATGAGCTAGAGTTACAAACTCATGTGACCCTACTAATGTCATGACATTGGATAATCCATTCATGGTCATAAATATCTATATTTAATCTACTTGAAGATAATTAATGAGAATTCTAGTGGGCATCCTTAGTGAATAATGCCTGATTATTGATGTAATATAATATTTCCTCAAAAATAGGGCATCCATCCTAGCATAATCCCCTAGAAATAATAAAACCTTAGGGATAAGAAAATTTTATCCACATTTTCTCATCCGTCTTAACCCATCATTGGGTTAAGGGATAAATAAACTATGAGAAATATAATTCTTGCAATAACCTGAATATGTAGGTCACCTTTATAAGGTCCGAGCTCAAATGGGCCTCCACTACTGTGTAAGCCCCCTCCTGTCTCCAACATTTCAACCATAAGAACCCTATAATTCCCATGGGTTGATAACTCTTCCACATTCATCAATGGATGAGAAGTGGGATCATACAAGGGCATCATCTTATATATTAGTACAAAAAATTCCACAATGTACCTGAAGCCCCTAAACTGGTAAGGGATGAACTGAACAATGATGAATCTGATTCCTATTATAAAACAAGATATGTAGGATGCTTCCTTAAGGCCCAAAATTTATTCAATATCCTCCGTAATATGATTCATCATACATCTCAATTTGTATCATTGAAAATGATGATAGATGGAAGACATAAAAGAAACGGGTTCTCTAAAAAGACCCGTAAGGGAAAAACATAATAACAAAGCATATTATATGAGTCAAAATGTATAGCATTATATCATAAAAGAGAAGGATCATGATTAATCACACATTAGAATAAAATAAATAACAAGGTATCATAATATAATGGAAACATATGAATGTAGAAGAAATATATACCATGACAAATGCATAAGTCAAGTATACCTTATAAGACCACATCACATAGTGGACAGAGTCCCATCATGGATTCAGTTTACTCCCCAATCCCATATGTAACATCTCATGAGACATAAAAATTACTTAATGTATTATAGAACTATCTGGGAAACCCCATAATATCATGTACAAGATTATGTAT
Organism: Viscum album; assembly: GCA_963277665.1. NCBI lineage: Eukaryota > Viridiplantae > Streptophyta > Magnoliopsida > Santalales > Viscaceae > Viscum > Viscum album. The sequence continues at coordinate 1,124,022,035 of OY728121.1, forward strand.
CCCACAAATGAAAATCAATCATAATGCATAAACATAATAATTACCCACATAAAGAGACAACTTGCATAATCTTTCCTAATATCATAATCAAAATATATTTCATATTGATTATAAGGAGAAGAAGGAATTAAATATATTTTTTATTTTAATATTTTATTATATAAACATAGGTCCCAAAACATGGTGTTCATTCGTAAATTTCATCATGATAATGGGTAGAGAAGTAGGTATAGAAATGAAATTTCAAAATGGTGTTTTAAAGAATCAGTTATGGTCTTTTGGAAAAACAATATGTATGGAATTTTATTTAAAAAACATAGGTAAACCAGAATGGTTATAAATGAAATATTCCATTATTTAATGAATTAATTAATGGTAATAAATACATTAAGTCAGTTTTATATAAAATGATTAAGGGATAGATAATTTCCCCTTAATTGGGTTTGATTTTGAATAAAGAATTTGATAAATGAACTTAAGGAATGTATTACCTCATAAAAGGAAGAGAGAATAAGATAGGTATATATGTGAGATAAATATATACAAAATTTTTAATCATTCCATAACATCATATAGATATATATAAATCAATTTAGAGAGATAAAGGTCATAACTAAAAGAAAAATGGTGGTTCAGAGAGATCCTTTACCTCAGGTTCTAGAATCATTATGCACTTTCACTTAATTTCCCAAATAATAAAATAAAATACATTAATTAATTAATTTTTTTAATATATATTTTATTTATTTTAATTTTATTATCTTCATTTATAACCACTTCATTGAGATATAAAGTATAAATTATCTTTTATGAGGGTGTTCATTTCATGGTTCCATCATCAGATAACTTGTGTATAATTATTAATGTTCTATAAAGATGGTAATGAAACTATAGTAGTGAAATGAAATGATTTTAAATTCATGATAGAAATTTTAATGGTCCCAAATATAATTTTTTTCTAACATAGTGAGGATTCACTAATTACAAATGTTAATGTTATGAAGTTAGTTCATTTTAGTGGTTTTACTGACCATCGTAGACTAGATTGGATTTATTTATTATTATGATTATATATTAGTTCCATAACATGTAATAAGGTAATATATAAATATTATATTCTTCTTCAACTATAATAATATTTTTATGACTAGACTTGAATGTGGTAATGGAAGACAAAAACTCATTTTCCACAGAGGTGGTGAACCAACATAATATGGATAATTATTTCATTTTTATAATAATAGGATAAGAGAAGGGGATGTATAGATGATATTCCATCAGAAATATAAAATTATCATATATATATGATAATTGATTTATTATACCATTTTGGATGAGGGAGGAGTGAAGAATGTAGATGAGGAAACAAATTAAAAAGAGGCATTTTGAGAATATTACATCTTGAATGTTGTATCCATGAAAAACTCCTTAAGGAACATGGAATTTGTCTTTTGGTGATAGAAGAAGCACTAATACATGTTTATAGGATTGGGAAGACAATTTTTTAGAAATTTTTTAAGATAAATGGCTTAGAATGTGTGATGAGAAGGGGTTGTGAGGGGTGGAATTTATAAGGGGAGGAGAGAAGTGTTTTTGATTATTTTATTCATTAGTTTATTATTTTGGATCAATTATACCAATAATATTGATTATTAATAATATATAAATTAAATTTTAAATTCGATTTTAAACTAATGTCTAATTAAATCAGTCCTGACTGAAAAATTTATTTACGTAGCTTATAATATTAAATGTTTTATTTTGTTGTATTTCACTGTTTCCAAAAAAATGAACTATTTTAGAAAAGTACCAAAAATCAACCAAAATAATTTAAAATTATTTAGATTCAAAAAATGAATTCCATTTTATGAAAATAATTTTCTAAATATGAGAAATTTAATTTTTAAATAAAATCATCTTTTATTTGAAAAATATAAGTTTTAATATAATGGTCAAGTTGACAACCCATTGGAAAACTATATAAGGTCTTATAAAATTGAATTATACTTATAATATGACACAATATTAATTTATAAACCCATTTCATGAAAATAAATTTTATTTTATATCTTTATTTTATTGATTAAATTGAAAATAATACATGTATGTTTTACAAAAATATGAACACTTATTTTATCAATTTAAGACATTTATTTATCTTCATGATGATAAAAACACATAATATTTTCATTTTATAGGATTAATAAGTATTATTTTACACTTTCAAAAATTAGAATACTAGTCTGATGGCCAGGTTACTATTTATAATGGTTAGATTACTATTACAATGCTAAAATCACATTTCCAACTATCAAATTACTATTCCAATTGTCAAAATTATAATATTCATATGAGATCCATAAATTAAAAAAATACTTCATATTTAATTCATTATATTCTGTATCAAGGTTTTATATTTTTAGTTTCAAAATAAATATTTCATTTCTAACATTCTGTTTAATTTCAACAGTGTTTTTTTGTGATTGCGAATATTCTTGGGGATCGAACAGATCCAAATTTTCAAATTATTGATTTCTTATTTTCTATATTTTCCCTATATTAAAAAATTCAATTATTATGTCCGTATTTATTCTCGAAGTGTAATTATTATATTAATATAAAATAAGGTATTTTGTTTTATCATGTGGTGCGTGTGCATTATATAATATTATATTACTAAATGTGAGAATATTATATAATCAGAAGGGAAATTCCATTAACAATATTTTGGTTCTTTATAACTGAACCCTGGTTTTAAAGACCCTAACTACAGTAGCATAGAGTTGTTGGTTACTTTACTACATTATCATAAGATACAAGAGATAAAATCCCAAATGAATAAATAGTTTAGTAGTCTTATTAATCTAGATAAAAATTAAAATCTAATATTATATTTGAAAACATAAAATACAATATAGTGAAAGTAAATATTCTACATCCATTAACTCATTCAATGATTAATTCATCATATCCTAGGGAAATTGAAGAAAATAAGGGTGATCTCAAATTCTCATTAATGGTTACGTATATTGGAAAATATAACAAGTAAATAAGAAATAATAAATATGGCATGGTAAATAACTGAAAGCACATTCTATTTAATTAATAACATGAGCATGAAGAATAATATGGAAGGAATTAATGTTGAAAAAATAATACCATATAAATAATCACATGAGCATGAAGCTAACAATGAATATAATTAATAGTCAAATAATAACATGGAAATCAAATAACTAATTTCATAATAATGAAATTGAAAATATCAGACATCATAAACATACCTTCAAGGCCTCGCACGAAGACATATTACATAAATTAGTAAGGCCTCATCCAAATATCCTAACTATTTTTTCTCATGATACCTTCCAATGAATCGTGTAGCTATTTAATTATATGTCTCAATCATCAGTTAGTATGTATAATACATTGATCAAATGAATAAATAATACAACTTAATAAATATTCTTTTAAAAATAAATAACTATACATATTAGAAGAAATAGCATATAGAATTTCAATACATTTGCCAATAAAAATAAACATAAACCATCCAAGGAAAGAATAAGAGTGATATCATTAAAACACATCCCAAGTGGAGAATAAAAGGTTTACTATCATGGATGAATAAAAATACCATAATATTTAATTAAAAACATTATTGAGGAAAATATACTTTTTAGTTTTAATTTAAATTTTAAAAACTAGGAAATTATAGAATATTTAGAAGAATGTTTTATTTTAAATGTATAATGGAAACATGTAAATTAATCTTCAATTCAATGATTGTTCATAACCATTGGAAATTTCATTCATGTAGTTTAGGGTAAAACAATGATTCCATTCACATTTTTGGTTAAAAAAGTGCCTTGTTCAAAAAATGAAAAGAAGAATAATTTAATTTTTTTTGTAAAAAAGTAAATCATTGGTACAAATTTCTTTAATATATCATTTTATAATAGCAAAAAAATATTTTAAAACATTTTATGGAAAATATGGATGTCGGAAAAAAAGACATCCGACTAGGTAGAAAATATAGTCAGTTTTCCTTAAAAATATTATTTTGGTATGTTAAGTACATAATGATTTGTAAATGAAATAAAATAAATTAATTTAATGAAATAAATAGAGGAGAATAATTTTTATTGGGTTTCAAATGAAATATAAAATAATTCCCCGATAATAGCCTTTAACATAGACAATGCTAAATAATGACGAGATTGTGAAATAAGCTATTTTCACTTTAGTAACATTCCATTCAAAACTCCTTGGATGAAATAATTTGAATTGTAACCTAACATACCAAGAATTAAGAATTTTCCATGATAAAAAATTTCAAAGGGGTAGTATATACACCTCATAAACTTAAATAGGTGCATGACATTAAATATGTCTCAACAAAACAAAATTGTGATGAAGAACCCTTACCAAGATCATGGAATTGGAATAAGAATTAATAAATGACATGGTTTTTTTTTAAAAATTTAAATCCATAAAAAAAATTGGAAATAAAAATAAAATATTTATAGGTCATTCCAAAAAAAATCTTGGAAAAACATAGTCAATAAGTAATTAATAAAACCTAATGAAAATAAATTGAGTTATGAAACCCCTTACCCTAGGTCTGAATCACCATGTACAACATTCATGAATTAGAAAATTATTTTATTTATTTACTTACATAATTTCAATTTTCATGTTTATTATTCTTTTTATTTTATTTATTACCATGTTATATTTACATACTTAATCAATCAAGTTCTTGTCATATTTTTTGATGATATTTAGTTCATATGTCCAAATAACATCATTATGTTGACTACGGTAAAAGAGTTAATTGTTCCATCATATCCCGAATAATAATAATAATGAAATAATTATCACTTTTATGGATCAATTATATGTTTAAAACATACCATTAAATATGGTTATGAAAAATGAACTACATTACAATCATAGAGATGGTAAGCCGTACCTACCCTTGTGTAATGTTTCCATTTTTCTACAAAAATGATTGAAAAACATAAGTCTTATTTTACACTTATAGAATCATAATTACATCACAGATTCCATATTAAATCCTAAAATAAATATAAATATATCTTCCATGTTATGTGGTTATGAAAAACAGATCACATCATTTCGTGGAGGTGGTAATTCACACATACACACTAATAATGTCATCATTTTTAAATAGATGGAAATGAAAGGAAATTTATTAAATATTATAAACTTATAATTATTAATAGGTCATGAATATAATATATATAAATCAAATCCATCATTATAACCAACCATGAGAGGTGATAATGGAAAATGATTTACATCAGTTCATGAGGCGGTAGTCCACCGTACACATGAAAAGTGGATTATTTATTTATTTTATGGGAGAGAAGGTGGATAAATATTATTACTATAGAGAGTCTTTTTTTCCTTTTAATACTATCAATTTTTTTCTACATATGTTTTTGGAGATAGGTTCTTAGACTGCATGCGATTTCGAGACCCAGTGTTCCCAGAATTAATTTTATAAAAATATTGAATATATATTATATTACACACACATGGTTTCTTATGAAAAAATGGTATAATATTAAATATTATATCATATAAAAAATATAAGAAAAAGGATGAGTCTATAATATGACGTTTACCCTTGGAATGAACTAAAATAGGTCAGTGCTGTTGGAGTTAGTGGCCTAGAACCAACTACTTTTTACATTATTCATTAATAAATACCTTATCATATCTTGATTGTTCTTCTGCGTGACAATGCTTGAGATAGTGTCCTAAGCACAACTGTGACATTAAATGGTCATAGTGGATCCCTGCTATGATGAGAACCCAGAAGTTCCATAACACTATTCTTCAATATATGTTCTATAGCCGGATGATGTTATTTGAGGGGCACAAATAATACAGGCCATTAGGGGTGAGGACTCATAAAACTTTGAGGCACATTCTCATGGTGTGGGCCCTTGGTAATATCCAAGAGGATAATATGAGAACGAGACCCTCCACTAGGAAATTCACATTTCAAAGTGTCATTGGATGTTCCTATCTGTGGATGTGTGTATTGGTCCTTAGACATTATGATTATTAATAATGGGTATTACAACTTGCACACTTAGATGTATTGATGAAAACTGTGACGACACACTGTTCGTTGTGAGGTAGGATACGTTGGGTGCGTTGCGAGTAATATTACATTAATATGTAATGTGAGAAAGGATTTGTACCTTATGTTCCATAATGGAAGTAGATTTCTTAGGCCCATTGATGGAATTGATATAGCATAAATAAATCAATGCCCATGGTTAGGTATGGGCGAGTTCAATTAAAGAAAGTCAAAGAAAGGATAATTGAGCACATGGGTTGATGGCACTAGCATGGAACCTGCTTGATTCGAGATATCATGACAAAGGGATTATATTACACGGTAAGAATTTGTATGGGGTGACACGTCAATGCAGCGTCAACCTATTTCTCTTGGGTGCCTTGACCCGTTGCTAGACAGTAATCTTGGACTTTAGTCAAGCCTGCCTAATGCCAACTAGAAAGAGGCCTAGAGGGTCACACACTAAGTGTGTCCATGTATCTCAGCTAAATATTAATTTAAAAAGTTAAATAAAGGTTATTCCCTAATGTGGTTTAATAATTATTTATGGATGCTTGATCACATTTATTTCGACACTAGTTATTCGGGAGAATATATAGTGGGTGAAATAATATATATTTATTAGCGAGTAATGCAGTTATATTTATTTGAGAAATAAATATCCATTACTCAAGGACTAATAAATGTGGTGGAGGAAATAAAGAAAAATGGAAAATAAAAGTATGTGTAGTGTATATTGAATATACACGCCGTGTAGTTTTATGGTAAACGAGTACATGCTATGTATTAATGATTACACGACATGTAGTTTTTCCAGTCGGGATTTTGAGGAAATATTATTGTTTTATTGAATGATATTTATTATAATTAGGGTAGGCACATGTCAAGGAATTATTCATTCAACATGGGGGTTTTCAATAAGAGTTAATGAAATAAATAAAATGAGAAACACATTTATTTATTTTCATAACTCTATAACCTCAAACCCGATTATAAATATCTTCACAACCCCAACACTTTTCGCCAATCCTTGTGCACAACAATTCTGGATAGTTCTCTCAAGGATAAAATGACTCCTTCCTCCAAGAACACTCTCAAGGCCGAGAGAGATCGACCACCACCAGATCAAGGCAATCGAAGGTGGACATCGCAAGATAAGGTTCTTCCACGCTAGCACCCGGATATCCCTTCGTCAACGTCCAGAGATACGTGGAGAACATGTGGATCACCGATAAAGGAATCCTGCTCTTGGATTCCATGACATAATGATGGATCACACCAGATCGTGACCGGAGACATCAACGATGAAAGAATTATATCAAGGTAATTCTTGTCAATTAATTAAATTAATTATAACCAACATATGATGATCCTATCTCTATGGATTCAGGACTCCATATTTTTTTTATTATTCATTCTATTATGAAGATCTGACATTTTACATTGTGATGGATCTCGGATTTATCATTGTTAATGATAAAATTAATGTTGGGAACTCCCACCAACGCACTTCTACTGCGCCAAGAACCTACAAGTGGTATCAGAGGGGTCATATCGTTGATTAAAATTATTTATTTTTTCATTGGTGATTTAACCATTTAATAATTTAGTTATTTCAATTCATGTTAATTGTTATTTAAAATTTGAATCTCGAGATCTGTTTCTCCCCTCTCATTTCTCGTTCACCTTACAGAAATGAATTTTTCTTTTAATTTTGATTAAAATAAATTAGAGGAACTCATCCGGAGGTTCCAAACGTTCCTCGCCGTACAACACCAGAATACACAACGTGTATTCGGAAGTGCACGCCGTGTAGTTTAGGTTCAATGCATTGGACTAGCCCGCAAAATCAGGATTTGTTTTGGATCCTATCTAAGTCATTTATGACACCATGTGTTAACCAAGAACAGGTGGCCCAGGGTTTCTAGATTACACACCGTGTGGTCTAATGAACATGGTGTGTAGTCCCTTTGGGATGGGATTGGACCGTGTACCCTGTACATGACTTGCCTAGTCAGAAACCGTGTAACATGGATACTACACGGCGTGTGTCCAACTGAGCATGCCATGTACTCCAAAAATTTCCGAAGTACATCAACATGCCATGGCCCCGGGCATGTACTTCGGATGGACGGTGGAGAAAGTACACACCGGGTAGTTAGAACTACATGTCGTGTACTCACCCAAATTATGCAGATTTATTAAAATTTATTATTATATTATACAAACCATTGAGACATGTACCATAGTGCAGGCTTAAAGCTAAGGCACAACACGTGATAGGTGTTTTATATATATGTGTGTTTAATTTAACATTTTCGTAATGAACAGGAATTCACCAAGTTTCCTCCAAGGTACAAGTTACATATAAAGATAATTTTAAATTAATTTATTTGTTTAAAATTATGATGGATGAGAATGTCAAGGAAATTTATAAAAAGGGTTTAAGATAAAAGTATTTATTAATTAAAGATAATTAATTGATTCGAGTGTGATTTATCTTAAACAAGGAAGATTAAATAAATGAATTCTAGTTTTATTTATGCGTAAATATCATTGAATTTATGGACGATCATGATCTAGACCAAGACCTTTGTATGTGAATGGTTTATTTAATTTTTTTTATTTAAATTAAATTTCTTGGCCTACAAGCCTTCTCCTCATTAATATGTAGGGCCTTCTCACTAAAGGATTATTTTATGTAAAAACCCCTTTTTACCCCTCACCTATGTCTGAGATAAATGCTTATGTAATGGATGGAACTCCCAAGTTGGTGGAGGCGGCTCAATTCCAGAGCCAAGGTGAAACCAACCCAAGGAGATACAAAGGTGGACAAGTGGAAAGCTGTAAACACGAACCCCAAAGGTTCAAGGTGTTTCTCCCATAGGTCTTGGGATAGTTTATCAACCGCTAGATAAACTAACTAATAGAAAAAGCTCATGATCATAACATTTATTTTATTTCTGTCAGTTTCATGGTTTATTTATTGTGGGTGTGTTGTCACGATCACACAATTAATGAATTAAACAAGCAAGCAAGATGGAACTGAAATAAAGTCTGTCTTATGCATAAATATTATCTTAGACATGGTTAATCACTTAAGTATATACAACTTAATATTAAAAAGCATGTAATCAAAGATAATAAAATGGTAATTTATGTATAAGGATAAAATCCATCAAAGAAATATTAAGTCGGTATATCCTTCCATAATCTTGGTTAGAATTGAACCATAGTTCTATGTGCTTGACCAACCCTAGTTGGGGTGCTTTCAATTATCGGGGAATTCTAATTCAAGGTTTTGTGTTGACATTACTTGGTTCCCATCAAGGGTGGACTTCCATAGTAGGACATGGTGTGACCATGAGGCAAAGGACGAGGAAATCCAAAATAAAAGGATTTCAGGATTGGGGAATCCACTCAGCGGATCAAGGAGCTGCGAGTTAATGCAGTTGGCATTTGGAATGCCTAAATAAAACCCTTAATGTTTCTTGACCAACCCTAGTTGGGGTAATGGGAAGGTCAATATGGATTTTTTCCACTAGAGTATTCAGGAAACAAAATATTCCGAAGTCAATGGTGAGGGCTATTAGATTTCGATAAAATTATTGGAGGCTAATAATTATTAATTAATTTATTTGTCTCAATTTTATAATAAAGTACTAAATGTTTACTCATCTTAATTCATAGAAACGACAAGAAAATGACTTCAAACATATCATTTCGAACCATACTCGATAAGGAAAACCTTCTCACCGACACCAATTTCCATGAGTGATAGAGGCATTTACGCGTCATCCTTCGCCACGAAATGAAATTGTATGTGCTGGAAGAGCCAATTCCAGTTTCACCTGGAAAGGAGGCTAGTGATGAGGAAATATATCTCTACATGAAACACAGGGATGATGCCATAGATGCTCAGTATTTTATTCTATCGGCTATTTCTAATGAGCTCTTGAAGCAACATGAAAACATGGACATATATAACATGATGTCTCACCTTAAGGATATCTACCAAGAGAAGGCGAGACAAGAGAGATATGAGATCTCCAATGTTTTTTTACAACTAATCTTGGAGAGTATGCGCCAGTAGGACCTCATGTAGTAAATCTTATTGGCTACATCGAACGCCTGTACACCTTAGGGATTAAATTCCCGGATGAGTTGCGTACAGATCTCATCATATCGTCACTGCCCAATACCTTCTCAAGACTTATTGTCAAATATAACATGAGAAATAATGAGAAGAGTCTATCGGAACTTCTGACCTTAATTCGGTAGGCAGATAAGGGCATGGGGCATGAGAAACCCGCAATCCATATGGTGAATAAGAAAAGGAATGACAAGGAAAAGGGGCCAAAGACTTATAAATGGTCTGAAGCCCCCGAGCACCATCCCTCCAAGAAGGGAAAGATCTAGAGGCAGGGTAAGGAACATAAGGTGAAGTGTTTTTCATGTGTCATGCAAGTCCACTAGAAGAGGAACTACACCCAAAAGCATGGGGACGCTAAAGGTGTGTTTGTTATCGAGTGTAATATTTCTATTTCTACACATTGGTTATTAGATACAGCTTTTGGGGATTACATCAATATTCAAATGCAGGAACCAAGTTGATTTATAATGATTTCCAGAGGAGAGGTGGATCTTCAAGCTACCAATGGCGCAAGGCTAGATGCATTGGCTATTGGCGATTACCAGCCCTCATTGTTGATAAGGATGATTTTGGTTTTTTTTATAATTGTTATTATGTGCCTAGTGTTACCAAGAATGTAATTTATGTATCTTATTTTTATATGGATTGATATATTTTCAAGATTGGAAATAAGTGTTGTCTCTTTTATAAGAACAATGTATGTTATGATATGGAACATTTGAATAATTTTTTGTATGTATTAAATTACGAAAACCAAGTGTTGGAAATCGATAACGAAAGAAACTCACATGACTCATACATCACCCAGTTGTCGCATCACCGTCTCAGTCATGTAAACGAGAAGCACTTTGATAAAGCTCTGCCAAGATGGCTATTTAGACTCCACTGAGCTAAAACCACTTGATAGATATCACACTTGTTTACAAGGTAAAATGACCAAGCCACCTTTTGGTGGACAGGGTGAAAGGGCCACAGATCTTCTAGGATTGGTGAACACATATATATGTGGACCATTTCCAATAGAAGCTAGAGGTGGATATTCTTACTTCATTACTTTAACTGAGGATTTAAGTAGATATGGCTATGTCTACTTAATGAGGTATAAGTCATATTCCTTAAAGAAAATTAATGAATTCATGAATGAAGTGGAGATTCAGTTTGGTAAGATGATAAAGAAACTTCGATCGGATTGAGGTGGAGAATATCTGATCCAAGAGTTCATCCATCTTCTACCGGAGTCTCAGATTCTATCTCAACTCACTCCTTATACACTATAGTGGAATGGTGTTAGTGAAAGTAGGAACCGCACCTTATTAGACATGGTGAGGTCGATGATGAGTCATGCAGATCTTCTATTATCCTTTTGGGGATATGAATTACAAACTGCAACATACACATTAAACCGAGTACCAAATAAGGTGGAAAATGGAATTCCATATGAGTAATGGAATGGAAAGAAACCCATTTTGACACACACACATGTGTATGGTGATGCGAGGCATTTGTTAAGGCCTTCTCAGGAAACAAACTAGCCCCCCAGGGCATGACGTGTATCTTTATAGGATATCCCAAGGAAAAAAAAGGATATTACCTATATAACACTTCAGATAAGAAAGTGAATGTCACCAGACAATTTTTCTTTCTTGAGAGGGAGAACATCCTCATAAAGGATAGTGGGATAAAGATGGACTTAGACAAAGTTGATGCTCAAGATACATAGGAGTTGGTAAAGGAACAAGTTCCACAGGTCCCCATGGAAGAGATTCCAGAAACACAAGTACTGCGTAGGAGCTCAAGAGAGGTAAGGGAACTAGAGAGATTTGGTTTCCTAGTCACCGAGGATGGTAAATCATTATTGTTGGACAATGATGAACCTCTCTCCTACAAGGAAGCAGTAGAAATATCAGAGGCTGTGAGATGGCAAGAAGCTATAAATTTTGAGATGGAATCCATGTATCCGAACTAAGTCTAGGATCTGGTCGATGAACCAGTTGATTTAAAGCCTGTTGGATTCAAATGGGTATTCAAGAGAAAACTGGTCATGGAAGGTCAAGTTAGCACCTATAAACCAAGGCTAGTGGCTAAAGGATTCAGACACCATAAAGGAATTGACTATGATGAAACCTTCTTGCCCGTTTCAATGTTTAAATCCCTAAGAATCATACTTTCCATAGTAGCTTACCATGACTATGAGATTTGGAAAATGGATGTCAAAATAGCATTCCTTAATGAGAACATTCAGGAAGATGTCTATATAACACAACCAGAAGGGTTTGTGAAACCAGGTGAAGCCAAACAGGTTTCCAAGTTTCAGATATTCATTTATGTATTAAATCAAGCATCCAGGTCATGGAACATTCGATTTGATGAATCCATAAAGGAATTTGGTTTCATTAAGAATGAATGTGAGCCCTGTGTTTATAAGAGGTTTAATGGGAATGAGATCGTTATCCTAGAAGTATATGTTGAGGAAATATTTCTTATTGGAAACGATGTACCAATCTTACAGTCAGTAAGGGACTGGTTGAACAAGTGTTTCTCCATGAAGGACTTGGGTGAAGTAGCCTACATTCTAGTGATCAAGATCATTCGAGATAGATCCAAGAGGCTACTTGGACTAAGTTAGGTTACATACATTGAACAGAAACTAAAGATATTTAGTATGGATAAATCCAAGAGTGGATTAGTTCTAGTGTCACATGGCCTATATATTTCTAAGAAAATGTGTCCACAGACACAACAGAAGAAAGATAGTATGAGTAAGATCCCATATGCTTTGGATATAGGATCTATCACATATGCCATTCTATGTACTAGGATTGATGTTGCCTATGCACTAAGAATGGTAGGCAGATATCAAGAAGATCCTGGAGAACAGTATTGGACTGCTGTTAAGACTATCCTTAAGTATCTGAGAAGAACTAAAGATATGTTCCTGGTGTATGGAGGAGACTAGGAGCTTGTCATCGGAGGGTATGCTGATACTGGTTTTGAGACAGATCAGAACGATCTGAAGTCGCAATCCGGATATGTTTTCTGTCTCAATGGAGGAGCTGTGAGTTAGAAGAGTTCAAAGCAGCCAGTTGTCACCGATTCTACAGCAGATTCTGAATATATAGCGGCTTCTGATGTAGCCAAGGAAGCCATCTGGATATGGAACTTTGTCTAGGAGCTTGATGTGGTTCCTAGTAGTAAAGACCCTATCACATTGTACTGTGAAATACTACAGCGGTGGATCTTGAAAAAGAACCAAGGTCACATCAACGAATAAAGAACATAATCTATAAGTATCACCTCTTTAGATATTTCTATCAGAGGGGTGAAGTTGCAGTGGGCAGAGTATCCGCGGAGGAGAACATGGAAGACCCCATGACTAAAGGCCGATCTCAGCAGAAGCATGAATATCATACGAGAGCTTGCGGGTAAAAGGTTGTTAGTAGTTGGCTCTTGTCCAAGTGGGAGTCTATTGGAGTTTGTGAACTAGAACCAACTACTTTTTAATTTATTCATTAATAAATACCATATTACATCTTGATTTTTCTTCTACATGAAAATTCATGTGATAATGTCCTAAGGACAGCTGTTGCATGAAAGGGTCATAGAAGATCCCTGCTATGATGAGAACCCATAAGTGCCATAAAACTATTCTTTAATATATGTTCTATGGCTGGATGATGTTATTTTAGGGACAAAAATAATACAGGCCATTAGGGGTGAGGACTCATAAAACATTGAGGCACCTTCTCATGGTGTTCACCCTTGGTAATATCAAGGAGGGTATTATGAGAATGAGAACCACCAGTAGGAAATCCACATTTCATAGTGTCATTGGATGTTCCTATATGTGGACGTGTGTATTGGTCCTTAGACTTTAAGATTATTATTAATGGGTATTACAACTCTCGCACTTAGATGTATTGACAAAAACTGTGACGACACACTGTTCGCAGCGAGGTAGGATACATTGGGTGCGTCACGAGTAATACTTCATTAATAGATAATGCGAGAAAGGATTTTTCCCTTCTATTCCATAATGGAAGTGGATATCTCAGGCCCTTTTATGGAATTGATATATCCTAAATAAATCCATGGCCATGGAAAGGTATGTGGGAGTTCAATTCCGAAAAGTCAAAAAAAGGATAATCGAGCACATGGGTTGATGGCACTAGCTTGCAACCCACTTGATTCGAGATATCGCGATAATGGTATTATATTACATGGTAAGTGGTCTTATGAGGTGACATGTGCCTTGACCCGTTTCTAGACAGTATTCATGGACTTTTGGCAAGACCATCTAATGCCAACGAGAAAGAGGCCTATAGGGTCACACACTAAGTGTGTCCATGCATCTCAGCTAAATATTAACTTATCAAGTTAAATAAATATTATCCCCGACTGTGGTTTAATAATTATTTAAGGATTCCTGATCACATTTATTTCGACAATAGTTATTCGAGAGAATATATTGTGGGTGAAATAATATATATTTATTAGTATGTAATGCAGTTACATTTATTTAAGAAATAAATATCCATTACTCAAGGAATAATAAATGTGGTGGAGGAAATAAAGAAAAATATAAAATAAAAGAACAAGCCGTGTATATTGAATGTACACTCCTTGTAGTTTTATGGAAAATGACTACACGCCATGTATTAATGATTACACAGCGTGTAGTTTTTCCAGTCAGGATTTTGAAGAAATAATATCAGTTTATTAAATGATATTTATTATAATCAGCATGGGCGCATGTCAAAAAATTAATCATTCGACATGGGGGTTTTCAATAAGAGTTAATTAAATAAATAAAATGCATAACGCATTTATTTATTGCCATAACTCTATAACCACAAACCCAATTATAAATATCCTCACAACCCCAACACTTTTCCCCAAACGTTGTGCATAAAAATTCTGGAGAGTTCTCTTAAGGCTGAAAGAACTTCTTTCTCCAAGAATGCTCTCAAGACCGAGAGAGATCCCCCACCACCAGATCAAAGCGATCGAAGGCGAACATTGCAAGTGAAGGTTCTTCCGCACTAGCACCCGGAGATCCCTTCGGTGACATCCAGAGATACATGGAGCACGTGTGGATGACCGCTAGAGTAATCCTACACTTGGATTCTACGACATAATGACAGGTCACCCCAGATCGTGACCAGAGACATCAACGAAGAAAGAATTCCATCAAGGTAATTCTTGTAAATTAATTAAATTAATTATAACCAACATATGATGGTCCTATCTATATGGTTCTGGGACTCCCTCTTTTTTTCATTCTTTATTCTATTCCAAATATCTGGAATTTTATATCATGAAAGATCTTGGATTGATCGTTGTTAATGCTAAAATTAAAGTTGGGAACTCCCACCAATGCGCTTCCGCTGCGTCCGGAACCTACAAGTGCAGGGCATTCAGATATCTTGCACGTTGGCGGTACATTAATTAAATTAATCAAATGATTAATATAATTAATTTAATTGAATAAACTAATTCTAAATTCATTTAAATGTTGCATTTTGGAATTTTTTTCCCAGGTTCTCCTCATAATCTTGGGACCTTTAACTACATATCCTCCTCTCTTACCTTTGGCGGATCACCTCAGACGATGATGAATCTCTAGATTAGAGAAGATTAGAGAACAGTGAATATTGTGACTCCTTCATTTATTAGCAATCATGTTATACATCCATGAATGCTTAATTCTATTGTAGGGCTCATAAATTCATGATTTACACCATTTATTATTAATTTGATTGAGATGTATCATTTTATGGCCTTTGATCAATACCAATAGCGGCCATTGCATGCACCCAAAAATTGAAACATAATTAGTTATTCTGTTTTCTAACCCAAAATATCCCCATTCTTGATCATTTTCCATGAATTCATGGAAATTATCAATAAAACACTATTCATGTTCCTTCTTCCTACAGTTTTTCTACATTCTTCACCGATTGGACCTCGCAGGCCCAGTTCAACATCACTGGGTGGTACCGATACCTATTAGACCCCCAGATTCATGGAAAAATTGATTGTGAGTGATGTATCAATGAATCAGGAGTATATATGGATTTATTACAGGTTTGGGTGATCATTCTAAAAATTTGAAATCAAATCCTCAATGACGGAAGGACTCAAGTATGCATGGTGCGAGATGGTCAGAACAACTTTTCGAGGATTGGTTCTCTGGTGACTGGATTTTCAAAATCCAGGAGATGGAGGTATATCGACTTATATTTTCTAGAAATAATGCCAATATTGAAGGCGTAAGACTTGATCTGGAGTTTGGAGCATGGATGGGGGTTTCTAAAAAATCCTGACTACAGTCCATGTAGATTGAAGAATACAAAGCGTGTTAGGACCTATGTTGTAGTGGCTATGATTTCTTGGAATTTAAAATGATTTAATTCAATGTAGAGTCCCTATATTCAATATATCACTTCCCCAGGTGGATGATCCAGTTTTTGGAACACTTCGGACGGACCCCATCCAAGAGAACATGGCTATGTACTTATGTACACATACATGGTATGGATACACGGACAGGGCCAAGCACATGGGACGACCCTATGTGGCATTATCACACAATTCAGATCACCTACACAACATTTATCCCCACATGGTAGGGGATCCATGTAACCTTAGGGGCACAACCAGGTGTTTGAGTGGGACCACACACTATGTGGTCCCCTCACATGCCATGTACCCCTTAGTTCCTTTTGAGAATTTTTCGTGCTCCCGTATATCCTTCATTTGAACTTGGATTTTTTATGTGAGTAGCCTATACTAAATTTTTTTAATCATAGAATGAAATGGTTCCCTTTATTATGTATTTTGTGATATGAAGTGAGATGTTCTAGATGTGATGATTATTGAGGTGATGACCAATAATGACATCGATAAGGATGAGGATCACCAGTGACCTATTGAGTAGATCCCCCCATCAGCATGGGAATGAATCCTATATATATCGAGTGGAAACCCTTATTGGTTATGGTGTGGGTCCTAAATGATATTAGTGGAACCCCATGTTTCACTAGGGAACATTTCCTCAATGAAAAAAGTGGAACTCCCTATTTCACTAGGGCATATGTCCTCAACCCATAGAGTGGAATCCCTTATCTTTTTGGGGGCATGACTCCTATCTACCAAGAAAAACCCCTATCTGATATGGCTTAGGTACTCCTAACACTAGAGTGGGACACCCCTTTCACACTAGGGTGCAAGTCCTCGACTTATAGAGTGGAAACCCCTATCATATTGGGTGTGGGTCCTCTATCTAACAAGTGAATCCCCCAATTGGATATGGCATGAGTCCTTGTGAAACTAGAGTGGAAGCCCTTGTTTCATCAAGTAATGAATCCTCTACCTTGATAGTTTACCCTCCCTTATTAATTAGCGAGAGAGTCCTCTATGGATACTTATAATGTGGAGACCCCTGGATTATCTAGGGTAAAAGTCCTTTTCATGAAGTTTGTGCCCCCTAGACTGTGAGGTATAATGGAGAGGCATGGTCCTTTGCACAGTTACTTCTGGGAAGATGTGTGAGAGGCTTCACATCATTTTTATACTTTTAGAATTAATGGTGACTCTTTTTCTAGGATGATATTTGAGATAGATATCAACTGAGTCTCTCCCTAGGGATACATTTTGGTGAGAATATATATATATATATATGTCTCTTAACCAATGGATTTGTTTTCTCTCCTTCCATGGGTTGGAAAGACAGGTGGGGTATGCCACATGCTTTCTATTTTTAGATTCTCATGGTTTCATGAGATTACTCTTCTTCTATTGGTGGAAAATACTCAACACGTAGTCCATCTACACACCATGTTGATCCCCCTGCAGTTGGATAAGGTTTCTCTTTCTATTTCTTTGGGTTGATCAACATCCTGTTTTCTATCTTTTGTATTTATATTTCTATTTTATATCATTCTTCTCACCCTTTCATCTTTTAGGGTGTCCTACTGAGTATTTATATACTCACCCCTACTTGTACTTTTCTCTCACATGTCATATCTTATGAAGATGAAATACATGTCAGTGGTGACTTTAGAGGATCATAGGGATATTGGGTGCCTGGGACCGCACATAGTGGTTATTTCATGGAGATCAAGTGTTGGGATATCTTAGAAGTTTTCATTATATTTTTGTTAGGTTGGGTAATTTTTTTTCAGGAATGTATTTTCCCCATTTTCTTTCCTGTTTTCACTATCGTACACTTGTACACCATAAAGGTTTTGCATTTTTGGTTTACATTCTAGTTGATTCAACTTTTTATTATTTTTATTTTACACTTATGTATTTATATATTAAGGTTTTTGGGTAGAGGTAAATTATTAAAAGGCCACCCATTTAGGATATTATTTTTGGTGGTTGTTTCCACCAATAGGAAAATAGAGGTCGACTTTGAGTAGTTTTGGCTTGAGCCTTGGTTAGGGTCAATTCATGAAATATTGGTATTGAAGGAGTTCATTCTTTTGGAAATTTTCTTCAGTAGTCCCCATACAAATTTTTTTGTTGGGATTGGGGAAACAGTTTCAAAGTGTTTCGAGTGTGGATATCAGGCCAATGAATCCAATGATGGTATATACAGCCAATGTATCCTTTCAATAGGACCTTGAAAATCTTCTTGTCGACTCATCTATCCATGACATCAGGTGTAGGGATAAATGGTACATGATTCATATAGGATTGGGTATTTAAATATTCTTCTGGAGTCATATAACCATTTATATAAGGACCCGACCGTATTACATACATAATCTTGATATTAGTCAAGAAAACATTGCCCTTTTACATTGAGGATCCTTATATGTTCATTTCATTAGATAATTGGGACATAATACATTCATAACATTACACATTGTTACATAGTGGATACCATAAAAAACAGTTTCCATTTTTTTCAAAATATAAAACATTAAAACATAAAACACGACTCATTGACAATTCTTCAACATTAAAAATGGATTTATTTATTTTTATTACACATCCATTAACCTGTGAAAATCATTTAAAAACATGGGATGATCACAAAAGCTTAATAAGGGATAAAAAAAGAGCACATTAGTCCATGAATACTCCTAACGTACGAAAGCATTTTCAAAAGACAAGATTGTCACCCATATATATTTACTCTGTGTAACATGAGATTTACAAAAGATCCACACAAAAAACAAGAACATAAATATAATAATAAATGTATCTTGGGGAATTTAAAACATAATCTTGTAACCCTCATGGCTACCTTATAATTTTTAACCCTCACGGCTACCTTACAATTTGTGTAACCATCACAGGTATATTAGGAGTAACCACACGACCGACCTCCAACTTACACATAACCAATGAATTGGAGGGAAATATAGGTCCCACCCTTCATAAAACCAATTCCCAAGAACCAAAACATAATCATAAAACATGAATAATTCCATAAAAAAGTTTCTTTGGAATTTCGTAAAATCGAAATTTAAAAGAGGTTTTCTTAAAAAGGAAAGCGACTTATAAATTACATACAATTGGAGAGAGGCTCAATAGAGTGGATGTAATATGTATATACACTATAAATACACATAATTCAAAATAGTGTAAACAATTTTCATCAAAAAAACAATTATAATACCATGTAACAATGAAGTAGAAGGTTAACCCAAAGAATGGAAATCGGGTTAATAATTCCATTACCTTGGGTTTTTCTTAACTAAAACTTGTTTAAAACTCATGTATAAAGGTTAAAAAAGTTCTATTAGTATTTTATAGAAATCTTTTCATGTTTATAACATCTTATATGGTCATTTAATATCATCATTTCACCCTTTAATTGTTAATATTTTCTCCTTGCACTATTTTTGGGAGAGTTCTTTTCCTGATTTCCAAGATTAGTTCATGATGGATGTTCTTGTAGATTGGAAGTGAAACTCTAGAATTGGAGTGGAAAGTTATTTAAACATTTAAAGTACCATAATTTATACCATTTATCAATTTGATTTTTTATATGAGTATGATTCATAAGTTAAAACGTTAATGATGTTCATTTAGATCATTTTAGTGGGTCGTTGATAATAACAACCTCATTTTGTCTTATAAATTAAACAATGAGTAAAAAATAATTCCATAACCATGGATGAGAAATATTACATATATTATAACGTGTTTGAACCAGAGAAATGGTTTCATGACCAGACTTGAATGAGTTAATGAAAATTGAAATCACATTGTCCACGATGTCGGTAATTCGACACATCACAGACAATGTATCTATTCCTTGAATAAGTTGGAGAGGAGAAGAATAATGATGATTAATTTTACATTAACATGATAAAATTTAGAATATATATGATTTCTAGAGATTTCATGCCCCTTGAGAAAGAAGATATGACGAACTAATAAGAAAATAATGGAACTCAAAATGAATGAATTAGAGTGAGAAATCCCTTACCAAAATTCGGCAGCCCAGTGGCTATGCAACAGGGTTTTAGAAAAAATTAAAAGGAGAGGGGACAAGGGTAACCCATCCAGAAATGAATTATAATTCAAAATATATCATGAATAAAAAGTAAATAATAACATGGTATGGAAGCTTGAATGTTATACTAGACAAAAGAGAACATGAGTGGAAAAAGAAAGAAATTGAGGATTTTCTTACCTTGTAGAGTAACCCATATAATGTGAAGGTTGGGACCTTGGATGGTTGAGGAAACATTGGGAGGACTACTAGGGAGGTAAGGAGGCTAGAGATTCATTGAGGAAGAATCGGTAATGATGTTTAATGAAGGAATGGGTTGGTGTTTATAGGAAAATTAAGGGAATATTTAAATAATTTCCAAGGTACACCTCATTAGTGGTATTTGAAAAACCATTGGCTTTCCCATGGTATTTTCCCATGGTATAAGCCACTTGGGACACTTAAAATCTTATTTAGCTATACACAAGTCTACCATATTTATGACATATTTATGCCATCATTAATGATGTCATTAACACACCGAAACTAAAAACTGTATTTTTACCATTCACCCAAATATCAACGGTTCCAGAAAAATCACAAAAATTCACCCTAACCATTTATCGACGTGTGTAATTCCAAAATGAATTCCATTTTTTGAAAATAATTTTCTAAATAGTTTTAATTTAATTTTTAAATAAATTCATATTTAATGAAAAAATTAATTATTTAAAAAATATAACTGCTTTTATGTCACATTGAAAAATTAATCAAGATGTCATTATCTTAAATCCTTAATAAAATAAAATAATAATACCATTTACTATTCATTAGGATCATATTAATATTCATATTACTATTCATAAGGGTTTGTTACTATTCATCAAAAAAACAAGTTGGTTTCAATAAACTCCAAATAACATACTTAACACAATTGTAGATGAACTTTTTTTGAAATTGAAAACATATAAGAAGTAAAATTATGTTTAAAGGCTACATATAAATATCTACATTAAAAAAAATTTCAAGCATTTCAATTTATTTTTATAAAATCTTGGGGTGTAAATTTATCCCCACCTTCAAGAAATTTCATCCTCACAATTTTATTTACTCATTAAACAAGTGAGGGTACCTTTCTCTCATAGCATTATCAGAATCCCATGTTACTTCTTCAACCATGTGGTTTCTCCACAAAACCTTTTCCTGGTGGATTATCTTATTCCGCAATACCAGTTCCCTTTAATCAAGAATCTGAACTGGTTTCTCTTCATAATAATGGTTCTCTTCCATCTAAACTGCTACTGGGCTCAAAACATGTGATGAATCTGGCACATATATTCTCAACATCAAAACATGAAAAACAATATGTACCTGAGATAAACATGGGAGAAAATCTAGTCGGTATGCGACTGGTCAAACTTTATCTAGGAATTCAAAAGGACCGATGAACCCTGGACATAGCTTTCCTTTCTTACCAAAATGTATCACACTTTTCTAGGGAGATATTTTAAGGAAAACATGGCCACCTACCTCGAAAGAGAAGTATTTACTTCTTTCATCTGCATAACATTTCTGCATGCTCTGACCTGTCCTCATGTGCTGCTGGATCATCTTCACTTTTTTAGACACTTCTTCTACTAATTCTGGCCCCATCAACTTTCTTTCAACTACTTCACCCCAAAACACTGGATTCTGACACCGTTATCCATACAAAGCCTCAAAATGTGATAAATGAATACTAGAATGAAAACTGTTATTATAAGAAAACTTAACTAAAGAAAGATGATGATCCCAACTTAACTAGTAGACCATTAAACAAGGTCAATGAATATCCTCCAATGTCTGAATCGTTCGTTCTAACTGCACATCTGATTGAGGATGAAAAGATGTACTGAAATTTAATTTTGTGCCCAATGACTTATGAGGTACTTTCCAAATATTATAAGTGAACCTGGGATCCCGATCAGATACAATGGAAGAGGGAACTCCATGTAACCTAATAATCTCATTGAGGTATAGTCGAGAAAGATGATCCAAAGGCATCGTATCTCGAATAGAATGAAAATGTGCAGACTTTGTTAGCCGATCAACAATAACCCAAATCACATTGTTACCTCGAGAAGTCTTTGGTAATACCACCACAAAGTCCATGGAAACATTCTCCCATTTCCACTCTGGCACAGGAAAAGGCTGAAGCATCCCCATTAGTAAATACCAATCTGATTTAACCTATTTACATGTCAAATATTTCATGGTAAAACTAGAAATATCACTTTTCATTCCATCCCACCAATAATACTCCCAATGGTCTCTGTATATCTTATTACTGACAGGATGAACTGAAAATGGAGAACTATGAGCTTTACACAACAATTCCTTCTTCAACTGGGAATCACAAGGCACACACAACCTTTTTAAAAATCGTAAAACAAAATCTTTATCATGGTTAAATTCTAGAAACATGCCCACTTTAACCAGTTCTACCTTTTTCGGAAGCTCATGGTCTTCTTTCTGCGCTTGTTTAATTATATCTCACAATACAGACTGTACTAAAACCTGAAACCAAATAGAGGTATTTCTTGCAGCAACAACTTCTATGCCAATATTAATCAAATCATTAATCACTGGATCATGTTCCAAACGTATCATGATTAATGATGCATGATGTTTTTTACTTAAGGCATCCACCACTTTGTTTGATTTTCCAGGATGGTTATTACTCATGCATTCATAATCCTTTTCCAATTCAAGCCATCTTCTCTGCCTCATGTTTAATTCATTCTAAGTGAATATATAATTCAGACGTTTATGGTCGGTATATATTTTTATTTGGATCTGTATAAATGATGCCTCCAAATATTCAAAGAAAAAACCATAGATGCCAATTCCAAATCATGGGTGGGATAATTTAACTCAGGAGTTTTAAGTTGTCTTGAAGCATAAGAAATTACCTGATCATTCTACAGCAAAATACAACAATGTCCCATCAATGAAGCATCACTATAAATGAAGAAATCACCATTTCGGGAAGGCAAGGCCAAAACTAGAGCATTCAACAATTTCTTCTTTAATACTTGAACAAAAACATCACATTATTCTTTCCAAACAAATTTAACCCCTTTCCATGTTAACTTAGTTATTAAGCTAGATTACCAAGTAAAGTTATTAACAAAACTACCCTAATAACCTAGTAATCCACGAAACTATGAATATTTGAAACATTTGTAGGTCTAGACCATTCATCAACAAATCATGTTTTGCCTAGATCAACTGTTATTCCATCCTTATTTTCAATGTTCCTAAGAAAAGAAATCTGTTTCAACCAAAAATCACACTTTCTAAATTTTCCATACGGTTTATTTTCTTTAAAGGTTTTTAAAACAACCCTTTGATGTTTTCCATACTCCTCTTCATTTTTAGAAAATACTAGAATTTCACCAATAAATTAAACCACAATCTTATCCCAGAACTCAATAAACACACTATTCATAAGATTCATAAATACAATAGGTACATTAGTTAATCCAAAAGGCATAATAACAGATTCATAATTCCCATATCTAGTACAAAAGGTTGTTTTTGGGATGACATCCTCCTTCACCTTCAGCTGAAGGTATTCGGATCTCAAGTCAATTTTGGAAAAGTATTGAGCTCCCAGGAGCTAGTAAAAAAAGTCATTGATGTGAGGCAAGGGATATTTGTTTTTAACAATGATGTTATTCAAATCTCTATAATCAATGAAAAGTCTCGTGGAACCATCATTCTTTTTAACAAAAAAATAGGAGCTCCCCATGGTGAAGTGCTAGGATGAATGAATCCTTTATCGAGAAAATACTTCAACTGATTTTTCAATTCAAGAAGTTCTATTTGATCCATATGATAAAGGGGGTTTTGAAATTGGATTAGCATTAGGAAATAATTCAATTGTGAGTTCGACTTCTCGATCAGGAATGACACTGGGTAACTCATCAGAAAAAACATCAAGGTATTCATTTAACTCTGACACATCATTAATTTGAAAAGTTCCCTTGTTTTCAATAATATGATCAAGATAACTTTCATTTCCATATTTTAAAAGTTTCTCATATTCTTGATATGTTATCAATTTTATGGGTTCATTCTTGTATACAAACTGAATATATTTCTAAAAAACAACTTCATTAGCTCTACAGTCAATCATAGCATGATAAACAGAAAGCCAATCCATTCCTAGAATAACATCAAACTTGAATAAGGGTAAAACAACAAGGTTTGTAGGTAAATTAATTCCACAGACCACAATATAGAGATTCTTATAATTTCTCTTTTCTATAATCTTTCCCCTTTGGTTTTAACAACAATTTCTAGTCTCATTTGTTGAGGTGATGATTCCAATTTACCGTAAAATTTCTCAGTGATGAAGGAATGTGTAGAACCTGTATAAAAAAAACATTAAAAAAATATGAGTGAACAAACAAAGTAACTGATACAACTTCATTGGATGGACCAACATCTGCAGACGTAGTCGTAAAGGATCTCACAACACCTTTCTACTTATAGCCTAGCTTCTTTGCATCATTTGAATCTCTCTTTATGTCAGAATTTTCATAGTGACCCACCTAACCACATTTAAAACACTTTACAGTTTTCTTATAAGGATTAGTCTTTAGAAACTTTTCATTACAATCTCAGGCCACATGTCCAAACATACCACATTTAAAACACTTCCCAATTTTTCTAGGAAATTCCCCGGGGTGTTTCTTACCACACTTTTCACAAACTAGAAACTAGTTTTTCATACCATCATATTTCTTTAGTTGATTCTTACCCATCTCTTACCATTGGGACCTCTTCTTCTCCTTGATGCCAAAATTCACTTGATAATCTGAAAAATCCATCTCTACCCTCTCAACACATTGGACATGATTCTCATAACTTTTGAATTCTCGGGAGGCCAACGCCCTTCGATACCTTGGCTTCAATCCTGAGTAAAAGTGGTTGATTTTGCTATCAAGATCCAGAATACGATTTAGAGCATACCTTACCAGTCCGGTGAAGTTCGCTTCTGACAAAACAACTGAATCTTCCACCTTTTTCTTCAATTTAAGTAATTTATTCTCCATCCTAAGTCTCACCATCTTAGGGAAATATTTTTCAAGCAAAATACTTTTAAATTCATCCCACTCTAAGGCATAAAAATCCTATCTAACCCTAATATTCCTTACCATTGACCACCACTGATCAAATTCATCTTCAAAATGATAAATGGGATGAATTACCTTTTTATTGTCTAAACATCCCATAATATCGAATATCTTTTCAGGGGATTTAATAAATCATTCAGTTGGTACTAGGTCAGAAGATCAATTGAAAGCAGGAGGGGTTTGCCTCATAAAATTTTCCTCTTTTGTCATGTTCCATTGTGGTACCTTTGGTTTTTCTCTTGCATGGATTCCACCATCATTTATTTATTGTGTCAGTTGAGCCATTACTGTCACAAACTGTTCGGTTCCAATCCCTACTATACTGGGTAGCAGATTCAAAAGAATTTCATTTTGTCAGTGCCTCTATTCTTCTGCTTCCCTATTTCTTCTATGGACAACCATTCTGAAAAAAAAATATTAGACGAAGTAACATGGTAATATTTAAATGCTATAACATTTCAAATTCATCCTAGATTAAAAATCATTTACGATATTCATTCAACATCATCCTAACCCCAAAAATTATCTAAACCATCCTCTAATAACAACTATAATGACCCAACCTTATTACATACATAATCTTGAAATTATTCAAGGAAAAAAATCCCTTTTACATTGAGTATTTTTTCAAGTTTATAGATTTATAGAATTGGGACATAATACATTCATAACAATACACACTATAACATATTGGATACAATAAAAACAGTTTCCGTTTTAAAAAAATATATAAAAATATAAAACATAAAACATGACTCTTGAAAATTATTCAAACATTTAACATGGATTCCTTCTTTTTCTTACACATCCATTAACCTGTGAAAATAATTTAAAAACATGGGATGAGCAAAAAATCTCAGTAAGGGATAAAAAAGAGAGCATTAGTCCATGAATACTCGTAACATATGAATGCATTTTCAAAAGACATGCTTATCTCCCATATTTACTTACTTTGTGTAACATGATATTTACACAAGATCCACCAAAAACATGAGAAAATAAATATAATAATAAAGGTATCTTGGGGCATTACTTGCAAAATCTTGTAACCGCCATAGCTACCTTATAATTTTTAACCCTCACGACTACCTTACAATTTGTGAAACAATCGCAGTTACACTTGGAGTAACCATACGTCCGACCTCCAACACACACATAACCATTGAATTAGAGAGAAATATAGGTCCCACCATTCATCATAAAAATTTCCCAAGAACCTAAACATAATCATACAACATGAATAATTCCATAAAAACATTGCTTTGGAATTTTTTAAAACCGAATTTTAAAAGAGGTTTTTTTAAAATGGAAAGCCACTTATAAATTACATTCAATTGAAGAGAGGATTAATAGAGTGGATGTAATATGTATATAACCGATTATACATGAAATTAAACATATTATAAACAATGTTAATCAAACAAAAAAATTTAATACTATGTAACAATTGAGTATATGGTTAACGCAAAGAATAGAAATCGGGTTATGAATTCCCTTACCTCAGGTTTGTATTACATTAAACTTGTTTAAACCTCCTGTATAATGGTTAAAAGAATGTTATTAGTATTTTAAAGAAACATTTTCATGTTTATAACATCTTATGTGATCATTTCATAACATCATTTAACCCTTTAATTGTAATTATTTTCTCCTTGAACTGTTTTTGGGTGAGTTCTTTACATGATTTCCACAATTGGTTCATGATGGATATTCTTGTCGATTGGAAGTGAAACACCAAAGTTGGAGTGGAAAGGAATTTAAATATTTCCAATTCCATAATTTATACCATTTATCAATTTTATTTTTTATATTAGGATTATTCATAAGTTAAAACATTAATGATGTTCGTTTAGATCATTTTAGTGGTTCTTTGATAATAACAACTTCATTTTGTCTTATAAATTAAACTATGACTAAAAAAGAATTCCAGAACCATGGATGAGACATATTACATATATTATAACCTAGTTAAAACATAGAAATGGTTTGATGACCATACATTAATGTTTTCATGAAAATTGAAATCACATCGTCCATGATGTCGGTAATTCGACACATCACAGACAATGTTTTTATTCCTTGAATAAGTGGGAGAGGAGAGGAATAATGATGGTAGATTTTCCATTAACATGAGAAAATCCGGAATATACATGATTTTTGGAGATTTAATTCCCCTTGAGTAAGAATATATGAATAAATAGTAATAAAATAGAGGAACTCCAAATAATAGAATAATTGAGAAATCCCTTACAAAAATTCGGCATCCCAACGGCTGTGCAACAGGGTTTGAGAAAAAATTAAAAAGGTAGGTAACAAGGGTCACCCATCCAAAAATGAATCATAATACAAATTAGATCATGTATAAGAAGGAAATTATAACATGGTATGGAATCTTTAATTTTATTCCACACTAAAGATAACTTGAGTGGAAAAAGAATGAAATTGAGAATTTTCATACCTTGTAGAGTAACCCCTAAAACATGAAGGTTGAGACCTTGGGTGCTTGAGGAAACTTTTGGGGGAATATTATGGAGGTATGTTGGCCAGAGCATCGTTGAGGAAGAATTTTGAATGATGTTTAATGAAGGAATGTTTTGGTATTTATAGGAAAAGTAAGGGAATAATTTAATGATTTTCAAGGGATGCCTCATTAGTGGTATTTGCAAAACCATGGGCTTTACCATGGTATTTTCCCATGGTATAAGCCACTTGGGACACCTCACATATTATTTAACTATATAGAAGCTGACTAGATTTATGACATCATTATTACATCATTAATGATGTCATTAACACACCGAAACTAAAAACTGTATTTTTCACTATTCACCGGAAAAATCAACTGTTTCAGAAAAATCCCCAAAATTAACCCTAACCCTTTATCAATGTGTAGAATTAAAAAATAAAGTCCATTTTTTGAAAATAATTTTATAAATAATTTTAATTTAATATTTAAATAAAATCATACTTAATGCAAAAATTAATTATTTAAAAATTGTAACTGCTTTTATATCACATTGAAAAATTAATCAAGATTTCATTATCATAAAGCCTTATGAAAATAAAATTATAATAAAATTTACTATTCATTAGGGTTATATTAATTTTCATATTACTATTAATAACAGTATGTTACTATTCACTAAAAAACAAGTTGGTTCCAATAGACTCCAAATAACATACTAAATACAGTTGTAGATGACCTTTTTTTAAAAAATCAAAACCTTTAAATAGTAAAATAATTTTTAAAAAATACGTATAAATATATACTTTAAAAAAAATTCAAGCATTTCAATTTTTTTATAAAACCTTGGGGTGTTACAATTTATATATATATAATATCATCTGATCGTGGTACGTCTTGATGAAAATTTTAGGATTCCTCCATGATGCTAGCCTGCTATAATACAAGTTCTTGATCATGATGATGATTTGATGATCCATGAGGCCTCAGTTCAAGGTCCATCCCATGAGCTTCTTCCTCTAGGTGGATAGGTAGTAGAAACTCCACTTGATAAGCAGTAGATCATCCCGACAGAACAGGATGAGGATCTTCACTTGCTTAACACACTCCACGAGTTCAAGTGATAGAGGCCATTGAGGTTCCACAACAAGCCAGATTCACAAGAAGTAGAGGATTTTCTTGAGTTGGTGGTACATGTCGTCATACATATCTAGACACCAATGGACCAGGTGGGTACATTGGAATCCAGTCATTTCCAGGGAGTAGTGGGGTGCTGGTGGAGTCTTGTTACCCAAATGCACAATGAGACGACACTCTCATATCCCAAATTCTAGTACTTTTTCCATGAGAGTAAAAACCCTCATCTTTTCAATTGGATTGGATTCATGAGATTTTGGAGGTATATAAAGGATGGATGACAATGGATGAGAACAATAAAAACATTTTACATACCTTACTCAATACTCCCTCAACATGATATGGGATAACTATTTCCAATCACAAAAGATTGAACATGGACTCCATAGAGAGATATGTGCCATTGTGGTTCCCTTGTGAATCTCCATATATACCATGGTTGTGGGAGTGGTATTTGGTTATAGAGAGATTCATGTCAGTGGTAATCTAGGTGGTTGGATATGGATATAGACATTACAGTATGAGTCATCTAAAAGAGCTATTAGGTGTCAGCTGATAGGATATCGACATAGGATACCTCTCAATGATCAGAATTTCACTCGTGGTTTGGGGTAGCATAGAGGACCAGGGAATCCAAAATATGGGATGTTCAATGATTGTGATTGGCGAGGTCACATGCCATATACTTTCTTGATTAGATATGTTGAGGAGCGCAGGAAGGTAGCTAATGGACCACCGTAGCAGATTCATCACCAACACCACGGATCTCTGAGGAGAGGGCATGATTTCTCCTAGGGAGGTGAAGTTGAAAGAGTAGTATGAGGACCTATGGGGGTAGAAGATACTATAAAATCCTTCCACCACAACCATTAGGAATCCCAAATTTAGATTAAGGAGTTGGCGATCAGGGTCATGGATAACTATAGAAATTGGAGACTTATGACGCTAAAGTGCATGAGATGATCAGAATTACAATCTGTGTATTTTCATATATTACTTTAGTGTCATTATAAATTGGTTCCAATCATTCCATCATCTATATACTTCAGTTGCAAGAGACTGAGCTCCTAGTCATGGCCCTAGCCTAGAAGATTTGTCTTGATCATCCTACCTGGAACAATTCGTATGTATCTTTTATCTTCTGTAAGTGCGAGCTATAATTCGGTGGAGAGAGGTTCTCATGGGACTTCTTAGACATCACATTGGAACCCTATGATGTAATATTGGGTATTTATTTGATGTCCATGGTGGAATCCCATATTTTTTGTCAATGTAGATGAGTTAGATACCATCACACTTAAGGGAAGAGATTCACCCTTATGGGTGAGAGAGTTCTCAGAGAGAGACAAGTGGGTTTTATCAGTAAGAGGTTTCAAACACATCACCCAATAATTGGAGAGCATTTCCCTAAGTCTATATTTATCTTCAAGAATTTTTATTCCATTATTTTGGACTATTTTATGGATTTATTCCTTGATTAAGTTCAAGGAATACCTCTAATTTTGGAGATGGATTATTATATTGACTTCCATCCTAAGACCTCACTAATATCTTCTACAACATATCAAATAGCCTTTTCCATGCTCTTGGAGATACAGCTACAGTTCTAGGACTTTCAAGAGAAGGGTTTCATCAGGTCTGGTGCGTCCCACTAGGTAGCTCCAGTGTTATTCATGAAAAATGAAGATGTGAGCATGTGAATTTTCATAGATTATCATCATCTGAAATAGAACATGATTAATAAAAAGAACCAATTTCCAAGGATCTGTGACTTCTTTGAGTAGATTTAATGCATGAGATGTTTCTTGAAGATCGATATCAAGTTCTTCTACCACCATTTTAGGGTTCTTTAGGCAGATATATCAAATTTGGATTTCTGATGTCTCTATGGACATTATGTGTTCATGGTGTTTCCCTTTGGTGTTCAAAATTACCCTACCATGTTAATAGATTTTATGAACTGGGTCCTACAGCTATACATGGACCAATTTTTCATTCTCTTCATTGAAGACATACTAATCTACAATTAGAAAGATGAGGAGAATGTAGAGCACTTGGGGACGGTGCTATATTTTCTTCGAGTTAACAATATTTATGGAAATATATTGATATGTTTATTCTAGATTCACGAGGTTCACCTTATTGTTCATGTAATTTTTTATCCTAGGTTTTCCATAGATCCATCAAAGATCGATGCTGTTATTTCTTGGGAACCAATGAAGATCATGTTGTAGGAGTGGATATTTCTTCATTTCACAGGGTACAACATGATGTTTGTGTTAGATTTATCCAAGAATACTACCACTTTAACCACGTTGATGTAGAAAGGGAAGTCTTTTTCCTGAATTGAGATGTTCTAGAGGGCCTTCAAGGAGTTAAGGATGAGTATGATGAGTGCTCCCATGTTAGAACTATTAAATGAGGGAGTAGAGTATTTAGTATATTGTGATGCCTTAGGATCTGGCATTTTTTGTATGTTGATGTAGATATCAGAAGTTATCACACATGGTTTGAGGAATTTAATACCACATGAGAAGAACTACATGACTCAAGACCTAGATATAGTAGCAGATTTGATTTTCTTAAGGTTGTGGCGGGACTACCTTCTAGGGTAGAACTTTTTGGTTTACTCAGATCGCCAAAGTCTTATGTACATCTTCAAATAGAGAGACTTTAACTTAATATAGTGACACTAGTTGGGGTTCCTATAAGATTATGATATTGAGATAGTGTATACTTTAGGTAAGGGAAACATAGTAAAATGTTAATTTAGCTGGAATACCTAGGCTCTTTTGATGTAGGAGGCTTCAGAGTAGTCAACGTCCTTGAAATTGACCCCAATGGAGCTGGATGATGAAAATTTTCATTACACTACAACAAAAGGGCCATTGACTAAGCTAGAAGTGGCCTTTATCTGTTCTAAAAAATAAATGATAATCAATGTGCAGTTAAAAGACCGAATATTTAATCAGTGCTAAAAATGTGCAGTTAAAGGCACTATTTAAGAGCACTAAAAACACTCTTAAATGGGTCCTTTAATATCATTAAATAATTGATGATAAAGGCCCTACTGATGAAGGGTGTGTAATTTTTTTTCTAGGAAAACAACCCCCTTCATCATCACTTCCCACCCACCCCCACCCCCTTATCAGCACTTCCTCCCACCCTCCCACGTGTGCCTCTACCTCAAGCTAGTTTCGAACACTAGACCTCCAGCGTATGTATCAAATCCTTTTCCACTCCCCTATATTGTTTCTTCCACATTTTATGATATATATATATATATTTCATAAAATTATAATCCGTATAGTTATTTTTATGTTTATACATATGTTTATATATTAATAAATATATTTTATATGTAAATATGATTAATTAATTATTTATAAAATTAAATTTTTATGTGTGAGTATTTAAAAAAAATATTTATATATATTTATATATTTGATTATATGTAAAAGTATATTATAAAAAATTATAAAATATAAAAACCAGAATATCAATATGTATGTATTAAATTATAATAAATTCAATCTCCACTGAAAAAGAGAAAAATGAACCCTTTTAATGAGGCTGAAAATCAATCGAATGTTAAAAAATAAAGATACCCCTATAAAAAACTCAGTTTTGGAGGCCTTATGTGAATTTTTTGCCTCGAAAAATGTGATATAGGTTTACCTCTATCACTAAGGATGAAGATCTCATCGCAGTATCCAATTTTTTATGTTGTAGAGCCCAAGATAACACCCAAAACAAAAGATATAGTCGTTTGATGTTTGAGTTACATTTTCAACTTATGTAAGATCCTTTTTAATTTTTTTTTGATTTTTTGTCTTAAAATTAATTTTAAATGACTATTAATTTGTAATAATTAGCTAATTATTTATTGAAAATATTTTTTAGGTGTTTTAAAAGACATTTTCACTAAATATCTTATATATTAAGTGTAAATTCATATTTACCTTTTCTAAAACATATTTTAAAAAATAAATATTATATTTATATCAATATAAATCTATTAATATATTAATATATTATTTTTAATGAAAAATAATTATTTTGTTTATACTTTTATCAATGCTATCAAAAACCCACTGATAAAGGGGGGCAGGTCATTATAAGTGCTTCTTAAAAAGCACAGATAACCCCCTCCCCTTATCTTCTCATTTTTAATGCTGTTAAAGACCCCCTTTTATAGTGCAATAAAAAACTGTTAAAGAACCCCTTTATCTGCAATCTTTTAACACTGATAAAGGTGGTATTTAACATTATTTGTAGATATCCCTATTAAATCCCTAATGTTAGATAAACCATGTTTTGTAGTACTGTTAGTCAATGTTGTTGAATCCTTTAATTATGAAGCATGTGAGAGAGTCATATCTAGGAGACGTCGACTATGAGGTCGTTCATGAACATATAACCACCCTATTAAAATTATGGAGGAAATCATGTCATTATTTTCTAGTGATGGACAGTGGATTCTATAACGATGTGGGAGGATGTGATGTGAGTCTTCCACACTTCTCCCATAGTTGTAAATCCCTATGTGGATAAGATGTACATAGAACTTTAATGGAATTTTTGGTGGTCCTTCATAAGATGGAGTGTTGCAATGTTTTTCTATCGGTGGCTCACCTGTCAGTAGGTGAATCCTAAGAACCATGTTATGGAAGGATTGTTTCATCCTCGTGAGATCGTAGAGTGGAAGTGTGACAACATATCCAAAGACATTGTGACATGGATTTGACAGATAGCATAGGGCCATGAGGCCATCTGGGTGATAGTTGACTAACTCAATATGATGACATACTTACTTTCTACCATAGAGCATAGTTTAGTAGAGAGTTTTGGAAATTTTTCATACTGTATATTGTTTATCTCCAAGGGATTCCCTCAATGATTGTATCTGATTGGGACACATAGTTTATATAACGGTTGTGGAGAGCCCCATATGGGGCATTCTAGACCTAGATGAGGATGAGTATATCCTTTCACATCTAGATATATGGAAAGAATAATAACACTATCTTTGTGTTGGAGGATATATTTAGAGCATTCATACTAGACTTTTACTAGAGCAGGGATGATCAATTTACCTTAGAGTAGTATTCCTACAAAAACTACTACCACTCTACCCTCGACATGTTACATTTCGGGGCCCCGTAGAGAAGGCCATGCTAGTAAACCTTTTACTAAAAAGAGATTGAACAAACCTCTTTTGTGGTTATAGAGTTGGTGCAGGTGACGATGGAGATGGTCTAGGTCATCTTTGAGTAGATGTAGATGCCGAGAGCAAGAATAAATCTTATGAAAATCGATGTCATGGTCCCTTAGAGTTCATGAAATGAGTCCATATTTTCTTAAGAGTCTCCCCATGATATGGATTTAGGAGGTTCTCTTGGGGAGTAAATCTATCTCTAAGGATCATCCGGATTTTTGATATCATGTATAGGGCTACTATGGTTTCTTATCGCCTTTACCTATCCCCACAACTGGATCAGGGAAAAAACATCTTCCATGTGTCGTAATTGAAGATATATGTGCATTACCATGTACAAATCATCAACTAGGGTGAGATGAATATTGAGTATGGATCCACATTTGGGGACAACTAGATGGAAATCGGTGATTGAATAGAGGGTACCCTTCTAGGATGGACTATTCCCTTGGTTTTCATGTTGTGAAAGCACGAGAATGTGCTCGAGAACTCCTGGGAGAGGGATAGCTAGATGCGAGGTCAGTATGTTTTTTAGTTTTTTTAGGGAAGAAAATAATAAAATATGCAATGAGGTAGAGACTTATTTTTTCCTTTTATGACTTAAAAATCTTTCTACATATATTTTTTGAGCCATTCGTTGAGACTAAATGTGATTCTAAGGCCTAGTGTTCCTGGAATTAGTTTTATAAAATCATTTAATATATTTTATATTATGTGCAAAATGTCTCTCAATGAAAATGGGATAAGTCATAAATTTAAGCTGTAATTAGAAATCTGAGTCAATGGTTGTGTTTGGAACACAATTTTTACCCTAGGAATGACCAAAAATTGGTTGGTGGGGGGCATTCAAACATCTGATGCATTGGCGGTACATTCAGTGAATTATTTAAATTTTTAATTTTATTAATTTACATGAATAATATAATTATTAATTCCATTAAACATAATATTATTGAATAATTAAAAGGGTTTGCCTCATAATCATAGGACTGTCGAGAGCATCTCCTCCTCACCTACATCTAACAGATCACCTCAGATGATGATGAAACTCAGGATCAGAGCTGATTATTGTGTAAAAACACAATGAATACTTCAGTCATTATATACTAAATTATTTGATGAAGAATTATCCCATATCCTGGTAGGTCTCATCAATTAATGGTTTACTCCCTTGTTGAATAAATTGATTGAGTATGATCATCTTCTTACCTGTGATATTTTCCAATTGTGGCCTTCTCATGCAACCATTAACTAAAACATAATTTTTTATTATATTTTATAACCCCATATATACATGTTCATTATTTGTTTCCAGAAATTCATGAAAATGATCAATAAACCTCTATTTTTATTCCATCCTCCCATAATTTCTTTATGTTCTTCAACAGTTGGAACCCATGGTCCCGATTCGACATTGAGAGGTGGTTTTGAGCCCAATTAGACTCCTGGTTTTGTGGAAGAATATCATGAAAGGGATTGATTGATGATTTAGAGATAAATCTAGACAAATTTCTGGTTTTGGATTAACATTTTAATGCTTTGAAATCAAATACTCAATGATAAAAGGATCTGAGAATGCCCAGAGTGAGAAAGTACGTATGAATCTTTGGGAGTTAGTTTTCTGGCCATATGATGGAAGAAATCCAACTACCGGAGATAGATCCACTAATATATGATAGAAAAAGGCTGAAATCAATGTAAAGAAATATTGGATATAGTGTATGGAGTGTGGATCTAGATTTATGGGAAAATCCCAACTACGGGTCAGGTAGTTTGAAGAAGATAGAATTTCGATCACCATGCTACGACAACTACTATTTTTTGGAATTTATATGGGTGAAACATCATGTATACTCCATACATTTGATTTATTTTTTCCTTGGGTGGATGATCTATATGGTCGACCACATGTGTAGCACCCCATGCGGGAGTAAACGTCTAGGAACATAGTTGTGTACCGATGTAAATAGATACATGATAGATACACAAACATGACCAAGCACATCGGAGGGACCCTAAGTGGCATGGTCCTGACATGTTGACACCCTACATTCCATGTATCCCCACATGGTGGGTGATCCATGCAACCCTAGGGATATGGACAAGTGTTGGTGTGGTACCTCATGTTTTGTGGGTTCCCTCACAAGCTATGTGGCACTTATTTCCTTTTCATGAAAATTAGTGCTCTCACATCTCCTTCATTTGGTCTTTTATTTTGGCATGTGAGTACCCTCTCCTGAGTGTCCATCTTTGTAGAACATAATGGTTCCCTTTATATTGGAATTTGGGATATTATGTGAGATGTTTCTCGTTTGACACTAATTGAGGCGATTCCCGTTGAGAACAATGATGCACTTGAGGATCACCAATGATCTATAGAGTTGAGCCCCCATCAGCTTGGACTTAGACCCTCTTATTTTCGAGATGAACTAACCAAACAGATAGGTAATGAGTCTTCTATGACCAGAGTAGAACCCCCTACTTCAACAGGGTGCGAGTCTTCGATGACTAGAGGGGAACCTCTATCAGACTAGGGAGTAGGTCCTCAACCTATAGAGTGGAAACCCCCATCATCATGGGTGTGGATCATCTATATACTAAGTGGAACCCCCAATAAGATTGGGAGTAGGTCCTTGTGACACTATATTGGAAGACCCTTGTTACACTAGGGTACGAGTCCTTAACCTATAGAGTGGAACCCCCCCCCCATAAAATTGGGCGCGGGTAACCTATCTACTAAGTGGATCCCCCAAAAGGATAGGGAGTGGGTCATCATGAAAATAGAGTGGAAACCCCTATCACAATAGGGTGCGGGTCCTTTACCTATGATTGGAACCCCTTGACACACCAGGGAACAATTCACTATAGATACTAATAATGTTGATCCCCGTGACATACTCAGAAATAATTTCTCTATATATAGTTTTTTCCCCATCAAATATGTGACATAGTGTCGAGGCATGGGCCTTCAGACTATTACTTCTAGGAATAAATGTGAGATTATGGGAATCATTGTTGGAATATTGGAACTTATGGTGACTATTTTCCTATGCTAGGTTGTGATATGGATATCCCCTTACTCTCTCATATGGTCTTATTTTTTTGATCACACACAGATATATATATTTATGTATATATATATCAGTATACATAACATTGTATTTAGTTACTCTCTTGTCATGGTTTTAAAAGATGCACGGGTTTTCCATGTGCTTTCCATGATTATTTCTCATGGTTGGATGAGGTTACTCTCCTACCATGGGTGGAAAGGACTAGACGTATAGTCTATCTAGAGACTATGTTGGACCACTTGTGTTTGGATGAGTTTACACTTTATTTTTATTTGGGTTGAGATGCATCATGTTTACAATCTAATACTTTTATATTCCAATTGTATCTCTTACTTCTCCCCATTCAGATTTCGAGGTTTCATATTAGGGTTTCATATAATCACGCCTATTTAGGTTTTTTAAGCACTTGTCATGTCTTATGCCGACGATGGGTAGGTCGGTGGTGATATTTATGGATATAAGGGACATTGGGTGCTTGGTATAATGTATGGTGGTCATAGATTAGATATTGGTAGCTATACTATCTCCATAATAATCATTCTATTTTTTCGAGACGGGACATTTTCTGGTTGGTCATGTATTTTACCCCTTTACATTTTTATTTCCATTGGCGTACACTTGTACACCCTAGAGGTTTTGCACGCTTCGTTTACTTTCTAGAAATTTTAATTTTTATTAACATTCCTATAAACATATTCATTGAGCTGTTCTCATGTGTGCATATAGGTACATTTGGAAAATTCTTCCCATTTAGGACATGTGTTTCGGAACCTATCACCACCCCTTGGCATATGGAGGCAGGCTTGGTGTAGTTGCAGCCTTATCCCCTGTTAGGGTATGGTACTGAAAATTATATTAACATTAAAACACCTCATATATTTATAATAATGGTTTTGTTATTTCCTTACAGTTTAATAATACATTAAGGTGTTTGAATAAGTAACAAATTGAAAATGATTTGTTATTAACTATACATCTTTTTCAAATAACCTCTTTAGTTTTACACAGTAATCCCTATAATGCTGGTATACATTCAAAAACAATTCCTCAAGAATATGGGGAGGGATGATAAGAATTTATTTGAGTAGGTATTTTCTGATCCAAATTTATTTTTAAAAGTGAATTAAAGGGGATAAGAGGTTCCCTTTTATAAGATAGGGGAGGGGATCTCTTGTAATTATTTAAAGTATTAAATTAATATAGATTTATTTTCACATTAAGATGGATTAAAATTGATAGGATTAAATTAAAATATTATCATGATTCTAAATCCTCTAACATAAAAATATTTTTATACGTTTATATCATTTTTGTACCTGTACCATTTTTTTAATCCATGTTAACCCTCTTGACAATTAAAGTGATATGAGTATTTTTACTATTCAAGGGACAAAATAGTTACTATAAAAGGAAAACATTCCAATAAGTTTACCATGGTTGATATTTTGAGCCATATCCCAATCAATTTGACTAATATAGTTTTTTTTATATTTTTAAATCATTTAATAATTTAAAGTACTATTCTTTGAAAATATCCTCAATGTCATTTTTGAAGAATTCATTTAGTTTGACAATGAAAATATCTAGAAAAATATGGATATTGATTATAATCATTTAAAAAATCTCTAATATGTTATATATCTCTATAATATTAGTGTAAGACAATAAATTTAAAAAATTATATTACTTTTAAAATATTTAAAATCATTTATTTTACTTTTCTATTAATTGAATAAATTTTGTGTCAACATAGCATAAGAATATATTGTAATCCTATAATTACTAAAAATTAGAAATTAATTTCCATCATGAAAATAATTTTATTATTCTAAAAATAAATATTATATTCATTCAAAAAAATCTTGTATCCCTATTTTAACTCATAAGATCTATTTAAAAGTAAGAGAGGGACATTTTGTGCTTTTCATTGTTTAAATATTATATCAGCTATTTTCATAGAAAAGTGTCACATACACAATTAAATTTTGAGAATAAGGTGATAGGGGTAGAAATATATTCATATAATAATAATTAAAATGAAAAATTGTAGCCTTATTTTTTAGTTTTAACCTAGGTAAACCTGATTCAACTTTTTAGCATGGTGAATTTTCTTTAGGGTTTTTATTAATCATTATGACAATAAATTAATTTGACCTTATTAAATAATATTAATTATTCAGATTCAAAATATATAACAAATTTTAATAAATCAAATATCTATAAGTCAAACATTTCCTTTTATAATAACCCCTCAAAGCATGATGAATAATCAATTTTTGGAGAAAAAATGGCTTTCTAGTTCTATAGGTATTTTTATACCAAGACCAAGAATAATGTTGATTACTATATAATTAATTAGATTATTTATAACTAAACTATAATTAAATTAATTTATGATAAAATTAAAAATATAATAGGTATTTTTCAATAGAAATAAATGATACTTTCACAAACATATATTTATTTTTCACTATTCAATGAAAATAAATCTTCGCTTAAAAATCAGAAAATTTCACACTATGATAAGTTGGACATGATGATTTGAAAAATGATATCATTTTTATCAAATAAAATTTCTTAATGTTCCAATAGTTATTTATAATATTCTCTAAAAAATAATAACAACCATTTCACGAAAATAAAACATTAAAGAATAAAATGAATTTGATAGAAATTGAGTTCTTATTTCATAAGAAATAATCAGTAAGTTTATATTAAATATTAATTTTATATATAGTTCATAATATGGTTAGTCATGTTCATAACTTCCAATTAGACGACCAGGTTATAATGAATCTATTTATATAATAATATTTCATTGTACATTTATGCTCATTATGCATGTTGTATATATTTTAGAACAAAATTTTAATTTAAAAATATAAGGGTGTTACATTCTCTTCCATTAATAAAATTTATTCCTCACAATTTTAAATTTTTCTTGGTAATCAAGGGTTTGAAATTTGAAAATATTTTTTTCAAAAACCCACAGATTAAAATGGGTTAATAAAACCTCCTCTTGAAAAAATGGAAAGGGAATTATGTTGGTTATTTTGAATAAAACAAAAACAGGTTTCCAAATAGGATAACATTAGTGGGAAGTGAAAATACAGACAGGGAGGAGACAAATAACACCTATGTAATGATAGAGAGTGAAAGATAACATGTCTATGGAAAAGTTAATGACCACAAAACCATAAAACTGTGATGGTTTACAGACCATTGATTCATTAGAAATGATCATAATATGATTATATTTTTTTCCAGATACTTTTCCTAGAGTCCAGCAATTATTTTACCATGTAGATTAAAAAAATAAGGTAATATATAAATATAATAATTATAATTTCATCCTTTAATTAATTTCACCCAAAATATCATCTTTTACTAACAGTGTTGAGTATTCATGATAAATTTTTCACACCAAAAGAACTAAAATCATCTTCTAACAAATAAAATAATCTAAAAATTAATAACAAGATATTCTCCCTATATTTACTAAAATAAAAATAGTCATACCAATTTTAGATAATTACCAAAATTAATAAACCATCATATGAGGAAATGATATATTAATCTCTAAAATTCAATAATATAACCAATTGTTTAACATAAATTAATAAATAACTGTATATCACAAATGAACTCAATAACATATTCATTAAAGAATATTTTAACCTCAAGGGTGCTCTCATACATTTTATCCTACAGCCCAAAAATATCATTAATCACAATGATAAATTACTATATAATATTATAATGTAGTGAAATCCGAACCAAACTATCATGAATAAAATTTAGATTCAAACATGAAAGGTAATACTTAGCTTAACCATAAATGTCATCGAAAATATAAACTGTTCAAGGAATAAATTTTTAACCACCAAGATTAACTATATCCCACCATCCAACAGACCATAATTAACATAACATAAAATCATATACAAACCCAAATGGTTATTTAAACCTTAATGGAGTATACTTCCTAAAACCTAGTATAGGTTTCAAATCAACTAAAAATACAATCACTTAAAAATTAAAAATTGGTATCTAGGTATTTCAAATTATGATCAACATTAAACATATAATCCCAGGATGATATCCATAACTCAAAATTTAACCCTATATGAAAATAATTATGGTTCCAAAAATTAAAACAATCATTATTACTAAAATAAAATCATAGCCAATTTTTTAAAATCGAAAAATGAAATTAAAATCATCAAATATGACCTAAATCACATTGTCCTCAAATTACTAAAAAATTTCAAGTTCACCAAAACTATCTAATTTAATTCATCAATTCAAATAATGGAATTACCACTAAATACATTTTCCTGGTTATCAATATTTTTCAGCATATGTTTTCAAATAATTAAAGGAAATCTATTAAGAAACATTTCTTCGATTTCTCATGATTATTTTATCCAGAATATCATGGATATAATGATTCTATATCTTAATTCTCATATCCCAACAAATAAACACTTGAATCCTTACAATTTAAATATTTAAATAGAATAAATTCTTCATTGGTATAAGAATTAACCCTTAGATTAGAAAATTATCTTGGAAAATACACATTTTCACTATGTATGATACATTGTTATAAAAATGGTGCTTTAGAATGAATTTCATATCCCGACATCAAACTCTTCGTTTTCCATGAAAATACAATGATATATTCCCTTATTTTCTACACATTTAAAAATTTTCACATTCCGTTGAGGCATTATCTAGGGTTTCTGCTTCTACACATATGTCATGAAAGAAATTGATTTTTATTTCTTCCATGGTCTCCACCAACTAAGATCTCATAAAAATATATTATCTTATTCTCTTGCGAGTCCACGATTTTGTTAAGCGATAACTCTTTAATCATATATTATGATTTTTTTAAGAATAATCCAAATATATTTCAATCCAATCATCATCCAATTTTTTCCCATAATAAATACATTCTGTATCACATTAAATGTTAACATGATTCCTCATAGTTCCAACCATTGACTAAAACAAGAACAATAGTATGAGAAACAATAATCATTATGGGAAACCACATAATCCCAAAAATCAATATAGGATTTCTAAATCACAAAGTCTTATTTTCCTTATAAGTCACATTATGTTTATCCAAAGTCATTATTTATCATCAACTATTCAAATCCTTAATAATGGTTCACAATGAAAATGTGAATTAACCTAATAATATCCACTAGGAGTGTCAAACCTGGTGTGTAGTAAAAGGTTTACTCACCATGCACTCGAATGATGGCTGAGATATACTCAAAATTTTTTTTTTGGGGTTATTAACCCAAGATGCATCTTTATGAAAACCACATACACTTGTTGCTTCCAAACAGGGATGTTTTACTAGAAGAAAAAAATAATCTATAGCATACAAAAATTTTAGGATTTTATATTATACATATAATTATCATCAAAGTCAATATTAGGGTTATATTACCTTATCTAGGTTTTTCTAAATCTGGTTACAAGGTTTCTATAAAACATCCTCTAATACAAACTATAGAGAACCTAACTCTAGTATTACAGAGTTGGTGGATACATTATTACATTGAAATACAATATGAGAGATAAACTTTTAAAGGACTGAATGTTTTATTAGTCTTGGTAAACCAGATATATACTTGAATATCATATTACATTTGAAAACATAAAATAGAATGTAGTGAAATAAATACTCTACATCCATGAACTCATTAAAATGTTCCTTCTTTAGATCCTATGTAAAGTAAAAAAAACAAGTTTTTGACCAAATTCTCAATAAGAATTACTTATAATGGAAGATATCATGATTAAATAAGGATTCATCAACATGTAAAGGTAAATAACAGATAGCACAAGTCATTTAATTAATTAATAATAATACTATCATCATGCCATTATATTTATTCAAAGAAGAAAGAAAATTCAAAGGAAACAAAGATTAGGGGGTCTAAAATAATGGAGGCCAAGGGTGTCCCCACAAATTTA
Source organism: Viscum album (assembly GCA_963277665.1). NCBI lineage: Eukaryota > Viridiplantae > Streptophyta > Magnoliopsida > Santalales > Viscaceae > Viscum > Viscum album. The sequence goes on from OY728121.1 coordinate 1,124,065,829, forward strand.
TTTGACCCTATCAGGCTTTAAGTGGGTGAAATTGAGAAGGAAAGTGACATTTGAACCACAAATTGCAAGGTAGGTGAGATGATCCATGACATTGTTCCCTTATCTCCATGTGTGGGTGACCAAAATATTCCCATTCAAAAGAAGTTTTCATTTCCTGATGATGCAGGTGACTGACCATGGAATGAAGATTCTACCCATCAGGGATTCACTTATGATATTCTAATTAGTTTCCCAATGGGATAGATTAAAGTTATTCTGTCTTCATAGGTTGAGACCGGTGGGAATGGCATTGTCCTCTACTCGTAAAGAGTTTCCATCCCCTATGTGAGCTATGAAATCATGGAATACGCTCCCATTTGTGTTGTGGACAACACCTCCACCATTAAGGTTACCCACTAGAAAAGATCCATTAGTATTTAATGTGAATCCAGATGTTGGGGGAGTCCACTGCACCTAGGTTCCCCTACTTCTGTCCAGGAGAGAAGCAACCAAGGGAGAACTAACCTGCATAAACCATAGTGAGGGGGCTTCTCTCTAGTTCCCAAAAACATAGACCACATCGAGAAACAAGAATTTATTACACATGATGATGGACCATCCCATGGAGGAGATCCCCTCAAACAGCTCCTTGTTGTGTGCCTACCAAAGGCTCCAACATCCTTCACTGAGGATGAGAGATCTCACCAATATTTCCGGGCCTTTCTCATAAGTCCCTTGAAACCACCTCTCCATAAATTCAGAAACTCCAGGGATGAAGGAATAGATAGTCGTGAACTCTCCAAATAATTACCAGACATTGCAGGCCCACTCACCTTCAAAATAATATGATCGACATTCTCTTCCCTCTTGTTTTTGCAATGCTGGAACCAGGAAGTGAGACTAACACCCATCCATTTGACCCTATCATTAGAAGGAATAGAATAATTACATATTCTACAATCAAGGAAGCTGTATTTGGAAGGGATCTTATTACACCAAACAATGTTGTTACAACCAACCTGCTATGCCTGCGAAGTAGAGATCCTACGAATGTCTTTTGAAGTGAACTTCCCAGAATTAGAGGGGATGAAAACACATTTATCAAGTTTATCATTAATGACGATAGAGTCAAAAATGGTCTACTGGTTCTTGTACATAGCAATATTGATGAACTATAGGTACATGCTGGCTTCCTTGAAGGTTATTGATGGAGCTAGAAAGCTTGGAAATCTATGCACAGAGCCCATGTAGTTGTGCTTCCAAAATAGAATATTACCTTCTCGTATCATCCATCAAGAATACTAAAGGAGGCCCGAGATGATGGTGCAAACGGATTGCAACAACGGAGATCCCTGAACATTCTCTACAACCACATTGGCATCAAAACTATGGGACCTAATTCTCCCTCATAGGGTTTATCCCTCTAACATTTTCCTTATGAGTTATGTGTGAATGCACTACAACGTACCTCCGAAACTCCTAAATTTGATTCTCCCATCATGAATAGGGCATTCCATCAGGTCCCATGACACCAAGTGCCTCTTCCCTTCCAAAAGTGCATCCCATAAGAAGCTGGCCAGCACCTTTTCAATCAATTTGATCAATCCCTTTGGAACATAAGTGGAAGCCAGCACATGCACCGGTATGATAGTCAGGAAGCTATTAATCAGTGAAATATGCCCCCCAAAGGAGAGGAAGTGACTCTTCAAGTTGAGGACACGGCTGGTAATCCTTCTCAACACCTGATCACTATCTCGAATACACATTCTACCTATAGATATTGGGGTTCCAAGGTATTCCATCAAGAAATGACCTGGCTGCATGTTCATAATACTGCATATAAGGGAGGCCCGTCCTACCGTGAATTTGTTAGAGAGGAAAATATTACATTTGGAGTGATTGATCACCTGGCCACTCTAGAAACAATACTCCCCCAACATCCTCTTGATTCCATGCACAGATCTCTTCCTTGCATTTGCGAAAATTATCATGTAATCTACAAACATCAAGATAGAAATGAAGAATAATATGGAAGGAATAAATGACTATCAAATAATGCCATATAAAGAGCTTGAATATAGTCCAAGGATATCATAACTAATCTAATAATTTCATGGAAATCAACAATAGATTTCATAAGGATGGAATTCATAATTTTGGATATCATAAACTGCTCATCATGGCCTCACTACCTGACATCTTATGTAAATGGGTAAGGCGTCGACTAAATTTGCAAACCAGTTTGTCTCATGAGACCTACCTATGCAACTGGGGGCTATGTAATTTCACAAGCCACCCATCCCATAACAATTCCAATGAAATCACCATAAAAAAATACAACATACTCCATATTCCTTAAAAGTCGATAACTATCCATATTAGAAGAATAAGAATATGGAATGTTAATACATTCCTAAAAAAAACTGAACATAAATCATACTACTAAAGATTAAATATGATATAATTTCAACATATACTTTATGGATAACAAAATTGGTAATGTCTTTCTTAAATAAAAATATCATAAAAATACCATTAAAACATTATTGTGGAAAATATCATTTTATCATTGAAATTCACTTTTAAAAACTAAAACTTTCTAGAATATTAGGGAAAAAATTAATTCGAAAATAATCATAGAAACTTTTATAGAAATCTTCAACACATTGCGTGGTTAGGACCACAGGAAATTATGTTCAGTCCAAGTTTGTTAAAACAAATATTCCTTTCACATCACTACTAGAAATAGAGTCTATATCAATACTTTGTTCCCAACGGTTCAGAAAACCCGGTGGGAAAAAGAACCTATGCCAACGGTTTACTGGAACCGTTGGCATAGTCTGTTTAATGTTGGGTTTTTTACAACGTTTTTAAACCGTTGGTAAAGAAAAGTTTACCCATGGTTTTTATAAACCATTGGGAACAATTATACAGAATTTAGGGCTCTATCCCTCATGAAATTTCATCCCGTTCACTCATCCCCTCCCCAACCTCATCCTCCTCCCAGCCTCCGCCTCCCGACCCCCCTCCCTCTCATCTGGTGACGTTCCCCTTCCCCTCTCAGCTGCTTCTCTGACGATGAAGTCCCCCTACCCTCTCGGCTCCCGGCGATGTTCCCCCCTCCCCTCTCATCTCCCTCTCTTGGTGACATATGAGCTTAATATCCTCCTTTGACGTCCCATGGACCCCTCTCCAGTCACACACGAGACCCTCCATGGCCGATAACCCCGTGGGACATCCCCCTCTCTCGGCTCCCTATCCTCCCGCCTGGGCAATAATATTGTTGGGGCCGACCCCTGCCCCCCAAGAGAGGTAAATCATTTCAAATATCTTGGTTTCTGTGTTTGTGGATATTTATTTATTTATTTTCTTATGGTTTAGGTGTAATCCTAATTTTCCATTTTTGGATATGTTTGTACAGTCTGGACGGCCAAAAATTTACATCTGTTAATTCTTCACAGGTCTAGCTCAACTATGATATTTTTTGTTCGTTCAAATGTGAAATTAATGGTTTAGTTTTTCCCATGATGAATGTAATTGAAATATTTGGATCATGGATACTGCATGTGATGAGAGGTATAGGAGTAGGGGAATCTATTAGACTGTAAATGGTGAAAAATGTCTTTTTATGTTTAGTAGGAATTTGGAAATGTGCAAAAATTTGGTTCGAAAATAAACATAATGAGTTCTGAGTGGCATGTTTTCTGGAGTCTATTGGTTATAAAAAATGATAATTTTAGCAGTTTGGTTATATTTTATAGATCAAAAATCCAAAGGTTCGGAAAACGAATCATTTTCACTCATTAATTGACAGAAGTATGAAATTAGACAGTTTGTTGTGGTGGGAGGGGGGGGGGATGAAATGCCAATTACTTCAACACAATTTTAGACATAAATGGAAAGGGGTCGGTTGTGACGTCTGGTGTTATAAAAATTGCTGAATAGGTCTGTAATGAGGCATGGTACATATCAATAGTTTGGGCTAGGTCCCGGTCCATGTCTCTTAAAAAATGTAAAATTTAAATAATAACAAAAATTAACAATAATAAATATAGTACACTTAAAATTAATAAAACTAAAATAAGATTGAATGAAATTATCAATTGGGCTGGGCCATGCTTGGTTTGGGCTTTGGTTTGGTCTGGCTTTATTGGGACTTCACTAGTTTGAGTCATGCCCTAAACTCTACTTGGGCTGGGCCCATTGTAAGAAATATGTCTCACCGACTATCCAGGTTTATGCCAGGCATCAGGACATTTTTACACTCCTATTGAGTTTAACAACTAATTTGTTATGTTATTTTTGTTTAAAATCAAGAGTATTTTTGGACTCTAAACATTGAATTATTACATTCATGTTACTTTAAATAGAACTTTTTCTTAAATAAACGTTGCGATGTTACAATTTTTCCAATCCCCAACACAGTAACCACTTTCTCTGCAATTATTTTACATTATAACCACTCAACAAGCTAGTAAGATGGGGTGTTGAGAGTGATATTTCATGGATTGATATATGTATTAATTTTTTTTGATTTCATTATAGACCAATTTCAAAATTGACTGGGGAATGGTGGATGCTAGTAAGAGAGATATTTAAGTCACAAGGGCAATCTATGCCGAATTTCATTTTATGATGCATCAGTTATTATTCACCAAAGTACTCAATCTCGGATTCCGGTGCGATACGACGGGGTTCTAGTAGGGTTATGTGCACAATTTCAACTCAACTAATGTAGCATAGGTGCATATTCAATTTCTAAGTGTACTAGTATGGTGTTTCCAACAAAGTTCTATATAAAGAACATAATGAAAAATGAAGAGATTATTAAATGGAACTATTTCCACCCTTGTTTTTAGGAACATGATTTGACCCATGGGGCAGTGTGGTTCTTATATATTGGGAGGTGAAAAGTTTAGTCACAGGATACATGTACATTTTTGTTTATTTTTTATTTTATTTTCATTATTGCATTGTCCACTTAGGTATTTTACTTCTTTCTACGGACGGAGGGTAGTGATGTTATCCTGAGTAGTTGATGTAGATCACTTTTATACTATAATACAATGATGTGTGAGTGTGAGGAAACATTGGAAGATAGAGGATCCTTGGGGTCTTCCATGAGATGGAATTTCCTTTCTAAAACATTGTGTGGGAACATTTCTGGAGTATGTTGGAGTCATGAAATCACCCCAAGTGTCTCCATGAGATAACATAAATAACCCCAAGTCTTTCCAAGTGTCCCCATACATCATATCATCCTTGCATGGGTTGGAAACTCACCCAATCCTATCAAACCTATTCTAGTCTATCCTCTGAGTCACATAGTCTAGACTAATCTCTCGAGGATTATCCCATGCCTCGATGCACATCTCATCATACAACTAAACAAAGAGGATTATTCAACTTATGATTGTCCTAGTCACAAAAGCACACCATGTCGAACCCATCTAAATTATATTTTCAATAATCCAGTCAAGAACCTCATCAAAATCATGTATTATGACCCGACCCCACTAACCAGGTTCCATACTAAGCTAAATCACACCAAGCCTCTTGGTTTTATAATTCCAATTTGTCGACAATACCCAATAACCACACTAGAATCTCATCCTTCACCTTGTTAGTTGAAATCTTGAATCATTAAATGGAGTAAAACCTTTCATAATACATTTTATATACTCAGAGGGAGCATCCCACTCTAAAAACCTACCAAGATTCCAATCCATCCTCATAAGTATTTCCTCATCAAACGCTAGATGTAAAATTTCCACAAATATCACTACAAGGCCCAATCCTTTTAGGAATATTTTACTTGATCTAAATCATCATCATTAGTGACATGAATCACATTAAAGTGCATAAATGTCAACTGAACCCTACATTCCAAGAATTATTCATGTGGACAGGCATCATAGAAACATACTAAGAACTAAAACCATAAATAAATATCCAAATACATGCATCATTTTTAAATAAATATCTCAAGTGTAAAAATAAAAACCAAGAATAATAAGACCTCATCCCTTGTATCGAAAAAAACCAAACTAAGATGAAACTTGTGCAAAATTGATTATATACCATTAATAGGATGAGTAATTGTTAATTAATAGGATTGTACTATTTGATAGTATCATTTTGAAACATTGATCTGTTTCCCCTTTGAATACAAGAATATTATTTGACCCATGGGGCGTTGTGGTACTTGTATGTTGGGCGGTGATAGGTATAGTCATAGGAGACATGTATGTTTTAGTTTAATTTTTATTTTATTTTCTTTATCGCATTGGTCACATAGATCATTGACTACAATCTTTGGACAGAGGGTAGTTATATTCTGCGAAGGGTTCCAGATGGAGTTCTGATTGATTCAGTCCACCGGCTTTGATCCGAGGTAAGATTCTATGGTTACTACTTGGCTCACATCTCATGTATTTGAGGCTTTAGTTTTTTGGACTCCATATTATGTTTTCGGTAGGGCGTTGGATTGTTTTGTGTTGGTTCAGGTGGATTTGGTTCTCCTCTGCCAATCTAGGTAAGGCTTTAATTCCATTGGATGGTTTCTGGCTGGTTATGTAGCGTCCTTCATGTGTTTTGAGATTCTTAATATCCTTTTTGTAGTGCGTTGATCCCTGCTAGTTGGTTTCGAGTCGCCAAGTCAAGGGCGACTCGTCCTTCATGTGTTTCAAGAGTCTGTTTTTTATAACATAAGATCGGTTTCTATAATGTGAAGGACAACTACATAGGATTTATTTGGAACCTTGGCTGGAAGATGATGCCCCACGGATATCGCTGGACTGGGCCAACACACTGCGGTCAAGCCGCGGTCACACCGTGGTCACATCGCGGTAATGCCTTGATTTGGCCCTGCTCCATAACGACACCCCGCGGCGGTTCGTAGTCCTATCGGAATTCGATGTATGATACCTAGATAGAGTTTTAGATACATTACCCATCCATAGTTAATGGGGAGGGAGGCGATAGCTGGAATGTTGCCCCGCTTCCTCCCGCTCCCTTCGCTCCTGGCCGGAAGATGCTTCCCTGCAGATGTCGCTGAACCGGGACAACACGTTGAGGTCACATCGTAGCCACGCCGCGGTCTTGCCGCGGTCATGCCGTAGTAACGCTGTAGTAACTCCGTGGTCACACTGTGATTTGGCCCTTCCCTAGGACGACACCCCATGGAAGTTGGTTGTCCTGTTAGAATTCGATGTATGATACCAAGATAGAGTTTTTGATAAATTTCCCATCCATAGTTAATGGGGAGGGAGGCGACAACTAAAATGTTGCCCCGCTTCCTCCCACTCCCTTCGCTCCTGGATGGAAGATGCAGCACCGTGGATGTTGCTGGGCCTGGCCAACACCCTGCGGTCTCGCCGCGGTCACGCCGCCGTCACTCCGTGGTCACGCCGCAGTCTCTCTGCGGTCACGCCGCGGTCACGCCGCGGTCACGCTGTGGTCAAGCCGCCGTCACGCCGCGGTCACGCCACTGTCACGCTGCGGTCACACTGCGGTCATGCCGCAGTCACACCGCGGTCACGCCGCGGTCACGCCGCGGTCACCCCGCAGTCACACCGTGGTCACGGCGCGGTCACGCCGCGGTCACGGCGCGGTCACGCCGCGGTCAGGCGGTGGTCACCTCGCGATCACGCCGTGGTCAGGCCGCTGTCAGGCCGCGGTCACGCCGCGGTCACGCCGCGATCACGCCGTGGTCTCGCTGCAATCACACCGCGGTCACGCCGTTCTCACGCCGTGGTCACGCCGCGGTCACGCCGCGGTAATGTCCTGATTTGGCCCTACTCCAGGACGACACCCTGTGGCAGTTGAAAGTCCTGTCAGAATTCGATGTATTATACATAGATAGAGTTTTAGATAAATTACCTATCCATAGTTAATGGGGAGGGAGGCGACGACCGGAATGTTATCTCGCTTCATCCCACTCCATTCACTCTAAGCCGGAAGATGCTGCCCTGCAGATGTCGCTGAACCGGGCCAACACGCCGCGGTCACACGGTGGTCACACCGCGGTCACGCCGCGGTCACGCCGTGGTCATGTCGTGGTCACGCCGCAGGCACGCCGCGGCCAAGCCGCGACCACGCCGTGGTCACGCCGCAGTCATGCCGCGGTTACACCGTGGTCACGCAGTGATTTGGCCCTGCTCCAGGATGACACCCCGTGGTGGTTCGCAGTCCTGTCGGAATTTGATGTATGATACCAAGATAGAGTTTTAGATACATTACCCACCCATAGTTAATGGGGAGGGAGGCGAAAGACGGAATGATGCCCTGCCTCCTCCTGTTCCCTTCTCTCCATGCCGGTAGATGCTTCCCCACAAATGTCGCTGGATCGGGCCAACACGCCGCAGTCACGCCGTAGTCATGCAATGGTCACACATCGGTAATGCCGTGATTTGTCCCAGATCCAGGACGACAACCTGTGGCGGTTTGCAGTCCTGTCGGAATTTGATGTATGATACCTAGATAGAGTTTTAGATACATGACCCACCCTCCTTCATGGACCTCCGACATCCCCCCCACCCTCCTCCCTGGACCCCGGACAGCCCCCCGGACAACCCCCCACCCTCCTTCCTGGACCCCGGATAGCCCCCTAGATAGCCCGCCCACCATACTCCCTGGACCCCAGACAGCCCCCCCCCAACCCTCCTCCCTGGACCCTAGATCCCAATCTATGCTCTCTTCAATATTCACCCTAAATCCCAATGGAAAAAAGGGTTTTATAGCTTCAGAAGAAGATGAGAGAACAGTGCAAACCCTAATCGAAAAGTGGAAGAAAGTAGAGGATTAGACTCACCTGGATCTTCAATACAAACTTGACGGCACTCTAAATGCCCAAGTGATGTGTATGAGTCAACCCCGCCTCAATCCGAGGGCCGGTGTGGCAGACACCACTCAAACTATCTCACTTTTATTTGAAATGGATAGGATTTTAAATGAAAACAACAACTGACATATTGAAAACTGACCAAACACATTCGGATTGTGATGATACTTTAGTAAAATGATCCATGGGTCATTTTTTACGTGTATGAGTCAATCCTACCTCAATCCGGGCCACGGTGTGTCTGGTATCACTCTAAGTGTATGTCTTTTGTTTAAAATGGACATCATTTTATGTGAAAACAACAACTTACATACGAAAAACTAACCAAACGAATTCGGATTCAGTTGAAACATTAGGAAAAACGACCCATGGGTCATATGTGATGTGTACGAGTCAACCCCGCTTCAATCCGAAGCACAGTGTGGCTGACACCAGTCAAAGTGTCTCTCTTTTGTTTAAAATTAATATCATTTTAAATGAAAAAAACAACTACCATACTGAAAACAGAACAAACACATTCTGATTCTATTGAAAATTTAGGACAACGATCCATGAGTCATATGTGACGTGTAAAGTTCAACCCTTCCTCATTCTGAGGGACAATGTGGCTGATACCACAGAAAGTGTGTCTCTTTTGATTAAAATGGACATCATTTTAAGTGAAAACCACCACTCACATACGAAAAACAGACCAAACACATTCATATTTTTTTGATACTTTAGAAAAAAGATCCATGGGTCATATGTGATGTATAAGAGTCAACCTCGCCTCAATACGAGGAGCGATGTGGTTGTTATCACTCTAAATGTCTCTCTTTTGTTTAAAATGGACATCATTTTAAATAAAAACAACTGGAAGACACAAAACAGACCAAATGTATTCAGATTGTGTTGATAATTTATCACAACGATCCATGGGTTATATGTGACGTTTATGAGTCAACCCCACCTCAATCAGAGGCGCGGTGTGGCCGACACCACCCAATGTGTCTCACCATTCTTTGAAATGGAAAACATTTTATGTGAAAACAACAACTGGAATACAGAAAACCAACCAAATGCATTCAGATTCTATTGATACTTTATGAAAATAATCCATGAGTCATCTTTGATGTGTATGAGTCAACCCCGCTTCAATCCGAGGTATGGTGTGGCCGGTATCACTCCATGTGTATGTATTTTGTTTAAAATGGACATCACTTTTACTGAGAACAGCATCCGACATACTGAAAACCAACCAAACACATTGGGATTCTGTTGAAACATTAGGAAAACGATCCATGGGTAATATGTGACATGTATGAGTCAACCCTTAATCAATCCAAATCGTGGTGTGGCCGGAACTACTCAAAGTATCTCTCTTTTGTTTTAAATGAACATCGTTTTAAGTGAAAACAAAAACTCCAATATGGAAAACTGACCAAACACATTCGTATTCTGTTAAAAATTTAGGAGAACGATCCATGGTTCATATGTGATGGGTACATTTCAACCCCGCCTCTATCCGAGGTGCAGTGTGGCCGACACCACTCTAATTGTCTCTCTTTTGTTTAAAATGGACAACATTTTAAGTGAAAACAACAACGGACATACAGAAAACCGACCAAACGCATATGAATTGTGTTGAAAGTTTAGGAAAACGATCCATGGTTCATATGTGACGTGTATGAGTCAACCCTGCCTCAATCCGAGGCGTGGGGTGATAGGTATCACTCTAACTGTCTCTCTTTTGTTTAAAATGGACATCATTTTAAGTAAAAACAACTGGCATACGGAAAACTAACCAAACATATTCGGATTGTGTTGATACTTTAGAAAAATGATCCATTGATTGTATGTGACGTGTATGAGTCAACCCTGTCTCAATCTGAGGCACGATGTGGCCGACACCACTCAAAGTGTCTCACCTTTATTTGAAATGGAAAACATTTTAAGTGAAAACAACAACTCACATATGGAAAACTCACCAAAAAAATCAGATTCTTTTCATACTTTATCAAAATGATTCATGAGTCATCTGTGACGTGTATGAGTCATCCTCGCCTCAATCCGGGGTATGTTGTGGCCAGTATAACTCCATGCGTACGTCTTTTGTTTAAAATGGAAATCATTTTAAGTGAAAACAACAACTGACATACGAAAACTGACCAAACACATTCAGATTATGTTGAAGCTTGAGGAAAATGATCTATGGGTCATATGTGATGCATACGAGTCAACCCCATCCCAATCCAAAGGGCAGTGTGGCCAGAACCACTCAAAGTGTCTCTCTTTTTTTTTAAAATGAAGATCATTTTAAGTGAAAACAACAAATGACATATGGAAAATCGAAAAAATGCATTAGGATTCCATTGAAAATTTAGATCAACTATCCATGGGTCATATGTGACATGTACGAGTCAACCCCGCTTCAATCCAAGGTGCGGTGTGGCGGACACCACTCAAAGTGACTCTCTTTTGTTTAAAATCGAAAAAAATTAAGTGAAAAAAACAACTGACATACAGAAAAATGACCAAACGCATTCAGATTCTATTGAAACTCTAGGAAAACAATAAATGGGTCATATGTGATGTGTATGATTCAACCCCACCATAATTGGAGGCATGGTGTGGCCAATATCACTCCAAATCTCTCTCTTTTGTTTAAAATGAACATCATTTTAAGTAAAAACAACTGGCATACGGAAAATTGACCAAATTTATTTGGATTGTGTTGATACATTAGCAAAAAAATCCATGGGTCTTATGTGACGTGTACGAGTCAACCCCACCTCAATAAGAGGTATGGTGTGGCTGACACCACTCAAAGTGTCTCACCTTTCTTTGAAATGGAAAACATTTAAAGTGAAAACAAAAACTGGCATACAGAAAACTGACCAAACACATTCAAATTCTGTTGATACTTTATGAAAACTATTCATGAGTCATCTATGATGTGGAAGTGTCAACCCCGACTCAATCTGGGGCACGGTGTGTCCGTTATCATTCTAAGTTTATGTCTTTTGTTTAAAATGGACATCACTTTAAGTGAAAACAACAACTGACATAGAGAAAAATGATTAAAGGCATTCAGATTCTGTTGAAACTTTAGGAAAAAAATCCATGGGTCATATGTGATGTGTATGAGTCAACCCTGACTCAATACAAAGCACGGTGTGGCTGAAACCACTCAAAGTGTCTCTCTTTTGTTTAAAATGAACATCATTTTATTTGAAAACAACAAATGACATACAGAAAACCAAAGAAATTCATTCGGATTCGGTTTAAAATATAGGAATATGATCCATGGGTAATATGTGACATATACACGTCAACCCCGCCTCAATCCGAGGCGCGGTGTGGCCGACACCACTCAAAGTGTCTCTCTTTTGTTTAAAATGGACAACATTTTAAGTGAAAACAACAACTGACATACGAAAAAATAACCAAATGCATTTAGATTCTGTTGAAACTTTAGGAAAACAATCCATGTGTCATATGTAACGTGTACGAGTCAACCCCGCTTTAATCGGAGTCACGGTGTGGCCGGTATGACTCTAACTATCCCTCTTTTGTTTAAAATGGACATCATTTTAAGTAAAAACAACTGGCATATGCCGAACCAACCAAACATATTCGGATTGTGTTGATACTTTAGCACAACAATCCCTGGGTATTATGTGACATGTACGAGTCAACCCCACCTCAATATGAGGCATGGTGTGGCTGACACCACTCAAAGTGTCTCACATTTCTTTGAAATGGAAATCATTTTAAGTGAAAACAATAATTGGCATATGGAAAGGGGTGCGGTGAGGTGTGGCCGACACCACTCAAATTGTCTCACCTTTTTTTGTATGTGTTATTTATCATTGTTGTTAAAGGTGCGCTGAGGTGCGTGCCTTGGCAAGGGGTACGGCGAGGCGAGGGCGGAGTGCCTCTTCACCTACAAGGTGAGGCGACTTCGCTGAGGCACGACGAAGGCGCACGCCTCACCCGCCATTCCTTGAGGCACTCAAGCGCCATGCACTGTAAAGGCATGCCTCACTCTCATCTTCCTTGTTGGGAGGTGATAGTGCTGGAAGGAAGAGAAGCAGATGATGTCGGCGACGGTATGGGTTTTGAGTGCGTGAAAGATGAATTGGTGTAGCATAGATCTGGGTAGGAGGCAGAAAGGCGGGAAAGACGGAGATTGGGGTAGGAGGCTGAAATCACGGTGCACTATGATGGAATTCAGGGCAGTCCTAATTTCAATTAAATAGAATATTTAATATATTAATAAAAACACAGCAGACTAATTTTTTTGCAAGGAAAAACATAGCAGACTATAAAAACATTGTTGTGACATCACTCACAACAGAACCTCTTAAAAAATATCAGTATGTATTTTAATATGAATTTCTTTATTGAATTTATGTTTTTTAAAATTTAAAATACTGTTCAAAACTATATATAATTAATTATGTGTGCATTATACTTAGTTGCGCCTCGTGTCGCACCTCGCGCTGCATCCCCAAACGGTCTTTGCGCCTTATTTCATCGGGCGCCTTTCACAACAATGTTATTGATTCATAATTTATAATTCATTACATAATTTATTCTGCATGTATTTAATTGAGAATTCAATTGTTAATTCTTTATTTCATAGGGTAATTGGGTTCATATACATGATTGTAATTGTGGTACATTCCATGGTTATAAGAGTATCCTCTTTTTATGTGCTTTTGTGTTCTATAGCATGTGTTTGTTGTTATTAAGAGTGTATGTAGGTGTATGTAGTTGAGTGTGAAGTGGTTTTTTTGGAGTATGTAGTTGAGTGTGCTGGTGGTTTTGTTGGGTTGAGTGTAGCAGGTGGTTTTTTTGGTGTATGCAAGTGTTTTTTCTGTATTCCATGGTTTTCTTGAGTGTGTAGGAGTGGTGTTTGTTCTATATTCCATGGTTTTATTGAGTGTGAATGAGTGGAGGAGATTCTAGGTGGCTGGTCTGCCAGATTCTGTTATAACAATATACTAATGGTTTAATAAAACCATTGGAATAGTGCTAAAACATGAAAATGAGTATTGCCAACGGTTTTCAAACTGTTCGGAATACTCCTATTTCACACTTCTAGTAGTCAGTATTACCAATGTTTTTCAAACCGTTGTGAATACTCCTATTTCACACCGCCAGCAGCCAGTATTGGCAATGGTTTTCAAACCATAGGGAATAATTTTATATACCAACGGTTCAAATAACCGTGGGGAAACTCTAGGATAACACTACATTTCCCAACAGTTGTACTAAAACCATTGGTAATGGGATATCCCAACTTCTTACTTGCCAATAGTTTTCCAAACCATTTGTATATAGTATACCATCGGTTTGGCAGCATTTACCAATGGTTTGAAACCGTTGGTAATGCCTTAGTTTCCAGTAGTGCATTTTTTTTAAAAATTCTAAAAGTACCATGTTTGGAATATGATAAGAATATTAATTTTATCCCAATTTTAAAAAAGTCAAACATTGGTATTTTTTTAATAAATAGTTTGATAATATAAAAAAATTCATTGAATCATTTTATGGAAAATATGGACATTGAAGAAAAATATTTCGGGCCAAGTATAAAACATTGTTGGATTACCATAAAAATTTTATTTTTGTATCTTGAGTACATAGAGAGTGGAAAATAAAATGAAAATGGTAATTTAAAAAAAACTAGGGGGACATAAAATATATTTTATTTAATATAGAATGATCAAATAATTCCCCCAACGTAGATTTTAGCATAAAAAATTCCAAATAGTAATGATATTCTTAATAAACCATTACCACATAAGTAAATTTATAATAAAACCCCTTGCATGAAATAATTTGTATTATAACCTAAAATAACTGGAATTAAGAATTATCAATGATATAACATGTCAATGGGGCATTATATACACCTCATAAACATAAATTGGTGTATAACATAAAAAATGTCTCACCAAAACAAAATTGAAATGTAGAACCCTTAAAAAGAACATCACATTGATGTGAGGATTAATAAATGAATTGATTATGGGTAAGAAATTTAATTCAAAAAACAATTGGAAATAAAACATAAAATAATTAGAGGTACTTTTACACATAATCATGGCATAATATAGTCAATAAAGAAGTAATATAACCTTATGAAAATAAATTGAGTTATGAAACCCCATACCTTAGGTATGAATCATCACGTAAATTCGTTATATTCATGAATAATAAATTCATGTTAATTAATTACTTTCTTAATAACCCTTTTCATGTTTATTATTATTTTTTATTTTTTATTTCCAAAATATATTTAATTACATAATCAATTAAGTTCACATCAGACATTTTGATGATAATCAGTTCATATATCCCAAATGACTTTTGTATGTTGACTATGGTAAAAATTTTAATTATTTAATAATATCTATAATAATAATAATTAAATAATTATCATTGTAATAATTCAATTATACTTTTAAAACCAAACATGAAATATGGTTATGAAAAATGAAATACATTACAATCATGAAAATGGTAAGTCGTACGTATGAATAAGAACCATTTCCATTTTTCAACGATCATGATGGAATGGACATAAGTATTACTTTATATATATATATAATGATAATTATTTCATATATACCATATTATTTCATTAAATAAACTTATATATGTCATCAATGTAATGTCATGATGGAAAATGGATCATATCACTTTATGGAGGAGGTACTCCACCAGTATGCATGAATGACGTTATCATTTATCAATTTTTTGAAAGTTAATAAATGAGATTAGATATTATATTTTTATAATGATAAAAATTTAATTAATTTCATATATAAAAATTAAATTAATCATTATAATCATCTGTTGAGGCGATGAATCAAAATGAGTTACATTGGTTCACGAGGTGGTAGTCTTCCGTATACATAAATAATGGTTTGGTTACCCAATTGATAGAATAAGAGAAAAATAATAGATATTTCATTAACATAAAAACACATTAGTATTTGGAATATATATATATTTTTAATCATGGTTGAAGAATATTTTATGGATTTTAAATAAGAAATAAAATTAAAATGCATATTTAAAAATAATTCCACTTCTTTAGACAACCTTGGTTGTTATACACCTTAAGACATTAAAGGTTGGTATAACACAAAAATATACCTCCGTAATATTGGTGGATATTTTGTTAATAGATTTTTGTGGGTATTGGATCAATAAAAATTATTTTTAAGTGTAAAGAAAAAAGGACATGAGGTTCCTTTTTATAAGAGAGTGGAGGGGCACTCTTGGAGTTTACTAAAGTATTAAATTAATATAAATTAATTTTGATGAATCAAAATTGAAATAATTGATAATATTATAATATAATATAAATAATATTATAAATATTCTCATCCAATAAAAATTTTACATGTTCAAATTATTTTTTACCCTTATCTTTTTTAACCGACCATTATCCCTTTTGGAAATTACAAGTATTTCACCATTTTTATTATTTAGGGGTCAATATAGTTATTATAAAAGAAAAAATGGCCCATAAATTGAATATGAATGATATTTTAAACAATATAATAACCACTTTTCTGCATATTGTATTTTTATAATTTTAAAACCATTTAATAAAATATAATTTATTATAAAATATTATTACGGTTGTTTTTAAAAAATTCCTTTAATTTGACGTTGAAAATATCGGTACAAAAAATGAACTAAATTAAAATACATTAAAACATCCCTAATAATTTATATTCATATATAAAATTTATAGAACATTATAACCAACTTAAATATATTACTTTTAATATGTTTAAAATCATTTATTTTCTTTTTATATTAATTAAAGAAACAATTTTTCAGCATTGCGTAAGAATTTAGGGCAATTATATAATCATTGAAAATTATATATAAATTAATATCATGAAAATAATTTTATTATTATAAAAAAACCATTAGTATTCATCCAAAAATACTTTTTATCCTTATATGAAAACATAAGATTAATTTAATTGTGAGAAACTAAATTTTGTATTTTTCTTTACTTTACATATCATAGTGTTCATATTCATCGAAAAGTCTCCCGTGAAAAATAAAATCCTAATAATAAATTAATAATTATAAAAATAAATTCATAAAATAAGAATTAAGGTGAAAAACGGTGGCCTTATCACATAGTTTTAACATAGGTTAACCTAATTTACATTTTTTACTCTGGTGACAATTTTTTACTATTTTTACTTTTTCTACTTTTTTATTATTAATCATGAAAAAAAATTAAGTTGAAATTATTAAAAAATATTAATTTTGATTATTATTAAAATTTAATAAAATTTAATAATTTTAATATTTATAATTGGTGGAAATTGATTTTATAATACTCCTTTAAAGCGGGACAAAAAATGGTTTTCTATAGAAAAAACGCCATTATAAGTTTAAAGGGAAATCTATTCCAAGATAAACTATAATGTTGATTCCATTTTAACAAATTTGTTTATTTAGAACTAGTGAATAATTATATTAATTTGGGTTCCAATTAAAAAAATTAAGTAGTTTTCCAATGAAATGAATTGAAATTTTCACAAAACACCAGTATTTTTTCTATTCATTGAATGATCTTTTTTTTTTGCAAAAATCCAAAAAAAAATTCTGAATATAACATAGACATGATTATATGTAAAATGATATAATTTTCATCCAATAAAATTTATAAAATTTTCAGAAAATAATTATGATATTTATCATAAAAAGAAATAAAAATTATTTTTAAGAAAGCATATTTTTAATGAATAAAACGCCTTTGCTAAAAATTTGTTGCTTATTTACTAAGGATTAATGAAAAAATTTATATTAGATATGTCCTTTATATATATATATATGATGATAGGGTTACTCCTATTCATACCCACCAATTCAATATATTAGTTATAATGGTCATATTGGAATAGTAACTTTTGTAGTTTGTTTATGTTTGATGTTTTATGTTGTATACTCTATAAAACCTTGGGTTATTTTAAAAATAATAGAGTGTTACAATGGTGTTATTAACCCTATTACTGTGTGATTTTTATTTTAAAACTTGAAACAAGTTCCAAATATCTCCATATCCTTTCTATCAATATTATGACTTCTTTCACCATTACGATCAACTAGATTAACCATGACCTTCCATAGTAATACTAGATATTGACTTATAAATCCTCAATAATTCTATAAAATTATTATTTTAAAATATCTATTATAAATACCATGTAAAGGAACTATAATATTGTCTTTCCATTGTCATAATTTCATGATAAGGAATTCATTATATTATTTCCATAGTCACTAGTTACAATGTAGTGCTTTAAGACTTATTTCTCTTGATATTCACAAGGATATTATGAGTCATTTCCAACAACATTTTGATATATATGTGTGCCATTAATTCTTCATATATATCAAACAATATTTTATATTCCTTCTACATTTTTATTCTAGACTATCATTTTCAAAAAATACGACAACCATTTAGTTTATTACAGTATTGATGAAATTGACTCATCTACCTCTCATTTGGAACTTCTACAATAAACAGTTTATTTATGGATTTATAAGCTACATATTTAGGTGTCATTTATGGTTAATATGTTTTTTCCTTCACTATCAATTAATATTAAACCATGATACTCACCATGTCATTTGGAATAGCTGAAATGAAAGAATATTAAGCATTTAACCTATTGATTTTGTTAGATAAAGGCATTAAGAGTTATAACATAGTTTTAATTTAAAAACCATGATTGAATTTTCAAAGTGGTATGAATAATTGAGGCTGTGTGTTGTTTTAAAGTGGTGGAACCTAACCATAAATGGAAATAAGTATCAATAAATTTTTATGGGTTATTTCTTGTAGTGATTTCACAATGAAATTGTTTTACTATTAACATATTTTTATGTTTCTAGTTACAGGAAAATTTTAATATTTTTCAACTCGTTATACTCTTTACTATTTTATCATTATTCCATATGAATTTTCTCCTTCATTTTCTATACTTTCAATTATGAATGATTCTAAATAAAATTTAGATATAAATTTTGTGTTGTAATATATTCTTGATAGATTATTTTTTTCTATGTTTTTAAGATGTATTATATATTTTTTATACTTATAATCGTTGGTTTAGTGGCCAAAATTAGTTATCTTTACTTTTAACTACTCCAAATTTCTTGATGGATTAATAGTTTTGTTAATTTTATTTGTTTTTTTGGATATATTTTTTTGGATTAGGCAATTTTTTTTGTTTTCCACATGATAGAGGAATTTAATAAGTGAAAAATTTAATATAGTGAGTGATTATCAAGTCACAGTATAGATGGAATAATCAAAATCACACCATCTATTAACACAATATCATCATCATGAATTTTATTTAAATCAAAATAAATGAATTTTTTATATAAAGGGTTTTGTACAAACATGTGTAATTAACAAATTGAAAACTTTAAATTATGTCCTTTAAAGGACTAAAATATAATATGCTAGATTAAATAATTACTAATGTTTCATGAAATAATCTGAATTAAATGAAACCATAATAAATGAAGCTATTGTGAATGAAATTAAAATAATAAAAAATATTTTAAAAAACAAAAACTGACTAAAAATACTTAAGTAACTCATATGGAAATAATTTAATCAATTATTAATATGAATTATCCAAAAAAATAAAACAAATCCTAATATAATAAAACAAAATGAAACTGAACTTATGTAATCTAAACCAAATTAAATAAAGAAATACAAATGTAAACTCTATGAAATTTTACTACACCTAAATGAATTATTATTTTTCATTATGTTAGGTTCTATATTGTTTTATTTTATTCAATTAAATATGATTTAATTTCAACTGGATACATTTATTAATTACTTTAATTTTTTAATAGTTCACTTCATTGTTTAGTAAAAAATAATTTATGATTTTTTATATTCAACCATGTTCCAGTTTTGTTAATTATATTTAGTTTGGTTCAATTTAAATTGGAAAGTCATTATGTTTATCATTATGTTTTTGTATAACTTATGTTTATCTATGAAATTTTTTCTACTTTTATTGATAAAATTGTTTATAAGAAGGAAATGAGTATTAAAGGTCATGTTTATTGATTCATTTTGTTTTGTTTAAGAGGGATAAATAATAATGGAGAGACCCAAGAAAGAATTGTAATCATTCATAAATTGTAATTAAATGGATTAAATTTATTTTTTTGAATAATTTATGATTTTAATTAATAAATTATATTTTTCAGAAGAGTGATCATGAAGAATTAGAAGAAAAATAAATATATATTTTGGGTCTATAGGATTATCTATGTTGGGTCTTAAAAGATGAGCATCAAGGAATGGATCATTGTTAACCTATAAAGAAGATTATGATATCTAGATAATGGTCTCATGATAGTGATTCTTTGATCATCATATCCACTTTTTCTAGAAATGATAAAATTAATTTTATCAATGAAAAAGTAACACTGAATGGAAAAATAATATCAACAATGCAAAAAGATGATACATTAATAAACATGAAATCCATGTTTGATGTTTTTTCTCCACTTTTATTAGTGTGTTGTAAAAATTTATGCTTTTTTATGATGGTTTATTTGATATTGGATGATTCTTAGGCTCCACCTATTAAATTATAGATTTTAATTTATATGTGTATGGTGATGGGGATTCCCGTGTTGATGATGAAAATGGTTGTGTCCTAGATGATTATGGATTCAATTATAGTGATGATGATATTAGAGTTTTTATTTGTGATGATGATGTTGAGGAATATGGGTTTAGTTGTAGGGAGGATGTGATGGTATTGAAACTATGTAAGAGTATCACATTTGATGTATAATTTATTTATCTATGATTATTATAAATATCTATTATATATATTTATGATCATCTATATTATCCATGGATTTTTTTCAATTTTTTTTGATATATATATATATATATTTTTAATAAAAATATAAAAAGCATATATCCACAGGAGTTTCCCATGGCTATTTTTATATTTCTATATACACTAATTATGAATTTAGGTTTATATCTATGGGCATTGACTATGGTGGGATGCCTATAACAATGGGTAATTATCATGAATATAGACTTATATCCTTTACCATGATCACGGGTTTCTACCTAAAACCATTAGTGGAAAATTATAAGGGATATACCCCTATTACCATTGTAGTATGGGACACATCCTAGTTGACCATGAATTTAACTTACACCCGTGATCATTTTAGTTTTGGACATGATCATGGCCCATGGTTGTAACCTCTTCTTAGTAGTTGACATATGTTTTAATCGGTTCATTAAAGGAGTTGGTGGAGGTTGGGGTTAGGAATAGTGTAATTAGTCCTAATGTGAGACATTTTTTCATGAAGAAAGATGGAATCAACTACATTGTTCTAGAATATGAGGTACCAAGTGGTTACATATAGAGAGGGGGGATTCC
The DNA here is from genome assembly GCA_963277665.1 of Viscum album. NCBI lineage: Eukaryota > Viridiplantae > Streptophyta > Magnoliopsida > Santalales > Viscaceae > Viscum > Viscum album. The sequence goes on from OY728121.1 coordinate 1,124,087,132, forward strand.
CAATGAGGGCACAATCCACTCAATAGCCTCAAGGAGGGTACCTAATAGGGAATCAGTGGGATCAAGTAATTGGTAGTGACCTAGGTTATTTTTAAAATTTTGATTATCTTAATTTAAATATTAAAATATATAAAAATAAATAGAACAAATATTTCTCCACTACGCCTGTATGCTCCTCCCTCTCCATTCTCCCCTTCTACTCTTTCTTTAAGTGAAGTAACTACATTGTTCATGTATGGATAAAATTCTTTTCTATCCCCAGGGATCATTATAGATAATTATATACATTCTCTTCCATTTATTCTAATATTCTCTCACTATTTAATCTTTCATCATTGAATATCCCAAATTTGGGGGTTTTTGTAATGTTCTTAAATTTACTCTACCATTGGTTGAATCATATTACAATATTCTATGAGTAGAGTCCTAATAATATATGTTTAGTGGTTCCTAAACATTCACATTTTTGTAAATGAGTTTTTATCATGTCTTATGATGTGTTTGATATCATGGAATTGGTGTATGGTTTGGAAAGGAGGTCAAATTATTATTTTTCTTTGTAAGGGTAGAATTAGGTCTATCAAGATCATGATGGATCTGTTATGCTTGGTGCATGATGTGTTTTTCCATTGAGGTACATAATGCCTTGGGAAATTTGATAGTGAAATAAAAATGGAACTTAAAATGGTAATCCTTGTTTATGTGATAAATCTAAGAGCCATGTGGGTTATCCTAGAATGTTCATTAAGCGAAGGAAACTTCGGTTCATGTGGGGGTAGTGATGAATTAGGCTTATTATGGAACATTGAAGTGGAAAATGGCCTCATGGTATTAAACCATGTGAAAAGGGACGTTTACTACACCTTAAGCCACGGGGATGCATTATAACATTATTCACCTAATTGGTAAGTTAATTATGATAAATATTTCACTTATATTGTTTGAAATGAGATGAAGATTTCACATAAATTATTATTTTTTGATATATTGTTGCATTACCCGTGTACTATAATGAATCATCTTAGAATGACAAGACATGTCAAATGACATGATATTCCACTAAGTTTGATGGGAATTCCCAATCACCACTATCTAACAATTAGTACATGAGTATCAATAATTTACACCTAGGAATTATTTCACCCTCATAAAAATTATTATGAAACCAATTAAAACAACTGTGAATTTAGAATGACTTATCCAGATGGTGGATATCCATATATATAAAATAATTTCAAATAAATAAACAATACAAACATAACGTAATAAAATAAAAAACCATCCAAAATCCAACAATTGGATAAATATAGTGGATATAGATATATCTCATAAAAAATATAGCACAATAAAATATAAAATGTACAAGGCTAAATTGGCCAACTAAATATCCCATAAGAAAATCAAAACATAAATAGTTCTAAAAAACAATCATTTGACCCATTTTCTTCCATCATATACCAACTCACCCATCCATAGACCCAAAAAATAGTGAATGAACATAAGAAATTATTGGGAACTGTCAGAAAATATAAAATATGAATTCACAGACACACCATTTTATATATAGGCTGTGATAAAAAAATGCCATGTAGGATTTCACCAAAGATTCTAAACAGTTCATTCCATAATAAATTTCATAAATAATGGTTTCAACTTACTTTATAATATTCGTTTTAACATGAGAATGCATAAAAAAAGTCACCCTGCTTTATCTCATTATTTCTAAAACCAAGGTTAAGCATTTTAAGAACAAGGCTCTTATCTCCTAAAATCATAGATTTAAACGCAATCAATAAATAAAATATTTTCTATATAATCCCTTCAAAACCATGGAAATATTACTCTTTATTTTATTATAAAAACCAATAATTTATTCCTCTTTTTTCAAAATATTTATCAAATTCATTTCTCAAAAGAAACATCACATTCATTTTTAGAAACCACTTTTTCAAAATCATTTGGAAATTATTTTAACAGTAAACCAAAATCACAGCCAATTGTAATGAAAAAACATAATGTCACCAAAATTCTAATGGAATAAAATAAAGACAATTCAAAAACCAAGTCATGGTTCCATGTATCCAAAATAAAATGTATGAGGATAAAATAAGGTATATGTATCGGGACACCCTAAATCATCCTCAGAAGGATCAAAGCATCATTGCAAACTCACTTAGCACTAACATGAACAATAATGGACCTTGTTTATTGGGACACTCTCTCTGGGGCCCCATAGGTGATATCTAGACATCCATTTTAGAACCATTTCTAGTCACTAAGTAGAAAATAAACCCCAAGGAGGGTGTAGATTTCCCAGGGAACTAGAAAACCCATGTACACTAATATAGCATAACATGCTTCCAAAACAACTACCTAGATAACAATGGTTCCCATAATATCAACATAAAGTAGGTGAGAAATAAGAAACATTGTTATTATCACAAAAATTATAATTTTTAAACAATTAAAAAAACATCATCTCATCTCCAAAACCATTAAAAAAACAAACCATTTTTATATCCATGTATAATCATTAAAATAAAAATATACAACACCACCATTGAGTCCAAAATTCCATAATTAACATAATATAATAAGGGGATTAAAAATGAGGGTAAACATTGTTTTAAATTAAATCCTTTTAACATAGTTCCATACAGATCTTTGAATGTTCTTATGGATTTCCAAGTAACCTTATTCATATTAAAAAAATTTAAAAATTCTATAAAATCAACTAGTGATGAGTACCCATTTTGAGATGACACACTTCAATTTTGAATTCACTTTTAATCAGTGTAAGATTAAAAGTCCAGAAAACATTATACCTTTCGCCAACACCCCTTGTTTAAATAATTAAGTAATTTTAAACATAAAACAAACTCTTTCAAAATCAACAATTTTAAAACACCATTTAAAAACATTTAAATTATAATTATTGATCCACCTGAAAATTTTATCAAACATTTGGCATATGAAAACTCCATCCTTAATGTGGAAAACCTTTGAAAACACTTTTTAAACCCTTCAAGTGTAATATATTTTGGAATAATTCAAAAGGAAATTTATTTTAAAACATTTTATAATTACATTAAGAATATAATAAAGGATGTAAATAAAATCACCATCCTCATCGCAAGAAGAAACTCATCATAATGCATCAAATTTGATGTAGAATGACCAAGAAAGAATACGAACACCCTCAATAACCCCTAAACACTAAACCCTCTCCACAGATTAAATCTATACATAACCCAAAATTGGAGACATTACGCTATTAGGGTTCAATGATGGTGTGAAATCCCAAAAGAAAGGTGAAATGAGGAATAGATAGGGAGAAATAATGGTAAATAACATAAGAAATACACTTTAAACTCAATGATAATGCCATATATTTGAAGTAGAATTAATTATAGGAGAACTATACACACCCCCAATGTCAGTTTAATGATAGGAGTGGAAGATGAGTGTTTTAGAATTTTAAAAGTTAAGAGGGGAATTTTAATAATTCATGTTTAAACAATATTGGGAATCTCATTAAAATTGGTAAATCATATGCCAATCATGATGGATACCCTAGAGTCCCACTGCACACTCAAACAGGTTGGATGGATGGTAATAAAAACCATGTGCCTACCTTGTTAAATTCGTTTACAATAATATGTATCAATCCTACATGATTGCTTCTAATCAGACCAAGATTTATGATACCACCCAAAGTCCAAAATTTCATGGATGATTTTGGTTAAAACTTGAATGTTTCTGGCTTGAACCATGCATAATCTATATAGACAAACCATAGAAGAATAAAAACAATGAAAAAACCCTAGATAAGGTCCATCAATTAGTTTCCCCTAAATCATGTAAGCTAACCCTGAAACTGAGGAAAAATTCCATATTTAACAAATTTTAAACCGAACACTCATAGTTTTAAACCCCTCCCCCCAAAAAAATATAAAAATAATTAACGAAATATTGGAAAGTGGGTGTCATATTTCTCTCCACCATTCCACTTATTGCGCCCAAAAATTCATTAACAATATAGAATCAATAAAATACAAAAAAATCCTACAAAAAATAGGTAGGATGAATCCTTTGAGTAGGAAACACAAAAAACATCCATTCCTAATACCATTGAAAATGATCCTTAAGAATCCATAAAATAATCCATCATATTCCAGATCAAAACTATTCAAATCAAATATCTATGAAAATAGATTCCTATTATATTTCTCTCTTCCATATAGAATTAATCTGAAATGGTAAAAGAGTGGATAAACACACCCAATAATATGAATATCTATAAAAATGATGTTTTCACTAATCCTAGTAGGAAATGAAAAATTTCGACCCACCATATAAAACCAAAAGGAAAATTAGATCAAATTACCCTAAGAGAGCACAATCCACCAAAGAAAATCCAAAAAATTAGAAAATTAGGTCACTAAACCAACAATTTAAAAAGAAATAGATGAAGAAAAATGATAACAAACAATCCTACACATGAAAATACATAGTTATAACCATAGGTTAAAGAACTCTATAGAGGATAATTTAGATCCAAACATGCAGACCACTGACTCACGATGATTTTGATAGAAAATACAAACACAGTAGTACTTATAGTCTAATAAAAAACTATCTAAGTATACCCATTAGCTCAGACCACACCCAATGGATTCCCTTGTTTACTATAAAAAACCCCTCATGTATGGATCTAACCATAAATATAGAAACACCAACCAACCATAAAAAATCACATTCAATAAAAAAGTCATGAACAAACCAAAACAACCACTACTCACATGAGATGTATCCATAAGAGAATCTGAAGGATACAACAAATGTGGGTCACCTCAAAAACAAAACCACTACAACCTCCTCTAGTAGGAAATATAAAATAAACCATTATCCAATTTGAATCATGTCTAATTTTTTCCTATATCATTACCATAAAAAACTACTAATGAAGATCCAAACGACTACCTTTAAAAAATGATAATAACTTATAACCTATAGGGTTTCACTTGAGATAACACAATATATATGTGGTCCAAGCAAGGTAATCCTCTAAAAATCCAAATGAAAAGTTCCAAAAACCTTCACCATTCACTCACCCTAAAATAAGGCATATGAAATCAGTGGATTATCCACCTGAAAGATCTCTAGATAATTACCCAAAACACACACCATCTGGAATACGTCTCCAAGATGCATCTATATTCAATGATATGGTACAATAACCTATACCACTCTATTCAAATATTATTCAGTTCCTAACACTAAAATGAGCACAATCGATCAATAAGAGGATTTAACCTATTTGTCAACAAAAAAATACAAGCATTATACCTTTTAGAATTACCTTTTAAGGAGTTGTAATTTAAGAAATATGAAATTTAAATCTGACCCATTCATGTTTCCCAAACCAAATCAACTAGTCCAAACACTTTACTTGAAAAAAAGCAAATTATATATTTATTTTTTAAAAAACTTTTCAAAATAACCCTTTATTTAAAATCCACTATATTCCATAAGGAATAAAATTTTTCTTCCTAGAAAAAAAGTGCTTTTAAAAGAACCCCAATCTTTTTATAACATTCTAGTAAATTTAAAATTACCAATTCCTCAAGGGAATTTCAAAACATTTACCCACATTTAAAAAACATTAATCCCTCTATAAAATAAGTAACCTGAATTTCACTTGAAAATAGTTCACCCATTTTACAACATTTCATGAAATTTCCTAATTTATATTTTAAAAATAACCACCCTTTCAAACACATCCCATATAGGTCAAAGAATTTTACAAACAAGCCATCAAAATGGTTTTAAATACAATTTTTTTCATTCATTATGGTATTATCCCTTTCCAAAACATTCCAGGAAAACTAATTCCTTTTAAAAAAATTCCAAAATGATTCATTTTATTTTTCCAAAAAAATTACATTTCATTTTCTATTTTCAATCAAAAACAAGTTTAAAAAACCAAATAGGAAAATATTCCACAAAATCTGTACAAAATCCAATCTAGAACATAAAAATAGAACATAAAACCAATGAATTCAGTCCAATCAGTTAGTATTACCATAATAAAGTCTAAATATGAATCCAAAATAGATGAAAACCCATACATGAGTTGTTCACAAGGTTTAACAGACCACTCACCAAGCATACAACGAAATCTAAAATAGTTCCATAATTATGAAAAATCCTCTTCATGGTTGTTAGGATGCATGAAATAACTATGAATCCCCAATATTGCTTCTATCATCATCCAAAAAACAAAAAATCCCCCAAGAAAACATAAAAAATGAAATTGAGGAACAAAACACCGTTATCTCAAATCACAATCCTATAAAATAATCAAAACGAAAACCAAATCCCTACCACCCATGAAATCTCAAGTGTCATAAAAAATGTGGTGATTATGAACCCACTCATGAACAAACTCCCTTGTAAAAAAAAACCCTAATATCCATTCTAATAGACTCTAAATAATATAAATGGATTTCCAGTACCAATACCAATTTTAGAACCTAGGCCCCAAAACTATTTTTAATTATCAAGTCTAGGTTTACCAGACATGTCGTCTATCCCAACCCCCCACTAGACACGAAGGGAAATATCAATCCCCATAGGTTGTAAACTCATTACTAGGTATCAATAACATAAAATTTGGAATTATTTCACCCCTGTTAAAATAATTAAGTAAGGAGTAAAAACAACCAATAATTTTACATGACCTATCTAGATGGTGGATATTCATTCATAAAATATAAGAATATAAAAATTTAGAAACCATCCGAACATGGAATAATAAAATAAACATCCATAAAAAACATACAATTGACTAAAATATAGGTGAAATATATATATATCACATAATAAATATATAATATAAGAAAAATATAAGATGCACCAAATCGTATTAGCCAATACAACATCCCAAAATAAATATAACCAAAATTATCCCAAAAAACCACCATGTGATTTATAGTCACTCATCACATTGTAAATCACCCATCAATAAACCCAACAAATGAACAAAAAATAAAATAAATCACAGGTCATCTAAGAGGAAAAATAAAATATTCACACACATACACACAAACACACACGGGTGTATATATATGATTTTAGAAAACCATTCATAGTAGGATTTAACTAAATATTTTATGAAGTTTTTTTCATAAAACATTCCATAAATAGTGGTTTGAACATACTTTGAAAAATAAATTTTGACATGGTAAGGCATAAGGAAAACAAATATGGTCCATTGTCTGTTTCTTTCTAAAACAAGGGTTAAAACTTTTAAGAACAAACACAGATCATCTGGACTAAAATGTAGTTTTAAACCCAATAAGTAAATCAAAACTATCCTTTAAAATCACTTAAAAACTAAAAAAATAATACCCTTCCATTTATAAAAAAATCCAGTAATTTATTCCTCTTTTTCTAAAACAATTCTCAAATACCATTCTTAAAATGAACATCACTAGCCTTTTTAGAATACATGATTTTCAAATATATTATAATTCTTGTTTGAAAATAAACCAAATTCACAAAAAAACAATATTTAATGAACATAAAGACACCAAAATATCATTTGAATAAAATAATATAACTCATAACAAGGCCATAGTGTTGTGTAGGAAAATCAAAATCAATGGGATAAAAACGAGGTATATGTTTCTTGATACCAAAAATAATCCTTGGATGGATATAAGAATCATGCGAAGCTCACTAGGATTTAACATGTATGTTATTGGACCTAGTTCATTGGGTCACTCTCTCTTGGACCCCAATATGATACCAAAACATCCCTATCAGTACTATTTTGGGTCACCAAGTATAAAACAAACCCCTATGAATATATAATGTTCCTAGGGAACTAGCCAACCTATACACAAAAAAATAGTATAATATGTGTCCATACCTTCTAGATAGATATATAGGGTTCATATTATATTAAAAAAGGTGATAAATGAAAAATAATGTCATCATCACATAAATAAATAGTCTAAAATAAAGAAATAAACCTTATCTCACCTCCAATAACCTTTTATGAATCACCCATTTATACAACCTTGAAAAAACATCAATAAAAAATATAACACCCATCACAGACTCAATACTATAAAGAATATAATATAAAACAGACTCAATAGTGAGTCTAGCCACTATTTTAAAATAAATCCTTTAAATAATGTACCAAACAGGCTGTTGAAAAAATTCATAGAATTCCAAGATTATTTATCCACATTTACAACTATACATTTAAACAGTACATGAAATCATCTGTGGATTATCACCCATTTTGAAATTTCTGACCCCTTTTGAAAATAATTTAAATTATAATATGACTAAAGGTCTAAAAAACATAAATTTTGTACCAACACTATTATAAAATTCCCCCAGTGTTACCCCTCCAATATTTAAAATGAAGATGGGAAATTATACCCCAAATCCTTTTTCCAGTAGAACACACGTTGGAGGATATCATCAATGTTACACACACACATTCAAATGAGATCCATTTCGATCAATATAAGTTTAAAGATAATATATGATATGAAAATGCACAAAAAATACATATCATAAATATAAAATCAATATATAATACATAATAATAAAAATTAATTAATATAATAACATGCATGATTGATGTAACTGAAATACTAAAATAAATCCTTTATAGTGACCGTGAAGTTCAACATCTCCTAAACAACTCCTCAAACTAGTAATGTCCATCACGATCAACAACCAACACCCATGGAACTAAAAAATAGTTTATATATATGTATAGTGAGAAAAAACGTATAATCTATTGGATATTCTTAGAAACATATCAGGAAAAATGTGAAAGAATCAAACTACAACCTAGTGATTAATTAAATGAAACTAACTCATCACCTAATTATGTAAACTAATTTCCCAACCTCACGATGGCTCATTCATAAACTATCACATAAAATTAAACTTAACCATATCAATATATATATATATATAATGAAGGTACCCCACTTACACTTCCCCATTGATTTGTTTCTCTCATAACCCAATACCACACATGATGAGATCTTATACATTACATAAACCATCCAACCCTAATCCAAGAAATCATATCAAGAAATTGCATCCTAGTAGCTTAGATATGTTAATAACTACAACGTGTGTGACATATCACATCCATAAACTAATCAACATCATTTTATTCACAACCAAGTGTTATTATGGAAGACCCTAAATCCCATGTAAATGTATCATACATCACATCACTACAACCCATGAATGTACACCAATGGGAATCCACAATCACAATGACTAAATATAAGGATATTCTATAACCACATGTCATTCATAAATGTATAGTAAAACTAAGATGTATCACAGCTTGTGTATGTTAATACCCCATACATGAAGTCATCAAATCTAAAATATACCCACACATGATTTTATAATTGAAGGGAGATTGGGGGTTAGGGAGAAGTCAACCATTCATTCCCTCACTATGCTAGATGGTGGGGAAAATCCCCCCAACAAAATTTGGTTGTTGGTTTCCCTACTAACTCGGGAGGTAAAGAATATGAATTCAGAAAATATACAATATAACTCACACAACCACATTTTGGAAAATACCTAGACATAGACAAATCTACAATTATCATATCATAGGACACCTAGTTTCCACATCTAAGCTCTAGATGTAAAACACAATCAAAAGAATCATCATTGAATATTAATCATTAATTATCCATTAATCAATTAATATTATTCCATATTTATTTCAAAGATTAATACTTTCTAGGCCAAGAACCTTCAACAGCATAATCTCTTTCTTATATTCAAGTATGTAATAATCATCTATAATCATCAAGAACCATCCTCATTTTTTAATTCACTTATCATTTCATGTATCCAAGGTACTCTAGGGATCATCCTAAGATACCATAAATAGATATGAATTTTTCTAAGTATAAACCTATAGAAATAGGAAATAAAGAACTATATTGAAGAATCATTCTTGAAATGAATCCATCATAAGATTATGAATAAAAACATGAAGGGAAAATCCATCTCTTGACTCATCCCTATCTTAGTGTCATTCCTAATATCATTGCGCATAATTTAGTCCATCCCTCCATCACTAACATCAGTCACCAGCAAATCCCCTTGAAATCCCACCCATTATTATCCAAATATTCCAATAATACTCGGTTGTCAGCATATCACAAGAAGGATCAAATTCTATAGATCATACATAAATGGAAACGAAATTTCATTCCCATAAAACAATTTAATGGAAATTAAGGCCATCGTATCAAGGAATTCATGCCTTCCTTAAAAGATATAAGCTCGTTCATCCCTAAAGAAATATGTTCATCAACTTACTGGTTCCATTACCATATTAAATTAGCTAATTCATTAGGAATTATTTAAAAGAAACAAAGTTTTGGAAGATTAACAATAAATGCCTCAATCCATAAAAATTATTACAACATTATTTTTATATAACAGAAATATTCAAAATCTAATAATATTAAATATACAATTTCTTGTTTTATAAAAAATTTCATCATTATTATGAGTAATTTTGTTTATAAATTTCTTAATAATATCAATTATGATACTTATTAATAACAACACCTCCAATAAAAGCACACTATCAGGTAAATTATGTGTTGTTATCAATAAAATTCACCAACCATGTACGATCACATATCCCATTTATTATCAATCAATAATAACCATCTATATCACATAATTACCATTTTATGTAGTCTTTAGAACATATAAAATAATTATTTCAACATTATATTGTTTTACCGTGAACTCATAATTAAATAGAATGAAAAATAAATATAATTCTACATTAACAAGAAAATATGAGGGAATTATCTATAACCACTACATGTAACAACTCTACAATTTCTATTATATTATTTAATTTAAAGAAATAATGATAATAACCTTCAACATGAGATTCAAAGTTCCCTTTTCTTATTTAATTATAGATTATTATCTAATAATAACATACTACATGAATTATCCTTAAATTTTAAATATGATCAATTAATAATTATAAACATATTGGTCCTATAATTAGAAATGAATAATAAATATCTACTACATGTATAAAAACAACTCTCTCTTGTTCCAACATCTATAATTAAAAGACATTATTATTCATTATGCAGCACATGATAATACTTGAATATGAATTATTTAATAATAATATTCATTAAATATGTGATTTCAAGACATTGGATTAATATATTTACACCTCATTTTATTATCCCTTTTATTTTTCCACTAAAATTTTAATATTTTTAAAGAAGAATACAACATTTGATAATTATTTCTCTATACATGATTATTAAATATTACACAACATGAAATACCCAATTTGTTTCTATAATTTACAATTTATTTTCAAATTATAGTATATCCCATATATTTAATCAATGAAATTTATATGATGGCTCAATCACACTTTCATATATAATATAAGAGATGACAAAGATCCCCTATATTTAATTGGAAGGTCAGGCTCACTGATGTTCTGAATGAATCATTGGAAGAATTACTGGTGACAAAGTCTATAACACTTAAGAGACTTATCTAGGATCAAAGGAACCAAACAAATGTTCCTAAGGACTAGATATAATCCAAGGAGTTCTCTCAAACTCTATGATAAAACCTCTAGTCAAATAATGATCGATGTAAATAGGTAGAGACTAAATAGAGGAGAGAAGGGGAGTGATGGAGAGAGAGTTCATGTATATTAAAAATACATGCATAGAAGGTTCCATACAAATCCCCAAATAAACATCAACTGAATTACCTTTTTTTATAAATAAGGATGAATAGAAAACTGACATTATTTGTCGCTTATTAATCTATGTGTTTTATTTACCTTCTAAATACTATTCATATTACCCGATGAGTCAAATATTCATTTTTAAATATATCATTTTAATTAATTAATATTCTTTTAAAATAAAGTGTTTTAATTATATGAACCATATTATAATCATTATATGATTTTAAACATTTTTTCCATAATTTATATCTTAAATCCCTCATTTCTTCCCATAAAATTGAGTTTTAGGTGTTATATGGAGGATGAAGAAGAAAATATTTGTAAAATGATTCCATTATATAGTGCGGTAGGAAGATCACACATAAGGTTAATTTTATTTACCTCTATATAGTGAAAAAGCTAACCTTTATTATAGACATGAAAATTATGAATGACCCTTATGTGAACTCATTCCACCATTACACATCCTTTTAAAATCTTGGATTAACTCCATGTAATCTATGAAAATAAATACTTACCTTTACATAATCATAATAGTTAATGGTCTACCTTGATACAGGATTTAGAAAATACTACATACATTTACATAACATCATCTAACACACTTTTATAAAACCAAAAGATCAGATCCTTTCCCTTACACGGTCTATTAAAAATAAAAAATTACCTTCACTCAAATAGTGGGTTCTAAGAAAGGGTATGATTAAATTTTTAATTAATTAAACATGATTAAAATAAGACTATAAATAATAATGAAGGTAATTTATTATTATTCCAAAACTCCAAAATTTACATTGAAAATATTTAAATCACATAAAACTACCATATTAATTATAGACATCACAAAATAAATTTTTAAACATTAAAATTACATTAATTTTTTTTAAAACAATTTTAAAATTGTCCTTAAATTTTTGAGAATCCGATAAAACCACTAGACACCATAGATTTAAAATAGATTGTATTAGGGAATATCTGGGCCTTTACATCATTACTTATTAAACAATTCTCATCCCTGAGAATTTAAAACTAATTCTAGAGGGGAATATTGAGTAGGAATGATATGACATCCTATGATATACCACTCAAGGATCTCAATAACAAAAAATATGGAAATAAAATTTCAATGGTTATAAGAAGAATACAGCATCACCTTGTATCAAAGTATACTCCTGAGGTGATTCCACATAAAAGGGCAAGACCATCAATGAGATTCCATGCATGGAAAAAATAAAATAAATCAGCATCAAAAAAATCATATATCAATAAACCATATAAGCAAAATAACTTAGAGAATAGATTAGTATACTTTGGGAGAATCAGTGACTCCCTTTTCAAATTAATGTAAAAAAAATCATAAAAATGCCCCAAATATATCCATAAAAACCCAATAAATAATGTATATCAATCATAAATTATTAAAAATATAAAAAATATAATAGTAAACCACTTTCTGAAAAAATTACAACACACTTATTTTAATAATTATTAAAATGGAAGATAAAGTAGCATGTTCACATTACATGCTACTTAATAACATTAACATGTTAATCACAAAACATTACCATTCATACTACATCACATTCAAATTTATATTTTCATTTCAATTTCATTTAATTACTTGGTATTCATGCATCACAACATTTAATTTTTTCTGGTAGGTGATGGTGTCTAAACATTAACATGATTCTCAAATAAATTATTAAATATATAAAATTCCATCAAGATTCATATTTTATTGATTTTATTAACACTTAAATATAATATCATATGAAATTCAGTAATAGTTTTGACACATGATGTAAAAAACATTTCAGTAATTCCTTTCTATTTAACATCCATCCAGTTGGAAAACCTATAAATGAAATTTTTTTATTCCTCCTTTATAATAAGGTGTCATGAAAATCCTTTCTATAACACATCTATAATTCATTTACCAAAAATAAAATTGAAAATAATAGCATGTTTCATTTTATAACTACGTGTATTTATTTATGAAAACAAGTTACCACAAAATAATTTTCTTTTCAAGTGGGTCTAAAAAACCATACTGTATATAATCACAATACATGAAGAAAATCACCAAATATAATGTATTAAAATTAAATTTTACCAAAAAATATTTCATTACTAATAGAAAAAACCAAATTAGATAGTAAATTAACCTATTTTATTTAGTATGCATCATTAAATTTAATTAATCCACCCACTACTATAATTAAAAACATTAACTTGTTAAATGTTATCATGAATGATATTTGTAAAAAAATTAAAACATTCCATGAATTATGTCTAACATCAATATACCATTCACTACAGGTGAATTTCATTACTTTGTAGGGTTTAAGTTTACACTAAATTAAATTATCGAAACAACACAAGCACCTATATAAACAAAAATAGAAATTCCACAAGAATAAATTCGAGGTAAGCCATCCAAAAAACCATGATATTTTCTTATTTGGGTGGATTTGGAATTCCTACATGACTTCAAAATGTATCATAAAACATAATGTGTCATGATGGGTAGATTCCCACTTATTCGTATTTTTATGACATAACATACCTTACTAGTAAAAGAGAAGACCAACTAGAAATTCAAACATACAAAATCACTCACCCATCATAAAAAAGTCACATTTAAAAATTAAAACATACAAAATTTAACTCACAACGTAAAATAAAATAATATAATACTATGAAAAAATAAAAAGATGAAAAAAATTAGTATCCCCTTCCCCTGGGATAATATTCTACAACATCGGGCTTGAGAGAAGAGATCCAGAATAGAATAATGGAATACTTGTAAATAAACTATCTCCTGGACTAAATCTCCACCACACCAAGATATAGAGAATAATTGTATAATTCATTAATAAATAGAAACACCTCCCCATGAGAAAAAAAGGTCTTACAATAAGTGTTTAGTAGTAAATTCATAAATGAATGGTAACCCCTCCCCCAAAATAAATACTATCCATCAAACCTAAAGTGAGAGATAAAACTTACCATCATTGTAGGAAATTGTAGTTTAGGTTAGAAACTAGAGGTTAAAGTTATAAAAAATCTTTACTAACGAGATTTAATAGGTGGGTTTCAATATAGAAAATGTGGAGGTTTCCAAGCACTCATCCTGAAGGGATATAAATAAAAGAATATAGATAATCCTGATCATTCACTTTGAGGGGATAAAAATTAAATGGTTTCAAGTTCAAAAAGTTAATTCATAGGTCTCATAAAAAAACATAAGTAGAACTCAAAAATCACATAATAGAGGGAAATAATTCTCTACTGAGAAGGTTCCTTGACAATCAAAGAAATAAACTTGGCTTGAAAATAATCTTGAAACATTCCCCATAATACAATCAAATCGTCCCAATCTCCAATGAACAAGAACTCAAACTCCTAAGATTCCCTATTTAAAATCTTTATAGCCAAAAAACTCATGATTCCTCTAGGAAGAACTCCAACTGAAGTCGATCACTACCTCATCTAAGAATCATCTTCATCGACTGTCACAAACTCGCCTGGGTCGACCCTAAACATGTCACTTGAGCTGGTCTGTGACAGGTCCCATGGGACGTTCTCGATCCCCCTGAGATAAAAACTAGTGATGGACATAAAAGTATACCAGAGGGAATGATTAAAACCAAAAATAATAACCATGATCAGATAAATAACTGAACCAAACAAGACACATGATCGAACAACAGAACATTATTAAATAAACAATTGGTCATGATATATAATTCACTAATCAAGCCAAAAAAACACAATATTAAAAACAAAACCAAACTACCACAACCTCCATGTGACCTCTTGGTCAGGTATAATCACTAAACCAAACATTCACTAACACTGACCAGTCAAACCTAGAAAATCAGAACCGAAACTGGACCTGCATCTGAAATAATAAGATAGGCATGAGCATCGAGATGCTGAGTAGAAAGACCAAAGATAAACCACAGAACCCAAAATTTCCCTTTCCCAAATGAATTCTATAAACACATGTTTTAAATACAAGTATAAAATAAGGTATTCACATTTTAATAAAAAACCCATCATTTTCCCATTTTAAAATCCAACACAAAATGAAATCATTTCTAAAACCAACTGCCATTTGTAAACAAAAACCAAGAAAAGTGATAACAAAGTTGTGCTAAAGTAAGATGGTAAATAGTTAAAGTTGGAAACAATATATTAAAATGGAATGTTAACAAGTAATGTAAATAATTATGTAACCACGGGTGATCCTAAACATCCTTATAAGACCCTTGGACATACCCGGTTCGGAACCACCTATCGGTGTATGGTGAAGCCCCTAAGTCAACAACCAACTAGCTGCCCTAACTTGGAATTAGCAGTGGCACATCCCTCAAGGCATATCAACAACAGTAGGGTGTACTGACCCATATAATTAGGGATATAAATCAATCATCACACTATCATCTAAAATACATCTAGGAACCCATGGTAGTAACAGTATTGTGTAAGCAGGATGCCCTCCCACATATGACTCACGTTACCTTCCACCACTGCACAATCCTACCCCACAAAAAGAAACACTATATGATAAACCATAAAGGTATACCCCCTATAGAGGTTCCCCATAAATATATACATTCAATCTTATATCACATATTCACATTGTATCATCAAATGTTCCAATCGGGCCACTATAACATATACCACATAAAATATTTCACAAAACAACAAGTTTTCTAAATGAGATAACAATTACCAAAAATAAAACCCTTTCCATGTAACCATAAAAAATGTGCCAACTAGGTCTTTAGATTTAACCATTCAAGGTACATTTACAAAAACACATCATGAAAAACATTTCCAAAAAATAGAGGTCCCTTTTTCATTATGCCTTTTCCAAATAAGCCATTGTTTTCCCAACACACACCCAAACATATTATAATTTCTAATCAAGCCATTATTTTGAATCCACATTATCACAATACTATGTTAAAAATATACACAACTCACTCGAAGGTACCAAACTAGATTTCACCCATTTTAAGAAATAATCAACTTTTATCAAACCCTAAACAAGTCACACTTCCCACACAGTATTTAAATTACCCAAATCAATTTTTAAAAAAACCAAGAAACCATTTATCAAATAGAGACAAAAGATGAGGAGATAAAAAATCATTTATATTAAACCAATGATTGAGAAGAGAACCACTCCCAATGTCTCCTTCATTTGAAGGCTCATTCATGTGTGCACTCCATGCACCCATGGATGTTCCCACATCCAACAGAAAATCACAAGAGGTCCTTTCCGAAGCTTTCTTTAATGAGACCACCCACACACATTTGTTAACAAGATGAAACACCCCATGAAAAATTCCCAAGATTCACAGATCCACTCGAAAACAAATATAACATCCTTAAAAAAATTCTACTAATGGTAAAACCTACACAAAACCTATAATAAAACCATTTTAAACTAAACACCACTTATCCAAATTTGATTGCATAGGAAAAAGAATCTCTATAATTGGGATAACATCTAAAAACCTATTTTTAGAAAGTTAAACCCATGATAAATCAATATCATAAACTAACTATGATTTAAATTAAGGTGTTAAATAAGGTTAGAGATTTAAATACTAAAACTCAAGCATCAAATGGATTGAATTTTAAAAGAAAGGCCTAGAACACATACACATAATTAAATAATAATCTCAAATCTATTTTAATCTTTTATTAACTAATACAAAAACACTACAGTGGGTTTCATATTACATTTATTAAGGTGTGAATAACATATAAAAACTAATTTAAAACATAGACGTCATATGGTTATACCGGAAAGGAATGGAAATTCAGAAATACCAAGTTTAATCAATTGACGATGTGATGAAACCTTCAATGTAAGGAATAAAAAATCTCCACGGACCAATTGTACAACCGAGGCAATGAGAAAAACATGAAAATTCACATACGATATTAGGGTTTGGTTAAATTAAAAAGGAATCCAAAAAACAAAATGGTATGAAACAAACCAGTGGGGAGAGGGATGTTAGTGAAGCGGGTTATAGGTCCTATGGAGCTGGGCTTGTTGGAGGTGTACTGACCATGAGAATGGATCATCACAGGTGAGGGCTCTAGTTGACTCTACATGCATGAACAGGAGGGTAGCCAAGGGGCTCGCTGGATGAAGGTGGAGGGGAGAAAGGGGAAACACGTGAGAGGGTAGGGAGTTGGGGCGAGTTCTAGTGGAGAAGTCCATAGAGGTGGGGAGGTTCACACCCGGAGGCTGAGGGGAGGGGGTGCACTGTGCTCTGTTGTGAGGGAGAGGGGGGATCTGCCGAGCTAGTTCACAAATGCACAAGGGAGCTGGGGCGTCACACACTGGTGAAGGATGTAGTAGGATACGCTAGAAGTAGGGGGTTGGGCCACCGGAATAGGATAGGTGTGGGGAGGCATAGCCAGATAAGAAGTCAGTCGAAGAATCGGTGAAGGAGGGGTCTATAGGGGGGTTGTGTACACAAGAGCAGTGGGGGGGGGGTGTGTAATGAGAACCAATGGGTAGGAATGTGCCTGATTTTGGGTTTTCTAAAATAATAATAATAATAATAATAACAAAAAAACACTATAATAATAATAATTAATATCATAATTTAATGAATTTCATTTTAGACTATATTGATATCAATAACAAATGAATATTAATTATATTAATAATTTTTTAATGATAATTATATTATTCATAATTATTATAATTATAATATTATTATTTTATAATAATAATATTATTATTATGCTTTAAAGATTTTCATTATATATTATCATGATATTTTTTTGTTTTAAGTAGTGGGAAACTATAGGGGCACCCAGGCCGACCTCAGGGGTTACCGCTAACCATGCGGTTTCCGTGCATCAGCCCGAAACCCCTAAAAATTATTATGATTCAAAAATTTCAAACTGGGACACAAACCCAACTTTTTCCAAAGGATGCGAGACCATGAGAAGAATAAAATATAATGGAGTCATATGCCGGGGAGTGATAATTATCCCCACCATAGACAGTTTCTGCCCCCAGAAAATCACTAAGCCAATAGATAACACAACTTGAGTCTATAGCCAAGCAAAAAAATTAAACTGAGATCCTAGGTGGGACCATTCTCAACACCGGTCACACCCGACCAATTCAAGAATAAAAAAAACATGAAAACCAGGCAACAAAATGAGAGGTTTCACCCAAAAATATGAATTCCATTAACATGGAGGCCTTAAAAATCGAGCAAACCACATCCGTGAGGGGGGGGGGAGAATACAGGAACTCCCAAACGAGAATCATTCAAATACCCCACAAGGACTGAATAACACAGAAGATACTTAAATGGAGAGTTATCTACAAAAGAACTGATAACCCATGGATGAGAAATTAACTCAACACCTCCCACACTGACTGAATAAAATTCTCACCGTAAATGAAAACTAAAGAATTCATAGCCCAAACTCAACCCACTTTATCAACACTAGTACAACAAATCCACTAATATAATTAATACCATTATGGGGAAAACTGGTACACATGGACACTAGGATGGGGGAATCCCTTACAAAATCGAAACACACTAGAGGAAAAATCATTTAGAGGCACCCGAACTAAGAATGTTCCCTAAAGAACATCCCATTAATTTCATGAAACCAAACATCCCCCTAATTAACACAACTAAGACAAAAATCAAAATCAAATTGAGTCTGTTTATTCATGGTCCTAACACCCTTCAATGAATACAATTGATTTAGGAACCACACTAAGAGATGATTAGGCCACATGGATTTCGGTGGAACTAGATAATAACACCCCCACCGCAAGGATGAGATTATGATGGTGAAGACAATAGAACAAGTAAAATTTTGATATTTCCATCCCAAATATGAAAACATGATCCTGGATTAGGTTCCACACACCCTCGACAAATCATAATTGTTTGAGAGCATCAACCCAAGACCTGTGGCTGGGGACCTGAAGGTTGAAGCATCTCCTACCTCATAGTTAGGCATGAGCATCCTCTGATCCCCAACTCCTTCTTCATCCCTATGATTCAAACAAACAAAATGGTTGTACATTTTTCAATGGGATGCAATGTGGTGTCTTAGAATTTCCAAATTGGCCAAACGAGTGACACACAAGGAGTTCCCAACATCCCAAGGACACACTCTACATCCAAAAACCACTAAAACTCCTCTTAGGGATATTAATTACCCAAATAAATAGGAAACACAAGAAAAAAAACTAGAAACTAGGCATGGAACATTGGCAACCTTGGGGGGAGTCATTCTAGGTAGCACATCCTGAAAAACAAGAAAAAACAACCACAAACCGACATCAAACCCAAAACACAATCCAAAGGAACATCCCATGCTCGAAACAACCATCTCCGAAGCCAAACAAACTCGAGAAGAAACAAAAAAATCTTTTCAAAAATCCCATTTCGTATAAATTTTCAAAATGGACACATTTCCAAGAAACTATCAAAATACTGAAACCCTATTTTTAAAACAAATTCAATTTCCAAATATTCAATTCCCTTTAAATTTTAAAACTCAACATTGGTATCTTATGAAACATCACATGTGTGTTCATTCAATCCCTCTTAAATTATCCACGAATAAGTTCCCCCACACACTCTCCCTACATACCCATGCACATGTGACCCTGCATAAAGATTTCCAAGGTCCAAAAATCTCTTTTACTTATCAAATTCAAACCCATACCAACTTTTCAAATTGAATCATTTCCCATTTAAAAACTTACTTCAATAACGTCAATTTTTTTTGAAAGAAACCCTTTTCCTTTTGAAAACCACTTTCATTTTTATAACACATACTCACATCAACTGAGATCAAAACAAAACCCATCCAACAAAAACCACCAAAATGAGGTACTAGTGCCTATGTCTACACAGAAAAATGGTGGTGAGCCTTTACCCAAGTAAGGAATGGCACTAAGAGGATCTTGAACTAGGAACTTAGACACCACATGGGTCCCCACCCTATGTGAGGCCACAAGATTACCAAATTCACCTCAATTTTCTTCCCTAAATCTAAAAAAACCCAATACCAATGACTCAAAACTCGTACTAGCCATGGTAACTCGATGATCAGTGAGAGTAAGAGTTCACAATGCTATTCCCACACCTAACACATGAGTTATAATAGTAATAATCTTCTTCTACCAGACACCCCAAAAATAAAGGGCTTGCTTAGATACCATTTTTTCATGAACCAGCCTAGTCCGACCCTGAATCTGTCACCCGAGCCGGTCCATGGAATGTCCTTAGGGGTGTTCCCAATCCCCTCGGGATGGAAACTAGTGTCAGGAATCAATGTATAAAAGAGGGAATGATTTAATCACCAAAAAAATAACCATGATCGGATAAATAACTGAACTAAACAAGACACAAGATCCAACAACTAAACATAATAAAAATGAAAAATTGGTGTATATATATATATATAATACACTGAACAAGTGAAAAAAACAATACTGAAAATGAACCCATGCTACCCAGACCTGCATGTGGCCTCTCAGTCATCTCCAATGAAAAAAATAAAACTTCTCCAACACTGAGCAGTCAAACCCATAAAATCAAAATCAAATCTAGACCTGCATAAAAAATGATAAGATAGGCATGAAAACTGAGAAGCTTAGTAGGAAATCCAAAAATAAACAAAAATAATCCAAAAGTACCCTTTTTTAATGTTGTTCATAAACACCAGTTTTAAATACAACTGTAAATTATGATTTTCAAATTTTAATAAAACAACATTATTTTACCATTTTAAAATACAACATAAAGAGAAATAATTTCTGAAACCAACTACCATTACTAAATTAAAACTATGACATGTGATACCAAAGTTGTTTTCAAGTAAGTAGGTAAACAATGCAAGATATAAATAAACTAGTACAAAAAAACTTAAACAATCAAGGTAAGTAATAAGTAACCATGGGTGATCCTAAACTTCTCTAGAAGACCACTGGACATTCTCAGTTTAGAACCACCTATCCGAATATGGTGAAGCCCCTATGTTAATAACCAACTAATTACCCTAACCTAGCCCCACTAGTGGAACATTGCTCCTAGCCTATCTATAACTCCAGGGTTTACTAACCCATCTAATCAGGGCTTGATGGAAACCATCACTCAATCAAATAAATGTCTCATAGGAACCCATTATGGTAATTGTAATGTTTAAGTAGGAGTCCCTCACATGTGTGACTCGTCTTACTTGCCGCCACCACAATTTCCTACCTGAAACATGGAAACTTTATATGATAACCCATAAATGGATATCCCCCTATTGAAGTTACCCATAAATACATACATACATAAGAATATCAAACATTCACATCATATCGTCGAAGGTGCCAACTAGGGAACTATAACATATAACCATTTAAAACATTTAAAAAATCAAGGTTTCCAAATGGGCACACATTTTCCAATCATAAAACCCTTCCAATTAAACATACCAAATGTGTCAAATGGGCTTTCAGATTTAACAATCCTAGGTACATTTACCAAAACACTTTATGAAAAATATTTCCACCATATAGAGGTCTGATTTTCACTATGTATTTTCCAAAAAAGCCATTGAGTTCCCGACACACACCCTAACATATTACAATTTCCAATCAAGCCATTCATTAAAATCCAATTTATCAGGATTCTAAGTTAAAAATATACACAAAACACTCAAAAGTACTAAGTGGTCTTTCATCCATTCTAAGGAACAATCGACTTTTATCAAACACCAAACAAGTCACACTACCCACATGACATTGACATTACCCAAATCCATTTTTAAAAAAATATACAGAACCATTTATCAAATAGAGATTTAAGAAGACAAGATAAGAATTCATTTTTAGAAATCCAGGGATTGAGAATATAACCAATCCCAATGTTAACTTCATTTTATGGCCCATCCAAGAGGTCACTATGTGCACCCCTGGATGTGCCCACATCCAATAGCAAAGCATAAGCATTCCTTTTCCAAGCTATCTATGAAGAGACCACCCACACACTTTTTTTAAAACGATGAAAGAATCCATGAAAAAACACTAAGTTTCCCAAATCCACTCAAAAACAAATTTAAAAAATTTAATAAAATGATTCTAATGGTAAACTCTTCACAAAACATCTAATAAAACCATTTTAAAATAAAAAAACTTATTCAAACTCAATTTCATAGGCAAAAGCATGTTCATAAACGGGAGAACATATTGAAACCTATTTTTAGCAAGTAAACCGATGATAAATCATTATCATAAACTAAAAATGACTGTAATATAGGTGATAAACAAGTTTTAAGAATTTAATATTAAAACCCAATCATGAAATTGATTGAAATTTAAAAGAAATGCGTGGAAAACCTACATATAATTAAAGATTTATCTCAATTATATTTTATCCATTTTTTAACTAATGAAAAAACTCATCAATGAGTTAACTATAACACTTATAAAGGTGAAAATGACTATTAAAAATATATTTAAAACACACAGGTAGTATGATCATTTCGAAAGGGAAAGGAAATTTTGAAATGCATAACCTAATTAAGTGAGGATGAGAATGGAAAGAATAACAACGCCACATAGACCAATCACACATGCTAGGAAATGAGAAATACACGTGAATAAAACTGAGGCATTACAGTTTGTTAAATTAAAAAGTAATCCCCACACAAAAATGGATGCAACAAACTGACCGAGAGAGGGCTATCGACAAAGTGGGTTAGAGCCGCTATAAAGGGGGAGCATGATGTTTTCCCGGAGGCGCGCTGACTATGACAAGGGAGTAGAGAGGGTGAGGGATCTATCTGGACTGGTCTCATGCACATAGGAGTGTCCCTAGGGGGCTCACAACATGAAGGTGGAGGGGAGGAAGGGGTGACACATGTGAGGGAAGGGAAAGGGGAGTGCACTAGTGGAGAGGTTCAGCAAATTGGGGTGGCATGCACTTGGAGGTTGTGGGGATGGGGTGCACTGTGCTGCACTGTGATGGAGAAGGGGGGATCAAATTGGTTGGTTAATGAGCACACAATGGGTAAGGGGTGTCACTCACTGGAGAAAACCGGAGTAGGGAACGCTGGATGTAGGGGGTTGGTCCGTTAGAACAGGAGCGGCGAGCAGAGACACAACTGGACAGGAAGCTGACCAGAGCACTGGGGAAGGAGGGGTCAATATGTGAGGTCTTGTAAACAAGAGTAGAATAGGGGGGGGGGGGTTGTTACACTGTGAGAACCAAGGGGGGAGGAACTAGATTTATGGTTTTCTTAAAATAATAATAATAATAATGCTATAAAAATAATAATAACAAAAACACTATAAGAACAATAATAAAATTATTAATTATAATATTAGTAATAATTTTATTCATTTCATTTTAAACCATAATTATCTTAATAAAAATTCAATAATAATTATATTAATTACAATTTTTAAAGATAATTGTATTATTAATAATTCATCTAATAATAATAATTTTATTACCTTCTATTATTATTATTATGTTTTAAAGATTTTTATTCTTTATAATCATATTTTATTTATTTTATGTAGTGGGAAACAATAGGGGCACCTGGGCTGACCGCATGGTTACCGCTAACTACGTGGTTTCAATGCCCCAGCCTGAAATCCATCAAAATTGTAAAGCTTCAAAAATTTCAAACTGGGACCCAAACCCACATTTGTCCAAATGATTTGAGACCATGAGATGAATAGAAAAGAAGAGATTTCGAGGTCCAGGTGTGGCAACTATTCCCACTTTTTAGTGATATACTGGCACATCCTATTGTGTGTTTTTGACATGAAGTTAAATGGGATGTCGACCTAGATCTATTTCTATAAATTAAATTTTTGTGGGGACTTATAAATTTAGATTAATTATTATTTGATGTTAATTTATTTAATTCAAATTTAAAATTTTTCCATTTAATGCAAAGTTAAAGAATATATGTAGATAATCCTGATCCATGATCCTCTCCTAGGTCTCTACCCTATAAGAATCATCACCTTGTTTGGATTATTTAGTAAACCCATAGGTCCTTGAATTGAATCATAGAAGGCCTTAAATACATGTGTTCTAGTAGGTATGACTTCTTTACATCATATAGTATGTATAATTTATACTATTTCCCTACCTATCCATGAAATCATCACCAATTTATAACTCCAAACCCCATCTGATCTCTCAACCATTAGCTTTGACACCAGTTTTTCAGGACCCACCTCATGTGGTACTCCTACTGGACTAATATTGATTATAGGTAGTGGTACCCTAAATCCCACATCCTATAATCCATAGATTGGCCACTTGCACCAAAGGTAAAAGTACAGATAGGTGGGTGGTATTTCCCTCAATATTAGTTTAACGATAAGAGATATATTTAAAAACAAACAGGTAACTCCATATAATAAATAAAAATATATGTGTAGTATATGATAAACCAAAATTCATGAATGAAATGACATAAATGACTAATACATCTAAATTAATAAAATAAATCCTCAATAGTGACCATAAAGACCAATTTCTCTAGAACAACTCCTTGAACTAGTAATGTAAAAATTAATGTCTAACCGTCTCCCATGGGACAAGAAACTATTTCATATAAACATTGGGTGAGAATCAAATTTTAAATCATTAAGATCACCTCCAAAACCTCATGTGAAAAAATTGGAATGAACTATACTAAAGCCAAGTTATTAAATAAATGGAACCAATGCCTCACCGAACCACATAAAGTAATTTCCCAAACTCACCATGGCTCACTCACCATGGAATTTATAGAATTAATCTCAAAAATAAAAAATCATATATATATATAAATAATGCACCCCACTTCCACTTCCCCATAGGTTTTTCAATCTCATTCCCTAATTCCACACATCCAAAGCTGTCATCCCTTCTATAAATAATCATTAACAAAACCACGAAATCATATCCAGAACCTTTATCCCATGTAGCATAGTAAAATAAATACCCACAACCCATGAATCATATCATTTCTACATCCTCAGCACCATCATATCGTATGTAACAAACTGTAATCCTGGAAGCCACTACACCCTATGTAAATTCATTATACCACAATCCACTACAGTCCATGAAAGTACAATCATGAGAAACCATAGTCACCATGACCAGATAAATGTATATGATACAACTATAAACTATTACCTATGTCACATAAATGTAAAACCAAGATCCATCACAACACATGCGATTAAATAACCAATGCCTACATATGTCATTGTTCGGAAATCCCCACACATGATACTATATCCTTAGGGATAGCGAGTGTGAGGTATAGTCAAACATATATCCCATTACTATTATGGATATTGTGGGAGAATTACCCCTAAAACATTTGGGTATGAGTTTCCTTAATAACAGCACTGGTAAAGCATATGAAATCTGAATATTTATAATATATCTCACACATCCAAACTAAGGGAAACTTCCTAGCCTTATAATCATCTACAACTATCATCGCACAAGACACCTATCTGCCACTATTAAAGTATACATATCAAACATACACACAATCATAATTATTCAATATTAACAATTAATTATCTATTAAACAATTAATATTGTTCCATATTCATTTCTAATAATAAAATTTTATAATCCTACTTCATTTTACATAGTTATCTCATTCTTATATTCATGTATCTCACAATCATCTATAATCCTAAAGAACCATTCTGTTATTTTATTAAATCATTTATCAATTCACATTTCCTTGGTACTGTATGAATCATATTAAGTTACCACAAATAGAGATGAACACTCCTGGATTAAATATTTTTTAATAGGAAGAAGGAAATTATATCAAAGAACTCTCCATATAATCTATCCATCAAATGAAAACAAGCATCAATCTATGAGAAAATTTAAATATTAACTCTCTCTTATATCAATGTCATCACAATACCATTTCAAATAATTTATTTTATCCCACCACCATCAGAATCAATCGCCATAAAATAACATTGGAAATCCCACCCATTGTTCATCAAATATTCCAACCATACAAGGTTATCAACATATCACATCAATTCTGAAATTTTCCAGAGAACATATACAAGGAAATAAAAGTTCATCAATGTTAGTAAATTTAAACAAAAATTTGACAATCATATCATGAAATTTACAACTCCCTTAAAAGGCAAAGTCTCCTTCAACCCCAAACAATTGTCATCATTAATTAACTAATTCAATTACATTCATAAATTATCTGATTCATTAATTGTTATTTAATGTTAACTTGATTTAGGAATATTAACAATACCTTTATATGACTACAAACATTCTTACGACATTAATTTGATATTCCAAACACATTCCAAAAACAAATAAAATAAAAATATATTTACATTTTCATCTCTCATTAAATAATTACATCATTATTCCAGCTTTTGTTGTTTATCAATTTCCTAATAATATATATTATTCTATATATTAATAAAAAACATTCAATAGATAGAGCTCTATCAAGTAAATCAAGATGAAGCATTAGTAATTTTAACTATACATGTACTTTAATACACCCCATTTATTATAACATGATAATATACATACACAACCAATGATGATTATCTTGTACATTTTTTTATAAAATGTTATATCATTAATTCTACAATTGTTTTTTTACCGATTCACATATAATTAAGTAAAACAAAAAATAAATATGACTCCACACTAACCAAAAAATATTCGGTAATTTAAAATATCCATCACATACAATAACTAACCCATTTTGTTTGGTTATTTCATTTCATTAAATAATAATAATAATCTAAAATATATGTTTCAAAATTACCTTATGTTATTTAATTCAATATTATTATATAATAATAATATAATAAGTAAACAATCCTTTACTTTTATAGATTATCAAATATAAATTATCAATATATTGATCTGAAGTTTAGAAATGAATAATAAACAACTACTACATGTATAACCGTTAATCAAATTTTCTCCCACTCCCAGAATTAAGAGAAATAATTATACATTTTACAACATGTAATAGTATTTACATTTATATAATTTAATAATAATATTAATTATATATGTGATTTCTAGTCATTGAATTAATATAATTACACAACATGATATTAGAATTTTTCTTCTTCCATTGAAAATTTTTATATTATTAAATAAGATTACATGATATAATAATTCTTTTCTCTCTCTTATATAATTCAACATTATATAGAAACTGATAAACCACTTGGAAAAATTACTAGTTTATTATTTAATTACTATTGATCCAATATATTTAATAAAATGGTGATAAATCATGGCTAAATCATACATTCGCATTAAATAGAAGAGTAGAAAAAATTCCCTTACTTGGAATTATCGACTGGACAAGATCAGATAACACATGCCTAAAGAAGAGGAATAAAGAGGTATCTCACTACATATAACTAATAATATATTTTGTCGAATAAAAAAACCCCAAATGTGATTCCAACGACTGAATATCATCCATTGTGTATTCACAAAATTATTTAGAAAACCTATGGTCAATCATCAATCAAAGGAAATAGGTATAAAATAAATTGATGAGAGGGGGATAGTGATAGATTGGGTATATTAAAAATACACCCATAGTAGGTTCCAATCGCATCCCAATTTAACAACCAATTAATTCCCAAATATTTCATTATAGTTATTGAAGAGTAGAATATTTACAATAATTATTGATTATTAATTGAAGCATTACATTTCCTCTATAAATATTGTGTATATTATCAGAAGAATCAAATATATATTTTGACATCTCTCATTTTAATTTTTTAAACCAACATTTAAATAATGTTTTTTAATTTTATTAACATTATTATAATAATTCTATGATTTTAAATATCAATTTCTCATGACTTATAGATTAAATCACTCATTTCATCCCTTGAAGTTGAGTTGTAGGCATTATAGGTATGAAGAAGGAGAAACGTTGGATAAAATAACACCCTTACTTGAAATGGGGCCCCAAATAAGGGTAAACATTTTTAACATTATAAAACATAGTAGGAAGATCACATATAAGGTAAAATTTATTTACCTTTATGTAGTACTGAAGAAAACCTTTATGCAAGTAATAAAAGTTCTAAATTACCATTAAATGATATCATTATAGATCACTGAATCATTTCAAAATATCAAGTTAAATCTACAAAAACTGTGCAACTAAACACATAAATTTACACAAGAATGGGAATTAATAAGATACCTTTATGCAGTGTCTAGAAAATACTACATACCTGCACCTAATTTTAGAAAATCTATTATAATTTAATACATGCACATAAATACCGTCTTTACCATTACACAACCTATTAAAAAGGCCAAATTACCAAAATGTAAGGAGTAGGACCTTCATAAGGGTAATATTAAATTCAAAATTAAAAAAATTATAGATAATAATTTATAAATTAAAATAAAATGAATTTATTATTAATCCAAAATTCCCTAATTTACATTTAAAATATTTAAATCTCATTAGAAATCATATATTAAATCTAGAATTTCCAAAATAAATAAAAAAAAATTAAAATTACATTCATAATTTTTAAAATAATTTAAAAACAACTCCATAATCCTACAAAAAATCTCATTAAGCACTTGGCATCGAAAAATTATAATGGAATGATTTGGGGAAAATTCAGGAATTTGCATCAGATAACCCCCAAAAAATTCTCATCATTGATAATTGAAGACTAAACCCCAAGTGGAAGTGAGAGTAATATTGATATTCCATGTCATGAGATACCTATTAGGGACCAACTATCAAAAAATATTGAACATCTCTTCTCAAAAATTATAAGGAGAAAAAAACATCACCATGACTTAAAGCATACTTCCATGAGAGATTCCTCTCAAACAACAACAAGGAATCCAATGAGATTCCACATTGGGAAAATATTTTAAAAAATAGACATCAAATAATTTGAAATCAAACAAATCATATAACATAGATCAATTTGACAATATCATGGGATATTGAAAGCACATATACGACCCTCATTCCAAATTAATGGCACAAAAATCACAACAAAAAAAACCATATACATCCATTGAAAACACAATAAAAAATTCATATTAGAAAGCCATTTCAAAATAAATAAATACTTTTCTAGTAAAAAACTTTTAGAAGTAATCACTCCACATAGATTTAAATAGTAAATAACATGGAACATAAATTATCATGTTCACATAACAAGTTACTAACAAACATGTACATGATACTCAAAATAATTTCCCATGATTAAGACATCACTTTCCCATTTAGATTTTAATTCTCAATATCATTCAATTACATACTAGACATACATTATTATATTTCATTATTCACTAAGGTTATAGTGTTCGAAAATTAACATGAATCTAAAAACAATTATTACTCTCATATAATTCCAACAAGTTCCCTATTTTCTTGATTGATTTGGTCATGAACATGGCTGAATAAACCCATCCATCAGACACCCAAACTGGCCAATAACACAACTAAATGGTGTTCCTGGTCCACACAGCCTTCATTTTTGTTGTTGGATAGCTCCTGCATCTTCTAGAGGGATGACCAAGGTTGTATTCATGATATGGTAAACCCTTAAATGATACATCATATTAAAATTATTAAAATTTTAAGTCATGATATTAAAAAAAAATTAGTATAAAAACTAATTACCATAATATAAATGTTTTTTAAATGTGTCTCACTAAATATGACTTCACATAATCATAGAGTATCGAGAATATTCCCAAATATGACATACTTAATGTAAATTTTACCCAAAAAAATTACATTAATAATAAAAAAATCAAGTTGGTTAGTAAATTAACATATTTAATTTATCATGAAACACTTAATTTTGATAATCAACCCACAATTACATTTAAAATATTTATCTTGATCCATGTTAAATCAATTTTCAATAGTTTGAAATTTATAAGATTCCATGAGTGATGTCTAAAATTCCATATAACATTCCCTATGAGGGAATTTAATTACATTCAGGGGTTTTAGGTTAGCACCACATTATATTCATGAAACCACTGAAGCGCCGATATTTTTATAAAAAAAAATCCACAAATATAAAATAAATAGAACCAGTACACCACCCCATGATATTATCCTCTTTAGGTGGGATTAACATTCCCACATTGCTTTGAAGAACATCATTAATAATAACACATCATGATGAGTGGATATTTCCCCATCATCAAATATTTGAGGCCATAACGTACATTAATAGTACTATAGAAACCCTTTGAGAAAGAAAATCCCATAACATCACCATACATCATAAACATAGTCACATGAAAAATTAGATCATATAAAATTTTACTGATAACATAGAGTAAATTAATCTAATAATAAAAATAAAACAAAAGAAGAAAAAAATTAGGTATCCCCATCCCATATGATAAAATTTCATAACCCTAGTCCTAAGAGAAGAGATAAAAATAGAATCATGTATGAACTATAAACACCCATTTCCCCAGAAAAAATATCCACCACACTAGGCCTAAAATAAGTGTTATAGAGTGAAAATATAAATATAACCCCCTTCCCCAATACCAAACTATAGATCAAGAGAATATTTTGATAGTAATCACATAAATAAGGGGTAACCCCTCCCCCAGGACTAAATCATCTAAACTAATCGCAAAGAAAGTGTAATTTCTTACCATATCTAGTGTAATTTTTGTGTGGGAAAGAAACTAATGGTTGAATTAATACATAAATTTATACTCATAGGATTCCAATGGTGGGTTTTAATTGAGAGAACAAGGAGTTTTACTTGCAATAATTTACTAGGGATATCAATAGAACTATGATTATAATATTATTCATTCACTTTAAGAGGATAAAAATAGAATGGTTTAAGGTTCAAAATGTTAATTTATGGGTCTCATAACATATCAAAATATGAACTAATAATTCCCTAGAAGGAGGGAAATGAACCTTTTCTAAAACGAATTCTTCATAGTAGAATAAATAAACTTAATATTAATCTAATATCAAACAATTTACCATAATTAAACCCAATAATTATAGTACCTGAGGATAAAGAACCACTACTACCAAGTTACACTATGACACATCATCATAGCTAAAAAAATAGTGCGATTTCGCTAAGAAATAATCAAACTGAAGGCTATTACTACCTCCTATCAGAATTTTTGTCATGGAATCCCACTCTATGGTGATATAATAAAATATCATGTCATACATATTTAGCACAAACATGATCAAGATGTCCACCTGGAACCCTTCCAGATAAAGAAAAAAACATTGGGGGACATCTAAACATGTATGAACTATTATTTAATGTCAATTTTTGTAATCAAATTTAACATATTGAAAAATATAAACCCAATTAAAACACATGATCATAAAATCATTATGCATGATCCTATCCTAGGTCTCTATCTACATGAAACATCACTTTTATTAGCATGTTTAGTTAAAATGAAGGTCCATGAATCAGATTGTCGGGGGCCTAAATACATGTCTCATAGTCATTCTCCCTATTTTTTTGTCACATACTATGTCTAGATGATACCATATCCCTACCAACTTCTGAAATCTTCACCAGTACCTAACTCTAGACTCTGGAAAATCTCTTAACCATCAGCTTTGATGCCACATTGTCATAACCCACCCCAACTGGTTCCCCTCCTAGGTTAACATTGATTATGGGAAGTGAAACCCTAGAGATATCTTCTAATAGGCCCCATGATAGTGACTAAAAATGAGGGTATAAACACACATATATGGGAAGAATTTTCAAAAATAAAAGTTTATAGAAAAGAGATAATATTAGAATAAACCAAGTAACTCCATATAACAAAAATAATATTATTGTAGAATACAATATGAGACCAATTAATTTGTGAAATAACGTACAATACTAGTACAACTGAAATAATAAAATACATCATCATCAATGAACTTGAAGTGTTACATCTCTTGAATAACTCTATGAACTAATAATATCCCACTAGACCTCCAACTGTCTCCTTCGGACCTAAAAAGAATTCTTAATACCAAGGGTGAGAGTAACATTTATACGATATAATATTCAACTAGAAACATGCAATGAAAAATATGAAGCAATCATAATAATGCCTACCGAGGATATAAATGAATCCAACTCATCCCCTAATCAGGTAAACTAATTTCCCATCCTCACCATGGATCACTCGCTAAGTAACATATAAAAGAAAACTTGACCATATCAAATCATATATATATAATGACGGTACCCGAATTATATGTCTATATTGGTGTTTCTCTCTCACACCCCAATTCCACAAATCCTTTGCTTTTATTCCTTCCGTAAATCATCATTCACTAAATGTAGAAATAATATCAAAAACTTTCATCCAATGAAGCATAAATCTTTCAATACCTGTAAACAATGTATCATATCACATCTACATCCTCATCACCATCATCTCATCCATAACCAAGTGTAATCTTATAACCACTACTACCCAAGTAAATACCTAAAATTGATACTACCTATGAAACTGCATCCATGGTAAACAACAATCACCATGCCCAAATAATAATATATGATATAACCACTAGATGTTACAGCCTACACATAAATGTATAGTAAAATAAAGATATATCAAAACCCATGTTATTATGTACCCTATACCTCAATTCATCACACCCCAGATATATCTAAACATGATACTATAGTGGAAGGGAAATAAGGGGAGAGGGAAAAGTTAGATATTAATTCCCTCACCATATTGGTTGTCCTGGAAAACACCAACCCCAAATATATGGATTTTGTTTTCCCAACTAATTAGGTTGGGATTCATATTAAATATCAAAATATACAATATATCACACACAACAAAACTATGGGAACATTCCTGGCTTTAAAATCATCTATAACTATCATCGTACGACACACGTGACAACGATCACTACTATATAACTATCAAAAATTCGAACAAGCATCAATATTCAATATTAATAATTAATTATATAATAATCACTTGATATTTTTCCATATTAATTTATATTAATTATCATTTCTAATATAGGTTCCATCATTATCATAATATATTTCTTATATTCTAGTAAAAAATCATCATTTATAATCATAGATAATGGTATCCATTAATTTATTAATCTATTTATCAATCCATATTTTCTAGGTACAATAGGACTAATCCTAAGCTTCCATAAGTAAAGATAAAATTTCCATTAATAAACCTACTATAGAAGGTATCATAAAATTATATCAAACAATCCATCATGAAACCCAAACACCATAATCATATCAATCATAAATCGATGAGCAAGTCCATCTCTCAACTCCTCCATGTCCTAGTGTCATTCCCAACACCATTGATCATAAAGTAGTCTATCCCACCATTACTAAAATTAATCTCCATAAATTCCATGAGAAATAACGCCAATTGTTCACCAAATATTCTAAACATACCAGGTGATCAATATATCACCATAAGACACTAATTCACTAGAACATACATAAAAGGATACAAATGTTCATTCCTGAACCCAAATTTAAAATAAATAGTGACTTTCATATCAATTCTTTCTCGCCTCCTCCAAAATATATGGTCTCATTCATCCCTAAAAAAATATCTTCAACAATTAAATGATTCAATTACCATTTTTAATTAGCAACTTTATTAAGAAATATTTAAAACCCCACTTTTATGAATTTTTATAATAAATTTATCCATCCATTAACATTCTTAAATTATTATTTTCATATTATTTAAATATTAAATAATGAATAAAAAAATATTTACATTTTATTCTCCAGTTAAATATTTTCATCGTTATTCACATTTTCATTGTATATCAATTTTCCAAACAAATCAATTATGTTGTATATTAACAAATACACATCCTGTAACTAAAAATATCACTAGTAAATCAAGAGGCAACGTCAATATATTCACTGAAAAAATATGACCACATGCCCCATTTATTATCACTCAATAATAACCATGGATAGCCCGCAATTACCATTTTATGTAGTTTTTATAGCACAAAACATCATTATTTTTTCTTTTTTTTTGTTTACCCATGCACATATAATTATATAGAATTCAAAAAAAATTAATTCCATTCTAACAAGAAAATATTAGGGAATTATCAACATCCAGTACATGAAATAACTATCTCGTTTTCTATTATATTTTATTTCATGAAATAATGATAATTACCTTCAATATGTGAATTAAAATTCCATTATATTATTTAACTATTTAGTATTATTTAATAAAAATTTATAATATTCAATATCATTTCATATTTTAGTTTATAAAATAGTAATAATGAACATAGTAATCCAAAAAATTGAAATAAATAATAAACTCCTACATTATATATAACCATATGTCTCTTTTTCTCCTTCTTCCAAAATTAAGATACATTATTAAAACGTGAAACTTATTCCATATGAATTCTTTAATAATAATATTCATTCTATATTAATTTTCGAGAAATTAGATTAAGATAATTATACCATGTAACGACCCGAACTTTTTAATTATATTTGTTTCCTAATTTTGTGTGTTATTTTATTTTATACTCCCTAAAACTATATCCTTTAATTAATGAAGTGGGTATAATTAAAATGAGACCGTTGGGTTTTGACTGTTATATGACCATTGGTCAATATGACCATTGGTCAATATGACCGTTGGAAACTATAATCTTAACATTGTGTTTTATAAATACAGTTATCTTGGTTAATTAATACAGAAGGAAGATTGAATGGCCTCATATAGAAGACTAGATCCATATAAATCCCATCAGTCGGAGCTTGGGAAGGAGGTAGCATCAGTGGAATTTGCTATGGACCATTCCCAAGCCAAACATTGACGTATGAAGCTTGAATGGAATTGCCTAAGGGAGAAGTTCAAGATGATATAAATCACCACTCGTGAATTGTTGTCTGAGCCACCCCAAGATTTTATCACCGCAGCACACCTTACACTTAGGTTCAATTCTAGTGTTATAAGGGGTTATGTAACGAGACCTTAGCTGCTTTGTGTAATCCTTTTATATAAATAAAATTGCTATTTCTTCTTATGGAAAAGATTTTGAATTTCAAATATCCGGATAAATATAGGATGTGTATTATTGTGAAATTTAGAAAAGAAAGGGGGTATTTTAAAATATTTTTGTATTCATTAAATAATTAATATTGTGAAATTATTTTCCAAAAATGGTGTTCTACAGTTGTGATCAGTGAGAAATTTAGAGTCTAATAAGTTCAACTTGGTTTTTAGTGAATAGTAAAGTAGGAATAGTAACATACCCATATTAATAGTAATGAATAGTAAATTGACCAAAAAAACAGAAACTTCACCCATGAATGTATAAATACATTTTAGTCATCATAAAAGTGAAAAAAACGATCTTAGTTTGAGTTTTGGTTTTTTTGCACGCCATTAATATTTTATTTAAAGTTTTATAATTAATATAATAATTTAAAATGGAAATGTATTTTCATAAAATTTAATCATTAATTATTACTTTATTTTCGTATTGGTATACGATATTTTTATGGGACCTTGATTACTTTTTTAAGGTGTTACAAAATGGGTTATAGTTTTAATGTTGTATTTTTGGAATAAATAATGATTTTATATCAAAATTAAATTAAAATTATTTCGAAAATTATTTTCAAAAAATGGAATTCATTTTTAAATTCAGATAATCGATATTAGTTTTGGATAAATTTCTGTTATTTTTCTGAAATAGCTGTATTATCGGTGAATAGTAAAAAATGCAGTTTTGAGTTTCGGGTGTTTAATGAAAACATTAATGATGTAATAATGATGTAAAATTTCTAGTAGACTTGTGAATAGTGATATATGCTATTAGGTGTCCCACATGGCCAATACCATGGTAAAATACCATGGGAAAGCCCATGGATTTGCAAATACCACCGATGAGGGGTCCCTTGGAAATTAATAATTTATTCCATCACTTTTCTTATAAATACCAATCAATTTCCCTCATTCATTTCATTCCAAAATCATACTCAAAGAAGTTATGGTCTCCTTACCTCCCATGTACTCCTCTGAATGTGACCTCAAGCCTCTCAAGGTCCCTACCTTCATGCTTTCGAAGTTACTCTTCAAGGTAAGGGATTCTTTCACCCTCCTCTTTTAAGTCATGACTTCCTTTATGTTGTGTCTTCTAATTTCCATCTATTTTTGTTGAGGGTATGTTATTATATGTTCTCATTACTTTCCATTTATTGTCCAATTGTTGAGATACCCTTTCCACTCTCATCAATTGGTTTTATGAATTTTTAAGTGATGCCGTTAGGCTGCTGAATTTGCATAAAAGAAATCACGCTTTCCCTTTCATTACATGTTTCTGTATCTTATGGTGTGTCATTCCAAAATCCACACCATGATCGTATCTCTTTTTATTCTGTCCCTCTACAGGAAAATGTATCTTTTATGGATGTGAGACCCTTTTCCCCACACTTTTTATTATTTTTTAAATCCTAGTTATATAGCTATTATGCTGCAGAAATTTCATCTCAAAATTTCTCTCTCTTTCTCTCAAGAAATTCTATTGCTTATTTATGTGAATACCCAAACCTATTTCATTTATATGGTTGTTCAAAAATATATAAAATTGATATTTTTGATTCTGGAATTGACATACATGTAACCCTCACTCCCTTTCCATGGGATATAAATGAAATAATGATCTTTTTTTAAGAACTTTTAAAACGTGACGATTTTGTGATGAAACCCATTTCTTTCATTCATGTAACCCTCACTCCCTTGGTGATATGTTCATGAATGTCTAAATGAAATGTTTTATCCACATATTCATGTTATGACTCATGTTATTTTTATTATGATATTCCTATTCTTCCATTTCTAATGCCTTTATGACTTTTATCATGTTTTTATTAATATTTCTCAAGATCACATGTCAACTGTTTCACTTGTTTTCCTTACTGAGCCTTCTGCTTAACCTTTTCTATGATGTATGTCTCCAGTATATGAGATTCTGTAATTTTACATAGGATTAACCTATGATTAAACCATCTGAGTGTTTTAGAAGAATGTTTTATGTTGTTTTCATGTATTATGTTCCTGAATTCCAAGACACTAGACTTTAAATATCTTCTGTTTGTAAAATGTAATAAAAAGTGAAGTAATAAAATGGTGGGATTCCATATACCACATGATATTTTTCATTTTATTATTTCTTTAAGAATTTAAAAATTACTTTCTACAAACACATCGTTTGATAATTTCTTCTCTCTCAATGATAAATACATATTAAAAAGCTTGTGTTAACCCACATTCTTTTATATTTTACCAGTTATTTTCTAATTATAAATAATCCCATATATTTAATTAATGTAATAAAAAACTATGATCTAACAACCCAACCATGATTTACATGGAAATTACATTTATTTTGTGGGAAAAATTATACATTACACAAATATATTCCAAAATACCATATTATTTTAGTTTCTTTGGTAACTTGGAACACATTCTTCTAAAATGGTGTATGATCATTAACATCTCTCATGAAGACATTCCCCTTTAGTTTTCCTAACTAAAACATTTCATTATATATTGGGGAAAATAAAACATAAAAAGGGTGATCTCAAATGCTAAGTAAGGGTAAAAATGAAGACCATCAAACAAAAAATATACATAAGAATGTAAAAACATGAACATAAATTTTGTCTATCAAAATTTTGATTCATGAAATAAATATTGGAGGTTCTATAGTAATGAATCACAAATTAAAATTCTCCACGATAAAATAACATTATCATAAAACATGGAATTATGGAAAATATATAAGTAGAGAAAATAATTTCCATATTATCCAAGGCTCATTTAAAAGAACATAATAGTAGAAAAATTCTATTACTGAACTGGGATTACTTTCTATTTCAACCCTTTATTACTTAACCGTATTTACCTTCCATTTTAGCCTTGTATTAATATACCATGTTTACTTTCCATTCGAATCCTTTATTATTGAACCAGATTTACATGCCATTCCCATCATGTCTATATCATGAGATATAAATCTTTAACCAATGTATTGGAGGGAGATATAAATCCCACCTATCTCATAATGAAATCATTCTTACGTGTTCCACAATAACAAAAATCATTCATCACATCATAAACCAAGGAAAAAAATTGGGTTTAATAAACATCATTCCATCTTAATCGGTATAAAATAAATGAATTTCATAAAAAATCATTCCATCATAAATAAAATCAAATTATAGTAATAATAGGGATTTAAAAATAACCCTATTTATGGAATGTCATCTTAGATGGAAAATAATTTTGATAGAACACTTGAAATTAATACCTGAGGAATATATCATTTCTTCATCAAAAACAATTTATTTTCTCAAATTTCCACGAAATTTTAATAGAAAATAATTTAATTGAAAATAAACATTAAATATTTTAAATAGATATTCATGTAAATAAGGAATTATGAAAAACATAAGAATCTATTGATGTCATATAACAAAACAATCTTCACGTACTTTTTCTGGAAAAATTAAAAAGTACCTCATTTGGAAAACTAAAGAAATATTCCCATACAAACCATGTATTAAAATTAAAAAATATGTAAAAATGAATTTAATCATTCATAATATAATAATAAACATTTTATAAAAACCTTTTTTTTAGAAAACATGGAAATTCATGATTACTATAACCCATTAAATAATTACGTATAAACAATATCATATTATAATGAAATTGAAAAATTAGGTCTTACCTTAGGTCTGAAATCCTTTGTATGCATTTGAACCTCCTATATAATTATTTAAATAAGGTTATTAACTTAATTTATAATAATATTAATTTTTATGATATCATATATGATTATATTATCATTCATTTGTTAGTTACATTTTATTTTCACTCGTTATTCGGATTTTAACTTCTTTTTCTTCTATTATAGTTTTATCGAATAAGATCATGTCCCACTTATTAAGTTATAGTTAAAAAATTTAAAAATGATATTAGTATATTATATATCATATTTATTCATTCCATTCATGTATATAATCATGTTTTAATGAAGATCATGTAGAATGAATCGCATCACATCATGGAGATGGTAGGCCGTACGTATGCACGATCGATGATATAATTCCCATAATTTTTGAATGGTATTAAAGTGGATGGTGTATAATATTTCAGAATCTGTATCATGTTATAATAATAATATATAATCATTATTTCCTTCATAACTCCCATACAAGTAAGGTGGTATTGAAAAACAAATTACACCACAGTGTGGAGATTGTAATCCATATGTATGCACGAGTGGTGATTTAATTTTTCTTAGGAAGGATAGTTGTTGTAATATGGTTGTTTCATAATTATAATAACATATATGTATATTAGTGATACTAATGTTATTACTTTATAATGAAAAAATAAATATTTTGTAGAAGAATGATGAAGTTTGAAAGAATCGGTAGAAGAGATTACCTCTTTCTTGATGTGCTTCCTCTAAATCTCTTTTTAGAGAACTAGATGTGGCCTTTGAAGATGAACATAACCTATATAATGTAAATCGGAAATTTGGGAAGGAAAATCATATGGGATGGATGAGAATGAAGGCTCAAATTGAAGTGAAGAGGTGAGTGAGGTGGTGCCCTTTTATAATTGAGATGAGGGGCTCTTTTAGGAACTCCATAAATAATAATTTAAAATAAAATAAAATCATACCCCAAAACCCCCAAAATGTCCCAATTTATAATATAAGATGATATAGGGTTTTAAAATAATCAACCAAAAATTCTTGTACAAGTATTACTATCAATTTAAACCATATCTTTTTAATTATCAATTTTTCATTCTATTTAATTTTTAACGAGGGTAATGAATAATTCAATAATAAAAGGGTAAAATATTTACTTAGTTGATGTAAAATAGACCATAAATAAATAAATTATATAATTTTCTGACATATCATAATTATTATATATTTTTTAACAATGTTTTATAATTTTTTAATAATTTAATAAAACATTATTTTGATAAAAATAAAAAATAAAGTCAATTTTGACACGATTCAATTCATTGAAAAAAATACCATGATAAGATGTTATCCCTAAAAAATATTTTATTATATCCCAATGGGGTCAAGGTAATCTATAAAATTCATAAGATATATTAATTATACAAAATTATATTTATTTTAATATTTTTAACAACACTGATTTGATATTCCCCTTAATAAAATTATTACAATATCAGTTTTGTGTAATTATTAAAAACAATCAATTTTTAAATAAATATTATGAAAAGAAAAATGATGAAGATAAATCTTCAATATTTCAGAAGAATATTTATAGTTGAATTTATATTCTGAAAAAAACCATCTTTAAAATTTTATACTTATTAAATTATGAAGGGGGAAACTTTAACATCAATTTAAATAAAAAAATACATGTGTCACAATGTCTTCTATAAGATTCAAAATTCTAACTAACTTGAACCGTGGATGTCTATTGTCAATATATACCTAAAAAATATGGTTGGGGAATGTTTTTTGGTACTTTAGTAAAATTATTTTTTTATTTTTCCTCAGTTAAATATTTTTTGCATCATCAATTTATAAGACTATAAGGTAACTCTTAATTTATTAAAAAGTTAAAATAAATTTTCATTGCCAAGGAAAATGAGTTATAATTAAAATTATAATTTATAGTCTAATATCTATTTGGTATAACAATATTTAAAAATTATTTATATTTTAAAACATGGATGCGACATATTTGAATTTTCATTAATTAAAATATTATACAGAATATAATATCTCCCAAATAGCCCCAAAACGTCCAAAATAAATTTATATTAGGTAGATATGTTTATTAAGTTAGAAATAACCATTTATATTCATTGATACCACCCATTTTTTCATATGCAGACACATAATAGATATTAAACCCAAAGAAAATGACACTTGTGTCTTTCTTTGATTTAAATATTATTTAATTTGTTTTCATGGAAAAGTGTCAATTAAAAGAGACATGATTTAGTTCTATATTTGTTAAGGGTATAATTATATCCATCAACTAAAACTTTTTCATTTGTTTTGTTCATGTTATAGTCATTATAATTTTATTTTTAAACTAAATTACATAATTTACCCTTTACCATGGTAACAAAATTTTCCATGGTTACTATTAATAATGGTCAAAAATAGAAGGGAAATAATTACCAAATTTGGTCATCTGGAATCCACATTTGTTTATCTATTTTTCAAAAATTCCAAACACAGAAGTTTCAGAGTTAAATTTAAAATAAAACTGGTAAAATGTCACTGAAAAAATGTTATTTGTGAAAATTCCCCTTTTTAAATGGAAAATGTCTTTATAGTATATTCATGTATAAAATTCTTTTAAAAAAATTAATGGGATAAAAATTAACTAATAAAATTTAAAATCAA
This sequence comes from Viscum album, assembly GCA_963277665.1. Taxonomy (NCBI): domain Eukaryota; kingdom Viridiplantae; phylum Streptophyta; class Magnoliopsida; order Santalales; family Viscaceae; genus Viscum; species Viscum album. The sequence goes on from OY728121.1 coordinate 1,124,129,511, forward strand.
ACCGAAAAATAATTTCACAATGTAGTGAATGTAAAAGAAAATTATTTTTTCAATAAAAATCTGTATATTCACTATTCATTAAAAAATGAAACTTAATCGAAAAATGTCAACAATTCAACCACATTAAAATTTTATATTATTCATTACAAAAGAAGTTTAATTTTTAAAACTGAATACAAAAAAGTGTTAAAACATTATATAAAATGGGTGCACCATCAAAAAGTGGAAAATCTGCATTTTTTGAAAAATAATTATTTTATCCAAAAAAAAGTATTATTTATATCATGTCTATAAAAAACAAGATAAATTGATGACACTGTATTGAATATATTGTATAAACATTCCATCAAGAGTGATTTTATTATTTTAGAGATTCACTCATTTGTATTTAAATAGTTTTTTAATAAAAAGTTAACATTATTCCTACATGCCATTATAATAGCTAGGTTAAAATATTTGGTAGTTTAATTATACATAGTCTTACATAAAATGAATTCTGTCGAAAGAACATGATATTTTGTGTAAAAAAACCCAGCATAGTTTTGTGAATACTGCAAGCTAATCTAGTGTTTCATATAATGCATGCATTTCATGGGGAATCGTACAACAAAAGACATCAATGAAATTAAAAGGAATATATCTCATAAAATATTAGGGTGTTACATTCTACCCACACTAATATTAATATCTCCATCGAAATAATTCAGGGTTATAAAATGTTTACTACTTGTATGTTTCTTTAATAGAAACCCATTTTGTAAAAAGGAATAATAAAACAATGTTTTAAAAAGGATGGTTAGAAACTGAATAGTTACCAAATGTTACTCATAACTAGGTTTCCACATAGGAGAAAACATGTGAGAAGTTCAAACATGGATATTAAAGAAAAAATATAACCATCAAGTTCAGATGGAGAGTGATCGAGAATAAGGTTAGCATAAAGTTAACAATCAGAACTCCATAAATCGGCAATGATTTAAGGAGCCATTTGATTCATCAGAAATGAATGTACATGGATATATTTTATTGGTTTTAAATTACTTTACTTATAGTTTAATAATTATAATAATTCATTACATAATTTTAGTATAATCTCACCATTGGTTGTGCCCTAAAAAATTTCAACTTAATCTCTTATTCAAATAAATGATGTTGAATGTTTAATTCTTGAAGTGTTAAAAGATAATGAATCCCATAAATAGAATGTTAGGTCATTCCAACTATTATTATAATAATGAAAATTATATCATAAGTAATAAAACATTAATAATCCCATATATGGTAAGATAATACTTTATTCTAACAAAATTCATCTGATGCTTAAATTAATCTATCAAAAAAAACTGATAACCTTACAACCCTTTTGAAATATAAAAATACAAAACTATATAAAAAATTAGCTAACTGATCTTTACATTTATCCCCCATATATCATAAGTTATCTTTGGTTGGTCATATTCCAAAAAATTTCACACCTCCATCATGTATTCTCTTGAGTCACGATAACAACCTAAATTATCAGATACGATTATTAAAAACATCTATGTTTCTTTATTCCAAAATATATTGTGTATACCCCATAAGTCCCGAAAATTTATATACTTCATCCATTATAGCATAAGCCTCTTTTTGAAAAATCAATAATTAGTTCACAAGAAACTAACATCATCCAATTTACTTAATCTAATGTAACATATCTTTATCCCAACAATATTATCTTAACATAAGGGACATACTAAGGGTTATATTTCCCTTAATCATGTGTTCTCCAAGTATATCACCTTACCCTTAAATCAATTTTTTGGATCCTTGGAATTATTCAACATATCCTACCCAATCTATAATGAAAAACTTTTACTGAAAACACTTACATATTTCATGATTCATATAACATAATCTTTGAATTCTGAAACATATACACCTCAATAATCCATCATTATTTTTAAAGCATTAATAAGTATCCATCATATTAGTCTATCCTCGAATATAAATCACTTATTAAGGTTTCTAAACCTCAAGATTCTTATAATTAATGTAAAAACACATTGAAGAACATTATATACCTTGCACATGTCGTTTACAATCTCTTTATCCTTAGAAGTATGACCTAAACCTGTACCATCATCATGATTCTATTCATAGTATTTATACTTAGTAAATAAATATTCATAATTTACATACATTACACATTAGAAACATTTAATTGTTAACTATGGTATATGTAGTGGTGGATATTAACTAGGAGTAGAAAGAAAAGTGTGAGAAATACATATCAGATATTAGAAAAACATAAGTAGGGAAAATTACATACAATATTTCTATTTATGTTATCTTTGGTTTAATCCTATTTTTTTCATTATTATAACAAAACCATAGAATTGTAAATTATACTTTACTAATCCTTAGTAAATCCCTATAGATATCCTTATAAATCTCTCGAGGGTTCTCACTAATGTTTTTCCATCCTTCTTTCCAAATATTGACTGAACCATCACCCTGATACCAACTCTGAAAACCAAATATTGACCTACAAGGATATTAAATTTATTTGGAGAAATAATTAATATATTACACAAATAGATTCCCAAACTCCAAATTAGTTTAGTGTCATTGGAAACTCTAAAACATGGTGAAATATCTTCATCAACTCCCATAAATATCATCCCATTTAGTTTTCCTACCTAAAACTATTCATTATATCCTGGGAAAAAGAAAATATAGAAAGGAAGAGCTCAAATTATTAGTAAGGGTAAAAATGAAAAACATCAAAAAAATAAACATTATAATGTGAAAACATGAAAATAAATTTGGAATATCAAAATCGTGAGTCATCAAAAAATACCAGCAGTTCGTAAGGCATAAATAATAAAAGAACACAAACCATGTTAAAACAACAATGACATAAAACATGGAATTATGGAAAACACATATTCATAGAAAATAATTTCCATATTAGCCAAGGATAATTTCCAATACCATCATAGAGGACATTGTCCATTACTAAAACAGACCTACTTTCAATTTCATCCTTGAATTACTGAACCCGATTTACTTGTCGTTTCTGCCCTATATTACTAAACCGGGTTTACTTATCATGCTCGCCCTGTATTATTGAATTAGATTTACATGTTGTTCTAGTAATTTGTATCTCATGAGATATAAATCTTTACCCATTGAATTGGATTGAGATATAGGTCCCAACTATCTCATAATGAAATCATTCTTACATGTTCCACAAAAAACATAAATCATTCATCATATCATAACCCAAGGAACAAAAATTGGTTTCATAAACATCATTCCATCATAATCCATATAAAAAAATTGAATTTCATAAAAAATCATTCCATTATAAATATAATCAAATCATATTTATAATAGGGACATAAACATAACTCTATTTTATGAATTTCATCTTATGATGAAAATAATTTTGATAAAACACTTGAAATTAATTTTTGAGGAAAATGTCCTTTCTTCTTCAAAAAAAGTTTTATTTTATCAAAATGACACAAAATTTTAAAAAGAAAATAATATAATTAAAATTAAACGTGAAATATTTTAATTAAATATTCATATAAATAAAGTCTTATTAAAGTGTAATAATCTGTTGATGTCGTATAAAAACATTATTCATGTACTTTTTTTTAAAAAGTCAAAAATTACATCGTTTGGAAAACAAAAGAAAGATTCCTTCCACATAATGTAGAAAATGTAAAAAATAGGTAAAAATTCCTTCAAGCATCCATAGGATGATTGCAAACATTTTATGAAAACATTTTTATAGATAACATGGACATGGATGATAAATATACCCCAGTAAATAATTACTTATAAACAATCTCAGATAATAATGATATTGAAAAATTATCCCATACCTTAGGTCTAATATACTTTATATGTATTTGATCCTCCTGTATAATGATTTACTAATTTTGTTGAAATATTCCTTAATCATATATATTTTTATCAAATCATATATGATAATATTTTCATCTATTTTTTAGTAACATTTAATTGTCACTCATTATCGGATATTATTTTCTTTCTATTCTAATGCATGTTTTCTCAGATATGTTCATGTTCGACTTCTTAGGTTATCCTTATTGAATTTAAAAAAATTATCTTAGTATAATATATATAATATTTATTCCTTCTATTCATTTATATAATCATGTTTTAATGAAGATCATGTAGAATGAATCACATCACATCGTGGAGATAGTAGATCATACGTACGCACGAGCAATGATATCATTCCCATAAGGGTTGAATGGTATTGAAGTAGATGTTTTATAATATTTTAGAATCAAAATTAGGTTATAATAATCATATATATTTATTATTTATATCATTAGACTCATCCAAGTAAACTAGGGGTGAAAAACCGATTACACTACAGCGTGGAGACGGTTAGTCGTACGTATGCATGCTTGGTGATTTCATTTTTCAAAGGATGGATAGAAGGTTGAATATGGTTGTTTGATAAATATAATTAAATATAATTATATTTGTGATACAAATTTAATTACTTTATAATTAAATATATAATGTAGAGTATTTATAAGAGGCAATAAGTTTGGATGAATCAGTAGAAGAGATGATTTCTTCGGCGACATGCTTCTTCTAAATCTATTCTTAGAGTACTAGACATGGTCGCTGAAGATGAAAATAACATATAGAATGTAAATATGTATTTTTAGAAAGAAATATTGTTAGGGATTGCTAATAATTAAGGCTCATAGTGAATTCAAGCCACGAGGGAGAATGCACCCTTTTATAATTGAGGTGAGGAACACTTTTGGAAACTCCATAAATAATAATTTATAATAAACTCAAACCCTTCCCCCCAAAAACCTCAAAAATGTACCAAATTATAATATAAGATGATATAGGGTTGTAATATCCTCAAAAAATAAAATTTGGACAAGTATTTCTCTCAATTTAATCCTTATCTTTTTATTTAACAATTAGTTATTCTAATTAATTTTTAACTGGGGTATCAAACAATTCAAGATTGAAAGGGTGAAATATTTTCTTATTTTATTTAAAATAGACCATAAATAAATAAATTAGATACTTTTATAATATATAATAATTATTATTTACTTTTTAACAATGTTTTATTATCTTAAAATAATTTAATAAAATATTATTTTGATAAACAAACTGTAGTGTCATTTTGACACTATTCCATTCATTGATTTTAAAAAATATCAAAATGAGATGTTATCATAAAACCAAATATTTTATTATATCTTAATAGTTCCAAATTACTATATAAAATTTATTTTATATATTAATTATCATAAAATATATTTATTTTAAAATTTTTAATATCATTAATTTGATATTTTCATTAATAAAATTATTAGAACATCAGTATTCTGTAATTATTTAAAACAATTATTTTTTTAATAAAAATTAAAATTAAAATAATATGAATAATATAAATCGACTATATTTAAGAAGAATATTTTTAGTCAAATTTATATTCTGAAAAATCCATAATTTAAGAAGTTATACTTATTAAATTATAAAGGCGAAAACTTTAACTTCACTTCAAATAAAATAATATCAGTGTCACAATATCTTATATAAGGTTATAAATGGTCACTAACTCAATAAAAAGAAGATTATGGTTGAAATATACTAGAAAATAATATTTGGGAAAGCTTTTTTGGTATATTAATATTTATTATCATTTTAGTACAATTATTTTATTAATTTTTCATCAACTAAAAAATTTCTACATCATCAATTTATAATCCTTTAAAGTAATTAAATATTTACAAAAAATTTGAAAATAAATTTATTTGGAAAATAAAAAAATTTTATATTTAAAATTTGTATTTATAGTCTTATATATCTTCTGTATAACATTATTTAAAAAATTATTTAATATATAAAACATGAATGTGAACTTTTTAAATATTCATTAAATAAAATATTATATATACCATAATATCTACCAAATAACCCCAAAACGTCAAAAGAATTTATATTAGGGAGATATGTTTTTATAAGATATGAATTTCCACTTAGATTCATTGGTACCACCCATTTTTTCATATGTGGACACATAATAGATATTAAAGACAATGAAAATGACACATGTGTCTTTCTTTCATTTATATATTATTTAAGTCATTTTAATGGGAAAGTGTCCATTAAAGGACATAAGTTCGATACATAATTGTTATGGTTCGAATTACATTCATCAAATAAATTTTTTTCATTTGTTTTGGTCATTTTATATTCATTATAATTTTATTTTCAAACTAAATTTCATAATTTACCCTTTATCGTGGTAACAAAATTTACCATGGATACTATTTATATTGGTCAAAAATAGAAGGGACCTACATACAATATTTGGACATCCGGAATCAAAATTTGATATAAAATTATTAAAATTAAAAACATAGAAGTTTCGTAATTAAATTTAAAATAAAACAAGTAAAATGTCACTAAAGAACTGTTTTTTGGAAGAATACACCTTTTTAAATGGAAAATGTTTTTATAATAAATTAATGTATAAATTTATTTTAAAAATCAATAATTAAATTAAAATGAAATAATTAAAATTTTAAACCAAACAAAAATATAATTTTACTATTTTATGGTGTTAAAATAAAATAATGTTTTCAATAAAAATAAGTATTTTCACTATTTATCAAAAAGTGAAACTTATCAGAAAAATATCAAAAATTCAACCAAAGTAAATTTTTATATTCCACATTAAAATAAGTGTTTCATTTTATTATATTTAATATAAAAAACTGTCAAAAAATTTATTTGAAATGTGTGAACCATCAAAGGGTGGAAAAACTTCATTTTTTTGAAAAATACTTCTTTTATCCAAAAAAATGAATTTGTTCTTATATCATCTATAGAAAACATATATGTTTAATTTTAAACATTAGATTGATTGTGTTATATAAAAAATCCATTAGGAGTGATTTTAATTTTTTATAAATTCACTTATTTTCATTTAAATAGTTTTTCATAATAAAGTTAATACTATTCATGCATACCATTATAAGGACCAGGTTATAGTATTTAGTTATTCAACTATACTTGGTCCTACATGAAATTAATTCTATCAAAAGATCTTGAAATTTTGTTTAAGTAAAACCAAGTATAATGTTGTGTATACTGCACGCTAAGTCATTGTTGCATATAGCGCAAGCTTATCTTGGTGTAGCGTAAAACACCAAACATCCAAGAAATTAAAAATAATTTCTCTCATAAAATATAAGGGTGTTACCAGGGATAAAAAAAAATTTCACAAAAAATTGAATAGAATTCATAGTTACCCTCTATGGAATTATCATCTTGATATACACACTGAAAAAGTTCATGAAGGAGAATAAGGGGAGAGATTTCACTACATGGAACTGTGATGATATTATTCTTAAGTCACAATAACCAAACATGGGATGTAGAGGATTTGAAATCATACAAGGAGTATTCATAAACTTTAGGGGAAAACAATCACAACCCGGCCCAATGAGGCACTAGCTGCAACTACCCCAACCCCTCCTCTATATGCTCGGGGTTAGTGAGAAGTGCTGAAAGGCATAAATAATATGGGTGGCCTTTTAATAATGTACCTATATGTATGGACCCAACCATATCCACGCATAAGTGCAGAGGAATAATAAAAATATAAAAACTATAGAGAATAAACATTAATGTAAAAAATCTAGGATGTACATATGTATGGAATCATAACCATGGAAGTAAAAATGGGAAAAATACTTCCCCAACCAAAAAGATGTCCTAACCTAAAAACACTAGAAAAGTAAAGTGTTGAGAGAGCTCAGATCTAGATCTCCAACCCCTAACCACTATATGTGTTATAATGCACCAAGTTAATCCTATGATCATTTCTAATCAGAGTCAACATGTACATCCTATAAAAAAGACATGACACATGCACGAAAAGCCCTTGCAAGTGTGAGTATATATATACCCAGTAGGATTCCTTAAAATCTGAATGGGGAGAAGTAAAAGAAATGATAATAATAAACAACTGAACTCATAATAATAGAGAAATTAAATCCAAAAATATCGATACAAATAAATATATTCTCATAAAATAAAGCCTGATGATATAGAAAGGGGATCTCCATCTCACAGCCCAACCCATGTAAAGAGTCTCCCATCAGATATAAGTGGTCCATCAAAATTTCCCAACATCTCATATTTTTTCCCAAGAAAAATAAATGTTGATCCATACCTTTCCAATATGACACATAGTTGAGGGGACATAATCTTAAAGAAGAGGACTCATGCCATGGTACAATGGGAGTGTGCCACAAAAATCGTATAGGACATGTTCTCTAATTCCATATGAGGGTTCAACTCTAATAATCATGGAACCAAGACATATCCCCATTAGATAGTTCCACTCTAATATTAGATAAAGGACCCATTCCCTACCCCAGTGTGAGGGAGACACTCTACTAGTTAATAGAGGAATCATTCCCTATCCTACTATGTTGGTGCTACTATAACAGTCGATAGAGGACCCATGCCATGTCCTAGTAAGAGGGTTCTACTCTAATAGGCAAGGAACCATTCCTTGATTCTATAAGAGGGTTCCACTATGATGGACATATGACCCATTCCATGTCTCTATAGGAGGGTTCCACTCTGATATCTCAAATGATCTTACTTGATCCATCATCAATCATCACCTAAAGAAGTATCACACTCGTAAAAACTCTCCACATATCTCAAAATCCACCACAAAGGATACCCATCATGTTCTATGGGAAGAAAAACTAATGATAGCATACTCAAAAAGAAAAATACAGGTCCAAATTAAAGAGATAAAAGAGGTAGGAGTTTCCTAAAAAATGAGGGTACACGACATGTAAATGGACACACACGGCATGTAGTCCTTCCCTATTCCCTAGACATGTCCCTTCCAATAAAGAGATCAATGGAAATGTATCCCTATATTGCCTATAAGGGGAATAAATGACATCTATCATCCCACTAGGGCTAAGCCATGTTCTATTAGACATACAGGGGTCCTTCAGGCCATGTCTGTGTATACTGTCCATGTCTGTGTACCCTAGATGTCTGCGGGTACATGACATGTGCATTTCCATGCTTGTGTCTATGTACTCCAAGAGTTAAAATTGGGTCACCAACATCAAGTCACATAGCATGTGGGGGTCTCACATGGTGTGTGATATTTTACTCACCCAAAACCCTATCCACTATAGCCTGGAGGCTACATGCCGTGTGTTTTTAAAACTACAATGCATGTAGTCGGGGTTTTTAAAAAAATATCAAATCTGCTCCCAATGATCAAAATCAAGATCCTCCACAATAAATATATATTTTTTACCTCCTATGATCTATGGAAACATCCTATTGACAATATATTTGGTTCTCCGATTGGGATAAATCGAATCTCTGATTTTTCTTTCGATTCTGCACACACCGTTGTCACCTATAGGGCCTCCCATTACCACACCGAATATCCAAATCCATGATGATTTATCCTAAAAACCATAAATAATCATTATATATTCCCTATTCTCAAATCCATTCACCACATATAAATCTACCATGTATTTGGGGGTCCGATCATGCTTGATCCCACTTGACTATGTTTAACCATGAATCCTATAGGATAATGATAAATATTGCAAAGAATTGTGGGGAGAAATAACATTAAAAATATCTAAAACAATCATTATCAAAGAGATCATGGGAAAAAAATAATAAGTGGGGATATCTAGGATGATAAACATGGAACAATAAATATTAATCTATGATAGTAAATAATTCGGATACGTGGGTGCATGAAGAGGATTGGAAAGAATGCAGATCAAAGGAAAGGAATTGATCAGGCTCAATAATTTAATCATAATGGAATAAATCCACATATGATGATACCAGCTTTATTCAGTTCATTCATTTTATGAATAACGTTCTTTCCAATAATATAGAAATATCCTTTTTAACTACATCTCAATTCTGCATGATCTTATTTTTGGTTTTTTACTATTCTCAAACTGCTAATGAAGAGTGTGGAATTATCCTTCCAAAAATCCCTAGGTTATAATGAAAAGATTAATGATTTTTTATAATAGAATATTTATATAGATTTAAATATTAGGTGATTAAAATTAAATATTTATGTTAATTAATTTAATTTAAATGCCCTTGACAATGGTCTCTCTATCTGAATGTTCGGTACATACCAATTTTTGGACGTGCCTTGGGTGAACCTCACATTTTGGATTCAACCGTGGTATCTAAAATTTTAACTAAGACCGTACTTAAGCTTTTTAACATTATTTTAGAAAACTATGCATGCGTAATATAATATATATTACATGGGAAAATAATTCTAGATATATATCAATGTCTAAAATCTAAAAATTTGGTCTCTACATTATATTCTACTACAATTTTTTCATTTTCAAAACAATAAAAAACGAAATAAAAATCTAGGGATACTGAGCCCACATTTGCATATGCCGCTCCCAAGGGCTCTGATGCATGCACCCATGCTTCCAAAACACATAAACCAAGGGGATGATCCATACATTAAGGGTCATATCCTATCAACCATCAATCTCTAATGGGTGTTCCATGAAAATGAATCCATCCTTGATGTCTAGATTGACCTAGTTAATAATTTGTGTAGGGTCATGCACATATCTGCTTATCCTTGACACATCGATGACATCATTCACTAACTCCAAAAATGGGGGTAGGGTGTGGTAGTAGTAAAACTCTTTATCTCTCTATAATATCTCAAACAACCCTATAAACCTCAAGGATAGATTTACTCCTCAAATGAATCTCTTTAATCCTCCTCATGGGGAGACTCACATAAAAATGTGCTCTCCCAACTTGAACTCCACGGGACTATGATGTCTATTTGTATAAGGTTTTTCTTCTTCTTTGGACTATCCTCATCCACTCACATATCACTTGGACCTTCTCTTTCATCACCTACGCCATCCAAAGCCAAGTAGCGATGCCTCACGAATCTTGGCCCAGAATAAGGGTGACCTGTAGGGTCTCCTATACAGGGCCTCGAAAGGCTTCATTTTGATATTATAGTGGTAGATTTTATTTTATGAAAACCCTAATAGTGTAATTTAGCAATCATATATTTGGTTGAAGTCTAACATATATTCCCTCATCATATCCTTTAGCACCTAGATAGTATGCTTAGTTATCCAATCTTTCTAGGGGTGAAAGTATGTACTCATCCTCATATAGGACTCAAATTCATTCAAAAAGATCCCCAAAACCATGTTGTGAATCTTATATCAGGGCTAGATAAAATCATTGAGGGTACACCATGAAGGAGAATGATCTACCATACATACAAATTTCCAAAACTCACCATTGAAATTTGGTCCCTAATAGCATGAAATTATGGAGACTTCGTAATTCGATTAAATATCACCCACATGGAATCATAGAATATCATTATACATGGAAACCCTACCAAAATCCCATTAATATTCCATCCCACTTCCACTACAAGATCTTAAGAGGATACTATAACCAACTGTACCTTGATTCTCATCCTTCACCTGCTGACACGTGAGGCACCGAAATACAAACTCGTCTATTCTCTACCTCCTAAAGAACACCTAAAATGTTGGTAAAGGTCTCTATACATCACCCCCACACTTGGATGTACAACCAAAGGAGATGGATGATGCTCTCTCATAACCTCCTCCAACCTCATGACTACGACCTCCTTACATTGCTAGAATGGGATGAAATAATTCTCTTATTCAGAAAATCCATTTGGTGATTCTCTTGAGGATATCTAGTCACATAATACATCATAGTCGATTTCTCCCAACTAGTACTCTCTCACACATTGGATAAGTGTAGGAGTCTGCACCCTCAAATGAAGGAAATTTTCACCCTCCTCCACAACCAGGGTTAGCTATAACAAAGCTAACTACTCAGAAGCCTCCTCCAAAAAGTGAGCCTGGTAATTCCTAATAAGGGAATCTACCACCACATTTCTCTTCCATAGATTATAAATAATCTCAAATTCATAGTTCCACAGGAACTCTAAGTATTGCCTCTACCTTAGGTTCAAGACATTTTACATGAATATGTACATGAGACTCTGATGGTCTGAGTAATCAAAAAATTACTCTCATAGAATGTAGAGCCTCCAATTCCTCTAAGTGAAGATAATTACTACCAACTCTAGGTCATGAGTATCAACTACATTGAACCATTTATGATAATTCCCTACTACTACATCAACACATAGTCTATCCCAGCTATATAGCTATCACAATACACTATTTACTCCACACCCTCCTCTGATATTCTCAAAAAAGGAGAAATCCTTAACCTCAGCCTCAACTCCTTAAATTATCTCTGGAACTGATCAGTCTAGTTAAATGAATTCCCTTTTACCATAAAGGTAATAAAAAGTGATTCAATCATGTTGATGTCTAGCGAAAACCTCTTTTAGTATCCCACCAAGCTAGGAAAACTTTGCCCCTCTGAAACACTCGTTTGTGGATCCTGTGAATGCACTGCATCAATCTTCACTGGGCCCACAACAAATCCATGATAAGATCTATCATGACCTTGGAAGGTAAAATCGTTGATCCAGAACTAGAACATCAAGAGATTACTATAAATATGGATCTATCAAAGAAAATATTGGACCATAATCATGTACTTTTCATGTTCCTCCTCTAACACAAAAGAGATGAGTATTTCATCAATAATTACAATAATAATTTTTTCATGGTATGGCTAGAAAATATAGTTCACCAAATCCATATAAAGGGGAATTTATCCCACCAAAAGGAATCACTAGTAACTCATAGTGTCAATAGAAACATCAGAATACCATATTTGTAATATCAACCTCATGAACACTCAACTAGTGGTAGTAATACATGGGATCAATCTTATATAATCATATCATTCCCAAAAACTGATTAAAGAGTTCTTCAATCCTTTGTAAGGGGTACTTGTTCATTATCATGGTGCAATTCGATTGATGATAATAAACACAAAGATTCAAGATCTTATATTCCTTTTTTCAAGAATGGTGGATATTCCCATGGGGACACACCGGGTTTGATAAAACCCTTCTCTCAAAAGCTCTCCAACTTCACCCTTATCTCTCAGAGCTCAGTATGGGCCATCCAATATTCCACAAAAGATATCAGAGTGGTCCTAAGATGCAATTTGAAGAAAATATCCATCTCCCTCCTCCTAGGTAGTCCTAGAACAACCTCATGGAAGGTTTCAATATAATCCTCCATAACTTGGGTAATCTAAATGCATAAAGGGACAACATCACCCAAAAATTCACTCACCGAATCCTGGGTGATGGGTTGCAGACTCATACTCACAAAACTCACTCATCCTGAAGATATCTCTCTCCCCTAAAAAAGATAATATTTTCCCATTAGTACAAAGAAATATGAATCATATTTGGTGTATTAAATCAATGTTTTGATCATGAAAAAATAATCCATATCCAAGATGAAATAGTATTGTTTCATCACGATGACGAAAAGGTCTCATGGGAAACAATCTCCACTATGTGGTTTCTTGAACTACCAAAAAATAATTGATATAGAAGAATTATTACCCATAGGAACCTTAAGAAAAAGGAGCTGGGACAACATATCAACTGGTAGATCCAGCTGTCACACCAAGAGTAAAGAGTTGAATGAATGACTCATGACTATGTCAAATAGTAACAATTCCAGAGTATTATAAATGTAGATCGTACCTTTAATCAAACCGTGTTCCACTAGGTCATAGTCCTCCATAAGCTAAACCTACCCAAAACCCTGAGTGCTAACTCCCCAAACCTGAAATGGGTCACCTAGTGGTGGTGGTGGAAGGAGCTCATAAAGTCATTCACCCCTTAAATATCCTCCTATAGGATCCACACCAACTTCTCTATCAGCTCCACCACCCTGGGTGCCACCCAACCCTCACCTTGGAGATCCCTGATCATGAAACTACCTCTACTATGGCGGTCCATCCATTATCTTCCTACCCTCCTCGACATGCATGGTCTACACCACACCTCTTCAGGCTACCCTGGTCCTCCATGTGGACCCTGTTTCACCAAACCTCGTGTACGAGTCTCATCATGATAAGATATATTGCGATAAGATCTTATAAACTAGTTCTTGTTAGACACTAAAGATGACCTAGCCCTATAAAATCCATTTCCAGCTATAGCTACCTAGTGTCCTTCTAATCAGAATCTCTCCATCACTAACACCATCCCCAACACTCGTACATATGTGTGAATGCATAGTGGTACAACAATGGCACAAATGTCTCTATAGAGACCTTTCTAAAACATTTTCACTTGGAAGTATCCATCTTGAATCATGTCAAATGAGTATCATGCATGGTCTATAAACCTCCCAACATATTCAGAAATTTCCATCCCTCCCGACTGAAGCTCCCAAACCTCAAGAATTTAAACTGAGCACAAGAATGAGGGGTAGTAATTCTCAAGAAATAGCCACTATAATTCGGTCCATGTGAGTGTAAACTCACCATGCATCTTTGTGACAAGAATCCTCCAATTCCCAACAAATATATGGAATTGACTAGCTACTAGTGAAACCACTTAATCAGTTAGTGTATGGATATGCTTGAAAACTAAGATCATCCACTATAAAAAATACTCCACTTCCAAGGGATCTGTCTCTCCATGGAACCTCAATGTCCTCTAGTAGTGGAACTCACAGATTCCACTAAGCCTATATGCATTCTAAAATGAATTTTCTAGGACAATCATTTTCTCAACTAGAAGGTGTTATAGTACCTTCATAACTAGAGGAATAATCACACATGGTGGCCCCTGGTTTTAGGCTTTATAACTCCTCGAATCATAATTAAAATCAGATATTTTTAACATTGATGGATATCTTCAAAGAGGCATCGTAAAAAATTAGTCAAGATAATCCATGGTTATATGGGAATACAAATATGGGGAGATTACTCAAGAAGGATAGTGAAAAGGATCAATTGTATATGATGCATGTATCATTGATTCTTGCAACAAGTGTATCGGTATGCTGAGTCAAAAATAAGTTAGTCGGAGTAAAATTGGATATATATTTTGAAAACCACACCAACACTAGGTTCTCCAACTTGAGAGACACACTCAATAGACTTTGACACTGTTTTCCTAAATCCCAACTAAATCCTCATAAGGGGACAACTCCAAACACTATCCCAAGGAATTAAATCCTGTGATACAAATCTATAATGACCCACCCCTATGGGGCTCAAACTGAAATAACCCCAAGACCAGCTCCATAGGCCATGGGATAGTGACAAGAACTGAATGTAATTATTAATATGGGAGTCATTTTTCTAATGTTTCTATACACACATGCTCGACCATCTTCATTTATAAGTGTATAAGGATAAAAAAATAGATGAATCCTCCGTAGAATAACCATGCATGTAAAACCTCAAGGAAGTAATACTATATGAAAGAATATATTGGAAAGTAAAAAAGGGGAAAATACATACCTTAGTTGAAAGATGTCCCAACCTATCAAAACTGTAAAAATAAAGTAATGAGAGAGGATGAATCCTAATCTTCGAGCCTCGACCATGGTACATAGTCTAGCTCATCGAGGTATCCCTATGATACATTATAATCACCTCCTACCTATCCATCATCTTCATATGACATTACTGGTGTGGGAAAATCCAATGTAGAGGTGATAATATACATACTTAGTATGATGCCCGAAAAATATGAAGGGGGTGCAGTAAGAAACACCATAGGGATAGAATGCTCATAATATTGAATGATAAAAACAAAATCCCACAAAAAGTGGGTGTATATATATATATATATATATGAATATATATATATAATCATAAGAGAAACCAAAATGATAGTGAAAGGGGGTCACCATCTCATAGCCTAACACAAGTAATGTGTCTTCCATTAGATCTACGATGTCCATCATTCATGCCCAATATCTCAAGAATCTACTCGAATAATCATCCTTGTCAAGCCACACCTCTACAATATTCTACATAGTTGATGGGGAAAAATATCGAAGCAGAGGACCCATGAACTAGTACAAAAGGAGGGTGCCACTCAAATAGTAGTGGACCCATGACCTGACACTACAGGAGTGTTATACTCTGATAGATGAGGACCCATGCCCTATCTCCACATGAGGGTTCCACTCTGATAATCAATTGAGTACTCATGTGTTGTAATAATAGGTGGGTTATAGTATAATTGTAAATAGAGGACCCATTTACATTCCCAATAGAAGGGTTCCACTCTAATAGTCAATAGAAGACACATGACTTTCTCGTGTAGGAGGGTGGCACTATAATAGTTGTTGACACATTCTATAACTCCATAGGACGGTGACACTATGATGAATAGTGGATCCATGCCCTGTCTCCAATGGTGGGTTCCACTCTGATATCTCTGATGATCTTACCCAATCAATTTAGTCATCAAGCATCGCCTAAAGAAGTGTCACACTCAAAACATCATGAATTGTATCTCAAAATACACCATGATGGAAACCATAACATTCTATATGGAAAAAAACTCACGATATACTACATGTGGGTCAAATATATGAGTCCAAAATATAGAGATAAAATAGGTAAATGTTTTCTAAAAACTGATGGTACATGACATGTAAGGGGACCCACATGGTGTGTGGTACAACCATTTTGTCTAGTTGTGCCCCTACGAATACACTGAACATTAACAATGTTGCTCAATATGGTGTGTAATTGGACTATACAATGTATCTCAAACATCTGGGGAAGATCCAAGTTCTCTTGGACTGGCCTGTTTCTTTCTGGCCATGTCTGTGTATAGTAGTAATGTCAGTGTACTGTATTTAAGTGATAGTACATTGTATGTGTTTGGCCATACACATGTCAGTGTACTCCTAGATTAAATATCATTTTTACAACACCGACTCACATAGAGTGTGGGGGTCCCACATGGAATGTGATATTTAACTCACCCAAAACTCTTACCAATATAGTTTGGTGGATACACGCCATGTGTTCTTCAGATTATATAACGTATAGTCGAGGATTTCATAGAATCTCATATCAACTATCTGTGATCCAAATATGGATCCTAGGCTAAAAATTACACCATTTGACCACTTTGGAACATTGGAAACCTCATCCAGCTATCTTTTATAGCCCTCAAGTGGCCAAAAATAGATCTATGACTCGTCACGCAAAACTCCATGCACTGTCATTTCCCATGGCACCTCCCGATGCCACACTGGATCTCTATATCCATATTTAAATCAACCACAAATCAAAAGTCATAATGAACGATTATATATCCTCATATCCATTCACTTATCGTGAATCATACACATATCTGGGGATTCGATCATTCTCGATCCCACTAGACAAATGTTGAACCATGGTATCCACATGACAACGATGAATATCAGGAAGAACCATAGTGTGGAAAAAGAAACATAGGTGAAAAAATCATTATCCAAGTGTTTATGGAAAAAATTAAAAATTTGGGATATCTGGGGATAGAAACATGGCACAATGGGGATAAATTGAATAAAATAAATTAATCTGATACGTGGGAACATGAAATGTCTAATAATGAACATAGATTAATGGAAATGAATTGTATAATCTAAATGATTTAATCATAATGTCAGAAATAAAAATATTATGAGACTTACCTCAATTCAAATTTTTCACTGTCAAAAAACATTATCACCAGTGAAGGAGGAAGATTTGTTGCATTCACTACATCTAAAATTTCTAGTAACTATTTTCCCGTCACCGCCCAATCTCAAACTGCTAGTGGAGAATGTGGAATTATACATTAAAATTACCGATGGATATGGGGCTAACCCAAGTTATTTTTTATAAAACAATATTTATAGATGTTTTAATATTTGTTCATTTAAATTACCTAATTATATTAGTCAAGTAATTTAATTTAAACTCACATACACATGGTCTCAGCCTTCGAAAATCCCACACCGACCAACTTTAGGTCGCACCGAGGGTAAAACTCACATTATGGATTCAACCATGGTCTAATATATTTGACCTAGGAATCCATGTTTATAGTTATAATATTATTTTAGAAAAACTAGTTTCTATGTAATATAAATATAATTAACATTTTTATAAAATTAATTTTGGGCACATCGAGCCTTAGAATCATGCATCATCTCAGCTCCTACAATTGAGGATATTTATTGATATATTTCAATGTTATACAAGTAAAAAAGGGTCTCTATAAAATCCTTATATCAGGTAGTGTTTGAAGAAAATAGGATGAGAAAAAATAGAGGAAAGAGATAGAGAGATAGAGAGAGAGAGAGAGAGTTTGTGTGTATTAAAAATATTACCCAAGTAAGTTTCATATATATCCCACTTTGACAATGAATTAATTCCTAAAAATTTCGTTACAAACAATAAAGAGTAGAAGAGTCATATTAATCCTCACTTATTAATCCAAGAGTTACATTTCCATTTTAAATCCTGTGTAAATTAATAGAGGAGTCAAATATTAATTTTATAAGTTTCTCCTTTTAATTAATTAAACATCATTTCAAATAAAGTATTTTTATTTTATGAACTATATTATAATCATTCTAGTATTTTACACAATCATTTAACATGATTTATAGCCTAAATAACTCATTCCTTCCCTTAAAATTGATTTGTCGTTGTTATAGGGAGGAAAAACAATAAAATATGGGTGAAATAAGATGATTATTTTGAATAGGCCCCCTGCATAGGGGTAAACATGTTTACCCATTTGTAGCATAGGAAGAAGATTAAATGTAAGGGTAATTTTATTTAACATTACACAGTGCAGATCCAAACCTTTATACAAGTATTTTGAATTCCCAATGACCCCTATGTGAACTCAATCGACCTTTATAAGTATTTTTAGAATCTCAACTTACCTGTACATAGCCTATGAAATTCAATACATTCCTTTACAAAAGCATAAGAAATATTGGGCTACCATTATGAAGGCTTTATAAAATACTACTTACCCTAATGTATGTTCTTATAATTTAACTCACTTTTACACAACCACATAAATCCTATTCCTACAATCACACAACTTATCAAAAAGGCCACCTTACCTTCATTCAAGGACTGGGATCTGTGTAAAGGTAAGATTAAATTTAAAATTCAATAAATTTTAATATAATAATAATTTAAATAATATGGAAAGAAATTTATTATTATTCTAAAATTACAAAATTTAAATTGAAAATATTTAAATCACTTAAAACTCCCATATTAATTCCAAAATCTAAAAAGTAAAATTTAAAACATTAATATTACATTATTAATTTTTAATACCATTTAAACTAAACTCCTTAAATATACAAATATTAACATGAAACACTAAACATCCTATAATGACAATGGAAGGACTCGGGGATAAATCAAGCCTTTAAGTTAGATAGCTCTCAAAATGTTAACATCCCTGAGAATATAAGACTAATATCAGAGAATAAGATAGTGTATGAATGATATTCCATCCCTTGAGATACCCTTAAAGGATCTCACTATCAAAAATTATTAGACAAAACGTCACAAGAATTATAAGAAGAATACAACATCACTATGACACATAGTATATTCCTGAAAGATATACCTCTCAAATAAGGATAAATCCATTAATGAGAATATATATAGTGAAAAAAATTTAAAAGAATATCATGAACCAATCAAAAATCAATAAACCATATGACATAAATCAAACAACTAATATCTTGGGATATGGAGCACACTTCCTAGACTATTATTCCGAATTAAATTCAAAAAAATCATAGTAAACATGTAACACCCAAAGCTTCTATGGTACGATTCTTTTTGAATAATACAGTAGCATGTGTTGTACACAACTTTGAGATTCTAACACACCAAGACCAATCAAAGTAGTCGTTATGAATAGTAATACCCACATTTTGAAATTTTACAAATTTTATCTTTCAAAATGGACTTCATTTTTGGATTTGGAATATCGAAATTATCCTAGGGTGAATTTTTGGTATTTTTCTGAAAACTTCCAATTTTTGATGAATAGTGAAAAACACAGAGTTATTGGTTAAAACTGACTTTTTATTTAAATAATTACTTATTTTATTTAAATTTATTTTAGGTCAAAATATATATATAATACATATATAAGTTCAATGTAATTAATTAGAGTCGGTTTATAAAAAATTTAGACATATAAAAATTTTATTGAACTTTTCACCGTCTTTTACCCATCTCCTACGAGAATTTGAAAATTCACATAAAACATAATTTTACCGCTACTGTGAGTGGAATTTGGAAAATCCAAGAGACACAGATAATATCAAGGAGTAAAATGTGGTTCAATAAGATAAAAATAATTTTTGTTAAATAGTAACTTTTTACTTTTATTTACCACGGTTAAAAGTAAATAGGGTAATTAAGGGTAAAAATGATATTAATATTACAATAAAACATGTCCTAATTCTATTGGACAAGTGTAACTCGACCATAAACAACCTTAGGAAGATAATATTATCATTTAGGTCCACTTGGATTAGATTAGGACATTTATTATTATTTAATTCAAAGAAGAGTTAAAAGAGTTAAAATCAAGGTTTAATTATTAAAACATTTTTAATATAGGGTTATACATATGATAAATTCGATTGTAAATATTCATTTGAAATCTAAAAATATTTCATACTTAATGGTATTTTATTTATAATTTTTAGACATTAAATAATATAATTTATTTATGACAAAATGGTGATGAAGTAATTACCTAATTAATGAAATATTAAAATAATTTATATTATAAATATCCAAATAAATGTAATTTGAGACTTTTTATGAATAAAACTAATTTTATCGGTTAATATGACATGTTATTATGGATTTAATTATGTTTTTTAGAAGTAATTATGCTGTTACGATTATCACAAAAATCAAACACCAAATTGGGTCAAAATTGACATAAAAGAGTTTTTAAAACAAATATTATATTATCAATTTATATTATATTCCAAAAAATCTAAGGTTCGTCTAGGAGACTCAAATAATGATAGGTGTATCATTAATGGACCACTTGGGATCCGTTGGAAGTTTATAGTATGTTTATTAACTATATAATATAAAAATACAAAGAGACATGGTAAGTGTCAAACTAATTAACTAAGAGTTAAAACTAAATGACAAGGTAAATAAAGTGACACAAACCTATCTAAAACCTATTGGTTGAGTGGTTTTCGACCCATCCTCACCTTAAACTTTAAATAATCCACTTTGGATCCATTATAAATCGTATATGGATTTATTATAAAATAATATTTCTAGCTTTTCCAAAGGTGCCCCTCAACCCTCTTATATAAGGGCACTCCCCCTTTTCACTAATTCACACATCAAAAGTTTTTTGGATCGGCCAGCCCTTCCCAAATACTCTCTAAAATTCCCTAAATTCATCCTAGAGGCCTTAGTTTGATCATAAAGCTAACTTAAGGATCCCTTTTGACCAAATCAAAAGGAAGAACCCGAAGAAGAGGAAATGTTTTCACCACCCTATTTCAAGTTCCTTTCTTCTTCAACTTCTTATTGATTTGTTATTTCCATTCTAAAATAATAACTCCAGTATCTTCTATATAATATGATGTTATTATGAATATGGTACAACCATATTCAGTATTTTATCCATCTTTTAAATGACATGTCACCATACGTGCGTACGTACGGCTTACCGTCTCCACGTCGTGGTGTAATTGTTATTCAGTATATTATTATTTGGATGGGTATAATAATGTTGTGTAATTCATGTATATAATAAATATAACATGATAATGATTCTGTATATATGATATACCATCCAATTATATATTATTTTAATATCAAAAGAATGATATTTTCGCTCGTGCGTACGTACGGACTACCGTCTCCATGAACGCGATGAGATTCATTCCCCATCGTATCCATTCAAGAATAATTCTAATTTGATGATTAAAAGTAAATTTTAATAACTTTATATCATTATGGATATGAATAATATACAACCTATCCACAAAAAACATTCCTTATGTAACAAAACATATAAAATAAAACGAGTAAGTTAAGACCGGAAACGATGATAATACTAAGATATTATTAACCAATCAATGTTAAAAGATCATATATGATATCATATTAATGTATACGATTATTTTATAATTTAATAAAAATTAATTCACCATTATACGGGAGGTTAACCTACCCTCAACCCAGGAAAAGTACAAGGTAAGGGTTTATTTTACTATCTCTTCATTATTTGAGGATGTTTATACGCAATTATCTACTGGGACCTCTTTATCATTCACATCTGTGTTTCTTAAAAATGTATTTCAAATCATTCTTACTATTTTAAAGACTATGGGATAAAGTCATTTATACCCTTTTTGACTTTTTATATGATTTTTATAAAGGAATCTTTCTTTCGTTTTCCAAACAAGGTCCCTTTTAACCTTTTCGATAGAATTAAGGTAAGAATGTTTTTTTAACTTATACAGCGGGTGTGGCTATTTTCCACCATTATAAAATCTTCAAAGCTTCCCTTACAAGATTATAAGAAAATTTTCAAAGTAAATGTTTTATTTTATAATTATGTGACTTTTAAATGATTTCAAAAAAAGAGATATTTCTCTCAAATAGTTTTGATTTCATCTATGTCAACATCCTTTGATGGATTTTAAGCTTATTTGAAGTTGATTTATTGTAATACAATAATTACATATTGTATTGAAGGATTTGTGATATGTTTGAATATGGATGTTTTATTTTTATACCATTCATGGTTTATGGATAAAGTATTGACATTTCGTATGCTAGTTTTAATACGAATATTTATGTTATATTTAAACCTGTTCATATGAGGAATGTATTGGACTTAATAAGTGACGGGTGGAGCCCACTATAGCTCCTCGATGCATCGGTGGGTCTCATGAGACAAACTAGTGTCTTGGAAAAAGGACTTGACAAAATCTTATTTTTAGTCTTGGCACAAGGCCTTGGCTATATGGTTATGATAGTCTGGCATTATGCATTCCATCATTATGAAAGTGGATATTGATATTGCATGTGATTATTAGACTAGTAGAATATCCATGTGAATAAGTAAGTGGACTTATTTCATTTTATCTTTTCCATATTATGGTGAAGTTCAAGTTTAAAAGGCTTTTGTTTTAGTTATACATTGCCTTAAATGTTTATGCTTATTTATGAATGTTTCGGCTATATTGTTATCCTTACTGAGCATCTGAGCTCCCCCCTTTCAATGTTTTATTTTACCCAGGATGTGAAGAAGTAATTTATGAATGACCTGCAGGGATAACATGAGGGGATATGAAGACAAGATGTTGTTGTAGTAGTTTTCACTTTATGATTTAATGTAAACTTTATGAATGTATCTAGTTATTCCAAGGCTACTAAACTAATCGGTCTTTCGAGACTTGATATTTTGTGATCATGCCAATATTATGTAATAATGAACCGAATCTGGGTAACTGGGGTCAGGGCGTTACAGTTGGTATCATAGGAGGTTTATTACAAACCTTGGAAGCTATATTTAGATAAACTCTGATTAGAGCACATAGACCTAAGATGGACATTGAGGATTAGTATAGAATAACTTTTTAGAATTTTGGTATTGTAGAGATTTTGTGAGTTTTCCGAGAAATACATCCACGTATGGATACGAGAAGGTAGAGGCGGATCTGGCACAGATGTACCTAGGGGTAAAACCTGAAAACACCGCTTTGAACTAGACTCGAACGAGAACTGGTGCACGACAACAGGCCCTGCTGCACTCTTGGTTACGACACTCCCAGGGGATATGCTTAGGATAATTCTCATTTTCTTTACAAACCATTATGAAGGGTTTATGATTATATACTTCCTCAAAGAAAACTTTTTTATGATAATGGATTATATCCATAAATAGTTCAATTTATGCTAAGTGTTTTACAAGTATGGAATTATGTATTTTGACTCATAAACTGATCTAGTTTATACCATTGTTTAGAAATGGTGCCTAGTGGAAGAAATGGAAATTTTATCAATGCACGCACTCCATGTAGGTATTTCCCACCTACTCAAGATAATTATAGTGGTGCTGGTGATGCAACTGGTGCTGATCAGCTAATCACCATACTGGGACAACTCACTCAGGTTATGAATAATAACCTTACCTATATGGAGCACCCTAATCATCAGTGTGGAGGATCAATGTTAGATCACTTCAGGAGGCAACAACCACCAATATTCAATGGGAGTAAAAATCCATTGGTAGCTGAGCAATGGATAAGTTCCCTAGAGAAAATATTTTAGGCTTTGGGGATTACTGAAAGGGAAAAAGTTATCATGGAAGTTTACCGCCTCACTGGAGATACTGATCAATGGTGGTCATTGATTCAAAACACGAAGGAAGATGATGAAGTATAAAATATGGAAAAGAGGGAGTTCAATGATCTGTTTTTAGAAAAAAACGGTCCTCGTGACCATCGAGGAGATATGGAAAGTCAATTTCTGAGCCCGAGGAAAAAAGGAGGATGAGAATGTCAGAAAGTATGAGGATAAATTTACAAGGTTAGCAAGGTATGCTGGAGATTATATACGTAACCCAAGAAGTAAGATTGATTGTTTCTTTGAAGGGTTAAAACCATTTATTCATCGAGCATTAGTGTCACAATCCTTCGCATCATACGAATATATTGTCTCATGAGATATCAAGACAGAAAAGGAATTCTCTATGTCTTATAACTTTATAGAAAATCAGGAGAAGAAGAGATCTGTTGATCAATCTGGGAATGTAAATAAGGGGAAGACGGGAAAAGTTGAATATCCATCCTGTTGTAAATGTGGGAAGAAACACCACGGTACTTACTTAAAAGGAATTTTAGCCTGTTACAAGTGTGGTGAAAAAGGCCACCAAGCTCGTGATTTCAAGGGGAAGATTGAAGCTACCGATGTCCAATGCTACAATTGTAGGGAGATGAGACATTATGAAAATGAATGTCCTAAGCGTCAAGGGAACTTACCTCAGAAAAGGCCAAGTGATCAAGGCCAATCTTATGCTATTACTACTGTTTAGGTAGAAGCTCCGAAATACATGGTGGCAGGTAATTTTATGGTTTCCTCATGTTTAGAAAATACATTATTTGATTCTAGATCATCACATTGTTTCATATCTTCCCATTTTTCAAAGAAAATTAGATATTTCCAATTTGATTTAACAATGGATTTGTCAGTTAAAACTCCAAAGGGAAGTATCATTGCAACAAAGTTTTGTGAATCAGTCCCCATTAGAGCACAGAAATTTTCTTTATCCGCTGATCTCATCATCATACATGTGATTGAGTTTGATATAATCCTCGGTATGGATTGGATTTCGGACCATGGTGTGAATATTTATTGTAAGAAGAAGAAGGTTACGATTTTTGATGATGATAATAAGGAACACCTTATCTATAGAGCAGAATCGTCACCACCTAATTCTTATCTTGATCCACCCCCAGTAGCTCAACTAAATTCAATTATTGGGGAGGAAGAAAATGAAATTACAGTGGGTGAGGAATGGAATGTTCAAGTAGAGGACGTACCTATTGTGAAAGAATATGTACATGGGATTCCGGAAGATTTAGCTAGGCATCCTCCAGAACGAGAAGTTGAGTTTTCCATTGATTTAATTCATAGATCATGGCCTATATCAAAGAACCCTTATAGAATGGCCACTGTGGAATTATTTTAACTAAATAAGCAACTAGAGGAATTGAGTAATAAGGGATTTATTCTCCCTAGTGTTTCTCCATGGAGATCCCATGTTCTTTTTGTTAAAAAAAATATGGATATATGAGGTTATGTATCGACTACTGGGAGATCAATGCTATAACAATAAAGAACTAGTATCCCTTACCATGCATTGATGATTTACATGACCAACTGCATGGAGCTCAATAATTTTCTAAGATTGACCTTTGATCTGGATATCATCAGTTGTGTGTGAAGAAGGAAGACATTCCAAAGACAGTGTTTCGAACCAGGTACAGGCATTACTAGTTTACAGAAATGCCTTTTGGGCAGACTAATTCACCCTTTGTATTCATGGATCAAATGAATAGAGTTTTCAAATAATATCTCGATGATTTTGTGGTTGTATTTATTGATGATATCTTGGTATACTCTAAATGCTACGAAGATCATGAAAATCACTTGTGCATTATCCTAAAGACTCTAAGAAGACATGAGTTATATGGGAAGTTTAGCAAGTGTGAATTCTCGCTTGTGGAGATTTCTTTTCTTGGCCGTATTGTCTCTAAAGATGGAATCTCTGTAGATCCTTCTAAGACCAAGGAAATCCAAGAATGTCCTGCACCGACGAGTATAACTGAGGTATACTGTTTTATTGGATTAGCGGGTTATTATCGACGTTTCGTCCAGAATTTTGCCCAGTTGTCTAACCCATTTACAAAGCTCACATGTAGAGGGGTTAAATTTGTTTGGACAAAAGAGTGTGAAGAATGTTTTGAAAAACTGAAGAGAAGATTAGTCAATGCTCCTATATTGTCTCTACCATCAGGGAATGATGGGTTCGTTATTTATAGTGATGCATCGATGAAAGGACTTGGTTGTGTCCTTATGCAGAATGATAGGGTTATTGCCTATGCATCACGACAATTCTAGATTCATGAGGAAAAAAATCCTACTCATGATCTTGAGTTAGCTGGTGTAATCTTTTCTTTGAAGATATGGAGACATTATCTCTATGGTGAAAAATGTGAGAGATATACCGATCACAAGAGTTTGAAGTATATTTTCTCACAGAAAGAACTCAACATGAGTCAAAAGATATAACTTGAATTACTCAAGGATTATGATTGTATGATGCACTACCACCCAGGGAAGGAAAATAAGGTGGAAGATGCTTTGAGAAGAAAAGGTCATGGAGTTTTGAACAATATGAGAATTGAAAGGGATCCAATTTTCATGGATCTAGTGAAGATGGACATGGGAATAACAATGGAAGGTGAAACATCAATGCTTTTTCAAATGGTTTCCAAACCATCTTTACTAGAAAGGATTAAGAGTTCTTAGACCGATGATGAAGAATTTCAAAAGAAGATTAAAGCTGTGAAATATGGGAGATTGAGTGACTTTTTGTATGAAGATGGAATTTTGAAATTTGGGAAGAGACTTCGTGTTCCCAATATATCTGGTCTAAAAAGGGAATTGTTGGATGATTTTCATACCTCCAATTTCTCTATACACCCTTGGAGCACCAAAATGTATAGATATTTGAAGGAATGTTTTTGGTGGGACAACATGAAGAGGGAGATTACAGATTTTGTGTCAAGATGAATGGTTTTTCAACAAGTGAAAGCTGGAAGGCAACAGCCTGGAGGAGTCATGCATCATCTTCCCATACCGGAGTGGAAATGGGATAATATTACAATGGACTTTGTCGTGGGACTACCAAGGTCTCATAGAAGGAATGATGAAATATGGGTTATTGTTGATCGTCTTATGAAGTCAGTACATTTTCTTTCTATAAGAGAAGATCTACCACTAGAACGTCTAGAAAGACTATATATTAATGAATTTTTGAGACTTCATGGAGTACCCCTATCGATTGTTTCTGATCATGATCCACGTTTTACTTCAAGATTCTGGAAGAGTCTTCAGAAGGCCCGGGATACTGAACTCTATTTGAGCACTGCCTACCACCCTCAAACAGATGGACAATTAGAACAGTCTATTCAAACCTTAGAAGACATGTTGAGATCTTGCTCACATGACTTTCAGGGTATGTGGGATCAATATTTACCTCTGGTATAATTTTCCTATAACCATAGCTTCCATTCAAGTATTCGAATGGTACCATATGAAGTGTTATACGGAAAAAGATGTCGCACACCAACCTGTTGGGATGACGTTGGTGAAAGAAAACTGGTAGGCCCAGAAGTGGTGGAGGAAACAATGGAATAGGTAAAGGTAATCCAAAACCACATCAAAGCAGTTCAAAGTCGGCAGAAGATCTATGCCGATAACCAAAGGAAGGATTTGGAATTTCAGGTAGAAGATCATGTTTTCTTGAAGGTATCTCCATGGATGGGAGTTATACATTTCGGTTAAAAGGTTAAATTGAGTCCAAGGTACATCAGACCTTTCTAAATTCTAGAATGAATTGGGGCTGTAGCTTACCGTTTGGCAATGCCATCAAATCTCTCCAAAGTTCACGATGTGTTCCATGTATCACTTTTGTGGAAATACATGCCTGGCCCAATGCATGTACTCACCTATGAGGAATTAGAACTAGAACCTGATCTGTCTTATTGCGAAGAGCTCATCAAGATTCTTGATACAAGAGAACAAGTGCTGAGAAACCAGACGACTTGTCTGGATAAAGTTCTGTGGAGAAACAATAAAATGGAAGATGCATCATGGGAAACCAAGGAACTTATGATGAAGAACCACCCGAGTCTTTTCATGTGGTAGTATTCTAGAAATTTCGAGGATGAAATTATTTGAAGGAGGGGAGAATGTAACACCCCAATCTTCCACGGTATAATTCTCAATGAATAATACAGTATCGTGTGTTGTATGCAACTTTGAGATTCTAACACACTACGACCAATCAAAGATGCCGTTATGAATAGTAATACCCACTTTTTGAAATTTTATAAATTTTATCTTTCAAGATGGACATCATTTTTGTATTCGGAATATCAAAAATAGCATAGGGTGAATTTTTTGTATTTTTCTAAAATCTTTCAATTTTTGATGAATAGTGAAAAACACTGAGTTATTGGTTAAAACCGACTTTTTATTTAAATAATTATTTATTTAATTTAAATTTATTTTAGGTCAAAATAGATAAGTAATACCTATATAAGTTCAATGTAATTCATTTGAGTTGGTTTATGATAATTTTAGACATATAAAAATTTTATTGAACTTTTCACCGTCTTTTACCAATCTCCTAGGAGAATTTACAAATTCACATAAAACTTAATTTTACCGCTTTTGTGAGTGGAATTTAGAAATTCTGAGAGACATGGTTAATATCAAGGAGTAAAATGTGGTCCAATAAGATAAAAATAATTTTTTTGAATAGTAACTTTTTACTTTTATTTACCACAGTTAAAAGTAAATAGGGTAATTATGGATAAAAATGATATTAATATTACCCTAACACATGTACTAATTCTATTGGACAAGTGTATCTCGACGAAAAGCAACCTTAGGAATAAAATATTATCATTTAGGTCCACTTGGATTGGACTAGGACATTTATTATTATTCAATTCATAGAAGAGTTAAAAGAGATAAAATCAATGTTTAATTACTAAAACATTTTTAATATAGGGTTACACATCAGATAAATTAGATTGTAAATATTCATTAAAAATATAAAAGGATTTTCTAAATGATGGTATTTTATTTATAATTTTTAGACATTAAATAATTTAATTTATTTATGACTAAATTGTGATGCAGTAATTACCTAATTAATGAAATATTAAAATAATTGATATTATAAATATCCAAATAAATATAATTTGAGACTTTTTATGAATTAAAATAATTTTATAGGTTAATATGACATGTTAGTATTTATTTAATTATTTTTTTTCGAAGTAATCATACTGTTATGATTTTCACAAAAATCAAATACCAAATAGTGTCAAAATTAACATAAAAGAGTTTTTAAAACAAATATTATATTATTAATTTATATTCTATTCCTAAAAATCTATGGTTCGGCCAAGAGACTCAAATAATGACAAGTGTATCATTAATGGAGCACTTGGGGGTCTCTTGGAATTATATAGTATGTTTATTGACTATATAATATAAAAATACAAAAAGACATGGTAAGTGTCAAACTAATTAACTAAGAGTTAAAACTAAAAGATATGGTTAATAAAGTGACCCAAACCTGTCTAAAACCTATTGGTTGAGTGGTTTTCAACCCATACCCACCTTAACATTTAAATAATACACTTTTGAGATATTATAAACCGAATATGTATTTATTATAAAATAATATTTCTAGCTTTTCCAAAGGTGACCCTCACCCCTCTTATAAAAGGGCACTCCCCCTTCTCATTAATTCACACTTTCAAAGCCTTTTGGCTTGGCCAACCCATGCCAAAATACTCTCTCAACCTCCCTCACTTCAACATAGAGGCCTTATTTTGATCACAAATCCAAATTATGGATCCATTTTTACCAAATCAAAAGGAATAACCCGAAGAATAGGTAATTTTTTCACCACCATCTTTCAAGTTCCTTTCTTCTTCAACTTATTCTTTCTTTGTTATTTATATTCTAAAATAATAACTCCAGTATATTCTATATACAGTGATGTTATTATAAATATGGTACAACCATATTCCGTATTCTATCCATCCTTTGAATGAAAAGTCACCATACGTGCGTACGTACGGCTTACCGTCTCCACGTCGCGGTGTAATTGTTTTTAGAGGCACAAACTGCTGCTAATCATTTTTTCATTTTCCAAAGCCATTTTATGGGTTCCCGTTACCCCACTACACTATTAAAATAAAAAAACTTTCACCATACACAAAAAACATCATAACCAATGGAAATGTATATGAAACCATGAACTTGGGCACAAGAACATTAGAAAAGCTGGCCAAACCTCAGGAAGGGTTACCTTGAACGTCCCTCGGTGCGACCATCAACACCAGCCAAAATCCTCCCATCGGAAAACTCCAACGGAGTTCACCCAACCTTCAAGAGAAATGAAATGGTCCTCTAGGAAGAATCCATACACAAAGGATGTCAAAGAAACCATAGTGAAGATGACCAGATCCTGACGCCATTAGCACCTTGATCCGAAGACAACTCAGACGATCCACCTTGCCCTTAAACCAAAATCTTCCTTCACCATCATTGAATAACCATCCCTCACATCCCAACCTGCCAACATTCCATACCAATATAGAAAATTTATCAAACTCCCAAATAGAAAATGCAAGAAGAGAAGCTGATTCGTCAAGCATGAAAATTCAAATCAGATCAAACACAAATCAACCTTCACCAAATCAGAACCTCAAAGAAACTTCCAATAGCACCAAGAAACACCAAAACAAGAGTCCTCCCTCCTCCAAGCCACTGGACCAACCCCGAGCAAAGTGGAACAGGCCATGACCAACGTTGATCCAGGACGAAGCCAAGTAAGGAGCCAGATCCGCCGGTGCAGAGCACGTCAACGCCGTGCACACCGCTGCCGTTACAGAAAACCGAAAAAGTAGGGAAAACGAATATATGATATACCATCCAATTATATATTATTTTAATATCAAAAGTATGATATTGTCATTCGTGCGTACGTACGGACTACCATCTCCATGAACGCGATGAGATTCATTCCCGATCATATCCATTCAAGACTAATTCTAATTTGATGATTAAAAATAATGTTTAAGAACTCTATACCATTCTAGATATGAATAAGACACAACCTATCCATAAAAAACACACCTTATATAACAAACATATAAAATAAAATGAGTATGTTAACACCAGAAATGATGATAATACTAAGATATTATTAACAAATCAATGTTAAAAGATCATATATGATATCATATTAATGTATATGATTATTTTTTAATTTAATAACAATTATTTCACCATTATACAGGAGGTTAACCTACCCTCAACCAAGGAAAAGTACAAGGTAAGGCTTTATTTCGCAATCTTTTCATTATCCGAGGTTGTTTATACGTAATTATCCACTGGGACCTCTTTATCATCCACATCCATGTTTCTTAAAAATTTAGTTCAAATCATTATTATAATTTTAAAGACTATGGGATAAAGTCATTTATACCCTTGTTGACTTTTTATAAGAAGATTATAAAGGAATATTTCTGTCTTTTTCCAAACAAGGTACCTTTTAACCTTTTCAACAGAATTAAGGTAAGAATGTTTTTTTAACTTATACGGCGGGTGCAGCTATTTTCCTCCATTATAAAATCTTCGAAGCGTCCCTTAAAGCTTATAAGAAAATTTTCAAATTAAATGTTTAATTTTATAATTATGTGACTTTTAAATTATTTCAAAAAAAGTCATATTTCTCTCAAGTAGTTTTGATATAATCTCTGTCAACATCCTTTGATGGATTTTAAGCTTATTTGAAGTTGATTTATTGTAATACAAAACTTACATATTGTATTGAAGGTTTTGTGATATGTTTGACTGTGGATGTGTTATTTTTATACCATTCATGGTTTATGGGAAAAGTATTGACATTTTGTATGCTAGTTTTAATACGAATATTTATATTATATTTAAACTTGTTCATATGAGGAATGAATTGGAATTAATAAGAGACGGGTGGAGCTCGCTATAGCTCCTCAATGCATCGGTAAGTCTCATGAGAAAAAATAGTGTCTTGGAACAAGGGCTTGACAAAATCTTATTTTTAGTATTGGAACAAGGCCTTGGCTATGTGGTTATGATAATATGGCATTAGACATTTCATCATTAGGAAAGTGGTTATTGATATTTCATGTGATTATTCGGCTAGTAGAATGTCCATGTGAATAAGTAAATTGAATTGTTTCATTTTATCTTTGCCATATTATGCTGAAGTTCATGTTTAAAAGTCTTTTGTTTTAGTTATACATTTCCTTAAATGTTCATGATTATTTATGAAAGTTTCCGCTATATTGTTATCCTTACTGAGAATCTGAGCTCACCCCCTTTCAATGTTTTCTTTTTCCCAAGATGTGAAGATGTAATCTATGAATGACCTGCAGGGATAGTAAGAGGGGATATGAATACAAGTTGTTGTTGTAGTAGTTTTCACTTTATGATGTAATGTAAACTTTATGAATGTGTCTAGTAATTCCAAGGCTACTAAACTAATCGGTCTTTCGAGACTTGATATTTTGTGATCATGATAATATTATGTAATAAGGCACCAACTCTGGGTAACTGGGGTTGGGGCGTTACAAAACACCACACAAAAATCTATATAAAACCTAATAAAAATTCATATAAATCAATCATTATAGTAAATATAAACACTATAATAGTAAATATATTTCCAAAACAATCACTTCACACTGATTTAAATTGTTATTAACATAGAACTTAACATAGAACATGCACTTAACATGTCACTATGAAACATACACATTCCACTCACAAAAATTTATTATTCATACTCAATTACATTCCCATTAAATTTTCATTCTTAGCATTCTTTAATTACTAGATAAACACTCATTAGAACACTTCATTAGGTCACAATGGTTAAGGTGTTTAAACTATAACATGCTTCTCAAAATATTTCTTACTTTCATTGAATTCCAAAAGGTTTCCTACTTAAATGATCAGAATAACACTTAAATAGAATATCATATTAAAATTTGGTAAAATATAAAGGCATGCTGCTAATTTTTTTCAGTAAGAAAGTTTCATTTAAACCCTCACTTTTTAGAAAACCATCAAATTAGAAATTTTAAATCCTCCTTCCTTACAAGGTTTCATCAAAATATTTTTCTTAAAATACGTCTAATTTTTATTTTTTTTAAAATTTATCTTAAAATTAAATAATATTTCCTAAAAGAAATACAATCATTAATATTTGAAAACCAATTACCAAAAAATGACTATTATTTTCAAGTGAGTGTCACTAAATATTGACACACATAATCACACATCATAGAGAATATTCTCAATGATTACATAATTAAAGAATAATTTTCCTCGAAAAATTTCATTACAAATTAAACAAACCAAATTTGTATTTAAATTAACCAATTTCATTTTTCATGAATTACTAAATTTAAATAATCCACCCAGAAATATAATTAAAAACATTAATATATTCCATGTTAAAATGTTTGATAATTATTATAAATTTAAAACATTTATTACATGATGTATAAAATTCCATATTCCATTCAATGTGGGTGAATGTAATTACCATCAATATTTTAGGTTCACAACATATTTTATTCCTAAAAAACATAAGGACCTTTATATAGTGATAAAAACTAAAAAAATAATAAATTCTTGGGAACTCATCCAATGAACAATGATATTGTTTTCTTTGGTCCACCTATTATTTTTTTCATGTCTTAAAATAACTCATGAAAAATAATATGTCCAGATGGGGTAAGTGTCCCCCCTATTGATATGGTTTTTCCCTAATATAAATTACTAGTTAAAAAGAAATCCAACCATAAATAAAAGAATAAAAAATTATTAAAACTTCATTAACATACTCACATGAAAAAATTAAAAAATTCAAAATTCAACACACAACATAGAGTAAAATAATATGTTACAATGATTAAAATCAATGAATAAAACATTTCATATAACTGTATTCTAGGTTAAAATTCCAAAACACTATCCTCAATTTAATAGATAAAGAATAGAATAAAGTAAAACATAGAATACCCCTTCCCTCAAACAAAATATCCACCACAACAGATTTTATATAAGAGTTATATAATACATGACTAAATATAAATCCCTTCCTCTAGTCCTAACAAGGGTCTGGTAGAAGAGTTAGGTTGTAAAAACGTAAATATGTGGTAACCCCCCCCCCCTAGACTAAATAATCTCTACTAAGCCTATGGAGGGAAATAAATTTATATTTATATAGGAAATTATGGTGTAGGATAAATATTAAAGGCTAAAATTGTACAAAAATAACGACTCAATAGATTCAACTGGTGGGTTTAAATCAAAGGAACTAAACAGTTTTCCAGTATTTATTTTTAAGTAATAAAAATAAATGAATTACGATAATACTGATCATTAAATTCAAGGTTAGATCAATAAAAAGGTTTTAGGTTAGATAATGTAATTAAAATGTCTCATAAAACATCAAAAAATTATAAATCCTATAAATGAGGGCAAGCATCCCCTATCGACAAGCCACCATCATGGTTGTAGAATGAAACTCAACATGAATCTAATATTGAAATAATCCCTATAATATGAACGTATTTTTTCAATCCTTGAGGATCAAGAAACACCACTAGAAATGTACCCTACACAACCTCATTATAGAGAAAAAAACATAGTGCGTCCTCAAAGCATAAATAAAACTGATTTCTATCACCACATAATTTATGCATTTTAATCATCGACTAACACTACATTGTAATTTTCAAGAACATCCTGTTATATGTATTCAAAAAAAAACTTCATATCGACATTAACCTAGATCTCTTCATAAAAAGTGTCCAATTTTTGGGACTCTGAAACCTAGATTAAGGATTATATAAGGTAAATATATTTAATTTAATTCAACTTATTTCCGATTTTTTTCTCAATTAAAACACATGGTCAGACATTGATGATGAATTATCATTTCCCAAGTCTCTACCCCACAAGTATCATTAATTATATTAGCATCTTCAATAAAATTGAATGTCCTTAGGACTGATCATAGGGGGTCCTAAAAAACCTTATCCAAGAAATTATTCCTTGTTTAAATCATGTACTGATTCTAGATGATATTGTTTCCTTACCCACCCTTGAAATCATCATCAGTAATTTCCTCAAAACTCCAACATATCTCTCTACCATTATCTCTAATACTAATTTTTATGACCCACCCCTAGTGGAATCCCTCCTAGTTTAATATTGATGATACGCGGTGATCCCCTAAGGTCACCTATAATAGGACATGGGTTTTAAACTAACACCATTTGAATAATCACAACTAGAAGGAAGGAATTTCCCTCATTATAAGTTTAAATATTAGAGATTAGATAAAAATACACCTAAACTACATATCATAAATAAAACATCTTTGTAATGTATATGATAGTCCCAACGCATAAATGAAATTTCATACAAGAATGATAGAACTGAAATACTAAAATAAATCCCTAAAATAAACCAGAAATCCTAACATCTCTTTAATATTTCATCAAACTAGTAATCCCCCCACTGATGTTCATCAGGATCATGGATACATGGAAAATGATTTTATACACATTGGTTGAAAATAAAATGTATAATATTTAGTATATTTATATAAGACACTCATGAAAAATGTGAAGTAATAATACTAACTCCCAATGAGTAAATAAATGAAACTAAATTTTCTTTAAATTAGTTAAACTAACTTCCCAACCTCACTATGGCTCACTCATAATGTAATGCGTATCCGAAAACTTAACTTTATCAAATTTTATATATACATATACATATATATATATATACACAGATATATATATATATATATAATTAAGTAACCTCAATTAAACTTCCGATATGGTTTTTTTCTCACACCATAATGACACACATAATAATCTCATATCCCTTCAATAAACCATCCTTCCCTAAATTGGGAAATGAAATCAATAACCTATATCCAATGTATCTTTACTATTTCAAGACTAGAAACTCGTGAAGTATATCAAATCCACTTACCCATCAATATCTTCTCATCTATAACAAATTGTGAGTCTGGAATCCACTATAACACTAGTAAAAATATTATACCTCAATCTTCTATAGCTTATGAATACTGCACTCACCATGACCAAATACAATTATGTGATAAAACTACAAGTTAGTGTATCCCGTACATAAATTTAATGTAAAACCATGATCCCTCATATCCTGTGTGAGTCCATACCATATATTAAAAATCATCGTATCCTAGATATAACCACATGATAATATAACCAAAGGGAGAGTGGGGGATGAAGAAGCTATGAATCTATTCCCTCCCCATCCTGTCTGTTAGGTTAAAAAACTAGAAAACATTTAGGTGTCAATTAACCTACCAAATTTGGTAGTAAATCATATGAAATCATAAAATACACAATATATCACACACAACCACACTAATGGAAACTGCCTTACCTTAGACTCATCTACAATTGTCGTCGTACAAGACACTCTGATTCCATTGCCAAGGTCCATATATAAACCATGGACACATGCATCAATATTAATTATTAATTATTAATTAAACATTAATTAAT
This sequence comes from Viscum album, assembly GCA_963277665.1. Classification (NCBI taxonomy): domain Eukaryota; kingdom Viridiplantae; phylum Streptophyta; class Magnoliopsida; order Santalales; family Viscaceae; genus Viscum; species Viscum album. Next base: position 1,124,166,578 of record OY728121.1, read on the forward strand.
TAATATTATTCCATATTAATTTATAATTAAAATACATTCTAAGATATGTCACTTTGACACTGTAATATCATTATTTTTTTCAATTATTTCTTCATCTTCTAATTTCATCAACAACCAACCATATTATTTTATTAATTAAGTTGTTAATTCAAGTTTGCTAGGTAATCTTGGTCACGTCCTAGCTACCAAAAATATATACGAACTTTATTTTCATAAAACTACTAAAAGATATAGTATAAAATTAAATCAAATAATCTATCTTACAACCTCCCCATCATAAGAATTACAAGTTTGAATCATTGAGAATGTCCCGCACTTAACACGTCCCAATCATGATGTCATTCAATGTACTATTGGAAATAATATAGATTGTATTTACATCACTGACATCAATCATCATCAAAGTCTTTAGAAATTTCATCCATTATGTTCCAAATATTCCAACCAAACCATCCTATCAATATACCACATCAAAGCACTAATTCTATAGATCATACATATAGAGAATAAAAATATCATTCTTCTAGAAAAATTTAAAGGAAACTATGTCCACTGTATCAAGCCATTCAAGATTCCCTTAAATGATATGCTCTCATTGTGCCCCAGATAATTATCTTCAACAATTAACAGGTCCCATTACCATAATAAATTATCCAATTGAATAATAATTATTTAGAAACATCCTAATTTAATAATGTTAACAATAAATTCCTCTAGAAATAAACATTCAAACAATTTTTTTTCTTCATATTTTATAAATATGTAACAAAAAATGGAAATATATTTACATTTTATTTTCTAGTTAAATAATTTCATCATTATTTAAACATTCTTTATTTATCAATTTCCCAAGAATATGAATTATTCTACATATTAATAACAACACATAAAATAGATATAACTCTATTGAGAAAATGAAGATGCAATATCAATGTAATTCACCAAACATGTGCGATCACACACCCCATTTATTATCACTCGATAATAATGATACAAAGCATGTTCTTATAATTTTATATGGTTTTTATAACACATAACATCCTGAATGGCCCGAAGGCCTCCAATTTATAATTATTTTTGATAATCCCCCTTTTAAGGGATGAGGGGGAACCCTTACATGTCCAGTAGGCTTGACAGACATTACATGAACTAGATTCCTTAGAGGAATTTATCCCAAATAGAAACATTGAAATTGCAGCTCCCCAAAAAATATCTAGATGTCATCTCTACACCTTCGCATGGCTGGTTAGCTAGATATCCTATGAAGAGATTCACATACCCAGTACTGATGGCAATGCCATACCATCCCATTCAAAAAATTCTAGTTTTCTCTACTCTGGTGAATGTGTCAACTCTTGAATCATAATCTGTGCCTTGATCCTTGATGACTATCTATTTTCATCTAAATTACATGTGGCATGAAGGCCTCAAGGTGTCTTAATGGCCTTGAGGTGGCCTAAAGGCCTTTAGGTGGCCCAAAATCCTTACTAGACTGAAGGCCTTGGGTGGAACAATGGATTTACAGGACCCGATGACCAAACCCGTGGCCTGGAGCCTAAAATAGGTGAATTGTTTTGACTGTTACAGTACCAAAAAGTACCATATACATTTCCTGCTACAGTTCCTTCTACATCATGTGATAATATTTCTATATTAATTATTTAATAATATTGTTCATTCTATATACAATTTTTATGCATTAGATTAATTTAATTTAACCTCATGTGATTATTCTCTTTATATTTCCTTTTTGGATTTCTAGATTATTAGATAAGAATATTTCACATGATAATTTTTTCTCTTTCTATTTGATATTTATAGATTACAAAGCACGTGATAACCCACTTTCTTTGATAATTCACTAGTTTATTATCTTCTAACTACCTATCAAATATATTTGATCAGAGGAAGCTAAAGTACTATTCAATCATGCAGGCACATAAAATAAAAATAAAGTCATAGAATTTCTTCGTGGAATTACCTTCAAGATGGTCTCATTGAATATTTGTATGAAGGAGATGAAGAGAATGATCATACACTACCTAAAACTATTATAATCACCAAATTAAATCATAGTAACCAAACATGTTATGCTGGGGAATGGATATCATCCAAGTAGTATTTATGAGCTTCAGGAGAAAACCACTTGTTAAGCATATTTTGAAGGAAACAAAAGGCATAAAATGGAGGAGAGTGAGGGAAGGGGTGAGAGAGATTTCCAATATATTTAAAATATATGCACAATTGGTTCTATCTACCGCATCACATTAATATTATATTAAATCCCAACATTTTCATTACAAACAATGAATTGTATAAGACTCACATTAATTCACACTTATTAGTTCAAGCATTAAATTCCCATTGTAAATACCATGTGTCCAACCAAAGAATTGAATTATTCATTTCGAAATTTATCATTTCAATTCATTAAAACACCTTTTAAGTAACTTTTTTTAATTATATGATCCATATTATAATCATTCTAGGATTGTAATGATTTATTTCCAATGATATATATCTTAATTTACTAATTTATTCCCATCAAATCATGTTATGGGTGTTATACGAAGGGAGATGAAGAAACTATCAGAAAAATGATTCCCTTAAATTAAATGGGGTCTCTATGTATAGGTAAATGTGTTTACCCTTACATAGCTCTGGGGTGAGGTCACACATAATGGAAATATTTTTTACCTATATGTAGCATAGGTCTTGGACTTTATGCAAGTCTTGGAAATTGTGGACGGCCCTTATTCAAACACATTCTACCATTAAAAATTGTTTTAAAATCTCAGGTCTCCTATATACAATCAATTAAACTCAACACATTCCTTTTTTCAATAATAGGAATTAACAATCAACCTTTACGCAGGATTTGGAAAATATTTCTTAATTTTACTCAACTTATAAAATTCTAACATACATTTACCCAACCAGATAAATCATACCAATACCTTTACACAGCCAGTTAAAAATTCCACATTACCTTTGCACAATTAGTGGGATCTGTGTAAGGGTTACAATAAATTTAAATTTAATTAAATTTTAATAAATTATGATTAAAATTAATAAGGAAAAGAATTTATTATTATTCTAAAATACCCAAATCTACTTAGAAAATATTTAAATCACTTTAAAACTCACCTATTTTTCCAATAAATTCCAAAATTAAGTTTAAAAATTTAAAATTAATTTCATAATTTGTAAAAACATTATAGGATCTACATTGAGGCTGTAGGACCCTCCAACGTAGTATTTTTCACTTTGGTTCACTGCCTTATGGGATTGATTCTTTAGTTCAGCTTACTACCCACTAGGGTGGATCACTTTCATACCTCTCTGAAAAGGCCTTGTGATGTGGAGATGATCACTGGGGATTATATTCCATTCCCAAAACCACTCTAATCCATAACGAGGGACAAGGGATAAGGTTTCATGGTCTGACACCCATATGTCACGTCGTGACACACTAGAACCCGTAGTCCTTGATGTCTAGGGATTCCATACATTAATTTGGGATTCTTGAAATCTACCCCTTAGTGATTTACATATTAGTTAGAGGCTAGCTTCCCCTTTTATACCAATTTTAGGATCTACATTGGGGATACATGACCCTCCATCATAATATTTTCCACATTGGTTCAGTACCTCATGGGTTTGTACTTTAGTAGGGCTCGTTGTCCACTGTGGTGGATCACTACCACCCCTATTTGAGAAGGCCTTGTGATGGGGATAGGATCTCGGAGGTTTATATACCAAGAACAACACCACTCCAAGGCCCAATGTGGGATAAGGGAAAAGGATTCATGATATGACACCCATACGTCACATCATGAAACACTACTTCCAGCAGTCCTAGACCTATAGGGATACACTACATTAATTTAGGACTCCAACAACCATTTAAAAACAAGTCCTTATATCTAATAAAAATATCATAAACCACCAGACACCATAAAATTAAAGGAAAAGAATAAAGTAAATTATGGGCCTTTAGAGACACAAAACTCTTATATAAACTTTCCCTTTTAATCATAGAATACACTACTTCAAAAAAAGTAGTGTGAAAAATCATTTCAGAACATTTTAGTTCCTTTGAAGAGAAACTCAGGATATTTTTTCAAACACTTGACATGTAAAAACTCTATTATAAGTGTGTAAGACATTCAAAAAACATTTGTAAAGTCGTAATGGGTAATACATATAGGAATAATTTGGAAGGAACAACAATTAAATTCAATCTAGTATCTCATGGAATATAGTTTAAATTAATAACATAAAATATCTACATGATCTCGAGTGGAAACACTTTTCAAAATTCGACCTTTGATATAGAATGACTAAAAAATAAAAAATCACCCTTCATAACCCCAATTTGCCATAAACCCTATAATTAGATCTATCTTGAACCCTAAATTAAAGATACATGGCTTTTAGGTTTCATGGATTAAATAAAATCCAATAGGGTAGTAAAAATGAGGAATATAGGAGGAGGAATTAGGGGAAATACTTTATGAAATCCAATTAAAAGTCAAGAAGGAGACCACAAATTTGAAGGATATGGAAAGAGATGATCTCCCTACACTCCCCCAATTCCATTTTAATGGGAGGAGAAGAAGTGGGTGGCTCGGGACATAAAAATTCAATATGTTATTTTTTGTAATTGTATGTTTTAACAAAATCAGGTAGCATGTGCAGTTAGGCCACACAATTTAATAAACCATACACCAACCATAAAGGATTCAATAGAGATCCATCACACACTAACATGGGTTGAAAAAAACATATATAAATAATTTCTTCACAATGAAAAACAATACTATAATAAACTGCAACACTCCCTCATAGTTTCTGAATGGTTTATTCTAACTGTGTGCAAGTTGTGTGAAACTTCCCCAAGTACAAAATATAATACAATGATTTTGTTGAAACTCACATGATTTCAACTCATACCATGAACTAACCATGCATACAAACTATGCAAGGAAAAATTAATTAGAAAACTCACTGTTTAAGGGTAATCACAACTTTTTCCCTAAGTCATGTGCACTAACCATGCAATATAAAAAATTTCTAGATTCTATAAATTTTAAATAGAACTATCAATGTTTTAAAGTACATAAAAATAATATAAAAATAATTAATGATATAGTGAAATATGGGTGTCATATAAACAATGTCTGGGATAAGTCATTCATCATGATATTTGTTACAGTGGTATTTCATCCACCATTAATATGTGTTAGTGATGACCCATGGTATTTTTATAGTGGTATATAATCCACTCTCCATATTTTTGGTTGTGTATGATCCACCTGTATTATGGGTACTATGTGTCATACATGCATCTTTCAATTGGGGGACTTGTGATGGTGATGCATAATTCCCTTATGGGATATATATTAGTAACTTAATTCAACATGGGGATATGTGGTATTGACATATCATTGATGTTAAGGCTATGAATTGGTGTTTTATTGTTTACCTTAAGGATATGTGTTTGGTGATATATCATTAAACTTTGTAATGTGTCTTGGTGATACATTGTTCACCATGGTGATATTTTTATGGTTATAAATCATTCACCTTGGGGTTATTACATAGAGATGATTCATTTTAATTAGGTGATATGATTGTGATGAATCAATCACCTATAAACAATACTTGGAAATATATTATTTACCATAAATATTTAAATTTATTGTGATAGATTATTCATAATCATGTTGTGTTCAGACCATGGGAGAATCACCCCATTTTAGTTCTGGCCAAAGTAGGTATAGTTTCTTATGGATTTTATTTTTTTTAGTAAATGAAGTGATTAATATATTTTTATGGGTCATTTTTTGACTTTTAATATCAAGAATGTACTTGTATATTCTGGATTTTTTTATACACACCTTTGGTGGTGACCTATTGAGTTTTACCCACACCCTACATGGTCATCTTGTTGCATGTGTTGACTTTGTGATTCTAAAACATGGTACGAAAGAGGGCCCTATGGTCAATGGATGATTTGGAGTATCATGGTCAGTGTTGGGAGATGAGACTAGATGATGAATCAGTTTTATTTTTGATGTTTCCTCCTCAATTTTTTAGGCTTGGGTATATGTTTTTATATGATCATTCAATAAGAAATATTATCTAATTACAGATGATTTATATGAAACTTCAATAGTTTATGTTGATATTGATTTTTTATGATATTTCATTATGTTTGGTTCATAATGGAATTTTATATATTATGTAATTAAACTATGGTGGTGATTTTATTTTTATTTTTATGCTATTATTCATGGTATTTGGTTCCAATGGGTATAGTCTCCCCACATTACGAATAGTCCCTCAATACTAGTTAGTGGCCTAGAGAATATGGGGAGGCACACAAGAGATCATTCAGTTCCCTTCTGGCGATGTGATTATTATTCGTGGATTTCTAGTGTTAGGATTTTTCAATTTTCAATATATTATAAAATTGATTTATGGTTTATAATTTTACTCATGGATCAGGGTGGAAAGAGGTGGGCATTCATGTATCATTTTTTGTACATAGGATTCACAAGACATTTTTTCTTTCTTGTGATTATGAACATGGAAAAGATATATGATTTGGTCATTTAATGTTTCTACGATAACTTATATTGTTTTTTCCTTTGTAACATATTTCTGACAGGCGAATTGATTAACCCATGGTTTTTGGTTTTTTATTTTTACATGAGATGATTGGTTATGTGGACTTGGGTGTTTTATATTTGACTTGAGAGTGGGTAGGTTTGGTAAAACTCAAGCCTGAATTAATTAAAGCCTTATTTTTTATGTTTTGTGTTCATAGAAGAGTATAACATGTGGAATGTTACTGTTTATCCTAAACTATGATATCATGAACTATGATAAACATTTTCGTAGTCATTCATTTAAAACTATAGTGATATACCACCATTGAAATTTCTAATTGAGTTTAGGAGTGTAGATCTGAGAATTCCCCATCAAAACTGGATCCAGAGCCTCCTATTATATTGGTACCACCTATGGATTATCAAATTAAAGTGAATATGATTCATGTATTATAGTTTACTGGATAAAGTGTTTTGAGAGTTGGTGCATCCTTATTGAACTTGAATAGAGAGTTCTAGTTGTAGAATCAACCTATCTGTATAGATGAGGGTAAACCACAGGCTACCAAGTGACTTTTTTAGTCCATACAGTCTATATTTGACTAGAAGCAGACACTTCCATAGTGAAGGTTGAATTTGTATAGCTATATGCTTTATGGACCATCCAAGTATTTGTGGGATTTATTACACTAGTAAGACCTGTATGTGTGGCTATCCTTGATGGATTTTAGGCTCATTTCATTGAAAAGTTCTTCCCAAATAATTTTATGGAAGATGCATCTAAGGATATATTGAATATTGTTCATGTAGGAATGTATAAGATTAATTATTCCATTAAATTTATTGATTTTCTATGATTTCTACTCATATTGGAAGGTGATGAGACTACCAAGGTTATGAAATTTTAGGATGGTCTAAGGCATTTAATTTGATCATAGGTGAATATAATTTTATTAATATACTTTTTAGAGATAGTGAACAATTGGAAATCAAAATATTGATTCATGTTCTAATTATTCGACTAGAAGGAGAAAATATGGAATATAGATCATCCTTGAGTATTAAACTATTTCAGTCAAAATATAAAATGGAGGCTGAAATTTTAGAATATGGTATCATTTGAAGGATGTGTATGGTGACCAATTATTTGGATGGTTATCTATTGAATTTTATGAATTGGGTCCTTGTAGTTTTACAAAAAAAAGGGCTAGAAAACTATCACTATTCACAAAATGTTGGTGGTCATGGAAGAAGTTTCTATAGGGAATTAGTGTTCACCAAATTCATATGAAGGTTCCCCACAAACATCAATGTTTGGTGAAACTAAATGATTACCAAGGACCCACTACAACGTTGGTATGGGACCACTTGTACATTGGTGTGAATATGACATATATAAAAAGGGATTTGATTTCTGTTTTAATTTACGATTTCGATTTACAACATTGAAACTCATAATTATAATTAATAATAGAATTATTTTACTTCAATAGTGGTATTAATCTGATCAAAACCATGTAAACACAATGTTTTCATTTCATACATTCTTCAATTCCTCTTTTCAGACTGTTTTTTGGGAGTTATGTGAGTTTATGTGAGGAGGTCAAATTGGTGTGATTATTTAGGGTGTATTATTTTCTTCATATTTCATGGTAAATCAAGTTTGGGGGATTCATTCTAGTCAAAGTGGTTCTAGATGTTTCCTTTTTTTCTCTATGGGTCTTCTAGTGGATAACTTCTAGATATCGAGATCCTAAAGATTCCCAAAAAAGTGGTATCAGATCTTGTGGTTTTGAGCTCGACAACACACACTTAATAAACTCATGTAACATTATCTTACCTTATACATTTTTTCATTTGGTGGGAGTATACTATTATCCATATGTGTAGAGTTGGAAGAAGGGAAGGACCTTATAGATAACATTTAAGTAATAGATGTTATATTTTAGTGAATTTATATGGAAGATTATCTCATTAAAAATGACCTGGAAGTGTAATTACTTAGAGTCAAACCATAGAAGATAAAAATCTTAATGGGAAATTAAGGATAAAAAATCAATTGTGCTGGACACGTTATCATTGGCTTGAAATGTATATTTTAACATCTAGTAAAATAAGACCACAATAGTGATAATATAAAATCTAGATAATCTAAATGAGAGTCCAACTACATTGAAAAAGTTTTTCATGATTTAAAGGTTGTTAAACATGATGTTTTTAGAAGGTAAGCCTATATATGATCATATGAATGAGTTCAAAATGTTTTTTGGGTAACATGTATCAATGAACATGATGTTTTTTATATGATGTATGGAATATTTTGTTATTTTTATAATTTACAGAATCATGGGTTTCAATTATAGTGGTGATAGAATATTTTTTCAGTAAATCCAACCTAATCTTTGAGTATTTCAAGATTCTAATCCAGAATAAAGACTCAGAAAGAGGAATGAATAAGAAACATACATTAATATTATATTTTGCAATTTGAGAGGACAACCACCTCAATGGAGATGTCATAGAAAATTATAAGATAGGTTGTTAGAAATGATTCCTAATAATTCAACTTGTTCGGGACCTACATGATGGTTTTTCAAGTTCATAATGTGAATTATCAATAAGTATTGCAATGATTACTGGGTGAGTTCTAATAATTTCACTTTTGTAAGTTCATGTTCCCCAAACTCAATTGAGTGGAATAAAATCATGTTTCTATGTGTAAACATTCTGGTAGAATCAAGGGTGATTGATTATAACACAACATTTCACTCAATAATAGTGAAAGGGTTCATGGTGAATCATATATCCCTAAGATTTGTTAAATTGAATTTGAAAAAATACGAGGCTCTTGAATTATTGGTGAATGGAAATTTTAACACCCATATGGTAAATTGTTTCTTTTTAAAATTGAAATAAGTGAGACACATAATGGGGCTATGGGATAGTCTAATTTCAATATGAAAACTTTATGAAGTAGGTTTTAGTATAATATGTACAATCAATGATTATAAAATTTCATGAGGATCCATAGCGGTGCCCCGAGGTATCATGGATTGTACCCTCTATCTGTCCATAAGATTATATGGTGTTATAATTTATAGAGTATCAACATCCAAAAATAATGAGCTGTGGAATAAGAAAAGGATTTCTGAAGTTCAATCACATGGATTACATAAGTTTTTGCGAGTTTTATTATTATTAATAAAAATAAGGGTTTATTCATCATAAATGAAAATAAGATCAGATCTAAAAAGTAATGGATTGTTCACTAGGATATTTGGGGTCTTTCCCAAGTCTAATTTCAACTTGGTTCACTTTATTTCATTACTTTCATTGTTATGTAATGTGTACAAATGGATTTAGTTTATGAATCATGGGTATGAGGTGCTTAGAGTATTAATTCAATGGAATTCAATGATGTAAATATAAAATTATTAGAAATTATATTCCAAAAAGAATTAGAAGTTAATAGAGAAGGTGTATAGAATAATTTTAATCTTTGGAATACCTATTGAAATTTATGAAAAATACGGGAACAAGATATCTTAACTGGATAATATAATTTTATCTTCTCCATTTGGATAATTGATTCTAGAGAAACAATATTTTTGAAAACCTATAGAATTTAGCCACCTCAAAATTTTTAAGAGTATCTCGTATGTCAATGTTGATTCTAAGGATAGGAAAAAACTGAATACAAAGTCCATGATATGGTTATTTATGGGATATGGTGATGAAAATTTTAGATTCAGGCTCTTGTATGATGATTATTAGAAGATAATCAGGAGAAAATATGTTCTCTATTTTGAGAAGTTGATACAAAAAGACCAGATCATGGATGGTAAGGAAGTTGAGAAGAATGAATCAATTATCCAATTTAATGTTTATCTGAATAGTAATACTATAATAACCAAATTTCTAGAGAGATTAGATGATACCACTAGAAATATAAAAATTAGAATAGCATAATATGCACTTGAATGCTCTATGTTTGCTGAAGCTTGAGGTAGTGTAACAAATGATAAATTTTCAGAGGGTAAATCTATGGATGTCATAGAAGTAAAAAATGGAAGCTACACAAGTAAAATTATATAGAACTACTTGTGATCTAAGACAATGTTAGAGGTTTGAAGATGAAATGAACTTATTAAATCTAATAGATGATAGGGATCCCAAATTCATTGATATTTCGACAACTATTAATGACTTCAAAAAGTGGGAGTCAATAATATATGAAGAAATTTATTCATTTGAATCTAATGTGGCATTGTAGATTTACAAAAATCATTCGATGCTTTCACATATTTGTGGGACAAATAATTGATGTACAAGGTAAAGACAAATATTTATGGCCTGAAAAAAGCACCAATACTATGGAATCAAAAATTAAATGCATGCATGACTGAGGAAGGTTTCACTAAGTGCAACACATATCACTGTTTCCACTAGAAGATATTTAAGGATGGAATTTTCAAAATACTCCTCTTATATGTTGATAATATAGTTGTTTAGTGTCAATAAATTAGAAGGAATAAGGAACTTAAGCATTATTTGTCTATAGAACTCAGGTTAAAGGATATTGTATTGGATAATAAAATCTTATGACTAAATATTGATAGATACAAGAAATCCATGGATTCAGTTCTACATTAAAGGGACTATATCTAGAAGATTATTGAATGGATTTCAATGTTTGAATATAAGCGTATTTCAACAACATTTCTTAAAACATAAAATTTAATATGGAGAAAGATTCAAAAATAGAATATGAGATGAATTTTATTTAGAAATTTTCAATTTTCATCTGTGGTAGGACGCCTAATGCATTTCATGGTGTGTACTCTCCAGGAAATTTCATTTTCAATGGGACTTTTGAGCTATTTCTTGTAAAATCCAAGGAACAAAAATTGGGTGGCTGTGAAGTGGATCATTCAATATCTAAGATTATTGGAAGATATATTTTATAGGATGTATAATTTAATTGAGGGTTACATTGATGTTATCTTTGTTATGGAATCAAACACCCAAAAATGGAACTGTTGTTTAGTGTTCACCTAAATAGGAATGATAGTTATATGGATACCCCTGTTGGAAATATTTATTACTTTATCCATAATGGAAGTAATGTAAGTGGTAGGAAAAATATTCGGGAAAGAACTAATATGGTTGAGGTATATTTTAGTGGATCTTATAAGGATAAAAAGGATGGATTGACCTACTATGATAGTTAGAGTGCAACACATTTGGTAAAGAATATGGTGTTTCATTCCTAGATAAGACACATAGAACTGAAATATTACTTCATGTAGAACATTATGGAGGAAAAAATACTCTAGTTTAAGAATGATAATCAAGAAGAAAAATCTATCTAAAATGTTGACCAAAGTTTTTGTCCCAGAAATTTGAGGCAATATTGTGCCACAATGGTACTTGGTTGAATAGAAGGAGGTTTGTGACAAAGTATTATATAAAGGAAAGGAATTTATTTTCATAATTTTAAGAGTTTCCATGGTTTCATTGAATAATTAATCAAGTATGATATTGATAGGAATGTCAAGCCTGGATCAAGATTATATTATTTGATCATAAAGAGAATCTCTCTAAGATTTCTCATCTTTGAGGATCAAATAATGAGAACAGAAATCCTTTTTGGAGGAAATATATTTTGAAGAGGATATCTACTAAAGGATATGTGTAATACCCAGTTATTTGGGAGGTTGTTCAATACAAGTTACAGAGTGTGGCCACACGATTTGGTCGTAAAGGGATAGGTAACCTTTTTTTCATTAAACATTATAAATCAAGTATTATGTTTCTATTTGGAATCACTATCCATCTGATTCAATTGTAGCTTCACCAAGAAATTTGGAGGTCCTTATAACTATATGGATAATTGGTCTCTACTATAAAGTTGGGGTGGTGACGCTAGTACATGGACGTGGGTGTGATGTGGGGAAAAAGTGATATTATATAGGATTTAATTTCCTATTGTGATTTTATAACTTTTTATCTTCTAATTATAATGAATAATTGATTTAGTATTCTCCCATAGATATATGTCTCACGTATAAAACATTAAACCCAAATATTAATTTTCTTTATTTAGTTAATTCTTCTTGAATGTGTTTTTCAGGGTTTGTGTGATTGCATGTATGGATTTTGACAAGGTGTAGTGATTTTAGGTGAAACTTTTTCTTCCTATGTTTTCATATATCTAGTTGGGGAGAGTCCTTTCATTCTATAAATACCTACAAGTTATGTATTGACTATGTGTAACATTAAATATATATATTCCAAAGATCAGGACCATGGTGGATTCCCAATAGGAACTAATCCCTGATTTATAAGAGAAAACTTGAGATTCCCTCGACCCACATGACTAGGTTTGGTGTTAAATTTTTTTTACACATAGGATTTGTTACCATGTGTGAAAATTCATGCCATACATATATATATTCATAATTTCAAAATTATGTTTCCCAAATACTCACACTGTCCTAGAATGAAAAATGCTTAGTATCTTTTAATATTATCTACATCAAAATATAATTTCTCATATTTGTGACTGTTTATCCATAATAAAACCATACTGCACCCCCTTGATGGAATCTTATAGTTTATACTCATCTTCAAAATCCGAGTAGTGGAAAATATACAAATGGTGAGATCAAACACTCAGTGAAGGAAAAACATATCTATATGTCACTAATTGTTAAAATATAAGAATACAAGAAAATAAGAGATTGAGAGAAATATGTTATTAAAAAGATTAAGTATCAGTGAGAGTTATCCAAAAGTGTTGATTAATGAACATGCACCTTTAATTATTAAAAGTCCACCTTATCCTTAGAGTGTGTAAGCAAGAGATGATAAAAATGAGACATGAATCCTAGAATATAAGAATTAGATAACATAGAAATGGGTCTTAATCATAACAATAGGAAGCCATAACATTGTAAATATAGCTGGCAACATTTCTTCCACGCTCAATCTTCGAACATAACTAACTTCATCATTTCTAAACTCAATCTTCTGAATATAACAAACCATATTGGGTCTACTCTCAACCTTGTGAACATAGATAACCACCTTTTATAAAACCTTATCTAATGAATTAGAGGGATATATAAGACCCCAATTTTCAACATCCATATATATGTGTTCATCAGATATCAATAATTCATCTTACCCTGATAACCCTTGGAAATAAAATGGGTTTCATATAATTTATAACTGGCATCACATAACATGATATCCAAATTATATCAATTCATACTAAAATTCATACACATAAAAGGATTATTTCATAATATTATTTTGAGGGGGATTCATAAAACATGACTCTATGGAGATAAATCTTGTTTAGTTAAAGAGTAAAATTTAAATGAAATATCAATGTGTCTTTATAATCAATTTCATAATATTTTAATAAAAGAATAATCTATGAGACACTTTACAGAATATAATTTTTTAGGATTTTATTTGAAATTTTTTAAACATTATTTTAGTAATAAATCTCAATAAATCACCCCTTAAAAAGATATAATGTTTTTCCAATGGAAATGTTTAGTGGAACACAAAATATTCAATTGTGAAAAATAAATTACATTATTATTTTAAAACACCATTATTGAAAACTACATAATTTAAAGAGTAATAATGCTTAATTTTGAAAAGAGTTAAAGGAGGATTATAAAGATAAACAGAACAATAAATATTTTCATATCAAAATAATAAAGGAGGAAATTTGGTGGGAAAGCACTATGGACATGGAAGAAAATTTTACATTAAAAGAGTATAAATTATTATTAAGAATATATCATTTTTAGTATAGAGGAAATTTACCAAAGATGAATATTTTGATGAACAAATCTAAATTAAAAAAAAAAGAAAAAATCATATTTTATTTTGAAATGCCTATATAACAGAAATGTCAAGATTTTAGTCAAGGAAAATAATTTATGTCTCAATTAAATAAAATGGAGTCAACAAAATCCCTTATAGTGGAATCCTGCTTAGTTGGATGCATTTTAACTTCATATATAATAATGATAGACTCATAAATTATCTATTATATAAAATAATTCATATTTATTACTTTTTTAATAATATTTTATTTTTAATTATGAAATAATTTTTACTTGTTTTTTAAATAGTAATTATTGGTAATTAGTAGTTTTATCATTCATTGTTTATTATTGTATAATAGTTTAAGTTTCCACTCCATGATTATAGATTATTCATATCTATAATAGTAAATTTACTATAAATATATGTTCAGTAATGTTTTATGAAGTTCTATGTTCATACCATTGAACTTTGTGGTATGATTTGTAAATAAAAAACCAAAAACAAGTTTTTTCCGATAACATTTATCATACAAAAGTTTAATAATTAATAATGAGTTTAAATCAAAATATTACCAGCCCATTAAAAACATTATTTTCATATTAATATCATATATTTCAATAAATTATGTTTCCATGACCATATGTGATAAAAAATAATAACATCATTCATGTAAGAGGATATACTAAACAAAAAAATAAAATGACATAATTAATTTGATAAGTATGATCATAGAATGATTTATTATTGTATTATAATTCCAAAGATATGAGAAAATATTAGATAAATATTTATTATATTTATTACAAATATTTAATATTTCATAATCATATTATTATATAATCATTATAACATCGATCATGTTGGTGGTAAAATCAGGAAAAATAGAAGCATGTTATAATGACTAAACAAATAAAAAAATCTATTCAATATAGGTAATATAAATTTTTAAAAAGATTAATTATTTAAATACATGATAGTGAAAAATAATATTTAACAAGAGGGATAATAAGAAAAAAAGGAAGAATGATTAAACATGAGAAAATAATTATGTAGAAGATTTTAATCTTCTCTTGGAATCCTTCTTGATTTATAAGTGGTTTGGGAAATCTATAGGGACTATAATCTCAAGAATGTGGGAGCTGGTTATTTGAGGAAGTAAACGAGGTTTATTATAGGGGATAAATATATTTTTATAGTGTATTTGAAGGGTTTTTTGAAGGATCTTTTTATATGATAGGGGAGTACCACTCTTCTAAATACTTATAACATTAAAAACATATTTAGTCATTTTCCTGAGGAATTGGCACCATATAAGTCCAATTTTGATGAAACGGTGAGGGATTGCATAAATAAAACAGAAAAATAATTTTTTTATTATGTGTTAGTGATAATTGTGCCCTTATATATCAGGCTAACCCCATTTTTAACCCTTTCAACCCCTACTGTGGTGGAAAATTTTTACCATCATAACTTATTTCTATTCCAAAAAATAAATTTAAACTTATTTACAAGAATTTATTATTATAATTAAAAATATTGAATCTATTTTAAAATATTAAATTACTATAGGTTATATATTTTTAAATAAGTACTCAAAATGAAATGAACAAAGGTTTTTTCAAAAAATATATTTTAAACCTAAAAATGATTTTACACAAATAACATGTATAGAATTGATTATCAAAAAAAATTATTTTATTATCAATAAATAAATAATATTTATTTTAATTTAAAACTAATACAAAATGAAATATGAAATTTTAATTATCTAATTAAATAAAATGATAAAAAAGCGTTCATTTAGTGGAATTAAATACCACTTATGTTTTAAAGTGATGAATATAGATTTATAAATCCAAAATAATATTTTTAAATTATTTATTTAACTCATTTTAGCACATAATGTTTCAATAAAATTTTTTTCTAAACTTTTATATTTTTATTATATGAGGATATCCTAAAAGTGATGATATTTGTAAAACGGAATTTTTTTACTATTTATCTAAAATTCATCATTTTTGAAAAAATACCAAAAAATCATCCTACGATTATATTTTAATTATTAATGAAAAATGATGTTCATTTTTTCAAATTTATGTCCAAAAAATTTTGGAATTTATATTTTAAATGGAAACATAAAATATAATGACATTTAGTTATAAAGGGAAACGAATTTTTCAAATATTAGCAATTATTATTATTCTGGTTAATTTATAATTAAAATAGTCTTAATATATTATTCATTTTAATAGAATAATTTATCACCATGTAACCATAATATATTTAGTTAATTAAAATTATGAGTCATAACATATAAAAAGATAATTTCTATTGTTGTATATTTTTAATCATAAAATGAATTTATTCTTATTACTTGCATAGACATAAATATTGGGGAAATGTAAGTTTTTTTCTTGTAAATATTTTCAATGAATTTCATATAAACTATTTTTTAGTCAAGTGTAATTAAAAAAACCCAACACTTAAAAAATAGTTCTTTTAAAAATATTAATTATCTATTAAATGATATTAACCCAAATACCATTAAAATTATATATTTATATTGTAATAATTTGATTTTATAAACCTATTTATATGAAAATATTTCTTTGAGTTTTATAAATACATCTTATAATAACAATTTGAAATGTATAAAAAAATTAATTTTTTAATAATAAAATATTTTAGTTAAATATTATTTTATTTTTTTCAATATTGTAATCTATTAAGGTATTAATTTTTATCTACTTTTAAATTATTTTATCTTAGTAAAATGTATTGAAGTTTGTTTTAGTTTGTTTTTTTGTGTGAAATAAACTATTCAACATAGTATTTATTTAAAGACAAATTGATACTAAAATTTGAGGGTGTCACATTATCCCTCTTAAATTAATTACAATCTTGAAATTTTAATTTTTCAAATATAAATTATAATAATATATTCATACATACCTTTTAAATTGATGATCACTAGGTACTCTGATTATGTTGTTGCTTTTAGAGGCATATAGCACACCAGGTGGTGTCTATGAGTGACATAATGCATCATAAGATTTTAAAAGTATCTAAATTAATATTCTCATGAACATATAAGACATAAATTATGGAAATGAGTGTGATAAATGAGTAATAGTTATTTATAGTTTTAGATTATAAAAATATAGTTTTCATATACCGTTTTGAACTGGTTTTCCATAAAAACTTCTTACATGATCTGAGTGGAATGCTTGAAAACACATTTGGTTTTTAAAATATGTAAAATATCATATAATTTTTCAAAGAATATATATATATATATATATATTCTAGACTTATATCACAACCTCTATATCTTTATAAAGGGTTTCGAAACCCTTTTCTAACTGTAACATTTTTAAAAATTGATAAAGTCCCTTATTTTAATTTCTAAAGTGAGTAACATAGAAAAGTAGTTTCATTAATATGTGGTTGAATACATTAAAATACTATTTTTAATATCAAAGTATAAGAGGAGAATCACATATGTGATAGTGCTACTTAAATACGAGTTGAATTCTAGAAAGTTTGGTAGGAGCACTTGATCTAGATTATGGTAATAACGATTGAAATTAAATCTTCATGAAGGGGTAAGATATTTATGTGATATTTTATTCCTTAAATATCTATGATGGATTTTTAATCTATTTAAATATTAATTTTTAAAACGTGAAATGAATAATATTCTATGAAATTATATAATGAAAAATTACCTCATATTTCTTGTTATTTACATAAATAAAGGAATGTTAAGGATGAGAATATATATAAAATGTAAACTATGGACTTAGAAGAAATAATTCATAAATAATATTGGTACCATAACTTATAAACATCTAGGATTCAGTATTTTTTATGGTTATTTAATCTTAGGCCTTCAAACCTAAATATGTTCAAATCAACGACAATGGTTCAAAAGTAGAATTATAATTTACCAAATCATATCCCTCAAGAGTGTAAAACTATTTGTGAAATTAGGAATCATTATCATTAACCTAATAAATATTTATTTAATCCCTCACTAACCATGTCAGGGTTATTACCCCTAGGTGCACATGTTCTATATCCTGTATCCACTTGTTTGTATCCAAATAGAAATTTCATTGCTAATAAAATTCACAATATATAATTTACAAAAAATTCATGATGTTATCCTATAAATTATTTATCCCTAGGTATTTCCATACATTTCTCTCATCCTAGTCCCCAAAAATAGATGAACCCCATTATGATACCATATGAGTCACCCTAGACTCGTACTTTCTGTCCAGTGCATAAAACACATTCTTTACACAAATAATTTTATACGAAGTGAGATGAATCATGTAAAACCTACATATATTTCCATAATTTAAATACTATATCTCTCATTAATCATAAAATACTAGAGCTATAATGTTTTAGAATAATTTAAGACTATCTAGATAAAAATATTATTTCAGTTTTTGTGATAATTTCTCCATTATTTCACCATACAAGATCCCCTTTTAAATTTCTCCTAGGTTATACTTATCTTTATTAATTGGGAAATAGAAAACATAAGAAAATGATAAACTAATATTATAATTAAGGGAAAAAATTATGTAAATTTACTCAAGGTTTTTATCATAAGGATGTAAATATAAATTAGAATGGGGGACAGATTTTATTAAAAAGATATAAGATTCATGAGACTTTTCCATATGGACCGAAAGAAGATCATGTGCCTCTAATTATAAAAAATATAACATAGAATAAGAGTTTGGAATAATTATACAATAATCATGATCCATGGATTATAATGCTGTTAAATATTATATAATATTAATATGGCTTAACCATAAGTATAGTAAATCATAGCACTATGAACATAGCTAGCCGCATCATGTCCATGCTCAATATTACGAACATAGCTATTTGAATCATGCCCATGCTCAATCTTGGGAACATAGATAACTATATAATTTCCATTATGAATCTTGTGAACATAAGTAACCACATTGTGTGAACATTAAATCTTGTGAACGTAGTTAACCTCACTGTGTCAACTCTCAATCTTGTGAACACAACTAACCACGTCACATCCATGATAAATATCATTGTATCAAGAGATATATAAATCTATCTAATGAATTTGAGGGTGATATAGGAACCACCCATAATAATATATATACATGTCTTCCATAAGATATAAATCATTAATTATAGCATGAAAATCCATGGAAACAAAATGGGTTTCATATCATTTACATCTGGTATCACATAATGTGAGATCAAAAGTAGATCGGTAGATACTAAAAATCATGTCAATGAAAATAAGTATTTCATAAAGGAATTCATAGGGTAATTCATAAAATATGACTCCAGAGTAGATATATCTTTTATAATTATAGTTTAAAACATAAATTAAGCCTCAAAGTGTCTTTAGAAAACATCTATTAACATTGTTGTAAATGAAGAAAGTTTGTTTCAAATTTTAAAGGATCATTTTTGAAAAGTATAAATAAATAAAATTTAAAAATATATTTTAATAAGAATCATAAATAAATAATAGTTAAAAAATTAATAATGGTTTCCCAATTAAAATATTTAGTGGAAGATAATATATTTTATCATGAAAAACAAAATCAATTTTTTAAATTACCTTTATTGAAAAACAAATTATTTAAAAGGGTAATAAATAATCCTTTTGAAAATAGGTAAATATAATTTTTAATATCACAAAAATAATAAATATTTTGAAATAAAAATATTAAATTAGTAAATTGCTGGGAATTAAAATATGGACATGGAATAAAGAGTTCCAATAGAAAGAGTTGGAGCTATTCTTTACAACATAGGATTTTTAAGTTTGTGGAAATCTATAAAACATGAATATTATGATGAGAAAATATAAATTAAGTAGATAAAAAGAGAAAAGATCATATATAATATTTAAATATATGCATAGAAAAACTGAAATATATTATCCAAGGAAAGTAATTTATGACTCAATGAATAATAATTTAGTATTTGAAACCCCTTATAGTGCATTTATACTTGGTGAGATGCGTTATACATTCTTGTACAATAACTATAGACTCATTAATAATTTATTCTTGAGCCTCATTAATAATTTTTCCCTTTTTTAATAATTCATTATGTTTATTTAAAAAATATTTTTACTTGTTTTTAGTTAATATTAATTATTGGTAATTAATGGTTTCAGTTTTCCAGTGTTTGTTGTTGTATAATGGTTCTATTTTAACCTCTATTATTATAATTTATTAATTTAATGAATTTTCAAGTTACTATAAATATGATTTACCAAATGGTTTATTATATTTCATATTCATCCTATGAAACATTGAGGTATGATTTTTGAATACAAAATCTAAAATGTGTTTGTTTTGGTAACCATTATCATACAAAAGGATGTTTATTAATATTGAGTTTTAATATTAATATTAAAATTCCAAGAAAATTAATATTAATATATCATATTATAATAAAGTTTTTTTTCATAACCATCCATGATAAAAATTCATAAAATCATTCATATAGGAGGTAAAACTTGTCAAAATTAGAACGTGCATGAATTAATTTGATAAGTGTTATTGTTGAATGATATTATAATATAATGTCCTTCAAAAATTATGAGAGAATAAAAAAATATAATTATTATATAATATTACAATTATATATTATTTTTTAATCATTTATGATATAATAATTATAGTATCATTCATGTAGATAGAAAAAATAACCCAAGAAGAACTCTTTTATAATGACTAAATTAATAATAATAATCTATTTTAAAATGGTAATGTTAGTTTTATTAAAGCATATTTATTTGAAAAAAAATATAATATAATGATAATTTAGAATTAATAATTGGTATAATAATAATAAATGGAATAATTTTAAGAGTGGAGAAAATAATTATGTAGAATAATTCATTGTTCTCTTGGAAACCATCTTGACTTAGATGGGGTTTGGAAATATCTAGAGAATAAAATCTCAAGACATGGTATAGTATTTTTTGGGAATCATATTAGTATTATATTTGGGTATAATTATAAATTTTATAGTGCATTTAAAGGTGTGGGGTAAGGCTTCTTCTATAGGTGAGGCAAGTGGCACTCATGTAAATACTTATAACATTAGAAAAATATGAAGTTATTTTATTGGGGAAGTGGCACTAAATAAATCCCATTTAGATTAAAATTATATTTATGGTCTAAATCCACTAAAAAATAAAATGGGAGATTGTCTAGTGATAATTGTTCTCTTATCTCTTTGGATGACCACCTTTTAAACCTTTTAACCCTTATTGAGATAAAAAAGTTTTACCATGGGAACTTATTTCTATGGAAAAGATTAATTCTTACATATAATATAATATTTATTATTATAATTAATAATGAGTAATAAATTTTATAACATTCAATTTATATATGTGTTAAAAGTTAATTTAAATATAAGTATACAAAATGCAATGAAAACTAATTTTTTTCAAAGAAAATTACATTTTCGGTATAAAAATGATTTTATAACCAAATAATATATAGTTATAGTAACCAATGATAAAGATACATAAATAAATCATTTATACCATGGTTTAAATTTATACATCTCAAAAATATTCTCACATACAAATGACTTAAGGGATTAGTGTGTCTTGGAGACTATAAATATAGATACACTTATTTTACATGCTATGAAAATTTCAACATAAACTAAAACGCATCTTAGACATCCCAGCATACACAACCATCCTTAAATAATAAGGAATATAAAAATTAAGAATATGTGATGTCAAACTATTAGAAATGTAAATAATATCAATGTAAATAGTTGTTACATCATAAACATGAGAGGAATCTTGAATTAGAAGAATAATGTGATTAAAAATGTAAACAAATAATTATTAACCTTAAGCAAGAAAGACAAATTTAAAATATCAAATGATCATAAATATATCATTGAATGGGAAAATAGAGAATGAATCATAGGTCATATTCCATGTTACATTTTAAAAAAATATATAAATAATAAACATATGATTTATTATCTTTTTGACCTAGCTAGCCGCTAAACTATTCAAACATAAAATTATGAGTATATATAATCTCTATCACACTCACCCTTTGTGAAAATTTCCAGTCACTAAACTATTGAGAAACAATTTCTATCCTTTGAGATATTAGACTTCACCCAATTCATTAGAGCTATATATGGGCCCCACCTATCTGAAAATGCATACATTTGTGTGCCACATTAAAAACAATCATCGTATCATAAAATAACCCATATAAAGAAATAGTTTTCATAACATTACAAAATAGTATCTCATAAGATAGAATAAAAAATAAAGTCAAATTATTCAATAAATGTTCCCCTAGATAAAATAAATTACTAAAAAACATAGATGGTGAATCATGAAACAAAACTCTATTGGAGGTAAATCTTTGATTGATAGAGAATAACTTCGAAGAAAAACATTTAATAAATTATTTCAATAAAGCCCTTATAAGATTTTTGAAAAAATAAGTTTTAAATAATTTAAAAAATATTTTAAATATAAAATCTAAAAAACATTTAAAAACATATTTTCGGATATAAATAACATTAAAAGAATAATTTTCTTGTATAAAGAAATTTGGGTTAGAATTAAATGTACGTTCTTGAAAATAAAATCCTTTTATATCTAACAGTATTATTTTCGTAAAACGAAAAATTGTTTTATGAATTAATGATAATTACTTTTAAAAATTGGTAAATGTAAGTATGATGTTCACAAGAGATAAATCATATTTTTTTTATAAATTATACGACAAACATTTTTAGGAAGGGAAAATTTAGCATGGAAACGAAAGGTTCATTAGAAAAAACATGAATTTTTTTTACAATATCACAAATTATAAATGAAATAATAATTGAAGAAAACATTGATATAAGAAATAGCTCCATATAAAATAAATAAATATTATATCAATATATCAATATAGTGACGATTAGATCCAAATTCTAATGACAAGATTCAATAATGAGGTGTATAAATCAATGAATGCTAATTGAGTTATCAAAACTCTTAACTTGTGTTTTAGATAAATTAACCTGGAAATAAACAATAATATACTGAAATAGAAAACTTAAGAACATAATTAAATAAATTATTCAAACTTATTAGATTATATTAAATTTATTTATAATTCTTCATTACAAATATATTACTTAGTTATAGTGTTTTTCACTATCAAATTTTAGAAAGTTTGTTTTTTTCACATTCAAATATCATAGTTATAGAGTATATTATTAAAATCTAGATTCATGTCTATAATTACATGATTCTTAAATATAGAATAATAATTATATTTCAATTATTCCTTAAGTCTTAATTCCATTAAGTAAAATACGTGAATATAATTTGTGAAAATGGGAAACACGATAAAAAAGTTTTGACAAGCATAACAACCAAAGGTGGTATATTAATAAATATAAAAAAATTTATAAAACCATTATAAGATAATTAATATATATTAAATTTATTATTATCACATGGTATAACCATTATATGACATCCCATTATTTTTTATTAAAAAAACATTATAACATTGTTCACCAAGGTCATAAAACCAACCCAAATGATAAATTTTTATAATGTTTTCATTAGAAAAAAATAATATCACCTTGAGGTGGTGGTATTCCACAAATACGCACAATCAATGTTTTTTTATTTTTCATAGAGTATTTATCATATTGAATCATTATTTTAAAATTAATATAATGAAATTTTAGTATAATAACTAATCATATTTAGTTATATTAATATTGTTACTAAATATTAGTAACTTTTACTGAAAAATATATATATTGAGAAAGTAATTATATTATTGGATTATTTAGTTTTCTCTTGGAAAACCCCTTTAAAATTAATTCCTTAATAAAACTATAGGATAACTGAAGCTTATGGAAGTGTGAGAGGTTATTAGGAGAAGGAAATTAGTAGGGTTTTAGGGGGAATTCAAAGAAAATATTGAAATATAGAGGGTGGGAATTTATCACCTTTTTTAAGTGATTATACTAGTAGTTTTGGTCAGGTAACACAGGAAAAATCATTTTATAAACATGGATTTATCTTGTGTTGTCCTAAAAAACATAATAAAACACATTTTACCATTTGTACTTTTTACAGGGGTAAAAAATTTTAAACAGTAATAAGTAATTTTAATAATGAAAATTAAAATTGAACTTGGCAACTAATTTCAAACTTCTGGTTTTATATTTTGAAATAATTCTATCATATCATATTTTAATGGTTTAAAAAGTTTATTTTAACATAAACACACATAATCGCATTAAAATAGTTTTTAAAAAAATTGTGTTTTGAAGCTTGAAAATTAGGTATAGGGTAAAATAATCAAGGTAAATAAATTTCATAGAATAAATTCATTTATTACCAATAAAATAAATTTTCTTTGTGTCTTTAAAAGCAATCCAAAACACAATTTCACCTTAAAAATGCATGATTCAAAGAAATAACTGAAAATGGTTTCTTATTAAGGAAACATTTTACTTTTGTTCTAAAAATTGTGGACATAGGATTTATAAGTTCAAAGAATATTTTAAAATGAATACTATTATTTCATAAATTCAAATTGGATTAATTAACATGTCTTTTATTCTTTTAGGTCATTCTCACTTAATTGTAAAATCATAAAAATCAAAATATTCGTATAAAATTTATTTTTCAACTAATAATCAACTCTTTTCAAAAAATAAAATAAAATTCCATTCTACATAATTTCATAGGGTTGAACCCCAAAAATAATTTCATTTTACCAAATTCATATTAAAAAACTAAAAAAATTTTGTTTTAAAAGAAAATAAAAAATATAAAGAAAAAATGATTTGAAAGATATCAGTTTCAAATAATACATATTAATTGTTTATCTTCTAAAGTAAATAGTTTTAAATTGTTAACTATATTAGAGTTTTTTACAGTTTTATTAAAAAGAATCTTTTAATATGTTTTTTATTTACATTAGGTGTAATATGTAACATAATCTATCAAACATTACATCAGTTTTACTAAGTCGAGAATTTCAAGTCGTCATATTCTACCCCCTTAAATTAATTTTTTACATAAAAATTTTTTAAAGAAAGGAAAAAGGTGATGATAATTTTTCCTCATTATATCCTCAGGTTCCTAGATAGCTTCCTCAAGCTTATTGTTTTTCCAGATTACCTTAACTAGATGTTGAAACACCCAGACCCTAATAACCCAATGTTAGTGGTTACTTTATTACATTAGAACTAGATACAAGGTTTCACATCCCAAGGTAATGAATACTTTAGTAGTATTTTAAACTAGATATATACTTGAATATCTCATTATAATTGAAAACATAAACTGCACAAAGGGTTTACTTTTATAACTCTATTATTACACTTATCATATCCATTCATTTCAATAACAAAGCAGTTCCTAGTATCTTAGAGAAAATAAAACATAATGAAGGGGTGAGATTAGACACTTTGTAATGGAATGCATAAATTTGAATCTATCATGAATAAATAGTAATAATAATTTTGGAATGTTAAATAAATAAGACACTTTTCATTTAAACAATAAATTGAAAATAATATGGTTGTAATAAAGGATGATCAAATAATGCTATATAAAATAATCACATGATCTTCAAACTTATCCATGGATATTATAAATATTTTAATAATCACACGAACATAAATATCTAATCTCATAATGAGAGAATTAATAATACTAGAAAACTAAAACATATAGTGAATTCCATTCAAAATAATATTTAAAACTACGAGTAAAAACCCATATAATTTGGCCAATTGATTTTTCTCATGAGACCTATTAATTCATTGAGGGGTTATCTATAACATGTCCCCACTCATAACATAATAATTATCATTAATTCATCATATTAATGGGGTGAAAAATAATGAATATAAACATTCTTATTGAAACACTAACATATGAATTTTGAATCATTACCGCAATCAAATAATCATAATGCTAACCCATCTGGATTAATATGGTGAATGGTAATAAAATTGTACATCTGTAGTCAAACTGATCGTAAAACATCTAAACCAATAATAATTATTATATTAATGCAACTCATACTGAGTAGGTCATATATACAACAAATGTTATATGTCATTGATGAATATATATTAATAAAAAAGGACCTTAAAAACAGTCTTGAGGAAAATGACATTTGCATTTTTAAAATGACCATTTAAAATGAAAGTTCAATTTTTTTAAATAAAAATATTTTAAAAATATACTTTTTAACTTATAATGGAATATTGAACACTTTTTTAGTTTATGATGGTATGAATTCCCATTCATTTATAACACAATAAAACAAAAATTCTTTTCACAATTTTTGTAAAATAAAAACAACCACTGTTTGGAAAATGACGTGATGATTTTTTTCAACTATTTTTATGAAATTTCATAAATCATTAAAAATTTATTTAAAAAATATTTTAGATAATTTAAAAAATATTTTTGAAATTTTATTAGTGAAAATGGTTTTGTAAGAAAAAGGTATTTTTGACCGAAGGGAGAAATGAAGTCATATTTTCTTAAAAACATTTTCTCAATCATTTTAAGTACCAAAGATAGAAAAAATAGTACTATAACTATAAAATTTACATAATAAATAAATGATAATGAAATATATTGTTTTTAAAATAGAAATAAAAATTAATTCCTCCAAGGGAGTCTTAAAAATAAACGATCTCGAATAATGATAAGATTATTAAATTAACCCTTACCACTTTAGTAACTTTTGAATCATAATACCTATAAAATAATTAACATAAAATTAAGCATTAAATCCCATTAATATAAGTATATTAATGATATAAAATGTAAAAATGTGTATAATATACACCACATAAAGGAATAATTGGTGAATAAGGAATATGTCTCACAGATTTAAAAGTGAAACAAGAAACCCTTACCTCAGGTTTGACTCCATTTATATGTGTCTGAACCAATTTTATAATAAATTTTGATTTATTATAAATGATTTAATAAAAATTATAATTTATATATCATAACATATATGATCCTTATATAACATTTTACCACCTCTTTTTAAATAATATTTCATTAATTTATTTGTTTCAGTTGTTAATTACCTTGTTTTCTCATGTATGTTTCGTCATGAAAGTTTTTTTTATTGTAAATAGTATATAGTTCCATAATCACTACAATTATATTAATTTTATAAATATTTTTTTCATTAGATAAATCTATATAATAATTCTTCAAAATTGAACATAGAAAATGGGCTGTATTGATTCGTGGAGACGATAGGTCGTATGTACACACAAGCGACAATATCATTCCCTTAAAGGGTGAAAGTGTAAGGAATTGAATGATATGTTAATTTTATTAAATTTATATAATTTCTTATATATCGGAGTGATTTATTAAATTTATCCATATTACATTCCTGGAATAGAGTGACTGTAAAATGAATCACATCGCTTACCGAGGCGGTTGTCTATCGTACACACGAGTGGCAATATCGTATTTTAAATAGAATGGAAAGTATGAAGCTATCTATAATATTAAAACTCCATGAGTATAATTATATCATAGATATTATATATATATTAAATCCATAATTATATTCAAGCATGAGAGGTTTTTATGGTAAATGAATTACATCAATTCGCAAGGAAGTAGTCCACCATACACACAATTGATGATTTAATTTCCCATTTCATGTAAGTGGAGAAGGATTAATATTATGAATTAAACATAATAAAATTAAATATATGGTTGATATGGGGGTTATTATATTTTATGTTTTATTAAATAATTTATGGTATTTAAATATGAAAGAGAATGAATGAGATTAATGAATAAAATTATCTTCTCTTAAGGAAGCCTCCTTTTGATCTCCTCTTAAAGACACTAGAATTTGAATTTCTTTAAGAAACAATTATATATATTACGGAAAATAATTATAGGGATTTATTTTTTTATTTTTTCTTCAATAAAAAAAGATTTCGAGGTGTGAATAATTGATGTGAGTGAGTGTCTTTAATAATTAAGGAGTAGTGTATTTTTTTAAATACCCAAAACTATTCCGTAATAGGTAGTTAATCTCACCCCAAATGCCTAAAAATTTGATAAATAATAGAGAGTTTGAATTAAGTGGTTTATCTAAATTTACACCTCAGAAAACAAGTTTTTCACATGATATTTCTTAGCCTTTAAATTTACATAATTATACCATTTTATTTTTCATAATAGTAACTTCTGTAGTTTTAATTACCTTTGTAATTTTTCATTAAAGAATAAAATTAAAATGAGAATTATTATATAATTTTAACTTATTTATTATAAATATTAAATAAAATTTAACAAATAAAATTTCTATATGTGAGAAAAATTAATTTTATGAAATGCCTTTGTAATGTGAAAACCACATTTTAACCTTAAACAATGTCAATAAATTTTTTATTGTTTTTAATATTTTTTATTCTCAAAACTTAAGATGAAATTATTTTATTATATAAATTCTAATAACTACAAATATGGAATCCATTTTTCAAAAAACATTTATCACATGTTTCATTACTCAATTTGAAAACAAACATGGAAATGCGATGAAAAAAGGGTTTTTTTAAGGAAAAACCTTCAAAGGTTTTGAAAGATATTAAATCATAATTGTATATAAAAATGATTAAAATGACCAAATTTTGTTAATATTTCAAATAATTGTTTAAACTTTACATTAAACCCAATTTATAAAATAATTTAACTTTGTATATAATTTAATCAATAAGGTAGTTTTCAATAAAAATCGGTATTTTTCATTATTCGTCAAAAAATTAATTTTTTCAAGAAATTATAAAAAAATACCCACAAATATATGTTTTACATTTAGATATATTATTTAATGTTATATTTTTCTTATAAATTTTCTAATATTATTACAAATTAATTTTCAATTATGTGATTAAAACATGACTAATCCTCCTTTTAGAAAAATAGGGGTTTTTAGAATACATTTTTTCCTCTTTCTAATTGTTCTTATTTTATTTACAATAAAAAGATGAAAATTTAATTTATTTAATATATATGTAAACTAAATAAATTTAATAATTTATTTATTTCTATTGATACCCACCAACTTAATGGTTATGTTATAATGGTCATGTTTTGATAATAATATTTTAAGTGAGTATCAGGTTTCTTTCAAACCTGGTGTTGGATGCACTTCATGCTATCAAAGAGATTAAATAGGATTTAAAAATATATATTATAATGTTATGTGATTTTACACTCACATATAATCTTGGTGTCTCATGTCATATATTTTATCAAATATTATTTTTCACTTTTAATATCTTAGGGTGTTCCATTCTACCCCCTAAAATAAATCGTATCCTCGTAATTTAATATTGATCTCAGAAATCAAGGGCTTGAAATTTGGAAAGACCCTTATTGAAACCCACATTATAAAAAGGTTTAATAAAACATCCCCTTGATAAGTGAGTATGAGGAGTATGAGTTTCTCCTATAATAACACATTCTAGGTTTTCAATTAGGATAACTTTAGTTGAACGTGACAATATTGACATGGAAGAAAATAGTAACACCCAGGGATTAATATAGTGTTATAGATATCATTAATTTCAAGAAAGATAATGATATATTAAATTTAATAACTAAAAAACCATAAATATATGATGATTATAAATGGAATTTTATTTTAAATAATGAAGGTCCTATGATAATTTTTTTTTATTTCAAGATCATTTCATTCTATCTTGTGTTTCCCAAAAAGATTTACATTCCACTATATCAATTTTTTTGTTCATCAACATTAAAAATATATCTAGAAATACATATCGAAAAGGTACTCCAATACAATCCTTATATGGTTTGTAATTATTATCAATGATAAAATACTTCTAAAACACAATTCTTGAATCCAAATACAAAAGAACTTTAATATTTCTTCCTTGACCATACAAATATCATAAACTTGACCTTGATTTATTAGTTTTTAGTAAGTTATATTCCCCTAACACTTAGTGAATCCATTTTTAGAGTGACTAATATCCATATAGTTGAAAAAATGAACATAAAATTTTTCATTATTATACTTGAAATCATGATTATGGTGGCCTTTTTACCCACACTTATAAAAAATAGCATTCCTTTCAAGCATTTACTAGGATGATTCTTTCCACAATTCCCACAAGATGGAAATTGATTCAATCTCTTCTTCTTCTTTGATGTACTTACATTTTAATGGTGATCATTCAACCACTTATTTTATTTATTTCCATATAACATATAGGATATAGATAATTATATCACCATTTTTAGGAATCTTAATACCACTTCATCAAATGAAGAAAAAGTTTGAGATATCAGTGCCCTTTAGAGACTTTTCTTATGACCATCAAATAATTGGTCAATATTAAACTCTCTTTTCTAAATATAATCTATAGTATACATGTATAGACTTGTAAATTTAGTTTCATACTTAGAAAATCATTCTTCTTACATTTTATTTAAGTTGAGGAACATTCACTTCATTTTAGTTCATTGTTCATGATAGAAATATTTTTCAATTTATGATTCTTTAAAATATTTCCATTGAATGTGTTTTATTTCCAATCCAAACCATGTATTATTAATCAAAGAATACCATTGATCTGCATATCCATTGATTAAATATACTACAAGTACAACCTTTTCCTCCTCATTTCATCCCAATGATATAAATTCCATCTCAAGTGACTTAGTCCATTTCATGGATAAAATAGGATTATTTGTATAACTAAATGATGGGGGATTCTACTGTATAAATCAATCAAACATTGAGAATTAAACTGTGGAACAACAAGTTTCTCCACCAAGGAATGATTATTTTACATAACCTGGTAAGGTTTCTCTAACATTTCCATGATCAGGTTAGTTCCAATACTAGCTTTATTGTCCTCCTAATTATTGAAATATCTATATTAGCCACAATTTTTTATACCCTTCTTCCTTCTAAGAACCATTTCTAAAAATGGAATATACCGAATTATTTCATAAAAGTATTAATTTTAAATTATAATGTATAATGAAAAATATGGTGTAACACATAACAAAAATTTAAAATTGAATCATTATTAGTCTCAAAATCATAAACATTTTTTCCTTGAGGATATAATTATTTTCAAATTCTTTATAATGGTTTTAATGAAAATGTGAATTATCTAAATCTTATACCCGAGTAGTATCAATCCAGGGGTGTATTGAGGCACATTTTCAGGAACCTGGTGATGATCAGGTCAATGCTAATACACAATTTCTGGAGTTATTACCCCTAGGTACAATTGATCCAGAACCACATCCACATATTGTATCGATATAGGGATATAATTCTAGAAAAAATATCATCCTTAAAAAAATTAGGATGTTCATCTATAATTATCCTCAAAGTCCTACATATGGATATGTTTCTTAATTTATTTCTTCCTTAATCCAGTTTCCAAGGATTCTACCAAAATTTTCTCTAAAACCAATTATAAAGACCATGACCCTAGTAGCCGAGAGTCGGTGGTTGCATTACTATATTGGAACTAAATTCATGGTATAAAATTCCAAATAAAAAAAATACTTTAATAGTCTTGGAAAAGTAGATACATACTTGAGTCTCATATTACAATTCGAAACATAAATACAAAATTTATTTTTATTAAGAACACCATTATTCCCCTTAGCATATCTTTTTATATTAGTCACAAACACATCATGGTATTTGAAGGAAAATAAAATATAGCAATGGGGTGAACATAGATGCTTAATATGGATAATAATATAGTGGAACATATCATCAATAAATAAGAATTATCAATTCAGAAAGGTAAATGACTGAAAAAAATACATTTAAATAATATCTTGAACATAATATGGTGGGAATAATAGACAATCATATAAATCCATATAAAGTAATAGTAATAACATGAAACATATCAATGGATATTATTACTCTAAAATCCCAGGTAAATAATGAATATTAAATTTCCATATTTATTAATATTTTTTAATTTAATATTAATTTTACTTGAAATTGGGATGCTATGTTTGATGGAATACACTAAATGCAACAATGGGTTTTTTCAAAATCTCCTGTTGCACACAAGGTTGAGTGAAACTAAAAAATAATAATATAATATTATTTTAAAAGGTATTTAATGTCTAGCCTTTGTATTGGCAGGAATGAATAGAACTAAGTAAAATATTATTATACATGTTTGTTAAATGTCTTTTCCTTTATCCAATAAATGCAATTGTCTTAAAAAGTGAATGAATCAAATTTTAAACATAAATACACTAATATTCATTAAAAGGTAGATTTACCTCCTTTTGAGGGAATACCCTTTTTAAAGCTAGTTTTTGAAAGTTTTTTATGTTCTATTTGAAAAAAATAAAATTCTTCTTTTGAATCGGGGCTTCAAAATTTACATTGGATGAAATTTTGGTAATTTTCTGATAATGTTCATTTTTTTAATGAATTGTCAAAAATATTGCATTTTAATTCAAAAAATCCTATTAATCTAATTTATTTATATGGTATGATTATATTTTTAATTGGTTTAAAAGTGTAATTAGATTATACTTTTACCATTTAATCCAATTTTTCTCATTGGATGTAATTTCACTTTGAAATTAGACATTAACAATTGTCAATCTTTTGATAATTATTATTTCTTTAAAACACTCTTTTTGTTTTGACAACATGAATTAATTTTTAATTAATTTCTGGAAATTTTGTGTTTTGAATTTAGAAAAATTGATTCCATATTTTTAATTATGAAGTCCAAATATAGTAAATAGGTGACTTTTATTTTAAGACATTATGAATAGTAGCTTCAGTAAATATTTTATTTACGATGGTTAAAGGGTAAATCTGGTAAATAAGGGTAAAAATATTATTATAATAATATTAAATTACCCTAAAAAGTGTCCTAATCCTATTATCTGATACATGTTCGACCATGGGAATCCTTGGATCAATTTTGGCACCTCATATAGCCAATTGTAAGTGAAAATGACACTTTATAAAAATTAATTTAATTTCAAGGAAAATGTAACATAAACATATATCCCTTAATAAAACAATTTTTATAATGGGTTATATAAGTTATATATTCGAGTATAATTATTAATTAGAAATGAAAAAAATATTTCCTATGTCATGGTAATTTATTTATAATTTTTAAACATCAAATATATAAATTTATTTTTGACACAATGATGAGGTAATGATTACCTTATTAATGGATGTTTTAAATAAATGATATAATAAATATTAAAATAAATTTATTTTGAAACTTTTTATAACGTCCATGAATTTTATGTATCATTATAACCTGTTATATTTTAATTAATGTAGCTTTTAAAAAATAATCAGGTTGTTATAGATTTTTTAGAAGTCTTGATATGAATAGTTTATTAATTGACATAAATGAGTTTTTTAAAATGAATAATATTTTATTAAATGCTAAAATAGTCCTAAAAATTTAATATTATGAAAAATGATATATATTATGTTATAAATGTAATTAATTAGTAATTTTTGGTCTATTTGAATTTTATTGAAAATATATTAACCATATAGTATGAATATAGAATAAGACATGTTAAGAGTTAAATTAGTTAACAAAGGGTTAAAGCTAAATGACATGGTTCAATATGAAATCAAAACATTTCTAAAACCTATTAATTGGGAGGATTTAGATCAATATTAATTTTATCTATTAATTTAACGAGTTTTATACCTTTTGAAACCAAAAAAAAATTATAATAAAATAATATTTCAAAGCATTCCTAAAGAGCCCCTCATCCCTCTTATAAAAATCCCTAACATCTAACCCTTACTCACACCTCTAAATCCCCATTTTCTTGTCCAAAATCTGCCAAAATAAGATCCTAACGTCCCTCTCTTACACCTAGAAACCTTAAATTAGAATGAAGTCACTTAAAGAAATCCTTTTGGTTCAAACCAATGGGAGTTATCCAATTTAAAGGAAACATCTTCTCTCAAGTTCTTTACTTTTATTTTCCTTATCCAAAACCCCTAAAATATTGTTATTACAATATTATATAAAAACAATAGTTTCCTAAATATAGTAGGATGTTTTTATGAGATTTATTATAACTAAACATCCACACATCTCCATCTAATGAATATAAACATACTGTTTCTGTGGATGGTGAACTACTGTCACACAAAATGATGATTGTTCAATTTTCTACTACCACCTCTCATGGTGTCCATTATAATGGACCTATATTTATATGTGATATATATTATATTTATATTAAATCTATAATTCTTTTTTTTATTTTATATCATACATTTATGGTTTCCATAATGGGTAAACGTGATAATTTCATTTAAGGAAGTGCGGACTACCACTCCCTCAAAGTGATATGACTCGTTCATGCCATATGTGGAACGTAGAAAGGATGGAGTTAATTAAATTATATATGATATGATACTATAATTATAATATATATATATATATATGTATCATTATTTTTTATTCCCATTATATATGAAATATAAATGAAAGTAGCATTCATGCGTACGTATGGATTACCGTCTCCATGAATGGTGAATTTCATTTCTTATCTCCAAATGTAATGTAATATTATAAATACATATATATACTAGATATATATGATATATATGATATATATGATATGTAAATCATGTATATAATTATGTAGATAATGGAGTTTTGATCACATGGGCAACCTGTAATTATAAAAAGTTCATTTTTGACTCATTTACCAAATATTGACAAAACCACCGCTATTAACTCAAATGATTATGTAATGTTTATAACGTGGTAATAATTGATATAAAAGAAATAATAAACATAAAAAAGGTTCTGAAGAATGTATAAATTAAAATTGGTTTATTATTTGGGAGATTAAATAACGAACGAGTCAAGTCGGACATGAGGTAAGGGGCTTAGTCTCAATCTCCTTTAATTGAGGCATATTTTTATTTACAGACAACTTTTTTATATAGTGTATAAACATAGTTTAATTTTCACTTCATTCAAAGGGAATATTTTTCTACGTTGCGTTATACAAAATGAAAGAAGGAATTTTTTTAACATACGCGGTGACAATGAGTTTTTTTCCACAGTGAGTATTATTTGATCTTTGGCTTCCTTAATAAGACGCAGATGTTTTGAAAAGGAAAATAAATATCATATACCCTTTTTTTGTTTTTTGGAATTGAAAATGGTTTTTAGAAAGCATTTATTATTTCAATATCTTGAAATGATATATTTTGATTTCAATGTGGAAATGTTATCTTTACTTTATGATTGTTATATTTGTTATGGTTCTTGGGCATTGTTTACGTATATGGGCAGTTCTATGATAAACCTATGGTGGGTGAGCTCGAGATAGCTCTCCAACACATTGGGTAACATGAAGGATGTAAACATTAATGTTTCTCAAAATAGATTTAGGGAATTTATTGTGATGGGTATTCCAAACGTAACTCCCTACGTAGTTATGAAAGCTACAACGTATGTTTCATATGGATGCCAGAAGTTCCATTTATGATTTAGGATTACTATGTGTTATTAATAAATCTTCTGATTTCATGTTTTGAGTTAAAAAGCTTATGTTTTGTATGTATTTATGTTTTAATGATTTCTTTCTTTAGTTCATAATCCTTACTGAGATTTTTATGATCATCCCATGTTTTTTAAATGTTTTTCATAGGGTATAAAGAAGGGTAAGAAAAAGGAACAATTCAATAAGATTTTTATCAAGAAAATAATTCTTGTTTTCTTTTAAGAGTTTTTATTTTCTGAAAAAATGGATACTGAGAAGGAGTGGATACTTTTTAATATTTTATATGAAATGTAATAGTTATGGAATAATTCCCTAACATCTTAAACTAGAAAATACCCTCAATGAAAATTCATGACTAAACTCAAGATTATGTAATGTTTAAGCATGTGGCCATATAGTTGTTATCAAAGGTAGGTTAAGACAAATTTAGGAGTGCGGGTATTGTAAAATTAATTTCCATAAA
This sequence comes from Viscum album, assembly GCA_963277665.1. NCBI lineage: Eukaryota > Viridiplantae > Streptophyta > Magnoliopsida > Santalales > Viscaceae > Viscum > Viscum album. Next base: position 1,124,203,161 of record OY728121.1, read on the forward strand.
TTAATTTATGTTAATATTGAAATGATATAACATTTAAAGATTACCATGTTGCTTTGCCTAAGATATTTCGATGTTCAGAATGGTTTTCCATAGAGGAAACAGGGATGCTTTAAAGGGAAGACATCAAGAGGAAAACAACATTCCAAATCAGCAACCTGAGATGGCTGGAATGAGAACTGATAAGTTTTTTGTAGTGATAGAACAATTGACATAAGCTATAATTTGTGGTGGTATCCGTGCATGAGATCAACCAAATCATCCACATAGAAAAATGTTAGTAGTGGAGACTTTCATGAGGAAGAATCCCCCATCATTCAGAGGATCATCTGACCATGTCCTTGTTGAAGTGTGGATTAATGAATTGGAGAAGATTTTTGATGTCATGGAGTGTTCAAAACATGAAATGGATTGTATTTCTCTTTACCATTTTGAAGGTGGAGTTGATTAGTGGTGGTCGATGGTGAAGGATATCAAGGATTGTGAGGAAATTGATGCTCTTGATTGGGATGAATTCAAATGTATTTTTCTTGAGAAATATTTTCCAAAGGTGGTTCATCTTAGGATGGAAAAATAATTCCTCTAATTGAAGTAAGAGGATGAATAAGTGGCTAATTATGATGAAAAAATCACTCGTCTGGCAAGGTATGCTCCAAATTTCTTACAATATCTTCATAGTAAAGTAAACCATTTTTACTCATGATTAAAGCCAAAGTATCTAATGGATTTAGGTTCTTGTGAGTTCAAAAGTTATGAAAAACGTGTTCGATGTGTGGAGAAGGTGTAAATGGAGTTTTCCTATGATCATGTGTTCTTTTAAAAACAACAGAATAATAGGTTGAGGTGGTAGATGAAATGTAAGAAATCTTCAAAAAAGACTGATGGTAAGAAACTTAAGTTTATATTTTGAGAAAATTAAGTTAAAAAGGATGATAGGGAATGTATTTTTAATTCTGGTAAGTGCTACTGATGTGGTAAAATGGGACATAAGGCTCATAATTGCACTGAAAAAGATCAAGGTAATAGTAATACCAAATCTGATTTACAGTTTGTAAAATGTTTTAAGTTCAATGAAATGGGTCATTATGAAAATGAGTGTCCAACAAAGAACTCAACTGATGAAAAGTAGCTATACTACAAGCACAAAGGGGTGGTGAAATCATTTGCAGTTACTTTAGCAGAATTTGGGACATCGAATGAAGTAGTATTAGGTACACTGTTTTTCTATTCAGATTATTCCAATGTGTTGTTTGATTTAGAGTCTTCACATGATTTCATTTCTGAGAAATTTTCTAGTAAATTTGGAATTCCTTCTCAAGATATGAATCCTGAAATTATGGTAAACACACAGGGAGGAAATGTTGAGACAAAAAGTAATTATAATAACCTTCACGTCCTTTTGTGAAAAAAGAATCTACTTGAAAACCTTATTGTGTTTCCTCTAGTAGAGTTTGATGTTATTTTGGGTATGTATTGGATTTCTGTTTATCATTCTAAGATTCAATGTAGGGATAAAGATGTTTCTTTTCATAATAAATTTCAATTTGAGGAAAATAATTAACCCTTAATTTTGATAACATATCAGGAAGCTGAGAAACATGTAAAATATGGAAACAAATGTTACCATGAACATATTGTTGAAAACAAAGGAACTATTCTAATTAATGATGTGCCAGTAGTAAATGAGTACCTTGATGTTTTTCCTGATGATTTTCCTAGTACAATACCTGATCGGGAGGGTGAATTTACTATTGAATTAGTTCCGGATGCTAAGCCAATTTCAAAACCCCCGTATCAAATTTCACAAATTGAAATTTTATAGTTAAATAAGCAATGGAATGAGTTATTAGATAAAGATTCCACCTGACCTAGCACATCACCATGGGGTGCTACTTTCTTGTTTGTTAAAAAAAATATGGTTCATTGAGACATTTCATTGATTATAGAGCATTGAATAACATCACTATTAAGAACAAGTATCCTTTTCCTCATATCGATGATTTCATTGATCAGCTATAGGGAGCTCAGTATTTTTCGAAGATTGACTTGAGGTCGGGGTACGATCGGTTAAAAGTAAAGAATGCAGACATTCTGAAGATCACGTTTCGTACAAGATATGGCCATTATGAATTTTTAGTTATGCCTTTTGTGTGAACCAATGCACCATCTTTATTCATGGATCTTATGAATGGAATTTTCTGTGAGTTATTGGATAAGTATGTGGTTATGTTTATTTATGATATTTTGGTTGATTCTAAAAGTAATGAGGAACATGAAAGTCATTTAAGGGTTGTCTTGAAAACCATAAAATAAAATAAACTATATAGGAAATTTAGCATGAGTGAGTTTTGGTTACAAGAAATTTCATTCCTTGACCACATTATTTCAAAAAATGACATAATTATTGATCATGCTAAAACAAAAGTTGCTGATGAATGGAAAAGACCCAAAAATATAACTGAGATCCATAGTTTTCTTGGTCCAAAAGGTTATTACTAGAGTTTTGTTGAAAATTTGGCATGGTTATCTATCCCATGGACTAAGTTAACTCGAAAATGTGTTAAGTTCATTTAGAAAAAAGAACGTGATGATTGTTTTCAGGAATTGAATAGAAGTTTGGTGAATGCTCCAGTATTGTAATTACCTTCCAGATATGGTGAATTTTTTATCTACAATGATTCTTAGTTGAAATGACTTGGTTGTGTCCTTATGTACAATGATCTGGTGATTGATTATGTTTCATATCAGTGGAAACCTCATGAGTTAATTTACCCTACAAATGATTTGGAATTTGCAACTGTTGTTTTTTGCTTTAAAAATTTGGAGGCATCATCTGTATGGTGTAAAATTTGAAATATATACTGACCAAAAAAGTTTGACATATATATTCACGCAGAAATAATTGAACATGATACATAGGAGGTGGATGGAATTAATCAAGTATTTTGATTGCATGATTCATTACCATATAGGAAAGGAAAATAAAGTGGCAGATACTTTGAGTCAAACAAGTAATGCAACATTAACCAAGTTATTTTTGGAACTATATCCTTTAATTAAATATTGGATGAACTTTGGAATAGATGTGGTTGGTGAAGAGAATTCCTCTGTTTTGTTTCAAGAGACAGGGAAATCAGGTCTATCAGATAGAATTATGCAAACTTAGAAAGAAGATAGTGAGTTTCTAAAAAAAGGTAGAGTTGGTTCAGAAGGGTAACTTACCCGAGTTAAACATTGATAAAGATTGTGTTTTGAGGTTTAGAAAGAAGTTATTTGTTCCTTTTGTTTCATAGTTTAATAAATAGTTATTATGTGAAGCTCATAGTTCTCTATTTTAAAATCATCCGGGTTGTACTAATATGTATAGAGATCATCGAGAGTATTACTGGTGGTATTGAATAAAAATGGATATTTCTGACATTACTATGATCTGTTTAACATGTTAACCAGTTAATGCAAAGTGACTGTTACTGAAAGTGATGCTTCAGCCTTTACCAGTGCCAAAGGGTAAATGCGGAAATATATCCATGGACTTCATTGTGGGATTATCAAAGACATCTCAAGGTAATAATGAAATTTGGGTTATTATCGATCCATTAAATAAATCCACTCATTTCCTTCCTATTCGAGATACTTTATATCCAATTCAACTTTCTCAGTTGAATGTTAAAGAGATAGTCAGGTAGCCTGGTGTTCTCCACTCCATTGTATCAGATCATGATCCTGGGTTTACTTCTAACTTTTGGAAAGGCCTTCAAAATTCATTGATTACTGAATTAAATTTTATTAAATATTTTCATCCTCTATCATATGGGAAGTCAGAACGAACAATTTACACATTGTAAGATATGTTATGTGCTTTCTCAAGGGATTACCAGTGATTTTGGAACTGCCATCTTTCTTTGGTTGAATTTTCTTATAATAACATTTTTCATTCTAGTGTACAGATGGCACCATTTGAGCCATTATATGGAAAGCAGTGTAAAACTGTAGATCGAATGGCCTAAAGTCCTGCATTTTTATTGATTTTTGATAACCCCTCTTTCAAGGGATGAGGGGGAACCCTTACAAGGCCTGTAGGCTCAGATATTACATGGCCCGTAGGCTTAGGAGATTACATGACCCGATGGTATTAGGGAATTCAACTAGACTATCTATGAGGAACGACCCCTCCCCAACATCTGCATCCTGATAGTAGCTCTCCACCTATTCAGGACTGTCTGTCTAGGCTTCCCGTTCAAGCACATGCTGGTACTGATGGAATAGACATACCCTCTCATTCTGACAATCCATTTGGCTCTGCTCTGGTGAGTGCACCAACTCTGAATCCTCTTCTGGGGCTTCTTATTTATTTTAGTGTGTTTGGGGCCTGAATTCATGTGGCCTAAATGCCTTGGGGTGGCCCTAAGGCTTTATGGTGGCCCGAAGGCCTTGATAAACAACTGGCCCGAAAGCCTTGTAGGACCAGAGGACCAAACCAGTGGCCTGAAGGCCCAGATGGATGAATAGTTCCGGCTGCTACAATACCGAACAGTACCTGCTACAGTGCCTACTACAGTGCCTACTACAGTATTGATATAGTACTGCTACAGTACTATGACAGTACCCCAAAAATATGCCTCCACCCAGATTTGATGGGACTAGAATTGGTAGAATAGACGGCAGAAAAGTTCAATTGATTCAGAATTACATGAGAACAGCTCAGAGTTGGAAAAAAAGTTATATGGATAAACGAATGAAGGATATTTATTTATAGGTAGGTTATTAGGACTTTCTCAAATTTTTTCTGTGGAAAAGTGTGATGTGTTTCTGTTAAGAAGGGAACGCTGAGTCCCAGGTTGATTGGACCCCATGAAATCCTAGATAAAGTTGGGTCAATTGTGTACATAGTGGCTTTACTTCCATGTTTATCCCAGGTACATAATTTATTTTATGTTTCAATGTTGAGAAAGTATATTCCAGATCCATCTCATGTTTTGAGTCTAGAGGTAGTTCGGTTGGAGGAGAATCTTTCTTGTGAGGAACAACTAGTCCAGATTCATGACCGAAGAGTGCAGGTGTTGTGGAATGTGGTAATTAATCTGGTAAAGGTTTTATTGAAAATCCTTATGGTTTAAGAGGTAGCATGAGAATCTGAAAATGCTATGAGGGATAAATAACTCCACTTATTTGACAAGTGAATAGAATTTCAAGGACATAGTTCCCAAAAGGGGAAAGGATATAACATCACAAGTAAATAAAGAATATGAAATTTTCATATTTTTTAATATTTGTGAATTAAATATTAATTTTACATTATAAGAGGATGAATATGTTTGATGTCGTACCCGACACACAACAATGAGTTTCTCCAAAATCACATATTTCACACAAGGAAGAGTCATACTAAAAAATAATAATATAATTTTATTTTAAAAGGTGGTTAATTCCTAGCCATTGTATTGGAAAAATTTAATAGAACTAACTAAAATATGATTATACATGTTTTTTAAATGTGTTTACCTTTATCTAATAAAATTTAGATAATTAAAATGTGAATGAATCCAAGTTTAAGCATAAATACTCTAAAATTATTTAAAAGGTTGATTTACCACCTTTTTGATGGAAAACCCTTTTTAAATATAGTTTTTTCCTTTTATGTGATCTATTTGAAAAAATAAAATTATTAATTATAATTGAGACATAAAAATTTACTTTGAATGAAATTTGAGTGTTTTTAATATAATGTTCATTTTTTAATGAATAGTGAAAAATACTGCACTTTAATTCCAAACTTCCTTCTAATCTAATTTATTTATATGGATATATTATCTTTATAATAGGTTTTAAATTGTAATTAGATAATATTTTTTCCATTTAATCCAATTTTAGTCCTTTGATGTAATTTCACTTTGATATTGGACATAAACAAGTGTTAATCTTTTGATAGTTATTATTTCTTAAAAACACTCTTTTTTGTTTTGACCACAGGAATTAATTTTAAATTAATTCTGGAAAATTCTGTGTTTTGAATTTGGAAAAATTGATTTCATATTTTTAATAATTAGGTCCAAATTTATAAAAAATTTAACTTTTATTTTAAGACATTATGAATAGTAACTTTAGTAATTATTTTATTTACCATGGTTAAAGGGTAAATCTGGTAAATTAGGGTAAACAAATAATACTATAATAATATTAAATTATCCTAACATGTGTCTTAATCCTATTTTCTAATACATGTCAAACCATGGTCATCCATTGGACGATTTTGGGATCCCATAGAGGCACTTGTAAGTGAAAATGGCACTTTATAAAAATTAATTTAAAGTTAAGGAAAATGTAACATAAACATATATATCATAGTAAAATGATTTTTATAATGGGTTATATAAGTGATATTTTATAATATAAAATTTCATTAGAAATCTAAATATATTAAACATATCATGGTAATTTATTTATAATTTTTAGACATAAAATAAATAAATTTATTTATGACACCATGATGATGTAATGATTACCAAATTAATGTATGTTTTAAATAAATGAGATTATAAATATTAAAATAATATTATTTAGAAACTTTTTATTCTATACATTAATTTTCTGGATTATTATAACTTATTATATTTGTATTAATTTAGTTTTTTATAAATAATCAAGTTGGTATTGTTTTTTTAAAAGCCTTTATATGAATAGTTTATAAACTGACAAAAATGAGTTTTTCAAGTGAATACGGTTTTATTAAATGATAAAATAGTCCTAATAATATATTATTCAGAAAAATTACATATATGATATTATAAATTTCATTAATGATGAAATTTGGGTCGATTGAAATTTTATAGTAAATATATTAACCATATTGTATTAATATACAAGAAGACATGGTAAGAGTTAAATTTGATAACTAAGGGTTAAAGATAAATGATAAGGTAAAATATGAAACCAAAAATTGTCTAAAACCTATTGGTTGGAGGATTTAGAACAATAATAATATTATCTTATACTTTATTGTGATTAGGTCCTTTTGAAACTGAAAATAATTTTATAATGAAATAATCTTGAAAATCATTCCTAAAGAGCCCCTCCTCCCCCTTACAAAAATCCATAATCTCTTACCCTTACTCACACCTCTCAAGCCCCCATAGATCGTGCAACCTCTTCCCAAATAATCACCCAACATCCCTATCTTCCTCCTATAATGCATAACATAGACATAAGGCACTTCAATAATGCTTTTTGGTTCAATCCAAAGGGAGTTATCCAATTTAAAGGTAACGTCCTCTCTCAAGTTCTTTTCATATATTTTTATTCTCCCACCCCCCATAAACTCTCTTTATTCCATTATTTTATAAGAAAACCAGTATCGTCAATATACTAGTATATTGTTATGATTTGTGTTCTAACTACAAATCCACAAACCTCCACCTAATGGATACGATCATACTATTTCTATTGACGGTGAACTACTGCCTCGCGAAATGGTGATTGTTCAATTATCTCCTACCGCCTATCATGGTGACCATTATGATGGAACTACATTTATATGTGATATATATTATAATTAAATTGTATCTATACTTCTGTATTTTTCATTTATATCATACCTTTATGGTTTCCATAATGGGTAAACGCGATAATTTCAATTGAGGAAGTGCGGACTAACACCCCCTCAAAGTTATATTACTCGTTCATGCCATACATGAAATGTATAAGGGATGGAGTTAATGAAATTATATATTATATTATACTATAATTATAATATAATTATGTATAATTATGTTTTCAATCCATTTAATATGAAATAGAAATGAAAGTAGCGTTCATGCGTACGTACGACTTACCGTCTCCATGAATGGTGCATTTCATTTCTTATCTCCCAATGTTATGTACTATTATAAATACATATATTTTCTGCATAAATATGATAAATATATGATATCTAAATCATTAATATAATTCTATAGATAATTTAATTTTTACTACATGGACAAATTGTAATTATAAGAAGTTCATTTTTGATTCAAGTACCAAATACTGATAAAATGATCGTTATTAACTCAAATGATTATGTAATGTTTAAAATGTGCTAATAAGTGATATAAAGGGAATAATAAAATAAAATAAGGTTCTGAATCAAGTAGAAAATAACTTTAGTTTACTACTTAGGATATTAAAGAACGAATGACTCATGTCGGACACAAGTTAAGGGACTTCGTCTCAATCTCCTTTCATTGAGGCATATTATTATTTATACATGAAATTCTTTTATACGGTGTATAAACACATATTACTTTTCATTTCATTCAAATTGAAAGATATTATACATAGATTTTTAGTAAATAACAAAGAGGAATGTTTTTTTCCTACATAGTGACAATGACCTTTCTACCACTGTGAGTATTATTTGATCTTTGGCTTCCTTAACAAGTCGTAGTGTTTTTATAAAAGGAAAATAAATTCCATATACCCTTTTTACATATTTTGGTATTTAAAATGGTTTTGAGAAAGAATTTATTATTTAAATATCTTGAAATGATATATTTTTTTTGCAATGTAGAAATTTTATATTTCCTTCATGATTTTTGGGTGTGTTATGGTTCTTGGGAATTGTTTGCATATATAGGTGGTTCCATGATAAACATATTGCGGGTGAGCCCAAAATAGCTCTCTAATGAATTGGGTAAAGTCATAGAGGTAAATGTTAATGTTTCTCCTAAGATATTTAGGGAATATATTGTGATGGGTATTCCAAACATAACTCTCTACCTATCTATGAAATCTACAATGTATGTTTGATATGGATTCCACAAGTTACCTTTATGATTTATTATTACTAAATGTTATTCATAAATCTTATAACTTCATGAGGTGTGTTAAAGAGCTTATGTTTTGTATGTATTGAAGGACTGATGGTTTCTTTCTTTATTTTAAAACCATTACTGAGATTTTTATTCTCATCCCATGTTTTTGAAATGTTTTTAATCGGGTATAAGGTAGGGTAAGATAAAGGAATAATTCCAGAAGATATATATCAAGAAAATAATTATTTTTTTTCTTTTAAGAGATTTCATTTTATGAAAAAATGGATACCGAGTACAATTTTCTGCTTTTTAATACTTGAGATGAAATTTAATAGTTATGGAATAATTATATAAAAATCTAAAACTAAAAAGATCCTCAGTGTGAATTCTTGAATTCACTCAAGATTATGTAATGTTTAATGGTGAGGCCTTATTGTAATAAAACAAATAATCACATGGAAATCAATAACTAATTACATAACGAGGGACTGCATAATTCCAAACCTAGGAAACACATTGTAAATACCTTTCACAAGAGAGTTCAAAACTATGGGGAAAACCCATCTAATTTGGACAATTGATTTCTATCATGACACATGTCGATGCATCAACGCACTATGTAGAACTAAGACACTCCATCACATACAATGTCCATTTAATTCCTCATATGAACAAGGTGAAAATTTTCTTGAAATATAATCATGTGATATGTTATTACTTACCCCAATCATGTAAACATTATCATAAAATATCGAGAATAATATTGTTATGTGTCATAAAATTGTACATCCTCTGTCAAAATGAACATTAACCATACAAATAAATAACAATTATGATATCAATAAAACCTATCCCTATTGGATCTAAAAAACATGGGTAAAATTTTATTTAATAAATAATTTGGATAAAGTTAAAAAAATTGAAAACATTTTTAGGAAACATGATTTTGGATGAAAAAAGGATTTTCAACTAAAGTGTGAGATGAAGTCGGATATTCTTAAAAATATTATCCCAATAATTTTAATTAAAAAGAGATGAAAATGGTATTATTACTAGAAAAGTTCCTTAATAACCATATTATAAGTAAATATATTGGTTTTAATATTTAAAAATTAATTAATTCCTCCATGGGATTCTTAAACAGAAACAATCTTGAATAATAATGATATTGTTAAATAAACCCTTACAACTTTTGAAACTTTTGAATCCTAAGCCCCATGCATGAAGTAACATAAAATTAAAAGTTTTAAAACATGAATTTAAATATATTAATGATATGAAATATAAAAATGGTAATTATATACACTACACAGTGGAATATGTGGGGAATATGGTATAGGTCTCACAGAAGTAAAAGTGAGCCGAGAAACCCTTACCTTAGTTTTGACTCCATCAGTATGTTTATAATCCTATTTTATAATAAATATATGTTTGTTATACATCTAAAACAAAAAAAAAACTCATATATATAATTCCATATATGATTCTATTATAAAATTGTACCACCCATTCGTTAATAAAATTTCATTATTTTCATTTTTTCAGGTGTTAATTACCTTGGTTTCTCATGTGTGTTTTGTCATGAATGATCGAGTTCTTATATATAAAATATAGTTCCATAGTAAAAATAATGATATGAATTTTATAATTTTTTTCATTAGATAAATCCTTATTACCATTCATTAAAATTGTATATATAAAAGAAATCGCATCGCTTCGTGGAGATAAATGGTCATACGTATGTACGATCGAAGATATCATTTCCTTAATGGAAGAATGAGAAAGTATGTGTAGGATATATTAATTTAAATAATTTTTACGATGTCATATATATAGAATATATTAATAAAATTTATCTTTATTACTTTCCATGTAAATTGTAATTGAAAAATGAGTCATGCCGCTTCATGATACAGTGGTCCGTCGTACACACAAGAAATGTTATCGAATTTGGAAAAAAAATTTAAAGGAGTTATATGTGGTATTATAACTATATAATTATAATTATATCATAAATAATATATATATACATTATATTGATCATTATTTCCAACCATGTTATGTTTTGATGGAAATGAGTTACATCAATTCCTGTGGCAGTAGTCCACCGTATAGATGATTGAAGATTTATTTTCCCATTTGATAGAAGGAGAGATAAATAAGTATTATTCCTTAAACATAATAAAATCTAATTATATGAGATAGAAATGTGTCATTATAATGGTTTTGTTAATACATAATTGACAGTTTTAAAAGATTCATGAAAATGAATGAACTTATTGAATACAACTACATTCTCATTAAGACACTTCATTTAAATCACTTTATAAAGACCTTAAGGGTGGTATTTTGGGAAGAATAGTTTCTCTAGAATGTTTCTAAGGTTGTTTTGGAGGGATTTTTGAATGGTTTATGAAAATTTTGTGATATGTGTTAATAAGTGAGGGTACAGAGTTCCCTTTTATAATTGAGGAGTAGCGGTATTTTTGTAAATACCAAAAAAAATTCAATAATGGGAAGTCACACTCACCCAATGTTCTTCAAATATTTATAAATAATATATTTTTGGTATGATATAGTTAATACAAACATCATAAAAAATAACACATGTTTTTAACATGTTATTCCTTGTCCTTTATGTATACTTATTTTACCATTTTTTCACCCCGATAAGTTGTATCTTTTTTTATGTTGGTAATTTAACTATTAAAAATTAAATTAAATTGATAATTATTAGTTAATTAGTATGAAGTTATTATATATATTAAATAAAATTTAACTAATAAAATTTATGTATGTTTTAAAAATTAATTTTATCACAAGTGCATGTATCAGGTAAAAGCTCTTTTATCCTTAACCTTGACAATTATTTTACAATTATTTTACTAATAATTTTAAATAAAAATTAATTTTAACAGATAATTTATTATAAATTATTATCATTGAAAATATGGAAGCCATTTTTTTAAATTAAGTTCACAGAAGTTGTAGAATTAAATTTAAAATTTTACCTAGAGACGTGATTAAAAAGCATGTTTTCCTAAGAAAAAAATTCCAATGTTTTAAAAGTTTTTGTATCATAATTTCATATAAAAATGACTCCAATTACAAATATTAGTTAAATTTTATTATAATTTAACTAATTTTACTTTAAAACCAATGTAAAATCTAATTTAACATTATAAATAATTTAAATTAAAACGAAGTCATAAAAATTAGTATTTTTCACTATGAAACAAAAAAATAATCTGTTCAGATAATTTTAAAAAATTCACCCAAAGATAATTTTGAAATTTATATTTAAAAAATGGAGTTTATTTTTTCAAATAAATTTTATGAAAGTGGTAAATATTTTTTAAAATTATATTTTCAATGAACTACTAATTTTTCGTTCCAAAAAATAATTTTTTTCAGAAACATTTTTTTCTCTTTTGAATGGTTATAATATTATTTATAATAAATAAATAAATAAATATTTTATTTTATAAATATGTAAAACATATAATTTATTTAATATATTAATTATTATTCATACCCACCAACTTAATGGATAGGTTATAAATGTCATGTTAAAAAAAAATATATTAAGAGAGTATTATGTTTTATTCAAACAAAGTGTTGTGTGAATTGAAAGATGTCAAAGAGATTGCATTTATTTAAAAAAATATTTTAATGTTTTGGGGTGTTATATTATCTTCTAATATATTTGTTTCATTTCATATATGATATTAATCATGATGTTCCCTTTTTAAAATTTTAGGGTGTTATAATATAGGTTCTGTTGTTCCATAGAACATTTTCTTTTTGATGCAAGATGTCTATGGGTTTATATTCATAGGAGATGTCATGTTCCAATTGAACAACTTGTAAGTCTAGTACATGAGAAATATCTAATATTTCATTCTTAAAAATTTATACATGGATGACATCATGACAAGGGATATGTGAGAAGTGAGTGATATTCGATGTTCTATGACCCCTAAATGATCAATGATATTGATGGGATTGATGTATATAGGAATTATCATCCCTTTATTCACAAATATCATAACCCATTTCCATGGAAATGTATGGAGAAATTAAATGTCAAAAAATTCAAACTCTAGATCTCTTTTATGATTATCATAATATCTATTTTTCATTTTAGGTCATTTTTATATGTAATCTAATGGTTTGGACCTTTTCCTTTATTTCATAGACATGTTTTGTCCCAATTATCATTCTCTCCCCAACTTCATCCTAAGATGTCAGAGTCATTCATCTCTTCCCATAAAGAGCCTCATATGGTTTTATTTCGATTCTACAATTATTTATGTTGTTATATGACAACTCAATAAGAGGGTGATATTGATCCCAATATTCATGGAAATCCATTGAGTCAGAACTCAATGTATCCTCTAGATTTTGAATGGGTCTTTAAGACTGACTGTCTGTTTGGGGTGAAAAATGATGATAAAATCTATCGCAATCACCCAAACATTATAAATACATTTCTAGAATCATAATTTATGTCTCAAATATATATCATATATAATATAGAGTGGTACTCGATGAAGCATACCCACCTATTTAATTTATATTTTTTCAAGAATATCAAGTGATAAATATTTTCTAATGGAAATGAAATATGTATACTTTTTAAGGAGATCGACTACCACCAAAATGAAATTGTGAACTTTTGATGTCCCAATGAGTCCTACGATGAAATATATGGTGTTTTTTTTCAATTTCCATAATGGTATGGGTAGTGATTTTATTATACCTTTAGACATATGTCACTCTAGCTTAACATACTAACATACCAAGAATAAATATATACACTCCATGATTTACATCTTTATGTTTTCCCACCATAAGTTTTTCTTCAGATCTATATACATATTTCTTCCTCCAGATGGATAAATAATGATGAGCTATGTGAATGATTCAAAAGGCAATTCTTTAGTTATGGTATATATGGGACACATACACAATTTCCAAATTACATAGAACCTTCTTTATCAAACATGAAATCTTGAATATTTGTTACCTTCTTTTGTATCCCCACAGCATCCTTATAGGATTATTTCATTCTTAAATGAATATATGGTTGATATAAAACCTATTAATTGTAATATTTCTCCCCTTACATTATGAACTCAAGATTAAACCTTTTTATATCCCTGAGTATGGAATATTTTTAAATCATTATCATGAATAATATAGTATGATTATCTATGCTTAGATAATTAGCCACCTTGTTTACCTTTCCAGTGTGCTAATGTATCATGCAGTCATAATCATTTATTATCTCTAACCATATCCTTTTATACATGCTTAACTCATTTTGAATGAATATATATTTCAATATATTTTCATCCATTTATATATCACACTTTTCATGATAAAGGTAATTAATCTAATTTTTCAATGTAATGATTACCTCTACTAATTCCAAATCATGTGTTGAGTAATTTTTATTATGAGTATTCAATTAGAGAGAGGAATAAACAATTAGCATATCATTTTTATTAACAATTAATCCTAGGACATTTAATGATACATCACTGTAAATTATAAACCCTTTTGAAATATAGGGTAATATAATAACAAGTGTGGTGAACAAACTTTCTTTAATATCCTTGATGCTTTCCTCATATTCTTCTATCCAGAGGAACATTGCACATTTCCATGATAATTTTTTAAAATTATTTTATCATTGTGAGATTTTTTCAAAAATAATCTATAATATCTTGCTTACCCATGAAATTTACACATTTTAGAGACTATGGTTGGTCTAGTCCATTTATCAACAACCATAGTCTTTGATGAATATATATATATACACTCACTTTTGATGACATAATCCAATAATTATAATTTATATAGCCATAATTCACATTATATGAGTTTGGAATATTTTCCCTCCATCCCCAGGGTCTTCAACATAGTGAGGAATTGATGTTCATATTCTTTCTTCATTTTGGAATATAAACGAATATCATCTATCAATACTACCAAAAATTTATCTAGGTAATCTATAAACAATATATCCATATGATCCATGATGTTATTTGGGGAATTTTTAAGTAAAAACAACATCACTATAAACACATAATGTCCATACCTTGTACGTAATGTTGACTTTGGAATATCCACCATTTTTACTATCATTTGATGATATCCAGACCAGAGGTCAATCTTTGAGAATAATTGATGAGTTTATTGACCATGTAATCAATATGGGGAAGTAGATGCTTGTTTTTAATAGTGATTTTGTTGTGGAAATTATAGTAAATGAAAATATTAATTGTTTTATCCTTATTTAATACAAAAAGTATTGGTGGATGCAATGGTAAAGTACTAGGTCAAATAAATATCATGTCATGATTTTCATGTAATTTCATCATCAATTCCTCTAGATGATATTCTATAGAAATTCATTGAGATGGGAAATAAACCATGTATAAGTATGATTAAGAACTCAAACTCATGTTCTTGAGGAAGACCATGAATTTATTTAGTTATTTGATCATTTTATTTATACATAATAAGCATGACCGAAACATTTACGTCCTTATATTCTATTTCAACCACAATCACACATTGGAAATCATCCTCATGGCTTCCAAATTATATTATAGTCAATGTATTATAATGATTGGGTTTTAAGACATCACTGAATCAATTGATCTTCTTTTTAGGTCTAGAGATGGACTCTGAGACATACCTTTTGATTATAATTATGTTTTCCCCTTAAGATCAAATAGTATTATATCCCTTTTATTTCAATACAAGGAATTATCATTCCATATTAGTGTGAACAGTTTGGGTAAAATATTAAATTAATAATATTACCTTGAAATATTGATGTTGTATTCCTAATGATATTACATAGTTGGCCAGCCTCACCTTCCAAATGATAGAAATATAAAACAAACATCCCATGTTTCGAGCATTTAATTATAGGAAATTTTTTTTCCATTACTAATCCATTTCATAGTAATAAATGGGTTGTAAGGCCCATTGATGGATTGTGAAAATTAACACAAAAATGATTCTATAGAAATATTACCCCTTCTTTGTGAATTTGGGAGGTCTATATTATGCATGTTATTATTTATAGCATGAGAGAGTTAAGTGGGAATTTACATTATTTTTAACTCCAGTTCCCATATTAGTTAGGAATCACCAAATTTCCCGTTATATAAACCATTATATCAATTACTTATGGATCCCAACATATCATTAATCGATGAATCTTCATGGTGGGGATACATAAATTAGTAAACATATTAAAAGAAAAACTATTATCATAGAATAAATAACCCAAAATAATGAGTATATTCTTCCTTAACTACTCTCTATGGTTCAATAAAGGTTATCTATGGTAATTTCCCAACTAGGTTTTATTAACCATGCTATCTAACATAATTACTATATCCGTAAAAATATATTATCAAAGTGAATGTGAATTAACCAAAACATATCACACTAGAGTGTCTAGCTAGGTGTGAAGTTAGGAATCTATGTTGTGCACAAGGTAATTTTTGAGTAAATACCCAACATGAACTATTTAGAGTTATTATCACTAGGTATCCAAATTCTAGTATTTAGGTAGGGATGTATTTTATTGGAAAACCACATAATATATACTTACCAAAATTCTTGGATGTTATCTTAGAATTATCCTTACCTTTGTCACTAGTGTTTTCTCATACAAATCTCCAGAAATATATAATCCTTGCTCTAATACCAACTACAATGACCCAAGATAAAAATATATAAAAACATTGATATCATGGTATAAATTAATACATCATATAATTAGTCACACAACATATAGACTTAAAGGTTTAGTATCTTAGAGACTATAAATATAATAGCAATTATTTTACTGGCCGTAAAAATTTCCCTAAGACTAAACCCCCTCAAATTCATCCTATGATCCATAATCATTTTCAAATCCGAGGAAGGGAAAAATTATTAATGAGATAGCACAAACACTTATTAAGGGAAAAATATCATATAAAATAATAGTTAGATCATAAACATGTTATAAAAATTAAATAAGTAGAATACTTAGTTTAAAATAACATAAATCAATAAGTATTAAACATAAGCACAAACGATAGACATAAAAAAATCAAAAAACAACAATTCAACTATGGAATGACAAAATAAAACATGAAAAATAAATTAAAACCCATGGGATATAAAAGATAATTTGGTATAATAATAAATATTTAAATTCATATATTTATGAATTTGGATACCCAAAAACCTATTCACATATAAAATTATGTGTAGAGATAACCATTATCACACTCACCATTTTTGAACCTTGATACTCCCTAACCTATCAACATAAAATTTTTATCACATAAGATATAATACTTCACCCAATGAATTATATGATTATATTGGATCCTCTCATCTCATAATCCATATTCTTATGTGAGAATTTAAAAACATCCATCATATCATAAGATAACCTAGGGAAAAATGGGTTTTATAACATTATCAAATGGTATCTCATAAAATTGATTCAAATATGAAATAAAATAATACCGAAAAAATAACCAAAATGAAATACATTATAAAATAACATAGAAGGTGAATCCTAAAACAAAACTCCATTACATGTAAATATTTTAGAGACAGATAATAAATTTAATACAAAAATATTAAAAAGGTATTTATTTAAAACCCTAACATGTTGTTTGTAGAATAGTTTTTAGGATTATTTCCAAAATATTTTTAATATTGATTAAAAATTTCGTTTAAAAAATTATTTATGGAAATAAATACTCTATAATGAATAATTTTATTATATAATAAATTGTGGGTCAGAATAAAATATAAGTTATTGAAATTAAAATCATTTTATATCCAAAAATATTCCATTTTTTGATACCTACATCGTCTTAAGAAATAATTAAAAATGATTTTATATTGTTGTAAAGCGAAATATTAGGGCCAAAATTGATAAAACATGACATATTTCTAAATTATATGTAAAATTTTGGTAGGAACTGAAAGTATGGACATGGAAAAGAATGTTTAATATGAAATTATGGGAATTATTATCTACAATCTCACACTTTATAAATGAAATCGTCATGGAAGAATAAATGGATATAAAACATAGTTCCCCAAATAATATAGATTATATATCATTATATCATCATATGGATGATTATAATGAACTTATAATGATAAGGTTTAATATAAAGTATTGTAACTCAATAAAAGGAAATTAAGTGATCTAAAAACATACCTTGAGTTTCTACTAACTCGAACATGATTTAAAATCCATTATAATGATTATAACTAACATAATCACTTAATTTATGATTTTATTTAAATATATTACCCTTTATTAACTTTATTTTTAATCCTTAATTACAAATATATTACTTAGTTATAATTATGTTCACTAATAAAAGTTAGAATGATCATTTGTTTGTCTCTTTCAAATTTCATAGAAATTGAGTTGATTATTACTAAGTGGTTTGAATTTCATCCTTCCTAGATTATGAAATATTGAATAATATCTTATTCCAAATATTTATAATTTCTTATTTTCAATCATTGAAAGACATGAGCACAGTTTATGAAAATAGCAATAATGTAAACCTGTTTTGAAATGCTTAAAGATTAAAAGGTGGTAAATTAATAAATATAAAAATATTAATAACAAATTTAAAGAGTAGTTAAGAATTTTTAAGTTAATTATTATTACATAATATTGTTATTTTATTACATTCCATAATTTTTCATAACATAAACATTATAACATCATTCAAGTAGGTGGTAAAACCAACACAAATGGTAACATTTTATAATGTTTTCTCAAATAAGGGAATATATTTAGATAATGATAATATGAAAAATTAAGTATCTTAAAAAAGTAATAATTATCATATATCCTAAGTATATAAATTGTTAAAAATATCCATGATGGTTGGAAATGAAAAATTAAATCCATTGTTCTTGGAGGTAGTAGTTCGCGTGTACAAACAATTAATGATCCCATTTCTGAATGAATGGATTTAAAGATAGTATATGACAAATTATCTTTCTAGAGTTATATATATAACATATAAAAAATTATATTTAATCAAATAAAAAAAATTTACCTTTCATTATTGGCAATGATGAAAACAACAACATCTTTATGTGGGGGAAAGTAGTTTTCTTGTACACACGATCGATATTAAAAACAATTTATTATTGGATGAAAAGGATTGAATATTTTTTAAAAAAAATATTATAATTAAATTTAGGTATGAAAATGATTCTAAATTCATTATATTAACATTTTTGTATAACATTAGGAAGGATTACAGAAATAGAAAGTCTAATATTAAGTAATTCTCATGTTCGATGCATCAGTTATCCCTTGAAAAAATCCATATAAATGAAGGATTTAGGAAACTAAATTATTACATAAGATTATTGAAGTTGGATAGGGTTATATAAAGATAAAATCAAGATATTTTAGGGTGAAAATTATAAAGAATGATCACAACATGAATGGCTGAAAGTGATACCCTTTTATATGGGAAGACAAGAGATGTTTTGGAAATACCCATTGAATTGACTAATGTTATTTAACTATTAAAGGGTAAAGGGATTAAAAAATGTAAAATTTGGAAAGGGGTGAGGTTATTTCAAGATATACCAAAAAAATACATTTTCAAACATTTTTAGTTTTTTTCATTTTCCCCTTATTAAAAAACATATTAACATATTAACTTTTCGCATGGGTATCTTGTTTTTGACCATAATAATTTATTTTAGTGAAAAATATTAAAAATGAAATTATTAACTAATTAGAACCATATTATTTCAAATTTTAATATAATTTTATGATATAAAATCTCTAAAGTATTAAAAATTAAATTTTAATGAAATTGCACATAATCATGTAAATTCAATTTTTAGAACAAAATGTGATATTATGCTTAAAATTTATGTACAGGTATAATTATCATAGATATATATCTCCATGAAAAAAATAATTATTATAAAAAAATCTATGAGGAATTCATTGAATCCAAAACACTAGTTTAACATAAAAAATCATGATTTAAAGAAATTATTGAGAATAAGTTTTATAAAGTAACATTTTACTTTAGTTATAAAATTAATATACATATGTTTTCCAAGTTCAAAGAATATTTTAAAATGGATAATTTTATTAATTAAATAAATATTTAATTACATAGAATTTTAAATATATATTTAGGTCATTCTTACATATTGATAAAATCAAAAAACCAGAATTTTCAAAAAACCTGTATTTTTTCACTAAAAAAAAATTTTTAGAAAAAAAAATTATACTATGTATGTGTTGTTATTTTCAATTAAAAAATAATTTTATTTTATAACAATCAAATTATTAATTTTAAAATTTTTATTTTAAAATTAAAACATTAAATATACTAGAAAACTGCTTTTAATAAAAACCCATTTAAATAAAAAATATTAATTTTTTGTCTTTTAATGTTAAGTGTTTTAATTTTTTACCATTTTAGAGATTATTGAAATTTATTAATAATTATATTATAATATGTTGTGTTTCATTTATGTTGGGTGTAACATTTAATGAATTTTATCAAACAAAATACCACTTTTACAAAGTTTAGGATTTATGGTCATTATAATAGTATTGATTATAATGAAACTTATTAGTTTATTAGTAAAAATAGATAGTAATTTATCTTTAAAAACAATTATAGTACTGAATATAAAATTATAATTAATTAATTAAATTGAGGGATCAAAAGTAGTTCATTTATTTGAATAAAAAGACATTTATACTTCAATGTACTAAACATAGATTTATAATTGCAATATTTAATTTCATAATACATTATTTCACTCAATTGAATACAAATTTTTTCAATAAAAAACAATCACAAATATTTAAGTCATTATTATATGATTATGTATTAAAAATGATGACATTTTTAAATATATTTTTTACTAATCCCCTAAAAATTATCCTTTTTTGGAAAAATCAAGAAAATTCATCCTCAGATATTATTTTCATGATGAATCCAAAAAATAAGTTCATTTTTCAAATTAAAATCCTAACATTTTTTAATTAAATTGTTTAATTGGAACATAAGATTAAATTATAATCGTTTTTAATTTGGGAAATGACTATTTAAAATATAAATTGTTCTTTTTCTTATTTCATATTAATAACTGATTATATTAGTGTTAATATATTATTCATATTAACAATATGAAATATCTCCTTTTAACCATAATATATTTATTTTCTTATAATAATGATGTATATCACATAGAAAGAAAATTTTCAGAATAATTTATTTTCATAAACAATATGAATATATTCTTATTAGTTTCATAGTAATAGATATTAGGGGAATGTTAATTTTTTAATTGTAAAATTATCAATTCATTAAATTTTAATAATTAATTAGGAAATATTAAATTATAATAAAAAATAATAATAAAATTATTTTAAAAATATTACTTTAATAATTAATGATCTTGCCCCCAGTACCATTAACATTTATTATTTATGTATTAATAAGTTAATTTTATCAGTATGTTGATATTAAAATATTTCATTGAATGTTGTTAATACGTCACATAATAATAATATGTTATGCATACAAAATATCTAGTATTGAGTGGGAAGTGATGAGACATTTCCCTGAGATTCACTTGATGTCGAGTATCAGGGTATAGCTACCCCAACAACTCTAAGTATATCTTCCTCACTCAATGAGAGGGTGACTAAGATTTAATGATATGACTCATATTGTCAAGTTAAAATGAAGTCAATACATGATGGGGAGACACCACTAGATTGGTACTTGAATTATGATGGGATCCTTTATGCCTAAGGAAGAATTGTGACCCCTGTGAGCATTCATAAGTATTTTAAATAGGACTCATGCTACCTAAAATGAGTTATTTACATAGGGATGACCAAGATTCATCACAACATCTATATATAGTATTGGTGGCACATGATGAAGAATGATATTCTAGGGTTTATTTCCTGATTCCTCATTTGTCTGCAGTTGAGGCCTAAGAACTAAAGACCCATAGGTCTTCTTAACCCTATACCCCTTCCTTATTGTATGTTCGATTATGTGAGGAATGATTTTGTTAGAGGTTTGATAAGATCCCCCTAGTAGCAATGCGGTATTGGTTATTATGAACATGAAGGTCCCACAATTTCTACAAATTCAGGAGATCCGATTGATTCATTAGATGGTTTGGTTGTATACTCGGGAGATAGCATGATGGTATAGTGTGATAATAAGTATCATATACAATCAGGATACACAATTTATGGGTTGTTTCTTATTATTATGGTAGAATTCATTTGATTATCATGTTCATTTGAGCATAATATAACATCCTCGGACTGAGTGAATGTTTGAGAATTCTATCGAGGCATTGGAGGACATGATTTGAACATGTGTCGTTAAATTTTGTGGTTCATAGGAGAATCATATCATGCCTTCCATGTTCAAATATAATAACAATTATTAGATATATATTTATATTAATCCTTTTAAGGCCTTCAATGATAGGTTTTTTCAATTTCCATTTTGTTGGATAGTGGCTGGGGAGACTTCTATTCTTGGTATAATACTTGTGTTGGAGATATAAGAGCATATCTAGAAGATTTAGAGTTTGTTGGAGACCACTTAGAATAGAAAAAAAAATTTATACAAATAGAAACTACAATCCTATGGATATTTAGGTAGGTGATAATTTTTTCTTGAGACTGTCACCTCAACTGGAAGATCGATGGATTTAGAGGTAGTGTAAGTTGGTTACCATGTTTATTCGGTAATATTGGGTCATTTCTAAAACTTCCTCTAGGATACTATGTGATGCATGATTTATTTCATATACCATGTGTTTAGAGATATCATCTCAACCCTTACATGTGAATAATTTTGATAATGATGATCTTGATTCCAATATGTTGTTAGAAGAATTAAAAGTTTTTTATAGTGGATCAGAGTGAGAATATACATTATAGGAAGATGATTCATATTCTATGCATGCAGTGGAAGCACAAACATGTTCAAGAGGGGAATTAGGAGTCGGAGGATAATATGAAGGCATAGTGACCAAATCTTTTCATTGGTGATTCATGATGGATCAACTTAGGGAATAGTTGTCATATTGTGGGGAATTCATAAAAACCTATATATTTTTTATGTAAAAAATTGATTAAATTATTTTCCAACTCATATATTTTAATGTTATAAGGTCATTAAATTAGTTGTGGAGTTTGGGGGTTATTCTAGGGGAGCTCATCCTATTGATGGAAAACCTTATTTGAAGATAAATAGAACTCAATACCTAGTGCTAATTGACCAAATACCTGATGGATATTAGTGTAGAAGGGAAGACCACCTAGGGAAACTGACCACTTAGTTTCTCTGCTATAACCGTACAACACTCCCCAACAGCTCTCCCTTGAGCTAATTCTTCATGTAAGGTAACTATCGCATTCATGGTCAGATCAATGTTTAATTTATCCTAGGGTATTATTGTAGGTATGATTATCCTTAAATTTATATATAATATCATATTCTTTCATTTTTAACTCATTATTAGCTAAATATATCTAATATTGGTGTTTATGAAATATATTTTTCATTTTATTCCATGAGAGCTCAAATATTCTTGTGATCTTCAGTGATAAGGGACTTTCTATAAAATGGTAGGTGTTGTTCTTAAAAACACAAATTATTTTTATAGTTTTTCTTATATCACATGATATTTATTGTAACATCCCGGTTCTGGAAGCCACCTAGAGATGCCCCATACCCGGTTGGCCACATGACCTCAAGTGAATTTCCCCTAACACTAGAGGATTCCGACTAGCAGTGAGGGCATTGGGTGTGATAGTGGGGAAACTATTCCCTCATTGGAAAAGTAACACAGTGGAAGTAAAAAATTGGAAAAAACGGAAGCAGTAATAATACATACAAAAGTAAATAGCGTAATTCTAATGAAACAAAAAGTTGGATCATATATATATATAAATTATGCATTGTAAATATGTTTAGGAAAATAGCCAAACACATCAGAATGCTGGAATACAAAACAATACTAAGAAAAAGTAAAAAAGAAAATAGTTTAACAGCTCCTCAGCATCACAAGACCCAGCTTTGTCCCATACTCTCCATCTCCACAGCAAATCAAGAACCTGAAGTTGAAGGGCACTTCCCGTTATTTATACCTGCAGTAATATAATCAGTTTGGGCCCAAAATCTTGGCCAAAACAGGGTGTCAGACTAAATCCTAGTAAGTAACCACCACAATATCTGTTCCTAATAGTCAGTGAATATATGGCAGGTAATGAGTAACAGGATGTAGTAAACACGAAATTAATCAGTAGAATCCAATCCATAGTTTAGTGTAATCAATTTCATATATCAAGAAACAGCTAACCAAAGCAGGTAAACACAAATAGGTAACCCTCTGGGAAGTACTCACATCTCATCCCCTCTGCTCCTACCTAGAAACACAAGTAAGCAGCTAAACAAAAAAGGTAACCCTTTGGGATGTACTCACAGCCTATCCCCTCTGGTCCTACCTAGAAACACAAGAAACCCTCTCGGTAGTACACTCAGTCTAACCGCTCTGGTTCAGCTTTATAATAGACTCCTTGAGGAAGAACTCACCATCAATTCTTCCTATAGTATCGTATCGGTAACTAAAGGTGCTCTAGGGAAGAACTTATGTCACATTCCCCCTATGTCCTGTGTCGAGGAACTATATACACTTATAGCAATAACTTACATCAATTCCCCCTATGGTCTCACATCGAACACAAAAACATGCACTCTAGAGAAGCCCTTCCAACTATTCTCCCTATGGTCTACTACACTAGGTTCTCACGGACCTGTGTAAGTCAAGTAAGAATAGGAGCACATATAGGCCAAGGTAAACCTCAAGAATTACTTGGATAAATAGAATACAATATAATAGCATGTCAGAATAACAATCACACCATCCTACAATACTAGGCATGGGACAAATAAGGCAGCCTAATAGGAAAAGTAGACCAAACGGTCAAAACAAGCAACAAGCATGGGAAAACACCTCCAAATAATAGCAAATTACCCTATTCACAATCAATTATCCTCTACACAAGAATACATGGATAATAGGCAATTATCATGGCTAAAACGGTAATCACGCAATACCCCATTCAACGTTATTAGACAAAATTGAACATATAACTCAAAGACCTTCAACAGAATGGCACAAACCACCTACCTCTGTGTTGTAAGATCGATATACATGAACCTCAAGCCTTGAATTTCCCAAAAACACCATAGATCTACAAAAATGTTAAAAACGCTCAACTGATGATAATTTTAGAAAGAGGAGGAATTAGGAAATGAAGCTCTAGAAGAAGGAAGATCTTTCCGAGGTGATTCCAACACAATCAACGGGTGTCGAATCTGAGGTCGGATGTTTGATCAGGGCCTCAAAGGAAGATTATTTCCATTCTCTCGATCTCGGATGAACCAAACCTAGAAGAAGGTGGTTCTATCTGTCAGATGAGACCCCGATGCGTTTAATGAAAAAAAGAAAGTATACGGTGTGTACTTTATAAGTACACAGTGTGTACATGCATTAACCGGCCCCCACATTATGCAGTCTCCAGGTCACCACACATGGCTGTGTGCAGGGCCGCTACACTGCTAGCACCTGGCTACCCGCGATAACTAATTACACGGCGTGTACTCATAAAGTACACGGCGTGTAGTTCAAAAATTTCCAGAAACTCGTCTTTTTCTCAAAAACACCAGAAAAATAAAAACATACCAGAAAAAAGATCCGAGTTCTTACAAAATTCCCCCCTTACAAAAATTCTTCACTAAATTTTCCAAGAAATGCAGCGTAGAAGAAGAATCCTCAAACAGCTTTGGCCACTATGATCGTACATCGGCCTCCCTCTCCCAGGATTCATCTTGTACCCACTTGTGCGGACATAACACTTGTACCAGAGGAACATACCAGCCACATAGAACCTTCGTACTTTGATCAACAATCCAGATAGGATGCTCCTCGAATGAGGCGTCCACCTATAACTCAACCTCCTCAGGTTGAAAAGCATGAGACGGGTCAAAGAAGTAATGTCAAAGCAGAGAAATGTGGAAGATATCATGCATGGCTCGGTACATCTGAGGTAACAGCAACCGATAGGAAACCAGCCCAACTCTCTCCAAAACCTCAAACAGCCTAACATACCTTAGTAAAATCTTACCCCGTCTCCCAATCATTCTATGTCCCAACCTCGGTGTGACATGTAGGAAAACCTGATCCCCGACCTCAAACTCCAAAGGTCTTCTCCGCTGATCAGCATAAGACTTCTTCTGAGACTGTGCAATATCCATCCTCTTCTGAATCAACTCTATCTAAATTGTGATCTCCTCAACAAGACAAGGTCCCATCATAGCCACCTCTCCTACCTCCAGCAAACATAACGGTGATTGGCATGGCCTATAGTACAAAGCCTCATAAGTTACCATCTGAATAGTTTATTGAAAGATATAATTATAGGAAAACTCCAAAAGAGGTATATTCTTCTCCCAAGAACCTCTAAAATCATTGATGCATGAATAAAGCCTATCCTCAAGCACCTAAATCGTACACTCGGACTACCCATCTGTCTAGGGATGGTAAGCTGTACTAAAAATTACCTGTGTAACTAAAGCCTTCTGAAGCCCCTGCCAGACCCGAGAAGTAAAATGAGCATCCCTAGCTGAAATGATGGAGTGTGAAACCCCTTGTAGAAATAAAATCTCTCGTATGTACAACTGTCCCATCTCATCAACACTGAAGGTCTCCATGATCGGCAAGAAGTGAGTATCCTTCATGATTCTGTCAATGACAACCAAAATAGCATCATTCCATAGAGGAGACCTCAGTAAACCCATTACAAATTCCATCACAACATCATTCCACTTCCACTCAGGAATGGGTAACTACTGCAAAAGCCTTGCTTGTCATTGATGCTCTGCTTTCTCCTGCTAACTGGTGGAACACCTCATAACGAAACCAGCAACATATCTCTTCATACCTGGAAACCAATACTGATGATGTAGATCATGATATATCTTGGTGACACCAGGATGAACTACCCAAACTATGGAATGAATGTCACACATCAACTCCTCGGGTATGTATGAAGACACCCATACGTGCCCATGAAAATGCAATATCTCATCCCCACCTATGGTCCATCCAGGAATAGGGTCCTCTCCTGATACACTTTCCCATAGAACTAGGACTTCAGAATCTGATAGCGGCCTCATTCGCACTCGATCAAGAAGAGTAGAGGTAACAGTTTCAAAAGAAATAAAAGTTTTCCTCTATCTATCGTGTACCTCTATATGCATCTCAGAGTATATAGCCATAAGCTACCACTCACTTCTGGCCTCCTGAACTACCTGCATCTTAGTCCTCATGCTCAGTGCATCAGCCACTGCGTTGCCTTTCCCAGGTGTATAGGAAAGCTCAAAGTAAAAGGACTGAAGGTACTCAACCCACCTTTTCTTTCTCAAATTCAGGTCACGCTGAGTGAAGATGTACTTGAGGATTTTTTGGTTAGTGAAAACCACAAAATTCTCTCCTAGAAGATAATGTATCCAACAGTGTTAGGAATGAACAACTGCTACCAACTCAAGATCATGTGTCAAGTAATTACTCTCGTGTGGCCTCAACTGAAGAGATCCATATGCAATGACACCTTCTCCCTGCATATTCACAGCTCCCAGCCCGATACCTGAAGCATCATAGTAAACTATATAGCTCTTTCTCAGCTCTGAAAAAACTAATATCGGTGTTGAAGTCTACCACTCCTTCAACTCCTGAAAGGATGACTCACAAGAATCTGACCACAAGAACTTTTCACCCTTCTTAGTCAGGCCCGTCAGTGGCGCTGCTAACCGTGAAAAGACCTATATGAAATGTCTGTAGTATCCAGCCATCCTAAGAAAACTTCTTAGCTCAAAGAAATTTTTCGGATGCTCCCTAGAAACTATAGATCTCACTTTCTCAAGGTCTACTGATACTCCTATCTCCAAGATAACATGACCCATGAAGTGAATCTGGTCCATCCAAAAATGAAATTTTGAGAGATTAGCATATAACTGATTTACTCTCGGTGGACTCAAAATGATCCCAAGATGGGTTGCATGGTCATGTTGAGTGTAAGAGTACACCAAGATATCATCCAAAAAGACCCCCACAAACGAATCCAAGTATGGATGGAACACTCGGTTCATCAGTGCTATGAAAACTGGAGGTGTGTTTGTTAGACCGAATGGCATAACCATATAACAGTATAGATCATACCTACTCTAGAAGGTTGTAAGAGGTATATTAGATGCTCTAACGCGCAATTGATGATAACCAGATCTCAAGTAAATTTTTGAGAACATCCGAGCTCCTCGAAACCGATCAAAGAGATCATCAATACTTGGCAAGGGATATCAATTCTTGATCGTCAAGTAGTTCAACTTCTGATAATCCACAAAAATCCTGAGGGTACCTTCTTCCTTCAATGAAAACAGGACAGGAAAACCCCAAGATGAAGTACTGGGTTGGATGAAACCCTTTTCCTGCAACTCCTCCAACACCTTCTTGAGCTCCTATAACTCTGGTGTAGCCATCCTATAAAGAGGAATGGACAACGGTGCCACCCTTGGCACTAGCTCAATAGAAAAGTCTACCCCTCTCTCTGGAGGCAAACCTGAAAAGTCCTCTGGATAGACTTCCCTAAAATGATCCACCACTGGAGGAAAGTCCATCTATGAAGTCCCATGGTCAAGATATATAGACTGGAAATCTAGGTTGTAACTCCTGCCAACCCATGATGCTCAGGTCCCACTCTGCTCTCCTAGACGTCCCACTCACCCTTATGAAGAAACAATATGCCTTCTGGTGATGTGAAACTCACCCTACAACGGTAGAAATAGACGACTTCCTAGAAGGGAACCAACCAGTCGATTTCGAGAATGAAATCACAGCCTATCATCTCTAGGTCATAGAAGTCCCAAAAGAAGTGACACCCACTAACATCTATAGGGAACTCCTTACACTGACGCACACTATCCATTCTAGTCCCCAATGAAGTGTCCAATGTTAAGATATTAGTAGAAGAAAAGATGCAGAGCCCAATGATCTCCACAACGACAATAGATATAAAGCTATGGGAAGCCCCTATATTGAAAAGAGTAGAAGCTAAAAATGAGGAAACTAAGATCGTACCTCGATCTATAGAAGGTCCAGGATCTTGCCCCTTTTTGGTATGCTCCACTGTAAATGTCTAGCATGTACCATGGCCCTGTGACCCTGCCTGACCACTCTGAGCTGATTCACCCTAATTTCACTGAAAACCAGGTGACTGGATACCACGACCACGACCTCCACCTCAGCCTGAAGGGCTAGAAGAACTCAAGTTCCCAGACTGGTGAGAAACTTGTAGTGCTTCCCCAGAACAAGGAGTCATAGAAGAACCCCTATAACCAACTACTGTTGAGAATATCTGACAGAAGGGCTGAATATAACCCATCTTGCCTCAAGATTGACATTCCCCTGGGTTTCTCTAGCAATGTGGCCTCGTATGCCCACTCTTCACGCACTGGTAACACACCACCTGACTACCAGAAGATATCTCTCACCTCCTTGGATCTCCACGTGAAGACTTCCTGTGGTGCTTCTTACTGTTAGTTGGAGGGATACTAACTCTAGATATCGAACAGACCTGGCTCACAACTCCATAATCCCTCAAATTGCACAGCATGATCAACGCCTGGTTGACGGTAGATGTGATAGATGTCGTCCTGAAGATGTTCACCTATGATCGGATGTCGTGCCTCAGACTATCGTCAAACATCCTTGCCAGGAATAACTCATCACCTCCTGGATGATGTGTGAAGCACTGCAACTCAGTGAAGTGAGAGGAATACTCCATAAAAAAAGAGTACCCTGCTCCAAACTCATAAACACTTGGGCTCGATCGGCCCTCAATTTATCTGGGTAGAAGTAGTCGTAGAAGTCACACTGAAAGACATCCAAATCCATGACCTGCTGGCATCCCACCTGTGAGATCACATCCTACCATCTCTTGGTGGAATCCCGAAGCATGTATGTAGCGAGCTTGACCCTCCTCTTTGGAGGCGTCTCCGGATTCTCAAAGATAGACATCATGGTTTCTAACCATGACTCTGCAGCCTGGGGTCCTCCTTCCCCTGTGAAAGTGGGATGCTTCTGCTACTAAAAGACCCGCATCAGCTTAGCCATAGACAGGGCAGGATGTGATACCCCACGAATGGTCTGCATGATCCTCATAAAGCGTTCCCTGAACAATGCATCAGCGTCTACATCAGGTATAATGGCTGTGTCCAAGACTGCACAACTAGAGGATCTGCTGGAAGTCCTTGATCAGTCACATCTATTGTTTCATCATCTCCTTGAAACTGGCGTACAACTGGAGGAGGTCTCGGTGGCATGACTCGGCAAGGTCAAACACACACCTTAGATCAATATTATCAAGGACTGAAAACTGGAAGCATAAGAAGGGAACATGAGAAATAAAAAATTTATGTTTTTCAAAAAATGACTACACGACGTGTATAATTACTAAACGGTGGGTTCCCTTAATCCTTTCACATGGGTCTGTACTTCTTCCAGAATTGGTGGTGTAACACCCCCAAACACACGGCGTGTTGTCCTTACATACGGCGTGTACTTGAATTCACTTCCCTTGCCTGAGTCCTTCTACATGGATAAGACACTCTATTCTCCTTAGAATGAGATAACACAGTGTGTTAATGCTAAACACGGTGTGTACTATACAAGCATCACCGACCTATGTTGTTAGAGACACAGATGGATACACGGCTCGCACTACACAGCGTGTTCTAGATGGAAATAACATGTACTACAGATAATTTTGCGGACCCGTGTTGTTAGTGACACGGCCTAATTATCGGGATTACACTACACAAAGTGTTTAGAACTGAGATGGCATATATAACCTAAGATATCTTCATCCATGTTGTTAGTCACACGGGCGGACACAGGGTCAACATGACATGGCATGTAAAATTGGTACATGGCGTGCTCCCACAAGAACTTCCCTATCCCGTTTCCTTAACCACACGGCCTATGACATGGTTAGAGACTACATGGCATGTACAAAAGGTACATGGAGTAAACTTATGAAAAATAGTTTCTTTCTGAACAGAAGAACACATGGTGTGTTGTCCAAACTACACAGTGTGTATTCTGGGGTTTTCTGGACCGTAAGCCTTAGGAACTACTCCGGAGCCCAAAAAAACACTGAAACGAACAGAAAAGTACCAAATTCCGATCTGTGAGGGCCCAAACTCCCCGAGAATCAAATCTTATCATCTTATACATGTTATAAAAAAGGATAACAGGGAAATTATGTACCAAATTTCAGTCCATGAGGGCCCAAACACCTCAAGAACCAAAGTTTTACGTTCATTCAAACAAAACCATACCCAAACAGTACCCCATCAAACAACATGTATTTTTTATCAAGGAATCTATCACAAAAGCATGCATATCTAGCACAACATCTATCACAACAACATGAAATCACTAATGCACCCTAAATATCATGACAAGTATGCATGACAAGTGATTTATATCAAGTGCCTATATGATTCATGAGATGGAATACCCACATCTCATTGGGTTGAAATATAAATAGATCATATACAACATCAACAATAACCAAAAAATACATGTAAGTCACCAAACAATGAAAATAAAATCAACTATATAATCGAAAAACCAGAAAAAATTTCAATACGAGGTAAATTGGATTTTCCATGTACATGGGTTAGCTACACCCGGGAACAACTTATTACCAAGTACCTATTCCATCCTATCCCTAACTATAGCTCCAAACAGTAAGTCAAGAGAAAAGAATCCATTTGATATTAAGGAAACCTTACAAACCATACAAAGTGTAGTGATAATTTAGTTCAAATTTATAGAGACGTTTCAATCTTATATTGATATTGATTCTCCCTCAAAACCACCATACTTTATTATTTTTGAGAATGTAATCGATCATGTTTTTTCATAATTATGTTCAGTATCTTCATAGATGTAATTCCTTTATTGTTTTCTTCATTCTCATAGAATTTTGTAAGAGTTGAACAAACATATATTTAGTGAATTCCCAAATAGTAATGAAGCGATTTGGAAGCTTAGTGTTTGAATTAATATTTGATTGAATAAACATGTTTATTATCGAAACGAAACTCTTGGAAAAATGGTAAAATAAAACATGGGAGTGTCTAAGAAAACATAATATATTGTTTCATGCTTTATTGAACCTATTGATAAAAACTCAATTTATTTGCAGGTGGCTAAATAAAATCATTTTACTGGGTTTGGAATTATATTCTGAGTAAGAATCCTGTCAAAAATTATACTAATATCTATAATTTAATGTTCTAGTAATAGGAAGTGATTTGGTTGTTAACAAATTACCAAGGATTGTTCCTCTTGTCGAATGAGTTTCTCTTGTTCCTATGGTATCAATTCGAGTTCATCCTTAGTCCCTGGATTTATGTTATCATGTTTCTAAATTTTATATTGGCTTTGTGAAGGTAGTTTTTCATTGGCTGATAGTGGAATTGAAGATCATGGACATAAAGTTTAAATATTTGAATGGTTGAATGATTTACATAAAATTTTCAATAGATCCTATTTTAAATAATCTTTTCCAATAGATTTTATCAGCACTCTCTACAATAAGAAAATTTATCTATTCCTTAAACCACGAGAATTTAGTGCTTCTTACTATTTCACATTAGGTTATATTAACTCTTTTAAGGGGATTCTCATTAGTATCTCATATTCACAAGAAATCATATATCATTCTTGTTGAATTTTTCAAATGAGATATTATTCCTAGAATTGACATGTATAATGAAGCATTGTTTCAAATGATAAGAAGGAGAATTTTTGGCCATGATCCATTTGTATATCATCATAGAATTACATTGAGAATTATATTTTGTTTATCATCCATCATCCCTCTATCAGAAAGATCAAGCATAGAATGAGGTTGCTTTAGCTACTGGGCATTCTTAGCGAGAACCATCGTCTTCTAGACCATTGTAGAATGTTCCTTCCCAGGATGCTGGGACCTCTAAATGTATTCTAGTTCATGGTCAACTAGAATTTTTTTTAATTATCAAGTTCAACATGCTCACATAAAAGATTCTATTGGATCATTAAGTGGTTATATTTTAGAAGTGGATATGGAAAAAATGTTGTCTGTAATGCCATTTCCAAATACCCCTAAAAAAGAACCTAATTTCAATCTACCTCCATCTAAACCACCATATGTGTTTGAACCCATTCATAATCGCAGGTATTCTACCTAATATATTTTATTTTTATTTTTTTATTGATGAATGGATGTATAATTTTATGTATTGATTCTTAATAAAATACTTCTTTATTACTTTATTGGGCTTCTCTTAGTTATTTTTTTAATTGTAGGTTTAATATCTTTATTTTTTTTACTAAATTCCATTCATTATATATTTAACTATTTGATTTCAGAACCATAATCAAATGGTTCATTACTCTAAACGTGATCAATTATGTTTTTTTCAATCTATACACCCTTTTTAATTACACTAAAATGGGTGTAGTTATGAAGTTTTCTCTAATATTGGAGTACTGTAAAATTAAGGGGGATAAATAATGGACTAGTCCAAAATTTTAAATATAAATATACTATATATATCATGTTGTGAAAAAATCGTTATTAATCATTTTTAAAATATTGTGTTTAATTTCAAATAGGTTTTTTGATCATCAAAGATGGAGAGATTGTTTGGATACAAATGTTGTTCCAATATATCCCATGTACTTTAGGATTTTATTATCTATAATACCCTTTATCACAACCCATACCCCAGTGCCCGCATCGTGACTACCCCAAGCCTGCCTCTCATGGGCCAGGGGATGGAGACTCGTGCAGAGTAGGAATATCCCAAACAAATGGGAGGTATTTTCTTATGTACCTATACACATGCACCCAACTCCAATTCACAGATGTGGGAAGGGGAAAACAATAAGTAAAAAAAACTAGGTATGTTATAAGAAAACTTATGGTAAATAGGTATGGAATACAAGCCCAACTGAAACTAGAAATTAAATGTATAAGTCTCTGGAACTCCTCCCCAAATACCCCTTCCTGAAGGGTATGTACGAAACACCTGTTTGAAGTCCCAGAAGCACGTCTCATCTGCCAGGTCACTCTAAGAACCACATGTTCCCATTCCACCAAGGGCTATTTCAAAGCATTGATCGTCTTTACAAAACACAACACGAGTAGATGAAGCCCTTGTAGGGGTGACTAAAAAAATTCTCAATGGGGACCCGAAACCACAAAGGTATACCAAAATGTATTAAAAAATAGGACTACTAAAGAGGTACATTATGTGTATCCTCTAAGATGTACAGTCTTAAGAGTCACATGTGTAATCTCACATAGGTATAATCTAAAAAAGGTAAATAAAGAATAACAGTAATAACACATAACTCCTTGTACTGCTGAAGAACTCATCCTTGATGATTAACTATGGCCTACTAGGCCACTGAGGTCTGCTCGTCACAGAGGTCTGTTGGGCCACTAAGGTTTGCTTGTCTTTTGAGGTCTGCTGGTCCATTAAGGTCCTATCATCATTGGGTTATGATAGGCCACTAATGTCTAGTTGTCTATTGGGATACTAATTTTCATTCGTCACTGAGGTATTCTTGGCCACTGAGGTGTACTCGTCACATAGGTCTGCAGGGCCATTATGGTCTGCTCATCACATAGGTCTCCTGGGAAGCTTAATTCCGCTCATCACAGAGGTCTGTTGGGATACTAAGTTCTGATCAGTAATAAGGTCTCCTGGTCCACTGATATCTTCTCCTCAATCAGTTTTGTTAGTCCACTAAGGTCCACTCTTCAGATATGTCTGCTAGGCCACCGAGGTCAACTCATCACTTAGATCTACTGTAGGATTCCAACTCATCACACAATTGATTCTGGGAGAATATAATTTTCAATTCATTGGTTGTATACGAAATTTAATGTCTAATCACTTGGATTATTTAAAAAGAAATAATTCATCCTGAGGGCCCCAACACTGAAAACGTCTCATCAATCAGACAAATGGTTTGGAAGTTATGCATGTTTTTCTGAAAAGTGGTCGGTTGGGTCCGGGTCCATCCCAGCTTGGTCGGACTAACCTGACCTGATTTGGCTGTTCTGACCTAACCCGGTCAGGTCTGGACCAACCCGATTCATCCTGGATGAGGGTCCATGCTCATTTTCGCCTCATTGGACCGACCCACTTGGCCGACAGTCCAGCCCACCCGGCCA
Organism: Viscum album; assembly: GCA_963277665.1. Taxonomy (NCBI): domain Eukaryota; kingdom Viridiplantae; phylum Streptophyta; class Magnoliopsida; order Santalales; family Viscaceae; genus Viscum; species Viscum album. The sequence goes on from OY728121.1 coordinate 1,124,238,396, forward strand.
CCTAGTGGTCAGTTACCCTTCTTCTGGTCAGGCTTGCGCTGGTGGGTTGGTTTCTATCCAGCATGGCTACTAAGTGTCCTGGTTCCCCCTCTATCCTAGCTAGTGATGGCCGGCCAGTTTGGTCCAGCCTGAACATGATCAGTTCGGCCAGCCGCCACCCTGCACACAATATGTTGACCATGTGTCGTCGACCTACCATGAACAGCCCTTGTCACGGCCTACTGTCACCACCTGCGACTCTGTCGTGTGCCTCCTCTACTACTGTGACATGCCGCCATCATGTGCCGCCTCCCACACGCGGCTACTGCTTTGGCCCTCTTGTCCATGACCTCCCATCACCTCTATGGCCTTCCACCCCCACCACCGGCTCCCATGCTGGTAGTCATTCACCCGATGTCGCTATCCCCCTTGGCCTCCAACCCAGCTTGATCCACCACAGTGGTCCATCTTGTACTGTGGCTTCCATTACGTCACAAATAATAGAAGCAATGGGAGGAGTATAAGAATTCACAATGAACACATGAAGAATGGACCACAACCTTTGTTCTTGTCAACATGATTAATCCTTGTAATGAGTTTAGTGAAGGATAATTAAAACATGAATCCAACTAACCATAACTCTATGCATGAAAAATCCCATTCCCGCAAGTATGATTGTACTGCGGGTCAATTTGATAGTGAATTGACCCACATTATTTTTTTAGAAAGAAAGAATGGATGAAAGGTAAAGACTTAGAAATAAACCCCTACCTAGGATGAGATCGATCACTGACAAAGGGTGAATCTGGTGTTCATAATTTATCAATCCGCCGACATCTGATCCAAATCCGTTCATTGATCCTTATTTGTTCTTCGTTCATCGCCACTTTTCATTCACCAATGAATTTAGTTCAAGGAATTATAGAAGACTCCTGAATCATCCCCTGATCACATATCATTGTTAATAATCTTAATGGTGGAAATTCATTTCATCATTTCTGTTACATAGAGTCACTGCTTCATTATGCTATTTTATTTAAGAAATGAAATAGATAGCTCAACGTTGCATTGTATAGAAACATTTTTGAAAAATATAAAATTTCTTATGTTTATTTTATTTTTCTTCCAAATACCCAAAAAATAACAATTACCCTCGACCCATGTCGGTCGAGGTTAGGCCCCACCTAAGGAAAGAACACCCTCACGAGCACAAAGGTACACTCAAATTTATAATCTGAATTAACGTTTATGATGTATAGTATTTTAAAATAAAATAATTTTTATCTAATTATTTTATTTACAATAATTTCATTTTTGGTTTTTTCTCAATGGATATCAACACTGAGTAATGTAAAGTCATACCTAGGGTAAACCCACCATCCTGAATGCAATGGTTCCATAAGATTTCTGATCTGGGCACCCATTTAAGAGTTATTTTACTTTTTCATGAAAATCACTCATGTGAACTACTAAAAAACCTAAATTTTTTTGATGAACCATTCTAGGCACACCGGGACTCATAATCACACACCCTCTCAGTGCATGGTCTTCGAATTTTCCTAAAAATTTTCTAAAAATTAAACCATTAAAATCAGAGTCATTACATTGTCCCCACCTTATCTATTTATGTCCCATAAATCCAAACCAAGGGGTTCCCAAATAGATGATGGTACGAGAATGAACCTGATCCCCCCACTCCCATGTGCTCTGGTATAGATTCATGTTCTACCACCGAACGCAAACTAGAGGATTCAATCACCCAATGATGGTCCTCTCATATCAATCCTCGATCACCATAGGAAACTTTGATAAAGATGCACCATTTTCAATGTCCAGCTCACTCTAGTCAATGACGTGTGATGAGTCATTTACATATATCCTCAGATGGAATACATGGAAGATGCTGTGAACCCACTCTAACTACAGAGGTAGAGCCAATGGTTATGCCACCTTGCCAACTCTATGTAGTAACAGAAAAGGTCTGATGAACCTCAGAGAAAACTTGTTTCCCCGAACAAATCTATGTATCCCACATCGAGGAGAGACATGAAGAAACACATGATCTCCCTCATCAAACTCCAATGGTGTATGTCACCAATCGTCATAGGAGTTTTGACATATTTGTGTAGTCTTTATCCACTCCTGGATGACTTGCACCGACTCAATAGTAGACTAGACCAACTTTGGGCCCCTGAATGCTAAATCTCCAGGGTTAGTCCAACAAAGTGGTGACCTAAAGTTTCTCTCATACAAGGCCTAGAACGGTTCCATACAAATGGTGGAGTGGTAGATTTTGATTTTTTGAATCTCCACCAGAGGTAAGTGATTGTCCCAATAGTAAAAAAATTGAGGACGCAAGCACGTGACTTGTCCTCTATGGCCTGAGTGGTTTGCGCCTTTTGGTCATTTATGTGTAGGTGGAATGCTATGCTCAAGCATTGTTGAGTCCCAAAAACCTCTTTCAATCCCTTCCAAGAACAGGGGCTCAACACAGTGTGTTGAAAAAACACAAAACTAATTAAACAAGTGCCCAACTTTTATATCAATAGGTTAGCCCCACATCAACATGTTCCCTCATCCCCAATGTCTACCTTGACACCCACCTGCAAATCCTGATGCATCTCATCACTCTAGGTATCAACTACTACTACTGTGCATCCTAGGAAAGGAAAGATGTTTACACTACCTTTCGAATGACCGTTATGGGTATTCCCAGTAGATAATTGAGCACTTAAAGACTCATAGTTGGAATCATCAAGTTGTTCCCCCTTGACCCACATTTTGAGTGGAGGGGTAACAAAAACTAATTAGAGGTAAGCTGCATCATCTCTATCCATGAAGGATAAACGTAACAAGCCCAACTGCACTTTTTCATCATTCAACAGCAATGAAATGGATCTCCTGTTGAGAGCATCTGCTAGCACGTTTCCCTTACCATGAGTATAGAATACTTATAATTCATTGTTCATGAAGGAACTCTATCCATCATCTATATCTCAAGTTCAAACAATTTTGAGATTAGATATACATGAGACTCTTGCGGTTAGAGCATATGGTAAACCTTTCACCCATAAGGCAGTGTATCCACATATTCAATGTGAAGACTACAGCTTCCAACTAATGCTCATATGTCACAAAGTTATTCTCATGTGGTCTCAACTGACGTGAATCATAGGAAATCGCCTCCTGCCTCAACATTAGTACACAACCAAGTCCGTTCCATAATGCATTGCAAAACGCTACATACTTAACAACCTCCTCAAGAAAACTCAATATCAGGAACTCATAAAACAATTTTTAACTTCTAAAAAGCCTATAGAAACCTTTCCATCCATGAGAAATATTCCCCTTTAAAATGATAAAATATTTCATTATCGTTTTGGTAGTGGATAATAGTTCTCCATTTTCATGTGGTTTATGTTTCTGTACTCCACACAGAACCTCAAACACTGGGTCTTACTAAGACCTTCCTATGCAGGTCCTCCACATGAACCCTCAACTTCTGAAGCTCTATAAACTCCATCTGATATACTGATGCAGATATCGCTTCCATCTTGGGTTGTAGAACAATGTATATGTCTTTCTCCCTATGGGGAGGTAAACCTAGAAAATCTCATGAGAAGACGTCTTTATATCCAACCACTACATCCAGGAACTAAAATATCTGGACATCCACTTCCCCGCGGGTAGGGATAGCTGACTCAAGAGTGATGGGATTCACCCTCCTATGCTTGAGTCTATCACGCACTGCCTGGGATCCCTTTCTCACCGAACAAGGAAACCCCAATTCCATTATTACAGACATACCATACAATTTTCCCTAAAATTCTCAATATGATCATGAACTGTGGATGCCTAGTTCAAACCCAAACTGACATTGTAAGGCCTTGACGTTGCCACCAAGAAGTTCCAATAGAAACTCTCACCTTAAGGGTCAGATGACGTCATTGGTATAATTGTGATTCTTGAGTCTCCTCCCATAAGTATCTCCCAATGTAATGGTTATGTCAACAATTTAACCAGAGACTAAAGGTATTGAACCTGATTTTTGTAAGTAAGGAATGATTATCACATGTGTCTATTAATATGAAAACTAAGATTAGGTAGAGACTGTACCTAGAATCATTCCTGGAGCCCTTGGTCTATCTTCCTTAACCACATGCAGCTATCCCCTTCCCCTGTCCTCCAGCTCCCTGAGCCTGGTGTGGACCATATAGGGGTAGTGGTAGTAACATGTCGAAAGGTATAGCACCTCCTACTGATCCCCCAACTCTTATTCCACATCTTTCGCCCAGAAGATCCATCTGTTCCTGTCACTATCTCTAGCCTAGTGGACCATCCACCATTTCACTATCAGCACGACGGGCCGAACAATCTCATGATAGATGTATCCTACCATATTTGTAAAATAATTACCTCTTTCTAGGAATAATGGACTCATCCTATGAGCCATGATCTATAGATCCCCTATCATGGGACCTCTTCTCGCAACGTCTCACATATACAATACTCTCAACCTAACGTCAGATTCCAAATTTCCGACGGTTGACATCCACTAGCTGAATTTGCTGTGCCAAAGGACTATCAACCACAATTTTTCTCTCTAGAACCCTAGTATATATAGGAGTGCACAGATTAATAGTGATGGATCATATGTCCCTAAACACTCCTCACTCAGAGTTCCGAGCCTTAAATCACTTGTAAAATCTTATTCATCGAGTACCTAAAAAGGTCGGTGCACCTTGATGAATACTCACCTACTAACATGTTATCCTACTGAAGCGGTATAAGATCTTGGGAATGCGTAATCCGTAGATTTTATTGAGAGGGCACCATATCTAGAAAAAGTTCTCAATATCTATCCATGGAAGAGTCACCTCATCATAAGATTGGGTAATCTAAACACCTCCCTCACAATACTGAGCCACGTAGAAGGCTCACTTCCAGGACTGCCATCTGATCTAATGGTGTCCTAAATAGATAGAGAACTCTATCACCACCTCAAGCCAGTCCTTAGTCGCCTTTGAGTTGGACTCACCTCAGAATCTAAGTGGTCTCTATCGCTGACACTCCTGAGGTTCTCTCAGCCCACGCATCTCATCCACTGGTACTATGAGTACCATGTGCTACTCTACGGGTGGTGGTATAGCTGGTACAACACCCGGTGGTTTTGCCTCTCTTATGAACTATTGTACCCATATCGTCACCCCAAGGATCATCCTCGGGATCACGTGGTGGAATCTAGGCTAGCTATCTCCATGGAAGAATTTTGAAAAAAAATAATATGTACCATGACCAATAGAATATACCAACTGAGATGAATCCATAAGAACATGTAAAACTCAACTCATTCTGATAGGATACATGTACCATGGGTTTTTCCTAGAACTAGTGTTTTCATTTATAGATTCAAAAAGAAGAATTCATGTTCATGGTGTATGGATATGTCATTCACCGCTCCAACACTAGATTCCCTGCACCTAAATCCAAACTCAAAGCACGTAACACTATTTCACCAAACCAAACTCATAGAATTTGGGTTCCTAAGGTAGAACCAATCTCCTCTGACACCATTCTATCATGACCCATTTTGGTTCCCAATCCGAAACTACCCAAAAAATACTCCCATAGGCCAGTGGATGGTGACTAGAGCCAAGTAGGCACATCCCAAACAAAAGGGAGGCATTTTTCTAATTACCTGTTTACATGCACACAACTCCAAGACATAGATAATGGAAGGAGAAAACACTAATTAAACAAAAAAAGGTGTGATAGTGGAAAACTGAAGGTAAATGGGGTTGGGATAAAAGCCTAAATGAAATAGGAAAGTAAAAGTTGAAGTCTCTGGAACTCCTCTAAATAAAACCCTACCTGAAGGGTTAGTACATAAACAGCTGTCTGAAGACACAAAATCACATCTTGTTTATCAGGTAACTCCTTGAACCACCTGGCTCTAGTCTACAAAGGGATCCGTGAAAGCTTCTATCATTGGTAAATGGCACGACACGTACAGATGAAACTCGAGCAGGGGTGAGTAAAACAATACCCATTAAGGACCCCAAACCGAAAAGGTATACCACATTGAAATATATAAAGAAGACTACCAAAGAGGTAAATGAAGTGTAGCCTCTAAGAAGTATAGTCAAGAGAGTCACTAGAGTCAACTCACATAGGTATAGTATAAATAAATGAATTCAAGACTAACAGTCACATCACATAACACCATGTGCTACTGAAGGACTCATCCCCAATGAGTCACTATAGCCAGCTGGGCCACTGAGGTCTGCTCCTCACTGTAGTATAATAGGACACTAAGATCTACTCGTCACTAAGGTTTGATGGGCCACTGAGGCCTGCTAATCTAAAGGGCTATAAAGATTTACTCATCTGCTGTGGTCTGTTGGACCAATGAGGTTTACTTCTCACTAAGTTCATTAGACCAATGAAGTCCACTCGTATGCTAGGTTATTGAGGTCCACTCATCACTAAGATCTGATGGGCCTTTGAGGTATGCTTGTCACCTAGGTTTGTTGGTCCACTCAGGTATGATTGTCACTTAGGTCTATTGGGCCACTAAATTCTTCTCATCACTTAGGTCGTCTGGGACACTCAGGTCCCCTCATCACGTAGGTTTGATGGGCCACTGAGGTCTGATCGTCACTTAGGTATACTTCCGGATTATCACTCAGAACGTGCTTGATTTCAGGAGAATATACTCCTCAATCCATCAGTCATATACCAAAATTCTTGAAAACTCACTTGGAGTATTTCAAATGGATCGTCTCATCGTAAGGGTCCTAATGCCGATACGACTCTTCAATTAGACATATTGTATGAATTTTATGCCCATTTTACTGAAAAGGGGCCAGTGGGGTTCGGGGATGGCCCAACCTGGTTAGGCCAACCTGACCAGACTTTACCCGGTTTGGCTTACCCAACCTGAACATGTCTGGCTTGGGCCTGTTAGACCCATTGGGACGATGTTCCAGCCCGATGGGCCCCCCAGTAGCCGAGTCCGATTCCTCTGCCCTGACTCGCGCTTGAAGGCCCATTTCTATCAAACCGGACTGCCCAGCTACTTGATCCCCCCTCTGGACCAGCCCACACTAACGAGTTGGTTTGTTCCAACTAGAGCGAGGCAGGCACCACGTCTGCTCTGCGTTACACAACCATCTTGGTTGGCCGCCTCCCCAGACACGGTCAGCTGACTGCATGCCGTCACCCCACTGTGGCCCGCCCTGGATGCAACATATTTTTTCCACCCATAGATCTACTGCGGTCCTCATCTTCTACTATAGTATGTTTCTGGCACATTCTCCCTCCCAAATGAGGCCATAATCATGGCCTTCCATTGCCACTGCTTCACCACCGCCGACCCCCATATTGACTTTCATTCACCCAGCACCGCCGTCTCCCTCAGCCTCCTACCTGGGATGATCCACCACTGTAGTCCTTCTTGTACTGTGGTTTCCATTAAGTCTCTATGATCGAAAGAAAAGGAAGGAGTAGAAGAACACACAATGAAAACACAAAGGATATAACACATCCTTTTTTCCTCATGATTTGTCCTTGTTATGAGTTTGACAAAGTATAATTAAAATGTGAAATTAACATCCTCTAACTCCCTACATAAAAAATCTCATTCCTGTAAAGATGATTGAATCTCGGGTCAATTTTTATTGAATTGAACCACTTTCATCATCTAGATATAAATATTGAGGGATAGGTAAACACTTTGAAATAAACCCCTACCTAGTTTAGGATTGATCGTTGATGAATCGTAAATCTTGTGTTCTCCATTTTTCAATCTGTCGTTGTTAAATCTAAATCTATTCATTGATCAATGGTTATTTGTTGTTATACTTCGTTAATTTTTTTCTAAAAAATTCCTTCCAATGATTCAGAGAGAACTCCCAGATCCTCCGATGATCTTGTATCTCTATTAATCAACTTAATGGAGGAAACATGTTTCAGCATTTCTGTTATACTGAGTCAACACATTGTTACACTGTTTCATTTGTGAAATGAAAGAGTGTTTCTATTACGCTTGAGTTACAGAATTGTTACACTATTTCATTTAAGAAATTAAATAACAAGCTCAATTATTTGTTGCAGCAAAACATTTTTGAATAAAATAAACCTTCTTATATTTATTTTATTTTTCATTAAAATGCCAAAAAATTAACATTTACGCTCAACCCACACCGAACAAGGTTAGGCCCTTCCTAAGGAAATCGCACCATAATGAGGTCAATGGTACTATTGGATTTCTAATCTGAGTTACTATTTATGAGTTATAGTATTTCAAAATAAAATAATAATTATTAAATTATTTTATTTATGATTATTCCATTTTTGGGTTTTCTTGCAAATGGCTCGCACTGACTAAAGTGAAATCATGCCTAGGGTAAACCTGACATCCTGAACCCAATGGTGCCCTTGGATTTATGATCTGGGCACCCACATAAGAGTTATTCAATTTTTTCATGAAAATCCCTCATGTTCACTATTTAAAAACAAAACATTTTTAGACGGACCATTCTGGGCACACCTGGCCTCAGAATCGCTCTCCGTCTCGATGCATGGTCTTGGATTTCTCCAAAAATATTCTAAAAATAATACCTAGAAAATCAGAGTCACTATAACATTCATTCATTACTGATGATGTATTTTAGGTGTATTAATCCGATTTTATTTTACTTCTAATTTATTTATCTGTTAATTTAATTAAGTATGCATTCTGGATATTTATACTAAAATCTGTCTAAGTCTACGGAAATCCTTTTATCTTTATGGAGATAAAGGCTATTTGAACATTCACCTAAAAAAATATGCTATGTTTTGGAATCTCCTATATGAATTTTTACTATGTTGATTACATCACCTATGTGAGGAGTCAACAATATAGATCAGTCAACTTTGTAAAACAGTTATGTGAAGTAATCGACTAAATGAATATTTTACATGGTAAAATTAGCTATGTCGGTCCCATCATCTTTATCAATTTCAACTACATGTTTAAAAATCATATTTGATTCAATTTTTCTATGTAATTGAAATTATTTATGTGGATTGAAATGTGATATTTGACTACTTGATTATCTACAATCGACTAATTCATGTTGCAACCTGTATTTACTACTATTTAATCACATGAGTGTGATTTTAATGTTGATATGAAATATATTAATATTGTATTACCATTTTATAGTTCAATCAATTATAATAAGAGCCATGTACTATGATAGGAGACAAGTAAAATAATATTTTATGTGTATTTATAATTATTGAGGTATTTTAAAGAAAAGGGCACGTCTGAGATCCTATATTCTATAAATAGTGTACTATAATTATAAAAGAGATGTTTTTTCATGAATCAATAGGAATAGTGACTATTAGACTATAGAATGTATCTCATGGGAAAAATAAGAGATATACAAAAAAGATGAGGGGTTCTTGTATGATGCACTATTTTTTGTGAGAACGAAAAATAAGATTAACATTCTATAGTTGTGATACAATGTCCATCTATGATATCATTTAAGAGTCTCTCCTCATGATACATTGGTTTAATCACCTTATCTCTTTTAGATTTATTCCATCTATCAATTTTATCTTAAAACTATGTGATACACCAACAAACAGTATTTTTTATTATCATTTTTTCAATGGTTCTTGGTAAAATAACCTAAAAGAAGTTGTTTATAAGGCCTTGTGGGATCCTAGTTGAATGTTATTATGATTTTTTAAAAAGTGTTGACTACTTGAACATAGTCATGAAGTACCATGAAAAACGAATGGTAGTCCCCAAAAAACACTAATATAATTAAAATCATAAAACTCATGGAGAAGATGGTATTTATCTTGTACTATGGGACTTCTACTCCCTAAATCACTATAAATCTCTATGTTTTTTTATTTTCATAAGTATTTATTTTAAACTACATTAAGTGATAAGGAATAAATATAATTTATTCATTACTAAGTAGGGTGGTTTTCTATGTATGTAATATTTAAAGGAATCATTTCACCCCCTTATGAGTCTTTTACAAGCCTTACCGACCAAAAGTATTAAGTATATATATTTTCAATATTTATGAAATCAAAAAATGGAATATATTTATATATCATAATAGCTCAAACTAACACTATATAGAGAAATTCATATTAAGATAAGTCAATAACATCCCTAATAAAATTCCATTTGACATATAAATAAACACCCTTCAATCAAAGGAAGGAAATATAGAGTGTTCATAGAGGAATGTAATTAGAGGAATGATTATTCCAGTAATAGAGGATGGTTCATCATGAAAAAGATAATAATATATTTTTGTGATTTTATTTCCCAAAATAAAAATTGCATGATATTATTTATAGAGTAACCCTTGGACAATATTTACACACCAAAAAGGAAACGAGTAGTGGATTAGAACTATACCTCAATGAAGAAAAATTGAGATTCAAACACCCTTATGGAAATAGAAATGTAAGAATAAAAATAACATGAGAGGTATTCCATTAAATTTGAATATAATGAAATGAATGATATTAATTATACTTTATGGAAATAGGATAGTGAATACACCATATAAAAGAATATTGTGAGGAATATCAAACATGGGTCTAAAAATTGAAAATAGATATGAATAACACTTATGACTTTGGAAAATTTTGAATCAAAATCCCTTGAAGAATATAATTTGAAATGGAGCATTAAATACCATGAATAATGATAGAATTATGATATAGCATATCAAAGTGGAAGTAAGTACACCATATAATAGGAAATATGATGTACAACATAAACTGTCTCAAGTAACTGACATTTCTGGAAAATAAACCATACAAAATTAGAAGTGTAATGACTTAGATTTTCCATGGTTTCGTTTTCATAGATTAATTGGGAAAATAATGAGACCATGCACTAAAATGGAATGTTATTTCGATTCTAGGTATGTTTGGGACAAATCAATGAAAAATGTTCAGTTTTTAATAATAACACATGGGTGGTTTTTCTTTTAAACTGAATATCACTTAAATACGTTCCCTGATCGGAAATCTGAGGGAAATTATTCATTAATAATAGTGAATTTATCTTAGGTGGGGCCTATCCTTGACTGGCATGGGTCGAGGTAGGAATATTGTTTTTGAATGTGAATGTCCTTAAAATATTTAATAAAATTTTTTTCGATGCTCCTTTGGTTTCTTTTAAGTATTTTCTATTGATAGGAATCCATGGTTATAACATACCCCTTGAAATTATATAAGGAGGGGAGGTGGATTTTACTCCAACAAACGTCAACAAATTAGCAAATAAATATAGAAGAACCTTGGACTCAATTGATCGAATAACGACCACGACGCAACTTCAGCCTTCATCAACGATTGATCCAAACCATGAGGTAGGATGTTGATCTATATGTGACTTCCTACTCCACCATAGATTAATATAATAACATAAAACATACAAAAAATAGTTTGATCCATCGTTTTATCATTCTTGTAGGATGGTAAATTTATTGTGGGAGTTTTTTGGGTGATAAATATTAGTGATTATCCTCCCCTTTTTCCCCTTGTAATAGGGATGGATCAAGGCCAACATGAACAAGGAAGTTATCCGTTATTCAAGTGTTCTATGTGTTCTTCATATCCCTGTTCTTATAATTATTCTCTATTGGACCCTTGAGGTCACAGTGAAATTTTGCTGGAAGGATCTAAATGCAATCAGACCCCTAGATTACTAGCAAGATGGATCATAGCCCAAGGTAGTGAAGGTCATGAAATGAGGATTGTGGATGTGGATTCATTTACAAAAACATATTATTAGTGTAATGAGGGAGACATATGGAACCAGCACCGCCATCGGCTAGCACTGGTGGAGGTGCATGATGACAGCCGCGTGTGGGTGCGACAAAGGATGGAGGCCACCCATGATGGTGGTGGCTAGACCGTGGAGGCAGGGCGACCAAACCATGTAGATTCCCAGTGGTAGGTGTCATGGCAGAGACAGAGGACATTACAGCCGACCGCATTCAATGTGGGTGTTCCACATTGTCCAGGCGACATGGGGGGAGCCATACGGTCTAGGTAGACTGTGTGGACTAGGGGCCATGACCAGGGAGTACCGCATCTGGTGGAGCGAACCATCCCACAAGAAGCGGGTCATTCCAGGGAGTACGGTACACTCCAACGGCCTAGTGGGATGGACCCATAGGCCCAGTGGGATTATCCTAGTGGACCAGACTGGACCAGGCTAGGTCGGTTTTGGTTGGTAGGTCAGATCAGATCTGGACTGGAACTGGGTCATACATTTTCAATAAAGCAAACATAACATTCAAAGCACGTGTCTATTTGAAAAATTTTTATGGTGTTAGGATCCTTGATATGAGAAGGTCCTTTTGAGATAATCTAACTTAATCTTTTTGAAGGTTGGAATAAAACATTTTGGAATCTGGTGTAGGTCCTCCAAGGACAAGTGCAATATGAGCGGAATCATGTGGTTTGCTGTGATCTTGAGACTATGTGATTTTGGGGCTACATGAACTATCAAAACTCCAAGTTTTATCAACACTCCCTTTGTTATTGGCACTCCGTGTGTTATCAAAACATCTTGAGTTATCGACACTCCATGTGTTACCGATGTTGGGGTAATGTGGACTACATCTGATAACCCTTCTTTTCAGGCTATAGACTTTTACCTATTTGAGATGACTATAATTTATGTATTTATTTGTGGTATAATTTGTGTATTTAATTTTGGTATACATCATGTATTTCTTGTGGTGTACTTTGTGTATTTCTTAGTGGTGTTCCATTGTAGTTTTAGGGTGTCCTACTGAGTATTTTTGTACTCACACATGCAAAGGCTTTGCACGCATGTTTGGTGTCTTATGAAGATGACCAATGATTTAATGGAGTCCTATGTGGACTAGGAACAGGTGGTTCTTAGAGTTTTTATACTGATGAGGTGTGCTCCTACAGCTTCAGACATATGTCATACACGTAGACATTAGGTAGGATTTTCTGCAGGTGAGTTTTAGGAACATGTGCATTCACTTTTGCAGACTTTATCTGTTGGTGGGATTGTATTCTGGACCTTTTTACTTTCTAGTTTTCATACATTCATATTCTATGGTTGGTATCTTAGTGTATGAAAGAATTTTATACTTAGTTTATTTACATTTCATCACTTCGACTAAGATATGTGTGTGTGTGTGTAGGTACTTAGGAAAATGCCTCCCATTTTTGGGATATGCCTACTCAGTGCTAGTCACCAGCCCCTGGCCTATCAAATGATGTAATTGGGAAGTCAAAGCATGGGCCCATCTAGGATATATAGTGACACAGTGGTATCAAAGGTGGTTGGTTCTAGCTAAATACCGAGAGTCTGTGAGATAGGTTTGGGGAAATAGTGTTCGGTGTTTTGAGATCGGAATTCAGGCTTGGGAATCGAGTAATGATGCAAAGGCTAAGGTATCCATGCACCAGGACTCTAAACATCGTCTTTTTCACTCGGTACATGAAAACACTAGTAGGGAAATTAATAGAACATGCTTCATATAGGATTTCGGTGTGTTCTCATGTCCTTCTTGAGTCAACTCACAAGGTTTACCCAATTGACCATGGAGTACCATGATCTGTTTTATGATTCCTCCCCACATACATCCATCTAGGATTCCATTATATGATTATGAGTAAAATTCTCCTAGTAATGAGGCATTAGTATTGGGGCATGTTCCAGATATGGATTCTCTTTGTGGTTTTCCTATCGTAATGACACCCATCGAGCAATAGTTACTTACAACTCTACTGATATCGGATGCACATAGTCTGAGAACATTGCATGAGTTATATAGGCAGTGACCTCCCATGTTTGGGGTTTAGTAAGACCCCTAGGTAGCTGAGGATTGGATGGAGGTAGTGGCTCATGTCTTCCTCCTTATAAGGAAACCTATAGAACAGATGGCAATCCTAGCTGCAAGTCTTCTTCAGGTCTTAATGGGGAAATGCTGTATTTTAGTGATAAAGACACTTGATGAGGTGACTCTTCAAAGGGATTTCTTCCCAGATATGTTAGGCTTAGTGTGAAAAAAAGAACTCATGCATCTGCAAAAGGGTAATTGGGTAGTGGTGGAGTACTTGGTGAGGTTTACTGATTTTTTTCGCTTCCCCACAAATATTGTGCAAGACCCATTCTTCGAGGATAAAACCTTCAAACATGGGATATATTAGGATATCACATAATCCATGATATCCCTTATACTTCCAATAAATTATGGCGTCCTAGAGTTATCTCTGGAAGTCTAGAGATTTTTGGAAGAGCAGACGCCAGCAATGGGAGAAACCATTATACACCAGGCAGGTGAGTCTTCGGTGGTAGGCAGCTGAAAACAGACGTAGGGACCCGAGTGGGTCAATCAATCCATGGGATAAACCCAAGACATTGGATCAACGGTGTGGGGCTCCCAAGATAGTGAGAGTTAGCTTAAGGACATGCAATGTTACTCGGGCTGTAGTTGGGGTCATCTGGCATGAGATTTCCTAACCCGTAGTACATGAAATCAGGAGATGGTCAGGGGAATATTGAGTCAGAGGAGGAAGAATGATCAGGGAGGCCATTAGGGTAGTTGATCTAGTATAGGATTAGGTAGGGAAGCATGAGTTTGGAGGAGGTTCAATATATTACCACCACCACACCTAGGAGTCCCACCATGGGGTTAGGGAGCTGGTGGAAAAGGACGAGGACAACTACTTGCAATTAGGGCTTCTAACCCCGGTGGTACATGGATTACTAAAGGTACAGTCTATGACTTTTCCACTGTAGTTTTTTTATATACATTAGTTCCATTAATTATTTTTTCACCATGACCCTTGTTTGAGACTCGGAGATTCCAATGGAACCGTTGACTCGACCCTTAAACTCAGAGACTCCTATGAGAGGAGATTTGGTGATCACACACCAGTTCTGATAGTTTGATTTTAGTCTTGGATATGATCTTTTCAATTGGGATATCTTGGCAGTGGTGTTGAGGCCTTATGATTCCTTCTCCGTGTATGGACTGGATACCCATAGTCCATGCTCATATAGACTATTTTAGGCAGAGAGTGCAATGTGTCCACATTGTTGGGACCAAGTTTTCCTTTGTTGGTGAAACTGAAACACATGAAACAGAAGATGAAATTAATCATATAAGCTTGTAGCTGGTTACCCATCAGTTGGATAGCCTCACCCTTAGTGCAGTGGATGAAAGTAGTCCTCATTTTACTGTAGTGGTGGCAGAGTATAAGGATGTATTTCCTAAGGATGTCCCTGTACTACCTCCCCATAGGGGGTAGAATTATGAATTGACATTTTCCATCGGAATGAATCGATATTTACACCTTCATATCAAATTGATCCCTCGAAGCTTCATGAGTTGAGGGTATAGCTGGAGAACTTCTATAGGATGGGCTTCATGAGACCCAGTGTTTCACCCAAGGCGGCCCCAGTTATTTTTTAAAAAGGTATTTGGGAGATTGTGGGTTTGTGTGGACTTATGGCACATGAATCAGGTGACCATGAAGAAAAAAAATCCACTATTGAGGATCTATGGCATCTTCAATCGACTAAATGTATAAAGGTGGTTCTCGATGATTAACCTCAGTTCTGGCAATCACCATATTTGTGTATGGGATGAGTATGTACTAAAGATATCATTTAGTTGTAAGTATAGGCACTATAAGTACATGGTGGTTCCTTTTGGCATGAACAATTCCCCACAATGTTCATGGGACTTAGGAATGGGATCTTCCAGCCTCACATAGACCGATTCAGGGTGGTCTTCATTGATAAAATCAATGTGCACTCAGTGTCTGAGGAGAATCATGTGATACACTTGAGTATGGTCTGGGAAACACTCTAAGATCACCATCTTTATGGGAATATCTCAATGTTAATGTTTTGGATTTGGGAGGCCCATTTTCTGGGACATGTCATTTCAGAGGACAAAGTTGCAGTGGATACTGTTATGATTGAGGTGGTGCTTTCCTGGGAGCCACGTGAGAGTGTTACTGAGGTGAAGTGTTTTCTAGGTTTGGAAGGGTAAAATCAGAGGTTTGTAACCCACTTTTCCATATTATAATCACCCTTGAAGAATTTAATATGGAAGGGTAAGCCATTTCTGTGGATAGAGAAGTTCTGGAAATACTTTTAGGAGTTGAGGCAGAGGTTGAAAAGTGGTCCCATCTTGAGATTACCGTATGAGGGCATCAGGAATGTAGTGCTCTAGGATGAATGAGGGACTAGGCTTGGTTGTGTCCTCATATAAGGTAATGTGGTTATTGACTGCTATTCATTCCATTTGAGACTAAATAAGAAGAACTACGTATCACATGATATTGAGCCAGCAGTGGTAGTATTTTCATTGAAGATGTGGTAAAAATACCTGACGGGTGAGAAGTTTACCATCTAATCTAACCACAAGAGTCTCAAGTATATCTTCTCTTAGAATCCTCTTAACTTGAGATTGAGATGATGGATACAGTTTCTCCTGGACTATGAAATTGAGATATTATATACTCCTAGGAAGATGAATGTAATGGAAAATGATCTCAATATGAGATCTTACATGAAGTGGCTGAGGGAGGAATTAGAGAAGTTGGACATGTTGTAGGTATCTATGGTGGATGGAGATGGATTTCCATACCTCTAGTTGATGATTTTCACCTCTACACTCTTACAAAGAGTCAGGGAGGCATAGCTTGGGGATATCGTTTTAGAGACCTGATGTGCTCGATTGTCCGAAGGGAATTTTCCTGATGGATAATAGATATATGGGGAGAACATCATTCTTCTCAGATAGTGCACTATTGTACCATTGTCATTGTAGGAGGAGGTTTTTATGTAGTTCCAAAAATCCCATTTGGTGGCACATTCGAGTGCGTTGATGATATAACTGGACTTCCGATGTTAGTTTTGATGACCAGGGATGAAGAAGGCAGTGGCAGAATTCATTTCTCAATGCCTCACTTTTCAACAAGTAAAGTCTAAGAACAAGGTTCCAACAAGCTTGACCCAACCACTTGAGGATCCAAAATAGAAGTGGTATGGGATAACAATGGACTTTGTGATAGGTTACCACATATTTCCATGGGAAATATACTAACCATGTGATCATTGACTGACTCAAAATGTCATCCCACTTCTTAGTTATCTGAGAGTAGAGTTCAGTAGAGATATTGGGATGCCTCTCTTTGTAGGAGATTGTTTGACTCCATGGAGTTCCATCGATGATTATCTTAGATCATGATGATTTTTTTACATCCAGGTTTTGGAAGGGATTACAAGATAATTTTGGGAATAAGTTATGCTTGAGAATATCATTTCAACCCATATGCAATTTTCTAGAATGAACAGGCCATTCTGGATCTGGAGAACATGCTGCAAGCTAGCATGTTATGTTTTGGACACAATTGGTAGTATATCCTACCTCTAGTAATGTTTTTGAAAAATAGCAGTTACCCCTCCACCATTTTGTATGGCAGCATTCGTGGCTTGGTATAATTGACCCTGCAAGTCACAACTTTTTTTGACTGACCAAGGAGAGTCGGAACTCATGGGCCTAGAGTTGGTATGGGTGACTACAGAGAAGTTGAAGGTCATAAAGAAGTGGATGAAGACTACTAAAATCCATTAGATATCTTATGATTATAGGAAAACAATCCCTTAGGGTTTGAGGATAGAGACCATGTGTTCCTTTAGGTCTCACCTAGATGGTGATTCCATAGATTTGGTGAGGGAGGCAAGTTATCCCCTAGATACCTCCTCCCTTTTCATATTATGAGAAGAATTGGCAAGATGGAGTACCACATAGATCTACCCCCATAGTTTCACCAGGTGAATGATTTCGTCCACCTATCATAGATGATAAGTTACGTGCATGATCCATCTCATGTCATCGACTCGACTAGCTAGAAATTGATGATGGGGATATTTTTGTGGAGTACGCGGTGGAGATAGAGGATCGATAGGAGTGGATAATTTTTTGGAAGTTGATTACTCTAGTGCATATTTGGTGCAAGCTTGGGAATCTCCAATAGAGAACTAGGGAGTGGGAGGTTCAGATTGGTGGACAGTACCCTCACCATTTGGTTGAGTAGCCCTTGTTTTGGTTTTCAGGGATGTAAATACCTAAGGTGGAGAGAAGGTAATGACTAAAATTTTCTCTTGTTTTATTTTTATAAATTAATTATTAAAATTATGAGACATGTTGCTGAGATGATGTGAGATTCTGAATCTGGGTGTGTCTGGAACACATTGATGGAATTTTTTTAGTTTTTAATTAAAGGATCGAGAGGATTTTCTTTAAAACTAAATAACTCTTAAACATGTGCTCAGATTAGAAATATGAGGGCCCTGTTATATTCACAATGGATACCTTACCTTAGTATGGGTCCAGCCATGACTGACCCAGGTCGATAGTGGATGTTAGTTTTTAGACGTAATCATCATTAAAATATTAAATAAAAATATTTTATTTGACCCATTGTTGGTTTCATTCAAGTATTTCCAATTTTTAGGAATCTTGGGTTACAACATAACCTTGGAAATACTATGAGGCAAGGAGATGATGCTTCTTCCAACAAACATCAAAAAATTGCTGAATCAAGATTGACGAACCTCAGATTCAATGGATTGATGAACGATGATGACATAGCTTCTCCCTTCATTAATGATCGATCAAAACCTCAAGGTAGGATGTTGACCTCTTTTTGATTCCCTATTCCCCTACTAAATTGAATGAAGAATGTGGACCAAACAATTAATAGGTTGATATGTGTTTTGATCAGTCTTGCTGGATGGTTAATTTTTCTTGAGGTTTGTCAGGTGATAGATCATAATGTTTATCCTCCCCCCTTTTCCCTTCAAATAAGGGTGAATCAAGGATTACCTAAAGAAGGACAAGATATATTCGTCAGGAATTATATGTGTTCTTCCTATCCTCATTCGTAGAATTATTTTCCATTGGACAACCGTGGTCATGTAAAAAAAAATCCAGGAGGATCCAAATGAAATTAGACCCATGGAAAACAAGTAAGATGGATCAAATCCCAAGGAACTGAATGTCGAGACTTGAGGATCATGTATGTGGCTCTGTTTCGAAAAACAAAATACTAGAACAATGGGGAATCCTATAGAACCAGAGCTTCTTGCAGCTGGTGCCAGCGATGTTTTATGGAGGCGCCCAATGGAACTGTATGGTGGTTGTGTGTGGGTGTAGGGGAGGACGACACCCGCAAGAGTAAGCAGCGGTATCCAGACCATGTAGATTCGTGATCGTAGGGGTTGTGGTGGGGACTGTAGATGCAGTGGCCTACCACATTGAATGTATCAGGGCTGTAATGACCAGGTTACATGGGGGTGCCACATAGTTGGGTTGGACCATGTGGATTAGGGGGCACGACTAGGGCGGGCCATGTCTAGTGGAGAAAACAGGCCCGCATGAAGCAAGCTGGAACAAGGTAGTTAGGCTGCTCCAATGGCCCAACTAGCTATACCCAGCAGGCCATGCCTAGTGGACCAAACCATGTGGATCATACCAAACCAAACTAGGTCGGGTCGGATCTGGTCAGACCCGGGTTGGACCGTTTCGGTAAAACAGTCGTACCTTACAAATCTTGTGTCCATTGGATAATCTGTTTTTATTCTGACTTGGTTACTACATGATTTGGGGGTTTCATGACCTATTGAAACTTTGTTTTTTATGGAGAATCCATGTGTTATCAACACTTCATGTGTCATCAACACTCCGTGTGTTATCAACACTTTGTGTGTTATTGAAACTCCAGGTGTTATCCACACTTTGTGTGTTATCAACACTCTGTGGTTTATCGACACTCAATTTGTTAGCCACACTCTGTGTGTTATTGACCGTCCATGTGTTGTCGACACTCCCTCTGTTATCGACACTTCATGTGTTATCGACACTCCTTGTGTTACCGAAACTGGGGGTTCAATGGACTACGACTGATAACCCTACTTTTCATTCTATAGACTAATACTTATGTGATCTTATTATACTTCATGTATTTAATAATGTTTTATTTTGGGTATTTATTTTTGGAATACATTGGGTAATTATTTTGGTGTGATTTGTGTATTTATTAGTGGTGTTCCTTTGTGGTTTTAGGATGTCCTAATGAGTATTTCTTTACTCACCCCTGCACAGGATTTTCATTCATGTGTCAATTCTTATGTAGATGATTGAAGCATTGAAAGAGTCCTCAGTGGACTAGGACCAGGTGCTTCTTATAGTGTTCAGACTTACGAGGTGTGCTCCTATGACATCATCCCATGGTCCTACACCTACACTTTTGGTAGGGTTTTCTAAGGATGAGTTTCATGAACACGTGCATTCACTTTTTTCAGACACTTTATTTGGGTGGTCTTGTTTTAAAGACCAATTTACATTCTATTTTCCTACTATTTTCCTTCAACCTGGATGAGATGTGGTGGGAATCCATGTCTGGCTCCCCAGCTTGCCCCATGGTCAATGCGGGGTAGTTCCCTCCATTGCAGTCAAGAGACCCCAACTCCTTATGATGCGTCTGGTCGAACTCCCACACGCCATCGTCGGCCATGCGCTGCCAGCTCGCCCGAGTAGCCCAGACGAGGGCTTCTCCTCCACATTGTGTTAGTTGGTGCCACGTCTCCACCCTGATGCATCTATTCGATTGTGTCTTTGTACCAATGGGGCACTCCGACGGGCGCGCCGCCTCCCTCCACCCGCGGCAGTAGCCGCTAGCCATTGGAGTTTCTCCAGTGGTTCGTTTCATGAACCATCTGTGCCTATGAGATCATAGGGATTACACCTTTACTAAAAAAGATTCGAACATTCCTTGACACCATTTCAAAAATTCATCCAAGAAGAACACACAAGCAGGAGGGGATCAAGCCTTATTCGTGTTGGCCTACGCCCTCTAGGTTAGAAGTTTAAAATAGGGGAGGCCTGGGCATGTTGTTTCTACAATAATACCTTAATCTCCAAAATAAATCCATGAAACATCACCCTCCCAAAAGAACAATAGATCTATGGATCAACCTATTTAGGGGTTGATCTGTGTTCACCATTTAAGATGATGAACGGTGAAAACATAAACCGAAACATAACCCCCACCTTGTTTGACTTTCGTTGCCGTAGAGTTCCGTCCTCGAGGGTTTAAGAGGAGCCATCAATTTTTTCTTCCTGGCTTCATTCTTTGTGGTATGTCAAAGTCAATTACATTCCACTAGCATTCTTCACTCTTTATTGGAGAGGAAATTCACCAGAGGTTCGTCATAAAATTTCCCATGATTTAATTCCCAACTCTACAACATGATAACTAATTATAATGGGAACATGTTGCTGCATTTTTGTTACATTGTGATGTTTCATTATTACGATGTTTCATTTATAATATAGCATAGGTATTACAATACATCTTAAGAATACCTTAATGGGCTTCCATTAAAGCACCTCGTTGTCCCCTCATCGCTGCACTGCAGCACCGCCATCGACAGCTCTATAGTTGGGAAATGAAATAAAATTACTCTTTAAAGTATTTTTGTTATTTTCTAAAAAGTATGTAAAACAATTACCATATGATACTTTTTGTTCAATGTTGAGTAATTTCTAGTAAAATCTTGGGGTTCCAAGTTCAAAGGTTCCCTTTTATTTTCAATCCAAGCACCAGTTCACAAGATAGAATAACAAACTCAAATGTTTATTTAAGTGAACTCAAAAAAGTTCAGCATTACATTTAGGGAACCTCTGGCCTCAGAATCACATGTCGTCTCAATGAATGGTCTCAAAATAATTCTATATAATTAAAAAAAATACGTGGAAATTCCGGGAAATTACATGTATAATAAGAAATATGTCTAAAAGGATGAAAATTGAGACAAGAAACACTTATGTAACATAATAGTTGAGGTAAGAATCCTTTAATAAGGATGTTATAAGGAATGAATTTATAACACTATAAAATGAGAATAAAATACAATAACATGTATTAATCAGGTATAATAAATTAATCTTGGAACAATAGAGTTCAATAAGAACATTTTTAACTCAAGGGAAAGAAATTGAGTTAGCACAAATCCTTAGCATAATTCCAAACGTCCACTAAATCACATGAGTATCCTGTATAAAAATATACCTTAATAATATATTTTATTAACTTATTAATATATATAACCTTATATAAACATCATTTATAATCACTCTTTACTTTTATATTACTTATTTATAACATATTTTTAATACCAGGTGTATGTTGTCTTGGACATTTTAAACTAATTTCATAATTGAAGTGTTATTCTTAATTATTCTCTCAAAT
This sequence comes from Viscum album, assembly GCA_963277665.1. Lineage (NCBI taxonomy): Eukaryota > Viridiplantae > Streptophyta > Magnoliopsida > Santalales > Viscaceae > Viscum > Viscum album. The sequence goes on from OY728121.1 coordinate 1,124,260,734, forward strand.
TTCATCTTTCATATATAATAAATGGTACTTGAATTTATGTTTTATAATTACATGTACATTTATAATTTTGTTCTATGGGTGTAGTGATTTCAATCCATAATGTTGAAATTAGAAATGACAATGTTTTAATTATTTTTCATGAACTAATGATGGTAATGAAATTAATGAGTTTAAAATTAATTTTACAATCCTATAACCCAAAATAAAATCATTATTTTATTTTCAATATTTTATATTTTTTGAAATTAAATTCTCATAGTCATTAGATATATTATTTTATAGTATTGTTCATGTTTATGGTTAGACCAACCCAACCATGGGCATACCATATTTAATGGATGATTATGAATATAAAAGTGGTTTCATTTGGAATAATTTAATCACCCTCGAAGAATAATGATAATAATTTGATAATTGCAAGGTGTTGAATCATATTTTAATAGATTTTAATAAATATTAATGAAACTACCTTATAATTGAGATATGTTACATCGTAGAGGAGGTAGTCCGCAAAAGTAATAGTTATCATTTTCATTTCTCAATGAATAAGTGGGAAATAAGGTGGATTATAATTTTTCTCTACATATTCATAATTATATTATATATTTCACATTCATTATTTAATTTCTCCATTATAAATAGCTAATATAGTAATTGGTGGAAAAAAAAGTATTGTTTCATGGAGGTGGTAGTCCATACATGACATGAATGAAAATTTCATTCTTCTTAATAGAAATGGGAAAAGGTGTATAATATTCATTCCCTTAGAATTATAAAATTCAGTAAAAAATGAATTTTTTTAATTATATTGGAATTAAAAAATTATATTATTCAAATTAATAATGAAAATAAAAGTATTTAGAGAAACATACTCGTGTTGATGACTTGGGATTTCTCTTGAGAGTCTTATAAAAAATGGAGGTCTTAGGCCATTATATTGTGAAAATAGGCCCAATAAAAATAAATAGGAATCTATGGGATAGAATAAAGGAATATTTTCAAGAGGAAACAAAATTTTATGGTGGTATTGAATGGGTGTTTAGAGGCCCATTTTTTAATCTGTGAAATGACTTTTTTGTTCGTATTAAAATTTAACATAAAAAGAGAACATGTTTCATTAGTTAATGATACTCCAAAATTTACTATAATGGATTGGTGGATAAGATAAGGTTGATAATTCCTCATCCATTTATTTTAAAATTTGTATTAAACTTGTTTTAATGTATTTTACTCGTATAATTTTAAATTTTACCATTTTTTATTTTACCATTAAGAGATTTTTACCCTTTTAAATCATTTTTTAAGAATAAAAATAAACTACAAATTATTAAATAATTTGAAATTAATTATTCCAAATATTGAATCAATTTTATAATATAATATTTATATATGTAAAAAAACTCAATTTTAACATGAGAGCATGTTAAAAGTAAAAATTCATTTTTAGGAAAAGTGCATTTTTAAGATTAAAATTTTTCTATTGGATAAAATTATAAATGTATTTTATTTTATTGATATAAAATGGTTTATTAAAAAAAATAAAATATATGTGGATTTAAAATCAATCCAAAACAAAATTTTACAAAAATAATATATAATTAAAATAAAACATCAAAAATAGTTTTTGTTAGAAAATATTACTTATTTCATTAAAATAATAATCATAGGTTTTCTAAATTTAATATAGTATTTTAAAAATTTATAGTTTCATATATTAAAAAAATATTTTATACATTAAAATGTTTTATAAAATTCATGTTTTTCCATATAATGTCATAAAATTTACATCTTTGGTAAAAAATTATATTTTCTAATAATATACTAAAAATAAACAATTTAATGAAAATAAAAAAAATTAATCTTAAGATAATATTTATATGATGAATATAAAAAGGCTTTTTTTAGAAAATAAAATTCTAAAATTTTATAATTTACCTTTTTAATAAAAAACAAAAAAATAATTTAAATTGTTTTCATTGGAAAATAACCATATTAAAAAAATATTAAATATTTTTATTCATATTTTCTACAAATTAATAATCATTTTTTTATATAATATAAATATCAATAATATATTTTATCCTTTTTATATTTAGTATCACAAAAAATTATAAACTGTCAATTTTTAGAAATTTTCATTTTAAAAAATAAATCAATTTATCTTTTATTTTGGTACACTAATTAAATTTACATCATTGAATTAGTATTAAAAATTAACTGTATATATATGAAAATTTCATAATTTAGTTACATAAAATTTCCCCTCATTACTATATCTATGTTCGAATGGTATTATAACATTTTTGGTTCATTGTCATTCGGTGTTTCATGTTAGGTATGTTATCGAATTGATTTGTTTTTAATGGAATAAAAAATTTAATATATCATGGTGTTACATATGATCATAAAATTCTCTCAAGTAATGAATATTTACTTGACATAGGAAAAACTCCAAAATTTACTAGGGAATAGTTATTCATTGTTTCATTCATATAGAAACATCCAATTTTCTTTAGGAACATGGCTCCTGTTGGATCTAAAACATATTCTGGGTATATTTTTCATTATCTACTACACTAATGATGAAAATATTTTTTTTTATAATTATACTTTTAAAGGTGTGTTAGATCAATAGTAGGCCATAATCATGAATGAAAAGTAAGAATAAAAAATCAACTCTATGGAATGGGAGGAGTTTAAGAAGGTGTTTTTTAGTAAATACTATCCCTGAAATCTTAATAATAAAATGGAGATAGAATTAGTTATACTAAAAAATATGGTGAATACATTAATAAATATTAATAAAACATTATAATACTTAAATATTATGTTTTTGGTTTTATCATTAACTCAAAAAGAAAAATCCACTCTTTCTTTAGTGTCTTAAAGCCATGTCATTGAAAATTATAAGCTATATAAGACTTTTATAGCTTTGAATATATTTTTCAATATTCTCTAATTTTTGAAATGAAAATTATAGAGTCCCATTATTCTCATGGTTTTGGGGGAAATAATTGAAAAATTATGTTTCAGTGATACTAAATAGATAAAACCTATAGTGGAAATAAATTTTATCTTCCTACATGTCAAAAATGTGAGAAGAAGAAAGTGGTAAACTGTCTCAAAAGAATTGGTAAAGGATTCATGTGTGGAATATAAGTTAATTGAAACAAAATAATATTTTATGAAATTGTTTTTACAATAAATTAAATTTCTCTAATATCACGTGTTACACACAACACTAAGATTAAATGAACAACAATATAGAATTAAAATATTTAAAAATGGCCATTTTAGAATAGCCATTAAATTGAAGGAGATGAATAGAATTAACTCAGTTATGAAAATTATATGTTTTTCACTAGTTTAAATTAAATTAATTTCCTCACTTTTTATTTTAAATGAAAATAAAAAACTTTTGAAAGTAAAATAAATGTTTTATGAAAAACAAGTTTTATGGGCACAATCCGTTTTTATATTAATAAGTTCAATTAGACACTTTTGGAAAATTAGTTTAATGATATTAATATATTATATATTAAATAAAATTATTTATCATTAATATAATATTTTTTCTAATCATAAGAAAGGGATAAATATATTTTTATGCTTAAAACTATACTTTTTCTGAAAAGTGGTTTAATACCATTTTAGCACTTACATTATGACTATTTTATTAAAATTTTAATTTTTTTTTAAAAAAAAATTGATTTATTTTTTAAAATAAACATATCAAAATTATCTTAGAGTTAATTTTTCCAAATTTTCTGAAAATATTAATTTTCTATTGAATATTGAAAATGTTGATTTTTATTGAAAATCTCATTTTTGTATAAGAATATAAAAAAGATAGAATTTCTTTAGAAATTGTTTAAAAGTAAATTTTTTGATTTAAATTATTATTAGTTCAATTTATATCATTATAATCAATTTAATATTGTTTTTTGATATAAACATTTTTATACATATGAAACCTTTCCTTTTGAAAACCACTTTTCACCACTAATACGGGTTTACTTTTAAATTAAATTCTTCCTCTTTTCTGAATTTAAAATGGGAAAATGGATTAAATATTTATAATCGTAATAATTAATATTATTTAATAAATTCAAATTAATTTTTGGTCATTATTTATAGTGAATATTGCAAAAAAATTAATTATCACGATTAAGGTTAACATAGGCTTACTTGGGGTTAAAACAATTTATTAGGGTAATTTTTCAAATAAAACTTATCTAAATTATATTTTATGGCCATATTTAGACCTTAAATTATAAAAAATTAAATCTATGGTCATTTTTATTCATTTTTCTATTGAATTACATAATCATTTTGGATTCTTTTGGGAAAATTTCATGTAATTTCCAAGTGGGTTCCTTTCTCCACTTATAAAATGACACATCCTATACTCTCATCACTACACTATGAGACCCTTTTTCATCCATTACCTACCCTAATATATCACATACTTCCATACCCATATCCTAGAGGCCCTATTTTTATTTTTACGCACTTTTATGAGAGAGTTATGTATAAACCTCAAGTGGTTCTTCAAAGAAGAGGTATCATTCTTAGCCGGTTGTTTTTATTGTATTTCATCTTTCACCTCATTTAAATTTTATAAAACTGTAATGATATTATAATTTAATTATCTAACATATACTTAAATTTTATTATTTGAATACCATAACCTTTATCCATCTCCTCTTATATGAAATGGTAAACAAAATCGTTCATCTTGTGTACAGCGGACTACTGCCTTATGAACTGATTTAATTCATTTCCCATAACCATCTCTCATGGTTAGAAATTATGAATTATTTAAATTATATATATATATAAATTATATTTATGAAATTATTATTATTATATAATGAAAATATCACATCTACCTTTTTCCTTCCTAACTATTGGAAAGTGATAATGTCGGTCATTTAAACAAGTGGACTAACCCCTCCATGAAGCGATGTTACTCAATTTTCATTTCTATTTTAAAAGGATGGAAAAATGGATGAATTTGAATAATATATATGATTTAGATGATATAATAATGATTCTATAATAGTGGAATCATATTTTTCATTCATTCATTTCTTTTTTAATGAAAATGGAAGTAGTGTTCATGCGTACATATTGCTTCTCATCTCCATGAACATTGTGATTCATTTTCTTATATATAAATATTATGTACAAATAAAAATATTTATATAATTAATTGATATTTTATTTATATAATTATTATAATTCTAGAATTTATTTAACCATTATCAAATTACACAGACCAAAACTACCAAACCAAAACATGCATGAAAAATGAAGCAGTCACCACCAAAAACAATTATTTTAATAAGGAATTGTTAATAAACCAATGGTAAAATGTTATAGGTAAATCATATATGGTATGATATATATAATTATGTTTCTAAAATATATATACAATTAACCTATATTTAATATGAAAGAGTATTGATTTTTTATGAAAGAAGTTTAGGCTTTAGGTAAGAGATTTTTGTCTCACTTTTATTTCAATGGGACACATTTCATATTCACCACTTATTTTATTTGAGTGGTGTATGTACATAGAAAATTTTTATTTTATTATTATTCACATGAATAATATGGGATAAAATTTTATATATAAGGATATTTTTCAATGGCTTTATGATTCCAAAGTTTCCAAAGTAGTAATGGTTTTATAATACAATCTCATTGTCTATCGTGATTGTTTATGATTAGGATTCTGATGATGAAATATTATAATAAATATCTCAAAAAACTCATTAATTATATTATCATAAGGATATTTATTAAAAATACATTTTCTATTAATTTTCCCCTCTTTATATACTCATGAAACTAAAAGAATATTTTTAGATAAAATCAACTTTATTTCACTCTTTAGCTGAAAATTCTTTCTCTTCCTTGTCCATGTATTATAAAAATCTTTTCAGGATTTTTTTAATATTATTAAATATTTTTTTAATGTCATTTTTAATATTTTTTGAATATTTTTAAAAATGGTTTTAATTAATCTTCTTTTTATTTTCCAAATGAGGTACTTTTTTACTTTTTAGAGAAAATGTGGAAGGAATACTTTTTAATGCATAAAGTATGAACAAAAAATTATACCATTATGATGGATCAAAAATTTAAAAATTCATTTATAAGTTTCCTAGAATATTTTCAACAAAATTTATTTTGAAAATATTTTTTAAATTATTATTTTTAAAATGTTTTTTTGAAAGTGGAAAGGAAATTTTTTTGGAATAATTTTTTAATTCTATATTAGAGGTATATAAATTATTCAATGGAAGCATCCATTGATCATAAATTTGAACAACTATTGAGATTATAACATTATAACATCTATATTCTTTCTATGAATATTTTATTTTTATTAAGATATTATTTTTGTGAAACCAGATTCTTTTACATGGTTTATTTTATGATGAAGTGATGAAATTTTTTTAAAACACATTTCATTTTCATGGGTTATGATATGTTGTTATACGTATGAAACCCATTTCATTTCATGTGTTATGATATGACGAATGTTTTATGATACATTGGTAGAAATATGTATAATTTTTATTTTGTGATGGGTGGGCCTAGAATTAAATAGCCCTTCAATTAGTTGGGTTTAGATAGTGAACTAATGGGTAAATATGTTATGTGTGAACCTGATTTCATATTCACAATTTCATGCTTGGACTCATTATTCATGTACAGATGATTAAGAATGGGTATGGGTTTCATGTCCATGAGATTAATCATGTACTTTTCTTTCATTTTCAAATGTTTATGCATAAAAATAGATTTTATGTCCATAATATTATGTGTGGACCTATATTTCATGGAAATAAGTTTATCAGAGGTCCTGATTTCAAGTCCTTAACTTAATGAGTGAAACTATTTCTATTTATATGTGTTCAAAATGTTGTAGTCACAGGTTTTTCATCATTCATATGTATATTTTCTGCTCTCATGGCTCATGTTAATATATTTCATTTTGATTCATGTATTATAAAATGAAAAGATGTATTCCATGACTCATTATTATGATCTATGTTATGCATGGTATAGTTTGCAAAATGTTAGACTCATGTTTTTATACCCTTATGCTTGTATTATGACTAAGTGATCATTGATATTACCTTTTTATTTTCCTTTACTGAGCCTCTGAGCTCAACATTTCCTATGTTTCCTTTCCCCGGATTATGAAGAAAGTTATTAAGTATTATATGTCTAATAAAGGTTCTAATTATACAAAACTTAGAGGTAGATGATCTAGTTCACCAATGAACCAGTTTCTTATGTGTCTAAGTTTACTAAGGCTATAGGCCTAGAAGATTATAGCATGAATAGATATGTTATATAATGAATATTCATCTCTTATAATGTGATATATATGCATGAAAAGTATAGGTCACTATAGTCATTATCAAAGAAGGGGTTTGCCATCATATAGATATGAGGGTTTGAAAACTTTTGTGAGAACCCTAATGATAAGTTTACATGTTGGAAAATGTCCTAGAATTTTGGTGAAGGATATAGTGGGTGTTTTCCATGTAATTACGTCCATGTCTAGATACTATAAGGGGATCTAGATCTAGAATAGTTTTACCTATGGGTAACAAATCAAAGAAGGGTTCATTGATATTTCAATTGATTTTCACCGGATTCAAAAAAATGGGCCTTGTTTTATATCTATTATGACACTACAATGGTATATGGTTTAAAAATTCACAAAATATTTATGAAAAATAATTACGGATTCAAATAGATGATGACCATGAATAGACATGGTTAAACCTATAGTGTCACATATTGAAAATAATGTGTCATTATTAAAAATTCTATAAATGATTTATCATGATTTTATGGTTTTCCACTATGATTACAATTTCTCATATTAGTATTTTTGGTTTTATCCAATGACTTGAAACTATAGGAATCGTGTGAACCCCAAATGTCAGAGGCAATGAAATGACCATCCTCATGAAAAACCAAATGAATTATAAGCTGGGTTGAAATATTTTGTGACTATTACCACAAAACTCCATCAATCTATAAGTGGTAACATATGTCATGTTGAACTTCCAATTTTATGAATTAAAGAGAACCATACCATTAAATCTTTTTTGCAAAAACTTCCACCCTCTTTATTGGGGAATTCTGATCCACTGGATATTGAGCAATGGATCAATGTGAATGGAAATATATTTTCATTATTCAGTAATTGAACCTTGAATAATTTTTCCTATCCATTTATCATATGTAAGGTGAATAAGATTAATTAAGGAATTGTATTATGTAAAAAAGTCAAGACGAATAAATTAAATCTAAGGAAAGGGATGAGTTTATTGTAATATTTCATTGTAAGTACTTCCCTTTTATTTTACATACAATAATGGACAATGAATTCATTTATCTTAAATATATGTATGATGAATCAAATGTTATATGTGAGAAAACAATAAAAAATATTTCAAGGTATGCTTCGAGTTTAATCATTCTCCCTAAAAAAATTGATCGATTATTTATTGGATTGAAATCATGTCTTCGAATGGAATTAACTATAAGGAACTATGGAAGCAATAAAAAATTGTTCGATGTGCACTTAATGTGGAAATAGAATCTACAAACCCTCATGGTTTATTTAATAAGAAAATGAAGATATATTTTCAATGAATCTCTAGTGGCATATCATATAGAGGAAAGAAAATGTTTTAATATCCTACTTGAAAAAAATGTGGGAAAAAGTAGTAAGTTGAATTACTAAAAGGAAGAGGAAGATGTTTCAAGTGTAGGAAACCTGAACACCAATAAATATACTATAAAAGTAATATGAATAATCCAACCAATGAAAGGAAGGATTGAGAGGGTTCAATATAATACACCAACCACACTTTTTTGCTATAGAAGTATGTAATTTTGGAATTATTAATATCAATTCCCTAATCTAAGGGATAATGAGGATAATAAGCCATAAAAACCACTTAATACAATAGAAAAAGTGAATGTTTATGCAATCACAATAGATGAAGTGAGTCCTGATATTTAGTGAATGCTTGTCTTTTACTCCATAATTAGGAATTTCATGTTGGTATTTGTATAAATAATACCTATGAAAATATTATTATTCTTCCTTTAAAAAAATATGATGTTATTATGAGCATTTATTATATCTATCTATATATTTTTTGAAATAATGAAATCACATTTTTTATTCTGAGTCATCTGATGATCATCTATCAGTGAAAGGATGAACCAGAGCTTCTATTTGAATTGTTTTTTGTGTAATATAAGATATTATTTGAGGAATAAATAGATAATTATATTTTTGGAGTGAATATAATTTTATTTTGGAAAATGATTATGGTATATATATTTTGGTATTATTTCATGAAAATTGTTAAGTTGATCATGAAAGGATGTGAGATAAAATCATTACTAAATTTGGGATTTAATTTTTTTCATATATATTTTAGAAGATCCTTAAGGATAACTATTTATAAAATATATTAATTTGAACTTTGGTTGTCATTTTTTGTTGTTTCAGAACATAATTTTTTTTAATTATCTATATTGGATAACTTGTTTTAACCATTTTGGCTTTACTAAATATCAAGAGATGGGAGGAGAAACGTTTAATCCATTTATGGATATTATGATCCATTAAATGTTAATTTTAGTGCTTCAATAATAAAAAAAATACATCATGAATATTCATTTTTTAGATTCATAGATGTGGTGGAAATTGATTGAAGTACAACTAATGTATGAGATTTTGATTATGAATTGGAATGGAATAAAGTAATTATATCACCTCTTGAAAATTACTGAGCATTATCAATAATATATTGATATTAAAATTTTTCATATTTACCTTCATTTTTTATGAATGAATGACCTTTTCACCCATCATAGATTTATGGCTATGTGGTCGTTATCTTTCTCTAGACCATGTTTCTATAACTCTTTATTAATCCTCAGTAATCAGTTTCCTCCATGTACATATTCTCACTACCCATTAATGATATCCTATTTGGAGACCTGGTAATGTGTTATCTAGGAGGACCTTCATATTTCCATTTCTCTCTATTTAAAAGGACATTTTATAAATCTGTTTACTATGTCGTTCTTTCGCAAATAAATTTTCAAACTCCAAACCCTTTATTATCGAGATCAAGTTAAAACTTTGAGGAGGAAATTCATTCAAGGCGGTAGATTGTAACACCATGATATTTTGTGAATTTATTTTCAAATAAATTTAATTTCTTTGATATCTTGCCTTATACACAACATTGAGTGTAATCAAATCAGGACATGCTAATAAAATATTTAAATATTACCATTTTAACCTAGCCATTAATTTTGGTAGGCATGAATAGGAATAACTAAATTATGAAAATTAAATTTTTTCTACATGTATAAAATAAAATAATTGGCTATAAATTTATTAAAAATTAAAATAATATTCATTTTAGAGTAAAAGGAATGTTTTTAAGAAAAACTATCCTTATGGGTGCAAAGTGTTTTTATTTTAAAAATTAAATTAGTGACTATTGGTGAATAATTTAAATGAAATTTATTTAATATATATTCAATAAAAAAATTTATGACTTTATTAATAAATTTCATGTGTATTGGATCAGTATAAATCTAGTTTTATACTAAAAACTCTATTTTTCTAAAAAATAGTTTTGTCCCATTTTGTGAACTTTTTTTAAAATTAATTTTTTACACATAAAACATTTTTAATTGAAAAATTGAATATAATTATTGATATAAAAGCATAAAAATTGTCTTATAGTGAATTTTTTATTATTTTTAAGTAGATTTATTTTTTAATGAATAGTGAAAATAGTGTTTTTAATAAAAACTGATTTTTTTAAAAGAATTTAAAAAGTTAAATTTTATTTTAAAAATAAATAAAATTTAATCTAGATTAATTATACTATGATTAATATAATTTTTTTAATTTTAATCAATTTAATCTTTAATTTTTATTTAATAATGTTTTATACTAACAAAATGATTTTTTATAAATTAACCTTTTCATCAAATCTGCTAGTTTATATTTAAATAATATTTTCTCACTTATATATATTAATTTTTTTAAAATTGATTAATTTTTCATTAATAATCATAATTATTATTATTTAATAATGTTAAATTAATTTTTCGTCATTATGAATAGTGAAAACACAAAAAAATTAATTACTATCATTAAGGTTAAAACGAGTTAAACAGGTTGTTAAACTAAAAGATAATGGAATGGTTTCCAATAAAACTTGTCTAAATATAATTTTATGGATATATTTATAATTTATACTATCCAAAATTAATATATACGGTCATTTTGAAGCATTTTTCTTGGTAATGACTGTTATTTTTTATTCTTTCGGAAATATTTCCAAGTAGTTTCCAAGTGGGTTCCTTTCCCCACTTATAAAAGGAAACCTCCTATCCACTCCTATCCACACTCCAAGTCCATTTTGGATTATATTGGACCTAAAAAATCCATTCATTCTTCCCCCCACTTTCCATAGGCCATACTTTTATTATGAAGCCCTATTAAAAAGGCATTCGGTATAAATATAAAGAGGTTCTCCAAAGAAGAGGCATCCTTATTAACTAAGTGTTTTTATTTTTTTTCTTTTTAAAACTCCATAAAACGTACAAAAAATATGACGATATGACCACATAAATATATAAAATATAATGATATGTTATTATATTAATAACATAACCTATATCCATCTCTTCTTCCATAAAATGGAAAATGAAACCATTGATTGTGTGTACGATAGACTACCGCCTTGCGAACCGATGTAATTCGTTTTATATCACCACCTTTCATGGATGGATATAATTATGGATTTAAATTATATATAGGTATATATATATTAATTTTTCGATTATTTAGAATTATTTAATTATAATTTCACATCTACCCAATTACCTCCCAACCTGTTGGAAAACGATAATGTGGCTTATGCATACGTGTCGATTACCACCTCCACACAATGATCTGATATGTTTTTCATTTCTTTTATCTGGATGGTAACAAGGATGGATTTAATTAATATATATTATTTATATGATGTAATAATTATTTTATAATGGTGAATTAATACTTACCTTTCTTCCATTCCATCCGTTCAAAAAATGGAAAAAATGTTCATGTGCTCATGTGAGCTTCTGTCTCCATGAATGTTGTAATTAATTTACCTATATATAAATTGTATGGATGAAAGAAAATATCAATATAATTAATATTTATAATATTTATATCATTATTAATATATTATAGGTTATTTATCCATAATAAAAGTACCGGGACCAAAACTAATGAACAAAAACAAAAATGAAAAATGAAGCTCTTATCAAACAGAACAGTGATTTGAATAAAGAATTGTTAATAAACACATGGTAAAAGGTTATATGTAAATTATATATGGTATTATATATAAAATTATTTTCATATAATATATTTATAATAATCCAATATTAATTATATAAGATTCTTGAATGTGTTTGAAGAAATTTGAGAGTTGACTTAATGGATTTTCATCTCACTTTTATTTCCATGGGACACATTTCATATTCACCACTAGCTTCATCTTTTTTGTTGTATATAATACCAATGAAATTATTTTATTAATATTACCATGAAAATTATTGGATAAAATTAACCATATAATTTTCTTTATTTCATGGGGCTGATGATTAAAAAGTTACTGATGTGGTAATGGTTTTATGATAAAATCTCATTTTTTATCAGGATTATTTTTTATTACAATTTTTATAATGAAATGTTATAATATATATATAATAATTAATTTTATTATACTAATTTTTTTGTTAATAATAACTGTTTTAATTTCATTTTCTAATTTTTATGTACTCAAGATACTGAGAGAATATTTTTAAGGAAAACTGACTTTATTTCGCTCCTCAATCAAAAATAATTTCCCTATAAGGACCATGTTTTCAAAAAATGATTTAAATATTTTTCACTAATCTAAAATAATTTTTTAAATTAATTTTCAATTTTTTAAAAAAATTTCACAATATTGTTTAAATAAATATTCTTACCATTTTCTAAATGAGGCGGTTCTTAAAATTTCAATGAAAGTGTTAAAGGAATATTTATTTTAACAAGTATGAAATAAACAAAATATTCCACCATCATGACCAAAAGATGATTTAAATATTCATTTATAATTTTACATGTTTATTTTCAATTAAATGTTTTTTTAAAATATTCTGTAAATTTTTAGTTTTAAATTTTTATTTTCAAATTAGAAACTTTATTTTCCTCTATAATATTTTAGTGGTATTTATATTTATCATTGAAAACAACCCTAGATTAAACTTATGATCTATTAGGTAAATGACCCAATGACACAATCCATATTCTATGTCTTGATATTTTATTATTATTGAGAAAATATGATTTTGGAACCCATTTAATTTCCATGGATTATACTAAGATTAAATGATTAAATGTTTATGAAAAGCATTTCCTTTCCCTGGGCTATGATATGATGAAATGTTTATAAAACTCATTTACTTTTATTCTGTTATGAAATGATAAATTTTTTATGATCTTACGTCACACATATATATGATTTTTTTTATTTGATGGGTGGGACCAACATTATATAACACTCCACTACATTGGGTAAATATGGAAAACTCATAAGTAAATATGTTATGAATGAACATGATTTCATGTTCAAAATTTAATGTGTTGACCTCGTTTTAATGTCCATAAGATTCAGTGTGGTCCTAGTTTCCATGTATATAATTTAATGTGTGGACCTTTGTTTCATGTCCATAATTTTGGTATGGACTTGGAATTCATGTTCATAATATTATACATAGACCTAGTACTTTTTTCCATAAGTTTCTGTGAGGGTCAGATTTCATATCCTTAAATTAATGAGTCAACCTTTTTCTATTCATACATGTTTATTTAGTTTTAAAACTTTTTTCCATATTCCAATGTCTATTTTATTCTCTCATGACTCATTTTCCCTCTCAACCGAATTAAAAGGAGGATTATCCAAAAAATAAACAAAAATATATGAGGACATTGATCTTTCATGCCAGGGATTATGCCATGAGTTAGGATTATTATCAATGTTATGCATGGTATGTTTTCTTAATGTTAATATCATTTTATATTACTCTTTTTATTATTTCATGGATAATTGATAATTGATATTACCCTTTTTACCCATAATGAGCATTTAATCTCACCCTTTTATATGTTTCCTTTCCCTGGGTTTTAAAGAAAGGTATTATATATAATATCTCAAAGAAAGGTGCTCATTATGATGAACCTAGTGGGAGATGATGTACTTCATTTTTTAACTAGTTTATTATTTGTCCATGTTTCCAAAGGGACTATAATTATAATATTCCAGCATTGATCAGTATTCTATGTAATGAATATTCCTCTATTAAAATGTGATATCTATATATGAAATGTATGGTTCACTATTGTCATTAGGCACATGAATGTCAAGGAGATCTAAATAGGATAAATAATGAAATATATATAGGTAAATTTCAACCAAATTTATCACCTACACTCCAATTCATTAATTATAAGTAGTTTAATAATTAACTAATTAGTGCACTAAACCAGGGATTAATGATGAAAACTAATGTCACAAACCAGATAAGTCAAGAGAAAAATGTAAATCATATTTAATTATAACTGTTTTGGTACATCATGGAAAATATGTGTTTAAAGGTAAACTTATCATTTACTCAGGAATTGAAAATGTGACATATCTCTCCTCTCACATTGGCTTGGGTAGAGGTAGAGGGTGTTACTAGCCTTAGGTGACATCCCCAAGATTCTGAAGGCTATAAATTAATTGAAATGTCTTCATAAACAATTGTGGGGTGGTTTACATTTAAAAATAAAATAATTAAACGAATAAAAAAATAACCAAACTTCCTATATAGGATGGATTATTCTAAAATTAAACTAAATTAAAACCAAACAAAACAAAAATATATCAGAGTACAATACAGAAAGAAAGAAAAACAAAACTCAATGAAATGGAAGTCATCAAGTAAAAACTCCCAATCTACTCCAAATTCCAAAACCTTTTTCCCATCCCAATGTATCATAAAACATCACTAAATAATTGTTATACCTTACCCTTACCTGTGTCTTGATATATCACACTTAAAAATGAACCAAAGTTCTCACGCAATGGGTGAGTATAAAGCATAGTAGGGTTTCCCCAATTACATCCCATCTCACACCACTAGGATAGAAAAAAGTTAGAAAATTTATATAAAAAATTTCAAAACAATTTAAATTAGATTATAACAAATCAAAAATAGTTTTCCCAACCAAAATTTTTTCAATCCAAACTGACTTCCAAGGAAATCTACAAAAAAAGTCAATATAACAATTTCTCATATTTCAATTTTGATACCATTCACACATTGAAACATCCATAAATGCTTACCCAAGTGACATTTACATACTCATGAGTGGTATCTCATTGATCTACCTAGTATTTACAAGGAAAATAATACCAAGTTCCCCAATACAACATGCCCCTCCACATGTTTATGTCTAATGAAAATGAACTCAGTCCTACCATGTATTCCAAAACCAATAAAATCCATTTCAATATGTAAACTCTTCTATTTAAATTAAATCTATAAACATTTTCCAAGAATCAAAACCCCAACATAATTTTAAAATGATCATTTTAAAATCATGAGCCAAATTTACTTTCAACAAAACAACCAATTTCCTCAATTTAACAAAACCAACTCTAAATAGGCTTTCCAACGAGAATCATAGATCAATTTGACTATTTAATTCAATAAATTCAATCAATTTGAAATCAAGACATCATGTTTTAATCTCTAGGAGTTTATATTTGATCCACCTACCTCTAAAACTTTTTCAAAAAAAATAATGCTCTACCAACTTCAAACCCCATCTTTAAAATTCTAAACTAAACCTTATATCATGTTCCCTTCAAGCAAAACAATCATATCTCATCATGATTGACATCAATCATTATAGATATATCTCCAACATATTAGATATATGATTCCAAGATGAGGAATAATAATTGATATAAGGGAAACGATGAATAAGTATCACTTACTGAATAATCCTGTACCCTCCAAAATTTTGTGATTTTTTAATTAATTTAATTATTTGATGTTTTTTATTTTACACAAAACTAAATATAGTTTTTTTATAAAATAACTATGTTTATCTTGCAATATAGGCATCACCAAGTTAATATTTCACTAAAAACAACACATATATTCGCTATAGGTATGTACAAAACTATTTCTTTTATATTTTACACACAATACTGAGTCCCTTTCATAGCTTTTTTTACACACATGATTGAGTTTTATCGAACTAAAATACACTATTAATATTATTATTAAAATATAATTATATTTATCACATATCCATTATAATGAATTATTTTAATGAGATTGAATAAATTATTATTATGTGGTTTTAACATGTATATGAAATGATTCCATTGGTTATCAATTAAATAGAAAAGAAAGTATGAATTATTTGAAAATAAGAAAATTCCTTTTCTAAGAAAACTATTCTTCTATATAAAACCATCATTTTATCTCAATTAATTTAACAAAACACTTTGGATTAATTTTTTTAATTAAATTTTTTTATTATATATTAAATCATTTTTTAATCTCATCCAATACATTTTAAAGGCATGATATAACAATAGATCAATTTTTTTGAATAAAAATATGTATATTCAAAAAATGTATTTTTATAGCCTTTTAATGGTACACTAATTTTAAATATAATTTCTTAATATTTAATAAATCATATTTTAAAAAATAAAATTCTTTTTTAAAAGGATTTTATAAAAATTAATATTGATTAATATTTAGTATTTTTAAGAAAATTATTAGTTTTTTATGAATAGTGAAAAAACACTGAATTTTAATTCAAAACTATTTTTTTGAATAATTTATTTATATAGTTAAATTATATATAAAAATGGTTTTAAAGTATATTTATATCATTTTTTCATTAATTAATACAATTTAGGTCACTTGATTCAATTTAACATTGAAATTGGTTATAAAGAAATTCAAAAAATCAAACATTTTCATTTTAAAAAACCTTTGTTTCTTTATGTATGCTAGAATATTTTTAAGTTAATTTCATAAAATTCTATGTTCGTAATTTGAAAAAATGGATTAAATATTTATATTCAGAATAATTTATAATTTAAAAAAAAAATTAACTTAGTTATTGACCAAAAATATTTTTGAATGTAATTAAAATTAATTATAGCGATTAAGGTAAAAACAAGATTACTTGGTGGTTAAACATTAACTTAAGGAGTAAAGTAACATGGAAACATGTAAAAAAGATATTTTATAGACATATTATTACCATATCCTACCTTGTATAAAAAAAATTAAAATTATTTGATACACATTATGCAAAGGATACTTCTCAATATTGTTTACCTTTTCATATTTACAACATTTCCACTCCTCCTCCACTATAAAAGGGCACACCCCCCCACACACACACAAACTTCTTCACACTTTTAAATCCCTTTGGATCATCCAAACCCTACCCAAATAAGCACCCAAATTACATACCATTATCCAAGAATCCATCCCATTGAGATTAAATCCAACCAAGTAATCCCTTTGGTGAAAAACAAAAGGATTTACCCAAAAAAGTAGAGGTTTGAACATGTATGAAGAAAATCATGTTTTAAGGTAAGCGTTTTCCCGTATAACTTTTATTTCAATGAGAATTATTCTTTATTCATCATTAATTTATTTTTTTAGTGTATATAGTACCCACGAATGTAATATGTTATTATAATACTTGAATTTATGGGTATTTACATATCAATTTTATGATCATTCTCTCATTAGGTTTATGGTTGAAAAGTTACCAAATCAATAAAGTAATTTTGTCTCAATTTTTATTCTTTGAGATACATTTTAGGTTATGCACCAATATTTTTATATGAGGTGTAAATACACCCATTTGACATGTTATATGTGGAATCTCCTTATTTTTATGATATTTTAATCTTCATGTAATGTTATTCTTTAATGGGGATTATGATTCAATGTTACCAAAGTGGTAACAGTTTATTTGTACGATATCATTGGTTATCAGGATTGTTTATGATTATTCTCACTTGATGAAATATTATAAGACATATCTCAAAAATTCTAATCAATTTTCTTCAAATATTTTAATTGATGACATCTTAAATTAATTGTACTATTTTCCCACACATTAGTACTTAAAATTATTAATAAAATGTTTTTTTTAAAATCTAACGTTATTTCTATCTTCGGTAGAAAGCCTATTTTTTCACAAACCTTGTTTTATAAATATATTTTAATTTTTTTTTTCAAATCTTCTCTTAAGATAATTTTAAATGAAATTTATTTAATGAAATGTTTTATGTTTTAAAGTGTTTTAATTGGTTTTCAAATAAACCATTATATTTTTTAATGGTTATTTTTGATGAAAAATGTTTTCAAAATGTTTTATGTTTGAAAAGAAGTTATTTTAAAAGTATGAAGGTTATTTTTTGGAATATGTGATTTAAAATATATTTATAGATCACTGCATAAGTTTTCAATCTGGTATTCAAATAAAAGGATTTTTTAAATTTTGTATGATTTCCAAAGAAATGTTATTTTCATTAAGAACTATTCCATGTTAACTTTCAAAATACTTATCAATCTAAGATGACATCCATAGATATAGCTATGATTTAATAGTGATGTTATGAAAGGATTCCATAGATATTATTTCTCTTAATGGTTTATGTTTTGATGGAATGATGTTTGTGGAACCCTTTTTTTCCACAAGAATATCATTTTTCAAAGAGATTGACATGTAACCCATTTATCTTCAATGGGTTATAACTTGATAAATTATTCTGAAGCCCGCTTCCTATCATGGGTTATTCTTAGATGAATTGATTATGAAACATTTTTGTTTTCCACAGGTTATTATATGATGAAATATTTAGTATAACAATTTCATTTCATGAGATACGATATGATGTTTATGAAACACATCTCTTTTTATGCATCATGATATGACAAATCTTTTATTAATTTGTGGAACATTTACCTATGATTTCATTATGTGATATTTGAGACATGTATCTACCTATTTTAAAATAGGAAATGACAAATGTTTTATGATATTAGAGGGTACATGGGTTGTAGCCCAATACGAAATAAGATGGTACATGGGTGGTCATTCCAACCCTGAAACTAGAGCATACACGAGTGGGAATCCCAAGCCTGAAACAAGAGGGTACATAGGAGGAAATCACAAGCCTAAAACAAGAGGGTATATAAGTGGTAATACCAAGACCAAAACTAGAGGGTTCATGGGATGGAATCACAAGCCCAAAATAAGAGGTTACACAAGAGGCAATATTGACCATCAAAAAAGAGGGTACATGAGAGTGAATACCAAGACTAAAACAAAGGGAACATAGGATGGAATCCTAATCCTGAAAGAAGAGGGTATATGGGAGGGAATCAAAATCCAGAAACAATAGGTTACATGAGAGGGAATCCCAGTCTCTAAAAAGGAGGTTATATGGTAGGGCATCCAATTCCCAAAATGAGAGGGTATATGGGAGGTAATCCAATTCCTGAAACAAGAGGGTACATGTTAGGGAATTCAAAGCCAAAATTAGGTACACATCTGATTATCCCAAGCCTATAATTTTATGAAGTTATTGGTATATAGCATTGATATAAGATTTTATATGATTATTTTTCTAGAACAATTCCATGTCCTATTCCTATATTATGCTTTCATGGATTGTTCTCTTGTTTCCCTTATGATTCATGTCTTATGAACTGCCAATATTTATACAATGATTCATTTTTATGGTATTTGGTGTGTATGGTATGATCTTATAATGTTATGATAATCTTTTCATACCCTTATTCTCAAGTTATGCTTACATATCTCCAATGATTACCCTTATCGAGAATCTAATCCCAACCCTTTATTATGTTTCCTTTCCCCAAGTTATGTAGAATATTTATAAGTAAGAGTAATAACATGGATGATATTTAAGGGATATTTCGATGATCTTTCACATGAATAAAATATTATTTTTCCATGTTTTAGAATAAAGTATACTATTATGGTTCTCCATAATGTACTTTTGTAATGTGTTGAATATTCATAAAACATTATGTAATATCTGTAACACCCCGAGCTTCCACGATACGTTTCTCTTACAATAATGCAATAGCTTGCATTGTACGCAAGTTCGAGATTCTAACACACCGCGACCAATCAAAATAGCCAATATAAATAGTAATACCCACTTTTTGAAATTATATATATTTTATATTTCAAAATTGACTTCATTTTTGGATTCGGAATATCGAAATTAGCCTATGTTGAATTTTTGGAATTTTTTTGAGAACTTCCAATTTTTTATTAATAGTGAAAAAAACATAAAAACAACTTTTTAATAAAAATTATTTATAGTGATAAATTATACTAATGAGTGGTTTTAAAGTATAATTAGAATATATTTTTACCATTTTATCCAATGGTGGTAATTAGAATTAATTTCACTTTTAAATTGGACATAAACAATTGTCAATCTTTTGATATATATTGTTTCTTAAAAACACGCTATTTGTTGTGACAGCGGGAATTAATTATAAAATTAATCAATTCAGCTTATATGTTTGCAATTTTGTAAAATAGACATCAGTTTTGATTTCGTAATATCAATTATAGCTTAGGGTGAAATTTTGGCATTGTTCTGAAAAACTTCAATTTTTGATGAAAAGTGAAACCACTAAGTGGTAGTTTGAAAGCTGATTATTCGTTTAAATGAAACATTACCACTTCCGTGATTTGATTTTCAAAAATCCAACATACATGGTTGTCATAAGGAATAAAATGTGGTTCAATGGGACTAAAATAATTTTTGGTGAATAGTAACTTTTAAGATTAATTAATCGCAATTAAAGGTAATTAGTGTAATTTAAGGTAAAGATAATGTTATAATAATATGAAATGACCATGACACATGTCCTACCCCTATTGGATGAGTCATGGCCGACCAAGAAAATCCATGGGTCAACTTGGGGACCCCATGGAGCCACATTGGTAGAAAATGACATTAAAAACTTTTTATTTAATGTTAAAATAAAAATGTCACAAACATGAGTTTATTTACTAAAACAATTTTTAAATGGGGTTATACAAGTCATATTTTGACTATAAAAATTCATTATAAAGATAAAAATATTTCCTACATCATGAAATTTGTTTTATAATTTTTAGACATTAATTAAATTTAATTTTTTATGACACCATGATGATGCAGCGATTACCTCATTAATTAAAGATTTAAATAAAATGAAATGATATTGTACAATATAAGACTTACACATGCCAAAAACCTATTGGATGAGTATATTTAGAACCCTTATCACCTAATCCTAGAAATATATATGTTTGGGGCCTTTAAAATCTAAAACTCAATATATAATAAAGTAACATTTCATGACTTTCCAAGAGTGTCTTTCCTCTCCTCTTATAAAAGGCCCCCACCTCTACCACCTTACCCACACCTCTGAAGCCATTGGCTCGACCAACACCTGCCCATTTTGTCTCACCACATCCCACTATTACTCCTAGAAGCCTCACTTTGGGAATAAGTCTTCCCAAGTATGCCTTTGAGCTCAAATAAAAAAGAGTTACCCATTTTAAAGGTAGTGTTTTCTCTTGTGTTCTTATGTTTTATTTTGATTCTCCAACCCCATAAACTCTTTTTATTCAATTCTTTGTTAACAGAACCAGTATCCTCAATATACTAGGATTTTTTTATAAGAAGGATTCGAGCAACACTTACACACAATTACATATAATGGTTAAATAACATACTGTTTCTGTGGATGGTGAATTTCTGCCTCACGAAACGATGATTGTTCCACACTCATATAACACCTTCAAAGGTGGAAATTAAGATGTCACTATATTTATATATGATATATAATATGTTTATGTTTTACTTAAGCTTCTGTATTTTTCATTTATGTCATACCTTTATGGTTTCCATTATGGGTAAACGCGATATTTTCATTTAAGGAAGTGCGGACTACTGCCCCCTCAAAGTGATTTGAATCGTTAATGCCATATGTGGGATGTATAAAGGATAGAGTAAATGGTATTATACATTATATTATACTGTAATAATAGTATAACTTTATATAGTTATAATTTCATTCCATTAAATACAAAATAGAAATGAAAGTAGCGTTCATGCGTACGTACGGCTTACCATCTCCATGAACAGTGCATTTCATTTCTTACCTCTAAATGTTACGTATTATTATGAATGAATGCATATACTGGATATATATTATATATATGATATATAAATCATGAATATAATTCTGTATATAATGGATATATTACCACATGAACAACTTGTAATTATAAGAAGTTTATTTTTGACTCAAGTACCAAAGATCGACAAAATAACTGTTATTAACTTAAATAATTACATAATGTTCAAAACATGGTAATAAGTGATATAAAAGGAATAATGAACATGTAAAAGGTTCTTACGAAAATATAAATTAACTCTAGTTTATTATTCAGGAGGTTAAAGAACGATCGAGTCAAGTCGGACACGAGGTAAGGGAACTTCTTAACCCAATTTCCATTCTTTGGGTTAATCTCCTACTTTCAAATTATGTCATGATATTATTATGTCCTATCTTTTATTTGTACTGTATTTATGTGTAATTATAGTGAATACACATAATATATCTATTTAATTTAAAAAATGATCTTTGTAAAGGACTTTGTCTCAATCTGCTTTCACTGAGGCATATTTTGTTTTATACACAACTTTCTTTTATACGGTGTATAAACCCCTTTGACTTTTACGTTTATTCAAAAAGAATATTTTTATATAAAGCGTTTTACCAAATGACAAAAAGGAATGTTTTTTTGTCGTCCATATGCAGCGACAACGACTTCTCCCCTACTGTGACCATTATTTGAGTTTCGGATTCCTCTACAAGCCATAACTTTTTTTTAAATGAAAAATAATTACAAAGTTAAAATTTTCTTTTATTTTGGTATTGAAAATGGTATTGAAAATGTTTTTATTATATCAATGTGTTTTATTGATATCTTTTGACTGAAATGTGGAAATGTTATGCTTCCTTTATGCATGTGTTATGTGATACTATTATGTTATGGTTTATGATATGTTTAAACCTTTTCATATGAGGAATGCATTGGACTTAATAAGTGATGGGTGGAGCCCGATATAGCTCATCAATGCATCGGTAGGTCTCATGGGACAAACTAGAGTCTTTCCATGAGGCCTTGAGTAAATCTTATTTGTAGTCTTGGCACGAGGCCTTGGCTACGTGGTTATGATAGTCTAGCATTATGCATTCCATCATTATGAATGTGGTTACTGATATTTCATGTGATTATTCGACTAGTAGAATAACCATGTGAATAAGTAAATGGCATTATTTCATTTTACTTTTTCCATATTAGGCTGAATTTCATGTTTAAAAGGCTTTTTTTTAGTGATACATTGCCTTAGATGTTTATGTTTATTTATGCAAGCTTCTACAATATTGTTATCCTTACTGAGCATCTGAGCTCACCCCTTTCAATGTTTTAATTTTTCCAGGATGTGAAGAAGTATTTTAGAAATGACCTGAAGGGATAATATGAGGGGATATGAAGACAAAATGTTTTTTTAGTTTTGTATTACTTTATGATGTAATGTAAAACTTATGAATGTATCTAGTGTTTCCAAGGATACTAAACTAATCGGTCTTTCAAGACATGATCTTTTGTGATCATGCCAATGTTATGCAATAATGCACCGACTCTAGGTAACTGGGGTTGGGGCGTTACAATATCCATCTGGTTTAATCATAGGTCACTGTAAACACCGGACACTAATGAACTTATATTTGAATATGAATCTTTAAAATATTGAAATGAATTGACTGAACATCCTTTGGATGTGGAAGAATTCATGTGAATACCTATTTTGGGGAATATAAAGGGATTATGGAGGTAATCTAAGTAAGATCTGTCATTTTAGAATATATTTTTTCACAATGAAAGGTGAGGGTGCATGTTTAGGAAAACCTTGCACTAACCGTGAATGATAAACTCCCTCTAATCACACATCGTACAGTTGGATGGAAGGATTTGAAATCCTGCATGCCAACCATGAAAACCCCCTTTATCTATCTTTACATGGTTTCTCCAGGGCAACTATATGGTATGGAAAACATCGCTCTTAACCATGCGCTTACCTAGTTCCCGATGTTTCATTGGAATGGTTTTTGAGGGGTATTTAATGTATTGTAACATGTTACAACATTTATTTCCCATGCTCCCACAATTCTTTATGAATTACACCATGTTAACCTAAAACCCTCCCAAGATTGATGCTTTTCCCTCACAAGACATTCCCTTTCTTATCCTTAAATCACACTGGCACGTGAAACAACATATAATATGGCTCTAGTTCAACATGATCCTATTACATTACATGGCTAGGATTGGATTGATACTTATTCAATTATGATACATGAAACATATTATATACTGAACTGATCCTTGGTGGATAATCCAACTAATATGCCACGTTACCAACCTATTCAAATATCTCAAAGGGGCCAAATTCCAAATATTTTGTTAGGTAGTTCTTCTCAAGAAACCATAATTCCATGATAAATAAAAATCAACATGATCTCTCATCGTGGGAACACACCCCAACTCTTATCCAATAGCATCATAATACACTACATAGCCTTGTCTGGATTTTAGAAATATCATGATATTTGCGGATGTATGGTGAACATTAAACACTTGAAAAGAATATTGACATTCACTATTCCATTAGAATGGAAGACTTTTCCTTATAAAATATGTCATTTATGTAGAACGTCTTTAAAATTCACAAAAAAAAATGTTGCTAATAACAAGATAGGCTAAGGAAACTGCATGTCTCAATGACATTCTTTGGTCATTTCCAAGAGTTTACAGCTTCTAATTTTCAAGATCCATAGATACACATTTTTAGCGACTACACGGCCAAGGAAACACACCCCTTGTGTACAAAAAATGAAACATTGAATGTTTTCCACACCAACGGTGATACTAAAAAATACGCTACACTATCTCCAAGTGTTTCTCATGCTTATCATTTTTCATATAATACACTAGTATGTCATCCAAAAACACCACCACAAATGAATCCAAATATATTTGAAATATCCAATTCATCAATTCCATAAAGAAAAATGTTCCATTCTTAAGGTCGAAAGGCATAACCACATATTAGTAATGGCCATAACTACCCCTGAAAGTTTTTTTTGACTTTTCCTCCTTTTGAACATGCTGTTGGTGATACTTGAAATGTAACTTAATTTTAGGGAACCACTAGGCACCCCTCAAATGATGAAACATGTAATCAATGAGTGGAAGAAGATTCCAATTCTTTATTTTAGCTTGATTAAGATTACAATAATCAACACAAATTCAAAGAGTTCCACCCACCTTCTTTACAAAAAATGGTGTTTCCCATGGAGACAAACATAGATGAATGAACCCTTTTCTTTCCAACTCGTCCAACTGTACATTAAATTCCATAAAAACTATTGGTTTCATCTAATAAGATATAAGTGATATAGGAATGCTCCCCAGTAAGAGATCAATTGTAAACTAAACTTCTATTATGGGAGGAAATCATGATAAATTATCAGGAAAAACATTGTGAAACTGATCGATAATTGATTTAATACCACTATTCCTGATTACATCCAAAAATTCCATGATTAAAGCTTCTAACTAGTTTGAGATATTTCTAAGAGATGGTGAAAATAATCATTTTATAATTTACTTTACACTCCAACCTATTCTAAATAGATTCTCAACACCATTATCAGTTTTAAAACTAAAACTTCATGTATTAAAATCAATGTGAGCTTGGAAAATAATCAACCAATTCATGTCTTGGATTAGTTGATAGAAATCCATCTCAAGTATAGAGAAATACAAAATCAGTTCATACCAACCAATAGTTATAGAACATATTTTTCAAAAAAAATCTCAACATTCTATTTGAACTATAGGAGTTTTATGATTCAAAATAGAAGGCATAATCTCAACATGAAAACATAGATGATAAATCGCATGATGAGAAAGAAACAAATGGGATGAAACTGTATCAAACAAAAATTACATAAACATAGAATTTATAATAATCATACCTCTCACCATTGAATTTCCTAATTGATCATCCATTATCAGTTACTTAGTTCTACAAAATTTCATACTTATTGCACTTTTCTCTTTATTAAACTTCTCAGATTACACTGGTTTAGGAGTCATGGTATTCCTATAATCAAAATGGCATTCCAATCTTTGTTGATGAGAGACATTATTCTAACCTCGCCTCATCGAAACATAAGATGTCTATGAAACAGGGTATATGTCTCTAACACCAATCCTTAGAGCACCATGAAAATAGCTCTTATGATTCCCTATATGGTTGTAATGCTGACATGATCTTGGTTGTGTCGTACAATCCCAACTTATATGGTCAAAATAACCACACTAAAAGAATATAGGCTTACTCATTATTTTAGGAGGAATATTAACTAATATTTTCATCTATTTCTGCATCATACAACCACCTAGGTAAAAAATTTAACTCTTCCACTTAGTCCTAACATTATAGTTCACATTGGTTCCCATAGGTATCAACATTATTCCTAAAACCTTAGTTCACGAGATATACCTTTCTTTCAACATATTTGTATTGAAAATATTTGTATAATTTGATATACAAAGCATGATAATATTTGACAAAATTTATGGCCTAAATCCTACATAAAAAATGAGTTCCTTCAGGGATGTACATGTATCAACTTGAAGTGAAAAGTGGACAATATTCATAAATTTAGCTACATACTCTATCAATGTGAGGTTCTCATTATTTAAACTGAAGAAGTATGTTGTTATTAAAATTTGTAATGTATGAGGATATAATTTTTAGTTAATAATTATTTTAAATCCTCTAATATCATTCCATTGTATGATTTATGCTGAACTACTAGATCCCACCATTGGCATGATTGATCTTCCAGCATGTAAGTTTCAAACTTCAATTTTATCTCAATTGGTTTTTCTAATTAAATCAATGATTTTATTCCACCTAATTATCCACACATCTTATTTTTCTTATTTTGAATCAACCGGATTGATGGTTGGATTTTAATTTTGGAACTGAACCAAATGATTCAATTTCCTTGGTTTATCCCTTATATTCTCTCTATCCGTGACTAGAAAACCATAGAAAATACTCAAAATCAATTGTGGGTCTACCTTTGGCTTAGGTGAAATCACTTCCCAATATCCTCTTCTGGTTGTATTGTACAATGCCTAACTAGTTTCATTTGTGATAACCAAATGAAAACACCATTCCTATTACTCTCTAGAAACTGCAAGCTTAGCAGTTTCAAATTTAACACATCACACATTTCACTACATGTATTTTAAAAATTTAAAAATTTCTTCTTTTAAACCATTTTTAAAAATTTCACCATGCTTTTTGATAATCAATCCATTTTCAAATATATTCAAAAATTAATAATTTTTCACCAAATCATAAACCATTACTCAAAATGAATTATGAAATCCTAGTGGGATGTCATTTCTATCAATGAATTTCAATATCTTCTCATCATATAAACCCATGATGATAAGGTTACAACTCCTAGAAGTGTCTCAGAACACTCATTTACACAAACTCCCATGTAAATTGATGTTAAAAAAATAGGTTATCTACACCTATTTATGATCTAAATTTCATGTTACAAACAACATAATCCTTTCCACTATCAATAGAGACAAACTAATAGTAATATGATACAAAGGATCAAACAAGATAATACCATTTTCAACATCTCACCCCTCACCCACTGGCTTGGGAAGAGGCAGTTGGTGTTACTAGTCTTATATGACATCCCCAAGGCACCAATAGTTGGAAAATATTCCAAGGGAATCATATGAAATTAGGGGATGATTTTCACTTTGAATATAACTCAACCAAAATAGTACAATAATAATTAATCAACACATATATGATGGATGATTATAAAATAAAACTCAATGAAAACTAAAACAAACCGAACTATATCAGATTACAGTGCAGAAACCAAGAAAAATACTCAATGACATGGAAGACATCATCCAACAACCACTAATATTCTTTAATATCCATAACCTCATCCCTATCACAAGATATCATGAATAATCACTAAATAATTTAAATGAATTTCCTTTACCTATTACTCGATATATCACATTTTTAAAAGAACTAATGTTCCCAAGCCGATAGTGAGTATAAACCATAGTATGATTTAACAAATGCCTTCCCAAGAAGTTCCATTTGGATAAAACAAGCTAGAAATTTTTTACACAACATTTTAAAACATATTAAAGTATTTTATACGAAATCCATAATAGTTTCCCCAACCAAACAGTTTCCAAACCAAAATGTCTTCTAAGGAATGAAACTAAAAAAAATAATTAAAATCAATTCTCCAATTACATTTTGGCATACCATTCACACATCCACACATCCACTCATGCATCCCTAGGTTACTGTTCTATGCTGATGAGTGGTATCTCATCAATCTAATATGTTGTCATAATGTAATAAATACTATGCTCCTTAATGGCACATGCCCCTTCCACTGTGTCATGTCTAATGAAAATAAACCCACAACAACCATGTATATAAAAAACCCATGCCAAACATTTCAATAAAAAAGTAATTTTATTGAAAACATTTATAAAAACATATTCCAAGCATAAAACACCCACCATAATTTTAAAACGATAATTTTAAAATAATTAACCAAGTGCACTCTCTACAAAATAACTGGTTTCCTAATATTCACAAAACCAACACTAAAGAGGATTTCCATCAAGAATCACACATCAATTTCACAATTATATTTATGAAATTAAAAAAATTTGAAATAAATACTTTATTTCTAATCATGATAATTCAAGAGTGAACCCGCAACCTCTCAATCTTTGGATAAAATGAATAATCATTCAGAAACATCAAAAACTCAACTCGAAACTTCTAAATCTGACATTAGATCTTGTTCCATAAAAAAATAACATCTTATCATGATTGACATAAAAGCTCATAGATATATCATTTAATTATTAGATAAGTGATTTAAATAGAGTAAATAAGAATATATATATAAGTGAAACGATGAAGAATGAGCACTTACCGAAGAATCTGGGCCTCCAATGCACATTCATTAACCTATAAATCACTCCTAGATCGAAATAAATGGTCAAAATATTCTTATGTGGGTGATGGGTTCATCTTAAGATATTAAGGCATTAAGGATCTAAACTGAGTCAGACCCATAATTTTTTGATCTAATTTTTCACAGTGCATGGTTAGGGATCACAGTTACACTAGTATAAAATAAATTTTTAAATTTGTTTTTTAGCTTTTTTACATATGTTCTTGAGACAACATCTTTGAATGTGATGTTGTAAATATTTTTCTAACTTCGATTTTAATAAATAACATTAAAAACACATTCTATTTATCACATTGTTTTTTTAAAATCGACATGAAAGAACATCCATTTTATAAAACATGATGTGAGAATTAGACTTTATATGACAGTTCTTCAAAAACAAATGTTTGAAGTCATTTTTAATGTTTGTTTATAAAAAAATATGAAAAAAAATTATTTTCATCTTGTATATAACTTCTTTAAATTTGATTTAACTGGACATAGAGCTCAAATGGAGTTATGGATCAAATTTTATGATTGTTAGAATTTGGAAATATATTTTTTCTGAGAAAAGATCGATTGATAAGACCAAATCATCATTATAAATGTAACTTTAGAAACTGATGGAAATTTTTTATTTTTACCATGATATGAATAATTATTCATCAATATAATATAATAATAATAATTCAATGGTATATCAAATAAGAAAACTAATAATAAAAATCATAATTCATGGAAAAATAATTACAAATACCTTGATGAGAAAGTGGAAAGAAAAAATTGTGGATTCATGATGAAGATCAAATGAGTTGATTCAGTGGAATGATGACGGTTGAAATAATTTATCATTAAATTAATATATGTGTAGAATTAAATAAAAAATGTGACTGTAAAACAAAACACTAATCATAAAAGGAATAAATCCTAGAAAAATAATTACAAATACTTTGAAAAGATCATGGAATGAAAATATTATGGATTCACGATAAAGATCAAATGAGTCAAGTTAGAGGAATAATGATCATTGGAATAATTGGTCAAAAATTAATATAAATGTTGAATGAAATGATATAAATTATATGGTAAAATACAATTTGATATTAAAAATTTTAGGTGGAAATCAAAAATTTAGATGCTGCATTTTAAAAAAATTTAAATACCACTTTGGATGGATATTAAAATTATGTTTCACATCAGTTTTATAATTAATGTATTGAAATTTTATTAAATTTTTATTTTTCATTCAAGTAATTTTAAAACCAACATGAGAAACTAATTTTTTCACGTTGGTTTTATAATAACTGACGTGAAAAGTAGCATTTCATGTAAGATTTTAAGAAAAACCAACATTAAAAGGATTTTTCAAGTCATTTTTTAAAAGTGACATGAAAAATTTATAAAAATATGTATTTAATTTACCATCCTACTATTTTACTGATAGTGGAGATCAAACAAAGTTACAGATCAAAAGTTATGGCCATTAGAAGTTTTAATTCTCAAGGACATCATTTAGAGATGATCCACTTTGGATTTCCATAACTTTTGATCCATAACTCTATTTGAGATCCAAGAGAAGTCAAATCATTTATTGGGAAATGAACCACATGTTTTCAAACATTTTTAATGTTGTTTATCAAATAAAGGACATGGAAAATTCATGAACTTTGGGTTTTCACGTTGGTTATTTAGAACAAACCTAAAAAGGTAATGAAAATTGATTTTCCATGTTAGTCGTTAAATAAAATATTTGAAAAATTAGTGAAAAAGGATTTTATCATCAGTTATATATGAATGAATGTGAAAAATCCATTTTTAGAGATATTCACATTTGTTCTAAAAAACGATCTGGAAAAGGTGACGTTAAAAATAGCATTTGTACAAGTGTTAGGAAAATTGTGTGCTAATTGTGCATGAGTCATTGCCTCCAAATGAAACTAATGAGGATGGATAACATGGTCTTAAAAACCATCAACTGACTGTGATATTCCCCACTGTCTATCTTTTCATGGTTTCTCAAGGGTAGCCGCATAGTTTGAAAAAACTGTGTGCCTAACTGTGTTCCTACCCAGTGCCCGGTAATTCATTTTCATAGTTTACTAGTTGTGTTTCATGGTTTATACTAATCATTTTCAAACTATTCACCTCTATAAAATCTATAAAAACATTCCAATGATCCCTCTAACTTCCCAAAACACAATGAAAACAATTTATATTGTTAAAATACATAAATATAGGGTCAAGTACCAGAAACGAGGGGTTATATAGAAAATAAAATATTTGATTTGAGTATTACCCACTCCTCTTTTTCAAGAATTATTTTAAGGAAAATTGACTCACCACATAAAAAATATATATTTAACTATTATTGAAAATTCCAAGTGGTGTAATGATTTCTTCCCAAATCTACAACGCTCATCTGATTGATTTTTTTTGTGAATATTATTCCTAAACATCATATTATCCTCCCTTTAGATGAATTTAATGTGATTTTGGTCATGAAACATCTCTCTATATATGGATTCCATATTAATTCTTGATATAGTAAAGTCACATTTCTTGTCCCAATTCAACACATGATCTTCAATTGTTGTTAGGACAACTATAAACTCGTTATGGAATTTAATTCAACCATATGGGTCCTAAAACCTAATCACGAGTGGTATTTAACATCAATGGTTGGAAAAAAATAAATATTGAATCTATTTCCATTGTTTAGTAATATATAAATTTATTTAAAGTATAATTTCCTAGTTACCCTCTAGATCGTGAGGTTAATTTTTTAATAGAAATAATACCTAGTGATATTATTCTATAAAAGTATCCATATATAATGACCTTGATTGAATTAGAGGAATTAAATAATAAACAATAAAGGAATATAGATAGGGTTTTATATGTCCAAAATCATTATTATAGGGTGAAACAATCTACTTTGTCAAAAATAAATATGGATCAATGTGTCTCTCCATTAATTACCATGAACTTAACAAGATCATGATCAAGAAAAAGTATCATCTACCCCATATAGACGATTTATTCAATCAATTTGGAGGGTCTCAATACATCTCAAAATTTTCCTTTGATTTGGATGTCATAAAAAAAGGTTGAAAATGTAGGATATTCCCTAGAAAACCTTCTAAACAAGATATGAACTCTATGAATTCGTGTTGATGTTATTTGAAATTGAAAATTCCCTTTTTTCATCATGGATCTTATGAATAATGTTTTTAGACAATACCTCAATAAAATTTTAGAAATATTTATACATGATATTATTATATATTTCAAGAATAATAAAGACCATGAATATCATTTGAGGATTTTTCTAAAGGCCATTAGAAAAGAAAAATTGTATAATAAATTTATCATAAGTGAATTTTTTCTATATAAATTATCATTATTTTACTATTTAATCACAAGATAGGGTTTATTTATGGATCTTTCTAAGATATAAGTGATTAAAGAAAAATCCTAGAACAACCACTATAATATAAATCCATAATTTTCATTAATTTTGTGGATACGATCAATTATTTTTGAGAAATTTCGCATGACTATCAAATTAACTAACCAAACACAATCAAAAGGGAGTAATGTTACTTTCGGCATATGAATATGAATAAAATTTCAAGTATCTAAAGATAAGGTTGGTCACTTCACCCATACTCATAGTACTATATAGTGGAGAAGGGGTATTGATAAATAATTATGCATCAAAGAAGGGATTGAAATGTATTATCATTAAAATTTACATGGTGGTAGAATATGAATCATTTTAATTAATGTTTCAAGAGAAAAATTACCCTACAAATTATTTGGGTCTACAAGTGGTAATATTTTCATTAAATACATAGAGGAATTATATCTATTGTGAAAAGTGTGAAATATATATTTATCAGAATAGATTAAAGTATATATTCCCATGGAACATATCGAACATGTGCTAATGGAGTTGGTTAGAATTAATCAGATACTATGATTGATCAATATATTACCATCCAAGGATGTAAAACATGGTGGATGATTCTCTATGTGGAAAGGATCATGATAATTTATCCATGATTAGTGATGTCTATACATTATTGGTACCAGATTGGTGAAAGGAACAAGGGTATCACTATGTAAATGTGTTATTGGACATGGGGAATGATTTATACCTATCCATGATAAATCATGTATGCCACATGATCAGAAAAAGGAATCAATTCATGGCTACCCATTTGGTATATTGTCAAATGGAGTTTTTATCCTCATGAAAACCTATTGACCACATGACCATTATTTAACCTCACAGTTGTGGTGTGGAAATATTTAATGGAACCACAAAATCACCTAGAAATATCATTATTCACAACTATTAACCAAAAACTCATTCAACTACTTGGATAAAAGGAAATCTTGAGACCATCACCACCATGGCTGCATTCCCAATTACCATAACCCTCATGCATAGATACCTAGAGTACAACACACATGGTTGTTCACTCATAATTGTGTGGACACTAATTTTAGAATTTGGTTTCACCCTGTATTTCCTATAAATTCCCTAGTTAATAGTTTATGAAGTGACATAGATACTTGGTGTAGAAATAGAGAATGAGATAATGGATTTATTCACAAGGTAATTCTTGATCCCATGAGCCATATGAAACTATTTCCTTCATGAATATTATTACACAAGGGTTGGTTCACTATCATGGGGTGAGGAAATTTATTTTCTATGAACAATCTTGTTTAAGTCCATCATGTGAGCTCTTTATATGAATCTCAACTGCATAGGATATTTTCCTAGTAGATACTATGCTTATAACATTCCTCTATTCATATCCCCAATAGTTTGTCCTTCCATCTTGAGGTAACAAAGCCAACTAACCTCCAATGTGAGGTGACCACATGGATCAGCCTTCTCCTCACCTACCCACCACATGAGATGATTCCTCTTCATGTACCTTGGATAGAAAAACCCCCCCTTGGAGAGCATACATAGAGAACTAGCCTCCTTCATGAGGTCCCCTAGTTGGTCCACCCTATACAAACTTATATAACACATGGACCAGTTTTTATAATGCATCTACCATGTGGACGAGATTCCCCCTACATATCTAAAATATATACCGTGATAATTTGGGTATGTTTTAACCCCTTCTTATATCATTTATTTTGTGTAGGGTATTCAATTATCCTATGATAACATTTATCTGAGGAAACCCCAAAAAGAAAAACATAAATCCTCCCTTAATAAAATTGGACATACATGATCATGATTTTGGGAAGCCTAGATTTTCAATCCTCCAATCATATATTCCAATGATAAAAGGTGTCTGCCAATTGTACCCACAAATTGATAGGACCCTTAAGTAATTTTTAATCATGAATTTGCTTGATAATGAGGGTCCCCATAGTAGAGACATTTGTGAGACCATCCCTTGTACATTAAAAAAATATGGATAACCCTAATATGAATCCAATTAGCTTAGGAACTTTTTGGATTCTCATATCCATTTAGGGAGGGTGGTAGCCAATTATGGTGAAATACCAACATCTATCCTTATAGTCCTTGACATGGAGCGATCCACCTTTATCTCTCCTAATACACCATCAAGTAGGAATAAGGGAGGATAAGACACCTTCAAGGTGTAACCCTCAACTATCCATGCCTTAACCAAATCCAATTATTACGTTAGTAATTCCAAGGTATCCCCATATTCAAAATCCCTGCTTAATCCTATATTAATAGAATTTTCATGACACATAAATCCCTAATACATGATATAAAAATGAATAACCAAAATCCTAGTCATGTGACATAAAAATAAATGACAACATCCTTACCACATGATATTAAACTGCATTGTACGGTCCTAACACACAACCATAAATAGTAAAAAATGAATTATATAGGATTTGATTCTTATAAAATAGGATACATAGGATTAATCTGAGAGGCTTGAACACAACATCACAAATCCTTTGTGTCCATATTCATGAGACCATATTCCTCCTGAATCCACTTATATTCCTCCTAACCAGGATACATTCCTTATCATCTTGGATTCCCTTTTTACCAGGTCCACATTTTTTTAGAACTCCCCTCATTGTGTCATATTCTAGAAGAGACTATCTCCTGGTTGGAGTTCCATATTCCTTATAGGTATCACCATATTTTCTATACTAGGCCACATTTTTAGCTAAACCATATTCTGCTCCATTTTCCATATTTCTGCTAGTTGAATAAACCTCAATCCTCATAGGGACATATTCATTTAAAAAAAAAACCTAAACTCATTGGGACCTATTCTGATTGATGTTAACTAGAAAGGGATTATCATCTGTAAATCCCCCCCAAACATCACAAGACACCTTTTTACAGATAATCCTTATCTCAGGATGTTAAACTTCAAAGAAAATTCCTTGTAACATGACATTGAAATATATGATGCATCCAATTAAGTGGAACTGAACTATGTGGGTTATAATTTATTTTATACGGATATGTAGAAATACATTCTTATAGTCCCCATTCCAACACCACCATCACTTAATTACTCCCTAGATGGTGATAAACACTAGAGTGCCCATCATTGTGGATTTAACCATAGTACCATAAATTAGGCATACCTAATTAATAAATAATAAAGATATAGAATCTATAATACCCATAGATATTCACATTAATACATTTTAATGAAAAAATGATGGCATAGAGGTAAAATAATCTCTAATTGGGACTTGGGAAGGATTGAAAAATATGAATTAAATATATAAGAAACTCTAAGAGTGGGTAAGAATCATCTGAAAAAGGTAAAATGAGCTTGAAATCCCATAATCTTAACCAAAACCCAATCTACAGTGGCTCTGGTAAAGTACTTGTGACCTCTTTACTTTGGCGTGATGTTCCATCTCATCTTAAAAAATAAATCACCTTGTGATGTGAATTGTGTGTTAGTGTTCCCAATGAGAACTAAAGTGGTGAACCGGATTTGAGTCCTTCAGCTGTGAAAGAAATTGGTAGAAAATAACATTCAATACATGAAATATTACATTAATTATATTTACTATTCATTCATTTTTACTTTTAAGAACTATCATAAATATCTTCAATCCAAACCAATGAAATCACCTAAACAATAGACATTTACCTTAGGTACAGAAAAAGATGGAGACCCACCAAACCAAAACTCGTAGTTATCAACACAACATCTCCAAAAATAAATGATAATATTTTTGGTTTGGGAAAACCATTTAAATGGTAACATATTGACTTTAGAGGTCTCCTGTGAAGCCCTTCTAGACATTAATCCTAAAAACCATCCATTCAAATATGGAAAGTGAAGAAGCTAGCGGAACTTGTCACAACCTAGAACTATTTCAAGAGACTTTCCCCATAAAATAGTAGTAAGTACTTAATTTATATCAGGAATATGGATCAAGAGGTTGATTATAGATTTAAATCTACTCAGGATCCCCCTAAGAGGTATCCTATCAACATTCACCATAATCACCATTATGCAAAATCAAACCCCTCAACAACCCACTAGGGATGCCACTCAAGGGTTCTATTCTCCAGTCCCACAACCCCAAGAATATATGAGATCTTACCAAGGATGGAAGGCCACAAATTATAGAGATTTGTCTCATATCCCCACTTCTAATGAAAAATTCCACTAACATACATTGGTGGCATCCAACGAGCATTCCTATATCATTATTCACACTCAATAAGCCCGCCATCATACCCTAAAAACACTAATGAAAACTCATGATATTATCATAAAATTGGAGAAGGATCCATATTCAAGATAAAAAATTTAATGCCTGCCAGTATACACTGTTATCATATAGAGGATCTTGTTGGAATATCTCATATGTAGAAAGGGGGTGATCACATATTCCTACCCCCACACATGAAGATTGTCATCATATCATGATGATAACCGAAGGACAGGAGAAGCATAATATGCACACTCCCATTGAATAATGGTCCCATATTAATATTAACAAATAAAATACCACATATATATCCTAACTATGATCGATGGGATGTGTTATATTCCTGTCTAAGCATTGGGAAACTTTCAGTCTATTCTATCAGGAATAGTGGAAGGCCACCATTGGAATATCCCTGTGGTCAACATGGGACAAGAATATATTCCCACCCCTACAAGATCATCTCATAAAAATACTTCAAGAGTTACTCAGGTGAAGGAACATATTATTCCCCTGATTCAATATGATCATTGACTCATCGTGTTGAAGAATGATAAACATGATTGGGATCTTACCCCGATTCTAAATGGAGATCATTTCCCCATTTCATAAGCCACTTCATAGAAGGCCAATATTCCTACGAAGATTAAAAAACCCCATTCGAATATTATGACGTCCACATTAGATTAACCCAAGAGGTTTAACCCATATGAGGGGTGTTTTCGCAATGCACAACCCCTACCTCTTAATACAGAGAATAATAAATAAAGTCCCACATGGAGACACAGAATGTACATGTGTAGGTCTGTATGAATTCCATACTCAATGATGGTGTTATTGAGGCCTAGAAGTATCTTATAAAAGTTTCCAAAAAAATATTATAACTTATTATCATAAGGAATAAAATGTTGTTTTGGAGGTACTCCCCACCATATTTCTACCATTAGCTCTGTTGGTCATCCCAAGAGTGCCTTCCATAAAGGCCCCCATGGAAATTTCAAGACTGATCATGGGAACCCTTATCATGGAGAGAGATATTAAAATAATATAAATTCCATGATTTCACAATGAAAAAACCAATTCAATCCCAACTCGTAGGGATAAGGGCATTTCACCACCCCTGATGAAAATTAGTTTTCTTCAAACTGTGAAAAACACTACAATAAATCCCTTCATTATTTCTACCATTTCATTAAACATCGCAATCCTTGGTGAAATGGAAGATAATGGTTTTTGGATACTCCATTAGGATTTCACTCAATAAATTAGTTATAATGAAGTACTAAACAGTATTGGCAAAGGCTCATAAGGGATATAAGCGAAAATGGTCTGTTAAGAAAGGAGATATCAAGGAGAATTGTAATATTCCCATTGATTGATTTGATTACCAATATCCTTACACATAATATGAAGAGAATATTTTGTAAAAATTATATGAATTAGTGAATTTCATAAAAATCAACCCCATTAATAAATTGAAACAAGACATTGATACAAATGTTTGGGAGAAGGAAGTCTCCATACAAAACATGGCCCACACTGAAATACTTAATGAATATGTATGTACCGTACACCATAGGAATAGCCAAAATAAGTTGCGTCTAAAAATACATAGTTACCATATTCATAGTGGGTATTTACTAAAGAGAAGGGGAAGAGTGTTGCCACAACAAGCTTTTCATCCGAATAAGTTGATCCTCACACTCTAAAAAATAGTTGATCAATATAAAGTGGAGATAAAATAGTTAAAATGAATCAAACTACTCAAGGGAAATATTCACACTAAATATAACATCCATGTAGAAGATCATATTTATCAATCAATAAATATCCCTCAATATTGAGAGGCTTCATTACAAAAAAGATTATAATTGATCATCCAACCAATCTAGGACCCAGAAAAATGGTTTACCTAAAACTGGTGGCTAAGGTATATCTAGAGTTCCCTCCATTTATGTGGCATCTTGAACTATATAAATTGAGATACCCCAGAACAACCTATACTGGTTATTAGTAAAAAAAAATGGAATAACTACCACATAAAGCACTACCTACTAACTCCAATCAAGAGTGTGTATATCAAAAATTTCTTCCAAAAAATATCAACATCATCAAATCCCTATATCATCGATTGGAGGCCATATAAGGGAATCAGGAACCGATGCTACCAGAGAGTAAATCATATCATAGCTGGGAGGATGAAACTAATCCTTATCCCAACTTCATAAATCATTCCTTTATCATCTTTAATGAAATTAGGGGCCCCTAGCAATACATATCACATTTTCTACCTCAATTTTTCCCCATGGTGGGAACTATTTAGAATATAAAATTATCTATTATTAGGTGTCTTGTGAAAATCTAGAAGGATCATCATTTTTCTAGTATACGATTTTATCGTCTGGGCCCATCACTGATTTGGATGATCTTCATTAGTAGTTTCTATATGAATTTAGCTCAATATTGAGAAATAAATTGGTCCATGACCTCTAAAATTGAATGCAACATGAGAATAAGAGGGAATTATATTTCATTATAACAAATATAGGTTTTACCTACTAATTAGTCATGGAAATAATGTGATTGAATATACCGAGACACATCATAGAGAATTTTCAAGATGAGTTACAGACATCAGTGATCCCAATCACATACAACAATAGATTCTATGAGTTATCTATAGTGGCACAAATAATTGAAGGCATAATTTGGATAAATATGGTCATGTATTAGTAAACATAAAGAACCCAAGGACAGATGAGTAGAAAATAAGAAAAAAATAAAAGTTACACTTAATAAGGTATCAATACTATCCCTAATACCTAGTCCCAGACAATATCATATAATACCGCCTCCTGATCAACAACTGAAATAGAATAATCCTTATTAAGAAAGTAGAAAAGAGTAGAGAGTTTTATTTTATGTATACTAAAATGATAATGTTTATATTTATGAAATGAGTCAGTTTATGGGTATTTCATTAAATATATGGAGAAAAATTAACTAAAACTATCAGAGCCCATAAATATCAATGATGTTGTTCTTAACTACCTCCATAATCAAAATACCTTCTATAAAATGTTTGGATAGACCCTCTAGGATTTTTAATCATCAAATGAATCCTCTAAAAGAAGGTATATTATTAGAAATCCAAATTGGTCAAGCAACCAGCATAAGTGTCTTGTGTTAATGCCATCCCACCAAAAGAGGATGGAGAATGAAAGAAAGTCTTGAGTGAGGGAACATATAAGTTTGATGGTTAAATGACTAGAAATAAAGTCAATCAAGATAATGAAAACCTATTATTTTAGCAATATCAATTTTGTGTGACCCAACTCCCTCTATCATTATTGATAAAATTTCCTTGGAACCACATTACTTTATGTTATAGTTTTTTTAAAATTGATATAATCAGAGTAATAATAATAAGTCACAAGAGGATGAAACTATGATAATGACTATTTCTATTCAAACTCTTAAAGATTTATTTACAGAATCATTAAAAGGATGTGTGCCACTTCAAAAAATGGTCCATTTGTAAAAAACCCATCAAACATAATCCACCACAAATGATGATTCACAATATTTATTAGTAAATTTCATTTACTTTATAGAACCATTCATTGATTAAGTGCATATATATGAACATAAATCCCCTAAAAAATTGGGGATGGAAAGAAAGTGTCCTTAGAGCCCAAGGATGTTGTGGGATAAGGGGATGAGAATAATCTCAACATGAATCTAAACAATTATTCTATATTCCCACAAAAACCATGTATTCTATAGAGACCCTGATACAGGTACTCCAATGGGCACAGTAGGGTTTTAAATCTACTATTTAATGATTTAGGGTGCGTACAAGATGAATTATACTAAAGGACTGATCAAAAAATTATAATTTTTCTATTCAATTCAAAAATATAGAAAATTTAGTTAAATATAACCCACATGAGATAAATATTCCCTTAGGTGTGGATCATAGAGGGTAGATACAAGTCAAAATTTAATTATCTTATAAGCCCCAAACCAATGAGAAACCAAATATAGGGATTTGTAGGTGTTTCAATCAAAAGTATTAAATCTCGAAATAGATCAGGATCAGTTTTCCCAGGAATTCAATTATTGATACTCTCCATATTTCAAAATGGCATTGAGGAAAACTTATCAATGCTCTCTTATTATAAGGCCCCAGCCTTAAACCTTACTTAATCTTGTGTTATTACAAGATTACACATTGAGGATCTTTTCAGGTTTAGAGTTTTAGAGAATTAGATCATAAAACTTGCATTACATTCCACATATAAACAAAGTGGTTACATAAAGATATTATTCTTCATTCCCATCAATGGAAACACATTTAAAATAAAACATGGATTATTTCTTGACACATCCTTGACTCTATCATCTTATCATGTACCTTTCCCTTGACCTGTGAAAAACATTTCAAAAACTTGGGATGAGCATAAAAACTCAGTATGGGTTATAAAAAAAAACATGGAAAGGAAACATGAGTTCATATATACATAAGAATGAAATCATACTTTACCCATAAAACATAGGCACTTTAACATACCTCATAAAATCATGAATAAATCATAGAAATCATAAGACATAAAGGTAACTTGAGGCATTCATAACATTCTTACGTAGGGAGTAACCCTCTTGGTTACGTTTGGAATACCCATCACAGTATATTCCCTGAAATCTCTTCGGAGAAACCTTAACGTTTCACTCCTTCGCGTTACCCAATGCATTGGAGAGCTATAACGGGCTCACCCGCCCTTAGTTTATCACGGAACCACCCGTCTTCATAATAATGCCCAAGGACCATAACATAATAATATCACATAAAACATGCATAAAGGAAACATAACATTCCCACCTTTCAATCACAAGATATCAATACAACACTTTGATATAAAAACATTATGAAAACCATTTTCCATACCAAAATAAAAGAAAAGTAAAACATGGTATTTATTTTTCTTTTAAAAAAAAGGTATGGCTTGTAGAGGAAGCCGAAACTCAAATAACGGTCACGACGACGGAGAAGTCGTTGTCGCCGCATACGTACGACAAAAACATTCCCTTTTGTCGTTTAGTAAACGCTTCGTATAAAAAGATTCCTTTTGAATAAACGTAAAAGTCAAAGGGGTTTATACACCGTATAAAAGAAAGTTGTGTATAAAATAAAATATGCCTCAACGAAAGGAGATTGAGACGAAGTCCCATACAAAGATAATTTTTAAAATAAAATAGATACATTATGTGTATTCACCATAAGTACACATAAAATAAAGTACAAATACAAGATACGACATAATAATATAATGACATAATTTGAAAGTAGGAGATTAACCCAAAGAATGGAAATTGGGTTAAGAAGTTCCCATACCTCGTATCTGACTTGACCCGACCGTTCTTTAAACTCCTGAATAATAAACTTGAATTAATCTCTACTTGCTTATGAATCTTTTTCAAGTTCATTATTCCTTTTAAACCATGTTATGAACATCATGTAATCATTTAAGTTAACAATGTTCATTTTGTCGGTATTTGGTTCTTAAGTCAAAAATAGACTTCTTACACTTACATGTTGTTAATTTGGTCAATGTTTCATTATATCCAGAATGGTATTCATGATGTAGATATCATATATTTCATATATATCCAGTACATACATGTATTTAAAATATTACATAATCATTTAGAGGTAAGAAATGAAATGCACCGTTCATGGAGACGGTAAGCCGTACGTACGCATGAACGCTACTTTCATTTCTTTGTCATATTAACGGAATTAAAACTAAATGAGACTTATGTATATTTTAATTCCAAAATTATATTCATCATTTAGATATATCATTAATTTTATATATCCATTATATACATGTACTTTTAATAGTACATTACATTTGGGGATAAGAAATGAAATGCACAGTTCATGGAGACGGTAGTCCGTACGTACGCATGAACGCTACTTTCATTTCTATCTCATACTTTAATGGAAATAAATGATAATGATATATATAGGTATATTATAATTCCAGTATAACATCATGTATAATATCATTAACTTTATCCTTTACACATCCCACATATGGTATTAACGAATCACATCACTTTGAGGGGGCGGTAGTCCGCACTTCCTTAAATGAAGATATCGCGTATACCCATAATGGAAGCCATAAAGGTAAGACACAAATGAAAAAATACAGAAGCATAAGTAAAACATAAACATATTACATATCATATATAAAAATAGTGACATCATAATGGCCACCTTTGAAGGTGTTAAATGAGTGTTGAACAATCATCGTTTCGGGAGGCAGAATTTCGCCATCCACGGAAACCGTATGTTCTTTAACCATTTGATGTAGTTGTGTGAGAGTGTAGATCAAATAAATCTTATAACAACATCCTAGTATATTGAAGATAATGGTGTTGTTACAAAAGAAGTAAATAAAAAGAGTTTAGGGGGTTGGAGAAGAAAAATAAAACAAATGAACATGAGAGAATGAAATACCTTAAAAAGTGTAACTTCTTTTGGTTTGAGCCTAAAGGCTTCCTTTGAAAGGATTCTGCCCAAAGGGAATCCTCTAGGATGAGGAGAGGGATGTGGAGAGAGCAAATGGGCAGGGGTTGGCCGAGCCAAAGGCTTGAGAGAAGTGTGAAATGAGGTAGAGGTGGGGGCCTTTTATAAGAGGAGAGGAGGGGCACTTTTGGAAAGTAAAGAAATATTAATTTATTTGAAAATGTGTTTCGGTTCTAAAAGGTCCCAC
Source organism: Viscum album (assembly GCA_963277665.1). Classification (NCBI taxonomy): domain Eukaryota; kingdom Viridiplantae; phylum Streptophyta; class Magnoliopsida; order Santalales; family Viscaceae; genus Viscum; species Viscum album. Next base: position 1,124,304,656 of record OY728121.1, read on the forward strand.
ATTGATAGAATTCGTGGATAAGGTTATAAGGAGTCGAAATCCACTCATCCAATTGGTTTTGGCCATGTGTAGTTCATAGATTTTATATTATCTTTCCATTTTATTTAAATCGTCAAATAATGATGTCATCACAGCATCATTATTATGTCATATATAATTAAATTTATTTAATGTCTAAAAATTATAAACAAATTACTATGATGTAGGAAATCTTTTTAGCTTTCCATTGAATATTTATAATCAAAATTTGCACTTGTATAACCCCACTTAAAAATTGTTTTCGCAAAACATATTATGTTTGTGTCATTTTCACTTTAACATTTAATAAAAAGTAATTTATGTTATTTCCCAACAAAAGTGGATCCATGGGGTCCCCAAGTTAGGCCATGACTTGTCTTGGTCGGCCATGACACAACCAATGAGGTTGGGACATGTTTCTAGGTCATTTTATATTATTAAAGCATTATTTATACATTAAACTACCCTAATTACCACTAATCGCGATTAAGAACTTAATAAGTTACTATTCACCAAAAAATTATTTTAATCTCATTGAACCACATTTTACATCATAATGACAACCATGTATGTCGGATTTTCAAAATTCAATACACATTAGTGGTAAAATTTCATTTAACTGAAAAATCAGTTTGCTTGATTACCACTTAGTGGTTTCACTATTCATCAAAAATTGATGTTTTTCAGAAAATTACCAAAAATTTACTCTAAGCTATATTTGATATTCCGAATTCAAAAATGAAGTCCATTTTACATAATTCAAATCATATAAGTCACATTAATTAATTTAATAATTAATTCCCGCTGCCAGAGCAAATAGCGTGTTTTTACAAAATAATAAGTATCAAAAGATTGACACCAGTTTAAGTCTAATTTCAAATCGAAATTGATTCCAATGACCACCATTGGATAAAATGGTAAAAATATATTCATATTACACATTAAGACCAATTCAAAAGATAATCTAATCATATAAATTGATTAGATTAAAAAGCAGTTTTGATGTAAAATACAACATTTTACACTATTCATAAAAAAAATGAACTTTATCAGAAAGGTACCAAAAATTACACAAAGTAAAATTTGATGTCTCGATTCTTAATAAGAGTTTTATTTGGTCCAAAAGAATGTATAAGAGTGATCAAAACTATATTTAATGACGGTTCACCATTAAAAGGTGATTAGTGAACCTTTAGTGAAAATTAAAGTATAAAAGCCTAAAATTGAACTCTTTCCGTATTTTAAGCCTTTATCTTTTATTGGGTAAATGTAAAAACATCTAAAAACATATCTATTCATATTTTAGTTATTTCTATTCATTCCCGCCAGTACAACGACTACTTGTTAACTAACATAATATTATTATATTACTAGTGTGCTACGTAAGTTTCAAAGAAACTCATCGTTGCGTATCAGGTACGCTATCGAACATAGTAACCACTTTTAATTAAAATTCATATTTAATTCTCAAATATTAATAAATATGAAAATTATTTATTCTTTAATTACCTGGGATGTTACATCCTTCCCCCCTTTTGGGAATTGCGTCCTCGCAATTTTATTCACTTATCAAAATAAGTGGGGGTATTTATCCCTCATAGCATTTTCAGATTCCCATGTTGCCTCTTCAATCATGTGGTTTTTCCACAAAACCTTTAACTGATGAATCACCTTATTCCGTAACACTTGATCCCTGTGGTCAAGAATCTGGACCGGTTGTTCCTCATAAGATAGGTTCTCTTCCAGCTGAACTACCTCTGGACTCAAAACATGAGATGGATCTGGCATATACTTTCTCAACATCGAAACGTGAAAAACATTGTGTACCTGAGATAAACTCGGAGGTAAAGCCACTCGGTATGCAACTGATCCAACTCTCTCTAGAACTTCGTATGGTCCAATGAACCTTGGACTCAACTTTCCTTTCTTACCAAATCTCATCACACTTTTCCAAGGAGAAACCTTGAGAAAAACATGATCACCTACCTCGAAAGATAGATCCTTCCTCCGGTTATCCGCATAACTCTTCTGCCTGCTCTGAGCTGTTCTCATGTGTTTCTGAATCAGCTGAACTTTTTCTGCCATCTCTTCTACCAATTCTGGTCCCATCAACTTTCTTTCACCCACTTCATCCCAGAAAGCTGGAGTTCGACACCGCTTCCCATATAATGCCTGAAATGGTGCCATCTGTATACTGAAATGAAAACTGTTATTATATGAAAACTCAACCAAAGAAAGATGTTGGTCCCAACTTCCCTGATAATCCATAGAACAAGCTCGTAGCATATCCTCCAATGTCTGAATTGTTCGTTCTGACTGCCCATCTGATTGAGGATGAAAAGCTGTACTAAAATTTAATTCAGTACCCAACGACTTCTGAAGGCCTTTCCAAAAGTTAGAAGTAAACCTGGGATCACGATCCGATACAACGGAGAGAGGAACTCCATGTAACCTGACTATCTCTTTAAGATACAAACGGGAAAGTTGATCTAGATAGAAGGTATCTCGTATAGAAAGGAAATGAGCAGACTTGGTCAAGCGATCAACAATAACCCAGATTGCATTATTACCTCGAGATGTCTTCAGTAATCCAACAACAAAGTCCATGGATATATTCTCCCATTTCCACTCTGGCACTGGTAAAGGCTGAAGCATCCCTTTCGGTAACTGCCGCTCTGCTTTAACCTGTTGACAAGTCAAACACTTCACAGTAAAATCAGCAATATCTCTTTTCATTCCATCCCACCAGTAATACTCCCGCAGATCTCTATACATCTTAGTACTGCCCGGATGAACTGAAAACGGAGAACTATGAGCTTCACATAACAACTCTCTCTTCAACTGTGAATCAGAAGGCACACACAACCTCTTCACAAACCTCAAAACACAAACAAAAACTTATCCAAGAACTCATGGAAAATTTTATTCATAAGGTCCATGAATACAGCAGGTGCATTGGTTAACCCAAAAGGCATAACTACAAATTCATAATGGCCATATCTAGTACGGAACGCAGTCTTCGGAACGTCTGCTTCTTTTACATTCAACTGATGGTTCCCCGACCTCAAGTCAATCTTCGAAAAATACTGAGCTCCCTGGAGCTGACACCACTTCATTCGATGGCCCAACATCTGCTGAAGTAGTTGCAAAGGATTTCACCACCCCTTTCTGCTTGTAGTCTAACTGCTTCCCATCACTCAAGCTCCTTGTCGGACACTCGTTTGCATAGTGACCCATCTCATTGCACTTATAACATTTCACTAACTGTAAATCAAATTTGTTCCTACCTTCACCTTGATCCTTTTCAGTGCAATCACGCGCCTTATGTCCCATCTTACCACATCGGTAGCACTTCCCAGAATTCAAAAGACATTCCCCAGCATGCCTTTTGCCACATTTATCACAAATTGGAAACTTAGTTATCTTACCATCAGACCTTTTTGAAGAATTCTTACCATTCTCCTGCAACCTCGGTCTCTTCTTCTGCTGGTTGTTATAGGACACTTGGTCATCGGCAAACTCCATTTCCACCTTCTCAGCACATCGAACAAGCTTTTCATAACTTTTAAACTCACGAGAAGCCAATGCCCTTCGATACTTTGGCTTTAATCCTGAGTAAAAACGATTGATTTTACTATCAAGGTCCCGGATAAAATTTGGAGCATACCTTGCCAATCGAGTGAACCTTTCTTCATAGGCAGCCACTGAGTCTTCCTCTTGCCTCAATTCCAAGAATTGCTTTTCCATCCTAAGTCGAACAGCCTTAGGAAAATACTTCTCAAGAAACATACCTTTGAAATCATCCCAGTCAAGAGCATCAATCTCATCGGCATCCCTGATATTTTTAACCATAGACCACCACTGATCTGCTTCACCCTCCAAACGGTAAATAGCAAGACTAACCTTTTGATTGTCTGAACACCCCATGACATCAAAAATCTTCTCCAGTGCTTTAATCCACCCTTCAGCTAGCACAGGGTCAGATGATCCTCTGAATGATGGGGGATGTTGCCTTATGAAATGTTCCACCACTGACATGTTCCTCTGCGGTTGATCTGGCTGATCTCGTGCATGGATACCACCGCCATTTATAGCCTGAGTCAACTGTGCCATCACTGCAACAAACTGTTCAGTTCCGATTCCGACCATTTCTGGATGCTGATTCGGAAGGTTATTTCCTTCTGTATGCCTTCCTAGCACTGCTTCCCTATTTCCTCTGCGGAAAACCATTCTGAACATGGAAATATCTTAGGCGAAGCAACATGGTAATCTGTAAATGCTATATCATTTCAATCATATTATAATTTAACACTTTTCTAACTCCTAAAGTTGTCTAAACCGACCTTTGATACCAACTATAAGGCCCCAGCCGTAAACCTTACTTAATCTTGTGTTATTACAAGATTACACATTGAGGATCTTTTCAGGTTTAGAGTTTTAGAGAATTAGATCATAAAACTTGCATTACATTCCACATATAAACAAAGTGGTTACATAAAGATATTATTCTTCATTCCCATCAATGGAAACACATTTAAAATAAAACATGGATTATTTCTTGACACATCCTTGACTCTATCATCTTATCATGTACCTTTCCCTTGACCTGTGAAAAACATTTCAAAAACTTGGGATGAGCATAAAAACTCAGTATGGGTTATAAAAAAAAACATGGAAAGGAAACATGAGTTCATATATACATAAGAATGAAATCATACTTTACCCATAAAACATAGGCACTTTAACATACCTCATAAAATCATGAATAAATCATAGAAATCATAAGACATAAAGGTAACTTGAGGCATTCATAACATTCTTACGTAGGGAGTAACCCTCTTGGTTACGTTTGGAATACCCATCACAGTATATTCCCTGAAATCTCTTCGGAGAAACCTTAACGTTTCACTCCTTCGCGTTACCCAATGCATTGGAGAGCTATAACGGGCTCACCCGCCCTTAGTTTATCACGGAACCACCCGTCTTCATGATAATGCCCAAGGACCATAACATAATAATATCACATAAAACATGCATAAAGGAAACATAACATTCCCACCTTTCAATCACAAGATATCAATACAACACTTTGATATAAAAACATTATGAAAACCATTTTCCATACCAAAATAAAAGAAAAGTAAAACATGGTATTTATTTTTCTTTTAAAAAAAAGGTATGGCTTGTAGAGGAAGCCGAAACTCAAATAACGGTCACGACGACGGAGAAGTCGTTGTCGCCGCATACGTACGACAAAAACATTCCCTTTTGTCGTTTAGTAAACGCTTCGTAAAAAAAGATTCCTTTTGAATAAACGTAAAAGTCAAAGGGGTTTATACACCGTATAAAAGAAAGTTGTGTATAAAATAAAATATGCCTCAACGAAAGGAGATTGAGACGAAGTCCCATACAAAGATAATTTTTAAAATAAAATAGATACATTATGTGTATTCACCATAAGTACACATAAAATAAAGTACAAATACAAGATACGACATAATAATATAATGACATAATTTGAAAGTAGGAGATTAACCCAAAGAATGGAAATTGGGTTAAGAAGTTCCCATACCTCGTATCTGACTTGACCCGACCGTTCTTTAAACTCCTGAATAATAAACTTGAATTAATCTCTACTTGCTTATAAATCTTTTTCAAGTTCATTATTCCTTTTAAACCATGTTATGAACATCATGTAATCATTTAAGTTAACAATGTTCATTTTGTCGGTATTTGGTTCTTAAGTCAAAAATAGACTTCTTACACTTACATGTTGTTAATTTGGTCAATGTTTCATTATATCCAGAATGGTATTCATGATGTAGATATCATATATTTCATATATATCCAGTACATACATGTATTTAAAATATTACATAATCATTTAGAGGTAAGAAATGAAATGCACCGTTCATGGAGACGGTAAGCCGTACGTACGCATGAACGCTAATTTCATTTCTTTGTCATATTAACGGAATTAAAACTAAATGAGACTTATGTATATTTTAATTCCAGAATTATATTCATCATTTAGATATATCATTAATTTTATATATCCATTATATACATGTACTTTTAATAGTACATTACATTTCGGGATAAGAAATGAAATGCACAGTTCATGGAGACGGTAGTCCGTACGTACGCATGAACGCTACTTTCATTTCTATCTCATACTTTAATGGAAATAAATGATAATGATATATATAGGTATATTATAATTCCAGTATAACATCATGTATAATATCATTAACTTTATCCTTTACACATCCCACATATGGTATTAACGAATCACATCACTTTGAGGGGGCGGTAGTCCGCACTTCCTTAAATGAAGATATCGCGTATACCCATAATGGAAGCCATAAAGGTAAGACACAAATGAAAAAATACAGAAGCATAAGTAAAACATAAACATATTACATATCATATATAAAAATAGTGACATCATAATGGCCACCTTTGAAGGTGTTAAATGAGTGTTGAACAATCATCGTTTCGGGAGGCAGAATTTCGCCATCCACGGAAACCGTATGTTCTTTAACCATTTGATGTAGTTGTGTGAGAGTGTAGATCAAATAAATCTTATAACAACATCCTAGTATATTGAAGATAATGGTGTTGTTACAAAAGAAGTAAATAAAAAGAGTTTAGGGGGTTGGAGAAGAAAAATAAAACAAATGAACATGAGAGAATGAAATACCTTAAAAAGTGTAACTTCTTTTGGTTTGAGCCTAAAGGCTTCCTTTGAAAGGATTCTGCCCAAAGGGAATCCTCTAGGATGAGGAGAGGGATGTGGAGAGAGCAAATGGGCAGGGGTTGGCCGAGCCAAAGGCTTGAGAGGAGTGTGAAATGAGGTAGAGGTGGGGGCCTTTTATAAGAGGAGAGGAGGGGCACTTTTGGAAAGTAAAGAAATATTAATTTATTTGAAAATGTGTTTCGGTTCTAAAAGGTCCCACATTGATAGAATTCGTGGATAAGGTTATAAGGAGTCGAAATCCACTCATCCAATCGGTTTTGGCCATGTGTAGTTTATAGATTTTATATTATCTTTCCATTTTATTTAAATCGTCAAATAATGATGTCATCACAGCATCATTATTATGTCATATATAATTAAATTTATTTAATGTCTAAAAATTATACACAAATTACTATGATGTAGGAAATCTTTTTAGCTTTCCATTGAATATTTATAATCAAAATTGGGACTTGTATAACCCCACTTAAAAATTGTTTTCGCAAAACATATTATGTTTGTGTCATTTTCACTTTAACATTTAATAAAAAGTAATTTATGTTATTTCCCAACAAAAGTGGATCCATGGGGTCCCCAAGTTAGGCCATGACTTGTCTTGGTCGGCCATGACACAACCAATGAGGTTGGGACATGTGTCTAGGTCATTTTATATTATTAAAGCATTATTTATACATTAAACTACCCTAATTACCACTAATCGCGATTAAGAACTTAATAAGTTACTATTCACCAAAAAATTATTTTAATCTCATTGAACCACATTTTACTTCTTAATGACAACCATGTATGTCGGATTTTCAAAATTCAATACACATTAGTGGTAAAATTTCATTTAACTGAAAAATCAGTTTGCTTGATTACCACTTAGTGGTTTCACTATTCATCAAAAATTGATGTTTTTCAGAAAATTACCAAAAATTTACTCTAAGCTATATTTGATATTCCGAATTCAAAAATGAAGTCCATTTTACATAATTCAAATCATATAAGTCACATTAATTAATTTAATAATTAATTCCCGCTGCCAGAGCAAATAGCGTGTTTTTACAAAATAATAAGTATCAAAAGATTGACACCAGTTTAAGTCTAATTTCAAATCGAAATTGATTCCAATGACCACCATTGGATAAAATGGTAAAAATATATTCATATTACACATTAAGACCAATTCAAAAGATAATCTAATCATATAAATTGATTAGATTAAAAAGCAGTTTTGATGTAAAATACAACATTTTACACTATTCATAAAAAAAATGAACTTTATCAGAAAGGTACCAAAAATTACACAAAGTAAAATTTGATGTCTCGATTCTTAATAAGAGTTTTATTTGGTCCAAAAGAATGTATAAGAGTGATCAAAACTATATTTAATGACGGTTCACCATTAAAAGGTGATTAGTGAACCTTTAGTGAAAATTAAAGTATAAAAGCCTAAAATTGAACTCTTTCCGTATTTTAAGCCTTTATCTTTTATTGGGTAAATGTAAAAACATCTAAAAACATATCTATTCATATTTTAGTTATTTCTATTCATTCCCGCCAGTACAACGACTACTTGTTAACTAACATAATATTATTATATTACTAGTGTGCTACGTAAGTTTCAAAGAAACTCATCGTTGCGTATCAGGTACGCTATCGAACATAGTAACCACTTTTAATTAAAATTCATATTTAATTCTCAAATATTAATAAATATGAAAATTATTTATTCTTTAATTACCTGGGATGTTACACTTATGACCATAGAAATTTGAAGCCAATGTCACTACTACAAAACTATATCACATATTGACTGATGTTTTTGAGTTTCATGTGTTCATATACATTATAGATTAAGATATATTTACTTCCATATAGATATATAGTAGAACTTTATACAGATATGAAAAATAGAAAACACTGATATTCATTAAACTCTAATTGATAGTGGTTCTAAAATCAATCTCATTATAGTTTGGACCCTCTAATGATTGGGTTAGAATGAAATGATTTATCTCCCTCATTCATCATAATCATAGTCTGTAATATGAGTGAGTAAAATACTCTAGGCCAAATCATGATCAAAGACCAATTTTGATATGTTGTCTCTAATTTCAATTTTAGGGCCTTACATCAAGAAATAGCTTTTAACTCACTCTTAGGAAGATTGTGTCTACATTTCCATGTGGTATTGCCTTCATTATACCACCAATGTCTCAAGTACTCTATATATAACCATACTGTAGTATTTTATAGTCAATGTTCCCCCAACTATATTCCCACAAATATCAATATATTGATGTAGGATTCTATCAGATGGAGGTAAAACAACCAATAATAGGTGATGTCATCTAAACCACTACACTTAATAGTTTGTAAATGTACCATGCCAACTCATTCCATGAACTCTATAATAATTATGCATTTCCATTTAATTGAATTTGGTCAATAACTCCAAATATGGGGGTAATCTAGTCATACAAACCCCTTTTGATATGAAGAGGAAGTTTATGAATTTTATATCCTATGTAATCTCTTCTAGAAGGATAGCTTTAATAATATACATCCCCATTTGACACAACTAGGACTCTTTGACCAAGTGGGTATGAATCCCAAGAGAAGAAGGAAGGCTTGGGTTTTTGTGAAATTTTCATCTAGCCTAAGGATATCTGTCAAATATTCCCAATCTAGTTAGGAAGAAGGAGGGATCAATCCGATATATAATGAAAATTCCTTATATCAAAATCCTCCATTATCTTGAAGAACTAAGGAGATTATTTCACTACTTTTCAGATCAAAAAATTATCCCATGTCACTGTATGGGATTGAAAAATCCTTGATGTCGCCTCCTTTTTATCAAGGTGTTGGAAATTATATGGTCCCTAATTATGGAGAAAAATGAGATAATTTCTAGATTTCCCATGATATAATGCATACATGCTGGAACCATCAGAGTTTGGAGGTTCCACTTTATTTTCCATGAAAGTTAAAAAATCAACCATATCATATTATATTCATTGGAATGTGCCTCCAAAAAATACATACATTGGAATCATGGTATAGGATGTATAGAAAGATATCATATTTTCCCCCTCTAGTATTTGAGGAAGTTGTCTCCACCACCATGGATGAACTCTGACCGGTGAATTTGGGTACAAATGAATATATGAAATATACTTTAATTTCTGTGACTTTGTGTCTAAAAGATCATGATACATACATATCCTTCATGAAGCTCACTAAGATACATTTCAATGAAATCACACATATATTCCTAAACATGATCCTGATGTGGCCACCCATCATTTAGGTCTACATAAATATCATCGTGGCTGCTAGAAATTATCCTGGAGAATGCATGTAACTAATACTACCAATATGGAAGCTAAATTTTTCAAGATCACCTAGGCGTGAAATGTTATAAGGTCCTCTATAAATTAAATTATGATGGTGTCCTCCATAAATTCATTAAAGGAGTGGAGACCCTTACTATTATATAATAAGTCCATATAGGTTCCAACACTCCTATTTAATTTGGAACCAATTACTCTTATCAGATCAAATGTATTACATTATTTAGTCTATCAGTGATGCATGATTACATCTAATTCCCCACAAAATATCATGTTTTCCATATACATTCCAATTTCATTCATCAAACCTCAGAGTTCCATCATACTACTAAATATTTTTTTTATGTTTTATGTCTAGGTAATAGATACCATTAGTTCATTGATAGATCCATTAATTTCAAATATTTAAGTAAGTATTTTAATGGTATTCGTATCACAATTTTATCATTTTCTAGTTAGTTATCACATGTTTGAGTTATAGGAGTATTTCAGTATTTTGTGAGAAAATACCTTAAAAATTGACTTTTAATTGATTATTCCATATTCATGATTTTTTATGATAAAACATATATTTAATCTTTGGTGTTTTTAAAACTATTTTGGGTTTCTGGATTATTTTACAAAAAATTCAGGGTGATTCTGTGTTAAAACTTATTATTATAAAATTGTTGTAGGCTCTCAACATTGCTTGAATTTACACTCACTTGTTTTTCATGTGCTCGATCGATTGACTGTATGAAGCAAATGATTGTATGAAGAGATCGACTGCAATAATAGATCATCAAATTGTGAGGTAGTCAGATGACCTCACATTAATCTAACTTACCATGCGAAGATCAACTGTAAGAATAAATCTGATCGAATTCGACTTTCTAGATCGATCAAGACTTAAGATTCTATAATGTATTAAACCAAACACACATTAAATCTAGAATATTGTCACTATCTATTCATATATACACTCTTCATTCATGTTTTCACTTGAACCTCATAGGTGAATCATTAAGTTTCACCTCATGGTCGATGAAATACTATTCCATATATAAACTTTTGATGTTCCAAAGAAGACTTTTGAGTAAACTTCCAGCCACTCATTCAAACATAAATAAAAAATCATTGGGTAAAATTTTCTATATGAATACAATGAATAGGATTATTCCATGTAGAACTAAACATGAAAAAATTATTAAGAGACACCCAATAATGAAGGTTGCAGATTTTGTGGAAGACCAAATCGTAGAAATGTAAGCATTACATGAGGAAAAAGCAATGAATTTTATGATTCAAAACCTGTAAATTATTATGGGTTTGACTACATGATATGAATGGATTCTATGAATCTATAACATAAGGAGTAGGTTTAGTAGATAATTAATTGATCTAAACCTTATCAGGAAATATTTTCAAAGGGATTCCTTATACAATTATTTTCTCATTTTTTTTATTTATAAGAATTTCTTCTTCTCCTCTCATCTTGATTACCCTTCGCATGGATGGTTGAAATATGAGTTAATGGGGAAGGAAATGATATATTTTTTTAAATTCTAGAATATGGATGCTTCATGGAATATATATATATATATATATAAATATATCTTTTGATAAACTGGTTTCAATAATTCAAAAGATTTTTTTTATCAAGTCATATTACATATATTTTTGGATTCTGTTTATTAATTTTTACCTTGGTCAATGATCATTATCTCCCTCCACCTAGTCTGAGTCTATAAATGATGTAACAAACATGATTTAAGTTTTGAATTGGTCAAATTATTATTAGCATGTTTGAAAGTTGTAGTTGGAACTCATGACCATTTATGAATATTAAGTCTTTATTAGGTGTTACCTAAGTCAACTATGAGAATCTGATGCAATAATTTCACAAATTGGATGTGGGGTAGACCATGCTAAAATATAAGTTAGGGTTATTATCACCAAAACCATTATGTTATGTGAGATAAAAAAATAAATTGTGGACTCTCTCTCTTACTATAATATAAGAGAAAGAATGGAAAAGTTAGAAATTAAGATTACATTGCAATAGTTTAATCCAACACTGAACTGATCACCTTCTCATAATAGTTGTTTTCAAATAACTATTCAATTTTATTCTAATTTTGAATATCACCATCATCCCAAAATGAAACTGCCTTTTATTTTAACAAAAAGTGATATTATATATTAAAATCACATCTCTCTAGTGATATCCTAGGGTTACCACCAATATTGAATTCAACCAATGAAAAAATTACATTTTCCACACCGTAAGACTAGGACGTGTTATAACACAACACCAATTCTAGTGAGGTATTTTAACATATAAACCATATAATTTCATAAACCTCTCCTCAATGAAGCAATTATTTAATTTTTATATTAAAATGGAATGAAATTTGTTATTTGGAATGAATAATATTAATTTAGAGTTATATTTTGATGAAATAACTCTTCTTGACTCAAGTGAAACTCAAACTGTTCACTCCAAGAATTCCATTATAGATAATAACGCCAAACATACACTTAGAGGTATTTTTACACCTAAATTTATCAATACAAAAAAATCAAATTGAAATTTATGATCTTCAAAATGAATTTTTATTAATAAGTGGACTAATTTGTCTCCTTTCGAATTTCCATGGTTTTCTTGAAGTATACCCAATTATAATTATAAAGTGCTTCACCCCATTCTTCTCCACTTAGAGTCCGAGGGGAATAGATGAGGAAGAATTCAAGTCACTTGTGTTCCCCTTCTCATTTGAAGGATCGTCCAAACAGTGGTTATGTAACTTATAACCAAAATAAATTGAATACTGATATGACATAAATAAATGTTTCCTTTTGAGATTCTTCAGAGACTCTAGAAGAAATAAAATAAAAAGGAGCCGTACACCATTAAAATATATTCAAGAGAAACTCTTAATAATTATTAGGCTGGATTAAAAATTCTATATATCATCTATCCACATCAAGAGATAAAGGAAAATCCCTTCCTTGTTTTCTTTTACTAAGGACTCCTAGAAAATTATAGAAACTTAAAAGAGGATTTATTTGGAAGAGCCTTTATAGATAACTAACCCATAGAATCCAATAACTACATTGAGAGGTTTTTATAATTCATTGTAGTTTGGTCCAAGTGGTACTAGAACCTGAGTTATTCATGTGGTTAAAAGTTTTGATTTGTCACAATTATTAGAAATTAATATTGAAGAACTAACTCGTTTGGTGAGATAGATATCTATGAAAGAAATCAATGAAAAACAATAATCATCTAATGTATGTAGTTAATGCTTATAACTTATCAATTTTACTAACTAATTTGTAGAAGTGAAGGGCATGGAAAGTTGTGCTACAACATTTCAATAGAAAAAATTTCCAAAACATTAAGGATGTAGAGAGTCTAACCAAGTCCAGTATGAATTTGGAAATTAGAAAAATCAGGATATTCCCCTTAAAAAAATTATTTCTCAGAACAATACCCTTAAAAATAAAAAAACCAACAATTTTAGTACCCACCACTCTTTCAAAAATTTTAAAAGTAGTCTTATAACCAACCACCCTACCTATAACACCCTAAAAGTTCTAAAAGAGAAACTTTTATTTGATAACCTGTATGAAATGATACAATAAATGTAGAAATGAATATAACCTCTCAATTTCATATGGTATATTTAATATTTTAAATAAATTTAATATAATATATAGATTTTAATGCACACAATAGTGAGTTAGCTTGTATCACACACAACAATGGTTTTCTTTGATAACATGTGTCATAGAAAACATAGAATTTAACTGAATAAATAATATTATAAAAATATTATCATTTGATATAATAACACAAAACCTAGACATTAAATTATAGTTTATGAATATTATTAACTATCTTATTGAAATATATCATTTATAAAATAATTATTTAAATTCAATGGTCACCAATTAATTAGAAATGAATATATGGACCAATTGAATATAATGGAAATTTTTTATGCTCATAGAGGAATTTTTACTTAATAAAATAAAATAATTAAATTTATTGAATTATTTTAATGAATTATATATGTAATATATTTACTAAAATATTGTTTTATCTCCATTCAATAGATTTTTTAGGCATAATATACAAACAAGCCCAATTTTACACATAAAAACATTATTTTTATAAAGGTGATTTTAGAAACATTTAATGAAGAACCTACATTAAATATGAATTCTGAAAATATTTTAATTTTTATATGTTAAAAGAAACGTTAGTTTTGAAATAGAAACGCCAAAAATAGGTTGGGGTGTTTTTTTGTTATTTTTCTTACAAGTATCATTTTTTAATGAATTATTATAAATACTACTTTTTAATTGAAAACAACCTTTTCATAAAAATAGTTTATAGAGGTAACATATATTTTGAATTTTTTTATAGTTAAATTAGATCAGTTATTAATAAATTAATCAAATTCAGGTAACTTGAATCTATTTCATAATGAAATTGGATATAAAAAACGTAATAATCTTTTGAGCATTTTTACTTTAAAACATAATTTTTCATCTTGTTTACAAAATTAATTTTAAATTAATTGCTACCAAATATTTGATTTGAATTTGGAAAAATAGATTACATATTTGGAATTAGAATAATTTATATTTTCTAATATGTTCAAATTAGTTTTTTACTAAAATTTTTAGGGAATGTAATTAAAATTAATTACAGTGATTAATATAAACAATAGATTGCCAAAGGGATAAACCATAAACATAAGGGCCACAATGACCTAGACACGTGTCCAAAATCCATTGGATGTTCATATTTAGACCATATAATCTATTTTATAGAATTTTGACCATTATTGGAGCCACTTGACTTGGAAAAAATGTGGTTGGAATTCCCTTTTAGAAAATTTACAACAATGCCACTCCTCCTCCATTATAAAAAGGCAATCACCCCTCCCACTTGTTCAACCCACTAATTCAATTTGGATTATCCACACCTTCAATTAATTTTATATAATGATTATATAATAACATAATTATGTTAAATATACTGATATGTTTTTTATAATAATATTTCTACCTACACTTTTACACACATCCATCATATGGGATACGTAATCATTGTTCTTCTATACGATAGACTACCACCTCGCAAACTGTTGTAATTCGTTATTCCATTTACGACCATTAAAGGTTGGAAATAATGATGTATTTATAGTTTATATATGCTATATATTATGTTTATAATGTCTTTATACTTCTTTAATTCTTATATATCACAAACCTTCATGTGTTCCATATTGTGAGTATACTGTAACATTATTTATTTACGTGTGGACTACCGCCTCCACAAAGTGATTTGATTCGTTCAACCTATTAATAGAATGTATTAAGGATAGTTTTTATCCATTTAAGTGACATATATGAAATACATACGATACATAAAATTATAATACACACACACACACACACACAAATATATATATATATATATCATTTAATTTTCATTCTTTTAAATACGACAAAGAAATGGAAGTAGTGTTCATGCATACGTAAGACCTACCGCCACCATGAATGGTGAATGAAATTTAAAATATCCAATTTTTATAGATTATTATAAATAAATATATATTTACTTTATATTATATTTACATCATGGTTTACATTCTTGATATGATGAGAGCTTGATCTAATTAATAAGAACAACAAGTAACAAGTCAAAACATACTAAAAAATAGGGCAATTAACACACAAAATAATGAAAATAATGGAATATTATAGATATGAGTATGAATATGGTATAAGTTAATAACCTAATGAAAACCATTACAAAGGATTTTAAGGAATTTTCACCCAAAAGGAAACTCAAGGTAAGGTATTTTCATCCCACTTTTTACATTTGTGACAAAAATGTCACATTCACCACTTACCTATTTTGTGTGGTCTATCTAGTCCCCATTTTGATATATTATATCATGATTCATTTAAAATTTATGATATTTTGAATTTTAATTTGAATTATTTCATCTAAGGGGATTTATGCATGTAGTTACCCAAATGGTAATTAATTTTCATAACCCAATTCATTTTCATTGGGTTATATTAGTTTTTCATTATTGTTAATATTTTCAGATTATATGTATAATGACTTTGAAAATATATTGATATATTTACACTTATTTTTTGTGGATTTATTGTTGATATAGATAGTCAATTCATTTATTAATTCTCAATTTAATGTTATGACCATTTTAAGGGTTTATTTCACAATATCATTTTAATCGAGATTGCTTATTCATGAAATTCTATTAATGAAATTTATAAGATCAGTGTGTAATAAAAAAAATTCATTTTCTTCTCCTTTGGTTATTCATGGCCTTTTCAAGTAATAGTAATAATTTCCCACTCTTTAGTACTGAAAATATTTTAGAGAATATTTTTAAGAAAACTCAACATTATTTCTCTCTTTAGTCAGAGAACCTATTCTTGTTTAAAAAAATGTTTTAAATTTGTTTTAAAATATGTTTTTAACCTTTCAAAAATTATTTACTAATGAAATTTTTACCCATTTTTTTCTAAATTTTTTCAATGTAATCTTTTTGTCTATTTTTGTAAAATTCATTTTTATAACCTTTTTACCATCCAACAGGATGTTCTTTTTACCTTGTACAACATGTACGTATTTAACCACTTTCATTTCCTCAAATCATGCTTTGAAAGTTTAAAAGGTAAATTTTTTATGGAAATATCATCAAAAATGATCTTCAGAGAAAACGATTTTAATTTTTTTTTCAAAATAAAAATTTATTTTCTAAATTGTTTTAGAAGATCTTTTTATAGTATTTATATTCTTCAACTAAAAAACCCCCTTATACTTACTCTTATTAGTATATTTTGTATTCATACCATCATTATTCATCTTATAGATGGTTTTTTATTAATTTGTAGAAGGATAGTACTGAACTTCCCTTCCTTGATTCTTTTTTGTTGTCCCCTTGAAATATTCACTTTCCTGGGATCATTGGACATTGAGTTTCCCCAGATTATCCTTATCATTTATCATTGATATGTTCATTTACTAACATTTATAACATTTATAAATATTTTATTTACTTTGATAGTTATATTTTTATCTAGCAAAATATTGATATGTCTATATCTTTTATTCAATACAGTTATTTGATAATGAAATTGTTTTTGAATTAAATTGATTATTCGATATAGGAGGAATGATTTGGACATGAAAGAAACGTGTTGGGGACTATTTATGGTAAGTTCCTTGATTAATCAATAGTCTAATGAGATAAAATCAGTTAGTGAAATCCCCTTCGAGTTTGTTTTCAAGTAGAATAGATAGGTTTCTACCAAAAGATTTAAACTACCTTGTGAAATGTCATGAAATTATTTTGTTAAACCATCTTGTGAAAGGTCTTGATGGTAGAGGTATCAAGTTCCTAGAAAACATGATATATAATAACTAATAATTTCCTTCATTCGGTATTTAGTTGTTTTTATCCATGAATTTTTTTATTTTTCATTATCTATGGATTCATTTCATTCTCAGTTCATTAAATAAATTGCACGTGTTAAGTTATTTTCCATTCCATATTTATTATTCCTTAGCCAGTTATTTGAATTGTATGTGTATTCTATTATTTATAATTCCATACAATTTATGAACTTTATTAATATTTTATTAACTATACAGAATGTTTGTTTAGTTATAACCTTTGTATATTGATTATTCACATTGATTCATTATTTCTACACTTTTCCCTTACTAATAATTTGATCTCACCCATAATATTTTCATTTCCCTAGGAATCAATGAAGTAAATTAATAATGATATGAATGGATATTCTATGTGGTAATAATGTTACCCATAAATGAAAAAAATCATGTTGTAATTAGTTTTTTCATTTTTAATACAAGACTCATGTATGTATATAGTTTACCACGACTACTAAACTCTTCAATACTTTGGTATTTTAATCCTTATAATCATACCAATGTAATGGTATCACAACACTATCTATAGGATTTCTAGGGACATGTATCTATAGTAAAAACTACCACCTTTTAGAAAAAGATACGTTATGAACAACCCACCCCCATTCATGACCTTCAGTGGAGTAAAAATAAGGTATAAACATGGATGATCTTATGGATGAAATCAAATAGTTAAGAGAAATGATGAATAAATTGACCAAACATCCTGAAATATTTCTAGAATAAATAGTGATGAACCCAAAATATAATATCAATTTTTTTAAAATAATAACTTCTTTTGATACCCCACCAATAGCCTCACCTTAACCAGAACCATATTAACCCAAACCAAAGGGGGGTCAAGCTTGGAATTTTTAAAATCTATGTAGACTTCAAAAAAATATCCCAAAAAAGAAGAATTGAAATATGAATATGAGAAGGATAAAACAAGAAAAAAGAGATAATAAAAAACACCCCAAATTCATGTAAGGGATAATAAATATATTCCCCTACCATTCCTGTTAGTAATGATACTATTAAAGAAAATTCATGATAAAAAACTTCAAAAATAAATGAAAACATTTCATAAATTTGAGATTAATATTCCCCTTCATAAATCCCATTAAAATATTCCAAAGTTTTCCAAATTTCTTAAGAATATTTTTCATAATAATATTTTCACAATGAAAATGTGACTATAATAGAATAGGAGGATCATATTAGGAAGAAGTTTCTCAGCATTTCTCACAACCAATTTTTCAACTAAATTTCTATATTGCAAAATATTTTTGATTCCCTACACCATTTTATCTTTAAACTTCTTAGATTATTTATATAATATAGATTATTTTATTAGTGAGTTTATTCACTCAATTATTACTTCATTACATGTAGAGATTTGGGTCCTATAAGAGTGCTATTATAACTCAAAAATAGATCCACTTTTTCCCAAAATGAGTTATAAAAGGTGTGTTATTTGGAGTATATGTCTTAATATTTCCAGAAGTGATCTATGTTCTCACCAGAGAAGGTGGTTAATCACTGAGATGGTCACCCATCACTTTGGGTATACCTTTCCTATATAATTCCAAGAGCGTCGTCAATATCCCTAAAGGAACCCAAACCAAAGAGTTTGGAGATCGTATTTTCAACTTCAATTTTTTTACTCTATCAGGAAACCATCAGAAGTCTAATCACATTTTACAGAGTACTAACTTTATGATAGAGAAATGGTTTATGATTCAGGTATGTTACATGAAATTTTAGCCTTAGGAAAATCTTTTTTTTGAAATTACATATAATTTGAAGCTATCTAGAATTTTCAAAATTCTATTTTCAGATTAGAGGAAGAAAAAACATCTGAATTTTCTTGTGAAAATAATATTTCATTTCATATAGAAAGATAATATATGTTTTTTTATTGTAATGGAAGTTAAATATTTAAGATTAGGAAACCTAAATTTAATTTTATCTTTTAGAAAACCACTAAATATTTAATTAAATACACTTTAAACTGAATTAAAATATTTGCATCTCATGGAAGGAGAAAAATTAATGATGATAATTTCTAATAATCTATCATCAAACCAATAAAAAACTCAAATTGAACATTTTATAAAGAACTTCCAAGAAATATGATGTAAATTTGGTGATATCCTAATAAAAAATTCAAAAAAAATTATCATATTTAATTTGATTTAGCGAGATTCCAAACTTATTAGGAATCCCCAAAGGATGTTGAATCCCACCTTGGTGGATGTAGTGAAGAAACAGTTAGAGAAGCTCTATGAATTAGGGATCATCTATCCCTTTTAAAATTCACAATGTTTAAACCCCATTAATGTAGTACCTAATATCATCCTAACCATTGTGAGGAATGTTAATAATTAATTAATCCTTATGAGAATTCAGAAGAGACGAAGAGTGTGTATAAAATATTGGAAATAAAATTGGGTAACCTCGAAATAACATTTCTATATCCCCTTCCATGAATAATTTGTGGAGGTATTGTAAGGGATAACTTATTATTACTTCTTGGATGGATTTTCATGTTATTTCTAAGTTCCCATTACAATGAAATACCAAATAAGGATCACCTTTACATGTCCCTATGGAGCTTTTACTTGTAAGAGGACATTTAGATTATGGTATTATCTAGGTACATTTAAAAAGTGAAAGGTATGTATATTTTCTGATCATATTGAGGATATGTTGGAGGTATTTTTGTATTATTTCAAAAAATTTGGACATTATTTTTTCCATTTTATGAAAAAAAAAATTAATGCAAACGTGCATTGAAATGAAACATGTTTTGAATTTTGAAAAGTTTCAATTCATAGTATAGATTCATCAATTTTCCTTGAGCATATCATTTCTCAAAAAAATATTAAAGTGGATAAATAAATAATAAAGTGAAAAATTTCCTTCCTTACCACACTTGTGAAAAACATGTTAGATCCTTTTTGGGACATGGAATATTTAATAGGATGTCTATCAGAGATTTTAGTAAGTTTTATTTCCTTCTATATATATTACTTCTGAAATATTTTAATTTTTATTTTAATGATGAGTATAAGGGATCCTTTTTTTAATTAAATAAGATATTGATACCCCCCCCCCAATGTTATGCAACCACAAAATTGGGAATAACTATTCACCATACTTTGTGATACTTTTAATCAAGTAGTTGGGAAAATCATTTCTCAATGGATTGAGGCCAAACCATAAGTAATTTTCTATGCCACGAGAACCTTATATGCTACCCTATATTTCTTTACAACAGTAGAAAAATAATATTGTAAAGTTGTTTTTTATTTTTATAGATTCAAATCATATTTTCTTAGTGCTAATTTTTTTCAATTCTTTTGAACATGAAACCCTTCAGAATTTGATGAAAACATGAAACTCCAAAGACCAAGATTGTGGTATGGATGTTACTATATTAGAAGTTCAACCTAGAAATAAAATACATGAAGGGATCCAATAATCAATTGTTTTATCACTTTTGTAGACTAACCAATACAACTAAATTATATATTCTAGCCCAAAAACTAGTGTTAGACATTATTCTAGGGGAGAAAATGTAGTTGGTTAATGGTGTAGTTCCCAAGAATGCTGAAATTATAAATTATTTGGTAACATCTCAATTCCAAACTCATTTAAATCCCCATGAAATTTAAAAACTAAAATCTAATTCTTGATTTTACATTTTGTAATATCTGTTTCTTTTTAAAATTGTCAATTAGAAAATGATAAGAACTTGCTTCCCTAAAAGATAAATTGAATATACTTTTGAGTTTTTTCACACAATATATTTTAGAGTCCACATTGGAATTCAAAGTACTGTAAGAAATGTTATAAAATATATAATTTATTATCCCACATTATTTAGAGATTCACATGAATTTTGTAAAAAAATGAACAATTTTAGTTTTCAAGAAATATTTTATAAATGAAATAAATTCCAAAAATAACCATTTTATTTTCTGAAAATATTGAAATTTGGGTAATGAATTTTGTAAGGCCTTTTCCCATGTGATTTTTTTATTCTTATATTTCACTTATATTTGATTATGTTTTCAAATGGGTGGAATCCAAATCCACCAAAATTGATGATGCTCATATTGTGTTTGATTTTATCTGAGAAAACATATTTTGTAGGTTTGGAGTACCCAGATCCATCATCTATGATCAAGGGATCGATTTTTTCCTACAATATAAGAGAGGAATTTCTGAGTAATTATGGGGTGCAACATAAAACATCAACACCCTATCACCCACAAAACAATTTCTAGATAGAATTTTCCAATAGAGAGATCAATGGACTTTTAGAAATGATTGTAAAACCAAATAGGAAGGGTTAAGGAAAAATGTTGGAAGACACGTTTTGGGATTATATGATAGCCTATAAAACCCCTATATTAATGAACCCATATAAGATTATTTATTGGTAAAATTTCCACCTACATATATAATTGGATTAAAATGTCTATTTGACGATTAAAGAGATAAAATTGGATCTGTACAGTGCGTGAGAGGTGAGAATACATAAAACGACACAGGAAGAATGAAATTAGAACAGTACCCTTTGAAAATTTAAATATTTAAAATGAAGGTACTAGAGTGGATCATGATCTTCTAATCCAATAGAAATAATTCCATCACAGAGACATAATGATGTTATAAAACATATGACTCCTACTGATTCCAGGTAGACATCATTCCAGATTGTAAGGCCCTTTTATAGTTACTCATGCCAATCCTTTTGATGTTGTGCATGATTAAAAATAAGAAAACCCAAACACATTCATTGTTAATGGACATAAGAAGAAGATGTACCATGGGAATCAACCCCAAGAACGAGTGGAGGATCTCAAACTCATCCAACCTACTTATCAATGAAACCCCATCATGTTATAACTATAATTAAAATTTATTTATTATAGTTCATAAATTTAGAATATGTTTACATGATAAATTAGTTTGAATTAATTTAGGACACTATATTATTTATATGTGGGTGAGAGAACATTTGCAGATTATTCATTTTAAAATTTTCATTTTTTATTTAAATTTTCAAATATTTCGGTCATTTTTTTAAAAAAGTGTGTTTTTTAGTTTTAATATGTTTTGAAACTTTTGTACTAAAGCAGAATACCCTTAGAAACATTGAATAAATGCCAATATTGAGAAACTAAATTGAAATATTCACTCAAAATAGATGAATGATGAAATAACCTTAATTTAAAATTGAATGTGAAGGAAGTTCATGAAAATTCTATTTATTTTTCAATCTCATTGAATGAAAAATGTTCTATATTTTTAATCCCTTCCTCAAGAGACATCTATACCAATATTCAATATATTATTTACATTTCCATTTTTCATCAAGGAATGAAGACATGATTGAATAATCATAACTTTTTGAGTAATCTAATCAATACCATGGATAAATCAATGACTTTAGTTATAAATGATTGATGAATTATTTCTATTTTAATCTAATAATAAATAAACCCTATTTATAATCTAACATTGACATTTAGTCCTTGTATCCCATTGTTTTCATGAATATATTTTTCAAGAATCCACATTACAAGCCAAGTATCCATATCTATCTTTATTTAGAGGCTTTTTAAATATCTATATAACACCCCATGATTTTAGTATGTGTTTTCATTTAAATACATAAAATATTTAATAGCTTGTAACATAATCAGCACTCAAATAAAATGATTTGTGATATATTAACATAAAAATTAGTAAATATAAATAAAATAAAAATTTATTAAACTTAAATTTTAAAATTTATTTTTATTGATGAAATTTAATATTTATAAAATAATTAATTTATATGATATGACTAAAATTATTCATTGATTAAAAGGGATACCTTTCAAATAACTATTTTTAAAGTGTTACATATTTGATTAATAAATTAGATTGATCAATTTTAAAAAATTATTCTGATAATATGTAATATTTTAATGTGTGAGGTAATATATTATCAATCCATTAATTAGAAATATATATAAAGAACACTTGAAGATTAAAAGGGACATTTTATATAAATCAGTTTTTATTATATTTCTTATTTTCATTCAAAATATAAATTTTTAAATTTTATAATATTAATTTCAATAAATTAACTTTCATTTTGAATTCATCATGAAAAAATTATCTTATATTTATTATTTAATCTTTCTAAAATGGTTTGATTTATAAGTAAATAGTAAAAAATGTCTATTTATAAATACTACCAATTTTATGACCTTATCATGATATAATAATAATTTAAATTTTTATGAAAAAATTTTCCAAGAAAAGAAATATTTAATAATTAATAAAATTAATTTAAAAATATAATATTGATCTTTAAATATTTGTTTTACATTTTTAAAATCAAAGTAATGTATCATTATAATAAATTAATTTTTTTGATACTTTTTATTAATTATGTAATTAAACATTTACATTTGTTATTAGATTGATTTTAAAGTCACATGAATATATTTTTTTATTCATAATCCCCTTAATTTGGTGATAATCAATTACATGCATTATTTTGGTATAAATTTACTTCTATGCTTGAAAAGGCATTTTTCTAAAAAATATTGTTTTTCATCGTGTTTTGAATACTTATATTAAAAAAACTAGAAACTCTTGGAATTTAATTCTGAAAAAAGGATTAAATATTTGGAATCATAGTAGTAAAATTACATGATAATTCCCATTTTTTTAGTCATAATAAAGAGTTACCCTGGTCAAAATATTACTCACTACGATAAGGGTTAAAAGTGTTAAAGAGGGGGATAAACTAAGAGATAAGGTTTAAAATATCTCTAAAACAATGATAAATTTTATTTTATGAGTGGATTTAGACTTTACCTTATCATATCCTTAAAATTAGACAAAATTAGAGCCACTTTACTTGAGAAATAAATTTATTATATTTTAATGTTTTTAATATAACAAGAGTTCCACTTCCATCACTTATAAAAGAGAACTTAAACTTCTCACTTATCCACACCACTGGAGCACCATATCTAGACCAAGATCTACTAAAATACCTTCTCAACACCACTACATAAGTTATAGAAGTTATGGACTTCCAAAATTACCCATAAAATACACCATAGGGTATTTTTCAAAAGTTATTATCAAAGGAATAGGTATATGTTCTTACCAGGATCTTTCAGTTTTATTTCATATTATGCCTCCTTAAAATCATCTATAATCTTTATAAAATAATTATATATGAATATTTAATATACAGAAATGTTTCTATTCTAATGGTAATATCATTTCTGATCTCCTTTTATCCAATGGGAAATGAAAATTTCGCTCATGAGTATATGGAAAATACTACCTCCAAAAAGCGATGTGTTTTGTTTTTTCATCATAACCTCAATGTATCTTAGGAACAGTTAAGAATTATTCGGATGGGGGGGGGAATCGGTGGTACAATATTTATTTAAAAATTATTTTTTTATTCAAATTAACATGACTAATTGAAGTCTTTGTCCCTCATCATTAATTCTCAGCCTCTCCCTACAACCAATAATTAAAATAAATCACAACACAAAAGGATTTTTACATGGTTTGGTATAAATACCTACTACTTGATGCAACTGGTTATTCCCCCCATTACAAATTCTTCACTCTATATAAAAGTTTATATCTTGGGAAAGTATCATTCCCATCAGAAATACATGTCATAGTGTTCCACTGAAGAGTCCCACTAGAGTTTTCACATTCCAACCTACACTAGAAACCAACGATTTCCATAGGAGGATATTTATACTACATCCCATTGACTTTATTTAGATTCCTACCAGTGACTTATTCTATTTTAGATTCCCACTATTAACATCTACAATCTTGAGTCACACATGATATGATACTTAGATAAAAATAACTCTATTGGATTGATACTACTTTTGAAATTCCATGAGTTGAAATATTCCTCCTAAATACAAACTGAATCACCTGATCTACACATGTATAATATTCGAGAACTATGAAAACTGATAATTAACTACCTAATAGTTCTCATTATCCATTGAAATTGAAATGATCTGGATGTATCTCAATACAATGACTACTTAAGTATATGCCTTCTAAATTTTTTCCCTATCTTCCGTCTCAAATCATCACAACACACTCAAAAAAGTATATAACAAGTTCATTTCTAAAAAATTATAACATAAAAAATAAAATTCATGGTTACCTCACATCTTAATAATTTATATTTATGTAATCACATAAATTCTGTAGATTTAATGCAAGTGTTATTTTAGGTGCATGCGTATATTTAATAGTGTAAGCAGATTACACTACCTCGATATTTATCTAACTATTGTGGTAGTTACACACTTTATAAGAACACATTAACTATATTTTGTATAGAAATATATTATTAAGATCATATAGAAAATACCTCATATTGATTATGAATATATATAACACATTCCACTATTTCTTCATGCAACTCAAGCTTGCGGTTGTATTTCAGTCATGCATATTATCACATGCTTGAAAATATTTATTTGTGAAATCATGGAAAGTATCTATTTATTTTATCCAGTATTAGTTCCCCTAACATATATCTTAAAAATCTTAAAATCTCACAGAACTAAATGTTTCTTCAGATAGCATTGTATGAGTATTTTAATCATGCACTAGCTCATATAATCCTTCATTCTTCATGAAATCATGAGGGATAATTAACATAGAAAAGACATGGAACATTATCATTAGTACAGAGTGATTCTGCATCCATGTTTCAGTATATATCTCTAAAAAATATCTATTTGATATTCATTTATCTCATAAATAAAATATGCATGTTTTTAGGTATTTATAGACAACACCGCCAAATGAACTCCACCACCCCAAATATGTGTGCACTGACTTAACTCATGCAATGTGATTTCATTAAATCATTCATTATATCAAAAATCACCATTAGAATTTCAAAAAAGTACCTTCCATCACACTATATATGATTATAACATATTTTATTGATGTAAACAATGTTGTAAGATTTATGGATCATACTTGATTTTAGGATGCTAAAATGGAACTCGAAAGATTCAGTTCGATCACCCGAACACCACAATATATAGATCCCTATGAACAGAAGACCTATAATGAGACATGAGGAAGAAGACATCCATTGTCTTTGATAAAACTGGCCAGATCTAGTAGAATAGAGATCATACATTCTTTATGTATCTTGTTAGAGGATTAATTATGTTATGATACACCCAATTTTCACATTGATTATAACTTTAGATTCCTATATCCTTTTATAACAATGTTCTCTATATATATTCCAAATGTGAGTATGGGGTCTTATCCCAATACCCATTCTAATTGAATCATGCCGGTATAATTCTCTGTTGATGTACCATCCACACACTATGGAGCCACTATAATCTCACGCACCTCCCTTGGTGTTCTACTCACACCCAATGTTGTCATGCTAACTAGTTAGGGGTTGACTACCCACAAAATTAATAGATATTGTTCCCTTTATCTTGGAAATGTAGTTTCCTATTTATTAATATAATTTAAATCAATTATATTTATCCAAAATGATTAATATTATTTTATAAACCTCACCACAAAAACAACTTGAACAATTTCATGCAATTAAAAACAATCATTGAAACCATCAACCCAATTCTTCAAATAATTGTGCACAATTTATCCTCATTGACGCATGGCTTTAGAATTAAAAACATACCATTTATCATCTCACTCATGTTGAGTGTGTTTCAAAAAAAATCATCATCATCACTCACATGTTGACATCATCATCGTACCAATTCAATCATCCTTATTAACAACAAATGCAATTCAAATCAAAGGGAAGTTCAATCACCCCCTTTCAATTTGTTTTCACAAAACCACATCAAGGTCAATTTCTGTTTTTTCTCACTCACACATATAAAAAATGAATAAAAATAACATGTATAGGAGATCTATTATCATTAATAATATTATTCTCCCTTTAAAATGATACATCATATTTTTTTATCAAAGTGACTTTATCCAAATTACACTAGGTCTACATGGGAATACCAAGAGTAGAAGACAAGATTTTATAACCAAGGTGAAAATTTTTATCAATGATCAAACAAAAAAATGATACTAATTTCAAATAACTTTCACCTCATACCTTGGATATTCATAGATAATTAATTCATGGAAAATATTTATCTGAAACTTTTCTAAAGAAACAAATCAAAAATTTCAAGTGAAAATAAACATATAGATCCCCCTTTTAGCTCAATATCAACTCACTTTTTATAATAGGTTTTCTTGAATATTAAAATTATGAATTTGAGAGTGGTTATCAAATAAACAAGTTTTTTGAATATTTAGTAGCTTTAAATAAACTATTACCCCCCTTAATGGATGCATCCATCAACTTTAATTCCATTCATGTTACTAATAAAATAATATACATATAAGGGAATAAGGTGGGACCTATTTTTTCCTAAATAGCACTCGGGATGAGTGTTTCCTCACAACCATTCCCTTTACTTCTTCCTTTTGAACTCAAATTTTGAAGATTTAACAATCACATAAATATTCATCATAGTTTTCATTCTCAAATTCTTCACATAAACAACTTCTTCATGTGCAGATGTCTTCTCCAGGTTTGTAAGTAAATAAAATATATTTTCTTTTAATTACAGAGAGTTTTACATGTCATATCCAACTTGTTCACATGGATTATTTTGAGTCTCTTGACAATCACTAGTAAATAACTTATTATGATATTCAATATCTTATTCTGAATAAATATTCTTACCAAAATATTGAGCATCAATTTAAGATTTATCAACTTTTTTAGAAATTGTTAGTCGATATGAACAAATTTTCAAACATTTTTTATTTGTATGATCATCCTTTTTATATGTATGATAGTAATTCATAGAGGTACATTACTTACACTCTTTTTCCTATTATTATTCTTCCATTCTAAATAATAAGGATCATATCTATTTAATTTACTCATGAATACCTCATTCTTTGTTTGATTTAATCTAAATATAAAAAAATACTTTATGTATGCAAAACTATTTGGTATTAGAACCTTTAATGGATTTATTTGGTAGTATGTTATTATATTTTCTTCATAGATCCTCTTAGGTTCATGCCTAATTCCTATCAATGAAATGTTATATACGAAAGATTGGGCATTATTCCCGTAAGTTCAACAACATAAATAATCACCATTGAACTATGATATTCTATTTATTTATGATAATTCACTCCATAAAACCCATGATATCATCTTTTTGTAACCCTTGATAGATTTTTACAAGGAAAAATGTTATTTTTGTAATCTTACATTCACCATTTGATTTGGTAAAATTCACCTCTGTTGACCTCTTTTCCCTCACAGATTCATCTATACTATTAGTGATATCATATCTATTTTGAAACTATTACTTATTAAATGTACCTTTTCTTTTGAAACCTTTCATCACACCAGATTGAGATAACTCATGTTTTATCTCAATGAACATATTGAAATATTATTTACTCTTCTTTGATACATTTTGGACTGTTAGACACATTGATTATGTCACTGACTACTCTTCCTCCTTGTAAGTATGTTTATCTTCAGGATTACTCATAATATTTTCTATCTTATCTACCTTCAATACATAATTATTATTTTTATCAACAATATATATTTTAATTCAATCATGATCTTCCTTTTTAGTAGCTAATTTTTTATTTCTATTTTCTAGATTCCACTTGTATTTCATGAGTTGAGTGTTTTTATCAAGAATACTTTCCAACTCTTCTTTTATCCTACATTCTGGATCTATTTTAACATCACCGTCATTATCACTACATGAAGAATTTGAGAATTTTGAAACATGAGAAATGAAATTGAGTTTATATTTGGAAGAACTACTAGATGATTATTGTTCTTATGCATGATTTTTCAAAAAAATCATCATTCTATTAGGGAGTACCTATTCTTCCTCTTTTCATTTCTCCCTTTATGAGGTTTCTCAATTTCATTATTATATTCCAATTTACCAATTTTCATTGGGAATTTTTTTTAAAATGTACAATGCCATTAAAAAAAATAACTTGTGTAGTTACTTTTTTTCCACTTTATGTTTTCCCTTTTTGAAACATAATTTAATAAGAGAAATAATTTCATGGAGTTATTCACCAAGTCCATCATCATCATTAGAAATTTATCACCCCAACATGGGATCCACTTAACTAGTGCATCGGGTCAAAGAGACACTGAGATGTAGGAATGCCTCCCCAAATGCCAATGGATAATAACTAGATGTGAGGGTCTATTAGTTGATTATGTTGATATTATACCCTCTAGTAATGACAATAGTAATGTTATCATAATACAATCATTTCAAAAGAAATTTAAAAGATTAACAGATGAAATATTAAACAATTGACAAAACAAGCCAACATTAATAGAGTTATACATATCAGATAGAGTATACTCATTCTATATGATTCATAAAAAACATGAATGACCTCCCAATGGTCGATCACATAAGTGAATACTCCAAACTAAAAAAAGACATGATCATGATTCAAAAGAAACCCTAGGGTTCATCTTCCATCCATCCCATGCTCTCGTGAAACCCTAATCACTATAGTTTAATGCATGATCCTGATCCCTTAAATGATATCAAAGTCACAAAGCCTTAATGCATATCAAGGGGACATGTTGCATATAGGAATGAACTCAGTAGGACACCACCCATTTGTACCTATCATGCATCAATATTTATACCAATTTATGCATACAGAAATAAATAACAAATACACTCATGTTGAAAATACATGACCTTATTTACTCATTCTCAACATCCCTAAAGAATCATTTACTAGTATATGCCAACATCGAAAAAGGAACTATTTATCCAGAGTTAATCATACCCCAATAAACATTAGTCTATTATCCATAGAATGTACACCATCACCTCATGCTAACCAATATAGCATTTAATAGATTCTTGACTAAAACCAATGTCCAAACAACACACATAAAAATTATGCTACAAGTCCCTTAAATATTCATTCATCAAATCATTATCAACTTAACATAACAAATTTCTATGGCACGACGATGCCCATCATTCAATAAATATATCTCATCATCCTCAAAATCATAGGAAGCCTCAACTCCCATCCAATGGCTTCACACTACAGAGTTTGGATTTCTATGGTGAGCACCTCCTCCATAACAGATGCTCATCACCATCCCTTATGCTTCACATAATATTGAGGCCTCCACCCATATTGAGTGGTGAACTCTTCCTCATAGTGTTCCTTACTGTTTTCATAAGACACCAACGATGTTATCGTGGAATCAAAGTGGGAATAAATAACCAAAATTATCTAATACACACCAACCAATAAACCTCATTACCACATGAAAACCAAATAACTCAATTATTTCATGGTAATAACCATAAACCTCATCTTGGTGATCACATCACCTCATTTATAATGGTCAATTCCATCCCATATATCGCAATACATTCCCAACACATTCCCATGGAACAAATGTAATCACATAACAATTTTGATTAATTAACCAACTAGCACATCATGACCTACCAAAAATTGAAACCTCATTTCACATATACCATGCGATACCTAGCTCAACAAATTTAAATAGACAAGAACATTCCCAATGGAATCTCTCCATGAGTTTATTTTCTATACATAGACTAAATTACTGTTTATGTCATGGCTTCCTCGACTATCTCAGAGCCACTACCAATGGCTCGAGATCATGCCATCCCTTAGTGGCCTCATCCCAACCCTCAAGGGACCTATACTGTGCATGATCTAGCGGTAACACTTCTTCGCCCATCTATTTATCTACCATATCCCATATTGGTAGCAAAATAATGAAGACCAAATACCATGTCTAATAGAAATAATAATATTCATATATCATAAATATGAAAAAATGTAACAGGCACCATATATCAGCACCCTTACACTTCTCTACCACACTCGTATCACATATCATCCTGACTCACAACCCCCTACATACCCATATCAGGGTTAGGTATCACATATCATGCATATCAAAAATCACAACTCTGGGGTGGATGAGTAGAATTTACCAAGAATCAATGATGGAAAAAACTATTTTGGTCATTGTTGACATTTTAAACAGCCCATCGCTTTCCTTTATCCCCCTCTACCTTTATCAGAGTCAGGACTACATGAAACATACACATTGGATCACATGTAAATATCATCGAGAACCATGTACATGTGTTGGAAGAGTAGAATTCCACCAAGTGACTATATATGAAAAAATATAAACATGGTTTTGAAAATTTAAATAGCCTAACCCCTTTTCTCATATTCCAGTTTCCATATAATGGTCACATTCACATACATATATCAGATGAGACTAAGTGCCTACTAGGATATATAAACACACCTCCCTTATCATACCAGGATGAGGGTCAAAATTCCAAAGACCAATAACATCACACCCTAGTGCACCAATAAATGATGAAATATATCAATTGTAGTAGAACAAAACATTACATCAATTTTCATTCCCTAGAAACTTGGCCTATTGCACGTGCATGTGGCTACGGGAACCCAATCATGAGATCTTACCCTGTTCTGAATAGATCCTTCTATCTTGTCCACCCTAACCCTGGAAGTAATAAAAAAAATGAAAAGAAACAATGCTAATACCATTTTTTGAACCTTGATCTAAGACCCACTAAATTGGTTATTTAGGTCGGAGGGCCATTGTGCCCTAGGTGCACCTCCCCATACACCAAAGGCCGTTAACTAGTAGTAAGGGTCTATTTGGTGATTATGGGGAGATTTTACCATCCAATTTTGATAAAAATAATGTTCATATAATACCATAACTTAGGAAATAATGAAAAAATCTAGATTAAGAAATAATAAAAAATGGAAATAACAAGCCACAATCAATAGATTCGTACTTAACATATTGAGTTTACACATTCCATATCAATCATCAAAAATACTCAAGATCACCTGAAGGACAATAATATAAGTACATGATCAAAATTATATAAGATACCCCATATTGATGTAGAATAACCCCCATTTTCTGTCATGCATCCATCCCATGCACCTTTTCATCCTAGACACTTTGGTCCAGCGCATGACCCCAATCACATACCTAATATCAAAGCCATAAATATTCCCGTGTCATAAGGGGCCCATGTAGGGTTCAAGTATGAACTCAGTAGGACACCTCAATGTGTTTCTGTATTACATACATATTTATACTAGTGTATGGATATGTAAATAAATATAAAATACACTCATGAAAAAAATACATGACCAGATTTACTCATTTTCAATAGCCATAGGGAAGTATTTTCATGCTTCATCCAACATCAAATAAGGAACAATGTATCCATGGTTAGTCATACCCAAATAAATCTTTGTCTCTTATCTGAAACATATCACCAAGTCCCTCGTTATATCCAATACCACTTGTAGATTCATGTTGAGTACAATAGTCCTCTCAATGACATACCCAACAATTATGTCCCAATTACCTCAGACTTCTGTTCACAAAATCACTATTTAATCAATAGCCTGACATCCCAGGGCATGGTGATACCCATCCCTTAAAAAAATTCCTATTGTCGTAAAAAACAAGTTGATCCTCATCCCGAATTTTAAGGCCTCACATCATCAATCGGGGCATTCTATGGTGATCACATCCTCCATAACTGATGGTCATCATGATCCCCTAAGTTGTATATACTAAAGAGACCTACACCCACATTGAGTGGTCAAAACCACCTCACTATGTCCGTTCCAATGTACACATGAATTCAATAGCGCTATCAGCCAATACAGGTTAGTGGAAATCATTAATAGTACATAAGACACACTAATAGGTGAACCACATACCTGTTTGAAAACCACATTACTCAACTGCAAAATGGTCATCTCCATCCAACACAACCTTATGATCACATAATGTCAATTCTGATAGTCAATAAGAACCCATATATCTCAGTCCATGGATAATATGTTCCCATGGAACCAATGTAATCACATCAAATTTTAATTAATTAACAAAACCACACATCATGCCATACCCAAAATGGAAACCCCATATCACATATACCATTCCATGCCTAGATCAACAATTTTAAAGAGACTTGAACATTCCCTTCAGTATCTCAAAAATCATAATAAAATGTTTTAAAACTAAGAATTTATTTAGATCGGTTTCATCTAGATGACCCCACCCACACATATTTAATTACACACCCCCTAGAGTGCATATAAACTAGGATAAATCTTGGAACCACCTTCCTTATTCTTTCAGGTGATCACTTATCAAATATCGACCATTAATCCAAGTCAAAATGGATGGAATTGAAGAATTTTCTAATCAGCCTGTATATAGGGTAAATGATCTCCAATGGAAATAACATTCTAAAAAGTTAGATAAAATAATCCTTTAAAAATATTATTAGTAGCATCACAACTATCTATCCAACACACCTGAAGATGCTCAAATAAGATCCTAAACAATGTAGATAGACATAATCTATAGGGGAAGGTTAAGAGATCCGTGGTTGGAGGGAGGCATATAAAATGGGAGAAGAAACTGGGATAAGAAAGGTTAAATAAAGATATGGGAAAAAGTAATTTCACACCCTTTTATGAACATACCATTAAAGATATATGATTTGGATAACCATGCACTAATAGAGTTATGCCACTGTCCAAAGGGAACCCCACATCACACAACTAGGCACACAATTTTTCATACCATATTCATCACATACAGATCACCTCTATAATAAAATATATAATTCTCAAACAATTGTGTGTCCCACTCCACATGGTTTGACTAAAAAACATCTAGAAAAAATGTCCCACTATGTTTCCCCTAAAGGTACACATTGTTTGAACAAACCGTTCACCCAAACCTGTACCTTCTGAAAATTAGTTTTTGATCCCCGATGCTATCAAAACACATCTGAACACCCAAAAGACACCCTAATCCTTAGACCCATAAAAAACAGATTTATAAATCCTTTGGATTTAAGTTTCAAAGAAAAAATAAAATTGGTCCTATCCTCCAAATGAAAAATTCAAATTTACCTTGAATTCCAACCCCTACAAAAACATGGGATATTAGAATAATAACCTGATTCAGAAAGATCTACATCATTGTCTTTTCTTTTTCTTATAAACTCAAATAATATATCTTTTTTTTCCTTCCTTTATTAATCTAGAGGCTTTATAATTTCATAAGCTATGATAATATTATGTAAATCATCCAGTGAAATGTACTCCATATCTTTTAAGGATAAAACCTTGAAATCAAATCAATCTTATAAATTTATCGGATGATTTTTCAAAATTATTTTTTATTCCAGATCCCCACCAAATCCATATATATTAATTATTATCTAATTGAATATAATTAAATATTCTTTAATTATTTAATAATTCCTTTAAATTTATTCCTAAAACACTATACTTTTTTCCTCTTATAAGACCCTCCAAATTTAATGATCCACTTGTCTCAATTAGTTTTCCGAAGTTCTCCATTTATAATGATATTTCCAGGAGAAATGTAAAGTTCTAGCTCGTGTATTTTTTCCCCTAAGTTGTTTCTTCTTAATCTTCTTATTATAAAATTTTTATATAATCCATAATACAATTATATAAATATTATTTACATACTTAATGTTAATTATATTACTGTAAAAAATATTATTAAATTCATTCCATCAACTATGAAAAAATAAATAATATCGGTCATGCATATGTGCGGAGTACTGCCTCCATGAAGCGTTGTGGTTCATTTTTCATCACCGCATCTCATGACTAGAAACAAGATTGTATTTGAGGAATTAATATGTTTTATATTTAAAAATTGTTTTTCTCAAATGGTGATTTTTTATATAAGTTCATTCCATCCCATTCATTGAGAAGTGGAAATGTTAGCCATGCATATGTTCAAACAACCACCTCCACGAATGTTGAATTTCATTTCTCATCACCACCATTAAATAATGATTATTAGAATTAACTTAAGGAATATATATAATATTTATGAAATTATTAAGCTTTTGTAAAAATTATGTGATCATTACATAAAGAAAATTTCTTACTCACTAAATGAATATAACATAATCCTGTTTGGGTTGGTTTTTCCACCTATGTGAACATTGTCATAATATTTATATAATGAATTATTAAAGAATATTATATAATGATAATATCATTTATTAATCAAATATATATTATTTTTTAATTATTTTATAATGGTGTTATTAATATTTAATATATGTATTAATATAACACATCTTGATCATTAAACACACCAAAACTAGTTCTTTGTAATTTCTATTTTCAAAAACCTTAAATTTAACATTAACAAAATAAAATGGGGTATCATTAATTATTTAAAATTAATATTATATAATGTGGGATAATCTGAGAATGATGAATTTTATTTAATATAAATGAATCAAAATTTCCATTACAAAACTAATCTAAAAAAAGAAATTAGAGTTTCTAGCACCCGAGGAATAAAATATACTATAACAGATTAATAATTTTTGTAAAAATGTTTATAAATGAAGAGCATAATTGGAAATATATATGAATAAGAGTATTAAATTGGTTATTAAAATATTAATTTTTTTTATAAATAATGTTAGATCACTCCCAGCTAATATGGTATAATAATTAGGGTGTTTTGTCTCAA
The DNA here is from genome assembly GCA_963277665.1 of Viscum album. Classification (NCBI taxonomy): domain Eukaryota; kingdom Viridiplantae; phylum Streptophyta; class Magnoliopsida; order Santalales; family Viscaceae; genus Viscum; species Viscum album. The sequence goes on from OY728121.1 coordinate 1,124,341,024, forward strand.
CTTAGTTTTATTGAGACATGATTTTCTATACACCTAATATCATCAAAATAGTGTTTATACTACCTATTTTATATATAATATCATGAATTATATTTTATTCATGGAATTTTCTGTTCAGTTTCAAGCCCCATATTTTAGGGTTTTTATGAAAATGTTTCCTAACTTCTAAAGGATATTAATAACTAAAAGCTTATTTCATTTAGTTATGATGTTTATTATTGACAAATTTATTCCATACAAGGGTTCATAAACCATAATATTTTATTTTCTAATAGTATCCTGGAAAACATTGCGATTTTTATTAATGTATCCCACCATGATGAATTTAATCCCACAATAAGTATGAAATTGTTGAAAATAATTATCATTCTATTAAATGATGATATTTGTTCCTGGTCTATATTTTCCCTTCCCACCAATGTTTTCCTTAATATTTGGAAACCAAATTTTGTGTTATATCTTGTGATTTTTATCTTTCCATTCTACAGTTTTTGAAACTATGTTTTATTAATAATTTTTATAATATGGGGTTTTAAAAAAAGTATTTTCAAATATTCAAAAGGTTTTCCATGCTTGATATTATGTTTTATCTTCCAATCCAAATTTATTATAAAAAACTTCATATACATTTGAAGACTTTTTTTACATAAGATCCTTTTTAATATTAAATTTTTTCAAACTTTTTCACATTACCTTATTTGAAATATATTTTCATTGTGACCCATAACATCCTTCTTTAAGAGTATGAAAAAATAGTTTACAAATAACTTCCACAGTTTCTCTAATCGTAAAATACTACTTCCTTGTGATGTTTTTTTTCAATGTTTTGAAATTGTTTTATAAATGATATTGAAAAGAAAATTAAATGGTCTTTTATTTTAAAAAAACAAAAGATTGATTTGGAAAATGTATTCTTGATTTATAAATGGAATTTAAATTCTTTTATTTTTCTTAAGAAAATAAATCTTAGTGTTTTTATATCTTCTAAAAAAACTTTTTTTTAATAAATATTTCACTTTTAAAAATTGTTTTCTTAAAACCAATTTTTTAAGGTTTATTTTTATATATTTTACCAATATCATTTCATTAATTTTAAAAAAAATTAATGAGTTTTCAAGCCTTTCAAACAAGGGTTATTCTTTTTTATTTTTCAACTGATTTAACTAATGATCTTAAAATGTTATTTTTTATCTATATCATCGTACATAATCATCCCTATGTTACACTAGGGATATTTTTATTATAGCATCCAACTTATTTCTATGACTATCTAATGATATGTTCTTGGAATTTTTTTCATGAAATTCATGTCTTTTCAATGGGTAAATTAAGTGATGTATGAATTATGATTGTTTTCATGTTCTAATAAAACATTTAAGTATGTAAGATTATTATTATTAACAAATTATGGGTCTAGTATTTCCCTCTAATAAATTAATTAAGGATTTATATCACAGTATATTACTTTGGAAATTATTAAATTATTCATAATACTATATGTTATGTGAATCTAGTAGTGATTCCTACTCTACTATGTTTATAGGAATCGGGTAGTGTCATCTGCTCCACTATAGGAATGAGGTAGTGATTCTTGATTCACCATGTTATTGGAAAGTGGTAGTGATTCCCACTCAACAATTTTAAACCTATTTTACTTCTATATTTTACTTTTATGCTTTATTTTCCTAAAAATTCATATATTATTCCCATTATTATGCTTCGTGGACTATGTTTATTATCTCATGTATCCAAACTCTTATGAAATGTAATATGTTTTCTATTTGGAGGTTACATGTAATTCTATCATTAATTATGGAATACTCATATTATTACTTGATATTTTTAATAATATAATTTTCCCCTACTCATTCTTTCTCTCATGGTTATCATCTAACCCTTGATGAAAAATTGACTGGTATTTTCTTCCATGGAATGTATGCTTATCCTTTTCTAATGTTTTTATTTCATAGGTTATTAATATGAGTATAACTTATGGGAATTCTATAAGGGAGTCTCTTGTGATTCAATTATAGATAATTCTTAACAATTTTTTAAAATGTGTTACTTATGTATCAAATCCTCAAAGACACTAGAACATCTTGTTTCTAGGATTTTGAGATTATATTATTGGTTGTAATGTTTAACTAATTGAATTAATGTAAAATAATGATATTATTATATTTTGAAACTTTTTATGTTGTATGTTTCCAATGTATTTTGAGAATCATGTATGTATCTAGTCTCCCAAGAGTGTTATACACTTTAATACTTTAGTATAAAATCTCAAGTATCTTATACCAATGAAATAAATTAGACACATGATATGTGTTACTATAGTTATAGATTTTAGAGTTTCATTCATATAAATTTTAGTAGGAACATTTAGAACTTGATTTTATTAGATCATTATCACAACAATAATTTTGATAAACACCTATAAAGTTTTCTATCTTTTTAAGAATTTTAATGTTATAGATTAATATTCATAATTATTTGAGATAATTAAGCATATTTTATTATTTAGATATGGTCCCTAGAGGAAGGAATGAAAAATATATCAACACCCATAATCAATGTAGGGATTTACCTCCTAATAAATTCAACATGGATGGTGTTATAAGTGAGTAGATTATTACTATATTAGAAATGTTGACTCAGGTTGTTACTAATAACCTAGTCCATTTGGAAGAACACATTTCTTCACATTACGATTCAATGACTTTTGACTACTTTATGTTGTATGTATAAGAACCTTGCTCTTAATTAGACATTAATACATTATTTATTACATGATATCACAGTTAATACAACCCCAAAATTTTGATAAGTATAGTGTATTTGGGACTTAGGTACGTTACAAAACTACTTATAACATGGGACAAAAAAGAATTATTGAAAACTTCCTTGGAATGATCATAATAATCCATCAAACATTAAACTACATGAAATATCCTGGGAACATACATAAAAATGGTGATTTATAAAGCCGAGAAAGGGAATAAATAGAACCATAGATTGAGGAATAAAATAAATTTTATACAATATTCATATCAATACAGCATAAAAAGAATATGAATAATAGGGCATGATATATCATGATTATCATAACATAGGAAATGTGGAAACAACATAAAACACTACATCATAAACATAAGTCTATACTAAACCCACCATGAAATCATTGTGGAAAAAGTACCATAAAGGAATCATATAAACCTCTATTCCAACATGATGTATCATGATACAAACCATTACCCAATGCATTCAAGTGCTATCAGAGAGCACCCTTCAAAATCATTTCATTCTCATGCTTAAGTGTTCCACATAAATCATACAACATGGATTATTTCAACATAATAATTTATTCCCCAATCAAGGAACATAGAATAAATACATGTATGTCACAAATAAATAAGTATATGTGTATAAAGGTGAATATCCTTGATAGATAAATGGGTATGATATTTACAACATTGTGATTTCCGCATGGAAAACCACAGTGCGATTTCGACAGCATAACAATGTCATATAAAAATTCAAAAAATGGGTTGATTTGATAGAAATGTTTATTTCATCATTTATACATGAAATGGAAAGTAATATGGAAATTTAATTATATTACCCATCATAAGGAATTGGAAATATAATGTGTAACAAAATAAATAATCTTGAAGAAAAACAAGAATGAAAAAGAACCGTTATAGAATTGCGTCATGGTAACAGGTGTACGTAAAGGTTATTAGGAAGGTTAAATTAGAGTTACAAGGGATATAATAATTTATAAATCAAGTGGAATGTAAGGGGGATACTTAATAATCTATCCTAAAATAAGTGAATGGAATTTAAATGTACTATAAAAAATGATGTGATTGATAAAAATAGGAGAGAGAGAATCCCTTAGTGGAAATTGTGACTCCAAAGGAATTGGGGAGGATTCTTGGAATATTGGGGGAGCCTTAGGAGGACACTATAGAGTATATGGTAAAGTTAATATGTGATTGAAGTTGTTTTAATGAAGATAAATGAGAGATTCTTTGGGTTTATATAGGAAAGGTGGGATATTTCTTTATTATTTTTGTTTTGGACACTACATAATAAAATATTCAAAACCAAAAATACTACCATAGTTTTTTACCATGTTTTATACCAAATGGAAGTATTTTACATTATTTTATAATTCCAGGGTCCACATATAACAAAATTATTCCCTTACTTATGTGGAGGTGAGTCACACTCTCAAAGAAATGATTTAAAAATCTTAAAATATATTATAAGTATTCGAGGATTCACTAAGGCTTTATAAAAAAATCAAATAAACATAAAATCACATTATTTTATAGGAAAATATTATATTTTTCATATTATACCTTTTGTAGTATTTATTAAATCACTATTTGGCCCTTATGATGTCATAGAACACAAAGTATATTTATACAGTATTTAATGTTTTTCAAAAAAATCGATTGTCTAAGAAAATAATGAAAAATTCACCATTAGATAATTTTGACATCATGATTCCAAAAATAATATTATTTTTATCTAAATAATTTTCTAAATTTGTGAAATTTTAACTTTTAAAAATAAAAACTGACATTTATGAAAATTAATAGGTTTGGACAATAACAGTTTTCGAAGCCTAATAAATATTACATTTGAAATCATTAAAAGTATATAATAATTTATATTTAATAAAAGTTATTTAATAATATTATTTTTTAAAAAATATTATTTATTTAAAAACATCCATTATTAAATTAAAATAATGGTCTTTTTTGAATTTTAATATTAAAAAAAATACTATTTGTGGTTTAAAAATCATGTATAAAGTAAAAATATATATGATGAAAATATATTCATTATTTTATACAAATATATTTTAAATACTGATATTTATATTGTCTTGATACATATCCCTTTATTACACCATTATACTCTTAATGAGTATGGTGTGTGATGGTGGGGCTTTCAGGGTGTTGTTTAGTGAATATGGTTTGGCTCATGATCTCAATGAGCTTCGATATACCCTATAAATGATTTCACTCATGATTAAGTTTTTGGATCTTGGATTGGGATTGGTTTAAGTAAAATCATATAAATTCAATCTCCCTTAGAAGTTCTAACAAATGGGCTTCATAGGGTGTGATCCTACTATTTGAGGCCATCACTTCGTTTTTCTGTAAAAAATGGAATTTTTAAAACCCTATATTTATACTAGTCATGTTATCATTGTTGAAAAATTATATTATCAATGTTAAATATACTTAATAGTAATTTAAAAATCCAATTGGATAAAATAGAATAATTGCACATGTTTTCTATAACCGTAAGACATTTAATTAATTAAAAAAGGGGAATTTTATTCATAAAATTTTGAGTTATTAGAATATTCCCCCCTTTAGAAATTTTTATCTAGAAATTTCCATTTCAAACACTGAAAAAGATGAGGATAAATATGATTCATCACTTCCTCCGATTCCCACATTTCTTCCTTAATCTTTTGGTTTCTCCACAATAAATTAATGAGGGGAGTTGTTTTATTTTTTAAAACTTTTTCCCTACGATCTATGATCTTCACTAGCTGCTCCTCATAGGAAAGGCCATTCTGGTACCATCTCTAGATTTAGTACATGTGATGAGTCTATTATGTACAACCTCATGAGGGACACATGGAATACATCATGTACTTCAGACAGGTTTGGTGGGAGTACTAGCCAATAAGCCACTAGTCCAATGAGACCAAGGATCTAAAAGGGACTGTGTAACTTAGATTAAGATTTCCCATCATTCCAAATCTCATCACTCTCTTCCATGGAGATATGCAGAGAAATACCATGTCTCCAACAACAAACTCTAGGTCATGTCAATGATTGTCAGCATAGATCTTATACTGACTCTGATAAGCATTGATTTGTTACTGAATGGTCTTAACCTTATCTTCCAAATCCTCTACAATTATAGTACCTCTATGTTTTCATTCCCCTACATCATCCCAACATGGATGTGTTCTAAACCTCTTCCCAGAAAGGTATTCACAGGGATTCATTTGGATTCTAGCGTGTAAAATATTCTGGTAAGAGAACTCAGCCAAAGGAAAATGTTGGTCCAATCTACCTTTGAAGTCCATAGAACATTCTTGTAACATGTCTTCCACTTTCTGAATATTCCGCTCAGACTAGCCATTAGTTTTAGGATGATAGGCCGTACTGAAATTTAGCTCAGTGTTTAGTGTATATTGAAATTTTTTCTATAACATTTATGTTAATATTGGGTCTTGATTAGATATAATCGATAGTTGTACTCCATTATGCCTTACCACTTATTTAATATATATATATTCCAATTGATCTAGTGAGAAATTCTATCGAGTTTCAATGATCTATGCAGTCTTTGTAAGAAGATACATAACAACCCAGATATCATTATTTCTTGTGGATTCCTTTGGAATTCTTGTGAAAAATCCTTGGGGGATGTTTTCCCATTTTCATTTTGGTATGTGTAATTGTTATTTCATCCCCTTAGAATTCTTCCTTTCATCCTTCACTTACTAACATACCAGGAAAATTGATGTATATTCCTCAATCTCATTCTTCATGTTGTCCCCCCAATAGTGCTCTTGGAGATCTCGATACATCATTGCGTTTCATGGGTGAATATAGAAAGTCAAAAAATGTGTATAATCTAATAGTTCCTTCTTTAACTTAGTATTTGATTGAACACATAGTCTTGACCCAAATTTCACAATTCTTACATCATTAACAATGAAATCCAAGGATTTCACTTATCTTATAGTTTCCACTCTCTTCTAAATTCCCACATCAACTTTCTAAGAATCCTTTAACCATTCAAAAAATATAGTTATGTAATCATATTTTAAAGGAATTATGTTATTCCATTATTTATGATTACCATTTACATCCTCTTTAAATCCAATAAGATTGGATCATTTTCAATTATCATCAATGATATAATTAATGGGTCCTTTATACTTAGAGAAAAAGACACCTTATCTGCTTTACCAAGATGTCATTGGATTCAGTACTCATAATCCTTGATGAGCTCTAACCATAATTATTGGTTCATATTAAGCTCTTTCAATGTGACTATTTATTTTAGGCTATTGTGATCAGTATATATCTCATACTTCTCTACATAGAGATAATGATACCAGATTTTAATTGAAAAGGTCACAAATTCCAACTATAGATCATGGGTGGGACAGTTTTTCTCATGAATTTTCAACTGCATTGATTCATGTGCAATTCCTTTGTCATTATTCATCAACACACATTCAAATACCTTCTCCAAATCATCGCTGAAAATTATGAAAAGTTCCCCACTTGTGGGTAGTGTGAGAACAGGGGCAGTGATAAGGTTCCTTTTCAAATCCATTAATCATTATTCACATTCTTCATTCCATGATAATTTTACTATCTTCAAAGATATCTTGGTATAATGGTCTGATAATCATGATAAAAATCTCACAAATCGGTGATAATATCTAACATACCCTAGGAAACTACTGATATCAGTCACAGATGTTGTCCTTTATTATCCTTTAATTTTTTTCTTTGATGGATCCACACATATCCCATTTCTTGTGCTGATATTCTCTATTAATGATACATCCTTTAAGAAGAACTCACACATGATGTATTTCTCATATAGATTCTCCATTTTCAAGGTCATTATCATAGTACTCAGATGTTAATCATGCTCCTCCTTAGTTTTGGATTATATTGGACTATGTTAAATAAATACTACCACAAATTTGTTTAGGTAATATCTAAAGACTCTATCAATAATTTCCATGAATATTTATAGATAATTAGTGAGTCTTAAAGGCATAACTATGATCTCATAGCGCCCATAACTTGTATGAAAAGCATCCAAGGGGATATCCACCTCCATCACCCTTAATTTCTAATATCCTAACTACATATCCACCTTGCAGAAGTATTTTTCACCACAGAGATGATTTATTAAGTCCTCAATTCATGAAAAATGATAGGTTTTCTTTATTGTGATCTTGTAAAACTAATGGTAATCAATGAAAAGGCACATTTCCCCATCATTCTAGTTTACAAAGAGGACTTATTCACTCCATGTTGAACCACTTTGGCATATAAACAATTTATCCAAATTATCCAATAGTTGGTACTTTATCTCCTCAAGTTCCATAATATCTATCCTATATAGAGTGTTGGATATTAGCACCATTCTTGGAATAATATCGATTGAAAATTCAACCTCCCAGTTGAGAGGAAGATTAGGAAATTCTTTGAGAAACACATCAGTGAATTTCCTCAAAATAAGTATGTATTTGAGGGTGGTTCATTCCAAAGACTCAATTATATGAGAAATATAAGCATTCTCATGTGGTAGTAATATACATTATTGAGATGATGGTGCTAAATAAGATTTATCCTCCTCTTTGCACTTATATAGAATTGGGGGTCGATTTTCCATTTAGAGAGTGATTTACATATTTTGGGAAATTATTTTATCTCTATATAGGGAAAACTAATCCTTTCCCAGAATTGTATCAAATTCCATCGAAGGGAGTATGAAATTTTTCACCTGTATGTTCAACCCATGAACTTTGACAGGGGGTAATATACTTTTGATGAAATAATTTCCCAATTTTCTTTTTTCACGGACATCTCTACATCCGAGATTTGTGTGGGTGTTTGGGTTGTTCTCCTAAACTATCCAGATATAAAGGAATGTATAGAATCAGATTCAAAAGGAATGACTATTATTATTGAGTGAAAGGAAATATATTTCCATTTTAATATTGAGGGTACGAGGAAAATATTTATTGAAAACATTTTCTGGAATTATTTCCACTCCATTACTTCGATCTCTTGCTCGGTCTTCATATTCTTGATAAATTTCCACCAAATATTAGCTTCACCCTACATATGATAAACATATAGAAGAAAATTCTCTTATTTGAAACATTTAAGGATGGAGAAGATATTTTCAATGGAGTTGATCTATTGTTCTGTGATTTAGGGATCAGATGACCCATTGAAAGTTGGAGTCCTTTTTCACATGATGATATTGATTTTTGGTTTCTCTCTCTTAGGGTGGTTTGGGAGCTCTCCTTGATCTAGGATTCTATTCAGAACATGAGTTTTCTAAGAGAGTATCATCACAAATTTTCTGACACTCACTCCTATCAGATTGGGCATCTTATTAGGGTAGTCATCACATTTCCCTTCTCATCAGTTGTTAACTAGATTCCTCCAATTATCATCCATTGGCAAGAATAAATGGAAAAAATTATGAATGAGTACATTAAAATATAAAACGCATAAAAATTAATCCAATGAAAATAAAAGGGTAAATTATAAAGTAAAATTATTTCTTTAACATATGAATTTATAGGCTTCAATCTATGTTATTCAGGATATTTCTCTTATCGTATATTCTTAAGGGTTTTTTCTTTTCACATAATTATGGTATGAAAATAGATTATGAATTTACCAAAGCATATCCCCTGGGAGTGTGAAGATAGCTGTGCAGTAAGTCTCGTTTCCATGTACCTGGTTACCCCGAGTTAAGCCCAAAACACCTTGTTGGAGTTGTTACTCCAAGGTACATCTCTACCAGAACAATGTCCCCTTGTATTATCTTGAATGGGATGTATTTTATTGATAAAACACTTACTCGATACAAAAAAAATGAGTGTTGTTTTCATAAACATAGTCTCAATCATAGGGGTTTTTAATCCTAATCTAAAAATTAACTTTACCTTTCTCTTACACCAGCTATAACAACCCTTGTTATTATTACACATTAATACTTGTTTATTACATGAGATATAAAATAATGGAAAACCAAAATATTGAGAATATAAATGTATTTTAGAATTAGTTATAGTGCATAAGGACTTATGACATGGGATAAAACAACATTATTGAGATCTTACTGGACATGATCATAATAATCTATCAAACTTTAAACTACATGGGATATCTTAGGGACATACATAAAAAAGGGTGAGATATAAATCCGATTAATGGAATAAAAATTTTATAACATGAGAAAGAAAATCCATGCTATATAATAGGTATATTAATGGAGAATAAAATTAAACTAAAGAATAGGGCATACTATAACATGATAATCATAACATGGGAAAGGTGTTAAAAACTTAAAACATTGTATCCTAAACATAGGTCAAGGCTAAACCTTTCAAGACATCGTGGTGCAAAAAGTCTCATAAAGTAATCAGTTAATCCCCCCTATCTCAATGTGACGTATCATGATACTAATCATAACCCATTCCATTGGACCTCTATCTGGGCATGCCCTTTATAATAATTTCATTCTCATTCTTAAGTGTTCCACATAGATCATATAACATGGATTCATTAAAAAACACAATTTATTTCATGACTAAGGAATATTAAATACATACACCTATGTCTCAAAAAAAAATGTATAATTGCATAAATTTCCATACCCTTGATAGAGAAGTGGGTATTGTATTCACTACAAGATGATTTCAGTATGGAAAACTTTGGTGCAATTTCAGCATCATAACGACCTCCTACAGAAATTCAAAAAATGGGTTGATGAGAGAGAAAGTGGTCTCTCGTCATTTTTCTGGGAAATTTAAGGTAAAAGATACATTGGAATAAATTCTCCAATATAAGTAATTGGGAATAGAAGGCTTAACATAATAAAAATCCTGAAGAAAAGGAGAAAGTAAAAGACCCCTTGCAAAATTTCAGCATGGTAACGGGTGTACGTAAAGATTCTTAGGAGGGATAAATGAGAGTGAAATAGGATATCATAATTAAAACATCAAATGGAAATTAATGGGGATAGGTAATAATGTATCCCAACATTAAAAAATGGAAATTAAAAGGCATATCATAAATGAAGTGCCTGATAAAAATAGGAGAGAGAGAATCCCTTACATGAATGTGTGACTCCAAAGGCTTGGGAGAGGATTATTAGGGGCTTGTGTGTACCTTAATAGGACATTAGGGAGTATATTTAAGAGATTGGACTTGCTTCAATTATTTTTAGGGAATATAAATGGGATATTTTATGGGTTTATATAAGAAAGGAGGGTGATTTCTTTATTATTTTGGTTTTGGACGCCAAATAATAAAATAGTAAAAACCACAAACTATCCAATGATTTTTTCAAATGTTTTCAACCAAAAAGTAGTGTTTTACATTGTCTTATGTGGAGAAGGGATGAATAAAATAAAATATTTACCTTTTTTATGTGGAGGTGATTCACACTCTTAGTGAAATGATTTTAAAATATTAAAATATATTATTAGACTTTGAGGATTCACTAAGACATTATAAAATAAATATAATAAACATAAAATCAAATTATTTTATATTTAAAAATATATTTGACATAGGATACCTTTATTAGTATTTATTACATCACTATTGGTCCATTATGATGTCATAAAACAAAAATTATATTTATACACTGTTTAATTTTTACCCAAAAATTCGTCTGTCTTGGAAAATTAAGAAAAAATCACCATCAGATAATTCAGAAATCATTATTACAAAATTAATAATAATTTATCTGAATAATTTTCTAAATATTTAAATTTTCACTTTTAAAAATAAAACCAACACTTATGAAAATTGGTGGGTTTTGACAATAATAGTCTTCGAACCCTAATAAAAATTACATTTGACTTCATAAAAATAATATGAATAGTTATATTTAATAACCGTTATATAATAATATTATTTAATTAAAATATTATTTTTTTTAAATATGTTAATTCATTAAAATAGATATTATAGTAAAATGTGAATATTAACCAAAAATACTATTATTTCTTTAAAAATCATTTACAAAGTAAAAACAATTGGATGAAAGTATATTCATTATTTTATACAAAAATAATTTATGTATTATTATTGGTATAGTCTTATGACATATCCATTTATTACATCAGAATACTCTGTAAGAGTAAGGTGCGCGATGGTGGAGCTTTCATGGGGCCCTTTGGTGAACATGGTTTGGGTCATGATCTCAGCGAGCTTGAACTTCTGCCATAAACAGTTTCACTCATGCTTAAGTTATTGGATTTCATCATGGGATTGTGATAGTCCTAATATTTTACACATTTTTTGTATGAATTTTTATTATTTTATAATTTATAAACCATCAATTTGAGCTTATAAAGATCAATTTTGGATTTACGATGTATTTTGAGCAAAATGGTGAAAAACACATAATTTTGGTTTGTTGAAAGATTTTTACATAAAGGGTATTTTAGTAATTTCATGAAAACTATAATTCAAAATTTAGTTTTTTTAATCCTTATTTTATTTTCTTAATATTTTTATTCGGGACCAGGGGAATATTCGAGCATATATACGCCTTTAAAATGAATAAAGTTGAAGGTTTTTCCAGGCGGACAGCTTGGACCCCACCAAAGTAATGGAAGTATATCATGGACTACACACCATAAATTTAGGTTATTCCACCTGTAATGGAACAAGGACATGTATATGTTCATTTAATATTAATTTTAATGAATTTTTAATCCATTAATGTGGCTATTTAATGACATATTTTTGTAATAAGTTTCTTGGAACCTGCGTCCAGAAAAAGAAACCACCAATAAAAAATTCACAACTACAACAAAAGGTGGAAAAATTATCTGAACATCTCATAGTATACATGGAAGAAAATTATAAACATATTTTATGAAAGTTACCATGTGTGAATCATCCATTTATTGGGCCAAAAATATGTCAATATTCTGAGGATAGGAATCTGCCTATAAAAGGAGAGGATCTCCAACCTCTGAAATCATCCCTTTTTCCATCACATTACATCAAGCCACCAAGGAGGATATCTCCACCAAGGGGTGATGGCGTAAAATCATCCCCCTTTATTTTTAATTTATTTGTTTTCTTTATTTTTGTTTTAGTTTTCTTTTGTAATTAAATTTCTAATAAATTCATACAATATTTTCATTTTGGTGTCTACCCATCCACCCTCTTTTATTATTCTTCCTTTTTTATTATTATTTTATTTTAATATTCTAATCCCATCAACCATGACCTCTTACCCTAAGAAATGATGTACTGACTTAAGGCTTGGCCTTGGGGAGGTATGTGGCAATTGCATTTATTCTGTACTTAAATTGATAAGTTGTATTATGTTTTTGATGAGCCAAAGTGACGTGAACGAGTGTGGAGATCATCCACCAAGACACTGAACTCAAACTCATTTCTATTGTTTTATTAAATATTTTCACTCCCTTATAATAGATAAAATCTCTTCATATGATGGAGTTGATCCATTCAATGGTTGAAATGGCATACGAGGGAGCCATGTCTTGAAAGATGTCACACTCTCGATTGAGGTGCCTCATCAACCATGATTATAGGAGGAGGTGATGTTAAGATAGCTAAATTCATTCAATATTTCAAACCAATAAATAAAAGAATACTAATTCAAGAATTATATCATAGAATTGAATAATTAAAAATAATTAAAAGACAAACTAGGAGAATTATGGAACCCACAAAACAACCCATAAAGGGCAAGCCCGTTCTTCATTAATTTCATTTTGTCGCTACATGTTAGTTTTATATTTTATTTAAATTCCATTCCATTCCATTAATAGAATAAATAAAAAAATCCAGAATTAAGTAGCAAAGGTGAATTATATTAAGTGATTAAATGAACCAAAAAATATCCTCAAGTAAGATGACCCTAGTCAGCCACTGTACTGCACTAGGAAAATTAAATTTCTTTTTCCATGCCCTATGACAGGCGTGTGTCAAAACTGTAACCATTGCCGGGGATCCAATCAAAAGTTTACTTATCATTTTCTAGTTTCATGTTGTAGATATATTTTCATTTTTCATTAGAGAAACCAAAAATCCAAAAAATATAATGTTTTAATGATTCATCTGAACTACAATTACTTTTCCTGGAATGACCACACACAGGTGCAACAACCACAAGAGAAAGATTTTTTAGAGTAAAACAGAGCTCATGTGAATGAAATTGAAGAGGCCATATAAGGGAAAAAAGAGTCAAATAGACAAGATAACAGAATATTTCTATACTACACAAGAGAAAACTGACCTTGATCTAGAGAATGAACTTGAGATAGTCGTGGAAGAAATTTCACCCCTCATCATTAAAACTAAAGAACCAGATGAGGTAAATATGGAGGTACATGATGATCCATTCATCCTCACCCAATAATTTCAAGGAGGTATAGATAAAATGAAATTACTTTATGGGATACATGTGGGATATCAACATGAACTAGATAACTCAAAGAATGAATGTGAGGAACAAATTGATCGCTCAAAACCTTGCAAAGAAGAACATCCACCAACATTGCATATATATCTAGCCTTGGAAGATTATTAAACTACCTATGAGGTGTAATTTTAAAAACTTATGGAGGAGACTGACTACCTACCTCCATATAGTGGTGATCAACTCCAATAGGCACTTTCAATTGAAGAGGATATTAATACTAAACCAACTAAGTGAGATGAATCATTCTTAAACTCAAATTATATTAATTTTGTGGAAACTAATTTGAGTATCTCTCCTAATTATTTTGAATTTTAAAATTCATAAAACTCATAATTTCATTTGAGAAAGATGATGAAAAAAAATATTCACCTATTGAGGAACATTTGGAGCTTTTTGGGGAAGTTGAACATTTATTAGAGTGAGTACAAGAAGAGATCCCAGTGGATCTTCTTAATGAACCGAATCTAAAATCCTCCCATAATAAAAGGGATGGTTTTGAAATTAATACTTAAAATTTAAATTTTGAATCTCTATTTGATTATTATTTTCATAGATCACATCTAGAGAGACCACTAGATTTCAAAGAAGATGTTGCACATGTAGAAATGAAGGAGGAGGAGGTTCCATACTTCATCCTAACTACACCAAGCAAGATGTACCAAATTTTTAACGGGGATATCTAGTGTATAATATGCATGGATTCCTACTAAATATAGAAGTATAAGAGGATGATGGGAAAATCCCTATGTGGTGGTTCATGTCAATGAAGCCCAAACCACCATCCGACTTTGGATAACAGCTGGTACTGCCCTCTAGAGGAGGGAAAAATCGAGGTCCCACTTGGGGGATCATACCACGGTTTATCATTTACATGATTTTTAGTACTTTCATTTTCAATATTAGGAATCTATATTTCAAATTCAGTATTATGAATTATTACAGAATGTTTCTTACTCCATATTTTCATTTTTATCTTAAATGAAATGATCCTTGTGATTAATTGAGTAATTTTTCTTTTATAGGATCATGATGGAAGAAAGAATCCCCAAGAATTAGAGGAATATGGACAAAGATTTAATTCAAAAGGGAGTTCAATTTTTATGATTATAATTTAAAATACTTTAATTTTTTGGTTTAAAATGTATTTTGAGCTTTAATGATAAAAATTTCATGCCCACATATGAATTAATTATTTACATAACTTATCTAGGAGACATGAGTTTTTTAAGATTCTAGTGATGCCATGTTTTATATTTCAATGTTAATGAGATTTAATGAGTAAAATGGAGAATCAAATGACTGAAATTAATATAAGATATTGATACTATGACTCATGATTTAATGGAATTAGTTGATTTATGTAAATGAAATTTCCCACCGATTTTTCAGACATTGAATTTTTGAAGTTCATGGGAATTAATTTGTTATTATTGATCATGCTTTGAGTGGTTCTCCAATATCATATGTATCATTCCTGAGAGGATTTCTAGACAAATTACTTCTTATTTATTCTTGAGCATATTTCTTGAGAGATCTTGGGACATCTCACCTGCTAGAACTTGCATTTGAACTTGTCAAAGATATGACCGTACAAAAACACATTTTAAATTATTGAGGAATATTTTAAAAATACCTTATCCTTAAAGGCCACCTTTACATTAATCTTTATTTAATCACATAGATACCATGAATGAACTTTATAGGGATAATCCATGCTTTAATCCATTTTTATCCATACCAACCCGACTATTGGTATTTTCATGATATTTTAAATAGGAAGTGTGTGGGTGAAGGGACTCATGGTGAAAGGGATGATTTACGTTACAAGAAATATGTGTGGGGGTGTTATTGTGGGAATTTTAAAATTTTGTGGAATCATTCATTATACTCTATTGTTTTCCCCTCTGGAATAAAAAAATGAAAATGGAAAAAAAAGGGATGTGAGTTGGAAGAACAAAAAATTACCATTTTCTAGATCGATGATATTCTAATCATATGTGGTGAGGTGATTTTTGTGAGGTTTGATCTTATCATAACACTAGAAAAAATGAAAAAATATATAAAAAATTTAATAAAATAAAGAGGGTGAATTAATCATTTGTTATGATTTACTTTGATCATGACCTTACGTTGAGTTTTGGGGGAAGTGGGTGTTGGCACTTTGAAGGGGATAATTTCATTACACATTTCGATATCATGCATTTTACATAAGAGATAAACCTCCTCCTTGAGCATTAATTTTTTAAACATCAAATCATACCAACTGTAATCCTTCGAATCATTTAAACCATTATTGAAAATTCCGCATGATTGTATGTGCCTTTTTTATTACAAAGTAGAGAAAGTAGTTATTTTACAAGATTATGGATAAGGTGAATGCTATCATTATATGATCATAATTCTACATGAATATTATCATGAGTGATGAGAGGAAAAATTCAATGTTGTGGTAAATATTTACGTGGGATTCTTAATAATAATGAATTGGGAAGCATGAATGAATGAAAGAAGAAGTTCCATATTTTCAAAGGGGAAAAACAAAGTATGTGAATTAATTGTTTCTTTGAAGAATGGAAAATTAAATTGATATTATTTTAGATTTATGAATGTTTTATTTTAAATTTAATGTTGTTAAATTTTATTATGTTTGAATTTGAATATTGATAACATTGGTGTCCTCTGAATTCCATGGTGTGATTTTCTGCTTGAGGACAAGCACAGTTTTAGTGTGGGGGAATTGATAGAGCTAAAATTTTAAAAAAAATTGCATTAATTTAAATTATTTTAGCCTTCCCAAATTGTCAATTTGATATTATATGTATCAATTTGGAATTTATGATGTGTTTTGAGTAAAATGGTGAAAGAACTTAATTCGGGATTTTTGGCATATTTTTTCATCAAGGGTATTTTAGTAATTTTAAAAAATATATAATTCCAAATTAAGTTATTATTTTTTAGTTAAAATCCTTTTTTTATTTACTTCATCTTTTTTTATGGACCATGGGAATATTCAAGCATATAGAGGCCTTAAAAAATAAATGTAGTTGAAGATTTTGTCGGGCGGATATTGTGGACCCCACCACAATAACGGAGTTCTATCTCAGACTAGACACCTTAAATTGAGTTTCACCCAACTTGAATGGAACCAGGACACATAGTATCACCTCCAAATTAATTTTAATGAGTTTTTCATCCATTAAGGTGGCGACTGAATGACATATTTTTGAAGGAAGCTTGCAGGAACCTGCATCCAGAAAAAGAAACCTCCAATAAAAAATTCATAACTCCACCATACGGTGAAAAAATTATATGAACATCTGAGAGGCAATGTGGAAGAAAATTAGGAATAACTTTCATGAAGGAGACCACATCTTAACCAACCAATTAGTGGGTTAAAAAAGTGTCAACATTCGAAAGATAGAAATCTACCTACAAAAAGAGAGGAGCTCCTACATATCAAATCATCCCATTTTTGATCCCATTCATTCAAGGAACCAAGGAGGAGATCTCCCCCAATGGATGCCGAAAAAAATGTTTCCCCATTAATTTTAATTTATTTTTGTTTTAGTTTTCAATTTCAATTTATATTTTTAATAAATTCATGCATTGTTTTCATTTTTGTGTCTACCCATCCACCCTCTTTTATTATTCTTCCATTTTTATTATTATTTTCATTTCTTCGTATCATAATTTCTACCATGACCTATTACCCTAAAAATTAGTTATTGGCTTCAGGCTTGGACTGGGGGAGGTATGGGTCAATTTCATTTATTCTGTGCTTAAATTGATAAGTTGAATTATATTTGTGATGAGTAAGGGTGACATGCAAGGGTGTGGAGATCATCCACCAAGACTCTGAACTCAAACTCATTTATATTATTTTATTAAATCTTTTACATTCCTTATAATGGATACTGTCTTTTTATACGATGGAGGTGAGATATTATGTGGTTGAAATGGAAAATGATAGAGCCAGGTCTTGGCATATGTCACACTCTCGATCGAGGTGCACCATCAACCTTAATTATAGGAGGAGGTGAAGTTAAGATTGAGAAATACATTCAATATTTCACCCCAATAAATAAAAGAATATTAATTCATGAATGAGATATTAGAATTGAATTATCGAACTTAATTTAAACACTAACAGTTAGATTGATGGAACCCACCAACAAACCCATAAAGGACACACTCTTTCTTCATTAATTAGATTTTTCAATTTCATGTTAGTTTCATATTTTAGTTAAATTAAATTCCATTCCATTCCTATATTAAATAAAAATAGAAAAAATGAATTAGTTATGGTGAATTAGATTACAGAAGTAAATGAACTGAAAAATCTCATTAAATAAGATGACCCTAGTCAGCCACTGTGTTATACTAGGAAAATTAAATTGCGTTTCCACACCCTATGATAGGAATGCATCATCATGGTCTAGGATAAATACAAAAAATGATATCTCCCTCATAATCCTTAATAAATGGGATTTATAGGGTATGATGCTACTGGTCGAGGCCATCACTTCCTTTGTATATGAAAAATAGATTTGTTAAAACCCTATGTTTATACTAGTCATGTGATCATTATCCAATGTCTATATTGACAATGAAATAGATACTTAATGAACATTTAAAAATTAAATTAGATAAAAAAAATAAGTTCATGTGTTTTCTATTACAATAATTTATTTAATTAAAACAAATGGTTAATTTTATTCATAAGCATTAAGTTCATTATAGTTGAAACCTCCATAATTTAATGTAACTACTAATATGTTGATAGCTTAATAATGGATCAATTCCTTTAATAATATATCTATATCTTTGACATGTAATGAAGGAGGGATGGTTATTCTGGCCATTTATTATTTAAAGTGAGATATAGTTCAATGATGGTCATTAATTCAAAATATAAATGAGGAAATATAAAAATAAAATAAAATACTTATAACAGAATTGTTATTGAGAAATATTTTTATCAAGATCAATGAGATAATATGGAAATGAAATTGCTTAATTTATGATAGAAGGAAGTGTAATGTATTTCTATGAATGAGGAAAACTATATAATATTTCATTATCATGTTATGGACTATGTATGTAATTAATATAGTAATATTGATGGATTATTTTATGGGATTAAGTAGAGAATCTAAAGTTAATTAATCAAACATTTTCATCATATGAAGATATAGTAAAAATTTATATCAAGAACGAAGGATAATTTTCTAGGTCTTATATTTTGAAAGTAAATCAATAGAATAAGAAGATGACTGATCAAAAAGTAAAAAAAATAAGGTGAAGGAGAATAAGGGAAGGATAATACTTCTAACATGTGATATTTTTGAAAGAAACTCTGTGGTAAATTCTTAAAGAGAATGAGAGTATACATCAAGTGTGGGGATATAGTTCATACGGCTTATGATTATAGATGAAAAACCCACCAGTAACCACTATTTCAATTTTATGAAGAAGTGATAGTGTTAGAACCCATTCCATAATTATTAAGTGAATTTATCTATGAATATTATAAGAGAGAAATACGATGACTATGAAATTACTACAACTAAAGTTGAAGTCCTTTATGTTATGATGATAGAAACATTGACCACAAAATCATGAATTAATTAATTCTAGATTTTAGAACTCATTTATGATTTTAATGGATATTGAATCAACCCTTGACTTTCTAAGGGAGGAAATTTCAATAAAGTCAAAAAATGTAATATGGTTATAATTAGAATATATCAATCAAGATGAATAGTTTTTTCATAGTTATAAATATAGTTGTTATGCCATTATTTCACATTGAAATAATCACAGATTTTTGGGTTTAGTTAATTTTGAGAATTGAGGAATTAGTAGATGAAGCATAAAATTTTATATTTGAACTAGTTTTAATTTTTATAATGAATTTAAAGGTTAAAGTATTATTTAATTTCTTTGGGATTTACAATTTATTCATTATGAATTAATTTATTACTTTATCACATGAAGGTTTTTCGAAATTTAATATTATGTTATCTTGTGATAAGTGTTTTTTATATAGGATAAATATATTTTCATTATTTTATGGATCTAATGATCCAAAGGCTGATTTTCATAATTAAATCTTGAAAAAAACCTCTTATTCATTGATCATTAAAATCAGAAGTTGAATCTAATTAAACCATTCAATAAAATGGGTAATGTAATAGTAAGAAGTGGAAATGAATCATGTATCTATGCTTCTAAATTTATGTAAATTCATGAGTTGAATGCATTTATTATGTGAACAACATTACTCAATTATATAAATTTTTAATCTCAAACACAATTACATGTCTTGTAAAGATACATATATGGTTTAAGGAATATTTACATTAAGTATAATAGTCTTACCTAAGATAATGATATTGATCTATAAGTATAAATTATATCTTGAGATATATATTTCTTATGGATAACCTTAACTAAATTCATTGGTAAGTAATAATTGAAATTTATTTAACTAGTGAAGAATCTAACACCACAATATTTTAGTAAACGTTTTCTTTAAAATAGATACTATAATGAATTGATTATAACACATGAAATAATGAACTAAAATGGTTCAAAAAATATAAAAATAAACCTTAATTAATTAGAAAGATATTAATTAATTATCATAATTAAATTTTATTATTCTCTTTTGACTAATGAAATTTAACGGTTAAAAAATAAATAAATAAAATGATATTATTAGAATAATTCAATGTAAAAGGGATATTTTTAAAACTATTTTTAAATAGTTCTGAATTTTATATAATAAAATTAAATTAATCAGTTTTCAAATATGATTATGATAATATATAATATTTAAATGTGTGAAATAATATATTAACACTAAATTAAATAGAAATTGATATATAGACCACTTAATGTTTAAAAGTGTATTTTTATGTAAAATAAGGTTTACTTTATATTATGTATTTTCAAGTAAAATATAAATTTATTTCTTAGGGTTTGGCTTAGTGGTAAGTACCTCGTAATCCTACATGAAAAATGGGGGTTCAAAACCCATTGGGTGCAGGTACTGTAGCGGTACTGTAGCAGCAGCAGCACTATTCATCGACGGGTACTATAGCGGCTACAGGGCACTATAGTGGAGGCGGTACTGTGCGGTACTGTAGTAGACAGGTTACTATTAACCATATGTGAATTGGGCCAAATATTTGGGCCTACGGGCTATGTAATGGGCTATAAGCCCATTAGGACTTTGGGCTATGTAATGGGTTTCCCTCTACCCAGTTAAAAGAGGTCTTTGATTGATTTAATAATAAAAATGAGGCTTCGACCCCAACCTTTTAAAAAAAAGTAAAATATAAATTTAGGAATTTTAAAATTTAAATAATATGAAATTAGATTTTTTTTTTGAATTCATAATGTCAAAAATTATATTATAGATTTTTTTGTATTTTTCTAAAAAGGGTAATTTTTTTATAAATCGGTAAGAATATTGATTTTAAAAATACTAACACTTTATGAAATTATGGTGATAGAAGAATTAATTAAAGGTTTATGAATAAATTTTTTAGACAATTTCATGACCCAAAATATCGTAACCCAAACCCAGTTCATAATTCCTTACATTGTCTTAGATACAAGGGGTCAAATCCTAAAGGTCCAGTTTGTTTAGTAGTTTTGGAGAGCTAGATACATATATGATACTGATTTTTTATAGGTAAAAAAAATAAAAATCATAATAATGGTAAAAAAATGTGGAATCATTTAACTCATTCTGATAACTCTTATTCATATTTTGAGAAATGGAAACAAAATAACGGTGAGCTCAAATTCTCAATAAGGGTTAAATATAGTGGTGTATATCATCAATAAATGAAGAATAATAAATATGGAAGGGTAAATAATTGATCCCATATGTCCTTTAATAAATCACTTGACTATCATAATTGGATAAGGCATAATCAATATGCCAAGGTAAATAACAAAAATCACATTCCATTCAATCAATAAACTTATAATGAAATGCATCTAGAGATAATTTCATAGTGAAAATCTTATGTATAATAATAATAGTAGAATTCTAAATGAAGGAAACACTTAATTATTAGATTTCATGATCTTAGTCATCATGATACCTATAATTTCAAGACCTTTATCAACATGGTTTAAAACTATTGGGTAAAACCCCATATGATTTGGCTAACTAATTTGTCTCATGAGACCTGTCAATGCATCTAGGGGATATCTATAATTGGGTCCTAGCCATAACTCTATGTCCAAATAATTCCTCATATATTGAATAATTTATTTAATTTATGAATAATATTTTTTTTCAACAAATAACTACAGTGATTAAAGAACACAAATTTATCAATATTTCCCTAATAAATAAAATAATTTCCACTTTAATCACATTAGGTAAAAATGGAATACAGTTTACGTAGTATTTATATACATGATAAAAAAATTTAGATAACATTCTATTTAAACACTAAACATCATCAATAAATTTGTTTTAATGTTAAATACATCTAAGTGGAATTATATTCACAATGTAAAATTGAATAGGTGCATATTAACAAAAATTTCTCAATGAAATGAAAATTGATACGAAATCCCTTATAATTATCCAAACATGGAAGTGAGAATTAATCATAGAATAGTTTATGTGTATAAAATGTAAATACACATATAAAAATTGGATGTAAAATATAATATAATAATCATTAATTATAAATATAATCTTATAATATCAAAGGTAAATGAAGAATTATTATGACATAATGAAAAGAAATTGACTTATGAAATTATTTAATACTTATCAAAATTCATGTCAAATACAATTGGATGAAATAAATAAAATTTAAACCTAAATACCATGAATTATTATGTAATAATTATATTACATCTTAACAGGGTAGTATATACACTATATAAAATAAATTAGGTGTGTAACAATACAATATGCCTAAATGAAGAGAAAATGAGATGTAGTCCGTTACCTCACACTTTCCTTTAGTTGAACACACTTTAAATTTTAATATAATGGTTTTAAAAATGTTATTAATTTATTCCCAAATACTACCCATATTTATAAAATCATATATAATCTTATTGTTATATTTTAACACCCTTTTGTTCATAGTATTTCATTATTTTAATTATGTCAGGTGTTAATTGCCTTGTTTTCGCATGGATGTTTAATAATGAATGTTCAGATTCTTGTACATATGGTATAATTAAATAATTTACCGAATAATAATAATGTTATAAATATTATATTTACTCAATAGATATATTATTAGAACCACTCTTAAAAATTTTTCATGGAAAATTTATCGCTTCACTTTATGAAGAATGTAGGTCTTACATATTCATGAGGAATAATATAATCCCTTTAATGGGTGAAAGGGTAAAGAATTGGGTGATATATTACATTTAAAGAATCAATATCACCTAATATATAAATAATATATTAATGAATTTTATCTTTATTACATACCATGTAAATCGTAAGTGAAAATTGAATCGCATCTCTTTGTGAGGTAGAAGTTCGTCTTACATAAGTGCGATGTTATCATATTTTTAAATAACATGGAAATTAAGAAGGTATATGTGATATTATAATTCTAGAATAATACATATATCATAAATGTTATATATATAAATTAATCTCATCATTATATCTAATTTTTATAGGTTTAATAGAAAACATGTTACCTCGATTCACGAGGTGGTTGTCCGCCATACACTTTATTAACAATTTCATTTCCTATTTTATGGAAGTGTAGATTTGTAAATATTATTGAATAAATTTAATAACAAAAAAATATATGTAAAATAATTTCACTATTATATTTTATGTGTTAATATATAATTTAATTTGTAAAATATAAAAGAAAATGAAATAGATTTGTCAAGACAATTACATTCTCTAAGAGAAACCTCCTTCAGATCTCCTCTTAAGGACTATAGGGATGGTTTTTTGGAGGAAGAGAAGCACTAGAATATGTATAAGGATGTTGGGGGAAATTTTTTAGTTTTTTTCATGATAAGGTTCTTGTATAGTTTAAATTAGTGAGGTGATGGAGTTCCCTTTCATAAGTGGCAAAAGGGGACCGCCCTGGAAATTACATGGAAATTTCTCAAAGGAATCAAAAAATGATAAATTCATTCACATGAAAAAAGAATTTAAATAACCTTATTTTATAAGTAGGTATAGTATGAGGTGTAAATATAGTCATCAAATATTTTTTTTTTCAATTTTTCAAGTCATTTTAACCCTTATACTTTCAATTTAACCCCTAGTAAACCCTTTTAACCATAACCACGGTAACTAATTTTTCATTTTTTACTATTCATTTTAGACAAAAATTAAGTTAAAATTATTAAATAATATAAATATTTATGATTAAAATTATTGAATCCATATTTTTCAAATTTAATTTATATAAATTTTGGATTCCAATTTAAAATTATACCCACAGACATGATGAAAAAGTGGGTTTTCAATAAGAAAATTCTTATAATTATGGAAGGTTATAATATTAAAAGTCAATAATAAATTGATTCCAATAACCTAAAATATTTTTATTATATTTTAATTGAAAAAAATTTACATTAAATATAATTTAAGATATAATTTTTCTTTGAAAATAATCTAAATGAAAAGGTAATTTGTAATAAAAAATCTATAATTTTACTATTTATCGAAAAAATGAAGCATTTCCAAAAAATCCCAAAGATTAAACCTATTATTTTTCTATATGATTATTCAAGAAATGAAGTTATTTATATTTAATAAATTTTCTAAAATTGATAAAAAAATATTT
Source organism: Viscum album (assembly GCA_963277665.1). Lineage (NCBI taxonomy): Eukaryota > Viridiplantae > Streptophyta > Magnoliopsida > Santalales > Viscaceae > Viscum > Viscum album. The sequence continues at coordinate 1,124,366,130 of OY728121.1, forward strand.
TTTTCATAATTGTGAAAGAACTGAAAAAACTCTATTCCTTATAAATCATTTTTTTGAAAAAAAAAATTTCTTTCAAATGATTCTATTTTTATTTATAATAAATATATAACCATGTAATTTATTTTATAAATTTATAAAATTTATGATTTTATTAATTTATTTTGTGGTACTCATACACACCATCTTATCTCTTTGGTTGTAATGGTAATGTTTAAATGATATCTTAATAGAGTATTTTTGTTCACACCTGATGTTGCGTGCTCAACAAGCTATCAAAGATATTGAAATTATTTCAAAGGAAATAAGTCATAATGTATTATGGAGTTACATTATTCTATCCTACAAAATGTTCATCCTTTAAATTTTGTGTATATTACATTTTAAACAGATGATGGTATTTCTTCTTCATAACATCCTCGGGTTCCCACGTTTCTTCCTCCATTTTCTGATTTTCTCAAATGTAAATTTTCTAGATAAGTTTTTTGATTCATAAATACTTGATCTCTTGTATCAAGAATATGGATGGGTTCTTCACATTTAGATAGATCATGTTCCAATTCTATTTCATTAGAGGTGTGCACATGCATTGTGTCTGGTATGTACTTCCTTAACAATGATATATGAAACACATCAGTTAATTTTGAGAGAATTGGTGGCATAACCATAAGATAAGAAAAATATAATTTTTTTCTAATATATAAAATGTTCCAATGTACATATGACTCAGATTTCCCTTCTTACTAGACCTATAACACCATTCCATAGTGATACTTTCAAGAAAATATGATCTCTCACTTGGAATCCAAAATCTTTCCTCTGATTATCAATAGAACTATTTTACATAATTTTAACTTATTTAATGTGATCTTGAATATCCCTAACTTTTATTATTGTATCCTAAAAAAATTTAGGCAAACGAGTTATGTTTCAAAAACATCATCCCAACAAGTTTGAGTGTGGAATCTCATACAATATAATCATTTATACGATACCATTTAAATGTTTGAATGGAAAATGTTATGATAACAATAATATATCAATTTTAAATACTGATACAACATACCTAAAAATTTATGTGACCATGAACTCAACATATATTATATTGTTTGAATAGTCCTTTTGTACATTCCATAAATTTGAGGATAGTAGGCAGTTCTCAAATGAAGCTCTGTATCAATATCCTTATAAGTAATCTTCAATAATTTTGATGTAAAACATGGATCATGATAAAAAATGATCGAAATAGTTACACCATAATGTCTTAAAAATTCATAAATAAAGAGACTTATGAGTCACTCAAGAGGTAAATATTCTCTTATAGTGAGAAAATGTGATGATTTAGTTTTTCGGGTAACTATAACCCATATATCAAAATTCATTATAGAATTCATTGATAATAAATTATATATTATTTTCATCCCATATAAAAACTAGAATAGGAATATGTTTCATGAACCCTCTAGGATGCTTCTTCATAGATTCCACTTGTTGAAAAAAAACATCTTTACACATAATCAGTAAATTCCCACTTCATGATATCCCCCAAAAAATGATAACTAAAATCCTTATACCTATTTTTGATACTAGGATGTATAGAGAAGTTTGAGCTATTATAATTGTATCATAATTACCTTTTTAGATATATAATACATTGATCACATAATCCCTTTCCCAATTTCAGGACACCATCTTCCCAATTGAAGTCTTCTATTTTGCCATCATTTTTTCCTTAATTTTTTTTTTGAATGTTCTCATAATCTTTTTGTAAATTTTTATCTTTTTAATATATATGGTTTCACAATCATTTTAAAATATGTGATTCCTCTTGTCCCATATCAATTCCCATATCCATCTTTACTAGATCTAATAATATTGGATATTGATCATTCCTCATTTAGGTCATAACTCTATGACATTTCTTTCAAATCCATCCACTACTATATTTTATATCATAGGGTGGTTTTTTATTGAGGAGTAAAAATCCTTTATTATCTCAATCCATTTACATTGTCTCATATTGAGATATTTCTATGAAAGGTTGTACTTTAGGATTTATGATCAGTTTATATATAACATCTTTCATCATTGATATAATGTCTTTATATCTTTAAAAAATTATTATTACTTCCTACACAAGATCATGGATTGGATAGTCCTATTCATCAGTCTTAAATTGAAATTGTTCAAATTAAATAGCTTTATAATTTATCATTTGGTCACACCTAAGTCCTTCATTCAATACATCACTATGTATAACAAACCAATCATTTATAGATGGTAGAGTAAAATTAGGGGATTGAACAATCTCTTATTTTGTTCATTAAAACATTCTTCTATTTCTATTGTTCAAAAAAACCAATTTATGTGTAATATTGGTCAATACATCTATCAATCAGAAAAAATTATAAATGAATCACCAGTAATTACCTACCAAACTAATGAAACAATATACCACATTTATGTTGATCGTTTTTGGAAATTCTCTAACTTCCTTTGCCTTGACAAGATCTACAAAGATTATATTCTTGGAGAAAATATAGAAAAGAAAAGAAACTTCATGAAGCTAAAAATTACACTTACTAAATTTCTCATATATCTATTTCATTTGATGTTTCCCAACAGTGATCTAAAAGTGATTCTCATGGACCCTATATCTTTTCAAATACAAAAAATTATCATCAATGAATACCAAAAAAATAATATATATAATCCATGAATACTCTATTAATTATATCTATAAAAATAGTGGGTGAATTAAAAAATCCAAATGGAGTTATTGTGAACTTGTAATGTTCATCCCATGTTCAGAAAGCTATCTTCAGAATGTCTTCCTTTTTTACTCATAATTTATGATTGCCAAAATGTCTATAAATATTTGAAAATTATTAGGCTCTATGAATTTTATTAAATAAGTTATCAATGTAAGAGATAGGAAAATTTATCTTTATTATAATTGCATTGATTTCCCGATAATCAATAAAAAGTATCACGGATCCATATTTCTTATTAAAAAAGAGAATAGGGGTTCCCCATAGTGAAACACTAGGGTGAATAAATACCTTATCACATAACTCTTTTAGTTATTTAATAAACAACACTAATTCCATATTGGGAATTTTATTGGGATTCATTGATATTAGTCATGTATCGTGGATTAAATCAATGGAAAACTCAACATCATTCTCTAGTGGATTTAAAAGAAATTCAATAAGAAAAACATCAATGTATTCCTATATAATAAGTACATCCTCAATTTAACGATTACCTTTTCTATACATTTATTTTTTGATTTTTCTCAAAGAATATCAATATGTGATGATACTAGGGGTGGGTATATACATGTATCATATGAAGATGTATCTACTTTAAAGATAATGAATTCAATATCTTCATCATGAATTTTAATTTAATTGTTCATAAAATAAATTTCTGTATTATATATTGAAATAAAATCTATACAAAGGATTATATCAAAGTCAACCATAGTTATGATAATAAGGGTATAAAATACATCATATTTATGTGACATAATTGGTTCTTCATGACACATACTTATTGCAAGGAGAATTTCCCCTTGAGTTTTGACTAAAAACTCCCTGCTTCAAATTCTAGAGAAATATCTAATTTAATTGGAAAACATGGAAGATATAAAAGAGAACAAAGAAAAAAAACAAATAAATACTTATCCAAATTTTATGTTGTTATTAATTTACCTTCCACCATGTCATTGGGTACTTCTACCCTGGATCTAGTGATCACATAATCTGGCATTCTCCCCTTGGCCTATTCAATAGTAGATTCACTTGAATCTTGGGGAATATGTTCTCATAGTTCCCCATCTCTATATAGTTGAAACACTAAATATAATTTTTTTCCACCCCATTCCATTATCTAGTATTATGACCCTTATATCGATAAATTTAATAAAATCACAATCCCTTAAAGCATTTTCTAGGATGATTCTTTTCACATTTCTCGTAATGTGGGAATTGATTTGTTCTCTTATTCTTTGATGCATTCCCTATTTCATGGGGCTCATTAAACCTCTTAATTTCTTGATTTCCCATGGACATGTTTGATCTGGATAATTCCTTATCCTTTTTAATGGAACTTAAAACTATTTCTGCATATGATAAAAAAGTTTATTGAAAAGAACCCTTCATAAAGATGTCATAAAACCTTCTAATAAATGGTTAATCAGGTACTCTGTGTTATGTATGTAATCTGAATCATACCTAGATAACCTTATAAAAGTATCCTTATACTCAGAAACAGTTTCTTCTTCTTTTTTATATAATATGATAAACTTTATCTTCATCTAAATTTGTTTCTCAAAAAGGTAATATTTGTAAACAAATATCTCTTTAAAATATTTCTTTTCCATGATTTCTATTTCTTATTCCTCCATTTTATTCTATATGAAGGACCACCATTTATTTGAATCACATTAGAGATAACACACTACAAGTTTACTCTTTTCATTTTCATCATATCTATAGGACACAAATATATTATCCATATAAATAATCCATTTCATAGCTACCATTAGACAAGTAGTCCCACCAAATGATGGGGGATTCTATCTCACAACAAAATCCAACACAAGAGAATATCATTGTGAAATATGTTTCTCTATATGATAAATGTTATTTTTCATAAACTGATTAAGATTTCATAATATAGCCACAATTTTCTCAGTTCTAATAGCAGTATTATTGGATTCCTCAGTAAGGTAATCTATACATTGGACATGAGTATTGATACCATTATTCCTTTTAGGATCCATTTATAAACAATGGAATACACTGTATAAGATTATAAAATTATTAATTATAAATCACAATTTATAATTATAAATATTTTTTAATAATTAACATAAATCCAAATTTATTGATTTTTAATCATAAAATCACAAATGTGGTTTATTTTGGGATATCTTTATTTTTCAATCCATTATAATGGATTGTAATTAAAATGTAAATTAACCTAATAATATCCCTCCATAATGTCAAACTAGTGGCACATTAAGGCCATGCTCTAAGTAATGATCAGGTCAAGCCCAATTCAGCGTATTCAAAGTTATTACCCCTAGGTACCTCAATTCCAGAACCACATCAACTTGTTGTATCCATAAATGGATGAATTTCTAGATAAAACCACATAATCTATTTCTTAACAAAATATTGCAATGTTCTACTACGCTTATCCTCAAATAAAATCACAGGGTTATGTTTCTTTATATATTTTTTCCTAAATATAGTTCTCAAAATTTTTACTAATATTTTTCTGATACCTACTATAATGATCCCTACTCTAGTGGCACAAAGTCAGTGCATACTTTATTACATTATCTTCAATACAAGGGGTCAAATCCCAATAGACCGACCAGTTAAGTAGTTTTGGAGAACCATATACATACATGATACACATATTGAATAGGTAAATAAAATAATAAACACAGTAATAGAAATAATTATGCATCCTTAAACTTATTCCATGTATTCTTCTTTATATCTTGGGTAAAGGAAACAAAATAAGGGGGATTTAAAATTCCCAGTAATTGTTACATACAATAGAGGATATCATAAATCAATAAAGAATAATCAATATGGAAAGGTAAATAATTTAACACACATTCCATATAATAAATAACCTAACTACCATAATTTTATAAGGAATAATCAATATGGAAAGGTAAATAATTGAAAACACATACCATTTAATCAATAAATTTTTAATGAAATGCATCAAAAGATAATATCAAATAGAAAATATCATAGATAATAATAATAATTGAGTTATCATATAAAGAAATTATTAATAATTGGACTTTATTCTCTCAACAATCATGATTCCTCTACCTTAAATACGATTCTAAATATATCTTTAAACTTCTGGGTAAAAACCCATATAATTTTTACAAATAATTTGTCTCATGAGACCTATCGATGTAACTATGGGCTATATATAATCAGGCCCCACTTATAACTGTATATAAAAATAATTTCTCATATATCTAGTAATCAATCTAATTCATGAAAATATGTATTATCAAAAAATATCCACATTGAGTAATGAATACATATTTGTTACCATTTCCCCAGTTAATGAAATAATATTCAAAGTAGCCACCAAATATAGTAATGGTATACTATTTAGGACATACATATATCCATGATACAAATAATATGGATAGAGATAAATTAAAACATTTAACATTATGAAGAAAATGTTATTTAAGTTAAATATATCAAAGGTTAAGTATATACACCACTTGAAAGTGAATAGGTGAATATTAACAAAAATTTCATAATTAAATTTAAATCGAGACAAAATCCCTTACAATGATCAGAACATTGAAGTGATAATTAATAATTGAATATAATATGTGTATCAAATTAAAAACCACATATAGAAACTATTAATATAACATAATAGAATAAAGATTCGTTATACACATAATCATAAAATATCAAAGGAAAACGAAGAAGTAATATAACCCAATCAAATGAAATTAGGTTATGAAATTCTTTACCACATGGTATCATTCATTTCAAATACACATGTATGAAATAAATCAAATTAATACTTAACCATGAATTATTAAGGAATCATGATATTACATATCAAATTATTAGCACATACACCATATAAAACAAATTAGGTGCATAACATTACAATATTCTTTAATGAATATAAATTGAGATGGAGTCCCTTAAAAAAATCATAATGTTGAAGTGTGAATTAATAAATGAATAGAATATGTGTATAAAATTTAAATCCACATATGAAAAGTGTAAATACAACATAATATAATAAAAATTCATTATAAACACAGTCTTATAATATCAAAATCAAAAATTAATAAGTAATATAAATTAATTAGAAGAAATTTAGTTATGAAATTCTTCACCACATGGTAACATTGCTAAAAAATACCATTGGATGAAATAATTGAAATTGGAAATTAAGATACCATGAATTATTAAGTAATAATTGTATTACATGTAAAAAATTAGTATATACACTATATAAAATAAATTAGATGCGTAACAAGAATATATTCTTCAATGAAGATAAATTGAGACGGAGTCCCGTACAATGAACATAATGTTGAAGTTAGAATTAATCAATGAAGAAATTATTTTTCTGAAATTTAAATACACCTACAAAAAAATTTAATACAACATTGAAACATCCCGGGTAAATAAAGAATATTACTTTTTCATATTTATTAATATTTTTGAATAAAATATTAATATTACTTTAAAGGGAACTCAATGCTCGATGGCGTATCCAATACGCAACAACGTGTTTCTTTGAAATCTTACGTTGAACTCTAATAATAAAATAATATCATTTTAAATGTTAGTTAAGGCCTAGCCGTTGTAATGGCGGGACTGAACAGAACTAACTAAAAATTGATTATATATGTTTTTCAAATATTTTTACTTTTTTACAACAAATGTTAGTGGATTAAAATGCGAATGAATCCAATTTTAAGCGTAAATATTCTAATATACTTTAAAAGGTCGATTAACCACCTTTTGATGGAGAACCCCTTTTTTAATACACTTTTGGACAATTTTATATGTTATATTGGACCAAATAAAATCCTTCTTTAGAATCGGGACATCAAAATTTACTTTGTGTATGTTTTTGTTATTTTTTTTCGATAAAGTTCATTTTTAATGAATAAGTGAAAAATGTTGTATTTTAATTCAAAACCTCTTTTTAATCTATTTTATTTATATGATTATATCATATTTTGAATTGGTTTTAAAGTGCAATTATAATATATTTTTACCATTTAATCCAATGGTGGTCATTGTAATTAATTTCAATTTGAAATTGGACTTAAACAAGTGTTAATATTTTGATATATTTTGTTTCTTAAAAACATGCTATTTGTTTTGACAACAGGAATTAATTATTAAATTGATTAAAGCAAGTTATATGTTTTGAATTTTTTAAAATAGACATCATTTTTTAATTTTAAATATCAAATATAGCTTGGGTGAATTTTTGGTATTTTTCTGAAAAACTTCAATTTTTGATGAATAGTGAAACCACTAAGTGGAAGTTAAAAAACTGATTTTCCGTTTAAATGAAATTTTACCTCCTCTATGATTTGAATTTCAAAAATCCTACATACATGGTTATAATTAGGATGTAACATGTGGTTCAATGGGATGAAAATATTTTTTTGGTGAATAGTAACTTTTAAGTTTTATTAATCACGATTAAAGGTAATTAGTGTAATTTAAGGAAAAGATAATGTTATAATAATATGAAATTACCATGAAACATGTCCTACCATTATTTTATGAGTCATGTCCGACCAAGAAAATCCATGGGTTAACTTGGGGACCCCATGGAGCCACTTGGGTAAGAAAATGACATTAATACCTTTTTATTTAAAGTTAAAATAAAAACATCACAAACATGTATTCTTTTACTAAAATAATTTTTAAATGGGGTTATACAAGTCATATTTTTTACTATAAATAGTCATTATAAATATATAACTATTTCCTACATCATAGTATTTTTTTTATAATTTTAGACATTAAATAAATTAATTTATTTGTGACACTATGATGATATAGAGATTACCTCATTAATGAACGATTTAAATAAAATGAAAAGATAATGTAAAATCTAAGACATAAACATCTCAAAAACGTATTTTATGGTTGGATTTAGAACCCTTATCATCTTATCCTAGAAATATATCTTTTTGGGATCTTTAAAATCCAAAAAGAAGTTAAAAATAAAGTGACATTTCATGACTTTCTAAGAGTGCCCCTCCTCCCTCTTATAAAAGGCACCCACCTCTACCTCCTTACCCACACCTCTAAAGACATTGGCTTGGAAAAACTCTGATCATTTTATCTCTCCACATCCATATATTCATTTTAGAAACCTTCCCTTAGACAGAAATCTCTTCAAGAAACCCTTTTGGTTCAAACCAAGGGGAGTTGCCCGATTTAAAGGTAAGGTCTTCCCTAATGTTCTTTTGTTTTATTATGCTTCTCCAACCCCCTAAACTCTTTTTATTACACTCTTTTTTAACAACACCAGTATCTCAAATATACTATGATGTTGTTATGAAAAGTATTAGAGCTACAGTTACACACACCTCCATCTAATGGTAAAAGAACATACTATTTTTGTGGATGGTGAATTACTGCCTCACGAAACGATGATTGTTCAATATTATCCTACCACCTCTCATGGTGGGCATTATGATGGAACTATATTTACTTATGATATATATTATATTTATTCTCTCTCTATGATTCTGTATTTTATATTTAATACATACCTTTATGCTTTACATATTGTGCAAATGCGATAATTTCATTTGAGGATGTGTGGACTACCGCCCCCTCAAGTGATGTGACTCGTTCATGCAATGCATGGAATGTATAAAGAATGAAATTTATGAACATATGTGAACTATATAAAATATATATTATACTAAAATTATAATATATATCTCTCTCTCATCTAGTTTTAATTCCATTAATGTGCCAAAGAAATGAAAGTAGCGTTCACGCGTACGTACGACCTACCGTCTCCATGAACGGTGAATTTCATTTATTTTTATCTGCAAATGTTATGTAATAGTATAAAATGAATATATAATGGGTATATATGATATTTAAAACATTAATACTATTCTGGAGATGATGTAATTATAACTACATGTAAAATTCTTTTCCAACAAGTTCAATTTTTACTCATGTACCGAACATCGAAAAAAACCTATGATATGAACTCACATTATTAACAAATTATTATAACATTATAATATGTGATATGAACTGAATAATAATATTTAAAAGAGGTACTTAAGAAATTATAAATTTAAAATAGTTTATTATTCAGGAATATAAAGAAACAAACAAGACAAGTCGGACTTGAGGTAAGGGATCCTACCTCTCTCTTTCTTTTTAAGTACTCTCTTTTATGTCATTTCTTTTAATCTCATCTTTATTATGTTTAGGGATGTTATTTTATATTAATAATACTGTACTTTTTTATGTTCATATTATTAGAGACCCTATTTGATCTCATAAATCCATTTTCGGATGTTTTAAGTGGCACTGTTAGGCTGCCGAGTTTTCATAAGGTATTTTTCATCTCACTTTTATTCACGTGAGATTCATGCTACATTCGCGACCATTTACATTAGTGTTGTGTATATACTGCCCATGAGTGTATTAAATATGTAATATACTTAAATTTATGGGTATTAACATCTTCATTTTATGATCCTTGTTTCATGTGGGTTATGTTTTGTAAGTTACCAAATCAGTAAGGGAACCTTTCACCCTCATCTTTTTAAAAGTCTTCTTTTTGTTAGGTATTTTAATTTACATATTCTTATGTTGGGATATGTTATTATATATCCTTATTTCAGTATATGATATTACCAAGTGATGATATACCCTTTTTATCTCTCATAGTCTCATTTTCTAAATTTTAAAATGACGTTGTTAGGCTGTCGAATTTATGTAAGGGAACTTCTTATCCCAATTTCAATTATTTGGGTTTAACCTATACTTCTTGATTTTATTATTCCAAGATTATGTGCGGAATATCTATGTTGTAATTTCCAAAAACCTTTGTGTGTATATACTATTTCTACACATAATCATCTCATTGATAAATTCTTACGTCATTTATACGAACTTGTATTGGAATTCATTACTCAATCTCATTTCATTGAGTTAAATATCAATGTCATTGGTTTTGTTTTTCCAATAGTATGTGTGAATGTCCTCTGATTGTTTTACACTTGATATCCACTTATATTGGTTCTATTTATTCTTGCTACACATAATTATGTCATTGATTTATCCTTGCACTAATGACATGATCTTTAAATGGGATTACGTCTCAATTTTTCTTCCTTGAGACACTTCTTGATGATATATACTTTTATTATTTTTAAAGTGTATATATAGAACCTTGGACATTCCATATCCATATTATGCCTATACTCAAGTCATTTAAAAGTTTTGAAAATGGTCTACTTTCATGTGGCTTATAATTTAAATGTTTAAAATGGAAAAGGACTCATTTATTAAAACATTGTTTTAAATGGTTTTAAATATTTATTCTTTTGAACATTTATCATCCATTTCCATGGTTTAAAAATTGTTTTAAGGATTTATTTATACGGACATGAATGTTTTAAAACCTTTTTAAAAAGTTTTGAAGTGTAATGGGTCACTTTGATTATAAAATCTCTTTTAAATGTCTTCTTTTAATATTTTCAAAGTATAAAGGGATATTTCTCTCATAGAGTTGTAATGATTTTAGTAGATGTTTTTATGTTAATATCATGATGTGATCTATTGTGATGAAATGTGGAAATTTTATCCTTCCATTATATTTGTTTTATGTATTATGATTTTTTAATGGTACTTAGACATTTGACGGGTGGTTACATGATAAACCATATGACGGGTGGTGCCATGAATACCAGGACAGGTGGTTACGTTATAACCTCCAATGCATTGGGTATGGAAGTCATCCATATGGGTATTCCATTTAGTGATATGTGTGGAAGTCAACCGTATGGTTATTCCATTTAAGTATGTTTATGTCCCAAGTTACCTTTATATGTTACGTGTTCTTTTAATGGGTTTTATGGTAATCTTCTGGTTACAAAAGGGTAAGTAATGATCTTTTATTCGGTGAAGAGTATTTACTACTTCGTAAAGGTGAAAAGTATTACTTTGATAAAGTATTCATGGTTAGTTGTTGTTTTGAAAGACTAACTGTGTTCCTTCTTTGTGTATCCTTTACTGGGCTTTTTTTGCTCATCCCAAGATTTTGAAATGTTTTCCACAGGACATAAAGATGAATAGGGTCAAGGATGGGATCAAGGAAAGACATGCTATCTAAAACCTGGAATGAGACATATTTCTTTTTAGGAGTTTTTATTTTATGGAAACATAGTAGAAGTGTCTACTTTGTAATATTTTGAGATGTAATAGTTATGTCCTAATTCTCTAAAACTCAAAACTTAAAAAGATCCTCTATGTGAATTATTCATTTAATTCATGATTATTTATGGTTTTAAGGACGAGTCCTTATAGTTGGTATCAAAGATCAGTTTAGATAACTTTAAAGGTTAGGGTATTCTCTAAGCATAAGTGACATTTGCATAATGGTTAGGATTTCAGAAAGAGTCGTAGTTTTAGATAAAGTGAATGAGTAAGTATATATTATTGTTTATCTTCTTTATTAGTATATGATAATTTTGTTGATATACTCACAATGAAATTTTTGGTTATAGTAAATGGATGGATCTAGCATGCACCAAAGTGACAATGGGTTTGAAGGAAACTATGGTGGTTCTCTGATTAAGAGACTGGATGAAATGGGGGATTTAATGAAGAATCTTGTGGTTTTTCTAAACCAACTATCAAGGAGTCATGATTAACAACTTTAACCTTGGTGAGTTCTCTGATGCATCATGTACGAGAGAACCAAATCGATTTGGAAGTTCGGGTAATAATTATAATGGTAACCATTAGGGTTTATATGATCCTTACTTTTGAGGTAATTATGGGTTACTATATGATGGAAGATTAAAGGCATGAGGTAAAATTGTGGTTAAATTATGTTATGGTTATTTTTGAAGATTTTATCTCTTTTTGGGGAATGTTTTAAGAATTATATAGTTTTGGAAAAAGGACAACACGCTGACCGTGTGACAATCCGTCGTGTCAGACAAAGCTATGGGAATCAAACCCACAACCAAAGTGCAACTAGTATTTATCGCCTGCCACTAGACTACGTGAAGTCCCTGGTTAGTATGGCAAATTCTTTTTATTTATATAATTTTATGAATCAAGAATAAGTTGATTTGGGTTATCTAGGAAAATGTTGACCTATCATGGAGGAAATGTGATTAGGTTAATTACTTTTCAATATGAGACTTTAAGAGAAACTGATGTTTGTAGATAAATGTTAATTTTTACCTTGGAAGACTATGTGATTAAATCCTTCAAAGATTTAGGTTTAAATAATAGTTTGGTTTACTTTGAAGAATTTTTTTGGACAAATTTTTTATCGAATAGTCTTCGTTGAACTTTGGGTTTTGTTGGAAAAATTTTGGAGATTAAGAATAGATTTGAATTTTATAAAGGATTATCCTTTTTGGGTATTATCTGATCTCGTACTAACAATTTTTGGTTTTGGTTAAGGTCTAATGACATGGGAAATATATATTTCTGTTTTGTGGATTAGGTGATTCTCTATATGTTGATTATAACGCTATTAATTTCAACAATTCATCCTAAATACTCGTCTTTTGGAGAAAATATGAGTTTGTGTAAGAAATATAGTAAGAGATGAAATTCTACATGAAAATTAAGTATGTTTCCTTAGGATTGAGTTAAGGTCATAAATAAATTCCTCAATGATAAGTAACTTAAAACAAAAATGTTGTCTGTTAACTTTTCCTACCGGGGAATCAAATACCATTTAACCCATCACAATTTTGTGATTTTCTTGTGGTTAACTTTCTCCTAATCTTGTTTTCTATCACTCTCCATCAAAACATAACCCTTTTTTCTCTTCCATGTCCATGTTTTCCAACATGGTATCCTAGTATGGGTTAACTCGGGTGACCTTGGTACTTCCATTTCTTTCTTTTAAAGTGACAGTTTAATTTACTCCTTTTTCGATGTGGGGATTTGAATGAAGTTTCCAAGCCCAATTTTAAAATTGCGAGGAAGAAATTCCCAAAAGGGGGGAAGGATGTAACATCCCATGTAAATAAAGAATATTACTTTTTCATATTTATTAATATTTGTGAATAAAATATTAATATTACTTTAAAGGGAATGTTATGCTTGATGGCGTACCCAATATGCAACAACAAGTTTCTTTGAAATCTTACGTTGCACTCTAATAATAAAATAATATAATTTTAAATGGTAGTTAACTCCTAGAGGTTTTAATGGTGGGAATGAATAGAACTAACTAAAAAATGATTCTATATGTTTGTCAAATATTTTTACTTTTTTACAATAAATGTTAGAGGATTATAATGTGAATGAATCCAATTTTAAGCGTAAATATTCTAATATTCTTTAAAAGGTCGATTAACCACCTTTTGATGGAGAACCCTTTTTTAATCCACTTTTGGAAAATTTTATATGTTATATTGGACCAAATAAATTCCTTCATTAGAATCGGGACATCAAAATTTACTTTGTGTATGTTTTTGTTATTTTTTCGATAAAGTTCATTTTTAATGAATAAGTGAAAAATGATTTATTTTAATTCAAAACCTCTTTTTAATATAATTTATTTATATTATTAGATCGTCTTTTGAATTGGTTTTAAAGTGAAATTAGAATATATTTTTACCATTTAATCCAATGGTGGTCATTGGAATTAATTTCACTTTGAAATTGGACTTAAACTAGTGTCAATCTTTGGATATATTTTGTTTCTTAAAAACACGCTATTTGTTTTGACAATGGGAATTAATTATTAAATTTATTAATAAAAGTTATATGTTTTGAATTTTGTAAAATAGACATCATTTTTGAATTTGGAATAACAAATATAGCTTAGGGTGAATTTTTGGTATTTTTATGAAAAACTTCAATTTTTGATGAATAGTGAAACCACTAAGTGGTAGTTAAAAAACTGATTTTTCGTTTAAATGAAATTTTACCACCTTTGTGATTTGAATTTCAAAAATCCGATATACATGGTTTTCATTAGGATGTAACATGTGGTTCAATGAGATGAAAACATTTTTTGGTGAATAGTAACTTTTAAGTTTTATTAATCATGATTAAAGGTAATTAGTGTAATTTAAGTTAAATATAATGTTATAATAACATGAAATTACCGTGAAACGTGTACTACCATTATTGGATGAGTCATTTCCGGCCAAGAAAATCCATGGGTCAACTTGGGGACCCCATAGAGCCACTTGGGTAAGAAAACGACATTAATAACTTTTTATTTAAAGTTAAAATAAAAATGTTACAAACATGTATAGTTTTACTAAAAAAATTACATGGGGTTATACATGTCATATTTCTGACTATAAATAGTAATTGGAATGCTAAAAATATTTCCTACATTGTAATATTTTGTTTATAATTTTTAGACATTAAATAAATTAATTTATTTATGACACCATGATGATGTAGCGATTACCTCATTAATGAACGATTTAAATAAAATGAAAAGATAATGAAACATATAGGATATAAACTTTTCAGAACCCTATTTTATGGGTGGATTTAGAACCCTTATCAACTTATCCTCGAAATATATCTTTATGGGACCTTAAAAATCCAAAAAGAATTTTAAAATAAAGAGACATTTCATGACTTTCCAAGAGTGCCCCTCCTCCCTCTTATAAAAGGCCCCAACCTCTACCTCCTTACCCACACCTCTCAAGCCATTGGCTCGTCCAAAATCTGATAATTTTATCTCTCCACATCCCTCTTTTCATCCTAGAATCCTTCCCTTAGGCATAAATCTCTTCAAGAAACCCTTTTGGGTCAAACCAAGGGGAGTTACCCGATTTAAAGGTAATGGCTTCCCTAATGTTCTTTTGTTTTATTTTGCTTCTCCAACCCCCTAAAATCTTTTTATTCCTTTATTTTGTAATGAAAACAGTATATTAAATATACTAGGATGTTTTTATGAAACTTATTCTAGCTACACTTACACACAACTCAATCTAATGGTTAAAGAACATACTGTTTCCGTGGATGGTGAATTACTGCCTCACGAAACGGTGATTGTTCTATCTTCTCTTACCGCCTCTCATGGTGGCCATAATGATGGAACTATATATATTTATTATATATATTATATTTATTGCCTCTATATACTTCTTTATTTTATATTTAATACATACCTTTATGCTTTTCATGTTGTGCAAATGCGATAATTTTATTTGAGGAAGTGTGGACTACCGCCCCCTCAAGTAATGTGACTCGTTCATGGAATACATGGAATGTATAAAGAATGAAATTGACAAAATTATGTGACCTATATAACTTATATATTATACTGTAATTATAATATATATATATATATATCATCTAGTTTTAATTCCATTAATGTGCCAAATAAATGAAAGTAGCGTTCATGCGTACGTACGGCCTACCGTCTCCACGAACGGTGCATTTCATTTATTTTTATCTCCAAATGTAATGGAATAGTATAAAATGAATATATAATGGATATATATGGTATTTAAACCATTAATAATATTATTTAGATTATTTACTTATAACTACATGGAAAATTCTTTTCCAACAAGTTCGATTCTTACTCATGTACCGAACATCGACAAAAACCTCTGATATGAACTCACATTATTAACCAATTATTATAACATTATAATATGTGATATGAACTGAATAATAATATATAAATGAGGTACTTAAGCAATTATAAATTTAACAAAGCTTATTATTCAGGAATATAATGAAACGAAAAACACAAGTCGGACTTGAGGTAAGGGATCCTACCTCTCTCTTTCTTTTTAAGTACTCTCTTTTATGTCATTTCTTTTAATCTCATATTTCTTATGTTTGGGGAAGTTATTTTATATTCCTCATTCAGTAATTTATATGTTCATATTATGAGAGACCCTATTTGATCTCATAAATCCATTTTCGGAAATTTTAAGGCGCGCCGTTAGGCTGCTGAGTTTTCGTAAGGGATTTTTCATCTCACTTTTATTCCCGTGAGATTCATGCTACATTTTCCACCATTTACTTTAGTGTGGTGTATATACTTCCCATTAGTGTATTCATTATTTAATATACTTAAATTTATTGGTATTTACATCTTCATTTTATGATCCTTCTTTCATGTGGTTTATGTTTCGTAAGTTACCAAATCGCTAAGAGAACCTTTCACCCTCCTCTTTTTAAAAGAATTCTTTTTGTTAGGTCTTTTAATTTACATATTCTTATGTTGGGATATGTTCTTATATATCCTTATTTCTGTATGTGATATGAACAACTGATGAGATACCCTTTTTATCTCTCATCATCTCATTTTCTGTACTTTAAAATGATGTCGTTAGGCTGTCAAATTTCTGTATGTGAACTTCTTAACCTAATTTCAATTCTTTGGGTTAAACCTCTACTTCTTGATTTTATTATGCCAAGATTATGTGTGGAATCTCTATGTTGTAATTTCCACAAACCTTTGTGTGGATATACTATTTATACACATAATCATCTCATTGATAAATTCTTATGTCATTTATACGAACTTTTATGGGAAATCATTACTCAATATCATTTTATTGAGTTAAATATCTATGTCATTGGTTTTGTTTTTCCAAGAGTATGTGTTAATAACCTATGATTATTTTACACTTTATATCCACTTATATTGGGTGTATTTATAATTTTCACACATAATTATGTCATTGATTTATCCTTGCGCTAATGACATGATCTTTGAATGGGATTACGTCTCAATTTCTCTTCCTTGATACACTTCTTGATGGTATGCACTTTTATTCATTTTAAAATGTATATACAGCCCCTTAGAAATTCCATATCCATATTATGTCTATACTCAAATCATTTAAATGTTTTGAAAATGATCTAATTTCATGTGGCTTATAATTTAAATGTTCAAAATGGAAAAGGACTCATTTATTAAAACATTGTTTTAAATGGTGTTAAAGATTTATTCTTTTAAAAATTTATCATCCATGTCCATGTTTTAAAAATTATTTTAAGGATTTATTTATATGTACATGAATGTTTTAAAACCTTTCCCAAATGGTTCTAAGTGTTATGGGACACTCTGATTCTAAACTCTCTTTTAAATGTCTTCTTTTAATATTTTCAAAATATAAAAGGGTATTTCTCTCATAGAGTTTTAAGGATTTTAGTAGATGTTTTTATGTTAATATCATGATGTGATATATTGTGATGAAATGTGGAAATTTTTTCATTCCATTATATTTGTTTTATGTATTATGATTTTGTAATGGTACTTGTACATTTGATAGGTGGTTACGTGATAAACCATTTGACGGGTGGTTCCGTGAATACCAGTACGGGTGGTTACGTTAAAACCTCCAATTAATTGGTCATGGAAGTCAACATTATGGCTATTTCATTCAGTGATATGTGTGGAAGTAGACCGTATGGTTATTCCATTTAAGTATTTTTATGTCCCAAGTTACCTTTATATGTTATGTTTTCTTTATATATGTTTTATGTTAATCTTCTGGTTACAAAAGGGTAAGTAATGATCTTTTATTCAGTGAAGAGTATTTACTACTTCGTAAAGGTGAAAAGTATTACTTTGATAAAGTATTCATGGATTAGTTGTTGTTTTGAAAAACTAACAGTTTTCCTTCTTTGTGTATCCTTTATTGGGCTTTTTATGCTCATCCCAAGTTTTTGAAATGTTTTCCATAGGACTTAAAGATGAATACTGTCAAGGATGAGATCAAGGAAAGACAGCTATCTAAAACCAAGAACTAGACATGTTTCTTTTTAAGAGTTTTTATTTTATGTAAACTTAGTAGAAGTGTCTACTTTATAATCTTTTGAGATGTAATAGTTATGTCCTAATTCTCTAAAACTCTAAACCTGAAAAGATCCTCTATGTGAATTATTCATTTTATTATTGATTATGTAAGGTTTTATGGCCGGGTCCTTATAACATAATATAATATAAATTCACTATACACATAAACATATAATTTTAAAGGTAATGAATGGTGTAATATAACCTAATGAAAAAAATTGAGTTATGAAATTCTTTACAACTTAGTAAGTTTCATTTCAAATTAACTTAGCTGATATAATTAAAATTGAAGCATAAATTAAAATAAATTATTAATTAATCATGATATTACATTTTAATGGTTCATTATATACACCATTAAAAATAAATTACGTTCATAACATTACAATATTCCTCACTGAATAAAAATTTAGACGAAGCCCCATACCCCATGCTTTCATTTAGTGGAGCGTCATTTAAAAACATTTATAATTGTTTTAATCATGTTATTATTTTATATATAAACCATAATCATATTTATAATATCATATATGATCCTTTTATAACATCTTAACACTCGTTTATTAATAAAATTTCACTATTTTCATTATTTTATATGTAAATTGGATTGTTTTCTCATGCATGTTTTGTAACAAAAGATCATGTTCGTGCACATAGGATATAATTGAATCACATCCATAATGATAAAAAAAATTAAATATCATATTTATTAATTATAAAACTTATTATTACCACTCTTAAATGTTTTTTATAGAAAATGAATCTCATCGCTTCGTGGGGATGGTAGGTTGTACCTATGTGTGAGCGATGACCCTATTCCCTTAATGGGTGAAAGTGTAAGGAATTGGGTGATAAATTAAATTTTTATAATCAATATAATCTAATATATAATCTAATATATATCAAATATATTTATTTATTTCATCCTAATTATAGTCCATGAAAAACTTAATTGAAAAACAATTCACATCTCTTTGCGAGGCGGTACTCTACTGTACACATGAGTGGCATTATCATATTCTAAATAGTATGGAATGTAAGAAAATATATTTGATATTATTATTAACTAAGAATATTTATATCATAAATATTATATATAAACATTAATTCCATCATTATATTCAACTTTGGGAGGTGTTGATGGAAGACATTTTGCATTATGTGGTAATAGTCTTTCGTATACATGATCAATTATTTAATTTCCCATTTGATGGAAGTGGATCTGGATAAATGTCATTACATAAACATAATAGAATATAATTTTATGTTATATAAATTTTTACAAACATTTATTATTTTAATACATAATTTATGGTGGAAAATAATAAATAAAATGAAATAGATTTCTTAAGACAGTTACCTTCTCTAAGATAAACATAATTTAGATGACCTATTAAGGACCCTCGGAAAGGTATTTTGGGATGGAAATAATATCAATAATTATTATAAGGATTTTGGGGAGATATCTCGGTAGGTTATGGTCAAGAAAAAGGGTCTTTGTAGGGGTGAAAAGTAATAGGACAAAGTACCCATTCATAAATGGAGAAAGGGGGCCTCCTTGGAAATTACTAGGAAAATAACCGAAAAGAATAAAAAATGGAAAGTAATTCACATGAAAACATATCCAAATTACATTAGGTTTGATGTTGGTAAATGATAATGTACAATATTTCCATCCAATATAATCTTGGTTGGTTCTTTTTAACCATTATCATCCAAGTTTAATCCCCATCAAACCCATTTTTACCTCAACCATGATTTCACTATTCATTGTGGTAAAAAATTAAGTTGAAATTATTAAATAATATAAATTAGGATTATTCTAAATATGGAATAATTTTTTCATATTCAATTCATAAATTTGGTAGAATATAATATAAAATTATTCCCATAGACGTGATGGAAAAGAATGTTTTCAAAGAGAAGATTCTCACAAGTATAGAAGGTTTTAATATCAAAATTATATATGTAATTGATTCTAATGACCTAAATTTTATTTATTATAATATAATTAAATATAATATTTCCTTAAAATTAATTGAAAATATTTGTTAACTTTGTAACTGATTCAAATGGAAATGAGGTTTTCAAATAAAAATCAGTATTTGTCATTATTCATCTAAAAATGAAACTTTTCATAGAAATACAAAAAAATATCTCTAAGAAAACTTTTACATTATTATTTAAAAAATTAATTTTATTTTATTAAACAAATTTTTATAAGTTACAAAAATTAATTTTATAGTACGTGAGCAAGAAGTGATGAAACCATTTTCTTTCAAAGAACTGTTTGTTAGAAAATAATTCTTTTTTATGTCATGTGATTATTTTAATATAATGTTGTTTTTTAGGTATTATTAAATCCCTATTTTTAATAATTCTTTTTTCTGAGTTTCGGTTTTGGTTTCTTTGGGTGACATTTTGAAATTTTTGTAAGTTTCTTGGCATGTGCATGGTTGGTGCACGGTTTTCCCAAATCGTGCACCTTCTCAAGCCAAACCGTGCAAACCCAGGAAGTGTGGTTTTTCACAGTCAGTGCATGATTTATAAGACTATTCACCCTATTATGTGGAAATTTTCATCCCATTTATATTAGGTTCATGTATTGGCAAGACAGATTGGTCTAACCATGTGGGACTTCCTAGTTAATAATGCTTACAGGTTCTTAATAAATCCAAATTTTGGTAAAAAAATACCGAACCCCCCTTTTCATTACTCGATGGATAGTAACAACCCATAAAAATTTTCTCACTTCCTTGTAGCTTCCCATATACATTTTTGGCTCCTCAAACCCCTTCCAAAAGTGGATCAAAGCTTGAGTAATGTCATTCGATCATCATCCAATAAGGTTCCTCTAATCATTATCATTCTCCTGCTATCTATATCTTCCTCTCAGGGGATCCATGGATCCTACAATTGAATTTTAGATCTAATAAACTTGGTTTTAGATTATAAACCAAGGTTTTATCCTTGTTACCCTAATTATGTGATCATCATTCTTTGTTGATGAAACCTGGTTTGCGTTCGGCCATTCGAGATCCTCTCAGCATGAGGTAGGTGGTTTTGTTATGATGCCTAATTTTTGTTGAACCTAAATTGATTTATTTATTTTCAATTTTTTGAATTAAATGAAAATATAATATTTTAATTATATTATTTTCAATTGGTTTTTTGAAAAAAAACAAATTCCATTGAATTGGGGTAAAAATGGATTTATTTCCATGAAAATGGAAAACCCTCAATTCTTGGGAATTGGGTTGTAACTATGAATATTTTTGAAAATTAATTTTTTAAATATAAATTGGGGATCTTATGGAAATTGATTCAATTAGATTGTTTAATTTAATTTTGAAAATATATTTGATGGAAAAATTGTAGAAAACCCCAATTCAGTTGAATTGGGGTTTATTGTGAAATTGAAGGAATGTTGTGAAAAATTAAATTGACAAATGTTATTTTTGAATGTGGATTTTTATTTGATTTCAAATCATTATTTGTGAAAATGGATTTAAAATGGTATTGATAAAAACCATATGGTTTTATCTTTGTAAAAGGAATGTTTTTTTATTAAAACCTCCTTTTGGTTTTTAAATAAAAAATTAGATTTTTTTAAATGGAGAATGGGATGAATTCTAATTTAAGGTTGCATAAAATAAATTTCCCAAAAATATTTTGTATTACGTAATGTGATAGAATTCGGTAGTTAGTGAGTAATTTGGACAACACATTATGATAAAAAACATTCCAAAACCTAAATATAGCATGTCACATCCCTTTGGTGACAATGATGAGTCTCATTGTCTTGAGTTCAAAGAGTTGTATGTAAATATTTCCATGTCACCTTGACTATGGAGTCACTATATCCTAGAACCATCATGCCTTCTTATTAATATGACCATGTTTCTGGCTTGTTTGTATTTCTAATGAATATATGCGAATTTTGTAAACTCTTTTACATGCCTTCTGATTATTTTAACCTATTTTATAAAAAAAAATTACTTAATTCATTTTTGAAAATAAATATTGTTTTGGAAATATTCCATCACTTTAAAAGTAAATCCATTTCTAAATGTGTTTATATCTTTTTAAATGTAAAGAATGAATTGTTTTAATTATTATTTTAAAATTAGAAACTAGTTTACTTGAAAATTGAATAATTTATTTGGTTAATATGATATTGGAATCCTGTGATGTTATCTTTGGGGATAAAATAATTAGAATTCTATCTCACACCCTACTTGTGACTTCGAGTGTTAGTAAATTATTTCCTTCCATGTTTGAGTTGGGGTAAAGCACCACATGGAGGTTGCTCTGATTTTTGATCCATGGACTTAGATATTTTCATCCATTGGGACTTTGTAAATTAGTCTTCTTATTTTATAGGTACATGATTATGGTACATTAGATTATTTAAACCTATTTGACTTCTGGTACACATCTCCTTATGGAATTTCTTTTGTATTCATACTATGTTGTAATCTTTTTTCTGTAATTATAGTGGAAAAAATCATTCTCAATTCAATTTTGTATGGTACTAGGTTCTAGTCATCAACCCTTGGGGATCAGGAATTCCCTTTGGGATATGTTAGTGCTAGAATGATTATTGGGTTACCAAAATACCACGGATGGTTCTTAGAAAATTTCAATCAGAGCTCTAGGTTGACATTCGGTCTCCAAGTCATTATACATTTGTATAATATTTTTGGGTCTTAGGACGTAGTTGTGATTGAGTGTTTGGATAGATCTCACTATAATGAAAATTAAGTCACTAGGGGTGGTTAGAGAAATAAATCTTGAGGACCAGTTTTAATATTTTCCCTACTATTGATTTGAATATATTGAAATCCAAATACTTTTTATATATCTCTTTGTATTAGTTTCCTTTTCCCCATTGTTTCATTGTTAATCTAATGTCTTATTTGTTTTCTATTGATGTTTTTAGTATCATTCCTCTGAGAATACATTCTAATCAGATCCAGGAGGAAGCTACTAAGGAACATCATTGAGCGAATCCTCTCATGCACCCAAGCCTAGTTGAGGTTATCGTGCACACTTTCCAAGCTCTAGGACATGAACAACCTCTAGTTCATATTCAAGCTTCAGTATGTAACCTCAATAGATGTTCTCATAATTTGATCTCAATAGTTATTTCACATGAATATATCACCATTAATAGGATCGAATGATCAGAAAAAGTTTGAGGAATGGTTGAGAAGAATGGAGCATTTTTTTGGTTTATTGGTCACATCTGATGAAATCAAAGTGAAATGTGTTATATTTGTATTGGAAGGACTGAGAAAGAGATGGTAGGATGTGATGTTAATGGTGATGGAACATGGGGGCTTAGAGTGGAAGTATTTAATTTTTATTTTCACCAAATTTTTTTATATATATTCGATGTTTCTTTCCAAGGCTACATAGTTTTTAAAACATGTATATGAAAACAGGAATGTGGTAGAGTAAGAAAACCATTTTTCTAAACTTGTGTAGTTTCCACCTTGGATAGTATCAAATGAGAAGATAAAGGCTCAACAGTATGAGTTTGGACTTCATCAGGATATTCATTCTCAGATTTTCTTCTTGAATATTAATTCTTATTATTATGTAATAGATATACCACTGATGGTGGAGATGGAACTAGCTAGAATGATAGGGTTATTAGGAGTTTCTTCCATCCCTATTGGTAGTGTGAATCCCTCCAAGGGAAGAGGAAGCTCAATGATTCTTGTGGTGGTTCTCGACATCAAGGTTATTATAGACATCCTACAGTGCCTGGAAGAGGCCCTTTGATTTTCTATCAGTGTGTATTAGTATGGAATTGAAAGGTGGTTTGCACTAAGGAACCCAAGTTTTGTGGTTCTTGTGGACACTCATGTCATGTACAGATATTTTTCCATTGTTGTTCCACTCTTTGTAGTGGAACAGGATTATCCACACAATCTAAAATAGTGAAATAATATGTTTCTTCATGTGAAAAAGTATTCCATCCACATGAATCCATAATTATGCATCTTAATTTTGTGTAAGAGTATCTTGATGAATAGGATACAGGTAAAGTGACAATGAGGGGTTCCATTACAATAGATTCATCATTACTGAATTTCCTTTTCGATATTGGTGCATCCCAATCATTTATTTCAACCCATATTGATAATATACTAAATCTTTCTATGGTAGTGTTCTCTTATATAAGGGATAATACAACACCCCTTGGTATAAAGAGATAGTAGGGTCTCTATGGTCCTTCTTGTGTTTTCTCTCTATGAGATGTAAAGTTTTCTTGTAAATTTATAGTTCTTAACATAAAACCTCTTGACCACATTTTCAGTATGGATTGTGGAATTTAAAATAAAACAAAATTTCATTTCTATCTTTGAAGAGTCACTTTACTATGCCTGATTAGGTGTGTCATGTCATTCAAGGATAATAGGACCCAAGGTTGGGTAGAGATGGACCCTCTTATCCATAGTTGGGGAATGCGATATATGTTTTTTTTGTTGATCTAGAGTAATAATATTTAAATGGTGATCTCCCACCAATTGTTGTCAAGTTTCCATACATGTTTCCTCTTGTCTTCTCTAGTTTTATATAGGTAAGGAATGTAGAGTTTTCCATTGACTTGATGTCTGGTACTCAACTAGTTTATATTCTATCTTACTGTATGGAACCAACTGAAATGAAAGAGCTGATGTCATAGAGAAAGAATTTATATGCCCGAGTGTGTCCCCCTGGGAAGTTCCATATATATTTTAAAAGAAAAATGATGGTTCACCCCACCTTTTCATTGATTAATGAAAGATCAGTCGAGTTATGGCAAAGAAAAAATGTATATTTCCATTAATTAATGATCTATTTGACTAGTTTGAAGGTTAGAGGTGGGGTTTAGGGATTTACCTTCAATTTAGTTACCATTAGATTAGGATAAAAGATCTATCATTCAGAAAACTATCTTTCAAAGTAGGTATAATCATTATGAGTACCTTTTCATGCCCTTCATCCAAAACAATGATCTTATAGTTTTTTTGTATTTAATGAACATGATTTTCCATGTGTTTCTTGTACCTTCATGGTATAATTTTTTAATGACATCCTCATTAAATCTATGTCTGAGGAGGATTATGTGCATCATCTAAGAACAATTATAATTTTTTTGAGAAATCATTGAATTTATACCAAGCTTTAGAAAAGTGATTTTGGGATCAAGTATTTGGAATTATTTGGGAACATGGTGTCAAAAATGGTTTTTTATTTAATCTAAAAAGGTTATTTCTTTTATTACATAGGAAAAAATGGAATGTGTTTGATATTTTTATCTTCTTGGGTTTAGCTAGGTATTATATCCAGTTTCTAATGAACTTCTTGATGTTGGTTTCTCTGATAAATTTTGTAACACAAAAGGGGGAACAATTTTCTTGGGATAAAAAAAGTAAGAATTATTTTGTTGAGATGAAATGACTTTTGATTACTATGATGGTGTTGACTCTTCTAGAGGCTGGATAGGGCTATGTGGTCTTTTATGATGCACCAGGTTCCGGCTTGGGATACATTCATATGGAGGGTGTTCATGTTGTTTCTTATGGATCTCATCATCTTATGTCATAGGATAATAATTATCTATCATATGACATTGAACATGAAGCTATGATGAACTTGCTTAAGATTTGGAAATACCACCTTTATGGACAAAGGTTTACCATGTTTTCTAAACATAAGAGATTGGTTTTATATTCTCTAAAAAATATTTAAATCTCTACCAGAGGAATTGGGTGGAATACCAAATGTATTACAATTTCAACGTCACCTATACCCTGGGGAAAGGGAATGTTATTGAAAATTCATTGAGTATGAACGTTCGAACCTAGGAAGTGAAAGAATCATCAGAAGAGTGGAACATGATTTCTCTTTTTTCATAGTTACATATTAGAGTTAGAGAATTCAGGGCTGAGATTTCATTGTCCATTGTTCATTTAACATCCTATATTATTGAACTAATACTTCCATAACATTAGCATGATTATGTGTTCCAAATAATTAGAGACCCTCTTAATTAAAGGGAGACCTTGCATGGTTTTTGTCCTCCAAAGAGGGAATTATGTGATTTGGAACCATTTTTGTGCCTTATTTGGTAAGTAATGTTGTGATAGGGTATTTCCATCATTCCTAATGGTCAATGAACCTAGTAACCAAAAAGATGTTCTATGACATGTGATGGCAGTTCTGGAGGCTAGGTATGAGACAAGGCACTGCTTAGTTTGTCTCACGTTATTATACATGACAGAATGTAAAGGTCAATCACTAGAAACCTTTGGGATTTCTTTATCCACTTCCAATCCTGGTATTGATGTGGGATGTGATATCTATGGAATATTTATTTTGTTTTCAATGTACCCAAAGAAAGAATAAAGTGGTGTGGGTTGTGATCGATCGGATGACTAAATTTTCTCACTTTATACCCATTCATGATTTAACCAAGGTTATGGAGTTGGGAAATCTCTATATGAAATAGATTGTTCATTTTCATGGAGATACATCTACTATAGTCTTTCATATAGACCCTCAGTTCACTAATGATTTATGGAGAGGCCTTTAAGAGGCACTAGGATCTCAGGACCGCTTGAGCACAACATACCATCCACAGTCAGATGGCCAGATAGAAAGAGCTATACTAATTCTTGAGGATTTTCTTCGTGCTTTTGTTCTCGAAATTGGTGGATCTTGGGATGATCATTTAGGGATGGATGAGTTTACTTATAACAATAGTTACCAATCCATAACCCAAATGTCTCTTTTTAAGATTTCTATAGCAACCCTTATAGATCTATATTGTGTTGGTCAGAGACGGGTGAACGTTCATGGGATAGACCGAGCTTGGTCCAAGAGATGACAAAAAATATTTAGTTTATTTCTTAGAGAATGCTAATATAATAGAGATGATATAAGTCTTATGATTATATTATCTATAGACTATATGAATTCTCAGTTGGTGCCTAGGATTTTTTTGAAATTTTCACCTAAGTTTGGTCAGCGACGACTTGGAAGGAAAGAGAATATTGCTCCTAATTTTGTGGGAACATTTAATGTTTTTGAGCATTTGGGGAAAGTTGAAGGTAATTTATAACTTCCAATACATCTAAAATAAATACATAATTTTTTCCATGTATCACATCTTAAAATGCGTCTACCTAGTCTATCTAATGTTTTTCACTAGATTGATCTTGAGGTAGAACCTAATTTATCCATGATTTAATGAAGTATTTGGATAGTTTATTCTGAGACCAATTTCCTTCATGGGAGGATTATATCTTTGGTTCATGTCTTTGGGAAGCACAATTTGGAATCGCGTGAGACATGCGAGAGGGAGGCACTGATGAGAGTGTAGTGGCCTCATATTTTTGGCTTGGAATCTTTTTTGAAGGCTTTCTGAGGATATGATGATTCTACGATGGGTAGGTTGCAACATCCTATTACTATTATTAGCTATTAAAAAACCACTATATTTAATAATTATTTGGTTGGGTTTCATTTTTTGGTTATTTGGGTGAAATTTTGAAATTTGTTATAAGTTCATGGGCTACTGTATGGTCGGTACATGGTTTTCCCAAACTGTGCACCCCCTAAGCAAAACTATGAATACCCATGTAGTGGGGTTTTGAAAAGTTGGTGTGTAGTTTTTCAGACCATTCACCCTCTTATGATAAAACATACAACCCATTTAAAACAGGCACATATAAAGGCCACATGGTTAGGTATAACAATATTGGTCTTCCCATCCTACCGTGTATACGAGATTTTAAATAATCTAAATTTTGATAAAACAATTTCATGAACCTCACCCCTTTTTGTCCCCAATGGTCCCAAATGACCCTTAGTCATTTTTTACCTTCATTAGAGCTCCCATGAACAGTTTTTGGCCCCTCAGACTCCTCTATGATGCAGATCGAAGAATGTGGAATTCCATTCGATCTTCACATGGTAGGTTTCCACTTCTCACTCACATTATCCCACTATCTCTTTTTTACTCTCTAGGGTTCTATGGATCCTCAAGGTAGGTGGTTCCATTAAATTTCCTAAAATATGTTAACCCTAAATTTCTTTATTTAATTTCAATTGTTTGAATTAAATGAAATTTCATGACTTTAATTAAAGGGATTTTAAATTGTTTGTTAGAAAAAAAAATTCCATTGAATTTGGGTTTTAAAAAAATTGGTTTTGGGTATGAAATGAGAACCCCCGCCCCATTCCATGGAATTGGGGTGTGTTTATATAAATTTGTGAAATTTAAATTTTTTACTTTAAATTTTATATTTGATGGAAAATATTTCAATTACATTTTCAAATTTAATTATGGAAATTTATTTGATGGAATGAAGTTCGAAAACACTCAATTCCATTGAATTGGGGGTTTATTGTGAAATTTTTGAATTTATTTCATGAAAATGGATTGTGAATTGATTTCAAATCCTTATTTTTTAAAATGGATGAAAACAGTTTTGATAAAAAACTTATGGTTTTATCTTGGTAAAATGAATTATTTTTATTAAAAAAATGTAATGTTTTTAAACGAAAAATTGGAATTTCTTACATGGAGAATGGGATGAATTGTATTTTATGTTTTTATGATAAAAACATTATTCATTTTTTTTTACTAGAAAACATGAAAGACTTAGGTAGTTAGTGAGAACTTTTTATGGATCTTTGTGATTTAAAACATTTCAAAACATAAATTCTTCCCATCACATCCCTTAGAATATGGTTATGAGTCATCATTGGCTTGAGTTCAAAGGGGTGTATATACATATTTTATTGTCACATTGAGTGTCGAGTCCCTATAGCCTATAAAAAGCATGCCTTATTATGAATATGATCATGTTTCATTCTTTTTTTTATTTCAAATGAATATATGAAATTATTTTTTAACTCTTTTACATTCCTTCATAATTATATAAATTATTTTATATAAATGTGTTTATTTATTGCATTTTTTAAATGCAGTAATGTTTTAGAAATATTCCACTACATGAAATTTAAAGCATTTTATTAGTGTATTTTTATCTTTAAAAATGTAAACTAGGAATTATTTTAATTATGTATTGGAAATTCCAAACATGTTTACAAGAAAATTGAAAGCACTTTATTTGGATAATTTTTTATTGGCATCTGGTTGTAGAGTCCATAATGAGTCCCTACTTGGATTTTAGCTCACACACTACTTGTTCCCTCAGATGTTTGTAGATTATCTCCTTAAATGTTCTATAATGGGTAAAGCACCACTTTGAGGTGGTTATAGCTGTCGATCCATGATCTTGGAGAATTGCGTCAATTGGGACATGGGTAGTTGGTCTTATTATTTTTCTAGTACATTGTTATAGTACTTTGTCGTGTTTACATGTGTTTGACTTCTACTACATATCTTCCAGTGGAGTTTCATTTGTTTTTATACTGTCTTGTTATCTTATATCAATAATTATTGTTGAAAAAATAATTCAGACTTACATTTTTTATAATGGTCATGATTAAATAATATTTTAATAGAGTATTTTTGTTTAAACCTATTGCTGCTTGCATCACAAGATTGAGACTGCTTTTATTTAAAATGAAATAAGTTGTAATCTCTCAAGGTGATATATACAAAATATAAATTTAACAATTAGTATAATTCATTTAAAAATATAATGTTAAACATGGAAATTTATTTTTGACATTTTCTAAAACTATGTAATGTTTTATTGTAATAAAAAAGCTGGTTTAATCCTTTTCATTAGTTGATTAATTAAGAGGTTATGTTCAATTTTAGAATGACTTACAAGTAACACAAATATCATTTTTCATAATAATAATCTAATTAATTTCATGAAAACCAATTTTTATACGTTATTTTGTTATAAATTCACTTCTATGCTTAATAAGACATTTTTTTTAAAAACTGTTATTCCTTATGTTTTGTGTATTTATATTGAAATTAAATATTACTACCTCAATGAATTAAATTTGGGAAAAAAATTATTTATTTAGAATCAAAATATTAAATATTTATAATAATTCCCATTTTTTTTATTAATACTGAATTGTTACCATGGTAAAAAAAATTAGTGGCCATGATAAGGGTTAAAAGGGTTAAAGAGGAGGTTAAACTAAGAAATAAGGATATAAATATATCCAAAACTTGTTTAAATATTATTGTTTGAGTAGATTTATAACATAAATTATATTAATTTATAAATTTTAATAAATATTAAACACTTTCCAGGATAAATACATTTGTAATATTAATAATTTCTTAATATTTACCAGAGTCACACATCCCAGGATTATAAAAGGGAACCCTATCTTATCACATATCCACACCACATGTGAACAATATATAAATAAATATCAATTGAAATACCCTAAAACCCCTTACAAATTAACAATAGATTATATTCTTCTACAAATACCCATCCAATAATCATTAAGGTGTTTTCAATTGAGATTATCCAAGGAAGATGTAGAAGTTCTTACCCAACACATTCATGTTTATTTATTCTTAAAAATCATTCAAATATTACATAAAAATAATAAAATAATAAATAATTTTATTTTTAAAACTTAAATTTTTTTAAATTAATATTATAACCATTTTCAATCTCTTTTAAATCCTTTGAGAAATTAAAATATCGCGCATGCATACGTATAAAATACCGCCTCCGCGAAGCAATGTGTTTTGTTTTCCATAACTACCACATGTGTCTAGTTTTATAGATGAATTCATTGGATATATATAATATTTACTAAATAATTATTATAATATAAATAATATATATTAACTATATTCTTCCATCCAATCCATTGAAAATGAAATGACACTCATACATATGTGCATAATACAACCTCCATGAATGACATATTTAATTTTTCATGACAATGTTATATTGATAGTTATAAAAGTTTAATTAATTTATTAATATGATATATATTAAAAGATTAAATTTATTTAGGTGATTAATCCTTTACCAAGGCATAAGATCAAAACTGTCAAGTCCAAACATGCATTTGAAGTAGAATAGTTAAATAATTGATTTTAAGAAAGAAATATGAGTAAATAAGTACAAAAGGTGTTATCAATAAATAATATCCATTAAAATAGTTATAATATATATCATATATAGATAATAAAAAAATATAAATTTAATATACATGAATTTGGAAAATTTCATACTAAATGAAAATCCAATGTGAGGTTTTATTTCACAATCTAATTTTTATTTGATATTGTTTATACATAAATTTCCATTGGAGGAATTGTATAATATTTCTCAATTAAACTATATATTTTTTTCCTATCATTATTTATGGGTGTTTGAAGTATTAGTACCAATTTTACTCTCTTTGGTACTCAAAAATACAAATGAATGTCTTTAAGAAAAGCCAACCTTATTTATCTTCTTTTGGTTAGGAATATTTATCCACTATATCCATTTTCTTAAAATTGATTTATGTTTGTTTTTATATATTCTTAAATGTTTGAAAATTTTCGTTTCTACATCCTTTTACAATATTTAAAAATGATTAAAATGAATCTTTTCAAAAAAAATTGTACAAATTACTTTAATTTGTTTTCAAAGGTGTTAAAAGAATGTTTTTTTTAATATTTACCAAATGAACAATTTTTCCAACAACATAGTAATTATTTATTATCTATATTGTTTTATAAAATTATATTGTTTTCCAAAGAATATAATTTTCTAATTTTTCAAGATATTTTTATTTATTAAAAAAAATTCCAAAAGAAAATGATATTTCTTCATCCATTCAAAGCAACTTTATAATGTATTTATAATGGTATTTCTTATCTATTTAAGTATCCATTAAATTATTATATACATAATTAGGTGATTCCACTAATGATACCATATTACATCTTTAAACGGGTTACTTATTATCATGATATCCGATTTACTAGGGAATTATGACATTCCCTATACTTTATTCAATACGATTATTTATTGATTGATAAGATATATTGATTATATACATTACTAATTATTCAATATATGAGGAATGTATTGGATATTTATAAGTAATATTAAGGTCCTTATATATCTCCTTTATGTATCATTAGGTCTCATGAGACAAAGTAGCTAGGGCATTTGGCATGTTTGTTACCTATTTATGCATGATGCCTTGGTTGACAGGACTTGAATATATGTAAGATGTATAGGTGGAGAGGTATTGATAGTAAGATTAAAATATTTTACATATTTAATTCCATAATTATGAAATTAGATATTAGTTTACATATAATTACTAAATTTTTATTCATATATATATATATATATTTCATGCTTAATTTATTGATTATTTACCCTTACATATTATTTATGCCTTATGTATCCATGACAACTCTGAATATATTATTTTCATTATTGAGCATATTATCTCCCTCTTTATTTTGTTTTCATTTCCATAAGGTAGAAAAAAGTGGTATTTTGATTATTTTAAGTATATAATTAATGAAATAAAATGGTTTTTATGTATTCTACAAGCTATGACTTATGTTACCAATGTATTATGGGAACCATGTATGCATCTACGCACGCAAGATAGAAAAACTCTTTGATCCTTAACAATGTGATGTATTTTATATTGTAACAATGTAATTAGGTTAACAGTGTATTTGGGTTAATAGTTTTATGGTTGTTATAATTTAATTTTAATTCAAGTATAGGGGAAGGGAGAAAAGGGGTTTGGAAAATGTGTTTGGAAAAATCTTTTTGAATTTAATAATTAATTAACTGTAACTTTTATGCAACTTTTTTGGGAGTAAAATCATTATGGGAATAATATAATAAAATTATTTATGAAATCCAAGGTTTTCCATGTTATTTACCCACCATTTTAAGTGAAAAGGGCCATTATTTCCCCAAAAAATATGATTCTAGAGATAAATTCCGAATCCAAAAACCATAAATGATGATATTAAAAAAATTAAAGAGGTAATAAATTGATAATTCTAGTAAATTTATAAAGTTAATATAATGACCAGGAATCTAAATAAAATTTTAAAGGTCTGCTAGAATTTAATCCTATGTAGGAAGGGCAAGAGTCTACGATGTCCATCAGAGAGATATTTTTTAAGAGGTTGTTTTTTTTGTTTCTATCTAAAGAATATAACTATAATAAATTTGAAATAAATAAAATACTTCCCCCCATGGGTAATACAGATCTCATACCTTACAAATAACAAAATCTAATGTCCCACTTTTCCTACATGTGTATAACTAAAACATAGTGAAACTTAGTGAATGAAATAGAGAGAGGAAAGTTTGATACCATTGAATTGATAAATTATTTGTCTTTACATGGATAATTCAAATAAGTGAAGTTGATTTAGTAGAATATGATGTTGAGGTAGAATCCATTTTTAGGTACAAAAAAAATTCATTAAGCTCCATTATAGTGAAAAATATCCTCATTTAGCCACAATAGTTTAACATTCAAATCCTACCAACCCTTAATCCATAGAAAACCCTGATTAATACCTCATGACATGTTCATGTAATAGAATCATTTTGTGGATATGAGTAAATTCACAAATCCCATAATAAAACTAATATTAACATGGAATGATAAAACCCTTTCTTCAAAATCATACTTGAGTGTTGAGTGAAATATTGTTTATAAGGTTGGTATAAGTGTGAATGATGGGTTCAAAGAAGTGGAAATTGATTTAAAGAACATAATCAATAAAATCCAATCATTTTTCTTTAGGATCCATGGTAATAATGAGGATTATTTTTATATAAAAATTAATTCACATTAGCGAGGTATTTTAATATTCCTTTTTTAATATTTTTTAAATTCACTTTTCCATAGTCCAAGGAATAAGTGTGGATGAATTGAAAAAACCATATAATTTCATATATTTCTTAGTGATTTTTTAATCAAATCATTTTATCATTTATTAGGTAATTTTATCATGTTTAAATTATAGGATTATTTTTGGATATATATAAAAAATGACTTAAATTTTGAGTATAAATTGTTTATTTTATATTTGGAATTTTTATGATAATAAATTCATTTATTATTTGGTGTTTTGATGAGTGTTTTAGGTGGAAATTTTATTCTAAAGAATCATGGTGATTAATTATTTAAATAAATAATATGGAATGGTTTTATGTTCTTATGGTCACTTTACTTCATAGTAACTTTTTTTATATGAGATCGATTGATCGACCACAAAAATTGATCAACCGTATGAAGTGACTAACCATAAGTAGTTATGATCTAACCAAGAGGTAATAAAAAACATCATCTTGATCTGAACTACAATTTAATATGATTGGGCATATATTGATCTCATATACCGCTCATACATTCCAATAAACTATAAATCAGTCAACCAACCAAGTGAAGATTAGTCCCATGATGAATACTAACTAATAATGAATTTTTTGATCGATCGTGATTGAAGATTCTACAACATCATAAACCAAACTCACACTAAATTTATCTAACACTCACTTTCCCCCTTATTATCACTTGTCTTCCATGTCGTCTCTTGAACCCCATGATTGATACATTATGTAGAACCCAATGTTCGATGCATGATGTTTCCCAAAATCAAATTATGATGATTAAGATCATACATAAGATTAAACATCAAGGGAATAAACAAAAATTAAATCCAAAAATTAAATCATGCATGAAATCAATAGGATGATTTAATGTTATATAATATTATAATAGTTCTATAATCACCCAATAAAGATAACTGTAGATTTTTTAGAAGATCTGGTTGTGAACATTGGTGAATTCCATTTGGAGAAAGATGAAAGAAATTAAAGATTAAAAAAGGTGAAAATATAATTGGATTGAATAAATTATAAGGATGATTAAACAACTATATATGATAATAAATAGGCACATCAGAGAAGTTATTGACCGAAACCTATTCATGCATGACTACTAGGGGGCTTGCAGCTAATTTTCCCTTATTTTTTAAATTTTAATTTAATTTTTTTAATTATTTCCCCTTATCATAACATCTTGATTACCTATCACATTGTGGGTTAAAATCTGTCTGATCAGGTAAGTGAAAGAAAATATTTGTTATAATTCTTTATTTCACGTTCTTCATGGAATAAAAATCTCTCTCTCTCTCATCTATTAAACTTGTTTCAATATTTCAATATCAGTTTTTTATTATCAGGTGTAATTTTATTTGGTTTTAAATTTTTTATATAAATTATTTCATTGGTCGATGATCTTAAACTACCTAACATATTAATTTTATTCCTACAATGAAACGTTCTAGTGTTAAGTGCTAAAGTGCTTGAAGATCATCAGTACCTGTGAAAGTGTTAGTAGGAACTATTTTTTTCAATAACAAATACATATTGGAAATTTACTAAGTAAAATATGTGGGTACAATAAAACACATTCACACATAGGAAGGATTTTAAAATATTATTATATCTTAGTTTTTCTTATTCTCACCATCACCGTTATGTCAAGGGAGGGAGAGGAAAAATAGATTCTCTAATTAACTAGTTTAACAGAGAAAGAATGGTTAACATAGAAACTAGGATAGCATAATCATAGGTTAATCCAACACTAAATTAATCAAATTCTCAAATATTTTTTTCAAATCACTATTCTATTGGATTTTTTTTTTAAAATAACATGAATTATAGAAACAAACCTCCTTTTCTCTAACCAAAAAAAGTGACATTAGATTTTAGATTACTCCCTTATGGATAGTTCCTAGGGTTATCCCTAAAACTATATTTAAATTTGGAAATAATTTTAGTTTCCACACCCCATGATAGGCATTTAAAAATCATATCCCCCAGCAGTAGATAAATAGTTTAAGTACATCATTACACCAACCAAATTCTTCTCTAAGTGAGTCAAGGCTATGATGTTTGGATGAAGGTTATCAAAAAATTCAAGAAGTATAACATCATCACAAAATTTTTTGTCCCTCAAAAAATATTAATAGATAATGGATTAATACTATTCTCTTCATGATTATAAAAGGTTGTATCGGAAATATATAATTTAATCCAACCACTCATCCCACAATCATTGGGAAACCAATAGACAAAATAAGGATTTCAAAAATAATATTTAAAATATAATATAGTTGATGGTGGATAAATAAAATATGTTGTAGCTTTGGATTATTAGATTAAAACCTGTAAATCTATACAATAGATCCCATATTTTCTTTTGTATGGTACACGGGTTGTATTTCCCATTGATGTATAGTTTTCATCACACTACATTATCATCTTTAGATAACTGTCCAAAGATGAGTAGTCTTAGAAGCAGTTGGATGAGTTGGAATGACTCAATAAGAATATATTAAACACATTACACCACTTATTTATCCATTATAATTGGGTGTCATGATTTTTCAATAAGAATGTTGCCTTCTATTTTTTCCTCCAATGAGAGATTTAATTGGTTCTCAAAACTCTGATGATTCCAAGGAAGAATCCTCCAAATTTCAAACCATAGAAGGAAGGAACTTATTTATTAAATATGGATTATTCCTATAAGGATTATTTTTTTTTCATAATATATTGGGAACTAATATCATAATACACCAATAAAATATATATCGATAAGTACTTTATATAACCATCATGTATGTTCATATGTCCTAGTTGTATAACTTAAAAATATATAGTATACCTTCCTCACTATATGATGCAAAACTACATGGTCAGGGTCCTCGTTTCACAACCTAAAAAGGAATTCATCAACAGTACTAGTTGAATTATTTTAAACTATAAATAATTACATTCTATTCAAATTATGTTAAACTTGTTGTTTAGAGATATATGGAAAGAGGGAGTGGGGTGAATTTCCCTTTTAATAATTAAAGTGAAAGTAAATAGATAATGTGAGAAATCAATTGAGTTCTAGTTGATACATTTTATTCATGTTATAAATATAATATAAAATTAAAATATTCATGTAAACAATCTAACAAAATTTTTATAATAATGTGAATTTATAATAATATATGAAATGTGGTAAAGTAAAGATAGATAAGACACAATTGATAAGGAGTTTGACAATAGCTCGATCTGACCTCATATGTCTCCACCCCTTGACTCAAGTGGTAAATGATATTAATCCCTTGATATTAAGGGTTGTCAAGAAATCCATACCTTATAAGTTTGGTTTTTGAGATCCTTTTTGACCATCACCGGTATCCAAGGAACCCATCCCATACTTTTCCTAGGTGATAACCTGATGGAGAAAGGTGATTGGTGGATAGAGGTTTTCATTAGGAAAATACATTATAATGCTTCTCATAAATATCATGAATAGATTATTAAAATTATGGATAAGGTATTTGAGAGAAATTTTGAGTCATTGAGATATTGATAACTTAAGATGTCTCTTTCATACAATTTGAGAGATCTAATAATTTGGTTTCAATTAGTTCCTGAGAGTATCGTGTGAGAGAAAGGTTGTCAAGGTGAGGTTACAAGGTTCCAAAGGAGACCTTTTATAGTATCCAAGAGGAATAATAGAGTTATAAAAGTAACTGGGTGTCATTATTCTTTGTAATATGTCCTTAATTGAATTAATGACCACATTTAATACATTCCCTGATAGGTTACTTCGATGCCACAAGACACCTTGTAGCCACCATTGGGTAGTGGTTGGGCTACCTAGAGCTGGGGGTGCTTATAGAACTAGAACTAACTAAGAAATAAACCTCAATTAGATAGTTGGTGGACTTTTAGGATGACCGTAGATTCTTCCTTCTCCACCATCTGGCCAGAGGGTCTCGTGGACAAGGGGAGCTGCTGGACACATGGCACTAGTTGACTGATGCTATCGGAACTTCTCCACTAACAATTGTATCCATCCTTGATTCTTCATATTAGATTCTGTGGATATAAATATGTGATTCGATGATCTTAAATTATGATAAATAATAGTTTACATCCTTAAAAAATACTTCAATATATATTCAAGTTGTCATGAATTCCATCACATGGTATTTAATATATACAACAAATCTCACAAAAATGATTTTTTTAGAAACAAGGGTGAGTGATTGGGATCATGAAAACACCAAGAGAGAGATACATTAAACATTATACCCTTTTTATGATAACAAATACAAAACATAAATATTTAAATTATGTGTAAATCAAGAGATAAATAAATAACAATATAAATGAAGATATAATTAAGATATTACATATTCTCAAGAAAAAATGTTATAGAACGAGAAGAGTCAAAATATTCTATCACAAATTTAAAAATTCCCAATTCGTAAAAAATCAATAAATGATAGATATTTTAAAAAGTATCATCATTTGTAATATAAAATTTTCATAAATTTTCTCTTAATTTGAGTAAATGTTTTTATAATTTCCACTTTATTATTTTGGAAACTAATTTTTATCCCCCTTTGTGACTATGAGAAATAGAAAATGTATAAGGATAAACTTTATGATAGAATATTTAAAAATAGATATTTTAAGATATTAAAAGGGATTTTAGATATTTATTTTGAAAATAACATCTTTTACCTTCCCCCCTAATAGGTAGAGAGAGGGAATAAAAAATAAGAGATAAAAAATACGAGGAATAAAAAAAGAAAAATATTTGAAAACCCAAAATGTTATACACCTTTTCCATTACACAATTTTCCTCAATTAATGATTATACCTCCATAAATTAAATTTCTCAATGAAAGATCATGAATAAGTTCTTTTTTAGTGACATTTTTAATTTATAAATACTTCTTAAATTTCAATTTTTTCAAGGACAACTCAGGAAAAAATGTTTGATGGAAAATATATATATAATTTTACTCATTATTAATCTTCTATAAAGGGAAATAAAAAAACATTTTTACAAAAGAGTATATACTTATACGAGTTTTGAAAATTAATGTATTTTAAAACTAATAATATTTTTATATAAATTAATTCCTTAAAAAATAGATTTTTAATATTTTTTAATTTAGAGACAACATTAAGAAAAAATATTCAAATTGAAAAATATATCTATTATAAAGAATATTTTAGAATTAGAAAATTGATTAGCATCCCCCACAAATGATATCACATATGAGATAAAGTGATCATGGATAAAAATAAAAATTTAAAAGAATAAATTCATATTTTAAAATGATTTAAAAAATATTTTAATTAGATAACTTAGGATATCCATATATCAAATAAAGAATGTCACATGTCAACCATTCATAATTCACCTTTAATAATTTAAAAACAATCTAGGGATAGTGGTTTGTTGAATGTATCTGTGAGTTTATATTCTTTT
Source organism: Viscum album (assembly GCA_963277665.1). Classification (NCBI taxonomy): domain Eukaryota; kingdom Viridiplantae; phylum Streptophyta; class Magnoliopsida; order Santalales; family Viscaceae; genus Viscum; species Viscum album. The sequence goes on from OY728121.1 coordinate 1,124,406,006, forward strand.
TTGAATAAAATACAATAAGATATCAAATTTTTGATATTTAACTCTTAATAAGTGGTTCCTCTAGTCAATGTGTGTTGTGAGATAGTTCTAGATAGTATATATAGAGATATTACTGACAGTGGTGTTATCTTAAATAATAAAGATAAGTTAAAATGTAATCCCACAATCAAAGAGATTGTGTTTTATTCATATCAATTGGTAGAAACAAATACAGGTGGAAATGTATGTCAATTTGGTTATAGAAATTGAAATAGAGTTCATCTTATTAATACTTCATGAGACGAGGGATTTTCCAAGTAGCTTTAAAGTTCCACTTGTACATTCCTAATTTAGTTAGTATCATCCAAATTTATCATTTCGAAAATTAATTCAAAACTAGATCCATTTTCATAAAATAAAATGATATTTTTATTTCCTTGTAAATAAAAAAAATATTTTAATAAATTTCAGATGAGATTCCATTGGATTGGATTGAAAACATGTACAAAGATAAAAACAAAACATGATATCATTCTGGGTCACAGTAAGATAATGTATAAAACCAATAATACTTTTATAAAGCTTGTTTTGGACCATATTATTAGATTCATAAAATGTTAACTTAAATGTTATTTTCATGGGCTTACTAATTTTGTGAGAAAGATCCTTGTAGAATCGTTTTAAGAGTTAATTATTGTATTTTACTAGGTTTAAAATATACCATCATTTCATTAATAAAATTTAAAAATAAAAAATAATTTGAGTTCACCAATAATTCTCAAATTTAAGTGATTTTTCATAATATAAAAATATTCATAACAACTAAATTTATTGGTAGAGAATAAAATCACATCATTAACATAAATTGTAATTAGTAGTAAATCATTTGAGATGTGAATTAGAAAAATAGTTTAATTGATGTATATAATTTTTAATACATTTAATTAACGATAATTTGAAATATGTTTTGAACAATATTGATGGGATTACATTAACCAATAAAGAGATTTTGATAATTTGAAATCAAAATTACAAAAAATTAAAATTATGAGGTTGTTCCATAAAAAATTTCAGAAATAAAACAATTACAAATTTTATCTCATTTCCAATTTAAAGTGTTTTTAATTAATATTAAAAGTGAATTAAAATGAGATTCTAATGGATTATAAATGAGTTATTGGTGAAAATTTATAACTATAGTGGAATCCTACTTCTTTGTTATAACCTTTTTTACTAAAAAGGATTTATTTCTGTTGAGATTTCCAATATCGTATATTTATTTATAAAAACACATTTAGGGTCTATAATGTGGTGATAAATATGTCTTTCCATTAGATTCCAAACAAATTTTTTTAGTGAATTTATTTATTTCATTTATCATTGAAGGAACCCAATTATTATTGTTATGTGAATCATTATGGTTTTGGGGCTTTTAGTTAGATATAATGGAAAGGTGTTCAACCTTATTTAATACTGATATTCAAGTATGAGTTCCAAAATTTAGATCCAAAATTTAATTTTCAATGGGATGGTATCTAGTTATTTTAAAATATTGAGTAAAATAAATTAAATGAGATTACTGATCTTCTTCATATTATATATTTTTAAAATATTCATTTAAAACATCATTTAAAAAAGGAAATAATTTATGGAAAATGTTCATTAAAAATGACATGGATTTATTATTCTACTTTTATATTCCATTTCTTATATATGTGGTATGAATTTCTTGAGTTGGAGTACCTAAGAAATACACCTTCATCAAATTTAGAATTAAAATTTTTAATATTTTCTTGGGTGTTTAAAATAAAACATTTGTAAAAAAGTTTGCTAAAAAAGTCAACTTTTGTTTTTTATTATTCACATGTTTATAAGGTGTCTTTGAAAAAAATATATTATGAGAACGTGATTAACGATATAGCATGAAGTATTAAAATCCTCAACCCAAATATATTTAGTTAAATTAAATTCATTTAAAAGAGTTCGAGTTATTTTTAAGATTATTCTATTTCAATACTCTACTGACCCATTTTGTTGAGGGTTTTTTAGAGAAAACTTTTATTATAGCCTTTGGATGAATATAAATGATGTATTCATTATTGTAGAATTATCCACCATGATCACTTTAAATTGAAATAATCTTAAAACCTGTTTAATTTTAATCTTTTTTGGAAGACATGATGAAGGATTAATGAACATAAATTTTATGAGTTAATAAAAAATCCTATGTGAATTTTGTAAAGTCGTCATAAATAACAATATTATAGGATTTACCTTCTCGAAATTTAATTTGAAAATTAAAAAAATGATCAAGATGAATTAATTCAAGATATTTTGAAGAGGAATTGTTTTATTTAAAAGAGTATTTTTGTTTCTTACCATATTCGAATGAATAAAAAACAATGTAATCATTGAAATAATGATTTGGAATATCACATACTAGTTGATAATGGTTGTGTTTGAAGGTTTTATGTGTACTAATATGAACAATATGTATATTCCAAATCCAAGACTCACTTACTTGTGAACCCAATAATTTTACATTTTGGTTAGTGATATATTTTATATTAATTGAATAAATATTTTTAAATTAGGATGTGGTAAATAAAAAATTTCTTATTGAGTTTAAAACATTGAATAAATAATTTTTCAAGTAAATTTTAAATCTTCATTCACAAAATTTACTAATAATATTAAAATTATGTTACATACATTTAATGAATATATTTTTTAATTATAGTTGAGTTAGTAAACTGATGGTACCTTCACCTATTATATAACCTTTAGTGTTAACACAAAAAGTGATGTGACTAATTTCCAGTTTATCGATTAGATTGAATTCAGAGAGGTTTCCACACATGTTTCATGAACATCCACTATCCTGATACCACAATTATTCTTGGGTTTTTATCTAAATTCTCATTCCAATAATAATATATGACTAATTTTTTTGGTACCTAGATGAACTTGGGTATACTTTTGTTATCCAATAATGATTTTGGAATCCATATTTTTTTGTATGAGGTTTAGTTTTGGAAAATATGAAGAATGATAGATTTAATTTGGTCTCCCTCTTCTTTTATTCATACAATAACAATAATAATTTAAATTTCTAATTCTATAATAATAATTATAGAATTTATCTTCTATATACCCTTTAATAAATGTTTTTTTGATTTAATATTAGAGTTTCTTTCATAATTGTAGAAACCTAGACCATCTTGATATCTATGATGTCTTTGAAAGCCCAAATTTTTATTTAAAATAAATTTTCATTATGTAAATATGGAATGATAAAATTCAGTTTATTTAATGGAATATTCATGTTTATAGATATTCGGGTGATAATTGAATTTCATGATGATATCTTATTTTCTTCCTTAAGGGAAGATCCAAAATATTTTTAATGTTTATTATTTTGTTGAACCACATGATTATATTTCTTTTGAATATATATGTATAAAGAAGAAAGCTAATGAAACCCATTTTTAAATTAATCATGAGAATATTTGATATCATCATAATTATGTTGAATAGAGGATTAATAATAATAATTGGAGAGAGAATATTTAAAAGAAGAAGAGGAAGAAGATGAAATGGGAAGTGGGTTATAAACATCAAAATCTTTATCAACATGTTCCAAAAGGCACTTTGGACATGATTTACTTGAAGTGGATAAGGGAGTTGATTCCACGGTTTTATATCTTTCACTCTATGTTGTGACTTTTACATCCTTCTTACCTTGCTTATTTTTGTTATGGTTCTTTATATAAACGGGACATTTAGGCTTAATGTGACCTTTATTTTTTACATTCATAGCATACCACCAATGGTTTTTCCTTTTTTACATCCCTTTTTGGATCACTTTTAAAATTCTATTCTTTTTTAAGAAATTATCTATGTTATTGGAGATCTGAAAATAGTCAAGAACAATACCTCTAGATTGTTCATTATTGGTGGAATTGAAGGCAATTGTTTCCATTGTATCATTGATTTTATTATCCTAATTATCCACTCATATCTTCAGCATTATTTCATATTTAATTACGGATCTAATGAGTTACTTGATGACCATCATCTTCAAATTTATAGATTACTCAATGCCTATGAATTTTAGTGCATAGAATCTACGTAAAACCCATTAGATTTTATTTACAAGAAATTTTATCGATAATTTATTATCGATGGAATTTTTACCATTGAAAATTTTAGTGAATCTCATAAAAATTATAGTAATAAACTTGATAGTTTTGATAGAGAATATATCAAAATCAATAACATACATATCCAATCTTTCATCCTTTCCATTATTCATACCGTCGTGTGTGACTTCTAAAAATTTCCATATTTCCTAAGATAAAATTATTATAGAAAAATGGTTAAATTTCATACTATAAATACCAAAATTTTCAGAATTCATAACTTTTCTATTATGTTTGAAAATTTTAACATCTTGGGGATACCATTTTTCTTCGTATTTTTTATTTTGAAAAAACACATATATTATTATTTTATATACATAGTAACTGATACTTCAAAGAAAATTTGTCATCTGATTGCTTCAATAGGAGTAATAAGTCATATAAAAAATATGATTATATGAATCGGAATTATATTCCATAATAAATAAACCAATCATTGAAATTGATTAATATTTGAAAAAAAATTGGAAATAAAAACTTTTGAAAATAAATATTGTTCATAAAATAATAACTCATTTGACTCTAATTGTTGTTCAAATAAATATAGAAAGTGGTAATAGATTAAATATTTAAAAATTAAATTCTATGTAAAAGTATAAAGTGAGAAATATATTGGGAGATAATTGATAAATTTAATTCATGTTATAAAGACACTATCAACATAAATTAGGCATGGAAATGGTCAAATAATATTTAGAAAGTATGTGAATTGGAAAAAAAATGATTAAATGAGTTAAAGTAAATAGAGATAAAATAAAATAGATTGTGATTTTCTAAATAGCTCTATGTGATCCCATACATCTTCTCCCATCAACTTGAGAGTTCAATAAAATTAATCCATTGATCATAGTGGTGAACAATTAACTCATCCCTTAAAATAGTGTTTATTAAGAACCCTATTGGTCTTCATTGTTAAGGAGGAATCAATATTTAACTTTATTAGAGTGAGGACCAATTAGATAATGAAGAAATTAGAGATGTTTTCTTTAGATAAATGGCACTTAGAAATCTCTTGGATAGATGATTATAATTGGAGATAAGAGATTTTAGATAAATATTGAGAACCTATGTAATATTGAGAACTTAGGATGGATATTTTTGAGGATTTTAGATATAAATCAATTTGGATATGATTATATATTGTGAGCATCATCATAGAGATAGGTCAACAAAGTGATCTTCCAAGGTGCGAAGGGATACCATTTATATACTCCAAGACGATTGGGAAGGTTCTATAAATCATCAGGATTTATAAAAATGTAGAAGAATACCTTAAATTAAAAAATTACCACATTTAATTCTAGCATGTGTTTTATTCATAGACTCCACTAGATAAGCAATAGTCTCCATCGAACAGTAGGAGGGATGCCTAAGCTGACAAAACTACAAGAACAAACATCAAATTTCTGGTACACCTCCACTAGCTAGCCAATGGATTTCTGGGAAAACTAGGGCTTATACCATCACCACCAGATTTCTGGTGGGACTCCACTAGTTGACTGGTGGATCGTCTAAAGAGGTTTTACTAGACATAGGTCATGGGTTGGTCAATGCATTGAACCAAATATCTAGTGTTTTTTCACTTGTCTACCATTATGTTGCAAAACCCTTTCTTCGTCATATCACATTCTATAATTATAATGGGATGATTCTATGATCTTTAAGGATTATTAACTATACGATTAATTATTTAACAATACATAAAAATATCTTAAAGATTTCATGAATTCAATCTCTTCATATTTAATATAAACACTTAAACTCATGTAAATTAAATTGATAGAAACAATGTTTAGTGCCTATGATCATGAAAACCCCATGAGATATAGAGGAACAAAAATACTATATGATATTATTCTTCATTAAAACATACATAGATATATATTAAATGTCCATATTGAAAGAAATTAAATTTCATGGAGTAGTTTCAAGATGTAAGACCTTAAACTATTTAGATCAATTTTTTTGACAAATGAAGATAAATTATATGAAAACATCCACACCACAAATGATAAATCAAGTTGTATGTGTTTAAAATACCCCTATCATGTGATCTAGTTTGGTATTGTTAATCATTTAACTACCACTTATTTATTACACTGAGTATTAGGGACATGATATTAATGTTCATGGTCAATTAATCTATTTAACATGACTAAAAAGCACCATAATTAGAGATAAGAAATAGTCTATTACACCCTACAATACATTGTACGGATTATAGTGTATTACAATGCATGGCCTAATTCCCCTATATAAGTGCTCGATATGTGCTTGATTTCATGGTGTACACTATTCCAATACCTGAGGAAATCAATTCCCTCACCCTTATGCAAGATATTGACTTTTTTAAGAGACCATTAAAGGATTATGTGTGGATTGATTCTTTTCCTAAAAGGATTTTTAGTGATGTATAGATTTCCTATCCTAGGCCCAATCCTAAATTCAAAAAAAAGGATGAAATAAAATTATCAATTTTTCTATATATTAGTTAGATGTATGTAAGGAATTTCTCTTTAATAACTATGCATACCTTCATTCCTATTACTTTATGAAATGTAGTGATTCGAAAATATCCTATCCTAGGTTTAACCACTATTTCCATGAATGAAATTTCCCTTGCTAGTGTGTGATACTACACTAAGGTGAGGCCCAATTATCTTCCTCAGCACATGAATTCATTATATGAAAAGGAATACACACAATTATTATGTATGGATTTATAAAAATTCCATACCATACTCACAATCTATATTTATATGGAGACCCTAATATATATTCATCTTTGAAAAACAATTATAAATTGTATCCAATATTATATAAGGGTTTTCTCTATGTAGGAGCCTTCATCATGTAGATACTCATATATGAACCTATGTTAAAAGAATTATACCCCTATGAAATATATTGAACTATACATGAAAAAATATATAATAACTATGTGTGGATTGATTCATATTTTGGGTTTTTTAGTGATGTCTGAATTTATTAGTCTATACCCAACTATGAATCCCAAACCAAAAACTCTACTTTATCTTTCTGTTTGGATCCCTTCATTCACATTGGGTTTTCTATCATTGGTTTATCACTAAGAAAAAGTCATATCATTTTACACATGATATATATCTTCACATAGTCCCATTTAAGTATTCCTCAACATATATCAATAAACTACATGGAACTAATTTCCTTTTTTCATGGCATAAAATTACACGACATTTGGTCTACACTGTAAAACCTTGAACTACTTTGTTTGGTCTTCTTATGTGACTGAATTTCACTACATGAGAGCCAAATCTTCTTATGCATTCCTAATGTAGGTTTGTTCTCCAAACAAGCATCGACATGGAATAACAAATTATTAGTATTATATCTTGATGCTTATAACATCACATTAAATTTAATAATATTGTGTGTCCGGATTACTATAGTATTTGGATATGTTGGGATTTTGGAATCATAAATTTGATACAAATTCATGATTCATCATTCATATCTACTCCTTTAAAGTAAATTAGCATAGTCATGGAATTATTAAGTCTAAAATTCCCTCATCAACCTTCCTAAATACCTATTATCAGAAGTCAAACATCATGCTTCAAGTATAATTTATTTTGATAAAACATTCTCAAGTATTAGTAACGAGTGTATTCAGATCCAAATGGAAGTTTTTTAACTATTCATACACACCATTGATATGGATCTGAATATATGCCCATCATAGGACCTAACAACTAAAGGAAACTATGTCCTAAGGAGAATATCCCATGTTCTCTATATTCTAATACAACAACAACAACCAAACCTATCATTTTAATATAGTCTGAGGACATCTCTTTAATACCTATTCCACATCTTTTCTCCTAATCCATGAACCTCGAACTGCACTTTAAAACGTCACCATCCTCTATTTGAATGTTGTTGCAACATTATTTGTCTTTAAACCCCATTTTTGTTTTCATCCTCACCCACCTAGTTTAAGAACTGTGACCTTATATTATATTCATCCCCAATGAGATAATTTATTTTAGCATTGGTCACTTCATTAGAATTTTGTGTTACCCTTCCCTCACTGGACACATTCTCTCACACTCATCTTAGTCCAAGAATCATGACATCAATCATTGTGCACCCCTTTCTGTGACAATATACAATAGTAAGGAAATAAAATCATTCAATTTATTCCTCATTCATACTTTATAAATGTTATTTCTTGTTAGTCAAATCTGTACAACCTTAAACCCAATGCTTGTTGCTCAATGATATGTGACCATAAACTCTAGCCATCAATGGTCTAGGCCAAAATTACAAAAACTATAATTCAAAAATCTATAAAAAAATTCATGACAAATACCAATAAAGGTAATATTGAGTAAAAAATAAATCACCACTCTCTAAACCTCCCACTTTAAGGCTCAGGAAGAAATAAATATGCAAATAGAAAATAAACAAAGCTTGTTACACATTACACATTTCCCTAAAATAAGTAAAGAAATTCTTTATGGATCCACTAATTTTCGAAAAATATAGAGTGATAACATATCATATATCTTTAAAATAATTTTTTATTCCATACTTGGTTGTGTAATATTTATAGCTCCATAATCCTTCTTGAATATTTCATTCTTCTATAAACCTACTTTATTTTGAAAGTGTTATACTCTTTAAAAATATAACTATCTATAAGTAACGAACATATTCAACACTAAAGGAAACTTCTATTTGACTATGAATACAAAAACCCGACAAGGATTTGTATATGTACCCCTGAAAATGAAATATCAAAAAAAGGAATCTTCATCCTAAGGGTAAGATCCTTAAATCTTTGTACACCCATGCACCATTATATCCAAACTCTCCATCTGAATTTGGTCAGTAGTCATCCCTACCATATGTGTCCCATATCATTATTCTTGAGTCACATTTCAAGAGTTATGATATAAAATCCCATTATCCAATATTCTAGTATATTCAATTCACTTAATGTTACAAACTTGTGAATCATGCACATGAAAATTTTACGTCACACCCACGAACTTCTAAATAGTCATCACTGTGTGACCTTACACCATATGTTGTAATTGTCTATGCTTTATGACCATAATCTAAATTCCAATTTTTCTAGTATTGTCTATGAAAAAATTGATCCCCATCATGTTGGGTTTTAATTTTTCCTTTCCATATATCCTGTTCAACTCATTTGGACAAAGATGATCAACCTAAAATGTCAAAATCCTTTGGCCCAAGTACTAATTGGGGGATCCCATATTCATCATATTCTCCATTTAAAATATTCCAAGAAAATATACTTCTCTAGATCATGAAATAAATCTCTATAAGACTCTCATAAAGTTTAATTCCACCATAAATAACTATGATGGCCACTATTATTGGGTTTATTAATAGCATTAGGATTTAAAAATTCATGTCGGTTCTATCTCATATGAGTTTATCTACGGCTCCCACTAATTTTGGTCAAATTTTTTCAACTGAAAATATCAGCTATATTTTCTAACCTTACATGGAAATAAACTACCCAAGGAAAGAGACATGAAATTTCCAGGTTGAAAACCAACAATGGGCATCTTGGGAAAGAGTTTAGTCTCTGCTCGTTGGACACACACCTTGTGTGATTTAAGAAAAAAATATTCTTTCAAATAAAAAATGCATACAACAAGTTTGGATGAAACCCCATAAAGGGCGGCATAAGAAAAATCCAAGTTTAAACCCCCTAATATTTCCTCATGTGAAGCTTATGAAAAATATTGTCTTACATAGTAAAAGACATAGAGCATATGGAGTCTACAAAATAACCCCAAAAAAATTCAATGCATGCTTGATCGGCTCCTTGGCCAGTAAAAAATATGGATAATTCAAAACACTCCCTCATCCCTAGCATATCAATCCATAGGATCCACGAAAAATGAATAAACACAAAACATCTAGGTGCATGAACCCTTTTAAACATTAGAATGCTCATTAAAAATCACACTTCCTAATCCTAATCTCATTGGGTAACATCATTCATCCAAATGGACCAACTCAAGTTTACTGTAATGATATTTGGGCATATAACTATCTTTGAACAATTCCCAATAGGATACCATTCTTCAAAATGGACCAAATCTAGTATTAAAATTATGGAATTTGGGGTTATACTATCTGTAATTCATGACCATGAAAAAATCACATCCAAATAGACTGAATTTAGTGTATTATGTTGGTATTTATACCAATAAACATCTATGATCCATGCCCAAGAAGAAAACATTCTTACTCAATCAGTTGGGGAGTAAGATTGAAATTTTTTATTTCAAATTCATTGTTTAAATTATTTAATTTATCTTGGTTTTGGTTTCAAAAGAATTGAATGTCATTATGTAATGATAATAAAAGTGAGATAGAATCTAGAGAATGAATAATGGTTGAGAACAAAGGTGTTTCTATTCATTGAAAAAATGAGGAAGAGGGTCATCCATAAATAAGATTCTTCATTTGTGATAATAAAATGGTACAAAATATCCTCATTGAAGGTTCAAAGATTGATGGTCCATTTTTGTGCCTCATTGATCCAATGTTGAATTCTATCCATCTCTATGACCTTATCTTATTTATCTAAATAAATATATTCCACCCCATCAGCCACATTATTTTTAATGGTCAAAACTTCTCTAATTAGCCTATTATGCTTAACAATATTCCCTCTAGAGGTGGATAAATTTTACTAAAAATTATATATTTTTGTAGTTACATTATCTATAAAGTTCCACTGGTTGATTACAATCTTGTAATGGTGTTATTATTCTTGGGGGGACACAACTTAGAGACTGGTAGATTATAAAATTAAATTTTCCTTAAGAAATATTTTTTATGATGCCTCATCTTTGTCACATATCTAATGTCTTTTATGTATATTACTATAGATAGGGAGGTAGTCAAACCGCCAAACCGAATTATCATAATCATATGATTCATCATATAAAAGTTTCTTAATAGGTTAATCAGGGGGATTTAAGAGACTCTCTTCTACTTATCTTCCCATGTAACCTATCAGGTGATGTGAAACCTATAGAGAAAGTCTTATTTAGTTTCTGAGCCTCTCGTGGAGGATTTTATATACTTAAGGACCAACTCACTCAATGAGGTTACTTTCATTGCTGACATAGAGATGGAAGGTACAAAAGAAATACTGGCCACCCCACGCCCTAGAATTACATTACATCGGAGCAATGGCCCTCTCAGTGAGCTCTCTTGATGGGGAATGGACTACTACTACTAAAAGAATATAAATAATATCCATGTTAGTTTCCAAAATTTCAACAAGAAAAAATATGACACTATTAATATTGGATGAATACTAAGGTCTCAGTCTCTATAGAGGATGTATTGTCTAATAAATGATCATCATATGACTCTATCCAAGATATCCACCTAAAATCCATAGGTGTTGACATTATAATAATCAATGTTAGATAATAATTTCACACTATAATAACATAACAATATCTTACCATTATCATATCATCTGGAAGGATCAGACTCTCCCCCACACTACTAACCTCATTTACCTATGCAGTGGTAACGTGTTGAGGATATACACCTTATGTATATCCTTCAATATATTCCTTAGGTAGCCTAGGGAGATCTACCAATTAAATATATTAGGCTAGTGACACCTCCAATGAATGATCATTAAAGGATTTCAATCTCTTGCTTATAGAATATTTTGGAAATATTATCCACCGATAGAGTTTCACTAGTCATGAATCTAAATCAAGATACCATACATAGTAGTAACTATGTTGATAATAAATAATTGAGACTTGTAGCCTTTTCTATCCTTGTTTAAATGCTTTAATTCTTCTAGAGAGTCATGGTAATCGATGCATGATAAATTTCAATCATCATCATCAGGGAATATAGTGACCCAAGTTTTCTTACCTGACTAATACATAATTTTTAAGATAATAATCATAATAGTGAAACAATTCAGGTGGTAAAGATTTAATATATAGGGATAATTTATTTCATTCATCACATGTACATAAGAAAACTTAAAATTTATTTAATTGTTTATTTATCCTCCTAAAATTTCTAATGTTATTCTTAGTATATGTATTAACCTAAGGATAGACATAAAATAATGGTATGAGATAAAATAGTAGTATGGGTAAGAATATCAGGGGAGGAATAATGGAAATGAATCAATAGTACATGGGTGAGCATAATCAAAATAAACCTAATAATAAGGGAAACATTTGATCAAATCATGGAATGTATAGTATTTATAATAATGAAACATCATAACATAGTGGTCAAATATAACAAATTTTCATCAACAAATCTAGTATCATGTACAAGCATACCATATGTGCATAAATCAGAACATCATAATTGTGAAAAAAATAGCAAAAAGTTCACACTTAATAAGAAAAATCTCATGAGATATAACAAATCCCCCAATACATTCAAGGTATATATAATTATGGGCCCACCCATAACATCATAAAATGATCATAATAATGCATTCCATAAAGAAATAGAACATATAAAAATCATAATCATTTAATAAACCAATAAAAAATAGGGTTCATAAAGGTTTCATAAATTATACTTTCAAGAATAAGATTTTGGGTTCCAAAATGAATAATAAAAATAATATTATGGAATAAAACATCATAATTATTTATTAGAGTAGAAAAAACTCAAGATGAGTCAATCCACCATCTTTGATATTAATTTATTTTTGAAAAATAATTTTTAATTGATCATAAATTTTTTTGATAGGATAGAAACATGTATATCCCTAAACACAAAATGGAAATAATTTTTTGTAACACCCCGACCCCAGTTACCCAGAGTTGATGCATTATTTTAATACATTGGCATGATTACAAGGAATCATGTCCTAAAGGACTGATCAGTTTAGTAGTCTTGGAAAATAGATTACATACATTAATGTTAGATTACACTTTAAGACATACAAAACAATATAAATAATCCTTTATGAATTCCATTATTCCCTTGGATTAACCATACAAATCAACCATAATACACATCTTTGAATCCTGGGAAAAATAAAACATAGAAAGGGGTGAGCTCAAACGCTCAGTAAGGGTAATAAATACAGAAGAAACATTCATAAATAAGCATAAACATTTAATGCAATGTAGAACTAAAGAAAAAACCTTTTAAACTTGAACTTCAGCATAATATGGCAAAAATATGACATAATTCCATTTACTTATTCACATGGATATTATACTAGTCGACTAATCACATGCAATATGACTAACCACTTTCATAATGATGGAATGAATAATGCTATACTATCATAACCACATAGTCAAGGCCTTGTGCCAAGACAAAAAATAATCTTTTTTAAAGGCCTTGTGCCAAGACACTAGTTTGTCTCATGAGACCTACCAATGCATCGAGGAGCTATAACGGGCTCCATCTGTCACTTACTATGTCCAATGCATTCCTCGTATGAAAAGGTTTAAACATAACATAAACATTCGTACTAAAACTAGCATATGAAATGTCAATACATTACGCATAAACCATGAATGGTATAAAAATATCACATCCACAGGCAAACATATCAGAAAACCTTCAATACAATATGGAAGATTTTTATCATGATAAATCAACTTCAAAACATGTTTAAAATCCATTAAAGGATTTTGACATAGATGAAAATGATTTTTAAAAATATTTGAGAGAAATACCCCTTTTTTATGAAAACATTTAAAATTGAAACAATTTAGAAAGGAATACATTTAAAAAGAAATTATCAAAGTTTCCCATACCACTTTGAAACTTTTGAAAGGAATTAACATTTTAAAAACATTCAGGTCAATAAAAATAAATATTTAAAACCCATTTTGAAAACATGGACATTAATCAGAATGATTTAGAAGAATAAATATTTAAATAATTTAAAATGATGTTTTAGTGAAAAGTCCCTTAAAAATAATCCCTTTTAAAACCATTTTATGAAACATGGTCATGGATAATAAATATTTCCCAGTAGATACTTAGGTAGAAACAACCTCGGATAATAAAGAGATTGTGAAATTAACCCTTACCAATTTAGTAACTTACGAAACATACACCCCATGAAAAAGGTATCGTACAATGAATATGTAAATACACCTAAATTAAAGTGTATTACACAAAAAATACAATTATGGGTAGTACATACACCACACAAAAGGTAATAGTGGAAATATGGTATGAATCTCACAGGAATAAGGAGTTAGATGAAAACCACTTACCTTGCACTTTCCTTTAGTCGAGGTAACATTTAACCTCCTATATGAAGATTTTAGTATGTTATTAAGGTATAAAAGAACTATATTAATATCTATGATATCATACATGATTCATTTATTACTTTATACTACCAATTTAATAATAATTTACATGTTAAATTAACATTTCGGGTAATAATCGCTTTCATTATCGTACGTGTTTTAACTTTTTACTCTTTATTTTATCACATAGATAAAGATTTAAGCACTTCTAGAATATAAAAAATGATTTATATATCATATATATTTAGAATATAAATATGTATAATATACATATATATGAAATAAAAAACACCGTTTATGGAGACGGTAGTCCGTACGTACGCATAAACGTTGTTTCCATTTTCATATCGTATTGAACGAAACTAAGTGAATAAGATATATGTAAGTACATAAATAAATATATATATATATATATCTCCAGTATAATTATTATTTCATATATTACATACTTATTATTAATATATATTTTAATAATAGTCGATGAATGGTGAACGTGGAAATGAATCTTATCGCGTCGTGGAGACGGTAATCCGTACGTATGCACGAGCAACAATATCATTTCCTTAAAGGCATGGAATTGGATGTTATATTAATTTTAAAGAGAAATTATCATGTTATTTTTATTATTTATATACATATTACTCATCATTATATCCATCCAAATAACATAGTGTTGAATAAAAAATTACACCAGGGTGTGGAGACAGTAAGCCATACGTACGCACGCATGCTGACATTATCATTCATAAGATGGATAGGATAATGAATATAGTTGTGCCATATTTATAATAACATCTCAGTATATATATGAAACTGGATTTATTATTTGATAATTTAAACAACAAAGAAAGAGTAAGTGGAAGAATATGAGAACTTGAAAGAGGGCGGTGAAATCATTACCTCTTCTTTGGGTTCTTCCTTTTGATTTGATCAAAAGGGATCCTTAAGTAGGATTTATGACCAAATAAGGGCCTATTGGATGAATTTATAGAAGTTTAGAGGATATGTGGGTAGGGTTTGGCTGAGCCAAATGGCTTAGAAGGTGTGAAATAGAGTGAAGGGGGGTGCCCTTTTATAAGAGGTGTGAGGGGTACCTTAGGAAAAAACTTAAAATATTATTTTATAATAAATTCATATTCGGTTTATAATGGCTCCAAATTGATTTATTTCTAGGATAAGGTGTTTATGGGTCCAATTTCACTCAACCAATAGGTTTTAGATAGGTTTGGGTCACTTTATTAACCTTATCTTTTAGTTTTAACTCTTAGTTAATTAGTTTGACATTTGCCATGTCTCTTTTTATTCATATATTATATAGTAAATAAACATTCTATAAACTTCCAATAGACCCCCAAGTGGTCCATTAATGATACACCTATCATGATATAAGTCCTTTGGTCTAACCTTAGATTTTTATGAATAGAATATAAATTAATAATATAATATATTTTTTAAAAACTCTTTTATATCAATTTTGACACTATTGGGTATTTTGTTTTTCATAAATTCATAACAGAATTATTAATTATACAAAAATCCTTATAACCAATCATAATATGTCATATTAACGTATAAAATTATTTTAATTCATAAAATGTCTCAAATTACATTTATTTGGGTATTTATAATATCAATTATCTTAACTTTCATTAATACAGTAATTATTGCATCATCATTGTGTCATAGATAAATTAAATTATTTAATGTATAAAAATTATAAATGAAATACCATTATGTAGGAAATATTTCTAGATTTCTAATGAATATTTATAATCTAATTTATCTTATGTATAATCCTATATTAAAAATGTTTACTTATTATACTTTGATTTTGACTCTTTTGACTCTTCTTTGAATTAAATAATAATAAATGTCCTAATCTAATCCACGTGGACCTAAATGATAATATTTTATTCCTATGGTTGTGTTTGGTTGATATACACTTGTCCAATTGAATTATGATGTGTTTCAGGGTAATATTAATATCATTTTTACCCTTAATTACCCTATTTACTTTTAACCGTGGTAAATAAATGTAAGAAGTTACGATTAACCAAAAATTATTTTTATATTATTGAACCAAATTTTACACCTTGATATTAACCGTGTCTGTCAGATTTTCAAAATTCCACTCACAGAAGCTGTAAAATTATGTTTTATGTGAATTTGCAAATTCTCCTAGGAGATGGGTAAAAGACGGTGAAAAGTTAAATAAAAATTTTATATATCTAAAATTATTATGAACTGACTCCAATGAATTACATTTAACTTATATAGGTATTATGTATCTATTTTGACCAAGAATAAATTTAAATAAAATAATTAATTAATTAAATAAAAAGTCGATTTTAACCAATAACTCAGTGTTTTTCACTATTCATCAAAAATTGAAAGTTTTGACAAAAATACCAAAAATTTATTGAAACTAAATTATTATGTCCTGATTATAAATAAGAAGTTTATTTTTTCAAATTGAATATATAAAAGTTTCAAATATTGGATTTAATAAGGGTTCTCCATTAAAAGGCGGTAAAATTGCATTATTAGAAAAATAATTCTTTTATATAAAAAAATGAATTTGTTCTAAAATATTGTCTAAGAAACTCATAATATTGATTGTAAAATTATAAGGATTATATAATGTTCAAAATTCAGTTAATTCTATTCATAACCACTTTGGAACGACTAGTTTGGTAATTCGTGATTCGCTTGAACTCAGTGTTGTGTGTAGTGCAAGTTATTGCATTTCATTGGAGAAATAACGTACAATGAAATATTGGGTTGATACATTCTCCCCTCCTTCAATAAATTTCATCCTCGCAATTTGAAATTGTTCTTTGAAAATAAAAGGTTGAAAATAGAAAACTCCTTTATGGGAAGACCCACATCGTAAATTGGGTTAATAAAATTTAGTCCTAATTAGAGGGAAAAGGGGAATGAAAAAGTCCCCACCAAATTAGTGTTTCAGATAGAAGAACATTGGTGGAAATTATAGACACATAATTGGAGGGAAAACATAAATATTTATAGGGAGTGGTTGAGGTCATCAATCATAAACAATTGTAGAATTGTGGGACTCAAAACCACCAATCTATGATGATTTAAAATACCATCATAAGTTATTAGCATAACACATTTTTTGTTTTAAGATGCCTTACCTAAAGTTTACAAAATTATTTCTTCATAGAATAAGAGAAGAATATATATATATATATATACTTGACAAGTAGAGTTTCATCCTTCAACTAATTCTTACCACAAACTAATCTTTCACTCCAAATGATTTCAAAAAAAATTCTATTTACCTAAATCGTATAAGGTTCCAAAAAAGTGAATTTATAATTCATTTTTCAGACTATTTTAAAAAAACTAAATTATAGAAACCAGTATGTCACGTAGTCCAGTCTTAGGTGATGCACCTTTTTCGCTCTTCGGTTGTGGGTTCAAGTCTCGCGGCTTTTCCGGACGTGGCGGGTTGCCGCCTGACCTCAGGGTTGTCCTTTTTATGGGAATCCAAAAATAACCTTAACAATAGTATCCAATTTCAAACATAATCCATTCCAGACTTTAGAATTATCTGAAATACTTATATCCAAACTCTCAGTCCAAAATTTATAAGGAAATTAAAGATAATGAGGATCCTTTTTTCTAGGTAATAACATGTGAACTCCTTCATCATGTATTCTTTTACAACATCGCAACATCATGAATTACCAAAATCATCCATCTATTATTCCAAAAACACTACCTCATTATCAAGACCATATTAAGGATTACATTTCCTTCAACCATGGATTTTCCCAAAAGTGTAGCATACTAATAAGTCACTTTTCTTAGAACCATAAACTCTCAAATCCTCAATAAAAGAGTATTGCAGTACAATCCTTATTTATCTCCATAATTCATGTAACCAGTATACTGTTGATACAACACTCAAATGAAATAATTCTATAATAACAACAGAACAACACTAGTCTTTCTTCTTTATCTCAGGTAGTATCATAACATGATTATTATCCAATAACATCATTTGCAGTATACTCTTATGAATGGGATATTGATTCGCGTAGTGTCTTAACGCCTTGCAGATGAAGCATTTTACATTTGAAAACTTTTTCTTACCCATGAAATCATTTACTTGGTGTCCTTTTTCTCCACACTTATAACAACTCCCATTCCCTTCAATCATTTTCCAAGGTGATTCATTCCACATTTTTTACATATTGGAAAATCCTTCTTTCCCTTATTCCCTTTATCCATATTTCTTTCTATCATCCTTTTCTTCTTTGGCTTCCCTTCAAAGCCATAGGATTCAGAGAATTATTTACTGATCTTATTAACACATGATACTATTTATTCATATGATGATAATACATGGGAGACTATTAAATTTATAAACGTTTTTTAATACCATGAATGATATGACCCTTCTTACTGTTTGGATCATACTTATTACTGGAGTTCATTCCTTCTACTAGGCACCATTTTTAAACAATGGCATACACTAGGTCAGTCTATGAATCATGATTCATAATTCCAAACATGTAAAATACCTAATGTAAATTTAATAGTGTATGGATATAATCCATAATCAGAAAAATGTTTTCTTTGAGGAGTTATATACTCATAAACCATTCATAGTGGTTTGTAAAGAAAATAAGAATTATCCTAAGAATATCCCCCAGAAGTGTCGTAACCAAGATTGGAGCAAGGCCCATTGTTGTTCTCTAGTTCCCGTTTGAGTCTAGCTCAAAGCGGTGTTTTCGAGTTTACCCCTAGGTACATATGTACTAGAGCCTCCTCTACCTGCTCGTATCCCGACAGGTATGTATTTTCTTGGAAAACTCACAAAATCACTATATTACCAAAATTCTAGGAAGTTATTCTATACTAATCCTCAAATTCTATCTTAGGGTAATGTGCTCTAATCAGAGTTTATCTAAATCTAGTTTCCAAGGTTATATCTAAACTTCCTCTGATACCAACTGTAACGCCCCGACCCCAGCTACCCGGAGTCGGTGCATTATTTTAATAAATTGGAATGATTACAAAGAATCAAGTCCCGAAGGACTGATCTGTTTAGCAGTCTTGGAAAATAGATTACATATATGAATGTTACATTACACTTTAATACATACAAAACGACATAAATAATTCTTCTTGAACGCCATTATTACCTTGTCTTAACCCTGCATATTAATCATAATTCACTTCTTGTAATCCTAGGGAAAGTAAAACATAGAAAGGGGTGAGCTCAAACGCTCTGTAAGGGTAAGAAATATAGCGTAAACTTTCATAAATAAGCATAAACATTTAAGGCAATGTATAACTAAAACAAAATCTTTTTAAACTTGAGATTCATCATAATATGGAAAAAATAAAATGAAATAATTCCATTTACTTATTCACATGGATATTCTACTAGTCAAATAATCACATGCAATATCACTAACCACTTTCATAATGATGGAATGCATAATTCCAGACTATCATAACCACATAGTCAAGGCCTTATGCCAAGACTACAAATAATATTTTTTCAAGGCCTTGTGCCAATACACTAGTTTGTCTCATGAGACCTACCTATGCATCTAGGAGCTATAACAGGCTCCACCCGTCACTTACTAAGTCCAATTCATTGCTCATATGAAAAGGTTTAAACATAACATAATCATTCATATTAAAACTAGCATACAACATTTCAATACTTTACCCATAAACCATGAATGGTATAAAAATAACACATCCACAGTCAAACATATCAAAAAACCATCAATACAATATGGAATATTTTTATCATGATAAATCATCTTCAAAACAAGTTTAAAATCCATTAAAGGATTTTGACATAGATGAAAATGATTTATAAAACTCTTTGAGAGAAATACCACTTTTTTTTAAAACATTTAAAAGTCACACAATTTAGAAAGGAAGACATTTAAAAACATTTTTGAATCAAAGTGTCCCATACCACTTTGAAAGCTTTTAAAGGAATTAACATCTTAAAAACATTCATGTCCATATAAATAAATCCTTAAAACCCATTTTGAAAACATGGACATTATTGAGAACGATTTAGAAGAATAAATATTTAAAACATTTAAAATTATTTTTTAGTAAAAAGTACCTTAAAAATATTCCCTTTGAAAACTATTTTATGAAACATGGACATGGATAATAAATATGTCTCATTGGAAACTTACATAAAAACAACCTCGGATAATAAAGAGATTATGAAATTAACCCTTACCAATTTCAAAAATTACGAAACATCCACCCCATGAAAGAGGTATCATACAATGAATATGTAAATACACATAAATTAAATTGTATTGCACAAATAATACTATTATGGGCAGTCCATACACCACACGATAGGTAATAGTGGCAATATGGTAGGAATCTCATGGGAATAAGGAGTTTGATGAAAACTCATTACCATGAACTTTCCTTTAGTCTAGGGTACATTTAACCTCTTGTATAAAGATAGTAGTATGTTATTAGGGTATACAAGAACTATATTAATATTTATGATATCATACATGATTCATTTATTACTTTATACTACCCATTTAATAATAATTTACATCATAAATTATCATTTTGGTTAATAATCGCTTTCTTTATCGTACGTCTTTTAACTTATTACTCTTGATTTTGTCACTTTGATCAAGATTTAAGTACTTCCAAAATATAGAACATGATTTATATATCATATATATTTAGAATATAAATATTTATAATATACAAATATATGAAATAAAAAACACTATTTATGGAGACGGTAGTCCGTACGTATGCATAAACGATGTTTCCGTTTTCATATCGTATTGAATGGAACTAAGTGAATATGATATATGTAAGTACACACACACACACACACACACACATATATATATATATCTACAGTAGTATTATTATTTCATATATTACATACTTATTAGTAATATATATTTTTATAATCGTCGATGAATGGTGAACGTGGAAATGAATCTTATCGCATCGTGGATACGGTAATCCGCACATACGCACGAGCGACAATATCATTTCCTTAAAGGTGTGGAATTGGATGGTATATTAATTTTATAGAGACATTAGCATGTTATTTTTATTATTTATATACATATTACTCATCATTATATCCATCCAAATCACATTGCGTTGAATAACAAATTACACCATGGTGTGGAGATAGTAAGCCGTACGTATGCACACATGGTGACATTATCATTCATAATATGGATATGATAATGAATATATTTGTGCCATATTTATAATAACATCTCAGTATATAGAAGGTACTGGAGTTATTATTTTATAATTTAAACAACAAATAAAGAGTAAGTGGAAGAATTCGAGAACTTGAAAGAGGGTGGTGAAATCATTACCTCTTCTTCGGGTTCTTCCTTTTGATTTGGTCAAAATTGATCCTTAAGTAGGCTTTATTACCAAAGTATGGACTATAGGATGAAGTGATGAAAGTTTAGAGGATATTTGGGTAGGGTTTCGTGGAGCCAAATGGCTTAGAAGGTGTGAAATAGAGTGAAGGGGGAGTGCCTTTTTATAAGAGGGGTGAGGGGTACCTTATGAAAAACTTAAAATATTATTTTATAATAAATTTATATTCTGTATATAATGGCTTAAAATTGATTTATTTCTAGGTTGAGGTAGGGATGGATCGAAATCCACTCAACAAATAGGTTTTAGGCAGGTTTGGGTCACTTTATTAACCCTATCTTTTTGTTTTAACTCGTAGTTAATTCGTTTGACATTTACCATGTCTCTTTGTATTTTTATATTATATGGTTTATAAACTTACTATAAACTTACAATAGACCCCCAATTGGTCCATTAATGATACACCTATCATTATATAAGTCCTTTGGCTAATTTGTAAATTTTTAAGAGTATAATATCAATTAATAATATAATATTTTCTTTAAAAACTCTTTTATGTCAATTTTTACACTATTCGGTATTTTGTTTTTGATAAATTCATAACAGCAATATTACTTCAAAAAAATCAATATAACCAATAATAATATGTCATATTAACGTAGAAAAGTATTGGAATTCATAAAAAGTCTCAAATTACATTTATTCGGGTATTTATAATATCAATTATCTTAATCATTCATTAATACGGTAATTACTGCATCATCATTTTGTCATAAGTAATTCAAATTATTTAATGTCTAAAAATTATAAATAAAATACCATTAAGTAGGAAATATTTTTATATTTATAATTAATATTTATAATATAATTTATCTTATCTATAATCCTATGTTAAAAATGTTTTAGTTATTAAACTTTGATATTAACTCTTTTAACACTTCTTTGAATTAAGTAATAATAAATGTCCTAATCTAATCCAAGTGGACCTAAATGATAATATTCATTTCCTAAGGTTGTTTTTGGTCGATATACACTTGCACAATAGAATTAAGACATGTGTTAGGGTAATATTAATAACATGTTTACCCTTAATTACCCTATTTACTTTTAACCGTGGTAAATAAAAGTAAAAAAGTTACTATTCACCAAAAATTATTTTTATCTTATTGAACCGCATTTTACTCTTTTATATTATCCATTTCTCTTGTATTTTCTAAATTCCACTCACAGAAGCGGTAAAATTATGTTTTATGTGAATTTGAAAATTCTCATAGGAGGTGGGTAAAAGATGGTGAAAAGCTCAATAAAAATTATATATATATAAAATTATTATAAACCGACTCCAATGAATTACATTTAATTTATATAGGTATTATGTATCTATTTTTACCTTGAATAAATTTAAATAAAATAATTAATTAATTAAATAAAAAGTTGATTTTAACCAATAACATTGTGTTTTTCACTATTCATCAAAAATTGAAAGTTTTCAGAAAAATACCAAAAATTTATTGAAACTAAATTCTTATGTCCTGATTCTAAAGAAGAAGTTTATTTTGTCAAATTGAATATATAAAAGTTTCAAATATTGGATTTAAAAAGGGTTCTCCATTAAAAGGCAGTAAAATTGCATTTTTTGAAAAATAATTCTTTTATCTTGAAAAAATTAATCTGTTCTTACATTATGTCTAAAAAACTCATAATATGGATTCGAAAATTATAAGGATTATATAATGTTCAAAATTTAGTTATTGTTTTTCATAACCACTTTTGAACGGCTAGTTTGGTAAGTCGTGATGCGCTTGAACTCAGTGTTGCATGTAGTGCAAGTTATTGCATTACATTGAAGAAATAACGTACTATGAAATATTGGAGTGTTAAATTTTAAAAGAAATTATAATAATATAACTTCATAAAATAATGTTAATGACGATATTATCTAAAAAAGGAATTAGGTTTGAGAATCAACTTACCATAAATCCCTCTTTATTTCATCGTATTTTTACCTCATGAATAATAAAATTAGGTTTTTTAAAACATGTTACAAGAAGTTAATGTGTTCATATTTTCACTCTTGATCAATTATATTCCTTGGAATCAATTTCTTAATCTCTTTTTTTAAAGGATAAATAGTTTGATATCCTACATTAATGAAAATATCTGGTATTTGTTTAACATAATTATCTTTCTTAATTATTATTTTTAAATTATAAATATTAAATTAATACGAATTGAAATAATTACATGTATAGATTTATATGTTAAATATAATTTAATATTATCATCTATAGTGGTTTTTATAATTAGAGAGTTTGAAATGTCCACATGGGAAGATAACCAGTTGTTGATAGGACATTTTCAAAATATGAGGAAGATAAGTATAAAATATAAATATGTTATAAAAATAATAATTAAATTAGGATTAAATAATTAATATAAAGGTAAAATAGAACTAAATTAATATTATACGATGCGTATTTCATTGAAGTATAGGTAAAGATGAAGAGAAGAATAAAATGTGTGAAAGTGTCGATGAAAACTCACCCCCTTCATGGTGTTTCTTTCTTCTGTGGCACTAAAATACTTTGATTCTTGGATTTTGTTTAACATAGAACATACGAAAATAATTATAATGGGATTAAAAAAGGTTGTTTGAGTATATATTTATATTTTTTATGTGTGGGAGGATTGGTTTTCCAGGGGAGGGAGGAGGAGTTAATTATACTTGAGGAGAGGGGTAGGAAAGAATGTTGAATAA
The DNA here is from genome assembly GCA_963277665.1 of Viscum album. Taxonomy (NCBI): domain Eukaryota; kingdom Viridiplantae; phylum Streptophyta; class Magnoliopsida; order Santalales; family Viscaceae; genus Viscum; species Viscum album. The sequence continues at coordinate 1,124,430,662 of OY728121.1, forward strand.
AATACAATATCCATGGTAATCATTGTAATAGAAATATTCAAGACATTATTAATCATATATAAATAATATAAAATTTAATTAGGACATTATTCACCATTATAAAATGAATTTCCTAGTTTATTAAAAAGGAAAGTGGAAAATGAGAAAAACTATTATTTTAATGGAATACTTTTTTACTTTAGACATGGAGAAAATTCAAATTACATTTGCAAAAAATGTTTATTGTATTTAAATGAACTATTTATAAAATTAAATATGATTTAGGTTGAGAAAAAATTTATATAATTAATTAGTCCATTATTACATCATGAATGATGTAATTCAAAACATACTAGTTAAGAAAAAAATATATTATTACTATTCATCTAAAATTCGTAGTATTCGATAAAATTATTAAAAAAATAACCCTTATAAAATTTCAGCATGTTAATTATAAAAATGAAATTTCTATTAATAAAATAATTTTCTATCATTTTTTTTATTTTATTTGTAAAATAAAAAAGTTTAGTTTTAACAAAATATATTAAAATACAGTTTATTAAAAATATGCTTACATTTTATTGGAGTTTTTAATCATTATATTTATTTTATAGAAATATAATATTTATATTTTCTTATATTCCTCATTATAAATATTATTGACAATAAATTTTATTATTTTTAACTGAAATTACTATTCCAACAACCATGTTACTATTCCCAATGGTCAAGTTGTTATTCCCAATAATCGGGTTACTATTCCAATAGTCAAATTATATAACAATGGTCACATTACGATTCAAAATTTCTAATTACCTCATATAAATACCTATCCATTACTTCATACATTATTTATATAATTCCATCCATGGTTTTATATTTTATTTTTTACAAATATTGATTGGTTTACTAATATTATATTTATTTTCAATAGTGCTCTTTATGGGAGTGGCGACCCTCGTAGATTGGAAAGACCCATGTTTTCCCATTATAATTTTTATATTTATTATTATTTCATAATTATGATTTTTGAAATTTTAATAGTTTTAGTCGATGACTAATGTAACAATCTCCACTAATGAAATAAAGATTTTTCATTTTATCTATAAGACCTATATTTATAATTTTATATAAGATAACACACATTAATTCATGATGAATATATTATTTATTATGTATCGATCATGAAATTATTCCCACTTTTATAAATTTCAACCCTAAAATTTCAACTCATATTCTCAGTTGAAAATAGATTACAGAAGATATGTTTCATTCTTTCCTCTTCTTCCCACATCACCTCTTCATATTTATGGTTCTAACTTTTCACTTTGACAATGCGATATGTCTTATTACATAGAACATTTTATATATAGTTAAATATCTTTTCTGAATTCTACGCAAAATAGAATTCATGCTTTAGTTTCACCACATATTGATTCAGCAAAAATGATGGATTAAGTGTGTGATTCCATAGCAGAGATATATGGAACACATCCAAAACCTGAGAAATTTTGGTGGAAGTGATGGCTAATTAGCCACTACACCTATGTGATCATGGATTTGAAAGGGGAAAATGTACCTAGGTCTATGATTTCCTTTCTTCCAAACCACATGACTCTCGACCATATTGATATTCAAAGGTAAACATTGTCTCAAACTTCAAACTGCCTTTACCGTCAATGGTTGACTAAAAAAAATCTTATTCCATATCTCAATCACTTTTATATATTTGTATATGTCTTGAACCATTTCTATCATATCATGAATAAGATCAGATCCAAGTATCTATTGTTTACTATCATCATGCCAACAAGTGAGAGTTCTACATTTCTTCACAAATAGAGATTCATATGGATCCATTTGAATAATTTAGTGGAAGTTATTATTGTATAAAAACAGAACATTTGGGATATGTTGATATCATAAACTGTTAATTTACTTTGATTAGGCTCCCAACATTTCCTCAGGTGTGAGAATAGTCCAACCTGATGGGCCATCGTTTTGGGGGTGATATACCAGACTAAAATTCAATTTAGTATTTTGAAAATGTTGAATAACTCCATGGAATCTATAAGTGAAACTTCTATCATGGTTATATATTATAAAAATTATTTCCTCGTGTAGCCTCAAAATTTACATTATGTATATCTTAGAAAAAGTTTCAAGTGATAAGTCTTCCAAAATAAAAATGAAGTGATCTATCTTAGTGATTCGATCCACCATATCCCATATCTTATTTCTTCCATTAGATGACTTTAGGAGACCACTGAAAAAGTCCATGGTGATTTTCTCCCATTTGCAAGTGGGTATGGGAAATGGTTTCATCATCTCTATGCACTTTTATCTCTCTAATTTATTATTCTAATATACTAATCACTTTGAGGTGTACTCAGTGATATCCTACTTCATGTTTTCCCACTAAAAGTGATCTCAAATATCCTAATACATATTTCCACTTCCCTGATAGATGGATAAAGATATTTTATTTTCATCTTCAAATAGCACATTACTTATCTCATCTATTATACAAATGAAAATTCTAGTTCCAAACTAAATGACTCCATCTTCATCATTGTGAAATTCATGAAGTTTCCCTTCCTTTACCAATTCCACCTTATGTTGAATCTTTGGATCATCCCATTATGCATCCTTGATCTTCTCTTGGATTGATTGTTAGGAAATAATTTTGGGATGGTATGATGTATTCCATTCAATTATAATTTTTAGATCTATACACTTAATATCTATTAATATAGAGTCTTTCTAAATTCACATCATGGCTATATTAGTATGTTATTTTCATCTAATAGCATTAACTACCATGTTCTCCTTTATAGGACGGTATTCAATATAGAAATATTAGTCCTTGACTATGTCTAATTTTCTTCATTGAAACATGTTCATATCTTTCTATGTTAATATATAATTTCAACTATTATGATCTGTATATATGTCACACACTGAATAATAGATGTAATGCCACTAAATATTTATGTTGAATATCACATATTCTAACTCTATACCCTTTTCAGGTAGTTCTAATCATGAATCTTTAACTATTGTGAGGCATAGGCTATCACTTTGTCATTCTGTGTGACTACACAACCCAGTCTTTCTTTAAAGCATCATTATTTATCACATAACATTATAAACATTATTTTAATGTGAGTATTTGTATAGTGATTAGAATTTTCTTGAGATCCTCAAATATTCCCTCATATTCTTCCCTATAGACATACTTCATCTCATTTTGTGTTAACATAGATATTATTTTATATTGTAATAATAATTTCTCATAAAACATCAGTAGTACCATGTTGAGCCATGAAAAATATAAATTTATATGGCACATGAGGGTCTGGTCCATTACATAACATTATTTTCCTTTGAAGAGTCCATATAAATTCCCTCTCTTGTGATCACATTCCCCCAGAGAGTGACTTTTTTCATACAAAATTCACACATGCAGAACATAGATTACATTTTATCCTTTATTAATTCTAGCGACAAAATCTTTATATTCTCTTAATTCTTATACATAATCATGGAGTAAATGATAATATCATGAATAAATACTACCAAAAATATTTCAAGGCAGTCTCTAAAGACTCTATTAATCAAATCCATGAATATTTCAAGGGAATTCGTAAGTATAAAGGGAATCACTATAAACACATATCATCCATAAATTGTATGGAATGTTGATTTTGAATATCTTAATTATTTATATTTAGTGGATGATACCAAGAATGAAGATCCACCTTTGAGAAGCAATGAGAACCCTGTACTTGATCGAATAATTCATCAATTCTTGGTAGGGGATACCTGTTCTTTATGGAAATCATCATATTCTCTTGATAATTGATACATAGCCATATGGATCCATCATTTTTTCTTATCAAAGAGTTCCAGTTAGAAGTAAGGTGATGCAATAGGGTGTAAGAACCCTTTATTCATAATTCTACCACAAGTACTTATTTAACTCCTCTTGTTCGATTAGACCCATCCAATAGGGTAATTTGGAGATTGGAGTGCCTTTGGGTATTGCCTTTATTGAGAAATACACCTAATTTTTTTGGAGAAGTCTATATAACTCTTTAGAAAATACATTAGTAAATTCCATTACAATGGTAATTTACTCAAGGTTTATACTTTCCATTAATTCAACTATTTGGGTGAGGTATATTTCTCTACTATGTACAAACACATGCAATGTTGAGGGTTTTTTCAAAGGAGATTACTGATCTTCCATGTATTTGTATAGGATCATGGGATGGTTTAGAATATATAAATATATTTCCTTTTCTAGACAGTTAATGTGATCTCTATATAATGAGGGTCAATCAATGCCTAGTATTATGTGAAATTCCCCTAAAGGAAGTATTATAATATTTTTCGGAATAATCTTTCCATACCTGATAACCAGAGAGGATTCAAACACTTAGGTTTCATTGATTTCACCACTAGGAATTTTTATAAATATCTATACTTAAATGTATCAATTTTTTAATTAAGTGGTTCTATAAATATTTCTAAATATAAAGTAATTCGTAGAACTATAATCAAATAAAAAATTTATTTTCTTGAGTAAATATGAGTTGTACCTTGTATGAATTATTTTTCATGTTCCACTATAGTGGTAATGAAGGCATAATCTTTCCCCACCTCCCTTTTCTTTGATGGTTGTTGATGCTGATTACCCAAAATGGATAATTGTTTAGTGAACTACCTTTCATAGTTCCCTTTCATATTACATTTTAAGAATTTTACCAAGGATAGTGTAGTAAGAGGTTCCTACTATTCATCCATCTTGTTTTCCCAATTAATTATGTATATTCAATATTCATGAGATTGGTGGCCTTTTCTCTTACACATAAAATGTTTCCTTATCCCTTTTAGTGAATTCCCATGACAATTAATCTAACATTTTGGACACATCAGTGGTTATATTTTCACCTTTAATTCTTCATCTGATCCCCTTGATTGAAACTATATCTATAGTTTATTATCTCCATAACTATGTGAACATTCTATTAACACCATCTCTACATTATAAGAACATTGATCTACTTCCTCATTACTCCTAATGTCTTAAATATATATATCCATTTGGAAGTGTGATTTTAAACTACCATAGAATTTATCTATTTTTCAATCATTGTTAACCAAAAAATTGATGTTTATATTGGAAGACTTGTGAAATATTCCTTGAAAACGTGAATGATTCATCCTCCTTTTTCTTAAGATATAGGAATTTCCTCCATATTTTTTTTGAAGATATATATGTAAATACCTTTTATGAAATAACTTATTAAAGTCTTTGCACTCCATTTCAACTATCGGCTTGGTATTCTTTATCAATTCCCACCAATGATCAACCCATATAACTACAAGATAGATAGTAAGATAAACCTTCTCTTTCTTTGAATAGTGGAGCATAGAAAATTTATTTTCCATTGATTTAACCCACTATTGATCGAAATGTAGACGATAAAATCCCCAAAATATCAGTTGTTGTTTCCATATAAAATACTTGATAGCTAGTTTATCCTTTGGTGAAGGTGGATTTTCCACATGGTTTGGGTAATTTCTCATAGCTTTAGATAGTTAGGTAATAATTTCCATGATTTTCTAATTCCATATCACATTTTACTTGGAAATATTTTTAGAAAATCATTGTGTTTTCCTCAAATGGACTATTGGTCATGTTTCTCCTAGTTCCCACCCTTTTATGGAATAGATATTTTTTGAATAAATATAAGTAAAAAATAATGAATACATAATTTAATATTATAAAATTTGATTTTAATTTTCTATTTTATGGTATTACTATGTTTAGACTTTTTCAAAAATAATGCTTCTAGGAACATATACTTTAATCCTTTTCTAACATTAATATGAATAGTTAATTTTTTTTTGTATCCTTTATAATTGTTTGTGTAGAGATTGTGATTAACTTAAGCATATCCCCTATGATTCTCAAACTAGGTGTGCATCAAAGTCTCTTTATCATAAACCATGTGCTGATTTCTCTAATATCAAATCCTCTATTTTTGATGTTATTACACCCATATACATATTTTCTAGATTCGCATCTACTTATAGCCTCTAGGAATGGATGTTATTACTAAAAAATGACCCACTCTTATACTTTACTGGTGCATAGGAATTTTATCTATACATAGCATTTACCTAACGGTCTTCAATAATATAATTTAATCATAATTAAAAAATTAACAAAACTATGATCTGATTCCAAATATAGTGAACTAATTTTCTTACATGACTAATACTTCATTTTTAAGAGATGAAAAATAATAGTTATACAATACATGACCCAAATGTTCGGTATCTATAAAAAATTTGGATTTTATAAAACATATACATATTAAAACAAAAAAATATTTAAATCATTCTTATTTATCTTCCAAAAAATATCACATTCTATTTATTACATGTAGTCACCTACGAATATTAATAAAATAAATTGGTGAGATAAAACTTGAGTAAGGGGAGTAATATGATTGGGGGAATAAGGGATATAAATCCATAGTACATGGGTGAGCATAATTGTCATCTTTATAGCAGAGGCATACGATCATATTCAAAATCATAACAAAATAGTTTTATAAATCCATGAAATGTGGCATGTGCATAATAATGAAACATTATAATATAGTGGAAAAAAACAATACGTAGTTATGAACAAATCTATATCATATTCATGTATAAAATATGTGCATAAATCATAACATCATAATTGTGAACAAATATAACATCATGTTTATTAATTATACACATAATATAATGACGTATTTCACATTAGACAATGTTTCAGAGGGATATATAAATTTAGGACCACCCATCACATCATAAAATGTTCATAATCTTGCATAAAACATGTAGTTTTATCATATAACAATCGTTTTCATGAAATAATCCCATGAAACAAATTTTTTTCACAAAGTTTTTATAATGAATATTTTCATGAATATCCATTGGAGTTTCCCAATTAAAAATTGAACTAATATTTTGGCATGTACCGTCATCATTCTTGAGTGTCGAAGAATGAACTAGAGAAATGTCAATGCATTGTTTTGGAGATTAATGTATTTTTTTAAAAAATTAAATGGAATAAAAAAATTTCAAAACTGTTAAAACATGTATATCTCTAAAAAGAAAAGGTGAAGAATAGTGGAATTACATTTTACGGATATTATAAGAACATACCAATAGAAAATAATGTGAAATAGGAGATAACCCAAAAAAGAATGAATTGGGCTCTAGAGTCCCATTATTTTTAAATCTCCCTTTATTTTTTCACATTTTAACCTCAAGAATAATAAAAATAGGTCTATTAAGAAATGAAACTATAAGTGAATTATGATCATTTAATTCACTTTTGATCAATTGTAATCATTAAATTCTATTCAATAATTCCCATTGTTAAGGTTGAAACGTTTTGTTATCATACTTTCATTTAAATATACCATATTTTATTGATGTAATGGTCTTGCATAATTTTTTTTATAAATTAATAATATTTACTCCAAAATCATAAAAATAATTATATTAATACATTTATTTATTATAAATAATTTGTTAGGATCATCTATAGTGGTCGTGAAAATTAGAGAGTTGGAAATGTCCTTGTGGGCGGTTAACGAACCGTTGATAGGATATTATCAAAAGGGGATGAAGGGAAGTATTACATATAAATATATCATAAAATTAATAATTATAGTATGTTCATGGAATTAATATAACGTTATTATATTACTCAATTAATATTAGAAGATATGGGTAAGATTGTAATAGATATATATAGGAATAGAAGACAAAAATGAGAGAAATAGTTGATGGAAACATGCCCTCCTCTTGATGTTCCTTCCTTTATACAATAGTAACCTCATTTTATTCTTGAAGTAGGATTACTCTAGAACATCCCTATGTATTATAAGGGGATTGAGATGGGGTATTGGGGAAGATATTTTCCTCTGATAAGTGTGGGAGGAGTGGTGTGGCAAGGGAGGGGTGATGGGTAATTTATATTTAAGGATAGGGGTATTTTAGAGAAAAAAATATAATAACTTACTACATAAAATTTGAACATTGTAATAGTGATATTTTTTAAAATATGAATCATATACTAAGAAAATAAAATGTTTTTAGGAATTTAATCCACTTTATTAACCAAATTCATTGGTTTATTAAAGTAGAATGTGGAAAAAGTGAAAAATTATTACTTTAATGGAATACTTTTGGATATAGAGATTAGAAAATATTTTTTAGGTCTGGAAAACATTTCTGTTATATTTAAATGAATCATTTATCAAATTAAATATTTTCTTATATGATCCATAATTTCAGGAATTTATTAGTTTATTATTACATCTTGAATGATTTCATTTAAAAAATATCACATATGGAAAATTTGAATTATTACTATTCACGAAAAATTGAGGTATTTTAGGAAATTACCCAAAAATCCATAGAAAATTTTGATATTATGGTTATTAAAATGAATTTAATTTTATCAAAATAGTTTTCCGGTAGAGGTAATGTTAATTTTTAATATAAAAATACAATTTTTATGAAATTCATTAAAATTTAGTTTATCAAACATATCCTTATAATTTCATTGAGTTTTAAATCATTATAATTTTTATTAAATTTTAATGTTTATATTTTCTAAAATTAATAAGGATAAATATTATTTAAATTTGATTATTTTTTATTTGATGTGAAATTATTATTCAAACGATCATGTTACTATTCTAAATAGTTAAGTTACCATTCCAAATAGTCTGGTTACTATTCAAACAATTGAATTACTATTCCAATGGTAAAAATACTATTACAATGGTCAGATTACCTCTTATAAATACTAATTCATTCCTTCATACATTATTCACTATAATTACTACTAGGGTTCTATATTTATTTTTCTAAGATGTTAATTAGTTTACTAATATTTGGTTTATTTTCTATATTGTTGTTTGTGGGAGGGATAACTCCAACATATTGGAAAGAAAGAAGTTTTCCAATTCTAGTTTTTCTTTTTAATATTTTCCCCCATTATAAGATTTGGAATTTTTATGGGTTTAGTTTCTGACTAATGTAATGATTTACATTAACGAAATAATGTGTTTTGAGTTTCTCTATGTGTTTTATATGTATAAATCTATATAATATAACACACATTTATTCAAGAAACAAATATCATTTATAATTTTTGGGTATTTATAGGGCCTCAACCAATGTTACAGGTCTATTATTAAGAGAAATGGTCATTTGATCTGTCAAAACATCACAGTTGAGTTTGGTCATAATACAAAACCATCGCGTCCACTAGTTAGAGTTCCATCCATGAGGCTCAAATCAAGATTTATGTCCAAACCTTATTAAGAATAACATTCCAATACTTCAACAGATACCCCTTCATAATGGGCAAGAACCTCATGAACCTAAGGGGATGGTATCTCTAGATTCATGGATATTGGTATGGTATCTACATAGGTTAATGTGTCATTAATGGAGATAACGTGATGAAGAATGTGTAAAGGTAAATAAAACATATACTCACTACCAATGGGTGAATTGAAATATCTTATAAATTTTCCTCCATCTATTGTTAGGATTCCTTTAATTTCAAAATATTAGGCGGGGTGACCGGTGGAGGAATCATAGATACCTCTTATAGGTTGGAGATTACATCCCATATGTGTCGTTCTAGAATGGTAGAGCTCATTTCTTCATTATATATGTCATTAGAATGAGTCCACAAGATAGCCATAACATCTCTAGTAGGGTATACAAGGGACTTAATAAGAAATGGATCCTCCAATAAATCCAATATATAAAAAAGTAATATTGAGTGTCAGGATGACATCAATAATAAAATATTATATTCACGGAAGAAAATTCAGATCCCCACCTCTTGAGATGACTTTTGGCCACTGCTATCATCCAAATTTCTTACATTGAACCCCAAAAATTTTGGAATACAATCATTGAATGGGTAATCCCTCTTAGAAAATGAATGGATATGAATAAATCACTAATATTATTATCTTTTTCTGGATCCTAGTATTCATCAATGAAAATAAGGGGAGTTGTGACAGTATGATTTGGTGTCCAATAACCAACTGGTTCTACTTTGATTACATGGATATTTTATGTATTTAAATATTAAACATCTTATTACATATTGATCATTGTTCTGCATGACTATGATGTAATAATCTCATAGTGTATGTGTTGCATTGATAAGGTCAAGGAAGTTCCCTACTATGATGAGAACCTTGAAATGTTATAACAATATTCTTAAATATAGTTCTACGGTTGGATGAAAAACTATGAAGGGACACATAGCATGCAGACCGGCAGGTTCGAGTAATCATAAGTATATGAAACTTCATCTTATGAAGTTCTCACTTATAAATCTCTAAGATAAGAGATTATGAGAACATAACCTCCAGTAGGAATTCCTCATGTTTTGGGGTCATCAGATATTTCTATCTATGAGCATGTGTAATGATCCTTAGACATTAAAGTAATCATTAATATATGTCATGACTCACACACTTTGATTTACTAACAAAAACTGTCATGCTAATAGTAGGCGAGATATAGGGTACATTGGGTGCGTTACGAGTGACATGATATTAATGGATAAGTCGAGCAAGGATTTTTCCCTTCCATTTATTGAAGTTGATATCTCAGTCCTTTAATTGAAAAAGAATCATCACATGAAATTCCATGTCCATGGTGTAACAACGAGTTTATTTCAGGTAGTCAAATAATGATGTATTGAGCATAAAGGTTGATGACACTATAATGAAACCTGCTTGATGAGATATTGAGACAAATGGATTATATTACATAGTGAGCATTCTTATCTGGATGTCATTGTTGCGACTTAATATTCTTTCTATTTGGTGGCTTGAATCATTGCTAGACTGTACTCTAAGACTTTATGCAAGCCTCCCTAATTCCAACGAGAATGAATCCTAGAGGGTGACACACTAAGTGTTTTTGGTGGTCTTAGTTTAATTATATTTGAATTTAATTAATGAAATAAATATTATTATCAAGACTGTGTAATAATTTTATTCATGATAAGACGATCTCAGAAATTAAATTAAATATATTTATTTATTTTATTGAAAATTTAATAAATATTTATTTACTAGTTTTAAATAAAACATTTATTTAAGAGAATAAATTATATATTTATTATTTGGGTGTTCAATAAATGGAAGTGGTGTTCGAGCAGACCAAGGTTGATACGGTAGTAAAATAATTATTTAAAATAAGGTAAATAATTATCAGTTGGAACAAGTTAAAATAATAATGATGATGCTATTATTTTGTGATGCAGAATTTTTTTCATAATTCCATTTTGCGCAAGTTGGCGCGCCATAAATAATGACGCGGTATTATTATTATGAGAATGGATTTTCAATACGTTCATGAATTTATTTAATTGGTGTTATTAAATTAAATATTGTAATATAATTTCCATGAAAATAAATAGACAAGTACGTCTATTGTGCCATAGTGAACACGCCCTATGCTTGGTTAGTTGAGAATTGTTGATCTAAAAAATTTCTCTCTCGAATCCTCTTCCCACCCCTCTTAAGAACGAGAGATGTTATTCAATGCTAATGAACAAGTGATCAAGACCGACCGGGACAAGACAATCAGTTCTCTGTGCTAGCACCCAAACAATGAGTGGTGTCGATCAGAGTTGATCGGAACATGTGTGGATCACCACTAGTGGGATTCTAGTTTGGATCCTTGCATGTGCAATGACATAATTTGGAAGGGTCAATCTGAATGATCAACATCATCAACGAAGAAAATACCAAATATCTAGGTATTAATTTATTTATGATATTAATTAAATTAATTATAAATATGATATGAATGATCTTATCTAAATGATTTGGGCCTCTTCCTTCTTTATCAAAATCTTTGATTCTATTCCATGGAGACTAGCCTTCATCATTGGATTGATCCCAGAATAATAATTGATCATGGTAAAAATGACAGTCGAGTATCGTCCCAACCATGCTTCTACTGCACCCAGATCCTTCAAATTGTATCAAAGGGAGGTTACATCATAGTTTATAATTATTTAAATATTTCGTTTATGATTTACGTATTTAATAATCTGTTTGTTTTAATTCACGTTAATTGTTCTGAAAATCACAATCTCGTGATCTGTTCCTCCTCTTTTGTTTCTCGTTCACCTTACAAAACGAGAATTTCTTCTAATTTTGATTAAAATTAAAAATAGGATCTCATCCATAGGTTCCAAAGGTTCATGGATGTACAACACCAGAACACACAACGTGTATTTGGCAGTATATGTCATGTAGCTAAGGTTCAATGCACCAGTCTGGTCTTCTGAACCAAGTCGTGTCATTGGATTTTTTCTAAATATTAATGACTCTTTGTGTTAACTAGGAATAGGTGGAACGTGGTTTCCATATTACATGTTGTATGGACAACTGGACACGACATGTAGTCCCTTTAGGTTAGGGATTGACTATCTACCCCTTACACGGCTTGTTCGGCTGGAGACTGTGTAATGTGGAACTACATGGTGTGTGGCCCACTGTACATGCTATCTCTATAAACATTTAAGTTAATACATAAAGAAATTGGTAAGGGAATATAGACTACCATCATCCATTTTATTATATCACGATATGAGGTTTTCCTCAATGTTCTAGAGAGTTCATAAAAAACAATTTGATAAAAAGTTGTGCTTCAATATTTCCCATCATCCTCAGACTGATTTCCAATAAGAAAGGGCCCTTCAAACCTTGTAAAATATGTTAATAACCTATTTAATAGATTTTAAATCTAGTTGGGATTAATATATTCTTATGGTAGAGTTTTCTTATAAAAAATTTGACATTCTAGAATTTAAATGGATCCATATGAGGATCTATATGGAAAGGGGTTCAGAACTTCAAATTGATGGGTTGATATTGGAGAGAATAATATTTTTGGACCAGATCTTCTTCACTAGATATCAGAGAAGATTAAAACCATTAAACTACACATGAAATCTTCTCAGAGTTGAAAGAAGATCAATAATGATAATCATCGATGAGTTATAGATTTTGACTTCAAAGATGATGTCTTACTTAAAATATTATCATAGAATATGCTTATGAGATTTATGAAGAAGGGTAATTTAATCCCTAGATATATTTACCCTTTTGAGATCCTCAAACATGTGGGTAAGGTGGATTATCAACATTCACTTCTACTAAATCTCTCCAAAGTGCGTAATGTGTTCCATGCATCTCTTTTGATGAAGTGCATACATGACCAATTACTTTAACCCATTCCTTTTACACATATTATTACATGATTTTTAAACATAAATATTTAAAAAGTACATCACCAAATATTATGTTTCTTAGTTTATTTTGAGGACTCTATTTATATTACATCAAAAGGAACTCAAAACATGTTATCCTTATATTATTCTCCATAATGAGCTCCTAAAAGACAATTAAGATCCGAAAACAACATGGGATAACCTAGGTAATATATAATGAAATGGATGACATTAAAAATCTGAGTAAGGGAAGAAAAAATATAAGGAAGCATAAAATGTTTGTAAAAAGTAAAATAAGAAATCAAAGAATATATGGATCATAATAAATCACATGTACTCATAAAATATATAAAATGGTATCATGATCTCATGGTAAAATTGGAAAAATGGAAGTTATAAAAAAATATGACATAAAAATAGTCAACGATGACTTCCTAGAAAATATCACAGAGTGGAATTTTTTGATAACATATTAGGTTTACTCCCTAATCCCATACATGATGTCTAATCAGACTAAATATTTACCCAATACATTGGAGAACTATCTGGGTGCACACTTAGAAAAAACTATATCAGGATCACCTGAGGATATCTGCTTGTTCCCATCATAAAATGTTCATTTTTAATGTGTTCCAAAAAAATGAAATCAATCATAAGTCATAACATAATAGTTACCCATGGAAATAAAATGGGGTGCTATAAAGACCCAAAGTTTTATTTAATGAAAAATCCCTCTTGATCTAGTTAAATGTCTCTTTATGAAAAATATTTTTATAAGATGTCAACATCTTTGGTTTTATGTTAAGAATTTTGACCGTTGCTAATATAGTCGTTGAACAGTGATCACATGATTAGTATAAATATATGACTTTAACAAATCCAATTTACTCATACAAAGGAAGCGATGGCCTCATCCAGTAGAATTTCCCCATACGAAGCCCATTTGTTGGAGATTGTAAAAGAGGTGGCGTCTTTGGGCTTCGCCCTTGACCAATCCCAAGATGAGCTTCATCATGTCAAGCTCGAACGTGACCATCTACAGGAAAAGTGGAAGTTGATTGAAATTACCACTCAAGCGATGTAATCCGAGCCACCCCAAGAGTCTGTCACCATCACACACCTTACCCTTAGGTCTTATGTGGCTGTTTTAAGGGGTTATGTAAAAAATAAGTAGTACTATGTTAAAGTACATTATTTTTTTATATAATAATGAATATAATTTCTAGTCATTTTTGATACATTGTAAATAGTTTTTAAAGTACAAATGGTATTTTTAGTTATTATTTAATTAAGAAATATATTTTATTAAATTAAGGGATTTTGGAATTAAATAATATTTTAATGAAATAATAATATTATTATTAAATTAATTTTTATTAAATATAAATGATCTTATAATTTTATGAATGCAATTAAAATTTTTATTAAGGTTTGAAAGCAATTTCTGTCAAAACCCCTGAATTTTCAATAAATGTCGGTTTTTATTTTAAAAGTGAAAATTAACATATTTAGAAAATTATTTAGATAAAATAAATGTTATTTTTGGAATCATGATGTCAAAATTATCCAACGGTGAATTTTTCATAATTTTCTGAGACAGTCAAATTTTTGGGTAAAAATTAAATACCGTTTAAATATATAATGTGTTTTATGACATCATAATGACCCAATAATGATGTAATAAAATAATATAATTTTTATTTTCTCCCAATATATGTTTTACCATTAAAATAAAGTGATTTTGGGTTTTTTTGACTTATTTCTCAAAGCATTAATGGACCCCTCAAGACTTATTCAACACTTTGCCTTTTTTAAATTAATTTCCATAGGAGTGTGACTCACCTCCACATAATCAACCTTATTAATTTAAAAATTTCGGACTTTGGCCTTATAAAATAATGTTTTTTTCTTCCCTTTTCCAAAAACCATGGGCAAAAACCATGGGATGCATTGTGGTTTGTATTAATTTAATATAAGGGGTCCCAAACCTAAATAATAAAGAATTCCCTCACCTTTCCTATATAAACCCATCCTAGCTCCCACTTCCTCCTCACTCAAAGACCTTTAAGTTCGTCCAACCTCTTCACTACACTCTATAGATTCCTCCCCAGGTTCCCCAAGCTCCCAAGAAGCCTCTCACAAGCCTCTCTCTAGCCTTTGGACGCACACTTCCATGTAAGGGTTTTTTTTTCCTTTCTCATTTTTTTCAATTTTCATTAAGTTGTATTTCCCTTTAAATTTCAATTATGAATGTTGGGGTATGGTTTCTCACCTACCCCATAATTCCCTCTTATTGTTCGAATGATGGGAGACCCCTTTCTCTCCCATTAAATGCCTCCCATGTACACCCATTACTATGCCAAAATTCTGAAAGGAACTTCTCTCTCTTCTTTTACATTCAAGCAATACTTTTGTATCCTAAATATAAATTCCATTACAATTGTTGGGACCCGTATCTATATGAACTCCTTATTGTAAATTACATGTAAATATGATGAGGATCCCCTTTCCCTCTCATCAACCATTTTTATGAATTTATATGTCACGCTGTTACGCTGCCGAAATCGCACCGATTTTCTAAGCCAATGACATTGTGTAGTGAATACCGTGCCTATTTCTCCATCAAGGGTATTCATCATTATGCATATTTACTTATTTATTATAAAGTTTCATGTATTAATTCCACATTCCTTTATCATGTAATAAATTATTATGTTTTATGAATCCATGTTTTATGATCCCTGTGGCACACTTATGCATGAAATGAAATGTTTAAGAAGGGTGCGCCCTTATAGCGCACCAATGAATTGGGTAAGGTATAGTATCACGATACGTCATGTGCAATGTGTGTTGACTCATGCTAATTCAAGTGCAACTAGGTTTTACTCGTGCTTTATGTGCAATGAGTATTTGCTCATGCTCCATGTGTAATGGGCTTTGGCTCATGCTAATTCCATGTTAAGTGTTGTTGCCACATTTCCATGTTAAGATTATCATGCTTTATCATGCCTTTATGTTCATGTTTTTCTTATGCTCTATTGATATGACTATTTTCTAACATGTATTGTACTCCTCATGTTATTCCATGTGTAATCCCTTACTGAGCTTTATAGCTCACCCTTTTCTTATGCATGTCCTCAGGTTATCCCATGCAATGCTATGTACGAAAAAATGCAGTGGTCATGTAAAGGAAGTTTTCAATAAGGTTGTGGTATTTCATATTTTATGTTTTTATGTAATGATCCTAAGCCCCAAAGACACTAAACCTCTTAATCTTCTTGTTTTATCAAGTGAAGTTTTATGTAATAAATCATGTTTAAGTTTGTAATAAAAGCAGGGTTGTCATAGTTGGTATCAAAGGGAGGTTTAGTTATTTTTGGTATTAAGAAACCCTAGTAAAGCCTTAGATACTTGACTATGTATAATAAGAACATCCCTAAGTTTTGGTAAGTACTAAATAATTGGTTTATCAAACAATTACATCCCTGTCTGGATATGAGCAGGTAGAGGTGGCTCTGGCACAGATGTATCCAAGGGGTAAAACCTGAAAACACCGCTTTGAGCTAGACTCGAACGGGAACTGGTGCACGACAACGGGCCTTGCTACACTCTTGCTTATGACACTCCTGAGGGATATGTTTTGATAAATTCACAATCTTAGTATGAACCATTATTAAGGGAATTAAAAAAATTCCCCTAAGAATATATGTTAGAAAGTAGATCATGAAAATCCTAGATTGAAGCCTATATACTAATGAGTTAAGGAAATAAAAGTTTATTTATAAGTCATCAACTTTTGTCTTTGGATTACCCTTTATGTGTTACCCCTAACATTCCTTTTATTCCAGCTAATGGCCAGTAATAGGAGGACTCGGGCTAACAACCATTGTGAAGATCAGTGTGATGACTGTACTAATGAGATGCCCAATCCAATGGGAGCGGGAATCGCGAACTTTGTCATGCTTCTCTCTCACCTAACTCAAGTTTTGAATAGAAACATGGGTCAAGAGGAACGTTCAACCCCCCCCCCCCCGAAGAAAGAACAAGTCGCTATCGAGAGCTTCATGAGACAAAGGCCTCATACTTTTAGTGGATCATCCAATCCCACGATCGCTGAACAATGGATCTACTCCATTGAAAAGATCTTCTCTATCCATCAATGTTCTAAACAAGAGAAGGTTCTCTTGGATGCTTATCATATGGAGGGTGAAGTTGATCAATGGTGGACATTGATCAAAAGTACGAAGCCTGAGGAGGAGATCGAGGCGTTGGAATGGAAGGATTTCTGGAAGATTTTTTTCGATAAATATTTTCCACGCACCCTCCGGCTTAAGATGGAAAGGGACTTCCATTCCCTCAAGTAAAAATATGAAGAATCTGTTGGAGTGTACAAGGAAAACTTCACAAGGCTTGCACGATATGCTTCCAGCTTTGTCGTTACCCCCAAATGCAAGGTTGACCGCTTCTTTGGTGGGCTGAAGCCTAGATTGCAGAAAGCATTAGCGATCCGTGACTTCGACTGCTATGAGGAAATTTTCCGATGTGCCATCAAGTTTGAAATGGAGATCGGGGAATCACAGGGGTATCATGGGGACAAGAAGCATAAGTTGGACTTCAATGCCGGTGGTCCGATGGATAAATCCAACGGTGCTAAGAAGATCCAGCACCCCACTTGCCAAAAGTGCGGAAAGAAGAACCCTGGAAATTGCCTTAAGGGGATGAGAAAATGCTTCAGGTGTGGAAGAGAAGGGAACCTAGCTGTTAACTGTCAGCAAGAACGACCCACGGCTACGACAGAGGAGAGGAACGCTCCGTTTGAACCTCAACGCGTTGTTCAATGCTACAAATGCAAAGAACAGGGTCATTTTGCAAATCTGTACCCTAATCCAAGGGTTATCAGGGACAACCAACAACCTCCAAGACAGCAAGGACGAGCTTTTGCCATCACTTCTGCAGAAGTGAACCCCGACAACGAAGTGGTGACATGTATGCTAGTTATTCATTCAAGAATAGCGAATCTACTTTTTTGATTCAGGTTCTACACATTATTTTATATCTCGATAGTTTAGTAGAATAATCCCAGCACCACCACAAATCATTGAAGTAAAGATTTCTGTGAGTACGGAAAATGGGGCAATCATTGCATCCCATGAATATAAGTCCTCCCCTGTTATAATCTGTGGATTGAATTTCCTGGCGAACCTCTTCATACTCCCTCTGGTGGAATTTGATGCAATTCTTGGAATCGATTGGCTTTCCTTATATAGAGCCAACATAAATTGTCGGGAGAGGGAAATCACACTCCATATGGAGAATCGACCCCCGATTCTTTACAAGTGTCAGGACGAAGATGAATCCCCTTTAGCTCCATCATCTCAAGTACGGATATTACTAACTTATGAGCACGCATATCTGGATCAAATGATTGAGTCTATGTAAGAAACCATCCTTGAAGAAATGCCTATTGTGAGGGAATTCGCTGAAGTGTTTCCTGAGGAACTGCCTAGTCTTCCTCCAAGAAGAGATGTTGAGTTCTCAATTGAACTTATACCTGGGGCGCTACCAATATCCAAGACTCAATATAGAATGGCTATTGTTGAGCATGAAGAGCTAAAGAAACAACTACTGGAGAATTTGGATAAAGGGTTTATACTCCCAAGTGCTTCACCATGGGGTGCACCAGTCCTCTTCATCAAGAAGAAGGATAGGTCAACGCGGATTTGCATCGATTATCGCAAACTTAACAAAATCACGATAAAGAACAGGTATCCTCTCCCAAGAATCGATGACTTGTTTGATCAGCTGCGTGGATCCCAATACTTCGCCAAGGTGGATTTGCGGTCGGGATATTATCAAGTAAGGGTGAAGAAGGAAGATGTCCCCAAACTACTTTTCGTACAAGGTACGGGCACTATGAATTCATAGTAATGCCTTTTGGACTAACCAATGCTCCAGAAATATTCATGGACTTGATGAATAGCATCTTTAGAGATTACCTTGACAAATTTGTGGTAGTCTTTATAGATGATATTCTAATATACTCCAAAACCAAGGAGGATTATGAGGAGCATTTAAGAACTGTACTAGAGACTTTGCGCAAGGAGAAGCTCTATGAAAAGTACAGCAAGTGTGAGTTCTGGTTGAAGGAGGTATCATTCTTGGGCCATATCATCACAAGCAATGGGATATCTATGGACCCCTCCAAAACAGATGCAATTGAGGGATGGATGAGGCCATCATCGGTAACGGATATCCATAGCTTCTTGGGGTTAGCTGGATATTATCGATGATTTGTGAGGAATTTCTCACGATTGTCCAACCCTCTTACGAAGCTTACTCTAATGAGAGTAATGTTTTCATGGAGTGATGAATGCGAAGAAAGCTTCAAGGAGTTGAAAATGAGGCTTATCACTGCACTCGTGCTCACTTTACCCACAAGTGGGGAACTTTTTGTGGTATTCAGTGATTCTTCAAAGAAGGTCTTAGGCTGTGTGCTGATGCAGAATGATAAAGTGATATCCTATGCCTCAAGGCAGTTGAAAATCCATGAGAAAAACTATCCAACGCATGATCTAGAGTTGGCGGCGGTGATATTTTCCTTGAAAATATGGCGGCATTATCTCTATGGAGAGAAATTTGAGATATATACTGACCACAAGAGTCTTAAATATATATTCACACCGAAAGAGATTAATATGCGCCAGAGAAGATGGATAGAGCTCATCAAGGATTATGACTGTTCAATACATTACCACCCTGGGAAAGTGAACAAGGTGGCAGATTCCCTAAGTAAAAAAGGACCCAGCAATTCTATCAATGATGAGAATTGAAAAGGATCCAATCTTCTTAGACTTGATGAAGATGGATGTGGGAATCATAAAGAAGGGAACATCATCAATCCTTTCACAAATTATTGCTCAACCATCTCTTTTGGATAAGTTAAGAGATTCTCAAAAGGATGATGTGGGAATTCAGGGAGAAGTGGAAGCTATCAAAAAAGGGAAATCCTTAGAGTTTAATGTTAATGAAGAAGGAATTGTGCGGTTTGGGAAAATACTATGTGTTCCATCAAGTTCGGAGCTGAAGAAGGAACTTTTGGATGATGCACATAGATCAAATTTCTCTATTCACCCAGGGAGCACAAAGATGTATCGAGATCTCCAAGAAAACTTTTGGTGGGAAAATATGAAGAAGGAGATCACTGAATATACATCAAAGTGCCTGGTGTGTCAACATGTGAAGGCAGAGAGGCAGAAGTATAAGGGGATGATGCAACCATTTCCCATACCATGATGGAAATGGGAGAACATCACCATGGACTTTGTCACCGGACTTCCAAGGACATCCAAAGGCAACAATGCAATCTGGGTGGTTGTGGATCGTCTTACAAAGACTGCACACTTCATTACTATTTGGGTGGATTTATCATTGAATCAACTAGCACAGATATATATCAGGGAAGTGGTAAGGTTTCATGGAGTACCACTATCTATTGTGTCTGACCGAGATCCAAGGTTCACCTCTATGTTTTGGAAGAGTCTTCAACATGCTCTGAATACTGAACGGAACTTCAGTATGGCCTATCATCCTCAAACTGTTGGCCAATCCGAGTGGACTATCCAAACACTTGAGGACATGTTGAGAGCATGCTCAATGGACATTAAAGGAGGATGGGATCAACATATTCCTCTAGTTGAGTTCTCTTATAACAATAGTTTCCACTCAAGCATCCAAATGGCACCATATGAAGCCCTGTATGGGAAAAGGTGTAGAACAACGGCATGTTGGGATGAGGTTGGTGAATTTAAGCTTCTTAGACTAGAAATGGTCAACTAAATGGTGGAGAAGGTGAAAACCATTCAGCAGCATATCAAGGCAGCCCAGAGTCGATATAAGAGTTATGCAGATAATAGTCGATGAGACCTTGAGTTTAAAGTTGGAGACATGGTATTTCTACGCATATATCCGTGGAAGAAGGTCATGAGGTTTGGAAAGAAAGGGAGGTTAAGTCCAAGGTACATCGGCCCCTTCGAGATTCTTGATCGTGTTGGGGCTGTGGCCTATCGACTAGCACTTCCACCTGCCATGGCCAAGTTACATTATGTCTTTCATGTATCTTTCTTAAGGAAGTACATACCAGACCCTTCACATGTACTCTCTTCGGAGGTGGTACAATTGGAAGATGATCTTTCTTATGAGAAGCAACCAGTGAAGACCTTAGATCGTAGAGAAAAAGTTCTACGAAATAAGACAATGCCCCTCGTCAAGGTGTTGTGGAGAAACCACATGTTTGAAGAAGAAACATGGGAATCATAGGAAATGATGAAGCTGAGTTACCCACATCTATTTTAGAGTGGGAAAAGGAAAATTTCAAGGGTGAAATTTCTTAAGGGGGAATATTGTAATGACCCAAAGTTTCATTTAATGAAAAATCCCTCTTGATCTAGTTAAATGTATCTTTATGAAAAATATTTTTATAAGATGTCAAATTCTTTGGTTTTATGTTAAGAATTTTGACTGTTGCTAATATAGTCGTTGAACAGTGATCACATGATTAGTATAAATATAGGACTTTAACAAATCCAATTTAATCAGACAAAGGAAGCGATGGCGTCATCCAGTAGAATTTCCCCATACGAAGCCCATTTCATGGAGCTCGGAAAAGAGGTGGCGTCTTTGGGCTTCACCCTTGACCAAGCCCAAGCTGAGCTTCATCATGTGAAGCTCAAACGTTACCGTCTACGAGAAAAGTGGAAGTTGATTGAAATTTCCACTCGAGTGATGTTATCCGAGCCACACCAAGAGTATGTCACCATCGTACACCTTACCCTTTGGTCTTATGCGGTTGTTTTAAGGGGTTATGTAACAAATAATTAGTACTATGTTCATGTACATTATTTTTGTATATAATAATGAATATAATTTCTAGTCATTTTTGATACATTGTAAATAGTTTTTAAAGTACAAATGGTGTTTTTAGTTATTATTTAATTAAGAAATATATTTTATTAAATTAAGGGATTTTTGAATTAAATAATATTTTAATAAAATAATAATATTATTATTAAATTAATTTTTATTAAATATAAATGATCTTATAATTTTATGAATGCAATTAAAATTTTTATTAAGGTTTGAAATCCATTTCTGTCAAAACCCACGAATTTTCGATAAATATAAGTTTTTTTTAGAAGTGAAAATTAACATATTTGGAAAATTATTTAGATAAAATAAATGTTATTTTTGGAATCAGGATGTAGAAATTATCCAACGGTGAATTTTTCATAATTTTCTGAGACAATAAAACTTTTGGGTAAAAACTAAATACCGTTTAAATATATAATGTGTTTTATGACATCATAATGACCCAATAGTGATGTAATAAAATACTATAATCTTTATTTTCTACCAATATATGTTTTACCATTAAAATAAAGTGATTTTGGGTTTTTTTGACTTATTTTTCAAAGCATTAATGGACCCCTCAAGACTTATTCAACACTTTGCCTTTTTAAATTTAATTTCCATGGGAGTGTGACTCACCTCCACATAAGAAACATTATTATTTTAAGAATTTCGGAATTTGGCCTTATAAAATAATTTTTTCCTATTCCCTTTTCCAAAAAACATGGGCCAAAACCATGGGATGGTTTGTGGTTTGGATTAATTTAATATAAGGGGTCCCAAACCTAAATAATAAAGAATTCCCTCACCTTTCCTATATAAACCCACCCAAGATACCACTTCCTCCTCACTCAAAGCCCTTGAAGTTCGTCCAACCTCTTCCCTACATTCTCTATAATCTTCCCAAGGTGCCCCAAGCTCCCAAGAAGCCTCTCACAAGCCTCTCTATAGCCTTTGGAAGCACACTTCTAAATAATGGTTTTTTGTTCCTTTCTCATTTTTTTCAATTTTTATTAAGTTGTATTGCCCTTTTTAATTTCAATTATGAATGTTGGGGTATGGTTTCACACCTCCCCCATTCTTCCCTCTTATTGTTTTAATGATGGGATACCCCTTTCTCTCTCATTAAATTCCTCCCATGTACACCCGTTACTATGCAGAAATTCCGAAAGGAACTTCTCTCTCTTCTTTTACATTCAGGCAATAATTTTGTATCATGAATCTAAATTACATTACAATTGTTGGGACATGTATCTATATGAACTACTTCCTGTCCATTACTTGTAAATATGATGAGGAACACATTTCTCTCTCATCAACCATTTTTATGAATTTATATGTCATGTCGTTACGCTGCCGTAATCGCACCGATTTTCTAAGCCAATGTCATTGTGTAGTGAATACCATGCCTATTTCTCCATCAAGGGTATTCACCTTTATGAATATTTACTTATTTATTATAAAGTTTCATGTATGAATTTCACATTCCTTTATCGTGAAATAAATGATTATGTTTTATGAATCCATGTTTTATGATCCATGTGGCACACTTATGCATGAAATGAAATGTTTAAGAAGGGTGCGCCCTTATAGCGCTCCAATGCATTGGGTAAAGTATAGTATCATGATACGTCATGTGCAATGAGTGTTGACTCATGCTAATTCAAGTTCAATGAGGGTTTACTCGTGATTTATTTGCAATGAGGATTTACTCATGCTCCATGTGCAATGGGCTTTGGCCCATGCTAATTCCATGTTAAGTGTTGTTGCCACATTTCCATGTTATGATTATCATGCTTTATCATGCCTTTATGTTCACATTTTTCTTATGCTCTATTGATATGCCTATTATCAAACATGTATTGTACTCCTCATGTTATTCCATGTTTAATCCCTTACTGGGCTTTATAGCTCACCCTTTTTGTATGCATGTCCTCAGGTTATCCCATGCAATGCTAAGTACGAAGGAATGTAGTGGTCATGTAAAGGAAGTTCTCAATAAAGATGATGTATTTAATGTTTTAGGTTTTTATGTAATGATCATAATCCTCAAAGACACTAAACCTATCGATCTTCTTATTGTATCAAGTGATGTTTTATGTAATAAATCATGTTTAAGTTTGTAATAAAAGCAGGGGTGTCATAGTTCCCTAATCTTATCTCAAATGATAATAAAAATAAATATCATATCGAAGGTAGTTGAGAGATGAAAATAATGTATGTATTACCCCAATAAATTTAAGATATAATAATCATTGTATATATAAGATAGACATATATACATAATTTAAATGAAATCTATGGGATCAAAAGTTTTAATCGTTGATTAAAATTTCTTAAAAATATTTCATGGAATATTTATTTAAGAAAATAATATTTTCATTTTAAAAAATGGCTTTTAAAATAGAAAAATTTCCATAATTGTTGGGATAAAATTTTCATTGAAAATAAAAAAGATAAATTGTGACGTTATCTAAAAATATTAAATTTTTCAAGAAGATGGAAAATTTTATTCATGAAGAGTACGTTGCAACAAAGAGTCCTTTCGTAATTTCGATAAAATATTAAAAAGATCCTTTTTCAGAAAAGGACATGAAGATTACATTTAAATGATATTTTAAATTTACAAACAAGAGTAAAAATTACTTTTATAAATAATTTAACAATAGAAAAATAAATTGTAACATATTTATAAAACAAGGATGAAAAATCATTTCTGACAGAAAAGGGGAATAATGTTGTTTTTCTTAAAAATATTTTCTCAACCATTTTATGTACCAAAGAGAGAAATATGGTAATATAAAATGAATCATTCACTAGTAATCAGAGGAAAATAAAATTAAAGGATCATATTATAAAATTCTCATATATTTTCAAATAATGGATATTCAAGCCGAAACCATCCCGATTAAAATCAGATTGAAACAGAAACCGTGTATACTTTGGTGAATTTTGAATCATAACACCCATGAATGAGGAAATTAATTATATCATAAAATATCAAATATTATGAAGGATTAACGATATAATATTTAAATGGGAATTATATACACCATCTAAAATAAATTAGGTTCATAAAAAAACATGTGCTTCAAAGAATGATTCTTGGAGACGAAACCCTTACCTTGAGTCCAGAGATTATTGTGTATGAGTTTTATTCCCTATATAACAAACTAATATAAATTATTTGTTTAATTAATGATATTTTATAGGTTTTATAACATATAAATAAACCATTTAATACATTTATTTTAATTACATTTTTAATTACTTAATCAGTTATGTCAATATTAGTTGTTTCTGTGGATTCTTGGTTCATAAATTCCAAACGGTATCAGTATGTTTACTATGGTCAAATGGGTCATTATTTCATAATATCTAGATTAATAATCATGAAATAATTCTAATTTTTATACATAAATTTTACTTATAATAATAACCATCAATTATAGTTATGAAAAATGAACATTGTTACAATCATGGAAACAGTAGGTCATATATATGCATGTGAAAATTTTCCATTTTTTAATGATAATGGAGGATAGAAGGTAAGAGTTATTTTAACTTTATTTAATGATAATAAAGTCATAAATATAATATTATTTCTTTAAATACACTTAAAAATACAATCCATGTGATTTGGTAATAAAACAATGAATCACATCGCTACGTGAGGCAGTTGTCCACCATACACACGAATGACATTATCATTTTTCTCATTGAGGGTAAGGTAAGAAAGTCAATTCTATGATACTTATACTGAATGATTTATATGTAATTAATATATTATATAAAAATTAAATACATCATCATTAATATCATTGAGAAGTGATTATGATAAGTGAATTACATCGGTCCGCGAGGCGGTAGTCTTCTGTACACCCAAATGATGGTTTCATTTCCCATTTGATGGAAGTGGAGATATATTTAGGTTATTAAATTAACATAATAAGATATTATTATATGTTATATAATTATGTAATTATATTCTAATTATTGAGAAATATTTTATGGAGGTGGAATAATAAATAAAAAAAATATGCTCAGTTAAAAACAATACATCTTCTTTTCACTAACTCTTTAGGATTATTCTTAAAGCCTTTCATAATTGCATTTTAAATCAAAAAAAAAGTATTATAAAATGTGGGGAGTGAAATTAATAATTTATTTGGGTATTTATTTTAAAAACCAATGGGTTTTTTATGTTTTTAATAGAGATAATAGTGTTTCCCTTTTTTAAGGGAATATAAGTGACATTTTTGTAAATACCCAAAGCACATCAATAAAGGGAAGTCACTCTCAATCCAAGTTCCAAAAAAATTACAAAATAATGGAATATAGGAGATATAAGTATTATAAAAAACTATACCATTAAAAATAAACTTGTTTTAAATATTTTATACACTTTAACTATTTATTTTAACCCCCGGTAATCTAGTTTTATCATTAACTATAGAAAAAGAGTTTTACTATTTTTACTATTCAATTTGACCAAAAATTAAGTTTACATTATTATATAATATTTTATATTATTATTAAAAATAATCAATCCATTTTATGAAACTCAATTCATATAATTTTCATAATTTAATTTAAAACATAACCCACAGACGTGTCAAAAAACTATTTTTCAAGAAATATTTTTTCAATTATAAGATGGCCTTATAATAAATATTTGAGAAGTAATGATAATTAAATTAAATAAAATTCATATTTATTGGTATATAATTTATATATATTTAATTTCAATCATTTCTCAATAGTTTTTATTTTAATTAGTTAATGTGGAGAAACATTGTTCACTTTAAAACAGTTTTCAGAAAAAATGTGTTTCAAGTCATAAAAATTTACTTGTATTAAAATCCAGTATGATGATGATTTAAATGTAACTAAATGGAATAAATATAAATAATACTTATATTAATTTTAAAAAAATTAAATGAATAATGGTAATTTTATATTACTTAATTTTTGAAAAAGACAAGACTGTTTTACAAAAACCACTTTTTTTAACTGTTTGCTTAAAAATTATTATTTTTCAAAAAATCCAAAAAATTTGGTTGAAAGTTATTTTTTATTTTATGATTTGAAAAACTATGTTAATTTTAGAAAATTAAATTTTTAATATTTCCATGATTTAATTATAATATTTTCTAACCAAAATAAATAAATAACAATTTAAAAAACCATATTTTTTTGAAGAATATAATAACTTTATTAAAAAATGTGATACTTATTTTCTAGTAATTTATCAATACAATAATATTGATTATGAAAATTATGTAAATTCCATAAATTAGTTAATTCTCTTTTTAATTGACAATTTAATGGCTATATTATATCAATCACGTTTAGACAATGATATTTTAATATTATATCAAAGTTCATTTAAACTTGGTGTTGTGTGTTTTATACACTATCAAACATAGTGTTATTTTGAAAAAATAGGTCGTCAAATTCTACCCACTTAAATAAATTTATTTCTTTCAATTTTAACACATGATCAATAACAAAGGGTTGGATATTTTAAAATACCCTTTATGGGAAACCCACATCCTAAATAGGGTTAACAGGACCTTCTCTTAGAAAAGGGAAAGAGAAATAAAAAGGCCATCTAAAATAAAATAAGACTATGTTTATAAGTATGAGAAAATTAGTGGGAAATGAAAATATTTCTCATGAATAAAAGAATAAATAATTTTGGAGAGTGATAGAGATTATTGATCATAATAAAATGAATGATCAATAGAATGTTAACAAGAAAAAATCAATAAATTTTTTATTAATTAAAAGACTATTACTTCATCAGATATGATGGTAATAGGATAACTTTTTTTCCAAGATCATTATCCTAAATTTGAGGTATTCTTTTACTATGATGATAGAGGAAACCATGTGTAACACCCCAGGTAAATAAACAATATGAAATTTTCACATTTATCCATATTTTTGAATAAAATATTAATATAACTTTAAAGGGGACGCTATGCTCGATGGCGTACCCAATACGCAACAACGAGTTTCCTGGGAAACTTACGTTGCACTCTAATAATAAAATAATATTATTTTAAATGGTTGTTAATGCCTAACTGTTGTAATGGCGGAAATGAACAGAACTAACTACAAAATGATTATATATGTTTGTCAAATTTTTTTACTTTTTATAATAAATGTTAGAGGATTAAAAATGCGAATGAATCCAATTTTAAGCATAAACATTCTAATATTCTTTAAAAGGCCGATTAACCGTCTTTTGATGGCGATCCTCTTTTAAATCCACCTTTTAAAAATTTCATGTGTTATATTTTACAAAAAAAATTCTTATTTAGAATCGAGACATCAAAATTTACTTTGTGTAAATTTTTGGTATTTTTCCGATAAAGTTAATTTTTTAATGAATAGTGAAAATGTTGTCTTTTAATTCAAAACCTCTTTTTAATATTATATATTTATAAGATTAGATTATATTTTGAATTGGTTTTAAAGTGAAATTAGAATATATTTTTACCATTTAATCCAATAGTGGTCGTTGGAATTAATTGCATCTTGAAATTGGACTTAAACTAGTGTCAATCTTTTGATACTTATTGTTTCATAAAAACACGCTATTTGCTCTGACAGCGGAAATTAATTATTAAATTAATTAATGTAACTTATATGTTTTGAATTTTTTAAAATATACATCATTTTTGAATTTGTAATATCAAATATATATTAAGGTGAATTTTTGGTATTTTTCTGGAAAACTTCAATTTTTGAGGAATAGTGAAACCACTAAGTGGCACTTAAAAAAACTGATTTTTCGTTTAAATGAAATTTTACCACCTATGTATTTTGAATTTCAAAAATCCGACATACATGGTTGTCATTGAGAAGTAAAATGTGGTTCAATGGGATTAAATTAATTTTTTTGGTGAATAGTAACTTTAAAGTTTTAATCGCGATTAGAGGTAATTAGTGTAGTTTAAGGTAAAAATAATGTGTTAATAATATGAAATGACCTAGACACATGTCCTACCCTAATTTTATGAGTCATGGCCGACCAAGAAAATCCATGGGTCAACTTGGGGACCCCATGGATCCACTTTGGTTGGAAAATGACATAAATACCTTTCTATTTAAAGTTAAAATTAAAATGTCACAAACATGTGTTTTTTTACTAAAACAATTTTTACATGGGGTAATATAAGTCATATCTTTGACTATAAATATTAATTATAAATCTAAAAAGATTTCCTATATCATGATATTTTTTTATAATTTTTAGACATTAAATAGATTAATTTATTTATGACACCGTGATGATGCAGTGATTACCTCATAAATGAACGAATTAAATAAAATGAGAAGATAGGGTGCAATCTAAGTCTTAAACTTGTCACAAACCAATTGTATGGGTGTATTTCGAAACCATATCACATTATATTCGAAATATATCCTTTTGGGACCTTTTAAATCCGAAAATCATTTTATAATAAAATAATATTTTATAACTTTCCAAGAGTGCCCCTCCTCTCCTCTTATAAAAGGCCCCCAACTCTACCACCTTACACACACCTCTCAAGCCTTTGGATCGGCCAACCCCTGACCATTTCATCTCTCAACATCCCTCTATTCATCATTGAAGCCTCACTTCAGAAATAATTCTTTCCAAGGAAGCCTCTGAGCTCAAATCAAAGAGAGTTACCCGATTTAAAGGTAATGTCTTCCCTTGTGTTCTTTTGTTTTATTTTTCTTATCCAAACCCCTAAAATCTTTTTATTACTTTTTTTTAACAAAACCAGTATCTAAAATATACTAGGATGTTTTTATAAGAATTATTTGAGCTACACTTTCACACACCTCCGTCTAATGGTTAAAGAACATACTGTTTCTGTGGATGGCGAATTACTGCCTTATGAAAAGATGATTGTTCAATCTTATTTTAACACCTTCAAAGGTGGACATTAAGATGTAACTATATTTATATATAATATTTTTAGGTTTTCTTTAAGCTTCTATATTTTTCATTTATGGCATACCTTTATGATTTCCATTATGCGTAAACGCGATATCTTCATTTTAGGAAGTGCGGACTACCGCCCCCTCAAAGTGATTTGATTCGTTAATGCCATATGTGGGACGTATAAAGGATGGAATTAATGGTATTACATATGATATACAACTAGAATTATAATATAAATTTGTATCATTATTATTTAATTCCATTTAATATAAAAAAAAAGAAATGAAAGTAGCGTTCATGTGTACGTACGGCTTACCGTCTCTATGAACGGTACATTTCATTTCTTATCTCCAAATGTTATGTACTATTATAAGTACATATATATAATGGATATATATTCAATATATTACATCTAAAATATGGATATCATTCTGAAATTATAATATATATATATCTCATTTTGTTTTAATTCCATTAATATGACAAAAAATGAAAGTAGCGTTCATGCGTACGTACGGCTTACCATCTCCATGAACGGTGATTTTAATTTTTTATATCCAAATGCTATGGAATAGTATAAAATGAATATATACTGGATATATATTATATTTAAAACATCAATACTATTCTGGATATGATGTACCTATAACTACATGGAAAATTCCTTTCCAACAAGTTCGATTTTTTACTCATGTACCAAACATCGACAAAAACGTCTGATATGAACTCACTTTATTAACCAATTATTATAACCTTATTATATGTGATGTTAAATGAATAATAATCTTTAAAGTAGGTCCTTAAGAAATTATAAATTTACCAAATTTTATTATTCAGGAGGTTAAAGAACGATCGAGTCATGTCGGACACGAGGTAAGGGATCCTACCCCTCTCTTTCTTTTTAAGTACACTCTTTTATGTCATTCCTTTTAAGCTCATCTTTCTTGTGATTGGGATGTTATTTTATATTAATACTACTTTACATTTTATGTTCATATGATTAGAGACCCTATTTTCTCTCATCAATCCATTTTGGATGTTTTGAGTGGTGCCGTTAGGCTATCAAATTTTCGTAAGAGATCTAACCTCTCTCATTATTTTTAAGTACTCTCCTTTATGTCACTTCTTTTAAGATACTCTTTGTTATGATGGGGGATGTTTGTTTATATTCCTCTTTCTGTACATTTTATTTTAATATGATGAGAGATCCTATTTGATCTCATCAATCCATTTTTTTGGATGTTTTAAGTGGTGCCGTTAGGCTACCGAGTTTTCGTAAGGGGTTTTTCATCTCACTTTTAGTCCCGTGAGATTTATGATACATTTTCCACCATTTCCTTTGAGTGGTGTATGTAATTCCCATTATTATGATCTTTTTGTAATATAATTTCATTTATGGGTATTTACATATTCATTGTATGACCCTTCTTCAATGGGGTGTACGTTTCGAAAGTAACCCAAGTCGGTAAGAGAACCTTTCACCCTCCTCTTTTTAAAAGACTTATTTTGTTATGTCTTTTAATTCACATAATATTATGTTGGTATATGTTCTTCTATATCCTTATTGATGTAAATTTTATGTCCAAGTGATGAGATACCATTTTTATCTCTCATCAACTCATTTTCTGAAGTTTAAAGTAACGCCATTAGGCTGTCAAATTTTGGCAGGGGAACTTTTTAACCCAATTTTGATTCTTTGGGATAAACTTGTAATCCTTGAATATGTAATTTCTATGAATATGTGTGAATTATATCTGATTGTTTTACAATTAATATCCACTTATATTTGGTGTATTCGTTTGTCACACATAATTATGTAATTGATTTATCCTTAATCCAAGGATACCGTCTTTGTAAGGGACTTCATCTCAATCTCCTTTCATTGAGGCATATTTTGTTTTATACACAACTTTATTTTATACGGTGTATAAACCCCTTTGACTTTTACGTTTATTCAAAAGGAATATTTTTTATACGAATCGTTTACTAAACGACAAAAGGGAATGTTTTTATTTGTCGTACGTATGCGAAGACAATGACTTCTTCGCCACCATGACCATTATTTCAGTTTCGACTTCCTCTACAAGCCATAACCTTTTTTTATGGAAAGTAAATACCATGTTTTACTTTTACTTTATTTTGGTATTGAAAATGGTTTTCATAATGTTTTTATTATATCAATGTGTTGTATTGATATCTTGTGATTTTAATGTGGAAATTTTTTGTTTCATTTATGCATGTTTTATGTGATATGATTATGTTATGGTTCTTAGGCATTGTTATGAAGACGGGTGGTTCCGTGATAAACTAAGGGCGGGTGAGCCCGATATAGCTCTTTAATGCATTGGGTAACGCGAAGGAGTTAAACGTTAAGATATCTCCGAAGAGATTTAGGGAATATACTGTGATGGTATTCCAAACATAACCAAGAGGGTTACTCCCTATGTAAGAATGTTATGAAAGCCTCAAGTTACCTTTATACCTTATGATTTCTATTCTTTATTCATGATTTGATGAGGTATGTTAAAATTATTTTGTTTTATGAGTCAAGTATGATTTCTTACATGGACTAATGTTTTCTTTTCATACTTTTATATCCCTTACTGAGCTTTTTATGCTCATCCCATGTTTTTGAAATGTTTTTCACAGGTCAAGGGAAAGGTGCATGATATGATGATAGTTTCAAGGAAGTGTCAATAAATAATCCATGTTTTATTTTAAATATGTTTCCATTGATGGGAAAAAATGAATACAATCTTTTATGTAACCACTTTGTTTAAATGTGGAATGTAATTCATGATTTATGATCTAATTTTCTAAAACTCTAAACCTGATAAGATCCTCAATGTGAATTATTCATTTAATTCAATATTAAGTAAGGTTTAAGGTCGGGGCCTTATAGTTGGTGTCAAACGTCAGTTTAGATAACTTTAGATGTTAGGGTATTCTCTAAGCATAAGTGACATTACCATAATGGTTAGGATTCCCGAAAGACTCATAGTTTTAGATAAAGTAAATGAGTAAGTATACCTTAGTGTTTATCTTCCTCATTAGTACATGATGGTTTTGTTGATATACTCACACTGGCATTTCTGTTTTTAGTGAATGGGTGGATCTAGCAGGTACCAAAGTGACAATAGGTTTGAAGGAAACTGTGGTAGTTCTCTGATTAAGAGACTGGATGAAATGGTGGATTCAATGAGGAAACTCGTGGTTGTTCTAAACCAACTATCAAGGAGTCATGATCAACCACTTGTACCTTGGTATGTTCTATAATTCATCATGTATGTGATGACCAATCGATGTGGAAGTTCAGGTAATAATTATAAAGGTAACCATTAGGGTTTATATGATCCTTACTTTTGAGGTAATTATGGGTTATTATATATTATGATGGAAAATGAAAGGCATGAGATAAACATTATGTTAAAATATGTCATGATTATTTTTGAAGATTTTATCACCTTTTGGGGAATGTTTTAAGAATTATATAGTTTTGGAAAAAGGACAACATGCAGACCGTGTGACAACCTGTCATGTCGGACAAAGCTGTGGGAATCGAACCCACAACCAAAGTGTGACTGGTATTTATCCCCTACCACTGGATTATGTGAAGTCCCTGGTTAGTTTGAATGATTCTTTTTAGTTAGATGATTTTAAGAATCCAGAGTTAGTTTATTTTGGGTTATCTATGGAAATGATTAACCTATCATGGAGGATATGTGATTAGGTTAATTACTTTTCAATATGAGAATTTAAGAGAAACTGATGTTATTTGGAGATAAAAGTTAATTTGTACCTTGGAAGACTATGTGATTAAATCCTTAAAATATTGGGTTTCAATCTTAGTTTGGTGTACTTTGAAGAATTTTAAGGACAATTGTTTATCGAATGGTCTTCGTTGAACTTTGGGTTTTTTTTGGAAAAATTTTGGAGATTAAGAATAGATTTTCTTTTTATAAAGGATTATACTGTTGTGGATTATCTGATCTCAAACTAAAAATTTTGGTTTTGTATTTTGTCTAAAGACATGGGAAATATATAGTTCTCTTTTGTGGATTAGGTGATTCTCAAGAGGTTGATTATAGTACTCTTAATGCGAACAAGTCTTCCTAAATGCTTGTCTTTTGGAGAAAATATGAGTTCGATTAAGGAATCTAGTAAAAGTTGAAAGTCTATGTGACAAGTAAGTATGTTTCATTATGATTTAGTTAAGCTCAATAATAAATTCCTCAATGAATAGTAACTTAAAAAAAATGTTGTCTATTAACTTTTCCTATTGGGAAATCGAATACCGTTTAACGCATCACAACTTTTTGATTTTCTTATGGTTAACTTTCTCCTAGACATGTTTACTATCACTCTCCATCAGAACATGACCCTTTGTTTTTCCTCCATGTCCATATTTTTATACTTGGAATCATAGTATGGGTTAACTCGGGTGACCTTTGTACTTCTCATTCTTTATTTTAATGTGATTGTTTTACTGACTCTTGTTCCGATGTGGGATTTTCAATTAAGTTTCCAATCCCAATTTTACAATTGCGGGGACGCAATTCCCAAAAGGGGGGAAGGATGTAACACCCTAGGTAAATAAAAAATATGACATTTTCACATTTATCCATATTTGTGAATAAAATATTAATATAACTTTAAAGGGGACGCTATGCTCGATGGCGTACCCAATATGCAACAACGAGTTTCTTTGGAATCTTACGTTGCACTCTAATAATAAAATAATATTATTTTAAATGGTAGTTAACGCCTAACTATTGTAATGGAGGGAATGAACAGAACAAACTAAAAAATTAATATATATGTTTGTCAAATATTTTTACTTTTTACAATAAATGTTAGAGGATTAAAAATGTGAATGAATCCAATTTTAATCGTAAACATTCTAATATTCCTTAAAAGGTCGATTAACCGCCTTTTAATGTAAAACCTCTTTTAAATACACTTTTTGAAAATTTTATGTGTTATATTTGACAAAATAAAATTCTTCTTTAGAATCGGGACATCAAAATTTACTTTGTGTAAATTTTTGTTATTTTTCCGATAAAGTTCATTTTTTAATGAATACTGAAAAATGTTGTATTTTAATTCAAAACCTCTTTTAAATATAATTTATTTATATGATTATATTATCTTTTGAATTGGTTTTAAAGTTAAATTAGAATATATTTTTACCATTTAATCCAATAGTGGTCGTTGAAATTAATTTCATCTTGAAATTGGACTTAAACTAGTGTCAATCTTTTGATACTTATTGTTTCATAAAAACACGCTATTTGCTCTGACATCGAGAATTAATTACTTAATTAATTAATGTAACTTATATGTTTTGAATTTTGTAAAATATAAATCATTTTTGAATTCGGAATATCAAATATAGCTTAGGGTGAATTTTTGGTATTTTTCTGGAAAACTTCAATTTTTTATGAATAGTGAAACCACTAAGTGGTACTTAAAAAACTGATTTTTCATTTAAATGAAATTTTACCACCTCTGTGTTTTGAATTTCAAAAATCCAACATACATGGTTTTCATTAAGAAGTAAAATTTGGTTCAATGGGATTAAAATAATTTTTTTTGGGGAATAGTATCTTTTAAGTTTTAATCGCGATTAGAGGTAATTAGTACAGTTTAAGGTAAAAATAATGTTTTAATAATAAGAAATGACAAAGACACATGTCCAACTCTCATTGGATGAGTCATGGCCGACCAATACAATCCATGGGTCAACTTGAGGACCCCATGGAGCCACTTTGTTTTGAAAATGACATAAATACCTTTTTATTTAAAGTTAAAATTAAAATGTCACAAACATGTGTTTTTTTACTAAAACAATTTTTACATGGGGTTATATATGTCATATAGTTGACTATAAATATTAATTAGAAATCTAAAAAGATTTCCTACATCATGATATTTTTTTTATAATTTTTAGACATTAAATAAATTAATTTATTTATGACACCGTGATGATGCAGTGATTACCTCATAAATGAACGATTTAAATAAAATGAGACGATATGGTGAAGTATAAGTCATACACTAGTCACAAACCTATTTGATGGGTGTATTTCGAAACCTTATCACCTTATCCTCGAAATATATCCTTTTTGGACCTTTTAAATCTGAAAATAATTTTATAATAAAGTAATATTTTATAACTTTCCAAGAGTGCCCCACCTCTCCTCTTATAAAAGGACCCCACCTCTACCACCTTAAACACACCTCTCAAGCCTTTGGTTCGGCCAACCCCTTCCCATCTCATCTCTCCACATCCCTCTCTTCATCATTAAAGCCTCACTTTGGGAAGAATATTTTCCAAGGAAGCCTTTGAGCTCAAATCAAAGAGAGTTACCCAATTTAAAGGTAATGTATTCCCTTGTGTTCTTTTGTTTTATTTTTTTTCTCCAAACCCATAAACTATTTTTATTACTTTTTTTTGTAACAACACCATTATCTTAAATATAATAGGATTTTTTTTATAAGAGGGATTCTAGATACACTTTCACACACCTCCGTCTAATGGTTAAAGAACATATTGTTTCTGTGGATGGCGAATTACTGCCTCACAAAATGATGATTGTTCAACATTATTTTAACACATTAAAGGGTGGACATTAACATTTCACTATATTTATATATAATATGTTTATGTTTTTATTAATATTCTGTATTTTCATTTATGGAATACCTTTATGATTTCCATTATGGGTAAATTCGATATCTTCATTTTAGGAAGTGCGGACTACCGCCCTGTCAAAGTGATTTGATTCGTTAATGCCATATGTGGGACGTATAAAGGATGTAATTAATGGTATTACATATGATATCCTACTGTAATTATAATATACCTATATATCATTATTATTTAATACATTTAATACAAAAAAAAGAAATGAAAGTAGCGTTCATGCGTACGTACGGCTTACCATCTCCATGAACGGTACATTTCATTTCTTATCTCCAAATGTTAAGTACTATTATAAGTACATATATATATAATGGATATATATGTAATATATTACATCTAAATTATGGATATCATTCTGGAATTATAATATATATCTCTCTCTCATTTTGTTTTAATTCCATTAATATGACAAAAAATGAAAGTAGTGTTCATGCGTACGTACAACCTACTATCTCCATGAACGGTGATTTTAATTTTTTTATCACCAAATGCTATGGAATAGTATAAAATGAATATATACTGGATATATAGGATATTTAAAACATCAGTACTATTCTGTATATTATTTACCTATAACTACATGGAAAATTCTTTTCCAACAAATTCGATTTTTACTCATGTACCGAATATCTACAAAAACGTCTAGTATGAACTCACTTTATTAACCAATTATTATAACCTTATAATATGTGATATTAACTGAATAATAATCTTTAAAGTAGGTCCTTAAGAAATTATAAATTGGCCAAATTTTATTATTCAGGAGATTAAAGAACGATCGAGTCATGTCGGACACGAGTTAAGGGATCCTACCCCTCTCTTTCTTTTTAAGTACACTCTTTTATGTCATTGCTTTTAAGCTCATATTTCTTATGATTGGGATGTTATATTATATTACTCATATTCTACTTTTTATGTTCATAATATTAGAGACCCTATTTTCTCTCATCAATCTATTTTGGATGTTTTGAGTGGCGCTGTTAGGCTGCCGAATTTTTGTAAGAGATTTAACCTCTCTCTTTCTTTTTAAGTACTCTCCTTTATGTCACTTCTTTTAATCTTCTCTTTGTTATGATGGGGGATGTTATTTTATATTCATATTTCTTTAAATTTTATTGTAATATAATGAGATACCCTATTTGATCTAATCAATCCATTTTTGGAAGTTTTATGTGGTGCTGTTAGGATGCTGAGTTTTCGTACGGGATTTTTCATCTCACTTTTAGTCCCGTGAGATTTATGCTACATGTTCCACCATTTACTTTGAGTGGTTTATTTACTTTCCATTATTATTCTCTTTGTGAAATATAATTTCATTTATGGGTATTTACATATTCATTGTATGACCCTTCTTCAATGGGGTGTACGTTTCAAAAGTAACCCAAGTCGGTAAGGGAACCTTTCACCCTCTTTTTAAAAGACTTATTTTGTTATGTCTTTTAATTCACATACTATTATGTTGGTATATATTATTCTATATCCTTATTGATGTAAATTTTGTGTCCAAGTGATTAGATACCCTTTTTATCTCTCATCAACTCATTTTCTGAAGTTTGAAGTGACGTCGTTAGGCTGTCAATTTTTTGCAAGGGAACTTGTTAACCCAATTTTGATTCTTTGGGATAAACTTTTACTCCTTGAATATGTCCTTCTATTAATATGTGTGAATGATATATGATTTTTTTACAATTAATATCCACTTATATTTGTTGTATTGTATTGTCACACATAATTATGTAATTGATTTATCCGTAATCCAAGGATACCGTCTTTGTAAGGGACTTCGTCTCAATCTCCTTTCATTTAGGCATATTTTGTTTTATACAAAACTTTATTTTATATGGTGTATAAACCCCTTTGACTTTTATGTTTATTAAAAAGGAATATTTTTTATACGAATCGTTTACTAAACGACAAAAGGGAATGTTTTTATTTGTCGTACGTATGCGGCGACAATGACTTATCCGCTGCCATGACCATTATTTCAGTTTCAGCTTCCTCTACAAGCCATAACCTTTTTTTATGGAAAATAAATACCATGTTTTACTTTTATTTTACTTCGGTATTGAAAATGGTTTTCATAATGTTTTTATTATATCAATGTGTTATATTAATATCTTGTGATTGAAATGTGAAAATTTTATGTTTCCTTTATAGATGTTTTATGTGATACGATTATGTTATGGTTCTTGGGCATTGTTATGAAGACGGGTGGTCCTGTGATAAACTAAGGGCGGGTGAGCCCGATAAAGCTCTCCAATGCATTGGGTAACGCTAAGGAGTTAAACGTTAAGGTTTCTCCGAAGAGATTTAGGGAATATACTGTGATGGGTATTCCAAACGTAACCAAGAGGGTTACTCCCTACGTAAGAATGTTATGAATGCCTAAAGTTACCTTTATGCCTTACGATTTCTATGATTTATTCATAATTTGATGAGGTATGTTAAAATGCTTATGTTTTATGAGTAAAGTATGATTTCATACATGGACTAAGGTTTTCTTTTCATACTTTTATATCCCTTACTGAGATTTTTATGCTCATCCCATGTTTTGGAAATGTTTTTCACAGGTCAAGGGAAAGGTGCATGATATGATGATAGTGTCAAATAAGTGTCAAGAAATAATCCATGTTTTATTTTAAATATGTTTCCGTTGATGGGAAAAGACGAATACTATATTTTATGTAACCACTTTGTTTAAATGTGGAATGAAATTCATGATTTATGATCTAATTCTCTAAAACTCTAAACCTGAAAAGATCCTCAATGTGAATTATTCATTTAATTCAATATTAAGTAAGGTTTAAGGTCGGGGCCTTATACCATGAAATATACTTAATTAATATATTTTTATTTTTCAAAAACAATGTCATCCTTTCATTGTCCTTTCATCAATTTCCACTTCACCTCTTACACTAAGGAATGAATATCTAATATAATTTTTCCCCTTTAAGAAACAAAATTCACTTTTAACAGATGATAAGACCCATAAAAGAGTGACAATATATTCCACCAATCTCTATTAAAACCATAATGGTTTGAAAAAAAGTAAGATAATATAAAAAATTAAATATGAATATATTAATTTCCAAAATTTAACAGCAAAACCAAAGGTTTTACATAGATCACTCCTTTATCAAATAACCATATATCCCAAATAACCTCAATAAGTGCAATTGGAAATAATTTTTTAACCTCAAATGTAATCTCATAAACCTCATATTACTTCTCCAAAAACAAACTAGTATTCATCCAATATAATCTCTTATATTAAACCCAATGGTTATATATATATATATTAACCCAATAAAATGGTTCAGAAAATATATTTAATTAACAAAAAAGCCTAAAAATTAAAAAATATTAGATCGAATAATATGTTTCCCAAAATCTGCATAAACTTTATCATCCAAATAATTTATGTAAAAACAATTTATTAATTGCAGGAACATTACACAGGCTACTGGTAAGTGATGTACACATATCGTTATTTGGTTGTGGGTTCAAGCCCTGTAGACTTTCCATATAAAAAATTTTTTCACCCTATATACAAGGTGTCTATTTTATAAAATTATATTTATATAATTCATTAACATTTACAAAAAATAATATAAAAATACTCAAAATAACATTAATCATAAAATAACTTTTTAAGTACTAAATTATTTTATTCAACTTATTTTTTCTGCAAAATCAAATAATCCTATATTACTATAAATACTTCAACATCAAGAACATATAAAATACCATCCTTTACTCAATCATGTTTTAATACATAAAATATAATCTAACTATTAAATCAAATTTCTAGTTTATTTATTCTATACAAAATATGCATAGATATCCTTAATAAAATATACTATAGAATAATATTTTGGAGTTTCATGATTCTTATAACCCGCGTACCATTGATAAAATACTTCAACGGCATAATCCTCAAGTTTTAACAACTGTGTACTTCATTCATTCCATTTCAATGATTTTCATAACATATCCTATTAAGAATTAATCCTTTGATTATGTCATTACTTAGATAATGACCATGTTCACCACGTAAATGACATTAAACTACTTGTGGTGCCTTAGGATGACCTTTTTTTGTAGCATCTTATTAACTAGTCTCTTCATTTTTATTCAGAATTTAGTTTTTTGCTCCCTCATTTTCCACACATAAGGAATATTCCAATTCATTTAATCCACTTTCTATGGTGTCACATCACAACTTTTTATATATAAGAAATTGAATATTCTTTTAATTATTATCTTTAACACTTGAACTACCATTACATTCCATCCCTCTCTTTTTTTATGCACTGGGAAATTAAAGAATGTTTCATTCGTTAACCGTATTTTTAGATAGATTATTTTTCATGATCACAGGATTTCTAACTTCTATTCCTATTAGGATTGGAGTCTCATTATGTAGATCATTAAATTTCACATCACATTAGTTGTTTTATTGATTTATATAATTTTACTACCATTAACTAAAAATAATACAAGAAACGATATGATAATGAATTAACATACAAAAGGAAAAAATTATAAACCTAGAAGAAATAAACTATAAATAATAAGTATATTATGACTTACGATTCTCTATGTTTCAATCCAAGTTATCTATTGAAACGTTTCCTATTAGGTTTTATATTCTAACAATTTGTTAAAGTCTTCCATAATGGTTCATAAAGAGTTATATGATTTCCCAAATCATATCCTCTAGGAGTGTCAAACCATGTGTAAAGAAAATCTTATTTTCATGCACCCAATGATAATCAAGTCTAGATCAATGAACCTATTTTTTAGTTATTACCCCTTTGGTGTAGTGGTTTCAAAGCTATATCCACTTGTAGTATCCATAAAATGATGTAGTTTCTAGGAATCCACTCACTCTATACTTTACCAAAACTCTAGGATAGTTTTTATACATTTCCTTATCCTTATAATTATCCATGGGTTTCACACAAAATTACTATCATATTAACACCCAAAAATAACTATTCCACACGCTAATACCACTATATGTAGGTTCCAAGCATAGAGGAAGTGCCTTTGGTGGGTGTTAAATTAAAATTTATTTTAATTTTGAGTTTATTAAAACCCCAAGAGTGGATCTTTCTTGTGGAATGTATTATTAATTTATTTATATTAGAATGAATTTATTACATTGTACTTTGATACTTTCCTAAATGACATTTTTGATCTTCAAAAAAACCTTATGAATTTCCATTATTTTTCAATAATGATTCACTTGTAGAATCCCTCTAGCGGTGATCCACACATTCTTCTTTTATCTCAAGAAACACCAATTTATTTCTATGTGCTAGAACGACAAATAAAATATTTTCATTATTCATATTCATTAATCTAGGATCCGTCATGCTTGAAGGAGGTCTTCTCTTTCTTTAGAGGACTAGTGGAGGAATTGGAGAGAGGGAGGGAGGGATGGAGAGCGAGAGAGATACAATACACTTGTGTGCAACATTTCTCTATGAATAATTTCTAATTTACCCTATAAAATAGATATAACCATTTATTTATAGAGTTGGGGTTTATGATAAAATATTATTTAATTGCATACCATACCTTAGAAAACATTATAATCATTAATAAATCCAATTCCTTATAATAATAATAATAATATTATTATTATTATTATTATTATTGTATTCCCAAACTCACACAGTGATAAATATTATTTTATCTTCATATAAATTAATATTTACCATCGGATGTAATCATGGTTCATTGAAAATGATTTGCATTTACTGAATACCCAAATAAATATTTTATACACTTAAATAATTATTTTATTCATAAAAAAAAATATTTATTAAATATTGAATAAATAAAATAAATATTTTATCCACAATCCAATGAAAGTGTATTTATTAAATGTTCATGTCATTAAATAAATTATTTACTTAAAAAATAAATAATTATTTATTACCCTTAAAAAATTAGCGATCAATAAAACATGGTGATAATTATTCCTCGGTCATGAGAATAATATTTAATACAATTGTTAAATTAAAATAAAATTTAATAAAGATCAACGAAAACAAATAGTGTGTGGCCCTCTAGGATTCATTCTTGTTCGGATAAGGAAGACGTTCCTAAACTCCAATATTACTATCTAGAAATAGGAAAAGGAATCAAATATAAAGAACTTAATTTCACAATGTCGACATCCAATTTTGAACACTTATTATGTAATTTAATCCCTTTATCTCAATATCTCATCAACAAGGTTGTACATCTGTATCATCATCCTATATTCTTGATACAAATTTCTTTGAATATATGAAATAATCTTCATTACTCTATGAACGTGGAATTTATATAACAATTATATTTCAATCAATGGTCCAAGATATCTAATTCCATAAATATAAATGTGAAAATTCTTTTTTAACATATTTATTAATAAAATTTCATTTGTGAAGCACCCAACATAACCGAGTTCCCACCAACATTTTGTGTGAATTTTTTTGTTAGTAAATCTAAGTGTTTGAGTAATGTCATGAATTAATTGTCACAACCCATCCACGTGGGTCCTATTCTATGACTCCCCAACCCCACCTCTAATAGGCCAGGGGCTAGTGACTAGCTCCGAGAAGGCATATCATTGACACGGGAGGCATTGCATATGTAACTGTACACACAAACACATCTTTAAGCCTATAAAATGTTGAAATGTAAAAAAAACAACCATTTCATCCATACATCAATATTACACAACCAGAGTACAACATGAATTAAAGGAAAGTAAACAGGTCTGAATACAATACCAACATGAAGAGTCTGTAAGAAA
Organism: Viscum album; assembly: GCA_963277665.1. Lineage (NCBI taxonomy): Eukaryota > Viridiplantae > Streptophyta > Magnoliopsida > Santalales > Viscaceae > Viscum > Viscum album. The sequence continues at coordinate 1,124,474,373 of OY728121.1, forward strand.
ACTTCAATATGAAAGTAAAGGTACTAGGACTGTTGTCCAGAAGCTATAGGAAGAAACCTCAGACTGTTTGGTCTCACTAAGAAATGTTTGTTCCTGGTCTTCCTAGGACTCTTCCAAAAGGTCAATTGTTTACACAAGACATTATATGTGTGGGAAAATCCCATGTAGAGGGGAGTATGAAAACACTTTGTAGGACACCCTGAAACCGAAAATCATAAAACAAAATAAATACAGTCAGTTATGCATAGATATATGTATACAATAAATATAATAAGAATCCAGATATTCTCAATAAAGACACATAGTCTAGAGGTAAGTCACAACAATAGTATATCATCCTAGGATTTTATTTCTAAGATTACATGAAGCACTCATCCTGGGAGAACACACTCTTGGGTCTGATAGCACTGATAACGTCCATCCAAGAGGTACTTCTTGTTAGGTCTCATCGTGAAAAGGAATACACTAATGGATCTAAATAGAAGATGATACACATATAAGGAAAGGGTGGAGGAAATAACCTATTGGAAAATTATCTGAGATACCGAGGATGAGAGATATAAGACAAGTATGAAAGAGTACACGATGTGTAGAGGGGTTACACATTGTGTCCCTTGACCCAGTGTTCTTCTCATGTAAATGGATCATATCACTAAAATAGTGTTTGTTTAGAATAGAGGATTAAAATATGTGTGGAGGTGTTACACACCATGTCCCTTCTATGTACTCCAACAGTGTGCCAGTACATTACATCAGAATACGTACTTTTTCCCATGTACCAGTACACTGGTTAGCACACGCACATGGTCCAGCCTGGTCCGGTGAGGGATTACATTCAATAATTGCAACACATGTATTCCACAACATGTTTATATACTTATTCAAGTACACACGAAGTTAGTTAAATAGGGCTACACACCATGTACCCAAGGGCTACACGCTATGTGTATCGGGTTTCTTCAAACCCAACTCCTTCCTCCCACTCGGGTCCATGGCATCTTTACCTAGATATATGGAACCAATCACGCTGTAATTCATGGATCTACCTCAGACAAACATCACTTTCATCTGCCATTTTATTCTAGCCATCTAATTCATTCAAAATGTCATGACCCATCCCCCGGGGCCCGTATCGTGACTACCCCAAGCCCTCCTTCCATAGGGAAGGAGCTGGCGACTAGCACCAAAGGCGTAAATCCAAAAATTGGGAGGGAATTTCCATTATAATAGTAAAAAAACCACAACAGAGTACACAACTAGAAGTAAAAAACTAAGTAAACTATATACAAAAGATTGTGTCGAATGTAAAGGGGCCGGAAATACAATCCCAACAGTAAAGTACAATACAACTGAAAAGCTAGTACAACTGAAGAAAAGAAGTAAAGCAGCTACTGGGTCATCCTCCGTAATTCCCACCTGAAGTGTGGGTACAGATGGCCTCCTCAGCATGACAAGTTTGTCTGTACACTTCGTGTATGTCTCGCCGAGTGGTCCACCTCCGGGTATCGTCCAGTTATACTAGTCTCTGTCCCGATCAGCGTTGTCTGTCGTCTGCAACCAACACAATGAGGTGCGGGCATAGCCCGTGAAGGGGTGTGTATAACGATACTCAGTGGGGGCCCTGAGACCCTCAAGGTCTCACAAAATCCAACAAGGATAACCACAAAGTATGGAATCAACGGATAACCATTACTTAGGTATATGCCCATACATATACCTAAGTTATTTAGTAACCCATCTCAATCAGTTGGAAAACATGAAAGTCATTGACTAAGCTCGAACCAGGATTTCAGTGAATTATAGAAGTACAGATGATTAGTCGCGAAGCTAGATCATCTTATTCTATCAAGATGCACTACTTCTAACCATACGGAGTCTATCCTACACAGGATTGATAGGTACTAACACCCGCAATGACCCACATAGGATCTGACCCACACTGGATCGGTATGCGCTGACCCACATAGGATCGATGAGCTCTAACCCGCACAGGATCTGACCCACACAGGATTGGTATGCGCTGACCCACATAGGATTTCTGAGCGCTGACCATCGTATGATCTATCTCCAACCTCCGCCTCACTATCGGTCATTGGATTCCTTGCACCCGGTGCGCTCGAGTTCTATTAAATCTTCCCTTGAGATATGGGTCATACCTGGACCACCACTAAACTCCACAAAGGAACAACCCAAAGGACCTCCATGTTATAAGGGTTCCAACACGACAAACGGTGTGTCAATCGGGCACCCAGTCTGTGAGTTATTGGCATTTCCATCCTAGGGGCCCGGTTGGTTTTTAGATTCAAACCAACCCGACCATACTCCAACAATGTCCAAAACTAAATTGGGGTATTCCAAAATAATTTCCTCTCTCCAAGCCTTCCATCTCCGCAGACTATTCATCAAAAGAACACATGTAGCCCAAGATAGGGGTGAAAAGGTTTAAATTAGCCAAATGGGTACGGGTCCGGTCTGACCCAGTCGGACCGACCCGGCCCGACCCGGTCCGTGGTTCCAATCCAGTCTGAGGAAGCGGCTTGGCCCAAGGCGAAGCTCGTCCCGAAGAGGCGGCCTAGCTGGAGTGGTCCGACCTGAGGGCGGCCTGGCCCAGGGCGACCCGACCGACCCGTAGGGCAGGCGGGCGGGCCCGCGTGGCCGGCAGGCAGGCTCGCGTGGCCAGTTGGCCGGCCCTCGTGGCCGGTGTGCCACACATGGGGGGGGGGGGGGGGGGTTAAACCCCCTATCTTCTAAAAAGGTTGGTGCATGGCCCCGGCCTGGTAACTACGGGACCCTTCAGGTCCCGCCTGCAGCACGCATTGGCAGTCGGCTCAGCCGGCTGCCCACCTCTATCTGCCATGGCCTATGGTCGTGGTCCTTCTCCGGCACGGCGCGATAGCATTACGCCCAGCCCGTCCGACCACCACAGCCTGTGTGGCCGCGACTCCTTCTTTCAGCACTGTGCGACGGAACCGCGCCCCTCCGGCACCGCCGCGGCCCGGTTCTCTGCCTGGCGCGCCGGCGGCACTCCGGTCTAGTGGCATGGTGGCCCTTGTGCCGCCGTCTTCTTCCGTAGCTGGTTCGTTAATGGTCGTCGCATGTATCATCATGACCCATTCCTCCACTGCGATCTTCCCTTCCGGCGGCGCCGTTGCGCCGCCGCCATCGTCAACAAATGAATCAATCAAAAGGGGGTGGGTTGGGCCGTTTTCGTGCGGTCTGAGCTCTCCTTGTTATGGTGTTATCATTTGGTTCTCAAACCATAAATTGAATGAAGAAGATCGAGACTAAATTCAACTCAAATTCCCCTACCTCGCTTGACAACGATTGTTGATGAAGATGTAGGAAGGCGGCGTCATTTCGTCAATGTTGGAAGAGGAAGAGTTTGGAGAAGACGAGTCGAATATGACATCGTTGGTGTTCTTCATGGGAAGTGGTGCTTCCACTTCTTGCCTTGGTTGAGGAGGTAGAGATGTCCATCGTTCTTTGTTGGTGGAAGAGACGTTATTTAATGGAAGAATTTGTTCCTCCAAGTTCTTCCAAGTTCTTCCTCCTCTCCTAAAGGTTCCACCAAAAGAATGCCAAGCCAAAAATAATAGAGGAAGTTCTATATTATTTTTATGGCACAACAACACAAATACTTCTGTTTAATTAAGTGAGACAACTCATTTAATTACTGGAATGGAATGGTTCAAATTCAAAATTAGGGGAGGTGAGGAGTTCCAATTAATTAATGGGGAGTTAAAAGGGGCTAAGAAGCTCTTGTGGGCCCCACTAAATAATATCCACCCAAGGGAGGTTATGTGCGGGTGGGCCCCACCAACATAACCTCTCATGGGAGGTTATGGTGTGGTGCCCCCCCCCCCCCCCCACTAACCTCCTCTTGGTGGTTTTAACCACCCCAACTAAAAAAAATGTTAACACTATTTTTATTCAATTTACTTAAAAACCCCAAAAACTAAATCTCATTCTCATTAGAACGCAATTGCGGTGATGGTCTCACTAAGAAATCACAGACGCTGTGAGTTCAATTGTGCCCTCAGATTTCAATTCCGAGCACTGGTTCAAAAGATATAAAATCTCACTCGTATGTTTACTGAACGTACCCGAACAAAACATCAAAAATTGATTCCAGGCACACTGGGCCTCAGAATCAAGCGTTGTTAAAAACTGTGGATTCGTAAAAAAAGTCCATGAATTTCATAAAAAAAATTACCATGGAATTTCTGGGTCTTTACATTCTCCCCACCTCATGAATTTACATCCCCATAAGCTACAACTCAGACTAAGGAAAAAATGGTGAACTAAGCACGAATCTGAGCCTCTCGCTCCCATGTTCTCTCCTAGAGGTTCTCATGCTGCCTGCGAACGTGCACCAGAGGTATCAACCATACACAAAGGACCAACTCCTGTTGATCCTCAATCTCCACTGTAACCTCTATGAAATTCTCCCCATCATCGATGTCCAGCTCCCCATGGTCGATGATATTAGAAGGTTCATGCACATATCTCCTCAACTGAGATATGTGGAAGATGTCGTACACCCGGTGCAACTGAGGTGGAAGAGCCAGGCGGTAAGCCACCTCACCTACTCTGCTGAGGACCTGGAAAGGTCCGATAAATCACGGAGATAACTTTCTTCCTCGGCCAAATCTCCATAGACTTTGTTGAGATGACATCTGAAGAAAGACATAGTCACCATCCCCAAACTTCAGAGGTTTCTGTCTCCTATCAGCATGCGACTTCTGCATGCTCTGTGCAGTCTTCATCCACTCCTAGATGATCTGAACCTTCTCTGTGGTATCATGTACCATATCTGGTCCCACTAGTGTTGACTCCCCTGGGTCTATCCAGCACAGTGGCGATCTGCATGGTTGAACATACGAGTCCTCAAATGGTGCCATACCGATGGTGGGGTGATAGCTGTTGTTGTAGGAAAACTCTACCAATAGTAAGTGATCCTCCCAGCTGCAAACAAAGTTGAGGACACATGCGTGGAGCATGTCCTCGAGGGTCTGAATGGTCCACTCGGTCTGACCATCCGTCTGAGGATGGAAGGCGGTGCTCAAGAAAAGTTGCATCCTGAAAGCCTCCTGCAACCCCTTCCATAGCCGATAAGTAAACCGTTTGTCACAATCGGAGATAATAGAAGAAGGTACTCCAGAAAAACGCACAATCTCCTACACATAGATGCATCCCAATCTCTCTAATGAGCCCTTCTCTCTGATCGTTAGGAAGTGGGCCGACTTGGTGAGTTGGTCAACGATCACCCATATCAAATCGTGATTTTTGGATGTACGTGGAAGACCCATCATGAAGTCCATGGATATCCCATCCCACTTCCACTCTAGAACCTCTAAGGGCTGAACCAAGCCTGCTGGTACCTGGTGCCCCGTCTTCAGTTGCTGAAAAGTGAGGCATCGTGAGACAAACTCAGCTACTGCCTTCTTCATACCTGGCCTCCAGTGCTTTCGTTGAAGGTCATGATACATCTTCTCCACTACTAGATGTACCGCAAGAGGAGAAGTGTGGAAGTCCCTCAACACTTCCTCCTGAAGTTCTACTGGTACCATGGTATGTCCTCTGAAGAGGATGGCGTGATCACCACCTTCAAAAAATCCATCATGTGCCTGCCCTGTGGATATCTGAGGACATCGTGTCTCACAGTCAGCATCCCCACACTGCACCTCCCTGACTCGCTGAAGAAGTGGTGGAGTGACTGTAAGAGACTGTAGATAGGATGCTCCATCCCTATCCATGACAGATATATGTAAGGCAGTCAGCTGCTTCATTGCCTCTCCTAGCAGCTGTATACCAGATCTCCTACAGAGCTCATCCGTAATAACGTTCCCCTTCCTAGGAGTATAGACTATCTCGAAGTCATAGTCTTGGAGGAACTCAATCCATCGCCGTTGTCTCAGGTTCAGGTCCTTCTAAGAGAAGATATACCTAAGAATCTTGTGATCAGAGTAGACTGTGAAACGATCACCCACCAGATAGTGCATCCACATCTTCAAGGTGAAGACCACTACTGCTAACTACAGGTCATGGGTAGTGTAGTTCTTCTCGTGATGTCTCAGCTGTAGAGAACCATATGAAATCACAACTCGCTCCTGTATGAGGACACACCCGAGTCTAGTCCCTGATGCGTCGTAGTAGACTATGAACCCTACACCTTCCTCTGTAGGCCTCAAGATGGGGGCACTAGTCAGCCTCTGCCTCAGCTCCTGAAAGCTCTACTGGCATCTCTCCGACCTCACGAAGGGTTTCCCCTTCTTTGTCAAGGCTGATAGTGGTGCTACAACTCTAGAGGAGTCTGGAATGAATCTTTGGTATTATCCAGTCAAGCCCAAGAAACTAAGTACCTCCTTCACACTCCTGGGTGGCTCCCAAGAAAGTATCTCCTCAATCATCACTAGATCTACTAAAAATACAGCCTCTGAGATGACGTGTCCTAAGAAGTGAACCTCTCAAATCAAAAAATGGAACTTTGAGAGATTACCATAAATATTTTAATCTCGGAGCGTGTACAGTACTATCTTCAAATGGTAGGCATGCTCCTCCTTAGTAGTCGAGTAAATCAGAATTTCATCAATGAAGACCATGACAAAGTGATCGAGGTATGGCTAGAAGATCCTATTCATGAGACACATGAACACTGCTGGAGTGTTGGTTATGCCGAAGGGCATAACCAAGAACTCATAGTGTCCATATCAACATCTGCATTCCATCTTCTACACATCCTCATCTCGAACTCTAAGCTGGTGATAGCCTGATCTAAGGTCTATCTTTGTGAACCACTGTTCTCCCTTGAGCTGATAAAAGAGGTCGTTAATCCTCGAGAGTGGGTACTTGTTTTTTCACGACCACCTGGTTCAGGCGACAGTAGTCAACACAAAGCCACAAGCTCCCATCCACCTTCTTGGCGAATAGAATCAGGGCTTCTTAGGGGGAAACATTGGGCCGGATAAATCCCTTCTCTTGCATATCCTCCAGCTGTACCTACAGCTGACGAAGCTCTACGGGAGCCATCCGATATGATGGAGTAGATATCGGTGTCGTCTTGGGGTACATATAATTGTAAAAGTCCACCTATCTATGAGGAGGTAGTTCTAGAACATCATTAGGGAAAACATCTGCATACTGGTCCACCACTACATGATAAGTCATACTCTCCATATCTACTGCTCAGAGGGTAAGGTAGGGCAACTGGTGAGTGATCGGCTACACCCTCCTTCGAGTAAGTCTGTCCTCTATTGAAAAGTTTCCCTTCTCACTGGTGAATGTAAACTGGGTCCCATCCGTGCAGACACACTACACTTTGTGCCTAATATAATCAATTTGAGCATGGACTGTAGATAATCATTCCATACCCAAGATGATGTCGTAAGGCCTCAACGGCTCTACAAGGAGATCACAGTCAAAGCTCTCGCCTCCTAGAGTAAGATCACACTTTTGGAACCAGTGCGTAATTGTCGAGTCTTCTCCCATAAGATTCTCTAGCTGTAATGATCGAGCCAATGACTCCATTGGAATCCTCGAGCTCCGAACGAGGGCAGTGGTTATGAAAGAATGAATGGAACTTATGTCTATAAGAACTACATCTAAGGCGGAGTAGACACAGATAGTACCTTGAATCATCTCCATAGAACCATGGTTGTATGCCTCAACTACCTGAAGCTGAGCTCTCCCCTGTCCACCTGCTCCCTGTGGTCGGGGTGGACCTCTTGGTGAAGGTGGTGGCAATACCTCAAAATGTCATCCACCACCAGCTGCTCGACCAACTCCTCTGCCACGTCCGCATGTGCCCTAAAAACCACCTGGATCGAACCTCTTCCTCTGCCTGGGAGGCCCCTCAACTGACTGCTGATCATCTGTATGGAGGGTCGGATAGTCACAAGCCATGTGACCCTGCCCGCCGCATTAGTATCACTGTCTACTCCTGGCATATGTGTCTCTGCTCTTTATGCCTCGCACAACCGATCCCAAGTCCTTCGGTTGACCACCTGTGGGTCTGGTCCCCTTTGACCTCTATGTCATATGTCTACTACCAGCTGTAGAAAACTCTGCTTCATGTCGACTAGTAGTGGGACTTCTGCTGGTGAATGCTCAGCAATGAAACTCTCCACTAGGAGGGCTCTCTCTAACACCCCTGCCTGTGTCAAGATGTTGAGGGAGATCATCTAGGCTCTGATCACTCGCTTGAGCCCCTTTTCAAATGTCTAGGCCCTGAAGAATGGGACCCGCACCATATCTGTGGAGTAGAGAGAGAGGTCGGTGAACCTCGTCGAGTACTGTGCTACTGTCATGCTGCCCTACTGAAGATGAAGTAGCTCCTGTATCAGCACCGCACGAAGGGTGGCTGGTACAATCTCTACCTGGAACAGGCTCTCGAAGTCTGTACATAGAAGTTTCACCTCATCGTGGACCTGAAGCATCAGGCCCCACAATCTTCCTGATGCTGCCTAAAGGAGACTCACAACAAGGATCACCATGAGGTCTTCTGGTGTCCCTACCAGCCTGGAAACTCTCACCATAGCCTCCAGCCAATCCTCAGCTGCCTTTGGGTCTGTATCTCTCCTGAATCTGGGTGGCCTCTGGTGCTGGAACTCATGAAATGCGCTCAAGCGGTGTGCACTTTCTGCTACTGGGGCTGGTGGCATCAGCGGCCCAACAGGAAGTAGTACCGTTGGTGCCTCCGCTGGTAAAGGGCCCTGCACCGAGGCCTTGTCGTTCAGTGGGCTGTCAGAGCATATGAATCTCAGGGCTCTAACTGGTCCTCCATGGGGAGGCATCCTGAAAGAAATAATAGCGACATGATCAAAATTTTATACTTGGTGAGCTCTCCTGGTTGATCTGACTTAAGGAAACTTTTAAAGACATGCACGTAATCAGTATTTCTGTGCACTAAGTCAGAAATTAGTAGTCAGGGTCCTGGTCTATGGATACGTCGGCCACCGCACCAACACTGGACTCCCTAAAAGGAAAACCACACTTAGTACCCTTAACACTATTGCTTCACGGGAAAGAAATATCAGAGTCCTAAGTTCTGTAGAAGAACCGACTGCTCTGATACCAATTTTTCATGACCCATCCCCCGGGGCCTGTATCGTGACTACGCCAAACCCACCTTCCATAGGGCAGGGGCAGGCGACTAGCATCAAAGGCATAAATCCCTAAACTGGGAAGGAATTGCCTTTATAATAGTAAACAAACACAATAGAGTATGAAAATAGAAGTAAAACACTATGTAAAATTGTATACAAAAGAGTGTGTTAAATGTAAAGGGTCCGGAAATACAAGACCAATAGTAAAGTACAATAAAACTGAAAAGATAGTACAATTGAAGAAAAGAATGAAAGTAGCTACTGGGCCATCCTCTGGAATTCCCACCTGAAGGGTGGGTACATATGGCCTCCTCAGCACCCCAAGTCCGTTCGTCTGCTCCGTGTACGTCTCGCCGAGATGTCCACCTCCGGGTACCGTCCAGTTCTGCAACTCTCTGTCCCAATCAACGCTGTCCGTTGTCTACAACCAACATAATGAGGTGCGGGCATAGCTTGTGCATGGTTGAATATAAAAATACTCAGTAGGGACCCCGAGACCCTCAAGGTCTCACAAAATCCAACAAGGATAACAACAAAGTTCGGAATCAACGGATCACCCATACTTAGGTATATGCCCATACATATACCTAAGTTATTTAGTAACCCATCTCAATCATGAGGAAAACATGAAATTCATTGACTCAGATCAAACAAAGATTTCAGTGGAGTATAGAAGTATAGATGATTAGTCGCAAAGATAGATCATCTTATTCTATCAAGAGGCACTGCTTCTGACCATATAGAGTCTGACCCACACCGGATCAATAAGTACTAACTCCCTCAATGACCCACACAGGATCTGACCCACACAGGATCGGTATGCGATGAACAAAATGGGATTGCTGAGCACTGACCCACATAGGATCTACCCCACACAAGATCGGTATGCACTGACCCACACAGGATAGCTGAGCGCTGACCGCCGTATGATCTATCTCTAACCTACACCTCACTATCGGCTACTGGATTCCTTGCACCATGTGCGCTCGAGTTCCATAGAATTTTCCCTCAAGATATCAGTCATACCTCGACCGCCAATAAACTCCACAAAGGAGAAACCCGAAGGGCCGCCATGTTGTAAGGATTCCAACGCGATAGACGGTGCATCAATCGGATGCCCGGTCTGTGAGTTATTGTCGTTTCCCTCCCAGGTCCCGGTTGGTTTTTAGGTTCAAACCAACCCGATCGTACATCAATTGTATCCAAACCCCAAGTGGGGTATTCCAAAAGAACTGTCTCACTCCAAGCCTTCCATCACCATAGGCGGTTCGCCAAATAGACACCTGTAGCCAAAGATAGTGGGGAAAAGGTGTAATCTGGCCAAACGGGTCCGGGTCTAGTCCGGCCTCGTTCGGCCAACCCGGGCCGACCCGGTCTGAGGAAGCAGCCATGCCCAAGGGGGCATCCAACCAGGAGGGGCGGCCCGGATCGAGTAGTCCGGCCCGAGGGTGGCCCGGAGGAGGTTGGCCGAGCCGGCCCGCGTGGCCGGCCGGCGGGCCCGCGTGGTAGTCTGGCAGGCCCGCGTGGCCGGTAGGCCACGCATGGGGGTGGGGGGTTACACCCCCTGTGTTCTGAAAAGGCGGGGGCAAGGCGCCGACCTGGTAACCGCGAGACCCTTTGGGTCCCTCCTACAGCACGCACCGGTTTCCGGTTCAACAGGCCGCCCACCTATTTCCGCTACGACCTATGGCCACAGTCCTTCTCCGATGTGGCGTGACGACGGCGCGCCCTGCCCGTCCAACCACCACAGACTGTATGGCCACAACTCCTTCTTGCAGCACGTTGTGACGGCACCGCGCTCCTCCGACACCACCACGACCTGCCTAGCCGCAGCCCGGTTCTCTGCGCGGCGCCATGGCACAGTGCCCCTCCGAAGGGCTGGCGGCCCTTGTGCCACCGACTTCTTCTATGGCCGACTCATTGATGGTCACCACATGTACCGTCAAGTCCCGTCGTTCACGACCTGTTCCTCCGCTGCGATCTTCTTTTTCGGTGGCGTCGTTGTTCCATCGTCGTCGTCAAAAAATGAATCAATCAAAAGGGAGAGGGTCGGGCCGTGTTCGTGTGGTCCGAGACCTCCTCATTATGGTGTTATCATTCGGTTATCAAACCCTAAATTGAAGAAAGAAGACTGTGAATAAATTCATCTCAAATTCCCCTACCTCGCTTGATGACGATCCTTGACGAAGTCACAGGAAGGCGGTGTCGTTTCGTCAATGTCGGAAGAGGAAGAGTTCGTTGAAGACGAGTCGAAGATGATGTCGTCGGCATTCTTTGTGGGTGGTGGTGCATCCACTTCTTGCCCCTGTTGAATAAGGAGAGATGTCTGTCATTATTTGGTGGCAGAAGAGACATTCTTCGTTGGAAGAATTTGTTCCCCCAAGTTCTTCCAAGTTCTTCCTCCACCCGTAAAGTTTCCACGAAAATAATTCCAAGCCAAAAATAATAGAGGAAGTTATCTATTATTTTTTTGGCACAAAAACACAAATACATGTGTTTAATGCCCGTGGGGGCTGGGTGAGTTGGTTCAAGGTGGTGGCGTCCTGTCGTCGAGGTTCCGGGTTCGAGTCCTCGCAAAGGCAACACGCACTATATGCCAGCGATCCTCTCGTCCCCTCGACACCGTGTGGAACTGGCCCAAGCCCAAGGATTGGCCACCTTGGGCCTAGCTGGGGACGTGCGGCGCGTAGGTGGGCAGGCCGGCTCAATACCTCGTTACCCAACAACACGTTTGGTATTGTAGCAGGTATTGTAGCAGTGCGGGTACTGTAGTGGGGTCCTTTGGGCCAAAAAATGGGCTTTCAAGCCTCGTATTCATGCCACTTGGCCTTGGGCCATTGGGCTATGTAATGGGTCTCCCTCTACCCAGTCCAAAGAGGTCTTTGCTTTCAAATAATAAATTGAGGCTTCGGCCCCAACCTTTAAAAAAACATGTGTTTAATTAAATGAGACAACTCATTTAATTAATGGAATGGAATGGTTCAAATTCAAAATTAGGTGAGGTGAAGAGTTCCAATTAATTAATGGGGAGTTAAAAGGGGTTATGAAGCTTGGGTGGGCCCCACTAAATAATATCCGCCCAAGGGAGGTTATGTGCGGGTGGGACCCACCACCATAAACTCTCATGGGAGATTATGATGTGGTGCCCCCCAATAACCTCATCTTGGAGGTTTTAACCACCCCAAATAAAAATAAAGTTAACACTTTATTTTTATTCAATTTAATTAAAAACCCAAAAAAAACTAACTCCCATTCTCATTAGAACGCAATTGCGGTGAAAGTCCCACTAAGAAATCACCGACATTGTGAGTTCAACGGTGCCCTTGGATTTCAGTTCCGAGAACCGGTTCAAAAGATATAAAATCCCGCTCATACGTTTACTGAACGTACCCGAACAAAACATCAGAAATTGATTCCAGGCACACCAGGCCTCGGAATCAAGCTTCATCAGAAATTGCAGAATCATAAAAATAATTCCATGAATTTAAGAAAAACATTTCGACGGAATTTCCAATTCATTACACGAAAAATAGAATATTTTATTTAAATAATCTTCCATGGATCTCAGTCATAAATCAAGGGTTTCCAAACTAGTCAAATCCCTTCACAGCTACCTTCATTGCACCTACTCCACAAAAGTCCAAGCCCAGATCTCTAATATCATATCGTTTCACCAATATCAATTTTCATAATGATTGATTCATCAAAGTTCATCAAACAGCAGACCAAAGGGGTCACCAATGATGAATGAGAAAGGAAGGAGGATTCATAAAGAACAACAATGAGGAATTAACCTCGGATGATGTTCATTTCAACCTTAATTAATTTCTTTATATACAGATAAATGAAGTGGCATCAAAAAACATATGAAATACCCCAAATAAGCCCCACAATTAAAATCTCATCCCTTAATATGCAAGATACTTGAATAAATCTGTACATTGATTGATTAAATATCATCATAGAAATAAAGAAAGGGTAATAAAAATTTAAATCACACACCCAACATCAATTATTTTTTATCACTAACAAAGAACCATGCATCTTTCTCGTCATTGGGATGATTTGTAAAAATTGAAGTATGTTGATCTTTGATCCGTCATTGTTCACATAAAAGGATTCTACATGTTTCTCTCCAACAATTCTCTAGAGGTTCTAGGGTTATGCGGATAACATAGAAATTATGAAATAATATCCTTTTTAAAGGCTAATTAGTCATTGTATTTAAAAACAATATAAAATAATATTAATCAATTATATTATTCATTTCTATATCCATGATGACTTTTCCACAAATGTCTAGTGCCAAATAATGTAATGTCTCTCCTAGGGTAATCCACGTGTTCTGAACCCAACAGTTCCCTTATATTTTGGATTTGGACACAATTTTAGAAGGGATTCAACTTTTTTCAAGAAAAAATCTTTCCTGTGTTATTTAATATATTTAATATATTTCAAACATTTATTACAATCATACCATGCCTTATAATTTCATATCATCTTAGTTCATCACCTAAAAAATAAACCATATAATATTTAAAAATAATACATAGAAAATATGAGTCATTGCATTCTCATCAGCTTGGAGCTTTACATCCCACAAATCCAAAACAAGGGATACTCAAAAGGATGAGGGTACTAAGCATTAATATGAGACTCCCACTCCCATGTACTCTCCTAGAGATTCTTGAGCTTCCACAAAGCACACACTAAAGGAATTGATCTCCCATGAAAGATCATATCCTTCCATACTTGGTCTCCATAGGGTACTCAACAATGGTCACTCCATCCTTGAAGTCCAGTTCTCCCTAGTCTATAACACGTGATGAGTCATGCATGTACCTAATAAGTTACACCATGCGAAAGAAGACATTCACCTATTATAACTATGGATTTATAGGTAAGTGGTATGAAACCTCACCAACTCTACACGGTATCTGGAAAGGGGCAATGAATCTCAGAGATATCTAGTTGCTCTGGCCAAATCTCTGTAATATATTTCAATGTAAAACACTTAGGAACACATGGTCTCCTTCCTCAAACTCTAAATTCATATATCGCCTATTGACATATGACTTATTATGGCTCAATACAATCATAATATTCTCTTAGATGATCTACACCTTTTCTTTTGAAGGTCACTCCCACTCTGGCCCCGTTAGTGTGGACTCTCCTGGGTCAGTCCAGCAAAGTGGTGATCCAATTGGGTTCCCATAAAAAGTCTCAAATGGTTCCATACCAATGGTGGAATCATAAATGTTTTGGTAAACAAAATATACCAGTGTTAGGTGATCATCCCAACTATGGACAAAGTCCAACATGCATACTTGCAGCATATCCTCCAGAACCTAAATGATTCACTCAGTCTGACCATTAGTTTAGGGGTGAAATGTTGTGGTAATGCATAAATAACTCCCAAATTCCTCATATAATACAATCCAAAATTGGGATGTAAAGAGAGAATCAGGATCAGAAACAATCATCAATTGAACTCCATGTAATATAACTATCTCTGGTACATAGAGGTGTCTCATTCTCTCTTCTAAAATATTTTCTCAGAAAGCTAGAATGTAGGCCGATATTAGTGAGTCATTCTACAATCACCCAAATAGAATCATGTCCCCTAGATGTATAGGGTAATCCCATCATAATGTCTATATAAATCCCATCCCTCTTCCATTCTAGAACCTTAAGGGGTCGATCCAAACCCACTAGAACATGGTGCTCTGCCTTTACTTACTAAAAAGTAAGGAATCAAGAGACAAAATGTGAAACTCCATTATTTATACCTAGACAAAAAAATGAAGGTTGAAGATCCTAGAACATATTTTACACACCTCGATGTACTTATAAAGGAGATGTTCGAAACTCTCTCATAAAATACTCTTACTACATCACTGTTACCACTAGGCATAATCCGAGAAGAACGATGTGCTTCCCACCTTTATAATATCTATTATAATCAAGTCCTGTGGATATCTGAGAATGTAGTAACTAATATTTGGTCTCTCCAATCATTGCACCCATGACTCACTACAAGAGTAGAGCAGTAAGAACCATATAATAGAGGTATGATTCTCCCACTCTATCTAAAAAAGGATAATTGTAATGAATCCAACTGCTTTGACGCCTCACTCAGAAATAGTGAACATGATCTTCTACTAAGTGAATCTGCAACCATGTTTTCCTTCACAAGAGTTTATACAATTAAAAAGTCATAATCCGGGAGGAATTATAGAAATTTTCTCTACCTCAAATTAAGATCTTTTTGAGAGAAGATATACTTGTGACTCTTGTGATCGGAGTAGATGATAAATCTCTCACCCATCGGGTAGTGTCACCACATCCTAAAAGCTAAGAATATGGTTGTGAACTCAATATCTTGGGTCACATAGTTCTAATCGTGTGGTCTCAACTAGAATGAACCATAGGTAATCATTAGTTGTCTCTACATCTAGACACAACCAAGCCTGGTTCATGATGCGTTGAAGAACACTATGCACTTGACAAATTCCATAAGCAGTATCAAGATCGAATCACCCATCAAACTCTATATCAACAGCTGAAATTATTGTTTGTGCCTTTCTTTCCACACAAAAGGATGTCCCTTTGGAGTCAAAGAGGTCATGGTGGCTCATATCCTGGAGAAGTCTGGTAGGAATATCTGATAGTAACCCTACAACCTTAGGAAGATGCACATGTTTTTTAAACTCTTAGGTGGAACCCAATGTAATACTTCTTCTACTGTGTTTGGATCCACTACCACTCAATCTACTGAGATAACATATCACAGAATGTGGACCGCCTGAATAAAGAACTAGAAATTTGAGATCTTTCTATACAACTACTGCTCTTTGAGTACGTACAGTGTAACGCCCCGACCCCAGCTACCCAGAGTCGGTGCCTTAATTACATAACATTGGCATGATCATGAGAAAGATCAAGTCTCGAAAGACCGATTAGTTTAGTAGCCTTGGAATAACTAGATACATCCATAAATTTTTACATTATATCATAAAAAAAACATCTTGTCTTCATATCCCCTTATACTATCCCTGCAGGTCATTCATAAATTACTTCTTCATAATCCTGGAAAAAATAAAACATTGAAAGGGGTGAGCTCGGATGCTCAGTAAGGATAACATTATAGCAGAAGCTTTCATAAATAAGCATAAACACATAAGGCAATCTATAACTAAAACAAAAGCCTTTTAAACTTGAACTTCAGCATAAAATGGCAAAGGTAAAATGAAATAATGCCATTTACTTACTCACATGGATATTCTACTAGTCGAATGATCACATGCAATATCAATAACCACTTTCATAATGATGGAATGCATAATGCCAGACTATCATAACCACATAGCCAAGGCCTCGTGCCAAGACTACAAATAAGATTTTGCCAAGGCCTTGTGCCAAGACACTAGTTTGTCTCATGAGACCTACCGATGCATCGAGGAGCTATAGCGGGCTCCACCCGTCACTTATTAAGTCCAATGCATTCCCATATGAAAAGGTTTAAACATAACGTAAACACTCGTATTAAACTAGCATACGAAATGTCAATACTTTCACCACAAACCATGAATGGTATAAAAATAGCACATCCACAGTCAAACATAATTCATTCGATACAATATGGAAGATTGTATTGTATCACATTAACCTCAATCAATAATAATGAAGGATGTTGACATAGATGAAAATAATCATCAAAACTATTTGAGAGAAATATCCCCCTATTCTTGAAAACATTTAAAAGTCACACTATTTGTCAAGAAGCCGTTTAAAAGTATATTTTTGAATCAAAGTGTCCCATACCACTTTGAAACTTTTAAAAGGAGTTTTAATTTTAAAACTTTAATGTCCATATAAATAAATCCTTAAAACCATTTTTAAAATATGGACATTAATGAGCATGATTTAGAAGAATAATTCTTTAAAACATTTTAAAATGGTATTTTGGTTAGAGTTTCTAACCAAAGGAGAGACACTTGAATACAAATAATTGAGGTAATCAAAACATTGTAATATTATGAGAATAAAGGAATTCATGATATACTATGTCAAAGTACATTATATACACCACATAAAAGTGATTTGGTGTATATCATCAAAGAAGTCTCAATGGAATGTAAATTGAGATGAAATTTCTCAAAAAGGTTGTATCCTTAGGTTAAGGATAAATCAATGACATAATTATGTGTGACAAATATAAATACACTAAACATGATTGGATATTCAGTGTAAAACAATCAAAGGACATTCACACATATTCTTGTAAAAACAATACCAACGAATTGGATGTTTAACTCAACAAATGGAGAATGAGTTAAAATTACTCTTATCAAATTCATATCAATGACTTGAGAATTACCAATGGAGTGATTATGTGTACCAAACTTCTATCCACAGGAAGGGGAGTGGAAATTATGACATAATCAAATGAATAGTGATTCCACACATAATCTTGGGGTAATATAATCAATGAAATATGTGTAAATCCAAATGAGTGGAAATTGAAATCTCAAATTCCCTTATCGATTAGGTAACTTACGAAACATACACCCATGAAAGAAGTATCATACCATGATGATGTAAATACCCATAAATTAAAGTATATTACACAATGAATACGATCATGGGCAGTACACATACACCACATGCAATAATTAAGTGGTGATCAATGGAATTCTAACGGAATTAAAAGTGAGATAAGAAAACCCTTACATTGTACTTTTTCCTTGGTCGATGGTAGGTTTACCTCCTGTATAATGGTGAAATAATTGTTATTGAATAATAAAAGAATCATTTACTTTAATATGATATCATATATGATCTTTTATCATTGATTTGTTAATAATATTTTAGAATTATCGTCATTTCGGGTGTTAACGGGTTCATTTTACTTTATATTCTTTGTTATGTGAGACATATTCGTTATTAATGGGATGTATATTATTCATATCCAGAATGGTATCATGTTCTTAAACATCATTTTTAAATCATCAAATGATAATTATACTTGAATGGATACGATGGGGAATGAATCTCATCGCGTTCGTGGAGATGGTAGTCCGTACGTACACACGAACGCTACTTCCATTTAATTTTTATTTTAAAAGAATCGAATCCAAATTATACATAGGTATATTACTATTCCAGTATAATATAATATTTTATATATGTTACTTAAGTTCATTTACACCATCCTTTATACGTTCCATGTGTGGTATGAACGAGTCATATCATTTTAAGGGGGCGGTAGTCCGCACTTCCTCAAATGAAATTATCGTATGTATATACAACATGAAACGAATAATGGTATGAAATAAAATGGAATTACAGAAGCTTATATATAAAATATATATCATTAATATCATATTTAATTACAGTGCCATCCTAATGGCCACCATGAGAGGCGGTAAGATGTATTTGAACAATCATCGTTTCGTGAGGCGTTAGTTTGCCATCCACAGAAACATTATGTTCATCATCCATTAGATGGAGTTGTGTGAATGTGTAGTTTGAATCCTTCTTATAACAACATCCTAGTATATTGAGGATACTGTTGTTGTTACAAAAGAAGGGAAATAAAAAGATTTTGGGGGTTGGAGAAGCAAAATAAATGAAAATACTTTAAGAGAAATTGTTACCTTTAATTTAGGTAACTCACTTTGGTTGGAACCAAAGGACTTCTTGAAATGATTTCTGCCTAAGGGGAAGCTTCAAGGAGGAGGAGAGGGATTTGGGGAGCTTAGTTGGGCAGAGTTTGGACGAGCCAAGTGGCTTGATAGGTGTGAGGAATGAGTAGAAGTGGTCTCCTTTTATAAGGGAGAGGAGGGGCTCTTTAGGAAAGAGTGAAAGTATTACTTTATAATATAATTATATTCGGTTTATAATGGTCCAAAAATCATTGAGGTCGAAGATAAGATGACTCATATTCTAAATAACATCAACCAATAAGAATTGGACAGGTTTTAGATAATATTTTAATCATTATAATCTTATTTATTTAAATGATTTATTAATGAGGTAAACATTGCATCATTATTGTGTCATTAATAATTTAAATTATTTGATGTCTAAAAATTATAAATAAAATATCATTATGTAGGAAATCGTTTTAGCTTTCTAATGAATATTTATAATCGAAAATCCAACATGTATAACCCTATGTAAAAATTGTTCTTCTAAAAGATGTAAGCTTATGCCATTTTTATTTTTATTTTAACTTTATTAATATAAAGTGTCATTATCACTTACAAGTGGATCAATGGGGTCCCAAAATTGACCCAAAGATGCCCATGGTCGACCATGTATCAACCAATAGGGTTAATACACGTTTTAGGGTAATTTAGTATTATTATAATATTATTTTTTAACCCTTATTTACCGGATTTACCCTTAACCATGGTAAATAAAATATTTACCGCAGTAATTATTCAAAATGTCTAAAAATAAAAGTTACCTATTTACACAATTTGAACATCCTGATTCCAAATATGGAATCCATTTTTCTAAATTCAAAACACAGAAGTGGCAGAAATTAATTTAAAATTAATTCCCGCTGTCAAAACAAAAAGCGTGTTTTTAAGAGATAATAACTATCAAAAGATTGACACTTGTTTATGTTCGGTTTAATTGTAAAATTATGTCCAATGACCAAAATTATATTAAATGGTAAAAATATATTCTAAATATACTTTAAAACCACTCAAATTCATAATTTATCACTATTAATTATTTTGATTAAAAAAGTTGTTTTTAATTAAAATTTAGTAATTTTTACTATTCATCAAAATATGAAAGTTATCCGAAAAGTACCAAAATTTCACCTTAGGCTAAATTTGATATTCCGAATCCAAAAATGAAGTCCATTTTGAAATATAAAATATATATAATTTCAAAAAATTAAGTATTACTATTCATAACGGCTAGTTTGATCGGTTGTGGTGTGTGTTAAAACTCGAAGTTGCGTACAACACACGCTACTGTTTTATTCAAAGGAAAGCGTACCGTGGAAGCTTGGGATGTTTTATTTTAAATTTTTTGATGTCCCCATGTAGTCAAAAAGTTTAAAATATTTTATTTAAAAAGGGTTTACTATTAAAAGTTGGTAAAACTACAATACTGAAGATGAATTTGTTCTTACATTATGTCTAAGAAACTCATAATATGGATTCTAAAATTATAAGGATTATATAAAGTTTAAAATTTAGTTAATACTATTCATAACCTTTTTTGAACGGCTTGTTTGGTAAGTCATGGTGCGCTTGAACTCGGTGTTGCGTGTAGTGCAAGTTATTGAATTATTTTGAAGAAATAACACACTATGAAATCTTGGGGTGTTACATTCTCCCCTCCTTCAATAAATTGCGTCCTCGCAATTTGAAATTGTTCTTCGAAAATAAAAGGTTGAAAATAGAAAATATATTTGTGGGAAAACCCACATCGGAAATTGGTTTACTAAAATTTAGTCTTAATATGAGGAAAAGAGAAATGAAAGGGTCACCACCAAATTATGATCTCGATTAGGAGAACATTGGTGGCAATTAGAGACATATAATTGGAGGAAAAACGTAAATATTTATAGGTAGTGGTTGAGGTCATCAATCACAAACAATTATAAAATTGAGGTCCTTAAACTCATCAATCTATGATGATTTGAAGTACCATCGGTTCAACAAAATATAGGGTATTGGGATCACACATTTTTGACATTTCAAAATATCTTAGTTGAAATCCCACATCAAAAAATGAATTAATGAGGCCTCTATTTAAAATAAAGAGTGGAAAGTATGAAGATTACCGAAATTAACACATACTAGGGTTCCATGTAGGAAAATATGGATATGGAGGAGAAATCTAACCATCAATTATCTGATGGAGAGTGGTAGAGAACATGGCTATGAATAGGCCAACAATCCCAAAGCCATAAATTAGTGATGATTTAAGGTACCATCTAGGACAACATTTTTTTTAAAGTTACATTACATAAGGAAGAGGAATTCATTTATGATATTGACTAAGAACATTATGAGATATACTTAAATTTTAAGTAGATTTTCATTCTTTAATAAATTTCCACCACTAACTCAATTTTTTTTTAAACGATGAGTATTCAAGAAGACTTTGTCACACTGGGAGAGCTAGAATAAACTTCTATAGAATCACATGATCCATGCAGGATAAACCATATATTTACATTGTCTTTGAAGATTAATCAAAACCAAAATGGTTAGTGAATGATCTAATGATCCCCCAAAAGGATATTCATTGAGATAAATATGCACTAATCTTAATTTCTAAAATTAAACCAACAATACCCCAAAGTTAAATAGATACCATTCAATAACCAATTGTCCTTAAAATCCTTTAATATAATCCAAACTAATATTGAAACCCAAAACATAGAAGAATTTGATTATGTAGTCTCCCATGTTACATTGTATCTCCAAATTACATCAAATACTCTTAAAGTCACATACTTAAATGTAATCAACATCATCACATATTCTCTGTTATAGGTTAATCATTTCCATAAATAACCCAAATCACTATAAATCAACAATAAAAATGTAGATAAAAATCCACCATTACTCTACAAATGAAACCTCATTGTATTCTATTTTCCTTGGGCATATAGTGTTCCTAACAAAATGAACATCTTCCAAAATAACATTTATCACTTAATCACCAAATCATTTTCCTATACCAAGGGTATTCATTTGATAAGACATAAGAACCCAAATCATCTTATTATTGATCAATAAAATCATTTAACAAAAAAAATAGTCATACTAACCAGGGACTTCACGTAGTCCAGTGGTAGGCGATAAATCCCAATCGCACTTTGGTTGTGGGTTCGATTCCCACAGCTTTGTCCGACGCGACGGGTTGTCACACGGTCTACGTGTTGTCCTTTTTCAAAACTATATTTTATAATATTACCAAAATGAGATAAATTCCTAAAAATAACATAATTTAACCACAAATGTTATATCATACTTTGCATTTTCATCCCAAATTATAATAACTTATCATTTTCTCAAACCCCAATGATCATATAAAACCAAATGGTTATTTATACCTATATCCACAAGAGAAGAGACAATTCTTCCTCAAATATCATTCTCACATGGCAAACTGCGGGGTTACAAATACAAGAGAAAATTATTCCAATGTAAACCCATCAGCAAGTAGTGATAATTTTTCTCCAACCATTTATTTCCACATAGCTTCTTCTTTGACCAAGAAAGTATCCTATAGAATAGGACATTCACTCGGGTAATGGCCAGGTCCCCTAAATTTACGGCAAATGACTGTAAATGGACTCTTGGGACCATTTTTATCTTCTTCCATAGTACTCTTCATTTTTCTTCGGCAATTCTTCACTTTATGTCCTTCCTTCCCGCACGTAAAACATTTCGTTGTCCCATTGAGACACTTTCCTGGGTGTCTCTTTCCACAATTCCTGCATGATGAAAATTGAGGTTTCTTTTCTCCATGGTCTCCATTGCTGGAGATCTTATCATTTATCACCTTTCTCTTCCTTGTTGAGTCTGGGAGTTGGTTAATATATATGTTGTTGATCATATTTTTGGAAAACTGATTTGGCATAAAGACGATATCTTTTACGCCTATCAACATTCCATTTTGTTGCTCATTGCCACCACTGTTCCCAACTTGTACATCATTCTCAAAGTCACTATGACTTCCTTGGAATCCAGCCATTGACTAAAACCAGAAAGCATTGTGTGAGTAATAGTAGTCGTAAAATCATTTAGAGATTAAAATGTCACTATATTCTCAATTTGAAACATATTAGGATTAACCAAGGTCATTTACTCTCATCTTATGTATATATTACATAAATCGGTTTGTAAAGAAAATGTAAATTATCCTAAGCATATCCCCCGGGAGGGTCGTAACCAAGAGTGCAGCAAGGCCCGTTGTCGTGCACCAGTTCCCGTTCGAGTCTAGCTCAAAGCGGTGTTTTCGGGTTTTACCCCTAGGTACATCTGTGCCAGAGCCGCCTCTACCTGCTCGTATCCAGACAGGGATGTATTGCTCGGAAAACTCACAAAATCTCTACAATACCAAAATTCTAGAAAGTTCTTTTATACTAATCCTCAAAGTTCATCTTAGGTCTACGTGCTCTAATCAGAGTTTATCTAAATCTAGCTACCAAGGTTTGTACTAAACTTCCTCTGATACCAACTGTAACGCCCCGAACCCAGCTACCCAGAGTCGGTGCATTAATTAAATAACATTGGCATGATCATGAGAAAGATCAAGTCTCGAAAGACCGATTAGTTTAGTAGCCTTAGAATAACTAGATACATCCATAAATTTTTACATTATATCATAAAAAAAACATCTTGTCTTCATATCCCCTTATACTATCCCTGCAGGTCATTCATAAATTACTTCTTAATAATCCTGGAAAAAATAAAACATTGAAAGGGGTGAGCTTAGATGCTCAGTAAGGATAACATTATAGCAGAAGCTTTCATAAATAATCATAAACACTTAAGGCAATCTATAACTAAAACAAAAGCCTTTTAAACTTGAACTTCAGCATAAAATGGCAAAGGTAAAATGAAATAATGCCATTTACTTACTCACATGGATATTCTACTAGTCGAATGATCACATGCAATATCAATAACCACTTTCATAATGATGGAATGCATAATGCGAGACTATCATAACCACATAGCCAAGGCCTCGTGCCAATACTACAAATAAGATTTTGCCAAGGCCTTGTGCCAAGACACTAGTTTGTCTCATGAGACCTACCGATGCATCGAGGAGCTATAGCGGGCTCCACCCGTCACTTATTAAGTCCAATGCATTCCCATATGAAAAGGTTTAAACATAACGTAAACACTCGTATTAAACTAGCATACGAAATGTCAATACTTTCACCACAAACCATGAATGGTATAAAAATAGCACATCCACAGTCAAACATAATTCATTCGATACAATATGGAAGATTGTATTGTATCACATTAACCTCAATCAATAATAATGAAGGATGTTGACATAGATGAAAATAATCATCAAAACTATTTGAGAGAAATATCCCCCTTTTCTTGAAAACATTTAAAAGTCACACTATTTGTCAAGAAGCCGTTTAAAAGTATATTTTTGAATCAAAGTGTCCCATACCACTTTGAAACTTTTAAAAGGAGTTTTAATTTTAAAACTTTAATGTCCATATAAATAAATCCTTAAAACCATTTTTAAAATATGGACATTAATGAGCATGATTTAGAAGAATAATTCTTTAAAACATTTTAAAATGGTATTTTGGTTAGAGATTCTAACCAAAAGAGAGACACTTGAATACAAATAATTGAGGTAATCAAAACATTGTAATATTATGAGAATAAAGGAATTCATGATATACTATGTCAAAGTACATTATATACACCACATAAAAGTGATTTGGTGTATATCATCAAAGAAGTCTCAATGGAATGTAAATTGAGATGAAATTTCTCAAAAAGGTTGTATCCTTAGGTTAAGGATAAATCAATGACATAATTATGTGTGACAAATATAAATACACTAAACATGATTGGATATTCAGTGTAAAACAATCAAAGGACATTCACACATATTCTTGTAAAAACAATACCAACGAATTGGATGTTTAACTCTACAAATGGAGAATGAGTTAAAATTACTCTTATCAAATTCATATCAATGACTTGAGAATTACCAATGGAGTGATTATGTGTACCAAACTTCTATCCATAGGAAGGGGAGTGGAAATTATGACATAATCAAATGAATAGTGATTCCACACATAATCTTGGGGTAATATAATCAATGAAATATGTGTAAATCCAAATGAGTGGAAATTGAAATCTCAAATTCCCTTATCGATTAGGTAACTTACGAAACATACACCCATGAAAGAAGTATCATACCATGATGATGTAAATACCCATAAATTAAAGTATATTACACAATGAATACGATCATGGGCAGTACACATACACCACATGCAATAATTAAGTGGTGATCAATGGAATTCTCACGGAATTAAAAGTGAGATAAGAAAACCCTTACATTGTACTTTTTCCTTGGTCGATGGTAGGTTTACCTCCTGTATAATGGTGAAATAATTGTTATTGAATAATAAAAGAATCATTTACTTTAATATGATATCATATATGATCTTTTATCATTGATTTGTTAATAATATTTTAGAAATATCGTCATTTCGGGTGTTAACGGGTTCATTTTACTTTATATTCTTTGTTATGTGAGACATATTCGTTATTAATGGGATGTATATTATTCATATCCAGAATGGTATCATGTTCTTAAACATCATTTTTAAATCATCAAATGATAATTATACTTGAATGGATACGATGGAGAATGAATCTCATCGCGTTCGTGGAGACGGTAGTCCGTACGTACACACGAACGCTACTTCCATTTAATTTTTATTTTAAAAGAATCGAATCCAAATTATACATAGGTATATTACTATTCCAGTATAATATAATATTTTATATATGTTACTTAAGTTCATTTACACCATCCTTTATACGTTCCATGTGTGGTATGAACGAGTCATATCATTTTAAGGGGGCGGTAGTCCGCACTTCCTCAAATGAAATTATCGTATGTATATACAACATGAAACGAATAATGGTATGAAATAAAATGGAATTACAGAAGCTTATATATAAAATATATATCATTAATATCATATTTAATTACAGTGCCATCCTAATGGCCACCATGAGAGGCGGTAAGATGTATTTGAACAATCATCGTTTCGTGAGGCGTTAGTTTTCCATCCACAGAAACATTATGTTCATCATCCATTAGATGGAGTTTTGTGAATGTGTAGTTTGAATCCTTCTTATAACAACATCCTAGTATATTGAGGATACTGTTGTTGTTACAAAAGAAGGGAAATAAAAAGATTTTGGGGGTTGGAGAAGCAAAATAAATGAAAATACTTTAAGAGAAATTGTTACCTTTAATTTAGGTAACTCACTTTGGTTGGAACCAAAGGACTTCTTGGAATGATTTCTGCCTAAGGGGAAGCTTCAAGGAGGAGGAGAGGGATTTGGGGAGCTTATTTGGGCAGAGTTTGGATGAGCCAAGTGGCTTGAGAGGTGTGAGGAATGAGTAGAAGTGGTCTCCTTTTATAAGGGAGAGGAGGGGCTCTTTAGGAAAGAGTGAAAGTATTACTTTATAATATAATTATATTCGGTTTATAATGGTCCAAAAATCATTGAGGTCGAATATAAGATGACTCATATTCTAAATAACATCAACCAATAAGAATTGGACAGGTTTTAGATAATATTTTAATCATTATAATCTTATTTATTTAAATGATTTATTAATGAGGTAAACATTGCATCATTATTGTGTCATTAATAATTTAAATTATTTGATGTCTAAAAATTATAAATAAAATATCATTATGTAGGAAATCGTTTTATCTTTCTAATGAATATTTATAATCGAAAATCCAACATGTATAACCCTATGTAAAAATTGTTCTTCTAAAAGATGTAAGCTTATGCCATTTTTATTTTTATTTTAACTTTATTAATATAAAGTGTCATTATCACTTACAAGTGGATCAATGGGGTCCCAAAATTGACCCAAAGATGCCCATGGTCGACCATGTATCAACCAATAGGGTTAAGACACGTTTTAGGGTAATTTAGTATTATTATAATATTATTTGTTAACCATTATTTACCGGATTTACCCTTAACCATGGTAAATAAAATATTTACCGCAGTAATTATTCAAAATGTCTAAAAATAAAAGTTACCTATTTACACAATTTGAAAATCCTGATTCCAAATATGGAATCCATTTTTCTAAATTCAAAACACAGAAGTGGCAGAAATTAATTTAAAATTAATTCCCGCTGTCAAAACAAAAAGCGTGTTTTTAAGAGATAATAACTATCAAAAGATTGACACTTGTTTATGTTCGGTTTAATTGTAAAATTATGTCCAATGACCAAAATTATATTAAATGGTAAAAATATATTCTAAATATACTTTAAAACCACTCAAATTCATAATTTATCACTATTAATTATTTTGATTAAAAAAGTTGTTTTTAATTAAAATTTAGTAATTTTTACTATTCATCAAAATATGAAAGTTATCCGAAAAGTACCAAAATTTCACCTTAGGCTAAATTTGATATTCCGAATCCAAAAATGAAGTCCATTTTGAAATATAAAATATATATAATTTCAAAAAATTAAGTATTACTATTCATAACGGCTAGTTTGATCGGTTGTGGTGTGTGTTCAAACTCGAAGTTGCGTACAACACACGCTACTGTTTTATTCAAAGGAAAGCGTACCGTGGAAGCTTGGGATGTTTTATTTTAAATTTTTTGATATCCCCATGTAGTCAAAAAGTTTAAAATATTTTATTTAAAAAGGGTTTACTATTAAAAGTTGGTAAAACTACAATACTGAAGATGAATTTGTTCTTACATTATGTCTAAGAAACTCATAATATGGATTCTAAAATTATAAGGATTATATGAAGTTTAAAATTTAGTTAATACTATTCATAACCTTTTTTGAACGGCTTGTTTGGTAAGTCATGGTGCGCTTGAACTCGGTGTTGCGTGTAGTGCAAGTTATTGAATTATTTTGAAGAAATAACACACTATGAAATCTTGGGGTGTTACATACAGAATTATCTTTAAGTGTACCATGTGCTCATTCATGGATTCTGAGTACATATGGATATATTTGACGAATACTACCGTGAACTGATATAAGAGTGGCTGGAGGATCCGGTTCATGAGTCCAATGAAAATTGCTGGCACATTCATCATGCCAAATGGAATCACTATTTAATCATTGTGGTTTTAGAAACATCGAAATGTCATAATCATTATATCCTCATCTATTACTTACATCTGGTGATAGAAAGACATGAGTTCAATATCCAAGGACCATCATTCCCCCACTTAATAGATCAAAGAGTTCATCAATCCTCACTAGTGGATAATTATTCTTCAAATTCACCTGATTCAAGCGTTGGTAGTTCACACACACCCTCAATCTCTTGTCTGCATTTTTGGGAAAAAACTGAGGCTTCCTTTGGTGAAGCATTGGGTAGAACAAATACCTACCTCTATAAGTCCTCCTACTTCACCCTTAGCTCAGAATTCTCTATGGGAGCCATATGATACCTTGTAAATGATATTGGTGTTATCCCAAGGTGTAGATCAATACATAATTCTATCTATCATTGGGATGGAAAACATGGAACGTCTTCGAGGAATATGTCCTCATACTCCACCACCACTGCTAGAAATTGGAAACACATAACATCTATTACACTAAGGGTTTGGCTAGCCAAATTATGAGTAATCAGATAGAACCTCCTATGAAAAAGTCCCTCCTTTTCTATATGGGTTTCCTTTTCACCAGCAAAAGAGACATTGGTTCCATTACTATGGACACACCGTACCCTTCACCAAAAATAGACAATTTTTTTCATGCATTATAGATAACCAATCCTTACCATGAATAATGTTTTATGGCCTCATTGCGACAACCAAGTGATCCCATATAAAAATCTCACCTCCAAGAGTTAGATCACACTATCAGCACAAGTGAATGATCACCAAGTCTTCTCCAGTAAGTGTCTTAATGTGTAAGGGTCGAGTCAATGGTTCAACCAGAATATCCTAGTCTTAATCAAGATATTTGGAGATAAAGTAATGACTATAACTTATGTCTATAATTACTGTATCTAAGGTAGAAAAGACATATACCATACCTTGAATCATTTATAGAGCCCCTTGGGTGTAAGCTTACAGTTGTCCCCTACATAGTCCTCTAACTCCCTGAGCCTATAGAGGACCACCTAGGTGTGGTGGTGATAAAATTTCAGAATATCGACCACCTCTCCCTACACTCCCAAATACTCTACCACATCCACTATCCTAAAAAATTTCCAACTCCTTCCACTATCTCTACCATGTTTTTCCATCCATGGTCTCTCTTCCAACTATATGGTGGGTCGGGAAATCATGGGTGAGATACCCCTACATTAAAATGAGTAGAAATGCCTCTCTCTAGGATGACTAGACCCACCATGTGGCACTATACTACAGATACTATGTCTTGAGACTTTCGCTAGAAATGTCTCCCATGTTCAGGTCTCTGAGACTAACATCGTCTTCCTACTGTCGAGGTCTCTACACTTGCTTTCCCACTACTAACAACCACAAACTATATCTGATCATCCAAGAAACTTTTGACCACAAATGATTACTCTAGCACCCCATAATAGGTAGGAATTAATTTAGGTGTAAATATAGCTCAGATGTCCCTACACAAACCTCACTCGAAGTTCCAATCCCTGAAGAACTGATCTTAAACCATATCCATCATGTACATAGAGAGGTTGAAAAAACTCGATGAATACACATCTACTATCATGATTCCTTGAGGGAGATAAAAAAATATACTAGATATTTACATACCTCACTGTAGATATAACACATATTTGAATATATTCTCAAACTATGTCCAAGAAAGAGTCAAATCATTGTAAGATAGTTTAACTAAACCCCACCATCACTCTGTTGAGCTGTGAAAAAGGCTCACGGTAAGGACCACCATCTGATCTATTGGTTTCCTGAATAAATGGAAAACATGTTTCACTGCCTTGAGATTGTCCTTAGGCACCTATGGGTTGATCTTATATCATATCCTAAGGGGTCTCTGTCTCTAGAATTCATGAAGTGAGTTCATCCTGCACACCTCATCTATTGGTACTTTGGTTACCACATGATTCTCTGTAGGTGTTGGTATGGATGTTGCACCTCCTAGAGGTAAAATCTCAAGTACTGGTTTGGGTACGCAATTCTTTTCACTGAGGGGATAATGCACTTCATCATTAAACTGAATCCTAACCAAAATATATCAGATAGGCAGCAAAAAATAAATAAGTTGTACCACGATCAATGACTATATCTGGAGAGAGGAATACAATACAAATATTTCCCAAAACCAATCCCACAGTCTGTCAATCAAAAAGTAGAACCAACCACTCTGATACTACACTTTCACAACCTGTCCCAGTGGGGCCTATCTCATGACACCCCAAGACAACCTCCAATAGGCTCGGGTTTGGTGACTAGAACTGACTAGGAAAATTGCTAACATGGGATGAATTTATTAAGTACACACACAAAAACACTCCTCCAATCCCACAAGACGATGAAATGTAACGATAACTAAAAATCCAATGCATGAATACATATATATCCCATATCCAAAGTATAATAGGAAGAAATGGAAAGTAAACCAGGCCAAACACATCCCCAGCCCCAAAGAGTCTATAACACAAGTCCAACCTAAATATAAAGGTACTAGGACTACTGTCTAAAATCCGCGAGAACACACCGCAGTGTATCTATTATGAAAAAGTACCATCTAGTTTGGGTATGTCTAGGTCTCTTTAAAAAGGTCGATTTTCTACAAAAGACATGACACGTGTGGGAAAATCCCTTACAATGGTGAGTATAACAATACATAGTAGGACACCCTGAAACCAAAAAGCATACAACAAAAGAAATATCGTCAACTCTACATAGGAATATGTCTACAATACATATAAAAATAATATCCAGATATACTTAACAAAGTCACACATTCTTGAGGTAATTCATAATCACAGTATACCAGACTAGGACATTAGCTCAAAGATTCCACAAAGCACTCATCCTAGGAAGACACACTATTGAGTATGATAACACTGATGATGTCAATCCAAGAGGTACTTCTCAATGGGTATCTTAATGAGAAATAATATGTTGATTGATATGAAGAGAAGAAAATACACATATGATGATCACTAGTAGGGTCATGGTGTGATACCAACAACTCCATATAGAGTAACCCACTAAGTAGAGGATCAGTGCCAGGTAGAATTGGTCACATTAATACCATGAACTCTACTGAGGGAACAAATATGAATAGATTATCCCACTACAAGACTCTTGGGGGATTCCTACATCTCTATCCAGGAATTCCCACTAAAGGTATTGTTTTTCTAAGAGTATGAAATGATTCACACCAAGCATTAGGGAAATGAAAATGGGAATAACACTACTGAAACTTGTCCTAGATATGAGGTAAAAGATATCTAATCCATGTATAAAAGATAACACGATGTGTAGAGAGGTTACATGTCATGTCCCATAAACCTAGGTTATTCGTGTGTAAATGTACTATGTCATTCAAACCATTATAGTGTTGTATAGAGGAGTACAAGACATGTTGAGGGGTTAAATGTCGTTTCCTTGTACACTGAGTCCCATATATGTACTCTAGACATGTGCTAGGTTATGAAATTAGACCATGTACCCTTGCTTGTGTTGAAGTACACGGGGTAGCCTGTGTGCATGATCCATCCTTATTCTGGGCTGAATTACACACCACATGGGAAACATGTGTACTCCACCCCATTTAATTGAACTTCTTCAGGTACACACCGAGTCATTCAAAGGGGTATACATGTTGTGTGTTTTATGTTTCTCTAAAAACACTTATTCTTCCTCCTTTTAAGATCTCCACCATTGTTTCCTCATAATCTTGCTTCAATCATGCCCGAATTCATGGATCTAGATCGATTGAGAATCATCATCGTCTACCATTAGATTTCTAAAATCTGATTCTCCCATAAAATAGAATCATTCATCTAAATCATCTTATACACATCCCAGTCAAAAATTGGGGGTTTTTAAACAGGTCTGATCCAATCATCGCTGCCATCATCGCACCTCTACCACATTGGTCCAAGCATGGATCTCTAATCTTATATCATTGCCCCAAGAATCATATTTTTAAAGATAGTTTCATTATATTTCATTTAACCAAAGACCAAATGGGTCGCCCATGATGAAAAATAATGGAGGTAGAAAAGAACAATGAACATCCATGAGTAATGAACCTTCACCGATGTTCTTGTCATCTTCAATTCTTTTTTGTTAGAATGATAAATGAAGTGGAGTAAAAAAACACAATAAATCACCCAAATAAACCCCATAATTATTATCCCATACCACAAAATTCATGATCCATAAATAAATCTGTTCATTTATTGATTCACATTAATCCTAGAAATAATGAATGAGGAATAAAAATTTATATCACATTCCCTACCTTGATTCATTGTGATCGTTGTTGAAGAATGATTTTTCATATTCATCATTGATAAGATCTACCAATTCCAAGGTACACCAATCATTCATTTTTCATTGTTTTCCTGAATGTACTCTATAGGTTTCTCTCTAATGATCCTATAGGGGTTCTAGTGTTATGAAAATAACCCTAGATTTCAGACATAATAGTCTTTTTAAAGGCTAAAATCCATTTCATCGACACATGAAAAAAAATAATTTTATTCATTTATGTGCCCCCAATGAAATTTCCAAAAATGATATACAATGACTAATGTTAAGTCATTCCTATGGTAAACCTTATGTTATGAACCCAATATACCCCTAAAATTTTGATCTTGAAACATATTTATATGTTATTACACTTTTTCAAGAAAATTGAACATGTAATCTGTTTAATATATTTCAACTATATATTTTGGGAATACCGGGACTCAGAATTTCACACCCTCTTAGTACATGATCTAAAAAACAATCCATATAAAATTTAAATATAATACACAAAAAAATCTAGTCATTTCATTAATGATAATCTTATAGTCTCACTACCATTACACATTTTTATAGATAGGAATATTTTATGAGACTAGAATAAGAAGAAAATATAAAGGATGGAATGTTCTCATAATCAACCATATTATAGATTTCACATTAAAAGCATCATGAGAAGAATCCTAAAATTCTTATAATACCTCACACCTGATAGTATATATATTATGTTTCCTTTAATAGTACACTATCTAACTATAGAATTAGTTTTATGAATATCATTATAGAATTTCAAGATTCTCATCATAGCAGAGAACTTCAATGCCCTTTTCAATGTGAAAGATACTCTAGGACATTATCACTTCAATATTATGTAGAATAAAAATCAATAACTAATAATATTTTCAAATTAATATTCACACATTTCAATATACATGTAATTTTATGTACAAAATTATTTAGTTTTAGTGAACCAACTACAATAATATCCCATATACACCAGAGCCAACTATTAATGATAGGATAGTTCTCATTTATAAATACATGCTTCCATTGATTATGGTTATAACTTCTAGGACTATCACATTTCCATGTATAGGGTTGAAAAAAGACACATGTCTTTATTTAGAATCTTCTTACTAAAACATTACTATATTTAGAAAATACCTATATTAGTGATATAACCAAGTATCCACCTATTATTCCCCTGTAAAATTCTTAACATCCTAACTAAATCCATAGTTAAAGCTTATCATCATAATGATAAAACTATTTGTTTTGGTATAAAACTAAATGAGAATAGGATATTTCTAAACCACTCATTATGTTGTATCAGAAGTAGCAACATATTCAGATATTGTAGATATTTCTACCATTTGTTGTAATAATTTTTTCTTTATTATTACCATATACCTTTTTTGAGATAGTAGAAAAATTGGAAAAAATGAAGTGAAGTGTTCAATTAATCTGATATATATTATTCCCACTTCTATAGACACTAATAACTAATCTAGTTAAACTTTGCAAAGTAATTTTGAATAGTTCAAACTACAAGTCAATGCAGTTATGAGGGATATATTTAATATTTACATAATAGGCATCATGAATTAGTAATATCAAACATAATTACATATCATGGAACATGAGATTAAATCATATCACTTGAGCTTTTGAAATTATATTAATATCAATAATCTCTTCCTATTCCTATGTGTATTCTTCTAGAATGATTATATTCTAATGACAATTCATCCTCTAATTATTACAACTTGAATTTTTCAATACATGATAATATATATACTATTAATAAATTAATAAGACTCAAGGATCTATCATATAGATATTATTCCCTATAAAATAGATACTTCTTTAATTCATGATTGGATAAATTTCATTCATCGGTATTAAAAAATTGATAAGACACAGCATTTAGTTTCCATTTGTTATCAACAAATCTATCTTGAAAACTTATAGTGCTCCCACTGACTAGTTAGAGACACATGCCACTCATTAATTTCTAAAAAAATATTATATGTTCATTATCCACGATTTATTCACAAATTATTTTATTTAATCTTCTTATCTTATTGTCATTTATTTATACCACCAACCCTTTTAAGTTATTCCTAATTGACATATACCATAGGGTATCCTTTATCTCATGTCATATAAACATATACCATAAGATATACTTTATGTGATATGGACTTGGAAATCAGTATCCTAATAATATGATCATAGAAATATGGTTTGAAAAAGTATAATTCAAGAAAATTTTTATTCATGATGATTTTGGTATACATTTTTTCAAAGACTAGACCTTTAAAAATCAATCAAGATTTATTATCATTCTCTTGTACCATCCCTGTATGGTTTCTCTTGAATACATTGCAGTTGTTTCATGTATTAGAAACATTAAAAATATGGAGTCCCCAAATCTTGATACATGGATTCTATTACATAAATTTACACATACTTGTAAACCATGGAATATTACCATTTGTTCGTACATTTTAAGAATATTAATTCTAAAAGAATAATACATATATCACCCACAATGGTGAATATGAACTACCTATTTGGTTATAAATTCTAACATAGTATGTTTCTCTAGAAATACTCTTCCTACTAAGCTATGGGGAGTCCTTTTTTTCTTATTCCAACTCATGTTCATCTGAAGCCTTAACTCGTTAAATTTATCTCTTCTCCCACTACATTCAAATATATTTTCTTCCTTTATGGAAATATAGTCGGTATTTACTACACATTAATATCCTCAGTGGCCATAGGATCGTTAAATCAGATGTACCTTTCTGTTTTGATGTTCATTTGTAGCAAAGGCCAGATTTTTACCAATATTTTATAACAAGCACTTTTGGTATTGTCATAACAGATTCATAACATTTTTCAATTGATATGATATCCATTAGATAATTTAATTATAATAAGTTTTTGTTGTTGAACTTCTATTTATATTGTTGGGAAAAAATCCCGCAAGGTAGCATTGAAGTATTTTTTGGGTTGATTGTGTTCGTTGACAAAGTAGGTTTCCATGGAGAATTGTCGATTTCCTGAAAATTTGTTGACAATCCTTGTTGACAAAGAACGATGACAATGGAAAGGATGATCTGGAGGCGGTACAAAAAGAGCAGTACAAGGTGGCACCGTTTCCCAGTGTTTGCCAAATTTTTGGTGTCCAAAATTTGGAGTTTGGTGAGCATCGCGAAAATAGGATTTCCATGAAGAGCATAATTTAATATGGCAAAGGCATGAATTTCGCGAAGATAGGATGCATGGTTTTGAAATCACGAAGACCAGAAGAATGGAGGCGGTGAGTCTTCGCGATTACGTCAAGCTTCGCGAACAGAAGAGGCTGAAGCGTATCGCGGCGGAGAAGGGCTTCGCGAGGGAGCTTCGCGGCGAAGGCGCGAAGGTATGTTGACAGTGATTCTTCGCGACTACGTCAAGCTTCGCGAACGGGAAATTTCCGTGGTGCTTCGCGATTTGGACAGAATTCCAACGGAATCTTTGGAGCTTCGCGATTTGAGATGACGTGGCGTTGACTTCGCGCGGAAGGGACGAGGGTCAGTGGAATCGCCTATAAATAGAGGCCGACCCCCTCAAGAGAAGCAGAGAGAATTTTCAGAGAAAATCCATTGCTCTCGGTTCGCAGAGGTGGTTCACGAAGGCAGTGTGCTTCGCGAAAGGGGAGCTTTGCGGCGGCTATTTTAGCTCCGCGAAATGTGTGTGCCCCACGTTGGCTCAGTGAGCTTCGCGGAGAGGCAGGAGCTCCGCGACGGCCTAAGCATTGCGAAGGTTTGTGCATCGCGAGAGTGCTTCGCGATAGAGCTTCGCGAAAAGGCAGGAGCTTCGCGAAGGCTTGTTTGAGCTTCGTGAAATTGGGAGCTTCGCGAAGTAGCGTGCTTTGCGAAGGTGTTTCTAAAAGGAATTGCCCAGTGTTTAGAGGCAAAGAGGTATTCATCAGTGGATGAAATTTGGACTTCAATAGATCATCTATCAACAGTCGAAGATGCATTATTTCATGCAAATGAAGAGACCTACAGGTCTATAAACTGTGATTGGATTCCCTTCTGGGGCAGTGAGCTTAGGAAGAGGAAATAGGTGATCCTTTCCATCGGCAGTGAGCCAGAGAGAGAGAAACAGGGAGTGACCCTTGGGAAAGCAGTGAGCTGACCCTAAACATTGTAAAGGCAGTGAGCCTGGGTATAGAAGTGATCTAGCCCGAACTTTGTATCCACATCTAGTGAAGAATAGTGGAATTTGGTATGACCGGAAACCTGTCGGCGTATGCTCCTTGGACGTAGCCCAGTGTGGGTGAACCAAGTAAAAATCTCTGTGTCTGCCTGCTAATTTGCCTGCATTGCATTTAAATATTCATCATCAGATAAAGAAGAAAGTAAGTGATCATAACATACACACAAGTGCAAACAAAGTGACCCTTGTAACAAAGAGTTCAAGATCCAGTGGGGCAGGAAGAACTTCGTAAAAGAATATCCATACCCTGATTCAACCCCCCTCTCAGGGTATATAGGCCCCTATTGGTCCTAACAATTGGTATCAGAGCGATAGGATTCTTTTATCAGATTTGTTTTCTCAGACATTGTGTAGTTGATTTTTGTTGATCAATCAGTCTTCTATTATCTCGGTGTACCATGGAAAAGGGAAAAACATCAAAGAAGAATCAGAAGTCAGTTGGTATTCCTCAGTGAGGAAGTGTTTATGGAAGAAGTGTGATTCAACTAAAGGAATCAAACAGCTTGCTAAAGGAAGGCTTGGATGAATCAGATAGGGAAAATATAGATTCACTCAATAATGATGTTGGAACAAGTGAATTACATATAATTCAAAGTGATGCTAAAACCACTGATGATAAAGAAGTTTCAAGGAGGACACCAGTTGATATCATTAACATGATAAAGGAAATGGACCAGAAATCGGATGAAGAAGTCAAATCTAAAGAAATCCGGATCAAAGTATTGGAGATTGAGGTCAACAAGCTAAGAGGCTTAAATCAAAGGCTTATTGATATAGTTACTGACCTAACAGAGAAGAATGATTCACATGCTGAAGAACTACAGAAGATGGCTAAAATGAATGGAAAACAAAAGGCTGATCAATATGAAGATAGTCAAAAGTCAGATGAAGTTCAGAATCTGAAATCTAAAAATGATGATCTTGTGACACAGCTTTCTGAACTAGCTCAGAAGAATCAAAGGCTACAACAAGAGAATGCATGTTGCTCAGATTCTGTTGTTCAAGAAAAATTGAAGGTAAAGGAGCAAAGTGAAGTGGTGGAAAAGCTTACACGAGAATTGGAAGTTGAGATGAGTAGAGGAAAGTATCTCAAGAGAGAACTTGATGTTCAACTTGAATCAAGTAATGTAAAGATTCAGAAGTTGAAAGAAGAGCTAGAATCAGTGAAGAAGGAAATGGAGAAATCTAAATATGAAGATAAGCCCATGTTGAAGGATGCACTGCACTTATTATTTGACCATCCTTTGGCAGGTGATGATAAAATGAAAAACAGATATGCTATTTCTGAAGAGAAACAATAGAATATTTTCTCACCTCAAAGACCAGCAAGTTTCGGAAAAGCTGGTATCGGATTTGATGAATCCCCTCCCATGAAAGATAGAAAGAGAGCTGTGAACAGTTCCAGATGTGAAAGAAATCCTATAGGTGCTGGAGATAGGCCTAAAAGGACAGTTACAAAAAGTAGTGATGACATGTGCTATTTCTGTGGGATTCATGGCCACACATCAAGCTTCTGTTCAGAGGCTCTGGAATACATTTAAGGCTGTGAAAACAGAGACATTACTAAATCTGAGAATAAGAAGAAGCGTCATGATAAATCAGAGAGAAGAGTTTCTCAGAGGAGAACATTCATCAGATGCTATTACTGTGGAAGGATGGGACACATCATGTGTATGTGTCAGGAAGATCATGAGATCGATGCCAGAAGAATAAAACAGTTTGCATCAACATCTCATTAGAGAAGTGATGAAATGAGGTATGCCTTTAATAGAAAATGTTTCATATGTTCTGATCATGGGCATTTGGCCAGACAGTGCAGCAAGAAGAAAGCGAGGAAGGAAAAAGACCCGAGAAATAGATTACCAACTCCAGTGGTACATAATGAGAAATTATACACTGGGAGACAAAGTGGTAAGGTGAAAAATAGGCTTAGAGCCTCAGGGTAATCACATGGAGCTGAACAAAAGGTGTATCAATCACCTCCTCTGTCGTACTCACAACCGCTCTCAAGGAGAGAATGTGAACAAACCTGGAAGATTAAGAGGAGATCTACTCCAGCTGTGATAAAGAAGAATGAATGTTCAATAGAGGACTCACCACCAGCAAAAAAGAGTGTGGTGACTCAGACATCTGATAAAAGAATGATGAACAAATAATGCATCGAAAAATCCACATGTCATGTTTCTCAGTGAGAAGTGAAGGAAAGAGGAAGACCCCTAAGATGGGAGAATAAGAAAGGAAATATTCCAAATAGAGAGGTTCCTACATAGAGAAATAATCAAGGAAAATTGAATTTTGGTATAACCTCAAAGAAGGAAATGTGTACTAGTGGGTTTATACCCCAAGCGGTGAGAAAGGCTGAGCCTACCAAATATACATATCAGAAAAAGGATCAGAATGTAGGGAATGAATGCCTAGTCCTATGGCCAGAACAGTTGAAGTTGGCTAGGCAGTTGGAGGAAGCAAGAAAGGAGTGTGATGCCCTCCATGAAAAAGTCAAAGGGTTGACCCGTCAGGATCAACCACTATCCTCGTTTCGAGGATTCGAGAAACCAACCCCTCTCCCTACGTATATAAATGCTATTAACTGATGATTCATGTGTTTCAAGTTTTAGGGAGATACGATCCATGGGGTAGTGGCATCTAAGGATGCGAAGTGGATAAGTGATATGCTCCAGAGTTTAAATTGATTCAAATCTGGTAGAAGAATTGAAAATGAAATGGAGAAACTGGGCACAATTAGAAGTGATTGTGTTATTAGCTTTATCTCTTGTTTCCTACACTGAGTTCCAACTCAGTAGGCTTAGAGATTTTGTTAATGGCTCGATGCTGAGTGCCAGATTAGTATAAATGGTGCACGTGCAGAAGAATGGTTATGGGTCTCTACCATTGGGCCTAACAGATAGAAGTGTTGTGTAACACAGGGGGAGCATTCTATATCCAAATCAGATTCAAGAGCCATCAATGAAATAATTGGATGACTCGGCTCAGGTGTTTCCTATTGAGGGAAGAAAGAAACACAGGGAGAAGCCGCAATAACAATTCATTTCATGCTTATCTATTTTCTCTAACAATATGGTATCACCTGACTGTTTTCAGGATACCAAAAAGCTGCAAGAGAAAATCAAAGGCATCTCAACAAAAATCTGAGAAAAGTA
Source organism: Viscum album (assembly GCA_963277665.1). Taxonomy (NCBI): domain Eukaryota; kingdom Viridiplantae; phylum Streptophyta; class Magnoliopsida; order Santalales; family Viscaceae; genus Viscum; species Viscum album. The sequence continues at coordinate 1,124,514,130 of OY728121.1, forward strand.
GCTGAAAGAAATGAATCCACTAAAAAATGAGCCAGTGAACAACTTCCTGATGCAAGTGTTGAGGATGAAAGAAACAAAAGGAGAGCAGAAGTGGCTTATGATGATTCAGATGAAGACACTGATGATGAACAAGAAAGTGTCTAGTTTGTTCCTACAAGGAAGCCAAAGAGCTGAGATGAAATTGATAGATAGAATATCATTGGTGATCAGGAAGCTCCTGTTCAGACCAGAATAATGAAGTCACTGAAGTAGACATCTTTCCTACCGAAAGTAGAGCGGAAATGATTTTTTGATGTAGCTGACGTTGAAAACTGGGTTCATGCTATGAATAAAATGCTTGATCAGGTTGCAAAGAACCAGATGTGGGAGATTGTTTCGAGACCAGCTGACAAGAATGTCATCAGGACTAAATGGGTTTATCGCAACAATATGAATGAATATGGCACAGTGATTCGAAACAAAGAAAGACTAGTGTGCAAGTGATACTCCCAGATAGAGGGAATAGATGTTGATGAGACATTTGCACCGGTTGCAAGGCTGGAGACAATCAGATTATTTTTTGCAATAGCAGTGCAACGAAAGTTCAAAGTGTTCCAGATGGATTTCAAATCCTCATTCTTGAATGGGGTTATAGAAGAGGAGGTGTACATTGAGCAGCCAGATGGTTTTCTCCTTCATGAGGATGAGAACAAAGTTTGCAGGCTGAAGAAGGCATTATATGGGCTGAAACAAGCACCAAGGGCATGGTACTCAAGGCTTGATCATCACTTGAAGAAGCTTGGTTTTCAGCATGGAGGAGTTGATTACAATCTCTATTTCAGTAATGACAGTAATCAAAGGATGATGGTGTTGGTTTATGTCGATGACATAATATTTGGCAGATCAGATGAAGCTCAGTGCAGACAGTTTTCCGAATTCATGAAAAATGAGTTTGAGATGTCAATGATTTGAGAGCTAACGTTTTTCCTTGGTCTACAGGTGACACAAGGAAGGAATGGAACATTCATTTCTCAATCTAAATATGCCAAAGAGGTCCTGAGAAGGTTTGGAATGGAAAATTCCAAGGAGATGAAGACTTCGGTTGCCACGCGGATGAAATTATCGAAAGATGAAGATGGCAAGGCAGTTAATATCACAGAATACAGGCAAATTATTGGAAGTTTGTTGTACTTGACTGCAACAAAGCCTGATATTGTTTTCGCCACATGCTAAGCAGCGAGATATCAGAGTAATCCCAAGGAGAGCCACCTTCTTGCAGTAAAAAGAATACTTCGGTATATCAAGGGCACTGTGGACTTCGGCTTGACGTATAACACCAAATATCAGACCGAGTTATTTAGATATACTGATCCAGACTGGGCCGGATTAGCAGATGATAGAAAATCAACATCTGGTGGTGCATTCTATCATGGTGGATTGTGTATTTCTTGGCTTAACAAGAAGCAAGATTGCATCTCATTGAGCACTACAGAAGCTGAGTATATTGCGGCTACTCAAGCATGCACACAATTATTATGGATAAAGCAGCATCTTGAATATATGGGAGTTGAAGTGAAGTCTCCGATCGGAATCCAGTGCGATAACTCAAGTGCTATAAATCTTAGCAAAAATATCATCCATCACTCAAAGACAAAGAACATTGAGATCAAATATCATTTTATCAAGGAGAAAGTTGAGCAGGGAATCGTGAAGTTGGAGTATGTTCCCACAGAACTACAGGTTGCAGACATTATGACAAAGGCCTTACCCAAGGAAGCATTTGAAAGGAATTGACTGGCTCTGGGACTTCAGTCGATTCCCCGCACTTGAAATAGTGTGGATGTGGGACCCCCCCCTCTCCCCGAGGTATGATGTCTTTTTCCTTAATGTGCTGATTTGTGTCCTCTACTCTGTTACAGACTCCAAAGGAGTGACCTTTGGATTCGTTGATAAAGGGGGAGAAAATAGTGTTTAAAATAGTGTTTGTTAAAGGGGGAGAAAATAGTGATTGGGAGACAGTGTGGCTATTTGAGAAATCATGACAGATACGGGGAGAAGCTGACAGGTGGAGCAGCTAGAAAGGGGGAGAGCGTTTCAAATCTGAAGATGCTAGAAGTGATCGATCAAAGCATAGAAATCACGACAGCTGAGGATCGTGATAAAAGAAGAAAAGTGGTGTTGGAATGGTTTGAGACGATGTCCAGAATTCACCAATTGGTATCAGTTTGGTTCAACAATTGGTATCAATTTAAGAATTGGTATCAGGTTGGAATCGACAATTGGGGTCTGACATGAAGTTATTCATTGATGAACTTTTCATAATACTCTTGTTTCTCAGGTCGAGCATAGATCATGTGGGATTAGAGTACGTGTTAAGTTATTCCTTGAATGCTATCATAATCGCAAGAGGCGAATGGTGGTAGCAACTGGAAGAAGACTCAGTGAGGTATCAACGTGAAGAAAATTATTCTGAGCAGAGTTGTGAAGAGTTGTCAACAAACCCAAAGGGGGAGATTGTTGGGGAAAAATCCCTCAAGGTAACATTGAAGTATTTTTTGGTTTGATTTTGTTTGTTGACAAAGCAGGTTTCCATGGAAAATTGTCGAGTTCCTGAGAATTTGTTTACAATCTTTGTTGACAAAGAACGATGACAAAGGAAAGGATGATCTGGAGGCGGTACAAAAAGAGCAGTACAAGGTGGCGCCATTTCCCAGTGTTTGCCAATTTTTTGGGGTCCAAAATTTGGAGTTTGGTGATCATCGTGAAAATAGTATTTCCATGAAGGGCATAATTTAATATGGAAAAGGCATGAATTTCGCGAAGATAGGATGCATGGTTTGGAAATCGCGAAGACCAGAAGAATGGAGGTGGTGAGTCTTCGCGATTACGTCAAGCTTCGCGAACAGCAGAGGCTGAAGCATATCGCGGCGGAGAAGGGCTTCGCGAGGGAGCTTCGTGGCGAAGGTATGTTGACGGTTATTCTTCGCGTCTACGTCAAGCTTCGCGAACGGCAAATTGCCGTGGTGCTTCGCGATTTGGACAGAATTCTGACGGAATCTTTGGAGCTTCGCGATTTGAGATGACGTGGTGTTGACTTCGCGCGGAAGGGACGAGGGTTGGTGGAATTGCCTATAAATAGAGGCCGACCCCCTCGAGAGAAGCAGAGAGAATTTTCAGAGAAAATCCATTGCTCCCGGTTCGCAGAGGTGGTTCGCGAAGGCAGTGTGCTTCGCGAAAGGGGAGCTTCGTGGAGGCTATTTTAGCTCCGCGAAAGGTGTGTGCCCCGCGTTGGCTCAGTGAGCTTCACGGAGATGCAGGAGCTCCGCGACGGCCTAAGCATTGCGAAGGTATGTGCATCGTGAGAGTGCTTCGCGATAGAGCTTCGCGAAAAGGCAGGAGCTTCGTGAAGGCTTGTTTGAGCTTCGCGAAATTGGGAGCTTCGCGAAGTAGGGTGCTTTGCGAAGGTGTTTCTAAAAGGAATTGCCCAGTGTTCAGAGGCAAAGAGGTATTCATCAGTGGATGAAAGTTGGACTTCAATAGAGCATCTATCAACAGTCAAAGATGCATTATTTCATGCAAATGAAGAGACCTACAGGTCTACAAACTGTGAGTGGATTCCCTTTTGGAGCAGTGAGCTTAGGAAGAGGAAATAGGTGATCCTCTCCACCGGTAGTGAGCCAGAGAGAGAGAAATAGTGAGTGACCCTTGGGAAAGCAGTGAGCTGACCCTAAACATTGTAAAGGCAGTGAGCCTGGGCATAGAAGTGATCTAGCCCGAACTTTGTATCCACGTCTAGTGAAGTGTAGTGGAATTTGGTACGACCAGCAACCTGTCGGCATATTCTCCTTGGACGTAGCCCAGTGAGGGTGAACCAAGTAAAAATCTCTGCGTCTGCCTGCTAATTTGCCTGCATTGCATTTAAAGCATCATCATCAGATAAAGAAGAAAGTAAGTGATCATTACATACACACAAGTTCAAACAAAGTGACCCTTGTAACAAAGAGGTCAAGATCCAGTGGGGCAAGAAGAACTTTGCAAAAGAATATCCATACCCTGATTCCCCCCCCCCCTCTCAGGGTATATAGGCCCCTATTGGTCCTAACATATATGTATTGGAATAAAAAATGGAATATTTAAAACATTTAAAACTCTCACCAATGATCTTCCATTTAATACCATCATGAAAATGATGTGTCTATGGAAATGTGATTTTGGGATTACCTTTACTAAACATATATGATCAATGAATTTTGGGAAAATATGTTCTATGATAGGACATCCAAGAGGTTCTTTAATCTTTATCAAGTGCACTTATTTAAATCACTAATCATTTCAAAAATTCATGAAATAATTATCATGAAGTTTATAAAGTTACCTTTATCTTTATAATAGTTCACATTGTAATGTTGAACAAACTCTAAATGATTTATGTTGTAACATTTTTAAAAAAAATTCCTTATCTAAACATGATTATTATTATTTTTATATGCAATATCTTTTCACAGTTGAGACTAAAACACTTTTATGTGTGTAAATAGTTCAACTACATTCAGTTTTATTTGAAAAATAATTTCCTTTCCACAATCAGGTAAGATTATTATATTTTTTATTCATCATTCATTATAATGGATGTTTTTTATTCAAGAGTTAATGAACATTTTATCTAAAATTTATGTACTTTAACATCATTTATTTCGAAAATGAAATAATGTCACGTTGCATCAATATGGAAACTAAGATAAATGTTTCAATCAAACTTATTAAAAACGTGAATCATTACAATCTAGCAATGATAAATAGTGATCTCCACTAGGATGAAATAAGAATCACCCATTCTCATCTCTTTTTGAGTTCTCTATATAACCTTAATATTATTGAAGTTTATTGTATTAAAATACATGTATTTTGTATGAATATTGTATTTAATACACAAGTTAATAAAATAAAACATGGTGAATATACCTAAATTGGATGAAACTTATTTCTTCTTCAATTGATTGTAATTTCTTTTCATGCGTGCATTCATTCAACATAAGAATTAAATATCCTACTATTCATTATTCTACCTTTTATTTTTTTGAAGGATTTCATAACGGATATTTTGAATTTAGATTATACATGGGATATTTATTATTTTCATTCAAAATTTTAACCATAAGGGGTGGAGAAAATGGTTTCAATGATTCATCATCTTATTGGTTAAGTATAGATAAAAATTTCATGTGAATCATACCAATTTTATTTATTTGGCATTCTAAAAATAGTGATAAAATTTCTGGTAAGGATAATAAAATAATATTTATTGGTAATTTCTTATCAAAGTGGAATCCCAATTTCTATAACCAATCAATATACCCCAAAATTTTTAATGGATGATTAGTAGCTATATTGATTTATTCCAATTTACATTGATATATTGAATTGAAAATCGTAATTATTTCAAGCATTTCATTATTTTTCTAAATTGAGAGAAGATGATATATTACAGTGTAAGAACCGATGTATTTATGTTATATCATTAACTATCTAGACATGATTGAAAATATAATATAATGGATATAGGAAGAATCATCAACATATATTGGGTAGGCATCCTTTTCACCTTTTTTCACCAATTGGGGTGGAAAAAAGGAATAGGGGATTCAAATAAATATTAAAAAAATTCAGATAATATTACATCCCATTAATGGCTACACTATATCTAGAAATTAGCGATTGTTTAGAAATAACTTGAGTTGAGTAATGATCGCACTATTTTTTTGGATTTTATTCCAATTTTCTATAAAAACTAAAATATATTTTTAGGAATTTACATGATTAATTTTTTTTGAGAAATAATAATAAATAATTTTATTAATTCTCCAACTATTTTATCATGTCTCAATATCCCTAACCATGGAACTTGGAATGTCTTGTTTCTTTGACATGTGTGTCAAGGATCCATATTTCCCTTCATTATGTTGCAATCATTGGCCTGGTAAATCATAAGAAGTTATTTAGGCATTTTAACTTTCAAAATTTGGTCTTACAACACCTTGACTCATTGGGTGGACCCCCAATAATTAAATCCTAACATGGATTTCCTCATCACTTTCCACCAAATTACACCTTGAATAGAAAGGGATACTCCTCCTAATGTGAAATGATAAAGTTAACCCAAAAACTTTATAACAAATCCCCTTATAAAAGTAATTTTCCCATCAAGGATTATTCAAACATGTAGATCTATTGGTTTCATTCCTAATCAAGTAATGGAATGAAAATTTTGACTTTATATTTAGTCGAGTAATTTTAATTTACATTGCATAAATTTTATCTCGTTTTATCCTATACATATCTTATTAAATATTATGTCGATTTTACATAATAACTTAAACATGTTGTACAAAAAATTTATACATAATCAGTTTATTTAAATTACATCATTTCATATTAATTCAATAATTTATGTTATAGATCTCTTCCATCCATAAAATAAGTAAGTAATATGTTATAAATAACAAATTAATTAATGACACAATCATGATATTATATTAAGTTTGATTTATTTAGTGTAAAATAAATATGTCTTTGACCTATGGGAAAATTCTTTATGCTGCTCTTTGGATGAGTTATACAATTCCACATATACACTTGTTAATCACCTGAGTTGGAATAATTATGGCTCCATCTTGATCTACCTCCACATGCCTTGGGATACTCCATTAATTACAAGTATTTATAACTCACACTTAGGTGATAGGAAAAAATGATTGGTTAATGGGGATTACATAAATAACCATAGACACACAGTTCCTACATAATAATGGATGGAGGGATGATGCATATTCCATACAATTATATTTAATATTAAATAATTTTGAAATCGGTTAATAAATTTAATTAAAACATCTGTAACATAAATAGGTCTTAGTCAGGCTTATGAATGGTCATACATAAAATGAATATAAAAAATTAAAATCAGTTAGCATTCATTTCTTATCCTTTATTTATTATTAAGTTAAACATGTTTGAATTTTCTAAATAAATAATTAATTATTTAATTAATTTCATCTTAAAGACTATATGAATTTATTGAAAGATACCCATCATTAATTCCATTCATGGAAAATTAATGGAATAACTAATAATCAAATATTAATTAAAATAAATTAATTTAGAATTAGAAATTCATTAAAACCATTATGAAATTATCTAAAAAACTAGGTATTCCAATCAATAAAATAAGGTTTTAATGATGAAATTTTTAATTTAATGTAATTTAATTCTATCCTTTATTAGGAAACTACACAACATGTACTTACAAGATACACATCTTATACCTGAGTTACATGCTTGGGGATTCAAATGTGTAGCTTAGCTAGACTGCACGATGTGTAAAATCCAGTTACACTATGCATATCAGTCAAGTCATGTGTCAGTGCAATGCACTAAATAACATATCATGCTCATCAATCACAACTACACAATGTGTACATATCTGCTACATGTCGTGTATTGATCATGTTGTATGCATACATTATTCACTTAATGGATCAATGTGTATTTTTGGTTCAAGAAATTAGGGACTACATGTATTGTACACCACTTACACATCATGCAAGTCATTAATGCTCTAGGATGTCATTATCATGTTGTTTGACCTTTTATAATTAGCACACAGATTGCACGAATTTTTTATCTATCCCATGTAGACTACACGACATGTATTCTTGCTATACATCATGTAATATAACATTCCTTGTTTCATGTTGGATTGGTTTACACATGGTTTTCAATAAATGCACTATGTGTAATTACTTATCAGTGCGTCTTGTATCCCGCGACACAAACAGGTGCAGTGCATCTGGGTACATGGTATGTTCATCGGCAACACATCGTGTAATCCCATGCTATACAAGAATATTCCTTAAAACATCTTGATGTCATCTCCAATCATTATTCATATGTTTTCGAATATAAGAAATTATTAATAATAAATGATAAAATTTAAATGTAAAATAAATATCAATTCAAAATGGATTAAAGAATGAATAATATTAAATGAAGAATTCAACCATGATTTCACAAATTGATAAAAAATAATATAAAAAATATAAAGTTAAAAGGTGACTTCTTTGACTAAACTTTTTTGTTTTGGGCATAGCAGAAACACCTTTGGTGCGTGTTAAAATAATTTTTTTATTTATTGTGAAAAACAAAGAGAGAGGATATTTGATGTCAAATTTATTGTTAATTTATTTTTATCAAGAAGAAATTATTACTTCATCATATTATCCTTTCATCGATGAAGTTTCTGATCTTATGAAACACATTTTGGTTTAAATTTGTTTTACTATAAGGACTCAATTGTAGAATCCCACTATTGGTGATCCTCACGCACAACATTGATCTCTGAACAATTCCAATTTATTTTCAAGTGCTAGCATGGCGAATAAAATTTACTTCATTGTTCGAATTCATCGCTCCAAGATCCCTTAGGATTGAATGAGTTCTTATCATTCTTGAGGGGAATAAGGGAAGAATTCAATAGATAGATAGAGAGAGTAGTATATTGTGTGCAACTATCCTCAATAATAAATATTTTGTTAACTAGATTGAATAGACATAGACATCTTTTCATAGAGCTAGGTTTTTTGATAAAAAAAATTTAAATAAATACCAACCATTAAATAATATTATAATCTTTAATAAACCCCAAGTCATATAATAATAATAATAATATAATTATTATTATTATATCTTGCACTAACTTGTACAAAGATAAATATTATTCTACCATATTGTTGATTATGATTTATCACCAGATGCGATATTGGTTCCCTCAAATTCATGATCAATTTTTAAATACAAAAACAAATAAACTATACACATAAATAAATATTTTATTTAGAAACCTGAGAATAAATATTTAATAAATAAAAAACATTTATCCACAATCCAACTAATAAATAATTATTGAATATTTTGGTAATTAAATAAATTATTTATTTAGTGAATAAATAATTTTTTATTACCTTATGAATATTATTGATCAATAAAAATTGAATAAAATTATTCCTAAATCATGAAAATTACATTTATTCAAATAATTAAATTCAAATAGAATTTAATTGGGATCAAAAGATACACTTAGTGTGTTACCCTTAAGGATTATTTCTCGTTTGCATTAGGTAGGTATGCATAAAGTCCAAGATTACTATATAGTAATGGGTCAAGGCACCCAAGAGAAAAAATTTAATGCTACAACATTAGTAACCACATATGAACACTCGTTGTGTAATATAATTTGATTTTCTCAATATCTCGTCAAGAAGGTTTCACATATGTATCATCAACCTCTATGCATCATATTCATGACTTTTACTATCTGAAATAAAAATCATTATACCATGAAAATGTAATTTATGAAAAAATTATATTTTAACGAAAGAGATAAGATGTCAAATTTTTTAAGGATGGAAGGGAAAAATCCTTCCTCGACTTATCCCTTAATAACATTCCATTCATGAATCAGCCAATATAGCCTACTTCACACTAAAATTTAGCATGATAGTTTTTTCATCTAAATCTAAGTGTATGAGTCATGACATAAATTAATGATAATAATGATTTCTATGGACCATTACACATACTCATAGATAGGAATATCTGATGACAGAAAAACATGAAGAATTCCTAATTGTGGGTTTGTCCTCCAATTCTCCCTTCATCAAGATTACCAAGTATGATGTTCATAGAGAGAAGCCTCATGTGCTTATGTGTACTCACACTTGACAGTCTATGTTCTATGTTCTCTTGAATAGTACGTTATCTGATCAAAGATCTAGTTTTAAGATTGTAATCACATCATTTCAAGGTTCCAATCATATTGGAGAACGTTTTTGAACATTTCAATTCAAGGGATTCTCTTAGGCATTATTGCATCAATTTTAAGTATAAGAACAGTCCATAAGTGATAATATATTTGAATTAGTATTATTTTATATGATTATACATGTAATCTTAAGTAAAAAAATTAAATGGTTCTAGGGAACCAACTATAACAATATAGTGACTAATAACTTTGAAACATATTATTACATGATTTCAAGTATAAATATACAACAAGTATAACCCAAATGATCATGAGGCCAAGTATATTTAAAATAATATGTTCATATTGCATCAAAAAGAACTTAAATCATAACATCCTTATTTTTTTCTCCATAATAAGCTCCTAAAATCTATTTGAGCTCCTAAAATAGTATGGGAAATCCTAGGGAATACATAAAGAAATGGGTAAGATAAAAATACCAGAAATGGAATAAACATTATAAGGAAAAATAACATATGAGTAAAAGGTATAACATCATATCATAAAATAGAAAGATCATGAGTAATCACATGGAAACTTAACAAAAATTACATGGTACCATACAAACATGGTAACATAAGAAATGTGGATGTAACACAAATCATTATAAACACATGATTCATGGATAAATTAGTAGAAAATATCATATGGTGGAAAAATTCCTATAATATATTATTATTTATCCCTAATCCCATACCTGACATCTCATGAGACTATAATTTAACCCATGATATTGGGGCGCTATCAAGGTGCACCCATTATATAACCTATATCGAGCTCACTTGGTGTTATATGGGCTCACCCATCACAACATGTTCATTTTAAATGTGTTCTACAAAAAGTAAATAAATCTAACATCATAACATAATAATTTCTCATGGAAGGAAAATGGGTATCATAATCATGCCTCATATCATAATCAAAAGAACTTTCCTAATGAAGGTATTTGAGAGATAAAAATAAGGCATTTATTAAACCATCAATGTAAGGTAGAATATTCATGGTATATTTTTGAGAGACATATATACATAATTTAGAAGTAATAAATAATATCAAATTTTGTCTTCATTGATGAAAATGTATTAAAAATATCACATGGAATATTTCATGAGGAAAATACCCTTTTTAGTCAAAACAACCACTTTTAAAAACAATGATCTTCTATAATATTAAAAAAATATTATTTAAAAAAAATAAAGGAAACTTGTAAAGTAATATTCAAAAAATATTGAGTGTTCATGCTATTGGTAAATTCTTTTCATGTCGAGTACATAAAACAAAGATCCCTTTCTCATTTTCGGTAAAAAGTAAAAAAGTTCCTTGTTTAGAAAATGATAAAAAGATTGCATTTAAACCATTTTTAAAAAATTAACACAAAGGTAAAAATTAATTTTTACATCCTTAGGAGAATATTGAAATTATTTTTAAAAAATGATTTTGAAAACATGAAAGAAAACATATTTTTAACTGAAAAGAGGTATAATGTTGTATTTTTTTAAAAATGTTTTCTCAAACATTTGTAGTACCAGATAGAGGAAGATGGTACTATTAACATAAATTTCATGAATAAATATAGGACAAGTAATTAAAATTATTTTATTAAACAATGATCAAATAATTTCTTATAATTTAAATTCAAGCATAAATAATCCTGATTGAAATGAGATTGAAACGTAAAGTGTTCCATCTTTAGTGACTTTTGAATCATAACTACCATGAATGTATTAAATATATTTTAACATAAAATAACATAACTTATGAATTATTCATGAAATAATATTTAAAGGTACACTATATACATTTTAAAAAAAATAGGTGCATAAAATAAAATCTTTCTCAAATAATGAAGTTTTTAGACGAAACCATTACCCCGAGTCCAAACATTTTCTCATTTGTATTTTATATCCTATAAAATAAACATATATGATTTTTTTTCATGAGGTAAATTTATACGATTAATTTCATATAAATAAACCATTTACTTCATTTATTTTAATGACATATTTAACTAGTTAATCAGTTTTGTCCATGTTGGGAGTTTTTTAGGACGCTTGGTTTATAAATTCCAAATGATATCGATGTGTTTGTTGTAGTCAAAAGTGATATTTTTACATAATATATAGAATAATAATAATTAAATAATTATATTTTTACACAAAAATTATAATTTTAAAAATAACAACTAATTATGGTTATGAAAAATGAACTTTTTTTAATTATGGAGATGGTTGGTCAAACGTATGCATGTGTAACATTTCTATTTTTCAAAGATCATGACAGAAAGAATGTAAGTGTTTTTTAAAATTCCGAAATGATTTTAATATTTAAAATTGTCATATTATTTATTCAAATTCAGATACATATAACATCATTGTGATTTGTTAATAAAACAACAAATCCCATCTATTTTTGAGGTTCTAGTCAACCATACCCATGAATGGCATTATAACTTTTTTCCATGGATGGTAAGTAAAGAAATTATATGATATGTTAATTATCCATAATGATTAATATTTCATGAATATAATATATATTAAATAAATCCATCATCCTGAAAATTACTGATATGTGATGATGAAAAAAGAATTTATTTGGTTTGTGAGGTGGTTTTCTATCATGCACATGAATGATGGTTTCATTTCCCATTAGATGGTGGTCGAGATGGATTCAGGTTATCAAATTAGAATAATAAAATATTAGCATATTGGAGATATTTATGTTATTATATCATAATTATTGATAAATATTTGAAGTAGGGAGAAGAAGAAATAAAACAAAGATGGTCGGTTAATAATGGTACCTCTTCTTGGGACCACCTATTTGGGATTATAACTAAATCCTTACAAGATTGGATTTATAATAAAAAGTATTCCAAGATGCGGATATATAATTAATCATTGTATATGGACATGTATTAGCTGAACTAATTGGTTTATAAAAATTAAAGGAGAGGAGATAGGTTATGTTTTTATAAGGGACGATGAGTGAGATTCTTTTAAATAACCAAAATTGTTCAATAAAGGGAAGTCACTCTCAAGACAAGTACCTAAGAAATTTAAAAATAAAGTATTGAAGGAGATACAAGTCTAATAAAAACTTGTACATTCAAAAAAAATCATTTTTGGAAGTTTTCATTCCATTTACCTCTTTAGTTTACTCTCCACCTCACCTAGTAAACTGGTTTTAAAATTAACTATAGTAATGAATTTTTACTATTTTTCCTATTTGGTATGAACAAAAATTAAGTTCAAATTATTATATAATATTAATTATTCTTATTAAAAATATTTAATCCATTTTATCAAATTAAGATAACATAATTATCATAAATTAATTGAAAATTAAACCTGGAGTCGTGTTGAAAAAACAAATTTCCAGAAAATGCATTTTTCAAGCATTAGATGATATTATAATAACTATATGATAAGTAATAATAAACAAATAAATTTAAATTCATATTTATGTATATATAATATATAAATTTCATTTATTTAATTCCTTATTAGGGGTTATGTAAATTAGTTAAAATAGATAAAAATTAGGCACCTTAAAACAGCTGTAAAATAATGTATAAATATTATTTAAATGAAAATAATTGTTTTAAATATAAATAAATATTATTATGTTAGTTTTTAATAATTATTATTTAATTAATTTATTAAAAATAAATGACACTTTTAAAAAAATTATTATTTTCCATTATTCATGTGACACCCCATGATTTCATAGTACATAGTCTCATTAAAGTAATTCAATATCTTTTGCTCCATACAACACCAAGTTCGAGCGCATCAAAACATACCAAACTACCCGTTCAAAAAGTGGTTATGAATAGTATTAACTGAATTTTGAATCTTATATACTCTATATAATTTTAACATCCATATTATGTGTTTCTTAGACATAATATACGAACAAATTTAATTTTGCAGATAAAAGAAGTATTTTTCAAAATATGCAATTTTATTGTCGATTAGTGGTGAACATTTTTTTAAGAAATATTTGACACTTTTATATTAAATTTGATAAAATTATCTTATTATTTATAATTGGGAAATAAAAATTTAGTTTGGAAAAATTTTTGGTATTTTTCTGATAACTTTCATATATTGATGAATAGTGAAAGATGCTAAATTTTAATTGAAAACAACTTTTTTAATCAAAATAGTTTACTGTGTAAAATTAAAAATATGATTGTTTTTGAAGTATAATTAGATTATATTTTTATCATTTAATACAATTTAGGTCATTATACGTAATTTCACATATAAATTCGGTATATACAAATGTCAATCTTTTGATAGTTTTAACCTTTTAAAAAATTCCGTTTTTTTGTTTGGAAAAGGGAATTAAATTAAAATTAATAAATTCATCTTATATGTTTGGAATTTGGTAAAATAGACTTCATTTTTGAATTCAAAATATCAAAATTATCTTAGGTTGAATTTTTTGTATTTTTCTAAAAACATTCAGTTTTTTATGAGTAGTGAAAAACACTACGTTATTATTTAAAACTGACTTTTTATTTAAATAATTATTTATTTTATTTAAAATTATTTTAATTATAAATAGATATATAATACCTATATATATTAACAAAGTAATTCATTGGATTCATTTTATAATAGTTTTAGATTTATAAGTTTTTATTAAACTTTTTACTGTCTTTTACCCACCTTCTAGGAGCATTTTCAAATTTGCATAAAACATACTTTTACTGCTTCTATGAATTTAATTTCAAAAATATGTAATACATGGTGGACATAATTAAGTAAAATTTGGTTTAATAAGATGAAAATAAATTTTGTTGAATAGTAACTTTTGACTTTTATTTACCATAGTTAAAAGTTAATAGGGTAATTAATGTTAAAAATGATAATATTTTTACCGTAACACATGTGAAAATTATATTGGATAAGTTTTTTTAGACCAAAATTAACCTTACGAAATAAATAAGATCTTTTTGACTCCCTTGGATTAGATTCGGACATTTAATATTATTGTATTTAAAGAAGAGTTAAAAGTGTTAAATTCAAAGTTCAATTACTAAACCATTTTTAATATAGGGTTATACATAAGATAAATTCGAATATAAATATTAATTATAAATATAAAAAGATATCCTGCATCATTGTATTTGATTTATAATTTTTAGACATTAAATAATTAAATTTATTTATGACACAATGATGATGCAGTAATTACCTTCATAATGAAATATTAAAATAATTGATATTATAAATATTAAAATAAATAGAATTTGAAAGTTTTGATGCCATAAAAGAATTTTATAGGTGAATATGACATGTTATGTTTGATTAAATTTATTTGGTTAGAAGTAATCAAGTTTTGATGACTTTCACAAAAACCAAATACAAAATTGTGTCAAAATTGACATTAATTAGTTTTTTTAAAAGATATTATATATTAAATGATATAATATACCTTAAAATATAATGTTCAGCCAAAGGAATTATATAATGATTAATATGTCATTAATAAACCACTTGGGGTTATCTTTCCATTTTATAGTAAGTTTATTAACCATTTATTATAATAATACAAGAGGACATTGTAAAAGTTAAACTTTTTAACATTGAGTTAAATCTAAAAGATAGGGTTAATATATTAAACTAAACATGTCTAAAACCTATTTTTTGCGAGGATTTAGTCACATACCAACCTTTACATAGAAATAAATCATTTTTTAACTATTAAAAACCGAAAATGATTTTATAATAAAATAATATTTCAATCTTTTAAAAAAGTGACCCTAACCTCTCTTATAAAAAGGTACTTCCCCTTCTCTCAAAATAACACCTCCAAATCCATTTGTATCATCCAAACTTTGCCCAAATACCCTCTAAACTATCCTACCATCGACATAGAGGCCTTACATTGATCTTAAATCCATCCTAATGAGCCTTTTGATCAAATCAAAAGGAAACACCCAAAAAAGAGGTAATAATTTCACCACCTCTTTCAAAGTTCTTTTCATCTTCCACATTCTCTTTATTTGTTATTTCCATAAAAAAATAATACCTCCAGTACCTTATACATAATGTGATTTTATTATAAATATGTTACATCCATATTCATTATTCTATCCAACCTATGAATGATAATTTCACCATGCGTTCTTACATACGGCTTACCGTCTCCACATTGTGGTGTAATTTGTTATTCAACACTATGTTATTCGTATAGATATAATGATGAGTAATATGTATATAAATAATTATAATAACATTTTAATGTCTCTTTAAAATTAATATACCATCCAATTCCACACCTTTTAATCATTAAGGAAATGATATCGTCGCTTGTGTGTACGTACGGCTTATCGTCTCCACGACGCGATGAGATTCATTTCCACATTCACCATTCAACGATGATTATAAAAATATATATTATTAATAAGTGTGTAGTATGTGACATAATAGTTCTACTGAATATATATATATATATATATATAAATTACATATATATTATTCACAAATTTCCGTTCAATACGATATGAAAATGGAAACAACGTTTATGCGTACGTTTGGCCTACCGTCTCCATAAACAGTGTTTTCCATTTCATATATATCTATTATACATTTTTATATTTTAAATATATATGATATATAAATCATGTATTATATTTTGGAGTTATTTAAATCATGATATAAGTGATACGATGAATAATAAAAAGTTAAAACTCGTACAATAAAGAAAGTGATTATTACCTGAAATGTTAATTTAACAAGGAAATCATTATTAAATGGGTTGTATAAAGTCATAAATGAATCATGTATGATATAATAAATATGAATATGGTTATGGTATAATTTAATAACATATTATAATCCTTATAAAGGAAGTTAAAAATACCATCGACCAAAGGAAAGTGTATGGCAATGGTTAATTTCACAATCCCTTTATTTTCCGAGGTTGTTTTTATGTGAGTATCTGTTAGGACCACTTTATCATCCACATCCATGTTTCATAAAAATATTTTCAAAAGAAATATTCGGAGGTTTTATGGAATGGAACCTTTAACTAGATCATCATTTTAAATGGTTTAAATATTTATTCTTCTAAATCATTCTCATTTTTGTCCATGTTTTCAAAATGGTTTTATGGATTAATTTATATGGACATGAATGTTTTAAAATGTTAATTCCTTTAAAAAGTTTTAATGTGGTATGGGAAACTTTCATTAAAAAATTTATTTACTTTTATTCCTTTCTAAATTGTGTCTCTTTTAAATGTTTTCTTGAAAAAGGGATATTTCTCTCAAAAAGTTTTACTAATCATTTTCAACTATGTCCACATCCTTTTTGGATATTATTCTTGATTGAGGTTGATTTATTATCAATATAATATTCAATATTGTATTGAATGAGTTATGATATGTTTGAATGTGGATGTGTAAATTTTATACAACTCATCATTTATGGTTAATGTATTGATATTTTGTATTCTAGTTTTAATACGAATGTTTATGTTTTGTTTCAGCCTTTTCATATGAGGAATGTTTTGGACTTAGTATGTGATGGGTGGAGCCCACTATAGCTCCTCAATGCATCAGTAGGTCTCATGAGACAATTATATGTGGAATGGGCTAAGGCCTTTCCTTATTTGATTTATGGTTTTGGTCGAGGCCTTAATCAATTTTAAATGTCTTTGTCGAGGCCCTGAAAAAATGTTTCAGAATTCCCTACATTATACATTCCCTCATTATGAAAATAATATTTTCAGTTCATGTGGTTATTAGACTAGTATAATACGCATGACTATGTTTTATTGTGGGATTATTTACTCATCTTGTATTTCTGCCAAAAAAGTGTTCATGTTTCTTATTTGTAAATGCATGTGTCGTCAATTATTCACTATACCTATTGTTTATGTTGTCTTCTGCTAAATTTATTACCCTTACTGAGCATCTAAGCTCATCCCTTTCATATGTTTTGTTTTACCTGTATTCCAAGAAGTGTATTGTGATTGAAATGCAGGTTTAAGCTAGGGGAATAAAGGAATTTTCAAAGGATTATATATGTTGTGTTATTTTTTGAATGTTTAATGTAACGTTCATGTATGCAATCTATTTTCCATGACTGCTAAACTAATCTCTCCTTCGGCACATGATTCATTATAATCTTTCTAATGTATTAAAATAATGTACCGGCTCTGGTCCTCTGGGATTGGGGCATTATAGTTTGTATCAAAGGAATTTTAGCAACAAAATTGGAAATAGATTAAGATAAACTCTGATTAGAGAACATTACCCTAAAATAGACATTGAGGATTAGTATAGAATAACTTCCTATAATTTTGGTAATGTAGAGATTTTGTGTATTTTCCAAGCAATAAATCCATGTCTGGATATGAGCAGATAGAGGTGGCTCTGGCATAGATGTACCTAGGAGTGAAAACTCTGACAAGGAGTTTCGGGCTTGACTTGGGGTGTCCTGGTACACGACAACGGGCCTTACTACAATATTGGTTATGAAACTCTCTGCGGATATTCTTTGGATAATTCTCACTTTCTTTACATGCCATTATGAAGGATTATGAGTAAATACATCCTCAAAGAAACCATTTTTGGATTATAGATTATATTCATAATCATTTAAATTTACTTTAGGTATTTTACAATTTTGGAATTATGAATTGTGATTCATAAAATAACTTAATGTATGCCATTATTTAGAAATGGTGCCCAATAAAAGGAATGAGAACTCCATAAATATACATGATCCAAAGAGTAAGAAGTATCATATCCTTCATGGAATTAAGCCATCATTTAGAGTGGAAATAGTCTCCCACATATTCTCCTCATAGGAAGAAATAATATCTTGTGTTAATAGGATAAGTAAATAATATTACAGTCTTATGGCTTTGATGAGATGCTAGAGAAGAAAAGGATTGTAGTGAGAAAGATGGATTAAGTGAAGAAGGGAAAGAATGATTTTCCCCTATGTGATAGTTGTGGAAATAATCACATTGGTAAATACTTAAAGGGAATGGGAGTTTGTTATATGTATGTAGAAAAAGGACATAAAGTACGTGATTACAAGGGTAACAAAAAAAGTTTCCAATGTATAATGATTCATCTATAAAGAGTAGGGACACTACGCGAATGAGTGTCCAAATCATTAGAGTATACCCAAAATGATAATTTTCATAACATTAAAGTTATGATACCAACATAGATGAAGAGGAATGACTACTGTTCTTATGTTTTTATTAATGAATTATTTCATTTGATTGTTTTATCAATGATGTACTAGTTATAATAATTATCGAGTATATAAGGATAGTAATGCAGTGCCATTTCATTAAGGATTTGAAATTGTGTGGTACTAAGAAAATTGACTCAATAGCAAGATAAACATTTTGGGAAATACATTTTTGAAGGAAAGATAAACATTAATATGGTTCTAATACTGATTTAGTGATTTGGGAATAAGATATAATTGACCTGGATAAATTATATTTGATATTCTTGACTACTTTGACACTAATTAATTGTTTGTTTATTATATTATTGTAGGAGTCTACAACATTTTTTTATATAAGGAGTGTATCAAGTATTATATAAGGAATAAAGGACAATGAATTTAATAAATATGTTTTTATGGAAATTCAGGGTGTTACTGTGTTTTAAAATAATGCATGATGAAGGTATTCACATGGTTTTACATTAAGAAAAATATCTTCATTATATTTACCTTCCTTATAAATTTTGGATTGTGAGTTTGGACAGATGTATTTTGGATAAAACTAAAGGATGGAATGGATTAAGTTGAAACTGGATACTATTTGTAAGGTTAAAGTAGTTCTTAAGATTATTTTTGAAACCCTGTACGAATAGGATAAATAGAATATTTTTGAATTATATTGTCTTTTAGAGTGAAAGATGAGTTTTTGGTAGCAATTAGTTGAAAGATAAATCTCTACATGTCCAGTATATTATTTTCCTCTTATTCTATGAATAAATTAATTATTAAACATTCGGGAAGGGATCTTAAAACCAAAAATGTGTTATCCTAATACCTTATGTTTTGTTGAACTGATGATATTTTAAATCATCAAAGATTTATGGCTTTGAGGCCCTCAATTTTACACTTTTTGTGATTCATGAACTCAACCACTTCCTATAAATATTTATGTTTTTCTTCCAATTATATGTATCTAATTTCGATCAATGTTCTTCTAATCGAGATCATAATTTTGTTGTGACTTTTTCATTTCCCTTTCCCTCTTATTAAGACTAAATTTTATTAACCCAATTTTCAATGTGGCTTTTCCGAAATGGTATTTTTATATTTTTATCCTTTTATTTTCAAAGAAAAATTTAAAATTGTGAGGATACAATTTACTGAATGAGGGTAGAATGTAACACCCCATAATTTCATAGTACGTTATCTCATTAAAGTAATTCAATATCTTTCATTAAAGGCAATAACAAGTTCGAGCACACCACAAATTACCAAACTAGCCATTCAAAAAGTGGTTATGAGTATATTAAATGAATTCTGAATATTATATACTCTATATAATTTTAACATCCATATAATTTGTTTCTTAGACATAATATAAGAACAAATTAAATTTTTTAGATAAAAGAAGTATATTTCAAAAAATGCAATTTTACTGCCGATTAATGGTGCAACTTTTTTTAAATGAAATATTTGAAACATTTATATTAAATTTTACAAAATAAACTTATTATTTATAAGTGGAAAATAAAAATTTAGTTTGGATAAATTTTGGGTGTTTTTCTGATAACATTCATATTTTGATGAATAGTGAAAGATGCTAAATTTTAATTGAAAAAACCTTTTTAATAAAAATGATGTATACTGTTAAATTAAAAATTTGAATGATTTTGAAGTATAATTAGATTATATTATTATAATTTAATAAATTGTAGGTAATTATATGTAATTTCACATATAAATTAGACATAAACAAATGTCATCTTTTGATAGTTTTAACCTTTCAAAAAATCCATTTTTTTGTTATGACAATCAAAATTAATTTTAAATTAATAAATGCAACTTATATGTTTTGAATTTGATAATATATACTTCATTTTTTAATTTTGAATATGAAAATTATCTTAGGGTTAATTTTTGGTATTTTTCTGAAAACTTTAAATTTTTGATGAATAGTGAAAAACATTGCATTGTTATTTAAAATCGACTTTCTATTTAAAAAATTATTTATTTTATTTAAATTTATTTTACATAAAAATAGACATATAATACCTATATAGGTTTAATTAAATTAATTGGAGTCATTTTATTATAACTTTATATATATATAATATTATTGAACTTTTTACCGCCTTTTACCCAACTTCTTGGAACATTTTCAAATTTTCATAAAAGATAATTTTACAGCTTATGTGAATTGAATTTCAAAAATCCAAGAGAAAATGTTTACATCAGTAAGTAAAATGTGGTTCAATAAAATGAAATTAATTTTTTGTGAATAGTGACATTTGACTTTTATTTACCATAGTTAAAAGTAAATAGGGTAATTAAATGTAAAAATGATATTATTATTACCCTAACACATGTCCTAATTCTATTGGATAAGATTATTTCGACCAAAATCAACCTTAGGAATAAAATATGATCTTTTTACCCACTTGGATTAGATGAGGACATTTATTATTATTTTATTTAAAGAAGAGTAAAAAGTGTTAAAATCAAAGTTGAATAACTAAACCGTTTTTAATATAGGGTTATACATAAGATAAATTATACTATAAATATTAATTATAAATCTAAAAAGATATAATACATCATGGTATTTTATTTAAAATTCTTATAAATTAATTATTTAAATTTATTTATGGCACAATGATGATGTAGTAATTACCTTCTTAATGAAATATTAAAATAATTGACATTATAAATATTAAAATAAATATTATTTGAATGTTTTGATACAATCAACGAATTTTCTAGGATAATATGACATGTTAGGGTTGATTAAATGTATTTTTTTTGAAGTAATAAATTTTTTATGACTTTTACAAAAACCAAATACTAAATAGTGTAAAAATTGACATAAATTTGTTTTTAAAACAAATATTACATTATTAAATGATATAATATTTCTAAAAATTTAAGAATCGTCCAAAGGACTTATATCATGATTAATATGTCATTAATGAGCCACATGTGGTTATCATGTAATTTTATAGTAAGTTTTCTAACCATTTATTTTAGTAATACAAGAGGACATTGTAAAATTTAAACTTTTTAACTTGGAGTTAAATCTAAAAGATAGGTTTAATATGGTGAACTAAAATTGTCTTCAACCTGTTTATTGAGATTATTTAGACCCATCAACACCTTGGCTTCGAAATAAATCATTTTTAAACTATTAGAAACCAAAATTATTTTATAACAAAATAATATTTCAATATTTTTCAAAAGTGACCCTAACCTCTCTTATAAAAGGGCACATTCCCTTATCTCAAAATCACACCTCCAAAGCCATTTGTCTCATCCATCCCCAGCCCAAATATCCTCTAAGATGTACTCCCTTCGACCCAAAGTCCTTAATTTTATCATAAAGCCAGTCTAAAGATCCTTTTGATCAAATCAAAAGGAAACACCCAAAGAAGAGGTAATAATTTCCCCACCTCTTTCAAAGTTATTTTCTTCTTCCACTTTATCTTTCTTTGTAATTTACATAACCAAATAATATCTCCATTACCTTATACATACTGTGATGTTATTATAAATATTTTACAACCATATTCATTATACTATTCATCCTATGAATGATAATGTCACCATGTGTGTGTACGTACGACTTTCCATCTCCCCGCCTTGGTGTAATTTTTTATTCGACACTATTTTATTCGGATGGATATAATGATGAGTAATATGTATATATATATTGTAAATAACATTATAATGTCTCTGTAAAATTAATATACCATCCAATTCCACACATTTTAATCATTAAAGAAATGATATCGTCGCTCTTGTGTATGTATGGCTTACCATCACCACAATGCGATGATATTCATTTCCACATTCACCATTCAAAGATGATTATAAGAATATATATTATTATGAAGTATGTAATATATTAAATAATAATTCTACTTAATATATATATATTACATATATCTTATTCACTTAGTTCTGTTCAATACGATATGAAAATGGAAACAGCGTTTATGCGTACGTACGACCTACCGTCTCCATAAATGGTGTTTTAACTTTCATATCTATCTATTATACATGTTTATATTCTAAATATATATGACGTATAAATCATGTTTTATATTCTGGAATTATTTAAATCATGATATAAGGGATACGATCTAGAGTAAAAAGTTAAAACTCGTACGATAAAGAAAGTGATTATTACCCAAAATGTTAATTTTACATGGAAATCATTACTAAAAGGGTATTATAGAGTCATTAATGAATCATGAATGATATAATAAATATTAATATGGTTCTGGTATCAGTTAATAACATATTTTGGTCCTTATACAGGAGGTTAAACGTACCCTCGACCAAAGGAAAGTGCAATGTAAGTGTTAATTTCACAATGTCTTTATTATCCAAGGTTGTTTTTACGTGAGTATATATTGGGACCTATTTATCATCCACGTCTGTGTTTCATAAAAATATTTTCAAAAGGAATATTTTAAGGTTTTATTTAAGGGACCCTTTAACTAGATCATCATTTTAAATGGTTTAAATATTTATTCTTCTAAATCATTCTCATTAATTTCCATGTTTTCAAAATGGTTTTTATGGATTTATTTATATGGACATGAATGTTTTAAAATGTTAATTACGTTAAAATGTTTCAAAGTGTTATGAAGTAATTTTATTCAAAAATGTATTTAAATTTATTCCTTTCTAAATTGTGTGACTTTTAAATGTCTTCTTGAAAAAGTGACATTTCTCTCAAATATATTACTAGTAATTTTCAACAATGTCAACATCCTTTTTGGATATTATTCTTGATTGAGGTTGATTTAATATAAATAAAATCATCAATATTGTATTGAATGAGTTCTGATATGTTTGACTATGGATGTGTTATTCTTATACCATTCATTGTTTATGGTTAAATTATCGACATTTCATATTCTAGTTTTAATACGAATATTTATGTTAGTTTTAACCTTTTCATATGAGGAATGTATTGGCCTTAGTATGTGATGGGTTGAGCACACTATACCTCCTCAATGCATCGGTAGGTCTCATCAGAAAATTAGACATGGAATGGTTCACGGACTTTCCCAATTAGATTTATGGTTTTGGCTGAGGCCTTAATCAATTTTAGACATCTTGGCTGAGGCCTTGAAAAAAATGTTTCAGATTGTCCTTCATTATACATTCCCTTATTATGAAAATAATATTTATGGTTCATGTGGTTATTCAACTAGTAGAATACCCATGACTATTTTTCGTTATTGAATTACTTACTGAGCTTATATTTTTCCATAAAGTGTTCATGTTTATTATTTGTAAACGCATGTGTTTTCAATTATTCACTATGCCTTTTGTTTATGTTATCTTTTGATAAATTAATTTTCCTTATTGAGCATCTGATCTCACCTTTTTCTTATTTTTTATTTTCCCAGGATTCCAAGAAGTGTATTATGATTAAAATGTAGGGTTAATCTAGGGTAATAATGGCGTTCTCAAAGGATTACATATGTTTTGTTTTTTGATTAAATGTGTATTGTAATGTTCATGCATGTAATATATTTTCCAAGACTACTAAACTAATCAGTCCTTCAGGACATGATTCCTTGAAATCATGCCAATGTATTAAAATAATGCACCGGCTCTGGGATTATATGGTCGAGGCATTACAGTTAACTAGAAAACCAATATTTTCTGAAAAATCCTAAAATTTCACCGTAAGTAAATTTTGATATGATTATTTAAAAAATTATGTCCATATTATAAAATAAAATTTCTAAATGTTACATAAATTAATTATAATATTTTCTCTCAAAAATCAATAAAAATATTTTTTGGAGAAAACATACTATTTTATAGAAAAAAAAATCTTTATTTCAAATTAAATGGTTATTTCCTAATAATTTATCAATAAAATCATATTAATTATGAAATTTGTAAAAAAAATTAATAAATCATTAAATCCTTTTTATGACCTCTAATTTAATAGTTGTGTTATGTAAGTCATATTAAAACAATAATAATATGGTATTATATCTCAGTTCATTTAAATTTAGTGTTTCATGTTGTACGCTATCTAACATGGTGTTATTTTAAAATATATAAGTGTTACAACAATCAAATGTACAAAAAATTGAGATTATACCATTGAAACGTGATATCATTTTTTAGGAACAACCAGTATAAATCATGGATAGTAGAGATAAAGTACTATGAAATAAGACCACTCACCTGGATAATGTTCTCTAGATAAATCATAAGATCATGTAAGAAACATGAGAAAATTAGGGATTAATGAGTCAAACATACCCTCATTTTATTACATTAGATTAAAAAAGCTAATGGGAAATTGTTTTATAGTGGTAGAATGTAACACCGTATGATTTTATCATATATTTACCTTTAAATAAATATTTTGTTGAATACCTTGTTTCAAACTCAAGAACATATTGAAATGAACTATGATATATTTTATTAAGATAAAATATAATAATTTAAGATAAAAATTAATACATTATGTGAAGTTGAAACATCACAAAGAAAACTATAGTAGGAATAAATCCATATGTAAACAAAAAGACCATGAACATGAAATCTTTATCATCATGGTTAACCAAAAAGACCATAACCCCAATTATTAATATATAAATAATGAAAATAATTATAAATATAATATACATGTTGAGAGAAAGTTAAATTATTAGGATAAATTATTTTAGAGATGAATGTAAGGCTATATATTAAAATAAAATCTAATTGTTATATATATGGTCATTGGACATATGGCTGTTGAAAATAAGTATGTTGGATATAGAATTACTGGGTATGACATTATCTAATAGGTATATTTAATTTATTAAATTTTTAGTAAAAATTTAAAAATAATATAATTCAAAAATAATAAATAATTAAATAAAAATGATAATATTTAACTAAAATATTTTATTATAAAAATATATTATTATTTGTTACATATTATTATTATTATTATTATTTTAAAATAAATATTGTACATATTTATAGAATTTAAATAAATATTATAATACCTATTTATTGATAAAGTTATATTTTTATAAGATAAATAATTAGATTTAAGGTGATGTTATTAAAATCATTTAATGTTAAAAGGGGATATTTTTCAAAAGAAATAATTTTAAATGTGTTTTAAATTTTTATATCAATAAATTAAATAGATACTTTTTAAATGATGACTAAAATTTAAATTTTCAATAAAAATAAATAGTGTAACAATTATTTAATTAGTAATTGATTGAAATAATAAAAATAACATTTAATTTTTAAGTAATTTTTCTTCAAAAATAGTTTGTCCTTTCGATATTATGCAGTCATTTAACATTTATTTTTTTATTTTTAAAAATTTATCTAAATTAAATGAATTAAAAAAATTAAATTCTAATATAAAAATTTGGTATGTAGGTTAATTTTATTTTTAAGCATAAAAATAAGTTACCAAGGTAAAAATTGAGTTACCATGCAAAATGTAAAATAAGGTTAAATGGGTTAACTAAATGGTAAGGACTAAAAATTTCATTAATAATTATCTCTCAACTATATTTATTTTGATATTAATGACCAATAACAATTATTTTCTTTTTTGGATCCTCTTTAAATGTAAAAATAAATTCCTTGCTGATTTAGGAATGGGTATTTTTGAAAATACTACTCAAATATCACCTAGAAACGGACACTGTATCTTCCCCTACCTAAAAACCAATTACCTTTATTTATCTCTTGAATATAATAGCATTTTACCTCTCATAAATCCTTATTATAAATATTTCTGATCTTTATTCCACGAAAGAAGGCTATATCCTTCATTCTAAAGGAACCTCTTTCCAGAAGGAAAGAATTCCTCAAAGTACCTAGTTCTTCACTATATTTTTCAGTTACTATATTATTTACAATATTTATAATTATAATTTTCCAAATTAATGATGATATATTATGATAATTAATATTTTTTCAAATTGATATTACTATTATATAACTTTATACTCTAACTCATTAATTAGTATAACATGTTTTTATTTGGGTCGGTTCAACAACCTGCATGAAAAATGCTATACTAACTTCATGGTTCCCAGTATTAATGATTATTGAGATAGTAATATTTGTAACATATAAAATTAAATAGTAATTTATGTTATGAATATTGATCTAGATGCATGGCATAAAAAATGAATTATCATTATAATATAACTCATTATTATCGGTAAACAATATAAAACAAGTCAATGATAGATTATATATTTGTGAACCATACCCATACCTTAAATTAAATAAAAATTGTGATACATAAATCATTGGAAAATAAATTCAAGTACCTTGAATAATCAGGGGATGATTATATTGGTATCAAATAATGAGGATCGACATTTCCATTCTAAAACTAGTTTGAAATAATGAAAATAATAATATTTGATAATGAAAATAAATAATAACTAACTAATATATGTGAAATGAATGATTATAATTTAATAGTAAAAATGATATTATTTATGAATAAGTTTCTGATATATGTTATTTATATGGTTATGTTTATTATAAAGGAGGTTTAAACACTTTTATGGAAGAGGGGGTAAATGTAAATGTATTTTTTCAATGTTACTTTGAAATTGAGATTTTTTATGTTTAAATGTCGATTCGGTGAAATTTCATTTTATTTATGTATAAAAAAAATTATTTTCTTTTGATATTTTTATTTTTAGGGTTTACATGTCTTCTCACCATTTAACTTTCTTATAGTACATAATTTGACGGAATGGATGTTTGTTAGTGGAGCCATCCTTATCTCTTATTTTTTGTCATGTATCTTTCTCATCCATGCACAAATTATTTATATTTTTTTATATATGTATTCATCTCTTCCTATATTACTAATAATTTTCTTTTTAATTTGAATGTAATTTTTTTTACGAAAGTAATATTCTTTTAATGATATTTGTATGGATGTTTTCTACCAAATTTGACATTTTTTACAAAATTGTGAAAGGAATCTCTTTTTTTCAATTTTATAAATGAATTCATTTTCATGCTATAATTTTTTCATTTTTATTAAGAAAATTACACTCTTATTTTCCCTAGTTTATAAAATTAATTTTTATTCCCATTATTTTGTAAAATATTTTTTTATAAAAAAAATTATAAACACCAAAGGATATTTCTTCTCATTTCTCAAAGAAATTTTTTATTACTCTTATAAAAGTGATTTAATCTTTATTAACATCCTTTAATTCTTCTTATGATTCACTTGGGATATTATATAATTATAAAATTCAACTTCTTTCTCTGTATGGGTTATGATAATATCATATAGAATTTTTCATGAAACCCATTTATTTATCATGTGTTAATTAACTTATGATGTAATTATGATTGTTTTAATATCTAAATGGAACACCCATGTAAGGTTTTTATTTATGTGATAGGTGGGTATTAAATAACCCTTAAATCCATTGGGTAATTTTTCTCTCTCTTGAGATATGTTTTTTGTACATGGTAGGTTAGTCTAAACCCAAAAGGTTAGGGTACACAAGGGTTAGACCAAGCATAAAAAGTTAAGCAGGTGGTTAGACCAAGCCTACTATATTATGGGAAATTAGTTATCCTTTCCCATTATGAAATGAATATATTATTGGTTAACCTTTACACATGTTCTACTCTCATCTTAATTCAATATTTTTATGTTATGAAATAGACCTATGTCTTGTTCACATATTGTTGAATCGTGTTTCCACACTCCCAAAACTCATCTTTTATATCAAAATATTTATATAATGAATCATAGTTTATCAACTATATTTTATTGGTTATGATTTACTCATGTTATATTCATGTACCTTAATTATATTCTCATATGCACTTGTTGGTCTGTTTCTCTATTATGATCTTTGATTGTTATCTCTTATGTTTACCCTTACTAATAATCTAAAATCACCTTTTCTTGTATTTTAATTCCCTAGGTAATAAATAATATTACATTGAATTATTTTTCAAAAGGATATCATATGTGGAGAATTGTTTTTGAAAATATTGAGAAATTATTGTAAAATAATAAGATCATGTAGCTAATTTCCAAAGACAATGAACATATAGGTTTTTCATTGTTATTTAATGTGAGATGAAGGATATATTCTAGTAAAATGATATAATATGTGTATATGTTATTCTTAGATAACCTCATAAATTAACCCTTTGATGGGTATACATGTTTTTGAATAATCCTTTGAGTTATATAGGTTTTCTTATAATGTTCATTGAGGTAATTAATTTTGGTATTGGGTTGGTCTAGTGATGTATTATTCTTCTAGTGAATGATTGAGGTTGGTTAGTGGCCTCATAGGCTTAACCCATGAAATATGGGTATTTTACTAGACCAATAGACTTTGAGATGCATGATTACACATTAAACTAAGTTGTAAGACTGATATAAAAAAAATTCAATTATATTCTTTGAATTTTAATAGACCATTCACCTAAAGTTTTAATTAGAGATATACTATTACCTTACTCCTACTCAATTTTATTGATAAGTCGTCCACCATAATGTCTATTCTGGTTGTATATCATACACCATTCTTATGAATTGGTTATAACTCATTCACTTGGGGTATTTTTATGGTGGTATATCATCCACCTTAGGTATTTTTGGTGGTGTATCATCCACATTTATTTTGGGGGATACATGAAATTGATCCATCATTCACCTAGAGGATATATAATGGTGATATATCATTCACTGAGGGACTATATATTTTTGATTTATAATTTAACAATGGGATATGTTTTGGTGTTGTATCATTCACCTAGGGAAAATTCATTGGTTATGTATCATTAACCTTAGGTACATGAGTTTGGTGATACATCATTCACTATGGGAATGTGTATGTGATATTTGATTCACCAGAGGATACATGTATGGTGATACATCATTAAATTTGTGGTTATGATATGGAATATATTTATTTAGCTTAAGTGATGTAACATTAATTATTAGAACACCTGGAATGAATCCTTGTAAATATATTGTTCACCTGAACTATTGTAATGGGTGGTGATAGAATGTTCACACACATGTTGTGTTTAGACCATGGGAGTATATTTCCATTTCAACTCTAGATAAACAATGTATGGTTTTTTATGGGATTATATATTGTGTAGTCCATGATATGATTATTTTATTTTGATGATTTATTTTTAATCATTTAATATTGATCATAAAATAATATATTATGGATTTGTTAAGGGAAACTATTTTTAGTGGCCAATTGAATCTCACTCACACCCTTCATGGAAATATGGGCGTGCATAAAAAGTTCATGATTCAATGTATTGGACAGGGGAAGGGATTTTGCTGATGATGGATGAGCTATATTTTCATGTTTCAAGATGGGATATGAGACCTAATGGGTAATCAAATATAGTTTTTTATTTTCCTATTTATTGTTTTAAGTTTTGGGGGATTTTATATATAATTGAATGATAAGAGATATTTTTTACACATATATGACTTGTATGGCACTATAATAGTTCCTGTTGATAAAGTACATGTTATTTTATTTCTTT
Source organism: Viscum album (assembly GCA_963277665.1). Taxonomy (NCBI): domain Eukaryota; kingdom Viridiplantae; phylum Streptophyta; class Magnoliopsida; order Santalales; family Viscaceae; genus Viscum; species Viscum album. The sequence continues at coordinate 1,124,544,742 of OY728121.1, forward strand.
ATAGTTGAATCATTTATTCAATGCTGATATTATGTTATTACACTGTGGTGATTATTTTTTGTTATTTCTTTTTTAGTTATTTATGTTTATGTGGTCCAATGTATATACTCCCCCCACTTTACTAATACTCCCTCACATCAAGTATATAACCTTTGGTGTATATGGTGGTGTTCCTGAGGTAATGTGGAACTCTCTTAATCAGATCCATTTGGTATAAGGATTTTAAATCAAGTGCTTATTTTGATATCATTGATGAACTTTATGGTGCCTACTTATTTACTAAAATAGAACTAATGAGTCGATGTTATCATATTATAATGAATAAGGTAGATTATTGAAAAATTACAATTAAAACTACATTTCACCTATATTAATCGATGTTTATCCCATTTGGGATAACTAATAGTCCAAGAATATTCATGAACTTAATGGAAAATATTTTTCTTCCAATCTTGGATAAATTTTTTGTTTTTCATTTTGATGACATACAAGTTTATTCTAAGAGAATTAATGAACATCATAAACATTTAGAACTGGTTTTCAGAGACTGTTAAAAAAATGTTTCTTCAAACATGAAAAAATAAACATTTATTTTTACCTTTTCTTTTTATAAGTAATTTTATATTACATAATGTAATGAATATTGATGAAGATAATGTGATGGTGATTTAGGATTATAAAACACAAAAGAATATTAATGATGTGAGAATCTTCTATGACCTTGAAAAATTACAATGGAGGTTTAGGAAGGACTTTTTAGCCATTACCTATAATTAATTTAATTGGTTCATAAAGGTGGTAAATTTATGTTGGGAAAATATCAAGAAAATTCCTTAGCTACAATCAAAGGTGAGTTATAAAATTCCCATTACATAATTCTACCAAATATTTCTATCATGTTTGAGGTTAAATGTGATGCATGTGGAATAGAAATTGGAGAAATTTTAATTCAAGAATTTAATATTGTCACTTACATTAGAGATAATATTATTAAGGTTTCATTCAAATATTATATCATTTATAAGGAATTATACACCCTTAAAATCCCTTTATATAATATAAATCATAACTTGTGGCAAATAGAATTTGTTATCCATTTTTGTATGCCACCTAAAATTATATAAAATCAAAAGGAAAGTTGAATATGTATCATGATATATGAATTGAATTCATTGAAATATTTCCTTATATCATTAAGTATAAACAAGGAAATGAAATATTATCATTCATAATTTTTCTAGGAAATATTCTCTCACCACTTCTTTGAATTACAAATTAGTTAGTATTTAAATTTTGAAAGGTATGTATGAAAATGATATATACTTTTTAGAAATAGGATAATTGTATTAAGTGCATGGTATTTTATTACATACATGGGGGATTTATTTTTCATAAGAATTAACTATGTTTTCCATCAATCTCAATAAAAGAATGTATTATTAGATAAAGTCATGATAGTGGATTTATTGTTCACTTTGGTGTTAAAAATTCATTTTCAATGTAAGGTAACAAATTTTATTATCCCCACATGTAAAAAGATGTTATTATTTATTGTTTAAATTACAATGTGTGTAAACATGATAAATATAAAGTAATTCCACATTTCTTATACACCCATTTCCCCCTTACTTCTCATCCTTTAGTATAAATTTTGACTTCTTTGCTGCTCAAATTTTCTAAATCAAAATTAGGGAAGGATAACATATTTATTGTTATGGAAATGTTAAATAAAATTTTCTATTTTATTACCTTTTCAAAATCCAATGATACTGATCATATAAATTCTTCTTATTTTGTGAAAATCTTAGGTTCCATTACTTACTCGAGATCATTGTGAGTAATAGGGATATTCATTCCATTAGTAACTTTTATATGATATCATGAAACAAAAATGGAAATATTCTTATCTGATCGACCACTACACACCCTAAAATAGAAGGCCAAACATAGGTGGTCAATATAAAACTTTTTTCATTAATGTTTTCTATCCTTAGAAAAAACATTACAATGTTAGGAAATATGTTTATGTCACATTGAGTTTTCAAATAATTTGGTACTTCATTAATATATAATCTACTCCACTTTTTCTTTTATATATAATTTTAATAATTTTTCTAAATATGGTTCAAGGAAAAGAAAAATCTTATAGAATAGTTATACACAAAGGTAAAATCCAAAACTGAGTGAAATAATGAACTATTCCCCATGCATTCCAACATGAGTTGAAGAAATGTGGTGTTTGGACAGGGAAAAGGGGTGTGGGAGTACTTAATAAAGGTAAGATTATCTAAGTAAATAAAATGAAAACATAATCCATAGAGATATATCTCCTACCATGAATTATAATGTATCAATTATAATACCTACAATATTGAATTTCCCCACATGTATGGACGCATCAGTGGTACCTTAAAGGTTATCGATCTCTCCCCATTTTGAATAAAAATATTCAAGAAAAAATACTTTTGATAAGGGAGGATAAGATGGGATTATGACACACCTATATATAAAATATTTATAGGAGGACATGCCCAAGAGGGAGGAAGGTACATAACTTAAAATTATTTTTAAAAGGAATTGGATGCCTAATGATAAGTGGAAGGACCTGTAGAATGAAGGAGGACATTCATGAATTAATCATAAAATCCCAAGGGAAATCCCAACACCTTTTCTTATAGGAATAATTTTTTTATATAATTACACTAATTATTTCCAAAACATGATCTCAAAATTCCAAAACAATTTTTTTTGGATTAAAGTACAATAAGATCCAATCAATATTAATCAATATGATGGAGACATAAATGCAAAATACAATAGGCTAGGTTTCTCTAATGTCTTTGATTGGTGCATGAATTCTAAATGAGGTAGGAAAGATGCCTATTATAGTCACATGAATATACTAATATTATAAAAAAGTATTTTCTATGTGTTTGAATTATGGTAAATATGTGTCAAAATTTTTTATCACCCTTTGGATATAAATAAACACACTATTTATATGGAATACACTAATGAATTTCAGTGTTACTATACTGATTTTTACTTTCAAAATTTCAGTTCATTTTTGATTATCTAACTTATATAAGGATTTTTCATCATTTGTGGCATCTTCTGGAAAGTGTTCCTAAAGAAAACTTCTCTTTGGGTATTACCTTGACCATATCATTATTTTTTCCTTATTTACACCATCCATAAACCTTTCTGTCTATTTTTATTATTATGAGATATGATATCCCAAAACATGGTCATTCAGCAAGGTACCTGTGATATTCCCTAGATTCTTTGGGTTTCTTATCAATAGGATTAGGAGAAACATCAACTTTATATCCCAAAAAGGATACCAATTTCATAGAAATTAAAGAATGGGAAGATCTAGTATCACATAAAGCACATGAGAGAGGGTAATTTACTAATATGTTACCTCTTTTTGTGTAAGTAAATTTCTTAATTCAATGGTATGAATGACATAGATCCATATTCTTGAAGAGACACCCTATTCCTATAACCAATGTCTTAGGTAATTTATTAATAGTCATGTTAGGATGATCTGTAGTGATAGTTTCCGATTAAATTCCTATAAATCCCAATATGAAAATGTGGGATACTAAAAGAGGAAGGGGAAACAATAACATCTTGGGGATAATTCAAAATTCACAGTCCCCAATGGACAAGAATTCACTCAAAACTACCCATATATGAATTTAATGTAACTTTATTACTTTTTATATATCATATTGAGGCAAAAATTCCATATTTTTAAAATCACATAATTTTATCATCCAAGGGAAAGGGGACCTAGACTACCATATTCATTTATTATGGATAAAAAATCCTCTACTGATTCACATATATTGGTAGAAAGAATAATTATTATGTGACTTTTGTTAATTAACATAAGCAATGAGAATCATTATTGGAACATGGGTCTGATGAATATCCATTCAACATAGAAAATACTTTTTGATCAGGTGTAAATACTCCTTTAAAAGGGAATAATGATTGTTTTTAATTAAATTTACATTATTATGGTTGAATAATAGTATAATGATATTTTTTACCCTTCACAAGAGTTAATTCCTCACATAAATGATATCACTCATATAAAATCTCTTAAAATATGGGAAGTGAGTTTACCCATCTAATGACCCAGACCCGAATAGCCACCCAAACATTGTTAAACGTGTCAGGTGTTACTATATTAGGCGCACCTTCCCGAACGCCAAAGGCTTCCAACTTGTAGTGAGGGTCTTATAGGTACAGTGGGAAGGCTATACCCTGTCAGAGGAAAATAAGGGTACTGGTCCACGTATAATAATAAAAATGCTGCAGAATAAACGACTCAGCAGACTCGAACGAGACCCGCGGAGCGGAAGCACATTCAATATCGATAAATAGTGGAAGTAATAAATATAAAACATAGTAGTGGAAAGTAAACACAATAGCATTATGATCACTTGTAACTACTACTGAAACAACAAACATGTATCAAAAATAGGTCACAAATATTCATATATAAAGGCGCAAATGGCTAACCAATTGTAGCTACAAAACAAAGAAACAAGATGATACTAGAAAGAAAGAAAACCAAAGTAAACTCCTTCTAAGAATGACCTCAAGGTTTATACCATCTCTATGAAATAGATAATGTAGTCCATCTCTTGAGGATGACCTCTTTCCTTCATGTAAATCCATAAATTCTGTACGCGTCGTGAAGGGCCCATGTAGGGTGTGAGTCAAATCTCAGTAGGATACAACCAAATGGTGTGTACCTAATATATGTGTTTAAGAAGGCATGGATTTATAAGGAAAAAAGTAAATAGTATGATACACACAATGAAACACAAACTCCACTAGTGCACAGCAGCCACCATGGAGTGTCACCTGCTTCAGCCAATGCCAGGATCTTTTTCATGTAACCCAGAACCATGTGCCCCCCAACACCATGTTTCTCAAGTACCGACATTACGAAGGAATGCCCAAGAAATAATAACCTGGAGGAACAGTGATGCATGTCCTCAAATAAGTAACTATAGGGACAATGATGTCTACCCTCAAATAATGTAACTGGAGGGACAATGATTTCTGCCCTAAAATAAGGTAACCGGAGGGACAAAGATGTGTGCCCTCAAATAACAGCGATCCTATGCCCCCAACTTGATAACCACAATTCTATCCCCTGAAGGATCCTCACCTACCATGTGGCTTCCTACGACATACGCCCCCAAACCAATAGTATCTAAACCACAACTAACGGGGTCCTCTACGCATACAAGTGGTCAAAACCACCTCATCACGGAGTCTCTCTGTGTGCACACTACTCAAAGTTCTAGGTGAGCGGTAATCACCGAAAGAGTACCCAATCCACAACACCTCTGACACCTTGTGTCCCTGCGACCATGCTGCTCATGTCTGATGGCCTCACCATCCTAGTAACCTGGGCCATGCCCAACCTGACAGTCACCCTACCTCAAGTCGACGTCCATGACGGCCAATCTCGTGGTCAGCACCACCCAATGTAACCCGTGCCAAGCCCAACCTGTGATCAACATCACTCAAGAATATCCAGGTCATTCCCAACATAACCCAAAGGTTCCAGCATATGCAATTAAAAAATTACATATATAACACAATTAAAAAAACACAAAAATAGGAAAAATAATCTATACAGTTGAATTTCACTGGCCCAAAGGCTATCGAACAACAGTACTAAGGTCATGAATGCCTCTAACAATTAATATCAAGGTTTAATAAACTAAACCAAATAGTTTAAACCTAGAAAAAAATCAATTATAACCATTTTGGCGTCCCCCGACCAAAATTCCCCAATGAGAAACGACCCCTCACCCAGCCTCGCTTAAGAAAAATGGAAAAAGGGCATACCTAATGGCATCCCAAAGGTCTAATAAACAATTAAATATGTGAAAAATATAAATTAAGGTCTCAATCAAAATACCAAAATATGCACTCTAAGCCATGCCACCCAAAGGTCTGAAAAAAATACAAAAAAGGTATTAACCACCTACTTGAGACTCAGAGATGTAGGCACATCTGATATCGAGCTCCAATTAGAAGATGATCCTCATAAATCTACATTTCTGTCAATTCCTGACAATTCCACTTGGATGGAAACTGCAACGCGTGAGGAAAAGGATCAAGAAAGGAATATGGTGCATGGGTTTAGCCTCGCTGTTGCGATCTCACAGCCACTGTCGGATTGAATAACAGATTTCGGATGAAGAATCTAGGGAAGGAAACATTTTCGACCTCTAGGAGAATCAAGGTCCAAAAACGGGGAAGAATATGGTTTTTCTATAAAAGCGACGTGACGCTCTTTCATTTATGCGAATAAAAATAAATATACACAGTGTGTATTTATGGAATACATGTCGTGTGGTTGCCTTTTCCATACTATAACTTAAGCAGAGATAGCCACATGCCTTGGGCACTCCACACGGGTTGGCACACAGCTTGAACCCAGCCGGTATGCAGAAAGGAGGATACACAGCATGTCGAGTAACACTATACACCGTGAAGCAAGAAATTCCTACACGGTCATCACATGACATGTACTCAGCAAGCACATAGATGGTACTCTCCCAACCCATACACAGAGTTTACTTTAGAGTACATGGAGTGTAGTCCATAAATTTCTAGAACATCCTAGATTATCCCAGTTTTCTCATAAATAAGTCAAAAATTCAAACAGGGTCGGGATTTTGACACTTTTTAAAAACCCAGGTTCTTACAACCCTCAACTCTAAATTATCTTATAGGGGGATATTGTAGATTACCCATTTTCTTTTGAATATGATTTTTCTAATACCTTCAATTAACATAAGCAAATGAGTTTGGACATCAAAGATATCCCCCTAATAATACTGATCAATGCATCCATAACTCCTATGGAGTGGAAAATGTAAATCTATTTTCTTAAAAAACACTAATATGTGATTGATTGTAATTTTATAGAAATTTTGGGGTTATATGATAATGTATTATTCAATTATTTTGGATTTTTTCCTATATATAATTGGTATAAATAGGTTCCATTGAAGATGCATCATACCCATAGTTTCTAGGAGGAAGTCGAATTTGAAAACTTGAACATGAAAAGTTTCTTTCACAAAGATAAATTCCCAAAATAATTTTTTTAATATTGTCCATAATAAAAAGTTGAATAGGAAAATAAAAGTTTACATTGGATCTATGGATATAAATAATAACTTACCAAAATATATCTTCCTTGTTTGTATTACATAATTACGGAACAATAAAATATTTATTCTTTAATCCCTCTATTTCTTGGATAGGTATTTTAGCTATAATAGAATTTGAGTGGACCCTAACGATGGATAATGCACCACCTTAAAGGTATCCTATGGGATATATTTCTATAAATTGTTACCTTTTTATCAAAAAAATTGGAACATATCATGGGTTAATGCATCACATTTTTAGACCACTCTTAAATAAAACCATGGAATATTATCATAATAATAAGATTCTCAAATCATGACAACATATAGATCAATTATTAGATCAAAAAGTGCTATTCTATAATATTTTGTCACATTATTTCAATATGGATCCATTGTAATGAGAATTTGGGGTGATTTGTGATAAATTTATTAAATTTTTATTCCAATATCATAATATAAATTTTGATCCATAGAAAATTAATGTAATCCTAGAAATTACCACTCCTCACAAAATTTGATAATTGGGAAGAATTTAAGTTCAACTTAGGTAAATTATGTTCTTCATTACAAACCTTGTAGGAAAATGTTTACACATAATTATACTGATAAAGAAAGGAGGAACTTACCTATGGGATGATGATTCCATTAAGGATTTTGGAGGTCTCATGAAATATCCCTTCCACCCACTAGTCATGATGGAACATGTGGAAATTAACACTATTATCCATTTTTTGAAATATATATATATAACATATGGAATATTTCATTCTAATTTAAATAACTCATGTAAGGAAAACAAATATTTTTATCACAGATAATCAATGTTAGATGTTGATAGCTAAAATTTTGATTTCAAAAACAATATCCCTTCTCTAATATTTTCAGTTAAAATGTTACACCACTATCTACAACATCATGATATCCACTTGGTCTCTGACATATATCCTTTAAAATATATCCTTGTTCATCCTATGTTAAGTGGATGATTAACAATATGGGATATCATATTTTAAAATTTTGACATCCATTTCATCTCTCAACAGAAGACCAAATGAAAATCACTTGAAGACTTATTAGAAGAAAACATTTCCTCCAAAGATAATTTTTTGACATAGAACAACCTGATGAGGACGTTTTCTATTCCCATCTAACTTCTCATACATGATAAATATACTTTGATGATGCTTCATAAAGTCTAAATGGAAAGATAATTAATGATCAAAGACATAAATGGGTCGGTTTAGGGACTGTATTAATTTCCCTCTAAAAAGAATTATTATCCTACTATTTCTTCCTTTTGGAAGGATTCACTAATAAGTAAGTGTAACAACCATACCTTATTATTAGCCTAGAAATGGAATTTCAGATACCAATAACCTTTTTTAATGTAAAAGGAGACTCAGAGTTAGTGATTAAGTATATTAATGGAGAATATTCTCTCAAGAAAAATGATTTTTCATGCTTTCATGACTACACACAATAAATGATTACTCAATTTCCCAAAAATATGTTCCTACCTAAAATTCATTATTTAAAAAATCCTTAGGTAGAAACATTATCTTATTTTGATGTATCTCTAATAGACCAAGATCAGGATGAGACAATCATTTATAAAACCAATAGAAGAGTGGTATTCCTATTTTTTATGTAAATAATTAAAATAAATCAATGTAGTTGATACCACATTAGATATGGTCGGATCCATATCCACAGAAACTAGTATAGTAACTAGTTGGATTTATTGAAATAGAACTCTTTTGGGTATGTAGAATGTAATTAAAAACCTATGGTTAATAAATATATATTATAGTGGAAACCATTGTTTTCCAGGGAGAGGGGTGAAAACTTTTGGTTGTCAAAATTAGTTAAATGGGTGGTTTTAAGTGACATAAAACATAGATAAACAAAGGGAATATTAAATAAATGGTTCTAATTTAAGAGATATGATAGTTTATATGTTCAAAGTTGCATTAATAATAACACAATTATCTTACTCTTCAAAATATTTTACTCTTATTATTATAATTTATGAATGAAGGAAACGTAATTTCTTTATAAATCACCCAAGGTTATAAGAAATGGTTAGGTATGATCTAGATGTATCACTCCCAGATAATAAATCCTTCTTATGTGTATGAATTTTTTTTAAGGAAACTTAAATAATAAACTAAACCTAAATAAATCTATAAAATACCAATCAAGTTTTTGAGTTCCTACCAAATTAAAAACCAATTCAATGTCCTATACACACGTATCAATGATCACTACATATTCACCACTTAGTTGTATCTCTGGAATCATATATAATCACACATAAATGGAGGAAGAATTATTATCATGAACCAAATAAGTAAGAAATAAACTTGTTTATTAACTCAAATACAAATACATTAAAAGTATTAATATTCCAATTAATACCAAAATCAATCAATAGAATATATTTTTATTCATTAATAGTATTATGATGGAATGAAAATGATTTCATTAATAAAAACAAATAGAATATTAGAAAGAGAAAACACAAAACAATAGTATTAATAAAAACACCCCATTTTCTTTGTAATTTCCTTGATTTTTTTATTATTCTTATCCTTAGTTTATTATTGGTTACACCTCATGAAAATATTTCTCCTTTTAATTTTCTATCCTCATTGAAATTTTATGTTCCTTAAAAAGTTATATTTCTAATTCATTTCTCCAGATATTTAGTCAATAATGGGACATGAGGTTTTCATTTTTTTCTAGTTTTATAGGTCATCCACATTAATTTTAATTTTCATGGTCAATGAAGATATGAAAATATATGAGATGAAAAAAATTGGGTGCATTACTTGATATAATAGAACAACCCATGATGTGATTTTTTATTTTTCTTCTCTCTTCACTTTGCAAAGGAATAGGTCACTGTGTGATTCATATAAATTATCCTATCTCAAGTACATCATTCCTTCATGGATTTGTTTCTTATATATGGTGTGGGAAACATCAAAGTGGAAGTGGAAATGTACTTCGTCTGAGTCTCCTCGTGACGTGACTCAATTTTCTACGGTGAATGGCATATTTTTTTTCTTGGTTGAATGTAAAACCTCACAATCAACTCTGGATAAAGTTATCCAAGAATAAAAGCTCACACATCCCATCAATCACTTTATATATATTATGTATACTCCCAACAGATTCAAAATATATTATGTTTCACTTTTGCATACATATAGAGTATTATTCATGTCTACACCTCTTCAAACATATCTTATGTATGATCTTAATGAAAAAGTAAAGGATGTTATCTATGGGATAAAATAACTTATGCATGATAAAATTAAGTTATGTATTAGAGAATCTTAAGAAATCATTTTTAGTTGTGTTTATACTTATTCAATTCATGCTCTTCCACTTGATAAAAAATATTATTTATTTCCCCAAAATGTTATATATGACCTCTTCTCTTAAATTAGAATGTAAAATATGTTATATATCATTAAAATGTATTACATATCACTTATTGAGATTAGAATTTTATATTTTTACATTGACATACAAATATATTATGCATCAAACTTAATATATCACATAGCCTAGAACATAGTCAATTTCATCCACTTCCTCTTAGAAAATATATTATAAATGGTTTTCCATTTACAAAATCACCTTCACCTGGTTCAACCATATTTTTTATCTTCAAAATAAAAAAATGAATTATCAATACTAGACCTATCATTTTACTTCAAAAAACAAATAGATAAATTAAATTCATGATTTTTGGGCATTTCAATGTTCACTAAATCTAATGGAATGACACTTTAATCTCCATACATACTAAAACAAATTGAATTAATAAAAGTGGTGGAATGAAATAAATTAAAAATAAATATAATATACTGGTTTTAGCTATATTTATTCCCCGATACTTAATCCTTCTAATCCAGGATAAGTAAACATCAATGAAATTACCATACTAAGATCCAAAACACTAGACAATGTGAGTTCTTTTTTTGATAGTGATGTGACTCAAACTCATAATGCATCCTAAATGTTATTAATGTAGTTTTTTCATTGAAGTCCATTCAATTCATTTCTCATTTTTCCATCCTATTATACTCATATAAACTTATCATCCTAGTATTTTTCACTCAACACTCGAGTATGAATTCTGGATATTTTTTTTCCATTACAAACTCACATAGGATTCATCATAATATTTATAAATGTCTAAATCTATATTCAATGATTCATATACACATGTTTAATATATGTAATAATTATTGTTTCCCTATTCTAAAGGTTCAAAAGGTCCTGATGTGGGAATATTATGAGGTAGATTATGTGGTATGGCTCTATTTTGAAGCATAATACATGATCTATAGTATTCACCCAAGAATAGAATCCTCTCTAAATCTACATTGAAATGATTCAAATTCATCACCTTTTGATGTTAAAAAACCTATTATACATTTATAAATTTATCAATAATAATCTTTTATTCTTTAAATTTCCTTCAATAGATTTTTTTCTCCACTTTTTTACTTATGTATAGAATTTATTTTTTTAGGAAGCGATGTGGAATTTAAATTAAATAAATCATGTAAACTTACTTTCTATAGTGTGGAAGATATTTTCCTTATATTTCTTTCCAATTTAATTATTTTTCTTTCTTTTATCAAAATAGTTCAAGATATTTCCAAAACATATCCCCAGTTCATCCCATAAGTAGTAGATTTTAGTGATCAAAAAACTATGTTCATATCAACCAATTCCGTCCCCAAAACATGATTTTAATTTTGGTCATGAAATGAATTATAGTTCTATGATATTATTTATTTACTTATTTCAATGTTTCTTATTAGAAAGATAAATAATATAATCTTATATATAAAAGCTTTAAATGATATAGTATGCCAAAAATAGAAGTTCATTATATAAAATGAAATTTTCACAAAAATAATATATCAATAATTTATAAAAAAGGTCATCAATGATCAAAGTTTTTATCTATATTTCTCAAAGAATTATAATTATTCAAGCATGGATTATTTCGTTCCATAAATAAAGTAATTTCAAAGAAGATGTAAAATTTTTTGGCTTAGAATCCTCTCAAGAATGTGATTTTAATGTGGGTTGGTACGTCATAGCATGCGACATAAAAATATGTAATATTTTCCTTAATTTTCAAAAAATTGAATTTGAAAACAGTTAATTTCAACATTTATCTCATTTCATTTAATGGGTTAAATTAGATTCTTATAATTTTCATAAGTTTTAAATTTTCAAAAAAAAATTAAATTGAACTCACTAATTTTCAAAATATAAAAAAATGAAAATGAAACACATGAAAAATTGTAATAGAAAAACTAAAATTTAAAATTATTAAACTATAATGGATACCCCTCCCACACAAACTTTGATAGTTAATTTTTTTCAATGAATTATTACATAAACGGAAATATGAAGTAGTTTTAATCTAAGAACAATAATCAATAAAGTTTTAAGGATAGGCACAACTAAATGGTTCTGTTGGTGGTTTGGTTAGTGGAGTGTGATATCTTGAACTTGTTATTATGGAATATTATCATGGTACTTTTTTATTATGTGTCCACATATAGAGAATATATTTTTATCTCTTTCCTTGAATACCTAAACATAATCAAATGGGTATAAATTAGTGACAATAAGGGGACATTCCCATCTGGAATGATGTTTACACATCATGAACATCTATATTGAGTTGTAAAGAAGTTATTATACCCCTTGATGGAAGTTTTTTTATAAATTAACTTATTATGGGACAAAATTTTTCTATAATTGAAAATACAAGAGTTAATAAAGGTTTCTATATTTAGTTCTTCCAACTCTTGAAGTTTAAGTATAATTTTATTTATACCGGTGTCCAAATCATAATTTATTTCCATAAATACCCAATAGGATTTTTTTCTCCAACTCCATAGGTATATGGAAATTCTACCCACAAATAAACCAATATATAATCCTTCCAAATATGATATTATAGATTATTATGTAGTTACATAAGGTATCTTATAACATTTGACACTAGTTCTTAATTGTATTGATACTCTTTTATATAATTCCATAAATATACCTATTTAAAACATTATCCTCTTGATTGATTTTTGGATGGAAGGGTGTCGATATTTTAGGGTGTCCTTTGTACTTATTCTTGACATATTCCATTACCCTATTATAAAAATGAGTGCCATGTTCATTGAATATTTCTCTTGGGATATAAAATCAATAAAAAAATTACTTCCAATAATAACACAAACAACACTAGAAACATTAGTATTTTTGGTTTTAGCATCCACTAATTTTCAATCATAGTTTGTGTCAAACAAAATATAGAAGTTTAAAAAGGACATAAGAAAGGGACACATTAATTATATTCCCCAACGATCAAATATTTCCTAAAATATTATTGGTTTTTATGTCATTTATTTTCATTTTTATAGGTTTTTAATAAATTGACACATCTCAAATTTCTTAAAAAATCATTTATATCCTAAAATAGGGTGGGTCAGTATACTCCTGAATATAAAACTTTACTGGATGTTATCTAAGGCCCAAAATATCACCCACAAGATAGAGTATGAAAAAATTATATGATAGAATCGATGGGTATTGTCTGATTCTCAAATGATCACTTGTAGTGGAATACAACCCAAAAAATAGAAGATATATTTTCAATAATTCATATGAATAAAATACCATAAAATATATTACCTATAAATTATCATTATCAACAACCATATTCTTCTTTTCAAAATAAAATTCTTGAAGTTTATCATGAGTATTGGTGAAAAAAATCACTCTTCCTCCAATGGAATGCACCATCCATGGGATCCAAGAACATTTAATGAGGATACCCAAAATCTAAAAGGGTGATAAACCTTATCAAATTAGATAAATAGAGTTTTGGGAAGAATATTTTTTAGTAGGATCTCACACACATATCACACCTGGAAAAAAGATAACTTGTTCTCTTTTAAATTCGATGCTTAATGATCCCAGTTCATAACACATCATAGGAATTTTTATTTTATTTTTACCTATTCATTGAACAAAATTTATTAAATTAATAACAAGACTTGAATAAACTAACATTTGGATTAAAATTGATAAAACTATTTTGGGTAATGTGGTAGTTCACATGTTGCACCACATGCAATAATACAAATAAGCATCATATGCATATTTAATATAACATGAATTTATATTTATATTTTATTTAATATAAATACATCTCATTCAAATAAATTTTAGTGTACATCCAAAAATGTACCACTTGAACTAAAATCCCATAAGGACTATATAGAAAACTTCAAAACTCATTATGAATCCATCCAAAAACTTTTAGATATGATTTTTAATCCAATTCACATCATTTTGAACAATCAATGTGTCTGAAACATTATCCTTATCCGAATTCCCAACATTGTGAACCTACAGGGCTTAGTATCTTTGAAAAAAACTATCAAATCCATATATCATAGATGTTTCTAAAGAGTAACTTCTAGAAAAGCATAAGTTTTACTCAAGAAACTTAGGGGGTCGGGTGTAATCTTCATCAAACATACTCTTCACTCTATTCAATCATTTCCACCATAAGATGTGTCATATAAATTTTTTATATACCTATATAATCCATTTTTACATTACATCGATTGACTAATAGGAATAAAACATATCAATCTAGTATCATCCTATCATCATTACTTAATTCTCTAAAAATGGATGAAAATGTTTATGAACAAATAACATGTCATTCATTTATATGATAAGTACATAACACGTCAATTATCCATGTAGTTGAACACATTCTATGTGAAACATATAAGAATGGAAATTCATTTCCACGGTATATTTAAATTAAGGTCCTTTTTAACATAACTTTTTATACAAGTGGAAAAATCCCATCTTAGTTTTTCTCCAACTGACGGAATGATCAGCAACATACCCAACCACCCCCATTTTTTCTAATTCAACATGTAGACTTCTAAAAGTAGTGAATCAATGTACATAGGTTATCATGATATGTATATTTCTAATATTAATTTAAAATTATTGATAATAAGAATACATCGATAAATATATAGATGATTTTATGACATTCCCTGATATATAATTTCTAGTGATGAATCCAAGAAATAAATTTCTATTTATTACCTCATGTTAATATTATTCATATCTTGTATACACCTTTTTGTATTGAAAATAAGATTTTATCCATGATTACCTTATTATATCAAGGAAACCTTTAAAAATCCTTAATGAACATCAGTTTGGGAAAACTCAAATTCATACCTTGAGAGGATATTAACATTTGACCATTCATATAAAACAAATCATATCACACATGAATAAATGATAACTAGAGATTTAATTTTTTATAATAAATTGATACATTAAAACCCATTATAACTAGTCTATCATGTGTCTAACACCCTGATATTATCTTTGATCGTCATATTCTAGTTGCGGTACTTGCATTTTCGTCACATCTTCTACATTCTTCTGATTATAACCCCAATTTATAATTACATTACCCCTCTCAAAAATATCCAATCGGAGATGGTACTTTCAAAGGATTTGTTTTTTCCATTGATTAAATCAAGGTTCCTTTTCCAGAGAAATAGAACCATTTTTGTTAAAATATTTCTTGATTACTAACACCTTTTTAGAAAATACTACATGTTTAAAAATAAAAAACTGGATCCAAATAAATTCCTTTAAATGATTTAATTCATCAATATATTCTACCACTGTTGTTGAGTCCACTATAGTAGAATTTTTGTAACTCTTCTAACGAATTTCTCTACCATTTATGAAAAACAGAAATCTATATTGAGATTTCATATCAACATTATTGGATCAGAAACTACCATATGTGTAACCCTATACACATAGATCATCCTCTCATATAAAGACCAAGACCATATCATTAGTCCTTAAGTTGTTAAAATTTTCTTCACAGAAATCTAGTGACTCTCTCCATGATTGAATTGGTAACTACTAGTTATGCTCAAATCATATAAGATATTAGTTCGATTACATAACACAGAATACATAATAGATCCTATGGTGGACATATAAGGAACCATGTCTATCCTTTCTACCTATTTAGAATGATTTAGAATCTTCTTAAGATTCATGATATGGAATACTGGTAAGGACCCATTCTTGTAGTTCTCTAGGATAAAATGATTTATAACTTTATGAATATACACGTTCTGAATCAGTTTGAAAAACACATCTATTTATCTTAATAAATCCTCATGTTGTGTATGTAAGATTTTTCACCCATGTCTTTCATTGAGAAACGTCTTCCCAACTACATCTTCATAGATTGATGTTTCGGGATATCATTTCCAATTATCATTATGTCATCCTCATGTCGTATTAGATTCATTGGTATACTCTCAATTTGACAACTGAAAACACAACAATCATACATGTTATTTATGAAACCAAACTCTTTGATTTAATCATAAAACTAAATATTCCTACTCATTGAAAATTCTCTAGTTTATAAATAGACTATTTAAATTTGAAAACCTTATCATTCTCATTTGTAACTTCAAAACCCTCAGTTTATATCATATACAAGAACTCATCTAAATTCTTATTACGAAATTCTTTTTGAATTCCCATTTTATATATCGTATAATTATAAAGATCTGTTATGAATATCAAAATAGGAATTGAAATTATTATCACAATAGGTGAAAATTTCCCTTGATTGTCGATAACATGAAATTTTTTTAAACCTTTCCCACTATGTGTTCTTTATAGGTAGAAATTCTACCATCCATGTTAGTTTTCAAGTGAAAACCCCACATTCACCATATATAAATAAACCCTTTCTGTGCATCCACAGTGTTCTAAACTTGGTTAGTGTATGTGGAGTCCATTTTAGATTCCATATATCTTAATAATATCTTAGAAATACAAGTCTCAATGAACTTTTAGTAGATTGTATATTCATATCATATGAATTTTTATTTATAAACAATATCCATAGAAAATCCAAATATATTGGGATCACGTAAAATCATAGTAGACCTTAAAGGTTCTTGGGTAACTTGAGGCAGTTCTTCTTCCAAAACTCTTTTCGGAAATGACTCAACCTCCATCTAAGGTAAACTTCCTATTTATTGGTCTTAAACTTCTCCATGTTTAATTTTACTCCAACTGAAAACTCAATAAATATGTTTCTTACGGAATAAAATATAATGTTATGCCATAAACATTGTGTTCTTAGTAGGATTATATTAGTATTATCCCCTAGTTTCCTTAGGATAACCAAAAAATTATAATTTATACAATTTGGGATCAAAATTATCTATATATAATTTTAATAAAAACTCTTCATATATAACCTAAAATACTTATGAAATATATAATGGGATATTCCCTATAACATATCTCATATGGTTTCTTTATGAGTTCTTTTGATGGTACATGGTTTATTAAAAAAAATAGTCTATAGAGCATAATACCAAAATAAAATAAAAATTTCACATAGATTCGTGATTGATCAAACCATTTTTAATAAGGAATGATTCCTCCATTCCTATACACCATTCCATTCATTTGTTTTAGGTGGCGTGAGTTGTAAAAAAATCCTATAATCTCTCTGAAGGGATTTTAATTCCAAGATCATGTATTCACCACTTGAATCCAATCAAATGATTTTAATCCCTTTACCCATTTGATTCTTCACTTTTTTATGAAACTATTTATTCTCTTAAAAAGTTTCAAATTTATGTTACATGAGAAATGTAGATCAATACTTACTATTTTTATCAATAAAAGTATTGAACTACTTAAAACCACTATTTTCTTGTGTACTCATTGGTCAACATACATAACTCTGTATAAGATCTAACAGTCCACTAACCCTCCCACCTTTTCTCCCAAATGGAGACTTTTTTATTTTTCCTAATAAAAAAGAATATAAAGTACCAAGATGATTCATAATAAAATGATTCAAAAAAACAATATATATAGAGTCTTTGAACAATTTTGTTTATATGTCAAAGGTGACAATGCCAAATGTTGGTGGGATTAGAATAAAAAATGACCTTCTTATTCTACATATTATAAGTATTATTATCCATATCAATAATATATAAACCATTAATTATATTATCAATGACATAAAATATTTCATCCTTATATATTAAATAACTCATGTTCATATTAATGCCTGAAAATCCCATCTTTTCCAAACAATATAAAGAAATAAACTTTCTATTTATTGTGGGAACATAAAAACAATTTTTTAAATTCAAGGATCAATCCACTTGGTAAAATATGATCATATGTGTCAAATTCTAAAGTTTAAAACCTTACCCTATTATCAACATGAATATATACTTCATTAATCATCAATTGCATCTTATCTTTGAGTATTTTTTTTCAGCACAAATGTGTGACACACACAAAATATCAAAAAACCTATGAGTCTGAGTTTTGGAAAAAAAATCTTTAATATTCTCATTTGTGTACTCTGAATGTCTCTCCTTGAGAACAATTCTTAGTCCCAGATAATAATATTCAATTGTTTTATAGGTCATACCTATTAATGATTAAAATATGATTATGGTTAATTATGTCATGATCTAAAATAATAGAATACCAATAAGTGAGTTTCATTCATTTTATCATTTCATTATGGGATTTAATGGAATTTTCTACTTGAAAAAATAATGGCCCAGAATGAAATATCATTTTAGTGATTGAAAATTAACATATCTTTATGGGAAAAGGTTGTTAGGCCGTTCATCTTACCATTAAATTATTCATGTATGGAATCATCCCAATCACAAAAGTTATGACTCATGTATAGTTTAGTGAATGAAAACATATAAAAATCTATAATATGTATTAACTTAACCATATTCCTCTGGTACCCTAATCGTAAGGGCTTCCCCACTAAGATTCACTAAAATAAATTTTCAATAACAATCTAACATTAGGAATTATAAGGGAAAACGACTATGGAAAAAAACCTCACCATAGTATTATTCAATGTCACTTATTACATACTTTCCTTACATTAGATAATATAGGGGAAATCTTCTGTTGAATAAAAAAATCTGGTTGGATGATCTGGGTTTTGATAAGTACCGCTTTCGAAGGAATAACATAATTAGTATATAAAATTGTTTTCTTTTAATGTCTCCCTAATTTAATATAAATAAAATTAATATTAAAATCATAACTGTTACACCATATGTACTCTATCGTTTCATTTTTATTTCTTTTTTTCTATACATGCTTTTAATGAGTTAGTTTCAGAAATCCCTTTTCTAACCACCAATTTACTATGTGCACGCCACATTAATGTATAACACTTTAAACAACCCAAATATCTATGTTACCCACCATAAAATAGAATCATTGTAGATTCATACGTATCTAAATACATTATAAACATATAGTATATGAATTATTTATGTAAGGGCATAATTTTTTGTGATATTGACCAACTCAACATGAGTAAGCCCGATGAGAAAAATAGCAAACCCCATTCACTTTCTTAACCAAGGAATAATCCTATTGGAATTTAGGTTGTCTTCCACTAAGTCCCTCTTCTTGTGGTGACTTTACTTGAGGATTAAACAAATTCATAAAAAAATATAACACCTAATATGCACAAAAAATTCCCAATAAATATTCTAAATCTCATAAATATAATTAAAAACTAAGGTAAGGGTAGAAGAAAACTAAAATTTATTATATAAAAACTAACATGACATGTGATACTCAATCATGAAATAAATTTATCAAATAAATTGATATACACAATATTCATATATCATAAATAATTTAATAACCATGAATATTAAATAAATTTAACAAGTAAATAAACAATTTATTTTTTTTAAATAACATGATACATTCATGAACTGCTAAAAAATGAATTCTAATTATAAACATTTTATAATTATAAACAATATAAATATTCTATATTCATTTCAATATGAACTGATTCATAATTTCTATTATATTGAATTTATAGATATTTTATAGACTATAAAAAAATTTAATTCAATTTCTATAATATTAAAAAAAATTATAATATAAATAACATATATTTGGTTATTTATAAACACTTTATAAATAACCTCAAATGATTTTTAAAAAAATTTGTTTAGATCATAAGTAATTCCATTTAATTTTTCAAATGGTTTTGTAAAATAATAAACATTGATATTTGGGGAAATGGTTTCATAAAAATTTATTTAATTAATTAAAAAAATATTTATTTACTTATAAATTATTTATATATTAAATATTTAAAAAGTATGTTCTATCATAATTTTAACAAATTTATATGCCATTAAAAACATTTAATATGCTTAAAAAGTCATAATAATTGTTTAGTTTAACGTAGAATCGCAATATTTCATTCCTCCCTTTACCCTTATATAGAAACATTGAGTAAGGGTAATTACCGTATAAATTCACATGGATGCTCTGAAGAAGGGTAGGACCCTTATTCAATACCAATTTTATAATTGTTAGGAGAAACCAACCCAAACATAGGGCCTCATATATAGGTAATACCTTTACACATGCCCCATACATATAGGTAATCTCAATTTTTCTTACACTATATAAAGGTAAACATAAAAGACCTTTAAAAATTGACTCTAATACTTATACACATTTGGGTAATGAACTAGTAACCTTTTATATAAAACAATATGTGTAAGGGTACTACCTTTACACAAAACATTTTCATAAAGGTAATAAATAGGAAATCCTTACACGAATATTTTACAAAAGGGTATTAATTTAATGTAAACCTCATCATGTAAGGGTATAACCATTATGTAACCTCCTCCTATAAGGTTAAATTATATTTACCTTTACACAACTCGTGTAACGGTGTGTAACCTGCAAATATTTTACAAACATGTTTTTTCATTTTTCATTGGAAATTAGTGATCTAAACAAATTTAAAGAGTAAAGAGACCCCATATTATTCAACTAATGGGTTTTTTAGGTTTACCTCATGATTATTTGCAATATAATATAACCAAAAACATATGATATTCATTATTAAGAATTAAAACACAAAAAATTACATAAAAATTGTATTTGGAAATTTTTAGTAGCTGCAACCAGATTATTCTCTTCAAAATAGAATGCTTGATTGATATCACGAGTAGTAGTGAACAAAATCACTATACATCCATGGTAACACACTAGCTGATGAATCCAAAAGTGTTTCAGGATTATAGATCAAATTAGAAGGCGTTTTAGAACCTTCCCAATAGAGATAAATAAATTTTTAGGAAGATGCTATTTTAGAAGTGTCTCGCACAAATCGCACACCCAAAAAGAAGAAAACCCATTCTCCTTTTATAACTAAATTCCAGGGCTCCCAATTCATTTCACATCATATATGTTTCATTTTATTGGGAATTTATTCAATTAAATCACTTCAATAAATAATTTCCAAGATATTAATTAACCAATCATTAATTTTAAACTTTTGAAATCATTATGGGAAAAGTGGAAGGGCATATGCTTCTTCATAAGAAGAAATATGAATATTACTAATATGTATATTTAATATAGTATAAATTTATATTTTTATTATATTTATTATACATACATATCATCCATGTACATTTTAGAACATATCTAATAATATTATATATCAATCTTAGGAAAACACCCCATAATAATTTGATCATTATAGATTTAACAAAGATATGGATCTTCCCAAATATAATATGTTCATAAAAATTGGAGTATTACAATTTATTGTGGGTATAGGTAATAGGGGACTTGAGAAGATACAAAAAAATTGACCATATCAGTATACCAAGGAACCTATAATTAAATAAAATATAATTTCTCTCTTGGAATGTAATTATAGGATAGTTTTTTATATGGAATTTCCACCTCAACTATATTGGAAAACCATAACAAGTGATCTTACACTTTAAATTTAGCTCCAATCATGTATTTAATATCTAAATAAAAATCTTTGAGAAATAAAATCCATCTAAACAAACATGGTTTAGCTTATTCATTCTTCATTTGATATCTAAACTCTTTATGACCATAGAAAATAGTGACATTTGTACTCAATAAGTATGATCTAAATTTATACAATGAAAAAAAGAAACTACCAATAATTATTTTTTAGTAGTATGTAATTGTTTTGGGTTTCATCCATTTTTATGGAGGCATAGTCTATTGCATGATGTCTCTCTTTAATTATTTGGGACAATATTTTTTCAACTACATTGTTAGATGCATCATAAATTATCTCCAATGGGTTCTCCCAATTTTTTAGATGTATAACTAGTGGTGTAGAAATTTTAAACCTCCACTAAAAAAATATTTCCAATAAAAACATTAAAAATTAATTAATAATCTATTATTAGTAATCTGAAAAGTTGTTAGGAAAACTTATTAAAATCACTGATAAATATTTAATAAAATACTGCATATCCTAACAAGTATATAACATGATTCACATTACTTAGTTAAGTTAGTGCATTGATAAATTCAATTTTTGATTTATCAAACCCAATCCCATGTTGTGAAATTACATTCCCAAGAAATATACTAATAACTAACATGAAATTTTATTTTTAAGAATTAAAAAATATGTTCTTCTCAAAGAATGTTTTCTGAATATTATGATCATAAAAAAATTATTTCCATGATTCTTTGAAATGCACCTAGTTTTTTACATAAGTAAAATGACATTATCATATATGAAAAGGTTCCCTAATTACAAATAAATGTTATCTTCTATTTTTCCTAAGGTACAATGAGAACCCAAAAGTATCTAGAAAAAAAATTATAAAACAATAATGAGTTTTAACTAATAATAATTCTAATATTTGGTAAATAAAGGGAATAATAAAATGATCCATCTGAGTAGCCTAGTTTAATTGCCTATAATCTATACAAAATATCCAATATATTTGGGATTTTACAAGGATTAATTTAACCTACACATTTTTCACTATCATCTGTCCATTTCTCTTAGGAACTATGTGAATATGACTAGACCATTGTGAGTTAGAGATGATGAAGATTACCCTTATTTCTACCAATCATTCTACCTATTTATTACTACCTCTATTATGGTTGGATTGATTCTTCTATAGGGATTCCTAAAAGTATTAGAATTTTCTCCAATAAAAATTCAATGCATATATGTTTTCAGATTTATCCCTGGGATATCTTTTAAAATATTGCCTATTGATTTCACGTAATCCCTTAATAGATTAAACAATATTTTTTTCTTGAGGTTAAAAATTACAAGTAGTAATTATTGGAAAATTTCCCCTGCCACTCTATACACATATTTCAAGTTAGTGGGAATGTATTTTAACTCCATGATTAGGGGTTATTCTATGTATATAATGAGATTTATATTTCTCTCATCCATTTCCTGAAATTCCTATATGAAATTTGAAATATCAACTACCTTAACATTTAAAAAATAGTTTAATTAATCAAAAAAATAGTTATTTACACTTATTCAGTGTTGTGAATAGATTTTTCCAGTTTCTTCATAACATTTTTTATAGATTTTATAAATTTTAATTATTTTAATAAAGTAGGAATTTCTTTCAATATTCATAATTATTCATCCGGACTATCATCCCCAATGATTGTTAATATAAAAATTCAACGATCCTGTTATGGTTACATCATGGAATCATATATGGTAAAATAGTCATTATTTTCCCCAAATACAATAGTGAGAATCCCCTTATGTAAATTTATGATGGTCTTATATGTCTTCAAGAAGGGTCTACCCAATATTTTGTGTGATTTTTTGGGGTCCTATAATCCTCCCTATTTATCACATATAATTTAGTTTGAAAGATTATATTTTTTACTCTAAATGAAACATCTTCCAAGAAACATGTTGGGAATGTTGTTGATCAATTTGAAAGTTAAATAACTACTCTAGTGGGATTGATTTCTCCCATATATAAAGAAGTAAAAAATGTGGAATTAAATTTATATAGGCTCAAAGCTCACACAATTCATATTTAAAATATATAGAGAAAATGGTAAAATAGATATAAAATGTCCGTGTATATTGAAATTTAGTAGCAAGTAGTGGGGTGATCAAGGTAAAAACACTTCCTCCAAAAAAAATAAGGCATTAATAATATCAAAAGACATAAAATATTAAATATGGCATGAATATTATGTTTTCAATAAATAAAAATCAAATAATTTTATACAACTGATCATATGAGCTTGAATTTTTTTTAAGGTTGGGTCGAAGCCTCATTTTAATTATTAAAGTAAAGTAAAGACCTCTTTTTAACTGGGTAGAGGGAAGCCCGTTACATAGCCCGAAGGCCCAATGGGCTTGTAGCCCATTACATAGCCCGTAGGCCCAAATTTTTGGCCCAACAGCCATTCTGTGAATAGTAACCTATCTACTATAGTACCCGCACAGTACCGCCACCGCTACAGTGCCCTGTCGCCGCTACAGTACCCATCGATCTACCTACAGTACCGCTATAGTACTGCAACAGTAACATGCGCCCAATGTGTATTGAACCCCCATTTTACATGTAGGATTATGGGGTGATTACCACTAATCCAAACCCCAACTACAATATGAGCTTGAAATAAATCTATGGATGATATAGGAATATAAATAATCACCTTGAAAAAAATAAATGATTCTATGGTAATTAAATTAATTATTTAATACATACTAATATTTCTATTAATGATTCATGATAAGAAATCACACATACTATCAAGGCATTATCCAAGATATTCTGTATATCACCATGGCCTTATGTCAAGACATTATTAGTAAATGAGTTGGCACACACCAAATAACTTGGTTATTCTTTCTCATGAGACGTATCAATGAATCAAGGAACTATATAATTCTTAGACCTACCCATCACTAATTATCTAAAATTAATTCCCCATATGGAATTAATGAATAAATAATATATAATTAACTTTCCTTAGTAATCAACAACTATATATATTGAAATAACTACTATATGGATTGTAAATATTTCCCCATTTAATAAAAGGAATAACATTTTCGGTAAAAAATACCCAATTTTTATAGTATTGATACTATATAGAAAATTTGATATATTATTAAGTCAATAATGTAAATGATATAGATTTATCCATTATATTAAATAATATGGACATGAAGGAGAAAAAATGTCAAGGGAGAGATGAAGAGTGGTAGAGAACATAACCCTTACGAACAAAGTGAGGTATAAACTATAAATTTATAATATCATTTAGATGCTAATACTTGAAACATGGTCCAAAGGGTTTTGATCTTTTTAGAGGAAAAATGGAAGTGGGACAATATAATAATTTTTATAAATCCCTTATATATGGTTGTAAAAAGATACACATCAATGTCACTATAAAAAATAAATTTCAAGGGATAAAAATAGGACATTGAAAAAATTATTATTAAAATATTTTAAAAAAATTAAATAATGAAAAGGGATGAAGTTTAAAATAGTAAATGTGGATTTGGAAAAGAAATATAATAATTTGAAAGGAAATTCATTTTTATTAGTTTAAAATACCTTTATTAAAACCCACATCGTAAAAATGAAAATAAAACATTATTTTAAAAAGTGTTAAAGGAAAATAAGATGATAACCTGAGTTAATAAATACTTTTTTCATAATAAATTGGAAAATAATTTTTAAAAAGTGATTATATGGAAATTGAATATAATTAATTATCAGAAATGTTGAGAATTATTCTTAATCACAACATTTTTTTAATAAAGAAAGAATTCATTAATGATTATGTTTTGAATAAAAATATAATTTACCAATTATTAAAGAGGTTATTTAATATTTAATATGGTAATAGAATCTATAGAATATTCTTATAAGAAATAATTTTAATAATAAAGATCATAAAAAATTGAAAAGGGGTTGAGTTAACAAAGACTTATGAATATCATAATCTTTGTTGTAATAATCCTTTGGAAAAGAGTTCATGATAAGGATTTTTAAATCCATTGAAAATAATTTCGAAATATTATCTTATATGTTCATGGGATAAAATAAATCAAACTGAAAATAATGGAGTTCAAGAAGAAACTTTATAAATCAAATAAATAAGTATGAGTTAACAAAATCTCATACCACATGGGTAATGTATGAATTAAAATAATATTAAAAATAGATTGTGAAATGGAATTGTATATCACATGATTAAAAGCAATTTATGACTAAAAATTTAAATGTGGAATGAATTTCACCATTTCATGAAAGAATAGGTTCAAAATATGAAATCATTCCTAAGTGAAGGGGGGATTGAAACTAAAACCATTACAACTTTGGCATATTTTGAATCAGAATCCCATGAAATATAAAACAATATTTTGATTATTAAATCCTTTTAATTAAATTAATATTATTATTTAAAACATCTATATGTCGTTATATACACCACACAAAATAAAACAAGTGGTTAAAATAGAATATGTGTGAAAGAAGAAAAATCGAGATGTGAAACACTTACCTTTACTCTTTACTTCTATGAAAGCTCTTTAACCTATAGTATAATAAACATAAGAACATTAGTAAATAATTTCATAAATTTATTTTGATATATTAAATTTTATAAACTTTATTTATAATAATTTATTATATATTTTTTATTAGTTACTATTTATTTTTATCATCAGATGTTAGTAACTTTTATTTTATCCTAAAAGATTTGTAATGGTGAGATTGAACCGAATTATTTGATACTAATTTCATCCAATGTGACATGTTAAAAAATTTATCATAACTAAAATATATTTCAATTTCTGGGTTGTTACATCCCCCCCTTTTAATAAATTATGTCCAACCAATTATAATTACTACCTACTAATAAAAATAGGTAAGGGTATAGATTAGGATATTATTTACTACTTACTATCATACGTATGAATATAAAACTCTTATTTTTATTTTATAATATTTTCATAATCAGATTATAATCCATTTAATCCTAATATTCCACTTTTATTATCTATATGTATTATGAGTTTTTATAAATATACATTACTCAACTTCATTTTCATGACCATGTTTCCAACTAGATACTAAAACCAAAATTGTTGTAATGATATCCAATAAATTATTAGTAAATGATCATATGAATATGAAAAATCAATCCTAAAATTCCATATCCTATGATTCCTTTATTTAAAAATATAATAATTTTGGTTCAAATATGATATAATTTGATCAATCTAAAAATCATTTAGTTTAACCTATGTTATCTATTGTTATTTTCCTATTTGATTCTTTGATGTAACTAGTTATATATTATGTTTTCATATTCCATTTTAATCCTTTATAATAGATGATAAATATAATGTAAAACATACCAATAATATCTCATGGGTGTTTCAAAAACAAGTTTGAAGTTTGGCCTAATTCGTATTCATTAAGTGAAGATCATGTTAACAAAAAACAGTCCTTTTTAGGGGTTTTTACCCTTATGTGACCTTTTTCTAAAGCCTATATAAACTTGTTTTGTATCTAGAAAAGGATTAAATTTCTAAGAAGACACGTGATATATACATTACTAGAAATTTAGGTTATTTTTCCTATATTTATATATTTTTGTCATAAATTATAATAATAATTAAATAAAGGTATTTCTTACTGTATCCTAAACCCAAAATTCAGGGTAACCTGTGCCCTTAGAATTCAAAAAAACCCTTATCCCAAAACAATATAAAATATCATACAAATAATAATATATTTTAATAATGTATAATCTCAATATATATTTATATTTTTTAAAAAAATACTGAATTTACTTGACACTAAATCGCATACCCACTATAAGGAATAACTATACCTCAATCATGTACTCTTCTTAACCAACAATGTTTTTTAAACTATTCTTTGATGGCATCTATGATTATTCAAACCCACAATCATGGATCAAATGCTAATAAACATATCCTTTATATTCAATATTTGAAACCTAAGGAAGAGGCTACACTAAATAATCAATAAATACAATATCAAAAAAAACTAGTCACTTACACACTCAACACCTTTTAGGTTTATAGTTTAAGTTAATCAGGAAAAACTTTTAAATAATAAAACCCATATCTTTTTTATACAATATGAATTATTCCATTAAACCAAGGATTCCTTATTTAAAACTAAGTCCTCAATATCTACCACATAATTCTCTATATATGACACCCATATAGGAATTTTATAAGAAATACACTTCTTCATAATCATGGGGAAATAGAAAATTTATAAGGATCAACTCAAATGATCAGTAAGGCATTAGAATATATTAAATTATATCAATGAATAAATAAGGAATAAATAATATTATAGAAATAAATAAGAATCAAATATTGTCAAGTGACTGATCAAAAGTCCTTAAAATGAATCCATGTATAACATAGCAATATATATTATCACACAGGTAATAATAACTAATTTCAATGTGATAAAATACAAAATTATGGACATCATAATGGTACTTTCA
Source organism: Viscum album (assembly GCA_963277665.1). NCBI lineage: Eukaryota > Viridiplantae > Streptophyta > Magnoliopsida > Santalales > Viscaceae > Viscum > Viscum album. The sequence goes on from OY728121.1 coordinate 1,124,573,484, forward strand.
TGGCCTCATTACAATAAATCCTATATATCCTCAAGGCCTTAACAAAGACATCCTATAAATTGTCCAGGTCTTGTTCTAAGACATTACTGATAAATAGAGAGGCATAAACCAAATACCCAAGCTAGTATGTCTCCTAAGACATACTAATGAATTGAGGGGCCATATAGTTCTGAGACCCACCTATCACTAATTAAGTTCAATTCATTCAGTATATTAATGTAATGAATAAAAAGCAAAATTAACATTCCTTAGTAACCTATAATTATCCTTATTGAAATAATAGGTATATAGAATAACAATAATTCCTTATAAAATAAATGGAATAAGGTTATTAGTAAAAATGATTTCATTTATAAGGTATCCACACCCTATAATGTAATGTATATATGGTTAAGTTAACAATGAAAAAGATATAGCATATGTAAATTAATGATAATAATAAAGTCGATAGAGAGAGGTAAAGAGTTACAAAGAACATAAACCTTACGAATAATGTGAATTTTGGACTATAAATTAATAATTGAATTTATTTAACAATACATAAAACATATTATATATGGGATATATATCTTTTGGTTAAAAATATAAGAGGTATAATGAAATAATTTTCAGAAATCTTGTGTACATGGTTGTAAAAAAATAAACTTCTATGTCACTTTAAAAAATATATTTCAAAGGGTGAAATGTGGGAATGGAAATCATTAATTTATTATGAATTCAATATATTGAAATGATGAATGGAAATTTTGTTAAAATATTAAATGAAAAGTGGGAGATAAAATATACCAACAAGAAAGGGAAATTATTTTTATTATTTAAAAATATATTTATTAAATCCCACATCATAAAATGGTTAGTAACACTTAATTTTGAAAATAGGTAAAGAGATATAAGAAAATAACATTAAATAATAAATTTTTGTGTCTCAAAATAGTATAAGAATTTTTTTGGAAATAAATAAAATTTTCATGGATGAGAAAGAGCATATTGGAATGGATGATGAATATTCTTAAAAATAACATTTTTCATAAAGAGATAAATTTATTAATGACTATGTTTTTTTTATAAAAAGGTAATTTTCTTACAAATAAATAGGTAATTTCATGTTAAATAAATATATGGAATAAATATAATAATATTAGAATAAATATGTTGAAGGGTAATGATTATAACTTAATGAAAGCAGGTTGAGTTAACAAAACCCTTATGTATATCATAATCATTGGAGTAATGGTTCATTGGAAATTATTTTATGAGAAATAATTATAAGTAGATAGGAAAAATAATAAATATAATTTTATAAAATCATAGGATTAAATAAATCAAACTCAGAAAGGCATATATTAATAAGAAAACTTGTAACTCAAAAAAACAATGTGGATTTTTCAAAATCCCTTATAAATTTTGAAGTGGATGAATTAAAAGAATATGAAAGTGATATTTTAATATGATGCTTTAAATAACATGATTAATTTTGATTTATGATGAAAAAAATCAAATTCTATAACACCCTTATATTTTAAAATAACACTATTTTAGATAGTGTACACATCATGCATCACCAAGTCTAAACGAACAACATGATACTATTGAAATATTAATATTTAATAAAAAATTATCTTTTATACATTTATTTGGTGGGTATGATTAGTATTAACAAAATTTAGAAATATATATAAATTAAATTCTCCAAAAAAATTGATTAATGCAAAAGAAATATGTTTTTAATTTTTAGTAAGATTATTTTGTTCTTCAGAAATACGATTTATTGAAAATGAATTTAATTCATTTTTAAGAGAAAAATATTATTATTAATTTATGTAACATATATAAATTTTTTCATTTTTTACTTCATCATATTAAAATTATTGTTGCGTGAAATTTTATTATTTTTCTAAAATGATTGATTTTCATTAAATAGTGAAAAATACTGAATTTTATTGAAAAATGTATTTTTGTTTCGAGGATTTTAAAAGTTACATTTTATTTCAAAATAATTTAATTCCAAATTAGTTTTATTAAACAATTAATAATTTTATTAATTTCATTTTAATCAATTTTCTGATTTAATTTGGTATAAAAAATTTATTATAACTGTAAGGCATTTTTCAAAAAAAACTATTTTTCTTTGCATTTAAAATTTTGTTATTTTAAATTAATTAATATAATGTATGGAAATTTAATCATAAAAATTTATTAATTATTTGGAATTATGGGGTTAAAATTTACTAAATTTTCTCCCTTTATTTTTTTTCAATAAGAACAATGACCGTTGAAAATTTTATCACTTCGATAAAGGGTAAATCTTGTTGATGTAGGTTAAAATTAAGTGATAAGATCTGGATATTTCATATTAAATCCTATTTTATGAACCTAAATATAAAATTATCACCTTAGTCTAAAAATATATTAGTTTCATGGGAACATGTCCAAGAGAATGACCAATATAAGATTTAAATCAAAGAAAGTTACAAAATTTCACTCTCTTAGTATAAAATATCGCATATGTGTCCACATAGGGACAAAAACAACTAGTGAATGAATATAAATGGAAATTTGAATCTTAATAAACTAATTTTAATTATGTAATTTTATTTATTATTTTTATATATTAAATTATTACACTAAATGATTACAAAATGCAGAAACTATATTTAGTCAAATAAAGAAAAAATAAAATAAATCATATTGAAAATATTAAAATTGAAATAATTTGAATTAATTAATGTATAAAAAAATTATAGATATATATTAGATTTTATGTATGTTTTAAAGGATAAAATTTTAATTCAAACTTCATTGTGATGTATTCAAATTCAAATTTAATGTATAGTGTTAAAAACATTTATGATATATTATAATAAATAATATTTCATTAAATGATTTAAAAATAATAAAAATCTTATATTTGAAAAAATGAATGGGATATGGTTTTAAAATTCAACCATAGTCAATTTATGTGCTGTTTCTCATTTTATAGTAACATTATTTTCCACTAAAGGGTTGGAATCTTTAATATTACAATAATTGTAATAAAGGGTTAATAGGGCATAAAACATAAAGATAAGGGTAAAAGCATACCAAAAACAATGTCCAAATTTTATTTTCTCATATTATTTAATCTTATAATCATTTTAGATTAAATTTATATCAATGTTTATGCATTTTTGAATGAAAAAAAATTATATTAATTTAATACTTTATGAAATTCCAAGAATCCCCCGCATTATAAAAGGACACATATGCTTTCTATTATTTACACCGAATTGAGCAATATATATTGAATAAAAACTGACAAATTAATATTATAAATATCCATATCCATGTTCTATAAGTTCTTTTCATTCCAAAATACCAACCTTAGGTCCCTTAAGAAGAGATATAAAAGAAGACTGCCAAAGAGGAGGTAATCGTCTTTACTGACTCTTTCAAGTTTATTCCATCTTGTAATTACTATTAATGTGGTGTTCCCATCAAAAAATAAAAAAATACAGTATCATAAGTATACATATATGTTGTTATTATTATGTTATAACCATATTAAATTTCTTTTCTACTATATTAAATCCAAAAACATTGCTCGGGTGTATGTACGGCTTACTGTCTCCACGTAGTGGCATAATTCATTTTGCATCACCACTTTAATTAGATAGTAATAAATATGTAATTAATGAGTATATATGATATGTATGATATAAATATTATTCATTAACTATAATATCTCATCTAAATTTTTACCTTCTAATCCATTGGAAAATGATAATGTCGCTTGTGCGTACATGTGGACTACCACCTCCACAAAGTGATATGATTCAATTTTAATTGGATGTTAATAGTGATATATTTAATGAATATATAAGATAGATATGATATAATAATTATTCTATAAATTTGAATTATTATTTTACATCCATTCATTCGATCCATTTTAAAGAAAAAACAAAATTCATGTGTGCGTACGAATTGCCATCTCCATGAGTAGTGTAATTCATTTTTCATTCTCTATATTTTATGGATTACTATGAATAAATATATAATTAATATATATAATATTTATACCATGGTAAAAATTATTTATATTTTCTAAAAATTATAATATTAAATGTATCAAAAATACCAAACAAGAACATACATGAAAAAACTAAATATTTATTTCCCAAAATAGTGATTTTAACAATGAATTTTTAATAAAAAAGTGATAAAATACTATACGTAAATAATATATTGTAAAATATATATGATTATTGTTCTAAAATATATTTATAATAAACAAAATTTTATTTTACCAAAGGTTCAGACAAATATGATGGAAAACAAATCATAGGTAAGGGTTTCTCGTTTCACTTTTACTTTCTTGGGTTATATTCCATATTCACCACTAATTTATTTTGGGTGGTGAAGATACTGCCCCTTTAATATGTGATATCATGAATCTCATTATATTATTTTTATTTAAAGTTACATTTTATGATTTTTATTTCACATGGCTTATAATTAACAATTTATCAATGTTGTAAGATTTTATTTCACAATCTCACCATTATTTATGATTGTTTATGTTTATGTCTCCTTCTGATATTTATATATTAAACCCAATATATTTTTTTCACATAAATTTAATAATGAAATTTTAAAGTAATATTACCATTTTCCTACATTTTTTACTTAAAAGTATTGAGATGTTTTTTTAGGAAAAGCTAACATTATTTCTCTCTTCGGTCAAAAAAATCCTTTTTCTTCTATATCCATGTTTTCTTAAAATATTTTAAATAATATTTTAAAAATTATCCAAATAATTTATTAAAACCATTTCTACCACTATTTTTATTTTTATAAAAAAATTTGAAAGGAATATTTTTATCTCATTCCAAATGAGTTAGTTTTGTCGTTTTCTTAAAAATATGAAAAGAATAAATGTTTTAATGTATACAGCATGAACAAAATTTCTTATCATTATAATCGTTACATGATTTAAAGATTCCTATACAATTTTTCATGATTATTTTTAAGGGAAACTTTTTTCATAATATTCTGTAAAATTTTAGTTTTAAAATGTTATTTTCAATGAAAATAGGGGTATTTTCCTCATGAACATTTTTAATGAAATTTTTATAGTATTTCTATTCATCAATAACAAAAACCCCAATTTTAATTATCCTCATATACGAATATTATGTGATGATTCCATAATTTTTATTTTTAAAAATGGTTTCTGATAAATTTTATTGGGGACATACTACATTGAGGTCATTCCCCATATTTCCATAGATGGTTTATGATTATGGTACAATTTTAACATTTTTTATGTTAGTTTTTAAATTTGAATATTTATGTTGATTTTGTTTCACTCCTTTAATATGAGTAATTAATTTCAATTATTAATTGATGTGTGGGTCCTATTATATCCCCTCAATGTATCAATAGGTATCTTGAGAAAAACTAGATTTTGTTTTTCTGAGGCCTTACACATTAATATAGATATCCTTTTACAAGTCCATGCTGATATTTTCATATATATTGGTAAATGCCTTTATGGTAAGTTTAATATTTCTTAAATTATGCATTATATAATTATTAAATCTTGTATTGATTTCCATGTGATAATTTAAATTGTTATCATATCCATAAATATGTTTCTGACTCATGAGGATATTTATTTGTAATTATTTCATCATCATTTACTCTTTACATATGATTTATGTATTAATTATATTACACTATATGTATACCCTTACTGAGAATCTAATATCACCCCTTTATTATGTTTCCATTCCTTAGGATAGAAGGAATTTCTTATTATTGATATAAAGGGATACAATTAAGTGTACTATTGTGTTTTCAAAGAAAATACTATTTTGTATTTTATGTATTCAAATGTAATGTGAAACTAAAGTATATATTTTGTTTTACAAGACTACCAAACTATTTGTTTTTTAGTTATGTTATTAGTTTTATGCACTACCAATTTAATAAAGTAACAATTTTCTCTATAATACGATGTTCGGGCTCTTAATGGTTGGTATCATAGTAGATTTAGTAAAAGCCTTAGGAACTAGATTTAGAATTAAATTGATTAGGTAAAATAAACTTATGACAATCCTTGAGGACACACCCCAAATACACTAAGATTATAATTAATTTGAGTATAGTTTATGATTTTTAGGCACCATCATTAGTTAACATGTCTAAGGTCGGTCTTAAGTTTAAAGCATAGATACCCCTTTTTATTTTTTATATGATGGAATTATTTGATTATTAATAGTACTTTGGTGTACATTTATGGTAACAGAACCAATTAGTTTATTATTTGTTTTGGTGAAAGTGATATTTTCTGAATATTGTTTTTCATTTTATAGAACTAAGTTTAAAGGTATTAATAAACATTATGCCTTATAATATCTTTGATGATGAGGTAATTGTGGGTTGTTAAAATTTAGGAACATTTTTTTAATCATGTAGAAAACCATGTGATTGAAAAATTGTATTATAATTACTGTTATTTTGAGAATGTTCATCATATTTTTTAGAAAATTATTGGAATTATATAAATATAGTTTTCTAAAAATGACAACCCATATGTCGGGTGGAAACCCATTGCATCCAATATTTCTGTGGGGCTTGAACCCACAACAGAATAGTGATAAGGGTGCAGAACCTACCACTATCCTACATGATGAATTGGTTAGTATGATATTTTTTTACTTAAAATAGTTTGATGGATAAATATTATGTTAATTTTTTGGAACCATTTTATTGGATCAAATCATTTTTCATTTTTATGAATTTAAAGTGGTTCATGATATTTTAAGAGATATTTCATTTGGTAGAGGTATATATTTCTTTTAGGTTTAACATAATGTATTATTTCATATAAAACTATTATGTTTTTTTGAGGTGAACTGAAGGGTATGATATAACCTCTAAAGTTAAAACATTTTTTCATGTTTTGGTCATTTAAGTTTTTTGGGATATAAGAATATTTAATTATGAAATGGTCTATGTCAGACCTTTGGTTTTATTATTAAATTTTGCAGATTAATGAATTATTTTATAACTATAAGGATTATACAATTTTGTTAATTCTTAAAGATAAGATTAATATATTATTATCCTTTTTTGGATTATGTGATCTATAAGAAGTTTGTTTTAGTGTTTCATGAATAAAAAAATCATTTTTAATACTCGTAGTTTCAAGAAAAAAATTGTGATTTTTGTGAAAATTGTTTAGAGTATGAAATTATACTATTCAAATAAGTATATTCCTTAAATTTTTAGTATGCATCAAAAATAAATTCTTAAAATCTAGGAAGGGATCATGAAACAAAAATGTTATCCTATTACCTTCAGGGTTTTTTTTCATTAAATTCCTAATTATCATTCAATTTCTTATAATCAATGATCTATGTCACTCTACATCATTTTTTGGACATTATTTTTTTCTTCCATGTCAATATTTTCACTTACCACTAATGTTATCATATTTTGAAAACAAGTTTGGTTATGACCTTTATATTTACATTTCCCACATAAAAGAGGAAGTCTTATTAAACCCTTTTACAATGTGGGTTTCCCACAAAGGAATTTTCAAATGAAAAACCCCTGATTATTGAGTGAAAATTTCAAATTTCATGATTTAAATTTATCAAATGGGGTAGAATATTAAACCATGATATTTTAAAAGAATATTATGATTGATAGTGTACACAACACGCAACACTTGGTCTAAATGAACATCAATATACTATTAAAATATTATTATTTAATGTAATAATTATCTACTAGATATTTAATTTTAGGGTATGAATAGTAATAATAGAATTATTATATATATACAAATTACATAGTCATTACAAAAATCATTGATTAATGCTTACGAAATAATTGCTGAATTTTTAGTAAGGTTATTTAAGGCATTAGAAATATGTTTTCTTCAAAAATGAATTTAATTGATTTTCTTAGAGAAAATATTATAATTAGTTTTTGATAATTCTATAAATTATATCCTTTTTAAACAATTATTTCACAATTACCGTTGGGTGAAATATTTAGATTTTTCTAAAAACATTGATTCTTTAATGAATAGTGAAATATACAGATTTTTATTGAAAACCTTATGTTTAATTCATGGATTTACAAAGTTTCATTTTATTTTAAAATAATTTAAAATTAAAAAAAATTTCTCTTATATTATGTATAATTAAAATAATTTTATTTTAGTCAATTTTATGATTGAATTTTGTATAAGAACAATTTTTAAAAATAAAAATATATTTTTCTGAAAAACTACCTTTGCTTGTGTTTTGATTTTTTATTTTAAATGTTTTTAATGTAAATTACTGAAAATTAAACTTAAAAAATGGATTCCATATTTTTAATCATGAGGTTAAAATATTTTAAATTGGCCCCTTTATTTTTTGGTCAATATGAATATAAATACTAGAAAAATTTATCACCTTAGTAAAGGGTTAATCATGTTAACCTAGGTTAAAACTAAGTAATAAGTTCATTATTTTTAATATTAATTATTATTAGGAAAAACTTATTATATAATTATAACATTAGGTTCAATATTATTTTTTAACAGATTCTTTTCCTTGAAAAACACCAATATAATATTTAAATCATAGAAAGTTACAAAATTTCACTCTATTAGCTTTAAATATCTCTTATGTGTCCGCATCAGGACCAAAAATTTTTACATGAATATAAATGGAAATTTATATCATAATAATATTATTTTCATTATTAAAATTTAATTATAATTTATAGGTATCAAATAATTACCCTATATTATTACACAATGTTGAAACAATATTTATTCAACTAATGGAAAAATTAAAAAATGATATTTAAAATATTGAAACTGATATAATATGAATTAATTAATACGTATCATGAATATTATAGATACAAATTTGATTTTTGTGACATTTAAATGGTTAATATTTTAGTTACACCTTTTCCTTCATGTATTTATATTCAAATTAAATAGATAGTGTTAAAAATGATATTTTATAATAAATAATATTTTATTAAATGATTTAAAATTTATAAAACTCATAGATTCATCCAAATTAATTTTATATGGTTTCAAACTTCATCCATAATCAATTTATGGGAATTATTTTATTTTATAGTAATATTATTACCCCTAAAATGGTGGAAACATTAATTTTACGGTAATTGTCAAAAGGGTTAATATGGGATAAAACTAAATGATAAGGATGAAATCATTCCAAAAACATGTCAAAATTTAATTTTATTAGATTATTTCAACCTATCCTCATATTTTATTCTAATTATATCAATTTCTATCCATTTATGTGTTAAAAAAATTATATTAATCTAATAATTTAATAAATTCCAATAATACTGCACCCCTCAATTGCAAATAGACACATCTCGTTTCTCTTATTTAGACCATGTTGATCCATATATATAAAAAAATCTAAAAATACTGTTATAAAAATACATATACATGTTATATAGGTTATTTTCAATCCAAAAGACCAAACCTAGGTCCCTTAATAAGAGATATAAATGAATCCTAATAAAGAAGAGGTAATATTATTTACCAACTCATTCAAGATTATTTAATCTTCTGCTTCCTCTTAAAGTGTTTTATACATAATAAAATAATAAATCCAGTATCATTAGTATATTGATATTCTATTATGATTATGTGAAAAGCATATTCCATCCTTTTTCTATCCTATTAAAAGTGAAAACATTTATTATGTGTACGTATGGCATACCAGCACCACAAAGTGGGATAATTCATTTTTCATCACCAATTTACATGGATGGTTATAAATATGAATCTAATGAATATATATAAAATTTAGGAAATAAATATTATTCTTTAAAAATAATACCATATCTACCTTTTTTTCTTATAGTCCTTTTGAAAATGATAATGTCGGTCGCGCGTGTGTGTGTATTACCACCCCACAAAATGATGTGATTCATTTTTAATTTATATTTTACATAGATGTTAATAAGAATATATTTAATGAATATATAAGATATATATGTTATAATAATAATTCTTAAGAGGGTAATTATTATTTACCATTAATTTTTTCCATCCTTTAAAAAGAGAAAACATCGTTCTTGCGTATGTACGACTTACTGTCTCCCTAAATAGTGTAATTCATTTTTTATCTATATAATATATGGATTACTCTAAATAAATATATAATGACCATATAAAATATTTATAACTTGTTTATAATTATATAGATGATGTAACTATGATAAAATTAAAAGGACTGAGACTACCAAACTAGGACATACAAGAAAAGCGATGCGGTTATTAACTGAAATAGTGATTTTAACAATGAATGGTTATTAAATGGGTGATAAAATATTAAAAGTTAGTGAAAAAATTTATTATATATATTAGTGTGTTATATAATATATTTATAATAAATCAACATTTATTATACAGTTTTTTTGTACACATATGAAGGAAATCAAACCTAAGGTAAGGGTTTCTCATCTCGCTTTTACTTATGCGGGACATATGTCTTATTCCCCACTGATTTATTTTTTGTGGTTTAAATATTACTAAATTAATATGTTATATTATGAATATATTTATCTATATAGTTTTGATAGTTTTATTTAAATTTATTTCTTTCATCGGGATTATGATTCAAAACTTACCAAAGTGGTAAGGGTATATTTCACAATCTCATCATTATTTGGGATTATTTATGTTTAAGTCTCCCTTGGAGGAATTTTTTAATAATTATGTCTTTAACCCAATATATTTTATTCTCCACCGCATGTTAATGAAATATTCAAGTAATATTATGATTTTTCACTCATTGGTACTTAAATTGATATAGTATTGTTTTAGGAAAAGCTGGCTTTATTTCTCTCTTCGGTTGAAAATATTTTTACCTCTATATCCAAGTTTGCTAAAAATATCTTCAATATTGTTTTAAAAATTATATAAATAATTTATTAAATATAATCTTAAATGTTTTTTAATTTTTATATGAATTAATTCAAAGGAATTTTCTTTTCATTTTCTGAATAAGGTACTTTCTTCATTTTACAAAAAATGTTAAAAGAATTTGTGTTTTAACATATACTGCATGAATAGAATTTCCTATTGTTATGAGAATAAATGTTTTGAATATTCCTCTAAAATTTTCATGATTTTTTTAAATAAAATTTTATTCCTAATATTTTAAAAAATATTTTTTTTAATTTATTTTCAATGTAAAAAAGGGTATTTTCTATGAGAATGGTTTGAATGAAAATTTTATGGTATTTCTATTCATAAATGATAACAACCCATATTTTTCTTTAGATTCAGTAGGGATATGTTGTAATTATATCTTAATTATTTTTTTAGGATGGATTATGATCAGTTTTTTTGGGGATGTACAACGTTGATACTATTCATCATATTACATTGGATGGATTAATATTAAATGAACATATACACATTTATATGGTAGTTTTTTAGTTTGAATTTTTATGTTCATTATGTTTCACCAATCTCTTATGAGGAATGAATTGGACATAGTAATAAATGAGTGGGGGGAACTATAGTTGCTCGATGCGTCAGTAAGTCTCATGATTCAAACTAGATTGGTTTTCGGCTGAAGCCTTACCCATTTATCTAGATGTCCCGAAGCAAGGCCTTGAAAGTTTTTTTTGATATAATGGATGAGGCATCTATGGTAAGTTTTATATGTATGAAATTATTCATTCCATAATTAAAAAATTAGTTAGTCATTTACTTGTGATTATTTAATTTCTTATAATATTCATGGATAATTTTCTAGTTCATTACAATATTTATATATCATTATTTGATCATAATATATTCTTTATTTGTTATTTATTCCTTATTTAGCTTCTGTTATATGCATACCCTTACTGAGAATCTAATATCACCCCTTTATTGTGTTTACTTTCCCTAGGATACCATGAAGTGTTTTATGATTGATTTGTAAGGATTTGATTAATGGGACTATGGGGTTTCAAAAGAAAATACTATATTCTATTTTATGATTTCAAATTTAATGTTTAACTAAAGTATGTATCTATTTTTCCAATACTACTAAAATATTCATCCCTTTGGGATGTGATCACATATATCTAGTTTCAATGTAATAAATTAAGCACAAATTTGGGATTCTCTAGCTTGGGTCTTCTAAATTTAAAATTAATTATTCCAATTCAAATTACAATATGTGAAAATTATGAAATCATGCCCCAATGATGTGGGAATTGAGACAAAACCCTTACAAAATTAATATCTCTTGAATCAAAACCCATGAAAGAAACAAATTGATATGGATTTCTCAATCCATGGAATTGAATTAAAATTATGAATAAAAAATTCATAGGTAAGTATATACATCTTACAAAACAGAACAAAAGCGGTGAATAAGGAATATGTCACAAAGATAGAAAATTGAGATGGGAAACCATTAACTTTACTCTTGACATGAATTAAAGTTCATTAAAATACTGTATAATAGACATAATAGTCTTAATAACATATTTAAAAACCATATTGATATATATTATCTTTTATACACATTAATTATTATATTTATTATACATTAATTAGTTAGTTATTGTTTATTTTAATCATCAAATGTTAGTAACTTTAATTATTCCTTACATGTTTTTTAATGGTGATGTCTATACTTATTTTTTATATTGAATTAATTATTACATGACTAATTATGGTTCTATAATACATTTTAGAAAATGATTTATAAATTTCTAATTTCACTCCCTGATATTTTAGTCTTGATTTGTGTAGATGAAATCATTGATGAGTTTGTTTCATTAGTTATTAACGAATGAAAGGTTGTATCTCAATAATGAGTAAAATTTTAATATAAAAATTCAAAAACCCAAAATAATTAATAAAAAATTAATTACTTATTTTACTCATAATTATGTTTCCATAACCATCCAAGATAAAAATTTATAGCATCATCGATGTAGGTGGTTAAACCGATCTAAATAAGAACATGTTATAACCGATATATGAGTATGAAAGTGATTTTATTATAAAATTATAATTAGTAAAGAATAATGATATAATTTAGATTATATAAAATAGATATATCTGAATTTAGAATATCTAGATTAAAATTTTATTTTAAGAAGATATTAGTTACAAAGAAGAAATTCTTTTCCCTCATGGTATGCTCGTTCTAGGCAGTTAAATATACAATGATCACTTATTGTAAATATTATTAATAAAATGAAAATTATATATATATAAACTATTAATTATTTAATAAATATTATATTTATTCATTTAATTAATTTTTATAGACATCCATGAATGGTGGTAATAGAAAACAAAATATGTCATTCATGGAGGTGGTAGTCCGCACATAACTTGAGAGACATTTTAATTTTTTGAGAAGATGTTAGGGGGACATATAGTGGTTTATCCATAAACATAATAACATTTAGGTATAAAAATTTATACTAATTTCATTATACTATTATGGTTGGAATATCTTTTGAGGATAAACATAGTCATGAAATGTTTGGGGAGTGAATAATACTCACGTTGAGGACTTGATTTATCTCTTGGAGAACATGGGAAACTTCCTTGTAACCAAGGGAAACCAAATGTTGAAGATGATTATAGGATAATTAAAATGAGAAGGGGATATGTAGTAATATTAAGTGTAATCTTGATTTTATGTGGGTGGAATTGAGATATTATTTTAGGAGAAAAATAGGGACTTCTCCTTGGAATTGAATTCTATGTGAGGGGTACAGATAGAATCAGAATAGAGTTTGGTGAGTTATATTGGGAAAATTTATTGATACATGTCGGTATGAATATAAAACATAAAAAAGTTATTCTATATTGTCTAACAATCAATTTAATTTAAAAAATTGAACCACTTCATCTTATCACGTTTTACCCTTATTACCGTTAATTAAATTTTTACCAATATAATTATTTTTTTACTTAAAATAAAAGATAACTAAATATTAAACTTTTTAATTTCATCATCCATATTTTTTAGTCCATATAATCTAATTTTATTTCAAAATAAAAGAAAATTACCTTTTTAATTAAAACAAATGATATATAGAAAAACAAATTTATAGAAACATATCTTTTTTTACATGTAATGTTTTTATTATTATTCCCTTTAAATTTCTAATTAAATGAGTATTAAAAAAATTAAATTTTTTGAAAAAATTTTAGAGCCATAACTTAAAATAGATTAATTTAATTTATTTAGATAAAAATTATACAATATTTATAAAAAACATTCTTTAACAAATAATTGTTTTTGCATGGTAACTAATATTTACTTTGGTAACTTATTTTTATGTTAAAAAGGAGAATGACTTTGTTAACAAATTTTTATTTACTAATTAAAAATATGAAAACCATTTAATAATATAAATATTTTGATTTTCTAAAAATTTAATTTTAATATATTTGGGAATATCACATAAAAAAATTAGGAAAAACGTGTCATATCATAATAAAATGAATTCATTCTTACTAATTATCTAGTAATGACTATTGGTTGGATGTACAAACATTTGTGTTATCCTTAAAAATTATAAATATGAAGTCTCTAAAAATACATGTAATATATATATATAATTTATTACATTGATAATTACATATATATATATCATCCAAACTTCTACTAATATAACTCCTAAGGATCTTAATGTGAGACCTAAGGATAAGATAAGAAGCAATGGTTGTCATAGGTTATGATTCATCTCGCATGGACCTTGTAGTGATTTCCATGAACTCGAACTTCTCCAACACCCAAATTCTAACAAGATGAACTTGTTAGAGTTCAGATTAGGCTTGGGGTAGGGAAAACCCTAGAGAAGATACCTCCTTTACAAGATTAAATAATTGACATTCATAAGGATAAATTATATTTTATAACTCCATTTATTCTAATTTATGTATTGACTTCATAATATAGTTACTTCTATATATACTGACAAACTACACAACTTTTTTACAACAATTACATTTTAATTCTAACATAGTTCATTTTCATTAGTGTTTTATTGAAAAAAAAGCTATCATAACTCTAATTAATTATTATTCATTAGGTGTTACATTTTGTGATATTAGTCTTATAATAATCAAAATAAAATTAAATAAATTGTTTTTATTAAGAGATAAGATGGGTGGTGGGTTTCGGTTTGGAATAACAATTATATTTATATTTTTGTCTTCAAAATAATATGATCTTCCTATCATTAATTTATTCAAATAGAATCACAATTTCTTCATCTATCACACTATGTTAGAATAAATGGAAAGGTTTATTATATTAGTATCACTTCCTTCTCATCCCCCCTTCCTATGTTTATGAAAAGGTGTAAATGACACATAAATAGTAAATTGATCCTAAATCACTCAATAAAATATCATTTGGGTATTGGTGTTCCTAAGATATTCACTATTTTTTATAGACATATCAGAGATATCTTGATACTTACCACTCAATTATTAAGATTCCATCGTATATAAACACAACAGAATATAGGGATAATTAAAAATATTAGCCAAGTTAATAGGAAATGAGAGACAAAAATAACCCAAACACAATCACATTTAAAGTTTTCATCATCCACTGAATACTAAAATAAATATATATAGGAGAATTTTATTCATTAATTGCATAGACTCAAGTATTATAAGTTAGTTCTCCTTCCCAAACCCTTATCACTAAAAGGTGTTTTCCCCTCTATAAGAGGGGAAATAGTAGTGGTAAGATAAGAAAAGAAAATTACAGGAACAATAGAAAACAACAAATCAAACATGGAAAACTCAAAATAGTAATAAATTATTTCCCTCTTTTCCTCAACCTTATCTCCTCTTTTTTAGATTTTTCTTCTCCTTCCTTATCAGTTAGTTAAGACTCATGAGATTCTTTGTCCATTTAATTTTGATATCTTCCCCAAGATTTCTGGTATCATAAAAACACATAATTTGGATTCCATTCTCCCAATATTCTATCTGTAGTGGAAATTGAGGGGTTTTTTCCTAGATTCGTAGACTATAACCTTAGTTTTACTTCATTTAGTCAATTAATATATGAAAATAAATTTAATGGACGGAAATATTAGGGTTTATTCTTCGGTGTAATAGAATAAATCATGGTGCAGTTTCTTCTTTGTTTTTTTTGTGGTGAAAAGGAAATTATAATGGAGAAAATCATATGAATTCTCCTATCTCAGATTGATTAATTCCTTCAAGAAATAGTTTATTATTTATGGTGTAGGAATATTTAAAATTGAAGTGGTTCTATAATTCTTCTGAGTCACATCAGGACATGACTCAATCATCTATATTAAAAATAATCGTTATTCTTTTCCTTGGGAAAGTGTAAAACCTCACCTGTCTTCTATGGATGAAATTATCAATGTATGAAATATTAAAAATCCATTAAATCTGTAAAAAATATATTACATATGATTCCATTGGATTCAAAATATATTACATATCACTTCAGAGATAATTATAGAATATTGTGCATACCTCTACCTCATTAAAACTTTCCTCAGTGTGATCCAAGGGGAATAGGAAAGAATGTAACATATAGGATAAAATATCATACAAATGAGAAATTTATGATTTATATTAATTAATATTTAGATAATTCCATTACATAAAGTAATACATTACTAATTATACAACTTCCTCTTCAAAAAATATATTATGTATTGATGAAATATTTTATGGATGACATTTTCTCTTTAACCAGTAAAAGAAAATATGTTAGGTATCATCCAAAGATGTTATGTATCACTTATAAATCAAAGAAATTTACATCTTTTCTCTCATCTAAAAATATATTCATTATCCAACAAAATTCAAAACATATATCAATAATTATTCAATTCAATAAACTTCCTCTCATTATGAATCTTACATATAGAGATATTTTTTCAAAATCACCTTCAACTAATTCTGCCAGATTGTTCACCTTCAAAATAGAAAATAGAAAATTATAAATAGATGTCCATTCATTTTATTCCAAAAATAAAATATATCTATTAAATTCAATGTTTTCCCACTTTAGGAAATATTCAAAAATTCTAATGAAATAACACTTTAATATCAAAAAATCCAAGAAATAAATGAATTAATAAATATAATATAATAAAATGAATTCAAAATAATTAAAATCTAATTAATTTAATTCATATGTCATGTTAATTCTGGTAAAATAAATTCAGTGTTAGACCCTTCTGTAGGTGAAATCCAAAAAGGATAATGGTCATCGATAAGAAACAAACATTAATCCTCTATAAATATCCAAATTTCAAATAAAACTCAATAAATAAGGCTTTTATGGGGTCCGTTATAGATTCTTTAAAGAAAGAGAGACCCACACCATCATGAATGAAGTTCATACCCACACCTGTTGTTAATATAAAATTAGAACCAAGCTCTTTGTCCAATTCAATAGGCTTCGATATTTTTTGACATCTATGATATATGTTTTTATAGAATAAATGAAAAATTTCCATAAATGTTAAGTATATTATAACTTCGTTCATAATCCCTTAAAGTTATTGTACACTAGTAAATAATTTTTTCCATTTTCCATATGAGAGATCAATTTCATTAGTCCACACCCTTGATACACTGTTCAAAAATTCATATTTATCAATACCATCACTAAATTTTTTCTCTAAATTTAACAAAGTTACATCCCTAAAATAAATTAGGATGGATTATATGATAACTTTCTTTAAGTTAAATTTCATATATAGATTCATATTTCCTCATATATTTTTTATAGAAAATGGTACCATATTTTATTCTTCGGAAGTTAATAAATTGTATTTAATGTTTTTTTTATGTTTTTGTATCTTCTTTTATTTATTTTTTGTTCTATTGAACAACATTATAAAGGAATGCAGTCATTGGAGTAAACTAATAACACTAGGAAAATCACTTTCTGAAATTTAGAGGATGGTAGGTCGACTCATCCCCTAAAGGGTATTTTTGAATAGTGTGGGACTCCCTTATATATTTGAGAGGTGTTTGTTAAATCCCACCCAATAATAATACCAGTTATTATATTCATGAAACTAGTTGATTTAAACCATGAAATTATTGTAAACAGGTATTAAAGGATCCCCATTTATTCCCACATTAATTAATTATGCTAGGATTTAAGGCTGTATAGTTGGAATATCTAAAATTTATCATCATATAGGGTAATGGTAGGTGTTATGGAATTGATATTGGGCCCATGAAAGGATATGCCTTTATATTTTGATAAAGGGAATCAAAACCCATATAGTTTAGGGTCACATAATGATCCATGTCATACCATTTATGTTCATCTGACAAAGACCATCCCAATTTCTTTTAAGATGTTGAATCGATAAACAAGGGTTTCCCTTTTGTGGTCATCCAACTAGGACCATTGGAGTCCATTTAATGGGTTTTTTTACTCAGTTCCATTGATGTTACTTTTAAAGTAATGTGTCTCTTATCCTTGTGTCTTGTAATTTTTGAGTTTTAGGATGAGGATTTCTTCTATGTAATTTCTAGTCAAGTGGATTGGACTACTATTCACTAGTTCCTAGAGAAGAAGGGGCATGGGATTTATATTGAAGAACTTTTTAAAACAAAATGATGAGTCAGTTGAATGTATCTTGGGGGTTACCCTAGGTTGGAGTCTCATATGTGTCCATATCCTATTAGTTGGTAACTATGCATGAGGGAAGAATGATTAGGCTCAAGGTTGATGAGAATCAGTAGGAAACTTTTATTCCATGCACTAGATTAGAGTCATATTTAATGTGTATGGATCATTGACTAGACTAGCTAGTGTCATTGGTGTTGGAGGGCTGTAATGTCCAGTTTAAATCTCTTGGTATGTGTGTATTGGGCTAGAAAGAGAGTAACCAGTTTCTTAAAGGTGGGGATCTATTTTTTCAAGGTAATAAATGATTTATATTACATTAAGGACCTAAAAAATCATAGAGTAAATTTTTTGGGAGATCTCTTATAGGATGACTGATTTCCATTATAAAAGGAATGCATTATTGAAAGGGGGAATTGTGGTGTGCCCAATGAATATCCTAGGTCAAATAGGAAACTAGTAGGGGTGAATCAGTGGTACTAGTATTTTAAAAATTATTCTTATAGAATTAAAACCTTATGGTTGTTTAATTTCATTATTCAATATCTTGAGTCACTTCCTCCCCTGTATACAAAAATAGAAATAAAATCATCACATGAGAATTTTTACAAGGATCGACCTCAATGTGAGAGCCTACTCCTTTTCATGATTAACCATTGACAGGGACACACATTTAATTATCATTATAATTTGTAGTGATTAAAAATCCTATAATAGGCACACAAGGTTCCATAATGTTTTATCCACTTATCCATATGAGAATGTATTATCCATAGACTAGTATAATATGCATAGCGTTATTCATATTGGAACCACTAGTAGATCATAATTTATTTTTTTCCCTTGTGTTTCATTTAGATGTTTAAAAAATTACTAGATACTTAATCACTATAGGATTTTTCACTTCTAGGAAATATTTTTTCTTCCAGATAGATAATGGTGAAATAGTAGATTGATCTTCCTATCACTATTCTTTAGGATAATCATCACATGAATAATAGTAAAAAAACATGAGGTGAGATTCTCCCTTCTCACTTGAAAGAACAAAAATCGTTAGTAACAAGAAAATGATACCTATAACTTCTAAAGAAAATAATGAAGCACTTATCTACCTCCTTCAACCTCATTATATTCAGTCCAATATAGTATATAAACTCTCTCAAAAATCATGAACTAATTCATTTCTAAATCTCTCAGAAAAAAATATTCAGAAACCGTGTGAATGATATTCCTTAATTTCTCACCATAACATAAATACATCTATGTCAACCAATAATCTTATAAATCATTGTTGAATTAAACATTTAAACCCATTAAAAACTAAGAAAATATTCCATTGAGATCCCTTGAAGACTCAAATTTATTTACTCATGTGGCATTAAAATTTACATAGCCACAACATATCCACAAATCATGTTGAATTTGAGTTATTAAACATATAAATGAATCACATAGAACCAGAACATCACTTATAGAATGGATATTGTTTTTTCTACATTTCATCACTTATATTCCTTCTATCTCACAACTCTTCCATGATGATTGAAAATCCCACTAAAATTTCACTACAATGTGGTATTTTTATTACCTCATATGAAATGAACACCACCACATAGACAACATAAATTTCTCTATGGAAAGATCCATTTTGTTATAATGTTTACTCATTCTTTCATCTATGACACTACATGAACAATAATAACTGTAGATAATACACTATTGTTTAGAGGATCTCAAAAAAACTACGATTTTGGCTAAAAATTCATTAATCTCAATGAATCACCTCAAGTTTGATACTTTGATTATAAATAGATAAAATCATGATATATTTGATAAATCATGATACTTGAATACATGAAAAACATCATAAAAATAATCTAGAATTATTTATTCAGAATATAGAAATTCCAAAAATACAAAATTTTACCAAGTAGATTGAATATAAAGAAAATATATTGATGGAATGCATGAAAATTTAAATTAAATGACCATGTGAAGTAGAAAAGTGACTATATTGGATTTATTGTATGTATAAAGTCACAACAAAGAAGCTAAAATGTGGGGATTGATCATGTGAATCATAAAAAATGGTCATATTTTAGGATCACCCATGAATATCAGCTATGAGGATCAACTACATTAATTAGATAAGAGCCTATATGCCTTTATTAACCTCACGTATATACTACCATTTCTTAGGAGACTAATTTTTATATTGACCTTCACATATCTCCTCAAACTTACCTTTTCATATAGAATGTTTTTTATGTAATGGCAGACTCAGGTTTTTGTAGGACTTTATGATGATTAAATGGTAATTGTATGATTGCTAAAAGGAACAGTCCATGTTTAGACAACATCATTTTATGTTTACGTAGACCCAATTGATGGTTAAATATCCCAAGTAATCATGCTAATGTACCCATGACTTTTCTATTTTTCAATCAGATACACTGGAATAATATTTACACTACACTACTTCATCTCATCCACCAACACAAGCCTATATTTTCCTTTTAGATCAACACATCAATCATCACATTATTTCTCATATATGGTGTAAAAAAAGACAACACCTTCAACAAATCTAAATAAATTTCACCCTATAACATAGTCATATGAAACAAGTGGTCATAGGGGAGGCCTTGAAAAGATGGTATTTTTAGAGTTTTAACCATGGTGTAATAGTTCCAACAAGGTCATTTAGGTAATCTAAGAGGCTCAAATATCCATAAGATGGATCCTTCATGAAGAGGTTCACCCTATGCCAAATCTTATACTGATATAAACTATTTGAAGTAGGGCTATAATAACTTTAAAAAACAACAATTCATTATAATATATGGGGATTCATAAGAAGAAATGGGGTTTATAAATGGTAGTGACGTTTATGTATAGTCACTATATAATATTTATACATTGAAAACCAACCATAATGAAATTTCATGGGACGGGGGGATCTACAAATTCTTTTGTATATAATGGATAGAAAGGTTTCTATATGGGGGATAGATGGAAATAAAGAACCTACAAAGGAGTTCATATCCACATTAAGACGTATATATAAATTCTATATAAGATAATTCCTCACTAAATACCTTCTTACAAAATATTTAGTCATAAACAACATGATTTATAAAAGTGTGTTCTTTATATATTTTCTCTATGATTTGAAATGCATACTGGGGGTTTGATTTATAGGAAATGATGTGTTACCATCCCCCATGAATTTTTGGCCACATTAAATGAATTCCTCAATGCTTAAAATAAATACACTAGTAAAAATAAGTCATTAACCACATCGATAGTTTACTACTAATCAGAAAATGATGGTGATTTCCATATAAAATATTACATCTATGTAAAAATCCTACCTCATCACCAAAAATGAAAATTCCATTTAAAGGAGACTAAAAACTATATTAAATAAACACCTTTTGGATGTAAAAAACTCTTTCACCAAATATAAATCTAGTTCCCACAATATTGTTTGTATTTCCCTCTAGATATGATTAATTTCTATAATAAAATGGTCTTATAAATGATATCCTACCGAAATAAAAAAAATTATGACCACATATGCATGAAAATCTTATAAAATCGAAGGATATACTACATTACATTGAAAAAAATTATCCATCCACATAATTCTTAAGTGGATACATGTTATCTTCATGAATTGTAGCCTTTTTAACTAATATGTTTATCATTTTCAGGTTGAACTCCGATCATCTTTATAATGTGTTTGTCACTTTTCAAGTATCAGAAAATTCCACCTATAATTGGATCAATTGTGAATAAAAATGATCGATTTATATAGAATAATATGTCCTCCATGTCTGATTCTTATAAACTATATGAATCTTGAATTTAAAAAATCACCTCTACCTCTATATGTAGGATGGTAGGGTCCCACATTCAGTACTTTGTGATTGAGAAAGAAGATAAAAAATAGTATATTTATATAAAAAATGCTTTCTTAGGGTTTATGTAGAATCCCTCCACTAATTCCACTCAATGGTGCCCCGAGATGGGGGGGCCATAAGACCTCAAGAGTGCCTCCCTGAATGAAAAAGGCTTCTAACTAGATGTGAGGGCCTAGAGTGCATCTATGGATAGACTATACCCTCATTGATTAGAGTGGAGCGCAATGATATATATATATATAATAAATAAGAAACATCTAAAGTAGACACTAAAATGTACGGCCCAATAACCCATCATAGCAGAAGTAATACAAATTGACATACTATAGTGGGAAATAATAATGATAAATCAGGAAAGATAATAAAAAACTCGATAAATCTAAATAAAAAATAATAGGTAAAAAATATGTTGATGAAAAGTAATGTATCTATAAAAAATATTTGCATAAGGAGCATGAGATACAAAAATATACCACATGCTAACCGAATATACAAAAAGGAAAAAAATAGCTATTACTATAATTATGAGAATAATATTGATTCATTTATCCCATTCTCCAAACTATACTATCGATCAAGCATTAGAAGTCGGAAGCTTCCATTTATTTATACCTACAATCTTGAAGACTTCTTGGTTACCAAAGTTTCCCAAGAAGGGTGTGAGATGTAATCCTATTAAGCCACCACCAAGGGTATCTATATCAATCCAGTTAATTCATTATAAAGAAAACATTGTTTCAACATAGTTGAATGAAATATAATAAATAAATATTGTGATAAAACTTCGGCCCAAGTTCTTTAATGGACACCATACAGATAACACATTCCCAAACTAAGATGAGAATCTGAAAAAAGATACATATACTATTAATAAGGTGTAAAAATGGGCATCACAAATGAAGAAAAAAAGGTGGGAATACTTGATGCTTGTGTTCCATCTTGGTGTTCAAACCCCTATGACATCATTAAAGTTTTCATATATTAATAATGATAATAACAAGGCACCACTTGTAATCCAAACAAAGAATCTTTCGAATCTAGTAATGGAAGCCCGAAATCATAAAAGGTGATCCCAACTAGAATCACAAGGGTCACTAAAGTATCCTCTAATATAACCAATTCCATAGAGTCCCTCCAAGGAACCTCATAATGGCATCCCACATATCAGTCTTGGTATGGTACACACTGATTCTATACAAGATATCTCATATAGGGGATTGATTATTACCTATGGTATGGCATTTCCATCATTTCAATGTGACCATCCACTATTTCTCCCTAAGGGAAATTGATGTCAATTGATAGTACGAATAATCCACCCATAGATCCCACATAAGGAAAGCCAAGTATTTTTCCAAGAAATTCATGTAGTACCAAGCCATGCACGATGAGTCCATCGACGACATCCTCATGCTGGGACCCACGTTCTCTCCTAGCCTGCAAGCTATCATGGCATAGAAACTAAGATCATATATTTAAAAATCACTCAATATATAAAAAATTAATAAATTTAGCCAATTAAATTTAATTCAATCCAAAAAACTATGGCATATGACCTATGTAATTAATAACAAGTCATAAGATATAAGCATGGAATAAGGCACAAATCACATGGTATAATGCATAAGTACGAGGTACAAGAAATAATTAATAAATCGCAAACATAAGAACATGGCTACAAAGAAAGGATGAAAGTAAAAATCCTAGGAACTAAGAAACCTTCATAAATAAAGAGCTGTATAGAATTTATTGATTATAAAGAATAATAAAATATGTGTGAATAATAAGGAGTCAAGCCTAAGGGATTAACTCATGTCCATTAAACTCTTATAAAATTCAATTCAATGAATTAATTAAGTTAAACAAACCTCATGTAGTGGGAATTTAACTTTTACTATCGAAATTAACCCATTGGGGTGGCTATAATCAAGGATATCACCAAAAGGGGAGATTCTCTGCTCGCTAAGGTCATAAAAGCCCTTAAAACACATTAATTTTAATTTATTTAAAAATTTATAAGTGCCTCCAAAAGGGCTCGGTGTGTGGCACAACAACACACCATATAAAAAGTGATGAAACATCATGAAAGAAACTAGAACACCCTCCTCAGAGCAGTAGCACTGCACTCATCTAATATCATCCCATGAAATGATCTAAAATGGAAGATATTAGGGAAATCATCCAATGCCCTAAAAATAAGGAAAAATTAGTTGCACCAAAATATCATAACAAATGATAATATCAACTAGAAAAAAGGTGTAGAATCACATATCTTAATAAAAGATTTCCAACATATCCAATGATAAGAGATTTGGTGCTTTGGTTAAAAAGAATTCACAAACCAAACATTAGAGTAGGATGGGTGATTTATGTAGGAGGAGGGGAGATGGTCTACTAGAAATGGGAATGGAGGATGGAATGGTTTGATCTTAGGTTCATTAAGGGAAAAATTAGAAACTCACCCTCGTAGGTAGGGCACACGGTTTGGCCACATGATTGCCCAAACCATTGCCAAACATGAAGGAGACCATTGTCTAGGTGGTCTGTAATTTTACACAGCCATGTTCCTAGGGTAGTGAAGTTATAGAAAAACTATGCATCCACTAGTACCCCACTACCTCAAGACACACGGTTATGAAAACTATGTGTGTTGGGCATCATGGTTTCAACTAACCGTGAGATAAGTATTCATATTCAAAACATATGGATTTTGGATCCAAACAAGCCATTGATTCCCTAAGACATACCTGACTCCCTTGGGAGCCATTTAAAAGGGGAAAACCAAATGATTTAAATAGAAAAAATGTTTCAGAACTTTTACCAAATCTGGGACATTACAACCTTCCCTTGTTGAGACAAATCATCCTCGATATTACCTTTGTATGGTGATACACATGGAAAGACCCATTGTCCCACCTTAAACTCTAGAGGTCTATGGTGATGGTTTTTATAAAACTTCTTCCTAGACTAAGATATAGAAATGTGATTCCGAATGAGCTAAATTTTCTTAGAAGTATCTTGAATGAGATAAGAGCATAGTAGCACTATCTCACCTACCTATAACCAACACATAGGTGAATGAAATATATGACCATAATGGGACTCATACGAATCCATATGGATCATATCCTGAATGTTATTGTTGTAGAAATACTCAAAAGTTGGTATATTATTTTCCTATTACCCTACAAAATCATCGATACGTCCTCGAAGAATATCCTATAAATCTAATATCATCTTCTTGTATTGATTTTTGATATATATGGTATATGTTGTACTCAGGTACACCTGTAAACCCAATTCATTTTCAAACCCTTTACAGAAATGTGATGTGAAGTAGGAAGCTCAGTCCAAAATTATAGATTGGTGAACAACATGATGTTTCACAATATCTTGGATGTATATCCTTCCTAGATCATTAATATAGAAGGATTCTTATACTGGAATAAATTGTTCAACCTTGGTAAACCTATCGATGATCATCCATACTACATCACTTCCATGAGGGGATTTTGGAAATCCTACCACAAAAATACATTTTGATGTCATTCCCTTTCCACTCTGGAATGGAGAGAGGTTGTATAAGTCCATTAGGTCACTGGTGTTCTTCCTTAACCTACAGGTAGATGGAGCATGGTGTGATGAAACATGTTGTCTACCTATTTATACCGGGCCACAAATATGGATGATGTATATCTATGTACATCTTGGTAATCCTAGGGTGAAGTAACCAATTTAAGGAATTCACTTCATTCCTTATCTCTTCCCATATATCTGAAGGCCCCCAAACACTCCCACAAAAGAGTAGGGTTTCATTCTCATGAATTACATAACCATTAGTTGGGTTCCCGCATGAAACACTCTACCTCAAAACATTAGATATCTTCCTCATCCAGACCCTCTCCAAAAGAGAGGTAGTCATTGAAAAAGATTCTAAAAATGTTTTCCCATTTTATTCATAAACCTACAAGGGTAACACAAAAAAACAAATCCATTATCTTACACTCATTACAAGCATCCAGGATGACCTGGATCAGAGTTTTATAGCTCAAGGAATCAGCCACAACATTACCCTTACCATGTGTATAAATAAGCTAAAATTCAAACAACTGTAGGTGTTCAACACACCTTTTCTTCCTCATATTAAATTCACATTATGTAGAGTTGTATCTAGAACTTTTATGGTCCTCATAAAAGATGAAGTATTTACCCAATAAGTAGTGCCTCCTATAATGTAGATCATAAACCATTATGGCTAACTTGAGGTCATGTGAAGGATAGTTCTTCTCATGAGGCCATAGATGGAAGGGACCATAAATTTCAAACTGATTACCTTGGACTTGGACTACACCCAAAAAAATTCCTAAATCATCACACTAGATAGTACAACCTCTTCCTGACATAGGTAGAATCAGTATTGGCACTAAAATCATTCTTCCCTTTAAATATGGAAAAGATGTCTCATAAGATTAAATCCCATAATATTTCAAACCCATATAGATAACACCTATATGCGATGCTACCATTCTTGAGAAATCCAAGATGAATCATATGTAATAGACAACTAGTCCTAAGAATAAATATATGTCAAACACATTCTTGGGATATTCCTAGGAAACCACTATTATCACCTTCACTGGGTCAATAGATAAATCTACCTCAGAAATAGTATGACCAAAAAAGTGAACCTTAATAATCCAAAAGTGGAATTTGCTGAGCTTCACATATATCTGATGCTCACTCTGTATGATCAACACAATCTCAAGATGGTTGGCATGGTTTTGTATAGTGCAAGAATACACAAATATTATGTTGAAGAATACCACTACAAAGTAATCAAGAAATAGGTGTAAAACCTAATTCATTAGATCCATAAAGACTTCTACTAAATTCATCAATCAAAATGGCATAAATAGATACTCATACAAGAAATATAAAATTCATAACTTTTTATGTGGTATTTATGATGGTATCACATGAACCAGACGGTATTCGAACCTCAAATCAATCTTGTAGAAAACAGTTTCTTCTTAGAGCTGGTCTAATAGGTCATCTATATGAGGCATTGGATACTGTTTCTTCACCACAAGCTGGTTCAATTGGTGATAATTCATGTAGAATCTCAGGGTACCATCTACCTTCATGGAGAAAAGGACCAGTGAACCTAATGACGATGTGATCGGTCTGATAAAACCCTTTTACTCTAGTTTTAAAAGCTACTTCTTGGGTTCCTACATCTCCATAGGTTTTATTCTATAGGTAGTAATAGACATATGTGGTGTACCTAGTTTGAGATAGATGGTGAACTCAACATCTCTCTCATGAGGTAAGCCAAAGATATCATTAAAGAATACATCCCTAAAATAATATACAATAGGAGGGAATTCTATATCCTGCATTCCTTGATCTGTCATAATGAGACACTCCATCTGAGCTATCACTCCACATATCCTAGTATGCTTGGGCCTATCTCAACTATCCTGGATATCCATTTTTCCATTATGAATATATGTGTTGTCATTGGGTGATGTAAAGGTTATCCACCGGCGATAGTAATCCACTAAGGCTCCATAAGGAACAATCTAGTCTATACTAAGAATAATGTAGAATCATGTCATCTCAATGACATGGAAACTCCATAAGAAACTGTACCCACTATTCTATAGGGGGAAATCTTATAACTGGTGTGTTCCCTCCAATCTAACCCCTAGTGGAATCTTAAGAGACATAAAACCACAAAAGTACTCAATAATAAGTCCCATACTTTCCACAACCACATAATATATAAAGGATTTTGATGAAACTCTATCAATAAAGCAAGTAACTAAAAGAGAGAATACTAGTATAGTACCTCTATCTTTTGGTGGACCTAAACTCTTCTCCTCATGAGTAGGATAAATTTCATAGATATGGCCTAAAACACATCCCTAAATACTAACTAAATATCATGGGATGGTTCATTCGCTAATCGCTAGAGATCTGAAGCTTAACTAACTCGGCCATGGCCACTACCACCAAGGCTTGATTAGGCAGTAAAAGACCAACTACTATAATGACACTATGTGCCTAATCTTATTATTGAGAGAGCTATCGATACAGATCCTTGTTTACTAGAGGGTGGAGTAAAATACCATCAGGAGCAGAGACAGTGACCCATCATGCCATAAGCTCACAACTCAATCGAGTTCCTCATGTACTGAAGATTATTATATCCCAACATGCTACACTAGTGAAACACCACATGCATTTTGGTGCATGTCACCTAGTTGGAACCAATCCCACCATAACCCTATAAATGGTGATTCATACATATAGAAGAACCATTATCATAGATCATAAATGAACCACCCTAGCTCACATTTCCATATTCTCTAAGATTTTGTTCTGTAATAAAGTACTGGTTCACTTTTTTTGTAATGATATTGAAATAAAATACATTCACCTATGATTGGATTTCATAAACAAGAAAATTATCAATATTCCTCATAGTCATCAACTCAACACAGGTCAGATTCAAATAGATACTCTTGAGATTGGTGAATCAAGAATAATACTCAAACATGGTCATAGTTTCCTACTGATGATGCTTTAATTCTTAGGAATGATCTGCTTTTAGAGTATATGGAATGAGGTGATCATAGAAGGATATCCAGATGTCTTACTAGGCCATACACTGATGACACTCTGCCTGAGATATGATTTTCCACTAGCACTTTGGGGAATTATATAACATATAGGTAATTATATTTACCCTATACCCTAGAGGTGTCTTGAGATACTAAAATATTAACATCTTTGATTTCAGCCACAACTTGGAATATAGAGGTATGAATCCCCCATGATGTTCGGAAGATGTTGCTTCTACAAATAGTAGTTCATCTCTATCATAGTCGGGTAAGTTTAGTGAGAACCCTAAACAGAATTCATAAACAAAAAAGAAACTATCATGGAACTCAGCATCAATGACCAATGGAAGATCAATAGGAAGTTCCCCATGTGTTACTATAGGAGGTATAATGGGTGGTTCTGGGCCCACCATTTAGGGTCCTGGTCATAGTTTCCCAAAGTCAGTGACTTATTTTATTACATTATCATATAAACAGGGAACTCGTGTCCTTAAGGAACAAATATTTTAGTAGTTTTGGAAAACATGATAGACACACAAGTTCAACATTACAACTTGAGATGAAATACAACATATCAACTTCTTTTGAATCACATATAAATGCTTATATTATCCTCTCAAGTCATTTATAATATTTAACTTCACCACTTGGGGAAAATTAGAACATAAGAAAGGGGTGATCTTATATTCTCAATAAGGTTATGTAATACTGTGGAAGTTATCATAAACATAAACACTAGGCATGGTGGATAACTGAAAACACATGCCTTTAAAAATTATACTTGAACATAATATGTAAAGAAAGAATACTAAATAAATAAGGCCATATTAATGATCATGAGAGAATGAAACATAACCATTTGATATTACAATTTTTTAATAATAAAGTGTTTTCTCAATTTATAATACCATAAGGATAGAATGTATAATACTGTACAACTGAAACATATTGTCAAGGCCTTGACCAAGTCGTCTAAAAATACAAGTGTAAGGCCTGGGATAAAACCCAATTTTTTTGTCTCATGAGACCTATAAATGAATCAAGGGGCTATAGAGGTCATCACACATCACTTCATAAGGACAATGCATTTCTCATATGAAAGGGTCTGAACATGAAAAACATGAACATATGAAATAAGATTCCCTAATCTCCACACATAAACACTAACCATTCTAAGTAGTATGTTGAATGGTATTAAGATAGCACATCCATTTTCATACTGATCATAATCTATTTAATAAAATATTTTATATTATAAAAATAATATGTTAACCTCAATAAGAAATAAAACTCAACACAAGTGTTGAAATAGAAAAAAAATACTCTAATAAAATAATCGATGAATTTTTGAAATATATTCACTTTTAATTTGAAAAGAAGAGTTATTTTGGGAAAATCATTGCATAAAACTAGTAATTAACTAAGTTATTTTTTCAATGAGGCAATAATTGGTGGTATAAAATTGATTTTTTATTAAAATAGAATATATAATTCCCTTGAAAATAGGTATGAATTTGAGAAGTTCGGTTGAAATTGGGATTGTTTATCAGGAAAAATTGAGAATGATCTATCTAAAATATTTAAATCCCCATAAAATAAAGAAGGATTATAAATGTTAAATATATATTGAAAATTAAAAAAATATTATGATTACAGGATAATAATTAAGAATTTATTTGGGATTAATAGAAACATTGAGTAACCTGAATGAAAATGGAGGTTCGGGTAGAAAACACTTACATTGTGTATGAATATGTTCTTCAATTGATCTTAATGTCCGGGATGATCAAATTAAACCCATTAATTATTTAATTCAGATTTTTTTTAAATATATTTTATTTATTATAGTTTTATTTATTTCATTTATGTCCTTATTTATATGTCATAATATTGAATTTTTTTTCATTTTGGAGTGTTTGTTTCCTTGATTTCTTGATCGATTTGCTTGATTATAAGTAATGGAGTTCTTGTTGAATGGATATAATTATCTATAATTGAACTTATATATTACTAATAAATACCCTAAATTTTAAATGGTTAGGTATATCATTTTATTACTTGGTATGAGGATGATTTATTACATATAACATTAGTGATACCCATTTAGATTAATTTGGCGATATTTCGAAGGTTACAAACAAGTTTGTTGTATGAATTATTATTATGTATATATTCTAGTTCCAAAACATTTAATAGTTTATAATACACATATTATATTCTATTTCAACCATAAATGTTTTTCCATGACCATCCTTGAATGAGAAGTTGAAGAATGAAGGTTTTTCGTCCATGAAGGATGAAAATCATTACCTTTCAGATGATGATTTCGTTTATAAAATAAAAGAGGGAGAGATAGTAGTTTGAGGAAGGATATTCCAATAACAAGATATCATTATTGTATATAGATGATATTGTATTTATCAAGATAATTTCTATATAGTAGGTCTGGATAAGATAATAGAATAAAATAAATTGAAAATGAAATGAAATGAAAAAGGAAGAGGGTTAACCTCTTGAAATGTCCTCCTTGAGAACGTCCTTAAGGGAATAGGTTTTGGTATTTTGGAATAACCAAGAGCTCTTAGACATGGGGAGGTACTTTTCAAGAGTATTTGTAAAAAACATTGAGAAGCATCAAGTCATAGAGGAGTGAATAGAATAGGGGGTGAGGGGATATTTTATAGTGGAGGAGAGGGGTGTTTTTCGAAATCTTATTCATTATTTTATTATTTTTCTCAATACAACCAATAGTGTTGATTATTATGACAAAAAAAAGTAATAAGTTAATTTGAGTTCTAACCAAGTGTGCTTAAATCATATATGACTCAAGTAATAGTGTATTTATCTTATAATGTATTTATACCTTAAATTACTATATTTTACTATTCAACAAAAATGTAAGTTAGTCCAATAAGACTCTAAATATCTTATTGATCACAATAGTGTATGTCAGTTTTTGACAATTAAAATCATTAAAGCATAAAAATTATTTTTAGAGGATAGGATATAACTATCTCCAATAACAATATGTTTTTTACTCATGGGATCAATGTTGTTTTCATTCTATATTAAATTTTTTTTAAACCTTGGGGTGTTACATTTATCCCCATTACAAAAATGTCATCCTCAAAATTACCAAAATGTTACCTCATAAAAAAATTTGGGCAGGTCTTCATCATCTTTTCCGAAGGATCCCATGTTACCTCTTCAATTTTATGATTTTTCCAAAGCACTTTTATCTTCTGAGTCATATGATTCCTTAACAGTTGTTCTTTAGTGTCCAAAATCATGATAGGATCTTCATAGTAAGATAAGTAAAGTTCTAATTCTATACCTTCATATGTGAGTACATGTGTTGGTTATGGTATGTACATTCTCAATAATGATACATGGAACACATTGTGTACCCTATAAAGGATAGTCGGCATTTCCAAACAATAATCCACAACTCTAAATCTCTCCAGAATTTGAAAAGGACCAATGAACATGGGGCTCAGTTTACATTTCTTCCCAAATCTTATAACACATTTCCATAGAGATACTTTTAAGAAAACATGATCTCCCCCATGAAATTAAAAATCCTTCCTTTGATTATCAACATAGATCTTTTGTCTGATTTGAGCTACTTTTATGTGGGTCTGAATAGTATTTACCTTCTTTGTTGTTTCCTCCACTAGATATGGTCCAAAAAGCATCCTTTCACTAACTTCATCGCAACATGTAGGTGTATGAAATCTCTTTCTTTGTAATGATTCACATGGTGCCATTTTAATTCTAGAATGAAAACTATTATTTTATGAAAACTACACCAAAGGTAAATACAGATCCCACACACCCTAAAATTCAAGTGAACATGATCTCAACATTTATTCTAAATTTGGCATCGTCCTTTGAGATTTCCCATCAATTTCAGGGTGATAAGTAGTACTCAATAAAATCTCAGTATCAAAATATTTTTAAAGACTCTTATAATTTCAATCCGAATCATGGATCATGATTAGACTCAATTGAGAGAGGTTCTACATGAAGTCTCACAACTTAATTGATATATATTTGTGCAAGGATATCTCATGGAAACCCCTCCCTTATAGTGAGGAAATGTGTAGATTTCTAAATTTGATCCATAATTAACCATATTGAATCATTCATTCTTGGAGTTTTTGGTAATCCAGTGAAACACTATATGGTAATGTCATCCCATTTTCATATATTAATAAGTATAGGTTGCATGACTCCTCTTCAATGTTTTCATTCAACCTTCATTTGTTGATAGACTAAACATCTTGATACATAATCAGCAATTTACCACTTCATGTTTCCCCACTACAAATGATCCTTAAAATATCTATACTTTTTACTGCTACCAAGGTTCATAGAGAAATTTGAGATATGGGAATCAGCCGATGACTCCCTTTTCAGCTTGGGTATAGAGGGAATAATTCCCTCTTCCCAAATTTCAAAATTCCATCTTCACACACAAAGTCATCCAACTTTCCATCATTCATATATTTAATTTTCTTTTCAATATTCTCATCATTAGACTAAGAAGATTTAATTCATTCCAATAAATATTTTTGGGAAACCAATCGACAAAATTAAGGATGTTTCACCTTCTTTGATAATTACCATATCCATATGTACTCAATCCATGATTACAAGATCTCATTCATACCTCATTTTGATTAAAACTCATTGATCCTTTTGGATCAATGCATCAGCTACCTTATACACAATTCCTAGATAGTAGTTTATGGAACAATAATAATACTTATGTATCTAATGCCATATTATTTTCCTCATGTTGTGTTCTTTCTTGAGAAGATATATTTTAAACTCTTGTGATCTGTTTATATCTCACACCTTCTCTATAGAGATAGTGTCTCCATATCATCAAAGAAAATATTACAGCAGCTAACTCAAGATCATGAGTTATATATTTTTGTTCATGAATTTTTAACTACCTTGATTCATATGTAATAACTGTATCATTATTCATAAGGAAACAACTAAGTCCTTTCTTTGACACATCACTTTAGATCATATATCTACCATTTCCTGCTGGTATATTCAGGATCGAAGCATTAACTAATATCCTATTAAATTATTCAAAAAAAATATTCAAATTATTTTTTTCATACGAACTTAACCCCTTTACAAGTAATCTTGGTCAAAGGGTTCTCTAAAAGGGAGACGTTCTAAATGAAATGCCGATAATAACCTGTTAAACCAATAAAACTAATTACCTAGGTTATGTAAGTTGGAGTATGAAATTCCTAGATAGACTTTGACCTTATAAGATCAAAAAATATTCCATCCTTAGAGAAATTATGTCCATGAAAAGAAACTAACTGAATCCAAAATTCACACATTCTAAACATCCCATATAATTTTTTTCTTTTAAGAGTCTTCAGAATAATGCACATGTGATTCTCATGATCTTCATAGTTTTTGGAGTACAATAGTGTATCATCGATAAATAAAACAATGAAGTAATAAAGATATTCCTTGAAAACTCTATTAATTCTATCCACAAAAATAGAGGGTTCATTATTAAGTCCAAAAGTCATTATGGTAAACACGTAATGGCCATACCTGGTTTGAAATATTGTCCTTAGAATATCTTCCATCTTCACATAAAATTGATGATATCCAGATTGAAGGTCAATCATCGAAAAATAGGCTCCATGAAGCTGGTCAAATAAATAATCTTTCTGAGGTAGGGGATACTTGTTATTTATTGTAATAGCACCGATTTCTCGATTGTCAATGCATAGTCTCATGGATCCGTCTTTCTTCGTGACAAAGAGAACAAGGGCTCCCTATGGACAAAAACTAGGGCGGATAAACCCTTTATCACTCAGTTCTTATAGTTTTTTCTTTAGTTATATTAATTCCACTTTGTCCATTTTATAAGGAGTCTTTGATATAGGCCTTGCGGTATGAATTAAATCAATAGAAAAATCAATATACCACCCCAGAGGATGTATAGATAAATCCTTTAGAAATAGATCAATGTATTCTTTCACAATAGGTAAATACTCAATGTGAATATTTCGTTCCTCACTCATATATATTTAGTTCTTATACTCCCCAATAATTTCATTCAGTAGTGATAATGGGGGTGGATCTTGATAAGAATATGATAGCGATGTTTCTTCTCTAAAGATAATGGATTCTTTACCTTCCTCACAAATCTTAATTTCATTTTTCTTTCAATAAATTTTCTCATACTATTTTGAAATAGAATCTAAGATATGGAATATATAAAATTATTCTATAGGTATAATGATATAATCAGTAGATAAAGCACATATATATGTTGTAATGAAGACTTCCTGGAAAATCATTATTGCAATGAGACTTCCCTTATGGGTTTTTACTAACAAATCCCTTATTAATCAGAATTCTAAATATCTAATTTTTAAAAAAACTAGGAAGATACAAAGGAATGTGATGATCTATGATCAAATAAATCATTTTCTAGGTTTGGTGATATGATTATAGTACCTACCAACACATCATTAGGAACTTCAACTTCAACTGTTGTGATCGCATAATCTCAGTCGTTCTCACATGGACTTCTCTAGGGAATGTTTCCTTAACTCATAGGATAATAATTGGAATAATGTCCCATATAATTACAATTTTATCATTGAACATTGGTATATTCTTTATTTTCATTTCAATCATGAGATTGGTGGCCTTTTTCTCTACATTTGTAACAGTCTTCGTTTCCTTTTAAGCAAGCTATGGGGTGTTTCTTTCCACAAGTATCAGAGGATGGAAAACTCCCCTTTTTAGTCTTACCTTTATCCACCCTTTCCTTAACCACCCTCTTCTTATCTTTCTTTCCTTTAAATTCATAATACATAGAGAATTATTTCTCTATCTTGATTTTACATGAGAATATATCTTTATATGATGAGAATGTTTTGGAAAATAGTTCCTTTGGGAGGAATGGTTTTAAACCATAAAAAAATATATATATCATTCTCCTCGAATTACATATATACTCTGCAGAATTCTTTAACAGCCTTGTAATATTTTCTTCATACTTTGTAACATTTTTATGCTATTTTTGTTTCAATCACAGTAATTTCATCTCCATGTCTTCTCACTGTTCTCGAGGAAAATATTTTTCTAAGAATATTTCCTCAATTTCCATCCATTCAATTTCATCTATTTCTTCATCATACTTTGTGTTTCGAATCAACAACCACCATTGATATATATATCCCGATAGACGATAAACTTCCATAAAAACCTTTTCCCTTTTGTTACATCATAATGTGAGAAATATATTCTCTAGGGAACTCATCCACTGTTTAGATACAATTTGGTTTATAGTTCCATTTAATGATGGAGGTTGTTATCTAATAATGTTGTATAAAATTTCAGCACTACATTATGGTTCAGGATGCTCCATATGGGGAGGTTAATGTTTATAACCTAATTCAACTGTCCCATTATAGTTATAAGCTACTCAACACGAGATATAACTCCAGTACCTGCATTATTATCATGCATAGGACGAAAATCCCTACATGGGATATGTGCATTCATGCGATTCCAATTCCTTCCCCTAGGATCCATTTATAAATAATGGCATTAACTAAATTAGGTTATGAATCACAATGTATAATGTCAAACTAGAAAAACAAACAATTTGAATTTGAATTTTATACCTATCTAATATGATAATCATAATCATGGTTACATTGACGACATATTTACATTTAAATCCTTCATAATGGTTTGTAAAGAACAAGTGAATTATCCTAAGCATTTCCCTTAACAGTTTCAATCCAAGTAAACAGTAAGGCCCATTTTTATGTACCAGGTTACCCCTATTCATTTTTGTAACACCTTGTTGGAGTCGTTACTCCTAGGTACATCTATTCTAGAACCACTACCACTTGTAGTATCCAGACAGGAATGTATTTTCTAGAAATATTTACAAAATTCATACCTTAAAAAAATTCTAAGATGTTCTTGTATACTTATCCTCAAAACATACCTTATGGTTTTGTTCCCTAATCTACATTTTCTAAATCTAGTTTCCCTATTTTCTACTAAACTTCCCCTAATACCAACTATATATACTTGACCCCAATTTCTGAGATCCAGTGCCTTATTTTATTACATTGGCATATAAATATGGTGGTCATATCCCAAAGTAACAAATAGTTTAGTATTTTTTGAAAACAAGATATATACATAAGTTCAACATTATAACTTGAAAAGAAATACAACATATCAACTTCTTTGGAATCACACATAAACTCCTAGATTACCTTTCAAGTCATTTGTAATATTCATATTCACCATTTAAAGAAAAATAAAACATAATGAAGGGGTGATATTAGATTCTCAATAAGTTTAAGTAGTATAAAAAAAGTTATTATAAACATAAATAATAGGCATGTTGAATAACTAATAACACATCTCTTTTAAAATTATACTTGTGCATAATATGGAAAGAATGAATGGTGATTAAATTAGGACATATAAATTCTCATGAGAGAATGAAACATAACCATTTTTATTATATGAGTCAAATAATCAGATGTTTTATTGATTTCTAATACCATAATGATGGAATACATATTTCTGCATATCTGAAACATATTGTAACAGCCTTAGCCAAGAATTCCAAAAATACTAGTGTAATGCCTCGTCCAAAACCCAATTTTGTTTTGCCTCGTGATACCTATTGAGGCTTATAGGGACTATAGTGCCCCCACCCCTATCACTTTCTACGTCTAATTCATTCCTCATATGAAAGGGTAAAAACATAAACAACATGAACATATGAAATAACTTTCCCCAATCTGTACACATAAACACTAATCATTCTGAGTAGTATAGTGAATGATGTCAAGATAGTCATCCATAGTCAAACTAATCATAAAACATTAAATAATGTATGTTAGATGATAAACATAATATTTTAACCTCAATAATACATAAAATTCAATTGAGGTGTTTATAGAGACAAAAATACTCTAACAAAATCATCAATGAATTTTTGAGAGAATTACAATTTAACTTTGAAAAAAAGAGTTATTTTGGAAAAATATGTGCATAAAACCTGAATTTAAAAAATGTAGTATTCCATGATGAAATTATTTTTTGATAAAAATAATTTTTTATTAAAATATATTATATAGTTCCCTTAAAATATTTATGAATTTGAGAATTTCCCTTGAAATCGGGCAAGTTTACTGGGAAGAATTGAGAATGATCTTTATAAAATATTTCACTCCCCATAAAATAATGAAGGATTATGATTGGTGAAAATATATTGAAAATTAAAACATAATTTATTATTTTTTAATTAGAATAATTAATAATTAAATCGGTATTAAGAGAGGAAAATATTAGCCAAAAATAAAATGGAGGTTCTGGTAGAAAACCCTTTCGTTGTGTCTGAATGTGTTATGCACTTGGGATTAAAGTCCTGGATAATAAAATTAAATCCATTAATAATATAATTCAGAACCTTATTTACATGTATTTTATTAATTATAGTTTTTTATGTTCATTTATTTCCTTATTGATAAGTTATAATATTTAATTTTGTTGTTCTGGAGTGTTCATATCCTTGATTTCATGATCGGTTCACTTGATTATAAGCAATGGAGTTCATGTGGAATGGATATAATTATCCATAAGTGAAATTATATATTAGTAATGAAAAAAATATGTTTAAATGGTTATATATAAAAAAAATTACATGGTATGAGGATGATTTATTAGATACCACATTAGTGATAACCATTTGGATTATTTTGGAATTATTTCAATGGTTACAAACTAGTTTATCGTATGAAATAGTATTATGTATATATACTAGTTACAAAACATTTAATAGGTTGTAATAAACAGATTATATTCTATTTAAACCATAAAAAAAATTCATTTCCATCCTCAAAATTGAAATTTTATAATGAAGGTTCATCGTCCATGATGATTGAAAATCTGCACCTCCTAGACGATGATTTCGTTTATAAAATAAATGAGGGAGAGATAGTATTTTGAGGAAGGATATTCCACTAAAATGATATAATTATAGTATATATATGATAATGGACTTTCCATTATCATTTTTATAAAGTAGGTGAGGATAATATGAGAAAATAAAATAAATTGAAAATGAAATGAAAAGAAAGGAAAAAGGAAGAGTGTTTACCTCTTGAAATGTCCTCCTTGAGAACCTTCTTAAGAGATGGGGTTTGGGTATTTTGGAAAGCCCAAGAGCGTCTAGGTGTGGGGAGGGACTAGGGAAGGATATTTGGGCAGAACATTGATAATATTAATGGCTTATAAGAGTGAATAAAAGAGGGAGTGAGGTGGAATATTATAGTGGAGGAGAGGGGTGATTTTTGAATATCATATTCATTATTTTATTATTTTTATCAAGAAAACCAATAGTGTTGATTATTTTGAGCAAAAATAATAATAAGTTCATTTTAATTTTAACCAAGTGTTATTACATCAAAGATGACTCATGGAATAGTTTATTTATCTTATAATGTATTTATACTATAAATTATCATCTTTTACTATTCACCAAAAATTCAAGTATTTCAAAAAAATCCAAACAACTCAACATAACCAATTTTCAAAATGTAGAATTAATAAATGGACTCCATTTTAACAAATTAATTTTCTAAAAATGTGAAATTTAATTTTAAAATGAAATCATTATTCACTTGAAAAAATCATATTTTAAATTTAAAACTGGTTTTATAATAATTTCAAAAATTAACTAACATGTCAAAAAATTATCTTGAAATAATAGGAAAACAAAATATTTATTGAGAAATAAATTTTTTGAAAATGAATTTTATTTAAAATAAACTTATCAATTTAAAATTGTAATTAAATATTTATTACTCACTAAAATATCAACACATAATTATTTATTTCTTTAAATATTCACTCTCATTTATATGTTGTGTAAATTTCATTTATAATTACATGGGTGATGATTTTATTCATATGGGTAAATGACTATTCTTAAGGGTAAGTTACTATTTATAAGGATATGTTAATATTCACCAAAAATTTAATTTGATCCTATCACATTCTAAATATCTTACTCATTGTACTCGTGTATGTCAGTTTTTTGAAATTCAAATCACAGAAGTGGAAAAATTATGTTTAGTGGCTAGGATATATATATATCTCCTATAACAATGTGTTTCTTTCATAGGGGCTTAGTGTTTCATGAATTCTATATCAAATTAATTTATAAAACCTTTGGTTGTTACACACCACCTCTATTGTATGCTCATTTCCACTTTATTGGTGTACAACATGAGGATATCATAGTGGCATAGCTCAACAATTTCCCGGAACACTCCTCAGATATGATTTATAACAGATAAGGATTGTGATAATGAAAGAATATGTGCAATTCCATTATACAAAAGTAACACACCCCTATTATTTCTCTTAAATCCCAGTGTATGTAATATGAAAAGGTCTAAGAAGGATCACAAGAGACACAAATGACTTCCCCCTACTTGGTCAGGTTCAGGTCAAGATCTTGCTTTTCTCATATAAAGTGATCATTTCATTTTAAAGATCATTTTCATTTTAATATAATTTAATTAATGTATTTAAATACCTATTAAATTATTGAATTATATGGTTCACCTTTTCCAAATTATAAGGTCCCATACACCTTATAAATTGGAATGTGTTGTCTAATTAATCTTAACCATAACACATCCCGACACATGCGACCAATCATCATAGCTCAATGTGCCATAACTGGATACATAAGGTATCTAATTTAACCTATGTTGGAAAACACTGTT
Organism: Viscum album; assembly: GCA_963277665.1. Lineage (NCBI taxonomy): Eukaryota > Viridiplantae > Streptophyta > Magnoliopsida > Santalales > Viscaceae > Viscum > Viscum album. The sequence continues at coordinate 1,124,614,526 of OY728121.1, forward strand.
AGGTTAAGGTAGGAACTTTAAGTTTCAATTATGGTTTTCCTAGTCCTTTAAGTAATTTTAGGACACTTCTTTGTATATTAATCAAATCACTTCAACAATAATTTGAATCAAAGGCACTGATCATAGAAAAGAATATATGGCTTGGTAAAATTAATAACTATTAAGTCCTATGGTTCATAGTATTATTGTAACACCCTAACCCCAGAAGCCTAGATCCATTTCATTATTTTATTAATTTGAAATGGTTATAAGGTATCAAATCCCAAATAAATGATCATTTTATAATTCTTGGAAAACCAAATTAGAAACATGATACCCATAATATATTGTGAAAAGAAAATAAAAAATGATACAATAAAAAATTAAATAGATTCCATTATTTAAATCTTATATAATATTTTATTCTTTATAACCTAGGGAAATGAATCTTAAGAAAGGGGTGATCTCAGATTCTTATTAAGGGTAAGTAATACATTAGAATCCTAAATAATAAAGCATGATTAATAACTAAAAGTACACATTCCATTAAAATAATGTGAGCATAATATGGAAGGAATAAAAGATTATTCAATAATTCCATAATAAAACTTAACCAAGAATATTATACTAGTATAATAATCTCATGGACAACAAAATACTAGATTCATAATCATAGAATTCATAGTTCAGGATGTCAAAACAATTCTGTCAAGGCCTCGTTCCCAGACCATACATAAAGGGGTAAAAACCCAAACTAGTTTGTCTCATAAGACCTACAAATACACCAAGGGGATATAGAGGCCCCCAACAGACACTTAATAAGTAAAATTAATTATTCATATTAATAGGGATAAAAAAACATATACATTCATATTGAAACTAACATATGAAATGTAATTAACTTTTCTCTATCATTAAACATAAACAATTACCATTCAGAGTAATATGTGAATGGTTTCAAGATTTCACATACATGGAAAAAGTAATAATAAATCAAATATAAAATATTGTATATCATATCATAAAATATTAATCCCAATTAAACTTAATAATAAACAAGATTTTTGAAATAGTTGAAAATACTCATTAAAAGTCATCGTGTAATTCTTGATAGAAATATACATCTACTTTGAAAAGAATAGTTATTTTGGAAAAATATTTGTATAAATATAGAAATTAATTAATGTAGTTCTATCATAATAAAATAAGTTATTTTACATAAATAATGGTGGATAAAAAAGAGATTATATGGTGAATTTGAAAATAGGTAAGAATTCAAGAAGTTCTCTTGAAACGGGTATTTTTATTAGGTAGAACTTTTTAAAGAGCCTTTTAAAAAAACTATCTACTCACAAAATAAAGAAGTATTATGTTTTTTACACATATATAAAACAATAAAACCGAATAAATGAGGATTAATTAACAATATATAATAATTTCATTGAGGTATATAGAGAATAATAGTAACCTGAATGAAAATAGAGGTTCGGATAGAAAACCCTTACCTTATGTACGAATGTATTCTATACTTGACATTAATGTCTTGGAAAATAAAATTAAATCTATTAATTAACTAATTAAAAACCTTATATAAATATATTTAATTCATTAGAGTTTTATTAAGTTTATTTATGTCCTTATTGATAAGTTATAATATTGAATTTTTTCATTCTGGAGTGTTCATTTTCCAAGATTTCATGAATAGACCACCTGATTATAGGTAATAGTGTTTATGTGGAATGGATATAATTATCCATAATTGAAAATATATATTATTAATGGGAATAAATAATTTTAAATGGTTATATATATCTTTTTGTTACATGGCATAAGGATGAATCAATAGATAGTACATTTAGTGATAATGGTTTATATTTTTACGATAGTTTTTCGATCACAACGACCTAGTTTTATTTCTATTATTTAATATTATGTATAAATGTTGGTAATAGAATCATTACATAAAATATAATAAATATTTCAGAATTTGGATCAACCCTAAAAATTGTTTCATGACCAGCCTTGATGGATAAATTGAAGAACACAACCTCGTCGTCTACGATGGTTGTAAATTGGCACCTCTCAGATGATGATTTTTTTTATAAAATAAAAGAGATAGAGTAAGGATATTGATAATTGTTATTACATTAACATGATATAATTATAGTACATATATGATAATATAGTTATAAAGATCCATTGGTCATAGGATTTCAGGAGAGAATAATAAAAGAAGTAACTAAAAAAGAAATTAAATGGAAAAAGGAACAACATTTTACCTCTTGAAATATCCTCCTTGAGAAACTCCTTAAGGGATGGGGTTTGGGTCTTTTGGAAAGAACAAGATCTCCATGAAATTTGGAGATACTAAGGAAAATTATTTTGAAATAACTATGAGAAGCTTCAAGGATTAGAGGAGTGAAGAGAGGAGGGAGTGATGGGTGGCTTTTATAGTGGAGGATGGGAGTGATTTTTGAATATCATATTCATTGTTTAATTATATTGATCAAGAAAAGAAATAGTATTGATTATTATGACAATAAATAGTAATAAGTTCATCTTAGTTCGAACCAACATCCATTTTCATCATACATGACTCAATAATGATGTATAAATTCATTTCTTCAGCATATTTCGTAAATTATTGAATTTTACTATTCACTAAAAATTCAAGTATTTTAGAAAAATATAAAAAGTTAACCCTAACCATTTTTAACATGTAGAATTAAAATATGTGCTCTTTTTAATCAAAATAATTTTTTTAAAAAGATAAAGTTAATTTTTAAATAAAATCATTATTTACATGAAAAATATATAATTTTAATTCAAAACTAATTTTATAATATGTTCAAAAATTAACAGAGGTATCATAAAATTACCCAAAAATCATAGGAAAAATAAATATTTATTTATTAATACATTTTATGAAAGTTAATTTTATTAATTTATTAATTTAAATTATAATTAAATATTTATTACTCATAAAAATACCAACACATAATTATTAATTTTTAAAATATTCACTCTCATTTATATGGTACCTAAATTTTATTTATATTTACATGGGTGAGGTTACTACTCATAAGGGTACACTAATATTAAAAATGGTAGGTTACTATTCATAAGGGTAGGTTATTACACACTGAAAATGTAATTTGATCCTATCAGACTCTAAATATCTGACGGATCGAAACCATGTATGTCATTTTATCAAAATTCAAATCAGAGGAGCTGAAAAATTATGTCCATTAGCTATATTATAACAAAGTATTGTTCCATAGAGAGTTAGTGTTTCATGAATTCAATATTAAATTTATTTTTAAATCCTTGGGGTAATACATTATTCACCTCTTACAAAAATTTCACCCTAAAAATTACCAGAATGTTACCTAATGAAAAAATTTGGGTAGTTCTTCATCATAAGTTCCTCAGGCTCCCATTTTACCACTTCAGTTTTATGATTTTTTCAAAGTACCTTTACCAGTCGAGTCTTTTGATTCTTAAACACTTGTTTTGTAGTTTCTAGAATCTGGATAGTCTCTTCACAATAAGATAATTCAGGTTCCAATTCGATACCTTCTTAAGTGAGTACATGCATTGGGTATAGAATGTACTCTCTACATAATGTGGCATGGAACACATTATGTACCTTAGGAAGGCTAGGTGGCATATCCAAATGATAATTCACTGCTCCCATTCTCTCTATAATTTCAAAAGGTCCAATGTACCTGGGGCTCAGTTTCCATTTCTTCCCAAATCATATAACACCCTTCCATGGAGTTACTTTCAACAAAACATGATGTCCCACTTGAAATTAAAAATCCTTCTTTTGATAATCAAAAAATATCTTTTTTCAATGTTGAGATACTTTGATATGGGTTTGAATATTCTATACCTTTTCTGTTTTTCCCCCATAAGCTCTAGGCCTACAAGCATTATTTCACCAAATTCAACCCAACATGTTGGTGTATGAAATATCTTTCCATACAATGAATCATATGGTGAAAATTGAATAATTTAATGGAAACTATTATATTAGTAAAACTCCACAAAAATTTAAATACTTGTCCCACATTCCTTGAAAATAAATTGAGCATGATCTCAACATGTCTTCTAATGTTTGGATCATCCTTTCTGATTTTCTGTCAGTTAGAGGGTGATAAAAAGTACTCAATCGAAGCTTAGTATCCAAAACATTTTGAATAATTTTTTATAATTTAAAAGTGAATCATGGATCAAGATTAGAAACAACTGATATAGGTTCTCCAATAATTCTCACAACTTCATTAATATAGATATGAGCAAGCTACTCTAGTAGAGAATCCTCCCTTATAGCGAGAAAATGTGTATATTTTATAAGTTTATCAAAAATTACCCATAATAAATAATTATTTATTGATGTTATGGGTAATATAGTGAAAAATCCATGGTTATGTCATCCCATTTACATGTAGAAATAGGTAGAGGTATCATGACTCTAATATGATCTTGTCTTTCAGCTTTCACATACTGAAAAACTAACATCTTGACACATAATCATCAATTTCCTACATCATGTTGTCCTACCAAAAATGTTCCTTCAAATCCCTATACATCATAGTGCTACTAAGGTGTATAGAGAAATATGAACTATGGGAATCATCCAATAACTCCCTTTTTATCTCGGGTATAGAGTGAACACAAAGCCTCTTCCCAAATTTCATAATTCCGTCCTCACACAAAAAGATATCCAACTTCCCATCATTCACACCTCTAATTTTCTTTTGACGATTCTCATCATCAAAATAAGAAGTTTCAATTTTTTCTAATAAATATAGTCTATAAACCAATTGAAAAATTAATGATGTTCCACCTTCATTTATAATTCCCATATCCATCTTTACTAGATCCATGAATATAGGATCCCTTATAGTAATTTTTTGTTTTAAACTCCATGATCCTTCCTACTCAACATATTATCTACCTTATTTGTCTTTTATGGCTGGTAGTGTATGGACAATCACAATCCTGGAGTACCTTGAGCCATCTCTTTGGCCTCATGTTGAGTTCTTTCTATGAGAAGATATCTTTAAAGCTCTTATGGTCTGTATATATCTCACACCTTTCTCCATAGAGATACTTTCTCTATATCCTTAGATAAAATATTACACATACAAACTCAAGATCATGAGTTGGATAGTTTTTTCCATGAATTTTTAACTGCCTTGATGCATAGGTAATAACTCTATCATTCTCGATGAGGAAACAACCAAGTCCTTTTCTTTGATGCATCACTATATATCTCAAATACACCATTTCTCGATGGTAGAGTCAGGATGAGATCATTATCTAATCTCCTATACAATTATTTGAAACATTCTTAACATTCTATTTTCCATACTAACTTAACCCCTTTATAAGTAATCTTGGTCAACGGGTTGGCTGAACGGGCGATGTTTTGAATGAAACGCCAATAATAACCTATTAAACCAATAAAACTATGCACCTCGTTTATGTTTTTTGGTGTAGGCCATTCTTGAACTACCTTTGACTTCACAATATCCACTAAAATTCTATCCTTAGAGACAATATGACCTATAAAGGAAACTTTTTGAATCTATAATTCGCAATTGGTAAAAAAACCCATATAATTAATTTTATCTAAGAGTCATTCATTAAATTAATGTACAAGTTATCCTCATGATCTTCGTAACTTTTGAATTATTCCAAGGTATTATCAATAAATACCACAAAAAATTAATCAAGATATTCCTTGAAAAAATCTATTCATTATATTTATGAAAAAAAAATGGCACATTAGTTAGTCCATAAGGCATTACAGTTAACTCATAATGCTCATACCTGGTTCGAGATGTTTTCTTTAGAATATCATCCTTCCTCACATGCAACTGATGATATCCATATCGAAGTTAAATATTAAAAAAATATTGGGCTCCATGAATTTGATCAAATAATTCATAAATATGAGTAAGTGTATACTTTTTCTTTGTTGTAATAGCATCTCCATGTAGTCAATGCACAGCCTCATAGATCCATCCTTCTTCTTGACAAAAAGAATAAGGGATCCCCATGGAGAAACCCTAGGGAGAATAAATCATTTATCACTCAATTCCTCTAGTTATTTCTATAGTTATACAAACACCATAGTTTCCATTCTATAATGAGTCTTTTATATGGGTTATGAACCAAGAATTAAATCAATAGTGAGCTCAATTTCCCACTCTATAGGATTCCCATAAAAATCCTCTGGAAACACATCAATGTTTTCTTGAAAATTAGGTACATCCCCAATTTGAATATTCCTTTCCTCACTCGTTGATATTGTGTTTTCATCCTCCCCAATAATTGCATTCTGTAGAGCTATTGGGGGTGGATCTTGATAAGAATCAGATGAGGAGGTTTCTACTCTAAAGGTAATGGATTATATATCATTTGCAAAAATTATAACTTCAATCTTTTAGAAATATATTTTCACATCATAATTTGAAATCAAATTCATAACAAGAATTATATCAAATTCAATCATGGGTATGATGATGAGCTCAGCAACTAATCATGTTTATGTGTCATAAGGTGGATTGATTAACACATATTTGTTGTGATGATACTTCCCTTTTGAGTTTTTATTGATAAATAACTTATTAAATCAAATTTTAAATCTAATTTTTTGTGGAAAACTGGGAATATATAAAGGAAATTGATTATCCAAAACAAAACAAATCATCGGTTAAGTTCTAGGAAACAACTAATGTACCTTCCACCACATCATTAGGAACTTCAAACTCAGTAGTTGTAACCATATAATCATGGCCTTCCTCCCCTGTCCTTATTTGGAGAACATTTCCTTGACTCTTAGGAAATTCATTTATATAATTTCCTATATCATTACAATTATATAATTGAACATTGTTAGCTTCTTTCTTTCCCTTACAATAATGAAATTGTTTTCCTTTTTCTCCACACTTATAATAGACTCCCATTTCCTTTATACATGTTCCCGGGTGTTTCTTCCCATAATTACTACATGGTGGAAATTATACTCTTACCTTCTTCACTATTTCCTTATTTCCATTTCCATAGTTTTCAACTACCCTATTATTCTCTTGTGTTCCCTTAAAGTCATAAGACTAAGAAAATTATTTTTCTGTCTTGATTGCAGATGAGACTACATCTTAATATGATTAGAAATTCTGGGACACCAGTTCCCTTCAGTGGAATGGTTTTAAACTATTAAAAAATTGATCAATAATTCTTCTTTGATTACGTATGTAGTCTGTGGCCTGACTTTCTGACCTTGTGAAGTTAGCTTCATACATTGTAATATTATCATCATCTTTTTTTTCAGAATCAAAAACTGCCTTTCCATATCTAAATTTTATTCACGAGGGAAGTATTTTTCTAAGAATATTTCTTTAAAATATTTCCATTACATATTTTCAATATCTTCATCATCCTTTGTGTTTGGAATCAATGACCAAAATTGATCAGTATCACCCGATAGATGATAAACTTCCATGGCAACCTTCTCTCTTTTATTACTCCTAAAAGTGAAAAATATCTTCTCTAGGGAACTTATTCACAACTCTTACATGAATTGGTGTGTATTCCCATTAAATTATGGTGGATTTTGTCTCATAAAATGTTTTAACATTTCCCCTCCATGTTGTGGTTTAATATGCTCTATACGGGTAAGGTTGTTTTTCATAACCTGAGTCATCTTTCCCAGTATAGTTATAAGTTTATCAGCACTAGTTGTAGCTCTAGAACCAACATCATTATATTTCATTTTAGGGTAATCCCTATATGGGATATGTGCATTAATTTGGTTTCCATTTCTTCTACTAGGTTCCATTTCTAAATATTGGCATACACTATATTAGGTTATGGTTCATAATGGATAATCTCAACATAGCAAAATACAAAACATAAATTGAAATCCTATGATAGCTAATCTCATAAATATAAACATGGTTTATTTGATGAAATGTTTACATTTAAATCCTTAATAATGTTTTGTAAACAAATTTTTGAATTACCCTAATCATATCCCAAGGGAATGTCAACCCATGTGCGCAGTAAGGTCCGTTGATGTGTACCAAGTTACCCCGAGTCAAGCCCATAACCCTTTGTCGGAGTTATTACTCTTAGGTACATCTGTTCCAGAACCAATTCAACCTGTATTATCTATAAAAGGATGTATTTTTTAGTAAGAACCGCATAATCTCTTACTTACCAAAATTATAGGATGTTCTTATTACTTATCCTCAAAGACTATGTTATGGTTTTTTTTCTTAATCTATGTTTTCAAAATCTCGTTCCCAAGGTATCTACTAAACTTCCTCTGATACCAATTGAAACACCCAGAGCATAGAATCCTAGAGCTTGTGCATTATTTTATTACATTTTAATGATTATAAGGAATAAAATCCCAATGGAACTATCATTTTAGCAGTCCTAGAAAACAATATCACATACATGATTCCCATAATACATTGGGAAAATAAAATAAAACATGAAAAAATATATAATGAAATAAAATACATCCTTGAAATCTTATACAATGTTCTCTACTTAATAACACGGGGAAATGAAACATATTAAATGGGTGATCTCAAATGATAAGTACGGGTATGTAATAAATCATAATCATAAATAATAAGTCATGATGAATAACTAAAAGTACACATGCCGCTAAAATAACTAGACCATAATATGGAAGGAATAAAAGCTAATTCATTAAATCCACAATAAAACATAACCATGAATATTATAATAGTTTAATAATCACATGTAATATCAAATACTAGATTCATAATAAGGGGATTCATAATGTGGGACATCATTACAATTCTGTCAAGGCCTCATTCCTAGACTATACATAAATGGGTAAAATCTCAAACTAGTTTTTATCATTAGACCTAACGATGCATCAAGAGGCTATAGAGGGCCCCACCCAATACTTACCAAGTCCAATTAATTACTTATATAAATGTGGATAAACATAAATTTCATATAAATTAATATTAAAACAAACAAATTACAATTAATTAACTTTACCCAATCATTAAATATAAACACTAACCGTTCAGAGTAATATGGTGAATGATATCAAGATTTCACAACCACAGTATAACTAATAAAAAAAAATAATGTATGGTAGTTGATATTAAAGAATATTAATCTGAATGGAACATAATAAAGAATGAAAGTGTTGAAATAGATGAAAATAATCATAAAAATCATCGTGTAATTCTTGATATAAATACTCTTTTACTTTGAAAAGAAGAGTTCTTTTGGAAAAATATTTATATGAAACTAGAAGTGAAATAAGGTAGTTTTTTCTTAATAAAATCAATTATTTTAGAAATATAATAGTTGATAAAAAATATTATAGAGTGTTTTGTGAAAATAGGTAAGAATTCAAGAAGTTCCTTTTAAATAGGCTTGTTTATTAGGATGAATTTTTTAAAGATCCTTTTAAAACATGTAAATACCCACAAAATTAAGAATCATTCTGATTAGTACACATCTATAGAACACTCACACGTAATACATTCTGAGTAAATAAGAATAATTAATAGTTTCATTGAGGTAAGTAGAAAATAATAGCAACCCAAATGAAAATGGAGGTTCGGGTAGAAAACCACTACCTTTTGTCCGAATGTATTCTACACATGACCTTAATGTCCTGGTTAATCCAATTAAATCCATTAATTAACTAATTAATAACCTTATATACATATATTTTATTCATTATAGTTTTATTATGTACATTTATATCCCTATTGATAAGTTATAATATTGAATTCTGTCATTCTGGAGTGTTCGTTTTCCTTGATTTCGTGATCTGTCCACTTGATTATAATTAATGAGTTCATTTGGTATGGATATAATTCTATAGAATTTAACTTATATATTATTAATGAATATTCAGGTGTGTAAAGGTTTATATATATATATCCTTTGGTTAAATGGTATGAGGATGAATCAATATACAATGAATTTATTGATAATCATTTTGAATTTTATGATGATTTTTTATAACAATAAACTAGTTTTGTTTTATTATTTAATATCATGTATAAATGATGGTTTTATAATAATTAAATATAATATAATAAATATTTTAGAATATTTTTCAACCATAAAAATGGTTTCTTTACCAGCCTTGAAGGAGAAATTGAATTACGAAACATCGTCTTTTACGAAGGTTGCAAATTGGCACCTCTCGGATGATGATTTCAATTATCAAATAAAAAAGAGAGAGAGTAAGGATATTGATAATGGTTATTACATTTACAATTTATAATTATTGAATATATATGATACTGGAGTTATAATGATTAGTTGGATAGAGGAGTTTATGAGGTAATAATAAAAGAAGGAACTTAAAAAAGAAATTAAATAGAAAAAGGAAGAGGATTTTACCTCTTGAAATAACCTCCTTGAGAACCTCTTTAAGTGAAGGGTTTTTGGTATTTTTGATATACCAAGAGCTCTAGGATAGGGGGAGAAACTAGGGAATATTATTTGGGTAGAACTTTGAGATGATTCAAGGCTTATAGGTGTGAAGAGAAGAGGGAGTGATGGTGGCTTTTATAGTGGAGGAGAGGAGTAATTTTGGAATATATTATTCATTATTTAATTATTTTTCTCATGAAAAGAAATACTATTTATTCCTGTGGAAAAAAATAGTAAAAAGTGTGTTTGAGTTATAAATAATGGTTATTTACATCATCCATGACTCGAGCATGATGCAGAAATTCATTTATTTAGCATATTTCATAAATTTTAAAATTTAAATATTCACAAAAGATCAAATATTTTAGAAAAATCCCAAAAATTCACTCAATTTTGTTTTCAATATGTAGAATTCAATGATGAACTACATTTTATTAAAATAATTTTTTGAATCAGAGAAATTTAATTTTTTAATAGAATCATTATTCACTTCAATAATATAGATTTTAAATTTGAAACTGATTTTATAATAATTTCAAAAATTTACTGAGGTATCATAAAATTATCCTATAATAATAGTACAAAAAATTATTTATTTCGGAATACATTTTATGAAAATGAATTTTATGAATATATTAATTTGAAAATGTAATTAATTATCTATTACTCAAAAAATACCCAAACTTAATAATTAATTTTTAAAATATTCCATCTCATTTATATGGTGACTAAATTTTATTTATACATACATGGGTGATGTTACTATTCATAAGGGTGCATTAATATTCATAAGGGTATGTTACTATTCATAAGGGTGTGTTACTATTCACCAAAAATGTAAGTCGATCATATCAGACTAAAACTATCTTACTGATTGCAACTATGTATTTTAGTATATCAAAATTCAACTCATAGGAGTAGATAAATTATGTTCATTGACTATGTTATAACAAAGTTTTGTATAAAAGAGACTTAGTGTTTCAGGTATTCGATATTAAATTAATTTGTAAATATTTAGGGTGCTATAATGATATATGATTTGATACGCCCTCATGTCATTAATCCAAGGCTAAAAACCCCTTAATATTAATAATTTTAACAATAAAAAATAGCACAAATCAAGTGTATAACCAAACAGTGAAATCCAATAAAATGTAATATTGCAACAAATAATAGAACATACCCATCCTAGTAAATTAATGCTTCCCCTATATGAGGGTTATCTACTCCTATGAAAAATCTATTTAACAAATTACAATGTCTCAGTCTCCAATCTGAAACCCAAAAAGTAAGATAAAGGAAAAATTCATCTGATAAAACATTGTTGCCTCATACCCTAGATACCACTTAACGGTACCCCGAGACAGTGTCCATAAGACCTCAAGCATGCCTCCCTGAATTTTAGATGATGCCGACTAGAAGTGAGGGACTATGGTTTGTCATTGGGAGACTATTACCTCATTTATTAGATTGGAGAGATGTGATATATATATATAATAATAAATAAGAAACAACCAAAGAAACACTAAAATGACTAAACAAGTAACCCATCATAGTGGAAGAAATAAAACCATATAGAAAATAACAGAAAATAATAATTATAAATCATGCAAGATAGTAAACAACTGGTGGAAGTAGAATAAACAAGAAAAGGTCAAGATTATGATGGTGACATGCCATTTATCTATACAAAAATTATGCATGCTGAGTAGGGGATATAAGCATATAACACATGTTAATATAAATCAATATTCATTTATTGACTTCAAGAACTGAATTCATTTAAGCTATCTGTTTTTGAGTTGAAGGATATCAGTTCAGATGGATTCAATAACATCATGTGCAGACTATTGATTTACTTCCATGGAGTAGCTAAAAGAATCACTTATATATATGGTCAGATTCAAAATAACCTAACAGATTCAGAGTATGCATAGAGATCTCAGTGGGAAGTTGTGATAAATGTTTCAAGCTACTAAGATGTCCTATGAGAACCAGTTAGTTTTTAACATAATGAGATTTTGTGTTAGTATTAGATGCACTATTGGTATTCATATGAAACATGGATAACTCCAATAATATTCATGAAAATATTATAATAGATAAATCATTACTTGGACAACCCAGGAATGGAAAAGATTTGGTGTTTATGAATGATCCTTATAAATCATATGTTCTAGTTTTACTTTCTATACATAGTTATATATAAGGATTTATTCACTGGTAAATAGATACATAAAAAATATTTAAACTAATCATAAATATAGGTTAAATTCAAAGAGAGTTAAAATATTCATAAATACATTAGGATTTGGTAAAAAATATGTGACACCTAATTCACCACCTCTCTTAGGTGACTACATTGATACTATTATAAATTAAACCCATTTAGGTTCATCAAAAACTAACCGGGCCTCTAGGAACCCAGACAACACCTAATGTAGTCATTATTACAAAAATAGAGTCATACCATACAAATAAATAATCATATTCATCATAGGAATAAATCTAAGGACGTCATAACACATCAAACCTCTAACATAGGTCAAACTATACCTTCAAGACTTGTATGGTCACATGTATATGTCTTTGATCCATTGGTCATAGAGGATGAATTCTAAAGTGGGAAAATATAGAAAACCTCTAAAAAAATATAAAATAACACCCTCTTCAACGGTAAGGTCCCATGTATAGGTCACATATATTGAGCATAACTAGAAAAATGTATGTGGAGGGAATAACATAGCCAACCTCCCATGATAGTAGAACCACTAGCCTCCATGGATATAAAATCCCATGTCTAGCTCCTTCTCATTAGTAAACACAATAAATAGAATTTACAAACACAAAAAAATCCATGTCACATGCTCTGACCACCTATTATAAAATCAAAATATCACCCTCTATCCAAGTGGATTTTTCTAATTAGATACTTCCAAACACAACACAAAAACCCACTAATTATAATAATATCTAATCCTCAACATATTTATAGAAGAATGGGGTTTCCACCAATACTCATAAGACATGTTTAAATATTACTGATGCTATAACCATTTGGAATATTACATCACACCTAATAAATATCCCAACACATATATTCCTTAATTATAACGTTTGGAAGATTCTCCCCCTTGAAAACCTATAACACCCCTTTACATGGACCATCTTATCCTATATGTGTTTTCTAATCACCTTTATTCCTTAGGAATGGGATGAAAATTATCCCATTCACTCACATTAAATATATCTTTATCTATCACATAAAACTATATAACATGGTAAGAAATTCAAATATCAATATTAGAGAGATCCCTCACTAAGCTACACCAACCTAAACAATCCAAATACAATAAAAGGAAAGAACCGAAAAACATAAAAAATTAGGTTTTTGACATGTGAGTTGAAAAAAATGAGAGAATAATATGTTTAGGTAACCTATATAATTGAACATACAAAATTAGAGTGATATTAATAGTCAACGCTTCCAAGGACCAAGATATAAGGAGTGGAGAGCTTGAGGAAAAAAGAGGGGTATTTTAGGGGGGTGTGGTCTTTGGGTTGGTTAGGGGAGGAAGGAAACCACTTAATATGTTTTCATCCTTTAATTATTATTTATGAATATATAAAAAATAGGGCATGGAATCCTTTACATCATGTCCCCATTGGCTAGGGACCAACACCCCTACCTAGGAGCCTCACTATGGGATGAACAAATTGATCACTACACAACACTCATTTTTAGAGTATCCCCTGATCCCAAAAGTAATCAATTGAAATGTTACCCTATACCCTATGACTAAATGATCCCCTTTTTCTGGAGTTCCTAATACCTCAAGGAAATAAATTAATTTGTGATTAAATGCCTTATATCATAATGATATGTATCATGGTGTGAGACCATTATTGTAGAATAACCCTTCTTAGTTCTATAATTTAACCCTTGGGAAAAACCACACACCAACAAAACCTTTAATGTCCCGGATTTTTTTCCATGTATTATTTTAATATTATATGGGAATTATTTTGAGACCAGGCTTTGAGACTGCATGCAGTTATGAGGCCCGGTGAGCCCGGCACTAATTTTGAATATTTAATTAAAAATTAAAAAATGGGTGCATATGGTTTTCCTAAAAAAGTGGAATAACTATTGAACGAGTGCTCTGATCATAAATATTATGGCATCGTCATGTTCAGAGCAGTGAGTTTCCCATAGGCAAGACCTAACATTGGATGGTGCAGGTTGGTGGTGAAATCTAGTTTTTGGACGTAACCATAATAAAATATTTAATTAAAAATATATTACTAAATCTTTTTGCGTCAAAATATCTTATTTCTTTTAAATTAAAGATTTTGTAGGGTATCAGGGTTATAGATCTCATAACCCTGAATTTCCCTTATAGGATCTGGAAAGCTCTGGAGGAAACCCCCAACATGGCGACGACGTTCTTGACGAGTTTCGTCAGCGACGACGACGCGATGACCAGATCTTCACCAATGAACACCACAGATCTAGGTATGATGTTTGACCTTGGTTTCCTTTCCGCGTTCTTGATTCCTACGATGAACGCGGACTAATCCATGAACATATTAGCCCATAGATCGATCGTATTTGCGGGATGGGATTTTTGCGGTGATTTTGGGGATTGAATCTTGAAGGTTATTTTTGTTTTAATCTATCCTTCTAATGGTGAAGAACCAATATCGACACGAACATCGATCTAGGTTTGTCCCTCTCGATTTTTTGTGCATTTCTTCCTAGATTTCTCACGTTCTTTGTGTGAATTCTATGTGTTCATCGTGGGGTACAAACAATGATTGATTTCACCTTCGATCTGCGGCAAAACAATCTAAAATTGTAGATCCAACCTCGGGATGATGCTATGGAGTTGCAACGACGATGGAGGCCGATGATTCGGGATAGATCAAAAGTTATGGCTTCTCAGGTGTTTTCCTTTGGATGAATCAACGCTTGTTTTCTGAGCCGATTGAAGGTCTGAAACACCCGGATTCTGTGTTTGGATGATAAAACGAACAAGGATCTCGAGTTTCGTGGAAAACAAACAAGAGAAAGGAGATCCGGAGATCTGGCCGAGGCGCGAGGAGGAAGACAACGGTTCTAGAGAAATCCCAAATACACGGCATGTAGTATGGGCTACACGGTGTGTGTTCGTCGATGGACTACCTAGAATGTACTCCGGGAGTACACAAACATGGGTTGGGTACACGGCCATGGACAATGTGTGTATACCCTTCCCCGACTAGACCCAGCCAGATACACGGGATACCCTGTGTACTGGTACACGGGCAAGGCAACATGGGTTGAGACCGTGTACAGGCACATGGCCAGCGTACACGGAGTGAACCCCAGGTGCTTGGACATGGCATGTGATTCTTATACACACTGTCTAGTCTAGTTTTACACACTTGGACTAAGACACAGTCCGTTCTACACGGGCAGAACCCGAAGCCAAGGAACACGGCGTGTAACCCTACTACACGCCGTGTAACTTGTTTTACATGGCTTGAGCTAGTTTTCTTATGTGACTTAGTCCAGTTTCCTTAGGGTTCGTCCCCTTGGTCTTTCCCCTGAATGTTTCTAGTATCATTTCCTACGTACAAGAGTATGATCCCTTCAGTAGGACTTCCTGAATAGAGATGTTGGAATCCCCAGTCTGAGAAGTAGATTCAGATCCTCTATTCCTTCATGGTACCCTTGGTAGAGTTTCTTGGTATTGACATGCCCTACTTTACCCGGGAGCTGATCCTCTACTTAGCAGGTTAGTTCAGACTGAGTTGTTGGAATCACCCCATAGCTACTGGTTGTGATCATCATCTGACACATCAAGTATTTTTCTTCAGTACTCATGGAGTGAGTTCTCCAGGAATGAGTGCATCGTATCTTTCTTTAGACTTAGGAGTATGTTCTCCTAGTTACGTGCTTAGTGGTATCTTCAAGCTGGATCTTAGTGGTGGTTTTGTGATAGTCGATCGTGTATGAGCATATCTGGATATTCTTGTTATATGTTCTATAAACATATACTATTTAGAGATAACTGTATCTTTCCTTTGTGGTATTTTTCCCTTGTTGTATTCATTCATGGTTTTGGGGTGTCCTACTGGGTATTGTAATACTTACCCCTGCATGGGCTTTTCTAGCACATGTCGTGTCTTGTGCAGACGAGCGAGCTATTTACAGGATTCTAGGTGGACCAGGACCGGACGGTGCTCAGCGAGATTAGGCAGGCCGAGATGAGTTCCTATGACTACGGATTGCAGACCCAGTTCCTTTCATTATAGGTTGGACTTTGTTATAGACTTTCTTTTGGTGGGCTTGTACTTTTGGCCCAGGGTTTTTCATTACTGTACTTTACTTTCCTGTCGTACTCTATTGGTTTGGATTTTTAGTGTATTCCTGCATTTCCATTTTCAGTAGTTTTTACTTTTCAGCTTTGTGGGCTTGGAGATGTGTGTGTGTGTACAGGATTATAGGTAATGACTCCCATGTTAGCGACATACCTACTCGGTGCTAGTCACTAGCCCCTGGCATATTGGATGTGGGATTGGGGATTTGCGACATGGACCCCACTAGGACGGGTCGTGACAGAGTGGTATTAGAGTGTGGTCGGTTCTACCTTAGGACCGAGAGTCTCTGCATTGGTTTGGGGCAACAGTGTTAAGTGTTTTGAGTTCAGCTTTCAGGACAGGGACCCCAGTGTTGGTACCGGTGGCCGACATATACAAACACCAGGGCTCTGATAACATTCTTTTCGACTCAGAACCTAATAACACTAGTTTCAAGGGAAAATAATGGTACAGGCATCATATATGAATGCGTTGTGGTTTCCAGGTCCTTCTTGAGTCAGCTCTCCAGATATACTCACTGACTATGATATATCTTGTTTCTTTACAGGATGCCTTAGTGACACGCACCTACTAGGATCCAGTAGCTCTATCACGAGGATGACCCCCTCAGTGATGAAGCTTCTATACAGGGACCATATCCCCCAGTTTTACCTTCAAGTGGTGTGCCAGTTATTCCACCACCTGTGGAGCAGTGTTTATTTCCTGTTGTACCAGTAGAGGATGGGCACAGGCTGAGCGCACTCCACGAGTTTCATAGACAGAGACCCCTCAGGTTTCGAGGTGATGCTGACCCTTAGACGGCAGAGGACTAGCTTGAGGCAGTGGCCAGAGTCTTCCGTTTGGTCAGGACACCAGCTGACTAGATGGTGATCCTGGCAGCGATCCTTCTACAGGGCTTGGCAGGTCGATGGTGGAGTTTGGTTATCCAGACTCAGGACAAGGTGACTCTTTCATAGTCAGAGTTTGAGAATATCTTCATAGAGGAGTTTTCACCGGTTACCCTAAGAGTAGTATGTATACAGGAGATTCTTCAGCTCCAACTGGGAACCATGATGGTGGATAACTATTCATCAAGGTTTACCGACCTCTCACGGTACTCAATAGATATGGTCAGGGATCAGTACTTCAGAGCTCGGACTTTTGAACGGATATTGTGCAGAGATATCCAAGATAGAATTATCCCTATGATCATTCCTACTTATGCTGGGGTGCTCGAGCGGGCTTTGGTGGTCGAGAGCTTCTTGGCAGAGCATAGTCATCCAGCAGTTGTCAGTAGTGAGCGAGCTGGAGCAGAGACCTCGGTAGCAGGTAGCCGACGTCAAGGACTCAGGCATGGGATACGTTTTCAGAGGATATTCCAGGACAGGGGTTCTGCCATATAGGGTTCATAGGGTGCATCCATCCAGCCTTGAGAGAGGTGATTCTACTCATGTGATGGTAGGAGAAATCTCTCTCAATATTGTCCAACCTGTTTTACTACTGACATGGGTGCATTGGATGGACCACCAAGGCAGAGACAATGTGTGGAGTAGACAGACCCGTAGGGCGGCAGACGTGGTAGAGGAGCTGGGAGAGTAGCTGGATGTGGTCGGCGTTTTGACCCTTTACCACCACCACCACCAGGAGGTCCACCCCAGTCTCAGGGAGCTAGTGAACAGAAGCAGGGACAGCTGCAGGCAGCGGAGGCTTATGACCCAGGTACACCCAGAATGATTAGAGGTACAATCTGTGTCATTTCTACTTTGGTTGTCATACTGATAGACACATGTGCTGGTCATTCTTTTCTTGCTGCTTATCTTGTTCAAGACCTGGAAATTACAGTTGAATAGTTGACTCAACCCTTATGCTTAGAAACACTGGCTGGAGAAGATTCAAAGATCACACACCTTTGCAGACAGTGTGACTTGACCCTTGGAGGCGAGAGTTTCGGTTGGAACCTATTGGTGGTAGCGTTGAGTCCTTATGATTTCATTCATGGTATGGATTGGCTATCCAAAGTTCATGCCCAGGTTGACTGTTTTAGGTGAAGGATGCAGTGTGTCCACAATGATGGAATGAGGTTCTCCTTCATCGGTGAAAAGGAGACCCAGGCAGCGTAGGTTGGACTCGTGCGTAGGAAGGTACAACCGATTTCACCTTAGTTGGCTTGCCTATCCCTTTGTGTAGAAGATGTTACGAGTTTCTAGTTTCCAAAAGTAGTTTATTAGTACAAGGACATCTTTCTGGAGGATGTACCCGGACTACCTCTCTGTCGGAAGATCGATTTCTGCATTGAGTTGCTACCTTGGATGACACCGATATCAGCATCATCATATCAGATGGCTCTTGTAGAGCTTTGTGAGCTGAGAGTGCATCCAAAAGACTTGCAGAGGAAGGGATTCATGAGACCCATTGTTTCACCCGGGGGGGCCCTACTGTTGTTTTCCAAGAAGGAAGACGGGTGCTGGAGGCTGTGGGTGGATTACTGGCGCTTGAATCAGGTGAACTTGAAGAACCGGTATCCACTACCAAGAATAGATGAACACTTAGACCAGTTAAGAGGGGCACGATGGTTCTTTAAGTTTGATTGACAATCAGGCTATAACTAGTTGCAAGTACGGGATGAGGATATACCAAAGACAACTTTCAGATGTCGCTACGATCACTATGAGTACTTGGTGATGCCCTTCGGCATGACGAACGCCCCGGTAGTGTTTATGGGACTCATGAACCAGATCTTTCAGCTCTATCAAGATCGGTTTGTGGTGGTCTTCATCGATGATATCCTTGTATACTCTGCGTCAAAGGAGGAGCACGCGAGGCACCTAATGATGGTTCAGGACTCACTCCGAGAGAACCTGTTGTACGAGAAACTCTCTAAGTGTCAATTCTGGATACAAGAGGTCCACTTTTTGAGACACGTTATCTCAGCAGATAGTGTAGTTGTGGACCCAGCCAAGGTAGAGGTAGTGTTATCATGGGAGCCACCCCAAAGCGTGATGGAGGTGCTGAGTTTCCTTGGGTTGGCAGGCTACTATCGGAGATTCATTCCTGATTTCTCTAGGATTTTAGCACCCATGACATCTTTGACCCGAAAGGGGCAGCATTTCCTATGGACGGAGTGATGCCAGCAGGATTTTCAGTTGCTGAGACAGAGTCTGACGAGCGCCCCGATCTTGAGACTACTAGAAGAGGGTGTCGAGTACGTAGTGTTCTGCAATGCATTAGGAACCAGGCTTGGTTGTGTCCTGATTTAGAGGCAAGAGGTGATTGCCTATGGCTCTCGTCAGTTGATACCACATGAACAGAACTACGTGACCCATGATCTTGAGTTGGTAGTGGTAGTCTTCGCATTGAAGATGTGGCGGCACTACCTGATGGGCGAGCGGTTTATCATCTACTCTAATCACAAGAGTCTCAGATATATATCTTTTTCTCAAAAGGATCTGAATTTGAGACAGAGGCAGTGGCTTGTGTTCCTCCAGGATTACGACTTTGAGATTGTTTATACTCCTATGAAGGGGAACATTTTGGCAGATGATCTCAGTAGGAAATCTAGTTCGCATTTGTTGGATGAGGTGATGAAGCAGTTGGATTCTTTACAATTATCCTTCGTGGATAGAGATGAGGGAGCTTACCTTCAGTCAATGGTTGTTACCCCTCCACTCTTACAGCAATTCAGGGAAGCATAGCTTGAGGATGCTATCTGTGAGACTCTACATGCTCAGATATCCGCAGGTGATGCTACCGATGGATATTAAAAAGGTGGGGAGCACATTGTTCTTTTTAGAGGGCGTACAATAGTACCAGTGATGTTATGGGAGGAGGTTTTGAGGGAGTTCCATACATCTCCTTTGGTGGTGCATCTAGGCATGGAAAAGATCTACCAGGACCTCCGATGTCAGTTCTGGTGGCCAGGAATGAAGAAGAGTGTGGCAGAGTTTGTTTCTCAGTACCTTACATGTTAGCAAGTAAAGGATGAGCACCAGGTTCCAGCCGGTTTGACTCAGCCCCTTGAGTTGCCAGAGTATAAATGGGATGGGATATCCATGGACTTCGTGATGGGATTACCACACACGTCCAGGGGACATGATGCTATCTGGGGGATCATTGACCGACTCACCAAGTCAGCCCACTTCCTAGCCATACAGGAGCAGATTTTAGTAGAGAGCTTAGGATGTCTCTATGTGTAGGAGATAGTTTGACATCATGGAGTTCCATAAACGATTGTCTCAGATTGTGATGCTCATTTCACATCCCGTTTGTGGACGGGATTGCAGGAAGCTTTTGGGACTGAGTTACGTTTGAGCACAGTGTTTCATCCTTAGACTGATGGTCAGACAGAGCAGACCATCCAATATCTGGAGGATATGCTACGAGCTTGCATACATGACTTCGGTCATAGCTGGTAGGATCACCTACCACTGGTGTAATTTTCTTATAACAACCATTATCATTCCATTATTTGTATGGCACCATTCGAGGCTTTGTACAGGCGACCTTTCAGGTCACCAATTTGTTAGACTGACCCAGGAGAGTTAGCACTCATGGGCCCAGAGATGGTGTGAGCTACAACAGAGAAGGTGCAGATCATCTAGGAGTGGATGAAGACTGCACAGAGTCGGAAGAAGTCTTATGTCGATAGGAGACAGAGACCCTTGGAGTTCGTGGAGTGAGACCATGTGTTCCTTCGGGTCTCACCTCGATGGGGATTGTAGTGATTTGGTCGAGGTGGCAAGCTATCTCCAAGGTTCGTCGGCCCTTTTTAGATTCTAAGTAGAGTTGGTGAGGTGGATTACCACTTGTCTCTACCTCCTCAGATGGATCGAGTACACAATGTCTTCCATGTGTCGCAACTAAGGAGGTATGTGCATGAGCCATCGCATGTCATTGACAGGGGAGAGCTGGACATTGATAATGGAGCGACCTTTACTGAGTACCCAGTGGAGATCGAGGATTGGCATGAGAAGATCCTTCGTGGGTGAGATATTCCTTTGGTTTGTTTCCGGTGGCAGCATGAGAATCTCCAGGAGAGCATGTGGGAGTGGGAGGCTCAGATTCGTGTGCAGTACGCACATACTTTTGAGTAGCCCTTATTTTGGATTTTTGAAGACGTAAAGCCCTAAGGTGTGGAGGTTGTAATGTCCCAGATTTTTTCCATGTATTATTTTAATATTATATGGGAATCCTTTTGAAACCAAGCTCTGAGACGGCGTGCAGTTCCGAGGCCCGGTGAGCCTGGAACAAACATTTGAATATTTAATTAAATAATTAAATAATGCATACATATGGTTTTCATGAAAAAGTGGAATAACTCTTGAACGGGTGCTTGGATAGAAAACCTGAGGGCACTATTGCGTTCAGAGCAGTGAGATTCCCTTAGGCGAGACCAAACATTGGCTGGTGCAGGTCGGTGGTGAAATCTAGTTTTTGGATGTAACCGTAATAAAATATTTAATTAAAAATATTTTATTAAATATTTCTGTAGTGAAATATCTTAATTATTTTAAATTAAATATTTCACAGGGGATCAGGGTTACAGATCTCATAACCCTGAATTTCCCCTGGAGGCTATGGAATGATCTAGAGGAAACCCCCAACGCGGCGACGACGTTCTTGATGAGTTTCGTCGGCGACGACGTCGTGGCGACCGAATCTTCACCAATGAACATCGCAGATCCATGTAGGATGTTTGACCTTGGTTTCCTTTCCTCAGTATTGGTTCCTATGATGAACGCGGACTAATATACGAACATATTAGCCCGTGTATCATTTGTATTTTCGAGATGATATTTTTGCGGGGATTTTGGGGATTGAATCTTGAAGTTTTTTTTTCATTTAGCCTTCTAACGGTGACGAACGAAGATCGAAACAAACATCAATCAAGGTTCATACCTCTCTATTTGTTGTGCATTTCTTCCCATATTTCTTGCATTCTTCGTGTTCCTTCTATGAGTTCTTTGTGGGATATGAACAACGATCGATTGCGCCTTCAATCTGCGGTGCAACGATCTGAAATTGTAGATCCAACCTCGGGATAATGCAACAGAGCTGTGACGACGATGGAGGCAGACGATTCGGGAAAGATAAGAAGTTATGGATTCACGGTTGTTTTCCTTCTGATGAATCAATTCTTGTTTTCCGAGACGATTGAAGGTCTGAAACACCCAGATTCGATGTTAGGATGATGAAACGAACAAGGATCTTGAGTTTCGTGGAAAACGGACAAGAGAAATGAGATCCGTAGATCTGACCGAGGCATGAGGAGAAAGTCGATGGTTCTAGAAAAATCCAGATTACATTGCGTGTAGTATGGTCTACACGACGTGTGTTCGTCGGCGGACTACATGGCGTGTACTCCGGGAGTACACGGACATAGTTTGGGCACATGGCCAAGGAAACGGCGTGTATACCCTTCCCCGGCCAGACCCGGCCTGATACACGGGATACCCCATGTACTGGTACAGGAGCAAGGCGACACAGGTTAAGACCATGTACGAGCACATGGCCAGTGTACACGGAGCAAACCCCAGGTGCTTGGACATAGCGTGTGATTCTTATACACACCGTGTGGTCTAGTTTTACACATTTGGACTAAGACATAGGCCATTCTACACATGCAGTACCCGGAACCAAGGAACATGGCATATAACCCTACTACACGCCATTTAACTTGTTTTACATGGCTTGGGCCAGTTGTCTTCTGTGACTTAGACTAGTTTCCTTAGGGTTTGTCCCCTTGGTCTTTCCCCTGAAGATTTCTGGTATCATTTCCTATGTATAGGAGTATCATCCCTTCAGCAGTACTTCCTGAATAGAGTTGTTTGAATCCGCTCTATGAGACATATAGTCAGATCCTCTATTCCTTCGTGGAACCTAGGTAGAGCTTCTTGGTATCGACGTGACCTACTTTACCCAGGCGCTGATCTTCTACTTAGCAGTTTAGTTCAGACTGAGTTGTTGGAATCACCCCATAGCTGCTGGTTGTGATCCTCATAAAACGCATCAAGTATCTTTCTTCAGTACTCGTGGAGTGAGTTCTCTCGGAATGAGTGCATTGTATATTTCTTCAGACTTAGGAGTATGTTCTCCCAGTTACGTGCTTAGTGGAATCTTCGAGCTGGATCTTAGTGGTGGTTTTGTGATAGTCGATCATGTATGAGTATATTTGGATATTCTTGTAATATGTTATGTAAACATATACTATGTCGAGCTGATTGTATCTTTCCTTTCTGGTATTTTTCCCTTGTTGTATTCCTTTGTGTTTTCGGGGTGTCTTACTGGGTATTGTTATACTCACCCCTACGCGGGCTTTGCACACACGTGTCGTGTCTTGTGCAGACGAGCGAGCCTTTGACAGGATTCTAGGAGGACCAGGACCGGACAGTGCTCAGTGAGATCAGGCAGGCCAAGGTGTGTTCCTACGGCTATAGATTTCAGTCCCAGTACCTTTCTTTATATGTTGGACTTTGTTACAGACTTTCTTTTAGTGGGCTTGTACTTTTGGCCTAGGGTTTTGCATTACTGTACTTTACTTTCCTGTCGTACTCTGTTGGTTGGGATTTTTAGTGAATGCATGCATTTCCATTTTTAGTAGTTCTTAAATTTCAGCTTTGTGGGCTTGGAGATGTGTGTGTGTGTGTGTGTACAGATTTATAGGCAATGCCTCCCATGTTAGCGAAATGCCTACTCGGTGCTAGTCACCAGCCCCTGGCCTATTGGAGGCAGGCTTGGGGAGTTGTGGCAGGGGCCCCATTGGGATGGGTCGTGACAGAAGCCAAAACACTAAATTATGATATGTTATTCTGTAGGATAACATCAACCTCAAATAATAACCATTTTTTCAATTTTTGACCCCTATCCTTCACAATTACAATAAAAATATAAAAAATTAAAAAAATTTGTTTTAAAATTATTTTTTATAAATATTCATTATAATTGAAGGATCATTAAAAACTCTATTAAATGGATTCTTGTCCTTAAGAAGTGAACCTCGGTGTCCTTATTGAACAAAATTGGCCACCTGGATCATATATCTAACACCTGCACCTAGGTATCCTATTTGATATCTCACGTTGACACATTATACACATGAGATGTATTTTCATCAGCCAAAACTCATTCTTTCTATGTTCAATTTAGTGTACTAGGTGCTTCTCCAAGGAATTATCCATGTCCAACTAGATTTCATCACTTTCAATCCCATGTTCCAAATAGATGTCATAATAATTCATGCATACCTTTATGTCTTAGATGAACATCCAACCAGTATTATATGGTCAGAATATACTCATAGATCTCAATTATATTGAATAACCTTAGCTATATCTTCTCTTCGTTAAATTTTGATGTCCTAAATGAGGTGATACCTACATAAATACTCGTTCCTACATAATGAACTCTGGCGGTCATCACCTATTATCAATATTTGATAATTGTTCACATTGAGTTGTATAAAACATATTCATAATAAAAAATAACCTCTTGGTTGTCTCTTTCACCATCCCCAATGTACATATTTCCAAATCACCCACCGTTAACCAACACCAATGTGAGCATCATGGATACCTAAATAAAGAATTATAGGGAATTATTTTAAATAATAATATGATTTAGTTATTATTTGAAAAATCATCAAAATATTTAGTTCCATATCATGCTCCATAAATATATAACATGAAATCCCTATTATATCATTTCGTAACCAAAATCAAGTAAATATTCAATTTCCTGCAATAATTTTCACAAAACTATAACATTTCAGTTAAAACTCAAAATACCTTCAGTACATAAGAAGGATGTGTGATCGGCCGAGGATGAGGATGATACCTAGGAGGTGGGGTGGGTACGTTGGTTGTGTGCTAGGGGAGGAGGTGGGGTGGCTATCTCAGAGAAGTGTTGGTGGTGTGGTTGTGTTGGGTGGTAGTTTCGGGGGAGAATGGTCAAGGAGAGTAAACCTTGCGATGGTAATAACTACCCGTGTTAGAGGTGTTCCTGAGGAGGAGGTGGGGAGGCTTTTGTGAAATACTGTCGGCCAGGAAGTGTCACGACAATGTTGATTAGAAGCATCATGGAGGAGGTTTGTGGAGAGAGAGATCGCGGGGGTTGGGAGGGTAAGAGAGGGAGTTGTGTCAGGGGTGGAGAAGGACCTCGAAGTGTTATCAAAAAAATATTTCTACACTTTAACATAAAATGTGGCTATAAATCTTGATATAGCCACTGTTTTAATTAAACTGTGTCTATAAATCTGGCTATAGCCACGAACCTCTAAAACTGTGGCCATATGTATGTGGATATAAATCAATTTTATATTATTGATCATAATATGGCATCTTCACTTTATCAATACCTATAATCATGAAGTCTTCTTGGGTAACAATGGTGTCCCAAGAAGGGTGTGAGATATAATCCTATTAGGTCACCACCAATGGTGTCTAGATCAATCTAGTTCAAGCATTATAAAGTAAACAGTCTGCAAATATATGTGAATACATGAAAAATAAATAAATATACCGATAATACATTGGTCAGGGTTTCTAAATAGGCACCTGACCAATACGACCTACTTTATCCTAATCCAAGAATCGAAACCAAGGTACCTATACAAGTAATAAGGTGAACACATGGGAATCACATATGAAATAATATAAGTGGTAGTACCCAAATCTTTTGTGTTGTCTTTGTATTCACACCCCTATGACATCATTCAAGGGTTCATACCTTAATAATGATAATAATAAGGCATCACATGTAATTCCAACAAATAATCCATCAAATCGTGTAATGAAATACTGATATCATCCAAGGAGATCCAAAATAGAATCCCAAGGGTCGCTTCAGGATCCTCTAATAGAACCAATACCACAGATTTCATCCAAGGTGACCTATAATGGCATCCCTCATATCACTCTTTATATGGTACACTCTGATTCCATTGTAGGTATCTAACATAGTAGACTGATTATCTCATGAGCCATAGAATAGCCATCATGCCAACGAGCATGTCTATAGTTTCTCCCCTAGGTAACAAGTGTCACCCAAGTGTGCAAATAATCTTCCTAGAGAGTCTGTACAATGAAATTCAAGTATGACTCTTGGTTCATTAAGTAGAACCAATCCCTGCATGGTGATACCGTCGATAGATTCCTTAATTTGATCCTTTTGTTCTCTCCAAAACCGTAAGTATTCAAGTCATAGTAACCAAGATCTCATATCAATAAGGCATGACATATATATATCACGTTAAGTAATCTATTAAATTACCTTCAATTCCATCCAAACAACTATGAAATAATACATATGGTAATAAGCACAAGGCATAAGATTTAAGCAATCCACAAGGAACAAATAACATGGTATAAGGTATAATAATTAGGTACAATAAATAAGACACAAATCATAAACATAACCACATGGATAAAAATCAAAGTCACAAGGTTAAGGAATAGATGCTAACAAACTTTCCCAAATCCAGAGTAACATAGCATGGAATGAGTATAAATCATAAGAAAAGAAGTGTGAATCTCAAGGAATAAAGCATAAGGGATTAATTGATGGTCGTTAAACACTAACAATATTAAATTCATGGCATTCAATAAGTGTTACATGCCTTAAATAGTGGGAATTGGGTTTCAAAAGTGGAAAACATGCCCATTGGGGTGGCTATAATCTAGGTGATCACCCAAAGGGGTGATTCTCCACTCACTAGGGTCATACTAGACATAGAAACACATTCATTTTAATTTATTTTTAAAATTAGAAGCTTCTCCAGAAGGGTCTGATGCATGATACAATAACACACTATATAAAAGGTGACAAAGTATAAGGAAAGAAACTAAACCACCTACCATAGAGTAGTATCACTCCACTCATCCATTATCATCCCCTGAAATGAGATAGATTGGAAGATATCGTAGAAAATTACAATTCTAGGTATATAGGGTAAAACAATCACACTTATATAGCCTAATAGATGCAAAGGAATACTTGAAATAGAAGGGATAGGATCATAGAGCTTACCAAGATCTTTCCAATGGTGATTGATTTGGAGATCAATCAAAGAAGATATTAAGAACCCTAACATAGATGATTAGGGGTGCTTCATGCATGATGAGGGTATTTAGTCCACTAGAAATGGGAAGGGAGGAAAGAAGGGTTAAATATTTGGTTCATTAAAGGAAAAATTAGAAATTTAACCTCATGGGAAAGGGTGTATGGTTTGGTCACACAGTTGGCCAAATCGTGTGCCAATCGTACGAGAGGCCACTATCCAGGTTGTATACTATTATACATAGTCATGTGTCTAGGGTATCCATATTTCATACTAACCATGCAGCCCCCAGTACCCCATTTCCTCAATATTCAAGGTTAGGGAAACAATATGGGTTGGGTTGTACGGTTTCTACTAACCATGCGGCCTGGTTTTACTTTTCAAACATTGGGGTTCCATACTCAGAAAAATCCCCGGATGCCCCTAATTCATCCTTGACTCTGTTAGGAATCATTTAAAAGGTCCATAGTAATGGATTTTATCATAATAGAAATGGTATGTACCCTTGATAAAAGTTGCGATGTTACAGTCCAAATAAAGTCCCTCCAAATAAAATTTACATGGGTCTTCTTGTGAGCAGGTAACCACATAAAATCACATGATTCATGTTCATAGTGAACATTTTATGTAGATAGTATTACATCCATATATAAATTATGTAAACATATTTTACTTTTAAAAAAATTTAAATCTTTAAAAATTATAAATTTCATTCATCACATATTTTTATAAGAATGGTGGCTTCTAGATCATCTCAAACCTCTTGTTCAATGAACATGGATAAAATATGGATTGTTATTATTTGAAACGTTTTTATTAATACATGATTCCAAACTATATGATATAATAAATCCCCCATGGATCTTCTTAAACCATAACCCAATCATTGTATATTGACTAATAATCTACCCTTGTATAACATTAGACTTAACGAAGAGGTCCTAATTTTTTCTTATGACCACAAACCACCATCATCATGGTTTGTGAAATTCCCTCAGTCATATTTAAATGATAATTTCCTCTAATTTATAAATAATATTCTAGGTATAATAGTGGATTTATTATATCATCAACCATTCCACAGTAACCTTGGACAATCGAAAACAAGTTCACTAACACATCACCTAATATTATGCAATTATTCCTTCCAATTTGTTTGATAGTTATAGTGGTAGATGTGATGGGTTTTTTCATAATTATATCATTACAATAAAAGTGGAAAACAAACCAGAAAAAGAGATATATCTACAATAAATTAACATATGAAATAATACTATAAAACTGAGTACCTGATAGTTGAAAGTTGTAGCAGTTTCTATCTTCCTTCCATAGAGAATGTTTGAGGAAGATCATGATGAATAATGAACATAATCACCCTTCCTCCAAGGGAGTACACTAGAAAAATGATACATGAATTATTTATGAAGATAACCATAATCGGAAGGGCTTTTTGAACCATCTCAATAGAGATAAATAGTGTTTTTAAAGGAATATAATTTAGTATAGGCGCGTATACATTGCACTACACACACATTCCCATTGTTTGGTAGTGGTTTATATAGGACATCAGGATTATCCTCAATTTTTTTATCATTTATTAATAAGTTACTTTATATTAATATATATTATGTATTAATCATATAAATTCATAACATCCATTGCATTTTATCTTATGAAACATTTTCTAAATAAATTCCAAGCATTAAAATGAAAATTTTCTTAGGAGAGAGATGGATAATATATATATAATATTTATTGATTAAAAATACATACATTATATATATGTATTAAATATAAAATATATATTTATAATATCATATTATATATATATCATTTATAATATTCTTGTGCGAAATAATCCTATGCCTACACATTTTAGTACACATCCAACAATCTCCCAATTGCACTAATATCCCATAAAAACTTTATGAAATAAATCATAACTCATTGTGTTTCTATGTAAACCCTTTAAGACAAATTTACCAATGAAACTATCTTCATTTTGAACAAAAACTTTGTCCAAAAAATTATTCTTATCCAAGGGACTTAATATGTGGCCCTACAAGCCTCAACCGCCTCAATAAAAAAATTGAAGTCTCAATTTCAACGATACAACCAGAGAGAAGCCTCTAGAAAATTATCAGTATTTATTAAGAAACTAAAGGGTCTAGTGTGATATCTATCAAACATACACATATCTCTATAAAAAAAATTACACTATAATATATATCATATACATGATATGTATACATATATAATCATTTTTTCCATGAAATAAATTGACCATTACACATGGAACATGTCAATCAAGTGTTCGAATATCATCATTTCATGATTCTTAAAAAATGATAAACCAAGTCAGGGATTATATCCCATGTCATTCATCTAAGCAGTTGAAAATATAATATATGAAACAAAAATGTGTGGTCATTCATTTCGTCAGTCTAATTCAATAAAGGGCCAGATTTCTTTTCATTTCAAACAAGTGGATGAATCATATCAGGGCTACACTAAAACTGATGACATGATCAGCAATATACCCATCCAAAGTCTTATTAGATAAGTTCATATATTGACTTGTATAAGTAGGGTATCAAAGTATGAAGGTTTTCATTCTGTGTATTTCTATAAACTTAAATAATAATGATTTATAATAATTATAAACCCATAATTATATCAGTTATTCTATGAGATTCCATGAGATATAATTTAATAGATCAATCCAAGAAATAAGTACCTAATTATTACCTCATCAATCTATTCATAGTATCTCATATAAAAAACACTTCAATGAATATAATATTCTATTCATGTAAACCTTGTCATATCAAAAATTTCAATAATAATCTATAATGCTCATTGGTTATGGACAACAAAAATTCATACTTTGATGGGATATTATCATTCAACTAGTCATGTAAAATAAAATTGTAACACACATGAATGAATGGTAATTGGATATTACCTTTATTATGATAACAAGATACATTAAAACCCATTACAATAAATTTCTCATGTTTTTAACACCCAGAGATTCTAGGTTACCCTCATGTTGTTGTTTTCATAATGGTCTTGTCAATGGATCATCAAAATTCTCTTCTATATCCACCCAACTAATATTTACTTCTCCCCTCTCAATGATCTCCTGTATGGAACAATATTTCAAAAGGATGTGTTCAGACCTTTGATGAGATCAGGTTTCCTTATCCCGGGAAACAAAAACATTGTTGTAATAATATAGTTCATTTTATCCCACAATTCTAGGAACCAATACAGGTTTATAAATAAACTTCCTGATCCAAAATGCTTCTTCGTAGCATCTAATTCATTGATTTATTCTACCTCTTTTTTCGAGTCATCTATATTGGTTTTTTTGGAACTCTTCCATGAAATTTCACCACCTATTAGGAAAAAAAGTGAATCTAAATTTACATTTCATATAATCATTGTTATATTGTAAACAATCATCTATGTGACACTTTACACATAGCTCATCCTATCATCCAAAACCAAGAACATATCCTTAGCCCTTCTGAGGTACTTAGGATTTCCTTCGTGGAAATCTAGTGAGTCTCACCAAGATTACATTGGTGTCTACTTATTATTCATAAATTATATGAGACATCAGGTCAACTACACAACATAGAATATATGATAGATACTATATAAGACATATAAGGAATAAAATTCTTCCTTTATAACTATTTCTAATAATCTTTAATCATTCAAATCTTCATTCCATACTAAACTGTTAAAGAACCATTCTTGGAGTTCTCCATGTTCAAATTCTGTAAAACTATAACCATATAAATGTTCTGACGAATCCCATCAAACATCTTAGATTTATCTCTATAGATACTCATACCGAGTATGTAAGCCTCTTCAACCATTTCCTTCATTTAGAAATATTTACCCCACCTCATATTCACATATTAAAGTACCGGGATGCCCTTTCTAAGAAGAAATATGTCATCAATATAAAGTATTAGAAATGAAACTATACTCCCACTAAAATTATTATATATGATATAATAATTCACATTCTTGAAGAAACCAAGAACTTTAATTGTAACATCAAACTAGATATTCCAACTCTGAGAATCTTACTTTAGTCTATAAAAATACTGTTGCAAATTGTAAACCTTATCATTCTCATTTTGAATTAAAAAACTCTCCGGATGTATCATATATATTTCCTCAACTAAATTCCTATTAAGGAATGTGGTTTTAACATCCATTCTATATATCCCATAATCATAATGAGCTTTTGTTTCTATAAAAATATGAAATGACTCTATCATTGAAACAGATAAAATGGAATCTTTATAGTCAATACCATGAAATTTTTTTCAACCCTTTTCTTCCAATAATGATTTATAGGTATAAAATCTACAATTTATTACATTTTTCTTATAGAAACCCCAATTTCACTTTATGTATCACCCATTTAAGTGAATACAGCAGGTTCCAAACCTGGCTGGTTTATATAGAGTCTGTTTCATATTTTAGGGACTTTAACCATTTCTCAAAAATTAGAAATATCAATGGCCTATTAGTAGGAATTAGGTTCATATTCTATGAATGTTACAGAATTTTAATTATCCAAAATAAATACATATCTCTTATTTTCTTGACAAATAAAAAAGACCTTTTAGATTCATGTGTAATTTGAGTAGGTTCCTATTCCACATCTCTTTGCAGAATCGGCTCAACTTCTATCTGAGTAAAATTTCTTGTTTATTTTTCTTGAACTTATCTAAGTTGAGTCTCCTTCAACTTACACCTTGATTTATGAATTCCTTATCATTTATGATACTAGTTTAATCCAAAAACACTTTGTGTTCATGAGGGTGGTAGAAAAAATATCCTTTGTGTTCCTTGGGATAACCAAAAAATAATTATTTTTCATACTTGGGGTCAAGTTTATTAGAATAAAAATGTCATAAATAATCTTCAGAACCCCAAATATTCACATAATACATTTTAATAAATTCTATAGTTTATATCTCATCTCGTGTATTCATGAAATCATTATAGGGAACCCAGTTTTGTAATAGTGTCGCAGTCTCTAGAGAATAACCCCAAAATGAAATATGAAGGTCACATAGATTCATTAAATATAAAACCATGTCTATAAAGGTATGATACCTAATTTCTGATGAAAAATTTCATTATGGTATTTTGGGAGGAGGGAGTTGTGAAAATTTTCCACAATCTCTCATGCGAGCGATGAATTCTAGGATCAAGTATTCACCACCCTGATTTGATCAAAGGAAATTAATAATTTTTTCCAATTTATTATATAGTTCATTATGAAACTCTTTAAACTTTTTAAAAAATCATAATTTTGTTTCATCTAAAATACATACCCATACTAACTAGAATCATCAATAAAAGTAACAAAGTAACTCAAACCACCAACATGTTGAGTTCTCATTAGTCAGTATACATCACATTGTATGTGATCCAATAGTCCACTATCCCACTCACCTTTTCTCAAAAAAGGTGAATTTTTCATTTTTCCTAAAAAAATATTCACATGTATCAAATGATTCATAATAAAATGAGTCCAACAATCCAAATCTATAGAGTATTATAATGTGTTTATTGTTTAAATTAGAAAGGTGGTACTACCAAATGTAGGTGGGATTAGAATCAACCCTAGACATTGTATTCTGATTTCTATAAATAGGACTATCCCTATCATGAATATATATAAACCATTAATTATATTTCCAATTCCATAAATAATTTTATTATTATATATAGAAATGGTCATGTTATTAATAATGAATGAAAATACCATTTTGTCTAAACAAGATAAAAAAATCAAATTTATTTTTTTATAGGTAATATGAAAATAGTTTTTCAATTCTAGGATCAATCCACTTAATAAAATTAGATTATATGTTCTGAACTCGAATAAAGAAAATCTTTCTCCATTACTATAATAAATATATACTTCAACCTTCACCAATTTTCTATTATCTCTAAGTCTATGTTTGTAAGAAAAAATGTATGATGTATACTTGATATCTTATACCCAAAATTCAAAGTGGGAGAAATTGATTTCTATAACATTTATATTGGGGCAATATAAATTTTTCTCCTTGAGAAAACTTCTCAATCCTATATACCATTAATTAAGTATTTTATAATTCATACCTATAAATAATATCAATAGGATTAGTGTAAATTATTCCATTATATACAAAAAAGGAAAATTAGTAGTTGAGTATCATGTATTATACTTTTTTCTATTAAGGGTGTTAAATGAAAGTGCCCCCACTAAAAATTACAACCATATATATCATATCCATTTTGTGATCCAAAAATCTATATTTAACTAATAAATGTGTCTTATTTGGAATTTGTCTCACCACTTTGTAATTTGGGTAGTGAATCATCCAAATAATAATAATTGTGACTCTTGGATAGTTGAAAAGATAAACACTTATCCAAACCCATCATATAGGTTCACTAAACTCTATTATTCTTGTCACCTAATTTTAAGTCTCCCATCTATTGTAACCTAAATAAAATTCCAAGAATAAGATAAAAAAATACAATCAAGATGTACCCATCCTTGGAATGAGCTGCCCAGTAGGATAATCAAGAGTAACTCATAAATTTCTTTTTCTAGACAAGATAATATAGGGGAACCAAAATTTGGCATGACCTACCAGGTTAGATGATTGAGGTCCTGAAAATTGTCATTTATAAGGAATATGATAGTTATTATTTGAGGGATTTTTAGTATCATTAATTTAATGTACATCATATGCATATTAAACTTGTACATCATATGTAAAAAGAATCTTTGTATGTTTTATTTAATTTTTTGAATTTATGATTTTAATCATTTAGTTTTGGAAATACCTATTCTGACCAACAAATTAATGTGTGTTTACCTCATTAATTTGTAACTCTTTGCATAACACTGAAGTTTGATTAATCACTAAAAAATAAAATCAATGTATTTTTATAAATATCCAAATGCATCATATGAATAAGATATAAGAACACATCATTTAAATTTGGAGAATTATATGATAATGAAAACATCCTTATGAATAAGCACATAGTGATAGATAGCCAACCCCATTCACCTTCCTAGCCAAGGAAAGCCTCTAAGAAAGTTGGTGGTGTGACCCCTAGTCCAACTACTCGGGGAGAATTTACTCAAGATAGAATTCAATTCATGATTTCTATAAAACCTAATATAAAAAATTCTTCCCAATAACTATTCTTATTCTCTTAACTAAAATAACAAAACAATGAAAATGTATATGAAAAAAAGATTTTTTGATATCAAAATTAAAATGATATGAAAGGTTTTATCTTAGAAGAATTTTCTCATATAAATATACATACATAGTATTAATATTTCATAAACAATTTACTAAACAATACTATCAATAAAATATAAAAAATAAATAAAAAATTTATTTATTTTCCAAAACATGAGACATTTATGAACTATTCATAAATAAATTCTAATTATAAACATTTTATAATTTAGTAATAATATAATCATTTTATATTCATTTCAATACGAACCCCTTGACATTTTATACTAAATGTCATTTATACGATATTTCATGAATTATAAACATTTTTTCATTAAATATATATTATATAAACATTTTACATAATCAAAATATCATATATATATTGTAATTTATATACACTTTATAAGTCACCTCTAATGATTTTTAAATAAACCAGTAATTTATATATCATAAGGCATTCCATTTAATTTTTCAATATATATTATAAAATATTAGCCTTCAATATTTGGGGAAAATGTTTCAAAAATATTTAATTACTTAATTCTAAACAATTTATAAATTATATACATATTTTTAAAATCCATATAAATTAAATATTATCAAAATACCTTTTAAATTTATTTATAATCAATATATAAATCATCTAATATATTTAAAAAAAATTAAAAAATTTATGTTTATCATTATGAATAGCTTATAATTTACATAAGGGTATCCCCTTATCACCCCTACACATACACCCTACATAAGGGTACTAATGTTTTTAGCCACTTCGTGAAGGTAATATGCATATTTACTTTTCACTTATCTCTCACGTTAAGTTATTACCATTACCCAATGTCTTCATGTATAAGTAATATAAATATTCATTTGATGTTTAAAGTTATACATCATGGACCTTTACGCGGTATCTCAAATACCTTTATGTGTAAGTGTAAAGTGTTTATGTCCCTTATCTAAACCCTTTTATGTAAGGTTATTACCTTTACTTCACACTATTGTAGAGCTACATAAGGGTACCACATAAGGGTTAAGGAATAACTACCATTATGTAACTGGATCGCATAATGGTATAACATTTATGAAATGGATTGTGTAAGGGTATTACCTTTACACAGCTTACTTATATAAGGGTAAATCATATTTTCCCTTTTTAATATCATTTTTCTTCAAAACCCAATGTTTATATCATGTTAAAAACATGAAGAATGTCACTCTAATACTAATAATGGTTTTTTGTAATCATTTAATGACCATAAATATAATAATATTGACCTAAAATAGGAGACTTATCCTAAAGAAATAAATATATGAAACAATAATATATAAAAGTGTATCTATTATTTTAATGTTATAGTTGTTACTATCTTTATTCCATCGAGAATTCTTGAGGATGATCTTGAGGATCAGTGAACATAATCACCCTGCCTCTGTTGGAATACATCATCCAGAGTATTTATGAATTCTTTGTAAAGATAAAAAAACTAAAGGGGTAGTAGAACCTTCTTAAAAGATATACATAGAGTTTTAGGAGGAAGATGATTTAGTATAGGATCATATATATTTCACTAAACACATATCCATCATATGATAGTGGTTTATATAGGCAATCAAGGATGATCCTTAATTTATGTCTCATTTATTAATATGTTACTAGATATGAATAAATATTATTCATTCATAGCATGAACACATAACCACCTTTACATTACATATTATGAAATGAATTCCGAATAATGTATGACCATTAAAATGAAAATCATTCAGGGGAGAAATGAATAATATATATATATATATGCATGAAAAACACATACATAATATGCATGTGATAAATGTACACTATATATTTATAATATCATATTATATATATATATCATACATAATATGCATGTGTGTCTGTATCTTTTTTATGTGCATTTTAGTGAAAATCCAATGGTATGGATCTCACAGTGGGATGTGTGTCCCAAATGATTATTTTTTTATGAATAGTTCTGGGACTTATTGGTTCTTAAAAGTTGAATATAATTCATTGAATGGATAATTGAAGTAGACCTATATCAGGTATATTGGGCTTTATATATTATGGTGTATTTACAAACAAAACATCTTCTAGATTTTATTATTCATTGGTGTCCAAAAACAACCATTTTTCATCTACCACATGGGGATCCATGAAATAGTTTATATGAAATATGACAACTAGGTGTTGTCCTACTACTTTGGGAAATGTAAGATTAGTTTCTCCATGCATCCTATTTTTTGGAATATGTGAATAAAACTCATTCCTTTTAGAGTTATTTATTGATTGTGGTTGAAAGTAGGATGGTTAATGAACTATGGAGTTTTTTAATTATCCCCTTCCAATAATGGGTGGATATTTTCATTCAAATCAATGAGACGAAGTAGGAAATAAGTTACCAAAAAATTATCCCTTTCAACAAGCCCATAATATTGATGGCTCATATTATGATAACTTGTAAAAGGGTCAATATTCCACATGGGTAAATAATTTTAGGGAGGGGGTTGATAAATCAGCCATGGAGGAGATTCCTATTTAGGTATTAGAGTCCGCCTTTTGTAATATATTTATTACTAGTTCAAGGATAGGTAGTTAATAATTTTGTATCAATTATTTCCTATATTTAAAATATTTTAAGTCAAGTGAAATTGTTAAATACCCCATATCATATAATTGACTCTAATTTGATTACTACACAGTTGGGTGGAAGAGTATTTAAAATGCTATGAATTTCATAACATAATGGGAATTCCCTTCTTAATATATTTCCCAATATTTATCAAATTGTACATGTTTAGATAATATCTCAAAGAACCAATAACATTATTGATATATTAATGAGTCACTCTAATTTTACCTTTATACCATATGATGATCCCTTTTGGAGTCATGTTTACAACACCAGTTCTACTCGTAATGAAAATTTTGTCATCATTTTATTTTTGGGATCGGTGGCCTAGGTTGATGAGTGAATAATTTGTGAACCCTAAAATATATATTGGTTTTCATATCGGTTTGATTTTCCATAATTATTTTTCCAACTATTTTATAATGAGTTTCGTAAATAATAACACCTTGCAACCATTCATTAATGTTGATTGATGCGGGAGCATGAAGATAAAAATGCATTAATCACTTTTTCACCTTGTGATTCCCCAACAAACCTATCATGTGATTATGAACAAGCCTAGATAAATCATTATCCAAATGGCATATTGGGGAAATTATTCTGATAGGGTAGTAAACCACTTGTCTCTCAAGGTTTATGACATGAGAATATTTTATATAAAATTCTTGAGATAGAAGATTTCCAATCCAAACACACTAGATAATATTGGTAATACTAGAACTCATATTCTTTTCCATTTAAGGGAGAAAAAAATTTGTATTTAAAACTAGAATTGTGAACTACACTGCTGGTGTTGCTGCAGAGGTGCACAAATTTGGGGTTCTATCATGGAAAACAACTTCTATTTTGTTATTCGTTGAATCTAATTATGGGGTGGCTACTAAATATATATCTCCATTCATCCTACCAACTAAGGTTATTCCTTCCATAGAAGACTCATTTATCAAATATATATCAATACTGATGGAAAATTTATTCTCAATCCCTAAGGTTACTACCAAAAAGCTTGTGAAGATTAAGTGGTCCTAATGCAAGGTTTATGCCATTATTATTAAGACCTTACTGTAGGAAAATAGTAATAAGGTCAAATTCCAGTGTTAAATCTTCTAATATTCTGGATTGGATGGATTTAACTACCATGTGCTGGACACTCTCAAATGGAAAAATATTTTTTATTGTGAATGAATAAAATCCAAAGAAATATATCTTCATGCATTTAAAGCCACAAAATTTCATATGGGACTAGTATAGTGGAATATTCAAGAGATGATTGAATAGCCCAAAGGCCTTCTTTTTTTATTTCTTTTTGATAACACCTATTTCAAGGGATGAGGGGGAACCCAAACAAGGCCCATAGTATTTAGAGATTACATGACCTGTAGGCCATAGAGGAAATATTCGTACTATAACTGCATGGAACTGCTCCTCCAAAACATCTGCATTGTGATATCAGATCTCCACCTTCGCATGAATGTTCGGATAGGCTTCCCATGTATGAACATGCTGGTCCCGATGGAAAATCCATACCCTCTCTTTCTTACACATCTGTTAGCTTTTTCTCTAGTGAATATGTATGCTCTGAATCCTCATCTAGAGTCTGCTCCTTTATAGAGTTTTCTTGGTCCATTCAGCACAAGTTTAGGTGACCTGAAAGCCATTTGGTGGTCTCAAGGCCTTGAGGTGGCCCGAAGGCCTTGAGGTGGCCCTAAAGCCTTACCGACCTGAAGGCCTTGGGTGGCCCGAATGCCTTGAAAGACCTAGGGACCAAACCGGAATCATGATATCCCAAATTGATGAATTATTTCAGATACTATAGTATTAAATAGTACCTGCTATAGTGCCTACTACAATGCCTACTATAGTAACCCAGAAATATGTCTCTACCCAGTTTTGAACTCGGGTCTCTTGGATGCACTTTTGATGTCCTTTCCAAATGGGAGGAGGCTCTAGTGCAACTATCCAAGAGATGAATAATGAAAATTTGATGATAGATGAATTCATTATTAGAGAGATATATAGATATAGGAGATATAGCATAAATTTTCAATCGAGACTATAAAAGGAGAATTGAAAAGAATAATAGACAGAATTGAAACCATTAAAATGAAATTATAAGAACTAGATACACAAATCAAATAGATATATATAAGGGATAAAGTAAAATCTTCCAAGAAATAGGATATCCATTGATCAATTAATTCCTCCTATAAAAAATAAACTAAATCAGAACATTCTTCCAATAATATTTTATAGTAAATTTAATTATTGATTTTATTTCAATTACCACTAGTTTTTTTGTAAATACTCTACTGAGTGGATTTCATCTTTATTTTTCTCAAATAATGAGATATTTTTTTACATTAATGTAATTTATAGAGTCAATAATATCAATTATTTTAAGTATTAATTCATGAAATATTGTGACAAATCACATAGAGTAACCTCATAGTAATTAAATCCAAATGAATATCTAATGTAAATGGATTTTTAAATCATAATTTCAAATCACTTCAGTGTATGATGAAAAAATTTAATAAACTAATTATCTATAAGGCATATACTTTTATATAAGTATTGATTAGCTAGATATGTAGCACAAGTGTCATCATTATAAAAAAAAGTTACATGTTGGATAATAGTTAGAAGGGGATTGATTTATTAATGCAAATTTTCTCTTTTATGGATTTAGAAAAGTTGGATATGTAGTATTTTTACTATCTCTATAGATAATGTTCAGAATATTCATATATAACAGGGTGGATGACTTAATATAATTGGAACTCTGAAGGGGAATATTCATAGATGAGTTAATTATAAAGAAGGGTTTAAGTGCAATGAAATTTCATCTTTGTGTTATTTTTACTGATTACTTATTATAATATGTATGGGGAACATGGAACTATAATTTTCCAGGATTCATAGAGATAGTGTGCATGGATTGAATTTTTCTAGGGTTATGTGGTAGTCCTAACAAGCTTTGTGTCTTTTACTTTTAATTTATCTATTTTTTTGTAATCCTTAAAAAGGGAAGGATTTTTTAACAACACATTAACTTTTACTCATGATTAGATTTATGGTATTTCAAATTGATAAGATTTATGCCACTTTTATTTTAAATTCTATAAATTTTTCCTCATCCATGATAGGAATATCCCAATGTGTAAAGACTTGATTTTTTTCAAGGATTCCCTTTTTGGGATTTCAACCTAAAAAGTACCACAAATCTCTTCATTGGTAGTTTAAGGCCTTATAATCCATACTTAAAAGTGATAATATCTATGCTCATAGATTTGACCAAAATGTGAGGTGGTTTTTACAATGATGAAATAAAGGATAATTATGACAACCGTGCTTTTATTACAAACTTAGACATGATTTATTACATAAAAAATCACTTGATACAACGAAGAAGATCAAAAGGTTTAGTGTATTTGGGGCTTATGATCATTACATAAAAACTTAAAACATGAAATACAACATATTTATTGAAAACTTCCTTTACATGACCACTACATTCCCTCGTACTTAGCATTGGATGGGATAACCTTAGGGAATGCATAAGAAAAGGGTGAGCTATAAATCCCATTAAGGGAATACACATGGAATAACATGAGGAGTACAATACATGTTAGAAATTAGGAATATCAATAGATCATAAGATAAACATGAACATAAATGCATGATAAATCATGATAATCATCACATGGAAATGTGGAAACAACACTTAACATGGAATTAGCATGAGCCAAGGCTCATTGCACATAGAGCATGAGTAAATCCTCATTGCACATAAAGTACGAGTAAACCCTCATTGCACTTGAATTAGCATGAGTCAACACTCATTGCACATGACGTATCATGATACTATACTTTACCCAATGCATTGGAGTTCTATAAGGGTGCACCCTTCTTAAACATCTCATTTCATGCATAAGTGTGCCACATGGATCATAAAACATGGATTCATAAAACATAATCATTTATTCCACAATAAAGGAATGTGGAATTAATAAATGAAACATTATAATCAATAAGTAAATTTGTATAAAGTTGAATAACCTTGATGGATATATGGGCATGGTATTCACTACACAATGGCATTGGCTTAGAAAATCGGTGCGATTTCGGCAGCGTAACGGCGTGACATAAAAATTCATAGAAATAGTTAATGAGAGAGAAAGGGGTTCCTCGTCATATTTACATGTAATGGAAAGTAAGGAGGTCATATGGATACTTGTACCAACAATTGTAATGGAATTTAGATTCATGATACAAAAGTATTGCATGAATGTAAATGAGGAGAGAGAAGTTCCTTTCAGAATTTCGGCATAGTAATGGGTGTACATGGGAGGAATTTAATGAGAGATAAAGGGGTCTCCCATCATTAAAACATAAAGAGGGCAGTATGAGGGAGGTGAGAAACCATACCCCATCATTCATAATTGAAATTAAAAGGGAAAAACAACATAAAGAAAATTGGACAAAAATGAGAAAGGAAGAAAAAACCCTTACATGGAAGTGTGCTTCCAAAGGCTAGAGAAAGGCTTGTGAGAGGCTTCTTCAGAGCTTGGAGCAACTTGGGAGGATTATAGAGAGAGTAGGGCAGCATTTGGACGAACTAAAAAGGCTTTTAGTTAGGTGGAAGTGGGAGATTGGGTGGGTTTATATAGGAAATGTGAGGGAATTCTTTATTATTTAGGTTTGGGTCCGCTTTCATTAAATTAATCCAAACCACAAAACATCTCATAGTGTTTGACCATGGTTTTTGGAAAAGGGAAGAGGAAGACAATATTTTATAAGGCCAAATTCCGAACTTCTTAAAATAATAGGGGTGATTATGTGGAGGTGAGTCACACTCCCATGGAAAACAATTTAAAAAGACAAGGTGTTTAATAAGTCTTGAGGGGTCCATTAATGCTTTGAAAAGTAACTCAGACAAACCCAAAATCACATTATTTTAATGGTAAAACATATATTGACCGAACATAAAGATTATTGTATTTTATTACATCACTATTGGGTCATTATGATGTCATAAAACACATTATATATTTAAACGGTATTTAATTTTTACCCAAAAATTTGACTGTCTCAGAAAACTGTGAAAAATTCACCGTTGGATAATTTCGACGTCCTGATTGAAGAAATAACATTTATTTTATCTAAATAATTTTTAAAATATGTTAATTTTCACTTTTAAAAAAACCAACATTTATTGAAAATTCACGGGTTTTAACAGAAATGGATTTCAAGTCTTAATAAAGATTACAATTACATTCATAAAATTATAAGATCATTTATATTTATTAAAAATTAATTTAATAATAATATTATTATTTTATTAAAACATTATTTAATCCAAAAATCCCTTAATTTAAAAAAAATATAATTTTTAATTAAATAATAACTAAAAACACTATTTGTACTTTAAAAACTATTTACAATGTATCAAAAATGACAAGGAGGTATATTCATTATTATATACAAAAATAATATACATGAACATATTACTAAAGATTTGTTACATAACCCCTTAAAACAGCTGCATAAGACCTAATGGTAAGGTGTGCAATGGTGACAGACTCTTGGGGGGGCTCGGATAACATTTCTCGAGTGGTAATCTCTATCAACTTCCACTTTTCCCATAGACGGTCCCGTTAGAGCTTGACATGATGAAGCTCAGCTTGGGATTGGTCAAGAGGAAAGCCCAAGGATGCCACCTCTTTTCCGAGCTCCGAAAAATTGGCTTTGTATGGAGAAATTCTACTGGATGAGGCCATCGCTACTTTTGTCTGAGTAAATTTGGATCTTTTAATGCCATATATTTATACTAATCATGTGATCACTGTTCAACAGCTATATTAGCAGCAGTCAGAATTCTTAACATAAAACCAAAGAAGTTGACATATAAACATAAAGAGACATTTAATTATATCATGAGAGATTTCTATTAATGAAACTTTGGGTCGTTACAATAATGTTATAAAGATCCTAATCTAGGTAGGTGGGTCTCTTCATTAAATAGATATTTTTAATTCAATTCTTGATGTATTTTGGATTATTTAGGTTAGTTAAATAGGACAAAGATGGTTCAGAGGCCATTTTAGGGAAATGAGTTGGAGGGAGGGATTCTTTATAGTATTAAACCCCCACTAGAAGGTCAATGGAAGACTAGTAGACTTCTAGGGGATCTAGTAGAGGATTTTTCCCCTTCCACTGGAATTTCAATGGATTCCACTAGAGATTAGGTGGAAACATGCAATTTTAATTAAATAAAAATAAATAAATTTTAAAATAAAAACATAAAAAATACCAATTTAACCCCTTAATCTAGTATTTTATTAACATTCACCCCATTTGGAATATATCTCATTCCATCATCCCCATAAACTCTCCTTTTAGATACATTCTTCACGTATTTTCAAAGGTACTTTGTTTTTTCCTAGGATTTACTCTTTAACAAGGTAAGCCCATACCATGATTCTAAATCACGTCATTCCCCTATTTAACATAAAAACAGGTTTAATCCATCCCCTTCATGCATTAGGTCTTATTGGATTGTTCATATTATTAAATATTATTACTTTTTACTAGTCTTATAGTGTTAATTTGGGCAATATAAATGCTTTTACATATTTTCCCTCTTTGATTACACGTAAACGATGGTCCCAGTCCAAATTCCCATTGGTTTATAGGTTGATCCTATGCTTTTTGTGGAGGATTCATCTTATTTCTAGGACCATAAGGAACTAATAAAAAATTTAATTTGTAGGAAAATCCCTTTATTCTCTTATACATTTTAATAGTTTCACTAGTAATAGCATAGGTTCAAGTGATTTAAATTAACCAACTAGTTTTCCCTTTGAAAACAATTTACAAAATGGTTTTATAAACAAATATAGGATGGTTTTGTATGATTAGTTTTATTTTAATTTTGGAATGAAATTTAAAGTATTAATTTAACTTATTATTATAACTGGTATTTTAAAGAAAGATGTTATTATTGATAGTGTACAAGACACATAACA
Source organism: Viscum album (assembly GCA_963277665.1). NCBI lineage: Eukaryota > Viridiplantae > Streptophyta > Magnoliopsida > Santalales > Viscaceae > Viscum > Viscum album. Next base: position 1,124,659,329 of record OY728121.1, read on the forward strand.
CCGAGCTTAATCGAACCATGAAATAATATTACTTTAATTACGACCATTATAACCACACGTTAAATTATTAGGTATGATTAGTTTTAACTAATTTATAAAATATATAAATAATTTTCCTATCCAATATAATTTTTTGATAAATTTTTATTAAATAATAAATTAATTTTAGTAAATTAGTTTTATTCATTAAAAATTTGTTTTCTTCAAAAATGATATTTATTTCAGTTTTAGATAAAATATTACAATTAATTTTTATAAAATTTAGAAAATTTATTTGATAAAATAAAAATTATTTTTGAAATCATAATATCAAAAATAACTTAGCCTGAAATTTTTTGAATTTTTAAAAAAGATTTGTTTTTTAGTTAATAATGAAAAATATTGATTTTTGTTAAAATGCCATTTTATTCTAATAATTTAGATAAATTAAAATTCCTATTATTATTTGAATTTTAATTAAGTTAAAAAAAGCTTAATTTATTAAAATTATTCTAATTATTTATATTTTAATTGTATTTATACTACATTTAATATATATTTTTTAGGTTTAAAACGGGATTTTCTTAAGAACTATTTTAAAGTGTATGTTGTTTCTCTATTTTATATTATTAATGTAACCCCTAATGATGACATATTTAAATAAAATTTTTAGATTATATATATTTATATATATATATATATATTAATTTAAATTCATAAATTGATTATTACTTGTCATAGAGTTAATATAAAATCATCTTATTCTTGAAAAATACATTTCTTGAAAACCATATTTTTCATCATGACTGTGGGTTTTATTTTAAATTTAATTCCATAAATTCATTGAATTAAATTTAGTAAAATGGATTCCATATTTCTAATCAGAATAAATTGTATTATGTAATAATATCAACTTAATTTTTTCGCCAAAATGAATTGCGAAAATAGAAAAAAAATGTTATTGTGGTTCAGGTGAAAACATGTTTACCATGGGTTAAACTAAAAAGATAATGGTTAAAATGACATAAATAATTGTAGAAAATATATTTTATGGAATCATTTTTTATTTATAATATTTAATTATCTATAATGGTTCATTATTAATCCTTTTTCTTGTGAAATACGTGGGTACACCAATTTCTTTTCAAAAATTATAAATGTGCCACTCACCTCACTTATAATTGGCCACTCACTCACCTCTCCTCTTCACATATTAAAATCCATTTGGATTATCCAATACCTACCCCAATACCTTCCTTATTTCTATTCCAATTAACTATTTCCCTTGATTTCTCATAAATATATACTAGGAAGGATTTTGGTGGTAACCTATTGATGTTGTATGATGAAGATGTATTGTGCTTAACTGAGCATTTTTATATTATTTATTCTTCCACCTACTTAAAATCTTATTTAATAATGATGATATAATTAGAATATTATATACCATATAACTATATTTTATTATTTTTTCATCATAACCTCAATCCATATTCTATTAAATCAAATTTGAAATGAAACAATCATTCATGTGTACAGAGGACTTCCACCTCCTGAACAGTTGTATTACATTTTCCATCACCTCCTCTTATAGATTGGTATAATGATGGATTTAATATATATATATATATATATATATGTGATATTTTTAACATAATTATAATTCATAAATTTTTATATCATCAATATATTCATATTTTATATTACATGGGGGATATGATAATGTCGCTCGTGTGTACGGTGGACAACCGCCTCGCGAAGCAATATGATTTGTTTTTCAATAACACTTTACATGGTAGGTAATAAGGGTAATGTTATTAAATATATGTGATATATATGAAATAATTTTTATATTAATGAAATATTTACCATTATAAAAAGATAATAAATCATTTTATTTCTTACCTTTCCACTCACTGAAAAATTATAACATCGTTCATGCGTACATGTATACTATCGCCTCTATGAAGCGATGTGATAATTTTTTCATCCCCACATAACATGGATGATGTATATATATATATATTTATTTATTTATTTAAATAAATAATATAATATTTATGATATTATGATCATTATTAAATTATAAAATAATATTTACCTTCTTTCCATAATGATCATTGAAAAATGGAAATGTTACTTAGGTGTACGTATGGCCTACCGTCTCCATGATTGTAACATAGTCCATTTTTCATAACTATTACACATGGATAATACTAAAATTATAATTGATTAAATAAATTATAATTATTTTATTACTATTATTCTGAATATTATAGAACAATGACCTCTTTTTCCTCGATCAACACACCAAATCTGTATTGAAACAATGAACTGATCATCTTCAAAACACACAACGTGGACTTAACTAATTCAGTATTTAAATATGTCATTTAAATAAATAAAATAAATTATTTATATATAAGTTATTAAACATGAAAAATGTTATTAATAATTAAAATAATTTATATACGTGTATTCTATTGGATTTAAAGGATATACATGGAAATTTGGGACTCAGGATGAGGGACTTCGTGAAAGTTTTTTTTCCTTGAGGCGTATTTTGTTATTATGAACCTAATTTATTTTTTATGGTGTATATAAAAAAAATTCTATATATAATATCATGAATCCTTAATACATTATTTTTTTTAAATTTTCAGTATGAATTATTTTATACAAGGTTATTTAACTTGAAGGTTATCAGGTGGTAAATAATTTCAAAACATGATTTCATTTCATTGGATTATATTACTTCTCAAATGTCTTTGAAATTATAATATTATATGTTTAAAGAAATTTTATTATCTTATATTTTATTTAAAATTTATTTATATGGATTTAAATTTGATACACAGAATCTATTAATTGATTAATTCTCACTTCAATGTTATGATCCTTATTAGGGTTTATCGTGCCACATTTTATTCATTGAGACATATGTTTTCATTTATGATGTATATTTACTACCACTTTGATATGTTATAATAGGAATCTAATTATTTCCATGATATTTATATATCATATGATTTTATTCATTCATGAGGCTTGCTATTGAAGAGTTACCAAAGTGGAAAATGATTTATGATACATTCTCCTTCATTTTCCAGATTATTTATATTGAAGGTTCTTTGGGAGGAAGTAATATGATATTATTTTCTAGAACCAAATATATTTTGTTATCCTAAATTTATTAATGAAATTTCTTAATTAATAAACTTATTTTTTATATCCTTGTTATATAAAATTATTAAGAAAATGTTTTTAAGAAAATTCGACTTCATTTATCTCATCATTCAAAAATCCTTTTTCTTTCAAATCCATGTTTTATGAAAATGATTTAAAAATTATTATTTTTTATTATTTAAAGTAATGTTTACCCATAATTATATTTATACAAAAAAATTAAAAGGAATCCTCAAATAATTTTATGAATGAGGCACTTTTTCCCTACTATTTAAAATGTGAAAGGAATCATTATTTTAACATACCGTGCATGAACAGAATTTTCCATTGTCATGACCACTTAATGTTTTAAAGATTCTTTTCTATGTTTCAAACTTAATTTTCAAATAGTATTTTTTTTAATTTATGAGAAAATTTTAAATTTTAAATTAGTTTTTTCAAAATGGAATGGGTATTTTCTTGAAGAAGTTTTCTAAGTGATCTTTCAAAATAATATTCCATTTAAGACGAAATCCTTTTATTTTACTTGAAGTTAAAAGGTTATTTTATTCAGGAATTTTCTTAGTGATATTTAATGTAATTTTAATTCATTAATTACAACAGCCCTTTATGTTTCACAAACTTCACAAGGGATATGTTGTATGATACCAAACTTTTTCTATCTTCAGATGGATTGTAAGATTGTAATGGAACCCATTTCATTTCCATAGGTTAATCAGGAAATGAAAGGACCTTGATTGTTATTATGATTAAAAATTGTATGCTTGTACATGTTTTATTCATTAATGGTACTTATAAATTATTCATTATTAACAGGTGATCCTGATATATCTTATATGAAGGTTTATCCGCATTATATCTCATGGGTGTGCCTGATATAGATTATAAAATTAAGTCAACCAAATAGAAATGGATTAGACTAATATAGAATATGTTATTGGTGTGCCCACAATGAAATGGGTGATCCCAATGTATATTATAGTTTGGGTGAATTCAGATAGTGTTCCAATGCATTGGGAAATTATCCTTCTCTTTAGAGGTAAAAATGAGGGAGTTATCATAGGGTTTATCTTATGGATTTCATAGCTCTCTATTTATTTCTGACATGGATTTAAAACTCTTTATGAATATGACTTTCCATGATAAAATATGTTTTATTTATTCTTTTTGTGGGTTTTAAGGATTCTTTTGATCAAGATTTTAATCACATGTCTCATGATTATTGATTTTTATGACTCTTTATTTTGATAAATCATTTATCTATGTTTCATGATTGATGATCCATGAATCGATGGGTATGAATATTATAATGTTATACACATTAATTTTTATTATTTCCTCATACCCTTATTCACTTATTATGTTAAATGATGACATCAAATTGTTAATTATTATATTTACACTTACTGAGAATTTTACCTCACCGTTCTTATGTTTCCATTTCCCTAAGTTATAAAGAATGGTTATTTAATTATTTTTGTCTTGAAAATATTCAAACATGATGTAGTTTGTGTAAGATGTTTAAGACTTAACATGAAATATGAAAATCTAGGTATAGCGGTAAATATAATCCCTTAAGTTCGTGGGTATTGTTTATGTAATATTTTTTCAAAATTCCCTAAAACTCTAATGTTAAAAGGACCTTGGGAATGTAGGTAATCAAATATTTCATTTTGATGTTATATGATTTAGAATAAATAAATTATGTCACCTTCATTACTATCAAAACCATAAATGTAAATTTTAAGTTTTTAGAATCGGATTTGGGAGTTTTGGTTTAGGGCTATTTTAGTTTTTAGTAGAGTAGGGTTTGGATAACATTGTGGATTTTATGTCTTCATGTTTGGTTATCATAAGATTTATGGATAACATAATAGGTTTATGAGTTTAAGGTTGATCATAAATTTAAAGGTATTGAGAACCTTTTGGGTTTACCAGATCATTTATGATTAAGGTTTTTTTTAAGGGTCTTCATAATATTTCTAGGAACATTATAAGGATATGATTTTACAAAAAATGTCAACTTGAAGGCAAGGAAACAACTCATCGCATCTAGTAAGGTCGTGAGGATTGAAACCATAATCGAAGGGAAACAAGGGTGCAACACCTACCACGAGAATATGGTATTTTACGGTTATTACTATTTTTTTACTAAAATATTATGAAATATAATGATTAATTTTATTTTCATAACACAGTTTTTTCATAAATATTTCTATGTGATTGAAAAGTGATTTGGTGATTAGGTGATTTTGTTATTGCATAATAATATCAATATATTTTTTCTTTTTTAAGATGAAAGGTTTGGTTTAACATTTTCTGTTAAAACACACATTAATGATGAGTTTATTGAGATTATTTAGGATATGTGGCTATTAATTAATGGAAGGTTTTAGCTTGAACATTGGTTATTACTTTTGATTTTTGGTGGTTTATTCATTTTTGGAAACATCATACCATATCCTAACCATTTTGTTTTTTTAATGCATAAATATATGTGGAATAGATTTATTATCCCTTTTATTGTTATGTGGCCCTTTAAAATTTTATTTTACATCTTTAGGCATGAAAACATCACATTGAATACACATTTTTTGGAGAAAAATATGATATTGTTATAGAAATTGATTAAAGGATGAAATTAAAATAAAAAATAAAAATATTTTCTTATTTTATTATTCCATGGAATAGAAATCCTTTAATCTTGGGAAATAATCTTAAAATGAAAATATTATCCAATTATGTTAAATTTTTTTGAATTAATTGTGTTTTCATGCCATTTTGGTTTATGGTTTTGTGACTGATGACTTTCCCATTATAATTCAATTTCTTGTGATCAATGATATCTGTCACTTCCCATCCTTTTTTGGGATTTATTATTTTCCTCTATGTCCAAATATTCACTTCTCACCAATTTTATCTTATTTGGAAACCAAGAATGTGTTATTGTAGATTCACTTCATACTTCGTTTTCTCTCTTATCAAGAGGAAGTTTTATTAACCATTTTTATGATGCGGGAATTCAACATAGGTATATTCAAATTTCCAACCATTAATTATCAAGATAAATTTGAAATTATGAGGTATAAATGTTTTAACAGGGGGAGAATTTAACACCTATATATTTTAAAAAATAAATCTATTATTGATATCTTATAAGACATGAAACATTGATCTTAAATGAGCAATAAAATAGTATTATTTTAAATATTAATATCACAACCCAGATGTTAAATTAGTGGGTATAAATATTATTGACTAATTTATGAAATGTATATATAAATTTATTAAACAATATAAATTTACCGATAAATTATTTTTAAATAATCAATCAATTTTTAGTAAAGTTATTTTATTCTTTAAAAATTTGTTTTCTTCAAAAATGATTTCATTTATTTTTGGGAGGTCAATTTATATTTTATTTTTATAAATTTAAAAAAAAATTATAAAATTAAAATAGTTTTTGAAATAATAATATCAAAATTAAATTAGGGTGAAATTTTTGTATTTTTCAGAAAATATTGATTTTTCAGTTAATATTGAAAAATACCGATTTTTTGTAAAACTATTATTCATTTATAATAAATTAATTAATTTAAAAGTCCTATTATTCTTTGAATTTTATTTCAAAATGAATATGTATTATTTAGTTATATTTAATCTAATTATTTTCATTTTAATCATACTTATTCTACATTTTAGTATATGATTTTTTTTTGTAGCAAAAACAAGTTTTTCTTGAGAATTGTTTTAAATTGCATAATGTTTCTCTATTTTAAATTATTAAAGTAAAAACTAATGAGGATTTATTTAAATTAAATTTTTATATAATATTTTTATTAATATTAATTTTAAATTATTCAATTAATATAAAAATTCATATAGTTAATATAAAATCATCTTATGCTTGAAAAATATATTTCTTGAAAACCCATTTTTTATCTCATTTGTGGGTTTGATATTAAATTTAATTCAACCAATTATATGATTTGAATTTGGTAAAATGGATTCCATATTTATAATCATAGAAATTTATATTATATATTAATTTCAACTTACTTTTTTGTCATAATGAATAGGTAAAATAGTAAAAATCTTTTACCGTAGTTAATGTGAAAATGGGTTTACTAATAGTTATGATCAAAAGATAAGGTTTAAAATGACCTAATCCTCATCTCTAATATATTTTATAGAAATATTTAGACTTTATTATGTATAAGTTTTTATAATAGTCCATTTCGGATCCATGTGGCAAGTGAAAAATATGGACACACCTTTATCTTTTCAAAAATTACAAGTGTGCCACTCACTGCACTTATAAAAGGACACCCCTCTTCTCTCATCTTCACACCTTAAAATACAATTCTCTTACACATAACCTAAAAAATAACTTACTTAATTAAATATTTATCAACTAGATCCTTTTTTATCAAAAATACATCCTAATAAGGCTTTTTATATTAACCTAGTGAGGATGTCTAAAGAAATGTTATCATGCTTAACCGCGTGTTTTTATTTTATGTTTTCTTCCACATCCTTAGAAAATTATTCATTTGTTATTATATATATAAAATTGTATATATTATATAATAAAATTAAATTATGATAATGTAATAACCTAAATCCATCTCCTATTCCAAAAAATGGGAAATGAAACCACTATTCATGTGTATGGAGGTCTAACACCTCATGAACAGATGTGATTTGTTTTCCATCACCTCCACTTACCATTGGTTATAATGATTGGTTTAAAAAATATATAATATATCATTAAAATATTTACACTTCTATAATTTTTATATCACATATACCTTCTTAATTATATTTTTTGGGGGATATAATAACATCACTTATGTGTATAGTGGACTACCACCATATGAAGTGATGTGATTCATTTTTCACGAACGTGTTACATTGAAGTTAATAAAGATAATGTTAAGGAATATATGTGATATATATGAAATAATTATAATATTAGTGAAATATTTATCACCCTTAAAATATAAGTTCATGTTTTCTTTCATACATTCCTACTCACTAAAAATATTAATGTTGTTTGTGTGTACATGTGGACTACCGCCTCGACAAACTGATGTGATTATTTTTACATAACCACATCACATAGATAATATATATAAATGTATTTAAATATATAATAATATATTTATGATATTATTTTCTTTTTTGAATGATATAATAATACTTATCTTATATCCATAATGATCATTAAATAATGGAAATGTTTCTCATGCATAGATATAGCCTACCATCTCCAGGATTGTAACATAGATAATTATTCATAAACATTATTCATGGATGATTTTAAAAGTATAATTCATTTATAAAAATTATTATTAATTAATGATTATTATTCTGTAGATGATGAGATAATTACCTATTTGATATCGGTCCATACACTAAAGCAGTTTTTAAACAATGAATCGAACATCCTCAAAACCGAGGATGTTAAATTAACTGATTAGTTATTTAAATATTTCATTAAAATAAATAAAGTAAATTATATAATTATAAGGTATCAAACATTTAAAATGTTCCTGATAAATAAAATAATTTATATAATCTTTTTATACAGGATTTGAAGTACATTTAGGGAATTCTTGCACTCAGGGTCCGGGACTTCATCTCAATTTTACTTTAATGGGGTATATTATAATTTTATAAACCTGTTTTATTTAATATGTTGTATAAATTTTTTATTTTAAATATTATATAATGAATCATTAATACTTCATGTTATTTTACATTTCAATTTCAATTATTTCATCCAAGGGGATTTTACTTGAACGTTGCCAAATGGTATAGAATTTCATAACTCAAATTCCAATTATTGGATTATATTACTTATTCAATGTCATTTATATTCTATGATTATGTGTTCAATGAATTTTAATTATATTATTATCTATTTCCAATTTATTTATATATATCAACATTTGATACACATAATCTATTCATTTATTAATTCTCACTTCAATGTGATGATCATTATAAGGGTTTCTCACCTAAAATTATCTTCTTTGATACATATGTTATATTATAAATATGTCTTCCATTATGATGTGTGAAAGATTTTGTCATGGGCTCTCTCAAAAGAAGTTTGTTCTGGGGTTATATAGGTGCAGCAGAGTGGCTAACTAAGGTTTTCTCTCAAAGGAGGAAGTAAATATGCCAACATATGAAAGGTATTTCAAAATAAAATATAAGGGAATAAACAAACTAGAAAGATGGTTGTTTGTTAAATGTTTATAAAATATGAAGAATAATCATTCTAGAAGAATATTGTATATTTTTTTGTTTTTGTTTTTGAAATAAAATTTCATTAATAGAACACAATGAGAATATGTTTTTTTAATATTTTAAAATGTGTAATTGATATAACTATACATATTCACTTATTAATCATTATAATTTAAATTAATATACACTTAATTATTATAAGATAACTAATTAAACACTAAACCCTACTGGAATTAACTAAACCATGAAGATGAAATGAATTAAACCATAGGCTAGCTTTAGTACACACAATCTTTCCACCCTAATTTGATTGATTTTATAAGGCTAACTTATAGTCAGTGGGGAGTTGGGGAGGATAACCAATATATAAATGAGGAAAAATTTAGTTTAGGGAATATATTTTAACTCTAAAAATTTATCCCATGTGGTTTGGTTTTACCGATTAAATTTGAGATCCCACAATTTACACAAATCTCAACCTCATGTGTTTTTATGTCAATTGTCCAATTACTTACTTATTTTATTCAAATATTAAAACCAAATTCATGGATCATATTTTTTAAATTGAAGTAGCTTAGTTATTCAAAATAAACTAATGATGAAATTCATAGGTCAATTTATTACTAAAAAAGTGACTCTTCCATGGGCGGCATAGTCATCGTAGAAACAAATTGAATTTGTAATGATTTTGAAAGGGTATAACCCAATGTCATTTATACTATTTGATATATATCCCAACAATTAATATTAATTGGAAAAAAAAATTAAAACAACATAACAAATGTAAGAAATAAAAGTGGGACTAAAAATTTTATTACACAATGACAAATATTTAAACATGAGAATGAGAGGAAGGATTCGATGAAGGGATCCTTGCTTCAAGAGCCCGCCTATGAGGATAGGAAGTTCTAGAACCTCCAAGGTGATGCAATTAATTCTCTAAAACTCTAAAATTGAAGCACTTCACTCCTTGGTCGAACTTGAAAATGAGGTGCCCATGGTGTCAATTTATAGCCAAAATGGGATGTGGTATTGGGCACCCAGATTTTGAGAAACCACTTTTGTCTCAGTTTTGGGTTGGTAAATAGAATTATCTAGAATTTTAAAAAGGAGAAAAGTTTTATTTTATCATCTTTACTACCTAAATGACAAAATTCATGGACAATATATGAATACAAAGTGAGATATGGATGAAATATAGAACCTAATATTTGACTTCGTGTAGATTCTGTCCCCTAGAAATATTGGTTTAGATTGACCACTTAATGGATGAACTGGACTTCAGTTTTTTGAGATGAGTTATACAACATGAAGTCATGGATAGTTATACAAAATTTCAGCCAATTTTTATGCACGTATTTTGAGAAATATTCAAAATAATAGATAGATTTCCTTGGGATTCCATGCATATTAGCCTATTTTCCTTTTGGATCATCTCTGACCCTCCAAATCACCTCCTCCTATAACAAAATCACCAAAACAATAATAATTTCCCTTTTTAATAGTGAAAATAAGATAATAACTGAATCAAATTAGATTTTTAATTGGATATAATTTTTTTATTTTGAAATACAACTTATGTTTAAAACAGTGACGTAAGGGTGAAATAATGTAGTGAATCTGATGAGATCACACCCCCACACTTACCCTTTTGAACTCTTGGGAAAACACTCATATCATGTATTCCAAAAAATTGTGACAGGTAATAAATCAATTTCAAAGAAAACAAAATTTAAAACACATTCCCATGAGATCTACCAATATGAAAACAAGAAAAAAAAGATATCATGCCTCCTCAAGAAACCATTATTTGAAGTTCTTAATTCAAATAATTCAATATATTTCCACTTCATTTATCTTCCCATACACACAAATTACTTACCTCACTTTAATTTTCTCTTATCACATAAATTTAAATTTATCAGCAATGCATTTCTCATACAAACTCATACAAGGGTCACCATAGGCTTGATAAATTCCTTCATCTCTACCCGATGTGTGTCAAGGAAATATGTTTATCATGATGACTTTTCATGATTTTTCTGTGGATTTATATTGGTAGGATTTATATGTGAAATTCTTTTAGGTTGAATGAGGATGGGTTGACTCTTTTGGAAGAAAAATGTCATTATTTTAATTTTCACTCATGTATGGTCTTCTCCTCACTCCCCTTAGTATCAATCCAACTCAATCATAAGGAAAACTCATGGAAATTTTACACCATTCAGCATTTCGACAACAAAAATTTCAAACTTCTCAAGCATATTTTTCTACAAAGATCCAGATAGGCACAACATTATTTCTTCCTTGGAAGCTCTAGAAAGACACATCTTCTTTTATCATGAAAGCACCAGAATGTCATAGATTTCAATAGAATTATTTTTTTAGAAGCAAACACATCTATTCATAATTTAATTTTCTACCCAAAGTATCAAAAAATGTGGTGGCACGACATAAGATAGCTTCCCCCACACTTATGTTCAACCATATTATGCAATTTCACTTCAAGAGTTGTTTGGATAGGGAAAATTGTCTTGTAATGTGGCTAACCTAACAGGTTTTTCATGGATTCAATGGGCTAAAAGAATAAAATTTTAAATTTAGGACATTATGAAAAAGGATTCTTACGAAACAGGGGCTTTAATACCAAACAAAATCCTCAATCATTTAATATAAAAGTATATAAACCCCTTAAGTTTTTATAGGAATAAATCAAATTTTGGTTGAATCAAGCATGGATTGGTTCTCTAAAGAAGTGAGGTAAATGTAAATAATATGAAAAAATAGTTTTTAATCCTCATAGGAATGTGATTTCAAATATAATGATATTGATATGTGGCATGGGATTCAAAATTCAGAGTACTTTTTATGAAATTTATAAATATTTAAACTTGAAACAATGTCATTTTCAGCATTCATTTAAGCTCAGTTTCATGGGATATATTATTTCAGTCATTGATATGGATTTAAAAATGGTGATGAGAACCATTTCAGCTTAAAAGTTTTAGAAACACATAACAATTTTAAAGAACACACAATTTCTTTTTTGAAAAATAGAAAAACAACTGAAATTACTAAACTAAAAGGTCCCCCCCTCCCACACAAATAAAATATTACATTATCCTCAATATGAACCCATGAGATGATATGTTCACATGAAATAAAGAATATTAAATAGGAATAGGAATACATAAGTGAAAGGGTTAGGAACATCCTGATATTCTCAAGTGATGATGGGGTCATGTAGTGTGATTAAATCCACTACATCAGTAGAAATTCCCTAAATTTATTGCTTCAAATGATGCCAATTGACTGTAAATATTATTCAAGTGTTCTCTTGTGTGATCTCCACTACACCATAAGGGAAAACATTATATTCAATATAAGGACATAACCATCTGGAAGACAACTCACCAGGCATCAGCTTTAGTCATGAACTATAGAGTATGACATTATCACCGATATGAAACTCCATTTGTTAGATAATTTTTTCTTGAGATACATTTGATATTTCATTGTAAATCCTTCAATTATCATATGATGAAAATCAAATCTCCTCAATCTCTTGAATTTGCAGCTTCCTTTTAATTCTAGCTTCGGCAAAATCCATGTTGTATTTCATTATAGACCAATATTCCCGATGCTTGACTTCCACTGGGAGATGACCTGCTTTCCCAAAAACAATTCAAAATGGGGACATATCGATGGGTTTATTGTATGTTTTCCTATAATCCCATAACACAACATCCAATCACTTTCTATGATCCATCCTATTCAGCTGCATGATTTTCTCTAAAATTTGATTCCACTCTCAATTTTAAAACATATAATGAACATTTGTTTGGGGGTGGTATGGTGTAGATGTTTTTTTGTTTCACCTCATACTTCCAAAGGAGGGAATCCAAAGTATGATTGTAGAAGTGTGTCTCTCGGTCACTGATGATGGACTTTGCTACTCTAAACCTATAAAAAATTTGTGTCTCGACAAAGTCTACAACAACATGAGAATCATCTGTCCCGGTGGCCTTAGCCTCCACCCATTTACTCATATAATCAACATAAACCAAAATACAAAAAAACCAAATGAACTAGGAGAATGACCCAAAAAATCAATTACCCAAACATCAAAAATCTCACTGAATAATATTGGTTGTTTGGGCATCTTGTGCCTCCTAAAAATATTCCCAATGTGCTGGAAATGTGAGCATAACTTGAAAAACACATTAGCAAAATGGAATAAGCTAGGCCAATATAATATAGAGTCTAATTAATTCATAGCTATTCATTGGGGTCCAACGTTTACACTACAAGAATGTGTATGAAAAAAAATGTAAAACAGACTCAAACTCATGATCAGGGACCCACCTCCTAATATCTTGGTCACTATAGATACACCATAGGTTTGAAGCATCCCAAACATAAAATATTCACTCAATCATTAACTTTTGGACTTGATGATTCTTTAAATTTGTAGGAAATTTAGAGGAAACAAGGAAGCTAAATAAATAATCATACTAAGGATGCATACTTGAGATGGAATAATGATTCTCATTAGGGAAAGTGTCCCAAAGTGGTACCTGGTCCAAGGTGTCATCCTCTAGTGTGTGAGTAAGCCAACTCATGTGGTCCACCACCAGGTTTTATGACCACTTCTTGCCCTTTATATCAATATCAAATTCCTAAAGAAGGATCATCCATAGAATAATCCTAGGTTTTTCATCTAGCTTCTTTAAGAGGTAACTTGGAGCTGAATGGTCCGAAAAAACAACTACTTTAGAGTATAATAAATATGAACAGAATTTTTATAAAGAAAATATGATAGCACGAAACTCTTTTTACATGGGTTTGATGTTTGATTGGTATGATTCCCATGTCCTCGAATCATAATCAATCACATGTGAACATCCATCCACCCTCTTATATAAGATACATCCAAACGCAATATTGGAGGCATCACACATAATCTCAAAAGGAAGTTCCCGCTATGGGGTTAATATGATCAGTGGAGTGGTCAGACACTTCTTTATCTCAATAAAGAAAGTCCTGAAATAATCATCAAACAAAAAATCAGAATCCTTTTGATATAATCATGACATAGGAAGAGAAATCCCTCTAAAATATTTGATGAAGCATCGATAAAATCCTGCATTCCCTAGGAAAGATCTAATATCACGCACACATGAAGGATAGGGTAAGGATGAAATAATATCTACCTTAGATTCATCAACCTTGATCCAATATCTTGACACTACATTCCCAAAGACAATGCCATGCTCTACCACGAAATGACACTTTTCAAAGTTTAAGACCAAATTATTTTCAAAATAATGATTCAACACCTTTCCCAAACTAGAGATAAAATCATCAAATGAAGACCCATGCACTATAAAATCATCCATAAATACCTCCATGATGGTCTTAATAAAATCAGGAAAAAAATCACCATGCATCTCAGGAAGGTACCTGGGGAATTACAAAGTTTAAATGGAATCCTTCAGTATCCAAACGTACTAAATGGAAAAGTGATTTTTGTCTTATCCTCATCCTCTGGGACTATAGGAGCCTAAAAATATCTGGAAAATCCATACAAGAATCAATAATGTTTTTTCCCAGCTAGTCTCTCAAGAATTTGATTAATAAATGGGAGGGGGAATTGGTCCTTATTAGTGTATAGATTTAGTTTCCTATAATCCATACACAAACGCCAACTGTTTTTCCCCTCATTGGAAGTAATTCTACTCTCACATTTTTAAAAATAGTAACACCACTTTTCTTAGGAATAACCTGAATAGGAATCACCCACTGGGAATCTGAAATGGGGTAGATTATACTTTCCTCGAGCAATTTTTCAACTTATTCTTTCAAAACTTCTAGAAGTTTTGGATTCAGTCTCCATTGTGGATGCCTCACTGGTTTAGCACCATCCTCAAAAACAATCATATGCATGAAAATGGAGGGGATAATACCTACTATGACAGCCAAGGTCCACCTGATTTCCCTGATTTCCTCCCTCAAAAGATTCAAAAGTTTTTATTTATGTTCAAAAGGGATATTGTTAGCAATTATAATAGGTAATTTCACACCACATAACAAGTATGAGTATTTGAGATTAGGTGGAAATTTCTTGAGTTCCAATGACGGGGGTGATGTATTGATGTAGAAATTGAAGGAACTAAAATATGTTCACAATGAACATTAGTATTATAATATACATCATCAAAATAATATAATAAAACATCAAACCCCTCAGTATACATAACCACAATGTCGTAATCAGAGTGAGAATTATCAATATTAGAATATTAATCCATTTCAAAATCAAATCTAAGATATTTATGGGAATTAGAAATAGGTGTGGAAGTGATCGTAGATATCAAACTATAACCAATACTCATAATCCTACTAAGAATAGGACAATCAAATTCCATGGGGTATTTATTTGGTGGTTCAAAATGGGACATAACAAAAGAAGATTATTCATCTAAGGGGTACTTCAAGGAGTCCATAACATTTAATATCACAACTTCATCCTAAAAATAAATGGAACGTTTACCCTAATGGATATTATGATAGTTTTTGCAGTTTTGAGGAAATGCCTACCTAAGATATTGGGAGCATGAGAACTTACATGATCATCATCCATGTTAAGAACATAGAAATCTACTGGAAATATCATGTCTCTTACCCAAAAAAAATACATCCTCAAGGAATCCTGTTGGATATGTTATAGATCTGTTCACCAACTGCACCACTACTCTCATTGGATTCAACTCACCAAACTATAAAGAAGATAATACAATGTGAGGCATCACATTTATGTAAGCTCCGAAATCACAAAGAGTATCAGAAAGTAGCAACTCTCATATGGTTCATGGGATGGGGAGTTTTCCAGGATCCTTTCACTTTATTGGAATTGATAGAGTTGGAGTAATGACTATTGACACATTCCTTCCAATATTGATCCTCTCATTTCCCTTGAGAGCTCTTCGATTGGTGCAAATTTCATTTAAAAATTGTGCATACCTTGGGATATTCTTTATTTCTTCAAGTATAGGGATGTTGATCTCAACACGCTTGAATTTATCCAAAATTTCTTTTTTTCATTTCCACTTCAGAAATATTATTGGTTTGTAAAAATATATTTATAAATTTAAGGGATTTAGGAGTAAAATCATAAATATTTTTCTTACTTTTATCTTTCTCCTTCGGTTACTCGTTAGTTGGAATGGAATGGGGCTTCTCTAGAGTTTAGGTGTATCTCAGTGGAACGACAGGTGCAGATGTATCAATTTTTTTATTCCCATTTCTCAATGTGATGTTAATGACATTCCCCTTATGATTTTTATTAGTTTGGGAAGGTAGATTTCTATAATTATTACTTACTATTTCATGGAGGGTAGTGGCAATCAGGCTCATTTGAGTCTTCAACTCTCTCAACTCTGAACCATGACTCTTCAGCTCATTTTGTTGATTAAGAACAATTTTTTTCAAAGGATCATCAATATTAGAATATACCGTGGGTGAGGGATTACCTTGTTGTTGGATTGTTGATGCTTGGGATTCAAATATCCTTTGGGGTTGTTGAAAACCCTGTAGGTAAATAAGAGGATGCTGGAAGTGTTGTTGAAAAGGGGTCATTTCTTGTTGTACAGAGCCATACCTTATGTATGGTTGATCCTTCCACCCATTGTTTTATGTTGGAATAAAGTAATCATAATTATTCTAGGGATGTGGTTGTAGTTGTTGCTGATATGTTCTCCTAGGGAATGCTACTGAACAATCTTCTTTCTCTTGTAATTGGGAGAAACAATTAGTCGAGTGGTCAATTTCAGTGAGAATTCCACAAAGTCTCACAGGAGTGAGTTGGGATGTCTTTTTATCCAAAGAAATTTATCTCACCATAGTGGTAAATTATTCAAACTAGGTATCAATTAAATAATTTTCAAGAGGGTAAGGAATTACCTGATGTACTCCTCTGACATGTGGTGTACCTCAATCGCCAAACTGTTGGGAGTTATGTGTCATCTTTTCAATAAATGCATGTTCATCTGTTGGTGTTTTTGGACCAATTCCCCTCTAGCTACATCATTGACCATGCTTCTATCAATAGTTGTGAGTCCTTTACAGAACTACTGAATGAGTAGCTTCTAACTGATTTGGGGATGTGGACATATTGGACAAAAATTCTTGAATCACCCCCAATACTCTTACATTGACTACCCTTATGCTTGATTGATATCTGAGATCTCTTTGTGAATGTTAGTGGTCATTGATTCTGGAAAAAATCTCTATAAGAAAAGACATTACAAATCATTCCAACATGATAAATATTCAAGTTGTATGTAGTATATCCAATCCTTTACAGTTCCATCAAGTGAGAATGGTAATGGTCTTCATTTTATTTGATATTAATATAGATTTCTTGTTTTAAGGGTAGAGAAAACAACATTAAATTATTTTATATGTTTATTGGGATCCTCACTATAGAGTCCATGAAATTTTGTAAGTATGTGAATTAACCAAGATTTCAATTCAATGTCTGATTTGAGTTTTGGGTATGCAATATAATTTTTTTGAGAGTTAATTTCGGGTGCATCCAATTCTTGAATGGTTCTATTAAGATCATTGTTATTATTTTCAGCCACTAGTCCTTTTTTATGTTTGATTCCTAAGTGTTTTTAATTTCAATTTTACCCAAATGGGAGGAATTATCTAACTGGTTGAATGTTTAAACATCCCATAGACTGAGAATGTCTGATTTGAGCACTAAGGTTATTTTCAATCTTAAGGTCAAGATCTAAGGGATCATAGGGATTAGGTTGTGTCATAAATCAATGAAAGATAAAAAAAATTAGTAAAATTGGTCCATAATAAATTGATATGAAGTTTGAATTGATGTTCTAATAAAAATAAAAGAAGATAAAAAATGAAAACTTTAGAAAGGGTAATGACGAAAGAAATAGGATAGAAAAATAATAAAAATAAAAAATAATAAAAATACTTATAATTGGTATAATAAATTACTTGCCTCCCTATAAATGGCACAAATTTGAAAATTGATGTCATGGTCACTCTCAAATGAAGTTCATTTTGGGGTTATTTTGGTGCAGTATAGTGGATGACCAAGGTCGTCTCTCCAAGGAGGATGTAAATTTACCAAACAATGAAAGGTATTTGAAACTAAAATAAAAGGGAAAAACAAACTAGAAGGATGGGGGCTGTTCAGTTTTTATAAAATAAGAAGAAGAATCATTCTGGAAGAATACTGTATATATATTTTTTGTTTTTGAAATGAAATTTGATTAATAAAACACAACGAGAAATTTTTTTTGAAAATATTTTGAAAGTAGTAATTGATCTTACTCTACCTATTCATATACTTATTAATAATTATAATTTAAATTAATATCTAATTAATTATGATCCCCTAACTAGTTAATCCCCAAACCCTATGAGGCTTAACTAAACAACGATGATGAAATGGATTAAATCTTAGGCTAGTTTATTAAATGCAATCGTAGCACCCTTATTTGATTGATTTTATAAGGATAATATATGGTCAGTGGTGAGTTAGTGCAAATATGCACTCTAAAAATGAGTATTAATAGATTTTATGGATTATATTTGAACTCTGTAAATTTATCCCATGAGGTTTGGTTTTACGGATTAATTTTTCGCTCAAACAATTTACACAAATCTTGACCTCGCATGTTTTTATGTAAATTGTTCAATTTCTAACTTAGTTTATTCAAATTTTAAAACTCAATAAATGGATCATATTTTTTTAATTATAGTATCTTAATGATTCAAAATAAATAAATGAATAAGTTAAAAGGTCGATCGATTAATAAAAAAATTAATCTTCCATCGGCAGCATAGTCATTATAGAAACGAATTACTTTTGCAAAGATTTAGAATGGGTATAACCCAATATTGTTTATAATATTTGATTTACAACCCAAATATAAATACTAATAGGAGAATAAAATTTAAAATAACATATGAAATAGAATAAATAAAAGAGGAACTAAGAAGTTTATTACACAAAGACAAATATTAAAACATGAGAAGGAGAGGAACGCTTTGATGAAGGGATATTTTCTTCAAGAGCTACCCCTATGAGTATAGGAAGTTATAGAACCTAAAAAGAGATTATAGGACTCCTATGGAACTCAAAAATTTCAATACATAACTTTTTGGTCTAACTTGCAAATGAGGTTCCCACATTGTCAATTTATAGCCAAAATGGGAAGTGGTTTTGGGAACCTAGATTTCAAGATACTAATTTTGTCTCAGTTTTGGGTTTGTAAATTGAATTATATAGACTTAATAAAAATATAAATGTTTTAAGTAATAATATTTTCTATATCCATGTCAAATTTGGGGGCCATTGGATGATTATACCATGAGATATAGCCAAAATACAGTACCTAATCATTGAGTTCGTTCAGATTATGTCCCTTGGAAATATTGGATTGAATGGACCACTTAGTGGATTAATTGGGCTTAATTTTCTTGAGATTATTTTTATCCTATGAAATTATGAATTTTAATAAAAAAATGCATCCCATTTAGAGTCACATATTTTTCGAAATTTTAAAAATAGTAGAAAGATTTCCTTGGGATTCCATGCAGATTGGCCCATTTTCCTTTTGGATCATCTCTGACCCTCCAAATCACCTCCTCCTACAATAAAATCACCAAAACAAGAATAATTTCCCTTTTTAAAAGTGATAAAAATTTAATAATTGAATCAAATTGGATATGCAATTTGAGATAATATTTGTAATTTTAAATAAAAAATAAGTTTAAAACAGTGATGTAAGGGTGAAATAAAGCATTGAATCATGATGCAATCAAGGAGCATCTACTTCACCTTTTATATGTTATATTATTAACATAATTAAGTTCATGAAATTTAATTTTCATCTAATTTTATTCATTCTTGAGTCTTGTGATTGAAGAGTTACCCAAGTGGAAAATGCCTCATGATACTATCTCATTCCTACTCAAAACTATTTATGTTGAAGGTTCTTTTGGAGGAAATAATATGATATTATTTTCATGAACTAAATGTATTTCCTCTTAATCATTCTATTCATTAAATTTTTAGTAATATTACCATTTTCCTATATTTAGTAGTCAAAATTTTTATGAAAATATTTTTAATAAAATATGACTTCATTTATCTCTTCTATCAAAAATCATTTCTTCATTCAAATCCATGTTTTCTGAAAAAAAAATGTTTTCAAAAATATTTTACTATGATTATTTAAAGTCATTTTTACCCATATTTTTATTTATAATTACAAATGGAATATTCTCCTTGTTTTCTGAATGACGCAGTTTTTGAATTTTACTAAAAATGTGAAAAGAATCTTTATGTTATCATGCTTGGCATGAATATAATTTTCTGCCATCATGACCACTCAATATATTAAAGGTTACTTTTTAATTTTAAAAGGTTTTTTTAAAAGGAAATATTTTCATTAATTTTTTGAAATAAATATGTTTTTTAAATATGTTTTTTCAAAATTTAAATAATATTTTCCCCAAAAAAATTTCTAAGTAAACTTTCAAAATCATTTTCCATCTAAGATGAAATCCTTTGATGTTACTCAAAGTATAAAGATATTTTTAGGAAGAATGATTTTAATGATCATTAATTCTATTTACATTCATTAGAGTCAACAACCCTTGATGTTACTTACACTCCACTTGGGATATGTTCTATTGATACCATCCATATTCTTTCTTTGGATAGATTATCAGATTTCCATGGAACATGTTTCTTTTCCATCAGTTAATCAGGCTCTGAAAGAACATTGTCTATTTTTATGATTGAAAAGTGAAGGATTATAAATGTATTATTCGTGAACGATACATTGAAATTATTTATGATGAAAAAATGAGCCTAATACTACTTAGATAATGTTTTGAGCATCATTATCGATCACAAGTGAACTTGATATAGATTATATGGTGGTTTCACCCATGTAACCCCAGGTGAGCCTAATATAGATTATACAATAGGTGAACATAGATATTACTAGTGTTCCTGATATAGATTATATGGTCGGTTTATCTAGATATCACTCTAATTCATTGGGTAGTGTTCATTGTCCTTAGAGCCAAGAGTGAGTGAGTTACAAAAGGTTTTCTTATATAGATTTAACTAGGATCTAGTTATATATAACATGGGCTTAAAACATGTTTTGGATATGATGTTGAATGATACCAATATATTTTATTTTTAATTATTATGAGTTTCAATGATTAATTTGATCAATATTGAAAATAAATGGATCATTATTATTGATATTATGAATCTAACCTTTAATAAATATTTATTCCATGTATCATGATTGATGATATGAGTATATTTAGGTATGAATATGCTCATGTTATGATCATTCACATTGATTATGTCACCATACCCTTAAGATCTTCTTATGATCACCAATGAAATTCCATTGTTAATACTTATGTTTTCCATTTTTGTGTTTTTGATCTCACCCATATCAAGATTTTATTTCCTCAGGTTATGAAGAAAAATGATTAAATGATTTATGTCTATAATGTTTTCTAACATAATGAAGATTTTGGGAGATGTTAATTACTTAATGTGGTATATGAAAATCTAGGTATAGTGGAAAAAATGCTCCCTTGAATTCATGAGTATCATTTATGTAAGTGTTTTTCATAATTCTATAAAACTATAAAACTAAAAGGTCCTTGGGTATGTAAGTTATCCAATATTTCCTTTTTACATTGTATGTTTTAGATGGTGAAAATTGAGTCACCTTCATCGATATAAAATCCATAAATGTAATGTTTATGTTTTTAGCACCAGATTAGGAGTGATGGTTTATGGATTTTGTATATATACATTGGGTAACTAAAGGATCATGATTTGAAATTAAATTAATTTAAATATTTAAATATTAAGAACTTCTATGGGATAGATTTTTGTCCAACATACTTAAGTTATATTCAATGGGCCTTTCAAATGATATATTATCATGTTTATTCTCTTTGGTGTAATTTCTGTGGTGAAAAATTAGGTTCATAAATAATTCTTGAAAGGGGTATGTTATACATTTATATGAACGGTTCCTAGGTACAGATAATTTAATCGAATAAGTTGATGGAATGGGAATTAATCATAACACATTACAACACCTTGACTCTCTTTTACCCCTTTACTTTATCCCATAATGGGAAGGTTATCTCTACTAAACTAACTCTATTATACATGATTCCATTTCCCCCAAATGTGATGGTTGGTTCACTCTAACTTCAGTTTTGGATTTTCTCATATCATGGGTTATGTCCAAAGTTGGTTTTATAGGTATGAATCCTCTCATTATATGGAGTTTCTTATCTTGATTATAAGTGTTATAATTTAATGTATGATAATCATGTTTTTTACTAGTTTTTATATTCCTTTGTACTCACTCATTTTTTGTATGAAATTGAGTTCCGTTTGGGGAATTTGGTGACTACTTTTATGTATATCATACTTACACCCTACACAAATGTTTGTAGACCATTTTTTTTGTGACCCATGTAAAGGAAAAGCACATGATCCTGGGGGATAGACACACTTGGACTCTCGATCATGGAAGGAAACTTTTTCACTTTATAGAGGTTATGAAAAAAAAAAGTCATAAGGGTTTTCCTCAATATACATCATGAAAAAAAATCAAAGAAATTTAAATTTTTGGGTCAGTAGGCCCTGTTTAGATTAATCATCACTGGTATATTCAATTTATTTCAAAGTGTCACATAATAATGTATTGTGTGCATTTTTTTGAAATATTTTTGTTAATTTGGTTGTATTTATATGTTATATTGCATCTTGTGAAGTTTTCCTTATCACCTATTATTTTTTTTGATTTTGTTTAATTCGGGTTTCTTATTACCATTTGGTCCTTCCACTTTTTTCATGGACCCCATAGATTATATGTTAATATTTTTAAGGGGAAAACTATCTACCACTAATATTTATCTCAACCCTTATTATTTATAGCAGGACTCTTCCAATTGGGAGGTGTGCCTAAGGTGTTGTAGCAAACCAACCTGATGCCATTCAAGAAATTGGGTCATGAACATTAAGAAAATGGTATCATAGAATGATTTATGAGCTATTAGGTATGGGACCTGAGTTTATCTAAGAGATAGGGCTATCAAGACTAATTAATTAGCCTATAAATTTACTTTAAAAACATAATTACGGTGTATGGATGACTTACTTGGGGTATTCTAGGACCTTTTCTTCTTTTACCTTGAAGATAGTTACAAATGTTCGTCTCTCACTCATCATATTAGGTATCAGTAGGTAGGAATGGGTAGGATCACATAACATGTTATATGTGTGCATGTGTTTGTTGTATTATTTTTGTAACTAATTTTTGAACTATATTATCTAAAAAATTAATAAGAAATAAATACTATTTTTCAATAAATTTATTACTAACAACTAGGTCAATATGAGTCAATAATAGGTTCCCTTGGTGGTAAAATGATTTTATATTAATGATTGTCCACATATTTTACATTAAATATAATGCATACATAATTTTTTATCCTAAAATATGTTTAGATTATATTTAATATGGCTTTAAATTTATATTAAAATAATTCACAATTGTATTAATGGATTGAAATAATGTTTTTTCATGATAAAAAAATTATAAATAGAGAATAAATAGAAGAAAGAGATAGGGGAAAAGTGTTGACATAATATTTTTATAATAGTTCATAAACATTTGGGTTTCCCATCTTTGGGGGAAAATGTTTTAATATATTTTTCTACTTTATTACAGAGTGTTTCACCTCAAAGATTGCTTCTTGTTGAGAAGGAACCAGTGAGTGAGCATCCTCCACCCAAACATTCTATGATAGACCATCAATTCGTGGAAGGGGTTGACCAGTCTTTTCAATTTTTGAGTCAATGAACCCCACAAAAGTATCCTATTGATTTCAAAATTATAAAATATTTCTAATTTTACCATCCTTATATTTTTGAGGGTGATGTTTCTTCTCAATTATTTGGGTAATGGGTTAACCAACTTCAATGGATATTTAAAGTTAATGAGACTCTCTATTGACACTAGTTAGTGTTGGTTACCTTTATAATTTAAAATGAATCATGGTGATGTTGGGATGTCATGCTGTAAATCTTATAAGGACCAATAACTATCCTAGATAGAAATTCAAGAGTCATTTTCAAGTAGTTATATCAAGATATCTTACATCAGGTTAAGGTAAAAGAGTTTGTAAACCATTATTATAGTTCAATGGTAGTTATGTTTTATACCACCATGTTTATGATTTATTTATTTTATCTATATATTAGTGGTAATTAGGAATCTCAAGAAATGAAATTTGAGATGATCTTTAAAGGGAATGTTATGATTTTTATCTTACCTACATTCAAAAAATTAGTGAAGAATGATGTTCTGGTTGAGATTATATATAAAGGAGGCTCAGGATCATTATATTTTATTAGTATTTATTTTGGAAATTAGACTGGAAACCATGCCTTCTAATATGAGCCTTAATACTCCTATAATGGAATTGATAAAGAATAGAAATATCTGTTCTTTATTTTCCTTGGACATTTCTACCAATATAAATTTATGGAATCTTATGGTCTTGAATATGGATTCATTTAACATCGTTATAGGAATGGAGTGTATGGATTAATTCCAAGATTGTATTTATTATAATTTCCAAAGGGTGTCTTTCTTATCTCCATCTGATACATAGTATACATTCCATGGAGAGTGGTATCTTTAGGATATTCGAGTGGGTCCAGATTAGGCGTAGGTTGTGGAAATTATAATAGATATGAATAGTCTCATTCTAAGAGTAGTAAATCTTATGGGACGTATGGTTTTACCTGTAATGGTGTTTCTCTACCCATAATCCTTCCATGAAGGCTCACAGAGTTACCACCAAAGTAAGAGGTGGAGTTTACCATTAATATTATACTTCAAATTAAACCTATAGCTATCCCTCTATAATATTACAACTATTTTTCAACAGATATAGATCTAGTTAGAGGAGTTAGAAACAAAGGGTTTCATTAGACTAAGCATATCTCCATGGGATGATTTATTCTTTTTCACTAAGAAGAGAGATAGAATTATATGCTTATATGTAGACTAATTGAAATTATACCATTTCATGATTAAGAACCACTACCCATTTCTCAAAATTGATAATCTCTTTGATTGGTTAAATAGGGAAAAAATTTCTAGAAAATAAAACATCAGTCAGGCTATCACCAGTTATGGTTTAGATTATAATAAATTCATAAAAATTCATTCAAGATTCAATATAGGCATTTTTATTATTTGATAATGAATTTTTGGCTAACAATTGTTATATCTTTTTCATGTTGCTGATGAAAAGAATCTTTCATCTATTCATGGATTTATTTATTGTGGTATTTATGGATGATATCCTAGTTTATTCTGTTTCTTTTAACAAACACACTCAATATCTTTGAATCATCTTGGAGACCTTATGGGAGCATCAAATATATGAAACATTTTCAAAGTGTTCCTTTAAGATTTATTAAGTCAAATCCCTTAGGAATTTTGTCTCTAATGTTGTAATTATAGTAAAACATGATAAGGTGGAGTTGGTATTTTAATGGAATGTTCTAAAAAAATTATTGGAGGTCAGAAAATTCCTCTGGATTAGGGAATATTATTTTCACTTCATCTTGGACTTCTTAGAAATAATTTCTCCTATAATACCACTAACTAGAATGGGATCTAAGTGTATGTGGTTTGGTTTGTGAATCATTTCTCCAATAACTAAAAATGAGGTTAACCACAACTCCAGTTCTCATGTCAACATATCCAGTTCAGGTATTTGTGGTATACTATGATGCATCCTTGGTGGTTTTTTGTAATCTTATGATGTAAGATCACTTGGTAGTTGTGGATGGTTCAAAAAAACATCATATTAATGAAAATAACTATATGAACCACGATTTATAAATTGATTTTCTAGTTCATGCACTAATATGTTGAAGGGTCTACTTGTTCGGTGAATGATTTATGTTATACACTAATTATAAAACCCTTAAATATGTATTTTGTTAGAAAGAGTTGAACATATGGTAATTTCAATTGGGGAAATATATGTAATATTTTGATTTTGATATTTGATATGATTTTGGTAAAGGTAATGTGTTTGATGATTCCCTTAATTGGAAAATTCACCCTCAAAAGGTGATGGAGGTGAAGGAAGAGTTGTGGTTTATGATTTTCATGGATGAACTTCCCAAGGATATGGTTTAAGATCATAGTAAGGAATATCCATACCACATAAATCTCGCATTTTATATCATGGATTCCATAAAGGACTCCTAGATATCTTATCATGATTTTGTCATTATTTGAGAAATACACAATTGTGAAGAGATCCTAAATGGTTGGTTTCAAGATTCTAACTCCATTCTATATTTCCATGGAGGCTTTACATCCCTAAAAGAATTATGGAGTAAGTGATTAGATAATTTCAATAATATCTATGGGAAATTAATCTAGGGATTACTAAAAATTTATCAAGATATACATCACTTGTTCTGGTATATTGAACTAAAGAAGGATGTGATGAGATTTATATCCAAATGCCTTATTTTTCAACAGGTAAATACAGAGTATTAGAATCCCACTAGTACTCTTCTACCACTTTTTTCCAATGTAGAAATGGGATGAAATCCAAATGGATTTTGTGACCCGTTTACCTAAATCCTCCAAGGGAAAGGATGTAGAATGGTTGATCATGGATTGTCTGACCAAGATGGGCCAAATATTTCCTATTAAAGAGGATTATTTTGTTTCTGATCATGATAAAGATTATGTTAAATAAATTATAAATATTCATGGAGTGTACTATGGTATCATCTCTAATAGATAAACGAGGTTCACATCTTTGTTTTAGTAACTTCTTCGTTGAGAATTAGATTCATAGGTGAAACAATGTATTTATTTCCACCTGTAGAAAGATAGACAAGCTGAATAGGCTATTTGAATCCTTGAAGATATGATACAGGAATGTATTCTAGAATTTTGTGTCTCATTGGAGAATCAACTCTCCCTAGTGAATTTAAACTACAATAATAGCTACCATTATTCTATCAAGATGGAGTCTTCCAATGCTCTATATAGATGACCATATTGTTCTCCTATTTACTAGACATAGATAAGTGAATCTTATGTGATTAGACTTAGTATATTCCAGGAAATGATTGTCTAGGTGAATATAATTATTCAATATATCATTACATGTCCAATATAGAAAATCATATACCAACCAATGAAGAAAACCCTAATAATTAAATGTGGATAATCACATTTTTCTTTTTGATTCATCAAGTTTGGGTCACCAATGAATGCGTAAGCATGGAAAGTTAATAATGGGATTTACTAGGCCTTTAGAGATATTGATTAGAGTCAAGGAATTTTCCTACCAACTGGACATACAAGTAAATTTTAGTGATAATTATACAACTTTCCCCATTTCCTAGTTGAAGAAATACATTCCTGAATCCTCACATGTGATTTTTTATGATGACAATGAGCTTGAATTCAATGAACCCCATATAGATTTTAACACCCCTAGAAATGTGAAACTTAAAAGGATAAATGTTACTACCCATGTTAACAAGGTGGACCTTTATTTTCGGGATCCTACCTATTTAGAACTCCACAGTTAGTCATGCTTGGCCTGGATTAGTAATCAGGATGGGTGACCTTCTGGGAAGTTTCCAAGGGTGTGTGTGAGTGAGGACAAAACACACTGAAAGAACAAATGTTGGCCTGTGGGGATAGTCATTAGTCTGATAAGAGACCCTAGTGAGTAATAGCTTATGGTGCGTAGGAAGGAAACCAAGGAATTACACGAGACCCATGGGGTCAAATGATAAGGTTCATGGCCCGAGGAGGTGGGTTGTTACAAATGGTATCAGAGCCAATACCCAGCCGGAAGTGCTTAGGCACTGCCGGGGATTGAGGCTTGGGGTCCACAACGAGGGAATTGTGATTTAAAGGGGTGGATAATGTAACACCCCTGGAAAAGTGAGACTTAAAAGTCTAAATGTTATTACTCATGTCAACAAGGTGCACCTTTCTTTTCGGGAACCTACCTGATTAGAACCCCACAGTTAAGCATGCTTGGCCTGGAATAGTAATCAGGATGGGTGACCTCCTGGGATGTTTCCCAGGGTGTGTGTGCGTGAGGACAAAACACACTGAAATAACAAGTGTTGGAATGTGGGGATAGTCATTATTCTGATAAGTTACCCCAGTGAGTAATAGACTATGGTTTGTGGGAAGGCAACCAAGGTATTATAGGAGACCCATGGGGTCAGATGAGAAGGTTCATGGCCCGGGGAGGCAGTTCGTGACATAGAGTATCTTATCTATATTGTCAACTAAATTTAAAAGGTGTTATTGGGAAATTCCATTACCATGGATTGAGTAAAGTGGAAGTATTCTATTTTCCATAATGAATCTGAGGAGCATTAGGCATAAATGAAAGTGAAATGGATGGAATTTTCCCTCAAGAAGAATGTAAATGCTTATCAAGGTCAAGAAACACGATCTTGTAGAGGTTTTAAAGTACCTAATATATATAATTGGGTATTTTCTTCAAAATGAGTTTTTTTTCAATTCATGATGTATTTTATAATGTTTTTTTGGGTTGAAGAGGTTAGAGAGGGGTCAGACATTGTTTTAGGGAAATGTGTCAGGGAATGGGGTTCTGTATAATAACTGAATTCCCACTAGAATATTGATGTGATCCCATGAAACTATCACTGATGCTTTTAGGGATTATTCCACTACCATAGAAACATTATAGGTTTACACAAGAGTTCAGGGAGAAATTTTTTGGGTTTCATTATAAATGAAAAAAATAAAAAATTCTAATTAAAAATGTAATTAATACCATTTTAAACCCGAAACTAAACATTTCTGTATCATTCAACCCTATTGAGCTCCATATTACTCTCTATCTATCCTCTCATCCTCTCCAAGTATATACCTTCTTAAATATTAGTTCAATGTGCTCTATTTGGTCATAGGAGTTCCTCTTCATCAGGGTAAGGTTGTAACTTTCTTATAAATCCATTTTTCCAATTATTTCTTATAGAAGAAGGTGAGATCCTCCATCTTCATACCATAGAGATTATTCAATCAATTTAATTATTCAATCCTATTCCAATTTAATGATCTCCGGGGTTTATATTGGGTTATATCTTCATTTTTATTTTTATTTTCTTCTTTTATTTCATATTTTGAGTTAAGAAAGGTCCAAACAATAATTCCCTTGTGGTTTTAAGTTAAAAATAAACTTCAGGTAGTGGCTTAATATTCTTTCTTGGTTCTAAGGAAACTAATATTTCATTTAATTGGTAGATAAATCCCTTCCTTCTATCATACTATTTAATATATATACTTGTAATAATGTTGGGATGAGTGAATCTAATTAATACCAACTTCATTTAACTTTAATTAATATTTTTCAAATGGTTTTATAAAAAACCCTAGTATGATTTTGGATGATTAGTTTTATTTTCATGTTAGAATGTTATGTATTGTATTTATTTACCCTATTCTATAATGGGTAACTAATGGATCATTATTTTCAATTGAATTTAGTAAAATATTTAAATAATAAGAAATTCTATAGTATGTATTATTTTCAAATATTCTTAAGTTATATTGCATGGCCCTTTGAACATGATATATTAGAGTGCTTATTATTTTTGGTGTTCTTATTGTCTTGATATATAAGGTTATAAAATTATTCTTAAAAGGTGTATATTCAGCATGTGTATGAAAGGTTATACAGTGCACCTTTTTTCATTGAATAGTTTTATGGAATGTTCTAAATCCTCTATCCCAAATCACCTTGTCCAAGCCAAAGTGCGACATGGAATCATGCACACCTCCCCATATGTAACAGGTTTTCAATAAGCAATGAGGGTCTGAATATCATTGGTGGGGAGACTATAAGCTCAGTATCAATTAAGACAGTCATAAATAAAAACAACATAATAAATAAGAGATGTTATAACATATGACATGTAAATAACTCAATTGAATAATAAAAAATAACTAGAGAGCCCCAAAGGTACACGTTAAAAAAAGTACAAGAAAGATAATAAATTAAATAAAACATTGTGGAATCCTTCCAGAATCTATCTTGATACTGACTCTAAAAACTATATTTTATCTCCTAGATTCTTATGGCTAGGTCCTTTCTCTTTCCTATATCCCTTATCATAAATTATTCACATGCATCAAGATTCCCAAGTAGGGTGTGAGTATAAACCTAGTAGGCCACCACTAATGAATCCTTAACATAAGTGCACATGAATATATAAAAATTTATATCATGCTAAAGTAAATTCACAAGATAAATAATCATAAAACCACACATATGATGAGTCATCATGTGCTAACCAAATCTTCACAACCACAGGCCCACCTACTTTGGCATGATGCCAATAAGTTTTTCATTGTCTATCACCACATGTCATAGGGCGTACCATAAGTCCCAGTGTCAGTTGGAACCATATGATTTTCAATAAAAGT
The DNA here is from genome assembly GCA_963277665.1 of Viscum album. NCBI lineage: Eukaryota > Viridiplantae > Streptophyta > Magnoliopsida > Santalales > Viscaceae > Viscum > Viscum album. The sequence continues at coordinate 1,124,690,378 of OY728121.1, forward strand.
ACTAACTTTAAGAAAATATCTCACAACCAATGCAGATGGTGGTCATTATCATGAACACCACACACCCCACCCTAATAGTAATCATTATCCTCGGATGATGGAAAGTCCCAAAAAACAAGTTTGACAAAATTAGATATGTGCATCACCCCTTCATGTAATTATCCCAGATTGGACTATAGACGATGGATTCCCATTTCCCATACATGGTCTACTTCCACATCATCAAACATGTCCATTGTTGGACCCCCTATGATAATGTAGTTTTCATAATCACAAATAATGTCAATATACAGATTCTACTGTTTCATTCCATTTTAATATCTCTATGTAAATCAATAATGTTATATAGAAAAATATACTTAAATAATTAAATAACCTATATTCTTGAATAAGTATGTTTAGAAGTGTATTTATACATAAACTTTTGGATAACACTTAGTATTGTAATGATTTGTGTAAGACAGACACTTTGTAATCTTTTTGATTCCCTAACACACCGAAGTCGACACACCGAAGACGACACACCAAATTCGACACACCGAAGTTGACACACCGAAGTCAACACACCGAAGTCGACACACCGAAGTCGACACACCGAAGTCGACACACTGAAGTGGACACACCGAAGTCGACATACTGAAGATGACAGATTGAAGTTGACACACCGATGATGACTGAACGAGGTCGACACACCAAAGATGATAGACCGAAGTCGACACATCAAAGATGAAAGACCGATGTTACCAAGCCGAAAACAACAGACCAAATATGACTCACCAGTATTCATAAATAACTATTTCAATTTTATTTATTAAAATTTATGTCTAACAGTCATATTTAGACAACCTAATGTTTCTGAAATTATTTAATATTTTCTATAGGACAATCCGTAGACAGTACGAGGTACATGCACGTGGGGAGATCTTTATTATTAGTAGATCTTGAAGTATAAAAGGACTTCAATCAAAGCTCAAAACAGACAGAGATACGGAGAAAAGGGAAACACGGGAAAGATACATAAAGATATACATACACATAGAGACATACACAGATACACAAGGATATTCAGATACTCATAGAGTGGGAAGAACAAACTGAAATACAGATTGTGTGAATATGAAAATAGAGGAACATTAAGATTGAGCTCACCTAGAAACTACCTACTGGAGCTTGCTGATCATCCTCACAAAGAAAAGATGAAATCTTTCACAAGAAACCGTGACACTCTGTTCTGAATCCAACTTTTAGTAGAGGACTCAAATCTCATTTCCTCAACATCCTTTGAATCCAGAGTATTGTTTCATGACACAAAGAGAATTCTAAACCCGATTCTCTTTCATAACTCTATTGTGATATTTTCATATCTATTTTAGCAGTGTGCATATATGTTTAAATATCACACACTGTCTCCTAAGCTAAACTGGAGGATAACAAAATGTCCTCAATATAAATCTTCTTTTACTTGTATCCCATGTATAACTATGGAAGAGATCTTGTGTGATCTATTTATCTTTTTCCCATGAATAACTGTGGTAGAGGTCATGTGTGACCTGGATAGCTCAGAGTGATATTGTGAACCCCGATACAGGGTGTGGATCAAAAGTTTATTAATATATACTACTTGGGGGCGGGTGATCCCCAAGTGGAGAGGACTAAGTATCTACTTGATATTGAACCTATTGTTTTATTTTTTGTGTTATTTATCTTATATTTTCTTATCTATATTGTATTTTTAGAATTAATATAAACTGAAATTTGATAGTTAGTTTAGCAAGTGTTTACATATTTTTTGAATTAGTAGGTTTGTTTCAAAATCTTTACTAATCCTTATATTGGGAAATTTGAGAACTAATCAATCTTTAGAGAACCAAATTGAACCATCAAGACTTTTATAAATTCACTACAAACTGACTTTGTGTTTATTTTTGTAGTGGGATATTATTTTGTAAAGAACTCTTTTTAACAGAAATTTTTATAGATACTCAGTTCACCCCCCCCCCCCCCCTCTTGAGTCATATACTCCAACCAACATCCATGATCCATAGTTTATATCCACAATCAAGTCATCATGGTCCCCTTATATGGGACTATCTAATCAAAATAGAGAAGCTTAATCATCCTAATACCTGAAATAGGGTTCCACTGACTATGTAATACCGCAACAAATATATATCATTTTAAGGAACAATAAGGAATATCAATTACATCTCTCAAGAGGATTCACACAAATCACATGATCACATATCAAGGATGGATCCCAAGGGACACTCACTCACCCACATGAAGAAACATATCAAGTATGGGTTATTAATCATAGACAAACATATCAAGGAAACATTATATACCGGTCCCTATATGGTAAATAACTTACTACCTTAAAATCATAGATTTCAACATAATGTCTCAGTGAGAAGGTAGTCACCTGAGACAACCTCACACCCAAGACCCTGTGATCTATCAAAAAAATAACATGTGAGTTCAATAATGTTGATTACACAAGAGGTACGCCAAAACAAGAATGTGAGGGATTCTCCTAAGATGAATTCTCCAAGAGTTTCACCACCAAGACATCAAAGAATACCAAAGATCCTCGAGAAAATTTATTGTCCCATTATCATTAATAAACCATTTTTATATTATATGAAATATCATGTCCATAACCATAATTTTTCTATTCTATGTTCATTAAATAGGGAATAGTGAACTTGGATAGACCAAGAATGACTCACCCAAATTATACACTGAATCACCAAGAATAAGAAGCACCAAAAAAAGAGGATGAACTGAGTTCATAAATAAATCAAAGGAAAGTTATGACTGATCTAAATAAGGAATAAATTTGGGCTTGGTATAAGGATACAACACCACTCTTAATTCTCTTAAAATGTTCATAGAAATTTTCAATCATTGAAATGACAGAATAATTGTGAGTTTTAATCAATGTAAAATGAGTGAAAAGGGAATTAATCACTCCCTCGTCATGATTGAACACGGTTTAATAACCAAATATGGATCATTTATGGAGAATATATGGATATGGTTACTATTTCAACTATTACAACGAAAGAAAACAATCATCATGATCTATACCACCGCTTGGTCTTGGTCATTCCATCCCAAAACACCCAACTAAAAACATTTTCCCCTACATCATGAAACCTAAGTCCATGACATTTTTACCTCACCATTCCCTATAAAGAGGTAATTGTGGGGTCTCCCAATCAATCTCTAATAGTATCCCCTACCATGCACTATGACTTTGTGATGGATTTTCCAATCCATTTTCCCCCATTCTCATTTTACACAGTTTTTATGGCTTTTCCAAACCATTTCCCCCCATTACCATTTTAGAAAATAAAACAAATAGAAAAATGACGTTCACCATGGTGTAATCATGATTTTGTTTGGAGAATGTGTTCTCAAAAATCCAAACAGCGCTTCCAAAAGATTCACAACCTTCACCAAAGAATTATATGACTAATATTCAACCATGTTAAGGTTCAAAACATCACTTAAGTCACACTATTTATTACATAAACATAACCACCCAATATGATGGTGTTACAAATAGAATAGGCTTGTAATTTCTTGACACTATTATACACATTTACCCTATATCTAAATGGGAATATTTTTTGGAATAACTTGAATATATTATAAAAAATAATTCTCCCCCAAGTGGGATGAGTGGTTCACCCTAACTTTAGTTATTCGTTTTCTTGGATCCCAGGTAATGCCTAAATAGGTTTGATAGGTATGGAACCTCTAGATATAGGTAGTAATCTATTTTTTCTTATAAATTCTACACTTTAAATTATGATAAGAATATTTTTTTATTATTTTTCAATTACTCTTTATTTTTACTATTGTTTCGTCCACTTGAGTTATTATCAGGTGTCTAGGGGTGAGTGGTGACCACTCACAAGATATAACATACCCACACCCTACATGGGGACTTTTCATGATGTGTCTATATGCATTAGTTTTTTACATGGGTAAAGGTAAAGTGCATATGCATAGGTTTAGCCTTACTTGGATTTTGGATCATGGATGGTACCTTATTCACTTTCTAAAATGTATACCGTATGGATTCATTAGGGTTTTCCTTGAAATACATGATGAGATACTACTCATAGAGAGTTCACTTTTTTGGGTCTTTGGGCCATGTTTTTCATACCCATCACTTATATATTTCATTTATGAAATAATCACATAATGAAGTGTTGTATGAATTTTTTTTTTTGGAAAGATTTAGTGTATATGGTTTTATGTACATGTTATCATACATCTTGTGCAGTTTTCCTTATCACCTATGCTTCTACTATTAACTAGATGTATTTTTGGGTTCTTTGTAATATTTTATTGTACCACTTTAGGGATAGACCTTGTTGATATTATGTTAATATATCATGGGGAAAACGAACTATCAAATATATTTATCTCAACCCGTAGTGTTTACACCAGACTCAGGTGACTAGGAGGTGTGCCTAAGCTATTTTGGAAAACCATCCTGATATCATTATTGGAATCAAATCATGGTTGTTAAAAAACCAACATGAATGGAGAGCCCAGTTATAGTATATAAAACCAGAATGTCAAAATTCATGTAATTTTAGTTCATAGTGGTCAAATTGATAAAGTAAATGTGAAAAACTAAATAGGGGGTTTGGGATCCCAAAGCATTTTAGTATCTTTGAACGAAGGAATGAGAGTGATGTAAATTTTAAATTGAGTTGTTTAGGTGATGAAATAGCGAAATCCAAATGGATAGGCATAGGAAACCACTAACCAAGTTCAAATTATGGATCTATTAATATAATTTTAAATGATCTTATTGAGGTTGATTACTAACCACTTTAAAATGATGGGTTCCACTATAATTTTATTAAAGGTCTATGGGATTAAAGGATCCTCACCCTTGGAAAATGATATGTCATTTCTTTTTTATAGGTGGTTTGGATATGTGGAATATGTCATTACCAAAAAATGATTCATTTATGATTAGATTTAATCATTACTATTCGCCATGAATGGTTTTTTGGTATTTAAATTCCCAAGTATAAGGTATAGTATATTGGAAAATAATGTTATAAAGATAACTGCAATATACCAACATAGAACAGACCAAAATCATGTCATCATAATATATTAGGGAGGAATATAAGTAGATGTGGATTTTCTATTGGTTCCAAATTATGTAGTTTAAACATTTAAACATATCCTAAAATGACAGGTTTAAATCCACATGTATGTCTATGAAGAAAATTATCATCTCATTATAAAGTCAATATATGTATACCTGACATGATTTGAGACCATATATCAGGATGGTCGAGAGGATAAGAAATGAAATTTTTTCTTGGCCCTGAGACAGGAGAACCATAAATCACTACATATCATACAATAATAGTAATCAAGAAAAATGTAGTTTTAAAAAGGAAATTTATCATCCAAATGAAGTGTCAAATTTAAGGTAGATCCAATAAGTGTGTTGAGACCATTTTTTAGGAGGGTTAGAATGTGGATGAAAATTTTATGTACACCCAAAATAGAAGATTTGGGAATCAATACGTATCTTGAAATAATAGGAATTTGGCAACACATAGTTCTTGGAATGGGTAACTGTGTAGATCTATCTCATATGTAGGGAGAAATGAAATGATAACATCATAATGTTAGGTTGTTAGAAGAGACCTGATGTGATTTCATGAGTACCTAAACACTAGGTTGGAGTGGGATATTGGAATTGATGAAATTTATAGTTAGGATTATGAATATATATCTAGGAATCACTATATATTATGCGATAATAAGAATCAATCCCCATATAGTTCTTTAAATGATGTCATTTTTTTTCTGGTACAGGATTATTAAAGGAACCCAATATGAGTGAGGAAGACTATACAATTGAGATCTTACATGGATCTATGGATTATGTAATTTTACACAGGCCACTATAAGTATTTTAAAATTCTTGTAGTTTTGACTATATATCATTCAGTTTAATGTCTTTATACAAGGACATTATTCTATGTAGTTTCCTGAGACTAGTAATTTAGTGTCATATAGTTTAGAGTCATACAAGAAGAACCTTTGTGTCTAGTAGTTTATTTTCATAAAAATATTACCATTATGTCGTGTAGTTTATGTTCATTCGAATTGGATAATTGTTTACTTTAGTTTAAGGCAATAAAACTAGGATCATTTAACTCCTTGTGATACTATGTGAAGTAGTTTTTTAGAAATATTTCTTTTTTAATGGGAGTAATACACACTCCTTCTATTATGACCAGGTATTGTGTTCCATTATAGTAGAACATGTGTATGATGTATTTCACCATCCATTTCTACTCAAATTTCGGGGGTTTCTTACCAATTATCATCGGTGTTCTTAGTAATAACACGAATATTCCTTTGATTGAAGAGAATAGGTGGACCATCTTATGGAAATATCCTATAATCCAATTTTAATTAACATCATGGTTATTTATTGTGGTTAATATTTTCTCATCGAGTCAACTAAGTTAATCAATCCATATTTGGGAATTTTAGTCATCATAAAAAATATCTAAAATGGGCTTCCATAGGAAAAACTTCTTTCATTCTGTATACCAATGACCATGGATATGACTTCGTATAAGTTTGGGTAATGTTGTGATAATAACAAAAATAATTAAGAAGTTTTTCATGAAAATATTTCATTGAATTTACTACATTTTTTTAGAATATTTTGGATAGATTCTTGTTAAACACGTCTATCTACCCATTCATCACTTAATGATATAGGAATGAATGTTTAAAAAATATATTATACTCCAAATATAAATTATTCATATCAGTGGAATATTTGTTGGTTCCATTATATGACAAAATTTATGAGGGACTATAAATCTAGTGATTATATTGGAATTTATAATGTTCTTTTTAAATTTTTTACGACCTCTATAGTGGAACAACATTGGATCATTTGGAGAAAAATTTGACAAAAGTAAGGATAAACTTGAACAGTCTAGAATTGTATGGAAGGTAAAAACCAATGAACTTTATCCCCCAAACAGAATTTACAATAGTATATAGTGGTGTGAAATACTTTATGGGGTTAATGGTTGAATTTTGAATGTATCTGACATGCATGAAATTTTTTTATGAATTCTATTAAATAATGAACCATTTGTAGTAAAAAAATATCAAAGTATTTTGATCTAGTGAAAGATATTGGTCCCCATTTAATGAGAACCACATCTTCCAATGTGGACATCCTATATGCTGATGGGGTATCTAATTTTTTAATGTATTTGAAGATGACTCCATGAAATTCCTATTTTAGAGGTTTTTCTATGAATTTGGACATTCGTGGATGGGAAAATTTAGTAACCAATGATGGTTTTATATTATTATAGATTGAACTTATATAATAGAACTATTTTTAAGATACCTCCCAATGGTATACATCCAATTTATTGTCATATCAACTAACAAATGTTAGTAACCACTTGTGTAGATGTGGTATAAAGTATATTTACTTCCTTAGTATCCTTTCTGTTGAATGGAAAACCCACTATGCATTGTGTAATTTGAATGAATGTTTCAAGTTGATATGGATCCATAAGGGAAGTGGATTCATTGTCCAATGCATTATCCTGGGCATTGTGTGAGTGTGGAATATCAGATATATTTTCATCTGATAGAAACTGTGACATCAAATCCATAAATTATTTAGACGGGGTATCATCTCCTCCTTCTTCATGGAATAATTATAATTGATTTTCTTAATTACTAGTTTGGAATTTTATCTGATTTCATGTTAGAAAAATCATATTTGTAAGTCCATATTTAATCCTATAATGAGGTATTGATATAATAATTCATTTTGGGTGTACCCCTATGGGAGGAACAAATAATAAGGAAGAAGTGACGTCTATAGAAATAAAAATAATCCCAAGACTAACCATGAAGAGAATTATTTCTTCCATCCTTCTCCCATTCAAACTTTGAGAAGAACTACCAAAGTAAATTTCCCATTTTTAAGAGGCCTGATAGATAATGAAAAATTCTTCATTGGGGATTTATGTGTTGAAAAGCGATTACTCTTGGGTAGGGTGTGTTTTTGGGAAATATTCTAAAACTTTTACATTAATCACCTTTCAAGAGATAAATTATATTTCAAATTTTTTCAGTACAAAAAACATCTATGATAGTTTCCCCATAAATATAGGAAGATTGATTATATACTTCAGATAATCCACTTAATAGATCAAGTGGACCTCATATTGCTATAAATAATGGTGAATCTTTTTCACTAAAAAAGATCAATGAAATGCAGTTCTATTATAAATTATTATATCAATATTCATCCTCAAAAAAATTTCTATTGAGATATTATAAGGTATTTTACTTTACAAAAACATTGTTTTAGGCAAGGAGGAAAACAATAACTCACTCCATAGTTGCCACAAAAAGGATAGGGGGTCATACCACTGTAGGTAGTATTAACATAAGAGTATGTAGACTATTTTTTTAAATTTACAAATATTCCTTTCATAATCATCACACTACTGATATATTTCTCTTTTCTTCATCAATTTCATAACGGGGAATCATTTACCAGTGAATGTTTTGATAAAAGTCATTAATTGAGAGAGGATCCCTTAAAGTATTTTCAACTATTAAAGGTTTTGAGGAGGGGTAATATCAAGTGTTTCTTGTTTTTTATTAATATTGAATTCAATGACATGATGGAAGACCAAATAACTAAATAACTTTCCATAATGTGACACATAGTATACATTTATATGGGTTCATCTACAAATTATGTTTTCACACTTTTTCAAACACTACCTCAAGGAAAACAAGATGATATAGACACAAGTGGGATTTGAATACCAGATCATTTATATATCATTCCACTATTTTCTACATAAATGACATAAAAATGTGGTTCATGGCATGATCATAGGTATTCCCAATATTTTTAAACCAAAAGGAATAACCCTTTTGAAATATACCTGATGGGGTTCCCTAAAGTTAGTGGCTTCATCATCCTCAAGATCCATTCAAATTTGATTATAGTTGGAATCCACATCCATGAGTGAGAAGGTTTAGAAACTAGTTGTATCAATCACAAATTTCATGATTAAAACCAGGAAATATTATTTTTTATAGTGGTGATTCGAATCCATGAAATCAATGAAAATACATATTTTTTACATATTTTTATTAATTTGTAAAATGTTATATAGTCACACGGGCTATTAGACCTCCTGTATGAAGTTCACCTTGATCATTTTTTCAACCTCATCTTCCACATTCGTGTATAAATGTGATGAATTTTTATCATTGCTTCATTAAAACTTTGGTGTCTGTTTGGATTTCTCTAGTGGTGCACGACTACTTAGGTATCCAATATAGGTATTTATAAGTAATTTTATGAAAACATGTCATAGATTTTATTAATTAATGTAATGTATTTCTTCTATTCTTTGAGAATCATGGATTCACTAATTGGTGTGGGTCATGGGTCTTCCTCAATACCTATATTAACCTTTCTGATCTTGTTGACAATGGAAGACACACTCTCCTCAAAGTTCAGAGGAGGGTCCTTAATATATTCCTCATCCACATAGTTAGTAGTGTAATATGAACTTACCCCTTGATATTTTATGGAAAATATTTGGGTTTCATCATCCTCATCAAGGTCGCACTCATATGAATTGTGTGAGGGTTCTTCAGGCTCAATGATACTATATAAATGGATTTCAATGAACCAAATTCCCATGATCCAATTTAATAATTCATTTCAAACTATTAATGGAGTATTATATACCATGACTTAATATCAATCAAGATCGTATTCAAGTAGTTATAATAGGTGTATAGGTTTATTTGTATAGATAGCATGGTAATTTATTCCTCTATTGATGGATGTTTGTCAAAATAAACATAGGATTTCCCATAATGAGAGAGGAAGATAATTGGAGGGTTCATGTTAGTGTCTAACATGGCCCTGTTACTCCCTAGTTTAGGAGTTTTCACTTAAATGTGGTTTATAGGAAGCACAAAATCTTCATCTATGTTTCACTATTGATTGATTTGGGTAACTTCCAAACCATTAGGAGTAGTGATTTCTATTTTTTCAATCATAAATAGATGATTCAACTTTTTTTTGGTTACCTTGTGTTAATGTATTTACATTCATAGGACTCAAAAGTGGAACAATCCCCATAGAGTACCCCATCCTGCCTATCAATTGAATACTTTAGGCATTGGTGGTAAGAAATTGGCACTATTATTGGAATATTAATCCATAAACTTACTTGAAAGGAATTGTGGGATGTATTATTGAGTACTACCATGATATTGGAACTAGATATATGGTAATTTATTTGAGTTTTTAATCAGATCATTACATGAGGCTTCTTCTTTATCTTGTCATACCCCAAGATTGTTATATTGGAATGGGTAGATCAGGATCCTAATAGCCTGAAAATTGGAGAGTCAAAACTAGAATGAGATTAATTTAAAAACAGTTGTATGCCAAAGATCAGTGAATATCCACATCATCATGTTTGTTCGATATATATAAGGTTATTATATTACCTTGTATGGAAGAATCTCAAACATGTTCTATAAAGGAGATGATTGTATAGAATTTGGTAGAACAAATATCTTCTCAATATTTATTGGAATAAACCAAACTCTTGGGGGATTGATATAGCCTGAATATATTATTTTTATATTTATTTAGAGAGTTTGAAAGAATATAGTATTGAAATATAGTTATTTACAATAGATGGATGCTTTAATAAATTATATTTTTGTGCTAAAGCATTGTATATTCTTCCATCTAGTTGTTCACTAGCTTAATGCATAGAGGTAAGAGTAGATTGTACTGATGACCCCCTTCCTTAGAAGAAATTTTAAGGAATTGTTTTATATATGTAATTGGTTGACCAAACCTCCCCATATCCTTAGGTGACCTATATTATTTCCTATATTCTTATCAATCTTCCGATATGATTAGTTCATAAAAATTCTTTGAATAGTAATGATCAAAATTATTCTCCTAGAGAGTTCATTGAAGTGTATATCTTTAGGTTTCAGCAATATATATTGTTTTAGTGAGAATTGCACCAAAATTTATATTTTACATTTACATATCCTTTTATGACCTATGTGGCCACCTCTATGATTTTTGGTAGAAAACCATGGTTCATATAAGTCCACTTTATTAGTGAAGAGGTCCACCAGGTGAATGAAATTTATAGAACTATGTATCCTTTTATCATCAGATGGAAATATCACTGGGTGGGGTGGTTACTATACCCCTAGTAACAAGGGAATGAAATATAGAATATTTTAGAGCAATTTGGGTTCCATATTGTACTCCTTCACTAGACTTATTTTTTCGGTGATGATTGTGTTGACTTGTAGAGGTCTATAAATACAAAGTTGTTATTATAAGAGTTACAAAGGAAGTTGTGTCATGATTGGTTGATTCTTTCATTCTCTAATGATTTCTTACTCAACATCAATTTATTTCTAGGTCATCCACTAATAAAAAAATTATCATTCGTATTCAATACTTCCTTATATTCTCTCTTTTCATTAGGTGAAACATCCAATAAATAAATCACCGAAGCTTGGGGTTTTCCAAGTCACTTGTTATTTATCATCCTCTATATCAACTAATTGAAGAAAGAATTGTCTTATATGTTGTTCCCTAACATACTATAGTAAGATAAGTAATTAGGGTTATCAATTATCCCTTCCTTATTGGGCATTTGGATTTTTACACATGTAATTAAGTTCTCCAAAATTAAAATGAAATACCATAGGACATGTTCCTTTTCAAATGAATAGTCTTTATTCTTCATATTCTCAAATCTCTGGTGGTTTTTATTCTTATTTACAACCTGATAGGGGTATTTTATTTGTTTCCCAGGAGGATTCACTACATAATATTTGGTAAGTTTAGTTTCTTGAATAGGTACCAATGTTGGTTTGGGAGTGATAGTTTTAGTTTCTACCATAATATATTTATTTCCCTGCATTGATGAATCTAGTCAATATTTATCTTTGGTGTGTCTAATAGTATTTTAATTCATTATACCATTATCGTGAACTCTTTAAATATACTATGACATATTAAATAAATGGTTTATATTTTTATATCATCTTAGAGATTCTCTATGGGGATCTCTAATAGATATTCTTGTGGGGGTTTTACGTTCAAGGAGTAGGTCAAACCATTACATCTAATAATAAAATACACAATCATCCATTTCTGTGTTTTTTCAATTTGATATTTAAAGAATGGTTTTAATCCTAAATATTGAACTAAATTGATAAAATAAAATAGATACTGAGGTTCCTCCTAACTATTAATGGATTTATACTTTTTTTTGTACCAAAAAAAATGTAGGTCCCTAAAAATCATACATGAAGCATTTAATATTTTATGCTTCCGTGTGCTCCACAATTCCTAAAAATATCCCCCATTTAGACATGAAATGAGTCTGTAAAACAATATTTCAGATATCTCATTCCATTGAACATCAGGAATGTGATATTCTCAAATCTTGGTAGAGGATGATACAAATCCATCCACTTAGGTTTTGAGTTTCTTTTTGGTTGTAATAGCACACATCGAGCCTCCATAGCCTTTATTCGAGTAGTGAGAGACTCAATGATCTGTTACAGCACCACCACATGATTTGATGCTTGAGTGGGATCATGTAGTGAATCCTAATGTGTTTTATTAGACTCTTTTTTATCATAATTAACCTAACCCAGTTTGTCAGATGCCTACAAGTACACCTCCCCATATGCTAGAGGCTACACACTAACAGCAAGGGTCCAAGGTGGTCTAGTTGGGAGACTATATCCTCATGAACAAAGTATAATAGTGGTGTAATTAATGGATAAATAGTGGAAAAATAATATCAACTGACATTGGAAGGTAAATCATCCAGATGAGATAAACATTCATCAATAGAAATATCAATTACTATATACGAATTTATGTAATGTCATGTCTCTAAACCAATAAGGAATAGGAAAACATGGTAGTAGGACCACATATATAAAGGTTTATCAAAAGAACAAAAAATACCTAATGATTGTCTTCAGATGGTATCAGGATCTATAGCTCATTTGTGTGCTCCCCCACTCCCATGCTACAATCTATCAAGCATCAAAAATATGGTGCTTGCCCTTGTCCCTACCTGCATCTGTTAAGTTTTTCTGGGTACCAATCAATGGCATGAACAAGGTGTGATATATATTCAGTAGGAACCACCAATTAATTTTATAAAAACTGTATCTAGTGAATATAAAATAATACTGTTTATAGTTATAAGAGGTAGATATATAAATTTAATGACAGATATAAAAAATCCATGAGAACAATTGTAATTAGAGTAGGCTATACAGGTGAGAATCAATATATATATATATATATATGAAGATTCATCAATATAAAACTACTATCTCGGCACACACCACAAGTGAAAAGAGTATAAGGCCTTCATGGGCTAGGTACCAAGGCATATAACCAGGGAGACCTCATTGAGACCAAGGATATCATCTAACGGAAATTTCAAAACAGTATCAAACCTACATGGGCTAGGTCCCAAGGTGATAACAAGGGTGACCTATATCCGAAGATATGAATGTATAGAAAAATCATAGGTTTCATACCTCAATATCTCTCATCATTCCCATACTATTAGTAATCATACCTATAGGTTGTAGTTTTAATACCTTGATTCCATAGTTAGTGTCAACCATTATGAAAAATGTTTCATATCATCATAAGAAGTTAGTGTAATAGTGATATGTCCACCATCAAGCATTTAATGTAATAATTAAAAGGGCTATGTTAGTTTCCATATCCTATTACAATTATCATTATAAAAAGAAACTATCCAATAGAATATCCATCTCATTCCACATTTCCATTTAAATACAGCATTTTAATAACTTTAATAATATTTTATAGCAGGGAAAATGAGCATGCACATATTCAACTATCTCAATTAATTTAAAAAGGATCCCAATAAAATGTTTCAGTATCACAGACCCAAAGGGGTGGCACTATTATCGGTTATATTTAAGAACTCACCTCAGAGGTGGATCGGGTTGAGGTTGACAACCTCTAACCATGTTAGTGAGATAAAAGAGAAACACGTTATGATCCCAATAATTTAATTAAGACCTTTAATTAATTTAGGATCAATTCCCGAAAGGTCTGGAAAGAGGTACAATAATGATAATTTAATAGATAATAAAACCATAGTGAAAATGTATTGACTACCTACCTTATGTTTGTGGTAGAACACTTGTCATGTATCGACCCATGGTTCAACCTAAATTGGAAGTATAAGTGAACACATTACAAATAGGTCATATGATCCTACACCAAAATAAATCAATAAATATGAATATAAATGAAGAAATTATCTAAAGGAATGGAGAACTTAATGGTGGCTATCCAACATAAAATATGTCACTCGTATCTGAGTCTGGATGGATATGTTGCTTCAAAGTATTTGCTAGGATTGATATGGGGTCTTCCATAGAGGAGATATTATTGTGCATTGAAGGAAAAATAGAGGAGGTGTGAGAATTAAAAATGAGGAAAACTTATAATTTCACCCACTTTTTATGATGAACATGGTTTTTCTGCATAGTTTTCCAAATTGTGCACCAACTGTGAGCCAACTACTATCCATGGACACCCCCTCGCATGGGATAGGTACACCGTTTGACTAATCATGTTTAGCCTATTTAATGTGCCTCTACAACCAGGACTACGTAAATTTTATGACCATGTGGTCTAGGTTTCATGGTTATAAAAAATTATTTGTCCCTTGAACGAAAACTTTACCACTCAGTGTGGTTTAATTAATCATTGTAAACTAGGCTTCATGGTTTCTGCTAAACATACACCCCATATTTTTCCTCTAAAACATTGTGATTATGGATCCATACATGCCTCAAACAATAACAAAACTCCCTGGACCTCATTAGGAACATCTAATAGGATAAAAATATATAATTAAACTAAAAGGTAAAGGTTCAATACCTCAAATAAAGTTCAGGTTGTTACAATATTCCCCCTTAAATAAACCCATCCCCCAAGCTGTCTTTCTAAGGGTGGTGATGTATCATATAAGAATAACTATGGCCAATGAGCAAGTACATTGTCTTCCCACTCCCAAGTCTCATCCTATATATGGTCGGGCTTCCACGACACCCATACTAGAGGGATAGAGTATCAATGGAGAAAATCCACGCCTAATCAACAATACAGATGGGATGATCCTCAAAGGATGCATCAACTTATAGTTTATCCACATTAGGATGAATAATATTATTAGAACTTTATGATATTGTTAAATTTTAGATACATGGAAATGTCTTTCATGGCCCAAAACATTTGATTTAATTGCAATCGGAAGGCTACTAGCCTGACTTTCTCCAAAATCTTAAAGGGACTGGCCTAATGAGGTAATAAATCCCCTTATTTCTAAGTCCTTTTATTCCCATGTCCAGCTGATACACATAACAAAACCTAACTCCCCAACTCAAAATCTAATATTTGATGGTGATTATTGGTGTATTACTTCTTCCTAGACTAATTTGTAGACATCAGCCTCTTAATAAGTCGATCCTTCTCCAAAGTCTCCTAAACAAGATGAGGACCCAGTACAACAACCACTCATGCCTATTACCATCATTGGGGTGAATGGAATGTCCTACTATATAGGTCCTCATAAGATACATCTTTATGGTCTCTTGAATGTTTTTTTCCAAGAGAACTCGGTGAGATGTAAGTGTTTCTAAAAAGAAACTATAAAATTGAGGACATGTTCCTAGAGAATGTCCTCCAATACCTATATCATATGCTTGTTCTGACCATCAGTCTATGGGTGATAGGTTTTACTTAGTAGTACCTATTAACATAGTACCTTTTTAAACCCCTTCCAAAACCATGACATGAATCGAGCCTCTCTACCTGATACAATAGAACATGGAACTCCATGGAGGTATATGATCTCAAAAATGTATATCCTCTGAATATCATCCACTAAAAACTCTCCCAGTTAGGTATAAAATATGATTACTTTGTCAATATATCTACAATTACCCATACAAAATCGCTTCCCTATGGTGATCAAGGTAATCCCATCATGAAATCCATGGTGATGTCATCCCACTTCCACTCAGGAATAGTTAATGGCTATAAAATCATTTTCAGTCACTAGTTTTCTTCCTTCATCTTTTCATAGGTGGAACACAAAGTAATAGATATATCTATTTCCCTTTTCATCCCCTACCGAATGTATTGGTAGTATAGGTAACAATACAACTTTATAATCCTAGGTTGTACCATTCAAGAAGAAGCATGATACTCTCACCAAAATTCCTCCCAGATGACTGTAAGAACCCAGATGCATCCTTGGATTCTCAAAACCTCATCCTCATCAATGATCTAGCCTATCAGTAGATCCTCACCTAAAACATTCTCCCTTAATACTAGGACCTAGGGATCCAATAGTGGTTTCATCTTAACTCTCTCCAGAAGTGGAGAGGACACTATTAAATCTATGGGGACATGATATCCATGACAATCCTACACCTCTAAATGCATCTCATAGAATAGATTCATTACCTTCCACTCATCACTGGCCTCTTGAAATACATGTTTCTGTGTCCTAAATATTAGTGAATCTACTAAAGTATTACTTTTCCTATGAATATAGGGAAGATGAAAATCAAATTACTATAGGTATTAAACCCGCCTTCTCTTCCTGAGGTTCAAGTCACAATGATTGAAAATATACCAATGGATTTTGTGGTCCGTAAAAACTAAAAAAATGCTCTCAATGAAAGTAATGCATCTAAAAATGTATGGTGTGAAGAATGGATGCCAACTCAAGATTGTGCTTTGGGTAATTACTCTCATGTGTCCCCAAATAATGAGACTTGTCTTCCATGACTCAATATTCCTATATTATAACTAATCCTATCCTGATACCTAATTCATTAAAATAGACTATATCGCTTCTACCCATCTCTAGAAGAATTACGATCAATGTAGAAGTGATTCTCCCTTTCACCTCTTGAAAGGATATTTCACAGGCTTCTAACTAGATGAACATTACACCCTTCTTAATCAAAAATGTGAGAGGTTATTGTAAGTGTGAATATTCTTGTATAAAGCACCTATAATGTACATATAGCCCAAAGAAACTATATATGTCAAAAATATTATAGGTCTGATCTTGGGTAACTATAGATCTCATATTATTTGGGTCAACTAATACTCCTTTCTCTGAGATAATAAAACCCAGTAAGTGCACTTATTGATACAAAAGTAGAATTTATTATTCTTCGCATATATATAGTGATCAATCAGTGTATTTAGAATGATATGAAGATGTTTTTCAGTGTCATGTTGATTATGAGAAAACACCAAGATTTCATCCATTAAGACTACCCCAAATAAATCCAAATATGGATGGAAAACCGGATTCATCATAGCCATGAAATCAACTAGAAAATTCGTGAGACTGAACAGCATAACCATATACTCATAAATACTAGGCATTCTATGGAACACTATATGAGGTATGATCAAATTTTTTACACATACCGAGTGATATCCTAACCTAGAATCAATGTTTGAGTATACTAGATCACCTAGGAGTTAATAAACGTGATAATATATACGAGGCAAAGGATATCTCCTCTTCATATTATATTGATTAAAATTCGGGTAATCCACACAAATAGATAGGGTTTCATCCATATTTTTGGTAAAAAGGTTAAATGAACCCCATGAAGAAGTAATGGGCCATGAAAAACACTTAGCTTCTACATCCTATAGATATCTCTTAAGATCCTATAACTTACTAGTGGCCATAATGTAAGAAGGAATGGACATTGGTAAAAATCTTGGAACCAACTTAATAGAGAACTCCACCACTCTCTTTGAAGGTAATCCAGAAATTTCATCCAAAGAACATCACTTAAATGATATTCTAAAGGATGTAAATCATTCTCATGTATTCCTTGATCATCTATATAAATGATTGAAATTTGGGATATCATTCAACCTATACTAAGAATATATGGTCTATATCTACTTTCTAGGACATCCTATTCACACATTTGAATATAAGTACAACCCTCTAGTGATATTAAGGACACCCTATAGTAATAGTATTCCACATATGCATGATACAAAACTAACCATTCCATCTAGAGAATGATGTCAAAAATAGACATCTAAAGGACAAAGTGGTTCCATAGAAAAAGATAACCACCTATCTCAAGGGAAATATCCTTAGACTTGTGTACACTCTCTAATAAGATACCCAAATAAGTGTTAAGGTTCATGCCCCCATAGAAGTATTAAATATCATTCAAAAGGATTTACAACATAGTAAAAAGGATAAAAGAATTTGAATCCAATGTGTCAATAGAAATAGACACCAAAGTATATGATACAAAAATCCTACCTTGAACTTTAGAGGGTCTAGAAATTTATTCCCCTAAAACATGATTCACTACAGAAACATGTGGTGTTCTGTATCTTTGAGATAAAACATGACTACCTTGAGTATGCTCACTCTGTTGATGATGTGTTAGTGATGTATAGCTTCCTCGGCCATGAACACCTCCTCTACATGACTGACTGGCAGCACTCTATCTCCATGTCATACTCAAAGTTGTTGATCCTGCTCTAGGACCCACAGTTGGTGTTGATACTCTCTCATTGGACACTATAGAAACTTTTATGAAAAATGGTTGTAAATGGAACATACTTCCAAGGGATAAACACTCAATTATGGCCCTCTCACACTGAGGATTCATGTTCCCCTACTTCACAAAATGATGATAAACTATAAAACTACTAGTACATGAACTCTGATTGGTACTACCCTCACAGGAGGTCTCAAAATGATGCTTTATTCCACATGATACTACACTACTAAGTTGAGAAGCTATTCCAATCTAATCTAGAACTCCATTTTCCCTCAAGTTATGTTTAGTAATAAAATTTTGGTTTAATATATCAGACATAGTAGTCGATTAGGAAATGTTTAATTGAGATTAAATAGGATTCCTAAGACCATCCTTAAAAAATCTCTCCTTCGTAGGATCTTTAATGTTATAGATAAGAGTATAGCACTAAATCTCTATAAAATGAGATGAGTAATCCCTAACAGACATAGAAACATGTTGCAGTTCCATGAACTCTCTTCCATTATATGCGTACATGGACTCAAGGAAAATCTGGTCATAGATTCTAGATTTGAAATCCATCCAACTAACATCTCATTTCTGATCTTCCTAGTTCAGAATATCCTACTAATGTTTAGATGATCCTTGAAGAAAATACATTAAAATCTAAAATCTCCTTTAAAGAGAAATATTCAAGTTATCAAAGATAGATAAGACTATATTAAGTCATAACTCTATATCATGGGGGACACCATCCCCTAAAAAATCATGTGGATGGTGTTTCTAAACCTCTCACATCAACTCTTCCGTTGAAGAGGTAGGTTGTGGAGCTCCCTTTACAATCTATATAAGCCACAATAATTCCTCTCGAAACTGGGCATCCACACCCATGTCAGGTATAACTACAAGTTCTGTAGGAGGCACTACTAGAGGTAACTCTAGTGAATCAAGGCCCACCATCTCTAGAGTGTGGCCATCACCACCCTACTAGAGCAGGACTTGAGGACATCATGGTGGGATAGCTCTATAAATGATAATACAACACATCGGATAGTATTTAAAAATAGTACTATTTTAGATACATAAATAGTATATGTATAATCCTTCCTATATAAGAGTCACACCACTCTTCCTGCTCCTAAATATAGGTTTGGGTTATAAGATTTATCATAAAAACACAAGATACAATTCCTACTTCCCACTACTAAGGTCAGGTCTTGGACAAGTTCTTTTTTTTATGTTAGGGTTCTGGTAAATAGTGTGTTAATTGTATGATATAGAGGAAAACACCCTTTAAATGGAAATTTTCATCACTATTTAACAGTATCCATTTCTATTTAAATTTAGATCTCAATAGTTCTAAAATATTTTATTACGTTTACCCACAAGAATATATAGAATGGTCCACTTAAATGCCTCTATCTTCCCCAATTTATAAAATATTATTCTTTATACATTGAAAATGGTACTACATGTAAGTAAAACTAGGATTTTAATATGGTTAAATTAGATGGATCACCATTACAAATTTATAAAGGTTCACATGATATTAAAATTGTAATTGTAATACATATAAATATAGCCAACTAAATTTCTATCTCATGCAACCATTATCTCATGGATCAAACTGAATATAATTTTATAATTAAGGTTCCATCATCACACTATACAAGAAAACACTATTTAGTTTAATGCAGGAAGAATAATTATTCTAATTATTTATCCTTATAAGAAATGTTATCACAATTTCAATTATAACTGTCAAGGGACAAATAATACGTTACAACAAATCATGTAGTAAATAAAAATTGAATGGAATAATTCATGACATATAAATCATCACATGACTATAATAATTCGTGATAAAGTACCACATTTCTGTATTGGACCAAGGTAAATAATAGATTATATAATAATAATTAAAACCAAAATTCATGTGTGAAACCCAATGGTGAAATCAGTATAACCATAACCTGCATAATCTAGAACATCATATCCCATCCCAGGAAATTTGTCTTTTCTCCCATATGTTGGTTAGCTACTACTAGGAATAGGCTCATTACTAAATTTTTATGCATCCTAGACTCCTATTTAATTACCCAATTAGTAATTCAAAAGGAAAAAAAATCTCTGATACTAATTTGTAACATCTTGTACCTGGTTCACTCATAAGTAACTTATCCTGGTTAGTCAGAGGACCTCAAACATGCCTCCCCATATAATAGAGGCTACCGACTCGTAGTTCGGGACCAAGGTGGTAGAGTAGAGAGACTATACCCTCATGATAAAAGTAGAAAAATGTTCTAATAAAAGTATAAATAGAGGAATCATGATATAAACTGACAGTGGAAGGTAAATCATCCAGATAAGATAAAAAATCATTGATAGAAATATCATGTAAATTATAAAAATGATTCAATGTCATGTATCTAAAATAAAACAGAATAGGAAAAATGGAATTAGGAACACATACATACAGGTATACCAAAAAAACCAGAAAGAAAAAAATATTATCTCCAGATTGAATCATGAGCCTTAGTAGAGTCCTATTCTCCCCCTCTACCATTCTAAAATAAATCAAGCATCAATGATGGTGTGATTACACCTATCCCTACCTTCATCCATGAAGTCTATTCAGGTACAATTAGGTGGCCCAAATAAGTTGTGAGATATACTTAGTAGGACACCACCCCCAACTTCTATAACAATTCCATCCAGTGCATATAGACTATAATCATGGACATGTATAATAGGTAAAGATACAAAGTGAATAAAAAATATAACAAATCCATGATACCAAATGTAATAAGAGAAGGGTATATAGGTGATCATATATGTATATATATATATGAGGTTATATCAATATAAAACTACTATATCAGCATACGCCACATGTAAAGAGAGTATCCGACCTATATGGGCTAGGTCCTTAGGCATATAACGAGGGTAGCCTCATCTAGACTAAGGATCACATATAATTTAAATCTTAGAATAGTATCAGGACTACATAATCTAGGTTCTCAAGGTCATAATCAGGGGGACATATATATGAATACATTAATTTATAAAAAACTAGAAGGTTCCATTCCTCGATCTCCCTCATTAGTGACATTCTATAAGTAATTATTCTGAGGGGTAATAGGCTTCATACCTTGATTCCCTAGCTGGTTCCATACCATTATGCAATATTTTCCACACCTTTATAATAATTCAATGCCATACCGATATTCCAAATATCAAGAGAGTAATATGTTAATGAAAATGTCTATGTTAGTGTTTATTCCCAACTAAAATTATCATTATAAAAGGGAATAATCCAACATAATATCCATCTCATTCCACATTTCCATTTAAATAAATTTTTCAATCACTTTAATAACATTCAACATCATGGAAAAAGTGGCATGTCCATCCCCAAAAATATCATTTCATTTAAAAAGGCTCCCACTCAAAGGTGGAAGGATCACACACCCAGAGGGGTCGTACTATTACAGTTCATATTTAAGAACTCACCTCGTAGGTGTCTTGGGTTGAGGTTGAAACCCTCAAACCATGTCAAGGTGATAAAAGAGAAACACATTAAGGTCCCAAAAATTTAATTAATATGTTCAATCAATTTAGAAGCAACACCTGGAAGGTATAGCATGTAGCTCAATAATGGTAATTTAATAGGAAAAAAACCAATGGGAAAATGGATAATCCACCTACTTTATGACTATGGTAGAACACTCACCCAGTATCAGCCCTTGGTTTGGCCGAAATCAAATGCAAATAGAATAATTGTTGAACAACCTAAAAATAGGTCATATGAGCTTGCACCAAAATAATTCTATCAATGGGAATATGATTGAACAAATGAGATAAATTAAGGGAGAGTTTACTGGTGGCTATCCAACACAAAATAGGACACTCAAATCGGAGTCTTTATGGATAATTTTCTTAAAAAACTAGGCTAGGATTGATAAGATGGATTCCATATAAGAGATCTTGTTGTTTATTGGATGAAAAATATAAGGGTGGGGTATTAAATAAATGGAGGTAAAATGGTAATTTCACCCACTTTTTAAGAGTTTCATGGTTTGGTTGCATGGTTTTCCAAACGTTGTGTCAACCGCATGATAGCTGCTATCCTTGGACACCCCCTCGCATGGGCTAGGCACAAGGTTTAGAAAACTGTGAATTTCCCATGCAATGTGCCTATGCAATATGGCCTATAACCCTTGTATATTATTTTAGCCTAGGGTACATGGTTATTCCAGACCATGTGGACCTAGACATAGCACTGGACCACATCAAATGATTTAATCAAACTATGTGGATAGGGTTGTATGGTTTCTACTAACTATGTGGCCCATATGTTTCCTCCAATTTCATGGATTTGGGCTCTGTACAATCCCAATAAACCCCTGAAACTCCATTGACCTCATTAGGTGCATCCATTAGGATAAAACTAAATAATTAAACTGAAAAATTAATGTTACATACCATAAAGATAAACTATGTTCTTACAACTGATATGGAAAATCTTCATACATTTTTTTTGGTAACTGGACCGAGTCTATATAGGATGACTTTCTTGAACCAGTGATTGTTATTTTCATAATGGATTAAATTACAAATAATCAACTAGAATGGGGGTTTGGATGACTGTATGGATTAACTCTTCCTTATTTGTGTAAAAATGTTCTATTATTGAAAATGATCTATTAAAGGAGGTATAGAGGATTTGCCCTGAGATTTTTACTCAACTAGAACATTACCTCTAAGTTGTAAAACATCTTAAACTTTCAATATCAGCTCTATACCAAGAAATATTTTCTTTGGTATAAATATGCATAACATATTTTAATTATGGGTGGGTTTTGGATTTGGAAACACCCTTCCCCTTTTTCTTAGTGTTGTCTCACCAAATGGGTGATAGTTGAATTTTTATAGAGCCGGTAAATCATGAATTTTACATTGTTGTTAGGTGTGGAAAATCTCTTCTAAAATGTCAATGTGGATAAAAATTTGATCCTATTTTTCCTCATTATTATTAACTTATATATTATTGTAATACCATATGTTATCTACGAGGATCATATTTAATAAACTAACCAATGTGAATCCCATATTAGAAACAGAGTCCTCGTTTTTATTAGAGTATTAAATGGCCTAGTTGAATTTGGAGTATCCCTTAAGTGACCTATTTTATCCCTCCTCCATTTTCTCTTTTCTATATGATCTTTTTATCTTTTTCATTTGAAATTAATTGGCCTCTCTTTTTAGTTCTTCCCTTAAAATGAAATAGTGGATTACACATGGACCGTAATCCTAAGGGAACCTCCTCTAACTTCCACTGAATCTAATCCCAATGAAGGTTGTGAGTAATTAAATTACAATGAAGTAAATTATTGGAGAATTTATTGTGGGGTTTCCCTTTGTCTAGATAACACATATTTCCTCAATCTAAGAGATAATAATACCCCCATCCCTACGGTATAGTATTTCTTTTACAATGTTACCACTATTATCTTTTTATTTGTTATAATTGATATTTATAGAGGTGGTGGTGGAGGTAAAAATTCCCCCATATCATAGGACTGTGGTGGCCCTTGTGTTACCCTAAATATTTCTATATCTTTATTTTGAGATCGCACTCTGTAAAAATATGGGTGAAGTGTCCTTTATGGATGATGTGGATGAGAATTATTTTTCAATGCCTCTTGAATACGTTTCTTTTATTAAATATTCTACCTACTTCACCTTTTTAGTAGGTTTATATATGATTTTATCAATTTCCCACTTCCATTAGGTATATCTCTTTCACTCCCTTGAGGTATTGGGGTTTTATTAGAATAACCCACAAGAATACCTAGGTATTTTATTTAGGAAATTCCTTAAGGTGATGGAATTATAGGTAACTCTATGTTAATGACTCTATTGACTAATGAGTGGGGTGAAATAAAGATCCCCATATTCACCCTGACCTTTGATGTGAAGAATAGGAGGAACATCCTAAATAATTTTTTAAAGTCCTTATAAACCTTTTAGGTAGGCCTACTAGAGATGATAACATTAACATCAATATATGGGGTTCTTATTTATTTTGAGAATGACTCGTTTAACATGAAAACATTTATTCTCCAATATATTGAGGTGATTTATATTTCCCTTATAAGGAAAGTCCCTTGATTTGATGTTATGTAATGTATCTCATATATTGAAATGGATATGATTCATGAATTCCTATTCTAATGTCCTAGAAATTTAATATTGAGGAGTGAAAATGTGTCAAAACATGACCGGTGTTTTTTTCTCTAGGAAATTATTTCAAACAGAAGGATAGAGTTTTCCTCATCTTCTACGAGTGTCTCTTTGAACTGTTCCGACAATAGAAGTAATTTTCCCCCTTCTTTTTCCTATAGAGAGAGATCACTTGGAATTTGATCAGTTAAATCCTAGGTTTTTTTGTCTGATGGAGGCATTGAGGATGATCACTAACTATATTTTCTCATTATTTGGGATAAATAGACATATGTTAATAGTGGAGTTCCTAGTGTGGATGGCACTATATTTTCTCGTGCCTCTCCATATAAGGGATGCATTGGAATGACTATTACATGGATAGGTCCTTTATATTGAAGAGATTTATCATTTTTAAGTAGGAACTTCAAAATGAGTGTCTTAGGAAGGACCTCTAAAGTTTATGATTTCCTATTTGATGTTGCGTAAAGGATTTAAACTTTGGCTAGTTTCTTGATCACCATATGTTAGACATATGTGGTTGATGATTTCTTGATTTATATCATGGGTAGGACCTATGATTCATCTATTTTTTTAATTATAATGGGGAGGACCTTTTATGTTATCAATTTCAAGATCATCCCTGTGAGGACGACCTTTTCCTCAACTATTTTCTTGATCTCCATGTGAAGGAACTCCATGGTTACTGATTGCTTGATCTCCAGTGTGGGGAGGAACTCCGCTTTAATTAGATAAATAATAACCATAAGGAGGACCTCTATGGTTATTGAGTTTTTAAATATCAGTATGGGGAGGGACATCATTTTAGATATTGATCTTCTCAGGGAGAGGGCATCCAAGGTGAGAACTTTGTGGAATACCTATATAGATATTGATATTTGATTGATTAATAAGGGGGTACTTTTCAGCTTATCATTACTCTATAGGGATGACCTACACAACTAGAATCATGGGGATAAATTTCACAATTATTAGATAATGTTTTTCCATGTGGAAGGTCTTTATGGATGGTCTTCGTAATAATATAGATAGAAACACTTAAATCAAGATTCTCAGGAGAATATTTACAGTCACATACATTGTTTTGACCATGGGATGAAATTACATGGTTGATTTCCATATTTTCATTGGGAGGACAGTAACACCCCTAGTTTTATTGAAGAATATTCTTTCTATAAACTATATTTTTATCTTTCGAGAATATTTTTTCTATTTGTTTAAAGGAATTGAAATTGATTAAAAAATAAGTCATATAATATATGAATTAAAAGTAACAACACTTAATTAATTCATAAGTGTAATGTTACAAAAAATCACATAAAACTGAGAATTTCACACCATGGATTATTAGTCACCATGGATAAAATGCATCCATTAAAGTTAAATAAATAAATAAGGGATAATAGGTAGAAAAAAATAAAATCTATATGACTAGTAAATCCTCAAGATCATCTTCAACCTTGAGGATCACCAATATCCAAACAAAATGTATAATGTGGAAGATCGCCATGAAAGGTTAAAGCATTATAAAAAATCAATAATATGAAATAATAACATTTCCTTGTTAAGTTGCAGTGGAATGAATGTATTATTTTGTAAGAATATATATTAATAGGAAAGAAATCTAGTCATTTCAAATATAGTATTTGTTCATATATCTAATAGTTATACTGAAGTCGTGTACAGATAAGTAATAAATTTAAAATAATATAACTCATAATGAAAAAAATATATGATATTAAAATATTATATATATATATATATATGTTTGTGTGTTATATATAGATATTAATAATATTATTAAAATATGATATGATAAAATTAAAATAAATCCTTTAATATCAATGAAGTAAAAAAATAAATTATAGAATATTAAAACATGATTTTAATGGTATTTGTTAGAGTTTATTTAGTATAAAAGTAATATTTTTTTCAAAAAATCATTTTTTAAGTATTATAAATATTATCCAAACAGATTAAATTGAATACTTTTAAAATATATTTATACATGAACTAATATATTAACATCTATTATGTTAGAAACTGATATGATATAATATAAAGAACACATAATATTTAAAAAAACTTCATTTATCAATAAAATAGGTTTTAATTATATTTTTCATTTTAATTTAAAAACTAAATTTATAAATTTTAAAATCTAGATTCGATAAAACTAACTTCATTTTTGGATTTAGGATGTCAAATTTTGTTTTTTATGAGTTTTTTTCTAAGAAGGTTGATTTTTAGACAAAAAATGTTGGGATAACCCGTAGAACACACTCCCTTGTTAAAACAAAAATACTATTGGATATTTGAAAATGACCATATTTTCATTTTGAGTTTTACTATTTATATGTAATTAATTTTAAATAATTTAAGTAGAAAATTTAAAATAAAAATTCATTGCATGTATAACGTTGAACCACTTTAAAATAAAATGCTGAAAAACATTATAAGGTGTCTTCAAAATAATTGGATGAGGAGAATATAAATCCAAACATATAACCTTCAATTTTTATCATTTTGGATCCATTTAACTTGGAATATTAAAATTATATTATTAAAAATTGAATGGTTACTTCCCAAACTTCCCTTCCCTTCACTTATAAAATGGTAACACTGCCACCACATCAAGACTCACATATCCTTATAATTTCTTCTTAAAAATATTACAAATAACTCCTCTTATGGCCTTATACCTATTTAAAAGGATTTTGTTCACCATAATTTAGCATAATTTCTTCTTTTCAAAGGATAATTAAAGTCCTTTATAGGGTAATTATCTTGTTTTAAGGTAGGGGAGAAGTCTCCCCATTTATTATTAAAACAGAGAATCCTCTTATTGTTATTGGAAGAGGAATCCCATTACACGGTCATTAAAGACAAATTATGTGATTAATCCCCATTACAGGATACCCCAATTGGTCCCAAATTAATATTTCATGCAATTCTCACATGAACATCATCCCCCCTTGTCATCTGTGCCACTCAGCCGCCTAACCATATCGATGTGAGTATTATCAACTACATAGATTTTATTCTTAGGTATATTTATTAAAATTCATTATACCCACAACAATATTATGATATTAGTAACATTTATATACTTTATTTTTATTATATTAAGGGTATTATCATATCTATTAATTTATCACATCCATTAAAAAACAAAATCATCAATCGTGGATATATGAGGATTATCGCCTCCACAAGCAACAAAATTCATTTTTCATCACCACCCATCATTGATGGTTTCTATAATATATTAAATGAGAATATATCTTGTTTATGAAATTTTTAATACTCTATATATGTCACATTATCTCTATCTAAATACATCCCCTTACTCGTTAAATCGCTAAAACATGTTACTATTTGGGTTGATTTAACCACCTACATGAACAGTGTTATAAATATTATCACATAAATGATATAGGATGTAATATAATGGTAATACCATGTAATAATGATATATTTATTATTTTTGAATTCTTATTTATAGGTGTTGTTAATTTTTAAAATATTTATCAATATATCGCCTTTCAATCACTAAACATATTGAAAACTAGTTCATTGTGATTTCCATTTTCACAAGACATATTCATGTGTTTCATCTAACTAAAATGGTACTTATGTAATAATTAATAAAAAAGTATTATTATATATTTAATTATCTAGGAATTATGAAATTGAAACCCCTAAGTGTGAATTGATCCTATCTTCCTAAAGTTTCTATGAAATAAACTATTGAATGTTCTAAAAACTGATGGTAAAAATATGGGATAAATAACAAATATATTCATAAAAAATAATAATAAATGAAGTATAAGATAGTTTAATTTTTATGAATAATGTTATTAAATATTAAATTAATATATATTTATATTTTTCATAGGATTTTAGATCACATTCGATTAAGAGAGAATAATGTTAATGAGATCTTTACCTCATAGTTAATTTCATGAGACTTATTCCCTAATGTGAACTGTGATAACATTAATATTGTTTAATTACTGAATAATGAATTTATTTTAACATATTAATGGGTATTTAAGAGTCATATAATGTAATTTATTTAAATTTCCATCAATTTTAAATATACCCTACTTTAAATACTTTTTGATAAAAATGTTACTCATACCATAAGGGTTTCATTTCTAATGTTATTTTCAAATTAATTTTGTTTTTAGAATATAATACATCTAGGTAATTTGTATTATTTATAAAACCACTCATTATTTCCTTTTTATATTCCTATGGTTTTATATTTTCACTTGATAATTGGTTTCTCCTTGACAAATGTTTTACCCAAAGTGTTTTTTGTAAGTGAAACCAATATCATCTATTCTTTTCAATCGGGAACCTTCCCTATTTCCACGCCCTAATTCATTATATGCTTTGGAAAATTTCATTGTCTATATCTAGATAATTTATTGTGGTAATTTTGTATTAATTTATCTTATTTAAATGTTTTAAATAAATTTTTACCATTTTATGTATGGGTCGTTTTCAGTGTAACAAGACTCTCTTTTTTACATTTTCCATGTAAACACCACTTAAAACTACATTTTTCATTTTATATAAAATATGCTTTTTAGGATTTAATGGTTTTATAAAATAAAATATTATTCTCTTTTATTTATAAATTATTTTTACCTTAAATTTTTTCAAAAAGATCATAGATTCTTCTTATTTCCAAATTGATTTTTCCTAATGCTCTAAAAATTATTTTCATCTAAATCTACATACTTTTTCATGGATTATTCTTGATCGAGGATATTAATCTACTATAATAATCCACCTTATTTCTCTATATAATATATATAATTTCCTTTTCTTTTAGAGTAATGATCTATCACTGCCTTTTACTTTCCAAATCATCCACTATGTATGATCCTAACCATTTACCCAATCCCTTTCCATCGTGAATACCCAATTTTGGTTCATTTGACTCAATTTTCTTCAACTAATTACCAATTTCAATTGATTTGTGGAAAATATTGGCTTAACCAAATACACATTACCTATATGGTGTAAATACTATACACTTATTATCCTGATTGAATGGTATTTACTTATAAATTTAATTTATGTCATTGGATACCAATTTATTTTCCATGGGTTTATCATGTTATGATTATTAATGGAATTTTTATTAATTTCCTTATATAGATCCAAATAAAACCCACTTTCTTTACATGGGTTATTTATGATGTGCTGAATGAATCCCATTTACTTTCTATGGGTTCTTCATGATATAAAAGTGAATGATTATCATTTGGAATGTTTTATGAAATATATTTTATTTCCATGGGTTCTTTATGATGTTATTAGTGAATGATTTTCAGGTGGAACTCATAAGTTTGGATAATAAAGGTTGGGGCCCTATATTTCCCTAAAATGAAACGGTTTAAAGATTATATTTCATGAGATAAGTATTGGTGAGTAAATTTTAGTTTCTCAATAATGTGGGAACTGATATTGTGTCTCATGAAACTAATGTTCCCTATATTAATGTTCATGAAAAAGTTGAAAGATTTTTTTTATGTTTATTCCTATGATTTTGTTAATATCTCATAGAACATGTTTATTGATCCATGTTTCCACAAACGTTCGATTGTAATATTCTATTATTCCAATTCATATAATCAGATTAATGGTCTATAGTTTATTGGATATGAATTTTATTATGTACATTGATTATCCCCATATTATCATGTTATGTTCACTTATGATATTTTGTTATTATAACTTATGTTTACACTTACTAGGAATATGATATCACCCCTTTGTTATGTTCTCATTTCCCTAGGTTGTGATAATTATTATAATGTATAATAAGTATAAGAGGGAGTCTATTGTGGATAAGTTATGGAAAAAGTTCACATGGGTTGTAAAATAAGTTTCTTATATAGCCAGTACTTAATGAAACTAAACCTTCTAATCATGGGATTGTGCAATTATTTGTGTGATGTAATGTTTCCCTAATGTAAATGTTTTATAGTAAAGACATTTCAAGATTGGGTATCTATATTTGGTATCAAAACAAGGTTTAGTTATTTTTTAGGATTATTTTAGAAATTTTGGGGATTATGATGAGATAAATTTAGTAAAAACTCAAGGGATGATTCTAAGGGATGTGTTTATGTATAGGATAACGTACTGAAATTTTTCTAAAGGGGAGATTATGTGGATTTCCTGGGAATAACATCCCAACTTGAATACTAAAAGTGGATGAAAACTATGGAATTAATGTACCTAGGGGTAATAACCCTAAAAAAGGTGTGTTGGGTTTTAACACAATTGTCACCTAATGCACAAAAAATAGTCCTAAATACACAATAGGATTGACACTCCTGGGGGATAGGATTTGATTAATCACATTATTTTTATAATCCATTATGAAGGTTTTATTATATTAAGGAATTATGATAATAATTATGAGAGAAACCAACCAAAAGAAACCTAGACTAAACCAAGAGTGATCTAGGTTTAACTAAAATATAGGGAAATAGTAGGACATTTTGGGGGTGAATTTTTCATGTGATTATCTTCAAATAATAATCTTATGGTTTTAATCACTCTTGGTAGCTCATTTTAATTTTAGTAATGGTGAAATACCAAAGGAAACAAGTTAAAAATGTATGCCGTGGACAATATATATATATTTTTCCAAATAAATATAATGGGATAATAGATGGAGTGAGGAATCTTATGATTATACAAAACAATTTATTATGAATTATGATTAAAAAATTAGAATTAGTTGGACTCTAAAATAAACCAAATAAGATAAGGATGGATTATTATTGAAATAAATATAATTGTTATAATGATTAAAGGGATATTCAACCTTCTACATGTAACGCCCCGACCCCAGCTACCCAGAGTCGGTGCATTAATTACATAACATTGGCATGATCATGAGAAAGATCAAGTCTCGAAAGACCGATTAGTTTAGTAGCCTTGGAATAACTAGATACATCCATAAATTTTTACATTATATCATAAAAAAAACATCTTGTCTTCATATCCCCTTATACTATCCCTGCAGGTCATTCATAAATTACTTCTTCATAATCCTGGAAAAAAATAAAACATTGAAAGGGGTGAGCTCGGATGCTCAGTAAGGATAACATTATAGCAGAAGCTTTCATAAATAAGCATAAACACTTAAGGCAATCTATAACTAAAACAAAAGCCTTTTAAACTTGAACTTCAGCATAAAATGGCAAAGGTAAAATGAAATAATGTCATTTACTTACTCACATGGATATTCTACTAGTCGAATGATCACATGCAATATCAATAACCACTTTCATAATGATGGAATGCATAATGCCAGACTATCATAACCACATAGCCAAGGCCTCGTGCCAAGACTACAAATAAGATTTTTCCAAGGCCTTGTGGTTTGTCTCATGAGACCTACCGATGCATCGAGGAGCTATAGCGGGCTCCACCCGTCACTTATTAAGTCCAATGCATTCCCATATGAAAAGGTTTAAACATAACGTAAACACTCGTATTAAACTAGCATACGAAATGTCAATACTTTCACCACAAACCATGAATGGTATAAAAATAGCACATCCACAGTCAAACATAATTCATTCGATACAATATGGAATATTGTATTGTATAACATTAACCTCAATCAATAATAATGAAGGATGTTGACATAGATGAAAATAATCATCAAAACTATTTGAGAGAAATATCCCCCTTTTCTTGAAAACATTTAAAAGTCACACTATTTGTCAAGAAGCCGTTTAAAAGTATATTTTTGAATCAAAGTGTCCCATACCACTTTGAAACTTTTAAAAGGAGTTTTAATTTTAAAACTTTAATGTCCATATAAATAAATCCTTAAAACCATTTTTAAAATATGGACATTAATGAGCATGATTTAGAAGAATAATTCTTTAAAACATTTTAAAATGGTATTTTGGTTAGAGTTTCTAACCAAAAGAGAGACACTTGAATACAAATAATTGAGGTAATCAAAACATTGTAATATTATGAGAATAAAGGAATTCATGATATACTATGTCAAAGTACATTATATACACCACATAAAAGTGATTTGGTGTATATCATCAAAGAAGTCTCAATGGAATGTAAATTGAGATGAAATTTCTCAAAAAGGTTGTATCCTTAGGTTAAGGATAAATCAATGACATAATTATGTGTGACAAATATAAATACACTAAACATGATTGGATATTCAGTGTAAAACAATCAAAGGACATTCACACATATTCTTGTAAAAACAATACCAACGAATTGGATGTTTAACTCAACAAATGGAGAATGAGTTAAAATTACTCTTATAAAATTCATATCAATGACTTGAGAAATACCAATGGAGTGATTATGTGTACCAAACTTCTATCCACAGGAAGGGGAGTGGAAATTATGACATAATCAAATGAATAGTGATTCCACACATAATCTTGGGATAATATAATCAATGAAATATGTGTAAATCCAAATGAGTGGAAATTGAAATCTCAAATTCCCTTATCGATTAGGTAACTTACGAAACATACACCCATGAAAGAATTATCATACCATGATGATGTAAATACCCATAAATTAAAGTATATTACACAATGAATACGATCATGGGCAGTACACATACACCACATGCAATAATTAAGTGGTGATCAATGGAATTCTCACGGAATTAAAAGTGAGATAAGAAAACCCTTACATTGTACTTTTTCCTTGGTCGATGGTAGGTTTACCTCCTATATAATGGTGAAATAATTTTCATTGAATAATAAAAGAATCATTTACTTTAATATGATATCATATATGATCTTTTATCATTGATTTGTTAATAATATTTTAGAATTATCGTCATTTCGGGTGTTAACGGGTTCATTTTACTTTATATTCTTTGTTATGTGAGACATATTCGTTATTAATGGGATGTATATTATTCATATCCAGAATGGTATCATGTTCTTAAAAATCATTTTTAAATCATCAAATGATAATTATACTTGAATGGATATGATGGAGAATGAATCTCATCGCGTTCGTGGAGACGGTAGTCCGTACGTACACACGAACGCTACTTCCATTTAATTTTTATTTTAAAAGAATCGAATCCAAATTATACATAGGTATATTACTATTCCAATATAATATAATATTTTATATATGTTACTTAAGTTCATTTACACCATCCTTTATACGTTCCATGTGTGGTATGAACGAGTCATATCATTTTAAGGGGGCGGTAGTCCGCACTTCCTCAAATGAAATTATCGTATGTATATACAACATGAAACGAATAATGGTATGAAATAAAATGGAATTACAGAAGCTTATATATAAAATATATATCATTAATATCATATTTAATTACAGTGCCATCCTAATGGCCACCATGAGAGGCGGTAATATGTATTTGAACAATCATCGTTTCGTGAGGCGTTAGTTTGCCATCCACAGAAACATTATGTTCATCATCCATTAGATGGAGTTGTGTGAATGTTTAGTTTGAATCCTTCTTATAACAACATCCTAGTATATTGAGGATACTGTTGTTGTTACACAAGAAGGGAAATAAAAAGATTTTGGGGGTTGGAGAAGCAAAATAAATGAAAATACTTTAAGAGAAATTGTTACCTTTAATTTAGGTAACTCACTTTGGTTGGAACCAAAGGACTTCTTGAAATGATTTCTGCCTAAGGGGAAGCTTCAAGGAGGAGGAGAGGGATTTGGGGAGCTTAGTTGGGCAGAGTTTGGACGAGCCAAGTGGCTTGAGAGGTGTTAGGAATGAGTAGAAGTGGTCTCCTTTTATAAGGGAGAGGAGGGGCTCTTTAGGAAAGAGTGAAAGTATTACTTTATAATATAATTATATTCGGTTTATAATGGTCCAAAAATCATTGAGGTCGAATATAAGATGACTCATATTCTAAATAACATCAACCAATAAGAATTGGACAGGTTTTAGATAATATTTTAATCATTATAATCTTATTTATTTAAATGATTTATTAATGAGGTAAACATTGCATCATTATTGTGTCATTAATAATTTAAATTATTTGATGTCTAAAAATTATAAATAAAATATCATTATGTAGGAAATCTTTTTATCTTTCTAATAAATATTTATAATCGAAAATCCAACATGTATAACCCTATGTAAAAATTGTTCTTCTATAAGATGTAAGCTTATGCCATTTTTATTTTTATTTTAACTTTATTAATATAAAGTGTCATTATCACTTACAAGTGGATCAATGGGGTCCCAAAATTGACCCAAAGATGCCCATGGTCGACCATGTATCAACCAATAGGGTTAAGACACGTTTTAGGGTAATTTAGTATTATTATAATATTATTTTTTAACCCTTATTTACCGGATTTACCCTTAACCATGGTAAATAAAATATTTACCGCAGTAATTATTCAAAATGTCTAAAAATAAAAGTTACCTATTTACACAATTTGAACATCCTGATTCCAAATATGGAATCCATTTTTCTAAATTCAAAACACAGAAGTGGCAGAAATTAATTTAAAATTAATTCCCGCTGTCAAAACAAAAAGCGTGTTTTTAAGAGATAATAACTATCAAAAGATTGACACTTGTTTATGTTCGGTTTAATTGTAAAATTATGTCCAATGACCAAAATTATATTAAATGGTAAAAATATATTCTAAATATACTTTAAAACCACTCAAATTCATAATTTATCACTATTAATTATTTTGATTAAAAAAGTTGTTTTTAATTAAAATTTAGTAATTTTTACTATTCATCAAAATATGAAAGTTATCCGAAAAGTACCAAAATTTCACCTTAGGCTAAATTTGATATTCCGAATCCAAAAATGAAGTCCATTTTGAAATATAAAATATATATAATTTCAAAAAATTAAGTATTACTATTCATAACGGCTAGTTTGATCGGTTGTGGTGTGTGTTAAAACTCGAAGTTGCGTACAACACACGCTACTGTTTTATTCAAAGGAAAGCGTACCGTGGAAGCTTGGGATGTTTTATTTTAAATTTTTTGATGTCCCCATGTAGGCAAAAAGTTTAAAATATTTTATTTAAAAATGGTTTACTATTAAAAGTTGGTAAAACTACAATACTGAAGATGAATTTGTTCTTACATTATGTCTAAGAAACTCATAATATGGATTCTAAAATTATAAGGATTATATAAAGTTTAAAATTTAGTTAATACTATTCATAACCTTTTTTGAACGGCTTGTTTGGTAAGTCATGGTGCGCTTGAACTCGGTGTTGCGTGTAGTGCAAGTTATTGAATTATTTTGAAGAAATAACACACTTTGAAATCTTGGGGTGTTACATTCTCCCCTCCTTCAATAAATTGCGTCCTCGCAATTTGAAATTGTTCTTCGAAAATAAAAGGTTGAAAATAGAAAATATATTTGTGGGAAAACCCACATCGGAAATTGGTTTACTAAAATTTAGTCTTAATATGAGGAAAAGAGAAATGAAAGGGTCACCACCAAATTATGATCTCGATTAGGAGAACATTGGTGGCAATTAGAGACATATAATTGGAGGAAAAACGTAAATATTTATAGGTAGTGGTTGAGGTCATCGATCACAAACAAGTATAAAATTGAGGTCCTTAAACTCATCAATCTATGATGATTTGAAGTACCATCGGTTCAACAAAATATAGGGTATTGGGATCACACATTTTTGACATTTCAAAATATCTTAGTTGAAATCCCACATCAAAAAATGAATTAATGAGGCCTCTATTTAAAATAAAGAGTGGAAAGTATGAAGATTACCGAAATTAACACATACTAGGGTTCCATGTAGGAAAATATGGATATGGAGGAGAAATCTAACCATCAATTATCTGATGGAGAGTGGTAGAGAACATGGCTATGAATAGGCCAACAATCCCAAAGCCATAAATTAGTGATGATTTAAGGTACCATCTAGGACAACATTTTTTTTAAAGTTACATTACATGAGGAAGAGGAATTCATTTATGATATTGACTAAGAACATTATGAGATATACTTAAATTTTAAGTAGATTTTCATTCTTTAATAAATTTCCACCACTAACTCAATTTTTTTTTAAACGATGAGTATTCAAGAAGACTTGGTCACACTGGGAGAGCTAGAATAAACTTCTATAGAATCACATGATCCATGCAGGATAAACCATATATTTACATTGTCTTTGAAGATTAATCAAAACCAAAATGGTTAGTGAATGATCTAATGATCCCCCAAAAGGATATTCATTGAGATAAATATGCACTAATCTTAATTTCTAAAATTAAACCAACAATACCCCAAAGTTAAATCGATACCATTCAATAACCAATTGTCCTTAAAATCCTTTAATATAATCCAAACTAATATTGAAACCCAAAACATAGAAGAATTTGATTATGTAGTCTCCCATGTTACATTGTATCTCCAAATTACATCAAATACTCTTAAAGTCACATACTTAAATGTAATCAACATCATCACATATTCTCTGTTATAGGTTAATCATTTCCATAAATAACCCAAATCACTATAAATCAACAATAAAAATGTAGATAAAAATACACCATTACTCTACAAATGAAACCTCATTGTATTCTATTTTCCTTGGGCATATAGTGTTCCTAACAAAATGAACATCTTCCAAAATAACATTTATCACTTAATCACCAAATCATTTTCCTATACCAAGGGTATTCATTTGATAAGACATAAGAACCCAAATCATCTTATTATTGATCAATAAAATCATTTAACAAAAAAAATAGTCATACTAACCAGGGACTTCACGTAGTCCAGTGGTAGGCGATAAATCCTAATCGCACTTTGGTTGTGGGTTCGATTCCCACAGCTTTGTCCGACGCGACGGGTTGTCACACGGTCTACGTGTTGTCCTTTTTCAAAACTATATTTTATAATATTACCAAAATGAGATAAATTCCTAAAAATAACATAATTTAACCACAAATGTTATATCATACTTTGCATTTTCATCCCAAATTATAATAACTTATCATTTTCTCAAACCCCAATGATCATATAAAACCAAATGGTTATTTATACCTATATCCACAAGAGAAGAGACAATTCTTCCTCAAATATCATTCTCACATGGCAAACTGCGGGGTTACAAATACAAGAGAAAATTATTCCAATGTAAACCCATCAACAAGTAGTGATAATTTTTCTCCAACCATTTATTTCCACATTGCTTCTTCTTTGACCAAGAAAATATCCTATAGAATAGGACATTCACTCGGGTAATGGCCAGGTCCCCTACATTTACGGCAAATGACTGTAAATGGACTCTTGGGACCATTTTTATCTTCTTCCATAGTACTCTTCATTTTTCTTCGGCAATTCTTCACTTTATGTCCTTCCTTCCCGCACGTAAAACATTTCGTTGTCCCATTGAGACACTTTCCTGGGTGTCTCTTTCCACAATTCCTGCATGATGAAAATTGAGGTTTCTTTTCTCCATGGTCTCCATTGCTGGAGATCTTATCATTTATCACCTTTCTCTTCCTTGTTGAGTCTAGGAGTTGGTTAATATATATTTTGTTGATCATATTTTTGGAAAACTGATTTGGCATAAAGACGATATCTTTTACGCCTATCAATATTCCATTTTGTTGCTCATTGCCACCACTGTTCCCAACTTGTACATCATTCTCAAAGTCACTATGACTTCCTTGGAATCCAGCCATTCACTAAAACCAGAAAGCATTGTGTGAGTAATAGTAGTCGTAAAATCATTTAGAGATTAAAATGTCACTATATTCTCAATTTGAAACATATTAGGATTAACCAAGGTCATTTACTCTCATCTTATGTATATATTACTTAAATCGGTTTGTAAAGAAAATGTAAATTATCCTAAGCATATCCCCCGGGAGTGTCGTAACCCAGAGTGCAGCAAGGCCCGTTGTCGTGCACCAGTTCCCGTTCGAGTCTAGCTCAAAGCGGTGTTTTCGGGTTTTACCCCTAGGTACATCTGTGCCAGAGCCGCCTCTACCTGCTCGTATCCAGACAGGGATGTATTGCTCGGAAAACTCACAAAATCTCTACAATACCAAAATTCTAGGAAGTTATTTTATACTAATCCTCAAAGTTCATCTTAGGTCTATGTGCTCTAATCAGAGTTTATCTAAATCTAGCTACCAAGGTTTGTACTAAACTTCCTCTGATACCAACTGTAACGCCCCGACCCCAGCTACCCAGAGTCGGTGCATTAATTACATAACATTGGCATGATCATGAGAAATATCAAGTCTCGAAAGACCGATTAGTTTAGTATCCTTGGAATAACTAGATACATCCATAAATTTTTACATTACATCATAAAAAAAACATCTTGTCTTCATATCCCCTTATACTATCCCTGCAGGTCATTCATAAATTACTTCTTCATAATCCTGGAAAAAAATAAAACATTGAAAGGGGTGAGCTCGGATGCTCAGTAAGGATAACATTATAGCAGAAGCTTTCATAAATAAGCATAAACACTTAAGGCAATCTATAACTAAAACAAAAGCCTTTTAAACTTGAACTTCAGCATAAAATGGAAAAGGTAAAATGAAATAATGCCATTTACTTACTCACATGGATATTCTACTAGTCGAATGATCACATGCAATATCAATAAACACTTTCATAATGATGGAATGCATAATGCCAGACTATCATAACCACATAGCCAAGGCCTCGTGCCAAGACTACAAATAAGATTTTGCCAAGGCCTTGTGCCAAGACACTAGTTTGTCTCATGAGACCTACCGATGAATCGAGGAGCTATAGCGGGCTCCACCCGTCACTTATTAAGTCCAATGCATTCCCATATGAAAAGGTTTAAACATAACGTAAACACTCGTATTAAACTAGCATACGAAATGTCAATACTTTCACCACAAACCATGAATGGTATAAAAATAGCACATCCACAGTCAAACATAATTCATTCGATACAATATGGAAGATTTTATTGTATCACATTAACCTCAATCAATAATAATGAAGGATGTTGACATAGATGAAAATAATCATCAAAACTATTTGAGAGAAATATCCCCCTTTTCTTGAAAACATTTAAAAGTCACACTATTTGTCAAGAAGCCGTTTAAAAGTATATTTTGAATCAAAGTGTCCCATACCACTTTGAAACTTTTAAAAGGAGTTTTAATTTTAAAACATTAATGTCCATATAAATAAATCCTTAAAACCATTTTTAAAATATGGACATTAATGAGCATGATTTAGAAGAATAATTCTTTAAAACATTTTAAAATGGTATTTTGGTTAGAGTTTCTAACCAAAAGAGAGACACTTGAATACAAATAATTGAGGTAATCAAAACATTGTAATATTATGAGAATAAAGGAATTCATGATATACTATGTCAAAGTACATTATATACACCACATAAAAGTGATTTGGTGTATATCATCAAAGAAGTCTCAATGGAATGTAAATTGAGATGAAATTTCTCAAAAAGGTTGTATCCTTAGGTTAAGAATAAATCAATGACATAATTATGTGTGACAAATATAAATACACTAAACATGATTGGATATTCAGTGTAAAACAATCAAAGGACATTCACACATATTCTTGTAAAAACAATACCAACGAATTGGATGTTTAACTCAACAAGTGGAGAATGAGTTAAAATTACTCTTATCAAATTCATATCAATGACTTGAGAATTACCAATGGAGTGATTATGTGTACCAAACTTCTATCCATAGGAAGGGGAGTGGAAATTATGACATAATCAAATGAATAGTGATTCCACACATAATCTTGGGGTAATATAATCAATGAAATATGTGTAAATCCAAATGAGTGGAAATTGAAATCTCAAATTCCCTTATCGATTAGGTAACTTACGAAACATACACCCATGAAAGAAGTATCATACCATGATGATGTAAATACCCATAAATTAAAGTATATTACACAATGAATACGATCATGGGCAGTACACATACACCACATGCAATAATTAAGTGGGGATCAATGGAATTCTCACGGAATTAAAAGTGAGATAAGAAAACCCTTACATTGTACTTTTTCCTTGGTCGATGGTAGGTTTACCTCCTGTATAATGGTGAAATAATTGTTATTGAATAATAAAAGAATCATTTACTTTAATATGATATCATATATGATCTTTTATCATTGATTTGTTAATAATATTTTAGAATTATCGTCATTTCGGGTGTTAACGGGTTCATTTTACTTTATATTCTTTGTTATGTGAGACATATTCGTTATTAATGGGATGTATATTATTCATATCCATAATGGTATCATGTTCTTAAACATCATTTTTAAATC
Organism: Viscum album; assembly: GCA_963277665.1. NCBI lineage: Eukaryota > Viridiplantae > Streptophyta > Magnoliopsida > Santalales > Viscaceae > Viscum > Viscum album. Next base: position 1,124,731,732 of record OY728121.1, read on the forward strand.
ATCAAATGATAATTATACTTGAATGGATACGATGGAGAATGAATCTCATCGCGTTCGTGGAGACGGTAGTCCGTACGTACACACGAACGCTACTTCCATTTAATTTTTATTTTAAAAGAATCGAATCCAAATTATACATAGGTATATTACTATTCCAGTATAATATAATATTTTATATATGTTACTTAAGTTCATTTACACCATCCTTTATACGTTCCATGTGTGGTATGAACGAGTCATATCATTTTAAGGGGGCGGTAGTCCGCACTTCCTCAAATGAAATTATCGTATGTATATACAACATGAAACGAATAATGGTATGAAATAAAATGGAATTACAGAAGCTTATATATAAAATATATATCATTAATATCATATTTAATTACAGTTCCATCCTAATGGCCACCATGAGAGGCGGTAAGATGTATTTGAACAATCATCGTTTCGTGAGGCGTTAGTTTGCCATCCACAGAAACATTATGTTCATCATCCATTAGATGGAGTTGTGTGAATGTGTAGTTTGAATCCTTCTTATAACAACATCCTAGTATATTGAGTATACTGTTTTTGTTACAAAATAAGGGAAATAAAAAGATTTTGGGGGTTGGAGAAGCAAAATAAATGAAAATACTTTAAGAGAAATTGTTACCTTTAATTTAGGTAACTCACTTTGGTTGGAACCAAAGGACTTCTTGAAATGATTTCTGCCTAAGGGGAAGCTTCAAGGAGTAGGAGAGGGATTTGGGGAGCTTAGTTGGGCAGAGTTTGGACGAGCCAAGTGGCTTGAGAGGTGTGAGGAATGAGTAGAAGTGGTCTCCTTTTATAAGGGAGAGGAGGGGCTCTTTATGAAAGAGTGAAAGTATTACTTTATAATATAATTATATTCGGTTTATAATGGTCCAAAAATCATTGAGGTCGAAGATAAGATGACTCATATTCTAAATAACATCAACCAATAAGAATTGGACAGGTTTTAGATAATATTTTAATCATTATAATCTTATTTATTTAAATGATTTATTAATGAGGTAAACATTGCATCATTATTGTGTCATTAATAATTTAAATTATTTGATGTCTAAAAATTATAAATAAAATATCATTATGTAGGAAATCTTTTTAGCTTTCTAATGAATATTTATAATCGAAAATCCAACATGTATAACCCTATGTAAAAATTGTTCTTCTAAAAGATATAAGCTTATGCCATTTTTATTTTTATTTTAACTTTATTAATATAAAGTGTCATTATCACTTACAAGTGGATCAATGGGGTCCCAAAATTGACCCAAAGATGCCCATGGTCGACCATGTATCAACCAATAGGGTTAAGACACGTTTTAGGGTAATTTAGTATTATTATAATATTATTTGTTAACCCTTATTTACCGGATTTACCCTTAACCATGGTAAATAAAATATTTACCGCAGTAATTATTCAAAATGTCTAAAAATAAAAGTTACCTATTTACACAATTTGAACATCCTGATTCCAAATATGGAATCCATTTTTCTAAATTCAAAACACAGAAGTGGCAGAAATTAATTTAAAATTAATTCCCGCTGTCAAAACAAAAAGCGTGTTTTTAAGAGATAATAACTATCAAAAGATTGACACTTGTTTATGTTCGGTTTAATTGTAAAATTATGTCCAATGACCAAAATTATATTAAATGGTAAAAATATATTCTAAATATACTTTAAAACCACTCAAATTCATAATTTATCACTATTAATTATTTTGATTAAAAAAGTTGTTTTTAATTAAAATTTAGTAATTTTTACTATTCATCAAAATATGAAAGTTATCCGAAAAGTACCAAAATTTCACCTTAGGCTAAATTTGATATTCCGAATCCAAAAATGAAGTCCATTTTGAAATAAAAAATATATATAATTTCAAAAAATTAAGTATTACTATTCATAACGGCTAGTTTGATCGGTTGTGGTGTGTGTTAAAACTCGAAGTTTCGTACAACACACGCTACTGTTTTATTCAAAGGAAAGCGTACCGTGGAAGCTTGGGATGTTTTATTTTAAATTTTTTGATGTCCCCATGTAGTCAAAAAGTTTAAAATATTTTATTTAAAAAGGGTTTACTATTAAAAGTTGGTAAAACTACAATACTGAAGATGAATTTGTTCTTACATTATGTCTAAGAAACTCATAATATGGATTCTAAAATTATAAGGATTATATAAAGTTTAAAATTTAGTTAATACTATTCATAACCTTTTTTGAACGGCTTGTTTGGTAAGTCATGGTGCGCTTGAACTCGGTGTTGCGTGTAGTGCAAGTTATTGAATTATTTTGAAGAAATAACACACTATGAAATCTTGGGGTGTTACACTACAAGTCAAATATGTGTGAAGAATAACTAAGGTAATTGTATTAGAGGTACATGAAGATACTTGAAATATGGTAAATGAGGGAATAAAACATTAAACTTCTATATGAAAATTATTTTTTTGGTTAAAATTATTGAATGAAATAGAGTTCATAATAATATAGCAATAAAAATTCAATCTATTATGTGTGGGGAACTTTGTAATTTTCCATGATAATGATGAAATTCTAGGAAGAACAAAGAGGATGAGCATCACCAAGCTCCAAGATCAAAAGGATAATATAATACCTATGTAATCACTATTCTATAAGTGGATCCTAATATTTAAGTTACATATACCCTCTAATTTGGAGTTGTTGATGTCTTATTGGAATTTGATTATAAGAACTCCAGTATATCAAAAAATTGTAAGATCATTAAATCATCACCCTAATGATTTTATTATTTAATAAATCTTCTATTGGTATGATCTTTGTATTCCAAGTTTAAGATATTAGGAATGTGACTTGTGGAAATATTACTATCCTTCCTATAGATAAATTTATTATGATTTTAGTGATGAATTGTTTCCCATAATATAGAGGAGAATTTATTTAGAGTAATGAAAAAAATTCATATTAACCTATCAAATTATATCAATGAAAGGATAATAATAAAAACTCTATAGAAAAAATCAAATAATGTGGGTCTTAATACCAAATAATGGTAGACTCTTGGCCAGAATAGTGGGAGAAAAACTCAATATTAGCGATAATCATGTTCTTTGTAAAGAGATATGTTTTAAAAGTTTGTAAGGTTGATATAACTCTAGAAATTATATCATGGGTCTTATATATAACATATATTTATTTATATATTTTCATTGGTACGCGATAAATGAAATTACGAGACAAATTATTTAAAAGGGGGGAGAATGTAACCCCCCGGGTTATTTAAGAAGAATATTCTTTACAAAAACTATATGTTTATATATCTAAACTATTTCCCCTATTTTTTTAATAGAACTGAAATTAATTTTGAAATAATTCATGTAATATATGAATTAAAACTAACAACACTTTATTAATTCATAATATGGACATTACAAAAAAAATAACACAAAACTATGTTTTGCACACCATGGATTATTACCCACCATGGATAAATTACATCCATTGAAAGTGAATAAATAAATATGGGAAAATATATAAAAAAATAGTCATGACTAGGAAATCCCCTAGATCATCTTCAACCTTTATTATCACTAATAGTCAAAAAAACCTATACTGAGGAAAATCTGTATGAAAGGGGAAAGTATTATGAAAAATCTATAACATGAAATAATAATTATACCTTATGAAGTGAGAGTGGAATGAAAAATTGATTTAGTAAGTGTATATATAAAGGAAAGAGATCTGGTAATTGAAAATATAGTCTCTTTTATATATCCAGTAGGTATACTAATGTTTTGTATTGATTAGTATAAAATTTAATATAATATAAATCGTAATTAAATAAAAATATGATATTAAAATATTATAAATATTTTTTTATTTTTTTATATGTTAAATATAGACATTAATATTATTTTTATAACATTATATGATAAAATTCAAATAGATAATTTAATATCAATGGACTAGTAAAAATAAATTATAGAATATTAATAAATAATTTTATTTGTATGTGTTAATTAAAATTTTGTATAAAAGTAATATTTCCATTTTTTTTAGAACCATTTAATTAATTAATCTATTATTTATCCTAATGGAATACATTGAAAAAATTTCAAATATTATTATATATTAACTAAAAATTAACATCTCTTATGTTCGAAATTAATATGTAATAATATTAAGAACACTGAATGTTAAAAAATGACATTTTTTAAATAAATAATTTTTGAATTATATTTTTTATTTTCCTTTAAAAAAATCTAAATTTTAGAATCAATATGAGATAAAAAATTAATTATTTTCTGGATTTAGGATTACAAAATTTACATAGTATTTATTTTTGAGATTTTTTTAAAAAAGTTTATTTTTAGATAAAAAATACTATTTTTTCAAAAAAATATAATTTTTATAATTATGTATGAAATTTATATAATATTAAAGAAAACCTTTTAGTGAAAAAAAAAATTATTTATGGAATAAAATTATCCATTTTAAAAATTATTTGAACTTAAAAATCCTATGCCCAACAGTTTTAGAACTATATTAAAATATCTCTTTGAGAAAAAAATCAGTATTTTCTTATAATTAAATGTTTTGATGGTGAAATTCGGTTTGGATTTCATTGAAAGACAACTAAATATTATTAGTTTTATAATAAAAAATATCTTTCATGAAATCAATATCAATAATAAGCTTATCTTGTTCATAGATTTTTAAACTTAATAACACACTTTTCTAAAAAACCATTTTTTACGTGTTATGTGTGTTTATTTTAAAATTAATATTTCAGACCCTTAAAGTTTTTTGGTAAAATGATTTAAAAATATGAAATCATAAGGTTCAAATTATTTAAAATGTTTAATATTATTTTTTCATTAATATTAATTAATAATGTTAAAAATAAATTACCAAGGTAAAAGTAAATTAGGGTTAACGTAAAAAAGTTAAAATAAAATGCCTAAAAGTACACTAGGATACCTCGCTAAAATAGCCTTCCCTTCACATTTAAAATGGTAACACTTCCAACACCTAAAGACCGGCATATACATCTAATTTATTATTGAAAATATTCAACATGACTCCCCCTAAAACCATATAACTCATTAAAAATCTTATGTTTACCATTAGTGATCATATGTACTGAATTTCCAAGGATAATTCTAAGGAAAATTCAAGTCACCAATACGAGTATTATCAACTACTTAGATTTTATTCATAATTATCTTCATTAAAACTTATTCTGAACATGGTAATGTGATCATATTAGTATCTGATATATGGAAAAGTGATATTTTATTATTTTTATTATCATTATCTATTCAAATCTCTCATCTATGAGGGAAAATGAAATTGTCGCTCATACGTACGTGCAGACTACCACCTCCGTAAGAAACAAAATTAAATTTTCATCCCCACCCATAATTTATGGTTACTATAATGGATTTAATGTGGATATATGATTTTTATAACATGTTTAAGATTATTTATATGTCACATTATCACTATATAAATACATCCTCATACTCAATACTTAAAATCTGTTACCATTTAAGTTGATTTAACCACATATGTAAGTGATGTTATAATGATTATATATCGAATGATTATGGGATGTAATATAATTTTATTACCATTTAATAATGATATATTTAAGATGTTTTAATTTTTCTGTAATTTTTTTTAATATTTAAATTATTTATTAATATATCAGTTTTCGATTGTTACACATGTCAAAAACTAATTCATCATGACATCCATTTTCACATTCCATGTTCATGTATTCAAAATAATAAAAAATTTACTTAATTAATCATTTAAAAACAATTATTATTATATTTTTAATTATCTATGAATGATTACCTTGAAACCACTTAGTGAGAATTTATCCTGCCATTGTGAAGTTTATATAAATCAATCAACCGAATATTATAATAACTTATTGTAAAAATAAGGGAGGGATAAATAATATATTCATAATAAATGATAATAAATGAAGTATATGAGAAGTTAATGTTTTTCAATATGGTTATAAAATATTTTATTAAGGGGTTTTTTTTTATTTTAAATTTCTTGGGGATTATTTCTTAAAGTGCACTATGATACTATTAATATGGTGTGATTTCTGGTTAATGAATATCCTTTAGCATATTCATATGGTTTTAAGAGCCATGTCTTTTTTCTTTATTTAAATTTCCTTATATTTAAAAGGTACCCAAAATGAAAGTGGTTTAGATCAAAATACTACTCAAACTGTAAGGGTTTCATTTCCAACCTTTTTTTAAAATCAATATTGTTCTTGAAAGATAATACATCTACAGAATATGTATTATTTGAAAATAATCCTATATTTCCTTTTTATATTCATGGGATTTTATATGTTCACTCGATATTTCATTTGCAATGAATCATATTTTACCCAAATTGTTTCATTTAAGTGAAACTGACCTCATCTCTTCTTTTCGGTCAAGGGAATCCCTTTTTCTATATCTTAATTAATTGGGTGATTTTTAAAATGTCTTTATATAAACCTAAATAATTTATTGGGTTCATTTTTTACTAATTTATCTTCATCAAAAAATTGAAAATAACTTTTTAACATTTTACATATTGGTCATTTTCATCAAAGTGTAAAAAAATATCTTTTCTATGTTTTCCATGTGAACACCTCTTTTCACTACCTTCGTCATTTTCTATAATACTTAATTTATAATATTTAAGGGTTTTATAAAATAAAATATTATTCTCCATTATTTATAAATATTTCTACCTAAAACATTTTCAAAATGATCATCTATGTTTCTTATTTCCAAATTATTTCCCTTAATGCTCTTAAAAAATGATTTTATTGAAATATATATACTTTGACATACATTATTCATGATCAATTATATTCTTATAATGTAACCATCTGCCTTATTTCTTTGGAAGGCCTATATATTGTCCTTAATTTTTGGGGAATAGTCTATCAATACCTTTTTATTTCCTAATCGAAAACTATGTATGATCCTAAATTTTCACCGAATACCTTTCTTTTTTAAATAACCAATTTTTGATTCACTTGATTGATAGGTGTTCACCAAGATTTCATACATTAATTGATTTGGGGAAATTTTTGACATACCCATATACCCTTTATATGTATTGTTTAAATACCAAATACTTTATTATTTTTATGGAATGGTAATTACATAGAAATTTACTTTATGTCATTGGATATCCATTTATTTTGTAGGTGTTTTTCATGTTAGGATTATTTATTTAATTATTAATAATTTCTTTTGTAAAACAATATGAAACATGTTTTCCTTACATGGGTTCTTTATGATGTTTTTAATGATACCTATTTTCCTTTTATGGTTTCTTTATGCTATAAAACTGAATGATTTTCATTTGGAAAGTTTTATGAAACCCATTTTATTTCCATGGGTTCTTTATGATGTGATAAGTGAATGTTTTTCTAGTGGCACTCAAAAGTATGGATGGCCACGGAGTGGGGTCCCATATAGCCCTCCAATTCATTATATCAACATTTATATATCATTATATAAGTATTTAATAGTACATTTTTGCTTCACATAAGCAAGGTAACTATGGTGTGGCTCATATTAGTAATGTTCTCTATACTAATTCTTGTACCAAAGTTGAAAGATTTTTTCATAGTTGTATGCTTATTCTCATGACCGTTTCAAGATATCATGGATTATGTTTATTTACCAGCCTTAATTTCATAGTTCATTATTCTTGGTTATTGATCAGATTAAATTTATATTTCACAAACTAGACATGTCTATAAAGTCATATCATAGTGGAATTTTGGGTTTGAACCCATAAATATAGCTTACAAGAAGTCAAACTAATGGTAAAAACCATTGGGGAAGGATTCCTCATGGTCACTTTATTTTTTTAGGTTTGATAAAATAAGTATCTAGGGATTAATCCAAATTTAATGGAAGGGTTCAAGGTCAATTTCAGGTTATCTGAAAAAGAGTAATCATAAATCTAGCTTGGGATAGACCAATGTCTTAGGCTGCAAAGTAGTGAAAATGTCATCATTTGATCTTGGTCTAACCAATTGGATATACCTAATATGGTAACAACTCCTCAGTATATAGATATTTTAAAACCTAAGAATAAGAATCTTGGCTTCTAGAAATGAATAATTACATGGTTTTGGTCATACCCATCTCAACTAAAATTTGTTCAATGATCCTTTCAAATGAACCTCTGATGGACAGGGTAGTAGAAAAATAAACAGGATTGATTTTTTTAAAAAAAAACTAATTAATATCCATAGGGTTACCAAGTTTTGATTCAAATGTTCATTAGGTTCATGACTCCCCTACTCTCAACCCCTATCCCTAAACTAATTAGCCATGCATGATAGAATTGAACGAAGGTAGGGAAATGTGTCACAGCATGCTTTACATGAAAAATATACCACATAAATTAAATAAATCCTCAATTGAAATCATAAAATATAATTTATATATTTCCTTGAATGAAGAAACGATAATGAATATACTAGTAATTAACATTGAACAGTAATTATTATTAGATTTAGATGTCAAAATTGAAAAAAACAATAAACGAGTCTCGAAAGAGGAAATAGTAGAAAAGGAATGCTTGAAATAATAAAAGAAAGAAATATAAATAGACAAGAATGAAAGTGAGAAATAAATATAAAAAAATATATATAAAAAGTTATGCATCTCAAGTCCTTATGCGCTTCGACATAACTAGATATATATAGACCTCTACCAGTTTATCTCATGTTCTGTAGTCACATCATAAAAAAGATTTAAATGATTTTTTTATTGAGGATTTCATAGCATTTAATTTTCTTTCATGTTGTATACTTTATATCCATATTAATCTCTAAATATTATGGATATTATGGATTTAAAATGATTAATATTAAATGGTAATTATGTCTCATACTTTTCATGACTTGTCTTGAGTTCACTCTATGTTTATTTATTTGGTTTTGGATTTGAGTATTTCATGATAATTAAATAGGATTTTCACTATATAATTTCTTAATTACTTGTATTTAGGATTCATGGATTTCAATTCAACTGGAATGTGGTTCGATTGAGAAGTAAATGTTATGTACTTCATATTCACAATGTTTAATGATCATTTTTCTAATTTTTCAGCATGTCCCCCTTTAATTCTTGAATTTTCATTCCTTTCAAAAAAACCTGTGTAATTAAAAAATAAATCATGATTAAACATTAAAAAAATAATCCAAACTATGTATATGAATTCTAATTATCAACTTCCCTCCACACATGATCATTTTCTTATGCTAAAGAAAAAAAAATTCTCAATATATATTCCAAAAGAAAAAAATCTTAAACTAGAATCAGGCATTACAACAACAAAAAATAAAACTAAGTGTAATAAAAAAAATTGAGTCCTCAAAAATCAATCGTATAGATAAAATCAGTCATGCCTCATAGTTAAATTATTTATTCAGATTATTCCTTGTTTTAATTACAATTTCATAACTATTCCTTAAAAGATATACCCATTTTGTAATTTACCTTATGATAATTCTTTCTCACCACTCAAAGAAAAATAAATAAGAGTTATTCTCATACTTTGATTACATGTTCCTAACCAAAATCTTCCACTAGTTCTATCATCTCCACTTCATAAATACAAATATAAAATTAAACATTAGGGTTTAGGAAATAAAGATAAAATATCTCTAAGACTGAGGGTGTGTGGGTTGAAGATAAAAATCAAGATAAAATGGAATGGCTATATCTATAGTAATATGAATCATAATCATGAATAATGTAATGAAGTAACTCCCTATAGAAATAAATGTTTACATGCTCCAAACAGCGCAAATTGGGTCTATGAATATGTTAAAATAGAATAAATAATGTTCCATGTCCCTTTATATTATTCATTTTTTTTTTGAAAATCATGTTTAGGAAAGATCTCACATCCATCACCTAACTATATATGATCAATCATAAGATTCATCAGTCTTGTAATGGTTATTTTTTACCTTCCTAGTATGCAACCATTTGTTTAGGAATAGGGTATGCATAGAAATGTTAAAGGTAATCATGAACCATGTCATATCAATCTGGTGAAAATTCCACTATACATCTCCTCAGTACCAATATCATGTGTATGGACGAGACAAAAAATCTCCCACACTTGTTCAAAAATAAAATAATGCATTGTACAAATAGAAGGGTAGGTATGGGTAATAGGCTTGAAATTGATTCACTCTAACATGATTATTCATGGATACTATGGGATAAATAAGTATAAATATAAAGGTGGTTCTCAAGAAAAATTGCTCAGTAAAATATTTCCTCAACCATTTTAATAGTGTATTTTTTCAATCATAGACTCAATAAGATCACAATGCAGGCTTTGATTGGTTTATATTCCCTATATATCTCTCAAGAAATATGATCAAAAAAGAATATGACAATGTGGGTCTATAATCCTCACAGGTATGAGAGTATATAAAATCACTGGAAATCACTCAGGGTATAGTATCTTGTAATAAGTGAATCAAAATAAATTTCAAAAATATTTATTTAGAATAAAATTAATCAATATAGTAATCATAATAAAAGTATTAATAGTAATAAAAATGGATTTCAGGAATCTAGAACCTAAATTTGTCTTTTAATTAAATGGGTGCGTTGATTCTTTAAGTTTAAAGCATGATTTTAATGAAACATTTCTCCTAAAATAGTGAATACAAGAAATAATCAAAGTGTATCAGCAATAAATATCAACAAAGACTCCCCCACACATAAAATTAAACAGTGTTTGTACAGTTTTAGAAAGAGATGGGAGAGATAAAAATAAAAGCAAAGAAAGTAATGAAATGGTGGTAATGAATCAAAAATAGGGAATTGAGATATCCCTATAATGAAAGTTATTCCATGGGGAAAAAATTCTGGTGATTGATAATTGTGCTACCTAAAATAATTGTCATAAACAAAACACATGCACTAGATAAATAATTAGTCTATAAGGGTTAACCAATATGTAAGAAATAAAATTCCAGGTACACACAATCAATGGTAGGAGAAAAAAACTCTGATTGATGCATGAAAGGACTAAAAATAAGTTTGGGATGACCTAAGAACAAAAAATTCTATAAATATAAAGAAAAGGTCATAATAAAACAAATAAAATAAAGGAAACAAAAAAATATGGGTTGCCTCCCATGAACTGCTAACTATGAAGTCGTCATCCAAACATATGGGAAAAGGAAATAGTCTATTTTTTCCATTGGAATAAAGGTTCTGTACCTCCTATAGTAACTGGTTGTTGTATTTTCAAGCTCACAAGATCATTTTTTGGCGTTAACCACCACCAAAATATGCCTCCTATGAAGCTCATGTGGAAGCAGTAGTTGTTAGGTAGGTCATGGAGTGGGTTCCTTCTGAGGATGGATATGGACTTGTATCTCCTCAAGATGACCCTCTATGTTATCTAGATTTTTATACATCTAATGTAGTCGGAAATATGGTGGCCTAAAAGTCTCTTCAAAGACCATAGAGGATGTTTTAAAACTATACATGTCTATAGTAATTAAAAACTAAAAAATGAAAATGAGAAAGAAAGAAGCATGTCCAAAACACTATATCCCATAAATATATATGATAAATGATACATCAGTGAAAAATGGAATACAAGTAGTAAAAAAAATACCCAGTACAATTTATTTCAAGGTAGGAGTACAAGTTAATAACTAATCAGTATGGGTGGAGTCACAACTAGCTGCATCAGAAGTCCCCTCCCAAATAGTGGGGGTATGTATCAACTCTTCCAAATTAGTCTCATATATGGAGGAAGGTAATGGATTATCGATTGTTGTAATATGTGTCATAGTGTGGGGAGAAGTTTCAGTATAGGGTAGATGGGGTAAGGTTCCAATCCATACAATAGCCATATATGTAAAAGCTAGAGCGGTCAGGGGCACATTAAACAAAGATGGGAGGGAGGGTCCCCTACCCTATTAGGCCAACTCCACAACATAATTTTGATGGGAAGAATTATCAATGAGATTATAAAGAAGATATATATGGGTGGTAATGGAGGTAGTGGGGTGGTGTTCAAGTGGTTGTGGTGGGAAGATGAAGGGGGTGATGGTGGGGTGAGGCAGTGAAATGGGGTGTCCTAGTGAATTATTTTTAGAGGCGGTGGAAAATCTAGCACTGGTTCTCTAGAATGCACTAGATAACAATACAGATGTCATAGGGAATGTATAAGAAAGGTTAAATGGTGGTAGGTGGTGAAGAGGTGGTGGTATGATATGGTTCATCTTGAGAGTAAGTGGAAGAGGGAGCTGAAGTGGAAGTACAAGATGATGGTTCAATAGGGGTTGGGATAGGGGAAGCAACATTATTATCATTGTATTGTGGGGATCATTGTTATCGTACCTCGATCCTCCTAAAGTGACATATCTTTTAGAGCATGAAGAGATCATTTTAATACATCTTCTAAAGGAAATTTATGGGTAGACATGCATTTACGATGCTAAGATTTTAGGAAAAATGCATGATAAAAATTCCCCATGAGAGTACCATGAGCCCTTTATACCTAGGTCTCGTAGTAGTGGGTGAACTGCAAGTCCATGTTGATGGCTAGGCTACCCAGGGAAGAAGTGATGATGAGAAACTCAATCTATCAAATGCTACAATGGGCATCCCTTTTGACTAGCTTGGAAAGACTGAGTTCTCGGTGAAGAATTTGTAAGGTGGCACCCCATAACTAGGTGATTTTCACCATGCGTGGATTTTGATTCTTCATGGGTATCCGGTCTAAAGCTGAAATCTCCTAGAGTGAGCTTCGAGGGCCTGTCACTAAGGGGAAAGGTGATTTGTACCATGTCAAGATCATGCATGGCCAATAACATTAGGAAAAGCTTCTTCGATGTCTCCTCATGCACTTGGGCGATGATAGAGAGGTGCATCCGGCCCAGAAAATCAATAACCTCCTTGTGCATGTGGATGTGTTCTATAACCGTTAGTTACAGGGTCTTGTTTTGCCACATCAGCTTAGTCTAGAGATGTACCGAGCATACCTAATGCTCTGGTGCAATGAAATAGAGGAATGGGTGTAGGTGTGAGTATGGGGTATCACCCTTTGTTGTGATAGAATTTCCCTCAGATGTGTGGTGGGGGAGATTCAATGTTTTCTTCTTGGATGGAGGAGGATCACTATCAAATTGGGCTGAATTATTCACCATTTTGGTTCAGGACATCTTGGATAGAAGTAGATAACAGGGATAAGGTAAAAACATGAGGGTGCAAGAGGATGAATAGAGGAGGAGAAATATTTTTTTAGTGGGATCATAGGGGAGTTAAGTGGTTAAGTGGAGGGAAGAGATCATTGGCAGAGGAGTGGTTAGGGGTGATGTCCTCTCTTAACACTAGGTTCATGGATTTTAATATTTCGATAAGGTTTTCAGGTCGTGTATTTAGTAAACGATGTGTAAGGCTAGTGTTTTATATTTTTTGAGCCTGATGTTTCACATTGTGTATATTCAGTACACAACATGAATCTTATTTTTATTTTATTTTATAAATTTTTAATTTTAAAATTTTAGGAAAAAAGACTCTAAACCTTCTCTATCATTATAAAACCGCAATAATTTATAATATAACCTAACCTAGTTTTCCTCATAGATAGAGCTTTGTATATTTTCTACAGTTATTCATACTTCCATTTAGATGGTTTTGAATATAATGAAACACCCCTCATAGAATGGTTCTTGAAAAAATAGGGTACGAATGGAGGAATGAAATTCCTCTTCATAGGTTTAATGAAATTCAATTTTTTTGTGAGAATTTTATCCATTTTCAATAGGAAGTAGGATTTTTATGGTGACCTTAATGGTTATATACAACTCTTTTTCATCATTAAGAGAGATGAATTGATAATTCAATTACCCTCTACCTTCCTCAGCATATTTTACCAAATTGAAAACAACTTGATCCTCTCTAACACTGAATATCAATATTATTTATTTTACATCAATGAGAACCTTCCTAGTTGTGAGAAATGGTCACCCTATAATTATGGGGACATCTCTTTATTCCTCTATATCAAGTATGAGGAAGATAGGAGAAATGATAAGTTTTCATAACTTTACTATGATTTCCTCATGTATTCCCTTGAGGTTGATTGAATGAGAGATCAATAAGTTGGAGGGACACTATTTTTTGTTTTAATTCTCCAAGCCCCATATTTTTTAAAAAAGATCATAAGTATGATATTGATACTTTCACTAAGATCGCACAAGGATATTTCAAAATTTTACATCCTTATAGTGAATGAAATTGAGAAACTTCTAGATTATTTCATTTGGGAGTTAACTTTCACCAAAAAAACTACAGATCATTCTTCATTTATGGAGATGACTCCTAAGTCCTCAATCTTATTTTTACTTGAGATCAAATATTTAAAAAATATTTCATAAGAATTCACTTGATCAATTTCATCTACAAAGGGGATGTTGATGTGTAGTTGTTTAACCATCTCTAGATATTTTTTGTAATGTCCCTCTCTTATAGATAGTCTCATACTATTAGGAATGGGGGGTGGGATTATATAGTGGCGGTGACACATATACATCATCACTTTTAGGATGATCCAAAACTAGAGCTTTTCAGTTTGTTCTACCTATTTATTTCTCTCCTGGATATATTTGTTAGATTCTTTTAACTTATTTTCCACACCTGAGCATGGTCTTTGAAATTCCAGCATCTTTACACTCCTAATAATTATAGCCTTAGTCCCCCCTCTTGGATGGGTCACAATATTACAGGGAAACATACATGGTAATCAATCTGAAATTGTATTAGAAACTAATCCCAATTAATGCATGTGGTTGTGCAGGGTATCCCTTTGGTTTTGAAACTCATTATCTTAGGTTTTCATCCTTTGATATGCTTTTTGAATTAAGATGGTGATAAGTCTTTCAATATTGTATTTGAGAGATTGGTATTGTTTGGTGGTCTTAGTGTAGCTTAAAATAATTGTTGTTGTTTAGAAGGTGGAAACTATTGAGCTCAAGGGATAAAAGGTTGTCGTTGAAAATTTTATTGTGGTCGAGCAGTGGGACATTGATGTGGGTGCCTAGGTAGTTACTGATTCATTTGTTGTTCTTGTCTACTCCTCTTCTGATAGTAACATTTGTTAGGTTGTTGTGGCTACTAATCTGGTATCTACTGATAGTATTGTTGTTGAAATCATTTGGTATGTTTAAACTACTAATTTAGTTGATTGGAATTGAAATAATTACAAAATTTAATTCAAGGTTCCTTTATTACTTTCATGTATTCCTGATAAGGGTGTGGGCATCCACACATTTCACAACATCGTATTTTCATCAAAGGTTCAAGAGGTGTTCATGTTGGAGAAGTTAGCTAAAACAACTCTAGATTCTTTATAAGGGCTTAAACTTGGGCTGTTAGGTAGGTACTATCCTATTAATAATGGATTCAACCCTTGGTTGTTACATTATCTCTTTTCCATAGACTATAATATAGGTAAATTTCATCCAATAGTGTGCGGAAAATTTTGTGTGTCTTTAGCATGAGTATGCCTCCAGTAGTGGTGTCTGCAACTGTGCGTATGGTAGGCTGGAGTATTTGATAGAATGTTCATGATGAAGCAACACATGGAGTCTATGATGTGGTCAATTAATATTTAGATCCCTGAATATGTCCCATGCTTCCCAAGATAATTCTCTATCCACGTAATTTAAATTTTGAATCTCATTTCTGAGATTCCATGTTCGGATTTGTGGGAGGTATTTATCCAAAATTTTCTTGGCTAAATCATCCCAAATTGTGAAAGACTCAGGATCGTCACTCTTAATACAATCCTTATGTATTTTTTATAAGGATATCAGGAAGACATGGAGTGTGATTTCATCTAATGAAATACCCATGATGTGAAAGGTATCCCAAACCATGTGGAAATTTCAAATATATTCATGGGGGTATTTACATTAAATTCCAATAAATTTCCCCATGTTATAGATCATATGAATGAGTCTAGGTTTCATTTTAAAAAATTCACCTAAATGGGTGGGCACAATTTGATAGGCATAGCACCACCAATGGATGGAAATTCGTAATCCAATATGGTGTACTCCTATAGTGATAGTCACACATCCTGAAGTTCATGTGGGGGAATATTAAGACATAAGAGGGTGTTGAAATGCAAGATCATTGTGTTTAGACACTTTGTACCATTAGAATGGAACTAAAGTTTGTTCGATTTGGGTATCGAAAGGAAGAAAGTATTGTTTTTCCAGGATCCTAGAATGAGTCAAGGGACCCTTGTGCATGAACTAATCCAAAATATATCATACACAGGTTCTAGTCTGTGAAAACTAATTTATAAAATGAAAAGCGGAAGGAAAATAAAGAAAGGGATGAGGTAATCCAATGTTTGTACCATAGTTCATTGTGCCTAAGAAAAAAATCCCCAACAATGGTTCCTAAATTTGACCAGCCTACATTAAATCATTGATTTCACATGGGTGTTCACTAGAATAAATTTATATTTACAAAACTATAGTTTTCTATAATGGTATATCAAAGTGGAAGTCCTAGGTAAAACCCACAGAGACATCTTTAAATAAATCAACCCATTATTAAGAACCTTTGGGGTAGGATTCCTCATGGTCACCTTCGTTTTTTTGGTTTTATGAAACTTATTAGACAGGGATTAATTCAAATTGAGAGGAAGGGTATAGTGTTAATTTTAGGGTATCTTCAAAAGGGTAATCATAAAGCTTGATTGGGATAGACCAATGTCTTAGGCTGCAAAGTGGTCCCGAAGTAACCAATTGTTATTGGTCCAACCAATTAGATCTACCTATGTGTTAAACTACTCTATTATCCATAGATAGTTGGAAACCTAAGCATAGGAATCTTGGATTATAGATAGAAAGAATCACCGGGTTTTGGTCCTACCCTATTCAACTTCAATTAGGTCAATGATCCTTTAAAATTCACCACTCATGGTCTGGTTGGTTTAAAAAACAATATTGAATGTTTTTTTGAACATAATTACTATTCATAGGATTACCAAATTTATATTCAGATATTCATTAGGTTAAAGCCTCCCCTACTAATGTCCCCTAACCCTAAGAGGATAAGTCATGCATTAAGAAATTTAATGAAATCACATAAATAGATCACAACATGATTTACATGACCAATAGAAAACTTAAATGAGAGAAATACATAATTAAAATCATGAATTATCAATTAAATACTAACTTAAATAAAGAAACGATTAAGAACATAGTTGGGTGTCTTAAACTCTCTTGTACATCATGGTCATTGGATATATATATATATATATACCCTAATCATTTCACGTCATTTAATGTATTCATGTCTTGAACATGATTTAAATGATTTTATCATGGAGGATTTCATGGCGTGTAAATTTACTTCACATCACATACTTTATATCTGTATTAATCTATGAATATTATGGATCTCATGGATTTCATGACTTGACTTTTTTGCCACAATTAGGTTTAAAACTTTCCCCATCATCTCTTGAGTTTATTCCATGTATCTTCATCAGGTTTGGAATGATAGTCTTTCATGATGTGTAATCAGGATTCACATCATGTACTTTCTTCACACCGTGTATTTCGGATTCAGGGATTAAAATTTAGCTATTAGGTGGTCTTATCAAGGATTAAACATTGTTTACTTTAGATTCATGATGTGTAATAATCATTTTTCTGATTTTTCAGCATGTCCTCCATTGATTCTTGAATTACTATTCCTTAAAAACAAAACCTAGTGTAATATCAAATAACTCATGATTGAAAATTAATGAAATGTATCCAAAAGATATATACGAATTCATCTTATCATTTATTTACTCGTATTTCCTCATACTTTTGATTCCCATCTTATGTTATGCAAATTTATATTCTATGATTTATGATATATGATTTGTTGGTTATGAGTTTTCTTATATATTTTTATTATACAAATATGATTATCTTATGTTCACTTATGATATTATATTTTCATCGCTTATGTTTTACCTTGATGGGCATATGAACACACCCCTTTCTTATGTTTCCATTTTCCCATGTGATGAAGATGAGAATAATGTGTAAGAGGTGTATGGGGGAGTATAGTATGGCTCAACTATGGATAAATATTCACAAGGTTTTTAGAATAAGTTTCTTATATAGAAATTACTCAAAGGCACTAAACATTTCATTCTTGGGATTTTGTAATTATTTTTTGAGATATAATGTTTACCTTATGGAAATATTGAAAATTAAATGCATTTCAATCTTGGGTCTCTATAAAGACCTCCATGTAAGGTAATTTAGGGAGTAAATATATCTCTTACTAATGTAAAATGTTGAGAAGGGCCTATATGGTGATTTTCCCCCTTCTACGAGGGTTTGATGGATTATCTGCTAGCAGTTACTTTTTCATGACCTAAGGGATCCTTTCAACGATGACCTAGAATCATTATTATATCACTATAGGGAAATTTCAACTAGTTTCTAGGATACTATTTTAATTGGGATAAATAAATTTATCTTGTTCCTTTGCATTAAATGACCCCTAGTAGACCTTACCCCCCTATTCCAAAGTCTTGATATCCAAAGTAGTGATAACTTCATCATCATCCTACTAAGGAATTGAGGTTGGAAAGAGATAAAATTGGTCATAGTTGACATGAACACTTCTAGGAAAATCTTGAGTAAACATAAAGATTCAATGAAGACCCTCCTACACTTCCCTTGGGTAAGAGAGGTAGGTATTTCCTCACTCCAATGATAAGATCTGAAAACAGTTTGGGATAGTGATGGGGGTAACTGACCCCCTATTGTTCTATTGTTAATGTGATAATTGATATTACCTCATCTCCTTGAGGATCACATGGGTGATCTCCAATGTGGGAATGATTGTATTATGAATATATTATTGCACCAGGGAATCTACCACCTAGAATTAGAGGTATTAGGTTGGAGATAGTGGGTGATATGTTCGTGGGGCCATACGGATCATCATAGAATAAATATAAATCATGGGTGATATCAACTTGTGATTCATAGAAACATAGGATGACCTATAGTTTCCCCTAACCTATCTATGGAACATAATTATTGAAGGTTCATTTGGTGATGAATAAATTGATGTTTGTGAAATAAAGAAAATTGAATGAAGAAACATCACATAATCACCTATTTACAACATAGTTTAGAGACAGAGCATCAACACATTGTCTCTTACCTGCCACATAGCTCTATGAAAAATCCACACCACACCACCACATACCCATTGTGTGGCTCTAATACAGACCATCAACCCATAACTGGTTACCCACCACACGGTTCTAATGAGAGCACACACCAAATCCCCCACCCCACCTACCTCCTACCTAGTCTGAAGACTAAACCCACAACCACAGAACTCATTACCTACCACGTGACTCTAAGATAAAGCCACATAATTACGATATATACCCACTATGAAAAAATGATATAAACTATCACTACATACCTTGTAACCACAATGTGGTTCTATGGTGAGCACACACCATGACCCAACCAACCTCAAGTGTAGTCTAAATTTGGAACCCATAACCACGAAAATTCTTAATGACTCTTTGATTATATGTCAAAAACTCATCTGTTTGACCCCAAAACACATGACAAGATCATCATGAACTCCTCCTCACCATCACCCTTATAATCACCCATCAATCACACAACTATGTACTAAGATGGTGATCTAAATATGAGATCTACCTCATGGCCACATGCTCACTAAGTGTTGTATCACCATGATATTCTTAGATGAATACAATTGTATCTGATCACTCAGTAGAAATCCAATCCTTAAACCTATATATTTGGAAAAGACACTTCACAACTATGCACTCTCTACTGTGTGTCCATCTAATGTCAAATTTGGTTCTCCAATCCTTTCCTAAAAATAATTGTACATTATATTGCATGAGAGAGAGAGGAGGCACAAAATACTGGTGGGGATTAGAGTCTTATAGAGACCCTTTAGGAAATTCCCAATCTAAATTTAGACAACATTACTAAGGTCCCATTCATGATTTCCTTCTTGTGAGGGTTTTTTCACAAGACATATAGGTGTAGAATTCCATCTCTACATACTTATCACGCACATAGTAACCATGTGCTCATCCTTGGCAGAGCTAAACCCATGGGCCCTCTCTCACTCAAATACCAATTAAATTCTTCTCCTTCGGATATCCCCTAGTTAGATTAGTCTAACTCCACCTGGATACATGGTGGACCAATATCCTTGAAAAATTACCCAGGTAGAATCACAACCCTTGTGAGGTCCCTAAGTAGGTCATTCCTCCATTCTCTTATATACCACACGGGTCTGCCTCCACCATGAACAAACCATGTGGAGTATCCTCCACCCTGAGCTAACTATGTGGACGATCCTCTACCATGATCTAACTGCATAAACTAGACTCCAACATGATCCAACCACAAGGACTATCCTAGTTTTGGGTGTATGAGTCCTTCCTTCCACCAATGATTTTGTAAAATATATGTAATCACCCTAGGGATTCATTTTTTCAAGGAAAAAATTAAAAGGGAAATTGAAACATATTTTAAAGCCACTAAATATACATAATTAGGCTATTGGGAATGCTAGAGTTCCCCTCATTCGATCATGCATACCCTTAATAAAAGTAGCATCCTTCTTGTCACTAATTTAGGGGTAATCAAGGGGATTTTCAATCATGAATTCCCATTATAATGAGGTACCTAATAATAAATAAGATGGTGATAAATTTCCTGAATCAACATAACTTTCCTAGTTCCTGATTCTAGTCGATGATCCATGTGTTGTTGGGAATCTTTCCTAGGTGTAAGACCCAAGATGGTTCGCATTGATGACTTCATCACTACGAATCATCAAGTAAGTTGGGGAGAGAAAAAGGGCTTTAGGAAACATCCATTATATATACAACCAATAAATAGAAGGGTAGTAAAAACTCATGAATATTCCCCACTAATACTATCCTAGTTCTAGAGCAACATTCCAGACCTCTAATCTGGTGTAATCCCAAAATCTCTCTCTACCTTCACCTAAGTCAGTGATTAGGTAAGGCATCATGGTAAAACCATATTCATAATTGCGACTCAATCCTCTTTCCTTACACCATTCATGGAATAAATATCCCTACATCATGACATTAAACTATATACCCAACATCCTAGTTGTGTGAAATAAAACATCATAACAGCATCCTTACTATAGGATGTTAGAAATCATCATACTATATTACCACTTGACCTTAAACTTTATAATTAAAAATATATTGTATTTTATTCATATCAAGTAGAATACGTGGAAAAACTCTTAGAGGTTAAACCCATCATAGAAAACCTATCATACCCACCCTCATGGATAAAATTCCTCATGAAAACACTTTTGTCCTCCATTGATGGGATATATTCCCCATGAGTTTGTACATCATTACTCATTGGGCTATATTCCCTCTCAAAACTCACTTTTTACCATTACGGTCATATCACATTTGTATCATATTCTCATTTGGAAACATTCTTAATGAATCTATGCTCTACATAGAGGTAAATAATCCCTTTGAGTATCATCATGTTTCCTTTGTTACGCTATATTATAGATGAAACCATATTCTGTTTAGTGAGTCACACTCCAGCTATCCAAACCAACCTCATACTCTACAAGGACAAATAACTTATAAAACTTTGCAATCCTTATTGAGAAATATTAACTTTATGGTCAACTTCAAAGGTTATATCATTTGTGAGTCTCAAAACAAACATTGATGGGTATCATTCACCCACTCAACCTCATAGCATGGCCTTAAATTATATGGACTGGTCTTTATCATATGACTTTAAATGGTATGATGTGTCTTGTTAAGTGGAACAAAACTATATTATTTCTAATTAATTTCTCAAGGCTATATAGGCAGCTCCATACAAGGGTCCAATCCTGACTCCATAAACACCTATCACCTCCTTGGATGGTGGTAAACATAAGTGTTCTTGGTTATATGACTTAAAACAAAATAATCACTAATTTTTTAAAGAAAAATGGATAATCTATAATACATATTAATGTTTATATCAATACATGTTAACAATCAACTGATAGAACATGGGTAACTATTCCCATAATAGGATTTGTGAAGAACTCATGAATATGAATTAAATATATAATAGAGTCCAAGATTCACAAATAATCCCCTAAAAAGATATAATGAGCCTAACCTCCTATATTTTTGATCAAAACGAACCCCTGGTGTCACTAGAAAAGTACTAGTGTCCACCTACCTTTATAAAATAGGTATTTCATAACTCAAAACCATCACAGAATGTTCACGCATTAGAGTTTCTATCAGAAAAAAATGTTGAACCTGACATGAATCCTTTAACTGTGAAAGTAATTAGTCATGAATGCATCTAATTGTGATGTTATAGTGATATGTTTTATTATTTATGTTTGTTGATCTTTACAATACCATCTGAAGAAGTACCCCCTTAAATCCAAACTCATGGAATCAACTCAATGACATACATATGTCCTAGTAGCTAGAAATATTGAGACCACAATGAACAGGAAGGAATTGTTTTGAACATAACAACTCTAATGAAATATGATGAATGAACTATTTTGGGATTAACATTTAAAATGTAAAATCCTAACTATAGAGCTCACACAATAATCACTCCTAGACATGAATAATTGCTAAAAGTATTCTCAAATTTGGTTGGTGAATAATCAGGTAGAAACCAATTGGTATATCTAACCATTTCAAGATCCCTTTCATAGATCACAACAAAAAGTAACTATCTTATATTAGAGAGGAGGTTTGGGAGGTTATACTTATCCTCACCATAGATTATGATTTTTTTAGTAGAAATCATGACAATAGTCATCATCACTAGAATCGTGAATCCTTAATCCCTGAATAGTCTATTTAGGACACCATGAGTAGGTCTCTACTCCAATCACTCAAACCTTATCAGCTTTGAGATTTTTCTAGTGGTGGAGAACCACTAATCGTATGTAGTGGGCTCATATCCCTACTTCCACTAAATAATTCTTCTACAAAACTCGGGAGGTAGTCACCAAGTAAGACCACATCCCACTTCACACTCAAAAATTCCACCAGAATACCTTAGCAGCACCAAAGTATCCATGTCAGCATATCTCACTCCTACTTGTCAAATATACCAGAATACTATAGAGACCTCAGGAGGAGTAATCAAGAATATATCTAGGGTAACCAAGTGGTTGAAACATATTCTTGTCCTTATATATGAAGCCTCTCAGCATATATTGATGGAATCATAAAGAATAGAGGGGGTTATACTCCCACTCCCATAAAATAATAAGCCCCTGTTCTTATTCCTATTAAAGAATCCCACCAAATATCCTAGTGGAAATAGAAGGTTAGTCTCATATCTCTTCCCATTAATTACAATATTGTCAACATATTCTGTAAACAATGGTAATAAAATGATATCATCAGGATTTCCAAATGTTCAATAGGGGATAGGTATATATTCCTTACCCCATCACCAAAGTATCTCATTTGTGTATATTTGAAGATACTCAAGAGAAGGAAAATATTACTACTCCTATTTTAGAGTATCTTCAGAACTTTATGGGAAATGATAAAGAATAGGATCGAGATCATTTCCCTATTATGACTAGATATCATCATCCTATGTCAAATTTCACTTCAGGTAAGGTCCATAATCTCATCAAATTTATAAGAAATCATCAGCATATTTTGATAGCTGCTTAGAAGTAAGTATATTATCCTCCCATTCAATGCATGGAAGTTAATCAATAAATATTTTTGGTGACCAAAAGGATAGCCCACATTCCTTCCCATTATGAAGAAATCCATCATTATATTCTAATGGAAAAAATAGAGTCACCTAGTATTTCTCCCATATGTGAAAGTAATTGTGTGTAACACTTAACCCCAGATTTCCAATGAAGATAACCTAAGAATAAGAATCATTGGAGTAGCCTAAGAAATTGGATCACACTCATATCCATACCCTACTCAATGTTGGTGATCTTGTGGCCCTAAAACATCCTTCAATAATATCCCAAGAACATGATAATTCATCAACATAAGGAGGAAGTATCTACAGTTGTAGATGTCCTCCCTAAAATATTGTTACCAGTAGCTTTAAATGTCCTCCATATAGTGTCTTCCATAAAGGTTCTCTTTGTGGAATTATTATGGTCTATCATGGGATCTCTTCTCATGATAAGATCTAAAATATTCCTCCTTGAAGTTGTAAGAAAAATCAATAAGAAAATCCTCTCCTTGCTACATCCATTATTTTCCACCCTCAAGGTCCTCTCTAGAGTACGTTCCACAGAAATCCTCTAAGTAGTTGGACATTAATCCATAAAGAAATTACTCCCTATAATTAAGAATATGAAAATGACTATGGATTTCCTCCCCATGTAATTATCTATGTTTTTCTTCCCCATAGAGACATCTCATTTTGGAATGAATGTTCTCCCCTTGTTGAAACTACTCTGAGAAGTCCCATATATTGAGAGGCACTCAAGAGATTCAGGACAACTCCTCCATGTTCCTTATATCTGAATATTATTAAACCTTATTAACCATAATATAGTTCAAGGATACCATAATTATTTATACCTCATTAATATAATCATCCCATTGATATTAAGGAGTTGATTATAATAAATCATGTTCCATTTGATAAGGACTTCGGAAAATGACCACTCTGGTCAGAACAAGTAGAGGAATATCTCCTTGAAAATTAAGAAAATATAGCAATCATGAGGAAAGAACTAGCCAAATACTATATATAAATTATGTTCTATCTTATATTTACTTCCCAATATGATATTTTAAATACTTTTATAAAGTTATTTATAATTTATCATCATCAAAATTTATGGATGAATCATCATTTCATGATGTAAAAATATATTCTTTATGATGAATATGAAAACCATGTTATGTAAATAGAAGAGATTAACTACCAGATTGACTTGGGGACCCTTTTAGTTACCCAACACCCAAATTTAGAAAGGCAGTGTAGATACCTACAAAATTCATTCCTTAAGTATTTTAAGAATCTATATCAGTTAATTTTCAACCCTCCATCTGATGTAAAAAAATCATAGGATGAGGTGAACATGGAGAATTTTACTTCACTATGTTCTGAATCAATAGAGTCCACCAAGAATGGAATCATGCGATGTCATTTATTTATGCTAAATATTATGAACAAGCTATGTAAATGCTAGATAGTATATCAACAAAAACCCTTTTATGTCCAAATCCCAGAAATAGTAATTTATTGTTAATGATCCATCGACAGACTCCTACATCAGGCATCTAGAGAGGTTGAGAAGATAACAACTCAGAACCCTCACTCATAGATCTGGTTCTAAATTCATAAACATTAAATTTTTAACTTCTATGCTGAATAAGGTGAACTAATTTTTTCTTAATCTAAATGTACAACATAAAATATAAATATTGGATTATGTACATGCCCATGGATAGTTTAGGTTTAGAGTTTATAGAATTGGGAAAAAAATACAATATAAATAACTCATATGACTTTAGATGAACAGTTATCGAATTTAACCCAACATTTTTTATTCCACATTAGGTCATCAACATCATCCTTGGGAAATACCTTAAAGACATAGTCTATTCAATGTCATTATTTAAAACCTAAGGAAGAGGAAAACATAAGAAGGGTGATCTCAAAAGCATAGTAAGGGTGAACATAATCATTAATAATTTAATATCATCAATGATAATAAGAAGTCCATAAGGATATGATGAAAAAATAATAGTGTATGGGAGAATCATAAAATAACTCATACCCATAAATACCGAGATCATAAAATATGAAAACATGAAAAAGGAAAGAGTCATCAAAATCAATAACAAAGATCCATGAGATATCAATATTGATTATAAGAAGCATTACAAACTCATAGCAAGAAATTAAATCCCTTTTTGGTAACATTGAGCATCATTTTCAAAAAAAACAATTCAATATACTTTTAATTGGAATAACCATTTGGTTAACTTCAAATATAATCATTACCTAATTCATTGGCACTTTATCTAGGTTCACCCATTATTTAAGCTATTATGGGCTTACCCAGTGCTATTTGGCCCACCCCAAGTTAAGTTGTGATGGGTTTACCTAGCACTATCTAGGTCACCCCAAGTTAATATGTAATGGAATTACCCAACTCTATATCGTCTAACCCATGTTAAATTTTAACGGGCTTAACTAGTGTTATCGTCCCCCCATATGTTTTATCTATAATATCTAATAACCAAAACATGAATAAAATACATATAACTTTCATCATAAAAATCACATAGATATTTATTATTATTTTATAACCTAATAAACCCATGTATTATAAATATTTTTTCATGTAAATATCTTTAAAACATGATTAACATGTAGAAATGAAATGGTGTTCATAACGATGTCTTTGAAAATTGGTTAAACCAATGAAAATAAATGGGTTCCAAAACAATCTCTTTGAAACTATATTAACATATCCATATAAATAATAAGCATGGTTTCAATAAAAAATATACCCATTAGAGTAAGAATAAACTATTTTTTTCATTGATGAATAGAAATATCACAAACATATCATTAAAAAAATTCTTCAGGAAAATATATTTTTCACTTTTAAAATTATTTTTTTAAAACATAAAACTTTTTTTAAATCCTCTTATTTGAAACTAATTTTTAAAAACCATGAATTTCCAGATTATTACGAAAACCATAACCTTGTAACCATATAAATTAGGATTTAAAGAAATTTCATTGGGTAAATTCATACATTTCATACAAGGTAAAAATGATATTCATTTTTCAGTGTAAAAAGTTTCAAAATATACTTTTTTGAAAAACCACAAGAAGATTATTTTTACGTTTTTATTAAAATCCAAACTAGATTTTTTTTTAAACAACATAAATATTCCATTGAAAAAAATCAAAATTTCTTTAATAAATTATTTTTAATAGGTTAAAATCATTTTTGAAATAATTTTTCGAAAATATGGTTTTGGAAGAAAACAGATTTTCGACCGAAGAGGGAAATGAAGTTGATTTTTCTTAAAAACATTTACTGAAATAATTTAAGTACCGATGAGTTTAAAATGGAAATTTTACTTAAAAACATCATAAATAACTAGTGGATAATAAAATTAATTAGTTTCTTTGGGGATAGATCATAATATTTCATCATTGGAAGCATAATCATAAATAATACTGATAAAAAATGTGATTGTAACATAACACTCTTAATAATTTTGTATCATTGGATCATAATTCACATGAAGGAATATAATTAAATGAATTTTATAATATCATGAAAATAATTAGATTCATGATATAACTTGTAAAGGGGAATAATATACACCATATAAAATAAGATTGGGGTATAACAAAACTTTTTTCTCAAATAAGGAAAATTGTAACAAAAATCTATTACCGATTCGGTAACATTAGAATCATAAACCCCACAAAAGATAGATCCAAAAATGGATATGTAAATATTCATAAATATTAGGATAATAATAATAAAATTCATTCACGTTAATTATATTCACCAAAAAACAAAAATAAGGTGTGAACATGGCATGTATCTCACTGAAATAAAAGTGAGTCGAGAAAAAACCCTTACCTTGAGTTCAATTCATCACATGTGTCTTTATCATCATGAATAGTAAACTTTTATTAAATAATTAATTAATTAATATCATTTTTAAATGTTATTATTAATTTTATTTCACTTTTTAAAATGTTGTATACAATCACATAATTAATTAATTTTAAGTCGGATGATTTGACCATATTCGGTTTATGTGTCAAAAATGACTTTGATGGGTCGACTATGGTAAAAGAGGTTATTATTTAAACATTAATAGAATAATAATCAGGAAATAATTATCATATTTATACATTGATTATAATTTTAAAACCATTCATGAAATGTGTTTAGGAAAATTTACCGACGTTATGATCATTGAGACGGTAGGTCATACGTACGCATGAGAAATGTTTCCATTTTTCAGTGATCATTTTGGAAAGAATGTAAGTACTATTTTTAATTATAGATTAATCATTATATAATAAACAAAATTATATTTAATTATATATTCTTATATATATCATCCCTTCAATTTGAAAGGAATCACATCGTTTCAAGGAGGCGGTAGTCCACACATCCACAAATGACGTTATCACTTTTTCAGTGTGTGAATTGGTAAGAAGAAAATGATATATTATATTTACATAAAGATAATTATATCATGAATATAATTATTATTTCAGTTATATAATATATATTCATTATAGTTTCCATTATTACCTTCCACGTAACACGTTAGTGAAAAACGCATCACATCACTTCGCAAGGTGGTAGTCCAGCGTGCACATGAGCGATGTTATCGTATCCCTTATGAAAATGAATATAAAAAGGGAATATATGATATCTTGAATCTAGAGGTACAATTGTATCATAAATATCATATATAAATAGTATGTCTATCATGTTGTAGTTGGTTCCTTAGAACCAACTTATGTGTACTTTATGATAACCTGTATTCATAGTTTTGAATATTAATATACTTATTATCACATCATGATTGTTTTTATGCATAACATAGTATATGATAATGTTCCAAGAGTAGTTTTCATGCAAAAATGAAATAGTGGTTGCCCGATATGATGAGAACATGGAAGTTTTACGAAACTATTCTTAAATTATATGTTCTATAGCCGGATGATATCATTTGAAGGACACAAAAGATAGAGGCTATCTTGGGTGGAGACTCATGGGACATTTAGGCACCATTTTGTGGTGTACGTCCTTGGAAATATCTAGAAAAATTGTTTGAGAATGAGACTTTCTAATATGAAATCTACATTTATATTTTTCTTTGGATGTTCATATATGTGGACATGTGTGATGATCCTTTGACTTAATATTATTATTAATGGGTATTATGTGTCATGTACTTAGATGTATTGATTAAAAATATGATGATAGGTGTTCGCATTGAGGTAGGATTCATCGGGTAAATCACAAGTAATATTTCCTAAATTAATAATGCATGAAAGGATTTTTCCCTTCTATTCATTAATGGAACTTTATATCTTAGGCCCTTTGATGGATGTAATAGAGCCTAAATAAATAAATGGTCATGGTGTTCTATAGGCATGATCAAATTCTATGAACTAAAAGTAATAGGAATCAAGCACAAAGGATGATGGCACAAGTATGAAACCTGCTTGATTTTAGTTATCATGATAAAGGGATTATATTACAATATGAGCATCTTTATGAGGTATTATGGAATTGTGTAATTAACTAATTTCCCAATGCGTACCTTGGCATGTTGCTAGATGATAACCTTGAACTCTAGGATGCTTCGCCAAATTCCACTAAGAAAGAGGCCTAGTGGGACACATAGTTAGTGTATCTAGAATTTCAGTTAAATAATATAATATTATTTATTATTTAACATGTTTAATAAATATTATTCCTATATATGGTTTTATAATTATTCATTTTTTCTTGATCACATATTTTATATCACCAATTATTTGAGTGAATATAATGTGAGTGGAAGATTTAATAAATATTTATTTACTCTTTATGGAATGTAATATTTATTTATTTATTGGTGAATAATTAATTAATATTTATTTAATAAACAAATAGTCATTATTTAAGGCCTGGTAAATATTTTAGAGGAGTGTAGGACCGAGTATAATGGTCCGATGAGAAATAACAAACATTAAATATTATTTGATTAAATTGTATTTAATTTATTTTTCAAGACAATCACATTACAAGAAATAATAATATTATTATTATTATTTGAAATGGAGTTCCATAGGAATAAAATAAATAATAAAGTTAAATTGTGAAATTTTTTTATGTCAACCCTATTGATATATAAATCCAATTATATTATTTTCTTATGAAGCAATTCATTTTTTTGGTTTTGTAGAACAGATTTTAAGAACCCTATCTAGAAATTGAGAGATCCCTTCTCTAAGGACATTCCCAAGAATGGAGCTCGATATTCCTCCACCTACCACTATCAAGTCATGAGAGATCCGTAAGAACACCTTGATAGTTTTTCTTGAGGTGATCAAAGGAGAATGACATAAGTGATAGGATGTATCACGCTAGAATATAAAGATTTCTATGGCCATGTTCAGTATAAGGACCCGGCCATAAAACCTTACATGATCATGAATTAAATTATTAATTCACATAGAGAATATTTTCAGATTTAGAGTTTTAGAGAATTAGTACATAACTATTACATCTCAAAAGATTACAAAGTAGACACTTCTATTAAGTTTACATAAAATAAAAACTCTTAAAAAGAAACATGTCTAGTTCCAGGTTTTAGATATCATGTCTATCCTTGATCCCATCCTTGACCCTATTACTCTTTAAGTCCTGTGGAAAACATTTCAAAAACTTGGGATGAGCATAAAAATCCCAGTAAAGTATACACAAAGAAGGAAAAATGTTAGTTTTTCAAAACAACAAGTAAACCATGAATACTTTATCAAAGTAATAATTTTCACATTTACGAAGTAGTAAATACTCTTCACTGAATAAAATATCATTACTTACCCTTTTGTAACCAGAAGATTACCATATAACCCATATAAAGAACACATAACATATATAGGTAACTTGGGACATAAACATACTTAAATGGAATAACCATACGGTCGACTTCTACACATATCACTTAATGGAATAGCCATACGGCCGACTTTGATACCCAATGCATTGGAGGTTATAACATAACCACCCATCCAGGTATTCACGGCACCACCCGTCATATGGTTTATCATGTAACTAGCCATCAAATGTCCAAGTACCATTATAAAATCATAAGACATAAAACAAATATAATGGAAAGAAAACATTTCCACATTTAAATCACAATATATCACTTAAAAATATTGACATAACAAATCAATTATCAAAACCATTTTCAATACCAAAATATAGAAAAGAGTATATGGTATTTATTTACTTTTAAAAACATTATGGCTTTTTGAGGAAGCCAAGGATAAAATAATACTTGCGGCAGCGGAAAGGCCATTGTCACCGCATACGTTAAAAAGAAACATACTTTTTGTCATTTATTAAAACGCTTCGTACAGAAAATATTCCTTTTGAATAAAAGTAAAAGTCAAAGAGGTTTATACACCGTATAAAATAAAGTTGTGTATAAAACAAAATATGCCTCAATGAAAGGAGATTGAGATGAAGTCCCATACAAAGCCGGTATCCTTAGATTAAGGATAAATAAATTACATAATTTATGTGTGACAAATTTAAATACACCCAATATAAGTGGATATTAAGTGTAAAACAATCAGAGTCATTCAAACATATTCATAGCCTGACATATTCAAGGAGTACAAGTTTAACCTAAAAGATTGAAATTGAGTTAAGAAGTTCCCTTGCAAGAGTTCGACAGCCTAACGACGTCACTTTAAAATTCATAAAATGAGTTGATGAGAGAGAAAATGGTATCTCATCACTTGGAAAAAAAATTACATCATTAATTATATAGAAGAACATATCCCTACATAAGAATATGTAAACTAAAAGGAATAACATAAAGAAGTCTTTTCAAAAAGAAGAGGGTGAAAGGTTCCTTTACTAACTTGGGTAACTTTCAAAATGTACACCCCATGAAAGAAGGACTATAAAACATTGATGTAAATACTAATAAATGAAATTATATTACACAAAGAGTATAATAATGGGCAGTACATACACCACTCAAAGGAAATGGTGGCAAATGTATCATAAATCCCACGGGAATAAAAGTGAGATGAAAAATACCTTACGAAAAATTGGCATCCTAACGGCGCCACATAAAACTTACAAAAATGGATTTATGATATCAAATAGGGTATCTCATAATATGAACATAAAAAGTACAGAATGAGTAATATAAAATAACATCCCCAAACATAAGAAAGATTAGCTTAAAAGAAATGACATAAAAGAGAGTACTTAAAAAAGATGAGATGTCGGATCTCTTACCTCAAGTCCAACTTGTCTTGTTCGTTTCTTTATATTCCTGAATAATAAACTTTAGTAAATTTATAATTTCTTAAGGACCTCATTTAAATATTATTATTCAGTTCATATCACATATTATAATGTTATAATAATTGGTTAATAATGTAAGTTCATATCATAAATTTCTGTCGATGTTTGGTACATGAGTAAAAATTGATCTTGTTGGAAAAGAATTTTCCATGTAGTTATAAGTAAATAATATCAAGAATAGTATTAATTATTTAAATATCATATATATCCATTATATATTAATTTTATACTATTCCATAACATTTTGAGGTAAAAAGAAATGAAATGCACCGTTCATGGAGACGGTAGGCCGTACGTACGCATGAACGCTACTTTCATTTCTATGGCACATTAATGGAATTAAAACTAGATGAGATATATATATATATATTAATTACATTATAATATATATGTTATATATTTCACATAAGTTCATCAATTTCATTCTTTATACATTCCATGTATTGCATGAACGAGTCACATCACTTGAGGGGGCGGTAGCCCACACTTCCTCAAATGAAATTATCGCATTTGCACAACATGCAAAGCATAAAAGTATGTATTAAATATAAAATACAGAAGAATATATAGGAAATAAATATAATATATATCATAAGTAAATATATTTTAATCATAATGGCCACCATGAGAGGTGGTAGGAGAAGATAGAACAATCATCGTTTCGTGAGGCAGTAATTCACCATCCACGGAAACAGTATGTTCTTTAACCATTAAATGGAGTTGTGTGTAAGTGTAGCTAGAATCCTTCTCATAAAAACATCCTAGTATATTGAAGATACTGGTTTTGTTACAAAAGAAATGAATAAAAAGAGTTTAGTGTGTTGGAGAAGAAAAATAAAACAAAATAACATTAGGGAAGACTTTACCTTTAAATCGGGTAACTCCCCTTGGGTTGAACCAAAACGGTTTATTGAGGAGATTTATGCCTAAGGGAAGGATTATAGGATGAAGAGAGGGATTTGGAGAGGTATAATTATCAGATTTTGGCCGTGCCAATGGCTTGAGAGGTGTGGGTTGGCACGTAGAGGTAGGGGCCTTTTATAAGAGGGAGGAGGGTCACTCTTGGAAAGTCATGAAATGTCACTTTATTTTAAAATGATTTTTGGATTTTAAAGGTCCCAAAAAGATATATTTCAAGTATAAGGTGATAAGGGTTCTAAATACACCAATCCAATAGGTTTTGGAAAAGTTTATTGCTTATATGATACATTATCTTTTCATTTTATTTAAATCGTTCATTAATGAGGTAATCGCTACATCATCATGGTGTCATAAATAAATTAATTTATTTAATGTCTAAAAATTATAAAACAAATACTATGATGTAGGAAATATTTTTATCTTTCCAATTACTATTTATATTCATAAATATTACTTGTATAACCCCATGTAAAAAATTTCTTAGTAAAACAATACATGTTTGTGACATTTTTATTTTAACTTTCAATAAAAAGTTATTAATGTCATTTTCTTACCGAAGTGTCTCCATGGGGTCCCCAAGTTGACCCATGGATTATTTTGGTCGGCCATGACTCATCCAATAAGGTTAGGAAATGTGTTAAGGTAATTTCATATTATTTTAACATTATCTTTACCTTAAATTACAATAATTACCTTTAATCGCGATTACTAAAACTTAAAAGTTACTATTCACCAAAAAATATTTTCATCCCATTGAACCAAATTTTACATCCTAATGAAAACCATGTATGTCAGACTTTTTTAAATTCAAATCACAGAGGTGGTAAAATTTCATTTAAATGAAAAATCAGTTTTTTAATTACAACTTAGTGGTTTCACTATTCATCAAAAATTGAAGTTTTTCAGAAAAATACCAAAAATTCACCATAAGCTTTATTTGATATTACTAATTCAAAAATGATTTCTATTTTACAAAATTTGAAACATATAAGTTTCATTAATCAATTTAATAATAAATTCCCGTTTTCAAAACAAATAGCGTGTTTTTGAGAAACAAAATATATCAAAAGAGTGACACTAGTTTAAGTCTAATTTCAAAGTGAAATTAATTACAATGAACAACATTGGATTAAATGGTAAAAATATATTCTAATTTAAATTTAAAATAAATTCAAAATATGATCTAATCATATAAATAAATTATATTAAAAAGAGTTTTTGAATTAAAATACAACATTTTTCACTTATTCATTAAAAATGAACTTTATTCCAAAAAATATAACAAAAACATACACAAAGTAAATTTTGATGTCCCGATTCTAAAGAAATATTTTATTTGGTCCAATATAACATATAAAATTTTCAAAAAGTGAAGTAAAAAAAGGGTTCGCCATCAAAAGGCGGTTAATCGACCTTTTGAAGAATATTAGAATATTTACGCTTAAAATTGGATTCATTCGCATTTTAATCCTCTAACATTTATTGTAAAAAAGTAAAAATATTTGACAAACATATATAATCATTTTGTAGTTAGTTCTATTCATTCCCGCCATTACAACGGCTAGGCATTAACTACCATTAAAAATGATATTATTTTATTATTAGAGTGCAACGTAAGATTTCAAAGAAACTCGTTGTTGCGTATTGGGTATGCCATCAAGAATAGCGTTCCCTTTAAAATAATATTAATATTTTATTCAAAAATATAAATAAATATGAAAAGGTAATATTCTTTATTTACCTGGGATGTTACATCCTTCCCCCCTTTTTGGAATTGCATCCTCGCAATTTTAAAATTGAACTTGGAAACTTCATTGAAAGCCCCACATCGGAAAAGGAGTAAATTAAACTATCACTTTAAAAGAAATAAAGGGATGTACAAAGGTCACCCGAGTTAACCCATACTAGGATTACATATAGGAAAACATGGACATGGAAGAGAAAACAAAGGTTTATGTTCTGATGGAGAGTGATAGAAAACAATATTAGGAGAAAGTTAACCACAAGAAAATCACAAACTTGTGATGGGTTAAACAGTATTTGATTCCCCAGTAGGAAAAGTTAACAGACAAAAATTTTGTTTTAAGTTACTTTTCATTGAGTAATTTATTTATGAGCTTAACTAAATCTTAAGGAAACATACTTACTTGTCATGTAGACTTTCATCTTTTACTATATGTCTTACACAAACTCATATTTTCTCCATAAGACGAGTATTTAGGATGAATTGTTCACATTAAGAGCGCTATAATAAACTTCTAGAGAATCACCTAATCCAAAAAAGAGAACTATATATTTCCCATGTCTTTAGACCTTAACCAAAACCAAAAATTGTTAGTACGAGATCAGATAATACCCAAAAAGGATAATCCTTTATAAAAAGAAAATCTATTCTTAATGTCCAAAATTTTTCCAACAAAACCCAATGCTCAACAAAGACCATTTGATAAACAATTTGTCCAAAAAAATTCTTCAAACTACACCAAACTAAGATTGAAGCCCAAATCTTTGAATGATTTAATCACATAGTCTTCTAAGGTAAAAATTAACATTTATCTCCAAATAACATTAGTTGCTCTTAAAGTCTCATATTGAAAACTAATTAACCTAATCATATATCCTCCATGATAGGTCAATATTTTCCTAGATAACCCAAAATCAACTTATTATTGATTCATAAAATTATATAAGTAAAAAGAATTTGTCATACTAACCAGGGACTTCACGTAGTCCAGTGGTATGTGATAAATACCAGTCACACTTTGGTTGTGGGTTTGATTCCCACAGCTTTGTCTGACGTGACGGGTTGTCACACGGTCTGCGTGTTTTCCTTTTTCCAAAACTATATAATTCTTAAACCATTCCCCAAAAAGAGATAAAATCTTCAAAAATAACCATAACATAATTTAACCTCAATTTTACCTCATGCCTTTCATCTTCAATCATATAGTAACCCATAATTACCTCAAAAGTAAGGATCATATAAACCCTAATGGTTACCATTATAATTATTACCTGAACTTCCACATCGAGTTGGTTCTCTCGTACATGATGCATCAGAGAACTCACCAAGGTTCAAGTGGTTAATAATGACTCCTTGATAGTTGGTTTAGAATAACCACAAGATTCCTCATTGAATCCCCTATTTCATCCAGTCTCTTAATCAGAGAACCACCACAGTTTCCTTAAAACCCATTGTTACTTTGGTTCCTGCTAGATCCATCCATTTAATATAACCAAAAATGTAAGTGTGAGTATATAAACAAAATTATCATGTACTAATGTGGAAGATAAACACTAAGATATACTTACTCATTCACTTTATCTAAAACTATGACTCTTTCTGAAATCCTATCCATTATGGTAATGTCACTTATGCTTAGAGAATACCGGTAACCTATAAAGTTATCTAAACCGACCTTTGATACCAACTATAAGGACCCGGCCTTAAAGCCTTACATAATCATGAATTAAATGAATAATTAAAATAGAGGATACTTTCAGGATTAGTGTTTTAGAGAATTAGGACATAACAATTACATCTCAAAAGATTACAAAGTAGACACTTCTACTAAGTTTCCATAAAATAAAAACTCTTAAAAAGAAACATGTCTAATTCCAGGTTTTAGATAGCATGTCTTTCCTTGATCCCATCCTTGACCCTATTCATCTTTAAGTCCTGTGGAAAACATTTCAAAAACATGGGATGATCATAAAAATCCCTGTAAAAGATACACAAAGAAGGAAAACTGTTATTTTTTCAAAACAACAAGTAAACCATGAATACTTTATCAAAGTAATACTTTTCACATTTAAGAAGTACTAAATACTCTTCACTGAATAAAAGATCATTACTTACCCTTTTGTAACCATAAGATTACCATAAAACCCATATAAAGAACACATAACATACAAAGGTAACTTGGGACATAAATATACTTAAATGGAATAACCATACGGTCGACTTCCACACATATCACTTAATGGAATAGCCATACGGCCGACTTACATACCCAATGCATTGGAGGTTATAATGTAACCACCCATCCTGGTATTCATGGCACAACTCTTCATATGGTTTATCACGTAACCACCGGTTAAATGTCCATGTACCATTATAAAATCATAAGACCTAAAACAAATATAATGGAAAGAAAACATTTCCACATTTCAATCACAATATATCACTTAAATATATTGATATAACAAATCCATTATCAAAACCATTTTCAATACCAAAATACAGAAAATATTATATGGTATTTATTTACTTTTAAAAACATTACATCTTGTTGAGAAAGCCAAGGATCAAATAATACTCGCGGTAGCGGAAAGGTCATTGTCACCGCGTATGTTAAAAAGAAACATACTTTTTGTCGTTTAGTAAAACGCTTCGTACAGAAAAGATTCATTTTGAATAAAAGTAAAAGTCAAATGGGTTTATACACCATATAAAATAAAGTATTTTATAAAACAAAATATGCCTCAATGAAAGGAGATTGAGACGAAGTCCCATACAAAGACGGTATCCTTAGATTAAGGATAAATCAATTACATAATTTATGTGTGAAAAATATAAATACAAACAATATAAATGGATATTAAGTGTAAAAAAATAAGAGTAATTCACACATATTCATAGCATGACATATTCAAGGAGTACAAGTTTAACCCAAAGGATTGAAATTGAGTTAAAAAGTTCCCTTGCAAGAATTCGACAGCCTAACGGCGTCACTTTAAAATTCATTAAATGATTTGATGAGAGATAAAATGGTATCTCATCACTTGGACATAAAATTTACATCATTAAGGATATATAAGAACATATCCCAACTTAAGAATATGTAAATTAAAAGACATAACATAAAGAAGTATTTTTAAAAAGAGGAGGGTGAAAGGTTTCCTTACCGACTTGGGTAACTTTCGAAACGTACACCCCATGAAAGAAGGACTATAAAACATTGATATAAATACTCATAAATGAAATTATATTACACGAAGATTAGATTACTGGGAATTACATACACAACTCAAAGGAAATGTTGTCAAATGTATCATAAATCTCACAGGAATAAAAGTGAGATGAAAAATCCCTTACGAAAACTCGACAGCCTAACAGCGCCACATAAAACTTCCAAAAATGGATTTATGAGATCAAATAGGGTCTCTCATAATATGAACATAAAAATTACAGAATGAGGAATATAAAATAACATCCCCAAACAGAACAAAGATGAGCTTAAAAGAAATGACATAAAAGAGAGTACTTAAAAAGAAGAGAGAGGTAGGATCCCATACCTCAAGTCCACTTGTCTTGTTCATTTCTTTATATTACTGAATAATAAACTTTGGTCAATTTATAATTGTTTAAGTTACTACTTTAAGGATTATTATTCAGTTCATATCACATATTATAATGTTATAATAATTGGTTAATAATGTGAGTTCATATCAGAGGTTTTTGTCGATGTTTGGTACATGAGTAAAAATTGAACTTGTTGGAAAAGAATTTTCCATGTAGTTATAAGTACATCATCTCAAGAATAGTATTAATGATTTAAATATCATATATATCCATTATATATTCATTTTATACTATTCCATAACATTTGGAGATAAAAATAAATGAAATGCACTGTTCATGGAGACGGTAGGTCGTACGTACGCATGAACGCTACTTTCATTTCTTTGGCACATTAATGGAATTAAAAATAGATGAGATATATATATATTATAATTAAAGTATAATATATATGTTATATAGGCCACATATGTTCATCAATTTTATTATTTATACATTCCATGTATTGCATGAACGAGTCACATCACTTGAGGGGGCGGTAGTCCACACTTCCTCAAATGAAATTATCGCATTTTCACAACATGAAAAGCATAAAGGTATGTATTAAATATAAAATACAGAAGAATATATAGTAAATAAATATAATTTATAAAATAAATAAATATAGTTTCATAATAATGGCCACCATGAGAGGTGGTAGGAGAAGATATAACAATCATCGTTTCGTGAGGCAGTAATTCACCATCCACGGAAACAGTATGTTCTTTAACCATTATACGGAGGTGTGTGTAACTATAGCTCGAATAATTCTCATAAAAACATCCTTGTATATTGAAGATACTGGTTTTTTACAAAAGAATGGAATAAAAAGATTTTAGGTGGTTGGAGAAGCAAAATAAAACAAAATAACATTAGGGAAGACTTTACCTTTAAATCGGGTAACTCCCCTTGGTTTGAACCAAAAGGATTTCTTGAAGAGATTTCTACCTAAGGGAAGGCTTATAGGATGAAAAGAGGGATGTGGAGATATAAAATGATCAGAGTTTGGCCGAGCCAATGGCTTGAGAGTTGTGGGTAAGGAGGTAGAGGTGGGGGCCTTTTATAAGAGTGCGGAGGGTCACTCTTGGAAAGTCATGAAATGTCACTTTATTTTAAAAAGATTTTCGGATTTTAAAGGTCCCAAAAAGATATATTTCTAGGATAAGGTGATAAGGGTTATAAATCCATAAATACAATAGGTTTTTGACAAGTTTATTTATTATATATTACATTATCTTTTCATTTTATTTAAATTGTTCATTAATGAGGTAATCGCAACATCATCATAGTGTCATAAATAAATAAATTTATTTAATGTCTAAAAATTATAAAAAACATACTATGATGTAGGAAATATTTGTATCTTTAAAATGACTATTTATAGTAAAAAAAATTACTTTTATAACCCCATGTAAAAATTGTTTTTAGTAAAACAATACATGTTTGTGACATTTTTATTTTAACTTTAAATAAAAAGTTATTAATGTCATTTTCTTACCCAAGTGGCTCCATGGGGTCCCCAAGTTGA
The DNA here is from genome assembly GCA_963277665.1 of Viscum album. NCBI lineage: Eukaryota > Viridiplantae > Streptophyta > Magnoliopsida > Santalales > Viscaceae > Viscum > Viscum album. The sequence goes on from OY728121.1 coordinate 1,124,771,789, forward strand.
CCAATCAATTGTCTTAGTTGTCCATGAATCATCCAATAAGGGTAGGACATGTTTCAAGGTAATTTCATATTATTATAAAATTATCTTTACCTTAAATTACACTAATAACCTTTAATCGCGATTAATAAAACTTAAAAGTTACTATTTACCAAAAAGTATTTTCATCCCATTGAACCAAATTTTACATTCTAATGACAACCATGTATGTCGGGTTTTTGAAATTCAAATCACAGAGGTGGTAAGAATTCATTTAAACGAAAAATCAATTTTTTAACTACCGCTTAGTGGTTTCAATATTCATCAAATTTGAAGTTTTTCAGAAAAATACCAAAAATTCACCCTAAGCTATATTTTATATTCCGAATTCAAAAATGATGTCTATTTTAAAATTTTCAAAACATATAATTTGCATCAATCAATTTAATAATTAATTCCTGTTGTCAAAACATATAGCGTGTTTTTAAGAAACAAAATATATCAAAAGATTGACACTAGTTTAAGTCCAATTTCAAGGTTAAATTAATTCCAGTGACCACCATTGGATTAAATGGTAAAAATATATTCTAATTTAACTTTAAAACCAATTAAAAAGATGATCTATTCATATAAATAAATTAGATTAAAAAGAGTTTTTTAATTAAAATACAACATTTTTCACTTATTCATTAAAAATGAACTTTATCGAAAAAAATATAACAAAAACATAAACAAAGTAAATTTTGATGTCCCGATTCTAAATAAGGATTTTATTTGGTCCAATATAATATATAAAATTTTCAAAAAGTGGATTAAAAAAAGGGCTCTCCATCAAAAGGCGGTTAATCGTCCTTTTAAAGAATATTAGAATATTTACGCTTAAAATTGGATTCATTCTCATTTTAATCCTCTAACATTTATTGTAAAAAAGTAAAAATATTTGACAAACATATATAATAATTTTGTAGTTAGTTATATTCATTCCCGCCATTACAATGGCTAGGCGTTAAGTACCATTTAAAATGATATTATTTTATTATTAGAGTGCAATGTAAGATTTCAAAGAAACTTCTTGTTGCGTATTGGGTACGCCATCGAGCATAGAGTTCCATTTAAAGTAATATTAATATTTTATTCACAAATATTACTAAATATGAAAAAGTAATATTCTTTATTTACCTGGGATGTTACATCCTTCCCCCTTTTGAGAATTGCGTACTCGCAATTTTAAAATTGGGCTTGGAAACTTCATTGAAATCCCCACATCGGAAAAGGAGTAAATTAAACTGTCACTTTAAAAGAAAGAAAGGGATGTACAAAGGTCACCCGAGTTAACCCATACTAGGATTCCATGTAGGAAAACATGGACATGGAAGAAAAAACAAAGGGTTATTTTCTGATGGAGAGTGATAGAAAACAAGATTAGGAGAAAGTTAACCACAAAAAAATCACAAACTTGTGATGGGTTAAACGGTATTTGATTCCCCAGTAGGAAAATCTAACATACAACATTTTTGTTTTAAGTTACTTTTCATTGAGGAATTTATTTATGAAGTTAACTAAATCCTAAGGAAACATACTTACTTGTCATGTAGACTTTCATCTATTACTATATTTCTTACACAAACTCATATTTTCTCCAAAAGATGAGTATTTAGGATGACTTGTTCACATTAAGAGTGTTATAATCAACTTCTAGAGAATCACCTAATCCACAAAAGAGAACTATATATTTCCAATGCCTTTAGACCTTAACCAAAACCAAAAATTGTTAGTATGAGATCAGATAATACCCAAAAATGATAATCATTTATAAAAATAAAATATATTCTTAATCTCCAAAAATTTTCCAACAAAACCCAAAGTTCAACGAAGTCCATTCGATAAACAATTTGTCCAAAAAAAATTATTCAAAGTAAACCAAACTAATATTGAAACCCAAATCTTTGAAGGATTTAATCACATAGTCTTCTGAGGTAAAAATTAACATTTATCTCCAAATAACATCAGTTTCTCTTAAAGTCTCATATTGAAAAGTAATTAACCAAATCATATATCCTCCATGATAGGTCAATAATTTCCTAGATAACCCAAAATCAACTTATTATTGATTCATAAAATTATATAACTGAAAAGAATTTTTCATACTAACTAGGGACATCACGTAGTCCAGTGGTAGGTGATAAATACCAGTCGCACTTTGGTTGTGGGTTCGATTCCCACAGCTTTGTCTGACGCGACGGGTTGTCACACGGTCTTCATGTTGTCCTTTTTCCAAAACTATATAATTCATAAAACATTCCCCAAAAAGAGATAAAATCTTCAAAAATAACCATAACATAATTTAACCTCAATTTAACCTCATGCCTTTCATCTTCCATCATATAGTAACCCATAATTACCTCAAAAGTAAGGATCATATAAACCCTAATGGTTAACATTATAATTATTACCTGAACTTCCACATCGAGTTGGTTCTCTCGTACAAGATGCATCAGAGAACTCACCAAGGTTCAAGTGGTTAATCATGACTCCTTGATAGTTGGTTTATAATAACCACGAGATTCCTCATTGAATCCCCCATTTCATCCAGTATCTTAATTAGAGAACCACCACAGTTTCCTTCAAACCCATTGTCACTTTGGTGCCTGCTAGATCCATCCATTTACTATAACCCAAAATGTCAGCGTGAGTATATCAATAAAATTATCATGTACTAATAAGGAAGATAAACACTAAGATATACTTACTCATTCACTTTATCTAAAACTATGACTCTTTTTGAAATCCTAACCATTATGGAAATGTCACATATTCTTGGAGAATACCCTAACCTCTAAAGTTATCTAAACCGACATTTGATACCAACTATAAGGACTCGGCCTTAAAACCTTAAATAATCATGAATTAAATGAATAATTCACATAGAGGATCTTTTCAGGTTTAGAGTTTTAGAGAATTAGGACATAACTATTACATCTCAAAAGATTACAAAGTAGAAACTTCTACTAAGTTTCCATAAAATAAAAACTCTTAAAAAGAAAGATGTCTAGTTCTATGTTTTAGATAGCATGTCTTTCCATGATCCCATCCTTGACCCTATTCATCTTTAAGTCTTGTGGAAAACATTTCAAATACTTGGGATGAGCATAAAAAGCCCAGTAAAGAATACACAATGAAGGAAAACTATTATTTTTTCAAAACAACAAGTAAACCATGAATACTTTATCAAAGTAATACTTTTCACCTTTACGAAGTAGTAAATACTCTTCACTAAATAAAAGATCATTACATACCCTTTTGTAACCAAAAGATTACCATAAAACCCATATAAAGAACACATAACATATAAAGGTAACCTGGGACATAAACAGACTTAAATGGAATAACCATACGGTCAACTTCCACACATATCACTTAATGGAATAGCCATACGGCCGACTTCCATACCCAATGCATTGGAGGTTATAACGTAACCACAAGTACCAGTATTCACGGAACCACCCGTCATATGGTTTATCACGTAACCACCCATCAAATTTCCAAGTACCATTATAAAATCATAAGACATAAAACAAATATAATGGAAAGAAAACATTTCCACATTTCAATCACAATATATCACTTAAATATATTGACATAAAAAATACATTATCAAAACCATTTTCAATAACAAAATACAGAAAAGAGTATATGGTATTTATTTACTTTTAAAAACATTACGGCTTGTTGAGGAAGCCAAGGATCAAATAATACTTGCAGCGGTGGAAAGGTCGTTGTCACCGCGTACGATAAAAAGAAACATACTTTTTGTCCTTTAGTAAAACGCTTTAGACAGAAAAGATTCCTTTTGAATAAAAGTAAAATTCAAAGGGGTTTATACAATATATAAAATAAAGTTGTCTATAAAACAAAATATGCCTCAATGAAAGGAGATTGAAACGAAGTCCCATACAAAGACGGTATCATTAGATTAAGGATAAATCAATTACATAATTTATGTGTGAAAAATATAAATACACCTAATATAATTGGATATTAAGTGTAAAATAATCAGAGTCATTCACACATATTCATCTCATGACATATTCATGGAGTAAAAGTTTAACCCAAAGGATTGAAATTTAGTTAAGAAGTTCCCTTATAAGAATTCGACAGCCTAACAACGTCACTTTAAAATTCATAAAATGAGTTGATGAGAGAGAAAATGGTATCTCATCACTTGGAAAAAAAAATTACATCATTAAGGATATAGAAGAACATATTACAACATAAGAAGATGTAAATTAAAGTACATAACATAAAGAAGTCTTTTTAAAAATAAGAGGGTGAAAGGTTCCATTACCGACTTGGGTAACTTTCGAAATGTACACCCCATGAAAGAAGGACTATAAAACATTGATGTAAACACTCATAAACGAAATTATATTACACGAAGAGTAGAATAATGTGAATTACATATACCACTCAAAGGAAATTGTGGCAAATGTATCATAAATCTCACGGGAATAAAAGTGAGATGAAAAATCCCTTACGAAAACTCGGTAGCCTAACGGCGCCACATAAAACTGCCAAAAATGGATTTATGAGATCAAATAGGGTCTCTCATAATATGATAATAAAAATTACAGAATGAGGAATATAAAATAACATCCCCAAACATAATAAATATGATCTTAAAAGAAATGACATAAAAGAGAGTAATTAAAAAGAAGAGAGAGGTAGGATCCCTTACCTTATGTCTGACTTGTCTTGTTCATTTCATTATATTCCTAAATAATAAACTTTGGTCAATTTATAATTTCTTAAGGACCTCCTTTAAAGATTATTATTCAGTTCATATCACATATTATAATTTTATAATAATTGGTTAATAATGTGAGTTCATATCAGAGGTTTTTGTCGATGTTCGGTACATGAGTAAAAATTGAACTTTTTGGAAAAGAATTTTCCATGTAGTTATAAGTACATCATCTATATAATAGTATTAATGATTTAAATATCATATATATCCATTATATATTCATTTTATACTATTCCATAACATTTGGAGATAAAAATAAATGAAATTCACCGTTCATGGAGAAGGTAGGTCGTACATACGCATGAATTCTACTTTCATTTCTTTGGCACATTAATGGAATTAAAACTATATGAGATATATATATATATATATATTATAATTAAATTATATTATATATTTTTTATATAGGTCTCAGAAGTTCATCAATTTAATTATTTATACATTCCATGTATTGCACGAACGAGTCACATCACTTGAGGGGACGGTAGTCCACACTTCCTCAAATGAAATTATCGCATTTTCACAACATGCAAAGCATAAAAGTATGTATTAAATATAAAATACAGAATCATAGAGAAGAAATAAATATAATATATATCATAAATAAATATAGTGTCATAATAATGGCCTCCATGAGAGGTGGTAGGAGAAGATAGCACAATCATCGTTTCGTGAGGTAGTAATTCACCATCCACAGAAACAGTATGTTCTTTAACCATTAGACAGAGGTGTGTGTAAGTGTATCTAGAATACTTCTCATAAAAACATACTAGTATATTTAAGATACTGGTTCTGTTACAAAATAAAGTAATAAAAAGAGTTTATGGGGCTGGAGAAGAAAAATAAAACAAAAGAACATTAGGGAAGACTTTACCTTTAAATCGGGTAACTCCCCATGGTTTGAACCAAAAGGGTTTCTTGAAGAGATTTATGCCTAAGGGAAGGCTTATAAGAGGAAGATAGGGATGTGGAGAGATAAAATTATCAGATTTTGGCCAAGCCAATGGCTTGAGAGGTGTGGGTAAGGAGGTAGAGGTGGGGGCCTTTTATAAAAGGGAGGAGGGGCACTCTTGGAAAGTCATGAAATGTCACTTTATTTTAAAATGATTTTCGGATTTTAAAGGTCAGAAAAATATATATTTAGAGGATAAGGTGATAAGGGTTCGAAATCCACCAATAAAATAGGTTTTTGACAAGTTATGTTTTAGATTTTACATTATCTTGTCATTTTATTTAAATCGTTCATTAATGAGGTAATCGCTACGTCATCATGGTGTCATAAATAAATTAATTTATTTAATGTCTAAAAATTATAAAAAAAAATACTATGACATAGTAAATATTTTTATTTTTCCAATTACTGTTTTTAGTCAAAAATATGACTTGTATAACCCCATTTAAATTTTTTTTTATTAAAATAATACATGTTTGTGACATTTTTATTTTAACTTTAAATAAAATGTTATTAATGTCATTTTCTTACCCAAGTGGCTCTATGGGGTCCCCAAGTTAACCCAAGGATTGTATTGGTCGGAAAAGACTCTAGAATAAGGGTAGGACATGTTTCAAGGTAATTTAATATTATTATAACATTGTCTTTACCTTAAATTGCACTAATTACCTTTAATCGTGATTAATAAAACTTAAAAGTTACTACTCACCAAAAAATATTTTCATCCCGCTGAACCACATTTTACATCCTAATGAAAACCATGTATGTCAGATTTTTAAAATTCAAATCACATAGGTGGTAAAATTTCATTTAAACGAAAAATCAGTTTTTAACTACCACTTAGTGGTTTCACTATTCATCAAAAATTGAAGTTTTTCAGAAAAATACCAAAAATTCGCCCTAAGCTATATTTGATATTCCGAATTCAAAAATGATGTCTATTTTACAAAATTAAAAACATATAAGTTTCATTAATCAATTTAATAATTAATTCCTGTTGTCAAAACAAATAGCGTGTTTTTAAGAAACAAAATATATCAAAAGATTGACACTAGTTTAAGTCAAATTTCAAAGTGAAATTAATTCCAATGACCACCATTGGATTAAATGGTAAAAATATATTCTAATTTCACTTTAAATCCAATTCAAAATATGATCTAATCATATAAATAAATTAGATTAAAAAGTGGTTTTGAATTAAAATACAACATTTTTCACTTATTCATTAAAAATGTACTTTATCAAAAAAATTAACAAAAACATACACAAAGTAAATTTTGATGTCCCTATTCTAAAGTAGGATTTTATTTGGTCCAATATAACATATAAAATTTTCAAAAAGTGGATTAAAAAAGGGTTCACCATCAAAAGGCGGTTAATTGACCATTTAAAGAATATTAGAATATTTACACTTAAAATTGGATTCATTTGCATTTTAATCCTCTAAAATTTTTTGTAATAAAGTAAAACTATTTGACAAACATATATAATCATTTTTTAGTTAGTTCTGTTCATTACCGCCATTACAACGGCTAGGCATTAATTACCATTAATAATGATATTATTTTATTATTAGAGTGCAACATAAGATTTCAAAGAAACTCGTTGTTTCGTATTGGGAACTCCATCGAGCATAGTGTTCCCTTTAAAGTAATATTAATATTTTATTCACAAATATTAATAAATATGAAAAGGTAATATTCTTTATTTACCTGGGATGTTACATCCAGAGATTTTTCATAACATGTGTGGATCACCACTAGAGGGAATCTTATCTTGATTCTTACAACATAATTATGCAACAATGTAGATATATTGTCAGATCTATCAATAATTAATGAATACCAACAAGGTAATTATTCATTTAATTAAATTAATTATAAATAATATGGGATTATCCCCTCTCTAGTTTTGGAATTTGATCCATTTTCTATATTCTTTGATTTAATTCCATCTATCACGACATTTAATGTTTTGAAAATCTCATATTAATCATCGGTAATGTAAAAAATCAAAGTTGGGAATAACCCATTGCACACTTTTTCTATGCCTGGAAGCTACAAGTGTCATCAGAAAGGTTGAAAAATAATTTTTAATTATTTAAATATCATTGATTGATTTTTTTCATTAGTGATTTAGTTCTAAATTCAAGTTCAATCATTCTTTTAATCTAAATTGTGTGATTTGTCTCATCCTCCTTCGTTTCTCATAGATCTAACCACATCTATTAATTTAATGAATTAAATAAAATCGAAAAACTAATATTAAGGTTTCTAGGATTCTAGAAGGATAACAAAGGAGTACACTTCATGTAACTGGAGTTTCACATTATGTACTTGTGTTCAATTCACCAATAATTAATTTATTAATTAATCAAATTGTGTGAATTGGTTACACATGGTGTAGTTAATTCTTACACTGCATGTTAAATGGGCCATCCTGGCACACGGCCTGCAAGAGTACACACCGTGTATCCCATGTACAGGGTGTGTAGTCCCTTTTATCGGAAAATAGAGCATGTTTTAATACACAGCCAACATGACTGGTGAACATGTAACTCAGAGACCACACACTGTGTAGTCTCTTATACACACGGTGCACTTCAATTTTATGAGGCACGGTTTTCATGTCAAATCCCAAGGTGTGTTCCTTAGATATATGGTGAGATATGTACACTATGTGTATATTTCTTGTACATTCCATGTACTTATTCCAAATTATGCACAATTATGATTTATTTATTATACTATGTAAACCTTATCAAAATGTGATTTCATGTGGTACTTAAGTTTATAAGACACTCCATGTGAAAGATATTAATATATATATATATATCTCTGTGTGTGTGTGTCTGTATGTGTTTAAGTAATATTTTTAAAATGTTCAGATCTTCATATCATGTTTGATTTGTATTACAGTTTTTACTCTACTTGGACTGAAGCATTACATAGGACCAGAAAGTCATTTAATTCATAAAATAATTATTTTGATAGTACATGTCGTGAAATTGTGTGATAAATCTTGTATGCTATATTTCATAAATGTAAATTTGTATATGTGTATAATACATATAGGGTGGATTCATATGGGTATTCACTGTGAGGCCTCTAAGGTACATTTATGTACATAGTTAATTTTAAATAAATTTATTTAATTTGTTTAAAATTATGATGTCTGAGTATCTCATGGAAATTCAGATGAGAATTGAGATAAAATAATTGATTAATTAAGGATAATAATTAATTGATTCAAGTGAAATTTATCTTAAATAAGAAAGATTAATAATTTAAAACTAGTTTTATTAAATTCATAATTCAATGCATGCATGTGCATGATCATAACCATATATTATACCTTTGTATTTGATTGGTTTTATTTAATTTATTATTAAATTAAATTATTGTTCTATGTTCCTTCTCTACTCTTATAATGTAAGGGTTTGTGTGACCGTGGTTTCTTTTATGTAAACCCCTTGTTTCCCTCACCAATGTTTGAGTAAAATCATATGTAATAGAAGATGCTCACAAGAATGTGGAGAAGGATTAAGTTTGGAGTCAAGGTTAAACCAATTCAATAGAGATACAATGTTTGATATGTGGAAATATATAACATGAACCTTAATTGGTTTAAGGTGTTTTTTTGATAGATCAAATGTTATTTTTCTAATAACTATATAAACTAACCATTAGTAAAATATCATGATCAGACCACTTTATTATTTTATTTATTTCAAGTTTCATGGTTATTTCATTATAGATGTTTTGTGATGATCAGATGAATTAATGAAATTAACAATCATGTAATATAGAACTAAAATAAATTGGATTATGTGTAACTATTATCTAAGACATGGTTAATCACTTGATAAATCTACTTAATATTAACAAGCATGTGATAAAGATAATAATTATAAATTTATGTATAAAATGATAAATGTTTTCAATAATATATATTAATTCATTATATACTTCCACTACCTTAGTTAAAACCGGGCCATATTTCAAAGTTCATGACCTACCAAAGTTAGGGTTCTTTCAGTTATCAATGAATTCTAACATGATGTTTTGGGTTGACATAACTTAGTTTACATCAAGGGTTGACTTCCAAAGTAGGACATAGTGTAACTGAGAGGAAAAGTTTAAGGATATCCAATTTAATTATTTTAGGATTGGAGAGTCCACTCAGCATATAAAGGAACTATGAGTTAATGTTGTTGTAATTTTGAATTCCTAGATAAAACCATTAATGTTTCTTAACCAACCAAAGTTGGGGTAATGATAAGTGTAATATGGATCCTTTCCACTTGAATGTCCACGCAACATGATATTTCAAAACCAATGGTGAGGGAAATTGGGTTTTGATAAAATAGTGGGAGACTAAAAAATATAATATTTTTTTATTTGTCAAAATTTAATCTGATAAAGTACTAAACTCTCTTATCATCTTATTTGTAGAAATAGAAATGAAATTACATAAAACATATCATTATGATCTATACTTGATAAGGAAATCCTTCTCATTGTTAAAATTTTCTGTGAGTGAAAACAGAACCTTTGTGTTATCCTTCACTAGGAAAAGAAATTGTATGTGTTGGAAGAACCTTTTCCCAATGTTCATAGTAATGAGTCAAGTGATAAAGAGTTATCTCTCTATGAGAAACATTTGAAAAATTCCATAGATGTTCACTATTTCATGTTGTCATCCATGTACAATAAGCTTTTGAAGAAACATGAGGACATTGATGCATATATCATGATTTCTCACCATCTGGATCTCTATCAAGAAAAGATGAGACGAGAGAGGTGTGAGAGCTCCGATGCTTTGTCTAGAACTATGCTTGGAGAGTTTTTTCTAGTTGTCCCTCATTAATTCAAGCTTATTGGACACATTTAACACTTGTACATCTTAGGGATTAAATTCTTAGTTGAGTTGTGTATAGATCTAATACTTTCATCACTATCCAAGACCTTCTCAAGTTTTATTGCAATATATAATTTCAGCAATAATGACTATAGTTTTTTAGAACTCTTTTACTTGATTCTCTAAGTGGATAAGGACATGGGGCATAAAAAACTCACAGTCTGTATAGTGAATAAGAAAAGTAATAACAAGTAAAATTGGTCCAAGAGACATGTTAAGTATAAATCTCCCAAGAACCATCCTTCCAATAAGAGGAAGATCCTGGTGCAATGAAAGGAAAAGGAGGAAGTGTGTTTTTCATGTTGCAAGACAGACCATTATAAGAGTAACTACACCTAGAAGAAAAAAAAAATCTAAAAGTACATTCGTTATCAAGTGTAATCATTCACTATCTATACATTTTTCATTAGATATAGCTTTTGGTTCTCACATATATATCCAAATGCACGAACAAATTAGATACTAAAAGATTCATAAAGGAGAGGTGGATTCGATAGCTGCTAATGATGTGAGGTTGGCCACTCTAGCCATTTGTGACTCCCACCTTTAATTTCTAATTGGAATGATTTTAGTTTTAAATTATTTTTATTATGTTCCTATGGTTTCAAAGAACATAATTTGTGTATCATTCCTTGATGCAGATGGTTTTATTTTCATGTTTGGAAATAAAAGTTGTTTGTTTTATAAAGACAACATCTGTTATGGTATGGAACATTTAAATAAAGGAATTTATGTATTAAATTATGAAAACCATGTAATGAGAATTGATAATGAATCATGTTCACATGAATCATATAACACCCAACTTTGGCATCACTGTCTTGTTCATGTAAATGTCAAGCATTTGACAAAGTTCTATCTAGATGGTTATTTAAACTCTTTTGAGATAAAAACACTTGAAAGATGTCATACTTTTTTACAAGGACAAATGACCAAACAACCATTTTTTGGACATGTTTAAAGGGCCACAGAGCATCTAGGATTGGTACACACTAATGTGTGTGGTCCATTTCTTGTATAAGCTAGAGGTGGATATTCTAACTTAATAACTTTTAGTATTAACTTGAGTAGATATGGATATGTCTACTTGATGCGGTATAAGTCTGTATCCTTTGATAAATTTAATTAATTCATGACAAAAGTAGAGAATAAACATGGAAAGAATATAAAGAAGCTTAAATTGGATGAAGGTAAGGATTATCTTAATCAATATTTCATCGAATTTTGATGGGAGTTTGGGATTCTATCAAAACTCACTCCACCTTACACACCATAGTGGAATGGTGTTAGTGAAAGGAAAATAATATATTGTTATACATGTTAATGTTTGTGATGATCCATGCATATGTTTCATTGTCCTTTGGGGGATATGAATTATAAACTAAAACATACACACTAAACAAATTTCCAACTAAATTGGAAAATGTGGTTCCCATCGAGTTACAGAGTGGAAAGAAAACTATTTTATCGCTTACATATGTATGGTATTGCGATGCATTTTTTAATTCCTTATATGGAGAAAAACTATAAACCTGGGGTACAAAGTGTATCTTTATAAATATCCCAAAGAAAAAAAGGGATACTACCTATACAACCTCTCAAAAATGAAAGTGATTATTACCATACAAGATCTTCTTTTTTAAGATGTAGCGCATCCTCAAAATCGATAATGGGAGAAGTATTGACATTTATGTAGTTGATTCTCAAGATACGAAAGAGTTGGAGAGGAAACTGGTTTCATAGGTCCTAATGGAATAAGTAGTTCCTGAAACACATGTATTGTGTAAGAGAACAATAGAGGTAAAAGAATTATAGAGATATGGTTTTCTGGTCACCTAATATGGTGACTCGTTATTAGTTGAAAATGATAAACCTATATCCTATAAAGAGTAATTAGAGAGATCAGAAGGTACAAGATAGAATGAAATCGTGAATTTCTAAATGGATCTGATGTATCAGAACTAAGATTGGGTTATGGTAAATGTGCTAGTTGATGTAAATCCCGTTGGATGAAAATGGGTTTCCAAGAGGAAATTTGTCATAGAAGGTAAAGTAAATACCTATAAAGTAAGGAGAGGGGAAATAGGTTTTAAAAAAACAATGAATTGACTATGATGAAAACTTTTTACCATTTTCTATGCTTAAATACTTCCTAATTCTTCCTACTATAGCAACATACCATGACTATGAGATTTGGAAGATGGATGTAAAAATATTCATTCCTTAGTGGTAACCTTTAAGAAGATGTATATATGAAACAAATAGAAGTTTTTATGAATAATGGTGATTCCAAAAGGATTTTAAAGTTAAAGAGATCCATTTATGGATTGAAGAAAAAATCCAGGTCATTGAACATTCAATTCAATAAAGATATAAAATAATCTATATTCATTAATAATGAATGTGAGCCTTGTATTTACAAGTGGTTTTGTGGGAATGCAGTCATTATCCTAGTAATATATGTCAATGACATATTACTTATTGGAAATTGCATACCAGTCTTACAATCTATTAAGGATTGGTTAAACAAATATCCCTCCATTAAGGAATTAGGTGAAGTAGCCTATATTCTAGGGATAAAGATAATTTGTGATAGATCAGATAGGCTTCTTGGACTAATTCAAAGTACGTATGTTGACTAGTTACAAAAGGGATTTAGTATGTAGAAATCCATGTGGGGATTGGTTCCAGTGTCACGTAGTTTACATCTTTCTATTAAAATGTTTCCTTTGACACAATAAGAGAAATAGATAATGAGTAAGATATTATATGCTTCAGTGATAGGATCGATCATGTATGCTATGTTCAATACTAGAATTGATATTGTCTATGTAGTGAGGATGGTAGTCAGATATCAAATAGATCCAGTAGAAAAAAATTTGTCTACTGTTAAGGATATACTTAAGTATATAATAATAATGAATGATATTTTACTGGTGCATGGAGGATATGAGGAGATAGTCATCAGGGGTTATACTGATTCTAGTTTTCAAATAGATCATAATTATCTAAAGTCTTAGTCAGGATATGTTTTCTATCTCAATAGAGGAGTTGTGAGCTAGAAGAGTTAAAATCATCATGTTTTCAGTGATTCTATAGTGGATTCCAAGTATATAGAAGCTTCTGATGAAGCCTAGGAGCTATTTGGATGTGTAACATCATCCAGGAGTTTGATGTGGTACCTAGCAGAAAAGACCCCATCACATTTTATTGTGATAATACTACAATGGTGGATCTTCCAAAAGAGCCAAGGTCACACCAATGGAAAGATCATCTACTCTAGAAGTATTAACTCTTAAGGGATTTCTATCAGAGGGGTAAAGTTGTATTAAGATCTGTACCCATGGTAGAGAACATGTTGGACCCCTTGACTAATGTCCAATCTCCTCATAAGCATGAGTATAATGTGAGAGCTAGAGGACTGAACATTGTTAGCAGTTGGCACTAGTCAAGTGGGAGTATGTTAGAGTTGGTGCCCCAGAACCAACTTATTTGTACTTTATGATAACCATTATTCATATTTTTGAATATTAATAAAATTCCTATTACATCCATATTTTTATTAAGCATAGCATAGTATGTGGTAATATCCCAAGAGTAGTTATCATCTATGAGGTCATAGTAGTTCCCTGCTATGATAAGAACCTGAAAGTGCTACTACACTATTTTTAAATTATATGTTCTATATCTAGATGATATCTTTTTAAGGAAATAAATGATATAGGATATCAATATTGGAGACTCATCAAACATTGAGGCACCTTTCCATGGTGTATTCTCTTGGTAATATCCAGTAGGATATATTGATAATGAGACCCAACATTAGGAAATCCACCTTTATAGGTGTCATTGTATGTTCCAATATAAAGATTTTTGTATTTATCCTTAGAATTTAATATAATTATTAATGTGTATTAGGAGTTGCGTACATAGATGTATTCATGAAAACCATGATGATAGATGTTCGTAATAAGGTAGGAAACGTTAGGTGCATCACGAGTAATATTTCATTAATAAATAATGTGAGAATAGATTTGTCCCTCCTATTCTTTAATGGAAGTTGATATCTCTGGCCCATTGATAGAAATGATATAACCTAAACAAATCCTAGTCCATGGTTTTCTGTAGAAAATTTCAAATTCTAGAAATTCAATGAAAGGTACATTGAGAAAATTGGTTGATGGCACCAGCATGCTACATGCTTGATTTGAGATATCAAGATTAAGGGATTATGTTACATATTAAGAGTTTGTATGAGGAATTATTTTATAATAGTATTATATTATTTCCTTATAGGTTCCATGGTGTATTTCTATATGATAACCTTGGAACTTAGGTAGCTTCACCGAATTCCACTAAGAATGTGACCAAGAGGTTCACATGCTAAGTGTATCTAGAATCTTATTTAAATAATATATTATTATTTATTATTTAAAATTTTGAATAAATAATATTCTCAAACATGGTTTAAGAATTATTCATTTTTTCTTGATCGCATATTTTCCATGACAATTTAATTGAGAGAATAAAATGTTAGTGGAATATTTAATAAATATTTATTTACTATTTAGAAAATATAATATTTATTTATTTGTTGGAAAATATTGTGGTGATAGTTATTTATTAAATAATAAATCATTATTCAGGGCCTAATAAATATTATGGAGGAATGTTGGACTGATATTAATGGTCTGGTGATAAATAATAAATATTGAATAGTGTTTTATTAAATAGTACTTAATTTAATTATTAAGGGAAGCGCATGTTCAGAAATAATAATAGGATTATTATTATTATTTGGCATGGGGTTATGTAGGGTTTTAATAAATAAGAATGGGTACTTGTGAAATTATTTTACTTTAACTCTAGCGATTTATAAACCCAATTATATTCTTTCTTAGGGGGAAAATTCATTTGTTTGGTTGTTCACAATGGTTTTGGATAATCCTCTCAAGACCTAATGAGCTCGCTTCTCGAAGAACACTCCTACGAACATAGAGTGATATTCATACACCTCCCACTCTCAAGACAAGAGAGATCCTGTAAAATAAATTTGAAGCAGTTCTCAAGGATATGAAAGGTGGAGAATGCAAGTGATAGGATATTCCATGTTATCACTTGGAGATTCATATGGCGTCAATCATAGATTTTTGGAACAGGTGGGGATCACTGCTAGAGGGAATCTACTCCTAATTTATACAACCCAATGATGAAAATACATATATTTTTTATCAGATCCATAAAAAAGAAATTATTCCATCAAGGTAATTAATTATTTATTTAAATTAATAATAAATGATATGTGATGATCCTCTCTCGGGTTCTAGTGTTTTATCCCCTTCCTATATTCTTTGATTTAATTCTGTTGATCATGATTTTCAACGTTGTGTAAAATATTATATTAATCATCAATCATGGAAAAATAAATATTGGGAATGACCCAACCTTGGATTTTTCTGTGTTCAGAACCAATATGTCATTATTCCCAACCATGAGAGGTGGTGATGGAAAAACCAAGGACATTGTTTTGCGATGCAGTAGTCATCCGTACACACGAATGATGATTTCCTAACCTTTTTTATAGAAGTATGCATAGTTGTAGGTTGTAACCTTTACATAACAATAACATAATAAATTGATGATACATATGTTGTTATATAATAATGATATATGAAAAATCTAAGGAGGTGGAGAAGGAAATAAAATAAAAATGATTTTATTAGAACATTGCCTCTTCTTCAGGTATCCTCCAAAATTTCTCACTAATAACATGAAAGGTTTTATTTATACCAAAACTAAAGATTATATAATTAGAGAGAGGGAAGTGTGGTGGTAATATTTTTAGGGTTTTTATGATACAAAAGGCTTGAGTGATGTTAATATGTGGGTATATTGAGTGCCTTTTATAGTTTAGGAGGAGTGGTGTTCTGGTAAATACTCAAAAGTATTTCCTATTGGGAGTTCTATTTTACCACATGTGCCTCCAAAATTAACTAATAATGTATAGGAGGGATTATTTAGTCTATAAACAGATTAAAAACAAAAAATAAATACATTTTTTGAACATTTTGGTCCATAATTCCTAAGTTTACCTATTTTTTCATTTTGGTTTTTAGTTAAGGTAACTAGTTTTCCAACCTATGAAATACATCTATTAAGACTAAATTATAGTTATAATTATTAGAAAATTCCGACCTAGTAATTATAAATATGAAGTCCAAATTTTAAAATAAATATAACATGTGTTTTTTAAATTGAATTTAACAAATTTTCATATAACACACAAAAACACTATTTTAACCCTAATCACGCCAATAATGTTTTTACTATTTAGGGGGTAAATATGATTATTATAAAATATTAATTGGTCCACTAATGGACCATATTATATATTTACTAACATTTAAAAATTACTTCATAGAATATAGGATTTTAGTAATTTTAAAGCATGTAATAAAATATCATTTATTATAAAATAACATTAATTTTTATTTTTATTTTATTTAATTAATTTGAATTTAAAAAATATTAAGATAATAATGTAATTCAATTATATGAAATTAAAATATATTTAACATAATATATTAACCTAAAAAAATAGAACAAAAAAATCATTCTATTTACCTCACCTTTAATATTTTTAGTATCATTTATTTTATTTTATTATTAAATAATTAGTCCCTGTATTGGAGATTCTTTAGAAATTAATCAGTTATATCATATCTAAAAACTAAATATAAATTATTATGATAAAAATAACTCATGTATATACCAAAATAATATTTATAACTAAACCTATGTAGTTTTTTCCTATCCCCAAATCTTTATATAAATTTAACGGAAGAAATGTTCATTATTTCCTTTTCCATTATTTAACTTATATTATGGGTCAGTTTTAGTTAAAAGTGTCACAAAAACCCAAAATATTTGATCATAAGGTCATTAGGGTAGAAATTGGTCAATAAAATGGGTGTTTTAAAAGTTTTGGGTCATTTTTACACCTTGTATTCTATGTTTAACTACTAAGTAAACTTGTTTTTACCTTAATTACTATTATTAATTTTAATTGTTTTCACTAAACACTTTGGTAAAAAATTAAGATGGACTTAATAGATAATATAAATTATGATGATTAAAAATATGGAATTCATTTTTTCAAATTTAATTCACATATGTGGCAGAATTTATTGTTAAATTAATCTCATATATGTGATGAAAAAGAAGGTTTTTAAAGTGAAAAAGTTCAAAAGTTCGGTATGTTTTATTATCAAAATTCAATATGAAAATTATTCCTATTAACTATACTAGAATAATATGTGAATAATTTAAATATTTTTTGTTTCAAAATAATCAGAATATAAATTTAATTTTTAAATAATTTTGGCGAAAATACATATTTCAATTAAAATTTAGTATTTTTCATTATTCATCAAAAATTGAAACTTTTTAGAAAAGTACAAAAAATTCACCCTAAGATAATTTTAGTATTATGCTTCCAAAAATTGAATTAAAATTTTCAAATAATAAATATTAAACTTTCAAAAAATATATTTTAAATAAGTGCATCATAAAAGGGTAGCAAATCTACTTTTCAGAAGAAGAAGAAATACAATTTTAAATCATAAAATTGGATTTAATTTTATGTATTGACTATTAAACACAAATTATAAATCTAGAAAATTAAAATAAATTTATTAAATATTAATTTAATTAATATAATCCAAAAATATTGATTTTTTTATTTTATTGGTATAAAACAAAATTCTATGAATTTAATAGTTTTTAAGAATAAGATTTCCTTTTATTTTCAAAAGGGTTTTATTTTCATTTATAATTAGTTTTTCACCAATTAATTAATTATATATACATGTTTAAAACATTTTTTATTATTTCTTTTAATCCTTTTCATACATTACATTATTATTGGCTATGTTATAATGGTAATATATATCAGGGGTCATTTAATTTTGGTGTTTCATACTGAATATGCTATTGAAAATTAAAATCTCAGGGCTACATGCACCACAAGCTAAACTAAGTTCTACATATAATGAGAGATAAACTCATTTTTTGTTACTTTTGCACTATAAAATATAATTTTATTCATTTAAAATATTGTGGTGTTATATACCCCCTAATAAATTATACCATCACAAATTGAAAATTATCTCACTAATAAAATGATAAACATTTCAAAATACTTTTTTTATAACCCCATATCATAAAAGGGTTAGTAAAAATCATATTAATAATAAATAAAGGGTGTAAAAAAGTACAAATTTAATAACATATAACTTGTTTTTCTAATAGGATAACATAGGTGGGAATGGATTAAAATCTTAAATAATTATAGAGAGTGATTGAGGTCATTGATCACATTCAAGTGAACAATAAATGGAAAGTTAAGGACCACAAAACCTTAAATCTTTTATTATTGAAAAGACCATAGGTTCATTAAAATTGAAGGTACTAGGATAATTTTTTTGTTTCAATATCCTTTTCATAGATTTTAGGAATTATTTTTTCCATCTACACTAAGATAATAATGGATATATACTTACTTGATAATTATAATTTAATAATTTTTTCAATTTACACAAAAATATAATCTTTTTCAATAAATTATGAGTACTCAAGATGAATTTTTAATTCCAAAAGCACTAAAATGAAATTTTAAAAACCTCTTAACCATGAAAGGGATAATAACATATTCATCCTTTCTTTAAAAATTAATCAAAACCAAGACAGTTATATTATGGTAAGATAATTCCTATAATGAATAAACCTTCATATGACACACTAATATTCAAAATTTAATAGTAATACCCAAAGATCAAAATAAATTATTCCATAAACAACTATCCTTAAAATACTTCAAACATTTCATAAATAAGATCGAAACCTAATGATTAGAGGGATTTGATTATATATTCTTATAACTTAATTCAATCGTTATTCTTCAAAAAATCATATGTTTTCAAAATAAACATAATATTTACCAAAAAACTTCCTTACTAACCAGGACATCACATCGGCTAGAGGTAGGTTTTACACCATTATTTCCATTCGGTTGTGGGTTCAAACCCTATAACCTTGCTGGATATGACGGGTTTTCACCCGGAATTCTAGTTGTCCCTTTTTACTATAAACATGAAAAAATAATTTCTACCTTAATAACACTTCATGTTGATACTAGGGGTTTAAAATACACCAACCCAATAAAACTTCTCCAAAAATTTCATTAATCACTTTAAGATCTCATTACTTAAAACATCAATGGGGTGTATAAGACTTTAAACTTATGATCAACCTTAATCTTATAGAACTATGATAACATCCATAACTGTAATATAAACATACATGAAAACATATCAATCTCCAAATTTATCTAAACCCTACTCTGATACCAATTATAAAATCCTAAAACCCGCACTCCCAAATCTGATTTTGAATTCATAAACATTACACTTTTATCTTTGATACCGACGAAGGTGAACAAATTTTTAACAATAAAAACTTAAAACAAAAAATCTGAATTATTGTATTACTTTGATACTCATAGACCTTTTAGGTTCATAGTTTTAGATAATTAGGGAAAACTCTAATATTATCAACTCCCATAAATTAAATGATAATTTCTCTTATTTAGCCCCACATTTCTTATTTCACATTCAGTCATAAACAACTTCCTTATGAAATCCCTTATAGATATAATTTTTCCAACATCATTCTTTATAACATGGGGTAGAGTAAAATATAATAATGGTGAGATCAAATTCCCAGTAAGGGTAAACATAAGCATTAATAATTTAATATCATCAATGAATATATGAACTTTATAAGTGTATGAAAAGAAAAATAATAGTGCTTTGGCTAATCACAAAAAAACTCATACCCATAAATACATGGATCATTAAATATGAAAACATTGAAAGGGAAAGAGTCATTTGAAACAATAATCATGAGCCATGTGATATCAATCCTGATTATGAGAAACATTATAAACCCATAAAAAGAAATTAAAACCCATTTTGGTATCATGGAGAATCATTTTTTTTAAATCGCTTCAAAACCCTTTTAATTGGAATAACTATATGGTTGACTTCTAATATAATAATTTCCAAATGAATTGTAGTGTTATATAGGTGCACAAATCATTTAAGTTACTACAAGATTACCCAACACTATCTATCACACCCCAAGTTAAGTTGTAATGGGATTACCCGGTGCTAACTGGGCCACCCCTTGTTAAGTTGTAACGGGTTTACTCATAGTTATCTGGGAAACACCTTGTTAAGTTGTAACGGGTTTACCTGGTTTTAATTAAGGCCACCTAATGTATATATTGTAATGTCCAAGAACCATTAAATGAATAAAATACAAAGATATTTCATCATAAAACTCATAGAAAGAGTTATTATTTGTTTATAACATGATCAAACCATAGAAAAGAAATGGGTTTTCATATCAATATCTTTGAAACATGATTAACCCTTGGAAAAGAAATGGGTCACATAAAAATCCCTTTGAAACATGGTTATCTCATGGAAAAGAAATGGGTTCCATAACAATCTCTTTGAAACTAACTTAATCCAACCAAAGAAATAATAACGATAGTATTAATATAAAATATACCCAGTAGATTAATAATAAATGGTTTTCTTTATTTATGAATACAAATAAAAAAACTATCTGTAAAACATTCTTTAGGAAAATATCATTTTCATTTTTAAAAACAATTTTTTAAAAACATAAAACAATTTGAAAATCCTTTTCTTTGAAAATATTTGTTCCTAAAAAAATAATTTTGAAAATATTAAGAAAACCATAACCTTTTTAACATGAAATTTAAGCTTCAAAGAAATTACTTTTTGTAAATATACTCATTTCATTCATGGTAAAAAGAACATTCCTTTTGTACTGTAAAAATGTTTGAAAGTTCATTTTTTACAAAATGACCTGAAGATTTCATTCATATTTTCATTTAAAGAAAAACTAGATTTTTTTTGAAAAAACATAAATATTACATTGAAAACTTTTTTTATTATTTCCTTTAATAAATCCTTATTAATATATTAAAAAAATTGGAAACAATTTTAGAAAACATGGTTTTTGAATAAAGCATCTTTCTGATAGAAGAGATAAATGAAGTCGGTTTTTAATAAAAACATTTTCTCAAATACTATAAGTACCAGAGAGTATAAAATGGTTATATTACATAAAATAAATTAATAATAGTAGGAGAGAAAAATTAGTGATTTTATTTAGGTATATATCATAATATTTCATCATTGGAAGCATAATGAAAAACAATCTTGATAAATTATGAGATTGTAACATAAGACTCTTACCACTTTTGAAAAATTGAATTACAATCCAATGAAATAATATCATTAAATGAATATTATAATATCATGAATATAAGGATATTAATGATATAACATGTCAATGGGGAGGAATATATACCATATAAAATATTATAGGTGTATAGCATAACTTGCATCTTAAAGAAGGAAAATTGTGATAAAAAAAGATTATCGCTTTGGTAGCTTTGAAACCACAAACCCCACATAAAATAAATATTAAAATTTATTTCTAAATAATAATAAATTTAAGTATAATAATAATACACTATATTTATGGGTAGTATATACACCACATAATAAAAATAAATGGTGAATATGGCTTGTATCTCATAGAAATAAAAGTGAGATAAGAAAAAACCCTTACCTTGAGACTGATTCATCGTGTGGGTATTTATCTTCTTGAATAACAAAATTATGTTAATTATTTACTTTATTTAGAAAAATTTCAATTTTATTATTAATTTTATTTTAGTTTTAGAAATTTATATACAATCACTTAATCAATTATGTTTAATTCTGATGTTTTGACCATATTCAGTTTATGTGTCAAAAATGAAATGGGTAGGTCGAATATTGTCAAAGGGGTTATTATTTAAACATATAAAGAATAATTATCCTGAAATAATGATCATATTTATACATCAATTATAATTTTAAAACCATTCATTAAATATGGTTATGAAAAATGAACCAACGTTACAATCATGGAGACGGTAAGTCGTATGTATGCATGAGTAATGTTTCCATTTTTCAATCATCATTATGGAAATAAGGTATGTAATATTTTATATTTATAGGATGATAATTTTATAATAAATATTATTGTATTTAATTACATATACATATATATACCATTCTTGTGATGTAAAAGAAATCACATCGCTTCAGGGAGGTAGTTTCCCATACATCCACAAATGACGTTATCACTTCTTCAGTGAAATGGTAAGAATAAAATGATATATTATATTTAATTAAATATAATTATGTAATTAATATTATAATTATTTCATTTATATCATATATATTAATTATAGATACCCTTATTACCCTTCATGTTACACATTAGTGAAAAACGCTTCACTTCGCTTCACAAGGCAGTAGTCTGCCATACACACGAGCGATGATATCATATCATTTGCAGAATTGACTATAAAAATGGGGTATTTTATATAATTACCCCACTGGTATAATAATGTTATAAATATCATAAATATGATATATAAAGTGTACTTTAATCATTATTCCCAACCATGAGAGGTGGTAACGGAAAAACAAACAACATCGTTTAGCAAGGCGGTAGTCCAATGTACACAGAAATGATCATTTCATAACCCATTTGATGGAAGTGTGTGTGGTTTTAGGTAATAAGAATAACATAAAAACATATTATTGTACTCAGTATACTAATTTTATTATATAACCATGATATTAGAATAATTGAAGTAGGTGGATAAGGAAATAAAATTAAAATGCTTTTAGAAGTATGTTACCTATTCTTCGAGTATCCTCCTTAGGTTTTAACTAAAACATTGAAAGGGTTGATTTATTCCCAAAATAAGGATTTAATTTTTATGGGAGTGATTTTTGGAGGTTATTTAGGAAGTTTTTAAATGAGACAAACGGCATGATGTGTGTGAATAAATAGGGATAGTGATTTCTTTTTTAAAGTTGAGGAGGAGTGGTATTCTTGTAACACTACAAAAAATAAATACATTAGAGGGGTTATTATTGAAATTAGAAGGGGTTATAACCCCTTCTATAGTCATTAGTGGCGGTTGTGGGGAACCGCTGCTAATGTGGATGCATACTATTATTAAAGGTGGTTTTGAGGAACCACTGGTAAAATTACATGGACTTTAGCAGCGGATACATTAGGGGGGTTTAAACCCCCTCAAATGTTGATTTAAATTCACTGAAAATACCTAAATTAGAGGATTTTATTGTTGAAACAGTCACTAAGGGAGTATATTTTGGGCGGTTGTGAAAACAGCCCCTAATGTTTCTTTTTTTTAAATTATTTTTTGTACGTACCTAGGCCCCTGCCTCGTCTCACCCCCTACCCAGGTTTCTTTTCTTTCAATTATTTTTTGTCCTAGCCCCTGCCTCATCCCGTATCCTACCTAGGTCCCAGTTTCCAACACTTAGGAAGTCCCACCCTGTCCCGGCCCCCACTATAACCCAAGTTTCCCTCCGCCCACACCCTCAGTGTCCCATGCCTCATCACGACCACACCCCTAGTCCTCAGTCTTCCCCCCCTCTAGTTCCTTTCACAGTCTCCCCCGGCCTCCCATTCCACAATTCCCAAGACCCCCCCCCCCCTCCAATTTCATCCCCCCCCCTCCTCCAGTTCCACGATTCCCAAGCACCCCCCCCCCCTCCAGTTCTAGCCCCCCTCTGTCCAATTCCACGATTCCTAGGAACCCCCTCCAATTCCAGGCACCCCATCCAGTTCCCCATTTCCGACAGCCACCATTTGGTTCCACACGCCCCTCCTCTTCCTCTTTTCCCACACCCCCCTCCAGCAAAAAATAAATCAGCTGGCGGTGGGATTTGAACCAAGACCAGCTAGACTCTACCTCTCAAAAGACTTTAGTGGTACCACTAGGCCACTTTGTTTTTAGGAATATATTTACAGATATTTATATTTATATATAAACATGATTATTTATTTAAAAAATATTATTCCGATAATATATTTCAGTACATTTACATAATAAACTTTCTAAAAATTTATATAAACTATATATATATGATTATATATTTATAAATTTATTTATATGAATTATTTAAATACATAAATACATATTTAAATATTATATAAATGTTTCTTCATATAATATATATAAATAATTATATTTACATATAATACTATATATTTATAAATACATTTATACTTCTCTATTTTTGTTTATGTGTTTTTTTAATATCTATAGATATAATATAATTATAATATATATTTATTTAATTATTTTTATATACTTATATTTGTGTCTGTCTATGTGTGTATCATAACAATAATATTATTAATTATTATTATTATTATTACACCTATTTTTTAAACTATAAAAATTATATATTGGTTTTATAAATACTATACATTTATTTTATGATTTATACCATAAATATATTATACTAAATAAATTTATATTATATATTTATATAAATTATTTATATACTTAAGTACATTTTATATATTATATACATGTTTATTTAAAGAATATATATATATAAGTATTTACTTAATATATGTATATATATATAAGGTCTTTTAAAATATATTTATATAATGCATTTCAATACATGTATTTATTATTATTTACATTAATATATATTTATTTGTATAAACAGTATAAAATTATAAACAATTAGTATATAATAATTATTATATGAAATACAATTTATAAAAATATTTATAATATATAAAATTGATATTTTATGAAGTACGATTTATACAAATATTTATAAAATGTTATATGAAATACAATTTTATATAATATATAATTAATATGTGTATTATATATAATCAATGATATATGAAATATGATTTATACACATTTATACTTAATATTATATGATATAAAATTTATAAAAATAAATAATTATTAATGTACATAAAATTATAAATATTTTTGTATAAATATAAATACGATTAAATACAATCATATAAATATTTTATATAAATAAATTTATATATTGTGTTTTAATTATATATATATATATATATATATGTTTGTATGTATATATGTTTGTATGTATATATATATGCATATATATATATGTGTATATATATGTATATATATCTGTATATATATATATATGTACATATATGTATGTATATATATATTATGGAATTTTCTTTTTTTTAAATAATGGGGGCTCGCAACCCCATGTAATCTATTAAATTAGAGGGGGTTTTGAACCCACTCTAATTTAAATACATTATAGTGGGTTTTCAACCCCCTCTAATTTAAGACATTAGAGGGGGTTTTGAAGCCCATCTAATTTAACAAATTAGAGGGGGGGTTTGAACCCCCTCTAATTTAAGACATTAGAAGGGATTTTAAACCCCCTATAATTTAATATATAAGAGGGGTTTTTGAACCCAATATAAAATCCAACCAGATATTAATAAAACAATTTTAAAAAATTTAGATGGGGTTTAATTAGAGGGGGTCCATAACCCCCTCTAAATTCAATGATTAACAGGGGTTGTACATAATTCCCCCTCTAATTTTTATACAAAATAAATTTAGAGGGGGTTCTATAGAACCCCCTCTAATGTTACAGAAACTGAATTTAGAGGGGGTTCTGCATAACCCCCTCTAAAAACCCTTCTAATGTGCTATATTCTTGTAGTGTAAATACTCAAATGATTTACTATTGGGATGTCTCCCTTAACACATGTTCCTCTAAAATTGAGTAATGATGTAGTGGAGTGATTATTCGGTTGAGAAAAACCTCCACCACATAAGATAAATACATTTTTAAGCATTTTTTTCCTTAACTCCTAATTTTCCAAAAAAAATTACTTTTGGTTTTTCATTAAAGTAACTAGTTTTCTAACCTATGTAATTCGTCTATTAAGACTAAATTAATTTTGGAATTATTATAAAATTTAGACCCACTTATTTCCAATATTAAATCAAAATTATAAAAGAAAAATATTGTGGTTCTTGGAAATAATATTTAATAGGATCATATATAACACGCAGAAACACTATTTTAACTCTAGTTGTGCCAATAATGTTTTTACTATTTAGGGTAAACATTTTCATTATAAAATTTAAATTGTTACATTAATCAACCATATTTGATATTTATTAACATTTAAAAAATACTTTAAAGATGATATAATTTTTATTAATTTCAAATCATTTAATAAAATATCATTGATTATTAAATAAAATTAATGTCAATTTTATATTATTTATTTAATTTTAATTTAAAAAATAACAAGAAAATAATGGAATTTATATATATTAAATTTAATTATTTTTATCATGATATATTCATATTCAAAAATAATGGAATAGAATGATTCATTCTATTTACCTCGCCTTTAATGTTTTTAGTATCATTTATTTTATTTTATTACTAACTAAATAATTCATGTGTTGGAATTTATTAAGAATTTAATGTAATTATATCATATCAAAAAATTAAATATAAATTATTATGATAAAATTAACTGATTTATATTTTAAAATAATATTTATATCCTAAACTGTGTATTTTTCCAATCTGAAAAGCATTAAAGAGATATAAAGGAAGAAAGGAACTTTTTTCCTTTTTCTTTATTTTACATATAATAGGGGTCACATTCATGGTCTTGTGTTCTAAAAACTCATAAATTTATAGAATATGGTAATAAGGGTTCTAATTTGTCTATAAAATGGGTGTTCTAAATGTGTTGGGTCATTTTCAAACCTTATATTCTATGTTTAACCACTAACTAAACTCGTTTTTATCTTAATTGCTATAATTAATTTTAATTACTTTCACTAATCACTTTTGTAAAAAAATTAGTTGACTTTATTAGATAATATAAATAATTTTAATTAAAAATAGGGTATCCTTTCTTCTAAATTCAATTCACATAAGTAGTAGAATTTAATTTAAAATTAATGTCGCATATGTGATGAGAAAGCAGGTTTTTAAAGTCAAAACATTCAGATGTTCCCAATGTTTTTATAACACAACTCAATATAAAAATTATTCCAATAAAATATATTGTATTAATATATGTATAATTGAACTATTTTTACTTTACAACCAATAAAAATTATAAACTAACTTTGTAAATAATTTAGGTGAAAGATAGTTTTCAATTAAAATTCAGTATTTTTCTATTCATCCAAAATTTAAAATTTTCAAAAAAATCCCATAAAATCTTCCTAAGATAATTTTGGAGTTCATATTTCAAAAATTAATTTTATTTTGTAATTTAAAAATTATAAAATTTTCAAAAAAAAATTTAATAATTGTTCTTTAAAAAGGTGATAAAACTTCTTTTTAGAAGAAACAAATACGCGTTTTATGCTTAAAATTGGATTTATTTTTATCTATTGTATAGAAAAAACCAAGGATGAATATTAAACATTATATTTAATATATTACATATACATTTAATTTACTTAATCCAAAAAGAGTTATTTTTTATTTTATTTGTATATAACATACTTATGCACATTTAAATAGTTTTTCAGAAAATGATTTCCTTTTATTTTCAAAAGGGTTTTATATTAATTTATAATTAATTTGTCACCAAATAATTAATTATATATAAATTTGGAAACCATATTTTCATTATTCAATTATCCCTTTTCATACCCACTATTCTTAATAGTTAGGTTATAATAGTAATATATATCGTGGGTCGTTTAAGTTTAGTCATGTGCGTTGAATGTGCTATCAAACATAAAAAACTCAGGGTTTCATACACCACAAGCTAAACTAGGTGTTTCATTTAATGAAAGATAAACTCAGTGTAGCATTTCCTTTATACTGTCAAATATAATTTTTTTTCTTTTAAGATATCAGGGTGTTATTGAGAATTCCTCTCAATTGAAAAAATTAAAGCCCTTGAATATAATCCCACATTTAATAGAGAGTAGCACACATTCATAACATCCATTTCATCAAAATCATACTTGAATGAAATCCCACAAAATTAAATGGGTAGCGGTAATGTTCATCACTATATAAATACTAGAGAAATCCTTTCCAATTGGGATAAAGGGATTTTTACCACCCCTTATAACCATAAAATATTTGGTGCATCTAACATTTAATGATGTGGGAACTAATTCAACTCCATCCAATAGTGATGGTGGAATTTATATCACAACCTCCTCCTCCCCCATAGAGTTCAGTCTTCTCTGGATTGGGGTAGATTCCATAAGAAAATGCCTCATGGTTCCTCCCATTGTGTGATCCCCCCATTTCATCAAGGACACTCCCAATAAATATTTTTAGGTATTCCCTCGGCATTACCCTATATAGATAGTTTCTAGGAAAATGTGGAGGATAAAAATTTAATCCTTATATGTGTTGTTAGCAAAATTTTCACCCAAAAAGGGAATGACTAGGGAATATTATGACTTTTATCTTGATAAGTATTTTAAAGGGAATAACTCCCTTATAATTCCAATGAGGACATGTTACCTATAGAATATTACACATCAGTAAATTTTATTAGTAATGACCTTGTAGATGAATTCGAACATGATGAAAGTCCATGAGAGTACAATGATGAATTTTTTTTCCCTAAAACACAGACCACACTGAACAAATTGAAGAAGTTATGTGCACTCGACACTAGAGAAAAGTTAAAAATTTGGGGGTTACCTCAAAATTCTCAGTAATTGAATATATAGAAATCCTCATCTAAATAAATGGTAAATAGTGTGGTTGTATCCCACCCATCACTTGAATAAGTTGATCCTCTTACCATGGAGGAAATATTTTCTTAATATAAAGTAGAGTCAAAGGAGATAAAATGACCCAATATTAAATTACTCATGAGAAATATTCCCATTTAGTATAACCTTTATGTGTAAACTTATGTTTCTCCTTCAATAAATCACACTCAACATAAGGATCCTACTCTACTAAAAAGAAAATTCTTATCATTCAACAAGAACAAAACCTAATAAGAAAATCTATATGGACCTTATGGCTAGGGAATGATAGGATTTACCTCCATTGGGGGTGGAATCTAGATCCATGTAAGGTGATCTGTCCTAGGCTAACTCATACTGACTATCAATGATAAACATGAGAAATCTGTCTATTTCAATATCTACTCACTTACTCCACTCAAGTGACTTCTCAAACAATTTTCCCACAGAAAGTCATTGACTCCATCAAATCCCTAGAAGATCAAATAGAGGATATGGAAGGACTTAGAGAACTAGTTTCAACTAAAATTTATACATGCCCCAAGTTGGTGGATGTGACTCATGATGTATCCCTACGATGATAACACTCCAGTATTAAGAGTTATCCAAGATAACGTGTTTCATAAATACTCTAGAAGTCCAACATATGTCCAGTATAGGGGATTACTGACTTGGAAAATCACTTATTGAGAAGATCTTTTTCTATTGTTTTTTTACTAATTAAGTTCAACATTATGAAATAAAAATATCTTTGAACTCTTAGATTCAATACAGAGTGAGAATTAGAGAGTCTTAGACTTCATTTCCTTATAGAATTTTCTGACATACTCCATAAGTATTAAACTCCTTCATCATAATATAATAGAAATATGCATAAAGAATTTGTGAAATGAGTTGTGTACACAATTTATCCCACTCAAGTACCCTAGTGTAATCTGTGATTTCATCATAGTGGTAAAATACTGGGAGATTTCAGTCGAAAGACAAATTCCAACTATCATCCAACACCATCAGCTCATAGAAAGAGGACTGGAAAAGCATAAATGTCCACTATTACAAAAAAACTAGCTCTAGAACCTAAAACTACACAATATCATGTGGTACCCCCTCTCAAATGGAAGAAAAAATATGAGTGTCCTTTTAAATAAGGGATAAAAGACAAATTCACCCACTTTAAGAATATCAAAAGAATAAATTTTATTCTCTCTAGAAATAATATATTCCCAAGTACTTCATCATAGTTATAGAGAATAACTGCTAAATTTAGAAGAGCTTATGAATCCCAAAAAAATTGAATCAATTACTACACTATTGTTATACCTTCATTAAATGTTTGGTCACATGACCTAAGAGTTAATTATCTTCAATGAATATCCTTTAAAGTATGGTAGATTTTTGGGAAAGTCTACTTGGGAAGACCATCTGTACAAGTGGATTATGTTTTTCCATCACACTAGAGGAATGAGGAGAATCTCCAGAAGTCATAATAATGGACACTCATAAGTTTAATGATTGGATGAATAGAAAAATAGTCAGAAGATCTCATTCTATACTTAGGGAATACATGAATTATCCAATTGTGACCTTAGTTCCCTCTATAACGATTGAGATAACCACTTTGGCATCACAATACACTAAGATTAGCTCTTCTAAGAATAATCACAGTTAGTCTAAAAAAAGTAATATGCAAGAATCAGAATTTGTGTTGATTCCAAAATCATTTTAAACTTTTCAAAATTTCATGCCTTCAATATTAGGATTATGGTCCTTATCTCACAAAATGGTCCAACATGCACCATACCATAAAATATAATCCTCATGAAATAAATAATAAAATTTTAGGGCTATTAATGTAATTCATTTCAAAAATACATTCTTTAATAAAGAAGATACATATGACCTCATGTTCCCCTCCAAATGTCAGGGAAAATGAGAAATAGGCCCCCAAGGTTGATGGGGTGAGGAAGAAGAGGACTGAATGGATCTTGATACTCTATTCATATGCCTTATAGAACCATATATACTGTAGAGACCCTGTGACAAGAACTCTAGTTGGTTTATTAGGAGCATCGATCAGCTCTTGAATCATCCAAGGCTCATTCAAGCCCAATCATACTGGAGGACAAAATGGAGAATCCACATCTTCATAGTTAATGTAAAAATGTGGGAAGGTTATATCAAAATAACCTATAAATGAATACTATACCCTCAAAATTTGTTCTGGGAAATGAACCACAAGTACAGTTCAGTACATCTTCCAAGCCTCAAACAATGGATAAATTTAATGCACTAAAAAATAGGCCACTATCTCAGAATTATGACATCTTGAAATAATATGCCATTATTTATTCCAAGATTTCAGTCTAAGATACCCATAATTTTTAAAAATATCTCTGGGAAGTATTACTTGAGGATCTTCTAAGACTTAAGGTATTCAAATTTGAGGCTGAATTCACTAAATTATATCATATAGATACCAACACCTTTGAATTTAATACAATCGTCTCCTTCATAGATCAAGATATAGAGACCTTTATACAAGGACATTTAATTTACTTTTACATATCTAGAAAGCTATGAAACAATTATATTCATCAATTGCATATTTACAATAGTTCCAAAATTAATCTCATTCTAGTTTCTACCATTTAATTATTGGGTTATAATGTTTTTTATTTATCTCACTCGCCCTAAATAATTCAAGTGTATGAAAAGACCGAAAAAAATATTATGAGTTGAATCAAGATCAAAACCTAATTTGGAGACCTTGTATATTATTTGGAGTTTTGGGATGTTTTTCAAGACACAAATTTCAATGCTCTATTAAGAATATTGTAAGTGAATTCTCATGCTATAATGCCTTCATCATACCACCAATGTCTTAGGTATGCCTTTAATTGATAAGATAGAGAGTTTCATGGTGGTTTTCCCCTTTTCATTCCAATGAATCTCAATACATAGATTCATGATTCTATATAAGGTAGTAAAATAGTCAATGATAGGTTTCTTCATCTAAACCACTACACCTAATAGTCTAGACATGGAATTTGTCAACCCATTTCACAAACATAATAAATATTATGTATTTCCCATCATCCAAATCAAGGCAGTCACTCTATATTTGTGGATCCATCAGGTTATATGAACCCTTATATGAGAGGATGAAGAATTTTATCACATTTCTATCATATTATGGTCATTATAATGTTCCCCCATAATAGAAACCTCTAGAACAGATAAATAATACCACATTATTTGTGTAGATAAATCTTGTTAATCGATGTCTCTACTATAAGGATTACCTAATTGATCTTCATCCCTAGACAATGCAAACAAAGATTTTCAACTAAGTGGATATGAATCCTTGGAGATGAAGTAATGACTAAGGTTTCAGAGTTTTTACATTTTTCTTCATGATACCATTCACATTGAATGAATCTAGCTTCATGGAAGAAGGGTGTGATCCTAATCACAACAATAATGAACCAGATGATAATCCTTCCTCTTTGTCTCCATGATCTAAGGATATCCTAACTCCATAATTTATATATGATGAAACCTCCATTTAATCAAACGAAATTAAAAATTCCCCAATTTCACCTCATGAATCTCAGTATATCATCATATCTTCTTCCCTTGAAGATAGTAGAGCAGAAGGAGAGAATATCCTAAATCCCTCCTAATAATAATGCCAATACATTCCCCTCTGGAAATTGAGGAAAGATTCTCGACCACCATTAATAAACTCAGACAAGTAAATCTACATATAGAGGATGTCATGTGGCCTATGTTAATTATTTCCTCATTTTATCCCAAAGAACAAGAGTAATATATCACTTTCTTGAAGAAAAACTGTTATGTATTCACCGAAAATTACACAAAAATTCCAAGACATGATCCTGGTGTGGAAACCCATCACACAGGTCTACCTAAAGATCACTGTAGATACAAGTAGGTATACAAAAAAATTCATATGACTCACACTACAAAGGGAGAATATGAATTTGACAAGATTATCAAATCCAAATTCATTCAGAAGGTTCATTTCCCAAAATGGATTTCCAAAATCATCTCTATAAATAAGAAGAATAGGAATATCATGTTTTAAATTGACTTCAGGTGTCTTAATCCGTATTTACCAAAATATGATTTCTCATTCCTGATCATGGATATTTTGATTGACAAAACTATTGGTTTTCAAACCCTCTTATTCTTAGATAATTACACCAGTTATAACCAAATATATATTGACCCCATAGATGAGGATGTTAATTCTTTCAGGGAACCATATGGGGTGTATTTATATTTAGTAATTCCCTTTACTTTAAAGAAAACTATAAATAAAAATCAATGCTCCATTAAATATATCTTTAACCCCTTTCTAAAGAAAAATTTGGAGTTTTATGTGGATTATACGGCGGTCAAATATTAGCAACACTGTAATCATTTTTTGATCTTGATAAGTTTTCAACAAATTGGGACAATAAAACATAATATAAACCATATGAAATGAAATTTAGGGGAAACATCATAGAATTTGGATGGTTTTTTTGTACTCTATCATGGAATCAAGGATGGACCTTTTTAAGACAAATTGGATCCTTAACATGCCACCTCCTCAAAATCTCAAATAATTGAGGGAGATTTAAGGATGGACTACCTACATCAGATGCTTCATAAAGAACCTTGATGGAAAATAATTACCCTTCACAAATCTCATTAATAATGGATTTACTTATTGATGGGATGAATATTTTTAATAATCTAATAAAAATATCAAGAAATTCCACTAAAACCTACCATTATTTATGACACCAGTTGAAGGAAATACACTCATTTAGTATATATAATCCTTGGAATGGTCACTTGATGATTTTCATGCATATAATAATGATCCATGGAAAGAGAGTGGTCACTATTATCTTAGTAGAACTATGTTAGATACTAAGAATCAATAATTTGACATCAAAAACAATTTCCTTGCATTAATATTCATAGTTAAGAAACTGATACACTACCTACAACATCATGAGGTCCACTAGGTCTCTCACATTAACCTAATAAAATATGTTCTTATTAGTCTAATATTGACTGGATTACCAACATGGTTGATGGTCATTTGGTAGAAGTTTCATATCCAATTCATATGAAAAATGGTAGTTAAAGGGAAATTATTGATTGTCTTTCTCATAGTACCTCCTTACTTAGAAATAACATTGATGGATACAAAACTACCCAATGAGAAAGTGTTATCCATTTATGACACTCCTCAGACATGAGAGATATATTTTGATGGTTCTTCCCTAATCAAAATAGGGAGATGTATGAAAAACCTAAAACTCAACAGAGTCAGATTAATAATTTTCCTCATCTCTTTAGAAAAGGTGGTTTTTTCTTATTCCCATAAGTTTTTAGAAGGCTATAACAATAATAAAGTAGAATACTAAGATCTATTTATTATCTTACAATTGGAATTGTATATACTAGTGGATTTCCTAAATATCGAGGGTGATTTATAGTTGGTGATCAAGTAGATTAATGAAAAATATATTATTAAGAAAGAGGAATTGATTCCCATTATTGATTATATATTATATTTGATGGAATAATTCCCCTTGTGAGACAATATTGTTTCGTAATATGCAATTTTAGAATTCCCAAATAGATTTACTAGTTATTGTAGCCACAGCCCTAGCACATCCATCCTAGTATGAGACAATCATCAACATCACACATCAAGTGGTGGTCTCTCTATTAATATATAGTAACATAGAGGAGAATAATGAAATCAACCCTACCCATGAGAAAGGTTAGTTGATGTCCTCACTAAAAGATAACACCATTGGATAGATCCCCCCCCCCCCCCCACACACACACACTAGACTACTTCCGGCGTAGAACTCTACCATTATATTGTGGCAAGAAATAGAATCTCATATAGAAGGTTATAAACATTATCCTTTATGATGAAACAAATTATCATAAAGTACACTTTAATGAGTCTTTTATGGAGTCCTAATCAGTTGAATTTAAGTAGGAGAGACCCAAATCATTATGAAGGATATCCATGTAGGCACCTACAATGATCATCAATCTGAAACTAAGATCTCCTACCATATTAAGAGACTTGTATACTTTTATCCATTGATGAAAAAATATTTTGTGGATTTCACTAGAAAATGGTATTCTTAATAAATAATTTCCAATTTCATTCATCAATACTCATAGTTTCTACACATTGCTAAATATTCTTGGTTGATCTCTACACATTGCTAAATATTCTTGATAAATATTCTTGGTTGATCTCTATAATGTCTCTATGATTTACATGGTTTCACTTTTCTTATGATGAAATGATATCCATTTGTTTTATATGGATTATGTTATGATGGTATGATTTTTATGAAACCCATTTTATTCTTTGGGTTATGATTAATGATTTATGTTTATGTTGTGGAACAAGTAAGAATGATTTCATTATGAGATGGGTGGGACCTATATCTCCCTCCAATGCATTGGGTAAAGATTTATATCTCATGAGATAGAAATGGTTGTAATGGAAAGTAAATCTGGTACAGTAATACAGGGCTGGAAAGGTAGGTAAACCCAATTTAGTAATGGACTTTTTCCACTATGATGGTCTTGGCAGTAATACCTTGGATACTATGGAAATCATATCATGTGCATAATGGTTTGCCACAATTACATGTTTTATTCCCATGCTTTTTATCATGATTAATGTTCCTTTGTGATCTATGCCTTATGTACTGCTAATATTTATGTCATTGCTCAAGATTTTGATGTTTTATGTTCATGTTTTTACGTTCTAATGTTTATGGATTGTTTTTTTGTTCTCTATGTCTACACTTACTGAGCATTTGAGCTCACCCTTTTTACGTTTTCTTTTCCCCAGGATATAAATAAATGTTTTAGGTAAGAAAACAAAAGGGGAATATATTTTTGGGAGATATTGAAGATATTTCACTATGATTAGAAGATTATGTTCCGAGTTTCCAAAGACACTAAACTAATATAGTCTTTTGGCGTCTGTTTTTTTTTTGTATTAAGTATTCCGAAAAACTAATGTAATGTCCATGTACATCATGATTTGGGTCTCTACATGAAAACTGGTTGAATGAACTAATAATTCCATGAAATCGGACGGCAACAAAGGGTTGGTGAATTGTGAAATAGTCGAGCAGACGACACATCAATCGGAGGTGTCGTGTGATCTCGGTGACTAAAAACGAAATTCGTGTGTTTTAAATGGCCAATACTTGTGATTAACGGTCAAATGAATACCAAATGACATCATAATTACTTGAAATCATAGGAAAACACCCTAATTATTATTGGTGAGGTGTACAAGTAGACGGAACATCATTCGGATGCACAGTTTGGACAGCACTCCTGAATATGTGTTTTTAGGCGTTTGGCACACTTGAAAAGCATGCATGGGGTGTTCAAAACCAGTCGAACAACTTTAGAATGCCATGAAATCAGACAAAAAATAATTTTGGGTGAATTGTGAAATGGTCGTGCAGAGAGCACATCAATCGGAGGTGTCGTGTGACTGCGGTGACCGAAAGCACACACCGTATGTTGTAAATGGCCAAAACATATGTTTAACAGTCAAATGAATACTTAACGACATCTTCATGACATGAAATCACCCAAAACAGCCTAATTATTATTTTTGAGGTGTACGAGGAGACGTAACGTCATTCGGATGCGTAGTTTGTGCGGCACGGCATAATATGTGTTTTTAGGTGTTTGGCATGCTTGAAAAGAGTGCATGGGGCGTCAAGACCAGCTGAACAACCTCAGAATGCCATAAAATCAGATGAAAACAAAGGGTGGGTGAATTGTGAAATGGTCAGGCATACGGCACGTCAATCAGAGGTGTTGTGTGACCACGGTGACTGAAAACACACACCGCGTGTCATAAATGGCAAAACATGTGTTTAAAGGTCAATTTCAAACCAAACGACATCGACATGACTTGAAATCACATGAAAACACCCTAATTAATATTCTTTAGGAGTACAAGGAGAGGTCACATCATTCAGATGTGTGGTTTACATGGCATGACTGAATATGTGTTTTTTAGGTGTTTGGCATGCCTGAAAAGCGTTCGTGGGGAGGTTAAATTCAGCTGAACGACCTCGGAATGCCATGAAATTGGACAACAAAAAAGTGTGGATGAATTTTAAAATGGTCAGGTAGACGACACATCAATCAGAGGTGTCCTGTGACCTCAGTGACTGAAAATGAACATCGTGTGTCGTAAATGGCCAAAACATGCATTTAACAATGAAATGCATACCGAACAACATCAACATGACTTGAAATCACACAAAAACACCCTAATTATTATTTTTTAGGTGTACAAGGAGAAGAAATGTCATTCGGATGTTCAGTTTGTGTGGCATAGGTGAATATGTGTTTTTTAGGTGTTTGGCGAGCTTGAAAAACGTGCGTGGGGTGGTCAAAACCTACCTAACGACCTTGGAATGCCATGAAATCGGACTAAAACAAAGGTTCGTTGAATTGTGAAATGGTCAGGTAGACGACACTTCAATCAGAGGTGTCGTTTGACCGTAGTGATCTAAAATGCACCCCGCATGTCGTAAATGGCCAAAACATGCGTTTAACAGTCAAATGCATACCGAACAACATCAACATGACTTGAAAGCACACGAAAACACCCTAATTATTATTTCTGAGGTGTAAGAGGGGATGGCACATCATTCAGACACGTGGTTTGTATGACACGGCTGAATATGTGTTTTTTAGGTGTTCAGCGCGTTTGAAAAGCATGTTTGGGGTGGTCAAGACCGGCCAAACGACCTCAAAATTCCATGAAATCGGACAAAAACAAAGGGTGGGTGAATTGTGAAATGGTTAGGCAAATGACACGTTAATCAGAGGTGTCGTGTGACCGCGGTGACAGAAAATGCACTTCCCATGTCGTAAGTGGCCAAAACATGCGTTTAATGGTCAAATGCATACAGAACTACATCAGCATGACATGAAATCATAGGAAAACACCCTAATTACTATTGGTGAGGTGTACGAGGAGACGACACATCATTCGGATGCGCGGTTTGTGTGACACGGCTAAATATGTATTTTCTAGGTGTTTGGTGTGCTTGAAAAGCGTGCGTGGGGTGGTCAAAATTGGTCGAAAGATCCCAGAATTCCATTAAATTGGACAACAACGAAGGTTGGGTGAATTTTAAAATGATCGGGCAGACGGCACGTCAATCGGAGGTGTCGTATGACCGCGGTGATCAAAAAGGCACACTACGTGTCGTAAATGGCCAAAACATGTGTTTAATGGTCAAATGCATACCGAATGACATCATCATCACTTGAAATCACAGGAAAACACCCTAATTATTATTCATAAGTTATACAAGGTGAAATCACATCATTCGGATGTGTGGTTTGCGTGACATGGCTGAATATGTTTTTTTAGGTGTTTAGCGTGCTTGAAAAGCGTGTGTGGGGTGGTAAAATCAGGTGAATGACCTCAGAATGCCATGAAATCAGAGGAAAACAATGGGTGGGTGAATTGTGAAATGATCAGGTAGACGACCCATCAATTGGAGGAGTCGTGTGACCGCGGTGAACGAAAATTCACTCTGTGTGTCGTAAATGGCCAAAACATGCGTTTAACGGCCGAATTCATAACAGACGACATCATCATGACTTTAAATCACATGACAACACCCTAATTATTATTGGTGAGGTGTATGAGGAGACAACACATCGTTCAGATGTGTGGTTTGCATGGCATGGCTAAATATGTGTTTCTTAAGTGTTTGGCGCGCTTGAAAAGCATTCGTGGGGTGGTCAAAACCGGTCGAACGACCTCAAAATTCCATGAAATCAGAAAAAAAAATGGTGGGTGAATTGTGAAATGGTCAGGAATACAACACATCAATCGGAGGTGTCGTGTGACCACGATGACTGAAAACGCATATCGAGTGTCGTAAATGGACAAAACATGTGTTTAATGGTCAAATTCATACCAAATTACATCAGCATGACTTGAAATCACACGAAAACACACTAATTATTATTCGTGAGCTGTATAAGGAGACAGCATGTCATTCGGATGTGCGGTTTTCACGGCACGACTGAATATGTGTTTTTTAGGTGTTTGGAATGCTTGAAAAGTGTGCATGGGGTGATCAAAACTATCCAAACGACCTCATTATTCCATGAAATCAGACGACAACAAAGGGTGGGTGAATTGTGAAATTTTCAGGTATACGACACATCAATCGAAGGTGTCGTGTCACCGTTTTGACTGAAAATGCACTCCGCGTGTCATAAATTGCCAAAACATGCATTTAACGGTCCAATGCATACCAAACGACATCAGTGTGACTTTAAATCATAGGAAAATACCCTAATTATTATTGGTGAGATGTACAAGGAGACGACACATCATTTGGACGCACGGTTTTCACAGCACAGCTGAATATGAGTTTTTTAGGTGTTTGGTGCGCTTAAAAAGCATCTGTGGGGTAGTCAAAATCGGCCGAATGACCTCGGAATTCCATGAAATCGGACGATAACTTAGGGTGGCTGAATAATGAAATGGTCGGGTAGACGGCATATCAATCAGAGCTATTGTGTTATCGCGGTGACCAAAAATGCACACCGCGTGTCATAAATGGCCAAAACTATCATTTAACGGTCAAATGCATACCGAACGACATCGGCATGACTTGAAATTACACGAAAACACCATAATTATTATTTGTGAGGAGTAAGATGAAATGTCACGTCATTCGGACATGTGGTTCACGCGAAATAGCTGAATATGTGTTTTGTAGGTGTTTGGCGTGCTTGAAAAGCATGTGGGGGATGGTCAAAATCGGCCAAACGACCTCAGAATGCCCAGAAATCAGATGACAACAAAGGGTGGGTGAATTTTGAAATAGTCAGGCAGATGACATGTCAATCGGAGGTGTCGTGTGACCACGGTGACCGAGAATTCACATCGCATGTCATAAATGGCCAAAACCTACGTTTAACGGTCAAATGCATACCGAACAACATCAACATAACTTGAAAACACACGAAAACACCCTAATTATTATCCTAGAGGTTTACGAGGAGACAACATGTCATTCGGACGTGTGGTTTTCCCGGCATGGCTGAATATGTGTTTTTTAGGTGTTTGGCGCGCTTGAAAAGCATGCATGTGGTGGTCAAAACCAGCTGAACTACCTCGGAATTCCATGAAATCAAACGACAACAAAGGGTGGGTGAATTTTTAAATGCTCTAGCTAATATAATGTCAATCGGAGGTGTCGTGTGACCTCGGTGACCTAAAACGCACTCTTCATATCGTAAATGGCCAAAACATGCATTTAACATTCAAATGCATACTGAACAACATAGACATGACTTAAAATCAGAGGACAACACCCTAATTATTATTATTGAGGTTCATGATGATACAACACATCATTCGGATGTGCGGTTTGCACGTCACGGCTGAATATATTTTTTTGAGGTGTTTGGCGTGCTTGAAAAACATGCATGTAGTGGTCAAAACCAGCCGAATGACCTTGGAATGCCATGAAATTGGACGAAAACAAAGGCTAGATGAATTTTGATATGGTCAGGTAGACGGTATGTCAATTGGAGGTGTCGTGTGACCTCGGCGACTGAAAAAGCACATCGCGTGTCATAAATGGCCAAAACATGCGTTTAACGGTCAAATGCATACCGAACGACATTGTCATGACTTGAAATCACACAAGAACCCCCTAATAATTATTTTTGAGGTGTAAGATGGGACAACATGTCATTTGGACGTGTGGCTTGCGCGACACGACTGAATATGTGTTTTTTAGGTGTTTGGTGTGCTTGAAAAGCATGTGTGGGGTGGTCAAAACCGGCCGAACGACCTCATAATTCCATGAAATCGGAAGACAACAAAGGTTGGGTGAATTGTGAAATGGTTGGGCAGACGACACTTCAATCGGAGATGTTGTGTGACCGCGGTGACCGAAAACACACGCCGCATGTCGTAAATGGCCAAAACATGTGTTTAATGGTCAAATGCATACCGAAGGACATCGACATGACTTGAAATCACATGACAACACCCTAATTATTATTTTTGAGTTGTACGAGGAGACGACACATCATTCAGACACGCGGTTTGTGGGGAACGTCTTAATATGTGCTTTTTAGGTGTTTAGAGTGCTTGAAAAGCATGCATGGGGTGGTCAAAAATGGACGAACGGCCTCAGAATTCCATGAAATAGGATGAAAAAAAGGCGGGTGAATTTTGAAATGGTAGGGTAGACGACATGTCAATCAGAGGTGTTGTGTGACCGCGGTGACCGAAAATGCACAACGCATGTCGTAAATGGCCAAAAAATGCATTTAACTATCAAATGCGTACCTAACGACATCTGAATAACTTTAAATCACTCTAAAACATCCTAATTATTATTCTTGAGGTGTACTAGGAGGCTTAACATCATTTGGATTCTCGGTTTGTGTGGCACGACTGAATCTGTGTTTTTTAGGTGTTTGGCGTGCTTAAAAAGCGTGCGTGGGGTGGTCAAAACCAGCCGAACGACCTCATAATTTCATGAAATAGGATGAAAACAAAGGGTGGGTGAATTGAAAAATGGTCGGGTAGATGACACGTCAATCGGAGGTGTCATGTGACTACAGTGACTAAAAACACACTCTGCGTGTCGTAAATGGCCAAAACATGTGTTTAACGGTCAAATGCATACCAAATGACATTTGCATGAGTTGAAATCATAGGATAACACCCTAATTATTATTGGTGAGGTGTAAGAGAGGATGATATATCATTCGAACATGCAGTTTTTATGGAACGACAGAATATGTGTTTTTTAGGTGGTTGGCGTGCTTGAAAAGCGTGCGTGGGGTGGTCAAAACGGGCCGAACGACCTCAGAATTCCATGAAATCAGATGAAAACAAAGGGTGGGTGAATTGTGAAATTTTTGGGTAGAAAGAACAACAATCGGAGGTGTCATGTGACCGCGGTGACTAAAAACTCACTTTGCATGTCATAAATGTCCAAAACATGTGTTTAATGGTCAAATGCATATCGAACGACATTTTCATGAATTGAAATCACCCAAAATCGCCATAATTATTATTCGTGATGTGTACGAGGATACAACACATCATTTGGTCACATGTTTTGCGTGGAATGGCTGAATATGTGTTTTTTAGGTGTTTGGCGCACTTGAAAAGCATGCATGGGGTGGTCAAAACCGGTCGAACGACCTTGGAATACCATGAAATTGGATGGAAACAAAGGGTGGGTGAATATGATGTGTCAGCCAGGACACCCCCCCCCCCCCCCCACCACAGAGAGCGTTGCCACCCCCTGGACAACCCACTCACCCCCAGACAGCCCCCCCCCCCCCCCCCTGAACCCCAGACAGCCTTGCCACCCCCCGGACAGCCCCCCTCACCCTCGGACAGCCCCCCCCCCCCCCCACTCAAAAAAATTTACATTTAAAGTCTAAATCAATATATAACATTAATTCAATAATAAATATAAAATAAACACGCCTCGTGAATATGATCTGTCATGCGCAGTCATGGCTGCTACCTCCATCTACTGTTCCAGCGTCCTACAACAAATAAAAATTATAATGATTTAATAACTAAATTAATACAAAGTAAATAAATAACTACAATATAAACTTGTGTCTTATGATATCCTACACCAGTACCCGGACACACATATTCTCTCAGTGTTCTGACCTTAGCGATCAATTGCGCATTTATCTCCTCAGAAGCGCGCAACCATGCCTCGAAATCTAAAATCTATTGTGTCATTTGAGCAACAACAGGACCGACAACCTCAACATGTGATACTACAAAACAAGGAATCCTCGTTCCATAGGTCAAACTATATCTATATCTGTAATGACCAATAATGCGATGGAATTTCTCATCCCTTCACATGGGATGTTTTCGTTGATCCTCTGGAAGCTGTTTTAACACAAATTCAAATTAAGATTGTGCAATATTTAATTATATATCCATATATATGTTTATATACAAGTTCATGTAAGTATTGGGGGGTGTTCGGGGGTGAGGGGGGCTATCCAGGGTGGGGGGGTTCGGGGGTGAGGGGGGGCTGTCCAGGGTGGAGTGGTGTAACCCCCTAGAAAAGTGAGACTTAAAAAGGCTAAATGTTACTAACCATGTCAAGAAGGTGCACCTTCCTTTTCGAAAGCTTGTCTGGTTAAAACTCCTTAGTTAATCATGCTTGTCCTAGAGTAGTGATCAGGATGGGTGACCTTCGGGGAAGTTTCCTAGGGTGTGTGTGAGTGAGAACAAAGCACACTAGATAGGACAGGTGTTGGCCTGTGGGGACAGTCATTAGTCTGATAAGCAGCCCTAGTGAGTAATAGCGTATGGTGTGCTGGGATGGAAACCAAGGTATTGCAGGAGACCCATGGGGTCAGATGACATGGTTCATGGCCCAGGGAGGTGGGTCATGACAAATGGTATCAGAGCAAATACTCAGCTGGAAGTGCTTAGGCACTGCCTGGGTTTGAGGCTTGGGGTCCACAACGAGGGAGTTGTGCTTTAAAGGGGTGGATAATGTAACAACCCTGGAAAAGTGAGACTTAAAAAGGCTAAATGTTACTACTCATGTCAACAAGGTGCACCTTCCTTTTCGGGAGCTTACCTGATTAAAACTCCACAGTTAAGCATGCTTGCCCTGGAGTAGTGATCAGGATGGGTGACCTTCTGGGAAGTTTCCTAGCGTATGTGTGAGTGAGGACAAAGCACACTGGAAAGGAAATCTGTTGGCTTGTGGGGATAGTCATTAGTCTAATAAGCGACCCTAGTGAGTAACAGCCTATGGTGTGCTGGGATGGAAACCAAGGTATTGCAGGAGACCCATGGGGTCAGATGGCAGGGTTCATGGCCCGGGGAGGCGGGTCATGACAAATGGTATCAGAG
Organism: Viscum album; assembly: GCA_963277665.1. NCBI lineage: Eukaryota > Viridiplantae > Streptophyta > Magnoliopsida > Santalales > Viscaceae > Viscum > Viscum album. Next base: position 1,124,816,211 of record OY728121.1, read on the forward strand.
CCAATACTTAGCCGGAAGTGCTTAGGCACTACCTGGGTTTGAGGCATGGGGTCCACAACGAGGGAGTTGTGCTTTAAAGGGGTGGATAATGTAATAACCCTGGAAAAGTGAGACTTAAAAAGGCTAAATGTTACTACTCATGTCAACAAGGTGCACCTTCCTTTTCGGGAGATTATCTGATTAAAACTTCACAATTAAGCATGCTTGCCCTGAAGTAGTGATCAGGATGGGTGACCTTCTGGGAAGTTTCCTAGTGTATGTGTGAGTGAGGACAAAGCACACTAGAAAGGACATGTGTTGGCCTGTGGGGACAGTCATTAGTCTGATAAGTGACCCTAGTGAGTAACAGCCTATGGTGTGCTGGGATGGCAACCAAGGTATTGCAGGAGACCCATGGGGTCAGATGACAGGGTTCATAGCCTGGGGAGGCGGGTCATGATGAATGGTATCAGAGCCAATACTCAGTCGGAAGTGCTTAAGCACTGCCTGGGTTAGAGGCTTGGGGTCCACAATGAGGGAGTTTTGCTTTAAAGGGGTGGATAATGTAACAACCCTGGATAATTGAGACTTAAAAAGGCTAAATGTTACTACTCATGTCAACAAGGTGCACCTTCCTTTTCGGGAGCTTATCTGATTAAAACTCCACAGTTAAGAATGCTTGCCCTAGAGTAGTGATCAGGATGGGTGACCTTTTGGGAAGTTTCCCAGTGTATGTGTGAGTGAGGACAAATCACACTGGAAATGGCATGTGTTGGCCTGTGGGGACAGTCATTAGTCTGATAAGCGACCCTAGTGAGTAACAGCATATGGTGTGATGGGAAGGAAACCAAGGTATTGCAAGAGACCCATGGGGTCAGATGACAGGGTTCATGGCCCTGGGAGGCGGGTCATGACGGGTGGGGGATGTCCAGAGGTGCGGGAGGGTATTTGGGGTGAGGGGGGGCTATTCGGGGTGATGGGGGCTGTTTGAGGGGTGGGGTCTATTAGGGGTGATCAGGGGTTGTCCGGGGTGAGGGGTAGTCTGGGGGGTGGGGGCTGTCCGGGGTGGGGGATCTTCAGGGGTGAGGGGGGCTGTCCGAGGGTGGGGGCTGTCCAGGGTGGGGGGCTGTCCGTGGTGGGGGGGCTATCCTGTGTTTTGCGGGAAAACAATTATACATCTTTTACTAAACAGGAAAATCAACTGTTTCTCCTTCAACGGACGCTCTAACGCAATAAATATCTTCTTCACGTTGAACTAATGTATATTGATCAAGTTGTTGGGCAACAAAAGGATCAGTCTCAGGTTCAACTTGTTCAAATATAAACACTACTCCCCGGGACATTTTCACAACAACTTACCAACTAGGATCCGAAGGTAATGTAATGAAGAATACTTGTTCCGCTTGTGAGGTCAAAATGAAAGGTTCATTATCAACTTGTTCATTTCTATATATCATATAGTTAAAATTCTCCATTGTAAACTGATATTGATTTACTTTACTTCCACGCACTGGATCAACCCAATTACACTTTAACAATATGTACTTCAACCCGTGTACATATAAAACATCAATGATATTTGTCAAATGACCATAGTAAAAAACCAGAATCGACGAATGGACAATTGATTCCACTATTTTGTGTTTCTTGTTTGTTTTCAACGTCTTTAATGCAAAATTGAAATCCATTAGCATCTATAGATTTATAATGATGAGCCATTATATATGGACCCTCAGCTTGTTGGATAAATTCTTTAGTTAGCATGGGGTCACCTAACTCCCTCACCTTATGAACCTACATAATTCACAGAATTCAATAATGATTTTTGCAGAAATAAATTATTATAATACGTCACTCATAATTAAAATCAATTTATATTTACAAAATCCTTGAACCAATCATGAAATAATGCATAATGAGATTGTTTAATTTGATAATCAATCGCACAATACATCTCTTCTTTTAGCACATTAATGTGTTCCCTGCAAATGAACAATCTTGATGTTTAAATGAAAAACTTATGCAAAAAAACATGTAAAAGTTAAATTATAAAATTGATTAGACACTTACTGCATTAATGGTGAAACTGATGGAGTATTGAACAAGATTTATCGATGCACTTGTATCCACTCAATGTTGTCCATATCAAATGTGGTTCCTTCTTCAACTGGACCATAATGAATCCAAGAGGTCTTATCTAATTTTGTTTCAACATCCATAAGATATTTTGCAAAAAAAGTAGTACACTCATCCATCAAATAACCATTGGCTATTGATGCATCCGGATGAGCTCTACTGCTTACAAATCGTTTCAATGTATTCAGATACTACTCAATAGGATACATCCACCTGAATTGCATTGGGCCATCAGCCATTACTTCATCAGTTAGGTGCACTATCAAGTGAACCATAATATCGAAAAATGGGGGGGTAAATAGTTTTTCAAAGTGACAAAGCGTAAGTACAATTCGGTCCTCCAAACTTTTAAAATCACTCATTCATTGATTTCTTCAACAAATCTATCTAAAAAAATTACTCATCTCAATCAACATTTGAACAACATTGGGGGATAAACAATCACAGATTGTGATTGGAATCAACTGATGAATTAGTATATGATTGTCATGAATTTTCAACCCATACAATGCCTTTATCATCAAATTCATACGCTTTTAAATATTATAAGAGTAACCATTAAGAACCTTGAGCATCTTTAAAATGGAAAGAAATGTATCTTTCTCCTTTATAGTCATCGTATACTATGCAGCAGACATATATGCCTTGTTTCCATCAGCTAACTATAAATGCAACTGTTTCCTTAAACCCATTTCTTCCAAATCACAACATGCATTAACATGGTCCTTTTATTTTCTAATGACACCTAAAATGGTCCACAATATATTATCACAGACATTTTTTTCAATGTGCATGACATCCAAATTGTGCATTAGCATGCTAGTTTTCCAATAGGGGATATTGTAAAAAATAATTTTCTCTTTCCAATTGTGACTGTGTTGTCTACCTACACCATGAATATTACCCAATGGATGAGCCACTAAATCATTACATTCATATATCATGTGGATGTTTTCTTCCTTAATCAGTGATAACATTTCAGCTCCTATAAGGATCTTTGGTTCTGGGCAGAACTATCTAGAACCATCAAATGTCACTCTATCCTTTCTGAACCTGTGCTGAGGGGGGAGAAAACGTTTTTGACCCATGTATACCCATTTTTTTGAATGTTTAAGACATACATATTTTTTAATTTTATTGAAACAAGGGCATGAAAATTCCCCTTTCATACTCCATCCTAATAAATTTCCAAAATCCAGGAAATCATTGATTGTCCACAATAAAGCATCCTGCAATTTGAAAATTTCATTCATTTCACAGTCATAATTCATCACACCATCACCCAAAAATTCATTCAACGCATCAATCAATGGCTGAAGGTAAACATCAATATTATCCCCTAGACTTCTAGGTCCATCAATAAGAGTGGAAAGTAATATAAATTTTTGGTTCATACAAATCCACAGAGGAAGATTATATGGAACCAACATGATGGGCCATGTGCTATGATTTTCACCAACCATAGACTTGAATGGATTAAAACCATCTGCTTTCAACCCCAATCGGACATTACAAATGTCTTTAGCAAAGTTGGGGTGTCTCTTATCAAAATCCTTCCATGCACGAGAGTCTGTCAGGTGGGTTAACATATCACTTTCCTGATTCCTTTCTGCATTCCATCTCATTAAATTAGAAACATTATATGATGTAAAAAATCCTTCCATCCTCTACTTTAGGGGAAAGTAATGCATTTACTTTACGGAAATTATTTTTCCCTATTTCATAGTCTGAATTTGATGAGTTTGATTTCTCATGTTCTCTTTCCACCAAAAAGTGTCACAGATCGTACAAATATCCAAATGGGTAGTTTCCTTTCTAAACAATATACAATTGTTTGCACATGCATCTATGGTATCATATTTAAAACCTAAGTTCACTATCAACTTACGAGCATGGTAATACGAATCATCAATCTTAGTGTCGATAGGAAGAACCTTTTTCAATAACACCAACAGCATGTCGAACGATGTGTCTGATCACTGATTTGAAGTCTTCAAATGAAAAAACTCTATGATAAATGAAAATTTATTGTAAGCAGTACATCTAGGATATAATTCCATTTTCGTATCATCAAGTAATTCATAAAACCTTCTTGAATCACGATATGCAGTAGAACACAGATTTATCTCACCAGTCTCAATGTTCTGGATGTCAATGCCTTTAGGATCCAACCCACGTACCATTTTAGTAAGCATTTCATGCATTGGATCATTCATCCTCACTTCAACATCTATCTGAATTGCATATTTATTTTGAAAACAAATATATTATTCCCCATGACAATTCCAACTCTTATAATTTTTCATAAATACGTTCAAGAATAGGTTCTCCCTCATTGTATCTCATGTGAATTGATATCTATTTCCAAATTTGCTACACAGATAACTAATATAGTAACTTTTAAATCCTCTAGTGAACTCAATGAACTGCATAATGCCTTCGAAATATTCTCTAGATATTCGATTTGGAAGATTAGTACAACTCTTATCCATAATAATATCTTTAAAACAAACATTTACACAAATGTAATCAAGCCTCAAACATTATCTCATGGGATACACACATGGAATCAAGAATGCTATAAATCAAATAACAACAAAAACTAATATAAATGTCGTCACATTATACATGGACTGTACATTGTATGTAACATCCAACTTCAAGTAAAGTGTGATGTCTTCTTATAAAAACACTTTTAATACACATTGTTTCATAATTCTTCATGCACACAAGCATGTATACCCATGAACTTCAATTTACACAATTTTTATTCACACACAATATTCATATAATGTTTATGAATGCCAACTATGTGCTATAAATTTCCCAAAATTAGAACTCGTAAACAGAAGTTAGGGAATACCTGATAGTGCTACATATCTAGTAGGGAGGGGAGCCGGAGGTGGTGCGGCGAGAGAGAGGAGGGGCAGCGGAGGGGAGCTGGAGTCTAAGGTGGTGCGGTGAGGGAGGGGACAGGCAGAAATGGCGGCGAGGAGCTAGAGGAGGAGGTGGGCGGTGAGAGAGTGGATGGGCGATAGTGGGGATCCGGAGGCCGTCACGCGGTGTCGGCAGAGACCGGTGATGGGAAGCGGTGTTGCGGTGAGGGATAAAAGAAGCTGCAGGTAGGTTTTGGGCATGATTGGGGTTCAATCACGAGGTGGGGTGGAGGTAGAGGCGGTTGCGTGGCATCGGCGGTGCGGTGTCTGTGGTGACAGGTGACGGGCGGCGGTAGTGCGGAGAGGGAGAACAGGCACTGCGGGTAGGGTTCAGGCATGAGGGGGGTTCGACCGCGAGGGTGGAGGAGGGAAGGGGGAAGGTGGATGGCGTCGGTGGTGCGGAAAAGGAGGACGGATGCAAGGGCGGCTGCGGTCAGTGCGAGGGCAGTGGCAGTCGGCGCGAGGGCGGCGGCAGTCGGCGCTGTGGGGTACGGTTCCGGCGACACAAGGGTGGTGCGCGAGGGGGGTTCGAGCGCAAGGGGGGATGAAGGTTTTTTTAAGCTTAGTGACCACCAATGGTGGTCTCCCATGTCAGGGGTGCTCCAAATCCGCCTTTTCTAGTAGTGGTTGTATGTATGCATTAGAAAAGTTTTCGTTTCAACGATCATTATAGATGGAAGATATGTATTATTTTATCATTATAGGATGATAATTAAATATTAAATAACATATCTTTTGTTTAAACATGATTTAATTTTTCATCCATGTGACGTGGTCATGGAAAATGGATCACATCACTTTGTGGGGGTAGGAGGCTACACTTACACACGTATGATGTTATCATTTTCTAATATATATGAAGGCAATAAAATATGTGTTATATTATCTTTCCATAAAGATAAATCTGTAATTAATATAATTTATATATAACCTAACTACATCATTATAACCATCCATGAGAGACGGTGACAGAAAATGAATTACATTGGTTCGTGGGGAGGTAGTTTTCCCCACACACAAACAGTCGATTCATTTTCCATTTGATGGAGGTCGGAGAGGGATATAAGTTATTTAATTAAAATTATAACACATAATTATATAGAATATAATTTATTTATTATATATTCATGTTTAACGAATATTTGAAGGATGTGTAAGAATAAATAAACCAAAATCGCTTAGTTATGAACGATAACTCTTCTTCAGAAATCCAATTGTGTATTACACCATAAGTCTTCTAAGTTTGGTTTTCTTCCCAAATTAAGGCCTATATAATATAGAGAGGGAATTTAGGAATATATTTGGGATGATATTGTATAAAACAAATTATTCTTGAAGTGTGAAGTAAAAGGATGAAGATGTGTCCTTTTATAAGAGTGGGGGGGAACTCTAGGAATTTCCTAAAGTATTAAATTAACATAAATTAATTTTCAATAAAAAATTCCTCAAATGTGATTTATTTAAAATATAGGATGCATATGGGTCAAAATTATATATTATAATAAAAAATATAAAATTCTTTACTATGATTTTACCCTTATCTATTATTTGTAACCCCTAATTAACCCTTTTCACACTTTCCATGATAATAAGGTTTTTGTACTCATTGAGATAGTTACTATAAATGGAAAAAGGGGCCATAAATGAAACATGGTTTATATTTAAAACCATATAATAATCACTTTGATGAATATGGTATTTTTATGAATTTTATATCATTTAATAGAATATTAATTATTATAAAATATCTTTAACATCAATTTTAGAACTATTAATACATCGACTTCAATAACATCAAGAAAAAAATGAAATTTGAAGAAAAAAAGTTAATAAATACATACATGTCATATTCATATATAAAATAAATTTATAAAATTAATTATTTCAAATTATATTAATTTTTATATTTTAAATATAATTTCTTTAATTTTTTCATTAGTTGAATAACTATTAAGCCAGCGTTGTGTAAGAATTTAAGGTAATTATTTCTTTTCTAAAAATTAAATTTAAATTACCATGAAATACATAAATAAAATATATTTAAAATTACTATTTATAATTGAACATGTTCTCTCTTTGTAATCAAGTTAAAAATATTATAGTTATTAAAAACCAGAGTGACATTTTTACTTCTCTTTACATAAAATATTATGAATATCATTATCACATCTAAATAGAGAAAAGGTTATATAACTAAATCTTGGATGAGTATGGATGAAATCAACTCATAAAATAAAATTAATCCAATTTTTAGGATCATTTTATAGCTCTTATCATATTATTTATAACCCTTAATTACCTGATTTACACTTCACTATGGTAACAAAAATTACTAAGGATACTATTCATATTGACCAAAAATAAAAGTGAAATATTTAAAAAAATCAATTCAGATTTATAATATGGAATCCATTTTTCAAAATTGAAAAAAATAATTTTGAGAATTTAATTTTAAATTAAACTGGAAAAATGTGATGAATAATGGTTTTTTAAAAAATTTCCCTTTCAAAATATAAAATGTTTTCATAGAAAATTCAAGTATAAAATCAAATTCAAAAACCATAATTGGATTATTTTGGAAAAATGGAACTAATTAAATTTTAAAACTAATCCAAAGTATAATATTACCGTGTAAATATTTAAAAATAAAATACAATTTTCAATAAAAATCAATATTTTTCTCTATTCATTGAAAAGTCAAAATTTTTATAAATTATCAATATTTAATCCCAAGATAAAATTAACATGATGAATTCAAAAATTAAATTCATTTTTTCAAATAATTTTTTAAAATTTCCCAAAATTAATTATAATATTCTCCCATAAAAACCAAGAAACCCCATTTTTGAAGTAAACACATTTTTGAAGAAAACATGTTTTTTAAGAATAAAACGACTTTACTAAAAATCAGGTTCTTAATTATAAATAATTAATTAATACATTATAAATGTTTATGACCATTATATATGTCATAATTTGGTTAATACTGTTCATTCCCTCTAATTTAATGGCTATGTTATAACAATCACATTTAAATAATAATATTCTATTGTTCATTTAAGCTCAGTGGTGTGTATCTTGTATTCTATCAAACAATTTATTTACTTTTAAAATATTGGGATATTACATTATTCCCCATTTAAGAAATTTCATCAATGAAATTTGAACTCTATCTCAGTAATCAATGGTTTAACATTTGAAAATATCTTTCTTGATATCCCATATTTTAAAAGGGGTTAATAAAAATTCCTATTAAAAAGAGGGAATTTGAAGTATGAAGGCCTTATATAACAACACATACTAGGTTGCCAAATGGGATAAAATTAGTGGGAAGTGAATATATTGACATGGAATGAAATTATAATGCCCAAATAATTATATAGGGTTACAGAGATCATTGATCACAAGAATGTGAATGATCATTAAAAAGTAAACAACAAAAAAACCATAAAACAAAGAGGTGTGAAAAAGACCATCAATTCATTATAAGTGAAGGTAATATGATAAAAATATTAATTCAAGATCCTTTTCATAGATTTGGTTAATTATTTACCATATTTACTAATAACATAAGAAAAATATACTTACTTGGAAAGTAAAATTTCATCCTTTAATCAATTTCCACCATAATATCATCCTTTTCTCCAAAATATTATTATTAAAGATTAATTTTTCTATGGATAAAGAACTAAAATCAACTTATAAAGAATAAAATAATACATAAAATTATAATAATTTACTGATAGTGTATTTATACATTAATCAAAACCAAAAAAGTTAGCACAAATTATGATAATTTCAAATTTTATATGAAAAATTAATACATTAGTCTCCAAAATTCAATAGTGATATCCAAAGTTTCAACTAAATCATTCTGTAAATAATTATCTTTATAATTATTCAATATATTCCTAAATAATATAGAAACCCAATTATTAGAATGATTTGATCACATATTCTTCTAAAATTTATCACTAAATCACATCAATCACTCTTAAAGTCTCATACAAAAAATCGATATGAAATACTCATAAAATCTACAAGATATTCTAGCCATTATGTAAATGGAATTAATCACCAAAAAGATACCATAAAGTCATATATACCTCTGTAATATAATTCAACCTTTATTCCTCAAATAAAATCACATAATTTTATATTTACCTTAATCATATAAGGTTCCCAAAATAGAGAACTTCTTCTAAAATAAAAATAATCACCTAATCACAAACTCACTTCTCAATCCCATGGTTATCTCTATGATACATCATATATTCCCAAAATAAACATATTCAGAAAAACTATGGCCTTATCGGATGTGACGGGATGTCACTTGAATTGACGGTTGTCTTTTTGAAAATAATATATTAATTTTATTCCTCCAATGTTCCTAAAAATATTATTAACACGATAAAAAACATCACTAATCATCAAATCAATTTTTAACCTCTAAGGTTTTCTATATAGCTAATTTTTTGAAAAAAAATAATCTTAATTGGCTATCATTTCCTTAACATCATGTAAATTTTATCCCAATGTTTTATCTATCCCTTTATCATGTGTCCTTAAATGAATATCTAAATAAATTATCACCTTTTCACTATACCACTTTTCAAAGGTGTCAATTTTATCTAACATGAGTTTTAATTTTTTTTTAAAATAAATCAACTATATAATTTTTCATAATTCATATAATCAATCGAAATACCATTGATAAACACATCCTTCATTAAACTTATTTCTTAAACCATTAATCATGAATTTTCATTTCTTTCAATGGAATATAATATTTCCTTATGATTATTTAATATCAACTCAATCATGATTCATACTTAAATCATAAGAAAATAATTCAAACCATAAATCTATAAATCATGGTCTTATTTATGCTATTGATATCCAATTTATCTTCCAACATTAATTACATATCTATATTAGAGAAATAGTCAAGTCCATGGTGGTTTTTACCTTTTCTAATGAAAAGTATGAGTTTAGATTTTGAAATCAAATTAATGAGATTACATGATCTATATAAATTTTTGAGAAATGAAAAGGTTTTGTATGGATCGAATCATATATTGTAGGTGATTTAGATTTTTAAAAGGATTTCAAAGTCATTTTAAGAATATTTTTTCATAATATTATTGATTAAATCATTTGGAAGGGATAATAAGGTTTGGTGAGGCCTTTTCCGTTCAAATTGATAAGTGATCTTTAATCTATAGAAAATAACATCATTAAAATATGAAATGAATTATTTCATGTTAAAATGAAAATGGTTCTTATAAAGGTAATACCCATAGAAATTCTATAATTATTTAAGCTTCAAATCCCCAAAAATAACCATAATAACTTCAACTTTTAATATTTTTTAACCAAAAATGTTTTCTCAACACTTTACACTTACATCCCCAAATATGTAATAGATTTATTATTAAATAATCCTTCACACTAAACCTAAGGGAAAAATATACCTAAAATCTGTAAAACATATCCCAAAATATCATTAGTCACCATAAAATTTCATCACATAAAACCTCAAAAATTGGGTGTCTATTCGATTAAACTTATAATCAACCTTAAAATTATAAATCCATGTTGGTATCCATAAATATTAATCTAACCTCACATGAAATCATATTAATCTCCAAATTTTGATAAACCCATCATGGATACCAAATATTTAACATCCCAAGCTTCCACGATATGCTTCTTTATGAATAATATAGTAGCGTGTGTTGTACGCAACTTCGAGTTCCTAACACACACCACAACCAATCAAACTAGACGTTATGAATAGTAATACCCACTTTTTGAAATTTTATAAATTTTATATTGCAAAATGGACTTCATTTTTGGATTATGAATATCAAAATTAGCTTAGGGTGAATTTTTGGTATTTTTCTGATAACTTTCATATTTTGATGAATAGAGAAAATTACTAAATTTTAATTAAATACAACTTTTTTAATAGAAATAATTAACAGTGATATATTGTGAATTTGAGTGGTTTTAAAGTATATTTAGAATATATTTTTATCATTTAATACAATGTTTTTCATTGGACATAATTTCACATTCAAACCAGACATAAACAAGTGTCAATCTTTTGATAATTATTATTTCTTAAAAACGCGGTTTTTGTTTTGACAGCGGGAATTAATTTTAAATTAATTTCTGTCACTTCTGTGTTTTGAATTTGGAAAAATGGATTCCATATTTATAATCAGGAGGCCCAAATTGTGTAAATAGATAACTTTTATTTTTAGACATTTTGAATAATTACTTTGGTAAATGTTTTATTTACCATGGTTAAAGGGTAAATCCGGTAAATAAGGGTAAAAAATAATATTATAATAATATTAATTACCGTAAAACGTGTCCTAACCATATTTTTTGATACATGTCCGACCATGGGCATATTTCGGTCTATTTTGGGACCCCATGGAGCCACTTTTAAGTGATAATGACACTTTATAATAATTAAGTTAAAGTAAATGCAAAAATGACATAAGCATATATCTTTTAGCAAAAAAAAATTACATAGGGATATATATGTTATATTTTCAACTATAAATATTCATTATAAATCTAAAACTATTTACTACATAATGGTATTTTATTTATAATTTTTAGACATTGAATAATTAAATTTTTTTATGACATAATAATGATGCAGTATTTTCCTTATTAATGAAAGAATCAGATAAGTAGTATTATAAATGTTAAAATAAATATAATTTGAATGTTTTGATGCCATAAAATAATTTTATTGGTTAATATGACATGTTAGTATTTCTTAAATGAATTTTTTTAGAATTAATAAAGTTTTTATGACTTTAATAAAAATCAATTATTGAATAGTGTCAAAATTGACATAAATGAGTTTTTAAAACAAATATTATATTATTAATTGATATTATATTCCTAAAAATATAAGGATTGGAAAAAGGACTTATATCATGATAGGTGTATCATTAATGGACTACTTGGGGGTCTCTTGGAAATATATAGAAAGTTTATTAACTATATAATATAAAAATACAAAGTGACATGGTAAATGTCAAACTAATTAGCTAAGAGTTAAAACTAAAAGATAAGGTTAATATAGTGACCCAAACCTATATAAAACATATTGGTTGAGTTTTTTTCGACCTATACCCACATTAAACTTTAAAAATCCACTTTTGAGCCATTAGAAACCGAATATGAATTTATTATAAAATAATATTTCTAGTTTTTCCTAATGTGCCCCTCACCCCTCTTATAAAAGGGCACTTTCCCTTCCCTCTAATTAATACCCTAAAAGCCTTTTTTTTTTGCCAACCCCTGCCCAAATATTCTCTCAAATTCCCTCAATTCAACATATAGGCCTTAGTTTCATCAAAAATCCAACCTAAGGAGCCCTTTTGATCAAATCAAAAGGAAGAACCCGAAGAAGAGGTAATGTTTTCACCACCCTTTTTCAAGTTCCTTTCTTCTTCAACTTCTTCTTTATCTGTTATTTCCTTCCTAAAATAATAACTCCAGTATATTCTATATACTTTTATGTTATTATAAATATGTTACAACCATATTCAGTTTTCTATCCATCCTTTTAATCACATGTCACCATACGTGCGTACGTATGGCTTACCGTCTCCACGTCGTGGTGTAATTGTTATTCAAAACATTATTATTTGGATGGGTATTATAATGATGTTTAATTGATTTAAATAATAAATATAACATGATAATGATTCTGTATATATTATATAACATCCAATTATATATTATTTTAATCTCAAAAGAATGGTATTGTCGCTCGTGTGTACGTACAGACTACCGTCTCCACAAACGCGATGAGATTCATTCCCCATAGTATCCATGCAAGTCTAATTATCATTTGAAGATTAAAAATATTGATTAAGGACTTGTTATCATTCTTGATATGAATAAGATAAAACCTATCCATAACAAACACGACTTATGTTACAAAACATATAAAATAAAACGAGTAAGTTAACACCCGAAATGACGATAATACTAAGATATTATTAACAAAGTAATGTTAAAAGATCATATATGATATCAAATTAATTTATATGATTCTTTTATAATATAATAACAACTATTTTACCATTATATGGGAGGTTAAACTACCCTCAACCAAGGAAAAGTACATGGTAAGGGTTTATTTCACAATCTCCTCATTATCCGAGGTTGTTTATATGTAATTATTTACTGGGACCTATTTATCATCCACATCCATGTTTCTTAAAAAAGTATTTCAAATCATTCTTACTATTTTATAGACTATGGGTTAAAGTAATTTTTACCCTTGTTGACTTTTTATAAGAAGTTTATAAAGGAATCTTTTCGTCATTTTCCAAACAAGGTCCTTTTTATCCTTTTTGATAGAATTAAGGTAAGAATGTCTTTTTTTAACTTATACGGCGAGTGCGGCTATTTTCCGCCATTATAAAATCCTCAAAGATTCCCTTAAAATCTTATAAGAATATTTTCAAGGTAAATGTTTTCTTTTATAATTATGTGACTTTTAAATGATTTCAAAAAAAGAGATATTTCTCTCAAATAGTTTTGATTTCATCTATGTCAACATCCTTTGATGGATTTTAAGCTTATTTGAAGGTGATTTATTATGATAAAAAACTTCCATATTGTATTGAAGTTTTTGTTATATGTTTGAATGTGGATGTGTTATTTTTATACCATTCATGGTTTATGGAGAAAGTATTGACATTTCATATGCTAGTTTTAATACGAATGTTTATGATATATTTAAACCTATTCATATGAGGAATGCATTGGACTTAATAAGTGATGGGTGGAGCCCGCTATAGCTCCTCGATGCATCGGTAGGTCTCATGAGACAACTAGAAGTGGAATTGGATGAGGCCCTTTCCCAATTTGATATATGGTTTTGGCCAAGGCCTTAATCATTTTCAGACGTCCTGGCGATGCCTTGACAAAATGAATCAGAATGTCTGACATTATACATTCCCTCATTATGGAAATAATATTTATGGTTCATGTGGTCATTTGACTAGTAGAATACCCATTATTATGTTTTATTATGGAATTATTTACTCAACTCATATTCTTTCCATAAAATTATTCATGTTTATTATTGGTAAAGGAATTTTGTTATAATTATTCACCATGCTTAATATTTATGTCATTTTCCACTGTATTACTTACCCTTACTGAGCATTTGATATCACCCCTTTCTTATCTTTCATTTTCCCAGGATATGAAGAAGTTAGTTATGAGTGACTTGTAGGCATTATTTAGGAGGCCTGGATTTTTCCAATTGAATAAATTCGTGTTGTATTTATTTTCAAGTTGTAAAGTTGAACTTATGTATGAATCTTCTTTCCAATAATACTAAACCGATCGGTCTTTAGAGACATGATTTCCTTGTGATCATGCCAATGTTATGTAATAATGCACCGACTCTGGGTAATTGGGGTCGGGGCGTTACAGTTGGTATCAGATGAAGTTTAGTACAAACCTTGGAAACTAGATTTAGATAAACTCTGATTAGAGCACATAGCCCAAAGATAGACTTTGAGGATTAGTATAGAAGAACTTCCTAGAATTTTGGTATTGTAGAGATTTTGTGAGTTTTTCAAGAAAAACATACCTGTCTGGATACGAGCAGGTAGAGGCGGCTCTGGCACAGATGTACCTAGGGGTAAAACCCGAAAACACCGCTTTGAGCTAGACTCGAATGGGAACGGGTGCACGAAAACGGGCCTTGTTGCACTCTTGGTTATGACACTCCCGAGGGATATGCTTAGGATAATTATAATTTTCTTTAGAAACCATTATGAAGGGTTTATTATTATATACTTACTCAAAGAAAACATTTTTTTATGATTATTGATTATATCCATAAATTGTTGAATTTATGTTAAGTGTTTTAGAAGTTTGGAATTATATATTCCGATTCATAAACAAATCTAGATTATGCCATTGTTTAGAAATAGAACCTAGTGGAAGGAATGGAAACTGTATCAATACACGCACTCCATGTAGGGATTTCCCTCCTGCTCAAGATAATTATAGTGGAGCTGGTGATGCAATTGGTGCTGATCGGCTAATCACCATACAGGTAAAACTCACTCAGGTCATGAATAATAACCTTACCCATATTCAGCACCCTGATCCGCAGCGTGGAGGATAAATGTTATATCGCATCATGATGCAACAACCACCGACATTCAATGGGAGTACAAATCCATTAGAGGCTGAGCAATGTATAAATTCCTTTGAGAAAATATTTCATGCCATGGGGAGTAGTGAAAGGGAAAAAGTTATCATGGCAGTTTACCGCCTCACTAGAGATGCTGATCAATGGTGGTCATTGATTCAAAACACAAAGGAAGATGATGAAGTATCCAAAATGGAATGGAGGGAGTTCAAAGTGCTTTTCTTATAAAAATACTTTCCTCGTGACCATCGACCAGATATTGAAAGGAAATTTCTGAGTCTGAGACAAAAAGAGGATGAGAATGTCAAACAGTATGAGGCTAACTTTACATGGTTAGCAAGGTATGTTGTAGATTATATACGTAACCAAATAATTAAGATTGATCATTTATTTGATGGGTTAAAACCAGTTCTCCGTCAAGAATTAGTCTCATAAACCTTCTCGTTGTACGAAGATATTTTCTCATGTGCTATCAAGGCAGAAAAATAATTCTCTAAGTCTAATGACTTTAAATAAAAGCAAGAGAAGAGAAGATCTGTTGATCACTCTGGAAATGGAAATAAGTGGAATAAGGGAAAAGTTGAATATCCATCCTGTAGTCAATTTGGGAAGAAACACCCCGGTACTTTCTTGAAGGGAATGGGAGTCTGTTATAGGTGTGGTGAAAAAGGCCACCAAGCTCGTGATTGTAAGGGGAAGAAAGAAGCTACCGATGTTCAATGCTACAATTGTATAGAGATGGGAAATTATGAAAATGAATGTCCTAAGCATCAGGGGAACTTACCTCAGAAAATGAAAAGGGATCAAGGACAAGCTTATGCTATCACTACTACTGAGGAATAATCTATGAAAGACATGGTGGCAGGTAATTTAATGGTTTCCTCAAGTTTAGAAAATGCTTTATTTGATTCTAGATCATCACATTGTTTCATATCCTCCCAATTTGATAAGAAAATTTGATATTTCTAATTTGATCTAACAAGGGAGTTGTCAGTTAAAACTCCTCAGGGAAGTATCATTGTAACAAAGATTTGTGAATCAGTCCCCATTAGACCACATAAATGTTCTTTATCTACTGATCTCGTCATCATACCTATGATTGAATTTGATATAATCCTCGATATGGATTGGCTTTCTGACCATGATGTGAAAATTTATTTTAAGAAGAACGAGGTTACGATTTTTGATGATGATGATAAAGAACACCTTATCTTTAGAGTAGAATCGCCACCACCTAATTCGTATCTAGATCCACCCCGAGTAGCTCAAATAAATTTAATTATTGGGGAGTAAGAGAATGAAATAACTGTGGGTAAGGAATGGAATGGTCAAATAGAGGAAGTACCTATTGTGAGAGAATATGTTAATGTGTTTCCAGAAGATTTATCTGGACATCATCCAGAATGATAAACGGAGTTTTCTATTGATTTAATTCCTGGTTCAAGGCCTATATCGAAGACCCCGTATAGAATGGCCATTGTGGAATTAGTTTAACTAAAGAAACAACTAGATGAATTGAGTAATAAGGGATTTATTTTCCCTAGTGTTTCTCCATGGGGAGCCCCTATCCTTTTTTGTTAAGAAGAAAAATGGATCTATGAGGTTATGTATCGACTATAGGGAAATCAATGGTATAACAATAAAGAAAAAGTATCTCATACCTCGCATTGATGATTTATTTGACCAACTGCATGGAGCTCAATTCTTTTCAAAGATTGACCTTCGATCTGGGTATCATCAGCTGTGTGTGAAAAAGGAAGACATTCCAAAGACAGCATTTCGAACCAGGTATGGGCATTACGAGTTTACATTAATGACTTTTGGATTGACTAATGCACCATCTGTATTTATGGATCCAATTAACAGAGTTTTCAAGGAATACCTCGATGATTTTGTAGTGGTATTTATTGATGATATCTTGGTATACTCCAAAAGCTACAAAAATCATGAAAATCACTTGCGCATTATCCTGAAGACGCTGAGAAGATATGAATTATATGGGAAGTTTAGCAAGTGTGAATTCTGGCTTCAGAAGATTTATATTCTTGTCCATATTGTCTCTAGGGATGGAATTTCCGTTTGTCCTTCTAAGACAAGAGCAATCCAAGAATGGCCAGCACCGATGAGTATAACTGAGGTATGCAGTTTTATTGGTTTAGCAGGATATTATCGACGTTTTGTCCAGAATTTTACCCAGTTGGCTAACCCATTAACAAAGCTCACATGTAAAGGGGTTAAATGTTTTTCGAAAAAAAGAGTGTGAATAATGTTTTGAAGAACTGAAGAGAAAATTAGTCAATGCTCTTATTTTGACTCTACTATTGGTAAATGATGGGTTTGTTATTTATAGTGATGCATCGAAGAAAGGACTTGGTTGTTTCCTTATGCAGAATGATAGAGTTATTGGCTATGCATCACGACAACTGAAAATTCGTGAGAAAAACTATCATACTCATGATCTTGAGTTAGCTGCTGTAATATTTGGTTTGAAGATATGGAGACTTTATCTCTATGGTGAAAAATGTGAGATGTATACTGATCACAAGAGTTTAAAGTATATTTTCTAATAGAAATAACTCAATAGGAGGCAAAGGCAATGGCTTGAACTACTCAAGGATTATGATTGCACGATACACTACCACCTGAGGAAGCCAAATAAGGTGGAAAATGCTTTGAGCATAAAGGATCATGGAATTTTGAACAAGATGATAATTGAAAGGGTTCATATTTTCATGGATCTAGTAAAGATGGATATGGGAATCTCCATGGAAGGTGAAACATCGATACATTTTCAAATGGTTGCCAAACCATATTTACTAGAAAGGATAAAGAGTTCTCAGGCCGATGATGAAGAGTTTAAAAGGAAGATTAATGCTGTGAATGATGGGAGACTGAGTGACTTTGTGTATGAAGATAGAATTTTGAAATTTAGGAGGATACTTTGCATTCCTAATTTACCTGATCTAAAAAGGGAATTGTTGGATGATACTCATAGTTCCAATTTCTCGATACACCTTGAGAGCACCAAAATGTATAGAGATTTGAAGGAATATTTTTGGTGGGACAACATGAAGAAGGAGATTGCTGATTTTGTGTCAAAATGTATGGTTTTTCAACAAGTGAAAGTTGGAAGGTAACAGCATGGAGGAGTCATGCAACCTCTTCCCATACCTGAGTGGAAATGGGATAATATCATGATGGAATTTTTTATGGGACTACCAAAGACTCCTAAAAGGAATGATGCAATATGGGTCATTGTTGATCATCTTACCAAGTCAGCAAATTTTCATACTATAAGGGAAGATTTACCACTTGAACGTCTAGAAAGTCTATATATTAAGGGAGTTATGAGACTTCATGGACTACCCCTATCAATTGTTTCAGATCGTGATCCCCGTTTTACATCAAGACTCTAAAAAAGTCTTCAGAAAGCCCTGGATACTGAACTTCATTTGAGCACTGCCTACCACCCTCAAACAGATGGACAATTATAACGGACCATTCAAACCTTAGAAGAAATGTTGAGATCTTTATCACTTGACATTCAGGGTATGTGGGATCAATATTTACCTCTGGTATAATTTTCCTATAACAATAGCTTCCATTCGAGTATTTAGATGGCACCATATGAAGCGTTATATGGAAAGAGATGTCGCACACCAACCTGTTGGGATGATGTTGGTGAAAGAAAACTCGTAGGTCTAGAACTGGTGGAGGAAACGATGGAAAAGGTGAGGGTAATCCAAAACAACATCAAAGCAGCTCAAAGTAGGCAGAAGAGCTATGCCGATAACTGAAGGAAGGATTTGGAATTTCATGTAGGAGATCATGTTTTCTTGAAGTTATCTCCATGGAAGGGAGTTATACGTTTCGGAGAGAAGGGTAAATTGAGTCTCAGGTACATCGAACCTTTCGAAATTCTAGAACTAATTGGGGTTGTAGCTTACCATTTGGAAATACCGCCAAATCTCTCCAAAGTTCACGATGTGTTCAACATATCACTGTTGAGAAAATACAAGCCCAACCCAACGCATGTACTCACCTATGAGGAATTAGAACTAAAACCCGATATTTCTTATTGCGAAGAGCCTGTGAATATTTTTGATATGAGATAACAAGTGTTGAGAAACCGGACAACTCGTCTGGTAAAAGTTCTATGGAGAAACCGTAAGATAGAAGAGGCAACGTGGGAACCCGAGGAACTTATGATGAAGAACCAGCCAAGTCTTTTCATGTGGTAGTATTCTAGAAATTTCAAGGGAGAAGATATTTGAAGGAGGGGAGATTGTAACACCCCAGGCTTCCACGGTACGCTTCTCTTTGAATAATATAGTAGCGTGTGTTGTATGCAACTTCGAGTTCTAACACACACCACAACCAATCAAACTAGCAGTTATGAATAGTAATACACACTTTTTGAAATTTTTTAAATTTTATCTCTCAAAATGTACTTCATTTTTGGATTCAGAATATCAAAATTAGCTTAGGGTGAATTTTTGGTATTTTCCTGATAACTTTCATATTTTGATGAATAGTGAAAATTACTAAATTTTAATCAAAAACAAATTTTTTAATCGAAATAATTAATAGTGATAAATTATGAATTTGAGTGGTTTTAAAGTATATTTAGAATATATTTTTACCATTTAATACAATTTTTTTCATTGGGCATAATTTCACATTTAAACCAGACATAAACAAGTGTCAATCTTTTGATAGTTATTATTTCTTAATAACACAGTTTTTGTTTTGATAGAGGGAAAAAAAATTAATTAATTTATTCCACATATATGTTTTGAATTTGGAAAAATGGATTCCATATATTATAATCAAGAGGACCAAGTTGTGTAAATAGGTAACTTTTATTTTTAGAAATTTTGAATAATTACTTTTCTAAATATTTTATTTACCATGGTTAAAGGGTAAATCCAGTAAATAAGGGTAAAAATAATATTATAATATTATTAAATTACCCTAAAACGTGTCCTAAACCTATTGGTTGATACATGTCTGACCATGGGCATCTTTGGGTCGATTTTGGGACCCCATGGAGCCACATTTAAGTGATAATGATACTTTATAATAATTAAGTTAAAGTAAATGAAAAAATGACATAAGAATTTATCTTTTAGAAAGACAATTTTTACATAGGGTTATATATGTTATATTTTCGACTATAAATATTCATTAGAAATATAAACAGATTTCCTACATAATGGTATTTTATTTATAATTGTTAGATATTTAATAATTAAATTTATTTATGACATAATAATGATGCAGTATTTTCCTTATTAATGAAAGAATCAAATAATTAGTATGTTTATTAACTATATAATATAAAAATACAAATTTTCATAGTAAATGTCAAACTAGTTAACTAAGAGTTAAAACTAAAAGATAAGGTTAATATAGTGACCAAAACCTGTCTAAAACCTATTGGTTGAGTGGTTTTCGACCTATCCCCACCTTAACCATTAAATAATTCACTTTGGAGCCATTAGAAACCGAATATGAATTTATTATAAAATAATATTTCTAGCTTTTCCTAAGGTGGCCCTCACCCCTCTTATAAAAGGGCACTTTCCCGTCCCTCTAATTCATACCCTCCAAGCCTTTTGGTTTGGCCAACCCCTACCCAAATATTCTCTCAACTTCCCTCACTTCAACCTAGAGGACTTAGTGTGATCGGAAATCCAACCTAAGGATCCCTTTGATCAAATCAAAAGGAAGAACCCGAATAAGAGGTAATGTTTTCACCACCCTTTTTCAAGTTCTTTTCTTATTCAACTTCTTATTTATTTATTATTTCCTTTCTAAGATAATAACTTCAGTATATTCTATATACTGTGATGCTATTATAAATATGGTAAAACCATATTCAGTGTTTTATCCATCCTTTTAATCACATGTCACCATACATGTGTACGTACAGCTTACCGTCTCCACTTCATGGTGTAATTGTTATTCAAAACATTATTATTTGGATGGGTATGATAATGATGTGTAATTTATGTAAATAATAAATATATCATGATAATTATTCTGTATATATGATATAACATCCAATTATATATTATTTTAAAATCAAAATAATGATATCGTCACTCGTGCGTACGTACGGACTACTGTCTTCACGAACGCGATGAGATTCATTCCCCATCGTATCCATGAAAGTATAATTCTCATTTTATGATTAAAAATAATTTTTAAGGACTTGATATCAATATTTATATGAATAAAATAAAACCTATTCATAACAAACACAACTTATGTAACAAAACATATAAAATAAAATGAGTAAGTTAACACCTGAAACGACGATAGTACTAAGATATTATTAACAAATCAATGTTAAAAGATCATATATGATATCATATTAATGTATATGATTCTTGTATAATTTAATAACAACTATTTAACCATTATACGGGAGGTTAAACTACCCTCAACCAAGGAAAAGTACAAGGTAAGGGTTTATTTCACAATCTCTTCATTATCCGTGGTTGTTTATACGTAATTATTTACTGGGACCTCTTTATCATCCAAATCCATGTTTCTTAAAAAAAGTATTTCAAATCATTCTTAATATTTTATAAACTATGGGTTAAAGTCATTTTTACCCTTGTTGACTTTTTATAAGAAGTTTATAAAGGAATATTTCTGTCATTTTCTGAACAAGGTCCTTTTTAACCTTTTTGACAGAATTAAGGTAAGAATGTCTTTTTAACTTATACGGCGGGTGCGGCTATTTTCCGCCATTATAAAATCATCAAAGCTTCCCTTAAAATATTATAAGAATATTTTCAAAGTAAATTTTTTCTTTTATAATTATGTGACTTTTAAATGATTTCAAAAAAAGAGATATTTCTCTCAAATAATTTTGATTTCATCTATGTCAACATCATTTGATGGATTTTAAGCTTATTTGAAGTTGATTTATTTTGATACAAAACTTCCATATTGTATTAAAGGTTTTGTGATATGTTTGAATGTGGATGTGTTATTTTTATACCATTCATGGTTTATGGAGAAATTATTGACATTTCATATGCTAGTTTTAATACGAATTTTTATGATATGTTTAAACATATTCATATGAGGAATGCATTGGACTAAATAAGTGACGGGTGGATCCCGCTATTGCTCCTTGATGCATCGGTAGGTCTCATGAGACAACTAGACATGGAATTTTCCAAGGCCCTTTCCCAATTTGATATATGGTTTTGGCCAAGGCCTTAATCATTTATAGATGTCTTGGCAGATGCCTTGACAAAATGTTTCAGAATGTCCTACATTATATGTTCCCTTATTATGGAAATAATATTGATGGTTCATGTGCTCATTCAACTAGTAGAATAACCATTATTATGTTTTATTATGGAATTATTTACTCAACTCATATTCTTTCCATAAATATATTCATGTTTATTAATGGTAAAGGTATGTTGTTTCAATTATTCACCATGCTTAATATTTATGTCATTTTCCACAGTATTACTTACCCTTACTGAGCATTTGTTCTCACCCCTTTCTTATGTTTCATTTTTCTAGGATATGAAGAAGTTAGTTATGAGTGACTTGCAGGCATTATTTAGGTGTCTTGAATGTTTCCAATGGAATAAATTTATGTTGTATTTCTTTTCAAGTTGTAAAGTTGAACTTATGTATGAATCTTGTTTCCAATAATACTAAACTGATCGGTCTTTCAAGACATGATTTACTTGTGATCATTCCAATGTTATGTAATAATGCACCGACTCTGGGTAACTAGGGTCGAGGCACTACAAAATATAAGGACATGACCATAAACATTGCATATTTTAGTGTCTTTGTAACAAAATTCAATTTCATTAATTCCCAAAAAACTTTTAGGTTTAATGTTATAAAGAATTAATTCATAACTCTTACATATCAATCAAATATATTAAAAAGTGGAAACTTCTATTTAGTATCCACTATTTCAAAATATAAATTTTTTAAAATTAAAAAATTAGTTATTTACATGAAAAAATATCACAATTTTTTACTTGACTTTATATTTTTCTTATCCATCCATAAAACCTATGAAAAACATTTTAAAAAACATGGCATGAGCAAAAAAACTCATTAAGGTATATAAAAAGAAAGAAACATATTTGTCCTGTGAGAAATTTGAAAACCATTAAAATACTTACCTATATCACTTTTTTTTTAAATATTACGAATTAATCATTTCCTCGTGAAAAAACACACACTTTTTATCAAAGGAAACTTTTAAAACCCATGGAAATAAAAGATAAAACATTTAGGAAACTTGTAACGTCATTTTCATATCACTCTTACATATAGAGTAACCCACATTGTTACACATGGAATAACCGTTATTGTTATATTTGGAGTAACCATCATAGTATTGTCCAATAATGTCTTAGGAGAAACCTAATCGGTTAACTCCATTTCATATTTGGAATAATCATTACACTATATTCCAATAATCTCTTGGTAGAAACATATTCAGTTTACTCCATCCCTTTACCCAATGAATTAGAGAGATATAATGGGATCACCCATTATTGGTTTATAATGAAACCACCTATCCTCATAAAAAATAACCAAATAAAATAACATAAACATGATATATGAAATATTTCACTCATAAAAATATTTTTTACACCCATAAGAAAACATTTTTGGATATTGATATATCCCTTTCCTTTAAACCCCATTTTTTCCAAACAAAAAATCCTAGAACAAAGGGAATGAGGGGTTTTATTTGAATTAAACCTCAAATATTGTAATCTAATTCATATGTCAAATAATATTTACTTTGGTGAGAAAAGTAATTTTAGTCGTATGCATTAAAAATGAACATTCATTTTTAATTTTATAAAGAATTTCAAAAAATTCCATAAAAAGATTATTTTTTAAAATAATTGAAATAAAGTCAAAAGTGACATGAAATTTCATTTATAAATATCTTATTTCCATATAAATACATCCATAAAATAATTTTAAAAATATGTTCATGGAAGAAAAAGTGTTTTAAGGTAAACTTTAAAAGAAGATTTTTAAAAGAAAATCTCTTACCTTGAGTCTGACTCATCATTTACACTCTTTATCATTATGAATAATAAACATAGGTTAATTATTTACTTTCTTAAGAACCATTTTTAACTTTATTATTCCATTTATTTTATCTCTTTCCATTCTATATTTCATTATTTATTTAATTAAATTCACATTGGATGTTTTGATGATATTCGTTTCATAACTCCAACATGGATTTGGTAACTTTATCATGGTCAAAGTAGTCATTATTCCATCCTATCTAGAATAATAATAATTAAATAATTTTAATTTTAATACATATATTATAATATTAAAACCAATCAATAATTAAGTTTGTGAAAAATGAACCATGTTATAATCATGGAGATGTTACGTTGTACGTACGCATGAGTAACGTTTCCATTTTTCAACGATCATTATGAAAAGAAGGAAAGTATTATTTTATATTTATAGAATGATAACTAAATCATAAATACCATATTATTTCATTAAAGATGCATATATTTATCATACATGTGATGTGGTGATGAAAAAAAATCACATCGCTTCATGGTGGTGGTTGTCCAAATGTACACATGAACAATGTTATCATTTTCTAGGGTATGGAATGGTAAGAAAATATGTATCATATTATCCATATATAATGATAAATATTTCATTAATATCATGTATATATATAACTTAAATCCGTAATTATTACCTTACGTGAAATATGGTGACGGAAAATGAATTACATCAGTTCGCAAGGTGGTAGTCCGCAGGACACACAAATGATAGATTCTTTACCCTTTTGATGTTGGATGGATATTGATATAGGTTATTACATTAACAAAATAACCTCTTAGTATATATAATATAATTATATTATTATATCATAATTTATAAGTAATATTTTAAGGAGGTGGAATAATAAATAAAACAAAAGTGTTCGGTTAGGAATGATAACTCTTCTTCAAACAACCTCCTTTTCTTTACACCTTAAGAACTCTAAATTTGATATTCTGCCCCAAATAAGGAAACTAGAACATGGTTAGGGATATTAAGAATTTATTTATATAGACATTGGAAGTTCAAAATTCTTCTTCAAGTCTGAAATAAAAATAATAATATATTTCATTTTATAAGAGAGAGAAGGTGCGCACTTGGAATTTATTAAAATATTAAATTAATATAAATAAATTTTCAATTCTAACTAGATCAAAAACGATATATTTTAAAGATAGGATGAATATGGGTCCAAATAATCTCATAAAATAAAAATTAGACAAGTTTGTACATTTTAACCCTTATATTTTGGTTTAAACCCCTCGTTGACCATTTTGACACTTACCATGATAATAAGGATTTTTTACTCTTTTGAGGGTCAAGATAGTTACTATAAATAGATAAAGGTATAATAAATGGACCATGGTTGATATTTAAATCCATATCCTAATCCTTAGTCTAAAAATAGTTTTTTCAATAATTTTATATCATTTAATAAAATATTATTTATTATAAAATGTCATTAATGTCAATTTTAGAACTATTCATTGCATTGACTTTAATAACATCAATACCATAAATGAAATTCAAACCAAATATTTTAATACATCCCATAAATGTTATATTCATCTATGAAATTTTTTAATGACATTAATTATTTCATATTATGTTACTTTTAATATTTATAATATCATTTATTTTATTTTTCAATTAATTGAATAATTATTATGCCAGCATTGCGTAAGATTTTACAATAATTATTTCTTCACTAAAATTTAAAATTAAATTTCCATAGTTAATTTAAATAATTTGTATTTAAAATTAATATTAATAACAAAACATATCCTATGTTTTCCCCCACGTTAAAAATATTATAGATATTAAAAACATGAGTGTGATATTTTTTACTTTTCTTTATATAAAATATTATAAATGGCATAATCACTTTCAAAAGGAAACATAATACTATATAACTAAATATTAGATGATTATAGAAGAAATAGATGCATGAAAGAAAATTAAGGAATTTTTTAGGGTCATTTAATAGTCTTTATCATATTATTTTTAACCCTAAATTACCCTATTTACCATTTTTCGTGGTAATAAAAATTATTATGGTTACTATTTATTTTGACCAAAAATAAAAGAGACCTATTTTCAAAAATTTTACCCAATTATTACAAATATGGAATCCATTTTTCAGAATTCAAAACACAAAATTAGAAGAATTAAATTTAAAATTAATCTGAAAATCTTTGTTGAAAAACAATTTTTCATAAAAATACCCTTTTAAAATATAAAAAGTTTAAAATCCATTTCAAAAACCAAAATTGGATTTTTTTAATAAATAATTAAAATTTAAAACTAATACAAAATATAATTTTACATTGTAAATATTTAAATATTACATTCGATTTCCCATGAAAATCAGTATTTTGACAATATTTTCAGAAAATTATATAAAAAATCATCCTAAGATAATTTTGAAATTATGAATTCCAAAACTAAATTAATTTTTTCAAATAAATTTTCAAAAATTTCCAAAAATTAATTATAATATTCACTCATAAAAATAATGAAAACCAATTTTGAAGTAAATGTATTTTTAAAGAATAAAATGACTTTACTAAAAATATAGTGATTATTTACAAAGAATTAATTAATTCAAAAAAATGTGTAGAACCGTTATATATTTTATAATTCATCTGATAATATTCGTTTCCTCCAATTTAATATCTAGGTTATAATGATCACATTTAAATAATAATATTTTTTTGTTCATTTAAGCTCAGTGTTGCGTATTTTTCACACTATCTAGCACTGTATTCATTTTAAAATCTGGGGATATTACATAAAATTTTATTTCCTATCCATTTATTTCTACATGAAAAAATTATAAGATTATATCCACCTTCTTAGATCACATAATCAAGCTCTGCAACACTCTTGGAGAGTGCAACTCCACCATTACTGACAGTGATTTCTACTCTCATTAGGTTGATTTGGTGTCGTGACTATAAATTGTATGAACCCATTCATGAATTTTTTCATATCAGTAGAAAATATATTTTATAATTAATTTTGTTCCTATCTCACCCATGTTACAGATTTTCCCACATCACTTTTCTTTATTCAATGATATATGACCTTAAACTACGGTGATATGTAGTCAATTATATGTGACCAAAAATTTAAGTTAACTTTTGTCTAAAAACTATGTCCCTAAACTACATAAATCGGCATTCAAGGTTTTCTATATTCATGATGTATAATCCTTTTTCCACATTGGGTTTTCTCTTCCCAAGTCTCCATGAACCCTCCCCCCCCCCTCTCTTTTCATTAGTTACAGTTATTAAACCTGAAACACCAAATTTATTGGTCCAACTCCCATGGCCTTAAACTGCCTAAGGAAAGAGGAACAAAACATACCAGTTTGAATACCTTTAATGTGAATCCATTGAAAAATTTGTGTCTCCAATCGTTGGATATCTATATTGCATGATATAGTAAAAATTGAGCATTTAAATAGAAAATACACAACACTTTTTAGGTTAAAAACATGTAAAGGGTGATCTATGAAAAATTGGAGTCCCTGCATACTAATTTTCCCCAATGATAGGATTATGAAAAAATAGGTCAATAAAGAAGAAGACACAAATATTTTGGGGTCCAAAATATGATCCAATAAAAAGTCAAGCTATTCTCACTAGGTCCCTTGGCCTAGTTAAAAATTAAAGTACTCTTCCATTACTAACACATTGGATCATATATTTTTGTAAATTTTATAGAATGGTAATAGGGTTCTAAAACCTTCTTGAATATTGGAATTATTAACTTAAATTCCTCCTTCATGATACTTATCGCATCAAGTCATAATTACACATCCAAATGATCCAAATAATGTGTTAGGGTGATGGTAATTATATCTATACTCATCACCCAAGATGAAATCATTCATTTGAATAGAGAAACTCTAGTCTTATAGTGATGGTATGTATGCCTATTGCCATATATGATTCATCCCCATGTTGAAATAATTCATCTAAATAGACTAAATCTTGTGTTATGATGATCGTATTTATGCATATGCTTGTTTTTGTGACATACCCAGGAGGAAATGATTCATCTAAATGGAACAAATCTAGTGTTATAGTGATGTTAGTTATAACCATACTCATTTTTGTGACACTCCCAATAGGATATATTTTTGACCTGGTTTCTCAGGAATAGTGATTGACATTACCCATTCTAAGTTCAATGTTTGAGTGGATTCAGGATAATTTGATATTAAATTTCATTGTTTTCATATTAGTATGAGATGATGATTAGAATGCAATAATAAACCAGAAAATAGAAAATGATTTATAATAAGTACATATATATTCATTAAATAATATAGGAATATAACCATCCATAAACTGGATTCTCTATTCATGATAACAACACATTACAAAATATCCCCGATGAGAGTTCTAAGATCAAAGATTAATTATCAATCCTCGTCAATGTTATGTTGAAGTCTATCCAGATTTTAGGCCTTTTCTTCTCCAGATACATGAAGATATTCTTCTCTCATGGTTATATTATTTTCTATAGACTCATCTACTTAAATTAACCTATGCTTATTTCCCAATATCCAGCTATTAGTGTCTATCTTCCATTGATGAATCTCTATCTAATAAGCTACATTATCAACCAAGCACCACAACTCTATTACTACCTTTACATGGTGGGATTATACTTGGGAAGTTGCATCCTAGGGAATGGTGGATTCTAACATTAATCTTATAGTGAGAAGAATATTTTATGATTCCTACCCTTTATTGCATATTTAAATAAGTTATTCATATTATAATAGACGAATAGGTGGTAAAACATACCATAACCAAGAATTATAATCATAATATAAATCTTGTGAAGATTTTTTAGTAAGTCTCACAAATAATTTTGAGTTATAAGCTTCCATATATATTCTTATATATTTTTTTAAGTTATGTTTAACATATTGAGAACTTCTTGGCTAGGTTCTGAGTCACTCTTATAGGATATAATTTACTTAGGGAATGATTCAATCAAATAAGGAACCTTTATTTCACTCATAGAGTTGGAAATTTTTAATGAAAGATCAACCTCCACATGTTCCATTGACTGAGATATGGGAACAAGGACCTATTCAATGGGGCTCAATGCTAGGGGTGGTACTATTAGGACTAATAAAAATGGGGGGATATCAGCAGCCAAAATTTCAAAAGAAAATTTGAGTACACTATAAATACTCACTGACTACTATGTCTTGAGTCCCTATGGAAACAGCTACCCCTAGTAATTTATTATTCTTATACTCTCACCATCTAGAGTTATTCTCTATGTTTTTCGAAACTACAGCCACTAATGATTGTTCTTTGATAGGTTCCTTGATAGAATAACCATCACTTTCTACCTTTGATTGGTTGGTGAGATCAGACTCTCCCATTCATTGAAATCATCATTATCTAGTTAGTAGGAGCATCCCAATGAATTGGTTCTTATCGGGGAATCTTAAGGCCTACTTCAGGAAACCTAGGGATATCCACCCTTTCAGAATCCCTACATGATAAAACCTCCTCTTTAAGAGTAGGGAGGATCCTGGTCTTCCACTAATGAATTATTTTGGAAATATTTTCTATGGATTAAGTTATATGAATTAGAAAACCAAATCAACCAAACATATATTGAATTGGTCAAGTCAAACATGAATGGTGAAGAATTACATCCTTACAACACCTTGTTGAAGTTCCAAAATTATTCATAGTATTCATGGGTATTGACACTTGAGAATATTTCATCCATCATTTCTAGAACATTAGAAAATGTAATGGGTCCTATGGAAATAATGAGGGTCATTACTTATGTTCATTAATCATAGTTGAGTTTAGTCATAGTACTTGAACCTTCTCCTATATTAGTAGGGATGGTAGTTTTGGTATTAAAATCAATGTCTAAGCTAAGAACTTCTGGAAACCCACCCATTATTTCTTCAAAAAAATCCTCTTATGAGGTGCAAGAACCTTGATATACTAAAGGGCTAGTTTTTTCATATTTACAAAGACTAGGATGGTATCTACACATAATTAAATTTTTCATTAAGGAATAATTATTGAAGGAAAATGTAAAGGTTTGAATTTAACATTTATATATTCTCCTTGGTAGAAGTCATATTTATAATGACTTTTCCTTATTCAATGTTTAGATATCCTCAATAATCAAACTCTTACAATGAACAATCATTGGAGGTATCAAAAAAACGTCATGCGGGTTAGAGATTACCACCTATATATGCTCTATCTAAAATAAAGATCTAGACCCCCCCCCCCCCATCAGCCCTATAATCTAAATGAACACTTGAGGAATCCATCGTATCAGCAGCGGTATACACTAGGGATATAAGAAGTGTGGATACCTCTTCCAATCTTGGATCCTCTTCTAACTCCTATAAAGTATAAAAAAGTGGTTAATGACATGAAAACACTAAAATCATCACAGTAATATCAAATGGTTGTATACAATTTACCTATTACTAATAAGAATCTTTATCCTTCCTATAATCTTCATTAGTTACTTAGAGGCCCCTTAATTTTGACGTCTTATTCGAGTGAGTTGTCACATCCTCTAGAGAATTCAAGGTGGTGTCTAAATCTTTGATGTAAGACTTAACTCCCACAGTATGATCTTCATATGAGATTGAAAGGGGATTTTTGACTTCGCTAAATCGATGATAATAATATCCATCTCTTAGAGAGAATGATATATCTACTCAATGGTTAGTATTCCTTTTTATGTATCACATTTACAGTAAGCCTCTAGATACTAAGAACTAGTAGTAATTGAATGAAATACAACAACCTTTCACCTAATATATGGAGATACTAGCTGCTTTACATATTTATTTGATGGACAAGATAATGAGGGAACCTTTGAAGTTCTCTTTATTAGTCTTTCAACTCTCACTATTTTCTAAGTAAGATTGTTCCTAGGTCTTATCACATTCATTCGTTGATCCATTTCCTTTTCACATTTTCCACCAACAGGCCTTTGAACCGAGGTTCCAACTCACTCAACTACTTTTCTATGTATTACTAAATCTAGATTTTGACATAATCTATCACAATCCATATGGAGACATCAGTTGGAGGAAAGGCCACTTGTATTCTTATATTTTCCCATATAAGTATTAATCAGAATTGGCATGATACTATTGTATATTTCTTAGTACCAATTATTGAAGGAAGATATGGAAATTTCTTTTACATGAAACATGATAGCCTCGAAAATTTGTTGGGAATATAAACCTTGAAGATAATTTCTTCAATTTTCCATGTTTCAAAAATTCCCTCTTACAATGATATTATATAGGCCTACTATTTGAGTGTCCATGTTCAATTTTTGGTAATGGTACCAGTGGGGTTGTATATAATATAAACAAAAAATGGTTAAACTGAGTTAATTTTTTCTTCACCTCTTGAATATCCAACTAGCTAGTCCTATATTTTCTTATACTCTCGATGTAAAACTAGAATTTATCATTAGGGATTTCTTAAGTTTTGATAAAATCATATATATTTACATGAGTCATTATCCAACCACAAAACATTTAGAAGGGATGGTAATTCAAAACGGGGCTTTCCCCTTATAAAAATTCCCAACATGATCATATAATTTAGCTAGAACTAGCACTGTCAAACTTATCTATTTTTTACTTTCTAATTGGGAATCCACAATAAAAGTCTTACCCCTAACTCCGATCTTCTATTCTTGGGCCAAAATAATATATCCATTGATATATATTTCCAATAAGGCCACCAAGTGGACTAATCTATCAACCCTGAAGGTGACTTCCTAACACCACCTAACAAAGTGGATCCATTCCATTGTTGGACAATAAGTTTAAGTAGATCCCCAATTATAGATAATTGGGGACATTTAGGGTCTGTTGGGATTTTTTTATTCTCTAGTTAAATTGATGGACAAGTATATCCTCTCCCCAAAGGGTAAATCTACATTGGGAAGAATATTTTCCCCTATAACACCCTTTTCTAAAATGAGAAGCTCGTTGATATGTGGTGGGGTCCAATAAACACCATCCCATATTGAGGTACACTATATGTCTCCCAAGACTAAGGCCTTTCTAACCATCTTCACATCAAAAAGGTTAATTCTTACCTCTCCATACACCAGATTAAAAATATTAGCATCCAAGATTCGTCTAATGAGGCCATCTAGAATCATATACTTATTGTGATGAGTGAAGTTTTATAAAACCCAATTGGATTTATACAAACCAATTGTCTTTAGATCCTACTTGAACTCCTTATAGCACGATTGTACCCAAAAGGGTAATCTCCAATCCTTATTGAACACCCCTACAGATCATAGGTCTCAACTTAATGAGAATCAAAGCTTCTAACTGGTTTTCAAATTTATCTTGATTGATCCATAGTTGTGCACATATGACTCAATGAAATGTGGTTGATCCCCTATGGTTAATGGACAGTACCCAAGAACATAACCTTCTAGGAAATTTAATTTCTTAATAAAGCACCCAATCGGTGAGATGTTGTCTCTAGTTACATCTAGGTTACTATTGATCAAATGGTATGGCTAGGGTTTACCACTCTTAGTGTATGAATAAGCATGTCACTTGGCAACCCAAACTCATATAGTGGAAACCAATAAAATAATGGATACTCCTATAGCCTTCTCTCATTAGCTTTGAGAGGAAATAATGCTTCGTTTGGATTTTTTGATGATGAATGACCTAAAAATTTTCAATCATCATGTTCTACCTTAAAGACATGTCTTGGACATGCTCACTTTGTTTTCATGTCATTTTTAGAAAAAGTGAAAGCAGATAGTGAGATTGAAAAATTCCAAAAAATGGAAAAGTATGACATCCCTCACATTAACTATGAGGAACATAGTGTAATGACCATGTGAAATTATTAACCTCATGAAATTTCCATACAAAAGTGAAAGTTTTCCAAGTAACCATGTTATCTATGTATATAACCCATGCATAAACTAAAACACCACACAATAACTAAAAGAATGGAAGATAAACCACAAATATGTTCTAATGTCTAATAATAACCACGTGAATGGTTCATTGACCATGTGGAGATAGTAATATCTTTATAGAGATCACAAAATCCTTTTATCTATATAAATAGTGGGTGGATTTAGTCATGCAGATCCTCGTTTACATGGAAAATATTAGTTCACCAAGGAAGAAGGAGTGGGAATGACGTGAGGGAGAATCCCTATTCATAAATGTTAGTTCAACCCTTCAAATTCATTATGAGGTCTCTGTTCACACAATATGTTTCTATTTATAAATTACAATCCTCCCATGTGGATCAATAGATAATAGTGTGGGATTTTATTACTTAGTTGAAATTGACTCCTCTTTTTTCTGTTCAAAATCCTTTCTGAGGGGGGTAGTTATTACCACTATGAAATAAAAAAAGGAATAAATAAACACTAAATAACCACCAAAATACTATATGGTTTTGAGAAAGATCATCAACACATGAAAACTTACCTACCACATGACTCCAAAATGGAGCCACACCAAACCGATGCATACCCACTGTGAGTCTCTCATACAAACCATCACTACATGACCACATACCCCCCACTTTTCTCTAAGGTGAGCACACACCATGCCCTCGACTACCTTAAGCATGGTTTTAATATAGAACCAACAACCACACAACTATTTACATACC
Source organism: Viscum album (assembly GCA_963277665.1). Lineage (NCBI taxonomy): Eukaryota > Viridiplantae > Streptophyta > Magnoliopsida > Santalales > Viscaceae > Viscum > Viscum album. The sequence continues at coordinate 1,124,850,278 of OY728121.1, forward strand.
ATTAGGGTCTAAGAAAAATATATACCATGCCATTATATACCCACTATGTGGCTCCAACACAAAGCAACACCACACGACCACTTACACACCATGTGACTCTGAGGAAAGCATGCATCACACATATTCCTACCTATTGAGTGGTTTAAAGGTAGCACCCATGACCATAAAACTACTTACTAAACACAATATTTTTATGTGGAACCCCACTTCATTTCTCCTGAACCACATAATAATCCCTTTATGTCCACCTCCTCACCAACACCATAACAGTCTCCCATTGACCGCATGAGAGATTACCAACTACATGGTCCAAAGACAATATTTCCCTCTTCTTCATCCACTCACCGCATTCCAAATAATTTTTTTTTCAAATAAGTAAAATATCATGAATTTTCCACTTATTAGGTGTCAAACCCTCATGCATGTACATTTTTAAAAGACACTTCAAGGTCTCACAATCTCTACCACATGGTCTCCCAATTTAGAAAGAGATTTACCTGGAATTTCCTATAAATACCTAGGGTTTCAATTTATGAAGAGAGAAAGGAAATAAATAAAACCAATAGGGAATATATACACATAGAGACCCTTTTGATAATTCCTGATTCAGCTTTAAACCACACCGCTCAAGGTCCCTTCCATGAAGTCCCTTTTGTGAGGGTTTGTTCACAAGACTAGAACATAGTGCTTACCCTCTCTATAGAATCTTTGTGCACATAGGGACTACATGATAATACTCAATGGAGACAAAATTGGGGGTCCTCTCTCACTAGAATCCCCTATGTACCAATCTCCTTCATGAGGTACCCAAGCGATCTTGCCTCCCTCATGAGATCCCTATGCAGGCCAACCCTATATACCATATGATCCAACCTCCACCATTAGATAACCTTGAAAAACGGCCTCCAGCATGATCTAATCATGTGGACCATCCTACTTTGAGGTTTTTTTATCCCCTCCTTACATTAATGCCTTTTTTATATGTATTTAATCACCCAATGTCCACCTTTTTCCAAAGAAATCCAAAAAAGGACAAGTTGATACCTATACAAAACCCTTCATATATACATGATTACTCTATTGTTCATTCCAAAGTTCCCCTAGTTTGATCATACATTCCCTTGATAAAAAGAACACCATGCATGTTATCCTTAATTGATGGGTATCCTAGGGAATTTATAATAATGTATCCCTTTGATAATGTGGTTCGTAATCATAAATACATTGATGAGAAATTTTCTAGATCAATATTCTTTTCCTAGCTCTGGATTCCAATGAATGATCCATTTGTGATTGGGATTACTAGGTATAAGTCCCAGGATGGTTCACAATAATTATTTCATCACTATTAATCATATAGGAATATGGGGAGAGAAATGGATTTGGAAAACATCCATTTCAGCTACACCCAAGCACTAGAAGGGAAGAAAAAACTCATGTGTAATCCCCACTGATACTCCCCCAGTTCTTGATCAATGTTCCAGACCTCCAATCAGGTGTAAGCCCCAAATCTCTCTCAACCATCACCTAATTATCCAATTTTATCAGTAATTAGGCCATAACCATATACATAAACCCCACTAAATTCTTTGTTTTCAAACATTTCATGACACATACATCCCCACAAAACAACATTAAAATATGTATCCAATGTCCTCATCACATAGTATAAAACTGGATAAATAATCCTGGTTGTATGATGTTAAAATATATGGTATAGTCTTCCTATACAACATTAAACTCTGCAATTTGAACAATATTGGATTTGATTACTATTAAGAAGGATACGTAGGACGCCTCCTGGAGGTTAAAACCCAAAATTGGTAACCTCTTATATCCACCCTCAGGGGAACATATTCCTTATCAAGCCACTTGCGTACCCCACAACCAGTATATATTCCATGTGAGTCTAAAAATCCTCACTCATTGGTCTATTTTCACTTAGAGACCTCAATTTAATCTATTATGGAACAATCACTTATAGATAATCTTCTTATTAGACCAAATTTCTAATGAAATAATTCCATACCTAGAGGGCTATATTCCCTCCGGGTATCAGTACTGTTCCTTTGTTATTCCATATTCCTAATGATACCATATTATTCTCAATGGGCCATACTCCTTCTATAAAAATACCTCATAATTCTTAGATCCATATTCCTTGTGAAATAAACATTCGTCATTAGGAAATATTCATTTTGAGTTTAATTAGAAAGGGACTCTCATCCATAATTCCCACACTAATCATCATTGGGTACCCTTCTCTCACTCATACTTATTACATGACATTAAAATGCATGGACTATTCCTTTTCATATAACTTTAAAAGGTATGATGTGTCCTGTTAAACGGTACTGAACAACATGGGTTCTGATTCGTTTTATAATGATATATAAGAATCCCCTTCCAAGGACCCAATAATGACTCCATAAACACCTATCACCCCTAGATGGTGGTTAACTCTAGATCACCTCTCTATAATTCTCAAAATCAAAGCACCACTAATTAATAAAACAAATACGAAGAACCTATAATATATACATATGTTCACATTGATACATGTTAGCGACCAACCGTTGGCATGGGGGTAACAAATCCCACACTAATATCTGAGAAGTATTAAAAAATATAACATAAATATAAAAGAGATCATAAGAGTAGGAAATAATCCTCACAAATATGTGTGATGAGATTGACATCCCACCCTCTCAACAAACATGCACCCAAGGTGTCATTGGAGAAGTACTAGTGACTACCTACCTTAGGAAAGTGGGTCTATACAAACTAAAAATGAGTATAGAATGGTATCACATTAGATTTTAAATTGTAAATAGGTTCCATTTAGATGTAAAGGGAAATATGAGGGATAGAAAACAGATATAATTGAATTAATTAGTGCATTATAAAAAATTAGGGTGCAAGTCCAATCGATATATTTCATAGGTAAGGGATTTAATACTAGGTTCACCATTTTCTATTTTTAAAATTTTCACATCTTCTCTTATATTTTTTTATTGTATAACCACTTTTAAAAGGTCGGTATATTTTATATTAAACCAATAAAAATTCAAAAATCATATTTCAAAACTGAGAGGATGGGAGGTCAACTGATCCCATCAAGGGTCTTGTAAGATAGTCTTGAACTCTCTTACATATTGAATACAGATTTTTGAAATCCTTCCATGAAACAATATTGGTTACCCTTATATTGAAAATAATCTATTTATACCATTCATTTATTGAGAATGTGTATGAGAGGTTCCTCATCTATTACCAACTTTATTAATTATGATATGTATTAAAGTTGTATATATGGACTTTCTAGAATTTATCGTTTTCCATGGAGGTGGTAGGAGTTATGGAGTTGGGATCAGGCCCATAAAAATGGGTACCTATATAGCCTGATGAATGGATGAAAAACCCATGTAATTCAGTGTCACTTAATGGGGAACATCACACATATTATGGTTATATGAGAAGGACCATCATAGTTACTTTTTAGGTTATGTGGCCATGGAAAATGATGTGTGTTTTAAGTTCATGCCTAAAATAACTTATATTCATGTTTCTGGGACCATTATTTCTTATGGTTAAAGTTCCCGTGAAAAGGGCCACTTTCAAGAAATTTAATGTCATTTATAATGGAATACTAGGCGTCAGTTCCTAGTAAAGGTTTTTTAGGGACTTACTCTAAAGTATAATTTTCTTACTTGACCTAACAAATGAGTTTAGTGAATGTATATTGGTTCTTACACTAGATTAGAGGCCAATTTGTGTTTATATTTGGTCTGTTGGTAACTAAGAATGAGGGAAGAATTATTAGACACATGGGTGATATGAACCAGGGGAAAGATTGGGGATTACACCAACTTTGTGGCCTATTTGATTTTTAAAACTCATTTACTAGACTAGGGATGTTAACCTAGTTTTTGAGGGATATTGGTTCTAGTTTAAAGAAACAAGGATAGGTGCCTTGGTCTAAGAAGATTCTAGCTAGATTCATAAGGTCAGGGATCTCTGTTATCAGGGGAATACATGATTGGAGATACCCTAAGAACTTACTAATTAGGGATAAAAATCATGGGACATAATTTATAATATTCTATATTTTCATTGTCAATGGAATACATGATTGAAAGGGGGATTGGGGGTGTGCCTAATATCCTAGTCATGTGAATCAGGTGGTCATGGAGGTGTCCTGAATAAGATCCGATTTTTAAGGTTTATACATTGGTGTAAGAGTGTAATCATGGTCATTTGGGCCATTGAAGAGGCTCAAACAGTCAAAGGATTGAACTTTTATAAATAGGGTCACCCTTGGTCAAATATTATATAGATATAACCCATTTGAAAGAGGGAAATATGTAATATAAAAAACAAAAAATTCATACAAATTTTGGGGTTTTATTTAAATGAATGGGTCCCACAGAGGATTTGTAAGATTATTGTTGGATAACATATAAGATTTATGTGCTAACAAACCTATGTAAAGAAATTATAAGGGAGAGACAATAGCCTATGTAAAAAAAGTATGTGTATTGGACAATAAAATTTGTTTATGGAGAGAACATGGCTATAAATAACTTTAGCAAGAAGTTATCTCCTCTTTCAAACTTACTTTTAAATTTAATCTAGGGGAATTCTTCTCTAGATACATTCTCCTGAAATTATTACTCAAAAAAGATGTGATTTGTTGAAGGGAATGCTCCAAATATTATCTTTATGTGTTGAAATTCATGTTGAGGAGTATATTTATAAACAATTATATGTAACAGCTCCCCTGTTAATTTAAATTTCATTAAACCCTTCTTGATGCATAAAATGAACACCACAGTGCCAAAAATGATGAATCGCCACAAATAAAGTTGGAAAACACGTGAAAAGGTCATTTCATTTTTAAAAATGACATCACTTGACACATATAATCTCTCGACCATATGAGGATATTTCCTTCACACAGAAACTGATGAGGACCTAAAAATGGATATCGGAAGTTAGATGAAATTAATACCTTCATTACACAAATGAATTACATATAACATATGAAATAATAACTCACAATAAAATTACACTTTACCTATAAAAATAGTGAGGTAATGCAAAGAAATGAGGTACCTTAATGAAGAACCTACTAACATTTCACAAACACTGAACCCAGGTGCATGAAAATCTCTTGGCCATAAAGGAGGTTTTCATTTCTAATGAAAATGATGGGTGTCCTATGTAATTGTTATGAAGTCACATGGTTTCTTAATGGAAAAGAACCTTTTTATGCTAAATGGATTATCATTTTATGATAGCCTTTTGATCATATTTCTAAATCATTTATAATTTTTCACGTTCTGACAATTATAACATCTAGTCCAAACATTCATCCCGCTACCACACGCCTGTGTTTGGATAGATATAAGAATTCAAAAATATTTTATTGAATATCATTCATAAAATGGTTTATGAGTATTAAAATTATTCACATAATAATATTATTAATTCTTTGTGGGCCTATCACTTGTAACACCCATTGATTTAAAATTATATTTTCCTATAAAAACTATTGTGTTCAATGGATTTCTTCAAATGCAATAGCAAACCAAAATGATCCAAGGAAAAATATATAACTGTTAAAATGTAGTCATAGAATTGATGCATAAAAATATATTCAACTGAATTATTAAATTCATATAGAAATAAAAATAATGGTTAATATCAAAGTTAAGGCATTGTTAAATTAAATTAGTGTAGCTGAACAAATAATAAGATTGATTTATGATTTCAAATGTAACCTTTCAAAAAATTGTAAATTTATGTGTTTTTCTTATCAAACTGAATATATTATGTATAAAATATATTTTGTATATTAGTAATATATTAACAAAAATATTATTATTAATTGATATGAAATAAGAATAAGAATATTTCATATATTAAAAACTTTATTTTTCTATAAAAAAAATTTTCATTATGTTTATATGTTTTTATTTAAAATTTAAATTCTCAGATTTTATAAATTTAATTTGAAAAATAAACTTCATTTTTTGATTAATCATTTCAACATTATCTTAAGAATAAATTTTTGAATTTTTCAAAAATTATTTTTTGGGTGAATAGTGAAAAATATATCTTTTACCAAAATTAGAAATTTTATGAATTTAACATTATATAATAAAGACCTATAAGCTTATAAAAAAATTAATTGACCCGATATTTGTTTTAATAGTAAAAATATGAATTTTAATTACCATTATGGATTTATAAAACATATGTTTAAAATTTTATATACTTAAGTAATACTTTCCAATAAAAGAAACTATTTTTGGTCTTTTTATTTAATTAAATATTATTTTGTTAAATTTTTTGATTGATATGAAAGCCACATAAATTTTATTTTTTATAAGAAACCAATTTATTTCATTAAAATAAAATAAATTTATAATATTATCATAAAAAAAATTAGGCTTGAAAATACACTTCCTAAAAATGGATTATGTATGCTTTACATGTGCTAATGTTAAAATTGTGTTTTCATATATGTAAAAATTTTATTTTATGACATGGATTTAATATTTTTAATTAGTAGTTATAAATTATTTAATAACTTATATTTTATTTTTATACACAAAAAATGATTTACTTTTGTAAAAACTACTTATCACAATAAAAACTAAAATAGTAAAAGTGAAATTTTTAAAAGTAAAGGACTTAAAAATATATTTAAAACATGATTAAAAATAAATTTATGAGGTATCATATACCTTATCTCATTTCCCACTCCATTATTTTTCATTTTTTAATATTATTTAAATGTGAAGTATATGCTCTCTTTATATTAAGTGGAAATATTTAAAAGAAATTCATTCCCACCACTTATAAAAGGGGCCTCTCGCTACCCCATCAAGAACACTCAACTATTTCAGTTTACTCTATAAAATATTAATTTTTCCTCCCTTTATAAAAATATTCCTTTTTCTTCATCCTCAATTTAAAATTTATATGTCTAAAACCTCAATTCCAATGGAATCTACTAAGGGAATGCATAAGTACTCTACATGAGTACTTTTTCCTTACTTATTTTCTTTTCATTATTACTTTCCCAAATATAATTTTATAATTATTATATAATTTGATCAATAAGGATTTTATAATTAATATCATTACTCTAATTTAAAAACAATTAAATTCATTTCCAATTTTCTATTAAGAAAAATAAAACTTGCATTCGTGTGTTGTGTAGAGAACGACCTTCACGAAGCATCGACTTTGATTATTTCACCACTACCTTTCTTAGATATTTATCAGGGAAAAATTTAAGAATAAATGTTACATATTTTATATAATTATGATTATTAAGTGTAATATTATAATCCATCTTCTTTACTACTCATTCTTCAAAGAATGAAAACATTAACCATGCATTGTGTAGACTACCGCCTCCATAGAGTAACATATCTCTTTTTTCATCTGGTTTCTTTACTATTTCTTAAACCCTCTTCAAATATGATTCAAAACCTTAAAATTATCTAAAAAATACCTTAAACGTATCTCAATAATATCATTATTATTATTATTTAATAATGATATTATACCCAAAATAAACCACCTTCATAATCATAATCATTCATTAATTATGGTATGTTCATGTTTGGGTCGGTCGAACCACCTATTTGAACAATGGTATAAAATAATATCATGGATGAATATTAGAACATAATTAATAATAATATATGATATATATAATAAAATAAATATGTCTTTTTGGTTCTAGAATGGTAACATTAATTTTAAATTCATTAATTTAGATACCAACGTCCATTTGTGAAAAATCACTGAAATATACTCATCGTTGATTTCATATTTTAATATCATAACAGAAATTACAACAAAATGTAATTATTAAATTTTAGATAATTATAAAAAACAAATTCAAATGTCTTTTATGATCTAGTGAATATTAACTTTTGAATACTAATGAATAACAACATATTATTATGAAACTAGTTCAAAATGATCAAGATTGCTTCACAAAAGATATTGAAAATAGATCACATATAACTAATATACATGTTTAGAATAATTATAAATGTAGAGACCCCAAACATGACGTACATGGACATTACATTACTTTTTCAGAATACTTAATACATAACAAAAACAAACACACAAGGATCGTAATAGTTTAGTGTCTTTGAAACTCGGAATATAATCTTCTAATCGTGGAGAAAGATCTTCAACATCTCCCATTAATATCTTCCCCTTTTTTTCTTACCTAAAACCTTTATTTATATCCTGGGGAAAAGAAAACATATAAAGGGTGATCTCAAATGCTCATTAAGGTTAATCATGGAGAAAATAAAACAAACCATATACATTTTTTCTTCAAAACATGAACATAAAGTTTAAACATCAAAATCTTGAGCAATGAAATAAATCTTGGCAGTACGTAAGGCATAGATCATAATGGAACATCAATCATGATAAAATATCATGGTAATATAACATTTAATTGTGGTAAACCATTAATCACATGTTATGATTTCCATAGTATCCAGGGCATTGCTGCCAAGACCATCTTAGTGGACAAAGTCCCTTTCTGAATCGAGTTCACTCATCGTTCCAATCCTGTATCACTGAACCGGATTAACTTTCTGTTACAGCCTTGTCTATCTCATGATATATAAATCTTTACCCAATGAATTGGAGGGAGATATAGGTCCCAGCCATCTCATAATGAAATCATTCTTACTTGTGCCACAAAATAAACATAAATCTTACATCATAACCGAAAGAGTAAAATGGGTTTCATAAACATCATCCCATCATAACATAATCCATTTAAAACAATTGGATATCATTTCATCATAAGAAAATTGAAACCATTTAAATCATAGAGACATTATACTTGAAACATACACATATGAAATAATGTCATCTTTGATGGAAATGGTTTTGATAAAACACTTTAAATGAATTCCTGAGGAAAATATCCTTTCTTCTTCAAAATCATTTTCATTTCACAAAATTCTATGCAATTTTAAAAGAAAAGGATTTTTTTGAAAATAATCATGAAATATTGTATAGTAAGCTTCATGAAAATAAGGCGTTATGAAACCGTAAAAATCTGTTCATGCCGTATAAGTTAAAAAACATTCTCCCCGTACTTTTGTCATAAAAGTCAAAACGTACCTCGTATGGTAAACAAAAGAAAGATTAGTTCCATACGATGTGGTAAAATTAAAAAAAAAGTGTAAACATTACTTTAAAAATACATGGAAGAAAAGTATACATGGATAATAAACATAATCCCAGTAAATACTTACGAATAATCAATCTCGGATAAGAATGATATTGGAATAAATATCCCTTACCTTATGTCCAATTTTTTCTGTATGTGTCTAAGACTCTTGTATAGTGGGTTTAAACATATTATTAACTTGTAACAGAACCATAATAATATTTATGATATCATATATGATTCACTTATGACTTTATATTATCCGTTCATTTGTCAATTCCATGTTAAAGTAGTGTTTTGGGTAAAACTGTTTCATTTATCGTCTTTGTTTTGACTTGTAATTATTAATATGATTACGTAGATCATGATTACTTAATTCCAGAACATTATTTATATATAATATATATTCATAATATACAAATATATAATAGATCGATAAATGGAAATAAATACACCGTTCATGGAGACGGTAGGTCGTACGTACGCATGAACGTTGTTTTTCGTTTCCTTATTGAATTGAATGGAATTAAGTAGATGACATACATATATATAAACATAAATACAGTAGAATTATTATATCATATATTTTATTATTACTTATTATACATACTTTATAATCATTCTTGAATTGTTAACATGGAAAACGAACCTCATCACGTCGTGGAGACGGTAATCTGTACGTACGCACGAGCGATGATATCGTTCCCATATTTATTGAATGGAATTGGAGTGGATGATATAATATCTTAGAATCAGTATGATTTTATAATGATCATATATAGTTATTCTTTACACCATTATACCCATCCAAGTAAGGTGGTGGTGGAAAAACTGATTACACCACGGTGTGGAGACGGTATTCCGTACGTACACACGCGCGGTGATTTCATTTTCCATAAGAAGGATAGAAGGTGAAATTGGGTTGTTTCATATTTATAATGAAAAATAAGTATATAATTAATACTTATGTTATTAATTTATAATGAAACAACTAAAGAAGAGGAAGTAGAAGGAGAAAGAAACATGAAAGAGTCGGTAGAAGATATTACCTCTTCCTCGACGCACCTCTTTTAAAATTCTTCATAGGGAACTATAGTTGGTCTTTTGAAAAGAACATAACCACTATGATATAACTAGAGATGTTGAGAAGAGTAATTGTTAGGGGTTTTCTGAGATTCAAGGCTCAAAAGGGTGTGAAGAGAATAGGGAAGGGGTGCCCTTTTTATAAGGGAGGCGAGGGGAACCTTTGAAAAAACATAAAATATTATTTTATAATAATGTCATATTCGGTTAATAATAGCTCCAAATTGATTTATTTAGAAGCTAAAGTGGGTATGGGTAGAAATACTCTCAAAAAATAGGTTTTAGACAGGTTTAGGTTACTATTTTAACCTTATCATTTAGATTTAACTCTAATTAAATAATTTAACTTTCACCGTGTCTTCTTGTTTTCTTACACTATATGGTTAATAAACTTACTATAACAAGACAAAATAACCCCAAGTGGTTCATTATTAATATATATAACCTTATATAAGTAATTTAGCCTAACCTTATATTTTTAGGAATATAATATCAATTAGTAATATAATATTTGTTTTAAAAACTATTTTATATAAATTTTGACACTATTTGGTAATTGATTATTTTAAAAATCATAACAGCATGATTACTTCGAAAAAAGTTAATTTATTCAATAATAACATGACATATTAACCTAGAAAATTATTTTAATTCATAGAAAGTCTCAAATTACATTTATTTGTGTATTTATAACATCAATTATGTTAATATTTCATTAATAAGGTATTTACTGCATCATCATTGTGTGATACATTAATTAAATTATTTAATGTCTAAAAATTATATATAAAATACCATTATTTAGGAAATATTTTTATCTTTCTAATTAATATTTATAGTCTATTTTATCTTATTTATATCCCTATATTAAAAATGTTTTCGTTATTAAACATTGATTTTAACTATTTTAATTCTTCTTTAAATAAAATTATAATAAGTGTCCTAATCTAATCCAAGTGGACCTAAAGGGTAATATTTTATACCTAAGGTTGTTTTTGGTCGAATTACACTTATCCAATAGAATTAGGACATGCGTTAGGGTAATAAGAATATCATTTTTACCCTTAATTACCCTATTTAATTTTTACCGTGGTAAATAAAAGTAAAAAGTTACTATTCACCAAAAATTATTTTTTTCTTATAGAACCACATTTTTCTCCTTGATATTAACCGTGTCTCTCATATTTTCTAAATTCCACTCACAAAAGCGGTAAAATTAAGTTTTATGTAAATTTTCAAATTCTCCTAGGAGGTGGGTAAAAGATTGAGAAAAGTTCAATAAAATTTTTATATATCTAAAATTATTATAAAATTACTCAAATGAATAATATTTAACTTATTTAGGTATTATGTATCAATTTTTACCTAAAATAAATTTAAATAAAATAAATAATTATTTAAATAAAAAGTCAGTTTTTAAATAGTAACCCAATGTTTTCACTAATCATCAAAAATTGAAAGTTTTCAGAAAAATACCAAAAATTCACCCTAGGATAATTTCGATATTCCAAATCCAAAAATGAATTCCATTTTGAAAGATAAAATTTATAAAATTTTAAAAAGTGGGTATTACTATTCATAACGGCTAGTTCATAATAATATTATAATAATATCTCGTTTAGTGAAACTCGGTATTGTGTACTACACACGCCATCGAGGAAGGTCTTGATTGCATGTAATGCAAGCCAAGTCAGGGCTGTGTGTAGTGAAATATCCATTTGGTGTTCCGTATAACATAATCAAAACATATTTCATTTATACATTAAACAAAATCTATACTTAATGTTACGTAGAATAATTTCCACAAAACGAACTTGAAATTGTGTGTAACACGAGCCAAGTATAGTGTTTTGTATACTGAAAGCTAATACGGTGTTGCGTATAGTACAATCTAATCTTGTTTTAGTGTGTAATAGAAGACATCAAAGAAATTAAAATTAATATATCTCATAAAATCTCGGGGTGTTACATTATACCCCCATTAAAATGAATTTCTCCCTCGAAATTCGTCGGGGTTATAAATGGTTTACTACTTGAAAGTTTCTTTCATAGAAACACACATCATAAAAAGGAATACTAAAACTTCATTTTAAAAAGGGAAGTTAGAGTCATAACAGTCACCAAAGTAACTCAGCACTGGGTTTCCACATAGGACAACATAGGTGAAAATATGGATATGGAAGAGAAGTCTAACCATCAAGTTCTGATGGAGAGTGGTAGAGAACATGGCTATGAAAAATCCATTAATCACAAAGCCATAAATTTGTGATGATATAAGGTACTATCTAAATCATCAGATATAAGTGAACTAGGACAAAATTTTTGATTTTCAAGATCATTTCCCTAAAGTTGATGAAATTGGAATTATAAGAAATACTTTCTTGATTTTGGTACAATCTCACCTTTGGTCATTCCTTGGACAATTTCCACTTCATCACTTAAAGAAATGAAGTTGAATTTGTCATTCATGAAGTGTTAGCAGATCATGTGATAGAATTATAGGTCATTCCATCTGTCTCAAACAAAAGGATAGCAAAAGTTATTAAATATACATAAGTCCATCTATAGTGAGATTAATCGTATCTGGTTGCTAAAATGGACTTATACTTCATCTATAATAGCGCTTAATAAAATAAAACTAGTTTCTACTAACCAGAGACTTCTTTTAGGCCAGAGGTAAGCGATAAAGTCCTGTCACACTTCGGTTGTGGGTTTGATTCTCGTATCCTTGTCCGACGCGTTGGGTTTTCGCCCGTCCTGCAGATTGTACCTTTTTCTAAAACTACATTATTATAACATTCCTGTAATAATATCAAAAAAAGTTATAGCCTTAAAAAATACTATCTTATGTCTAACTTAATTCATTCTAATCTTTAGGCTTATCCAAAATACTTCGGTCCAAGCTCATAGTATAAAGAAAATGATTACTAGAAAGGTTATCTACCAAGCATGTGAATACCATCATTTATCTCCCATATATCGTAAGATATATCTTGTTGGTCACATTCCAAATATTTAAATTCCTTAATAATGTATTCCCTTGAAAAATTAATACCCATTGAACCTTAGTGAAAACATGAATGTTGTCAAAAGTTAACTCTTTCCAGATACCAAAATCCCAAAATTTCTTTATACTCAAACTGTGATATCACTTTGTCCTTATATTAGTCATGATCTCATTAGTATTATCAAAAATCTCATTATATCCTTATCCTTTCATTATGCACATATCATCTACCGTCCAAAAATATTTGAATAACCTTTCATGGTTACTGGTACCATTCAACATATACTTTCAAATACTTTAGGAAAAACAATAGTGTAACAATCCTTAGATGTTACATTATTCCATAGTACCATACATTATTCTTGATAAACATGAAATCATTCCACTACCTTCATAAACCATTGACCTAGCTTCAAAACTTATTTCATCTCATATAGCATTTATAGTCTCTTCATCATCATCCACATAAATACTGCCAATGTGACCATGCTGATTCTCTTCATGAGATTTTCCCTTAGGGTATTGGTTTGCATAATGCCCTTACATTCCACATTTAAAACATTAAACCATTGTTGATGTCTTAGAAATACCATTATCCTTGTCCATTGTGTTTACTGAACCATTTTGTGTACAATTACTGGCTTTGTGTCCTTCTTTCCCACACCCAAAGCATCTTCCAGTTCCTTTGAAACATTCTCTTTGATGCCTCTTCCCACATGATTTACATGAGGGGAATTGAACATTATTTCCTATAAGATCATCATGAAACTCCATCTTTCTCTTATTAGATGAGTCGGGATACTTACCAAAGTTGAGATTATTGATCATATTATGAGATTTATTATTAGGAATAATAATCATATGTGGACTTCCAGATCCAATTTCATTTGGTTTCTCATGAATAATATCATTCCATTGTCCATCATATCCTCAATTATCGTGATTTTTCCAGTTTCCATACATTTTATAAAACCAAAAAAGAATAGTGTGAGAGGAAAAAATCATAATCAAGGGGGATTACCTCCAATATCTAACATCTTAAGTTTAATTCTATGATCTTTACCGTAGTTATAGTACTATAACCTATAGGTATACCTAACCTTAGAGACATCCCTATACATTCCTTTGAAATATCTCTAGGGATTTCACTAAATTTTTCGCATCCTAGTTTCCAAAGGTTAACTAAACCTTTCCTCTGATACCAACTGCGGAGACCCCAAACATGACGTACATGGACATTACATTAGTTTTTCAGAATACTTAATACATAACAAAAACAAACACACAAGGACCGTAATAGTTTAGTGAATTTGGAAACTCGGAACATAATCTTCTAATCGTGGTGAAATATCTTCAACATCTCCCATAAAGATCTTCCCCTTTTTCATACCTAAAACCTTTCTTTATATCCTGGGGAATAGAAAACATATAAAGGGTGATCTCAAATGCTTAGTAAGGGTAATAATGGAGAAAATAAAACAAACCATATACATTTGTGCTTCAAAACATGAACATAAAGTTTAAACATCAAAATCTTGAGCAATGAAATAAATCTTGGCAGTACATAAGACATATATCATAATGGAACATCAATCATGATAAAATAGCATGGGAATAAAACATTTAATTATGGAAAACAATTAATCACATGTTATTATTTCCATAGTAGCCAGGGCATTGCTTCCAAGACCATCTTAGTGGACAAAGTCCCTTTCTGAATCGAGTTCACTCATCGTTCTAGTCCTGTATCACTGAACCAGATTAACTTGTTGTTCCAGCCATGTCTATCTCATGAGATATAAATCTTTACCCAATGCATTGGAGGGAGATATAGTTCCCACCCATCTCATAATTAAATCATTCTTACTTGTTCCACAAAATAAACATAAATCATACATCATATCCCAAAGAGTAAAATGGGTTTCATAAACATCATCCCATCGTAACATAATCCATATAAAACAATTGGATATCATTTCATCATAAGAAAAGTGAAACCATGTAAATCATAGAGACATTAAACTTAAAACATACACATATGAAATAATGTCATCTTAGATGGAAATGGTTTTGATAAAACACTTTAAATGAATTCTTGAGGAAAATATCCTTTCTTCTTCAAAATCATTTTCTTTTCACAAAATGCCATGAAATTTTAAAATAAAATTATTTTGTTGAAAATAATCATGAAATATTGTATAGTAAGAGTCATGAAAATATGGCGTTATGAAACAGTAAAAATATGTTCATTCTGTATATGTTAAAAAACATTCTCCTCATACTTTTTTCGGAAAAGTCAAAAAGTACCTCGTATGGTAAACAAAAGAAAGAATCCTTCCATACGATGTGGTAAAAGTAAAAAAAAGTGTAAAAACGACTTTAAACATATATGAAAGAAAATTATACATGGATAATAAACATAACCCCAGTAAATACTTACAAATAATCAATCTCGGATAAGAATGAGATTGGAATAATTATCCATTACCTTATGTCCAATTTCTTCCGTATGTGTCCTAGACTCTTGTATAGTGGGTTTAAACATATTATTAACTTGTAATAGAACCATAATAATATTTATGATATCATATATGATTCACTTATGACTTTATATTATCTTTTTATTTGTCAATTCCATGTTAAAGCAGTGTTTGGGGTAAAATCATTTCATTTATCATCCGTGTTTTGACTTGTAATTATTAATATGATTACGTAGATCATGATTACTTAATTTCAGAACATTATTTATATATAATATATATTCAGAATATACATGTATATAATATATCGATAAATGGAAAGAAATACATCGTTCATGGAGACGGTAGGTCGTACGTACGCATGAACGCTGTTTTTCGTTTCCTTATCGAATTGAATGGAATTAAGTAGATGACATACATATATATAAACATAAATCCAGTAGCATTATTATGTCATATATTTGATTATTACTTATTATATATACTTTATAATCATTCTGTAATTGTTAACAAGGAAAATGAACATCATCGCGTCGTGGAGATGGTAATCCGTACGTACGCACGAGCGATGATATCATTACCATATTTATTAAATGGAATTAGAGTGGATGATATAATATCTTAGAATCAGTATGATGTTATAATAATCATATATAGTTATTATTTACACCATTATACCCATCCAAGTAAGGTGGTGGTGGAAAAACTGATTACACCACGGCGTGGAGACGGTATTCTGTACGTACACAGGCGCGGTGATTTCATTTTCCATAAGATGGATAGACGGTGAAATTGGGTTGTTTCGTATTTATAATTACATATAAGTATATAATTAATACTGATGTTTTTACTTTATACTGAAACAGCTAAAGAAGAGGAAGTAGAAGGAGTAAGAAACATGAAAGAGTCGGTAGAAGATATTACCTCTTCCTCGACGCACCTCTTTTAAACTTCTTCTTAGGGAACTAGAGTTGGTCTTTTGAAAAGAACATAACCACTAAGATATAACTAGAGATGTTTAGAAGATTAATTGGTAGGGGTTGGCCGAGATTCAAGGCTCAAAATGGTGTGAAGTGAAGAGAGAAGGGTTTCCCTTTTTATAACGGAAGCGAGGGGCACCTTTGAAAAAACATAAAATATTATTTTATAATAAAGTCATATTCGGTTTATAATAGCTACAAATTGATTTATTTAGAATCTAAAGTGGTTATGGGTAGAAATAATCTCAACCAATAGGTTTTAGACAAGTTTAGGTTACTATTGTAACCTTATCATTTAGATTTAACTCTAATTAAGTAATTTAACGTTCACCGTGTCTTCTTGTTTTCTTACACTATATGGTTAATAAACTTACTATAACAAGCAAAAATAACTCCAAGTGGTTAATTATTAATATATATAACCTTATATAAGTAATTTAGCCTAACCGTATATTTTTAGGAATATAATATCAATTAATAATATAATATTTGTTTTAAAAACTATTTTATATCAATTTTGACACTATTTGGTAATTGATTTTTGTGAAAATCATAACAGCATGATTAGTTCGAAAAAAGTTAATTAATTCAATAATAACATGTAATATTAACCTATAAAATTAGTTTAATTCATAGAAAGTCTCAAATTACATTTATTTGTGTATTTATAACATCAATTATGTTAATATTTCATTAATAAGTTATTTACTGCATCATCATTGTGTGATACATTAATTAAATTATTTAATGTCTAAAAATTATATATAAACTGCCATTATGTAGGAAATCTTTTTACCTTTCTAATTAATATTTATAGTCGATTTTATCTTATTTATAACCCTATATTAAAAATGCTTTCATTATTAAACATTGATTTTAACTATTTTAATTCTTCTTTAAATAAAATTATAATAAGTTTCCTAATCTAATCCAAGTGGACCTAAAGGGTAATATTTTATTCCTAAGGTTTTTTTTTGTCGAATTAAACTTATCCAATAGAATTAGGACATGTGTTAGGGTAATAAGAATATCATTTTTACCCTTAATTACCCTATTTAATTTTTACCGTGGTAAATAAAAGTAAAAAGTTACTATTCACCAAAAATTATTTTTTCCTTATAGAACCACATTTTTCTCCTTGATATTAACCATGTCTCTCATATTTTCGAAATTCCACTCACAGAAGCGGTAAAATTAAGTTTTATGTAAATTTTCAAATTCTCCTAGGAGGTGGGTAAAAGACGGTGAAAAGTCCAATAAAATTATTATATATCTAAAATTATTATAAAATGACTCAAATGAATTACATTGAACTTATATAGGTATTATGTATCAATTTTGACTTAAAATAAATTTAAATAAAATAAATAATTATTTAAATAAAAATTTGGTTTTTAAATAGTAACCCAGTGTTTTCACTATTCATCAAAAATTGAAAGTTTTCAGAAAAATACCAAAAATTCACTGTAGGCTAATTTTTATTTTCCGAATCCAAAAATGAAGTCCATTTTGAAAGATAAAATTTATAAAATTTCAAAAATTGGGTATTACTATTCATAACAGCTAGTTCATAATAATATTATAATAATATCTCATTGAGTGAAACTCGGTATTGCGTACTACACACGCTATCAAGGAAGGTCGTGATTGCATGTAATGCAAGCCAAGTCAGAGCTGTGTGTAGTGAAAGATCCATTTGGTGTTACATATAACATAATCAAAACTTATTTCATTTATACATTAAACAAAATCTATACTTAATGTTGCGTAGAATAATTTCCACAAATCGAACTTGAAATTCTGTGTAACACGAGCCAAGAATAGTGTTGCATATACTACAAGCTACTATGGTGTTGCGTATAGTAAAAGCTAATCTAGGTGTAGTGTATAATAGAAGACATAAAAGATATTAAAAATAATATATCTCATAAAATCTCGGGGTGTTACAATAAATGAAGTTTATAAAAATTTATATATATGAATAAGTTTAATAAATAGGTTATTAGGATTTTTTTTTATACATGAGATTCAAGTTCTTTTGTGGAAGTTATGAATTAATGAAATGGTCCTTTGTCTCAAATTTTAATTCCTTAAGACATGATTATGTTATACACCATGTTTTTTATTATAATATATAATTACAAACTCTTCAATATTTTATATCATTATTCTCTAATTATTAATGTTATTTATTGTTCTATTTTAAATTCAATCCTTCAAGGGGTTTTGATTTGAATTTTTCAAAATTCATAAATTTTATTTGTCTCTATTTTCAATTCTATGATACATGTTTGATATTGTGAACAATATTTTATTTTATATGGTGTATTTATTACCCTATTGACCTCAATTAAAATTAATATATTTTATTTCCTTATATTCTAATTTCATGTTATCCCACTCATGTTTTCTTACCACTACCATAAGAGTTTTCTATTTCAATTTTTCTTCATTGATATGTGATTCATATTCAAAACATGTTTCCCTTTTTTGTTATATATATTAGTCATTGATTATCTTATAAATACCCTCATACAATTTTATTTTGGGGGATTAAACTCATGAAAATCCATCTCTGCCTTTGTCTTTCCAAATCATCCTATCTTATAGGCATATTATTTTATTCAAATGCCTTTTATCTGTGAACACTATATATTCCCTTATTTTGATTGAAGGGTATTAACCAATAATTCATATATCAATTTTTTGGGGAAATTATTTACTTAAATATATAACTCTTACTCTCTATAGTGTTAATTTTAGGGACTCTTATATATATATCTATTCCATTTTTTGATTGGGGAAATATTGAATTTTCATATACTTGTTATTTATTTCTTGGTTGTGGTAATAATGAAAAAATTATGTCTTAGCTAAGGCATTGATAGTAACAGATATATAGCATTATGCATTCCATCACCATGAATTCATTTATTTTTATCCATGCGATTATTTATATTGTTATACATTTTATCTATTAATTTCCAGATCATGTGTTAAGTTATATTGAATTATTTTACTCTTACTTATTCCTGATATATTATCACACCATGATATATTCGGATATACATTTTTCTTACTGAGGATTTCTTCTCACCATTATTATGTTTCTATTTCCTCGAGTTATAAAGAAAAGTATTACACATGATATTTCTAGAAAAGTAACATGTGAGGATACTTTTTTGGGAGGTTCTGAAAGTTATTATTGATTAATTAGTTTCTTGTATAGTGGAAAAAATATCCACTTGATGAGAATTACATGGAATTTGTTAGTTAAAACTTTATCCTAACTTTCCAAAACACTAAAACTAAATGTTATTATAATGTATGCAACCCAATATTTATTTGTAATATTATAATTATTGATGGTTAAAACTAATTCACATTGGTTCATTTCAAAGTTTGTATGTAAAGAAGCAATTTATGAGAACTATATCATAAGAGTGTGGGTCTGATATCTTACTGTTTTTATCCAAGGATGGTTTAAATAATGTAAGTGGTTAAGATGTTATTTTAGGATAGATTAATGGTTGATAAGATAATTCTGATCAGAATTTCAAATGTATAGAAAAAACTTTAGGTTTGTTGATATAATATTTAATATTTTAGGGATTTGGATAAGAGATATTTAGTGAAAATTCTAGGGATAAGTATAAGTATATAATAACATCCTGGTGTTTTTTTAAAGTAGATATTTAATAGTTTATCTATAAATTACATCCTTGTCTAGATACTATAAAGTGGATGTAGTTGTGGAACAGATACACCTAGGGGAAATCACCCTGAAAAAGTATGGTTGAGTATCGACTCAATATTCACTCTAATGCACGATGAGTGGGCCTAAGACTGCACATATGGCCAGAAACTCTTAGGGTAAATTCTTTGGTAAATAACATTATCTTTACAATATGTCATGAAGGACTTTTTATATTAATTAATTATCTTAATAAGTATTATAGAACACAACTTAAAGTAACCTAGGTTGAATCAAGAGAGTTTTTGGATGAACCAAGTGTGAGAAAATTGGAAAAAAAGTATCATATGCGGAAATAAAGGTTTAATTGGAGAATAAATCTTAGTATTGACCTTTAAAACTAATATGATCATTTTATCTGATTCTATTGGACATTATCATAATCATGTTTGCTTTAATATTTGATTGTAAATAGGATCATGAAAATTGATCTATGGAAATTATTTCTCTAAAAACTACTAAAACATATCTGTAGAGGTATATTTGGAATAAATGTTTGAGAATATAAATATATTAATCTTATAATGAGAAGATATTTCACCTATTATTCATTAATATATAATGTTTTGTGTCTCTTAGAAGTTATATCTTTATTCATGATTATATTTCAATACCCTTAAGTATTCTTATTAGTTAGCGATAATTAAAATTGAAAGGATGTAATTTTTATAGGTGGGATGTAACACTCTAAGATATAAAATTATATTTTCCTTTAAAACATACTATGTTTGACACATTTCTTCACATGAAACACTAAAGTATAGTGAATCATGGAACATTATATAACCATTAAGATATAGTTGCAGAACTACCAGGTAAAAATATATTTAACATATAGAACCCCTTATTTCAATTAAGTACCCCATTATTTAGGTATTTTATGTATTTAAAGTGTTTGGGTGAATTTGGGAGGGTTTGGAGAAGTTTTTTAATGTTTTTAGGGATTTTATGAATGTGCATGGTTTGACTATGGTTAGTAGAAACCATGAAACTCCTAAAGAAAACCATGAAGAGTAAAAAATTGGGGGCTGGGTAGGTTCACAGTTAGGAACATGGTTTTCCCAGACCATGCATCCACCTAGGAGAAACTGTGCTTTTGGGACAATGGGATTGTGCACAATTAGTGCACAGTTTTCCTAACTATGAACCCTAATCATGCACGGTTAAAAGTTAGATCTAAAAATTCTGGATCTAACTTGGTTTTTTACATAAACGGTTCCTTTTTCCTATAATATTACCCATACTCATTTTTTTTCTCTTCCAAAATGAGGTGAAGACCTTTCCTCTTGATCCAGGAGAGATATTTTGGAACATATTGGTGCGTTGAAGCCTAGACTTCTTGGTAAGTCTCCATTCTTGCTGTTTTTTAAGATATCCTATTCTTCCCTCTCTTGGATTCATAGATCTAATATGTTGTGGATAGATCTATGTTATTTGATTCCAATTATCATGATATTATGATTTTTTTTATAGGTATTGATATCTAAGGAAGTTTTGGGACTTTCAACCCCATTTCGTTGAAAAATTTGTGTCCTTTATTTTCGCCATAGTTTTTGAAATGGTTTGAAGGAATTTTTTGTTTTTTTTCCTGGAAACTTCTTTATTGAGAAAATTCTTGTCTTTGATATAAACTATAAAAATGTTTTAAATTGTTTTATATAAATTGTTTTATATAAATTGTTTTATATAAAATTTTTAACATGTTTTATCCTATTGGTGTAGGTAGGGAAGTCATTTGGGGAAAGCCTACTGAGATTCATTACTCACCCCCTTCTTGGTCACTTTGGTGCGTTTGTAGATATGGTTTATCAAGACACAGGTAAAGGAAAAGTATCTCATTTATTTATTGATGCATCATGAAACTTTTATCATTTCTTGGGGAGTTGGATCTTAGATCTTGTTGAGATATGTCGTGTTATTTTCTTGTAATCTTTGAGTTTTGGTGGTTTTTTCTTCCACATTGTACTCTGATAAGGGTTATGGTATAGTTTGGTATTATTATATTTTTTTATTAATATGATTTCATGAATAATATAGATTGTTTTTTTATTATGGTATGTTAGTTGTGATTATTTATTTTCAAAGTGAAAACCATCCCCCAATTGTATTTAAGCCATTGTAATTTTATTTCTATCCATTGGTGTCCTGGGGATGTCACGTAAGGCCAATTTACAATTCTACATTGACTAAATCCAGTGATGAGATGAGGGATTTTTCATAACCAAATTATGAAATATATATATAAATAAGATATAAAGGACACTATCAATGTTAATGAATTGATAAATTAAATTAGTGTAGCTAAATAAATAATACGACTAATTTTTTCTTTAAAATGTAACCATTCTAAATATTTTCTATTAATGGGGTTTTCATAAGAAACTGAATATATTATGGACAAAATTTATTGTTTATATGAATAATATATTAACACAAATTTTATTAGTAATTCATAGGAAATAATAATAATAATAATACTTAGTATTTTAAAAAAGTTATTTTCCAATGAAAACAGTTTTCATTATATTTTTTATGTATTTATTTAAAAGTAAAATTCGTAAAATTTTAGAATTTTAATTTGAAAAAATAAAATTCAATTTTATATTCATAATTTCAATGTTATCCTATGATGAAATTTTGGTTTTTTCTAACATAGTTTATTTTTAGGTGAATATTGAAAAATAATGTTCTTGCCAAAAGTGTAATTTTTTTGACATTATTGTTATATAAGAAAAACCTACACTTTTTTAAAACCTTTTAATTATTAAAATATGGGTATTATGAGTTAACTTGTGCATTTATTAGTGTAATTGTGAATTTATAAAACCTATGTTTTAGTATTTTCAAAACATAATTATTCTTTTCCTATAAAATAAACTTTTTTGGTATTTTCAATAAATCAAATATTATTTTATTAAAATATATATTTTGATTGATATAAAAGACACCTAATTTTTATTTTTTGTTTAATAAACTAATTTATATTATGAAAATAAAATACATTGATAATTTTACCATACACATAAATTTTAAACATAAAAATACAATTTTCTAAAAAAGTGTTCTTATTAGTTACATGCTCTATAGTTAAAATTTAGTTTTCATATGCATTGAAGTTTTATCGAATAAAATATTTTTAATTATTAGGTAAAAAATTTGTTTTAAGTTCCACTTTTTTTATGCATAAAAAATTATTTACTTTGGTAAAAACTTGTTACCGTGGTAAAAAAATGGTAAAAGTGAATATTATAAGAGTAAAGGACTGAAGAACTTATTTAAAACATATGTTAAAATGAATTTTTTATGTATTATTGAACTTATATAATACAAAAATCATTTATTGTTCATTTTTTATTCTTTTTGACACATTAAACAAGTTCAATATTTATATTAACTTGAAATATTTACTAAAATGTCATTCTCATCCCATATAAAAGGGGCCTCTCGCCACCCCTTCAAGACGAGTAAAAGAATTTGGTTCCCTATTCAAAATCATCCCTTTTTACTCCCTATATAATATTAGTTATTTTTATTGAGCCTCTAGTAATAATATTTTATCCTAACACCTTTGTTCCCATGGAGTCTTCTAAGGGAAAGCCTAAGTCCTCAAAGTGGGTTCTTTTTCCTAACTTCTTTTCATTCCCTTATTACTTTCCTAAATCTAATTTTCTGATTAATATAAAATTAAATTATTATTATTTTATACTTAGTTTTATTATTATAATTTAATAAGAATTAACCATTCTTAACCTTTCTATTAAGAAAGACGAAACTGTCATTCATGCGTTGTGTGGATTAACACCTCCATAAAGCAACGAATTCTATTTTTCCCACCACTACCACTCTTAGATAGGTATAATTCATAAATATAAAAATAAATGTGACTTGTATAATTTAATTTTTATTATGAAGAGACAAATTATAATCCACCATCTTCCCCTCTCATTTTTTAGGAAATGAAAACGTTAATCATGTGTTATGTGTACCATTACCACCACAAACTAGCATATCTTGTTTTACATATAGTTTACTTATTATTTATTAAAAAATATTAAAATATGATTCACTACATTAAAAGTATCAAAATAATATCATCATTATTATATAATAATGATATTATTCCCAAAAGAAACCACTTTCATAATCATAATTATCCATTAATTATGGTTTGTTCATGTTTGGTTCAGTCAGAAAACCTACTTGAACATTACCATAGAATAATATCATTAATAACTATGAGAAAATAATTAATGATAACTAATTATATAAATAATAAAATTAAAATTTTATTTTTTTATAATGTCAAAATTAATTTTAAACACATTGATTATGATACCAATGTTCATTCGTACAAAATCACAAAAAAAATCTCATTTAATATTTAAGGATAAATACAAAAAAATACCATAGAATATAATTATGAAATTAAAATTGATTATAAAACATAAATTACAATAACTTTTATGATCTACTAATTATGAACTTTGGGAGAAAAATGACGAACAATACTGTTATTATGAAACTAGTTCAAAATGATCATGTTTAGTCACAACCAATATTGAAAATAGATACTAACTAACTAATATAAATGTATATAATAATTATAAATGATTTTTATACAATATGATAGATATGAATAAGGTTATTAAATTTATTAATAAGATATTTATTTTTTTATACATGATATTCAAGTGTTTTAGTGGAAGTTTGGACTTAATATAAAGGTTCTTTGTATCAAATTTCAATTCCTCTAGACATGCTTTTGTTATACACCGTGGTTTATATTGTATGGTGTACTTAATATCCATTTTATATTTTATATAATTACTCTCTCATTATTCATTATTTTTAATGTTCTATTTTAAAATATATCTTTCAAAAGGTTTTGATATGAACATTCTTAAAGTTATAAGTGTTATTTGTCTCTATTTTTAATTCTATGAGATATTTTTGATATTACATACTATTTTTAATTTTATATAGTGTATTCACAACCATATTTTCTTCAAGAACAATAAATATATTTTATTTCATTATATTTTTATTCCATGGTATCCCCTCTCATGTCTTTTTGATTTGTATGTTACTATTACCATAAGTATTTTTGCATCTCGATTTTGCTTCATTGAGATATGATTCATATTAATCACTATTTTCCATTTTATATTGTATATATTGGTTAAGGATAATATTATAACTCCAATTATAATATTTTATTTTGAGGTATTTAACTCTTAAAAATCCATCACATACTTTTTCTTTCAAATAATCCTATGTTATAGGAATAATTTCTCTTCCAGATCCTTTCCTCCATGACCACTTTATATTTCCTTCCTTTGATTATAAGTTGTTAACCTATTTATCATATGTTTATTGATTGAGGAAATTTTTTACTTAATAATATACCCCTTTCTCTATATATTAATATTTTTAGGTATGCTTACATATAAATTTATTTCATTTATTAATTAGATAAATATAAAAAAATATTATAATTTTTATTCTGATACAAATTTTTATTGATTACTCAAGAAAGATGATTGTGTATTTCTTAATCATCCAACATCATTATCTAGATGGATTAAGTTTATTTATTGAATATAAAATATTTAAATTTCTTATGTTTGTATCTTAATACATATGTTTATAGATTCATAAGTCAATTTGATCAAGAATTGTATTCATATGAATATATTTCATATAGTGAATGCATTTTACTTAAGGAAGTTATGGGTGGGTTCTAGTGTTATGGTACATCAATGCACCAGTTTTTTCATGTGAAAAATGTTTTGGTATTTGGTGTATTCCTACCTAATGAAAAAATTATTTATTAGTTATGAACTTGATGACAAGAATTATGTCTTGGTTGTGTCCATGATGGAAAGAAAAATTTCTTGGATGAGGCCTTGATGGTAAAATATATCTGACATTAGGCATTTCTTCACCATGAATTCAGTTATTGTTAAATTTGATTTTATATTATTATATCATCCATGGATTTATTTCAAGTTCATGTGTTCAGTTATAGGGAATTATTTTAATCTTATTTATTTGTGCCATACTATTAATACCATGATAGCTTATGATATATGATTTCCCTAACTGTGCATTCGATCTTACCATTACAATACTTCCAATTCCCCATGTTTTGAAGAAAATTATTACACATGATATTTCTAAAAGAATAGTTTGGTGGATTATTTTTTGGGATATATTAAAGATTTATTATGGATTAATTAGTTTCTAATATATTGTAAAAAATTACTATATGGTGATAAAAAATGGGATTTTTTAGTTAAAAGATTTTATTAACTCTATAAAACTCTATACTTGAAATATCCTTTGAAGGTTTATAAATCAATATATTTTTGTGATATTTTAATTATTGATGGTTAAAATTAGGTTACATAAGTTAATCTAAAAGTTGTCATGTAAATAAGGTATTTATGAACATTGGATCCTTAGAGTGTAGGTCCTAGTTGTTACATCACACCATTACCTGTACTTCTGTGCAGGTTACCCCGTATTTGGTAGTATATAGAGTAAAGGTAATCTTTCCCCTATAAGTAAAATTGCCTTTACTCTTAACAACCATTATTTACCAATTAATTGGAGAGTAATAATCAAAGATCTTCATTGATGAAGGTGTTAGCCTTAAGGGCACCCATGATGTCTAGTAAGTAACCCCCAAAATTGGAATGGAAATGGGAAGGACCTTACATCTTGCACAAGTTCTACTCCAACAAATAATACTCCCTAATTACAAAGGATAGATAACATATTAAAACTCCCATCAATATGATGTTTCTCAAAAATTATTTTACATATCTTCATTCTTGGTTTATAAATTCCTTTCCATGTGACTCTAAAATTCATAATATATATTTATTAGAATATGAACCTAAAACTCAAGTAATAAGGATTTTCGAACATGAACTTCATATTTTATGGTGATTGGTCCATACTATAAGACTTTAAACTACCCATAGATGTATATCCTATGTGATTTAATCCCTTTAGTTAAGATCCAGAACTATATAATAGTTCATAGTGTATGATCTCTCAATTCATGTCAGGTTCATTTCATTAGTCTTAAAATAGAACATAATACCCCTTTTTAGAACTATGTGTGTATTTATTCCAATTACCATATGATACATAGTAATTTATAGATCTTTTACATTTGTAAAATTTATAAATTCCTTTATCTCTCTATTCCCCTCCCTTCCCTAGGTCTAAGACACCACTAATTCATGTTAGATTTTAATCCTCCAACCTTCTCATTAGGGTACCTATTTCATGCCATTCCATTGTTTCTTTCTTCACATAAGCTAGATCTATACAAGTTTATATTTTTTAGAACTATTTATAGCTTGATTATTATTATCATAGGATATGAAGTGAGGTCTGGATCACCTACCATGTACCCAACCACAAATCCTCACCCACTTACATCCCCTCTTTAGGTCTCTGCCTCAATCTAAACTAATCATCCTTGAATAAAAATATTTCATTCACCTTTGAACATTACCTTCCTATAAAAAATAGTTTTCACATTTATTATTTGAATTTTCATAGGAATTTAATGGTTATTGGTAACAATTACATCTGATCCCAAGGGACCCCCTTTTGGAATGGAGATGCTACATACACCACATATACAACCCACCTATAATAAACCAAGTGTATATACATGTGTAAAGGATACAACCACTAATCTCATATACCGTTAACGGAATTATGGTGGAACCCTTCATTCGAACGTGGTTAGTGGTCATCCTCAGTATGCCAATGAAATGGTACAAAAACCAACCCATCATTCAAACATGGTCAATGGTTATCCTAAACTTATCTATTACCATTCCTTCCTTTTCAATTAAAATACCTTAACTTATAATATACATTCCCCATTTTTCTTTATTCAAATAAAAAAAATTATTCTACCCATTAGACCTTTATTTAGTTTGACACATTTCCTCTCTTAGGCCATTCACACCAACATCACTTCCAATTCATGTTGGGTTGATTATGTTCATTGGGTGAACGAAACCTTTCTTTTTTTTACTCCATAACACATATAAAGGGTTTATAAGGATATACTGACACTTATTCAACACAATGAGAGACATTAGAAACCTTAAAAACAATATCATTGTGAAATAAAAAAGTAAAACAATGTTTAAAATAAATAAAGAACACATACCTTTCACCATAGATGGATAATTCTCCTATATTCAATCATTTTCTTGATGAATATAGAAAAGGAATATCCAAAATAATCCTCCCACTAATTTGTATCCATGGGATGGTCTAAGTCATCCAAAGTTTGGGTAGGACCATCCTTCATGATATGATATACTAGTATATATTCAGGAAAGGGATAAAGAGAAAGTGTGTTTTGGGAGATTCAGAATTCAACTTAGTGGATTCTACCTACTTATATATCCCATGAAGACACTACCAGAGTATCCATGTATTTGATTATATTTTAAATAATTTATTAGTAATGAATCAGTATTTTATGTATTTATCATATAAATTCACCTTTGATTCTCATGTACATTTCATCACATGAAAATTTATAATTGACGATAACCAACATGAAAGATTTATGAATGTTAACACTTAATGTTCAAATGTCATAATCAATCGTAGGGTGTTATATAAATCATGTAAAATGATTATCCAAATAAAACCTCCATATTATAGGCCCATGTTATACACTATTACATGATTATATATCCTCGATACAATATCTTTTTATTTTATTAAAATATATACCCAAATTCAAGAAACATTCCATTTGTAGCATGTATGTCATACCCTATGACACTACCCTATCTTACCATATGAAATATCTTAAAAACATAATTCAAATTATTTTTTATTTTTTAATTTTGAAATCATAACATCAGGTACAATGAGTTTTCAACATTATAAAATTCAATGAAACAATTCATAAATTAAAAAAACTTGTTAGAAGATGCAAGAATTTAGTCCTAAAAGAGTCAACAAACTCACTAAATCAGCATAAAAATCCTCATAAAAATCATCTTTAACACCCAAAAAAAGTCTTCAATATATTCCACAAATCTATGATAGAAACTAGGCTTCAACATGTTGCATCTTCTATAGAGTGTCAATTGGCATCCTTTCCCTGTAAAAGTTACGTAGCATCAAAAATAATAGATGAAACATGAAAAAAAAACTTATATTGAAACCAAATTAAAACTATAGGATAAAAAATCATAGTAGCCACACATTCAATAACTAAAGAACCCATGACAACATCAAAGAGATAATGTAATGGGACCATTTAGTTAGCCCATTCTAGGAAACATAGATATGTAATGTACCTAGAATTCAAGATCACATATTTGACCTTAGAAAGATCAAGAAAACATAATCAGAAGTAGAAACCTAGATGAGGATTTATATTCAATGAAATAAATCCAAATCATCCAAACCTTCCAAGAAGAAAGATAAGTAGTTCTCATTCCAAATGTAAGACAAAAGTATAACCAAGGCTACTTTCATGGTATGTTGAGAAAATCCAAATTAAGTTTAGATCAAATTCCTACTCAATCAGAAAGATCATACACTCCCTAATTTGAAAATAATAATCCAATTTTTTTTCATAATCTTGATATTTATTGAAGAAAAATAAATATTTTATCCTCGATCCAGGGGTAAATATCCTTGTGAATAATCTAAGTATTCTAATGTTTATTGAAATCCTCTATATTTTCATTATCAATTGAGTATGAATCAGAGTCCACCACTATTAGGTAGGTTACTTTATCTCCTTAATAATTATCCCTAAATACATGGTAACTATTAATCTTTCCAATTTATAGTAATCCTTACACTATCTAGTTTTCCCTTAATTCGGGGTGATAAAACCATCTGAATCAATCATATATATCTTAAACTTTATAGTATATATCTATCAATCTGCCACTTACATGAAAGTATCATAGAATTTGTGATATTTCAATTTATATAACTTCATATACAATAAATTTTGAAACCATATAAATAATCATTTTGGAAATATTCGAATACACTTTTAGAAAGCTGTCAAAAAATAAAACATATCTCACATCATATTCAATACCATATAAATTTCTTTATAAAAATCCTTTTGAAAAAAACATTACAAAAATAAATAAACTCAATGAGTTTTTTAATACTCTATCCCTATTCAGTCAACCAAAATGTGTTTCCCTATGGTCCTTTGCAATATTGACAATAAATATGAATTAGGAAATTTTTAAATGTAAGAGAACAGTGTCCTCTAGTAATGTCATAACCCATCCTAGAGGGGCATGTGACACAACTACACCATTCCAGCCTCCAATAGACTAGGGGCTTGAAATCAGCGTTCAATATACATATCACAAAAATGGGAGGCATTCTACTAAATTGCATGTACACACATACACATTTCAAAGCCCACATAATACTGAAATGTAAACAATTTAAAGAATGCATGCATACATCTAAGACCCCAAAACATAGTATGACAGTGAAGTACTGAAAGGGGAAAAGGGTACAAATACAAGACCAACCAAAAACTAAAAATATCTTAACCTACTACAAGGTGTAAAACTAATTCAAATGCAAGATCCAGAAAAACACATTATTCTAACAAACTCTGGTAATGCTCCATCCACTCTCAGAGCTCTAGGAACACC
Organism: Viscum album; assembly: GCA_963277665.1. Lineage (NCBI taxonomy): Eukaryota > Viridiplantae > Streptophyta > Magnoliopsida > Santalales > Viscaceae > Viscum > Viscum album. Next base: position 1,124,881,508 of record OY728121.1, read on the forward strand.
ATCAAAAGGGCCATCATCTTCACAAGACATGACATATGTGGGAAAATCCTGTGTTTTAGTGATTATAACAATACTAAATATGAAACTCATAAAACACTAAAAATGAAGAATAAAGTATAGTAAACTCTATACAATATATAAAAACCAATTTATAACAGAAACACCAAGATATACTCAGGAAAGACACCACACCACCAGGTGGTCATAGCCAACTTCCTGTCAGAGGATTCTATATGAAGAAATTCTCATTCTAAGAGAACTTATTCCATGATCCATGATATCATCGTAGTCACTCGAATAAGAGGTAAAACCCATTAGGCCCACCCAAAGAGAACACAATGGTTTAAGAATACTTTTATACACATATAGGGGGTCATTCTTAGAATCGCTAGGGGACACCACGAACCCAATATGGATCAACACACAATATAGGGAATCATATTACAATGATTACATAAACCCTAACAATGTGGCCTTCTAGATTGAGGATCAACACCCTACTTTGGTAGGTAATGCTGATTCCAAAAACTTCAACTAGAGATGATAGAGGATCTCACTCCAGTCTCACAGAGGGACACTAAACCTCTATCTAAGACTCATCCTCTATATAGGATCACAATTCAGTGATTTGGATTTAATTTTTCACTATAACATCAAGGAAAATGACCATGGGAACATACTAAAACTATAATGGTCCAAACTTAGAAAAATAAGAGCCTTAAGCACTCTTGAAGAGACTAAACTGCGTGTCCCAAGGGGTATAGGGCGTGTCCAGCTATCCCAAGTCCTACCCATGTGTAAGGGCCTTATAGGTCATGTAGTCTCTATCTGCACAGAATGTAGAGACACATGGAATCCTTCCAATGTTTCTTGGTCATGTTTGTGTACCAAAAATGTGTTTGTGTACCAGTTCGTGTATGCCAAGTCGTGTCTGTTTGGGAGTACACAGCATGTTCGTGCCCGTGTACTCCAACTTGTGTCTGTGTACTTCTAAAGTACATGTTGAGTCAACTGGGTAGGGTCACATGGTGTGTGAAATGGGTCACACACAATGTGATCATTATTTTCATCTCAAAACCCTAGCCGCCACTGATGAGGCCCCACACTCCATATAATCCCAAATTACAGGTTGTGTTATTCGGGATCATCCATAATCCTAAATTATTCATCCATGTTCGATATGGAACCTCCAACCTTCAATCATGTGATTGATTCTCAACAAAATAAAAGATCCAAGCTCTTCTAAGTCATTTTTTCATCGAACAATGCATCATATTGTTAGATCTAGTCACAAAATGGATCAAATGGTCATTCTTCATTATGCAATGAAGAATGCCGAAGAATGTGAATTCTAGAATCATATCATGTCTGAATCACTCTATCTCTATAGTCACTGTAAAGACCTGTAAAATTCAAGGGAAATTTTTTCTTAATTTTCTTTGGGATTTTACAAGAATGCAGTTTCTGACGGCACTGGATTCCGAGGCCCGGTGTGTCCGGAATTTCTATCCGAAGTTTAGCTCAGGTACATTCAGTGAACGAACGAGCGGGAATTTCAAACTTTTGAACCAGTGCTCAGAATCGAATTCTGAGGGCACCGATGAAACCATAGCACCGATAATTTCTTAGGAACACCTTTTCTGGAGTTTCATTTACACAAGGGAAGTTGATAATAATTTTGAAGTTAAAAACAAAAATTTAACTACAATTTTTATTTACTCTAAGTGGTTTTAAGCTTTGGGTGGAAGTTGGGTAACTACCCAACTTCCCATGGGAGGTTATGAGGGTGGTGGGGCCCACAAGAACCCCACCCCTTCATATTCTTTAACCCCCCTTGATCTTTCCATAACTCCCCTTAACCCCATTAAGGCTTCCCTTCATTAATTTGTTAACTCCTCTCTTTAATTTTTTTTTAAACTCTCCACCTCCCTCTCATTATGTTTGCCAACTCAATTAATTAATATCCCTATTAATTAAATGACACAACTCTTCTTTTTGAATTAGTTTGAATTGATTGGATTTTCTTTAAAGTGGGAGTAATATTTTTTGATATTTGGATAACAAATGTTATTTGTGGGGGAACCTCTGGAGAAACAGAAGAGCTCCCTCCTTCAACGAAGAACGGTTCTCTTTCCGACGAATCTTCGACGAACGAATCTCGAGCCGGGAACGAAGGCAATTTACGGGAGCGACGAACACCAACGATTGTCGACACCTTCATCTCCTCCCTTAAGACGACGTCAACGAACCAACGTCCACCTTTTCGCGATATCATCAACGAACAACGACCCTTGAGGTAGGGGAATTTATTTGGTGTTCTCTTATCTTTTGAGAAAAGAACGACGAGCACGGACCAACCAATTCCGCGTTGATCCGTGGATCGTTTGTTCATGCGGATTGATGATGAGGATTATTGTCTTTTTCCGTGAATTATTTCTTTGTCGAATGTCGACTTCTATTAGATGACCGCTTGTTATCATTAAAAAGGGAGGAGGTCGGACCGCACGAACACGGTCGACCCTCCTCCCCCCTTGTTGTTTGAATTTGTAGCGGCAAGTGAATGGCGGCGCGGTGTCGTTGCACCGCGCGGAAATTATGAGGAAGAGCTAAGAAGCGCAGCACCGTCGCGCCGCGCCGATGAAGTTGAACAAGCCACGGCGTCGTCGCGCCGCGCCGAAAAACGACAAACGAAACCGCATGGGCGTTATCGGATCCTCGCAGTGAAGGACGGGTCCCAGGAGGGCCATTGGCGAAGACGACACGAGTTTTCGACCACCGGAACCCGTCCGGTGGTCCGCGGAATAGCCCGCCGGCGTGCCTCGCCGGCACGGCGGCACCCGGCGTGCCGCCGGAAGAACCCACCGCGGCTGAAGCCGTGGCGGCAGAGCGCGGGACCGGAGGGGGGCGGCGGGACGCGGCCGGCTGCCGCGTCCGCTGGCACGAGCGGCCCCACGCGGGGCCGCGGTTCTTCACGTGGGGGCAACGCCTCGCTCCGCTCCGCTCGGCCGTAACCGGCCGAGCCGACCCACCGGCTGGGTCGGGTCGCGGCCAGGCCGGGCCGGGCCACCCCGGCTGGGTCGAGTCGCGCCATCCGGGTCGGTCCGGGCCCAGACCCCCCGTTTTCGGATCTCTTTCAGTCATATGCCCATATCTTGGGATACGAACCTCCGATTGACGCACCTTTAGTTGTGATGCGATCCTTGGATTGAGACGGTCGTTTCGGTATATCGCACTCAAGGTTTCGGAATACTTTGGGTTCGGCCGGGTTGGTTCGTACACGAAACCAACCGGGCCCTCGGAGCGGAAACGCTCATATCTTGAGCTCCGGACGTCCGATTGACGTACCGTCGACTTTCATGGATTCCTCTAAGTGAGACGGATCTTTTGGCTTACTCTGCTCGAGGTTTAGACGTCGTCGGAGTGTGGTCAGGTTGGTTCGCTCATGAAACCAACTGGGCCCCTGGAACGAAAAAGCTGATATCTTTCAGACAAGACGTCCGTTTGACGAACCGTCAGCGGCGTTGGTGATCACGTTGAGAAACGGTCCCTATGAGAATACCCTATGAGTGTTCGGGGTATAGTTGATTTATGGCTGGTTTGGTTTGCACATGAAACCAACCAAGCCCCTGGGACGAAAAGGCTAATAACTCACAGACCGGGCGTCCGATTGACGCGCTGTCTGTTGCGTTGAGACCCCTATGACGAGACGGTACTTTGAGATACTTCTTAGTGGGACTTTGTGATACTTGTAGTATCAACCTATAGCTCAGGGAGCGGACCCTCCCGGAGACGAGCGTACGGAGTACAGAGACTGTGTAGCCGGCTGAGACCTGATGACTGCTTGACCGACTCGACTTGGAGTGAGTCGACTAGCCCAGTGGAAAGAGCGCCCGGTATTTGGAGACAGACCCACGGCGGATGGAGCGCCTGGTAGTTGGCCGCAAACCCGCAGTACTCGACAGGAGGAGTACCTCTGTAGGCTATTAGGGGGAGCGCCCGGTATTTGGCGACTGACCCACAGCGGACGGAGCGCCCGGTAGTTGGCCGCAAACCTGCAGTACTCGACAGGAGGAGTACCTCAGCAGTCTTAGGTTAGTGAGCAGTACCTCGGAGTCGTGACAGGACCATTGTACACTCCAGAGACGGGACTCTTCAGTAGTTACAGTTTCGATAATGAAAATCCTGGTTTGAGCTGAGTCTATGACCTTTGTGTTACCTCTTGATTGAGATGGCTCACTTGATAACTTAGGTATATGTATGGGCGTATACCTGGGTAGTGGTTATCCGTTGATTTCATAATATTTGTGTTTCCTCATGATTGAGATTAGTTACTTGATAACTTAGGTATATGTATGGGCATATACCTAAGTAGAGGTTATCTGTTGAGATCTTCCTTGTGGTTATCCTTGTTGGTTTTAGTGAGACCTTGAGGGTCTCGGGGTACCTACTGAGTATCGTTATACTCACCCCTGCACGGGCTATGCCCGCACCTCGTTGTGTTGGTTGCAGACGACGGGCAGTGCTGACGGAGGCCGAGTGTTCAAGGACTAGACGGTACCCGGAGGTGGACTACACGACGAGTCAGTATCCGGAGGTGGACTTCACGGCGATACGACACACGAAGGAGATTAACGGGCGAGAGCATTGTGGAGGCTATTTGTACCTACCCTTCAGGTAGGATCCATGGTGGACGATCCAGGAGCTGCACCATCTGTACTTACCCTTCAGGTAGGATCCGAGGAGGACGACCCAGGATCCGCTTCCGTTCTTCCAGCTGTTGTCTTTTTATGTTGTACCTTGTTCAGTTGTAGTTGTACTTTCATTTGGGTTTGTATTCTGGCCCATTTACCTTTCAACAATTCTCTTTGTACTTAGTGTTTTACTTCTGCTTGTACTCTATGGTGTTTTGTTTACTTTTATAAAGGTAATGCCTTCCCAGTTATTGGGATTTACGCCTTTGGTGCTAGTCGCCAGCCCCTGGCCTATGGAAGGCGGGCTTGGGGTAGTCACGGCACGGGCCCTGAGGATGGGTCGTGACAAATTGGTATCAGAGGAGTCGGTTCTACCGCAAAACTTATAACTCTGATATTTTCTTTCTGTGAAGCAATAGTGTTAAGAGTACCAAGTGTGGTTTTCAGTTCAGGGAGTCCAGTGTTGGTGCGGGCGGCCGACGTATCCATACACTAGGACCCTCACAACTGATTTCTGACTTTGTGCACGAAAACACCGATTGCGTGTGTGTTTCCAGAAGTTTTTTAAATGTCAGCTCAAACCAAGTCATCTCACCAGGTATAATTGTTTGACTGTGTCACGTTGATTCTTTCAGGATGTATTTTCACGGACGACCAGCTAGAGCCCAGAGGGATGTGTGTACTGACAGCCTGCGGAGCGACGATGCTTCGGTACAGGGCCCTCTTGCAATTGAGGCACCAGCGGTACTACCATACGTTGGGCCACCGATGCCACCAGCCCCATTAGTAGGCGATGCACGCCACTTGAGCGCGCTGCACGAGTTCCAGCGCCAGAGGCCACCCAGGTTCCAGGGAGAGACGGACCCGCAGGCGGCTGAGGATTGGCTGGAGGCTGTGGTGAGAGTCTTCATGCTAGTGGGGACGCCGACAGACTTCATGGTGATCTTTGTTGCCAGCCTTCTTCAGGCAGCAGCATGCAGGTGGTGGAGCCACTTGTTCCAGTTTTGCGACGGGATGACCTTCGCATGGGAAGACTTCGAGACCCTCTTCAGGGTGGAGTTTGTGCCAGTAGCTCTACACCCCGAGCGTGTTCAGGAGCTGCTGCCTTTGCCGCATGTTTTTCGATCAGTAGCCGAGTCATCTGTGGGTAGTAGACAGATGATGCAGAGGTCCAGGAGGACCAGGACAGCAGTTGGGTGATCTCAGGTTTTAGGACCGGTGGTGCGGGGCACCCGGGGTGGGGTCAGTGCCATTCGTACGAGGAGCAGGAAGTGTTATGAATGCGGCAGGAAGGGTCACCTGGTACGTGACTGTCCGACCCCCTGCACTGTCGATTCGCAGGCGTTGGAGGAGCCACCGAGGCAGAAGCAGCGACGAGTGCTTAAGCAACATCCGAGCAGTGGACAAGGCAGTAGAGCTCTGGGAGCAGGTGGACAGTAGCGGAACTAGTGGATACGTCCTTTGTACTTCTAGTACCATATTGATGTTGTATTCGTGTCTTTGTACTATGAGCTGCAATAATAAAAAGACACTTATCTTTCTGATGTTTGCTTTCTTGTCCTTTTGTTTGGTTGATACTGAGAGGTCCCGGTTAAAACTGTTGACTTGACCCTCACTTTCGAGATTTCTACTGGAGGAGACCCAGTGATCTCACACTGATGCCGACAGTGTGACTCGACCCTTGGAGGCGAGAGTGACGGTTGGATCTCTTGGTAGTTACGTCGAGGCCTTATGACGTCATCCATGGCATGAATACATCATTCATGTCAGGATTGACTGTATTAGGCAATTGGCATGGTTCATCCAGGGGATGAGACCGAGTTTCTCTTTTCGGCAAAGGAGAAATTTTAGCAGCTCTTTCAGATCGTAGGCAAAGAAGGTGCAGATAATCCAGGAGCGGATGAAGACTGCACAGTGCAGTAAGAAACAGGAAACCAACGCCAGTCTTAGAGACTCGAGCGTGTTAAATGTTTCAAGAAGAGGAAGCTTTAAGGAGAGATGAGTCTGCGAAGCAGCAGACGTGGAGGCAGAGCTAGGAGAGCAGCATGAGGTGGTGTACATCTTAACATGCTATAACCACCCGCCTTAGTTATCCCCGCCAGGCTCAGGGAGCTGGAGGGCAGAGGAAGAGTGCGGCTGCATGCGATCAAGGAGTGTGACCCAATAGCTCTAAAAATGATTCAATGGACAGTCTGTGTCCACTACTAGATGTTGTAGTAACGGACGTCGATATGAATCATTCCTTACTTTCACAAATCTTGTTCCAGACCTAGAGTTTTCGATAATCCGTGGACTTGACCCTCACGTCTGGAGATACCTTGGGATTAGAATCGATAATCACACTCACGCCGACAGTATGGTCAGACCCTCGAGGTGAGAGTTTCAGTTGGAATCTCTTGGTGGCAGCGTCGAGGCCTTATGACGTTAGTTTGAGTATGGAATGGGCAATAACTGTTCATACTCAAATTGACGGTTTTAGGCAAATGTCGGGATGAGTTTTACTTGGTCGGTGAAAAGGAAACCCCAGACAGCTCAGGATAAACTCTTGCACAGGAGGGTGCGACCGATCACTCTTGACTCGGTCAACCTTACCCTCGTGGCAGCAGTCGTTTGAGTTTCAATTCTAACAGTAATTGGAGACCTATAGAGTTTGAGGATGATGATCACGTCCTTATACGGGTCTCACCTCGACGAGGTTTACGGAGATGAGGCCAAGACGGCAAGTTATCTCTGAGGTTCAACGGACCTTTCTAGGTCTTCAGCTGGGTAGGCGAGGTGGTTTACCGCTTGACCCATCCACCTCAGTTGCACTAGGTGCACGACATTTTCCAAGTATCTAAACTGAGGAGATACGTGCTTGACCCTTTGAATATCATCGACCATGAGGAGCTGGACGATGGCGATGGGGTTACTTTTACGGAGGTTCTAGTGGGGATCGAGGATCTACAGGGGCGGATCCTACGAGAACGGTCTATTCCACGGGTGCGCTTTTACTGGCAGTACAAGAGCCTCTAGGGGAGCACCTGGGAGCGGAAGGCTCAGATGCGTGCTCAGTACCGCTTTTGTATCCCTAGTTAGTGTTAAAGCTTTACGGGGACGTAAATCCCTGAGGTGGGAGTAATGTAAAGACCCATAAAATTCAAGGGAAATTTTTTCTTAATTTTCTTTGGGATTTTACAAGAACGCAGTTTCTGACGGCACTGGATTCCGAGGCCCAGTGTGTCTGGAATTTCTATCCAAAGTTTATCTCGGGTACATTCAGTGAACGAACGAGCGGGAATTTCAAACTTTTGAACCGGTGCTCAGAATCAAATTCCGAGGGCACCGATGAAACCGCAGCGCCGATAATTGCTTAGGAACACCTTTTTCGGAGTTGCGTTTACAAGAGGGAAGTTGATAATAATTGTGAAGTTAAAAACAAAAATTTAAGTACAATTTTTATTTACTCTAAGAGGTTTTAAGCTTTGGGTGGAAGTTGGGTAACTACCCAACTTCCCATGGGCGGTTATGAGGGTGGTGGGGCCCACACAAACCCCACCCCTTCATATTCTTTAACCCCCCTTGATCTTTCCATAACTCCCCTTAACCCCATTAAGGCTTCCCTTCATTAATTTGTTAACTCCTCTCTTTAATTTTTTTTTTAACACTCCACCTCCCTCTCATTATGTTTGCCAACTCAATTAATTAATATCCCTATTAATTAAATGACACAACTCTTCTTTTTGAATTAGTTTGAATTGGTTGTATTTTATTTAAAGTGGGAGTAATCTTTTTTGATATTTGGATAACAAATGTTATTTGTGGGGGAACTTCTGGAGAAACAGAAGAGCTCCCTCCTTCCACGAAGAACGGTTCTCTTTCCGAAGAATCTTCGACGAACGAAGCTCGAGCCGGGAACGAAGGCACTTTACAGGAGCGACGAACACCAACGACTGTCGACACCTTCATCTCCTCCCTTACGATGACGTCAACGAACCAACATCCGCCTTTTCACGATATCATCAACGAACAACGACCCTTGAGGTAGGGGAATTTATTTGGTGTTCTCTTATCTTTTGAGAAAATAACGACGAGCACGGACCAACCAATTCCACGTTGATCTTTGGATCGTTCGTTCATGCGGATTGATGTTGAGGATTATTGTTTTTGTCCGTGAATTATTTCTTTGTCGAACGTCGACTTCTATTAGATGACCGCTTGTTATCATTATAACGAGAGGAGGTCGGACCGCACGAACACATCCGACCCTCCTCCCCCCTTGTTTTTTGAATTTGTAGTGGCAAGTGAAAGGCGGCGCGGTGCCGTTGCACCGTGCGGAAATTATGAGGAAGAGCTAAGAAGCGCAGCGCCGTCGCGCCGCGCCGATGAAGTTGAACAAGCCACGGCGCCGTCGCGCCGCGCCAGAAAACGACAAATGAAGCCGCAAGGGCGTTGTGGGATACTCGCAGTGAAGGACGGGTCCCGGGAGGGCCATTGGCGAAGACGACATGAGTTTCCGACCACCGGAACCCGTCCGGTGGTCCGCGGAACAGCCCGCCGGCGTGCCTCGCCGGCACGGCGACGCCCGGAGCGCCGCCGGAAGAAGCCACCGTGGCTGAAGCTGCAGCGGCGGAGCGTGGGACCGGAGGGGGGGGGGGGGGGGGCGTGGCCTGCTTCCGCGTCCGCTGGCATGGGCGGCCCCACGTGGGGTCGCGGTTCTTCACGCGAGGGCAACGCCCCGCTCCACTCCGCTCGGCCGTAAATGGCCGAGCCGACCCACCGGCCGGGCCGGGTCGCGCCCAGGCCGGGCCGGTTCGAGTCGCGCCATCTGGGTCGGACCCAGACCCGGGTCGGGTCGACCCGGTTCGGGCCGACTCGGGGGGGGGGGGGGGGGGGGGGGGGGGTTGGGCCGGGTCGGTCCGGGCCCAGACTCCCCGTTTTCGGATCTCTTTCGGTCATATTCCCATATCTTGGGCTACGAACCTCCGATTGACGCACCGTTAGTTGCGATGCGATCCTTGGATTGAGACGGTCGTTTCGGTATATCGCACTAAAGGTTTCGGAATACTTTGGGTTCGGCCGGGTTGGTTCGTACACGAAACCAACCGGGCCCTCGGAGCGGAAACGCTCATAACTTGAGCTCCGGACGTCCGATTGACGTGCCTTTGACTTTGATGGATTCCTCTAAGTGAGACGGATCTTTTGGCTTACTCCGCTCGAGGTTTGGACGCCGTCGGAGTGTGGTCGGGTTGGTTCGCTCACGAAACCAACCGGGCCCCTGGAACGGAAAAGCTGATATCTTTCAGACCAGACGTCCGCTTGATGAACCATCAGCGGCGTTGGTGATCACGTTGAGAAACGGTCCCTATGAAAATACCCTATGAGTGTTCGGGGTATAGTTGAGTTACGGCCGGTTTGGTTCGCACATGAAACCAACCGGGCCCCTAGAACGAAAATGCTAATAACTCACAGACCGGGTGTCCGATTGGCGCACCGTCTGTTGCGTTGAGACCCCTATGACGAGGCGGTCCTTTGAGATGCTTCTTCGTGGGACTTTGTGATACTTGGAGTATCGACCTATAGCTCGTGGAGCGGACCCTCCCGGAGACGAGCGTACGGAGTACGGAGACCGTGTAGCCGGTTGAGACCTGATGACTGCTTGACCGACTTGACGTGGAGTGAGTCGACTAGCCCAGTGGACGGAGCGCCCAATATTTGGCGACAGACCCACGGCGGACGGAGCACCTGGTAGTTGGCCGTAGACCCACGGTACTCAATAGGAGGAGTACCTCTGTAGGCTATTAGGGGGAGCGCCCGATATTTGGCGACTACCCACAGCAGACGGAGCGCCCGGTAGTTGGCCGCAAACCCGCAGTACTCAACAGGAGGAGTACCTCAGTAGTATTAGGTTAGTGAGCAGTACCTCGGAGTCGTGATAGGACCACTGTACACTCCAGAGATGGGACTCTTCAGCAGTTACGGTTTCGATAATGAAAATCCCGGTTTGAGCTGAGTCTATGACCTTTGTGTTACCTCTTGATTGAGATGGGTCACTTGATAACTTAGGTATATGTATGGGCGTATACCTGGGTAGTGGTTATCCGTTGATTTCATAATCTTTGTGTTTCTTCATGATTGAGATGGGTTACTTGATAACTTAGGTATATGTATGGGCATATACCTAAGTAGAGGTTATCTGTTGAGATCTTCCTTGTGGTTATCCTTGTTGGTTTTAGTGATACCTTGAGGGTCTCGGGGTCCCTACTGAGTATCATTATACTCACCCCTGCACGGGCTATGCCCGCACCTCGTTGTGTTGGTTGCAGACGACAGGCAGTGCTGACGGAGGCCGAGTGTTCGAGGACTGGACGGTACCCAGAGGTGGACTACACGACGAGTCAGTATCCGGAGGTGGAATTCACGGCGAGACGACACACGGAGGAGGTTAACGGGCGAGAGCATTGTGGAGGCTATCTGTACCTACCCTTCAGGTAGGATCCGTGGTGGACGATCCAGGAGCTGCACCATCTATACTTACCCTTCAGGTAGGATCCGAGGAGGACGACCCAGGAGCCGCTTCCGTTCTTCCAACAGTTGTCTTTTTCTGTTGTACTTTGTTCAGTTGTAGTTGTACTTTCATTTGGGTTTGTATTCTGGCCCATTTACCTTTCAGCACTTCTCTTTGTACTTAGTGTTTTACTTCTGCTTGTACTCTGTGGTGTTTTGTTTACTTTTATAAAGACAATTCCTTCCCAGTTATCTGGATTTACGCCTTTGGTGCTAGTCTCCAGCCCCTGGCCTATGGAAGGCGGGCTTGGGGTAGTCACGACACGGGCCCCGAGGACGGGTCGTGACAGTCACACCTCTTTCATGTCATTTTGATCCTAGATCATTGTATCAAGAATTGGGTGTGCAATGATCGATTGATTGGGAATAGTTGAACCCCAATACAAACAAAGAATGCCTGTGGTGAATCACATAATCATGGGAGAAAATCACAAGAACAAATGATAGAAACAAAACTATATATATGTTCATATCGGTTTTGGTTCATTTTCATCAGAATGACAATCGAATCCATCAACAATTTAATCACAGTAATTTCTCCTTCTAAATCCCCCCAAAATAATCTCATCTCACAAGGATATCGATATGCAAATAATTCCATCCATTGGTTGATTTGTGTTCATAATAGAAATTAATAAGAGGGAGGAATACACAAAAAAATATATATCCTACATCGATTTAGTTCGATCCCTAATGAAGTACGATGTGTTTTCATTTTCATTGTCATGATCTACCGAATCAGTTGCGTATTGATCATCGATCCACAATATCATCGTTGTTCTCCTGAGAGGATTCTCTATAGGCTCTCTTTAATGAATCTCCCATGGTTCTATGGTTATGCGGTTAAACCTGGAATTTTGACATAAGGATCTATTTAAAGATCCGCCAAATCACTCCACCAATAGAATGAAATAAAATAATTTTATTTAGTTATTTATTCATTTCTACGCCCGTGATGAATTTTCCACAGAAGACCCACGCCAGCTAAGGTTAAGACCCACCCAGGGTAAAACCTCTATTCTAAACTCAATAGTGCCCTAATGTTTTTAATTCGAGAACCCATTTAGGATTTATTCCACTTTTTCAAGAAAACGATGTGTGTGTGCTATTAAATATATTTAATATATTTCAATCATTTTTTATGGGCACACCGAGCCTCTAAATCGCACACCATCTCAGCACCTAGTCTAGAAAATTATCCATAAAATATCAAAAAAATACACATAAAATCCAAGATGTTACACGTTGGGCATGTATTGTCTAACCAAAACTATATAATTTTTTATGATTTTGATGCTAACAAATACCCTTGTTTCTTTTACTAATGATTTTAATCTAAGTGTATTTTAGGGATTTAATATTCTTTATAATATTTATTATGAAATTATTTTCAAGATTTCAATTTGAAAAGAATATTTGTTAAAGTGTTCTGGGTGTGTTTTTATACATTCTGGAAACATTGTGCATACCCTACGTAGATTAGTGTAACGTAAGGAATAAACTCTATGATTTGTATAGCGTATATGGTTCATGAACCTTATATTTGTATTCAACCATACGCTGGAAAAAGAAAGTATGGTTTCTCAACCCTACGTTCAGAATAGTACATATGGTTGATCAACCCAACATTATCAAAAAAGTATGGTTCAAGACCATTATGTTTGAAAAGAACCATATGTTTTTCAAGAGAAGAAAGTATGTTTAAATAACCCTTCTTAATTAATGAACCTTACATTTTAGAGAGAAACTAATGGATCTTGAACCTTACATTTATGAGCAACCTTACGTGTTCAAACTTAAATTATGAAGATGAAAAATACAAAGTTGAACCCTACATTTCATATTTTTTCTACTTGTGATGGAACCCTACATTTGACTTTTCAACATTGGATATTTACTACATGATATTTTGTGTGATTTAGGAAATTGTCTTGATGGTATTTTAGTCTATTCCAAAGCTCATTTTTATTGATTTAAAGATCATTATATTTGATTCAAAGAACCATATTTAATAGATAAAATCACTCAAATTCTTAAGGGAAGTTATGACTGCCATTTTTTTAATTTTAATTTTTATGGTTTATTAAGTGTCTTTCATGGATCTGGAATTCTGAAGTAGGATATTTTCTTTATATATTCTACCAATGTGTCATTTCTTAACAATATGGCTTTTACAATAATCATATATTCATATACAATCATACTTGAGTAAAAATATTTTTACAGTGTTATAGAAAATGAACAACTCTGATAGAGAACTACACTTTAGAGATATACATGTTCTATCTTGTTCTTATCTAACCTTGATTCTTATCAATTTTGTTGTTTCTTTTAAATTGAATATATTTGTGCAACTGGGATCACTTTAGACTCATTCTATTTTAAAGAATATTATTTCTGAAGAAGAAGATCCATCTACTATCAATTTTTTCTTCTACAATTGTGAAGCTCAGCCTGTTATCAACAAATCAAACTCTTTTGATTTATTAGAGTTTAAACTTGTCGTACTTATTTGTGGTGGAGTATCATCTTCTCGGTCTAATATGTGGATTTTTAGTTATATTTTAAAGAACAAGAAGGATCTATTTTTTTAGCCTTGTTGTAAAGGTGTCAACTACCTATACTAAGTTGTGGGATTTTAGTCTTATGATAAGGGGACCATACTAGTGAAATTCACCAGCTTACAGAGAGAGCATTTTTTGGAGTAGACTAGGGGATCTTTCTGCCCCAAAACACTATAAAAAGTTGTGTTCTTTATTTCTATTTATCCACTACTTATATTTCATATATAATAAAACACTACATATCTATACAATTTGACGATGGAATCAAAACATAGAATTGTGGATGATTTTTGAAAAGACACAACTCACCCCCCCCCCCCCCCTCTTCTATTACTTTGTATTATTCTGACCAAATAATTATTATCAGAGGTGAGAATTTTGATAAATATATAGCAATATAAAATTATATTGTCTATAAAATATCAAAATTGATGATACTAGAGAAGAAATATATATGGTACATGCTTCATACTTTAATTGTAAAAACTATGGGTGTTGGAAATCAAAGATGATCATATATCTAAATAATATTAGATTCATAGTCAAATTAAAAATTATTATTCCTTATAAGATTTCTAAAAAACCAAAAAACATGGGATGTAGAAACAGAAGCCAAATATGATATGAATTCCAATGAAAAGAATGCTATTATTTGTGGTCTTGGACCAGATGAATTTAATCAAGTATGAAATTTCCTACTGCCTAAGAGATGTGGAAAACCATTGAAGTTTCCTATAAATTAATAAAAAATATTATAAATATGAGTTATGCTATTGCTAAATTGAAATTTGACACCATTAGAATGTTTGATGGAGAAAGCATCACGTAGAAGAATAGAAGGCTTATAAGAAGTGTCACCAATATTAAATCCTTAGAAGAACCTATCAAAAAATATGATCAAGTTTTGAAAGTATGTAGAGTACTACCTACTAAATGGAATGTCATATCTGTTACTATTCTTCAATCATCACTTATTGAGGATTTGACAATGAAAGACCTAATTGGGGCACTGATGATGTATGAAGCAGAAATATAATATTAAGTTGAAAATCATAAAATTTTTGTGAAAAAGAAAAATATTTCACTAAAAGTGACATCTTATAAGCATAACAGAAAAAAAAACACGAATAAAAAAAGGTGTAAAATTTAGATTCCTTAGATTTTGAAATGGAACTAGCTCAGCAACCCAGAAAATTCAGAAAATTCTAAAATAAGAAAATATGTTTCAAAAAATAATTCAAGAGTGATGAGAAATAAACAAGAGAAGTTAAATGCTATAAATCTAATAAATTCGGTCACATTAGACTAGATTTTCCTCAGTGGAGAGATGAAAATAAAAGTCCAAAAAAGAGATATCAAAAGAACACTAATTTTGGGACTAATTGAAAAATAGAAATGAAAGCTACATGGAGTGTATCTAAAGACTACAGAATCTCTTCAAGGTCTGATTCAGAAAAAGGTAAATCAAATATAAAAAGCAAACATGTTATTTATAGCTAAGAAATAATAATAAAA
Source organism: Viscum album (assembly GCA_963277665.1). NCBI lineage: Eukaryota > Viridiplantae > Streptophyta > Magnoliopsida > Santalales > Viscaceae > Viscum > Viscum album. The sequence goes on from OY728121.1 coordinate 1,124,896,824, forward strand.
GGTACAAACGTATTACTCTTCTAATTCTAATAGTTTCTCAAATAAAAAATTATCTACCTACTTCTCAATGCTCAAAGAAAAATATGATTCTTTGATAAAGAAGCACAAATCATTGAAAAACATTTGTAATGATGTTTTAGGTGAAAGAGATTCTCTTCTAAAGCAATATCATTTGTTAGTTAAAAAATTCAACTCATCTACAACAAACATAATTGGTCATAAAAAAATAATTGAAGAATTGAAGTAAGAACTAGAATCATATATGTGTGTTGAAATTACTTTAACAAAAGGAGAAAAATTGTTGAATGAAATTCTAGGAAATAATGTTATTAAAATACTAATATTTTGGATAGGAATTAAGGGTGAGAAATCTAAAATATATAAAAATTATTTTTTCTCCAATTTAAAAAATGTTATTCGTTATTACTAAGGAATAATTGGGCATATCACTAATAACATTTATTTGATAAATCCTAAAATTAGGGGTATTAAATGATATGTTATTTATAAATTTTTGTCTAAAGAAAGTGGTATAAATTTTGGAAACATAAATCAAATTTGGATTCCCATATCACTACTAGCTAACACTATAGGACCCAAGAAAGTGTGGGTACCAAAACAAACATTTGTTTAATTGCTTTTGTAGGTAACAAGCCATAAGAAAAAAAATGTTATATGTTATATGGAAAGTGGTTTTTCGAGACATATGAGTGGAGATACATCAACAATTCATACATTGACTCATGGATGGAGGTCTTGTTAGTTTTTATGATAATTCCAAAGAAAAAAATTTAGAGTCAGAATTGTTGGAGATCCAAATACCATCTCAATCAACAAAGTATTATACATACAAGTAATAAAGAAAAATATAATAAGTTTTATCAAATTTTTTATGATGGTTTTTGTTTTTATTTTTATAATAATTATTTCTTAGTTTTCAAAGACAAATTTCCTAAATTTAGATCACGTAGAACAGATAATGTTTATACTCTAAACAGAAATTCCTTGTGTAAAAAAAAGTTGAATTGCTTAACTACAAAGAAAAATAAATTATGGATCTATAATAGGAGACTTGGTCATTATAATATCAATAAATTGTCTAATAAACTATTAGTTTTTTATTTTTCCATTCTTCAACTTGATAATAATAGATTCTGTAATGCATGCCAAATTGGAAAATATCACAAATCTTATTTCAAGTCAATTAACAAAATTTCTACATCTAGACCATTAGAACTTATCCGTATGAATTTTTTTGGACCATAAATAGTATTAGTTTGGATGGTAAATCATATATCTATTTTTTAGTTTATGATTATTATAGATTTACCTAGGTTTATTTTCTAAAAAAGTGATGTTTTCACTATTTTTGAAAGTTTTTGTAAAATTTTTCAAAATGGAAAAGATTTTAAAATAATTTCATTAAGAAGTGATCATGGTGGAGAATTTGGGAATCTGGAATTTAATTATTTTTTCTTGAATATAGGTATTAAACATACCTTCCCTGCACCAAAAACACCTCAACAAAATGGGATTGTTGAAAGGAGAAATTGAACTATTCAATAAATGGAAAGAACTATGCTAAATGAATATAGTATTCCTACCTATTTTTGGTAATACGTTGTAAGTACAACCTTCTACATCATGAATATATCTTCAATCTGGCATATTTTTAAAAATACACCCTATGAACTATGTAATAATAGAAATAAAAAAGTAAAATACTTTAATGTTTTTGGATGCAAGGTGTATATCTTCAACATGAAATATAATCTTAGTATTTTCGATCCAAAATCTGATGAAGGAATATTTTTAGGGTATTCTTCTACTTATAAATATTATAGAGTGTTTAATAGAAATGAAAGGATTGTTAAAGAATTAGTTCATATGATGTTTGATGAAACGGGTCCTTTCATTAAAGAAAAATATCTAACCGATGAATTCACTTATTCACATGAAAATATGAGACTTGAAACCCTTAAAGATGATTTTCAAAATAATATTAATAAAAGATAGTCCAGTTCATAAGAACATGATATTGATAAACCTAAAATTTTACTGCCTAGATAGTCTAGAGCCCTAACGAACCATCCTTTAGAAACTATTATAAGAGACCTAGACATAGGTATTAGAACCAGAAGAAATGTAGGAAACCTAGATGAATTCTCTACCTTTCTATCCCAATTAGAACTTAAGACTATAGAGGAAGCCTTATATGATGAGAGTTGGATGTTAGCTATACCAGAAGATCTAAATCAATTTAAGAGGAATGAAGTTTGTGAACTAGTAGAGAGACCAACCAATTAACTAGTTATAGGAAGAAAGTTGGTCTTTAGAAATAAATAGTATGATTAAGGGATCATTACTAAAAATAAATCAATATTAGTATCTAAATGTTATAATAAGGAAGAAGGTATAGATTATGGTGAGTCCTTTGATCCTGTAACTATATTAGAATTCGAGCTACACTTACACACACCTACATCTAATGGTTAAAGAACATACTGTTTCCGTGGATGGCGAATTTCTGCCTCACGAAATGATGATTGTTCAACACTCATATAACACCTTCAAAGGTGGCCATTAAGATGTCACTATATTTATATATGATATATAATATGTTTATGTTTTACTTAATCTTCTGTATTTTTCATTTCTGGCTTACCTTTATGGCTTCCATTATGGGTATACGTGATATCTTCATTTTAGGAAGTGGGGACTATCGCCCCTCAAAGTGATGTGATTCGTTAATCCATTACGTGGGACGTATAAAGGATGGATTTAATTTTATTATATATGATGTTATACTGGAATTATTATATACCTCTATATAATTATTATTTATTTCCATTAAAGTATGAGATAGAAATGAAATTAGTGTTCATGCGCACGTACGGCTTACCGTCTCCATGAACGGTGCATTTCATTTCTTATCCCCAAATGTAATGTACTATTATAAGTACATGTATATAATGGATATATATGATGAATGATACATATAAATGATGAATATAATTCTGGAATTAAAATATACATACCTCTCATTTAGTTTTAATTCCATTAATATGACAAAGAAATGAAAGTTGCGTTCATGCGTACGTACGGCTTACCGTCTCCATGAACGGTGCATTTCATTTCTGACCTCTAAATGATTATGTGATATTATAAATACATGTATATTCTAGATATATATGATATATATGATATCAAAATCAGGAATGTCATTCTGGATATAAAGAACCTTTGACCACACGAACAACATGTAATTGTAAGAAGTCCACTTTTGACTTAAGAACCAAATATCGACAAAACAAACATTATTAACTTAAATGATTACATAATTTTTATAACATGGAAATAAGTGATATAAAAGGAATAATGAACTTGAAAAAGGTTCTTAAGAAAATATAAATTAACTCAAGTTTATTATTCAGTACGTTAAAGAATGATCGAGTCAAGTCGGACCCGAGGTAAGGGATCATACTCCTCTCTTTATTTTTAAAGTACACTCTTTTATCTCATTCCTTTTAAAGCTCATATTTCTTGTTATTAGGATATTATTTTATATTACACTTACTTTAATTTTTATGTTCATATGATGACAGACCCTATTCTCTCTCATCAATCCATTTTGGATGTTTTGAGTGGTGTCGTTAGGCTGCCGAATTTTCGTAAGAGATCCAACCTCTCTCTTTCTTTTTAAGTACTCTCCTTTATGTAACTTCTTTTAAGCTCCACTTTGTTATGTTGGGGGGTGTTATTTTATATTCATCTTTATATAAACTTTATGTTAATATGATGAGATACCCTATTTGATCTCATCAATCCATTTTTTTAAGTTTTATGTGGCGCCGTTAGGCTGCCGAGTTTTCGTAATGGATTTTTCATCTCACTTTTATTCCCGTGAGATTTATGCTACATTTGCCACAATTTACTTTGAGTGGTGTACGTACCGCCCATTATTCTACTCTTTTTTTAATATATTTTCGTTTTATGAGTATTTACATCAATGATGTAGTGTCCTTCTTTCATGGGGTGTATGTTTTGAAAGATACCCAAGTCGGTAAGGAAACCTTTCACCATACTCTTTTTAAAAGACTTCTTTTGTTGGGTATTTTAATTTACATATTGTTATGTTGAGATATGTTCTCATATATCCTTATTGATGTAACTTTTATGTCCAAGTGATGAGATACACTTTTTATCTCTCATCAACTCATTTTGATGTGACGTCGTTAGGCTGTCAAGGGAACTTCTTAACCCAATTTCGATTTCTTTGGGTTCAACATGTAGTTATTGAATATGTCATCCTTTGAATATGTGTAAATGACCTTTGATTATTTTACACTTAATATCCACTTATATTTGGTGTATTCATTTATCACACGTAATTATGTAATTGATTTATCCTTAAACCAAGGATACCGTCTTTGTATGGGACTACGTCTCAATGTCCTTTCATTGAGGCATATTTCGTTTTATACACAACTTTCTTTTATATGGTGTATAAACCCTTTTGACTTTTACTTTTATACAAAAGGAATATTTTTATACGAAGCGTTTTACTAAACGACAAAAAGGAATGTTTCTTTTAACTTACGCGGTGACAACGACCTTTTCCGCCACCACGAGTATTATTTAGTCTTTGGCTTCCTCAACAAGCCGTGATGTTTTTAAAATGAAATAAATACCATATACTCTTTTATGTATTTTGGTATTGAAAATGGTTTTTATAATGGATTTTTTATGTCAATATATTTGAGTGATATATTGTGATCAAAGTGTAGAAATGTTTTCTTTCCATTATATTTGTTTTATGTCTTATGATTTTATTATGATACTTGGACATTTAACGGGTGGTTACGTGATAAACCATATGACGGGTGGTGCCGTGAATACCAGGACGGGTGGTTATGTTATAACCTCCAATGCATTAGGTATGGAATTCGGCCGTATGGCTATTCCATTAAGTATGTATGGAAGTTGGCCGAATGGCTATTCCATTAAGTGATATGTGTGGAAGTCGACCGTATGGTTATTCCACTTAAGTATGTTTATGTACCAAGTTACCTTTATATGTTATGTGTTCTTTATATGGGTTTTATGGTAATCTTTTGGTTACAAAAGGGTAAGTAAAAACTTTTATTCAGCGAAGAGTTTTTACTACTTCGAAGAGGTGAAAATTATTACTTTGATAAAGTATACATGGTTTACTTGTTGTTTTGAAAAACTAACAGTTTTCATTCTTTGTGTATCCCTTACTGATCTTTTTATGCTCATCCCAAGTTTTTGAAATGTTTTTCACAGGAATTAGCATTGAATAGGGTCAAGGATGGGATCAAGGGAAAGTCATCATGCTACCTAAAACATGGAACTATACATGTTTCTTTTTAAGAGTTTTTATTTTATGGAAATTTAGTAGGAGTGACTACTTTGTAATCTTTTGAGATGTAATAGTTATGTCCTAATTCTCTAAAACTCTAAACCTGAAAAGATCCTCAATGTGAATTACTCATTTAATTCAATATTAAGTAAGGTTTAAGGCTAGGGCCTTATAGTTGGTATCAAAGGTCGGTTTAGATAACTTTAGAGGTTAGGGTATTCTCTAAGCATAAGTGACATTACCATAATGGATAGGATTTTAGAAAGAGCCCTAGTTTTAGATAAAGTGAATGAGTAAGTATATCTTAGTGTTTACCTTCCTCATTAATACATGATGGTCATGTTGATATACTCACACTGACATTTCTGTTTTTAGTGAATAGATGGATCTAGCAGGCACCAAAGAGACAACAGGTTTGAAGGAAACTGTGGTGGTTCTCTGATTAAGATACTAGATAAAATGGGGGATTCAATGAGGAAAATCATGGTTGTTATAAACCAACTATCAAGGAGTCATGATCAACCACTTGAACCTTGGTATGTTCTGTAATGCATCATGTATGAGATGACCAATCGATGTGGAAGTTCAGGTAATAATTATAAAGGTAACCATTAGAGTTTATATGATCCTTACTTTTGAGGTAATTATGGGTTATTATATGATATGATGGAAAATTAAAGGCATGAGATAAACTTGAGGTTAAAATATGTTATGATTATTTTTGAATATTTTATCTCATTTTGGGGAATGTTTTAAGAATTATATAGTTTTGGAAAAAGGACAACACGCAGACCGTGTGACAACCCGTCGCTTCGGACAAAGCTGCGGGAATCGAACCCACAACCAAAGTACAACTGGTATTTATCGCCTACCACTGGACTACGTGAAGTCCCTGGTTAGTTTGACTGATTCGTTTTAGTTGGATGATTTTAGGAATCAAGAGTAAGTTTATTTTGGGTTTCCTATGGAAATTATTAACCTATCATCGATGATATGTGATTAGGTTAATTACTTTTCAATACGAGACATTAAGAGAAACTGATTTGTTTTGGATATAAATGTTACGATTTAACTTGGAATACTATGTGACTAAATCCGTCAAATATTTGGGTTTCAATCTTAGTTTGGTTTACTTTGAAGAATTTTATGGACAAATTTTTTATCAGATGGTCCTCGTTGAACTTTGGGTTTTGTTGGACAAATTTTGGAGATTAAGCATAGATTTTCTTTTTAATGGGTTATCCTTTACTGGATTATCTAACCTTGTACTAACCTTTTTGGTTTTGGTTTTGGTTAAAGCCTAAAGACATGGGATGTATATAGTTCTCTTTGGTGGATTAGGTGATTCTCTAGAAGTTGATTATAGTACTCTTAATGTGAACAAGTCTTCCTAAATACTCGTCTTTTGGAGAAAATATGAGTTTGTGTAAGGAATCTAATAAAAGTTGAAAGTCAACATGATAAGTGATTATGTTTCCTTATGAATAAATTCCACAATAAAAAGTAACTTAAAACAAAAAATTTGTCTATTAACTTTTCCTACTGGGGAATCGAATACCATTTAACCCATCACAAGTTTGTGATTTTCTTATGGTTAACTTTCTCTTAGACATGTTTACTATCACTCTCCCTCAAGAACATGACCCTATGTTTTCTCCTCCATGTCCATGTTTTCATACTTGGAATCCTAGTATGGGTTAACTCGGGTGACCTTTGTACTTATCTTTCTTTATTTTAAAGTGATTGTTTTACCGACTCTTCTTCCGATGTGGGACTTTCAAGGATGTTTCCAAGCCCAATTTTAAAATTGCGAGGACGCAATTTCCAAAAGGAGGGAAGGATGTAACACCCCAGGTAAATAAAGAATATGACATTTTCATATTTATCCATATTTGTGAATAAAATACTAATATGAATTTAAATGGGATGCTATGCTCGATGGCGTACCCAACACGCAACAACGAGTTTCTTGGGAATCTCAGGTTGCACTCTAATAATAAAATAATATTATTTTAAATGGCAGTTAACATGTAGCCATTGTATTAGAGGGAATGGATAGAAATAACTAAAATATGATTATATATGTTTTTAAATATTTTTACATTTACCCAATAAAAGATAAAGGCTTAAAATACGGAAAGAGTTCAATTTTAGGCGTATATGCCCTAGTTTTCACTAAAGGTTCACTTATCGCCTTTTGATGGCGAACCGTCATTAAATATAGTTTTGTTCACTCTTATACATTCTATTGGACCAAATAAAACTCTTCTTTAGAATCGGGACATCAAAATTTATTTTTGTAAATTTTTGGTATCTTTCCGATAAAGTTCATTTTTTTAATGAATAGTGTAAAATGTTGTATTTTAATTCAAAACCACTTTTTAATATAATTTATTTATATGATTAGATTATATTTTTAATTGGTTTTAAAGTGAAATTATAATATATTTTTACCATTAAATCCAATAGTGGTCATTTTAATTAATTTCACTTTGAAATCGGACTTAAACTAGTGTCAATCTTTTGATACTTATTGTTTCATAAAAACACGCTATTTGTCATGACAGCGGGAATTAATTATTAAAGAAATTAATTTGACTTATATGTTTTGAATTTTGTAAAATAGACTTCATTTTTGAATTCGGAATATCAAATATATCTTAGGGTGAATTTTTGGTAATTTTCTGAAAAACTTCAATTTTTGATGAATAGTGAAACCACTAAGTGGTACTTATAAAAACTGATTTTCCGTTTAAATGAAATTTTGCCACCTTTGTGTTTTGAATTTAAAAAATATGACATACATGGTTGTCATTAAGAAGTAAAATGTGGTTCAATATGATTAAAATAATTTTTTGGTGAATAGTAACTTATTAAGTTTTTAATCGCGATTAGAGGTAATTAGTGTAGTTTAAGGTAAAAATAATGTTTTAATAATATGAAATGAACTTGACACATATCCTAACCTCATTGTATGTGTCATGGCTGACCAATACAAGCCATGGGTCAACTTGGGGACCCCATGGATCCACTTTGGTTGGAAAATGACATAAATACCTTTTTATTTAATGTTAAAGTAAAAATGACACACACATGAGATGTTTTACTAAAACAATTTTTACATGGGGTTATACAGGTCAGATTTTTGACTATAAATATTAATTGAAAATATAAAAAGATTTCCTAAATCATAGTATTTTTTTTATAATTTTTAAACGTTAAATAAATTAAATTATTTATGACATCATGATGATGCAGCGATGACCTCATTATTTAACGATTTAAATAAAACGGAAAGATAAGGTAAAATCTAAGACCTACACATGGCCAAAACCTATTGGATGGGTGTATTTAGAACCCTTATCACCTTATCCTCGAAATACATCAATGTGGGACCTCTTAAATCCGAATACCATTTTGAAATAAAGTGACTTTTCTTCACTTTCCAAGAGTGCCCCTCCTCTCCTCTTATAAATGGCCCCCACCTCTACCTCCTTACCCACACTCCCAAAGCCTTTTTATCGGCCAAACCCTGCCCATTTTGGCTCTCAACATCCATCTCTTACTCCTTGAATCCTCACTTTGGGCAGAAGTCTTCCCAAGGAATCCTTTGAGCTCAAACCAATGGGAGTTACCCGATTTTAAGGTAATGTCTTCCTTTGAGTCCTTTTGTTTTATTTTGCTTCTCCAACCCCATAAACTCTTCTTATTCTTTTCTTTTGTAACAACTCCAGTATCCTCAATATATTAGGATGTTTTTATAAGAAGTATTAGAGCTAAACTTACACAGACCTACATCTAATGGTTAAAGAACATACTGTTTCCGTGGATATCGAATTTCTGCCTCACGAAACGATGATTATTCAACACTCATATAACACCTTCAAAGGTGGCCATTAAGATGTCACTATATTTATATATGATATATAATATGTTTATGTTTTACTTAATCTTCTTTATTTTTCATTTTTGTCTTACCTTTATGGCTTCCATTATGGGTATACGCGATATCTTCATTTTAGGAAGTGCGGACTACCGCCCCCTCAAAGTGATGTGATTCGTTAATGCCATACGTGGGAAGTATAAAGGATGGATTTAATGTTATTATATATGATGTTATACTGGAATTATTATATACCTATATATCATTATTATTTCTTTCCATTAAATTATGAGATAGAAATGAAAGTAGTGTTCATGCGTACGTACGGCTTACCGTCTCCATGAACGGTGCATTTCATTTCTTATCCCCAAATGTAATGTACTATTATAAGTACATGTATATAATGGATATATATGATGAATGATACATATAAATGATGAATATAATTCTGGAATTAAAATATACATACCTATCATTTAGTTTTAATTCCATTAATATGACAAAGAAATGAAAGTAGCGTTCATGCATACGTACGGCTTACCGTCTCCATGAACGGTGCATTTCATTTCTTACCTCTAAATAATTATGTGATATTATAAATACATGTATATTCTAGATATATATGATATATATGATATCCAAATCAGGAATGTCATTATGGATATAAAGAACCTTTGACGACACGAACAACATGTAATTGTAAGAAGTCCACTTTCGACTTATGAACCAAATATCGACAAAACAAACATTATTAACTTAAATGATTACATAATGTTTATAACATGTAAATAAGTGATATAAAAGGAATAATGTACTTGAAAAAGGTTCTTAAGCAAATATAAATTAACTCAAGTTTATTATTCAGGACGTTAAATAATGATGGAGTCAAGTCGTACCCGAGGTAAGGGATCCTACTCCTCTCTTTCTTTTTAAAGTACACTATTTTATGTCATTACTTTTAAAGCTCAAATTTCTTGTTATTAGGATATTCTTTTATATTACTCTTACTGTAATTTTTATGTTCATATGATGAGAGACCCTATTCTCTCTCATCAATCCATTTTGGATGTTTTGAGTGGTGCCGTTAGGCTGCCGAATTTTCATAAGAGATCCAACCTCTCTCTTTCTTTTTAAGTACTCTCCTTTATGTCACTTCTTTTAAGCTCCACTTTGTTTTGTTGGGGGATGTTATTTTATATTACTCTTTCTATAAACTTTATGTTAATATGATGAGATACCCTATTTGATCTCATCAATCCATTTTTGTAAGTTTTATGTGGCGATGTTAGGCTGCCGAGTTTTCGTAAGGGATTTTTCATCTCACTTTTATTCCTGTGAGATTTATGCTACATTTGTCAAAATTTCCTTTGAGTGGTGTACGTACCACAAATTATTCTACTCTTTTTGTAATATACTTTCGTTTTATGATTATTTACATCAATGATGTATTGTCCTTCTTTCATGGGGTGTATGTTTTGAAAGATACCCAAGTCGGTAAGGGAACCTTTCACCCTCCTATTTTTAAAAGACTTATTTTGTTGGGTATTTTAATTTACATATTGTTATGTTGGGATATGTTCTCATATATCCTTATTGATGTAACTTTTATGTCCAAGTGATGAGATACACTTTTTATCTCTCATCAACTCATTTTGATGTGACGTCGTTAGGCTGTCAAGGGAACTTCTTAACCCAATTTCGATTTCTTTGGGTTCAACATGTAGTTATTGAATATGTCATCCTTTGAATATGTGTGAATGACCTTTGATTATTTTACACTTAATATTCACTTATATTTGGTGTATTCATTTGTCACACGTAATTATGTAATTGATTTATCCTTAAACCAAGGATACCGTCTTTGTATGGGACTACGTCTCAATCTCCTTTCATTGAGGCATATTTCGTTTTATACACAACTTTATTTTATATGGTGTATAAACCCCTTTGACTTTTACTTTTATACAAAAGGAATATTTTTATACGAAGCGTTTTACTAAACGACAAAAATGAATGTTTCTTTTAACGTACACGGTGACAACGACCTTTTCCGCCACCACGAGTATTATTTAGTCTTTGGCTTCCTCAACAAGCCGTGATGTTTTTAAAATGAAATAAATACCATATACTCTTTTATGTATTTTGGTATTGAAAATGGTTTTTATAATGGATTTGTTTTGTCAATATATTTGAGTGATATATTGTGATCAAAGTGTGGAAATGTTTTCTTTCCATTATATTTGTTTTATGTCTTATGATTTTATTATGGTACTTGGACATTTAACGGGTGGTTACATGATAAACCATATGACGGGTGGGGCCGTGAATACCAGGACGGGTGGTTACGTTATGACCTCAAATGCATTGGGTATGGAAGTTGGCCGTATGGCTATTCCATTAAGTATGTATGGAAGTTGGCCGAATGGCTATTCCATTAAGTGATATGGGTGGAAGTCAACCGTATGGTTATTACACTTAAGTATGTTTATGTCCCAAGTTACCTTTATATGTTATATGTTCTTTATATGGGTTTTATGGTAATATTTTGGTTACAAAAGGGTAAGTAATAAACTTTTATTCAGTGAATATTTTTTACTACTTCGAAGAGGTGAAAAGTATTACTTTGATAAGGTATACATGGTTTACTTGTTGTTTTGAAAAACTAACAGTTTTCATTCTTTGTGTATCCCTTACTGAGCTTTTTATTCTCATCCCAAGTTTTTGAAATGTTTTTCACAGGACTTAGCGTGGAATAGGGTCAAGGATGGGATCAAGGGAAAGTCATGCTACCTAAAACATGGAACTATACATGTTTTTTTTAAGAGTTTTTATTTTATGGAAATTTAGTAGAAGCGACTACTTTGTAATCTTTTGAGATGTAATAGTTATGTCCTAATTCTATAAAACTCTAAACCTGAAAAGATCCTCAATGTGAATTACTCATTTAATTCAATATTAAGTAAGGGTTAAGGCTAGGGCCTTATAGTTTTTCTAAATTTTGAACTGGTGCTCGGATCGAAAATGTGAGGGTACTTTTAAACTCGAAAAACTTAGATTCACCTTGAATGGACTTAACTTTGACTAGATAGGGTTGGACATAAAATTTATTTTTCAAACTTTTTAGAAAATAATTAAATAACTTTAGAAAGTTATTTTGTTTCCTTTCTCAACCGTTTAATGGAGGATAGAGGCAATGTGGTGTAGAGACGAGGCAACGATGAGATGCATTAAAGGAAACCCCTTAATGTCTCATTAAGGTGTAGCGTAATGATGATTTAAATGATGCATAATGACGCAATGTCGTAGCGTAACAGAAACGTGGCGACGTGTTTTCTTTTAATTAGATAACGTATTAGGGGAAATGAGAATTAATTGGTGGAAAATTTTATGATGAACCACCGGTGAGTTTTCTCTCCAACGACGAATGACAAACGCCGGTGAAACATTAACAAATTTTAAGTGCCTTACAAAGAATGGTATTGGGAATTAGAGAATGACAATGGAGCTTGAATCTTCGAGGGAGTAATAATTCAATGACGAATGTCAATTGAGGTAGGGGGTTTTTTTGTTTACGTTTTCCCAATTCTTCATTTTAAATGATGACTATGGATCAACCAATGAACAGGTTGATCCGTGGATCTACCAATGAACAGGTAGATCTGTGGATCGTCTGTTCTTGTGGGAGGGTGATGTTTCTTGGGTTTTATTTTTGAGATTGAATTATTTTAGATATAACATCATTCTCAAGCCTCCGCTATTTTAAACTTCTAAATCATAGGGAGTGGTCTGAAACAAACAAGGCCTGACCCCCTCTACCTTGTGCATTCTTTGTGACTGATTTTCAAAATGGGTGACAAGGTGAATTAGAGGTCTTCATAGGGAATGGACACCCAATGGAGGTCATAGGCATAGGAGGAGTGAAGAACGGACCACTGGAGCGGACCCGGTGGTATGCAGAGTACCTTGCCGGCACACCGGTGACAATGATCGGTCATGGTGACCGGCTCCAGCGAATCATGGTGGCGACCGGTGGTGGAGACCACGGATGGGTGGCGGCGCTCATCAACCACATGTGGGAGTCCAACCAGTTGTATAACACAAAGCCATGTTCTCTTGACTACAGTGAAGGAAATAGCCCTGCGTCAACCGCGAGTAGAGCTGGGGAGCCGAACGTGGCTGTCTTCTACGTCCAGGCCAGGAGGACAAATTGGCCCGCCTTTGGCAGACTTGGCAAGGCGTGGGCCAGACCCATAGCCTAACTGAACCCAGGTTAGGCTAGGTTCGAGTCAGGTAAATGGACCCGAGTCAGGTCATTGGACCCCGGGCCGGGTCGGGTTAGACTAGGCCCAGACCCAATCGGATCCTTTTTGGAGAAATGTCAATAACTTGTAAATTGGGTGTCTGATTGATGAGTCGTTTGTGGAGTTAGAACCATTGTGAGGAGATAGAACTTTTAATATACTCTATGGTGGATTTCATGTAAGTTTGAATTTTATGAAGGGCTTGGGGAGCGGTTCTCCCTTGATCAAGCATGTTATGTGTGGAAACCATGATGTTGTATGATACCTAAAGACTACTGACAGGCGAACCTATGTGGATAAGATATTGTGGCCCAGTGGGAAGCAGCTTCTGTGTAACCCAGTAGGCCTATGGTGGTGAGTAGATTCTATGTGACCCAGCAGATCCAAGATACTCGATAGGAGTACCTCAGTATGTCCATAGATTAGTGCGAAGTGGCTTCTGTGTGACCCAACATTCACACGGTAGAGAGTGACTTCTATGTGACCCATCATACCCATGGTACTCATCAAGAATGAGTACCACAATAGTCCTAAGGTTAGTGGAAAGTGGCTCATGTGTGACCCAGTAGGCCCATTGTACTCATTAAGGAGGAGTTATCCAACAGACGAGGTGTTCGACATTGTGACTAATGGTTCTACTATCCTACTCTTTAATATACCTGGTGTGGATTTTCTTGCTTCATGCTTATGCTTCATGCATTTCTTTGAGGATTTCTTGTGTAATTTCATTTGTTTTTTTGGGGTCCCTACTGAGTATTTTGTTACTCACCACTACACAGGCTTCACCTACACAAGTTGTGTCTGGTGAAAAAGACTTCCGAATTAACGGAGGAATTAGTGGCCCAGGACTTGGTGATGACCAGTGAAACTAAGAAGGCAGGGTTTACTCCTACATATTCCAGTAGTTACTCTATATTTACCCCTCAGCTGTGGTTTCCAATAGAAAACTTCTAGTATTTCTTTTGTACTTTACTATTTTCAATTTAGTCTTTTTAGGGTTTGGTATTCTATCCTATTTTACTTTTATATGTACTTGTACTCAATGGTTATTTATAGTGGCATGTTTGTTTTACTTTTCTAGCTTTGGGAAGTGGTTGTGTGTGTGTGTGTAGGTACTCAGGAAAATTCCTCCCACTTATAGGTTGATGCCTTCGGCGCTAGTCGCCAAACCCAGGCCTTCAAGAGGCAGTCTTGGGGTATGTCATGACACAGGCCCCAGGGGATAGGTCATGAAAAAGTGGTGTCATAGTTGGTCGGTTCTACCTCAAAGATCAGGATTATGTTGTTTTGTTTTTTGTGAAAAAGTTTTGAATGTTTCAAGTTCAAATTTCAAATTCGGGGAGTCTAGTGTCGGTGCAGCGGCTAATGTATCCATACACAAGGACCCTGATTTATACTTTTCGGCTCTATACATGAAAACACTGGTTGCATAAGTTTCTCCTTATGATTTTCTTGAATAAGAGTCATATCACCAGGTATAATCTTTTGACTGTGGTAGATCTTGATCTATATTAGGATTCCTCCACATAGATAGCCATCTAGGCTTATGATACATGATCATGTGGATAGACCACCTTACAATGAGGCATTGGTTCAGGGACCAGTGCTAGGGATGGCCTCATTGGGTGGTGCACTAGTGTTTACACCACCCTTTAATATGTAGTTACTATTGGTGTTACCAGTAGAGGACGCATGCAGACTCAGTGCCTTGCACAATTTTTAGAGACAGAGGCCTCCCAGGTTCAGGGGAGAGGCAGATCCTTAGGTCGGTGAGGAATAGCTTGAGGCAGTGACGCAGGTCTTCTACTTAGTAAGGAAACTACTTGACTAGATGGTGTTCTTGGTCATGAGCCTTCTGTAGGTCTTAGCAGGGAGATGGTGGAGCTTGACCATCCAGTCGCATGATGAGGTGACCCTAACCTGGACAAACTTTGAGTGGATTTTTTGGGAAGAGTTTTTCCTTGTGACCTTATGATATGTGGGCATACAAGAGATGCTTAACCAGCATAAGGGAAGCATGTCAGTGGTTGATTACTCTACGAGGTTTATATACCTCTCTCTCTACTCTACATACATGGTGTGAGACCCTTTCATTGGGGCCCAAAAGGGACTCAGACAGGAGATCAGGGCATCCAAGGTGTCTCTAAACATCCCCACTCAGGCTGGATTTCTAGAGTAATCATTTCTTGTGGAGAGCTTCCTAGTAGAGCAGGAACTGAAAGTTAGAGCTGCCAGCAGACCTCAGGCGGTAGAGTCTTCAGTAGTGAGAAGAAGGTAGCAAATGAGGGGGCCTAAGAAGTCCAAGTCTTTCTGTGGGAGACTTCAAGACTCAGGGTCATTAGTGTGGTGCTCCCAGAGAAGAGTCCATTAGTAGGGGACTAGGTTGTGCTTCATGTGCGGAGGGTAGGGACACATGGCTCGTGATTTCTCAACCTTCCACTTAGAAGATCAATAGGTGGTCGAGTAACTTTCAAGGAAAAGGCAGAGGTTTGAGTGAGGAGGTTTGTAGGGCGACGGACGTGGCAGGGGAGCAAGCCGAGTGGTATGTGGTGGATGACGGTTCAAGGGGCTACCACCACTACCCCCAGGTGGTCCACCACGAGCTTAGGAAGCTAGAGGATAGGGGAGAGGCCAGCTTTAGGCGATGGAGACCTATGAACATGGAACTCCAAATATGAATAGAGGTACGATATATGTCTTATCCACCTTAGTTTTAGTTCTTATAAACACAGGTTCCAATCACTCTATCCTTTCCATAGACCTCGTTTGAGGATCAGAGATTCCGGTGGAGCCGTTGGCTCAATCCTTATGACTATATACTCCTACGGGAGAGGATTAGATGATTACACACTAGTGTTGGCAGTGTGAACTTACTCTATGAGGTGAGAGCTTCAGCTGGGATCTCCTAGTAGAAGCGTCGAGGCATTACGGCGTCATCTTGGGTATAGATTGTTTATCCATAGTCCATGCTCAAATTGACTATTTTTTGTTGCAAAGTGTCATGTGTCCATGAAGATGGGACTGGGTTTTCCTTCATCAGCGTGAAGAGAACATTTTCAACACATGGAAGACTTTCTCAGAGGAGGGTATAGCTGATCACTCACTAGTTAGCAAGCGTCCACCTCGGTGCGGTGGATGAGAAGAGTCTGAGAATTCCTATAGTGGTGGATGAGTATGAGGATGTCTTTCAAAAGGATGTTCTGGGACTACCTCCTCATAGGGATGTAGACTTATACATCCACATTTACCCTAGGATGGCACTAATATCCACGCTGGCATACCAGATGGCTCAAGTAGAGCTTCGTGAATTGAGGGTATAGATGGAGGACTTATTGGAGAAGGGTGTCGTAAGGACCAGTGTTTCACCTTGGGAAGCCCCAATGTTGTTTGTAAAGAATTTAGAAGGAAGATTGAGGATTTTCATGGACTTCTTGCACCTGAACTAGGTGACTGTGAAGAACAATTATCCACTACCGAGGATTGATGACCTCTTAGACCAGATAAAGGGAGTGAGGTGGTTCACGAACATCGACCTTAGATTAGGTTATCACCATATTTGGGTACAAGATGCAGATGTAATGAAGACAACCTTGAGATGTTCTTATGGCCACTATGAGTTCCTGGTGGTGCCCTTCAGTGTGACCAATTCCCCAATAGTGTTCATGGGACTCATGAATATGATCTTCTATCCTTACCTCAATCGTTCTGTGGTGGTCTTAATTGGTTAAATCTTGGTGTACTTAGCATCTTAGTAGGAGCATGCTACACACATGTGGATAGTCCTGGATACACTCTGAGAGAAACAACTTTATAGTAATCTCTCGAAGTTCCAATTCTAGATATAGGAGGTCCACTTTATATTACACTTCATCTCGGAGGATAGACTTACAGTGGATCCATCAAAGATAGAGGTAGTGATTTCTTGGGAACCACCTAGGAGCATGAGTGAGGTTTGGAGTTTCTTAAGGTTGGCCAGATACTACCAGTGGTTCATGCCAAACTTTTCCAGAGTAGAAGAACCTTTATCAGATTTAATAAAGAAGGGACAACCCTTCATATGGACAAAGAAGTGCCAGCACAATTTCCATGAGCTGAGGCGGGTACTGATGAGTTCCCCCATCTTGAGACTACCAAAAGAGGGATTTGGGTATGTATTTTTCTACGACGCATCAGGGATATGACTAGGTTGTGTCCTAATGTAGGAGTGAGAAGTGATCACTTATAGCTCACAGAAGTTTAGGCATCATGAGCATAACTACGCAGCCAATGACCTGGAGTTTGCAACAGCGGTCTTTTACTTGAAGATGTGGTGGAACTACTTCATGGGTGAATGGTTTACCGTCTAATCCAACCAGAAGAGTCTCAGGTATATATTCTCATAGAAGGACGTGAACTTGATATAGTGGCGATGGCTGGAGTTTTTCCAGGACTATGACTTTGAGGTACACTATACTCCTAGGAAGGGGAACATGGTGCCATAAGTGCTCAGTAGAATATCTGGTTTACAACTATTGAGTGAGGAAATAGAGAAGCTAGACATGATGTAGATATCCTTCGTGGATGGTGATGGATAATCTTACCTCCAATCAGTGACTGTTACTCCCCCACTCTTACATCGATTTAGGGAGGCACAACATGTGGATATTTACTATAAGGCCTGACATGCTCAATTCTCCTCCTAAAAGGCTCCAGATGTATTTTTGATAGGTGAGGATCACATCATCCTTTTCATAGGATGCACTATATTACCAGTGGAGTTTAGGGAGGAGGTGTTAAGGGAGTTCCATACACCTCGTTTGGCAGTACATCCTAGTGTGGAGAAGATGTACCAGGACCTTCGTTGTTAGTACTAGTGTCCAGGGATAATAAAAGTGGTGGTAGGGTTTGTTTCACAATTCCTCACTTGTCGACAAGTGGAGTTCGAGCATCAGGTCCTAGAAGGCTTGGAACAGCCACTTGAGGTACCAAAGTGGAAGTGGGATGGTATCTCCGTGGACTTCGTGATGGGGTTACTGTGCACGTCTAGGGGCCACAACTCTATTTGGGTGATCGTTGAATGACTTTCTAAGTCGTCTTACTTCCTACCCATCTAGGATCATGGATCGGTAGAGGTCTCGGGATGCCTCTACGTCTAGAAGATAGTGCAGCTTCACGGGGTGCCTTCGATGATCATCTCAGACCATGATTCACGCTTAACATCCCAGTTGTGGAAGGGGTTGCAGGAGGCATTTGGGACTCATATGCACTTGAACACATCTTTTCACCCCCAAATAGATGGCCAGATTGAACGGACCATATAGGCCTTGTAGGACATGCTTCATTCTTGTTTTCTTGACTTTGGTCATAGTTGGGAGGACCACCTACCACTGGTGGAGTTTTCATACAACAATAGATATCACTCCACCATTGTCATGGAAATGTTTTAGGCCTTGTACGAGCATCCATGGAGATCACCTCTATACTGGATAGACCCAGGGGAGTCAGCACTCATGGGTCCAAAGTTGTTATGGGCTACCACTGAGAAGGTTAAGATCATCCAAGATTGGATGAGGACTACACAGAGCAGGAAAAAATCTTATTCTTACAAGAGAAAGAGACCCTTGAAGTTTGAGTAGGGAGACCAAGTTTTCCTCTTGGTCTCACCCTGATGAGGATTACGGAGATTTGGACAGGGTGTAAAGTTATCTCTGAGGTTCATCAAACCTTTCAGATCCTGAGAAGATTTGGTGTGGTGGTGTACCACCTTGCTCTTCCCCCATATATGCATCGAGTGAACAATGTTTTACATGCGTCGTAGCTAAGGAGGTACATGCATGATCCCTCACACATCATTGATTGGGGTGAGATGGACATTGACGATGCGGCAACATTTTCAGGGTTTCTAGTAGAGATAAAAGATCCAAAATAGTGTCTCCTTCATGGATGGTCAATTCCTCAGGTGCGTGATCAGTGCAGTATGGGAATCTCTAGGAGATCACATGGGAGTGGGAGGCTCAGATTCCTGATCATTACCCTCACTTGTTTGATTACCAATGTTCTGGATTTTAGGGACATAAAGAACTAAGGTGGGGAGAATTTAATGTCTTGTAATTTTTGGGTAAATTCTTTTTAATTATCTGGAATTATTTTTGAGACAACCTGCTTTAACGATATGTGATTCTGAGGCCTAGTGAACCCATAACTAAATTTTGAACTTTTTTCAGTTCACTTAAGTAAACATGAAAGTGGGTTTTTCTAACTTTTGAACTAGTGCTCAGATTAAAAATTTGAGGGCACCATTGAACTCATAATGACAGAATTTACCTAGAAAGGACTTAACTTCAAATGCAAAGGGTCGGACAAAAAAATTATTTTTCAGACTTTTCAGAAAATAATAAAATAACATTAAAAAGTTATTTTATTTCTTTTCTCAATCGTTGAGAGGTGGACGAAGGCACTGTGGTGCAGCGATGAGGCGATGACGAGGCACATTAAAAAAACCCCTTAATGGCTCGTTAAGGTACAACGTAATGATGCTTTAAATGCAGCGTAACAATGAAATGTCACAGCGTAATAGAAACACTACGATGTTTTTTATTTTAATTAGATAATGTGTCGGGGGAAACGAGAATTAATTGGCAGAAAATTCTCTGATGAACCACCGGTGAGTTTTCTCTCTAATGAAGAACGATGAATGCCGGCACAACATTAACAACTTTGATGCACCTTATGAAGAATGGGACCAAGAATTGACGAATTCCAAATGAGCTTGAATCATCGAGATAAAAATGCTTCAACGATGAATATAGATTTTGATAGGGGTTTGTTTTGATTTACGTTTTCCACATTATTCATTTTAAAAGACAAACACAGATCTACCCACGAACAGGTTGATCCGTAGATCATCGTTTTTTGAGGGAGGGTGATGTTTCTTGGGTTTTCTTATTGGGATTGAATTATTTTTTATGGAACATAATTACCTAGCCTCCCCTGTTTTAATATTCTAAGGTGGAGGGCACATGCCAACACGAACATGGCTTGACCCCCCTCCTCCATGTGCATTCTTCATGACTGGTTTTCGAAAGGGGTGGAAAGGAGAATTTGAGGCCTTTATAGGGAAGGTGACACCCCACAGTGGCCGTAGGCGCAAGCGGCATGAAGAATGGACCATCAGAGCATACTCTGTGGTCCACGGAGTACCCTATTGGCACACCGGGGCCGGCGACCGGCTGAGGCGGTGGCAGACGCGGGCAGGTGGCAGCGTGCCATCATGGAACACCGGGAGAAGCATCGCGATCATCCCGGGCTGCAGTGGAGCGAATGGGGTTGCTGGCTATGTTGGTGGCAGGTAGAGGCGGACGCAGTTGGGTGGAAGCATCAGTGGAGCGGCTCACAACTGCAGGACGCTTTCTTCAGAGGAACATGGTCTTTGACTCAGTGTGGGATTCTGGCCAGTGGAATAGCACAATGATTTGGTCGCTCAACCATGGTGGGGGAAACAACATCGTGTCGACCATGGGGTGAGTTGGGGAGCTGAACGTGGCCACCTACCGCGTCCCGACCAGGCGAACCAAGCAGGTCATGGGCTGAACCCACGACCCAATGGACCAAAACAAGGTCGGGCAAAGTCTGAGTTGATTCAGGAGACCCTGGTTGGGTCGGTGGACCCCGGTCTAGGTTGGGTCAGGTTGTTCTGACTGGGTCGGACTAGGCCTGGACCCAACCGACCCGTTTTTGGAAAAACGTTAATAACCTGAAAACCATGCATCCGATTGATGAGTCATTTGTGGCATTGGAACAGTCACAATGAGTTGGATATTTTGATATACTATATAGTGGATTTCATGGAAGTTGGACTTTGAAAAATTACTTGGGGAGCATTTCTCCCGAGATCAATCATACTATGTAAAGAATCCTTGTGGTTGGTTGAGACCTAAAGACTGCTGATGACTAACCCTGTGTGGATTGGATAATATGACCTAGTGGGAAGTGGCTTATTTGTAAACTGGTAATCCCATGGTGGGGAGCGGCTTCTATGTGACCTGGCATACCTACAATACTCAATAAGAGGATTACCTCAGTATGGACATAGATTAGTGGGAAGTGGCTTTTGTGTGACTCGCCATGCCCACAGTGGGGAGAAGCTTCTATGTGACCTAGAATACCCATGATACTCATCAAGAATGAATACCACAGTAGTCCTAAGGTTAGTGGGAAGAAGCTTCTATGTGACCCAGCAAGCCCACTGTACTCATTGAGGTGGAGTTCTCCAACAACTAAGGTGTTCAACATTGGGACAAATGGTTCTACAAACCAACTCTAGAATATACCTGGTGTGAGATGTCTTACTTCATGTTTATAATTTATTCTTTTATTTGAGGGTTGTTTGTGGTCTTTCCTTTATTTTTTTGGGTCCCTACTGAGTATTTTTTTACTCACCCTGGCATGGGAATTTCCCGCACGTGTTGTGTTTGGTGCATATGACCGCCGAATTGACGGAGGACTTGGTGGCCCAGAACTCGGTAGTACCTAGTGAGACCAGGTAGGTAGGTTGTACTCCGACAACTTCTAGTAGCTACTCTGTACTTACCCATTAGGTTGGGTGTCCGATGAATGGCTTCCAGTACATTCTTGTTTTCCAGTTAGTCTTTTGTTGGGTTTGTATTCTGAACCATTTTCCTTTTAGTTGTACTTGTAATTAGGGGTTATTTATAGTGGATTGTTTGTTTTACTTTTCTGAATTTGGGATGTGCTTGTGTGTGTGTGCGTATAGGTACTCAGGAAAATGCCTCCCACTTTTATTTTGACACCTTCGGAGCTAGTCTCCAACCCCTGGCCTTAGGGAGGTGGGATTGGGGTATGTCACGGCACGGGCCCTGGGGGATGGGTCATGACAATGTCCACCAACTATATCATATATAAATATTGATAATCATATGACCCATTTTTATAAGATATAAAGTGACCATGGGAAACAAATTATATCAATAAAATATAGCCCACTCATATGTTATAAATTCTCTAAGTATAGAGTGACTGGGTTGATGAATACAATACATGTCATTCATCTAAGCTGATGAGCACATAAAATGGACCACATTCAAAAAAAATAACATCACATTCACCTTATCATAGAATTTCTATACACTTTCTCAATCAATCTCAATCAAGGAACCATATTTCTTAAATATCATATGAGAGGGAAAATATCATCTTCATTAAGTCTCAAGGTTTTCATAAGAAGGGTATCAAAGTATAAAGGTTCTCATTTTGTACATCTTTCCAACCCCAATTACAAGGATTTATTATTAAATAATAACCCCTAAAATACTAAATACATAGTGTATAACACTCCATGTGGTATATATATTAGTCCATCTGTCACAAAAAATCACTTTTTTCCATATGATTATATCATGTATATCTATATGAAATACTACCCACAATAACCTTATCATTTCATCACAAACTATATTACTCCATAATGAACATCAGTTAAGGATAACTCAAAGTTATACATTGAGTGGTTAATTATCATTTCACTTAATGCAATATATGAATCCAGTATAAAATAATGACAAAGTGGGGGATTCCTTTTGTATAACATGAAACATTTCATATTCTCAAAATCTATTATCAATACCAAAAAACCATACATGAACACCCATATAGTCATATTATACATTATAGACCACCAAAGATGCTGTATTTCTGCTACAATTTTAAGATTTTATTAAAACTCGTTATATATTTATGCAATTCCAGTCACATCTCTATGTAACCACCAAATAAAACCCCCCAACAAAACTATTATATTGAGTAACATTTATGAAGCATGTACGTTTGAGTAATGGTTTGAATTTGGAATTTCATTCTTAATGTTTAACTCGTTGAACATATTTTTCAAACTCTTTTACTTCAGAACATCAAATGTTACTATGTTAGTAACTATTATCATCTACTTATAACTCCTTTAAGTTCATCTTAATCATCATACTTCAAATTTTTCCACCATATTTGCTTTGAGATCATTTTTTAATTAATATAACTTTTTTACATTAATATATTTCTTTACCAACGCATATTAAACTATTTTTAGATATAAATTTAAATTCTAATTGTTTCGGTAATTAAATGTAACTCCTTTTATTTTATTTACTAATATACCCAAAACTCTTTTAGGATATTAAGTGATATTCAATTTGATTTTTAACTCATTTAATATTTTATTTGTTAAACATTGAACATCTACAATTCTAAATATACTCCT
The DNA here is from genome assembly GCA_963277665.1 of Viscum album. NCBI lineage: Eukaryota > Viridiplantae > Streptophyta > Magnoliopsida > Santalales > Viscaceae > Viscum > Viscum album. The sequence continues at coordinate 1,124,920,640 of OY728121.1, forward strand.
AATAGCCTCTTAGAGATTATAACCACCACAAAATATCATGATAAGATACCCATTCTCATTTGTGCTTAAGAAATGACACTATTTCCTCTTTGAAGGAATATTTAAGAAATAAACTATTAATATATATCTTATAAAGTATTCTAAGTATTTGGAATATTATTAGAAAAAGAATATTTTAAAATATCACATTTATGGGGTATGATCACATCCCTCATATTTTAACAAACATATGGATAAAATATTTTATCCTTGATAGAACTTATTTTATCCTTGTCTAATTTCTAAACATGTTCTAAAATCTAATGATTCATAAACCATGTGTATTAAAACCATCATCTCATATTTTTCATAACAACTCTTTGTTAATCAAAAAACATCACTTATCATATAAGTCAAATAAGATAATTATATATATCCTTTATTTAGATCCATTAGAGCACAATACTTTTCATTACATTTCTTAACATAGAAATTTTTTCCCGTTGTTTTAATAAAAATTAAAAGCTCCATCAATCATTACCTTTAGTTTGAATGCCTATATATTTTCAACACTTTTATAGTATACATTTGGTACTATATACCCTTCATAGTTGAATAATTAATTTCTATAACACTAGAACCTGGCATGGAATTTTCCTGGATTTTCCTAAACCCCTTCAGGTATACCATAAAATTTAATCATATGGAAGTGATATATTTCCTTCCTCACACTACCTTTAGGTTTCAAAAATGAAGGCTAACTATTGGACCATCCAATATTTTTATTTCTAACATAAAATTTTACCCTTAATTAATTTAAACATAGAAATAGAGCCTAGACATCCCATTTCATACTCATATGTACTCAACACATTCTGAAAATAGAGTAAAATTTTATTTAACTCATTCACATTATCATAATATTTTCAAAAATGGTTAAAAATTGAATTCCATGGTTAAAATAATACATGGGGAAATGCTATTCTCTTTAAGTCATTAACATACTCAATAATTTTGAATATATGATAAAACAATAAATATCTTTTGGTTGTTGCCATCTAATTCCTTTAAAACCTTAACTAAATCCATTTATGCTTCTCATAATCACCCATTAGATCCACCTACATAACCACTTCAACATTAATTTACCCAAGAGGGTGTTCCTTCAACACATATAATTTTCTTTCCATTCTCACTTACTTAAAGAATGATTTTTAAGTTTCTTTACCAATCTAAGAAGTTTCTTCCATCAATATTATTCTTTTCTAAGGTTGTTTTTTATGTTAATTTTAATGATGAAGAATCCATTATATCTATGATATAAGTCTTTATTAGATGGTCATACTATTTTACTATTATTTTACAAAGAATTTATCTAAATGTTCACCCACTAAAATAATGACCCCTTTTAAAATTACATCATACATATTAGTGGGATACGATAAAAATTTTACCATGATTTGGATCTATTTAGAACTTATCCCATTAATTAGTTATTTTCAAAGTTCATCATTTCATTCATAACATATATAACTCTTAGATAGTTGTGTAGAAAAGTATTATCCTAATCCATCATATGGATAAACTCAACACTATTACTCTAGTATCCTAAAACTATTAGGGTTTCCAAGCTAAGTATAACCCAAAGAAAATTCTAAAAACAACACTTATTCCTTTTAGGGACACTTATTAATTTTTTATATTACATAAGATAATCTAGGTTCACCTATCATCAGCATGACTTACCCGATCAGATTATCAATGTCTTAAAAAGTGATTTATTTGTAAGGAATCTAACACTTAGTATTTTTTTGGGGATATACTCTCACCATCTTATCTTATATTATTCCATTTTATGCATGAATGCTTCCAAATATTAAGTTTTGAATCCCTATTCCTTCCACAAATCAATATTTCTAAACCATAGTGATGTGTAACTCTTTAAAAAACTCCAGACCAAGTTAGGGTTAAGGTAGAATAAAACTAAATAAATTATCATACATAGCATGAAACTCCTTAAACACATGTATGATAATTTAAAAAAAATATCTTAATCACTTTTAAACTAAGGTATACACATATTATTACTATAAAAATTATATCCATGAATAATAATTAGGAGGATAAAATAAATGAATGGCTGGTAAATAAATTTGAATATGAGATACACATTCAAAATCAATTCATCAACATAGAACTAGATCCTAGTAATCCCATTTTATACTCATCTATATTCAATACATTTAGAAAATATATTAAACTTTTACTAAAATAATTAACATTGTCAAAATATTTCCAATAATATTTACTGAATAAATTCCATATCCAAAATAATCCTTAAGGAAATCTTTAGTCTCTCAAATTCATTAAAATTATCAATCATATTGAATATATGAGAAAGTCCTAAAGTTCCCTCAGTTATTACCATATAATGCCTTTGAAACCTTGAATAAATACTTTTATACTTCTCATAAGCATATATTTTATCCAAATATTTAATAACATAAACATTAAGTTACCCAAGAGGTTGTTCCTTTAACACATAGAATTTTCTTTTCATTCTCACTTAATGAATGATTATTAAGTTTTTGTACCAATCTGAAAAGTTTCTTCCATCAAACTTCTCCCTTTATAAGGTTTATTTATAAGTTAATTTTGATTATGAAGATTCCATTATATCTATTATTGAAGTATTTATTAGATGGGTATCATGTTTTAATATCATTTAATAAGTAATTTTATTAAATATTCACCCACTAAAATAATAATCCTTTTTTAAAATTACATCATACATATTAGTGGGATGAGATCAAAATTTAATGATGCTTTGGGTCTATTTATAATTTCTCCCATGAATTAGTTACTAACATAATCCATCATGCCAATAATATCATATATGAATCTTAGATATTTGAGTAAACAAATCTTTTCCTTGTCCATTATATGAATAAACACAACTCTTGTACTCTTGTATCCTAACCCTATTAAGGTTTCCAAATTAAGTGCAACCCAAAGAAAATTCTAAAAACAAGTAATTAATAAAATTAGGTTCACTTATTGATTATTTATCTTTCATAAGATAATCCAGGGGAACCCATCTTTAGCATGGCCTACCTAGTTGGATGATCCAGGTCTTAACAAGTGATTGATTTTTAAGGAATCTAACACTTAGTATTTTTAAAGGGATTAAATCTCACCATCTAATATTATATTAATCCCTTTATGTATTGATTATTATAATTATTTAGTTTATAATCCATATTCCTTCCACCAAATAAATAATTTTAAACCAAAGGTATCTGTAACTATTTACAAAACTCATGATAAAGTTAGGGTTAAGGTAAAATAAACCTAAATCAATTATCATACCTAGCACGAAACTCCTTAAATGCTTGTATAATAATTTAAAAAAAGTATTTTAATCACATATTGATACTATAAAAATTATATACATTAATAATAATTATGGGGATCAAATAATTGAATGGATTGTTCATAGATTTAAATATAAGATAGATATTTAAGAACAATTCATCAATATAGCACTACAACCAAAAAAATCCCATTTCATACGCATATATACTCAAAACTTTTAGAAAATAGAGTAAACTTTAATTTAAATAATTAATATTGTCATAATATTTCCAAAAATGTTTATAGATTTAATTTCATAGAGAAAATAATCCTTACAGAAATATTAAGTCTCTCTAAGTCATTAAAATACTCAATCATATTCAATATATGAGCAAAGACTAAATTTCCTTTGGTTATTACCATATAATTCCTTTGAAACCTTGAGTAAATAATTTTATGTTTCTTTGGAACATTAATTATATCCACCTATAGAACAACTTCATCATTAAATTACCCATGAGGGCATCCTTTAACACATAGAATTTTCTTTTCATTCTCACTTACTTAGTGAATAATTCTTAAGTTTCTATACCAATATAAGAGGTTGCTTCCATAATTATTATCCTTTTAAAAGTTTTATTTAGAAGTTATGCTTGATGATAAATATTCAATTATATTAATGATATAAGTCTCTATTATATGGGTGCTATGTTTTAATATCTTTAATAAGGAATTTTATTAAATTTCCTCCTTTAAAATAATGACCCCATTAAAATTAAATCATATATATTAGTGGGGAAATATCTTAATTTCATCAAGATTTAGGTATATTTATAATTTATCCCATTACATAGTTATATAAGTAGTCCATTATGTTAATAATATCATATATGAATATTATATATTTAATGAGACAACTCTTTACCTAATCCATTATATGGATAAACTCAACTCTATTCCTCTGGTATCCTAAACTTATTAGGTTTTCCTATCTAAGTGTAACACCAATAAAATTATAAAAATGATAACTGAATCCTATCAGGGTCACTTATTACTTTTGTATCTTCTATAAGATAATGTAGGGCAACCCATATTTAGCACGAACTACCCAGTTGGATGATCGGGATCTTAACAGGTGATTTATTTATAAGGAATATAACACTTAGTATTTTTAAGAGGATTTAATCTCACCATATTATATTCTTCTATTCCCTTTTACGTATCCGTACTTGTAATGATTTAGTTTTGAATCCCTATTCCTTCCAAAAAATCAATATGTTTAAACCCTAGTAACATGTAAATCTTTATAGAACACCTAAACAAGTCAAGGTTAAGGTAGAATAAAAAAAATCAATTATCATACCTAGCATGAAACTCCTTAAATGCATGTATTATAATTTAAAAAAAAAATTGTATAATCACTTTTAAACTAAGTCATAAACATATTCATACTATAATAATTGTATCCATGAATAATAATTAAGGGGATAAAATAGATGAATGGATGGTTCATGAATTTAAATATGAGATACATATATAATAATCACTAGATCCAAGTCATCGCATTTCATACTCATTTATACTAAACAATTTCATAAAATATATTAAACATTTGTTGAACTCATTCACATTTTCATAATATTTCGAACAGTGGTTACAAAATTAATTCCATATCCAAAATAAACCTTAAGGAAATCATTAGTCTCTTTAAGTCACTAACATACTCAATCATATTAAATATATGATTAAATAATAAAGTTCATTTGGTTATTACCATCTAATGCCTTTGAAACCTTGACTAAATCATTTTATGATTCTTTTAAGAATCTATTAGATACAACTATTAAACAACATCAACATTATATTACATAAGATTATATTCCTTCAACACATTTAATTTTCTTTTAATTATAACTTACTTAAAGAATTATTATTAAGTTTCTATACCAATATAAGAAGTTTATTCCAAAAAATTTCTCCTTTTATAAGGTTGATTTATAAGTTAATTTTAATGATTAAGATGAAATTATATCTATGGTAGAATTATTTTTTAGATAATCATCATGTTTTACTATAATTTGATAAGTTATTTTATTAAATGTGCTCCGACTAAAATAATAACCCCTTCTAAAATTACATCATATATATTAGTTCTCAAAGAACCAAATTTCACCAAGAATTCAGTATATTTACCATTCCTCCCATGAATTAGTTATTTATGTAGTCCATCGTGTCAATTATATCATATATGACTCTTAGATAATTATTGAGACAACTCCTTTCCTAATCCATCATATGGATAAAATCAAATATATTCCTCTTGTTTCCTAAACCTATTAAATTTTTTCCAACTAATTGTAACCCAAACAAGTACTTAATCCTATTAGGGTCACTTATTACATGTTTATCTTGCATAAAATAATCTAGGGGAACCCATATTTAGCATGACCTACTCCGTTGGATGATCAAGGCCTTGACAAGTAATTTCTTGATAAGGAATCTAAGGCATGGTATTTTTAAGGGGATTTAATCTCATCATATTTTCTTATGTTATTCTTCTTTATGTATGAATTATTATAATGATTTAGTTTTGAATCCCTCTTCCTTCCACCAAATCAATATGTATAAACCATAGTGATGTGTAACTATTTACAAAACTCTTAAATAATGTAGGGTTAAGGTAGAATTAAAATAAATAAAGTATCATACCAAGCATGAAACTCCTTATATACATGTATGATAATTTAAAAAATTTGTTTAATCACTTTTAAACAAGGAATACACATATTCATACTATAACAATTATATCCACAAATTATAATTAGGGTTACAAATTAAATTAATGGATGGTTTATAAATTTTAATATGAGATACATATTTAATAACAGTTCATCAATAAATCTATTATAACCACTTTATAATCTACATTAGGAATAGATAAACATGAACAATTTAATTTTTTCCAATATAAAATTTTCATATTATCATTTTCATGACTTCATTATGATCTCTATCATATTCAAAACTATGATATATGTAATGAAAACTTGTATTATAAAAAAACAAGTGCTTCATATTTTATGTAATCAATATACATAAATTAAAATCCTCATATTAGATTTTATTTAAACAATTGGTCAAAACATCCAAAGCTCCCTTTTGGAATGATTCAAATAAATTTCTATAAAATATTTCAATATAAATAGTTTAAATTTACATTTTTAACTATAAATAATTATAAAAACATTTATATTTTACCTTATTTTATAATTTAAAAACACTTTAAAAATAATTCATCTTCTAAACACACTTTAAACCTTGATTACGTCTACTAAAACATTTTTTATATAGTCTAAATCACCCCTTAGAATCAGAAGGAGCCTCGAGAACCCATACTGGTGATGGTTTTTGAGAATTTTAAAAAATATATAATTTTATTATATATTGTATTTTATTATTTAAGTTATATCAAAAACTGTGATATGATATCATGTTTTATGACTAGGTTTCATAAGTTATAATTGATAGGGGACACTATCAACCACATTCAATGATAGATAAACACAACTTGCGGCATCGCCCTTTGACTCGTGGGTATCTTGTTTTATGATATCACTTATATCATAAAGATAATATGATGATATATATTTCATGCATAGATTTATGACCTCAATATCTAGGATACCCAATATAATACATTACAATATATTAAAAGTTGAATGAAATATGTTTTTTCATATCTTACAATATCAAATATCATAATATATGGCCATATCACAGCTTATAATATCATATATCATAAGATCATCCATAATTAAATTTTCAAATCATTATTTAGGATATCTAATATGACAAACATAATATATCAACTTTTATTTATTTTTCAACATGATTTTGAGAATAAAGAAGTATATTAAAGATCTGATACTATTGATGGGTGGGATCGCATCCCTCATATGAACAATTCCAACAAGACATCCATATAAACCTATCATAAAACATTATTTTCCCAACTCTTTGGTATATGAACATCTTTTCATCAATAATTGATCTCCTGGGTAGAGAGACACATGTCAACACTGTTCATGTGGGATAATTCCTAAGAATCAATTAACTCTTTAAAATTTTATTTGATATCATTAAAGGGTTTATAAGGATAAAATAATACTTATTCAATATAGTAGGATACATTAGAAACCTCAAACCCAAGATCACCATGATATGTGGAACTAAAACCATGTATAAACTAAATGAATAACATGTACCTTCCACTATAGATAGATACCACTCTTTTCTTAAATGAAGTGTTTAATTAAGATCACTAAGGAATATTTGAAAGACTCTTCCCTCTATGGTTTATCCATGAACTAATATAAATCACCGAATAATTGGGTAGGACCCTCCTACCCACCACAATATGCTTGTATCTCTTGAGGAAAAAGAAGGAGGAACAGGGATTTAGGAGATTCAATATGAGACTAAAGAATACTCAAAATAGCCATACCAATGGATATTGTCTCTTTACATATCCCTAAAGTATGCTCCCTGGGTATCCATGAGTTTAATTATATGTTACATAACATACAAGTAATGCATCAGTCATTAATGAACTTATTATATAAATTCATCATTGATTCTCCCATATATTTAATCATAAGAGAATTTTTCATTTGATGATATCCAACATAGAATACTCTTAAATATTAACACACAATTCTCAAATGTCATAATCTGTCTTAGGGTGATATATGAATAATATAATATGATTCTCCAAAAAAAACATTGTCATGTGATAGACCAATGTCATACACTACAACTAGCCTAAACATTTACAATATCATATTTTTATATCGTATTAAATGATATACCCAATAGAATGAAACATTCCATTTGAAAAAATTATATCACACCCTATGACACACCAATATAATAGCATAAGATAAAATATAAATAAATCATATGTATCTATGAATTTAGAGCATATATTTATTAGCATGAGCATAAATTTCATACATTGATATGGGCTCTTAAACTATATATTATGATCCACATTTGGATATAAGTAATAAAATCTTAAACTAAATGTTCCCACTTCCGATTGAGGTTACTTATGTTAGAATGGGCTCACAAATTCACATCAGGTTGATTCTTCCATTATCACCAAATATGAAACCTCACTTTTGGTAAAATATACATGACTTTAAATAGAATCACCTTTTAGGAAAGTTTTATAAACCAAAGATACATACACCCAAAAAAATATAAATTTAAAATACATTTAAATATTAAATAAAATAGAAATTTTAAAAATAAAGTTAAAAATATATCAAGGGATACCTGAGAAAAAGTTGAGTCTTTTACCTCTAAGACTTCCCTTTTATGGATAAGGAAAAGTTAGTGTAATGCCCTCGACCCCAATCACCCAAAGTTGGTGGGTTCTTCATTACATAGAAACCAAATTACATGATATCACATACCCATGATCCAAAGTTTAATAGTCCTTAAGAGACTATATAAATACATAAACATTATATTATATTATTATTATATGAAATGCATGGTGATTAAAACAATTATTTAAATGATTTTTATTACTTTATCAATGTTATCCTTAGAATGTCATATATAGTACACTTCCTTACCTAGGAAAATGGTAAAATAGTAAGTGTGGATTCTTGATAATAGATATATTACAAAATAATATTACATGGAATAATAATGTGATGAACAATATAGTGAGAATAGATAAACAAATGGTTCCATAATAAGAAATACATGGGCATACTGTAAAGCATAAATATCCTAAAATTAAAGGTAAATAATCACATAGATAAAATTAAATGATCTCATAATGATGGAAATTATGGGAATGAATAATGTTGTACATAATAAACATATATTCATGTCCTTATGCCAATAAATTATACATAAATGGTAACGACGCTCTCATTACCCTATCTTAGTGGTCTCATGAGACCTATCAATGCACCGAGGGGCTATATAATTCGGTTGCCCACACATACTCTAAAATTCCAATTAATTACATCATATAATACAAGAAAATAGGAAATGTGTGGTATGATGTTCAATAATGAACAACTTAAAAATACATACCATAATTTCTCAATAAATCTCATCTTATAAGATTTTCCCATATAGAACAAAGTATTATATGCACATGCCACTATCTTTACATATTTAATTGATTAGTAATGATTTATAGGTGTATTCCCTTGAAACTTATTAGGAGTAATTAGGGATCCAAAATGATAAAATAAGTACCCATATCAAGTAATGAAAATTGGATTTGGTTAGTAGGTACTTGTAAAGATTGGGATGATAAATGTGTTAATTCAATTATATACATAAATTTTTAATGGTATGAGACAAAAGAAATTATGGATAAATCCCCTATAAAATTTGGATTATGTAATAACACGTATTTAAAAAATATTAGGGATATAAAATTTTATTGAGTAGATACTTACAAATATTTATGCTTTGATTTAGATAGTGAAATTATGCCAGAATCAAGTTTAATCCACTTCAGACCCAATAGTGACTCCACCAACTACATCATAATTATAATAACTTAGAAAAATTACTCATTTTAGTAACAATACATCCACAATACCATAAATAAATTGCATAAATAGGTATTTTTTATCATGGGACAATATATAGATCCATGCCACTTAGGAGAATTTTAGCACAACAACTTATGAATAAAGTAAAATGTGAGTGAAATGGGGTCTCATATTCATAATATATCATAAAAAATTACTTAAAATGGTATTAAAACAATATTATAATAAATAATTTGAAAATGAAAAGGGTATTATAATGAAAATGAAAATAGGAATTGAAAAGAGAGATAAAAAAGACTATAACTTTGGCATGGTGGTAAAGAGTCCTAAAAAGCGTAATATGAGAGGGATTTTATTAATATTTCATTGATAATAAATAAAATGTTAGATAATACCATGTATATAAAATCATGGAATCATATGAGTGAGAAATAAGAACCCATAATTTGGCATGGTAGTGGCTTTTAAAAAGGGTATAATATAGTGAATGGATAATTTTTCATGGAAAATTCATAAAATTGATGATAATAAACTGGAAAAGGAGGTATATAATTATATTAAATGTAATTTTAAATGAGTTTATTACAAAATTATTTCAATAATAAAGGAAAATTGGTGTAATAGAAACCCTTACTTTTCTTAAGATTCTTAGCTTGGAGTCGACCCTTCGAACCACTAAAACTCTTCAATATTGGATATATAACTATGAAAGAAACTAATTGAAGGGGGTATTAAGTGATAAATCAAACATAGTGAGATGATAAATTATAAGAGATGGTATTTATAGGTTTGGTTAGTGGAATCCCATGGAATAAATTATTTCATTATTTTATTTATTTATTATATCAAGTACTCCACTACACCCATAGTTCTCTATTACATCCCTTAATTATCCAATATAATTTTTAGTGAAATTTTTTTTCCAAGAGAAATAAATTGGTGTAATTTTCCCTTTATTACAAATATATTATGTCATATTTACCATATCCTACCCCATTTCACCATTTTTTTGCTCATTATACTTTTTTACCAAAAAACTACTAAATTTAAATCCTTAACTAATTTTAATGTCCTAATTCCAAATATGTAATTTATTTATTAAAATTAATATTCTAATTTATTCAAAATTATATTTAAATAAATATATACAAAAACTATTTAGTGATATGGTTGTTATTCAAAACATTACATTACAATTCCAATAAAAACATTATTTTTCTAAGGACTTCTTTATAAAAAATTTATATTAATATTATTATAATAAACCTATAAATATGATAAATTAATTTTGAAATTAAAAATAAATATATATATATATATATATATAATATTATTTTAGTATTTAATATGTTACATTACCTTTTAAAAATATTTTTTATCATGACAAAACATGCACATCAAATGTTGTATTAGTTTATAAATATTTATATATCCTTTGAAATATTAAATTATTTAGTATTTAAATTATAAATCCATAATAAATTATTATTTATCCATTTATTTTATCATGTGATTCACATAAAATTAAATATAACATTAAAAATTTCGGTGCAGAGTATTATGTGGAAGCATAGAAGCAGGTAAAAATAAAAACCTTCTATAAAATCAACATCTCAGTAAGGGATGGTAATGGGTACCCATTTATTGAGTAATTTAAATTAATTTAAATTAATAGATTTGGTAATGGTTCCCCTTAATCGGGTTTGGATAGGGTTCTAGTTTCAAATACCCTACTCGATTATTAATTGGGTAGGGTTTAGATCTCAACCACAGGGTATCCAGAAACATAATAATTTTTAATATATTTATTATTATTTTTATTAATAACATTATAACACTTAGAAGTAGTAGATCCTTTTGGGTTCACATGTGTGAATATAGGGGTGAGGTGGTGCATGGATGGGGAAAGTATTCATGGAAGAGGGGGTGGCATTTGGCGGAGCCTCTCAATGTAACAGAGGGACACCTAAGGTTATTAGTCCCCGTGTGATAAATTAGAATTAGAATGTGGTATGTGGTCTACATAGTGTACATTAATCCCATATTGTAATTATGATATGACATGCATGGCATAATAACCATGTTTATTTGTCTCCTAAATTAAATGGCTCCACCCCGAGCCACCCCCTCCACTATGGTTGCTTTCCACCATTCGGCCTCCCCACCACCCTTGTATTCTCACACTTACAACCATAATTGTTATTTATATGTAATGAATTTAATAAAAAATATTAATTATAATTAGGTTTCGATATTAAACATGTACCATTTAATTAAGCAGGCTTGGGTTAGGGTAAAATTTAAATGGGTATAAGTAGGTTTGGATAGCATTCGGGTAGGGTAAAACATATTTAAGTTCATGTTAAGGTAGCCCGAAATAAGTGGGTTCCCAACCAATTTCCATCCCTATCTGCAACATCAAATATTATAATGTAAATTCTACCTTATCAATGTTAGGATCTTAGGTAATTCAAATAATCATGAAAAATAATGTGAAGTGATACCTAATTTGATTTGTAATCATCAACATGGATCACTCATTATTAATGATTGAGGCTTGAAATATCCAAATTGGAAACCCTATGGATAATAAAAAATACTTTAAAATATATTTGTTTCATTGATCAATGAACTCTGGGTGCTAGTACAGAGATGAAAAGTATTTTTTGATATACTCACGGTCACCAGAGCACTGATTATTTGATCTAGGAAGGTGATCATGGATCAGGGTGCTACAAAATCCACATTCTTACTTTGGGAAATGGAAGATATGAGAGAAAAACTATAAAATTATGTGTATCAATATTACCCAATAATTCTAGGTTATTTATCTTTATATAGGTTGGTTTAAACTTATTAAAATTTCACTTTTTCCCTCTAATAAATTTAACCTTCTAAATATACCATATATGACACTTATGACCAAGTAAACATGTCATAATAGTCATAAAAATTTTATCATTTACTTATAAAATCAGGATCATGTTACAAAATAAAATATTAGTTATTAACTCAACTCATTTCTCCCAAAAAAAATAACAAACTTTGAATAAAAATTATTGATTTGTAAAATATTTCCATATATTCACTTAATAACTTGGGAACACATTGAATTAATAAATTCTCACTTATTATTATAAACTCTAATAATATTTAATATATTTATTTTCTTACAATCATTTAAACTCATACATTACCAGACCCCCATCATGGGACCCACCGTGTCCTAAACTCTAATTCATTAAAATTGAAAAAATTCTGAAATAACTTGTTGTGTGATCCTATATAACCTTATATTGATAACAATGTGAGTCACTCACATACCAGGAGTGTTGTATAGAAACACATCAAGGCCCCTAAATTGATAAGGTTAAGTCATAGAAACTACAACCTTACCTACTAATATACATTATGTAATATAATCTCCTTACCTCATGATAACTCACAATGATGGATTCATATCTTATGTCACCATCATTACATTATTTATTTATTATTTCATTGACTCTAAAAGATATAATTACCTCCTTCTACCATGTCCATGGATTTAATTAAAGTACTACCATCTTGGTCAACAAGTCCTGAGATATCTCTTCCTATAATCATAAGTGACAAAACCTTTATTTATTATTAAATCAATTTCATATCATCAATGATGAACCCAATTCATTATATCTCACAATATACATAAAATATCACTTTTTTCATCATGAATCAAATATGTGACTGGTGATATATGTAAATAATATTATCAAAATAGGAGTAAAATTCACATGTTTGTAGATAGGAACAACCATTATCACCCAAAACATGTGGTGTTCCTATTTAAGGGTCAATACTCATGATTTAATGTACTTGAGATCACAAAGTGAAAAATTCATAAGAAGTCTCAATAATTATATGCCCCCAATAATTAATAGTCCAACATCATTTATTTTCATTAATAATGTTGTATTTAGACCATAGGACATATGTTAAATATTATTTCCATAGTTTATAGAGGTTTTGTACTGAAAATGACTTTTTATTAATTATCCCACCAAGTCAAGAGGGAATAAAGTGGTACAAGCCTAATGCATCCTTTTTAATAGGGAGGTTACAGGAATTGGTAAGAGACCTGAGGCTATCATAAATAATACATCGCTTGTCATGGCTCCCCTTGCTAGCTAGACAATCAACAGAAGAATTTTCCTACCTCTATGAGTTGGTAATATCAGTTTCCTCGTGCAGCAGGAGTCTTCATTTCCTGATAATGTAACATAAGTACCCCGAGGGCCTCGATTTATTGTGAAGGAAGTTGACTAGGAGGTGCGAATCCGATTCAGTTGAGGAGATGGGGATGTGATGGTCGTGGCAGATGGATAAGTCGCTGAGCATGGCTCTAGATTCGTCTTCAATGGGGGTGCCTACACCATAATAGGATCTAAAACCGATGACCACAGATCCTATGATGTCTCGGACCATCCCACCTTCTCTCATAATTACTTGGGAATAAGAGTTATCCACATTAAGTTTGTGTCCAGATCTAGGAGGGTTCCACTTAAAAAACCTCCCTTGACATGTGCTTGGACCATTTGGGGATAGAGACATTGTTAGATTCCCTTAATGAAGAAGAGTACTAAGCTCTTCAATCAAGGCATGCAAGAAAACCCTGACAAATGTATAAAAAATGTGACTACGTCCATTTTCTTTGTTCCTCATATCCCAAATGACCTAGTAGATTGACACACAAGCCATGCTGTGATGATTGTGTGCCCTGGGTTGATTCTCAGTTCCCTGAAACCACCAGAAGAAGAAGTCGGGTTCACTAGCATGTTTCCCATGCACTCTCATCCATTTTCCTTCCAAGTCCCATGTTAATTTATCCCATTCTCTATCAAATAATATGTTCCATTCTGACTCAGAGGTTGGGTTGATGTAGCACATGCAGTGAGAGGAAATCTGAATGCCTTTCTTCTATATGTTATCATCTGTCGGAATGGCTCTATTGCGAATCCTCCATACCAGAATGGTCATCTTGGTTGGGATCTCTTTGCACTAGAGGTGACTCACTCATGTATCCTCTCCCATTCTGATGTGGATGGTATCAACATAAGATCAGGTGTAGAAATTTATGGATGTTGAATCCAAAAATATGAACTTGTTTGGGTCTTACGAAAGGGTGATGTTGTCAAACAGGTTCCTTTTTTCTACATCCATAGTTGTATACGTAAAGGTCGGGTGCATCCCGACATGGTTGAAAGTGATCTCCAGCACAGGGCACCCTAGGAAGTAGATTTTTCACCCTGCTCAGTTGTCTTTCAAGTACCGGATGTCACCTCTACCAATCACCCATTTGGACTTTTTCTCGAGCACAATGAGAACATCTCTCATGTATTTGGAAAGAGATGAGAGGTTTCTGGATCGATTCCCCTAGTTACTCCAGTCATCCTTATACCAGTCACGGATGAATCTTCCCCACAGTGACTTCTCTTCAATGATTTACTGAGAAAGTTTGGCATGCGTTCCCTTCATGCTCTCTGTCACTTTCCAGAGGTTCACACCACCTTCATCAAGAGTTGTGGCCATATAAGGCCATTAATTCCATCGACATTTTCCCTCTTCTCTGTTATACCATTTGAAGGAGTTCATGATTTTTCCAATATTTAGGATGGTCCCTTTGGGAGGGATAATAGCAGAAAAAGTATGCATGGGAATAGACGTCAAAACACTGTTGGCCAGCATGATTCTACCCTAAATGAAAGAAACTTGTTCTTCCAGTTTTAGACATGAGTTTTGATTCTTCTTATTATGTTTTCAAACTCCACCTTCTTTATTTTCCCGTTAGAAATGGGGACACTGAGATATTCCGTAGGGAGGGGTTTCCTTGAAAATTCCAGCCTCTCCTGAATGATATGGGTGCACTGACTAGAGCATGATTTTGGGAGATATACGATGCTTTTAGTGTGTTTCACACATTTCCCACTCCATATTATGTACATTTCCATGATCTTATTGAAACCATTGATCGATCGTGACCTGTCGTTTACAAATATAAGGATATCATCTGCATACATTAGATGTGACATAATTTCCGAACCAAATGTTATCATGTATGGGAGGATACGTCTACTGGATATAGCAGTGTTGATATTCCTTGAGAGCACATCTTGGGAAAGAATGAACAGGCTGGGAGAGATTGGGTCCCCCTGCCGTAGTCTGTGAACCAATTTAAAGAAGCCGAAGCATCTGCCCATGAGCCCCACATAAATCCAAGGGGAAGAAAAGCATCTGAAGATCATATATCTGGACCATGTGCTGAAACTGAAGTGATGAATTTATTTTAGGATGAATCACGAACTCATCCTATCATAAGCCTTGTCCATATCGATTTTTATCATGATGTTAGACCCAGTGCACTTCCTGTTAAGATCGCCAACCATCTCCTTTGAAATCGAAACATCCCCTTGGATATTCTAGCCCTTCATGAAGACATGTTTCTCGTCAAATATAATCTAGGGAAGAAAGTGGCTGATTCTTTTGATGATCAAACCCACCAATATATTATACGATAAGTTTCACAGGAAGATAGGTCTATACTGCCCTAGAGATATAGGCTCTTTAACCTTGGTAACAAGCACCAGCTTTGAAGCACATATAGCTCTCGGGAGATGTCCTCCTCCAAAATAATCTTGCACCGCCTCAATAATATTATCTTTGATAACCTCCAAAAAAATACATAGAACAGACCTGGGAACCCGTATCGACCTAGGGCACTTTCCGGTTTCATAGCAAGGATAGCCTCTTTGATCTCCCTCTCATTAGGGATGGCCTCCAGCAGCATGTTTTCCTGGTCGTTGATCAAGTTGGGGATGCTACGTAGGAAGTTTTATGCACTGTCAGTGTCAAGGGCCACATTGTCGGCTGCGTTGAGAGGACCTACAATGAGGCTTCTGAAATGTTCATCTGCCATAAGACCTGACACCTAGATATCCACTGTATATGAACCATTATACAACTGTATGTTAACTATTCTAGTTTCCCTCTTCTCCTTAATGAAGGCATTGAAGAATTCAGTGTTCCTGTCACCTTCCCCCATCCAAAGGGCCCTGGAACGTTATCTGGCCACCTTATCGATCTCTGTTAACTTCCTTTCAAGAATATTTTGTTTATACGTCATTCTAGAAAATATTTCGTCATCCTAGGCTTCCTGGAGATGAGTTTCTAGGTTTGAGGTCTCATCCTTGAGGTCCTTTATGTGATCATCATTGATTTGTTTGTGTCTTTTCCATTCATGCCGGTGGGATCTTAATCTTATGAGTTTATCACTAAACCTATACCATGTCGTTCCAGACAATGTTTGGTTCCATGATTCTTGAATGGCCTGTAGAAATCCTTCCGTACGAGCAAAGCAATCCGAGAAGATGAAGTTCTTATCCATGCTTTGTTCTATTTTCATATGAATAAGGATAGGGGCATGGTCAGAGATGATGTGAGCCAAGTGAGTAACCTATGCCTGGGGGAAGGATCTGACACCTTGCAGGTTTGTGAGGCAGCGATCGAGATAGCTCCAGATGCGCCTGCTCCCTTTTTTATTATTACACCAAGTGAAAGGTTCGCCGATGAATCCCATATCCATCAGGCCATTTGACGACATAAACTCTTGGAAATCATTCACAGATCCTTGTTTGAATATACCGCCTCTTTTTTCTATTTCATCATTGATGGAGTTAAAGTCACCAGCAACAAACCAGGGCATATTGTTGGGTTGAAAAACCGAGAGGTGTTACCAAAGTGAAACTCTCTCATTCACCACACACATAGCATACATAGCCATGAAGAAGAATTATAACCCTTTCGCACAAACCTTAATGGAGATGTGTTTAGATGAGACCTCCACTTTTTCCACATTTAAATGATTTTTCCAGAATATACGAATATAACTGTTGCATGGGAAACCATGCAAGGAATTGTCGAAACCAAGTCCTCTCACCATACCTTCGATCTGGTGAAATTTCTGTTTGTGGTCTAGGGTATCCAGCAATGAAACCTGATGTGTGAAAACTTTAGACGTGATGAATTCACCTTTGGCCCAGGAACTAAGCCCCCGGGCCTTCCAGACAATGACAATCGACATTAAATGTTAGGAGTGTCGACATAATTTTTCTCCACGGATGGTGGTCTCCCCATGTTTTATCAAAGGGGTGGTCTGTGGTAGGTGGTTGGTGGCCAACTCCACCAAACCACCCAGTGGGAGAAGGCAGCATCCAGGGGGGAGGAGGCCTATAAAAGAAAGTTATACATTCTGGTAGAGAGCATCAACTTCACCAGCAATCTTGTTACCAGTTATCTTATTCAAGCGGTATTTGTGAGGTGGTTTTCCCACCATATTCAAGAGAGAATTTTATAAGTGTTTTCTCCTTTTAATAACTGAGGGAGTGTGTACCCACTTTTACCCATAATGATCCTTCTATTTTCCCATGGTTTTTTACCCCTTCCATTTGGGGGGTTTTCCACGTTACATCTGGTGTCCATTTATTTTTGTATTTTTTGCTTTATTTTGTCTTGTGATTATTGTTGCACCAGTGGGAAAATAATTTACGGTCCCAAAAAGTGGTATCAAAGGCAAGGTTCTGGCCCGGTGCTATTCACATTTTCGGGTATTAATAATTATTGTAAATTTGAGTATGCTTTGTGATTCCAACTCTGGTTGATCTGTCACATCATAAAATTTTTTGTTGAGATTATTAAATACTCTGTTGTAAAACAGAGGAGGTTTTGTACTAATGGTGTGTTAATATGGAGGCAAAATTCAAGATCAAAAAATTCAATGGGAATAATTTTTTGTTGTGGAAAATGAAGATGCAGGCAGTGCTGTAGAAGGATATTTTCCTACTGGAAATTAACAAAAATCCGTCAGGTATGACAGAGGATAAATGGAATGATATGGATGGAAATCCTATTGCCAACATCCATTTGACTTTGGAAGACAGGGTCCTATCGAGAATTGTGGAGAAAAAGACGGCAAAGGAAATATGAGATACTCTGACAAAATTATATGAGGCCAAGTCACTACACAATAAAATTTTCCTGAAGATAAAATTGTACACTCTTAGGATGGTGGAGTCATCATCGGTGACTAACCACATCAACAACCTCTATACTCTGTTCTCTCAACTCATGGCATTAGGCTATAAGATTTTGGATACTGAACATGCAGATATTCTACTCCAGAGTTTTTAAGATTCATATGAACAACTCAATATCAACATCACCAACAATATCCTAAGGGATATGTTTCTCTTTAATGATGTTGTAGCCACAGTTCTTGAAGAAGAAATTCGGTGCAATAACAAGTTGGATAGAGATACAACTTCTCACCAAGAAGAGGCTCTACCAATTGAGAGAGGGAGGAGGATGGACCGTGGTTCCAGTGGGAGCCAAAATCATGGAAGGTCCAAATCAATGAGTAAGAAGAAGAATGTCACATCTTTAAATTTTGGAAATAAGGGGCATGTCAAGAAGGATTTTTGGAATAAGCTTGGTGGAAAAACTCTTAGGGGAATGTTGCGAGTACTTTTGGAGAAGGAGATATACTAGTCAGTGAAGCGGCAACGACTGCCGGAAGCAGGCGACATATCGACAATGCATGGATTATTGACTCAGGAGAAACATTGCACAAGATGTCTCGACGAGAATGGATTAACCAATATGAAACCATCTCAGAAGGACTTGTGTACATGGGGAAAATCACACCCTGAAGATCATTGGAGTTGGTACCATAAAATTGAATATGCATGATAGTATTGTTAGAACCGTCCAAGGAGTACATCATGTGAAGGGCCTGAAGAAGAACATATTGTCTTTGGAACAATTTCATGACATAGGATGAAATACTCACACAGATAATGGAGTGATGAGAATTTGGAAGGGAGTGCTTGTGGTAATGAAGGCGGAGAAGATCTCAAAGAACCTATACGTGATTATGGGTGAAACATACAAGTAGGCGGAGATAGTTTTTTCATCAACTACCTCGAAAGAAGCGTTGAAAACATTATTGAATTGTAAGCTTGGACATATGATAGAACGAGGCCTGAAGATTTTTGCAGATCAGAAGTTGCTACTTGGTCTTACAAAGGTATCCATACCATTTTGTGAGCATTGTGTTTTGAGTAAGCAACACAGGTTAAAGTTCGGGACGTCAACAGCGATAAGTCTGTAGATCTTGGAGTTGATCTATTCCAATGTTTGGAAAGCACCAGTTATATCCCTAGGAGGAGCAAGGTACTTTGTATCATTCATTGATGATTATTCCAGGAGATTTTGGGTGTACCCAATCAAGAAGAAGGTAGATGTTTTTGAAGTATTCAAAACATTCAAAGCACAGAAGGAGCTTGACTTTGGAAAGAAGATAAATTGTCTGAGGACTGACAATGGTGGAGAATATACAAGCTAGAAGTTTGATAGTTTTTGTTAATGAGAAAAAAACAAGAGACGGTTCATGGTGGCATACACTCCTTAGTAAAATGGAGTGGTAGAGTGGATGAACAGAACTCTATTGGATAGAACAAGGGAGATGTTGAAGACTGTAGGAATTGACAAAACATTTTGGGTAGAAGCAGTGAATACCGCCTGTTATGTGATCCACTGATCTCCTTCAATGGAAATTGATATGAAGACATCGATGGAGATGTGGACTGGTAAACCCGTTGACTATTCCCGGTTACATACTTTTGGAAGTCCTATATATGCCTTATTTAATGACCAGGAAAGATCGAAGTTGTATTTGAGATCCAGAAAATGTTTCTTCTTGGGGTACATTGATGGTGTGAAAGGGTATCGTTTGTGGGACCCCACTGCCCACAAATTTATCATCAGCAAAGATGTCATTTTTGCAGAAGACAAGGTGAAAATGACAACCGATCAAGACATGGAGAAGGAGAATATAGAAAATACAAAAATCTTGGTAGAAGACAAATACAAGGAAGAACTAGTTTCCTCTAAGGCATTACCAGAGCACTATGATCAAGTACCGGTTGAGTCTAGACCATGACGGTTAACTCGGGAGAAAATAGCACCATTATGGCACTCCGACTATGTCACTAAGAGAAATATTGTGTACTTCTAATTGAAATAGGATACAGAGACATATTATTTTTTGGTGGTGACCCAGATTCCAGATGTATCCTCATGGATGGCACCAATGCAGGAGGAAATTCAATCCCTACACCAAAACAAGACTTGGGATCTTGTTCCATTACCTCATGGAAGAAAGGTTATTGGAAACAAATGGTTCTTTAAGATCAAGCAGGATGAAAAGGACCAGGTGGAAGGATATCATGCACAACTGGTAGTCAAATTATTTGCTCAGAAAATAAGGAATTGATTTCAATGAAATGTTTTATCGTGTTGTTATACTGATGAATATTTGGATAGTTCTAGATATGTGGGCTAAATACAGCTTACATCTAGAGCAGCTAGATGTGAAGACTACTTTTCTCCGTGGAGATCATGATTAATAGATCTATATACTCCAACCAGAAGGTTTTTCAGAATAAGGAAAAGAGAAATTCGTTTTCAGGTTGAACAAATCTCTATATGGTCTCAAATAGGCACCGAGGTGTTGGTACAAGAGATTTGATTCCTATATCATGAGCCTTGGATACGACAGACTTCAATAAGATCCTTGTTCATATTTCATGGTTTTTGATGGTGATGATTTCATCATTCTTCTATTTTATGTGGATGACATGTTGGTTACAGGCCCCAACAATGATCAGATCCCGGAGACAAAGGCACAGTTGGATAGGGAGTTTGATATGAAGGACTTGGGACAAGAAAACAAGATTCCTGGGATGCAGATTTACTGATACATAAATAATGGGAAATTTTGGCTATCACAGAAGAGTTACTTATAGAGAGTCTTGAAATGATTCAACATGCGAGACTGTAAGCCAATATCTACCCCTAATCCCATTAATTTCAAGTTATCCTCCACAATGAGTCCTAGTAGTGAAGCAGAGAGGATGGAAATGTATCGAGTACTGTATGCATCATAAGTGGTTAGTCTAATGTTTTCTATGGTTTGTACTAGACCAGACATTGCACGTGTAATGGGAGCAGTTAGTCAGTAAATGGAGAATCCAGGACAGGAGCATTGGAACATAGTGAAGAGGATCCGGAGATACATCAACAAAACCACAGATGATGCATTATGTTATGGAGTATCATATTTTACTGTCAGAGGTTATATTGAATCAAATTTTGTAGGTGATTATGATCGGAGGAAATCCACTACTGGTTATGTGTTTACTCTTGAAGGAGGAGTTTTGAGCTATATTTCAAAGTTACAGTCAGTTTTGGCTTTATCCATGATAGAGGTAGAGTACATTGCAGCCACATAGGCTTACAAAGAGGCGATTTGGATTAGAAAGTTATTGGAGGATATCGGGCATAGACAGGATAAGATTCCATTATTTTGTGATAGTCATAGCACCTTGAGAATTGAAGGAATCCATATTTTCACTCAAGGAAGAATCACATTGGGGTACAGTATCACTTTGTATGAGATTTAGTGGAGGAAAGAAGTGTGGATATGCATAAAATTCATACTAAAGAAAATCTGGCAGATTTCTAGATGAAGGTGATTAACCCTGATATTTTTAGATGGTGGGGATCCTTGATCGGCCTTGTATATACATGAGAAACATGGTTTAGCAGATACAAAGGATGTGTGGATATGTGATTGGTTCTCAATCAAATCTCCAAGTGGTATATGTGTCGGTAGAATGTTTCTCCACATATGGTGGCCACCCCATTTTTTGTCAAAGGGGGTGGCCTGTGGTAAGTGGTTGGTGGCCAACTCGACCAAACCACCTAGCGGGAGAAGGCAGCTGCTAGGGGGGAGGAGGCCTATAAAAGGAGGTTCTCCATCTTAGTAGAGAGAATCAACTTCACATGAAATATCATCATTGGTTATCTTATTCAAGTGGTATTTGTGAGGTGGTTTCCCCACCATATTCAAGAGATAATTTTATAAGTTTTTTCTCCTTGTAATAAGTGAGGGAGTGTGTACCCACTTTTACCCATAGTGATCCTTCTATTTTCCTATGGTTTTTTACCCCTTTCATTTTGGGGTTTCCCCACGTTACATCTTGTGTCCATTTATTTTCACATTTTGAACATTATTTTATCTCATGATTATCATTGCACCGGTGGGCCAATCATTTATGGTCCGAATAGGGAGTCGTCACCTTATGTCCCTGCAGCAAGGGATAGTGGCCTTCAAGAGGAAAACCGTTTTTAAATTCTCAAGCCTTGGATCGAGTGATCCTCGTATCACTCTTTGACTACTGCAGGGGATAGGATTCAGAGCCACATAGAACCTCGTCTCTATGGAGATGTCTTAGAGTAGGGAAGTGGTTGTCTGGGCGATGGAGCTAGTCAGGAGAGGGGGAGGATCCCACACGAGATTTAAGGTAACCCTGTGAGGGCAGGTATCCAAAGTGCTTCTAAGAGGGGACAAGAGAAGGGTGGTGAGGGGAGGGCTCAGACTTTTCTTCCAACGTCTGCTTGGGGGAGTCCAAAATGTCACAGATAGACATGGGGGACATGAACTCCTTGGCTAGATAAGGGTTGGGGGATGGCGCATGCTAGACACCATCCGAAGGTAAAGTGTCTGAAGGATCCTGGGGAACGCTAGGGGGAGGGCAGGCAAGGACAGGCTCAGGCACATTCGCAAACATGGAGGCCACCACTAGGACAAGATTGGGGTCCATTGAGGGCTCTGTAGGGGGTGAGGGTCGAAACAAGAGGAACCAAGGCCTCAGGAAGCGGCTCAGAAGAGGCATCAAGGGCTAGGAACTCCTTCTCCCTCTTTGGAAAGGCGTGATGGCCACAAATGAGGGGGGTTGGTGCCTCCACTACACCAAGTATCAGGCTCGGGAAGCAAATAGGTGCAGGTAGAGGAGAAGGTCAGCTCAATGGGACACCCAGAGGGAGGGGGAACCGCAGTTGGGAGGAGGAGGAAGTTGGAGCTGGGAGGAGAACCAGGGGAATTGCAGAAATCCATGAAGAGGAGGAATCCAGGACCTGCACTACACCATCATTATCTAAGGGAGATCGTTCCAGGAGGCATTTTTCTTTGAGAGAAACTGTTCACCTGAAAAATGACTCTACATGACCTTGGAGCCCACAAACCTTGCATAAGCTCAGAGGAGACTGGAAGAAAACACGCTACCACCAAGAGAATCCAGCACCTACCCGGACAAGAACATGCAAGTGGAGAGGGGAGTAAAGATCCAATTGGTTTGACTTTAGATCCTTGGAAATTAATAATGCCGTATTATTATCAAAAAATATTATAACAAAATCTACACTACTATGTTCAATGCTAAGATCTAAGAAAAAATTTAGTATCGAAACTACTTCATTTTTTTGCATTAGAAACAACTATATACTCATATTCATCTATATAATTAGTGACCATGGGTTTCATAGAGCCTGTCCAACTCACTGCACCACCATTCTAGAAAAAAAATATCCTGACTATGATTTAATATCATCATGATCAATTTGGAAGCTTGATTTAGTGTATCCTCTCATTACTTGATCGACATATCCTCTATATACCAGGAACATATCCTTTTTACATCTCATGTACTTTAGGATAGTTTTAATTACTTCCCAGTGAAACTCTTTTAGATTATCTTGATATTTACCAACCATGGTTAAAGCATGAGAAATATAAAACCTAGTATATAACTTGGCATACATGATAAATCCCACTACCAAAGAAAAATGAATTCTACTCATTTTATTTATCTCCTCCTGTATTTGTGGAAACATTTTCCTAGATAGATTAATTCCATATGAAATACGTAAGATTCATGTCCTGGATTTTTCTATATTTTACCTTTTCAATAACTTCTTAATGTATGTACTCTAGCTTGTTCAAATAATCCATTAATATTTATCTCAATTTATATTAATCCCTATATTATTGGGTTTTCATCTAATTATTTTATGTAGAAGCATTCATTTATCCAATTATTTAATGACTATAATAATTTTACTTCATTTCCCATTAATAGTTTGTCATCAAAATATAATACTAAGGAAATTATAGTGTTACCACTGACCTTATTATAGACACATGGATTGCTTTCATTCTTAATGGAACCAAATTTTCTTATAGCCTCATCAAAATAATTTCCACACCCTGATCTTGAAAATTCATTAATTTTATTCTTTTCTTGGATTTTGTTAATTTTTTGGGGGTCTGGGTTGAGTTCCCAGTTAGATTTTTTTTATTTTTTGAGATTTTTGGGCTTGACAGCAGGTGGATCATGGTTGGCGTACAATTATGGGAAACCATGCACCCATTCTTAAGAAACCATGCGACAAATATTGATTTTGGACAGTGGTAACCACACGTTTGGTGAACGGTTTGGCAAACCATGTGGAATGTTCCTCTTGGATAGTGAGGCGTGCATGGTTTTTTCATGGTTTGGAAAACCATAATTCCAAACCGTATGAGTTTCCTATATCATTAAATGTTTGAAATTCTAATCTTCCCCCTATATTGTTTTAACCCCATTTCAGGATTTTCCCCAATCATTCGACCTCGGCACACCATGGGGGACTCCAATCTCTTCATCTATTTCCCTCATTCCTCCATGTGAAGCTTATTGAAGGTTATAAGGTTAGTTTCATTCGGTTTTTGGTCTATTTTCATCCCTTATATTCATTCTACCTTGGTTTATTGGTTGTTCTTGGTGGGGTTTCTCTTTTGGTTGAACCCTAAGGGTTGTGGTTGATGTGTGGGTTGTTTTCCTTATATGTTAGGGTGTGTTGATTGTCTCTCGGTATTGGTTATTCCTTCTCTCTATGTTTGGTTGTGTCAGCACATCTTTGAGTTAGGTGTTTCTATCCATTTCCTTTTCTGCACATTTACTTGATGCTTGATCTTTCTATTAATGATTTAAAAATTTCATGATCATGCTTTTTGATGTGATTGTATGAGTTTCTTTGGTGTTTTTATGATGCAAAGTTGGTATTAAATGGTTTCAAAGGTTTTATTTAATTATTCCCATATTTAAAATAATGAAATGTGTTATATGAAAAGCCTTTTGTTTTCTAAAAGTGTAATTAATCACTTGTGGTGTTATTTATCCTTGGTTGTATTTTGATAGCTTGTTTGAAAGGATAAATTGGGCATGATGTGTGGTTTGGATTCCTCTTCATGGATTCTTAATTTTTTTTTAAATGTTTTGGAAAGGTTCTTCTAGTTTTTAAATTATTATTGGTGATCTTGTCATTGTGTAACCTATTGTGTCGGTTCAAAGAAAATGGGTGTTTTTTGAATATGGTTTTTGGATGATTTCATGAACACTAAGAGTGTGTCATTATATGTTGGCACATCCATGGGTGCACGGGGTTCACACATTGATGGGAAATCAAATGATTATGGCATTTAGAAATTATGTTTTCCTTAAGCCTTGGTCTTTCAAAAGGTTTATCCTTTATTTCCTCTCTCCTTTCACCTAAAATGGTTCTTTGATTTCCAAAAGGAGATGTTTTTCTTCAAATGATTCAGAAGTGTGACTTTAAATTTTTTTTTGAAACTTTGACAATTTTTCATTTTGAGACATGTTTTGGTGAATAATTGGCATAAAGGCCCATTTAGAATTTTGAGATATGGCTTGGAAACCAAGTTTTGTTTGAAACTACAGCCCATTGAGAACTTCTAAATATTATTGATTTATAAATTCTATTTAGAAACCTGTGTATGTTGTGTGTTTTCATCTTGGTTTTGAAATGGTGTAGGAAATTGGATTTGGTTTTGGAAATGTGTTTTCAGGTTGGAACTTGAGATATTTCTTCATTTTGTTTTAAAACTCATATGATGTGAAATCCCATTTGGTACTTTGTGTTATCTATGAAAAGATGGTTTTGATGTGTTGTGATGTGATGTCGTGATTGGCACCGTGTGATGTTTTTGAAATTGGTTTTGGAACTAATGTGATACATTTTCCTAGTTGGAATGTTTTCATGTTTTGGAAAATGGATAGAAAACCCAGGAAACGTGAAGCCTCGATTGGTTTTTTAAAATTATTTGGACAGTTTATTTTATTATGGAATATGGTGGTTTCCATGTGATCTTAATTTTTGAATAAATGTGATTGTAAAAGAAATGATCTTCCATTTTAGTTTTCATGATTCTTAGCTTATGTTGGATACCAATAGACCATGGGATAGGTTCCCCTCTAATGGATCTTGTATGGGAATACTATTTGTATTGGGTCCACTATAACTTGGTATGTGTTCCCCTCTAGTGGATCGTGCATGAGAATGATGTTTTTTGTCGTTACTATCCCAGTTTTTCCACAAATTATTATTATCATGGGATTCCTAGGTTTCATATAGATGTTCTAGTGTTGGTTTCTATTTACCCTAATTAGACGAGTTGGTACCCCCTTAACTTGATGGGGTTATGTGGGACATGCCACTGGATTGGCTAGTTAGAATGGATGGTGAGTTATTAACTGTAGATCTATGTCATTTACTGGTAGGTGACTCTGAACTAAGTACTTCTAGGGATTTCCTCTTGATATGTTTAAGAAATTCTCATGATCTACTATTATGTATTTTTTAAAATTTCTACTTCATGTTGTATATTGGATTCTTTATTTTTTTCGTACCTTTTATATTTCCTTTACTTTCTACATGACCCCTTTCTGGTTACTTGGTATGGATTGCACGTGGGATTTGGTTTTGAATTGGGTGGTGAAAAGTGAAATTATTTTTAAAAGGAAAGTTTTGTGTGTTGTTTTAAAAATTAAAATTGTTGAAAGTTGTTTTTTGTTGTTTAAAATGATTAAGATCCTATTTTATTAATTTTTTTCAAACAAGTGTTTATGGACTATTTTGGGGAAGGAAATGCATAGACTCTGTAGTGATTACCTACTGAGCTATTGAAGATTACACCCTACTTATTCCACTCTACATCAATAGGCCCAAGATTTTTTTTCAGGTTCATGCTCCTGGTTTGGTTTTCCATTGGAGCATGTTGGTATTTTGGTTGGTGGTGACCAAGAGGTCACATGGAGATCATTTTATCATGGTTCAGTCTCAATTTTTTTATTTATTTTCTATTTTGTTCTCCATTTTTTGTATCTAGATCGGTTTTTTATTTATTAATATTCAGTTATTGTTGTTTATGTTGTGTTCTCATATTATATATTTGATCCTAATTTGTTTGGTAAAAATCATTCTCATTGTGATTATTTTGATGTTTTCCACTAGTTTCCAGCCTGTGGGGATCGGGAATTACCTTCGGGCCATGTCTCAGACCGGTTTGAGTGTCGGGTTAGATGGAACCACAATATGGTTTGTGAAAAAAATGGTATCAGTGGAGTCCCTTATTATTTAGGGTGTCAGGTAGATATAAGATTATTACTATCGAGGATCAAGATGTTGGTATAGGAAAGATGTCATAAACCCTTTCTTGTTATGATCCTCAAGTTCTAGGGGTATTCTTGGATTTGAGTCTTTTGTGTTGGTTTTTTTTGTGTGAATGGTTAATGACAATGGAGGTGATCCAATGTTATTTTATGACATTAAATATAGTAGTGACACATGTAGATCTTGAGTAAATGGTTCAAGGTCCTCTTACTGGTTAGTGCTTAATTAGGTCATGGCCTACTAACTATGTTGTAAAGTTATTCATGTCCACTAGTTCCTCATTCTAGTAGTGTGGTATGAGTTGTGATTTGTTTTGGTTTCGGTTGGTGTGAGTGGGATTTTAAAATGAAAATGGTTTTGGGAAATGTTAATGTTAAAAAAATGATTTTTGGGCATGAGTTTTGTTGTAAAATTCGAATTTGATGTCTTTTTCAGTTTGAAAAATGAGTATTAAAAATATAAAGTGATTCTAGATTTTGAAAAGTTTGGAAAAATGTGGAGGAAATA
Source organism: Viscum album (assembly GCA_963277665.1). Taxonomy (NCBI): domain Eukaryota; kingdom Viridiplantae; phylum Streptophyta; class Magnoliopsida; order Santalales; family Viscaceae; genus Viscum; species Viscum album. The sequence continues at coordinate 1,124,949,511 of OY728121.1, forward strand.
TGAATTGAAAATTTGGGTGAATGCTTCATTTTGATGATAAAGTGGTATGTGTGACCCTTGGTATTCCTTATGGATGTTCTAATATGTGTTTGTATGAATGGAGAGTTCATTTTGTCATGTTTTCATGGATGATATAAGAAGAAGTGGAATGAACACATATGTGAAGGTTCATAGGATGTCATGGGTGAGTGTTTGAAATCAAAGGTTTTGCTTGGTTTTTTTTCAAAATGGTTCTTTAAAGGGAAATGATTTTTGGAATTCGTTTTTATTTAAAATAGTTTTTAGTTTTGTGAAAAATGGATTTCATTATTGGGATATTGGCCTTAGAAGAAGGTTGTTTTGGAAATTGAAGTGAAATGGTGATTTTTTAAAAGATGATTTTTGTTGTGTTTTTAATGTTTGGATTGTGAGCGGGTTTTTATAGAATGAGATGGATTTATCATTTTATTTTTAGATGATGTTGGATTTAGTTTTGTGTTTTCTTATATTTATAATATTTCACCCAGAAAGGTCCCCAAAGTTTCTAGTTTCTCTTTCCCAGCTTTTGGTACTTCTTGATTGTTGGATGTCCTTCATGGTGATCGAGGTAAGTTCAAGGCAGTGTAATGGATTGATAATTTCGAGAGTGTATTTAGATCATTGGGAACTCCCAAGGCTATGAGAGTTCATTTTGTTCTAGTTTTTTTTTTGAGGATCCAACTTTAGATTAGTTTAAGGTGATTGTTCCATCATTGATTCAATTTGGGATGATGGGGGAAGTGTTCAAGACCACTTGTGTCTGAGGGTTTTTTTCTAAGGAGATGAAGACAAAGAAAGTGGAAGAGCTTCTGAGTATTCAGTAAGGCCAGCAGATAGTGAAGGCCAATGATGATCACTTCAAGGATCTAGATAACTTTTTTCCAGAGGTAGTGTGATAGGACCTACTAAAAGTTCCTATTTTCATTTGGGTTATTTTCCTAGTGACCAAGGAGTAAGACCTCTACACCAAGGATCTTCATTTTTAAAATTTTATGGATTAGGTGTTATTAGATGATTTGGTTATTAGGTTGTAGCTGGTGGTGGTTGATGAACCAATATTTCTTGGTGATCATGAAGGTTCCCTATCTGGAGAGAGGTGTGTTCTAGAGGGACCAATTTTTGAGTAGCCTCTTTCATCGATTTCATCTTCTTACTCATCAAACCATTCACTTGTGTGATTTTAGTGTGGTAATTTTGGGCATTCGAATCTATCTTGTCGTAATCCTTTTAATTCATGTCATCATTGGGGTCATCTGGGTCATCTGGAGATGTTTTGTATGAAGAATTTCCCAAAGAATAGGTCTTGACCATAGGGTATCATCTCCTGACTGTAGATAATTATATGGTTCAAGATATCATGTTTCCATACATATTCCATGGCGTAAACCTTTTCACACAGTCAGGAATGACTAGGGGAGTGGGAAACCTTATCCCGTATTTTGTCTCTAGTTTTGGATTGGAGATGGTTGAAGTAATTTATCATAGTTTTCCTTGTTGTTGTAAATTACCTATTGATTATAAGAATCTTGGTGGTTTAGTTCTTTTTAAATTCTAATATTTTTTCCTTTTTCATGTGATTATTTGATTAGTAGTTATTTCTTGTATGTTCTTATCCTTTATCATATTGGTTCTGGTTTTAAGTTGTGTTCATTTGAGAGATATTCGATCTTGTAGAAATCGATGATTGTAGCATGTGTTTGGGTTCACTAATAGGTTCAAATTCCTTTTTTGGGGTTTCCACTTGTTTTTTGGGTATGGTTTATGTGAGGAATTTTTTTGGTTCTGGAAGTGGTGTTGTTTAGCTTCTACATAAAAGTTTGGGTTAGCCCATATAGGGAGTTCTTACGTTGGTCTCTCTAAGGTGGTGTTGTTGTGGGTTTTAATGTTGTCCATGTTAGTTGGGTCTTTGTAGTGATTAGAACCATCTTGTGTTCTCCCATTGTTCCTCATGTTGTGGTTCCACTATAAATGGTTAGGTATTACTTGTGATGTGAATTTTCACCCTGAGGATCATGGTTTTGTTCAACTTTATTCATATTTGGGATTAAGTTTGGTTTATCATTCATATGGGTAATTTTATTGAGGTATAAAGTGTTTTTGGTGGGGATAATTATCACACCCCAATCTAGAAAATTCTTTAGTTTTATTATTTTCTTGGATTTGGTTCATTTGGTTGGGGTTCAGGTTGAGTTCCTAGTTTGAATTTTTTATTTTTGGAGATTTTTGGTCTTGACAACAGGTGGCATATGGTTGGTGTTGGGTTAGGAGAAACCATGCACCCTTTCCCAGAAAACCATTTGAAAAATTTTGATTTTGGATAGTGGAGACCGCATATTTGGTGAACATTTTGGAAAACCATGTGGGGTAATTGTGCGGAATTTTCATATTGGATAGTGAGGGGTGGTCGATTGGTGCACAGTTTTTCAAACCATGCGGCCAAACTGTGAAAGTTTCCCAGATCATTAAAAGTGTGAAATTTCAATATTTCCCCTCCACTGTTTTAACCCCATTTTTTGATTTTAATCCCCCATTTGACCTGGGATCATCATGGGGTCCTCCAAACTCCTCCTCTCTTGCCTCCTTCCTCCATTGAAGCTTATTAAATGTTCTAAGGTGAGTTTCTTTGGGTTTTTGGTTAATTTCAATCTCTTCTCTTCCTTCTCCCTTGGTTTCTTGGTTATTATTGGTGGAGTTTCTATTTTGGTCGAACCCTAAGGGTTAGGGTTAATGTGTAGGTTGTTTTCCTTGGATGTTAGGGTGTTTGTATTGTATCTTGGGCTTGGTTATTCCTTATCCTGAATTTTGGTTGTGTTCACGCATCATTGAGGTAGGTGTTTTCATCCATTTCCTTTTTGTCACATTTTATTGATGCTTGATCTTTCCTTTAATGATTTCAAAATATCATGATTATGCCTATTATGTGATGGTATCAGTTTCTTTGGTGTTATATGGTAGAAATTTTCTGTGAAATGGTTTTCAAAGGGTTTCTTTAATTATGACCATATTTAAATGCATGCAAGGTGTTAGATGAGAATACTTTTATTTTATAAAAGTGAAATTATACACTTGTGATGTTATTTGGCCTTGGTTTTATTTTAAAATATTGTTTGAAGGGATAAATTCGGCATGGTGATTGTTTTGGATGCCACTTCATGAATTGATAATTTGTGGGAAAATGTTTTGGAAGTGTTATTCTAATTTTTAAATGCTTATTAGTGATCTTTTCATTATGTAACATGTTGTTTTGGTTTAAATGAAAGGTTTGTTTATTGAAAACTGTTTTTAGATGATTTAATGAACACTTGATGTGTTTCATTGGATGTTGGAACATCCATGGGAGCACTGAGTTAACACATGGATGGGAATTCAAATTATGATGGAATTTAAAAATAATGTTTTCCTTTAGCCTCAGTTTTTCAAAAGGTTTCACCTTTCTTCCCTCTACACATCTTCATTAAATGGTTCTTTGATTTATAAATAAATATGGGTTGATTTAAGTGACTCAAAATTGTAACTTCAAATGTGTTCTTTGAAACATGGCTTGTTTGGAATTTTGAGACATGTTTTGGGGAATAATTAGAATAAAGGCTCGTTTGTAATTTGGATATATGTCTTGGAAACCAAGTGGTGTTCGAAAATGTGGCTCATTGGGGACTTTGAAATATCTAAAGGCAATTTGGAAAATTGTGTATTTTTTGCATTTTAGTCATTCTTTTCAAAATGTGTTGGAAATGGGAGTTGGTTTTGGAAATGTGTTTCTCAGTTGGAACATGAGATATTTTGAAGTTTTGTTTTAAAACTTGTATTATGTTAAATATCATTGGGTACTTTTTGTTATCTTTGAAAAGCTATTTTTGATGTGAAATTGTGTGAAGGCCTGATTGGCAACTTTTAATGTTTTAGAAATTTTTTTCTGAAACTAATGTGTTGTATGGGCCCAGGGGGCATGATGGAATGTTTGGGAAAATGGATTGAAAACCTAGGTAGTGTGAAGGCCCAATTGGGATTTTAAGATTATGTTGAAAGTGTATTTGAAAATGGAAGATGGTGGATTTCATGTGATATTAATTGTTGAATAATCATTCTTGTGAAATAAATGGTTTTGTGTGTGTGTGTTCATGATTATTGGATTATTTTGGAGACCACTAGACCTTGGGATGGGATCCCCTATAGTGGCTCGTGCACTAGAATGTTGTTGGTATTGAGTCAAATAGAACTTGGGATACTTTCCCCTCTAGTGGATCATGTATGAGAACGATGTTGGTTGTGGTTTTTGTACCATGTTTCACTAAGTATTATTATTATCATGGGATTCTTGGGATTTATCTAGAGATTAAAGAGACGGTTTCTTTTCGACCCCGATTAAACGGGTTGGTACCCCCATTGACTTGATGGGGCTAGGTGGGACGTGCCAATATATTGGCTAGTTAGAATATATAGTTAGTTATTGACTATGCAACTACACCATATGTTGGAAGGTGAGTCCAAACTAAGTATGTCCAAGGATTTCCTCTAGAGATGTTCAGGAAGTGTTCATGGTCTACTATTCTGTATGTTCTATTTATTTCTGTTGAATTTTGGATATTGTCTTTTCTAGTTTTTTCAGCCTATTCTATTTTATTTACTTTTTGAATAACCCCTTTTTGGTTACTTGGTATGGATTGAAAATGAGATTTGGTTTTGAACTGGGTTGTGAAAAGTGGAATTGTTTTTTAAAATGAAATCAATGTGTTCTTTTAATGAAAAATGTATAAATCTTTGTTTAGTTTTTTAAAATGACTGAGATCTTGTTTTTTGAATTTTTTTCAAACTAGTGTTTGTTCAATTTTTTGGGAAAGTAAATGCATGGACACTGTGGTGATTACCTACAGATCTGTTTAAGCTCACACCCTACTCACTCCACTCGGCATTGGTAGACCCGAGGTGTTTTTTAGGTTTGGGTTTCTAGTTTTTTTTTCCATTGAATCTTGTCGGTCTTGTGGTTTTTTTTAACCATGAGGTCACATGAATATCCTTTTAGTGTGGTTTGGTCTTAGTTTTTTATTCAGTTTCAATTTTGTTCATTTGTTGTTGTATCTGGATCCATTTTTTATTTATTGTTATTCAGTTATTTTTGTTTATCCTGCTTTCTCATCTTGTTTATTTTATTCTTTTTTGATTGGAAAAATCATTCCCATTATGATTACTTTGATGCCCAACACTAGTTTCTTTCCCGTGGGGATCAGGAATGCCCTTCAGGCCATTTCTCAAACTAGGTCAGGTGTCAGGTTGGATGGAACCCTGGCTTGGATCATGAAAATAATCATTCTATGATGATGATTCCTTATTTAATCCATAAATTGATCTCTATATATTTCATACTTCATTAGAAATCATAAAAATTAAAAATTGTTCTCATTGTGTCATGTATACATCTTCAACCAACTTCTCATTCATGAAAAAAAATCATCCATTTTACAAATATCATAATCATTGAAAGTTTTTTGTCCCATTAATCTTCTAATATATTTTGGCATTGTTATTGGTGATAAGGCTTCATCATTGTTAATTCCTTGATGTTTTATGAAACCCCTTGTGAACAATCCTTATTTATCAGTATTTTCTCAACTATCCATGTCCATTTTTTCTGGAATACTCAATTACACCCAATATTATTTATAATAGTTGTGGGGTATACCAAAGTCCAAACATAATTTTGGTAAATGGAATGCATTTAAATATTAAATGATTGTTTCCATTTGGTAAAATATTTTCTATTCACTGATTATTTATATTTTATAGGTATATCATCTTCTCCTGAAGTCCACTTAGTGGTGACCTGAAGATAGTTTTCCACATGACCTCTAGTGTGGCTCCCGATATTCTAGAGGCTGCCGAATAAAAACAAGGGACTAGGTTATTTCTTTGTGGAGATTATTCCCTCATATATCAGATTTTAGCACAGTAGTAAATAATAATAGTAAGCCACAGAAACAGAATAAAAGGTAGTGGAAAAATAAAACATTAACAGGAAAAAAAGCAAAATAATAAATAGATACAAATTTATGATGATGGTAATTTATCTATACAAAATGATTACATGAGATATAGGGGAGTATTAATATTCCACATTCTATATGAAAACACACAAAAAAATATAAAAATGTCCAGAACTAGCATCAGGATCATAGGATCAATCCTTTGCACCCATACTCCATCCTAGAACTCAGAATCAAGTATCAAAAGTCATGTGCTTCCCTTTATCTATAACTACAATCATAAAGTCTTCTTGGGTAACAAGGGTTTACCAAGTCGGATATGAGATATACTCAGTAGGTCACCACCAATGGTTTCTAGATATATTCATTTCATTCATATAAAATTATTAGTGTTCCAATAATAATAAATACTAGATAATAAATAAATAAGTATATCGGTCTGAGTTCATAATGGGATACCCATACAACTCTATATTCTTCTTCTAAAGCCAGATGTCTCTATTCCATGGTGGCCAGCATATGTATGAAAATTTTTCTACAATGCTGATATAGAATAAAGTTTCAAAGGGGTGAACTATTCCCAATCATGTGCTTTGGTTATGCGGATGCATCCCTAGAAAAATCATTTACACATTATTTATTTAGTTTATGTGTTAACATTAGAATTAAATAGAGGAACCCTAAGCCCATATAAGGTTATCCAGAATGAATCCCAAGTATCACTCTAGGGGCACAACATATACTCAAATTTTATGGGAGTTAGTCCAAGGAAAACCAAAAATGATATCCCAAGTATCACTCCTCTACAGGATGTTAAAACAATAAAGAACTCTGGGTATATACCTAGTAACTCACATAGGGGTCTGAGTCTCACTCATGGAATGGTACAACCATCTTGACACTGAGCCCCTCCACAAGGTATCCCCTAGGAAATATAATGCATTTAGGGGTATATTAAATGAACGATGAGTTTGTTTAAGTCATACCTAGTATCTCCCCTGACATATTTACACTTCTTTAAAAATACTAACTATAAGGCATGATGATCCCATCCAAGACGTCCTTAAGTCGAGACCCTTGTATCAATATTTTCGAACGTGGGGGTATGATTTGGATATAAATATCATACCATTTAATAAGTAATACACTTATAACATGATTAACAAGTTATAAAAAACACTTAATCAATAAATTCAATTATAGCATAAGGTGTTGGGTCCTAACTCATGGTCTACCATTCCTATTAATTAAATTCATTAACTCGTGGAATTTATTACAAGGAATTATATTTCAAGGGGGTATTTAAAAAAATTATGATAAAGGGGAAATAGGTATATTAGGAAGCGACACACCCATAGGGGTGGACCAAATCAATAAGATCAACCTAATGGTTGATTCTCCACTTTCTGGGGTCATATTGGACATGGTAACACATTAAAGTTTATTAATTGAAAAATTTAGAGGCATTTTTGGAATGTTTTGGTGTTTTGAATAATGTATCATGTTATAAAAGTGATAAAACTTGAGGGAAGTAAGTTATACCACCAACCTTAGGTTTGTAGCGCTCTCTTCAACTAGTGTTGGCCCATGAATCGAGCTAGAATGGGAGATATCATAAGAATCTTCAAATTCCCTAAAAATGGGGAAAATGATCACACACAAAATAGCATAACAGTGTATAAGATAAACTTTGAAAATAAGGAATATCATTAAAGATATTCCTGTTATCTCTCCAATGCATCTGATGGTGGAAGTAATAGATATCACATGAGGGAGATATCAAAATCCCAATATGTAGAAGAGGAGGAGAGCTCGTGTGTGGGGAGGGATTCCCACTAGAGGAGAAATGAGGGTAAGATTATTAAAAACATTTAAAATGAAAAACATTAATTTTATATTCATTTACTAGGACACATTTTTTGGTTGCACGGTTGGCCAAACCATGCACCAACTATAACCCCACACTATCTAAGGGGACCCCTTGCATGAGCTTGGTGTAGGATTTGACTAACTTTGTGAAAGACGTACATGAATCCAATATCACCCTAATTTTGTAATCTTACACATGTGTGATCCCTGGATCACATGATTTCATAAAAATATGTTTCCTTCTTCTCCCCTCTAAAACCTCTTGTATGGTTAGGATAAACCATGCAGGCTGGGTGCCACAATTTCTGCTAGCTATGTTGCCCAGCCTGTTTCTTCAAATTATGGGGCTTTAGGCTTTGAAAAATTCCGAGAAACCCTCATGATTTACATGAATCCATTAATTACCACTACAAGCTCCAAATTATGGAATTTAAGTTTAAAAAATGATTCATACCTTCATGAAGTACCAGGGTGTTATAACATCCCCTCATTAAAACAACTCATCCCTGAGTTTCCCTTCTGAGGGTGGTAAAATGTCATATGAGAAGAGTTCTACATGCTACAAATGTACATTGGCCTTTCTCATCCTAAACATGTCCTTGTTTCCATAGAACCCGGACCCATGGAACTAGATTTCCTTGAAGATCCTTTACGGTCAATTCAATAATACGTATTAGATGTTACTCAAAGGACGCATCCACCTCCAACTCAATGTCCTTAGGTTTTAACGAATGATACATTTCATCATGATACCAGTAAAGTTGAGATGTGTGGAATAAATTATGCATGTAATGGTACCTCTGAGGTAACTTAAAATGATAGGATACTAGTTTGACTATCTCCATGATATCAAATGTCCTAATATAATGGGATGGTGGCTTTCCTTGTCTCTAAATACATCTTTGACCCAATCTGGGTAAAACTCATAGAAAGACCAGATGTCCCACCTCAAAATCCAAAGGAAAATGGTGATGATCAGTAAAATACTTTTTCCTAGACTGATTTGTAACCATAAATTTCTAAATCATCTATACTTTCTATGAAGTCTCTTGAATGATATGAGGGACAAATAGTGTTTCCTCACCTGCTTTTAACTAACATTGAGGTGAATGGAACAATATACCATAAAGGGACTCATATAGAGCCATATGAATTGTTTCTTGATGGATATTTTTATATGAAAACTCCACAAGAGGTATGTTTTTCTCCCATGAACCACCAAAATCAAGGATACATGCCCGTAGCATGTCCTTTAACACTCTCATCAACTGATCGAACTGCCCGTCGGTCTGATGGTGATAAGTTTTAATCAAGATAAATTTTGAACCCAATTCATTCTACAGACCCTAGAAGAAACATGATTTAAAGTGGGTGTCTCAGTTCGATGTGATAGAATGTGGAAATCCATGTAGGTGAAAAATCTCCAAGATATAGAGTCTCTCAAACTCATTCACTGAGAAGGTCCCTCAAATCAGCTGGAAGTGTATAGCCTTAGTCAACCTATCGTTGATCACCCATACTTCATCACTACCTCAAGGGGATATTGGTAATATCAACAAAAAATTGATACTGTCATTATTTCATTTCCACTAAGGAATTGATAGAATCTACATAATTCTTACATGTCACTGGTGTTCTACCTTCACCTGCTAATAGGTGGAACACCTCGTGATAAAACCTGCAATATGCCTCTTCATACCTAGCCACCAATAATGATGACATATATATCAGTACATCTTGGTAAGCTCAAGGTGAAATTCCCATATAGAGGAATGATATTCCCACATCAACTCTTCTAATATGTCAGCAGGAACCTAGATACATCTAAAAAATAGAGGGATCACATTTTAGTCAACAACCCAACCAGACGGTGGGTTCTCGCCAGAGACACTCACCCTTCCGATGAGTCCCTTGGGATCTGATAGCTATCTCATCTTAACCAACTCTATAAGTGAGTATGTAACTATTATAGATACTAAATAAGGTTACTTGAGTTGTTCCTGAACCTCTAGGTTCATCTCAGAAAATAGATCTAAAAACTTTCACTCACTACTTGCCTCCTAGATGGCTTGTGTCTAAATCTTCCCACTCAATGTGTCAGTCATGTATTTACCCTTTCCAGGTGTATAATAATGCTCAAAGTTGAACTAATATAGGTATTCTACCCACCAACGCTACCTCAGATTCATGTATCTTTGTTTGGAGATATATTTGAGACATTTTGGAACCATATAGAAAGGGTGTGTAATTCATCTAGAACATTTTCGAGGTAGTGCATAGTGTGATTCAGATTGTGAGTTCTCAACTAGTAGGACCTTTATGTTATAACTTGATCTTCATAAATAAAAACTACTCCTAATTTAGTACCTAAATCATCACAATAGATAGTATAGCTTTTACCTAGCTCTGGAAGAATCGGTATTGGCACTGAAGTCAAACTCCCTTTTAACTTCTAAAAAGATATCTCACAAGCTTCATTCTAGATGAATTACACACCCTTTATAGTCAAGATCATAATAGGTTCTACTAGACATGAGAAATCCTATATGAATCACTTGTAATATCAAATTATCCCTAAGAAGCCTCCTATATTAAATACATTCTTGGGATTCTCCCAGGAAACCAAGGAACTTACCTTCTCTAGGTCAATAGATACTCCTGCCGTTAAAATGACATGACCCAAGAAGTTAACCTTATTAATCCAAAAGTGGAATTTTATGATATTTTCATACATATGGTGCTCTCTCGGTGTATTTTTAATGATCTCAAGATGGTTGGATGGTCTTTTATAGTGCGCGAATACACTATTATGTTGTTAATGAAGACTACCACAAATAAATCCAAGTACGGGTATAAAACCCAATTCATTAAGGCCATAATAACTACTGGAACAATAATAAGGAAAAATGGGGTAACCAAATACTCATAAAAGACATAACTTCTTTAGAATTCTATATATAGTGACTCTGATGGTCTCACAGGGACCTAATGGTTGCCTGACCTCGAGTTGATCTTAAAGAAAACTATCACTCCTCATACCTGGTCTAAGAGGTATTCTATACAAGGTAGTGGATACTTTTTCTTTACTATAATCTAGTTCAACCATATATATTTCATGCACAATATGAGGGTATCATATGCCTTATTGGAAAAAATGATAGGTGAACCCCATGGCGAAGTGTTGGGTCGGATAAAACCCATTACCTCTAGATCTTCTAGTTGTTTCTTAAGTTCTTGAAGCTCTATAGGTTCCATACTATAGGGAGTAATGGAAACCGGTGCTACACCTTGCATTAGATTGATGGTGAACTCAACCTATCTTTTAGGAGTTAATATAGAGAAATCATTAGGGAATACATCCCTAAAAGGATTCGCTGTAGAGGGGAATTCTACAAACCTCATTCGCTAATCACTCATGAAGAGACTAACCATTTGGGCAATTGTCCTACCTAGCCCAGTATGCTTGGATCTAGCTCAACTTTCCTGGATATCCCATTCACCCGTATAGATATATGTCCTTCCCTTGGGTAAGGTAAATGACACCGCTGGTGATAGAAATCAACATGGGCATGATAAGGCATAAGTCAGTCCATATCTAGAATGACTTCAAAGATGTTCATCTCAAGGATGAAGAAATTCCATAGGAAATGATACCCGCCTATCTTAAGGTGGAACTCCTTGAACTAGAATATACCCTCTCTTAGAACCCCGAATGGTGTTTCAAGTGTCACAATGACACTGAAGGGCTCTATCACTAGGCCCAAACCTCCCACAATTGTAGAAGATATAAAATAGTGTGATACAACTATATCAAAAATGGAAGAAACTAAAGTTGAAACAACCATAACTGTACCTCATAAATTATAAGTACCTGGAAACTGTTCCTCATGTGTAGGTTGTAATACATGTATACAACCTGAATCACAACCCTAAGATTCAACCTGACAAACCTAGGTTGATCCACTCTATTAGCATTGAACCTCTGATGTCAGACTACCTCATCCATGGCCACCTCCTCAACCTGAACAACTAGGAGTATACCAACCCACAACCTAATGTGGAATTAGTGATCTTTTACCTGAAATAAGTGTCATCATAGATCACTTCTCATTTGATACATGAGGAAATGTTTAGAAGAAACGTTTTAGGTGACCCATCCTTCTGCAATCTCAGCACTCGATTTTGTTCCTCGTGCATTGTGGCTTTTCCTATCATGACCTACCACACTGGTGATGCACCACATAACTACCGGTGCATGCAATATAGATGTAACTTCCCCTACTTACTCCATTTAAATGAAACTTCCTTCCACTAGATAAACTAGCACCCTACATAGAAGTTGAACCGACCAAGCTCACATTGCTAGATTCTCTCAAGTTTCACTCAGTGATGAGGGCCTAGTTCACTATCTCTGAAACAATGATCAATCAGAAGACTTTCACCTATAATCGGATGGCATATATAATCTCATCCTCAAACTATCTCATTGTTTTTATCTCATCACAAATCAAGGTCGGTGAAAAATGTTTTAATATGTTGAAGTAACTTGAATACTCCATCACTAACATGTCAACTTGTTGCATGTGCATAAAATCTCAGGCACGGTCTATTATCAATGTTTATAGAAAGAAGTAGTTGAAAAAAGATGTTTCGAAGTCCCCAAAGACAATACCCTATTGTCAACCAGCCTGAGTGAGGACATCCCACAAATTCTTGGTAGATTCACAAACATATAGGTGGAAATATTGACGCTCCACTCTGGATACATATACATATATATATATATATATGTGTGTGTGTGTGTGTGTGTGCTCAAAGATAGACATCATGGACTCTATCCATGACTCAGTATCCTAAGGACCTCCATCGCCCAATATTATGGGAGGAAGCATCTACTGGAATTCCCAGGTCAACTCTGCCATAGTATGATAAGTTCAATGAGCTCCATTTATAAACTTCATGAAGTATAACAATCTATCATGAAAATAAGAATTATTACTCGGTGGAAAATATGAAGGAGGTTCCTTAGGTGGCACTATAGAAGATATCACTGGTGGCTCATGGCCTTCCACTTTCAGAGTATGGTCATCACCACCTTTATAGATTATTACATGAGGAAATCGAGGCATCATATGTCTAAAATTTACAAGTGCATGCCTTATATAAGATTAAATAGATAATAAAATTAAAAATAAGTAAAAGATAGGTACACAATATTCCTACAATAAGTCACACCTCTTTTCCTACTCTTAAATCCAGCACTATATGATGAAAGAGTCAAAAAAGTAACATGCAAGACACATCTTACTTCCCATAACTAAGATTGGGTCAAGGTAAAGGTCTCACATGGAATAGAAAATTTCTCGATATATGGAGTTTAAAATGCAAGGTATAGAGGAAAACACCCTTTCATTTGGAATCCCCATATAGAGGTAACAATTTATTTTTAAAGATTTAATTCATTAAAATTTATCTTTATTTATAAGAATATAGATATCTCAATCCAAGTACTTGCATCACCAATTCCAAATTTATAATGACCCAAACTCTTTATAAAAAAAAGGCATGTCAAGTAACTCTGACCTTACCTTTACATCCTATAGCAGGATGTAATAGGTTATGTATAATGATTTGATTGAATGAACCACCATTATAAATTTATAAAATAACTTTATTCTTAAATTAACATTGGAATTCACTAATCAAATCAACTAATTTGTAAGCTCTTAGAACCGATGGTTCATGGCTCAAATGTGGCATAATTGGTTAATTAAGGTGTCATCATAAATATATGCAGGAAAACACTATTTAGATTGATGTAGTCGCTTTAATTAACTCAATTATGTCAACCCTATAAGAAACATTAGAACATTGCAATATATAACAACATGTAGCTCATTGACTAACTAAAAATTAAATTTTTATTTCAAAAAAACTTTTGGGGAAAATGTGGGAAACCCAGAATACAAGAAATGGCATAGATATAGACTAAAAGGAACTGCCCCTCCCTAGAAACTACATTGTTATTCAAGAATTCACCTCACATGAAAACTCAAAAAGTTGTCCCGTGCAGAGTTTCATAGGCCTAGAACCGATGTCAAAGCCATACCCTCTCATTCAACCAAATCCAAATGGTCATGAACAAGTGAATTCGTCATTCTTTGAATCTTCATCTGGAGTTGATCTTTGTAGAGTGATGGTTTCAAAACATAGAATTAAACCAAAAACCAAAAACTACCACAATCCCACCCATTTCCAAATTCAAAAACGACCATAGAAAACTTTCCAAATTTCAAATCCCAAAAGACACCGAAAAACCATGAAGCATATAATTTCCATCAATATTCCTTAACTAGTCGCTTGAACTCACATCCCAAATAACCAAGGAGACCACCATGCTGATCCACCTTAGAGAGAAAGGGGGAATCCTGGAACCAGAGTAGAGAACCAAGAAAAATAGAGAGAGGATGATTTTCTAGTGAAACATCATCTTGTCACCATTGTGTCACCTTTTCCATCAACACATCAAATCGAGACCCAAAGACACTAACTTATTCATATTGTTAAACATAAAAATGAAAATTAGAAACACAAAGGACATCGAAACTGGCTCGACCTCGTTGACCACCATCTTGAAATATCTTGATCGGAACACACGAACTCCTTATTAACGGTAGAAGCAACAAAAAACATCAAAAAACCAGAACCCTCTTGACCATGAAACATCATAAGACTAAACCCATGAGCCACCGGAAAACCAGATCTGAAGCACCATTTCATAAGAGGTAATCACACAGAAGAGACAACATACCAGATCTAAATCAACCATTAAACCAAACCGAAGCAACATCAAAGAGGTGTTTGACCGTCGTCGATGCTAAGAACCACGCCGTCGTTGAAACCCTCACCATCGCAGAAACCCAAGCCATCGATGACCCATCTGTTGGAACCCCAACCATATATATGGTTGATGTCCGGTAGGGTTTCCAGGCTTCGAGAAGCTCCAAAGGCATCATCGGCTTCAAATCGCCATCGACCCCTGCCACCAATGTATGCCATATCCATGAATGCCAGATAAACCAAGAAAACACCGCCACGTTGGATACTTCGTGAAGAAACTCACCACCATAGAGTTGTCTGCGCCGTCACCTGAAGAAAATGCCTCTGTATAGGAGTCTCCCGGACGAATCTCTCCACCAAGAGTCGTCCTTTCCATATCACCCAGCATAGAAACCCTAGGGCACTCTCGATGGAGGAGCTCCCTATAACACCCCTATATGAACAACAAAATTAGGTAACTCACTGCAAAAAAAAATGAAATATAGGAAATTCTTGCAGAAATATAGATATGAAATGGCATACTGCATGAAATTCAAGTGTAATGGTTCCTATAATGATTCATGATTTTATATACCCTCATATCATCCAGACAGTGTAGAATAAATCACATTATAATAATATTAACAATAATAACGGCACAAAACAATTGCATCATGTAATGGTAAAATCCGTAAAATTTTAATAGGCACATCCAATAAAAGTATTAACCCATGCCATGTAATTTGGTTTTTTTCCTACATGAGGGTTATCTACTCCTAGGGAAAAGCTCATTACCAAATTCAAATACTCTTGTTCTTCTTTCTAAAACCCAAATAGTAAGACAAAAGTAAACTATTCTCTAATACCACTCTATAGTGTCCCACTCTGGATGCCACTTAGTGGTGCCCTGAGACATTTGGCCACTTACCTTCCAGTGTGTCTCCCCACATACTAGAGTCTGCTGACTAATAGTAAGGGCCTAGTGTGTGTCCATGGGGAGACTAATCCCTCATAGATCAGAGTTCAGCATAGTGGTAAAGAATAATAGTAAGTCACATAAATAGAATTAAAGGCAGAAGCATAATAATACATGAACAAATGGAAGTCAGATAATAAATAGATACAAAATGATGATGATCATCAAGTAGCTATACAAAATGAGTGCATGGGATACATGGGAGAAGTAATATACCACATTATATACAAAAAAAACACAAAAAGAACAACAACTACAACAACTAGAATCTCAAGCATAGGCTCGGTCCTCTACACTCGTACTCTATCATAGAACTCTGTATTAGACATCAAAAGCCGAAAGACTCCCTTTATCCATATCTGCAATCATAAAGTCTTCTTGGGTACCATGGTTGGCCCAAGTAGTGTAACAAACCAGGTACTTATAAAATAGTTTATTTTCATTCTGGAATAAATAGTTAAATTTATTATAAATTTATAATTAAATAAGTAGTATTTATTGAAATTAAGGAATTTATAAAAATAGAACAGTAACCTCACCAATGAAAGTATAAATAAAATTTATGTATCTTATAAGTGAAAATATTGAATATTTATATCGTGGAATAAGTAAATCAATGTTTTGAAAATGATAAATTAAGTGTTGGTATTTTTGTGAAATGTAAATGTTTATTTACAATTTTATAATTAATATAATGATTTAGAGGAAAATATATTTTCATAAAATAGATTAATAAATTATTATTTTGTTTTATTTTAATTTTAAGATAATTTTATGTGAGCATAATTAATTTTTCAAAGTGTCATAAAATCAGTTATAATATTAAAATTAGTGTTTTTCAAATAAATGAGCATTTTAATTAAAAATTAAATTTCTCGTATATAAAAAATTATTTTCAAAAAATGGAGTCTACTTTTGAATTTTTCACATAGGAAAATGGTTATGGTAAATTTTTGGGATTTTTCTGAAATAGTTGAATTTTTAATGAATAGTGAAATAAGGTAATTTACGATATTTAACATTATAAGTTAAATAAATGAATTTTTTAGTCATTATTGGTTTAATAAACCATTATTTATAACTCACATTCACTACTTACTATACTTATTTACAATAATAAACACTATTTATAGTCTAGAGAATAAATAAAAAATAAATGAATAAAAAAATCAAAAACATCCTCTCCCTATAAATACCACCATCGCCACATCTTCTCCCCACAACTCTAACCCTTCAAGAATGTCTAAATTAGGCCCAAATACCTTCCCAATACTCTTACCCATGTACAATACCTGATGGTATCACCAAAATACCAAAATCAATTTCCTTAAGGAGGATTTTAAGGAGACAACATTCAAGAGGTAAAAATACTACATTCCTTCTCTTAAATTCTCTCTTTCTTTCTTTATTTCATTATAATAATATCCTCACATACACTATCCAAAGTTACATTATAACTATAGTGAAATATTTATACTATAATTTTATTTTATTTTTATTTAATATCCATCATCAAAACTCTCCTCTTCTCCTCTTATTCTAGAAAGTGAAAACATCATCTCTAACGTGTTGATTCACCACCTTCATGGACGGTGAGTTTTTATTTTCTTTTACTACCTTGAAGGATAGTCATAAAAACATTATTATGGTTAAAAAATATTTTAATATGTATATTATAACTTTTTAAAAGTTCTGGAACTAATTTATAAACATAATATTAAATAAAACAAAACCAATTTGTGATGGTTGGAAAACCCGCCAAACATAAACCAAAATTTTATCATTAATGTTTTATCTAATGAATAAAACTCACCTAAGAAAAAAAAACTATATATTCTAACCTTTAAAATTATGAAATTGTATTAATACCATTTATTTCAAATTCTTTAGTATTATTTCCATTTGATAAGAAAATTCACAATGAACCGACCATGAAACCATGAAATGAACGCACCTGAAACAATGGAAATAAAAAAATATTATTAATAAATTGGTGAAAATATGTTATAAAAATATCATATAAGATATTATAAATATTAATATAATTAATTAATAAATTAATAAAACTCTTTAAATTATTATACATGAGTACTAAACACATTTATATAAAGTCGAACCTAAGGTAAGGGCCTTTCCTTTAAAATCCTTTTTAATGTCTCTTTTTAAAAAATTAAAAAATAATGTTTTTTAATATATATATATAATGAGAGGGTTTTCCAGATTTTATGACTCCTTATTTTTTTAATCCTTAATTAAATTATTTCAAATATATTTTCAAATAATTTTTTTCCCTCTTTATGTCTGAAGTATTCTATTAAATAAGTGATTTTCTTCAAGAAATGTTTTTATGATGCAAGTATTCATGTTTTATGTTTTTTTTCTGGTTGTTGAGAATTTTTTATGATGATGGGTTCTTCCATTATAAACCAAATATTTGTGGTTCCATTATATCCCTCCAATTCATTGGGTATGTTGTAAATTGACTGGAATGGTTATTCTAAGTGTAATTGTGATAGTTACATAATAAGGTAGTTGTGAGGGTTACGTTGTAAGGTATTTGTGAGGGTTAAAAATCTTATGGTATCCATAAGGGTTACAATAATAAGTAATTATGGAAATAAAAGTATGACCTAAGTTACCTAAATGGGTTTTTTACTCTTTTAATGTTTTATGGAAACCTAATGTTTTCACAAAGTAAGTATATTTTACTTTTAAGGGTGAGAAATATATATTTAGTGTGTTTATAATTATTTATGTAATAATGGTTTATTTATTTATTTTTTATGTCCCTTAATAATATTTTTGTGCTCATACCATGTTTTAAAAAAATCACATGGATTATGGTTGGGTAAGAAAAAATAAGAATCCAAGATAAACATTGTGCAGATTTTTCATGAAACAAATTTATGTTTTTTAGACATTTTTATTATGGAAAAAATGGATATTGTTTTATTAGTATCCACTTTGTATGCTTGTGGTTTATTATTTATTAATTATTAACTAATTCTATAAAACTATAAACCTAAAAGATCTTTGGGAATTAAATAATATGAATTCTAGTCTAAAGTCACTATAATATGTAATGTTTCAGATTAGATCCTTACAGTTGGTATGAGAGTAATGTTTAGATAGATTTAGGGGTTAGGATAACTTTAATTGGATACCCATAAATTATATTTTATTTATGGTGAATTTTAAACAATAAATAATTTAAATACTACCATGTTGCTTCTTATAAGATATTTCTATTCAGAATGGTTTTCCATAGAAGAAACAAGGAAGATGAAGTAGGAAGGAACTGAGAGAATGATATATTTCTGAATCCATAACCTGGAATGGTGGGAATTATAAATGGGAAGTTTATGATATTAATGGATCAGTTGATGAAAGATATAAATGGAAATGTAATTCATGAAATATAGTAGCCAAATCTGTCACAAAGTAACATGATGATAGTGAAACATTTTATGAGGTATCACCCTCCTTCTTTCAGTGGATCTTCTAACCCAATGGTGGATAAAGGGTGGATTAAAACCCTTTAAAAGATATTCATTGTCATGGTCTGTTCATATAATCAAAAGTTATTTTCAAAAAAAAGATAATCAAAAGTTTAGTCGTTCTATTTATCATTTTGAAGGTGAATCTGACCAGTGGTGGTAAATGGTTAAGAATATCAGGGAAAGAGAACATATTGATGTCTTAAAATGGAATGAATTTAATAAGGTTTTCCTTGAAAAATACTTTCCTAAAGTGGTTTGACATAGGATGGAATATAAATTACTTGAATTGAAACAAAATGAGTAAGATTGATTGACCGTGTATGAAGAAAACTTCACTATATTAAAAAGGTATTCTCAAAATATTGTTTGGGATCTTGATAGTAAAATCAAAAAAAATTACTCAGGATTGAATCCAACATATCAAAGTTAATTGGATTCTCATGATTTCAAAATTTATGAGAATCTTTTTTGATGTACTGAAAGAGTAAAAATAGAGTTTGTTAATGATCATGTGTACTTTGACAACAAGAAGATGAAAAGGTCTATATGGAATGAAATGGGTAAGAATCAATCAAATAAATCTGAAGGTAAGAAATTTCAAAATCTATTTTGTAGAAAGTGTGGTAAAAATAACCTTAGGGAATGAATTAACAAATTTTGGAAGTGTTCATGATGTGAAAATTTTGGACATATGTCCCAAGATTGCAATGAGAAAGATCTTAGTGTTGGTATGTTTAGTTCTGATAATAAAAATGAAAAGTGTTTTAAATGTGGTGAGATTGGTAATTATGCACATACCTTCCCAACGTAGGATCTAAATGATGGGAAACAACCAGAATATAAGAAGAAAGGTGTAGTGAAATATTTTGTGACTAAATAAGAAGATGTCGTTCCATCTAATGAAGTGGTATCAAGTATATTGTTTTTTAATCAGATTTTGGTAATGTCATGTTTTATACTGGGTCAACACATTCCTTTATTTTAATAAATTTTCCGGTAAATTGGAAATTTCACCTTACTAAATAAAACCATAACTTATGGGTAAAACACCAGGGAGAATATTAAGGAAAAAATCATTATAAGAATCATTCTATTATTGTATATGGAAATATATTACATAAAAACCATATTGTTTTACCTTATTAGAGTTTAATGTTTTTATGGGAATGGAATGGATTTCTATTTATCATGATATGATTGATTGTAGAGCTAAAGAAGTTGTTTTTAAGAAAGAGTTTCATTTTGTATACAAGAATGAACCCATACCATTGATAACATATCAGGATGAAGAGAAACTATTAAAAGATGGAAATGAAATTTATCTTGCACATATTGTTGAAAATAGGCTAACTAATCAGATTAATTAATTTTCAATGGTAAATGAATATCCATATGTTTTTTTATGATTTTTCTGGTGTTATACCTGATTTGGAGGTTTTATTTACCATTGACTTAGTTCGTGATTCCAATCCAATTTCAAATCCCCCTTATCGAATGGCTTAAGTGGAACTTCTAGAATTGAAAAGGTGGTTACATGAGTTTCTTGATAAAGGTTTCATTCAACCTAGCACTTCACCATGGGGTTCTCCTTTTTTTAATTGAAATATGGTTCTATGGAGCCATGAATTGATTGTAAATCTTTGAATAACATTAATGTTAATATTAAGTATCCATTGACTCATATCGATGAATAGTTTGATCAGCTCTTGGGAGCTCAGTATTCTTCCAAGATTGAATTTAGATTTGGGTACCATCAACTGAAGGTGATGGAGGATGAAATTATGAAAATAGTTTTATAGACTAGATATGGGTATTATTAGTTTTTTATTATTCCCTTTGGTTTGAAAAATTCCCCTATTAATTTTATGGATCTTAGAAATAGAATCTTCCAAAAATATTTGGATATGTTTTTTTATTTTTATTGATGATATTTTGGTTTATTGAAGATGTTATGAGGATCTTGAAAATTATATAAGGATTGTTCTGAAAACCCTAAAAGAAAATAATTTATATGGAAATTTAGAAAATTTTATTTTTGGTTACAACAGATTTCTTTTCTTGGGAACATTATAAATAAAGATGGAATAATAGTTGATCCCACCAAAACATAATTTTTTTATTAATGGAAAAAACCTACAAATTTTACTAAGATTCATAGTTTTCTTGGATTATTAGGATATTACCAACAGTTTGTTGAAAACTGTTCACGGTTATCTGGTTTTCTAACTAAGTTAACACGAAAAGGGGTTAAATTTACTTGGTCAGAAGAATGTGATGTTTGTTTTCAGAAACTGAAAAAAAGATTAGTAAATGCTCCAGTTTTGGATCTACCTTCCATAAATGGATACTTATCATCTATATATATGCTTCTTTAAATGTACTTGGTTGTGTTTTGATGCAGAATGATTAGGTAATTTCTTACGCTTCATGGAAACTTAAACCTAATTAGTTAAATTATCCCACACATGATTTTGGATTAGTAATAGTATTTTTCGCCTTCAAAATTTAGATACATCATTTATATAGAACCAAATTTGAAATATATACTGACCATATAATTTTGAATTATATATTCACTCAAAATAAATTGAACATGAGGTAGAAAAGATGGATGGAACTAATAAAGGATTATGATTGTATGATTAACTATCATCCTAGAAAATCAAACAAAGTGGTGGGTTCCTCGAGTCAAAAAAATGATGAAACATTAACCATGTTACATTTGGAACATGAACCCTTGGTTAATGATATGATGAATTTGGTCTTGAAAGTTTTTGGTGCAGGAAATTCCTATATTTTGTTTCATGTTTCAATGCAATCATCTCTATCATAAAAAATTAAGGAAGCACATAAGGAAGACTAAGAGTTATAGAAAAAGGTATAATTGGTTGAAAAGGGTGTGTTTCTAGAATTTAATATTGATAAATATTGGTTTTTTAGATTTTGAAAGATATTGTGTGCACCTTTTGATTCCCAACTAAAGAAGTAATTGTTAAGTGAAGCTCATAGTTTTCTATTTTCAGTTCAAACTGGAAGTACTAAGATTTACAAAGACCTTTGTGATTATTATACTTGGGATAAAATTAAAATATATATCGATGGTTTTACAATGAAATGTTTTAATTTTCAATAGGTTAAAGTATAGATAAAACTACCAAATGGGGGGATTCAGCCTTTTCCACTGTGAGAGTAGAAATAGGAAAATATATCCATGGATTTTTTTGTGAGACTACCAAAGACTTCCCAAGGTAACAATGTGATTTGTTTTATTACTGATGAAGTGAATAAATATTCACATTTTCTTCCCATTAAATATACTATGTGTTTATATCATCTTTTTTAATTGTACCTCAAAAAGATAGTTAGGTTATACGGAGTTCCTCCCCCCATTATATTTGATTGTGATCCTAGGTTCACTTATAACTTTTAGAAATGCCTTTAGAATTCATTGGGAATTGAATTAAATTTCAACACTTCTTTTCATTCTCAATATAAAGGATATTTAGAGTGAAAAATTCAAACCTTAGAGGATATGCTTCAATCTTGTTCAATGGATTACTAGGGAAGTTGGTATCTACATATTTCTTTGGTTCTATTTTCTTATAATAATAGTTTTCATTCTAGTATACAGATGGTTCCTTTTGAATCATTATATGGAAAGTGGTTTTGAACTCTTACATTTTTTAATGACATCAATGAAAGGATGTTTATCATATAAGAATTAGTGGAGGAAGTTTTTGAGAAAGTAAAATTGATCCAGCAACATATATGTATAGCTTAGAGCAGGAAGAAAAATTCTGTGGACAACCAGAGGAAGGATATTTCTTTCATGTTAGGTGACCATGTCTTTCTAAATGATTATCCTTGGAGAATTTTGAAAGGTTTTGGCTAGAAGTGGAAGATTATTCCATGATTCATTAGAAACTATGAAATCTTGGAGATAGTTGGATTAGTTTCTCATATAGTGAATTTACCTCCAAGTTTGTCATTGGTACACAATTGTTTTCATGTTTTTCATGTTTTTGATGTTAAGAAAGTATGTTTTAGATTCTGGATCATAGAGAGGAAGTATTGCATAATATGGTAATTCACTCAGTTAAGGTTTTGTAGAGAAACCACATGTTTGAAGAAGAAATATGGGAATCTGAAAACACTATAAGTGAAATTTATCATCAACTATTTAATAAGTGAATAACAATTGTGGGGAAAAAATTTCTAGAAGAGGGGAGAATGTAACAACTTGAGTACTTATAAAATAATTTTTTTCATTCTGGGATAAAATAGTTAAATTCTTTATAAAGTTTTAATGGAAATAATTGGAATTTATAGAAATTAAGAAATCTATATTAATAAAATATTTAACTCTCCTATGAAATTATAAATAAAATTTATGTATATTATAAGTCAAAATATGATATATTTATATCATGGAATAAGTAAATAAATTTTTTGAAATTGATAAATTAAGTGTTGGTATTTTTGTCAAATGAAAATGTTTATTTACAATTTTAAAATTTATATAATGATTTAAAAGAATAATTATTTTCATAAAATAGATTAATAAATTATTAATTTGTTTCATTTTAATTATAAGATAATTTTATGAGGCGTTAATAAATTTTTCAAAGTGTCATAATATCAGTTATAACATTAAAATAAGTATTTTTTGAATTAATTAGTATTTTAATTAAAAATAAAATTAATCATATTTAGAAAATTATTTTCAAAAAATGGATCCATTTTTTAATTATAGACATCAAAAAATTGTTAGGTTGAATTTTTTGGGATTTTCCTGAAATAGTTGAATTTTTGTGAATAGTGAAATATGATAATTTAGGGTATTTAACATTATAAGTTAAATAAATAAATTTTTTGTGTCATGAATGATGTAAGAAACCATTATTTAGAACTCAAATGAACTATTTACAGTATATAGTCACAATAATCAAAATTAGTGATAGTCTTGAGCCATAATAATAAACAAATGATAAAAAAATCAAAAACACCTCTCTCTCCTCACCCTATAAATACCACCCCTCACCACCTCTTCTCTTAACACCTATAATCCTTGAATCTTGTCTAAATTCTACCGAATTCCCTTCCCAGTCATCTTCCCCATGTCCAACACCTACTATTCTCACCAAAAGACAAAAATCAAGTTCCTTAATGAGGTTCTCAAGGAGACAACATTCAAGAGGTAAAAATCCTCCATTACTTCTCTTTAAAATTATTTATTTATTTCTCTCTTTATTTCTCTATTTCATTCTTATCCTCTACTCACATCCCCATTCCAAAGTTACATGATAACTCCATTATGATACATATACTCTAATATTATTGTGATAATGTAATATCAATCATCAAACCTCTCCTCTTCTCATCTTATTCTTGAAATTGAAAACATTGTTCATGACGTATCGATTCACCCCCTCCATGGACGATGAGTTTTAATTTTAATTTACTAAATTTATATATGTACATGAAACCATTTTTACGGTAAAAGAATATTTTAATATATATATTATATCTTTTTTAATATTCTGTAACTAATTTATATACATAATATTAAATAAAATGAAACCAGTTTGTGATGGTCAGAAAAACCGCTAAAAATAAACCAAACTTTTATCATTAATGATTCATCTAATGATAAAACCTCATATCAGAAAACAAAATGATATATGGGAACATATAAAATTATAAAATTATATTAATACAATTTCTTTTCACTTCAGGATTATTATTTCCATTTGAAAATAAAATCCATAATGAACTGACCATGAAACCATGAAACGAACACACCCAAAACAATAGAAATAACAAAATATTATTAATAAATGGGTGGAAATATGTTATAATAGAATCATATAAGGTATTATAAATATGTATATAGTTCTTTAGTAAATTAATAACAATATTTAGACCATTATACAAGATTTTTTAACACATTTTAAGGAATTCAAATCTGAGGTGAGGGGATTTCCTGTAAAATCATCTTTAATGTATCTTTTTAAAAAATTAAAAAAGATTGTTTTTTAACATATACGGTGTGAGAATATTTTCCCACTTTCATAAAGCCTTAATGTTTTTAATCATCCTTTAAAATATTTCATAGTTATTTTTAATGAAAATGTTTTCCTTTGTATGTGGGAAGTATTCTTATAAAATAAGTGGTTTTTCTAAAGGAATGTATTTATGATGCAAGCATTCATGTTTTATATTTATGTTCTGGTTCTGGGGAACTGTTTATGATAATGTTTGGTTCTATTATAAACCAAATATTGGTGGTTCCATGATATCCCTCCAATGCATTGGGTATGTTGGAAGTTGACCGTAATGGTTATTTGAAGTGTAACTCCAATAGTTACATCATAAGGTAGCCTTGAGGGTTACATTATAAGGTAGTCATGAGGAATAAAAATTATATTATAGACATAATAATTAAAATAACAAATAATTATTTTAATAAAATTATTCCCCAAGTTGCCTAAATTGTTTTTATGCTTTCTATGTTTTATGGAAACATCATATTTTTACAAAGTAAAAAATGTGTTACTTTTAAGGGTGATAAGTATGTATGTCTTTTGTTTATAAGTATTCATGGACTATTGGTTTCTTTATTTTTTTTAAGTCCCTTACTGAGCTTTTTGTGTTCATCCCATGTTTTAAAATGTTATCATAGGTATTAAGGTTGGGTAAGAGAAAATAATAATCCAAGTTGAATGTTGGGAAGGTTTTTCATGAAAAGATATTATGTTTTTTTAGACTTTTTTATTATGTAAAAAATGGATACTACTTTAGTATTATACAATTTGTAAGATTGTGGGTTTTTATGTATGAATAATGACCTAATTATCTAAAACTCTAAACCTAAAATATCTTTTGAACTAAAATAAAATGAATTCTACTCTAAAGTCACTAGAATATGTAATGTTTAAGGTTGGTACCTTACAAGATGTGTGTGAGATGTACTCTATAGGCCACCAACAATAGTGTCTAGATAAATTCAATTTGTACATATAAAATGACCAATGTTCCAATAATAATAAATGAAAGGAAATAAATAAATAAGTACACTCTTCTGGGATCCTAATGGGATACTCGTCTGAAACTACCTGCTTCGGCCTAAGTCGGGTGTATCTAAACTGAGGTGACCTACACATGTATGAAAAATTGTGTAATGGGATAATATAAAATAAAGTTTCAAAGGGGTAGACCATTCCAAAGAATATTATTTGGCTTGGTGGATTCTTCCCTGGAAAACTAGTTTCACATTCTTATTCTTTAGTTTAAGTCTCAAATTTATAATTTCGTAGAGGCACCCTAAGCCCGTCTAAGTTGATAGAGAAGAAATCTCAAGTATCTCTCAAGGGGAACTACATATACCCAAATTATGTAGGATTCCATACAAGGTGAACCTTAAATGAGATCCCAAGTATCACCCCTCTAAAATATATGAAAACAACAAAGACCTCTAATTTTTTCCCCAGTATCTCACATAGGGGTCTGAGTCTCACTCGTAGCTTGGTAAAACCATCTCGTTGTCAAGCTCATCCATGGTGTCTCCCCTAAGAAACTGATATCACTCATCTGTAGGTAGATTAAATTCATAGTTATAATTTCCACGCCATACCTAGTATCTCCCCGGTGTATTTACACTTCTTTGAAAAATTCTAACTATATGGTACGATGAACCCGTCTAAGGTTTACATAAGTCAAGACCCTTATATCTCCCTCGGTATAATATGGGGGTATGATTTTGGTATAAATATCAAACCATTTATCAATAAAAATGATTATAACATGAATTAAAAGTAGTAAAATTCACTTAATCAAGCAATTTAATTATAACATGAGGTGTAGGGGCCTAACCCATGGTCTACCATTCCACTTAATTATATTCATTAACTCAAGGAACTTATTATAATAAAAACCCTCTAAGGGGGTGTTTTTACAATTTTATATAAATATAAAATAGTATTATCATATATATACACATACATATGGGTGGACCAAGTCAATTAGATCAACCCAAAGGTTGATTCGCCACTCGCAGTGGTCGTATCAAGAATGGTAAAGTATTTAATTTAATTAATTAAATAATTTATAGAAATTTATGGAAAGGTTCAGTGTGTTCCATAATTCCTCATGTTATAAAATTTATTAAACTTGAGTGAACATTTTATACCACCTACCTTAGGTTTGTATAACTCTCTTCATCTAATGTCGGCCCATGAATCGAGCTAGAATGGAATATATTGGAAGAATCTTCAAATTCACTGAAATTGGGGAAAATGATATCACAAAAAAATAGTGAATTTTAGGAGAAGATAAACTTGGAAAATAAGGAAATTGATTAAATAGATTACTCTTATCTCTCCAATGCATCTGACGGCAGAAGGAACGGAGATCAAATGAGGGAGATATCAAAATCCATAGATGGAGAAGAGGAGGAGAGCTCATGTGTATGTAGGGTTGTCTGCATGAGAAGAAATGAGGGTAAGAAGATTTGAAACATATCAGGATAAAATTTCCATTTTCACTTCAATTATTGGGATACACAGTTTCTCCACACGGTTGTCCAAACTGTGTGCCAACCATATGCCCCACAATGTCTAAGGGGACCCCTCGCATGTTCTAGGAAAATAGTTTGACTAACTATGCACAATCCATGCATGAAGCCACTATCACCCAACCTCTGTAATCTCTCACGAGTGTGTGCCTCGAATTTTATGGTTTGAGAAAACTGTGTGGCCACCTAATACCCTTTGAAACACCCCCACATGATTTGGAGAAACTATGCGGGATGTGATGCATGGTTTCTATTAGCCATGCGGCCTAGTCTTCTTCTCCAAATATCGGGGATACAAGCTCCAAAAAAACCCAGAAACCCTCATATCATCCTTGAATCCATTAAGTACCATTATAAGGTCCAAATTTAAGAATTTAATCAAAAAACAATTGATCTTTACCTTCATGAAAAATCATGTCATTATAATAGGTTCATTATCCGTAAGGAATAATTTGTCACCTAACTCAATGAAATTAAAACCATATCACTTTGGTTCTCTAACATTAATTTTAGACCTACACATTACTTATGTCTCGAGAACTTATTCTCCTCCCACTATTTCCTATAAATTTTGTTCCCATGAAAAATATTTTGTATCTAGAGCCTTAAATTCAATGAAGTAAATATTTCTCCCACTATGTAAATTTGAAATGTATTCCATTTAAAGAAATATGGCATGTCTTTCCAAAATTAATTTTCTATCTGAGGTTTTATATAGGTAATATCTTTTGTCTTCCTTTGGATAACATATAAATATTCACTTTATGATTCATGATTCTAGTTTTTCATTAGGTATCGTCTTGAAAAATGCCTCGCATACCTATACACATATGTGTGATAAACTATGTTTATTTCCTTACCATAACTCATATAGAATTTGATATTCTACTTTAGTTGGTACTCAGTTTAGTGTATATGTCGTTGTTTATAGTGAATATACCCAAAAGTATAAAGGTATAATTACATGACACATTATCAATCTGATCATGTCTTTAAAGGTACGATTACTCCTTTCACTTACACCATTCCACTGATGTGTATAAGTAGGAGTGGGTTGGGAGACTATCCCACACTCCTTTAAGTGATTAATGAATGGTTGGTTAATATATTATCTGTCTGATATGAGTATAGCTTCTTAATATTTTTACCAATATAATTCCTTACTTAATTATGATATTCCTTAAACATGTTAAAGTAAATTAACTTATACCTCATTAAGAAGATATATGCATATCTAATAAAGTTATTTGTAAAATTAATGATTTAAAGAAACCCACCCCATTTCTTTACTAAAAATAGACCACATGAATTTGTATGAATCAACTCTAGTAGTTCAATAACCCTTTCTCATTTCCTGATTAAAGATAATTTTTTCATTTTCACTTATAAAAAAGTGTGACATACATTTAAAGGTTTTAGCTCAATAGATTCTAAATTCATTTCTTGATATAGTTTATTTAAACAATTTTCTTTTACATGACCAATTCTAAAGTACTATAGATGGGTAGGATATGAATATTGGTTTCCATATTTTTCGTTGATTTCAAAAACTATTTTTTCAAGTTCAAGTATGTATAATCCATTGTTAAGATGTGTCATACCATAAAATATGGTGTCCTTAAAAAAGAGAAAATTTTTATTTCTGAATGTGAAATAAAATCCCATAGTATCTATACTGGAAAAAAGATAATGTTCTTGGGAATCATAGTTATGTAATATCAATTATTTAATATAAGAACCAATCCTATAGTTAAAGTAAGATTATAATACCTAACTACCAAATTTTTTAGTATTTCAACACTGTCTACTGTGATACCCACATCACCCCTTGAAATGTTCTTGAATCTAATTGGTTCCTATATTTGAATAAAAATGTGTGATCCATGGGTTGTATCCAATACCCAACTTGTATAAATAGATAGATTGTATTCAATGAAAAATTTATCTAAATTAGAATTTTCACCTTTCTTCTTCTTCCCAGCTATTTAGTTGTTTTTTGCAATATCCTTTCTTTTCACATTTAATGAAAACATCTTCATGATCATTAATTTCCCTCTATATATTTGGTTTTTTATAGGAGTGGTGTGTTGGTGTATTTGGATTTGGTTTATCCATAAACCCCTTTTACTTGCCCTTCTTTTTCTTGTTAACTATAAGGAATTAAGAGTTTGTGTTCTTCATACCCTTATCATCTTAAATAACCAAATCTAACAAACCAGGAATCACCTTATTCAGGTTATTTATTTTATAATTAATAATGAATATAGTGAAGTTGTGTGGTAAAGATGTAAGTATGAAATCTATTACATGATATTGGTTTTGTTTGAACCCTAGGGTCTCTAGTCACTCAATGTACCCAATCGTCTTGTGTATATGATGTTTTACTTGATTCCATTCTCCGTACTTTCACTATTATAGTATGATATAGGTATTGTAGCTTTCTTGATTTTCTCACTCCTGGTATAATTATATTATTTGAGTAAGAATATTGTATGCATCCTTGTCATCATGAATTTTCTTCAAATCACTAGATATAGATGATAACATAATGCATTGGACATCCAATGTATCATTTATATGCTTCTTATATGCTTCTTTTTATATCTTTATTTCACCCTGAGGAAGATCAATGTGAATTTAGGACCCTAAGGAATAAAGATTCCTTTATTCAAATATTACTATGCGCAAGCACCTATACCAATCCTAAATGTTATTTAAAGTTAGGATATTTTGTTATCCATAATTGATCATAGATATATTGATTTTGTGGAAATTATTTCCACTTTATCGAAAACAAATAAATTTACTAGATTAGTACTCTATTTTGATTACTAATATTATAGATATTATTGAATTATTAATCATTAAATGTATCCCAATATTTTATCAAATCATAATATCCCTCAACTAATATATTCAAAATATTTTATCACTTGAATATTCTAGTTGCAAGTTTCCATTAAAATTTCTCCTTCTAGTATAATATATGGATATGACACTACTCTGGGAGTTTTAAATTAGCCTTTTGGATGATTAACCACATTGACTCATGACTCCTTGATCTGTTGAGTGGATTCGAAAATCCTGTAAATCATAACATTATATTTACTCAAAACTTTGCCTCTAAATTTGCAACAATCATTATATGTATATTTCATTGAATAAAACTTTAGTTAACTTGACCCCACCAATTTTATAATAACTCCCCAATATTTGGAGTCACTCTAAACAATATCAGAAAATCACCTCATACTTATGGGTTTTTTTAATTCAAGTTATGTAATCCATTTGAATTAATATTTCTTTGAATAATTTTAGGTTTTTCTCAGTGAATGAAATATTTTTCAACTTATCAGGATTGTTATTATGTGATCACACTAAAAATTAAACCATACATAAATAAAAAACATTAATCATTCATTTATTTATTTTTATCTATTAAAGATTATTTATTATTATATGTGAGTAAATATAAAATACACATACACAAAAAATATGCATATGATAAATAAATGATGTGGTCGTGAGTTATTTCTAATAGTTGATTCATAGAGTGGATGATGGATCAACAGAGACCCTAGGGGTAGATCCACGAGTCATATCTGACTCAATTTGTAGTGCTCACTAGATCCAATGCAACCATATCTTTTCTGGTTCATTGCTATACCTTGGTGTGAACTACATATCCTTCATACTCCTCATTATAAAGTAATACTCACTCACTAATGGGTGTTTATGGAATGAGGGATTCATATAAATAAACTCCCTTATTGACACATAGGCTATTATACATACAATGAGGCTGAGTGAAGATTCATAGATCTTTATTTATTAATTAATTATTAAAAAATCACATTGAAATATTTAAAAAATTAAATAATAAACATCAAACATACATTGGACGGTTTAGATCATGATCAGTTGACATGAATTAATCTTTCATAATAAAATTTAATTTGCAAATAATTATACTTGAGACAATTAATTATGAATTAAAATAAATTAAGATAATTTTAATTCATAATCTAAAATTATAATGGCCTTGGAAATTCATTTTTTAAATTCCTAATTTTTTAAACCATTCTTAGGAATTTTTTGGATTTCTTTGGGAATTATGTATCAGGTATTCCATATAAGTGTGCAGGCGAGTGAAAATAAATTTTTTCCATTAAATCAACATAGAAACATTAAATATGATACTAGAAGTACTTGATTATCAATGATATGGTCTCATGTAATTTAAACAATAATGAAAATTAAATTGAACTAATACCTCATTCGGTTTTTAATAATTAACACATTTCATTCATCATCGATAATCAATTCTTGAGGGATATGAATTGATAACCCTCTAGATAATACAAAATCACTTCATAATCTTTTCACTACATTGATAATTGAAGTCTCGGTGCTAGTTAATATATGAAAAGAATATTTCAATGTACTCATGATTTCAAGAGAACCAATTACTTGATTTGAGAAGGAGATCATGGATCTAGGTGCTCTAAAATCTCCTTTCTTACTCTAGGAAATGTGAGAGATGATGGAAAATATATAAAATTCATGGGGGAAATAGTACCTATGAATTTTAGCTTATTTTTTTATATATGTAGGTTAAAAGTCATTAAAATTACACTTTGTCCCTTTAATAATTTTAGTATTCTAAATACACCATATATGACACTTATGACTTAATAAACATGCCATAATGGTCTTAAAAATTTAATCACTTACTTATAACATCAATATTATGTTACCTAACTTTCCTCATTTCTCTCAAAAAATATTTAACAAACCTTGAATAATGAATATTCATTTTTAAAATATTTTTCTTGTATTCACTTAATACTTTTTCAATAATTTGAGTTGATAAATTCAATAATTATTATTATAAATATGAATAATATTTAATTTATATATTTTCTAGTGATCATTTAAACACATTCATTACCAGACCCCTATCATGGGGCCCACCATGTCATAAACTCCAATTCATTAGAATTGACCAAACTTTTGAAAGAACTTTGTGTGTCACCCTCTAGGCCTTTTCTTGATAGAAGTGAGTGTCACTCAAAAACTACTAGAAATGTCCAACACCATGACAAGGCCCCTAAATAAATAAGTTTACGTCATATAAATGACAACCTTGCCTATGAACATACACTATTTAATATAATCTCTTTTCCTTATGATGTCTCATAAAGTTGGATTCATATCATTTTTCACCATCATTATATGATTTATTTATTCTTTCTTTGACCACACTAAATGAAATTACCTCCATATACCATTGTTATGAATTTAATGAAGGTTCTACCTTCCTGGTTGAAAGGTCCCATGATATCTCTTCCTATAATCAGGAGCAACAAATCCTTTCTTGATTATTCAATCAATATCATATCATTGATGATTAACCTAATGAAATATACCTCTCCCTAGATATAAAATTCCATATTTTTCATCATCCAATAAAGTACATGACCAATGATATAAATTAATAATAATCTCAACTTTTAAGACCAATAAACATGTTCATAAATGGAAACAACCAATGACGCCCAAAATATGTAGTGTTGCAATTAGCATGTTACTACTCATGATATAATGTACTTGAGTTAACTAAGTGAGAACTTCATGACAAGAAATATCAATTATTACGATCCCCCATCACCTCATAGTCAAGAATATTTTGTGTCCCTTTAGAATGATGTATTTAGACCATGGTAAATATGTTAAATATTATTGGCATAGAATCTAGAGGTTCTCATTATAGCCGATGACTTTTATAAAATTTTGATAAAATATGTAATATAAGTACATTTCCATATATATAATACATAAATAAGTAATATTAATATCATGGTAAGTAAAATACATGTATATATCAATTTGTATATATGTAATGGTAATCAAAGTAAACATAGTAGTTTGGTCTAGGGCACCCTCTCTCACTAAAAAAGTAAATAATAACTTTTTATTTTCATTGTTTACATGTTACAATTACATTGTTTTTATTTCATGTAAAATTAAATTAAATTTTGATTGAATACATTACAATTTAAATGAACATATGAATATAGAAATATAAATATGAGAAATGTAGTTATCAAAGAATCATGAATTTAGTAAAATATATTTCATAAACCCAATTTTATAAATAATTATTATTCTAATAAATATAAATAAATTTCATTATGATTCAAAGGTCAATAAGCCTTATTATAAACTACTACTAATGAATACATTATAAGTATATAAGTATAACATTATAAAATCATGACTTGAAATTCAGATTTATTTTCTTACCATTAAAAAATGAAGTATTATTTCATTAAATTATTTCTTAAATATTATGAATTTATAATAAATATATTATTTATATTGGTGAATGTATATGTATAGTAATAATATTAAATATTTATATAATTAATGTTCATAAAAAAACACATTCCACATAAATATTTTCTCAAACTCTAAAATCATGTTTTTCATATGTATTTCAAGTCTTATTATATTATTTATATGTATCATGTTACCTGTAAGTATAATGCTTGTTGGATTTTATGATATATTTGTAATCCAATTTTAAATCTAGCATTCAACGATAATATTTATCTTTTATTTTTACTTTCCATTGATAAAGTAATGAAATCTTGGATATCTTATCATATTCATTTATTTATCAATCAAAGTATTCTATAAATTTATTTAATTCAAAAATAAAAATAAAATGAATTATATAATTCAAATATATGATAAAAATATACACTCAAAATCTGGTATTTTATAGTTAGAGAGTAAATGTGAAAGGCACAAAACTTATATGGACCAACATTTAGCACTAGAAAAGTTCAATACATGTTTTTTGGTCTAAAAATCATGGAAAAATTTATAGAATCTTTATATTTATTATATATATTAGCTAAAATAATTTTTACAAATTACATAATGATGTAATTTAAGGGTACTAAAATCCTTCATGAATGTTAACTCATTCATGTAAAACCTCCTTTATTATTTTGATTATACTGAAACATTTATTCTCTCATATCTAAATGGGAAAAAACATGGCCTACTATGATGGTGTAAGTGTACACTACCAACCAATACCCATTCAATAGAACAACACCAAGAGGAAAATCAAACCTTTTTTATCCATTATCTAATAGTTTAAACTCAGTTCACACTGATGGCATATGAAATAATGGTCCAATACCTATCTAAGATAACATTCCATAAAATATAGTGGATTGATAAAATATTTAATTATTTACATGATTATTAAAAATTTTGATTTACAATAAAACCATTTTCATCTAATTTTTTGATAGATTCAACTACTATGTGTTATAATTTCTGTGTTTTCATAAGTTATTAGAAGTTAGTATTCGAGATGAAATAAATTCTAGATCATTACAAAGAGATTGATAACCGGAACATGAGCCTCAGCCCAGTTGTTGAGGACTCTTAAGTGCATCCAGGAGA
The DNA here is from genome assembly GCA_963277665.1 of Viscum album. NCBI lineage: Eukaryota > Viridiplantae > Streptophyta > Magnoliopsida > Santalales > Viscaceae > Viscum > Viscum album. Next base: position 1,124,984,728 of record OY728121.1, read on the forward strand.
CCGGGGATAAAATCTAGGCGGAGAAATAATTTTCAGGGGTACCATAGAAGTACTGTAGCAGTACTGTATAATTACTATAGCGGGAACTGTGTAGTACTGTAGAAGGTACTATAGTGGGAACTGTAGCAGGCATTGTTTGGAACTATAACAGCAGGGAATTTTCCCCCATTTGGGCCTTTAGGCCACCAATTTGGTCCCTGAGTCTTTTAAGGCCTTCGAGCCACCCAATCCTTCAGGACAGAAAGGCCTTCGAACCACCTCAAGGAATTCGGGTCACCTTAAGTGCTGATGCGAACCAGAAAACCTACAAGGAAAAATCTCTATAAGGAGGATGAGAAAGGGTCTTTCACCATAACAGAAGATACACAGATTTCAATAATGAGAGGGTATGGCACCTACCATCGGGACAAGCCTGTGCATGCACGGGATAGCCTAGCCGAATATCCATGCGAAGGTGGAGAGCTGATTCATGATGAAGATGCTGGGGAGGAGCAGTTCCAAGTAGTTAGTCTAGGTTGTATGTGGTGTTTGAAGCCTACAGGAAATGAATTACTCTAAGGCCTACGGTCCATGTAAAACTTATGCCTACGAGTCTTGTAAGGGTTCCACCTCACCCCTTGAAAGGTGGATTACCAAAAATCAATAAAAAATGAAGGCCTTCAGGCCATTGGATGGATAACCACATTAGAATAATGAAATTTTTTGTTAATTGAATAAAAATAAGTATGGAAATAAATAATATGGATACATCCTATATTAAACTGGAATAGAATAAAAAAAGTGGCTATAAAAAAATTTGGTTGGCAGAATTCTATAAATCAACTAATACTTGGTAGGAATCATCAACTGATCATTAATGATCTACCTATATAGTAGTTTCCACTTTAGATAATGTATGCAGTTTCTCAACAATCATAGTTATTTCCCAACATTTTTTCTATTATTTTCAATTCCATCTATTTTTTTCACCAATTACACTAGCATCGCTACTATGTGAGACTCATACTGCTCGATATCTACTATCTGAACAACTATCCAACCTTGAAGTTGTGATTATTTCACTTCTTTATGATTAAAAAGTTGAGTAATTCAATTCACTAATACTACTGGTGGGGATAAATCCAAGGTTTCCATATCAAGAGGAACATGCCACAAAGGAACTTGATCATTGTGAGTATTGTGAATGACTGGGATATTAAAGCTTCTTAGTAATGATTCATGAATTCCTTCTTCCAGAAATTTATAACCTGTTTCAACACATATAAGTGGGGAACATGAAATTTATTTTATGATATAGAAATAAAAGAGTTTAATTTGATACCTAATATGGGATTTGTAGATTATTTATCAATCCCTATGATTGGACCTTGTTCCTCACCAACAAAATAATCTAACTCAATGAAAATGCATTCCCAGTTTGATTCATTTCTTGTCACACCATAATATTTCTAATTATTTTTGAAAGGTGGTCCTTGTGTTTGAGTAATGAAACCACTCAATGTTACACCCTAATATAATTTAGTACAATTATAATCATATTCCAAGGAAAAACTAATGGAAGCATTTTTTTGTGGTAAGTTAATTCAAATGTTAGTTTCCTTATTCATCTACATAAACCAAAGATATTTCATAAGAATAGGTTGTTACTCATCACACACCCCAAAATAGAGATATATTTTGACTCTCTATACACATTCAAACTACCTATAAAACTGATATGATGGATATAACTCACATATTGAAACTCTATCGACTCAAGCTATGACAACCTAGTCCTAAAATGATATTATATAGGAACCATCATCTACCGTAATAGTGGAATAATTTATCACCACCCTAGTGAGAGTTCATATGTAACAAATAGGAATTGATAATGGTACCTAAGTGCATTAGATAAATAATGGGAATTCATAGTCACTATTCATACACCCAAAATATTCAGTAATGTGTGTATAGATTCAAAATTATGAGATAATGTGGTACTTCTAGAAATATAACCTCAAGATTTTTTATTATCCAAACATATAGGAATATGATTGGGCTATAAGTTCATGTTGAACATTACCATGGTGAAATTTAATGATCACTTATTGAATCCTTCCCATGTATAATAAGATTTATTTGTTTTACCTTTTCTATATATACATCCATATCAAAAGTATTTTACCTAAATTTTGTACAAGCATCATGAGCTAACAATAGGAACCCATTTAGGTGAATCACTAAAAGTATTTCCAATTAAATATTTAGGGATAATTTTAATATTACCCAGTAACCCTATTCAATGTAATGAACTTTATCAAAAATGGAATAATAAGTGCTCTAGGTATCACAGTCATGTTGGGTTATGATTTTCCATGGACTCTTTACTTTTCTCCTTGATCCATGAATCCAAAAAAAAGATTTACATTCAGGAGGTGAATGTGGTATTGAAAATTTGGTGGACCTTCCTCTTAGAATACTCTTGAAAAATTATAGTAACTTTCTTGTTAAAGATATATTTTTTTCAAAAATACCCCTAATAACAATAGATGGGCAGGAACATATCATACATTCCACTGAGAATGGAGATTCTATAAAATTTTTGAATGTCCCATAGGCTAATTCTGACTTCCTCAAGCAACAAATAGAAATTATTGGTTTATAAGAACAACTAGATAATTCACTACAGTATAAGATTAGGATTATTGTAAATTGAAAATTGTAAAGTCCATATCGATCTATCTAATTTGATATCCTTTAATTAGGATTCAAATGTGGTGTAACTTTGATTCACCCCAAATAGGCATGACCACTCTTTAAATAAATTCCATCTAAGAAAAATGTCCCATTTGAGATTCTATCCCTTACTCTGACTCTATATATAAGATAGATTAATGGTAGAATATTCTAAAGTGACTAATTCATGTATTTGAGTTCGGTTATCAATTATCACTACAGAGTGTGTTATATTGTATAGTTCAATATTACCACTTTTATAGATGATTTTAACATAAAAAGATTTGTTTTTCTAAAAAGGGTTTTTGATGGTGTAAACCACATATTCAAGAGGCTGGCAATAAATTCCAAAATTGGGGAATCACTAAGCTGAAAAAAAATATTTATAAAGGAAGCATGTTTCATAATGGCTTGTTAAGAAAGACTTTGCCTAAAAATATTAGTAGTAATTGGTGGCATAGTGAGATAAAACATCATGAATAAAGATCAATATTATAGATCATTTCTTTGATATGTGTTATTATATCCTCCTCAGAAATCATAGTCAATGACTTAGCCATTTCCTATAGAAAATTTGATAAATGGTTAGTAAAATTACTGTAAAATGAAAAAAATATTGTAAATAATCCAAATGAAAACGTAATATAGATAATGAAAATGCACAAATAAAATTTTCAAAAAGTGTAAATATTCACCCAGCTCTTTTTTAGGTGTATTCACCAAGTTATACTTAAATAAGCATGCCCAGTATGACACACCCAACATGAGCATGTCTAGCTAAATACATCGAGGCCTGAAAGAAGACAATGGCACCTGACCTTATGAAACAAAAGAATTTTATGAGGTCAACTAGGGAAACAAGAGTGAGATGTATCTATAATATTTATCTAGGTCATTATTCAATCTTAGGAGATTATCCCTCATAATTATAGAGGAGGACCATAGTTTCCTTTGAATACCACATCGGTTCTCACTACTTATTAGAGTGCGGGATCGTGTTGGATATAGGGAGTGAACACATGTATCAACCAATTCATTTTGTCATATTCTATAGAATGTGCCCACATCTTAAAACTTGATCACACACCCAAATTCATTCCAATTCCATGACACAGTATAATCTTCCATAGAATTTTATTTTTTCATCCTAATTGGATCCAATTTTGAGGGGATTAATTTATAGGTGCTCAAATTTTATTATAGGAAACTCTAAGAATCCTTAATGGAAGTTTTAAATTTTTCAAATAAAAGGAATGGTATAGTTCCCTACCTCATACAAACACATACCCAACCATATGTATGTGTGTATCCTCATCTATGAATGTGCATGCCTTGGTGAAGCTCCATGTGCATCCTCCTTTATCCATGTGTGCACACTCAAAGCTCTGCCTAGGATCCCAAAGTGGTTACAAGTAGTTACCTTGAAAAACCAAGCTCCCATGAATCCATTGGCTATAAAAAAGACCTTTTTCCACCCAATTTCACATAGAGAGGAACCATAGGAACCTAATCACCTAGAAATTTATCTAATATTCTCAGGATTCCTAAACACTCCCTCAAGTAATTATTAAATCAAAAATGAAGATAAGTAGGTGAAATAGTGGTATTTGGTTCATCTAGATATTTTGATGCCCAAATTTTTTTTTGAAAACCAAATTTTATCAAGACTCTACTTAGGATATGGAAAACAACCCCTTAGTGAAGAGTTACTAATAAATAAAAGAAAAATCCACAATATACTCAGGATTCCCCTAAGTGGAGATACACCCAACCCTCATGTACTTAACTGGGTGTGATATTCACACAAGCTTCTCACCTAGAGTTATGTCCAAACTTCAAATGTTATTAAAGAGGACACCCAGGATAATTCATTCAATGGAGTCACACATACCTTTAGGATGCTCCACCTGGGTTCTAACTCACCCAAGATACCTATCTAGGCCACATTAAACCCTCTCATCCTCCTAGCTATTAAAACCTCATTGTAACTATTTTTCCTAGTTATATACCTCAAAAGGTTTAGTTTTACTTGGAATATATCTTGTCCATATGATATACATGATTGTTCCATTTTTTATATTCATGTGACCCTTATTATTTGTATTCCTTTGATAATTAGAGTCTCAAAACCTATATGAGATCTCCCCTAGGTTGTTCTCCCTAATCGGTAGGTTCCTTATCCTATATTCAATAATGTATAACCTTGAAAATAAGGATCCCTACTCTTAGATAATTAAGGAGTGTTTTCCTAGCTCTGATTACCTAGCTTACCCATCTTGGTTGTTCTAAACTAGTCTCATGTCCACCAAACATCCATTCAATTAACTTGGGTCACTTTAATGAATCAAAGATATAAATCAGACTCAAAAATAGTATAAATCCCTTTCATGAATTCCTATGAATCATATTTCAGTTGAAATTATAAAGGGGTTCTCATGTGTAAGTATCACTATAGGCATTACTAGGTATTTTTCCCTAATAGTACTCTCTACGTGACTTTAAACTACTGGAAATTAGTCAATGTTTCATGAAATTAAACTATAATACACAATGATCCTTGATTCATGACCTTAAAAGGGACATAATGGCCTTAAATAGGTTAACTTAAAAATTATACAATGGTCATGGATACATGAAATTAAAAGGCACCATTATAATCCTTATTAAATAACCTTGAAAGGTATGAAATACCCATTGATATTGAACTGAACTATGTGGGTTTTGATTCCATTCATAGGGATGAATAGAAAACCCCTTTCATGGGCCCAATCCCAACTCCACAACATCTTATACCTCCTTTTATGGTGATAAATTTTGTAGTTACCAACAATAATAACTTAAAATATAACATAATTAATAAATGATAGATGATAAAGAACCTCTTATATGATGTTATCACAGATTCATGGTATCAATAGAACACTTTCACAGCAAGGGTAAACACTATTTTTACTGAGAATTATTTTAGGAACATTTCATAAATCTATAGTAGAGTCTAAAAATATAAAATATGATCCCTTATGAGATGATTTGACCTCACATCCTCTTGATTCTGACACAAATCACCCCAAAAAATAATCAAAATGGACCCATGAGGAGGAAGTGTTAGAAAAAAAAATAATGAAAATATATTATAATTAATAATAATATATTATAATTAATAATAATATATTATAAATAATAATATGATATTAAAAATAAATAAAATCATTGTTTTGAACATCTGAATTAACTAATCTAACAAGTTTAACATTGACATGATACTCTTTTCAGTTTAATGGTTGGTCCAATTTTCAGAAACGTGATTTGAGCTACATTATTTCTAAATTAGTTGAATTTTTATTTTATCATGGAATATCAATAAGAATATTTAATTGTTTTCAAGTCCAAAATTTTGAAATAGGATTTTTTATCAACAATATCAATAAATGTTTCTTGTGATATATTTGATGTATTATTGATTTGAAATTTGACCTTTGGGTGATTGGATAAGTTCTAGAAGAAGTTGAAGCTTTGTGAAAAAATTAAAAGGAATCTATAATAATTTATGATGTGTTGATTTTGAAGAAGAAATTTATTTCCATTGGTATGATATGTGTACCTTATGTATAAGAAGATTTGTGTATATGGTTGATATTAAGAGTTATCCAGGTTGCAATGGTCCTTTTAATTGAAGTGATGATACCATCCACATAAAAATACAATTTATAAAATGACCTTCAGGTTATTTTCACTAGATATAGAGTAGTGAGGTTATTCGTATTAGTTTCTAAAGATAGGTTGGGTTATCTGTATCAACTATGAAATAATTATGAGACTGTTTTCAATGACTACATAGGAGCATCGAAACCATCCATCTAAATAATTGATTATGCCACAGGGTGGTGAGTTATCTATATTATATGAGAAAGGATTTTATGATCTCAGGTAAAATTATCAACAAGAGTGATTTTTGATAATGTTTATAGTTTTTTGGTAATCTATGACAAAAATATGATCCTTTCAACTAACTTAAATATGATAACCTCTCGAAAGAAAATAAAAAATGTAAATTAGAAACAAATAAAATATTTTTTAAAAGGTACACCCATGATATGACTGACTAGTCCTTGGTGTTTCATGAGGGATATCATAATCTACTCATTTATTCCATTATTATTAAGATAAAATATTTGGGGAAAGAAGATATATAAAATCTCAAACTGGCTCATCACCCCTCAACCTCCCCTAAGTCAAACTGAAATCTTATATAGCCTTAGGTGGATTTCCTTGATCACCAAATTCTAACAAAAAATATAAAGGATTAAATAAATACCATTGGGGGATTATTTTCCATTAAGTATCTCGCACTCCATATGCAAACATCCTAACCAAATTTCATCATGAGGTGTCTATATATCAAATATACCAACCCTATAAAATAAAAAAACGATAATGAAATGTAAGTATCACAATATGATGCATGATACAAATATTTAAAAACATAAAGTACAACTATAAAAACATAAGGGTAAATAAGTGTATAAAATTTCAATCCATGGGCCGATGGGTCTATAAAATGCATAACCCTAAAATAGAGCATCCAAATGACTCCTCCAAGACTTTCTAAAAACTCCACGAGCCATTATGTCATAAGAGATCCCCTTCACCTCTAAAACTCTATCATAAGTAGTGTTTATCACTAATGTGGAATGATAATTTACTTTTATCATGTTGTACATAACTAATAAAAAATAGAAAGTATTTTAAACAGGCTTAAACAAACTAAGAAAAAAGGTTTTGGCTTAACTGGACCAACTTTAATATATGTGGGCCATCATTCAAGCCATTAATATTTTTTTCTTTTTTCCTTTAATGTTATTTCAAATTAATGCAGTATTTATTTACACACATATATTTTTTATGTATGTGATGTGTATATATAATTTGACATTTATATATTAATTATTATGTGTTTAATATTTAATATTACTTAATAACAAGTGTTTTATAATATTTTTAGCACTCCAATTAATATTAAAACCAAAAAGAAATCAATTTTTTATCCTACATTAAATCCAATCATAAACAAACTAGATATTTTTAGGCTCGGCCCATGTAGGATTGCCCATTATACCCCAATCCAAATCATTAAGCACCCCTAGTACCCCTTAGAGTTCTCAATCATATAATAAGAAAATATTAAATTTATTTAACCAAAAACCCATAATCTCATCGAACTCTCTCTATTAGGGTTTCAGGATGAGAGAACAAATACAAAGAAGAAAGGGGGACATCTAGAGTGACTTACCTTTGATTTAGTACACTAACACTCTATGATCCATGATCCATAGGAGGAAATCCACCAAACTCACCATAGGTTGGGAACCTCATGTCAAAGGATTGGAATAATCCAAGAATAACAAAAAAGGACAAAAATATAAGTTTTAGAGGCCTTTTTAATTGAATGTGTTGCATGGATACATGGTCCCAAAAATCATGTGGTTGACCATACATTTCATACCAGAATGTTTTTAAATATTCTTGATCAAGATACAAGTTCCCTATAACCATGTTTTCCACCACAAAATTCTTAATATCTCTCCAAAAACATAATACATTTCCCCTTGGTCATAATTCATGGTCCCTAGACCATGAACTTATTTGTTCTACTATCCAAAAAGACCTTCAAAACAACTTAAATTTACCCCTTAACCGCTCAAACATCAATATAAATCAGTTATAAAAATTATATACCTTAAATAGGGCCCTATAGGATAACCTTTCACTCTTTTTACAAATATTTATCTCCTAATAAATTGTTTTTCATCACTCACAAATATAAATAAAATGAAGATTTTGAATGATTATGATTGATAATAGTGATGATCAAATATTAATACATCAAATAATGATAATATCCTTCTTAATGGTTATTATTGAATATTTTTTATGATAATGTTAACTTTTATTAAGTTCATTCAAATTATTCTTCATCTATTCTTGAATAAATACACACATTTCTCCATAAATATCTTTCTCTATCTAGTAATAATAAAATCTCTCAACTCATATTCTATTCTTCTATTCACAATGAATAAAAAGACTCAGACATTCAACATACAAAGAGACAGAATGAGTTAATTTCTTATCTTTATCCACAAAATATCTCATCAAAAAATTTATTGAGATTCAAAATCAATGGAATTTATTAGTTATGAAATTTAATAATAAATAAAAAATAACACTTTTTTGTCCATGAGAATTCTTCACCAAAAATAGGTTGTCATGTTATATGATTAAATTATTATCAGGGATTCAAAAATTAATTCATTTTTAATTCAATATTATAATCTAATATATTATATCCATGTTTTTTATATAATTTAAAAAAATAGATCACTAAAGGAAAGATAGCACTTTGGTGTAACTTATTAGCATGATACCATGATAGTTATATGTATTGAATAACATGAACCATATGTTTCACGTTATTCGAGCATTATCATTTAATATAAAGTTACATGAAATTAAATTTTGGCATGGGTATCATGTCACCTACTAAAAAAATTCTTAATTTAACCATATGACATGCGACATGCCATATTAGCATGGGGTGTTTCCATTGTTTCTTAAGCTATAAGAACATCCTAAAATCATATTTCAGTTCATCATATGTTTATTATATCAAAAAAATATTATATTTTTTTCAAAATTATCTTTAACATTAGATAATCATGTGTTAAAAAAATATACGACACAAAAGAGAGATCTTTCCATTCACTTTGAATTAAGTCCATGGAACACTATCCTTATAGAAGTTATTGGCACAAAATTATAGCTTAACAAGGTTTTTTTATAAATCTATTATTATGTGAAAAATATTCCATTTGTTGTGTAATTAATTACTCAAATTAAATTAAATAGATAGTGTTTTGTTAAGGTTTGATGGGTCATACATATTGAAAGATAGGTGTCCAAAAAATTAAGTTGGTTGTCCATATTGAAGAGGTCCTACATATTGTATTAAAATGTTTTCTACACTGATAAACCTAGTATATTTATGATAATAGAAACCATTTGAATGAATTAATGAGCCTTATTTATATAGTAAGTGTAATATGAATGATTTATAAACACTTAAAATGATACTTTCATGAAAACAATATTTAATTTTCATTGGTGAGAGAAACATTTATTATGAGGAAAGAGTGTAAACCTATCTAAAAATGAGGGAGTTAAAATCTAAAAAAATGTGTAATTATCAAAGAAATAGATCATTTATATCCTTTTTTTAAGAAGAGGAAAAAGGCTAAGAATATTTCCTTCAAAACCTTTTCTTTTATTATTTTGTATTGGAGGTTTTGAAGAGAGAAGTTTTAGAGATCATATTGGTTATTATGTATGTAGAAATTAGTTTTCTCCATGATTATTTCTTATGATGAAATCGCTTTTATTACTTTACTGGGTGGTTATATCATATATAATAAATTGATATATCTTTTTTAAGTTTATCTATTAGTTAAAAGATACTATATCATAAGTAATAATTGATAAAAAGAGGGTATCAACTCCATATATGGATAAAAAATGTGGTGATCATTTTAGTATTTGATAAAATTGGTAGTAGTTTGTGTGATTTTCAAACTTTGGATTAAGCACCCACATTAAGTGTGTAGTACATAAAAATTGTGTGTGTTATTGTGTTATTATTGTATATTCTCATAAAAACACTTAAAGAAGAAAGTAAACTAGAATAATAAATGTATATAAATCACTAAACTATTATAAATGTTAATATAGGATTTATAACATGCTTTGTAAAAATATTGAAAGTTGAAAATAATTGTTATATTTTAATTTACCCCCCCCCACCCCTCTCAGTATAACAATTACATCTATAAGGGGGCCTTCAACATAATTGTTATCAAAATATATTTCAATTTAAAAATCATAAATCAATGGATATTTTATAATGAATTTATTTTTTTTCATGTCGTTTATGTTGGTTTATTCCCTAAATTCAATCATAAAATGATGAATTAAGGAATATATTTTATATTTTATTTATTTATTATGAATTAATAAAAAGAATATTTCATATCATTCATTCATATTGGGTTGGAAATTGACATGTGTTATGTAGTGATAATGACAATGTGGAGTATAATATATACATAACAGGTTATCCCTAATCACTAGTCATTGAAAAAATAAAGAGTTATGATGATATATTTATAGTAACTCGAGTAGGTGTTCATATAAAGATATAATTCTATGTTTTGGGGGTATAAAATATATATCTCAAATGAAAAGGAATTAAATGATATATCTCATTCAAGATTGAATGAGAGAGAAATTTGATATATAAAATGAAATAATATCATAATAACTTATGGTTATGTTTTTTTATATTTTTCATTTCTTTGTTTGATGAGATCCATAGGAACCAATCAATAGAATGAAGACTCATTAGATAATCCACCACTTTTATGATTCTTGGTCAAATAATAAAGGATTTATTAAAATCCATGGTATGTTAGAACCTTCAATGGAAAAGGAAAAGTGAAATAAAATGGAAATTATGATTGTGGAGTTAAAAAACCAATCCAATTTGGTTACCATGCCTATGATGCTTGGCTCTTTATGTAGTTGAATCCCATTTAATTACAGGGTCTCCAAAAAATTATAGAGAGTCCAAAAGATCATATAATTTCTTAATAATTATATAATTGATGAGTTAAACATGTCATCTATAACATACTTCCCACCAATCACTGGGATTTAATCAAACATTGAATCGTTTGATGTTTGTGATACGGGACCCCAGACGTAATATGAAATATTTATATGATATGTATAATAAAATTTATATGATGCATATACATTGATCCAAATTTAATGTAGGCATAATACATCAATTTTACACCTCATTCCCATATGGTTTCATTTCAATTATTAATCTATTATGAATGGATTAAATGGATAGAATATTTACTGAATATGATTCAATGAATTAACAAAAATGGGAATATATGTATACAGATAAATTGAATTTGGATGATTAATTTCATTAAATAAAGTACAGCATGGATAGCTATATAAAGGGATGAGATTAATCTTATTGTGATCATCTGATTTTCTACAAGCCTCTCCAAAAATCTCATCCTTTTCATAGCATGTTCACCATATTCGATAAAGATGTGAGAACCTCTTTAAGTGTTTGAGAGTCCTATGATTGAGATCAGAATCCATTGTCTGATGTAATACCCTTGAATGAAGGAGGCTTTAATATACTACTATAATGATCTTCCTCAGCTTTTCTCCTTGTCTCAAGGAAAAACAAAGATGTTGTAAACAAAAACCAGGTGTGCTATATTTTTTTTGTATTTTCTTTATGATATATGTTTCATATTTTTTAGGAGAGTTCCTATCTATTTAGGTATTCTTCCACTACCTAAGGATCATATGATGATCCTTGAAAACCCAATAGTGGTATCATATCCATTTTCCTCACTGGATCAATATGCATTTATCATTATTAATAAAAAACATGATATATGCTACTTTATTGGTTTAGATTTGGTCAATATTTTGTTATATGATAAAAATCTGAAATAAATGATTTAATTAATCTGAATGATTAATTTAATTTTTTAACTTGATTAGAACAAAAAATTTCTCAAATTTTTGATCATGTTTAAATCACTGGTTTTCAAAACTATAAAGCGGTTTAAAATTTTTTTATGTTTTGATAATTTTAATTATGATTTATAATTTTTTATAAAATTCATAGAAAATGGTATTTTAAGATTACTTTAATTTTTAAAAATTTATAAATTAACTAAATAAAAAATTATAACGTATTATATAATTGTTTTTGAAATAATTATCAATAAAATATTCCAATTAATAAATATTAATGTTTAAAATATTTTTCACAAAATTTTTACTATGTATTGTGATCTATAAATAAAACTTTTATATAGAAATCATAAGAGGTAATTTATAAAGTGTTTTAAATTATAAAATAATGTTTAAATATAAATAAGGATATGTTAAAAATTATGAATAGTTTATAAATAAATATTCTAAAGGTATTAAATTTAAAACGGGCTGTATTTTGAGTATTTATCAAAAAATGTTTTTGTAAATAAATAAATTGTTTATTTATCAATAAAATTCAATTAAGAATTGAATTAGATTATTTATAAATTGTTTATAATTAATGTAAAGGTTTTATCTCATGTTTATGAAACTTATAAAAGGGTTTTTTATAAATTAGTTAACTATAAAATGTTTATGTTTATTGAATTAAATGTTATTGAAAAATTTATTACAAAAATTCCTTTAATATTAAGGTTTTAATATTAAAAATATAATTTTCACAATAATATGATTTATAAATTTTATAAATCATAATAAAGGGTATTTAAGAATTTTTACTTAAAATTATATGACATCTTTGTAATCTATAAATAATGTTTTATTTAAATATTATAAATAAGATTTATAAAAGAGTTTATAAATATAATAATTAAGGTCAAAATATAACATGTGTTTATATTTATTATTATTAATTATTCATAATTAATTATATTAAAATTTTTCAAATTAAAAGTGAACCTTATTTAAAGATATTATTTAAACTATATCAAAAACGTTTTGAATGTTTATTTAAACAAAGGTTTAAATAATAAATTAAAATTCCATATAAAAGAGATTATATAATATGAAGAAGTTCATATTGGATTGAGTATAAAAGTTTTTATATTCAAAATTATGGAATTTCCATAATGAGAGATATTTTATAAAATAATTTATAATTAATTTTATTTATGAATAGGTTATAAATACTTATCTCATGTTTAAATATTGGAATTGATCATTTATTTAAAGTTTAATCCCTACATTATTCGTAGTTATAGATTTTTTATATTATTAATGTGTATGCTTTAGTAAAATTGTGAAACTTATTTAAGGAGACAATGTCTTGCATTACATTCTAGATACCAATCCATTAAATTTAATTTTCATCAACCTTGACATCAGTTTTTAGTTGAAGTTGTTAGCTTGAATTTAATAGTTAGGAATATTTTTTGCATATTAGGTAGTATAGATATTATGAATTGAACACTCTCTTGGGTAAATTATATTTAGGTAGAGGGACTTGGGGTTGGACCACCTACTCGCCTCGAGACTTATTCCTTATTCTAGATAGGTGAATAGGGTTAGCTATCTGGTGCTTTGAGTTTATTCATGTGGAGATCATCAATATAATTTTTATCTATGCCTTTACTTGAATAGTTAATGTACCTTATGCATATGATGCATTCAGATATGTATGAATATTTTTTATTTTTATTTTTTAGGTGAGTAACACATATTGTGGGTTGTGTAATGAGTTACACATTATTGGGGTTTGAACACATTAATTTTCTAGTTTGAATAGGGATTCCAAAACAAAATCATTAGAACCATGCATATAAAAAAATGAATAAAATATAATAATATATAGATTATATAAGTTATAATAATTATGAATTTAATGTACATATATGTATATAAAATTGGTGAGACTAGAAACCTCCTCAAATACTATGTGTGATAGTCCTTCTAATGTTTCACTTGTCAAGACCTCAATCATATAAACAGGTAGTTTCATGATTAACCAGGTTCCCTTGGATTATCATGTATAGGGAAAGAAAGTAGTAAGTGACTCTGGATTTTCTTATAAGGTTGTTTCATGATTAACCGGGTGCCCAATGATTATTCAGTGCTAGCTTGTTTTTGGAATTTACTTTGGATTACACTAGCTAGGAAACCCTAACCGTTAGGATACCACAGGAATAGAGTTGACTAAAATCATATGATGGGCCTTAATAAATATTTTTTCACTCAAGTATCCAAGAATTAAAACTATTATGATTGTAATGATTATCTACATAGTGTTGATATTAATGTTATAGAAAAGTCATTGCTTAGGAAAATACTAATCTTGTCCCACTAAATGGATATGATGTATGGGGTCATTGATTTTAGTGGGGTCACTATCATTAAAATTCCTTAATGAAAGGATATAATACATGATATTCATCTGACAAAAAATAGTTATAGTTAAATATATCATCATCATAAAACTAAACATTAAAATTAATCCTTGGAATAAGAAGCTTAAAGTAAGAAACCCCTAATACTGGTATCTTAAGAAAAGTTCTTGAGTAAGAAAAAAATTCTATGTGTTAAAACAATTCCTTCTAAAGAAACCAATTATTGAAGTTTTTCAGTATTAAAATAAAGATACTTATGGAAGAAAGGAATTATTAATTTAAGGTTTAAAATGCACTGTATGCTAATTTAACTAAGGAATTATCATCTTATATACTCAATATTATTTCATATGTCAATGATATTCAATATGATTGAATATTCCTATAGAGATTAAAGAATTCCTATAAGGCTTATTCAAGTTAAGGAATTTAACTTGTTTTCATCTATGGAAATGTTTGAAAAGATTAATGAGTTTGAGAAAATTATTACTCATGTGAAACCTAACATGTCTTTTTAGAGTTTATCACATTTTATTTCATGAGTTGGGGGGGTTAAATTCTAGTGGAGTTTCAACCCAAAACTTGGAAAATTGGTGTTTTTCTTATTATGAAAGGTTGAGAGGAAAATGTTGGGATACCCCTCTTCATATGGTTTTTTAGTTCATTTTGTTCTATGCATGTTTTTTCAGCATGGTCAGTACATAGTTTAGGCCAAACCATGTGGATCCTAGTAGAAACCATGTAGGAATTTTGGGGATTCTAGACTATAGTTCATGGCTTGCACACAGTTAGGTAAACCTTATGAAAAGTGTGTGAATTGCATCTTAAATTTTTCAGTATCATCATAAATGGTTGGATCATGGTTTTTCTAACCATTAAATACTCAAGGGAAACCTTTTAGGGTGTATTTTGTCTATGAAGTTCAATACACTTGATTGGCGCATGGTTTGGAAAAACCATGTAGCCAAACCATGTGGCCTTCCCAGATTCATTGAAAAGTGAATTTAAATTTTTGAACCTCTTCATTTCTAAGTCTCTAACCCCTATCCCCCCCCCCACCCCTCTCACTTTAATGGACTGCATGCACCCTCTTTCAGCATCTCCTCTTTCTTCCCTCCATTTTTGGCAGTTTCTACCTTGGAATTAAGTTGTCCTTTTCATGGTAATTCATTCTAAACCCATTCCTCTCCATTATTTACTCTTTCTCTCTTGATTTAATTGCCTCTAATGAACCCTATTTTCTTTTTTGGATGATTTTAGAGTGGGAATTGGTTCAAATTAGGGGTTTTTTCTCTTGTAGGGCTTTTTGAGGGATTATCTTGGCTTGGGGTGTGTTATCAATCATATGTAATAACTTCTAGCATGATCATTGTTGAGTGGAGTTAATCATTGTTTATTGGTCACTTTATATTACATGCCTCTAAATTCTTGTTGTTTTGAGTGTTTTTCATTATTAAGGTTATTCCTATATGAGTGTCCATGTGGGATAAATGGTATTTTCCAAATAGTTTTACCCATTTTCATGTAATAGGATTTTATTCCAAGTGTTTGTGAAAATTAACATTTGGATTTTAAAGAATTTTTTGGGTTTTAAAGGTGGTGGTGAGAACCAGATTAATGTTTTAAAAATTATTCTTAAATTAAAGAGGTTTTCAAACCAAGAGTTTGGGTGTTTGGAAAAAATTTAAAATGTTTAAAATGGGTGGTGTTATTTTAAAAGGGGTGAGTTAACCCATGTGTTATATTTGAAAACATTTTATAACCTTTGTTGATAATTATATAAATGGTTTGAGGTGTTTAATGATTTTGATATTTCCTAATTATTTTGTTTATTTCAAAAGTCTATCTCATATAATGTGGATTATATTTTGAAAATCATTGTGGATTTTAGAATTTTTCAAACATGTTTTAAATGGAAGAGTGAATTCCCACTTGAGTTTTGATTGTGTTTTGATAAAATTAGCACCAAGGGTAAATTGAGAGGGCTTTTGTAAATGATAAAATGTCTTTTCATTCTAAGCATGTTTTGAAAAGAGAATTCCCATTTGTAATTTTATAAAAAATGGGTTTTCTTAAAAAGTGTGATACCGTCTTAATCCCTTTTGATTCTTTTATGCTCATTGTGGCTTGTGATCCCATGAGGGGATGTTTATTATTAATTTATTTTATAAAGATTCTTATTATGAGTGTCATTGGGGATGCGTGAGTTATTTTTGAACATTTTATCCTTGATTTAATTAAATTTTAATTGTGATCACCTCCATTTTGACTCTTCATGGGATTCCTAGTTACATAGTACATGAACTTTGTGATGGAAAACCCTAGTGAGATAGTAGGTCGACTAAGGATCATTTACTAACTACTTCGAGATCATTAGACTATAAGTATTAGCATGACCTTATACAATAAATCTCTTCTTATATATGATCCCATGGTAAATGGCATCCTAGGGAGAACACCATCCTTGATCTTGTGGATGAAGGTTTTCCAGGGAATATATCTTTGAGTGGTTTATAGGTCTTCCAGATATTTTTATAGGTTTATTAGTTTCATCCTAGGTTCCTTATCTGCAATTTAGGTCATTTTATTACTATATCCTAGTGAAGATTTCCATGAAACAAATATCCTTTTTAGGATCTTTTAGGGTATTCATATTTGTATTTTATTGTATCTCCTATTGTTTATATTAGTTTTTTGGAGAATATGTTCTGTTGTTTGTTTCCCCTTGTTTTATGACTTGATATAGTAGTGTATAACTTTGTAATTCCTTCTTTCTTTATGTGGATTATTTTTAAAAAAAATTGAAAAGGGATTGTGAAATTTTTTTAAAGAATGAAAAAAGGAAATTATGATTTTGAAGTTTTTTCAAACTATTTTAATAATGAGTTTTAAAAGTTTTCTAAAATAATAAAAGTGATAATGGTTTATATTTGAAACTCCAATTATGTGTGAGTTTTGGAAATAGGGTTTTAGTTCCATTATGTATAGTTTTATGAAAATGGTTGGTTTTCAAACAAGTTTTATAAAATCGTATTATACTTGGAAACCTATTTGAGTTTTTAAGTGTTTATTTCAGAAATAAGTGTTTATAAAATGATTTTAAAGTGTGAATTTGAAACGGTATTTTGGCCAAGAGGAATTTTATAGGGAAAATTATTTTCCAAGTGATTGTTTTCATTAAATTAAAATCATATAAAAATAGTTTTAACATAGTTTTATGTGGTAGAACATTATAGAAAATGTTTATTTTTCTGTTTTATTTCAAATTATCAATTTTAGGATGTAATATGAATGTTATTTCTTAGATTCGATGAGTTGTGGTGACCTATAAGGATTTTAGATCATGCCAATTTTTTTTAAAAGTCCAGGTTCATTCTAGTTTGATTAATTTATTTGGATCTTCCAAGACTTATGTGTGGTTAGATGTGATTTTAGGTTATGTGGTGGCCCCTTGGATCTGGTCTAAGTATTTTCTTTCAGTTGAGTTTCTTAGGCCATTTGTCCCATTATATTTGATGTTATGGTTTATGTATATATTTTTACATTGTTTCTTTCATTTATATATCAGTTATATCATGTTTAGATATTGATTTGTGTTTATATCTAGTTACATGTTTATTGATTTTGTTTCCACCTATTATTTATTATATATGTATGAGGGTGAAATCATTCCCAAGGTTCATTCTATGATGCCTAGAGACTAGTTACCATCTCCATGGGATCGTAAATTTACTTCGAGCCATGTGGATAACCGGGTTTAGAGTTGGGTTTGATGGAACCCTGGGCTTGTTCATTACAAAGTGGTATCAGATGCTAGGTTCTTAGTGGGACATAGATTTTGGAATGACCTATTATTAATTAAGATGTTGGTAGTTTGGAGATAAATTTTTTGGGACTTGGGAGATAGGTGTGAGGAGGGTTTCATGAGATCTTTCGCTCCCTGAACCTCGAGTTTCCATGGTAAATTGGTATTTTTTCTTTAATTCTTTTTTTTCATTTTATGGAGTTATTTTAATATGGTTTTATGATAATGTAAGTGTATCTTGATCCTCAATTCCATGTTGTGAGTTACCTTAGGGGTCATATGTGATGTTTGGGAATGGTAATGAAGAAAGAATTTAGGATGTGTGGTTAGTTATTAGGACATCGCAAACCATGTGACAATGAAACCCTTCATTCCCAATATGTTGTAGCGACCAATTTATGATTCGAATTTGGTCGTCAATAAATTGGACAATTTATGAATGGATCTTCATCCTATATTATTTTTCTATTTAGACCACCTAACCATTTGATTTACTAGTGTGTGTTGGGAAATGGGAAAATAATCGTGGTTGGTATTGTGACATTCTAGAATCTTTGGATTGAATTTTTGGTTGAGGATTGTATTATGCCTCTGTTTATGTGTTTTCTTAGGTGATTTTAAATTAATTTTTGTGTGTGATAAATGGATTCCATAAGGAAAAAGATATTTTTGGTTTTAAAACAAGGCCTTAGGGATTATTCGTATAGTGATCCTGGTTTCTTAAAATGTTTTAAAATTATTGATTTAATTTTTATGTTTAGAAAAAAATACATGTGATTTATTTTTCTAATCAAGTGACTCTGATGTTTTAAAATATGGGTTTTCTTTTTAACGGAAATGGTGTTTTCAAAATTGGGATTTTACCCTTGGTGAGTGTATTTCAAAAGGGTAAGTGATTTGAAAACTATTCCAAATGGAAGGTTTGTATTTCATTTTGAAACTTGGAATTATGTTTTGGTTTTACAACAATATGGTATTTATTTTGAAATAAGTTTTAAAAATGCTATAAAATTAACCAAGTCGAGTAAGGGATTGAGGTTTGAATTGTAAAATGGTTTTTTTAATTAAATAAGGACTAATTTTAATGGTTCCTTGGTTTTCAAAAATATATTTTAGGTATATGATCATGTGAGGGTATATGTATCGTGTATTTTAAGGATATCCTGTTAGAAATTTCTAGTATAGAAGTAGAGTGTTTATCTTTGGGTTACTTCTTCATTTTGTTTAACACTACCTAGAATATGAATGGATCAGCATGTGTGGTTTCCTTTTCAGAGTGATGTGTTTTAGATTTATCTAATGTTTTTCTTATTTAGTAACTCTATTGGAGATTTTTTTTCTATTGGTTTAGACCAATTAACCTTGGTTTGATGGATGAGTGGTCATCGTTCAGTGTATCCTTCGGGTATTTGGTTGCATCCCTTTTGGATAATAAGTTGTTTTAGGATCTATGTTCATTGAGTTTAGAGAAGTTTTTACATGAGGATGCCTTGTAATGGTGTTTCTTGGGTTCATATTTGGTGGCCTATGCAGTCGGTATTCCTTTTGGGAATTATTCATGCCTCATTTCGTGTTAATGTTTATTGTTTCCCTTGTGTGGTGTAGACTATGGGTGGGTTTTGGTTACTAGTTTTGACATGGTAAGAACTCAAGGTGTATACCGAGATACCTGAGGGAGTAGTTTTTTTGGGTCGTGGATTCCATTGTAATTTATTTTATATCAAAACCATCGTGGGATGGTATTTCATGAAATTAGGATCTGAACACCCACACCTTTCGAATGTGACCCTTAGTTTTGAGCCCTATCATTTCTTATTGAGGAATTTTTTCCATTTTTAGGATCCTTGTTTGGATTCCATGGATTGGTGACCCTATTTTTTATCATTTTGAATGTTTCTTGAAGTAGTGCACTCCTTGTGTTTTTGAAATTATTTCTTGTGTTTGTCTTTGGATGATGGAGTTTTGTGATTCCTTTTATAGATTTTGGGAACTCGATTGTTCAGTTATGTTCTATTTTTCAATGGTAATAATTTTCTATTTGTTTCACAATTTTAGTTTATTTATAAATGGTGGGGAGATAAATTTTTGGTATCCATTTCTTTAGAACCTTTATTTGAGTATTTTTTTGGTTGTTCAACGACCCATCCATCTTCTTGAGAGTTGTATTAGGATCTATTCTCTTTTGAATTCTACTTGGACCTGAGACTTTCTAGGGGTGGAAATTGTCAAGGTGGGGTGACTTGTGATACCCACTATGTCACTATATAGTTTATTTCATGGGTATTTATGAGTTCAGGGGGTTTCATTTTAAATTTATAGTGATTTTTAGCTCAAAACATTGAAATTTGGATATATATTTTCTCTTATTGTGCACGTTTTGCACACACAGTTTAGAGGGAAAAAGTGTGACTACCATTCTTAGGAATTTTTTTCAATTAATTTTATTCTATGAATCATTTTTTAGCATGGTTGGTACATGGTTTAGGAAAAACCATATGGATCTTAGGAGAAACCATGTATGACCTTTGGTGAGTTTGGCCTATAGAACATGGCTTGTGCATGGTTAGGAAAACCATGTGGCAAGAAAGAAAATTTACTCTATAATTTTTTAGTGTTGTCTTGAATGGTTGGAGAATATTTTTTACAACTGTGAAGTGCCTAGAAGAAACTGTGTGAGGTGAGGTTTGGAATGGAAATTCCCTAGGCTTGGTTGGTTCCTAGTTTATAAAATTGTTTGGCCTTCCCAAATTCATTAAAAAGTGAATTTATATTTTTAATCCTCTTTGTTTTTAATTCTCCAACCCCCCTTATTCTTCCCCTTCCCTATCACTCGAATAGACTAGGCACACCCCCTTTGAGTGTCTCCTACTTCATCCCTCCATATTTGGTGGTTTCTACATTGGATTCAAGTGGTTCTCTTTATGGTAAAACCTTCTAAACCCCTTCCACTCATTTATTCTCTTTCTCCCTTGTTTCCTTGCCTCATAAGAACACTATTTTCCTTATTGGATAAATTTAGGGTGGGAATTTGTCTGAATCATGGGGATTTTCTCATGTATGTGTTGGAACATCATGTCTTGGGGTGTATTCTCCATCATAGTTGATAACTTATAGTATGATCATCATTGAATCGAGGTAGGTTCTTCTTTTTGGTCACTTTATATTATATTCCATTAAATTATTTTTGTTTTGAAAGTGTTTATTTATTAAGGTTATGCCTATATGAGTTCCTGTGATGTAAAATGGTGTCTTCCAAATAGTTTTACCCCTTTTCGTGGAATGGGATTCTATGCCAAGTGTTTTTTAAAATTCCTAATTGGATTTTAAAGAATAATTTTGGTTTAAAAGGTTGTGGTAAGCTCCATATTGATGTTTTAAAAAGTGTTATTGAATTAAAATGGTTTTCAAACCAAGAGTTTAGGTGTTTTGAAAATATTTAACATGTTTAACATGGGTTTGTGGTTTTTAAATGGGTTATTTAACCCTTTTTTGATGTTTAAAACCTTTGTATAACCTTTTTCAATTCTTATATCAAAGGTTTCAGTTTTTTAAGGATTTTGATATTTCCAAATGAGTTGGTTTATTTCAAGAAGGTGTCTTAGCCCATGTAGATTATATTTTTGAAACTTGTTATGGCTTTTAATGTTTTTCAAAAAAAATTTAAAGATGATAGAGAATTATCATTTTAGTTTCAAAGGTATTTTGATAAAATTGGTCCCAATGGTAGATTGAGATTTCTTATATAAATGATAAACTTTCTTGGAATTCCAAGCATGTTTTGAAAAGATAAGGTCATTTTGGAATTTTATGAAAATGAGTTTTCATAAAAGGTGTGATAGCCCCTTAATCCCCTCTAATTTGTGTATAACCATCATGGATTAAGATCCCATAAGGGGATATTTATTATTGAATAATTTTATAAGATATCTTATTATGAGGTTTGGTGGTAATGATTGAGTTATTTTTGAATGTTTTATCCTTGAGTTGAGGAATGTTTGATTGTTCTCACCTCCATTTTGACTCATTATGGGAGTCCTAGGTAAATAGTATGTAACCTGGGTGTGGGAAAACCCTAGTGAGATAGAGGGTCGACTATGTAGCATTACCTAACTACTTTGAGATGGTTAGAGTGGAAGGAGTATAAATCCCTTCTACTAGTAGCCTCTTTTTATATATGATATTTTGGGAAAATGTGTCAGGGGGACAACATTTTACTTGGTCACATGGCTGAGGTAATTATAGGGATGTTATATTTGGGTATCTCTATGTGGATTCTGAAGATTTTTATAGGTATATTAGTGTCATTTAAGGTTCCTTATCGCTAGTTTATGTCCTTTTTTACTAGATCCTAGTGACAATTCCCATGAAACTAATATCGTTTTCATGAACATTTAGGGGATTTATATTTGGGATTTTATTTTATCCCATGGTGTTTGTTTTATTTTTTTTATATATGTTCTTTTCATTTGTTTCCCCTTATTGTATTACTTGAAATAGTAGTGAAATATTATGTGCTTTCTTCCTTTATTGTGTGGTTTTATTTTAAAATGTTTTGAAAAGGGATTTTTAAAGGTTTTTAAAGAAGAAAAAAAAGTAAAAGTTTGATTTTAAAGTGTTTTAAAACTATTTTAATAATAATTTTAAAAACATTTCTAAAATTATAAAACTGATAATCATTTTTATTTGAAACTCCAAGTATGTGTGAGTTTTAAAAATAGGGTTGTAGGACTGTTGTTCCCAGTTTTATGGAAATGTTTTTCTTTCGATCATGTTTTATAAAATTGTATGCTAGTTGTAAACTTATTTGAGTTATTAAGTGGTTATTTCAAATAGAGGTGTTTATAAAATTATTTTAAACTGTGGATTTTAAATGATGTTTTATCCAAAAAGTATTGTCTTGAGAAAATTATTTTCCAAGTGATTTTTTCCATTTAATTAAAATTATGGGAAAATATTTTTAACACACATTGATGTTTTATTACTTATTTGTTAAAACTCTTTATAGATTTTTTATTTTTCTATTGTATTTAAAACTATAATTTTTAGTATTTAATATGAAAGAGATTTATTATATTCAATTGGTTTTGGTGACTTACTGGTCTTTTACCTCACACCTATTTTTTTACAGTTCTAGGTTTGTTCTAGTTTAATTTGATTTTTTGGATCTTATGAGAGTAATGTGTGATTGGATAGTGAATGTGGGTCAAATGATGGATCATTGGAGCTAGTTTTAGGCTGTTTAGACCATTGTATTAGATGTTATGGTTTATTTATATTCATTGACACTACTTCTTTCATTTATGTATCAGTTATATCCAGTTTTTATTTTGAGTTATTTTTATCTATAATTACATGTTTATTAATTTAATTTTTTTCTTATTATTTATTATCTATTTATGTGGGATAAATAATTCCCAAGTTTTTTATGTGATTCTCGGGCACTATTTTCTATCACATGGGGATTAGGAAGGTCTTTTAGCTCGTTTTTCATACTAGGTTAAGAGTCAGGTTAGATGGAACCCCAATCTGGTTCATTATGACTAGATATTCTCAAGTAGAGAGAATAGATAAACTGAGCTTAAGATTTCTAATTTCGGGTAATATACAAGCATTATAATTAAAACATCAAATCCGAAGAAGAAAAATGAGTTGGAGATTCCAACAATAGTTATCCATGGTCATGGACCCTAGTTTTGTTAGGAAGGAGGAGTAATAATTCCATATGATGGGATTATATATAATAAATGAAGGTGTTTTTAGAAACTTATTATAATGTCTATATTATGAATTAATATTATAGAAATAAATTCTTTAATTTTTAATTGTATGTGATGCTAAATTTATAATTTCCATTTGATGTAAACATATAAGAGTTCAAAATCAAAGGAAAATTTTATAGAGCTTGTAATTTACATCCAATAGATTAAGTAATAAGTTTATACATCAAGGATTTGAATACAAAGGAATGTGTCAAGGTCATATGAATCTAATTTAAGGATGTGTATCATTATCTCATTTCTCTTATATGATAATACATTTGCTTAATTAATAAAGATTTATTATTAAAAAATTAAATGATTAATTGTGTACACATGGTTTTTGATTCAATATATTCTATAACATTTTTTGAGAATATGATGTGAATAAAAGTGGTTTATCTAGGATAAATTGTTTATCTAGATATTTTTTAAAATATAATTGAATGTGATTCCAACCCATTAGTGTTGTATTTTAATTAATAAAATATTATTTTTCAAGAAAAATACTCCAAACACATAGAATTACATATGAGATATGGAAATAGTAGTTTATTTTTCATATATTTCTATTAAAAGGAAATAAGTGTCATTTTATAAAACAAAAAGTATTTTGTGTTGAGTATTAGAAAGATATTTCAAAGATAATATAGTGTCTAAGAGTCTATTGAGAGTATGTTTGAACTTATAGAATTTCAAAGTTAACAAATAAAAGATTGTTTCATTCTATGTTTAAGTGGTTCTTCACTTAAAATCTAAAAGAGTTGGGATATGTGATAGTAAGGAAAATATAAATAGTTACATTTAGTTACTATATTAAATTGGATATCACTATTTTCTTAGATTATTTACAATGTGAAATTTACTTGATATCCTAAAATAGTTTATGGTATAATGGTAATGGAAAATGTAAATGGTTACATCTGTCTCCATAATTAAGTAAATATTACTTTATCCAAAAATATTTTAGGATATGGTGGATAATAAAAATTTAAATATTTATATTTATGTTAAAGAAAATTTTAATGGAATTGGTTCAAAATTATGGTGATGATGAACTTAGAAATAGTTATAAATAGACAACAAAAGTTGACATCATAATATTTTATGTTATGAAGTTGAGTTTGAATATAGGTTCAAAGAGTTTAACTTAAGTAATATGATTCCTAATTCTCACCATTATTAAAACTAGCTTTCTTTTTAAATTTTACATGCAAAGAGGTTTGTGGGAGTGTTTTATCAAATGGTCACATTCGGATGTGATAGGAATTACATATGTATATAATGTTTAAAAACTATTAATGTACCAACAACATGAAATTCATGTAGAATGTCTAAATATTAAACACTTAAGATATTGGTTGTAATGGTTGTAAACATATCAATTAATTATAATAAAGTAAATCTCTATTTATCATTCATTCATGTCTGTTTCATCTTTATGTGAACAGTCAAATAAGAAATATACCCTCAAAGTAAAAACATTAAGTTTTCACTAATCTATGATCATCATGAAGTATTATGGTTTGTGATAATTTGTTAATATTAGATTGAAAATATTCTTTTACTCATAAAAATGGTTTTATACAAGATAAAAATAATAGATTCATGAGGTAACAAGTAGATACTTATTACTTAGACAGACTCACTAAATTATATATCATGGAATATCATACATTTATAGATATACTTAGGGGTGTATGCTTAAAATAAATCCTTCTTACCTGAGGTTAGAAAGATAATGAGAATGAGAACCTCCATACATTGATACCCTACTTACACAAGTCAAAATATGAACTTAGCTAATCAGGGGGTGGATGGGTATGTCACTGATCATGTAGTTAGTTGGAGTGAAACTAATATGGGATTTTATACTTGTATGACATGTAAAGACATATATACTTTGATTTAATAAGTATTAGAAAATTCATGATCATTCTTAGTTGAGTCACATATGATTTGTTTAGCTACTTTGATGAGGTCTATGTGATGTGCTCATCTATTAGATAAACAACATGTGATGTATTCATTGACATGGTCAGACTATTCATAGAAACAAGAAAAGATGAGATGATTATACTTGATTGACATGTTCCATGTATAGTGGTCACTAGATTTCATGGAAGAAAGGATCGTATAAGTTTACATATGATGTATATGATACATCTTATGGTGGATGTGTTCATTTAGAGATATGATTATGTTTGATGGAGATCATGTCAGATCCCTTGGTAGATTAAGTAGCATCGAAGCTTTTCTAGACACTTCTCTTTAATTACATCTATGAAATGGGGATTTTATACTTTTTTCAATGATACTATGGCTCATAGGGTCACACAATTAGGCCTCTGGATAAATATTAAGTTTTGGAAAAAATATTTGTTCCAAAATGAAGTGAGTTTGAAAAACCCATATCCAAAAAGGATTTGTATTGATTCAAACAGAGTTGTGAAGTTTTGCATAAAGTTATTATTTATTTTAGTGTAAGTGGGAGATTATATGATATTTTCAATAAAATGTGTATAATACATATTTGTTGCACCTATTTTAATTTAGGATTAATGTATGCATATGCCACCACACTCTCACGTAGTTCCATTTTAGTTATTAATCCATTGTGAATGTATTAAATGACTTGAATATTTATTTAATGTGATTTAATGAATATTTTAAAATGGAAATAAATGTATATGGATACATTAAATATGGATGATACGTTTCATTAAATAAAATTTGTCACTTATGGCTATATAAAGGGATGTGATCCCTCTTATTGCGATCAACTTATTGTCTGTAAGCCTTTCCAAACACTATTCCTTCCCATAGCTTGTTTATCACCTTTGGTGTGGATTCAAGAACCTCTTTAAGTATATGGGAGTCCTACAATTGATATTGGGATCCAATTTCTAGTGTAATCCCCTCAGAAGAATGAGGCTTTTGACTACTACTACGGTGATCTTCCTCAAGTATTATCCCTATATCAAGAAAGAATAATTCCGCTAAAAACAAAAAAAAAATAGGTGTGTTGTATTGTTTTTGTATTTTATTTACGATGTGTGTTGTTGTTGTTTGAGGATAGCTCCTACCTATTTGGGTATTCTTCCACTTCCAAAGGATTATATGATGATCCTCAAAAACCCAACAATATTCTAGGAAACGTTTCAAATGATTATGTATCAAGCTCTTAGATCCTTTTAATAAAGAAAATAAATAAATTATAGATAGTGAAAAAGTGGAGGATAAGAGAGATAATCATGGTAGAACCCAAATTGAACTTGTCTCTGAGAACTCTAAGATGACCAATCCTTTAATAATTCAAAGAAACAAGTAAGAATTCAATGGATGGAAGCTAAAATTACCAAATTAATACTAAAATTCATGATTATATTCCATATAAAGAGAGTGGCTATATATAGTCAAAGGGTGATACAAATGTCAAAAACTTATTCTTCACAAGTCAAAATACTAAGAAATAACATTTGAAAAAAAATTATATTCCCATGACTTTAAAAAATAGCTACCCTACCTCATTTGAAATTCATGAACCAAATAAATTCTTTAAAAAACCTATACCAAAAAACATGGGTTAATTTTTAAATAATATGTTTGGACCTTAATTATAGTAATTATAGGCCCAATTTATTTTTAAAATAAACGGTATTGGGCCACCTATTGTAATTTCATAATTAATGCAATGCCTTATTAATTGTCTTGGTTTTATCCCTTTTTATTAGGTCTCTAATTCCTCATAATGTATCTTTTGAATTTATATGCCATAATTCTTGTAGCTTATTCCCAATAACATGTATCCTATCATCTCCTTGATGCATATGTGCAACATGATCCTCATCAGCTTGATTCTCCAATATGTATTCCCCCTCTACATAATCTAATAGTGTGTAAACCAACTAAAGATAACATAGGTGGAATATTTGATCAATCCATAGTTGTATCTCAAATATTGTATTATTATGTTCAATCATAAAAAATTATATATAAACTTTCATATTATAAACATTTATTTTACATAATTTTAAAGTATAATTAAATGACACCACTTTAGGTATGTTATTAATCATAAGATAATTCTTTTGTAATATAAAATGAGATATGTCCACTTGTATGGAGGGTAATCACATTATAACCCTTGATTGGGTAAAATTACAAAAGATTATAACCATTCATATATGAATAATGATATTTTTAATCTATATTATTAGTATACTCAAAGAACAAAAAAAATACATGATATAAACATATGAGATTAAAATTATTGATGTTTTTTATTTGTACTTGATGTCTTGGATAGAATAAAAATTGTCATGCAGAAAAATTTAGTGATTTGATCACATTTAAATTTTATTATTTATATATTTTGTAATTATATAAAGGGTTAATCATTAATTACAATGATATTATATATATTTGGAATATAATATTATATAGATGTATATATTGTATGTTTAACATTCACTAGATCAAAATATAATATTATATATTAATGTTGAGTGGTATAAGGTAAGATAATGGCCCATATAGGGGATGGTTTGAGTAATTATTGACATAGAAATACATTGAAAATGAAAAAACCCTTAACAATAATCAAAATACTCTATGAAATCCCATTGAATTTAGAACCAACAACACTCAAATAACCTTGTTGGAAATCCAATTACCCACTATAAGTAGTTACCATGAAATTTTTAATTTTTTTATTTATTTTATTCACCGTTATTTGGGAAGGAAATCAACATTTGGTATTAGAATTTTTAGGTTCTCAGTGACAACATCATTCATTCTCAAAATTTTATATTTGATATTTTTTTCAAGGCCTATGTATTTTCTTATTATTTATCCATTATAGTTTTGTTTTTTTTTCACTTGGAATATATATTATAAGTGTTAAAATTAGATCACCTCGGAAATTAACTTTACAACAAATTTAACATACCTTGGCTTTGTTTGAAAACATTATTCATATTTTTTATTGAAAAATGATTTTATGTGACTTATTTAAGTGATTTTCTTGAGAAATTTATGTATTCTTTTAGGGAAGAAACAAAAATGTGTATTTTTCAAATTGTTTAGCATAAGTTATAATCTACCATAACTAATAATATTCTTAATTACTATAAAAACAACCTTAGTTTTTATTTCATTCCTTCTTTCATTTTTCATACAGCATTATTATAAATAATGGTTCATGTTGAATTTTTATCAATACCCAATGTTTAAAGACTATCTAATAGTGTTTTTTCAATGTTTCAAATAGAAAATAATTATGGATTACCTCCCCCCTCCAAATTTATCCTTCCATTTATTTTTATATCTTAATAAACATTGATTGTTGTGAAAAATACCATTTTCCATTGTTTAATAGATTCTATTAATGATAATAAGGTGTAGATATCCTTGGTTTTGAAAATTCACAATACACATAATTGAGTTTTTAAATTATAACTTCATATTTGTTGTTTTAGAGTCTATTAAAGTGAATATCAATTGTCTGAAACTTTAATGTTTGGTTAAGTGATTGTATCTTGAGATTCATTTCACCAAACATTATTCTACGGATAATGGTGCATTGTGATTGTGATCCATGTTGAACTCATTGGATTATTCAATATTAATGTAAAATCATTGGACTATGGAATAATATTTCTAATGTTATTTAAATCACCCATAAAGAACTCACAATTTTACCATTCAATTTTTTTATAGCATATTTATATAAATTGAATATGAGGCATCAAGGAATGGAAGAACGATACACAAGTGAGTTGAAGTGTTTTGGGTCATTTTTTATTCTATAATAGCATGATTAATAAAGTGATTCCAATTGTATTTTTTCTTCAAATGGATTTTTATTAGAGCATCTATTTATGAGGTTTCATTTTAAATGATTTAATGCTTTCTTATTATAATTGTTGTTTTTCTAAACCTTTGTGATCAAGGAGCTTCTATACAAAGAGTCAGTTTTTCTAATACTCTATATTCTAGGGATTATATGGTATGTAAGATATAGTTTTATCCAATAAGGTTGATCAAGGGATTCTATGACTAGGAAGATGGAGTATTTGTAGACTAGACACCGATACTATTCAACAGGATTCAATCGAGGAGCTTTCAGGTGTGGAAGTGGGACACCTTAGTTTAGGTTATGAAAATATTCCATTATTGTAATTTTAATTGGTAATTTATATCATTTTAGGAGTATTAGGTTTATTACTCTATAATATGCACATTGTTTTATCTTTTCACTATTTAACTTTTTATTTTATGTTTAATTCTTATTGTGCTTATTTGATTCATCGAATAGTTGTCTAATTTTCGATAGTTTTATAATATTATTTTTAAATATTTTTTACTCTTATTTACTTTGATTTGATCAAAAGATCATATTGTCTGGTCAACTCACATTTGAGTGGGATTGAAATTTATAGCTTGATTTTTTACTATAATTTACCCCTCCACCCCCCCTCCTTCTTGTAGTGTTTCATATCAACTTTTGTGGGACTAAAAATGGACTGTGTTGATATTATGTAAAAAATTGTGGTCAGAATTTTTTTTGAACGTTTTCAAAATTGTTTACATAGAAGAAGAATAGATTTTTTGATATTTAATGAGATTTTTAATTGATTTTAATTTACTGAAAAAGTTAAAGAAATTTATATTGAAATTTGGTTCAATATGTACAAAGTTTGTTTTGTGCATAAGACTATTGAAGTCATATGGATGCTAGACTAGAAAGAAGAATTGAATAAAATAAGTGTCTAACTTCGGATCACTATAAAAAATGTGGTCTCAATGATGGTATATTAAAGGAGGTTCTGGAAACTTCTTTTAAACAAAGTGTATTAATTATTATTTAAAATATAGTAGCGATTTAGTATAACCACCACTATATTTTTTAGATTTTTTATTTAGTTTCGGTTTTATTAAAAGTATCAAGAAATATTGTAAAACCCCTTATTCACCCCCCAACCCTGATCTCTTTTTCCCCAACACCCCTTATCCCATCGATGCATACCATAGTGACACCCCCCACCCCCCCCCCCCCACCCCACCCCCCCCCCCCCCCGAAGGCCCTTCTCCCTATGACGGTGACACCCGATGATGGACCCTCTTCCCATTTTTCTTAGTGAATTGACCCCCAATGGAAGCACCATCTCAAAACCCCTTTTACTCATGATCCCATCCTCCTCTTACCATTACCATGATCTAATTTTCCCTACCCATATCCATCTATGATTCGTACTTCGCTGGCCTCATATCCCTGACCTCCATGCTATTAATTTCTCTCTTCTCACCTAAGTGGCCTTCTTATATGACATATAACCCTGTTATTGTGAGGGGTAATATTTATTCATTTATTTATTTTATGTTTTTCATGTCTAATTGAATCATTATTATGTTTAATTTTTGTTCTATAAAATCAATACCCTATCCCAGTCAATAACGAAGTTGGGAGATGTTAAAATTTTATTTTACTTGTTTGATTAAAAATATATATCTCTATATTTGAATGTATAGTAAGAGTATAAATAAAATACCTATGGATAAAATTTGGATTAATTTATCTCTAAATACACCTCAATATTCCATGGGTTTGGAATAATTTTTATATTATTAATTTCCAAACCGATCAATGTATGGTGGAATAAAATATTCATGTGCAGATTATAAATTCAAGTGATGGTTGAATTGAAACACAGTATATGAGCACTTGATATTGAAATAGTTTCTTGATCATTATGTATGTTTGATGTGGCTGGGAGAATAAAATTTTATAGAAAGTCAAAATAATAATTATCCTATCAATAAAACACAAAGTGACCTATTTGAGGATAATTCAGTTCGAAAATTGATAAATGATTAATTTAGATCTGTAGGATACATTTTACAATATTTTAATAGATCCAAAGAACCTTAATTTGATACTAATAAGGTTAATATTTCTCAGAAAAAATCAGTGACTAAAAAAAAAGTTTTATAAATTAGATAAAGATGGAAAAAAAGAATTGTATGAAGTGTGTGTTGTGTATTTGAAGTTTTATTTTCTAATAAAGTTGGATCATATAGTGTCTTTATAGAATTAGGGAAAAATTAGTGTCCATGATTTTATATTTTCTTCATGATGCATTTATTGAAGCTAATATCCCAGCATCATTATATGAGATGAAGAAAATCATTAACAAACATGTACATGATATTAAAAAGATACATGCATACCCTAATGATTGCATGTTTTATTGGGGATAAGATTCTGATAAAGAATAATGCATAATATTTCATACTAGTAGATGGAATTAAATGATAAATAATGAGAGTAAAAATCAATGAAACACCAAGAATAAGTAGAAGAATAAAACTCTTGTAAAGGTATTGTATTATTTTCTTCTAAAACCATGCTTGTAAAGATTATTCATGTCATCTAAGACTGCATACGACATGAAGTGGAATTCTCAGGATAGTAAAAATGATGGATTTATGAGACATATAAAAGATTAAACATCATGGAAGGTGTTTGATTTATTATATCCATATTTTTCTTCAGATCCTAGGAATATACATTTGGCTTTGTCTTATGATAGATTAAACCCTTTTGGTACTTTAATTAATTATTATATAATATGTCCAGTTGTTTTGATCCCCTATAATCTACCTCCATGGATGTGTATGAAGAATTATTTCATTATTTCAATTATTATTCCTGGAAATAAAATTCCTAGAAATGACATTGTTGTACACCTTCAACCTCTAATCAATGAATTGTGAGAATTATAGGATGATTGAATGGAAACAGATTATGCTTCAATGATAAAACTATTCAAAATACAAGTTGCTTTAATGTGAACAATTATTAACCTTCCTGGACTAGGAAACATATATAGTTGGAACACTCATACTAGTTTCTTTTCCATTTTTTAGTTTTTATTTTGAACCTCAATTCGTACCTCATAGTATAAAATGTTATTTTTGTGTCATTGTATATTTCTTGATGCTTCTCATAAATTTAGGTTTAACAATACAAAATTAAATGGAGATATTATATTTAGAAAGTCACTGAAGGTTCTATCTGGTTCATAAATCTTAAGATAATTAAGGAATGTCACTGAAGAATTTGGAAATTGTAATCAGTTTAAAACGGGGGAAAGGGGGTACAAGGTACAATATCCTAATAGTTAAAACACAACAGCAGAAGAAAATGAGCTTATTTTTTAAACTTCCTTGTTGGTATTTTAATTTGATATGTCATAATCATAATATAATGCATATTGAGAAGAAATTATATGACAATGTAATTTTTACATTGCTTAATGAGTAGGGTAAATCAAAGGATTGCCTTAATGCTTGTAAGGATTTGGTATCAATGAATATAAAGTGTGGCTTTTGGGAAAATTACAATGTAAAGTATCCTTCGACTATTATTATAATGAAAAATCATGAGAAACACATACATCTTCAAAGCATTCAAGAATATAAAAGTGTCGGATGGATATTCAAGTAACATTTCATGGAGAATTGACTTAAAAAATTGAAAGTTACATTGATTTAAAATTCATGAGTCATATATTCTAATGGAGTAGTTTTTTTCATTGGTATTACATAATATGTTACTTAAAAAAAGTAAATGAAGTTCTAGTTGAGTTGTGTACCTTCTTCATAGAGAATTAGGAAAAAACTCAAAATCCTACTGAGCTCGATATCTTTAAGAAATAATTTTTTTGATACTTGGACTTTGGGATATTTTATTTCCCCCTTCATTTTTTATATTCATGATTCATTTAACTATTCATTCAGTTAAAGAATAAAAACTTGGTGTACTATTACACTATCGATGGATGTATTCAATTGATATGTAATGTAAATATTATTTTTATTTTTATTTGTGAATTCAATTTTATCAAAATCTCTGTATAAAAAATATTAATTTGTTTCTTATATTTTTCATCAGATATTTAGGTCATTTGAAAGCATATCTGAGGAATGAAGATCATCCAAAAGGCTCTATTAATTATGGTTACATAGTTAAAGAGTTCTTGAACTTATATTATTAGTATTTTGATTAGATTGAGAATAGATTCAATCAGGTACAATGTGTTGAATAAATCTCCACTAATTATCATTCTAAAAACTGGTCATCGGTATTTCCAACTATTGGATGACCAGTTGGAAAGGGGTCAAATTTTACAAAAATTAAGTTGGTGTTACTACAAGTATATAGATATGTGCTGAATAATATTATTTTTTTATGTATATTTATTGAATAATTGATATTGAAAACAAAGATATGGCTAATGGGTTATGCTTGAAATGAGTTAGTTATAACAAAAATATTTTTAATTTGGAGATTGTCGAATGGTTCGCCCATAGTGTATGTATATACACATATTTATATTATGGGCATGTGTTTACTTTATGTATGTTAAAATTAACACCTTATATCTTATTTTTATGATAATTAATGTTGAGAATAGAGTTGAAATATCAAATTATTTTATGTTTTTGGCTCTAGGTCCTTTAATGTAGGCTAAGAGATTCAATGCCTATAATATTTATGGTTTCAAGTTTCATACAATTTATCATGAAGAAGTCCTGAAAACTCAAAATAGTGGAGTATTTACACCTATAAAGGTGGGATATTATGGAAATATGGTTGATATAATCTAATTAAACTATCATGGTCAATTTTTAGTTGTCTTATTCAAATTCAAGTGGGTCAACATTGATTGGGGTATAATGAAATATTCATTACATTTTACTTTTTTCAACTTCTCTCACTTGATCTATACTGGTGAGCATGTAGAACATGATCCATTTATCTTGGATTCAAAAGTAAATATGTTTTATTATGTGGATAATGAAATACATAAAGTTTGGAGTGTTTTTTTACACTTAAAACATAGAAAATTATATGATATGGGTGATGAAGGTTAATTGGTACTTTGTGACATTGAACCTCATCAACCACAAAACATTAAACTATTTTTACATGACAATATTAAAACAATAGAACTTTCAAGAGAGGGTGAAAATAAAGAACTCATCACAATGGAGGTTGATAACAATGAATATAATGAAGATGAAGATAATTTAATGCATAAATTGGAAATGTAACTATATTAAAATTTCTTATTTATAAGTTTTTAGTACATATATACATTGTTCTATTTTTTCAATTTTTATAAAATTATTTTACTTATGATTTTTTTATAAATTTGAATTGTAGTAATACTGTAAACAAAAAAAAATTGAAATCCTGGCCAATAACCATATCTTAGAACACCACCATTACCCTCATATTTAGTGGATCAGAGTGATTCCATAGTACGAGAGACCTATAGAATGACAATAGCTTCCCCAGATGATGTTGGTAGCCCACCTTCTAATGCACCTTCGGGGATATAATGGTTGTTCACCCCTCCCTCTAGGAGATATTAGAGAGTTACTATTATTGGTATATATGTAATTATATAAAAAACTATATATTTTATTAATTGTTTAATGAATTTTTCAAATGGATGAAGATAACAGTATAAGAGATAAGAATATTAACACAGTATATATATGGGACCTGAAAGACTTGAAAATTATCGTTCCATTTGATAAGTTTGGGGTGCCTACTGGTTATGCTAATAGAATGTAACACCCTGAGATTTTGTGAAAAATATTCCTCTTAATTTCATTGATTTCTTGTGTTGTACGTTACACCAAAAGGAGCTTGCACTACACGCATCCCTGACTTGTCTTGCATTACACGCAATCACGACCTTCCACGATAGCGTATGTTGTACGCAATACCGAGTTTCACTAAACAATGATATGTTATATAAACTAGCCATTATGAATAGTAATACCCAATTTTTGAAATTTTATTTTTCAAAATGGACTTTATTTTTGGATTTGGAA
Organism: Viscum album; assembly: GCA_963277665.1. NCBI lineage: Eukaryota > Viridiplantae > Streptophyta > Magnoliopsida > Santalales > Viscaceae > Viscum > Viscum album. Next base: position 1,125,020,949 of record OY728121.1, read on the forward strand.
TATCGAAATTAGCCTAGGGTGAAATTTTGGTATTTTTCTGAAAACTTTCAATTTTTAATTAATAGTGAAAACACTAGGTTACTATTTAAAACCGACTTTTTACATAAATAATTATTTATTTTATTTAAATTAATTTTTCATCAAAACTGATACATAATACCTATATAAGTTCAATTTAATTCATTAGAATCATTTTATAATAATTTTAGAAATATAAAAATTTTATTGAACTTTTCACCGTCTTTTACCCACCTCCTAGGAGAATTTGAAAATTTACATAAAACTTAATTTTACCGCTTCTGTGAGTGGAATTTCAAAAATCCGAGAGACACAGTTAATATCAAGGATTAAAATGTGGTTCAATAAGATAAAAATAATTTTTGGTGAATAGTAACTTTTTACTTTTATTTACCACGGTTAAAAGTAAATAGGGTAATCAAGGGTAAGAATGATATTATTATTACCCTAACACATGTCCTAATTCTATTTTATAAGTTTAATTCGACCAAAAACAACCTTAGGAATAAAATATTACCCTTTAGGTCCACTTGGATTAGATTGGGACATTTATTATTATTTTATTTAAAAAAGAGTTAAAATAGTTAAAATCAATGTTTAATAATTAAAACATTTTTAATATAGAGTTATACATAATATAAATCCATATATAAATATTAATTAGAAATCTAAAAATATTTCCTACCTGATGGTATTTTATTTAAAAATTTTAGACATTAAATAATTTAATTTATTTATGACACAAGGGTGATGCAGTAATTACCTAAATAATGAAATATTAAATTAATTGATATTATAAATACCCAAATAAATGTAATTTGAGACTTTTTATAAATTCCACTAATTTTATAGGTTATTATGACATGTTAGTATTGATATAATTAACTTTGTTCTAACTAATCATGCTGTTACGATTTTCACAAAAATCAAGTGCCAAATAGTGTCAAAATTGACATAAAATAGTTTTTAAAACAAATATTATATTATTAATTGTTATTTTATTCATAAAAATATAAGGTTAGTCCAAATGACTTATATAAGGATATATATATTAATAATGAACCACTTGGTGTTCTTTTGGCTTGTTATAGTAAGTTTATTAATCATATAGTGTAAGAAAACAAAAAGACACGGTAAAAGTTAAATTATTTAACTTAGAGTTAAATCTAAATGATAAGGATAAAATAGTAACCTAAACTTGTATAAAACATATTGGTTGAGAGGATTTCGACCCATCCCCACCTTATCTTCTAAATAAATAAATTTGGAGCTATTAAAAACCGAATATGACTTTATTATAAAATAATATTATAAGTTTTTCCAAAGGTGCCCCTCTCCTCCCTTATAAAAAGGGCACCCCTTCCCTCTTCTCTTCACACCCTTTTGAGACTTGAAGCTCGGCCAAACCCTACCAATTACTCTTATCAACCTCTATATTTATATAATAGAGGTTATGGTCTTCTCAAAAGACCAACTCTAGTTCCCTATGAAGAATTTTAAAGGAGGTGCGTCGAAGAAGAGGTAATCTCTTCTAACGATTCTTTCAAGTTTATTTCTTCTTCAACTTATTCTTATTTAGTTGTTTAAATATAAAGTAATAAAATCAGTATTACTTATATACAAATATTTTATTATAAATATAAAACAACCCCATTTTACCTTCTATCCATCCTATGGAAAACGAAATCACCGCGCGTGCGTACGTACGGAATACCGTCTCCACGTCGTGGTGTAATCTGTTTTTCCACCACCACCTTACTTGGATGGGTATAATGGTGTAAAGAATAACTATATATGATTATTATAACATCATACTAATTCTAAGATATTATATCATCCACTACAGCTCCATTCAATAAATATGGGAACGATATCATCGCTCGTGCGTACGTACGGATTACCGTCTCCACGACGCGATGAGATTCATTTTCTATGTTAACAATTCAAGAATGATTATAAAGTATATATAATAAGTAATCATTAAATATATGACATAATAATTATACTGGATTTATGTATATATATATTTATTTCACCTACTTAATTCCATTTAATTCAATAAGGAAAGGAAAACAGCATTCATGCGTACGTACGGCCTACCGTCTCCATGAACGGTGTATTTCATTTCCTTCATCTATCTATTATATATATATATATACTGAATATATATGATATATAAATCATGATTTACATTTTTTAAGTAATTAAATCATGATATAAGTAATAATAATATCAAGAACAACAAATCAAAACACGTACGATAAATGAAACGATTTTACCCAAAACGATGTTTTAACATGGAATTTATAAAAGAACAGGTATTATAAAGTCATAATTGAACCATATATGATATCATAAAAATGAATATGATTCTTTAATAAGTCAATGACATTATTTAAATCATTATACAGGAGGTCCTAATACATACGAAGCATATCGGACATAAGGTAAGGGATAATTTTTCAAATCTCATTTTTATTCGAGATTGCTTATACGTAAGTATTTACTGGGGTTATATTTTTCATCCATGCCCATAAAATGTTTTTCATAAAGTGTTTAATATTATTCCATGTATTTTTAATGTCATTTTTACCCCATGTTGACTTTTACTTTGTGTTATGGAAGGAATCTTTCTTTTGTTTACCATACGAGGAACTTTTGGACTTTTCCGACAAAAGTACGATGAGAATGTTGTTTTAACTTATACGACATGAATGGATTTTTACGGTTTCATATCGCGTTATTTTCATGAAGATTACTCTAGAATATTTCATGGTTATTTTCAACAAAATACTTTTCTTTCAAAATTTCATGGCATTTTGTGAAAAGAAAATGATTTTGAATAAGAAGGGATATTTTCCTCAAAAATTCATTTCAAGTGTTTTATCAAAAACATTTTTCATCTAAGATGACATTATTTCATATGTGTATGTTTCAAGTATAATATCTATATGACTTACATGGTTGCACTTTTCTTATTATTAAATGATATCCATTTGTTTTATATGGATTTTGTTATAATGGGATGATGTTTATGAAACTTGTTTTTATTCTTTGGGTTATGATGAATGATTTATGCTTATGTTGTGGCACAAGTTAGAATGATTTCATTATCAGGTGGGTGGGACCTATATCTTCCTCTAATTAATTAGGTAAAGATTTATAAATCATGAGATAGACATGGCTGGAATGATAAGTTAATCTGGTTCAGTGATACAGGACTGGAACGAGGAGTGAACTCAATTCAGAAAGTGACTTTTTCCACTAAGATGGTCTTGGCAGCAATGCCTTGGCTACTAAGGAAATCATATCATGTTCTTAATGATTTTCCACAATCACAAGTTTTATTTCCAAGCTATTTTATCATGATTGATGTTCCATTATGATCTATTCCTTACGTACTTCCATATTTTATGTCATTTCTCAAGATTTCGATGTTTAAACATTATGTTCATGTTTTTATGTTCAAATGTATATGGTTTGTTCTATTTTCTCCATTCTTACCCTTACTGATCATTTGAGCTCACCCTTTATATGTTTTCTTTTCCCCAGGATATAACGAAAGGTTTTAGGTAAGAAAACAAAAGGGGAAGATCTTTATGGGAGATGTTGAAGATCTTTCACCACAATTAGAAGATTATGTTCTGAGATTCCAAAGACACTAAACTATTACGGTCCTTCGGTGTTTGTTTTTGTTATATATTAATTATTTGAAAAATTAATGTAATTTATATGTACGTCAAGCTTTGGGTCACTATAGTTGGTATCAGAGGTTTGGTTTAGATAACCTTTGGAAACTAGGATGAGAGAACTTTAGTGAGATCCCTAGAGATTTCTAAGGTATGTATCGGGATGTCCCTATGGTTAAGTATAGGTATAGTCTATAGTCCTAGAATTACAGAAACGATATTAGAATTAAACCTAAGATGTTATTTATTGAAGGTAATCCCCCTTGATTATGTTTTTTGCCTCTCACACTATTCTTTTTGGGTTTAAGAAAATGGCTGGAAATAGGAAGATTCACGATAATGGAGGATATGATGGACAATGGAATGATATTCTTCATGAGCAACCAAATAAAATGGGATTTGGGAGTCCAAACATCATTATTATGCCTAATCAGAAATCTCATAATATGATCAATAATCTCAAATTTGGTAAGTATCCCGACTCATCTAATAAGAGAAAGATGTAGTTTCATGATGATCATAGAGGAAAGAGAGTTCAATTTCCCTCATGTAAATCATGTGGGAAGAGGCATCAGGGAGAATGTTTCAAAGGAACTGGAAGATGGTTTGGGTGTGGAAAAGAAGGACACAAATCCAGTAATTTTAAAGGAAAAGTTTCATTTAACACCATGGACAAGGATAATGGTATTGCTAAGACATCAAAAAATGGATAAATGTTTTAAATGTGGAATGTACGGGCATTATGTAAAACAATGCTCTAAGGAAAAATTTCATGAAGAGAATCAGCATGGTCATATGGGTAGTATTTATGTTGATGATGATGAAGAGACTACAAATAATATATGAGATTAAAGAAATGATGAAACTCAGTCAGTGGTTTAAGAAGGTAGTGGAATGATTTATGTTTATCAAGAGTTATGTTGTATAGGTAATGGTACTATGGAATAATGATGCATATAAGGATTGTTACACTATTTTTTTCCTAAAGTATTTGAAAGTATATGTTGAATGGTACCAGTAACCATGAAAGGTTATTCATATATTTTTGGAAAATAGATGATATGCGCATAATGAAGGGATAAAAAGATAATGAGATGTTTGATAGTATTCATGAGCTCATGACTGATATAAGGACTAAGTGATATTATGGTTTGAGTATATATAATTTTTGGAATTTTGGTATGTGGAAAGAGTTATCTTTTGACAACATTCATGTTTTCACTAAGGTTCAATGGGTATTGATTTTTCAATATAATACATGATTAAGTTATTCACATGTTTGTAATTTGACCAACAAGATATATCGTATGATATATGGGGGATAAATGATGGTATTCACATGCTTGGTAGATGACATTTCTAGTAATTGTTTTCTTTATACTATGAGGTTGGACAGAAGTATTTTGGATAAGCCTAAAGATTAGAAAGGATTATGTTGGACATAAGTTAGTATTGTTTAAGGATATAACTTTTTCAATATTATTGATGGAATGTTATAATAATGTAGTTTTAGAAAAAGGACAACTTGCAGGATGGGCGACAACCCATCGCGTCAGACAAGGCTGTGGGAATTGAACCCACAACCGAAGTGCGACAGGCCTTTATCGTCTACCACTGGCCTACAGGAAGTCCCTGGTTAGTAGAAACTATTTTTATTAAGCGGTATGATAGATGAAGTATAAGTCTATTTTTGGAATCATATACGATTAACCTCACCATAGATGGACTTATGTATATTTGATAACTTTTGCTAACCTTTTGTTTGAGACATATGTAATGACCCATCATTCTATCACATGATCTGCTAACACTTCACAAATGAAAAATTCAACTTCATTTCTTTAAGAGATGAAGTTAAAATTATTCAAGGCATGAACAACGGTGAGATTATACCGAAATAAAGTAAGTATTTTTTCTAATTCAAATTCTTCAACTTTAGGGAAATCATTTTGAAAACCAAAAATGTTGTCCTAGTGCCCTTATATCTGATGAATCAGATAGTACATTAGATCATCACAAATTTATGGCTTTGTGATTGTTGGCTTTTTCATAGACATGTTCTCTACCACTCTCCATCAGAACTTGAGGGTTAGATTTCTCTTCCATATCCATATTTTCACCTATGTTCTCCTATGTAGAAACCCAATGATTAGTTAATTTGGGTAACCATTATGTTTCATACTTTAGTTTTTAAAGATAAGTTTTGGTATTCCTTTTTACGATGAGGGTTTTTATTAAAACGTTTGAGTAGTAAATCATTTATAACCCTGACGAATTTCGAGGGCGAAATTCATTTTAAGGGGGTAGAATGCAACACCCTGAGATTTTGTGAAAAAGATTCCTTTTAATTTCATTGATGTCTTGTGTTTTACGCTACACCAAAAGGAGTTTTCACTACATGCATCCCTAACTTGGCTTGCATTACACACAATCACGACCTTCCACGATAGCGTATGTTGTACACAATACTGAGTTTCACTAAACAATGATATGTTATATAAACTAGCCGTTATGAATAGTAATACCCACTTTTTTGAATTTTAGTTTTCAAAATGAACTTAATTTTTGGATTCGAAATATCGAAATTATCCTAGGGTGAAATTTTGGTATTTTTCTGAAAACTTTCAATTTTTGATGAATAGTGAAAACACTGGGTTGCTACTTAAAAACTGACTTTTTGCATAAATAATTATTTATTTTATTTAAATTTATTTTAGGTAAAAATTGATACATAATACCTATATAAGTTCAATTTAATTCATTGGAGTCATTTTATAATAATTTTAGACATATAAAAATTCTGTTGAACTTTTCACCGTCTTTTACCCCACCTCCTAGGAGATTTTGAAAATTTACATAAAACATAATTTTACCGCTTCTGTGAGTGGAATTTCAAAAATCCAAGAGACACGGTTAATATAAAGGAGTAAAATGTGGTTAAATAAGATAAAAATAATTTTTGTTAAATACTAACTTTTTACTTTTATTTACCACGGTTAAAAGTAAATAGGGTAATTAAGGGTAAAAATGATATTATTATTACCCTAACACATGTCCTAATTCTATTGGATAAGTGTAATTAGACCAAAAACAACCTTAGGAATAAAATATTACCCTTTAGGTCCACTTGGATTAGATTAGGACATTTATTATTATTTTATTTAAAAAAGAGTTAAAATAGTTAAAATCAATTTTTAATAATTAAAACATTTTTAAAATAGGGTTATACATAAGATAAATTAGACTATAAATATTAATTAGAAAGCTAAAACGATTTCCTACCTAATGGTATTTTATTTATAATTTTTAGACATTAAATAATTTAATTTATTTATGACACAAGGGTGATGTAGTAATTACCTAAATAATGAAATATTAAATTAATTGATATTATAAATACACAAATAAAGTAATTTGAGCCTTTTTATGAATTAAACTAATTTTATAGGTTAATATGACTTGTTAGTATTGATTTAATTAAAAAATTTTAAATAATCATGCTGTTATGATTTTCACAAAAATCACGTACCAAATAGTTTCAAAATTGACATAAAATAGTTTTTAAAATAAATATTATATTATTAATTGTTATTTTATTCCTAAAAATCTAAGGTTCGGCCAAATTATTTAGATAAGGATATATATATTAATAATGAACCACTTTGGGTTCTTTTGGCTTGTTATAGTATGTTTATTAATCATATAGTTTAAGAAAACAAAAATACATGGTAAAAGTTAAATTATTTAACTTAGAGTTAAATATAAATGATAAGGATAAAATAGTAACCTGAACTTGTCTAAAACCTATTGGTTGAGAGGATTTAGACCCATCCCCACCTAATCTTCGAAATAAGTCAATTTGGATCTATTAAAAACTGAATATGACTTTATTATAAAATAATATTATAAGTTTTTCCAAAGGTGCCCCTCTCCTCCCTTATAAAAAGGGCACCCCTTCCCTCTTCTCCTCACACCCTTTCGAACCTTGAAGCTCGGCCAAACCCTACCAATTACTCTTCTAAACCTCTATAGTTATATCATAGAGGTTATGGTCTTCTCAAAATACCAACTCTAGTGCCCTAAGAAGAAGTTTAAAGGAGGTGCGTCGAAGAAGAGGTAATCTCTTCTAACGATTCTTTCAAGTTTCTTTCTTCTTCAACTTCTTCTTATTTAGTTGTTTCATTATAAAGTAATAACATAAGTGTTACTTATATACTTATATGTTATTATAAATATGAAACAACCCCATTTCACCTTCTATCCATCCTATGGAAAATGAAATCACCACGCGTGCGTACGTACGGAATACCGTCTCCATGCCGTGGTGTAATCTGTTTTTCCACCACCACCTTACTTGGATGGGTATAATGGTGTAGAGAATAACTATATATGATTATTATAACATCATACTTATTCTAAGATATTATATCATCCACTCCAATTCCATTCAATAAATATGGGAACGATATCATCGCTCGTGCGTACGTACGGATTACCGTCTCCACGACGCGATGAGATTCATTTTCCATGTTAACAATTCAAGAATGATTATAAAGTATATATAATAAGTAATAATGAAATATATGACATAATAATGCTACTGGATTTATGTATATATATATATGTATTTCATCTAATTAATTCCATTCAAGTCAATAAGGAAAGGAAAACATCGTTCATGCGTACGTACGGCCTACCGTCTCCATGAACAGTGTATTTCATTTCATTCATCTATCTATTATATATATTTATATATATATACTGAATATATATGATATATAAATCATTATTTACATTCTTTAAGTAAGTAAATCCTGATATAAGTAATAATAATATCAATAACAACAAATCGAAACATGTACGATAAATGAAACGATTTTACCCAAAACGCTTCTTTAACATGGAATTTATAAAAGAACGGGTATTATAAAGTCATAATTGAACCATATATGATATCATAACAATGAATATAATTCTTTAATAAGTCAATGAAATTATTTAAATCATTATACAGGAGTTCTGGATACATACGAATCATATCGGACATAAGGTAAGGGATAATTTTGCAAATCTCATTTTTATTCAAGATTGCTTATATGTAAGTATTTAATGGGGTTATATTTTTCATCCATGCCCATAAAATGTTTTTCATAAAGTGTTTAATATTCTTCCATGTATGTTTAATGTCATTTTTAACCCACATTAACTTTTACTTTGTGTTATGGAAGGAATCTTTCTTTTTTTACCATACGAGGAACTTTTTGACTTTTCTGAAAAAAGTACGAGGAGAATGTTGTTTTAACTTATATGGAATGAACGGATTTTTACAGTTTCATATAACCTTATTTTCATGAGGATTACTCTATAATATTTCATGGTTATTTTCAACAAAATCCTTTTCTTTTAAAATTTTATGGCATTTTGTGAAAAGAAAATGATTTTGAATAAGAAAGGATATTTTATTCAAGAATTCATTTCAAGTGTTTTATCAAAACCATTTTCCATCTAACATGACATTATTTCATATGTGTATGTTTCAAGTATAATATCTCTATGACTTACATGGTTTCACTTTTCTTATGTTGAAATGATATCCTTTTGTTTTATATGGATTATGTTATGATGGGATGATGTTTATGAAACCCATTTTTATTCTTTGGGTTATGATGAATGATTTATTCTTATGTTGTGGCACAAGTAATAATGATTTCATTATGAGATGGTTGGGACCTATATTTCCCTCCAATTCATTGGGTAAAGATTTATATCTCATGAGATAGACATGGCTGGAACGGTAAGTTAATCCGGTTCGGTGATACAGGACTAGAACGAGGAGTGAACTCTATTCAGAAAGGGACTTTGTCCACTAATATGGTCTTGGCAGCAATGCCTTGGATACTATGGAAATCATATCATGTGCTTAATGTTTTTCCACAATCACAAGTTTTATTTCCAAGCTATTTTATCATGATTGATGTTCCATTATGATCTATGCCTTACGTACTGCCATGTTTTATTTCATTGCAAAAGATTTCGATGTTTAAACATTATGTTCATGTTTTTATGTTCAAATGTATATAGTTTGTTATATTTTCTCCATGCTTACCCTTACTGAGCATTTGAGCTCACCCTTTATATGTTTTCTTTTCCCTAGGATAAAAAGAAAGGTTTTAGGTAAGAAATCAAAAGGGGAAGATCTTTATGGGAGATGTTGAAGATCTTTCACCATGATTAGAAGATTATGTTCCGAGTTTCCAAAGACACTAAACTATTATGGTCCTTCAGTGTTTGTTTTTGTTATTTATTAAGTATTCCGCAAAAGTAATGTAATGTCCATTTACGTCAAGCTTTGGGTCTCTACATGGAATCTATGGATAGATTCTCTAGCATCTTTCTTGCAATATGGTGATAGTTCCCATTTGTTATAAAGATTGTAAGCATATTCCCATAGCTTGGAAAAATTGTGTGGTTGATAACCAAGTAAAGGTGCTGTTAATTTAATATTCATTGATAACTAATTTAAAAGAAATGAGTAAAATTATTAATATAATTATAAAGTGATAGATTTTTATTTTTGGATGTTTGTTTATTTTGATATCCCTGACTCCATTTCACGCCCATGGACCCTGAAAATTTTGGGCAATAAATTGAGAGACTTTAAATGGTGATTATGGCATGAGTTTAATGACACATCTATGAACTCTCTACAAACGTATGAGAAAGTGTCTCAAGGTGTGTCTCGTGAGAAGTGGAAGATGTTTCTTGATATTAACATATATGCATATCATGAGTTAATTTAATATTTTAAAATATCTTAATAACATAAACACAATAAAATTAAAAAATATATTAATGTTTCTATTATTTTCAAAAATTATCTAAAAAATATAGTGAATCATGAAAACTATGTCATTCCTTATATCTCTAGGTCATTGAGTTTTTCTAGAAAAAAGTAAAATATTGATTGTATTTTATCCATTATTATTTATATTATTTTATTATAACAAAAGTTTTTTTCTAACTTGTATATAATTTTTTATAAAGGATAATGAATTAGGTCACCCAGTTTTTCATATTGATATGTGGCTTAAAGTTCAAAAGAAATCTAATGGTTGTTTTGTAAATAAACCTACCAAAAACTTTGGATTAAGTACATTTCATTAATATTTAATTTCCAAAAAACTATAATTTAGCAACGTTTTTTAGAAAAAAAATTTAAAACATCTCTAATTTGGAGACACTTTTTTAGATACATTTTAAAACATCGCTAATTTTAAATTTAACGATGATTTCAAAAAATGTCACTAAAAAGGTATATATTTATATAGGTCATTTCCCGGCATCGATGTAAATATATATTTAGATATATATATATATATATATATATATATATATATAAACACAAATTCTTTCTGGAGGGGATAAGAAATGGTGTTTTCTCTGTTATTGAAGATTTTACCTCATTCTTGGTGGCTTTGGTGGACCCATTTTCATTTATTTGGTTTTGTTATCGTTTGGTTGGTGGATTAAGAGCAGTCTTGAAAAGTGGATGTCAGTGTTCTTGGTGGCGTTTATTTTTTCAGCTTTGTTTTCTCCCTTAGGCAATAGTGTTGGGAGGATGATCGGTTTCTGCAAGCGGTTGGTTCGAGGCAACAACGTGCTTGCAGGAGTGCGCTGGGCTCCAGGCTTGATTGTACATGTGTGATGGTCTTCAGTAATATGAAATGTGTATTATTCATTTTTGAATTTTGAATTTTGGTTGTTTGTAATTTGGTGGTTCTGTTACTCCCTATTGGTTGTGCAGTTCCCACTTCACCTTTTAAAATTGGTTTGAAAATAACAAAAAAAATCAGATTGGAGGTATATATAAACACAAACACATATATATAAACACACATACACACACAGATATATATATTTATTTATTTTTTTATTTATTTTTATTTTTTTTATTTTTTTATATATATATAAACACGCATACACACATATACATATATATATATATAAACACACACACATATATATAAATATATAAATAAATATATACATATCTTTATATATAAAAACACATATATATTTTAAATTTAGTCACGTTTAATGTGGATAATTATATATATATATAATTATATATATGTATGAATACACATATATATTTACACACACACACACACATATATATATAAACAAACACAAACACATATATATAAACATATATATATACATATATATATACATATATATATAAACACATATATATAATATAAACATATATATATAAATAATTTAAACATGTATATATTAATATAAACATATGATATATATAAAATATAAACATATATATATATTATAAACTTATATAAAAACATAAAATATAAACACACATATATATAATATATATATAAACATAAAATAAAAAACATATATATATAATTTAAACATATATATATAATTTAAACATATATATATATATAAAAACATAACATATAAACATATATATAATATGAAATATATATATATAAACATGTATATATATTAATATATGTATATTAATATATGTATATTAATATGTAAAATTGTGTGTGTGTGTGTGTGTGATGTTATTTTTTTAAATACAGAAATCTATATATATATATATATATATCATAACACAATTATATATCCAAAATTGGAATAGATGATTCGGTCCGGTCTTTTGGTGTGACGCTAAAGGTGATGGGTTTGAATTATGGTCGACGCAGATTGTATACAGTATATATTGTATGTATATATTTTAAATATATTATATTTTGTCAATTTTGACTATTTTGTATATATTGTATATTGTATATTTTATATATTAACAACAATATTATATATATACAGTAAATATTTATATATATATACAATATATATTGTATATATTAATAATATTTATGTATATGTGTGTGTATTTATAATATATTAATAGTATATTTTTATTTTTTATTAATAACAATATATATCATATATATTAACAATATATTAATAATATATATATATATATATATTGTATATCTAAGCATTATAATATATTAATAATATATATATATATTGTATATAATATATTAATAATATATTTTATTTATTATTATTAACAATATATATATATATATATTATCTATTAATATATTTAACAATATTATATTATATATATACTAGAATATATTTTATATAATATATATATATATTGTATATTGTATATGTTAAAAATAATATTGTATTTATTTTATATATTGTATATTTTATATTGTATATTGTATATAATAAATATTGTATGTATATATTGTACATATATTGTATATTTTCTATATTTTATATTGTATTCTTTAAATATTAACCACAATATATATATATATTGTATATTGTATATATTGACAATAATATATTATATATATGTTTATAATATTATATATATACCCAATATATATATTTTTATTATATTATTTATATATATATATGATATATGTTTACACATATATATATACAATATAAATCTATGTTTATAGTATTATGTATATAAATATATAATATATGTTTATATATGTGTGTATTTATAATCTATTAATAATATATTTTTATTTATTGTTATTAATAATGTATATTATATATATTAATGATATAATAATAATATTTATATATTGTATATCCAAGCATTATAATATATTAATAAAATATATATTGTATAAAATATATTAATACTTTATTTTTATTTATTATTATTAACAATATATAGTGTATGTCTTATTGAATATAACAATAATATATTATATATATACAGTAATATAATATATATATATATATTGTATTATGTATATGTTAAAAATAATATTTTAGATTTTATATTGTATATTGTATACAATATATATTGTGTGTATATATATATTGTATATATACTATATATTGTCTATATTGTATATATTGTATATTGTATATATTAACAATAATATACTATATATAGGTTTGTAGTGTTTATATATATGAAATATATGTCTATATATATATACAATATATGTCTATATATATATATTGTATATATTGACAATAATATATTATATATGTTTATAAAATTTATATATATATAATATATATGATTATAATATTATATATATATATATATTCGGGCAATCCCACATGGAAATCGGAGTACAACTGGGCAACGGTTATTAAAGGAAGAGGGGTTATGAACAGGTGTGTGGGCTGAGGGGGTCTGGAGTCAGGGGAAAGTGTAAAGACGAGCGGTCAAGGAGGCAATCACCGGTTAGAGGTCATGGGGGCGGGAAGGGGTGAGTGGCGGCACGACGCTAGGTCAGAGGTCGAAGGGGCGGGAGGGGCTGGGAGGGGACAGGCAGCAGCACTGGGTTGGGGCGAGCTGAGTCGGAGGCTGATGCGATGGGGAGCAAAACACTACGCTGGGTCGGAGGCCAGTGGGGGCTAGGTCAAAGGGGGTGAGCAGCGACGTTGCACTGATGGAGGGATGGACTGAGCTAAGTCAGGGGCTGATGGGACAGGGAGGCTCAGCGTTGTGCTAGGTCAGAGGTCGTGGGGGTGAGAGGGGGCGGGGAGCTAGGCCAGAGGGGGAGAGCACCGATGTGGCACCAACGGGGAGCTAGGGTGAGCGGGAGGTGAGATTTTGGAAACAAATTTAATTTGGTAAATAAAATTTCTAATTAACAGCATTTTTAAAAAACATTGGTAAATAAAATCCATTTTACTAACATTTTTAAATAACATCAGTATATAAAATTCATTTACCAATGTTTCTACCAAACTTCGGAAAATTACATGTCGTTAATTAGCGATGTTTATCAATGTCACTAAAAATTTATGAATTTAAAAAAGTTTTCATGGTTTATAACTCGTTTACCAACGTTTTTAGAAGCATTATTAAATGAATTAGTGACATTTTAAAATGTTTCTAATATTTTTTTTGTAGTGTTTAATGTTATTTCATTATTGTAAAAACATAATAATGAAAAATAAATTACAAAAATAAGCCTTAAACCCAATTAAATAGGGTTGAATACATTGATCAAATGGTTCCAATTAGCTTTATTGGCATCATTTGATCTCTGTAGTTGGACCTAATTAATTAGGTTTATGGCTTGTTTATTGTTATAATTTATTTATTATTATTATGTTTTCATAGTAATGAAATAAAATTAAATAGTAATGAAAATTTTATTAATTTGATAATATTATAAAGTTTAGATAATTTAAAAAATCACTTTTAATATTGTTGTAATAATAAGTTTAAATTAAAAAAGTATGTGATGTGAGCCTTTCACAATCATCATGAGTTTCCTAAAATGATGCAATTTCAATCATTTTAGGGAAGGAGCATCCTGGGCATGTGCGGGGGGATGGGTTCTTGGCCCACTCCATCATTTGCCTTTGGTAGGGGTTCATCATCATTTACTGCTACACCTAGTGGGGGTTTGAGTAGTGTTGTTGATCGGGAAGTATAGATAGAAATTTCAAGGTTTAAAGAAAAAGTACAAGAACATGACTCTTATAGGAAAAAATTGGATCAGTGGTGGTTGGTAATGGAAGTTTTTTTAGTTTATATATTTTAGAGGATGACAAGCATGATCCTTGAGAAAAATTCATATTTTATAGCCCATCCTACCGAGATAAATTATAAACTCAATCCATGACATAATAAACAGTTTTAAAAGACATCAATATTTTTAGAAACATGCGTTAGGGGGTCATAACTAAAAAAAATAGTTTCATATGGACGTTAAATCATAGGATAATTACTTTATATTGACTTTTTAAATTTAGGAATTGACGCCACATCAATATGAGTTATTGTTGGACTCCTCATGTGTTAATCATGTTTTAATGATCACAAATCCTATACATTTTGTAAAGCTTGTAAATCCTATTTAATCTATCTAAAATCATGTGTACAGATGATTAGTCTTTGTATGCCTTAAATAATTATTGTAAAATATTTTTTTATAATGAAATTCTCTTATGAATGATTAAGTTTAATTCATTCTATGAATATCACTGTTTAAATCTATGTACAGATATTTGGCTAAGTCTGAGAAACCGTGAGTCTGCCACTGGTTATGTTTTCTGGAAAAGGACCCAAACACCGTGACCATCCAGACACTGTGACCCAGACACCGTGACCCAGACACTGTGACCCAGAAACCATGACCTAGACACCGTGACCAGACATTATCACCACACACCATGACTATCTAGACATTGGGACTAGACACTGTGATCAACACCACATCTGTGCTACCGGTTCCTGATATCTATACAACTATGACATAACAGTTGTCTCACCACTCAAAGAAAAACAAGGAGACACCATTTCGAGGAGACACCATTTCAAGGAGACACCATTTTAAGGAGACACTGTTTCATGAAGACACCGTTTCCGGACAGACTCTAGCACCGTTTTTTAATCTGTTTTTTCATTTTTTTTATTTAATCTCTAATAGCCATATTTGAAGCCTTTAAATATACTAACATAATTGATGTTTCTTTGTAGACATGTCACCTAACAGTACGAGGTACGGGGTGCAGAATACATGCATTCTATCGGCTCCAACATGTGCATTCTAAGAATAAAAAGAACAGCGTGGCCAGAAGAAAAGCGCGGTAATAGTGACAACAAAGAAACAAGTGTGTGTGCAATAACTAAGAAGAACGAGCATTTTTGAAAGAAGAACTGACACATGCAACATGAAACTGATGAATAACACATGAATCATACTCAAATCCAAGAGTTGAGAACATTTTTTCACTATCAACTCCACGAAGAACATGAGCCAGATCTAGCTGACTTGTGATACTTAGTTTTCCACAAGAGGACTCAATTTCTTCATCTGCTTCATCCTAGAAGTCCAGAGCTGCATAGACTAACACTCAGAGCACTGATAACCTTATCTCGTCATTTTTTCTCTATTTTGTATTATTTTTATATTTTGAACAGTGTGAGTGTGTCTGTATAAAAACATGCATGGTCTCCTGCATTAAACTAAAGGATACAAGATATCATTTCTCATACATCTTTTTACAATTGTGTATTCCCATGGATAAGTGTGGAAGAGGTCCCTGTGTGACCTGTTAGTTCATACCCATGAAGAACAGTGGAAGAGGTTGTGTGACCCGGACAGTCCTGTGTACTGTTGTTAACCCTGATCTAGGATGTGTATCAAGTTTATTTATATAAACTGCTTGGTGGTAGGTGATCACTAAGTGGAGTGGATTAGGTCTCGGCTTGAGAATGAACCACTTGTTTTATATCCGTTGTGATGTTTAATTTAGTTTTCTCTTTTTTACTGTATAATTCAGAAATCACTAAATTTACTTTGATAGTTAATATTGGAAAGAAGTTGTCATATTTTTCATTATTATAATAGATTCAAAAGTAATGTTAATAACTGATATTAAGATTACTGAGAATTAATCAATATTCTGAGAAGTTATTTAAACAGTCAAACTTTTATAACCGTATTACTTTGATTAAATGGGCTGTATTTAAATTTATTGGGGAACCTTTTAAGAATACTTTTTAAACAAAAATTTTTATAAATACTCAATTCACCCCCCCCCCTCTTGAGTACTCTACTCCAACCAACATTTGGTATCATAGGGTTGTTTGTTATTCCTATTAAGACTTTGTTTTTTCAACTATGATTTTAGTTGTAATTTAAAGATCTATAAATTTCTATTAATTATAAATTTCTATCTCTTTCAAAGTATTTCTTTATCATGGATAATAGATTGGAAGGTTCTGAAACAAATAGACCACCATTCTTTAATGGAACCAATTATGCTCAACGGAAAATCAAAATGAAAATGCAATTAGAGAGTATGAGTTTTGAAATTTGGTCTTCAATTATAGATGAGTATAAGATTCATACTTCTAATAGAATCACTTGGGGTGATCCAACCAAGACTTCCTATAATAAAAATTGTAATGCTATGAATTCATTATATTTCTCATTATGGGATAAGAAATTTAATAGAATCTCTGCATGTAAAACTGCCCATGAAATTTGGGATACCTTGTCTATTTCACATGAAGGAACTTCTAGTGTTAAAGAAATGAGACTTAATACTTATAATATTAAATATGATAACTTTAAAATGAAACCTTATGAGCCTATTTCTGACTTGTATCTCAGGTTCAATGGAATTTTCAACACAATGATTTCTCTTGGAAGAGAAGTCACTTCCAAAGAATAGATCATAAGGATTCTCATATTCCTACCTGATAGATGGAGAGGAACCTCTGTCTCTATTAGAGAATCATAAGACATCAGCAAATTTCCTGTAAAAGAACTAATTGGAAAACTGATGGTGTATGAAGAGGAGAAAAAATTCAACAAGGAAGAGGAAGATGAACCCAAAATAAAATCAGTTTCATTTAAGACCACCACCTCTAAACACAAAGATAAAGGGAAATTGGAAGTTTCTATAGAATGTTCTAGCAGTGAAAAATCATCACCTAATAGTGAAGAGGAGATGGATCAATTATCCAGATGGTTTAAGAGATTTTACAAGAAGAAGAAATTTTTTATAAATCCTAACTTCAAGGGAAGATATGATCAAAAATTAAGTTGGAAGAAATATTGGAAATGAAGTGAAAAGTCTGATGAGATAGTCTGCTATGAATATAAGAAAAATGGACATATAAAGTCTGACTGTCCCAAGCTCAAGTACAAAAATAAATTTGAAGAAAAAGATAGAAAGTATAAAAAGGAAATGAAAGCAACATGGAGTTCTTCTGAGGACAGTTCAAGTAACTTACAATCTTTACACGATGAATAGTCTAACAAAGACAATATGTGTTTTATGAAAAACACATCTGAGGTAACATTGGAATCTCCTATACACAATTTCAATTATTCTAGAGATGTGAGTGACTCTGAAAGTATTTCTAATGAAGAAATGTTTGAGTAATGTAATATGATTGAAGATACATGAAATGAACTAAAAGATAAATACAATTCTTTAAAGAAACAACATGCTCTTACCTTAACTGTTAAAACTGAACTCACTATAGAAAGGGAAAAAAATGTTCAATTACTCAAAGAGAACAATGAACTAAAACAATATAATGAGAAATTGAAAAAAGGACCTTAAAATATTTACTAACAGTAAATATACCTTGGTACAAATACTAGGTAAATATATTTCTCCTAAATATACTACTGGCATTGGCTATCAACCTGGTAAAAGAAATTTTAGAATAATTAATTTTGTTTCTAAATCTAGGGCATACAACTTTACTCCTAGTTCTGGAAAACATTCAACTAGTTCAAGTTATGATACACTACTATTTCAAGATTTTATGGACCAAATAGAGTTTATTTTTCAAGTACTTTACATAATTCTTATAGGAAGCCTATGAGGCAGATATGGATTTTTAAATCACTAGTCACTAAAATTACTGAACCCAAAAAAATATGGGTACCAAAATCTGTTTTCATTTGACCATTTTGTAGGAAAGTTGCTTAAAGAGTTCCTGTAAATGCTTATGGTACTTGGACAGTGGGTGCTCAAGACACATGACAGGAGACTATTCATGCTTCAAGAACTTAACAAAAATTTATGGAAGACATGTCACCTTTGGTGACAATGACAATGGAAAGATTATTGGCCTTGTCCAAATCGGTAACTCTAACTCAGTTTTGATTTCCAAAGTAATTTTTTTTGGTGGATTGAAATATAGTTTGCTTAATATTTTACAACTATGTGATGATGGTTTTCATGTTAAATTTGAAAACGATGCTTTCAATGTTTTCAATTCTAAAAATTAATTAGTATTTTCTGATTTAAGAAATGAAAATTTATATTCTGTTAACTTAGATTATTTAGTCTCTCAAAATGTTTCATGTTTAAGTGTATTTCACAAATAATCTTGGATTTTTCATAGGATACTAGGACACTGTAATACTCACTCCATTATAAAGTTGACTAGAAAAATCGTATTCAAAGACCTACCCAAACTTGAGTTTCCAAAGGATAAAGTGTGTAATCCTTGTCAAAAGGGAAAGCAACACAAAATTTCCTTCAAACCAAAGAAATAAGTTTCAACTTCTCAACCTCTTGAATTGGTTCAAATGGATTTTTTTGGACCATCTAGAGTTTCTAGTTTAAATGGGAATCACTATGTTTATGTTCATGTAGATGAATTTTCTAAATATATTTGGACTTTATTTTTGGCTCACAAAAGTTAATCCTTCTCTCATTTTACCAAATATTACAAAACTATAGAAAATATTAGTGGACATAGAATTAAATCCTTAATAAGTGATCATGGTCGTGAGTTTGAAAATCAATAGTTTGAATCATTTTTCTCACAAAATGGATATAGTCATAATTTCTCTTCCCCTAGAACACCTCAACAAAATGGAGTTTTGAAAAGAATAAATAGAACCTTTCAAGAGATTTCTAGAACCATGCTCAGTGAATATGACTTACCTATTTATTTTTGGGATGAAGCGGTAAATAGAGCATGATACATTATCAATAGAGTGTTGATTATAAATATTATTAAAATAACTCCATATGATTTGTGGAACAATAGAAAACCCATATTAAGATAATTCAAAGTTTTTGGTTGCAAAGGCTATATCCTTAATACTAAGGACAATCTTGACAAATTTGCATCCAAGAGTGATGAGGGAATATTTTTATGATATTCAATCTCTAGTAAATCCTATATAGTGTTTAACAAAAGAACTAAATGTGTGTAAGAATCTATACATTTCAAGTTTGATGAAACAAATCCACATGAGCCTAAGACAGCTCTAGGGAACCTGGAGGATGAGGTATCAAATCTAGACATTAATTGAAAATCATCTAACCATTATGTAAAGGAATCTAGGAAAAATTCTAATTCTGTAAATTCTTTATATTCAGGTCTCAATGAACCTAAACTTGTTGAAGAACTTGAAATCACTGGTCCTTCTTTTTCTAGAGCTATTATAACTCTTAAGAACCATCCTTTAGATGCAATTGTAGGAGACTTAGATAAAGGAACTGAAACTAGAGATTATCTTAGAAATCATGTTGAACATAAAGTCTTTTTGTCACAACTTGAACCTAAAAACATTAATGATGATATCAATGATGAATTTTGGGTGATGTCTATGCAACAAGAACTTAATTAGTTTTAAAGGAACAAATTTTTTAAACTTGTTGACAGACCTAAAGACACTTTCACCATAGGCACTAAATGGGTGTTTAGAAATATAGTAGATGATGCTGGTAATATAGTTAGAAACAAGGATAGATTGGTTGCATAGGTCTATATTCAAGAAGAAGGAATTGACTATGAGGAGACTGTTTCACCAGTAGCTAGAATTGAAGCCATTAGAATTCTTCTTGCTTATGCTACACATATGAATTTCAAACTATATCAAATGGATGTCAAAAGTGCATTCCTAAATGGGTATATATCTAAGGATGCCTTTGTTGAGAAACCCCCTGGTTTTACGAACCCTTATTTTCCAAATCATATTTTCAAATTATCAAAAGCCTTATATGGTTTAAAACAAGCTCCAAGAGCCTTATATGATATATTATGTACTTTTCTTATTTCCAATGGTCTTACAAAAGGAATAGTTGATCCTACCCTTTTTATAAAACGAATTTCCAATGATGTTTTAGTAGTTAAAAATTATGTCGATGACATTATCTTTGGATCCTCAAAAAAATCTTTATGTATTGAATTTTCTAAAATGATGCAAAATGAATTTGAAATGGGTTTAATGGGTGAACTCAAATTCTTTATTGGATTTAAAATATTTCAAAATAATGATGGTATTATTTTAAATCAAAGTAAATACACTAGAGATATTCTAAAATGTTTTGGTTTGGATAACACTAAAAGTAGTGACACTCCAATGAGTACTACTTGTATGTTGGATCATGATGAAGATGGAAAATATGTTGATCAAACCACTTACAGAGGGATGATTGTAAGCCTGCTATAATTAACTTCTAGTCGACCTAACATTATGTTTAGTGTGTGTATGTGTGCTTGTTTACAAAAAACCCCAAGGAATATCATTTTAATGCTATTAAAAGAATCTTCAAATACCTCAAGCATACACCCAATCTTGGACTATTCTTTCCTAGAGGACAATCATTTGAGTTAGTGAGTTATTCTGATGCTAACTTCGGTGGATGTAAGTTAGATAGAAAAAGAACCTTTGGAACATGTCCCTTTTTAGGAAAGTCACTAGTATCATGGTTTAGTAATAAACAAAACATTGTTACATTATCTACTGTTGAAGCTTAATACATAGCTGCTGGTAGTTTTTGTGCACATATTTGGTGCATGAAACACACATTACTAGATTATGTATTTCAATTCAGGAATGTACCTATAAATTGTGACAATAAAAGTGCTATTAACATCTCAAAAATCCTATTTCACACTCTAGGAAAAGACATATTGATGTAATACATCACTTTTCAAGAGATCATTATCAAAAAAGGTGAAATCACTTTGGAATTCATTAGAACTGAATATCATCTTACTGATATAATCACCAAACCATTAAATTCTGAAAGAATATATTACATCATACATGAATTGGGAATGATAAATATTAAGTAGTAAGTATATTATTTCATAGTTTACTATTTCATAGTTTATGGTTTCAAAAGTCACTATCTAACAGTTCTATAATTTTATTGTCTTAATAATTGTTGTTTCTTGTTTACAGTCTCATTGTTACTGTCTAGCACTTACTTTCTCAAACAATATGGTCACACTGTTTAGAAATCACACTATTATGGTCTCATTGGGAAATTCAATTCCAGTCTCACTATGAAAACCCGTTACATTCTCACTGTGAAAGTCAGTTTTTGTCTCACCATGAAAAGCGGTTACGATCTCACCATAAATATGCTTTATCATTTTATTTATACATTATAACTCGTATCGTGGTAATTAATTATTTTACCCTTTTACTTTCCTGTGTAACACCCCAAACATTTTATAGTATGTTTTTCTTAAATACATTCTATTCATCACTGTGTTTCTTTGAAACAACACTAGGTTATTTAGGAGATATTCAAAACCTAGCCATTAAGTATAAATTTTCCACTTCTATGTTTTGAATTTCGAAAAATGGTCATCTAGAGTTGTGATCAGTAAGTCATTTAAAGTCTGATAGTACAAACTTGATTTTTTGTGAATAGTAACATACCCTTATGAATAGTAATATGAATAGTAATATGAACCTTGTGAGTAAATAAAAAAATTATTTTCTTAAGTAAATAATATAATGAGATCTTAATTAGTTTTTCAATGAGAAATAAAACGAATTACACCTTTAAGATTGTTATTTTTTGAATTAACTATGAATTTATTTAAAAATTAAATTAATAATATTTAGAAAATTAATTTTGAAAAATGTAGTTCATTTTTTAATTCTATACATTGAAAAATGGTTAGGGTAAATTTTTGGGATTTTTCTGAAATTCTAGAATTTTTTATGAATAGTGAAATACGATAAAATACCGTATATACAAATTATCAGATAAATACACTATTTATGACATCATAAGTGATGAAAGTCCCCTTGGTTCGAAATCACATGCCATTATTACTATTTTAGGTCACATGAACTAAGACTATTCATAATCTTGGGCAAAAATATTATAATAACGATTAAAATAATGAAAAATACCCCCTCTCCTCCACTATAAAAACCCTTCACCACTCCCTCTTCTCTTCACTCCTCTAAGCCTTGAAGATCCTCAGATTTCTGCCCAAACACCCTTCCCTAGTCACTAACCACGACTAGGAAGCTCTTGGTCTTTCCAAAAGACCAAAATCCCTTCCCTTAAGGAGGTTCTCGAGGAAGTTATTCCAAGAGGTAAAACACCTTTCTTTTTCTTTTAGTTTCATTTGAATTTATCATCATTTTTTATCCTATACACACCTCCTCTATCCAAATGATCATGATAAATATAGTCTCACCTATATACTATATTTATATCAAGTGAATGGAAGAACCATCATCAATATTCTTACTCCCTCCCTTTTATTTTTATAAACGAAATCAACGTCCATGAGGTTCCAATTTATAACCTTCGTGGACGACGAAGTTCCGTTCTTCAATAGTTACTTCATTACTGGTCATGAAACCATATTTATAGTTGAAACAGTTCATAATATATTTATTTTATCTTGATTAATGTTCTGTAATCTTTACACGTACATAATATGGAATAATAATACAAAACAAGTTTATTGAGCACAAAACTGCCAAGCCAAATTCAGGCGTTTATTTTTAACTCGTTGAATGAGTCATCCTCATGGTATATAACCACAGTCATTATAAGATAATTTATTTATATTTAATGTCACTAATAATGTATATTAACAATTCTAGATGTTTAACTATATTTCAAACCAACTTCCATTCATGAATACAAGTAAACAAATCATGAAACCAAGTAAGAAAATGCTTCCAAAACAATAAAATTGAATCTCTTAAACCCATCAAAAAGGCCATTAATGAACTTAATAAGGTTATACCATATAAATTACATGTTTATTAGGTTTTGGAATTATTAATTAATGAATCTAAATTTGATTATTCAGGTCGTTAGGAACAATCAAGAACACCTTCGAGCATAAGGTAAGGGATTGCTTAACTCAATTTTAATTCTTTGAGTTAAACGTATATTTCATTGGTTACATTTTTCCAAGAATATGTGTGAATGAAATATGAATATTTTATTATATATATACACATTTATTTTGTGGTTTTATGTTTTTCACACATAATTATGTCATTTATTTGTCCTTAATCTAATGATACGTTCTTTGTAAGGGTTCCTCTCTCTCACTTTTGTTCCAGAATCTCCCCTATGTTGTGCTATTTTATTTTAATTCCTAATGATGGGGTATGTTTTTTCACCTCCCCCATACTGCCCTTGTGACATATAAATAATGTAATACCCCTTTACCTCTCATTAATCTCTCGCAATAACACTCGTTACCATGCCGAAATGTTTGTAAGGGGTTTCTCATCTCACTTTCATTTATGTGAGATTTTCATTGTTCGCCACTTATTTCATGTATGTGGTTTATGTGTACTTTCATTTGATATATAATAAAATTATTTTCTTTATATTCATGTTATTAAATGATTCATTTTATGTTAATTAAGTTCTGGTCATATGATTTGACTGATTATATTGTGGTAAGGGACTTTGTCTCAACTACCTTTTCGTTGTGACTAACTTTGTATTGTACACCTAATAATCATTATGTGGTGTATCTACTGCCCATTTGAGATCAATTTTCATTTTAAATTATATTTATATTAAATATCCATAATCTCATGTCATGGATATGTTTTTTTTCTAAACCGTATACCATTTTACATACGGTGTTTATTTGGAAAGTTATTTTAATTGTGGAAATATTGATGAATCTGTATACTATACTCTATACGAGTATTGAAAAGGCATTTTGATCTTGTATTGAATAAATGTATAAATAATTTTTTGGACATAAAGTGGTGGGTGGGGTCCGCTATAGCCCCTCGATGCATCAGTAGGTCTCATGAGACAAATCAGTTTGGCGACAAACCCTTCGAGTTTGTTTCCAAAAATCAGACGGGTTTCTACCCATAGAACTAAACCGTTTTACAGTATTATGGTTTCATGTTCCAGATACATGATGTCCAATTAATAAGCATTATCTTTATTCATTATTATTTATTATTATTATCCATGAGGTTTTCACTATGACAAATTCCATGGATGCAGTTTCATTCTCAATTTATTAATGGCATTAGTTTTTCATTTATTCACTACGCCATATTGATTATGTTAGATTGATTGTGACTCACTTATTATTGTACTCATGATTCTACTATTTATAACCCTTACTGAGCATTTGAGCTCACCCCTTTCATTATTTACCTTCAACAGGTGGTGAAGAGAAGGTCATTTATTGAGTTCATGTGGTTGCATCTTTTAGTTTTGTTATGTGTTGTAACTTGTAACCTTTCTTCAATGTAATTTGTGTTACATATATGTATCTAGTTTCTTCAAGAGTACTAAACTGATCATTACTTTTAGATTTTCATTCCTTCTAACCATTCCAATATCACAAGTAATGCATCGGCTCCAGCCTAGAGGGGTCGGGGTGTTATAGTGGGTATCAGAGGAAGTTTAGTAGGAAACTTGGGAACTAGATTTAGAAAACGTAGATTAGGGAAGAATCTCTAAGATAAGACTTTGAGGATAAACATACAATAATGTCCTGGTATTTTGTTAAGAAATTTATAGATTATATGGATATTTCAAGCAATGAATCCCTGTCTGGATATGATCAGGTAGAGGTGGCTCTGGCACAGAGGTACCTAGGAGTGAAAGCTCCGACAAGGAGTTGCAGCTTTGACCCGGGGTATCCTGGTACACGAAAATGGGCCTTTCTACACTCTTGGTTACGACACTCCTGAGAGATATCGTTAGGATAATTCACATTTTATTTACAAGCCATTATAAAGGATTTTAACGTAAATTTTCCTTAGAGGATTCAGTTTGGATAACTCTGGAAAACCAGAACTGAACAATGAAAAACTTACTTAAACAATACTAAGAACGGTTTTTTCTTAATTTTCAGATAGAAAATGAAAGTAATTGTCTTTTTTCTCTTCCAACAGAAGTATTATAAACCATAGTGGAAAAATCATGTGTAGAAAACTACGATACTTTTGAAAATATTCATTTATCATGAAAAACCCTCTACCGAGTATCCAACTCTCCTCGTGTACTCCAACTTCACCATGGAACAGGTTTTGTCTATTACCTCATGATGAGTGCACAATTCCCATTATATGTATGAAAAGGGAAATATTTTGAGGGTATCTTTAAATGTTTTACCCTAGCTAATAATTTCTTTTCACTTGAGGACTTTGAGGAGGCTGCACAAGGGGGAGACCTCCAGGCAGCATATCTATGCCAGATTTTGACATACAAACTCTGTGGTTGAGTTGTGGACTTTGAAGCCCTTGAGAATGAGACTACCCGTTTGCATTATTGGTATCAAGTTCATACTAATGTCTCTCAACTTGATACCTGACAAGCTTCTCTTAATCTGAATTCTAGATATCCACATGCGGTTGTCCCTAGTTTCACACGTTGCATCTGGACCAAGGAGATAGCAGAATTTGGAATCTCATTGGGGATCCGTTTGTATGAAAACTAGGGAAATCCCCAACATCGGTGGAATCTATGAGGTGTCATCTTATAGGACATCAGGAAGTCTATACTAGTGTTTTGTGAAATGGAGCAAGAGATAGTGTAATTTCTTGAGTTTTATAAATCATGTATAAATGAATGATGTTGTATTCTCTATTTTGATATGTTTTTATATAAAACAATAACTTGGTTTAAAATGGATTTTCCATACTAAAAGTTTATTTACTAAAACTTTTTAGATAGAATATATGATTTAACCAACCAATATTTTATCACTACCTACCGAGTTGTTGGAGACTATAATTGTCAATACATTCTCCAAAGAGGACCAGCCCTATGCCAACTTACATCTAACTTGTAAACTACTCCATCGGGTATCGAATCATTAAAAAAATTTCCATCTTTACCAAGGAAGAAATCTGGTATATTACCGTATTGCATATGCACAATTTTTTTCATATAGTAAAAGAGGGAAGTATCATGAAGCTATTTTTCTATGTTTCACTTTGGCTGATAACTACCGAGCTATGGGTAAATTTCTAGAATCTGCTTTTGATGGTGACCATCGAGAGGCCTACCTATTTTAGATCTTGAGTTTTAGTATGTATGGAGAACTTTACAACATCAATATCTTCAATAGTTACGTGGTGCATGGGAATTATAGGGATTTATTCCACACTAAAATTTCCAACCTCCACACTTCCCGTGCCTCTCTATGGAAGCATGAGTGCTTTAAGCACAGATTCAACCCTAACTGTCTGCAGTGTGTCTGGGATAAGGAAATCGAGCAGCTGAATACTACCTTAGGAATCCAAGTGAGGTCGTCAGCACCCTAGCATCGGTGGTGTTCCCGGTAAAGGGACTTTGGGAGTGACGTGTGTCTAGTGTTTCATATGGTTCTGGGAGATTGAAATATTTGAACTAGTTTTGGGGATTCGTGTATTGGGGACTAGGGAAACCATTAGTCCTATTTTACTTTTTGAACCAGTGGTTATATAAGAATATAACTTGTTGTCTCTTAATTTTGTTATCCTTTCATCGGTTATACTTTTGAATGAGTATCACTAAGTGAACTTTTATAATAAATTTTCATATGGAAGGAAAAACCCATATGTTATCTCTTCCTGTGGAGGTACTGGAGATTATTGCAATCAAAACCTGTAAAGAGGAGTACCTACCTCTCACAAAATTGTGAAAAACGTGTAAAAAACTATATGAAGTGACAAAAAGTTTGGACATTCTCTGAACCTGTCAAGGGAATTATTCTATTTACTACCGCATATCCACAACACAATTGGCCAAGTATAGGTGAAGAGGAAAATACCATGAAGGGCATTTCCTATGTTTCACCCTAGGCCAGAACTACACAGTTGGGTTATGTTTTCAAGAGGCTACTTTGGAGGGAAACCTTTGTGCGGCCTACATGTACCAAATCCTCAGTTTTAGCCTCTACAAAAATGTCTACGACTTAGATGTCCTGAGTCGAGACATATTTTGGTGATTTCTTCGTGTGTTGGGCCATTCGAACATTTCCAAACTTTCTACCATTCGAGCCTCCCTCTGGAAGACCGAGTGTTCGATGCTAGAGTTCAACCCCTTCTGTCCAAGGTGTGTCTGGGTCATAGAACTAGGAGATTTTAGAATCAATTTGGGTTTTCTACTAAATGCACCTGAGGATCCTCTACAATGGGAGATGTGGTAGTAATATCTGAGAGCTTTATTTTGTGGTTATAAAATGAATTTTGAGGACGCAATTCTTCGAAGGAGGGAATAATGTAACACCCCAAACATTTTATAGTATGTTTCTCTTAAATACATTATATTCATCACTGTGTTTCTTTGAAACAACACTAGGTTATTTAGGAGATAGTCAAAACCTATCCATTAACAATAAATTTTCCACTTCTATGTTTTGAATTTCGAAAAATGGTCATCTAAAGTTGTGATCAGTAAGTCATTTGGAGTCTGATAGAACAAACTTGATTTTTTGTGAATAGTAACATACCCTTATGAATAGTAATATGAATAGTAATATGAACCTTATGAATATTAAATAAAAAAATTAATTTTCTTAAGGAAATAAGATAATGATATCTTAATTAGTTTTTCAATGAGAAATAAAACTAATTGCACCTTTAAGATTGTTGTTTTTAGAATTAACTATGAATTTATTTAAAAATTAAATTAATAATATTTATAAAATTAATTTTGAAAAATGTAGTTCATTTTTGAATTCTACACATCAAAAAATGGTTATGGTAAATTTTTGGGATTTTTCTGAAATTCTAGAATTTTTTATGAATAGTGAAATACGATATAATATTGTATATAAAAATTATCAGTTAAATACACTATTTATGACATCATAAGTGATGCAAGACCACTTGTTTCGAACTCACATTCCATTATTACTATTTGAATTCACATTAACTAAGACTATTCATAATCTTGGGCAAAAATATTATAATAATGATTAAAATAATGAAAAATACCCCCTCTCCTCCACTATAAAAACCCCTCACCACTCCCTCTTCTCTTCACTCCTCTAAGCCTTGAGGATCCTCAAAGTTCTGACCAAACACACTTCCCTAGTCACTACCCACGACCAGGAAGCTCTTGGTCTTTCCAAAAGACCAAAATCCATTCCCTTAAGGAGGTTCTCGAGGAAGTTATTTCAAGAGGTGAAACACCTTTCTTTTTCTTTTAGTTCATTTGAATTTATCTTCATTTGTTATCCTCTCCTCACATACTCTGTCCAAATGATCATGATAACTCCAGTATTATCTATATACTAGATTTATATCATGTGAATGGAAGAACTATCATCAATATTCTTACTCCCTCCCTTTTATTTTTATAAATGAAATCAACATCCATGAGGTTCCAATTTATAACCTTCAGGGACGACGAAGTATTGTTCTTCAATAATTCCTTCATTATTGGTCATGAAACCATATTTATGGTTGAAACAGGTAATAATATATTTATTTTATATTGATTAATGTTCTTTAATCTTTACACGTACATAATATGGAATAATAATACAAAACAAGTTTATTGAACACAAAACTGTCAAGCCAAATTCAAGCGTTTATTTTTAACTCATCGAATGAGTCATCCTCATGGTATATAACCAGAATCATTATAAGATAATTTATATATCATTAATGTCGCTATTAATGTATATTAACAATTCTTAATTTTTAACCATATTTCAAACCAACTTCCATTCATGAATACAAGTAAACAAATCATGAAACCATGTAAGAAAATGCTTCCAAAACAATAAAATTGAATCTCTTAAACCCATCAAAAAGGCCATTAATGAACTTAATAAGGTTATAACATATCACTTACATGTTTATTAGGTTCTGGAATTATTAATTAATGAATATAAATTTGATTATTCCGGTCATTAGGAACAATCAAGAACACCTTTGAGCATAAGGTAAGGGATTGCTTAACTTAATTTTCATTCTTTGAGTTAAACGTGTATTTCATTAGTTAAATTTTTCCAAGAATATGTGTGAACGAAATATTATTGTTTTATTCTATATATCCACTTTTATTGTGTGGGTTTATGTTTTTCACACATAATTATGTCATTGATTTGTCCTCAATCTAATGATATGTTCTTTGTAAGGGATCCTCTCTCTCACTTTTGTTCAAGAATCTCCCCTATGTTGTGCTCTTTTATTTTTAATTCCTAATGATGGGGTATGTTTTTTCACCTCCCCCATACTGCCCTTGTGAAATATAAATAATGTAATACTCCTTTACCTATCATTAATCTCTCGCAACAACACTCGTTACCATGCTGAAATGTTTGTAAGGGGTTTCTCATCTCACTTTCATTTATGTGAGATTTTCATTGTTCGCCACTTATTTCTTGTATGTGGTGTATGTGTACTTCCATTTGATATATAATAACATGATATTATTTATATTCATGTTATTCAATGATTCATTTTATTTTCATTAAGTTCTGGTCATATGATTCGACTGATTACATTGTGGTAAGGGACTTTGTCTCAACTACCTTTTCTTTGTCATTAACTTTGTATTGTGCACCTAATAATCCTTATGTCATGTACCTACTGACCATTTTAGATCAATTTTCATTTGAAATTATATTTATATTAAATATTCATATTCTCATGTCATGGATATGTTTGTTTCCTAAACCGTATACCATTATACATACGGTGTTTATTTGGAAAGTTATTTTAATTATGGAAATATTGATGAATCTGTATACTCTACTCTATACAGGTATTGAAAAGGCATAATGATCTTGTATTGAATAAATTTATAAATAATGATTTGGACATGCAGTGGCGGGTGGGGCCTGCTATATCCCCTTGATTCATCGGTAGGCCTCATGAGACAAATCAGTTTGGCGAAAAACCCTTCGAGTTTGTTTCCAAAAATCAGACGGGTT
Organism: Viscum album; assembly: GCA_963277665.1. Lineage (NCBI taxonomy): Eukaryota > Viridiplantae > Streptophyta > Magnoliopsida > Santalales > Viscaceae > Viscum > Viscum album. Next base: position 1,125,052,329 of record OY728121.1, read on the forward strand.
TCTACCCATAAAACTAAACTGTTTTTATGGTATTATGGTTTCATGTTCCAGATACATGACATCCAATTAATAAGCATTATCTTTATTCATTATCAGTTATTATTATTATCCATGAGGTTTTCACTATGACAAAATCTATGGATACAGTTTCACTCTCAGTTTATTAATGGCATTAGTTTTTCATTTATTCACTATGCCATATTGATTATGTTAGATTTATTGTGACTCAATTATTATTGTACTCATACTTCCACTATTTGTAACCCTTACTGAGAATTTGATCTCACACCTTTCATTGTTTACCTTCAACAGGTGATGAAGAGAAGGTCATTTATTGAGTTCATGTGGTTGCAGCTTTTAGTTATGTTATGTGTAGTGCCTTGTAACCTTTATTCAATGTAATTTGTGTTACATCTATGTATCTAGTTTCTTCAAGACCACTAAACTGATCATTCCTTCAGGATTTTCATTCCTTATAACCATGAAAATATCACAAGTAATGCACCGTCTCCAGCCTAGAGGGGTCGGGGTGTTACAACTGTGTTTTTGATCCCGCGATGCTTGATATCCCTAAATGATAAAATAAAATAATTTTCACTCCTTTCTTTACTAGAGCTCTCTTATCTCAAAATTTAACCCCTCTCTCAACCCTTTAGTTTTTTTTCTCTATCTCTCTTCTGAACCTTTGTTGATTTCCTAGGATGAAACACCCATTATCATCAACTCCTAAGAAGTGCAGTTCAAAGAAGAAGTTGAAACTAGCACTGAAGTTAGCACTCGAAGATCCTCTGAATCCGAATCTGGTAGACAGAATAGTGGTACCCAAAAAGGAGATATGCCCTAAGTGGCTTCTGTCAAGTAAGTCTTTGGTATTGAAATTACTTAGAGAGAAAGGATGGTTGGATTGGTTTACAAAGGAGGATAGTCCTATTTACCCAAAATTAGTTGCATAGTTTTATCTGTATGTTCAATTCTCTTTTTATACAAAGGATAGCTATGTTGTGCGAAGTTGGATCAATGGCCATATTTGTACCTTTTCTTTGAGGTTATGGGTTTCATGCCTTAGGATACCTCATGAGGGTATTTTTGAGTACTACCAGATTGGTCCTCCGCCTGTAAGTGGGTTCTTTGTTTTGGAAGAAGCGTTAGGAAGCTTAACTGGGAATGAAACAAAGTGAAGAGCCATAGATGCTGAGCTAGATGGTGAAACCAAACTTCTGTTTAAATTTGTTCATAATTTGATTATCCCCAAAAAATGTGATTTTTCCACATTCGAGTATCAGGATGTATTTTTGATACATCTCATGAAAAATGGATAAAATATTAACCTATGAAAATATGTTATACTCCATATGTGTGAGTTGATCAAAACAACCTCCAAGTCAACCTCCTTGTTCTATTCTAGTATTATCTCAACTATGATTCATGAAAACGGGTTGGTTGTACTAGATGAAGAATATATTAAGGATTATGAGTTTTGTCTTTCAAAAGTTACAAAAAAGGGAATGAAAATTGGTTGGAATCCATGGAGAAAATCATGGGTGGAAGATAATGATAGGGTTTATGAAAAGTTTAATCTAGTGGAACACTCTTCAAGACCTAAGGATATTTCTGATCTTGGTTTGGAGCCAGATGAGATTGTTGTGTATTTTGATGAGTAAAAATATGAAGAGGTTGCTGTACCTTCAATAGAAACTAACATGGTTGAGGAAGATAGTGAATCTTCTCCTCAAGTATTAATTGAGAAAAAAATGCATGTTCCTGAAGAAGTTACTGATTTGGAAGAACAACATGTTGTTAAATAAGAATATGTTGTTGAGGTAAATGAAAAGGATTTTGTATATAATCATATAGAAGAATATATTTATATTGTGGAAGAATATTCTCTTGAGGAACACCCAGAGGAACAAGTTTTTCTTGAAATTATTCCATCTGCTAAAGAGAGAATGGATCAAGCCTTTCAGTTGGCTGGAAAGGAAATGGGTGAGAATATCAGGGATGAAATCTTGGAACTAGATCAAGGATCTAAATCTCTCAGTCCTAAGAAAGATTCACTTGTTGGGGGGGATCAACACTCGAATCTGGAACCTGTTGAAGTCCCTAATCTCGTTGATCCAAGCTCAGTGGATACATGGTATAAATTCCCTAGTTATTTTTATGTGACTGATTCCCAGGAAGTCTCGGTTAAAGGAATTGATCTGTATACTATGTTTCAATTAAAACTAGAATCTACACTTGATGTTATCTCTTCTAAAGATCTTGAACCTGTCTTAGCCCCTATTTATGAGCCTTCACAAGAACCTCCAAACTTGGTGAATAAGGATGATATGAAAGAATCTAGAGATACCCTATTATCTAGAGTTGAAAAACTCGTGAATACCCAACTATCTCCTGTAACTAATTTGAGTGAAAGATATGTTGCCTTGTTTTTGGAAAAGATCATATGGAAGATTCAACCCAAGATGATTCATGATATTCAAGAGGTTAGATTTGAGAACAAATAGTTAAGTGATGAAGTAAAGACTCTCAGAGGTATGGTTGAAGAAATGTCGAGAGTGATTAACTCAAGATCATAACCTCTTTTTTATCCTATTGAGGATGTTGTTAGTCAAATTCCATAGGAAGTAGCCTCCCTAATTCAACCTAATCTCACTTCTTTATCTGACAAGGTAGCTAAAAGAAACAAGCAGATTTTTCAAGAGATGGTGTGAGCTTGTTATTAGTCTTAACAAGTTAAGTTATGAGTATAAGGGATGTCTCCAGAAAGTTCTAAATCAACTGAAATCCCTTAATTCAGTAGTTACTGCTTCTCGTGCTTCTAGAAAATCATCTCAACCCTCTTTAGATAGTGATCTGCTCAGAACAATTTTCAAATAAGAACTTTAGGCTGTTCTCAGTGGTTTTGACAACGAATATATATTTGAAAATTTCAATAATAGTGATAGAGTTCTTGATTTGGTGATAATTCATTCCAAGATTTCCAATGATTCTCAACAAGAAATTTCTAAGATGGTGTATTTCTACTTCAATCGGATATTCTCTAAGAATGACATGACCAACCACTTCAAGTACCATATAGAGAATCTGAAAATCCCTTCTTTCACTCAAGCTTTAAAAAATCAAGTCCAAAAGCTTAAAGATTTCACTCTGTTGTTGGATAAGTTTATGGAGAACAAGGATGAATTTGAGAAATCCATGCAGTATGGTGATGAGATCATTACTGACTTCATCAAGATTTTGAGGTCATATCTTCATGTCCAGAGTACTGCCATTGTTGCTCCTGTAGCTGCACCCCTGAGATCTGGTTTACCTACCTTCTCATCCTCTGCCCTTTCCTCTACATCTATGTCTGTCTCTTAGGCTCTGATTTATATCAGACCGGTTATCCTTGATCAATAGTTTTCTCAATATTCTACAGCACATACCTTAGACCTTCTTTTTTTTAAGGACTTCCTTTACCTTCTTTGTCCATTGGTCCAATCCCTTCTTCCACTTATACCTATGTTCCTATGGATTCCTCTTATGATGCTACTTCCAAGGGAAAAGAGAAGACAAGCCAGTGCTGAAGAAAAGTGACTAATATATTTTGATAGGGATGATTTCTTGTATTATTGTTACTTACTGTTTGTAATGACACTTTTTATCCATCTAATGCATTGAGAACTTTTATTGTCTATTTCTTGTTTACTCTTGTTGATAATCCCAAAAGGGGGAGAAATATGTATTCTATATGCACACTAAGGAAGAGACACATTACCTAAGAATAGACCTATCACTCATATGACTTGTGATCATCAAAAAGGGGGATATTGTTGGACTCCTCATGTGTTAATCATGTTTTAATGATAACAAATCCTATACATTTTGTAAAGCTTGTTAATCATGTTTAATCTATCTAAAATTATGTGTACTGATGATTAGTCTCTGTATTCTTTTAATAATTATTTTAAACTATTTTTTTTATAATGAAATTCTATTATGAATGATTAAGTTTAATTCATTCTATGAATATCACTATTTAAGTCTATGTACAGATATTTGGCTAAGTCTGAGAAACCATGAGTCTACCACTAGTTATGTTTTTCTGGCAAAGGACCCAGACACCATGACCACACACCGTGACCATCCATACATTGTGACCCAAACACCATGACCCAGACACCGTGACCCAGACACCGTGACCCAAACACAGTGACCTAGACACCGTGACCAAACACCGTGACCACACACCGTGGCCATCCAGACATCGTGACTAGACTCTGTGATCAAACACCGCATCTGTTCTACCAGTTCCTGATCTCTATAAAATTATGCCATAATAGTTGCCTCACCACTCAAAGACAAAAAAGGAGACACTGTTTTGAGGAGACATTATTTAAATGAGACACTGTTTCAAGGATACACTATTTCATGAAGACACATTTTCCAGATAGACTGTGACACTATTTATAAATCTGTTTTGTCATTTTTCAATTTAATATCTAATGGTCATATTTGAAGCTTTTAAATATACTGATATAATTAATGTTTCTTTATAGACATGTCACATGATAGTATGAGGTACAAGGTGTAGAATACATGCATCATGTCGGCTCCAACACATACATTCTAATAATAAAAAGAACATTGTGGCCAGAAGAAAAGCACGAGAATAATGACAACAGAGAAACAAGTGTGTGCGCGATAACAAAGAAGCGTGAACATTATTGAAAGAAGAACTGACACATGTAACTTGACACTACTGAAGAACACATGAAGCATACTCAAATTCTAGAGTCAAGAACATTTTTGCATTATCAACTCCAGGAAGAACACGAGCCAGATCTAGATGACTTGTGATACTCTGTTTTACACAAGAGGACTCGATTTCTGCATCTTTTTCATCCTATAATTCCAAAGCTACATAGACTAAAACTCAGAGCACTTATAACCTTATATCATCATTATTGCTATTTTGTGTATTATTTTAATCTATCAAGAAGTGTGTGTGTGTGTCTTTATATAAACATGCATTGTCTCCTACATTAAACTAAAGGATACAAGATATCATTTCTCATAAATCTTTTTACACTTGTGTATTACCATGGATAAGTGTGTAAGAGGTCCATGTGTGACCTGTTAGTTCATACCCATGAAGAACTATGGAAGAGATCGTGTGACCTGGATAGTCCTGTGTACTATTGTTAACCCCGATCTAGGGTGTGGATCAAGTTTATTTATATAACCTGCTTGTTGGTAGGTGATCACCAAGTGGAGTGAATTAGGTCTCAGCTTGAGACTGAACCACTTGTTTTATATCTGTTGTGTTGTTTAATTTAGTTTTCTCTATTTTACTGTATAATTTAGAAATCACTAAATTTACTTTGATAGTTAATCTTGTAAAGAAGTTATAATTGTTTTTACTTATTATAATAGCTTAAAAAGTAATGTTAATAACTGATATTAATATTACTGAGAATTAATCAATCTTTTGAGAAGTTATTTAAACAGTCAAACTTTTATAATTGTATTACTTTGATTAACTGGGATGTATTTAAATTTATTGAGGAACCTTTTAAGAATTATTTTTAAACAAAATTTTTTATAGATACTCAATTCACCCCCCTCTTGAGCACTCTACTCCGACCAAAAGTCACAATGTTCCCAATATGCTTGTAAACATGTGTTTAGCATGTTACGACACTAAAACGTATGTGTAACAGTCAATCCCATTAGAAATGACCTCATATTGATGTATAATCATGGGGAAATCACCATTGAATTATTTTTGACATGTTAATGTATACAAAACATTCATATGATGTGTGGTGTGGTTGAAATGACTCAATAAGTAGTTTTAAAAGATACTAGAGTCTTTAAAAATGTGTGTTAGGGGACCAAAACCAAGTAAATGGAATCAGATGTCTGTGAAATCATAGTGAAACAACCTTCAATTGGTTTTTGAATTGTATGAACTAACACCATGTAAATATGAGTTATAGTTTATATAGGATTCCTGTAAATTCATTTTTAGTGTTTTAGAATGCCAAAATGTGCATGTAATAATCAAAACAATAGGAAACGACCCCAGATTGATGTAAGATCATGGGAAAACCACATTTGAATTATTTTTTATGTTTAAAAGTATGAAATACATCCATTTCATGTGTAATGTTCTTGGAATGAATCAATAAGTAGTTTTAAAAGATATCAAAATCGTTAAAAATGCTTGTTAGGGGATCAAAAACAAACAAATGGCGTTAGATGGCCATGAAATCAAAGTAAAATGAACATTTATTGATTTTTTAAATGTAGTAAATAAATCCATGTCAATATGAGTTATTTTTTTGAGATTTCCATAAACACATTTTTAGTGTTTTAAAACACTAAAAAAGGCATGTAAAGGTCAAAACCATATAAAGTGACCTCATATTATTGTGTAATAATAGTAAAACCAAAATTGAATTATTTTTTATGTGCATGAGTAGAAAAACCATCCATATGACATGTGGTGTTCTCGGAATGATTCAACAAGAAATTTTAAAATATATCAAAGCCTTTAAAACATGTGTTAGGGAGGTCAAAAACAAGAAAATAGTGTTTGATGACTATTGAATAATAGGATAAAAATATTCAATTTATTTTTAAAATATAGGAACTAAAACCACATCAATATTAGTTACAATTTTCTTGGGATTCCTTTAAATGTGTTTTTAGTGCTTTAAAACACTAAAACTTGTAATGGTCAAACCCATAGAAAATGAACTCATATTGATTTTAAATCATGGGAAAATGAGGTTCAATTATTTTTTATATTTATGAGTAGAAAAAACATACATCCAATGTGTGGTGTGCTCAGAATGGCTCAATAAGCAGTTTTAAAATATACCAATGTTTTTAAAAACATACGTCAAGGGATAAAATGCAAGAAAATAGTATTGGATGACTATGAAATCATAGGAAAATGGCTTCATATTGAATTTTTTAAATATAGGAACTGATATTGCTTCAATTCAAGTTATGGTTTTCCCAAGATTCCCATAATCACATTTTTAGTCTTTTGAAACACTAAAATTTGTGTGTAATGGTCAAACCCATATAAAACAACCTCACATTGATGTGAAATCATGTTACAACTGTGGTTGGATTATTAGTTTTGTGAATGAGTATACATCACATCCATCCGACATGCGGTGTGTCTAGAATGACTCAATAAGAAGTTTTCAAAGATACCAATATCTTTAAAAATGTATTCCATGGGGTCAAAACCAAGAAAACAATATCGAATGACCATGAAATAATAAGAAAATGATCATAGATTGATTTTTTAAGTGTATTAACGGATTCCACATCAATCTGAGTTATGTTTTTCTAGGGATTTTCATAAATACATTTTTAGTGTTTTAAAACACTAAAACATGCAACGGTCAAAACCATTGAAAATGGTCTCATGATGATGTGAAATCATGGGAGAACACCTCCCATCCAATGTGCATGATTAGAAAATGCATCCATCCGATGTGTGGTGTGATCAGAATGACTCGATAAGTAGTTTTAAAAGATATATAAGTCTTTAAAAACATGTTTAATGGGGTAAAACCAAAAAAATGGTGTCATATGGCCCTAAAATCATACAAAAATGACTGTCAATTGATTTTTGAATTGTGGGAACTAATGCCACATCAATCTGAGTTATGGTTTTTTTGGGATTCCTGTAAACGCATTTTTAGCATTTTAAAACACTAAAACATTTGTGTAATGGTAAAAACCATATAAAATGACCGTATGATTATGTTCAATCATGGTAAATCCACTTTTGAATTATTTTTTATGTGTAAAAGAAGACAACACGTCCATCGACGTGCGGTGTGCTCAGAATGACTCAATAAGATGTTTTAAAAGATATAAAAGTCATTAAAAACATGTGTCAGGGGTTTAAAACCAAGTTAATAGTGTCATATGGCCATGAAATCATAGTAAAATTATTATAGATTTATTTGTGAAATTTTGGAACCGACGGAATAGCAATCTAAGTTATAGTTTTCCCAGGATTCCTGTAAATTCATTTTTTGTGTTTTAAAACACTAAAATGTTTATATAATAGTAAAAACCTTAGAAAATGAATTCATGTTGATGTTAAATCATGATAAAACTTCCATTGAATTATTTTTTAAATATAGGAATTACTTCCATATAAAATTCTTTAAAAAAATTTATTGAGTAATTTCAAGCTCAGTGCATGTCGGTTTAAAAATTTGTTAGATAATTATATAATTTTCCCTTTTTAGTTACCATTGTTGAATCGTATCTTAAATAGGTAATTTTAGGTTTTCAAAGTGTTCTATGTGATATATTATATATTTTATGTTAAAATTATTTTCATCTATTTAATTAAAAAAATAAAAAATGTTAATTGAGAATTTACAAGTATATTATGTGCATATTATGTTTTGTATTTCTTTCCTTAAATGTTCTGGTTTTTATTATAGGTGAAAGATGTTGGTAGTAGGTAGGAGGTTGACTATTCTGATCAATGAAACTTGTAACGTCCTGGTTCCGGAAGCCACCCAGAGGCGCCCCGTACCTGGTTGGTCACATGGCCTCAAGCGCATTTCTCCGGATGCTAGAGGTTTCCGACTAGCAGTGAGGGCCTTGGGTGTGATAGTGGGGAAACTATACCCTCATTGGCAGAGTACACAATGGAAGTAAACAAATACATATAATAGCGGAAGCAGTAATAATGGCATATAGCAGTAACAACAGAATACTGAAAGTATAAACTGGAGAACACATATATAAAATGATGCATGATACATATGTCTCGGAAAATAGCCAAACAAGTCACTATGCTGGAATAAAAACAGTGATAAACCAAAGTGCAAAACAATGCAGATAAAATCCTTAGCATCGCAAGCCATAGCTTGGTCCCATGCTCTCCAGCTCCACAGTAAGTCAAGTATCTTAAGTAGAAGGGTGCTTGCCCTTATCTATACCTACAACAATGTAATCTCTTTGGTCCCAAAAGCATGACCCAAATAGGGTGTGAGACTAAATACTAGTATGAAATCACCTGAAGATCTATGCCTAATAGTCATTGAGTATATGGAAGGTAAAATTGCAGATAGCAGTAAATAAGGAAAGCACTAAGCAGTAAACAATCCACAGTTTTAAGCATTCAAAACACCACACAACATGTAACAGCAGAACAGATAACACAATAGGTAAACCTCTAGGAAGTACCCACAGCCTATCCCCTCTAGTCCAACCTATCAAGTACAAACAACACTCTGGGCAGCACACACAGTCTCACCCCTCTGGTTCATCTAAAGTGTAGACTCTCCAAGGAAGCACTCACCGTCAATTCCCCCTATAGTCTCGTATCATACTAAAGGTTCTATAGGGAAGCACTCAACGTCAATTCCCCTTGTGGCCCACATTGAGGAACAACAGACAGTATGGGGAAGCACTCAACGTCAATTCCCCCTGTGGTCTCACATCATATAATTATAAAGACATTCTGGAGAATCCCTCAATGTCAATTCTTTCTATGGTCTATACACCAGGTTCCCACGACCCTGTGTAAGTCAAGCAAGTGTAGCAGTGCGTAACGGCCTAGTTCAAACTCAAGAACTACTTGGCTAGCGTTCTACAACACAACAACATAACAGAAGAACAATCACACCATCCTATAATACTAGGCATAGAAAGTAAACAGCATCCTACAGGAAAACAAGGCCCAAAGGTCAAAATAGGATAAACATACATGGAAATACATCCAAGCATAGAAAAACACCCTATTCACAAACAATTATCATCTAATAAGACATATCAACATAGTAGAGAAACAATAGGGCTAAAATAGTAAACGTGCAATACCCCGTTCATGGGTATTGGGAAAATTTGCACACATAACTCAAATAATTCCTACATAAAGGCACAAACCACCTACCTCAGGGTTAGAAGATCGCTATACATGAACCTCGAAGATTGAATCTCCTTGGAAATATATAGATCTAAGAAAACGTCTAAAATGTTCAACCCATGATAACTTGGAAAAGAATAGGAATCATAAAACGAGGTTCCAGTATAAGAGAGAACTCACTGATGCAATTCCAATGCAATCAATGGTGTTCGAATCAGAGGACGGATGGAAGCTCGGGGGCTCGTCGAAGATCCACAGCTAGTTAGTGCTCTTGGATGAACGGGACCTAAAAGAAGTTCGTTCTGGAAATTAGACACGACCCCAGTGCATTTAATGAAAAAAAAGTACACGGTGTGTAATTTTGAAGTACACGGTGTGTACTCGCCTTTTCTGTACTCCGATTTAAGCGGCCTCCAAGTCACTCCCACACGGTCGTGTGTGTGGCTATTACACGGCCAGCACACGGCCTGCTGCGGCAAGGAAGTGCATGGTGTGTACTCATAAAGTACACAGTGTGTACTTAGAAAATTTCCAAAAACTCCTCTTTTCTTAAAAAACTCCAAGAAAAATAAAAACATACCTGAAAAGAAGGTATGGGTTCTTAAAAACTTCCCCCATTAAAGAAATTCATCCCTGAATTTCCCAAGTGTGGCATACAAGAAGAAACCTCAAATAGTTCCGGCCACTGTGCTCGTACATCGGCCTCCCTCTCCCAAGTCTCATCTTGCACCCGCCCGTGCTGCCACAACACTCGTACCAAGGGAACATACTGACCACGGAGAATCTTTGTACTTCAGTCCACAATCCAGATAGGATGCTCCTAAAATGACGCATCCACTTCGAGCTCAACCTCCTCGGGTTGGAAGACATGAGACAGGTCTAAAAATTAACGTTGAAGCTGAGAAACGTGGAAGACGTCGTGCATACCTCGGTACCTCTGAGGTAACTTCAACCGATAGGAAACCGGCCCCACTCTCTCCAACACCTCAAATGGTTCGACGTACCTCGATGAAAGCTTACCCTATCTCATAATCCTCTTGTTTCCCAACCTCGGTGTGACACGCAGAAAAACCTGATCCCTGACCTTGAACTCCAGAGGTCGTCTCCGTTGATCAGCATAAGACTTCTATCGAGACTGCGTAGTATCCATCCTCTTCTGAATCAAATCTATTTGCTCTGTGGTCTCCTGAACAAGATGAAGTCCCAGAAAAGCTGCCTCTCCTGACTCCAGTCAACATAAAGGTGATCGTTATGTCCTACTGTACAAATCCTCAGAAGGTTCCATCTGAATAGTTTCTTGAAAACTATTATTGTAGGAAAATTCCACAAGAGGTATATGCTTCTCCCAAGAACCTCCAAAATCCAGAATACATGCTCGGAGCATGTACTCAAGCACCTGAATCATATGCTTGGACTGGCCATCAGTCTGGTGATGGTAAGATGTACTCAAAAATACCTGTGCACCCAAAGCCTTATGAAGCCCCTGCCAGACCCAAGAAGTAAAATGTGCATCCATGTCTGAAATAATGGAGTGTGGAACTCCATGAAGAAGTAAAATCTCTCGGATGTACAACCACCCCAGCTCATCAACACTTAAGTCCTCCTTGATCGGCAAGAAATGATCAACCTTCATGAGCCTGTCAATGACAACCCAAACTGTGTCATTCCCTCGAGGTGGCCTTAGCAAACCAGTCACGATGTCCATCGCGACGTCATTCCACTTCCACTCGGGAATGGGTAACTACTGCAGAAGACCTGTTGGTCGTTGATGCTCCACCTTCACCTACTGACAAGTGGAACACCTCATGACGAAACCTGCAACATCCCTCTTCATACCTAGCCACCAATACTAATGGTGTAGATCATGATACATCTTGGTGACACCAGGATGAACTTCCCAAACTGAGGAATGAAAGTCCAGCATCAGGTCCTCACGTATATCTTATGGCACCCATACGCATCCCTAGAAACGCAAGATCTCATCCTCGCCTATGGTACACCCAGGGATAGGGTCCTCCCCTGACACGCTTTCCCGTAGGACTAGGCCTTCCGAATCTGATAGTTGCCTCATTCGTACTCGATCAAGAAGTGTAGAGGTATCAGCTACAGAAGATAAAAAATTCTGCCCCTGCCTGTCGTGCACCACCAAATGCATCTCATAGAACAAATCCATAAGCTTCCACTCACTGCTGGCCTCTCTAACTACCTGTATTTGAGTCCTCCTACTCAATGCATCAGCCACTGCATTTCCCTTCCTAGGCGTATAGGAAAGATCAAATTCAAAAAACTATAGGTACTCAACCCTCTTGCGCTATATCAAATTCAGATCACGCTGAGTGAAGATGTACTTGAGACTCTTATGGTCGGTTAAAACCACAAAGTGCTCTCCCAGAAGATAATGTCTCCAATAGAATAAGGCATGAACAATAGATGCCAACTCCAGATCGTGCGTCGGGGAATTCCTCTCATGTGGCCTCAACTGCCGAGACCCGTACGCAATAACTCCATCTCCCTGCATAAGCACAGCTCCTAGACCGATACCTGAAGCATCAAAATACACAGTATAGCTCTTGCCCAGATCTGGAAAGACTAGTATCGGTGCTGAAGTCAACCTCCCTTTAAACTCCTAAAAGGCTGACTCACAAGGATCTGACCATAAGAACTTCACACCCTTCTTAGTCAGGCTCATCAACGGTGCTGATAAGCAAGAAAAGTCTTGTATGAAACATCTTTAGTATACATCCATCCCTAGAAATCTCCACACCTCAAATACGTTCTTCAGCTGCTCACAGGAAACTATAGATCTCACTTTCTCTGGGTCTATTGATACTCCTGTCTCTGAGATAACATGACCCATGAAGTGAATCTGGTCCATCCAAAAGTGGCACTTTGAGAGCTTAGCATATAACTGAAGATCCCTCAGTGTACTCAAAACGATCGTAAGATGGGTAGCATGGTCATGTTGAGTGTGAGGGTACACCAAGATATCATCCATGAAGATCACCATGAAAGAGTCCAAGTATGGATGGAACACTCTGTTCATTAGTGCCATGAAAACTGCTGGTGCATTCATGAGACCGAACGACATAACCATATACTCGTATAGACCGTACTTGCTTAGGAATGCTGTGAGAGGTATATCAGATGGTCTAACGCACAACTGATGATAACCAAACCTCAATTCAATCTTAGAGAACATCGGGGATCCTCGAAGCTAATCAAACAGATCATCAATCCTAGGAAAGTGATATTGGTTCTTGACTGTCTACTGGTTCAGCTTCCGATAATCCACACAAAGCCTAAGGTTACCATATTCCTTCTTCACAAACAGGATAGGCGAACCCCAAGGAGAAGTACTGGGTCGAATGAAACCCTTTCCCTAAAACTCCTCAACTTGTTTCTTGAGCTCCTGCAACTCTGGTGTAGCTATCCTATAAGGAGGAATGGACACCGGTGCCGCCCCTAGAACAAGCTCAATAGAAAATTCTACCTCACACTCTGGAGGCAAACCAAAAAAGTCCTCTATAAAGACATATCTGAAACGATCCACAATTGGAGGAAATTATAACTGTGAAGTCCCCTGGTCATCCAGATAAAGACTGTAAATCTAGTCTGTAACTGCTCCCAACCCATGATGCTCTGGACCCACTCTGCTCGCCTGGACATCCCACTCTCCCTTATGAAGAAAATATCCACCCTATGGTGATATGAAACTCACCCTGTGACAATAATAGTCGATGACTACCTGGAAGGGAACTAGCCAGTCTATTCCGAGAATGACAACATAGCCTATCATCTCTAGGACATAGAGATCCCAAAGGAAGTGACACCCACCAACCTCAAGAGGGAACTCCTTGCACAGACATACACTAGATGTTCATGTCCCCAACAGAGTTTCTAGTGTCAAATCGATAGAAGAAAAGATACATATCCCAAGGCTCTCCATAACAACGATAGATATAAAACTATGCAAAGCCCCTATATCAAAAAGTGCAGAAGCTAAAACTGAGGCTACTAAGATCGTACCCCGAATGATAGAAGGTTTGGGATCCTGATCCTGCTAGGTCTGCTCCAATAAAAAATTCTGGCATGTACCGTGGCCCTGTGACCCTGCCTGACCACTATGATCTGATCCACCCTGATGTCGCTGAAAATCGGGTGACTGGATACCATGGACATGACCTCCACCTCAGCCCGAATGGCCGGAAGAACTCCAGTTCCCAGACTGGTGAGAAACTGATGGTGTTGCTCATGAACGAGGATTCATATAAGAACCCCTATCACTAGCTGCAGGTGAGAAGAACTGACAAAAGTTCTGAAGGTGAACCATCTTTCCACAAGATCGGCACTCCACTGGGTCTCTCAGGCAACATGACCTCGTATGCCCGCTTCTTCCACACTGGTAGCACACCACCTGGCTACCAGAAGATGCATCCCGCCTGCTCTGATCTCCTCGTTTAGCCTCCCTATGGTTCTTCCTACTATCAGCTGGCGGAGCACTAACTCTGGATGTCAAACTGCCATGGCTCACAGCTCTAGAATCCCTCAGATTCCGCTATGTGGTCAGTGCCTGGTTGACGATAGAAGCGATAAAAGTCGACCTGAAGATATTCACCTGATATCGGATGTCCTGTCTAAGGACATCCTCTAAATTCCTTGCTAGGAATAACCCATCTCCTCCTAGGAAGGTTATGAAATGCTGAACCTCGGTGAAATAAGAGGAATACTCCATAACCGATAGGGTACCCTGCTCAAGGCTCAAAAACTCTCTGGCTCGATCGGCCCTTAGGGTCTTCAGATAAAAGTAGTCATAGGAGATGCGCTGGAAATCCTCCCAAGCCATATCCTGCTGATGACTTGCCTATGCGATCACATCCCACCATCTCTTGGTGGAATCCTGTAGCATATAGGTAGAGATCTTGACTCTCCTCTCTGGAGGCGTCTCCAGATGCTCAAAGATTGTTAGCATGGATTCTATCCATGACTCTTCAGCCTGAGGTCCTCCTTCCCCTGAGAAAGTGGGAGGATACTGCTACTGGAAGAGCCATGTCAAATCAGTCATCGATGGGGCAGGAGGTGGTGCTCCCTAAAAGGTCTGCATCATCCTCATGAAGCCTTCCCTGAACTGTGCATCAGCACCGGTAACAGGTATAACTGTTGGTGCCAAGACTGGCACAACAGAAGGATCTGCAGGTGATCCCTGATCAGTCATGTCCGGTGTCTGATCACCTCCTGGAAACTGGCGTACAACTGGAGGACATCTCGGTGTCATGACTCTACAAGGTCAAGCGCACACCATAGATCAAAAATATCAAGGACTGAAAACAAGGAGGTGTAATAAGAGAACAAGATAAAGAAAACATTCAAGTTTTACAAAACATGACTACATGGTGTGTACACTCTCTACATGGCATGTTCCCTAAATTAATTCACCGAGGCATGTACTTTTTCCTAAACTGGTCATGTAACACCCCAAACACATGGCGTGTTCTCAAAAAACATGGTGTGTACTTGAATCCTCTTCTCTTTCCCAAGACCTTCTACACGGTTAAGCCACACGACTCTCCTAAGACAAGAATACACGGCGTGTTCAAGGTAGACATGGCCTGTACTGGACAAGCTTCACCTTGCCTGTGTTGTTATTGACACGGTCAGACACATGGCTCAAACTACACAGCCTGTTCCTGTTAGACAAGGCATTTACGCGAAAGGATAACACCGACCCGTGTTGTTCGTGACATGGTCAAGTACCTGGGTCAGACTACATGGCATGTTCAAGGAAAACACGGCATGTACGTGAAAGGGTAACACCAACCCTTTCTGTTCGTGAAATGGCTGAGTACCTAGGTCAGACTACACGGTGTGTCTAGATGGAACATGGTGTGTATTAGACACAACTCGGCCAACCTGTGTTTTTAGTGACACGGGTGGGCACGGGGTCGACACTACACGGTGTGTATGGATGATACACGCCGTGTTTACTCCAAGTTTTCCCCATCCCATGTCTCTACCCACATGACCTATGACAAGGTTAGAGACTACACGGTGTGTACTTAATAAAAATTGTTTCTTCCCGAACAGAGGAACACATGGCGTGTACTTAACATTACACGACGTGTATTATATGTTTTTCCAGATAGTAAGCCTCAAAAACTACTGTGGAACCAAGAAAACACTAAAACGAGCATTGAAAGTGCCAAATTTTGATCTTTGAGGTCCCATACTCCCCGAAAATAAAATTTTGGCATCTTATAAATATTATAACATAGAAAACAAGACAATGATCCACCTAATTCTGGTCCATGAGGGCCCATAACACCTCAAGAACCAAAGTTTGGCATTCATTCAAAAAAATGTCTACACAAAACAATACCCTATCAAATAGAAAGTATTTCTATCAAGGAAATTGTCACAACAGCATGCATATTTTAGACATCATCTATCACAACAACATGAAATATCTAATGCATCCTAGATGGCATGACAAAAATGCGTGAAATGTGATTTCTAGAAAGTGCCTATATGATGCATGAGATGGCATACCCTCATCTCATCAGGTTGAAATAGAAATAGAACCTCAATAAAATCAACAATAACAGCACAAATCATGTGAATCACTCAAGCTGAAATCAAATCAACTGTAATAATTGCAAGACCAGAAAAATTGAAATAATGAGGTTGATTGGCTTTTCCCTATACATGGGTTAGCTACTCCTAGGCACAGATTATTACCAAGTACCTATTCCATCCTATCCCTGGCTAAGGCTTCAAATAGTAAGTCAAGAGAAAAGAAACCCTCTGATACCACTTTGTCACGTCCCAGTTCCAAAATCCACCCCAAAAGCACCTCGTACCCGGTTGGTCACATGGCCTCAAGCGCATTTACCTGAAAGCCAGAGGCTGCTGAATAGCAGCGAGGGCCTTGGGTGTGATAGTGGGGAAACTATTCCCTCATTGGAAGAGTACACAGAGGAAGTAAAGAAATACATACAAGAGCAGAAGCAGTAATAATGGCAAATAGGAGTAACAGCAGTAGACTGAAAGTATAAACTGGAGAACACATATATAAAATGATGCATGATACATATGTCTAGGAAAACAGCCAAACAAGTCACAATTCTGGAATACAATACTGCTAAACCAAAGTTCAAAAGAAAGAGGATAAAATCCTCATCATCACAAGCCATAGCTGGGTCCCATGCTCTCCAGCTCTACAGCAAGTCAAGTACCTAAAGTAGAAGGGAGCTTACCCTTATCTATACCTACAACAATATAATATGTTTGGGCCCAAAAGCATGACCCAAATAGGGTATGAGACTAAATCCCAGTAGGCAACCACCCAAAGATCTGTGCCTAATAATCAGTGAGTATATGGCAGGTAAAAGTTCAGATAGCAGTAAACAAGGAAAACACTAAGCAGTAAACAATCCACAATTTTAAGCATTCAAAACACCACACAGCATGCAACACCAGAACAGATACCACAATAGGTAACCCTCTAGGAAGTACCCACAGCCTATCCCCTCTGGTCCTACCTATCAAGTATAAGAAACCCTATGGGCAGCACACACAGTCTCACCCCTCTGGTTCAGCTAAAGTGTAGACTCTCTGAGGAAGCACTCACCGTCAATTCCCCATATAGTCTCGTATCGTACTAAAGGAGCTCTGGGGAAGCACTCAACGTCAATTCCCCATGTGGCCCACGTCAAGGAACTAAAGACACTCTGGGGAAGCACTCAACATCAATTCCCCATGTGGTCTCTCATTGTATAATTATAAAGACACTTTGGAGAATCCCTTAACGTCAATTCTCTCTATGGTCTATACACTAGGTTCTCACGGCGCTGTGTAATTCAAGAAAGTGTAGCAGCGTGTAATGGCCAAGGTCAAACTCAAGAACTACTTCACTAGAATTTTTCAACACAACAACATAATAGAAGAACAGTCACACCATTCTATAATACTAGGCATGGAAAGTAAACAACATCCTATAGGAAAACAAGACCCAAAGGTCAAAACAGGAAAAACATGAATAAAAATACATCCAAGCACAGAAAAACACCCTATTCACAAACAATTATCATCTACTCAGACATACCAGCGTAGCAGAGAAACAATAGGGTTAAAACGGTAAACATGCAATACCATGTTCATGGGTATTGGGAAAAATTGCACACATAACTCAAAGACTTCCTACATAAAGGCACAAACCACCTACCTCAGGGTTAGGAGATCGCAATACGAGAACCTCTAAGCTTGAATCTCCTTGGAACTCCATAGATCTAAGAAAACGTCTAAAACTTTCAACCCATGATAACTTGTAAAGAACAGGAATCATGAAACTAGGTTCCATCATAAGGGAGAACTCACTGATGCGATTCCAATGCAATCAGTGGTGTTCGAATCAGAGGACGGATGGAGGCTTAGGGGCTTGTCGAAGATCTATAGCTGCTCAGTGCTCTCGGTCGAATAGGACCTAAAAGAAGTTCATTCTGGCGATTAGACACTACCCCGGTGTGTTTAATGAAAAAAAAGTGCATGGTATGTACTTTTGAATTACACGACGTGTACTCTCCTTTTCTGTACTCCACTTTAAGAGACCTCCAAGTCACTCCCACACGGTCGTGTGTGTGGCTATTAGACGGCCAGCACAGGGCCTGCTGTGGCAAGTAAGTACATGGCATGTACTCATAAATTACACAGCATGTACTTAGAAAATTTCCAGAAACTTCTCTTTTCTTAGAAAACTCCGGGAAAAAGAAAAACATACCTGAAAAGATGGTTTGGGTTCTTACAAAACTCTTCATAAGGAAATTTTGATGGATTGTAGTTTTTGTGGTATAGTTACAGATTATCAATTATTGTACTATAATTATTATTTATTATGTTTAATTATTATTTCTATCTTTTTTTATTCTATTTGATTACATGATGTGGTCGGTTTCATGTATAATGACTCTATCTATAGAGGTAGTTGGATATAGTGTATGTGGTGGGATAAATGTATTGGTCTTGGGTTGGTGGAAATTGGACATACTTTATTTCTATATATGATTATTAAGATTATGGTTGACTGATGGTTCTGTATTTATGATTGTGGATGTGTGGATGTATCCATCCAATATCCTAAAGGCCTTTATTTTTTTATAGATTTTTGATAATCAACCTTTCAAGGGGTGAGGTGGAACCCTTATAAGGCATGTAGGTGTAAGTATTACATGTCCCATATGCCTTAGAGGAATTCATTTCCCATAGGCTTAAAACATTACAACAACCCAGAATAACTACTTGGAACTTCTCCTCCCCAACATTTTCATCATGAAATCATCTCTCCACCTTCGCATGATTGTTCGGCTAGGCTATCATATGCATGCACAGGATTATCCCGATGGCAGGTGTCATACCCTCTCATTCTTGAAATCTGTGTATCATCTGCTGTAGTGAAAGATCCTTTCTCATCCTTCTATAGAGCTTGTTCCATGTAGGTTGTCTGGTTTGTATCTACACTTAAGGTGGCCCGAAGGCCTTAAGGTGGCCTGAAGGGCTTACTGGCCCGATGTCTTGGGTGTCCCGAAGGCCTTAAAGGACTTGGGGACCAAATTGGTGGCCCTAAGTCTTGGTTTGGATTATACTTTTTCCTCTAATAAGGTAAACCACTGTTAAATTATTTAGAAATGGTTATGTTATCCCCCCTATTTCCCCCAAAAAACCCATCATTGATTACCTAAAAAATGAAGCATTTAATAACCACCTCTAAACTATTAAAACTACTGCTAAATTATTTCCAACCATGAAATATGATATGGTTTAAATAACCACCTCTAAGACCACATTTTTTTAGTGGATATTGTATACATAAAAAAAATCTTTTTTCATGGAAATAGTGGTTTTTGGATTACTATATATGTCGTGAATACATGAGTTTGTGTTTTTTGGGACATAAGTTGTCAAAATATGACTTCCATAGACTTATGGACTGGATGAGTTTCATATAATTGGATATCTATAAGATTATAGGTTCATTTATTTTGACCTTTCCTATGAATTCATAAACATAGGTCAAGTATAATTGTTTTCTTGTTGAAGTCACATGTATGCATACAAGTCATATGTATAGATTAAAAATCAATATACATCACACACAATATAATATGGAAAAAATTTTAGGATAATTGATTTTATCTTGAAGGGACAAGGGAACATAGTGAGTCAAGGCCTAGACTAAAGGCATGTATTCCTTTAAATTATTGAGAGAAAATTTTGTGAATCTGTTGAGAGAGGGGGGAGAAAACTACCATATTTGTTCAAAAAATGAGAGATATAGAGAGATAATCTTTGAATGAAGTTGGTGCACTGATTCCATATTGGTGTAATTTTTTTTGAATCTAAATTTTTTTGAGGTCATTTTGTGGGTGTTTATACTAATATGGAAACAAGATCAAGTTAAGACAGAAGATTTTAAAAGAAGAGTTGGTGTTACAAATCTTATTGATCACTATAATTCACCCATAGCATGGTGTTTCTTTTTATTTAAGGGATTTCATGAGACTCTATTATAAAAAAGAAATTAAGATGATGAGAAAACAAGGTTATGTTTAGTATATAAAAACATACATTATAGATTTATGTTGTTGAATGTTATCATTACCAATTTTTTGGGAACACTATAGTGTGTATTTTAGATGGAAAAATAACTACTAATATTTATTTTATTTTATATTTTTTTAGTTTAACATTTTGTGAATAGTTTTCTGGGTACACCATGATCTGTAGGAATCATTTCAAGTGATTAATAAGGATCAGATTATAGACATCAATAGAAATTATACCCCTCTAGTAAAAGTGAGTTTACACTATATGTATATTTTCTTGAATAGTTACGAGCATTGAAATTACCTTCAAGTTAAATTGAAGTAATAAAGCATGCTATATTTTAACCTTAGTAGCCAAGCCACCTCCTAAAACATTGAAATGAATGAAGTCACTATAACAACAGAAACTAAGATACATCCACCAGACCAAGAGACCCCATGTGAAAAAAATTGTTTTGTTTCTCAGAGAACCTAAAAGGAAGGTAGATACAAACTCAGGGCTTGAGTTTTTTTAATGATATTTTAGTGCATTTGAATCAAAAATAATGGATCAATATCCCTCTATGACCGAAGTTCATCTTTATCCTAATCAAAGGAATAGATCATACTGACCACACATCATATTGGGATTGTTTTAGGCAAAATCAGTATCAATATCCTTTCCATCACCAAGGTTCATCCTTAACCAAGTCAAAGGAAGTGATAGTGGTGACACACAACATAAATGGAAATGGATCTATCCAATCTCTCTCCAAATAAATAATATGATGTGAATCCCAAGTTTTAATAGCCCAAAATTTATATATGGAAATGGAAATCAAAGGAAGAGACTACCAATGAACAATATATCTATTACCAATAGGACTAGTTCACATTGTTGTCACACTCCACACCCTCAAATTTTACAAGACTTTCTCAAAGCTAAAGAGAGGATGTATGTGGCTGAGAATAAGCATGAATTGAGATTTGAGATTGAGAGATTAAGATCAAAAAGTACAGAGGTAGGAACACTTCTCTACATATGGTGTTATAATTTTATTTATAAAATAAATAAATAAAGATGGGACCCATATTTTTTTGTTTGGATTTATGAGATGGAAAAACATGTGGAATCTCACATTGGAAATGGGGATAAATTTCTCAATGATACTACCATATAAAAAGGGGTCTTGGGAAGTGGTTTTCATATAAAATATATATACCAAAAATGATTTTAAAATATTTTACAACATATATATTTAGTAAAATGTTTATATTATATATAAATATATATATAATAAAAATATATATTTTATAAAAACTAACAAATAACGATATTAGTTGTAATGTTTGTATTTTGAAATTTACAAATTCAATTGATTACCTCCCTCCAAATGTTGTCTTTTTTTATTAAATAAAATTATCCTTTGATCAAAATGGTGAGATCAAATTGGTGTGAATCACATTTATTTTGTTCTATAAATAAAGGGATGGTGAGATCATCCATAATAAAAAAAATATTCAATATGAAATTCTCCAAATACATTCTCCCATCATTGGTGTTGCGGGGCTGTTAGAACTTGGTGTTCATCATTCCCAAAATCATGGTGAAATCTTTGAGGTAAATTTCCACCAGGAACCCTACACCAATAAGTAAAGGTGGATCAAACCCTTTGGGATGGTGAATTAAATTCACACATCATGATTTGATTTTTATTTTATCTTCTCCATCTACCTTCCTATTTTTCAACAATAAAAAGGGTTTGAACCAAGGCAGAACCTAAAAGATGGATTCTGAATACCTTAAATTGAGGAACCAATACATGGTCAAGCTTGACCATTTTGATGGAAACAAATTCTCCTTGTGGCTGGACAAGATGAAGTTTCTCCTTATAGTGTTGAAGATTTTTTATATCCTAGAACCAAACCTTTCTTCCAGTCTTGATGAGACAACTCCAGTTCCTGATGGAACACCCATTGATGTTACTCAAGTTTAAAACATTAGGGAAATGAGGAATAAACATGAATATGATGAGGTTTTTTGTAGTGTACATATTCTCACCACATTATAAATCATTTTTATGAATTTTTTCACAAAATTAAATCTTCTCTAGAGATATGGGATATACTAGAATTTAGTTACAAATATTAGGAAGAAAGTACCAATAACTTTCTTATTATAAAGTATCCTAACTTCTAGATGGTTCATAACAAGTAAATGTTGGATAAAGTTCATGAGATCCAAGTTATAGTAAACAAAAAAATTTCTCCTCATATTAATACACCATAAACTTTCCAAGTTGGTGAAATTATTTCTAAATTATCACCTAAGTGGAAAGAATTTGGTAAATCACTCATTAAAAAAGTGATGATATTTCCTTGGAACAATTGAAAAATCTTCTTCACATTGAATAAGAATCCATATTGAGAGACATTGTTATGGCTTCACAACTTGATACCAAAGTTAATATCATTGAGCAAAAGGCACCATCAAACTCATCCTTGCATATCAAGAAGAAAATTAAATAGTTTAAGATGAAAGGAAATCCTTCCAAGAATAAAGAATAATTATTTATCTATGGAAAACCATAGAATTTTTCAATGTATTTTTTCAATCAAAAAAATTTGAAAAACACATATAAAATATTCTAACTGAAGAGAATATAATTTCAATGATATCCAAAGTTAATATGGATTTGAGAAAGATAGGATGGTGGATTTATTTGGAGAAATGGTGCATGTGTTCAAGTCTTGTTTGATGTTCAAAACATTTGATTATAGTACTATCATGAAGGAAGTACACCCTAGAAATAATGCATGAATTAATGTCACCAGACAAGGAAGCATGGAACTAGACTTTACTTCTAATAAAAATTTGACATTTTTAAATGTGTTGTATGAACCTGATATTTGAAAGAATTTAGTCTCTATTTATCTTCTATGTAAGAATGCATTTTAGGTTTCATTTGAATTTAAAAAGTTTATCTTGTCAAAGGGAGGAATGTTTGTAAGGAAAGGGTACTCAAATAATGGAATGAATCAAATTTCTATTAATAATATAATTGAATCATCTATTTACATGATTGATTCCTCTAATTTATGGTAATATCATTTGGAAGATGTTAGTTAGAATTCATTAAAACTAATGAAGAAGTTGAACTTAATTAACTTTTGAAATAAATTTAATAAATCTGAAAGATTTTTAGAATCTAAAATAATTAAAAAAACATTTCAAAGTGTTTAGAGAAATTATAATATATTATAATTGGTATATTTTGATATTTTAGAATTAAATGGTTTTTTAAACTATGGAGTAAAAGTTATTTTATTACTTTTATTGATGATTGTGGTAGATTTTTACATATATATCTTCCTAAAATAATAGATGAAGCCTATAATATGTTTAATAAGTATAAATTTGAAG
This sequence comes from Viscum album, assembly GCA_963277665.1. Lineage (NCBI taxonomy): Eukaryota > Viridiplantae > Streptophyta > Magnoliopsida > Santalales > Viscaceae > Viscum > Viscum album. The sequence goes on from OY728121.1 coordinate 1,125,076,225, forward strand.
TTTAAAACCAATTAAACAAAAGGATTAAATTATTGGAATTAGATAGAGGTGGTGAATACTTAATGAATGAATTTAATGAGGTTTGTGAAGAAAATGGTACAATTCATCAAATTATTTCTCCATACACACCTTGGAAAAATGGATTAGGTTAAAGAAAAAAAATCATAATTTAGTATAAATGGTCAATTTAATTATTAATAAATCTAATTTACCATTAAATTTATGGGGTGAAGCTTTATTTTCTGTATGTTATATTCATAATAGGTCTACTTCTAGAGAAACTATGTTATCCCTTTATGAAATTTAGAATGGTAGTACACCTGATATTTTATATTTTAAAGTTTGGGGGTGTTTAGATTACTATAGAGTTCATGATCTTGAAAGAACTAAAATTTTTCCTAGAGTAAATAAAGTTGTTTTTGTTGAATATGTAGAAAATAGAGAATCGTATAGAGTTATTGATTTAGAAGTTAATGACATTGTTGATTCAAGGGATGCAGTATTTTTTGAAAATAAATTTTATAATGATGGTGTGGATGAGGATATTCTTCATACCGTTATCTATTGTATTCTATCTAATTCAAATAAAATAGTATAAAATAATTATGATTCTCAAGTTGAACCTAAATGGAGTACTAGAATTTGGAAGGAAAAATATCTACATAGAGATTTTATTTCTCCTAGTTCCATAGTTTTCCTTGTTGAGTGAGATAAAAATAATAATCTTCTAAATAAATATCCCATTTTATTGACTATATAAGATTACCCAAATACATATAAAGAATATATGACTTATAGAGATATTTCTTTATGGAAATAAGTAATTAATGATGAAATTAATTCCATTATAGGGAATAATACTTGGGTCTCTATTGATTTTATAAGAGGTTCAAAATTAATTAGTTTTAAATGGGTTTTTAGAATGAAGTATGATTACAATGGTAACATTAAATCTTTTAAATCTAGATTAGTTTGTTGAGGTTTTAGGCAAAAATAAGGGATTTATTATTTTGATACTTACCCTCCTTTATCTTAGATTACATCGATAAGGATTTTATTTTCATTAACTTCAATTAATAATTTTTATGTCCATAAAATGGATGTTAAAACTTCCTTTTTAAATAGAGATTTAAATGAAGATATTTACATGGAATAACTAGAAAAATTGTTTTGAAAGATAATGAAAAGAAAGTATGTAATCCAGTTAAATCTCTTTATAGCCTTAAATAAGCTCTGAAACAATGGCATGGAAAATTTTATTCTATTATGTTATCTAATGGATTTACTCATAAAAATGTGGATAAATGTGTTAGTTCAAAGTTTACAAAATAATATATAGTTATTATGTGTTTATATTTTGATGATATGTTAATTTTTGGAACAAATATGACTGGTGTAAATGAGACAAAGAATTATTTATCCTCTATGTTTAAAATGAAGGATCTAAGAATAGTTGATAGAATTGTAGGAATTGAAGTTATAAAACATAATGGGTATATTAATTATGTAAGGATAATTACATAGAAAAATTTTTAAATAAATTTGATCATCTTGGTTTCAATGATTCTAATACTCCATTTTATTCCAGTGTTAAATTGTTTATGAATATGGGCAGAGCCATAGCACAAATCCAGTATGCTATTGAAATTGGTTCTTTAATGTATGAAATGAATTGTAATATACCTTATATTTCTTTTCTAATATGTAAAATGAGTATATATACTACTAATACTATAGTGTGTAATTGGACATGTATAACGAGAATATTTGGATACTTGAGAAATTCTAATGATTTAAGTTTATACTACAATGATTATCTGACTGTATTAGAAGGATACACTGATGAAAGTTGGATTACCAATATTGATGACAATAAATACACATCTATATGGTTGTTTACTCTTATAGGTTGTGTTATTTATTGTGTGAGAAAGAAATAAACAAGTATTTTAACATTCAACCATAGAATTAGAGTGTATTGCCTTAGTAGTGTGTTGAGAGGAAGCTGAATAGATTAGAAACCTATTATTGGATATTAGATTTTGGAATAGTCTGATTTCTCATATCTCTACAAATTGTGATAGTGAAGAAACTTTATCAAAAGAATATAGTTTTACGTACAATGTAATTTCAATACATATTATTTTGAGACATGGTTATGTGAGATAATTGTTACAAGATGGTACCCTAATAATTTTATATGTGAGAAAATATAAAAACCTTGTGGATCCATTTAATAAATATCTATAGAGATAGATAATTTGTATAAATAATAAATATATTAGGTTAAAACCCATAGATTAAATCATTTTTTAATAAAAATCCAACACTTTATTTAGGTAGATCCTAATAAAAGTGTTTAATGGGTAAAAATAAGTTGTGGATATGATTGTTGATATTAAAAATTATAACCCTGACTACTTGGTGTCAATATAATCCATTATGTCTAGAGGTTGATTTATAAACTCTTAAGAAAATATTAATACTTAACGAGTTATGTGTTCTAATAATTGAATCCCATAGTAATATTTTTCCCATGTGAAATTATAAGTTATGTCGCTACTTATAGGATTTAATAGGTTTAATACTTTGATATTTCTTTAAAAGGATATAATAACATGGCCATAAAAGTGATACAGAATTAAATATTTTATGGAAAGATCATTGTATGTATGATATCTATGGTTTATCTTAAAGATTAAAAAGTTTAATGTTTTGACAACTTGTAAATTTGATAATAATTTTAGATATTGATACTAAGTAAAGGTTTGAATCAAAATATACCTCTATTATGTATAATAATTCACTTGTGATCTAGAAAGTTAATATTTATGAATAAAAGTGGGGGATTTTATAATTTAATTCATAAAATAAATAAATAAGGAGGGTCCCAAATTTTTTGGTTTGGATTGATGAGTTGGAAAAACATGTGGAATTATACATTGGAAATGGGGATAAAATTATAAAAGATCATTCCTTATAAAAAGGGATCTTGAGAAGTGGTTTTCATAAAAAAAAATATATACCAAAATTGGTTTAAAATATTTTAAAATAAATATATTTAGTAATATGTCTTGGTATATATATATATAACAAAAAATAAATTAATAAAATAATTTATAAAATTGACTAATCACAAGATTAGTCATGATGATTTGATTTCAAAATTCTACCAGTTGCCTCCTTTCAAAGGTTATTGTTCTTTGATCAAATCAAAGTATCATTTGATCAAAATGATGAGATTGAATCAGTGTGAATCACACAGATTTTGATCAATAAATAAAAGGATGGTGAGATCATACACAATATAAAAAATCTCTTCAATCTAAAATTCTATAAATAAATTCTCCCAATATCAATGTTGTGGGGCTTTTAGAATTTGGTTTTCAGCATTCCCAAAATGTTGGTGAAATTCTCAAGTGAAATTTCCACTGAGAAACCTACACCAACAAGTAGAGATGGATCAAATCCTTTTGTATGGTGAATTAAATTAAGGCATCAGGATTTTATTTTTCTATTATCTTCTCAATCTTCCATACTATTTTTCAAAGAATGGTGTTATAGTAGTTTTGTTTTATGGCTCAATTGGTAGAATAGCAGCAGAAGAAAAAAAATCGCACTGAAGTTAGGTAAAGTGCATAGAATAGCACAAAAAAAAGAAAATATGAAGGAAGAAATCGATTAAATAAGTGATTGGGGAAGAAATAAAAACCCCATTAAAAAATACAGTGGAATGAAGATTTTAAATTATTACAATTTGGTATAACACTACAATGTCATATGGTCATTGCTAAAAAAATAATAAGGTAGATTGAGAAGACAGATTGAATCACGATGTGTGAATTAAATTCAGTGCCTAAAAGGGTTTAATCCCCCCCCACTTTTTGGTGTAGGGTTCTTGATGGAAGTTTCCCTTGAGTATTTTACCAATATTTTAGGTATTATGGTCACCAAAAACCAATATCCCTACAGTACTGATGTTGGGAAATTTTATCTGGAGAATTTCAGATATAAGGAATTAATTTAATAAATGATCTCATCATCGTTTATTTATAGGTCAAAAATTGATGTGAATCGCATCGATTTATTCTCACTAATTCATTTAAATAACACCTTGGTTTGAAGAAAACAAGAAAACTCTTGGGGGAACCCATTTAGATTTTGAAAAATCAAAATCCAACTTTTATGATTAATCACACTATTAGTCATTTTTAATAAAATATTTTATTTTATTTTATTTATCTTTTGTATTTTATATTTTTTTGGTTATATATATATAAATAAAAAAACATTTTACTAAATATATATATTTTTTAAAATACTTTAAAATAATTTAGGAATATATATTTTTTTATTGAAAATACCAATTCCCAAGGCTCATTTTATAAGGGATTAGCTATGGGAAATCTACCCACATTTACAATGTGGGATTCCCATTTATTTCCACATCATCAATCCAAGAAAAGGTTGTTTTTACCAATCAAAACACTTATATTAATTTTTATTATTATTATGAATACAAATATAAAAATCCACCACTTTTATTCATAAATATTAATTCTCTAGACCATACATAATAAAGGTATCTTTTGATTTAAATATTTACTTAGTATCAATATCCCAAATTATTTTCATATTTACAAGTTTTCAAAATATTAAACTTGTTGATATTTAAGATAAACTGGATATATCATACGTACAATGAACTTTCCATCCAACATCTCATTTTTAGCACTTTTATTTCCATGTCCTTATATCCTTTTCATGAACTCTCTAATGAGTAAACCCATTAACTCATGTAATAAGTGTGACCAATTATAAGTATTCATAGGAAAAATATTACAATGTTATTCTCTTATTAGAACACATAACTCATTGAGTATTAATATTTTGTTAATATTTTATAAGTCAGCCTCGAGTCATAACTGATGATATTGACACCAAGTAGTTGGGAGTTATAATTTTCAATATCAACAGTCATCTTCGTGACTTGTTTTTTTCCATTAAAAACTTTGATTAGGATCTACCTAAAGAAATTGGTGGGTTTTCGTTACAAAAACTATTTATTCTATGGTTTTTTACCCCATCTCTTTATTAGTTTCATTAATTACATCTCTTGGAAGAGATTTTTTAAATGGGTCTATAGTATTTTTTCACGATCCCACGTAGATAATTGTTATGGTACCATCTTGTAACAATTGTCTCAAATAATCATGTCTAAAACTTATATGTCTATACTTTACATTGTACATGAAACTATATACCCTTAATAAAGTTTTTTCACTATTAAAAATGATAGTTATAGGAGGCATCAGACTAGGACACAATCTAATATTCAATAATATATTCATAATTCATCCAACTTCCTTTCCACGTGCCGCTAAGGCAATAAACTTTGAATCCATGGTCAAATGTGAAATACATGTTTGTTTCTTACACACCCAAGAAAAAACACAACCTCCAAGAGTAAAAACCATCCAGATGTGGATTGTTTTTCAACAATACTAGTAATCCAACTTGAATTATTGTATCCTTATAATAAAACTGGATAATAATTATAGTATAAACTTAAATATTTGATCTTTCTTAAGTATCTAAAGAATACCATTATACATATACAATGATCCATACCAGGATTACTAGTATATCTACTCATTTTACATACCTAAAAAGAAATATTGGATCTAGTAAAATTAATTTCATACATTAAAGAACCAATTTCTCTTACATAATCAAGTTTTTCTATGAATCTTCCCATTTTCATAAAAAGTTTAACACTAGAATCAAAGGGAGTATTAGCATACTTGAAACCAATATGATCAATTTTATTTAACATTTTTCCTAAGTAATGAGACGGACTTAAAGAATAACTCTTTCTATGTTTTATAACAAAAGTACCTAGAATAGTATCAACTTTTCCAAGATACTTAATTTTAAACATAGGGGATAAATAACTATTTGTATCATTTACAACACTCATATAGGTTCCAAAAATTAACATACCATCCACGAAAAAACTCACAATAACTTCATATTCTTTTGTAAACTTTTAATAAACACATTTATCTACATTATTATGAGTAAATCCATTAGATAAAATAATAGAATAAAATTTATCATACCATTGATTTGGTGCTTGTTTAATACCATAAATATATTTAACTAGTTTACATGATTTATTTTCATTAACTTATAAAAAAACTATTTTGGTTGTTCCATGTAAATATCTTCATTTAAGTATCTAATTAAAAAGTAGTTTTGATATCCATTTGATGGAAATACAAATGATTAATTGAATCTAAAAAATCCTTATTTAGCTAATCCGAGCTACAATATCATAATTATCAAAATAATCAATACCTTATTTTTTATGAAACATTTAGAAATCAATCTAGATTTAAAATCCTGAATGTTAATATTGGAATCATACTTTTTCCTGAAACCCCATTTATAACCAATAGGTTTTTAACCTATTGGTAAATCTATAAAGACCCAAGTATTATTCCTCATAATGGATTAAATTTCATCATTAATTTATTATTTATAAAACTAATCATATTTATAAGCCATAGATTTTGTATATGTCTTTGGGTCATCTTTTATAATCAATACTATATAATAATTATTCAAAAGATGATTATTTTTATCTCCCTCAATAAGGAAAACTATGGAATTAGGAGAAATAAAACATGGATGTAGATGTTTATACTTCCTAATTCTTGTACTACATTTAGGTTTAACTATAAAATCATCATTATTCTCTACTATTTTATTTGAACAATATGGAGTACAATGGAAAGGGAAATGAAGAATATCATCCTCTACATAATCTTTAAAAAACTTATTTTCAAAAAACTCTACATCCCTTGATTCAATAATTATATTATCTCACATATCCATAATTCTATATAATTGGATATTTTTTTCATAAAAAATAGCATTAATTTCTCTAGAACCAATTTTAGTTCTTTTAGGAACAAGAACTATATAGTAATCTAAACACCCCCACACTTTAAAATTAAAAATATTAGGTCTTCTACCTTTGAAAATTTTATAAGGCAATAACTTAGTTTTCTTAGAGTCAATAATATTATGAATATGACATGCTACCAATAAATCTTTACCCCATAATTTAATGTTAACTTAGATTTATTAATCATGAAATTTACCATTTCTACTAAAGAATGATTTTTCCTTTTGGATAATCCATTTTTCTGAGGTGTGTAAGGAGAAGTACTTTGATGAATTATACCATTTTATTCACAGAACTCATTAGACTTGTTCATAAACTATTCACTACCTCTATATTATTGAAATAATTGAATATATATTTTAATTCGTTTTCAACTTATGAATTATACTTATTAATCATGTTAAAGGGTTAATCTTTTTTTCTAAGAAAAAAATGTGTGTAAATATCTACTACAGTAATCAACAAAAGTCATAAAATATCTTTTTCTTCTATGAGTTAATAAACCATTTAATTAAAAAATATAATAATGTACTAAATTTAATATATTAGAATTTATTTCAACACTATTAAAATTTTTCTTAACTATTTTAGATCCTATGCATGTTACACATTTATTAAATTAATTTCCAATGTTAACTAAGTTTAATTTCTTCATTACTTTTAATTAATTATAATTAACATGTGCAAAATGATCATGCCATAAATTTGAGGACTCAAATAAGTAAGATGAATATTATATCATATTATTAATTTATAGTTGATACATACCATCATTTGAGTACCCTTTACCCACAAACATGCCTCCCTTTGATAAGATAATCTTGTCAAATTTGAATGAAACCCAAAATCACTTATTACATAGAAGATCAATATAATATAAATTCTTTCAAATTTTGGGTACATACAACACATTAAGAAGAGTCAAATTATTCTTATAATTAAATTCTATCTCCAAACTTCCTTGTCAGCTAAAATTGATGCATAAATTATTTCCAAGGTGCACTTCCTTCATGATAGTAAAATTTTCAAATGTTTTTAACATCAATTAATCCTTGCACACATGAATTTTTTCTCCAAAATCAAGCCACCATAACATATTCATCGAATTTATATTGAATTAGGATATCATTTCAACTAGATTCCCTTAATTTATAATTTTTTTTGTGGGTTTATCAACTTTCTTTCAATAGTGACATTCCCTTGAAAAATGTCATTGTTTTCCACTAAAAAAATATTCTTCTTTCTTCTTGGAAGTATTTTTTTTCTTATTTAATTATTTACTTTTCTTCATGACATGTATGGAAGAGTTTGGTTTCCCCTTTCCCTCAATGATATTAATATTGGTATCAAATTTCAAATCCATACCCACGTCTCTCAACATAGATTCTTCTTCAATGTGAAGATGCATTTTCCTTTATTCCAAGGAAATAACCTCACTCTTTTTAATGAGTGATTTACCTAAATATTTCCAAATTGGAGGAAATTTATCAATAATTTCACCAAATTATAAAGTTTCTGGTATATTAATCTAAAGGGAAATAATTTTATTTTCTATAACTTGTAAACCAAGAACTTTATTCAACACTCTCTTGTTATCAACCATCATGAAGTGTAGATACTTTTCAATAAGAAATTTATTAGTACCTTCTTCCTTATATTTTTACCCGAACTCGAGTGTATCCCATATCTCTCGAGTGGAATTCATTTTTATAAAATATTCATAAAGAAGATTTAATAATGTGTTTAGAATATGTTCTCAAAAAAACTTGATCATCTTCACATTTTTTCCTCATTGCCCAAATGTGCTTGACTTGAGTCACATCAACGGGTGTCTCATCGAGATTTGGAGCAGGATCATCGAGAATTGGAGGAAGATTCAGTTCCAAAATGTAAAAAATAGTCAACACCATAAGAAGAAACTTCATTTTTTCCTTCCATCAGGATATTTTTTTCCATATAAATGATTAATTTTGACCATGTCTTGGTTCATCACTTTTAGGGATTCAGAATCCATATTTTATGTTCTTCTTTGGTTAAAACCCTTTTGATTCTTAAAAAATAATCAGATCAATGGAGAAGAAAAATTTTATCTCAATGTGGGAGTTTAATTGATTTTCCAAAAGGGTTTGATCCATCCCCACTTGTTTGTGTAGGGTTCTTGGTGGATGTTTCCCTAGAGTATTTCACTAAGATTTTAGGGGTGATTATAACATCCCAAAATTTTATGAAATTACTTCATTAAAATTAATTTAAATTCTTTGATTGCTTATGTTACATGAAATAAATAGTTTGGATTTCATTACACACAACACCAAGATTATTTTTGTTGCATGAAACATTTATTTCCTCTGGTAACTTATGTTACATGCAAGTTCAAGTCTTACTGGATAACAATATAATATTATTATTATTATTTAATATGATAGTTATCACATATCCATTAGAATGGTAGGACTAAATAATATTAACTAAATTATGAATATCTAGTTTTCAAATGTTTATATATTGAATAATTTGGTGACCAATTAACTATAATTGAAAATAAAAACCAGTTGAATATAAAGGATGTGTTTTTATGAAAACGATTTTTAGGCCTAAAAAAGTGTTTTATCCTAATAAATTAAATTAATCACTATTAGAGAAAAATATTAATTAAATTTATGCTTTATATACTTAATAAATATTTCTCAATTCATCCAATAAGTTTTATAGGCATAAAATAATAATAAATCCAATTTTAAGTATAAATTATAGTACTTTACTAAAAGGTAGTTTTGCCGCCTTTTAATGGCATAATCTTTTTAAAATTAAATTTTGAAACTTTTACAAATTTTATATGAAAAAATAAACTTCATTTTATAAATAGGAAAATAAAAATTTATTTGGGTGAATTTTTGATATTTTTCTAAGAGGTTTCATATTTTGATGAATAGTGAAAAATACTAGATTTTAATTGAAAATTTCTTTTTTCATTTAAATAATTTATAATTTTTACATTATATTTTGATTTTTTAAAAGTTAAATTAGATCAATTATACATATATTAATACAATTTAGGTAATTATAATAATTTTTATATTGAATTTAGATATAAAAACATAGTGAACTTCTGAACATTTTCACTTTAAAAATCTGTTTTCTCACCATGTCTGTGGGATTAAATTTAAATTTAATTTTATCACTTATTTGATTTGAATTTGAAAAAATGGGTATATGTATTTTGAATAAAAATAAAATTTATAGTGTAATAATTTGAAATTAATTTTTTATCATAATAATAAGTGAAATTAGTTAAAATTAATTAATGCGATTAAGGTTAAAATGGGGTTTTGTGCATGACATGAATTTGTCTTAAAATTAATTTTACACACACATAGGATTTTTATTTAATGAATTGGAATATATATTTATAATAATTAGTTCTAAATTATCTAATAAATATTATTTAATTATAGTATTAAATGATAAATTACCTAGGTAAATAAAAAAAATTATCTTAGAAAGAACTATAAAGGTAAAATTGTGTAAAATTAAAGACTAAGGAACAAAATGATAAAAATTATTTTATTTTTGTAAAGTGTAAGTTTTTATTGACCATAATTCCTATAAAATCAATTATTTTTCATTTTTTTAATCACATGAGGTAAGGGATACCTCCCAATAGTGTTTACCTTTTTTGTATTTACAAGAATGTCACTCCTCCTCCACTATAAAAAAGAACCCACTATCCTCACTTATTAACACCTCTAAATCCATTTCACTTATAAAAAAATACCGAAATAATCTCCCCAAATCCTTCCTCTCATCCTATAATCCTCACCATTTCCATAAAGAAAACCAAGGAAGTCCTTTTGTGCAAACCAAAAGGAGTTACCCGGAGAAGAGGTAACATTATTCAATGAGAAATTTTGTTTTATTTATTTCTACACCAATTCAATTATTCTTATTATATTATTATATAATAACATAAAAATCCTAAATATACTTATATTTTTTTATTTTAAGGTTTAAACCTACACCTACAAACACTTCCATCAAATTTTTTATAAAATCACCATTCATGTGTATGGTGAACTATTGCCTCATGAAATGATGTCCTTCGTTTTTCCTTTACCGCCTCTTATTATTGATAATTATGATAGAAATAATATTTTTATATGATATATATGAATTTAATAATATATTAATACTTTTTGAATTATTATATAACACTTACATTCATGCTTTCCATTTTGTGGTAATACGATAATATGTTCACACTTTACATGGAATATATTAAGGATGGTTTAAAAAAATATATGATATAAATGAAATATTTATGATATTCATGGAATAATTATATATTTTTATATATATCATATCATTTTATTCTTTCCATTTCACGCACTAAAAAATTGATAATGTTATTCGTGGACGTGTGGACTACCTCTTCCTCATAGTGATGTGATTCTTCATTTTTCATCACCACATCACAAGAATTATATATATATAAGTATATATATAATTAAATAATATGATATTTGTGATATAATTGCCATTATGTAAATATAAATGTTACTTACCTTCTTTCCATAATGATCATTGGAAAATGTGAATGTTACTCATACGTACGTACGACCTACCGTCTCCATGATCATAATGTTGGTTCATTTTTATAACCATATTTCTAATTTGATTTTAAAAGTATAATTGATGTAAAAAATATTATAATTATTTCATGGTTATTATTCTTGTTTTTAAATAATTTCCTCATTGACCACAGTAGATCTATTAAACTCAATTATGACACATATGCCTAATCTGGTTAAAACATCTAACATAAACATTATTGATTAATTAATTGTACATAACTTGTTTATAAGTGAAATAAATGTAATAATAAAACTGTAAAAGGTTTTAAAGACACTAAATGATTAGCATAATTTTATTTTTTAGTAAGATAGAGGACAATCATGACAGATCAAACTCAATGTAATGGATCTTCATCTCACTTTTTACATCTATGAGATAAATGTCATATTCACCAATTACTTATTTTTTGTGGTGTACCTACTGCCCCTTTTATATATCATATCATGAATTAATTTATCTTCAAGTTATTTAAATTTTTTATTTTATGATTACTAATTTTGGGGTTTTTGATTCAAATGTTACCATGATTTTAAGGGGATTTCTCGTCTCACTTTTATTTATGTGAAAATTATGTCATATTCACCACTCATTTATTTTTTATGGTTTATATATAGCACATTTGACATATAATATCGTGAATTTATTTATTTTAATGTCATTTAATGTTTTTTTAAATGTTTTTCCTTCATGTGGATTATTATTCAAACTTTTCAAAGTGGTATGGGACACTTTGAATGTTAAAATATTATTTTCCTAAAGAATGTTTTTAATGAACTTTTAAGGTAATTTCCATTCATCAACATCAAAAACAATTTTTGTTACTTATCCTTTACTAGGGATATTTTTTATTGATACAATCCTCATTATTTATTTGAATAGATTATGTATTTTCCAAATATATTGTTATGAAACTCGTTTCTTTTCCACGGGTTAATCATATTTCAAAGAGATTGTTTGGAAAATCATTTCTCTTCCATGGGATAACCATTTTTTAATGATATTTTTATACAGCCTATTTATTTTACATGAGATAACCATGTTTCAAAGATATTTTTATGGAACCCGTTTTTTTTTTCACGGGTTAATCATGTTTTCGAGAGATTAAAATTAAACCCATTTCTTTTCCATGGGTTTATTAGGTTATAAATGAATAAAGATTGTTTCTATGAGCTTTATGATGAACATGATTTATTCATGGTACTTAAGAATTATATGAAACTGATGAGCCTGATACCTCTTATATGAAGGTTTGATCTCCATTATAGCTTATGGGTGAACCTGATATAGCTTATACGAAGGGTTGAGCCCCATTATAGCTTATGGGTGAACCTGATATAGCTTATACAAAGGGTTGAGCCCCATTATAGCTCATGGAAAATTTTTGAGCTTGATATAGCTTATACGAAGGGCAATGCCCATTATATATCTCCAATAAATTAGGTAATGATTATATTTGAATTCGGATATATGATTATTCCAATTAAAAGGGTTTTGAAAGGGTTTTATTAAAGTGATGGTCTTAGTTACAAAAAAGTGTTTTAATAGCTTGTTGTGATTTTATAATGTTTCTAATGATAGAGATTGATATCGCATGTTTTTTTATTATTGATTTTCATGACTCTTTAATTTTCTATTTCTTCGTATTTTATGATCTGGGTATTTATGGGTTTGATTTCTTTTATGATTCACTCATGCACTACAATTATTCCATCATACCCTTATGAACTCTTATGCTCATTGATGACATTCATTTGTTAATGATTACATATTCCCTTACTAAGCATTTTAGATCACCCTTCTTATGTTTCCCTTTACATAGGTTTTAAAGAATTATGTTGAATGAGTTATGACTAGAAGGGAATTAATATGGATGATGATGATGTCTTAATGTGAAAAATAAAATATGGGTTAAGTGGGAGAAATTATCATTTAAATTCATGTGAATTGTTTATGTAGGAGTTCTTTCTAATTCTCTAAAACTCTAAACCTAAATGTCCTATAATATATAATTGATCAAAGTTTTTCTTTTGATGTGGTGTGGTTTATATGAAAATTTTTTGTCACAATTATCGGCATCAATGCTAGGAATGTGAAGTTATAGATTTTAGAAGAAGATCTTGGAGTGTGGGTCCTAGGATATTATAGTTGGTATTAAAGGTCTGTTTAGATAACTCTGGAGATTAGGATGTTTTCATGAGAGTTTAACTTAATATTTTTGGATACCATCATAGGTATATAACATTAAGTATTATCATAAGTTAAAATTCTTAGACACCTCATTTAAGTGTTTTAAGTGGTGAGTGGTTTTGAAGTTATCAACAAAATTTTGGGAGATATTTTATAATGTTAAGGTATTTTTAACCCCTAGGATCAGCATGAAGTGTTTTTAAGAGGGATTTATGTTTTAGGATTAATGAAAAAAAAGATAACCCAAACACTTGGTGACAACCCCATGCATCTAAAAAGGTCACAGGGCTTGAACCCACAACTGAAGAGTGATAAGGGTGTAGCACCTACCACTAGCCTAAGAGATGTCCTGGTTAGTATGATAGTTTTTACAGGTTAAGATTAAGTTTATTTAGTAAAAATATGTTATTTTATTTGAGTAATAATGGTTTATTTATCTTTGAAGAATATATGATCAAATCCTTCTAATATTTGGGTTTTGAACTTAGTCATGAAATATTCGAAGAATTTTAAAGATATTTATTTATGGAAACATTTAGTTTAAACTTAGGGTATTACTATTAATTTTTGAATATTAGTGTACCATATGAATGTTTACCCATTTTTTTAATTATCTTACCATGTTATAACCATTTTAGTTTTTTAAATGTCTAAAGATAGGTAGAAAATATTAACTATCCCATTTATGGTTATGTGGTCAATAAAAGTTGATTTTAGTGCTTCTGGAATTAAAAATTCATCTTGAATACTCATTGTTTGGAGAAAAAGAATTTATTTTGGTGTAAATTTATTAAAGGATGAAATAAAACTCATAAATTATATTTCTTTATGTGTTCATACTAGATGGTGAAAGAAATACTTCAACATTAGGAAAAGGATCTTGAAATAAAATGTTATCCTATTGCCATTTTTTTATGAAATAAATGAACTTTTCTACACCTATTAGGTTTTTTGTTTTGTTTTAATTTACTTCCTATTAACCAAGTTCTCTATCACTCTATAATAGTACATGGGAATTAGTTTTTCCTTCCAAATCAATATTTTAATTTCCCACCAGTGTTCTCCCTATGAGGAATCCTAGTTATGCATAACTTTCGGTGACATTTATGTTTATCACTTTCCATTTTCTAGGGATATTTTATTTATTCAATTTGTATGATGTGGGTAGCAATAAAAAATTCAAAAAAGATTAATCCTTTGATAACTAAGGAGAATTTTGAGGTAAAATTCATTTTAAAGGGGGTAGGATGTAACATCTCAAAATTTTATGAAATATATTCTTTCAAATTAATTTAAATTATTTAATTGATTGTATTACACATAATAAATAGTTTTAATTTTTTTATATAAAACACAAAGTTTAGATTTTTTTCACACAAAATCAAGTTCCTCTGATAACTTGTGTTACACGCAAGGTTGAGTCTTACCAGATAATAATATACTATTATTATTATTATTTAATATGGTAGTTATCACCTACATGTTGGAATGGATGGAATGGATAAGATTTAATAAATTATGAATATTTGGTTTCCTAATGTTTATATAGTGAATTATTTGGTGACCAGTTAATTATAAATGAAAATAAAAATAAACTGAATATAAACAATGTGTTTTTTATAAAAAAACTATTTTTTATGGCCACAAAGGCATTTTATATTAATAAATTAAATTAGTCACCATTACTGAATAATATTAATGAAATTTATATGTTATACATTAAATTAAATATTCTTTCAATTCATCCAATAAGTTTTATAGGCAAAAAATAATAATAAATACAAATTTAATCATAAAAAAGTAGTATTTTTCTAAAATGCAGTTTTTTCTCCTTTTAATGAGAGACTTTTTTTAAAACTATATTTTGAAACATTTATAAATTTTATATGAAAAAATAAACTTTATTTTCTAAATCTTAATATCAAAATTTAATTTAGGTAATTTTTTGGTATTTTTCTTAGAAGATTCATATTTTGATGAATAGTGAAAATATCAGATTTTAATTGAAAAATTCCTTTTCATTTAAATGATTTATAAGATGAAATTATATTTTTAATTGGTTTTTAATTTAAATTATATAAATTATACATCTATTAATCCAATTTAGGTAATTGGAATAAATTTTACATTGAATTTAGATATAAAAACTTAGTGAACTTTTGAACATTTTCACTTTAAAAACCTATTTTCTCACCATGTCTACGGAGTTAACTTTAAATTTAATTTTTCCACTTATGTTATTTTAATTTATAAAAATGGGTATAAATATTTTTAATAATAATAATATTTATAGTTCAATAGGGTCAGCTTAATTTTTTACCATTTTAATTAGTGAAATTAGTTAAAATTAATTAATGTGATTAAGGTTAAAATGGGGTTTTGCGCATGACATGTGTGTTTATTAAAATTAATTTTACACACGCATAAGATTTTTATTTAATGAATTTATATTTATATTTATAATAATTAGGTATAAATTATCCAGTAAATCCCTTTTAATTATATTCTTAAAGGATAAATTAACTAGGTAAATAAAAAAATACAAGTTACCTTAGTAAAAACTATAAAGATAAAATTAAGTAAAATTAAAGACTAAGGAAAAAAGTGATTAAAATGATTTTATTTTTTCCTGGTTTAAATTTTTATTGGCCATAATTCCTCACTACTCTATTATTTTTCATTTATTAATCACATGATGAAAGAGATGCCTCCCAATAATGTTTACCTTTTTGTATTTACAAGAATGTCACTCCTCTTCCACTATAAAAAGGCACTCACTATCATCACTTATTCACACCTATAAAGCCCTTAGGATCATAAAAACCCTACCCAAATAAGATCCCAAAATTCCTACTCTCATCTTGGAAGCCTCGCATTGGTTAGAAAGAAAACCAAGGAATCCCTTCAGTGCTAACCAAAATGAGTTACCCGAAAAAGAGGTGACATTCTTCAAAGAGCACTTTTGTTTTATTTCTTTATACACCCCTTAAATTATTATTATTACATGATTGTATACTAACCTTAGTATCCTAAATATAATTATATGTTTTATATTAAGTTTTATACCTACACCTACACACACTTCCATAAAATGGGTATTGAAATCATTGTTCATGTGTACAATGAACTACTGCTTCATGAAACGATGCCGTTATCTTTTACTTTACCACCTTTTATGGTTGGGTATTATGATAGGAATAATGTTTTTATATAATATATATGATATTTATAATTTATTAATACTTATATAATTATTATATAACATATACATTCATGATTTTTATTTTGTGGGAATATGATAATGTCGTTTGTAGACGTGTGGACTACCGCCTTCTCAAAGCGATGTGATACGTTCACACTTTACATGGAGTGTATTAAGGGTGGGTTTAAAAAACATATATGATATAAATGAAATATTGATTATATTAATTACATAATTATCTATCTATACATATAATATATCATTTTATTCTTTCCATTTCACACATTGAAAAAATGATAACATCGTTTGTGGATGTGTGCACTATCGCTTCCCCGTAGCGATTTGATTCTACCATTTTCAGCACCACATCACAAGAATGATATATGTAAGTATATATAATTAAATAATATTTTATTTATTATATAATGGTATTTCTGGAAAGATAAACATTACATACCATCTTTCTATAATTATTATTGAAAAATGAGAACGTTACTCATGCATTCGTACAGCCTACCATCTCCATGATCGTAACATTGGATCATTTTTTATAACCATATTTAATATTTGATTTTAAAATAATTATTTATTTAAAAATGTGATAATTATTTCATTTTTATTTTTATTAATATGTTTAAATAATGACCTCATTAACCATATTCGACCTATCAAAGTCAGTTATGACACATAAGCCGAATATAGTCAAAACATCTGACTTAAACCGTATTTATTAATTAATTGTAAATAACTTGTTTATAAGTTAAATAAAAGTAATAATAAACTTGTAAATGTTAATTAATAAATTAAATAATTAACATAAGTTTATTATTCATGAAGATAGAGTAAATTTATTAAAAATCAGACTTAAGGTAAGAGATTTTTATCTCACTTTTTACATCCGTGAGATAAATGTCATTCTCACCACTTACTTACTTTTATGGTGTTTATACTACCCCTTTTGATATATTATATAATTACTTAATTTATCTACATGGTTTTTAAATGTTTCAATTAATTATTATTACTTTTGTGGTTTCTGATTCAGATGTTACTACAGTTGTAAGGGGATTTCTAGTTTCGCTTTTATTTCTACAAGACTTATGTCATATTCACCACTAGTTTATTTTTTGTGGTTTATATAAAACCAATTTGAGATATCATGTCCTGATTTTATTTATTCAAATGTTATTTAATGTTTTGTTAAATTTCATTCCTTCATGGGGTATATTATTCAAACATTTCAAAGTGGTATAGAACACTTTGAATATTTAAATACTATTTTTCTCAAGAATGTTTTTAATTTTATTTTAAGGGAATTTACATTCATAAACATCAAAAAATCATATTTTTACTTATCCTTAAATGGGTATATTTTTTATTAATACCATCCACATTGTTTATTTGGATGGATTATGTTTGTTTTAAAGAGATTGTTTTGAAACCCGTTTCTTTTCCACAGGTTAATCATATTTCCAAGATATTGGTTGGGAACTCATTTCTTTTCCATGGGATAACCATGTTTCAATGAGATTTTTATGTAACCCATTTCATTTACATGGTATAACCATGTTTCAAAGATATTGTTATGGAACCCATTTCTTTTTCATGGGTTAATCGTGTTTCCAAGAGAATGACATTAAACCAATTTATTTTCCATGGGTTTATCAGGTTATAAATGAATAATTATTATTTATATGAGTTATATAATGAACATATTTTATCCATGGTACTTGAGAATTATTTGAAATTTGTGATCCCAATATAGATTATACGAAGGATTTATCTGCATTATAACTCATGGGTGAGCCCGATATATCTTATATAAAGGGTTGAGACCCATTATAGCTCATGGAAAAGGGGTGATCCTAATATATCTTATACAAAGGGTGATCCCCATTATAGATCACCAATTAATTAGGTAATGATTATTTTGGAAGTTTTCCATATGGTTATTCCAATTAAAATGTTTTTTGAAGGGTTTTGAAAGGGTTTTATAGAAGGGATACTCCAAGTTACCAAAAACAGTTTGAATGGATTGTTATGACTTTATAATATTTCTAATGAATGATATTGATATCGCATGGATTTTGATTATTAATTTTTATGATTTTTTACTTTTCAATATTTTCATATTTAATGATCCAGGTATTGATGTGTTTGAGTTCATTTATGATTATCTCATTCACTTTGATTATTTCATCATACCCTTATTCACTCTTATTCTCATTGATTAAATTCATTTGTTAATGCTTAAATTTTACATTATTATGAATTTGAGGTCACCCTTATTATGTTTCCTTTTCCCTAGGTTTTAAAGAATGATGTTTAACGAGTTATATCTAGAAGTGATTTCATATGGATGATGATGATGTCTTAATATGAAAAATAAAAGTTGGGTTAAGTGGGAGAAATGATCATTTAAAGTCATTTGAATTGTTTATGTAAGAGTTTGTCATAATTATCTAAAAATATAAACCTAAAAGGTCCTCTTGTGTGATAGTAATCTAAGTTTTCCTTTTGATGTTGTATAGTTCAGATGAAAAAATTGGGTCACAATTATCAGCATCAAATATGGGAAAGAAAAGTTATGGATTTTAGCACAGGATCCTAGAGTTTGGGTCTTATCCTGTTATAATTATGGTCACCAAAAACCGATATCCCCACAACACTGATGTTGGGAAATTTTATCTGGATAATTTCGGATTGAAGGAATTAATCTAATAAGTGATCTCATCATCAGTTATTTATTAATCAAAATAGATGTGAATAATACTAATTTTGTCTCACTGTTTTGGTTAAAGAGAACCTTAGTTTGGCCAAAAAAAGAAAACTCTTGGAGGAAACCATTCAAATTTCAAAAAATCAAAATCCAACTATTATGACTAATCATTATATTAGTAATTTTTAATAAAATATTTTATTTTATTTTATTTTATTTTATTTTTATAAAATAGATATATATATATATATATATATAATATTTCAATAAATATATATTTTTTAAAATACTTTAAAATCATTTAGGAAAATATATATTTTTATTGAAAATATCAATTCTCAAGGCTCCTTTTATAAGGGATAAACTATATAAATGTTACCCACATTCCTAATGTCAGATTCCCATTGATGTCCACCTCATAAATCCAAGAAAAGGGTGTTTGGACCAATCAAAATACTATATTCATTTTTATTATTATTTTGAATAAAATCATAATAATCTTCCACTTTTATTCATAAATATTAATTCTCCAGACCACAAGTGAGTCATTAAACATAATAAAGGTATATTTGGATTTAAACCTTTACATATCATCAATATCTCAAAGTATTATAAAATTTACAAGTTTTCAAAATATTAACCTTGTTAATCTTTAAGATAAATCAAGATATCATACATACAATGAACATTCCAACCAACATCTCATTTTGTACCACTTTTATGGCCATGTGCTTATATCCTTTTCATGAACTCTCTAAGGAGTAAAACCATTAACTCCTATAATAAGTGGCACCACTTTTAATTTAACATGGAAAAAATATAATAATGTGATTAAATTATTAGAACACATAACTCTTTGAGTCTTAATATTTTGTTAAGATTTTAGGAATCATCCTCTAGTCATAAGAGAGAATATTGACACCAAGTAGTTGTGTTATAATTATCGATATCAAAAATCATATTCATAACTTTTTTTACCCATTAAAAACTTTTATTAGGATATAAATAAATAAATTGTTGGGTTTCCATTACAAAAATAATTTATTATATGGGATTTAACCCCATCAATTTATTAGTTTCATGAATAATATCTCTTGGTAGAGATTTTTCAAATTGATCTATAAGGTTTTTACATGACCTCACATAGAAAATTGTTACGGTACCATCTTGGAACAATTTTCTCATATAATTTTATCCCAAACTTATATTTCTAGACTTTCTATGGTACATGAAACTATATTCCCTTGATTAATTCTCTTCACTATCTCAAATAATATATATATAGGAGGAATCAGACTAGGCCGCAATCTAATATTCAGTAATAGATTCCTAATCTATTTATCTTCCTTTCCACATGCCGCTAAGATGATAAAATTTGACTCCATGGTCAAATGTGAAATACATGTGTGTTTATTGCTCACCCAAGAAATAGAACATCCTCCAAGAGTAAACAACCATCCAGATGTGGATTGGTTATCACTAATACTGGTAATCCAACTCGCATCAGTGTGTCCTTCTAATGAAACTAGATAATCATTATAGTATAAACATAAATCTTTGGTATTTCTTAAGTATCCAGAGATTATATTTATACATATCTAGTTATCCAAACTAGTATTACTAGTATATCTACTCATTTTACATACCAAAAAAGAAATATCAATTCTGGTGCAATGCATTACATACATTAAATAGCCTATTTCACTTTCATACTCAAGTTGTGTTATGGCTCTTCCCGTATTCATAAATAGTTTAACACTAGAATCCAATAGAGTTTTAGCATCCTTAAGACCAAGATGGTCAAATTTATTTAACATTTTTCCTATGTAATGAGACTAGTTTAATTAATATCCCCCACTGTGTTTTATATCTTTAATACTTAGAATTGAATCAACTATTCCTAGATCCTTCATTTTAAACATTAAGAATAAATACCTATTTTTATCATTTACACCAGTCATATTGGTTCCCAAAATTAACATATCATCCACATATAAACTCATAATAACTCCATATTATTTTTTAAACTTTGAATAAACACATTTATCATCATTTTTATGAGTAAAGACATTAGATAAAATAATATAATAAAATTTCTCATGTCATTTATTCAGATCCTATTTAAGACCGTAAATAGATTTAGCTTGTTTATATACTTTATTTTCAATACCTTGTAAAAAAACCCTTCTAGTTGTTCCATTTAAATATCTTTATTTAAGTCTCTATTTAAAAAAGAAGTTTCAAAATACATTTGATGGACATACAAATTATTAATTGAATCTAAATAAAATAAAATACTTATTAAAGTAATCTGAGCTACAGGAGCATAAGTAACAAAATAATCAATCATATATTTTTTTTTCTGAAACCTTTAGCAACCAATCTATCTTTAAAATATTGAATGTTACCATTGGAATCGTACTTTTTCTGAAAAATCATTTACAACTAATAGGTTTTGAACCTCTTGGTAAATGCATAATGACCCAAGCATGGTTCCCCATAATAGAATCCATTTCATCATTAATTTCTTATTTCAAGAAAGTAACATCTCTAGAATTTATAGCATTTTTATAGGTCTTTAGGTTATCTTCTATAGTCAATAATATATGATAATTATTTATAAGATGGTTATTTTGATCTCCCTAAGCAAGGAAAATTATGGAATCCAAAGAAATAAAATCTGGATTTAGATATTTATCCTTCCAAATTCTTGTATTATGTTTAGGTTCAATTCAAGAATCATCATTATTCTCTACTATTTTATTTGAACTAGATAGAGTAAAACAGATAGGGGTATGAGGAATAACTTCCTACACATTATATTTATAAAACTTATTTTCAAAATACTCTACATCCCTTAATTCAATAATTATATTATCTCCCAAATACATAATTTTATATCCTTTATTATTTTTTTCATATCTAACAAAAATACATTTAATTACTCTAGGACCAATTTAGTTCTTTTAAGATCATGAAATCTATTATAATTTAAACACCCCCAAAATTTAAAAAAAGAAATATTAGTTCTTCGACCATTCCAAGTTTCATAAGGGGATAAATTAGTTTTACTAGAGGCAATCCTATTATGAATATGACATGTAGCCAATAAAACTTCAGACTATAAATTAAATGGTAACTAAGATTTATTAATAATAGAATTTACCATTTCTACTAAATTGAAATTTTTTATTTCAACTAATCCATTTTTTTGAGGTTTGTAAGGAGTATTACTTTGATTAATTATACTATTTTCTTCACAAAACTCATTAAACTCATTCATAAAGTATTCACCACATTTATCTGGGTGTAATAATTAAATATTTTTTATTAATTGGTTTTAAACTTCTACTTTATAGTTATTAAAAAAATTAAAGGATTCATCCTTTGTTCTAAGAAGATTTATATATATATGTCGACAAAATTCATCAACAAAAGTAATAAAATATATTTTTCCTCTATGAGTTAATAAACCGTTTAATTCCAAAATATCAAAATGTACTAATTATAATATATGAGAATTTATTTCAAAACTATGAAAAGGCTTCTTAACTATTTTAGATTCGACACATGTTTCATTTTTATTAAATTTATTTACAAATATAATTAATTTTAAATTATTCATTAGTTTTAATGAATTATAATTAACATGTTCTAAATGATCATTCTATAAATTAGAGGACTCAATAAAGTAAGTAGAAATTTCAATCATATTATTAATGAATAGTTGATACATGCCATTAATTGAGTACCATTTCCCTAGAAACATACCTCCCTTAGATAAGATATCCTTGTTGGATTTGAATAAAACCTGAAACCCTTATTTCACAGAAGATCAAAAGAAACTAAATTATTTCAAATTTTAGGTACATAAAACACATTAAGAAGAGTTTAATTCTTCCCAGAAGTAAATTCTATCTATATGCTTCCTTGTCCCCTCACATTGATACATGAATTATTTCCAAGGTGTACTTCCTTCATGATAGCATAATCATCAAATGTTTTGAACATCCAATGATCATTGTACACATTAAATCGTTACTCCAGAATCAATCCACCATTCCATATTCATCAAATCCATATTTACTTTGGATACCATTGAAACTAGACTCTCTTCAATAAACACATTTCCAGTGGGTTTATTAACTTTATTTAGATAGTGGAATTCCATTGAAAAATGCCCTAGTTATCCATGGACATATAATTATCCTTTATTCCTGGAAGGATTGTCTTTATTCATAAATTGTTGACTTTTCTTCTTGACATGTAAGGAAGAGTTTGGTTGTGCCTTTCCCTCACAGATAATAATCTTGGTATCAAATTATGAATCCATATCCAAGTATATCAACATGGATTCTCCTTCAATCTGAATAAGATTTTAAAATTGTTCTAAGTAAATATCCTCACTCTTTTTAATGAGTGATTTACCAAAAATCTTTCCACATAGGTGGAAAATTAGAAATAATTTCAATAACTTGGAAAATTTCTAGGATATTAATATTAAGGGAAATAAATTTATTTACTATAAATTTTAGCTCATGAACTTTCTCCAACATCAGCTTGTTATCAACCATCTTGAAGTTTAGATACTTTTCAATGTGAAATTTATTGGTAACTTTTTCCTCAACTTTGTAATTGGACTCAAGTGAATCCCATATCTATTAATCATAGATCATTTGGTGAAAATAATCATACAGATGAATTGATAATGTGTTGATAATATTCCTTAGACAAAAAATTTATTATCTTCACATTTCTTCCTCATTTCCTGAATGTGCTTGATTTGAGTCACATCAACAGGTGTGCCATCGATATTTAGATAAAACTCATTGGGAATGGGAGGAAGATTCAGTTCCATAATTTAAAAATTCTTCAACATCATAAGAAGAAGCTTCATCATGTCCTACCACTGAGATAATTTTTTTCCATAAAAATAGTCATGTTTGACCATGTCTTGGTTCATCACTTTGAGGGATTCAGAATACATATTCTAGGTTCTTCTTTGGTTTAAACCGTTTTTATTGTTAAAAAAATAATCAAGCAGATAGAGAAGACAAATTGAATCTTAATAAGGGAATTTAATTCACTGTCCAAAAAGGCTTGATCTACCCCCACCTGTTGGTGTAGGGTTCTTAGTGGAAGTTTCCCTTGAGGATTTCACTAATATTTTGTGGATGGTGGTCACAAAAAACAGACATCCCCATAACACTGATGTTAGGAAATTTTATCTAGAAAATTTTGCAGTGAAGGAATTAATCTAATAAGTGATCTCGTATTTTCTTATTTATAGATCAAAATCGGTGTGAATCACACAAATTTGATCTCACTGTTTTGGTCAAATAACACCTTGGTTCGATTGAAAAAAATACAACTCTTAGGGAAACCTGTTCGGATTTCAAAAAAATGAATTCTTATTAGTAGATCTAATCATTCTATTTGTTGTTTTAAATAAAAATATTTTATTTTATTTTTTCCTTGTTTTGTTTTATATATATAACAAAACATTTTACTAAATATAAATTTAAAAAAAAATTAAAGTCTTTTAGGAAAATATATATTTTTATTGAAAATACTAATTCCTTAGGCTCCTTTTATAAGGTATGAGTTATGGGAATTCTTTCCAATGTGCACAACCAGAAATTAAACTGTCTGTGATGGATCAATTGTGATGGGACCGCATCGCAAATAGATTTCTTTATGATGTGATTCCTTCCCATTGCAAATAGTTTATCGTGTTTTTCAAAAAATCTCTTTCACGATGGACCCGTCGCAAATAACTTTTTTTAATGGGCCCATCATAAAAATATAAAAATATATATAAAAATAAAATGTAATAAAATATTAATAATAAAATATTAATAACAAAATAATAATAATAATAATAATGTTAATAATAATAAAAAAATAAAAATAATGATGATAAAATAATAATAAAATGATAAAATGATGATAATAATAATAATAAAATAATAGACTAATAAAATTAGTACAAATATAATTAAAATAATAAAATAATAGAAAACACAATATTCGTAACAGTTTAAAAATAATGATAATTATTATAAAATAATAAATAAATAATAAGATAATAAAAATACTAAATAAAAAATATAATAATAAAAAATAATAATAAAAATAATAATATTCTCAATAATACAAAAAATGCACTATATAAAAATGTAAATATATGAAATAATAAAAATATTACAAAAAAGTTTTAAATTCAAATGTTTATCATAAAAATTAAATAAGTCACTCAGGGGGAGGTTCGTCTAGAGGAGCTGGAGGAGCAGAAGGAGATGGTGGAGGGAACTTCATCCCTAAACCATGAGTCAGACATCACATGTACTCCATCGTCTGCTCATGTTGTTGCTGCTACCATCGATGCATATCCTCTTGTTGATGTTGACAAAACTCTTCCTTCTCGCTACAAATTCTCTCTATAAGCTCACCCTGAGCTCGTAGCTACTCCTCATATTATGCAACTAGCGATCACCTCTAATCTCTCCAGTTACAGGATCATTGTACATCCACCTATGAACATCTAAATACGTAATATCAGTCTGTTCGATAGCCTATATGAATATAAAAATAAATAGTTTACATTTAAAGTTATATAAATTATTTTTTTTAAATGTACTTACCATATGTTGTCTATGAATACTGAATGTACCACTACCAGCTCGATGTGTTGCCTCCTGACTCCCCCAATTCTATCGACCTGCTAACAATATCCTTTGAAAATGATATTCTATCCAATGTAAAAATAATTTATCCCAAACTTGAGATGAAATTTAATTAGGTCATTGGGCACATCAAGATTGATCAAACTCTATGACTCTCACTTTCTTCATTATTATCCTCCTTATATTGTGCAAAAAATGACGGCACCGCTCATGCATACAGACCTCTCGTACCTCCCTGTTATATTCACACATGCTATCATCAATGGTATACCATAAAACCTACAAATAATAAATAATATCAACTTATTAATTAAATAAATTTCAAAATAAATATTATTTATTTATGTACCATCCAATGATTGAACATCTGGTGCTGATCATTAATGGTAATTTGATCCCATGTAACCCATGCTCCAGAAAAATAATTCTGCAATATAGCACTCCCCTATCCAATATCTATATGTAAAAAGTTTTGAAAATAGAAAAAATAATCAAATAATTAGTATATAAATAAATTTATGATAATTAATGAAAAATAATTAAAATTTACAATTTAACATACCTCTGCATTTGTGGATCAAATTCAAGATATAGATGTCACTTGGGGATATGGTCAGGAATCCTCAATCGCACAAGACCATGCCCTCTCTGAGTCCTCCCTAAACCATCATTAGTCTGAGGGTCAGATGATGCAACATCATGCTTGTCACAAGGTAGATCATCCTCCTCCAACTCATGAAATAGATCTGAGTCCATCTGAAACATGAAATGAAAGTTGTTAAAAAATAGTTGAAAACAACTATTATATATAGATATATAGAATGTATGATTATAACCAACATTTAACTGTGTAAATATTCATCATCATCCTTATCTTCATATATGATGGTGTCAATGTCTTCATTTTCCTCCTCAGTAATATCAATTTCCATAGAAGTTTCAGTTTCATCATCTATTGCCATTTCAAATTTATTTGTTACAATAATAACACCATCATGACCATCGACCCTTAACTAGGGGGTGTCATCATAAATATTCATTTATTTTTATAGAAAAGATAGATTTAGACTATTTTCTTGAAAATTTTCAATTCCTTTCACTTCAGAGGAACCACATTCACTTTGAATAAATTTATTTTCCTAAGATTTCATGTTTATTACACTCCACCAATCACATAACTCTCTTGAAGTAGCATAATAATTCTCATAAAAAATTTATATTCCTGATAATCCATTAAAAATAATTCATTTACTACAAGAAGGAATTTATATTTAATATCAATGATTCCATTCCATGGATGAACATGCAAGTCTCTCTCAGTATCCAACCACGGACATTTAGACATCATTATGTTATTTTTTCCCAGATAACACAGTTCAATTATTTCTTCTAGAATTCCATAAAAGTCAACTTCACTTTCTCTATGATGAGATACTCTCAATAAAAAACCATTATTAATTGTTTTTTTATTCCCCACATTCACATCTATGAATTTGAAAACCATTCACCACATATCCATTATAAGATTTAACCATTTTGAATGGTGGGTTACTTAATACACACAATTGATTATCAATTTTATCAGCATGTTAAGATACCTAAAAAATTGTAAAAAAAATTTCAATATAACAAGTAATAAATTGATTTCATATGTTAAACCACAAAAAATTTATTTTAGCTGTTTTTTTAACCAGTAGGAAAAACTATTATGTCAACGTTCTTCAAGTGTAGCTGCTGTAATTTGTGGAAACTATTTATTGATATGATTATCATACAATCTAAAAATAAAATATTATTAAATTAATAAAACAAATATGATAGAATAAGTGATAGGACCACTCATAGTATAAATGGTTTCACTTATTCAAAGTTCAACAAAACATATGTATGAGCCCTATGATTTTCATCATCTGAAATCCATAATTCATAAACTCCACCAAAGAAAATTTCAGGCTGATTAAAATTGATAATTGATTTATCATGTTTTCAGTAAAATTTCCTTCATTACGGTACATACGGTTATATTTTGAGGGATATTCAGATTGAAAATAATGAGAGCAGATAAAATAAATTTCCTCCTGTAAATAAGCTTATACAATTGATCCCTCAACTGATTTTTTGTTACGTACCTTTTTCTTCAATTTCTACTTACATCTCCCAAATGGGTACATCCATCAAAACTATACTAGACCTCATCATTTTGCTTCATATGGAAATTTTAATATCAAATGTTCCATTTTTGATTTATGAGGAGATTTTTCATTGTGTCCTCAAGGTTGAAATGGAGATTGCAGACTCTCAGTGGTCTCATGGGCCGAATGATAAGAATCAGAAAGTGGAGAACAACATGGGTGGTTTGAAAAAAAATCCCATAATGGAAAGAAGCCTGGATTTTCCCATTCTAAAAGTTATGGGAAGAATCATCCTGGGAACTATCTAAGGGGAATCAATAATTGCTTCAAATGTGGAAATTTTATTCATCTGAATAAAAATTGTCGATGGGATATAAAGAATCCCAGTAATGAGGAAGAAGAAAGGAAGGTTCAGATCAACACTCATCCTGTAGTGCATTGTTACAACTTCAAAGAGCATGGGAATTATGCAAATAATTTCCCATATCTAAGTGTTTTTGGAGAAAATCAACAACAACCTCCAAGGAAATAAAAAAGGGCTTATGCTATCACTACTGTTGAGGTGGATCCAAACAATGATGTGGTGACAGGTACATTGGTTATTCATTTAAGAATAGAGAATGTACTATTTGAATCTGGTTTTATTCATTGTTTCATATATTGAAAGTTTAGTAGAACTATTAAAACACCACCTCAAAATTTGGAGGAAAAGTTATCTGTGATAACAGAGAATGGGAAAATTGTTGCGTTCGTGGTTTATAACTCCTCCCCAGTTAACATTTGTGGAATGAACCTCCCAGAAAATCTCATCATACTTCTTTTAGTGGAGTTTGATGCTATCTTGGGAATGGATTGGATATCTTTATACAAATCCAACATCAATTTCCGGGAAAGGGATATCACTCTTCACATCCCAAAGCATCCTCTAATTCTTTATAAGTGTATAGAGGAAGATTAATTACCTTTATAATCATTATCTCAAGTGTGGATATTAATTCCTTATGAGTAGGCTTGTATAGATCAAATGATTGGGACAAAGGTGAGAATCATGATTGAATACATGCCCATCCTGTGGGATTACACTGATGTATTCCCTAAAGAGTTGTCTGGTTTTCCTCCTGACTGAGAGGTTGAGTTCTAAATTGAACTTATTCTTAGATCTCCTCCTATATTAAAGACACCCTATAGAATGGCCACCGTAGAGCTAGAAGAGCTGAAGAAACAGTTACAGGAGAATTTGGAGAAGGGTTTTATATGCCCTAGTGCATTATTGTAGGGTGATCCAGTCCTCTTCATCAAGAAGAAGGATGGATCAATGCACCTCTGCATTGATTATTATGAGCTCAATAAAATCATGATAAAGAAAAATTATCCCCTTCCTCGGATATATGACTTATTCAATCAGCTTTGTGGGGCCTGTTATTTCTCTAAGGTGAACCTTCAGTCGGGATATCACCAATTAAGTGTGAGGAAGGAAGATATACCCACAAATTCCATTCAAAATAGGTATGGACACTATGAGTTCATAGTGATTCCCTTCGGACTCGGTAATTCTCCAGAAACATTCATGGATTTAATGAATAGAGTCTTTAGAGATTAATTTGATAAATTTGTGGTAGTCTTTATTGACGATATTATGATATAATACAAGAGAAATGAGGAACACGAGGAGTATTTGAATAATGTGTTAAAGACTTTACGAAGGGAGATGTTGTATGAAAAGTATAGAAAATGTGAGTTCTGGATGGAGGAAGTATCATTCTTGTGGAATGTTATCACCAGCAAATGGATATCTGTAGACCCTTCCAAGACAAAGGCAACTAAAGAGTGGCCTAGGCAAACTTCTATAACAGAGATCCGCATATTTTTGGGTCTAGCTGGGTATTATTGACGATTTGTGAAGAAATTTTCAAGATTATCAAACCCAATTCCCAAGTTTACATGGAAGGGAGTAAAGTTTGTTTGGACTCAGGAATGTGAAGATTGTTTTAAGGAGTTGAAAAAGAGGCTTATCACTATGCTAGTACTCACACTCCCAACAAGTGTATAACTCTTTTTGGAGTACAATGATGCCACAAAGAAGGGTCTAGGCTATGTACTGATGAAAAATCATAAATTGATAGCCTATGCCTCAAGGTAGCTGAAAATACCTAATCAAAACTATCCCATACATGATCTGGAGTTGGTGACTATGATCTTTGTATTGAAAATTTGGTGGCATTATCTATATGGGGAGAAGTGTGAGATATATACAAACCACAAGAGTCTAAAATATATATTCACTCAAAAGAGCTTAATATGCACTAGTGAATATGGATAGATCTCATCAAGGATTATGACTTCTCAATCCACTACCATCTCGGTAAGGCAAACAAGGTGGAGGATGCTCTAAGTAGAAAGGATCCTGCATCTTTATCAATGATGAGAATTGAAAAGGATCTAATCTTCTTATATTTGATGAGGATAGACATGGGAATCATTAAGGGAGGAAAATAATCAATCCTTTATAAAATGATTGCTCAACCAACACTCATGAAGAATATAAAATATTCACAAATAAAAGATGTGAAAATTCATAAAAGTGGAGAAGCTATCAAAAATGGGAAATCCAACGATTTCAAAATTGATGAGAAAGGAGTTATAATATTTGGGTAACAATTATGTGTATAGTCTGATCCAAATATAAATAAGGAGATTTTGAATGACGCACATAGATCTACCTTCTCTATTAACCCAAGGAGAACAAAGATGTATTGAGATCTCTGAGAAAACTTTTGGTGGGACAATGTGAAAAGAGAGATTGATGAATATACATCAAAGTTCCTGGTTTTTCAGCAAGTGAAGGATGAGAGGAAAAATTATAAGGGGATAATGCAACCACTACCTATACCAACATGAAAGTGGAAGAATATTACCATAGACTTTGTCACTGTACTTCCAAGGAAATATAGAGGAAATAATATTATATGGGTCGTTGTGGATCGTCTTACAAAGATAGCTCACTTTATCACAATTTGAGAGGAATTATCATTGGTTCAACTTGCATGGATATACATCAAAGAAGTGGTAAGGATTCATGGAGTAATAATATCTATTATATCCGATTGTGATCCTAGATTCACCTTGAAGTTCTGGAAAAGTCTCCAACATGCTCTAAGAACTGAACTAAACTTCAGTACATCCTATCATCCTCAAAATGATGGCCAATCTGAGTAAACTATTCAGACACTAGAAGATATGTTAAGAGAATATTCTATGGACTTCAAAGCAGTATGGGACCAACATCTTCCACTAGTTGAATTCTCCTACAACAATAGTTTCCACTTGAGCATTTGTATGGCACCATATGAATCCCTTTATAGAAAAAGGTGCAGAACACTGACATGTTTTGATGAAGTCAGGGAGTGTAAGCTGCTAGGACCTAAAATGGTCGAAGAAATAGTGGAGAAGGTGAAAACCATTCAACAGCATATCAAGGTATCCCAAATTTTATAGAAGAGTTATGTAGATAATCATCGATGAGACCTTGAGTTCAAGGTTGGAGACATGGTATTTCTATGCATATCTCTGTGGAAGAAGGTCATGATTTTTGGAAAGAAAGGGAAGTTAAGTCCCAGGTACATTGGCCCCTTATAGAATCTTTATCATGTCAGGGTAGTGGCCTATCGACTAGCACTTCCACCTACCATGGCCAAAGTACATTATTTCTTTCATGCATCCCACTTAAGGAAGTACATACTAGACCCTTCACATGTACTCTCTTCAGAGGTGGTACAGTTGTATGATGATTTTTCTTATGAGGAGTAGCCAGTAAAGATCTTGGATCGTAGAGATAAAGTTCTACATAACAATACTACTCCCCTGGTCAAAGTACTATGGCGGAACCACAAGTACGAAGAGGCAACATGGGAACTGGAGGAGGAAATGAAGAAAAGTACCTGCACCTATTTATGGCCTAGAATGTAAAACTAAATTTTGATGGTGAAATTTCATAAGGGCGGAAGAATGTAATGATCTAATGTTTTATCAATGCAAATTCATTTCTTATAAATATTTCATCTAATCACATGAAATCACAACATAATGAACTACTAAGTGCTATGTGACCAATAAACATAATTTTGCCACTTATATATATGGAATTTCTAAAATCTTACATACACGGTTGCAATCAGCAGGTTATTTGGAGTCTGATAAGGAAAACATAATTTTTGGTGAATAGTAACCTACCCTTATGAATAGTAACATACCCTTAGTAATAGTGATATACCCAAATAAATAGTAACCTTACCAATGATAGTATATAAATAATATTCAACTGAAAGTATGATGTACTTATATTTTAGAATAAGTAAATGAATGTTTTAAAACTGGGTTTTTAATAATAAATTATGATTTTAATTAAATATTAAAGTAATAATATTTAGAAAATTATTTTTGAAAAATTTACTTTATTTTTGGATTCTACACATCAAAAAATTATTAGGGTTAATTTTTGATATTTTTCTGAAATACTTGAATTTTTTATGAATAGTAAAATGCGGTAATTTACCGTATATATACATTATAAGCTAAGTACACTATTCCTAGAATCATGGATGATGTTGAAACCCTTCATTGGAATTCACATGACCCATTTAATATTTTTGGTTATGGAATCATCACTATTTCTGGTCATGAGGGAAATTAATGAAGGCCTTCGGGGCATTGGATGGATGATCCTCTCCTCCACTATA
This sequence comes from Viscum album, assembly GCA_963277665.1. NCBI lineage: Eukaryota > Viridiplantae > Streptophyta > Magnoliopsida > Santalales > Viscaceae > Viscum > Viscum album. The sequence goes on from OY728121.1 coordinate 1,125,109,492, forward strand.
ACCCCCCCCCACTCCCTCTTCTCTTCACTCCTCTCAGGCCTTGTGTCTTGCCAATATTCTTCCCAAATATCTCTCCACGCTCCTACCCCACGTCCAAAGGCCCCTATTCTCTTCAAAATACCAAAACCTCTCACATTAATAGGTTCTCAAAGGAGGTAGACTCAAGAGGTAAATTCCTCTTTCCAATTCTTTCATTTCTTTTATATTCTTTTCTTCTTTATTTATTTCCTCAACTACCTTCACCCAAAAGGTATGATAACTATAGTAACATACATGTACTGTAATTATATTATGCTAATGGGATACTTCATTATCTTCTCTCCTTTACCCATCTTTTATTTGAAATAAATGAAAACATCGTTTGAGATGTGTTAATTTAGCACATTCAAGGACAACGGTTTATAAGTTTCTATTGTCATATTTAATTTTGGTCATGAAACCATTTGTATTATTGTTGAAAAATATTATTATATATCTTATATATCCAATTTAAGGTTTTTTAATCCTTTTGTACAAATGGTATTAAGTTATAAAGCAAAACATGTTCTTTGTAATCAAACCCAATGATTAACCAAAATGGTTATCACTAAGGTTTTATATAATAATTCATCTTCACTACTAATAACTGAATGAATTTTTATAACCATGTAATATCCTGAATTTTTACTAATAACATACAAATTCAATTCTGGACAACCACTTTCATCATATGTGTTTATCCGAACATGAATATAAGTAAACCAATCTTTAAAACCAAGAAAACAAACGATCTCGAACAATGAAATTGAACAAATTTACCCATTAAAAAGGTCATGGATGAACTTAAAAATGTTATAATAAATCCTTTAAATATATAATATGTTATGTACTTATTAATTAATAAACCTAATTTTTTTTTATTCGGGTCATTAATAACAAGTGGAGAACGCCACTGGATTTAAGGTAAGGGATCCTCTTCGTTTCACTCTTAATCAAGATGTCCTCTATGTTATTCCATTTTATGTGTAATCCCTAATGATGGGTTATGATTTATCACCTACCCCATACTTCCCTCATGATGTATATGTGATGATAAACCCATTTTCTCTCTCATCAAGCCCTCTTAGGTACACCCGACACCATGCCGATAAACCGTAACGAATTCTACTTGAACCTCCTTTGTTCTTTCGGGTTGCCTTATCTTTATTTATATAAAAATAGATTTATCTTATATATTTGTGTAAATCTTATGAATTATTTGTATTTTTACAAAATTAATTTATCAATACCCTTTTATCACTCTCTTTTGGGGGTATACATGTTTTTAAAATATTTCCTCCATAGTACTTTCCAATAAACAAACCGGTTTTAAGGGAACTTCCTGAATTTTTATCCAGTTTAATGTGCACTATATCCTATTTTTTAAGCCACCACTATCTTTATAAAATCATTCCTTTTATTATTAAAACCTTCTTGGTCAAATTCTGGTTTTATATAAAATATATTCCTCTTTCTATTTTAAAATATGTACAGTATTTTCCTTAAAACCGCAAAAAAATGTTTTAATGCTAAAATTTATCAAATACATTTCCTAAATGTTGTCACTTATATTTGACATCACTTTCCATAATATATTCCTATTTTACCTTATTAATGTACATGTATGTTCTAATTCCTTTCTTTCATGAACACTTTCATGATACGCCATTGGTTATGCTTTATGTCATGATTGTGGTACCCAATTCTTTCCATGGGTAACCTTTATGTTTATGTAAGATTGATTATGTATGATTCATTATGTGGAAAAAATATTCATGAAATGTAAGATGGGTGCACCCATATAGTGCTCTAATGCATTGGGTAAAGTTAAGTCTTGTGATATTCTATGTGAAACAGGATTGGCGGTTAGCCTTGACTCATACTACTATGAGAAATGGGATTGACAGTTAGCCTTGACCCGTACTAATATGGGATACAGGATTGGTGGTTAGACTTGATCCATACTAAATATATGTTTTATGATTATACTAAATTTATATGATTCCATTTTTATATGAACCCATTTTTATATGATCCCATGTTTATATGATATGATTTCAAATGTTATATGTTTTTGATATCATTATGTCATGACTCCTAACTCATGAGATTAAGTTGTATTCTTATGTCTATTCCCTTACTGGTTTTTTTAGCTCATATCTTTGTTCATGTGTTCCCTATGGTACCCTATGTAGATGTAAGGGATCAAAGGAAGTTAGGATCTATTTATGGAGATTAAATAAAGAAGTTTTTTTAGCCCCTTGTCTTATGTTTTATGTACCTAGTCTTCCAAGACACTAGAATTAATGATCCTTGGATTGTAATATAATGTATAATTATGCTTAAAATCATGTAATGTTATATGTAAAAGGCTACGGTCACTATACTCTGGCTCAAGCAGGACATACCCAACTTGATAACAAAACAAGACAAAAAAAAGATAAGATAAATCACCATGGGTGATTCTCCCCCTCAAGAAGGCGATGTATGATGGAAGAAGATACTGAAAAGTATGTGCCAATGAGGCTTTAGGAAAGCTTCATAGTCAGGGTAGCATGATAGAGTGTTGGGAAATCTGCACTGGTGGGGCTGGTCATCGGAGTGGCAAGAAAGCCACACGGGCAGGCCGATCGTCAGAGCACCGGGAAATCCGCACTAGCGGTCCGATTATTGGGCATCAGGGATTCCATAGGAGGAGGTTGGAATGGAGGATGTGGATTCCACAAGAGGAGTTTAGTATGGAGGGAGAAATAGTGGAGGTGTCGTGCAAGGGTCGCTAGACTGGATGGATGGAGAAGCTATGGAGGATTCGGTGAAGCAGCATTGGGAGGTGAATGAAACTAGCAGGGAGCATTACCCTGCAGAGGAGAAGAAGATAGGGTATATAAAGGTAGGGGATAGGGGATAGGGGGTAGCACAAAAAAGGTCTGCAGCATAGGGGAAAAGTGCACTGAAGGGTGTTGGTGCACTAGAGGGGATGGCGCATAGGAGGGGATGGTGTACAGGAGCCTTCAGGTGAGATCCGATGGGAAGGAGCTTCCAGGAGGAAGGAATCTCCGAGGTTCTTCATGCAGAAGAGGCATCAGGCGAGGAAGAGTCGTGAGTAGGAGGGTAATCGTGCTAGAGGGGCCGCAAGAGGGAGTAGCTGTAGGTAGGAGAGACACTGTCAGGGAGGAATCTTTCATGGAGGAGTCATGAACCTTGGATGTGCTGATACAAGATGGTGCTAACTGGAAAGATTCGGTCATAGGGGGAGCCGTCACGGGGGACCATCGGCGACAGGACATATCAGAGGACACTAGGAATAGATATATTTTGGGATGTTTCTTGAAAAAAAATCAATATATTTCACTTCCATAGAACCATTTTCAATTTCAATAAACTGATTTTCATGTTATTTCATTTTTATCACACTCCACCAGTTCTTCAAATATCTCAAAACATCACAGTAAATTGCATAGTAAACTTGATATTCTTGATGTGAAAACATAAATGGTCCATTTTATGCAAGAAGACTATGATATTTAATTTCAATGACTTCATATCATGTATGAACTTGAATCCCCCTTCAGTATCAAACCAATGACATTTAAGCATTGTAACATAATTTCGTACCAGATAAAATAACTCAACTTTTTCATCTAGTATACCATAAAATTCAACTTTACATTACTTATGATGGTATCCTTTCAAATTAACACCACTATTCATTTATTTCTTTGAGTCACCATATATGTGTGTATGGAATCGAAATCCATTAACCACATACCCATTATGAGATTTTACCAATTTCGATGAAGGGTTGTTGAGCACACATAATCAACTATCAATTTTATTATCATCTTGTGTTTCATATAAACAATAAAAATTTTAAATAACAGATATCATTTCAAAATTGATTTTTTATTATATCAAAACCAAAAAAACATTCAAGTATTTGAAACCAATATGAAAAATTTTATAGACAACTTTCTTCAAGAGCAGCAGATATAATTTGTATAAATTGTTTTCTGGTATAGTCATCATATATTCTAAAAAAATTTAATGTAAATAAAATCATATTTTATAAATATTTAACAAAATAATAAAAAATTAGTACTTACTACACAAATTGAGTAATTTATTCACAATTCAACAGAACATAAGTATGAGCTCTATGTGGTTCTTCATTTGTAATCCATTGGTCATAATAACCACCAAAACCATGCTCGGGCTGGTTAAAAACTGACATGTGATGGTTTCAAGTTGAGTAGAATCATGTGGTGGTGGGAGATATATTAAAATTTATTTTAATAATCATTTCCCAAAACCATGAACAAAGATCTTTCACATAAAATTTATAATTAATTTATTTAATATTTAAAGAAATAAATATATGGGCTTAGGAACATTCTTCGTTGATTATTTTTTATCATCTAAAAAGACCCTTTCAGATTTACTTTGTTTTGAATTTAGGATACGAGGATAGAATCCCTCTAGCAATGATCCACATGTGCTCCAAAGATCTATGAGAAACTCCACTTGGTCATTGGGTGATATCATGGCATATTGAATGCCTTATGTTGTTTTTTCTTGATCACTCATTCTTTATTATTGAATAAATCTCTCTTGCGCTTCTTTTCCTTGAGAGGGAGAGAGGAGCATTTGAGAGAGAATTCCTTATGCGCAACGATTCTCTATTCTCATTTTTTGGATATAATATACAATATACATAATCATCCATTTATAGAGTTAGGGTTTAGGTTAAAATATTATTTAATTTCATGAGGACCATTAAATAATGTTTCAAACCTTTAATAAATCAATTTCCACATAATAATAATATCATTGTTATTATTTTGCGGCACATGCTAAATTACATAATAAAAAATATTATGTAACAGTTTTGCTAATTAATATTTTCCATTGGACTTAGTCTTAGTCTGTTCGAACTCCTCAATCATTTATTGAACAACTGAATAAATATTTTATTCATAAATAAAAAATTTATTCAAACTCTAGTGAATAAATATTTATTAAAATATTCAATAAGTAAAATAAATATTTTATTCACAATCCAATGAATAAATATTATATATATATATATATATTCACATAATCAAATAAATTATTTATTAATAAAAAAATAATTATGTATTACCTTGTGAATATTAGAGATCAATAAAACATGAATAAAATTATTCCTTAGTCTTGAGAATAATATTTATTCCAATAATTAAATTCAAATAGATTTTAATCGAGATCGATGGAAGTACTTAGTGTGTGACCCTCTCAGATTCTTTCACATTGGCATTAGGAAAACTTACCTAAAGTCCAAGATTACTATCTATAAGTGGTTTAAGGAACCCAATATAAATAACTTAATGTCGCAATGATGAAAACCACATATGAACACTCACTGTGTAATATTGTCCCTTTATCTCAATATCTCATCAAGCATGATTCATATCCATGTCACGAACCTATATGATTAATACTTCTTTCTTTCATTATCTAAAATAAACACATCGTTATACCATTTCCATGGAATTTAGGTTTACATTTCCATTCCAATCAATGGATTGAGATATCATCTTCCAAAAAGATGTAAGAGATGAAACCTTCCTTGACTTATCCATTAATGACATGTCACTCATGACGCACCCAATGTATCCAACTTCACCATGAAATTTTATCATCATAGTTTATCAAATACATCTAAGTACATGAGTTTTAACATGCATTAATAATAATATTAAAGTATAAGGACCATCACACATGCTCAGAGATAGGAATATCTGGTGACACCAAAACTTGCGGAATTCCTACTGGTGGGTATGTTCTCATAATATCTCATCTTGGAGATTACCAAATGAAAACTTCATGAGAAGAAGTCTTTTCTGCTTACGAGTACTCAGATATGTCATTCTATGTACTATATGTATCATCATATTAAGTTATCCAACTGAAAAAAAAAATTATATAATAATATCATCCTAGCACATCAAGGTTCCCATCATAGCGAGAAACTTCCATGATTATATCAATAAGACAACGAGCTCGTACCCGAGTGGTAAGGGCTCCTGCTTGGTATCCAAGAGACCCGGGTTCAAAACCGGGTGGAGGTGAATTTCTGGGGTACTATAGCAGACTGTAGCAGTATTGTAGCAGTCACTATAGCAGTTACTATTCAGTACTGTTGCATCCGGAACTATTCACTTGATTTGGGCCTTCGGGCCACCGGTTTGGGCCTACGGGTCTCCAAGGCCTTCGGGTCATCAAAGGCCTTTGGGCCACAGGGACTTCGGGTCACGTAGACCATGGAGTAGCCCATTTCACACAGAATAGAACCCAGAAGAGGATCAAAGCAATAGGATTAGCATCCACCAAATGCAGAGCTAACCGGATTGGAAGAATAAGAGGGTATGGCAGCCGCCATCAGGACTAGGCACCGTGCAGCTTTGTACGGGGAAATGCTATCCGATCATCAATGCAAGGTGGGGAGCTAAGGCGATCAATGATGCAAGATGCTGGGGAGGGGCAGTTTTAGTGGGTTGGGCCTACGGGTCATGTAATGGGCATGGTATGACTCTGGGCCTTCAGGTCATGTTGGGCATTGTGCCTTGGGCCTACGGGTCATGTACGGGTTCCCCTTTAACCCTTAAAAGGGGGATTATCTATAATAAAATAAAAATAAGGCCTTCGGGCCATTCAGGCCATGATTATATCAATACAACATATACTCTATGAAATTATTACATTAGAGTAATGTAGAACAATGATCAATATATAATAAGAAGTTTTATTAATATTCAATACATAGAATATACATGTAATCAAAGTATAAATTGTTAGTCCTAAGACACTAACTCTAACAAACTCTCACTTGGACTAGATCCAAATGCATACGACCTTCAGTACATTAGACCTCGCATGATAATAATTTTTCTACTAATTCAAGGATTTATTCAAGGGGTCCACCACATTTTCTTCCATGTAAATATTGATCACTATAACTTCACCTCTCGAAGAAAAATCCTTCAAGAGATGATACTTATGAATTATGTTATTCATCCACAGATGTGACCTTGGCCCCTTTTCAAGAGCTACCGTTATAGTATTATCACAATAGAGTGTGATAGGATATTTACTCATAGGTACCATATCAAGCTCTTGGATGGATTTCTGCATTCATACTACTTCTTTAGTAGCCTCAAAAGCCACAATAGACTCAGACTCTTTTGTAGAATCTACAACAATGGTTTTCTTTTAGCTCTTCCAGCTCACAGCACCTCCATTCAAAGTGAAGATGTATTGCATTTGTGACTTCATGTCATCTTGATAAGTTTGGTAAATATAATATACATATCCTATGATGACTTGTTCCTCATCTCCTCTATAAACTAGGAACATATACTTAGTACACCTCAAATACTTAAGGATAGTCTTAAACACCATCCCATGGTGGTCACCTGGATCATGTTGATATCTTCCGATTGTACTTAATACAAAGGGGACATCTAGAATAGTGCATATCATAACATAAATGACTAACCCAATTGATGATGTGTATGGAATCCTTGTCATTCTTTTTATTTCAACATATTTTTAAGGACACATTAGACACATTTTCTTGGAAAGATTAATGTCATGTGAGGCTAGCAAAAAACCCCTCTTGTATTGTTCCATTCTGAATCTTTTCAAAATCTTGTCAATGTATGTACTTCGAATTAAGATGAGCAGCCTCTTGGATTTATCATGATAAATATTGATCCCAGTAATATATTCTACCTCACCCAAGTCCATCATAGAGAAGAATTTATTCAACCATTATTTAATAGATTGTAATATCAGTATTTTGTTTCCAATGAGTAATATGTCATCAACATATACTATAAAGAAAATGACTGCACCCCACTAAAAAAATTTATAGACACATAGGTCGCATTAATTATTTAGGAAACCAAATTCCATTATGGATTCATAAAAATGAATTTCCCATGACCTAGATGTTTTCTTTAATCCATAAATGGATATTTGAAACTTTCATACCTTTTTGGTATCCTTTGGAGTTACAAACCCTTCAGGTTGTGTCAAATGGGAATCTTCCTGAAGGTTCTCATTAATGAAGGTTGTTTTGAAATCCATTTTTCAAATCACATAATCATGGAAAGTTATAATGGAAAGTGTAATTTTGAATGATTTCAGCATTGAAACTGATGAAAAGGTTTTTTCATAGTCAATTCCTTGACATTTTTTAAACTCTTTTGAAACCAGTCACAACTTGTAGGTACTGACTTGTCCTTCCATGTCTATTTTCTTCTTAAAAACCCATTTTCAACCAATGTTATTTACATCTACTTTAATTTATATCAAAATAAAAACTTGGTTTTTTTATATGGAATCCGTTTCGAAATTTGTGGCCTCTTTCCACTTGGAAACATTTGTTCCACTTACTACTTCCTTATAGGTTAGAGGATCATTATTATCAACAAATAATTATTCACAATCCTCAGTGACTATAAAACCATAATGTTCTTGTTCTCTAACCTCCCTATTACTCCTATGTATTAATTATATCTATAGAACAATTTCTTCTTCCATGGGGCTTTATAGAATTTGTTCCCATGCCAAATATTGTGCATCTTGAGCCTAGATTTCATCTAATTCTATCTCGCTCCCACTATCTCTTTTAGAGATAACATTTTACTCAAGAAATTTGGTATTCATGTCAACCACAACCTTTTTGTATGAAGTATTATATAGGAAGTATCCCTTTGTTTATTTGGGATATCATATAAAGATACACTTTGTGCATTAGGGTGAAATATTATTACCTTAAGAGGCCTTAACAAATGCTTCTCAACCCCACACATAATAATAAGACAAAAAAGTTTCTTCCATTCCAAAATTGGTATGGTATACCATCTATTTCTTTAGTTGGAACTCGGTTTAGTACGTATGTTGTTGTTTTTAATGCATATCCCCATAAGGATAATGGAAGACTCACATGAATCATCATTAATTTCTCCATGTCCAACAAGGTGTGGTTCCTCATTTCGCTTACACCATTCCATAGAGGTATATAAGGAGGAGTGATTTGAGATAATATCCCAAAATCTAATAAATAATCAATTAAGTCTTGATTATTATATTCTCCACCATAGTATAAGCAGTGTTTATTAATCTTCTTACCAAGATGGTTCTCAACATCATTCTTTTATTCCTAGAATTGATCAAAATAATATGACTTATACCTCATTAAGTATACATATCCATATCTACTGAAATCATCAATAAAAGTGACGAAGTATGAGTAACCACCCCTTGTCTCAATAGGAAATTTTCCACACATATTGATATGAACTAATTTAAGAAGCTATTTAGACCTTTCATCTTTCCTACTAAATAGGGATTTGGTAATTTTTCCTTGTAAATTAGTGTGACATACACCAAGTGGTTTTAGTTCCAAAGAATCTAAATATCCATCTTGGTTTAATTTAGCCAAGTTATTTTCATTTACATAACCTATTTGTTTATTACAATGTTTGATGTGGTGTGAGTCATGTGAAGTAACTTTTTCATCAATTTCCATTACTTGGTTCATGTAATCCAACACATAAAGACATTTATTTAAATGTTAATTACCACAAAAATGTTATCTTTATAAAATAAGAAACATGTATTACCAAAATTAAAAATAAATCCACCCTTATCTATTTTTTATACAAAAATAATGTTTTTGGTATCTAAAGTAACATAATAACAATCCTTTAAAACTAAGATCATTCTAGTTGGTGGTGTGAGGTGGTATTCCCCAATAGCTACAACAACAAGTTTAGCTTCGTTGGTTGCTTGTAGATCTACCTCTCCTCAATAAATCTTTCTGAATCTACTTGGTTCCTATATTTGAATACATACATGAGAACCAAAATTTATATCTAATAAACAATTTTTAAAAACAGATAAATTACACTAGATGACAATCTAAGCTGAATTTTCCCCTTCCTTCTTTGGGTGGGTACATTTTTTCTTCCAGTGGCCCTTATTTCCACATGAAAAATAGACAACACAATGTTCTCTTATTTTTCCCCTTGATCATCCTCTTCTTGGAAGGGTGTGAAGAATCTTTATACTTAGATATCTTCACTTTACCTTTCAATTTTTTCACCATAATTATGAAATGATTTTCACACTTCGTATCCTTATCAACTTGGTGAAGAAGAGTGAGAATATATGGCAGAGAATTCTTGATTTTTTTTCATATTAAAATTCACAAAAAGATAGAGAATCTCTAAGGGGATGATGCTCGAATGAGATTAGTGACCAATCCTTCAAGAATTTTAAACCCTAGAACCTTTAAGAGCTCATTGTATCCAATGATCTTGACTACATGAAGACCATATGGGGAACCCTCTCCAATATTTTTTTGAAAAATCACCTTGTAAATATCAAACCATTCCTGATTATCTCTCTCCTGGTATAGACCATGGGGTGCTCAGGCATTCTATACACATCCATGTTTTAATGAGACTTAATTAGTTCACTAGACATTGATTAAAGAATAAAACACTGAATGTTTATCACGTCACTCAAATTTTTTTCGTAGACAAGGAAATCTTCATCACTCATCTCTTTAGCAGGCATATCAGCATTGAGGATTCTAGAATATAAGATTTTTGTTCATGGCATAGCACAACATGAAGGTGTCTAATCCACTCCTAGAAGTTACTACCAGTTAAGAGGTTTTCTTTATCCAATATTGATCATAGGGATAATGTGGAGGAGGAGTATAATGTCCCAAACCCACACTTCCAAATTCAATGCTAAAAATTGTTGGGTATTTTTTTATAAAAGATAACTAAAAATTACACGGTATGTCATACATCCAAAGACCTTTTTCGATTCTAGGTTCTATAGAATTAGGAAAATTCCTTACATAAAATCAGAGTTTACAAAAACAAATTATTATTATAAAATAACTAATTCGCTTTGCATGTGCTAAATCCTTAAATTAATTCATCCATATTAGAACTTATAAAAGATGTGTGAAAAATATTTTAAAACATGGGATGAGTATAAAGTTTCCTATTAAGGGGTTTTTAAACCAGTGAAAAATAATTATATATATATAAAAATATATTTATTTTTATATAGAATACTTTTCAAAAATAATTATAATTTTGAGAATTATTTTCAAAAAAATAATCTTTTAAAAACCACAGGATTTCTCATTGAAAATAATTTGAAAGTAATAATAATTTTATGGATTAAAATAATAATTGAAAGATCTTATAAAACTCATGTGGCCACTTAGTAGTATCCCTAGTAGGACAATATCCCATTGAGGTCATGGGTTTACTCCTTATTCCTCGTTATCTACATTTAAATGTAAGCACCAAATTTCATGTTAAGAAAACATTTTTTGAAGATTCATCTCTCTCCTAAATAACCCATTAAAAACCTTTCCAAAATATTCTTGAATTATTTTCAAATAAGAAAATAATTTTACATCCCCAATACTTTTGAAAAACTATTTTTTCATAAAACACTTTAGAGTTTGGAGAAATCCATTAATTTAATAAATCTAATGGAAGAATTTGAGAATACATTAATATTTAAATTTAAAAAAAATGTTTTATTAAAATGTATGGAATTTTAATGATATTCATAATTCATGTCCATTTCTATATGAATGTGTGGAATTCATAGTTTCAATTCACAAATAATGATAATTTTAAATATACGTTTAAATATACTTTGCAAACATGAAATATAAAAATTCCTTTGAAACTAAAATTATAATTAGAATATGATATTTTTTTAATAATAATAAAACTATTATTACTCTTGCATAAAATATTATCTTTTAATTTGAAAACATAATTTTCTTTTGTAAAATAATAAATTTAAAAACATAATATTTTGTGAATATAGGATTTTAAAATAAAATTAATCAAAATCCTTATATAAAGTTTAAAAATATAAATCCTTTACAAAAAAGGTGGTTTCGAAAAATAAACTTGAAAACAAAAAATTTAAAACTAAAAATCATGTTGGATTTTGAAAATTAATTCCTTGAAAACAGAAATTTAGAAAATATATATAACACCCTTGCACATAAAGGGTTTTAAAATTTAACAATTTTAATAAAAAAAATTAAATGTTTGAAAATAAAATATTTTCCTTGAAAATATAAAATCTATTGTAAAAATATTACTTTAAAAAATAATCTCATTTTCAATTTGATTTTCAGAAACATAAAGGCAACTGGTTTTCTTCTCCTTCTTTTATCTTCAGGCTCCCTTACTTCTCACTCTTATTTTCTTTGATTCTTCCCAAACTGGAATACTCAGAAAATAAAACATGGTCTACGACCCTCCTTCTCGACAACAAAAGCCACCATTCTAGACCTCCTCGCTAGATTGTCTTTCTAACCAAAAACCTATCAACATACAAATATTTATACACTAAAAAAATAAATAAAAGGTGCAGACATATACAATTTGTTGAGGCCACCTCAAAAGTAGATGGAATAATAAATGTGATTTGTTGTCAGAAATGCTCAATTTTTCTACAAGAATCTTATCTTTTATCCTTTTTCATTAAAACCCAAGACCAAATATAGCGTATACGAATGGAAAAAAATAATTTCAAGGAAAAAAATGGTGTTTGATTTAGCCTAGCTTCGGTTTACATAAAATTGAAAGGTCAGTTGAAATGAATGAACCACAAATTCAATGAAACATACATAATTATTTAAGTAAATTGATGAAATCAATGTATCTTTTATATCGATTGAAGGAAGAAAAATTATAGAAAAATGAATAATAATTTAAGATGAGCCAAAGCCAACTTAATTTTTTTGACAAAAATGAATTTGATTTAATATAAGCATTTAAAATAACCACTATGTTAAATAGAAACATTGGGACAAAGAAAAACCAAGATTGATAAAAATACATGGACAACTAGAATTTAGGGGAGAAATAAAAACTAAACAAAACAACCAATAGGGTACTAAAAATATGATTCAGACACCTAGAAAAATAAATACGCACCTACCTCTGAAAGACCATACAATCGGTAAGCAGGAGGACGATGATGGGATCTCCATGCTCTATTTTTTCCCATATGCAATTGAAACCCATTTTTAGTTTAGATCTATAATTATATGCTCATCAGTATTTTATCATGACTCATTCCGCACTTGGTGTTTGGACTCCATATCACTTGGCCTCCTAAAATCGAATCCCTCAAGTTCGATTTCCTCTCGATGTTCGAAACCCCTTTCTGAGCTTGGTTCTGACTCGCTTTGGTTGGCGAAACATGATCCCCTTCTATGCTCAGTTCTTCTTCAGAAATCCCTTGTATTTGACCTCCCAAAACTCCCACTTATCCCACTCATCCCTTCTGTCCAAACTCCCACTTATCCCATCATTTTCTCTTTCTCTTAAAAAAATTAAATCTTCAGCAATATTCATATTTCAAAACTCACAGTTTATAAATTTTTTTAATAATAATCATATTATTCATGATTATCATAATCTATATTTTATATAAAACATATTTAATATTTAATATTTTTCATAATTCAAAATTTTATAAAACAAAATTTATAATAGTCATAATTTTATAATAAATTATATTTCCTTTAAAATTTGTTTATTTCAAATATTTCATTAGTTTTAAAATAACCTTTTGTTATTTAAAATATTTATTTTTATAAAACTAATCATATATATATATATATATATTATGAAAATAAAAAGAAATAGTATTTTTTTTAATTCGAACTGATAAAACATATAGTTTTTTACATTAGTGTATTGACTTATTACAACTATGAATAAATACTCCAAAATTATTATTTTGGATATGATTTTTATAATCAAATAAATATATTTATATTAAAATATTCTTTTAAAAAAATAATTCCATTTTTCTAAAAAGAGTAATGTTTATAATTTTTAATATTAATTTAAAATAAAATCTTATTTTTTGAAAATAATAATTTAATTAAAAATATATATTATAACATAGGATTTGAAAACTATAAATTTTTCATAATGACATAATTAATTAAAAAAATTAATATATCATAATTTATAATAAATTTTTTATTATTTGAAAAATAATACAAAGTAATATTATTTCTAATATTTTATTTAAGTATTATTATAATTTTGAACATTCCACTTAACTTAAAATGAAATTTTATTTTGATTAAATAAAGTCACTTAGTTTTATAACAGATCTTTCATAACTTAGTTTATTTAAATTATAAAAAAATAAATTTATTAAGCACTTATTAATATTATGAAATCTATGAGATGTAACATTCTTCTCCCCTTAAATGAATTTCACCCTCACAATTCATTCGTCAGACTTAAGAAGCTTCTAAATTTTCAACTTCAGAATTAGTAAAAATAAGAATTGTTGAGGGTGATTAATTACTTAGAAGTTGAAAATAAAATTCTACCGCTTAGATTTTTTTCCTCAAATTACAATTACTAATTTCAAATGTTGTCTAGATGGTTTCTCTGATACCAAATTTAACATCCTAATCCTGCACTTCAAGATTCAGTGCTAAAAACATGCTCTATATTGTTTTATGAAAGTTAACTAAAAAATACACAGGACATCACACAATCAATAACCTTTTTCCAGTCTAGGTTATAAAGAATCAGGAAAATACCTTACATAAAATCAAAGTTTACATAAAAATAATAATTATAAAATAATTAATTCACTCAGTGTGTTCTAACTCTTTATTTAAATTCATCCATCTTAGAGCTTCTAAATTGCCTGTGAAAAATATTTTAAAACATGGGATAACATAAAGTTATCTAGTAAGGGGTTTTAAAACCAGTGAAATATAATTTTATAGATACTTATTTAAAAAATATTAAAATATTTTATATCAAATATAAATATATTATATATAAAATAATTTTCAAAAATATTTATCATTTTGAGAATTATTTTCAAAAATAATCTTTGAAAAACAATTGGATTTATTCTTGAAATTCATTTTAAAATAATAATACTTAATAGTGCCACTATTAGGAAAACATCTCGTTGATGTTGTGGGTTCACTCCCCATTCTCATTATTTCATTTAATATGCAAGTGCCAAATTTCATTTTAAGAAAACATTTTTTTGAAAATCATTCTTTCTCATAAATAACCCATTAGAAACCTTTCCAAAATAAACTTTAATTATTTTCATATCAGAAAATAATTTTACATCCTCAATACACTATCAAAAGATAATTTTTCATACAACACTTTAGAGTTTGGATAAATCCATGAATTTAATAAATTTAATGGAAGAATTTGAATGTACCTTAAAATTTAAATTTAAAACAAATGTTTTATTCAAATGAATGGAATGTTAATGATATGCATAATGCATGGCCATTTCTATATGCATGTGCAACATCCATAGTTTCAATTAATAAATAATGATAATTTTAAATATATGTTTAAATATACTTTACTAACATGAAATATACAAATTCCTTCGAAACTAAAACTATAATTAGAAGATAATATTTTTTTAATATTAGTATTATTATTATTCCTCTTGCATAAAATATTAACTTCTAATTAGAAAACATAATTTTAATTTGTAAAATAATAAATTTAAAAACATAAGATTTTTTGAATATAGCTATTTACAAGAAAATTAATCAAAATAATTATATAAAGTTTAAAAATATAAATCCATTATAAAAAAGGGAGGTTTGAAAAATAAACTTGAAAACTTAAATTTTAAAATGGAAATCATGTTGGATTTTGAAAATTAGTTCCTTGAAAATAGAAATTTAGAAAATATATACAACACCCTTACACATAAAGGGTTTTAAAAAATATAAATTTCAGGAAAAATAATTAAAAGTTTGATAATAAAATATTTCCCTTGAAAATATAAATTTTTTTGTAAAAATAATACTTTTAAAAATAATCCCCTTATAAATTTGATTTGCATAAACTTGAAGGCGACTGGTTTTATTCTCCTTATTATATCTTTGAAATCCCTTCCTTCTCTCTCTTATTCTCTCTTATTCTTCCTGGACTTTAATACTCAGAAAAGAAAATAAAGGTTATGACCCTCCTCGACTACAAAATCCACCCTTCCAGACTGCCTCACTAGACTATCTTTCCAACCAAAAACCTCTCCATTCACACATATATGTACACTAAAAAATATAAATAGAAGGTATGGGTAAATACAATTTGTTGAGGTCACCTTAGATGTAGATGGAATTATAAATGTGAGATGTTGTTTGAACAGGTCAATTTTTATTTAATAATCTTATCTTCTATCCTTTTCCATTAAAATCCAAGACCAAATCCTGTGTATATGAATGAAAAATAATAATTTCAAGAAAAAAAAAGGTGTTTGATTCAGTTGTGCTTCAGTCTACATCCAACCGGAAATTCAGTTGAAATGAAAGAACCACAAATTCAATGAAACATATATAATTAAATAATCACATTAATGAAAAAAAATTATTTTTCTATCATTCGAAGGAATAGAAAATATAAAAAGATAAAGAATAATTTAATATAATCTAAATCCAACCAAATTTGTTGAGAAAAATGAATCTGATTTAATACAAGCATTTAAAACAACAAATTCATTAAATAGAGATGTTAGGACAAATAAAAACCCAAATTGATGACAAATAAGGATAGATGATATTTGGGTGAGGAATAAAAATCAAAAAACAACAACCAATAGAGAATAAAAAATTTGATTCAGAAACCTAGAAAAATAAATACCCACCTACCACTGATAGACCTACAAATCAGTAATCAAGAGGACGAAAATGGGATCTCTATGCTCTATTTCTTCCCATTTGTGGTTAAAACCTCTTTATAGTTTAGATCTATACTTTGATGCTCATCGGCGTTTGATCCCAACTCGATCTGCACACGATTTTCAACCTCAATCTCACTCGACCTCCCAAATCAAAGCCCTTAGGTTTAATTTCCTCTCAATGTTCGAAACCCCATTCCAAGCATGGTTCTAACCCACTATGTTCATGGAAACCCAATCCTCTTATGTTCTCGGATTCAACCTTCTGAAACTCCGACCTATCCCACTTATCTCTTTAGTCTAAACTCCCACTTATCCCATCACTTTCTATTTTTAAAAAAAAATATTCTGTAATATTCATATTTCATAATTCACATTTTACAAAAAAATAACCATATTTTTCATAATTATCATAATCAAGATTTTATATATATATAATAACATTTTCATAATTTTCATACTTCAAAATTTTAAAAAACAAAATTTATAATAGTCATAATTTGATAATAAAATTTATTACCCTTAAAAATAGTTTATTTCAAATATTTTTTTACTTTTCAAAAAACCTTTTTTTATTTAAAATATTTATTTTTACAAAATTAATCATTTATTGATATATATATATATATATAAGTAATAAAAAGAAATAGTATTTTCTTTTCAATTCAAACTGATAAAACATATAGTTTTATACATTAATGTATTAACTTATTACAACTATGAATAAATATTCAAAAATTGTAAATTTAGCTATGATTTTTATAATAAAATAAATATATTTATATTAGAATATTATTTGAAACAAAATAATACCACATTTATAAAAGTACTATTTTTTATAATTTAAAATATTAATTTAAAATAAAATCTTATTTCTTGAAAATAATAATTTATTTTAAAAATATATTAACACATAAGATTTGAAAACTATAAATTTTTCATAAAAACATAATTGATAAAAAAATTATTAATATATCATCATATATAATAATGGTATTATTATTTGAAAAATAATACAAATTAATATTATTTATAATATTGTTTCTAAGTATTATTATAATTTTAAGAATTCTGCTTAACTTATAATCAAATTTTATTTTGATTAAATAAAATCACTTAGTTTTATAAAAGATATTTCATAACATGGTTTATTTAAATTATAAAGTAATCCATTTATTAAGCACTTATTAATATTCTAAAATTTCTGGGATGTTACAATGAGCTTGAAATTTTATTCTATAATTAAAAGTGAATATTGTTTATACTTTGCTTGAATACAAATTGGGTGAGATATAATAAATTAATTGATTTTATTAAATCTCTAACTATTTTATCCAGTCCCAATATCCATCACCATTAAACTCATAATGTCTAGTTTTTATGAAATTCTAGTGGAAAGTATTCCCATTACATTTCTTAATGATCCAAACTTTGGCCTAGAAAACCATAAGAAAGCAATTTAGGTAGATTTTCTTGTCAACTACAGGCTTGTAGCTCCATGATCCGTTGAGTGGATTCCCCTATCCTAAAATCCTAACTTTGTTTTCCTCAACACTTACCTCCAAATTTGTATTGAATAGGCTTTGTCCATTAAACTCAATACAATTTTGGTTATGTCAACCCAAAATTCTCATGAGAACTCCCCGATAAAAGTAAGTATCCATAATTTGGCCATAAACTACACTTAGTTCTATGGTTTCATTCTCAATCAAGTAATAGAAGGCTTATCCTGACTTAATATTAGGTATATGGATTTTAATTAATTGGTGCATAAATTTTATATTATTTTATCCTTTACATGTCTTGTTAATACTAATTGAATGTTACTTAATTAATTAACCATGTTGGATTAAACATTTATATATAATTCATTTATTTAATTTTCAACTTTTCATATCAATTCATTCGTTTATGTGATTATGATCTTGCATACATAAAATAAATAATGCATAGACTGAAATAAATAAATAATGTAAATGACCCAATCATGATATTATCTAACGATTGATTTAATGAGCGTTCATTTAATCAACCTATAACCTGGGAGAATAACTCCATTTATCATTCATGTAATGAGTTACAACATTCCACCTATATATTTGTGTATCACCAAGTTGGAATCATCATAGATCTACCTTGAACAGCATCCACGCCCTTTGGATGCTCCATTAATTACAAGAATTTATTGCTCACACATAGGTGAGAGAAACCAAAGGATTAGTTAAAGGGAATTACATAAATATCCTCAGACACGCAATTACTATATAATAATGGAGGGATGGATGACACACAAGCCATCATTTAATTTAATATTAAATAATTGAAAACCCATGCAATAAACACACTTGTATTAATTAATTAATAAATTAATTAATTAATTCCATTTCATCAAAATGATCATCCAATCTTAATTGGAGATACCCATCATTTAAAGTATTCATGGAAAATAAATAGTTGAACAAATAATGAGATATTAATTACAATAAATTAATTAGGAATTTAATATTCATTTAAACCATTATTAAATTTTCAAACACGCATTGGTATGACAATCAAAAAAAGGTTTTAATGATTTAACTTTCAATTTAATGTAATTTTTAAATTTTTTTCTTTTAAAGGGATATGACATGGTGTGTGCAGTCTAGCTACACATCGTATACCTCAGTTGTCATGTATCCAAGTCACACGCTTGAGGCTTCGACATGTTAACTCATTTGGACTACACAACGTGTACAGGCCAGCTACATGCAATATATTCACTTTTCATGTGCCGAGTTGGTTAGGTCAACACGCGGTGTGAAATAAATGAACCATGTGTAATTAACTCCTCGATGCATCTAGGTACAATACGCATGGGTACAGGGAGAGTACTCAAGCTACACGATGTGTAACCCTGTATTATTGGTCAAAGATTTATCACTTACCGATGGCATCATCGGTGGTTCTTTATCTATTCTTAAACCTTTAAGAAAATGAAACATTGAAATAATATGATGAATATATTGAAGCATGTTAATTAAAATTGTATTAAATAATGAATAATAATAAATGAAAATTCAACCATAATTGCACATAGATTAACAATCAAATAAATAACTATAAATTTAAATTTGACTGCTCTGATGCCACTTATTGGTTCCGGGAATATCGGAAGTGTGTGGTGGTGGGTGATATATTAAAATTTATTTCAATAATCATATCCCAAAACCATGAGCAATGATCTTGCATGTAAAATTTATAATTAATTTATTTAATATCTAAAGAAATAAATATCTGAGCTTAGGAACTTTCTCCATTGATGATTGTTGACCATCTGAAAAGACCCTTTCAAATTGCCTTCATTGCACTGTGATGACCCAAGGATAGAATCCCTCTAGAAATGATCCCTACACACTCTAATAATATTCAAGAAACACCACTCGATCATCGGGTTTTAGAATGGTGAATTGAATAACTTGCGTTGTTTGTTCTTGATCGCTCATTCTTCAGTCATGAAGAAATATCTCATTCACTTCTCATTCTTGATAGGGAGAGAGGATGATTCAAGAGATAATTAATTGTGCGTAATAATTCTCTATTCTCAATGTTTGGATGAAATATACAATATACATAACCATATATTTATAGAGTTAGGGTTTAGGTTAAAATATTATGTAATTTCATGTCATCCATTAAATAAAATTTAAAACCACTAATAAACCCATGCCACATAATAATAATATTCTTATTATTATTTTGTGGCACGTGACAACTTGCACAATAGAAAATACTATGTAATAGTCTTGTTAATTATTATTTTTCACCAAAATTGGTCATGATCCATTCGAACTAATCTAGAAATTATTGAACAACTAAATAAATATTTTATTCATAAATAAATATTTTATTCAAAATATAGAGAATAAATATTTATTAAAATATTAAATAAATAAAATAAATATTTTATTCACAATCCAACGAATAAATATTTTATATATATTCACTTAATCAAATAAATTATGTATTGATAAACAAATAATTATTTATTACCTTATGAATATGAGCGATTAATAAAACTTGAATAAAATTATTCCTCAACCTTGAGAATAATGTTAATTCTAATAATTAAATTCAAATAGAATTTAATTAAGATTAAAAGAAACACTTAGTGTGTGACCCTCAAGAATTATTTCTCATTGGAATTAGGAAGATTATCCTAAATTCCAAGATTATTATCTCTCAATGGTTCAAGGCACCCAAGAGAAAGAACTTTATGTTGCAATGGTAACAACCACATACGATTTCTCACTATATAAAATAATCCTTTTGTATCAATATCTCATCAAAAAGGTTGCACATCTATCTCACCAACCTGTATTATAAATGTGTATTTCTTTAAATATCAGAAATAAACACATTGTTACACCATGGTGAGGGAATTTAGGGTGACAGTTCCATTCTAATCAAAGGGTCGAGATATTAACTTCCATAAATATGGAAGGGAAAAAACCTTCCTT
Organism: Viscum album; assembly: GCA_963277665.1. NCBI lineage: Eukaryota > Viridiplantae > Streptophyta > Magnoliopsida > Santalales > Viscaceae > Viscum > Viscum album. The sequence goes on from OY728121.1 coordinate 1,125,130,812, forward strand.
GACTTATCCATTCATAAAATTTCACTCATGAAACACCCAACATATCTAACTCCATCATGAAATATTATCATTTGGGTGTAATAAATACATCTAAGTACGCGAGTTATAACATGAATTAATAATAATCTTAAAGTCTAAAATCACACACACTCATGGATAGGAATATCAGATAACACCAAAACATATGGAATTCCTACTGGAAAGTCTATTTTCATAATCTCCCATGTTGGATATTATCATGTGTGAACTTTATAAGAAGAATCCTCATCTACTTACGAGTACTCACAACTTACAGTCTATGTACTATGTGTCCCATCATAGTATGTTATCCAACCGCATAACATTATTTAAGAACACCACCATATCACATCAAGGTTATCATCATAACGATAAACTGATATGACCATATCAATGCAACATATACTCAATAACATTATTAAATTATAGTCATGCAGCAGAACAATGATCGATAGGTAATTGGAAGTTTTATTAATATTCAATACATCAACTATACACATGATCAAAGTATAGTTAATCCTAGGACACCAAGTCCAACAATATGATCTCCTCAATCCTTACAATATATAAGATCCAACTCCACTCTACTTGTCTTTATCCATGTAAGAGTAGGAAGCACCAAAAGTTATGGAATTTAAGGAAAATATGGAGGAACTTGAATACATGCCTTCATCCTCTAAGATCCAACATCAAGAGGCACTCACCACTAAATAAGAAATTGAATGAAAGCCAATTTATGGATTTGATCTTATCTCAAACTCAATTTAATTTAATTTTATTAAATATTAATTGAATATTAAGTCCCAATACTTTGAATTTTTAGATTCATTTAATCCTTGTTATTCCTTATAGGAAGATGATAAACAAGAATATGCACCTGTTGAGGAATGAATGCAACTCCCTAATTTTCATGAACATGCATTTGAGGAAGCCCATGAAGAAGTCCAAGTGTTTGGGCCTGAGGAAAATAAGACAAAGGTTAATCATTATTAAAGGTATAATATTTCTGATAATTCAAATTAAAATTTTATTGAAGTAAAACTACATGTTTTCTTTCCCTTTTATCATTCAATTCATGCAACCCATGTTGATATAGCACTAGAAAAGAAGGAAGTGTTTGCACAAGTAACAACCAAGAAAGAGGTTGATCCATACTTCATCCTACCCCCACCATGCAAGCTATACATAATTTTGAAGGGGGGGGTTTAGTATATTCTATCCATGGATCATTCCTCACCACCAAAAAAATAATCACAGACTGGGAAAAGCCACATGTGGTGGTTCAAATCCAAGAATTTCCATCCACCACCAAACTATGGATAAAAAAATGTACTGAACTCTGGAGGCAGTAAAAATCCAGGGCCCACTTTGGTTATTATAGCAATATTTATCCTTACTTTATTTCCATTACTTTCAATTTTAGTCTTAGGAATTAGTATAGTATGAAGCCCCACTCCCTCTATCATTTTGAGCTTTAATGGCATGATCCTTGTGTTTTAATTAAGTGATTTAATTTTTTAAGACCACGATGGCACAAGGCATCCCCCAATAACAATTTTAAAAAGGAGGATCAAAATATTCATTTCAAAAGGTATCTCACTTTTATTATTATTTCTTAAAATCCCTACATTTTTTTCTAAAAACATGTTTCGAGCTTTAAACTGAAAATTGCATGTTTGTGCTTAGGATTTATGTTTTACTTGACTTATCTATAAAACATGAATTTCTTAAGAATAATGTGATGTAATGTTTTATATTTCAATTATAATAAGATTTAATGAGTAAAATAGAGAATTGGATTATTAAAGTGAATCATGAATATTAAACTAAGGACTCATGATTTAAGGGAAATATTTTATTCTTGTAAATGAAATTTCCTTAAACATTTTTCACAATTTGAATTTATAATATTCATTTGAATTGATTAATTATTATTAATCATTCCTTGAGTGATTGTCCAATTTTATATTTCCCATTCTCGAGAGGATTTCTAGACCAAGTACTTTCTATTTTATCTTGAGCATATTTCTTGATTGCTCTTGGGACATGTCACCTACTATAAATTGAATTTAACCCTTTCAAATCTACTGACCATGAAAAAACACATTTAAAATGATTGAGGCATCTTTTGAAAATCCATTATCCTTGAAGACCACCTTTATATTAATCCTTGTTTAGCCCATAGAGACCATTAATGCCCTTGATAGGAATGATCCATGTTTGAAACTATTTTTATTCACTTCTACCATACTCTTAGTATTTTTCATGATATTTTAAAGTTTAAGTGTGGGATTTCAGAAATTCATGGTAAAAGGGATGAAATGCATTATATGGAAAAAGTGTGTGGGTGCTAATTATAGGTGTTGATAAAGGTTGGTGATTCATTCAATGTACTTTATTTTTTTCCCTTCTTGAAAAAAATGAAAAAATAGGAATGGTTTGTGACTTAGAAGAATAAAAAATCACCATCACTGGACCAATAATTTTTATCATATGTGGTTAGGTGGTTTCTGTGAGGTTTAGTCCAAGAATGAATTTTGAAAAGGTAAAAAAATGGGAAAAAGGTACTTTGAAAAAAAAAATATATATATATAAAATTTTGAAAGAAATATTTTAATATTTTCAACATGATTTTTTTGTTAAGGATGTGAAAAGAATATATTTTAATGTTTTATATGTAAACACATTATTTTAAAACCATTATTCTTTATGAATCTTCTTTATCATGTTTTAAAATGGTTTTCCAAATTATTTTAATTCTTAATGATTTTGAAAAGAATTTTTTATATTGTTATATTTTTCAAAAGTAAATGTTTTATTTTAAAAAGTAATTCTTGACTTTAGAAAGTTATTTTTCAAGGATTATTTTTTAATAAATATGTATTTAATGTTTATATGCTTTCTAAAAGAATTTTTTTGAAACAATCATTCTTTTATAAAATATTGTTTTCTGAAAACCCATTTTTTGGGTTTAAAGGGTAATTTTTAAAAAAAATTATCAAGTTTAAATTATTTCAAATAACATTTTAATTGATTTTTCAAGAATTTCAAAAAGGTGATACTTCTTCTAAATTTTCATGGTGAATTATTCAATAATCTTAAAAGGTTATTTTACATCTATGTTATCACCCTTTAACATTCTTTATGTTACACTTGGGATATGTTATTATGATACCATCCAAGTGGTTTTAGTTCCAAATAATCAAAATATACATCTTGATTTAATTTATCCAATCACTTTTCATTTACATAACCTAGTCAGTGATGCCAAATTTGGGTGTGTTATAAGTCATGTGAAGTAACTTCATCATCTATTTCCATTACATGGTTTGTGTAATCCAACACATAGAGACCTTTATTTAAATGTGCCTTACCAAAAATATGTTATCTTTATAAAAGAAGCAACATTTATTCCCCAAATTGAAAATAAATCTATTTGTATCTAGTCTGGATATAGAAATAATGTTTTTGGTAACTGAAGGCACATAATAACAAACCTTTAAAACCAAGATCATTCTAGATGGAAATGTGAGGTGGTAGTCCCTAATAGCTATAATAGCATGTTTAGTTTTATTAGTTTCTCATAGATCTACCTCCCCTTGTTTAATCTTTCTGAATATACTTGGATCCAGTATTTTAATACATAAGTGAGAACCAAATGTTATATCTAATACACAATTTTTAGAAATAGATAAATTGCACTCAATGAAAAACACACCAAAAGATTCTCCTTGCTTCTTTGGCTGGGAACAGTTTTTCTTCTAGTGGCCCTTCTTGCCACATGAAAAATAGAAAACATCGTATTCCCTTATTTCCCCTTGATATTCCTCTTATAGGAAGGGTATGAAGAAGCTTTAGACTTAGATCACTTCACTTTCCCTTTCCATTTTTTCACTAAATGTATAGAAGGCTTTTCACACTTCATATCCTTATTAATTTGGGGAAGAAGAGTGAGAATATGTGGTAGATACTTCTCAATTTTGTTCATATTGAAGGACCCCAGAACACCTTGAAAGGGGAGGGGTGAATCAGGGTGTCACCTTTTTTTAAGTGATGGATATTTCTCCCACATTGGTAGAAACTTGTTAAATCCATTTGTTGGTAATGTGCAGTAACTTAAACATCCACACATAGAAGGACCACACATCAATTTTACTTGGTTCACCACTAAGGGATAGTCCAAGAAGCATGCGCTAATAGGTTTTTGTTCGTACCAAAGTGCACTAAACTTCACTAGTTTTGGATTATAGAAGTTTAGCATAGTCACTATGTGTCAGACGCACTACCTTTACAAGGTTTTAGGGATAGCACATTGTGTCCCTCAGATCACTTCTATTGAATCCCCCTTTCTCACTACATTGGGAAGAATATGAACTCAATTTATTGACTTGAAGGTATCTTTAATGAGTTGATATTAAATCATACATCGTTAACTATATATAGATGCTCGGTTGAAGTCCTATTTTTACCCGTAGATCTTATCCAATTTTCCACGCACTGTTAGTTCACGAACCTTTACTCCATGAACTGCACTGCTTCACATACCACCTCCATGGACTGTCTCCATAAATCGTGACTATGGACTGCCTCCACAAATCATGACCGTTTATTACCTTCACAAATTGTGTCTATGTACTGCTTCTTCTGTACTGACCAACTCCTCCCCCACGAACTGTCTTCCATGATCCGTCTTCCGTGAACTATCTTATGCAAACCCTTCTAGACTTCACCAAATTCCTTATAGATGTATAATAAAAGTCTACTTTGTGGTGTTTTCTTCCCAAAAATCACTCTATAATTAATCAAATCACTCTTAGATGTTTAATCTCAATGTCACTCCCTTATGAAGGGATTAGTTCTATTTATACAAGAAATATATCCAAATAATCCACTAAACAAAGATTTAACAAATATTCAATACAGCACTACCTTTACCACATACTGTTCATCTCCCATGAACCATTTTCCCTAAACAGTCTGTATACCACCACTCTTCCTTCGCAATGACTGAACTCTTCCATGAACTGATCTCCGCTTCATTTTCACCAACAACAAGCCATCCCGTGAATCCTCTCTTTTGCTAACCGATATCTACCTTGTTTTAACCAAGGAAAAGCCATCCTATGAACCATTTTCCATCCACATAATACAAAACTTCTCACAAACCATATCCATCCTGCAAACCATTTTTTGTTTACAATCCATGTACTGCCCTTTGCGGTCGCGTACCGCCCTTTGCAGTCACGTAGCACCGCTATGTGGAAATCCTACCTTTTTCATTTTCTATTCCAACTCGCATACCTTATATGCAGTCCACGAACTATCCTTCATGGTCTGAAAACCAATCTTGTAAAAATCATTTGAATAAAACCTTCCTTTTTCAAAAGAATAAACTCCCAATTTTGAGGGCCAAAAATTTGGAAAACACTAGGAAATGGAACCACCTTAAACACCTACTTCGACCTGTACTGTAAGAATCCTTGTCTTGAAAACCCCCTAATCAACCCAATGTGGATTGAAAACAAACACAAACCAAACTCCAGTTCCAAAAAATAACAGCCTCGGTTCCATCACATATTAAAATTCACAAAAAAAAAGGCTAGAGAAGCTCTAAGGGAGTGATACCTGAATGAGATTGGTGCCCAAATATTCAAGAAATTTAAACCATAAAACCTATAATTTCTCAATTTAGATAATGATATTGAATAAATGATTCCCATATGGGGAAAACTCTCCAATCTTTCTTTGAAAATCACCTTATAAATATCAAACCGTTCATATTTATCTATCTCCTAATATAGACCATGGAGGTGCTCAGGCATGCTATACACATCCATGTTTTCATGAGACTTCATTAGTTTACTAGACATTGATGGAAGAATCAAACATTGAATGTCAACCACAATTCTCAAAAAAATTTCTTAGACAAGGAAATATTCACCACTCGCCTCTTTATCAGGAAGATGAAGCATTGAGGATTCTAGGACGTAAGATTTCTATTCATGGCGTAGCACAACCCGAAGGTGTCTAATATACTCCTAGAAGTTACTGCCAGTTATGAGGTTGTCTTTCTCCAATATTGATCATAGGGATAATGTGGAGGAGGAGTATAATGTCCCAAAATCACACTCCCAAATTCATTGCTAAAAATATGTTGTGTATTTTTTTATAAAAGATAACTAAAAATAAATGGTACATCATACATCCAAGGACCTTTTTCCGGTCTAGGTTTTGAAGAATTAGGAAAATACCTTACATAAAATCCGGGTTTAAAAACAATTATCATAAAATAACTAATTTACTTCTCATGTGCTAACTCCTTAAATGAAGTCATCCATATTGGAACTTCAAAAATACTTGTGAAAAATATTTTAAAACATGGGATGAGCATAAAGTTTCCCAGTAAGGGGTTTTAAAACTAGTGAAAAATAAGACTATATGTGATTATTTAAATAGTCTTAAAAAAATATATCAAATATAAATATTTTTTATATAAAATACTTTTAAAAAATACTTATCATTTTGATAGTTCTTTTCAAAGATAATCTTTGAAAAATAATTGGATTTCCCCTTCAAAATCATTTGAAAATAATAATACTTTTATGGATTAAAATGGTATTTGAAAGATCTTATAAAACTCATGTGTCCACTTAGCAGTATCACTAGTAGGGAAGTATCCCATTGAGTTCATGGGTTCACTCCTTATTCCTCATTATCTCATTTGATATGTAAGAACCAAATTTTATTTTAAGAAAACATTTTTTGAAGATCTATCTTTCTCATAAATAACCCATTAAAAACCATTCTAAAATATACTTGAATTATTTTCAAAGAAGAAAATAATTTTACATCCTCAATAATTTTCAAAAACTAACTTTTTATAAAACACTTTAGAGTTTGTATAAATACATTAATTTAATAAATCTAATGGAATAATTTGAACATATAATAATATTTAAATTTTAAACAAATTTTTTCTTCAAATGTATGGAATGTTAATGATATACAAAATTTATGGCCATTTCTATATGCATGTTCAAAATTCATAGTTTCTATTCACAAATAATGATAATTTTAAATATATGTATAAATATACTTTGCAAACATGAAATATAAAAATTCCTTTGAAACTAAAATTATAATTAGAAGATAATCATTTTTTAATAATAATAATACTATTATTCATCTTGCATAAAATATTAGCTTCTAATTTGAAAACATAGTTTTATTTTGTAAAATGATAAATTTAGAAACATAAGATTTTTTGAGTATAGGAGTTTAAAAGAAAATTAATCAAAATACTTATGTAAAGTTAAAAAATATAAATCCTTTACAAAAAAGGTGGTTTTGAAAAAGAAACTTGAAAAATTAAATTTTAAAACTAAAAATCGTGTTGGATTTTAAAAATTATTTCCTTGAAACCAAAAAATTAGAAAATATATATAACACCCTTACACATAAAGGGATTTAAAATATGTTAATTTCAATAAAAATAATTAAATGTTTTAAAATAAAATATTTTCCTTAAAAATATAAAATCTATTTTAAATATATTACTTTTAGAAATAATCCCGTTATGAATTTGATTTGCTGAAACTTGAATGTGTTGGTGGTTGCTTGTTGTTGATTGCTAGGAGGTGCTGCTGCTGGCAGTTTTCCGTGTTGATGGGTGAAGGAGGAACGACCGAGTTGTATGCGGAGCAGGGTGCGGCATCAAGGCGGCCTGATATTTGTTATGGTTTCTTCAACGTCCTTTTGTGGATGGATTCTTCCTGGAGGTTCATCTCATGTCGCTAGTTGGTTGGGCGAACGCCGTCTGGAGTTTGCTGACGGGAGTATTTGGGCTGGTGTCGATGGTCGCACCGGTGGACATTTGAGGAGGCTGGCTCTGAGGATTGGTCTGCTTGTCTGATTTTTTTGCCTTGGTTCATGGTTTCTTGGCCTTGATTTTGTTGTTTGTAAGTGGTGAAGTGATGAAATGGTGAAGTGGTGAAGTGGTGGTCTGATGTAATGGTGTGGAAATGATGTAATGTTTGGTTTCTCACTTTTTCCTTGAAAGTGTTTTCATAATAAAAAAATTAATTTTCAGTCAATATTTTAAACCAAAAACCTATCCACACATGAATATTTATACACTAAAAAATAAAGAGAAGGTGTAAGAATATACAATTTGTTGAGGCCTACTTATAAGTAGATGGAATTATAAATGAGAGTCATTATTAGAATTTCTCAATTTTTCTTCAATAATCCCATCTTTGATCTTTTTTCATTAAAACCCAAGACCAAATCCAGTTTATATGAATGAAAAGAATAATTGCAAGGAAAAAATGGTGTTTGATTCATCCTAGCTTCTGTCTACATCCAACCAAAAAGTCAGTTGGAATTAATGAACCACAAATTCAATGAAACATATATAATTATATAAGAACATCGATGAAATCAGTGTATTGTTGATATCAATCGAAGGAAGAAAAAATCTAAAAAGATGAAGAAGAATTTAAGACGATCCAAAGACAACTGATTTTTTTTTGAAAAAAAACAAATTTGATTTTATATAAGCATTGAAAATAACCATTATGTTAAATAGAAACATTAGGACAAAGAAAAACCCAGATTAGTGAAAAACATGGACAAAGATCATTCAAGGGAGAAATTAAAATAGAACAAAACAACCAATAGGGTACTGAAAATATGATTTGGACACCTAGAAAAATAAATACGTACCAACCTATGATAGACTATAAAATAGGTAAGCAGTAGGATGACGATGGGATCTCTGCGCTTGATTTTTTTTCCCATACAAAATTGAAGCCCCGTTGTAGTTTAGATCTGGCCATTGATGCTTGCTGACATTTTATCCCAACTCGATCTGCACTTGGTAATCGACCTCCACCATGTTCGGTCTTTGGAAATCAAATCCCTTGATATTGATTTCCTCTTGGTGTTCCAAACCCCCTTCTGAGCTTGGGTATGGCTTACTATAGTCGGAAAAACCCAATCTTCTTCTATGTTCGGTTCTTATCAAGAAATCTTTCATATTTGACCTCCCAAAACTCCCACTTATCCCACTCATCCCTTCAGTCCAAAATCCCACTTATCCCATTGTTTCTTCTTTTTTTTAAAAAATTAAATCTTTTGTAATATTCATATTTCATAATTCACATTTTATAAAAATAATTTAATAATAATCATATTATTCATAATAATAATAATCTATATTTTATATAAAATAAATTAATAAATTAATAATTTTCATAGTTTAAAAATTTATAAAACAAAATTTATAATAATAATAATTTTATAATAAAATATATTTCCTTTTAAAAAGTTGTTTATTTTAAATATTTTATTACTTTTAAAATAACCTTTTGTTATTTAAAATCATTATTTTTACAAAAATAATCATTTATTCATATATATATATATATATATATATATTTAAGGAAAATATAAAGAAATAGTATTATTTTTAATTTGAACACATATAGTTCTGTACATTAATGTATTAACTTATTGCAACTATGAATAAATATTCAAAAATTATAATTTTGGCTATTATTTTTATAATCAAATAAATATATTTATATTAAAATATTATTTTAAACAAAAATAATACCACGTTTATAAAATGATTATTTGTCTATAATTTTTAATATTAATTTAAAATTAAATCTTATTTCTTGAAAATAATAATTTAATTAAAAAATATATATTATAACATAAGATTTAAAAACTATAAATTTTTCTTCAAAAAAATTGATTAAAAAATTTATATATCATCATTTATAATAAAGGTGTTATTATTTGAAAAATAATAAAAAAGTAATATTATTTCTAATATTGTATTTATGTATCATTATAATTTTAAACATTCCACTTAACTTATAATCAAACTTTATATTTATTAAATAAATTCAATTAGTTTTATAAAAGATCTTTCATAACTTAGTTTATTAAAATTATAAAAAAAATTATTAAACACTTATTAATATTCTAAAATCTCTGAGAAGTTACAGTTTTCACCACATAAATGAATTTCACCCTCATAATTCATTCATTGAACTTAAGAAGATACTAAATTTTCAACTTCAAAATTAAGAAAAACAAGAATTGCTAAGGGTGATTAATTATATAGGAGTTGAAAAGAAAATTATATCAATTTGATTTTTTTCCTCAAATGACAATTCCTAATTTCCAAAGTTGTTTATACCATTGCTCTGATACCAAATTTAACATCCCAAACTCGTACTTCTAGATTCAGTACTAAAAACATGTTGTGCATTTCTCTTATGAAAGTTAACTGAAAAATAAAAAGTACATCATACAACCATTGACCTTTTTCCAGTCTATGTTATGAAGAATCAGAAAAATACCTTACAAAAAATCAAATTTTACAAGAAAAATAATAATTATAAAATAACTAATTCACTTCATATGCGCTAACTCCTTAAATGAAGTCACACGTCTTAAAACTTCTAAAAGGCCTCTCAAAAATATTTTAAAACATGGGATGAACATAAATTTTTCCAGTAAGGGGTTTTAAAACCAATGAAAAATAATTTTATACATGCTTATTTAAAATCTCTTAAAATATTTTATATATAAAATAATTTTCAAAAATAAATATCATTTTTAGAATTATTTTCAAAAATAATGATTAAAAAAAATTGGATTTCATCCTGAAAATCATTTGAAAATAATAATACTTTTATGGATTAAATGATACTTGAAAGTTCTTATAAAATCCTTATGTCCAATTAACAGTATCACTCATGGGTTCACTCCCCATTCCTTATCATCTCATTTAATAAGAAAGTTCCAAATTTCATTTTAAGAAATAACTTTTATGAAAATCCATATTTCTCATAAATAACCCATTTAAAACCTTTCCAAAATATACTTGAATTATTTTTCAAAGCATAAAATAATTTTACATCTTTAATAATTTTTCAAAAGCTAATTTTTCATAAAACACTTTAGAGATTAGAGAAATCCGTGAATTTAATAAATTCAATGGAATAATTTGAACATACCATAAAATTTAAATTTAAAACAAATTTTTTATTCAAATGCATGGAATTTTAATGATATGCATAATGCATGGCTATTTATATATGCATGTGCAACATCCATAGTTTCAATTCACAAAAAATGATAATTTTAAATATATGTTTAAATATAATTTTCTAAAATAAAATATAAAAATTCCTTTAAATCTAAAATTATTATTAGAAGATAATGTTTTTTAATATTATTATTATTATTATTCCTCTTTCATAAAATATTAAATTCTGATTTGAAAACAAAATTTTCTTCTATAAAATAATAAATTTAAAACATAAATTTTTTTGAATATAGCTGTTTAAAAGAAAATTAATCAAAATCATTATATAAATTTTAAAATTTAAATCCATTACAAAAAAATGGGGGTTTTGGAAAATAATCTTTAAAAAATAAATTTTAAAACTAAAAATCATGTTGGATTTTGAAAATTAGTTCCTTGAAAACCTAAATTTTGAAAATATATATAACACCCTTAATGATAAAGGGTTTTAAAATAAATAAATTTCAATAAAAATAATTAAATGTTTGAAAATAAAATATTTTCTTTGAAAATATAAAATTTGTTGTAAAAAAATACTTAATAATCCCCTTACAAATTTGATTTGCAGAAACTTGGAGGCAACTTTCTTTTTTCTCATTATTCTATCTTCGGACTCACTTCCATCTCTCTCTTATTATCCCTTATTCTTCCCTAACTAGAATACTATGAAAATATAATAAAGGCTATGAACCTCTTTCTCGACAAAAAAATCCACCCTTCCAGACTGCCTCACCATACTATCTTTCCAACCAAAAACCTCTTTTCACACACATATTTATACACTAAAAAAATAAACAGAAGGTGCAGATAGATACAATTTTTTGAGGTCACCTCAGAAGTATATGGAATTATAAATGTGAGAAGTTGTTTGAACTATTCAATTTTTATTCAATAATCTTATCTTATATCCTTTTTCATTAAAACCCAAGACCAAATTCACTATATATGAATGAAAAAAAATAATGGAAAGGCAAAAAATGGTGTTTGATTCAGCCTAGCTTCGGACTGTATACAACTAGAAATTAGGTTGAAATGAACATACCACAAATTAAATGAAACATATATAATTATATAATCACATAAATGAAATAAGTGTATTTTTTATATGTCGATTGAAGGAATAAAAATCCAAAAAGATGAATAATAATTTAAGATTAGATAAATCCAGCCGAATTTTTTGAAAAAAATGAATTTGATTTAATACAAGTATTTAAAACAACCACTACATTAAATAGAGACATTGGGACGAAGAAAAACCTAGATTAATGACAAGCAGGGAAAGAAGATATTTGGGTGAGGAATAAAAATAGAAAAAAACAACCAATAGGGTACAAAAAAATTGATTCAAACACCTAGAAAAATAAATACCCACCTACCTTCGATAGACCTATAAATTTGTAAGCAAGAGGATGAAGATGGGATCTATATGCTCAATTTCTTCCCATTTGCGAGTGAAACCCCTTCACAATTCAAATCTTTCCTTCGATTCTCATTGGAATTCGATCCCGACTTAATCCACACTCGATGTTCGACCTCCATCTCACTCAGCCTCCCAAAATTGAAGCCCTCAGGTTTGATTTCCTCTCGATGTTTGAAACCCCTTTCCAAGCTTAGTTCCGACTCACTACGATTGGGGAAACCTGATCCCATTCTATGCCCGGTTCTTCCTAATAAATCCCTTAGATTCAACCTCTTGAAACTCCCACATATCCCACTTATCCCTTCAGTCTGAACTCCCACTTATCCCATTGTTCTCCCTATCATGACCCATTCCCCGAGGCCCATTTCGTGACTACCCCAAGCCCACCTTCCATAGGCCAGGGGCTGGCGACTAGCACCGAAAAGTTTATTCCCTAAAAAGGGAAGGCATTTCCATTAAACTTGAACAAACGCATAGTTTGAGAACACAACAAGAAGAAACTGTGAAGTAAAATGCTGTAGTAAAAGAGTGATGAAAGTAAAAGGGATCGGAATACAAGCCCAACTGAAAGTACGAGTACAAATGAAAAGTAAAAATACAACTGAAAGGTGAAAAGCAGCTCTTGGATCGTCCACCACAGATCCTACCTAAAGGGTAGGTACAAATCGCCTCCAATGTACTCCACGTCCGCCTGTCTCTTCCATGTCACGTCACGTCGAATGGTCCACCTCCGAGCACCATCGAATCCAGTCTCCCTTAGCCTCGATCAATGTTTTACATCATATGCACAAGATACAACATAGTGCGGGTGAAGCCCGTGTAGGGGTGAGTATAACGATACTCAGTAGGGACCCCGAGACCCCGTAGGTCTCATAGAGTTCCACAAAGGAAAAAATACAAAGCAAAATCTCCATCACAAATCACAAAGAAATCGACACAACTCAATTAGAGTCTCAGCTCAAACCAGGTATACAACTCAGAGAAACAGGATTATGATACTGACCCACATAGGATTGCTATGAATGCTGATAGCCAGCCACGGGATTCCCTAGGGGTAGTAACAAGAAACATCCCCAGTCACATCGTCTAACACCTCGGCTATTGGAGAACTCCTCCTATATCGAGTACATTGGGCCTACCACGTCACACAGAGGTGCTTCCCACTAACCTTGAACTACTGAGGTACACCTCCCCATCGCGTATCGTGGGTCTGTCAGGTCACACAGAGCCGCCCTCCCCCACTGTGGCCTACTGAGGTACTCCTCTCCATTGCGTACTGTGGTCGCTCCCCACCATGGCCTACTGAGGTACTCCTCCCCATCACGTATCATGGTTGTCGAGTCACTCAGAGTCGAAAAGTCAGCAGTCTTCAGGTCTCAGCCAGTCGCAGGGTTCCGTACATAGTGCGCTTGGGAGAACCGCTTCCCAAGACATCATTCATATTTCAACCAGCTCACAGTCTCACAAGAAGTAACACGATGATCCTCCATGTCATAAGGTTTCCAATGCAACAGACGACACGTCATCGGACGCCCGGCATGTGCGTTATTGGCATTTTAGTGTCGAGGGCCCGGTTGGATTCGGGTGCGATCCAACCCGATTGTACTCTAAGTTTATCAAAAACTCTAATCGAGTAAGTCTAAAGGACCATCTCACTCCAAGAACCCCGACGTCGTAGACGGTTCGTTAAACGAACGTCTGGTTTAGAAGATAAGGCCCTTTAAGTGTTCCTGGGTGATACTGGGTCCGGGCCCGGTCTGTCTCGGTCGGACTGGCCCGACCCGGTTCAGCATGGCCCGACCCGGGTAGATCTAGGTCAAACTGTCCCATCTCAGGTCTGACCCAACCTGGGTCAACCCGGCCTACTGGGCTCGGCCTGACCCGGCTGGCCCACGGGTCAGGCCGCGGGTCGGTCAACTGGACCGACCCAGCGGTGTCACCCGCCTGGCAGTGTGGGCCGCCAGGGATACCCGCATGCTCCGCGTCCGGGTATGGCTGACATGGAACAGAGCCACATCATCAGGTCAACCCGTGGGGGTTGACCCCAACGCGGCAGCGCGTGGTGCCACGGGTCCTCCGTGCCAAGACCGATAGGTCTTGGCTTTGCTGCCGGGCGTGCCACTGGCGTACACCATTTCCACCGGCCATCAGTCGATCTGGTGACCCCTACTCCCGCCGCGGCCAACGCAGGCCGCCGCCCTGCTGCGACGTGGGCGCGCCGTCGGGGGCGTGCCGTACCCCTGCCGGTTCTGTCGCGTCCAACTAGTGTGCCGGCCAAACTATCCTCCGATTGTCACAGCTGATGAGCCACGGTCCTCTTGTTCATCAGTGGGGCATGACGGTGCACCGCGCCTCCTCTGTGGCCGTTCGGTGCCGGCTACTTCGACGACCGTTGTGGCTTTGTGTCGCGGCCTCCTCTTGCGGCGTACATCGACGCGCTATCCACCCCATAGTTGGTCGATGTTGTCATGTTTTCGGTATTTTATGGAGGCACAATGATGTAACAAATATAGCAGAGGGTTTGGGATGGGTTTTTTAGGCCCGCACCCTCCGCATTAGCTCATAACATGAGGAGGTTTAAGGGTGTAATAACAATTGAATTGAACAACAAGATCAACCCCACAAGATTCCCCACAATAACCTCCCGCAAAGATTAATGAATCATAGGTCAACCCATTAGTCGGTTGACCCGCATTATTCATGTAATTTCAATAATGGGGAAGAGGGAATCAAAAAATACACAAACAAAAAAACCCCTACCTCGAATTGTCGGAGAAACATCTGTGCTTGAAGGTGGATCGTGTTCTTTATTCCCACAACTGGTTCCCAATGACGCCACTCATACATCGCCCTTCAGTTCTTGGTTCAGTGTCATCCATCACCTCCTGCTAGGATAGGCTCCACCTTCTAAGGTTCTGGCACCGCGGAACTCCTTCAGCACTTCGTTGCTTGGAGAAGCTGTGCCGGTACCTCCCCCCAAGCTCCATATATATAGGAGAGGGGGAGGGTAAGTAACGATGTTGGAATTTAATGGGAGTCATAAATTAGGAACCTTCCTATTTCCCCAACGACGTCATTACTTAGGGTTGGAAGGTCAAGCCATTTATTGTCTTGACACATTGTTGGCCCCACCCCTTTGCTTGTTCATTGGAGGATATGAAATAAAATAACAAAATTATTTTATTTCATTTCTTTTAGAATGTCCCAAAACTTAACTTTTTCTTCGGACCTACTGTGGTCAAAGTAAAGCCTCCATTAAGAGAATCTTGGCACTGTGGATTCAACGGTGCCCTCGGATTTTTAATCCGGGCAACGATTCAAAAGTTAGAAAATGTCACTCACGCGTTTACTGAACGTACCCAAAACAAAGTTCAATAAATTAATTACGTTCACCCTCGACCTGCGCCGGTCAAGGTTAGACTTTTACTAAGGAGAAGGCACCACAACGAACTCAATGGTACTCTCATATTTTAAATCCGAGTTATAGTTTAGAAGTTATGGATTTTACAATAAAATAATTGTCACTTAATTATTTTATTTACGGCAAAAAACTAACTTTCACTGGTGGCCCGCGCCGACCAAGGTTAGTATCATCTTAAGAAAAGCATACCCTCACTATTTCAGCGGTGGTATCGGATTTTAAATTTGGGTTAGCGTTCGTGAGTTATAAGCATTTGAAAAATAAAATAATTTTATTTAATTATTTTATTTACGGTTGTGTCGTTTTCAGGTTTTCTCACAGGAGTCCCGCGCCGACTAAAATTAAGTCACACCTAGGGTAAACTCACCATCCTGAATGCAACGGTGCCCTCAGATTTCATATCTGGGAAACCGTTTAAGAGTTATTCCAGTTTTTCAGGAAAACATCTTGTGTGCGCTAATTAAAGCTTAACAAAACTTCGACGGATCATCCCGAGCACTCTGGGCCTCGGAATCACACGCCGTCAGATTTCGTGGTCTTGAAATAATTCCATATAATTAAAAAAAATTATACAAAAATTCTGGGACATTACATTCTCCCCACCTTAGGGCTTTACATCCTTGAATGCCAAAACAAAGGAAAATCAAACAAAAGAGGGTACTGAGCACGAATCTGAGCCTCCCGCTCCCATGTGCTCTCTTGGAGGTTCCCGTGTTGCCATCATACGCACACCAGAGGTATCAACCACCCACGAGGGACTCAATCCTGTCAATCCTCAATCTCCACTGGAACCTCCATAAACGCCACCCCATCATCGATGTCCAGCTCGCCATGGTCGATGATGTGAGATGGGTCATGAACGTATCTCCTCAGCTGGGATACATGGAAGACGTCATGAACCCTCTCAAACTATGGTGGAAGTTCCAAGCAGTATGCCACCTTGCCAAATCTCAATAGTCCGCTTCTATGAGAGACTCGCAAGAATACGTGGCCCCCCTCTTATAACTCCAAAGGACTCTGTCTCCTGTCAGCATAAGACTTATGTCTTCTCTGTGCAATATTCATCCTCTCCTGGATGATCTGAACCTTCTTAGTGGTAGCCCATACCAACTTTGGACCCATAAGTACTGACTCCCCTGGGCCCGTTCAATATAGAGGTGGTCTTCAAGGTTGACCGTACAAGGCCTCGAATGGTGCCATCCCGATGGTGGAGTGATAACTGTTGTTGTAAGCGAACACCGCCAAGGGTAAGTGATCCTACCAACTAAAAACGAAATCTAGGATACATGCACGAAGCATATCCTCCAGTGTCTAAATGGTCCGCTCCATATGACCATTCTTCTGAGGATGAAAGGCGGTGCTCATACATAGCTGAGTCCCGAACACCTCCTGAAATCCCTTCCACAACCGGGATGTTAAATGTGTGTCACGGTCAGAGACGATTGTCAATGGTGCCCCATGAATTTGCAAAATCTCTTGTTCGTAGAGGCATCTCAAGACCTCTACTGATCCCTTCTCTCAGATAGGTAGGAAGTGGGCCGACTTGGTGAGTCGTTCAACGATCACCCAAATGGAATCATGTCCCCTGGACGTACGTGGAAGCCCTATCAGAAAGTCCATGGAGATCCCATCTCCCTTCCACTCAGGAACCCCTAGTGGCTAAGCTAAGCCTATTGGAACCTGATGCTCGGCCTTCACTTGCTGACAAGTGAGGCATCGTGAAACAAACTCTGGCACTACTTCCTTTATCACTGTCCACTAGTACTGCCGCTGGAAGTCCTATTACAACTTCACCACTCCAGGATGTACCGCTAAAGGGGATGTATGGATCTCCCTCAACAAATCCTCCCGAAGCATCACTGGTACCATGGTGCATCCTCTGAAGAGGATGACATGCTCCCCACCTTCAGAAAAATCCTTCCAGAGACCGTCCTGAGGATATCTGAGCATGTCGAGCCTCGCAGTCAATGTCCCCAAGTTGCACCTCCCTAACTCACTGATGAAGTGGGGGAGTGATAGTCATAGACTAAGGTAAGCTTCTCCATCTCTATCCATGAAGGATGTCTACATCGCGGCTAGCTGCTTAGTTGCCTCACTCAGCAACTATAGACCAGACCTCCTGTTGAGTGCGTCTACTACCATGTTCCCCTTCCCAGGAGTATAGACTATCTCAAATTCATAGTCCTGGAGGAACTCTAGCCATTTTCGTCATCCCAAGTCCAGGTCCTTCTGTGGGAGTTATAGTTGAGGCTCTTGTGATTGGAGTAAATAGTAAATTGTTCACTCATCAAGTAGTGCCACTACATCTATAGCACAAAGACCACTACTGCTAACTCCTGGTCATGGGTAGCATAGTTATGCTCTTCCGTCTCTGTCTCAGCTCTTGAAAGCTCTTCTAACTGTTCTCCATCCATAGGAAAGGCTCCCCCTTCTTTTTCAATGCTGAAAAGGGTGCCGCTACCCCAGAAAAGTCATGTACGAATCTCTGGTAGTACCCAGCCAAAGAAGAAGTCCCTCTCCCTTCAGGGAGGTAATCCTCGAAACATATTTTGAAAAGATGTCCCCACACTCTACCACTCTTGTTAAGAACTGAAAAAAAAAATTAAAAGCTCCTGTTTCCATGAGGGTAAGTCTGGCCGACTCAAGAGTGATTGGTTGCACCCGCCTATGCATGAGTTTATCTTGTGCTGCCTGGGTTTCCCTTTTTTCCGACCAAGGAAAACCTCATTCCCACATTGTAGATAAAACACAACCTTTTTGCCTTATATAGTCAATCTGAGTATGAACTGTGGATGTCTAATCCATATGAAAACTAATTTCGTGAGGCCTCGACACTTCCACTAAGAGGTTCCAACCGAAACTCTCGCCTCAAGGGTCAGATCACACTGTCGGCATAAGTGTGATTATCGAGTCTCCTCCCAAAGGTATCTCTAGACATGATGCTCAAGTCAATGGTTTAACCAGAAACTCTAGGTCTTGGACAAGATTCGTGGAAGGAAGGAATGATTGGTACCTATTTCTATTGATACGGCAGCTAGTAGTAGACACAGACCATAACACGAATCATTCCTAGAGCCCTTGGGTCGCACTCCTTGATCGCATTCAACTACTTCCTTCCCCTGTCCTCCAACTCCCCAATCCTGGTGGGGACCACATAGGGGGTGGTTTGTAACATGTCAAAATGTACACCACCTCATGCTTCTCTCCTAGCTATGATTCTATGTCTGCAGCCCTGTAGATTCGTTTGTCCCTATCACATCCTCTTCTCGAAACATTCTACATGCCCAAGTCTTTGATACTGGTGCCAGTTTCCTGCTTTCCCACTGCTAACATTAACTGGCTGTATCCGCTCATCCAAATAACAATCAACCAAAAAAGTTCTCTCTAGAACCCTAACATAGGTAAGAATTCATAGAGGATTAGTGATGGATCGGATGTCCATAAACACACCTCGCTCGAAAGTCAGAGCCCCTAAGCACTGATCGTATTATATTCATCAAGTACTAGGAATGGTCGGTATGCCTCGATGAATACTCAGCTATTGATATGTTGTCCTGGAGAAGCTGTAGAAGCTCTAGGGAATGCTCAGCCACCTTCTCAAGCCAGTCCTCAACCGCCTTTGAGTCAGGCTCACCTCGGAACCTGAGGTGTATCTGATGTTGAAATACGTTTAAGGCACTAAGCCTACATGTTTCCTCTACCAGTATCACCAGTTGTAACTGCTGACCAACGGTTAGTAATACAGCTGGCACACTAACCGAAGGTACCATCTCAGGCAACGGTCCAAGTACCAAAGCCTCATTACCATGTAAACCATCCTCATGGTCACATACTGGAAAAGACCCAGAGCTAGGATCACTATCTACTCAAATGGTGTCCCAACTAGGTGGAAAACTCTAGCCACAGTCTCCATCCAGTCCTCAACTACCTGGGAATTTTTCTCGCCTCGAAGCCTCAGAGGCCTCTACCGCTGGAACTCGTGGAATGTGTTCAGTTGATGTGCACTGTCCACCAGTGCGGCTAGTGGTAATTGTTGTCCAATGGGTGGTGGTGCTACTGGTACACCACCTGAAGGTGCCAACACAGTAAGAGCCCCACACCGGAGCCTCATCGCTCGGTGGGCAGTCATCATGTACTCTCTTAGGAATCCTAGCTAGATGTATATGCGGTGGCATCCTGATAAGGAACAGGTGTGACATGGTCATTAAGTTATACTTGGTGAGATGACTCTAAGGAAATCACAAGAAAAACTCTTCAAAAACACACACAATCAGTGTTTCCGTGCACTGAGTCGGAAATCAGAATTCAGGGTCCTGGTGTATGGATACGTCAGCCACCGCACCAACACTGGACTCCCCAAACTAAAAACCACACTCATAACACTTAACACTATTACTACATTGAAAAGATCAAAGTCCTAGTTCTTCGGTAGAACCAAACTCCTTTGATACCAATTTGTCACAACCTGTCCCCCGGGGCCCATGTCGTGACTACCCCAAGCCCACCTTCTATAGGCCAAGGGTTGGCGACTAGCACCAAAAGGCGTATTCCCTAAAACAGGAAGGCATTGCCTTTAAAATTGAACAAACACACTGTCCAAGAACACGAAAAGAAGAAACTGTGAAGTAAACTACTGTATTAAAAGAGTGATGAAAGTAAAAGGGGTCGGAATACAAACCCAACTAAAAGTATGAGTACAACAAAAAAGTAAAAATACAACTAAAAGGTGAAAAGAATCTCTCGGATCATCCACTACGAATCCTACCTGAAGGGTAGGTACATATTGCCTCCACAATACTCCACGTCCGCCTGTATCCTCTGCGTCACGTCACGCCGAATGGTCCACCTCTGAGCACCATCCAGTCTTGGATCCCTCATCCTCAATCAATGTTGTACATCTTCTGCACAAGACACAACATGGTGCGGGTGAAGCCTATGAAGGGGTGAGTATAACGATACTCAGTAGGGACCCCGAGACCCCGTAGGTCACCTAGAGTTCCACAAAGGAAAAACCACAAAGAAAAATCTCAATCACAAAGCACAAAGAAATAGAAACAGCTCAATTAGAGTCTCATCTCAAACCATGTATACAACTCATATAAACCGGATTCTGATGCTGACCCACATAGGATCGCTATGAATGCTGAGAGTCAGCCACATGATTCCCTAGGGGTAATAACAAGCAACATCCCAAGTCACAACATAGAACACCTCGACTGTTAGATAACTCCTCCTCTATCAAGTACAGTGGGCATGTTGTGTCACAAAAAGGCGTTGCCCACTAACCTTGAACTTCTAAGGTACTCCTCCCCATCACGTACCGTGGGTCTTCCGGGTCACACAGAGTTGCCCTCCCCCACTGTGGCCTGTTGAGGTACTCCTCCCCATCACGTACCATGGACACTCTCCACCGTGGCCTGCTGAGGTACTCTTACCCATCACGTATCATGGCCGTCAAGTCACTCCGAGTTGAAAAGTCAGCAGTCGTCAGGTCTCAGCCAGTCGTAGGGTTCCATATGTAGTGCGCTTAGAAGAATCGCTTCACAAGCCATCAGTCGTATTTCAACCTGAAAAAAGTCTCACAAGAAGTAACCTAATGATCTGTCATGTCATAAGGGTTCCAATGCAACAGACGGCGCGTCAATTAGACGTCCAACATGTGCGTTATTGGCATTTTAGTGTCGAGGGCCCAGTTGGATTCAGGTGCGATCCAACCCAGCCATACTCCAAGTTTCTCTAAAAATCTTGTGGAGTAAGTCAAAATGACCGTCTTTCTCCAAGAACCCCGATGTTGCAGATGGTTCATCAAAAGGACGTCTGGTTTAGAAGATAAGGCCCTTTAAGTGTTCCTAGGCGGTACTGGGTCTGGGCCCAGTTTGTCTCGGTCGGACCGACCCGACCTGGTTCGTCATGGGCCGACCCGAGTCAATCTGGGTCGACCAATCCCATCTCAGGCCCGACCTGACATGGGTCCACCCAGCCCGCTAGGCCAGG
Organism: Viscum album; assembly: GCA_963277665.1. NCBI lineage: Eukaryota > Viridiplantae > Streptophyta > Magnoliopsida > Santalales > Viscaceae > Viscum > Viscum album. Next base: position 1,125,152,769 of record OY728121.1, read on the forward strand.
CCCGACCCGGCTAGGCCACGGGTTGGCCCGCTGAGCGGCGTGGGCCGCCAGGGATACCCGGACGCGGTACATTCGGGTTGGGAAGATGTGGCATAGATCCACATCAGCGAGTCAACCCGTGGGGGTTGACCCCAACGCGGTGCCATGTGGCATTGAGGGTCCTCCATGTCGCGGCTGACAAGCCGCAACTTTGTCGTTGGGCACACCGCTGGCGCGCGGCCCATCCACCGGCCGCCAGTCGATCCGGTGACCCATGCTCCCACCGCGACCAATGCAGGTCGCGGCCCTGCTATCACGTGGGCGCACCGCCAGGGGCGCGCCCCACCCCTTCCGGTTCCCTCACGGCCATCCGGTGTGATAACTGACCTCTCCTCTGATCGCTGCGGCTGACGATCCACAACCCTCCTTGTTCATCGGCGGGGCACGACGGCGCACCACACCTCCTTTACGGCCGACCGGTGCCGGCCTCTCCGACGATCATCGCGGCTTTGTGTCGCGGCCTCCTCTTACAGCGTGCGTCGACGCGCTATCCACCACGTATTCGGTCGGTGTCGTCGCATTATCGGTCTTTCAAGGAGGCACAAGGATGTAACAAATATAATGGAGGGTTCGGACCGGGTTCATTAGGACCGCACCCTCTGCGTTAGCTCGTAACACGAGGGGGGTTAAGGGTTTAATAACAATTGAATTGAACAACAAGATAAACCCCACAAGATTCCCCACAATAACCTCCCGCAAAGACTAATGAATCGCGGGTCAACCTGTTAGTCGATTAACCCGTGTTATTCATGTAATTTCAAGAATGGGGAAGAGGGAATCAAAAAATGCACAAACGAAATAACACCCTACCTAGAATTGTCAGAGAAACTCCCTCACTTGAAGGTGGATCATGTTCTTCATTCCCGCAACCAGTTCTCAATGATGCCACTCATGCGTCGCCCTTCGGTTTGTGGTTCAGTGTCATCTGTCACCTCCTGCTAGGATCAACTCCACCTTCTAAGGGTCCGACACCACGGTGCTTCTACAGCTCTTCATTGCTTGGAAAAGTTGTGTCGGTACCTCCCCCCAAGCTCCATATATATAGAAGAATGGGAGGGTAAGTAACGACGTTGGAATTTAATGGGGCTCATAAATTAGGAAGCTTCCTATTTCCCCAACGACGTTGTTACTTAGGGTTGGAAGGCCAAGCCATTTATTGGCTTGACACATCGATGGCCCCACCCCTTTGCTTTTCCATTGGATGATATGAAATAAAATAATAAAATTATTTTATTTCATTTCTTTTAAAAATTCGCAAAACTTTAATTTTTCTCTGGACCTACTGCTGTAAAAGTAAAGCCTCCATTAATATAATCCTGGAGTTGTGGATTCAACAGTACCCTCAGATTTTTAATCCAAGCAATAGTTCAGAAGTTAGAAAACACCACTCAAGCATTTACTGAATGTACCCGAAAAAAAGTTCAATAAATTAATTATGTTCACCCTTGACCCGTGCCGGTCTAGGTTAGGCTTCGACTAAGGATAAAACACCCCAAATAATTCAACGGTACTCCCATATTTTCAATCTGAGTTACCATTTAGAAGTTATGTATTTTACAATAAAATAATTGTCACTTAGTTATTTTATTTACATCCAAAAACTAACTTTCACTGGTGGCCTGCACCGGCCAAGGTTAGTATCATCCTAAGGAAAGCATGCCTTCACAAGTTCAGTGATGGTCTCAGATTTTAAATCCGAGTTACATTTCATGAGTTATAAGTGTTTGAAAAATAAAATAATTTTATTTAATTATTTTATTTAAGTTTATTCCATTTTCAGGTTTTCTCACAGGAGGCCCGCGCTGACTAAACTTAAGTCGTGCCTAGGGTAAACCCACAATTCTGTACGCAATGGTGTCCTTGGATTTATGATCTAGGAAATTGTTTAAGAGTTATTCCACTTTTTCAGGAAAACTATTAACGTGTGCTAATTAAAGCTTAACAAAACTTCAAAAGATCATTCTGGGCACTCCGGGCCTCAAAATCATGCGCCATCAGATTTCGCAGTCTCGAAATAATTCCATATAATCAAAAAAAATTATACAGAAATTCTGGGATATTACATTCTTTTTTTTAAAAAATATTCAGTAATATTCATATTTCATAATTCACATTTTACAAAAAAATTAATAATAATGATATTTTTCATAATTATAATAATGCATATTTTATATAAAAAAATTAACAATTTAATAATTTTCATAATTTAAATTTTATAAAACAAAATTTATAATTTTCATAATTTTATAATAAAATTTATTACCCTTAAAAAAATTTATTTCAAATATTTTTTTACTTTTCAAATAACCTTTTTTTATTTAAAATAATTATTTTTAAAAAAGTAATCATTTGTTGATATATATATATATATATATTAAATAAAAAGAAATAGTATTTTTTTCAATTCTAATTGATAAAACATATAGTTTTATATATTATTGCATTAACTTCTTACAACTATGAATAAATATTCCAAAATTAAAAATTTATCTATGTTTTTTATAATCAAATAAATATATTTATATTAAAATATTATTTGAAAAAAAAATAATACCACATTTATAAAATTAGTATTTGTTTATAATTTTAAATATTAATTTAAAATAAAATATTATTTCTTCAAAATAATAATTTATTTTAAATAAATATTTTCACAAAACATTTGAAAACTATAAATTTTTCAAAAAATAATAATTGATAAAAAAATATTAATATATCATCATTTATAATAAAGGTATTATTATTTGAAAAATAATACAAAGTAATATTATTCCTAATATTATTTTTAAGTGTTATTATAATTTTAAGCATTCCACTTAACTTATAATCAAATTTTAATTTGGTTAAATAAAATCAATTAGTTTTATAAAATTTCTTTCATAAATTAGTTTATTTAAATTATAAAATAATCCATTTATTAAGAACTTATTAATATTCTAAAATTTATGGGATGTTACAACGACCTTGGCATTTTATTCTATAATTAAAAGTGCAGATTATTAGTATTTTGATTGATTACAAATTGGGTGAGATATAATAAATTAATTGATTTTATTAAATTTCCCACTATTTTATCAAGTCCCAATATCCATCACCATTGAACTCGGAATGTCTAGTTTTTATAACATTCTAGTGGAAAGGATTCCCATTACTTTTCTTAATGATCTAGACTTTGGCCATGAAAACCATAAGAAAGTAATTTAAGTAGATGGTCTTGTCAACTACAGGTTTCCACCTCCATGATCCATTGAGTGGATTCCCCTATCCTGAAATCCTAACTTGGATTTCCTCAAAACTTGCCTCCAAAATTGTATTGAATAGACTTGGTCTATTAAACTCAATACAAGTTCAGTTAAGTCAACCCAAAACTCTCATGAGAACTCCCATATAAAGGTAAGTATCCATAATTTGGCCATGAACTACACTTAGTTCTATGGTTTCATTCTCAATCAAGTAATGGAAGGTTTAGCCTGACTTAATATTAGGTTGATGTATTTTAATTAATTTATGCATAAAGTTTATATTCTTTTATCTTTTACATGTCTTGTTAATATAGAGTGAATGTTAATTAATTAACCATTTTGGATAAAAACATTTACATATAATTCATTTATTTAATTTCCATCTTTTCATATTAATTCATTCAATTATGTGGTTATAGTCTTGCATACATAAAATTAATAATGCACAGACAAAAATAAATAAATAAAGTAAATGACCCACTCATGAGATTATCTAACAATTGATTTAATGAGCGAATATTAAATCAACCTATGACTTAGGGGAATAACTCCATTTATCGGTCATGGAATGAGTTACAACATTCCACCTGTATATTTGTGTATCACCGAGTTAGAATCATTATGGCTTCGTCTTGAACCGCCTCCACACCCTTAGGATGCTCCATTAATTACAAGCATTTATTAGTCACACACAGATGAGGGGAACCGAAGGATTGGTTAAAGGTGATTACATAAATATCCTTGGATACACAAGTCCTACATAATAATTGAGGGAGGGATGACACACAAGATATCATTTAATTTAATATTAAATAATTGAAAACCCATGCAATAAATTAAATTAAATAAATTTAAACACAAACATAGGTCCTGGTCAAGATCATGATTGGTTAAACATGCAATAAATACACAAAAGTAACTAGCCAGCATTCATTTCTGTATTCATTCTTTATTATTAAGATAAATGTACTTGTATTAATTAATTAATTAATTAATTCCCTTTCATCTTAATGATCACCTGATCTTAATTAGAGATACCCATCATTTAAAACATTTATGTAAAATAAATAGAAGAACCAATAATGAGATATTAATTATAATAAATTAAATAATCATTTAATATTATTTAAAACCATTAATAAATGTTCAAACACACATTAGTGTGACAATCAATAAAATATGGTTTTAATGATGCAATTTTCAATTTAATGTAATTTTTAATTTTTTTTCCTTTAATGGGACACTACATGGTGTGTACAGTCGAGCTACATGTTGTGTACCTTGGTTGTCGTGTATCCAAGTTACATGCTTGAGGCATCGGCGTGTTAACTCGTTCGAACTACACAACGTGTACATTCCAGCTACACACAATATATTCACTTGTCATGTTCTGAATTGACCAGGTAAAAAAATGATGTGTAATAAATGCACCGCATGTAATTAACTTCTCGATGCATCTAGATACAATGTGCATGGGTACAGGGAGGGTACTCCGGCTACACACCGTGTAACCCAATTTTATTAGCCAAATATTTGGTGCTTCCCGATAGAATCTCCGATCATTATTTATCTATTCTTAAACTTTTAAGAAAATGTAACGTTGAAAAAATATGATTAATATTTCAATTCATGTTAATTCAAATCAGATTAAAGAACGAATAATAAGAAATGAAAATTCAACCACAATTGAGCATAGCTCAATAATCAAATAAATAATTACAAATTTAAATGTGATTGCTCTGATGCCACTTATTGGTTTTGGGAACAACATAAGTGCGTGGTGGTGGGTGATATATTACAATTTATTTTAATAATAGTTTCCCAAAATCTTGAGAGAGTATCTTGCATGTCAAATTTATAATTAATTTATTTAATATCTAAAATAAATAAATATCTGGGCTTAGGAACTTTCTTCATTGATGATTATTGATCATCTAAAAAGACCCTTTCAGATTTCCTTCATTGTACTATGATGATCCAAGGATAGAATCCCTCTAGAAATGATCCATACGTGCTCCAATGATCTTGGAGTAACACCACTCGATCACCAGGTTTTAGCATGGTGAATCGAATGTTTGTATTTTTTGTTCTTGATTGTTCATTCTTCAGTCTTGAAGAAATATATCTTACACTTCTCATTATTGATAGAGAGAGAGGAGGATTCGAGAGATAATTCATTGTGCAAAACAATTCTCTATTCTCAATTTTTGGATGAAATATACAATAGACATAACCATCTATTTATAAAGTTAGGGTTTAGGTTAAAATAGTATGCAATTTCATGTCATCCATTAAATAACATTTAAAACCTTTAATAAACCCTATGCCACATAATAATAATATTTTTATTATTATTTTGTGGTGCATGCCAACTTGCACAATAGAAAATACTATGTAACGCTCTTGTTAATTAATATTTGTCACAAGACTCAGTCTTGATCTGTTTGAACTCCTCTAGTAATTATTGAACAACTAAATAAATATTTTAATCACAATCTAGTGAATAAATATTTATTAAAATATTCAATAAATAAAATAAATATTTTATTCACAATCCAATGAATAAATATTTTATATATATTCACGTAATCAAATAAATTATTTATTAATAAACAAATAATTATTTATTACCTCATGAATATTAGAAATCAATAAAACTTGAAAGAAATTATTTCTCATCCTTGAGAATAATATTTATTCTAATAATTAAATTCAAATATAATTTAATTGAGATTGGTAGAAACACTTAGTGTGTGACCCTCTAGGATTCTTTCTCATTGGCATTGGGATAATTTTCCTAAAGTCCAAGATTACTATCTCACAACGGTTCAAGGCACCCAAAAGAAAGAACTTAATGTCATAACGACAACAACCACATATGAATGCTCACTATGTATAATAATCCTTTTGTTTCAATATCTCATCAAGCAGGTTGCACATCCATATCACCAACCTATATGCTCAATATGTCATTCTTTGACTATCTGAAATAAATACGTCATTTCACCATGGTTGTTGAATTTAGGGTGACAATTTCATTCCAATCAAAGGGTTGAGATATCAGCTTCCATAAATATGGAAGGGAAAAAACCTTCCTCGGCTTATCCATTAATGACATGTAGCTCATGATACACCCAACATATCTAACTTCATCATGAACTATTATCGTCTTGGTTTAGTAAATACATCTAAGTACTTGAGTTATAATATTCATTAATAATAATCTTTAATTATAAGGACCATCACACACATTCACAAATAATAATATCTAATAACATGAAAAACATATGGAATTCCTACTGGAAGGTCTATTTTCACAATCCCTCATCTCAGAGATTATCAAGTGCGAACTTCATGAGAAGAAGCTTCATCTACTTATGAGTACTCACATCTAACAATTTATGTACTATGTGTCCCATCATAGTATGTTATCCAACCACAGAACATTATTTAAGAACATCGCCATAACACATCAAGGTTCTCATCATAGCGAGAAACTGTCATGACCTTATCAATGTGAATTATACTCTAGGACGTTATTATAATAGATTCATGTAACAGAATAATGATCAATGTGTAATAGGAAGCTTTATTAATATTCAATACATCAACTATACACATAATCAAGGTACAAATAGTTGTTCCTAGGAAACCAAGTCCAATAATATGATCACCTCATTCCTTAAAATGTAGAAGAGACAACACCACTCTACTTATCTCCAGCCATGGAAGAGGAGTAAGCCACAAAAGTGATGGAATTTGAAAAAAAGATGGAGGAACCCAAATACCTACCTCCATCCACTAAGACCCAACTTCAAGAGGCACTCACCACCGAAGAAGAGAATAAACCAAAACCAATTCAGGGAGTTGATCTTATCTCAAACTCTATTTCATTTGATTTTATTCAATATGAATTGAGTATTAATTCCCAATGATTTTAATTTACAGATTCATTCAATCATTTTTATGCCTTATGGAAGTTGATAAATAAGAACATGAACCTGTTGAGGAACACGTGCAGCTCCCTAATTTTTATGAACATGCATTTGAGGAAGACCATGAAGAAGTCCAAGTGTCTAGGCCTACGGAAAACAAGACAGAGGTTAATCATTATGAAAGGGAGAATATTTATGATAATTCAAATTTAAATTTTATTCAATTAAAAATACATGTTTACTTTCCCTTTGATCATTCAATTCATGCAACCCATGTTGAGTTAGCATTGGACAAGAAGGGGGAGGTTTCACAAGTAACAACCAAGAAGGAGGATGATCCATACTTCATCCTACCCCAACCATGCAAGCTATACATAATTATGAAGGGGAGGATCTAGTATATTCTATCCATGGATCATTCCTCCCCACCAATAAAGTAGCACAAGCTAGGAAAATCCACATGTGGTGGTTCAAATCTAAGAAGATCCATCCACCACCAAAATATAGATAACATTCAGTACTTCCCTCTTGAGGCATTAAAAATATAGGGCTCACTTGGGGAATCATACCAAGATTTATCCTTACTTTCTTTCTAATAATTTCAATTTTAGTATTAAAAATTAGTTTATCATGAAGCCCCACTCAATTATAATTTTGAACTTCAATGGAATGATCCTTGTGTTTTAATTAAGTGAATTAATTTTGTAAGACTATGATAGCACAAGGAAACCCCCAATAAGAATTTGAAGGAGGATCAAAAGCTTCATTTCAAAAGGTAGCTCACTTTTATTCTTATTTCTTAAACTCCCTACATTTTTGTCTAAGAACATATTTTGGGATTTAAACGAAAAATTGTATGCCCATGATTAGGAATTATATTTTACTTGACTTATCTAGGAGATGTGATTTTCTTAAAAATCTTGTGATGACATGTTTTAGATTTCAGTGATAATAAGATTGAATGAGTAAAATAGAGCATCAGATGATTAAATTGAAGCATGAATATTAAACTAAGGACTCATGATTTAAGAGAATTAGTTGATTCTTGTAAATTAAATTTCTCTAAACATTTTTTACACTTTGAATTTCTAAGATTCATGTGAATTGATTTGTTATTATTAATCATTCCTTGAGTGATTGTCCAATTTTATATTTCTCATTATTGAGAGGATTTTTAGACCAAGTATTTCCTATTTTATCTTGAGCATATTTCTTGATTGATATTTGGACATGTCACCCACTAGAACATGCATTGAAACTTTTCAAAGATACTGACCATGCAAAAAAAAATTAAAATGACTGAGGCATCTTTTGAAAAGTTATTATACTTGAAGACCACCTTTACATTAATCCTTATTTATCCCATAGATACCATGAATTCCCTTATTAGGAATGATCCGTGTTTCAAACTATTTTTATCCACTTCTACCATCCTCTTAGTATTTTTCATGATATTTTAATGTTGAAGTGTGGGGGTTGGGAAAGTCATGGTAAAAGGTATGAAATTCATTATAAGGAAAAAGTGTGCAGGTGCTAATTATGGGTTTTGATAAAGGTTGGTGATTCATTCAATGTGCTTTATTGTTTTCCCTTCTTGAAAAAAATGAATAAATAAGAATGGTTTGTGAATTAGATGAATCAAAAATCACCATCATTAGACCAATAATTTTTATCATATGTGGTTAGGTGGTGGATATGAGCTTTATTCCAAACACGGATTTCGAAAAAGTAAAAGAATGGAAAAAAGGTACTTTGAAAAAAGAAGTATAAAATTATAGAAAAATTCAAGAAGGTGCAAAAATCATTCATTATCCCTTATTTTGATCATAACCTTACTCTGAGTTTGTGGAAAATGGGAGTTATTACTTTGAAGGGGATAATGTCATTACACATTTACTTTGGATATCATGCATTGTACATTAAGAGATAAACCTCCTCTTTGAGCCTTAATTTTTAAACATTGATTCCTACTAACCTTAATCCTCATAGTCATTTGAACCTTAAAGCAAAGTTCTCATGATTTTTTGTGTCTTTTTTCATTACAAAGTGGATAAAGAGTTCCTTTACAAGTCTATGAATAAGGAGCATGTTCTCATGATGTGAACATAACTCTATTTAAATTGTATCGTGAGTGATGAGAGAAAATATTAAAAAGAGAGGTAGATCACAATTCAGCATGTTTAATAATAATGAATTGAGTAACTTGAATTAATGAAAGGATAAGTATCACCAATTTCAAAAGGGAAAAATTAAAATACTTTATTTTATTGTTTCTTTGAAAATTGAGAAGTTAAATTGATATTTTATATGGAATTTTGAAATTTTTATTTAATATTGATAAAAAATTTATTTTATTATTTTTAAATTTGAATAGTGATAACATTGGTGCCCTCTGAATTCCATGTTCAGATTTTAATGCTTGAGGACAAACATGGTTTAAGTTTGGAGGTATTTGACACACTTATATTGAATTGAGGGTGAGAGAAAAAATTAAAAAGAGAGGTAGATCACAATTTGGCATGTTTAATATTAATAAATTGAGGAACTTGAATTAATGAAAGGATAAGTATCACCAATTTCAAAATGGAAAAGGTAAAATGCTTGATTTGATTGTTTCTTTGAAAATTGAGAAGTTAAATTGATATTTTATATGGAATTTTGAAAGTTTTATTTAATATCGAGAAAATTTTTATTTTATTATTTTTAAATTTGAATAATGATAACATTGGTTCCCTCTGAATTCCATGTTGAGGTTTTAATGCTTGAGGACAAACATGGTTTAAGTGTGGAGGTATTTGACAGACTTATATTGAATTGAGGGTGAGAGAAAAGATTAAAAGGAGAGGTAGATCACAATTTGGCATGTTTAATAATAATAAATTGAGGAACTTGAATTAATGAAAGGATAAGTATCACCAATTTCAAAAGTAAAATGCTTGATTTGATTGTTTCTTTGAAAATTGAGAAGTTAAATTGATATTTTATATGGAATTTTGAAAGTTTTATTTAATATCGATAAAAATTTTATTTTATTATTTTTAAATTTGAATAATGATAACATTGGTGCCCTCTGAATTCCATGTTGAGATTTTAATTCTTGAGGACAAACATGGTTTAAGTGTGGAGGTATTTAACACACTTATATTTAATTTAGGGTTGGAGAAAAGATTAAAAAGAGAGTTATATCACAATTTGGCAAGTTTAATAATAATAAATTGAGGAACTTGAATTGATGAAAGGATAAGTTTCACCAATTTCAAAAGGGAAAAGGTAAAATGCTTGATTTGATTATTTCTTTGAAAATTGAGAAGTTAGATTGATATTTTATATGGAATTTTGAAAGTTTTATTTAATATCGATAAAAAATTTATTTTATTATTTTTAAATTTGAATAATGATAACATTGGTTCCCTCTGAATTCCATGTTCAGATTTTAATGCTTGAGGAAAAACATGGTTTAAGTGAGGAAGTATTTGACACACTTATATTGAATTGAGTATGAGAGAAAAGATTAAAAAGAGTGGTAGATCACAATTTGGAATGTGTAATAATAATGAATTGAGGAACTTGAATTAATGAAAGGATAAGTTTCACCAATTTCAAAAGGGAGAAAGAAAATGCTTGATTTGATTGTTTCTTTGAAAATTGAGAAGTTAAATTGATATTTTATATGGAATTTTGAAAGTTTTATTTATTATCGATAAAAAAATTATTTTATTATTTTTAAATTTGAATATTGATAACATTGGTGCCCTCTGAATTCCATGTTGAGATTTTAATGCTTGAGGAAAAACATGGTTTATGTGTGGAGGTATTTGACACACTTATATTTGATGCACATTTTTAAACATATTCTAAATATTTTTAGTGGTTTTTAATAAAAATGGACGTGTAAGTCAATGTTTATGTGTGGAGGTATTTGACACACTTATATTTCATGCACATTTTTAAACATATTCTAAATATTTTTAGTGGTTTTTATTAAAAATAGACGTGTAAGTCAATATTTTATTTGAAAGTTGGTATTTATGAATAAAGAATTAATGTTGATTTAAAGGGATAAAATGGTAATGATTTTTGAATTTAGAATTTTTATTTGGGCTTGGTTATGTGGTGAGCTTCCTTGGTTGAGCTAACTTCAGTCTAGCTTAAATTTTTAGTAAATTCCCGAAACAACTTAGAACATTTCAAAAAAAATGTTTAAAAATGTGCATGAAATATAAGTGTGTGCACTTATATTTCATGCACATTTTTAAACATATTCTAAATTTTTTTAGTGGTTTTTAATAAAAATGGACGTGTAAGTCAATGTTTTATTTGAAAGTTGGTATTTATGAATAAATAATTAATGTTGATTTAAATAGATAAAATGGTATTGATTTTTGAATTTAGAATTTTTATTTGGACCTAAGACATTATTATTTGAATTTTTTTTTTTTTTGAAATTTTCTAAGTTATTATGTGGCGAGCTTCCTTGGTTGAGCTAGCTTCAGTTTAGCTTAAATTTTTAGTAAATGCCCGAAACAACTTAGAACATTTCAAAAAAAAATGTTTAAAAATGTGCATGAAATATAAGTGTGTAGATGTATTTGATATTTCATGCACATTTTTAAACATGTTCTAAATATTTTTAGTGGTTTTTAATAAAAATGGACATGTGAGTCAATGTTTTATTTAAAAGTTGGTATTTATGAATAAATAATTAATGTTGATTTAAATGGATAAAATGGTAATGATTTTTGAATTTAGAATTTTTATTTGGACCTAAGACATTATTATTTGAATTTTTTTTCAAATGTTCTAAGTTGTTTCGGGCATTTACTAAAAATTTAAGCTAAACTGAAGCTAGCTCATCAAACAAGGAAGCTCGCCATAAAACCAAGCCCAAGAGGGTTTCAGCTGACTATTTTCAGGATACCAAGAAGGTGAGAGAGAATATCAACCCGGTTTCAACAAGAATATCAGAAAAGTAGCTGAAAGAAATGTTGCCACTGAACAATGAAACAATGAGCAATTTCCTGATAAATGTGATGAGGAGGAAAGAAACAAAGGGGGAGCAGAAGTGGATGATGTTGATTCAGAAAATAACCAGACGTGGGAGATTGTTTCGAGACCAACAGATAAGAATGTCATCGGAATTAAATGGGTCTATCGCAACAAGATGAATGAAGATGGTGAAATAGGTTTATCGAAGGGAGTACAGTGCATTTAGCCCATGTACGTGAGTACATGTGGTTCCAGGAGCCCACCCCAATACAATCTTCTTAACCAAGCACCAGAGGCATTTCAATATAAATTCTCATGAATCCGCTCCTCTGTTTTGATGTGGGATGCGTTTTTTAGTGTTACTATTCATTTTAACCGGGACGACGTCGTCCCACCTCGAGAGTTTTTTTTAATACATTTAAAAAAAAATTAAAACGGTTAGGTCGAAAAAAAAATTCAAATTGCGCCTCAAAGGCGGCATCGCGGATGCCGCCTTTGCACTGCCAGCGCGGATCGGTGATGTGGCAAAGGCGGTACCCACGGTGTCGTCTTTCTGTATCACGTCATCTGAAAGGCGGCACCGCGGGTACCGCCTTTCTCCTAACGTCATTGCGAAAGGGGGCACCCGCGGTGCCGCCTTTGCCTCTGCGCCCTATAAAAGGGCAGCGCCCCCCCCCCCCCCCTCCCCTTCTCCTCACTTCCAAGCATTCATCCTCTTCCAAATTCTCTCTTTTGTGGCGGCGTTATGTGGTTTGAAATTTTTGGAAAGCTTTTAGAGGTATATTTTTTAATTTAATGTTTTTTATTTTGTAGAATTGTTTTTAGTTAAATATTTTTATAATTTTAATGTTTTTTATTTAGTTGAATTGTTTATAGTTAAATATTTTAAATCTTTAATAGTTTAGTTAGTTTGCAATTTTTTTGTTTATTAGATTTTTTATACATATTTAGTAATTATAATTGTCATTAGTATAAATTAATTTAGGATTCTTTTAATGAAATTTTGGTTGCATAAAGAGTATGTTATCTTAGCAATCAAATCCTTGTCTGGATACAAATAAGTGAATGTGGCTCTGGCACAAATGTACCTAGGGGTAAAACCCGAAAACACCAATTTGAGCTAGTCTCGAATGGGAACTGGTGCACGACAACGGGCCTTGCTGCATTCTGGTTTGACACTCCCAGAGGATATGCTTAAGATATGCATATTTCTTTATAAAATACTAAAATATCTAAGAAAAGAAATGATAAATTGATAATTTAGTAATGATGTTGATATTTATTATTAGGAATGATTAATTAAAAATTAATTAATAAATAGAGTTAAAAATAAATAAGATGGAGTTAAAAAATAAATAAGGAGTTAAAATATAAATAAGATGGAGTTAAAATATAAATAACATAGAGTTACAATATAAATAACATGGAGTTACAATATAAATAACATGGAGTTAAAATATAAATAACATGGAGTCAAAATATAAATAACATGGAGTTAAAATATAAATAACATGGAGTTAAAATAGAGTTAAAATATAAATAACATGAAGATAAAATATAAATAACAGCATGTGAAAATATAAATAACAGCATGTGAAAATATAAATAACATAGAGTTAAAATATAAATAACATGTATAAATAACAAAGAGTTAAAACATAAATAACATATATAAATAACATAGAGTTAAAATATAAATAAAATATATAAATAACATGGATTTAAAATATAAATAACATATATAAATAACATAGAGTTAAAATAGAAATAACATGTATAAATAACATAGAGTTAAAACATAAATAACATGTATAAATAACATACAGTTAAAACATAAATAACATATATAAATAACATAAAGTTAAAATATAAATAACATATATAAATAACATAGAGTTAAAATATAAATAACATGTATAAATAACATAGAGTTAAAATAGAAATAACATGTATAAATAACATAGAGTTAAAACATAAATAACATATATAAATAACATAGAGTTAAAAAATAAATAACATGAAGTTAAAAAATAGATAACATGAAGTTAAAATATGAATAAAATGAAGTTAAAATATAAATAACATGGAGTTAAAATATTAATAACAGAATGTTAAAATATAAATAACATGGAGTTAAAATATAAATAAGAGAATGTTTCGAGCTTCTTGCTTTTCTTGCAGTGAATTGAATATCAAAATTTCAGAAATCACGGGTTTTCTGAAATTTTGATATCCAATTCACTGCAAGAAAAGCTAGAAGCTGAAAACATTCTCTTATATATTTTTTAACTCCATGTTATTTATATTTTAACTCACTAATTAGAAAGTGTACTAAGAAATATCCTAGTTTAGGATATAATATCTTTTAAAATTTAAGTATCATAAAGATTGTATAGTTTAAAAGTAATAGTTATTATTTGAACGTGAGGTAAAATCCAACTTATTTTTAATAAGCTGTTTAATTACAGCTTCAAAGTATAAAATCCAACTTATATTGGTAACCATTATTCTGAATGTCACTTACATTATCAAAATCTTGATCAGAAAACTTTATTTACGTAGAGCGAAATGTTTGCCTGTGTGTATTGCTATGGGGAGGTTATTCAAACTAAGCAAGGGGATTCTTACAGTACACAACCAATAACAATGGTTAATACAACTGATTGTGTAACCCTAAGTGACCTTCAAGACAGAATTCATGGCTCATTAAATTTAGGACCCGGTCAGACGATCAAGTCAATGAGTTATAGACATTTGCAGTTCCCGTCAAAATTGTGGCATCTAGCTTGTCTATTGGTTGATGATTCACAATGAATCCAAACAATTAATTTGTTTTCTCAACGGTCGGATGGTACCATGATGGAGTTATATGTTGATGTTTCTACTGTACAACAACAACATCCAATTGTACATAGACGTAGACTTACAAGATTCGTTGAAGATAGTTCGCCCCATGAAGTTCAGACTATTCCAAATGATGCAGAGGATAACCTACTTGATCTTCCGGATATACATGTTAACCTGACATCTGATGAGGAGTTTCGTAATAACGAAACAGATGGTGATAGTAGTGCTGATGAGGAAGGAACAACAGAAGTTTCGAGAAATGCATTAGTTATACAGCATGCTCGACCTACAATAAATCATACACCGCTCTTTGCATCTTGGTCAGAATCAATGACACGTGTGCCTGAATTTGAAGATAATGTTCTCACACCGGCAACTGAGTTTCCCAGAGTTATACAATATAGGTTTAGTGAGATGGAAAAAACTTTATATGTTGGAAGCAATTTTCCAAGTAAAGATGCATTAAAAAACATGCTAAAGAGATTTCACATTGAGAGGCACTGCAGCTATTTAGTTTACGAATCAGATCGTAGAAAATATGGCATATGATGTGAGAAATATGGGGATGATTGTAGATTTCGATTGAGGGTGATTCCAGACATTGCATTTGGAGGTTGGAGAATCTCGAGGATTGAGGCAGCTCATACTTGCGTTCAGCCGAGCCTGACACAAGATCATACTTCATTGGATGCAGAATTTGTGTCATCCATTGTTGTATGTGAGTGTTTGGAATGGATAGATCAAGGAGGTCCTACGGTATCCTTTGAAGATGATAAAAGATAAATATTTGGTGATGAAGAGTTCAATGGGCTATGTGGAATCATTGGTGTTTTCATCTGATCAACTCGACATGCGGAAATGAGGTGATAATTGTAGAAAAATTATAATGGTTGGATGCATTGTGGTGTTGAAGGGGTTGATATTTGCAGGAATGCGAACGTATGAGAATTTCATGTGGCATATCTTTGAACATACCCTTATGCGGCCAGATGTTGATATGGATATGGACATGGCGGGTGGAAGAATGGATTTCGTTGTTCCATGAAAGGAGAGATAACATGTTTTCATGCATCAAAGATTATAGATGTATGTGATACTAGCAACAACGTGAATCCTATTGATGCGGGGTTGACTCATATATGTTTAATGAATGTTTAAGGTTTCATTTAGATTGGTCTTATGGTTTGTATTCTATAGTCCTTCAAAGTCACGTACTTGAAACATTTCTAAGTTTCAAGTAGGCGGTTTTGAAAGCTAATAATTTATTTTTCATGAACAGTTGTTATGAAATGATTTGTGTTTACAACAATTGGTTATATGTTTAATGAATGTTTAAGGTTTCGTTTAGATTGGTCTTATGGTTTATATTTTATAGTCTTTCAAAGTCACGTACTTGAAACATTTCTAAGTTTCAAATAGGCGGTTTTGAAAGCTAATAAATTATTTTTCATGAACAGTTGTTATGAAATGATTTGTGTTTACAACAATTGGTTATATGTTTAATGAATGTTTAAGATTTTGTTTAGATTGGTCTTATGGTTTATATTTTATAGTCTTTCAAAGTCATGTACTTGAAACATTTCTAAGTTTCAAGTAGGTGGTTTTGAAAGCTAATAAATTATTTTTCATGAACAGTTGTTATGAAATGATTTGTGTTTACAACAATTGGTTATATGTTTAATGAATGTTTAAAGTTTCGTTTATATTGGTCTTATGATTTATATTTTATAGTCATTCAAAGTCACGTACTTGAAACATTTTTGACTTTGCGATTTTGAAACAAAATTTTAAAAACTAATAATTTTTTTTGTTAGGTGAAAGGCAGAATTCTCCTAAACATTTTTTATGAATTATGTATATAAATAAATATATAAACAAAACAAAACAAAAAAATAAATTTTTTTTTTCTTAGAGGAAAGGCGGCATCGCGGGTGCCGCCTTTATGCCACAGTGCAAAAGCGGCATCGCGGATGCCGCCTTTCACCCGTAATGCAAAGGCGCGATGCTGCCTTTGAGGCGTATTTTGAAAAAAAAATCAACCTAACCATTTTTTGAAAAAAAATAATAAATGTATTAAAAAAAACTCCCCGCCTCGATCACACCTTGCTCGCGCTCGGACACCCCGCACCACCGAGCTCCGTCGCCAACCATCGTCCTTCGTCACCCGGCCACCGCTGCAATCACAAGAAATCTACCCATGTCCACTTCTCGAGCCGATGTCCACCGTTGAAGCTCGCAACCACCATGGATCGGTTCTACAACCTCATCCGACCACCCTGAAGAAATTTTAAAGCTTCAACTGGCCACTTTGAAGGTCGGGTGAAGGAAGAACTTCTGCTGCCATTCACCGTTCTCCGTTGTCGCGGCCATGCCCACCAAGAGCCACTACCACCATTCACAACCTCAGGCACACCATGAACATCCTACACATGCCTATGAGACCTTTCCAAATCCACTGTCCACGCTGCAAATCAGGAAAGCTCGAGATATTGGGGTTCAAAATTCGGATATTTTTCATATCTGCATTCAAACGTTATCCCAGGTCTTCTGGGGAGATCTTGTGGAAGGACGCCACCACCGAGGAATCTTCTCCCGACCACTATAAAAGGAGGTCATACTGCTGCCAAGAGGAGGGTTTGCACCAGCTGAGGGAATCCACCGAGGGAGGAGAAGCTCAAACATGCTGTTTTGTTTATCATTTTTGTTTTCTTTTTATTTTCTTTTTAGTTTCATTCTATTATAATTCCAATTTAATTTCTTTAATAATATTCATGCATGCATTTTTTTCTTTAAGTGTTTTCAACCCAATTCTTTCCACCCATTTTCTTCTTCTTCTCTTCTTCTCCTTCACTTCTTTTTCCAATTTCAACATTGTGTCTTTTTTTCTTTCTTATTATTTTATTTTATTTTTATTATTCTCTCTCTCTCTTCTTTTTATTTTATTATTATTCTTTCTCTTCGTTCCCCCGTTGTGATCATTCGCCCTCAACAATGAGGGGCTGACTCGAGGCTTGGGTCGGAGGAGGTTAAGGTGTTCTTGAATTTTGTTTTTCATAAAATTTATTTTATGTTTTTGATAGATAAGTGGCATCCACAAGTGTGGCGATTGTCCTTCATGACATGCGACTCAAATTTATTTATATTCTTTTATTTTATTTCTTTTCTCCCTCTTCAATTGATTAGATCTTCACAAGATGAAGTTGAGTCAATCGATGGATGAAACGACATACAATGGAGCTGAGTCCTGAAAGACGTCACACTAGACTGAGGTGTGTCAGCAAACTTGATTATAGGAGGAGGTGAAATTTAAATTGATCAAGGCATTCGAGATTTCACAGCACTAAATAAAAGGATATTTATTCATCCATGAGATTTCATAGCTAAATCATCAAACTACATTTAAACAAATAAATGAGAATAATAATTGAATTCAAAATCGAACCTTAGGACAATGTGCTTTATTTCTAATTTTATTCTATTTAGCATTGCATGTTAGTATAAGTTTAAATTTTCATTCTGCACGTCGTTTCATTATTTTAGAAATTAATCGAAACACAAATTCATCATTATTTTCATAAAATAATAAAAACAACAAAAATAAGTAGTTTAGATGATTTAAATTAAATATGCAAACTGAAAAGCTCCTCAAATGAGATGACCCTGATTGCTAGGGAAAATAATTAGAAATTTGTTTTTACCACGTTATGTGACAAGTGTGTGTCACACAACGTGAAGTGGCGAACGAACTCATCGAGTGCTTCCTTCATCCATGGATATTGACACTGCTCCCTAGCGTCATTGACCTTTATCTGAATTGCCCACCCAACCAGCCAAGAAAATAGAAAATTCAACTCTGCTTGGTTGATAAAATATTTGCACTTGTGTTTTCTTTAAAAAAATGTTATAAATCATTTTAACAAAAAATTAGTCATAAATCCTTTTTTTGAATTAGAACTTGTGTTTAATAAATCGAAAAAATATATTTACTGATAAATCAATTATCATATTATAAGAAAACCATTGATTTTTTTTAATTTGTTTAATATATTTTTGAAAAACTGAATTGTTAAGTATGGGGCAGCACCAGCTGAGGGCGAGGGACAAGGCAAGAAGGTACGTACCCACATTCGTCGCCGCACGCCCATCTCGGGCCACGCATCCAGCTGCCTAGAGGTGTTAACGGGGCGGGGCGGGTCAGCCCGCGAGGCGGATCATGCGGGTTGCGGATTTTATTGTGTGGTCTGACCCAGTCCACAAATAATGCGGGCTTAAAAAATAAAAGCCCGACCCTACCATGCGGGACTCGCGGACTAACGGGCCGGCCCACGGGCTTAAAAGAATAATATATAAAAATATTTTTTTGCTTCATGAACCATGATAAAATGGAACATAAAAATAGAAATGTTTGAGATTTGGTGAAAATATTTAGTTTTTAATTAACAATATCCCTAACAACAACAACAACCATTAAAAGATTATATCTTTGATGATTTATGGGATTAATATCATCTCAGGTGAGTCATTTAACTTGACCGTCCAAACCAGTTTATGGACAACAATACTCTTTCGCCTCTCGTTAACACTACAACCCATGTATATAATATTTACTACATACATATATATATAATTATTATTATTTATTATATAAATTTATTTAATACATATAATATATTTATTACATATACATGTAATATATATTATTTATTATATGTACATAGGAAAATTTCTATTGAATTTTTTTTGTGCAAATTTATATTAGAAATTTCATTCCACTGAAAATCTACACTTCAGATTTTTACTTAAAATTATAATGAAAATATATAAATACATAAATAAATTTTTTTATTTTTCACTAGAAATTTTCATTAATTTTTTGACAAAAAATGTTTACTACAAACTTCCATTGAAAATCTAATTGGAATCTCCACTTAAATTTCTAGTGTTAAATTCAACTTTTTTTTTATTATAATTATACTGAAAATTTGATTAACAAAATTCTAAGATAAATGTATGACTAAAATTTTAATTTAAATATTTTAACTCATAAATAAATAATTTAATTTCACACTAAAAAATTGAACCACAAATTTTCTATGGAAATTTTCAGTGCAAACTTCTATTGGAAATTCGTGATGCGAATTTTCACTGGAAATTGGCATTTTAATTTTTCACATAAAATTACAATGTAGATATATTAAAATATAAATAAAAATTTTAATTTTTCAAAAAATTAAAACTAAAATAAAAATATATTAATACATATATTAAAAATGTAAATTTTAACTGAAAATTTTCATTGGAAATTTGCACGAAAAACTTTCAGTAAAGATTTTCAGTAGAAAAATTTAGTTCAAATTTCCACTTAAATTTCTGATACAAATTTCCATTTGACTTTTATTATAATTATACTGAAAATTTGATTAACAAAGTTCTAAAATAAATGAATGTTCAAATTTTATTATTGAATTTTCTAGTGCAAACTGCCACTGAAAATTCTTAATGCAAATTTTAACAAGTTTTCTGCAGTTCAATTTTTCCATTAAAATTACAATGTAGACACATTAAAACATAAATGAAAAATGTAAATTTTCAATGGAAAATTACATTTAAAATTTTCATTAGAAACTTTTACAGTAAACTTCCACTAGAAACGTCCACTTAAAACTACAATAAAAATATAATGATACATAAATAAAAACTATAAAATTTCATCATAAATTTACACTGAAAATTTACATCGGAAACTATGAATGAAAATTTCCATTAGAAAATTATAGTTAAAATTTCCATTTAAATGTCTAATTTAAATCATCAAATTATATTTTCTATGCATTGAAATTTTACTCTTATGAGTGCAAATCAGTACTCAAAATTTGCAGTATCAAGGCTCCTTCACCGCTTCTTCCTGGAGCCGCGAGGACGTGGGTTACCGGTGTGATCGGGCGATGCTCACCCCCTCCTCCCATGGATCTGCTCATCCTGCTGCTCGTGTTGTTTGTTGTCATCCAAATCTTAAACTGTGTTTCTTATTTCTTATTTCTTTTGACTAGTTTTTCAGCAAACACAGTCTAAGATTTGGATGACAACAAACAACACGAGCAGCAGGATGAGCAGATCCATGGGAGGAGGGGGTGAGCATCGCCCGATCACACCGGTAACCCACGTCCTCGCGGCTCCAGGAAGAAGCGGTGAAGGAGCCTTGATACTGCAAATTTTGAGTACTGATTTGCACTCATAAGAGTAAAATTTCAATGCATAGAAAATATAATTTGATGATTTAAATTAGACATTTAAATGGAAATTTTAACTATAATTTTCTAATGGAAATTTTCATTCATAGTTTCCGATGTAAATTTTCAGTGTAAATTTATGATGAAATTTTATAGTTTTTATTTATGTATCATTATATTTTTATTGTAGTTTTAAGTGGACGTTTCTAGTGGAAGTTTACTGTAAAAGTTTCTAATGAAAATTTTAAATGTAATTTTCCATTGAAAATTTACATTTTTCATTTATGTTTTAATGTGTCTACATTGTAATTTTAATGGAAAAATTGAACTGCAGAAAACTTGTTAAAATTTGCATTAAGAATTTTCAGTGGCAGTTTGCACTAGAAAATTCAATAATAAAATTTGAACATTCATTTATTTTAGAACTTTGTTAATCAAATTTTCAGTATAATTATAATAAAAGTCAAATGGAAATTTGTATCAGAAATTTAAGTGGAAATTTGAACTAAATTTTTCTATTGAAAATCTTTACTGAAAGTTTTTCGTGCAAATTTCCAATGAAAATTTTCAGTTAAAATTTACATTTTTAATATATGTATTAATATATTTTTATTTTAGTTTTAATTTTTTGAAAAATTAAAATTTTTATTTATATTTTAATATATCTACATTGTAATTTTATGTGAAAAATTAAAATGCCAATTTCCAGTGAAAATTCGCATCACGAATTTCCAATAGAAGTTTGCACTGAAAATTTCCATAGAAAATTTGTGGTTCAATTTTTTAGTGTGAAATTAAATTATTTATTTATGAGTTAAAATATTTAAATTAAAATTTTAGTCATACATTTATCTTAGAATTTTGTTAATCAAATTTTCAGTATAATTATAATAAAAAAAAAGTTGAATTTAACACTAGAAATTTAAGTGGAGATTCCAATTAGATTTTCAATGGAAGTTTGTAGTAAACATTTTTTGTCAAAAAATTAATGAAAATTTCTAGTGAAAAATAAAAAAATTTATTTATGTATTTATATATTTTCATTATAATTTTAAGTAAAAATCTGAAGTGTAGATTTTCAGTGGAATGAAATTTCTAATATAAATTTGCACAAAAAAAATTCAATAGAAATTTTCCTATGTACATATAATAAATAATATATATTACATGTATATGTAATAAATATATTATATGTATTAAATAAATTTATATAATAAATAATAATAATTATATATATATGTATGCAGTAAATATTATATACATGGGTTGTAGTGTTAACGAGAGGCGAAAGAGTATTGTTGTCCATAAACTGGTTTGGACGGTCAAGTTAAATGACTCACCTGAGATGATATTAATCCCATAAATCATCAAAGATATAATCTTTTAATGGTTGTTGTTGTTGTTAGGGATATTGTTAATTAAAAACTAAATATTTTCACCAAATCTCAAACATTTCTATTTTTATGTTCCATTTTATCATGGTTCATGAAGCAAAAAAATATTTTTATATATTATTCTTTTAAGCCCGTGGGCCGGCCCGTTAGTCCGCGGGTCCCGCATGGTAGGGTCGGGCTTTTATTTTTTAATTCCGCATTATTTGTGGACCGGGCTGGACCGCACAATAAAATCCGCAACCCGCATGATCCACCCCGCGGGCTGACCCGCCCCGCCCCGTTAACACCACTACCCGCAACGCAGCCTCCTCCAGCGACTCGTCGCATTCCCACCCTCCCTTTTAAGCCCATGGGCCGGCCCGTTAGTCCACGGGTCCCGCATCGTAGGGTCGGGCTTTTATTTTTTAATCCCGTCTTATTTGTGGACCGGGCTGGACCGCACAATAAAATCCGCAACCCGCATGATCCGCCCCGCGGGCTGACCCGTCCCGCCCCGTTAACACCTCTACCCGCAACGCAGCCTCCTCCAGCGACTCGTCGCATTCCCACCCTCCGTCACACTGATCATCCTTTGCTTTTCAGAAACTATGTCCGCGTGTGTTCATGCTTGTTATTTACGCATTAATTCCTTTAAAAGGCAAGAACGAGGTGGCTTCATAATTGGACGACGCCCTCATCCTTGTTTCTTTTTCTATGAAACTTGATTGTTCTTCAGTGAACAAAGTAAAAAATAATTCATTTTTAACTGACCTTGGGGAACATCATCCATTGACCATTCTGAGAGCTGACCATAAGAACTTCCACTTCTTCGCATCTTCTGCAATCAAACGAGGCAGGCTGCTTTCTGTATCTGTAAGGAATACACCTGCGGGATTGGTAGAACAACATTCATGGGCAGAACCTTATAAATTTTCCAAAACCAATTAGCCGAATCTTCAAGACGCGCAATGTTTCGAACGATGTGCGTGATCAAAAGCATAAACATGACTGTGCCTCTTCCATTAATAAAATCAAAAAGCGAACATTGAAACTTTGCTGGATTCACCAAACACCTATTTCCAAACGGGAACAAGCTTCATGGATCAGTGGGAAATCCGGATTTAGATTTGGTAAGGACAAAACCTAGAGGAATAAAACAAGGCGAGCAGGCGCGGATACGTACCCTGCAACTTGGCGAAAGCCGTTGTTGTAGCGCTGTAAGTGCCGCCCTGAGCGAGAGACGGAAGGATCCAATCTTCTTTCCATTAGGATGAATCTTCAATCTTCTGAATCCGGGGCGGAGATCTTTCGGAGTAACGAGGAAGAGAAACTGGTCAGGCGAAGGTTACTGCGATCCTTGAATGCAGGCAATCTCTGTTTTACCGCAGTCAAATGTGCCTGTGATTAAGGACTCCAATAGAATGGGAGCGAGGAAATCCGGCCGCACCAAGCTGATCAATGGATAAATCGGCGTGGAGTGGGAAAAATGAAGATCAGGAAAAAGGCGCGCAAGGGCTTCGGGGGCGATTTCCAGCCGTGGCGAAGCGTTTTTGGTTTCTGTTTTCTTCGTCAGCTCACGAACCGCTTTAAATAGAGGTAAAGCGGCGGTAGTAATCAGTGGCGTGAATGTGCGAGTAATTTGTCAATATAATTTAATTTACGTTGAAGTTTGACCATTGGTTCCGACTTATGAGATTTCATATTAAAATCAATCAGCATTCATAGATTTGAACCTTATAAGTGTTATGGGGATGTGTGCTGTACAGTAATAGTGCACCTACATAACCCCAAAACCAATATCAAGATAAATTGATTTATTACCAATATATTATATCAATTACAAACAACGGAATACAATGCAAATAAATGACCAAGAGAGCAATAATACAGGGGTTTAACGCGCTTCAGTTCCTTTCAGAAATATTGCACATCAAATAACACCACCCACATTTTATTAACTGCAAAAAGAAAACCAGAACAATACAACACAGTTGAACCAGCAAGAAAACATAACAACAACCTTGTCGCCTCATATCTGGTTCGGCGCAAACCTCCCGAATTTGGACTTGACGCCTTCGGAAACCACAAGATCCGGAATCTCGCGGTCAAAGACCACAAATTTGGTCTTGTCGCCAGACCCAGGGTCCGCCGCCCTTGACTGGTCCTGCCTCACCGACATCCCGCGCACCTCCCCATCCAACGAAGGAGGAGGTTTTCCAGCAGCGAACACACCTTCCAGCGACCAATAAATCCGATGACGAGAAGGGATTTCTAGGTCTTCTCTGCCAAGATTGAGGAACATCCGCTGAATGGGAGCCGAGAAGACCAAGGAATTGATGATTCCTCAGGAAGCATCAAAGCAGGGGTGATGAAACCCCCTGCGTGCGCCTGGCATGCCCTCTCCAAGGGTGCCACAAAGCCAAGCAGAAAACCAACAACCGAACAGAATTCAATCCCTCGAACAAACAGGAAGCAAGATGAATACAAGAGCGATGCATTTCATCTATGGCTGGCAATAAAAACAGCCAACATATCATGTGGGAAACAGCAGCCCACCATTCAAAGAGGCGGCCCGACATAACAATCGGCCCAACAGTAGATTAAATACAAAGAGATAAAAGAGCATATTAATATTAAATTGTGTGACTTAAATAAAATAAATGGAGACAAAACTAGGCAATTTTAATATGAAAATCAAAAAAATGAATACCCAATTTTCACAATATGTTAGTTATGATGCTTTTTCAAACAATCTGATAGTCACATTACCACATGCGCGTCTCTTTGTATGTTAAAGACCACTGATTAGCAACGATGATCTAAATCATATATTCATGAGACTATGTTCTTGATATCATAACCACCAATAACAAATAAATAACTAAACATCAACCACAACAAACCATCACAACATGCAGAATCAAATAAACATATTCATGTTATAACTAATGGAATGAAGAAGTATGTATCGTCAACTAAGTCGATCACAAATATAGAATATATTAAAGAAAAATAAATAAAAAAGGTACTACTATCATCCTCAGGCCTCTGTTGGAATTGGTGTAGCCCAATCCTTTTCAGGTTTTGTCAGGCCGAATGCTTCTAGCTCATACTGCGCGCCATACCGCAACTTCCACGGGTCAAGTTCCGCGGTGAGCTTGTTGGGGGTTGTAAGGGGAAACACGCCCTTGTTCCGAGGGTTCGGGGGCCGCAGGTCCTCAGACCAAATTTTGGGGAACTGTGGCTGTCACAGCCCGTCCCCCCGAGGCCCATGCCGCGACTACCCCAAGCCCGCATTCCATAGGCCAGAGGCAGACGACTAGCACCGGAAAGACATATCTCTAAAACCGGGAAGACATTGTCTTTAAACTTGTAAACTCACACAATCCAAGCACACAACAATATACAAGCACAAAGTAAACTATATAGTAAATAAGGTGTGTATAGTAAGTAAATGGGCCATAATACAAGGTCAACTAGAAAGTACAAGTAAAACTGAAAAACAACTCCTGCGAACACCCGTCACGGATCCTACCTGAAGGGTAGGTACAACTCTCGAACGGTTGTCTCTGTGGTATGCCTCTTCTAAGGTCCACCTCCATGTAGCCTCCTGTCACACCCCGACTCCTTAAATTATTTTATTTTATTATCTATTGGTTTTTGTTAGCCTTGCCAAGGTGCGTGGCGAGCACGAGTCTAATATTTTTTTATCGTTTAATGTTTTTTTGGGGTTTCATGGTCGGTTGTAGCTGCGCGGTCTGTCCACATACCTATGCAGTTATCTAATGTTTAAAATAAATAAAATTTTGTAAAAATAAAATGTGTTAAATGTTTGCGCCATGATAATAAAAATATTATTGTTGCATAGATAATAATAATAATATTATTGGAAGTGTTATTATTTTCATTAATACGTTTTAATGTTAATTGGTTGTTAAAAGTGTTTTTAGTATTTTTTTATGAGTAAATTGTTATTAAGGAAATTGTTAATGTTATATTATTATTATTATTAATGTTGTTAATTAAAAAAATAGAATGAATAAGATTATTATTTTTATTCTTCTTACTTTTATTATGATTATAATTATGTTATTTATAATAATAATAATAATATTATTATTATAATTATCATTATTATTATTATAACAAAAGAAATGAAACCCTATATTTCCCGGCCAGCCCCCCCCCCCTTTATTTTTCCTGTTGTGCATCGCGGGCCGCACCCCCTCTCCCTGTTCTCTGCGCGAGCCAGATCGCTTTTCCCCGACCCTCTACTCGCCGCGCCAGGCTCCTCCCTTCCCCATCGCGACCCAACCCCTAGTTCCCTGCGCAGCACCCGGTCGGCCTCACCGACGTCTCCCTCGACCTTCCCTAGCTTTGGCTCACCCTCACTCCCCTGCTGCCTTACAGGTTCTCTCCGGCCTCCGCCCTCGTTCCCCGTCCCGCCCCGCTTCGCAGCCGCACTCCAGGCCTCATTCGGCCGTGCTCAGGCCTCCCGCACCCCTCTTGCTTCACTGTCGGTGCACCAGTTTTCCCCGCAGCGCCTTGTCTTCATCCTCCTTGCCCCTGCCGGCAACCCTCCAAGCAGTCCGAGACCAATTTTTGGCCGACCCGCAACCCCCCTGAGTCCCTTGTTCAGCACGCATTGGACCCGACCTACGGCCTCCGACAAGCTGCCCCTCGCCGACGTCGCCCCTTGCCGGCGTCGCCCCTTAACAGAGTCCTCACCCTCCGGAGACGCCCTACCCTTTCGGTAAGGGGTTCTTTGTTATGTGTTCCTCGAGGAGAGTTTTTCTTTTGCTAAAACCCTATGTGTTGGGGTTTAATCTTGTTGTGCATGGTTGATTTATGCTTCTAGAGCATACCGTTGAGGCGCGAATGTGGTCGCGCACTGGTCTCGGGTGTGCGTTTCCTTTCCCCCTAGGAATTGAGGTATGAACCCTTAGCGTGTCACCTTTAAATTTAGGATTTCACTGAATTCTTATTTTATCGCTACCTTTAGTTGTTAATAAGTGATTTAGTGTACTTTTTTCATATTCATTCTTTGTGATATGTGGTGTTTTGGTTCAGTTTCTTTAATCTTTTGGCGCAGACTATTAAGTAGTGCACTCACTTTTTATTTAATAATTCATTGGTTGGTTTTGCAAGTGATTGGTGATTCTTTTTATTGAAACATGTTTTGGTCTTAAAAGTATAAACATGATGTTGAACTTGGTAATTGAACTTCCTCGAGTGGACCTTTGGGTTACGGTTTTTAAAGCCACATGTGTATGGTTTCAAAAATGGGTTTTTTTGACGTATGATGTATTTTATTAGGTTGTGCAATTAGTTTATTCGACTATGAAAGTCATGTGTTTTATGTTCGGATATGTTGGGGATCTGTGGTTGGTCATAAAAGAGGTTTTGAAGGGGTTTGTTTTGGGTGTGTAAAGCCATGAGTTCTCTTTGAAAGTTGTTTTATAAATTTTAAAACGGTTTAGTAAATAATGTAGATGGTGAGAGTTGTGTTTTGAAAGCATGTCGAGGTGGTGGTTGCGTTGTTTTTTCATTTGATTTGTTTTGAGTTCGTGTTTATGCATTTTATTTGTGCGGTTGTTGCAGCGTATCGGTGAGGAAGACCCGCGATATTGCAGTCGTCAGCAGGTCGTGCGTACTTGGGCGCGAGTGTGAGACACGCCATGTCTTCGTAACTGAGCTGCAAGTCAAGGTAGGTCCCCCACTGCACTCACCTTTAAATTTAGAATTTATTAATTGCTTCATATTTTATTAATTTTAATAGGTGAGAAATAATATAAGATAATTAATTTTTAAATGATTATTTGGTGTAAAAAGAGCCATTTATTTTATACCAAACACTTGAAATATTTCTATGATGAGCGGACACCCAATAGTGAAAGAATGCCAGTTTGGCCTTTAAACATAATTCACGGAATTTCAAATGTAGTTCTGGTTTTAAAGATAAATGATTTCTTCTGAACAAGTGTTTTGGGTTTTCTTGAAAATGTAGTTTTTCTTTAAAGTTGGTGAAGGCCCGTCTGGCACTTTAATGAAATAAATTATTTTGGGAAAACTCACATTTTGCGTGAGTTGTGTGTGATATTTGTGTCTCGTGACTGATTGATTTACATTGTGGACGCACCCCTTTTTATTGCATGTGTTGACATGGGAACCTGGCATAGTGAGTGAATCTTCTGAGAATGATTGCTCCACTAGTTTAGATTACGCACTGGCTAGTGGCCCCATAGCAGGAGAATACTGATTTATTACTGTTATGGGGATTGAGCCCCTTAGTTAGTCCATGTAGGGCTATGCCGAGCATTAGGGCGTTATGACGTCATCGAGTTAGGGCATGCACTACTGGAAAACGGGCCTATACCCACAGTTTTGCAAAAAACCGTGGGCATAGGGATAACATGGGGACCTATACCCACGGTTTCAGAAAACTATGGGTATAGATTATTTTTAAAGACCAATACCCACGGTTTTTCAAATGTTTTTTTTGAAGACGTATACCAACGGTTTTGGCCAAACAGTGGGTATAGAGTTTTTTAGAAGACCCATACCCACGGTTCTTCATAACCGTGGGTATTGTGGTTTTTTTTTGAAGACCTATACCCACGGTTTTAGAGAACCGTGGGTATAGCTTTCCCGCCATATGGCGGGGGAAAAAATTACGCGGGACAACGAAATTTTTTTTGGTGGGAACATGGTTTGGATTAATATATATAGATTTATACAAATAAAAAAAACAAAGTTTTCGTAGATGAGTTGGTGAGTCGTCGATTTGTGTTCTGCATCACCGCGAGATCGAATCCTTACAACTGCTATTTTTCTAAAACCAGGAGTAATATTAATATATTAATATACATATAGATACATATATACATGATTAAGTTTGCTGGGTTGGTTAGGCGTTGCATATTTTTTGCAGCGGTTGAGGTATCGAATCCCACTGGCTACTTTTTTTTCGAATCCAGAGACGGGGATTAGTATATTATTATAAATGCAGACATATATTAGCGCAGTTGAGCCAACTTGGTTGGTTAAGCGCTGGAAGCTTGCTGCGTCAAACGCGGGTTCGAAACCCGCCGCTTTTGTTTTTTGCATAATATGGTCATAGAATAATATATATTTACAAATATAGATATATATTTATATAAATGGCATAACTGAAGTGGTGAGGTCTGTTGAAATAATCATTCACGTCGTGGGAAGTCGCGGGTTCAACACTTGTGGGCTGCTTGTTTTCTATATTTTTACCCACGGTTTAAAAACCGCGGGTATAAGACTTTGATAGTGTGGATGAGGTTTTGACACGGTGGAAAAAAACATACCCACAATAAACCGTGGGTATAGGTTAAGACCCCTATACTGACACCTCTCAGCCCCACGGTTCCCAAAACCGTGGGTATAGGTAGTTTTTCCAGTAGTGATGCCTTCAGGATGAGTCACATGTTTGGTATGTTCTGGATTGTTCACGAGCTCCTAGGTTTGACCCATGTTTTCTTTAGTTTTTATTTTTATGTGGCGGATGATTGAGAGGTCTAGTTCGGTTGTTGGCCCCTGTGTGGCACTTCTTTTCCATTGCCCTTAGTGTGTGTTGTGTGTTGTGTGTGGTTTTCCTTTTGACTAACGACTCAGGTTTGGATTTCTAAATTGTTCACAAAAATGTTTTAAAATGCAATGCACCTATTTCTTTCAAACATTAAACTTGTTTTTAAATTAAAAAGGGCAATGGACTATTACTTGTTTTAGAAATGAAAGTGTGTGTGTGGAAATCAATATTTTATATAACTTAGTTCAAACCTGGAATTAGTAAATTTCTTTATTTAAAGGTTGTGCTTTGGGAATAGATATCAGGCTAGCCTACTAAGTTTTAATACTCACGCCTATAGTTCTTTTTTGTCTTTAGTTTTTGTGCAGGCTATAGCTTGGGGGCATTCGCCTTGGGCGATGTTTGATCGTGAGTTGGAGAATGACCCGCGAGGTCACACGGAGATAGTGGTTGTCTCTTTCAGTTAGTTTTATTTTTCTTTTGTTCTTGTTTAGTTACTTTACTCTGTTGATTTTTTTTGCACTGCTCTGTTTTATTTCTGCTGTTTTATTTTTATTTTTACTGGGAGAAATCGTTCCCACAACCTCTGTTGATGCCCTAGCGCTTGTCGCCAGCCCGGGAGGATCAGGAATGCCACTCGGGCCATGTCGCGGACCGACTTGGGTGACCGGTTCAGGGTTGATCCGGGTTGGTTCATGAAAAAACGGTATCAAAGGAGGTTCTTGTTATTTGGGGTGTCTGGTAGAGGGAGATTAGGATTGTTGGGGCTCAGGAGGTAGGTTACGGGTCGGTGCCTGATCACCACCGCTCGCAACGAGACCTGAGTTACTAGGGGTAGTCCAGGATGTGAATATTTTGTCTTTGGTTGTTTTGGATTGAGTGATGACAATGGGGATGAATCGTTTCACGTTGCGGCCTCACAGGGGGTGGTGACCCATGTGGAGTCCATGTGCTCGGTTTAAGGTCCTCTTAGTGTTATGCCTTAACTGGGGCATGGCTCACCACCATGTCATCGGGTTAGGCACAGACACTAGTTCCTCTTTCCGATGATTTATAGTTGGTTTTGTTTTGTTTTGAACTCGGTCGATGTGAGTGTGTGTTGAAAATTAAAGTGATTTCGAAATGAAAAAAGGGGTTTCTTTCAAATTGTTTTTGAAATTAGTAAAGTGGGTTTTTAAGGAGAAAGTGTATCGGTTTAGAAAAACATGGAATGTGTTTGGATTTGGTAAGGAAAAAAGAAGTGTTTTAACCTTGACACTCCTTATGGAAGGTCACACATGCATGGGTATGTACGGAGAGTGCGTAGGGGAACTTGTTTGCAGATGATGTGAGCGAGATTTAATGAACGCACATGTGACGGTTCATAAGGTGCCATAGGTGGGTTTTAAAATTTTAAAGAAATGATGGTTTTGGAAAAGTGATTTATGCTTGTGTTTGTATATGTTTGGCTTATGGGAATGTTTCCTTTGGCTTGTGTTGTTTCTTTGATTGAGTTTTGGCTTGATGACTGTTTTGATAGTGTTTTTTGAGTTGTTATGAGTATGCCGCCCAGAAAGCCTCCAAAAGTTGTTAATGAGTTATGCCCAATTCCTAGTTCTTTTTGTGTGTTGCCTGCTTATCGGGGTAATCGATGTTGGTTAGAGGCCGTTGTATGGTTCAGAAAGATTGTGTGTCTTCGGGTTGTTGGGAACTCCCAGGGTAGTTAAGGTTCGTACTATCCCAGAGTTATTTGAGGGTTCAGTTCTGGATGAGTAAAGGTGGGATGTCTCATCGTCGTTAGAGTCTCGGGTGTAGTGGATGGGAGTCGTCTCTTGTAAAGATTCCCCATCTGGCAAGGATCTTCATATGTATCGACTCCCAGTTTTTTGAAGCGTTCTCTCGCCTGCCACTAGTTTGGCCGATTCAGGCATTCTAATCCACCATGTTGCATCCCTCCGAAGTCTTCCTACCATGCGACTTTTCGGGCCACCGAGGAGAGTTCTGGAAGAAGCGTCACTCATGAGGAAGGAGTTAGGGACTGGAGGATGAAAAAGCCTGACTGTGAGGCAGAATATGCTTCAGTCATCAGGGCGCCAACCACAGGTCTCGGGGTGAAGCTTGCGCACAGTCAGGAGTTGCCGAGGGTGTGTGGAAATTCGGTCCAGATAATGTTTTCAGCTTTGGGATGGAAATATCTGAAATTTCCTTGTTCTAATATCGTCGCTGTCGTAATCTCGTCCTTGTTGTGGTGGCGTGATGAGCGCGTTTTCCCACAATCCAAGAGGTCTTATCTGCTCTCATTGTGGTTTTTAAATTGTTCGATCTCTTTGAATGGTGTGGGCCGTGAATGAATGGACCTGTTCGGATTTTGAGTTGGTCTCAACTATGTTTGTTAAGGGGATGTTCGTTTTGTGAAATTGATGGGAGGTGTTGAGTCAATTATTTATCCTTAAGTTGTTGGGTTGTTTTGTAACAAGTTTTCTGTCAAATACACTGGAGTGTTGTTCTCTCCATGTGGGGAAAATGAATGAGTTTGGTTTGGGATTTCCCGCATTTCCCCCTAGGGGGTGGTGTGTTCGGGTTTCAAGGGTTTCCGTATTAGTGAATTCTTGTGGCGGGGAGAACCCTCCTGTGTTCTCCCATCAACTTCAGTCAGTATTTGTTCTTGAGTTGGTCAGGTGTGATGTGTGTTGGCAATAGTCACCCCGAGCCTCTCAGTTTCTTCAGGTTTGGTCTGGTCATGGACTCTAGTCGTGTCAATTGTTGGCTTGGTGACTTTCTGGGGGCAGAAAGTTTTGTGGTGGGGAGAATTGTCACACCCTGACTCCTTAAATTCTTTTATTTTATTATCTATTGGTTTTTTAGCCTTGCCAAGGTGCGGGGAGAGCGCGAGTCTAATATTTTTTTATTGTTTAATGTTTTTTTGGGGTTTCAGACTAGTGTGCGGGCACCGCATGGTCGGTTGTAGCCACGCGGTTTGTCCACATACCTGTGCAGTTATCTAATGTTTAAAATAAATAAAATTTTGTAAAAATAAAACGTGTTAAATGTTTGCGCCATGATAATAAAAATATTATTGTTGCGTAGATAATAATATTATTATTATTGGAAGTGTTATTATTTTCATTAATAAGTTTTAATGTTAATTGGTTGTTAAAAGTGTTTTTAGTATTTTTTATGAGTAAATTGTTATTAAGGAAATTGTTAATGTTATATTATTATTATTATTATTAATGTTGTTAATTTAAAAAAATAGAATGAATAAGATTATTATTTTTATTCTTCTTACTTTTATTATGATTATAATTATGTTATTTATAATAATAATAATATTATTGTTATTATAATTATCATTATTATTATTATAACAAAAAAAATGAAACCCTAGATTTCTCGGCCAACCCCCCCCCCTTTATTTTTCCTATTGTGCTCTGCGGGCCGCACCCCCTCTCCCTGTTCTCTGCGCGAGCCAGTTCCCTTTTCCCATACCCTCTACCCGTCGCACCAGGATCCTCCCTTCCCCATCGCGACCCAACCCCCGGTTCCCTGCGCAGCACCCGGTCGGCCTTGCCGACGTCTCCCTCGGCCTTCCCTAGATCCAGATCAGCCTCACTCCCCTGCTGCCTTGCAGGTCCTCTCTGGCCTCTGCCCTCGTTCCCCATCCCACCCCGCTTCGCAGCCGCACTCCAGGCCTCAGCCGGCCGTGCTCAGGCCTCCCACACCCCTCTTGCTTCACTGCCGGTGCACCATTTCCCCCCGCAGCGCCATGTATTTATCCTCCTTGCCCCTATCGGCAACCCTCCAAGCAGTCTGAGACCAATTTTTGGCCGACCCGCAACCCCCCTAAGTCCCTTGTTCAGCACACATTGGACCCGACCTACGACCTCCGACAAGTTGCCCCTTGCCGGCGTCACCCATTGACGGAGTCCTCACCCTCTAGAGATGCCCTACCCTTTCGGTAAGGGGTTCTTTGTTATGTGTTCCTCGAGGAGAGTTTTTCTTTTGCTAAAACCCTATGTGTTGGGGTTTAATCTTGTTGTGCAGGGTTGATTTATGCTTCTAGAGCATACCATTGAGATGCGAATGTGGTCGCGCACTGGTCTTGGGTGTGCGTTGCCTTTCCACCTTGGAATTGAGGTATAAACCCATACCGCGTCGCCTTTAAATTTAGGATTTCACTGAATTATTATTTTATCGCTACCTTTAGTTGTTAATAAGTGATTTAGTGCACTTTTTTCTTGTCATTATTTGTGATATGTGGTGTTTTGGTTTGGTTTCTTTAATCTTTTGGCATGGACTGTTAATTAGTGCACTCACTTTTTATTTAATAATTCATTGGTTGGTTTTGCAAGTGATTGGTGATTCTTTTTGTTGAAACATGTTTTGGCCTTAGAAGTATAAACATGATGCTGAACTTGGTAATTTAACTTCCTCAAGTGGACCTTTGGGTTACGGTTTTTAAAGCGACGTGTGTATGGTTTCAAAATGGATTTTTTGATGTATGATGTATTTTATTAGGTTGTGCAATTAGTTTATTTGACTGTTCAAGTCATGTGTTTTATGTTCGTATATGTTGGGGATCTGTGGTTGGTCATAAAAGAGGTTTTGAAGGGGTTTGTTTTGGGTGTGTAAAGCCATGAGTTCTCTTTGAAAGTTGTTTTATAAATTTTAAAACGATTTAGTAAATAATGTAGATGGTGCGAGTTGTGTTTTGAAATCTTGTCGAGGTGGTGGTTGCGCTATTTGTTCGTTTGATTTGTTTTGAGTCTGTGTTTATGAATTTTAGTTGTGCGGTTGTTGCAGCATATTGGCGAGAAAAACCCATGATATTATGGTCGTCAACAGGTCACGCGTACTTGGGCGCGAGTGTGAGATGCACCACGTCTTCATAACCGAGCTGCAAGTCAAGGTAGGTCCCCCACTGCACTCACCTTTAAATTTAGAATTTATTAATTATTTTATGTTTTATTAATATTAATAAGTGAGAAATAATATTATATAATTATTTTTTAAATGATTATTTGGTGTAAAAAGAGCCGTTTATTTTATACCGAACAATTGAAATATTTTTATGATGAGCGGACACCCGGTAGTGAAAGAATGCCATTTTGGCCTTTAAAAATAATTCATGAAATTTCAAATGTTGTTCTAGTTTTAAAGATAAATGATTTCTTCTAAACAAGTGTTTTGGGTTTTCTTGAAAATGAGGTTTTTCTTTAAAGTTGGTGAAGGCCCGTCTGGAACTTTAATGAAATAAATTATTTTGGGAAAACTCACATTGGGGTTACTCAGGGGTGATCGTTGGTGTGCGTTGATTGTGTGATTTTTGTGTGATATTTGTTTCTCGTGACTGATTGATTTATATTGTGGACGCACCCCTTTTTATTGCATGTGTTGACATGGGAACCATGCATAATGAGTGAATCTTCTGAGAACGATTGCTGCACTAGTTTAGATTACGCACTGGCTAGTGGCCCCATAGTAGGGGAATACTGAGTTATTACTGATATGGGGATTGGGCCCCTCGGTTAGGCCATGTAGGTCTATGCTGAGCATTATGACGTTATGATGTCATCGAGTTAGGACATGCCTTCAGGATGAGTCACATGTATGGTATGTTCTGGATTGTTCACGAGCTCCTAGGTTCGACCCATGGTTTCTTTAGTTTTTATTTTTATGTGGCGGACGATTGAGAGGTCTGGTTCGGTTGCTAGCCCCTGTGTGCTACTTCTTTTCCATTGACCTTAGTGTGTGTTGTGTGTTGTGTGTGGTTTTCCTTTTGATTAACGACTAAGGTTTGTATTTCTAAATTGTTCGCAAAAATGTTTTAAAATGCAATGCTCTTATTTCTTTCAAACATTAAACTTGTTTTTAAATTAAAAAGGGCAATAGACTGTTACTTGTTTTAGAAATGAAAGTGTGTGTGTGGAAATCAATATTTTATATAACTTAGTTCAAACCTAGAATTATTAAATTTCTTTATTTAAAGGTAGTGCTTTGGGAATAGATATCAGGCTAGCCTACTGATTTTTAATACTCATGCCTATAGTTATTTTCTGTTTTTAGTTTTTGTGCAGGCTACAGCTTGGGTGCGTTCACCTTGGGCGACGTTTGGTCGTGAGTTGGAGAATGACCCGCAAGGTCCCACGAAGATAGTGGTTGTCTCTTTCAGTTAGTTTTATTTTTCTTTTGTTATTGTTTAGTTACTTTACTCTGTTGATTTATTTTGCACTGCTCTATTTTATTTCTGCTATTTTTATTTATTTATTTTTGTTGGGTGAAATCATTCCCTCAGCCTCTGTTGATGCCCCGGTGCTTGTTGCCAGCCCGGGAGGATCGGGAATGCCTCTCGGGCCATGTCGCGGACCCGATCGGGTGACCGGTTCAGGGTTGACCCGGTTTGGTTCGTGACACCTCCAGTCCTGGTACCCTCGACCCCGATCAGTGCCGTCCGTCGTCTGCACAAGACACAACAAGGTGAGGGTGTCGCCCGTGCAGGGGTGAGTATAACGATACTCAGTAGGGACCTCAAGACCCCCTTAAGGTCTCTCAGAATCCAAAAAGGATAAACCACAAAGCACGAAAACAACAGTCAACCCTACTTAGGTATATTCCCATACATATACCTAAGTTATCAAGTATACTCATCACGTTCATGAGGAAAACAAGGCCCAACTCTTTAGCCATAAGCAAAATTGTTCCACGAAGGAATGAATACCAGGAAGTTAATACCACAAAGTTAACACCACATAGAAGAATACCACATAGGTATCACTATGAATGTAAGTAACAAAGAGGTAACGCCACACAGAAGATTACCACAAAGGTAAAGACTCATCTCACACAAGGTATAACTTAAGTAAGAAAATATAGATGATTAATTATATTTCTAGATCATCTTACTTTGTTGAGAATCTCTGCTGTTGACCCACACATGATCGAAGATAACCTACACAGGATCTGAAGATGACCCACACATGAACTCGAGATGACCCACACAGGATTAGTATGCGCTGACGTACACAGGACCGCTGACCACTGACCCACACAGGATCGGTATGCACTGACCCACATAGGATCACTGAGCGCTGACCCATATAGGATCTGAATATGACCCACATAGGATTTGAAGATTCTTCAAGCACAGCCAGCCACAGGTTTCCCACACTAAGCATGATTGATTCCGGGAGGTTCTTCTCCTCAAGCCATTGGTATATAATTCAATTGCAACAAAGTACCACAAAGAAGAATCCCAAAGCTCCATCATGTCAAAAGGGACCCAACACAACTGATGGCGCGTCAATCGGACGCCCGGTCTGTAAGTAATTAGTGTTTCTGTCCTGAGGGCCCAGTTGGATTTGGGTTTGATCCAACCCATCTGTACTCCAACTTTATCCAAAACTCAGGTGGAGTATACCAAAAGAACTGTCTCGATCCAAGGATTTTGATGTAGCAGACGGTTCGTCAAATGGACGCCCGGTTCTCAAGATACGACCAAAAAGGCGTATCTGGGTTCAGATGGGCCCGGGTCCGGTTCGACCCGGCCCGGCCCGACCCGGTTCGGGATGACCCGACCCAGTCCAGGTTGGGCCCGGAAGGGCTGGGCCACGATGGGCTCAACCCGCTGGGTCATGGTCTAGACCGACCCACGAAGGGGGCGACCCGGCCCGCTGGCACGACCTGGCCCGCGTTGGGCACGACCCGCTGCGGTGTGGCCCGCTCGGCTGGGTGGTCCATAGTGGTGGGGTCCTCCCTAGCTGAAACTCGGAGGGGAGGTGTCCCCCGGTATTCCAAATGGTTTGTGGTCCATTCGGATGGGGCCTGCTAGAACGCGGGACCCACCGGAGCAGTCCCGCTTGGCATGACGCGACCGACCGGATTCCCGAATAGTCCTCCTCCCAGCGGTGCATCGGCGCCACTGACCTCCCGCAGTCGGCCGGTTACTGACCGCCTTGGTGCGCCGCCGCGATGTTCAGGCCACGACCTCCTCCTCTACCGGCGGCGCGGACGCGCGCCGCCCCGTCTTCACGCGGCCGGCCGGCGTGTCGGCAGCCGTCCTCCCACCACCGCGGCCGATGGGCGGCAGGCTCCCTTGCTACCAGCGGCGCAGTCATGCGCTGCCTCGGTCCCATGCAGCCGGCTGGCATGCCGGCCACAGTCCTTCCACCGCCATGGCCGACGGGCCGCGACCACCTTTGGCGGCGCGATTGTGTCGTCGCTGTCATCCCGGCCGACCGGTGTGCCGCCTGCCACCCGCGAATAACATGACAATAAAGAAGGATTGCGAAGGTATCGGTCCATGTTCGTTTGGCCCTCACCCTCCACGTTAAGTTGGTAGCAGGTGGTTCAAGATAATTTATTCAACGTGAAACCAAGAAGACAATAATAAACAAACCCTACCTCGTTTGTTGGAGACGACGTGATGAAGAAGATGAAGACAATGAGAGTGCCAACGTTCATCCCGCAACATACTTCCGAACCACGCTCCAATGTCAATGTTCTTGATCCAAAGGGTTGTTCTTTGTTGGAGAATATTTCTCCAAAGGTTCTCCCAAGCTCTCCTTTGCCAACGATTCCCCAACCTCAAGAAAGGGTGAGGAGCCAACTTTAATTGAGTTATGATTATTAATTCAATTAAAGTTGGAACATTAATTAAATTAAAGTTGGAACATTAATTAAATTAAATTTGGCACATTAACTTGGGGGAAAACCAAGGGTTAACTCACATTAAAGAGGAGTTCGGGTGGTGCCCACCACCAAGATTCAAAATGAAGGTTTCAAGATAATAAAATAAAAGTTGTTGCTTTATTTTATTTCTATTCTTTTAACTCTCCCATGAAAATATGAAAAACTAACTTCCACCCTCAACTTAATATGGTCGAGTTGAAGGTCTCCTTAATCGAATATCGGCACTGCGAGTTCAACAGGGTCCTCAGATTTCAATTCTGAGCACCAGTTCAAAATTTACAAAATGCCACTCACGTGTTTACTGAACATACCTAAAAAAAAGTTCAAAAATTCATTCTGGTCACACCGGGCCTCAGAATCATGAACCGTCAATTTTTGCAGACTCGTAATATTCCCATATAAGAAATTTATATGAAAAAATCCAGGTCTTTACAATGGAAATGCTGACCACTATAGTAGAGCTGGCCAAACTACACCGAGTGGGCACTATAGCGATGCAGATTTCCAGCCTCCATGTCACAACCCCCTCCCCACAAAGTGTACCCCTACTGGGCCGACAATGTGAGAAGGGAGATGGTGACCCCCAATTCCCGCCTCTAGTAGGCCTGTAGTTGACGACTAACACCGAGGGTATAATAAATACACAAATGGAAGGCATTACCCTATAAGAGAACAAATGCGAAAGAGAGAGATAAGACAAACACCAACCAACTCCTACTCAGACTATAATATAAAAGAAATCCCAAGTACGTATATTTAATGTCCTAAAATAACTACTAAAACTGAAAGAGAAAACTTCAAGTACCAAAAGAAATTAAAATGGAAACGACCACAAAGACCAAACAACTCCAGCAACCCCAAGATAGCAGTAACCGTCCTGATCTCCAACCTTCTCCAAGTGACTTGAAAAACAGTTTATATAATGTAGGGTGAGTATAATAGTACTCAGTAGGATCCTCCCTAGATCCTCTCATGAAAAATTAAAGAAAGAATACTAAAGCATAGTGAACAACAAGTGAAACTAACTCATCACCTAAATAGGTATACTATGTTCCCAGTCTCATCATGGCTACTCTCACCAAGTATTGCATACAAGAGTATAAAATATAATAAAGAATATCAAGGGTACCCTGATACCACCTCCCCATTGGTTTTTTGGTTTTCCCCAATGTCACACGTCCTAATCATCTCTCTCCAAAAAAGGTCTACCCACAGACACCTCGACGTAGCACCACAACATGCACCTCGTGCAACACAACTACTACGTCCACATAACCAAAGTAACCAGGTAGTTTTTAGGAGACACCACATCTCGCATAACGTGTATCATACATTGATTATTATACCTCAATCCATTATAGCCCATACACCTAGTAAGGATCCTCAAGCCAACACAACCTATACATATTACACCTATAGTAGTGCATAGGAAACTATATCCAGAATATATGTGTGTGAATAACCACAAGCCATTACAACCCTCTATAGACATATATGGGGAAAGCTAGCCATAATTCCTACCAGCACAAGTAACTACCAAGAGTAGAGAGTATAGCCAAATGGGGTAGTCATCCATCCATCCTCCCACCTAGATGTTGGAGAAAACACCCCTTAGGGCTCATAATCCCCAAGGTGTCAGTTGAAGGATCCGAACGCAGCGGAAGCGTGGCAGTTGGTGGGGTCAAACTTTGTCTTTTCCATAATTTATGACCAATCTGGGATCAATATGATGATAAATGCCAGTATCCATGGATTAAGATCAAAGATCTAGATAAAAGAAGAAAATGGTGTTGGATCCTAGATAGATGATCTTGCGCATCATGTTTATAATTAATTTAAATAATTTATGTAGAAATTAAATACCTGTATCTTTGGTACTTTCTTCATTGATGATGTTGATCATCTGGAATGACCCTTCCAGATTGTATCATTGCGCTTGTGAGGATCCAAACCATAATCCCTCTAGCAGTGATCCACACATGTTTAGATGGCCTCTAATCGACACCACTCATTCTCCGGGTGCTATCACGGTGAAGTGAGTGTCTTGTATCAGTCATTATTGTTCACATGTTCTTCAGTTTTGAAGAACGTCTCTCCTTCTTGAGAGGGGAGATGAGAGCATTCAAGAGAGAAATTGATTTGTCTCAAAAATTCTCTCACCAGCGGAAATCCAGTTCACCAGGAATAATGGCACAATATACGTACATGTTTATTTAACGACATGGGGTTTCAGTTAAAATATTTAATTCCGTAACATCAATTAAATACATTTATAACCTTAGAGAAAACCCATGCCACATAATAACAACAACAACACCATTATTTGTGGTGTGCCAACTTGCACAAAACAGAATCATAAATGAAATTTCATGCCACATAATGATAACAACATTATTAATATTTTTTATTGTTCCAACTAGTTAAATAATTATTTATCATCTTGAAAATAATTATTTTACTACCAGACCGTCCTTAGTCCGCTCAAATTACACTTCCATTTATTTAACACCTGAATAAATAAATAAATAATTTATTCTCTTAAATAAATATTTTATTTACAAACTAGTAAATAAATATTTATTAAATGTTCATTAAAATAAATAAATATATTTAATTTAATTTATGAAATAATTTTAACTTGAATAAAATTATTCCATAGTATTGAGAATAATATTTATTCCATTAATTAAATTCAAATAGAATTTAATCAAGACCACAAGAAACACTTAGTGCGTGAACCTCTAGGATTGTTTCTTATTGGCATTAGGTGGTCTTACCTAAAGTCCAAGAGTAATGTCTAGAAATGGGTAAAGAAATAACTTAAAGTTGCAAGGACTACATCCACATACAAACACTCACTGTGTAATATAATCCATTTATCTCAATATCTCATCAAGAAGGTTTCATGATAGTGTCATCAACCTATTTTCTTGATACATATTTCTTTGAATACCTAAAATAAACTCATCGTCGACCATGAAATTTAGGGTGACTATTCTATTTCAATCAAAGGGACGATATATCAACATCCATAAATGGAATGGAAAAAATCATTCCTCAACCTATCCATTAATAACATGTCACTCGTGACACACCCAATGTACTCTACTTCCTGCCAACATATGGCATGATAGTTTTCGTTAGTAAATCAAAGTGCGTGAGTCATAACACACATTAATGATAATATTAAAGTCTAAGTACCATTAGACACACTCGTAGATAGGAATATCTGATAACACCAAAACATGTGGAATTCCTACAGGCAGGTCTATTCTCATAACCTCCTATCTTGGAGATTACCAAGTGCGCACTTCATGAGAAGAAGTATCATCTACTTATGAGTACTCGCACCTAATGATCTGTATACTATGTGTCCCATCATAGTATGTCATCCAACCATAGAACTATATTTAAGAACATGTTCATATCACTTCAAGGTTCTCATCATAGTGGGGAACTGCTATGACCTTGTCAATACAACAAATACTCTAGGACATTATTACATCATAGTCATATAGAACAATGAAAAATATGTAATAAGATGTTTATTATTTAAATACATTAAATATTCATGTAATCAAAGGAAAAAAAGTTGGTTCTAGGACACTAACTCTAACAAACTCCCACTTGGACTAGATCCAATTGCCTACGACTTTCAGTCCGCTAGACCTCACATGATGATCATGTTTCTTTTGAGTCAAGGATTTAGACAAGGGGTCTACCACACCATCTTCTATGGAAATGATGATCACTGCAACTTCACCTATCTAAGAAAAATCCATCAAGATATGATACTTATGAAGTATGTTCTTTTTCCACTAATGCGACCTTGGCTCTTTTGGGAGATCCATCGTTGCAGTATTATCACAATAAAGTGTGGTGGAATATTTACTCTAGGTACCAAATCCATCTCTTGGATGAATCTTCCCATACAAATTGCTTCTTTTGATTCCTCAAAAGTTTCTATATACTCTGAGTCTACTGTAGAATCTGCGACCACACTCTGCTTGGAGCTCTTACAGCTCACAATACCTCCATTCAAAGTGAAGATGTATCCCGTCTACGAGTTCATGTCATCCTGATCAGTATGTAAACTAGAATCTGCATATCCTCTTATTACTATTTCATCATCTCCTACATAAACCAGAAACATATCCATAGTATGCCTCAGATACTTAAGTATAGTCTTGACTGCCATCCAATAGCGGTCACCTGGGTCATCTTTATATCTTCCCACCACACTTAATGCATAGGCGAAATCTAGCCTAGTACATAGCATGGAATACAAGACTAACCCAATTACTGATGCATATGAATTAATTTCAATTATATCTCTTTCCTCATGCATTTTAGGACACATTTTATTGGAAATATGAATGCCATGTGACACTGACAACAATCCCCTCTTGGATTGTTCCATACCGAATCTCTTTAGTATCTTGTCAATGTATGTACTTTGACTTAGGCCCAACAATCTATTGGATATATCATGATGGATCTAGATCCCAAGAATATATGCTGCCTTGCCTAATTCCTACATGGAGAAGTATTTATTCAACCATTCCTTAATAGACTATAAGACTGAGATCTCATTTCCAATAAGTAATATGTCATCGATATATACTATTAAAAAAATGACTACACTCCCACTAAACCATTTGTATACACAAGGTTTAAATTGGTTCTTTATAAAACAAAATTCCGTTATGGATTCATAAAAATGAATGTTCCATGATTCAAATGCTTCCTTTAATCCATAAATGGATTTTTTTCAACTTGCATATCTCATTGTCATCCTTTCGAGTCAAAAACCCTTCAGGTTGTGTCATGTAGACATATTCCTAAAGGTTCCCGTTAAGGAAGGATCTTTTGACATCAATTTTTCAAATCTTATAGTCATGATAAGCAGCAATGGAAAATATAATTCTGATGGATTTAACATTGAAACCGGTGAAAAGGTTTCATCGTAGTCAATGCCTTGACGCTTTTTGAACCCTTTTGCAACTAGTCATGCCTTATAGGTACTGAATTTTCTTTCCATGTCAAGTTTCTTCTTGAATGCCCATTTTCAACCAATAGTATTTACATCAATTGGAGGATCTACCAAAATAAAAACTTGGTTTTGGTACTTGGAATCCATTTTAGAATTCATGGCTTCTTACCACTTGGCAACATCTGTGCCACTTACTGATTCCTTTTAGGTTAGAGGATCATTATTATCAACTAATAATGAGTCACCATCCTTGGTAACTAGAAAACCATACCATTCTAGTTCTCTAACCTCTCTTGTATTCCTATGCAGTACTTGTGTCTCTAGAACAGATCTTTCTTCTACGGGGCTTTGTGGAATCTGCTCCTGTGCCAACTCTTGTGTACTGTGATCCTCAACTTCATCGAAGTCTATCTCGCTCCTACTATCTCTTTTGAATATGTATTCCCTATCAAGGAATATTCCATTTCTTGACAATATAATCTTTTTATATAAGGGGTCATACATATAATATCCCCTTGTTTTATTAGGGTATCATATAAAGGTGCACCTTGTGCCTCGGGGTGAAAGTTTTT
This sequence comes from Viscum album, assembly GCA_963277665.1. NCBI lineage: Eukaryota > Viridiplantae > Streptophyta > Magnoliopsida > Santalales > Viscaceae > Viscum > Viscum album. The sequence goes on from OY728121.1 coordinate 1,125,197,208, forward strand.
TACTTGAAGAGTCCTTAACAAATGCTTCGCTAACCCACACATGTAAATTTGACAACATGGCTTTTATTACACTCCAAAGCTCATATGGAATGCCATTTATCGATTTAGTTGGTACTTGCTTTAGTATGTGTGCTACTGTTTGTAACACATATCCCCAAAAGGATAATAGAAGACTTTCATGATTCATCATTGATCTCACGATGTCCAACAAGGTGTGGTTCCTCCTTTCACGTACACCATTCCACTAAGGTGTGTAAGGAGGAGTGAGTTGGTATAGGATCCCAAAATCATATAAATAATCAATGAAGTGTTGATTAAAATACTATCCACCTTGGTCTGAGTGGAGTTTCTTAATCTTCTTACCAAGATGGTTATCAACTTCATTCTTGCATTCCTTGAAATTATCAAAAGAATCTGACTCATACCACATTAAGTAGGTATATTCATATCTACTAAAATAATCAGTGAAAGTTATTAAGTATGAGTACCCACCCCATGACTCAACTATAAATGGTCCACACACATCAGTATGAACAAATTCAAGAATCTATTTGGCCCTTTCACCTTTCCCACTAAATGGGGATTTGGTCATTTTTTCTTGTAAACACATGTGACATAAACCAAGTGGTTTTAGTTCAAAATAATATAAATATCCATCTTGATGTAACTTTGTTAGGAATTTCTCATTTACATGACCTAGCTGGTGATGCCAAAGTTGGGTGTGGTATGATTCATGTGAAGTATCATTCTTATCAATTTTCATTACTTGGTTTGTGTAATTCAACACGTAAAGACCGTTGTATAAATGTTCCCTACCAAAACAAATTATATCATTGTAAAAAAGAAACATTCATTTCTAAACTTGAAAAAAATCCATCTGTATCTAGTTTGGATACAGAAATATTTTTTTTGATCACAGAAGGCACATAATAACAACCTTTTAACACCAAGATCATCCTAGTTGGCAATGTGAGGTGGTAGTCCCCGACAGCTACACTAGCAAGTGTAGCACCATTGGCTGCTCGTAGATCTACCTCCCCTTAGTCAATTTTCTTGAATATACTTGGTTCCTATATTTGAAAACATATGTGAGAACCACAAATAATATCCAATACCCAATTTGTAAAAACAGATAAATTTCACTCGATAACAAACGCACCTGAAGTTTCCACTTGCTTCTTTGGTTGGCTGTAGTTTTTCTTCCAGTGGCCCTTCTTGACACATGAGAAACAAAAAACTTCCTATTCCCTTACCTCCCCTTTGATCTTACTTTTATTGGAAGGGTGTGAAGAATATTTGTCCTTAATTCTCTTTATCTTCCCTTTACTATTATTCACCATAAGGACAGAAAGTTTGTTGGTATTCATATCTTTGTCCACTTAGAGAATGAGGATAATAAGATCAGATAGAGACTTCTCAATGTTGTTTATATTGAAATTAACAAAAAAACTAGAGAATCTATGAGGGAGTGATGCGAGAATGAGATTGATACCCATTTATTTAGGGAGTTTAAACCCTAGAACCTCCAGGTTCTCAATGTAGCCAATGAGCTTGACTACGTGAGGCCCAACTAGGAACCATCTCCAAGATTACTCTGAAAGATTACCTTGGATATCTCAAACCTTTCCTATCTTTCTCTCTCCTGGCAAAGACCATAAAGGTGCTTGATCATGCTATACGTATCCATGTTTTCGTGATACTTCACGAGTTCACTAAACATTAATGAAATCATAAAACATTGAAAATCAACCACATCATTCATATGTTTCTCATAAACCAGAAAATCCTCATCACTCACCTCTTTAGTAGGAGGATCAGGTAATACTGACTCTAGCACGTAAGACTTCTGTTCATGGTGTAGAACAACTCGAAGGCATCTAAACCATTCCTGGAAGTTACTACCGGTGAGGATTTTGTCTTTATCCAGAATTGATCATAGGGATAGTGTGGTTTATCTTTTCATTTTATTCTACAATTAAAAGAGAAGATTATTAGTACTTTCTTGATTACATTTTATGAGAAATTATAAATTAATTTTATTAAGTAACCCACTATTTTATCAATTCCCAATTGCCATCACCATTGAACTCAGAATGTCTAGTTTCTTGGACATTCTAGTGAAAGGATCCATATTCCCTTCGCATAACCCAAAAAAGGGTTGGTCAAGTTATTTGAAGGTATTTAGCTAGTAAATTCTTCGCCAACTGCGGGCTTAAAGCTCTTTGTTCCATTGAGTGGAATCCCCAATCCTAAAATCATGACTTGAATTTCCTCAACACTTGCCTCTAATATTACACCAAGTCTAGCAAGGGACACTCCTCTTGATGTAATATGGTTAAGTCAACCCAAAACTTTCATAAGGGATTCATGTATAAAAGTAAGTGTCCCAACAAGGGTTGGTCAAACACATAGTTTTATTGAGTCATTCCCTTAATCAAGTAATAGAAAGCTTAGTCTGACTTAATATTTTATTGAGGTATTTTTTATCTCTTATACATGAATTTTTTATTATATTTATCACATGCTTGTTAATATTAAGTGGAACTTACTTAAGTGATTAACCATGTAATGATAATATTTATGCATAATACTAGTTTATTTTAGTTCCATATTTTATGCTTGTTTAATTCATTAATTATGTGATCGTGAAAACACATCCATAATTATAAACCATGCAACCGACAGAAATGAAATAAAGTAAAGTGCATGATTATGAGATTTTCTAATGGTTATTTTATCAAGCAGTTGATAAACTAACCCTAACCTAGGGTATAAACACCTTGAAACTTTTGGGTTCGTATTTAAAACTTTCCACCTATCCACCTTTGTATCTCCTAGTATTGGTTTCATCTCGGCTCTAACTTGAATCGCCTCCACTATCTTAGGAGATCCATCCATTACATATACTTTTTAACGCACATGCAGGTGAGGGGTAAAAGGGGGTTTACATAAAAGAAACCATGGACACATATGCCCTATATATTAATGAGAAGATATGGATTGTAGGCCAATAATTTAATTTAACAAATAAATTAAAAGGGAAACCATTCACATACAACGGTCTGGTCTAGATCATGATCATCCATATACATGCAATGAGTTACAGAATTAATAAAACTAGGATTCAATTATTTAATCATTCTTATTAAGATAAATTATGCTCGAATCGATTAATTATTATCTTTAATTAATCAATCATTTTATCTTAATTCATTTTCTAAATTCTCTTGATATTCTTATCCTTGCACATAAATGTACCTTGGAGGTAACTTGGTGAATACCTATTTGAATCTACCCAACATGTATTATATTTGTATACCATTTTACTCTTCTAACATATGGCATACATGATGCTTCAATTCATAGTGTAACAAGATGTAGTACGATTTGTACATGATAATTAGTTCTGAACATTACACAAACCTTAAAGTTTTAACTTTTTGTAATTTGGTAAAGTACTTGGTATGTAGTTCTGACTATACAGCATGTACTACCTTCATTGTCTTTCCCGAATTACACACCTAGGGAATTAGAGTGTGAGGCATACTTTGTATATTTCAGAGTACATGGCGTGTCTAGTGGGCCACATGCTGTGTTGTATTTGTGTTACACAGTTACCGGTCAGCTCAATCCATGTATGGGATACACAGATTGGCCCCTGACCCTAAGGGACTACATGCCGTGTCCAATGGGTCACACAACGTGTAATCCGGTAAGTGTGTGCCTATATGTCTTGGTCAATACGCGGTTTAAAATTAATTACACCACATGTAATAAATGCACATGACTTGAGTAATTTACGAATTACTCATGATGAGCTGAATACAACTACATGACATGTAGTCCAGATTACACGACGTGTATGGTAGAGAACACAACATGCACATCTGAACACACAATGTGTACTTTCATGTCACCTAGACAGAATCGTCGGCTCCTCTTGATGAGTTTGTTCCTTTAATTTTAATAAAAAAAATATTCATTTTTTTTAGATCTGTGAGAAACAAAAGAGGAAGAACAGATCTCAAAATCCAGATTACAAGAATGATTAACATTGAATTTAAAAATAAATTATTAAATCGTAAATCATCAGTAAATTATTTAAATAATTATAAATGATGACGATCTCCCTATGATGCCACTTGAAGGATCCGAACATAGTGGAAGTGTGGAGGTTGGTGGGGCCCAAATTTTCCTTTTCCATAATCAAATACCAATATGAGATCAATACGATGATAAACTCTAGTACCCATGGATTAAGATCAATGATCTAGACAAAAGAAGAAAAGGGCATTGGATCCTAGAGAGGGGATCTTGCACATCATGTTCATAATTAATTTAAATAATTTCTGCAGAAATTAAATACATGTATCTTTGATACTTTATTCATTAATGATGTTTATTGTCCGGAATGAACCTTCCGAATTGTCTCATTACACCTGTGAGGATTCAAACCAGAATCCCACTAGTGGTGATCCACACATGTTCCGATGGCCTCTGATCAACACCACTCATTCTTCAGGTGCTAGCACAGAGAAGTGAGTTTCTTGAATTGGTCATTCTTGATTGGTTGTTCTTAAATATTGAAGAACATCTCTCATTCTTAAGAGGGGAGAGGAGAGGATTTGAGATAGAAATTGTTTTGGCTAAAAAATTCTCTCACCACTGGAAATCCGGTTCACCAGGCATAATGACACAATAGACATACCTGTATGTTTAACAACATGGGGTTTCGATTATAATATTTAATTGCGTAATAACAATTAAATACATTCATAGCCTTAGAGAAAACCAATGTTACATAATAACAATAACAACACCATTATTCTTGGTGCGCCAACTTGCGCAAAATTGAATCATAAATGAAATATCATGCCACATAATGATAGAAAAATTATTATTATTTTGTATAGTTCTAACTAGTTAAATAATTATTTACCATCTTGTAAATAATTATTTTACTACTGGATCGGCCTTAGTCTGCTCGAAATCCACTTCTATTTATTGAACACCTGAATAAATAAATAAATAATTTATTCTCTTAAAAAAATATTTTATTTACAAACTAGTAAATAAATATTTATTAAATGCTCAATAAAATAAATAAATAAATATTATTTAATTTATGCGATCATTTTAACGTGACTAAAATTATTCCATGATCTTGAGAATAATATTTATTCCATTAATTAAATTCAAATAAAATTTAATCAAGATCACAAGAAACACTTAGTGTGTAACCCTCTAGGATTCTTTCTTGTTGGCATTAGGAGGGCTTACATAAAGTCCAAGAGTACTGTCTAAAAATGGGTCAAGGAACCCAAGAGAAAGAACTTAAAGTTGCAATGAAGATATCCATATATGAATGATCAATATGTAATATAATCCCTTTATCTCAATATCTCATCAAGAAGGTTTCATGATAGTGTCATCAACCTGTTTTCTTGACACGTCTTTCTTTGACTACTTGAAATAAACTCATCGTTACACCATGACCATGGAATTTAGGGTGACGATTATATTTTAATCAAAGGGCCAAGATATCAACTTCCATAAATGGAAGGGATGAATCCTTACCCGACTTATCAATTAATAACATGTCACTCATGACACACCTAATGTACCCTACTTCCTATCAACATATGGTGTGATGGTTTTCATCAGTAAATAAAAGTGTGCAAGTCATGACACGCATTAATGATAATCTTAAATTCTAAGGACCATTACACATGCTCGCAAATAGGAATATTTGATGACACCAAAACATGCAGAATTCCTACAATTGGGTCTATTATTATAACATCTCATCTTGGAGATTACCAAGTGCGAACTTCATGAGAAGAAGTCTCATATGATTATGAGTAATCAAACCTAAATGTCTGTATACTATGTATCTAATCATAGTATGTCATCCAAACACAAAACTATATTTAAGAATATTGTCATAGCATTTCAAGGTTCTCATCATAGTGGGGAACTGTTATGACCTTTTCAATGTGATAAATACTCTAGGACATTATTACATCATAGTCATGCATAATAATGAACAATATGTAATAAGATGTTTAATATTTTAATAAATTAAATATTCATATAATCAAAGTATAAAAATTTGGTTCTAGGACACCAAATATAACATCAGTTTCCCTAACCGAAGTGGTGGAGTAGCATTTATAAACACAAAATTACAGAATATAATATAGCTCACAACCATACTACGGGAATAAACTAGTCTTAGAATCAACTATAGCTAATGTATCTCAAACTCCCAGCTACCACTGCTAAGAATAGATATCCTATAAGAACACAACCATTCAAAGAGATTTTTTAAATTACTTATCTCTTTTTATCAATTTCACTTTACATTAATTAATTATTTAAACATTAATTAACCATTATCAATTCCACATTACATTTCATTAGCATCACAAAAAAGTTATATCCCCTCCGACATAACCAAACCAAGTCCATAGTTCCTTTAAATTGTATGCTCAACATTGAATCCCAGCAAGCTCCAACCCCATGGGTTAACATCATTTATTAAATAATTTATTAACAACATCATCACTTTTCCATAATTCCCAAGCAATATAGAAATGCATTCGAAGCTACCAAACTTAAGGGGCTCAACACGGTGAGTAGGTGAACTACTCATCAAGTCTTCGCCACCTGTATCAAGAGTATAGACCCATCCATACTCAATAAGCTAAATACATAAAGCATGTGTCATACCTCGTGTGTCTTCACCTCTTTTGGAAGGAAAGTAAGAAAATCCAGCTGCCTCAAGCAGTGGGAAAAGTAAAGAAGATAAAAACAATAGATTCAACAAGCATTCGACATTCACATCCTACCCATTTCATTATCTCATATGTGCTACCCAACACCCACATGCATAAACTGATGCATCTCACCACTCTAGGCGTCAAATACTACCACAACTACTGGGCCACCCTGCCCCACATATCATAACAGCCATCCAGGCTCACATCACAATATAAGAAGCAGCAAAAACAACAACAAAGAAACTGGGATCCTGTCCCCAAGAATGGAATTCATCCTTCACACACTATGATCTCTCATGGATCCAAAAAACAAGTCACTCAGCCTTACAGGAAAGAGGGTAACTCAAAACCCTATAAGGCATTATCGTTTATCAAACAACTAGTTCTTTAATCCATCTTGAATTAACTGATTCATTATTAGTAGGTTCCAACTATGGGAAACATAAATATTAAGCTATCATAGCTATCATAAATTAATTAAATAGTTAATTTAAATGCCTTTAATCCCTTAGAAACAAGCATCAACATGCATTTGGTTTATCAACCAATTTAATTAAACATGCACATCTACATCAATTGATGGTCAATAATTTACAACAATAACTAGATTCATTTACATTCCTCTTTGTATTTATCCAATTAATTTATAATTAATCCCGGATTTACATTCTTTACCAATTCCATAAAGAATGACATGATAAAATGAAAATCATAGATATCACATGATCTATAAATAAATAGGAAAACCATTATCATGATATAAAGAAATAACATATGATCGATTCCAATTATTTAATCGAGTTCAAATATTTATTATGATAATTTCATTGTGATCTAGTGGATAAAACATGACAATTCTACAATTTCATGTAAAATAATATAGAATACATGAATCCCCTACCTCAAAATGTTCTTGACATTATTTACATGAGAACATGACAACACAATGGATCATGATCACCTCTCTTGGAAGACTGCATCCACCCGAGGATGTAGAGACACCACCACACCAACCAACACCCAAGAAAACTCCCTTAGAAACATGGAGATCCAATGACATAACATGAAAAGGAGAAATAGAAGGAGAGGAACCCAGAATAATGGTGATAGAACATACCTTATATCAGAGACATATCAACACTTCCTTATTGCACCAAAACATGGGGTGCACTTATAGTAGAAAGACTCCAAGGAAAATGATCCAAGGATTACAGTTTGATCGTATGACTCCTATGGGGGGAATAAATCTGGGAATCTAGTGCTACGGGAATACAAAGAAGGAAGAATAAGGGAGGAAGATATCTTAACCCTTTTGAAAATCTAAACAGAGCAGCCATTTAATATAAGATTTAGATTTTCCATTAAAACCAGATCTCATCAAAACTATGAGTTTAGACCAAGTAAAAGCATCTAGACCCTTAGAAATATTAATATAGGAGTTATGGGATTTTAATCGGACTTAAATATCTTAAAACAAGGCCTTGAATTCGTTTTATGTCAAAGAAAACGTTAAAGGGGAAAAAATATAGGAAGCTGGAAACACTGTACACTTACCGACCTGGAAACACTATACACCTATCGATAGATGAATCACCAATAGTTGGAAACACTATACACCTACCAATAGATGACTCACCGATAGCTGGAAACACTGTACACCTACCAACAACACTATTCACAAATGACTCACTGATAACACTGTTCACAAATGACTCACCGATATCACTGTTCACAAATGACTCACTGACAGCACTGTTCACAAATGACTCCTCGACAACACTGTTCACAAAACTAGAAACACTATTCACAGAACTAGAAATCTTTCAATGTGTTGGGAATATTCCACCTTGACCTCCCAGAACACCTCAAACACCCAATTTTCACAAAGAAATGAACCAAAAAGGTCCAGACCATTACAATCCATTCATTGTAGCTCCTTGGACTTCCATCTGGCAGCCCCTATAGAATTTTTGACTTGGGTGTTCGCCTTTCACTACAGTGATGTGTACTTCCTGTACGGTTGGTGGAATAGTGAATCATCTTCCTCCTTTTTTAGCCTATTTTTGGGCCAGGGTTTCTTAGTGAGAAACTTTGAGAAACTCTTTGTAATTGTTCTCTTGAATAATAGTGAATATTATACCTCTCTATAGATGTAGAGATTATTCTCAAACCACGTAAATATTTGTGTCCTGAGTGTTACTTTTTTCCCTTTTACCCTTCTTTAAATCATTGTTTTATAATTGCGAATCTATGCATTTATGAACCAGCCTCCATATCCCATCGTGCTGCTCCAGCTTGATCCACTCCAAATATATACTCAATTTTTACAGTAGAAATAATGTTTACATGCACAACAGAATGCCTATGTAGGGTGTAATAAATATATATTAGCAGGGTATCATCAATTTCCCCTGATATAAGTCTTCATATATGTTCATATGTATGAGGAAAATAAATAACAGAATCAACACACACAAGAATGATCATTGAGTCATCATGCGCTAATTAGACCACCATGACATCCAACTATATCTTATTCGAATCATTCCAGAAATAATCTATCTCATGCCACAATTCCTGAACCATACCCAATGAATCTGGGTAGGGTACCATATCATGCCTCAATCTCTACTCTCATCCTTAAGGTAGGCCTCATATCAACTACTCAACCCATCCCCTCTCAAGGGAGGTTGTATAACAAGTACACAATCCAACCCCTCTTAAGGAAGGCATCACATACCCATGCTAATTCCCTCTTTGGGAAGGCCTCACATAAAATAACTAACCAAACCCTTCTCCAGGGAGGGTGCACATCAAGTACCCTGACCATCCCCTCTCATCCGGGGAGGCCACACATAAAGTACACCGACCATCCCTGCTCACTCAGGATATGTCATACATAAAGTACCCTAGCTATCCATGCCCACTCAAGAGATACCATACATAAAGTACCCAACCCACCCTCTTTTAAGGGGAGGGTTCACATAAAGTACCCAACCACTACTCGCTGATGCATGTTAGGATGCACATTATGTACCCACACCAACCCTTCTCTAGGAAGGCGACACATCAAGGCCCAAACTATCCCCTCCTCCGCAGTGGAGGTCACCCATAAACATTTGGAAATATCACCAAGAATATCCTAACCACTACCCTCTCACTCAAGGTATGTTACATCCATCCAGTCTCATCATCCAATATACACACAGTTGATTACACGCAAACAACATCAAATCGGGAACACAACCTGTCCCATAAGCTCACTAGCTCATCATGTGGGTGCTCATCACTCATTGTAATGCCCAAGATTTTAATATATATTTTTATTTAATTAAATGTTTTGTTTAATATATTTATCCACATTAAAAATAAAACTAAAACTAATAATGATACATTTTATTAAGATAAAATTATATTGAACGATATCATTTTATGCATAAAAATGTATTTTCCTAAAAAATTGCCTTTTTAGGCGCTATGTATTTTTATTTTAAGAAACTAAATATATTATTAATTAACAATGATAAAATATAATTTTAAAACTAATTTAATTAATAATTGATAGTGAATAAGAATAAGAATAATTATTTTTTTAAAGTCATTTTCTTATAAAAACAGTTTTCTTTATATTTTATATTTTTATTTAAAATTCAAATCCTTACATTTTATAATTTGAATTTTAAAAAATTAACTTCATTTTTGGATTTATCATGTTAATATTTTCTTAGTATGAAAACTTGGGATCTTCCTGAAAATATTGATTTTTAGACAAATAGTTTAATATATCATTTTTACAAATATCAGGACTTTTATGACATTATTAGGATATAAGAACTACATAAAAATTTATGAAACATTTTCCAAAATCAAAGAAGAATTTAATAAATAACATTATACATTTAAAATATTAATTTTAATTAATGAAACCTATGATCAACATTTTGCAACCAAAGTACTTTTTTTTCTTCTAAAAACCGTTTTTATATGCTAAAAATTTATTATTTTAGAATAATTTTATATCCCTTTTATAAATTTAAAATTATGATATGGTTTTAATATTTTTAATTAGAATACAAAAATAATCTAATAAGAGTAATTTTATTTTTAGTTATAAAATAATTACCGAGGGTAAAAAAAAGTTACATGGGTAATTGTAAATCTTGGTAAAAGTTAAAACTAAGGAGAAAACACCTTAAATTCCTCAATATTGTTTCAAATATGTGTGTATGAGAGGTTTTATAGACAAAAAATATTTCCCTCTCCATTATTTCTAACTTTTGGAGTGTAACACTCAGACCTGAATTATTGGGTCCAAGTTGAAGTGCCACATAACCTCATGCACACCTCCTCATACGCGAGAGGATGTCGACTAGCGGTGATGGTCTAAAGTAATGCATGTAAATTACACCATCAACAATCACATCCATCAGAGGATAATAAAACCTAAATATAATCCAAATAAAAAACATAACGGAATATAAAACATATAAGTGTTATAGTAGATGTCATGAAAAGTCACAATAATAAAATCAACCCGACCCCAATGTGGCAGGTCAACAAGTACAATAAGAATAAATAAATAAATAAATAAAAGTGTTGTGTTAGACATACAGAGTTTTTACTTGTTCCAAATCCATCCATTAACTCCAAGCTCCTCAACAACCTGTCATAGGGCCCTTTCCCTTCTCTGGATCCCTAATCATGAAGTCTGCACAAGAACCAAGATACTTGTGCTAGGTGTGAGTATAAACCCAGTGGGACACCACTAATGTGTTTTTATCATAAGCACACATGTATATGAAATTTTATGTCATGATGGAAAAGTTAATTCTCACTCAATCACACAACCAATCATGTGCTGAGAGATCATGCACTAACCAAGCTGCCACGAACCTCAACCGTACCAACATCAGTGCCACGTCATAAGAATATCAAATGTAGCTGACTTCATGACATAGATCATGCCATGTAATTATGTATGCTTTTAAGGATAATTTTTTTCCACCTTTAAGGAACAACTCACATCTGAATTTAAGGGAAAGAATCACCCATGTCACATGACTACCTGCTTTCCTTTGATGGCACACATGCATGGCATGCCCAAACAGTGGAATCTCTCTTATACACAAGGATGTTCCCCATTGGTAGATCATACCTAGGCATATGGAAACTCTTCTAATGGAGAATGACATCCCCTTGGGCTAAACATGCCAAGATAAGGTACTAACCATCCTATGTAGAGACACAAACAACAAGTCATGTTGCCCGAACTCCCCCTCTAAGGAGTTGGCTCAATCATTTAGGGACACCTATAAACCTAAATACTGAAATAGAGAATCCACTGACTATTTGAAAATCTACATAAAAGGATTAACATAGAAAATAAAAATGTATTATAAGAAATAATTCCACAGGATATGAAAGGTACATAATGTAATGTCCCGACCTATAAGCCACTAAACCGGTGCTCCATGCCAATTCACCACAAGGCCTCAAGTGAACCTCCCCATATACTAGAGGCTGCAAAATAGCAGCGAGGTCTTAGGGTGTGATAGTGGGGATACTATCACCTCATACAAGAGTAATAAAAAGGGGTAAATAACTAAGTATCATACACAAAAGAAAGTAAAAAGAGTGCAAAAGCAATAAACAAATGAAATAGAACAAGTTGTAATAATAAAATGCTGTAAAAGCCCGAACATCTATGAAATGCAATACAACACTGGTCACCCATTGGGATGACCATATATATACAAGTACAAAAGAAACATAAAGTAAAATTACATGGCTCAACAACTAACTCTGAGCCAACCCACGTACCCGATCTCCATACACTGTCGAACTACACCATCCCGATCAGTAGAACCAATTGAGAAGCTCTGCTCGATCATGAAACACTAGGCCTCATCACTATCCCCCATGAAACTCATGCTCAACATAAAAAGAAGACATAAGTTCTACACATACACTGAGGTGCATGTGAAGGGGTGAGAAATAATCTCAGTAGGCCACCCCGATAAGAAACCTATAACTGTGCTGCTAAAAGTGTATGCAACAACAATGTGCTCAGCCTAGCTGAAACACAACTAAAGGAAGTAAACCAAACATGAAACCATAGTCAAACCTAGGTTCTTTAATCCCTATCAACTGGGAAAGTGCCACCATGGATGTCCATATCTATATATGTATACATGTATAGTCCCATACCTATAAACATATACATAAATATGAATATTCATGAGTATGTGAATCAAATAACAGGAAACCACATCAGTAGTCAATCCTTGGGACCATAAGCCCAATTGAATGGAAATCATGTGCAAGTAAATTGATTTTAGCATCGTTCTACTCAATACATGTATCATTAAGTTTATATCTGGGTTCGTAATCCCATAAACATGTACCTTCTTCAGCCAACACCAGAATTGTATCTATGAGAAAGCTACATCACCATAGGGGGAAACTGATCCTACACCTAGGTTCACTCGTACTCACCTCCAATCACAACTAGATTGTTGTATACCAACGGTCAACCCCGTTAAGAAGGATACCATATACCGATGGTCAAACCTGACTGATTTAGAAGAGCGTAATCATTCCAATCATATAACATCTAGCCTATGAGCCCGTCCAAGGAATTCCTACATGGGAATCCAAATATCACTCAAGGCGTAGGAGTCATCAACCCACTGAGCTCGTACAAGGCATCCCTCAATTGGATCCAAGTATCACTCAGGGTACATAAGTCTATTAACCACTAAGCTCATCCAAGATATCCCTCAACTGGATCCATGTATCACTCAGGGTATAACCATATCCAAATAATGAGCCCATTCATGGCATCCCTCAACTAGATCCATGACTCACTCAAGGTTTAATTATATTCAATAGTACACTAATACCATCCAAGGCATTCCTAAAATGGGAATCCATGTATCAATTAGGGTACATAAATAAACATCCCAATGAGTCCGTCCAAGGAATTACTACAACAAGAATCCATGTATTACTCAGGGCATACAAGTCAACACACAAGGCTCAATAACTGAGTCCTAGGTAATACCTATGTTACCTATAAAATATCATAAATAACATGGATCATAAGCTAGATCCTAGGAGAGTACGTATAGGCATACCAACAAACAATAAAGATGCCTCGCGTTAGGCTCAATAGACACCAACCAGGAAGCACCTCTAGTAACACCACTGCATCATCAAAACCAATTCAGATATAAAAAAAAGAGTTTGGGTGGACCGAACACCCAACCCAACACTACATACACAACTCTATGGGATTACAAGTTTGGAATGGGTTCTAGGTGACACCTGAACACCATCTCTACCCAAACCCGATGTAACAGCTCAAGGTCGCTCAAACCATGGGCACCCACGGGGTCCCTCAAGTCAAACAATGAGGAGGCATCCTACTTGGGATCCTCCTGGTAAACATGAGTGAAGGAATCCTACACGAGATCCTTAGTGAAGGGTAATGGAGGAATCCCTCATGGGATCCTCAAATTAAGAACAACAGAGGCATCCTACAATAGGGATCCTCTCAAAGGAAAATAGGGGAGAGAACCTACAAGGGACTCCCTAGGTCAACACATAAGCAAAGGCATCCCTCAGGGGATCCTTGGAAGTATCCGGTGTCCCAACATCGTAGTCCATAAGGGAAAATCTCACAATGGGGAATTACTCAAAAGCATAGGTTACATGAGATAGCTTAAAACTCATCTCATATCAAAGGTCTCAACTAGGTTGGTCTGAACACCCAACCTATCATATACGCCAAGTCTCACTCCCAGGTGACAACTGAACTTGATAAATGGAGTAATAACCTCCCCATTTATATATAAACTCCAAAACACCATTTGTATGACCTCTAAATGTCAATAGGATTCCACCATTGCGATCTACGTGGAAAAACGCTCAAAATGAACTACTCACATGCCCAAAATGGTCAACTAGTGAAAAATGTACTATTCACCATAACGATCCTAAGTGGGGCCCACACATGATTTCGGTTTTAGCACCTTAAATCATTCTATAAACGTATAACTTTAATTCAGGGTTGCAAATCTGCTGACGGTACATCAAACGGACATCGGACACAGAAGATGCGTCTGATTCAATAATCACCAAATAATAATAATTAAAATATCATTCTTATTTTGGATGTTTCATACCACCGAGCATCTTTCCCAACAAAAAAATTTCTCCAACTGGCCTCAAAAGGTCCTCTTCAAAGTAAGGGTTGTGTGGCTACATATGACACACAAAACGAACCCCTGGATTGCAAGTTACAGGGGTTTAAAGAACCCCCAGACAAAAATAGGCTAGACAAAGTACATGGCATGTACTCTGAAGTACATGGGGTCAGCCTGTTTAGTAGTACATGATGTGTAAGTTACTATACATGGAATTTACTGTTCAAAAAACACTCTCCTGTGCATGTTTTCACCCGAAAACGCCCATGTTCCACTACACGGCGTGTACTCCCAGTACACAGTGTGTACTATTCAAAACCACTATTCTGTGTTTTATTTCACACGTTCAGACACACAGAAAACCACTACATGTAATGTAATTAAGAAAAATTCTTCTTCCCCAAATGGGAAGAACACACGGTGTGTTCCCCTGGAACACATGCTGTGTAACTTGGGTTTCCCAATGGGAAATCCTTCAAATCGCCCGAAACCCCTGTTTTCACCCCTAAAACAACAGATCGAGCCTCAAGGGGCCACAAGAAATAAATATAAGGATTTAAAAAGTTAAAAAAACATGTTTTAAGGGTAGATATGGTGAAAAATAAATAGCCCTACCTTTGGGCGGAAACCGCCAAAGCTTCGGTTGATTTCACCATCCACGGATGTTGCACGCCGACTCAGCGTGTCGAGAGCTTCAAAATGGTACCCCTCTCGACTTCCGTCTCTATATCTTTATTTATCTCCCTTTTCCCCCATAGGAAATGGAAAAGAATAAGAACATAGTAGGCATGTGCAAGGAGGAGGAGGAAATAAAGAGGAAATGAAAAGAAGAAAAGAAAAGAAAGAAAAAGGGGATCGACCCGGCCCCGACGCCCGACTCGAGTTTATGATCCACCTAGGCTAAACACCCCATTACAGACTCAAAAATGCATAAGGAATATCAATAAGATTCTCCATTTAAAAGTTATATCCAAATTAACCTGTGTGAATAATTTAATATTTAATTTAATAATATTAAATATTAAATATTCTGCTAAAATTCAAACAGCTCAGATTTCCACCAAACTTCTATCCTAGGGTAAAAACCCTATTTTGGGACCAAAAGAGCAGTCAGAAAAATTATTCAAGATCAACTGGTAGGGTAAAAAGACCATTTTAACCCTCATGAGCATCCAATAACAAAAATTAAAATTTCTGCTCAAATTTGTAGTCTTGAAAAACATTGGTCCTTACACATAGGTAAGGTACAACATAGAAAGGAATAATCATGGAATATTAAACATTCCACGATTATGAAATATTATATAAATAATAAAAAACATAGAAATGAACACACAATCCATCCAAACCAGGGTCTTATAAGCCACCCTATGCATGTTATGCATATCTATCAAAGAAGGGTATCTTACCTTGGAATAAATGAAAACCAAACATGTCAAAAAATTACATACAAATTATCAATATGGTAATGAATCACTACCTCAAACTCATTGAAATCCAAATCCAAGATCTCAAAGGAATTATAACCCACACCATGTTGCACACCATCCAGAACTAACTCAAAAGCCAAGAAATCCTATAACTAATCCCAATTTATTAAGAAAGAGGTTCTATATTGATATCCATGAATATTCTTATCCAAATGGGTTCATACCACACTAGAATAGATCATGAGATCCACCAACATTTCAAGATCTAATATTGATTAATGAAAGGCCACCAACACACTAGATCCATCACTAATCTGTTCACGATCCAAAATTTCATCTTTATGTCATATCATATCAGAATCCATAGATATGGCCATGAAATGTCATATCTATGATTTATTTCAAGGGAAGAAGGGTAGATTTATAAGAAACATGAAGAATGAGTGAAGATACATCTCACACCTTGATTTCCCTTGATCCAACACCACTAGATCCACTAGAATCAGACTAAGAAGGGATGATATTCATTGACGAGAGACTCTAGAGTCCCTTGGTTTGATAGCCCTAGGTGTAGGAGGAAGAGTGATATAGAATAGAGAGATTTTAGTCCATAAAATAGGAATTAAAATCATTAATATCATGTGCACACTGTTTGGTCACACGGTTTTTCAAACCGTGCACCAACCATGATTTTTCCACTAGGACAAGTTGTATAGTTACCTTGGAAAAGCTAAATGGTTTGGTAAACCATAAACCTCAACCGTTCTTGGGTTACATGGATACCTGGTAAATTTTTCATGATTTGATAAACCATATGCCTTAACCATTCTCCACCCCATGTGCCTCATTCACAAGCCACATAGTTTCCCAGAGAATTAACACATTTTGATCAAACTATGCTCAAATTATGCACCCAAAAAAAGCTACCAAAACTCTATAAAACCAACTAGAAACCCCTAAAAATCACCCTAAACAATTCATAGTTCAAAACACACGAGTAAATGTTGAAATTTACTCATAACACACCTAAAGAATCTGAGGCTATTACATGAAGCTACATTCCTTGAATAGTGACTGATCCTTATATATTATTACTAAAATGTCACTCCCATCACTTATAAAAAGTGACTTTTGTAACATCCAGAGTCCAGAGCCCCTCCACTGGTTCCCCGTACTCGGTTCGCCACATGACCTCAAGCGCGTTTCCCTGAACGCCAGAGGATGCCGACTAGAAGCGAGGGCCTTAGTGAGTCAGTGGGTAAACTATGCCCTCATTCGGTAAGGTATACAAGGTAAGAAAACAACAATAAACAGCGGAAGCAGTAAACAACATGCATAGAAACAGAAACCAAACAGTAGAAGCAATGTAGATATATAACTATGATGACAATGATGTAGCAGGTACAAGTATCTAAGGAAACAAAAAACACAACAACGTTCTAAAATACAACTGAAACCAAGTGAAAAATAAACAAAGTAAGCTCCTCAGCATCGCGAGCCACGGCTCGGTCCCATGCTCCCCATCTCCTGGTGTAATCAAGATCCTGAAGTAGAAGGGTGCTTGCCCTTATCTATACCTGCAGCAACATAGTCTGCTTGGGCCCAAAAGCATGGCCCAAACAGGGTGTGAGATACAATCCCAGTAGGCAATCACCCAAATATTTGTGCCTAATAGTCAATGAATACATGGCAGTAATAAAACAAGAAGCAGTAAACAGAAAAGCACAAGCAGCTACAATCCACAGTTCTGGCAAACAATGTACACAAGTAAACAATCAGCAACAGGAAGAAAAAAGGCAACCCTCTGGGTATCTCTCAAAGTCTAACCCCTATGGTTCAACCTCTAAGTACTGGAAACCCTCTCGGAAGCACACACAGTCTCACCCCTCTGGTTCAGCTACGTAATTAAGCAGACTCTCTGGGGAAGCACTCACCATCAATTCCCCCTATTGTCTCGTATCATGATAAAGGCTCTCTGGGGAAGCACTCAATGTCAATTCCCCATGTGGCCCGCGTTGTAATTAAAAGACACTCTGGAGAAGCCCTTCCGTCAATTCTCCCTTTGGTCTCGCATCGTGATTAAAAGACACTCTGGAGAAGCCCTTTCGTCAATTCTCCCTTTGGTCTACTACTCTAGGTTCTCACAGTCCTGAGTAGAACTAAACATGCTCAGCGCATGTATATTGTCCAAGTAAACCTCAAGAACTACTTTTCTATCAACTAAGGCTCAACAGCAATAATAAAACAACAGTTCCACTATCCTACGACTAGGCATGGCAACTGGAAAAATGCCAAACAGGTAGAACAAGCATGGCAAAGCAATCTGAGCACAAACAAAATACTCTAATCACAAGAAATAACCTCTACTAAAGCAATCAAGAAAAGAAGGCAAGCAACAAGGGAAAAACAAGAAACACGCAATACCCTGTTCAGGGATATTGGTGGAATTGCACAAAATATTCATCAACTTTCTACGGAAAGGCACAAACCACCTACCTCGATCTGAGGAGATCGATATACGTGAACCTCAACGAAAGATTCCTCCTAGAACAACATAGATCTGAGAAAACGCACAAAACTTTCATCCCATGATAACTTGTAAACGAGGGGGAATCAAGAAACAAGGCTAAAGTAGAAGGAAGAACTCACCGCTGCGATTCCAACGTAATCGACCGTGCTCGAATCGGAGAACGGACGACGAGGCAGAAGTTCATCGAAGATCCGGACGTACGGTCTCTCTCGAACGGATGAAAACTGAAGAAGAAGATGGTTTTGGGGGTTAGGCGAGACCCCGGTCCGTTTAATGAAAAAAAAGAAAGTACACGGCGTGTACTTCTTGAGTACACGACGTGTACTTCAATTTTTCCATACTCCGAATTAACCGGCCTCCACCTCAGCCTTACACACCGTGTGTGTGTGGCCCGGACATGGCCAGCACACGGCTTTGGGCCGGGGAAGAGTACACGGTGTGTACTCAGAAAGTACACGGTGTGTACTTCGGAAATTTCCAGAAAATTCATTTTTCTCAAAAACTCCAGAAAAAGGAAAAATGTACCAGAAAAGAAGATCCGGGTTCTTACAAACTTCCCCCCTTAAAGAAATTTGTCCCCGAATTTACCTAATGAGTCGGAGAAGAAGAAACCCCAAACAGATCCGGCCATTGCGATCGTACATTGGCCTCCCTCTCCCAGGTCTCGTCCTGTACTCGCCCGTGCTGCCATAGCACTTGTACCAGAGGAATAGACCGCCCGCGGAGAACCTTCGTACTACGATCGACAATCCATATAGGATGTTCCTCGAATGATGCATCCGCTTCAAGCTCAACTTCCTCGGGTTGAAAGACGTGAGAAGGGTTTGAAAAGTAACGTCGGAGTTGAGAGACGTGGAAGACGTCGTGCATGGCCCAATACCTCTGAGGTAGCTGCAAATGAAAGGCAACCGACCCAACTCTCTCCAAGACCTCAAAATAGTCCGACTGTCACGACCCGTCCTCGGGGCCCATGTCGTGACTACCCCAAGCCCGCCTTCCATAGGCCAGGGGCTGGCGACTAGCACCAAGGCGTAATTCCTGGTAAACAGGGAAGGCATTGCCTTTGTAAAGTAAGCAAACACCACAGAGCAAGCAAGCAGTAGAAGTAAACACTAAGTAAAAACTGGGTACAACAGTAAGTGCAGGAAAGTAAGTGGGCTAGAAAACAAACCCAAACTGAAAGTAAAGTACAATTGGAAAGGAAAAACAGCAACTGAAAAGTAAAGCCGCAGCGTCGAGCCGTCCACTGGAAGTCCCACCTGAAGTGTGAGAACAGATAGCCTCCACAGCTCTTCGGTCTAGCCGTCCGCTCCGAGTACGTCCCGCCCAGTGGTCCACCTCCAGGTACCGTCCTGCTCCGCAAGCCTCAACCACGATCATCGCTGTCCGTCGTCTGCAACCAACATAACGTAGTGCGGGCATAGCCCGTGCAGGGGTGAGTATAAGATACTAAGTAGGGATCCGAGACCCCTGAAGGTCTCCCAGAATCCACAAAGGATAATCCACAAAGGAAAGATACAATCACGAAGTAACATCAGACACTACTTAGGTATATGCCCATACATATACCTAAGTCATCAATTCCAGTACGCTCCAACTTTCGAGCCCATGTACAACCCAGTCCACATAGGAAAGCAAAACGTAAATCCACACAGGATAACACAACACAACCCACATAGGAAAGCAAAACAGGATTCAGCTCACACAGGTATACTTCTTCGTAAGACGATAGAGATGATCAGATATTGCCACTGATTCATCTAAGCCGTCAGACGCACAATGGATCGATAGGTACTAACCCCCCGCAATGACCCACAAAGGATCTGACCCACAAAGGATCGATAGGTAACTAACCCCCGCAATGAACCACAAAAGATCTGACCCACAAAGGATCGAAAGGTAACTAATCACCACAATGACCCACAAAGGATCTGACCCACAAAGGATCGAAAGGTAACTAACCCCCGTAAAGACCCACACAGGATCAGACCCACACAGGATCTGTAGGCGCTGGCCCACACAGGACCGCTGAGCACTGACCCACACAGGATCGGACCCACACAGGATCGGTAGCACTGATCCACATAGGATCGCTGAGTGCTGTAGTCGTCGCCGTCGAATCCATTGAGGATCTATGCACAACCGTCGTCGTAGTCGCAGCCAGCTCTAGGGTTCCCGCATACAGCAAGCTCGTTCGGGAGGGTCCGCTCCACGAGCCGAGAGGTTGATACATCAACTGACACATAGTCCAGAGTTGATGTATCCAAAAGTTCCGTATCGTCAACAGGAACTCAACGCCACAGACGGCGTGTCAAACGGACGCCCGATCTGAGAGTTATTGGCCTTTTCGTCATAGGGGCTTGGTTGGTTTTTAAGTCAAAACCAACCCAACCGTACTCCACCTACGTCCAAACCTCGGGCAGAGTAAGCCAAAAGATCCGTCTCACTTAGAGGAATCCATCAAAGTCGACGGCATGTCAATCGGATGTCCGGAGCTTAAGTTATGAGCGTTTCTGCTCTGAGGGCCCGGTTAGTTTCGTGTACGAACCAACCCGGCCGAACCCAAAGTATTCCGAAACCTTTAGTGCAATATACCAAAATGACCGTCTCAATCCAAGGATCGCATCTCAACTGACTGTGCATCGATCGGAGGCTTGTAGCTCAAGTTATGGGAGACAGACCAAAAAAGGTTCGGTAATAGGGGGTTCGGGCCCGGTCCGACCCGACCCGATACCCCCAGGGTCAGCCCGAACCGGGTCGACCCGTCCCGGGTCTGGGTCCGGCCCGCTTGGGCGTGGCCCGACGCGGCCTGGGCGCGGCCTGGACCTGCCTGGGCGCGGCCCGGCCTGGCGGACCGGCCAGGGCAGCCGGCACGGCGCGCGGCGCGCTGGCCAGAGGCTCGGCCGAACGACCGAGCCGTTTCGGGAGCGGGGGGCGCGCTGCCCCCACGTGAAGAACTACGACCCCCTTTTTGGGGCCGCTCAGCTGGCCGGCCGAGGGTTACGACCCCCGGCGATTTCATCTTACCGGCCGGCCGGCTGCCGCCATCACGGGACCAGCAGGGGGCCGGTCCCCTCGATCCGAAGCCGGCGGCCCGGAACCGGCCGCCGGTTCCCCTGATCCGCCGCGACCTGGAACCGGCCGCGACCTTCGTCCATCCGACATGGCGCGACAGCACCATGCCCCTCCATCGTGGCCCCACTCCGGCCGCGGTGCTTCTGAGGTCCTCCAGTGCGGCGCGACGGCGCCGCGGATTTATTGTTTCCAACAGCGCGGTGCGACGGCACCGCGCTTCTTCGCTCTTCCTTTTACAAAAAAAAATCCACGCGGTGCTTTGGCACCGCGTCGCCTTGCTCGTCGCATCAATATCAACAACCAAAAAGAGGGGAGGAGTGTCGTCCATGTTCGTGCGGTCCGACCTCCTCCCGTTAATGCGATAACATTCAGTTCAATTGAAAGGGGGATAACGATGGAAGTAATCACAAGAAAATAAACCCCTACCTCAACGTTGTCATCGAACGAATGTTCGTTGCAGAATTAACCGTCGCGGAAGAAGAGGGTCGTTGTGAAAGAAGAGGATCACCGCGAAAGAGGAGGATCGCCACAGAAGAAGAGGATCGCTGATGGCGTTAGGTGATCTCCGAGGAAGGCATCTCTCGCCGTCGTCCGCCATCGGAGGTTGGCGTTCTTCATTGGCGGTGGCACGTTCTTCGCGTTCTTCATCGAAGAACGAAGAATCTTCTCTTTTTCTCCCAAAGGTTTAACACAACACAAACCCCCAAAAATAATAAAATAAGTCCCCCTCTTATTTTATTATCAATATAAGAATTTTAAAATCAAAAGATAAGAAACAAACAATTAATTCGAAGAATTAATTGTAACAATTTAACTGCCCAATTTAATGGGGCGTTTTTTAACCAGAAAAATGCACGGTTGACTCTCATTAAAGAGGGGGTTTGCGGGTGCGTTACTTAGGAGGGAAGAAACGGTGGGGCTCATGCTGGCCCCATGTCACAAATATCCTACCAAGTGGGTAGGATATTTTGGGTTCCACCCTATCCGCTTAACTTGGCTTAAGTGGCTTTAAGTGAAATAAAATAAAGTTGTCGCACCACTTTATTTTATTTCTTAACTTAACCCCAAAAATTAAAAACCACACCCGAGCAAACGCAACTCCAGAAAAGGCGTTTCTAAGCAAATAACGGCGCTGCGATTCCATCGGTGCCCTCATAATTCGATTCCGAGAACCGGTTCAAAAGTTAGAAAATCCCGCTCGTTCGTTCACTGAACGTACCCGAGCTAAACTTCTGAAAATGATTCCGGGCACACTGGGCCCCAGAATCAGGTGCTGTCAGAAACTGCGTTCTTGTAAAATTCCAAAGAAAATTAAGAAAAAAATTTCCTTGAATTTTACGGGTCTTTACATCACTCTCACCTCAGGGATTTACATCCCCGTAAAGATACATCATAAACTAGGGAAACACAAGTGGGTACTGAGCACGCATCTGAGCCTCCCACTCCCAAGTGATCTCCTGGAGGTTCCCGTGCTGCCATCTGATGCACACTAAAGGAATCGACCCTCCACATAGGACCTGCTCCTGTCGATCCTTGATCTCCACTGGGACCTCTGCAAAAGTTGCCCCATCATCAACTTCTAGCTCCCCATGGTCAATGATATGCATCGGGTCGTGCACGTATCTCCTCAGCTGAGATACGTGGAAGACGTCGTGCACCTGGTGAAACTGAGGTGGTAGAGCCAGGCGATAATCCATCTCGCCAATCCTGCTGAGGACATGAAATGGTCCGATGAAGCGTGGAGACAACTTGTAGCCTCAGACAAATCTCCGTAATCCACGTCGAGGTGAGACACGCAAGAAGACGTGGTCACCATCCTCAAACTCTAGTGGCCTCCACCTCCTGTCAGCATAAGACTTTTTCCGGCTCTGAGCTGTCCTCATCCGCTCCTGGATGACCTGGACCTTCTCTGTCGTGGCCTGGACCATCTCCGGTCCCAAAAGTGCTGACTCCCCAGGGTCTGTCCAGCACAAAGGAGATCTACAAGGTCAGCCATACAACGCCTCGTATGGTGCCATCCCGATGGTGGAGTGGTAGCTGTTGTTGTACGCAAACTCCACCAAGGGTAGGTGGTCCTCTCAGCTGTGACCAAAGTCGAGGACACATGCACGGAGCATGTCCTCGAGAGTCTGTATGGTCCTCTCCATCTGACCATCTGTCTGAGGGTGAAAGGTGGTGCTCAGACATAGCTGCGTCCCGAATGCCTCCTGCAACCCCTTCCAATGCCGGGAAGTAAAGCGAGCATCTCGATCAGAGACGATAGATGACGGCACACCGTGAAGCCGTACAATCTCCTGAATGTAGAGACGTCCCAAGCTCTCCACTGAGCCCTGCTCTCTGATGGGTATGAAGTGAGCCGACTTGGTGAGTCGGTCGACAATCACCCAATTGGAGTCACCTCTGAAAGTGCGTGCAAGTCCAGTCATGAAGTCCATAGATATCCCGTCCCACTTCCACTCCGGGACCCCCAAGGGCTGTACCAAGCCTGCTGGTACCTGATGTTCTTCCTTCACTTGTTGGCAGGTGAGGCATCGAGAAACAAACTCTGCCACAACCTTCTTCATGCCCGGCCACCAGTGCTGTCATCTGAGATCCTGGTACATCTTCACCACTCCAGGATGTACCGCCAAAGGAGAAGTGTGAAACTCTCTCAGCACCTCCTCCCGTAAAGAAACTGGTACCAAGGTACGTCCTATGAAAAGGAATTCGTGCTCTGCTCCAAAGGAGAAACCATCAGGTGCCTGTCCTGAGGATATCTGTGCACGCCGCGTCTCACAGTCAGCGTCCCCACGCTGTGCCTCTCTGACCCATTGCAGTAGTGGAGGGGTGACTCTGAGAGACTGAAGGAAGGCTGCTCCATCTCTAACCACGAAGGATATCTGCAAAGTGGCTGTTGTACCTCTCGTACCCCTCGTGGTTTAATTTTCATGATCACAATCACTCTCTTATTTATCTAATCTTGTTTTAAGTGTTTTTTGATAGGCAAAAGGTTGCCAAGGAATTGGGCCAAGAAAGTGAAAGCCATGAAAGCTAAAGTGGACTGTTTTCAGTCCACCGGCCAACTGGTGGATGACCACCGGCCAGCCGATGGAGCCTGGACAGAAGGAATTCCCTCTGTCCAGACCACCGGCCAGCCGGTGGAACCCAGACAGAAGGGGTTGCTACTGTCTCAGCACCGGCCAACCGGTGGCCTCCCCACCAGCTAGCCGGTGGTGCCCAGATAGAAGTCCTATCCATTTTTCCAAGCACCGGCCAACCGGTGGATCTGTACCGGTCAGCCGGTGGAGCCAGTCAAACTAGCCGTTGGGCTTTGACCAGGCTTGTCCACTTGACTCCCAACGGCTCCGAAGGCCTCTCCAACAGCTCCGAAGACTCACAAAGGCCATTTGAGGGTTCCCCCTCTATAAATAAAGGACTAGGAACCCCCAGAAACTTAACCAAGCCATAAGTAAGCCAAACCAAGCCATACGGAAGCCCACGGGAACATTTTTGATCATTTGGCGAACCTCCGGCGCATTCCACCAAGGAACCCCCACTTGCTCCAATCCATTTCCACATCCAAGGAGCACCATAAAAGAAGCTTGGGAGCACTCTTCATCAAATCCAATCAATCATTGGAACCCAAGACTTCTCCTATTACGGTTTTTATTGTTTTATCATTTTGAGCTTCAATTTGGGTTTGTGCCTACAAACCCCTCATTTCTCTCATCCTCTCTTCTTTGGGTTTTCACACCACCTTCAAGGTGTGAAGAGGTTAGTCAAGCCTTCCCTTTAAAAGGGTTGAGTCATAGGTGAGCTAGCCTTCACCTGTAAGAAGGCTAGTGGGTTCTTGGTCAACCATTAAAAGCAAGCTGTAATAGGTTCTAGACTAACCTTAAAGTATAGTGGGTTTCTTGCTAAAACCATTAAAAAGCAAGCGGTAGTAAATCTCTCAACGGTTGAGTTGGGAGCGGAGACGTAGGCTTTGGTTTAAGCCGAACTCCGTTATCAATTTTGTGTCTTGCCTCTTTTATTTCCGCTGCACTTTTTCACTTTGTTTTTAAATTGTTAATTATTTTTTAAAAGGCAATTCACCCCCCCTCTTGCCATCACTCTCCTTCTTCTTCCACCCAACAATTGGTATCAGAGGAAAATTTGAGTAATACCCTAACCGGTTTCAAATTCAAGATCCATTGTGATGGCTTCAACTTCTTTCGCCCCCGAAGGATATTCTTTGGGTCGTGCTCCATTCTTTGATGGAACCGACTATACTTATTGGAAAACCCGCATGACCACTTTTCTTAGAAGTATAGGCTATCCTATTTATAAAATTGTCATGCATGGTTATTCTCTTTCTTCTCCCAATGAATCCAAATGGACTCAAGCCGATATTAAAAATTTCGAGCTTGATGGCAAAGCCATGAACGCTCTTCATTGCGGCCTTGATCGTAATGAATTCAATCGAGTTTCCACATGCACTTCATCTCATGAAATCTGGAAACTTTTGGAGGTTACCCATGAGGGTACCAACAAAGTTAAGGATACTCGATTGGATATGTATCGCCAAGATTTTGAAAGTTTTACCATGCATCCATCCGAATCTATTTCTGAAAATTTTACACGTTTTACTGATGTTTGCAATGGGAGAAAGTCCCTTGGTGATGATGTTTCTGCAGAGACGATGGTCAAGAAGATCCTATGGATCCTACCAAGCTCATGGGCACCGAAAGTCACGGCAATTCAAGAAGCAAAAGATGTTAAGAAAATTCCGGTCGAAGAGCTCATCGGATCCCTCATGACCTACGAGATCACCATGAGGAGGCAAGCTGAAAAGGAAGGCAAACCGATCAAAGTTCCAAAGAACATCGCCTTCAAAGTTCAAAAAGAAGAAAGATCCTCCTCCTCATCGTCTTCCTCTTCAAGCGGCGATTCCGAAATGGAGAATCTTGCCCGCAAAATGCACAAATTCATGAAGAAGCACAAGAAGAAGAAATCCCGCAAGGCTCAACCCAACGAAAAATCCGAGCCCGAGGTAACATGTTACGGGTGTGGCAAGAAAGGCCATTACAAGCCCGATTGTCCACTCAACAAGAAAAAGGCAAAGCAAAAGGAAAAGAAGAAGGCATTCAAGGCCACTTGGAGTGATAGCTCCACATCCTCCTCCTCCTCCTCCTCAAGTGACAACGGTAAAAAATGCCTAATGGCATTTCATGAGGTAACCTCTTCCGACTCCTCTTCCTCTAGTTCTTCAAATTCTTTTAATCACTTATCTTATGAGGATCTCCAATATGCAAGAGATCAATTGGAGGAAGGTTTTCACGAACTTTCTTCCAAATTTGTTGCTTTAAAAAATAATTTCAAAAAAACTTTCTTCCGAAAAGGAACAACTTCTCAAAGAAAAGGAGGAGTTGTCCCTCAAGGTCCAAAACCTACCCGATGTTGATTCTATGGAATTAACAATCAAGGATTTAAGGGAATCTCTTGCCAAGTTCACCCAAGGTGAACAAAATTTGACCAAATTTCTCGGTTCCCAACGCATATCTAGAACCACCGAAGGGCTTGGCTATTCCAAGCAAGCTTCCTCTTCCCATGCTCCTACTATTTTTGTTAGGGGGAGCTCCCAATTTAAATTTTGCAATTATTGTAAAAAACCCGGGCACTTAATTTATGAGTGCAATTGCAAAAATGCCCGGTATGGAAGGCCCAAAACCATTTCCTTTAATGATGAATTTTTTAGGAGAAGACCCGCCACTAGACAAGTATGGATTGAAAAATCCCTTTTAGCGAGTCTCTCCGGGCCAAAATTTGTCTCGGTTTCAAAATCCTCTCCCCGGTGATTTGTTGTTTTTATTTAGGGGGAGTTAGGATCGTTTAAGCCTTTTTGCGTTTTTCTTTCAAAATTTTCAATTCAAAACCTTCAATTCAAAACTTACTTTCATTTCAAAACATTCAAAACTTTCAATTCAAAACCTTCAATTCAAAACTTACTTTCATTTCAAAACATTCAAAACTTTCAATTCAAATCTCAAAAAATTTTCAATTGGTTTAAAATCTCTATTTTGTTTTTCAATATTTTCCCTCAATCAAGTTTTATGCCCCGTGCTATTTTGATAATCACAAAGGGGGAGAAATTCTTGGTTGATTGGGGGAGAAATATTTCTCTCATTCTTTGCTTTACTTTCCCATTTATCCTTTAAAGCATGCCTTTCATTTCATTTTTACATTGTTTGTTTTGGTGATTGTGATCATCAAAATAGGGGGAGATTGTTGTACCTCTCGTACCCCTCATGGTTTAATTTTCATGATCACAATCACTCTCTTATTTATCTAATCTTGTTTTAAGTGTTTTTTGATAGGCAAAAGGTTGCCAAGGAATTGTGCCAAGAAAGCGAAAGCCATGAAAGCTAAAGTGGACTGTTTTCAGTCCACCGGCCAACCGGTGGATGAACACCGGCCAGCCGATGGAGCATGGACAGAAGGAATTCCCTCTGTCCAGACCACCGGCCAACTGGTGTCCCACCACCGGCCAGCCGGTGGAACTCAGACAGAAGGGGTTGCTACTGTCTCAGCACCGGCCAACCGGTGGCCTCCTTACCGGCCAGCCGGTGGTGCCCAGACAGAAGTCCTCTCCATTTTTCCAAGCACCGGCCAACCGGTGGATCTGTACCGGTCAGCCGGTGGAGCCAGTCAAACTAGCCATTGGGCTTTGACCAGGCTTGTCCACTTGACTCCCAACGGCTCCGAAGGCCTCTCCAACGGATTCGAAGACTCCCAAAGGCCATTTGAGGGTTCCCCCTCTATAAATAAAGGACTAGGAACCCCCGGAAACTTAACCAAGCCACAAGTAAGCCAAACCAAGCCATACAGAAGCCCACGGGAACATTTTTGATCATTTGGCGAACCTCCGGCGCATTCCTCCAAGGAACCCCCACTTGCTCCAATCCATTTCCACATCCAAGGAGCATCATCAAAGAAGCTTGGGAGCGCTCTTCATCAACTCCAATCAATCATTGGCGCCCAAGACTTCTCCTATTACAGTTTTTATTGTTTTATCATTTTGAGCTTCAATTTGGGTTTGTGCCTACAAACCCCTCATTTCTCTCATCCTCTCTTCTTTGGGTTTTCACACCACCTTCAAGGTGTGAAGAGGTTAGTCAAGCCTTACCTTTAAAAGGCTTGAGTCATAGGTGAGCTAGCCTTCACCTGTAAGAAGGCTAGTGGGTTCTTTCTCAACCATTAAAAGCAAGCTGTAATAGGTTCTAGACTAACCTTAAAGTCTAGTGGGTTTCTTGCTAAAACCATTAAAAAACAAGCGGTAGTAAATCTCTCAACGGTTGAGTTGGGAGCGGAGACGTAGGCTTTGGTTTAAGCCGAACTCCGTTATCAATTTTGTGTCTTGCCTCTTTTATTTTCGCTGCACTTTTTCACTTTGTTTTTAAATTGTTAATTATTTTTTAAAAGGAAATTCACCCCCCCTCTTGCCATCACTCTCCTTCTTCTTCCGCCCAACAGTGGATAGCTTCTCTGTCACCTCCTCAAGTAGTTGAATGCCCGTCCTCCTGCTGAGAGAATCGGCTACCACTTTCCCCTTCCCAGGAGTATAGAATATCTCAAAGTCATAGTCCTGTAGGAACTCGAGCCATCTCCACTATCTCAGGTTCAAGTCCTTCTGAGAGAAGATGTACCTGAGACTCTGATGGTCAGAAAAGACTGTAAAGCGCTCGCCCATCAGGTAGTGCCACCATGTCTTCAGAGCGAAGACCAATGCTGCTAACTCCAGGTCATGGGTAGCGTAGTTCTTCTCATGTGGCCTCAACTGACATGATCCATAGGCGATCACTGCCCGCTCCTGCATCAGGACACATCTGAGTCTGGTCCCTAATGCATCGCAGTAGACTACGTACCCTACTCCCTCCTCCTGTAACCTCAAGATAGGTGCGCTGGTCAATCTCTGTCTCAGCTCCTGGAAGCTCTGCTGAAAACTGTCTGACCACACAAAGGGTTTCCCCTTCTTCATCAAATATGAGAGTGGTACCGCAACTCTGGAGAAGTCTAGCACAAATCTCCGATAGTATCCAGCTAGTCCCATGAAACTCCGCACCTCCATCACGCTCCTGGGTGGCTCCCAAGCTAGCACTGCCTCGATCTTCATAGGATCCACTGCAACTCCCGCCTCAGAGATGACATGTCTCAAGAAGTGGACCTCACGTATCCAGAACTGACACTTCAAGAGCTTTCCATAAAGTTGGTGCTCTCGGAGTGTGTCTAGTACAACCCGCAAGTGGTAGGCGTGCTCCTCTTCAGTCGTTAAGTATATCAAAATGTCGTCGATGAAGACCACGACAAATCGATCGAGGTATGGCTGAAAGATCCTGTTCATGAGGTCCATGAACACTGCTAGAGCATTGGTCACGCCGAAAGGCATAACCAAGAACTCATAGTGGCCATACCGACATCTGAAGGCCGTCTTCTGCACGTCCTCGTCCCGAACTCTGAGCTGATGATAGCCTGACCTGAGGTCTATCTTGGAGAACCACTGTGCTCCCTTGAGCTGATCGAATAGGTCATCAATCCTTGGTAGAAGATACTTGTTCCTTACTGTCACCTGGTTCAGGCGACGATAGTCGACACAAAGTCACAAGCTCCCGTCCGCCTTCTTGGCGAACAATATCGGGGAAGCCCAGGGTGAAACACTTGGTCGGATGAAACCCTTGCCCTGCAAGTCCTCCAACTGTACCCGTAGCTCTCGAAGCTCGGCGGGAGCCATCTGATATGCTGGGGTGGATATCGGGGCTATCCCGGGGTACAAATAAATATAAAAGTCTACCTCTCTGCGAGGAGGTAGTCCTGGAACGTCGTCGGGAAAAACGTCCGCATACTGATCCACCACTGCAGGAAATCTAGGACTCCGCACGTCAACTGCTCCAAGGATGAGGCTAGCCAACTGATGAGTGATGGGCTGTCCTCTCCTCTGCGGAGGTCCATCGTGTGCTGCGAAGGCTCCCTTCTCGCCGGTGAAGGTGAACCTGCTCCCGTCGATGCGTACACATCGCACCTTGCGCCTAATACAGTCAATCTGAGCATGGACTGTAGATAACCAATCCATGCCCAAGATGACGTTGTAAGGCCTCAATGCCGCTATAAGAAGATCCCAGCCAAAGCTCTCACCTCCTAGAGTAAGCTCACACTGCCGGCACCAGTGCGTAATCGTCGAGTCTTCTCCCGTAGGAGTCTCTAGCCGTAAGGATCGAGCCAACGGCTCCATCGGAATCTCCGAGCTCCGAACAAGGGCAGCGACTATGAAATAATGACTCGCTCATGTGTCTATAAGAACTACAGAAAGGGTGGAATAGACACAGATAGTACCTCGAATCATCTCGGGCGCGCCGTGGTCGTAGGCCTCCGCTGCCTGGAGTTGTGCCTGTCTCTGCCCGCCAGCTCCCTGTGGTCGGGGTGGACCTCCTGGTGGTGGTG
The DNA here is from genome assembly GCA_963277665.1 of Viscum album. Lineage (NCBI taxonomy): Eukaryota > Viridiplantae > Streptophyta > Magnoliopsida > Santalales > Viscaceae > Viscum > Viscum album. Next base: position 1,125,228,685 of record OY728121.1, read on the forward strand.
GTGGTAGAGCCTCAAAGCGTCGCCCACCACCTGCTGCTCGGCCAGCTCCTCTGCCTCGTCCGCTGCTCCCTGCGGACCGCCACGGTCGACCCTCTGCCTCTACCTCGGTGGGATGTCGTCACGCTCAACTCTTGGAACCCTAGCTGGCTGCCGTCGTGAGGCCATCCTGAAAAGGAAACAGGTGCGCCACGGTCAGAACAGTATACCTGGTGAGCTGACACAAAGTAATCAAAAGAAAACTTGAAACACACACATGCAATCAATGTTTTCGTGCATTAAGTCAGAAATCAGAAGTCAGGGTCCTGGTGTACGGATACGTCCGCCGCCGCACCAACACTAGACTCCCTGGACTGATAAACACACCGAATACGCTTAACACTATTGCTTCACATAGAAAAATATCATATTCCAAAGTTCTGCGGTAGAACCGAACTCCTCTGATACCAATTTGTCACGACCCGTCCTCGGGGCCCGTGCCGTGACTACCCCAAGCCCGCCTTCCATAGGCCAGGGGCTGGTGACTAGCACCAAGGCGTAATTCCCGGTAAAAAGGGAAGGCATTGCCTTTGTAAAGTAAACAAACACCACAGAGAAAGAAAAAAGTAGAATTAAACACTAAGTAAAAACTGGGTACAACTGTAAGTGCGGGAAAGTAAGTGGGCCAGAATACAAACCCAAACTGAATGTAATGTACAACTGGAAAGGAAAAACAGCAACTGAAAAGTAAAGCCGCAGCGTCGAGCCGTCCACTGGAAGTCCCACCTGAAGGGTGAGAACAGATAGCCTCCACAGCTCCTCGGTCCAGCCGTCCGCTCTGAGTACGTCCTACCCAGTGGTCCACCTCCAGGTACCGTCCTGCTCCGCAAGCCTCAACCACGATCAGCGCTGTCCATCGTCTGCAACCAACACAACGTAGTGCGGGCATAGCCCGTGCAGGGGTGAGTATAAGCTACTCAGTAGGGACCTTGATACCCCTGAAGGTCTCCCAAAATCCACAAAGGATATTCCAAAAAGGAAAGATACAATAACGAAGTAACATCAGACACTACTTAGGTATATGACCATACATATACCTAAGTCATCAATTCCAGTACGCTCCAACTTCCAAGCCCATGTACAACCCAGTACACACAGGAAAGCAAAATGTAAATCCACACAGGATAGCACAACACAACCCACATAGGGAAGCAAAACAGGATTCAGCTCACATAGGTAGACTTCTTCGTAAGACGATAGAGATGATCAGATATTGCCACTGATTCATCTAAGCCGTCGGACCCACAAAGGATCGATAGGTACTAACTCCCGCAATGACCCACAAAGGATCTGACCCACAAAGGATTGATAGGTAACTAACCCCCGCAATGACCCACAAAGGATCTGACCCACAAAGGATCGAAAGGTAACTAACCCCCGCAATGACCCACAAAGGATCTGACCCACAAAGGATCAAAAGGTAACTAACCCCTGCAAAGACCCACACAGGATCGGACCCACACAGGATCTATAGGCACTGGCCCACACAAGACCGTTGAGGGCTAACCCAAACAAGATCAGACCCACACAGTATCGGTAGCGCTGATCCACGTAGGATCGCTGAGTGTTGTAGTCGTCGCCGTCGAATACATTGAGGATCTCTGCATAGTCGTCGTCGTAGTCGCAGCCAGCTCTAGGGTTCCCGCACACAGCAAGGTTGTTAGGAAGGGTCCGCTCCACGAGTCGAGAGGCTGATACATCAACTGACACATAGTCCAGAGTTGATGTATCCAAAAGTTCCATATCGTCAACAGGAACACAACGCCAAAGACGGCGCGTCAAACGAACGCCTGTTCTGAGAGTTATTGGCTTTTTCGTCCCAGGGGCCCGGTTGGTTTTTAAGTCAAAACCAACCCTACCGTACTCCACCTACGTCCAAACCTCGGGCGGAGTAAGCCAAAAGATCCGTCTCACTTAGAGGAATCCATCAAAGTCGACGACACGTCAATCAGACGTCCGGAGCTTAAGTTATGAGCGTTTCCGCTCTGAGGGCCCGGTTGGTTTCGTGTACGAACCAACCCGGCCGAACCCAAATTATTCCGAAACCTTGAGTGAAATATACCGAAACGACCATCTAGATCCAAGGATTGCATCGCAACTGACGGTGCGTCGATCGGAGGCCCGTAGCTCAAGTTATGGGCGACAGACCGAAAAAGGTTCGGTAATAGGGGGTTCGGGCCTGGTCCGACCCGGTCCGATACCCCCAGGGTCGGCCCGAACCAGGTTGACCCGTCCCAGGTCCGGGTCCGGCCCGCTTGGGCGCGGCCCGGCCCGGCTGGCGCGGCCCGACCCGGCCGGCGCGGCCTGGGCGCGGCCCGGCCTAGCAGACCGGCCAGGGCAGCCGACCCGACGCGCGGCGCGCTGGCACGCTGGCCAGAGGCTCGACCGAACGACCGAGCTGTTTCGGGAGCGGGGGGCGCACTGCCCCCGCGTGAAGAACCGCGACCCCTTTATGGGGCCGCTCAGCTGGCCAGCCGGGGGTTACGACCCCCGGCGATTTCATCTGACCGGCCGACCTGGCTGGCCGGCCGGCTGCCGCCATCACGGGACCGGCAGGGGGCCGGTCCCCTCACTCCGACGCCGGTGGCCCGAAACCGGCCGCCGGTTCCCCTGCTCCACCGCGGCCCAGAACCGGTTGCGGACTTCGTCTGTCCGGCGCGGCGCGACGGCGCCGCGCCCCTCCGCCATGGCCCCGCTCCGGCCGCGGTGCTTCTGAGGTCCTCCAGCGCGGCGTGACGATGCCACATCTTTTGTTCATCTTCTACGGCGTGGCGCAACAGCGCCGCGGATTTATTGTTTCCAACGGCGCGGTGCGACGACGCCGCGCTTCTCCGCTCTTCCTTTTACAAAAAAAAATCCGTGCGGTGCTTTGGCACTGCGTCGCCTTGCTCACCGCATCAATATCAACAACCAAAAAGAGGGGAGGAGTGTCAGCCGTGTTCGTGCGGTCTGACCTCCTCTCATTAATGTGATAACAGGCGGTTCAATTTAATGGGGGATAATGACAGAAGTAATCACAAGAAAATAAACCCCTACCTCAACGTTGTCGTCGAACGAACGTTCGTTGCAGAATTAACCGTCGCGGAAGAAGAGGGTCGCTGCGAAAGAAGAAGATCACCGCGGAAGAGGAGGATCACCGCGGAAGAAGAGGATCGCTGATGGCATTAGGTGATCTCTGAGGAAGGCTTCTCTCACCATCGTCCGCCGTCGGAGGTTGGCGTTCTTCGTTGGCGGTGGCACGTTCTTCGCGTTCTTCGTCGAAGAACGAAGAATCTTCTCTTTTTATCCCAAAGGTTTAACACAACACAAACCCCCAAAAATAATAAAATAAGTCCCCCTATTATTTTATTATCAACATAAGAATTTGAAAATCAAAAGATAAGAAATGAACAATTAATTCAAATAATTAATTGTAACAATTTAACTACCCAATTTAATGGGGCGTTTCTTAACCAGAAAAACGCACGGTTGACTTTCATTAAAGAGGGGGTTTGCGGGTGCGTTACTTAGGAGGGAAGAAACGGTGGGGCTCGTGCGGGCCCCACCTCACAAATATCCTACCAAGTGGGTAGGATATTTTGGGTTCCACCCTATCCGCTTAACTTGGCTTAAGTGGCTTTAAGTGAAATAAAATAAAGTTGTCGTACCACTTTATTTTATTTCTTAACTTAACCCCTAAAATTAAAAACCACACCCGAGCAAACGCAACTCCGGAAAAGGTGTTTCTAAAAAAATACCGGCGCTGCGATTCCATCAGTGCCCTCGGAATTCGATTCCGAGCACCGGTTCAAAAGTTAGAAAACCCCGCTCGTTCGTTCACTGAACGTACCCGAGCTAAACTTCGGAAAATGATTCCGGGCACACCGGGCCCCGGAATCAGGTGCCGTCAGAAACTGTGTTCTTGTAAAATTACAAAGAAAATTATTAAAAAATTTTCCTTGAATTTTACGGGTATTTACACCGACGTACCGTGGTGAAAGCTTATCCTGTCTCTGAATCCTTTTGTGTCCTAACCTCGGTGCAACACGCAGGAAAACCTGATCACCGACCTCGAACTCCAGAGGTCGTCTCCGCTGATCAGCATAAGACATCTGTCGAGACTGCGCTGTAGCCATCCTCATCCGAATCAGCTCTATCTGCTCTGAAGTCTCCTGAACAAGACGAGGTCCCAACAAAGCTACCTCTCCTGCCTCCAGCCAGCATAAGGGTGATCGGAATGGCCTACCGTACAAAGACTCGTATGACGCCATTTGAATGGTCGCCTGGAAACTATTGTTGTAGGCGAAATCCACCAGAGGGATATGCTTCTCCCAAGAACTGCCAAAGTCATGGATGCAAGCCCGGAGTATATCCTCAAGCACCTAGATCGTGCGTTTGGACTGGCCATCAGTCTGGGGATGGTATGCTGTACTCAAAAGTACCTGTGTACCCAAGGCCTTCTGAAGTCCCTGCCAGAACCGAGAGGTAAAGCGCGCATCTCGGTCTGAAACAATAGAGCACAAAACTCCATGCAGACGAGCGATCTCTCTGATGTAAAGTTGTCCCAGATCATCGATGCTGAAGGTCTCCTTGATTGGCAAGAAGTGAGCAGCCTTCATAAGTCTGTCGACGACAACCCAAATAGCATCGTTCCCTCAAGGTGATCTTGGAAACCCGGTCACGAAGTCCATCGCAACATCATTCCACTTCCACTCCGGAATGGGTAACTGCTGTAAGAGCCCCGCTGGTCGCTGATGATCTGCTTTCACCTGCTGACAAGTAGAACATCTCATGACAAAACCAGCAACATCCTTCTTCATACCTGGACACCAGTATTGGCGATGAAGGTCCCGATACATCTTGGTGACGCCAGGATGAACTGCCCAAGCAGAGGAATGGAAATCCAGCATCAGCTCCTCGTGTATGTCTACTGGCACCCATACGCGTCCTTGGAAATGCAAGATATAATCCTCGCCCACTGTCTATCCAGGAAGAGGGTCCCCTCCTGATACACTCTCCCACATGACTAATCCTTCCGAGTCTGATAGCTGCCTCATCCGTACCCGATCAAGTAGCGTAGAGGTAATAGCTACAGAAGATATAAAGGTCTGTCCCTGTCTATCGTGCACCTCCAGATGCATCACAGAGAACAGAGCCATCAGCTTCCACTCACTACTGGCCTCCTGAAATGCCTGAATCTGAGTCCTCCTGCTCAACGCGTCTTCCACGACGTTTCCCTTTCCCGGCGTGTAGGCAAGCTCGAAATCAAAAGACTGAAGATACTCGACCCACCTGCGCTGCCTCAGATTCAGATCACACTGAGTGAAGATATACTTGAGACTCTTGTGGTCAGTGAAAACCACAAAGTACTCTCCCAGAAGATAGTGTCTCAAATAGCGCAAGGCATGAACAACAGCTTCCAACTACAGATCGTGCGTAGGGTAGTTCCTCTCATGTGGCCTCAACTGTCAAGACCCATACGCAATGACTCCATCTACCAGCATAAGCACAACTCCCAGCCCGATACCCGAAGCATCACAGTAAACAGTGTAGCTCTTGCCTAGCTCTGGAAGGACTAGTATCGGTGCTGACGTCAACCTCCCTTTCAACTCCTGAAAGGCTGAGCCATAAGAATCTGACCATAAGAGCTTCGCCCCCATCTTGGTTAGACCTGTCAAAGGTGCTGCTAGATGAGAAAAGTCTTGAATGAAGCGTCTGTAGTATCCAGCCAGCCCTAGGAAGCTCCGTACCTCAAAAACGTTCTTCGGCTGCTCCCAGGAGACTACAACTCTCACTTTCTCTGGGTCCACAGATACTCCTGCCCCCAAGATTATGTGTCCCAAGAAGTGAATCTGATCCATCCAGAAGTGGCACTTTGAGAGTTTAACATACAGCCGATGCTCTCTTAGTGTACTCAGAACGATCTCAAGATGTGTGGCATGGTCGTGTCGAGTGTAAGAGCACACCAAGATATCGTCCACGAAGACCACAACGAAGGAATCCAGATAAGGATGGAACAATCGGTTCATCAGTGCCATGAAAACTGTAGGTGCGTTCGTGAGTCCGAAAGGCATGACTATATACTCGTAAAGACCGTACCTACTTCTGAAGGCTGTCAGAGGTACATCTGATGGTCTATCACACAACTGATGATAAACGGACCTCAAGTCGATCTTCGAGAACACCCAGGCTCCTCTAAGATGATCTAAAAGGTCATCAATCCTCAGCAAAGGATATCGGTTCTTGACAGTCAACTAGTTCAGATTCTGATAATCCACAAAAAGCCGAAGGGTACCGTCTTCCTTCTTTGAAAACAGGACAGGAGAACCCCAAGGAGAAGTACTGGGTCAGATGAAACCCTTAGCCTGTAGCTCCTCCAACTGCTTCTTGAGCTCCTGCAACTCAGGTGTGGCCATCCTATAGGGAGGAATGGACACCAGTGCCACTCCTAGCATGATCTCAATAGGGAAGTCTACCTCATGCTCCGGAGGAAAACCCGAAAATTCCTCTGGAAATACATCCCTGAAGTGATCCACCACTGGAGGAAAGTCCAACTGTGGAGTCCCCTGATCATCCAGGTAAAAGATAATAATCTGGGCTGTCACCCCTCTTAGCCCAAGATGCTCGAGTCCCACCTGATTTGCCCGAACATCCCATTCGCCTCTATGAAGGAAAGATTCACCTTCTGGTGAAATGAAACTGACTCTGCGGTGATAACAGTCAACGACTGCCTGGAAGGGAATCAAACAGTCCATGTAGAGGATGACAACATAGCCTGTCATCTCTAGGACATAGAGATCCCATAAGAAGTGATACCCTGCAACCTCGAGAGGGAAATCTCTACACTGGCGTACACTAGATGTCCTGATTCCCAAGGGTGTGTCTAGTTTCAATGAGTCATCAGAAGAAAAGATGCAGAGTCCAAGGATATCCACAATGAAAACAGAGATAAAGCTATGCGTAGCACCGGTATCGAAAAGGATGAAGATAAAACTAAGGCTACTAAAATCGTACCTCGAACAGTAGAAGGGTCGAGATCCTGCTCATGATAAGACTGCTCCACGATGAAAGACTGGCCCGTGCCGCGGCCCTGCGCCCCTGACTGACCACTCTGAGCTGAACCTCCCTGCTGGTGCTGAGGGACTGGTGGCTGACCGCCACGGCCTTGACCTCTACCTCGGCCCGAACAGCCGGAAGAAATCCAGTTCCCTGACTGGTGAGAAACTGGTGGGGCTGCTCCTGAATGAGGAGTCATGGAAGAACCCCGGTCACCTGCTACTGGTGAGAAAACCTGGCAGAAACGCTGAAGGTGACCCATCTTGCTGCAAGATCGGCACTCCATGGGGTCCCTCTGGCACTGCGACCTTGTGTGCCCTGTCTGACCACACTGATAGCATGTCACTTGGTTGCCTAAAGATGCATCTCACTTCCTCGAATCACCGCGCGTAGGCTCCCTACAACGCTTCTTGCTATCATCTGGAGGAAAGCAAACTCTAGAAGCAGAACCGCCCTGACTCGCAGCTCCAGAGTCTCTCAGATTGCGCTCCGCAATCAGTGCCTGGTTGATGATGGAAGTAATGGAAGTCAGCTGGAAGATGTTCACCTGCGAGCGGATCTCCCGCCTGAGTCCATCCTCAAACTTCCTCGCCAAGAACACCCCACTCCCATCCCGAAAGGGTGTAAAATGCTGCAGCTCAGTGAAATGAGAGGAATACTCTATGAAGGATAGAGTACCCTGCTCTAAGCTCATGAAATCCCGGGCTCGATCGGCCCTCAGGGTCTCCGGGTAGAAGTAGTCATAGAACACGCGCTGGAACTCCTCCCAAGTCATAGCCTGCTGCTGAACCGCCTGTGAGATCACGTCCCACCACCTCTTGGCGGAGTCTCGAAGCATGTAGGTGGCGAGATTGACCCGTCTCTCTAGAGGCGTCTCCAAATGCTCGAATATAGTCAGTATGGCTTCCAGCCATGACTCTGCAACCTGAGGTCCTCCCTCCCCCGAGAACGTGGGAGGATGATGCTACTGAAAGACCCACGTCAAGTCTGCCATAGACGAGATAGGAGGCGGTGCTCCCTGGAAGGCCTGCATCATCCTCATGAAACCCTCCCTGAACTGCGCATCAGCGCCCACAACTGGAACAACAACCGGTGCCAAGGCTGGCTCGGTTGGGGGATCGGCAGGAAGTCCCTGATCAGCCCTGTCTGGCGTCTGATCACTGCCTGACGATAGACGTATGACCAGAGGACGTCTCAGAGGCATAGCTCTGAAAGATCAAAACACACCTTAGATCAGGAAAACAAGGACATAGAACACAAGAGTACAAAACGGGAATAGGGGAAGAAAAACACACAAGATTGCAAAACACTACTACACAGCGTGTATAAAACTACATGACGTGTCTTCTTAAACCACTGACATGGGCATGTACTCTCACCCTACAAGTCATGTACACTTCAACTACATGACGTATTGACCCCCACACATGGCGTGTACTTGAAAACTATTCCCCTGCCTGAGTTTCCTTACACGTCTAACCCACACGGTCCGACTCAACACGAGACTACACGACGTGTTCGAAATAAACACAGCGTGCACTAGACAAGGCTTCAGAAATCCGTGTTGTTGAGTACACGACTTTCTACACGGCTGGACCTTACACGACATGCTCCAAACAAACACGGCTTGTATAGGCGAAGGCGACACTGTCCCGTGTTGTTCGTGACACGGCCGGGTACCTGGGCAAGACTACACGGCGTGTTTCGAACAAACACGGCGTGCGGAAAAGAAGGTCATGCCGGCCCGCATTGTTCGTGACACAAATGGGTATCTGGACAGGACTACACGGCGTGTTCCCTATGAACACGGCGTGTTCTACCCGAGCTTCCCCGACCCGTGTTGTTAGTGACACAACCGGGTACACGGCTTCGAACTCACATGGCGTGTACCATTGGTACATGGAGTATTCTCGAAGTTACTCCCACGACACCGTGTTCTGCTCACACGGTCAGTGACATGGCCTGAAACTACACGGCGTGTGCCCGAAAAGTACACGCTGTGTATTCTGGGTTTTTCTGGGCAGTAGCTCAGAAACTGCGCAGAATTCCAGAAACACTAAAACAAGGAAAAAGATGCCAAATTCTGATCTGGGAGGGGCCATAAAACCTCAAGAACCAAAATTTGGCGTTCATTTTAATCAAGGAACAAGGCAACAGTTTTCAAACACAACAGCAGAGAATCTATCAAACAACTATCACAACAACATGCATAATCTACACAAAGTCTATCACAACAGCATGAAATCACTAATGCACCCTAGATGGCATGGTAAGAATGCATGACATGTGATTTCTACAAGTGACTATATGATGCATGAGATGGCATACCCTCATCTCATTGGGTACGACAGAAATAGAACTGAAATATCAAAACAATAACCGCACAAGTCATACGAATCACTCTAGGTGAAAACATACCAACCATAAATCTCAAAACCAGAAAACTAAAATTAACGAGGTAGTATGGCTTTTACCTGTACACGAGTTAGCTACTCCCAGGCACAGCTTAACACCAAGTACCGAATCTGTCCTATCCCTGGATAAAGTTTCCAAGCAGTAAAGCAAGAGAAAAGAACTCCTCTGATACCACTTTGTAACATCCCGAGTCTGGAGCCCCTCCACTGGTGCCTCGTACCCGGTTCGCCACATGACCTCAAGCGCGTTTCCCCGAATGCCAGAGGCTGCCGAATAGCAGTGAGGGCCTTGGTGAGTCGGTGGGGAAACTATGCCCTCATTCAGTAAGGTATACAAGGTAAGAAAATAACAATAAATAGTGGAAGCAGTAAATAACATGCATAGCAACAGAAACCAAACAACGGAAGCAATGTAGATATATAACTATGATGACAATGATGCAGCAGGTACAAGTATCTAAGGAAACAAAAAACACAACAACGTGCTGAAATAAAACTGAAACCAAGTGCAAAATAAACAAAGTAAGCTCCTCAGCATCGCGATCCACAGCTCAGTCCCATGCTCCCCAGCTCTTGGTGCAATCAAGATCCTGAAGTAGAAGGGCGCTTGCCCTTATCTATACCTGCAACAACATAGTCTTCTTGGGCCCAAAAGCATGACCCAAACAGGGTGTGAGATACAATCCCAGTAGGAAATCACCCAAATATTTGTGCCTAACAGTCAATGAATACATGGAAGTAATAAAACAAGAAGCAGTAAACAAAAAAACACAAGCAGCTACAATCCACAGTTCTGGAAAACAAAGTACACAAGTAAACAGTCAGCAATATGAAGAAAACAGGTAACCCTCTGGGTATCTCTCATAGTCTAACCCCTATGGTTCAACCTATAATTACTGGAAACCCTCTGGGAAGCACACACAGTCTCACCCCTCTGGTTCAGCTACGTAATTAAGCAGACTCTCTGGGGAAGCACTCACCGTCAATTCACCCTATAGTCTCGTATCGTGCTAAAGGCTCTCTGGGGAAGCACTCAATGTCAATTCCCCATGTGGCCCACGTCATAATTAAAAGACACTCTGGAGAAGCCATTCCATCAATTCTCCCTTTGGTCTCACATTGTGATTAAAAGAAACTCTGGAGAAGCCCTTCCGTCAATTCTCCCTTTGGTCTACTACTCCAGGTTCTCACAGTCCTGAGTATAACTAAACATGCTCAGAACATGTATATCATCCAAGTAAACCTCAAGAACTACTTGGCTATCAAATAAGGCTCAACAACAATAATAAAACAACAGTTCCACTATCCTATGACTAGGCATGGAAACTGGCAAAATTCCAAACAGGAAGAACAAGCATGGAAAAGCAATCTGAGCACAAACAAACTACTCTAATAACAAGCAATAACCTCTACTAAAGAAAACAAGAAAATCAGGCAAGCAACAAGGGAAAAACAGGAAACACGCAATACCCTGTTCAGGTGTATTGGTGGAATTGCACAAAATATTCATCAACTTTCTACGGAAAGGAACAAACCACCTACCTCGATCCGAGGAGATCGATATACGTGAACCTTGACGAAAGATTCCTCCGAGAACAATGTAGATCAGAGAAAACACACAAAACTTTCATCCCACAATAACTTGGAAACGAGGGGGAATCAAGAAACAAGGCTAAAGCAGAAGGAAGAACTCACCGCTGCGATTCCAACGCAATCGACCGTGCTCGAATCGGAGAACGGACAGCGAGGCGGAAGTTCGTCGAAGATCCGGCTGTACGGTCACTCTCGGACGGACGAAAACTGAAGAAGAAGATGGTTTTGGGGGTTAGGTGCAACCCTGGTCCATTTAATGAAAAAAAATAAAGTACACGGCGTGTACTTCTTGAGTACACGACGTGTACTTCAATTTTTCCGTACTCCGAATTAACCGGCATCCACCTCAGCCTTACACACTGTGTGTGTGTGGTTCAGACACGGCCAACACACGGCTTTGGGCTGGGGAAGAGTACACGGTGTATACTCAGAAAGTACACGGCGTGTACTTCTGAAATTTCCAGAAAATTCATTTTTCTCAAAAACTCCAGAAAAAGGAAAAATGTACCAGAAAAGAAGATCCGGGTTCTTACAACTTTCACCACCCATTTTATATACAATCTAAAATTATAATTCATCTCGATACTATTACTATTTTACTTATATTAGAATCCTATTTAACATCCATAATCATTCAGTCATAATAAGTTACCTAAGTCCTCTATTTCAAAAGGATCATTCAAGAGAAAACTGAAACTCTCAATAAGGGTAATGCATTTTTGTAGAAGCTGAGAATTAAGGCTAAAGGATTTGTGTATCTATTTTTTCTCTTTGAGGATTATGCCATACACACAACTTGTTTTATTTTACATGGTGTATATACTTATCAAGGATTAATTTTTATCATAATTTTAATGAGTATAAAATAGATTACTGATCCATCACAAGTATTATCTTCCAAGGGATTTTGGTTCAAGGGTTACTGAATTCATAAGGGTTTCTTTCCAATATCATTTTCAAATTGAGATTATTATGATTTAATTTACATCTAGGAAAAAATTATATGAAATTTATCTATAAGACCCCAACTATTTTATTTTCCTTTGGTTATTATTGAGGTTTTACATCTCCTCTCTCAATTTAATTTCCTTTGGTAAATAATTTAATCTATGTGACATTTGTGAGAGAAACTGACCCCACCTATTATTTTTAGTCGAGAATTTTACTCCTCTATGTCCATATTCATTGGATGATTTGATGTATGTACTTATCTAAGCTTTAATAATTTATTATGTACATTTTCAATTATTTTGAATTTATTTATTTTTTTCAAAATAAATATTTTATCAATTTCAACATGGGTTTTTATCAAAGATTTGAATTTTTTTTTTAATGTTTTCTATGTAAACACATTATCTTAAAACCATTCTTATTTATAAATATTCCTTATCAAGTTTTAAAATGGGATTCTAAATTATTTTAAATTTTAATGATTTTTGAAAATAAATTTTTATATAGTTATATTTTTCAAAATTAAAAGTTTGATTTTAAAAAGTAATTAATGATTTTAAAAAGGGGTTTTAAAGGGATTTTTTTAAAGAAATATGTCTTTAGTATTTTTCTGCCTTCTCAAAGAAAGTTTTGGAAAGAATATTTCTTTTATTAATTTTTTTTCTAAAAAAACTTTTTTTGGTTTTAAATTGAAATTTTTAAAACATTTTTTCAAGTTCAAAGTATTTCAAAAAAATTAGGGAATTTTCAAGCATTTCAAAAAAGGGATATTTCTTTTAATTTTTCAGGGTGAATTATCCAATAATAATAAAGGGTTTTTTTGCATCTATGTTAGAATCCTTTAATGTTATTTGTGTTACATGTGAGATATGTTCTTATGATACCATCAATATTATTTCTCTAGATTATTTATGATTATAATTTTTTAAGGAGTTTTTCATGAAACCTGCTTCTTTACCTTGAGTTAATTAATATATAATGAAATGACGAATGTTTTTATGTTCTTTAGACATAAATATGAATGGTTTATTATTATGAGATGGTTTGGGTTTGATAAATACCTGAGACATTTTGGGTCATATAAATCCCTAAGATGGTTTGGATCTAATAAAACCTTGAGATGGTTTGGGTATGATAAATCCCTAACATGGGTTGGTTTTGATAAATACGTAAGATGAGTATGGGTATGATAAAGCCAATGAGATCAAAGAATAAATTAGTGCAGAGAGGAAAAAATTAATATCAGGAAAAAAGAACTCATAGGATTCAGGCACGATTTCTAGACCTGATGATGCGTTTTTTGTTTCTTTTTTGTTGGTCCACTGACGAACCACTTTAAATAGTGGTAAAATATATATAGTAATCACTAGTGTGAATGCGCATGCAATTTGTAAATATAATTTAATTTATGTTGATATGTGGAAATTGGAAGGATAATTTACTCTACCTAAGACAACCTAAGACTTTATGAGATTTCATCCTAAAATCAATTAGTGTCAAGAGATTTCAAGTTTATATGTTAGTTTTGAAACCTCAACATGAGAAAAAACATCATTGTTCTAGTCAGAGTGTCAGATGACCTCATGCACACCTCTACATATATCAGAGACTAGCAATTATCAATATGTTACTAAATCATACATTCATTAAACTATGTCCTCGATATCATAACCATCAATAAAAAATAAATAAATAAAGATCATCCAAAAAACCATCACAACATGAAGAAAAAATAAATATATCCATGCAATAGAAAATAGAATACACAAGTATGTAGTAATATATATCAATAGATTATCCACTAATATGATCACATATATAGAATATACTGAAGAAAAAAATACACCAAGATATTACTGCCATCCCTGAGCAACATCTCCAACCCATCTCCATATCAAATTGAACTTCTCTAGACTGATCCATTGCACATATGTACTTAATTTGTAAATAAGACATAAGGTTTTCACATTTACCAGAGTGACTATGTAGGGTGTGAGAAATACATCTTAGTAAGGTCTCACAATGTTCCCCAAATATAAGTAATCATGTACATGTGTATACATGAGAAAAATAAATTAAAAAATCAAATACACAAGCATGGGTATTAAGTCACCGTGTTCTAATCAGACTACAATGATATCCAACCATATTTGGTTCGGATCATGATGAAAATTAGATACCTCATTCCAAAAGTCCTTACCCATATCTGATGACTTTGTATAGGGTTCCATATCATTCCTCAATCTCTAATCTCATCCTCAGGGTAGGTCCCACATCAACCACCCAGACCAGCCCCTCTCAATGGAGGTCATATAACGAGTACCCAAGACAACCCCCCTTAGGGGAGGTTGTGCATCCCCATGCCAATTCCCTATTTGGTAAGGCCCCATATCAAGTACCTAACCCAACCCTTCTATAGGGAGGGTGCACATCAACTACCATGACCATCCCCTCTCATCTGGGGAGGCCGCACATAAAGTACATCGTCCATCCCTGCTCACTTAGGAGAAGTCACACATAAAGTACCTTGACTATCCCTGATCACTCAAGAGATAACATACATAAATTACCCAACCCAACATATCATCATGGGAGGGTGTACATAAGGGTGTAATTTTGGCCCGGCGGCCCGAAACCCCGACAGGCCCGGCCCGAAAGCCCGAGCGGCCCAGCCCAGCAAAGCCCGCATCGGGCCAGGTTGGGCTCGGGCCACAGGTTCAGCGGGTCGGGCCTGGGCCTTTCCAGGCAGGCCCGCGGGCTAGGCCGGGCCGGCTCGAAAAAGCCCGGCCCGCTGTAAAAAATACAACGAGGGAACTGCAGGTAGGGGGATTTGATCCCTCTACACAGGTCTATAAATATATATATATATATATATGTAGATCTATATATATCTATATATGTATATATCTATCTCTATATACATATATCTATATATACATATATCTATATATACATATATCTATATCTACATATATCTATATATACATATATCTATATATACATATATCTATATCTACATATATCTATATATACATATATCTATATATACATATATCTATATCTATATATATCTATATTTATATATAGATATATGTATATATAGATATATGTATATATATAGATCTATCTATATCTACATATATCTATGTATATATATCTCTATATCTATATATCTCTATCTCTCTCTCTATATATAAATATATATATCTCTATATCTATATACATATATCTCTTTATATATCTGTATATATACATACATATATACATACATCTATATATATATATATCTACCTATATATCTATACATACATGTATCTTTATACATTTATATTTATCTATATATGTATCTATATATATGTGTGTGTATATATATATTTTTATCTATATGTGCATATATCATTATATATTACCAAAAAATGATATTATATATATTTATATAATTATTATTATATATAATTATAATGTGTGTATAAATATATATATACAACGATATATAATTATATATATAATAGTGTATTTATAATAGTGTATATATATAAACAAAGCCATTAATAATATATATCAATTAAGTGTGGTTTTTAAAAATCCATTAATAATATATATATATGTATATGTATATGTATATGTATATGATTTAATATAATAGATATAAATATAAACAAAGCTATTAATATATATATATATAAATGATTTAATATTATATATATATAATAACTTGTTGTATATTAATAAAAAAATAAGTGTGGTTTTTAAAAATCCATTGATAATATATATATATATATGTGTGTGTGTGTGTGTATATGTATATGATATAATATAATATATATGTATATAAACAAAGATATTAATATATATATATATATATCAATGATTTAATATAATAGTGTATACATATAAACAAAGCCATTAATAATATACATCAATTAAGTGTGGTTTTTAAAATTCCATTAATAATATATATATATGTGCATATATATGTATATGTATATGATTTAATATAATATATATATATATAAACAAAGCTATATATATATATATCAATGATTTAATATCATATATATATAATAACTTGTTTTATATTAATAAAAAAATAACACACTCGCCTAATGATGTTCGTGCAAGTCCCACAACTTCATTATTATTTTTAAGTATGTTGCAACATGCATAAATTATATATACTATACATATATAAATTTATTTAGAAAAAAAATTAACTCACCCAATGATGTTCACGCACACCACCAATATATATATATATATAAACAAAGCAATTAATATTATATATAAAGGTATTAATAATATATATCAATTAAGTGTGGCTTTTAAAAATCCATTAATAATATATGTGTGTGTGTGTCAATGATTTAATATTATATAATAACTTATTTTATATTAACAAAAAAAATAACACACTCACCTAATGATGTTCGTGCACGTCCCCCAACCTCATTAATTTTTTTAAATATTTTGCAACTTCCATATATTATATATAAATTTATTTAGAAAAAAATTAACCCGCCACTGCAGCGCACCCCCAAACCCCTAATTATTTTTTTACAATTTTCTCATATTATATATATATATATAATAACTTATTATATATTAACAAAAAATAACTACTCACTGGCACACCCCCAACCTCATTATTTTTTTAAAATATGATAAATCTTTCATATATTATATATACTATATATACATATATAAATCTATTTAGAAAAAAATTAACTCACCCACTGCTGCGCACCCGCTAAGGGTGTAATTTCAGTCCAGACAAGGCCGAGTCGGGCCTGCCCTGCAAAAAAAATAAAAAACGTTTAATAAAATGTTTTAAATTAAACAAATGCTAAAAAATACTTTTCATAAATAAGCTAAAAAAAATGTAAAAAAAATGTTTTCAATAAATGATAAAAAAAATTAAATAACAACACTTTAAACTCACCACTCACTACTGCGCACCCCCCAATAACTCATTAATTTTTTTTAATTTGTACATAATATATATAAATTCATAGACATGTATAAATCTATTTAGAAAAAAATAACATATTCACCCACTGTAAAATGTTTTTATAAAAAACATGTAAAATGTTTTAAAAAAATACATTTAAAAAATATGCGTTCCAAAAAACTTTTTAAATTAAACGTCTAAAAATAAATGTAAAAAATGTTTTAAACAAGTGTTAAAAAATGGTTTAAATAAAAATGTTTAAAAAGTTTTTAAAACAAACATTTAAATTAATTTTTTTAAAACAAACACTTAAAAAATACTTTTTACATTAAAATGTGAAAAAAAGTTAAATGTTTTAAAAAAAAAACTTGTAAAAATCACGCATTTAAAAAAAATTCAAAAATGTTTTAAATTAATCATTTAAAAATAAATTTAACAAAACGTTTTAAATAGATGTTAAAAAACGGTTTAAATAAAAATGTTTAAATAAAAAATACTAACAAACGCTTAAAAATTATAAATAAGTTAAAAAAAATAAATGTAAAAAATGTTTTAAATAAATGTTAGAAAAACGTTTAAATAATAAGGCTTTAAACTCACCCACGACAGCTACGCACCCCTCATTATTTTTTTACAATTTGAAAATAATATATATATATATATATATATATATATATATATAGACAAAAAACATATCCACCCACTGTAAAATGTTAATAAAAAATAAGATATACGTTTTTACAAAAAACATGCATTTAAAAATAAATGTAAAGAAACGTTTTAAATAAATGTTATAAAAATGTTTAAATAAAAAAAATTAAGTGACAATTATTTTGAAAATAATAAAATCCCACCATGGCCCGACTTGAAAAGCTCGGCCCGGCCCGAAAAATCCCGGCCCGACCCGATGGTTTGGGCCGGCCCGAGGCCGGGCTCGGGCCGCCTCATGGGGTTGTTCGGGCCGGCCTGGCCCGGGCTCAAATTACACCCCTAGGTGTACATCAACTACCAAAAAACTACTTGATGGTGCAGGGTAGGACTCACATCAAGTACCCACACCAACACTTTTCTAGGAAGGTGGCACATTAAGGCCTAGACCATCCCCTCTTCCATAGGGGAGGTCACCCATAAACATTCCTCCCTATCACCAATAATATTCCAACCAACACCTTCTCACTCAAGGTACGATTCATCCATCCAATCACATCATCCAACATACACACAGTCGAGCACACATAAGCAACATCAAACCTAGCATATGACCCATCCCATAAGCTCACTAGCTCATCATCGGGGTGCTAGTCACTCATTTTAATGACCTGAGATTTTAAAATATATATTTTATATAATTAAATATTTTCATGAATATCTATATCCACATGTAACATCAAAATAAAATGAACCACGATACATTTTATTAAGTTAAAATTATAAGTATTAAATGAGATCATTTTATGCATAAAAATGAATTTTCCTAAAAAATTCCTTTTTTGGTGAAATATATTTTTATTTTAATAAAATACATATATTATGATTTAATTATGATAAAATATATTTTTAACACTAATTTCAAATTTTAATTTATAGGTATTAAGAACAAGAATAAAATTATTTCGATAGGTCAACAAGTACAACCCAAAGAAGTAAATAAATAAATAAAATTGTTTCGGTATCCATCCAAAGTCTATCCTTGTACCACATATATCCCTTAGCTTTAATATCCTTAGAAACCTATAATAGGGCCCTTTCCCCTCTCTAGATCCTTAACCATGAAGTCTAAATAGGCACCAAGATTCCCATTTAGGGTGTGAGTATAAACCTAGCATGACACCATAAATGCATTTTTATCATAAGTGCACATGTATATATAAGTTTATGTCATGATGGAAATGTTAATCCACACTCAATCATACAACCAATATTATGTCGAGAAATCATGCACTAACCAATATTTCAGGAACCTCATCTATACCTACTTCAGCACCATGATGGAATAATATCAAATGTAGTCGACTGCATGCCATAGATCATGCCATGAAACTCCATCCACCTTTAAGGATAATGTTTGTTCCAACTTTAAGGAACAACTCACATCTATATTTAAGGGAAAGAGTCACCCATTTATCATGACTACCTGCTTTCATTTTATGGAATAAATGTATAACATGACTGAATAGTGGACTCTCTCTCACACACAAGGATGTTCCCCATCAGTAGATCATACCTATATATATGGACACTCTTATAATGGAGTATGATTTTCCCTTGGGATAAATATGCTAAGATGAGGTGCTAACCATCCTATACAGAGCCACATCCAATGAGTCATGTCACTCAAACTCCCTCTCTAAGGATTTGGCTCAATCCATCAGGGCCACCTATCAACCTAAACACTAAAACAAAGATTCCACCAGATATGCGCAAATCCACATATAAGGATTAACATAGCAAGGAACAATTTATTACAATAAAAAATTCCATATTATATGAAAGGTAAAGCATATAAAGGAATAATAATGGAATGTAAAACATTCCAATAGTACGAAACATTACCCAATTAACACAAAACATATCAAGGAACACATGATCCATCCAAACTAGGGTCTCACGGGCCACCCTATGTACTTTAATGATACATATCAAGGAAGGGTCTCTACCCTTGGCATAAACATAGAATAAAAATCTAAAAAAATTCCATAAAAAAGTCCCAATATGGTAAGTACTTTCTATTTCAATCTCTTTGATGTCCAAATATAAGATTTTCCAAGTAATTGTAATACACACCGTGTTTCACACCAACTAGAACTAACCCACACACCAAGATCTCCTATAACTGATTCTAATTTACTAAAATAGAGTTTTTAAATTTATATACAAGAATATTCTAATCCAAATTTATTCACACCACACCAAAATAGCTCACAGGATCTACCAACATTACTATATCTGAGATTGATTAAAGGAAGGCCACCAACGCACCAGATCTGTCACCGATCTATCAACAATCCAATATTTTATCATTATATCATATCAAAGTCCATATATCATTCCATGAAATTATAGATCTATGATTTATTTCAAGGGAATAAAGGTAGATTTATAAGAAACATGAAGAATTGGGGAAGATACATCTCACACGTTGATTCCCCTTAACCCAACACCACTAAATCCAATAGAATCAATCTAGGAAGGGATGAGATTCGCGGAGGAGATCCTATGGAGTCCCCAAGTTTGAGAGCCCAAGGTACATGAAGAAGAGTAAAGAAAATAGGGAGGTTTTAGTCCATGAAGGAGGAATTTAGATCATTAATTTCACACACACACTTTTTGGTCACACAATTTTTCAAACCATGCACCCACCATGCTTTTTACGCCGCAACAAGTTGTATGGTCAGTTGGGGAAGTATACAAGGTTTGGTAAATCATTCACCTTAACCATAATTGGGTTACATGGTTACCTTGTAAAATTAAAATGATTTGATAAAAAATTTATGTTAACCATACTACACCTCATGTGCCTCAGTCACAAGTTGCATGGTCTCCTGGAGAATTAACACAATTTTGTTAAACCATGCTCCAAATGCGCACCTAAAAAGACTCCAAAACTCTCCAAAACTAACCAGAAACCCCCGAAACTCATCCAAAACAATTAATAGTTCAAACACACATGAATAAAGGATAAAATTAACTCATAAAACACCTAAAAATATGAGTCCATTACATGGAGACAATTTCCTAGAATAGTGACTTATTATTATATATTATTTCCAAAATGTCACTTTCCTTACTTATAAAAGGATACTTTCACCACCCCTTTTATATACACTATAAAATTATAATTCCCCTCAAGCCTATGGATATTTTAATTATATTAGAATTCTATTTCACTTTCATAAGCCTATAGTTATAATAAGCTACCTAATTAATCCTTTTCTAAAGTATTATTAAAGAGAAAACTCAAACTCTCAACAAGGCCAAAGTAATTTTGTAGAAGCAGAGGACTAAGGAAAGAGGATTCACATCTCATTTTTTTTCTTTTAGTCTTATTC
The DNA here is from genome assembly GCA_963277665.1 of Viscum album. NCBI lineage: Eukaryota > Viridiplantae > Streptophyta > Magnoliopsida > Santalales > Viscaceae > Viscum > Viscum album. The sequence continues at coordinate 1,125,249,711 of OY728121.1, forward strand.
CATATAAAAAACTTATTTTATTTTATATGGTGTATACAATTCTCATGGATGTATTTTTATCAAAATTTTAATTAGTATAAAAGATATTATAGATCCATCACAAGTACTATCTTTTAAGGGATTTTGGTTCAAGGGTTACTAAAGTCATAAGGATTTCTTTCCAATATAATTTTCAAATTTATAATTTTTTTAATTAATTTCCACATGGGAAGAAATTATAGGAAATTTATCTCTAAGACCCAAACTATTTTCTTTTACTTTGGTTATTATTGAGGTTTTACATGTCCTCTCTCAATTTCATTTAACTTGGTAAATAATTTAATCTGTTATATTTGTGAGATAAATCAACCCCAACTCTTAATTTTTAGTTTGGAATTTTCCTCCTGTATTTCCATATTCATTGGATGATTTTATGGATGTCCTTGTTTGTTCTTCAATAATTAATTGTGTTCATTTTCTTCTATTTTTACTTTCTTTACAAAAGTTTGACAAAAACATTTTAACATTTTCAACATGATTTTTTTATTAAATATTTGAAAAGAATATCTTTTAATGTTTTATATGTAAACACATTATTTTAAAACCATTATTCTTTATAAATATTCCTTATCTTGTTTTAAAATGGGTTTGAAAATTATTTTAATTCTTAATGATTTTGAAAAGAAATTTCTATACTATTATATTTTTCAAAATAAAAGTTTGATTTCAAAAAGTAATTCTTGATTTTAAAAAATAGGTTTCAAGGATTTTTTTATTAAATATGTTTTCAGTGTTTTTAATCCTTCTAAAATAAAGTTTTTGAAATAATCTTTCTTTTATAAAAAATAAGTTTTCTTAAAACCCATTTTTTGGTTTTAAAGGGTAATTTTTGAAACATTTTATCAAGTTTAAATTATTTCAAAAAACATTTTAACGATTTTTCAAGCATTTCAAAAAGGTGATATTTATTCTAAATTTTTATGGTGAATTATCCAATAATTTTAAAAGGTTTTTTATGTCTATGTTATCACCATTTAACATTCTTTATGTTACACTTGGGATATGTTCTTATGACACCATCCACATTATTTCTTAGGATTATTTGTGATGATAATGTTTTATGGAATTTTTCATGAAAAACATATATTTCCCATGAGTTAAATTAAGATATGATGAAATGATTAATGTTTATATATTATTGGGGTATACATATGAATGATTTATTATTATGATATGGTTTGAGCCCGATAAATCCCTGAGACATTTTGGGTCTAATAAATCCCCAATATGATTTTGGTCCAATAAAACCTTGAGACAGTTTGGTTTGATAAAGACCTGAGATGGGTTGGTTTTTATAAATCCATAAGATGATTTTGGGTCTGATAAATCCCTAAATTCGTATGAGTTTGATGCATCCCTGAGATGGTTTGTGTTATATAAATCCCAGAGATGGGTTGGGTCCGATAAATACCTGACATGGTTTAGTTCTAATAAATCTATGAGATAGTTTAGGTTCAATAAATACATGAGATAGTTTGGGTTTGATAAAGCCCTATAATATTTTGGGTTTGATAAATCCCTAAGATGAGTTAGTTTTGATAAATCCATAAGACGGGTTGGGTCTGATAAATCTACATGATAGGTTGGGTTTATTAAATCCCTAAGATGTTTTGGGTCTATTATATACCTACAATGCATTGGTTAAATATTTATATCACCTGAGATAATGATGTTGTGTTTTTAAATGATTGTATATAACCATGATCACAATGTTTGGTTTTCCCATGATTAATTTTTTTTTTCAAAATTTCTATGTGATATGCCTATGTTATATTCCGTGGTCCATTATTATTGCATTTTGTTTCCATTATCTTACTATGTGCTATATGTCTGGTTAATTGAGTTTAAATTTTCTTATATCTGAAATTGTGGAAAAATATTACTGTTCCATGTTCTTTTAATAAGATATTTCCCCAATTCTCATGCCTCTCATTTGTTTATGATCTAACCCTTAATGATATGTTGATACGTTTTTACCATACCGAGAATTTAATATCACCCATTTATTATGCTTATGTTCCCAAGATTATGAAGATGAGTATAATATATGATGATTATAAAAGGTATTATAGTGTTGTTCGATTATAGAGAAATTTTTACAAGTATCGTAAACTAATTTTCTTATGTTTTTATCCTCAAAGACACTAATCCTTCCATTCTTGGGATTATGTGATAATTATGTGATAATTACGTGATTTAATGTTTAAATTATTGAAATATATGTACATTTAGCATGGAAAACATCACTTGGTATCTAAGATACTTGTAAATTATGTGCTTTTAGCACCATACCTAAGAGTGTGTTTTTGGGTGTCTCAGTTGGTATCAAAATAGGGTTTAGTTATTTTTAGGGATTATGATGATAAAACATTAATGAAAACCCTGTAGATAATAAGAAGGATATAAAAATACAATGGAAGGTATACAGTTCCTAATTAACATATCACTACACTTAAATGCTTCAAATACAAGGATTTTGGGCATTACACAAATATATTACCTAACCCAAGGGATAATGAGGATAATAGGTATGAGTAACCATCTGGGGAATAAGAAGAAACCTATGCAATGACTACTCTCGAAGTGGATTGTGATAATTAAGGTGAAATTATCCTACACTTCATATTTGAGTATGTTTTATTGGATTCTATTTCTATCCACTCCAATATATATAGGATGTTTTCCAAGAGCATCATATCCCCACCCAAACTATTTATCATCAAAGAAAAATTTTAGTTATATGATTATTGTATCTCAAGATGATGGTTATAAGAATTTTCTTTATGTGAATTTTATTAATTCTCCCATTATATGGATTTGATGTGATTTCTCACATTGATTATCTCAATATCTCTCAATATAGACCCCACATTAATTGTGAGAATAATGAAGTCGTGTTTCATATCCTAAACCAACTTATGCCTATCTATTAGTGCAAAGCTAACTGTGAACTCCCTATTAGAATTACATCCATTATATGGGTCATATTACTCAATCATGAGATGAGTTTCCTAGTTTTACCCAATTTAGAAAGGTTGATATTTTATTAGAAATTATATCTTGATTCATGACTATATTAAGAATACCATCATCAATTTTAATCATTGTGAGAAATTAAAATTGTGAGGATGCAATTTATTTAAGGGGGAAAATGAAATTTCTTGATATTTCAATATATATTTTCAATTAATTAAGTAATTTTTTGAATATATTCCTCTACACTCAACACCACACTAAAATTAACCATAATACATTTTAATAAGATAAAATTATAAGTATTAAATGAGATCATTTTATGCTTCAAAATGTATTTTCTTAAAAATTACATTTTTAGGTGCCATGTATTTTATTTTAAGAAAATAAATATATTATGGATTAATGATTATAAAATATATTGTTAAAACCAATTTAATTAGTAATTGTTTAGAAATAATAATAATAATAACTATTTTTTAAAGTCATTTTCTTATAAAAATAGTTTTTCATTATATTTTATATTTCAATTTAAAAGTTAAATTATTAAATTTTATAATTTTATTTTAAATTAACTTCATTTTTGTATTCATAATGTGAATATTATATTTGGAGTAATTTTTTGGATTTTTCTAAAAATATTTATTTTTATGTGAATAGTGAAAATATGCCATTTTTACAAATACGAGAACTTTTATGACATCATTATGATATAAAAAATTAAAAATTTATGAAACCTTTTTATAAATAAAATATTTATTTAATAATTAAAATTATAAATTCAAAATATTATTTTTAATTTTGAAACCTATGATTAAAATTTTGCAACCAGAGTAATGTTTTTTCTAAAAACTATTTTTTAAATGTTAAACACTAATTATTTTAGAATTAATTTTCATCACTTTTATAAATTTAATATTATGAAATAAATTTCATATTTGTAATAATAGTACCCAAATTATATATTAATGTTAATTTTAATTTTAGTTATAAAAATAATTTATTGAGGGTAAATTTTTTTTATGGTAAATGTATATTTTGGTAAAAGTTAAAACTAAGGAGAAATATCCTAAACTTTATCAACTTTTATCCAAAATGAGTGTATGAGAGGTTTTATAGACCAATGTGTATGAGAGGTTTTATCTTCCACCTCACCATTATTTATCACTTTTAGAGCCAATTTATTTGAATAATGACTTGTCCTTTTATATCATTACCAAAATTCCACTCTCCTCACTTATAAATTGAGAATTTCACCACCCCTTTTACATACAATCTAGAATTAGAATTCCTTATGAACCTATGAGAAATTTAATTCTCCTAAAATACACTTAAAAATTCATAAGACTCTTTTCACAAGTATTTATCATAATTCCTCCATTTCCAAATGATATTTCAAGAGAAAAATCATACTCTCAATGAGGCTAAAGTGCTTTTGTGGAAGCCAATAATTAAAGTAAGGAGTTTCTCATATCATATTTTATTCTTTGATACTTATACCATATCCAATTTTTTTTATTTTTCATGGTGTATATAATTATTATGGATCTATTTTTATCAAACTTTTAAAGAGTATAAAAGGGATTACAGATCCATCAAAAGCACTATCTTCCTAGGGATTTTGGTTCAAGGGTTATCAAAGTTGTAATGGTTTCTTTCCAATATCATTTTCCAATAGATATTTTTATGAATTAATTTATATATGGGGAAAATTGTGTGAAATTTATCTCTAATACCCTAACCATTTTATTCTCCTATATTTATTATTGAGGCTCTACATGTCCTCTATCAATTTAATTTTCCTTTGTAAATAATTTACCCGATGTGACATTTGTGAGAGAAACTAACCCCAACTCTTCTTTTTAGTCATAAATTATTATAATATATGTACATATTCATTGGATTATTTAATGGACATCCTTATCTATACTATAATAAGTTTTTAGGGGAATTTTCTTCATTTTTTAATTTCTTTACAAAATTTTGAAAGAAATATTTTAACATTTTTATCATGGTTATTTTTGTTAAATATATGAAAATAAACCATTTTTAATTTTTTCCATGTGAAAACATTATTTTATAATCATTATTCTTTAAAAATATTTCTTTTCATGATTTAAAATTGTTTTAAAAATGGTTTTAATTCTTAATGATTTTGAAAATAAAATAAAATATTGTTATATTTTTCAAAAGAAAAAGTTTGATTTTAAAAATTAATTCTTTATTATAAAAATAGATTTTAAAGGATTATGTTTTTAATAAAGAAGCATTAATTATTTTTATGCCACATCAAAGAAAGTTTTTTAAATCCTATTCTTTTATAAATTTTTTTCTGAAAACTTTTTTTGGTTTCAAAGGGTAATTTTTAAATCATTTTATCAAGATCAAAGTATTTCATAAAAAAATTTAAGTAGTTTTCAAGTATTTAAAAAAGGTGATATTTATTCTCATTTTTCAAATTAAATTATCTAATAAACTTAATTAGGGTGTTTTACATCTATGTTAACATCCTTTGACATTCCTTAATTTACACGTGGGATATGTTCCTATGTTACTATCCATATTATTTCTATGGATGAGTCATTATGAAAATGTTTTAAGGAAGATTTCATGAAGCTCATTTATTTCCTATAGTTTAATTAAGCTATGATTAAATGATGTTTTTTTAAGTTTTTGTGGAATACATATGACTAGTTTATTATTATGATAGAGTTTGGGTCCAATAAATCCTTGAGACAGTTTGGGTCTAATAAATCCATGAGATGGTTTGGGTCCGATAAATGCCCAAGATGGTTTGGATCTAATAAATCCCTATGATAATTTTGGAATGATCAATACATGAGATATTTTGGGTCTAATAAATCATTGAGTCGGTTTGGGTTTGATGAATCCCTGAAATGATTTGGGTCTGATAAAGCCTTGAGATAGTTTGGGTTCAATAAATCCCTAAGATGGGTTGGGTCTGATAAAAAACTTATATGGGTTGGGTCTATTAAATCTATAAGATGTTTTTGGGTCCATTAAATCCATCCAATAAATTGGTTAAATATTTATATCACCTAAGATAATGATATTTTGTATGGACATGATTACATGTAACTATATTCACAATGTTATGTTTTCTTATGCTTACATTCCTGCCACATTTCTATGTGATATGCCTATGTAATATTCCATGGTCCATGATTATTTCCTTTCCCCCCATAATCTTATGCCATGGTATATGTTTTTTTATTTGGGTTCACATATCCATTTATTTTTCCTTATGTAAAAATATTATTACTCAATGTTATTTTAATAATATATTTCCCCCATGCTCATATATCTCATATGCTTATGATATTACCCTTAATGACATGTTGATAAGTTGTTCCCTTATTGATCATCTAAGATCACCCATTTCTTATGTTTCTATTACCCAGGTTATGAAGATTATTTTAATATATAACTAATCTAGAAGGGAGTATAGTGTGGTTATATTATAGATAAATTCTCACAAGTATCATAAAATAAGTTTTTTATATAGATGATCCTCAGATACACTAAACCTCCCATTATTATGATTGTGTGATTATTGTAAGATATAATGTTTAAATTATGGAAATATATATAAGTTTATCTTGGAAAATATCACTATGTATCAAATATATTTTTAAATTATATGTTTTTTCATTGGATCTGAGAGTGTAGGTAGGGCATCTCACTCGTGACCTAAATCCTCATCTCAAGACATGTTTCAATTTCCATCTACCCTCATTGGAAAATATCTTCAATACCATCTTGGTCATAAAATCAAAATATTTAAATCCTCTTGATGACCCCATATGACCTATCATGCATCCACTAGGTCCTTTAGACCCATCTCAGCCTATTCCCATCAACACCTAGCTGAATATAACACACCATAGTGTTCCCTCAGCCCGTAGGCCCTATCTGAACTAGGCCTTAAGAGTCCAGTACAATCCTATTCAAATTAAATATCACAACTCAATATTTCTAACTAGGAACCATCCAAGAATGACTTGCACTATAACCCTTTACATCCCAATTCTATGTTATATAGAAAGTTTCCATGACCCATGACTAGGTTTATCTCATATCTCCCTTAGGAGAACATTCAAGAAAATCATCTAAAGGAAACCCTCTACACCACACCCCATTTATCCCCAGAGGGATTATCCCACTAATGGAACTCATTAAGACTCTAATCCACCCTCAAGACGGAGTTCCTCATCATACGTGATATGTACGACCATATAACCCATCACTACTAGGTATATACCTCTTATTCCCACCCATCCAACCTTAATAGATAATATGGGATATTTAAAAACCATATCACATCTTGAGACCTACCCATGGTCTCTTGTAACTTAACCAACACCGTTTACACTGGGATACATAGTCATTGAGTGATCCAAAAATTCCAAAAGTGAAAGGGTGTACTTATTCCTACACTAAAAGGACCAATGTTATCTGATCACTTTACCCATGTAACCTTGAGTCCATATAACTTTTACACACATCCCCATTTTCATGCAGGAATGCACACTCAGGCATAAACAATAATATAGTTTAGTATTATGGGGACCACCTACCTCCAATGCGGAGTTACCATCCTCACGATGCTATGATTATTCTTGATCAAGCCCTTCCATGCCTCATATAAACTCTTACCAACACCTGAGACCCTATCTCAATCCAAGACATCTAATAATTAACTATAAAAATTTATAATTAATTTTTTAATTTAAACCAAAGTGACATAATTAGAAAAAACTCACTGAGCAATGTATACTCATGAAAACCTTGAGAAATTACATACAAACATCTTTTAGAATTATCTTGGTACCCCTGGGAACAAAATCTCCATCTCATGGCAACCAATAAGGCACCAATTCCACACCAAAATGGAAGAAACCCTAGAAAATTACACCTAATAGCATACCATTACCAAAAAACTGAGAGACGATGTTCATTCATCCTCTCGAGATATCCTTTATCTATTATATGAAAAATTATCACCATTCATCTTGATTCCATGATAATCTAGTAGAATCAACATAAAAAACTCAATCTAATCCATCCAAATTAGTGGCTATTAAATGGATAAAAAGAACAATGGAATAATGAGGGAACAACTCATCATATATCCACCATAGAAACATCCAAGAATAACCCTCACCAAGGGGATCGGGGGGAGGGGGGTTAAGACGTTCAAAATAGACCTCTTATGATGCAATTATCCTCAAAATAATTAAGGGGGACAATCGTAAAATGAAGGGGTATACCTTATTTTAAAATCTAGAGAAGGGAACTACCATGGAGTGACCTATATGGGTCAAAGTGTGATTCTCTCCCGAGGGAACCCATTATGGCACAACCCCTTGGGTTACGACATGACACACCTCCCATGGCCATAACCCACAACCCCATGACCTTCCCTCACAACATGACCCCTCTATTCATGGAATGGAAATACCCCTTTATCCAAAGCCAAAATCATGAGTGAAGTGATCCAAACAAAAAATACACACTTAATTTATCATTTTACATTAATAATTTTTTATATTAAAATAGTCACAAAATCCAAAGAACCTCTAGTTTAGTGTCTTGGAAGATTATCTACATAAATACATTATTTTACAATACTCACAAAAATTTATCCATAATCATACAACTATAAAATTCCTTATAAACATCTCACATGAAATATCTGTCTTTATAACCTATAGAATGGGAAAAACATAAGAAATTGGTGAGCTTGAATACTCAGTAATGGTAAACATGAGAGATAACAATCAGAGAACATAAGTGTGCATAAGATGAGAAAAATGGGTATGAGAACATAATAATAATAAATGATCATACATAAGAGAATCATAACCAGAAAATTATAAATCATAAAAGTGTAACAGAATACATTTTCGACATAACAAGAAGCACCAATAATAAGGGAGTTAAAACATAAACCAATGATCACGTGTCTTTAAAAAACATAACATAGGAATGTGGCATAAAATGGTAATATATCATGGAAATGCCACATATCATAGAAAAAATGCATACTAGAGAATTGTTGTAGAAACATTGGTATCTATAAACAAAAAATTCATGAGTTTCACACTTGTACCCATTCTTATGAGCAACAAAATTGTGTTTTTGTATACATGTATCATGATATATAAAATTTTAACTAATGCATTGGAGGGTGATATAGGACCCATCCATTATTCATACATACTTACACATGCCACTTGAAAATATTTCACTTATCGAAACATAAATAATATATGTAAATAAAATGAGTTTCATAAAACTTTTAAATGAAAACCATTTACTTTTCATAGAATAAATAACCCATGGAAAGAAAATGGGCTTGATAACATATCCAAATGGTATAAAATAAAATCACGAATTAAATAAATTAACACTAAAAACTTTTTTATCCAAAAGGTATCACTACATAAGATAAAAATAGAGGGTCAAATATAAAATATAAATCTATTGGAAAATGAAAACCAATTCACAAAAAGGTACTTCTAAAAAACATTATGTAACCATGAATGTAAATATAATAGTTATGAGTCTCATTTCAAGAATTCATTTATTTAGAAGGTGAAAAGAACAATTCATAAAATAATACTTTCAAAATATATCCCAATAATGTATAATTAATAAAAATTAATATTATTAAATAAATATTGAGTTGAGGATAAAAGAAATTATTGTGAAAGGAAATGCTTTCTTAATATTTTTAAAATACCTTTCTTGAAACCCACATCATTGAAAAGTATAATAAAATTTCCACTTGAAAATACTTTAATACAAATATAAAGATAAAAATATAAAAAACATATTTATCTTTCCAAAGAATAAATTAGAACATTGTTTGAAATTAAAAACATAGATATAGAAGAAAAATAATCAAAATAAGGATAAAAATCATTCTTAATGAAATTTAAAAGTTATGAGAAATATATTTATCAAGGGAAATGATTTGATATAAAAAATTAATTCCTTATAATAAATGGTGGTAGTAAAACATAGATTCATAATAGGGTATAATATATTAATCTTTAAGGATTATATATAAATAAGAATGATTATGAACCAAGAAAAACATTTGAGTCAAGAAAACCCCTTACCTTTATTCCTTCTTAGTCGAATGTGATCTTTCATACTATATAACAAAAATTAAGATACTAATAACCTATTTTAGAACCTTATTAATATATAAGAAATTTTATAAAATTTATTTATAGTCATTTTTTACAAAATTATTAGTTATCAATACTCTATTTTCATAATCATATGTTATTAGTTTCGACAATTTGTTTTGTACTATCTTTGTAATAGTGATATTTAAAATTGTTTATATATTAAAATTTAATAATTATGATATCATTATATTTAATTTAATATATTATTTATAATTATTTATAAATTTTTAATTTCATTTAATAACAATTTTAGTTACGATTCATGACAACAAGGTCTATGATGAGCTTGTTTTGATAATTTTGACGAATGAGGGGGTGATACCTTAATTAAAAGTTAGATATTAACATTAACATTACATAAAAAAATTATTTACTATTAATTTTCCAATATCACTAGTAATTTGGTTTCTTTATTTATTCATGATATACAATACATGGTGAACAATAAAATACATCACTTTCATGTTGGTATTAGTCCATACGTACGCATGTGTGACACATTAGTTTACATAAAATATAAAAGAGGTAGGAATTGGTTTATATTTTAAAAATATTAATAATTTTTTAAGTATCATATTTATTTATTAAATAACCACTTTTAACTATATTTTTAAATTGATTATGAAAAAAATATCACCTCACTTATGGAGGTGGTAGTCCGCACCTAACATAAACGTCATTTTCATTTTTTGGATGTTTGGGAGGAGGGTAGAAATGGATATTAAATTAGTATAATAAAATTTAAGAATATTAGTAATAATTATGCTTTTATAATTTCATGTATAGAGTAGATTTTAGGTGATATAATAAGAAAATAAACAAGATATCTCATGTGAGAACATTACTTTTCTCTTTGGATGTTCTCCCTTGGGAAACACCTTAAGGTTCCTTATATTTATATTTTTGAAATAAAAAAGATTCTAGGATATGGAGAGGGAGTCTAAGAGATAAAATGGTAAATTTTTTATTGATATAATTCTTTTTTAAGGGTGTAGAAAATTGGCGTAAGTTATATCCTTTTATAAGTGAATAAAATCAATCTTTTATAAATACCAATTACTTTTCACTGATGGCATGAAATAATTAAAGATTAAATGGCTCCAAAATTGGTAAATAATTATTTTTGTGGTTATATAAGGTTTATAAATCCCCCTACATTAATTTCACACTTGTTTTGAACATTTTTCAATTCTTTTACCACTAGATTGTTATATTTTATAACCTTTGTTTTTACCTTGGTAACAAGTTTTTAACCAAGTAATTTATATTTTATTAAAAATATAGGTTAAAAATTATTACTAAATTTTGATATTATGAATTAAAAATAAATATCTAATAATAAAATTCAATTTATAAATATTATAAAATTAAATTTTTATATTAAAATACTTAATATATTGAAAAACTGTTTTGTATAAAAAATTTTGTTTTCACTATTAAGTATTGATAACCTTACTGATTATCAATTTAATGAGTGTTAATATATTTATATAGGAGTAATTTTTAGAAGATATTAATTCAGTTCAAATGATAATAAAATAAATAATGTTAATAAAATAATTCTTTGGAGACAAAATTTTTACCATTATCATGATAATTAATTTTAATCCTAGAAATCTTATTATTATGCGTAAAAATGAAATGGAACATTTTATATAATTTTTCCATTCATATTCCAAATATAAAATCTATTTCACCAAATAAAATATCTGAGGTTGAGAAAAAATAATTTTCATATTAGCGCACTTATTGTGTAAATTTTTTTTATAGAAGAAGTGTATTTTAAGCATAAAATGACCTTTTTTATTATACCTTTTTACATAGTTTTTATATGGTAGTTATTATAACGATTCCTTACAATTTATTTACTATATTATATCAGTTAAATTTAATAATTTTATTTTATTAAATTAACTCAGTTTTTGTTTTTGTTTGGTTTTTCATGTAAGAAAATCTACTAAACATGATTTAATGAAAAGTATTTTAAAAAATAATGGGTTGTTACATTGCACCCCCTTAAAAAAATTTATCTACAATTTTTTATTAATGGGTAGAAAAATTTTGGGTAATTTTGTATCATTACATCCTCAGGATCCCATGTAGCTACTTATAACTTATAATTCCTCCATATAACTTTGACCAAATGAGATAGTACCTTATATATAATGCCCAATGTCTGCATGGGCATGGAAATTCTAGAGAGAATTTGTTTTTTTTTGTTTTTTTTGATGGTGTGTTTTTAAAATTGACTCTCAGAATGAGAATATAATATATTATACATACATAAATTGTGTTTTTGGGTGGGGTTTAAGATCCCATAGGCATTACAGGTGTTCAGGAGGAATCTAGATGATGGATGGAGTGGTCAGGAAGCTTCAAGAGCCTGATATAGGACATTCACACCATGAATCATGTATTTATGGTGTGAAATTTTATGATAGTTGGGTTTTGAGTCATTGATTTAACTTTCATGACATGAACCTTATGGTCACACACTAAATCATGTCAAACAAATTTTTATATGTAAAAGTGGTGCTTGGACGCCCTTCTTCTTATGAGCAATGGAGCACATAAGAGGGCCTTGTTTGATGTCTCTACCTCTATTATTCCCTTTGTTCAAAACTATTCTTAGAGAGATCAGATTATGGATCTAGGTAACCTCTCCTCTCCCTCCTATCTTCCCTTCATTGGTTTTCACTAATTCAGTGTTGTTTAGTTTAGGGATAACATAATTATTTCAACATAGGATGGTAAAATCACCCATTTTTATGGGGATTTCATGAAACCCAACAAGTGTACGTACCGACATGTCATAAAAATGTCATCATTCATCATTTGACATAAGATAAATATTGTAGATGGTGACCTAGAACCAAGATAAGTTTACTTTATGATAAAATGTATTCATTATTTTGAATATTAATAAACTCCTTATCAGATCATGATTGTTCTTCTACATAACATAGCATGTGATAATGTCATAAGCGTAGTTTTTGTACTGAAATGTCATAGCAGTTCCTCGCTATGATGAGAACCCATAAGTGTCATGAAAATATTATTAAATATAGGTACTATAACTAGATAAAATAATTTGAGGGACACAAATGATGTAGGCTATCAGGGGTGGAGACTCATAGGGCTTTGAGGCACCTTCTCATAGTGTAATACCTTGCTAATATCCGGTGTAGGATATTATGATAACAAAACCTCGAGTAGGAAATCCATATTTATATGCATCATTGGATGTTCGTATATGTGTATTTGTGTATTGATCCTTAAAATTTAATAATATTTTTAATGAGTATTATAAGTCACATACTTTGATGTATTGATGAAAACCATTATGATATATGTTTGTGGTCAAGTAGGATATGTTGGGTGTGTCACGAGTAATGTTTCATTAATGAATAATGAAAAAAGGATTTATAACTTATGATATTTAATATAAGTTGATATCTTAGGCCCTTTTTTGGAAATTATATAGCCTAAATAAATCCATGGCCATGGTGTTCTATAGGAAAGTTCAATTTCTAGATAGTCAAAGAAAGAGATATCGAGCACATAGGTTGATGAAACCAGTATGAAACCTACTTGATTAGAGATATAATGATAAAGAGAATATTTTACATAGTAAGAATATGTATGAGGTATTATGTAATTGAGACATTAACTTCTTTCTCTATGAGTTCCTTGGTGTGTTGCTAGATGCTAACATTGGACTTTAGGCTATTTTTCATAATGATATTGAGAAAGAGGCCTAGAGGGTCACACACTAAGTGTATCCATAATCTCAGTTAAATAATATATATATATATATATATTTTATTTAACAAGTTGAATAAATATTATTCCAACACACAGTTTAATAATTATACATGTTTTCTTGATTGCATATATTTTGTCACCAGTTATTCGAGACAATATGATGTGAGTAGAATATTTAATAAAAATGTATTTATTATTTAGTGAATATAATATTTATTTATATATTAGTGAATAATGTAGTGATATTTATTTATTAAATAAATAGTCATTATTCTAGGCCTAATAAATATTATGGAGGAATGGAAGACCAAGTTTAATGGTCTGGTGAGAAATAATATATATTGGATATTATTGGAATAAATAATGTTTAATTTTAATTCATGAGTTTAGAGCATGTCATGAAACAATAATAATAATATTATTATAGACTTGGGGTTCCGTGGGGATTAAATAAATAATAAAGGGAACTTTTGTAATTATTTATTCTAACCATAGAGGTATATAAACCCAATTATATTATTTTTTTAATAGATCCAATTCATTTCATATTGTGCACAATGAGATCTAGAGAGAATCCACTCAAGCCCCATAGATCTCCCTCTCCCAGAACGCTCTCAAGAAGCGAGAGTGATCTTCCCTCACCTTCCACTATCGATTCAGAGAGATCAAAGAGAATCCTTTGGAAGTGATTCTCAGGGAAATCAAGGGTGGATCATGTAAGTGATAGGATCTACTATGCTAGCACCTGGATATTCCTACAGTGGCATTTGGATATTCATGGAATACATGTGGAGCATCACTAGAGGGAATCTATTCTTGATTCTTATAACATAGATCCATTATTAGATACATCAATGAAAAAATAATTTCTCACATGGTAATTCTTTAATTTATTAAATTAATTATAAATAATATGTGATGATCCTACTCTTTGGTTTCAATATTTATCCATTTTCTATATTCTTTGATTTAATTCCATTGATCATGACATTCATTATCATGTAAATATCAGATTAATCATCGATCATAAAAAAATAAAAGTTGGGCATGACCAATCTGACACTTTCGTTGTGCCAGGGACCTACAAGTATTATCATAGGGTCCACATAATTATTCATAATTATTTAAATATCATTGATTGATTTATGTATTTATTACTGGTTTTTAATTCCAATTTAAGCTTTCTTTAATCCGAATTGAGAGATATTTTTTATTCCACTTCATTTATCATAAATATAATCAAATAAATTAATTCTATAAATGAAATAAATTCAAATATCTCATCTAAAGGTGCCAAGAAGTTTATCCAGATAACAAAATAGTATACTCCATGTAACATGGAGGTAGAAACCATGTACTAGTGTTTAATGTAACAATAATTAATTAAGAATTAATTCAATTAGTGTGAATTTATTATAGGTGATGAATTTAATTATACACCATGTGTTGACCAGGCCAGCTTGGCACATGGTCAGATGGAGTACACACTATGTAACTTAGGTACACGACATGTAGTCCCTTAGTCATAGATGGGACGTGTATTCTCTTACATGACCTACATTATTGGTGGCCATGTAATGTGAAGACCACATGCCGTGTATCCCATGTACATGTTGTGTAATCCAACATTTCCATGGCACAGTTACACACTGAGTCCCTAGGCATGTTCCACAGATAGACGGTGAGAAAAATACATGCTGTGTAGCTCTAATTTACATTCCTTATACTTTTACCAAATTATGAAGAATTGAAAATTAATCTAATATATTGTAAAAAAACTTATCAAAATGTGTTCTGTGTGGTCATTAATTTGATATTACATTTCATGTGATGGGTTTTATATATCTAAATGTCTAATTAATTTATGTATAATGTTTATATCTACATATCATGTATAAGTTGTATTATAGTTATTACTGTATGCGCATTGAATAATTACACACTAAATAAATAACATGTGTCCCATGTGGTCATTAATTTGATATTACATGCCATGAAATTATGTGATATGTCATGTATGCCACATGGATCAAGAGTAAACAATATACAAGTATAATACAAGTTGGTTAGTTCGAACAGGTACTCACAATGTTACCACCACGGTATATTTTTGTACACAATTAATTTTAAATAAATTTATTTAATTTTTTTAAAATTATGATGGATGAGAATATTAAGGAAATTAAAATGGGAATTAAGATAAAATAATTTCTTAATTAAATAAGACAATTCATTAATTCAAGAGTAGTTTATCATAAATAATACTGATTAGAATTGAATACTAATTTTATTAAATGAGTAATTCATTTCATGCATGTGAATGATCTTAATCTTTGACCATACATTTTCATGTGATTGATTTCATTTAATTTATTATTAAATTAAATTTTTTGTTCTATGTGTCATCTCTTATCTCATTATTTAAGGGTCTGTATGCCCATGGTTTCATTTATGTAAACCCCTTAATCATCCTTTGATTCTCTCACCTGCATGTGAGTAAAAGAAAATGTAATGGATGAATATACCATGATAGAGGAGGTGATTCAAGTTTGGAGCCGAGTTTAAACCAATCCAAGTGATATACATAGGTGGAAAGGTGGAAAGTTGCAATAAAAACCACTAATTGTTCAAGGTGTTTCCCCCTAGGTCAACAGTTTGTTTATCATCTGCTAGATAAACTTACCATTAGTAAAATCTCATGACAATACCAATTTAATATTTTATTTCTATAAAGTTTCATGGTTATTTCATTATGGATGTATTATCATGATCACATGATTTAATGAATTAAGAAGAATGTAATATAAAACTAAAATAAATTTGATTATGTGTAAATATTATCTAAGAAATGGTTAATCAGTTAAGAAAATCCACTTAATATTAACAAGCATGTAATAAGGATAATAATTAGAAATTTATGAATAAAGTTAAAATACATCAATTATATATATTGAGTTAGGATAACCTTCCACTCATTTAGTTAAAATTGAACCATAGTTCAAAGTGCTTGACCATCCAAAGTTGGGGTAGTTTCAATTATTGGGGAATTCTAACATTATGTTTTGGGTTGACTTAATCTAGTTCACATCAAGGGTTGACTTCCAAAGTAGAACTTGGTGTAACTAAGAGGAAAAGGTTGAGGAAATACCATTTAAGGATTTTAGGATTAGGGAGTCCACTCAACATATAAAGTAATAGTGAGTTAATGCAGTTGACATTTGGAATGCTTACCTAAAACCCTTAAAATTGCATGTCTGGACAAATTTAAGGTGATGATAAGGGTAATATGTATCCTTTCCACTAAAATTACCAAGAAATATGATATTCTGAATACAATGGTGAGGTCTATTAGGTTTTGATAAAATAGTGGGAGATTAATAAATATAATATTTATTTATTTGTCTAAATCTCATCAGATAAATTACTAAACCCTACTCATATTATTTGTTAAAACATAAATAAAATGAATTAAAAAATATCATTGTGATCCATACATGAGAAGTATAACCTTCTCACAGAAAAAAATTTCCAAGATTGTAAAAGGAGATTATGAATTATCCTATGCCATGAAAGGAAATTGCATGTGTTAGAAGAACCTATTCTAGATGAGCCTGGTAATGAGGCTAGTGAGGAAGAGTTGAATCTCTATGAGAAAACCTCAATAGATGCAACATATGTTAATAATTTCATTCCATCATCCATGACTAATGAGCTTTTGACACAACACGAGGACATGGATGTGTATAGTATGATGTCTCACCTTTGGGATCTCTATTAATAGAAGGAGAGACAAGAGAGATACGAGATATCAAATGATATGTTTGTAACTAAGATCAGAGACTGCACCAGTTGGGACTCATTTATTCAAGAATATTGGATACATTTAGTGCTTAGATATCTTTGGGATTAAATTATCAGATGAGTTGCACATAGATCTCATACTTTCCCCACTACCCAAGACCTTCTCGAGTTTTATTGTTAATTATAACATGAGAAACAATGATAAGAAACTTTCAAAACTTCTTATACTGATTATTCAAGTGGATAAGGACATGGGGAATGAAAAACCTATATTCCTTATGGTGAATAAGAAAAAGAAGAACAAGGTGAAGGGGCACAAGACTCAAAAAAAAGTCTAAATCTCCCAAGCACCATCCTTCCAAGAATAGAAATATCTAAAGGCAGGGAGAGGAAAATGAGGAAATATGATTTAGATGTGGAAAGTAAGGACAATGGAAGAAGCACTCCACCCAGAAGTAAGGGGAAGCTAAAGGTTCATTCATTATCGAGTGTAATCTTTCAATATCTACACATTGTGTATTAGATATAGCTTGTGGTGCTAAAATTTGTATCCAAATGTAGGAACCAAGTATATTATGAAATATTTCTAGAGGATAGGTGGATTTATGAGCAGCTAATGGTGTGAGGTTGGATGATCTATCCATTGGTGAGTACCACCTTTAATTGCCAACATGAATGATTTTGGTTTTAAGGGATTGTTTTTATGTACCAAGTGTCCCCAAGAACATAATTTCTGTATCATTATCAGATGCAGATGGTTTTGTTTTCAAGTTTGTAAGTAAAAGTTTTTCTTTTATAAAGACCACATATGTTATGGTATAGAGAATTTACATAATGGTATTTAAGTAATAAATTACAAAAACCAAGTTTTGGTAATAGAAAATGAATCTTGTTCACATTAATCATATAACACCCAACCATGGAATCACTATTTAGGTCATGTAAACGAGAATAATTTGAAAAATATTTTTCAATATGGTTATTTAGACTCTTTTGATCTAAAACCACTTGAAATATTTCATGATTTTTTACAAGTAAAAATAACCAAACCGCCATTCGATGGTTAGGCTGAAAGGGACATAAATCTTTTAGGATTGGTACACATTGATGTGTGTGGACCATTTACCGTAGAATCTATATGTTGATATTCTTATTTCATAACTTTTACTGATAACTTGAGTAGATATGGATATGTCTACTTGATGAGGTATAAGTCTAAGTCCTTTGATAAATTCAATGAATTCAAGAATTAATTAGTTAATGAACTTGGAATGAAGATAAAGTATATTTGATTGGATCGAGGTGGTGGATATCTTAACCTAGATTTTATTAAATTTCAATAGGATTTTGGGATTTTATATCAATTCAATCAACCTTATACACTATAGTGGAATGATGTTAGTTAAACGAGGAACCATACCTTATTAGACATAGTAAGGTCGATGATGAGTCATGAAGATCTTCTATTATCCTTTTGGGGATATGCATTACAAAATATAGAATATATATTAAACTGAGTACCAACTAAAGAAAAATATGGAATTCCCTTTGATTTATGGAGTGGAAAGAAACCCGTTTTTTTTACATGCACATGTATGGGGTTGTGAGGTGTTTGTTAAGGCCTTCTTAGGAAAAAAACTTGCACCCAAAGGCACAAAGTATATCTTTATAAGGTATCTGAAGGTAACAATGGTATACTACCTATACATCCCCTCATAAAAGAAAGTGACGATCACTATAAAATAAATATTTCTTGAGAGGGAGAAAATACTCAAAAATGATAGTGGGAACAAGATTGAATTTGATAAATTTGATTCTCAAGATACAAAAGAGTTGGTACATGAATATATTTCACAGGTCCCTATGGAATAAGTAGTTCCTGAAACCCATGTACTATGTAAGATCACTAGAGAGGTAAGAGAACCAGAGAGATATGGTTTTCTAGTCACCACAGATGGCGATTAATTATTTTTTCAAAATGATGAACCTCTATCCTATAAAGTGCTAGTAGAGATCTCATAAGGTACAAGATTAAAAAAAACATGAATTCTGAAATGGATTTCATGTATATGAACCAAGTTTGGGTTCTGGTAAATACACAAGTTGATGTAAATCTTTTAGGGTAAAAATGGGTATTCAATAGAAAATTGGTCATGAAAGGTAAGGTAAATACCTATAAAGTAAGTATAGTAGTTAAAGGGTTTAAAAAACATCAAGGATTTGAATATGATAAAACCATTTCACCGATTTCCATGTTTAAATCCATCAGAATTATACTTGATATAACATATTACCGTGACTATGAAATTTGTAAGATGGATATTAAAAAAACTTTCCTTAATGGGAACCTTTAAGAAGATTTCTTCAAGACACAACCAAATGGGTTTGTGAACCCATAAAATGCCAAAAATATTTTTAAATTACAGAGATCCATTTATGGATTGAAGAAATCATATTGGCCATGGAACATTCGATTCGATGAAGCTATAAACTAATTTAATTTCATTAATAATGAATGTGATCCTTTTTTTATAATTGGTTTTATGGGAGTATGGTCATTATCTTAGTAGTTTATATTGAGGACATATTGATTATTGGAAATGACATAATATTATCATATTCCATTAAGGAATGGTTAAAAAAGTGTTTCTCTATAAAGGAATTAGGTGATGTAGCCTATATTCTAGGGATAAAGATCATTAATGATAGATCTAAGAGGCTACTTGGACTAATTTAAAGAACAAAAATTGACCATATATAAAAGATATTTAGTGTGGAATAATCCAAGAGGGTATTGGTTATAGTGTCACATGGTATACATCTTTCTAAGAAAATGTGTCCTTAGACACAATATGAGAAATGGAGAATGAGTAAGATCCCATATGATTCAATGATTGGATCAATCATAAATGCCATGTTATGTACTAGACTTGATATTGCCTTTGTGTTGAACATGTTTGGAAGATATCCATTTGATTTAGGAGAACAACATTGATATGTTGTTAAGGTTATCCTTAAATATCTAATAAGAACTAAGGATATGTTCCTAGTGCATGGTGGATATGATGTTTTGGTCATCAGGGGGTTATACCAATTGTAGTTTACAAGTATATCATAATGATATGAAGTCACAATCATGATATGTTTTCTGTCTCAATGAAGGAGCTATGAGTTGGAAGATTTTAAATCACCCACTTTTCATTGATTCTATAGTGGATTCTGAGTATATATCAGCCTCTAATGTATCCAACAAATCCATTTGAATATAACTTTTTTTGAGATCATGATGTGGTACCTAGAAGTAAATACCTTATCATAATGTATTATGATAATTCTTAGTGGTGGATCTTTCAAAAGAGGTCACACCAACAAAAAAAGCACAAACTCCAAAAGTATCACCTCTTGATGGATTTTTCTTAGAGGGGTGAGGAAGAGTTACCATAGAAGAAAACATGGAAGAACCCTTGAATAAAGGCCTATCTCAGAAGAAGAATGAGTATTATGTGAATGATAGTAGACCAAAGGTTGTTAGTAGTTGGATCTAGTGCAAGTGAGAGTCTGTTGGAGTTAGTTCCCTAGAACAAATTTTTTTGTACTTTATGATGAAATTTATTCATTTTTTAATATTAATAAACTCTTTATCACATAATGATTTTTCTTATATGTAACATATCATGTGATAATGTCATAAGAGTAGTTTTCATACTAAAAGGTTATAATGGTTCCCTACTATGATGAGAACCCTGAAGTTCCATGATAGTATTATTAAATATATATTCTATAGTCAGATTAAATCATTTGAGGGACAAAAATGATACCAAATATCAAGGGTTGAGACTCATTGGACATTGATGAACCTTCTCATAGTGTACACCTTTGGTAGTATCTAGTGTAGGATATTATGAGAATGAGACCCTCCATTAGGAAATCCACATTTATATGTGTCATTGGATGTTCCTTTATGAAGACATGTGCATTGATCCCTATACTTTAATATTATTATTAATGAGTGTTATAAGTCACTTAATTTTATGTAATGATGAAAACTATTATAAAATATGTTCGCGGTGAGGTATGATACATTGGGCATGTCACAAGTAATATTTCATTAATGAATAACATGAGAAATATTTATCCCTTATATTATTTAATGAAAGTTTATATCTTAAGCCCTTTTATGGAAATAATATATCCTAAATAAATCCATGTCCATAAATTTCTATAGGCAAGTTTGATTTTTGAAAATTCAAAGAAAGAGACATCAAGCACATAGGTTGATGGCACCAACATGAAACCTGATTGATTACAAATATCACAATAAAGTGATTATATTACATAATAAGAATCTCTATGTGGTATTATGTCATTGGGAATTAACTTCTTCCTCTATGGGTGCCTCAACATGTTGCTAAATATTACATTAAATTATTTGACACTAGTATTTGTGTCTTGATTTCTATAGGAATAGGGTCCTAGTAGAACACCTTGGTAATGATTTTGACCCTAATTTTTGGCTAATTAAATGGTGTTTTAAATGGAAATGGTAATTTTTGGAAAAATGGAATTTGAAAAGAAAATTGGAAATGGTAACTTGGAAATGATAATTGGTTTTGTTTTGAAATGGAAATTTTTAATGTCATTAATGACTTTTATTTAGTTTATTTTGGAAAGTGTTATTTGGAAATAGTATTTTAAAACATTTTTCAAAAAATGTATTTTGGGAAATAGTGTTGGAAATAGAAATTTGGCCTAGATTTTAGAAAATGGGTTTTGATGTGGTTTTAGGTAAAGGTAAATAGATTTATTTCATAATAGAAATAGTAATTGATTTATTAGACCTTGTTTTTTTTATTTTGGTTCTATGTAAAAGATTTTATGTTTACATTATAATTTTAAAGTATATAGATTATTTGGATTAATGGTTAAACTTGGGGTGAACATGGCCCCTGGGTGGACTCTTGGATGTGATGTATAAACTCAAGGTGAACATGAAACCTAGGTGGATGTAGTTTTAGTGGTTAAATTTTGGGTGAACATGTTCCGCAAGTGGAAACTATTGTAGATAGTTAAACCCAGGGAAAACACAGCCCCCGGGTGGGCCCTAGGGCCTCGAGGATGGGTATTACCCTCAAGTTCCATTTTCTTGTCCTTGGATGGGTATATTACCCTCTATAGGATATGGGTTTGAATGATCATTGTGACATACTTAGATAAACACTAACACTAGTTGAATTAGGTATGCACCATTCTTGAGGTGAACTCGACCCCTAAGTTTGGAGTTTGTTTAGTGCATTTACTTTTGAATTTTTTAAAAGTGGTAAATGTACTAGTTTATCTTGAGAACATTTTCATGTACTTTTATAAACTGGTTTTGTTTAGAGACACCATTTGTGGTTTCCTAATGAGTTTTACTCACACCATTCTCGGGTCTCCATGGCCCTTGGGTACCCAAGAAGACACTATTATTGTTATTATGTATGAGTTTTAGGGAAAATCCTGATATTTATTCTGGTTAATTATTATCCTAGGTTAGAGTTGGATGATGGGACTGGGTAGGAAATAAAACCAGTTGGGTATGAGATATTGAGTATATTTTTATTTTATTATTTTAGAATTTCTTGTGTATGATCCACTCACATGGGATCTAATTTGTGTATGCATGTTATACTCATTTATTATCACATAATATGTTTTGTTTATTTATCAAAACTTTCCCTAGTTATGATTTATATATATATGTGAATTTTATTTATTTATTTACCATCATGGTGTGTACTCTTGTAATGAGGGCATAGTCTCCTCATAGTAATCTCGTAATCCCTCACTACTAGTCATTAGCCACTGGCATATGGGGAGGCGTACCAAAGGTTTGTGGTGACCACTTGTCTGGATAAACATCAATGGTATGGGGTGTTATGAAATTAAAATGTTCTATCAAAGCTATTTTTTATTTGTCTCAATATTTGGTTATGGTAGAAGGGAGACAAGGGTGTTGTCAGATCTTGGTAATGAGCTTATTTCTAGGTGGTGTAGCCTCACATATGGGGGAAAATCCAAGTTTCCAAGGATGGGAATTATTTTTCTTTATGTTTTCTTTTATAGTTGATTTATTTAAACTTTGAGTGGTGGACATGGGTTTGATGTTATTTATTTATGGTATTTTTACTCTTTTAAAGAATTATAATAGGGTGTGTGCATTTATGTATCATGTTAGGAACATAGGATTGACATGTCATCTGTATGTTTCTTCTGATTAGTATATTCTTGAAATTCATAGGTGTTGGTGTGGTGTTTATTGCTTCTTATGGATTAGTTTTATAATAATTTATATTTGCCTATGGTTTTAAATAATTGAGAGGGGTAGGTATTTAAAGTGTTTGTAACCATTTATATGGTTTATATATAAGTGTATGGTGACATTCTCCTTGAACAACACCTCAGGTAACTTATTGTTAAAAGGAAGGTATAAATAAAATATTAAAGTGATGGTTTTGGCTAAATAAAGTGTTAATAAGAAACTTATAAGGTTATTTCCCTTATAAATCATGAATGTAATTCTATCTACCCAAAATATAGAATGTAAAAACTAACTTATTTGTGAATTTTAAAATGATGGGTAATGAAGCTTTTAAAATGTGAATCCTTGGGTTTAAATGGTGGATTTAAATCAAGGTAAATAATAAATTATGATACATTTAGGGATTGATGTGATAGGTATCCCTTATGTTTGTGTCCAGAACCTATGTATAGGTAGTTTGGGGCTAGAGAGAGAGAGAAAATAGTGAGAAATTTGGACAGGGTTTGTGATACCTTGATGGGTTTGGGTGTGCTAGATTGTGGGATGTGTTCTCATATGCCTTCGTTTGGGATACAACCTTGAGGTGGTCAAGTTTCACCTTGTACTATGGTTTATGTTATCCTTCTGGGTGTGTAGAACCCTATAATGGGTGTTTTGGATTATAATGTTATTGATGATATGTGTGTATCTATGGGTGTGGGATCTAGAAGGCAGTAGCTGAACTTGGAGCATTGGTAGATATGTGTTTTATAATGGGGGTCAGAGTTATTACCAAGAGAAATGACTTCTATAAGGCCTGATTTAGGGGTTAGGTGTGATAAATGAATGATATTTGGAATATGAATTGGGTTTTTGGTGTTGAGTTGGCATGTTTGGTGATTTAGGTGACTGTGAGAGGGATTATCCCAGTGTTACTGATGTTTAGATGTGTGAGACATGCGTAGATTCTTCATCATGTGGGATCAATTCATGAAAGGTTCTATCGAGTTTTTGGTAAAGGAATGGTTATACCGTTGATATTTTCTAAGGGAAACATCTATGTTCTTTTGTTTTAGTATTAAATATGGTTTTGGTAGGGAAATATTATTCAGATTTCTGGCCCAGTTAATCTAATATTGTTTTGATGTGATAATCGATGTAGAACCCGGGTATATGGGTCTAGGGTTGATAAAGAATTCATAGAATCTTTTTATCTTGGAAATACACTCGGGATGATAGGTGGTCATTCAGTTAGTCTTAACTCATGAGGAATGTCAATCTTGTTGGATGTAAGCATAAAGGATACCTCTTGATGAGATTTATGTGCCATGAGGCATGATTAGATGCTTGAATGGAGCATGGTCTATGATAGTTGGTAGTTACTCTAGATAAGTAATGATAACAACACTCCTATGGTGGGGAGTGATGTATCGATCATGTATATATGTACCTTGTTCTTGGAGGGTCATAAGAGTGTGGAGTAGACCGTGGGGGTGGACATAGTGGCATTAAGGGGGTGGTGAACAACATATGGGATATATACTTTGATTCCATAGGGAATTAAAAATGTAAAGTAAGATGTGGAAGTGAATAGATTCATTGAATTGGTATTAGGATTGGGGGGATCTTTATGTAAACTAAGGGTGATTTGTGGGGTGATCTAAGATTCATGACATGGTTTAGTGGGTGAAACCTCGTTTCATGACATGTTTTAGGAAGGAGAAACCATGTTTTGTGACATGGTTTAGGGGGTGAACTAGTTTTGTGACATGTTTTAGGGGGTGAAACCCCATTTCGTGACATGGTTTAGGGGGTGAACCAGTTTCTTGACCTAGTTTAGGCGGTGAACCAGTTTTGTGACATGGTTTAGAGGTGAACAAGTTTCATGACATGGTTCAAGGGGTGAATCACATGATGAAAAGTATAAAATGTTCATTTTGGGTGAAAATTAATTGAAAGAAAGGAGATCTAGTATTATATATTAGAGTATGAGTATGGACCTACAAGTGGGGTTATTAGTATAAAAATACTGAGTTGGAGGCAGGCGTTTCTTTTGAGGACACATAAGTGGGTGTGACTGAGAATTTTGAGTGTAGTTGGTTGGAGGAGGTATAGATAGAGTTGTAAATTAAGTTAGACATTGTTATAGGGGAAATATATTGAGAAAGTTGTGTGGTACATGGTTAGTGGGTCAGTGTGACACTTGAAATGCATTTCTAGTGGGTGGTTCCTATGTTGAAGAGCACTATGGTTTAGAATCATCCTTGGTAAGAATAGTATTATGGCGGGGAGTACTGTAAGACTCAATATGAATTGATGGAGACACCATGGGGTATTAGGAGTGATAGGTGTGGTGATTCCTATCTCAGTACTAGTATTAATTAGCCAATGGGTGACTTGGATTCCAGTGAAAGGTGTGCTTTCTATTCATAATTTTCTAACAGAAGTGCATTGGGTGCTCAGGGACTGAGCGTGACATGTTGATCATGAATTAAAATCCATGAAGGTCGGGTTCATTGGTTGAATTGTTGAAGAGACTTCTTGGGGATGAGAAATGTTATGGTGGGGATTTTTTAATTGCCCATGTCCTTACATGAATGGAAATACCAAATGGAATTTGTATTTAATATTTAGTAGATGGTTCATTTTGAGAACTGATTCTTGGGATGAGAATCTATGGGATCAAACATCAATAAATGGTGTTTTGGGATGGGATTAAAGGTCCTATAGGCATTATTGATTTTTAGTATGATTCCAAATAAATTAAAGAGTTCCTGCAAAGCTTATGGAAGATATTATAGACCATTCACCCCATGAATCATGCATTCACAATGTGAAAGTGTATGAGAGGGGGGTATGATCCTTCTCTTGAACTTTCATGGTGTGAAACTTATAGTCATACAATTAATCATTCTAGGAAGTTTTTTTAAACATGAAAGGGGGTATCCACCCCCTTTCTTCTTGTGACCAACAGAGTGCAAGGGAAGGCCTTAGTCGGTGCCTCTCCCCCTCTTCTTCCCTATGTTCAACACAATTATTAGTGTGATTAGACAATAAAACCAGGTAAGGTTCTCCTATAATATCCCTCTTATATTCTCTTCATTTGTTATCACTAACTCAACATTTTTTGGTTTAGGGATAAAATGTCGATTTCACTAGAGAATGATGAAATTACCTATTTTTGATCGGGATTTTGGGCATCCTAGAAAGAGGACATCCTATGATGCTATAAAAAAGTATCCATTCATCATTTTAGATGAGATATGTTTCATAGTTAATTTATTTTGGGTTTCTAGAGATTTTGGGTGAAATTGGTCATTGTTTCGAGTTATAATTTTGGGATTTTGTGTTTCATAGAATCAATTGTGTGTTGGGAGTATAGCTATAAGGACCCAAACTTAAACATTATATAATCTTGAATTAAGTTAATAATTCACATTGATAATATTTTCAGGTTCAGATCTTTAGAGAATTTGGTCATAACTTATACATAACAACTTGAATATTACAAATAGACACTTCTACTCACAATCCATTTTTTTCATAAAACAAAACCCTTAAAAAAGAAACATGTCTAGTTTCATGTTTTAGACAAAATGAATTTTCCTTGATCCCATCCTTGAACCTATTAATATTTATATCCTATGAAAAACATTTCAAACTTGGGATGAGCATAAAAATCTCATTAAGGGATAGATAAAG
Source organism: Viscum album (assembly GCA_963277665.1). NCBI lineage: Eukaryota > Viridiplantae > Streptophyta > Magnoliopsida > Santalales > Viscaceae > Viscum > Viscum album. Next base: position 1,125,277,491 of record OY728121.1, read on the forward strand.
AATGAAAACTATTAGTTTTCAAAACAACATGTAAACCATGAATAATTTATCATAAAGTAATACTTTTCACCATAAAGAAGTAGAAAAAACACCTCACTGAATATAAGCTCATTACTTACCCTTTTTGTAACCAAAATATTACCATAAAACCCATAGAAAACAACATATATCATATAAAGGTAACTTGGGACATAAACATACTTAAATGGAATAACTATACGGTCGACTTCCACACATATCACTAAATGGAATAGCCATATGACCGACTTCCATACCTAATGAATTGGAGGTTATAACATAACCACCCATCCTTATTTTATCATGGAACCACCCATCATTTGGTTTATCATGTAATCTCCCATCAAATGTCCAAGTACCATTATATAATTATCACACATAAAATATTGATATTATCAACATTTCAATCATAAAATTTTATTTTCAACCACAAGAAATAATTTCAAGATATTGAAATAGTAAATACACTTTAAAAACCATTTTCAATACAAAAATATGTAAAAATGGTGTATGATAATTATTTTCCATTTAAAAACATCATTTCTTGTTAAGGAATCCAAATATCAAATAATGCTTACGGTGGAGGAATGGTCGCTGTTGCTGCATACGTTAAAAACATTCCTTTTATTGTTTAATAAAACACTTCATAGAAAAAATATTCCATTTGAATGAAAATAAAAGTAAAAGGGGTTTATTATACACCTTATAAAAGAAGGTGGTGTACATTATCAAAATATGCCTCAATGAAAGGAGATTGAGACGATGCCCCTTATCTCGTGTCGAACTTGACTCGTTCATTCTTTAATTTCATAAATAATAAAGTTAAGTTAATTTATACTTTCTTCAGAACCTTTTTCAAGTTTATTATTCCTTTTATATCACTTATTACCACATTATAAAAATTACATAATTATTTAAGTTAATATCAGTTGTTTTGTCGATATTGGGTACTTGAGTCGAAAATGATCTTGTTATAATTAAATTTTTTCCATGTGGTAAAAAGTCCATTATATTAAGAATATTATTCATATATATATATATATCATATATATACATTATATATGTATTTATAATATTCCATAACATTTGGAGATAAGAAATGAAATGCCCCATTCATGGAGACGTTAAGCCGTACGTACGAATGAACGCTACTTTCATTTCTATTTCATATTTAATGGAATGAAAACTTAATGATACATAGGTATATTATAATTAAAGTATAATATAATTTTTTATATATGTAACATAATTTCATTAATTACATCCTTTATATGTTCCATGTATGACATGAACGAGTCATATCACTTTGAGGGGGTGGTAGTCCGTGCTTCCCCAAATGAAATTATCATGTTTACACAACATGAAAAGCATAAAGGTTTGATGTAAATAAAAATCACCAAATAATAAATACAATATAAACATAATATATATCATATAAATACATTTCCATCATAACAGACACCATGATAGGCGGTAGGAGATAATTGAACAATCATCATTTCGTGAGGAAGTAGTTTGTCGTCCACAAAAACAGTATGTTCTAAATCCATTATATGGAGGTGTGTGTAAGTATAGTTAGAATAATTCTCATAAAACATCATAGTATATTTAAGATAATGGTTTTTTCATGTAATAAAATAATAAGAATAGAATAGGGAGTGAATAAGTAGAATATTGGAAAAGAACTTTAGAGAATACACTACCTCTTAAAATGGGTAACTCCCTTTGATTTGATCCAAAAGGCTTTCTTGAATTGAATTATGCCTAAGGTAAGGATTATAGAAGGAATATAGGGATTTTGGGATACTATTGAAGTAGAGTTTGGATGATACAAGGGGCTTGAGAGGTGTGAGTAAGGGTTAGAGGTGGTGACCTTTTATGAGAGGGAGGAGGGGTACTTTAGGAATGTCTTGAAAGATTATTTTATTATAAACTAAATTTCGATTTTCAAAAGGTCAAAACTCATTTAATTCGAAGATAAGATGATTATTGTTCTAAATAATCTCAAAAAATATGTTTTATACAAGTTTTGGTTTCAAATTCAACCTTATAATTTAGCTTTAACCCTTAGTTAACTAATTTAGCTATTACCATGTCTTCTTGTATATTCGTACTATATGGTTAATATAGATACCATAAAATGACAATATAATCTCAAGTGGTTCATTAATGAAATTTAAAAAATTATTTAAGTCATTTGTAACAATATTATATTTTTATAACTATTATATCATTTAATAAAATAGTATTTGTTTTAAAAACACATTTATGTCAATTTTTATACTATTCATATCATGAATTTTTAAAAATACATAACAACTTCATTATTTAGAAAAAAACTTCATAAATTGAAATATAACAACTCATACTCATCTCTAAAATTTTCAGATGACATAAAAAGTATCAAAATAAATTTATTTTAATATTTATAATCTCATTTATTTAAATCTTTCATTAATAAGGTAATCACTACATCATCATTGTGTCATACATATATTTATTTATTTGATTTATAAAAATTAAAAATAAAATAACATGATGTAGGAAATAGTTTTATATTTATAATGACTATATATAGTCAAAAATATAACTTATATAACCACATATAAAACTTTTTTTACTAAAAGATACATGTTTAGGTTATATTTTCCTTAACTTTAAATTAAAAGTGATTAAATGTCATTTCCACACACAAGTGGCTCCATGGGGTCCTAAAATTGACCCAAATATTCCCATGGTCGTAAATATCTCATAAAATATGATTAGTATATGTGTTATGGTAATTTAATATTATTATAATCTTATTTTTACCCTTTAACCATGGTAAATAAAATATTTACTGAAGTTACTATTCATAATGTCTAAAAATAAAAGTTAACTATTTACTAAATTTGGAACTCCTAATTCTAAATATGGAATCCATTTTTATAAATTCAAAACATATAATTTAAATAAATTAATTTAAAATTAATTCTTGTTGTTAAAAACAAAAAGTGTGTTTTTAAGAAGTAAAAACTACCAAAAGATTGACATGCGTTTATATCCAATTTCAAAGTGAAATTACTTTCAATGAAAAAAATTGGATTAAATAATAAAAATATAATCCAATTAAACTTTAAAACATATTAAAATTACAATATAAATATATAAGTAAATTATATTAAAAGGAAGTTTTGAATTAAAATGAAGTATTTTTCACTATTCATTAAAAAATGAACTTTAGTAGAAAAATACCAAAATTTAAATCAAAGTAAATTTTAATGTTATGATTCTAAAGAAAAAGTTTATTTTTTCAAGTAAAACATATAAAGGTTTCAAAAATTATTTTTAAAAAGGGTTCGCCATTAAAAGGTGGTAAAACTGCATTTTTAGAAAAATACTTCTTTTATCCGAAAACAATGAATTTATTCTTATATCATATCTAGAAAACAAATAAGGTGAATTTAAAAAATTAAATTGAATATATATATATCATATATTTTTCATTAAATAAAAATCCATAAAGAGTGATAGGAAAACACAATTATTCTCTTTTAAATAGGTTTTCATAAAAACACATCTATTATATTTAATTGGTTATTATTTCCATTTATAATAAATTTGGTAATCAATGAATCATAATTTAAACATTTTTAAACCATATTTAAAATATCAATTGATACTATTAATTCCCTCCATTCCAATGACTAGGTGTTAACTACCATTTAAAATAATAATAATAAGATTTATTATTTTTTCGTATAACTCAATGTTCTGTGAAATGTAAGATTTCAGAGAAGCCCATTATTGTATGTCGAGTATGCTATCAGAAAAAGTTTCCCCTTTAACTTAAAATTAATATCTTATTCATAAGTATTAATAGAAATAAAAAAGTATTATTCTATAAATATCTCGGTCGTTACATACTTCCCCCCTTTTGAAAATTGCGTCCTCGCAATTTTTAAATTGGGTTTGGAAACTTCATTGAAAGTCCCACATTAGAAAAATGATTCAATAAAAATATCACTTTAAAATAAATAAATAGAAGTATAAAGGTCACCCGAGATAACACATAATTGGATTCCTTGAAAAAATGGATATGAAGGAGAAACTAAGTGTCAAGTTCTGATAGAGAGTGATAGAAAACATGATCATGAGAAATTTATCCACCAGAAAACCACAAACTTGTGATAAGTTAAATGGTCTTTGATTCCATAGTAGGAAAATTAAATGGACAGTGTTTTTTGTTTTAATTTACCTTTCATAAATTTGGAGAATTTATTTATGATATTGAATAAGAATATAAGGAAATATACTTACTTTTCAAGTAGAGTTTCATCCTTTAATAAGTTTCTACCAAAAACTCATCTTTTCTCCAAATGATGAGTATTTAAGATGACTTGGTCACACCTGAAGCACTAGAATAAAATTTTAGAGAATAACATGATCCAAAAAATATGAACCACATATTTCCCATGTCTTTAGACATTAACCAAAACCAAAATGGTTAGTACAATATTAGATAATCCCCAAAAGGATAATCTTTTATAAAAAGAAATACAACTCTTAATCTCCAAAATTGAACAAAAAATACTAAAATCTCAAAAAATACCATTTAATACAAAATTGTCCTTAAAATTATTCAAAATAATCCAAACTAAGTTTAAAACCCAAAATTCAGAAGGATTTGATCACATAGTCTTCCAAACAAATCTTAACATTTATCTCCAAATAAAATGAGCTACTCTTAAAGTCTCATACTGAAAAGTAATAAATCTAGTCACATATTCTCTATGATATGTTAATCATTTACATAAATAACCCAAATTTTTATATGTCCACAATAAAAACGTATATTCTTCAAAAATAAAATTCCACCATTACTCCTCAATTGAAATCCCATAGTATTCTATTTTCCTTACGCATATAGTGTTTCCAAAAGAGAAAACGACTTCCAAAATAACCTTTATCAATTAATCACCAAATCATTTTACGATACTAAGGATATCCATTTGATAAAACATTATATCCCAAATCAACTTATTCTTAATCAATAAAATCATTTAAATAAAAATAATAATTCATACTAACCAGGGACTTCACATAGTCTAGTGGTAGGTGATGCGCCCTTGTCGCCCTTCAGTTGTGGGTTTGATTCCCTTGGCCTTGCCGGACGTGACGGGTTTTCACCCATCCTCCAGGTTGTCCTTTTTCTAAAACCATATTATTCTTATAAAATTATAAAAAATAATATAATTTCCTAAAAAATAACCATAAACTATATTATCCTCAAAGGTTATCTAATACCTTTCATTTTGCATCCCAAAATGTAATAACCATTTATCACCTCTAAAACAAAAGATCATATGAACCCATAAGATTATCCATTATGTACACACAAGAAAAGATAATTCTTTCTTGAATAAAATTTTCAAATATCAATCTTCAGGGTTTCACATACTAGAAAAAGCCTTACAAAGTAATCCCATCATCAAAAGAGCCTTAATAATTTTAAGAATTTTATCATCCTAAAATATACTATAAATCTTGAATCCCTTATATGTAGAATTATTACTTATTCAACATTATTCATGATCCATTAACCATTCTTTTACAACTTATTCTGTAATACATATTTCCTATAAACAAAATCATGAATCATATCCTAAGATTCAATAATTTCAAAACATCATCTAAGAAATAATCCATACCTTTCATTGGCCATTGTCAGTTTCCTCATCCTCAACTGGAATGGCATTAGGTATTGATAAACATATATTTTTATGGTCCTACTAACCCCATTCCCGAACATTATTCGTAGGAAATATATTTGTGTAATGACCATGCACACCACATTTAAAACATTCAATTATTGATCCATTAGAAAGAACTTATTTCCCTTTCCTAGAGTCAACTAGATGCTTCCTTTTTCCATGGAAGGTTATCGCTTTATGACCTTCGTTACCATATATATAGCATCTTCTTGTCCCTTTGAAGAATTTTCCTAGTTATTTCTTTCCACATCCTTAACATGTAGGTTTTTTTAATATAATTACCTTTATTATTATTACCTAAACTTTTTTAGGCATTTTCTTCTAGAATATACGATGCCTTATAAAAATCACCAAGGTTCAGGTGGTCAATCATGACTCCATATAGTTGGTTGAAAATAACCACACGAGTTCTCATTCTAGCTCCCATTTCATTCTATTGCTTATTCAGAAAACCATCATAGTTTTCTTCACATCCATTGTTACTTTGGTGCCTACTAGATCTAACCATTTTATAAAACCAAAAAGTTCTGTGTGAGTATATCAATAAAATCATCATATAATATCATATTAGGATGGTAAATACTAAGATATACTTATTCATGTTATCTTAAACTCATTCAATCTATTTAAAATAACTATGAATCTTTCTAATATAATAACAATTATGGTTATGTCACTTATTCTTAAATAACACCCTAACCTCTAAAGTTATCTAAACTGACCTCTGATACCAACTATAAGGCCCCAACCTTAAACATTACATAATCTTGAATTAAGTTAATAATTCACATTGAAGATCTTTTCAGGTTTAGAGATTTATATAATTAGGTCATAACTTATACATAACAACTTGAATATTAAAAGTAGACACTTATACTCACTATCTATTTTTTCATAAAACATAAAATCTAAAAAGAAGAAACATATCTAGTTCCATGTTTTAGACAACATGAATTTTCCTTGATCCCATACTTGACCCTATTCATCTTTAAGTCCTGTGAAAAAAATTTCAAACTTGGGATGAGCATAAAAAGCTTAGTAAGGGATACATAAAGAAGAAAAACTATTAGTTTTTCAAAACAACATGTAAACCATGAATACTTTATCATAAATTAATAATTTTTACCTTAAAGAAGTAGAAAAAACAATTCACTGAATATAAGCTCACTACTTACCCTTTTTGTAACAAAACGATTACCATAAAGCCCATATAAAACAACGTATAACATATAAAGTTCACTTGGGATATAAACATACGTAAATGGAATAACCATACGGTCGACTTCCACACATATCACTAAATAGAATATCCATACAACCAACTTCCATACTTAATGCATTGGAGGTTATAACGTAACCACCCGTCCTTTTTTTATCACATAACCAACTGTCATTTGGTTTATCACGTTACCACCCACCAAATGTACAAGTATCATTATATAATCATCACACATAAAATATTGAAAATATCAACATTTCAATCATAAAATTTCATTTGCAATCACAAGAAATAATTTCAAGATATTGAAATAATAAATAAACTTTAAAAAAAATTTTCAATACCAAAATATGTAAAAAGGGTATATGGTATTTATTTTCCATTTAAAAACATCATGGCTTGTTAAGGAAGCCAAAAATAAAATAATGCTCATAGTGGTGGAAATATTGTTGTCACCGCATACATTAAAAACATTCTTTTTATTGTTTAGTAAAACGATTCGTATAAAAAATATTCCCTTTGAATGAAAATACAAGTAAGAGGGGTTTATTATACATCGTATAAAATAAGGAGGTGTATATTATCAAAATAGTCCCCAATGAAAGGATATTGAGATGAAGTCCCTTACCTCATGTTCGACTTGACTCGTTCATTATTTAATTTCCTGAATAATAAACTTAAGTTAATTTCTACTTTCTTTAGAACCTTTTTCAATTTTATTATTCCTTTTATATCACTTATTACCACATTATAAAAATTACATAATTATTTAAGTTAATATCGGTCATTTTGTCGATATTGGGTACTTGATTTGAAAATGATCTTGTTATAATTACAATTTGTCCTTGTGGTCAAAATTACATTATCTCCATAATATTATTCACACACACAGATATATATATATATATATATCATATATATCCAATATATATGTATTTATAATATTCCATAACATTTGGAGATAAGAAATGAAATGCACCATTCATGGAGACGGTAAGCCATACGTACACATGAACGATGCTTTCATTTCTATTTCATATTTAATGGAATGAAAAATTAATGATACATAGGTATAATATAATTAAATTATAATATAATATTTTATATATGTTACATAAGTTCATCAATTCCATCCTTTATATGTTCCATGTATGGCATGAACGAGTCATATCACTTTGAGGGGGCGGTAGTCTGCGCTTCCTCAAATGAAATTATCGTGTTTACACATCATGAAAAGCATAAAGGTATGTTGTAAATAAAAATTACAGAATCATAAAGGCAATATAAACATAATATATATCATATAAATATAGTTCCATCATAATGTCCACCATGATATGTGGTAGGAGATATCTGAACAATCATCATTTCGTGATGCAATAGTTCACCATCTACAAAAAAAATTTGTTCTAAATCCATCAGATTGAGATGTGTGTAAGTGTAGTTAGAATTATTTTCATAACAACATCATAGTATATTTAGGATACTGGTGTTTTTATGTAATCAAATAATAATAATAGAACAGGGAGTGAAGAAGAAGAATATTTGAAAGGAACTTTAGAGAAGACGCTACCTCTTAAAACAGGTAACTCCCTTTGATTTGAGCCAAAAAGATTTCTTGAATTTCCTTATGCCTAAGGTAATGATTCTTGGAGGACTAGATGGATTTTGGGAGCTTATTTAAGCAGAGGTTGGATGAGACAAGAGGCTTGATAGGTGTGAGTAAGGGTAAGTGGTGGTTACCTTTTATAAGAGGGGGAGGGGTACTTTAGGAATGTCTTGAAAGATTATTTTATTATAAACTGAATTTAGATTTTAAAAAGGTCCAAAACTCCATTAATTATAAGATAATATGAGTATTTTTCTAAATCATCTCAATAAACAGGTTTTTGACAAGTTTTGGTTTCAAATTTAACTTTATCATTTAGCTTTAACCCTTAGTTAACTAATTTAACTATTACCATGTCTTATATATTCATACTATATGGTTAATATAGTTACCATAAAATGAAAATAGAACATAAAGTGGTTAATTAATTAAATTTACGACATTATTTAAGTTATTTGGCCTAATATTATATTTTTAGGACTATTATATCATTTAATAAAATAGTATTTGTTTTAAAAACTCATTTATGTCAATTTTTATACTATTCATATCATGACTTTTTAAAAATCCATAAAAACTTGATTATTTTGAAAAAACTTCATAAATTAAAAAAAAAAGTAAGAATCATCCCTAAAATTTCTGTATGGAATAAAAAGTTTCAAAATAAATTTATTTTAATATTTATAATATCGTTTATTTAAATCTTTCATTAATAAGGTAATCACTACATCATCATTGTGTCATAAATATATTTATTTATTTGATGTCTAAAAATTATAAATAAAATACAATGATGTATGAAATAATTTTATCTTTATAATTAATATTTATAGTCTAAAATATAACTTATATAACCCCATATAAAAATTTATTCACTAAAAGAGACATGTTTAGGTTATATTTTCCTTAACTTTAAATAAAATGTAATTAAATGTCATTTTCACACACAAGTGGTTCCATGGGGTCCTAAAATGGACCCAAGGATGACCATGGTATTAAATATCTCATAAAATAGGGTTAGAACATGTGTTAAGGTAATTTAATATCATTATAATATTATTTTTTACCCTTATTTACTTGATATACCCTTTAACCATGGTAAATAAAATATTTACTGAAGTTACTATTCATAATGTCTAAAAATAAAAGTTACCTATTTACACAATTTGGACCTCATGATTCCAAATATGGAATCCATTTTTCCAAATTCAAAACACATAAGTTAAAGAAATTAATTTAAATTTAATTCCTATTGTCAAAACTAAAAAGCGTGTTTTTAAGAAGTAAAAACTATCAAAAGATTGACATGCGTTTATGTCCAATTTCAATGTGAAACTACTTCAAATGACCAAAATTAAATTAAATGATAAAAATATAATCCAATTATACTTTAAAAACAATTAAAATTATAATATATCTATATAAATAAATTAGATTAAAAGGCAGTTTTGAATAAAAATGCTGTATTTTTCACTATTCATTAAAAATGAACTTTAGAAGGAAAGTACCAAAATTTCATCCAAAGTAAATTTTGATGTTACACTTATAAATAATAAGTTTATTATTTCAAATAAAACATATAAAGGTGTCACAAACTATATTTAAAAGGGTTCTCCATTAAAAGGTGGTAAAACTGCATTTTTAGAAAAATAATTCTTTTATCTGAAAAAATGAATTTATTATTATGTCATATCTAGAATATATATAATATTAATTTAAAATATTACATTTAATATATATATATATCATATATTTTTCATTAAATAAAAATTCATAAATAGTGATATGAAAACACAATTATTCTATTTTAAATAGGTTTTTGTAAAAACACATCCATTATATTCAATTGGTTTTTATTTCCATTTATAATAAATTTGGTAATCAATGAATCATCATTTAAAAATTTGTAAATAATATTTCAAAAGTAATTTGATACTACTAATTCCCTCCATTCCAAGAGCTAGTCATTAACTTCCATTTAAAATAATAATAATAATAATTTATTATTTTTCAGTATAACTCAATGTTGTGTGCAATGTAAGATTTTGGAGAAGGTCATTGTTTCGTGTCGAGTATGATATTATAAAAAGAATCCCCTTTAACTTAAAATTAATATATTATTCATAAGTATTAACATAAATAAAAAATTATTATTCTATAAATACCTGGGTTGTTACAATAACACTCTCGATTACTCACGACCCTGACAATGTCGGACTGGTCGGTGATTCTAGTGCTGATTTTTTCATTTTAAAAGATTGATTTAAATTAATTAATTAATTTATTTAAGGATTTTTATGGTTTATATAAGCGGTCGGTTGATGGATCTAACTTTGATGAGCTTGGAAAGGAATGGAAAGGCCTTAACAACAACTATCAAACTTTAGAAAATAAAAAGGTAAAAGATTAAATTGAGGTAGATAGTCCTTGAATTCACCCATAGTCATGTTTATCATTTAATTCATCTGGTGGAGGTCTCACCAGTTGTTGAGTGATTACCTTAAAAATCAATTAAATGTTTTAAATTTAAAATTTACTTAGTCAATTATTCTCTTTATGTATTGATCCTTATAGTAAGATGGGTCATAGTGGAACATATTAGTAATGATTTTGACCCTAGTATTTGGTAATTAAATGGTGTTTTAAATGGAAATGGTATTTTTTGTAAAAATGTAATTTGAAGTGGAAGTTGGAAAATGTATCTTGGAAATGGTAATTGGTTTGGTTTTTAATTGTAAATGGGTAATATAATTTATGAATTGTATTTGGTTTCTTTTGGAAAGTGGTATTTGAAAGTAGTATTTTGAAATGTTCTTTGAAGATGTTATTTTGGGAAATGGGGTTGGTAATGAAAATTTGTCCTAGATTTTGGAAAATGGTTTTTGATGTTGTTTTGGGTAAAGGGAAATGGACTTATTCTCAAATTGAAATAGCAACTGATTCATTATGACTTATTTTGTTTATTTTGGTGCTATGATAATGATTTTATGTTTACATTCTACTTTTAAAGAATATGTATTGTTTGTATTGATGGTTAAACCCATGGTGAACACAACCATTGGTTGGATGCTTGAATTTTATGGTTAAAATAGGGGTGAACATGATGCATATGTGTACACTGATACTGATGGTTAAACTCGGGGTGAACATGGACCTTGGGTGGATGTTGGGGCCTCAGGGATGAGTATTACCCCTGGGTGTCATTTTTTTGGATGTGGATGGGTATATTACCCCTAGAAAAAGATGGGTTGGCATTGTTATTATGACATTTTCAGAGACACCATGACACTAACTGAAGAATGTATGCACCGTTATTGGGGTGAAACTAACCCCCTGAGTTTAGTTTTTATTTTGCTATAATTTTAAATTTTTTAAAAGTGGTAATTGTTCTTTTTATCCTGAGCACCTATGTATGCACCTATTCATACTAGTTATGTTTAGGGGAACCATTAGTGTTATCATATTGAGTTTTACTAACACCCTTCTCAAGACACCAAGTAAATTGGGTCCTTGAGTAGAAACTATTGTTTTTCAAAGGTATAGGATTTAGGGAAAGAACTAATATTAATGCTTGTTGATTTTCATCCTAGTTTAGAGTTTGATGATGGTACTGGGAAGGACTTGGGACTAGTTGGGGATGGGCTATTCACCCCGATTTTATTTTATTATTTTATTAATACTTGTGTATGATCCACCCATGGGAGATCTAGTTTGGGTATGCATGTTATATTCATTTATTATAACATGATATGTTTCGTTTATTTATCAGATCTTTCCTTGGTTATTATTTCTATCTATATGAGTATTTGATTTTTTTTCATACTATGGTAATGGGGACATAGTCTCCCACGATAATCTCATAGGTCCTCATCACTAGTCTAAAGCCTCTGATGTATGGGGAGGCATGCCTGAGGTATGTGGAAACCTCCAGTTCATGAACCAATTAGTAGCCCTAGGTATCAGGATGTAACATTATCTATTTGATCTAGGAACTATATTGTATTTTACTCATATACGAAATCATGTTACAATTTCACAACTTCTATGTTCATTAAATATGAAGGATCTGGTATCTAATTCATCAAAATAGATACATGCAACACATCATATACTTAGTAGAGGTCTGGAGGGAGTTATAAATGATGAAATACCACCCTGAAATGATCAAGGATCTATAAAGGACCAATGTATTTAGGGACCATCTTTCCACTCATCCCAAATCTCATAACCCTCTTCCATGAAGATATCCAAAGGAACTCCTTGTCACCAAATTCAAATTATAGATCTCATCAATGATTGTCTCCATAACTTTTCCATTTACTTTGTTCTACTTTAATATACTACTAAATTTTTTGATCTTTCTCCATCATTTCTTGGACAAGGTCAAGGATAATAAACTTCCCTTCTATAACACATCCCAAAATGTTGAGTTCCTACATCTCTTCCCATAAAGAGTCTCATATGGCACCATATGAATTATAGAATGGAAAAAATTACTATATGAGAACTATACTAGTGGTAGGTGTTGATCCCAATGTCCTTGGAATTACCTAGAACAAGATCCTAGTATATCCAATAGAGTTTGAATGGTCCTCTTAGAATGAACCACTATTTGAGAATGATAAGCAGTTCAGAAACTTATCTCTATCTCTAATGATTATTGAAGGAATATCTAGAACTTTGAGGTAAAACATAGATCTTGATTAGATAAAATGGAGAGTGAAACTCCATACAACCTTACCACTTCTCTTGTGTATATATTGGTGAGTTGGTTAAGAGATAAATCTTGTTTTATTGAAATAAAATGCGATGACTTTATAAGGTGATCAACTAAATACCAAATGGAATTATGACCTTTATGAGTCCTAGTAAGTCCCACAAAAAATCCATGGTAATTGTTTCCTATTTCCATACTCATATGGGTAATTGTTGCAATATACCCTTGGAATTTTTTTGTTCAACCTTAACTTTTTGGCACACCGAGCATTGAGATATATACTCTGAAATCTACCTCTTCATCTTATACCACCTTAATTTTTTATTTATATCTATACACATCCTCATGCTTCCCAAATGAATAGAGAAGGATAATCTATGAGAATTATCCAAAAGTACCCTCTTAAGTTTTGGTTTTGATGTGACACATATCCTGGTTCCAAACCATATAACTCTTTATTTATCAAAATTGAACTCCAAAATACTCGTTACCTTTTTCTATTGCTCCACATAATCCTTTTAAGATTCTTTGATCTTCACATGAAATAGATGGTTAAGCAGTAATTTGATAAAGATTGGATTTCTCCCCTTCCATTATGATTTTATCATTCATCCTATAGAAATCCATGACTATTGAGTCTTTTTCAATCCTCATCATGGATAAGGTAGCATGATATTTTCTACTTTGAGTATCAACTAAATTATTTACCTTCCCTGGGTAGTAATGTATTGAGTAGTAATAATATTTTATCAATTACAACCATATCCTTTGGAATATATAAAACTATTCATGTGTGAATATATATTTCAAACTCTTATGATCATTATATATATCACACTTTTCTATGTAAAGATAATACCACCAAATATTTAATGAAAAGATCACTATTTCTAGCTCCAAATCACGTGTCAAGTAATTTTTCCCATGATTATTTAATTATCATGAGGAATAATCATTTATTGTATCATTATACATGACGATTCATCCCAATCCCTTTAATGAAACATCACTTTATATTACAAAACCTTCCCCACTACAGTGTAATGTATGTACTGTTGTAGTGACCCACCTCTTCATTAGTTCCATGAAACTTTCTTCACATTTCATTATCCAAATGAACTTAACTCCCTTCCATGTTAACATGGTTAGTGGGTTTTATAGCCATGGAAAATTTCTCACAAAGCATCAGTAATATACTACTAACCTAAGAAAACTATGGATCCCAGTTACAATGGTTGGTCTAAGTGATTCATCAATAACTTCTTTCTTTGAAGGATCTAAAAATATTCCATCGCTTGTTATCACATGAACCATGAATGATAATTTATGTATCTAGAACTCACAATTTCTAAAAATGGTATATATTTTATCTTTTATTAAGTTATTCAATATAATCTACAAATTATCTTCATGTACTTTCTTGATATTTGAATATATAATAATATATTCCATAATGACAACCAAAAATTGATCAAGGTAGTATATAAAGATTATATTAATTTTATTCATGAAGATAATGGGATCATTTATAAATAAAAATGGAATCACTATAAATTAAAAGTGTCCATACATTTTATGAGAATCTATAATTTAAATACCCAACATTTTAACCCTTAACTGATGGTATCTGAATCAATGTTCAATATTCAAGAAGTATTGAGATCCTCTTAGTTGATTGAATAAATCATTATTACTGGGTAGAGGATACTTTTTCTTTTTTTATTTTATTAAGCTCCTGATAATAAATGAAAATACACATTGATCTATTCTTATTTTTAACAAAGAGGACTGGTGAACCCCATGATGAAGCACCAGGTCATATAAATCCCTTATTTTTATTCTCTATAATTACATCAACATATTCATTTACAACAAGAATGTATTTAATATTGAATTATTTCCTAATAATTTTATCTATAAAGTTATCATTTCTAGGTATTAGGACCCATATGATATAATTTTATTTCGAAGGGAGATCATGATCATCCTTGCATAGATATTTTATCACATGATGATTTGGGATATGAAATAAAATGTCATTATCCCAAAAATTGTTATGTTCTCTATATAAAGAAATAAAATCCATACCCAATATCACATAAAATTCAAACAAGGTTATAAGGAATATATTTGTAGTAAATATATTTCCACAAATATTGATCAAAGAAGAATTAAATATCTTAGATTCAATCATCCCACCTCTAGGGGTTTTAATTAATAGTTTAGTATCCAATGACTGGGGTGGTATATCAATATTCTTAGAAAAACTGTGTGATATGAAATGATATGAATAAATAGAATCAAATAAGGCATGTTTAGTTCTAGATTTTATAATGAGTGTACCTTTAACTACTTCATTATCATAACCCACCTTTATGGTTGTGATGGAATATGCCCTCCCTTTCTCCCTTAGTTTAAGAGGTTTTTGGGTCTATCCTCTACAATATCTCAAGGGTTAGGGAATTGATTTGAATAATTCCAAAACTATTGGAATTTGAATAATCTAAGTGTAGGTAGTAATTTTTTTGGAGATTTCTCCCCATCCATGGTTTTATTAAACCTTATTTTATTTTTCTGACCATTGTGATCTAGGTGGCCTGGTTTACCACACATAAATCACATCCTAGATCCATTAAGTCAATTATCTGGGTGATTTATCCCACATTTTTAACATGTAGGTAGTTTATATTGTATTACCATATGCAACTTATCATCAAAGATTCTATGACACTCCACTTTTCATTTCTTTTTCTATGAATAATGATAGTACCTGGCTTCCATCTCCACCATCATTGCAAATTGAACAATATCTTCATAGCTTCAAAATTCAATTATGGATAATTCCCTTCAAATACTCAGTTTTAATCTCTAAAAAATGGTTGATCTTGATTTCAGTGTTAAATATAAAAAAAGTGACATACCTTTTGAGTCTCATGAAGTTTTCTCCATAGCTTCCAACAAATTCCTCCTTTTATTTCAACTCTAGGAATTATCACTCCACTTTTCCAAAAAAATTTTGAGGAAATTTCTCGATGAAGATTAATTTATTAAACTATTCCCATTCCATAGAGTCTACTTCCTACCTTTGCATTTTATTCTTATTGAGAGTCTACCATTCGTTAGTATCTACTTACAAATGATATATAGGCTAAATGAACTTCTCATGCTTTGATCACTATATAATGAAAAATATATTCTCCATGGAATTGAACCATTGCTTATTAATAAGTGTATTAGAAGAGACACTGAAGGGGGTTAGATGTTTTCACATGAAATACTTGATATCAAGTTTCTCCTTCCTTTGTGGGTTCAAGAGATCAATGTGGTTCACATTATTATTCATAGCTTGTGACATTTGGGTGAGTATCGCTATGTGGTTTTATACACAAGATCCCATACCATTTGGTAGTTCATTGGGACAATTACCACATTGTCCTTCACATCCATTATTAACATGGTTTCTCATTTATCTAGACATTAGTTTAAATATAATAAAGTTTAGGGATGATAATACTTAAATTAATAAAAATAATGAGGGAAAACTATGATCTTAGAAGAAATAATTCATAAATGATGAACACACCCTAACTTATGAATCTACAAGATTCATTCTAGGTTATCCATAGTAATATTTCTATTATATTCTCCAACCTAAGGATATTCAAATCCCTAATAATAGTTCATAAATAGAATGTGAATTAACCAAAGCATATCCCCTAAGAGTTTCAAACCAGATGTATGGTTAGACCTCTTTATCATGCATCAAGTGATGATTGAGATAATACCCAGTATGACCCTTTTAGGGTCAATAACCTTAGATAAATATATACTAGATCTACATCCACTTGTAGTTTCTATAAAGAGATGTTATTTACAGTAAAACAATAAAATATATACTTTATAAAAATTTCAGGATATTATCCTATACTTATAATTACCACTTTGACTTATCCTTTAGGTTTCCATTAATGTTATCTTATCATAATACACAAAATAACAACCCCCCAATATCTAAACCTTTCTATGATTCCAATCGAGGCACCCTAATCCAATAATACACAATTATTTTATAATTTTACATCAATAATCCTTTTATATTAAAAATATTCACACAATACAAGGTTTAGTTTCTTAAGAGATTAGCTATATGAAATTTTTATTTTACAATACTCAAAAACATTTATACATAATCATACAACTATAAACTTCCTTCTAAATACATCACATGAAATACCCATCTTCATAACCTAGGGAATGGTAAAAACCTAAGAAAGGGGTGATATTAAATGCTCATTAAGGGTAAACATGGGAGATAACAATTGAAGAACATAAGTGATCATAAGATGAGAAAATGGTGATTGAGAACATAATAATAATACATGATAATACTTAATATAATTATACTCAAAAAATCATAGATCATAAAAGAGTCATGGAATAAAACTTTGACATAACAAGATGTATAAATAAAAAGGTAGTTGAAATATAAACTAATAATCACATGTCTTTAAAAACAAATATAACATTAGTATGTGTTATAACATAGGAATATTTCATGGAATTCCTCATATCATAGAAACAAGGCATACTAGATAATTGTGGCACAAACATAGGCATAGGGAAACATTACCTTCACGAGACACACACTGTCACCCATGCCTATGAGAAACTAAATTATGCCAACGTATACATGTCTCATTAGATATAAACTTTTAACCAATGCATTGGAGGGTGATGTAAGTCCTCACCCATCATTCATTCATACTTACATGCTCCACTTAAAAATATTTCACTTGTAACATCATAAAGTAACCATAAAAATAAAATGGGTTTCATAAAACCTTTAAATAAAAATAATTCTCTTTTCATAGTATAAAGAAACCATAGAAATAAAGTGGGTTTCATAAAAAATCCAAATGGTATAAAATAAAATCATGAATTAAATTGATTAACACCAAAAAATAATTCTCACAAAAATGGATCACTTCATAAGATAAAAATAGAGGGTGAAAAATGAAACATAACTCTAATGGAAAATGAAAATTAAATAATTAAAGGAGCTTTCTTGAGAATAATTTTTTTAAACATTTACTTACAAGTCATATTTTCGAATCTCTTTCCAAGAAGTCATTTTTTTAGAAGGTGAAAAGAAGACTTCATAAAATAACACTTCCAAAATAGGTCCTAAGAATGTTTACATAATAAAAAATGAATCTTATTCAATAAATATGGAGTGGAAGATAAAATTAAATACTGTGAAAATATATGCTTTATAAATATTTTTAAAATACCAAGTGTAAAAAAACAAGAAATACCTTTCTTGAAACCAACATCATTAAAAACGAAAATAACAGTTCCACTTGAAAATATTTTAAGATAAATATGAATATAAAAATAGAAAAAACATATTTATGTTTAAAAATAATAAATGATAACATTAGTTTAAATTAAAAACATGTATATGGAAGAAAAATAATCATAAAAATGATGGAAATAATTTTTAATGAAATTAAAATGTTATGAAAAAAGGATTTATCAAGGGAAATAATTTTATGTGAAACATTAATTACCCATAATAAAATGTGTTAATACATAATAGCTTCATAATTGGGTATAATATATCAATCATTAAGTATCATAGACAAAGAGGAATGATTATGACCCAAGGAAAAGAGTTGAGTCAAGAAAACCACTTACCTTTATTCCCACTTAGTTGAATGTGATCTATCCTTCTATATAAAAAAATAACTATATTAATCACATATTTAATAACCTTATTAATAACTATAAAATTTTATAAAATTTATTTGTAATCACTTATTACACATATATTAGTTATTCATACCATATTTTCATCATCAGATGTTATTAGTTTCGATAGTTTCTTTTATACTAGATTTATAATGGATATGTCTATTCTTGTTTATAGATAAAAATTTCACCATTTATAGTTCATTAAATTTAATATAATATATGAATTATTTATATTTATAAATTTTTAATTTTCATTTCATAAGTATTTTAGTCACGATTGATGATGATGTGGTCGGTAATGAGCATGTTTCGGCAATTTTAACAAATGAGGGTGAAATATCTTAATTATGGTTTAGATATTACCATTTATATTCCTTAATAAAAAAAATAATTATGTAATTTTTATTTTCCAATATCACTATTAATTGGTTTTCCTTATTTATCCATGATAGAAAAGGCTAGGTGGAAAATTAAATACATCACTTTTGTGGAGGCAATTGTATAAACAGACGCACATGTGACACATTCTTTTACATATAACATAAAGAAGGAAGGAATTGGTTTTTATTTTTATAATATTAATATTTTTAAGTAATATATATATATATATATATATATTAATTAAATAAACCCTTTGAACTAGCCTTGTAATTTGGTTATGAAAAATGGATCATGTCAATTATCGAGGCGGTAGTCCGCACGTAACACAAACAACATTTTCATTTTTTAGATGGTTGGGAGGAGGGTAGAAAATAGATATTTTATTAGTATAATATCATTTAAAAATAATATTAAAACTAATTTTATAATAATTTCATGGATATATTAGGTGTAATTATATATAAAAAGAAAATAAAATTGAGAGATTGGTTGAGAACATTGTCACTCCCTTTGGATATTCTCCCTTGGGTAACACCTTAAAGATCCTTAGACTAGTATTTTGGAAATAAAAAGGATTATAAGACTTGGGGAGGGATTTTAGTAGATACTAAAAAAGAGTTTTGTAATATCTAATTCTTTGTAAAGTTTGGATAAAAGTGGTAGATTTGATCTCCTTTTATAAGTGAAGGAAATGAGACTTTTTGTAAATACCCATTACTTTTTCGATGATGGAGTGACACTATTAAAAGGTAAATGGCTAAAAAGGTGGTAAATAATGATGTGTGGGGTGATATAAAGATGATAAATCCTTAAAAATTCATTTTATCATATGTTTTAAATAGGTTTCAAGTCTTTTACCACTAGATTGTTACACTTTACCACTTTGGGTTTCACCTTGGTAACTAGTTTTTACAGAAGTAATTTATTTTTTTAAAATATAAGGTAACCCTTATTACCAAATTTTTATGTTTTGAATCTAAATTTAATCTCCATATAATCTAATTTAATTTATAAATATGAAAGAAATTATATTTTTAAATTAAAACATTTAATATATAGAAAAACTGTTTTGTAGAAAAAATGTTGTTTTCACCGTTATGTGTTCTTAATTTAATGTTTTACCAATTGAATGAGTGTAATTATATTTATATAGAGTCATTATTTTTAATATTATAATTCATTTTATTATATAAAAAATACAAAATTTTAGTAAAAAAATTCTTTGAAAATAATAGTTGTACCATTATTACGGTAGTTAACTCTATTCCTAGTAATCTTATTTTTATGCCAAAAAAATGAAATGATCATTTTTATATAATTTGAGACTAATAATTACAAATATAAAATCAATTTTAACAAACAAAATTTATAAGGGTGAGAAAAAATAATTTTCATATTAGCATATTTAATGCGTAAACACCATTTTTTAGAAAGTGTATTTTCAAGCATAAAATGAACTTTGTTTTATTATAAAATTTTTTAAATATTTTTCATAAGGTGTTTATTTTTATTAATACCCACTAATTTTATGGATATAATATATCAATAATATTTAATAATTTATTCTACTAAATTAACTTAGTTTTTTTTAGTTTGGTGTTGCGTGTAAGGAAAGCTACTCAACATGATTTAAAACAAAGTATTTACTAAATTCATGTGTCATTATACTGAGGCCCTATCCTTAATGGAATATCCTGGATACTTAATGGTGTGGAATCCACTTCATTTCCATGAACCTAATTATCTACACTTTAAATCTCCCCTTAGAACAACCTTCATAGCGTCGCCCAGGGGTCACGACATGGTCGCCTTCCACACAAGAAATATTTCAAAGGCAATACATGAGGGTACCTAGACCTCATATGTAAGGGTAATCACCATTATTTTACACTTACAACCATGGAATGACCATATTTAGGGGTATTTACCTTAACCAAAACCCAAAAAAAAAAATCTAATATATTGTAGAACCCTTTTTTCATGGTGTTGCCTGCTGCCTCCACGCCATGGTGCCTCACTTTATATGGATTGATCCCTTGAATGGACCATATTCAGGGATTAACCTCTAAACCTCATGGTGTGAAGATACATATTCTATAAATTTTTTATGAAGGGTTATCTTGAAACCACTCCAAAACCAATAATTCAAATTTTCTTCCCAATCAGTGGCCTTTAAATCCATGGGTTGTTAAAAACTCCCCACCATAATGCTTCTCATTCATCAGATTCCATGACGGTACTCTAACCATTATTTCCAACCAACATTGATTGTAAATTCATCACCAAACAATAATGTTATATAATTAACCACCAAACAATCCTTCACAACAGAACTCT
The DNA here is from genome assembly GCA_963277665.1 of Viscum album. Taxonomy (NCBI): domain Eukaryota; kingdom Viridiplantae; phylum Streptophyta; class Magnoliopsida; order Santalales; family Viscaceae; genus Viscum; species Viscum album. Next base: position 1,125,299,279 of record OY728121.1, read on the forward strand.
AAACACTAAGGTGCAATATTCTCCAAAATTTAAGCTACCTACTCATCACCATCGCAACACTGAGACAACACCAAACCACACCCATCTATCTTGATACATTGAAACATCATAAATAAATTCTTTCCTAGACTTATGGTGCTCTATAATATAATACTCTGCTCATAGAGGTTGATTCCAGATACATCGACCTTTCTCTAAAATCCTATTTCGATCACTGAAGCATACTTGTTATATAAGATATGATGCACCTGATGTAGTTTCCATATCATCACACCCAATATCATTAAAAAAAACACCAGTCGGTCCTCCTATGGTAAATCTATCCTAAAAATACTCAGCTTCACCCATTGACACACTATCACATCACTCGATAACGATGCATTAATTCTAAGAGGAATCACAGAGTCATCCAAACACCCACACTGATGTTCGAACTCAACAATCAGTGTAATTACACAGTTTAGTCCTCATCCAACCACACCATCTACCTCTCACTCCACGAGTACCATTAAACCTTAAATTCAAATCACTCTTAGATCACAACAACTACATCCTGAGCCCAATTACCTCACATAGACTCCCTTTGAAACTGCCTCAAAATCTAAAATTTAGTATTTATAATGGAATCAGATAAAAATTAGATCTACTTGTTCACTGATATCCCAGTTCCACCTCAATCATACATATATGACCGATATGATTCTACACACAATAGATTTGTATTTATCATATCCCCATTGAACCAAACACCCAAAATTTAAAACCCATGCCCGACCCATTTTCAAACACCATGATTAGAAGGGATCACAAATTTTATACCTGAGCATCAACATAAAACACCCGTTACTACCCATTCCCGAATTAATAGGAATTCCATCCTTAATATTCACTAAAATAAAGCTGTAACCAGGGTCACACACTCTAATATCCAATGTTGAGATACCCACTATATGGATTTTCATGACCCGACCCACAAAGACCTCACCTTGGCTAACAATAATATATGGGTGTAACCCCAAGAACACATATATAGGACAAGGTCTAGAGAAAATTACCAAGTTGGAATATCACTAAAATGGGAGGCCTTATCCTAAAGTACCTATACACACACACACAACTAGGTCTATGCAATAGTGTAGAGATATATGGATAAAGTGAAACATCTAGGGTATAAATAATACAAGAAATATACTCTCAAAAATATATCAAAGTGTAGAAAGGTAAAAATGATATAAATGGAAAAAAATAAATTTACAACCAGAAAAGAGGTAAAAAAATAAAAACTACTGGGAAAGGGGAAAAATAAAGATAGCCTGATTCCAAATATCCATGGTTGACCACCGAGCACAGTCAACACCTCTAAGTACCACTATGCTCCTCTGAAACTAGGTTCACCAATGTCACTGCTAATCTACTTTTCATCTATATAAAACATGATACATGTTAGAAAAACCTATGTAGGGGTGAATATATACATACCCAGTAGGATTACCTAAAAACTAAAAGGGAATAAATATAAAGAAAAGGTCAGCTCAACCCATAAGAAAAGAGGGTAAAGGAACCCAATATCATATTTTCTCAAAAGAAACCCAAGAAAATATAAAAAATGGATCTCCATCTTCACAGTCAGATAAGAATGATGAGTTATGATATAGCTCCCAAAATTACATATCTAATGAAAATAACCATACTCAGCCTCAAAAGAATCAAAGTGGAGGCCCCTCACCTCACCATTGCGCTCCATAGTTGAGGGAGTACTAACTCCAGTAGAGGAACTGCTCCCCACCGAAGCATGATGATGGGAGAGTACCTCTATATAGATAGAGGACCCACACCCTATTTAGTATGGGGGGGTATCAATTATATCTATATAAATAGCATGGGAGATCTACTCCTTGGTGTGTTAGGGGAGTACCGACCTTGATATCTCTCTGATGATGAAACCCGATCATTATTACCAACCAAGCATCGTTTTAAGAATAATCATGATTGTAGCACCTCGTGTCATATCTTTTATTCCAATATGAATGATACCATCACATTCTATATGTAAAACAACTCATAATAGGCTACTCATGGGCCTAAATATAAATCTTGAAGAAAGGGATACACAAGGTAGAAGTTTCTAGAAATGTACACGATGTGTATATAGGGTCACATGACATGTGACCTCACTTAGAAACCTGGGCATGTCCTCCCCTGGACATGGCTTGTCTATATATGTGGATCCACAAGACATTTATATAAGGGTCACATGGAATGTACATCCACCTGAGGTCCTCTGTGTGTACTCACGACTCATGACTCAACTATCCATGTGCACTACATGATATGTCCCCAGGGTTACAAAGTCTGTATGTCTACTTGAGGTCTTGGGCATGTGCCTTAGGCACACAACTTGGATAGAAATGTGCATCCACACGGTGTGTCCCTACTAGGACATGACATGTATGCTTACCCAATCTCCTAGGTTTGTTCCTTAGGTACACGACATGGCTTCTTGAGTAGAATTACATGGTGTGTGGGCCCATAAACTTGACATGTGATATTTAACATGGGAAAAAACCCTCGATTTTATGAGAATATATACTACATGACCTGTGTTCCTTTGGGATACATGGTATGTAGTCATGTGTTTCACAAAAAGTGATGTTTTTCTTTATGCAGATACCAGATCCTCCATTCCCATAGTTTCCTCCGCCGTTTGTCTCACTCCAAACTATAAACACTAAAGGATATCACCTCTTATCATCATTTACCGACCTTGATGGTCAGCAAACAAGATTTCAGTTAGCTGATCGGTAACCTTTACACTGTCTGCCATTGTTTGGGGGTCCCGATCCTTGAATCCACCCCCCAAAACCTGAAATTAACCTCAATATATATGAAAATCACTAATATCTATCTTTTTCATGCATCCTCCATGAATCTGGGTGTTTGATCATACTCTAATCTTACCAAAAAATGTAGAATCATGACCCTATGGGCCAACAATGAAGAATGTAAAGAGCAATGATGGGAAAATCACAAGAATGAAGTGATAATCACTATTGGACAATGAATTCCTAACTAAATATTATATAAAGAAGATACATGGTTAAATTCAAGGGCACATAAGATATAAACAAATAGGTTCAGGAATACTATTTAATTAGCCTTGTGAAAATAACATAAATAATAGATAAAAAATAAGCATATAATAAATCCATGATCATCAAATTTAACTAATGGAGGAAAACTACAAAATAATGATCCCAACCTTAAGAAATGATCGATTTTTGGTGAAGAACACATCCACTAGTAATGAAGGTGAAGATCCTTCTATGTTCCCAATTCATCTCACGATTCTCCTTGATCTTTATCGTCGATCCAAATTCCTAATTTTTCAATGCTAATGGCCCTATCCTCATACTCTTCACAAATATCCTAGGAATATCCAGATAACCTATTAAATTATTCATAATGATGTATAAATAGAGCAGTAATTAGGTTTTAGGTCATTTATGTAAAATAAATAAAATAATTATTTAATTTACATAAAACACCCACCATTGGTCGCCTTCAATCCAATGTCATACGCCAACCAACATTATGCCATTCATAGGGTAAAAACTTTATTTCAGAAACAACCACAGTCTCATATTTCCCATTTGAGATCGCAATCAATGCGAAAAACATTTATACAGAAAATATGTGTGATCATGTGTTAATATATATTAATATTTTTGTCCTACGACACCCATAACACAGTGACAAATTTGAGGAAAAGAATAGAGATATATATAGAAATAGTCAAAGGATCAAAATATAGAAATATAAGTTAGTATATTCTCCCCTCCATCAAGAATTTCTAACATGAAAAGAAAAATCTACACAAAAATTTTGGGGTACTGAGCCAGTATCTTGATCTCACACTCCTAGGAGCTCTCTTGCATGCTTCCATGCTTCCAAATCACTTGAACTAGAGGAATGATCCATCTAGGAAGGATATTCACCTATTAATCTTTGATCAACACTGGGTACTCTAAAAAGTTTGGTATGTCCTTGATGTATAACTTTCCCCAATAAATTACATGCATAGGTTTGTGAAAATATTTCCTCATCTCCTTGAAGGATCTCTAACACTACTCATTCAAGGTAAACGGCTTCCCTTTCTACGTTAAGGTAGTCAAAGGGGATACTATCCTGGAAAATCCTACCACTAACCTCTGATAGTACACTACTAAATAGAGAAAACTCCACACCTTCAACAAACTCTTGGGTGGTTCCCAAGTAATCATTGCATAAATATTTAATGGATCAAAAACTATACCATGCTCATAGATTACATTCCCCAAAAAGTGAAACTATTAGATCCAATACTAGAACATTGACAGACAAATTCTAGGACCATGATCAAATGATCTTCATGATACTGTTATTACATATACTATATGACAATTTCATCGATAAAGAAAATTATGATTTGGTCCAAGTATATATGGAAGGTCTGGTTCATAAGATTCATGAGGAAAACTATGGAAATTCATAACATTGAAAGGCATCACTAGGAACTCATAGTGAATATATAGACATTGGAATTCCTTCTTTGGAATATCATCCTTGTTAACCTTAAACTGAGAGTAGTTGGACCTAAGATCAAACTTTGAAAACCAACTCACACCTTTCAACTGGTCAAAAAGCTCATCAATCCTCAATAAGGGGTACTTGTTCTTAATTGTTACCAAATTTATGTAATTATAATTAATTAAAATACTCAAAATATGGTCCTCATTTTTCAAAAAAAACACCAAATCCACCCAAGAGGACACACTGAGACTGATAAATCCTTTCACTCAAAGGTCTTTAAACTACACTCTCATCTCATGGATCTTGATAGAGGCCATATGATATATCGTAAAAGATATCGGTGTAATCATAGGGTGCAAGTAGATGCATAATTTAGTCTCCCACCTTATAGTTAGTCTCATAAAATATTTGGGAAAGATTCCCATATAATCCTCTACTTCCACTGGAATCCAGATGCCTAAAGATCCCACTACACTAAGGGATAAAATAACCAACTAATGGATGATGATTTTTAATTTTCTTCTCATGAATACCACTTGATCATCCATTAGATCCCACTCACCTATGAAGGATAATATTATCCCATATGTATAATGTCATCTAACTATTCTATGATTATATTCTATTTGGACATGCCCCATGGAAAACCATTCTATACCCAAGATAATGTCATAAGTTTTAATTGTAATGACTAATAGGTACCACAAGAAATCCTCCCCATTGAGAGCCAACTCACATTGTCCGAAGATGTGTAATATAGAATAATTTCTCCCTATAGGAACCTCTAGTCATAATTGATGGAAAGAATACTCCCCTAGAAACTTTATCTCCTGTACAAGGGATATGGAGACAAAGGACTGACTCACACCTATGTCCACAAGTATTAGAGCTAAAATAGAGAATACTCAGATCATACCTTGAATAATCTCATGAGAATATTGATCATATCCATCCATAGACTGATGCTAACCACGCCCTCAACTTCCATCCCTATGATAATGGAGTGGTCTACTTGGTGGTGGTGGTGGAAGTAGATCATAACATCATTCTCCACTAGATGATACCCCCTTTGAAGATCCTCCTATTCCACTATTAACATTGTCTCCCTAAGGCCATCCTGAATATTTTTGGTAGATCCTTGATCATGAAGATTCCTCTACTGTGGAGGTCCATCCACTACCTGACCACTATCTGTTGTATGGTGAGTCCATCAATCATGATCCATGTGTTCTATCCCATCACAATAATAGAATAGTTCCTCTTCAAGATGACTAGACCCTATGAATGAAACCTAAGTTACATATCCACATGTCTATGTTCAATAATGAGTATGCCTATTATGATGAGACCCTGATGACTAACACCTTCCAGCTATTGCAGATGACTCAACCCCACAATACCCATTGATAGCTCTATCAACCTAGTGTCCCTATGCAATAAAGTTCTATATAGCCAAATCCCACTCTAGCACTCTAACACAACTGGGAACTCCCAAGGAGACCACACTAGAACATATGACTACATGAAGTCCCTTCTAAAACTTCATATCCTAGAAGTATCCTTCCTACATTATATTGAGAGAGTAGTTTGTGAGGTTGGTAAACCTTGAGGCATACTCAAAAACTATCATATCACCTTTATATAACTCAAGAAGTTCTTGGATCCACATAGAGTGTATACTTGAAGGGAAGTAATTTTCATGGAACCAATGTTAAAAGTATGACCATGAGGGTGTCACCTCATAATGCTATTGAGTGATTAGACCCCACCAGAACCATGGAGTTCCATAAATATGGATGGTCGCAAACACAACTATCTGATCGGATGACATCCAGAAAATCCGGAAAAATTGAACCACCACCTCGAGCTAGTCCTCCATTGACGAAGTATATTTCCTTCCATGTAAAACGATTGGTATCTATCATGGGAACTCATGTAATTCACTAAGAATGTGGGAATCATCATATTTTCCTACTAGAACTATTAGTTATCCAATATACGGTTGATCATCCCCCTGAAACACTAAATGTGGATCCATGCGCAACCCATCAGGTGGAAACACCACTCTATGCTTACCTGGAGGAAACACCTCATGAATAGGACCTTGAACTAAGGCCTCATCATTCATTTGGTTATCATCATGATCCTATATCAGTATTCTAGCTGGCTGTCATCAAATAGGAATCCTGAAAATTAACAAGATGTACCACAATTATATGAGCATATATGGGGAGATAGATCAAGAATGATATGAAATTAAAAATTCCCACATCTATATGATTAATGTACCATTTAGTTTCCATAAGAAAAATTCCTTGAGATTCCAAGTTTAAAAGTAGGTAGTCAAAGTTATAGTGTATGTATATATCAACTATTACACATTTATCAGGTTCCCTGGCCCGAGACCCAAACTCAAGACACTTTGATGCCATTTCCCTAAGTTTCCAGACCAATCATCAAGACTTGTATAACTACAAACACTGAACTAAAAAAACCCATATCTAATACCACTATGTCAGGACATGATCCCATAAGAACCCTCCTAGGCCAACGATAAGATAAGGTTAACACCCTAAACATACATCTAATAGTCTAGGGTCTAGCCATAAGCGTTGAGTAAAATATCATTTAAATGATATTCCTTATATTAAAATTACTGCACACACACACACATAATAAACTCCAGGAGACATTGTAGAGATATAATAATAAACTGAAACATCTAGAGTATAAAAAAATCATGCAAAAAACTCTAGGAGATTCATCAAATTGCAACAAGGGAAAACAAATGATATAAAGGGTAAAATTACATACTTAACCAAAAAAGTGGTCCCAACCTGATAAGAAATGGTATAGGGGAAAACTAAAGAGATCCCAAATCACAATAACCATGAATGACCACAAAACATGGCCAGTGTCTCCAATTACCATTTTTCTCTTCTGAAAATAAGTCTACCAATGTCACCACCGATCTTCCTATCATCTACATAAAACATGGAATGTGTGAGAAAAACCCATGCATGGGTGAGTATATACATACCTATTATGATTCATTGAAAACTAAGAGGTAAGAAATAGAAAAAAATAGTTTTCTCAACCCATAAGGAAAGAGGGTAAAAGATCCCAATATCAGATATGGTCAATATAAACCCAAGTTAAGAGAGAAGGGGTATCTCCATATTCATAGAAAGATAAAAATGATGAGTCAGTTTATAGATCCCAAAGGTCTATCTCTAATGAAAAAACCATGCATAAAATCACAATAATTAGAGTGAAGGGACTACACCTCACCACTATACTCCATAATTGAGGGATCAATAACTCTATTGGAGGACCAATCCCTATCAGATCTTGATGATAGGGGAGTACCACTATATAGATAGAGGACCCCCACCCTCTGTAGTATGGGTGAGTACTGCCTCTACCTATATAAAGAGTTTAGTGAACCTGTACTCTGGTACGTCAGGGAATTACCGACTCTAAGTTTCTCTTATAACCAAACTTGATCACTATTATCATCCAAGAATTGTTGGAAGAAGCATCAAACTTTTAAAACTTTGTTTCATATATTTGATTCCAAAATGAAGTATAACATCACATCCTACCTAAAAATCCACTTAGGATAGGTTAATATTATGCCCAAATCTGAGTCCTGAAGAAGTATATATGAATGTTAGAAGTTTTTTGGAAAAGTTCTTAGACTATACATAGGGTCACATAGTGTGTAACCTAACCTAGACACCTAGAAATGTCCTCCCCTAGAAATAGCTTGGACATCCATGTGGGTGTATGAGACATGTACATAAGGTTCACATGATGTGTGCATCCACCTGATGTCCTGGGTGTGTACTCAAGACACATGGATCATCTATACATGTGCACTACATGACATGTTCCTAGGGGTACATGATGTGTCTATCTACCCAGGGTCTTGGGTGTGTACCATAGACACACAACATGTCCCTATGGGTAAAAAACATGCACACTTACCTGAGGTATTAGGAATGTGCTTTCAGAACATAGATGGGCTTCCTAGGTAGGGTCACAAGTCATGTTGTTCCTTATGAAATGAGATAATTAGATTGGGATAAAACCCTATTTTCCATAAGAACCCAAACTACACAACATGTAGTCTCATTTTTTGTATATAGTGAAGCCTATCTTCATGTGAAAACCATATCCACCATTTTTTCACTTCCTCTACCTTTTGAATAACCAAAAACCACTAAAATTGAATTATGTTACCTTCAATCATTGTTTCTTATCCCTCGGTGGTCAGAAAATGGGATTATGGTTACTCATCGGTAACTGTTATGTCATCTACCATTGTTTGGGGTCTCGATCCTCAAATCCATCCCCCAAACCCGTAATCTTCCTTGATCCATTCAAAAAACTGATTTCTATGTTGTTCATGCATACTCCATGGATCTAGGCTTTTGACCATGCTTGAATCTGGACTGAAAATTTCAAATCTTGACCCCAAGGGATAATGATGAAGAATGCAAAGAACGATGGTGGGACAAGAAAAAGAGTGAAGTGAGAATCATCATTGAATGATGAATTTATAACCAAAAATTACATAAATTAGACACAAGTATGAATTAAAGGGCATATAAGATATAAAAAAGAGGTTGAAGAATGATATTTAATTAGTCTCATGTGAAGAACATAAATCGCAGATAAACAATAATCATATAATAAATCCATTCTCATCAAATTTAACATGGAATGGAAAACCAAAAGATAATGATCCATACCTTAATTTTTGATTTATCATTGGTGAATAATTAATATTCTAGTGATGAAGGTGAGTATCCCACTATGTTCATCATTTGTATCACGATTCTCCTCGATCGTTGTCCTCGATCCACATTCCTGGTTTTTCAATGCCAACAGATTTATCCTTCTCCACCTCCCAAATCTCTCAATGTTTTGTGGCTAACCCTAAATATTCATCATAATGATTTATAAAGAGAGATATAATTATTTTTTGGTCATTTAGTTAAAATAAATACATTAAATTATTTAATTCACTTAACATACTCACCAATGGTCACCTTCAATCGAACGTCTAATGTCGACCAACTTTATGTCACACCTAGGGTAAACCCTATGTTCCAGAAATAACCCAAGTCTCAGAATTCCCATCCCAGACCCCAATAAAAATTAAATCCATTTATACCAAAAATATCCACTAACATGATTTAATTTATATAAATATTTTTAATATATTAATTCTATGGTCTTGCGACACTCATAACATAGTGACAACTCCATAGAAAAAACCAGAGAGATATATAGAAATATTCAAAGGATCAAACTATAGAAATAAAATTCATTACATGTTTTCCCTTATAAAGCTTTTTAAGTACTAACCCAAATGGGTCCCAAAATCACTCACATATTTCTCTTCTCAAGACAAACTTTTCCTATATAGACATCCCATATCAAGGAAAAAGTCCTGATCGACTATACCACAATAATATGATCTATCTCCAATGCCACCTCTTTCCATAGAGGAAAAAATTCACATCCTCATCAAAACCTTGGGATAATATGCCTATAAGAATTCCTCCAAATCCATTGGTCCTCAACTAACACACAACCACTCACCGATTATCAAATCAAATAGGAACCATTTATAAACAATGTGTTCTTTCCCTCCCACATCAATACTTTCCCCTGAAAAGTCATGCCAACCCTCAATTTCCTTTTCTAAGGAAGAGTGAACCTCTAAATAAACATCTCATAGTTTCTCATCAACATTCATTTTGATATAATATGAATAAAACAAGTTTAATCTCTCATATCACCCATTCACACAACTAGACACATACTCCCATAAGTCACATCTCATCAGACCTAGGCTCACACTCCTAAAAAACTAACTATGCTTCCCTCATATGCCAATATTATTTAACCAGAAGCACACTCAATGGTTCCTTTCCAATAATCCTGGGGTATCTCACTCATGTTGAGGCTAATCATATGATCATTTGATACTTAGTTATTATTCCAAAACTATAGATATTTGAATCATGCTATGCCTATACTATATCTAACCATCTAGGATCACAATCCACAATAAAATAGGGATAGAAATCCACTCGATCATGCCTTCCAAAACCCAAACCTGATACCAAAAGCACCTATATTTATTTACATCATATAATCTCAAGGAATTTCCTATAACTTTATGAAACTCTCTCAAGGGTATAGACATTATTAGGGTAATTTTTTTCGGCTCCAAAACATATCCCTCACGCATATCTCACATATATCTAACCACCATAGTCCATCCCAATGGAATCCAATGTCTGTACCGACTGACAAAGAGTTACTATATTTCTCTTTCATGGAGGGATTGTATAACCATCATACAAGAACATCCCATGATGGGATCCACATGAATTGTTATTAGAGAAAAAATATCATGGTTCAGATGAGTATAATGACAACAACAAATTATATAGTAAAACACTCTATATGTTATTGTTGATGATTTAAACAGTTTAACCCCCTTTCATCAATGAAATAAATCACACACAAGTATATGTATGTCATGTGAATCCTATGTTCCAAGTATGATGCATGTATATAGGCCTCTTGTCACTATGACATAAAATCTAAAACTATAATATCATCTCAAATACACACATAATACTTGAATAAATATCTCAACTATAAAAAAAATCAAATAACAATCCCATAACCCTGGTAACCTGTAATTCCCACCCGAAAGGTGTTCATGACTATAACACTTCGGCCCAAATCATGAGGTCCAACCCAAAGCACCACATGGGTCTAAAGGTAGCATGGGGATATTATACCATCAATAATAATATCCATAAAATATAATATAAAAATATAAACATAATTCAACTAAACATTTTAGTGGGAAAATAATATAAACATAATTCCATAACAAATACCATGTGGGGTTATATAATAATAATCAAACCCCCAATGTGGAAGGTCGGAAGGTATAAAAATAAAATTGGAAATAAATAAATAAGAGATACCAAAATAGTTTTTCGGAGTATGTATTGGTACTATATACATCTCCTAACTCCAATCTCCTCAGTATCCTACCACTGGGACCTTTCCCTTCTTCATATCCCTGATCATGAAGTCTTCACATGCATCTATATTCCTATGAAGGGTGTGAGTATAAACCCAATAGGATAGCACCAATGCATCCTTAACATAGGTGAACATGTATATTAAGGTGTATTTAATGATGTAATGGTAAATTCACAAACAAGAATTCAACCAAACACATACCAATTAATCATGCACAAACCAAGTTTCCACATATCTTGGTCATACCTACTTCAGCTCCATGCTAGAAGAATGTCATAAGTAATCATGACATGGCTTAGACCATGCTATATGTGGGTATTTTCTAACTTTAAGTAAAATACACATTCTGAATTTTAAAAAAATATCCACACCCTCCTTTAAGGGAAATTCACACCCATGAATAATAACTATCCTCTAATGGTATAGACACTTGGCACACCCGAAACAATGAAACTCTACACATATGCAAGGAAATTCCCCATCAACACATCATACCAGCCTACAAAACCTCTTCCAATGGAATATAATATTATCCTACCATGGTCCAATCACATTTCAAGATCTAGAACTATCCTGTATCCATATCCATAACCAATGAACCATCTCATCCAATCTCCCCCTCTAATGTAACGATCCGAACTATTATGAATAAAATTCCCCTTTTTGATTTAATTAAACGTCTTATGGATATAAAAAACACATGTACTTCTTTGGTTTTATTATATCCAATTGTATTTAAATAACCATTAATTATCTTTACCATTGTTAATACAGTCGTTGAATAGTGATCACATGACTAGTATAAATATAGGGTTTTAAAAAATCCAATTTTCATAGAAAAAGGAAGCGATGGACTTAACTAGTAGGACCATACCCTATGAATCCCATTTATTAGATCTTTTAATGGAGATATCATTTCTAGTAATTTCCCTAGACAAAACCCAAGTTGAGATCCAATAACTTAATCATGAGCAAAACCATTTATGGGAGAATTTCAAGATCATTGATATCATGGCCCAAACAATGTTCACCAAATGAACCCATGAAATCCCCACCATCGACCACCTTACTCTAAGGGAATACACTGGTTCAATAAATTGATATGCATCTGGACCCTATTAATAGGAATATGTGAACTATTTATTATATAATAATGAATATATTTTCATCCTATTATTGTTACCTTGTAAATGATTTTTTAAAACACAAATAGTATTTTTGGATAATAATAAAATTCAATTAAGAAATATATTTTGATGAATTAATGAATTTATAAAATAAATAATATTTTAACAAAATATTATTATTAAATTACTTTTATAATTGATCATATAATTTTCATGAAGTAAAATGTAATTTTTTTAGGGTTCAAAACTGTTATTGTCAAAAAACCGACATTTTCAATAAATGTAAGATTTATTTTAAAAAATAAAATTCACATATTTAGAAAATTATTTAGGTTAAATGACTATTATTTTTGGAATCAGGATGTTGAAATCATCCAACAATTAATTTTTTATAATTTTCTGAGATAATCGATTTTTTGGGTAAAAATTAAATACCATATAAATATATGGTGTGTTTTATGACATCATAATGGAACAATAGTGATTTAATAAATACTATAAAAAGTATCCTTGGCCAAATATATGTCTATAATTTTAAATAATGTGATTTTAAGTTTATTTTATTTATTTTATAAAGACTTAGTGAATCCTCGAAGACTTATAAAATATTTTAATATTTTAAAATCATTTATTTTAAAGTGTGACTCACCTCCACATAAGAAAGGGGAATATTTTATTATATTCTGACCTTGGCCTTATAAAATAATTTATACCACTCCAATTTTCCATAAATCATGGGATGATGTGTGGTTTTTAATATTTTATTATGTAGTGTCCAAAACTAAAATAATAAAGAAATCCCCCTCCTTTCTAATATAAAACCACACAAGCTCCCATTTAGATTCACTCAAAAATCATTTAAGATCATAAAAACACTTACCCATATACCCTATAGTCATCCAAAGGTCACCATAAGCTCTTAATATGCCTATACCAAGCCTTTGGAGTCACACATCCAAGTAAGGGATCCTCTAATTCTTACTTTTATTCAATAATATAATCTATGTTATGCCCTTTTTTTATTCCAAATGATGGGGTATGTTTTAAACCCCCTATAAGTCCCTTAAGATTTATAAATGATGAGTTACCCTTTTCTAAATCACTAATCCCTTCTAATTACACCTGTTACCATGCCAAAATTTTATAAGGGTTCTTTCCTTTACCTCTTTCTTCAAGTTTCTTTATTATGTTACGTCTTCTATTTACAATTACTTATGTTTGGGAATGTATTTATATGTCCCTCATACTATCCATTTCATGTCTAAATGACTAGAGACCCATTTATATCTCATCAACCCATTTTATGATTTTCTCTATGATGTTGTTATGCTGTCGAAATTGCACCGTGATTTTCCATGCCAAAAATCATTGTGTAGTGAATACCATACCCATTTCTCTATCAAGGGTATTAACCCTTATTATCATGCACTTATTTATGGAGTATTTACATATATTTATTATAAGTTACTTTATCATGTAATAAATTATGATGTTAAATGAATCAAATATATATGATCTATGTGGCACACTTAAGCATGATATTGAAATGATTATGAAGGGTGTTCCCTGATAGAGCTCCAATGCATTGGGTAATGTTTAGTATCATGATATGTCATGTTGGGATAGGGAAATACATTATTACTTTATGATACCTTTTTCACCATGAAGTCTTGGTAGTTTATCTTTGACTTATGTTTATGAGGCAGTGTTTTAATTTGTTGCCATAATTCTCTTGTTATGATTATCCTGCTATATCATGCCTTTATAATCATGTTCCTTTTATGATTTGTTGATATGAATATTTTCTAAAATTTATTTTAGTCTTCATGTTATTCCTTGTTACTCCCTTACTGGGATTTATATCTCACCCCTTTCTTATGTTTTTTCATAAGATATCCCATGCAGTGTTAAGTGCGATGGAATATTTTGGTCATGTTAAAGAAGTTTGCAATGAAGATATTGTATTTCATGATTTAAGTTGTTATGTAATGTTCATAAACCCCAAAGAAACTATACCTTTTAATAATATGAGCTTTATTATGTTCAATTTTATGTAATAAATTATTTTTAAATATGAAATAAATATTAGGGTTGTTATAGTTGGTATCAAAGGATAGATTTAGTTATTTTTGGGATTTGGATTAGAAAACCCTAGTGAAAACCCTTAGGGATAAGACTAAGTGTAATAAAACAACCCTAAATTTTGGTAAGTATAGAGTAAGTATCTTATCAATAAAATACATCCCTATCTAGATACTACAAGTGGATGTGGTTTTGGTATAGATGTACCTAGGAGTAACTACTCTGATAAGGTGTTTTGGGCCTGACTTGGGGTAACTCGGTACACGACAATGGGTCTTAATGCGCACCTAGTTTGAAAATCCTAGGGGATTTGATTTGGTAAATTAATAATCTAATTACAAAACATTATTAAGAGAACAAAAAAAAATCCCATAATAAAATATATTAGGAATTAGATCATTGATAACATAGACTGAAGCCTAGAAACTCATAAATTAAGAAGATAGATGTAATTTATAAGTTAACCCTTTAATGTCATTGTATTTACCTTTATATGTTTAAATATTTAAGATATTAATCCCTAATTTTTATTTTATTCTAGATAATGGCTGGAAATAGGAGGAATCATGCTAAAAACTGATGCAAAGGGTAGTGTGAGGATTTCCCCAATGAGATGCCTAGCCTGATGGGAGTGGGAATCAAAACTTTTTCACGATACTCTCTCAGTTTAATCAAGTTATGAATAGAAACTTGGGATAGGAGGAGTGCCCAACCCTCCCTAAGAGAGATAAAACCACATTTGTGAGCTTCATGCGACAAAGGCCTACTAATTTCAGTGGATCGTCATATCCCTTAATTGCGGAGCAATGGATCAATTCCATTGAAAAGATATTATCCATCCTTCAATGTTCTGAACAAGAGAAGTTTCTTATAGAAGTTTATCATGTAGAGAGTAAAGTAGATCAGTGGTGGACATTGATCAATAATATTAATCTTGGGGAAGATATCGAAGCAATGGAGTGGAAGTAATTCTAGAAAATGGTTTTTGATAAATATTTTCCCCATACCCTCCATCTTAATATCAAAATATATTTCCTTAAACTAAAGAAAAAGGATGATGAATCTATTGGAGCATAAAAGGAAAACTTCAAAAAAATTTCATGATAAACCTCTGGTTTTTTCATTACCCCAAAATGGAAGGTTGACCACTTCTTTGGTGGGCTAATGACTAGCCTAAGAGAATCCTTGGAAATCTATTACTCTGATATCTATGAGGAAATTGTATGATGTTCCCAAAAATTTGAGATGGAGATCAGTGAATCTCAAGGGTATCATAGAGATAAGAAACAAAAGGTGAACTTTAATTCTAGAGATTTGATGGATAAATCCAATGGTGTAATAAAATTTCAACATCCCATTTATCAAAGGTGTGTAAAGAAGCACCCTGAAAATTTACTAAAAGGGATAAGGAAATGCTTTATATGTAGAAGAGAAGGGAACCTAGCCAATGATTTTCAATAGGAGAAACCCACCAATGTGACAGAGGAAAGGAACTCTCTATCCAACCTTAGACACATTTTTCATTACAACAACTGAAAATAACCAGGGCACTTTGCAAACCAGTTCCCTAAGACAAGCATTTTTTGAGGCAACCAACAACCTCCAAGGTATAAAGGGAAAGATTTTTCCATCACTACCATCGAAGTGAATCCCGAAAATGAAGAAGTGAAATGTATTCTAGTTATTCATTAAATAATATAAAAATAATTTTTGATTCTGGTTCTATGCATTACTTTATATCACAAATGTTTAGTAGAACAATATAAACACCACCACAAATTATGGAAATAGATATGTTAGTGAAAATGGTAAATGGGGAAATTATTTCATCCCAAGTATATAACTCCTCCCCTATAAATGTTTGTGGACTGGACTTCCTGGAAAACCTTTTTATACTTCACTTTGTCGAATTATATGTAATTATATGTATGGATTGGATTTATCTATATAGAGCCAACATAAATTTCTATGAGAGGGAAATCACTCTCTATATAGAGAATCGACCCTCGATTCTATACAAATGAAAGGAGAAGGATGAATATTTTTTAGAACCATCATCACACGAATGAATATTATTTCCTAATGAGAAAGAGTATATTTCCCAAATGATTTATTCTAAGGAACTATCTTTGGAGTCATGCCTATTTTGAGGGAATATGATGATGTATTTCTTAAGGAATTGACTAATATTCCTCCTAGACAAGAGGTTGAATTTTCAATCGATCTTATACCAGGGGAATGGCCAATATCCAAGACTCCGTATAGAATGGATGTTGTGGAACATGAGGAGTTAAAGAAACAACTACAAGAGAATATGGATAAAGGGTCTATATGCCCAAGTGCTTCACCATGGGGTGCACCAATCCACTTAATCAAGAATAAGTATGGGTTAATGTGCCTTTTCATTGATTATCATAAACTCAAAAAAATCATGATAAAGAACAAGTATCCTTTTACATGAATTGATGACTTGTTTGATCAGCTACATGGAGCACAATAATTCTCCAAGGTGGATCTATGGTTGGGATATTACAAAGTAAGGGTGAAGGAGGATATCCTTAAGAATGATTTTCGTACAAGGTATGTTCATTATGAGTTCATAGTGATGCCATTTGGACTCACTAATGCCCCATTAATCTTCATGGATTTAATTAATAGAGTCTTTAAAGATTACCTAGAAAATTTTTTGGTAGTCTTTATAGATGATATTCCAGTATACTATAAAACCAAGGAGGATTATGAGGAGAATATAAGAACTTTTCTAAAGACCCTACGAAAGGAGAAGCTCTATGAAAAGTATGGAAAGTGTGAGTTATGGTTGAAGGAAGTCTCATTCTTAGGGAATATCATCACAAGAAATGAGATATCTGTGGATCCTTCTAAGAAAAAACAAATTGATGGATGGACGAGGCTAGCATATCTAACAGATATCCATAGCTTCCTTAGGTTAGATAGATATTATCACCAATTTTTGAGAAATTTTCAATAATTTTCAAACCCTATTACCAAGCTAACTCAGATGGGAGTAAAATTTTCTTGGAATGGTGAATGTGAAGGAAGATTCATGGGGTTGAAAAGGAGGATTATCACTACCCCTATGCTCACACTACCCACAAGTGGGGATATTTTTTTAAATTTCAGTGATGATTCAAAGAAGGGATTTGGGTGTGTGTTGATGAAAAATGAAAAATTCATTGCCTGCGCCTCAAGGAACTTGAAAATTCATGAGAAAAACTATCCCACTAATGATCTATAGTTAGCCACTATGATATTTTCATTGAAAATATGGTAGTATTATCTCTTTAGGGAGAAGTGTGAAATATATACAAATCAAAAAATTCTCAAATATATATTCACATAGAAAGAATTGAATATGCTCTAACAAATATGGTCAGATCTTATCAAGGATTATTACTGCTCAATCCACTACCATCCTAGGAAAGTGAACAATGTGGTGGATGATCTAAGTATAAAGGACCCTAAAATTATATCATTGATGAGAATTTATAAGCATCAGATCTTCTTGGACTTGAAGAAGATGGACATGGGAATCATACAGAAAGAAATATCATCAATCCTTTCAAAAATGATTTCTCAACCATCTCTTATGTAAAGGTTAAAGGATGCTAAAAAAGTTGATGCAAGAATTCATAAGAAGGTGGAAACTATCAAAAAAACTAAATCCATGAAGTTAAATGTTTATGAAGAAGGAATTGTAAGGTTTGGGTCAAGACTATGTGTTCCATAAAATCCTGAGTTAAATAGATAACTTTTGGATGTTTCACATAGTTTTACTTTCTCCATTAACCCACGAAACACAAAGATGTATCAAGATCTCAAAGAGAACTATTGGTGGGATAACATGAAGAAGGATATCACATAATATACATCAAAGTGCCTAATATGTTATAAAGTTAAGTCTGAAAGGATTAAGTCTAAGGTGATGATGCAACCATTTCCCATACCAACATGAAAATGGGAAAACCTCACTACAAAATTTTTCATCAGACTTCCAAAGAAATCGAAGGGAAATAATTCTATATGGGTTATTTTGGATTTTATTTCAAAGACTGTACACTTCATTTCAATTAGAGAGTATTTCTCACTGGAACAACTAGCACGAATATACATTAGAGAAGTGGTAAGGCCGCACGGAGTACCAATATCGATTATGTCTGATCAAGATCCATGATTCAACACTAAGTTCTGTAAAAGTCTTCAGCATGCTCTAAAAAATGTGTTGAACTTTAGTACGTCTTATCACCCTCAAACCGATGGCCAATCTGAGTGGAAAATCTAAACACTTGAGGACATGTTGAGAGCCTTCTCAATAGACTTAAAAGGTGTATGGCACCAACATATTTCTTTGGTGGAGTTATCTTATAAAAATAGTTTTCACTTGAGTATCCAAATGAATCCCTATGAATCCCTTTATGGGAAGAGGTGAAGAACACCTGCATGTTGGGATGATGTTGGGGGACAAAAACTTCTAGGTTCTGAACTGGTTGAGAACATGGTTGAGAATGTTAAAACCATTTATCAGCAAATCAAAGCTGCTTAGTGTCGATAGAAGATCTATGTTGAAAATCTTTGACATGACCTATAAATTGATATTTGAGACATGTTATTCCTCCACATATATATATGTAAGAGAGTGATGAGATTTCGGAAGAAAGGAAATCTCATTCCAAGATAAATTGACCCTTTTGAGATCCTTGATCACATCAGAGTAGTGTCCTATGGACTAGTACTCCCAAAAAACCTATCTCAAGTATATGATTTATTCCATGTATCACTCTTGAGGAATTATATACCTAAACCCTCACATGTACTCAATTTAAAGGTGGTACCATTGGAGAATGAACTTTCCTATGAGGAGCAACCTATGAAGATATTAGATCATAGAGAAAAAGTTCTACGAAATAAGACAATGCCCCTCATAAAAAATGTTATGGAGAAACCACAAGTTTGAATAAGCAATGTGGGAACCCTAGGAGGAAATAAATAATATTTACCCTCAAATAATTTAATTCTTGAAAAGGAAATTTTGAGGGAAATTTTTTTTAAGGGGAGAAGGTTGTAACGACCCAAACTATTATGAATAAAATTCCCCTTTTTGATTTAATTAAATGCCCTATGAATATATAAAACACATGTAATTATTTTGTTTTATTATATCCAATTGGATTTAAATAATCATTAAGTATCTTTACCAATGTTAATATAACCATTTAATTGTGATCATATGACTAGTATAAATCTAGGGTTTTAACAAATCAAATTTTTGAAGATAAAGGAAGTGATGGCCTCAACCAGCAGGATCGTACCCTATGAATCCCATTTATCAGAGTTTATGAGGGAGATATCATTTCTAATATTTTCCATAGACCAATACCAAGATTATATCCAACAACTTAAGCATGAATGAAACCGTTTATGGGAAAAGTTCTAGCTCATTGATATCATGACCCTAACCATGTTCACCAAACGACCCAATGAATGCCCCATCCTTGCACACCTTACTCTTAGGGAATATGTAGGTGTAATAAAGGGATATTTATAAATACCCTTTCAATATAAATATGTACACAATTGTTTATAGAATAATGAATATATTTTCGTCCTATTATTGTTACCTTATAAATTATTTTTTAAAACACAAATAATATTTTTGGATAATAATCAAATTCAATTAAGAAATATATTTTGATGAATTAATGTATTTTTGAAATAAATAATATTTTTATAAAATATTATTATTAAATTAATTTTATAGATGATCATATAATTTTCATGAAGTCAAATGTGATTTTTATGGGGTTCGAAAAATATTATTGTCAAAACCCCATCATTTTCAATAAATGTCAGTTTTTATTTTAAAAATAAAAATTCACATATTTAGAAAATTATTCAGGTAAAATGAATACTATTTTTGGAATCATTTCATCAAAATTATCCAATAGTGAATTTTTCATAATTTACTGAGATAGTTAAATTTTTGGGTAAAAATTAAATACTGTATAAATATACGGTGTGTTTTTTGACATCATAATGGACCAATAGTGGTGTAATAAATACTATAAAATGTATAATCATCCAAATATATGTTTATAATTTAAAATAATGTTATTTTAAGTTTATTTTTTTATTTTATAAATCCTTAGTGAATCCTCCAAGACTTATAAAATATTTTTAGATTTTAAAATCATTTCTTTGAAAGTGTGACTCACCTCCACATAATCAATGGAACTATTTTACTAACTTCGGCCCTTGGCCTTATAAAATGATTTATACCACTCCCATTTTTTATAAACCATGGGAAAAAACCATGGGATGGTTTGTGGTTTTAAATTTTTTATTATGTAGTGTCCAAAACCAAAATAATAAGTAAATCCTCATCCTTTCCTATTTAAACCCACACAATATCCCATTTCTATTCACTAAAAACTACTTTATGCTCATTAAAACTTTGACCTATACTCCCTAGAGTCCTACCAAGTCTCCCCCAATCTCTCAAGAACCCTCTCCCAAGCCTTTGGAGTCACACATTCAAGTAAGGGATCCTCTCTTTCTTACTTTTATTCAAGAATCTCATCTATGTTATGCCCTTTTATTTTTTTTTTGATTCAAAATGATTGGTTATGTTTTATCACACCCCCCATAATACCCTTAATATGTATAAATTATTTTTTACCCATTTCTACCTCATTAATCTCTTATAATCACACCCATTACCATGCCGAAATTTTGTAAGTGTTATTTCCTTTCTCCTATTTCTTCAAGTTTCTTTATTATATTACGCCTTATATTTACAATTAATTATATTGGGTAATGAATTTTCATATCCATATTAATTTCCATTTAATGTATAAATTATGATATACTCCTTTCTCTCTCATAAACCCATTTTATTAATTTCTATATGACATCGTTATGTTGTTGAAATTGGACCACGATTTTCCATACCAAAATCATTGTGTAGTGAATACCATACCCATTTCTCAATCAAGGGTATTAACCATTATGCTCATGTAATTATTTATTTAGGATTTACATGTAGGTATTACAAATTTCATTATCATGGAATAAATTTTTATGTTTAATGAATCCATGATATATGATCTATGTGGAACACTTAAGCATGATATTGAAATGATTATGAAGGGTGTGCCCTGATAGAACTCTAATGCATTGGGTAATGCTTAGTATTATTATACGTCATGTTGGTATAGGGTTGTACCTGATTTCTTTATGGTGATTTTTCCACCAATAATTCTTGGTGTTTTAGCTTTGACTTATGTTTATGATGTAGTGTTTTAAGTTGTTTCCACAATTCTCATGTTACGATTATCCTACTATATCATGTATTTATATTCATGTTACTTTTATTATTCATTGATGTGCCTATTGTCTAACATGTATTTTATTCTCCATTTTATGATTTTTTTCTCCTTTAATGGCCTTTATAGCTCACCCCTTTTTTATTTTTTCCCTAGGATATCTCGTACAATGTTAAGTACGAAGGGATGTTTTAGTCATGCCAAATAAGTTTTCAATAAAGATGTTGTATTTAATGTTTTAAGTTGTTATGTAATGTTACTAAACCCCAAAGACACTATCACTCTCAATCTTATGAGTTTTATTAAGTGAAATTTTATATAATGAATTATATTTAAATATGATATAAAGATATGTGTTGTTATATCTAAGTGGACATCAAAGTCTGTTCGGAACACCTATCAATTGGAACACTAAAATAGAGGTTCCACCGTCTATGAAAATATCCACATGTAATACACGAAAAATCAAGTAATAATAAAACATAATAAGTATTTAATAGGATATGAAATAATACACTATAAAGGCACAACATAATAAGGAATAAACATTTCATAACAATTAAAGGTATCATGGGATACCCACAAATTCCAACACACCAAATAATGCAAGGTTATCTAAAATATGCACATATATGAAAGAAAAACATGTCAACAACTCTATAAAAGGGTACAAGATGATAAGTAATTCCCACCTTTAACATGTTGATACCAATTTCCACAATCCATTAAGGTATGATACCCAAATCATGCCCACATACCAACATTCTCTAGAACATGACCTAGTATATCATCATAGAGTCTATATAATTAATATTCAAGGAATAGATCATGACAAGAGATGTAATACTCATCAACCTACCAAAATAGATTCATCGCCAATAGAATATCTAGGAACAATCAATTTATTTACATGAAATCTTAAACTGAGCATGTTTTAGCCCTTTGGATGGAAATGAAATTGACTTAATAATTATTAAACCAGATTAAGAAATTATATAGCAATCCAATGTTGCAGATGTTGTTGCTTTATAATATGATAACAGTTTGCCTATTTTTTTCTATATAGTGTGATATATATGCCTTTATTTCTTATAAAATTGTTTCTACTTTGGATAAACATGTTTTTCTTGATGGGGAATTGGTAAATAATGTAAAACTAGAAGTAATTGATAATTAATTATCTTATGAAATTAAAAAGAGGTGTGTTTGTAATATGATGGTTAGTCTAATTTTATGATAATTAAATTGATACAATTTGAATGTTTAATTGAAACTTATCTTCAATATTATTAATGGAATAGATAGATAATTTGAATCATGTTTATACTTTATGATAATAATTGAAAAGGCGTGTTAATTTGGAATGATACTTCTCTAGGTTTTTTGAAACTAGAATAAATTCTAAGAAAATGTTTTGACTTTGATAGCTTGTTATATATTGATTGCTTAGGTTTCCCATAGTTGTAACCTGTTAATAAATAAATTTGTTAATTCAAGTTGGAATAAGAACCAGTTGTGTGATAAAGATAATTTTCTAGGGCCTGAGTTTCCCATTTTCTTGAGTAGGTTTAGTGCCTTGTTTTTGAGACATGAGATATTTTTTGAATATGGTGGTGGAATTCCTTGTTTTGATGGACCAATTTCCCAGTTGACTATGCTTGTCTGTTTCATGTCACTTTGTGACGTGATTTGGATATGGTCCTTGTGATATGAGCCCGGTATGGTTGATCCTGGAGGGATGATGTGTGAAATGGTGTGGGGAGGCCCAAATGTGATGTGTGTATGGGATGAGTGAGCCTTGTATGGTTGTTGTGATATGTGTGTAGGGATACCCGGATGATGTGGTAGCAGATGATACCTGTGTTGACAATATGCATAGGTATATGCATGTGGGTGTCAGGAATGGTACCAGAGGTGATGAAATGGGTTAAAGATGAGATTACCCATTTATGAGATGTTGAGAGATGTTATGATCACTTTTGAATAAGTTTAACAGTCAATGGCCAAGATTCTTATTTTATCTGCATTCTTTTCCCTATTGCTTGAGGAGAATGGAGGTTCTTAGTTGAATGTCCCCTCTTGGGGGTAACATAGGATGGTTTTACAAGAGTACCTAGATATTTAATTATGTTATTAATAAATAGATTTTTAACCCATGGGGTTGGTTGATGATGGAATGAAAATGCTAAAAGATATTAATATTGATAAGCCATGGACTTGGTTTGTATTATTATTTTAGGGTATGGACTTTAATATAATATTTAACATAATGTGTTTCAATGTAATGTAATGTGGAATAATGTTAATGGTTAATTAATGGATAATGAATTAATAGGAATAAATGGTTTTAAAATAATGGAAGTAATTAATTTACATCTTTTATATGATTGTGTGCTTATAGGATATTTGGTCTTAGAAGTGGCAGTCAGGAGTTTGAGTGATGTTAGTTGTTGTTGATTCTAATACTAGGTTATTCCCATAGTGTGGTTGCGAGATATATTATATCATGTATATTATATGATTTTATATGCAACCCCACCCATGTTGGTTAGGGAAACTGACACCCAGTGGACTCTAGGAGGGTGTTTTCCCAAACATTTCAATAGGAGGATGGATGAATGTGTTGGACCCATGATGCTCCCAATAAAAAACCATATACCTTAAAGCCCTACAAATTGGGAATATGCTCAATTAAGACACTCAAATGGTCTGACTATCAAGTATTATCCAATGCCTGAAAGGGATTTAATATTGCCTCCCCAAAGATTCAAACTCAGGACTGATAGGCTTAAGAGTCACCAGGGAGTATCTATGGTACCACCATGATAGCTAGTATGGTGGTACTCGTATTTCTACCTAATGGATATTAAGACTGAGGTCCTAGGTTCGTGTGATGTGGGTATCTGTTCCATTTTCAAGGGAATCATGGGTCTAACAAAAGGAACCTTTTTATTAGACCTATACCACAATTGGGTCATAGTCTAGATATGCCTCAAACCACTTACTTGGGACTGCACTCAACTGGGACACTAACTTGGGCCATGTATCAGGTATTATCCACATCTCAAAAGGGATTTAATACACCTCCCTTGAAATTTTAACTTGATACCTCAGGAATAATGACCATCAAGGAGCATCATGAGTACCACTATTCTAGCTAGCGTGGTGGTACGAGATATACTCCCAAGTGGCTATTAAGCCTATCGGTACTTGGTTCAAATCTCTAGGGAGGTGAGATTAAATCCTCATCGGGTATGGGACAATAATTAATACATGGACTAGTTGAGTGGCCCAATTGAGCACAATCCAAAGTTAGTGGACTGTGGGGTATCTAGTTAGTTTTTGGAGAATCATGGGTCCAATAGACATACTATCCCCTTTATCCCTACTCTCTTCTCTTGGGAGTTACTTATGCTGGTATGCATGGCAGTCAGTTTTCACGTGGGTTTTCTTATATATATATATATGTCTGATTAGGTGTTTGTTTTTTTATCCTTCTTATCTTTATCTTCTGCATGCTTCTTTTATAAGGTAATGCCTCCCATGCACATGTTTATTATACCCTCAGTGCTAGTCACCAACCCAGGGCCCACTGGAGGCGGGAATCGAATAGTCACCATCTCTCCCCATCATTTCGGTATCTTTTTGGGGAGGTAGGGGTCATAACAATTGGTATTGTTGAATACAATAGGATTAATTCTAATAAATCATATTTTACGATTAAGAGTTCTATCGTAATTACAATATAATCCCCTATTTTTTGGGAAACCTTGAATCAAGTCATACCACATGACATCACATATCATATGATACGACACAAAAAAATCCTCAGGTTCTCATTATATCATACCATATGATATCTTCCAGTTGTACACTAAGACTGAACAAAAAATAATAAATCACCCATGTTGTAGATTATGATATCAACATATATGAATTCTTATATTTATTTCTTAAAAAAATTAGATTAAACATATTTAATTCTTGAAGAAAAGGACTCTGAAACCACTAATGGATTATGGGGGATCATCCTATGATCTGTAGTAATAAAAAAACCCATAACATGTATTTATCTATCTTCAGTAATTCAAACCTGAAAAATAAACAAATAACAATGTACCTAAAATGTGATAACAATGACCTCCACCATCCTCCTTAGAGGGAGAATGCTTGATGAATATCATGAAGCAATAAAAAATGATTCTTAACTTTGAGAGATTACACCAGACATTAAATCCTAGTTCATAATTTAAGGATTATCATATGATCTAAGGGGTTATAGTTCCTTCACAATGGAGTGGTGTAAGTGGTTATGGGGAAATATAGTTTATAGAAATATTTTAGTGAGTCTGATGATATTCACCACATTCGCTTGCTTCACTTCACCTCACCCAATGAGAGAGATCACATCCATTTATATAGCCATCCTTGATGCTCCTATTTAAACGAGAAACACATAAGGCATATGTAATGCATTAGATGAATTAATACCCATTGTAGGATCCATTTAACCCATTCAATATAAATTCAAGCTATGTTTAATCCATTCATAATAGACTAGACGAAAGGAAACCATGCGGGAGAATCATCATAGGTGCATGAAACCCATGCATGAAAATAATAATCCAATTATAGATTACGGTATAGGTAACAAAGGTTTCCCTTGTTTTTTTATGATACACACATTTCATAAGGTGTGATATTCATCACATGAATATCACCCCTTACAATTCAGATAGTCGTAAGATACGATTTATCCTGATTTTAGTGTATATCCAATATAATATACATCACATGTATATTAAATTCCTAACCATTATATCTCATTCAATCTTTATTATATCATGTTTTATTCCATTATATATGCATGCATATAAATATTTAAATTTAAAATCTCTGTTTCATTCATAAAATTAATATGTTCACGCCACATTAATATGTAACACTTTACATAACCCACATTTTGTGTTATTTTCCAAAAAAATATAGGTTAAACATATTCACACATATGAAAATTCATCATATTCACATCGTATATGAACTTTTCATGTATGGTTTAGAATTATATATAATTAATAATCCTCACATGGGTAAACCTAGAACCACATATAGTTAACCCCTACCTTTCTAGAATAAGTCATAAGCCTCCAGACTGGTGGGAAGTATGATCCAAAGTTACTCTACCGAGAGATAATTTACTTGAGATATTAGATTTCATCAAAACTATAAAACTTAATATGTATAACCTATATTTAACAAATAAATTTAATCTAATAAATTTAATAAAAAACTGATGTCGAGACAGATAAAAACTAAATCTTATATCGTCATACGTAACATGTAATGCATGACATGAAAAATTATAATAAGAAAGTTATCAAATAAATTAAAACATATATAATATTCACACTTCACAAAAAATTTATAGACATGGATATTCTAAAGGAATAAATAAATAAATAAACATTTTATTTATTTTCCAAACATGTGATATAAATATTAAAATTTAATATTTAACTTAGGCATGAAAATATCCTAGTAACAATGTCTAAAACTTATTTTTATAAACAATTTATAAACTATAAGAAAATAAGAAAAAATATTAAATTTCTTCATTTTAGGATTGAATTTTATTTTACGATGGGTAGGGATACAATCAATCATAATACGTAATTGATATCGGTGCTTACAATAAGCTTTTTCGTGAGGTGTATATCATATTTTAAAATATATACTATATTATCATTATGACATGATGATATTTTTTTAAAACACAAATCCACAGGTTATGTTATCACATAATGTACACTGCATCACCACCGCAAATTACGTTATCTCATAACATAATCTAAGCGATCCCAATACAGGTTATATTATATCATAACATAACTTTAGGGACCTAGCACAAACTAAATTAGCTTAAAACATAATACCAAGGTCTCCTTTGATCTTTTTTTATATCATAACGTAATGTTAAACAAAAGCAACACACATATTGTTATCCTATAACATAATGTCAAGTAGAGGCGCCACACATAATGTTTTCCTATGATGTAATTTTGGGAAATGAAATATATAAATCCAATGGCTGACACTCATCCATTCTATGTCATACGCTATGATATGGCCTCAAGTAGATTATGATATACATGTTCCATCCATCCATCCATCATCCCGAAGGCCTTCATTTTTTGTTGATTTTTGATAATCCACCTTTCAAGGGGTGAGGTGGAAATCTTACAAGGCCTGTAGGCCTCAGTATTACATGGCTCATAGGCCTTAGTGTAATTCATTGCCCATATACTTCAAACATTAAATACAACCCAGACTAACTACTCATAACTTCTCCTCCCCATCATCTTTATCGTGAAATAAGCTCTCCAACTTCGCATGGCTATTCGGCTAGGCTATCCTGTGCATGCACATGATTGTCCCGATGGCTGGTACCATACCCTCTCATTCTTTCAATATGTGTAGCTTCTGCTATAGTGAAAGATCCTTGCTCATCCTTCTTATATAGATTGTTCCTTGTAGGCTGTCTAGTTTGCATCTGCACTTAAGGTGGCCCGAAGGCCTTGAGGTGGCCAGAAGGCCTTACTGTCTTGAAGGCTTGGGTGGCTCGAAGGCCTTAATGGACTTGGGGACCAAATCGGTGGCCTGAAGGCCCAAACGAGGGAAAATTCCCAGCTGATATAGCACCAAAAAGTGCCTGCTACATTACTGCTATAGTACCCCCCCCGTAAATTATGCCTCCACCTGGATTTGATCCTAGGTCACCTAGATTCACTTTAGAGTCGTCACCAACCGGGCTGAGGCTCATGTGCGATTACAATATACATGTTAGTTATGAAAACAGTAAAAATAACATATTGATTCCTTGATGAAAATGGTTCAAATACCTATGATGAGTTTTGGAGTATTATTATATGATCAATTTAGTGAAAGAAACCCATTTAAAGTGTTTTATATATCATCAATATAACCAACATGTAATATGAACAAAAATAAAACCGACGTACATGAAATGTGGCGAACTCCCTTTTAGTGATCAATGGAGTACTCTTAACTGAGATCATTGATTTACAACCAAATTATCCCATCTCCATAGGTGGTACACCAACCAATAGGATCCTTATACACTACGAGATGACCCAAAACATCAAAGGTGGGATAACACCTTCTATATAAAGGTGAATGGTGAACTGACATGGAGAGAGTATTGATTATGGTTTGTAAGTGTCACACTCTTATAACTGTGGGATCATATCCCTTTATATAGGATCCATTCATTTAATGAAGGGAGTTGTGCATCAGTTTCTATCACATGGAAACCCTTATGTGTTACACATAACACATACCCATTGGAATCTCATAATCATATGAGCTTTTCAAACAAATATATGTAGGTATAAATGAATCAACCCATTGATTCCTAATCAAAGGTAAACCTTGTGGGAGACAGGATAGTAACCATGCACTCAATATAAAATATATAATATTATACATGTGATAACATAATCTCAAGACATGCATCATATGCATATCGTATTATGTTGAGGCAACGCAATCTCAAGATTTTAATACCATGTTATGTTAGGGATAACATAATCTTATGATATGCATCACATGCATATCATAAGGAGCAACTCAAGGGATATAATACAATATAATATCCCTATTTTAGTGTATTTCTAATAGTAACATCTAGAGAATTAGACTTGGAATGGTTATCCCTAGATTGACTATGGTTTTTACCATTCTTTTTTCATTTATCATTCTTTTTTTTACTTTGAAATTCAAATCAACCCTTATTAGTTAAAACCTTAGCCTAGGTCTTCCCATTTGTCTTACCACATAATTCATGTGAAAGAAAAGTATATTTAACTTCCTATAAAGTCAAAGAATCTCTACCATACATCATAACATCAATAATATTTTCATAAGAACTATCTAAAGAAATCAATAATATTATTTTTTGGTATTCATCCTCAATTTTATCATTAATATTATCCAAATCAAGTAGAATTTTGTTAAAATCATTAAGATGTTCCTAGATTGGGGTTCCAGGGATGCACCATGAAGTGATACAATTTTTGTTTTTTATGTAGGTGGCTTACTAATGAAGTGGTCATGTAAAATTTATCAAGTTTAGACCACATTACAACATCGGTGCCTTCATAAGAAACCTCTCACAAAACTTTGTTATCCAAATATAGTGTAGGATAACTATGTGATTTCATTAATATGTTAGTAGAGACATTATTATAGGTGTTCGTAGTCTATCCATTAGTGGACTAATTAATTATAGGTTTCATGGGTTCATGAAGCACATCTTGCAGTATTTATTAGACTAGAAAAGCACTCATATTGAGTTTTTATAGGTTGAAATCATTTTCTTTGTCAAATTTATCGATTTTTTACTTATTATATTCCATTAACGTATACATGAGGCTTTGATACCAATTGCTAAGAAAACATTAATCGTGTTCCCTCATGTAATGAAGAAGGATAGAGATGAAAATGGGTACCTAATTATCAGGTAATTGATCTTACCAGACCTGATTAAATTAGGTTAGGGTACCTATTAATTGTTTTGGGAAGATTTCAGGTTCAATAGAGCCTACCCAATTATTAATCAGGTAGGGTTTGAGTATTGTTTATAGAATATTTGAAAACCCAAACCTTTTTCTTTTATGTAATATTTTACTATTTTTTAATACGTTGGCTCAACTAGCTGAAGAAGGTCAAATGAATAAGAGTCTACAATAGCATGGCACACAATAGAGGGGAGAGGGGGTCCCTGATGTGGTGGGATTCAAAATTGGTAGGGTGTGCAGAGGCTTATTAAACACCACACACATGATGTTGTCTCTGATGTGGGACAATGCCTGTTATGTGGATGTTTTACACATCAGAGACAATGTAGGGCATGAGAACATTATAATCCATTATGATCCCTGCCCCTTTGGAAGCCCTTTGTGCTGGTGGCACCCTCCCCCCTGCTCCATGTCACGCCACTATAGGTTCTTTTCCAACACATTTAGCTACATATTTCAAATAATTTTAAAAAATAAAATAGAATATACTTGTTTAGATATTTTAATGAATTTTATTTTATTAATTAGATTAATATTAGGGTAATAAATAAACATATATAAGTGGTTTCATGTTAGAGTTAAGGTAGTTATAATATAATCGAGTTTGGGTTTGGGTACCCCAAAATTAGCGGGTACCTGAACTATTGCTATCCCTAGACAAGGAAAATGTATACATGACCAATTTCCAATACATTCATGAAGTATATATTCTTAGGTCAAAAAATAATAGAAGAAAGTGAAGTAATAATGATACAAAATGAGTGGTGAAAAATTTTATGGAAAAACATTGAAGAAAAATATAAAATACTTAAATACTAGTTGGCCTTACCGTTAATAGGTTCCTGCTTTCTAAAAAAGCCCGAACATGATCTAGCTCAACTTCAAGAATTGGAAATCACCAATAGAAAAAAACAAAGAGCTCCTCATAGGTACCAAATTCAAATATCCACCGAACTTGATCTTTGGGATGAGATCGACATAATGACAGTAAGGCTACATGCGCATTCCTATAAGGATGAAAAACTATTGCTTCGATGATCTTTCTCACGCACTTTTTTTATATGTAATGTAACAAATGATCATAGGTGGAGTAATTAAATTGTTCATAACAACCTGAATCCAATGATATTAAATAAAAGAGGTAGAGGCAGATGTGGAAGAATGAGTTGTGTGAGATTAACTCAAACTGATGACATAAGAATAGACCACAACACAAACATGGAACGTCAGAATAGTCTTCTAGGAAAACCACTTGTGTTAGATTAAATGAAACCTTGTGTGAGATTAAACGAAAGAACTACATGTAAGAATAAAAGGAAAGCTCTACATAAGAATGAATGAAACTCATGTAGGATTAACCATATTGTAATGTAACAAAAAAATAGATCATATTAAAGTAGATGTAATAATATAAATTTGAAGATGTAAAAAAACACATGAAAAACAAAGTTTTATTTGAAAATTAAAACAAACAGTCATTGAAACACCAAATAATTGAAATAAATTTGAAAAGATGTTATTCAAAGTGTATTTTTAATTATAAATATGAGTAAAATGATGTGTTGGTCAATTTATCACAGGGATGAATATGTTCCAATGGTTGAAATAATATGAGTAGCTTGTGATATCTTGCTATTATTATATCTTATTTATTTTGGGAAACTCACCTATTATTGTTTTGGAAGCTAGGGACCAGATTAATATTCTTTAAGAATCAAATGTGTGGATAGAAAGAATGTGATAGGTGTTTGGAATTGTAATTTTCTTAAATGTAGAGTTAGAAGTCACTTTGAAAAAAAAAGATTCAACAACCCCATGACCCACTACCGATACACACCTAGACTAGTCTAGAATGACATCTTGTATTGAGACGACGAATATTTATGACTTGGGTTTTTATCCGACCAACTTTTATTCCTTTTAAAGAGAGTTCTATGGCTAGAAAAATGATCATGAATATATTATTCTAATTTAATGAGAATTAAATAATGATTTATTGGACACATTTTATACGAGTTATTTTTGAGAAATTATTGCTCAATTTATGAAGGATCAATGAACAATTTGGATGATCTATGAAATTTTAATGTTCAATATATGAATTATTTGATGCTCTATCTTATTAAAAAATTTCATCCACTTTTTTACCTATAATAACAACCTATAAATACAATTTAGTTTTTTCATTCTCTTTTCCTAGCTTGACATTCATCAGCTACAATAGAAAATCCAAATGTCTAGTATTGATTTTTTGTTTCCATTATTTTTTGTAAATGCTCATTTCTATGAACTCTGTTGTTTCAGGTATTTTACACAGATGAAAATACACACAAAAATGGAACCATGCATCAATTTATGATCACACTACTCCTAGTATCCACCACTTTAAGTTTCCTTTTCATTTCCCTCCTTTCGTACCCCTCTTGTACTAATTTTAGTTTTCTTTTAACTCAATTTTATAATGAATTGAAGGTAAATTCATGTAATTTTTTATTGTAAAAAGTAATTATGATGGATATTTTCATTTTTTACCCCTTGGATGCTTTAATAGGGTTAATTGGATGGAAATCAATGTAGCACAAAGATCTATTACAGGGAACAACCAGAGCATGGGATAATTTTATGAAAATGACTACCCCACCTTTATCTATAGTGAATCAAATAGAAATTGAAGTCAAAGAAAAATGTGGTGGAAGTTGTAGAAAAAAGGGATTAATGGTAATGGGAGTGTTGCATTAGACATGGAATCTATATTGGAAAAAATCAATGAGAACTAAGGGAAAAATAACATATCAACCCCTATGAGTAAAAAAAATGGATTTTGATATGAATGGAAAATTGGATGATGTAAGTATTCTATTGTTTTGAGATTCTAGTGGTAAAGAAGTTGAACATGGTGATGAAGCTGATATTATAATGCAGCAGCTTCCATATTCAAGAGGTGTTGCGATACCAGAGTGGACAGATGAATATCTGGATGTGCATTACACATTTTGATGGTGATGATGATAGTTTGTTCTGACTTGCAGTCTTGCATGAGGTAAATCTGATATAGGGGTTTGTTTTAAGATTTAAATGAATAAAATAGGATCTCCCGCATAGTATAGGATAATTGCTGAAATGAGAAAAATAAAATATAGGAATTACCAATAAATATTTTTATCTTCAAAGGCATTACCCTTTTTCCATGTTACAAAGTTTGTTCCATGGGATTTGTCTTACACCCAACTATTTTTATTCCTAGGAACTTGGAAATTTTGAAATATAATTTTTCTGTTTTTGGGTTTGATGAAATAATATTGTTAGTTTGAGGTTTACTTGAATGTAAATGGTAAAATCATATTGTTGTTTCTATTCACTTTATGGATCTTAATTATTTGAAGTAATGTTTTGAATATCTAGGCCAAACAGGAAAATACACCCGATTCATATCACACGGTCTAACCTGAATCCACACAACATCTCACTTTTTGATCACCAGATACTGGAATAAACACTGAAGGATAAATATAACAAGGTGGGAAGTGATTTGTTCTCAATATATTTTTGATCAATGGTAAGTGGCACAACATGAATATACATATAGAAAAACTATAAAATATATGAGTGTTAGATGAAATAAAATATTCTTATAATTTCCATACCAAATATACCGATATGACATAGAATCATCACATTTCAACCACAGGGCCACATTCGAGGCCCGAGGCTTGATACATCCACAAGGAATGGGTTATACTAAGAACATGGAATTGTAATGGTGGATTCATTTTCTGTATAAAAAAACAGTATATCATATTTCTAGAGTAAAATCATATATAAAATATCCCCAAAAAATTAAGAAAAGATTACAAGACCTTCTTCGCATAGGATGACCACTAAAAGCTTCAAAAACCATGACTCTTAATTTTTGGACACGCCAATCCTTGTGCACTATGGTCTTTCCCTTACCTAGATCATGAAAAATAATATCTCCACATATCACATGAGATATGTGTAGGGTGTGACTATAAAGTACCCAATAATCAGTTGCCGCCCGACGTCTAATTATCGACCATAAAACCAAGTGTATACAATAACAATACAAAATAGACAATGACCTAATGAACCTTCATAAACAATATATAACAACACTGGCCTCTATACATTTATTTTTAACATTACCACAACATATATACATGGTAGGAATAATAAATAACTACATGACTAACCAAAGGAATCACATTTAAGTATAGTACACTCTATAAAAAACAACCAATAATTTATTCAATTTAAATTTTGAAAATAAATCAATTTGAGAATGTTTTTTAGAAAGAAAACCATTTTCTATTTATGAATCACTCTACCCCTTGTTACTATAAAAAATAATGCTATAACAGAATGGGATAGAGGAGGGGTCACCAAACACAAAACCTTATGAATCCTAATCCAGAAGCTAAAAGGGAAGATATGTCACTATTTTGATGGATTTCAAAAACCTTGGAATATAAATATTTATGGATTTTTCTCGTTTCCAAATAAGTATCAAAAAATAAAGGAGAGATTTAAACATAAAGGTATAATTTTAAATAATAATTTGTGGGAGTTTTATTATATTTTATAGAGTTATATTTGTTATAATTATCCATAAAAATTGGTTTAATCAAAGGTTATTTAATATTCTTTATGTTATCTGATTTATTATAAAGTGTTTTATATTAACTTTATGAAACTATTATGATATCTAATATTTTGAATGTCTTATAAAAATATATCTTTCATTCGAATAAAAATATATATAGTTTGTTATGAGTTTTATTTTAAAATATAATATTTAATAATTATAGACGGATTTTAATAAATAATATAAATATTAATTAATCATTTCAAAAATAGAAGAAAAGTTTTTTGTTGAAAAATAATTAAAAAACGTGTGACAACAAGTAGTACATGTGATGTATAATCACTATTTTTGATTAAAAATTATACTAAAAGATTATAAATGATATTTTTATTTCAATTTAGGTTATTTAATGTTTTAAATGATTTATTTTTTATGTATATGTTGAATTTAATATGGTTACAAATTAAGTAATACATTTGAATACAAATTCATTTTTAAATAATAATTTGAGTTTAAATCAAATTCAATTGATTAATATTATATTTTTTTATAAAACGATGTATAAAACTATAGAAACTTATAGAAAATTTCTTACAGGATAATATACTCAAAGTATAATATAAATATTATTAAGTTAATATAAATTAATTTTTATGTCAAGATAAATATGAAAATAATTATTGATGTTGACGTAATGCTTGCGCAACATTTGAAAAGTCAAAATTGGTGTCTTTGAGATAATATTTAAGAGGTGATAAGACTATTATTAAAAATGGAAGATAAGTATGATGACTAATCAATGATGTTGATGTATATTTATGAATTTTAAAATTATATAATAAGTTAATTATCCAAATGATTACCTTGTTATTGCACAAGGTAATAAAAGTAAAAATTATTACCTTTAAAATGTTATCAAGATATAAATGAGAATAAATAATATTATGAATACTTTTAGATGATAATATTGATGAATGATAAATTATATTTAGGTAATAAATTTATCTAAAATATTAAATAATAGGATAATTATTCAAATTTTTTATGCAACATCGACACAGTAACTGTAAAAATAGGATAAAATTTAAAATAAATGCTATTAAAAATATTTAAAGTGATAAGATTTAGAGTAATTTTTGGAATTGAAGAATTATATTTGTAATTATAAAAGATATTTGTAACACTACTACCTTTTATTTTCATTTTAATTTATTTTATTTTGGGTTCGAAATGTGTTGGTTTGTCCCTGGTAGCTTAAATGTGGTTCTTAGCATTTCTAGGTGCAACACATGACATATCATGTCATAGTCCAAGATGTTTTGAGCCTAGGGATCTCCTTTGTACTAAGGTAAAGACTGACATTCCAAATATTGGGTGTGTGGTGTGGGGAGTCCCTCTATGAACCATCACAAGTTTGGAATCCACCACACCATGGTGCAGGGCGTGGTGAGTCCTAAATGTCTAGAACTTGTACACCATGACATGGTCATTAAATGTGTTGATCTTCTAGGTGTATTTTAATAAAGACCACCACGAGCACGATGAAAACCTCCCTGTCATAGTGTCATCGGTTTCAGAATTTCTAAATAGATAACCGTTCATTTTATCTTAAAGAGGGAGTTATTCCCATTGATGAGGTCATGTTTGATCTTTGTGGGAGGGTTATTGAGCGTGTCCTTGACAAGATTTAACCCTATAAATTCACTAGTTTTGGTTATTATTGATTCCTTATATCATATCTCTTTCATGGGTGACCTTCGTTCTCCATCTTGGTGCGATTTTGGGGGATCCTTCAAGAATCTTCAGGTCTTGAGGTTTATTCTTCAAGGTATGATCTCCTCTTGTCTTTTCCTTGTGTTTCCTCTCTCGTTCTTCTATATTTTATGACCCTAGAGGCCATGGAAGTTGGATATTATATCCAAGGTTGTTCTTAATTGTGGAATACATGATATCATAGGGTTCATTTGGATCCACCTATATTCCTAAAGGCATCTTAGGTTGTGTCATGTTGTATTACCTCTACAGCCATTGAAAGAAATGATGTTTGAGGTAGGTTTCCCATTCATCTATCTTTAAAATTAAATATATGGTTTGTTGTGATTTTATCATGGTATTTCAATGTATTATAATGTATTATCCTTATATTGAGTAGTTATATAAGAGAATTATGTTTTCCTAAGATTTTAATAAAAGTGGGGAAAATGGGGGGTTTCATATGAATTGATATAAAAAATATTTTAAGGGAATAAGCCTTCATTTTGGAAAATGAAATTCCCAGTTAGCTATTTATAACTGTTCTTGAAATTTTTTATGATGTTGATTTTCAGAATGATGGGAAAATATTTGTTTTATAAATCTTAGGTGTGTTTTTCCTTTATAAAAAATGATTTTAAACTGGTATTTGTTGAAGTGTGATGATTTAATAATGGTTTTATAAATTATTTTGACTTTTTTTGAAAGGCTTGGTACCCTGATTTTTAAAGACACAGTTGACACTTTTAATGATTTGTTGGAAAATGAGAAACCATAGGACATTCCCATTTATATGAGATAGAAATTATATATATTTTAATACATGTAATGAAATTTAACTTTTGAGGGAAGTTTAATTGTATTATTATGCTTGGATAATGGGGTGTTCCTATGCGGGTGTTTGGAGGTGTGAGTGAGATAAATGGTTGTTTTTTGACATTATGATATGATATTAATATTATTTTGAAATGCACACCTCCATTTATATGTCATGGGAAGAATTTTTTGGCTTGGTGGGAAGTCTAGGCACACATTTTCACTATTTTAGAGTTATGGTATGGCTAGTGGAACTAGTTAGGACATTGGTCAACCTATGAGATGTTCCCTTCAGTTTGGACAGGCAAGGTTATATCGAATGTTTGGGTAGGGGTTGATTGATGCATAATGTTTTACTAGTGTGTGGACTTTGATTCATTGATGACCATGTTATCTTTAATCTAGATGTTATCCCTTTATCATCTTGGATTACATGATAAAAATACATGTACATTTTCTAAATAATGGTAATTTGGATTAATTTGGAAAGGTGTTATGGTTTCTTTCAATTTTTGGCTTATAACTGTTTTAACTAAAAGTTATGAATGATTTTGTTAAAGTAAAATTAATTGTGTTTTTATTTGGAAAGAATCTCATTTTTGTGAAAAAGAGTTCTTTCAAGGAAAATTAGTTTATTTGGAAATGGTTTATAAGTTATTGAAAAGGGTGGATTTCCATGTTTTTTTAAATAAATTGTGAAAAATGTTTGATATTTTTTTGTCGGAGGAAACCTAAAAAATTATTTTGTATCTTTATTTTCAAACTTTAATGAAATAGACTTTCCTTTAAATTTTTATGCTATGGATCAGTGGTTGGTGAACTACTGGTATTTTTAGCTCACTCTTATATATTATTGGTTATCCGGACACTTGGATTAGTAGATATTCATATAAATCTTAGTTTGGGTTGATGGAGGTGCAAGTGGAGTTATTAATTTTCACAAGTAGGTTAGTGAGTGTTCTTGTTCTATTTTCTTCTTCTTTTTTTTGTTGCATCAGCTATTAAGATTATATTCTAGTATCTTATATTCATGATGTATTACTTATCATATTTTAGTTCCTCATTTATACCTTATCATTTTATTATTCTTCTACTTATTTATTATTAGTGTTGGGTGAAATCATTCCCAAAGTATTATTATTGATGATAAAGTGCATTTTTACAGCATATAGTAATTGAGAACACCCTTCGAGCCTTACTATGACTGGCTTAGATTTCTTTTTAGGGGATAAATCGAGTTGGATCCTAAAAAAATGGTATGAAAGGATGTTTGTTTTCCTTTTTTACTTAGGTAATTTGGTATAAAGTATATAGTATTGTCATAATTCAGGAGGTAAATTATGAATAGGTGCTTGATCACCACTTTTGATGATGGTACCTGATTTATGAGGGTTGTTAGATATGTTTCTATATTTTGATCAAGCATGGTTCTCAGTTGTTTCTATGATTTTGATCTTTAATTTTTGATGATTTGTGAGTTGTAATAGAAACATGGAGGGATCAGTGGCATATAGGACCTGTACAAGGTTTGGAAAACCATGTGAATAACATGTGACTAAATCAACTTATATTGGACTTATAATAGTTAGAATACGGATGTCCAGACCATGTGGTTAATCCTTAAATTGTTACGAGTTTCCACGAATTTTGGAATTTTTTGTTCTTTTTGGAATTGAGATATTTTCTTATATTGAGATTTACTTATGGTGAGTTGTGTTGTTTTAAAAAATTTAAATGAAAATATTAAATGGAATGATCTAGATTTTTTTTGAAAAGGAACCAAATTTTATAGAAAAATTGTGGATACTTTAAAAATGCTTTATAATGTGTTGAAAATGTTTTGGATCGAACATGAAACTTAGTTTTGAAATTGTGTCTAAAGTGATTTGAATTAAAAATTATATATGGTTTTGTAAATTTGGCTAAATTTATTTGGATTCAAAAAATGGTTGGTTTTTAGAAAATCTATTTCTAACTTAGTGAAAATTTCTAGTGTTAATTATTTTAAACATTTTCATGTGATGTAAAGAAATTTTAATTTTAATATTTTAAAGAGTTTTATTTTGAAATGTTTTAAAATGATAGGTTTTTTAAAAAATAATGTTAAGTCATTTTTGTTTATAAGTTTCAAAATGGGATTAAATATTAGTTTTAGGAATCAATGTTCGTTTTTAAATGAGTCTTGATAAAACCCTCTTGGGTCAAAGAGGTGAATTTATTTTGTTTATTATAAAATAAATGGGTATTTTGGTTGATAATTTTTTAACATTTTGGATTTGAAATTTGATTAAATGGGGTTTTTAAGATTGTTTATTGATGTATTCTTTGACTCATGGGGTTTTAATTTTGGATTTCATCTCGATAATTATTATACTTATTGTTTTTATAGAATGTCCGCATTCTAATTTAAATTGAATCTTTGGTTGATCAAGATTCTATTGGGATGGTTTTTCCATCAACTTAAATCCTTTAGCTTGGTATTTTTCCTATTTTCCCCCTATATCAAGATTTGAAATAATTTATTTTCAAATTGGAGTGAAGATAGTTTGAGTTTTCCTTTTATGAATTTTTTCCCTTTAATGACCTTTTGATATTATGAGCTATGTCTTGGTTATTTTAAAATTTATACAGTGATGTTTTAAAGTATCCAATGTCTGAATCCTTTCTTGGTGATGTAATAATTTAGTTAATATGTATTTTCATGTGATATTTCTCCCATCTTGAATCTTCATCATTTGATGAGATGAGTTGGAAGAGTTTTCAAAAGATGGAAATTCTTATATGATGGGGATAACCCCCCATCAAAGTGTTTTATGTGTTTAAAGGGAATATTTTCTTGAATATATGTGGGTTTTTTATCTGGTTTAGAATCAAGGAATAGATGGATTTTTTATTTTGGGATGCTAATACCTTTGAGGTGATTCATGTTTGGTTCATTTGTTGTGTTTCCCTTGACTATACCCTGAGGAGTGCTTTTTGTATTGGGAATTATCATGCCTCAGTGATTATTATAGTTCTCTTCAGTTGTAGTGATGTGTGCATTATGATGGGCCATTTACTTTGTATGGTTGTACATAAGAAATCTTGCGTAGGTGTTGGGGTAAATCAAATCTAGAGTAGGTTGTTCTATGATGTTTTGTTGGAATCACCAGGAATCAGTGCTCTAGAAGCATGGCCCTGACTTATCTTTACTTAAACTTAGGTTAGAATATGTAGTTTTTGTTGAGGAATGACCCATTATGATGCATTTACAATTTTTATTTATTGTTCTTTTGGGGTGGCAATCTTTTCAAGCCTCTTTTACATTGTGATATCTAAGTTTTATCATGTTCGATGATTTTTAGGTTTTATAAAGATATATATTTTTGTGTTCAAATTGACTATTTTAGGATACATCTTCTGGTTTATGAATTTAGACCAATTTGTGGTATTTCTTTGGATAGTTTCCATCTTTGTTTATTTGGTCATTTCTCAATTCTTCAATAGATACTAACAGTTTTTGGG
Organism: Viscum album; assembly: GCA_963277665.1. Taxonomy (NCBI): domain Eukaryota; kingdom Viridiplantae; phylum Streptophyta; class Magnoliopsida; order Santalales; family Viscaceae; genus Viscum; species Viscum album. The sequence goes on from OY728121.1 coordinate 1,125,340,752, forward strand.
GGACCAATGTTAAAATGGAATTCTATCATAGTGGAGAGACCACCATTCATGAGCTTATTGTGTAAAAAATGGCATATATTTTTTTCTTTTAGAGTTGAATGTTTGGAGTTTCTTGGGTTTTTTATCGGTTCTTTGGTTCATGAGCATAGCCCTGGTTGGATTTTTTCTCTTGAGTTATAAGTTTCTATTTTATCTTGATCAACCATTATCCTTTAAACTTTATGGGGATAAAAAGTGTTGTGGTGGGGAGATTGTAACATCCTGAACTTCCATTTTATTTCGAGTTATATTATTTTGTGTTTATGATGTGTTGGTTGTTCCTTGATATCTCAAATGTTGTTTTGGTATTTTCTATATGCAACATGAGCTAGACCAAATCATGGTCCAAACCGTGTTGAGCCTAGGGGTTACCTTTGTACCATGGCTAGTACCAACATGCCTAGTGTTGGGCGTAGTCTCGGGTGTGGGGTGTTGGGAGTCTGTCTGAGCACCATGGATAGTTTGGAATCCAACATTCCATGGTATAGGGCATGGAAAATCTAAGATGGCCACTACTTCTACACTACATCAATGTCAATCAGTGTGTTATGCCCCTAGTTGTGGCATGGTCATGACCTCTATGGGTATGGTGAACACCTCCACATTGTGGTGTCCATGGTTTTAGAATTTTAAAATGGATTATTGGTCATTTGATCATAAATAGGTAGTTATAACCATTGATGCGGGCGTTTTTGGTCTTTATGTAAGTGTTATTTAGTGTTTACTTGACTCGATTTAACCCTCTAAATTCCCTAAATTTTTTTATCCTTGATTTGTTGAAGAATTTCCCTTATACTAGTGTCATTTCTTCTCCATATTAGTTTGATTTTAGTGGATCCTTTGAGATTATTTAGGCCTTGAGTTTGATTCTTCAAGGTAGGATCTTCTCTTGTATTCTCCTTATATTTCCACTCTTGTGAATCTATATTTTATTAACTAAGAAGACATGGAGCCTAGATCTAAGATCCGAGGTTGTTCTTAAATTCCATTATAAGTATATCTTTTAGATACCATCATTTGATTCATGGATTCCATAACTATTTCATATTTTTCTTATAATTCTTAACTTTCAATTCTAAAACTAAAATATTAAGTTGGGTGGTTAGAATTTCATTGGGTATAACCTTTCAATCACTAATACGTATTTTATCTCACTTTTTTACCTAGAAATAATCAATTTGGGATCTTTTGACTCTATTTTTATAAGTAATAAGATGTTCCTCTCTTTTCCTAAAGAGCGTATATGCTACTAGAAATTCAAAACTATAGGTAGAGTCTAATATATTTGATCCTTCAACATTTACTACTCCCATACCAAACCCTCCATAGAAATCTATGTGATCTCTAGAATCCAATCCTATATGCCCATTTAGGTCACCAAATTTAAAAATATACTCATTTTGTGGAAAAATATTAATCAAATTTTCTAAATATTCCAAAAAATTAGGCTTGTTATACATCGAGACCTACTTGAGACGCATAAACACCAACGAAGTTGAAAGTCTCATTTACTATAAATATATTAACGGGTATGATTATATCTCATAATCATATGAATTCAACCAATTTATCTCTTAAGGTATTATCTACCATAATACTAACACCATTATTAGTCTTAGTTTTACCCGACTATCCATGTTTGAAACCAGAGCTATCCAATCCTTTTGCCTTTTCTCCCACCCATTTAATCTCTTGTAAAAAGAATACACTAATCTGTATTATAATCATACTATCTACAAATTCCATATATTTATCTATTAAAGTTTCAATATTCCACCTATCTATCATAATCATATGATTTTAAACTAGATTCCTTACCCCCTTCATCCACCCAAAAAGGTGTGAAGACCCTTTCCCATTTAGCACTGCACCTGGGGCATCGATGTAGCTGCTCTATCTCATTTAACACCACACTCGAGAAATGAATTGCATTGATTCATGTAAATGATCTAGAAATAGAATATTGATACATTTTATACATGTCATGAAAGGGTTTGATGAAGCTTTATGTTGACTGTCAACAACCTAACACAAACCTGCTCCCTCCATCCGAGATTCAGACATCAACATAAAGGGAGGAAATTATAATTGTTTATTTTTTTTAATTTTATTATATTAATTCAAGGTCTTTCAAAATAAAATTCTATGAATTTAGGCTTATTATGATTCACATAATCAAATCTAAAACTAAAGGCTTCATTCATATAAAAATACAGATAGTTGAGAAGGTTAATCCAATAATTATCATATCAAAGATCATCACATCCCATAAGCAGCAAGGCACTTCCAGAAAAATAATAAACAAAGTTACATAATTAAATATGAAGAATCCAAAAATCCATTACTTTAGAAAATAACAATCAGCATTTAAAATACCATTTAATAAACTATATGAGAATAGCATTGATTTTGGAATTCAATGGTAAAGATTGTTACCATGCAACAAGGGTAGTGGAGTACAACAGAAAGCTCCAACAATCAGTTCCTTATTAGAGTAAGGGATTTATAGATATAATTTCTCATGAAATCATATATTACTAATGAGTTGATTATGGATGCATATAATTCTTTATTATCATGTGTGGGGCCCATATCTGAGGTGTTTAACCACTTGAAAGAACCATTACTTGCACCATTTGTATAATCCATGTCATTATCAGTCTTCCTGCAAACCTGAACCTTTCCTGTAACCTTTTACAAACTATTTTAAACATAAATAACATGTTTTTAACCACTCAAATAAGAAATTCCATAATTTATGCTGTCATTCCCAATGACCCCAATTCCACCATTCCTCAACTTCTTAGTTTTATTTTCCTTATCCCGTGACTTTTTCTCTTCTATCCTTTCCCCCAATACTACAACCTCCTCCTCAGTCCCATTAATCATAATTTTATCCTCCTACATGAATCCCATATAAAAAACATGGAAATACTAGAATCTAATCTCCTTCAAGGCCTTGGAACTCAACGCATGCCCAAAACCCCTCAATGCAAAAAAATTATACTTTCCATTAAATTCATTCCCTAAAATGGGGCACTAAAACTGAATCATAGAACCATTATAGTCATTTAAATCCATCCCAATAATCATAAAATTCTTAATTAGGATTATATCCTTGAGCCCCTTAATGTGAAAAAATTCCTTGGGAAAATTCTTCCCTAATAAACTCTACATGAGTGACACTTTATTGAATACATTTACAAGTTGGTCCAACACACAAGGATGATTTAGGGGCTCAAAAAATAACTTGAAGATTGGCCACTTAGAAAGATTCTTCTCATTAGGATTGGCCTTATTAGTCTTCTTTGTAGCATACATGTTGAGGTAGCATCCACAAGACTCCACCTCGGAGGCCCCCCCATCACCGCCACTTCCGGGGTCATGAATCCTAAGAGTGGTAATCGATAAAGGTTCCTCTCTTGTTCGAAGAATTGTGGAGTCTTACTAAAGGAGTTTTCCTTGAATGTGAGGTACAAGGACGTGAGGGATTGGGAGAGAAATTAATGGGGGAATAGGGAGTGTTTGAGCTCCACAAAGGTGTGATTAGGGATCATGGATAGGGTGAGGTCACAGGATCGATGATTAAGTTTAGGGTATTGAACTAAGATTTATAGAAAATCATCATAGGAATCCATCATGACCTCTAGGGTTTTTAATCTACAGTCTATGGAGGCCTTGGGGAGAATGAAAATAAATTGGTAAATTCCAAATTATTCACTTTATTTGGTGATGAAAAATTAGATGATTTAAAAATAAACCATTAATTTCCTTTTAATAAATTCTTTATCTAAATAAAATTGAAGAAAATTATAACCTTTATTTTAATTTAATTTATTTTATGATTTTAAGGGATGAGTTGTTATACTAATTTATTTAAAAAATATACCTATAATATATAGAGTTATCTCTAATTTTGTTCAATAGGCTTCTATTCATGTCGTATAATGATGTGGAAAAATTATTATTAATAAAACATGATAAAAATAAAATGACGCTAACCAATTTGTGTAGTATAATTGATTATTTATTTATTTGATCATATTATAAATTTATAAAATCCAACTAAAACTAATATTTAGAATCATTGGATAATGTAATTATGGGGTTAAACCCACAGGGAAGAGCCGACAATGGACAGTGACCTAGAAAATAGAACTTGGCATGTGGATTCCTCACTCAATTCTAAGAAGTTGGGTTTTTGAAATAAACAACTTTATTAACGTTTCGTTGGTGGATAAAGGTTTTGAGATAAATTTTGGGAATCCTTTACATAGGATGACCCTAAATATTTTAAGGGTGTGTCTTTTTTCTGAAATTGTGTAGTCATTCAAGGCTCACCAATTTATCTTTAGAGAAAAGGCCATCAGACTTAGGTTCATCCGAATGAGGAACTTTTGTGGAGAAGATTGAATAAAGTACTTATACTTTTGTTGTGGTTCAATTGTTTTATAAGAAAACTTTGTAAACTTATGATAGTCGGTATAATATTTCATATTAGGAGATAAAAGGTGTATAATGATATTTGGAACAAGTTTTATTCCCTTCTTGTTATTAGTGAATTTATATAGACCCACAAGAGTGGCTATGGAAAGGATGTAGGTTCTCACACTGAGGCCAAACCTTATAAATATTGTGTGCTTTACTTACTTTCCTACTTTTTCATGCATGAGTATTTACTAAATTTTGATAAGGATATAAACTTAAACAGGTTATAGAGGTCATGTTTTAAAAGTTTGAAACTTATAAAAAGTGAAAAACTAATTCAACCCACACCTCCTTCTCAATTGTTATTCAATAATTTAGAAATTTAATTGGTATCAGATCCAAGGTTCCCTTATTGAATCCTTATCATGGATAATCTCAATTTTATCAATAGTAGAGAAATTACTACATTGGATGAAAAAAATTATTATGGATGGAAAAATAGGATGATTACTTATCTCCTATCTTTTGTCCTATATGTTTTTGATGCTTCTATAATAGGGTTTCCACATATTTAGAAATATTCTCCCATGACATTAATTGATAATAAAAATATCTACGTTGATGGAAAATTTAGAAATTTTATCCTTGTGTCTTTGTCGGAAAATGTTTATATGAAGGTGATGGGTATGAAAACATCAAAGAGTATGTGGGACAAGCTGGAAAGTATTTTTGAAGGGAATACTAAAGTAAAAGAATAAAATCTAAAAATATAACATATTAATTATGAAGACATAAGAATGATAGATGAAGAAAATATTGATGAATACTTCACCAGAGTAAATAATTTTTTTTTCAACATCAGAATATTTATTGATGTCTTGGCAGAATCTACAATTATGAATAAACTTATGATAAAACTTCCGGATAGGTTTGATTCTAAAATTTCCTATTTAGAAGATAAGGTTGACTTATCTCTTGATGAATTGCATAACTTTATTATTTCTTATGAAGTGAGAAAATCTATAATGTTCAAAAATAATATAAAAATAAAATAGATTTTTAATCCATGAGAAAAATGAAAATACAAGATGTTATATATGTTGATCCTTATGAATATAAAGATAAAGAGGTTGATGAGTTGAATGAAAAAAATCATATCTCTTATCTATAATAACTATAGGAGAGGAAGAGGAAAGTATGGTGGAAAACTTCCACTCAAATGTTTTGAGTGTGGATGAATCATAACATTTTCTATGAATTTCACTAAGAATAAAGTTGGATAATATTGAGATTATTCTGATGAAAAACCTCAATGGAAGAAGTGGAAAAAATTTCTAAAGAATAAAAGTCATCCAATAAATATAAGACAAAGTTCACATAAGAAAAAAGAGGTATACTGAGTAAGAAATTTGAATCAGACTCAACCGAAAACAATTATTCATAAGATGAATGTTTAGAAAATATTATAACGTTCATTGAAAAATTGAGAAAATAGAATACTCCTTAAATAGTGAAGAATAAGGAGGTGAAGAATTTTATAGACAGTATTAGCTCATAACAGAAATTCTTATATGTATTGAGAAAAAAAATCTAATGAAATAAATAATAATGATAAAGAAAGTAGTAGAAAAGTTACTGAAGGTGAAAAATATGTTTTCAAGAAAGAATAAGAAAACATCTAGGAGATCTTAAGTCAAAAACTAAAGAATTTTTGAACATGTAAATATGGTTAAAGATATCAGTAAGAAGCTAGAAGCTACGTTAGAAGAAGTTATCAAGTTTCAATAAAAAATTATTGAGTCTTAAATTACCTACAAGAAGATGAATGAAAACTTCAAAAAATATTTTTAAGTAAAATATAAGACTTCTAAAGTTGTTTAGAGAGCTCAAATAAAGAATCAAGATAAATCCTCACCCACCAAAAATAATGTTTCATATGATTTTTCTAAAATTTTAGGTTTTGGAATAAGTTTCGGTAATTATTGGATAAAAAAAGGGTGTGATAAAACTATTTCATATTCAAAAGATGAAAACTTACTTGGGAGGAAATATGGTCCATGTGTAAATATTGTTAGAGTAGGAAGAAGTTATCAACCCCAACAAAGTTTCTGTATTGGAAGATCTTACTTCAATATAAAATAAAGATTTTATGGATATTGTTGGTGTTATGGAATCTATGGGAATTGTGATTATAATTGTTTTAATGACCTATCACTTCTCAAAATGAGGTTAGAACCATTTGAAATCAACTGTGGAAGAAGGATGAGTAACATTCCTATCCCAGAGGAAGTTAGAAAAGAAAAATCTAAAGATATTAGAAACCTTCCAACTAAAAAAATTTAATGTCTAGAAGAAGTTTTTGGAAGATGTGATTATTATTTTCATCATGAAAAAAGATGTATGACACTTCTTCTAGTACAAGTTTCTTATGGTAGAAAATAAAAAAATATAGAAATAAGAAATTTGAGGAAAGATCTATTATTGTTGAGACAACCTTGAAAGAAATTAAAAGGAATATACCATGGATTGTTGATAGTTTTTGTTCATCATGTATGAAAGGTGATATAAAAATCTTGAAACATGTTGAAAGTACTTATAGAGGAGAAGTTTCCTTTGGTAATGATAGTTCCTTAAAAATCATAGGAATCAGAATGGATGAGATTGAAGAAAAAAAGATGAAATATAATGAAGTTGTATTTGTTGATGGGATAAAAAATAACTTAATTAGTGTAAGTCAACTTTGTGATTATGTAAAAGAATTTATTTTCAAAAAATATTATTGTATCATTAGAAGTATGAAATATGGAAAAGTTATCACAAAAGGAGAAATAACTAAAGGTAATATTTTTCAAATTAGAGAGTTTAATAACTCCTATTACTTGAGTGCTGAAGATGAAAAAAATTATGGCATCAAAGACTTGAGCACATTGGAAAGAAAAACATGAACATAATTTCTAAAATTGATTTTGTCTGTTATTTTCTAGAATTTAAAAGAAGTGATGAATATGTCTGTATTACCTATCTAAAATAGAAGATGACTAAAAAAATTCATAAGTTAGTTTAGATTTAGTCTACCAAACCACTTGAAATTATTCATTCTGATTTATTTGGGTCGATGATACATCAATAAAAAAAGTATATTTATAATTTATCACTTTTATTGATGATTTCACTCATATTACAAACATAATTCTTATGATACACAAATCTGTATCTATGGAAATGTTCAAATTTTTCAGAAAAGAAGTTGAGAAAGAAATGGGGGTTTATATAAAGAAATTGATAATAGATAATGATATCTAATTCGTAAGAAATACTTTTGAAACTTATCTAAGAAATCATGGTATCAAACATCAATATAGTTCTCCCTATTCTCTACAAAAAATAATTAGTCGAAAGAAATAATATAAGTTTGGTGGAAATGGGAAGAACTCTGTTATCATAATACAATCTTTCAAGTTCTATTTGATAGAAGTTGTTAGTACTGCTGTACATATTCAAAACAGATGATTTTTTAGACTAGAAACCAACATGAATTCTTAAAAAATGTGGTATAAAAAAATCATCGAAATACTTCAATGTTTTTGGAATTGTATGTTTGCTAAAAATTCAAAATTCAAGTCTTGGAAAGTTTGATGAGAAATATTAAGAAGGAAATTTTATGGGTTATTCACCAAATGGAAGGAGTTACAAATTTTGGAGCAAATTTTTTCAAAAATTGGTTTACTCGTATGATGTGAAAGTTATTGAAAATAAAAAATCCCTTAACATAAGTTTTCAAAAATACTGAGGAGGATAAACTGAAGGTTTTCAGTGAAAGTGATAATGATACAAAAAAACTAATCAAGATTCATAAGAATCGTGTGATGAGCAAAGTTCAGCTATGAATGAAAATTTTAAATTACCTACCTTACAAAAACATGTTGAGACTAAAAACATTCTTGGGAATCATAAGGATATAGTTTAGAGAATAATAAATTTGATATTACAAGATCAAACTTTACTTATCACAAAATTTTAACTAGAATAAATTCTAGAATCTATTGAACACAAAGAATGGGTGAATTTTATGAATTTAGAGTTAGATAAAATTAAGAAAAATGAAACATGGGAACTTATTCCACATCTGAAAGGTAAAAATTTTATTGGAACCAAATCGGTTTACAGAAACAATTTGAATGAACATAGAGAAGTTTCAAGAAACAAAGAAAATCTTGTTTGTAAATTCTATACATAGGTGAAAGGAGTGAATTTTGATGAAACCTTTTCCCCCAGTTCAATGTTATAAACTATTATAATGTTTCTAGTAGTGGTTGGTTAATATAATTAAAAGGTATATCAGATGAATGTAAAGGCATCATTTCTCAATGGAGAAATTAAAGAAGTAGTTTATGTTGAACAAACTTGTGGGTTTATACTTGATGAAGATGAAAAAAAATTATATTGAAGAAAGATTTTTATATGATGAAATAAGATCCCCATGAATTTTATTCAAAACATAACAATTTTTTGAGAATGTTAAATTTTTCTAAAGGAAAAGTTCATAGAAACTTATATGTGAAATATTTTGAATTCAAAACTCTAATTATAATTGTTTATGTGGATAATATATTTTGGGGGGGGGATAGAGAAGATGTTTGTAAAAAATTTATAATGAAATGAAAGAGATATTTGAGATGTCCATGTTGGGAGAACTAACATTTTTCCTTGGTTTACAAGTTCAACAAAAGGAAAAATACATTTTCTTATCTTAAGAAAAGTATGTTAGAGAATTGTTACAAACATTTGGAATGGTAGAATCAAAATAAGTTTCTAATCCTATCTTAGTGGTTATGAAGTTGAGTAAAGATGAGTCTAGAAAAAGTGTGAATCAGAAAGAAATTCAGATGCTGATAGGAATTCTACTTTACCTTACAACCTCAAGGAATGATATTGTTTATGGTGTGACATTTTGTGGAAAGTATCAAAGTAGTCTAAAAGAATAAAATTTTTTGGAAGCAAAAAGAATTTTGAGATATGTAAATGGAACAAATTCACATGGGTTTTTAGATAAAATAAATTGTGATATGAAGTTTTATAGCTATACTAATGATGATTGTGTTGGATATTGTAATGATAGAAAATCAACCTCAGGATGAACATTTTTATTGGGTGAATGCTAAGTGAGTGGGCATAGTAAGAATCAAAGTTTGGTAACTTTGAGCATAGCATAATCTGAATATGTTAGGGATACTCAGGCTTGTACTGAAATATTGTGGAATAACGATCAATTAAAATATTTCAAAGTAAAAGTTTATAAACCATTGAAGATACTCTATTATAATCAGAGTGCAATTGATCTTTCTAAAAGTATTTTCTAACATTTAAGAAAATACATTGATATAAATTTTCACTTGATAAAATATACATTTTCTTATAGAGATTTTTTATGGATTATATCTCAATGAATTATCAAATATATGATATCTTCACAAAGTCAATATTGAGATAATGTTTTGTTGAATTGAGGATGAAAATTAATGTTCAGACTCCTCCAATGACTTCCTAAATCTCATAAGGAAGTCCCCCACCATTCTTTGGATTATGTTGAAAATGGGGGAGAGAAATTAACAACTTTTTACTTTATAATAAGTTCATACTTATCTTTCTTTTATGATTTTGAAGTCATGGTTATCATAAAATGTGGAAAAAAATAAAAGTGATAGAAAAAGAAAAGTGAGGAAAGTTTACTTAACATGGCCACATAATTTTCATGCCACCGAGGGATAGAATTAATTCAAAACCATTACTTTATATAGTAGTGTGGTGTAAAGATAATATCTTTTTGAGAAAGAATGTGTTTTGGTAAAAGTTAAAAAACTTGATTTTTTTTATAAAAGTTGAGTTGTGAAATTTTTTTGAGAGTTGAAAAAGTTGTTAATGAGTGTTTTCAAAAAAACCAAAGGGGGGATTGAAAAACAATTTTGATATTTTTTTAACAAAGTTTTGTATTTTTTCACAACAAACTTTTTTTAAAATAATGTTTTTGTTCCTCAGGATTGGACACAGTCCATCAGAATGAGTTTTTGCAAGAAAGATGAAAGTTTATAAATGTTTGAATCCAAACATTAAAGAGGATAAAAGTTTTGTTTATAATAAATTTGTTTTATTGATGCAATGGATCAGACTGAGAAGCACTCAATGTAGAGTATCAGGCCATGTAAGACCAGATACAGAGGTTTTCATAAAGATGATTTTTTTGATCAGACGCACCACCAGTATCAGGTTGATCGGTATAAATATCAAGATCCATTGAACATGGGGTTTGTTATAAATTCATTGGTTTCTGAGTGAAGGAGTAATAATTTTTTTCAAGTGTTTTAAATGTAGATATGGAATTAATGAGTTAAAAAGTTTTCATAAATTCTAACCCAAGTCAGACAATGATTTTCAAATCTTGTAGTTATCATAAATCATGAAAATTATCAAGATACAATAATTTGAAGGAATGGAGGAATTTTAAAGTTTTTATCAATTCTAGAAACCTAGACACAAAATATCATATCTAGAGGCACCAGACACATAAGTTTTTAAAAGTAATAATGTGTGAAGCTAATGAAGTTTGGGTAATTTCAAAGTTTTTGAGTGAAGTTATCATCATATGCAGTACAACATAATGAGAATTAAATCACAATGAGAGTTCCATCATTATGAGGATCCAATTAGACTAACTATGAGAAGGAAAGTCAATCATAATAACTATAAAGAGAATATTTATATCATAATAGGAAAATAAAGATAGTCAAGTCATAATGAGATGAAGATATTCAGATCATAATGAGCAAAGAAAGAAGGTCAGATTGTAATGAGTTGAGGAAGTTTCATCATAATAAATCTTTGGAATTTAATCATACTGAACATGATGAAGTTACATCGGACTAAAGAAAATTTGGTAGTTTTTAGAAGACTTATTTCATAGAAATATTGATAATGTTTGAATCAATAAAAGTTGATGTTTAAATGTGAGTGTTTTTTTAGAGTTTCAAAATTTGAGTAAGTAGATTTTTTTCAGTTTTTCCACATTTTATATTCTGATTTACCTATAAATAAGAGTAGAGTGTATTCATACTTTGCAACTTTTTCTTGTGTGGAAAAGGTAGAATGATGCATAATTCTTGTCAATTTTTCTTTTCAGACATAGGTATTAGAAGGAGTTCGAACTAATGAAAGTTTTATTTACCAGACTGAGGAATATTATATTGAGTATTTGAGCAGAGTTTTAGTTTTCAAAATTGAGAATGGGTTCATTATATTGAGTCTATCAAACTAAATTCATTGGATTGAGGAAGTTCAAACTGAGTTTTAGTAGTTTCTGAAAACTGCAAGTTTTGTAATTCATACAAAATAGAAAGTTTCTTTAGGAATTTAATAAAAAAGGGAGAATCTTATTGAGTCGATTAGACCAAGTCAATTGGACTTAAATCCATCAGACTCAGGGTCATTAGACTGAGTAAATTTTGGGGAGCATATTGAAAAAATTCTTTATACTTTTTTTGGCTCAATTATTTTGTAATAAAAATTTGTAAACTAATGGGAGTCGGTATAATATTTCTTATTGGGAGATAGAGGGTTTCTAATGGGTGTTGTCACAAGTTTTATTAACTTCTTTTTATTATTCAATTTCCATAAACCCATGAGAGTGGATATGAAAAGGATTTAGGTTCTCAAATTTAGGTCGGACCTTGTAAATCTTGTGTTCTTTACTTTCTTTCCTAATTTTTCATGCATGAGTATTTTCTAAAAGATGATAAGGATATAAAATTTAGAAGGTTTTAGGTGTTTAGTTTTAACAATATTGAAAATTATAAAAAATGAACAACTAATTCACCCCCCCTCAGTTGTTTTTTGGTCCTTTAGAACATTAGTATTAGAGTATTTCATTTTATATTCATCAGGTGTTGCCAATGATTCAATAATTAATTAACTAGTAGTTGATTATTAGACACCAGAAAAATAATTCTTTCCTTAATTGAATAATTTCACCTTTTCTCCACTATAAAAGATAATTTTTTTAGTGATAATTAACAAAAGTTAAACTATAATCAATAAACTAGGCAATTAGAAGTTGTGTACTTCTCACTGCTAACTTAGGGACCACCCTTTTTAGCTGCTTCGAGAAAACACCCTACTTCTTGTAATATTTCCTATCTTACTTAGTTAATGTATTTGTATTCAATACCCAAGAAATGAAATATAATCATTATATACAATTTAGGGATATAACCGAAGAATAAGTGATTACTTTCTTCTTTAATTCAATTCAATGAATTTATTTTGCATAGATATATTTCATGATATGCTATGAAAATAACCTCTTATACGATGACCAACCACTTTTCATTGAAGTATATTGTGAAGGTGTCTTTGGTGTCATGCTTTACATTGGAATTTTTGAAATGTCTTTCAACTTGTTCAACACAAGAGCCAAAACTTTCTTTAAGTTCTTATTTACTTGGTGAAGCTTACCTAAATTTAATGTAGTGTTTTATCTATAATGTTCATTTTTATATATCTTAAACATAATTGATGTATATGGGTGAAAATGATATGGTATATACTGAACGATAATGATCTATATTTAAATTTACGCATATCCAGTGTAGTTATCACTCATTCATATCTCACTTCACTTTCTTATTTCAAACATCTCATGGATGAGACAACATGTAAAATCATTCATGTATGATGTTTTATCAACAACTCACATCTGATATTGAAGATAACATTATGAAACAACCATAATATGCATCATACACAGGTCTCCTATAATCACCTTTCACAGCCTTGCTTCCTCAGGTGGCTAAACAGGTATTAGGGACTCCAACACCTTGAATTTCCTATATCACCGTACTTTGCGCAATTGCCTATACTACTAGTGGAAACTCATCCCACTATGTATATGTTCTTTGTCCAAACTTAATCGAAGTGTGTTTGTGGTATCACATTCCACTTTATATAAAACAAAATCTAGTAGATTTGAACTTTAACCTTAATTACTGATTAGAAATTACTGATTAATTTAATCATCAAATGTCTCCCGCAATTTTATCAAACTCTAGTTTCCCTCACTAATAGATTTAGAATACTCGGTCATTTGAGTATTCTAGTTGTAAGGATCCTTGAAACCTCTTCTCTTAGTCTACAATCTTTGGATACACCACTACTCAGTGAGTTTGAAGGTAGGCACTGAGTTGGAAAACCGCATTCACTCATGGATACTTGATCTGTTGAGTGATGTCTTAGCTTATAAAAATCATAAACATGATTTAATCAATGTTTTACTCCAATAGAATAACTTTTACATGTGTAAAATAGTATTTTTAAAAGGGGAATCAGAATTTGTTGTGTATTCTTGTACTTGTGATTGAGGCAGTAGCGTATTGAAAGAGTGAGGGTGATAATTGTTTGTGAAAGAGAGAAAAAGAATAGGTTTATATTATATTAATGTGGTAATTATATAATATTCAAATTAATAAGGAAATGAAGGAGATAGAATAAGGTAGAAGAATAACACTTCTCATAGCTGAAGCTCCTTGAAAAAAGACCGAAGAATCAAATGTAACGAAGTTGTAGCCAAGTAATAAGAATATACGTAATGCCCTCAACTACTCCCAATATCCCCATTTATTCCCCCAACCTACCAGAACCAACCTCAGAAAACTAATTGAAGTAAAAAAAGGAATAACTTCCCTTATTTAATATCTCCTGCCCATCATTGCAGACTGCACAACATGACACTTTCACAACCCCCATCCTAACAGAGGGGATCGTTCCAGGTTAGGAAAATTTATCCATTTATACCGATTAAACTATTTTTACTAATTCAATGATAGGAATTCTATAGTCTGAAAAGGAACTTATCCCAGCCAATCACTATGATAATTTTATCTTAGGACTATTAAGTTCTTGGAAACCCAGATAGTTCAAACGTTCTAAAGATGGGGTCAAAAAGTTTACCCAGATATTGTCTTTTTGTTTGAGGTTCTATTGTAAGATAAGGACATGGTTTCTCTTAAATATATTTTTTTCCTTATGCTTTGGTATAAATAGAAGGGGAAGTTTATAAGGGTTTATCATTTTCTGTAAATAGGATATTGATTTCAATGTGTTCATTTATTATAATAATCAATTCTTTGAAGTATTCATGCAAGAGAATGGAGTTGATTAGGATTTCAATGGTATTTATGGGTAGATACATAGTGTTGAAAAGTGGAAGACCTAGGAAATGCTTAAAAAAATTATTTCTCAAACTCAAGGTACTCTTATTCTAGGTAGTGACTTGAATAAGATTTTGACTATAGCTAAGAAACATAGTGGTTCTCTTAAAGATAAAAAAGCAATGAAAGGATATTTTTGAAATTTCACTTAAAGATTTGGGATTTCATAGTAATATTTTCACATGGTTCTATGGAAGAGATTCATGTGCTATAATTTATTAACTTAGAGATTGATTATTGGGTTCTAATTTCTGAACTGATGAATTATCTGTATAATAGGTACAACCTTTGTTTCCAATTAAATCAGATCATTCCCCAATTTATATCACGACTAATTTGGATAATTTAAAAAGGTAGGGAACTGTATGATTTTTGTTTTAAACTTCTTGACCTAATGAGGATTTATGTGGAGGTGAATTAGGACTACTATTTCGGGGAATAACTCTAGAGAATTACTTCATGTTTTATGGTCCAGAGTTGTGGTTGGGTAATTTCAATGAAAATAAAATTAAGAATCTAGAGAAGAGGTTATAAAATAGGTACTGTTAACCTTGGAAATACAAAATTTTCATCTGATATTTAGTTTTTGGAGGATAATCTTGATGAAATGTTTTATAAATGGGAAATACGATTGCATATACATTCATGAGTGAAATAAAATCATGAGTAAAATCATGAATAAATTCATGAAATATTTTTTCAAAGATTTTGGAGTATGATTAGATCTTGATGTTTTGAAGCTTCTAAATCAATGGTTGGATGGAGAAACTTTTTTGGATGATTTTAATAAACTGTTCTTGTTTTCATTACAAATATTTCTAATTCATATTAATTTTAAACATTATGGTGAATTAGTCTTTGTAATTACATTTATAATATATATTTGAAATCTCCTATTGAAAGGTGCATAAAAATTATTCCAACTATTATTAGTGAAAATCAAATTACATCTGTTTCACAATAGCTTATTGTAGATAATTCAATTATAGATCATGAGGTGTTTCATTCTATGAAAATACAATCATCTTCTCATAAAATTATGGTTTCAAATACTATAAAGGCTTTTGATACGGTCGAATGGGATTTTTATAAAGCTGGTTATGAAGCATTTAGGATTTGTAGAGAAGTGTATTTTTGAGATTATGATAGGTGTGTCCTCAATTTATTATAGAACCATTATTAATAAAGGTCTTTGAAATGTTCTCATTCCATTTAGAGGCCTACTAAAAGGTGATCTTATTTCACTATATCTGTTCATTTTGGTTCCTGGTACTTTTTCTAGACTTATTTCACCGATCATTTCCAAGGATCAAATTCATTGATCTAAGCCTAAATGAAATGGTCCTATGATTTATCACTTGTATTTAATAATGATTGTCTTATTTTTTATAGCATCGCATGAGGAAGGTCTTGTTTTTTCAATGTTCTAGATAATCATCAAAATCCTCATGCTAGAAAGTTAATTGTCAAAAATATGAGGCTTCTTTTAGTAAAGGGGTTGCTAGCGACACTTTTCAATTTCTATAACCTTATTGGCATAAATTAAATATAAATATTGAGGCAAACACTATCAAAAAACATGTGAGAAATCATAGAATCATTCTGGTGAATCTTAGCTTCATGAACACACAATGTAATATAAACTTTTTGTCTTGTGATATCTCATAAAGTAAGACACACACTTCCTATCATCATACTTTTTTTCTTTATTATTATTTTACCTTAATGGAAGGACTTACCTTCTTATACCATGTTCATGGATTTAATGAAGTTACTACCATCCTCATCAATTGAGTCTGAGATATCTCTTCCTATTAGAAGTGATGAATTCTTTCTTGATTATCCACACAATGTCACACTACCAATGGCACACCAAAAGAAATCTATATAAATATGATTTCATTGTCATAGTGTTAGAGAAAGGGATTTTTCAAGGCCCTAGAAGGTGTATTCTAGGAGGAAAAAACTAGCTACAATTGAAGTGGTCCCCCTGGACAGCTGGACAAGGACACTATTTAGGAATAACTGAAGGAGGACCCCACTTGGAATCTATTAGGGAAACCTGAATTCTATTGGGGATTTTTAGGGCCCCTTTTCTATTTTTGGATGTTATAAGAAAGAGGGAAGAGAGAGGTAGGTGTTTTATAGGGAGTATCGGCCTAAAGGCTTGGGCGGGATAGAGATTGGGTCTCTCCTGAGGTGTCTTTTCTTCCTCCAGTCACTCTTTTGTGTTTCTTCTACATATATAAAAAATTCCTTAACCTGTGATAGTCCTATTTTTTTATCATTATTATAGACTACCACCTTCAGGGAGACTCACAAAAAAATACATCTTGACAGTATGGGGCAACGCATGGGTGCTCAGGAAATGACATTCTTAGACCTCTCATTGGCCATTAATAATGATGGCCGCAAGCAGGCTTCCATCCATTCAACACTCAACCAACTCAAGTGTTACTTGTAAAAATTATTAGCACATGACCCAACTCTATCTATTACACCAGTCTTGGATTCCACACCCTCTACAAACTCTACTGCCCTTGGTCTGGAATGGCCCAATATTGTCTTAGCCACCAACCCAACTATTACCGCCACTCTTCCTTTTTATCCTACACGCTTAGTCGAGATTCCCCATTTTGATGGATCCAACCCCCATGGTTGGCTTAACCACATAGAAATTTATTTATTCATTAATCAAACTCTTGAAGAACTCAAGGTTTCCCTTTACCAGGTATAAATGGAAGGTGCAGTTGTACATTGGTTCACTATTTTGGGTACTGTTATCCCTCAGATACCCTGGAAAACCTTCGAATATAAATTAATGTAGCACTTTAGTGGTATTGAGATGAAAACCCCTATGAAGAATTGGATTCCCTCCATTAAACAGGGACAATCCATGACTACATTAGGAAATTTGAATACCTGGCCTCCCTAATACCTCACTATCTAAAACAACAATAGGTAGGATACTTCCTTCATGGATTGCATGAGGACATCCATAGTTGGTTCCATAACCATAATAGTAAAACTATCCACCAATACATGTGACTTTCTATACATTTTGAACTGTCAATCACTAAATGGTTTGGACCTCATGGTTGTGGGGGAGGGGGCTCACACTTCTGGTCTGGCAGGGATATCACAGGCTGGCCGCTGCCTATCTGCCGCCTATCTGCCCTCATCCCCACACACCTCCTGTATTGATTTCTCGCCCTGACCACCGCTCAACACCTATCCCAAAGGAACTTAAACACTATGGTTCCATAAAAATAGGGGTTCTCCATCCCTCTCCACAGGAGTGGGAAGGAAACCACAAAAGGGGGTTATGTTTTCAGTGCAACATTCCCTTCAACCCAAAGTTCAAATGTCTGGATGCTAAGATTTGGGTCATTTTATTAGGTGAGGATGAATATTATTTTGAGGATGGTGATAATGTATTAGATTAACTAGTTGGTAAGGGGGACAAGGACTCCCCAGTTGAGGTTGAATGTTAGGTCCTTGAGCATCATGGGACCGACACATTTTTTAGGCTTCTAGATGGGTGGATTTCACTTCAATGAAGGTAGAAGGCACAATGGGTGGAATTCTAATTCTGATTCTACTGGATAGTGGGGAAACCCATAATTTTATATCACCACATTTGATATAATTAATTGGTTTCCCTATCAATGAAGCAAACAAACAATGGGTTATGTGCATCCCCCAAAAATTATTATCTTGATTTTATGGGCCTTATATCATCTTACAAAAGATTGGCCATGTGGCCTATAAGCTCGATCTACCCCTGCTATTGGGGTTCAACCTGTCTTTCATGTGTCTCAACTAAAGAAATAAATTTTGCCTTAACATATCCATCCCACTCTCCAATTAGGATTGGAGGTGGACTCTACAGAATATGCCGAACCAGTTGTAGCCTTGGATCACCACACCATATGTCATAATAATATACCCCTCTCTCAATGGTTGATTTATTGGAAGGGATGATCAGTGGAGGATGACACTTGGGGGGATGAATTCATCATCAAAAACCAATTTCCTTCCCCCATGCTTGAGTATAATCATGATCCTACAGGGGGATGAAGTGTTAGATCAAGGTATTTTCCATATCCTTGGAAGGTGTATTCCAAGATGAAAAAACCAGCCTAAGAAGAAGTGCCCTCCTAGAAAACTGGACAAGGGGATATTGAGGAATAACTAAAGGATTTCACCACATATAACTATTAGGGATGCTTGGATTCTATTGGGGATTTTAAGTTCCAAAGTATTGAATAAAATATGAGAAGGGGGGTTGAATCAATTTTTCACTTTTTATATGTTTCAATACTTTTAAAACATAATCCATAAAACCTATTAAAGTTTATAACCTTATCACATTTTAGTAAATAATCATGCATGAAAACATATAAAATCATGTAAATCACATGATATTCACAATGTTTGACCTCAGTGTGAGAACTTATAGCCTTGTCATAGCCACTCCTATAGATCTATGGAAATTCACTATTAAGAATAATTGAATAAAACTTATGCCAACTCTCGCAAGACACATTCTATCTCCTGATATTAATGACTATACTGACTCCCATCAGTTTACAAAGTTTTATTACAAATAATTTGATAAAAAAACTTTCTCTTCTCAGAAACTAATCAAAACTCAATTTGAACCGCCTCAGTATAATGAATTCAGTCTGATGGACTCATTATAATGAAAAATTTTCTCACTATTCTTCTCAAACTCGTCTTAACTACTCAATAAAATCTTCCTCAATTAGGTAAACACAACTTTTCGGTCTTTGATCTTCTTAAGATATCAGTCCATAAAGAAAACTTGATAAGAATTATGCAATGCTCTACCTTTTCCTCACAAGAAAAGGTTTCAAAGATTGAATGAACTATGATTGTATTTATATGAGACTCAAAATAGTGATTGTGAGAAAATAAAATACACTTACTACTTACCCAAACTTCAAAAATCAAAAAATAACTCACATTTAAACTTCAACATTAACTTCATAAAAAATTCTCAAGATTAATCGAAGATCAATTTTCTCAAACAAACTAACATTTCTTCAGTCCGATTTGACTTCCTCAGCTTCAGTTGGATGAAACTTCCTTAGATTTTTTATGATGAAACTTCCTCATATCACCATGGTATGACTTTATTCCTAGGCTTATTAGGATCTTACTATATTAATATCATTATGATATTATTATCTTCCACTACTTATTAGAATCTAAAAAATCCTCTTTTGAGTTGGTATGATTAACTTTCCTTATGAGAGTTAGTTTGATCATATTTCCTTCTCTGGTTTAGTCTAATCATCTTTAATTCTCAGATTCAGTCTAATAAAATCCTCATAAAAATGGAATTATCATTACGATGTAATTATCATTAATATGATAACTCCACTAAAAAACATTGAAATTATTCAAACTTCACCAGCTTTACACATTCTAACTTCTAAAAACTTCTGTGTTTGGTACTTCTGGATCTGATCTTCTATGTCTGGGTTTTCAAAAATGATACAAACTTTACAATTTCTAAATTTCTTAAAAAGATTTTATCATGATAGTTTTCATGATTTATGAGAACTTCATGAACCTCAAAGCATCGTCTAATTTAATTTTAGAAAGTGGGAAAACTTTATAACTCCTGAATTCACTTTCTTAAAAAATCCTCTTCAGTAACATTAAGACTTATTGACGCAGAAAATTATAACTTTATAACTCAGTAACTTATTACTTTCTCTGATTATGGCAAAGGAAAAATTTCAGCAATCAACAATTTCTACCTCTAATCATTTTGGATATGATGATCTGTATATTTGATTTATCAGTATGACTTACCCACTCCAAAAATTTTGACTTTCTAACCAATGAAGATTATAATAAATCGTGAACTCCATGCCAATGGATCTGAGTCATATGGTGCATCTTATCAACAACTTTATAGAACATTCATCTTCCTTACACCAAATGTGTCTGGTACTACTCAGTCTCAAAACCTATGTCCAGAAACCTTTGTCTAGAAAAAAAATCTCAAAGAAAAAAACTACTCTCCTCTTTTTTGTTAGGATTCAAACATTCATAAACTTTTATATTTATTGCAAAAACTATTTCCAATGGAATGGGTTTGATTCTAAAGAATAATAACATTTTTTTTACAAAAAGGTTAGTTTTAAAAAAATACAAAAATTGTTAAAAATAGAAAATAACAAAGGTTCTTCACTAACTAAATCTGAATAATTCACAGGTTCTTCATTAAAATCAATAACTTTAGCTTCATTTAATGCATAAACAACAAATTCATCCATAACATACCTCTAAGAAGCTCTAATATTTCTTATGGGACTATCTTTTGTAATAAAATACTATGATAGTGGTGGATAAAGAGAAATATCACTTGATATATCAGAGTCATCATGGGAAGAAGAATTCAGTGCAGAATATGACTGAATATCAACTTCAAAATGAGCACTAGTTGTATGTTTTCTCAAATCATTATAATGTGAGGGACCTAGAATAGAATTATGATCAAATATCACATTATTTCTAAAAATAACTTTAATGATTTTGGGACACCACAACTTATATCATTTAACCCCTAATTTATAACCAAGAAATTTACACTTTCTAGATATGATTTTTAATTTTCTATTGTCTACCTGATCATAAGTAGGACATCCAAATATTTTCATATCAAAGTAATATGTAGGAGAATCATACCATACCTCTTCTGAAGTCTTATTTCCAATAGCAGTTGCGGGAGACCAGTTGATTAGTAAACATATATTTACATCATATTTAACCCAAAATGATTTGGGTAGATGAGAGTTAGAGATAATACATCGTACATTCTCCATCAATGTCATGTTCATTCATTCTACCATGCTGTTTTGTTATAGAGTACTAGAAACTATCAAATACATCAAAATTCCTTCTTACTTTGAAAATGAATTAAACTCATCAAAAAAATTCAAGGACATTATCAGTGGTAATACAATTCACTTTTATCTCAATTTTATTTTCAATCAAAATCTTTCAGTACTTAAACGTTTCAAAGACTGCACATTTTTGTTTTAAGAATAAATCCCACAAATTCCTAGAAAAATTAGTAATAATGGTTAACAAGTAACATGAAATGCCTTTAGAATGCACTCTAGCTATACCCTAAATATCATAATTAATATATTCAAGTTTCCATTTTTAATTTGGGTGCTTTTTTTGAAGCTAACTCTTTTCTCCTTCCCAAATATATAGTTCCCAAAAAATTCAAACTTGTTAATACCATGGCCATCAAGAATACCTTTCATTCTAAATCAATCATTCCATTTTGAAACATATACGTAAGTCTCAAATTTTATAATTTGGAAATATATTCATCAAATAAATGAGTATAAATAAATGAATCACCAATGATAGTCAGACCTTGAAGAACATAAAACCTTCAATTATTTTTTTCATTTCATCACAAAAAGAGATCCTTTATAAACTTTTAAAACTCCATCTTCATTAGTGTACTTCTATATGTTTGTATCGAGAGTATTTAAATAAATTAATTTATATTTTAGATTAGGGATATGTTTTACATCGGTAAGATTTCACACAATGCCATCAAATATCTTAATTATGATGGCTCCAATTCCAGTAATCTTGTAAGATGAATTATTTCTCACCAACACAACACTTTTTGTAGAAATTTAATATGTTGAAAAATAGTATATATTTAGACACATATTAAAATTAAATTTTGACTCAATAATCTAGTCATCACACAATTTAGATTCTCTATCAAAAAACAACCAGAAGTTCCACATCACTGTTATTATTCTTTGTGACACTAGATTAAATATAATTTTATGTTTTCTTTTATTTGTGGTTAACATGTATCTTATTATTGATATTATTTTTAATCTTGAAACATTAAAATTTAATAGTACCCTTCTTCTTACATTAATTATAGGTTTTATCTTAATTTAAAGATCTTGACCTACCCCTTTCAGAAGTAAAAAATTCCTTTCAGTTGTTGTTCCTCTAACATTCAAACCCTCTTCCTGAGATTTAGAACCAACCATGAGTATTTTTATTTTCTCATTCAAAAATAAATCCACACAAATTTCATCAAGAGTGATTGTATCATGACTATAAAAAATTATATCTCTAAAGGTCACATACAAATGAGGCAAAGAGAATGAAAAAATTAAAGCCAAAGTTTCTCCATCGTATTTCACCTTCATATTTTCTAGATCAAAAGTAATTTCTTTAAAAAATAATAAATGATCCATAATATATGTACCTTACAAAATTTTATGGGAGTAAATCCTCTTATTCAAATTAAACTTTCTTATAAGACTCTTCATCCTAAAAAATTACTTCAATTTTTGTCATAATGAAGAAACAATTTACGCTTTCAAAATGTCCTATAAATTATGATTTAATAGGTGTGGTTTTATTTTTGAGAGAAACTTATGATCCTTGCATTGTTTTTCCTAAGTATTTAATGATTTAGGATTATTTTTGAATAAAAAAAATGCATCATTTCAATCCATCTATTTGAGAATACCCTGCATCTTAACCCGCCATTAAAAAAATCAAGTGTTCCGATCTAAAATCAGAATATCAAACTTCTTAATTTCTAATAAAGGAAAGAGAAATAATATTGGGAAATAGTTTGTATATTCAATGTTCTTCATATCATAAAAACCTGATTGTATATAGGGTTGATAGAAGAAAATGTTATTATACCAATTTTTATTGAAAAACATCGAATGAAAAACCATTGAGAAAAGGGAAAACAAAAGGCGAACACTAGAATTTTATGTGGAAACACCAAATTAGAAAAAACCAAAAAGGTAGCACCAAAAATCCAATGTGAGATAAAATTGGTTCATAATGACTCATTGAGATACAAAACAACATAAATAGTGTAATTTATCACAATCATTATTGGAGAGATAATTCCCAACATTAACAAAGATAATAAAGGGGAATTGGTCATATTAATTGGAGATACGGGTGACAACACCAACATGTGGGTGAGGAAAAAATGGTAGTGAGGAGTTTGGGTGAGGTAACAATGGTGGTTATAGTGTGAGTGAGGTGAAGGGTAGTGTGGGTGATGGGTAGTGGGCCATGGGTGACTAATAGAGGTGATGATGGGTGAGGGTTGAGTATGAGTGGTTGTGAGGTGAATTGATGCAACCAACATGGAATGGTGGATGTACAAGAATTAGGGTTTGGGGATGGGGAATGAGGGTTTATTTTTTTAATAACATAGTGATCTCTACAAGTATTCATACCAACCAAAACTAATTGAATTGAACCTTCCTAGATAGAAAAATTTCAATTTAAATCAGTTAATCGATTAAAATAAATTTATGAATATTTAGTAATTCATTTTTTTCAGTTTTGGTTTTTTAAACTATTCCTTTCCATTCATAATTGAAGCTAAATAATTGAAAAATTGTATAAAGAAATGATGAAATATAAAGTAATTATTGATTTATTTTGATTAAATTTTAATAGAACATAGATATTTATTGTTTTTTCATTACAATATAACAAGATGAACATATGAAATTTTTATATTAATATAAGTCATCAAATCAGATTCAAAGTTAGTCCCATGTTATTAAAACCCTTTAAATCATTTCCATGTTGTTGATTTTATTTTATATAAAAATATTTATTTAATTTTAATATTGAATTGATAATTTTTTATGGATATTTACAGTCAATTGTTTATGTTTCATTAATTTTCAAATTAGAAAGGATTATATTACTATGAAAGTTTAGATATTTTTTATGAATTATTGTTTATCTTGTAATTTACCCTCCTATTTTCTTAATCAATTTAAGTAAAATTTAACTGATATAATATGATTGATTTAGTTAATATCAATTCTAAACTAATAATTTATCTATTTTTTGTTTTTAAATGTTATATTGTTTATTCAATCATTTTAAACTGATGTATTTAATAAGTTTAAATGGATCTTTCACATTCATAGTTATAATTACACTTTTATTTCGGATACAATTTTTTTCATAATTGAATGAAACATGGATTCTATAAACAAATTTATAATATCATATCATATTAATTTATTAATATATATATATATATATTAATATTATAAATTTTCAATTGGTTGTATCATAGGTTTATTTTTCATTTAAAAATTTAAAATTTAAATAAATAATTAATAGTATATTTTCTTTGTAAATCAAATAAAAATCCTAGTTATACCCACATAGTCATAACATCATGGACCCATGGGAATATCTAAACATCGACAACTCTGACCTCACAACCACCCTCTACCACTACAAGCCCCGAAAAATCTCTCCACAACTCCCTAAAACTACTTGACTAATTTTAATAATGGGTATTAATTCTGCCATTATTTTCCTCACGCTCATTATTCTCCCACATTTATGTTTTTCTTTATGGTTTAACATGGGTTGACCTAATTAAGGCTTCCAGATGTTTTTAATTACATTATAAATATGTCTTTATTTTTTTGTATATAAAGCAATGAAAATCACTCCAGAAAAGCATCCCACTTGGTGGTGCACAAAACATATTTTATGTTCTATAATTTTCCTTCCATCCTTCCAAATATTTCATTTATGTTTCATGTTGATTGGTCATTAATTACAAAAATTTGGTATCATAGAAAGGTTTACTTGATCTGTGATTCCACACTAGGAGCCCTTATCACCTGACTCTCCTAGACATCATCAGCATGTCCCAGAGCCCTTGTTAACGACAGTAGTATCCCTCTAGTGGTACATTGGGTGGTGAAGGAGATCAGGGGATTAGGGTCGTATCTAATCCTCACAAAGAATAAATACAGTTAATTGTACTTGATAATGAATTTTATTCTCTAAGTACATGAACTTTGGGATGTTTTCAACGCCGTTAGTGCCGAACTCCCAGAAGATCGGATGGCGTTGGAGGTCATCCTCCGCACTGTCCCGTTGGAGTTGATATCAATTCTCACCATCAAGACATCTTCCAATAAATAACGGGACACTGTCAAGACCATGTACATTGAAATTGATCACATATTCAAGTTCAATGACTATAAGCTCTGCAAGGAGTATGAATGCATTGCATTTCACAACATCAAATCTGTGGATGACTTCACAATGCGGCTCACTGGGTTGGTCAACCAACTCACAATCCTTGGTGATCTAGAGCCTTAAGAAAAGGTCATTTATAATTACCTTTTCATCATCCCATATAGGTTCTCCAAAATTTCTATTTCAATTGATACTCTTCTCGATATCTTGATGATCTCTATAGAGGAGATAACATGGAGACTCAAAGCGACGGAGGACTATTTTTATCCGACACCCACCACCAAATATGGAGGGAATTTTATCCTCATTTAGGAGGAGTGTATTGCATGGATAAAGGAGAGAAAGACGGGGGAGATACCCTTCAAAGACTCCAAGACCAGAAATCAGTGTTGCTGGCAACCATGAAGGGATGACATGAGATCCAACGACAGCCATGATGTCTCAAGAGACCAATGTATCTATTGTGAAAAAATGGGTCATTGGGCCAAAGTTTTCCGTAGAAAGATGAAATAGTCTATGTACCATCTAACCAATGGAAATTATGATAAGCCATCACTCATTATGGAAAGGGTGTGCACCGTGGTGCTCGATACCCAACTTCTATGATCCACCACTTCCATTTCCCCACCACGGAAATGTATTCCTCTATGGCTGGTCGAGGAAAAGGTCTTTGTACAACAAGCTTAGAAGGAGGTGTGCAAGTATGACCTATGGTACCTCAAAAATGATTCCACAAATCACATGACTGGTTCCCACATAGTCTTCTCCAAACTTGATTTTGGGATCCACAACATCGTCATGTTTAGTGATGGAGTTATTGTCAATATCAAGGCGTGTAGGACGACCATGTTTTCTAGCTAGATTTATGATAACCACATGCTCATGGGGAGTGTATTTTATCCTGTGGTTCACCACCAACATCATCAGCATCTGATATATTGATGATAATGGTTGTTGGGTACTAATCGATGGAGGCACCATGAAGATCTACAACATGCAACGACTCCTACTAGCTAGGGTGCAGTGCTATTTCAACTATATATAAAAGCTAAGAATAAAAATTTCATAGCCTACAAGCTTGTCTGTAAGGGGGTCAGAGGTGGTATGGAACTAGAACATGAGGTATGGCCACCTAAATTTTCAGGCTCTACACAAACTCACTCAACGTGAAATGGTGTGAGGGATTTCATGGATTAATCAGGTGGATCAGGTTTATGACAACTTCCTTACTATGAAGAAATGGTTAATTCCTTTCCCCAATCAATCAAAGCATCGGAAATATAAAGTCCTAAATCCTATCCATGATGACCTCTATGGGCCAATCATGCCGACAATGCCAAGAAAGAACTACTACTTTATGCTACTCAAGGATGATAGGATCCACTACATGTGGCTCAATAAAATTGAAATCAAGGACCAGGATATAGTGAAAATAAAATGCTTTTAGGTCATGGTGTAGGTGGAGATAGGGTGCAAGATGAAGGTTCTCCACATGGACCATAGTTTCATGTTCACTTCATTAGAATTTGGTGAATATTGTGTCAAGAATAGAATATAATAAAAACTCACAAATCCCTATTAACCAAAGAAAAATGGGGTCATTTAACAATGAAACTAGATAGCGGTTTCCATGGATCAAAGCATGATGAAGGCAAAGGGACTTCCTAGTATGTTCTAGGGTGAGGCCTTATCCACTTCTATTTTCATCTTCAACTAAGCATCGACCCATAGCCTTGATGGGATGAAATCATACAAATACTGACTTGGAAAATGATCGACAATGCACTTTCTATGCACCATTGGCTACATCAAACATGTCAATAATTTGAATCCACTCTTGAAGATGCCGGATAACCAAATTACACTAATGATCTTCATCGGGTATGTGTCTGGGTCCATGGAATACCATGTGTATGACCCCTCCAACAATCATGTGCATGTAAGACTTGATTTCATCTTCAATTAGGTGGATTAGTGGGATTGTGGTGATCATTATGAATAAGGTTTTTTGAGCAGTGAGGATCCATTCATCATCAAACACACAAGGTCATGTATACTAGGGATAGTGGAGACCATCAACACTATCAGAGACCATAGATCATCACACACACCCACTAGCACGTGCTCTACAGATGATATAACACCAGGCATGGTCTAGGTGATTCCATCACCATCATCCATAGTGGATTTCTCTTCACCACCATCCAACATTAAGGAAGCACTTGAAATCGATCACAAAAACGCCCCACTTTAGTTTCACACCATTAATAACATTATCAGGCCAATATTTCCACTTGGGTTTTCACTACGTGATATTTTCTCTGGTGAGTTACATTTCACTATGGTCAATAAGCCAACCTATTTTGGAAAATCATAGAAACATATGTATCAACATAAGAAAATTCTTGAGGATAAGAATACGTTGAGTGCAGGGTTCAACATACAAATCCCATGTTTATCACTAGGCATGGGTGAAAGAACTCATTCCATCAGAGGCCCAATGGTATATTGGCATCCACCATATCTAAACTTGTTGATTCCTTATCTAGAAATCCCACCCTCATGCATTCCATGTTAATTTTAGAGAAATTGGTGGAAATCAAGGAGAGAGTTTATAGGGAGGAACAATTTACAAACATTATCACAAAGTCACTTGGGTGCCCCATGTTTCTAGAATTTTTCTCAAAGTTTGACTTTATTGAGATCTAATGAATGTGATATAAATTAGGGGATTTATTGTTTGACTAATATCAATAATGTTGATTAATTATGCTATTATTTTCCTCCCCCTCATTATTCTCCATCAATTTTTATTTTATTTATGGTTTATCATGGGTTGAACTCATTAATGTTTACATGTGATTTTAATTACATTATAAATACATCTTTATTTGATTTTTTTTTATATAAAGTAATGAAAACCTCTCCAAAAAATCATCCCACTTAGTGGTGCACAAAAAAAATTATGTTCTAGAATCTTCCTTTCATCCTTTGGTAATTTCCAACAAAAACAAATTTCATCATCAAATCCTCCATTTCCCCTCCCTGGACATCTATCAGACTCTGGTCTCTACTCCCATATTCTCAAACACATGATCACTAGGCACTGTATTCCCCTACATTGTTTGAGGCCATTTCAAGCTACCTGAGGCTCATTCCTATCCCTACTAGAAACCTCTAGTACACCATGGATCATAAAGATCAAAAAAATCAATCGTTTTCATGGTGATTATGTGATCCCTACTCAAGAGTATATTCAGTGAGCCATGGAAAATGATTTAGGTGATGATGGTCGAGAGTTATCACTGGATCTGTGGATTTATAGCATTGATTTTGTTCATTCAGAGGGTAATATTGGTGTTAGATCCATGTTGATCATAGAATTTTGAATGTTTACTATGAAGTTAAAAATAATGTGATTCTCTAGGTATTACAGAGGATGGGGATATTAGAATGCCTATAAGTGGAATTCAACTAATATGGTGTTTCATGAATCTTGGTAGGATCCTATGGGTTGAATTGGTGCTTACATTCATCACAAATCCTTTTTTTAATAAAATTTTATAAGGGTTTTATTTGTGAGTTTTATTCTGGTACTTAAAAAGTTTTGAGTTTTCTTAATTCACTAAAGTTACTAAGATATCCCATACTTGGATTTTTTTTCAACTCTGTTATCTTAAATTGGATTATATTGTTATATAAACTGTTTATTAAAATATTGATGCTCTCTCAGGTTGTTGACTTTTCACCATCTCATTTGGTGTGTTATCTCAACATAACGCATAGTAATGTGGTAAAAGAATGTTATCTTATCTTGTAGTCTTTTCACCATCACATTTGGTTTTTTATATCAACATGGCACACAACAACATGGTAAAGGTGAGTTTTTTCCTTAGCAATAATCATCCTTTGAAAATGATCAACGATTAGCCATCAATGTTAATTATTGGTAAGGATTCAATTTGTTTGATCTAAAAGGATATTGAAACTCAAAAAGTTCTTGGTTTTCCATTCAGTGATTTTTTTTCTGGATGAACAAGCCTTTGACCATTGAATTTTCTAACAATTATTTCAAGGAAAATGATAAACTTACACCCTCATGCGATGAACAATGATATTGTATGCGTGATTGATTTACAGTACATATTGTATTCCCTCATGTAATGACCAAAGACATTTTATGTGTGATTGATTTCCAATACGTATTGTATTACCTCATGAAATGACCCCAGAATATGTATATTCAATTTATTTCCAATACATTCATGAAGTCAAGATTATTAGGTTGAAAAATAATAGATACAAAATAAATCTATTTAATGATGATTCAAGATGGGTGGTGAAAAAATAAAAGGAAAAAAATTAAATAAAGACAGAGATTTAATGTGGTTCAGACTAATTTGGTCCCACATCTATGATAAGAACACCACCCTACCTAGATTTTATTAACGCTCAAATAAAAGAATAAATGAATAAAAAATGAATAGATCTTACAAACACAATGAAAAATAACTTAAAGAACACAAACAACATAGACAAGAATACTTAAAAACTAGTTGGATTTACCAAAAACTAGTTCTTTCTTTCTAGATAACTTGAAGATGTTATGGTCTTACTTCAAAACCTATAAAGCACCAAATAAACTAAAAAAAATCTCCTCATAGGCACCTATTCTCAATGTAATGAAAACAAGGTTACAGGAACACTCCTCCAAGGACAAAATGCTCAAACTCCAATAATCTCTCTTACGATCTCTCTTTTATTTGGGATGAACTGAATGAAGTGAAGGAAAAATACTTGGGGAATATAAGCTATGAGGTTAATCATGAAGGCCTGATAGTCAATATGTGATGTAACAACTAAGCATAGGTGTTTGAACATGATTAAATTAGATGTAACAATTCACATCCAACGATAGCAGATAAAAGAGGTGGAGATAGATGTAGGGTAAGATTGATAATGAACCGTGTGAGATTAACTAAAACCACTAGCATAAGAATAAACCAAAAATAAAACATGGCACATAAAAATAACCCTCTTGTAAAACCACCTGTGTCCGATTAAACATGTTATCTGTCAAAATAATCACTTTATAAGAATTACCAAAACAGAAACCCTCATGTCAGAATAAGTGACTCCCGTGTAAGATTAAATAAAATGGTGAATGTTTAACATTTAATTAAACAAAATATTATGTAAGATTCAACAAAATAAATCCATGTAATAATGAAAGGAAAACTATACATAAGAAAAGAAACTCACATAGGATTAACCATATTGTAATGTAATTAGAAAATAGAACATATAAAACTAAATGGAATGAAAAAAATATTAAGACATGAACAAAACACATGAAAAACAATATTTTATTTGGAAACAAAAAATAATAATGAAAAAATAAATCTCCAAAATTTACAAATAAAACTAAAGGGGTGAATTCCTTATACCTAAATTCATTTAATTAGAATCAAATTCAAAATATCTAAATGATACCTAAATTTAGAAAATTGAACGACCTTAATCAAACTATCAGCCGAGTTGTCATTGGTATGTATATTTTTGACACATATTGTTACTAATTTAATGAATTCTATAATAAAATGAAACCTAATTTCCATGTGTTTAGACCTACCAGGACATACTAGGTTTTTTAGACAAGCGTAAAGCAGATTGTAAATCATAATAAACTACAATAATAGAATTACATAAACCCAGTTCACAAATCAAAACTTTGAGCTGTATAAATTCCTGAATAGCCTATTCAAATGCAATGTATTAATCCTCAATTTTTGAGAGCACCACTACCGATTACTTTTTTCATTTCTAGGAAATTAGTCTTCCACAAACAGTAAATACAAATCCATTCATATACTTTATAGTATCAACCATACCAACATACTCAAAGTCTACATAGTTGATCACTAAATCTATATAATTAAAATTCCTACTAGAAAAACTTGAAATAATATGCAGTGGAATAAATCTACCTCAACAACCACTTAATTTCATTCCCACATACCTTACTCGAATTTCCCTTCAATCTGCTAAATGTAAAAACAGAGAAAGCAAAAAATGGTCTAATATAAATCAAATCATACATTATGCTACCCATAACATTAGCCTATGAAATTCTACTCATGTAACCAATATCATTAGAAGTTGTAGGATACTAAGAGAGTGACAATTTAAATGCTAGGAAAAAGGAATTCTAATAGGTTTTAAAGAGTCAAACATTTATCTTTTAAGCACATAAGCATATCGAGACAAATAATGGAGTTTCTATTTTCTATCCATAAAATTTGGTTATCAAAACTTAAGTATTTCATTTCAAAAATTGTTTTCAATTGAATTTTATCATTGGTGATTAATTTCATATCACTCTATATAAGAAACATATCATCAACACACAAAAGTAAATAAATCTTTCAATATTTGGTAGATTTAAAGTAGAGACATGCATTAAATATACTCTTACTAAATTTATTTTATTAGATAAATGAGTAAAATTTTGTATATCACTGTCTTAAAGACTTCTTTAAATCATACAAAGGTTTATTGAGTAAACAAGCTTGGTTAGATTTAAACTCATGTGTAGCCTTTGGTTCCCACCAGCTGACCAACCGGTGGCATCGGGCTAGGTCAGGATAAAGAGGGGTAGAATTGTATTTTCTACCCCTGAAATCCTCATTTATGTGTTAATTAACCCCGATTCGACCCTAATTCATGTTTTATGAATGTTAAGGATTCTTCAAGGCTCCTAGAGATTTTCCAACACATTTACTTGGTTCTTAGATCCATGGTTCGATACGGGTGACATGAATCAGTAAGTTTTTTTTTGGTTTTGGTGTTTTACTCTTTAATTCCTCTTAGATAACCTTCTTTTACACATTAAATGTCATGAAAATAATTTTCCATAAGGTATTTGGGTGTTCCACATTGATCTAGATGTTCGATATCATGTTTTATTCTTCATTTCTTAAGGTAGGTGGTTTGAAACATATCCCTAAGGCATGCCTTGGCCTTCTAGTATGTGAAACCCATGAGATTGTACTAACAAATCTTGTACACAACCATTATTAATTATAATTTTTTAATTATTCATGCTGATACCACCCATGGATCTCGTTGGATCGGTTGGTGTTGAGACTAGGATTTGTGGCCACCCAAGAGGTGTGGCAACCCTTGACCCTATGTTGGAACTTGGACCGAATGAACCTAGATCCATATGATGAATTGGAAATTGGTTATTGATTGGATTAAAGATGTGAATCGGCTTAGCATGTGAATTAGTTTAATTGGATCGTTTAGGAATCATTAGGCATATAACTAGTTATTTGATATGAAATTGGAATTTGCATAATTATAAGATGGAATAAAAGTATAACTAACATGTGAGATGGTAATTGAGTATAAATGGATTTTGAATTAATTTTTTTTATAATTGGTAACTTGGAATTAAATTGTAAATTGTAAATTAGATTATACGGGATAATGAAGAAAGACAATACTTGAGGTAAGGGTTTATTTCACAATCTCATCGTTATTCAAGATTGTTAATGTTTAAGTGTCCATTGTGGAATATTTCTCTTCCATGTCCAGGTTTTTTGAAAATGTTTTCAAAAAGGTTTTTACTATTGTTTAAAATCATTTTTACATATGTTTGGATTTTTACAAAATGGTTTGAATGAATATTTTTTTCATTTTCTAAATGTGGTTCTTTGTTACTTTTCAAAAAAAAATACAAAAGTAATGTTTTTTTAACTTATACGACATGAGATAATTTCCTTGTTTCCATAATTATTTAATTATTTGAAACTTATTTTACAAAGTTTCAATGTTATTTTCAAATAAAATTTTTCCTTTTATAATTGCATGAGTTTTAAAAAAATGATTTCATAATGGAAAAAATATTTTTCTCGAGAATTATTTCAAGCGGTCTTTCAAAACTATTTTCCATATAAGATAACATTATTTGATGTTATTTATGCATTATTGGAGATATGATCCAATGATACCATCCTTATTCTTTATTTTAATGATTTGTGATTATTATGACTGTAGGTTTTGGGCACAGGGGAAGCGCGTGGATGGGTGTACCAAATTTTTAATTTTTCCATTTAAAAATGATCAATCTAAGATAATTCATGATGATAAAACATCAGATATTTGGAATAGAATGAATAATTAAAGAAAAATAGTGGAGTCCCAGAACCATAGAGAGGATCATCATATGTTGGTTATAGTTAATTTAATTAAAAGACAATAATTCCCTTGATGGAATTCTCTCTTTGTTGATTTTTCCAGTCAAGATCCAATGTGATCTGTCATTGCATCATAGAAGCCAAGTGTAAGCTTCCTCTAGTGGGGATCCACATGTTATCCACATATCTCTGGACATCACCAAAGGGATCTCCAGGTGCTAGTGCAGAAGAGCCTTCTCTTGCGATGTCTTCCTTCGATCACCTTGAGATCCGCTTCTAAAGAGATCTCCTTGACCTGGTGGAGGAGGATCTCTCTCATAACTTGATATTGTTCTTGGAAGAAAAATAATTCTCTATTGGCTTGAGAGATTTTTCTAGATCTTTTGTGCACAACTAAAAAGAATGGCTAGGTCTAATGAGAATAGTATAATAGGTATTTTATTACATAGAATAATAAAATGAATTAATTACCCAAAAGAATTTATTCATTTCATTTAATTCTTAGTAAGTCCCCATGTCTAATAATAACATTTAAATATTATTATTACTTAACATGCACCCAGAGAATTACAAATAATATTATTTAATTAAATAAATAATATTATTTTTCATAAATCCCCATAAAAACTACACATAGTGTATATTAATACACGACATATATCTGTGTTTTTTCATTTTCTTTAATTCCTCCACCACATTTATTAGACCTTGAATAATGAATATTTATTTATTAAATAAATATCACTGCATTACTCACTAATAAATATATTATTTCTCCCATAGTATATTCTCTTGAATAACTAGTGTTGAAATAAATTCGATCAGACACCCTTGAATAATTATTAAACCAAAATCGAGAATAATATTTATTCAACTTGTTAAATAAATATTTAACTGAGATACTTGTACACACTTAGTGTGTGACCCTCTAGGCCTCTTTCTCAATGTCATTAGGCAGATCCTACCTAAAGTCCAAGGTTATCATCTAGAAACATTCCAAGGCACCCATAGAGAAATAAGTTAATGCTGTAATGATGTGTCACCTCATATGAATGCTTACCTTGTAATGCAATCCCTTTGTCATGATATCTCGAATCAATCGGGTTGAATATTTGTGCCATAAACCTATGTGCTAGATTATTCTTTCTTTGAATTTCTAGAATTTAACTTTCCCATTCCTTACCATGTCCATGGATTTATTTAGGTTATATCAATCCATCAAAGGGCCTGAGATATCAAATTCTATTATGGAACATAAGGTACAAATCCTTTCTCGCATAATCTATTAATGCAGTGTTACTCGTGATGCACCCAACATATCCTAACTCACTACGAACAGTGTGACATCACAATTTTCATCAATACATCTAAGTACGTGAGTTGTAATACCCATTAATAATAATCTTAAAGTCTAAGGACCAATACACACGTCTGTGGATAGTAACATCCAATGACACTATGAAATGTGGATTTACTACTGGAGGGTCTCATTATGATAATATCTTATTGGATATTACCAAGGGAGCACACCATGAGAATGTGCCTCAAAGTTTTATGAGTCCTCACACCTAATGGCATGTATTATTTGTTTTCCTCAAATAACATCATCTGAACATAGAACATATATTCAAGAATAGTTTTATGGAACTTTCCAGTTCTCATCATTGTAGGGATCCGCTATGACCCTTTGGTGAAACAACTATCCTTAGTACATTATCACACGCATTGTCACACAGAAGAACAATCAAGATGTGATAAGGTATTTAATAATGAATAAAGTACAAAGTAGTTGGTTTTAGGCCACCAACTCCAACAGACTCCGACTTAGACTAGAGATAACTATTAACAAACTTTAACCCACTAGCTATCACATGATATTTATGCTTCTACTAAGATACGACTTTAGTCATGGGATCCACCATGTTCTCTTCCATGGATACTCTTCTCATTTCAACTTCACCCCTTTGATAGAAATCCCTCAAGAGGTGATACTTCTGAAGAATTTTCTTTTTCTGTTTACGTGACCTTGGTTCTTTTGCAAGAGCCACCACTGTAGTATTATCACAATACAATATGATAGGGTATCTACGGTTAGGCACCAAATCAAGATGATGTACAAAGTTCCAAATACAAATGGATTCCTTAGATTCATCAAAAGCCGCTATATATTCAGACTGCACTATAGAATCGGTGTCAACTGGCTGTTTTGAACTCTTCCAGCTCACATATCCTCCATTGAGATAGAAAATGTATCTATATTGGGACTTCAGATCATTTTAATTTGTCTAAAAACCAGCATCATGATACCCTCTAATGACAAGATCCTCATCTCCTCCATACACCTGGAACGTATCCTTAGTTCTTATTAGATACTTAAGGATATTATTAACAATAGTCCAATGTTGTTATCCTAAATCTTCCTAATATATTCCTACCATGCATAGTGCATAAGAAACATCAAACTTGGTACATAACATGGCATACATGATGGATCCTATAGCTGAAGCATATGGGATCTTACTCATCCTATATTTCTCTTATTGTGTCAGAGGACACATTTTATTAGAAATATATAGTCCATGTGACACTAGAACCAATCCCATATTAGATTATTCCATACAAAATATCTTTAGTATCTGGTCAATGTATGTACTCTGACTTAGTACAAGCATCCTCTTAGATCTATCATGAATGATCTTTATCCCTAGAATGTAGGCTGATTCACCTAAGTCTTTCATAGAGAAACACTTATTCAACCATTCCTTAACTGACTATAAGACTGGTACATAATTTAAAATAAGTAAATGTCATCAACATATACTACTATGATAATGACCGCATTCCCATTAAACCACTTATAAACACATGGATCACATTTTTTCTTAATGAAACCAAATTCCTTTACGGCTTCATCAAATCAAATCTTCCATAACCTGGATGCTTTTTTTAATCCATAAATGGATTTTTTTCAACTTGAAAACCCGTTTGTCTTCACCTGGTTTCATAAAACCTTCTAGTTGGGTTATATATACATCTTTTGGAAGGTTCCTATTAAGGAATTCTATTTTGAAATCCATTTTCCAAATCTCAAAGTCATAGTAAGCTATTATGGAAAGTATTATTCTTATGGATTTTCATCCAATGAGTATTACATCAGCTAGCTCATTGATCAAATCCCAGACTTAATTCAGATACATGGAATCCATCTCATAATTCATAGATTCTAGCCATCTTGCAGATTTTGAGCTCTCTATGGCTTCCATGTAGGAGAGAGGTTCATATTTTTCCAAAAATAATGATTTACCATCCTCTGTGACTAGGAAACTAAATCTCTCTAGTTCCCTTAACTCTCTTGAGCTCATACGCAGTACTTGTGTTTCTAGAACCTCTTCCATGGGGACCTATGGAACTTGTTCCTATACCAACTCTTGTGTATCTTGATCATCAACTTCATCGAAGTCAATCTTTCTCCCACTATCCTTTTTGAGTATGTGATCCCTCTCAAGAAAGATGACTTGTCTTGTGATATTCACTTTCTTGTCTGAAGGGTTATATAGGTAATATCATTTTGTTTCCTTGGGATATCCATTAAAGATACACCTCATGCCTTGGGGTGCTAGTTTGTTTCTCAACAAGGACTTAAAAAACACCTCAAATCCCCATACACATGTGTGAGAAAAATGTTGAGAAAGTTTTGTTTTAAACAACACTCTATTTTATTAAGCGTAAATTACTGAGAACAATACTCTCTCTCTTTATGATGATTTTGATGTTCAAAAAAACCCATATTTGTTATTCTAATGATTTTACATTGAGTATATTTCAAGAAATTAATATTATTTATTTCTCTATTTTTGAATAATATTAAATCATTTAATCTGCGTGGAATATCTGAAAAAGTGTTCAGAAATTGTTTTAGTGTATTAGCGTGTCCTAGAAACACTGTTCATGCTCTACATGTTTGGAAATCACTTTTGCGTGTTCTGGAAACACTGTTCATACCCTATGTTGAGGAGCATAGTGTAAGGATAGAATCCTTCATTTACTTTATGAGATATCAGAAAAGTATGGTTAAGAAACCATACATTATAGACAAAAGTATGGAAGAAGAACCCTACATTTGGAAGGAACCTTACATTCGGGATATTAGAAAAGTATTGAAGAAGAACCCTACGTTAGTATGAAATGTTATGTTTGTTTCTCAAAAGTATGTTTCATCAACCTTACTTTTAAAAACAACCTTACATTTTATAAAAAATTATAGATAATATACCTTACGTTTAGAAGCTGATAAAAGTATGGATCATCAACCATACTTTTATAATGAACCTTACGGATCTTGTATCTTATGTTTTGATAAAAAGGAAAGTACGGATATTATACCATATGTTTTAGAGTTTAAGGGAAAAGTATGGTTCATCAACCTTATGTTGTGAACCTTACATTATCAACCTTACATTGTGAACCTTACATTGTGAACCTTACATTTAGAGAAAGAATGCTATGTAGTTCAACCCTATGTTTGGCGTCAAAAATTTAAATTATGACTTTATTGAGAAATGGTCTTTATGAAGATTATTAGGTTGATTTCAAGATAGATTCAAAGCCTTAATTTAAAGTGAATATTTGACTAATTCAAAGCCTTTTATTTGTGATTTAAAGGATCGATTTAAGAGGATCTTTTCATGGCGAATATTTAGGGGAGTTACGACTGCTCTGTTATTCAAAAATTTTAATATCATGATTCTAAAGGATTATTTTATGAATCTAAATTTTTAAGGAAAATGTTCTTTTTCTATTCTATATATCTTTGATATTTTGTATTACAAAAAGAGAGTCTAATAATCGAAAATAAGATCAGGATAACAAGCTCTCGAGTTATTCATTTCTACAGTTTACAGAGATATATAAGTCACACAGATCCACTGCTACCAAGATCTATCAAACTCTATTTTCTGAAGAAGAAGAAACACGTTGAAGATTCACCATTTCTACATCAAATATCCTTCGTGAATCCACTGTTGTTGAAGTTGATAAATTCATTTCAAGATCTACTGCAACTGGATCAGTTTAGAATTACTTCTACCTGAAGACCATTCTTTCTGAAGTCAACGATCTATCGACTGTTAGATGTGTGCTTTTGAAACTGTGAAGATCAACTGGAAAGTATTTCAAGACAAATACAATTTTTATTTTTGAGTAACCAGATTCTTATATTAAGTTGTGTATTCAGTTCTGTGTATGAACAAGAAGGCTCTGTTTTTAGCCTTAACTTGTAATGGTGTCAACTGCCTGCACTCAGTTGTGTACAGTTTGTTGATAAGAGGACCATATAGTGAAAATCACTAATCTCGTGGAAGTAGGGCATTGGTGGAGTGGTCAAGGGGACTTCTGTTCCCCGAACCACTATATATCCTTGCGTTCTTTAACTGTTTATTTTTCACTGCATAAAAAACCTGATAAGGATAAAAGGACATACTCGGTCATCATCACGATCCGTGAAGAATTTGTAAAAGACACAACTCACCCCCACCCCCTCTTGTGTGTATTTGGTATAACTCGATCCAACAATTGGTATAAAAGGATGAGATTTTGTTAAATATATAACAAGATGAAAGTTTTTGGATTATACAGAGCACAATGGATGATACACGAGAGGGTATGTTAATGGTTCGAGATCCATACATCGATGGTGAAAATTATGGATGCTAGAAATCAAGGATGATCATTTACTTAAAGAACCTTGGATATAGAGTCTACTTGAAAATTATAACTCCCTATGTGATTCCAAAGAAACCTAAAACATGGAGTGCTGATACAGAAGCAGAGTATGAAATAAACTCAAAATCTATGAGTGTTATCATCTGTGGTCTTGGACCAGATGAATTCAACAGAGTATCTCAGTAACTGGCTACTTATGAAATGTGGAAGACAATTTCAATTTCTTATGAAGGAACTGACAATGTCAGACAGATGAGGTATTCCACTGCTAAATTGAAATTCGACACATTCAAAATGTTTGAAGGAGAAATCATCACCCAGATGAATGGAAGACTTATATAAATTGTTAATAACATCACTACTTTGGGAGATCCTATCAAACAAGCAGATCAATCCTTGAAAATACTGAGAGTAATACCACATTTATGGAATGGGATATTAGTGGATATTATATAATCATCACCATTCAAATATCTAACTATGAGAGAATTAATTGTAACTCTAATGATGTATGAAGATAAGATACAAGATGAAGAAAATGAGTATAAATTCTTGATCAAGATAGAAAATACTACTTTGAAAGTAACAACCCAAAAGAAGAGAAAGAATAAAATCAAAGTGAAATTGGATAATTCAGATTCATCTAATTCAGATGTGGAATTAGCTCATATGGCTAGAAAGTTCAGTAAATTCTACAAAAAGAAGAAGGGATTCAGAAATTTCTTCAAAAATGATGAAAAATAACCAAGGGAAGTTAGATTCTATGAATGCAAAAAGATGGGTCACATTATACTTAACTGCCCCCAATTACAAGGAGAAAAGAAAAAGAAATTTTTTAAAAACAATTATTATGAGAAGAAAGACGAAAGAGCTATAAAAGCTTCTTGGAGTATTTCTGAATACTCCAACAACTCATCAAAGTCCGACTCAAATAAAGAAGAATTGGATCTGAAATAAAACATGTGCTTTATGGAAGAAGCTATTGAGGTACAATCTTATTACTCATCTAATTCTGATTCTAGTTCTAGTTGTTCAAATAATAAACTTGCAGACTACTACAACATGCTGGAATAAAAATATGATTCCTTACTTAAGAAACATAAATCACTGAAAAATATTCACACTGTTGTTTTAGGAGAAAGAGACACTCTGCTAAAACAACATCAAGTGTCAGTTGAAAAATATAACTCATCAAACACAAAATCTACAGATAATGAAACTAAAATAAATACACTACAAATAGAAGTAGAAACATATAAAATTGCAGCTCTTGTTTTTACAAAAGGATAAAACACACTAAATGAAATTATTGAAAATAACGTGATT
The DNA here is from genome assembly GCA_963277665.1 of Viscum album. Lineage (NCBI taxonomy): Eukaryota > Viridiplantae > Streptophyta > Magnoliopsida > Santalales > Viscaceae > Viscum > Viscum album. Next base: position 1,125,381,811 of record OY728121.1, read on the forward strand.
AAAAGGAAAATATTTTGAATAGGCGATAAAGGTGAAAAACCTAAACTGTATAAGAACTATTTTGTTCCAAATACAAAAGGTAAAATTTGCAACTATTGTGGAACAAAAGGTCATATATCTAAAAACTATTATTTAAGGAAATCACAAATAAGTTGGATTAAGAAAGCCTTTGTTGTAAGTAGTTTATATGATTCTATTAATTATAGAAAAACAAAGCAAGTCTGGATTCCCAGGTCTTTGCTGGCTAACACTGTTGGACCCAACAAAATATGGGTACCAAAACAAACCTTTGTTTAAATTCCATTACAGGAAACATGTCACAAAAGTTGAACAAAAATATGGTATATAGATAGTGGCTACTCCAGAAATATGAGTGGGAATTCATAAAATTTTAAAACATTAACTAAAAATGATGGATGATTAGTAACATTTGGTGACAATGACAAAGGTAAAATTATTGGCATTGGAACTTTTGGAGATCCAGAAGTTTTATCAATTAATAAATTACTCTATGTACAAGGATTGAAACACAATCTGATAAGTATCTCTCAACTCTATGATGATGGATTTTTTTTTTGATTTTTATAAAAACGGCTATACTATTTATAAAGATAAAATGCTTAAATTTAGAGCACCCAAAAATGATAATGTTTATACTCTGGACTTAAATTCCTTGTGTAAACAAAAAGTAAACTGCTTAACTACTAAGATAAATGCATCATGGAACTAGCATAAAAGACTTAGACATTGAAATATATATGTTTTACACAATTTATCTAAGAAATAATTAGTCTCTAATTTTCATAGTCACAAATTTGAAAGTGATAGATTCTGTGAGGCATGTCAACTTGGCAAGAAGCATAAATCATCCTTTAAATCTATTAAGAAAATTACTTCATCTAAACCTCTAGAACTTATCTATATAATTTTTTTTGACCTTTAAGAATAGAAATCTTGGCTGGTAAATTGTATGTATAAGTTTTAGTTGATGACTATTCTAGATTTACTTGGATTTATTTTCTAAAATATAAAAATTAATATTTTACTATATTTGAAATTTTTTGCAAATCTATCCAAAATGAAAAAGGTTTTAAAATAATTCCATTAAGAAGTGATCATGGTGGAAAATTTGAGAATCTATAATTTAATTCCTTTTTCTCAAATATGGGTTTTAAACACACCTTCTCTGCACCAAGAACACCTCAATAGAATGGAATTTTTGAAAGAAGAAATAAGACTATTCAAGAAATGGCTAGGAATATGATAAATGAGTACAGTCTTCCTACCTATTTTTGGGCAGAAGCTATAAGTACAGCCTGCTATATAATGAATTGAATTTTAATCAGAACAATCTTTAAAAAGACACCCTATGAACTCTGTAATAACAGAAAACATAAAGTAAATTACTTTAAATTTTTTGGATGCAAGGTTTACACCTTAAACACCAAGGAGAATCTTGTTGAGTTTGATCCAAAATATAATGAAGGCATTTTCTTAGGATATTCTACTACTTCGAAATCTTATAGAGTTTTTAATAAAAATTCAAGGGTTGTTGAAGAATCAGTTCATGTGAAATTTGATGAATCTGATCCCTTTGAGAAAAGTAAAGACCAAATTAGTGAATCTGACTCTAATGACAACATGAGAATTGAGAACTTAAAAGATGGGTTTGAAAAAGACTTAAATGAAATTCAGTCCAGTTCAGAAGAACAAGACATTGAAGAACCCAATAGTGTACTACCCAGACAGTCTAGGACCCTAAAGAATCACTCCTTAGAAACTATTATAGGAGACATAGACACTGGAATAAAAACTAGAAGAAATGTAGGAAATCTTGTTGAATTCTTTGCCTTTCTATCCCAATTAGAACGGAATACATTAGAATAAGCCTTGGTTGATGAAAGTTGGATGATAGAAATTCAATAAGAACTAAACTAATTCAAGAGAAATGAAGTTTGGAATTTAGTTGAAAGACCTCAGAACTATCCAGTTATAGGAACTAAATGGGTCTTTATAAATAAACAAGATGATCAAAGAATAATAACTACAAATAAATAAAGACTAGTAGCTAAATGATATAATTAGGAAGAAGGTATAGATTATGATGTGACCTTTTCACCTGTAGCTAGATTAAAAGCTATTAGAATCCTTTTAGCCTATGCATCTCATATGAACTTTAAATTATTTCAGATGGATGTTAAGTCTGTCTTTTTTAAATGTTTACTTATTGGAGGAAGTTTATGTTGAGAAACCACCTAGTTTTGAAAATTCACAAAAACCAAATTTTGTTTTTAAATTTAATAAAGCTATTTATGGCCTTAAACAAGCACTTTGAGCTTGGTATGAAAGATTAAGTTCTTTTATTTTGAAAAATGATTTTACTGTTGGGATGGAATATCCAACATTTTTTAAGAAAACTATTAACTCTAATATTTTATTGGTTCAAATTTATGTTGATGATGCACTTTATGGTTTAACAAACAAAAAACTTTGTCATGAGTTTTCAAGTTTAATGCAAAAAGAATCTGAAATGAGTATGATGGGAAAATTAAATTTCTTTTTAAGACTACAAATTTATCAAAAGGATTTTGGAAATGTTTTAAATCAAAGAAAATACATTACTGATTTACTAAAGAAATTTGGACTTGAAAACATCAAGACACATTCAACTCCTATGTGTACTAATATAAAACTTGATTTGGATGAAACTGGAAAGTCAGTTGACAACAAGTTATATAGAGGTATGATTGGTAGTTTATTATATCGTACTTCTAGTAGGCCAGATATAATGTATTCAGTATATCTTTGTGCTAGATTTCAATCTGATCCTAAAGAATATCACTTAAGTGCTGTCAAAAGAATTTTTAGATATTTTAAAGGAGCTATTTTTCAATCTCTTTTCTATCCAAAAACTTATGATTTTAATTTAATTTCCTATTCAGATGATTACTTTGGAAGTTGTACATTAGATAGAAAAATCACCACAGGGACTTGTCACTTTTTAAGAAAATATTTAGTGTCATGGTCTAGTAAGAAACAACATTCAGTTTCCCAGTCAACAGCTGAGGCAGAATATGTATCTACAGGCAATTGTTGTGCACAAGTTTTGTGGATGAAAAACCCTCTTATGGACTTTGGAATAAATTTTAATAACACCACTATTTTATGTGATAATACAAGTGCTATAAATATTTCAAAAAACCATATTAATCATTCTAGAACTAAGCATATTGATATCAGACATTATTTTCTAAGAGATAGTATTATTTAAAAGGATATATTCTTATAATTTGTAAGTACTAAAATTTAATTAGCTGACATTTTTACTAAACCACTTCCCACTACAAGTTTTTATTTTATTAAGGGGGAGATGGGTTTATTTAATTTTAAACGAAATTTTAATTTTAATTTTTACACATTTATATTTTTTTTCTTCACTATTTTAAATAATTTAATTATTTGTTTTTAGAATAATTTACAATTTCATTTGTATTTTTTTCCACATAAATTTTATTTTATTTCAATAATGTAATGATTATTATGTAAGTAAATGACACGGTAACCAAGGATGTTAAAAACCGTTTCAAATTCCAAACCTGTTCATTTTCCTAAAACCTTTCGAAACACTAAAAACCCTTATTGCCTTCGTCTACCTTTATCGCATGGTAGGAAGAAAGATTATATAGGGAAAAGTAATTGACCTGGAATGGTTGTATCAAACGAATCTCTTGCTGTGGAAATCCATTACTTTTTAGAATCTTGAGAAAAGTTTCAGTGGTGAAAATAAAGAGATTATATATGAGGTAGAGATTTTTTACTTTTTCAAATCCATTCAGTTCAGTCTTGGAGATACAGAGGACACCATATTTTCAAAAATTAAAGATCGGTATTTTTCAATTTCATCTATAGAAATAGATAGAATATTAAACTTCCCTCATGAGGGAGTTTATCATTTCAACTTAAAGAATATTAGAGATGATGAACATAAGTCAGATGAAATTATGTCATTTTTATTTGGTTCTACAAGTATAAGAAAAATGTTAGTGAAGGATCTGGAACCTTATCAGAAGATTCTTGTTATGTTTGTGAAAACAGGGATTGCACCTAAGATGTCAAAGATGGAGAAGATTTTGTTTCCTAACATGTACATAATGTTTTTTCTTATTATTGAAATCAAGTTTAATTTTCTGAGATATATGGTAAGATATCTCAACTACTATTGTCAACCAGAGGCTAGAATGAACTTCTATCCCTATGGAAGGTTCATTTCAAAATTACTATTTAAGTCTAATATGGTGAGATTAATAGATGCCAGAGTAAGAAGCCATCACAACAATATATTCAATGCTATAACTCTAAGGAATATTGGATTCTTCTGGAGTACTATAAAAGGAAATATTATGCCTGTTGGAGCTGAGGAAGACCAGGACTCAGCTTAGGGGGAGAAACCTGCAAAATCTAAGGAAGGCATGGCTGAATTAAGAGTAAGTGAAGTTTCAAAAACTTAAAGTCTTAGATAATCTAGTCTTAGAGGAACTCAATAATGAATATGATCAGGAGGAGAAACATACTACTGATGTGAATCTAGAATAGAATCCTTCTAAGATTCATACTGAAGTTCTTAATGAAAATTTTTCTATAGATGAGTCATTTCATGACTCTGAGGACAAATCTTTTGAGAAACCAGCGGAGAAGGCTACACATTAGAGATATGATGCTCAATAATTGCCTTTAACATTAATAAATTAAGTGTAGAATCAATAATAGGGTTCTTGTGATTCTAAGAATGATCACGTGGAAGAGTTAATTCGAAAATTCAATAAAGTTCAAACCAAAAATGCTTCTTTGAGAAGAGAATTAGAAAAGGAGAGACAAAAGTTTCTGAACATGAAAGACAGTTCAGTTTCAAAAATTGAATTGGAAGTTTTTAATAAGGAAATGTTGGGTGAAGTTGGAAAAATGAAATATGAAGTTGTACTGAAATCAGATTCGGAAGAATTCAAGATTTTCATGGAGCAACAGTTTTACACTATCATGGAAAGTCAAGCAGGTACCTCAGGTACTTCACCTGATATAATAAGGGGATTTTAGGCCATTACAACATTAATGATCAATATGAATGATAGATTGTAGGACTTACAGTGTAACAATGCTCCATTATCGGTTCTGCTAGATAATCAAAAGCATCTTGTTGACCATCTTACATCAAATGAACCAGGGGTCAGAGTTTTGTTGAATAGATTCACAGAGAATCTAAATCAGTTTATAGAGAAGGAATAAAGATTACATGAGTTTTTAGGGTCAATTTGATTGAAGATATACATTTGAATCAAGAAGGACGAGATCTCATAGTTCATTTTGGAAATGTACTGATTAAAAGGTTGCGACTGCAGATGTTAGAGCTCAAGCAAGTCATTCAAAGGCGCTGAAACCTATTTCCCAATCCTTTTTAGCCCAACATTGATTATCATTGTCATTAATGTACTTGTAATTATATTTTCAATAAAATATACTTGCATCTCATTTTCATATGTTTTGATTTATTTTACTGTACCGTTTAAGTTAGAATGCCACTAATCTAGTTTCAAATATTGATAAATAGTTTATCATATCATTTACTTAAGTTCAAGTGCTACATTAAAATGTGTTATATTCCTTATTCTATCATTATTTTTGATATCACAAAAAGTGGGAGAAATATGGATACACACAACATTTGTTTATATATTTTACTCAGAGGGATAAAAGAAAACATTTCATTTTAAGGGGAGAAATTTCTAAAAGTTTTTTTAAGAATAAATATTTGGATAAACACAAAATCTTATTTTCTTTATTTATAAAGGAGGAGATATTATTTTACTTTATAAAGGGGGAGAAAATGTAAAAATTAAGAAATAATTTTGTTAAAATAAAATATTGTTTTTATCTTTTCAAAATTCTAAACTATATACAATAAATTTTGTAAGATAAATTCATTGGTTATTTCATGGGTTTTGTGATCATCAAAAAGGGGGAGATTATTGAGCAAGTGTTGTTTCTAACAACACTCTATTTTATTAAGGGGAAATTGGTGATAACAATACTCTATCTCTTTATGATGATTTTGGTGTTCACAAATACCATTATTTTTTATTCTAATGATTTTACTTTTAGTATATTTTAGGAAATTAATATTCTTTATTTATCTATTTTGGTATAATATTAAATCATTTAATCCTAGTGGAATATTTTACAAAGTGTTCAGAAATTGTTTTATCATATTAGAATGTTCTAGAAACATTGTTCATGCTCTACATGTTCAGAAATCACTTTCGTGTGTTCTGGAAACACTGTTCATACCCAACGTTGAGGAGCATAGCGTAAGGATGGAATCTATCGTTTACTTTACGGAATATTATAAAAGTATGGTTAAGCAACCATAGGTTATAGACAAAATTATGGAAGAATAACCCTACATTTGGAAGGAACCTTACGTTTGGAATATCAGAAAAGTATGGAAGAATAACCCTATGTTAGTATGGAATGTTATGTTTATTTCCCAAAATTATAGTTCATCAACCTTAATTTTAAATACAACCTTACGTTTTATCAAAAATTATGGATCATGTACCTTATGTTTAGAATCTGATAAAAGTATGGATCATCAACCTTACTTTTATAATGAACCTTACGGATCATGTATCTTATGTTTTGTAAAAAAGTAAAGTATGTATATTTTACCATACATTTGATAGTTGAAGATAAAAGTATGGTTGATCAAAATTATGTTTTGAACCATATATTGTGAACCTTATGTTGTGAACCTTATGTTCAAAGAAATAATGCTATGTTGTTCAACCCTATGTTTGGCATCTGAAATTTAAATTATGACTTTATTGAGAAACGGTCTTTATGCAGATTATTAGGCTGGTTTCAAGACATATTCAAAGCCTGAATTTAAAGTGCATATTTGACTGATTCAAATCCATTTATTTGTGATTAAAAGGATCAATTTAATAAGATCTTTTCATGGAGAATATTCAGGGGAGTTATGACTGCTCTGTTATTCAAACATTTGAATATCACGATTCTAAAGGCAAATTTTGTGGATCTAAATTTTTAAAGAAAATGTTCTTTTTATTCTATATATCTATGATATTTTTTTATTACAATAAGATAGTCTAATCATCGAAAAGAAGATTCGGATGAAAAGCTCTTGAATTTTTCATTTCTACAGTTTACATAGATATACAAGTCACACAAATCTGCTGCTACTAAGATCTATCAAAATATATTTTTCTGAAGAATAAGAAACACATTGAAGATTCACCGTTTCTACATCAAAAATATTTCATGAATCCACTATTGTTGAAGTTGCTAAATTCATTTCAAGATCTACTACAACCATATCATCTCGGAATTACTTCTACATGAAGATCATTATTTCGAAATACGTTGATCTATCGACTATTAGTTGTGTGTTGTTGCAATTGTGAAGATCAACTGGAAAGTATTTCAATACAAATACTATTTTTATTTTTGAGTAACCAAATTCTTGTACTAAGTTATGTATTTGGTTTTTTGTATGAACCAGAAGGCTCTTTTTTAGCCTTAACTTGTAAAGGTGTCAACTGCCTACACTCATTTGTGGATGGTTTGTTGATAAGAGGACCAGATAGTGAAAATCACCAAGCTCGTGGAAGTAGAGAAATTGTGGAGTGGAATAGGGTCCTTCTGTTCCCCGAACCACTATATATCCTTGCATTCTTTAACTATTTATTTTTTAACGCATAAACAACTTGATAAGGTTAAAAGGACAAACTCAGTAATCATCATGATTCATAAAGAATTTGTAAAAGATAGAATTCACCCCCACTATTGTGTGTATTTGGTATAACCCAATCCAATAAAAAATGGGTTTCTTTACATTCCATAACTCAGAGGGAATTTCATTTTCTGCCTTAGTTGGTACTTGGTTTAATGTCTATGATACAGTTTGTAATGCATATCCCCAAAAGGATAATGGAAGATCTGCATGACTCATCATTGACCACACCATGTACAACAAGGTGTGTTTCCTCCTTTCACTAACACCATTCCACTTTGGCATATAAGGAGTAGTGAGTTGAGATATAATCCCAAACTCTTGTAAAAGGTCGATGAATTATTGGTTCAGATATTCTCTACCTCGATATGATCAAAGTTTTTTTATCTTTTTACCAAGATGATTCTCTACTTCCTTCTTGAATTCCTTAAATTTCTCTAAGGACTCTGAATTATACCTCATTAAATAGATATATCCATATCTACTCAAATCATCAGTAAAAGTAATGAAGTAAGAATATACACCTCTAGCTTTTACAGGAAATGGTTCACACACATCTGTCTATATCAATCCTAGAAGCTTTGCGGCCTTTTCACCATATCCACCAAAATGTGGCTTGGTCATTTTACCTTAAAAAAAGTGTGAAATATATAAAGTGGTTTTATCTCAATAGATTATAAATAACCATCTTTGAAGAGATTTATGAATCGCTTCTCATTTACATGACCAAGATGGTGATGCCACAACTCAGTGTTGTATGAGTCAGGTGATTTTTTTTCGTTGTCAATTTCTAGCACATGGTTTTTGTAATTTAATACATATAAACCATTATTTAAATGTTCCATACCATAACATATGTTTTTCTTATAAAATAGAAAACCCTTATTTCCAATCTTGAAAATAAATCCATCCATATCCAAACATGGTACAAAAATTATGTTTTTGGTAACACTAGGCACATAATAACAGTTATGCAAATCCAAAAGAAACCCAATTGGCAATGAGAGATGGTAATCACAAATGGCTAACGCAGCCAGCCTCTCACTATTGGCAGTTTGAAGATCCACCTCTCCTCTGGAAATCTTTATAAATCTACTTGGTTCCTACATTTGAATACAGATTTGAGCCCCACAATCTGTATCTAATACCCAATGTGTAGAAATGAAAATATTACACTCGATAACGGACACAACTTTAGCATCCCCATGCTTCTGGGTGTAGTTACTATTCCAGTTGTTTGGCTTGCCATATGAAAAACATTCTGCCTCTCATTCCTTGTCATGCCTTTGGATCTTCCCCTTCTTGGAGGGATGGTGATCAGGGGATTCAGACTGTTTATGAATCCTTATCCCCTTTTCCTTGTCCTTCCTTTTCTTATAAACCATAAGGATAGTGGGTTTGTCACACCCCATATCCTTATCTACCTGGCGAATTAAGGTAATAAGTTCTGATAGACTCTTCTAATTATTTCTCATGTTTTAGTTGATAATAAAGCTTGAGAAGGTCTTGGGCAGTGATGATAGGATGAGATTTGTACACAACTCATATGGGAACCTAATCCCTAAGATGTATAGGCATTAAATGTTGCCAATAATCTTGACTACATGATGCCCGGCTTACGCAGACACTCTAATATTAGTTATGAACAAAGCGTTGGAGATCTCATATATCTCATATATCGCCTTCTCTTGATAAAGATCCTTAAGGTGATACGTCATGCTATACATGTCTATGTTTTTATATTTTTTCAAGAGATCATTAGACATGTCCAATAACATGAAACATTGGACATCTATGGAATCATCCATATGTTTCATATAGAGAGATATTTTCTCATCACTAGCCTCTTTTCCAAGTGCAACTAGAATAGGCTCTTCCAGCACATACAATTTCCTCATGTGGCGAAGGATGATGCGTAAACGGCTTTTCCATTCCTAGAAATTGGTTCTAGTGAGAATATATTCCTTCTTGAGTATGTTTTGAAATGATATTTTTGAAGTAATTTTTCTTATAATTTCTAAAAATTAAGATGATAAAAGATTTAGTACTTTATCATGATAAAACTAAGACAAATAAAAAAATTAATACTTATTAGTCTCCCATTATTTTATCAAAATCCAATATCCCTCACCATTGACTTAGGAATATTATGTTGCCTGAATATTCTAGTAGCAAGGATCCATATTTCAATTTTCATTAACCCGACTAGGGTTGTTCAAGCAACTTGAAAGGTTTTTGGTAATAATTCCAAATACCAACTGCATTAACACTCAGTTCCTTGATCCGCTGAGTGGACTCCCCAATCCTAAAATCCTTTTATTTTTGGATTTCCTCAACCATTGCCTCTTGGTCACACCAAGTCATGCTGTGGAAGTCAACCCTTGATGTTAACCAAGTCAAATAAACCCAAAACCTTGAATTATAATTCCCCAATAATTGAAATCACCCCAACTAGGGTTGGTCAAACTCTTTGAACAATGGTTCGATTCTAACCAAGATTATGGAAGGATATACTGACTTAATATTTCTTTGAGGGATTTTATCTTTATAAGTAGATTTCCATTTAATTATCTTTATTACATGATTGTTAATATTAAGTGGGATATACTTAATTGATTAACCATGTCTAATATAATATTTACGCATAATCTGATCTTATTTTAGTTCTATGTTATGTGCTTATTTAATTCATTAATTATGTGATCGTGACAACGAACCTATAATAAATAAACCATGAAACTGATAGAAATAAAATAAATGGCATGATCATGAGCTTGTTCTATTGTTTATTTTATCTAGTAGTTGATAAACTAACCCAAGACCTAAGGGAGAAACACCTTGAACCTTTTGGGTTCGTGTTTACATCTTTCCACATGTCCACCTTTGTATCTCCTTGGGATTGGTTTCACCTTGGCTCCTAACTTGAACCACCTCCACTAGCTTGGGAGATCTATCCATTACATATAATATTATCTCACATGAAGGTGAGGGGTAAGATGGGGTTTTATATAAAATAAACCTTGGGCACTCATGCCCTATATATTAATGAGGAGAAGGCTTACAAGCCAAAAAAATTAATTTAAATAAATTAATTAAAAGAAATCATCCACATACAAAGGTCTAGTCTAGCTCATGATCATCCATACATGCAATGATATTTATGCATAAATAAAACTAACATTCAATTATTTAATCATTATTGTTTAAGATACATAATTCTCAAATAAATTAATTATCTTTAATTAATCAATCCTTTTATCTTGAACCCTTTTCTGAATTTCCTTAAGATTATCATCCATCATAATTTTAAACAAAGAAATTAATTTAAAATTATCTTTATATGTAACTTTTACCTTGGAGGAAACCCGAGGAATTCCCATTCATAACTACCCAATGAGTAGAAATGATCATTACACATATGTTAAAATTAAACACATATATATGAAACACATATCGTGTTTTGTGCCTCATCTTTACGCCTGCACTATGGTATATGTATCAAGGGTTTGTATAATATAATAATAAATTTTAATAAATCTATGTAATTTGGATGAGTACACACTGTGTACTTTCATTCACTGTCCATCTGAAGTACATTCCCGAGGATATGGCATGTAGATGTATTTCTGAAATCTTCAGAGTACACGGCGTGGCCAGTGGGCCACAAACCATGTAGTGTCCGCGTTACACGGTCTCTAGCCAATAAAGCTGTGTATGGGGTACACAGTCCAACCCTAACCCGAAGGTACTACATATCGTGTCCTATGGGACACATGACATGTAATTCAAAAAGCACGTGCCACTTATTCCTGGTCAACACATGGCGTAATTTAAGACTTAGATAGACTCCAACACAAGGCTTGGTTTGGAGGACCATCCATGGTGCATTCAACCTTGCCTACATGGCGTGTACTATCAAATACAAGTTGTTTGTTCTAGTGTTGTATGTCTAGGAACCTTTGGAACCTTCAGATGATATTCTATATTTTATTTTAATCAAAATTAAAAGAAAATATTGTTTCTGTAAGGTGAACAAGAAACTAAATAGGAGGAACAGATCTCGAGATTCAGATTTCTAGAATGATTAACATGAATTGAAATAACTAAATTATTAAATGTGTAAATCATCAAAGAAAAACTAAATAATTATAATCAAATATATGAATTGATCTAATACTAATTCTGGTTTCAGGAGTAGTAGAAGCACATGGATGGGTGTACCCATTTTTTAATTTTTTCATTTAAAAATGATCAATCCGAGATCTATCATGATGAAAAAATGCCTGATCTTCAGAATAGAATGAAGAATGAAAGAAAAATAGGGGATTCCCAAGACCATGGAGATTATCATCATATATTGGTTATAATTAATTTAATTAAAATACAAGAATTACCTTGATGGAATTATCTATTTGTTGATGTTTTTGGTCATGATCCAATGTGATCTGTCATTGCATCGTAGAAGACAAGTGTATTATTCCTCTAGAAGTGATCCACATGTGCTCCACAAATCTCTGGATGGCGGCGAAGGGATCTTCGGGTGATAGCATAGAAGAGACTTCGCTTGCGATGTCCGCCTTCGATCACCTTGAAAGCTGCTTCCAAAGCACTCTCCTTAATCCAGTGGAGGAGGATCTCTCTTGTAACTTGAGAATGTTCTTGGAGGAAAAACAATTCTCTCTTGGCTTGAGAGATTTCACTAGATCCGTTGTTCACAACCACAAAGAATGGCTAGGTCTAATGAGAATAATTTAATTGGGATTTTATTACTTAGAATAATAAAATGAATTAACTACCCAGAAGCATTTTTTCATTTCATTTAATTCCTAGTAAGACCCCATGTCTAATAATAATAGTTGACTATTATTATTACTTGATATGCACCCAAAAAATTACACCTAATACTATTTAATTAATTAAATAATATTGTTTCTCATAAATCCCCATAAAAACTACACGGTGTGTATATTAATACATGACTTGTATTCTTGTTTTTCCACTTTCTTTATTTCCTCCACCACATTTATTAGACCTTGAATAATAACTATTTATTTTTTAAATAAAAATCACTAAATTACTCGCTAATAAATATATTATTTTTCCCACAATATATTCTCTCAAATAACTAGTGTCGAAATAAATGTGATCAGATATCCTTGAATACTTATTAAACCATAATCTGGATTAATCTTTATTTAACTTGTTAAATGAATATTTAACTAAGATACTTGGACACATTTTGTGTGTGACCCTCTAGGCCTCTTTTTTAGAAGCATTAGATGGATCCTACCTAAATTCCAAGGATAGTGTCCTGCAACATTCCAAGGCACCCATAGAGAAAGAATTTAATACCGAAATAATGTGTCACCTCATATGAATGCTTACCATGTAATGTAACATCCTTATCATGATATCTCGAATCAAGCGGGTTTCATGTTATTGTTATAAACCCATGTGATCGATTATTCTTTCTTTGAATTTCTGGAATTTAACTTTTCCATTCCTTAATATGGCCATGGATTTATTTAGGCTATATTAATTCTATAAAAGGGCCTGAGATATCAACTTCCGTTATGGAACAGAAGGGACAAATCCTTTCTCGCATTATCTATTAATGCAGTATTACTCGTGATGCACCCAACATATCCTACCTCATTGCGAATAGTGTGTGATCACAGTTTTCGTCAATACATCTAAGTGCATGAATTTTAATACCCATTAATAATAATCTGAAATTCTATGGAACAATAAACACAACTTCAGATAGGAACATCCAATGAAACTATGAAATGTGTATTTCCTTCTCGCGGGTCTCTTTATCATAATATCCTCCTGGATATTACCAAGGGCGCACACTATGAGAAGGTGACTCAAAGATTTATGGGTCCTCAAGCTTAATGGCCTGTATTATTTGTGTCCCTCAAATAACATCATCAGACCATAGAACATATATCTAAGAATAGTGTTATGGAACTTTCGGGTTCTCATCAAAGCAGGGATCCACTATGACCCTTTGGTGCAACATCTATCCTTAGGAAATTATCACATGAATTGTCACATAGAAGAACAATCAAGATGCGATAAAGTATTTATTAATAAATATAGTGAAAATTAGTTGGTTCTAGGCCACCAACTCCAACAATGAAATGATTTTTATGAATTCTATTTCTTTTCCATGAGTTATGTTATAATAAAATATTTATGGAACTAATTTTCTTTTATGGGTTCTAATATGATAAATGATTTATAATATTATAGTACACATATGTATAATTTTCATTATGTGATAGGTGAGACCTATATCTCCCTCCAATTCATTGGGTAAATATTGATATCTCATGAGATAAATAGGATTGGAATGAGGAATGAATCCAATTCAGTAAGGGGAATTATCCACTATGATAGTCTTGGGAGTGAACCGTGACTAATATGATGGTTTGGGGAGATAACCAATTCCACTATGATATTCTTGTAGTGAAACTTTACTAATAGTAAGGTTTTTTGAGTGAACAAAATCCACTATGATTTCTTTTGAAAATAGCCTTGACTACTTAGGAAATTTTTTTATATGCTTATGTGTATTCCAAAATTCCATGTTTTATGCTAATGTTATTCTCTCATGACTCATGTTACTTTATGATTCATGTATTATGAACTATCAAGATTTATTACATGACTCAATATTATGATCCTTGATATGAAAAGTATAATTTTTCAAATGTTATTATTCCCCTATTCTCATGTTATGATTGATATCTCCCTTGTTTACACTTACCGAGCATCTGAACTCACCCTTTTTTTATGTTTCCCTTTCCCAAGATATGAATAAAGTTATTGAGTATGATACATAAAAAAGATTTATAGTTATGGATAAATAAGTGGGAGATGATGTAGATATTTTTTGAACAAGTTATTTATGTTTTCAAGTTTCCAAAGGCACTATACCTTTATAGTTCTCAGGCATGTATTTGTGTAATGTGATGAATATTCATCTAAAAATATTTAATATCTATGTATTAATAACTTTGGTCATTGTATAATGAATCTTTGATATGTTATATCATGAATATTTTATATATTCATGGTATTTAAATTTTTATTTGAACATATTTCTTTCATGAGGGTTTGATTCAAAATTTACCAAAGTTATAAGAGATTTATGTTTCAATCTAGTTTTAATCAGGATTTATAATTCTTTAATTTCAATTGAAGGGATTTATATTATCATTTTCTAATAAATCCCTTTAATTTTCTTCTCATATAGTTATTCATTAAATTTTCAAGTAATAGTACCATTATCTTATCTTTGGTACATAAAATGATTAATAAAATTCCTTTTTTAAGAAAAGTCTGCTTTATTTCTCTTTTTGATCAAAAATTATTTTTATTCCATATCTATATTTTATAAAAATGTTTCAATAATATTTTTAATATTATCCTATGGTTGTTTAAAGTCATTTTTAACCATGTTTTCCATTTTACAAAATGGTTTAAAAAGAATATTTCTATCATTTTAAAGGAAAGGTACCTTTTAATTTTTTTAGAAAAGTGTGACATGAATGTTTTATTTAAACTTATACGGAATGAATAGAATTTACCACCATCACAACTGCTCAATGTTTTAAATATTCCTTCAATTTCTAGGGTTACTTTAAAATAAAATTTTTTCTATAATATTTTGGACATTTTTAGATTTTAAATAAGTGATTTCAAGTTGAAAAGGGTATTGTACTCAATAAATATTCAATGTGGTATTTTAAAGACCTTTTCATCAACAAAAAAAACCTTTGAAGTTATGTATTGATTATAAATTCTGTATATATGTATCTTACATATATACCTAGCTTATTTTACCTTCCTTTTATGGGGTAATACATGTGTTATGTTTATTTATCAAATGATTTCTTCATGAAATTTCCTTTGATTATGATATGAGACAAGACTATCTAATCCATTTCTTTACATGGGTAGTACTTATGATTATGACTTATGATTTATTTCCTTTTTGAGGCACACATAATCATGAACATGTTTTTATGGTTTCACCCAGATATCACTCTAATGAATTTGGTAAATTTTTTATCTTATGAGGTGTTATGTTTGGGATTAGGGAGTAAACCTAATCTATTATGGGACTTTGTCCACCATGTGTTGTTGTATTATAAGTTTTCCTTGGCTTATGAATATATCATGTTATATGTTGCTTCCACTTTCCTATGTTTCCATGATCTTATGATACCATCTTCTTTATGTTATTATTTCATGTGATTATTCATGAGTATTTTCTTTTATGATATCATGTTATTCCTTCTTATCATGTTTACTCCCTTACTAGGTTTTATAGCTCACCCATTTCTTTTATATATTCCTTAGGCTATCCTTTACAGTTTTAAGAGTTAAAATGGATTTAGGAGAACTTGAAGGAGAATAAGAAGAATAAAAATAATGATGTTATGTAGTAGTTTCTTTTTAATTTTTATGTACCTAATCTTCCAAAGACACTATCTCTCATGATCTTTGGGTTGTAATTATTGGATGTTTATGTTGAAAATCATGTAATAATATATATAAATTGATTGTGTCCCAGTAGTTGGTATCAGAGCAAGATATACTTATTTTTAGGTATTAAGATTAGAAAACTTTAGTAAAAACCTTGGAGATAATTCTAAGTATAGGATATCATCCTAAAGTTTTGGTAAGGAATATATTATGTGGTTTTCCTAGAAATACATATATGTCTAGATAATACAAGTGGATAGGGTTTTGACACAGATGCATCTATGGGTAATAACCCCAAAAATAGTTAGTTGAGAATATATTAACCCTCATTTTGATCCACAGTGAGTGTGCCCTTATTGAACAACTATTTAGAAACTTATAGGGGATAAGATTGTGTTAATTCACATTTTCTTTATGAACTATTATGATAGCATAAAACTTATGGTAACCTATAATTTTTCATAGTGATATGGGATAAACCTAAAGTTTATTAGGCTGATAAGTATAAGGTTGATCATAAGTTTAAAGGCATATATACCCCTTTTGTGGTTTTAAGATATGGAATTCTAATACGATTAAGAGTGTTTGGGGAGTCATTTATGGTAATATAACTGTTGGGATTAATATGAGTTTTAGTAAAAAAAATATTTGAGGAATAATTTTTTTACATTTTTTACACATAATTTTAAAGGTATTAGTAACCTTTAAGTTTTATCTTATCTTTTATGTTACGTTAACAGTAGTCAATTAAAATTATTTGATTTTGTAAAAAAATTTATAGAAAACCTTAGTGGTTAAAAAGTGATTTGATGATTGATGTTATTTTTGAGAATTTTAAACATATTTTTGTGAATGTTATATAAATTATATTAATATAGTTTTAGAAGAATGGAAACCTGCAAGCTGGGTGACAATCTCATCGCATCCAGCAAGTCCATGGGGCTTGATCCCACAATCTAAGGGCAAGAAGGGTGCATCACCTACCACTGGCCCACATGATGTCTTAGATAGTATGACATTTTTTTATATAAATTATTTTATTTATAAAGAATAATTTGATTTTAAAAATCATATTATTATATCAAATAATTTTGAATTTTGGATTTTGGTGATTAATGGCAATTTGTGAGATGTTTTACTAGATTGAGGTAGATATAAAATTTAAGATTAACATAAATGATTATTTGGGAAGAATGAAATTAAATTTTGGATGTATGTTGAAAGTCAAGATATCACATTTGAGGTTAAAATATTCTTTAATATTGAGGTTATTGATGTAATTTGGGATTTAGGTTTATGGAATGATCTAAGTTGAACCTTCAATGTTATTATGGAAATTTTAATGTAAAATATCTTATTCATTTTGGATATTATCTTACCATGGGATAATCATTTTAGTCAATGTTTAAATAATTGAAGAATAAATTTCTATATTATTGCAAATTTTTAATTCATTACAAGTTGATTTTAGTGTTTCGACCATAAAAAAAATCATCTTGAATACTCATCGTTTGGAGAAAAATATGATATTTTGGTGAAAATTGACTAAAGGATGAAATTGTACATGTCAAGTAAGTATTTTTCCTTATGTTCTTAGTATATATGGTAAAATAATGTTTTAAACTCCAAGAAAAGAATATTGAAAAAAAATTATCCTATTGCATTAATCATTTGTCTTTTCACCCATTATAGATTTATGTTTTTTTGACCGGTAAATTTCTCTAGAATGTGCTCTCTATCACTATCTATTAGTCCTGGGTTATTAGTTTTCTCCTCAATGTCCCCATTTTCACATCCCACTAATTTTCTTCTATTAAGAAACCTACTTTTGTGATGACTTCCATATTTCTCTTACCCACTTTTTAAGAGGAAGGTTTATGAACCCTTTTTACGTTGTGAGATTTCAACAAAGGTATTTTCATATGCAAACCATTTATTACTGAGATAAAGTTAAAATTTAAAGGAAGAAATTTATTAAAGGGGAGAATGTAATACCCCGAAATTTAAAAACATAAAATAGTATTCGATAGCGTATAAGACACGTACCACTAAGCCTAAATGAATCATGATATATTTAAATATGACTATTATAACATATCCATTAAGATGGAATATATGAATAGGATTAAATTCCTTATGAAATATATATAAAGGTACAACTAAATATAAATATATTGATAAATTATTAGTAAATAATCACATAATTTTTATTAATCATTTTATTTTTCAAAAATATGTTTTCTTCAAAAATGGTTTTATTAATTTTTATGAGAAAATATTATAATTAATTTAATGAATTTTTATAAATTCTATTTGATAAAAATGGTATAATTTTTCGAATCATCATATCAAAATTATCTTATGGTGAAATTTTTAGATTTTTCTGAAAAGTTTGATTTTTCAATAAATATTGAAAAATTCTAATTTTTATTGAAAACTGTATTTTATTTTTAAGTATTTAAAAATTAAAATTATATTGTAGATTAGTTTTAAAATTTAATTAGTTAATTTTTATTAAACATAATCCAATTATAGTCTTTATAATTAATTTTATACTTTAATTTGGTATAAACACATTTTTATACTTAAAATGCATTTTTCGGAAAAACCATTTTTCTTTGCGCTTAGAGTTTTAATATTAAATTAATTTCTTCCACTTTTATAAATTGAATTTTTAAAAATGTATTCCATATTTGGAATCACGATGTCCAAATTTGGTAAATAGATCCCAATTACTTTTTTCATTAGGAATAGTAACCACAGTTAATGATTGTCACAACAGTAAGGATAGATCGGGTAATTAAGGTTAAAAATAATATGATAAGGACAAAAAAATGACCTTAAAACTAGACTTTGTCCTATTTGATGAGTTAATTTTTTATATTTCCATCCAAGTTTCAAAAATATGGAAACATTATGCCATATTTCTTTAATTTTGACTTTTATTTTATTTTATATAAAGGAAAGTAAAAAATTCCTTCTTTTTGTTTTATTATCTCTAAATTTTTGACATAGCGATAAATAGAGTCTATGTTCGGTTATAAATGGTAACATTAGAGATAAATTATTTTTTTATAATGGAAATTTATTTATGATTTTTAGTAGTTAAATAATTACCTTAAATTTTTATGCAACACTGACACGATATTTATTCAATTAATAGAAAAATAAAATAAATGATCCTAAAAATATTAAAAGTAATATAATTTGAATGAATTATTAAATTCCATTAATTTAGTATATAAATATAACATGGTAGGTATGTGTGAAAATATTATATTTTAATTTATTTTTTGTCATGTTGTTTTCAAAGTTGAATTAAATGAATAGTTCCAAAATTGACATTAATGATATTTTATATTAAATAATATTTTATAAAATGATTTAAATTTTATAAAAAATGTTATTTTCTACATAATAATAGATATTTATTTAAAAATATCAACTATGAACCATTTATGGACCAATTTTACTTTTATAGTAATTATATTGACCCCTAAAGAGTAAATATTTCATAGTCACGGTAATTGTCAAAAAAGTGAAATGCTGGTTAAAACCAAAAAGATAAGGATAAAAACATTGTCTAAACTTGTAAAAATATTATTGGGTGATACTATTATGAACCATACTCATCCTATATTAAAAATATATTATTTTGGAGCCATTTTTCCATGGGAAAATAATTTATATTAATTTAATACTTTAAAATTTTACAAAAGTGTCCCTCCCCTCACTTATAAAAGGAAACCTCCTCTCCTATTTTCTTTTAACTTCAAAAAAAATAGTTCATAAAATTCTTGACCAAATAAATTAATAATAACCCCTCACTCTAGAGGTATTTTTTAGGCATAATATCAACCTTAGAGGGCTTAAGGTGTAAAACAAATCAGATTATTTGAAGAATATGTATAACTTTTAATCGAATGTTTTTGTTTTATTTCTTCTTCCACCTACTTAAAATATTATTCAAACATGATGATATAATTAAATTAGTATCGTAAAAATACATAGACTTTATTATGTTAATTACATAACCTATATTCATATCCTCTTCTATTAAATGAGAAACAAATCCATCGTTTTTGTGTACATCAGATTACCTCCTTGCAAACTGATGTAATTCATTTTCCTTCACCGCCTCTCACAGCTGGTTATAATGATGGATTTAATATATATATATATATGATATTAATGAAATTTTTATCATTATATAAAGATAATATATCATGTATATTATTATCTTTTAATTTAATAAAAAATGATAATGTCCTTCATATATATGTGTGGACAACCACCTCCATAAAGCGATGTGGTTTGTTTTTAATCACCACATTATATGAATGGTATATATAAGTTTAATTAAAAAAATATGTTATTTATGATATAATAGCCATTCTAGAAATATAAAATAATACTTATCTTCTTTCCATCATGTTTTTTATAAAATGGAAACGTTAGTCATGCGTACGTATGACCTACCATCTCTATGATTGTAATGTAGTTCATTTTTCATAAACATCATTCAAGGTTGGTTTCAAAAGTATGATTGATGTGTAAAAATGATAATTATTTCATGATTATTATTCTATATATTATGCAAAAATAACTTTTTTGGCTGTATTCAACTTAACAAATTTATTTTAGACTTTTGATTCAAATATCATAAAAAATATGAGGTGAAATTAATTTATTATGTAATTTTATATAACACGGTATTAAATAAAATAAAAAAATAATGAATTTGAAAAAGTTTTTTAATCAAGTAAATAATTAACATAATTTTTTTATTCGGGAGTTAAAGAACTTACGCGATAAGTCAGACATGTGGTAAGGGATTTCGTCTCAATTTCACTTCATTAAGGCATATTTTAATGTTATGCATCTAATTTCTTTTATATGGTGCATATTCTGTCCCTTTTATATATTATATCACGAATCATTCATATTTTATGGTATTTTACGTTACAATTCATTTTACTTCATCTAAGGGTATTTTATTTGAAAGTTACCAAGTGGTAAAGTGTTTCATAACTCAATTTCTATTCATTTGTATAACTTATACATTGTCTTTGATATGATAAGATTAGGTGTGTAATAACCTTTGATTATTTTATGTTGTACTTACAATTGTTTTATGTGTATTTATATTTGATACATATAATCATTTCATTGATTAATTCTCACTTTAGTGTTATGATCATTGTAAGATTTTCTCCTCTTTCTTTTACTCCTGTGAGACATATGCCATATTCACCACTTGGTTCTTTTGTGTGGTGTATACATTGAAACTTTTTTATTTTATATCACTAATATATTTTTATTCATGGTATTTAAAGTTTCATTTGAAGTTATTTCTTTCATGGGGTTTTAATTCAAAAGTTACCAAAGTGGTTAGGGATTTATGTTTCAATATCATTTTAATTGGGATTATTTATGCTTGAATTTCCATTAAAGGAAATTATATGATCATTGTATAATAAACCACTTAAATTTTATTTTACACTAGTTATTTATGAAATTTTTAAGTAATAGTATAATTCTCTTCTCTTTGGTACATAAAATCATTGAGAATTTGTTTTTTAGGAAAATCTAATTTTATTTATTTTTTCAGTCGAAAATGATTTTTTCGTCCATATCCTTGTTTTCTGAAAATGTTTTCAAGAATATTTGTAATATTTTCCTAAGATTTTTTTAAAGTCATTTTTACACATATTTTAATTTTTACAAAATGTTTTAAATTAAATATTTCTATTTTCTTACAAACAAGGTACTTTTTAACTTTTTTTACAAAAGTGTGATTGGAATGTTTTCTTTAGCATGAATGGAATTTCCAACCTTCATGACCACTCAATTATTTGAAGTTTCCTTTAAAATTTCTCATGTTTCTTGTTAATAATATTATATGTTTTTAAATATTTTTATCCCACATCAGTGTGGGTAATCTTTTGTACTCATTTTCTCATCTGTAAATTTAGTACCCAACTTGATTATGAGGTACGTAGTTTCCTTTATAACATGGTATCAGAGAAATTTCAATCCCTAACCTTTTCTCTCACATCTCCTGTTCCTGTCACACATCCCATCTCGCATCCCTCCTCCATTGTTGCATGCCTTCGTGACCTACACCGGACCTTTTCCCATCACCCTTTCTACAGTGACAACCGCTTCCCCATCCACCCATTGCATGATCCCTACATGTTCTCCTCTACCCTCACGGTTTCCTCCTCTGCCCCTAGTGACACCCTCCTATGAAGTTTCCCCTTGCATGATGGTCCCATACACATTACCCCATTGTGTGATGGTCCCCTATGCATTACCCCTCTTGATCAATCTCATATGTGGCGAACCCTACCCCTATGACAACTCTCTTCTACCCCCTATGCATTGGCCCCTACCCCCTATGATGTCTTCCTTATGCCCATACTTAATGAACCTCCCCCTCATATGCATCTGCCTCTAAAACTCTCATGTGACAACCCCCCCCCCCCCCCCCCCTCATGCGCCAATGCCTCCCTATGAGACGACACCCCTCCTCATCTCCCTCCTCCATGTGCGACACACCCTCCGTCCCAGCACCCCTACCTCTATAACAACCCCTCTATGTGACGCACTCCTCAAGAATCTTTCCCCTACCTCTACGCTTCCCCAACCTACAAAAATTCACTCCTCTATAGTCCATGATATTATTTCTTCTATGACATAATTGATACCCAGATGTTTCAGATGTGCATTTTTAGCACCTATAGTTCTGGATTCCTCTTCTGTGGTTGATCAAAGTGCATAATGGATCAACACCTCTAATATACCATTTCTGAACCTTAATAACCTTCTCATCATGTATATTCATCACTCAACAAACCTCTTTTTTTGTCTTTAATTGTCTTATGTCACCATCAACTACCATTGTTGCACATAGAGATTCTCTAGTAGTGTGTATATCCCAATGGTCCACCACATGAGTTCTAAACTCTGATGCCTCAGAGCATATAACTGAGGATGAAGGTGTTTTTCATTCATGTCACTTGACTTCAACTAGAGGTAATATTACTATTTTCAATGGATATAAAGTAAAAAATTTCTGGTTATGGCAGTTGTACGATTATGTCTGGCTTAACGCTCTCTATCATTTCCTTTGTTCCCAGTTGTCCCTTTAATTTACTATATATTAGTAAAATTACAACTAATTTATAGTGTTGGGACTTCTTATCACATACTTTAGTTGTATTTTGGGAACATTCAATGACTCTTTTGCTTGGTAGTGGATGCCTTAACAGTGGGGTGTATGTACTTGAATCAACCCCGGTTATCACATGTCCTTCCACTTATTCTCATGTCATCCAACTTCATTATCACTTTGGTCATCCACCTTCCCCCTTCTTCAGAAACTTTTCTCAAGCTTGGTTCCTCTTCTTCCATTTAACTGTGAGTCTTATCATTACATAAACAATCACCAGGTCAGCTATATTCCCTGGGAAACCCCCTGTGCATCCACTCTTTTTCATTTGGTCTATTATGATATTTGGGGACCCAGTCCTTGTCAATAAAAACTAAGCTATCAATGTTTTGTTACTTTCATTGATGATTTTTTCACAAATGACTTGGTTCTATTTGTTGAAGAATCATTCATAATTTTTTACCGTGTTCTACTCATATTATCAAGAAATCACAACCTAGTTTTCTACTAAAGTTTATTGTTTTCATTCTGAAAATGGTCATGAATATTTATCTGGACCTTTCCAGTATTTTATTGATGATCATGGAATCATACATAAAATTTATTATCCTAATACACCTCAAAAAAATAGTGTTGTAGAATAACATAACTTTCATCTATTATAAGTTTGTTGTGAAATTTTATTTCATAAGAAAGTTCTGACCATTTTTTGGGGAGATACCATTCTCCCAGCCAAATATCTTATCAATAGACTTCCATAATCCATTATTCAAGGGGAGACACATTCCATGATTTATTTCCAAATAAATCTCCCCATTCTATGCATCTATGTATTTTTGGGTGTGTGTTCTATGTTCTGGATAGTCACCCCTCACTTAACAAGTTTGATGTGAAGGCTCTCAAATTCATATTTATTGGTTATTACCACACCCAACGTGGATATTTATGCTTCTATATATATTTTTTCATTATTTTGTCTCATATGAGGTTTCATTTTTTGAATCATTAGTTATTCTATTCCCAATTTCCCACCACCATCTACTGTTCTTGATTCCAAAGTTATTTTACCATATTATCTCGATACACCACCACCCTTATCTCTTCTTAGTGATGTTGTTGGAATTTGATTTTTCCAAGTATATACTCACTGATAAAGAACACCTACCACCTCGACACCTGATGTTTCTAACACACATGATGATTCACCTGCTCCTAATCCTCAATCACTGAACTTTCCTATTGCACTTTTCAAAGGCTCACTCTCCTATCAGTCATATCAGGGATCATCTATGGCTACCTCGTGAGTTGTAGAGACACTCGCTACTCACTCCATGCTATGAAATGTTTTTGAGTCCATATCTCATCCCATTTGGTTACAGGCTATGCAAGATAAACTCCATGATTTGGACACCAACCACACTTGGGATTTTTTCCATCTTCCTTCAGATATGTAGGTGGTAAGTTGAAAATGGATCTATATAGTATGCATAAATTATCATGGATCTCTTAATCATCTTAAGGCTCACCTTGTTTCCAAAGTTTATGTACATAAATATGGATTTTATTATTTGACACATTCTCTATAGTGGAAAATATGGCCTCAATTAGCCTATTTATGTCTCTTGATGCCTCCTCTCACTGTCTTATCCATGAGTTGGATGTTAAAAATTATTTTCTTCATGGTTTTCTTAATGAATAATTTTATATTGAGAAAACACCTAAGTTTGTTGCTAAAGGGGATTCCTCCAAGGTTTTTCACCTTTTTTGATCACTGTATGAACTCAAGAACTCACCACGTTCTTGGTTCAACCATTTTTGCACCATTATTCATAGATTTGGCATGTGCCAAAGCATAAACTATTCCTCTATTTTATATCATAAATATGTAGTAAGAAGTATCCTTTTGGTGGTCTATGTGGATAAAATTATTATTACTGGCATTGATGCTACTGGAATTAGTCAACTCAATTATTTTCTTCATAAAATTTTTCAAACAAATGGTTTGGGTCCACTATGATATTTCTTGGGAATTTAGATCCCCATATACAACAAAGTAATTTTCTATCTCAGATAAAGTTTATTATTAATCGAATACAGGAGACTAGAATGACTCGATATGACTCTATTCACTCACTCCTAAAATATAGAGAAAGGTCACTTCATATTGACAGTGATATGCTTTCACCACCCAATAGATATTAACGACTTGTTAGGAAGCTCAACTACTTGATGATAACTCAACCCGATATTGCTTGTGTGGGTATAAAAGTGAGTTAGATTATGGAATATCCAAAAAACATAGTGGTAGGATGTTCTTTGCATTGTTGGATATGTGAAAAAGAACCAGGTTTAGGTATTCTATATTATGATCATGGCCATGCAGATATTGATGCATTTTGTGATGCATATTATGTTGGATTTATCTCTTCTAGAAGATCTATATTTATTTTTGCAGTATTTGTTGGAGGAAATTTGATCTCATGGAGAAGAAAGAAGTATAAAATTATCTCCCTATCTAGTGCAGAGTTAGAATATTGTAAAATGGAATATGTGACTATAGAGATTATTTGGGCACACAAAATTCTACAAGATATTGGGTATACTGTCAAGAAAACTACACATATCTATTGTGACAATGAATCTGCTATAAATATTTCCATAAATCTAGTATTTCATGAGAAAACCAATAATATTGAAGTATATTTCAATTTCATATGAGAAAACTTTTAGAAGAAGAAGATCACCTTCAACCATGTTCACACCTATGGTCAACTTGCAAATATTCGCACAAAAGGGGTTCCTGGACCACATTTTTAATTTTTGTACTACAAGGTGGGCATGATAAATATATATATCCTGGTTTTAGGGGGAGTTTTAAGAGTATTATATGTTTTTAAATATTTTTATCCCACATTGGTGTGGGTAATCTAATGTACTCATTTTCTCATTTATAAATTTAGCACCCTATCTCATTGTGAGGTATGGGGTTTCATTATAATATTTCTTTTCAAAGAAAATTTTTCAATAAAATTTTGGAAATTTTTATATTTTAAAGTAGTGATTTCAAAGTGAAAAGGGTATTTTCCTCAACAATTTTTTTACATGTGATCTTTTAAAGACCTTTTCAACAAATATGACAACCTTTGATGTTATGAATTGCTTATGAATTTTGTATATAAATATATTATATATATATTTACCTCATTCCCCCTTCCTTTGACGGGGAAATATTTTCCTTATGTTCATTTCAAAAATTTCTTCTTTATGAAATTTCCTTTGATTATGATATGAGAAAAGATTATGAAACCCATTTCTTTCAATGGATGATTCTTATGATTATTCCTTATGATTGATTTATTTTTTATGACACACATAATCTTGAATATGTTGTGATGGGTGTTTTTAGTTAGCACTTCAATATATTAGGTAATTTTTTTTCATGATATGTTATGTATGGGATTAGGAAGTAAACCTAATGCATTATTGGAATCTTTCCACCATGAGATGTTTTCTTGGCAGTTAGATTTGACTTATGCTTATGTCATGTTATATGTTTTTGAAACATTCATATATTTCCATGATCTTATGATACCATGTTATTTATGTTATTCTTTCATGTGATTATTCTTGAGCCTTTTCTTTTATAATATCATGTTATGCCTCATTATTATGTTTACTTTTTTACTGGGCTTTATAGCTCACTCCTTTATTTTATGTATTCCTCAATTTATCCTATATGTTATTAGGAGATAAATGGGATTTATTATCCCACTAAGTATAAAAAAAATATGTTATGTTTTAGTTTATATTTTAATGTTTTATCTACTTAGTGTTCCGAAGAGACTAGGACTCATGATCTTTGAGTTGTAATTATTGGATGATTATGTGAAAAATCATGTAATAATATTTTTAAAAGTATTAAGTTTTTATAATGGATATATAAAACTACCACCTTACTTTGTCGATAGGGTTGATTTTGATATTCAAGAACTGTTATTATGTTCATAGTGTTAACAAAAGCATTATATATGTGACTGGTTTAGAGATAGATGAATTTTTATTCAATTTTGGGGATAAAATATGTTACTTTTATAAAGATAAATTTTTTTATGGTATGACACCCCTTAATAATGGTCTTTATGTACTAGAATATGAAAACCAAGTGTTGAAAATCTATAACAAATCTAGTACACATGAATCATTTCACAGCCAGTTGTGTCATCACTGACTTGGTCAGGTAAATGAGAAACACATGAAGAATCTATATCAAGATGGATTTTTAGATAATTTTTAATAGAAACCACTTGGTATGTGTCATTTTTTTTGTAAAATAAATACTAAACCTCAATTTGGTGGAAATGGTGGAAGGGCCATGAAACTTCTTGAATTGGTATATACTGATGTTTTTGGACCTTTTTCGATTGAAGCTAGAGGTAGACTCGTACTTCATAACTTTTATCGATGACTTGAGTAGATATGAATGTGTCTACATAATGAGGTATAATTTCTAATACTTAGATAAATTTATGGAGTTCAAGAATGAATTAGAGAATCATCTTGGTAAGAAAATAAAGAAATTTCAACTAGATCTAAGTATAGAAAATCCTAAAAAAGAGTTTATCAAATATCATAGAGAGTTTGAGATTGTATCTCAACTCACTCCTCCTTAGACACCGTAATTGAATTGTGTCAATGAAATGAGGAAAACACCTTGTTGGAAAAGGTGTGGTCAGTGATGATTTATGAATATCTTCCATTATCTTTTTGGGGATATGAATTACAGGATGCGGCACACATACTAAACAAATCACCCACTAAAGTGACAAACGAAACTCCATGTGAGTTAATGTATGGAAAGAAATATGACATGTCATATACTCGTGTATGGGGTTGAATAACATTTGTTAAGTCTTAATTATGGAAACAAACTAACACCTCATGGAATGACGTGTATCTTTATAGGATATCCCATGGAAATAAGAGAATATTATCTATATGATCCCTCAGAAAAGAAGGTAATTGTCATGACCCATCCCTCAGGGCCCATGCCGTGACTACCCCAATTCCTCCTTCCATAGGCCAGGGGATGGCGACTAGCATCGGAAAGGCGTATCCCTAAAACAGAAAGGCATTACCTTTAAACCTGTATAAATACACAGAGTAGAATGCAACAAAATGCAACAACGAAGTAAAGTGCTATAGTAAATGAGTGATGAAAGTAAAGGGGTCGGAATACAAGCCCAACTGGAAAAGTACAAGTACAACATAAAAGTACAAATACAACTGAAATGTGAAAAGCACCTTCTGGATCATCCTATGAGGGTCCTACCTGAAGGGTAGGTACAACTCATGATCAGTAGTCCCTGCATCACGTCACACCAAATGGTCCACCTCCAGGTACCATCCAATACTGGCTCCCTCAGCCTCGATCAATGCTGCCAGTTGCCTTCACAAGACACAACAAGGTGTGGGAAAATCCTGTGCAGTGGTGAGTATAACAATACTCATTAGGGACCTCGAGACCCCCTTAGGTCTCCTATAGTTCCACAAAAGAAAAACTACAAATCAAGACATCAACTCTACTTAGGTATATTCCCATACATATACTTAATTTATCAAGATATACTCATCTCATACATGAGGAAAGAATATCACAAAGGTAACACCATGAAGGGAGAAATACCACACAGGTAACACCACAGAGATAGATGTACCACACAAGTAACACTACGAAGACAACACCACAAAGGTTGAAGTACCACATAGGTATCACCAAGAAGATAGAAGTACCACATAGGTAACACCACGGAGGTAGAAATACCACACAGGTATCACCATGAAGATAGAAGTACCACACAAGTAACACCATGAAGACAACACCATGAAGGTAGAAGTACCACACTGGTATCACCACGAAGCTAGAAGTGCCATACATGTAACCCCACGAAGACAACACCACGAAGGTAGAAGTACCACACACGTATCACCACGAAGCTAGAAGTACCACACAGGTAACACCACGAGGATTGAAGTACCACACATGTAACACCATGAAGGTAGAAGTACCACACAAGTATCACCACGAAGCTAGAAGTTCCACACGGGTAACACCACGAGGATTGAGGTACCACACAGGTAACACCACGAAGACAACACCACAATGGTAGAAGTACCACACAGGTACACCATGAAGATAACACCACAAAGGTAGAAGTACCACACAGAAACACCAAAAAGTTAAAATTAACACATAGGTAACACCATGAAGATTGAAGTACCACACAGGTAAATGACTCAACTCACAACTAGGTATAAATTAAGTATATAAGTATAGATGATTAGTCGCAAGCTAGATCATCTTATTCTGTTAATTAGCACTGCTGCTGACCCACACATGATCAATAGGTAATAACCCCTGATGACCCACACATGATCAATAGGTAATAACCCCCACTGACCTATATAGGATCTGATCCACACAAGATTAATAGGTAATAACCCCCACTGACCCACACATGATCTGAGCCACACAGGATCAATAGGTAATAACCCCCTCTGACCCACATAGGATCTGACCCACATAGGATCAGTATGCGTTGACCCACACAAGATCACAGATCCTTGACCCACACAGGATTTTACCCACATAGGATCGGTATGCACTGACCCAAATAGGATCACTGAGCGCTGACCCAAACAGGATCTGATAGATGCTAACTCACACAGGATCATTGTTCTTTCTTCACATTATAGCATGCTATATGATTCCTCGCACCTGGTGCACTCGAGTTTGGTAAAATCTTCCCCTCAAGATATCATTCGTACCTCTACTTCCACTAAGCTCCAAAAAAGAGTAACCCAAAGGACTTCCATGTCGTAAGGGTTCCAACGTGATAGACGGTGCATCAATCGGACGCTCGGTCTGTGAGTTATAAGCGTTTTAGTTCCTGGGGCCCCGTTGGATTTGGGTTCGATCCAACCCAACTGTATTCCAACTATCAACAAAACTCAAGTGGAGTATACCAAAAGGACCATCTCACTCCAAGGGTACCAGTGCCACATACGGTTCGTCAAACGGATGCTCGAATATCAAGATATGGATCCTTTAGTGTTTTTGGGTCCGGTTGGGCCCGAGCCCGGTCTGACCCAGTCAGACCGACCCAGCCCGACCCAGTTTGTGTCTGGCTCGGCCGGGCTAGCCCGTGATGGACTCGGCCCGCTGGTTCATGGTCCGGCCAGGCCTGTAATGGGTGGCCCGACCCATAAGGGGCGGCCCGACCCACAAGGGGTGGCCCGACCCACAAGGGGCTGCCCGACCCACAAGGGGTGGCCCATCCCACAAATGGTGGACCGGCCTATAAGGGGCAGCCCGCAAGGCAGGCGGCCCGCTGTGTAGGCTGATCGCTGGGCAGGCGGCCTGCTAGGCAGCGGCCCCCTGGGCAGGTGGCCTGTTGGGCAGGTAGCCCAGCCACGTGAGGCGTGGCCCACCCTATCTGACATCAGGGGGGTGAGACCCCCGGTCTCTCGAATGACCCAGAGGTCATTCGGCTCCTCCACAGTGGCAGTGCCATGTGGCGCCGCTAGGTGGTATGTGAGACCTACTGGAGAGGGTCCTCCCTTCCATCACAGTCGGATGGTGTGTCAGTCACTGTCTCCAGTGGCGTGCGATGGCGCACCGCTTCGCCACCTACGACCGACCAATGTGTTAGCCACCTTCTTCTGATCTGCCGCAATTGACGAGTCGTGGCCCAAATCCTCCAGCGGCATGGGTGCACTGCTTCCTCCATCTGCCGTGGTTGACGACCCATGACCGATTCCTCTAGTGGCACG
This sequence comes from Viscum album, assembly GCA_963277665.1. Lineage (NCBI taxonomy): Eukaryota > Viridiplantae > Streptophyta > Magnoliopsida > Santalales > Viscaceae > Viscum > Viscum album. The sequence continues at coordinate 1,125,413,118 of OY728121.1, forward strand.
GGTGTGCCGCCTCCTCCCTCATATCCAACTGGTGTTGGCCGCCCCCTTGGTCCCTATCAGTGGCAGTCACCAGTACCGCCACCCCGGCAATCTTCCACGGAGAACGAATGGGGTGGCAATGGTAGCGGAGGGTCCGGACAGGGTTTCTTAGGCCTGAGCCCTCCACGTTAGCTCGTAATCAAGAGGGAGGATAAAGGGTTCAATATTCACTTGAATTAAACAACAATCAAAACCCTACTTCTCAAAACCGTTGGATAACATCCGTGCTGGAAGGTGGGTCAGTGTTCTTCATTCCTGCAACAGGCTTTCAACGATGTCGCCTGTACGCCATCCCTCGGTTCGTGGTTCAGTGTCACCCATCACCTCCCGTTGGAACCAGCTCCATCCTCCATGGGTTTGGCATCTTGGCACTTGGTCAACACTTCTTTTCTTGGGGAATTAGTGCCAATACCCCTCCCTAAGATCCATATAAATTGGAGAGGGGGAGGGTAAGTAATGATGTTGGGAATTAGTGGGGGCTTGTTTATTAGGAACCTACCTAATTCCACAACGTTGTTGTTACTTAGTATTGAAGGGTTAATCCATTTATTGGCTTAACACATCACTGGTCTCATCATTCCACTTTTCTGTTGGAGGAAAAGAATGAAAATAAAATAATAAATTTCTTTTATTTATTTCTTTTAAAAATTCCCCAAAACTAACATTTTTTTCGGACATACTACGGTCAAAGTGAATCCTCCCTTAAGTGAATCTTGGCGCTGTAGATTCAATGCTGCTCTCATATTTTTAATCCGAGCACCGGTTCAAAATTTAGGTAACATCGATCGCACGTTTGTTGAACGTACCTTAAAAAAAGTTCAGATATTCATTCCAGGCACACCGGGCCTCAGAATCACATGCCGTCAATTTTCTAAGACTCGTAATAAAATCCATATAAAAAATTACATGGAAAATTCGGTTCTTTACAGTAATAGTGGAAATACATACTATATTCCTTGAGAGGGAGCACATTTCCAAAACAAATAGTGACAGTAAGATTGACTTTGATGAAGTTGATGCTCAAGATACACAAGAGTTGACATAGGAACAATTCCATAAGACCCCATGGAATAGGGTATTCTAGAGACACAAATGCTATGAAAGAGAACTAGAGATCTTAGAGAACTAGAGAGATATATTTTTCTAGTCACTTAGTATGGTGACTCATTATCATTCAATAATGATGAACCTCTTCCCTATAAGGAAGCAATTAAAAAGTTATAGGATTACCAAAATCTAATAATTATGAGATGTATTTCATGTATCAGAATTAAGTCTGGTTTTTGTTAGATCCTCTAGTAAATGTAAAGTATGTTGGGTACAAATGGGTATTCAAAAAGAAACTAGGCATGAAAGGTAAATTTAATACCAATAAATAACAGATAGCGGCTAAAGGGTTTCAGAAACATCAAGGCATAAAATATGATAAAAAAATTCACCAGTTGGTATGCTAAAATCCATCACATTTCTGTTTTTCCTAGAAGATTACCATGATTATGAGATTTTATAGATGTATTGTCACAAAACGATCTTGGTTTTCCCCTTTATTTTATTTATTCATTATACTTTAATCATTTCCTTGATTTTCATGCTGAACCCGATCAAAGTTTTAAAATTTTTGGAAGTTTTCTTCAATCGCGTGGTTTTCTTGCACGGTCACCGCACGATTTACCAAACCACCTGGATGAACCTTATGTAGGTTCCCTAGTTGTGCATGGTTATCATGCAATTATTAGGGTAAACCATGTGTCTACCTTTACATAAGGTTCCTTTTTAGTTATTTTTGTTCTTACATAGTTTTGTCTGCATGATTAGCATGCTGATTGGGTCTAAACTGTGTGAAACCCAAGGGGAACGATGTGATCTATTTGTACATAAGGGTACTAACACACAGTTTGTGCACTAACCGTGTGAATGTTTCTTAGTTTTAATAGAGGAGTTTCACATGATTGACATAAAGTTTACCTAATAGTGTTTCCAAACTATACAGGTTCCCAATTGTGTCTGGTGAGGGGCGCATGATTTGGTAAATTGTGTGGTCAAACCATACAATCTTCCTAGAACATAAAAAGCTTAAATTTACCTATCCAACCTTCCCTCATTTTAACCTCCAAACCTTCCACTCTTCTCTCATCCACCGCCTACTTCCCTTGGCTCCCATTCTCTTTGTTTTTTCTCCCCTGCATGGGGGTTCCATGTGATTTCCTCTTGATTTGAGGATGGTTCTTCTAGATAAGGTCTTCTCTCCTATCCCCCTTCCTTTTTCCCTTATTTTTTCTTTTTTTATTCTTCTCACTCTACTACATTTCCCTTTGGTTGAATCCTAGGGTGAGGGTTTGACCCTATATCATGTAATCCTTCAGGTTTAGGGAGGTGCATATTTTCTTTTAAGTTGTTTTCATATCATATTCAAAGTTCTGGCCCATTTTCCATTTGGTTTTAGGTACGTAGGACCATGTATTAATCCTTAAATATTATAACAATTATTACTTTATTTTATAAACTTATCTTTTAAATATATAATGATATTATTAATTGTTTTGGGGATTATTTGGGAAGTAAACTACATTTCCACTTGATTTTCCTAGAATGTGATGGTTTCTCATTTGTTTTTGAATTTTGGAAAAAAATTACTCAAACATGCACACCAAGTGTTTTATGTAGTGCTTGAATGACATTTATAAATTAATTATAAGTTTAAAATGGTGTTCTGGTTTTCCAATGGGTTTTTAAATTTCCTATTGGATTTTAAAGAGGTGTGTTTGGTAATTTTGAGAAAGGTGTTGATTTTAAAGAATGGTAATGAGGACCAATTGATACTTTCAAGGATGGTTTTCTTAATAAAACACACCCTTAGACATTCCCTTGGTTTTTTTGTTCGTTTTACGAATGGAGTAAATTTTCCCTGGTAAAGGGCATGTTTATGATACATTTGTTTATATAAATAATCAATAGTATTCTTAAAAAGGGTGATTGGGCGTGAGGCCTTTCTTAAAATTTCTTTTTTGTGTAACGAATTACATATTTTTATTTTCATATTGTTGTTAAACACTATTTATTGAAACACCTCCATTTTATATGTCATGGGAAATTGAGATTAGCTAGTGGAAATTTTGAGAGAACATGCTACACTTATCTTAGGATTACAATCTAGCTAGTGACCTTTAGTATTAATACACCTTTATATGGAATTTTCCCCCTTTTTTAACCTAGGTAGGGTATGACTAATATTTTGGGAGGATGAATTTCATCATGTATTCTGAAATGATGAATCATGTTTAGTATGTTTTGGACTCTCCCCTCAACTCATAGGCATTCCAATGATCACTGGTAATTGAATTTATTATATGAATTATCTTTCCTTTATATCTCTGACAGTTTGTTTTTGTTTATGTTTCCCTTGTTTTTACTGTGTCATTATTATTATTGTTATTATTGTTGTTATTGTTGTTGTTGTTGTTTTTGTTGCTTCTGTATTATTTCAAATATTTGGTTATTTTTTTTAATAAATGATTTAAAATTTTGTAAAATATTTATACTCTTTTTACTAACTCTTTCACATTGGAATTTTAAAGGATTGTTTTCTTAGAAATGTATTAAACCTCATGATTAAAAAAGGAACTATTTTAACGGAACAAGGGAAACAAATTGTAATTGGTTTTCAATCTAAATTAAAAAATATATATTTGTAAACTTCATTTCAAACTAACAATAAATGGATCATTTATTTAAAGTTGATATGATATTCCATTAGGTAGAGGGAAATGAGACAAGAATTCTACTCCCTTGGGATTTACTCTAAGATTTATGAGAAGGAAAAGTAAAATTATTTTCTAAACTCTTGGAAGAAGAAGACTCCCTAGGCCATGGTACTTTCCGGTTTCACCAAGAGAATAACTGATCCCCCTCCACTAAGTCTCGATGATCTATTTATTTAATAGACTAATAGTAAAGGAATGAGTATTTACAACTCTTCCCCCATGGAAGCCCACCCATTCTATTGGTAAGTGAATCAGAAAGGTGGCCTCTTCCTAATTGAGTCACCTCTAAACCTATCATTACCTCCTCCCTGAACATTCAACTTGTCCTCAAGGTGAGAGTGAGGAAAATAATTCTTGAGCAAGTTGGAATCCTCCCAAGTATCCTCCTCCACTAATCTTTCATACCGTTGCACTAACCATAGTTTAGTAATACCTTATTTTTCAATTTCCAAAATGTTTTCAAGAATATATTCTTCTTTCAAAAATTCCTCTGGTAGGGCTTCATCTACTGGATGTTCACCTACCATTGCCTTAAATTATGACACATGGAAAACTGGATGCACACTACTAGTCTCAGGTAGTTTTAATTGATAAGACACTTCCCCTACCCTCTTGGCTATCTCAAAAGGATTGAAATATTGTATATATAATTTCCCCCTCATTATGAGTGTTCCCCTTAGAATGTTTAGTCTCAACTTGACCCAAACAATATTTCCCACTTCAAAGGTCACATCCCGACAGTAGAGGTTAACAAATTTATAAATCAACTATTGTGTACGTTGTAGGTTAATTCATAGTTACTTCAAAGCTTTATCTTTATACACCATAACATTTGAAGCCGCCTCAACTACCACTTCCCTCTTATAATATCTAATAAACTATAAAGTTTTTCTCCCATATACCACTTAAAAATAGAGTCTGTCCAATTTCTTTATGGTATGAGGTATTAAAACTATATTCTTCCAATGATAACCAAGATACCCAATGTTGAGGTTGATCAGCAGTAAAACACCACAAATAAATCTCCAAACATTTGTTTACTACCTCGGTTTTCCCATCACTTTGAGGATGATAACATGAACTCATCTTTAAAAGGGTCCCATATAATTTGAATAGTTCGTGTCAAAAAAAACTTGTGAAAAGGGGATATTGGTCACTAACTATTATAGTATTTATACCATAAAGAATCACTATTTACTTCATGAATACATCATCCACTATTTTATCTATGTAAGGGTGTTTAAAAGGTATGAAGTGTCTATATTTTCTCAACCTATAAAAAAATAGAAACACCACTTCAAATCCTTAATATTTTGGTAAACCTGAAATTAAATTCATTGATACTTATTATGATAAAAATTCTATAAAAGGTAAAGATTGAAGTATTCCAGTTGGGTTTAGATCTTCATATTTACTTTTCTAAAAAATCTCACATTCCCAAACAAACTGTTGTGTAGGGTGGGAAATTTCTTGCTAGAACAACCCATTTTTCATCCTTTTGTTGTTTTTAAGATACCCCAAATGTCCTCCTTCATGCGAGGAATGGAAAAATTTGCATTAATTTTGGTATCAAATATGAATTACAGGATATTTCTAATCTATCTTTGTAATATAAAAACCCCTATCAGTATGAATATCTTGGTTTCTTACAGTCTCCTTACTGTAGAGTTTTTAAAATTGTATACAACTCACCATCATGAGTCATATCTACCTGAACTACATGAATCTCCTCCCAACACAGTCCAGAAACTACTACCTAGAAGAATTATCCTTCAAGTATAACCCTAGAAAAAGCATGATCCATGTTATGCATCTTTCCCAGTCGATATATGATCTCAAAATTATACCCCATCGGTTTTTCATACCATCATTTCTGATTCACTGTCATCACATGCTGGCTTAACATGTGTTTAAAAATTTTATGATTTATTAATACTTTTAATCATATTCCCAGCAAATATTCTCTCCAATATTGGATAGAAAAATTCATTTCCATCAAATCTTTCTCATAAAATTACTTATCTTAGTTGTTTTTAGATAAAAACTTATTGTAGTAGTCTAAAGGGCCCTATTCTTGTACCAAAATTGCTCCGATTCCCAGCCCTAAAGCATCACATTCAACAACCAATTCCTTGAAAAAATATGGTAACCGAAGTGTAGGTGTAGTTTTCATACATATATTAATCTCTTCAAAGGCATTTTACACTTCTATATTCCACTTAAATTCTACATTTTTGGTTAATGGTCTCAATGGCCTAGTGATCTTTCCATAATCTTGTGTGATTTTTTCATGGTACTTAATAAGACCAAGGAACCCCCTTACTTCCTTTACATTTTTTAGTACCCTCCATTCCTCAACTACTTATAGTTTATTAAGATCCATTTAAACTTCTTCTGCTAAAATAATTTTCCCTAAATATCCCACATTTCGTCTTCCAAAAGTACATTTTTTCCTATTGGCATGTATAGAACTGTTTATCATTATTTTTAGCAGCTGATGTAAAATTTATATATGCTCCTATCATCTTCTAATATAAAGTAATATATTGTAAAAAAACTAAAACACCTTTACTTAACATAACCTAAAATATGTTGTCCATCATTTCTTGGAAGGTTACTGGTGAATTCATCAACCCAAGTGACATTACTACATACACATATTTTCCCTCATGAGTCTTGAACGATGTTTTTCAAATTTCCCTATACCTCATCTGGACATGATGGAAAATTGAACTCAAATCCATTTTTGTAAAGTAAGTCACTCCATGAAATTCATCAATTAGTTCCTCAATCACTGGAATAGGATACCTATCATGTACTGTTATACTATTTAGATCTCGGTAATCAATACACATTCTCCACACTCTATCTTTCTATTTAACCATTATTATCTAGCTCAAATAGGGGTTGTGACTTGGTCTAATGAATCCTAATTCCATCAGCTCCTATACATGAATTTCTATTTCATTTTTCATGTGGTAAGCATATTTTTATTTCCTAATGTTCACTTTTTCAGACCCAATTATTAGCTTAATGGCATGGTCAATATCCCTACATAGTGGCAACCTCCTTGGAGATTAAAACACTACATTGTAACTTACTAATATCTCCTGCAATTATTATTTCTTGTTATAGTCCAACTGTATTTCTTTGTCCCTTTAATCCTCTGGTACTGAAAATTATACCCCCTATAAATGCTTCCTTCCCTTCCCCAAGTACTTCTGCAATGCCCTTGGTAATTTCAACAGTGTCTTAACTCCCTGCAATGCCACTTGATTCCCTTCCCAATGAAAGTTCATTGTCATTCCCTTCCAATTGGTCATCAAAAACCCCAAAGTTCTATCCACATTATTCTCAAAACCAAATCCATCCTAGTCATATCAAATATATAAGAATGAACAAAAAACTTCCATTGCTCCCAACACAATCCATACTGACTTACACAACCCACTAGACAACACATGATAGAAATATCCCAATTGAATTCTAAATGGTATGTTCTCCTTCATGTGGGAAAAAAATATCTTTTTAGTCACTTAGAGATGAAATTATTACTCACCCCACTATCTATTAGTACCAGTAGTAGTACTTATTCCACTTTCCCATCCACTAACATTGATCAGGTACCTCCAACACTAGTTTTCTCCAAACCAGAGATAGTGGTTCCCATCATCTCTATTTCCAATAGGCTTCCTACCTCTCCTTTTTCTACAGCTACATTTTCACTTTCTACTTATTCTTATTCCTTTGGTTAAATAAATTCCCACACAATAATTTTATATCCCTTATCAAGAAATCAGTTTCAGGGGTTTTACTTATGTCCACATGAGTAACATAATCCCTTGGACTTTTGTTCCTCAAACTCCTCCCTAGAAAAATTTCTTAATCCTCTCTATTGAGGAGTTATCTCACTTTTCTTTTCCTGCACATCCCTGTCTCCAATAGGATCATTCCTTGATTCTCCTAGAATCCAACCCCTATTCTTTCCTACATAACTTATATTCTTAATTTTTGGTTTAATAATTTTGATAATTCCCTTTGCTAACACTTCATTCTCCACATGTAGGACCAAAGTTAGTAACCAAACCTTTGTATGTGGTTCGTGAGTCATAATGGTACAACCAATTTCTATTTTTAGGCCCCCTATAAACATAATCTTGTACCACCCTTCATTTTATTTTAGAATTCATAAATCCACCCTCTCAAACTCATCTACATAAGCATCCACTGATCCTATCTACTATAGCCCCTTCAGGTAGACTACTAGATCCTCTTCCTCAGTATTCCTATATCGACCCAACATTTCCTCTTTTAACTATCTCTAGGTAAGAGTTATCTGAAATGACCTCAAAGAACTAATCCAATACTGATCCATTCCCTCCATACTCAGTTGTTCCAAATATACCTTGAGCTCCTCCCATGTTTTCTGGATTGTGAAATAAAGTTTTTCTCATGTTATCCAAATAATTGGATCCTCTCAATAAAATAAAGGCATCTCCATCTACCTAGTCATAGTTTGTGTCTCTTACTACTCATTTAAATAGAAACCTGGTCTTTCCACACCTTCTATATTTTAGTTTCCTTCTATGGTTCCAACATTCAAATTACTACCTCCACCTTCCATTACCATTGTCTTCCCTCTGCTGAGGACTCTTTCAGAACCTTCCTCCTGACTCAGTCTAAGGTGAGATACCACATAGATCAACTCCTAGAGAAGGAGTCCCTATTGTCGATAAGAATCCTCCTAATACTGGTAGGCATATTTCAACTGCTATAATCTAGCCTATTGACATTTAATACCAGTCGTATGTTCATTTGTAGTAGTCTCCAACAATGTTACTTTGTTTTCCATGCGTGTGGACATACAAAACCAAATTTTTTTACTTCCAGATCAATTTATCTCTCTTCTATTTTCTCTCCCTAAAATATCACTATCCGTAGGAATCAAGGTACTTTAAATGAAATAAAAAAATTGAAATGATATATCTATAGGTAGATATAAATGAGAATATAATTGTGCTCCATTATGATTTATTCTGAGCTTGATAGGAAGGAAAACAAAAATTACGGTCTAACCTCCTAGAAGAAGAAGACTCCCCAAGACTTGGTATTTTCTAGTTTCACCAATATAATAACTGATCCTCCATCCTCTAATTTGTAACAATGTATTTATTTAACATACTAACATCAAAGTAATAGCTATTTATAACTCTTCCCCCTAGTAGATCACTACTTCTGTTGGTGAGTGAACTGAATAAGTGTCCTCTCCCGAACTGGGCCACCTACATACCTATCAAAAGGTAATATACATGGGTTGTGGTTTCCTTGAAATAACTAACAATATTTTTGATAATTCCCATCTATACTTTTTAGATTCAGGTTTAGGTTATAGTTCATCTTTCATCACCTTAAAGTTACGGTGGTACTAAGGATGGATAGTGACCTCTAAGTCACATGAAGATTACATCAGGTATTTATTTTAGTTTTGTATAATTTTTGTATCATCCAAGTCAACCAATTTTGTATATACCACTATTTTAGTTGTATGTTTTTCCTAGATTGGTTTTCTTATTTATTTATTATGCTTCGTTTGGTTTTTCTTATTATAAAACTATTCTTTTTTTCTATTGTATAGACCCACTAGTGTACAAAGTGGTAATGTCAGAATTTTTCTAAAGATTCAATTATGTTGTTTTTATATTTATTTTGAGAAATAATTATCACTTGTGTATATCTGATTCCATAGTGATTTTCACTAGCCCGTGGGGATCGGGAACACCCTTCGGGTCTTTCATTGGTCAACTCGGGTGTCTGGTTCAGGGGTGGCCTGGAGTTGTTTTCTGACATGGATGTCAAAACTTATTTACTTAATGAAAAAATTGTGGAAAATGTTTATATAACACAACTCTAGGGGTTTTTGAATCCAATAGATAATAATATGGTATGAAAGTTACAAATATCCATTTATGGGTTGAATAAAACTTCCAGATCATGGAACATTCACTTTGATGAAGGCATAATGCAATTTGGTTTTGTAAAGAATGAATGTGAGGCCTATATTTACAAGAAATTTGGTGGGAATGTGTTATTTTTACTAGTAGTATATTTTTATGACATATTACTAGGTGTAAATGAGATATCGATCTTATAGTTAGTTAAGACGTGGTTGAACACATTCTTCTTCATGAAGGACTTCAGTGAAACAACTAACATTCTTGGGATCATGATAATTTGTGATAAATCTAAGAGGCTTCTTGAGCTAAGTTAGAGTACATATATTAATAAGGTGATGAATAGATTTAGTATGAAACAATATAAGAGAGTATTGTTTCAAGTTTCACATGGTATAAATTTTTTTCAGAAAATATTTCCTCAAACACAAGAGGAGAGATAAAGGATGATCATGATTCCTTATGCATTAGTGATAGGATCATTCATGTATGTCATGATATGAACTGATCTTGACGTTTCCTACACCTTGAACATAGTGTACATATATCAAGAAGATCCAGGAGACTGAAATTGGATAAGTATTTGGGGTTCACTAAGGATATGTTCTTGGTTTATGGAGGAGATGAAGATCTAATCATCTGGAGATATAAAAAATCAAGTTTATAGAAAAATCATGAGCATCTTAAATCATATTCTAGTTATGTCTTCACCCTCAATAAAGGAGTTGTGAGTTGGAAGATAACAAAACAGCGGGTGGTCACCAATTCTATAATAGTATCTGAGTATATTGCGCCATCAGGGGATATACAGATGTTAGTTTCTAGAAAAATCATGATCATATGAAATCATAGTTAGGATATTTATTCACCCTCAATGAAGGAGTTGTGAGATGGAATATCTCAAAGAAATAGGTGGTCATTGATTCTATAGCATATTTCAGTTATATTGTGGCTTTTGATGTAGCTAAAGAAGTAGTGTGGATAATCGACTTTGTTCTGGAGCTTGATGTGGTTCCTAGAAGTAAATATGCTATTAAATTATATTGTGATAATGCTACAGTGGTGACCCTTTAAAAGGATCCAATGTCACATAAAAAGAAAAAACATATACTTCAAAAGTATTACCTTTTGAGATATTTTTCTCAAAGTGTCAAGGTCATAGTAAGAAAATTTTTTGTGGAGAACATGATAGACCCATTGACTAAAACCTTATCTCAACATAAGGATAAATATCATATGAGATCCAGTATATTCAAATTTATTAATAGTTGGTTTTAATCCAAGTGGGAGTCTCTTTGAGTTGGTGTCCCAAAACTAATTAATTTGTACTTTTTATTACCTTTATTTTCAATGTATTTAATATTAATAAAATTATCATATGATGAGTGTTATTTTTCATAACATTAATGTGATAATGTCCTTAGATTATCTGTCACATAAAAAGGGTGTAACTGTTTCCTGCTGTGATTAGAACCTTGAAATGCTATGATGATATTCTTAAATATTTGTTCTATGGATGGATGAATTCTATTATACAAGAAACAGATGATACAAATTATCAAATGTTGGAGGCTTATAATATATTTAGACTTATTATCATAAATTTTACACTTGGTGATCTCTAAGAGAGGAGGTTATGAGAATAGGATCACCTGTAATAATTCCACATATTATACGTTTCATTAGATATTCCTATCTGTGAATGTGTGAATTGATCCTTAGACTTGATATTATTATTAATGCATATCATGTGTTTCATACTTAGATGTATTGAAGAAAACTGTAATGACATATGTCCATGGTGAAATATGACATGTTGGGCATGCCACGAGTGATTTGATGCTAATCAATAAGTAAAAAAAAGATTTTATCCTTCTGAGTTAATGAAAATAAATATCTCAGACCCTTTGATTAAAATGAAACTTTCTAATTAAGTCTTTGACCATGGAAGTTTTATCAACATGTTCATTTTTGGAAAAGTTAAAGAATGATATATCAAACATATGAGTTGATGGTACTAATAATGCAACCCACTTAATGAGATATTGAGAAAAAATGATTATATTACACATTGATTGTTCTTATGAGGTCATTATCGTCGCAACATTAACATATTTCTCTATGGGTACTTAGACATATTTTTTGATGTTGATCTTGAACATTAGTTTAGTTGACCAAATTTCACTAAGAAAGAGACCTAAAGAGCCACAAACAAATTAAATGTCTTAAATATTAATAAATTTCTTGGTATTAACCATTTAACTAATTAGATGTCTTACCATATATACATATTCCCCCCAGAACCTCTGTATATTAATACATTTCATTGTCATATCGACAATGGAATACTTGTTGATCTCAATTGTCTATCAATACGCGGCCCATGTTTCCTAATAATTATCTCATGCGCTTCCACCTCAAGTTTGAGGGCATGGACTAGGGTGGTTAAAATAAATGAGTGTGTAGATCCCGAATGTAATAAGGCGTACACCCAAGTAGAATATATGGAGATGATACCCCGCACAACATCTAGCTCGATTAATTCTAAAAAATCTGAAACATGTATAGCAGCCCAAATTTTTCTTATGTGACCATTACATCAGTTCTTCTTTCTTGTTTTAATAAGAGTTCTTTCCCATCAACTTGTTCAAAAAAAGATAATAGTGATACAATCCATGATCCAATGATTTATTATCTTGGGTAAATTAGGCTAATACATCACTTGTACATAATATAACTTAAACATTATTTATACCATTATTTATCATCCAAAAATCTCTCACATTCTCCTTAACACATGTAATCACCTAAGGATATACATCAAAGAGATGGGTGACCTAAAAACTAAGTAAGGGGAGTAATAAGGGACATAGATCAATAATATATTGGTGAACATAATCAACATCATCACATCATAAGAATAGGATAATCATCATAATCATGCAGAAAACATTTGATAAAGACATAAAATGTGACATATGAATAATAATTAAATATCATAACATAGTGGTCAAATACCAAACATAGTTGTTAACAAATCTAGCAACATGTTCATGCATAAAATATGTGCATAAATCATAACATCATGATTGTGAATAAATCTAGCACCATGTTCATGCATAATACACATAATTTCTTTAGATATATAACATTAACCAATGAATTGGAGATTTATATAATTATGGGCTTACCCATCATATCATAAAACGCTGATAATCATGCATGACACAAGGAAAGGAAACTTATAGTCCGAAAATAAACCCTTGTAAAGGAATGAATTTCATAAAGGATTTGTAAATCATAATTTCATGAATAAACTTTTGGGGTTCCCAAATGAATAAGGGAAGTCATTTTTTCTACAAAACATCATTTTTCTTGAGTGGATAAGAAATAACTAAAGTGGATCCAATGAAATGTTTTTAGAAATTAATGTATTTTTGAAAAAGACTTGTAAATAGATTAGAAAACATTTAGAAAGTGTGGGAACATGTATATCATCAAAAAGAAAATGGAAAGAATAGTGAAATGAAATTTTAATGAAATTTTAATAATATACATATAGAAAATAATGTGAAAGATGAGATAACCCAAAAAGGAGTTTGGGTTCATGAATCCCTTTACCTTAAGTTCCGCTTTATTTTTTCTCTTTTTCGTCTCCTGGATGATAAACTTAGGTTTAATAATACATGTAACCAGAAGATTATTTTTTTCATTTATTTCACTTTTGATCCATTGTAATTATTGGAAACTATGTTATAATATTATTTGTTAAACATAAATTGTTTTAATATCATGATTTCATTAAAGTATTTAGTCTTGTTTCTATTTCACTATTTTTATTCATGGACATTTATACATAAGTAAAATTAATTAAATAAGATTAGAATACATGAAATTAAATATTTATATATTATATATATTTCATACTGTCCATCCATAAAGGTGGTGGTGGTCAGAGAGTTGACAATGTGTTCGCAGGCTCTTAACTGACCGTTGACGGGGCATTGTCAAAAGTGAAAAAAATAAAATCTTGACATATAAATATGTCGTAAATATAGTAATTACATCTGTATAAAATTTTAATATAATGTTATCATACTAAAAAAAATTTAAAATATTTTTTTTAAAAGGAATATAGAAAAATAGAAAGAGAAGAGGAAAATGCGAAGAAGTGTTGATGAAAACTTACCTTCTTTTTAGTGTTTCTTATTCTCTATGATACTAAAACCCTTGAATTCTTAGAGTTGAATGACTCCCAAATGTCCCTAAGAATTATAAGGGGCCAAATGGAATGAATTTGGGTAGAGTTTTTACTTTGGTAAGTAAGGTAGCTGTAGTTTTCCAAGGGGAGGGGGGGTATTTATACTTGAGGAGATGAGTATTTTAAAGATAAAATATTAAATATAATATAATATTTAAGATAAACTTTTGAATAATATAATTTTTGAAATTATGAAATATATTTGAATAAAATTACATGATTTTAGGTCTTAGAATCACTTTATAATTCAAATTTATTATTCTAATCAAAATAAAAGGAGAAAAATGAAAAAATGTTTATTCAAAGGGATACTTAATACTTTTAGGCTTTGGTAAATACTTTTTAGGTTTGGAAATTAAGTTTATTATTTTTAAATGAACCATATATCATATTAAATTAATTTTGGTCTGAAATAACCAATTTATCATTTATTAATTTATCATTGTGTCATCATTGTGTCAAAAAACACGTTGTATTAGAAAAACAGTATTTTTACTATTCACCTAAAATTGAAGTATTTCAGAAAATTTCTAAAAAATCAACCTTGGATAATGTTTATGTGATGATTCTAAAAATGAAATTCATTTTATAAAAATAATTCTATAACATAGTTAATTTAAATTTTTAATATAAAAATTACGAGTTTTTGGCAAAATACATTAAAATACAATTTATTAAAAATGTGTTTATATTTTCTTTATGTTTTTAATATTGATTTTTTATTTATGGGATTATAATATTTATATTTTCTTAAATTACTAATTTTAAATATTATTTATATTACATTATATTATTTTTATGTCAAATTACTATTCCCAACAGTCAGGTTATTATTCCTAACGGCTAGGTTAGTATTTTGATGGTCACATTACTATTCCAGTGGTCATATTACCTCCTACAAAAACCTCTTCATTCCTTATTTCAACATTCACTACAATTCCTCTGAAGTTTCAATATTTTTATTTACTAAGATGTTTATTGATTTACTAATATTCTATTTCTTTTTAATAGTGTTGTTTATGGGGGTGATGATTCTAGAAGATTGGAAGGATCTGAATTTTCCCATTCTATTTTTCTTATTTTATATTTTGTGTCCCATTATAAAGTTAGAATTTTAATGGGTTTAGTTTCTGAATAATGTAATGATCTCTATTAGTGAAATAAAGTGTTGTTAGTTTCTCTATGTGTTGTGTGCATATAATAATATATAATACAATACAACACACATATATTTAGGAAACAAATATCACTTATAAAATATAGGTTGTTACATTGTTCCCCAATTTAGAAATTTCATCCTTGAAATTTCAACTCATATTTTGGGTTGAGAATAGATGATAGTGCTCTTATTTCATTGTTTTCTCTAATTCCCACATCGCCTTTTCATATTTATGGTTCCACCACTACACTTTGACAAGGTGAGTTGTCTTGTTGCAAAGAACTTTGTCTCTATAGTCCAGGATCTTCACCGACTTCTCCTCATAAGAGAGGTTGTGTTCCATTTGTACCGCCTTTGGATTCAGTACATGTGAGGGATTGGGTATCTACTTCCTCTAGATAGACACATGGAACACATCATGAAATTGAGATATGTTTTGTGGAAGTTTTAGATGATAGGCCACTGCTTCTATGAAATAAATGATATCAAAGGGTCCAATACAGCTAGGGCTAAGATTAACTTTCTTTACAAACCACATGACTATCTTCCATGGTGATAGTTAAAGAAAATCTTTGTCTCCAACTTTAAACTTCAAGTCCCTTTGATGGTTGTCAACATTGCTCTTCTATCAACTCTGATCAGCTTTTATATGTTTTTGGATGACTCAAACCTTTTATATATCTCTTGCGTAAGATCATGTCCAAGTTGCTTTCGTTCACCAACTTCATCTAAACAAGTAGGAGTTATACATCACTTCGCATACATGGCTTCATATGGATCCATTTTAATACTCGAGTGGAAGTTGTTGTTGTATAAAAAATAAACTAATGAGAGATGTTGATCCCATCCTCCTTTAAATTCCATTGAGGAGGATCTCAAAATATCCTCAAGTTTTTTAATGTTCCTTTCATATTGGAAATACATTTTGGGGTGATAAGCTGTACAAAAATTCAATTCAGTATTCAAATCATGTTGAAGGCTTCTAAAGAATTTAGAAGTGAACCTTGGATCATGATCATAGATGATTGAAATTGGTTCCTTGTGCAGCCTTACCAATTCCTTTACGTATATCATAGAAACTTTTTCAAGTGATAAATCTTCTTGAATAGCGATGAAGTGAGAAGACTTGGTGAGTCGATCCACCACAACACATATTTCATTGCATCCTTTGGATGTCTTCAGGGGACTAGTGAAAAATTATATGGTGATGTATTCTTATTTCCATATGGGTATGGGAAATAGTTTCATCATCAACTTTGACTTATATCGCTTTCCTTTACCTTGCTGACAAACCATACACTTTGAGGTGTACTTAATGATTTCTTTCTTCATGTTGTCCCACCAGAAGTGCTCTCAAAGATCACTATACATCTTGGTAATTTTAGGATGGATAGAGAATGATGAGATATGTGCACTATTCAATAGCTCTTTCTTTATATTAGGTGATATATAAACACAAATCCTAGCTATAAACTCAATGATGCCATCTTCATCGATGTGGGATTCATGATGCTTCCCCTCCTTTACTGATTCCATCTTCTTTTGAATATCCAGATCATCCCTTTATGCCTCATTTATTTCTCTTGTATGGGTGGTTGGGAAATATTTTGGGAAAGGTAGAATGTATTACCTACTATTATGATTTCAAGATCCATCATTTTCATGTCCATGAAGATAGGTTATTTATCAATCCATATCATGGATAGAGTAGCAGGTTCTTTCCTGCTAAGGTTACCTTGTTTTCCTTTCCAAAATGGTAGTGCATAGAGAAATCGTAGTCCTTGTTTAGATATAACCATCATTATTGATGCGCATTTAGCTCCTTTTGTGTGAATATATACTTTAGAATCTTTTGATCTATATGTATTTCACACTTATCACCATAGAGGTAGTGTCCCCAAATCTTCAAAGAAAATATCACAGCTACTAACTCTAGAGAAAGCATCGGGTAGTTATCTACATGAATTTTCAACTATCGTAAGACATAATTTATCACTTTATCATTCCACGTGAGTAAAAAACCTAATCCTTTTATTGAAGCATCACTATATACCACAAAAACTTCTCCACTTGATGGTAGTGTGAGTATAGGCGGAGTGATTAGCCTTTTCTTGATCTCCTTAAATATTTCCTCGCATTCATTGGTCCATACATACTTCACCCCTTTCTATGTCAACATAGTTATTAGGTTAGACAATCTTGAGAAATTTCTCAAAAAATCAGTAGTACCCAGCTAATTCAAAAAAATGGATTTTTGTGACACTTGAGTGTCTAGGCCATTTCTCAATTGCATTTTTTAAGGGTCTACAAAAATTCCCTCACTTTTGATCATGTTCCCTCAGAATGTGACTTGCTGCACCCAAAATCCACACTTACTAATCTTAGCATAGATTTTATCCTTCCTTAATGTATTCACCACAATCCTTATATACTCTTCATGTTTCTTCTTGATCTTGGAGTAAATGAGAATATCATCAATAAATACTTTCACAAAATTTTCAAGGTAGTTTCTGAAGACTCTATTCATCAAATTCAAGAAAATTTTCCAAGGTAGTTTCCAAAGGAGATTAATGGTATTCCTTTAATTGGTACAAGAGTGTATTATGACTCGAAATATAGAAATATATTTCCTTTTCTCGATAGTTGATGTGAGATTTATATAATGAGAGTTAATTCATGCCCAATATAGTGTCTAATTCTACCAAGAGAAGGATTACAAGATTTTTTATAAGAATCTTCTCACATATGCTAACAGAAGATTACAACACTTGATTTGTATTGATCAAACCACAAGGTGTTTTTATAGATATTTTTACTTCAAGGAATTGGGGTTGTGATTTAACAATTTTATTAAACTTGAAGGATATAAAGGAATATGTAGAACTAGAATCAAATAAAACTGTTGTTATTCTTGAGTGTAGGAAGTGTACCTTCTATGATTTCATTTTTATATTCCACCTCATTGATAGTGATGACATAAGATTTCCCTTTTTTCTTCATCTTTTTTGGTGGTTGTTGACATTGATTACCCTCGATGACCTATGTTTTAGTGTATATACTTTCATAGTGTCCTTGCTCCCTATATCTAAAGCATTAAACCATGGATGGTTCCTTATTTTCCTCTATCATGTTGGTTGGATTATTCGTATATCTTTGGCATTCATGAGTTTTTTGTCCTTCTCTTTTGCACTTAGAACATTTCACCGTCTCTTTGTGACAATTACCAAGTTGTTTCTTCCCAAATTTTTGACATGTGTGTGGTTGGATCTTCTTTACAATTTTTTCATTCGATTAACCAAGATGAAACTCCATATTTAATTTCTTATCTCCATAACCATGAGACCATTCTCCAAACACTATATCTACTTTGATAGCACATAAAAACAATTCTTTATAACTCTCAGAGTCTCAAATAGATAGATCCTTTTATAGGTGTGGATTTAAACCACTGAAGAATCTATATCTATTATTATATCATTGTTGATAAAAAACACGAGGTGTATCTTTCAATCCTTGAGAAAGTTGTCTCATAATCCATCACTGATTCAACCTACTTTTTCATAATCTCTATGAATTCTCCTTCCATACTTTTTTGAAGATTTCTAGGTAAATACTTATTAATAAATAACTTCTTAAAGTCTTCACACTCCATTTCTTCCATTTCATCATTCAGCTTGGTATTCTTTATCAAAACCGACCATTGATCAACCTCTCCATCCAAATAATAAGTTTACAGAGTAATCTTCTCCTTCATAGAATAATGGAGCACAAAAAAGATATTCTCTATTGAGTTAACCCACTATTCCATGACAAGTGGATTGGAAGACCCATTAACTGTCGATGGTCGTTGTCATATGAAAGTCTCAATGCTAGTTATTCCTTGGATAAAGGTGGTTGTTCCACATGATTCAGGTTGTTGTTCATTAGCTAGAGACAGTTGGGTAAGCATTGAAATGAAGTTTTTAACACCACCTACCATGGAATTGATGATGTCGTTCAGGCAATCGCTATATTGTTCCTTGCATAAGTTTTTGGTTTGGTTTCTCTTGGTTTCCACCATGTTCTAAAATAAAAAAGTTTTGAACAAATATAATTCAAAAAAGAATGAATAAATAATTTATTTTTTTGTAAAAATTAATTCTAAAGTCATATCATATGGGATACCTATGTTTAACATAACCTTGTTCAAATATGATATTTCTAGGATCATGTACTTTAATGCTTCTCTAACTTTTAGAGGAACAATTACCATAGTTATTTATCCTTAAAAATAGTTTATATTGAGTTTGTGATTAACTGAAGCATATTCCCTGAAAGTTTCAAACATGGTATACAATAAGATATCTTTGTCGTGCACCAAGTGTTGATTGATTCAATGACCAATCCACCTTTTTCGAGGTTATTACCCCTATGTAAAACTATGTCAAATCCACATTTACTTGTTATATCCAAACAAATATTTCATTTCTCAGAAACCATGCACTCTTATAATTTACCAAAACTTAAGATGCTTACTTATATTTAGAATTATCCTTATGGTTTTCACTAACATTTTCTAATATTAATTCCCAAATTAAATAAACCGTGCTCCGATACTAAATCTATAGTGACCTAACATTTTCTTACGTGACTATTACATCATTTTTAAGTTAAACAACATAATAGTGATAAATTCTAGGATCTAAAGGTTTATCTTGGAAAAATTAGGCCTTTACATCACTTGTACATAATAAAACTTAAAAAATATTTAAATTCTTCTTCTTTGTCTTCATAAAAGCACTCACATTATCCTTATTAAATTGATTATTTGAGGATATACATCAAATAAAGGGGTGAGCTAAAAGCTCAGTAAGGGGGGAATAAGGGGAATTAATCAATAGTATATGGGTGATGATAATCAACATCATCATATCATAAGCATAGGATCATCATCATAATCATGAGAGATACATTTGATAAATACATGGAATGTGGCATGTAGGGCCCTAATTTTCTAGTAAGTTACCCTTTCTTTATGATTTTCAAGTATGTAAAGTATATGGGGTAAGTTTGGGAAGGTTTAGGGAACTTTTTGGAATGTTTTAGGGGATTTTATATAGGTTCATGGTTTGAGCATGGTTTGGGGAAAACCATGAAACACCTATAAAAAACCGTGCATAGTGAGATAGAGGCAAATGGGATGGTGCATAGGTTGCACACGGTTTTTCCAAACCATACGGAAGCCTAGGAGAAACTGTGTCATGTTGTGCATATACTGAATAGTGATATTTGGAATGGTTGGTGCATTATTTTTTAACCATATGATCCAACCATATGAGGTCTCCCTTAAGAAATAGGCAGGAGCATGGTTAGCACAAAATTTTCCTTACCATGTGACTAAACCATACGTAGGTCAAAAGTTAGATCCTAAATTTGTGGATCTAATGCGTTTTCACCTTTATAGGCTTCGTTTTTTCCCCAAAATGGTCCAAAATCAGGATTTTTCTCTCTTAAAAATTGGAGAACCTCTCCCAATAGAATATGAAGTGATCTAGAGTCGTTCCTTGGTGCATTGAATCTCGATTCATGTGGTAAGTCTTTGTTCTTGATTATTCTTGATGAGTTTCTTAGATATACTTCACCTTCTCTCTCAGATTATTAGATCTACGCCTGATTTTGGTATATCTAAGGTTGTGGATGCCAAAAATGATTATATATGTCCTTGTTAATTATATAGGAAGATATCTAAGGTCGGTTTGTGGAGTTTCAACCTAGTTTTGTGACGTTTTTCATGCGATTTATAATTTCTTCCAAAACTCTTGAGGTAGGTGGCTTCAATCTTAACTCCTTTATTTATAACAAGAAGGCTTAGTTTCAAATTAGTTTAATTTATTGGTTTTTATTATGAAATTGTGGTGAAAATGATGTTATAAATCCTCTTTAGTGACAATTTATGGTTTTTTGTGAAATTTTGGAATCGTGGAAATTGGTTATACAAAGTGATTTGGTTTCTTGATTCTAAAATTTTTATTTTAAAATATGGATTTTTTGGATTCTTTAAATGGATTGTTGGAAAGGTTTTCAATAAAAATGAATTTTTTTATTGAAATTGTTTAAAATGGTTTGGTTGAAATGGTTTTGGCATACATGGTTTTTTTGTGAGTTCATGTTTGATGTGCCCCTGAATAAGGGATGTTTACCAGTGGGGTACAAGGTATGTAACCCTGGATCAGAAGAGTGTATCAGTGGGACACAAGGTGATTGGATGAGAGACCGGTCATGAGTATGGAACTATCAAACAATCATGAATGTGTAAGGTGTATTGTAAACCATGGGATGGTTATGCCAAAATAGAATGTTAAATAATTTAAAGAGTTGTTTATGTGATTTACTTAGGAAATAAATTTATATAAATTTTGTGTATATTTTGATATAAAATGTTATAGAAATTGTTTTATATAAATTTTTTTATATAAATGTTTCTAACATGTTTTGTCCTAGTGGAGTTAGTTGAGAAGTAATCGGGGAAAACCTAATGAGTTTTAGTACTCACCTCTACTTTGGAACTTTGGTGCTTTCGTAGATGTCATCTATCAAGATACGAGTAAAGGTAACATATCACACATATTTAGTACTACTTTATGATACTTGGGTTATTTTTTGGAGTTAGATCTTGGGGAAAGTGGATCTTTGGAGTCATGTGGTTGTCTTTGATTTTTAATAGTTTGTCTTATACTATTTATTTTGTTGTCAGTTTTCTTTCTGTTGTGGTACTAATTGGTTGGTTTTGAAATAAATTAAATGTTTGGGATTTATTTCATCTTTATCATACATCATGTAGTGTTTTATTTGGTTATGGTTTTTTGGGTTGTTTATATTCAAATGGAAAATCATCCCCAAAATTGTAATTGAATCCATTTAGCATTTATTGTGAGCCTTTGGTGTCTTGGGGATGTCTCTTAATACCAAGTAACATCCTTCCACCTTATCAAGACAATGAGGATGGGTAGAATGATACATGGCATGTGCATAATAATGAAACATCATAACATAATGGTCAAATACTACACATAGTTGTGAACAAAACATGCATCATGTTCATGCATAACATATGTTCATCAATCATAACATCATGATTATGAACAAAACTGTCATCATGTTCATGTATAATAAACATAATATCATGAGATATATCACAATACCCAATACATTTGAGTTATTTATAATTTTGAGCTCACCTGTCACATCATAAAATGCTCATAATCATGCATTATATATATAAAGGAAACATATAGTCATGAAATAAACCCATGGAAAGGAATGAGTTTCATAAAGGATTTATAAAATATAATTTCATGAATAGACTTTGGGGTTCCCAAATGAGTAACAGAATTCATATTTTGGCATAAAACATCATCGTTATTGAGTGGATAAGAAATAATTTAAGAGGAGTCAATGTGATGTTTTCAGAAATTAATGTCTTTTTGAAAAAGATTTGAAAATGGATTAGATTTTTTTTTGAAAGGGTAGGAACATTTATATCCCTGAAAAGAAATTGGAAAGAATAGTGGAAGGAAATTTTATGTATATTTTAAGAACATCCATATAGAAAATAATGTGAAAGAGATGAGAGCCCAAAATGGAGTTTGGGTTTGAGATTCCCCTTACCTTAAATCCTACTTTATATAATCCCTTTTCCACCTTCTGAATAATAAACTTAGGGTTATTAAAACATGTAATCAGAAGTGGATTATGTTTATTTATTTCATTATTTATTCATTGTAATTATTGAACTCTATTTTATAATAATCTTTATTAAACGTAAATTTTTTTGATATCATAATTTCTTTAAATTATCCCATCTTATTTCAATTTCCCTATTTTTTTCAAGTATATTTATACATAAGTAAAATTAATTCTTGAATCTTAGAAAACATGAAATTAAATATTTAAATATTATATATATTTCATACTATCCATCCATAATGATGATGGTAGTCATAGAGTTGACAATGTCTTCATAGGCGGTTAACCGACCGTTGACAGGACATTCTCAAAAGTGGAGAAAAGATAAGCTTGACATATAAATATGTCATAAATATAGTCATTATAGTATTTTAACATTTTTAATATAGTTAACATCCTACTCAAATAATTTTAGAATATTTTAGTTTGAAAGGAATAGAGAAAAATAGTAAGAGAAGAGGAAAATGTGAATAAGAGTTCCTGAAAACTTACCCTCTTCTCGATGTTGTTTCTTCTCTATGAAACTAAAACCCTTAAATGATTAGATTTGAATGACTCTATAACGCCCCTAAGGATTCTAAGGGGATTGAGGGAAGGAATTTGGGTAGAGTTTTGACTTTGGTAAGTGAGATAGTTTTGGTTTTCCAAGGGGAGGGGGAGGAGGTATCTACACTTGAGGAGATTAGTATTTTAAGTTTGAAGTATTAAATAAAATAAAATATCCAAGGTAAAACATTGAATAGTAAATTTTTTGACATTGAAATATATTTGAATAAAATAACATTATTTGAGGGCTTTGAATCACTTTATAATTCTAATTTATCATTTTAATCAAAAGGAAAGGAGAGAAATGAAAAAATGTTTATTTAAATGAATACTTTAGACTTTTAGGCTTTGGAAAATAATTTTTAGGTTTAGTAATTAAGTTTATTATTTTTAAATTACCTATACATCATATTAAATTTATTTTGATTCAAAATAACCAATTTCTAATTTATTATGTCATTATTTCATCATCATTATTTCTTAAAACATGTGGTATTTGCAAAACATTATTTTTACTATTCACATAAAAATTGAAGTGTTTTAGAAAATAATCAAAAAATAACCATTAGAAAATTTAAACATAATTATTCTGAAAATTATATTCATTTTATCAAAATAATTTTCTAACATAGGTAATTTTAATTTTTAATATAAAAATTACGATTTTTTCATGAAAAAAATTAAAATATATTTTATTAAAAATGTGCTCATATTTTCTTTGGATTTTTAATCTTGATATTTATTTTATAAGAATATAATATTTTTTTCTTAAATTAATCATTATAAATATTATTTACATTACATTTTTTTCAAATTACTATTCCCAATGATCAGATTACTATTTCAATGGTGAGGTTATTATTCCACCGGTCACATTACTATTCCAATGGTTATATTGCCTTCTATAAATACCTATTAATTCCTTCATTCAACATTCACTACAGTTCCTCTCGAGGCTCAATATTTTAATTTTCTAATATTTTAGTTCATTTAATAATATTATTCTTCATTTATAGTGTTGTTCGTGGGGGCGATGATTCTAATCGATTAGTAGGATCTGAATTTTCCAATTCTAATTTTATTATTTTATATTTTTTGTCTCATTATAATGTTTAGAATTTTCATTGTATTAGTTTTTGACTAATATAATGATATATATTAGTGAAGTTTTGTTAGTTTCTTTATGTGTTTCATGTGTATAATACTATATAATATAATATAACACACATTTATTTAAGAAAAAAATATCAATTGTAAATTATGGGTTATTATAGCATTCATATGACCGCGTCCTACTCTGCAACCTCTTTGTATCTGATGGAAATCACTTCCATGACCACACATTTCTCTCTTTCCCTGAGGAAGAGGAGCATCACGAGGTTTTCCTCTGCTTTCCCCCCATCTCCTCTCTGTTGATAAAAAAAGTTGGAGCACCTTGTTGCTACTGCTGCTGAGAATAATACTGTTACAATGGATGAGACTAAAGAAGGCCACTAACCCTATACCGATTTCTAAGGAAGGTTGTGCACTTAGGCTTCTGATTACCATGAACTCCACATGAAAAAAAACACATCCAATATCTTAGACTCTTGACAAATCCTACCAGACCTTCGAGGTTCTTTGTAACTTGAGTTGATTCTTCTTCCAAAAATCTTTATTGAACCTACTCAACCTCCATATTATGAACACTTCCCATTTTTTAGTCTTGAACTTATCTAAGTTTAAATTTTCCCCCATTAGCATCTCAACCTATGTGTTTCTTTTCAACAAAATCGGTATCCCATGCCTACAAATACTTTTTGTTTAGTTGGGTTATGGAAAATATATCCCCATTTTTCCTTGAGGTAACTAAAAAATAAACATTTAGATGACTTGGGGCCAAGCTTATCAGAATTCAAACTCCATAGAAGTGTTTTTTCAACCCCAAAGCCTTATAAGAGACATTTTGAGATGTTTCCCCATCCATATCATAAATGGGGTATTTATGACTACTTTATATGGAATGAGGTTAGGTAGGAATGCATCAATTTTTAGAGAATAACCTAAAAATTTAACAAGAAGGTAACATAGACTCATCATTAATAGGACCATATAAAAAAAATTATGACTCTTAATCTCAGACAGACCATTCCATTATGGTGTTCTTGGAGGATTGAGTTGTGAAACAATTCCATTATCCCTTAGATGAGCAATGAATTCCTAGATTAAGTATTCACCGCCCCAATCCGATCAAAAGATCCTTATATTTTTGCTCATTTGATTTTGTACTTCGTTTTATTACTATTTGAACTTTTCAAAAGTTTCATACTCATGTATCATTAGAAACACATATTTATACTCTCTAAATTCATCAGTAAAGGTAACAAAGTACTTAAAACCACTACTTTCTTGTGTACTCATTAGTCCACACACATCACTTGGAATGAGATCCAATATTCCAGTAGCCCTTTCACCGTCTCCACTAAAAGGTGTTTTGGTCATCTTTCCTAATAAAAAATATTTTTATGTATCAAACGATTCATAATCGAATGGTTCCAATAATAAATCTTTACGGAGTCTTTTGATGTGTTTCTCATTTATGTGTCTAAGGAAACAATTCCAAAGGTAGGTGAGATTAGAATCAATCTTTACCGTCTTATTCTGAACATTATAGACATGATTATTGTGAAACTGCCACTTTGTGAAGTCTTGGTTTTTTTATGCATCTTAAGTCATGTGGTGGTTTTCATTGGATTTGGGGAGGAACACCACACCATGGGAGTGGTCGTGGTGTTGTAGGGAGATCTATGTGGGTTTCCCTTGGTGTGAGGAACACTACGCATAGGCCTACATGCATTTTATTGGTCATGGAACATGGCATAAGGGTAATCCATGGTTCATGTAAGGGTAATTCTAGTTTCACATAAGGGTCAGTCTCCACTCAAGTGAAGGTCACTCGGATTTTTCATAAGGTCATCCACAATGTGTCAGGGTCCTTTCTATAGCTTGCATAAGGGTGAGTGTTTTGATCTATTTTTGTGGTGCTGAGTGCACCAAAATGAGTGAAACGACCAGGGTGGATGTTTCGGCTGTGGTGGTTCCCCTATGAAAAATAGGGACATCTCCATGGTTATAACATTGGTCATGGTGGAACTTTTTTATGGTGTGGTTGAGCACTGCAGACGAGCTGGAAATGGCAAGGGAGATTCTCCCACTCTATAGGTTTAGGTGTGGTGGGTATAAATGGTGATAGAAATCTCTTTTCACTGTGGTGTTTCCCATGGTGGTGGTCAAAGTTGATTTAAATGATTGAAACGGTCGTCGGGCTTTGGGTGGGGGAGATGCATGTTTGAAAAGAAAATCATGTGTGATTTTTTGGTGAATATTTAATATGATTTTTGACTCAATTAAATTCCATAAAAATGATCATTCTTCCTCTTTCTATCCCTGGTGATCAGAGCTCACGAACCATACATTCTGGAGGTAATTTATAGGTGATTTTCATCCCACCCAATATATCCTTTAGGATTTTACTAGACAAGTGTGGTCAAGGTAGTGTGTGTAAACTGGACCATATGTTTTGGGGTGCATCCATATCTTGCATGTGTGGGATTTGATTGGTTTAGACTTGTCTATTTATGTTGAACTTAAGGGGCATGTTGGGTTGACATGGGTTGGTGTGTGTTCATGATATATATATATATATAGAAGAGGCCTTATTGATCTAAAATTGGATATCATGCCATATGGGGAACATTGGTATCTTACTCCACCAAGTGACTATTTTGGTCAGAGTAATGATGTTCCACTCTTGAGTTTGGGTTTGTTCTGGGAGTTCTGCTTTTGTGGGGGATGCATGCATGGATTTCAGTTCATGGCATGGGTGTGAGTTATGACATGGGTGGTTTTGAGGATACTATGGATTTCAAAGTAAAATATAATTTTGGTGTGAGTTACTTGATTTTCTTCGCTTGTTTATTATATTATGCTTCTCTCCTATTTTATATAAATTGTAAGCTAACTTTTCCTTGTTTAAGTGGTGTGTGCGAGGAGTCTCTGGTGAATTGCCTATCAAGTTGGTATACTCACCTACTGTATATGCACTTTGGTGTATATGAAACTATTGTTATTTATGATACGGTTAAGGGGGAGACCTATTACATGATAGCGGGATGTTTTGATGCTTTGGACTATATTGATGTTGGGATCTTGGTGGTAGTCATCATATGGAGCATGGGAGTGTGCCATGTAGGTCGGTTGTCTTTCATTTTGGTTATTTTAGTCCTATAGTCTTTTTATTATCGTTGGTTGTTTCACTTTGATTATTTTTGATGGATATGTTATGTATTAGACTTTGTCTTGTGTTGATATATGCATCAAATTTTTTTTTCTTCGAGATGTCTCTTGCAGGTTGTTAGGTGCAAACTTAATCCCACATCGGTTTCTGCAAGGAATGGTGGTTGACATATAAGCTTGGATGAACTACTCTTATCACCAATTATTTTTAGGATGAAACCCTATAATAGATATGTGTTGAGCAAGGAAGGACTAAGCTAGCAAGGAATTTCACCCATCAAGTGGCATCAAAGCCAAGTTGTGGCCCAAGTGTGATGTGGGTGGCCAATTCCAAAACTAGTTTGAGAACAATAATGATGAATCAAGGTGGATCATGTGGATCCATGGTTGTGCTTTGTGTCAAAAGTTCATCTGATAATAGTGGTCGGACAACATGTTGCGATGAAGGGAGAAACAACAGTGCAAGTGAAAAATGATGTGGATCAGATGGATTATCATTGAAGGGGAGGCCTAGATGTGTGGGATTTGGTTTGATGAGAGGATTTTTTGGTGAAATCATAATCCCACGTCATTTTTATGAGGAATAGTGAATAACATACAAGTTTGGTTGAATTACCTCTCTTATCACCAATTTGTTTTAGGATGGAACCCAAAAAGAGCTTATATGTTGGTCCCTGAAGGTCTGGGCTAGTGAAGAATCTCCCCCAATATAGGTTTTTTTATATGTAAGGTAAAATAATCCCCCACAATTTGGTAATGATCTTGACATTTATTGTTAGTCTTTCGTGTCCACGAGACGTTATCTAAGATCAGTGACACATCATCCCTACCCAAGACAGTGAGATGGGGTTGGGGTGCTACAATTATCCATATCTAGAATATATATACCATTTACTATACTCTCAATGCTATAAAACATTTAATTATTATATATGGAACAACTCTTGTTCTTAATAGTTCATGAAAATCTATTCATCTCCTAACAAGAAATAGAAATAAAATTTCAGTTTATGATGGGAATATAATAGAAGTTCTCCAATTCTAAGACTAATCCACTGGGTAGACTTAGATCATAAGTGTCATCCTCTAATGTTGCTCTTTATACATTACCTAAATGAAGATATACTTCTCTCTTCATCAATCTCCTCCAATCATCGAGTTTGTGTTTATCTATACAAATGTGTGACACACACTCGGTATCTAATACCCAAGAGTTAGAATTAGAGTAATTTATTTCTAAAACATTCACATTCATTGGTTCTGAATGATTTTCATTGAAAATGATTCTTATCCCTAGATAGAAATCTCTAACAATTCTGTAGGTAAAACCTATTAGAGATCTCAAAATGATTATCATGAAATAATCCATAAACTAAAATAGATACATATCTATATGTGAATATTATGTATTACATCCTTTCATCAAGGGATTTTAATGAAAGTAGTCCCACTAAAAAATGATGACCCTGAACATCATATCCATTTAGTGAGAAAAAAATCCATATTTCACTAGGTAATGAGTCTTCTTTATAATTCATCTCATCACTTAGTTATTTATTAAGAGAATCATCTCAATCATAATAGTTATGATTATTAGATTGTTGAGTGGATAACTCTTTATCCAAATCCATCATATGGATTCACTGAACTTTATTTTTCTGGTATCATAACTATTAGGGTTTCCTAGCTAAGTGTAACTTAAGGAAAACACAAAGAACAAGGACCTAACCATTAGGTTAACATTTTTACTATCTTTCCTTATACATGATAATCCAAGGGAACTCAGTTTTGGCATGAAATTTCCCTATTGGATGATCAAGGTTCGACAAGTGCTATTTTGGTTGGAATCTCACACTTAGTATTTGAGGGTTTTCCATTTAAAAATCTCATCCATTTAATATAAATCATATGTAATTAAATTCATAACTATTGTATCTCATAAAATCTTTATCTTCTCATGATTTATTCCTTTGTGTATGCATGGTTCTAACAATTTAGTTTTGGAATCTCTTTTCCATCCACCAAATGAATGTGTCTATACCACATTAATATGAAACTCTTTACACAACCCACATGTTTTTGTTACTTATCTAAAAAAATAATCCAATTATATTCATGTATTTCTAAATGCATCTTATGAATAAGTTATAAAAACTTTTCATGTAAATATATAGAGTTATATGAGATTGAAAATCTCTACATTATTAAGCCAAAAGCTACTGATATCTAACCCCCACCTTTCTAGTATAAGACATAAGTGTCCAGGCCATTTGGTAATCCAACATCAAGACCCTAACACCAAAGAGAATTCTTAAAAGATAATTCAATTCATGGTATCTATAACTCCTAATATGAAAAAACTATATTCATCAACTATTCCCAATATTATAAATACAAAAACAAATCAAGTTCAAGGTAGATGAAAATTAAATCTTATAGAGTTGTACCTAACATGTAATGAAATTCTCTATCTACTAGAAACAATTTATCACATAAATAAAGCACACTCATTATTCATATACATTAAACAATTTACTAAACATGAATATCAAAGGAATAAACTAATAAATTAACAATATTTATTTTCAAAAACATGAGAAACCAATATAAACATTTTCATATTTCATTTAGGTATGGGAAAACTCCTTTTATAATGCCTAAAATTTATAATTTATAATCAATTTACAAATTATAACCAAATTTATTAAAATATAATTTATTTTAAATTTTTTTACATGTCGTATTTTACAATGGATAATCATATCATCAATCCTAAAATATGACAAATATTGGTAAAATTGAGCTGCGTGTATATCGTATTTTAAGATACATATTAAATCAAATGCTAGGATTTTTGTAAGGGCCCGAATCCATGTGGACCGACCCTTTGCGTGTTTTCAAGGAACATGGTGCTTGGAGGAGGCTTGGAAGTGGTCTGGAGGGGTTTGGCTATGAAATTCTAAAAGAAAGGTGAATACACGATGTGTAGAGATTACACGCCATGTAAGTTTGGTTCAAGGATATTTAAGGGTGGTTCATGGGATGCTACATGATGTGTATATTTTCAGGGTTAAATAATAATAAGCAATGTGTTTTTCAACAAGATCTGTCCCTCGACATTTACATGATGTGTAAATGGTTTACACGTCATTTAAATCTCTTGTACATCAATTTTATAAATGTTTTAAGCTGCTTGGGTTTCTCAAAACCTATGACTGCTCTCATTTTCCAGTGTCCAGTGACTCCTCCCTTCGGTGTTTTGAGATCCCTTCAACGGGAATCAATCCTTAGGATTCCTTCTTCAAACTATGGTGACCCGAGTTGATCAAAGATGTGTTCCATCTTTATTTTCTTGTGGTTTTTCATAGTTTGATCTTGTTTCCCCCTATTTCTTATTTGCATGCGATCAAGGATGATATCCCCTATTTCTAATTGGGTTTTCATGGTTTTTTTGGGGTGGTTGTGCCGCAGCGGCCTAAAATGGATGTAGTTATTACACAAGAGGTGATCAGAGATCCGTAATGTGGTCTATTTTTGTGTGAAGAATGTTGACAGATCTTGAGGTAGGTGATTCATTTCTTGTCAATTTATTTATGTTCAATCATAAACTGAGCATGGTTTATCCCTTTAGATGGAAATAAAATTGACCTAATAATTATTGAAACGGATTAAGAAATTAGATAGCGATTTCATGTTTCCAATGTTGTTGCTTTATACTATGGTAGTGTTTTTCCTCTTGTTTATCAAGATAATGTGATATTTATGTCTTGATTTGTTATAATGTTTGTTTATTCTTTGGATTAGCATGTTGTTCTTCATGGAAAATTGGTAAAGAAAGTAAATCTGAAATTAATTGATAATTAATTAGATAAATAAATTAAAGAAGTTTCATGTTTGTAATCTGATGGTTAATGTAATTTGATGATAATCAAATTGATGCAATGAACATGTTTAATTGAAACTAATATACCATTTGATTAATGGAATTTAAAGATAATGTAAATCATTTTGATTCTTGATGATAATAATTGAAAAGAAATGTTAATTGAGAATGGTACTTCTCTAGGTTTTTTGAAACCAGAATAAATGTTAAGAGCATGTTTTTCTTTTGATATCTTGTTATATCTTGATGCCTTATGTTGCCCATAGTTGGAACATTTTAATAAATGAATTGGTTAATTCTGTTGAAAGTGGGTTCCCTAGACCCAACTTGTGGTGTACTTTGATTACCACTACATGTATGCATTTTGTTATATATACATGTGTTTATCTTTCCATAATAGTGTAGATACTTCTACATCCACTTTGTTTATGGAAATGTATTTAGATTACATGTCGTATCAAGGGGTTATAGAAGATCCCATATTATAATGAGAACCTAGAGATTTCATGACAGTAATCCTAAAGTAATGTTCTATGGTCCAGTTACATCATTCTAAAAGGAAACAGATGATGTGAAACTATTAGGTGTTGTGGGATCATAATCATTGCGACTTCATCTCATGAAGTTTGCACTTGATGATCTATAGTAGTTGAGATCATGAGGACATACCTGCATAATAGAAACACCACATGTTTCAGGTGTCATTGGTCGTTTCTATCTATGGACATGTGTAATGGTATCCAAACATGATATCATTATCAATATATGTCATTGAATTGCGTACATTGATGTAAGGATAAAACCATGGAAATGAAGTTGTGGTGGGGTAGTTTGTGGTGGGTACATCATTGGTGACATGAAATTGATTGAATTATTAAGATAGGATTTATCACTTCTGAGTTGAGGAAGAGATATCTCGGGCCTGGTTAATTAGGATGGTAGCACCTTCATTAAATCCATGTCCATGGTAGTGGAAGGTAAGGCCGTCCAGATAGATCAATAAATAAAATAAAGAAAGATAAATGATGATGACACTAGTGTGCATTCTGCTTTATTGAGATATTGATTATTAAGATATTATATTACATAGACCGTGTTCATAGGAAGGTAGTCGTTGCTTTGACTTTACCTTATCTCTATAGGGGCCTCGATGGGTTGCTAGACCCCACTCTTGGTCGGTGAATAATATTCACTACTATTGAGATAGGGGCCTAGAGGATCACACACTATAGATCTTTAAGAATATTCCCTATTTTGAATTCACAATACTCATTATTCATATTTCTCAGAGGGACGCATGGTTTCTCAGAGTCAAAGAAAAAATAAATTGAATTAAATTTAAGTACGGGGTATTAAATCGGTTCCACTGGATCTGACCATACGTCGATCCATTTCTGAATGGCCAGGTTACAACCATTTGAAAATTTTAATTGGATCTATGTCGTCAGTTTTAAGTTATTCAGATTATTATTTTTGAAGGAATTGTTTTTAATTTATTTATGTGTTCTTCAAAGTACCAAAATCCTCCCACGTTTTGGCCGCAATCTGGTCACCATAATTTTTATGGTGGGATTTTTTTTAGGAGTTAAATGAAATATATTATAATATTATTTTATTTCTCTCAATTTAAAAAAAGGAATTCCTTTAGACTTTTGGTGAAGTCACCTTATTTTTTTATATTAAAGTCTTTAGACTTTATAAATTTAAAAAAGGGGGGTAGACACCTTGACCCCAAATAGGTATTGTTTTTTACAAGAAAAGGGGTGGGGTTTGTTTTGTCAAAAGACAAAACATTTAAAAAAAATAGGGGGAAGGAAGACCCCAATGGGTCTTCTTCTAAGTGGAGTGTGATGCACACCCCCCCCAGAACCTTAGCCCTCCTCCCTCCCTTCTCCTATCGCAGCTGGACTAGAAGCGCCCCACGCCTCCCTCTGAGCTCGCCACTGCCGCGTCGACCTGCTTCCCCGGCTCTGCCTCACCGTCTCATCTGCATGGCACCGCTCCACCTCCCTCAGGGCTTTCCTGAGTTGCGCCATCCTAAAGGACCCTATCTCCCCCGTCTTAGCCAGACCACACCACCGTCATCTCAGTTGGACCACACCGCTGCCGCTGTCTCAGCCAAAGGACATCGCCGACACTGTCTTGACCGAAGGATGCCTCCATCGCCATCTTGTTCAGAGGACGCCATCGCTAGTGTTCCAAAGAAACATGCCTCTGCCACTCTCTGGTTGCGCCTCATAAAAAGAGTCTGTTTCCGCCTCTGCCTGATCACGCCTCGCAGGAGGACATTGCCGTTGTGGGGGTGTTGTTGGATCGGGTGGTCACACCACAGTCATGCTGCGGTCACACCGCAATTTGGCCTTGCACGAGTAAAAAACCCTCGTAGTAGTTAGCAGTCCTACTGGACTTCTTCCCCAGCCATAGGTAACCCCTATAATTTGATTTAATTAATTTAGTTTTTTAAATAAAATTAATTAGAATTAATTTGGGGTTTTAATATTAAGTAGAATCTAAAACATTAATTTAATTAAGATTAAATTAAATTAGTGGTTTAATTTATTTTTTTGGAATTAAAATTAAATTAATGGTTTAATTTAATTTTTAGAATTAAAATTAAAACAAACAATTGGAACTGATAAATAAATTAATTGAATTTATGTAAATTAATTGAATTTATTAGAACACCCTCGTACTATTTAAATTTATTACATATTAATTTTAATTTCTCTTTATTTATAGCAACTAGTCTTGAGCTAGTGACTGACCAGGGCATGTCTGGTTTTATTTATTTAATTATTTATTCAATGTGTGTGATGATTGTAATAATTAATTAGATAAATAACAGTCTTCTAATCATATTTTGATTCAAATATGTATAAGGTCCTGTGCATCCAATTTACTAGATGTATTTTGTACCCCTTGACCGCCTCACCTTTGCATGAGTATATTTTTTTTAAACAACGATCATATTCGAAGTCGTGGACCCTACCAAGTTGAGAAGGAAATCTAGATGGGAGAATAACACTATGCACTAAGGGAAAGCTCCAATACGAGTGAGGTTTCAACTCAGGTATGAAAGACCCTAAGTCAAGATTGATCTGTTATGAATCGATCATATTTTAATGCTCAAGACTAGTCAGATTGCATGATTTACCTTTATGTATTATTTATTGTTTTATGCGAGTGCGTGATTATTGATTGATCACATAGAATAGTAAACATGATAAAAATGCATAAAGATGTGACGAATGTATTTCTATTAGATGTTCAGTTGTGAGTGTGACTATCTAGTTTGAACAAATAAATTAAAAAGTATTATATTCATCAATAAATATCAAGATTCCTCAAAGATATATTAAGTCTTAATTCCTTCCATTACTCACATTTGAACAAAACTGGGTGTTTGGGCTGATCATCAGCCATAGTTGAGAGTGCCTCTTACTATCTAGGCATTTTCATGAGAGAACTAGGTCGATTTAACTAAAGTGAGTAGTTGAGGATTAGCCATAGCTAACTTGTTATCACTTTAGACGAAAGATGTTGAGGGAATCAGGTTCGGATTCCAAAATCTGAGACTTTACTCAACAATAAAAGGAACCACGAGTCAAGTGGTTGGCCAGTCAAGTGCCTACCTTGAAACCCTCCGATTAGTGGCATAGCCTTAGATTGTAGACTATGAGGGATGTTTTGAGGATCCTTGCCACTAGAGTACTCAAGCGATAGAGTACTCCAAATCTAATAGTGAGGTTTATTAAGATTATCTAAAATAGTGGGAGAAATTAAAATGATATGATAATTAATTAATCATAAATGTCAAAAGGTAATCAATATATAGTACTAACTGCTAATGTTTATCTGATGTAGATTTAAAATGGAAATCACCAACACCATAGGTACATTATCACAGTGATCAATTCTAGATAAAGAAAATATCCTGACCGACAATAACTTCTAGGAGTGGTACAAGCGCTTGTGCATAGTACAATGCCAAGAAAGAAAGTTATATGTGATAGAATCCTTAGTTCTTGATGAGCCTCCGGAGGGAGCAAGTATGGGGGAAAAAGAAAAATGGAAAATGCATGTAGAGGATGCACTTGATGTTCAATGCATCATGTTCTAATCCATGTCCATCCAATTGCAGAAAATTCATGAGGATAAGGATGCCTTGAATATGCTTTCACATCTCACAGAATTATATCAGGAGAGGAATAGACATGAAAGGTATGAGATCTCAAGTTCCCTATATAAGTGTAGACTAGTAGAAGGGAACCAATCCAGTCCTCATATACTCAAGATGATTGGGTATATTGAGAGGCTTGAATCCCTTGGATTCAAATTGAACCAAGAACTAGCAGGGGATCTCATTTTTCCTCTTTAACACCAATATTCTTGACTTTCATTGTCAATTATATCATGAATGATATGAAAAAGTTTCTCTGGAACCTTTTGGATTTAGTTTTCCAAGCTGACAAGGATATGAAAAATACCAATTCATCTGTCATTATGGTGAAAATAGTAAAAAAGGGAAAGGAAAAGGGGTCTAATGCCAAGACAAGACCAAAGACACCAATGCATCATCCTACAAAGAATCCAAAGATTTAGAGGTAGAGTAATGAGCAGGAATTTTTCTACTTTAGATGTGGCAAGAAAGGAAACTTGAAGAATAATTGCAGAGCTGGGAAGAAGTATCAAACTAATGCTTCTACTTTAGGTATTTTTTCATTGAATGAAATCTATATTTATCTACAAGTTGGGTATTGGATACGACATGTGTCTCACACATTTTTATTCATATATAGGAACCAAGTAGGTTCAAGAAGATTGAAAAAGGTGAAGTGGATCTCCAAGCTACAAATGGTGCAAGTTCGACAGCCTTGGCATTGGGATACTATCACTTAACCTTGCCAAGTGGTTTGGTTATAGTTTTAAAAAATTGTTATTATCTACCTTCTGTAACCAAGAACATAATCTCTATGTCGAGTAATGACACTATGGGCTTTTATTTCAAGTTTGGAAGTAAATGTTCTCTCTTTTATAGGTATAACTTCTGTTATGGTATGGAACATCTTAACAATGGTTTATACATACTAGAACTCAAGAACCCTGTAATGAAAATCAATGACAAAACTAACCAACATGACTCATATATCATCGGTCTATGGTACTTCATTCTAGGTCATGTAAACGAGAAGCGATTACGAAGATTACATCAAGAAGGGTTTTTAGACTCAGTACAGTTAGAACCCTCAGATGTATGTCAAGCTTGTTTATAAGGCAAAATGACCAAAGCACCTTTCTCAGGGAAGGGTGAAAGAGTCAATACAACACTGGAATTAATACATATTGATGTATGTGGTCCATTTATAGTATAGGAAAGGGGTGGTTTTTTATACTTCATTAATTTTACCGATGACTATAGCATGTATGGATATATCTACTTAATGTGGTATAAGACTAATTCCTTTCAGATATTTAAGGAATACCAAAATGAAGTAGAAAACCAACTTGGTAAGAAGATAAAAGCACTTTTCTCAGACTGAGATGGAGAATATCTTAACCAAGCTTTCATTGATCACTTTAAGGAGTGTGGGATAGTATCCCAACTCACCCCTCCGTATACACCACAATAGAATGGTGTTAGTGAAAGAAGGAATAGGACCTTGCTTGACATGGTCAGATCAATGATGAGTCATGCAACTCTTCCATTATCCTTTTGTGGATACACTTTGCATACATCAACATATACCCTTAACTAAGTACCAACTAAAGCTATATATGGGATTCTATACAAGTTATGATATATAAAGAAACCTAGTCTGACACACATACGTGTATGGGGGTGAGAGGCATTTTTCAAGACTTTACCAAGTGAAAAATTAGCATCCATAAGCACGAAGTGCATCTTTATAGGTTATCCTAAGGAAACCAAAGGGTATTACCTATATAAACATTTAGATAGAAAAGTTATTGTGGAAAGATACACTATATTTCTAGAAAGGAAACACATTTATATTAGAAATAGTGGAAGCAAGATTGACTCTGATGAAGTTAATGCATGAGATGTAGAAGAGTTGGTAGAGGAACAATCTCCACAAGAAAAAGTGGAAGAAGAAGTTTTTCCTAAGACAAAAATACTATATAGGTCTACACGAGAGGTTAGAGAACCATAGTGTTATGGTTTTCTTGTCACTAAGTTAGGTGATACATTAGTCCTTGAGGATGATGAACCTCTAACCTACAAGGAAGCAGTAGAAGGAAAAGAATTTGCCAAAGGGAAAGAATCCACGCATTCTGAGATGGAGTCCATGTACCAAAATCATGCTTGGATGTTGATAGACCCTCAATATGATGTAAATCCCATTATATGCAAATGGGTATTCAAAAATAAGATGGACATAGATGGTGAGGTTAATATCTTTAAAGTAACATTGGTTGCTAAGGGTTTCAAGCAACATCAACGCATCGACTATGATGAAACCTTATCACCAGTAGCATTTCTTAAATCCATCAAAATATTACTTGAAATAGTAGCCTTTAATGATTATGAAATTTTGAAAATGGATGTCAAAACTACTTTTCTAAATGAAAAGGTGGTTAAAGAAGTCTATATTACTCAACCTGAAGGGTTCTTCAAGTCAAATAATTCCAATAAGGTATGAAATTTGTAGATATCCATTTATGGGTCAAAACAGGAATCACGGTCATGGAATGTTTGTTTTGATGAGTCCATAAGATAATTTGGTTTTTTCAAAAATGAAATCAATCCTTGTGTCTATAAAATTTTTTAAGGGAATATATCATTTTTCTAGTGTTATATGTTGATGACATATTAATTATGGGAAACGAGGTGAAAGTTTTAAAGTCAGTTAAGACTTGGTTAAATGAATGCTTCTCTATGAAAGACTTAGGTGAAGCATCCTAAATTCTAGGGACCAAGATCTATCAAGATAGATCTCAAAGGTTGCTTGGGATAAGTCAAATTACATACATTCACAAGGTACTCAAAAGGTACAATATGCAACAATCCAAGAGAGGATTGTTGTCTATGTCACATGGTATAAATCTCTCCAAGAAAATGTGTCCAAAAACACAGGAGGAGATTGAAAAAATGAGTAGAATACCTTATTCCTTGGCAGTGGGTTCTATCATGTATGTCATGCTATGTACTAGGTTTGATGTCTCCTTTTATTTAAGCATGGTGGGTAGATATCAAGCCAATCTAGGAGAGCTTCATTGGGAAGCTGTTAAAACTATCCTAAAGTATTTGAGGTGTAAAAAGGATATGTTCTCGATGTATAGAGGAGATGAGAAACTAGTTGTGAGAGGATACACTAATGCTAGTTTCCAGATAGATCATGATGATCTGAAATTGCAGTCAGGCTACATATTTTTCCTGAATGATGGTGTAGTGAGTTGGAGAAGCTCGAAGCAAGTTGCGGTTTCTTATTCTATAGTAGAGTCTAAATATATTAAATCTTTTAATACAGCAAAGGAAGTAGTATGGATATGAAACTTTATCTCATACATTGGTGTTTTTCCTACTAGTGCAGATCCTATTCCAGTATATTTCAATACTACTACTACAATGGTGCTTACTAAGAAGCCCATGTCTCACCAGAGGACACAACATATTATTTGGAAGTTTAATATCTTGAGAGATTTTACTCAAAGATGTGAAGTCGCTATTAGTAGAGTAGCCACAGAGGAAAACGTGGCAGACCCCCTGAATAAATTCATTTCTCAGTAAAAGCATGATTCTCATGTGAGAGCTAGTGGATTGAGACTTGTTATCAGTTGGTTCTAGTGCAAGTGGGAGTGTTGAAAATGAGTGCCCTAGACCAAACTTGTGTTGTACTTTGATTACCACTACATGTATGCAGTTTTTTATATATACATGTGTTTATCTTGCCATAATAGTGTAGATACTTCTGCATCCACTTTGTTTATGGAAACTTTCACAGATTACATGTCGAATCAAGGGGTTACAGAAGATCCTGGGCTATAATGAGAACCTTGAGATGCCATGACATTAATTTTGAGGCAATTTCCTATGGTCTAGTCACATCATTATGAAAGGACAAAGATGGTGTGTGACTATCATATGTTGGGGGCTCATAAGCATTGATACTTCTTCTCATGAATTTTACACTTGATGATCTCTAGTAGTTTAAATCATGATGACTGGCCTGCATAATTGGAACACCACATGTTTTAGGTGTCATTGGTCATTCCTATCTATAGACATGTGTAATGGCCTCCAGACTTGAGATAATTATCAATTTATGTCATTTAATTGTGTACTTTGATGTAAGTTGAAAACTATGGAAATGAAGTCGTGGAAAGGTAGTTTATGTTGGGTACGTCATTGGTGACATGACATTGATTGAATAATAAAGATAGGATTTTTCACTTCTAAGTTGATGAAGAGATATCTCGGGCCTGGTTGATTAGGATGGTAGCACCTTCATTAAATCCATGGCCATGGTAGTGAAAGTTAAGACCATCCGGACAGGTCAACAAATAAAATAAAGAAAGATAAATGATGATGACACTAGTGTTCATTCTTCTTTATTAAGATATTAATGATGAATAGATTATATTACACAGACCATGTTTGTAGGAAGGTAGTCATTGCTTTGACTTTACGGTATCTCTATAGGGGGCTCGATGGGTTTCTAGACCCCGCTCTTGGTTAGTGAATATTATTCACTACTATTGAGATAAGGTCCTAGAGGGTCACACATTATAGTGCTTTGAGAATCTTTCCTATTCTGAGGAATAGGAATATAGAACTTGGTGGGCCCCACCATGGGGTCTGGGTACTATCCAAGTTCTATGGATCACCAAGTAATAAATAAATTATTTTAATTATTCAAGTTTTAAATAATTTTTTGACTTTATTTATAACATGTATTTACAAGTGATTAAGTAAATATAATGATAAAATACTATTCAAATGAATTTAAATATCCCGGGTTCATTTAATATTTTCAAGAGATGTGAGTCGAGTTAAACACTCAAGTTTATCATGAAATATATATTTAATATATTGCAGTTAGTGATAAAATTATAAATATTTTTTATGGAATAATTTAATTTTTCATAAATAAATATTTATAATACTTATACTGTGAATATCTATTATAAGGGAGTCGGGAACCCATACTAGGTATTTTAGATATTCCTTATATAAGTAAGAGAGAGGCTCTTCCTATGTAACTATTCATGCATTGGAATTGAGAGCCTCTCTCTCCTCCTGAATTCTAGAGAGAGATTCTCTCAAGCAAGTAAGCTCTTAAAGTTCCTTCTTCTTTGATTGAAGACACGTTCTTGTGGTGATCATCTTTGTGTCAAAGTGGTCGTCGGTGTACCGTGCTAGAACCCGAATTCTAATGAATGACGTGCGAGTATATTTAAGAGGTGTGTGTGGATGATCTAGAGGGATTCGACATTGGAGTCTTCGAGCGAAGGTCGCCGAAATCTTGTGATAGACTTACACACATCATATCCAAACAAGGTACATGTTTGAATTTTATTTTGTGCTCTGTTAAATCCATGTGTGTTCCTCGGACCGTACCGATATAAGATCATCGGAGTCAAAGTTGTTACGTCTCTCTAGTGATGTAAAAAATTTTAATTTCTCGGCCCATTGGCTTCCGCTGCCTGTCTCAGTACCTAATAGTGGTATCAGAGGGACTTGTGGTTTATCAGCGTCAAATAAAAATAAAATTTAATAAAATTTAAGTACGGGGTATTAAATCAGTTCCAACAAATCTCATCATACGTCAATCCATTTCCTAATGGCCAAAGTATGACCATTTGAAAGTTTTAATTGGATCGATGTCATTGGTTTTAAGTTCTTTGGATTATTATTTTGGAAGAATGTGTTTTTAATTTTTTTATGTGTTCTTCAAGGTACCGAAATCCGGCCACATTTTGACAAGAATCCGGTTGTCAGAATTTTTCTAATGGGCTTGTTTTTAGGAGTTAAATAAAATATATTATAATATTATTTTGTTTTATTTTCCACAATTTTTTTAAAAAAAAAGTTAAGTCCTTTATAATTTTGGTCAAATCGTCTTATTTTTTTTATTAAAGTTTTTAGTCTTTAGAAATTAATAAAAAGGGGTGTAGAGACCTTGACCCCAATTGGGTATTCTTTTCAAAAAAGGGGTGGGGTGTGTTTTTTCAAAAGATAAAACATTTAAAAATGGGGGAAGGAAGACCCCAAAGGGTCTTCTTCCATGCAGATCACACCGCACACCACCCCCTGAAACCCTAGCGCTCCTACCTCCCTTCTCCTATCGCGTTCGGACCAATAGCGCCCCACACCTCCCTCCGAGCTCACCGTCGCCATGTAGGCCTACTACGATGGCTCTGCCTCACCATCATAGCCACAAGGCACCTCCCCAGCTCCCTTAGGGCTCGCCTGAGTTGCATCGTCCCAGAGGACCCCTCCACCATCATCTCAGCTGGACCACTCCACAACCGTCTCGATCGTACCACACCATTGTCGTCATCTCGGCCGTAGGACGCCATCACTGACATCTCAGCCGAAGGATGTCACCGCCAGCATTCCGAAGTAGCATGCCATTGCCCCTGTCGGGTCGTGCCTCATCGGAGGAGTCTACTGACGCCTCTGTCTGATCGCGCCTCGTCGGAGGACGCTTCCACCACGGGGGTGTTTCTAGACTGGGTATTCACGTCGTAGTCATACCGTGGTCACACGGCGGTCACGCCACAATTTCACCCTGATCTGGTAAAACACCCTCACAACAGTTATCAGTCCTACCAGACTCCTTCCCCAGCTGGAGGTAACCCCTATAAATTTATTTAATTAATTTAGTGTTTTAAATTAAATTAATTAGAATTAATTTTGGGGTTTAAGATTAAATAGAATCCAAAACATTAATTTAATTATGATTAAATTAAATTAGTGGCTTAATTTATTTTTTGGAATTAAAATTATATTAAACAATTAGAACTGATAAATAAATTAATTGAATTTATTAAAATTCATTTAATTTATTAGAACACCCTCATACTATTTAAATTTATTGCAATTTAATTTTAAGGGCACTTTATTTATACCGACTGGTTTTGAGCTAGTGACTGACCCATGCATGTCTGGTTTTATTTACTTAATTATCTATCTAATGCATGTAATGATTGTAATAATTAATTTGATAAATGATGGTCTATGAATCATCTTTTAATTCAAATATGAATAAGGGAATGCGCATCCAATGCACTAGATGTATTTTGTACCCATAGACCCCCTCTCCTGTGCGTGAGTATATTTATTAAAAAAAATGACGATCATATTCAAAGACATGGACCCTACCATGTTGAGGTGGAAATCCAGACGGGAGCCAAGCACTATGCACTGAGGGTAGGCTCTGATACGAGTCCGGTTTCGACTCAGGTATGAAAGTCCCTAGGTCAAGATTGATCCGTTATGGATAGATCATAGTTTAATTCTCAAGACCACTCAGATTTCATGATTTACCTTTATGCATTGTTTATTGTTTTATGAGAGTGCATGATTGTTGCTCGATCACATAGAATAGTAAACAAGATAAAATTGCATAAATATGTGATGAATATATTTCTATTGCATGTTCATTTTTGAGCATGACTATCTAGTTTGAACAAATAAATAGAAAATGATTATATTCGTCAATAAATATCAAAATCCTTCAAAGATATATTAAGTCTTAATGCCTTCCATTACTCAAATTTGAACAAAAACGGGTGTTTGGGGTTCTCGTCAGCCATAGTTGAGACTACCTCTTACTTCCAGGGCGTTTTCATGAGAGAACTGGGTCGACTTAACTAAAGCTAGTAGTTGAGGATTATCCATATCTAACTTTCTATCACTTTAGAGGAAAGATGTTGAGGGAATCAGGTTCGGATTCCAAAAGCTAGGACTTTAATCAACAATACAAGGAACCACGAGTCAAGTGGTTGGCCAGTCTAGTGCCTACCTTGAAACCCTCTAAGTAGTGGCATATCCATAGCTTATAGACTATGAGGGAGGCTTTGAGGTTCCTTTCCACTAGAGTACTCAAGCGATAGAGTATTATGAATCTAATAGTGATGGATATTAAGGTTCGCTAAAATAGTGGGAGAAATTAAAATGATATGATAATTAATTAATCATAAATGGAAAAAGGTATCAAGATATAGTACTTACTGATAATGTTTATCTAATTTAGATTTAAAATTACAATCACCAACACCACATGTACATTATCACTATGATCAATTCTGGATAAATAAAATATCTTGACCGGAAATAACTTCCTGGAGCGGTACAGGCACTTGCATATAGTATTATGCTAAGAAAGAAAGTTATATGTGTTGGAATCCT
Organism: Viscum album; assembly: GCA_963277665.1. Classification (NCBI taxonomy): domain Eukaryota; kingdom Viridiplantae; phylum Streptophyta; class Magnoliopsida; order Santalales; family Viscaceae; genus Viscum; species Viscum album. The sequence goes on from OY728121.1 coordinate 1,125,457,091, forward strand.
TAGTTCTTGCTGAGCCTCCTCAGGGAGCAATTAAGGAGGAAAAAGACAAATGGAAAAAGCATGTAGAGGATACACTTTATGTTCAATGCATCATGTTGTCATCCATGTCCAACCAATTGTAGAAAATGCATGAGGATGATGATTCCTACAATATGCTTTCACATCTCCAAGAATTATATCAAGAGAGGGATAGGAAGGAAAGTTATGAGATCTCAAGTGCCCTATATAAGTGCAGGGTAGCATAAGGGCACCAAGATGGTCCTCATGTACTCAATATGATTGGGTATATTGAGAGGCTTGAAGTCATTGGGTTCAAATTGAACCAAAAACTAGTAGTGGATCCCATTCATGCCTCTTTATTGCCAAGATTATTGACTTTCATTGTAAATTATAACATGAATGATATGAAAAAGTTGCTCCCAGACCTTTTGTATTTAGTTGTCCAAGAAGAAAAGGATATAAAAAACACCAATTAATCTATCCTTGTGGTGAAAAAAATAAAAAAGGTCAAGGGAAAGGAGTCTAAGTCCAAGCCAAGTCCAAAGACACCAATACATCATCCTGCAAAGAAGCCAAAGATTCAGAGGAGAGTAATGAGCAAGAAGATTTCTGCTTTGGATGTGGCAAGAAAGGCCACTGGAAAAAGAATTGAAGAGCTGGGAAGAAGAAGAAAATTGATACTTCTACTTTAGGTATTTTTGTTATTTAATGAACTCTATCTTTATCTACAAGTTGGTTATTGGATAAGACATGTGGTTCACACATTTGTATTCATATACTGGAACCAAGTCGGTTCAAGAAGATCGAAAAAGGTGAAGTGGATCTACAAGCTGCAAACGGTGCAATTCTGGAAGCCTTAGTAGTGGGAGACTATCACTTAACCTTTCCAAGTGGTTTGGTTATAGTTTTAAAATATTGTTATTATGTACCTTCCATAACCAAGAACATAATATCTTTGTTGAGTTTAGACACTATGGGATTTTATTTCAAGTTTGGAAGTAAATTTTCCCTCTTTTATAGAGATAACATATGTTATGGTATGGAGCATCTTAACAATGGTTTATACATTCTGGAACTCGAGAACCCCAGAATTGAAATCAATGACAAAACCAGCCAACAGGACTCATATATCACCCACCTATGGTACTTCAGGCTAGGTCATGTAAATGAGAAGTGACTGCGAAGATTACATCAATAAGGGTATTTAGACTCAGTATAGTTATAACCCTTGGATGTATATCAATCTTGTTTACATGGAAAAATGACCAAATCACCTTTCTTAGGGAAGTGAGAAAGATCCAATATAACACTAGAATTAATACATACCGATGTATGTGGTCCATTTCTAGTAGAGGCAAGGGGTGGTTTTTCATACTTCATTACTTTTAATGATGACTATAGTAGTGATGGATATATCTACTTATTGTGGTATATGTATTATTCCTTTCATATATTTAAGGACTACCAAAATTAAGTAGAAAACCAACTTGGTAAGAAGATAAAAGAACTATGCTTAGATGGAGGTGGAGAATATCTTAACCAAGATTTCATTGACCACTTGAGGGAGTATGGGATAATATCCCTACTCACTCCTCCTTATACACCACAATGGAATGGTGTTAGTGAAAAGGAGGAATAGGACCTTGCTTTACATGGTCATATCAATGATGGGTCATGCAGCTCTTCCATTATCCTTTTGGAGATACGCTTTACAGATAGCAGTATATACCCTTAACTGAGTACCAACTAATGCTGAAGATGGGATTACATATGAGTTGTGGTATGGAAAGAAACCCAGTATGACACACATACATGTATGGGGGTGTGAGGCATTTTTCAAGACTTTACCAAGTGAAAAATTAGCATCCAGAAGCACAAAGTGCATCTTTATAGGTTATCATAAGTAAACCAAATGATATTACCTATATAACCCTTTAGATAGAAAATTTATTGTGGAAAGGCATGCCAAATTTATAGAAAGGGAACACATTTATATTGAAAATAGTGGGAGTAAGATTGACTTAGATGAAGTTAATGCTCAAGATGCACAAGAGTTTGTAGAGGAATAATATCCACAAGATCAAGTGGAAGAAGAAGTTATTCCTGAGACACAAATTCTGTGTAGGTCTACACAAGAGGTTAGAGAACCCAAGAATTATGTTTTTCTTGTCACCAAGTCAGGTGACACATTAGTACTTGAGGATGATGAACCTATAACCTACAAGGAAGCAGTAGAAGGAAAAGAAGCTGCTAAATGGAAAGAAGCCATGCATTCTGAGATAGAGTCCATGTATCAAAATCAAGTTTGGATTTTGGTAGATACTCCAGCTGATGTAAATCCCTTTGGATGAAAATGGGTATTCAAAAAGAAGCTGGATATGTATGGTGAGGTTAATAATTTTAAAGAAATATTGGTCGCTAAGGGTTTCAAGAAACATCAAGGCATCGACTATGATGAAACTTTCTCACTAGTAGAAATGCTTAAATCCATTAGAATATTTCTTGAAAAAACAGACTTTCCTGATTATGAAATTTGTCAATGGATGTCAAAACTGCTTTTCTAAATGGGAAGTTGGTTGAAGATGTCTATATGACTCAACCCGAAGGGTTCGTCAAGTCAAAGAACACAAACAAGGTATGCAAGCTGTAGAGATCCATTTATGGGTTGAATCAGGCATCATGATCATGGAATGTTTGTTTTTATGAGGCCATAAGAGAATTTGGGTTTGTCAAAAATGAAAGAGAGCCTTATGTCTATAAAAATGATGAGAAGAATGCCATCATTTTCCTTGTATTATATGTTGATGACATATTAATTATGGGAAACGAGGTGAAAGTCTTGCATTTATTTAATACTTGGTTAAATGAATAATTCTCCATGAAAGACTTAGGTGAATCAGCCTACATTCTAGGTATCAAGATCTATCAAGATAGATCTAAAAGGATGATTGGGCTAAGTCAAATTACATATTTTGACAAGGTACTCAAAAGGTACAATATGGAACAATCCAAGAGAGTATTGTTGCCTATGTCACATGGTATATATATCTCCAAGAAAATGTGTCCACAAACACAAGTGGAGATTGAAAAAATGAGTATAATCCCTTATGCCTCGGTAGTGGGTTCTATCATGTTTGTCATGCTATGTACTAGGTTTGATGTCACCTTTTCTTTAACCATGGTGGGTAGATATCAAGCCAATCCAGGAGAGCTGCATTGGGCAGCTGTTAAAACTATCATAAAGTATGTGAGGCATACGAAGGATATTTTCCCGTTGTATGGAGGAGATAAGGAACTAGTAGTGATAGGATAAATTGATGCTAGTTTCTAGATAGATCATGATGATCTAAAATCGTAGTCAAGCTACATGTTTTGCCTAAATGGTAGTGCAGTGAGCTGGAGAAGCTCAAAGAAAGTTGTGGTTACCGATTCTACCGTAGAGTCCGAATATATTGCATCTTCCGATGTAGTAAAGGAAACAGTATAGATATGCAACTTTATCTCATACATTGGTGTTGTGCCTAGCAGTGCAGACCTTATTCCAGTATATTGTAATAATACTGTTATAGTGGTTCTTTCCAAGGAGTCGAGGTGTCACTAGAGGACAAAGCATATTCTTCAGAAGTTTCTTCTCTTGAGGGATTTTACTCAAAGATATGAGGTCACAGTTAGCAGTGTAGCCACAAAGGGCAATGTGAAAGACCCACTGACTGAATCCATTTCTCAACAGAAGCATGATTCTCATATGAGAGCTAGCAGATTGAGACCTATTAGCAATTTCCTCTAGTGCAAGTGGGAGTGTTGAAAGTGGGTGCCCTAGACCCAACTTGTGTTGTACTTTGATTACCACTACATGTATGCAGTTTGTTATATATACATGTTTTTATCTTTCCATAATAGTGTAGATACTTCTACATCCACTTTATTTATAGAAATTTCCTTAGATTACATGGTGTATCAATGGGTTATAGCAGATCCCAATCTATAATGATAACCTTGAGAGGCCATGAAAGAAATCTTGAAGTAATGTCATGTGGTCTAGTTACATCATTCTGAAAGGACACAGATGATGTGTGGATATCAGGTGCTATGGGATCATAATCATTGAGACTTCTTCTAATGAAGTTCACACTTGATGATCTCTAGTAGTTTAGATCATGAGGACTGACCCGCATAATAGGAACACCACATGTTTCAGGTGTCATTGGTTGTTTCTATCTACGTACATGTGTAATGGTCTCTAGACTTGAGATCATTATCAATGTATGTCATTTAATTATGTACTTTGATGCAAGATGAAAACCATTGCAATGAAGTCATAGTGAGGTAGTTTGTGTTGGGTACGTCATTGGTGACATGACATTAATTGAATGAACAAGATAGGATTTATTGCTTCCGAATTGAGGAAGATATATCTCAGGCTTATTTGATTAGGATCATAGGACCTTCATTAAATCCATGGCCCTTGTAGTGGAAGGTAAGACTATCTGGAGAGATCAAAAAATAAAATAAATCAAGATAAAGTATGATGACACTAGTGTGCATTCTGCTTTATTGAGATATCAATGATGAAGAGATTATATTACACATACCATGTTTGTAGGAAGGTAGTTGTTTCTTTGACTTTACCTTATATCTATAGGGGCCTCGTTGGGTTTTTAGACCCTACTCTTGGTCGGTGAATATTATTCACTACTATTAAGATACGGGCCTAGAGGGTCACACACTATAGAGCTTTGAGAATATTCCCTATTATTGGGAATAGGAATATAGAACTTTGTAGGCCCCACCACAGGGTCCGAGTACTATCCAAGTTCTATGGATCACCATGTTATAAATAAATTATTTTAATTATTCAAGTTTGGAATAATTCATTGAGTTTATTTATAGCATGTATTTAAAAGTGATTAAGTAAATACAAGGATAAAATATTATTCGAATGGATTTAAATATCTCGGGATCATTTAATAATTTTTAGAGACACGAGTCATGTTAAGGACTCAAGTTTATCATGAAATATATATTTAATATATTGGAGTTAGTGATAAAATTATATATATTATTTATGGAAAAATTTAATTTTTCATAAATAAATATTTATAATACTTATACTGTGAATATATATTACACGGGGGTCAGGAACCCATACCGAGTATTTCTGATATTCCCAATATAAGTAAGAGAGAGACTCATACCAAAAAACTATTCATGTGTTGTAATTGAGAGCCTCTCTCTCCTCTTGAATTCTAGAGAGATATTCTCTCAAGCAAGCAAGATATTCAAGTTCCTTCAATGAGTTTATATATAACATGTATTTATAAGTGATTAAGTAAATATAAGAATAAAATATTATTCGAATGGATTTAAATATCTTAGGTTTGTTTAATATTTTTTGGAGATGTGAATCGAGTTAATGAATCAAGTTTATCATGCAATATATATTAATATATTTTGGTTAGTGATAAAATTATAAATATTATTTATGGAATAATTTAATTTTTCATAAATAAATATTAATAATACTTATATCGTGAATATCTATTACACAGGGTCCAGGAACCCATACTGGGTATTTTAGATATTCCCTATATAAGTAAGATAGAGGATCTTCCCATGTAACTATTCATGCGTTGGAATTGAGAGCATCTCCCTACTTCTAAATTCTAGAGAGAGATTCTCTCAAGAAAGAAAGATCTTCAAGTTCCTTCTTCTTAGATCAAATAATCTTGTTTACGGTGATCATCGATGCGTCTAAGTGGTCTTCGATGTACTGTGCTAGCACCCAGATTCTAATGAATGATGTGTGAGAAGATTTAAGATGCGTGTGTGGATGATCTAGAGGGCTTCGACATTGGGGTTTTCAAGCAACATTTGTCAGCATCTTGTGACGGACTTACACATGTCAGATCCAAATAGGGTACATGTTTGAATTTTATTTTGTGCTCTGTTAAATCCACACGTGGTCCTCAGACCGTATCAGGATAAGATCGCCAGAGTCGACATTTTTACGTCACTCCGGTGACCCAAATTTTTTTAATTTCCCAACCCATCGGCTTCCACTACATGTCCCAGTACCAAACAAATTCAAGATGGAAAAAGAAATGGTTGTGTGATAAAGATAATTTTCTAGGTCCGGAGTTTCTTGTTTACTTGAGAAGGTTGAGTGCTTTATTTCGGAGTTGTGAGAGATCATTTTCATATGGAGGCGAAATGCCTTTTTTGAGAGCCTAGTTGACCAGTTTACTATGCTTGTTTGTATCCTACTACTTTGTGATGTGATTTGGATACGAGCCTTGTGGTATAAGCCTAGTATGGATGAGCCTAGAGGGTTGATGTGTGATATGGGTTGGGGAGGCCTAGATGTGATGTGAGATTGGGATGACTGAGCTTGGGATGAATGTTGTGATATGTGGGCAGGGAGGCCCGGATGATGTGGTAGAAGATGATGCATGTGTTGGTGATATGCATTGCTATATGCATATGGGTGTCGAGATGGAACCAGAGGTGATGGAATGATTTAATGTTGGGCTTACCCATTGATGAGATATTGAGAGCTCATATGCACACTTTTGAATCTGTTTAATGGATGATGGTCGAGTTTCCTATTTTATCTGCATTCTTTCCCCCACTACATGAGGCAGCTGGAGGTTCTTGTTTGCATGTTTCCTCTTGGAGGTAGCTTAGGATGATTTTCCTAAAGTAACTAGATATGAAATTATGTTATTAATAAATAAATTTTTATCCCATGGGGTTGGTTGATGATGGAATAAAAATTCTAAAAGATGTTAATCTTGATAAACTATAGACTTGGTTTGGATTATGCTTGGAGGGCATGGACTTCACTCTGATATTTCAAGAAATGTATTGCAATGTAATGTAATGTTGAATGATGATAATGGTTAATTAATGGATAATGAATTAATTAATGGAAAGAAATGGTTTAAAAAGAAAATAATTAATGTTTATCTTTTATATGCTTATGTGCTTATAGGTTATCGGGTCTTAGTAGTGTCAGTCAGGAGTTTGAGTGATGTTAGATGTCGTTGAGTCTAAGATTAGGTTATTCCCATAGTGTGGTTGTGAATTATAGTATATCAGGTAAATTATTTGATTTTCATATGTTGCCCAACCCATGTCGATTTGGGAAACTGACACCCAATAGGCTCTGGAATGGTGTTTTCACTAACATCCCAATGGGGGGTGGATGACTGACTAACCCCTCTAGCCCCTCTCTTCTATTGGGATTTACTCATGCTAGAAATCACCACAATTAGTTTTCTTATATATGTGTATATAGGGCTATGATTTCTCATTGTTATTTTACACACATGTATTACCTGATATAGTTTCCAAAGGATTGTTATATGTATGATGGGTATAGGTTGTGATGGATTGAGGTACTTACTCGGTGTATAGGCCATAATGGATTGAGGTATAATACTCGATGTTTGATATACATCATACAGGTTGTTGTGGATCCCAAAAACTACTAGGTTACTACATATGGATATGTGTATGGGATTATGTGGTTATGTGATGCATGAGGTGTTGTGAAAATATTGGGAGTCGCACGATAGAGGTTTTCAGATGAAGAAAAGATGGAAACAAAAGAAGAAGAATACAATGAACACATAAAAAATAATTTATGTGGTTTGAGAATAATCCCTACGTCCATGGATAGGTAGATATATCACTATAATTGGGAGTACAAATTACAGAGAGTTTTCAGAGTTCTCATGCATGAAAAACCCAAGCTTGAAATGAGGTAATAAATAGGACGATGCCCTCTTCCACCAAATGCACAAAAATTTTGTTGTGCTATAGTGAAAGGTGGTTGTAAGTTCACATTTCTACAGTGTTTTGACCACCTAAGTCTAAGATGCTATAATGGGTGGTGGAAAGAAGTCTATAGAGCTACAGTACCATGGTCTCTAAAGTCTGAGCTGCTACAGTAGTCATGCCCAAGTCTACAATGCAATAGTGCTCTGTCGGTGTCACTTGGTCAGAGCTGCTACAATGCCCCAAAAATTTGGGCCCAGGGCCGAAGACCCCCAGACCATGCGATCAAGCTACACCAATTCAACCTGAGGTGCATGTGGTGGTGCCTTACCCAGGTGTTTTCAAGCCGGCTTACTTTTGGAGAGATGCTAAGGACATGCGATGTTGGATTAGAGCAGCAAACCACTAGGGAAGCGGTAGCGGGCTACCCTTGATGTTCATTATTATATTATGTGATCTCTTGTATTTGATACTTGGTGATAGATAGCCATGGTGAGGCTAGAAACTTAGTATACCTGTTTAGGTGACGAGTTAGTTTCACTGTTGTTCATCGTACTATAGCATACCTTCTTTATCTCTTGCATGAGAGGCTCCGAAGAGGATCCTACTGACTATATTATTATTCTTACCCTACGTATATATAAAAAATTTTCAGGTCAACTGGAGAAGGTTGGTTATTAGGCTAAACATTACTAGATCAAGGTTTATCAGGAGTTGTTTGGGATTTGTGTTCATTGTCATCTTTACCTTTTTGGTACTTGTAGTTTTCCATTCAGTTGTTTAGTAAAGTATGGAATTGCATGTTTTCACTTGAGTTTTATTTTATATATATGTATGAGTAAGTTTTGGTTGCTGTATCCTTCTTATGTCTCTCTTTCACATATTTCTTTTAGAGGGTAACACCTCTCATATGTAGGGAAAAATGTTAGCTAATTCTAGTAATTGATGTAAACATGAGAGACCAGCTGAGACATGAGTATTTAGGCCCTCCTATGATATGATGCATAGACCTTTAAATTTACTGATCCTACTAAATGAAATGATGTTGTTTGCAAGGTAGAGACCTAGGAAAGGATCATGCATCATTATTATTTGTGCTTGTGTTTTAAATGGGTATACATTAGGAAAGGTTAAAACCTTAACAGGATAATAAAATAATTAATTCATTAATGTTAAATATTCCATATTACATGTTAAGATATTTAACAGTTTTTTATTATAGTTATGGCTCCAGGTCGACGTCCTCATCAGGTTCGTACTGAAGTTGTTCAGTAGGATGTGTCAGTAGGTCATCGCAAAGTAGAGGTTGATGATGACAACACTTGGAGGAGGATATTATGATAGTTTTATCTCCAAAGTCTGTAGAAGTACGAGAGATTTGTCTCAAATTTAGTCACAAAGGACTGGTTACAGGAGGTTGAGATAGCTTTTAGTTCGATCCGTGCTCACAAGGAGCTCTGTATTTCGTGGGTTGTGACGATGCTATGTGAAGCAGTGAGGCACTGGTGGTTTTTGATCCTTGGAGATCATGACGAGTCATTAGTCTCATGGGAGAAGTTCCAAGACTAGTTCAGAGCAGAGTTTCTTTCTTCAACTATGAAGGCAGCCAGTTATCAGGAGTTTCTAACCCTTTGGCAAGGGTGTTCCATCATGAAAGAGTTTGGGATCTATTTTGGGACACTTCTATAATATGACTCGGACCTATTGCTAGATGAGGAGTCTGGATCAAGGCATTTAGATAATCCTTTTCATTCAAATATCCAGTGTCAGGTCACCCCATTTATGTTGAAGAAATACCTCGAGGTGCTAAAGAGAGAAGAGGTTATTTAGAGGACATTTTCCATAACTAGATCATCACGAGAGGGGAGTCCTCAGGATTCCTCATGAAGTAGAGTTGTGGTTTGAGGTTCCCATTTATCAGGATAGAAGAGTTTTTAGTCAACCGGGGTAGGCCCCATACCTCATCTTATCATTTATTTGAGGGTGGAGACTCTCAGAATTATGCCAAGGGATAAGACACATGTTTTTCCTGTGGAGGCCGAGGTCATCAATGGAAAGAGTGACTAACAATTCTAAGAAGTTAGCATGTTCCACATGTTCTAATTCATGTTCCACCATTAATGAAGTTTCATCCAAGGCAGCAACATTAGGGTACTCAAGTTTGGAATCAGTGGAGAGGAGATGGGGCAGGAAAAGGACAGGCTCGACAGACTCCTCATACTCTGAGAGAAGAGAAATACCACGAAGGTGTTCATCAACAGGGTCAGAGAGGTCATGGAGTTGTTTGTGGTTAGCTTCATGCTCTATCATTGATAAATTCAGGCAATTCAAACGTCTTTCGAGGTACCCTTTACTTATTTACTACCTAGGTTCATGCTTTGTTTGATTCAGAGGTGAAGAACTCCTTTATATCACTGACCATCATCCATACTTTGCGACTTGAGGTAGAGAGTATTTCAGTTCCTGTGGCATTGACTATTCCAGTTGGAAGTTGAGCTCACTTGTATGAAGTATGTAGATACTGTGACCTAGTTTTGGGGTAGCATCACTCTTTGGAATACTCTCTATGTTTCCAGATATAGCCACATGACACCATCCTCTACATGGATTGGCTGTATTCAGTGTAGGATATCATGGATTTCATTAGGAGGAAGGTTGTATTTTATGATGTTGATGGAGATCCAACAGTGCTTTTTGGTGAGGGAAACCCTCAGATGGGTCAGAGGTGTGTTCCATCCTCATCATCATTGAGGGCTGAGTTGATGTTGAGTTTGTTGGGGGTTCATGAGTCAGTGTTTCTCAGGGTTGTATAAGAGTATCGTGATGTCTTTCTAGAGGATTTTGTAGCATTAACCCGTCGATGAGAGATCGAGTTTGAGGTTGAGATAAAACCAGGAGTTTCACCTATCTCGATGTCTCCATATAGGATGTCACCTTATGAGTTGTGAGATCTATGAGTATAGATCGATGATCTGTTTCAGCACAGTTTTGTTCGGCCAAGTGTGTCACCTTAGGTTGCACCACTTTTGTTTGTGAAGAAGGCTGATTGCAGTTTTTGTCTTTCTATCAATCATCGTCACTTGAATAAAGTGATAGTGAAGAACCATTATCTTCTTTTGCAGATTGATGATTTATTCGATCAATTGAAAGGAGAAAGTTGGTCCTCAAAAATTGATTTACACTCGAGATATAATCATATTTGGTTGGAGGATGAAGATATTCAAAAGACTACTTTTCATTGTCACCATGGAGATTATGAGTTCATTGTGATGTCGTTCAGTGTGACGAATAACCCTCTTTGTTCATGGGGTTGATGGGCACAATTTTTAGATAATTCTTGGATAATTTCATTGTTGTTTTTATCGATGACATCTTTGTGTTCTCCACATCTGAGGAGGAACATGTAGAGCATCTGCATATCATTTTGGGAGTTCTTTATTGTGAGCAATTTTTTGGGAAGTTGTTGAAGTGTAAGTTATGGTCTTTTGAAGTCTGTTTCTTAGGGAATGCGTTATCCCAATGGGGAGTATCTATGGTTCCTTCAAAGATAGAGGTGGTTGTGTCTTGGGTGGCCCCCAAGATAGTGGTAGAGGTACAAAGTTTCCTTGGCCTTATAGGATATTACAGGAGGCTTGTAGTCAATTTATCTGGGGTTGTGAATCCTCTGAAAACCATGACCTAGAAGGATTAGACATTCTTATGGATTGAACAGTGTTATACAGCTTTTGAGTACCTAAATGAGAAGTTGTTCAGCGCTCCAGTTCTCTGTTTTCCAGCTGAGGGAGTTCAGTTTGAGGTTTTTTTGTGATGTTTTGCACCTTGGCCTGAGCTATGTTCTGATGCTGTAGAAATTAGTTGTTTCTTATCAGCATCAACAGTTATTTCCCCATAGGTGTAACTATGCCTCCCATGATCTCAAGTTGGTAGGAACGGTGTTTTGTTTTCTTTGAAGTTGTGGTGGCATTACCTCATAAGTGGTCATTTTTTGGTTTTTACTGATCATAAGAGCATGAGGTATGTATTCTCCCAGTGTGACTTGAACTTACTTCAGTGTCGTTGGATTGAATTTTTGTAGGATTACGACTTTGATATTTCGTATACGTTAGAAAAGGGAAATGTTATAGCCGATGCACTGAGAATGAAGTCACGTAGTGATGTCGTACGCGAATCAAGGGTTTCCTGAAGAGTGGTAGAGGAACTCTCAGTGATGCATCTAGGTATGGTAGAGGTTGGGGGAAGAGGTTTTATTTTCTATATGACAGTACAATCTTCTTTGGTGTAGCAGGTGGAGGAGTCCCGATTGGGGGATTCTAAGGTAGAGGTCTATAGGGATCAAGTTGTTTTTGGTGATTACCCTGATATTTGGTCTGAGGATGGATAGTATAAGGTGTTGTTTTAGGGGAAGTATTTTTGTTCCTTATAAAATGCATGATATGGTTCTCCATGATTTCCACAGTTCACCTTTGGTTGTATATCTTGTTGAGAAAAATATGTACCAAGAATTGAGAGGTCAGTTTTTGTGGCTTGAGTTAAAGTGTGCAATTGAAAAGTTTGTTTCTTGATATTTGGTCTTCCAGAAGCTGAAAGTCAAGCACCGTATTCTTAGTGGTTTTCTACGACCGTTAGATGTTTCCAAATGGAAGTGGGAGAGCATCTCGATGGACTTTGTTACCACTTTTACCTCAATCTCAGGGAGTTTGTGATGTTATATGGTTGATAGTGGATCGTTTAATAAAATTATCCCACTTTATAGCGATTAGGGAGTCGATCTCAGTGGAGGTTCCATCAAGGAAATATCTGGAGGAGGTGGTGTGACTCCACAGAGTCCCTAGGATGATCATTTTTTTATCAAGATGCTCTGGATGTGGATAGGTCTTCAGCATGATTTTGGTTCTCAATTTTGCGTAAGCACTACTTTTTATTCGTATATGGATGGTCAGATAGATCGGACCATCTAGACTCTTTAAGGCATGATGTAATCTTGTGACCTTAGTTTTGTAGGTTCGTGGATGAGGCACATTCCCTTGGTTGAGTTTTCATACAATAATAGTTTTCACTCCACCATTGGTATGGCGTTGTTTGAAGATTTGTCATACCGACCTTGTCATTCTCCATTGAGCTAGACTGGAGTCGGAGAGATAGTAATTCTCATGCTAGAACTAGTACACAATACAATAGAGATGTTTCAAGTAATTCATGAGAGGATGAAGGTGGTGAAAGATTGTTAGAAATCCTAAACTGGTCATAGGAGGATACCTATAGAGTTTGTAGATGGAGATCATGTGTTCCTGAAGGTGACTCCTCATCTTGAGTAGTAATGGTTTGGTCGTGGGAGTAATATTTCTCCCCGGTTTGTTGGGTCTTTCGAGGTGTTGGCTCGTGTTGGAGTCATGGAATATCATATATCACTCCCCACGTATTAGCAGGATACATCATGTTTTTCACGTGTCGTAGCTCCATCATTACCTTTATGATGACTCTCATGTCATCGATCGGGGAGATATCAATGTTGACAATGATACAACCTTCAAGAAGCAGCTTGTGGAAATCCAAGACTACCAAGAGTATGTGTTGGTCGGGCATGCTAGTCCCTGGGTTTGTGTCTTGTGGAAGTAAAGTGTCATGCAGGAGAGTACCTGGGAACATGTGTCATAAATGCCCACTCAATACCCCAAGTTGTTTGATGTTTACCTCTTATCTTGTAACATTGTTCTCTTGTGAATGTTGATCTTTTTGGTTTATGAGATGGTTTCCTCTTGTTTCATGTTATGGATTTACACTCTTTTGATTATTATCTCCCCCGGGAGAGTGTTTAGGAATTGGTTGTGGTTGTTGCGTGGTTTTTTACTTGTTCCTTTTATTAGGTGATAGAACTTATGAGATGGTGAGATCCTTGAGAAGTATCTCACGGGGTGGATATTTAAATGGCCCCTTTTCATTTCTTTCTGATTTTGTTTGGATTATCAAGGGAAAAAATTGGTTGATAGGTTTCTAATGTAAGGTCCTAGATCCATGTGGATTAACCCTTTGCATTTCTCTAAGGATCAGGGTTCCTAGAGGAGGATTGGAAGTGATTTGGAGGGGTTTGGATGCAAAATTCTAGAAGCAGGGTGAATACACAATGTGTAAAGCTTACACGCTACGTAAGTGTGGTTCTTGGCTTGTTAAGGGTGGTTCACGAGATGTTACAAGATGTGTGTATTTTTGGGGTTAAATAATAAAAAGCAACGTCTTTTTCGACAAGATCTGACCCCTGACATTTACATGACGTGTAAATCTCATGTGTAGCGCTTTTATAAATTATTTCAACCGCTCGGGTTTCTCAAACCTAATGGATGCTCTCGTTTTCCAGCATTCAGAAACTCCTCCATTCATCATTTTGAGATCCCTTTGGTGGGAATCAATCATTGGTATTTTGTCTTTGATCTGTGGTGACACGAGTTAATTCAAGGCGTGATCCTTTGTTCTCTAGCTGTTTCTCCCGATTTGATCTTGCTTCATCCCCGGGAGATAGGTTGTGACATCATTTATGTCTTTAGATTCATTTCATAACAAATTTTAAATAATATGAGAATTTCATCTCTCAAATAATGGAACACTCACATTAAATTTTATCTCATTTTATTTTATAAAGTTTCATTAATAATTATTCCATCATATCCTATGAAAACTCTCAAACATAACTAGAAAGATTTTACCGAGAACCATCACCCCAATTAAGTGAAAAAAACTTCATTGAATGATGGACACTTGACTCTCATGTGATAAGACTTAAAAAGATTGTCATGTAATATAATTACACAATGTTTCTCTCACTTTTGGGTACTGACATTGCCAGAACCCTTCACAACTAGATCATGATAAACCACATCAACCCTATCTTACAAGAAATTGTCCAATCAATTTCCAGAGCCTTTACATGAAATTTAGAAAGGTGGCATGCAAGGTAGTTTTTCCCTGGATCATGTGTTTGCTAATGAAGACTTAGTTCTTCCCCAACTTTCTTATCCCAATAACCTATATAACTATGACTTGTTCTGTTAAAAAATAATCTTTCATGAGCACGCACGTGCAAAAACATATATTTGAGGATGACTGAGAGAGGAATAAATAATATGCTCATTAACAAACAAGTGATTTATGGTAAAACTACCACATGCGTTGCCTTTTAGAATCATAAGAATGGTCTCCAGAGGTGCATGGTTAGTTTAGGTGATGAGAATAACTCAGCATTGTGCTCCACAAATCGGTTTTCTTATTCTTTGATACATGGACAGAAAACCATATATTTATTAATGCATTTGTAGTGGTTATACTTAAAACAAATACAGAGGAAAATAATTTTTTTTTTAACTTTAATGGACTCAAAAGAAATGGATCTCTTATACATCATAAAAGTAATGACCAATTTCCAGTACAGAATTGGGGACAACACTGATGAAGTGATTGCATATTGCAAGGGGGTTGTGTAGAATAATGTTGGGGTACATATTTTATTACTAAAGCAGACTTGTTAAAATCAAGCCACACAACTTACATAATTCCATCATAGGGCTCAAATTGGTAAGCCAGCGTGGCCTGATTGATTATTTGGACCAAGTCCAGTCCAAGTCTGGATGGCCAGACCCATTTAACATTCTTCTCCCTTACTAAGAATAATGAGAAAATATACCATTGCAGATTTGATACCATACACTAAATGAGTAATGGGGAACATACCAAGGTTTGGAAGCTAATCTACCATGTTTCTTCAAATGAACATGATGTATGCAGTCCCCAGAGACTTACAATTAAATGCCTCAGAGATTTTGTACAACACAACATTTTCCCCCGAAATAAACTTTCAAATGACCGCAATATTCATCATAGTCAGCCATGAAATAATGCATGTGGATGTGAGCACGAACCCACTAGAGAATGCTTCTCTATCTAATGTTCACCTTTTCAAGAACATACGCACACCGATGCTTCAAACCCTCTAGGACAGACTGACCGACAACTTTGATAAGATCAAAAGTCATATCCACATTCATGCTCACTGATCTAGTGTATATTGTTAGTTGGTAATCAAGACACGGGCTCATAGTTGACCAATAATAAATGGTGTCAAATAATGATTCCTGATGGCTCCCACCCAACGGACTCCTCCCACAGCATCCCACCCAGCATCACCCTCCCTTCCCGGCCCTCTAGCGGCACCAGCCTCCCGCTGTGACTCCGGCTCTACCACCCTCCTGTCGATGCTCCCTCATAGTGCCTCTTTCCCCGACATCCCCTCCCTGCTGCGCACGACGGCCACGCCCTAGGCCGCACCTCCCGTCGTGCCTCCTGATCCCGACGAGATGCAGCTGCGACTCCCGGCCCCCTCTCATCCCGACTCGTAGCTTCTTTCCTGATTCCCACCCAACGCAACTCTCGCAACCCTCCAGCGTCGTCCCTCCCTACGGAACCCTCCTAGCCTCCCGCCTGAAACTTTCAAACCGCCTCCTACGGAGCTTCCTAACCCACCTCGTACGACATTCCACAGTATCCCCCCCTTTTGTGCGCTGATCCACTGCATCGCCAGCCCTTCCGCCAGTTTCTTCCAGATCCATTCCGGGTGCACATCCACTGCACTGCTTCCCTATACACCTCGGCTCCTGCTGCACAACCAGACCCTATTGAGATTTCGCCTCCCTACGTGCCGCCTCTTCAAAGCTTCTCCCTCCACATCTACCTCCTATGGCAGCTCTGCCTCCACACCAGCCTCCTACGGTAGCCAATGCCTCCATGTCGGCCCTCCTTCTGCGGTTTCTCGGAACTCCATTGACCGGACCACCCGTGCGGTTTTCCTAGAGACTCTGACGACCATCCCTCCCATGCGGTATTACCGACGAGTTTGAAGATCGGCCCGCCTGTGCGGATTTCCCGATGCTCAGTCGACTGGCACCGCCAGTGCGGCTTTCCCGGTGCTCCGTCGACCGGCACTGCTTGAGTGTCTTGAAAAATCTTTTTCTGAAGCATAATCCATCTTCGTGAGAGGGAGCAGCAACCATGGCGATTTATCTTTGTTTTATTCTGTTTTTTCTTATTTTATCATCAAGCTGGGTATGTCCATCTTGAGGGGGAGTGTTTGCAGTCTGTTGCTTGCTTTGTTTTTTTCTTTATGTGTCCAACCTAGGTACACCTAGCTTGAGGGGGAGTGTTGGAGTCTGCATCCCACATCAGACATGCGGTCCGATGTGGTCCTTATCATTCATTATAAATGTTGGAGTATGTGTACCACATCGGACTTGTGGTCCGATGTGGTATTTATCATTCATTATAAAATAACGCCTCAGCCTCACTTTGAGGTAAGGAGGCAAGGGGGTTTCTCAACCTACATAGTATCAGAGGGGGTTTGATCCAACCCGATCCCTCCCTCATATTTTTTTTATTTCCATTTAGGGTTTTTATTTTTTTTCTCATGCGGGGGCGGCGGCTCTCAGAATGGGTCACCCCCCTCTGCCACCCTCCGCCGCTTCCTATGGCATCGTCTCCACTGGATCGACCCTGCCTCCATCAGGTGGCCTATCTTCCCAGCAGCATTCCCCTCTGTACGGAGGCTTTCCCCAGCGCGACGACCCCATCCCGGCAGATCGCTGCTACCCTCTTCCAGATCCGGCCATATCTGGTCCAAATGCACCATCGCTTCGACTCTGCCTCCTTGCGTGAAGCATCAACAACTGCTCCCTCCATGTCAGCCTCCTCCTCCTTCCTGCGGAATCTCTGCCTTCCTTCCCGGTGCCTCCTGCTGAATCCCCACCTCCCTGCCCGGTGCCTCCTGTGGAATCTCCACCTCCCTGCCCGGTGCCTCTTGCGGAATCACTGTATCCCATCGCCGGTGCCCCCTGAGGATTCCCCGATGCTGTGATGACCGTCCCTCCCATGCGCATTTCTGCGCGCATTGACGATCAGGCCGACATTGTGGATATCCCGGCGCTATAACTAACCAGCCCGTAGTGCGTATTTCATGATGCTCTAACGACCGACCCACCGGTGTGGATTTCACCGCGCTCATTTGTCCGACCCCACACTTTTTCGGCGTTTACCCACCCTTTTTCAGTGGCATCATATCAACATCATCAGGGAGCAGCACGATTTAAGCTTTTATCTTTTATTATGTTTTGTCTTGTTTTTGTCATCAAGTTTGGACCCTCCAGCTTATGGGGGAGTGTTAGAGTCTGTTTTTTTGCTTTCTTTTCATTATGTGTCCAAGTTAGGTACACCTATCTTGAGGGGGAGTGTTGGAGTATGTATCCCACATCAGACTTATGGTCTGATGTGGTCTTTATCATTCATTATAAAAGAATGCCTCAGCCTCACTTTGAGGTAAGGCGGCATGGGGGTTTCTCAACCTACAATAAAAGAACATCATTTCATCCTTTTTAGAGAACCTTGGGGATTCGGATCTCACCTATATTATCATTCTACAATATTCTTATTATTTTTTATTTGATGTAATTCCATAGAAGCTAACACCTGCGATCCCAACTCCCTATTTTTTTTTTACTATTTTGCTTAATGATCATTTTTTCATTCAATTTAGGGTATTTTATAGGAAAATTAGTATTTTTTTCTTTTAGGATTTAGGCCTTTAAAGAGAATGTTAGTCGTCCTTTTTAAGAAACTTTTTCCACATTTATAAAATTATTCAGTGTTCTCTCCTTTTTTTCTACCTAAGTTCGTTGTATAATAGTTCATGTATCTCACTGCACCACATTAGTTTTTATATGTGTGAGAGAGTTCATCATTCATCGCTATCCAATTGCGCTCCTAAAATCTGGTCATCTACCTCGTATGTCCCTCAAAACCCAACACAATAGTCAGAGGTGAGCTGCTTCATGATCCGCACATAGACCATAGGAAATCTATGACTATTCGATCTTCATCCTATGATCTGTGCCAAGCACATTGCTGGTGATCACCTTTCAGAGATGAGTGGAGGAATCCTACCACCTTGGTCTCCTTATGTGTGATCCTCTTTTCATGATAAATTCCTATGTACAGCCTACCTAAGTGAAAAACACTTGTGTAGGGGTCATAAAACAAAAATGAAAAAAAATCAAAATAAGGAAAAAGAACCCAAACATGTGTGTGCCCGCCTCTTGCATGTTCCAAATACAATGGCGAAAACCCCTTTCATGTGTGACCCACCTGCACATGATAGCCTTGCCCAGACGCCCAGTCCCCCTACTGTTCATGACCCTCCCTATGTGCATGTTGTTGTGCATGTTGGACCCTGGGAGAACTCCCCCTGCCCCTTATCTACTGCACATGGTTGCACCCCACTTCTCATGGCTTTGCCTTCTCCACGAACCCATATTCGTGATTCTATTTGTGAATCCCTACTGTACCGCCAACAACACCAAGCTGCATCATTTGTTTCCAGCACTATCACCCTTCAATTTTCATGCCCAGCAATTTCCAGCACCATCACCCTTCAATTTTCATGCCTAGTGAAAACAAAATTAATGAAATCCTCTCTATGTTGAACCAAGACATTCAAGAAATCATAGAATAAATCCAGGGTCTAACACCCCCTTTCGTGTGTGACCCACCTGCACGTGATAGCCTTGCCCGGACACCGAGTCCCCGTACTATTCATGACCCTCCTGTGCATGTTAGACCCTGGGAAAACTCCCCCTTTCCCCATATCTTTCGCTCATGGTCCCCCTGCTCATGGCTCTACTTTCTCCACACACCCATATTCATGATTCTGTTTGTGAATCCCTACTGTACCGCCAAGAGCACCAAGCTGCATCATTTGTTTCTAGCACATTCACCCTTCAATTTTCATGCCCAGCAATTTCCATCAGTGTCACCCATTAATTTTCATGCCTAGCAATAATAAAATTAATGAAAACCAATCCCTACTGAACCAATCCATTCAA
The DNA here is from genome assembly GCA_963277665.1 of Viscum album. Taxonomy (NCBI): domain Eukaryota; kingdom Viridiplantae; phylum Streptophyta; class Magnoliopsida; order Santalales; family Viscaceae; genus Viscum; species Viscum album. Next base: position 1,125,476,782 of record OY728121.1, read on the forward strand.
GTAATAATAGAATAAATTTGGTTGTAATACCAAAAAATTTAGGCACAAACTCCACTAATAGAAAAATCAATCTCAACCAACACAAGACACTTTTTTGGATGCTACGAGACATTCATCAGGAAATGGAACCTCATAATGGATCTCATTGGCTATTACGGGTCATGAAGAAATTGGAACGGTAGTTTGAGTTCCACAAACTTGATGGGAGGATGATTTATACTATGGGGAAGACTACATCGAACCACAACGTGAATGCTATACTCCTCAAATTAAACTAGATTTACCATCTTTCCGTTACAACCTTGATGTGGATTATTTTTTGGATTGGATTGTAGAGGTTGAAAAATAATTTAATTTGTTGAATATACCGTAGAATCTTCAGATCAAGTATGTGGATTATAAGTTCCACATTGAAGCTTCTACATGGTGGGAACAAATGAAAAATTATTATCAATGAAAAGGCATGAATCCCATCCACTTTTGGCATTAAATGAAGGTTTCCTTGAACCTTAGGTTCCTTCTGAATGATTATGATCAACTATTATATTAGTGGTATCAAGACTGCCATAAGGTTCCTGAACCATCCAACAATACACTCAAGATTACCACATACGATTGCCTTGAAATAATCTTTAGGATATGGTGGGTAAACACAAATCATGATTTTTATTATTGGATCTCATATATAGTGATGTATATTGAGAAATGACTACACAAGAAATTAGTGGTTATAGGTACTTCATTACCATTATCAATGAATTTACTCGGTATGGTTATGTTTATAATGAAGCACAAGTATCAAACCATTGAAAAGTTAATGAGTTTCATAACAAAGTACAAAATCAAATGGGAGAGAATTAAGATTCTCCGATCTAATCGAGGTGGTCAATACTTAAGCCAGAAATTCACAGATCATATAAGAAATTTTTGAATTGATCCACAATTCAATCCTCTTGGTGGACCATAATAAAATTATGTGTCTAAAAAAAGTAATCGAACTCAGTTAAACATAGTCCAGCCGATGATGAGACAATGTGACCTTTCTATCTCATTCTAGGGTTATGCTCTAGACACCACAATATTCTTACTTAACCGTGCTCCTTCTAAAGCATTCATTAATGCACCATATGAGATATGGACTGAGAATCATAAGAATATGTCTTCTATAATGATTAGGGGGTTTCAAGCAAGCATACAATGTTTAGATTCTGAAAAAGATGACCTTAAGTCTGAAAAGTGCTTATTTGTTTGTTATCCTAAGGAAGATGTGGGATGTGATTTTTATAACCCTACAAAACATGACGTTTTTGTGGTCTGATGCGGTGTTTTCATTGAGAAGGAACACATTAATATAGGAATCAGTGGGAGGAAATTTGAACTTTGAGAAGTTCAAGACCAATAAACAGGAAGTGTTCCTAAGATCGAAGTTGAGCCAGATGTGGAAGAACAATTGTCTCAAGTTACACATGAACCTCAAAGGTCTGGTAGGATTCCTAAAGACCCTAAGAGATATGTTTTTCTCATGGAAAATGATAATGAAGTAACATACATAAGAGATGAACCTACTTCCTACCGCAAAGCATTTGAGAAATCTGATTCTCAGAAATGGTTAAAATCCATGGAATCTGATATGGACTCCAAGTATCCTAACTATGTTTGGAACATGTTTGATTCACCTAAAGGGATGATACCCATAGGGTGAAAGTGGGTTTTTTAAAATAAAACTGACATGGATGGTAGACTTTCTACCTATAAAATGTGTATGGTAGAAAACGGTTACAAAAAAATCATGGAATTGACTACGAGGAGAGCTTTTCACCTGAAATGATGATAAGGTCTATTTAAATTTTGTTTGTCAAAGCATCTCATTTTGATTATGATATATATCAAATGGATGTCCAAATTTCATTCCTTAACAAAAATCTATTCAAGAATTTTTATATGACATAACCTGAAGGTTTTGATGTTTTGAACGAGACTGCCAGGGTATGAAAGTTGCAACGGTCCATATATGGATTGAAGAAAGCTTCTCAGAGTCTGAATATCCTATTTGATGATGAAATCAAAGAGTTTGGTTTCAACAATAATGTAGATGATTCATGTGTATATAAGTAAATTAGTTGGAATATAATAGTGTTTCTGATCTTTTATGTAGATGACATACTACTTATCGGAAATGACATCTCGTCTCTTCACTTCATGAAGATGTGGCTGGATAAGTGATTCTCGAGTTGAAAGACATGGGTGAATAAAATTACATTCTGAGTATGAATATATTATAGATATAGACTTAAAAGTTTTCTTGGACTCATTTGGGACACTTATATTGGTAATTGTTAAAGCGATTCAGCATGGAGAACTCCAAGGAGCTTTTACCAGTATTGCATGGCACAAATCTTAGCATTATAAGTTGATACCAATCCAATCCTGGTAAGATTAAATGGATTGTTGTGAAGAAAATTTTCAAGTACTTAAAAAGAATTAAATATATGTTCCTGGTCTTTGGATAAGAGGATGATCTATGTGTAAAAGTTATACATATGCTAGTTTCCAATCTGAAGAAGATGATGAGATCTTAGTTGGGATTTTCGTTCTTTCTAAATGATAGAGCTATTACTTCCAACCAAGCCACTATAGTGGACTCGATAATAGAGGACAAATACATCATTTCATAAGATGCTACAAATGAAGTTTTTTAGATCAGATAGTTCATCTCAGAACTTGAGGATGTTCCTAGCATTCAAGGAGAAATCAAACTCTGTTATGACAACAATAGAGATATTGATCAGGACAAGGAACTTTAATCTCACCAAAGGACCACACACATCATTCCCAAATATCATCTCATATTCAAGATCATTAAGAGTTTATGTAAAGATTTTTTGGGTGGATACAAAGGACAATGTAACATATCTGTTGATAAATCCATTACCGCAATAACAACATAAGGGTTATGTTAGGTCTCTCGGTATTAGATACTTGAGATATTGATTGAAATGGTTGTAAATGAATTGTGTTTTTATAATAAAGGTGATATTTTTTAATTATTCATTCATGTGTGCTCCAAATTTAATTTATATGAATGGTCAAATGATAATATCCCCTCAAAGTTTAAACTTTGAGATGTCTCTAATCAGTGATCTTCACAAAGTATTATTGGATGTGATGGTGTGTTAAGATTAACATGAATAAAATCTTTTATTTGTTTAAAAAGGTTCTATATATAATACAAAGAGTGTATTGATGAGGTAATAAGTGTATAATTATTACTTGGACCGACCCACCAAAGTATTTCTCATGGAATTTCATATAGTCATCGATATACTTAGTGGTGTATGCTTATTATCAATCCCCATTACTTGAGCTTGGAAAGACACTTAGCTTGAGAACTTTCAAACTTTTGTACCTTTCTTACACAAGTATAAAAATGATTTCTCTAATCAAGGGGTGGATGGATATGTTGTTGATCATGTCATCATTTATAGCACAACCAAGATGAGATCTGTCCACTTGTATGATGAGTTAAGACATTTGAAACTTTATTCGATTACACTGAGGAAATTCATGATCATGTTTAGTTGGAAAACTTTTGGTGTGTTTGACTACTTAGATGAGAGACATACGATATGCTCATATGTTAGATGAATGACCTGTGATGTATTCATCAACTTGGTCAATCTTTTTGAGACAATCAAGAAAAGATGAGTTGACTTATACTAGATTGACATGCTCCATGCCTAGTGGTCACTCTGTCATGGATTAAGGGATTATAAAGGCATACATAATATGTATACGATACATCTAGTAGTGAACATGTTTGCATAGAGATATGAATATGTTTTATAGAGATCATATCAAATCCCTTAGTAGATTGATTAACACATATTCTTTTCTAAAGGGCGCTCTTTGATTATATATATGAAATATAGATTTCATATTTGCTGTCAATACTGCTAAATCTTGTATGGTCACACAAATGGTGTGAATATGAGGCACACTGGACTTTGGGATACCTCAAGAGAAGGATAGCGTTGGACAAAACTGTTTGTTCCACAGACTCGTTTTCTTATTCTTGGATAGATGGGGAGAAAACCATATATTTATAAAATTATTTGTAGAGATTTTACTCGAAAAAAAGTGAAAAAAATAGTTGAATGGTACCATTTATGGACTCAAAAGCAAAGGAACTCCTATGCATAAAAATAATGACCAATTTCAAGTACAGGCTTGGTGAGAACACTAATGAAGTGGCCGCGTATTGCAAGGAGGGTGCATTGGATAAAGATGGAGTACATGTTTCATTAGTAAAGAAAACTCATTAAAATCAAACTACACATCTTACATAATTTGCTTATAGGGCCCAAATTTGTAGCTCAACCTAGCCTGATTGATTATTTGGACTCATCCCACTCCAAGAAAGTACGAAGGAACATACCAAGGTTTAAAAGTCAATCTACCATTTTCCTTTGAAATGAAAATGATGCATGCAGTCCCCAATGACTTAGCATTTAATGCCTCAGATATTTCATACAAGAGCATGACATTTTTTTCTTAAATAACCTTGAAAATCACATCAATAGTCATAGCAATAGTCACCATAGGTATCCATGAAATAACCTTGTCAACTCAATGTTATTCTCACTTTTGGGCACTGATATTGACAGTACCCTTCACAACCAGTTCAAGATAATCCACATCAACCCTATCTTACATGAAATTATCGAATCAATTAGAAATATCACCTTAGAAGTCTAGCACTTTTCGCTCATCACCCATACTTTCTATGCATCACCAGAGCCTTTACATGCAATCCAGAAAAGTGACATACAAAGTAGTTTTACCTTGGATCATGTGTTTTCTAATGAAGACTTAATTCGTCCCCAACTTAGTTATCCCAACAACCTATATAATTATGACTTGTTCCATTAAAAAATCAACTTTCATGAGTGTGAACGCGCACACACACATATATTTGATGATGGTTGAGAGGGAATAAACAAGGTGCTCATTAAAAAAAGTGATTTATGGTAAAACTAACCCATGCATCCCCTTTTAGAATCACATGGATGGTCTTCATAGGTGCATGGTTAGTGTAGGTGCCAAGAATAACTCAACCTTGTGCTCCACGGATCGGTTTTCAGCACAAATCCACTGTAATCCTTGTACCACACATTTTTTTGCTCCAAAATATTCTTGTGATGATCTAGGGAAATTTTGTTCTTGACAAACCCCATGTATCAAAATATTCTTCCCTTTCCAAATAAATTCCATAGTCATATTCTTCCAATGTATAATAACATATCTCAGAGTTTCCAGCCATGATATTCCCATTACCAAATCTAGTACAGAGGTGTCAAAAATATAAGCATTGATTTCAAATTCCTCCGCTACCAAATCCACTTTCAAGGATCTGCATATTCCATTGGAAATCACTTGATACCCATCTCCCATCATGATCTTAAAATACTTAGTTTTTGAAACCCACACCGTAAGTGATTTTAATAACTTTTTTGAAATAAAATTGTGACTAGCCCCACTATCCACTAGAATCAACAATGGCACCCCTCCTATATTTCCTTCCACCAACAGACTTAGGATTCCCAGCCTTCCTCTCTTTATACTCGATGACCGTTGTCCCCAACATCTCCATTTCCAGCATATTTCCTATCATTTCTTCTTTCTCCACTATTTCATCATATTCGTCTTCTACCTCTTCCGGGGGCTCCACACATTCCCAAACCATCAATTTGAATCCATTTTTTGGACATCGATGCCTAGGGTTAAACTTTTTTCCACATGTATAACAAAGCCCCTTAGCTTTCCTTTCTTCTAATTCTTCTCTTGAAAAAATCTGAACTCCTCTCCACAATGGATCAAAATTTCCCTTCCTTTCCCGATCTTTCCCTTCTGTAGAAGATACAATTTTCACTACATTTGAAATCCAACCTTCCCAAATCCTCCAGAACTGAACCTCCTGCTGCCTGGCTCTGGATACTTTATGATTCCCTTGACAATAATCTCCCTCTCTATTCTCCTGGTCAGTGTAAGCAGTATCACCTTATTGGGAGGTTCAAGTGTAATCATCGAGCTTCCGATTTTTGGTCTTAATCCTCCATTGAAAAGGCTCATGTACCAGCACTGAGTAAGATCTGGAATCTGTATGGCTATCTGCTCAAATTCGTCGATATATTCCTCCACTGTACCTATCTACTGAAGCCCCTTCAAGTAAATGACAAGATCTTCTTTAGCTGCACTACCATACCTGTCGCGCAACTCTTCTTTCAATAGTGTCCAGGACAGTTCAACACTAGTTGACTTTAAGGAGACAATCCAGTACTGAGTTACTTCTTCCATACACAATTGTGCCATTATAACATTCAACTCCTCCCATGTTTGGTGAATTAAGAAGTAAGTTTCTGCTCGAGTAATCCATGATACCGGATCTTCTCCTGAACAAACCGGCATTTCTACCTGTCTTGAAACTGCACCAAACTCTACCCTTCCTTCGATCTGATATTCACTCCCATTCATACGTTGTCCGCTTCCTGTCCTCCTTATTCCCCCCCTGCATCTGCGTTTCGCTTCCACCTTCCTCAGATAAACTCCTGTTCCTGTCATCCAGAACCAGACTTTCAGTTTTTCCTTTCTCAAGTCGTGCCATCACTGCGAGGAGCTCCCGTATATCTGATCACAGCTCCAGAACTGAAGTTTCCAATTCTTTTACGTTATACTTTACAGATGTGACTGTTGATTCTACATTTGTCATCAGATTCTCCATTCGTGTGGACATATAGAGATTTTGGAAGGATTCAAACTAATTTTTTCAAGATCTTCTCTATTTTAGTTTTTCTCTCTAGAAGCCTCTCTCTAATATCTCTCTTGAAAATATCTCAAGGAAAGCACCAATTGATAGACTGTAGTAGAGAGAGAGTATTTGAAAAGATTTAACAGAGGATGCTTCAAGAAAATAACAGCTCTAACTACTTCAATTTTACTAACAGAATTATGTTACAAGGACTTGTTGTGGATTCTTCTCCTGGAAGACTTCTCTCTCCCAAGCCTAGGCTAAGAGCCTACCAACTAGAATCTACATAATGTCAGCCCCAGTCTTCCTTCCTTCTATTTATAACCCATACCAACCAAACAACAAAGTAACTAACCAACTAACTAACTAAATGAAATCCAAATTGTAATGTTACCCCAGACTGTTATGAACCCAACCCCTGCTTTGGTAAGTGTATATCACACTAGGTCGGGAATGATTTCCCAGTCAACTGCTACCCTGGCTGCTATAAAAAGATACCTCTCCTTGTATAGCTCTATCATATTCCACACAAGTAATGTGTCTATCATCATCAAAGAGGGTTTTTTTTTCACTCAATTGGAACTATGATTGTAGGTTAAATAATTTTTTTATGATTGATGGTTTTCAAAATATTTGAGGGAATAATTATTCATGAAACATAATAAAATAAAATGAGATAAAATTGAATGTCTGTTATTTTATTTGAGAGATGAAATTATAATATTTTTTAAAATTTATTATTAAATGAATCAGAATACATAAATGAACTCCATAATTTTTAAAATTGGATCGATTGTTGGATTGGAAAATATAATAGATCATAAGATCATTCATTCATTGGTTCTATCATTGGTTCACTAGTTGCATTAAATCTAAATTAAAATATAAATAATGCAAACAAATACGCACATAAATATGCCTATACTAATATTATATCTTTAAAATATCATAATTAATTTTAAATAAAATATAAGATATATCACATTTAAATAATACAAATAAATAGGTAATAAATATTAAAAAACAATATAATATAGACCGTTAAAATAATAAAATTGTTTTAAAATTAGTGAAGTGTTATATATTAATTATTATAATATTATGAATTTTTTAATGTTTCTATAAAAATATGTATAAATTTTAAACCTAATCAATTCACTAGCTTGACCATTAGGTTTACTCATTTGACGTTGATTTGGATGGCCTCACATCAACTCAAATGTAGTATTTATATTTGGGTTGATTAACTTATTGGTTCACCAATTCATCAGTCTAATTGGTTGATTGGTTCGGTTTGTTCTTTAATACTATGAAATAATCTAAATCTTTTTCATCACAATTTTTAAAAAATACATCATATTTTTTTTATCCAATTTTAGATTCTTTTTATTTTATATTTGATGTAACGCCTTAGCAGCTAACACCTGGGGGCCCAACTCCCTGTCTTTTATTATTTTGCTTAATGATCATTTTATCCTTCAATTTAGGGTTGTTAAGGGAAAATTAGTCATTTTTTCTTTTAGGATTTAGGCCTTTAAACAGGATGTTAGTCGTCCTTTGTAAGAAACTTTTGCCAGATTAAAAAAATTCTTCAGTGTTCTCTCCATTTTTATGTTTTCTACCTAGGTTCCTTGTATAATAGCTCATATATGTCACTGCACCACATTAGTTGTTATTGGTGTGAGAAAGTTCCTCATTTGTTGCTATCCAATTGCGCCCCTTAACTCTGGTTATCTACAGCGTATGTCGCTCAAAACTGAGTCACTCAAAACGGAGAACAATAGTCAGAGGTGAGCTGCTTCCTGATCCACACACAGATCATAGAAAATCTATGACTATTCGATCTTCAAACTACGATCTGCGCCAAGCACATAGCTGGTGATCGCCTTCCAGAGACGAGTGGAGGAACCCTGCCACCTCAGTCTCCTTATGTGTGATCCTATTGTCGTGAGAACTTCCTATGTGAAACCTACCTACCTAAGTGCAAAACACTTGTGTTGGGGTCATAAAACAAAAATGAAAAAAAAACAAAGGAAAAAGAACCGAGACATGCGTGTGCATGACTCCTGAATGTTTCCATAAGTGAAATTAATTTAATGAATTATTCATTATATAAATTTTTAAAATTTATGGGCCTTAATTAATTTTAAAAAAATGTTTTTTTGAGAAGAATTAATTTGGTTATTTAGATGACCAAAAAAAATAATTGTTAGTAAATAAAAATCAAACACACATTTTCTAAACTCTGGTGTTTAATATATATATTTTTATTGGTAAAGAAGGTCTTGGATATTTGTAAAAATGTTTCCAGGTCATTGTGCATCTTGCAGGAATCTCCGAAGAAGCTGTGATTCTCATTACATTTTTTGTCCCCCTCCCAATGATAAACAGTGATTTGATTGCGTTCATTGAATAATAGGTGATATAAATGTTTGAAATACATTTTACGAAAATATTATAAACCATCAACTAATTCACTAGTCATATACCATTAAAGTTTGGTATGTAGAAAATCTTAGTACACTTTAGAGCGGAAGCGACAGAAAGGCACTATGTCAGATCAAGGAACCAGTCTACGCCTGTTTCACCACCATCTAGTCACTACTTCAGAAGATCCAGAGTGCAGACATGGAGATCACCAAATCCCAAGACCATCAATCCATCCTATCAGTGAAACCCTCTCTCCCTCATCCCTCTAGCTCCTCTCGCTTCCTACACCCACAGGTATTGCGAGCTGTCAGGGGACAGATGCTAAACCCTGGAGCTGGCCATGCACTAAAGGTCTTTCCATTTAATTATAAATTATGAAATCCATTTTTAAAAAATAATTTTCTAAATATTATTAATTTAATTTTTAAATAAAGTCATAGTTAATTTGAAAAGTAACTATCTTAAAGTGAAATTAGTTTTATTTCTCATTGAAAAACCATTTAAGATCTCATTATCTTGTTACCTTAAGAAAATAAAATAATAATATTATTTACAATTCATAAGGTTCATATTACTACTTATATTACTATTTATATTACTATTCATATGGGTATGTAACTTTTCACCAAAAATCAATTTTGTTCTATCAGACTCCAAATGACTCACTGAACAAAACTCTAAATGACCATTTTTCGAAATTCAAAACATAGAAGAGGAAAAGTTGTGTTTAATGGATAGATTATAAAATTGTATTCTATATTTATTTTCAAAACCTAGGGGTGTTACAAGAAACACATCCAATAAGTCTCTAAGCACCGATTCACAATTCCCCTCATGAGTACGGAAAGTTGTTTTCTCTATGTCATCCTCTTTCATTCTAACTTGATGAAATCTAGATTTCAAATCCATCTTTGTAAAGTATTTTTCCCCATGTAACTCATCCATAAACTCCTCAATCACTAGAATAGGAAACCTACCTCGTATCGTCAATTTATTCAAAGCGTGATAGTCTACACACATTCTCCAACCTCCATCTTTTTTTAGACGAATAATATTGGACTTGAATACAGACTGATACTGCGCCGAATGAACCCCTGCGCTAAGAGCTCAAAAACCTACTTTTCTACCTCATTTGTTATATGGTATGTGTACTTGTATGGTCGGATATTGACCGGCTCTGCCCCCTCTTTTATTCTGATGGCATGAACTGTTGGCCTCCAAGGTGGAAATCTAGAGGATATCTCAAAAACTGTTCTATATTGGAGTGTTATCTATTCATAATTTAAAATCAAATCGATTTACAATAGGTGAATAGAAATAGCAACAAATTTGTGGAAGGAAATTGTGGAACAAACCAAGAAACAGACAACTCGTGATGAAGAAAAAGGTATAAATTAATATTAGATTCAGATATGGAAAATCAGACACCTAAAAAGTAAACAAAGACCTACCTCGCAGATCTAAACAAATCAAAACCCTCACTGCTCGGAACACCAATAATAAAACATTGAACCATGGTTAGATCCCTTCATCAATGCTCATACCACACACATCGGCGACCAAAGAAACCAGATCAACGACCACACCCCAAACCTTGCTCGACAACAACCACTACAACTTCGGTCGAACTCCCCATCTGAGCTGGGAGTAATGGCATCATCCTCAGGCATCTCCTCATGACTCACGGATCAGCTTCCACTCCCTATGAAACCCTTTGTGAAAAACCTAAATAGTCGATTCCTCACGTCCTATACCCACTATTCCCAATTTCCTATTTTTAATTCTTTTATTATTATTACTTTATTAATTCACGTTTTATCATTTTTTATATCGTTTTTTTGGGTTTCACGATTTCTTACCCTTTACATTTTTTTACTATTTATTTTTTGTCCACTTTCCAAAGTCATCACCCAATTTTTTAATTCAATCTAACATTTCAACTTATCTTTATTTTGTTTTACAATTTTTTTAAACATTTTACAATTCAGGTAATATCTATATATATAAAAATTGCTTTTTTATTAATATAATTATCTATATATATATGTTTCATTTTTTATAAGTATAATTTAGTCATATATATATATATATCATTTTATCATGTTAAATTATATATATATATAATTTTTTTTAGTAAATAAATCAAATAACATTTTTTTAAACCCGTATATAAAAGTGCATTTTTTGTAGAAAAATAATTGTATACATTTATAAATTTTATAAAACTAAAACACAATATATTTTCATATATTTAAAAAATATATTGTAATTATATTAATTTTCTAAAGAAAATTTTTCCCCTTAATTGTTATTATTAATATTATTATCATTAAAATATTCTATTAAATAACCTTTTTGATAAAAATAAATTCTATTTTACAAAAATAATAAAAATAGTTATTTTAAAATATTCTTTCATACAAAGAAAAAAATATTTATTTTTAGAATAAATTAGAAAACTATAAATAATAAGTATAATTAATTATAAGTTATAATTAACTGATAATGAAACTAATTAAAACACTTAATTTCAATTTTTATTTTTAAAGAAAATCATCTAAAAAATGTCATTAGTTTGTTTGAATTATAAATTAATCAATTTGATAAAATATTTATATAATAAATCTTAGTTTGGAATTTCTAGGATGTTACAGTTATCCACCGTTCATGATCAGATTTAATATTTTAAGCAAAGAGTGTTGTGTGTCTGTAGTGATGGGACCAAGTTTTCCTTTGATGGGAAAAAAGAAATCCAAGCAGCGTAGGATAGAATCATGCATATGAGGGTCTAGTTGATTACTCGTTAGTTGGATAACCTAGACCTTAGTGAAGTGGATGTCATGAGTCCACAGTTTCCTATAGCAGTGGCAGAGTTGTAGTGGATCCAGTGAAGGTCAATGCAGTTCTTTCTTGGGATCCACCCAAGAGTGTTACTGAGGTGTGGAGTTTTTTTAGTTTGGCAGAGTAATATCAGAGGTTTCTGCCAAATTTCTCCAAATAAGTAAGACCCTTTACGACTTTGAAACTAAAGGGGCATCCTTTTGTGTGGACGAAAAAGTGCCGGTAGTGTTTTTAGGAGTTGAGGTAGAGGTTGAAAAGTGCTCCCATCTTGAGATTTTCATAGGAGTGTGCTGAGTACGTTGTGTTTTGTAATGAATTAGGAACCAGTCTTGGTTGTGTCCTAATTAATAGGCAATTGGGGATTTTCTTACTGATGTGTTTTTTAAAATAGTTTTCTTTTTGTTCACAACTAATTTATTTTCATTAATTTTTTTAAAAAACAGGTTACTATTGGTAAATTTAATAGTTAGAAAGTTGTGGAAGAAGTAAATTTTAGAATGTTCATAATTTGAGAAGTTTTAAAACATTAAAAATCAAGTTAGATGATGATTTTTTATCTTAATGCCCTTAAAATCCTGAAAATATCATGATTCATGCTTTTAATTAAAGAAGGGAAGTTGATGTGTTTCAGACATAGTGTATCAAACACAACCATATGAGAATAAAAAGTTCTTGGAAGGATGGAAGTGTAAATTTGTTAAAAAGTATGATTTTTATGATCAGATGATCCATTAGACAAACCATCAGATAAAGTTTTTGGTAGAATGTCTGAGATTGTGTAATTTTTTATTTTAAAAATAATAAGAAGTTGTTTCCCTTACTCTATCCATTGGACGAATCAGAAGAGAATAATTAGATAGTGAAAATCAGTTATAGTAACTATATAGACCTGATTGGACATTATAGAGTTTATGAGCTTAAACATGGGGATTTTTTTATTCAAGGGATCCGATATATATTATCAAACAATTTTTTTTCTTCAGAAATCTAGAAGTGCTGTGGTTGTTGAGATCATTCTATTTTGAAAAATATAAAACAAGTAGAATATTTATCAAATGAGTTATTGATTTCAATTTATTATATGGTCTATTGATGCCAATTTATTAGATGAACTATTGATTTTGATGTATCATATGAGATTTTTTACCAATTTATTGGACATATAATTTTTAAGAATCTCTCAAGTTGTTGCTACCATGTTTCTATAGTTTTGAAAAATTAGGGAAAAAATGCATTAACTCAAGAAATTAGATCTGAATTCCTAAGAAAACACAAAGGGATAAATTAGGTTTATAATTAGAGATAGTTATTTGGAAAGATAAATAGTTAGATATATTTGAGTTTCTACTAGTCAGATATGGAGTAGGGAACTGAAGTCTTTTGAAGTTATAAAAACATAGTCATCCATTTTCAGCCAGCTTAGAGAAATAGACTATGAATATTATTTCTGGTTTTTTGAGGGAGTTTTTTTTATCTTAAATGGGTCAAGATAATTTAATAGAGGCATAATCATTTTGAAGTTGTGTAGTTTTAAAACTATGGTTAATGAATTCCCATTAGATTTTTTTTCTAAAAAGCTTGTTATGAAAAGAATTGAGTTTCCGCTATATCTTTATTAGTCTGGTTGAGAATATTTCATATGGACCAAGAGGACCAGAATGATAATTTGTTCTAAAAAAAACCTTTTTGGACTCATGTTTTGTAAGAAACTTTTTAATGTTCCAAATTTAGATGATTCCATGTTTTTTTCATCCATGTGGTTTTGTATCTTGTTTAAAGGTATGGAAATTTGATAAATGTTTAGAAGATTTAAAGAGATTCCAATTTAGTCTATAATAATTGAGAACTATCAAGAAGTGTATGAATTAAATAAAATTGAATATGAAATTCAGAGTTATGAAATTTGGGTGAGTGGGAAAATGAATTTTTTCCCTCCCTTACTTTTATTTGAGAACCTATAAATAGAGGTGCGTAATACATTTTTATTTGTCACTATTTAGAGAGACAAAAGGTTGAAATTATAAAAATATTTTTGTTAGGGGTTATTTTCTCCAATGAATGTTATTTTCTTGTTAAAGAATTTTTTCTAGATAGAGTTTTCAGATAATATGACCCGAAAGAGGTATGTTTAAACCAACAGATAAAGGGAATTAGTCTGAGTTTTTTTTAGTAGAATTTTGAGAACTTTAGTTTTGTTATACAGGTAGACCAAAAAGTTTTGAAATAGGTGTAGGTTGAGAATAAGTGAATCAGGATGTGACTAAAAAACTAATTTTATTGGAAGATGGCCATCAGACATAGGAACATCAAACTAAGTTTCCAAACATACCATTTTGGAGAAATGCGTTTCAAAGTTCATTAATTTTTTTATGGAACAAAATTTTCAATTAAAATATGTAAACTGATGGAAGTAAATAATATGTTTCCTATTAGGAGAGAGAAGTTGTTTAATGATATTTGACACAAGTTTTATTCACTTATTTAAAAATACTAAATTTACATAGACAAACAGTGGTGGTCATGACAATGATGTAGATTCTCACACTGAGGATGAACCATTAAAATAATATGTTCCATTTTTACTTTTCTATTTCTCCATGAATTTCAATTTACTAAATTTTTTTATGAAAATAACTTCAACAATTTTCTTGGGTTAAATTTCCTAAAGAAGAAATTTACAAAAATACTATCATTGATTCAATGCCTTCTCACTAATCTAATGATCCTTAGTAACTTCAAGTGTTATTAGAGTGAGGTCCCCAATATTGAAGCCTTATTGTAGATAATATTGATTCTATAAATAGTAGATAAATATTGACTTTTGATAGAAAAAATTATTATTGACGAAAAAATATAATGATTTCTTAACTTCTTTCACTTGTTTACAAGGTTGTTTATGCCGCTACAGATGGGTTCCCACCCATTAAGAAAGATTAACTTATGAAATTTTATAACAAGAGAAACATAAAAGTTGATGGAAATGCCATAAATTCTATTCTTATGTCTCTGTAAGAATTTTTTTTATTTGAATTTAATGGGTTTCAAAAGAATAAATATTATGCGGGAAAATATTAAAAATATTTTCAAAGGAAATACTAATGTAAAGGAAGACAAGCAAAAAATCTAGCATAGAAAATTTGAAGAAATAATACTGGGATATGAAGAAAAAATTGATGAGTACTTCACCAAATTAAATGATTATTTTTGTAATACCAAAGGACTCATATATGTGTTGGAAAATTATTAGATTATTAATAAACTCTTGAGAAAATTTCTAGTTAGGTTTGATTCTAAAATATTTTATTTAGAAGATATGAATGATTTATATCTTGATGAATTGCATATCTTTATTGCTTTCCATGAGATGAAAAATCTCCACCATAAAAAAAATAAGACCAAATATTAAATGGATTTTGATGGAATGAGAAATATGAAAATTTAAGATTCTCAAGATGTTGATCCTTAAGAATATGAGGATTATTAGTATAATGAGTTGAATGACAAAATCATGTCTCTTATCTACAAGAACTATCGAAGTGGAAGAGGAAAGTATGGAGGAAAAATTTCTCCCAAATGTATTGATTGTGGTAGAATCTTGTCTTTTTCTACAAATTGATCCAAAAACAAAAATAGCGAAGTCAAAGATCATTATGAAAAAAAATCCACAGAAGAAGTTTACTAAAGCTTATCAGAAAAAAAGTATGTACACTGGTGCAAAGAATATTTTTATAGAAATATAATAAACACAGCATGTATGAAATTTGAATCTAACTTAGATGATATTGATTCATAAAATTATGAATTTTTAGAAATAATCATAACATTTTTTGTTAATGTTGGTAAAAATGAACATTCCTCAAATAGTGAAGAATTATTCAGATATTTTCATCTCATAAAAGAACATTTTACACATATTGAGAAAAATAAAACTCTAAATAAATATATTAGAGTGACGATGAATGATAGTGGAAAAGTTATTGAAGGAAGAAAATATGATTCTAAAAATGAAAAATAATTTATCTATGAGATCTTAGGATACAAATTAATAATTGTTAAATAGGGAATGATGTTTCAAGTAATTAGTAATAATTTAGAAGCTAAAGAATATGGAGTTAATAAAACTTGATAAAAAATCCATGAGGCTGAAAGTACGTTAAGAAAGCTGAATGAAAATTTTAGAAAGAATTTGGAATTAAAAGTGAAATAATATAATTCTAGGGAAATAGATCATTCCAAGAATCATTAGACTTCTCCTCCTTTTGAAAATAAAGATTTATCTAATTGTTATAATATAATAGGTGTTAATAAAATTATTGGGAAATATTGGGTTGATAAGGCATGTGAAAAATATATCACATTGAAAAAAGTTGAAATTAACCCCATAAGAAGGTTTCCAAATTCCCAGAAGAAACTAATTTTGAAAAATGTTATGAACCTCGATAATATTATTATAGGGAAAGATCATAATTCTATAGAAAACCAAGATTTATTTATTCTATTGGTGTTGTTTAATTTATTGACACAAATATTACAATTGATGGAATAATTTTTCACTTCCAAGAAGAAATTATGAAAAAAGGGGTAGCAATGGTGGAAACATAATGAGTTAAATTACTAAAACACAAAAATTTGTAAAAGTTAATTCTCATGATGTTATAAATTTTCCAATGAAAAATGAATTTGAATGTCTAAAAGAAGTATGTGGAATACATTACCAAGTTGGAAACCATACCGAATAATATATGAACATTATTATATGTAAATGTTATTATGATAAAAATAAAAGGAAACTCAAAAGAAGAAAGTTGAGGAAAAATAATTTGTTATTGATACAACCATAAAAGAAGAAAAAAAGAACAAACAATGGATTCTTGGTAGTGATTGTTCTTTAGAAATAATAGGAGATTTGGAAATCATGAAAGATGTTGAAAATCAATATGGGGGAGTAGTTACCTTCCAGAATGATAGTTACTTAAAAATAAAAGGAACTAAAACAACTAAAATTAATGTAGAAAAGTTATAATACAAGGATGTTCTATTTTTTATGGGTTTAAACATAAATTACATAGTGTGAGTCTACTTTGAGATGATGGAAAACAAGGGATATTGGGAAAATATTCTTATATCATCAAAATTATGGAAGATGGCAAATTTTTAATCAAGGGAGAAAGAGTAAGTGGAAATCCCTTTTAGATAAGAGAACATTACAAATTCTATTACTTGAGTGATAAAGTTCAAAACAAGTTGTGGAATCACAGACATGGGAATCTTGGTTAGATGATCATGAAGAAACTTTTAAATGTTTATTCCATTAAAAAATTTCCATCATTGAATAGAAAGAAATATTATGTTAGTATAACTTTTCAAAAAGTAATGATGGTTAGTAAAATCCATAAGAAAGTATAAATTCATTCTAGTCAGCCTCTTGATCTTATTCACTAAAATTTATGTGGGATTATTAGAAATCAATAAAAAAATGATATTTTTAATTTACTACTTTTATTGATGATTTACTCTAGATGACAAATATTATTTTTATGAAGCTTAAGTCAAAGGTAGTGGATATTTTAAAAGTATTCAGAAGGGAAGTTGATAGAGAAATGGGAGATTATATAATGAAGTTGATAATTGATAATGGAAAGGAATACACATGAAATTACTCGAATCATATTTGAAAAAAATGGAATTAAACCTTAGTAAATTTCCCCTTACACCCATAAAAAATGGAGTTATAGAAAGGAAAAAAAGTTTAGTGGAAATGGGAATAATCATGTTAGAATAATATATCATTCAACATTTTTATAGAGATAACACTTTAAAAGTATTTTAAATGTAAAAAATAAGTTTGTTAAGGTGGTAATCAACAAGACATCCTATTAACTTTGGTATAAAAAACTATTAGTGAAATATTTCAAGGTTTTTGTAAGTTTATGTTCACTAAAAATAAAAAATTTAAATCTTGTAAAATTTGATAAAAATGATGAGGATGGAACTTTCATGGGTTATTCACCCAACAAAAGAAGTTACAAATGCTGGAATAAACTTATACAAAAGTTGGACGATTTCTATAATGAAAAAGTTATTGAAAATCGATATTTATTAAAAAAAGATGTTAAAAATATTGAAGAATAAAAATTAATTATTTCAAACAAAATTAAAAGTGAACCAAAACATTTATAAAAAGATTTAGAATAATCATGTTATGAGTAAAGTAAATTTTGAAAAGAAACTTTGAAATTTACTAGTTTATAGAAATTGGAAAATTTTTAAAATATACTTAGAAATAAAAAATCTATGATTCTGACATCAAGAAGGTAGATATTATAAAATTAGACAAATAAAAATTCAAAAATTGAACAATAATCAGTTTCTGAAGTAGTAAATGTAACATCCTTAGTTTTTAAAAAATAAAAACTATATTCAATAACATACAAGATACACCACATCAAACTTAAACAAAAAAAATATTATTATTTAAAGGTTACCATTAAACTAGATTTTTTCATGGTGGGAATGAATAGTATTAACTGAGATAAGAAAATATGGCTTACACATGTATATATATATATTTATTTAGAGACCAATTAATTATAAATGAATGCAAAACAATTTTTAAAATAAAAGGAAATGTTTTTCTAAAAAACTATTTAAATATGAACAATTGTGTTTTATACTAATAAATATTAAAATCACCCTTGTTGGATTATATGAATTTAATATATCTATAATATGTTAAATATAATTTTTAAAATTAATATTATGTGATTTATAAACTTGATATAAGAACAAATTCAATTTTACAGATAAAAGAGGTATTTGTCTAAAAAGGCATATTTTTCTCCTTTTGATGGAGCACCAGATTTAAATATATTTTTTTGAAACTTTTATAAATTATATTTGACCAAATAAACTTATTCTTTTAAATTAGAGTATTAATATTTACTTTAGTTTATTTTTTTTGGTATTTTTCTGATAAGTATTATTTTTTAACGAATAATGAAAAATAGTGAATTTAATTTGAAAATTTTATTTTTAGATAATTTATTTATATAGATAAATTATGTTTTTAAATTTGTTTTAAAGAAAATTTAGTTCAATTATATGTTAATAATGCTAATTCAGGTTATTTTAATAGATTTTACACAGAAATTAGATATAAAAAGATTTCATGTTTTTGAATATTTCACTTTAAGAACCCATTTTTTCATTTTGACTAATGGATTAATTTTAAATATAATTTTTCCAATTATGTTAATTGAAATTGGAGAAATGGATTCCATTTTTTGTATCAAATGTTTCAATTAGGTTATATGGTTAATTTCATTTTTATGGATAAAACAGATACAATGTTAAAAAAAGTTATTTACTGCAATAGAGGTAAAAAATGAAACATGATTAAGTTAAAAGTGGTAAAAGATTAAAAAACCTAAAAAATAAAACATTTAAAGGTTTTTTGGATTGTTTATAGACCCTATAAAACCTAAATAATATTAATATATACCCAAATATTATGAATTTAATGCCACCTCAAAATGGTTGACTTTAAATATAAAATATTAATTATTTAATCACTTAAACCCACCTATCCTCAAGTATAAATACTACCCATCATCACCCCATTTCCACCCTAAAATACTTATAGCTCCAAATATCTCTTACCAATACTCCCATACTCACTATAAAAATGTCTAAGTGATTATGATCTTACCAAAATATGAAATCCAAGGTCCTCAAGGGTCTCTAATGGATGTGATATTTAAGTGGTAATTTTCCTAAAGCACATTTCTTATTTTCTTTTTCTTTTTCTACATTCTTCTCACCTCCTCATTAATCAATGGATGATAACTACAGAATAATTTAAATAATTCAGTGTTTTGTTTCTAATAAAATATATCATATCCATTTCATTTCTCATCTCCTTTTATTCAAAGAAATGAAATTATTGTCCATGTTATGTCACATAATAGCCTCTATGAATAATGTTTAGTTGTTTTTCATTACTTCCTTCACGTATAGCCTTAAAACTATTTTTATGGTTAAATAATATTTTAATATTTTTATTATAACCTATTTAATATTATTTAAAAAATATATAATAATAATAGTAAACAAAATGAAACAAGTTCAAGGTGTTCAAAAAACTGCCCAAAATAAACTAAATGTTTATCATTGACATTTCATCTATTGAATCACCTTCATGTAAGAAATAAAAATGATATATGGGAATATTTATACTTCTAGAAGTAAATTAATGCTATTTAATTCCACTTATGTATATTTAATCAAATTTTTACAATAACATCCATAATTTTAAACAAATGAATCGATCATGAATCTATGAAACAAACACACCTAGAACTATGAAAATAATGAAATATTATTAAAGAAAAAGTCATAAAATGATATAAAATCATCATATAAGGAACTATAAATATGAATGTAGTTCTGTAAGGAGTTAATAACATTCTTTAAACCATTATACAGGAGTCTTGAACACGTTTGAAGGAAATCGAACATGAGGTAAAGGATTTTTTTAGCAAAATTTACATTCTTTGGATTAAACTTCTACTTATTCATTATGTCGTGATCATATTGTGTGAGGAATTAGTTTTTGTTATATTATATTTTATTTCTACTTTTGTAGGTCAATACATATAATTGTTCTATTTGGTTAACAAAATGATCTTTTTAAGGGACTCTATAACTAAAACATTATTTTAAATGTTTTAAAGATTAATTCTTCTAAATATTTCTCAATCATGTACATGTTTTCAAAATGGTTTTATTGATTTATTTATATGGAAGTTAGTTTTTTAAAATGTTAATTTATTTAGAAAGTTTCAATGTGGTATGGGACACATTGATTCAATAATATTTTGTTTTAATTGGGTTTTAAAAATGATTTTATTATTTCAATGACATGGAATGATTTTTTAACTTATACAACATGAGGGATTCATACCACTTTTCATAAATATTTATTAATTTAATTTTTATTTATAAGTTATAACAAATAATTTAGAGGAAAATATTTTCACTTTTACATGCCATGTTTTTATATTTTAAAATTATTTTTACAAGAAAAGGGTATGTTGACATCTGAAAGTGTTTTGATTATTGGTTTAAAAGAGTTTTCGAGGGTTTTATTCATGACTTATTACTTGGAAATTATAAAAAATGGTTTCATCCCCATTATTGCTCATGGGTGTTCCCAATATAGCCTATATGAAGGGTTAATCCCCATTATAGCTCATGAAAGATATGTGTTCCAGATATAACTTATACGAAGGGTGTACCCCATTATAAATCTCTAATGCATTAGATACTCCGAAGGTGGAAGTCAGCCATATGGTTATTCCAATTGTAAGGGTGAATGTAATAATTATATGGTAATGATTTCCCAAGAAACCAATATGATTTTTATATACAAGATAATGAGATTTTAAGAAAAGGGCTTTAAATAGTTTTCATGTCTTCACTAGACTAATCATTCTCTTTATTTATGTCCCTTATTGAGGATTTTTTGCTCATCCCATGTTTTTTAAAAAAATATAAGGGATTAAAGATTTTAAAGTAAAAATAAGATGTTGTGATGAAATTATTGAATATAGATCTTGGAAAAAGTTATGTTTTATTTTTAAAGGGTTCACCTTTTGAAGAAAAAAATAGATACTGAGTATAAGTATCCACTTGTAATATATGGATCTACTATGTAATATTTATTCCTAATTCTCTAAAACTATATATATTAAAGATATTTGGGAATGAAATAAAATAAATTCTAGTAAAAATTTACTATAATAATTCATATTTAAGGCCGTGTTCTTATAGTTCATATCAGAGCAGGGTTTGGAAAACATTAGAGATTAGGATGTTTTCTTAAGAGTTAGGGATTTCATAAGGAGTTTATAATATTATTGTTTATCATAAGTTTAATGTCTTATAAACCCCTTTTGAGGATTTATTTTATGAAATTTTGTGGTGACTAATGGTGTTTTTGGAGAAATTCGTTTTTGAGGTAATTATGGGTTATTAATTTTTGAGAATAAAAATTATAGTTATGAGATAAACATTGAGGTTAAGACATGTTATGGTTATTTTTGAGGATTTTATCATATTTTTAGAGTGTTATATTCATTATATAGTTTTTTAAAAAGGACAACCTATTGGAAGTGTGACAACCCGTCGTGTCCGGTAAGGCTACGAGTTCTGAAACCATAATTGAAGGGTGATAAGGCTGCATCTCCTACCACTAGCCTACATGAAGTCCCTATTAGTATGAATTTTTATTTTTAAAATGATTTCATGGATTAAGATTAATTATATTTTGGGGAAATATCTTTTATCAAATAGATAACCATAGGATTGGAAAATGGTTTGGTTATTAATTTATTAATTTTATTTCGGAAGACGTTCACTATTTTTGGAAACCTATATGATCAGTTTGAATAGAATGCTATGTGATATAGTTTTAAGTAAAGAATATATAATTTTATTGTGGACTTATGGTAATTCAGGTTATTTTTGGAAATGAATATTCTATCTTGGAGAAAACATGATTAGGCTAATTACTTTTTTGGTAAGATCCATTAAGAGGGGTTGATGTCATTTGGAGATAAATGTTAAAATTTATCTTGGAAAATTATGTTATCAAATCCTTGTAAAGTTTGGTTTTTAATCTTAGTTTGGATTATTTTGAGGAATTTTAAGGAAAATTATTTTTCAATTGGTCTATATTGAACTTTCGGTATTACTATTGAATTTTGAATATTAAAAGTAGTTTTTCATCATAAAATGGTAGATTATTTATGGAGAATTATCTCATATTATACTAACCATTTTTCTTTTACTTAATTTTTTAAGACATGATAAATATATAACTAATATTTTTTGATTATTTGATTACATATAAGTTGTTACTAGTGCATTAGGCATGAACAATTAATCGTAAATACACATCATTTGGAGAAAAAAGGACTTAGTAGTGGAATTTGATTAATATATTAAACTCTACATATCATGTAATTATTCTTCATTATTTTATTAGTCTAGGTAGTAAAATAATTCATAAAATTAATGAAAATGATATTGACACAAAAATGTTATATGATTATTTTTCTTACTATTGAATCAATGAAATTTTAACCAATTACATATTTAAGGTTTTATGATTGTTAAAATTATACTGACCATGTTTTCTATCACTCTACATTAGAAAATAATGGTTATATTTGTCTTCCATGTTAATTTCTTCCAATATGTAACCCTAGAATGTGGTATCTTGGGTGACCATTATACTTCCATTTAATTCTTTTAAAGTGTAAGTTTTATTAATAAATTTTTAATGTGGGATTTCAATAAAGGTAGGTAAAAATGAAAACCCCTATTTTTCAATACCTAATTAAAAATCATGAGGATTCAATTTACCAAAGGGAGAGAATGTAGCATCCTTATTTTTTTAAAATGTAAATACTCTCTTCCATAGCGTACACTATATGCCACATCAAAATTAAATGATAAAATAAATATTATTATTTAAATATTTACACTAAACTAGCTGTTAGAATGGTGGGAAATGAACAGTATGAACTTAATTATTAAAATATGGTTTAAACATGTATATATAGTTAATTCAATGGTGTAAAATTAATTATCAATGAATGTAAAACCTTTTTTAAAATAAAAGGGAATTTATTTTCTGAAAAACTATTTAAATATCATCAATTTTTTATACAAATACATTTTAAAATAACCTTTTTGGATTATTTGAATGTAATTTATGTATAATATATTCAATATAATGTTTTAAATTTATCTTACATGATTTATATACCTGATATAAGAACAAATTCAATTTTAAGGATAAGAGAGGTATTTTTAAAAAAAGGCACATTTGCCACCATTTGATGGCTGACCTGATTTAAATCTAGTTTTTGAAACATTTATAAATATATTTGAAAAAATATAATTAATCTTTGAATGAATATTATCAACATTTAATTTGGATTAGTTTTTGGTATTTCTTCAATATGTTTTATTTTTTTATGAATATTGAAAAATAGTGAATTTTAATTAAAAAATTATTTTTTATATAATTAATTTATATAGATAAAATATTGTCTAAATAGTTTCTAAAGTATAATTTGTTCAATTATATATAAATAATAACAATTTAGGTCATTAGAATCAATTTCACATTGAAATTAGATATAAAAACATTTCAATCTTTTGAATGTTTCACTTTAAAAAAATGCTTCTTTATTTTGAGTGTGGGATTAGTTTTAAATATATATTTTCAAAGTATATGTATTTAATTATGTAAAATGGATTCAATTTTTAGAATCACAAGTTTAAAATTAGATTTTATATTTAATTTAATTTTTAGTTATAAAAAATTTACCATGTGAAAAAAATTATTTACCATGGTATAGGTAAAAAATGAAACATGTTAAAGTAAAAAGGGGTAAATGATTAAAATAACTAAAAAATAAAACATTTAAATGTTTTACAGGTGTCTATTTAACCTATCAATCGTAGAAAATATTAATATCAACCCAAAGTTGTTGAATTTAATTCCACCTTAAAATTATTGGCTTTAAATATAATTTTTTTGTTATTTAATGACTTAAACCCACCTCTCATTAAGTATAAATACGACCCTCAGTGCCACATTTCGACCAAAAAACCCTTTTACCTAAAAAATTATATACTCAAACCTCTACTTTTATCAGGAACCTTGGCCCAATTTTTCATTTACTCCCCAAAACCTCCCTCAACCCATGGCCTCTCTCCATTATCCTTCCATCCCCGTCCTCAACCTCATGCCCCTGTCTCCACCTCTTAACCCCTACCTCATTCCCTCCACCTTCTTGTCTCAACCTCTGAATCTGCTTCTGCATATACCAACGCCTCTCATTCACCTCCGCTTACATAGCCACCACCTCCTCCTCTTGGCCTTTGCCTCCCAGCCTCCACCTCATGGCCTAAAAAGGTATTCCTATTATCATAACCTATTCATTTTTTTCATTTCTTTTAATCATGTTTAATGAATAAATTTTTTTAGGTGAATCCCACCTGATCATGGTGGAATTAATCTCTGATCAAGGGTATATCTATTCTATTGTATAAAGGATGATGTTGTGTGTATCCTGCAAACCATTTTTATCTATTTTCATAGAAGGTGCCCAAGTTATGTTGTGTTCCAGGGTTTTTAAGATTTTAGGGTGAAATTTTGGGATACACTATTATAATTATTTTGTACTTTAGGATTATAAAATTTTGGGTTAATTTTTAAGAAATTTATTGCATTGGTTTCTCTTAGGTATTAGTTATTACTTGGTTGTAGTTATTATACAATTGATATTATTTAGTGATATAATTTGGTTTGTTAATTTTTAGTTGATTCTTGAAGGTTTTTTAGATTGTGAAATCTCACCTGTGGTCTTGGTATGTGATCTTGAAATTTTGAATAAAAATGCATAGGATACATTATGAATCACTGGGATGAGGTAGGTGACTATTTAATACTATTCGTTTATCTTGATAATGGTATGCGTATGATATTATATATATGTTGAAGGGTTATGTTGATAGTTAAAAAACCTAAATAGTTATTGATATTCATATTCAGTAATTAATAATATATTTGAAGTTATCTAAAATAGATTATCGTGTGTGACATAATTACCATGATTTGAAGGAGATTTTTAGTTTACAACGATTTTCTGGGTGATATTATAGGATTGATTATGAAAATATTTATAAAAATAGTGATTTAAATCAGAAACTTATGAAATTTTATAAGTCTGGAATATGAATATATTATAATTATGTTTTTTATAAATTTTATTTCAACTGAATGGTTTAGAAATAATATGTAGTTTTTAGGGGATAATTTTATTATGGAAATTGGGTCTCATTTAATTTGACATCATATTTAAAATGGTTCTTCAAAATTGTTTAGGTGAAAATGAAGAGAGTGAATTATGATTATGGGATTTTCTGATGAAAATGGATTAAGAAAATAAATGTTATAGAAATGTGGAGAAAAAATGGAAAGTTATTTTCCAAAAATGGATTTTCACTAGGTTTATTGATGGATTGTTTGGGGTTAAAATAAACAGGATATGAATTTTAAAGTATTTATAAAAAAGGTGCATGAATTGTATTTTAGGAAAATTATAATGGAGAATATTTTTCATATATTTTATACTCTAATTGACCACATGTAGATGATTTATTGTTTCAAATATATACTTATGTGTACTCAGTTTGTTAAAGGAATCCTTCTATGAATTCAATGGATTCGAGAAAATGCATGATATTATGAAATAGTTAATCTTAAAACTTCTCTTAGGTGATGTTTTTCAAATAATTGGCTATGTTATCCCTAGTATTAATTATATAAAATTGTTCATCTTTATTAAAATAGATTATTTTAGAATATATATTCATTTTTAAAATACTAAATGCATTATAAATATTTTAATTGACATATAATTTATCACATGGGAATAATTCATTATTGTAAAAAAGGAATCAACTTTTCTCATTTAAACATGAATAAACTATAATTCAATGAACTAAACATAACTTCAGGTTAAGGGTGTGATTTTGTGGCAATACAGTGGTTGGATAGATTATATGAGAGGATATAAATTGAGCTAAAAAACTAATGGTTTAGGTTTTAACCTTATATTTTGGTTTTTGATAATTAAAATGGTTTTCATATGGTTTAAAGTGAATGATGTTTTATTTAAAAAACATATTTTGTAATTGGATATCTTTGAAAAACTTTCCTAATTATTTTCCTTCCTTCATTTAGATGTTTTATTAAAATGTGTTTGTAAATTAACTCACCAATTTTCCATATTTATCCTTTATTTTTTATCTTCTAAACCAATGTATTCTAAAATATGAGTTATAAAACATTATTAAAATATTGATTAATGAAGTTGGTTTCCAAACATTCTTTTTAAGTCATGGGCACTTATAACATAAAAAATAATTTACTTACGTGTTCTATAGGAGATTCATTTTTCCTAAAATCTGATGTATTAAATTAATGAAGTGGTGGTTTAAAATATATTAGTCTATATTATCATTTATGACCAAATAATTTTTGATAAATAATACATTATAACCTTTTACTTCTTATTATTGGAAATGTTTTGATATTTTATTCCAAACACGACAACCAGTATGTAGTTTTTACCTCGTTTGTGTTGTATATAAAATGTGTGTTATTTTAGTTCCTATCATTACTATAAATTCATATGATATCCACCTAGTATGTCTTAAGGATTTAAAATGGCATACCCATTCTTCATTTGGATTGAGATTATCATATTTGATTGTAGTATTTTTATATTTTATTTATGGGTAGTTTAATAGATTTTTCATGTTTACACATCATGGTTATTATTATCATACTAGCATGGTGTTATAATAGTTCATAGTGAGCATGTTCAATATGAATTACTTTTATTGAATGTTTATTTACTTTATCATGGACCTAGTATACTGTTTTCCCATAAGATACATTTATTACTTTCATAAAGAATAAGTCTATTGGTATAATGTGAAGAATTTTTATTGTTTTATATAGAGAACATTGTGTAGGTTTTATTTAGGTTGATTCTTGAAGTTTAGGGATCTTGGGTCCCATTGAGGCCGGTTCTATCTACTACTACCATGGGGAGTGGGTTCTTCATGGGTTTTAGGTATGTTTTTATCGGTTTCAATTATTTTATTTTTATTTAATTTAGGGGTTTTGGGGGTTTTGAATTTTTGGTGTTTTTGTAGAGTATTTTGGACCTCAGTGTAATCAAATTGAGTTGATTAGAACCCAAATGAATGAAATTGTCCCAGCTAATATAAATAAAAATATGATAAAATGAATCTATGAAAATGTCCTTGACAAACATGTATCGAACAAAACCGAACTAAGATAAAACTTGATCCAAACTAATTATATACCATTAATAGGAAGAGTAATTGTTAATTAATAGGAATATATTATTTCAAAATATCATATAGAAACTTGGATATGTTCCCCCTTTCTTATAGGAACTTTATTGGAACCATGGGGAATTGTGGTTATTATATGTTGGGTGGTGACTTGTTCAATCACAGGATATACGTATTTTATAGTTTAGTTTTTATTTTATTTTCATTATCTCATCAGAAACATATGACTTTTACCACTTTATAAAGATGGAGGGTAGTTATATTCTACAAAGGGGGCTAGAAGGTCACTGGAGGTAGCTACACATTTTTCTTTGTATGAGATGGAGATCGGGGTAGTTGAGGGATTAATAGTGTGTTTCATTTTTGTCGTCTTCTGTACTCTGTTGCTTCTATTTATTTTCTTTTCCTTCGGCATGGATTTACGACATATGGTTGGGTAATTCTTAAATTTTTTATACTTTATACGACTATTTTTATTAAATTTTTTTCAAGAAAATGTTCCTAAGTGGTGATTCCCAAACTAAAGCTCATGAGAGATTCAAATAGAAAACTGACCTTGAATGATCAAATCACCAACCAAATTTATGGTCTAAACAACTGAACCCAAAAAAATTTAATGGGGATAAAAATAAAAAATACCTCTAAAAAAAGACATTCAAGAACAATCTACTTTTACACTAGATCATTATGGTGGAGGGGGATCACATCAAAAAACATGAGACATAGACCCTTATGTGGTAATTTCCCTAAAATCCCACCATGTTGTCCCTTAAAAAGTGACAATAAAATAATTACTAAGACAATTATGGTTTTAAAAAATACACAATTTGAATACCATAGAACCATTAAAATTGATCTTCTTTCACCTAAAACCAAATGGAAATCATTGCACAATTCAAAGCTTAAGACCTTACATGAATTGGTTATTTTAAAAACTGTCCAAAACTGATTTTAAAACAAATACCACTTGTTTTATAACCAAAACAATATTAAGTATATAATAATAAGTAAAACACTTCTATTTTTGAAACTATTTTAAAATCCATTACAATTTTGAAATACATTCAACTAGGGTAAAATCCCAAACACACTAAAAAATTCAATTTGGAAATACCCAGTCTCTATTAATATAACACAATAAAAAAAACTATTTTTATTTTAGATAAAGGAGAGATCAAAAAACCTCAGGGGGTATATTTTAATATAGGCCCAAAGAATCACCAATAAAAAACTCAACAGTCCTAGGGAGGAGAGAACCACAACTATCTAACTCCTTGAATGGAGCCTCTTGATAATCCTTTGAAGATAAAAAATAAGCTACTCAGTTTCCTTAACATCATTTATGTAATAGATCAATATCTAGGGTGAGAAATGAATTTTTCATTATAGATGTGTAATTTCCCATGGTGCAGAACATAAACCTTTTAGGGAGATCAATATAATCCTTGAATAAATCTCAATATCCTCCAATGAAATTTGTTTATAATAACAAATTTGAGGACTGGTAAAAATGGCCTTTTCCTCCACCCTGAGATAATTAACATCCCCATAAAAATAACTAAAATCAAGAATAATTGATCCTATGTTGTCATGAACAATAACACTCTCTGTATATTACCTTGTTTACATGAACTGTCAATATTTAGTTTAAGGGAAGGAAGAGTCCAACTCACCCAATAACTCACCACTTGAGGTCTGAAGATAATTGTGGAGTGATTAGTAGACATTAAATTCCTAAGATATTGAGATTCATCCCACTGTTTCTGAATACTAACCAGGTACATCACCAAAAACATAGTTTTAACTACTACTGTCATTATCAAGGGATAGACATTATGTTAGTATTATTTCCTTGCTTCCTAGGTACTCGAGAAACCCATATCAAGTATGAGTGAATGATCCATAGCCTCTTATTTATCATTATTAGTACCATCAAACCACTACTGAAGGAACTCCTTAATGGACATAACAAACGGGTTATAGCCAAAGAAGTCCCCCAGAACTCTCCACAAAATTCAATCTCATTCACTTTTAAATAAAATATGTGAAATAGATTCCTCATTCCAAGACTTGTATCAAGAGGATTTGGAAGCCAAGTGAATCCCAATATGCTGGACTGACAAGTCAGTGGGAAGAGCATGATTATGAATCCTCCACAATAGAATGTTACGTTTTTTTGGGATTTTTTTTTCACCAAAGTACTCCTCCCCACCTGTCACTAGCCTATTGTAACATTGTCACCTTCCTATAATCCTTTACAGTAAAGGTACCCAAAGCTGTTCCTATGAAAATACAAGGAGTCATCTATATTAATATCCTCAAAGAGTTTCCTTTGAGAGGTATTAATAATAGTATGGATAAATGAGGGGTAATAACTATCCTATTTTAAGTAAATATCAGGAACCAAGCCCCTTGGAAATCTCATGGTCTCTCATGTCCAGTTACAAATCTAGAAATTAAGATCTCCCTATCCAAGGGGTTGTAAAGGGGGTTGTAAAATGGGATGTAAAGAGGGTTGTGAAGGGGCAATAGGGGGGCTGGATGGGGGGCTAGAGGGGGCTATGAAAGGGGACCGTAAAGGGGGTTGTGAAGGGGGATGGAAGGGTCTCTGAAGGGACTGTAGGGGGGCTATGAAGGGGCTGTGAAGGGGCTGGAGGGGTATGTAATGAGGATATAGGGGGGATATGAAGGTGGGTGGAGGGGCTGTGAAGATGGAATAGGTCCTATACCCATGGTTTGGAGAACCATGGATATATTTTCTTTGGTGTTTTAAGTTATACTGTTATACCCATGGTTCTCCAAACTATGGGTAAATATGTGTATGCATGGTTTTGTTTAAACTATGGGTATAACATTTTTTCTAGGACCTATACCAATAGTTATTTATAATTTGTGGGTATAGGTATAAACCTATGCCTCTGTATCCCACAATTCATTAAATCGTGGGTATAGCCTATACCCATGGTTTGAGGGGCTATACCCAAGATTTCAAACTGTGGGTATAGGTTAGTTTTATTTTAGTGATATTTTATAAGTTCAATAACATGATTTGAAAAAAATGAGAAAGAGGCACCCATATCAAATAGAGTAGTCTCCAAGGAAGAAGAAACATAAATGGTACCTCTCATAGTTGTAAGACCCATATCAACTTCTATTGAAAACTCCTAAACTTTGTGAATCTATATAATTTCAGAGGCCTATGTATGGAACCCTAGAGTCTTTAAATCATATTACTACACCATAGGTCCTCTAGGAATTAAAGATATTATATTATAGAGAGGAATAAATAGAGCTCAAAAAAACATATGCAATTGGACATGATGCCCACATGAGTTGAAAACCTTTGTAGGCATGGGGGAATAACATTTAGTGTGTCCTGTTTCGGCACACAGAAAACATATTAATCCATTTTCCACTGATTATGGATAAGGAATAAAACTATGTGATTCAAACCCACTTTTCCCCTATAAAAATCAATTTTCTTACTTTTACACTTTAAATAACTTTTGGAGCTACCAGCTGATGAAATAGAAATTCTTGTCAATCCTATATTATCCACTAGGTGAATCTCTATAAGTAATACCCTATAAACCAATTCATCATTAGTGGTGAGCATCAATAGAAATACCTGAGAGAACATATTAGCTTGAATCTCCATTTTAAATATCTGAGCCTTAATATTCTCAATAGAAACCACCTCAAAATAAAACATGGGGAGATCAGTGAAATTATTAGTGTACTTCATCACCGAATAATCTTATTTTTAAATCTTTAGAAACTCTATTTATTTTTCCATGTTTATAGATTCTAGGTAGAACTTCTTGTAAAAAATGGAATTTAATTCATTCCAATATGATACCTCATGCTTCTTAAACATGGAAGATTGAGTACCACCACATTTTACATAGACCTTGTATCTTAAAGATGATGCAAGTTACTTTGACCGAGTTAAGAGTCTCATGAAATTAAAAACTATTCTTGACATTTAAAAATTGATCATTTACCTCTCAATGGTCATTCATCCCTTGGAAGGATGATGACTTCAGGAGAAAAATTTTCTGACTAAGTGTCATGTTCTCATCCCTTTGAGGTTCTTCCTTGCTAACTTGAATAAGGATAGGTGCCACACCTTGGTCTACAGCTCAGAACATGTTCCCCAACACTTTGACCAATTTATGATCAACTAGAGGGTTTCCATATCACGGTTCACTTAAAAAACCATCTGGAGGAATCCCTGGAAGTCTTTTAGGATGAATGATACTACAAATCAAAATATGGAGAGGTATTATAAAATATGATCCAAGAATGAATTCAAGTTTAGATTATCCTGAAAAAATATAAATACCCAAAAAATATAAAAAAGGATTAGGATTAAAGCACTTAAAATCCAGAAAGACGCAATTCCTATCAACCCGTGGAAACTCATGGCTCATCAGGATGATATATGGTAGGACACTTACTCAAAACACAACCCTTATGTTTCCACACTCATATTTACTACTAACCAAGACATCATAATGATCTATATAATATAAATCCTTAAAATTGACCCCAATTTTTCATGAACCAACCAAGATTACCCAAACAATATTACCTGAATAGTTTTGGACATGGTTTGATGGGTGTTTCTAATCCCCAAGAGTTAGTTACAAGCCCTTGGGAATCACGAACTGCCTTTGGGAATGACTTAATCATAAATAAATTGAATATGTTTGATTAATAAATAGAATATATCCATATGAAAAAAAATCAATACAACAACAAATAGGTACAATCATGAATAAAAAAAGTTCCAATACATTGAAAAAATCCAATGTACTAAAAATCTACAAAACTGAACTCCATGTGACATGATATCATCTATAGACTCTCAAAACCTACTAATGAAAAAACTCTTTTTCCTCCCACTAAACCATTTCCCTTACCCACATAAGATATAACAAGAACCACATACACAAAAAGGTGTATGTTGGGTGTGAGTAAAACAGCACAGTAGGATCCCACAAAGTGTTTCATAAGTAAAATTTATAAAATAAACCAATTTTAATCAAATAAATCAATACAAGTCATGTGATAAGGTTTTTCATAAATCATGTAATAAACACAACCTGCCATAAAATATTAAATCTTGATACGACATAGGTTTCCCAAGAATTTCAATACACACTGTTGAGCCTAGATCAGTGTTAGATCACTGATGGGGGTGAATAATTTTTTCCTTTCCTTTTTACAATTTGTTAATTTTTTAATTTAACCTTTGTGGATGGTAAAATCCTTGATCCAATGTTCTTGAGTTATTATACCCTCCTTGAATAATTCTATAAAAAGAGTCACATATAATCTGTATTTTTACATGGTTTGGTAATAAGACCTACACCTTACCATGTTGGTTAGATTTTCCAAAATGGATTCCCCCCAGTGAATCAACGCGATTACTATTTTATAAAATCTCCCAAAATTCCTAACATAAAAAACTACTGTAATTCCTGATCACAATTGATTACAATGTGTCATATTCCAGTGGGATATTTAGGCTCAAATACCACCAGTGTTCTTTATAATGACTCCCACTAATCTAGCTATATCTCAAAAATGTCAATTATTTTATACTGGCATCCCACTAGTTCTTTAATGATATTGAAGGTAGATCCACTCTAGGATTATTCTATGATCTTCCTCTATAGGATTGTTGGATCACACTTCCTTATGTACTCTCTCAAGAACATCAATAAATCTGGTATTGAGACTTTTGTTCAAATTATCGGGTTTATGTGATAACCTTTTTGAAGAATTACATGAATTTCAACTCTTTATCTCTTCGATAAATAGATTTTATTGGGATTTGAAAAATATATTCCAATAATGTTTTGAGCCTTCTCATCACATGCACACAAATATTTATACACGAATGTGATGTATAAGATCTCAATTATTCAATGATTAAATTTCCCTCAATTAAATCTTAATTTATATGTGTTTATAAATAAATACATTTTCTATTTAATCCCTCAAATAATAATACCCGGGGTTGGGTATTATAGTTTAATTCTTATTTTAAACACCCCTAAGACAATGGGTAATATATTTATCATATCACAAGAAAATAACTAAATGAGTATTTATTTCATCCATCTCATTTGAATACGCGTATTGGGTATTTCATTTCAAATATTCATGTGGTGTATATTTAGAAACACCTAGGAGTTTAGGTATACCCTTATTCTTCTTCACACGGATATTAGAACATCGCATCATGCACTGTATGAATGCATCTTAAAATACTTGAGGGGTTTGTATTTCCTCTTTTTTTCCATCCCATAGTGTAATCAAATACAACTTCTCACATGGAAAAGTGTAATCCATGACCAACCCTTCCTTCAGGCATATGAATGTATCATACATCATGTAATTAGCTGAATTATCATGTTCTATGTAAATTCAATCTCCATAAAGGTGTGAAAACACCTACGGCTCCACCTACGTATTCATGCATGGAATACATATCATTATTTCATGCAGACTATAAATACCTGATTACTCCCTTCCCGACTATAATTTCTTCATATGCCTAAAGACTTGGGATCTTATTTATTAATGCTTATTCATTTTGAATATAAAAAATTTATTATCTTATTCTTCCCATTGTATAATAAATACTTCTATATATTTAAAACACCATAAGTTTTCATGCGTCAATTTCTTCCTGTAGGAAAAAAATACCATGGCCTCTCAGGAGAACATTATAGTCTTTATTTCTTAATTAAAATAATATTCATAAAATTGAAACTACACTCATATTCAGTTTTACTCATACCTATTCAATAAATATTATATTTACTTCATCCATGTAGTTCTAGCACCCATGGTTCATTGATGAATGATAACCCATAACCTTTTACAAGTTTGCATGTTATCATCAAGATGGAGTGCTCACATGGATTCCATTAATGACGGTTCTTTGAATTATTTAATGCATTCATGTTGACTTATGGCCTCATATCTTCATAAATTTTGTTATATAATAAGAACTGTATCCTAGAGTCGATGATCCATTATTAGTACATCTTCTTCGGTGAATTGGAGATCGTTGACAAAGATAATGGTAGGTGACAATGTACGGTGGCAGATGAATGGATCAAATGAAGTGGATCAGATGGATCCCCAAACTTTCATGTATTTTATAGTGGAAAAAACTAATAGATCTTTTTTTGTACCGCATTAAACTTTCCGGAGTCTGCTACCACCTCAAGCTGGTAGTGTGGGATCAACACCCACTCACTCCACACACACCACTCCACCACATGGAACACTGACACCCACTTCCCACAAACATGTGGGCATGCACCATGCACACACTCTTCTTATATAGGGAACACACATGGATCAAGAATACCTTATACATGGGAGTGCACTCCTCTTCCTCCCACTAGATTGGGCTGGAATGGCTCCCTTGGGCATGATGGAACTCTGGGTCCCACATGTGGTCAAGGTTGAGTTGTCCTGGGCTAATCAGTGGGTTGACCACTCTTTTATTAAATCCAAAATTATATTATATATAAAATCCCTGTCCAATAAATATAATTATAATATAGTTATCAATCCTCCTTCATGAAAATGTATAATGAGAGATATATGCATAGAATTATTCATTTCATCATGAGAATAAATATTTATATAGTCTTCACTTATAGTAAACAATGTGAAAAAACATTAGCACATGTTTTAAATATTTAATATCATTTTAATCAATCATCTCATTTAGTGATACTTAATAAAAAGTAGTAAAAAAATTACCTCATCCTTTAAGAACCAAGATAAAATACCTTATTAAAAACAAATTCAATATCGATTCACCTGAGATTTTCATTCCCTTATTTTAAATTTTTTGTCAATACCACAAAACAATTCATTATGTCAATATGTGAGTCTTTGTTCCTTTCTTCTCCCCCTTATTGAAAATAAAATTCAATGGATAACTAGAGTCTTCTCATCTCATTTTGTTTCTCAAAATTATGACCTTATCCCTTATAGTAAATTCTATCGATCACTTCTAACAGAGAGATGATCTCACATGGTTCTCTTAGAGAAGATACTTTAGTTAATTAAATTTAAGTCTACGTGGGATAACTCAGTGTTCAAAGCAAGAGATTTACAACCAAGGTTTTATAATCTATCCATAAAAAACCATGAATGTGAAATCTTACTTAGAAATTTTCAATTGTTCTATAGGGGTTGAAAATAATCATAATTATTAATGCAATACTAAATCATGCACATAACATATTAGAAAGATCAACTGAAAAAGATATTTATCCCCCTTTGTTTTATCATGTCATTAACCAAGAACTCCCCTTCAATTGGTATGATTAATACAATTGAGAACAAGTGATGAATGTGTGATTGATATTACTCATTTTTCAACTTCAATAGATATGAACTTGTCTTCCAAATATTCATGTATCAATTCTTGATAGCACCTCATTTTTGTTTCTCCACTCAAGGTGTGTGCTTCCTTTATTTTAGCCAGTGGATAGTTTCATCAGATAATCTTCATGATCTTCATATTGATGATCCACCATTATGACACATTCTATATATCCTTGAAATCTTATCACTACGGGAAAAAGAACTTTTTTGCGACGAAGTTTTTACGACGGGAATAAATCTCGTCGCAAAAAGTTCGTCTAAGAGGTTATTTGCGACGGGATTTTGTCTCCCGTCGCAAAAGGTTTGGCGCGGGTAGCGCGCCAAACCACGCGAAGGTTATTTGCAACGGTGGGATCCCACCGTCACAAATAGTGAAGTATTTTGCGATGGGCCCTGTCGCAAATACCCGGCGGTGGTTAATAGCTTTTTGCGATGGGGTGTTGTCCCATCGCAAAAGGTGTGTCGGCAGAGACTATTTGCAACGGGACCCGTTGAAAATAACTTTTTAATCGCCGACAGTAATTAATGTGGGCGTAGGTATTTGTGACGGGTCCCGTCGCAAAAGATACTATTTGCGACGGGATACCCGTCGCAAATAATCTAACTTATATATACCTCTATCAGTTTTTCCTATCATTCATCTCAATTCTTAGACCATGTTTCTCTCTAAACTCTGATTTTAGAGGGAAATTTTTTCGAAGTTAATTTTTTTGTTCATGAAGAAGTTGTGAAGTCGTCTACATCAATAGAAAATCAAGCTTAAAGGTATTTATGTTTTATTTAATTTATTATTTATCTCATTTTTTAATGTTAATTTTTATTATTGTTGATTAGTTGTAATTAAATTAAATTTAAATTGTTTTGTCATGAGTATTTATTTCTACTAATAAATTGAAATTTTTAGTACTATTTTTTAATAATTAGAAGTAATTAATAATTATTAACGATAATTAGTAATGTATATAATTAATTAGTAGTAATTAATAATAATTGGTAATAAATAATAATAAATACTAATAATTAGTAATAAATATTAATTATTATTAATAAAGGGTAATAAATAGTAATAATTAGTAATAAATAGTAATAATGAGTAATAAATAGTAATAATGAGTAATAAATAGTAATAAATTGTCATAAATAGTAATAAATTGTCATAATTAGTAATAAATTGTAATAATTAGTAATAAATTGTAATAATTAGTAATAAATGGTAATAATTACTAATAAATTGTAATAAATTGTAATAATAAGGAGAAAATAGTAATAATGAGTAATAAATAGTAATAAATGGTATTAATTGGTAATAAATTGCAATAATTAGTAATAAATTGTAATAATTAGTAATAAATTGTAATAATTAGTAATAAATTGTAATAATTACTAATAAACTGTAATAAATTGCAATAAATTGTAATAAATTGAAATATTTAGTAATAAATTGTAATAATTACTAATAAATTGTAATAATTACTAATAATTAGTAATAAATTGTAACAATTAGTAATAAATTGTAATAATTAGTAATAAATTATAATAATTAGTAATAAACTGTAATAATTAGTAATAAACTGTAATAATTACTAATAAATTGTAATAATTAGTAATAATTAGTAATATTTATTAACAAATACTAATAATTATTAATAATTTGTAATAATTAGTAATAAATATAGATAATTAGTACTAAATACAGATAATTAGTAATAATTAGTAATAAATTGTAATAATTAGCAATAAATTGTATTAATTAGTAATAAATTGTAATAATTAGTAATAAATTGTAATAAATAGTAATAATTAGTAATAATTAGTAATAAATTGTAATAATTAGTAATAAATTTTAATAATTAGCAATAAATTGTAATAATTAGTAATAAATTGTAATAATTAGTAATAAATTGTAATAATTAGTAATAATTAGTAACAATTACTAATAATTTGTAATAATTTGTAATAAATTGTAATTATTAGTAATAAATACTAATAATTAGTAATAAAGACTAATAATTAGCAATAATTACGAATAATTAGCAAAAAATAACAAAAATTAGGAATAATTAGTAATAATTAGCAATAAATAGCAATAAATAGCAATAAACAACAATCATTAGTAATAAATAGTAATAATTAGTAATAAATAGCAATAATTAGCAAAAAAATAGGAATAATTAGTAATAATTAGTAATAATTAGGAATAATTAGTAATAAATTGAAATAATTCATAATAATTAGTACTAATTAGTAATAAATAAGAATAATTCATAATAATTAGTAATAATTGATAATAATTAGTAATAAATTGTAATAATTAGTAATAAATACTTATAATTACTGATAATCACTAATAAACACTAATAATTAGCAATAATTAGCAATAATTAGGAATAATTAGGAATAATTAGCAATAATTAGTAATAATTAGCAATAATTAGCAATAATTAGCAATAATTAGCAATAATTAGCAATAAATAGCAATAATTAAGAATAAATAGCAATAATTAGTAATAACTAGCAATAATTAGTAATAAATAGAAATAATTAGAAATAAATAGCAATATATAGTAATAATTAGTAATAATTTGGAATAATTAGGAATAATTAGTAATAATTAAGAATAATTAGTTATAATTAGTAATAATTAGTAATAAATAGGAATAAATAGATATAATTACCAATAATTAGCAATTATTAGAAATAATTAGTAATAAATAGTAATAAATAGCAATAAATTGTAATAAATATGAATAATTAGTAGTAATTAGGAATAATTAGGAATAATTAGGAATAATTAGGAATAATTAGGAATAATTAGGAATAATTAGGAATAATTAGTAATAATTAGGAATAATTAGTAATAATTACGAATTATTAGGAATAATTATTAATAATTAGAAATAATTAGTAATAATTAGTAATAATTAGTAATAATTAGTAATAATTAGTAATAATTACTAATAAATAATAATAGTTAGTAATAAATAGGAATAGTTAGTAATAAATAGGAATAATTAGTAATAAATATGAATAGTTAGTACTAAATTGGAATAATTAGTTATAAATAGGAATAATTAGTTAGGAATAGTTAGGAACAGTTAGAAAGAAATTTTAATAAATTTTAAGAACTAGGCACAATTTCTAGTGGATTGATGGAACTCCTTTTTCTCGATGACTTTTATCCTTTCAACTCTCACCGACTCAAAAAATTATGAAAAATATGCTGCTACATAGGCATATTCAATATCGTATGCACGAGATTGGATATGCATTCGTAGGATCATATTTTTTATAATTTTTTCAGGAAGTGATAGTTGGAAGATGAAGATTCATCGACGAAAAGGGGGCTCTTTTTTCCGACGACTCATTTACTTGCTTCTTTCTCACACTGAAATGAGAATGAAGAATCTGGTCAGAGGTACGCATATTCATTCTCATGTGTACGAGAATGAATATGTGTAGCTCTGACCAGATTCTTCATTGTGAATTCAGTGTGAGAAAGATGCCAGTAAATGAGCTGTCAGACAAAAGAGTAGCTGTCAATCCACTAGAAATTGTGTCACCCTTAGTTAATGGTAATTATAAAGAAGTAGTAGTAATTATTTATCTTCTTTTTTAGATAGTGTTTTTATAATTTCAAATTATTCAAAAATAGTGATGATTTTATATTTTGTAGAAAAATATAGAACAAGGAAGTCGACTTCAGTCATTATTTGATGACCGTGCTTGGATAAATCAGCGCAGAAATCCAAATGGTTCTAGTTTAAATCCTATATATATTGAGGATGTTGAAGCTTTCTTAGCATTTGCATCATCAAAACCAGAATATGTTTCAGAAGGCACAATGAAGTGTCCTTGAAAAAAATGTGCTCTGAGAACGTTTAACACATTTGACAAGGTTGGGGGACATCTCTTGCGGTTTGGTTTTCAACCAGATTATGTTTTTTGGTATCAACACAGTGAACACAGTTCCAGAGAAGATACTAATAACTTGATTCCAGATCCATCTTAGTTCCAACATTTAGTACATGATGTTGCAGGTCCATCTGTTCAAAAAACTCAAACTCATGATGATATTGATTTAACTCCTGAGTTGGCACCATCTGAATTTTATGAGTTGTTGAGATCTAATGAGGATGCTTTATATCCTGGTTGCAAGATAAGAAAATTAGAAGCTGTTGCAAAATTTATGGATATTAAATCAGATAATGCAATGTCAAACAATTGTTTTGATCAGATATTTTCTTAGGTTAAAACACGGTTACCTGAAGGAAATGTGTTGCCTAAAAATTACTATGAGAGCAAGAGGTTGGTTCGTAATCTAGGCCTTAGTTATCTGAAGATTCATGCATGTGCAAATGATTGCATCTTATATTCTGGTTAAAATGAGTCATCAGATAGTTATCCCACATGTGGACAATTGAGGTATAAAGAAGCTCAACCAGGGAAGTCTGGATCGATTCCTGTAAAATAGTTGAGATATTTCCCCCTTACACCCAGGCTGTAATGTTTATTTATGTCTCATAACACAACGTCAATGATGTCATGGCACAAGACCAATATTTCAACCAGTAAAAGCTTGAATCATCCATCTGATAGTGACTCATGGAAACATTTTGATCATCTGTATACATCTTTTTCTTTAGAAGCCCTGAAATGTGCAATTGGGTCTTTCTACTGATGGTTTCTGTTTGTTTGGTTCTTATGGTAGTCTGTATTCATGTTGGCCTGTCTTTATAACTCCGTACAATCTACCTCTATGGATGTTGATGAAAGATCCCTATATCTTTTTGACCTTATTAATCTCAAGACATCCGAAAAAGAATATTGATGTTTATTTGAAACCATTGATTGATGAGTTAAATGCATTGTAGAGTAATAGTGTTAGTACATATGATGTTGTTGCGAAACAAAATTTCACATTAAAAGCTGCATTGATGTGGATGATTAGTGAATTTCCGGAATATGGAATGTTATCTGGATAGAGTACAAATGGTCTGAAATCATGTCCTTATTGTATGAAAGGCAACAAATATTTTATGTTTGTCAATAGAAAAAAACCTTGCTATTTTGACTATCATTGCAAATTTCTTCCAACTGATCATCCTTTTTAAAGGAACAAATCTCATTTTAGAAAAGGCACAATTGAAAGGGATGAACCTCCAAAAATGATCTCAGGTACATAGTTAAAATCGGTTGTATTTTCATTACCTCCCATCACATTTGGGCCAATAGTAAACCAATAGAAAATTCATGGCTTTGGGAAAGAACATAATTGGATAAAACGAAGAATATTTTGTGATCTCCCATATTGTTCTGATTTCTTGGTCTGCCACATGTTCAATGTCATGCATATTTAGAAGAACTGTTTTGATAATTTATTTCATACAGTTTTGGATACACTAGGTAAGACCAAAGATACTGTAAAAGCACTATTAGATCTTGCCCAAATTTTCAGTAGACCAGAACTTAAACTATTTGAAAATATCAGATCAAAAAGTTTAATGAATCCGAAAGCATCTTATACACTGTCCAAAGAGAGTCGCATATTATTTTTTCAGTGGATTGCAGATTTGAGACTTTCAAATGGCTATGCTTCCAATTTGGGCAGATGTGTTAAGAATGGTCATATTATCCGATTAAAAAAGTCAGGATTATTATGTTATAATGGAAAGACCTATGCTGATTTGATTCATATATTTGTTGAATTCTATGATTTGGGATTCGATAATAGACATATCATATTTTTTTGAGACATTTGTACAGCAACAACAGACTATGATGCGCTAAGAAAACTGGAAGAAGATGTTGCTGTAATTATATGTAATCTAGAAAAAATCTTTCCGCCTGCTTTCGTTGACTCAATGGAACATCTGATATTACATTTTCCACATGAAGCTAAATGTAGAGGTCCAATACAGTTTTGATGGATGTACCCATTCGAGAGATGCATGCAGAAATCGAATAAAAAAGTACATAACAAAGCATCAGTTGAAGGCTCAATTGTTGAAGCTTATTTTCAAGAGGAAATTTCTTTTTTCTGCTCTCACTATTTTGAATCTGAATATCCCTCAAAACAAAACTGCATGGGACAGAATGAGGGAAATGTTAATTTTGAAATGGACAATCAATTATCAGTTTTTAATCATCCAAATCTTGGCTTTGGTGGAGTTCAATAATGATGACTTTCAAACGATGAACATCACAGAGCTCATACATATGTTATGCTCAACTGTGAAGAAATAATAGCATTTGTACTATGAGTGCTTCTATCACTTATTCTATAATTTCTATTATAGTATGTAAACTTATTTTATTAGTAGGTTATATGATAATCATATCAAGAAACAACTTCCACAAATCATAGCAGCTTCTCTTGAAGAACGCAGAAAAAAAAATTCTCAATGGTTTCAAAAACTGGTAACATAAATTATTGATGGTTTAATATTAATTCAGTATACTATTTATTATATTGATAATCGTTGTACAAATTTTCAGGTGTCTCAACATGCTGATAAAATTGAAAAGCGACTGTGTATATTGAGTAACCCACCATCCAAAATGGTTAAATATTATAATTCATATGTGGTGAATGGTTTTTGATTTCATAAACGTGAATATAGAGAATCAAAAAAAAACAATGAACAGTGGAGTTTGTTTGAGAGGATCACATCATAGAGAAACTGAAGTTGAATTTTACATCATTCTGGATGACATTATTGAGATATGTTATCTTGGACAGAATTACATTACAATGTTTAATTGTCAGTGGTTGGATACTGAGAGTGGCTTGCATGTTCATCCGACTCATGGAATCGTTGATATTAAATATAAAAGTATTATTGCAGTAAATGAACCATTTTTACTAGCTCAATAGGCACATCAAATTTATTACGTAAAGTAATGTTCTACATCAATAGACATGAGTGATTGGTGGAGCATAATAAAAATGAAATCTTGGGAAAATAAATTTACTCAAACTGAATGTGGTTCCGCTGAAGTGGAAGGAATTGAAATTTTTCAAGAGACTACTCAAAATCCATCTTTTTCACAAAGAAATGTGAATATCGATGATGGCACCCCACAATTAAGGGTCGATGATGACGAATATGTTAATGATGTTACACATGAATTTGAAATGACAAGGGATGATCAAAGTGAAACTCATATGGATATTGATGATTTTGAGGAAGAATATGAAGGCATTAACATCGTCAGATATGAAGATGATGATGAAGGTGAACATTGACACAGTTAAATACTGGTTGTGATCATAACTAATATATATCTATATATAATAGTTATTTAAAACTATCTAATAACAACAATCATTTTGTGTTTCAGATGGACTTTGATCTATTTTGTGATTTAAAGGAGGCTGAGCTACCTTTGGATGAGGGGGATGTGGGATCATCTAACCCTCAACCTACTGGTGGTTTAGGAGGTACGCGGAGGGGGCACGGTCTTGTGCGACTGATGATTCCTGATGCTATCCCCGAGCAACGTCCACATCTTGGCTTCAATCCACTTACATGGAGGTATGGTAACCTATATATTTTAGTTAGATTTCATTAATTTATTTATATATATACTAATTTTTTGATTATTTATTCTTTTTACATAGTTTTGCGCATGTAGTTATTGGACAGGGGAGCGCTATCTTGCGCAATTATTTTTCTCATCCAGGGATCACATGGGAACAGATTCTCGTTATTGTGTAGCTCAGCATGTACTATCATTGGATGGTACGTAAATAAATAATATTTAATTTGAAATTAATTTTATTAATAACTGGATTTGATAAATTATTTGTAGGGTTTATGGTATCCCATCAATGATAGCATGTGTGACGTTATCCATGCAGCATGGGAGGTGGCTATGCATGAGCATTTGCATCAGTTTTTGCACAATTAGAGAAAGACAACCCTTAAGAAAGAAGGAGAGACAATA
Organism: Viscum album; assembly: GCA_963277665.1. Lineage (NCBI taxonomy): Eukaryota > Viridiplantae > Streptophyta > Magnoliopsida > Santalales > Viscaceae > Viscum > Viscum album. Next base: position 1,125,521,201 of record OY728121.1, read on the forward strand.
TTTGATGAGTCATGTAGAGCCCACCGACTAGAGTACATTTCATCTCAGGTTTGGGATGGATTATGTGCACACTTGTTGGGTGGTGGATTTTAGAGGAGGTCTTCATTGGGTCGGCAGAACCGGGGGAGACAAGAGGTGACGTATAGATTTGGTAGCAGTACATTCAGTATGCATAGAGATCATCTGGTAAGTATTGTTTTAAAATAGTTTATATAACTTAAAATATAAATAGTTTATTTTATATTCATATAGGCAGTCGAGCATCATGATATTACAGAGTATGATGTTTATCAGAGGATGTACAGTGATCCAGCCACCAGAGAGATTAGAGGTGATCTCCAGTGTTGGATTGTCGTTAGTCTTATTTTTTTAGTTTGACAATTAACTACATATAATATTTTCACAATTTTAATTTCAAATTTTAATTGAAGGAGTCATATGAGGCTGCGACCTCTCAGACATAGGCAGAGGGTCAGGACGAGGTGACTGATCAGACCAGTGCCCACCATTTCTATGAGGCGGCATGGATGCAGGCGTCTCAGTATAGCTTTAAGAAGGGCCGAGTAGTTGGTATCATCTCACATCTGACTCTTGGTACTTATTATAGTATTGTTGTGATGTCGGCGTCCATCTCGAGAAGAGCTCATGGAGAGGCATCATCTTCTGCCTCACAGTATCAGGAGCAGTTCTAAGCTCAAAATGACCTTATAGAGAGTTTTCAGAAGTAGCAAGAAGAGATGCGTCAGCAGCAGCAGTAGAAGCAGCAGCACGAGTCGGATTTTAATATAATAACATTTTATGATTATTATTATTTTTTTGTGAATATTGAGAATTTTAATATTTTTTATTTTTTTATTATTTTATTAATATTAAAATTAATTTTTCAATAATCATAATTTTATTAAATGTAATTTTTTAAAAATTTATTTATTATTTGCGACGAGATCTCTTGCGACGGGCTCCCGTCGCAAAGATCCTAAATAATTTTTTTAAAGTATTTGTGACAGGATTACGAGCCCGTCGCAAAAAGTATTTGCGGTGGGCCCATCGTAAAAAACCTAAATAATTTTTTTTAAAAAGTATTTGCGATGGGATTACGTGCCCGTCGCAAAAAGTATTTGCGATGGGCCCGTCAAAAAAAAGTTTATATATATAAAGTATATAATCAGAGACTTATTTTGTGACTATGAAGCATCCCGTCATAAAAAAGTATTATTTGCGACGGGCCCGTCGCAAATAATACTTTTTGGGACGCCGTTTTCTACAACATTCTATTTGCGATAGGACCTCATCGCTAAAGCTTTTTTTTCAATGGGATCCCGTCACAAATACCTATAATTCTAGTAGTGTATTGATTTTGGAAAATATAGTTATTATTTTATGGTTTATTTGATGAAAAATAATTACTACAATTATTCACATCCATTTTTTAATATATAGTGGATGCCTGACAATCCCTTTTCACCCTTGTTTTCATATTTTAAAAATGAATCTGCACTAGTAATCAAAATAATAATAGTATTCACATATTTATCAGGACAATGGGTTAACTTTCTCAATGAGTTTTCAGTAAATTTATCCTTATATAATCTCAATCTCTTCTTTCCATGTGATTTTGCATTTTAAAAAATAAGACTTTTATATAATGAATTTTTGGAAGTACTAATTTTCTCATTATCATGGGAAGTATCAGCTTGTTTTTTCCATATTTCATAGTTTCACCAATAATTAAATAGATTCTAAGATGACTAAAATCGTATCATCTTCAACTAATTTCATGATTTCATCCCATTGAATCTTCAACCTCTGACTATCATCATCACATACCTGATTTTTCCTTCTATAAAAAATTACTAAGATCCTTGATTATTTTTTCTTTAACATCCATTTTAGCATCATTAACATTCACACACACACACATACACACACACACATATATATATATATTATGTATCATTTCTAATGCATGGATAATTTTTGTAAAAACCATTTTTTCCACATCATTTTCACACATACTCCATTGAAATTATTCTTCAAATAATGAATGCATATTATCATAATGTGAGACTATTTTTTCTTTTTGTACTTCAACCATAGAGAGTTTTTCTTTATACACAATTAGATTATCTTTCTTGAATATATCATGTTCTAAGAGAGTTTTTTAATTCTAAACCTTTTTATGTACTGCTTCACCTATGGAATCATCTTTTCTAGTTTTTCCAAATCTTCTTTTAGTGTAGTCATAATATTTATTATCACTCTTAGAATGACTAGATTATTTATTAGGAAACTAAAATAAAAATTGAATTATTTGAACATATAAATAGTATATTAAAGGAATATAACCTTTAAATTATTCATTTTCACTTATAAACTTTTTGGAAAAATGAACTATCAATTATTATTCATTAATAATGATTAGATATTTTCAAAGGAAATCTCTTATGATATCATTTGTATAGCCAAAATCAGTGTGAGATCAATGAGAGGGAAGGTTTGAATTGGAGATCCCTTTTATTTTTACAAATTTATCCTTTTTAATTTATCTTATGTGGCCAGTTAAATCCTAAATCTACTTTTCTTGTGTTTCTTAGACTCACATCAAATAATGATATCCAACAAAGGAATAGAAAACTAGAATTTTTATAAGGTTCAATACCAACACATACTCAGTTAAATGTTGGTTAGATTTATCAACATGGATTCTCTATAGTAAATAAAAGTGATTACAAGTACACAAAAAATTCCCAAAATTCCAAATAGAAAAGACTCATGTAATGCCCAATCACAAATGATTATTGTGGGTTGTCTTCTGAAAAGTTCTTTAGACTATCACCCCACCTCTTTTCTTTGTACTGAATCTTTCTAGTTAATGTATGTCATGAAAATCTCTATATGTTTACAATGGTATCCCACAAGTTCTTCATTTATATTAAAGGTAGATCCATAGTATGATGATTCTCTATTCTTCCTCCATAAGCTTGTAAGTTCACAATTTATTGTCTACTCCCTTAAGAACATTAAAAGAGACGGTCTTGAGATTTCTTTTCAAATTATCAGTCTCATGTGATTAACTTATTTAATAATTACCAATATTTGAACAATTTATCTCTTTGATAAAATGATTTTTAGGATATCCGATACATATTTCAATATAGTTTTGGGATTTCTCATTGCCTACATGCACATGTTTATCCACAAATGTGGTGTATGAGATACCAATTATTAATTGATTTAAATACCTTCATTTAAATCCTCATTTAAATGTGTTTATAAATAAACACATTTATTATTTCCTTATTGAAATAATAAGAATGTAGGGTGGGTATTATATTGTAATGATTATTTTAAATACCCCTATGACCAATGGTATTATATTTATCATCTCAATATAGTATACCCTATTGGGTATTTATTTCATACATCTCAATTAAAAACCCATGTTGGGTAATGATTTTCTCATCTACATACAATGTATATTTAGAAACCCTGTAGGAGTTCAGGTATACCATTCTTGTTCTTCACATGAATTTTAAAACACCCCATCTCACACTGTATGCATGAATCTTTATATAAACAAGGAGTTTGGGTTTTCTCTTCTTTTCTTCTCACACCATAAACAAATACATCCCCTTATATGGAAATGTAGATTCCATTTCTAGCCTTTTATTCATACATATGAATTCATATTGCATGTATTTCATCAGTTCATGCATACTATAAATACCCTAATTCTCACTATCCTTATGTCAATACTTCAAATTCATGAAGACTCATGGTCTTCTTCATGTGAGCTTATTCATTTTTCCACATCAAATCACTATCTTGTTCTTCACATGGTATAACAAATGTTGTTTCATATTTAAAACACTTGATGATTTTTTGTCCCTGTTTCTTCCCACAACAACCCAAATCACTATAGCTACTCTGGTGAATGTGGGAGTCTCTATCTCTTCATTCAATGAATATTCCTGCAACTAAAACTGCTTGAATATTGTTTATTGATCATTCCTATAAAACAAATTTGACAATTACTTCATCTAGGAAGTTTTTTCACCTACGAATCACTAATGATGGATAACCCAAAATCATATGTGATTTCACGTGTTCTCCTCACATTAGAGTGATCACGTTTATTCCATTATCACATGATTATCATTAATAAAAAATCATAAGAATCAATCATGATTGGATAACTGAATAGCCACCTAAAAATATGTTTTCAGTGGATTGATGATTATTCTTCGCATTATTGCAGGCGTGAAAATCATAGCATGAATGAATAATGATTTGTGGCCTCATCACTTCATAAATTCTAGATTATAATAATCATGGTAGTATTAGTTTAATGATATGTGGTTTTACCATATTCACCATAAAACTAGAGATCATCGATAAATCTAAAGGTTGGATATGACGTGTAGTAGAAAATACAAGGCACCGATGAAGTGGATCAAAGGTTCCCAAAATGTGCATATGTTTTAAGGTTGATGAACATTAAAATATCTTTTAATTTCCCACATTAAACATACTAAAGTTCATTTTTATGGTATATCAATCAAAGTGTTCCACTACCACCTTGATCTAGTTGTAGAGGATGAGCACCCACTCACACCACATACACCATGCCACCATAAGGAATGCTGAAACATGCTACACCATAGGCATATGGGAATGTAGATACCCGAAGCCTGTCGTACATGGACATTACATTACATTTGCGGAATACTTAGTACATAACAAAAAAACACACACACAAGGATCGTAATAGTATAGTGTCTTTGGAAACTCGGAACGTAATCTTCTAATCGTGGTGAAAGATCTTCAATATCTCCCATAAAGATCTTCCCTTTTTTTTACCTAAAACATTTCTTTATATCCTGGGGAAAAGAAAACATAAAAGGGTGAGCTCAAATGCTCAGTAAGGGTAAAAAAAAGAAAAATCAATCACATCATATTCATAAGAACATAACTTTTGGAAATCTTAACCTGCAAAAGAGAGCATAATTTCATAACATGGGATAAATCATAGTAGTGAAATTAAATCCCAATAATCATAACCTAAAACATGAAACTTTTTGGCATACACACCTAATCATAGAGAATCATTTCTTGTTAGTCAAGACTCATTGACAAGACTATCTTAGTGGACAAAGTCCCATTCTGAACCGAGTCACCCTCGTTTCAGTCCTGTTTCACTGAACTGGTATAACCTACCATTCAAGCCATGTCTATCTCATGAGATATAAAATCTTTACCCAATGCATTGGAGGGAGATATAGGTCCCACCCATCTTATAATGAATCCTTTCTTATGTGTGCCACATAATCATAAATCATACATCATCGCATAACACATGTAACAAAAATGGGATTCTTGAAACATCATGGCATCATAAAAAAATCATATAAGGTAAATGACTTCATAAAAATAATTCCCTCACAACATCATCAAATCAATGTAATAATAGGGATAAAAACAGAACCCTATATTATCTTAGATGGAAAATAATTTTGATAAAACATTTGAACTCCATTCTTGAGGAAAATATCCTTTCTACTTCAAAAACACTTTTCTTTTCTTAACATGTCATACAATTATAAACTAAAAGAAGTTGATTAAAAAATAAACATGAAAAATTATAAAGGAATATTCTTGGAAATAATGTTTTAAAAATCCATTCTTTCCGTATAAGTTAAAAAAACATTCTTCGTACTTTTGTCGGAAAAGTCAAAAAGTACCTCGTACGAAAATCGACAAAAGATTCCTTTCATATCTTTTACAAAAAAACTTACCGAAGAGTAAAATTGGATATAAACTATTGTATAAGGATGGAAATAATATTACACATTGAGGGAACATGGATGTGGATAATAAAATACACCCCAGTAATTACCAAAGTAAAAACAATCTCGGATAAAAGTGAGATTGTGATATTTCCCTTACCTTAGGTCCGATTTGCTTTGTACGTGTCCGAAGCTCCTGTATAATGGTTTAAATAATGTTATTGACTTATTCCAGAATCATACATATTGATATGATATCATATATGGTCATATTCTTAGCTTCTTATTAGTAATATTTCATTGTTACTTGTTACTCGGGTCTTTATTGCCTTTTGTTCTTATGCGTGTTTTGCCGAATAAATTCTTATTCTACTTTTAAGGTTATAGATAACTTATATCCAGAATGGTATTAGTGTAACATATATCATATTTATTTATTCAATTCATTTATATAATTACTATGTAATGATGATCATGTAGAACGAGTCGCATCACATCGTGGAGACGGTATTCCGTACGTACGCACGAGCGATGATATTGTTCCCATGATCGTGGAATTGTACTTAAGTGTATTTATACTATTTCAGTATCAATATCACTTTATAATAATCATATATAGTTACTCATTACACCATTATACCCATCCTTGTAAGGTGATGATGGAAAATAGATTACACCACGGCGTGGAGACGGTATTCCGTACGTACGCACGCGCGGTGATTTCATTTTTCCGTAGGATGGATAGAAGGTGAATTAGGGTTGTTTCATATTTATAATAACATATCAGTATGTAGGTAATACTTATGTTATTACTTTATAATGAAAAAACTAAAGAAGAAGAAGTTGAAGAAGAAAGAAATTGAAAAGATCGGTAATGGATATTACCTCTTCTTTGAAACGCCTCTTTGAATCCTCCACTTAGGGAACTAAGATTGTTCTTTGAAGAAGACCAGGACCTCTAGGATTATTCTAGGGAAGTGGAGAAGGGATTTTGGCAGGGGTTGGCCGAGCTTGAGTGCTCAAATTTGGTGTGAGGAGGAGGGGGAGGAGGTTTCCTTTTATAAGGGAGGAGAGGGGCACCTTAGGAATATCCCAAAATATTATTTTATATTAAAGTCAAAGTCAGTTTATAATGGTTCCAAATGGTCTTATTTGGAAGCTAAAGTGGGTATGGGTCCAAATCCTATCAACCAATAAGATTTAGACAAGTTTAGGTTATTATTTTAACCTTATCAATTAGATTTAACTCTAAGTTAAATAATTTAACTTTTACCGTGTCTTTTTGTTTTCTTACACTATATGGTTAATACACTTACTATAACATGCCAAACGAACCCCAAATTTATTTATTATTAATATATATATCCTTAGATAATTCATTAGGCCGAACCTTAGATTTTTAGGAATAAAATAACAATTAATAATATAATATTTGATTTAAAAACTATTTTGTGTCAATTTTGACACTATTTGATATATGATTTTTGTGAAAGTCATAACAGAATTATATATTCGAACCAAGTTGATTAAATCAACAATAATATATCATATTAACCTATAAAATTAGTTTAATTCATAAAAAGTCTCAAATTACATTTATTTGGGCATTTATAACATCAATTATGTTAACATTTCTTTAAAAGGGTAATTACTGCATCATCGTTGTGTCATAAATAAATTATTTTATATAAAGTCTAAAAATTATAAATAAAATACCATTATGTAGAAAAGCTTTTTATCTTTCTAATGAATATTTATAGTAGAATTTATCTTATTTATAACCCTATATTAAAAATTATTTAGTTATTAAACTTTGATTTTAACTATTTTAACCCTTCTTTAAATAAATTAATAATAAATGTCCTAATCTAATCCAAGTGGACCTAAATGGTCATATTTTTTTCCTAAGTTTGTTTTTGGTCGAATTACACTTGTCCAATAGAATTAGGACATGTTTTAGGGTAATAATAATATCATTTTTACCCTTAATTACCCTATTTACTTTTAACCGTGGTAAAAAAAGTAAAAAGTTACTATTCACCAAAAAATTATTTTCATCTCATTGAACCACATTTTAGTCCTTGATATTAACCGTGTCTCTCGGATTTTCGAAATTCCATTCACAGAAGCGGTAAAATTAAGTTTTATGCAAAATTCAGTTTTTAACCTACCACTTAGTGGTTTCACTATTCATCAAAAATTGAAAGTTTTCAGAAAAATGCCAAAATTTCACCCTAAGCTATAATTGATATTCCGAATTCAAAAATGATTTCTATTTTACAAAATTCCCAACATATAAGTTGAATTAATTAATTTTATAATTAATTTCCGCTGTCACAACAAATAGCGTGTTTTTAAGAGATAATAACTATCAAAAGATTAACACTTGTTTATGTCTGGTGTAAATGTGAAATTACATCCAATGACCAACATTGTATTGAATTGTAAAAATATATTCTAAATATACTTTAAAACCACTCAAATTAATAATTTATCACTATTAATTATTTCGATTAAAAAGGTTGTTTTTAATTAAAATTTAGTAATTTTCACTATTCATCAGAATATGAAAGTTATCCGAAAAGTACCAAAATTTCACCTTAGGCTAAATTCGATACTCCGAATCCATAAATGAAGTCCATTTTGAGAGATAAAATTTCTAAAATTTTTAAAGGTGGTTATTACTATTCATAACGGCTAGTTTTAATAATATTTTAATAGCATATTGTTGTTTAGTGAAACTCGTTATTGCGTACTACACACGCTAACGAGGAAGGTCGCGATTGCGTGTAATGCAAGGCAAGTCAAGGATGCGTTTCGTGCAAGCTCCTTTTGGTGTAGCATACAACACAAGACATTAATGAAATTAAAAAGAATATTTTTCATAAAATCTCGGGGTGTTACATTCTACCCCCCTTAAAATGAATTTCTCCCTCGAAATTCGTCGGGGTTATAAATGGTTTACTATTCAAAAGTTTCTTTAATAGAAACCCACATTGTAAAAAGGAATACCAAAACCAATCTTTAAAAATGAAAGTATGAAACGTAACGGTTACCCAAATAAACTAATCACTGGGTTTCCACATAGGTGAAAATATGGATATGGAAGAGAAATCTAACCATCATGTTCTGATGGAGAGTGGTAGAGAACATGGCTATGGAAAAGCCAGTAATCACAAAGCCATAAATTTGTGACGATCTAGGGTACCATCTAATTCATCGGATATAAGGGCACTAGGACAACATTTTTGGTTTTCAAGATCATTTCCCTAAAGTTGAAAATTTGAATTAGAATAAATACTTACTTTATTTTGGTAGAATCTCACTGTTGTTCGTGCCTTGAATAATTTCCACTTCATCTCTTAAATAAATGAAGTTGAATTTGTTATTCGTGAAGTGTTAGCAGATCATGTGATAGAATGACGGGTCATTCCATCTGTCGCAAACAAAAGGTTAGAAAAAATTATATACATAAGTCGATCTATAGTGAGATTAATCATATATGGTTCCTAAAATGGACTTATACTTCATATATCATATTTCTTAATATAATAAAACTAGTTTCTATTAAACAGGGACTTCCTGTAGGCCAGTGGTAGGCGATAAAGGCCAGTCGCACTTCGGTTGTGGGTTCGATTCCCACAGCCTTGTCCGACGCGATGGGCTGTCGCCCATCCTGCAGGTTGTCCTTTTTCTAATACTATATTACTATAACATCCCATCAATAATACTAACTTATGTCCAACATAATCCATTCCAATCTTTAGGCTTATCCATAATACTGCAGTCCACTCTCATAACATAGTGAAAACGATTACTAGAGATTTAATACCATCGTTGATCCCCATATATCATAAGATATGTTTTGTTGGTCACATTCCAAACATTCAAAGTCCTTAATCATGTATTCTCTTGAATACCCATTGAACCTTAGTGAAAACATGAATGCAGTTAAACGTTAACACTTTCCACATACCAAAATCCTCAAAATTCTTTATAATCAAACCATGATATCACTTAGTCCTTATATCAATCATGAGCTCATGAATACTGTTAAACATTTCATTTTCTCGTTTTCCCTTCATTATGCGCATATCATCTTATTTCCAAAAAAAATATCTCAATCACTTTGAATACCACATTAGACCAACACATAAATATTCCAATACTTTATGATACCACATTATTTTGGAATCCCATTACATAAAAACTTAATCATTCCACCACATCGTTGTCATATTCAACATCGCCAATAGTGATCGCATGTGACTTCCCTTTGTCCTTTGCCTTCAGTGGTTGCTCATGTTGATCATCATTAACCCTTGGATTAGGGAATTTATTAGCATAATGCCCCATTTCCTTGCACTTGAAGCATTGAAGTGTTGGTGGTGCGTTCTCTACAGTGTTTGCTTTATTCACATCATTAGAAACCCTTTTTCCATTACTTCGACACTCAGCTTCTCGATGACCTTCTTTTCCACACTTAAAACATTATCTAGTCCCTTTAAGACAATCTCCACCATGCTTCTTCCCACACTTTGTGCATAAGGAAACATTCATCTTCTTTTCACCATTATTCTGAGATTTCTCCTTGAACTCCATCTTTCGTTTCTTGTCAAAACCATGAGATGGATATGTAACACCAACTTCCATTTCTACCTTGATAGCACAACGCACAATTTCTTCATAGCTACTGAAGTCTCTTATAGCTAATTCCCTTCGAAGACTTGGTTTTAAGCCACTAAAAAATCAATCAACTTTACTTTCAGGTTGGATGATAATGCCAGATGCATACCTTGAAAGTCTTGTAAAATTCGCTTCGTATATACCAACAGATTCATCATCCTTCTGCTTCAGCTCAAGAAACTCCTTTTCCATCTTTGTTCGAAGAATACGAGGGAAGTACTTACTGAAAAATAAGTTCTTGAACTCGTCCCACTCCATGGACTCAATTTCATCTCTTGGCCTCGTATTCTTGATAAGATTCCACCATTGATCAGCTTCACCTTCCAAACGATATACTGCTAAGATGACTTTATCATGTTCAGAACATTGAAGAACAGAAAATATCTTTTCAGTGGTACCGATCCATTTTTCAGAAACAAGTGGATCGGAAGACCCATTGAAAGAAGGTGGACGTTGCCTCATGAAGGACTCAATAGAATATTGTTCCCTTCTCTGTTAATTTGGAAGTCCAGAATGATTCATAGCTTGTGTAAGTATAGCAATAAGATTTTTCACTCCATCTCCCATAACATTTGTTTGTTCAGGAGGGCAATCATTGCATTGTCCATTGCATTGATCAACACGGTTCCTTCGGGTTCCATCCATCGTCTAAAACCCAAAAAGAATAGTGTGAGAGACAAAAATCATGCTAGGGAAAACAACATAATAAAGGGGGAGTACCTTCAATATCTAACATCTTAGGTTTAATTCTATGATCGTTAGCGTAATTATAGTACTATAACATATACGTATACTTAACCATAGAGACATCCCTAGACAAACCTTAGAAATATCTCTAGGGATCTCACTAAAGTTCTCGCATCCTAGTTTCCAAAGGTTGACTAAACCTTTCCTCTGATACCAACTGTAGAGACCCGAAGCCTGACGTACATGGACATTACATTATATTTGCGGAATACTTAGTACATAACAAAAAAACACACACACAAGGATCGTAATAGTTTAGTGTCTTTGGAAACTCGGAATGTAATCTTCTAATCGTGGTGAAAGATCTTCAATATCTCCCATAAAGATCTTCCATTTTTTTTACCTAAAACCTTTCTTTATATCCCGGGGAAAAGAAAACATAAAAGGGTGAGCTCAAATGCTCAGTAAGGGTAAACAAAAGAAAAATCAATCACATCATATTCATAAGAACATAACTTTTGGAAATCTTAACCTGCAAAAGAGAGCATAATTTCATAACATGGGATAAATCATAGTAGTGAAATGAAATCCCAATAATCATAACCTAAAACATGAAACTTTGTGGCATACACACATAATCATAGAGAATCATTTCTTGTTAGTCAAGACTCATTGTCAAGACTATCTTAGTGGACAAAGTCCCATTCTGAACCGAGTCACCCTCGTTTCAGTCCTGTTTCACGGAACCGGTATAACCTACCATTCCAGCCATGTCTATATAATGAGATATAAAATCTTTACCCAATTCATTGGAGAGAGATATAGGTCCCACCCATCTTATAATGAATCCTTTCTTATGTGTGCCACATAATCATAAATCATACATCATCGCATAACACATGTAACAAAAATGGGATTCTTGAAACATCATGACATCATAAAACAAATCATATAAGGTAAATGACTTCATAAAAATAATTCCCTCACAACATCATCAAATCAATGTCATAATAGGGATAAAAATAGAACCCTATATTATCTTAGATGGAAAATAATTTTGATAAAACATTTGAACTCCATTCTTGAGGAAAATATCCTTTCTACTTCAAAAACACTTTTCTTTTCTTAACATGCCATACAATTATAAACTAAAAGAAGTTGATTAAAAAATAAACATGAAAACTTATAAAGGAATATTCTTGGAAATAATGTTTTAAAAATCCATTCTTGCCGTATAAGTTAAAAAAACATTCTTTGTACTTTTTTCGGAAAAGTCAAAAAGTACCTCGTACGAAAATCGACAAAAGATTCCTTTCATATCTTTTACAAAAAAACATACCGAAGAGTAAAATTGGATATAAACTATTGTACAAGGATGGAAATAATATTACACATTGAGGGAACATAGATGTGGATAATAAAATACACCCCAGTAATTACCAAAGTAAAAACAATCTCAGATAAAAGTGAGATTGTGATATTTTCCTTACCTTAGGTCTGATTTGCTTTGTACGTGTCCGAAGCTCCTGTATAATGGTTTAAATAATGTTATTGACTTATTCCAGAATCATACATATTGATATGATATCATATATTGTCGTATTCTTAGCTTCTTATTAGTAATATTTCATTGTTACTTGTTACTCGGGTCTTTATTGCCTTTTGTTCTTATGCGTGTTTTGCCGAATAAATTCTTATTCTTCTTTTAAGGTTATAGATACCTTATATCCAGAATGGTATTAGTGTAACATATATCATATTTATTCATTCAATTCATTTAGATAATTACTATGTAATGATGATCATGTAGAACGAGTCGCATCACATCGTGGAGACGGTATTCCGTACGTACGCACGAGCGATGATATTGTTCCCATGATCATGGAATTGTATTTAAGTGTATTTATACTATTTCAGTATCAATATAACTTTATAATAATCATATATAGTTACTCATTACACCATTATAGCCATCCTTGTAAGGTGATGATGGATAATAGATTACACTACGGCGTGGAGACGGTATTCCGTACGTACGCACGCGCGGTGATTTCATTTTTCCGTAGGATGGATAGAAGGTGAATTAGGGTTGTTTCATATTTATAATAACATATCAGTATGTAAGTAATACTTATGTTATTACTTTATCATGAAACATCTAAAGAAGAAGAAGTTGAAGAAGAAAGAAATTGAAAAGATCGGTAATGGATATTACCTCTTCTTTGAAACGCCTCTTTGAATCCTCCACTTAGGGAACTAAGATTGGTCTTTGAAGAAGACCAGGACCTCTAGGATTATTCTAGGGAAGTGGAGAAGGGATTTTGGCAGGGGTTGGCCGAGCTTGAGTGCTCAAATTTGGTGTGAGGAGGAGGGGGAGGAGGTGTCCTTTTATAAGGGAGGAGAGGGGCACCTTAGGAATATCTCAAAATATTATTTTATATTAAAGTCAAAATCGGTTTATAATGGTTCAAAATGGTCTTATTTGGAAGCTAAAGTGGGTATGGGTATAAATCCTATCAACAAATAGGGTTTAGACAAGTTTAGGTTATTATTTTAACCTTATCCATTAGATTTAACTCTAAGTTAAATAATTTAACTTTTACCGTGTCTTTTTGTTTTCTTACACTATATGGTTAATACACTTACTATAACATGCCAAACGAACCCCAAATTGTTTATTATTAATATATATATATCCTTATCTAAGTCATTTGGCCGAACCTTAGATTTTTAGGAATAAAATAACAATTAATAATATAATATTTGATTTAAAAACTATTTTGTGTCAATTTTGACACTATTTGATATATGATTTTTGTGAAAGTCATAACAGAATTATATGTTAGAACCAAGTTGATTAAATCAACAATAATATATCATATTAACCTATAAAATTATTTTAATTAATAAAAAGTCTCAAATTACATTTATTTGGGCATTTATAACATCAATTATGTTAACATTTCTTTAAAAGGGTAATTACTGCATCATCGTTGTGTCATAAATAAATTAATTTATATAAAGTCTAAAAATTATAAATAAAATACCATTATGTAGAAAAGCTTTTTATCTTTCTAAGGAATATTTATAGTCGAATTTATCTTATGTATAACCCTATATTAAAAATTATTTAGTTATTAAACTTTGATTTTAACTATTTTAACCCTTCTTTAAATAAATTAATAATAAATGTCCTAATCTAATCCAAGTGGACCTAAATGGTCATATTTTATTCCTAAGTTTGTTTTTGGTCGAATTACACTTGTCCAATAGAATTAGGACATGTGTTAGGGTAATAATAATATCATTTTTACCCTTAATTACCCTATTTACTTTTAACCGTGGTAAAAAAAGTAAAAAGTTACTATTCACCAAAAAATTATTTTCATCTCATTGAACCACATTTTAGTCCTTGATATTAACCGTGTCTCTCGGATTTTCGAAATTCCATTCACAGAAGCGGTAAAATTAAGTTTTATGCAAAATTCAGTTTTTAACCTACCACTTAGTGGTTTCACTATTCATTAAAAATTGAAAGTTTTTAGAAAAATGCCAAAATTTCACCCTAAGCTATAATTGATATTCCGAATTCAAAAATGATTTATATTTTACAAAATTCCCAACATATAAGTTGCATTAATTAATTTTATAATTAATTTCCGCTGTCACAACAAATAGCGTGTTTTTAAGAGATAATAACTATCAAAAGATTAACACTTGTTTATGTCTGGTGTAAATGTGAAATTACATCCAATGACCAACATTGTATTGAATTGTAAAAATATATTCTAAATATACTTTAAAACCACTCAAATTAATAATTTATCACTATTAATTATTTCGATTAAAAAAGTTGTTTTTAATTAAAATTTAGTAATTTTCACTATTCATCAGAATATGAAAGTTATCCGAAAAGTACCAAAATTTCACCTTAGGCTAAATTCGATACTCCGAATCCAAAAATGAAGTCCATTTTGAGAGATAAAATTTCTAAAATTTTAAAAAGTTGTTATTACTATTCATAACGGCTAGTTTTAATAATATTTTAATAGCATATTGTTGTTTAGTGAAACTCGTTATTGCGTACTACACACGCTAACGAGGAAGGTCGCGATTGCGTGTAATGCAAGGCAAGTCAAGGATGCGTGTCGTGCAAGCTCCTTTTGGTGTAGCATACAACACAAGGCATTAATGAAATTAAAAAGAATATTTTTCATAAAATCTCGGGGTGTTACAGGGAATGTACCATGCACTCTCCCATATGCTTCTACGATACACATAGATCAGGTGTTGTTGTGTGCTCCTATGCTTCCCAATGGATAAGACTGAGATGACTCCATTGGGCATGGTCAACCTTGGGGTCGTACATGTTCTTATAGTTGATTTGGAGTTGGATTATAAGTTTTTTGGCCACTTTTTTAGTAAATACATCTTTTTATTACTTAGAAAATTCATAAGTAATAAATATAATTCTAATACAGTTTTAAATGAACCTTCATGAAAATATATAATGAGATAAATAAATATTGAATTCATCACATCATCATGGAAATAAATATTTTCATGGTTTTCACTTGTAGTTAACAGTTTTCAAACACTTTATCCCATGTCGTAAACATTTAAGATCATTACAAAAAATCATCCCATTTGGTCTTACTTAATACTATATAGTAAAATACATATTGAATTCATAATTAAGACACCAAGATAAATAAAAATGTTGACAACAAATGCAATATCAATTAATAGGGGCTTTTCACAAACACCAATAAATCATTTCAAGCTTAATCAATTAACACAAAAAGCCCATATATACAATTATTTTTTGGTAAATGAGGATCTTATTTACTTTATAGTGATTAGTAGGCCACCTAGTGTTCACATTACCTATGATGAATAGGTCTCAGGGGTAATATGATACTCCCAAGAGTGAATTCATTCAAAAAAATAGGAATCCTTCTACAAGCATTACCCTAATAGAACAAGTCTATGGTGAAAGAGTTCATCTCCATGGATGGATCCCTACCTCATCATCAATCACTTTTGGGTTTAACAAAACATTATAATTAAAGGTAATTTAATATTTTAAACCACACAAAACATTCTTTAAAACCATTTTTATTAAAAACACTAATGGGAGATTCCATTTTTAAAGCATATTTATAACCTCCATCTACTATGAAGACAATTTTGATGACTTTTAGAAAGCATTAGAAATCAAATTTGAAGAGAAATAATTCATGGTCCATAAGATAAGGACAATATACAAAACCAATTTCCTTGAAACACTTTGAATGACCATGCCCATGTAAAAATGAAATTACATGGTGAGCTGTGGGCCTTGAAAACCAAGAAGATATCCTAGAATATGAACCCTAAATCATAATTCTTCAAATTTACATGGTCTAGAACCAAAAATTCCGGTGATAATACATACCAACCCAATTATTGATCAGCACACTATGTAGATTCTAGATCCTACAACATCCCTCAATTCCCAAAAAAATATATTCGGAATTATTATTGTAAACCAATATCATTAGTTCCCACTATTAAAAAAACTTAACCATTGATAGAAACATGGGTAACTAGAAGTGGATGGAGATCCAAGCAATAAAAAAAGATCAAATCACCAATAGAGGAAAATGGGTTCAATCAATACTATGATCCGCCAAGGTAATTGAATTGAGAGAGATAAGAACCCCCTAAGAGATTCTCCAAGTCAAATGGTATGAATTCAGATGTTTGAGTGGTGATATATACATTTCATCCTAAGAATAGGTTATTCCCATAGTATGGTACTGAGATATAATATATCCTATATGTTTTTGGATTTCATACTCTATCTCACCCATGTTCGTTTGGGAGACTAAAACCGAATGTAATTTTGGAGGGTATTTAACCTAACATCTTGGTGGTGAGGATGGATGATTGACTACCCCCTCTGGAACCACTCTTCTCATGGTAGTATTATATACTACTATTCTTGTTGGTTAGTTTTCCCTATA
The DNA here is from genome assembly GCA_963277665.1 of Viscum album. Taxonomy (NCBI): domain Eukaryota; kingdom Viridiplantae; phylum Streptophyta; class Magnoliopsida; order Santalales; family Viscaceae; genus Viscum; species Viscum album. Next base: position 1,125,538,368 of record OY728121.1, read on the forward strand.
TATATGTGTAGCAGTTTGTAATGGATTGTGTTTATTTCACACATATGTATATCTTGATATAGTATCCAAAGGATTATTATAGGTATGATGTGTATAGGTTTTGATTATTTGAGGTACCTTACATGGTGTATGGGAAATGTTGGTTTGAGGTAAAAAACATGATGTATGATGCACATCATACAGGTTGTGGTGGATCCCGAAGACTACTTGTTTACCACATAGAGATTTGATATGGGATGAAGGGATAATGTGGTGCATGATATGCATGTTTTTATATGTTTCATAGGTCTTTATGGGTTGTCTTACTTTTGGATAGAGATTGACTAGGTTGTATGAGTGAAACAATAGTGGGGAAGAGGTTATATGGTACCATTATTGGTTCATTACTATAATATAGGATCTCTTGTATATGATACATGGTGAGATATATCCATGGTGAGGGTAGGAACATAGTATAACAATTTAGGAGACATGTTACATTCACTTGTTGTTCATCGAGGTTAGTATGCTTTCTTTATCTTTTTCAAGGAAGGATCTTGGGATGATCCTATAAAGTATATTATTATACTCACCCCAAATTTTTATAAAATACTTTTTAGGTGAGAAGGAGTAGTTGGTGATCATGTTGAATATTACTAGGTCATGGTTTTTCAGGAGGATTTCGGGAAGCATGGTATCTTTTGAGTTTACTTTTCAATAATTATAGTTTATTTTCCATTGAATTAGTTTTTTATGATATTAGATGTATATAATTGGTATTTATTTAATAAATCTTAATAGGAGTTTATTGGTGTATCTATCTTATTTATATATTTTTAATGTTCTCCTAGAGGTAAATGAATCAATTTTTTTTATGTTCATTATACCCTCAGTGCTAGTCACCAGGTTGGGGCCTACTCTAGGTTGGACTCGAGTGTCATTATCTCTCTTCCTTCTTTTCCAGCACATAAGGGGTACCTTTAGGGGGATGGGGTTATGAAATTTTTCATCATCAAAGACATACAGAAAAATAAATATATTTTTAACCAAATATAATAATCTCATAAATGATAACATCACACCAAATAAATAATTATCCAAAATAGTGGGAAATAAAAAAAAATATAAATGATATTTGTACTATAATAAGTGTTAAAGGGACCTATAATTAATGAAATTTCCATAAATTCCATATGATTAATCAATAATCGTAATCATTAATCAATATTCATTACCATTAGTTTTAATGATTTTTTATCCATATAAAATTTATTAATATATCATTTTTAAGAAGTTTTTAATTTTTTTGAAACAAATAGTTTTTAATATAAAAAGTATCAGTTATTTGTTTTCTGATATAAAAATCACTATTATTAGATTCATTAGGAATACAATACCTTATATAGATTTTTAATTAAACACATTTTTGTAAAATCTCTCCCAACAATTTTATTTTTATGGGTTTTCTTAGATAAAATACATTGAATAAAATTTTAGGGACCAATCTAGTATATTTCTTATTTTATTAAACATCCATGAAAATAAGAACTAAATTTATTTTCATATAAAAATCAGACATACAAATAAAACATTCATATTTCTCATTATTTTTAAAATAATTTTTAAAATATTATTTTAAAATTTTTACATTTTATTTCAAATAAAAAACTGCCATGAAGAAAATTTTGATGACTTTTCATATTTTTTAGTCTAAAAACATCAGCTATTAGGAAATTTCTTTATCATCGTTTTGTGAATTTTTACCTTTATTAGATAAATTAGATATTATCTAGTTTTTTTCCATATTTTTTTATCATAATGAAGTTATGTATTTTTTTTCTTATTATTGATGAGATTAACTATCTATCAGTATGTTTTGAGCAATTATGTTTTTATTTTTTCAGGAGATACATTGATCAAGTTTTGCATTATGTTGTCCGCTTTCCCAGACATGACTAGTTGTCAATTTATTTTTTTCCTTAATTCATTAAAATATTTTGTATTGAAGGATATTTTCTTGTTTGGTTAAAAAACCGATATTTTTATATATTTATTATAACACATTTTTAATGGTTTTCATAATGTAATTCATAATTAATAGAAACTTCATATTATTATAAGATTTTCAAAATTTTCAAAATTTTTAATTTCTAAATATAAAATCTCGTTTTTATTCATTACAACATCCATGATACAAATACACATTCCTACTATTATATAATCCAATAAAGTTATCAGAATTTTTCTAGAGACTTTTACAATTCATTAATGAAATACTATAAAGAAAAACCTAAAAATTAATAAAATCAATCCCATGGATCATAATATGTATTACAAAAAAAGAATCAATCTTTTTGGATGAATCAAAAAATCAAGTAAACCCATTTTAACCTTATACTATAAAACTATATTAGTATATATATATATATTTATATATTTAAAATGAAAATTTAAAAATTCCAAATAAAGGTAAAATTATATTAAATTCAAATATAAACAAATCCATTCAATAAAATGAAATTTAATTTTAATAACAAAAAAACTACAAATCTTTTGAAATTAATTAATTTTAAATTAATTAAATATAAAAAATTTAGGTTATTATGAACTTAATGTTATATAAGGAATTTCAATTTATTATTTGATAAAATAATATATATATATATATATACACACATATAATTATAGTCCTAAAAAGTGACATGTTCTATAGGTTCTAATCTATCTAACGTACAAACACTGAAGTCAGCATCAGAATAACTAACTAACTCAAATGATTGTCCTCTGGGATAGAATAGTTATATATTGGGTGTATGCTTGAGGAATTTGAAAATTCACTTAACCACATTTAAATGGGATTCCTTAGAGTTTGCTTGAAAACGAGCACACATACACACACTAAACATAATGTCACATCGGCTAGAATTTAAGTAGAGTAGGCTTCCATTCATTCTTATTTAAGTGGTTTGATCAAAATATTTTCCATCTTCATCAAAATCCAATTTAAAAGTAGTACTCATTGGAGTGTCACTACTTTTAGTGCTATCCAAACCAAAACATTTTAAAAGATCCCTAGTATATTTTATTTTATTTAAAATAATACCATCATTATTTTGAATGTTTTGAAATCCACAAAAGAATTCTATTTCACCAATTAAACTCATTTCAAATTCATTTTGCATCACTTTAGAAAATTCAATACATAAAGAATTTTTTGAAGATCCAAAGATAATGTCATCTACATAAATTTTATCTACTAAAACATCATTGGAAGTTCGTTTCATAAAAATGGTAGGATCAACAATTCCTTTTGTAAAACCATTAGATATAATAAAAGTACTCAATATATCATACCAAGCTATTTGAGCTTCTTTTATGCCATATAAAGCTTTTGATAATTTTAAAATATGATTTGGAAAATGAGGATTTGTAAAATGAAGGGTTTTCTCAAAAAAGACATCCTCAGCTATATACCCATATAGGAATGCACTCTTAACATCCATTTGATATAGTTTGAAATTTAGATGTGTAGCATATGCAAGAAGAATTGTAAATGTAATGAAATGTTTTTTAATTACAAGATGTGTAAGGTCTTTTGTGTCCAATGTACTAGATGTATTTTTTACCCCTATACCCCCTCGCCTGTGTGCGAGTATATTTGTTAAAAAAAGGACGATCATATTTGAAGATATGTACCCTACCAAGTTGAGGTGGAAATCCAGATGGGAGCTGAGTACTATGCACTGAGGGAAAACTCTGATACGAGTTAGGTTTCAAATCAGGTATGAAAGCCCCTAGGTCAAGATTGATCTGTTATGGATCGATCACAGTTTAATTCTCAAGACCAATTGGATTTCATGATTTACCATTATGAATTGTTTATTATTTTATGAGAGTGCATAATTATTGCTTGATCACATAGAATAGTAAACAAGATAAAAATGCATAAATATGTGACGAATGTATTTTTATTGAGTGTTTAGTTATGAGCATGACTATCTAGGTTGAACATATAAATAGAAAAGGATTATATTCATCAATAAATATCAAAATACCTCAAAGATATATTAAGTCTTAATGCCTTCCATTACTCACATTTGAACAAAACCGAGTGTTTGGGGTGCTCTTCAGGCATAGTTGAGAGTGCCTCTTACTACCGTGGAATTTTCATGAGAGAACTAGGTCGGATTAACTAAATTGAGTATTCAAGGATTATCCATATCAAACTTTCTATCACTTTAGAGGCAATATGTTGAGGGAATCAGGATCCGATTCAAAAAGGTGGGACTTTACTCTACAATACAAGGAACCACGATTCAAGTGGTTGTCCAGTCCAGTGCCTACCTTGAAACCCTCCGAGTAGTGGTGTAGCCAAAGCTTGTAGACTATGAGAGAGTTTTTGAGGATCCTTGGCACTAGAGTACCCAAGAGACAGAGTATTCGGAATATAATAGTGAGGGATATTAAAATTTTCTAAAATAGTGGGAGACATTAAATTGATATGATAGTTAATTAATCATAAATGTCAAAAGGTAATCAAGATATAGTACTAACTGCTAATGTTTACCTGGTGTAGATTTAAAATGGAAATCACCAACACCATAGGTACATTATCACTGCGATCAATTTTGGATAAATAAAATAACCTGACCAGCAATAACTTCGACCAGTGGTATAGGAACTTGTGCATAGTACTATACCAAGAAAGGAAGTTATATGTGTTGGAATCCTCAGTTCTTGCAGAGCCTCCCCGAGGAGCAAGTAAGGTGGAAAAATACAGATGGAAAAAGCATATAGAGGATGCACTTGATGTTCAATGCATCATGTTATCATCCCTGTCCAGCCAATTTCATAAAATGCATGATGATGAGGATGACTATAAGATTCTTTAACATCTCCAAGAATTATATCAGGAGAGGGCCAGGCAGGAAAGGTATGAGATCTCAAGTGCCCTATATAAGTGCAAGCTAGTAGAAGGGCACCAAACTAGTCCTCATGTACACAAGATGATTGGGTATATTGAGAGGATTGAAGCCCTTGGGTTCAAATTTAACCAAGAGCTAGTAGTGGATCTCATTTATTCATCTTTACCACCAATATTCATGACTTTCATTGTCAATTATAACATTAATGATATAACAAATTTTCTCTAGGATCTTTTGGATTTAGTTCTCCAAGCTGAAAATAATATTAAAAATAACAATTCATCTATCCTTATGGTGAACAAAAGAAACAAGGGCAAGGAAAATGGGTCTAAGGCCAAGCCAAGGCCAAAGACACCAATGAATCATCCTGCAAAGAATCCAAAGATTCATAGGTAGAGTAATGAGTAGGAATCTATCTTCTTTATATGTCATAAGAAAGGCCACTGGAAGAAGAATTAAAGAGATGGGAAGAGGAAGAAAACTGATGCTTCTACTTCAGGTATTTTTGTCATTGAATGAAATCTATATTTATCTACAAGTTAGGTACTGGATATGACATGTGGATCACACATTTTTATTCATATACAGGAACCAAGTAGGTTTAAGAAGATTGCAAAAGGTGAAGTGGATCATCGAGCTGTAAATGGTGAAAATATGGCAGCCTTGAATGTGGGAGACTATCATTTAACCTTGTCAAGTGGTTTGGTTCTAGTTTTAAAAAATTGATATTATGTACCATATGTAACTAGGAACATAATCTCTATGTTGATTTTAGACACTATGGGATTCTATTTTAGGTTTGGAAGTAAATGTTGTCTCTTTTATAGGGATAACATCTGTTATGGTATGGCACATCTTAACAATGGTTTATACATGCTGGAACTTGAGAACCCCTTAATGGAAATCAATTAAAAAACTATCCAACATGACTCATTTATCACCCGCCTATGGAACTTCAGGCTAGGTCATGTAAATGAGAAGCGATTACAAAGATTACATCAAGAAGGGTATTTAGACTCGGTATAGTTAGAACCCTTGGATGTATGTCAAGCTTGTTTATAAGGAAAATTTACCAAAGCACCTTTTTCAGGGAAGGGATAAAGAGCCAATACATCACTGTAATTAATACATACTGATGTATGTGTTCCATTTCCAGTAGAGGAAAAGGGTGGTTTTTCATACTTCATTACTTTTACTGATGACTATAGTAGGTATGGATATATCTACTTAATGTGGTATAAGTCTGATTCCTCTTAGATATTTAAGGAATACCAAAATGAAGTAGAAAACCAACTTGGTAAGAAGATAAAATCACTCTGCTCAGACAGAGGTGGAGAATATCTTAACCAAGATTTCAGTGATCACTTGAAAAAGTGTGTGATAGTATCCCAACTCACTCCTCCTTATACACCACAATGGAATGGTGTTAGTGAAAGGAGGAATAGGACCTTGCTTGACATGGTCAAATCAATAATGAGTCAAGAAACTCTTTTATTATCCTTTTGGGGATACACTTTGCAGACAAAGTCATATACCCTTAACTGAGTACCAACTAAATATGCAGATGGGATTCTATATGAGTTATGGTATGTAAAGAAACCCAGTCTAACACACATATGTTTATAGGGGTGCAAGGCATTTGTCAAGACTTTAGTAAATGAAAAACTAGCATCCAGAACCACAAAGTGCATCTTTATAGGTTTCCTGAGAAAATCAAAGGATATTACCTATATAACCCTTTAGATAGAAAATTTATTGTGGAAAGACAAGTTGTATTTATAGAAAGGGAAGATATTTCAATTGGAAATAGTGGGAGAAATATTGACTTCAATGAAGTTAGTGCTCCAGATGAACAAGAGTTGTAAGATGAACAATCTACACAAGATAAAGTGGAAGAAGAAGTTGTTCCTGAGACACAAATACTATGTTGGTCTACACAAGAGGTTAGAGAACCAAAGAATTGTGGTTTTCTTGTCACCGAGTCACATGACATGTTATTCAATGAGGATGATGAACTTATAACCTACAAGGAAGTAGTAGAAGGAAATGAAGATGCTAAATGGCAAGAATCCATCCATTATGAGATGGAGTCCAGGTACCAAAATCAATTTTGGATTTTGGTAGACCCTCCAGCTAATGTAAATCCAATTGGATGCAAATGTGTATTCAAAAAGAAGCTGGAAATGGATAGTGATGTTAATACCTTTAATGTAATATTGGTTGCTAAGGGTTTTAGGCAACATCAAGGCATCAACTATGATGAAACCTTATCACCAGTAGCAATTCATAAATCCATTAGAATATTGCTTGCAATATCATCCTTTCATGATTATAAAATTTTGAAAATGGATGTCAAAACTTCTTTTCTAAATGGGAAGTTGGTTGAAGATATCTATATGACTCAACCTGAAGGGTTCGTCAAGTCAAATAATGCCAATAAGGTATGAAAGCTGCAGAGATCCATTTATGGGTTGAAGTAGGCATCACAGTCATGGAATGTTTGTTTTAATGAGGCCAAAAGATAATTTAGTTTTGTCAAAAATGAAATCGAGCATTGTGTCTATAAAAAGATTTAACAGAATTACATCATTTTCCTAGTATTATATGTTGATGACATATTACTAATGGGAAATGAGGTGTAAGTCTTACAGTTAGTTAAGACTTGGTTAAACAAATACTTCTCTAAGAAAGTATTAGGTGAAGCAGCCTACATTATAGGGATCAAGATCTATCGAGATATATCTGAAAGGTTGTTTTGGCTAAGTCAAAGTACATATATTGACAAGGTACTCAAAAGGTACTATATGGAACAATCCAAGAAAGGATTTTTGCCTATGTCACATGGTATAAATCTCTCTAATAAAATGTTTCCAAAAACATAGGAGGAGGTTGAAAAAATGAGCAGAATCCCTTATGCCTCGGAAGTGGGTTCTATCATGTATATCATGCTATGTACTAGGTTTTATATCGCCTTTTCTTTAAGCATGGTGGGTAGATATCAAGCTAATCTAGGAGAGCTGCATTGGGAAGCTATTAAAACTATCCTAAAGTACGTGAGGTGTACAAAGGATATGGTCTTGGTGTATGGAGGAGATGAGGAACTAGTAGTGAGAGGATACACTGATTCTAGTTTCCAAACAGATCATGATGTTTGAAATTGCAGTCAGACAACATCTTTTTCCAGAATAGTGGTGTAGTCAGCTAGAGAAGCTCAAAGCAAGATGCTATTTTCGATTCTACATTAGAGTCCAAATATATTGTAGCTTACGACACACCAAAGGAATCAGACTGGATACATAGCTTTATCTCAGACTTTGGTGTTTTTCCTAGTTGTACAGACCCTGTTCCAATATATTGCGATAATACTATTGCAGTGGTGTTTTCCGAGGAGCCCAGGTCTCACTAGAGGAAAAATCATATTCTTTAAAAGTTTCATCTCTTGAGGTATTTTACTCAAATAGGTGAAGTCTCATTTAGTATATTATCCATATAGGACAACATGGAAGACCCCCTGACTAAACTAATTTCTCAGGAGAAGCATGATTCTCATGTGAGAGCTGGTAGATTGAGACTTGTTAGAAGTTGGATCTAGTGCAAGTGGGAGTTTTGAAAGTGGGTGACCTAGACCCAACTTGTGTTATACTCTTATTACCACTACATGTATGTATTTTGTTATATATACATTTGTTTATCTTTCCATAATAGTGTAGATACTTTTTCATCCACTTTTTTTATGGAAATTTCCTTAGATTACATGTCATGTCAAGGGGTTATAGCAGATCCTAGGATATAATGAGAACCTCGAGATGTCATGACAGTAATCTTAAAGTAATGTCCTATTGTCCAATTACATCATTCTAAAATGACACAGATGATGCGCAACTATCAAGTGTTTTGGGATCATAAGAATTGAGTCTTCTTCTCATGAAGTTCGCACTTAATGATCTCTAGTAGTTGAGATCATGAGGACTGACCCACGTAATAGGAACACCACGTGTTTTAGGTGTCATTGGTCATTCCTATCTATAGACATGTGTAATGGTCTCTATGATTGATATCATTATCAATGTATGTCATTTAATTTCATACTTTAATGAAAGGTGAAAACAATGGAAATGAAGTCGTGGCAAGGTAGTTTGTTTTGGGTACATCATTGGTTACATGACATTGATTGAGTGATCAAGATATGATTTATCGCTTCCAAGTTGAGGAAGAGATATCTTGGACTTGGTTGATTAGGATGGTAACACCTTCATTAAATCCATGGTCGTGGTAGTGGAAGGTAAGACTGTCTGGATAGATCAAAAAATAAAATAAATCAAGATAAAGGATGATGACACTAGTGTCTATTCTTCTTTATTGAGATATTGCTGATTAAGATATTATATTACATAGACCATGTTTATAGGAAGGTAGTCCTTGCTTTGACTTTACCTTATCTATATAGGGGCCTTGATGGGTTTCTATACCCCGCTCTTGGTCGGTGAATATTATTCACTGCTATTGAGATAAGGTCCTAGATGGTCACACACTATAGCGCTTTGAGAATCTACCCTTATCCGGGGAATAGGAATATAGAACTTGGTGGGACCCACCACGGGGTCCGAGTACTATCCAAGTTCAATGGATCAGCAAGTATTAAATAAATTGTTTTAATTATTCAAATTTTAAATAATTCAATGAGTTTATTTATAACATGTATTTACAAGTGATTAAGCAAATATAAGGATAAAATATTATTCGAATGGATTTAAATATCTGTGGTTTGTTTAATATTTTTAGGAGATGTGAGTCGAGTTAAAGACTCAAGTTTATCATGCTATATATATTTAATATATTGTGGTTAGTGATAAAATTATAAATATTATTTATTAAGTAATTTATTTTTTCATAAATAAATCTTTATAATACTTATACTGTGAATATCTGTTACACAGGGGCCAGGAACCCATACCGGGTATTTTAGATATTCCCTATATAATTAAGAGAGAGGCTCTTCCCATGTAACTATTCATGCGTAGGAATTGAGATCCTCTCTCTACTCCTGAATTCCAGAGAGAGATTCTCTCAAGTAAGCAAGATCTTCAAGTACCTTCTTCTTAGATCAAAGAATCTTGTTTACGATGATCATCGTTGTGTCGAAGTGGTCGCCGGTGTACTGTTCTAGCACCAAGATTCTAATGAATGATGTGTGAGAAGATTTAATAGGAGTGTGTGGATGATCTAGAGGGCTTCGACATTGGAGTCTTCGAGCAACATTTTTCGGCATCTTACGACGGACTTACACATGTCAAATCCAAACAGGGTACATGTTCGAATTTTATTTTGTGCTCTGTTAAATCCACACATGGTCCTCGGACCGTACCGGGATAAGATCGCCAGAGTGGAAATTGTTACATCGCTATGGGGACCCAAATTGTTTTAATTTCCTAGCCCATCGGCTTCCGCTACTTGTCCCAATACCAAAAAAAATCAAGATGGAATAAGAACCAGTTGTGTGATAAAGATAATTTTCTAGGTCTTGAGTTTCCTGTTTACGTGATAAGGTTGAGTTCCTTGTTTTGGAGTAGTGAAAAATCATTTGCATATGGAGGCAGAATGCCTTTTTTGAGAGCCCAGTTGCCCATTTGACTATGCTTGTTTGTATCCTACTACTTTGTGATGTGATTTGGATACAAACTATAGCATCCCATCTTTTTATAACATAACTTTCATTTCATTACACGGAACTAAGGATCTTTATGGCTTAGTGTCTTGGAAACAAGGAACATAATACATGAAAAGAACATAAAACATTCTTCTTAAACACTTGAAAGGCTTCTCCTTATGTTCATCCTAGGTTCATTACTACATCTCATAACCTATGGACATACATCAAAAGAAAGGGTGAGCAGAAGGCCCATTAAGGCAAACAAGAGAAACATTTTACATGTGAACTTGAGATACTTCAATAAGGACATGAAAAGAACTTTAAGGCATGAGAAAGAAATCATGAGATACATCATAATAAAAATAAAATTTTTCATAACTTGAAGATGTGTCTGCAACATTTAATATTGACAATCATTTCATTTCACCAAGGTCCATCCCCAAGGTGTCATTAAAAATTACCAAGGTTATTCACCAAGGTATCAGTCTAAAAAGTCATCTCTAGAGATTAAGTCTTTACCCAATGCATTGAAGCGCTATCTGGGAGCACCCTTGACATGTCTTTATTATCATGTGAGCCACATATATCATCATAAATCATTTCATAAACAACCCATATAGCATAAAATAAATGGGTTTCATTTCATAATCATAACGTTTTAAAAACTGCTTTAAAGACATGATCTTTATGTCACTTTAAACCCACGGAAAGGGGAAGCGGGTTTCATGTATGTAAATCCCAGAATTTAAAATAGAACATTTTGATATATATGTGAATACCCTTTTAGAAATAAGAGATTTTATTATTCACTTTATAACATAAAATAATTTTGAGAAAAGAGAGAGGCATTTTGAGACGAAAATTCTGCAGCATAACGGCTATGTTACAAGGTTTTAGAAAACATTGAAAAGAGAGGGAACATGGGTCACCCACTCATAAATGATCCATAAAACAGTAGGGGGACAGAATATAAGGGATTTAAGAACATGGTAATGAAATTTGAAAGATATACCATATGAAATGAAAAACATGGAAGTGAGACAAAAATAAGATTTCTCTTATGAAAATTCGGCAGCCTAACGACGTCACTTAAACTTAAATAAAAAAAACATTTGACAAGATAAAGTAGGTTCTCTCATCATATGATCATAATAGATCAGTATGAAAGATATAGAGATCATAACCCAAAATAATAAAAAGGAACTTGAAAGACTTGACATGAAAATCGAACTTGAAAAATGAGAAGGGTGAAAGAATCCCTTAAAAATTCGGCAGCCTAACGGCGTCACTTAAACTTTCATAAAATGAAATGATGAGAGTAAGAGTGGATCTATCATCATATAAACATGAAAAGGGAATTAAGAGGAATATAAAAGAACATACTCTCACATAAGAACATGGAGCATAAAAGGAATGACATAAAAGAGATTACATGAAAAGAAAGAGAGAGGTCGGATCCCTTACCTTAAAACGTAACTCTTAAAACTCAATGGTTTGGACCTTGAGGGCTTGGGGGCACCTTGGGAGGACTCTTTGGGAGGTAAGGAGACCAGAACTTCGTTGGGGGAGAGTTGGGAGTGAAAACTAAAGGAGTAAAGGGTGAGTATTTATAGGGAAAGTGAGGCGATAAGGCATTAATGGCCAAGGGACACCTCACAAGTGCTTTTCTCAAAACCATGTGCTCTCCCTTCGCATTTACCATTGAGTTAGGCCACATGGGGCCCCCAAAACAATAATTCATTACCCTTGGCCGTCCAACCCTTAAAATATCTCATGAAATCATCATGACATAGTTATGATGTCATTAAACATTCCGAAACCCTAAAATTGCATTTCTACTATTCACTGAAAAATTCATCTTACTCAGAAAAATCCCAAAATTTCACCTTAACCAAAAATCGATGCTCTAATTAAATTTATGAACTCCATTTTATAAAAATAATTTTCTAAATATTTTTAATTTAATTTTTAAATAAAAGCACTATTCATCGAGAATTCATTTTTTTCAGAAAAATCCCCAAAAATTACTATAACATAATATCGATGATCTGAGTTCAAAAATAAAGTCCTTCTTATAAAAATAATTTTCTAATTATTTTTAATTAAATTTTTAATTAAAAAACACTATTCACCTAAAAAAACTAATACTTGGCTAATAATTTATGAAACCGTTATTTACCCTTTTTATTGAATCACATTACTTAATCTAGGTGTCTAAATTATATTAAAACTTTCTTTGAGTGAAATTACTAATCCATTTGGTCACATTACTAATCCTAAGCATAAAATCACTATTCATAATTTACTATTCATCAAAAATTAAGTTGATCTTATTAGACTCCAAATTCTTTACTGAACACTTTTGTAGAAGACCATTTTTTGAAAATCATTACACATCATTAATTATTTAGGGTTTACATAAATATTTTAAAATATCCTTTTTTCAAAATTCATCAATAAAATACATCCTAAAATTATCCGGACATTTGAAATTTCACAAACATCACTAAAGGAAGATATCTCAATTCATTCATGCCAAAGGATTACACAAAGAGGCTAGGGTCTCATCACATAACCCCTTATAACACCGGCATATGACCTAAGTGTAAGGTGTGCTATGGTTAGAGAATCTGAGGGAGGCTCATATAACATTTCCCTAGTAGTAATCTCTACTAACTTGAACTTCTCCCACAGGCGTTTCCGTTCAATCTTGACACGCTGGAGTTCGGCTTGTGCTTGGTCCAAAGCGAAGCCCACAGATGCTACCTCCTTCCCAAGCTCTGATAAGTGGGCTTCATAAGGTTCGAGTCTACTGGATGAAGCCATCGACTCCTCTTTCTGCATTAACCATTAACATCTTATTAAATCATTAAGAGTAAGTTTATATACTACTCAAAAAGATTGGGTTGTTACATTCTTCCCCCCTTAAGAAATTTCGTCCCCGAAATTTATACTTGAGGCCTAGTCGAAAAGGTGAGGGTACTTTTGCTTCATTGTTTCCTCAGGCTCCCAAGTCGCTTCTTCATATTTATGATTCCTCCACAACACTTTCACAAGGTGGGTAGTCTTGTTTCATAGAACCTTGTCTCTACGGTCCAAGATCTCCAATGGCTGCTCCTCATAAGAGAGGTCATGTTCCAGTTGTACCACTTCTGGGTTCAGTACATGCAAAGGTTCGGGTGTGTACTTCCTCAAGAGAGATACATGGAAGACATTGTGAACATGATATAGGTTCGGTGGAAGTGCTAGACGATAGGACACTGCTCCTATGCGATCAAGGATTTCATAGGGGCCAATGTACCTAGGGCTGAGCTTCCCTTTCTTCCCAAACCGCATGACTCTCTTCCAGGGAGAAATTCGAAGGAAGACTTTGTCACCAACACCAAACTCCAAGTCCCTTCAACGATTGTCAGCATAGCTCTTCTGCCGACTCTGAGCAGCCTTTATGTGTTGTTGGATGGAATAAACCTGTTCTGTCATCTTTTGCACGAGATCAGGCCCAAGAAGTTTTCTCTCACCAGTTTCATCCCAACAAGTAGGAGTTCTACATCGCTTTCCATACAGATCTTCATAGGGTGTCATCTGAATACTCGAATGGAAGCTGTTGTTATAGGAGAACTAAACTAATGGGAGGTGTTGATCCCATCCACCTTTAAATTCCATTGAGCATAATCTCAGCATGTCTTCGAGTGTCTGAATAGTCCTTTCAGATTGGCCATCAGTTTGAGGATGATAGGCCGTAATAAAATTCAATTCAGTACTCAGAGCATGTTGAAGACCTCTCCAGAATTTTGATGTGAATCTTGGATCACGATCAGAAACGATGGATAGTGGTACCCCATGCAGCCTTACCACCTCCTTCACGTATATCTTGGAAAGTTGATCCAGAGAGAAATATTCCCAAATAGAGATAAAATGGGCGGTCTTGGTGAGACGGTCAACAATAACCCATATCGCATTGTTTCCTTTGGATGTTTTTGGGAGACCAGTTACAAAGACCATAGTGATATTATCCCACTTCCATACTGGTATGGGTAGCGGTTGTAATACCCCCTTAGGAATTTGTCGTTCTGCTTTTACTTGTTGACACACCAGGAACCTTGTAGTGTAATCAGCATTCTCCCTCTTCATGTTATCCCACCAATAATTATCACGAAGGTCTCTATACATCTTAGTGCTTCTCGGGTGTATAGATAAAGTAGAGCTATGAGCTTCATCCATCAGTTCTTTCTTTATCTCCAGAATAGATGGAACACATAGTCTTGTATGAAATTTCAATACACCTTCTTGATCAATATTGAAATCAGGGAACTTCTCATCCTTTACAGCCTCAAACTTCTCCTGCATCAAAGGATCTTCTTTTTGAGCCTTCCTGATCTTCTCTACTAATGAAGGTTGAGAAATCATTTGAGATAAGGTTGATGATGTCCCTTTCCTTATAATTCTCATGTCCAGTTTTACTAGATCTTTAATCAAGGGATCTCCTAGGATCCTCATTGTTTCCAGAACAACATGGTCTTTCCTTCTTAACGCATCCGCGACTTTATTTGCTCTTCCAGGGTGATAATGAATTGAACAATCATAGTCTTTAATAAGCTCCAACCATCTCCTTTGTCTCATGTTCAATTCTTCTTATGTGAAAATATACTTTAAACTTTGGTGGTCAGTGTATATATCACATTTCTCCCCATAAATATAGTGCCTCCATATCTTTAGAGCAAAAACAACTGCCACCAGCTCTAGATCATGCGTAGGATAATTCTGCTCATGAATCTTCAACTGTCGAGATGCATAAGCAATTACCTTGTCATTTTGCATGAGGACGCACCCAAGCCCTTTCAGAGATGCATCGCTAAAAATAACGAATCCTTATCCGATAGAGGGTAGTGTTAACATAGGTGCAGTAACCAATCTCTTCTTCAGCTCTTGGAAACATTCCTCGCATTCTTTTGTCCAGATGAACTTAACCCCTTTTCGAGTCAACTTGGTTAGTGGATTAGAAATCCGTGAAAAGTTTTTCACAAACCTCTTATAATATCCTGCTAAACCAAGGAAACTACGAATCTCAGTTACTGTTGTGGGTTGAGGCCACTCCTCCACAACCATTGTCTTTACAGGGTCAACCGAGATTCCTTCATTGGTTACGATGTGCCCCAAGAAAGCCACTTGTTTTAACCAAAACTCACACTTGCTGAACTTTCCAAAGAGCCTCTCCTTCCATAGAGTTTTCAAAATAACCCTAAGATGATCTTCATGCTCCTCACGACTTTTTGAATATATCAAAATATCATCAATAAAAACTACCACAAAGTTATCAAGGTATTCCTTAAAGACTCTATTCATCAAATCCATGAAAATAGCAGGAGCATTAGTCAAGCCGAAGGGCATAACAGTAAACTCATAATGCCCATATCTTGATCGGAAGGCAGTCTTTGGAATATCTTCCTTCTTCACCCTCAGTTGATGATAACCATATTGAAGGTCAATCTTGGAGAAGAATTGAGCCCCACGAAGTTGGTCAAATAAATCATCAATTCTTGGAAGAGGATATCTGTTCTTCACTGTGATCCCATTCAGTTCTCTATAATCAATGCATAGCCACATTGATCCATCCTTCTTCTTCACAAAGAGAACTGGTGCCCCTTAAGGAGACACACTCGGTCGGATAAACCCCTTCTCCAACAAGTCTTGGAGTTGTTTCTTTAACTCTTCTAGCTCCACATTTGCCATTCTATACGGAGTCTTTGATATCGGTTGAGACCCAGGTCCGAGTTCAATGGAGAACTCTACCTCTCTTTTGGGGGGAGGTCCAGGTAACTCCTCAGGAAATACATCCATGTATTCCTGAACAATTAGAACATATTCTATTGGTATGCTCCCTTTTCCTTCTTCCTCATCACCGATTAACTCTATAAAGAAATCTATAGGAGGTGCTTCTAGATAGGGATCAGTTTGGGATATCTCTCCTTGGAAGATAACTGTAGGTTGTTTATTCAAGTCTACTGAGATTTCCTTACTTCTGCATTTGATCTTAGCATTATACTTTGAGAGCCAATCCATCCCTAGTATAATGTCGAATTCCAACATGGGAATGACTACTAGATTTGCGATAAGATTGTTCTCACTAAAGTAAACACTAGAGTCTCTAAACACTGTTGATGCATGGATAATCCCACGTGGAGTCTTGACTGACAACTCTACCTCAAGCAATTCCGGGATTGATTCTATATTCTTTGCAAACTTGGAGGAAATAAAGGAATGCGTAGAACCAGAATCAAACAAAGTAGTTGCTAGTTTTGAGAGGACAACAAGAGTACCTGCTACCATGTCATTCGGAGCTTCAACTTCAATTTTTGTGATAGCAAAAGCACGACCTTGCTCCCCTAGCCTTTGATGAGGTTGATGGTGATTCCCCTCCACTGCCCTTGGATTTGGACAGAGATTAGAATAGTGCCCAAGCTTTCCACACTTGAAACAATGGACTTTGGGTAATGCCTGAACCATCTTTCCTCTGTCTTTAGTGTTGGGAAGTTGAGGCTTCACCTCACTACGACAATTCCGAGCAACATGGCCTCCTTTTCCACACTTGTAGCACTTGCCACTTCCGACCAAGCAGTTCCCCGGATGCTTCTTCCCACATTTATTGCATGTGGTAAGTTTCATTTGCTTTCCACCTCTTCCCTGATCAAAAGTCTTCCCTAAACATGGCTCCAACGATCTCTTCTTGTCATTTGATTTATGAGACCACTGTGTCTCACCAAAATCCAGCTCGACTTTCATTGCACTTTGCATGATCTCCTCGTAGCTATCATAGTTCTGGTTGGCTAAATTCTTCCGCAGATGAGGTCTTAGTCCACCGAAAAATCTATCAACCTTCCCACTTGGATCCATGACAAAGCTAGAGGTATATCGTGAAAGTCGGGTGATGTAATCTCATAGCTTCCGACAGATTCGTTCTCCTTCTGCTTCAGCTTGAGAAACTCTTTCTGCATTCTTGTTCTCATGGAACAAGGGAAATACTTGTTAAAGAATATTCCCCAGAATTCTTCCCACTCCATAGCTTCCATCTCTCCTCTAGGCTTTGTGTTTTTTACCAGTGACCACCACTGATCAGCTTCTCCCTCTAGGAAATAAACAGCAAGGGTGACTTTTTCTTGTTCCGAACAAAGGAGTACATAAAAGATCTTTTCAATGGAGCTTATCCATTGTTCCGAAACCAAAGGGTCAGTAGATCCACTAAATGATGGTGGTCGTTGACGCATGAAGGACTCAATAGAATGTTGTTCCCTTCATGGTGAGGTCAGCCTCTCAGCTTGATTCAAGTTATTACTCATAACTTGAGTCAGTTGGTTCATCATTCGCATGAATGTTTCCATTGCGGCTTCCATCAGAGGGCCGTCAGCACATGGTGCATTGCGGTCACCATCGAAACGGTTCCTCCTATTGCCCGCCATTTTCTAAAATAATAAAACCTTAGTGAGAAACTTATTTCATTTATGAATCTTTTAACTAAGACTTCATGCTTAGACAATTACACTTCTCTATAATTCCATCATAATGATTCATAAAAAGCTTGTGATTAACCAAACATATCCCCCGGGAGTGTCATAACCCAGAGTGCAGCAAGGCCCATTATCGTGCACCAGTTCCCATTCGAGTCTAGCTCAAAGCGGTGTTTTCGGGTTTTACCCCTATGTACATCTGTGCCAGAGCCGCCTCTACCTGCTCGTATCCAGACAGGAATGTATTTGTTTGATAAACCACTTACTCAATACTTACCAAAATACCAGGAAGTTTTCCTATATTTAAACTTTTCTATAGGGTTCTTCCTAAAGTTTTTATATCCTAATTTACACAAATAACTAAACAATCCTTTGATACCAACTATAGCATCCCATCTTTTTATAACATAACTTTCATTTCATTACACGGAACTGAGGATCTTTAAGGTTTAGTGTCTTGGAAACAAGGAACATAATACATGAAAAGAACATAAAACATTATTCTTAAACACTTGAAAGGCTTCTCCTTAAGTTCATCCTAGGTTCATTACTACATCTCATAACCTGGGGACATACATCAAAAGAAAGGGTGAGCAGAAGGCCCAGAACGGGAAACAAGAGAAACATTTTACATGTGAACTTGAGATACTTCAATAAGGACATGAAAAGAACTTTAAGGCATGAGAAAGAAATAATGAGATACATCATAATAAAAATAACATTTTTCATAACTTGAAGATGTGGCTGCAACATTTAATATTGACAATCATTTCGTTTCACCATGGTCCATCCCCAAGGTGTCATTAAAAATTACCAAGTTTATTCACCAAGGTATCAGTCTAAAAAGTCATCTCTAGAGATTAAGTCTTTACCCAAGGCATTGGAACGCTATCTAGGCGCACCCTTGACATGTCTTTATTATCATGTGATCCACATATATCATCGTCAATAATTTCATAAACAACCCATATAGCATAAAATAAATGGGTTTCATTTCATAATCATAACGTTTTAAAAACTGCTTTAAAGACATGATCTTTATGTCACTTTAAACCCACGGAAAGGAGAAGCAGGTTTCATGTATGTAAATCCCAGAATTTAAAATAGAATATTTTGATATATATATGTGAATACCCTTTTAGAAATAAGAGCTTTGAGTATTCAATTTATAACATAAAATAATTTTGAGAAAAGAGAGAGGCATTTTGAGACGAAAATTCTGCAGCATAACGACTATGTTACAAGGTTTTAGAAAACATTGAAAAGAGAGGGAACATGGGTCACCCACTCATAAATGGTCCATAAAACAGTAGGGGGACAGAATATAAGGGATTTAAGAACATGGTAATGAAATTTGAAAGATAT
This sequence comes from Viscum album, assembly GCA_963277665.1. NCBI lineage: Eukaryota > Viridiplantae > Streptophyta > Magnoliopsida > Santalales > Viscaceae > Viscum > Viscum album. The sequence continues at coordinate 1,125,557,789 of OY728121.1, forward strand.
ACCATATGAAATGAAAAACATGGAAGTGAGACAAAAATAAGATTTCTCTTATGAAAATTCGGCAGCCTAACAGCGTCACTTAAACTTCAATAAAAAAATATTTGACAAGATCAAACAGGGTCTCTCATCATATGATCATAAGAGATCAGTGTGATAGATATAGAGATCATACCCCAACATAATAAAAAGGAAATTGAAAGACTTGACATGAAAATCGAACTTGAAAAATGAGAAGGGTGAAAGAATCCCTTAAAAATTCGGCAGCCTAACGGCGTCACTTAAACATTCATAAAACGAAATGATGAGAGTAAGAGGGGATATCTCATCATATAAACATGAAAAGGGAAGTAATAGGAATATAAAAGAACATACTATCACATAAGAACATGGAGCATAAAAGGAATGACATAAAAGAGATTACATGAAAAGAAAGAGAGAGGTCAAATCCCTTACCTTAAAACGTAACTCTTAAAACTCAATGGTTTGGACCTTGAGGGCTTGGAGGCACCTTGGGAGGACTCCTTGGGAGGTAAGGAGACTAGAACTTCATTGGGGGAGAGTTGGGAGTGAAAACTAAAGGAGTAAAGGGTGGGTATTTATAGGGAAAGTGAGGGGACAAGGCATTAATGGCCAAAGGACACCTCACAAGTGCTTTTCTCAAAACCATGTGCTCTCCCTTGGAATTTACCATGGAGTTAGGCCACATGGGGCCCCCAAAACAATAATTCATCACCCTTGGCCGGAAAACCCTTAAAATATCTCATGACATCATCATGACACAGTTATGATGTCATTAAACATACCGAAACCCTAAAACTGCATTTTTACTATTCACTGAAAAATTCATCTTACTCAAAAAAATCCCAAAATTTCACCTTAACCAAAAATGGATGCTCTAATTACATTTATGAACTCCATTTTATAAAAATAATTTTCTAAATATTTTTAATTTAATTTTTAAATAAAAGCACTATTCATCGAGAATTCATTTTTTTCAGAAAAATCCCCAAAAATTACCATAACATAATATCGATGATCTGAGTTCAAAAATAAAGTCCTTTTTATAAAAATAATTTTCTAATTATTTTTAATTAAATTTTTAATTAAAAAACACTATTCTCCCGAAAAAACTAATACTTGGCTAATAATTTATGAAACCGTTATTTACCCTTTTTATTGAATCACATTACTTAATCTAGGTGTCTAAATTATATTAAAACTTTCTTTGAGTGAAATTACTAATCCATTTGGTCACATTACTAATCCTAAGCGTAAAATAACTATTCATTATTTACTATTCATCAAAAATTAAGTTGATCTTATTAGACTCCAATTTCCTTACTGAACACTTGTGTAGAAGACCATTTTTTGAAAATCATTACACATCATTAATTATTTAAAGTTTACATAAATATTTTAAAATATCCTTTTTTCAAAATTCATCAATAAAATACATCCTTAAATTATCCGGACATTTGAAATTTCACAAACATCACTAAAGGAAGAAATCTCAATTCATTCATCCCAAAGGATTATACAAAGAGGCTAGGGTCTCATCACATAACCCCTTATAACACTGGTATATGACCTAAGTGTAAGGTGTGCTATGGTGAGAGAATCTGAGGGAGGCTCAGATAACATTTCCCTAGTAGTAATCTCTACTAACTTGAACTTCTCCCGCATGTGTTTCCATTCAAGCTTGACACGCTGGAGTTCGGATTGTGCTTGGTCCAAAGAGAAGCCCACAGATGCTACCTCCTTCCCAAGCTCTGATAAGTGGGCTTCATAAGGTTCGAGTCTACTGGATGAAGCCATCGACTCCTCTTTCTGCATTAACCATTAACATCTTATTAAATCATTGAGAGTATGTTAATATACTACTCAAAAAGATTGGGTCATTACACAAGCCTTCTGATATAATCCTAGTATGGATGAGCCTGGAGGTTGATGTGTGATATAGTTTGGGGAGGCCTAGATGTGATGTGAGCCTGGGATGACTGAACCTGGGATGAATGTTGTGATATGTGGGCAGGGAGGCCCAGATGATGTGGTAGAAGATGACGCATGTGTTAGTGATATGCATCGGTATATGCATATGGGTGTTGGGGATGGAACCAGAGGTGATGGAATGAGTTAATGTTGGGCATACCCATTGATGAGATATCGAGAGCTCATATGCTCTCTTTTGAATCTGTTTAATGGATTATGGTCGAGTTTCTTATTTTATTTGCTTTCTTTCCCCCACTGCATGAGGCAGCTGGAGGTTCTTGGTTGCATGTTTCCTCTTGGAGGTGGCTTAGGGTTATTTTCCTAAAGTAACCAGACATGAAATGATGTTATTAATAAATAAAATTTTGAATGAAAATGCTAAAAGATGTTAATCTTGATAAACTATGGACTTGGTTTGGATTATGCCTGGAGGGCATGGACTTCACTATGATATTTCATGAAATGTACTGCAATGTAATGTAATGTGGAATGATTCTAATGGTTAATTAATGGATAATGAATTAATTAATGGGAAAAAATGGCTTAAAAAGAAAATAATTAATGTAGCTCTTTTATATGCTTATGTTCTTATAGGTTATCTGGTCTTAGTAGTGTCAGTCAGGAGTTTGAGTGATGTTAGATGCAGTTGAGTCAAAGACTAGGTTATTCCCACAGTGTGGTTGTGAATTATATTATATAATGTAAATTATTTTGTTTTCATATGCTGCCCAACCCATGTCGATTTGGGAAACTGACACCCAATAGGCTCTAGAATGGTGTTTTCACTAACATCCCAATGGGGGGTGGATGACTGACTAACCCCTCTGGACCCTCTCTTCTCTTGGGATTTACTCATGATAGAATGCACGATGGTTAGTTTTCTCATATATGTGTGTAGAGGGATATGATTTCTCATGGTTATTTTACACACATGTATTACCAGATATAGTTTCCAAAGGGTTATTATATGTATGACGGGTATAGGTTGTAATGGATTGAGGTACTTACTCAGTGTATAGGCCACAATGGCTTGAGGTATAATACCCGATGTTTGATATACATCATACAAGTTGTGGTGGATCCCCAAAACTACTAGGTTACTATATATGGATATTTGTATGGGATTATGTGGTTATGTGATGCATGAGGTGTTGAGAAAATGTTGGGAGTCACACGATAGTGGTTTGAAGATGAACAAACCCAGGTTCAAAACTGGGTGGAGGCGAATTTCCGGGGTGTTGTAGCAGTACTGTAGAAGTTACTATTCGGTACTGTAGCAGCCAGAACTATTCACCTGATTTGGGCCTTCGGGCCACCGGTTTGGGCCTACGGGTCTCCAGGGCCTTCGGGTCATCAAAGGCCTTCGGGCCACAGGGCCTTCGGGTCACGTAGACCATGGAGTAGCCCAGTTCATATAGAACAGGCCCCGAAAGAGGATCAGAGCAACATGAGTAGCACCCACTAGATGCAGAGCTAACCGGATTGGAAGAATGAGAGGGTATGGCAGCCGCCATCAGGACTAGGCACCGTGCAGCTTTGTACGGGGAAATGCTAGCTGATCAGCAATGCAAGGTGAGGAGCTAAAGAGATCAATGATACAAGATGCTGGGGAGGGGCAGTTCTAGTGGGATGGGCCTACGGGTCATGTAATGGGCATGGTATGCCTCTGGGCCTTCGGGTCATGTATTGCAAGTCATGCCGAGCCTTGGGCCTACGGGTCATGTACGAGTTCCCCTTCAACCCTTAAAAGGGGGATTATCTATAATAAAATAAAAAAGAAGGCCTTCGGGCCATTCAGGAAGATGAATAAAAGATGGAAATAAAAGAAGAAGAAGACAATGAACACATAAAAAATAATTTATGTGGTTTGAGAATAATCCCTACATCCATGGAGAGGTATAGATATCACTATAATTGGGAGTACAAATTATAGGGAGTTTTCAGAGTTCTCATGCATGAAAAACCCTACCTGGAAATGAGGTAATAAATAAGATGATGCCCTCTTCCACCAAATGCACAAAAAATGTGTTGTGTTATAGTGAAAGGTGGTTGTAAGTTCAAATTTCTATAGTGTTTTGACCACCAAAGACTAAGTTGCTATTGTGGGTGGTGGAAAGAAGTCTACAGAGCTACAGTACCATGGTCTCCAAAGTCTGAGCTGCTATAGTAGTCGTGCCAAGTTCTACACTGCCACAGTGCTCTATCGGTGTCACTTGGTTAGAGCTGCTACAATGCCCCAAAAATTTGGGTCAGGGGCCGAAGACCCCTAGAACATGGGATTAGGCTACACCAATTCATCCTGAGGTGCATGTGGTGGTGCCTTTCCCAGGTGTTTTTGGGTTGGCTTACTTTTGGAGAGATGCTGAGGACATGCGATGTTGGAGTAGAGTAGTAAACCACTAGGGAAGCGGGAGAGGGGTACCCTTGATGTTCATTATTATATTATGTGATCTCTTTTATTTGATACTTGGTGATAGATAGCCATAGTAAGGCTAGAAACTCAGTATACCTATTTAGGTTGTAACGCCCCGACCCTAGATACCCAGAGTCGGTGCATTATTACATAATATTGGCATGATCACAAGAAAGATCAAATCTCGAAAGACCGATTGCTTTAGTAGCCTTGGAAACACTAGATATATTCATAAGTCCTACATTACATCATAAAATGAAAAACTACAACAACAACATATTGTCTCCATAATCCACACTCATAACCCCACATAATATCCCTGCAGGTCATTCATAATTTACTTCTTCACTTCCTGGGAAAAATAAAACATAGAAAAGGGGTGAGCTCAAATGCCCAGTAAGGATAACAATATAGCGGAAACTTTCATAAATAAGAATAAACTTTTAAGGCAATGTATAACTAAAACAAAAGCCTTTCAAACTTGAACTTTCAACATAGTATGGCATAAATAAAATGAAATAATGCCATTTACTTATTCACATGGATATTCTACTAATCGAATAATCACATGCAAAATCAATAACCACTTTCATAATGATGGAATGCATAATGCCAGACTATCATAACCACATAGCCAAGACCTCGTGCCAAGACTACAAATAAGATTTTGTCAAGGCCTTGTTCCAAGACACTAGTTTGTCTCATGAGACCTACCGATGCATCGAGGATCTATAGCGGGCTCCACCCGTCACTTATTAAGTCCAATGCATTCCTCATATGAACAGGTTTAAACATAAAATAAACATTCGTATTAAAACTAGCATACGAAATGTCAATACTTTAACCACAAACTATGAATGGTATAAAAATAGTACATCCACAGTCAAACATAACTCATTCGATACAATATGGAAGATTGTATTGTATCACATTAACCTCAATCAAGAATAATGAAGGATGTTGACATAGATGAAAATAATCATCAAAACTTTTTGAGAGAAATATCCCCCTTTTTCTTGATATCATTTAAAAGTCACACTATTTGTCAAGAAGCCATTTAAAAATAGATTTTTGAATCAAAGTGTCCCATACCACTTTGAAACTATTTTAAAAGGAGTTTTAATTTCTAAACTTTAATGTCCATATAAATAAATCCTTAAAACCATTTTTAAAACATGGACATTAATGAGAAAGATTTAGAAGAATAAGTCTTTAAAATATTTAAAAATGGTATTTTAGTTAGAGATTCTAACCAAAAGAGCGACACTTGAATACATATAATTGAGGTAATCAAAACTTTTTAATATCATGAGAATAAAGGGATTCATGATATACTATGTCAAAGTACATTATATACACCACATAAAAGTGATTTGGTGTATAACAACAAAGAAGTATCAATGGAATTTAAATTGAGATGAAATCTCTCATAAAGGCCGTATCCTTAGGTTAAGGATAAATCAACGACATAATTATGTGTGAAAAATATAAATACACTCAATATGATTGGATATTTAGTGTAAATCAATCAGATTACATTCACACATATTCTTGTAAAAACAACACCAATGAATTGGATATTTAACTCAACAAATGGAGATTGAGTTAAAATTACTCTTATCAAGTTCATACCGATCACTTGAGAATTTATCAATGGAGTGATTATGTGTATAAAAAGTATATCCACAGAAAGGGGAGTGGAAAATATGACATAAGAAAATGAATAGTAATTCCACACATAATCTCGGAGTAAAATAATCAATGAAGTTTGCATAAAGCCGAATAATTGGAAATTGAAATTTCAAATTCCCTTATCCATTTGGTAACTTATGAAACATGCAACCATGAAATAAGGATAATACAATGATGATTTAAATACCCATAAATTAAAGTATATTACACAATGAATACAATCATGGGCAGTACACATACACCGCATGCAATAAATAAGTGGTGAACAATGGAATTCTCACAAAATTAAGAGTGAGATAAGAAACTCCTTACCACATTAATCAACTGAGTCGTATGGCCAAAAGTTAATAACCACCAAATGATTTATAGAATAACATGAATATAAAGATAATCAATATAGCATATATCAAATGGAAGTACACAATACACCACTTTCAATAATTTAGTGGCGAACAATGGAAATCTCACGGAATTGAAAGTGAGATAAGAAAATCCCTTACTTTGTACTTTTTCCTTGGTCGATGGTAGGTTAACCTCCTGTATAATGGTGAAATAATTGTTATTGAATTATACAAGAATCATTTACTTTAATATGATATCATATATGATCTTTTAACATTTATTTGTTAATAATATCTTAGAATTATCGTCATTTCGGGTGTTAACGGGTTCATTTTACTTTATATTATTTATTATGTGAGCCATATTCATTATTAATGGGATGTATATTATTCATATCTATAATGATATCAATTCCTTAGATACTATTTGTAAATCATCAAATTATAATTATACTTGAATGGATATGATGGAGAATGAATCTCATCGCGTTTGTGGAGACGGTAGTCCGTACGTACGCACGAGCGACAATATCATTCTTTTGATTTTAAAATAATATATAATTGGATGGTATATGATATATACAGAATCATTATAATGTTATATTTATTATTTAAATGAGTTACACATCATTATTATACCCATCCAAATAATAATAAATTGAATAACAATTACACCACGACGTGGAGACGGTAAGCCGTACGTACGCACGTATGGTGACATGTTATTCAATGGATGGATAGAATACTGAATATGGTTGTACCATATTTATAATAACATCACATTATATATATTATACTAGAGTTATTATTTTATAATGGTAATAACAAAGAAAGAAGAAGTGGAAGAAGAAAGGAACTTGAAAATGGGTGGTGAAAACATTACCTCTTCTTCGGGTTCTTCCTTTTGATTTGATCAAAAGGTATATTTAGGTTGGCTTTCTGATCAAACTAAGGCCTCTAGGTTGTAGTGAGGGAAGTTGAGAGAGTATTTGGGCAGGGGTTGGCCGAACCAAAAGGCTTTGAAGGTGTGAAGAAATGAGAAGGAGGAGTGCCCTTTTATAAGAGGGGTGAGGGGCACCTTTGGAAAAGCTAGAAATATTAATTTATAATAAATTCATATTCGGTTTCTAATGGCTCCAAAGTTGATTATTCAAAGTTTAAGGTGGGTATAGGTCGAATATCATTCAGCAAATAGAATTTAGACAGGTTTGGGTCACTATATTAACCTTATCTTTTAGTTTTAACTCTTAGTTAATTAGTTTGACATTTACCATGTCACTTTGTATTTTTATATTATATAGTTAATAAAATTACTATATACATCCAAGCGACCCCCAAGTGGTCCATTAATGATGAACCTATCATTATATAAGTCTATTGGACGAAACTTAGATTTTTAGGAATTTAATATCAATTAATAATATAATATTTTTTTTAAGAACTCTTTTATGTCAATTTTGACACTATTCAATAGTTGATTTTTGTGAAACTCATAACAGATTGATTACTTCGAAAAAAGTTAATTATATCAATACTAATATATCATATTATCCTATAAAATTAGTTTAATTCATTAAAAGTTTCATATTATATTTATTTGGGTATTTATAATATCAATTATTTTAATTTTTTCACTATTATAGTAATTACTTCATCATCATTGTGTCATAAATAAATTACATTATTTAATGTCTAAAAATTATAAATAAAATATAATTATATAGGAAATCTTTTTATCTTTCTAATGAATATTTATAATCTAAAATCCAACATATATAACCCTATGTAAAAAAAATTGTTTCTAAAAGATATATGCTTGTGTCATTTTTGTATTTATTTTAACTTAATTAAAATAAAGTATCATTATCACTTACAAGTGGATCCATGGGGTCCCAAAATAGACCCAAAGGTACCCATGGTCGACCATGTATTAACCAATAGGGTTAAGACACGTTTTAGGGTAATTTAGTATTATTATAATATTATTTTTTAACCCTTGTTTACCGGATTTACCCTTTAACCATGGTAAATAAAATATTTACCGAAGTAATTATCCAAAATGTGTAAAAATAAAAGTTACCTATTTACACAATTTGAACATCATGATTCCAAATATGGAATCCATTTTTCTAAATTCAAAATACAGAAGTGGCAGAAATTAATTTAAAATTAATTCCCGTTGTTAAAACAAAAAGCATGTTTTTAAGAAATAATAACTATCAAAAGATTGACACTTGTTTATGTCTGGTTTAAATGTGAAATTATGTTCAATGACCCAAATTGTATTACATGGTAAAAATATATTATAAATATACTTTAAAACCACTCAAATTCATAATTTATTGCTATTAATTATTTTGATTAAAAAAGTTGTTTTTAATTAAAATTTTGTAATTTTCACTATTCATCAAAATATGAAAGTTATCCGAAAAGTACCAAAAATTTCACCCTAGGCTAATTTTGATATTCCGAATCCAAAAATGAAGTCCATTTTGAGAGATAGAATTTATAAAATTTCAAAAAGTAGGTATTACTATTCATAACGGCTAGTTTGATTGGTTGTGGTGTGTTAAAATCTCAAAGTTGCGTACAATGCACGCCATTGCATTATTCGAAGGGAAACGTACCGTGGAAGCTTGGGGTGTTACATTCTACCCTCCTTCAATAAATTGCGTCCTCGCAATTTTTAAAATTATTCTTGGGAATATAATGGAAAGTCCCACATCGGAAAAAGAGTTAATAAAACTATCACTTTAAAAGAAAGAAAGAGAGGTATAAAGGTCATCCAAGATAACCCATACTCGGATTCCATGTAGGAAAACATGGATATGGATGATAAAATAAGTGTCAAGTTCTGATGGAGAGGGATAGAAATCCTGATCAGAAGAAAGTTAACAATAAGAAAACCACAAACTTGTGTTGGGACAAACGACCATTAGTCTCCTAGTAGGAAAGTAAACGGACAACATTTTTTTTTGTTTTAAGTTACATTACATAAGGACAAGGAATTAATTTATTATATTGACTAAGAAAATTAAGAGATATACTTACTTTTTAAGTAGAGTTTCATTCTTTAATAAATTTCCACCACTAACTCAATTTTTTTTAAACGATGAGTATTCAAGAAGACTTGGTCACACTGGAAGAGCTAGAATAAACTTCTATAGAATCACATGATCCATGCAGGATAAACTATATATTTACATTGTCTTTGATGATTAATCAAAACCAAAATGGTTAGTGAAAGATCTAATGATCCCCCAAAAGTATATTCCTTGAGATAAATATGCACTAATCTTAATTTCTAAAATTAAACCAAAAATACCCCAAAGTTAAATAAATACCATTCAATAATCAATTGTCCTTAAAATCCTTCAATATAATCCAAACTAATATTGAAACCCAAAACATAGAAGAATTTGATTATGTAGTCTCCCATGTTAAATTGTATCTCCAAATGACATCAAATACTCTTAAAGTAACATACTTAAAAGTAATTAACATCATCACATATTCTCTGTTATAGGTTAGTCATTTCCATAAATAACCCAAATCACTATAGATCCACAATAAAAAACGTAGATAAAAATCTACCATTACTCTACAAATGAAACCCCATTGTATTCTATTTTCCTTGGGCATATAGTGTTCCCAACAAAGCGAACATCTTCCAAAATAACATTTATCACTTAATCACCAAATCATTTTCCTATACCAAGGGTATTCATTTGATAAGACAAAAGAACCCAAATCAACTTATTATTGATCAATAAAATCATTTAACTAAAAAAAATAGTCACACTAACCAGGGACTTCACGTAGTCTAGTGGTAGGCGATAAATCCCAATCTCACTTTGGTTGTGGGTTCGATTCCCACAGCCTTGTCCGACGCGATGGGTTGTCACACGGTCTACGTGTTGTCCTTTTTCAAAAACTATATTTTATAATATTACCAAAATGAGATAAATTCTTCAAAATAACATAATTTAACCACAAATGTTATATCATACCTTGCATTTTCATCCCAAATTATAATAACTTATAATTATCTCAAAACCCAATGATCATATAAAACCAAATGGTTATTTATACCTATATCCACAAGAGAAGAGACAATTCTTCCTCAAATATCATTCTCACATGGAAAACTGCGGGGTTACAAATACAAGAGAAAATTATTCCAAAGTAAACCCATCAACAAGGGGCGCTAATACTTTTTAAACATTTCTCCAACCATTTATTTCCACATAGCTTCTTCTTTGACCAAGAAAATATCCTATAGAATAGGACATTCACTCGGGTAATGTCCAGGTCCCCTATATTTACGGCAAATGACTGTAAATGGACTCTTGGGACCATTTTTATCTTCTTCCATAGTACTCTTCATTTTTCTTCGGCAATTATTCACTTTATGTCCTTCCTTCCCACATGTAAAGCATTTCGTTGTCCCATTGAGACACTTTCCTGGGTGTCTCCTTCCACATTTCCTACATGATGAAAATTGAGGGTTCTTTTCTCCATGGTCTCCATTGCTAGAGCTCTTATCATTCATCACCTTTCTCTTCCTTGTTGAGTCTGGGATTTGGTTAATATATATGTTGTTGATCATATTTTTGGAAAACTGATTTGGCATAAAGATGATATCTTTTACGCCTATCAACATTCCATTTTGTTGCTCATTGCCACCACCATTCCCACCTTGTACATCATTCTCAAAGTCACTATGACTTCCTTGGAATCTAGCCATTGACTAAAACCAGAAAGCATTGTGTGAGTAACAATAGTTGTAAAATCATTTAGAGATTAACATGTCACCATATTCTCAATTTGAAACATATTAGGATTAACCAAGGTCATTTACTCTCATCTTATATATATATTACTTAAATCAGTTTGTATAGAAAATTTAAATTATCCTAAGCATATCCCCCGAGAGTGTCGTAACCAAGAGTGCAGCAAGGCCCGTTGTCGTGCACCAGTTCCCGTTTGAGTCTAGCTCAAAGCGGTGTTTTCAGGTTTTACCCCTAGGTACATCTGTGCCAGAGCCGCCTCTACCTGCTCGTATCCAGACAGGGATGTATTTCTCAGAAAACTCACAAAATCTCTTCAATACCAAAATTCTAGGAAGTTCTTCTATACTAATCCTCAAAGTTCGTCTTAGGTCTACATGCTCTAATCAGAGTTTATCTAAATCTAGCTTCCAAGGTTTGTACTAAGCTTCCTCTGATACCAACTGTAACGCCCCGACCCTAGATACCCAGAGTCGGTGCATTATTACATAATATTGGAATGATCACAAGAAAGATCAAATCTCGAAAGACCTATTGGTTTAGTAGCCTTGGAAACACTAGATATATTCATAAGTCTTACATTACATCATAAAATGAAAAACTACTACAACAACATATTGTCTCCATAATCCACACTCATAACCCCACATAATATCCCTGCAGGTCATTCATAATTTACTTCTTCACTTCCTGGGAAAAATAAAACATAGAAAATGGGTGAGCTCAAATGCCCAGTAAGGATAACAATATAGCGGAAACTTTCATAAATAAGAATAAACTTTTAAGGCAATGTATAACTAAAACAAAATCCTTTCAAACTTGAACTTTCAACATAGTATGGCATAAATAAAATGAAATAATTCCATTTACTTATTCACATGGATATTCTACTAATCGAATAATCACATGAAAAATCAATAACCACTTTCATAATGATGGAATGCATAATGCCAGACTTTCATAACCACATAGCCAAGGCCTCGTGCCAAGACTACAAATAAGATTTTGTCAAGGCCTTGTGCCAAGACACTATTTTGTCTCATGAGACCTACCGATGCATCGAGGAGCTATAGCGAGCTCCACCCGTCACTTATTAAGTCCAATGCATTCCTCATATGAACAGGTTTAAACATAACATAAACATTCGTATTAAAACTAGCATACGAAATGTCAATAATTTAACAACAAACTATGAATGGTATAAAAATAGTACATCCACAGTCAAACATAACTCATTCGATACAATATGGAAGATTGTATTGTATCACATTAACCTCAATCAAGAATAATGAAAGATGTTGAAATAGATGAAAATAATCATCAAAACGTTTTGAGAGAAATATCCCCCTTTTTCTTGATATCATTTAAAAGTCACAATATTTGTCAAGAAGCCATTTAAAAATAGATTTTTGAATCAAAGTGTCCCATACCACTTTGAAACTTTTTTAAAAGGAGTTTTAATTTCTAAACATTAATGTCTATATAAATAAATCCTTAAAACCATTTTTAAAACATGGACATTAATGAGAAAGATTTAGAAGAATAAGTCTTTAAAATATTTAAAAATGGTATTTTAGTTTGAGATTCTAACCAAAAGAGCGACACTTGAATACAAATAATTGAGGTAATCAAAACTTTGTAATATCATGAGAATAAAGGGATTCATGATATACTATGTCAAAGTACATTATATACACCACAAAAAAGTGATTTGGTGTATAATAACAAAGAAGTATCAATGGAATTTAAATTGAGATGAAATCTCTCATAAAGGCCGTATCCTTATGTTAAGGATAAATAAACGACATAATTATGTGTGAAAAATATAAATACACTCAATATGATTGGATATTTAGTGTAAATCAATCAGATGACATTCACACATATTCTTGTAAAAACAACACCAATGAATTGGATATTTAACTCAACAAATGGAGATTGAGTTAAAATTACTCTTATCAAGTTCATACCGATCACTTGAGAATTTATCAATGGAGTGATTATGTGTATAAAAATTATATCCACAGAAAGGGTAGTGGAAAATATGACATAAGAAAATGAATAGTAATTCCACACATAATCTCAGAGTAAAATAATCAAAGAAGTTTGTGTAAAGCCGAATAATTGGAAATTGAAATTTAAAATTCCCTTATCCATTTGGTAACTTATGAAACATGCACCCATGAAATAAGGATCATACAATGATGATTTAAATACCCATAAATTAAAGTATATTACACAATTAATACAATCATGGGCTGTACACATACACCACATGCAATAAATAAGTGGTGAACAATGGAATTCTCACAAAATTAAGAGTGAGATAAGAAACTCCTTACCACATTAATCAACTGATTCGTATGGCCAAAAGTTAATAACCACCAAATGATTTACAGAATAACATGAATATAAAGAGAATAAAGATAACATATATCAAATGGAAGTACACAATACACCACTTTCAATAATTTAGTGGCGAACAATGGAAATCTCACGAAATTGAAAGTGAGATAAGAAAATCCCTTACTTTGTACTTTTTCCTTGGTCGAAGGTAGGTTAAACTACTTTATAATGGTGAAATAATTGTTATTGAATTATATAAGAATCATTTACTTTAATATGATATCATATATGATCTTTTAACATTGATTTGTTAATAATATCTTAGAATTATCGTCATTTCGGGTGTTAACGGGTTCATTTTACTTTATATTCTTTGTTATGTGAGCCATATTCATTATTAATGGGATGTATATTATTCATATCCAGAATGATATCAATTCCTTAGATACTATTTTTAAATCATCAAATTATAATTATACTTGAATGGATATGATGGAGAATGAATCTCATCGCGTTCGTGGAGACGATAGTCTGTATGTACGCACGAGCGACAATATCATTCTTTTGATTTTAAAATAATATATAATTGGATGGTATATCATATATACAGAATCATTATCATGTTATATTTATTATTTAAATGAGTTACACATCATTATTATACCCATCCAAATAATAATAAAATGAATAATAATTACACCACGACGTGGAGACTGTAAGCCTTACGTACGCACGTATGGTGACATGTTATTCAATGGATGGATAGAATACTGAATATGGTTGTACCATATTTATAATAAAATCACAGTATATATATGATACTGGAGTTATTATTTTATAATGGTAATAACAAAGAAAGAAGAAGTGGAAGAAGAAAGGAACTTGAAAAGGGGTGGTGAAAACATTACCTCTTCTTCGGGTTCTTCCTTTTGATTTGATCAAAAGGTATCTTTAGGTTGGCTTTATGATCAAACTAAGGCCTCTAGGTTGTAGTGAGGGAAGTTGATAGAGTATTTGGGCAGGGGTTGTCCGAACTAAAATGCTTTTAAGGTGTGAAGAAATGAGAAGGAGGAGTGCCCTTTTATAAGAGGGGTGAGGGGCACCTTTGGAAAAGCTAGAAATATTAATTTATAATAAAATCATATTCGGTTTCTAATGGCTCCAAAGTTGATTATTCAAAGGTTAAGGTGGGGATAGGTCGAAAAACATTCATCCAATAGAATTTAGACAGGTTTGGGTCACTATATTAACCTTATCTTTTAGTTTTAACTCTTAGTTAATTAGTTTGACATTTACCATGTCACTTTGTATTTTTATATTATATAGTTAATAAAATTACTATATACATCCAAGAGACCCCCAAGTGGTCCATTAATGATGAACCTATCATTATATGAGTCCCTTGGACGAACCTTAGATTTTTAGGAATTTAATATCAATTAATAATATAATATTTGTTTTAAGAACTCTTTTATGTCAATTTTGACACTATTCAATAGTTGATTTTTGTGAAACTCATAACTGATTGATTACTTCGAAAAAAGTTAATTATATCAATACTAATATATCATATTATCCTAGAAAATTAGTTTAATTCATTAAAAGTTTCATATTATATTTATTTGGGTATTTATAATATCAATTATTTTAATTTTTTCACTATTATAGTAATTACTTCATCATCATTATGTCATAAATAAATTACATTATTTAATGTCTAAAAATTATAAATAAAATATCATTATGTAGGAAATCTTTTTATATTTCTAATGAATATTTATAATATAAAATCCAACATATATAACCCTATGTAAATTTTTTTTTTCTAAAAGATATATGCTTGTGTCATTTTTGTATTTATTTTAACTTAATTAAAATAAAGTGTCATTATCACTTACAAGTGGATCCATGGGGTCCCAAAATATACCCAAAGGTACCCATGGTCGACCATGTATTAACCAATAGGGTTAAGACACGTTTTAGGGTAATTTAGTATCATTATAATATTATTTTTTAACCCTTGTTTACCAAATTTACCCTTTAACCATGGTAAATAAAATATTTACCGAAGTAATTATCCAAAATGTCTAAAAATAAAAGTTACCTATTTACACAATTTGAACATCCCGATTCCAAATATGGAATCCATTTTTATAAATTCAAAACATATAAGTGGCAGAAATTAATTTAAAATTAATTCCCGTTGTTAAAACAAAAAGAGTGTTTTTAAGAGATAATAACTATCAAAAGATTGGCACTTGTTTATGTCTGGTTTAAATGTGAAATTATGTTCAATGACCCACATTGTATTACATGGTAAAAATATATTATAAATATACTTTAAAACCACTCAAATTCATAATTTATTGCTATTAATTATTTTGATTAAAAAAGTTGTTTTTAATTAAAATTTAGTAATTTTCACTATTCATCAAAATATGAAAGTTATCCGAAAAGTACCAAAATTTCACCCTAGGCTAATTTCAATATTCCGAATCCAAAAATGAAGTCCATTTTGAGAGATAGAATTTATAAAATTTGAAAAAGTAGGTATTACTATTCATAACGGCTAGTTTGATTGGTTGTGGTGTGTTAAAATCTCAAAGTTGCGTACAATGCACGCCATTGCATTATTCGAAGGGAAACGTACCGTGGAAGCTTGGGGTGTTACATAGGTGACGAGATATTTTCACTTTTTTTCACCGTACTTTAGCATACCATCTTTATCTTGTGCATGAGAGGCTCTAGAGAGGATCCTACTGAATATATTATTATGCTCACCCTACATATATATAAAAAAATTTCAGGTCAACTGGAGTGGGTTGGTGATTGGGCTAGATATTACTAGATCAGGGTTTATCAAGAGTTGTTTGGGATTTGTGTTTGTAGTCATCTTTACCTTTTTGGTAGTTGTAGTTTTCCTTTCAGTTTTTTAGTATTGTATGGAATTGCATGTTTTCACTTGAGTTTTCTTTTATATATATGTATGAGTAAGTTTTGGTTGTTTTATCCTTCTTATCTCTCTCTTTCACATATTACTTTTAGAGGGTAACACCTCTCATATGTAGGGAAACAATGTCAGCTAATTCTAGTAAGTGATGTAAACATGAGATACTAGATGAGACATGAGTATTTAGGACCCCCAATGATCTGATGCATGGGACTTTAAATTTACTAAGCATACTAAATTAAATGATGTTGGTTGCAAGGTAGAGACCTTGGAATGGATCATGCATCATTCTTCTTTGTGCTTGTGTTTGAAATGGGTATACCTTAGGATAGGTTAAAACCTTAAGAGGATAACAAAATAATTAATTCATTAATGTTAAATATTACATATTATAGGTTTGGATATTTAACAGTTTTTTCTTATAGTTATGGATCCAGGTCGACGTCTTCATCAGGTTCGCACTGAAGTTGTTCAGTAGGATGTGCCAGTAGGTCATCGTAGAGTAGAGGTTGATGATGATGACACTTGGAGGAGGATATTATGATAATTTTACCTCCAAATTCTACAGAAGTATGAGAGCTTTATCTTAGATTCAGTCACAAAAGACTGGTTAGAGGAGGTTGAGATAGCTTTTAGTTCGATCCGTGCTCAGAAGGAGCTCTGAATTTCGTTGTCTGTGATGATGCTATGTGGAGTAGCAAGGCACTGGTGGTTTTTGTTCCTTGGGGATCATGAGGAGTCATTAATCTCATGGGAGAAGTTCCAAGACCAGTTCAGAGAAGAGTTTCTTTCTTCGACTATGAATTATCAGGAGATGATTACCCTTTGGCAAGGGTGTTCCAGCATGAAAGAGTTTGGGATCTATTTCGGGACCCTTCCGTGATATGATTCGGACTTGTTGCTAGATGAGGAGTCCAGATCAAGGCATTTAGAGGATCCTTTTCATTCAAATATTCAGTGTTAAGTCACCCCAATTATGTTGAAGACGTATCTCGAGGTGCTAGAGAGAGAAGAGGTTATTTAGAGGACATTGTCCATAACTAGATCATCATGAGAGGGGAGTCCTTAGGATTCCTCATGAAATAGAGTTGTGGTTCAAGGTTCCCATTTTTCAGGATAGAAGTGTTTTCAGTCAACCAGGGTAGGTTCCATACCTCATATTATCATTTCTTTGAGGTTGGAGACTCTTAGACTTATGCCAAGGGATAAGACACATGTTTTTCTTGTGGAGGTAGAGGTCAACAATAGCAAGAGTGACTAACCATTTTTAGAAGTTAGCATGTGCCATATGTTTTAATTCATGTTCCACCATTAAGGTAGTTTCAGCCAAGGCAGCAGCATCAGGGTGCTCCAGTTTGGAATCAGTGGAGAAGAGATGGGGCAGGAAAAGGACAGTCTTGAGACACTCCTCATACTCAGAGAGAAGAGAAATACCATGGAGGTGGTCATCTGTAGGGTCAGATAGGTCATGGAGTTGTTTGTGGTTAGCTTCATGCCCTATCATTTATAGCGTCATGCAAGTCAGACGTCGTTTGAGGTGCCCTTTACTTATTTACTACCTAGGTTCATGCTTTGTTTGATTCAGAAGTGAAGACCTCCTTTATATCACTGAACATCATCCATACTTTGGGACTTGAGGTAGAGAGACTTTCAGTTCCTGTGGCATTGACTATTCTAGTTGTAAGTTGAGCTCACTTGTATGAAGTATGTAGAGACTGTGAGATAGTGTTGGGGTAGCATCACTCTTGAGAAAACTTCCTATGTTTGCAGATACAACCATATGACATCATCCTCTATATGGATTGGTTGTATTCAGTGTAGGCTATCATGGATTTCTTTAGGAGTAAGGTTGTGTTTTATGATGTCGATGGAGATTCAATAGTGCTTTTTGGTGAGAGAAACCCTCAGATGGGTTAGAGGTGTGCTCTATCCTCATCATCATTGAGGGCTGAGTTGATGTTGAGTTTGTTGGAGGTTCAACAATCAGTGTTTCTCAGGGTTGTAGAAGAGTATTTTGATATCTTTATAGAGGAGTTTGTAGCATTACCCCATCGATGAGAGATCAAGTTTGGGGTTGAGCTACAACCAAGAGTTTCACCTATCTCGATGTCTCCATATAGGATGTCACCTTATGAGTTGTGAAATCTATGAGTATAGCTCGATGATCTATTTCAGCACGGTTTTGTTCGGCCAACTGTGTCACCTTAGGGTGCACCACTTTTGTTTGTGAAGAAGAATGATGGTATTTTTCGGCTTTGTATTAATTATCATTGCTTGAATAAAGTGATAGTAAAGAACCATTATCCTCTTTTGGACATTGATGATTTATTCACTCAATTGAATGGATAAAGTTAGTTCTCAAAAATTGATTTGCGCTTGAGATATCATCAGATTTGGGTGGAGGATGAAGATATTCAAAAGAATACTTTTCATTGTCATCATGGACATTATGAGTTCATTGTGATGTCATTTAGTGTGATGAAAAACCCTCTTTGTTCATGGGGTTGATGAACATGGTGTTTAGATAATTCTTGGATAATTTCATGGGGATTTTTATCAATGAAATCTTTGTGTACTCCACATATGAGGAGGAACATGTAGAGCATCTGCATATCATTTTGGGAGTTCTTCATTGCGAGAAATTGTTTGTGAAGTTGTTGAAGTGTAAGTTATGGTCTTGTGAAGTCCGTTTCTCGGGGCATGCGGTATCCCAATTGGGAGTATCTATGGTTCCTTAAAATATAGACACGGTTGTGTCTTGGGAGGCCCCCAAGAGAGTGGTAGAGGTACAAAGTTTCCATGGTCTTATAGGATATTACAGGAGGTTTGTAGTCAATTTATCTTGGGTTGTGAATCCTCTGACAACCTTGACCAGAAGGATCAGACATTCTTATGGACTGAACAGTGTTAGATAGCTTTTAAGTACCTAAATAAGATGTTGGTCAGCGCTCCAGTTCTCCATTTACCAGCTGAGGGAGTTCAGTTTGAGGTTTTTTTTGATTTTTTGTGTCTTGGCCTGGGCTATGTTTTGATGCTGTAGAAATTAGTTGTTTCTTATGAGCCTTGAAATTTATTTCCCCATGGGTGTAACTATGTCACCCGTGATCTCAAGTTGTTAAGAGTGGTGTTTAGTTTTCTTTGAATTTGTGGTGACATTACCTCATCAGTGGCTATTTTTTGGTTTTTACTGACTATAAGAGCATGAGGTATGTCTACTCCCAGTGTGACTTGAACTTACTTCAGCATCGTTGGATTGAATTTTTGCAGGATTATGACTTTGATATTTCATATACGCTAGAAAAGGTAAATGTTATAGCTGATGCACTAAGTAGGAATTCACGTAGTGATGTCGTATGTGAATCAAGGGTTTCCTGAAGAGTGATAGAGGAACTCTCAGCGATGTGTCTAGATATGGGAGAGGTTGGGGGAAGAGGTTTTATTTTCCATATGATAGTACAATCTTCTTTGGTGTAGCAGATGGAGGAGTCCCGATTGGGGTATTCTGAGGTGGAGGTCTATAGGGATCAAGTTGTTTTTTGTGATTACCCTGATATTTGGTCTGAGGATGGATAGTATCATGTGTTTTTTTAGGGGAATTATTTTTGTTCCTTCTACAATGCATGAGATGGTTCTCCATGAGTTCCATATTTCACCTTTGGTTGTACATCTTGTTGTGAAAAATATATACCAAGCATTGAGAGGTCAGTTTTTGTGGCTTGAGTTAAAGTGTGCAATTGAAAAGTTTGTTTCTTGATGTTTGGTCTGCCAGAAGCTAAAAGTCGAGCACCATATTCTTAGTGGTTTTCTCTAGCCGTTAGATGTTTCCCAATAGAAGTGGGAGAACATCTTGACAAACTTTGTTACCAGTTTTACCTCAATCTCAGGGAGGCTGTGATGTTATATGGTTGATAGTGGATCGTTTGATAAAATTATCCAACTTTATAGTGATTAGGGAGTCAAGCTCAGTGGAGGTTCCATCAAGGCAATATCTGGAGTAGGTGGTGTGAATCCACAGAGTCACTAGGATGATCATTTTTTATTGAGATCCTCTGGATGGGGAGAGGTCTTCAGCATGATTTTGGTTCTCAATTATTACTAAGCACTACTTTTTATTCGTATAAGGATGGTCAGATAGATCAGACCATCTAGACTCTTGAAGATGTGTTGTACTCTTGTTCCCTGAATTTTGGAGGTTTGGGTATGAGGAACATGCCCTTGGTCGAGTTTTTTTACAATAATAGTTTTCACTCCACTGTTGGTATGGCGCTGTTTAGAGATTTGTGATACCGACCTTGTCGTTCTTTGTTGTACTAGACTGGAGTTGGAGAGATAGTAATTCTTATGTTGAAACTAGTACAGAGTACAATAGAGATGGTTCAAGTAATTCATGAGAGGATGAAGGTGGGGCAGGATCATTAGAAATCCTAAACTAGTCATAGGAGTAGACCTATGGAGTTCAGAGTTCGAGATCATGTGTTCCTGAAGGTGACTCCTCATCTTGGTTAGCAATGGTTTGGTCATGGGAGTAATCTTTCTCCCCATTTTGTTGGGTCTTTCGAGGTGTTAGCTCATGTTGGAGTCATGGCATATCATACAGCACTCCGCCCCATAGATGATCAGGATACATGATGTTTTTCAAGTGTCGTAGCTCCATTGTTATCTTTATGATGACTCTCATGTCATCGATCGGGGAGATATCAATGTTGACAATGATGCAACCTTCGAGGAGAAGCTTGTGGAAATCCAAGACTACCAAGAGTATATGTTGTCCGGGCATGCTATTTCTTGGGTTTGTGTCTTATGGAGGTATAGTGGAATGGAGGAGAGTACTTGGGAACATGTGTCACAGATGCGCACTCAGTACCCCAAGTTGTTTGATGTTTAGATCCTATCTTGTAACATTGTTCTCTTGTGAATGTTGATCTGTTTGGTTTATGAGTTGGTTTCCTCTTGTTTCTTGTTGTGGATTTAATCTCATTTGATTAGTATCTCCCCCGAGATAGTGTTTAGGAGATGGTTGTGGTTATTGCGTGGTTTTTTACTTGTTCCTTTGATTAGGTGATAAAACTTATGAGATGATGAGATCCTTGAGAGGTATCTCACGGGGTGGATATTTGAATGATCCCTTTTCATTTCTTTCTAGTTTTGTTTGGATTATCAAGGAAAATAATTGTTTGATAGGTATCTATCTTAAGGGCCTAGATGCATGTGGACTAACCCTTTGCATGTTTCTAAGGATCAGGGTTCTCAGAGGAGGCTTGGAAGTGGTTTGGAGGGGTTTGGATGCAAAATTCTGGAAGTGGAGTGAATAGACAATGTGTAAAGCTTACGCACCGTGTAAGTTTGGTTCATGGATTGTTAAGAATGGTCCATGGGATGTTACAAGATGTGTGTATTTTTGGGGTTAAATAATAAAAAGCAACGTGTTTTTCAACAAGATCTGACCCCCGACATTTACATGACGTGTAAATGGTTTACACGACGTGTAAATCTCATGCGTAGCACTTTTATAAAATTTTTCAACTGTTCAGGTTTCTCAAACCCAATGGATGATCTCATTTTCTGGCATTAAACGACTCCTACCTTCATCATTTTGATATCCCTTTGATGGGAATCAATCATTGGGATTTTTTCTTTGATCATTGGTGACCCGAGTTAATCCAGGGTGTGTTCCTTTGTTTTCTAGCAGTTTCTCCCGATTTGATCTTGCTTCATCCTATTTATTATTCTAATGCGATAGAGGATGATGTTCCATGTTTCTATTGGTGTTTTATTGGTTATTGTTGGTGTGGTTGTGTCACAATCTCCTAGTATGGATGCAGTTATTGCGGGAGAGGTGATCAGAGATCCATAACATGATCTGTTCTCATGCGAAGAAAGTTGACAGCTTTTGAGGTAAGGGATTCATTGCTTCTCATTTTATTTACGTGCAATAATAAATTGATCATGGTTTATCCCTTTTAATTGCAATTAGTTTTACTTAATAATTATTGAACCGGATTAAGAAATTGGATAGCGATCGGATGTTGTCGATGTTGTTGCTTTATACCATGATAGTGGTTTTCCTCTTGTTTTGCTAGATAGTGTGATATTTATGTCTTGCTTTATTAGCACATTTATTTATGCTTTGGATTAGAATGTTGTACTTGATGGAAAATTGGTAAAGAACATAAATATGGAATTAATTGATAATTAATTGTCTTAAGAAATTAAATAAGTGGTGTGTTTGTAATCTGATGGTTAATGTAATTTGATTATAATCAAATTGATGCAATGTGCATGTTTAATTGAAACTGATCTTCTATATGATTAATGGAATTGATAGATAATGTGAAGCATGTTTATGATTGATGATTATAATTGAAATTTTGTGTTAATTAAGAATTATACTTCTCTTGGTTTGTTGAAACCAGAATAAATTCTAAGATCATGTTTTGCCTTTGATAGCTTGTTATATCTTGATGCCTTAGATTTATCATATTTGGAACCTATTGATAAATGAATCATTTAATTCAAGATGGAATAAGAAGTGGTTGTGTGATAATGAAAATTTTCTAGGGCCTAAGTTACCTATTTTCTTTATAAGGCCGAGTTCCTTGTTTTGGATCCGTGAGAGCTCGTTTTTATATGGAGGCAGATTGCCTTGTTTTGAGGGACTAGTTTCCAAGTTGATTATTCTTGTTTGTTTCATGTTGCTTTATGATGTTCTTTGGATATGAGCCTTGTGATATGAGCCTGGTATGGCTAATACTGGAGGGATGTGTGTGATAGGGGGAAGAGAGGCCCATATGTGATGTGAGTCTAGGATGGCTGAACCTCGGATGGTTGTTGTGATATGTGAGCTGGGAGAGCCGGATGATGTGGCAGCCGATGATGCCTGTGTTGGTGAGATTCATAGGTATACTCATGTGGGTGTTGGGGGCGGAACTGGAGGTAATGGAATGGATTAAAGTTGGGTTTACCCATTGATGAGATGTTGAGAGATTTTATTCTCACTTTTGAATCTATTTAATGGTTGATGTTCGGGTTACTTCTTTTATCTACATTCCATTCCCTACTGCATGAGGTAGCTGGAGGTGGTTGGTTGAATGTTTCCTCTTATTAGTAGCATAGGATAGTTTTCCTAGAGTTCCTGGATATATAACGATGCTATTAATAAATAAATTTTTAACCCACAGGGTTGGTTGATGTTGGAATGAAAATGCTAAAAGAAGTTAATATTGATAAACCATTGACTTGGTTTGGATTATTCTTAGAGGTCATGGTTACTCTAATATTTAACAGAATGTATTGCAATGTAATGTAATGTGGAATAATATTAATGGTTAATTAATGGATAATGAATTAATTAATGGGAATAACTGGTTTAAAAAGAAAAGAAGAAATTAATTTAGATCTTTTATTTGATTGTGTTCTTATAGGACATCTCGTCTTAGTAGTGAAATTCGGGAGTCTGAGGGATGTTAGCTGCAGTTGAGTCTTAGACTAGGTTATTCCCATAGTGTAGTTGTGAGATATATTATATCATATATATTCTAGGATTTCATACACTGTCTCACCCATATCATTTAGGGAAACTGATACCCAGTGGCTTTTGGGAGGGTGTTTTCCCCAACATCCTGATGGGAGGATGGATGACTAACTATCCCCTCTGGTCTCGCCCTCTTCTCTTGGGAGTTACTTGTGCAGGTATGCATGATGGTTAGTTTTTTCATATATGTTTTTAGAGGGTTGTGAGGGCGTGTAGTAATTTCACACACATGTATTACCAGATATAGTATCCAAAGGATTATTAAAGGTATGATGGTTATAGGATCTAATGGATTGAGGTACTTATTTGATGTATGAGATGTAATGGCTTGAGGTATAATACATGATGTTTGATATATGACATACGAGTTTTGGTGGCTCCCAAAAACTAATTGGTTACTATATATGGATATGTGGATGGGATGATGTGGTTAAGTGATGCACGAGGTGCATGTGGTGGTGCCTTACCCAGGTGTTTTCGGGCTGACTTACTTTTGGAGAGATATTCTTAGGAAATGCAATGTTGGGATAGAATGACAACCCAGTGGGAAAGCAAGAGAGGGGTACCATTAATTTTCATTATTATATTATATGTTCTCTTGTATGTGATACTTGGTGATAGATAGCCATGGTAGGGCTGGGAACTTATTATACCTATTTAGGTGATGAGTTAGTTTCACTGGTGTTCATCATGATTTAGTATGATTTCTTTTTCTCTTTCATGAGAGGATCTAGGGAGGATCCTACTAAGTATACTGTAATGCTCACCCTACGTATGTATAAAATATTTTTCTGATCAACCGGAGGAGGTTGGTGATCGGGATGAATATTACTATCTCGGGGTTTAGCAGGAGCTATTTAGGCTTCATGGTCGTTGTCATCTTTACGTTTTTGGTACCTGTAGTTTTCCTTTCAGTTGTTTAGTATTGTATGACATTGCATGTTTTAACAAAGGTTTTATTTAATATATATATGTCTGAGTAATTATTGGTTGCTGAATCCTTATTATCTCTATCTTCTGAATGTTTCTCTTAGAGGGTAATGTCTCTCATATGCATGTTTATGATACCCTCAGTGCTATTCGCCTACTCGGGGCCAACTGAAGGTGAGACTCAGACAGTCACCATATCTCCTCCTCATTGTGGTATCTTTGTGGGGGGGGGGTCGTGACAATTGGTATTGTTGAATACGACAGGCTGAATCATAATCAATCGTATTTTACCATTAAGCGTTGTATCGTAATTACTCTACGATCCCTTGTTTTTTAGAAACCCTAAATTAAGTCATATCCTATGATATCACATATCGTATGATACGACGTAGAAAACATTCTCAGGTTCTCATAATATCGTACCATACGATGTCTTCCAGCTATACACTATGACTAAACAAAACAGAAGAAACCCTTTGTACTGTAAATTATGATATCACCATATATGAATTATTATATGTATTTTATAAAAAACCAGTATATTAATCATGGTTAATTCTTTAAGAATGGGACTCTGATACCACAGATGGGTTATAGGGGACCACCCTATGATCTTTAGCAATAGAAACAACCCATAACATGACCTAATCTATCTACAAGAATTAAAACATGCAAAAATAAACAATGAACAATGTACTTGAAATGTAATAACAACAACCTCCATCAACCTTCTTAAAGGAGAATTCTTGATGAAAATCACAAAGAAGCAAATGAATGATTCTTGGCTTTGAGAGATTACACCAGCCCTTGAACCCTAGTTCATAATTTAATGATTCTAATATGATCAAATGGGTGCTAGCGCCTTCACTATGGAGTGATGGATGAGGATATATGTAAATAGATTTCATATAAATCTTTGGGTGAAGCTGACTATCTTCACCACATTCACTTGCTTCACATCGCCTCACCCAACAGGAGAGATAACATCCATTTATATAGCCATCCCTAATGCTCATCCTTAAATGATAAATGCATCAAGAATATGTAACGCATCAGATGCATTACTACCCATTGGAGGATCCATTAAACCCATTCAATAAACATGAAAGTTGTGTTTAATCTATTCATAATGGACTGGACCAAAAGAAACCATGCGGGAGAATCTTCGCAGGTGCATGCATCCCATGCATGAAAATCATAAGCCAATTGTAGCATATGATATAGGTAATAGAAGCATCTCGTGCTTCTTTTATGATACACACATATTGTAAGGTGTGATATGCATCACATGCATATCACCCCATACAATCCAGACAACTGTAAGATATGAATCGGCCGGATTTTAGTGCATATCCAATATAATATACATCACATGTATATTAAATTCCTAACTATTGAATCTCATGAAATATTTATTATCTCATGTTTTATTCCATTATATATGCATGCGTATAAAAATTTAATTTTTCAATCTCTATTTCATTCATCAAAATAATATGTTCACACCACATTAACATGAAACACTTTACACAACCCACAATTCATGTAATTTTCCAAAAAAATAGAGGTTAAACATATTCACACATATCCAAATGCATCATATGCACATGGAGAATGAACTTTTCATGTAAGGTTTATAATTATATGAAATTAATAATCCTCACATGGGTAAACCTGGAGCCACATATAGCTAACCCCAACCTTTCAAAAACAAGGCATAAGTCTCCAGACCAATGGGAAGTCTTATCCAAAGTTACTCTACCAAGTGATACTTTACCCAAGAGATTATAATTCATTATAAATCTAATACATAGTATGTATAAACTATATCCAACAACTAAATTCAAGATAATAACATTATTAAAAAATGATGTCAAGACAGATAAAAACTAAATCACATGTCATCATACCTAGCATGTAATTCTAGACATGAAAAATTATAAGAAGTAGTTTATCACATAAATTAAGACATACATAAAATTCACATTTCATAAACAATTTATAGACATCGATATTAAAAAGGAATAAAAAATAAATAAACATTTTATTTATTTACCAAACATGAGATATAAATATTAAAATTTAATATTTAACTTAGGAATGAAAATCTCCTAGTAGAAATGCCTAACATTTATTTTTTATAAAAAATTTATAAACTATAAGCATACAAGCCAGAATATTAAATTTCTTGATTTTAG
The DNA here is from genome assembly GCA_963277665.1 of Viscum album. Classification (NCBI taxonomy): domain Eukaryota; kingdom Viridiplantae; phylum Streptophyta; class Magnoliopsida; order Santalales; family Viscaceae; genus Viscum; species Viscum album. The sequence continues at coordinate 1,125,584,969 of OY728121.1, forward strand.
GATTGAATTTTATTTTATGAAAATAGGGGTAATATCAATCATAACCCACAATTGATATAGGTGATTACAATAAGCATTGCTGTAAGGTGCATGTCGTATTTGACAATATATATTATATCATCATTATGAAACGATGATCTTTTTTTGTAACATGAAACCACAGTTTATGTTATCGTATAACCTACATTTCATTGCCACTGCAAATTAAATTATCTCATAATGTAATGTATGAAACCCCAGCATGGGTTACGTTATCACATAACATAACATTAGGGACCTAGTGCAAACTACATTATCTCATAATGTAATACCAAGGTATTTGTTGAGATTATGTTATAACATAACATAATGTTAAACAAAATAAACACACATTACGTTATCCTATAACATAATTTCAAGCAGAGGCACCACACATTATGTTTTCCTTTGACGTAATGTTGGGAAAAAAATTTGACAATCCAACAGCTGACACTTATACACGCTATATCATACACTATGATATGGCCTCAAGAAGATTACGATATACATGTTCTTTAAGAAAATAGTAAATTAACATGTTGATTCCTTGATGAATGTGGTTCTAATACCACTGATGAGTTTTTTAGGATTATTATATGATCAATGCAATGAAAGAAACCCATAAGTGTTTGATCTATCATTAATAGAACCAACATGTAATATGAACATAAATAAAACTAACATACAATAAATACGATGAAAACCTTTTTAGTGATCAATAGAGTATGCTTAATTGAGATCATCGAGTGACAACCAAATGATTATTGCCTCCACAGGTCATACACTAGCCACTAGGATCCTCATATGCTATGAGATGACCCCCAGACATCAAAGGTGTACTAGCACATTCTCTATGAAGATGAAAGGTGAACTAACCCAAAGAGAGTCTCGATTATGGTTTGTAAGTGTCACACTCTTCCAACAGGGGGATAAGATCCCTTTATATAGGCTCCATTAATTTAATGATGGTATTTGGTCTTCAGTTGTTATCGCATGGCATCCCTTAAATGTTACACATGACGCATACCCATTGGAATATCATAATCATTTTAACTTTTCAAATGATTATATGTGGCCATAAATTAATCAACCTATTGATCAATAATCAAAGGAAAACCATGTGGTATATGTGACAAAAACCATGCACTCAATATCTTATATATCATATTATGCAAGATACAACGTGTAATATCCCACCCCTCCTCGTTGGCTTGAGAAGGAAGAGGAACATTACTTGTCTTTTAGAGACATCCTCGAGACGCTAAAGGCTGACAATAAATGTCAAGAGATTCATTTATAATTGGGGGATGATTTTACCTTTGAAAATAAAACAACCAACCAAACATGCCGTAAGAAAATAAACCACTACATGATGCATGATATCAAAGGAAGAAAACTCAAGTATACTAACAAAACTCAAAGACAACCATAACTCAAAGACAACCATAACTCCAAATATCCAACGTGCTCCAAGATCCACTCTACAAAACATCCCAAGTACCACTAAGAACCACTAGAGAAGTGGGATACATTACCTTTGCCCAAGTCTAGATAAACAATATTGGAAAAAGTACCAAAGTGTCAAAGAAAGGGTGAGTAATGAAACTCAGTAAGATTTCCCCAAATGACTTCCCTACTCACACCATTAGGATAGAAAATGTTATCACATTTATATAAAACAATTTATATAAAACATTTAAAACCATTTATCTCAAAACCAAAACTATTTCTAAGAAAAACAGTTTTCTAAAACAAAACGGTTTTCCATGAAAAGAAACCAAGCATGTTCTTCAAAACCATTTCACAAACCATTTGACATATCCCATTCCAATCCCCAAACCCACAAATCCAAACATACATGTTTCATTTGAACAGTTCCATACTCATGAATGGTTTTCAATGATCTAAAAAGTCATCAAAAGTTAATTAAATATCATGTTCCGTTACACCTTTGGCACTGAGCATAAGGACTATTTCAACCCGACTTCATAATACAATATGAACACACACCACCAAGTATGCCCAACAACCATGATAATAAAATCATTCCAAAACCATTTCAATGTTAAGACCCTTTCAATAAAATAAATTTTTTATTGAAACCCTTTTTCCATAAATTGAACCAAGCAAATATTTTAAAATCAACATTTTAAAATCATTTATCAAAGCACTTTTCACAATAATTCCACAATTTCACAAAAATCTATAAATCATCACTAAAGAAGGTTTCTACCATGATTTGAATGCCAATTTCACATTCAATTTCAATCAATTAGAAAATAATCCTTTATATTCTAAATAGATAAGTCAAGAGTGAAGCAACCTACCTTGTAAATTTGGTGAAAATGATAAACATCACTAAAAATATCCATGAAACCGGGTCAAATCTTCAAAAACCCACCTTAGATATTTTTACCTAATAAGAACAAAGCCAAATATAGTCATATTTGGCATCAAAAATCTTATATCTATCTATAACAGAACTAGATCTAAGAAAATGAGAGAGGGGGAGAAGTATATCTATGGAAAATCAAGAATAACTACGAATAATGATGACTTACTGTGAGAATCCAACTTCAAAGCACTAAGATAAGACTTCGGATCACCTCTGGGTCATTGTGAGAATCCTCCTTAGCCTTTGAGATGAAGAAATCCCAAGATAGGGTCGATTTGGGGGAAAATGAGAGGTTAAAACAAAATTCCGACCTAGATCCACTTTTGTGGATCTAGTTTTTAAATCGTGCATGGTTAGCCACATAGTTAGGAAAACCGTGCGCTAACTGTGCATCAACCACTACCTCAAGGATGAGATGCGCATGGTTGGATCACACGATTAGAAAAACATGTGTCAACCATGAAAAATCCCACTATCTCAAAAAGAACAGTTTCTCCTAAGATGTCACACGGTTTGGGAAAACTATGTGTTGCTCATGTTCCTTCCCCTTAGCCCCTGTCTCAAAATGCACAGTGTCTTGTAGTTGTTGCACGATTTTCCCAAACCGTGCACCAACTGTGCACCCTTAGAAAAGCACCAAAAAATATTCCAAACTCCCCCAAACTTCCCCCAAACACTTTATGTACTTAAAAATCTTAAAGAAAGGGTTATTTAATTGAAACTAGGGTTGCTAAATTCTCCCCACCATTGGATTTTCCATACCCAGAAAGTAGAAAACCATCATTGCTCTGAAAGAGTTCAGGACATTGCTCATTCATTTCCTTCTCTCATTCCAAAGTCTCTTCTTGAATCTGACCATATTGCCACAAAAACCGCACTAGACCAATGCTTTTTCCATAAAATACTTTCTCTTGTGTATCCAAAATCAGCATTAGGATATGCACTAATGAAGCACCCACCTATAGGTCATCATGATCTCATCGAATCACATGGTAAGGATTAGGATGATACTTTTTCAACTAATATACATGAAACACGTTATAAATAGCACCGAACCATGGTGGTAATGTTAATCGATATGCAACCTCACCAACCATTTCAAGTATCAAAAAAGTTTATATGTATCAAGGAGATAACTTACCCTACTTCCCAAAACAATGATTTCAAGCCTTGGAGAGATCCTCAAGAACACATGATCACTCACCGCAAACAACAACAGTCATCGGCAATGATCTGCATAAGATTGCAAACAAATTTGTGTCGTCTCCATCTATTTTCTAATCAACTGAATGTTCTTCATTGTCTCTTAGATAAGGATCATCCCCACCACTAAAGTCTCGCTTGTTTCTACACAACAAATTGGATAACGATAAGGTCACCCATTCAATGCTTTAAAAGGATCCATATGTATCGACAATTGACAATTTTTGTTATTTGAAAAATCTACCAATGACATGTGATCTTCCCATAAGCCACCAAAATCCATTACACAAACCCACAACATGTTCTCCAATGTTTGTATAATCCATTTGGATTGGTAGTCTATCTGAGGATGATATGTTGTACTCATAGTCAACTGAGTTCTAAGGGATTTCTATAAGGATTTTCAGAACTGATATGTAAACCTCAGATCTCCTTCTTAAATTGTTGAAACTGGTATATCATGTGTCTTTACCACTTCTTGAATATAGAATTTTTAAAAGTCCTCCACCGTATGAGATTCATGAATAGGGATGAAATGAATCGACTTTGTGAGCTGATCTAGTATCACACATGTGGCATCGTGTTTCCAAACCATTCTTGGGAGACCTGTTACAAAATCCATAGTTATCTGCACCCATTTCCAAACTATAATAGGTAAAGACTGAAACATACCTATTGATCGCTGATGCTCTGCCTTAACTTGCTGACAAGTTAAGTATCTTGAAATAAACTCAGGCACAATCCCTTTCATACCAACCCACAAAAATTGTGCTTCCAACACTTTAAACATCTTCTACATTCCAGGATGAACAATCCATCTTGAATGGTGGTAAGCATGAACAAGTTGTTTCTAACAAGCCATAGGTACAACCATCCAATTTCTGAACCACAGCACTAAACTCTCATCTAGTGTACATCCCTCAATGGTCTCCCCTCGATTGAGCTTTGACCTGATAGGAATGAATTCGGGATCAGATGTTTGTTCCTTCCTAACCATTTTCACCAAATCAGGAACAAACGAAACTAGATATAAAATTACTACATCACCTAGGTCTTCACATTTCAAATGCATGCTGGCTAGGACCGAAATCAACTATCACTCATCTGAAAATTCTTTTACCAACTGAGCATATAACTTTATGCTTAATGCATCGGCCATAAAATTGCCTTTTCTCAGTGTATACATCAAGTCAAAGTCAAACATTTGGCGATACTTCATCCATCTTCTTTGTCTCAGATTCAAGTCTCTTTGTGAGAAAATATATTTCAAGCTCTTATGATCTATAAACACATTCAATTTCTCACCAAAGAGGTAATGATGCCAAGTCTCCAAAGCATGGACTATGACAACCAACTCCAAATCGTGTGTTGCATAATTCTTCTCTTGAAACCTTAACTACCTTGAACCATGCGCAACAATGTGATCTCCCTACATGAGAACAAATCCCAACCCAAATATTGAATCATCACAATACACCGTGTACCCCTATCCTGATTCTGGAAAAAACAAGATTGGTGTTGATGTAAGGAAAACTTTAAGTTCTTGAAAATACTTCTAGCACGTCCCATTGGAATGGAACATTTTTCCTTATCAAAGTCATCATAGGAAAAACTAGTCATAATAAATCATGAACAAAACATCAGTAATAACCTGCCAGTCTAAGGAAACTTCGTTTCTCAAAGACATTGTTTGGAGGTTTCTAAGAGATAACAACTAATATATTTTTTTGGATCCATAGAAACACCTCTTTCAGAGATTACATGTCCAAGGAAACATACCTTTTGTATCCAAAAATCACACTTTGATAAGTTGGAATATAGACGGTGATCCTTAAAGACTACCAATACTATCACCAAGTGTTTCTCATACTTATCCCTTGTCCTCGAATATACCAATATGTCATCCATAAACACCACCAAAAAAGAATCCAGATACCTCTGAAATATCTGATTCATCAATTCCATGAAGACCGTTGGTGCATTCGTAAGAAAAAAAGGCATTACCACATATTCATAATGGTCATATCTACTCTTGAAATCTATTTTTGGAATATCCTCCTTCCAAACCTGCAATTAGTGATATCTTGATCACAAGTCAATTTTGGAGAACCACTAAGCTCCCCTCAATTGGTTGAACAAATTATCAATGCTTGGAAGTGAATATATGTTCTTTATCATAACTTGGTTAAGGTTTTGATAATCCACACACAACAGAAGAGTTTCATTCGCCTTCTTGATAAACAAAACTAGTGTTGCCCAGGGAGACGTGCTCAGCTGAATGAAATCTTTGCTTTCCAGTTCTTCCAACTACACTTTTAGCTCCCTTACTTCTATTGGTTCCATTCAATAAGACAGAAGGTAAATATTATTGGTCCCGAGAAGGAGATCAATCATAAAATTCACTTCTCTCATAGGTAGCAACCCTGAGAAATTATCGAGAACACATCTGGAAATTGGCCAAACATTGTTGGAAAACTATTATTCTCGATATATTCCATCGATGTCAAATAAAATGATTCCAACCAGTATGAGATCATTCCAACTATGGGGGCCAACATTCACATTGCACTTGTCTTTACACTTTGGTCTCCTCGAAAGAGATGCTCGACTCCATCCTCACTTGTAAAACTGACTCTTCATGTATAACAGTCGATGTGAGGCTTGAACATAGTCAAACAATCCATGATAGGGATTATATCATATGCATCCATCTCAAGAATAGAGAAATAACATATCAGCTCAACTCCATCAACAGTTATATAAGAGAATCTATACACCTAAGCTTGACATTCTCTTTGACCAAGAGGAGTTTGAAGTTTTAACACAGAAGACATCATCTCAACTTCTAAAATCAGAAAATAAATAGCACGAGAAAAAATAAAGGAATAGGTTGAACCTGTATCAAACAAAGGTTTCATAAGGGTAGAATTAAAAATAATCATACCTCTCATTGTAGATGGTCAATACTGATCATCCACAATAACATTCTTAGCTCCATATAATTTCTTTCTCGCCACACTTTGTTCTCTATTGCCCTGTTGAGATTTCCCTTACTGAGGAGTCTTGGTATTCCTAGAATCACCATGGAAAGATCTATTCTTTTAATGATATTGATTCTACTGTCCTCACCCCTTCAAGGCATACGATTCCTGTGACACCTGAGAAGTGTCCCGAACACCTGAAATCAGAACACTGTGATAATAGTGCTGAAGATACCCCATTTTATTGCTATTCAGGCATGCACTTGGTGGTGTGGTACATTCTCGCTTCATGTAGTCAAAGGAACCATATTGAAACCATCCATCTTTAGTCATGGGTCTTGGAGGAAGATTCAATGATATCACCATTTTATTTTGAGTTATACTCCCACCTTGGAAAATAAGTATCTCTCTTCCGGTTGCTCCCAGCATTAGAGTTCTCACCGTTTCGTGAGGGTATCATCATGCTTCCTCCTCCCATAGCTCATGAGATGTCCCTTTCAGCTATCATCACTCTATTGACTATCTCTATATAATTCATAATGCAAAGCACAACAATCTTCGAGCAAATCTCGCGATTTATCCCCGATTCAATGATGTGTGCCTTTAAGGATGCACTTTCAGTAACTTCAGGTGAAAAGCACACTAAATTCATGAATTTAGTTGTATACTCTGTGACAGAATTATTTTCCTGCTTCAAGCTGAAAATGTTTGTTGTTCTTTGAATTCTGAACCTATTAGGACAGAATTGTTTGTTAAAAAATTCTTCAAAATCCTCTCATGCAAGGTTGTGGCCTAATTTAGTCTAAACATCTAAATCCCACAACTAGCGTGCAAGATCTTCCAATATATAAGTTGCCAACATGACTTTCAACTCAATTGGTGTGCTAATAAAATCAAATATACGATTCATCCTATTCATTCACACCTCTACCATTGATGGTTCGGAATCACCCCAAAATATGGGTGGATTCTATTTCTGCAATTGAATGAAATGATCCACTTGCCTTAGCTCATCCCCCATGTCCCAAATATTTTAAGCCTAAAAAGATTGGACTATACTCGAAACCAGTTGTTGGTTCACTTGTGGATCAGGTGAAACCATATTCTCAACAACTTCTTCTAGTTGGTTCCTACGACGCCTACAAGGTGTCATTTTCTAGTCAAACAACAAACGTCATAAGCCTCACTCTCAATCAACTGAAAGCTTAATAATTTCAAATTCTACCAAATCATACTATCACAACAATGCTTTCCAAAATCACCTTTTTCCATGTTCAACCATTTTTGAAAAAAATCAACTTGCTTTTGAAAATCAAACCATTTTCAAAATAGCACAACCATGCTCTTTTTCAAATCTTACATTTGAAAAAAATTCATCATTTTTCAAAAATCAACACATTGCACTAAATCATATATCATTACTCAAAATTAAATATGTACTTCTAGTGGGAAGTCATTTATACAATGCATGTCATGCTCATCTCATTGGCTAAACCCATGACAATGAGATTTCAAATCCTATAAGTTCCCCCCAAATACTTATGTACCCAACTACCTAACAACTTGAAGTTCAATATAAAAAGGTTACTACTTGTTTTTATGCTCTACATTTCAAATCATGATGATCCTACTCCTTTCTACCAACCTAACACAAGGAATATACTAGAATAAATTTCAACTCTAAGACCGATAGAACTGATGAACACTAGTTAAGAAAGGACCAAACAAGTTGTTATCACTTGTAACATCTCACCTCTACCCATTGGATTTTGAAGGTAGAGGAATAATACATGGCCTTAAGCGACATCCTCAAGATGCCAAAAGATAACAATAAATGCTAAGGGATTCATTTAAAATTGAGGGACAATTTTCCCTTACAAAATAAAACAACCAACCAAACATGTCATAACCAAATAAACAACCACATTATACATGATATCAAATAAAGAAAACTCAAGTATACCATTTATATCAAAACCAACTCCAAAGAGTACCACCGCAAAAGACCGTAAAACAACCAGGTACACAACGAAAGACTACATAACAAAAAAAAACTCAAAGACAACCATAACTCCAAAGCTCCAACATGCTACAAACTCCACTCCACAAAACAACCCAAGTACCACTAAGAACCACTAGAGAAGTGTGATAATTTACCTTTGTTCATGTCTGGATAAACAACATCTGCAAAATCAACAAAGTGTCAAAGTGTGGGTGAGTAATGAAACTCTGTAGCCTTTCCCCAAATGTCTTTCCTACTCACACCACTAGGATAGAATAAGTTAACACATTTATATAAAACAATTTATATAAAACATTTAAAACAATTTATCTCAAAACCATTATTATTTCTAAGAAAAATAGTTTTCCAAACAAAAAATGTTTTCCGTGAAAAGATACCAAGAAAGTTCTTCAAAACCATTTGGTGTATCTCATTCTAATCCACAAACACACAAATCCACACACGCATGATTTGTTATGATAGTTCCATACTCTTGAGCGGTTTTTTGTTGATCTAACAAGTCATCACAAGGTAATTAATCTCATGTTCCATTACACATTTGGAACCAAACACAAGATCATATTTCAATCAGGCCTCATAATGAAATATGAACATACACCACCAAGTATTTGAAACAACAATGTAAATAAAATCATTCCAAAACCATTTCAATGCCAAAACCATTTCAAAAAAACAACATTTTTATTGAAAACCTTTTTCCATAAATCGAACCAAGCAACTATTTTAAAATCGAAATTTTAAAATCATTTATCAAACAACTCCACAATTTCACACAAATCCACAAAAAATCACTAAAGAAGGTTTATACTAACTTTGCATGAAAATTTCACAATCAATTCCAATCAATTTAATCAATTTGAAACTGATCCTTCATATTCAAAATAGAGTTGAGAGTGAAGCAACCTACCTCGGCAATTTGGTGAAAACGATAAACGGCACGAAAAACATCCAAAAAACCGGGTTGAATCTCCAAACACCCACCTTAGATCTCTTCCCCTAATAACAAAAAAGAAAATTCTAGTCATATTTGGCATCAAAAACCTTAGATCTATCCATAACGGAACTAGATCTAAGAAACTGGGAGAGAGGGAGAAGTATATCTAAAGAAAACCAAGAAGAACTAAAAAAATGAGGACTTACCATGAGAATCCGGCTTCAACACACCAAGATAAGCCTTCAGATTGATAAGAGAATCCTCTTTAGCCTTTGAGAGGAAGAAATCCTGATATAGGGTCGATTTGGAGGGGAAATGAGGGGTTAAAACATAATCTCATCCAAAATCCACTTTTTTTGGGTCTAGTTTTTAAACCGTGCACAGTTGGCTTGCATGGTTAGAAAACTGTGCGCCAGACGTGCAAAATATTATTGTCTAAAAAAACACATTTTCTCCTAGGTTGTCACATAGTTTGGACAAACCATGCATCGTACGTGCACCTTACCCTTATCCCCAATCTCAAAGTGCATGGTTTCCTATAGGTGTTTCATGGTTTTTCTAAATCGTTCACCCTTAGAAAAGCCCCAAAAACATTCCAAACTTCTTCCAAACTCTCTAAAACTTCACCCAAACACTTTTTGTACTTAAAAAACAAAAAGAAATGGTTACTTGAAATCAGGGGTGCTATAGAATGAAATCTCAGGATATGCATCGCATGCATATCTTAGGCTATGAATCAAGGGATATTGTACGATATGATATCCTTGTTTTAGTGTGTTTCCAACAGTAACATCTCGAGACTTAGACTTGGAATGGTTATCCCTAGATTGACTGTAGTTTTTATCATTTTTTTTCCTTTATCATTCTTTTTTACTTTGAAATTCCAATCAACCCTTAATAGTTGAACCCTTATCCTAGGTCTTCACCTTAGGCTTACTGCATAATTCACCTAACAACAAAGCAGATTTAACTTCCTCTAAAGTCAAAGAATCTCAATCATACATCATAGCATCAGTAAGATTTTCATACGAACAATCCAAAGAAATCAATAATATTATTGTCTGGTCTTTAAAATGGGTTGGGTGTGCAGAGGCTTATAAATCCCCATGCGCCTGATGTTGTCTCCGATATGGGACAATGCCCGTTCTGTGAACACTATCCACATCAGAGACAGTGTCGAGCATGCAGGCTTTATAAGCCTATGCGCACCCTGCCCCTTTCGAAGCCCTCCGCGCTGGCCACACCTCCCCTGCTGCGTGTTGCATCGCTACAAGTTCTTTTCCAGCACCTTTAGCTACACATATCAAATGTTTTAAAATAATAAAATAAAATAAAAAAGTTTGGATATTTAAACCAATATTATTTTATTAATTAGATTCAAATTAGGGTAATAAATAAATAGATATAAACGATTTAATGTTCGAGTGAAGGTAGTTATAATATAATCGGGTTTGGGTTCAGGTACCCAAAAATTAGTGGGTACCCGACCCGTTGTTATCACTAGCCAAGAACATTGTATACACGACTAATTTCCAACACATTCACAAAGTCGATATTCTTAAGTCAAAAAAATAACAGAAGAGGTGAAGCGATAACGATTAAAAATGAACAGCGAAAAATGTTAAGGAAAAACATTAAAAAACAACATAGATTTAACGTGGTTCCGGCCGATTTGGCCTTGTATCCACGACAAGAACACCACCCTACCAAGATTTTATTAATGTTCAAACAAAAAGTGAGTACAATAGAAGCAATGAAGAACAAACAACAAACTTAAAGAACACAAACAACATAGGCCATAATACTTAAAGACTATATGGCCTTACCACTAGTCCGAAGATGCTCCCACCTTGCTTCAAAATCTAGAAATCACCAATGGAACAAAACAAAGAGCTCCACGCAGGTACCAGCTTCAAATCTCTACAGGACTCGAGCTTCGGGGTTAGCTTGGCACGATGACTGCAAGGCTATAAGCACAACATACATGAAAGGAAAACTCTACGTAATAATGAATGCAACTCACCAAAATGCAATGCAACCAAAAAATAGAACATATTAAACTAGATGGAATGACATAAATATGAAGAAATAAAAAACACACATGCAAAACAAAGTTTTATTTGAAAATAAAAAAAATAAGCATGAAAACACCAAATCATTGACAAAATATGACAAAACATTAGGCAAAGTGTATTTTGAATTTGAAAGATGAGTAAAATGATGTGCTGATCAATTTATCGCATGGCTAAATAAGTGCGAGTGGTTGAAACAAAAATGATTAGTTTTCGATATCTTGCATTTATTATATATTATTCATTTTGGAAAACTCACCTGCTATTGTTTTGATAGTTAGGGACCATTTTTCTTATTTTTTAAGAATAAAATTCCTGGCTAGAAAGAAAGTGACATGTGTTTGGAATTGTAATTTTATTAAATTCGGAGTTGGAAGTAGCTTTGAAAAAAAAAGGCTCCATCCACCCCACGACACACTACCTATACCTACCCAGACCAGTCTAGAATGACATACTGTACTAAGCCGAGGGATATTCATGACTTGGGTTTTGATTTGTATTCCTTTCAAAGAGATTTTCATGTCTAGAAAAATGATCATCAAAATATTCTTTGAATTTAATGAGAATTAAATGAAGATTTATTAGACACATTTTATACGAGTTATTTGGAAAAATTATTGCTCAATTTATGAGGGATCAATGAACAATTTGGTTGATCTATAAAAGTTTAATGTTCGATCTTTGACTTCATTGATACTCTATCTTATTAACAACTTTCAGCCATTTTTGTCCCTCCAAACACTACCTATAAATGTTTAATTTTTCCCTTCTCTTTTCCTAGCTATACATTCATTAGCTTCAATAGAAGATCCATATGTCTAGTATTTATTTTTTGTTCCCATTCTTCTTTGTAAATTCTCATTGCTATGAACTCCATTATTTTAGGTCTTTTCCAAAGATGCATCTACACTAAAAAAAAAGCACCATGCATCAACTACAGATCACACTGCTCCTGGTATCCACCATTTACAAGTTTCCTTTTCAATTCCCTCCTGTTGTTCCCTTCCTGGACTAATTTTATTTTTCTTATGACTCAATTTTATATTGTATTGAATGTAAATTTATGTAATTTTTTATTGCAGTAAGTAATTATGATGGTGATTTTCATTTTTTTTCTTTTTCACCCCCTATGGATGCTTTAATAGGGTGCATTGGATGGAAATAAATGCTGTAAAAAAGATCTATTACAGGGAACAAACGGGGCATGGGATAATTTGATGCAAATGACTACCCTACCTTTCTCTATAGCGAATCAAATAGTCATTGATGTTGAAGTAAAAGATAGTAGCAGTTGCAACAACAATGGGAGTAATGGAAATGAGAGTGCGGCATCGGGCATGAAATCCATATTGGAATAACTCAATGGGACCCATGGGAAAAATGGTGTAAAAACCCATGAGTAAAAAACAAATAGATGTTGATATGAATGGAAAATAGGCTGATGGATGTAACCTGTTGTTTAAAGATTCTAGTGGTAAAGAAGTTGAAAATGGTGATGAAGTTGATATTCCAATGGAGTAGCTTCCATGTTCCAGAGGTGTTTCCATACCAGAGGGGACAGATAAATAGCTTGTATATAAACAATATACTGGATGTTCAGGGGCTTGTATTAAACTTGTATATAAACAATATTTTTCTGTATGTAGAAATGAACAAAACAATATGTCCCACTTAGCATAGGCTAGTTGCTAAAATGAGAAAATAAAAAATAGGCATTACCCATACTTATTTTTAGCTTCAAATGTGTAAGATCTCCTGTTTTGAATAGGGTTAAAATTATGAATGTTTCTGAATTTCTTTTTCAGTTTATCAACGGGTCGTTCTTTTTAAACTGAGCTTCAGAATTTTATTCTACGTGTTGGATCACCTAAAGATGGCATTTTTTCGAACTTTTATAGAAGTTTTGAGGTAAAGGGGAAGTTGCACGGGTGGCGCATGGTTTGTCTAACCGTGGGGCCAAAACTTGTGAGAAGGGTGGCCGAGGTAGTAGCTATCGCATGGTTAGTGCACGGTTTTTCAAACCGTGTGAACTGACCATGCAAGCACTTAAACAAGATCCTTAAATTGGGGATCTTGCTCGTTTTTTCCTTTAGATGGATTGTTTTTCCTCCTAAGCGGCCATAACTTGGGATTTTGCTTCATCTTAGGTCAGAGAAGGTTCTCCCATCATTTTGGAGGCAATCTGAAGGCTTCTCTTGGCGAATTGAAGCCAGTTTCTTGAGGCATGTAGATGTTCTTCTTCGTTCTTGTTCAGTTTCTTAGATGTACTTAGTTCTACATCTCCTATTCTCATGGTTTCTTAGATATATGCCTGTTATGGGTAAATCTAAGTGTGTGGATGACAAGTATGATGAGTTTTAGTCTTGGTATTTCTAGGAGAAGTGATCTAAGGAGGGTTCTTGAAGAATCAACCCGTTTCTCTTGAGGGTTCTTTGTTCGTTGTGGTTTCCATCAAAACCCAAGGCAGGTTCCCAAATCTTCAACATTTTATATGATAATTTGAGCTCCTTTTGATAAATTTAGAATGTGAATTTCCTTGATTTTTATATGTCGATGAATGACACTCTTGATGTTATGATTAGTTCTGCCCACATGAGATGATTGAGGACTTGAACTTGTGTTGAGTTTAAGCATGTTTGGCTAACTTGGTTAAAGTGATTTGATTAAAAAGTTAAATGATTGGAATGGGGAGATTGAGTATAAGGATAATTAATTGTATAATTAATTATCATGTCATGAGTTGGAATGAGTTTGTGGCCTTTACTGATTATTGGGAATATTGAATATTTGACATGTTCGGGAGATAATTTAGAAACTGGTAATAATTAATGGATGGATTAATTATTACATGTTAAATGGTAAATGGTTAACTAATTGATGATTGGTTAAAGAGATATGATTTATTTATTTAATTTTTGAATTGATTAATTTTCAAACATTAAGTTAAGATTGTGAATTGATTGTTTGTTATGATTGTTGGACAGGAGTACCTTTTGATGCGTATTAGTTTTCCATGCCTAAGTTGTCTTCGATGGAGTTTTTTAGAGATATGATATGTTGTGTGAGATGGTCACTAAATATCTTGGCTTTGATCAGCATGTTTTGAGATGATTATGGTGTGCTTGTGGATTGTTAAAGTCCAGGAAGAACCATTGTTTGAATGGACAGGTTCAGACTTGTTAAAGAGTTTGTATAATTAAGTGCTGAGTTAATTATTCAGTTGGATTGCTAAGAATAATTAATTGTTAATTAATTATTATTTAATGAGATGTTGAATGGTTAATTAAGTGTTGACTTATATGAATAGTGATTTGTGTTAATTAATTTTTGAATTAATTAACAGACTGGTTATGTGGTGTTAGACATGGTATTCTACACCAATGATAAATATATATGTTTGATTGATGAATGGGTTTTGAGACAAGTACTGAGGCTCCAAATACTCATAGGGTGTTAGACATGATGTTCTACACCAATGATATATGTATATGTATGATTGATAGATGGGTTGTGAGACAGGGAAAGGTACTCCAAATACTCACGGGGTGCTAGACATGTCGTTCTACACCCAGCTTGCAAAAAAATATTCTTTTATGGGATAGGGACTGATTCTCCAAATACCCATGGGTTGTGAGACAAGGAATGACACTCCAAATACTCACGAGGGTGATAGACATGATGTTCTACATCCATTAATTAACATTGGACTATGGGTCCAATTGTTCGTGCATGAAATGAGTTAATGGTTAATGAAGGTTGTTGTGACATGATGATTTGTGAATTGATTATGAGAAAGGGTTTAGACTTATTGATGAATTGGGTGAACCACTGTTAGTGGATGGACCCAGGAGTGAATCAATATTTTTGTGGATGGGCTTAGACATAATATATGAAAGATCTAATCGAATAAATTATGATGTGTTATCCAAGACAATGCACAATCTTGGATTCGGTCTTTACTTTGATTACTTAGATGGTCTTTAGAGTCATATTTGGTGAGTGACTTATACGGGGGATGTCGGGCGTAGGCCGAATCTCAATACTTTAATAATAATATTTGAGTAATTGATAAATAGAAAATGATTATGTAATTATTGTTGAGTATGCATGAAAAATGAATGGTGCAGGTTCAGAGACCAGTTGAGGGCTGAAGAAGGTACTTGAATATATAGTAACTTTGTACTGCTTACTTTATTTTATGCATGCCTTCACGTGTTTTAAATTAGATATTAAATTTCTGGATCTGGGGTAGACACCGGTGGTCCTGTCCTACTGAGATTTATATCTCACACCCTACTTGGACCGCCATTGCACTGGGTACCCGAGTAGATTATATTTGGTTTCAAGACTATGTTGTTTGCATTTACTTGGGAGTTAGAAGCATAGGACTGAGCGAAGGCTCGGGATGCTCGAGGAGATTTCCCTTGGGGATTTGAGTCATTATTTAATTATTTCTACATTGGAATGTAAAGCATATTGTTTTGTTCACTGTTTTCTACTTTTGTATCTTTAGCATGTCATGCATGCATCTATTGTATAATTTGGCATTGGACACTTTTATCAAATGAGTCTTATTTTTCTTCTGCTGTTTGTCATTTATGAGTTACTACTTCCGCTATTGTTTGTCATCCACACTGATGTACCGTTGTGTAACTCTGAAAAGAGGGTATAGTCTCCACACTGTCTATCCTTAGACCCTTGCTACTAGTCGGCAGCCTCTGACGTACGGGGAGACGTGCTTGAGGTTATATGACGACTGGTTCGGCCACCGGATTAGTGGTGACCTGGGTCGAGACATTTCAAAGTGGCATTAGAGGTTTAGGTTTCTTTATTTTCCATTGTATTACTGTTTTGGGGTTGGTAGACAAGAGACTAGGAATGTGTCGGTGCTTGGGTTAATTTTCGTGCTTGGGATTGATCACCTCATGTATGGGAAATGACCAAGTGGCCAGGGATGGGAATTGATGTTTATACTATTAGAGGATACAGTTGATATGATTTCACCTTGAGTGACTGGTGTATTTTCTGCTGTTTATTGATTTTGAGAATTTTGAAAAGAATAATTTTACTTGGCATGATATGGCAAGGAAGTTTCATACATGCATCATCTTAGTCACTTAGAGATTCACATTTCATGCATATAACATGCCATTTAGCTGCGTTAGTAGGATGCCTACTAATTTGGATTGTGTTCCTTGGGTGCAATTCCATGTTTGATCTACTTTAGCATGCCTCTCTAGATAGCATGTTACAGTGATAGATTTAGCATGCTCGAGTGATTATTTTCCGTACTGGCTTGGTTATTATCATGTTTTGTTGTTATGACATGCGTCCGTGTTATAGCATGTTGTTGTGTTACTGCTTATGCTAACATGTTAAAGAAGTTTTGATATGTGAAAGGGGTGCTAAAGATATAATTTTAAATAAATGTTGATTGTGTTAAAGGGACCCAACATTCAGCAATAAGGTGTATGGGCGCCTTATCGATTGGTAGGTGGCCACCCATATAATTTGTACCATTAGGTTGATCATGTTAATTTCTGAATTGACATTGGTATCGATTAATGAGAGCCAATTTTCAAACCATGGAGTGTATGGGAGCTTCATGAATTGGGAAATGATGCCTCATTTTAAATATGATGTCTTGATGCCTTGTGAAATGATTTTAAATGTGAAAGATGTTTAATGTTGATCTAAAATCAAATGTCTATCTTCCAAAATGAAAATGGACCCAAGTAGGTCAGTTGGGGAGTGTTTTTATGAAATGACCCGTTTGGGTGTTTAAATTTTTTTTAATACCTGTGTGTTTTCTATTGGGTTGATTTATAAATAACCCAGGTTGGTTAAAATGAGATCCTCATAGGTCGCCTTATCTTATAAAAAGGAATTTATTTTGATAAGTTTCCAGAAAATGTCAAGATGTCAGCTAATGTAAATGTTTTAAAAAGGGAGTTTTATGAAACTATTCTGTTTTTCCTTGGGGTGTTTTGAAAATGGTACTATGATGTTTTGATTAAATCATTTGGCGATTAAAGATGAAAAGTGATTAAATATAAGAGGCATTGAAATGGAACCTTTTGTGGTGTCCGCTATTTAAAACCCTCATGTAAAGGGTAGTTTGGACTTCTCTTGAGTTGCCTTGGAACAGCAGCATGAGTACTTTCTGTAGGCATTCTTCTCCTTAGAAATGGCCTTATGTTCATCTTTTGATCCTAGTGACTTGTTTGAAGTGACCCAGTTTAGGGTTGACACTTTTTATTCGTAAGGGGATAACCTGCAGTCGGTAGCACCCTCAGAACTTAGTGCTATGGATTTTCTCACTCTTTTGGAGTTGTTTGGTGCCGTTGTCCTAGGTAGGACTTCCAGTTTTCAATGACACCTTGATTGAACGGGTGGTGATGTGTTTCTTGACCTTGTTGCGGGCTTGAGCACCGAGTAATGATCTTTGTCTGCTGGTTAGACGTGGCTCAGACATGGTCAACTTCTCTGTTGATCGTTTGACCCTTTCTTCTAGGTAATGGATGACTGGTTAGGGAGTCGTCTAGGAAAATGGTCATATGAAGAAAAATGACTCCATAATAAGTCTTTTATACTATTGAGTGTGGACTCAGGTCAACTCCATGTAGTGTAACTTGAGCGTTAAAGAATCGGTTTCTTTTCAATACATGGATTGGTTTTCGAAAGACCTGGGTGTTTGACATGCTGATCTTGTTTTTAATCTAGCGCACTAGTGAGCGACTGATCTTTTCTTGAGACATCATGGGAAATCCTAAGGTGGGTATTTCCACTTTGTTCCCGATGAATGTGTTGGCAGGTGATGCCGAGATTTTAGAACAAAGTTGTCTTGTAATGGTTTGACTGATCTTCTTCATGACCTCAGTTTTCTCTTAGTGCACTCTTCTGGACACGACGAGCATGTCCCCTATCTTGACCTCATCATGGAGACACTAAGATAGCATCGGTCATGTGCCATTCTACAGTTTAAATGTTTTTGGGCTTGATGAGTAGTTGTTATCTGGGTAGTACGTGGGATGCGTTGATTCTTTGGGCTACTTCCATATTCGTGTTAGGAAACAATTGTTTTTAAACTACCCTTGCGATGGCTTGACTTGAAAATTTTACCAGATGTTGGGTAAGGAATTTTTTATAATGGAAGATGGTTTTGGAATATATTTAAAGGCACGTCATCAGATAAAAAGTGAAAGTGGCTTTTGGGTCCGCAACGTCTTTGAGTGAAGCATGAGAAACTTGTTCCGTTGTTTGATTAAGGTTCAACCTTTTATGTTGACAAGGTCCTTCTAATGAACTAAGATATAATATCTGTTTTGATAATTGAGCTTTAGTGTAATCTTTGGATCTAGTTAAAAAGGATTATCCATCAGGTTTGAGAAGGGTTAAAGGTATGTTTGGCATTGGGAACGCAACACGTCATTTCTAACGATATTAAATGACCTTGGTAGGTTCGTTGTTTTAGTAGTGGTTCCTGATGGATTCTTAGGGATGAGATGTTTTTATGGCGGGTATAATATAAGATCCCGTGTTTTGAACCGAGTTAAAATTATGAATGTTTCTGATTTTTTTTCAGTTTATCATTGGGTAGTTCTTTTCAAACCGAGCTCCGGAATTTTATTCTGAGTGTTGGATCACCTAAATATGGCATTTTTTCGAACATTGATAGAAGTTTTGAGGTAAAGGGGAAGTTGTATGGGTGGTGCATGGTTTTTCTAACTGTGCGGCCAAAACATGTGAGAAGGGTGGATGAGGCAGTATCTAACACACGGTTAGCTCACGGTTTTTCAAACAGTGCGAACTAACCATGTGGGCACTAAAAAGAGATCCTTAAATTGTGGATCTTGCTCTTTTTTTTCTTTATATGGCTCGTTTTTCCTCCTAAGCGGTCATAACTCAGGATTTTTCTTCCCCTTAGGTCATAGAAGGTTCTCCCATCGTTGTGGAGGAAATCTGAAGGCTTTTCATGGAGAATCGAAGTCGGTTTCATGTGGTAGGTAGATGTTCTTCTTCATTCTTGTTCGGTTTCTTAGATCTTCTTAGATCTACATCTCCTCTTCTCACAATTTCTTAGATATACGCCCATTATGGGAAAATCTAAGTGTGTGGATGATAAGTATGATGATTTTTGGTCGTGGTCTTGCTAGGATAAGTGATCTAATAAGGGTTCTTAAAGAATCAACCTGTTTCTCTTGAGGGTTCTTCGTTCGTTGTGGTTTCCGTCAAAACCCGAGGTAGGGTCCCAAATATGTAACACCTTATATGAGAATTTGAGCTCTTTTTGATAAATTGAGAATTTGAATTTCCTTGATTTTGATATGTTGATGAATGACACTCTTGATGTCATTGATTAGTTCCACACACATCAGATAAGTGAGGACTTGAACTTGTGTTGAGTTTAAGCATGTTTGGATAACTTGGTTAAAGTGATTTGATTAAATAGTTAAATGATTAGAATGGGTAGATTGAGTATAAGGATAATTAAGTGTAGAATTAATTATCAACTCATGAGTTGGAATGAGTTTTTGGCCTTTACTGATTATTGGGAATATTGAATATTTGAAATGTTTAGGAGATAATTTGGAAACTGGTAATAATTAATGGATGGATTAATTATTACATGTTAAATGGTAAATGGTTAACTAATTAATGATTGGTTAAAGAGATATTATTTAATTAATTAATTGTTGAATTGATTAATTTGCAAACATCAAGTTAAGATTGCGAATTAATTGTTTGTTTCGATTGTTGGCCAGGAGTACCTTTTGATGTGTATTAGTTTTCCATGCCTTAAGTTGTCTTGGATGGAGTTTTTTAGAGATATGATATGTTGTGTGAGATGGTCACTAAATATCTTGGCTTTGATCAGCATGTTTTGAGATTATTATGGCATTCTTGTAGATTGTTAAAGTCCTGGACGAACCATTGTTTGAATGGACGGGTTGAGACTTGTTAAATAATATAGATAATTAAGTGTTGAGTTAATTATTCAGTTGGATTGCTAAGAATAATTAATTTTTAATTAATTATTAATTAATGATATGCTTAATGGTTAATTAAGTGTTGAATTATCTGAATAGCGATTTGTGTTTTTAATTAATTGTTGAATTAATTAACGGATTGGTTTTATGGTGTTAGACAAGGTATTCTACACCAATGATAAATATATATGTTTGATTGATGAATGGGTTGTGAGACAAGGAATGAGGCTCCAAATACTCACAGGTTGTTATACATGATGTTCTACACCAATGATAGATGTATATGTATGATTGATAGATGGGTTGTGAGATAAGGACTGGTGCTCTAAATACTCACGGGGTGCTAGACATGGCGTTCTACACCCAGCTTGAAAGAAAATATTCTTTTATGGGAGAGGGACTGATGCTCCAAATACCCATGGGTTGTGAGACAAGGACTGTCGCTCCAAATACTCATGAGGGTGATATACATGATATTCTACATCCATTAATTAACATTGGACTGTGGGTCCAATTGTTCATGCATGAAATGAGTTAATGGTTAATGAAGGCTATTATGACATGATGATTTGTGAATTGATTTTGAGAAAGGGTTTAGACTTATTAAGGAATTTGGTGAACCACTATTAGTGGATGGACCCAGGAGCGAATAACTATTTTAGTGGATGGGCTTAGACATAATATATGAAAGATCTAATTGAATAACTTATGACGCGTTATCCAAGCCAAATCACAATCTTGGATTTGGTCTTTACTTTGATTACTTTGATTATCATTAGAGAAATCTTTGGTGAGTGACTTATATGGGGGATGTCAGGAGTAGGCTGAATCTTAAGACTTTCATAATAATATTTGAGTAATTGTTAAATGGAAAATGATTATGTAATGACTATTGAGTATGCATGACAAATGAATGGTGGAGGTTTCGACACCAGCTGAGGGTTGAAGCATGTACTTGAGTATATAGTTAATTTTTAATTCTTACTTTATTTTATGCTTGTATTCCCATGTTTTAAATTATTTATTAAATGTTTGGATCTGGGGTAGACACCGGTG
This sequence comes from Viscum album, assembly GCA_963277665.1. NCBI lineage: Eukaryota > Viridiplantae > Streptophyta > Magnoliopsida > Santalales > Viscaceae > Viscum > Viscum album. Next base: position 1,125,606,641 of record OY728121.1, read on the forward strand.
GTCCCGACCTACGAGAGGCGCTGCTGGAAAAGGAGGTGTCGGAGATCCGAATCTAGAAGCAGGGCAGCCGCTAGGAGAGACGGGAGCTATGAGGGGGGGGGGGGGGAAGCATAGGGCAGGAGCTAAGAGGGGAGGGCGCATAGGGAAAGATCTGGTTTGGGAGTCCTGCACAGAAGGATCAGCGGTTCAGGATTTTGGTCTGTCGGGAAGTCCGAACAGGAGGCGGTCCGGGAGAAACGCGAGGAGGTGGAGCCAAGCGATGCAGGGTGTTTCTGGCTGGGATTGTGCTGTGGGGAGGGACGCCGCTGGAGGGTCTCTAGAGGTCCACGAGAGCCGGAATGGGACACTAAGAGAGTAGTTTCATCGGGGATAAGCACTGCGGGGGGAGGATCCTCAAGCGAGAGGGGCACCGTTAGGGAGAACTGCCACGGGAGGAGGTTGTCGTCCATCGTCGAGCGCACCAGGGAGGGAGGTGGGCCTAGAGTCACAATGGCTGGGATCCACGACGGGAGGCTAAAGCAGGGAACCGTGATGGGAAGGAGGACATTGGGATAGTGGCGGGCCGAGCACCACTCAGGAGGAAGGGTAGGGGCGACAACAGAGCTGGCCATGGAGCCCCCCCCCTTACGGGGAAAACTTTATTAAACCCGAGACCGGAATAAAAAAAATAGATGGGAGGGAGGGGTTGGGTTTATCAAACCTCATCTGATACCATGTAGAATGATAAAAGGAGGATGACTCAAACCCCCCAAGGTGCTCTCTAGAGGAGGCCTTGAGGTTCTTTTATAATGAATGATTAAGACCACACCGGACCATAAGTCCGGTGTGGGATGCAGACTCCAACAATTCTTAAGGTAGGATCTTCTCATGTATTCTCCTCATGTTTCCCCTCCTATGATTCTATCTTTTCTTACCCTAGAAGACATGAAGGTTATATCTAAGATCCATTGTTGTTCTTAAATTCCATTATAAGGTTATCTTTTAAGAACCATCATTTGATTCTTCGATTCCTCAACTATTTCATATTTCTCTTATAATTCAACTTGCAAGTCTAAAACTAATACACGATGTTGGGTGGTCGAAATTTCAATGGGTATAACCTTGAAATCCTTAATAAATCTTTCATCTGACCTTTTTATCAATAAATAATCAATTTGGGATATTTTGACTCCGCTTATATAAGTAATAAGATGTTCCTTTCATTTCCTAAAGAGTGTATTTGCTACCATAAAATCACAACTGCAGGTAAAGTCTAATATAGTTGATCCTTAATCATTTACTACACCCAAACCAAACGCTTCATAGCAATATATGCGATCTCTAGAATTTGTTCCTACATGCCCATTTAGGTCACTATATAAATCATCTCATTTTGTGGAAAAATCTGAATCAAAGTCTCTAAATTAACCCAAAAAAGTATACTTGTTGTACATCGAGGACAACTTGAGACGTATAAACACCAATGAAGTTGAAAGTCTCAAAATGAGCTTCCTCAATCCCTGAATCCACCCAGAAAAGTGTGAATACCCTTGCTCATTTAACACCTAGGGCATCGATGTAGGTGTCCTAGCTCATTTAACACCACACACAAGCAATGCATCACGTTGATGTCAGGCAATGACTTAGCATTACCATATTGATACATTTTATCCAAGTCATGAAAGGGTTCGAAAAATCTTTACGTTGACTGTCAACAACCTAACACAACCCTACTCCCTCCATCCGAGCTTGGGATATAAACATAAACTGAGGAAATTATAATTATTTATTCTTTTTTTTAATTTTACTAATAATATTTTGTTTTTATTTTATGATATTAGTTCCAAATCCTTCAAAATAAAATTCTATTCATTCAGGATTCGTATGATTCTCATCTTCAAGTCTACAACTAAAGGTTTCATTCATCTAGAACTATTGACAATTGAGAAGCTTAATCCAATAATTGTCATATCAAAGATCATCACAGCCCATAAGTAGCAAGGCATTTCCAGAAAAACAATAATAAAAGTTACATAATTGCATATGAAGAAGACAACAAGCCATTACTTGAGACACTAACAATCAGCATTGAAAATACCTTGTACTAAACTATACGAGAATAACATTGATTTCTGAATTCAATGGTAAAGATCATCACCAGGAAACATGTGCAGTAGAGTACAACAAAATGCTCCAACAATCAGTTCCTTCTGAGCGGAAGAGATCTACAGCTACAAGTTTCCTTGAAATCAGATTTTCTTGATGAGTTGAATATAGATTCATAGACTTCTTTATTAGCATGAGTGGGGGCCATATCTGAGGCATTGAACCACTTCACAGAACCATTACTTGCACCCTTTGCGTAACCCCCACCACCATTCCTCAACTTCTTAGCATTCTTGTCCTTAGCCCTTGATTTTCCCTCTTCTATCTTTTCCCACAATACTGCAACCTCCTCCCAACTCCCATTAACGGTAATTTTATCCTCCTAAGAGAATCCCATATGAAAAACATGGCAAGAATAGGATCAGATCTCCTTCAAGGAATTAGCACTCAACACATTCCTACAACCCCACAATGCAAAAAAAAAAAAATACTTTCCATTGAATTCAAGCCCTGAAATGGGGCACTCAAAACATGCCCCATAACTGTCGCAGTTATTTGACTCCATCCCAGGAATCACCAAAAGCTAAATCAGGATCATATCCTTGAGCCCCTTAATATGAACAAATTCCTTGGGAAAATTCTTCCCTAATAAACCCTGCATGGGTGAATCCTTATTGAATACGTTTCCAAGTCAGTCCAACACATAAGGATGCTTCAGGGGATCAAAAGATAACACGCAGGTCATCCACATAGAATGATGCTTCTCATTAGGATCGACCATATCAGGCTTCTTCATGGTGTACATGTTGAGGTAGCAGTCATGGGACTGTGCACTAGTGGCCCCTCCATCGTCACCGCCGCCGCCGGGGGCACGAATCCGTAGATTGATCGTCGATGAAGGCTCCACTCCTAATAGAAGAATCATGGAGTCACCCCAGAGGGGCTTCCCCAGGAATGTGAGTTACAAAGACGTGAGGGCTTGAGAGGGAAGTCATGGGGGAAGACAGAGCATTTGAGCTCCCGGACGGTGTGAGTAGGGCTCACAGATGAGTATTTTTACTAATTGCTTTACCAAATATACCTTTAATATGTAGATTTCTCTCAAATTTCATTTCAGTAGGCTTCTATTTAGGTCGGAGCATGACGTGGAAAAATTATTATTAACACAACATAAAAAAAATCAAATGATGTTGACCAATCCATGCAATTTCGATGATTTTTCATAGTCATGATCATATTAGAAATTTATAAAATCCAAAAAAACTAATATGTGGAAGCGTTGGACAATGGAAGTCTGGGGTTGAACCCATAGGGAAGAGTCGGTGACGGCTGGTGACCCAGCAATAAGAACCTGACATGTGGATTTCTCACCCGATTATAAGAAGTTGGGTTTTTTAACTAAACATGATTAATGTTCAGTTGGTGGAGAAAGGGTTTGATATCAATTTTGAGGAGCCTTTACATAGGATAACCCTAAATCTAATAAGGGCGTGTCTATTGGCATAGACTTCATAGTCATTCAATGGTCACCAATTTAGCTTTGGATTAAAGGTCATCATACTCAGGCTTATTAGACCCAGGAACTTTTGTGGAGTAAATTGAAAAAAGTCTATAATTTTTTTGTGAATCAATTTTTTTGTAAGAAAACAATTGATGTTGTTGTTGAGTCACACCTGCTCCTCAAAAGCCTTTATCTTGGTCACCCATGAGGGATATTTGGGTAGCGTCAATATTGGGTAATGGAACAACACACCACTTCTCTCCTTCCCCACTTTATGAGAGGTACTCACCATGTTATCTTACCTTGGATACTTGGGCATACAACCTACTGGATTCGATACCAAATGTTGGTTTCTGACTTTCAAAATGACATTTTCATAACAGGAGAAATTGGAGTAAAGAAAATAGAGCAAGAGCGCACTAAAAAACTCCTTGTTTCATCAAAATATGTTCACTTCAATTACAATGATAATAGATCATATTTACATAGGAAAGAGAATAAAATGTCAAACAAAAAATAGGGTCAAGTAAAAAATTATCAATCAAAGATTTAGACTCCTTTATTTATGTGCCATCAATAACACCAAAATATTGACGTCTTCTCATACCCATTATTAGGAGTCGTTATTTGAAACCATTTATTATTGATAAACTACGAGCCTGCGTCTTGATTACCAAATAACAATATACATTGGATACGTGAGCATTAATGTGGATATGCCTATTGATCTTTTCAAAAGTTGTTATTTAGTCTCCCCTGGAGGGCTTGAAGCATCAGTGTACGTATGTTCTTGAGAAGGTGAGCATTAGATAGAAAAACATTCTCTAGTGGGTTCGTGGTCACATCCACATGCATTATTTCATGGTCAACTATGATGACTATTACTGTGATTTGCAAGGTTATTTCTGAGAAAAATGTCGTGTTGTAAAACATCTCTGAGGCATTAAATTGTAAGTCTTTGGGACTGCCTACATCACATTCATTTTAAAAAACATGGTAGATTGGATTCCAAACCTTGGTATGTTCCCCACTACTCATTTAGTGTATGGTAGCACATTCGCAAGGGTATATTTTCTCATTATGCTCAGTAAGGGAGAAGAATGTTAAATGGGTCTGGACATCTAGACTTGGACTGGGTTGGGTCCAAATAATCAATCAGGACACGTTGGCTTGCCGATTTGAGCCCTATGATTGAATTATCTAAGTTGTGTGGCTTGATTTTAATGAGTTTTCTTTAGTAATAAAACAGGTATTCCAACTCCATCCTACACATCCCCTTGCAATATGCAATCACTTCATTAGTTTTGTCATGAATCCTATATTGGAAATTGGTAGTTTTATGATGTATAAGAGATCCATTTATTTTGAGTCCATTAAAAGTATGAAACAACTATTTTACTTTGTACTGTTTTGAGTATAACCACAACAAATGCTTTTATAAATATATGTTTTCTCTCCATGTATCAATGAATAAGAAAACCAAACTATAGAGCACAAGGCTAAGTTATTCCCGACACCTACACTAACCATTCACCTATAGAGACCATTCATGTGATTCTAAATAGAAATGCATGGGGTATTTTTCAATTGTTTGTTAATGAACACCTTTTTTATTCCCCTCTCTGTCATCCTCAAATATATGTGTGTGTGCACATGCACACTCATGAAAGATGATTTTGAAGGGAACAAGTAATAGTTATATAAGTTTTTGGAAAAACTAAATTGGGGAAGAATTAAATCTTCATTAACAAACACGTGATCCAGGATAAAACTACTTTGCATGTTACCTTTAGGAACTACATGTAAGGGCTTTGGTGATGCATGGAAATTGTGGGTCATGAGCGAAAAGTGATAGAATTTTGTGGTGATGAGAGAAATTCTGGCAATGTCAGTGCCCAGAAGTGAGAGGAACATTGAGTTGGAAGATTATTACAAGGATGCTTATAGTGACTATTGTTGCGACTATTGTTGTGATTTGCAAGGTTATTTATGAAAAAATATCATGCTCATGTATGAAATCTTTGAGGAATTCAATGCTAAGTCTTTGTGGATTTCTGAGAGACCTATAGGAGTCTCGGGGTCCCTACTGAGTATTGTTATACTCACCCCTACATGGGCTTTTCCCACACCTATTGTGTCTTGTGAAATGACAGATAGCTTGACTGAGACTTGGGGATCCAAGGATAGACGGTTCTCGAAAGGGATCGATAGACGTGGTGAGCTGTAGTGACGTTAGATAGTGAGTTGTACCTACCCTTCAGGTAGGATCCTCAGTGGGTGATCTTCAAAGCTTGTATTTTCATTCCTTTTGTTGTATGTTTCTTTGAGTTGGGCTTGTGTACTGGTCCCTTTACTATTAGTACTTTTACTCTTAGTAGTGGTGCCTTGTGTTCTACTTTGTGTGTGTACTCTCCCTATGCGCGTACAGGTTTAAAGGAAACGCCTTCCCTTTTTTGGTTACGCCTTTCTGGTGCTAGTCACCAACCCCTGGCCATTAAAAGGTAGGCTTGGGGTAGTCACGACATGAGCCCCGGGAGACAGGTCGTGACATCATTTATGTATTTAGATTAATTTCATAACAAATTTTAAATAATATGAGAATTTAATCTCTCAAATAATGGAAAACTCACATTAAATTTGATCTCATTTTATTTTATAAAGTTTTATTAATAATTATTCCCTCATATCCTATGAAAACTCTCAAACATAACCAAAAAGAATTTATCGAGAACCATCACACCAATTAAGTCCAAAAAAACTTCATTGAATGATGGAAACTTGACTCGCATGTGATAAGACTTAAAAATATTATCATGTAATATAATTACACAATGTTGCTCTCACTTTTGGGTACTGACATTGCCTAAACCCTTCACAACTAGATCATGATAAACCACATCAACCCTATCTTACATGAAATTATCCAATCAATTGGGAATATCACCTCATAATTCTAGCACTTTTTTCTCATCACCCACACTTTTCATTCCTCACCAGAGCCTTTACATGAAATTTAGAAATGTGGCATGCAAAGTAGTTTTACCGTGGATCACGTGTTTCCTAATGAAGACTAAATTCTTTCCCAACTTTGTTATCCCAACAACCTATATAACTATGACTTGTTCCGTGAAAAAATCATTTTTCATGAGCACACACGTGCACACACATATATTTGAGGATGAATGAGAGGGTAATAAATAGTATGTTCATTAACAAACAAGTGATTAATGGTAAAACTACCACATGAGTCGCCTTTTAGAATCACATGAATGGTCTCCAGAGGTGCATGTTTAGTTTAGGTGCCAGGAATAACTCAGCCTTGTGCTCCAAAGATCGGTTTTTTTATTATTTTATACATGGAGGGAAAACCATATATTTATAAAATCATTTGTAGTGGTTATACTTAAAAAAACAGAGGAAAATAATTGTTTTGTACCTTTAATGGACTCAAAAGAAATAGATCTCTTATACATCATAAAAGTAATGAACAATTTCCAGTACATGATTGGTGACAACACCAATGAAAAGATTGCGTATTGAAAAGAGGATGTGTAGAATGAAGTTGGGGTACCTATTTTATTACTAAAGAAAACTAGTTAAAATCAAGACACACAACTTATATAATTCCATCATAGGGCTCAAATCAGCAAGCTAGCGTGGCCTGATTGATTATTTGGACGAATTCCAGTCCAAGTCTGGATGGCCAGACCCATTTAACATTCTTCTCTCTTACTAAGAATAATGAGAAAATATATCATTATAGATTTGATACCATACACTAAATGAGTATTGGGGAACACACAAAGGTTTGGAAGCCAATCTACCATGTTCCTTCAAATGAACATGATGTATGCAGTCCCCAAAGACTTACAATTATATGTCTCAGAGATTTTGTACAACATGACATTTTCCCCAAAAATAACCGTGAAAATCACAAAAATATTCATCATATTCAGACATGAAATAATGCATGTGGATGTGGCCACAAACCCACTAGATAATTCTTCTCTATCTAATGTTCACCTTTTCAAGAACATACGCACCCCGATGCTTCAAACCCTCCAAGAGAGACTAGCCGAAAACTTTGATAAGATCAAAAGACATATCCACATTCATGATCACTGATCCAATGTATATTATTAGTTAGTAATCAAGACATGGGCTCATAGTTGACCAATAATAAATGGTTTCATATAATGAATCCTAATAATGGGCATGAGAAGGGTTAATGACTCATTTATTTAGATGTTATCAATAACACCAATTTATTGACACTTTCACATTCTCATTTTTAGTAGTTATTACTTGACACCATTTATTATTGGTCAACTAAAAGACCACTTCTTGATTACCAAATAACAATATACTTTGAATCAATGATCATGAATGTGGATATCGCTCTTCATTTTCTCAAAGTTGTCGACCAGTCTCCCCTGGAGGGCTTGAAGCGTCAGTGTGTGTATGTTCTTGAGAAGGTGAGAATTAGATAGGGAAGACTCGAGTGAATTCATGGTCACATCCACAAGCATATTTCATGATTGACTATGATGATTATTGTTGTGATTTGCATGGTTATTTTCGAGGAAAATGTAATGTTGTATGACATCTCTGAGGCATTCAATTGTAAGTCTTTGGGGACTGTATGCATCATATTCATTTGAACGAACATTGAAGATTTTCTTCCAAACCTTAGTATGTTCCTCAGTACTCATTTAGTGTATGGTAGAAGATCTACAATTGTATATTTTCTCATAATGCTTAGTAAGGAAGAAGAATGTTAATTGGGTCTCGCCATCTAGACTTAGACTGGGCTGGATTCAAATAATCAATTAGGCGAGGTTGGCTTGCTGATTTGAGCCATATAACATAATTTTTTTTATAAAGTTTGGGGCCAAAGTCTCATTTTATTATTAAAGTAAAGAAAATACATCTTTTAACTGGGTAGAGGGAGACCCATTACATAGCCTGAAGGCCCAGTGGACATGTATCCCATTATATAGCCAGTAGGCCCAAATTTTTGGCCTAAGGCCCATTCTGTGAATAGCAATCTGACTGCTACAGTACCCACCGCCGCTACAGTATCCTGCCGCCACTACAGTACCCGTCGATCAACAGTACCATCACTACTAGAGTACTCCAACTTTATTCTACACATCCTCCTTTCAATGCGAAATCAGTTCATCGATGTTATCACTAATCTGGTACTGAAAATTGGTGGTTACTTTTATGATGTATAAGAGATCTATTTATTTTGAGTCCATTAAATGTACGAACCAACTATTTTCATCTGTATTTGTTTCGAGTATAACTATTGAAAATGCTTTTATAAATATATGGTTTACTCCCCATTTATCAAAGAAAAAGAATTCGATCTGTGGAACACAAATCCGAGTTATTCCTGACACCTACAATAACCATACACCTATGGATACCATTCATGTGATTCAAAAAGGTGACGTGTGATGTAGTTTTGCTATAAATCACTTGTTTGTTAATGAACACCTTGTTTATTCCCCTCTCAATCATCCTCAAATATATATGTGTGTGCGTGTGAACATGTGTGTGCTCATAAAAGATGGTTTTTTAATGGAACAAGTCATAGTTATATAAGTTGTTAGGATAACTAAGTTGGGGAAGAATTACATCTTCATTAACAAACACGTGATCCAGGGTAAAACTACTTTGCATGTCACATTTCTGAATTGCATGTAAAGGCTCCGGTAATGCATGAAAAGTGTGGATGATGACCAAAAAATGTTATACTTCTGAGATGATATTCCCAATTGATTAGACAACTTATTGTAAGATAAGGTTGATGTGGATTATCGTAATCAGGTTGTGAAGGGTTCTCACATTGTCGGTGCCCAAAAGTGTGAGAAATATTGAGTTGTAAGGTTATTTCATGGATTCTTATGGTGGCTATTATTGTGATTTTCATGGTTATTTAAGAGAAAATATCATGCTCTTACATGAAATCTCGGAGGCATTCAATGATAAGTCTTTGGGGACTGCATGCATCATATTCATTTCAAAAGAAAATGGTAGATTGAATTTTAAACCTTGGTATTTCTCTCATACTGTCTTAGACTGGGATGGGTCCAAATAATCAATCAGGATAGGTTAGGCTATAGATTTGGGTCCTATAAGTGAATTATTTAATATGGGTAGCTTGATTTTAATGATTTTTCTTTACTAATGAAACATGTACTTCATCTTCATCCAATGCATCCTCATTGCAATATGCATCCACTTCATTAGTGTTCTCACCAAGCTTGTACTTGAAAGTGGTCGTTATTTTTATGATGTATACGAGTTCCTTTGCTTTTGAGTCTATAAAAGGTATGATTCAACTATTTTATTCTGTATTTGTTTCGAGTACAATCACTACAAATGATTTTACAAATATATGGTTTTCTACCCATCTATCAAAGAATAAGAAAACCAATCTATGGAGCTCATGGCTGAGTTATTCCTGGCACCTACACTTACCATGCACCTCTGGAGACCTTTCGTGCGATTCTGAAAGGTGAAGCATGAGGTAGTTTTGTTATAAATAAACTATTTGTTAATGAAAACTTTGTTCTTTCCATACTCAATCATCCTAAAATATGTACATATGTGGGTGTGTGGACACACACACCAATGAAAGATGATATTTTAAGGGAACAAACCATAGTTTTATAGGTTGTTCAACATTTTTGGGAAAAAATTAAGTCTTCAGTAGAAAACATGTGGTCTGAGGTAAAACTACTTTGCATGTCAGCTCTCTGAATTTCATCTAAAAGATATAACGATGCATGGAAAGTGTGGGTGATGAGGGAAAAATTCTTGACTTCTCAGGTGAGATTTCCGATTCATTGGATAATTTCACTTCAGATAGGGTTGAGGTGGGCTATCATGATCATATTGTAAAGGGTTTTGACAATGTCGATGCCTAAAAGTGCTAAAAACTTTAAGTAATAATATTATAAAAAGATTTTGAAGTCTTATTCCATGCGATTCAAGTGTATATCATGATCAAAGAGGGGTTTTTGGCACTGAATTGGGACTGTGATTCGAGGTTAAATCATTTTGTTGATGATTGACAGTTTTCATAAGATTTGATGGAATGATTATTAATGAAACATCATAAAGTAAAATGAGATAAAATTGAATAAATGTGTATGTTACATTATCTAAGAGATGAAATTATCATATTATTTAAAATTTATTATTCAATGAATCAAAATATATAAGTGAATCCATAGTTGTTAAAATTGGATCAATTGATGAATTGAAAAATATACTAGCTCATAGGATCATTCATTCATTGGTTCTATTGTTAGATCACTAGTTGCATTAGTTATAAATTAAAATAAATAATGCAAACACATACACACATAAATATGCATATACTAATATTATATGTTTAAAATATCATAAATTATTTTAAATAAAATATAATATATAACACATTTAAATAATACATATAAATAGGTAATAAATATTAAGAAACACAATAATATATACTGTTAAAATAATTCAATTGTTTTAAAATTAGTGAAGTATTGTATATTAATTATTATAATATTATGATTTTTTTAATTTTTCTATAAAAATATGTATAAACTGTAAACCTAATAAATTCTCTAGCTTGACCATTAGGTTTACCTGTTTGACATTGATTTTGATGCACTCAAATCGATTCAAATGAACTTACTATTTGGGTCGATTAACTTATTGGTTCACCAGTTCATCAGTCTAATTAGCTGATTGGTTCGATTTTTTCTTTAATACTATGAAATAAGCTTAACTTTTTTTCATAATAAGTTTTAAAAAATACATCGTATTTTTTTATCCAATTTTATATTTGTTGGATTCTGCATCCCACATCGGACTTGCGATCTGATGTGGTCCTTATCATTCATTACAAAAGAACCTCAATGCCTCATTTAGAGAGAACCTTGGGGGTTTGAGTAATCCTACTTTTATCATTCTACATGGTATCAGAGGGTGGTCTATAAACCCGAACCCTCCCACCTTTTTTTCAGCCCTAGTTTTATCCAGAATTCCCCCTGGGGGGCGGCGTCCCACCCCCCCATCTAGGGTTAGGTTTATTTTCTATCGTCCCCCCTCCGTGCCCAGTTCTGTCCAGCCTCCCGGTTCTGTCCGGCGGATCCCTCCCTCATGATGCCTCTATCCCCGGTGTCCCCTACCCGCTACGTGCGTCAACCCCACCCTAGCCCGTGCTTCCCGCTACCCCCTACCAGCTGTCCCTCCCTCCTGGAAAATCGAGCTTCCGATGGCTCCCACCCGACGGACTCCTCCCACAGCATCCCTCCATGCGGCCCCCCCTCCCGACTCTATAGCAGCACCAGCCTCCTGCTGTGACTCCCTCTCTACCTCCCTCCCGTCGATGCAACCTCACAACGCCTCCTTCCCCAACGTCCCCTCCCTGCTGCGCGTGACGACCATGCCCTAGGTCGCACCTCCCGTCATGGATCCTGATCCCAACGAGATATAGTCATGACTCCCGACCCCCTCTCGTCCTGACTCACAGCTTCTTCCTTGATTCCTGCCCGACGCAACTTTTGTGGCCCTCCATCATCATCCCTATGGCTCCCTCCCAGCCTCCCACCTGCAACTTCCGGACCGCCTCCTGTGGAGCTTCCTGACCCACCTCCTGTGGCATTCCCCGGCGTCCCCCCCCTCCCGTGCGAGGCTCCACTACATCGTCATCCCTTCTTACGATTTCATCTAGATCCAGTCTGGGTGCACGTCCACTGCACTGCTTCCCTATGCACCTCGGCTCCGGCTGCATAGCCAGATCCTGTTGATATTTCGCCTCCCTGCGCTCCGCTTCTTCCAAGATGCCCCCTCCATTTCTGCCTCATATGGAAGCTCTGCCTCCACACTAGCCTCCTGCGGCAGCCACTGCCTCCATGTCAGCCCTCCTCCTGTGGTTTCCCGGTGCTCTGTCGACCGGCCCACTCGTGCGGTTTTCCTAGTGACTCTAATGACCATCCCGCCCATGCGATATTCTCGGAGAGTCTAAATATCGGCCCGCCTATGCGGATTTCCCGACGCTCAGTCGACCAGCACCGCCAATGCGGCTTTCTCGGCGCTCCGTCGATCGACACCGCTTGAGTGTCTTGACAAATATTTTTCAGAAGCATCATCCATCTTCATGAGGGGGAGTAGCAACCATGGAAATTTATCTTTGTTTTGTTCTGTTTTGTCTTATTTTATCATCAATCTGGGTATGTACAGCTTGAGGGGGAGTTTTTGCAGTATGTTTCTTGCTTTGTTTTTTCTTTATGTGTCCAACCTAGGTACACCTAGCTTGAGGGAGAGTGTTGGAGTCTGCATACCACATCAGACTTGTGGTCCGTTGTGGTCTTTATCATTCATTATAAAAGAACATCAATGCCTCCTTTTGAGAGAACCTTGGGGATTTAGATCTCACTTATTTTATTATTCTACAATATTCTTCTTATTTTATATTTGATGTAATGCCTTAGCAGCTAACAGCTGTGATCCCAAATCCCTGTTTTTTTACTATTTTTCTTAATAGTCATTTTTTCCTTCAATTTAGGGTATTTTAAAGGAAAATTAGTATTTTTTTTTCTTTTAGGATTTAGGCCTTTAAAGAGAATGTTAGTCGTCCTTTTTAAGAAACTTTTTCCACATTTATAAAATTCTTCAGTGTTCTCTCCTTTTGTGTGTTTTCTACCTAGGTTTCTTGTATAATAGTTCATGTATCTCACTGCACCACATTAGTTTTTATCTGTGTGAGAGAGTTCCTCACTCGCTGTTATCCGATTGCGCTCCTAAACTCGGGTCATCTACCTCGTATGTCACTCAAAACCCAACACAATAGGCAGAGGTGAGCTGCTTGGTGATCAACACACACAGACTATAGGAAATCTATGACTATTAGATCTTCATCCTATGATTTGCACCAAGCACATTGTTGGTGATCAAATTTTAGAGACTAGTGGAGGAATCCTTCCACCTTGGCCTCCTTATGTGTGATCCTCTTTTCGTGATAACTTCCTATGTGCAGCCTACCTAAGTGCAAAACACTTATGTAGGGATCATAAAACAAAAATGAAAAAAATAAAAATAAGGAAAAGGAACCCAGACATGTGTGTGCCCGCCTCTTGCATGTTCCAAATCCAGTGGTGAAAACCAATTTCGTGTGTGACCCACCTACACTTGATATCCTTTCCCGGACGCCCAGTCCCCCTACTGTTCAAGACCCTACCCCTGTTCATGTTGTTGTCCATGCTAGACCCTGGGAGAACTCCCCCTGCCTCTTATCTGCTACACATGGTTGCACCCCACTGCTCATGGCTCTGCCTTCTCCACACACCCATATTCTTGATTCTATTTTTGAATCCCTACTGTACTGCCAACAACACCAAGTTGCATCATTTGTTTCCAGCACTGTCACCCTTCAATTTTCATGCCTAGAAATTTCTAGCATTATCACCCTTCAATTTTCATGACTAGAGATTTTTTTTAATGAAATCCTCTCTCGGTTGAACCAAGCCATTCAAGAAATCATAGAATAAATCCAGGGGTGAACACCCCCTTTTGTGTGTGACCCACCTGCACGTGATAGCCTTGCCCGAACGCCTAGTCCCCCAACTGTTCATGACCCTCCTGTGAACACTAGACCCTGGGAAAACTCCCCCTTGCCCCATATCTACTGCTCATGCCCCCCCCCCCCCCCCCCGCTCATGGCTCTGCCTTCTCCACATACCCATATTCCTGATTCTGTTTGTGAATCCCTATTGTACTGCCAATAACACCAAGCTGCATCATTTGTTTCCAGCACTTTCACCCTTCAATTTTCATGCCCAGCAATTTCCAGCACTGTCACCCTTCAATTTTAATTCCTAGAAATAAAAAAATTAATGAAACCCTCTCCCTGCAGAACCAAGACATTCAAGTAATCATAGAATAAATTTTTTTGTAATACCAAAAAAATTAGGCACAAACTCCATAAATAGAAAAATCAATCTCAACCAACACAAGACACTTTTGGCGATGTTATGAGACATTCATTAGGAAATGAAACCTCATAATGGATCTCATTGTCTATTATGGGTCATGAAGAAATTGTCAAGGTAGTTTGAGTTCCAAAAACTTGATGGGAGGATGATTCAGACTATGGGGAAGACTACATCGAACCACCACGTGAATGATATACTCCTCAAATTAAACCAAATTTACCATCTTTCTATGACATCCTTGATGTGGATTATTTTTTGGATTGGATTGCAGTGGTTGAAAAATACTTTAACTTGATGAATATACCGTATAATCTTCGGATCAAGTATGTGGATTATAAGATCTACAATGAAGCTTCTACCTGGTGGGAACAAAAGAAAAGTTATTATCAATGAAAAGGCATGAATCCAATCCACTTTTATCATTAAATGAAGGTTTCCTTGAACCATAGGTTCCTTCTAAATGATTATGATCAACTGTTATATTAGTCGTATCAAGAATGTCGTAAGGTTCTCGGACCATCCAACAGTACACTCAAGATTACCATAGACTATTGGCTTGAAATAACCTTTAGGAGATGGTGGGTAAATAAATCATGATTTTTATTATTGGATATCATACATAGTGATGTATATTGAGCAATGAGTACACAAGAAATTGGTGGTTATAGGTACTTTTTTACCTTTATCGATGACTTTAGTCGGTATGGTTATGTTTCTAATGAAGCAAAAGTATCAAACCATTGAAAAGTTAATGAGTTTCATAACAAAGTCCAAAATCAAATGGGATAAAATTAAGATTCTCCGATCTAATCAGGGTGTTCAATACTTAAGCCAGAAATTCCCAGATCATATAATAAATTTTTGAATTGATCCAAAATTCAGTCCTCTTGTTGGACCATAATAAAATGATGTGTCTAAAAAAGGAATCGAACTCGGTTAAACATGGTCCAGCTGATGATGAGCCAATGTGACCTTCCTATCTCATTCAGGGATTATGCTCTAGAAACCACAACATTCTTACATAACCGTGCTCCTTCTAAAGCAGGCATAAATGTGCCATATGAGATATGGACTAAGAAGCATAAGAATATGTATTCTATAATGATTAGGGGGTGTCAAGCATGCATACAATGTTTAGCTTCAGAAAAACATGACCTTAAGTCTAAAAAGTGATAATTTTTTTGTTATCCTAAGGAAGATGTGGGACGTGACTTTCATAACCCTACAAAACACAAAGTGTTTGTGGTATGATGTGGTGTTTTCCTTGATAAGGAACACATTAATCTAGGAATCAGTGGGATGAAAGTTGAACTTTGAGAAGTTCAAGACCAAAAAATAAGAAGTGTTCCTAAGATGGAAGTTGAGCCAGATGTGGAAGAACAATTGTCTCAAGTTACACAAGAACCTCAAAGGTCTGGTAGGATTCCTAACGACCCTAAGAGATATGGTTTTCTCATGGAAAATGATAATGAAGTAACATTCATAAGAGATGAAGCTACTTCCTACCACGAAGCCGTTGAGAAATCTGATTCTCAAAAATGGTTAAAATCCATAGAATCTAAGATGGACTCCATGTATGCTAACTATTTTTGGAACATGATGGATTCAACTAAAGGGCTGAGACCAATAGGTTCTAAGTGGGTTTTCCAAAAGAAAACTGACATGGATGGTAGACTTTCTACCTAAAAAACTTGTATGGTGGAAAATGGTTACAAAACAATCAAGGAATTGACTATGAGGAGAGCTGTTCACCTGCAATGATGAAAAGGTCCATTTAAAATTTTTTTATCAAAGAATATCATTTTGATTATGATATATATAAAATGGATGTCAAAATTGATTTCCTTAACAAAAATCTAGTTGAGAATCTTTATATGACATAACCTGAAGGTTTTGATATTTTGAACAAGACTGCCAGGGTATGAAAGTTGCAATGGTCCATATATGGATTGAAGAAAGCTTCTCAGAGTCCGAATATCCTATTTGATGATGAAATCAAAGAGTTTGGTTTCAAGAAGAATGCGGATGATTCACATGTATATAAGCAAATTATTGGGAATATAATAGTGTTTCTGATCTTTTATGTAGATGACATACTACTTATCGAAAATGACAGCTCGTCTCTTCACTTCATGAAGATGTGCCGGGATAAGTGATTCTCGAGTTAAAAGACATGGGTGAATCAAATTACATTCTGAGTATAAAGATATTATAGAGATAGACTTAAAAGTTTTCTTGGACTCATTTGGGACACTTCTATTTTTAATTGTTAAAGTGATTTAGCATGGATAACTCCAAGGAGATTTTACCAGTATTGCATGGAACAAATATTAGCATTATAAGTTGATACTAATCCAATCCTGGTAAGGTTAAATGGATTTTTGTTAATAAAATTATCAATTAATTAAAAACAATTAAATATATGTTCATGGTCTTTGGATAAGTGGATGAGCTATGTGTAAAAATTACACATATGCAAGTTTCCAATCCAAAGATGATGATGAGATCTTAGTCGGGATTTTCATTGTTTCTAAATGATGGAGATACTACTTCCAACAAAGCCACTATAGTGGACTCGATAATAGAGGAAAAATACATCATTGAATTAGATGATACAAATGAAGTTGTTTAGAACAGATATTTCATCTCAGAACTTGAGGATGTTCCTAGAATTCAAGGAGAAATCGATCTCTATTATGATAACAATAGAGATATTGCTCAGGCCAAGGAACCTTAATCTCACCAAAGGACCAAACACATCATTCCCAAATACCATCTCATATTTGAGATCATTGAGAGTTGATGTAAATATTTTTTGGGTGGCTACAAAGGACAATGTAACATATTTTTCGATGAATCCATTGTCGCAATAACAACATGAGGGTTATGTTAGGTCTCTAAGTATTCGATACTTGAGATATTGATTGTAATGGTTGTAAATGAATCATGTTTTTATAATAAAGGGGATCTTTGTTTATAATTCAATCATGTGTGCTCCAAATTTAATTTACATGAATGGTCAAATGATAATATCCCCTCCAAGTTTAAACTTTGAGATGTCTCTAATCAGTGATCATCACAAAGTATTATGGGATGTGATAGTGTGTTAAGATTAGCATGAATAAAATCATTTATTCGTTTAAAAAGGTTGTATATATAATACAACGAGTGGATTGATGAGGTAATAAGTGTATAATTATTACCTGGACGGACCCAAAGTATTTCTCATGGAATGTCATACAGTCATCGATATACTTTGTGGTGTATGCTTATTATCAATCCCCATTATTTGAGGTTGGAAAGACACTTAGCTTGAGAACTTTCATACTTTTGTACCTTTCTTACACAAGTCTAAAAATGATTTTTCTAATCAAGGGGTGGATGGATATGTTGTTGATCATGTCATCCTTTAGAGCACAACCATGATGATATCTGTCCACTTGTATGATGAGTTAAGACATTTGACCCTTTATTCGATTACACTGAGGAAATGCGGGACCATGTTTAGTTGGAAAACTTTTGGTGTGTTTGACTACTTAGATGAGAGACATGTGATGTGCTCATATGTTATATGAATGACCTGTGATGTATTCATTGACTTGGTCAATCTTTTTGAGAGAATCAAGAAGAGATGAGTTGACTTATACTATATTGACATTCTCCATGACTAGTGGTCACTCTGTCATGGATTAAGGGATTATAAAGGCATACATAAGATGTATAGGATACATCTAGTAGTGAACATGTTTGCATAGAGATATGAGTATGTTTTATAGAGATCATATGATATCCCTTAGTATCATGGGTAACACAGATTATTTTCTAGAGGGCTATCTTTGATTATATATATGAAATATAGATTTCATATTTGTTGTAAATACTGTTAAATCCTGTAGGGTTACACAAATGGTGTGAATATGACGCACGCTAGACTTCGGGATACCTCAAGAGAAGGATTACGCTGGACAAAACTTTTTGTTCCACAGACTGGTTTTCTTATTCTTGGATAGATGGGGAGAAAACCATATATTTATAAAATCATTTGTAGAGAATGTACTCGAAACAAAAATAGAAAAAAATAGTTGAATCGCACCTTTTATGGACTCAAAAGAAAAGGAACTCCTATGCATAAAAATAACGACCAATTTCAAGTACAGGCTTTTTCAGAACACTGATGAAGTGGCTGCATATTGCAAGGAGGATGCATTGGATGAAGATGGAGTACCTATTTCATTAGTAAAGATAACTCATTAAAATCAAACTACACATCTTACAAAATTCACTTATAGGGCCGAAATTTGTAGAACAACTTGGCCTGATTGATTATTTGGACTCATCCCACTCCAAGACAGTACGAGGGAACATACCAAAGTTTAAAATTCAATCTACCATTTTCCTTTGAAATGAACATGATGCATGCAGTCCCCAAAGACTTAGCATTTAATGCCTCATAGATTTCATACTAGAGCATGACATTTTTTCTTAAATAACCTTGTAAATCACAGAAATAGCCATAGCAACAGTCACCATAGGTATCCATGAAATAACCTTGTCAACTCAATGTTACTCTCACTTTTGGGCACTGATATTGACAGTACCCTTCACAACCAGATCAAGATAATCCGCATCAAACCTATCTTACATGAAATTATCGAATCAATTGGGAATATCACCTTAGAAGTCTAGAACTTTTCGCTCATCACCCACACTTTCTATGAATCACCAAAGACTTTATGTGCAATCTAGAAAAGTGACATGCAAAGTAGTTTTACCCTGGATCACATGTTTTCTAATGAAGACTTAATTCTTCCCCATCTTAGTTATCCCAAAAACCTATATAATTATGACTTGTTCCATTAAAAAATCAACTTTCATGAGCATGAACACGCACACACACATATATTTGAAGGTGGTTGAAAGGGGAATAAACAAGGTGCTCATTAACAAACAAGTGATTTATGGTAAAATTACCCCATGCGTCCCCTTTTAGAATCACATGAATGGTCTCCATAGGTGCATGGTTAGTGTGGGTGCCTGGAATAACTCAACCATGTACTCCACGGATCGGTTTTCTTATTCTTTGATACATAGAGAGAAACCCATATATTTATAAAAACATTTGTAGTTGTTATACTCGAAACAAATATAGGGGAAAATAGTTGTTTTGTACCTTTAATTGACTAAAAAGAAATGGATCTCTTATACATCATAAAAGTAACCACAAATTTCTAGAACATGATTGGTGACAAAATCGATGAAGTGATTGTGTGTTGCAAGGGGGATGTATATGATGAAGTTGAAGTACCTGTTTTATTAATAAAGAAAACTCATTAAAATCAACTCACACAACTTACATAATTCAATTATAGGGCTCAAATCAGCAAGCCAACCTGACCTGATTGATTATTTGGACCTAGGACAATCCAACTCTAAATGGCCATACCCATTTAACATTTATTCACATTACTAAACATAATGAAAAAATATACCATTGCAGATCTACTAGCATACACTAAATGAGTATTGGGTAACATACCATGGTTTGGAAGCCAATCTATCATGTTCCTTCAAATGAACATGATGCATGCAGTCCTTAAAGATTTATAATTGAATGCATCAGAGATTTCGTACAACACCACATTTTCTTCAGAAATAACGTTGCAAATCACAACAATAGTCATTATAGTCAACCATAAAATAATGCATGTTGATGTGACCACAAACCCACTAAAAAATGCTTCTCTAAATAATGCTCACCTTCTTAAGAACATAGACACACCGACGCTTCAAGCCCTCCGGGAGAGACGTGGTCTTGTAGTTGACCAATAATAAAGAGGAAATATAATAAAAGGTCAAAAAATAACAATATTTGACACCATTTATTATTGGTCAACTACAAGCCCATATCTTGATTTCCATATAACAATATACACCAGATCAGTGAGCATGAATGTGGACACGACTCTTGATCTTCTCAAAGTTGTCGGTCAGTCTCTCCTGAAGTTCTTGAAGCGTCAGTGTGCATATGTTCTTGAGAAGGTGAGCATTATATAGATAAGAATTCTCTAGTGGGTTCATGGTCACATCTACATGCATTTTTTCATGACTGGCAATGATGATTATTGTTGTGATTTGAAAGGTTATTTCTGAGGAAAACGTCATGTTGTATGACATCTTTGAGGCATTAAATTGTAAGTCTTTGGGGACTGCATACATCATGTTCATTTGAAGGACCATGGTAGATTGGCTTTTAAACCTTGGTATGTTGACCAATACACATTTATTGTATAGTATCAGATCTGCAGTGGTATATTTTATCATTATTCTTAGTAAGGGAGAAGAATGTTAAATGGGTTTGGTCATCCCGACTTGGACTGGGATGGGTCCAAATAATCAATCAGGCCACGTTGGCTTGCCGATTTGATCCATTTGATGGAATTATCTAAGTTTTGTGGCTTGATTTTAATTAGTTTTCTTTAGTAAAAAAAGAAGTACCCCAACTTTATCCTACACATCTACCTTGCAATACATAATCACATCATCGATGTTGTCAAAAATCTTGTACTAGGAATTGGTGGTAACTTTTATTATTTATAATAGATCTATTTCTTGTGAGTCCATTAAAGGTACAAAACAACTATTTTCCTATGTATTTGTTTTTAGTATAACCACTAAAAATTCTTTTAGAAATATATGGTTTTCTCTCCATGTATCAAAGAATAAGAAAACTGATCTGTGTAACACATGGCTGAGTTATTCCTAGCACCTAAACTAACCATTCACCTCTAGAGACCATTCATGTGATTCTAAAAGGAGACTCATGTGGTAGTTTTACCATAAATCACTTGTTTGCTAATTATCACCTTATTTATTTCCCTCTCAGTCATCCTCAAATATATGTGTGTGCGTGTGTGCGCTAATGAAAGATGATTTTTTAATGTAATAATTCATATTTATATAGGTTGTTGGGATAAGAAAATTGGGGAATAATTAAGTCTTCATTTGCAAACATGTGATCCAGGGTAAAACTAATTTGCATGACACCTTTCTAAATTTCATGTAAAGGCTCTGGTGATGCATGGAAAGTTGGGTGATGAGTGAAAAGTGTTAGACTTATGAGGTGATATTCCCAATTGATTGGATAATTTCATGTAAGATAGTGTTGATGTGGATAATCATTACCTTTCTGGAAATATCAGTGCCCAAAATTGAGAAACATTGAGTTGTAAGGTTATTTCAGGGATGTTTATGGTGACTATTGTTGTGACTATTATTGTTACTATTGTTGTGATTTTCGAGGTTATTTAAAAATAATATCATTCTCTTGTATGAAATCTCTTAGGAATTCAATGGTAAATCTTTGGGGACTGCATGCATCATGTTCATTTCAAAGGAAAATGGTAGATTGAATTTTAGACCTTGGTATGTTCCCCCATGATTTATTGGACTGGGATGGGTCTAAATAATCAATTAGGTCCAGTTGGGCTACAGATTTGGGCCCTATAAGTGAATTATGTAATATGTGTAGCTTGATTTTAATGAGTTTTATTTACTAATGAAACATGTACTTCATCTTAATTTGATGCATACTCCTTGCAATACACAGTCACTTCATCAATGTTCTCACCAAACTTGTACTTGAGATTGGTCGTTATTTTTATGATGTTTAGGAATTCCTTTGCTTTTGAGTCCATAAAAAGTACGATTCAACTATTTTCTTTTATATTTTTTTGAGTAAAATCACTAAAAATGATTTTAAAAATATATATTTTTCTCCCCATCTATAAAAGAATAAGAAAATATCTATGGAGCTCATGTTCAAGTTATTCCTAGCACCTACACTTAACATGCACCTCTAGAGACCTTTCGCACGATTCTGAAAGGTGAAGCACGAGGTAGTTTTGCGATAAATAAATTTTTTCTTAATGAAAACTGTGTTCTTTCCATACTCAGTCATCCTCAAATATGTATATATGTGGGCTTGTTCACACGCACGCCCATGAAGGGTGATTTTTTAATGGAACAAACCATAATTTTATAGGTTGTTCAACATTGTTGGGGAAGAATTAACACTTCATTAGAAAACACGTGGTCGAGGTTAAAACTACTTTTCATGTTACCTTTTTGAATTTCACCTGAAGGATCTAACGATGCATGGAAAGTGTCGCTGATGAGTGAAAAGTGCTTGAGTTCTGAGTTGAGATTTCCAATTGATTGGATACTTTCATGTCAGATAGGGTTGGGGTGGAATATCATTATCATGTTGTAAAATTTTCTAGCAATGTTGATGCCTAAAATTGTGAAAAACTTTGAGTATTAATATTATAAAAAGATTTTTGAATTCCTATTATGATAGACTATAGTAGAGAGAAAGAGTATTTGAAAAGAATTACCAGAGGATGCTTCAAGAAAATAACATCTCTAACTACTTCAGTTCTACTAACAGAATTTGTTACAAGGACCTGTTGTGGATTCTTCTCCTGGAAGACTTCTCTCTCCCAAGCCTAGGCAAAGATCCTACCAACTGGAATCTCTAGAATGTCAGCCCCAAACTCCCTTCCCTCTATTTATAACCCATCCCAACCAAACAACAAAGTAACTGACCAACTAACTAACAAACTGAAAGCCAAATTACAAAGTTACCCTTGACTGTTATGAACCCCACCCCTCCATTGGTAAGTGTACAACACAGGGTGTCGGTATTGATTTCCCAATTGGCTGCTACCCTACCCACTGCAAAAAGATACCTCCCCTTGTACAACTCTATCAATACCTCCTCCCTGAAAATTCACCTTATCCCTAAGGTGAAAATTATAAAACTGCACTTGTATTACCTTCGCTTCCTCCCAAGTAGCTTCATCTTCAGATCGATCATGCCATTTGATAAGCCATTGTAGTGTTTTCCCCTGAATTATTTCTGCTAAAACTGCCCCTGGATAATCTTCTTTTTCAACAAAATCAGAAGGAATAATTTTTTCTACAGGTTGGGCACCTCTGGCAGCCTTCAATTTAAACACATGAAATACTGGATGTAATATTTTATTAGCTGGAAGTTTGAGCCTCTAAGAAACTGAACCAACACGTCCCTCCACTTCATATGGTCCATAATACCTGGAAGTTAGTTTCGGGTTAATTATAGATATTGTACCAAGCTTATTTGGTCTCATATTAACCCATACCAAATAACCAACTTTAACTTCCACCTCCCTACGATGTTGGTTGGCATATCGGACTATAAGAGGTTGTGCATGCTGGAGGTTTTCTTGGAGTTTCTTTAAAGCCTCATCTCAGTCAACTAGTGCTGCAGCAACTGCCTCAACCACTACCTCACCTCTATCATACTAAACAATATGTGGTGGTTTATAGCCAAAGATAATCTCAAATGGTGTCTTCCCCATAGATGTATGAAAAGAATTGTTGTAACAGTACTCATCCCAAGACAACCACATTACCCATTGCTTAGGATGGTCCGATGAGAAATGTTACACCCCGACCCCTCTAGGATGGAGCCAGTTCATTACTTGTGATATTGGCATGGTTAGAAGGAATGAAAATCCTGAAGGAATGATTAGTTTAGTAGTCTTGAATAAACTATATACATAGATGTTACTCACATTACATTGGAAAAGTTTACAAAATACAATACATAACAAAAACTAAAAACAGCATCCCCAGGAACTCAATAAAAGATCTTCTCTTCATCACCTGTTGAAGGCAGACAATGAAAGGGGTGAGATCAAACGCTTAGTAAGGGTTAAAAATAGCAGAAGCATGAGAAAAGTAATAATTTAATCAAAATCAATATGACATAATCAATATGGAATAGTGAATAAATGAACAACTAATGTCATTAATAAACTGAGAATGAAATTGCATCCACAGATTTTGTCATAGTGAAAACCTCATGGATAATAATAATAACTGATAATGAATAAAGAAAATGCTTATTAACTGGATTTCATGTATCTGGAACATGAAACCATAATACCGTAAAAATGGTTTAGTTCTATAGGTAGAAACCCGTCTGATTTTTGGAAACAAACTCGAAGGGTTTGTTGCTAAACAGTTTTGTTTCATGAGACCTACCGATGCATTGAGGGGATATAGCGGGCCCCATATGCCACTGCATGTCCAAATAATTCTTTATAAATTTATTAAATACAAGATAAATATGACTTTTCAATATTCGTATAGAGTAGAGTATACAGATTCATCAATATTTCTATAATTAAAATAACTTTCCAAGTAAACACCGTATGTAAGATGATATACGGTTTAGACAAAAAACATATCCATGAAATGAGATTGTGGATATTTAATCTAAATATAATTTCAAATGAAAATTGATATCAAATGGGTAGTAGGTACACCACATAAGGATTATTAGGTGCACAATACAAAGTTAGTCACAACGAAAAGGTAGTTGAGACAAAGTCCCTTACCATAATGTAATCAGTCGAATCAAATGACCAGAACATAATAAACATCAAGTGAATCATTGAATAACATGAATATAAATAGAATAATGTTATTATATATCAAATTGCAGTACACATATACCACATACAATAAATAAGTGGTGAACAATGAAAATCTCACCGAAATGAAAGTGAGATGAGAAACCCATTACCTTATGCTCGAGTGTGTTCTTCGTTTGTTTTAATGACCTGAATAATCAAATTTATCTTCATTAATTAATATTTCCAGAACCTCTTATACATGTAATTGATTTATTATAACTTTATTAGGTTCATTCATGGCCCTTTATATGGGTTAAATTGGTTCAATTTTCATGTTTTGGAAGCATTTTCTCCCTTGGGTTTCATGGTTTGTTTACTTGTTTCCACGAATGGAAGTTCATTTGAAACATGGTTAAACATCCAGAATTTTTAATACATATTTTTAACGAAATTTTGGAGATATAAATGATCTTATCATGATTTTGGGTTATATAACATGAAGATGATTCATTAGTTAAAACATTAATGATGTTCGTTTAGATCGTTTTAGTGGTTCTTTGATAATAACAACCTCATTTTGTTTTATAAATTAGAACCATGAGTACAAAAGAATTAAAGAACCATGGGTGATTCATAACACATATATTATAAACTGGTTCAACCATATAAATGGTTTCATGACCAGACTTGAAAGAATTAATGCAAATTGAAATCACATTGTCTACGATGCCGGTAATTCGACACATCACAGACAATGTTTTTAATTATTTTAACATGTGGGGGAAAAGAAGAAGATTGATGATGAATTTCTCATGAAAATGAGAACATACATAATATACAAGATTCTGGAGATTTTGTTCCTCTTTTTTAAGAAGATACGATGAAAGAATAAATAAAGAACTCAAAATAAAAGAATAATTTTGAAATCACTTACAAAAATTCGGCAGCCTAACGGCTACGCAACATGGTTTTAGAAAATATTAAAAAGAGAGGGGACAAGGGTCACGTATCCAGAAATAAATCATAATATAGACTAGATCAATAACAAGAATAAAAATAAGAACATGGTATGGAAACTTGAAAGATATACCACATAAAAGAGAACTTGAAAGGAAAAAAGAAAGAAATTGAGACTTTTCTTACCTTGTAGAGTAACCCCTAGAACATGAAGGTTGGGACCTTGGGGGATTGAGGAAACCTTGGGACGAATACTATGAAGGTAAGGAGACCAGAGATTCGTTTAGGGACAATTTGGAATGAATTCAATTAAGGTAAGAGTTGGTATTTATAGGAAAAGTGAGGTATTGTTTTAATAATTTCCAAGGGACACCTCATGGGTGGTATTTGCAAAACCATGGGCTTGCCCATGCTATTTTCCCATGTTTAAATCCACTTAGGACACCTCACATCTTATTTAACTATACACAAGTCGACCAGATTTATGAAATCATTATTACATCATTAATGATGTCATAAACACACTGAAACTAAAAACTGTATTTTTTACTATTCACTGAAAAATCAACTGTTTCAGAAAAATTCCCAAAATTCACCCTAACCATTTTTCAATGTGTAGAATTAAAATGTGAAATACATTGTTCAAAAATAATTTTCTAAATATTATTAATTTAATTTTTAAATAAATTCATAGTTAATTCGAAAAATAACAATCTTAAAGTGCAATTAGTTTTATTTCTCATTGAAACACTAATTAAGATCACATTATCTTATTACCTTAAGAAAATAAAATAATAATATTATTTACTATTTATATTACTATTCATATTACTATTCATATGGGTATGTTACTATTCACCAAAAATCAAGTTTGTTCTATCAGAATCCAAATGACTTATTGAACACAACTCTAAATGACCATTTTTCGAAATTCAAAACAAAAAAGAGGCAAAGTTGTGTTTAATGGATAGATTAAAAAATTGAATTCTATATTTATTTTCAAAACCTTGGGGGGTTACAAGAAACACCTCAAATAATTCTCTAAGCACCGATTCACAATGCCCCTCATGAGTACAGAAAGTTGTTTTCTCTATGTATTCCTCTTTCATTCTGACTTGGTGAAATCCAGATTTCAAATCCATATTTGTAAAGTATTTTGCCTCATGTAACTCATTCATCAACTCTTCAATCACTAAAATAGGAAATCTATCTGGTATCGTCAATTTATTCAGAGCACGATAGTCCACACACATTCTCCAACATCTATCTTTTTTTTCAGACCAATATTATTGGACTTGAATACAGACTGGTACTACGTCGAATGAACCCCTGCGCTAAGATCTCAAAAACCTGCTTTTCTACATCATTTTTTATATGTTATGTGTACTTGTATAGTCGGATATTGACCAGATCTACCCCATATTTTATTCTGATGGCATGATCAGTTGGCCTCCTAGGTGGAAATCCAAAGGATATCTCAAAAACTGTTCTATATTGGAGCAACATTCCTTACTACTGCAACTGTTGATGTGGTTTCAAATTTGCATCTTCCAGGCCCAGATTTCCAGCACAAATCCACTGCAATCCTTGTACAACACATTTTTAAGCTCCCAAATATTCTTGTAATGATCCAGGAAAATTTGGTGCTTGACAGACCCCCTGTATCAAAATATTCTTCCCTTTCCAAATAAATTCCATAGTCATATTCTTCCAATGCATAGTAACATATCCCAGAGTTTCCAACCATGATATTCCCATTACCAGATTAGGTACATAGGTGTCAAAAACATAAGCATAGATTTCAAATTCCTCTACTCCCAAATCCACTTTCAAGGATCTGCATATTCCATTGGAAATCACCCGATGATCATCTCTCATTCTGATCTTAAAATTCTTAGTTTCTGAAACCCGCACCGTAAGTGATTTCAATATCTGTTTTGAAATAAAATTGTGACTATCCCCACTATCCACTAGAATCATCAATGGAAACCCTCCTATATTGCCTTCCACCAACAGACTTAGGATTCACAGCCTTCCTCTCTTTATACTGGACGACCGTTGTCCCCAACATCTCTATTTCTAGCATATTTCCTAACATTTATTCTTTCTCCACTATTTCATCAGATTCGTCTTCTACCTCTTCCGGGGGCGCCACACATTCACAAACCATGAATTTGAATCCCTTTTCTAGACATCTATGCCCAGGGTTAAACTTTTTCCCACAACTATAACAAATCCACTTAGCTTTCCTTTCTTCAAATTCTTCTCTTGAAAAATTCTGAACTCCTCTCCACCGTGGCTCAAATTTTCCCTTGCTTTCTCTATCTTTCCCTTCTGTAGGAGATACAATTTTCACATCATCTGAAGTCCAACCCCACCCATATCCTCCAGAACCGAACCTCTTGCTACATGGCTCTGGCTGCTTAATGATTCCCTTGACAATAAGCTCCCTCTCTATTCTTCTAGTCAGTGTAAGCAGTCGCGCCTTATTAGGATGTTCAAGTGTAATCACCGAGCTTCCAATTTATTATCTTAATCCTCCTATGAAAAGGATCATGTTCCAGCGCTGAGTAAGATCTGGAATCCACATGGATATCCGCTCAAATTTGTCGATATATTCCTCCATTTTACGTAACACCCCGAGCTTCCATGATACGCTTCTCATTTAATTATGCAGTAGCTTGCATGGTACGCAAGTTCGAGTTCTAACACACCGCGACTAATCAAAGTAGTCGTTATGAATAGTAATAACCAATTTTTAAAATTATAGAAATTTTATATTTCAAAATGGACTTCATTTTTGTATTCGTAATATCGAAATTATCCTAAGTTGAATTTTTTGTAATTTTCTGAGAACTTCCAATTTTTTATGAATAGTGATAAATACTTAAAACAACTTTTTTAATAAAAATAATTTATTGTGATAAATTATACTATTTAGTGGTTTTAAATTATAATTAGAATATATTTTTACCATTTTATCCAATGGTGGTCATTAGAATTAATTTAACATTGAAATTGGACATAAACAATTGCCAATCTTTTGATATAAATTATTTCTTAAAAAACACGCTATTTGTTGTGACAGCGGGAATTGATTATAAAATTAATTAATGAAAATTATATGTTTGTAATTTTGTAAAATATACATCATTTTTGAATTCGGAATATCAATTATAGCTTAGGGTGAAATTTTGGCATTGT
The DNA here is from genome assembly GCA_963277665.1 of Viscum album. Classification (NCBI taxonomy): domain Eukaryota; kingdom Viridiplantae; phylum Streptophyta; class Magnoliopsida; order Santalales; family Viscaceae; genus Viscum; species Viscum album. The sequence continues at coordinate 1,125,635,848 of OY728121.1, forward strand.
TCTGAAAAACTTCAATTTTTGATGAATAGTGAAACCACTAAGTGGAAGTTAAATAACTGATTTTTCGTTTAAATGAAATATTACCACTTCTGTGATTTGATTTTCAAAAATCCGACATACATGGTTGACATTAAGAAGTAAAATGTGGTTCAATGAGATTAAAATAATTTTTTGGTGAATAGTAACTTTTAAGTTCTTAATCGCGATTAGAGGTAATTAGTGTAGTTTAAGGTAAAAATAATGTTTTAATAATATGAGATGAGCTTGAAACTTGTACTACTACTATTGGATGAGTCATGGCCGACCAAGACAACCCATGGGTCAACTTGGGGACCCCATGGAGCCACTTTAGTTAGAAAATGACATAAATACCTTTTATTTAATGTTAAAGTAAAAAATGACACAAACATAAAATGTTTTACTAAAACAATTTTTAAATGGGGTTATACAAGTCATATTTTTGACTATAAATATTAATTGGAAAGATAAAAAGATTTCCTACATCATAGTATTTTTTTTATAATTTTTATACATTAAATAAATTAAATTATTTATGACATCATGATGATGCAGCAATGGACTCATTATTTAACGATTTAAATAAAATGAGAAGATAATGTAAAATCCAAGGCTTACACTTGTCCAAATCCTATTGGATGGGTAGATTTCGAACCCTTATCACCTTAGTCTCGAATTATATAAGTTTGGGACCTCTAAAATCCGAAACTCATTTTATAATAAAGTGACTTTTCTTTACTTTGCAAGAGTGCCCCTCCTCTCCACTTATAAAAGGCCCCCACCTCTACCACCTTATTCACACATTCAAGCCATTTGGCTCGGCCAAACTCTGCCCAAATACTCTCCCAACTTCCCCCTCTTACTCCTAGAAGCCTCACTTTGGGAAGAACTCTTCCTAAGGAAGCCTTTGCCTCAAATCAAAAAGTGTTACCCGTTTTAAAGGTAGTGTTTTCTCTTATGTTCTTTTGTTTTATTTTGCTTCTCCAACCCCCTAAACTCTTTTTATTATTTTCTTTTGTAACAAAACCAGTATCCTAAATATACTAGGATGTTGTTATAAGAAGGATTCGAGCTACACTTACACACACCTACATCTAATGGTTAAAGAACATACTGTTTCTGTGGATGGCGAATTTTTGCCTCATGAAACGATGATTGTTCAAATTCTTTTAACACCTATAATGGTGGCCATTTTGATGACACTATTTTCATATATGATATATATATTATGTTTATGTTCTCCTTATCCTTCTGTATTTCTCATTTATGGCATACTTTATGATTTCCATTATGGGTAAACGCGATAATTTCATTTTAGGAAGTGCGGACTACCACCCCCTCAAAGTGATTTGAATCGTTAATTCCATATGTGGGATGTATAAAGGATGGAGTAAATGGTATTATACATTATATTATACTGGAATTATATTATACCTTTATATAATTATAACTTCATTCCATTAAATATGAAATAGAAATGAAAGTAGCGTTCATGCGTAAGTACGGCTTACCGTCTCCATGAACGGTGCATTTCATTTCTTACCTCTAAATGTCATGTAATATTATGAATGAATGTATATACTGGATATATATGAGATATATGATATCTATATCATGAATATAATTCTGAATATAACGGATATTTCACCACATGAACAACTCGTAATTATAAGGAGTCTATTTTTGACTCAAGTACCAAAGATCGACAAAACGACCGTTATTAACATAAATAATTACATAATGTTCATAACATTGTAATAAGTGATATAAAAGGGATAATGAACTTGAAAAAGGTTCTTAATAAAGTATATATTAACTCTAGTTTATTATTCAGGAGGTTAAAGAACGGTCGAATCAAGTCGGACACAAGGTAAGGGAACTTCTTAACCCAATTTCTATTCTTTGGGTTAATCTCCTACTTTCAAATTATGTCATGATATTATTATGTCCTATCTTGTATTTTTACATTATTTATGTATTTATAGTGAATACACATAATAGACCTACTTTATAAAAAAATTTATCTTTTTAAGGACTTCGTCTCAATCCCCTTTCATTGAGGCATATTTGGTTTTATACACAGCTTTCTTTTATACGGTGTATAAACCCCTTTGAATTTTATGTTTATTCAAAAGGAATATTTTTTATACGAAGCGTTTTGCTAAACGACAAAAGGGAATGTTTTTCTTTCCGTACTTATGCGGCGACAACGACTTCTCTGCCGCCGTGACCATTATTTGAGTTTCGGCTTCCTCTACAAGACATCATTTTTTTTAATGAAAAATAAATACAAAGTTTTAACTTTCTTTTATTTTGGTATTGAAAATGGTTTTGAAAGCGTTTTTATTATATCAATGTGTTGTATTGATATATTGTGATTGAAATGTGGAAATGTTATGTTTCCTTTATGCATGGTTTATGTGATAAAATTATGTTATGGTTTATGATATGTTTAAACCTATTCATACGAGGAATGTATTGGACTTAATAAGTGACGGGTGGAGCCCGCTATAGCTCCTCGATGCATCGGTAGGTCTCATGAGACAACTAGACGTGGAATTGGCTGAGGCCCTTTCCCAATTTGATTTATGGTTTTGGCCGAGGCCTTAATCATTTTAGACGTCTTGGCCGAGGCCTTGACAAAATGTTTCAGAATGTCTGGCATTATACATTCCCTCGTTATGAAAGTGGTTATTGATATTGCATGTGATTATTCGACCAGTAGAATATCCATGTGAAGAAGTGAATGGAATTATCTCATTTTACTTTTTCCATATTATGTTGATGTTCAAGTTTAAAAGGATTTTGTTTTAGTTATACATTGCCTTAAATTTTTATGTTTATTTATGGAAGCTTCTGCAATATTGTTATCCTTACTGAGCATCTGAGCTCACCCCTTTCAATGTTTTAATATTTTCCAGGATGTGAAGAAGTATTTTATGAATGACCTGCAGGGATAGTCAGAAGAGGATATGAGTGTGGACTATGGAGACTTTGTTATTTTAGTTTTTCACTTTATGATGTAATGTAACATTTACAAATGTATCTAGTGTTTCCAAGGCTACTAAACTAATCGGTCTTTCGAGACTTGATCTTTTGTGATCATGCCAATGTTACGAAGTAATGCACCGACTCTGGGTAGCTGGGGTCGGGGCGTTACATTGTACCTGTCTGCCGAAGCCCCTTTAATTAAATGACAGGATCTTCTTCAGCTACACTACCATACCTACCATGCAACTCTTCTTTCAACTGTGTCCAGGAGAGTTCAGCACTGGTTGACTTTAAAGAGACCATCCAGTACTGATCTACTCCTTCCACACACAATTTTGCCATTGGAACCTTCAACTCCTCTCATGTTTGGTGAATTAAGAAGTAAGTTTCTGGTAGAGTAATTCATGATACCAGATCTTCTCCCAAAAAAACCGGCATTTCTACCTGTCTTGAAACTGCACCAAACTATACCCTTCCTTCGATATGATATTCACTCCCATTCATACATTGTCTGCTTCCTTTCCTCATTATTCCCCCCTACATCTGAGTTCTGCTTCCGCCTTCCTCAGATAAACTCCCTTTCCTATCATCCAGAACTAGACTTTCAGTTTTTCCTTTCTCGAGTCGTGCCATCGCTATGAGGAGCTCCCGTACATCTGATCGCAGCTCCAAAACTAAAGATTCCAGTTCTTTTATGGTATAATTCATGTCTATGACCATTGATTCTACATTTTTCATCCGATTATCCATTCGTGTGGGCATACAATGATTTTGGAAGGATTCAAACTGATGTTTTCAAGATCTTCTCCCTTCTAGTTTATCTCTCTAGAAATCTCTCTCTAAACTCTCTCCAGAAAATCTCTCAATGAAAGCACCAATTGATAGAATGTAGTAGAGAGAAACAGTATTTGAAAAGAATTACGAAAGGATGCTTCAAGAAAATAACAACTCTAACTACTTCAGTTGTACTAACAGAATTATGTTACAAGGACCTGTTGTGGATTCTTCTCCTGGAAGACTTCTCTCTCCCAAGCCTAGGCTAAGAACCTACCAACTAGAATCTCTAGAATGTCAGACCCAGACTCCCTTCCCTCTATTTATAACCCATCCCACCAAACCAAAAACTAACTAACCAACTAACTAACTAACTAAAAGCAAAATTACAAAGTTACCCCTGACTGTTATGAACCCGACCCCTCCTTTGGTAAGTGTACATCGGCTGCTGCCCTGCCCGCTGCAAGAAGATACCTCTCCTTGTACAACTCTATCATATTCCATGAAATTAAAGTGTCTATCATCATCAAAGAGGGGTTTTCACTCAATTGGGACTATAATTCTAGGTTATAGAATTTTGTTTATAATTGAGGGTTTTCAAAAGATTTGAGGGAATAATTATTAATGAAACATAATAAAATAAAATGAGATAAAATTGAATGTCTGTTATTTTATTTGAGAGATGAAATTCAAATATTATTTAAAATTTATTATTAAATGAATCAAATTACATAAATGAACTCCATAATTTTTAAAATTGGATCGATTGTTGAATTTGAAAATATACTAGCTCATAAGATCATTCATTCATTGGTTCTATCATTGGTTCACTAGTTGCATTAAATCAAAATTAAAATCTAAATAATTCAAACACATACACACATAAATATGCATACACAAATATTATATCTTTAAAATATCATAATTAATTTTAAATAAAATATAAGATATATCACATTTAAATAATACAAATAAATAGGTAATAAATATTAAGAAACACAATAATATAGACCGTTAAAATAATTCAATTGTTTTAAAATTAGTGAAGTGTTCTATATTAATTATTATAATATTATGAATTTTTTAATTTTTCTATAAAAATATGTATAAATTGGAAACCTAATCAATTCACTAGCTTGACCAATAGATTTACTCATTTGACATTGATTTGGATGGGCTCACATCAATTCAAATGTAGTATTTATATTTGGGTCGATTAACTTATTGGTTCACCGATTCATCAGTCTAATTGGTTGATTGGTTCATTTTGTTCTTTAATACTATGTAATAAGCTAACTCTTTTTCATCACAATTTTTAAAAAATGCATCGTATTTTTTTATCAAATTTTAGATTATTTTTATTTTATATTTGATGTAATGCCTTTGTAGCTAACACCTACGGGACCAACTCCCTGTCTTTTATTATTTTTCTTAATGATCATTTTGTCCTTCAATTTAGGGTTTGTTAAAGGAAAATTAGTCATTTTTTCTTTTAGGATTTAGGCCTTTAAATAGGATGTTAGTCATCCTTTGTAATAAATTTTTTCCAGATTTATAAAATTCTTCAGTGTTGTCTCCATTTGTAAGTTTTCTACCTAGGTTCCTTTTATAATAGCTCATATATCTCACTAAACCACATTAGTTGTTATTAGTGTGAGAAAGTTCCTTATTTGTCGCTATCCAATTGCGCTCCATAACTCTGGTCATCTACCGCATATGTCGCTCAAAACTGAGAACAATAGTTAGAGGTGAGCAGCTTCCTGATCCACACACAGATCGTAGGAAATCTATGACTATTCAATCTTTAAACTGCAATCTACGCCAAGAACATCACTAGTGGTCGCCTTCTAGATATGACTGGAGGAACCCTACCACCTCAGTCTCCTTATGTGTGATCCTCTTTTCATGAGAACTTCCTATGTGCAGCCTACCTATCTAAGTGAAAAACACTTGTGTTGGGGTCATAAAACAAAAATGAGAAAAAAAAAGAAAAATTCAAAGGAAAAATAACCGAGACATGCGTGTGCCCTCCTCTTGTATGTTTCCATAAGTGAAATTAATTTAATGTATAATTCATTATATAAATTTTTGAAGTTTATGGGCCTTAAATAATTTTAAAAAATTGTTTTTTTAGAAGAATTAATTTGGTTATTTAAATGTCCAAAAAATGGTTGTTAGTAGATAAAAATCAAACACACATTTTCTAAACTCTTTTTATTGGTAAAGGTCTTGGATATTTGTAAAAATGTTTCCAGGTCATTGTGCAGCTTGAACTGGCATCTCCGAAGAAGCTGTGATTCTTATTGCATTTTTTGTCCCCCTCCCAATGATAAACAATGATTTGATTGCGTTCATTGAATCTTAGGTGATAGAAATGTTTGAAATACATTTGAGGATAATATTATAAACCATCAACTAATTCACCGGTCATATACCATTAAATTTTGGTATGTAGAAAGTCTCGGTGCACTTTAGAGTGGAAGCGACAGAAAGTATGTACTATGAGGCACTGTGTTGGATCAAGGATCCAGTCTACGTCTGTTTCACCACCATCAAGTCACTGCTTCAGAAGATCTAGAGTGCAGACATGGAGATCATCAAATCCCAATACCATCTAGCCATCTTATCGGTGAAACACTCTCTCCCTCATCCCTCTACCTCCTCTCGCTTCTTACACCCACAGGTATTGCGAACTATTAGGGGACATATGCCAAACCCTGGAGTTGGCCATGCACTAAAGGTTGTGCCATTTGTTTGGTCATTGGGTGGAATTTCTTACATCAATATAATAATACAAAAGTTATGAAAATGAAAACATATAGGTGATAAATATGTGAATGGAATATTAGTGATGTTGATGTTATTTTCCTTGGAGAACCAAAAAATAACATTATAGTGGAAACTACACACAAAATTTATGAAAGGGTTACAAGATGTTGTCATATATTCAACCTTAAAAATTTATTATTTTATCAAATATTTGTTATCTTTTTTGAAATTAAATGTGTTTTTATATATTTATATATATCAAGCATAATAAATTTATTTATGAGAAACATGTGTGTGTGTGTTTGAACACAAACCCCAACCCACCATTGAAATCCATGAATTCCCCAATTCAACCCTCCATCCATAAATTGATAGAAATACATATATATGTATATATATGTGTTTCTTTTAAAAATAAACATAGATTGATGAAATTAAAACCTACCCATATAAAAGAGTAATAACAAAAATAAAACCCATACTAAGGGTTCTCTTAAAATAGAATAGCATAAAAAATAAAAAAAAATAAAACTAGAATATTAAAACATGATTTAAAATAAATTCTATTATTCATTATGAAAATATAGATTTGAACACAAATAAACACAATATCACCCTTACAAATTATGTTTTAAAATTAATCCCTTACTACAGTTTATCTAAATATAGAACATAATTATAAGAAAATAAATATTTAAGGAGCATCAGAAAATTAAAGCATAATTTTAATAAATAAAATCACATACTTAAATTGTAGTGAAGAAACGTATGAAAAATATTCTTTCCTTGGACACTCACCAGACTACAAATTGGTTTTCCCCAATTGAAAATACACGTCAAAGTGTTTTATAGAAAAAATTCAGATGGTGATATAAATAAAGAGCTCAAGCTTTAAATAAGATTCATCCGAAATGTAAATATGAGATTGGAGACACAGAGAGCCAACAGGATATAAATATGAGATTGGAGAGAAAATTCAGATGGTGATATAAATATGAGATTGGAGAAACAGAGAGTCAACAGGATATATAAATAAATTTTATATTTGAGAAATCTTGAAATAAGATTCATCTGAAAGAAAACAACATAGAAAAATTGACATAAACAATATAAAAATGCAGTATAATTGACATATGTGGTCCAAACGGAGCATTATCTATTCATAATTTAAAATCAAATCGATTTCCAATAGGTGAACAGAACCAGAAACAAATTTTGCAGATGGAAATTGATGAAAAAAACCAAGAAACAGAGAACTTGTGATGAAGCAAAAAGTATAAATCAAGATTAGATTTAGATATGGAAAATCGGACACCTAAAAAGTAAACAAAGACCTACCTCGCAGATCTCGATAAATTGAATCCCTCACCGCTCCGAATACCAATGATAAAACCTTGAACAACGGTCAGATCCCTTCATCAATACTCAGACCACACACATCGGCAGCTAAAGAAACCAGATCAACGACCACTCCCCAAACCTTTCTCAGCAAAAACCACTACAGCTTTGGTCGAACTCCCCATCTGAGCTTGGTGCAATGGCATCATCCTCAGGCCTCTGCTTCAACCCCATGACTCATGGCTCAGCTTCCTCTCCCCATTAAACCCTATGTGCAAATCCTAAATAGCTGATGCCTCACGTCTTATATCCACTATTCCCAATTTCCTATTTTTATTTCATTTATTATTATTACTTTTTTAATTCTCGTTTTATCATTTTTTATATTGTTTATTTTGGGTTTCACGTTTTCTCACCCTTTACCTTTTTTTACTATTTCTTTTTTTCCCACTTTCCAAAGTCATCACCCAATTTTTTTATTCAATCTAACATTTCAACTTATCATTATTTCATTTTACCATTTTTTTAAACATTTTACAATTCAAGTAATATTTATATATAAAAAAATCATTTTTTATTAATATAATTTTATATATATATATGTTTCTTTTTTTATAAGTATAATTTAGTCAAATATATATATATATATATATTTCTTTTTTTAGTAAATAAATCAAATAACATTTTTTTAAACCCATATATAAAAGTGTATTTTTTGTTGCAAAATAATTATATACATTTATAAATTTTATAAAACTAAAACACAATATATTTTCATATATTTATAAAATATATTGTAATTATATTAATTTTCTAAAGATAATGTTTCCCCTTAATTATTATTATTAATATTATTATCATTAAAATATTCTATTAAAAAACCTTTTTGATAAAAATAAATTCTATTTTACAAAAATAATAAAAATAGTTACTTTAAAATATTCTTTCATACAAAGAAAACAAGTATTTGTTTTTATAATAAAGTTGAAAACTATAAATAATAAGTATAATTAATTATAAGTTATAATTAACTGATAATCAAATTAATTAAAACACTTAATTTCAATTTTTATTTTTAAAGAAAATCATCTCAAAAATGTCATTAGTTTTTTTTGAATTATAAATTAATCAATCTGATAAAATATTTATATAATAAATCTTAGTTTGGAATTTCTAGGATGTTACAGTTATCCATCGTTCATGATTAGATTTAATATTTTAAGCAAAGAGTGTTGTGTATCTCTAGTGATGGGACCAAGTTTTCCTTTGATGGGAAAAAGTAAATCCAAGCAGTATAGGATGGACTTATTCATACGAGGGTCGGGTCGATTACTCGTCAGTTGGATTGCCTAGACATCAGTGAAGTGGATGTCATGAGTCCATAGTTTCTGATAGTAGTGGCACAGTTGTAGTAGATCCAGCGAAGGTTAAGCTAGTTCTTTCTTGGGATCCACCCAAGAGTGTTACTGAGGTGTGGAGTTTCCTTAGTTTGGAAGAGTAATATCAGAGGTTTGTACCCAACTTCTCCAAAGAGGTAGGACCCTTGAAGGCTTTGACATGAAAGGGGCATCCTTTCGTGTGGACGAAAAAGTTACGGTAGTGTTTTTAAGAGTTGAGGTTGAGGTTGAAAAGTGCTCCCATCTTGATATTTTCATAGGAACGTGTTGAGTACATTGTGTTTTGCAATGAATTGGGAACTAGTCTTGGTTGTGTCCTAATTAACAGGCAAATAGTGATTTCCTTAGGGATGTGTTTTTTAAATTATTTTTCCTTTTGTTCACAACTATTTTTATTTTCATTCATGTTTTTTTAAAAATAGGTTAGTGTTGGTAAATTTAATAGCTAGAAAGTTGGGGAAGAAGTAAATTTTAGAATGTTCATAATTTGAGAATTTTTAAAACATTAACAATCAAGTTAGATGATGATTTTTTATCTTAATGTCTTTAAAATCAAGAAAATATCATGATTCATGATTTAAATTAAAGAAGGGAAGTTGATGTGTTTTAGACATAGCGTATCAAACAAAATCACATGAGAATAAAAAGTTGTTGGAAGGCTAGAAGTGTAATTTTTTTAAAAAGTATGATTTTTATGATCAAATGATCCATTAGACAAACCATCAGATTATGTTTTTGGTAGAATGTCTGAGCTTGTGTAATTATTTATTTTACAAAGAATAAGAAGATGTTTCCCTTACTCTATCCACTGGACGAATCAGAAGAGAATAATTAGATAGTGAAAATCGGTCATAGTAACTGTACAGACATGATTGGACATGATAGAGTTTATGAGCTTAAACATGGGGATTTTTTTATTCAAGGGATCCGATATAGATTATCAAGCAATTTTTTTCTTCAGAAATCTAGAAGTGTTGTGGTTGCTGAGATCATTATATTTTGACAAATATAAAATAAGTAGAAGATTTATCAAATGATTTATTGATTTAAATTTATTAGATGAGATATTGATGCGAATTTATTAGATGAACTATTGATTCTGATCCATCATATGATATTTTTTACCAATTTATTGGATATATAATTTTTAAGAATCTCTAAAGTTGTTGCTACTAAGTTTCTATAGTTTTGAAAAAATAGGGAAAAAATGCATTAACTCAAGAAATTAGATCTGAATTCCTAATAAAACACAAAGGGAGAGAATAGGTTTGTAATTAGATATATTTATTTGGACTGATAAAGAGTAAGATCTATTTGAGTTTCTACTAGTCAGATATGGAGTAGGGAACTGAAGTCTTTTGAATTTATAAAAATATAGTCATCCATTTTTAGCCAGCTTAGAGAAATAGACTGTGAATATTATTTCTGGTTTTTTGAGGATGTTTTTTTTATCTTAAATGGGTCAAGAAAATTTAATATAGGATGAATCATTTTGAAGTTGTATAGATTTAAAACTATGGTTATTGAATTCCCATTAGAATTTTTTCTACCAAGTTTGTTATGAAAAGTATTGAGTTTTCACTAGATCCTTATTAGTCTGGTTGAGAATATTTCATGTGGACCAAGTGGACCAGAATGATGATTTGTTTTCAAAAAAATCATTTCTGGATAGATGTTTTGTAAGAAACTTTTTGAAGTACAAAATTTAGATGATTCCATGTTTTTTTCATCCATGTGGTTTTGTATCTTATTTAAAAGTATGGAAATTTGATAAATGTTTATATGATTTGAAGAGATTCAAATTTAGTCTATAATACTTGAGAACAGTCAAGAACAGTATAAATTAAATTCAAATGAATATGAAATTAAGAGTTATGAAATTTGGGTGAGTGGGAAAATGAAATTTTCCCTCCCTTACTATTTATTTGAGAACCTATAAATAGAGGTGCATAATATATTTTTTTGTCACTATTTAGAGAGAAAAAGGTTGAAATGATAAAAATATTTGTGTTAGAGGTTATTTTTTCCAACGAATGTTATTTTCTTGTTAAATAAATTTTTCTAGATATAAAGTTCAAATAAGATGATCTGAAAGAGGTATGTTTAGACCACCATATAAAGGGAATTAGTCTGAGTTTTTTTAGTAGAATTTTGAGAAATTTAGTTTTGTTATACAGGTAGACCAAAAAGTTTTGAAATAGGTGTAGGTTGATAATAAGTGAATCAGGTTGTGACAATAAAACTAATTATATTGGACGAAGGACATCAGACATAGTAACATAAAACTAACTTTCCAAACATACCATTTTAGTGAAAAGTGTTTCAATGTTCATTAATTTTTTATGGCACAAATTTTTCAATTAAAATATGTAAACTGATGGGAGTAAATAATATGTTTCCTATTAGGAGAGAGAAGTTTTCTAATGATATTTAACACAATTTTTATTCACTTCTACAAAAACACTAAATTTACATAGACAAACAGTGGTGGTTATGACAATGATGCAGATTCTCACACTGAGGATGAACCATTAAAATAATATGTTCCATGTTTAATTTTCTATTTTTTCATGAATTTCAATTTACTAAAAAATTTTATGAAAAAAACTCCAACAATTTTATTGGGTTAAGTTTCTTAAAGAATAAATTTACAAAAATACTATCATTGATTCAACCCCTTCTCACTAATCCAAAGATCCTTAGTAAATTCAAGTGGTATTAGAGTGAGGTCCCCAATATCGAACCCTTATTTTAGATAATGTTGATTCTATAAATAGTAGATAAATATTGGCTTTTGATAGAAAAAATTATCATAGACAGAAAAATATAATGATTTCCTATATTCTTTCACATTTCTTCAAGGCTGTTTATGCCGCTACATATGGGTTCCCACCCATTAATAAAGATTAACTTATGAAATTTGATAACAAGAGAAACATAAAAGTTGATGGAAATTCCATAAATTCTATTATCATGTCTCTGTAAGAAAATTTTTATATGAATTTGATGGGTTTCAAAAGAATAAATATAATGTGGGAAAATATTAAAAGTATTATCAAAGGAAATACTAATGTGAAGGAAGTAAAGCCAAAAATCTAGCATAGAAAATTTGAAGAAATAAGACTGGGAGATGAAGAAAAAAATGATGAGTACTTCACCAAAGTAAATGATTTTTTTTGTAATACCAAAGGATTCATATATGTGTCAGAAAATTATTAGATTATTAATAAACTCTTGAGAAAATTTATAGTTAGATTTGATTCTAAAATATTTTATTTAGAAGATATGGATGATTTATATCTTGATTAATTTCATATCTTTATTGCTTTCTATGAAATGAAAAATCTCCACCATAAAAAAAATAAGACCAAAGATTAAATGGATTTTGATGCAATGAGAAATATGAAAATTTAAGATTCTAAAGATGTTGATCCTTAAGAATATAAGGATTATTAGTATGATGAGTTGAATGAAAAAATCATGTCTCTTATTTACAAGAACTAACTAAATGGAAGAGGAAAATATGGAGGAAAACTTCCTCCCAAATGTATTGATTTTGGTAGAATCTTGTTTTTTTCTACAAATTGATCCAAAAAGAAAAATAGCGAAGTCGGAGATCATTATAAAAAAATCCACGGAAGGAGTTTAATAAAGCTTCCAAGAAAAAAAGTATGTACACTAGTGCAAAGAAGATTTTTTATATAAATAAAATAAGCACGACATGTACGAAGTTTGAATCTGACTTAGATGATATTGATTCATAAAATTATGAATTTTTAGAAATAAGCATAACATTTTTTTTACTGTTGATAAAAATGAACATTCCTCAAATAGTGAATATACTTTCCGATATTTTTAGCTCAGAAAAGAACATGTTACACATATTGAGAAAAATAAAACTCTAAATAAAGATATTAGAGTGATGATGAATGATAGTGGAAAAGTTATTGAAGGAAGACAATATATTTCTAAAAAAGAAAAATAATATATCTATGAGATCTTAGGATACAAATTAATAATTTCTAAATAGGGAATGATGTTTTAAGTACTTAGTAATAATTTATAAGCTAAGGAATATGAAGTTAATAAAACTCGATAAAAAATCCATGTGGCTGAAAGTATGTTAAGAAAGTTGAATGAAAATTTTAGAAAGAATTTGGATGTAAAAGTGAAATAATATAATTCTTGGGAAATAGATCATTCCAAGAATCATTAGACTTCTCCTCGTTTTGAAAATAAAGTTTTATCTAATTATTATAATATAATAGGTGTTAATAAAATTATTGGGAAATATTGGGTTGATAAGGCATGCGAAAAATATATCACATCAAAAAAAGTTGAAATTAACCCCAAAAGAAGGTTTCCAAATTCCCAAAAGAAACTAATTTTGAAATTTTTTATGAACCTCAATAATATTATTACGGGGAAAGATCATAATTATATAGAAAACCAAGATTTATTTATTCTATTGGTGTTGTTTAATTTATTGACACAATGATTAAAATTGATGGAATAATTTTTCACTTCCAAGAAGAAAGTATGAAAAAAAGGGTAGCAATGGTGGAAACATAATGAGTTAAATTACTAAAACAAAAAAATTTGTAAAAATGAATTGTCATGATGTTATAAATGTTCCAATGAAAAATTAATTTAAATGTCTGAAAGAAGTATGTGGAAGAATTTACCAAGTTGGAAACCATACTGAATAATATATGAAAATTATTATATGGAAATGTTCTCATGATAAAAATAAAAGGAAACTCAATAGAAGAAAGTTGAGGAAAAATAATTTGTTGTTGAGAGAACCTTAAAAGAATAAAAAAGGAACAAACAATGGATTCTTGGTATTAATTATTCTTTATAAATGATAGAATATTTGAAAATCTAGAAAGATGTTGAAAATCGATATGGGGGAGTAGTTACCTTTCATAATGATATTTCCTTAAAAATAAAAGGAAATAGATGAACTAAAATTGAAGTAGAAAAGTTTTAATACAAGGATGTTCTATTTTTTATGGGATTAAATATAAATTACATAGTGTGAGTATACTTTGTGATGATGGAAAACAAGTGATATTGGGAAAATATTTTTATATCATCAAAATTATAGAAGTTGGTAAATTCTTAATCAAGGGAGAAAGAGTAAGTGGAAATCCCTTTTAGATAGGAGAACATTACAAATTCCATTACTTGAGTGATAAAGTTCAAAACAATTTGTGGCATCATAGACATGGGAATCTTGGTTATATGATCATGAAGAAACTTTTAAATGTTTATTCCATTAAAAAATTTCCATCATTGAATAGAAAGAAATATTATGTTAGTATAACTTTTCAAAAAGGAATGATGGTCAGTAAAATCCATAAGAAATTATAAATTCATTCTAGTCAGCCTCTTGATCTTATTCGCTAAAATTTATGTGGTATTATTAGAAATCAATAAAAAATGATATTTTTAATTTACTATTTTTATTGATGATTTCCTCTAGATGACCAATATTATTTTTATAAATCTTAAGTCAAAGGTAGTAGATATTTTAAAAGTATTCAGAAGGGAAGTTGATAGAGAAATGGGAGGTTATATAATAAAGTTGATAATTGATAATGGAAAGGAATACACATGAAATTAATCGAATCATATTTGAAAAAACATAGAATTTAACCATAGTAAATTTCCCCTTACACCCATAAAAATGGATTTATAGAAAGGAAAAAAGAAGTTTAGTGGAAATGGGAAGAAGCATGTTAGAATAATATATCATTCAACATTTTTATAGAGATAACACATTAAATTTATTGTACATATAAAAAAGAAGTTTGTTAAGGTGGTAATCAACAAGATATCCTATTAAATTTGGTATACAAAAACTATTAGTGAAATATTTCAAGGTTTTTGTAAGTTTATGTTCACTAAAAATAAAAAATTTAGATCTTGTAAAATTTTATAAAAATGTTGAGGATGGAACTTTCATGGGTTATTCACCCAAAGAAAGAAGTTACAAATGTTGGAATAAACTTATACAAAAGTTGGTCGATTTCTATAATGAAAAAGTTATTGAAAATCGATATTTATTAAAAAAGGATGTTAAAAATATTGAAGAATAAAAATAAATGATTTACAACAAAATTAAAAGTGAACCAAAACATTTATATAAAGATTTATAAGAATCATGTTATGAGTAAAGTAAATTTTGAAAAGAAACTTTGAAATTTACTAGTTTATAGAAATTGGTTAAATTTGGAAATATACTTCGAAATAAAAAATCTATGATTCTAACTTAAATAAGGTAGATATTATAAAATTAGACAAAGAAAAATTCAAAAAATGAACAATAATCAGTTTCTGAAGTAGTAAATGTTACATCCTTAGTTTTTAAAAACTAAAAAATATATTCGATAGCGTACAAGATACACCACATTAAACTTAAACAAAAATATATATATTATTATTTAAAGGTTACCATTAAACTAGGTTTTTTCATGGTGGGAACGAATAGTATTAACTGAATTACGAAAATATGTATTACACATGTATATATAGTTATTTATTTGGAGACCAATTAATAATAAATGAATGCAAAAAAAAAATTAAAATTAAAGGAAATATTTTTCAAAAAAACTATTTAAATATGAACAATTGTGTTTTATACTAATAAATTTTAAAATCACCCTTGTTGGATTATATAAATTTAATATATCTATAATATATTAAATATAATTTTTAAAATTAATATTATTTGATTTATAGACTTGATATATGAACAAATTCAATTTTACAGATAAAAGAGGTATTTGTCGAAAAAGGCATATTTTTCGCCTTTTCATGGAGCACTAGATTTAAATATATTTTTTTGACAATTTTATAAATTATATTTGACCAAATAATCTTATTAATTTAAATTATAGTATCAATATTTACTTTGGTTTATTTTTTTTGGTATTTTTCTGATAAGTATTATTTTTTAATGAATAATGAAAAATTGTGAATTTTATTTGGAAATTTTATTTTTATATAATTTATTTATATAGATAAATTATGTTTTTAGATTTGTTTTAAAGAAAATTTAGTTCAATTATATGTAAATTATGCTAATTTAGGTCATTTTAATAGATTTTACACTAGAATTAGATATAAAAACATTTCATGCTTTTGAATATTTCACTTTAAGAACCCGTTTTTTCATTTTGACTAATGGATTAATTTTAAATATATTTTTTCCAATTATGTTAACTGAAATTGGAAAAATGGATTCCATTTTTTGTATCAAAAGTTTCAAATTAGTTTGTATGGTCAATTTCATTTTTATGTATAAAACAGATACAATGTTAAAAAAAGTTATTTATTGCAATAGAGGTAAAAAATGAAACATGATTAAGTTAAAAGTGGAAAAAGATTAAAAAACCTAAAAATAGAACATTTAAAGGTTTTTTGGCTTGTTTATCGACCCTATAAAACCTACATAATATTAATATATATCCAAATATTATGAATTTAATGCCACCTCAAAATGGATGACTTTAAATATAAAATATTCATTATTTAATCACTTAAACCCACCTCTCCTCAAGTATAAATATCACCCCTCACCACCCCATTTCAACCCTAAAATCCTTCTAGCTCCAAATAAATCTTACCAATACTCCCATACTCACTATAAAAATTCCTAAGTGATTATGATCTTACCAAAATATTAAATCCAAGGTCCTCAAGGGTCTCTAATGGATGTGATATTTAAGAGGTAATTTTCCCAAAGCACCTTTCTTAATTTTTTTTCTTTTTCTACATTATTCTAACATTGTTAATTCATCAATGGATGATAACTATAGAATAATATAAAAAATTCAGTGTTTTGTTTCTAATGAAATGTATCATATCCATTTCATTTCTCATCTCCTTTTATTCAAATAAATGAAATTATTGTCCAAGGTATATCACATAATCGCCTCTATGAATAATGTTTGGTTGTTTTTTCATTACTTCCTTCACTTATAGCCTTAAAACTATTTTTATGGATAAATTATATTTTAATATTTTTATTATAACCTATTTAATATTATTTAAGAAATATATAATCATAATAGTAAACAAAATTAAACTAGTTTAAGGTGTTCAGAAAACCGCCCAAAAATAAACTACATGTTTATCATTGACATTTCATCTAATGAATCATCCTCATGTAAGAAATAAAAATGATATATGGGAAGATTTATACTTCTAGAAGTAAATTAATACTATTTCATTCCACTTATGGATATTTAATATAATTTTTACAATAACATCCATAATTTTAAACAAATGAATCGATCATAAATCTCTGAAACAAACGCACCTAAAACTACAAAAATAATGAAATATTATTAATGAAAAAGTCGTAAAATGATATAAAATTGTTATATAAGGTACTATAAATATGAATTTATTTCTATAATGAGTTAATAGCATTCTTTAAACCATTATACAGGAGGCTTGAACACGTTTTAAGGAAATCAAACATTAGGTAAGAGATTTTTTAACACAATTTCCATTCTTTGGATTAAACTTCTACTTCTTCATTATGTCGTGATAATATTGTGTGAGAAATTAGTTTTGGTTATATTAAATTTTATTTATACTTTTTTAGGTGAATACACATAATTGTTCTATTTGGTTAACAAAATAATCTTTTTAAGGGACTCTATAACTAAAACATTATTTTAAATGTTTTAAATATTTATTCTTCTAAATATTTCTCAATCATGTACATGTTTTCAAAATGGATTTATGGATTTATTTATATGGACATTATTGTTTTAAAATGTTAATTTATTTAGAAAGTTTCAATGTGGTATGGGACACATTGATTCAATAATATTTTGTTTTAATTTGGTTTTAAAAATGATTTTATTATTTCAACGACATGGAATACTTTTTTAACTTATATGGAATGAGAGATTTATACCACTTTTCATAAATATTTATTACTTTAATTTTTATTTATAAGTTATCATAAATCATTTAGAGGAAAATATTTTCACTATTATGTGACTTTTTTTTATATTTTAAAATGATTTTTATAAGAAAAGGGTATGTTGACATCTGAAAGTGTTTTTCTTATGGGTTTAAAACGGTTTTCAATGGTTTTATTCATGACTTAGTCCTTAGAAATTATAAAAAAATGGTTTGAGCCCCAGTATAGCTCATGGGTGTTCTCGATATAGCCTATAAGAAGGGTTGATCCCCATTATAGCTCATAAAAGATGGGTGTACCAGATATAACTTATATGAAGGGTGTACCCCATTTTAAATCTCTAATTCATTCGGTACTTTGACATTGGAAGTCGGCCATATGGTTATTCCAATTGTAAGGGTTAATGTAATAGTGATATGGTAATGATTTCCCAAGGAACAAATATTATTTTTAAATACAAGCTAATGAGATTTTAAGAAAGGGGTATTAAATGGATTTCATGTTTTCACTAGACTAACTATTCTCTTTATTTATGTCCCTTACTGAGGTTTTTGTGCTCACCCCATGTTTAAAAAAAATTCTAATGGATTAATGATTTTTAAGGACAACTAAGATGTTGTGATCAAATTATTGAATATAGATCTTCAAAAAAGTTATGTTTTATTTTTAAAGGGTTTGCCTTTTGGTGAAAAAAATGGATACTGAGTATAAGTATCCACTTGTAATATATGGATATACTATGTAATAGTTATTCCTAATTATCTAAAACTATAGTTATTAAAGATATTTGGGAATAAAAGAAAATAAATTCTAGTAAAAATTTACTATAATAAGTTATATTTAAGGTCGTGTTCTTATAGTTGGTATCCGAATAGGGATTGGAAAACATTAGATATTAGGATGTTTTCTTAAGAGTTATGGATTTCATAACAAGTTTATAATTTTATTGTTTCTCGTAAGTTTAATGTCTTATAAACCCCTTTTGAGGATTTATTTTATGAAATTTTCTGGCGACTAATGGTGTTTTTGGAGAAATTTTTTTTGAGGTAATTATGGGTTATTAATTTTTGAGAATAAAAATTATATTTATGAGATAAACATTGAGGTTAACACATGTTATGGTTATTATTGAGGATTTTATCATATTTTTAGAGTTTTATATGAATTATATAGTTTTTAAAAAAGGAAAACCTATAGGAAGGGTGACAACCCGTCGTGTCCGGCAAGGCTGCGAGTTCTGAAACCATAATTGAAGGGCGATAAGGCTGCATCTCCTACCACTAGCATACAAGAAGTCCCTGTTAGTATGAATTTTTATTTTTAAAATGATTTTATGGATTAAGATTAATGATTTTTTGGGGAAATATCTTTTATCAAATAGATAACCATAGGATTGGAAAATGGTTTGGTTATTTATTAATTTTATTTTAGAAGACGTTCACTATTTTTGGAAGCCGATATGATCAGGTTGAATAAAATACTATGTGAAATAATTTTAAGTAAAGAATATATGATTTTATTGTGGTCTTATGGTATTTCAGGTTATTTATGGAAATGAATAACCTATCTTCGAGAAAATGTGATTAGGGTAATTACTTTTTGGTCTGAGCCATTGAGAGGGATTGATGTCACTTGGAGATAAATGTTAAAATTTATCTTGGAAAATTATGTTATCAAATCCTTATAAAGTTTGCGTTTTAATCTTAGTTTGGATTATTTTGATGAATTTTAAGGAAAATTATTTTTCAATTGGTCTATATTGAACTTTTGGTATTACTATTGAATTTTGAAGATTAAAAGTAGGTTTTCATCATAAAATGGTAGATTATATATGGAGAATTATCTTATATTATACTAACCATTTTGGTTTTATTTAATTTTTCAAGACATGATAAATATATAACTTTTTTTTATTATTTGATTCTATATAAGTTGTTCTTAGTGCATTAGGCATGAAAAATTAATCGTAAATACTCATCATTTGGAGAAAAAAGGACTTGGTAGTGGAATTTGATTAACATATTAAACTCTACATGTCATGTAATTATTCTTTATTATTTAATTAGTCTAGGTTGTAAAATAATTCATCAAATGAATGAAAATTATCTTGAAACCAAAAATGTTATATGATTACTTTTCTTACTATTGAATCAATGAAATTTTAACCAATTACATATTTAAGGTTTTATGATTGTTAACATTATATTGACCATGTTTTCTATCACTCTCCATTAGAAAATAATGGTTATATTTGTCTTCCATGTTAATTTATTCCAATATGGAACCCTAGTATGTGGTATCTTGGGTGACCATTGTACATTCATTTAATTCTTTTAAAGTGTAAGTTTTATTAATAATTTTTTTAATGTGGGATTTCAATAAAGGTAGTTTAAAAATGCAAACCCCTGGTTTTCAATACCTAATTAAAAATTATGAGGATGAAATTTACCAAAGGGAGAGAATATAACATCCTGATTTTATTAAATGTAAATACTCTCTTCCATAGAGTACATGATATGACACATCAAAATTAAATGATAAAATAAATATTATTATTTAAATATTTACATTAAACTAGCTGTTAGAATGGTGGGAAATGATCAGTATGAACATAATTATGGAAAAATGGTTTAAACAGGTATATATAGTTAATTAATTGGTGTCTAATTAATTATCAATGAATGTAAAACCCCTTTTAAAATAAAAGCGATTTTTTTCTTCTGAAAACTATTTAAATATCATCAATTTTTTATACAAATACATTTTAAAATAACCTTTTTGGATTATGTGAATGTAATGTATATATAATATATTCAATATAATGATTTAAATTAATATTAAATGATTTATATACGTGATATAAGAACAAATTAAATTTTAAGGATAAGAGAGGTATTTGTCTAACAAGGCACATTTGCCACCTTTTGATGGTTGACCTGATTTAAATATAGTTTTTGAAACATTTATAAATATATTTGAAAAAATAAAATTATTCTTTGAATGAATATTATCAACATTTACTTTGGATTAGTTTTTGGTATTTTTTCAATATGTTTTATTTTTTTATGAATATTGAAAAATAGTGAATTTTAATTAAAAAATTATTTTTTATATAATTTATTTATATAGATAAAATATTTTCTAAATAGTTTTTAAAGTATAATTAGTTCAATTATACATAAATAATAACAATTTAAGTCATTATAATCAATTTCTCATTGAAATTAGATATAAAAACATTTCAATCTTTTGAATGTTTCACTTTAAAAAAAATGATTTTTCATTTTGTGTGTGGGATTAGTTTTAAATATATATTTTCAAAGTATATGTATTGAATTATGTAAAATGGATTCAATTTTCAGAATCACAATTCTTAAATTAGATTTTATGTTTAAATTAATTTTTAGTTATAAAAAATTTACCATTTGAAAAAAATTATTTACCGTGGTATAGGTAAAAAATGAAACATGTTGAAGTAAAAAGGGGTAAATAATTAAAATAACTAAAAAAATAGAACATTTAAATGGTTTATAGGTGTGTATTTAACCTATCAATCCGAGAAAATATTAATATCAAGCCAAATTTGTTGAATTTAATTCCACATTAAAATTATTGGCATTAAATATAATTTTTTTGTTATTTAATGACTTAAACCCACCTATCATTAAGTATAAATACCACCCTCAATGCCACATTTCGACCAAAAAACCCTTTTACCTCAAAAATTATAAACTCAAACCTCTACTTTTATCAGGCCCCCCCACCCAATTTTTCATTTACTCCCCAAAACCTCCCTCAACCCATGGCCTCTCTCCACTATCCTCCCATCCCTGACCTCAACCTCCTACCCTGGTCTCCACCTCTTAGCCCCTACCTCTTTCCCTCCACTTTCTTGCCTTAGCCTCCGCATCTGTATTTGCATCAACCAACGCCTCTACATTCACATCTGCCTATATTTCCACCTCCTCCTCCTCTTGGCCTCTTCTTCCCCGCCTCTACCTCATGGCCTCAAAAGGTATTCCTATTATCATAACCTATTCATTTTTTCATTTCTTTTAATCCTGTTTAATGAATTAAATTTTTTTAGGGGAATCCCACCTGATCATGGTGGAATTCATCTCAGATCAAGGGTCTATATATTTTATTGTATAAATGATGATGTAGTTTGTATCTTGCAAACAATTTTTATCTATTTTCACAGAAGGTTCCCAAGGTATGTTGTGTGCCATGGTTTTAAATATTTTAGGGTGAAATTTTGGGATACACTATTATAGTTATTTGTTACTTTAGGCTTATAGAATTTTGGGTTAATTTTTAAGAAATTTATTGCATTGGTTTCTCTTAGGTATTAGTTATTACTTGGTTATAGTTATTATACAATTGAGATTATTTAGTGATAGAATTTGGTTTGTTAATTTTTAGTTGATTCTTGAAGGTTTTTTAGATTGTGAAATCTCACCTGTGGTCTAGGTATGTGATCGTAAATTTTTTTAAGAAAAATGCATAGGACACATTATGACTCACTGGGATGAGGTAGGTGATTCTTTCATACTATTAATTTATCTTGATAATGGTATGCGTATGATATTATATATATGTCGAAGGGTGAAATTAATAGTTAAAAAACCTCAATAGTGATTGATACTCATATTCAGTAATTAATAATGTATTTGGTGTTATCTAAAATAGAGTATTGTGTGCGATATAAATACCATGATTTGAAGGATATTTTTAGTTTACAATGATTTTTTTGGGTGATATTATAGGATTGATTATGAAAATATTTATAAAAATAGTGATTTAAATTAGAAACTTATGAAATTTTATAAGACTGGAATATGAATATATTATACTTATGTTTTTTATAAATTTTATTGTAACTGAGTGTTTTAGAAATAATATGTAGTTTTCAGGGGAGAATTTTATTATGGAAATTGGGTCTCATTTAATTTGACATCATATTTAAAATGGTTCTGCAAAATTGTTTAGGTGAAAATGAAGAGAGAGAATTATGATTATGGGATTTGTTGATGATAATGGCATAAGAAAATGAATGTTATAGAAATGTGGAGAAAAAATGGAAAGTTATTTTCTAAAAATGAATTTTCACTAGGTCTATAATGGATTTTTTGGGGTTAAAATAAAACGGATATGAATTTTAAAGTATTTATAAAAAAGGTGCGTGAATTGTATTTTAAGAAAATGATAATGGAGAATATTTTTCATATATGTTATACTCTAATTGACCACATGTAGATGATTTATTGTTTTAAATATATACTTATGTGTACTCAATTTATTAAGGGAATCCTTCTATGAATTCAATGGATTCGAGAAAATGCATGATCTTATGAAATAATTAATCTTAAAACTTCTCTTAGGTGATGTGTTTCAAAGAATTGGCTATGTTATCTCCAATATTAATTATATTCAAGTGTTCGTCTTTATTAAAACAGATTATTTTAGTATATATATTCATTTTTAAAATATTAAATGCATTATAAATATTTTAATTAACATATAATTGATCACATGGGAATAATTCATTATTGTCAAAAGGTAATCAACTTTTATCATTTAAACATGAATAAAATATAATTCAATGAACTAAACATAACTTCAGGTTAAGGGTGTGATTTAGTGGCAATGCAATGGTTGGATCGATAATGTGAGAGGATATAAATTGAGCTAAAAAAACTAATGGTTTAGGTTTTAACTTTATGTTTTGGTTTTTGATAATTAAAATGGTTTTCATATGGTTTAAAGTGAGTGATGTTTTATTTAAAAAACATATTTTGTAATTGGATCTCTTTTAAAAACTTTCCTAATTAACTTCCTTCCTTCATTTAGATGTTTTATTAAAATGTGTTTGTAAATCAACTCACCCCTTTTCCTTATTTGTCCTTTATTTTTTATCTTCTAAACCAATTTATTCTAAAATATGAGTTATAACACTTTATTAAAATAGTGATTAATGTAGTGGTTTCCAAACATTCTTTTAAGTCATGGGAACTTATAACATAAAAAATAATTTACTTACATGTTCTATAGGAGATAAATTTATCCTAAAATATGATGTATTAAATTAATTAAGTGGTGATTTAAAATATATTAGTCTATATTATCATTTATGACCAAATATTTTTCGATAAATAAAACATTATAACCTTGTACTTCCTATTATTGGAAATGTTTTGATATTTTATTCCAAACATGACAACCAGTATGTAGTTTTTACCTCATTTGTGTTGTATATAAAATGTGTTATATTTTAGTTCCTAAAAATACTATAACTTCATATGATATCCACCTAGTATGTATTAAAGATTTAAAATGGCATACCCATTCTTCATTTGGATTGCGATTATTATCTTTGATTGTAGTATTTTTTATATTTTATTTATGGGTGGTTTAATAGATTTTTCATGTTTACACATCAGGGTTATTATTATCATATTAGCATGGTGTTATAATAGTTCATAGTGGGCATTTTCATTATGAATTACTTTTATTGAATGTTTATTTACTTTA
Organism: Viscum album; assembly: GCA_963277665.1. Lineage (NCBI taxonomy): Eukaryota > Viridiplantae > Streptophyta > Magnoliopsida > Santalales > Viscaceae > Viscum > Viscum album. Next base: position 1,125,660,613 of record OY728121.1, read on the forward strand.
TCATGGACCCAGTATACTTTTTTCACATAGGATATGTTTATAGACTTTATATAGAACAAGTCTATTGGTATAATGTGAAGAATTTTTATTGTTTTATATAGAGAACATTGTGTGGGTTTTTCTTTAGGTAGATTCTTGATGTTTAGGGCTCTTGGGTCCCATTGAGGCTGGTTCTATCTACTGCTGTCATGAGGAGTGAGTTCTCCATGGGTTTTAGGTATGTTTTTTTCGGTTTCAATTCTTTTCTTTTTATTTAATTTAGGGGTTTTGGGGGTTTTCAATTTTTGGTGTTTTTGTAGAGTATTTTGGACCTCAGTGTAATCAAATTGAGTTGATTAGAACCCAAATGTGTGAAATTGTCCCAGCTAATATAAATAAAAATATGATAAAATGAATCTAATAAAATTTCCCAAACAAACACGTATCGAACAAAACCGAACTAAGATAAAACTTGATCCAAACTAATTATATACCCTTAATAGGAAGAGTAATTGTTGATCAATAGGAATATACTATTTGAAAATATCATATAGAAAATTGGATATGTTCCCCCCTTTCTTATAGGAACTTTATTGGAACCATGGGGAATTGTGGTTCTTATAGGTTTGGCCGTGACTTGTTCAATCACAGGATATATGTATGTTATAGTTTAGTTTTTATTTTATTTTCATTATCTCATCAGAAACATAGTAATTTTACCACTTTATATAGATGGAGGGTAGTTATATTCTACAAAGGGGGATAGAAGTGCATTGGAGGTAGCTACACATTTTTCTTTGTATGAGATGGAGATCAGGGTAGTTGAGGGATTAATAGTGTGTTTCATTTTTGTCATCTTTTATACTGTGTTGCTTCTGTTTATTTTCTTTTCATTCGGCATGGATTTATGACATATTGTTGGGTCATTCTTAAATTTTTTATATTTTCTACAAATATTTTAGTTAATTTGTTTTGGAGAAAATGTTCCTAAGTGGTGATTCCCAAACTAAATCTCATGAGAGATTCCAATAGAAAACTGACCTTGAATGATCAAATCACCAACCAAATTTATGGTCTAAACAACTGAACCCAACAAAATTTAATTGGGATGAAAATAAAAAACACCTCTAAAAAGACATTCTAGAACAATCTAATTTTACACTAGATCATTATGGTGTATGGGGATCACATCAAACAACAAGAGACATAGACCCTTATGTGGTATTTTCCATAAAATCCCATCATTTTGTCCCTTAAAAAGGGACAATAAAATAATTACTAAAAAATTATGGTTTTATAAAATACAAATTTTGAATACCATGGAACCATTAAAATTGCGCTTCTTTCATCTAAAACCAAATGGAAATCATTGCACAATTCAAATCTTAGGACATTACATGAATTGGTTATTTTAAAAACTGTCCAAAACTGATTTTAAAAAAATACCACTTGTTTTATAACCAAAACACTATTAAGTATATCATAATAAGTAAAACACTTCTCTTTTTGAAATTGTTTTCAAATCGAATACAATTTTGAAATACCGTCAACTAGGGTAAATTCCCAAACACACTACAAAATTCAATTTGGAAATTCCCAGTCTCCATTAATATAACACAATAAAAACAAACTAGTTTTATTTTAGATAAACGAGAGATCAAAAAACCTCAGGTGGTATATTTTAAAATAGGCCCAAAGAATCACCAAAAAAAACTCAACAGTCCTAGGGAGAATAGAACCACAACCATCTAACTCCTTGAATGGAGCCTCTTGAGAATCCTTTGAAGATAAAAAATAAGCTACTCAGTTGCCTTAACATAATTTATGTAATAGATCAATATCTGGGGTGAGAAAGGAATTTTTCATTATAGATGTGTAATTTCCCATGGTGTATAACATAAACCTTTTAGGGAGCTCAATATAATCCTTGAATAAATCTCAATATCCTCTAATGAAATTTGTTTATAATGAAAAATTTGAGGACTGGTAAAAATGGCCTTTGCCTCCACCCTGAGATAATTAACATCCCCATAAAAATAACTAAAATCAAGAATAATCGATCCTATGTTGTCATGAACAATACCACTCTCCGTATATTACCTTGTTTTCTTGAACCATAAATATTTATTTTAAGGGAAGGAAGAGTCCAACTCACCCAATGACTCACCACCTGAGGTCTAAAGATACTTATGGAGTGCTTAGTAGACATTAAATTCCTAAGGGATTGAGATTCATCCCACTGGTTATGAATACTAACTAGGTACATCACCAAACACATAGTTCTAACTAATACTGTCATTATCAAGGGATAGACATTATGCTGGTATTAGTTCCTTACTTCCTAGGTACTCCAGCAACCCATATCAAGCATGAGTGAATGATCCATAGCCTCTTATTTATTATTATTAGTACCATCGAACCACTGCTGAAGGAACTCCTTAATGGACATAACAAATGGGTTACAGCCAAAGAAGTCCCCCATAACTCTCCACACATTTCATTCTCATTCACTTTGAAAGAAAATATGTAAAATAGATTCCTCATTCTGAGACTTGTATCAAGAGAATTTGGGAGCCAAGTGAATCCCAATATGTTGGACTAACAAGTCAGTGGGAAGAGCATCATTATGAATCCTCTATAATAGATCTTTAAGTTTTGTTGGGATTTTTTTTCACCAAATAACTCCTCGCCACCTGTCACTGGCCTATTGTAACATTGTCACCTTCCTATAAGACTTTACAATAAAGGTACACAAAGTTGTTCCTATGAAAATACAAGGAGTCATCTATATTAATATCCTCAAAGACTCTCCTCTGAGAGGGATTAATAATAGTATGGATAAATGAGGTGTAAGAACTAGCCTATTTTAAGTAAATATCAAGAACCAAGCCCCTTGGAAAGCTCATGGTCTCTCATGTCCAGTTAAAATTCTAGAAATTAAGATCTCCCTATCCAAGGGGTTGTAAATGGGGTTGTGAAATGGGATGTGAAGAGGGTTGTGAAGGGGCTATAGGGGGGATGGATGAGGGGGTGGGGGGTTGTGAAAGGGGACCATAAAGGGGGTTGTGAAGGGGGGTGGAAGGGTCTCTGAAGGGACTGCATGGGGGGCTATGATGGGGTCGTGAAGGGGACTGGAGGGGTCTGTAATGATGCTATAGGGGGGGATATGAAGGTGGGTGGAGGGGCTGTGAAGATGGAATAGGACCTATACCCCTGGTTTTGAGAACCGTGGGTATATTTTCTATGGTTTTTTAAGTTATACAGCTATACCCATGGTTCTCCAAACTGTGGAGAAAGATGTGTATGCATGGTTTTGTTTAAACTGTGGGTATAGCATTATTTCTAGGACCTATAACAATAGTTCTTTAGAATCTTTGGGTATAGGTATATACTTATGCCTCTGTATCTCATAGTTCATTAAATCATGGGTATAGCCTATACCCATGGTTTGGGGGGCTATAACCATGATTTCAAACTGTGGGTATGGGTTAGTTTTCTTGAAGTGATATTTTATAAGTTCGATCACCTGATTTGAAAAAATGAGAAAGAGGCACCCATATAAAATAGAGTAGTCTCCAAGGAAGAAGAAACATAAATGGTACCTCTCATAGTTGCATGAACCATATGAACTTCTACTGGAAACTCCTCAACTTTGTGAATCTATATAATTTCAGAGGCCTATGTATGGAACCCTAGAGTCTTTAAAGAATATGACTACACCATAGGTCCTATAGGAATTAAAGATATTATATTAGAGAGAGGAATAAATAGAGCTCAAAAAAACATCTGCAATTGGCCATGATGCCCACATGAGTTGCAAACCTTTGTAGGCATGGGGAAAGAGCATTTAGTGTGTCCTATTTCGGCACACTGAAAACATATCAATCCATTTTCCACTGATGATGGATAAGGAATTGAACTATGTGATTCAAAACCACTTTTCCCCTATAAAAAACAATTTTCTTAATTTTACCCATAAAATAATTTTTGGAGCTACCAGCCGATGAAGTAGAAATTCTTGTCAATCCTATATTATCTACTAGGTGAATCTCTATGATCAAGACCCTATAAACCAATTCATCATTAGTGGTGAGCATCAACAAAAAGACTTGAGAGATCATATTAGCTTGAATATCCATTTGAAATATCTGATCCTTAATATTCTCAATAGAAACCACCTCAAAATAAAACATGGGGAGATCAGTGAAATTATTAGTTTACTTCATCACCAAATAATATTATTTTTCAATATTTATAAACTCTATTTATTTTTCCATGTTTATAGATTCTAGGTATAACTTCTTGTAAAAAATAGCAATTAATTCATTCCAATATGAGACCTCATGCTTCTTCAACATGGAAGATTGAGTACCGCCACATTTTACATAGACCGTGTATCTTAAATATGATGCATGATACCTTGACTGAGTTAGGAGTCTCATGCAATTAAAAAAATATTCTTGACATTTAAAAATTGATCATTTACCTCTCAATGGTCATTCATCCCTTGGAAGGATGATGACTTCAGGAGAACAAATTTCTGACTAAGTGTCATGTTCTCATCCCTTTTAGGTTCTTCCTTGCTAACATGAATATGGATAGGTGCCACACCATGGTCTACAGATCAAAACATGTGCCCCGAAACTTTGACCAATTTACGATCAACTAGAGGGTTTCCATATCATGGTTCATTGAAAAACCCATCGGGAGGAATCCCTGGAAGTCTTTTAGGAGGAATGATACAACAAATAAAAAGATGGAGAGGTATTATAATATATGATCCAAGAATGAATTCTAGTTTAGATTATCAGGAAAAAATATAAATACCAAAAAAAATAGAAAAATAAGGATTAGGATTAAAGCACTTCAAATCCATAAAGACGCAATTCCCAACAACCTGTGGAAACTCAAGGCTCATCAGGATGATATATGGTAGGAGACTTACTCAAAACACAACCTTTATGTTCCCACACTCCAATTTACTACTAACCAGGACATCGTAATGATTTATATAAAATAAATCCTTACAATTGACACCAATTTTTCATGAACCAACCAATATTACCCAAATAATCCATTACCTGAATGGGTTTAGACATGGTTTAATGGGTTTTTCTAATCCCCAAGAGTTAGTTACAAGCCCTTGGGAATCACGAACTGCCTTTGGGAATGACTTAATCATAAATAACTTGAATAATTTTGATTAATAAATAGAATATATCTATATGAAAAAAATCAATGCAACAACAAATAGGTAAAATCATCAATAAAAAAAGATCCAATACATTAAAAAAATCCAATGTACTAAAAATCTACAAAACTAAACTCTGTGTTACATGATATCATCCATAGAATCTCAAAACCTACTAATGAAAAAACTCTTTTTCCTCCCACTAAATCATTTCCCTTACCCACATGAGATATAACAAGAACCACATACACCCAAAGGTGTATGTTGGTTGTGATTAAAAGAGCACAGTAGGATCCCACAAAGTGTTTCATAAGTAAAATTTATAAAATAAACCAATTTTAATCAAATAAATAAATACAAGTCATGTGATAAGGTTTTTCATAAATCATGTAATAAACACAACCTTTCATAAAATAATAAATCTTGATAAGACATAGTTTTCCCAAGCATTTTAATACACATTGTTGAGCCTAGATTAGTGTTAGATCACTGATGGGGGGGGGAATCATTTTTCCCTTTCCTTTTTACAATTTGTTAATTTTTTAATTTATCCTTTGTGGATGGTAAAATCCTTGATCCAATGTTCTTGAGTTATTATATGCTCCTTGAATAATTCTATAAAAATAGGCACATACTATCTGCATTTTTACATGGTTTGGTAATAATACCTACACCTTACCATGTTGGTTAGATTTTCCAAAATGGATTCCCACCAGTGAATCAATGTGATTACTATTTTATAAAATCTCCCAAAATTCCTAACATAAAAAACTATTGTAATTCCTGATCACAATTGATTACAATGTGTCATATTCCAGTGGGATATTTAGACTCAAATCCCACCAGTGTTCTTTATAATGACTCCCACTAATTTAGCTATATCTTAAAAATATCTGTTAGTTTACACTGGCATTCCACTAGTTCTTTAATGATATTGAAGGTAGATCCACTCTAGGATTATTCTCTGATCTTCCTCTACAAGATTGTTCAGTCACACTTCCTTATGTACTCTCTCAAGAACATCAATAAATCGGGTATTGAGACTTCTCTTCAAATTATCGGGTTTATGTGATAACATTTTTGAAGAATTACTTGAATTTTGACACTTTATCTCTTCGATAAATAGATTTTATTGGGATTTGAAAAAGATATTCCAATAATGTGTTGAGCTTTCTCATCACATGCACACAAATATTTATACACAAATGTGATGTATAAGATCTCAATTATTCAATTATTAAAATTCTGTCAATTAAATCCTCTTTTATATGTGTTTATAAATAAATAAATTTTCTATTTAATCCCTCAAATAATAATACCAAGGGGTGGGTATTATAGTTTAATTCATATTTTAAACACCCCTAAGACCATGGGTATTATATTTATCATATCACAAGAAAATAACTAAATAAGTATTTATTTCATCCATCTCATTTGAATACGCGTATTGGGTATTTCATTTCTCATATTCATGCAGTGTATACTTAGAAACTCCTGAGGAGTTTAGGTATACCCTTATTCTTCTTCACATGGATATTATAACACCACATCACGCACTGTATGAATGCATCTTAAAATACTTGAGGCGTTTGGATTTCCTCTTTTTTTCCATCCCATAGTGTAATCAAATACAACTTCTCACATAGAAAAGTGTAATCCATGACTGACCCTTCCTTCAGGCATATGAATGTATCTTACATCATGTAATTAGCTGAATTATCAAGTTCTATGTAAATTCATTCTCCATAAAGGTATGAAAACACCTACGGCTCCACCTGTGTATTCATGCATGGCATACATATCATTATTTCATGCCGACTATAAATACCCGATTACTCACTTCCCGACTATAATTTCTTCATATGCCTCAAGACTTGGGATCTTATTTATGCATGCTTATTCATTTTGAATATAAAAAATTTATTATCTTATTCTTCCCATTGTATAATAATTACATCTATATATTTAAAACACCATAAGGTTTCATCCGTCAATTTCTTCCTGTAGAAAAAAAATACCATGGCCTCTTAGGCGAACATTATAGTCTTTATTTCTTCATTCAAATAATAATCATAAAATTGAAACTACATTCATATTAGGTTTTACTCATACCTATTCAATAAATATTATATTTACTTTATCCATGTACTTCTATCACTCGTGGTTCATTGACGACGGATAACCCATAACCTTTTACAAGTTTGCATGTTATCATCAAGTTGGAGTGCTCACATGGATTCCATTAATGAGGGTTCTTTGCATTATTTAATGCATTCATGTTGACTCATGGCCTCATATCTTCATAAAATTTGTTATATAATAAGAACAGTATCCTAAAGTCAATGATCCATTATTATTACATCTTCCTCAGTGAATTGGAGATCGTTGACATAGAAAATGGTAGGTGACAACGTACGGTGGGAAATGAATGGATCAAATGAAGTGGATCGGATGGATCTCCAAAATTTCATGTATTGTATAGTGGAAAAAAACTAACAGATCTTGGTTTGTACCACATTAAACTTTCCGGAGTCTGCTACCACCTCAAGCTGGTAGTGTGGGATCAACACCCACTCACACCACACACACCACTCTGCCAAATGGAACACTGACACCCACTTCCCACAAACATGTGGGCATGCACCATGCACACACTCTTCTTATTTAGGGAACACACATGGCTCAAGAATACCTTATACATGGGAGTGTACTCCTCTTCCTCCCACTAGATTGGTCTGGGGTGGCTCCCTTGGGCATGATGGAACTCTGGGTCCCACATGTGGTCAAGGTTTAGTTGTCCTTGGCTGATCAGTGGGTTGGCCACTCTTTTATTAAATCCACGACAATATTATAGATAAAATTATTATGCAATAAATATAATTATAATATAGTTATCAATCCTCCTTCATGAAAATTTATAATGAGAGATATATGCATAAAATTATTCATTTCATCATGAAAATAAATTTTATATGGTCTTCACTTATAGTAAACAATGTGAAAAAACATTAGCACATGTTTTAAATTTTTATTATCAGTTTCATCAATCATCACATTTAGTGATACTTAATAAAAAGTAGTAAAAAAATTACCGCATCCTTCATGAACCAAGATGAAATACCTTATTAAAAACAAATTCAATATCAATTCACCCAAGATTTTCATTCCCTCGTTTTGAATTTTTTGTCAATACCACCAAACAATTCATTATGTCAATATGTGAGTCTTTATCCCTTTCTTCTCCCCCTTATTGAAAATAAAATTCAATGGATAACTGGAGTCTTCTCATCTCATTTTGTTTCTCAAAATTATGACCTTATCCCTTATATTAAATTCTATCGATCAATTCTAACAGAGAGATGATCTCACATGGTTCTCTTAGAGAAGATACTTTAGTTAATTAACTTTAAGTCTACGTGGGATAACTCAGTGTCGAAAGCAAGAGATTTACAACCAAGGTTTTATAATCTATCCATAAACAACCATGAATGTGAAATCTTACTTAGAAATTTTCAATTGTTCTATAGGGGTTGAAAATATCCATATTTATTAATGCAATGCTAAATCATGCACATAACATATTAGAAAGTTCAAGTGAAAAAGATATTTATCCCCCTTTGTTTTATCATGTCATTAACCAAGAACTCCCCTTCAATTGGTATGATTAATACAATTGAGAACAAGCGATGAATGTGTGATTGATATTACTCATTTTTTCAACTTCTATAGATGTGAACTTATCTTCCATATATTCATGTATCAATTCTTGATAGCACCTCATTTTTGTTTCTCCACTCAAGGTGTTTTCTTCCTTTATTTTAGCTAGTTGATAGTTTCATCAAATAATCTTCATGATTTTCATATTGATGATCCACCATTATGACACATTCTATATATCCTTGAAATCTTATCACTACGGGAAACAGAACTTTTTGCGATGGGATTTCGTCTCCTGTAGCAAAAGGTTTGGCGCGGGTAGCGCGCCAAACCGCACGAAGGTTATTTGTGACGGTGGGATCTCACCATCGCAAATATTGAAGTATTTGCGACGGGCCCCGTCGCAAATACCCGGCGGCGGTTAATAGCTTTTTGCGATGGGATGTTGTCCCGCCGCAAAAGGTGTGTCGGCCGGGACTATTTGTGACGGGACCCGTCACAAATAACTTTTTAACCGCCGACAGTAATTAATGCGGGCGTAGGTATTTGCGACGGGTCTCGTCGCAAAAGATACTATTTTCAACGGGATACCAGTCGCAAATAATCTAACCTATATATACCACCATCCGTTTTTCCTCTCATTCCTCTCAATTCTTAGATCCCGTTTCTCTCTGATCTCTGATTTTAGAGGGAAAATTTTTCTAACTTAATTTTTTTGTTCACGAAGAAGTTGTAAAACTGTCTACATCAATAGAAAATCAAGCTTAAAGGTATTTATGTTTTATTATATTTATTATTTATTTCATTTTCTAATGTTAATTTTTATTATTGTTGATTAGTTGTAATTAAATTAAATTAAAATTGTTTTGTCATGAGTATTTATTTGTAATAATAAATGGAAATTTTTAGTACTAATTTTTAATAATTAGAAGTAATTAATAATTATTAACTGTAATTAGTGATGTATATAATTCATTTGTAGTATTTAATAATAAGTGGTAACAAATAATATTAAATACTAATAATTAGTAATAAATATTAATAATTATTAATAAAGAGTAATAAATAGTAATAGTGAGTAATAAATAGTAATAATGAGTAATAAATAGTAATAATGAGTAATAAATACTAGTAATTAGTAATAAATAGTAATAAATTGTCATAATTAGTAATAAATTGTAATAATTAATAATAAATTGTAATAATTAGTAATAAATTGTAATAATTACTAATAAATTGTAATAAATTCTAATAAATTGTAATAATTAGTAGTAAATTGTAATAATGAGTAGTAAACAGTAATAATGAGTAATAAAAAGTAACAAATTGTATTAATTAGTAATAAATTGTAATAATTAGCAATAAATTGTAATAATTAGTAATAAATTGTAATAATTACTAATAAATTGTAATAAGTTGTAAGAAATTGTAATATTTAGTAATAAATTGTAATAATTACTAATAAATTGCAATAATTACTAATAATTTGTAATAAATTGTAATAATTAGTAATAAGTTGAAATAATTAGCAATAAATTGTAATAATTAGTAATAAACTGTAATAATTAGTAATAAACTGCAACAATTACTAATAAATTGTAATAATTAGTAATGATTAGTAATATCTATTAACAAATACTAATAATTAGTAATAATTTGTAATAATTAGTAAAAAATACAGATAATTAGTAATAAATACAGATAATTAGTAATAATTATTAATAATTAGTTATAATTAGTAATAATTAGTAATAATTAGTAATAATTAGTAATAATTAGTAATACTTAGTAATAATTAGTAATAAATTGTAATAATTAGTAATAAATTGTAATAATTAGTAATAAATTGTAATAATTAGTAATAAATTGTAATAATTATTAATAAATTGTAATAATTAGTAATACATTGTAATAATTACTAATAATTACTAATAAATTGTAATAATTATTAATAAATTGTAATAATTAGTAGTAAATTGTAATAATTAGTAATAAATACTAATAATTAGTAATAAAGACTAATAATTAGTAATAAATACTAATAATTAGCAATAATTACTAATAATTAGCAATAATTAGCAATAATTAGGAATAATTAGCAATAAATAGCAATAATATGCAATAAATAGCAATAAACAACAATAATCATTAATAAATAACAATAATTATTAATAAATAGCAATAATTAGTAAAAATAGGAATAATTATTAATAATTAGTAATAATTAGTAATAATTAGGAATCATTAGGAATAATTAGTAATAAATAGAAATAATCCATAATAATTAGGAATAATTAGTCATAAATAGGAATAATTCATAATAATTAGTAATAATTGATAGTAATTAGTAATAAATTGTAATAATTAGTAATAATTACAAATAATTACTAATAATCACTAATGAATATTAATAATTAGCAATAATTAGGAAAAATTAGGAAAAATTAGTAATAATTAGGAAAAATTAGCAATAATTAGGAATAATTAGCAATAATTAGTAATAATAAGAAATAATTAGTAATAATTAGAAATAATTAGCAATGAATAGAAATAATTAGTAATAAATAGAAATAATTAGTAATAAATGGCAATAATTAGTAATAAATAGCAATAAATAGTAATAATTAATAATCATTAGTAATAGTTAGGAATAATTAGTAATAATTAGGAATAATTAGTAATAATTTGGAATAATTAGTAATAATTAGTAATAATTAATAATAAACAGAAATAATTAGCAACAATTAGAAATAATTTGCAATAATTAGCAATAATTAGTAATAAATAGCAATAAATACTACTAAATTGCAATAAATAGTAATAAATAGGAATAATTAGTAATAATTTGGAATAATTAGGAATAATTAGTAATAATTAGGAATAATTAGGAATAATTAGGAATAATTAGGAATAATTAGTAATGATTAGTAATAATTAGTAATAAATGGTAATAGTTGGTAATAAATAGTAATAAATGGTAATAGTTAGTAATAAATAGTAATAAATGGTAATAGTTAGTAATAAATAGGAATAGTTAGTAATAAATAGGAATAGTTAGTAATAAATAGGAATAGTACGTAATAAATTGGAATAATTAGTAATAAATAGGAATAATTAGTTAGAAATAGTTAGAAATAGTTAGAATGAAATTTTAATAAATTTTAATAAATTTTAAGAACTTGGCACAATTTCCAGTGGATTGATGACACTCCTTTTGCTCGATGACTTATCTCCTTTCAACTCTCACCGACTCAAAACATTATGAAAAATGTGCTGCTACATAGGCATATTCAATCTCGTATGCACGATAGTGGATATGCATTCATAGGATCGTATTTTTTATAATGTTTTCAGGCGATGACAATTGGAAGAAGACGATTCATCAACGAAAAGGGGGCTCTTTTGTCCGACGGCTCATTTACTTGCGTTTTTCTCACACTGAAATGAGAATGAAGAATCTGGTCGGAGGTACACATATTCATTCTCGTGTATACAAGAATGAATATGCCTAGCTCCGATAAGATTCTTCATTGTGATTTCATTGTGAGAAAGAAGAAAGTAAATGAGCGGTCAGACAAAAGAGTAGTTGTCAATCCATTGGAAATTAGGAAGCCCTTAAATAATGGTAATTATTAAGAAGTAGTAGTAATTATTTATCTTCTATTTTCAGATAGTGTTTATAATTTCAAATTATTCAAAAACAGTAATGATTTTATATTTTGTTGAAAAATATGGAACACAAAATTCGACATCAGTCATCATTAGATGACCGCGCTTGGATAAATCAACGTAGAAATCCAAATGGGTTTGGTTTAAATCTTGTATATATTTAGGGTGTTGAAGATTTCTTAGAATTTGCATCATCAAAACCAGAATATGTTTCAGAAGGACAATTATGTGTCCTTGTAAAAAATGTGCTCTAAGAACGTTTGACACATTTGACAAGGTTGGGGGACATCTCTTGCGGTTTGGTTTTCAACCAGATTATGTTTTTTGGTATCAACACAGTGAACGCAGTTCTAGAGAAGATACTAATAACTTGATTCCAGATCCATCACGGTTCCAAAATTTAGTACATGATGTTGCAGGTCCATCCATTCAACAAACTGAAACTCATGATGATATTGATTTAACTCCTGAGTTGGTACCATCTGAATTTTATGAGTTGTTGAGGTCTGATAAGGATGCATTATATCCTGGTTGCAAGATAAGAAAATTAGAAGCGGTTGCAAAATTTATGGCTATTAAATCAGATAATGCAATATCAAATAATTGTTTTATCAAATATTTTCTTTGGTTAAAACACTGTTACCTGAAGGAAATGTGTTGCCTGCAAATTACTATGAGATCAAGAGGTTGGTTTGTAATCTAGGCCTTAGTTATCGGAAGATTCATTCATGTGCAAATGATTGCATCTTATATTATGGTGAAAATGAGTCATTGGATAGTTGTACCACATGTGGACAATAAGGTATAAAGAAGCTCAACCAGGGAAGTCTGTATCGATTCTTGTAAACCAGTTGAGATATTTCCCCTTACACCCAGGCTGCAATGTTTATTTATGTCTCATAACATAGCGTCAATTATGTCATGGCACAAAACAAATATTTCAACTGTTAAAAGCTTGAATCATCCATCTAATGGTGATTCATGGAAACATTTTGATCATCTACATCCATCTTTTGCTTTAGAAGCCCCGAAACATGCAATTGGGTCTTTCAACTGATGGTTTCTGTCCGTTTGGTTCTTATGGTAGTCCGTATTCAAGTTGAAATGTCTTTATAACTCCGTACAATCTACCTCAATGGATGTTGATAAAGGATACCTATATCTTTTTGACCTTATTAATCCCAGGACATCCGAAAAAGAATACTGATGTTTATTTGAAACCATTGATTGAGGAGTTAAATGCATTGTGGAGTAATGGTGTTAGTACATATAATTTTGCTGCAAAACAAAATTTCACATTAAAATCTGCATTAATGTGGACGATTAGTGACTTTCCAGCATATGACATGTTATCTAGCTGGAGTACACGTGGTTCGAAATCATGTCCTTACTGTATGAAAGACAACAAAGATTTTATGCTTGTCAATGGAAAAAAAACCTTTCTATTTTGACTGTCATCGCAAATTTCTTCCAACCAATCATCCTTTTCGAAGGAACAAATCTCATTTCAGAAAAGGCACAATTAAAACGGATGAACATCCAAAAATGATCTCAGGTACAGAGTTAAAATCAGTTGTATTTTCATTACCTCCCATCAGATTTGGGCCAACAGTAAACCAACAGAAAATTCATGGCTTTGGGAAAGAAAATAATTGGATAAAACGAATCATTTTTGGGATCTCCCATATTGGTCTGATTTGTTGATCTGCCACATGTTGGAAGTCATGCATATTGAGAAGAACTGTTTTGATAATTTATTTCATACAGTTTTGGATACACCAGGTAAGACCAAAGATACTGTAAAAGCACGATTAGATCTTGCCCAAATTTACAGGAGAACATAACTAGAACTATTTGAAAATTTCAGATCATAGAGGTTAATGAAGCCAAACACATCTTATAAACTGTCCAAAGAGAGTCACATATTATTCTGTCAGTAGATTTCAGATTTGAGACTTTTAGATGGTTATTCTTCCAATTTGGGAAGATGTGCTAAGAATGGTCATATTACTGGATTAAAAAGTCATGATTGTCATGTTATAATGGAAAGACTTATGCCGATTGGATTTAGAGTTTTGTTGAGTTCTATGATTTGGGATTCGATAACAGACATATCATATTTTTTTAAAGACATTTGTGCAGTGACAACAGACTATAATGTGCTAAGAAAACTGGAAGAAGATGTTGTTGTAGTTATATGTAATCTGGAAAAAATCTTTCCACCTGCTTTCTTTGACTCAATGGAACATCTAATATTACATTTTCCACATGAAGCTAAATATAGAGGTCCAGTACAGTTTTGATGGATTTACCCATTTGAGAGATGCATGCAGAAATTGATCAGCCAAATCTTGGCATCGGTGAAGTTCAAGAATGATGGCTTTCAAATGATGAACATCACAAAGCTCATACATATGTTCTTCTCAACAGTGAAGAAATGACATCATTTTTACTGTGAGTGCTTCTATCACTTATTCTATAATTTTTGTTATAGTATGTAAACTTATTTTATTTGTAGGTTATATGATAATCATATCAAGAAACAACTTCCAAAAATTACAGCAGTTTCTCTTGAAGAAAGTAGACAAAAAAAATTTCTCAATAGTTTCAAAAACTGGTAACATAAATTATTTTTGTTTTAATATCAATTCAATTTACTATTTATTATATTGATAATTGTTTTATAAATTTTCAGGTGTCTCAAAATGCTGATAAAATTGATAAGCGACTGTGTATATTGAGTAACCCACCATCCAAAATGGTTAAATTTTATAATGCATATGTGGTGAATGATTTTCGATTTCATACAGGTGCATATGGGGAATAAAAAACAATGAACAGTGGAGTTTGTTTGATCGAATCGTATCATAGAGAAACTGAAGTTGAATTTTATGGAATTCTGGATGAAATTATTGAGCTATGTTATCTTGGACAGAATTACATAACGATGCTTAAATGTCGGTGGTTGGATACTGAGAGAGGATTGCGTGTTCATCCAACTCATGGAATTGTCGATATTAAATATAAAAGTATTCTTGTAGTAAATGAACCATTTTTAATGGCTCAACAGGCACATCAAATTTATTACCCAAACTATTGTGCTACTTCAAGAGACCTGAGTGATTGGTGGAGCATAATAAAAATGAAATCTTAGGAAAATCAATTTACTCAAACTGAATGTGGTTCCGCTGAAGTGGAAGGAATTGAAAATTTTCAAGAGATTACTCAAAATCCATCTTTTTCACAAAGAAATGTGAATATCGATGATGACACCCCACAATTATGGGTCGATAGTAATGAAGATATTAATGAAGTTACAAATGAATTTGAAATGACAAGGGATGGTGAAAGTGAAACTCACATAGATATTGATGATGTCGAGGAGGAATATGAAGACATTAACATCATCAGATATGAATATGATGATGAAGGTGAACATTGACACAGTTAAATGTTGGTTATGATCATAACTAATATATATCTATATATAATAGTTATTTTCAACTATCTGCTAACAATAATCATTTTGTGTTTCAGATGGACTCTGATCTATTTCGTGAGTTAGAGGAGGTTGTCCTACATTTGGATGAGGGGGATGTGGGATCATCTGACCCTCAACCTACTGGTGGTTCAGGAGGTATGCAGAGGGGGTGCGTTCTTACGCGAGTGATGATTCCTAACCCCATCCCCAAGTGATGTCCACATCTTGGTTTTGATCCATGCACACGGATGTATGGTAACCTATATATTATAGTTATATTTCATTTATTTATTTATATATATACTAATTATTTGATTATTTATTCTTTTTTCATAGTTTTGTGCATGTAGCTATTGGACAGGAGAGCGCTATCTTGCGCAATTATTTTTCTCAGCCATGGATCACATGGGAACAGATTCTCGTTGATGTGAAGCTCGGTATGTATAATCATTCGATGGTACGTAAATAAATAATATTTATTTTTAAATTGATTTTATTAATAACTTGATATTATAAATTATTTGTAGGGTTTATGGTATCCCATCGATGATAGCATGTGTGATGCTATCCATGAAGCATGGAAGGTGGCTATACGTGAGCGTTTGCGTCAGTTTTTGAACAATTTGATAAAGATGACCATTAATAAAGAAGGAGCGACAATATTTGATGAGTCGTGTAGAGCCCACCTACCAAAGTAGATTTCATCTTAGGTTTGGGATGGACTATGTGCACACTAGTTGGGTGGTAGATTTCAGAGGAGGTCTTCCTTGGGTCGGCAGAACCGTGGGAGACAGGAAGTGACACATCGAGCTGGTAGCCATACATTCAGTACGCATAGGGAGCATCTGGTAAGTATTTTTTAAATATTTTATATAACTTCAAATATAAACAGTTTATTTTATATTCATATAGGTAGTTGATCATCCCAATATTATAGAGTATGATGTTTATCGGAGGATGTACAGTGATCCAGCCACCGGAGAGATTAGAGGTGATCGCCAGCGTCGGATTGTGGTCAGTCTTATTTTTTTCAGTTTGAGAATTAACTACATATAATATTTTCAAAATTTTAATTTCAAATTGGAATTGAAGGAGTCATATGAGGCTGCGACCTCTTAGACAGAGGCTGAGGGTTAGGACGAGGAGACTGATCAGAGCAGTGACCACCATTTTGACGAGGCGACATGGATGCAGGCGACTCAGTATGGCTTTGAGAAGGGTCGTGTAGTTGGTATCTTCTCTCATGTGACTCCTGGTACTTATTATGGTACTGTTGTAATGTCGGCGTCCAGCTCGAGAGGAGCTTGTGGAGAGGCATCATCTTCTGCCTCCCAGTATCAGGAGCAGTTTCGAGCTCAGAATGACCTTATAGAGAGTTTGCAGAAGTAGCAAGAAGAGATGCATCAGCAGCAGCAGCAGCAGCAAAAGCAGCAACACGAGGAGGAAATGCGTCGATGGCAGCAGCAGCATCGCGAGCAGATGGATTACATGCGCCCTTTGACTTGTAGTTTATAGATGGAGTTTCCTCCACCATCTCCTTCAACTCCTCCACCTCCTCCAGAAGACGACCCCCCCAGTGATTTTTTATATGTTAAAAACATTTGAATTTAACATTTGTTATAATATGAACTATTTTTAGTTTCTGGCTTTTATATCAGTGCGAATATTACATAATTTAATTTTTAATATTTTATGATTTTTTTGTGAATATTGAGAATTTTAATATTTTATATTTTTTTATTATTTTAATAATATTAATATTATCGTTTGATTAATCATAATTTTATTAAATATATTATTTTCATATTATATTTTTTAATGTTTTTTTATTTTACTAATGGTAATAATAATAATATTTTATGATTTTTTTTATTTTTTTTGTGAATATTGAGAATTATAATTTTTTTTATTTTTTTTATTTTAATAATATTAAAATTATTTTTTTAATAATCATAATTTTATTAAATTTATTTTTTAAAAAAATTATTTATTATTTGTGACGGAATCTGTTGCGATGGGCTCTCGTCACAAATAGCCTAAATAATTTTTTTTAAAGTATTTGCGATGGGATTAGGAGCCCATCGAAAAAAGAATTTTTGACGGGTCCATCGCAAAAAAGTTTATATATATAAAGTATATAATCGGAGACTTATTTTGCGATGGTGAAGCGTCCCGTCGCAAGAAAGTATTATTTGCGATGGGGTCGTCGCAAATAATACTTTTTGCGACGCTGTTTTCTACAACGGGCTATTCGCAACATGACCCCGTCGCAAAAGCTTATTTTCGACGAGATCCCATCGCAAATACCTATAATTCTAGTAGTGTATTGATTTTGGAAAATATAGTTATTCTTTTATGGTTTGTTTGATGAAAAATAATTACTACAATTATTCACATCCATTTTTTAATATATAGTGGATGCTTGAGAATCCTTTTTCACCCTTGTTTCCATATTTTAAAAATGAATCTGCACTAGTAATCAAAATAAAAATAGTATTCACATTTTTATCGGGACAATGGGTTAACTTTTTCAATGAGTTTTCAGTACATTTTTCCTTATATAATTTCAATCTCTTCTTTCCATGTGATTTAGTCTTTTCAAAAATAAGACTTTTATATGATGAATTCTTGGAAGTATAAATTTTCTCATTATCATGGGAAGTATCATCTTGTTTTTTCCATATTTCCTAGTTTCACCAATAATCAAATAGATTTTAAGATGAATAAAATCTTCTCATCTTCAACTAATTTCATGATTTCATCCCATTGAATCTTCAACCTCTGACTATCATCATCATGTACCTGATTTTTCCTTCTATAAAAAATTGCTAAGATCCTTGATTATTTTTTCTTTAACATCCATTTTAGCATCATTGAAATTCACACACACACACACAGATATATATATATATATATATACATATATATATATATATATATATATATTATGTATCATTTCCAATGCATGGATAATTTTTGTAAAAACCATTTTTCCACATCATTTTCACACATACTCCATTGCAATTATTCTTCAAACAATGAATGTATATTATCATAACGTGAAACTATTTTTTCTTTTTGTACTTAAACCATAGAGAGTTTTTCTTTATACATCATTAGATTATATTTCTTGAATATATCATGTTTTAAGAGAGTTTTTTAATTCTAAACCTTCTTATGTACTGCTTCACCCATGGAATCATCTTTTCTAGTTTTTCCAAATCTTCGTTTAGTGTAGTCATAATATTGATTATCACTCTTAGAATGAGTAGATTATTTATTAGGAAACTAAAATAAAAATTGAATTATTTGACCATATATAGAGTATATTAAAGGAATCTAACCTTTAAATTATTCATTTTTACTTATGAACTTTTTGGAAAAAATGAACTGTCTATTATTATTCATTAATAATTATTAGATATTTTCAAAGGTAATCTCTAATGATATCATTTGTATAGCCAAAATCAATGTGAGATCACTGAGAGGGAAGAGTTGAATTGGAGATCCCTTTTATTTTTACAAATTTATTCCTTTTAATTCATCTTATGTGGCCAGTAAAATCCTTAATCTACTCCTGTTGTGTTTCTTATACTCCCATCAAATAATTATGTCAAACAAAGGAATAGAAAACTAGAATTTTTACAAGGTTTAGTACCAACACATACTCATTTAAATTTTGGTTAGATTTATCAACATGGATTCTCTATAGTAAATAAAAGTGATTACAAGTACAAAAAATTTCCCAAAATTCCAAATAGAAAAGACTCATGTAATGCCCAATCACAAATGATTATTGTGGGTTGTCTCCTAAAAAGTTCTTTAGAATAGCATCCCAACTCTTTTCTTTGTACTGAATCTTTCCAGTTAAGGTATGTCATGAAAATATCTATATGTTTACAACGGTATCCCACATGTTCTTCAATGATATTGAAGGTAGATCCATAGTATGAAGATTCTCTATTCTTATTCCATAAGCTTGTAAGATCACAATTTATTGTCTACTCCCTTAATAACTTTAGAAGAGACGGTCTTGAGATTTCTCTTCAAATTATCAGTCTCATGTGATTAACTTCTTTACGAATTACCAATCTTTGAAAAATTTATCTCTTTGATACAATGATTTTTGAGGATCTCCAATACAAATTTCAATATAGTTTTGGGATTTCTCATTGCCTACATTCACATGTTTATCCACAAATGTGGTGTATGGGATGCCAATTATTAATTGATTTAAATAAATTCATTTAAATCCTCATTTAAATATGTTTATAAATAAACACATTTCTTATTTCCTTATTGAAATAATAATAATGTAGGGTGTGTATTATATTGTAATGATTATTTTAAATACCCCTATGACCAATGGTATTATATTTATCATCTCAATATAGTATACCCGATTGGTAATTTATTTCATACATCTCAATTGAAAACCCATGTTGGGTAATTATTTTCTCATCTACATACAATGTATATTTAGAAACCTCGGAGGAGTTCAGGTATACCATTCTTGTTCTTCACACGAATATTAAAACACCCCATCTCACAATGTATGCATGAATCTTTATATAAACAAGGAGATTGGTTTTCCTCTTCTTTTATTCTCACACTATAAACAAATACATCCCCTCATATAGAAATGTAGATTCCATTTATAGCCTTTCCTTCATACATATGTATTCATTTGCATGTATTTCATCAGTTCATGCATACTATAAATACCCTAATTCTCACTATCCTCATGTCAATACTTCAAATTCATGAAGACTCGTGGTCTTCTTCATGTGAGATTATTCATTTTTTATATCAAATCATTGTCCTATTCTTCACAAGGTATAAAAAATTTTATTTCATATTTAAAACACTTGATGATTTTTTGTCTCTGTTTCTTCCCACAACAACCCAAATCACTATGGCTACTCTAGTGAATGTGGGAGTCTCTATTTCTTCATTCAATGAATATTCATGCAACTAAAACTGCATGAATATTGTTTATTGATCATTCCTATAAAACAAATTTGACAATTACTTCATCTAGGAAGATTTTTCACCTGTGAATCACTAATGACGGATAACCGAAAATCAAATGTGAGTTCCCGTGTTCTACTCACATTAGAGTGATGACATGCATTCCATTATCACATGATTATCATTAATAAAAAATCATAAGAATCAATCATGATTGGATAACTGAATAGCCACCACAAATATGTTTTCAGTGGATTTATGATTATTCTTCACATTATTGCAGGCGTGAAAATCATAGCATGCATGAATGATGATTTGTGGACTCATAACTTCATAAATTCAAGATTATAATAATCATGGTAGTATTAGATTAATGATAGGTGGTTTTACCATATTAACCATATGACTAGAGATCATCGATAAATCCAAAGGTAGGATACGACGTGTATTAGCAAATACAAGGCACTGATGAAGTGGATAAAAGGTCCCAAAAATGTACATATGTTTTTAAGGTGGATGAAAATTAAAATATATTTGCATTTCCCACATTAAAATTACTAAAGTTCATTTCTATGGTATATCAATCAAAGCGTTCCACTACCACCTTGATCTAGTCGTAGGGGATGAGCACCCACTCACACCGCCTACACCATGCCACCATAGAGAATTCTAAAACATGCTACACCATAGGAATATGGGAACGTACCATGCACTCTCCCATATGCTTCTGGGATACACATAGATCAGGTGTTGTTGTGTGCTCCTATGCTTCCCAATGGCTAAGCCCGAGATGACTCCATTGGGAATGGTCAACCTTCGGGTCGTACATGTTCTTATGGTTGATTTGGACTTGAATTATAAGTTTTTTGGCCACTTTTTTAGTAAATACATCATTTTATTACTTAGAAAATTCATAAGTAATAAATATAATTCCAATACAGTTATCAATGAACCTTCATGAAAATATATAATGAGATAAATAAATATTGAATTCATCACATCATCATGGAAATAAATATTTTCATGATTTTCACTTGTAGTTAACAATTTTCAAACACTTTATCCCATGTCATAAACATTTAAGATCATTACAAAAAATCATCCCATTTGGTCTTACTTAATACTATATAGTAAAATAAATATTGAATTCATAATTAAGACACCAAGATAAATTAAAATGTTGACAACAAATGCAATATCAATTCATAGGGGCTTTTCACACACACCAATAAATCATTTCAAGGTTAATCAATTAACACAACAAGCCCATATATACAATTAATTTTTGGTCAATGAGGATCTTATTTACTTTATAGTGATCAGTAGGCTACCTAGTGTTCACATTACCTATGATGAATAGGTCTCATGGGTAATATGATACTCCCAAGAGTGAATCCATTCAAAAAAATAGGAATCCTTCTACAAGCATTACCCTAATAGAACAAGTGTATGGTGAAAGAGTTTATCTCCATGGATGGATCCCTACCTCATCATCAATCACTTTTGGGTTTAACACAACATTGTAATTAAAGGTCATTTCATATTTTAAACACCACAAAATATTCTTTAAAAACATTTTTATTAAAAACACTAATGGGAGATTCCATTTTTAAAGCATATTTATAACCACCATCTTCTATGAAGACAATTTTGATGACTTTTAGAAAGCATTAGAAATAAAATTTGAAGAGAAAGAATTCATGGTCTATAAGATAAGGATAAGATACAAAAAAATTTCCTTGAAACACTTTGAATGACCATGCCCATGTAAAAATGAAATTCCATGGTGAGTTGTGGGCCTTAAAAACCAAGAAGATATCCTAGAATATGAACCCTAAATCATAATTCTGCAAATTGACATGATCTAGAACCAAAACATCCAGTGATAATACATACCACCCCAATTCTTGATCAACACACCATGTGGATTCTAGATCCTACAACATCCATCAATTCCCAAAAAAATCTATGTGGAATTATGATTGTAAACCAATATCAATAGTTCCCACTATTCTAAAAACTTAACCATTGATAGAAACATGGGGAACTAGAAGAGGATGGAGATCCAAGCAATAAAAATAAGATCAAATCACCAAGAGAGGAAAATGGGTTCAATAAATACTTTGATCCACCAAGGTAATTGAATTGAGAGAGCTAATAACACCCTAAGAGAGTCTGCAAGTCAAATGGTATGAATTAGGGTGTTTGAGTGATGATATATACATTTCATCCTAGGAATAGGTTATTCCCATAGTATGGTACTGAGATATAATATATCCTATATGTTTTTGGATTTCATACTCTATCTCACCCACGTTCATTTGGGAGACTAAAACCAAATGTAATTTTGGAGGTTGTTTTACCTAACATCTTGGCTATGAGGATGGATGATTGACTACCCCCTCTGGAACCACTCTTCTCATGGTAGTATTGTATAATTTTATTCTTGGTGGTTAGTTTTCCCTATATATATGTGTAGCGGTTTGTAATGGATTGTGTTTATTTTAGACATATGTATATCTTGATATAGTATCCAAAGGATTATTATAGGTATGATGTGTATAGGTTTTGATGATTTGAGGTACCTTACATGGTGTATGGGAAATGTTGGTTTTAGGTAAAAAACTTGATCTATGATGCATATCATACGGGTTGTGGTGGATCCTGAAGACCACTTGTTTACTATATAGAGATTTGATATGGGATGAAGGGATAATGTGGTGCATGAGATGCATGTTTTGATATGTTTCATAGGTATTTATGGGTTGTCTTACTTTTGGATAGAGATAGATTAGGTTGTATGAGAGGAACAATAGTGGGGAAGAGGTCATAGGGTACCATTATTGGTTCATTACTATAATATAGGATCTCTTGTATGTGATACGTGGTGAGATATAGCCATGGTGAGGCTAGGAACAAAGTATAACAATTTAGGAGACATGTTACATTCACTTGTTGTTCATCGAGGTTAGTATGTTTTCTTTATCTTTTGCAAGGAAGGATCTTGGGAGGATCCTATAAAGTATACTATTATACTCACCCCACATGTTTATAAAATAATTTTTAGGTGAGCAGGAGTAGGTTGGTGATCATTTTGAATATTACTAGGTCATGGTTTTTCAGGCGGAGTTTGGGAACCATGGTTTCTTTTGAGTTTACTTTTCAATAATTGTAGTTTATTTTCTATTGAATTAGTTTTTTATGATATTAGATGTATATAATTGGTATTTATTTCATCAATATTAATAGGAGTTTATTGGTGTATCTATCATATCTATCTATTTTGAATGTTCTCCTGGAGGGAAATGAATCAACTTTTTATGTTCATTATACCCTCAGTGCTAGTCACCAGGTTGGGGCCTACTCTAGGTTGTACTCGGGTGTCATTATCTCTCTTCCTTATTTTCCATCACATAAGGGGTGCCTTTGGGGGGACAGGGTTATGAAATTTTTCATCATCAAAGACATATAGAAAAATAAATATATTTTTAACCAAATAGAATAATATCTTAAATGATAACATCACACCAAATAAATAATTACCCAAAATAGTGGCAAATAAAAAAAATATAAATGATATTCCTACTATAAAAAGTGTTAAAGGAACTTATAATTAATGAAATTTACCTAAATTCCATATCATTAATCAATAATACTTATCATTAATCAATATTCATTACCATTAGTTTTAATGATTTTTTATCCATATAAAATTCATTAATATATCATTTTTAAGAAGTTTTTAATTTTTTTGAAACAAACATTTTTTAATATAAAAAGTATCAATAATTTTTTGTGTGATATAAAAATTATTTTTATTCCATTCATTACGAATACAATCCCTTATATAGATTTTTAATTAAACACATTTTTGTAAAATCTCTCCCAATAATTTTATTTTTATGGGTTTTCATAGATAAAACACATTGAATAAAATTTTAGGGACCAATTTAGTATATTTCTTATTTTTAATAAACATCCATGAAAATAAGAACTAAATTTATTTTCATATAAAAATCAAACATACAAATCAAACATTCATATTTCTCATTATATTTCAAATAAGTTTTAAAATATTATTTTAAAAATTTTACATTTTATTTCAAATAAAAAACTGCCATGAAGAAAATTTTTATGACATTTCATATTTTTTAGTCTAAAAACAACAGCTATTAGGAAATTTATTTATCATCATTTTGTGATTTTTTACCTTTAATAGATAAATTAGAGATTTTCTAGTTTTTTTCCATATTTTTTTCATAATGAAGTTATGTCTTCTTTTTTCTTATTATTGATGAGATTAACTAACTATCAGTATATTTTGAGAAATTATGTTTTTATTTTGTCAGGAGATACATTGATCAAGTTTTTCATTATGTTTTGCGCTTTCCCAGACATGACTAGTTGTCGGTTTATTTTTTTTCCTTGATTCATTAAAATATTTTGTATTAAAGGATATTTTCTTGTTTGGTTAAAAACCAATATTTTTATATATATATTATAAAAAAAATTTAGTGGTTTTCATAATGCAATTCATAATTAATAGAAACTTCAAATTATTATAAGATTTTCAAAATTTTCAAAATTTTTAATTTCTGAATATAAAATATCGTTTTTATTCATTACAACATCCGTGATACAAATACACATTCCTACTATTATATAATCCAATAAAGTTATCATAATTTTTCTAGAGACTTGTACAATTAATCAACCAAATACTATAAAGAAAAACATACAAATTAATAAAATCAATCCCATGGATCATAATGTATATTACAAAAAAAAGAATCTATCTTTTTGGATGAATCCAAAAATCAAGTAAACCCATTTTAACCTTATATTATAAAACTATATTAGTATATATATATATATTTATTTATTTATTTAAAATGAAAATTTAAAAAGTCCAAATAAAGGTAAAATAATATTAAATTTAAATATAAAAAAATCAATTCTATAAAATGAAATTTAATTTTAATATTAAAAAAACTACTAATTTTTTGAAATTAATTAATTTTAAATTAATTAAATATAAAAATTTCAGGTTATTATGAACTTAATGTAATAGAAAGAATTTAAATTTATTATTTTATAAAATATATATATATATATACACACACATATAATTATAATCCTAAAAAGTGACATGTTCTTGAGGTTCTTTTTCTATCTAACGTACAAACACTGAAGTCAGCATCAGAATAACTAACTCGAATGATTGTCCTCTAGGATAGAATAGTTCTATATTGGGTGTATGCTTGAGGAATTTGAAAATTCTCTTAACCACATTTAAATGGGATTCCTTAGAGTTTTCTTCAAAATGAGCACACATACACACACTAAACATAATGTCAGGTCAGCTAGAATTTAAGTAGAGTAGGCTTCCATTCATTTCGCTTTAAGTGGTTTGATCAAAATATTTTCTATGTTCATCAAAATCCAAATTACAAGTAGTACTCATTAGAGTGTCACTACTTTTAGTTCTATCCAAACCAAAACATTTTAGAAGATCCCTAGTATATTTTATTTTATTTAAAATAAAACCATCATTATTTTGAATGTTTTGAAATCCATGAAAGAATTTTAGTTCACCAGTTAAACTCATTTCAAATTCATTTTGCATTATTTTTGAAAATTCAATACATAAATAATTTTTTGAAGATCCAAAGATAATGTCATCTATAAAAATTTGATCTACTAAAACATCACTGGAAATTCGTTTCATAAAAATGGTAGGATCACCAATTCCTTTTTTAAAACCATTAGATATAAGAAAAGTACTCGATCTATCATACCAAGCTCTTTGAGCTTCTTTTATACCATATAAAGCTTTTGATAATTTTAAAATATGATTTGAAAAATGAGGATTTGTAAAACCAAGGGTTTTCTAAGTAAAGACATCCTCAGCTATATACCCATTTAGGAATGCACTCTTATCATACATTTGATATAGTTTGAAATTTAGATGTGTAGCATATGCAAGCAGAATTGTAAATGTAAGAAAAGTTTTTTTAATTCAAAGATGTATAAGGTCTTGTGCGTCCAATGCACTAGATGTATTTTGTACCCCTAGACCCTCCTGTCTGTGTGCGAGTATATTTGTTAAAAAAATGATAGTCATATTTGAAGATGTGGACCTTTCCAAGTTGAGGTGGAAATACAGATGGGAGTCGAGCACTATGCACTAAGGGAAAACTCTAATACGAGTCAGGTTTTGAATCATGTATGAAATCCCCTAGGTCAAGATTGATCCGTTATGGATTGATCATAGTTTAATTCTCAAGACCAATCAGATAGCATGATTTACCTTTATGAATTGTTTATTGTTTTATACGAGTTCATAATTATTTCTTGATCACATAGAATAGTAAACAAGATAAAAATGCATAAATATGTGACAGATGTATTTTAATTGTGTGTTTAGTTATGAGCACGACTATCTAGTTTGAACATATAAAAAGAAAATGATTATATTCATAAATAAATATCAAAATCCCTCAAAGATATAATAAGTCTTAATGCCTTCCATTACTCAAATTTGAACAAAACCGGGTGTTTCGGGTGCTTTCCTGGCATAGTTGAGAGTTCCTCTTACTACCATGGCTTTTTCAGGAGAGAACTAGGTCGGATTAACTAAATTGAGTAGTCGAGGATTATCCATAGCTAACTCTATATCACTTTATAGGCAATATGTTGAGGGAATCAAGATCAGATTCAAAAAGATTGGACTTTACTCTACAATACAAGGAACCACGAGTCAAGTGGTTGTCCAGTCTAGTGCCACCCTTGAAACCCTCCGAGTAGTGGTGTAGCCATAGCTTGTAGACTATGAGAGAGTTTTTGAGGATCCTTAGCACTAGAGTACCCAAGAGACAAATTATTCCAAATCTAATAGTGAGGGATATTAAAATTTGCTAAAATATTGGGAGACATTAAAATGATATGATAATTAATTAATCACAAATGTCAAAAGGTAATCAAAATATAGTACTAACTGCTAATGTTTAGCTGGTGTAGATTTAAAATGGAAATCACCAACACCATAGGTACATTATCACTACGATCAATTTTGGATAAAGAAAATAACCTGACCATCAATAACTTCCACGAGTGGTATAGGCGCTTGTGCATAGTACTATACTAAGAAAGGAAGTTATATGTGTTAGAATCCTCAGTTCCTGCTGAGCCTCCCCGGGGAGCAAGCAGGGCGGAAAAATACATATGGAAAAGGCATATAGAGGATGCACTTGATGTTCAATGCATCATGTTATCATCCATGTCCAGCCAATTGCATAAAATGCATGATGATGAGGATGAATATAAGATTCTTTAACATCTCTAAGAATTATATCAGGAGAGGGCCAAGAAGGAAATGTATGAGATCTCAAGCGCCCTATATAAGTGAAGGCTAGTAGAAGGGCACCAAACTAGTCCTCATGTACTCCAAATGATTGGGTATATTTAGATTATTGAAGCCCTTGAGTTGAAATTGAACCAAGAGCTAGAGAGGATTGAAGCCCTTGGGTTCAAATTGAACTGAGTCATGTGACACGTTAGTCAATGAGGATGATGAACCTCTAACCTACAAAGAAGTAGTAGAAGGAAATGAAGCTGCTAAATGGCAAGAAGCCATGCATTATGAGATGGAGTCCATGTACCAAAATTAAGTTTGGATTTTGGTAGACCCTCCAGATGATTTAAATCCCATTGGATGCAAATGTGTATTCAAAAAGAAGCTGGACACGGATAATGATGTTAATACCTTTAAAGTAATATTGGTTGCTAAGGGTTTTAGGCAACGTCAAGGCATCAACTATGATGAAACCTTATCACCAATATCAATGCTTAAATCCATTAGAATATTGCTTGCAATAACATCCTTTCATGATTATAAAATTTGGCAAATGGATGTCAAAACTTCTTTTCTTAATGGGAAGTTGGTTGAAGATATCTATATGACTCAACCTGAAGGGTTCGTCAAGTCAAAGAATGCCAATAAGGTATGAAAGCTGTAGAGATCCATATATGGGTTGAATCAGGCATCACCGTCATGGAATTTTTGTTTTAATGAGGCCATAATAGAATTTGGTTTTGTCAAAAATGAAATTGAGCATTGTGTCTATAAAAATATTTAAGTGAATTACATCGTTTTCCTAGTGTTATATATTGATGACATATTGATTATGGGAAATGAGGGGTAACTCTTACAGTCAGTTAAGATTTGGTTAAACGAACGCTTCTCTATGAAAGACTTAGGTGAAGAAACCTACATTCTAGGGATCAAGGTCTATCAAGATAGATCTCAAAGGTTGCTTTGGCTAAGTCAAAGTACATATATTGACAAGGTACTCAAAAGGTACTATATGGAACAATCCAAGAGGGGATTTTTTCCTATGTCACATGGTATAAATCTCTCTAAGAAAATGTGTCCACAAACATAGGAGGAGATTAAAAAAATGAGAAGAATCCCTTATGCCGTAGAAGTGGGTTCTATCATGTATGTCATGCTATGTACTAGGTTCAATATCGCATTTTCTTTAAGCACGATGGGTAGATATCAAGCCAATCTCAGAGAGCAGCATTGGGAAGCTATTAAAACTATCCTAAAGTACGTGAGGCATACAAAGGATATGTTTCTGGTGTATGGAGGAGATGAGGAACTAGTAGTGAGAGGATACACTGATGCTAGTTTCCAAACAGATCATGATGATCTGAAATTGCAGTTAGGCTACATCTTTTTCCATAATGGCGGTGTAGTGAGCTGGAGAATCTCAAAGCAAGCTGTTGTTTCTGATTCTAGAGCAGAGTCCAAATATATTGCATCTTACGATGCACCAAAGGAAGCGGTCTGGATACGTAGCTTTATCTCAGAGATTGGTGTTGTGCCTAGCAGTGCAGACCCTGTTTTAATATATTGCGATAATACTGTTGCAGTGGTGTTTTCCCAGGAGACCAGGTCTCACTAGAGGACAAAGCATATTCTTTAGAAGTTTCATCTCTTGAGGTATTTTACTCAAATAGGTGAAGTCGCATTTAGTAGAGTAGCCACAGAGGACAACATGGAAGACCCCCTGACTAAACTAATTTCTTAGGGGAAACATGATTCTCATGTGAGAGCTGGCGGATTGAGACTTGTTAGTAGTGGGCTTTAATGCAAGTGGGAGTGTTGAAAGTGGGTAAACTAGACCCAACTTGTGTTATACTTTGATTACCACTACATGAATGTAGTTTGTTATATATACATGTGTTTATCTTTCCATAATAGTGTAGATACTTTTTCATCCACTTTGTTGATGGAAATGTCTTTAGATTACATGTCGTATCAAGGGGTTATAGCAGATTATAGGCTATGATGAGAACCTTGAGATGCCATGACAACAATCTTGAAGTAATGTCCTATGGTCCAGTTACATCATTCTAAAATGACACAGATGATGTGAAACTATCAAGTGTTTGGGGCTCATAAGCATTGATACTTCTTCTCATGAAGTTCGCACTTGATGATCTCTAGTAGTTGAGATCATGAGGACTGACCCACATAATATGAACACCATGTGTTTCAGGTGTCATTGGTCATTCCCATCTATGGACATGTGTAATGGTCTCTAGGATTGAGATCGTTATCAATGTATGTCATTTAATTTCATACTTTGATGCAAGATTAAAACCATGGCAATGAAGTCATGGCAATGTAGTTTGTGTTGGGTACATCATTCGTTACATGACATTGATTGAATGATCAAGATAGGATTTTTGCTTCCAAGTTGAGGAAGAGATATCTCGGGCTTGGTTGATTAGGATGGTAGCACCTTCATTAAATCCATGGCCATGGTAGTGGAAGGTAAGACCATCTGGAAAGATCAAAAAATAAAATAAATCAAGATAAAGGATGATGACACTAGTGTCCATTCTACTTTATTACGATATTGATGATTAAGATATTATATTACATAGACTATGTTCAAAGGAAGGTAGTAGTTTCTTTGACTTTACCTTATCTATATAGGGGCCTTGATGGGTTTCTAGACCACACTCTTGCTCGGTGAATATTATTAACTTCTATTGAGATAAGGTCCTAGAGGGTCACACACTATAGCGCTTTGAGAATTTACCCTATTCTGGGGAATAGAAATATAGAACTTGGTGGGACCCACCACAGGGTCCAAGTACTATCCAAGTTCTATGGATCACCAATTATTAAATAAATTATTTTAATTATTCAAGTTTTAAATAATTCAATGAGTTTATTTATAACATGTATTTACAAGTGATTAAGTAAATATAAGGATAAAATATTATTCGAATGGATTTAAATATTTGTGGTTTGTTTAATATTTTTAGGAGACGTGAGTCGAGTTAAAGACTCAAGTTTATCATGAAATATATATTTAATATATTGTGGTTAGTGATAAAAGTATAAATATTATTTATGGAATAATTTAATTTTTCATAAATAAATATTTATTATACTTATACTGTAAATATCTATTACACAGGGGCCAGGAACCCATACCCGGTATTTTAGATATTCCTTATATAATTAAGAGAGGCTCTTCCCATGTAACTATTCATGCGTTGGAATTGAGTGTCTCTCTATACTCCTAAATTCTAGAGAGAGATTCTCCCAAGAAAGAAAGATCTTCAAGTTCCTTATTCTTAGATCAAAGACTCTTGTTTACAGTGATCAACGTTGCGTTGAAGTGGTCATCGGTGTACTGCGCTAGCACCTGAATACTAATGAATGTTGTGTGAGAAGATTTAAGAGGCGTGTGTGGATTATCTAGAGGGATTCTACATTGGAGTCTTCGATCAACATTTTTCGGCATCTTGCGACGGACTTACACATGTCAGATCCAAACAAGTTACATGTTCGAATTTTGTTTTGTGCTCTGTTAAATCCACATGTGGTCCTCGGACTGTATTGAGATAATATTGCCAGAGTTGACATTGTTACGTCACTCTGGTGACCCAAATGTTTTTAATTTCCCAGCCCATCGGCTTCTGCTGCTTGTCCTGATACCAAACATATTCAAGATGGAATAAGAACTGGTTGTCTGATAAAGATAATTTTCTAGGTCTTGAGTTTCCTGTTTACTTGATAAGGTTAAGTTCCTTGTTTTGGAGTTTTGTGAGATCGTTTGAATATGGAGGAGGAATTCCTTTTTTGAGAGCCCAGTTGCCCGGTTGACTCTGCTTGTTTGTATCCTACTGCTTTGTGATGTGATTTGGATACGAGCCTTTTGATATAACCCTAGTATGGCTGAGCCTGGAGGGTTGATGTGTGATATGGATTGGGGTGGCCTAGATGTAATGTGAGTCTGGGATGACTGAGCCTGGGATGAATGTTGTGATATGTGGGTGGGGAGGCCCGGATGATGTGGTAGAAGATGACGCATGTGTTCGCGATATGCAACGGTATATGCATATGGGTGTTGGAGATGGAACCAGAGGTGATGGAATGAGTTAATGTTGTGCTTACCCATTGATGAGATATCGAGAGCTCATATGCTCGCTTTTGAATCTGTTTAATGGATGATGGTCAAGTTTCTTATTTTATCTGCATTCTTTCCCCCATTGCATGAGGCAGTTAGAGGTTCTTGGTTTCATGTTTCCTCTTGGAGGTAGCTTAGGATGATTTTCCTAAAGTAACTAGATATGAAATGATGTTATTAATAAATAAATTTTTAACCCACAGGGTTGGTTGATGATGGAATGAAAATGCTAAAATATGTTAATCTTGATAAACTATGTACTTGGTTTGGATTATGCCTGGAGGGCATGGACTTCACTCTGATATTTCACGAAATGTATTGCAATTTAATGTAATTTGGAATGATGCTAATGGTTAATTAATGGAGAATGAATTAATTAATGGGAAGAAATGGTTTAAAAAGAAAATAATTAATGTAACTCTTTTATATGATTATGTGCTTATAGGTTATCTGGTTTTAGTAGTGACGGTAGGGAGTTAGAGTGATATTAGATGTAGTTGAGTATAAGACTAGGTTATTCCCACAGTGTGGTTGTGAATTATATTATATAATGTAAATTATTTGATTTTCATATGCTGCCCAACCCATGTCGATTTGGGAAACTGACACCTAGTAGGCTATGGAATGGTGTTTTCACTAACATCCCAATTAGGGGTGGATGACTGACTAACCCCTCTGGCCCCTCTCTTCTCTTGGGATTTACTCATGCTAGAATGCATGACAGTTAGTTTTCTCATATATGTGTGTAGAGGGCTATGATTTCTTGGGGTTATTTTACACACATGTATTACTAAATATAGTTTCCAAAGGATTATTATATTTATGACGGGTATAGGTTGTGATGAATTGAGGTACTTACTCAGTGTATAGGCCATAATGGCTTGAGGTATAATACCTGATGTTTGATATACATCATACAGGTCGTGGTGGATCCCAAAAACTACTAGGTTACTACATATTGATATGTGTATGGGATTATGTGGTTATGTGATGCATGAGGTGTTACAAAAATGTTAGGAGTCGCACGATAGTGGTTTCCAGATGAAGAAAATATGGAAACAAAAGAAGAAGAAGACAATGAACACATAAAAAATAATCTATGTGGTTTGAGAATAATCCCTACGTCCATGGAGAGGTAGAGATATCACTATAATTGGGATTACAAATTACAGGGAGTTTTCAGAGTTCTCATGCATGGAAAACCCTAGCTCGAAATGAGGTAATAAATAGGATGATGCCGTCTTCCAAAAAATGCACAAAAATTTTGTTGTGCTATAGTGAAAGGTGGTTGTAAGTCCAAATTTCTATAGTGTTTTCACCACCCAAGTCTAATCTGATATAGTGGGTGGTGGAAAGAAGTCTACATAGCTACAGTACCACGGTCTCCAAAGTCTGAGCTGCTACAGTAGTCATGCCAAAGTCTACACTGCAATAGTGCTCTGTCGGTGTCACTTGGTCAGAGCTGCTACAATGCCCCAAAAATTTGGATTAGGTGCCGAAGACCCCCAGACCCTGGGATCAAGCTACACCAATTCAACCTGAGGTGCATGTGGTGGTGCCTTTCCCAGGTGTTTTCGGGTCGACTTACTTTTGGAGAGACGCTCATGACATGCGATGTTGGAGTAGAGCAGCAAACCACTAGGGAAGAGGGAGCGGGGTACCCTTGATGTTCATTATTATATTATGTGATCTCTTATATTTGATACTTGGTGATGGATATCCATGGTGAGGCTGGAAACTCAGTATACCTGTTTAGGTGACGAGTTATTTTCACTGTTGTTCACTATAATTTAGCATACCTTCTTTATCTCTTGCACGAGAGGCTCCAGAGAGGATCATACTTCCTATATTATTATGCTTACCCTACGTATATATAAAAAAATTAGGTCAACTGGAGGAGGTTAGTGATTGTCTAGATATTTCTATATTAGGGTTTATCAAGAGTTGTTTGTGATTTGTGTTCATTGTCATCTTTACCTTTTTGGTACTTGTAGTTTTCCTTTTAGTTGTTTAGTATTGTATGGAACTGCATGTTTTCACATGAGTTTTCTTTTATATATATGTATGAGTAAGTTTTGGTTGTTGTATCCTTATTATATCTCTCTTTCACATATTTCTTTTAGAGGGTAACACCTCTCATATGTAGGGAAACAATTGCATCTAATTCTAGTAAGAGATGTAAACATGAGAGACCAGCTGAGACATGAGTATTTAGGACCCCCTATGATCTGATGCATGGACCTTTAAATTTATTGAGCCTACTAAATGAAATGATGTTGGTTTAAAAATAGATACCTATGAAATGATCATGTATCATTCTTATTTTTGCTTGTGTTTGAAATGGGTATACCTTAGTATAGTTTTAAACTTTAACAGGATAATAAAATATATAATTCATTAATGTTAAATATTCCATATTACAGGTTTGGATATTTAACGGTTTTTTCTTATAGTTATGGCTCCAGGTCAACGTCCTCACCAGGTTCGCACTGAAGGTTTTCAGTAGGATGTGTCAGTAGGTCATCGTAGAGTAGATGTTGATGATGACGATACTTGGAGGAGGATATTGTGATAGTTTTAGCTCCAAAGTCTGCAGAATTATGAGAGCTTTATCTCATATTCAGTCACAAAAGACTGGTTAGAGGAGGTTGAGATAGATTTTATTTCGATCCGTGCTCAGAAGGAGCTCTGAATTTTGTTGGCTGTGATGATGCTATGTGGAGCAGTAAGTCACTGGTGGTTTTTGTTCCTTGGGGATCACGAGGAGTCATTAGTCTCATGGGAGAAGTTCCAAGACCAGTTTAGAGCAGAGTTTATTTCTTCGACTATGAATTATCAGGATATTATTACCCTTTGGAAAGGGTGTTCCAACATGAAAGAGTTTGGTATCAATTTTAGGACCCTTTTGTGATATGATTCGGAGCTGTTTCTAGAGGAGGAGTCCATAATAAGGCATTTAGAGGAGCCTTTTCATTCAAATATCAAGTGTCAGGTCACCCCGATTATGTTGAAGACATATTTTGAGGTGATAGATAGAGAAGAGGTTATTTAGAGGACGTTGTCCATAACTGGATCATCACGAGAGGGGAATCCTCAGGATTCCTCATGAAGTAGAGTTTTGGTTTGAGGTTCCCAATTTTCAGGATAGAAGAGTTTTCAGTCAACCGGGGTTGGTCCTACACCTCATCTTATCGTTTCTTTGAGGGTGGAGACTCTTAGACTTATTCCAAGGGATAAGACACATTTTTTTCTTATGGAGGTTGAGGTCATCAATAGTAAGAGTGGCTAACCATTATGAGAAGTTATCATGTGCCAGATGTTCTAATTCATGTTCCACCATTAAGGCAGTTTCAGCCAAGGCAGCAGCATCAGGGTGCTCCAGTTTGGAATCAGAAGAGAAGAGATGGGGCAGGCAAAGGACAAGCTCAAGACACTCCTCATACTCATAGAGAAGAGAAATACCATGGATGTGGTCATCAGCAGGGTTAGAGAGGTCATGGATTTGTTTATAGTTAGCTTCATGCTCTATCCTTGATAGCGTCAGGCAAGTCAGACGTCGTTCGAGGTACCCTTAACTTATTTACTACCTAGGTTCACACTTCGTGTGATTTATAAGTAAAGAACTCCTTTATATCACTGGCCATCATCCATAATTTGGGACTTGAGGTAGAGAGGCTTTCAGTTCCTGTGGTATTGACTATTCCTGTTGGAAGTTGAGCTCACTTGTATGAAGTATGTAGAGACGGTGAGCTAGTGTTGGGGTAGCATCACTCTTGGGAAGACTTCCTATGTTTGCAGATACAACCATATGACATCATCCTCTACATGGATTGGTTTTATTCAGTGTAGTCTATCATGGATTTCTTTAGGGGGAAGGTTGTGTTTTATGATGTCGATGGAGATCCAGCAGTGCTTTTTGGTGAGAGAAACTCTTAGATGGGTCAGAGGCATGTTCCATCATCATCATCATTGAGGGATGAGTTGATGTTGAGTTTTTTGAAGGTGAAACAGTTAGTGTTTCTCAAGGTTGTAGAAGAGTATCACGATGTCTTTCTAGATAAGTTTGTAGCATTACCCCATCGATGAGAGATCGAGTTTGGGGTTGAGCTACAACCAAGAGTTTCACCTATCTCAATGTATCCATATAGGATGTCACCTTATGAGTTGTGAGATCTATGAGTATAGCTCGATGATCTGTTTCAGCATGGTTTTGTTCATCCAAGTGTGTCACCTTAGGGTGCACCACTTTTTTTTGTGAAGAAGGCTGATGGTAGTTTTCGGCTTTGTATCAATTATTGTCGCTTGAATAAAGTGATAGTGAAGAACCATTATCCTCTTTTGTAGATTGATGATTTATTCGATCAATTGAATGAATAAAGTTGGTTCTCAAAAATTGATTTTCGCTCGAGATATCATTATATTTGGGTGGAGGATGAAGATATTCAAAAGAATACTTTTCATTGTCATCATGGACATTATGGGTTCATTGTGATGTTGTTCAGTGTGATGAATAACCCTCTTTGTTCATGGGGTTGATGAGAACAGTGTTTAGATAATTCTTGGATAATTTCATGGGGGTTTTTATCAATGAAATCTTTGTGTACTCCGCATCTGAGGAGGAACATGTAGAGCATCTGCATATCATTTTGGGAGTTCTTCATTGTGATCAATTGTTTGGGAAGTTGTTGAAGTGTAAGTTATGGTCTTGTGAAGTCCGTTTCTTGGGGCATGTGGTATCCTGATGGGGAGTATCTATGATTCCATCAAAGATAGAGGCGGTTGTGTCTTGGGTGGCCCCCAAGATAGTGGTAGAGGTACAAAGTTTCCTTGGTATTATAGGATATTACATGAGGTTTGTAGTCAATTTCTCTTGGGTTGTGAATCCTCTGACAACCTTCACCTTGAAGGATCAGACATTCTTATGGAATGAACAGTGTTAGACAACTTTTGAGTACCTAAATGAGAAGTTGTTCAGCGCTCCAGTTCTCTGTTTTCTAGCTGAGGGAGTTCAGTTTGAGGTTTTTTGTGATGTTTTGCGTCTTGTATTGGGTTATGTTTTGATGCTGCATAAATCAGTTGTTTATTATGAGCCTCAACAGTTATTTCCCCATGGGTGTAACTATGTCACCCATGATCTCAAGTTGGTAGGAGTGATGTTTTGTTTTCTTTGAAGTTGTGGTGACATTACCTCATCAGTGGCCGTTTTTTTGTTTTTACTCACTATAAGAGCATGACGTATGTCTTCTCCCAGTGTGACTTGAACTTCGGCGTCGTTGGATTGAATTTTTGCAGGATTGCGACTTTGATATTTCATATACGTTAGAAAAGGGAAATGTTATAGATGATGCACTGAGCAGGAAGTCGCGTAGTGATGACGTACGTGAATCAAGGGTTTCCTGAAGAGTGATAGAGGAACTCTCAGCGATGCATCTAGATATGGGAGAGGTTGGGGGTAGAGATTTTATTTTCCATATGACAGTACAATCTTCTTTGGTGTAGCAGGTGGAGGAGTCCCGATTGGGGGATTCTGAGGTGGAGGTCTATAGGGATTAAGTTGTTTTTGGTGATTACCCTGATATTTATTCTAAGGATCGATAGTATCAAGTGTTGTTTTAGGGGAAGTATTTTCCTTCCTTCTACAATGCATGAGATGGTTCTCCATGGGTTCCATAGTTTACCTTTGGTTGTACATATTGTTGTAAAAAATATGTACCAAGAATTGAGATGTCAGTTTTTGTGGCTTGAGTAGAATTGTGCAATTGAAAAGTTTGTTTCTTGATGTTTGGTCTGCCAGAAGCTGAAAGTCGACCACCATATTCTTAGTGGTTTTCTCCGGCCGTTAGATGTTTCCCAATGGAAGTGGGAGAACATCTCGATGGACTTTGTTATCAGTTTTACCTCAATCTCACGGAGGTTGTGATGTTATATGGTTGACAGTGGATCGTTTGATAAAATTATCCCACTTTATAGTGATTAGGGAGTCAAGCTCAGTGGAGGTTCCATCAAGGCAATATCTGGAGGAGCTGGTGTGACTCCACAGAGTCCCTATGATGATCATTTTTTTATCGCGATCCTCTGGATGTGGAGAGGTCTTCAGCATGATTTTGGTTCTCAATTATGCCTAAGCACTACTT
Organism: Viscum album; assembly: GCA_963277665.1. NCBI lineage: Eukaryota > Viridiplantae > Streptophyta > Magnoliopsida > Santalales > Viscaceae > Viscum > Viscum album. The sequence continues at coordinate 1,125,699,190 of OY728121.1, forward strand.
TTTATTCGTATATGGATGGTTAGACGATCAGACCATCTAGACTCTTGAAGACATGTTGTACTCTTATGCCCTGAATTTTGGAGGTTCGTGGATGAGGCACATGCCCTTGGTTGAGTTTTCTTACAATAATAGTTTTCACTCCACCGTTGGTATGTCGTTGTTTGAAGATTTGTGATACCAACCTTTCCGTTCTCCTTTGTGCTAGACTAGAGTTGGAGAGACATTAATTCTCATGCTGGAACTAGTACATAGTACAATAGAGATGGTTCAAGTCATTCATGAGAGGATGAAGGTGGTGCAGGATCGTTAGAAATCTTAATCCAGTCATAGGAGGAGACCTATGGAGTTCGGAGTTGGAGATTATGTGTTCCTGAAGGTGAATCCTCATCTTGGGTAGCAAAGGTTTGGTCGTGAGAGTAATCTTTCTCCCTGGTTTGTTGGTTCTTTTGAGGTGTTGTCTCATGTTGGAGTCATGGCATATCATATAGCACTCCCCCCCACAGATGAGCAGGATACATGATGTTTTTCATGTGTCGTAGCTCCATCGTTATCTTTATAATGACTCTCATGTCATCGATCGGGGAGATATCAATGTTGGCAATGATGCAACCTTCGAGGAGCATCTTGTGTAAATCCAAGACTTCCAAGATCATGTGTTGGTTGGGCATGTTATTCCCTAGGTTTTTGTCTTATGGCGATATAGTGGTATGGAGGAGAGTACCTGGGAACATGTGTCACAGATGCGCACTCAGTACCCCAAGTTGTTTGATGTTTAGATCCTATCTTGTAACATTGTTCTCTTGTGAATGTTGATCTTTTTGGTTTATGAGATGGTTTCCTCTTGATTCTTGTTTTGGATTTACTCTCATTTGATTAGTATCTCCCCCGAGAGAGTGTTTAGGAGAAGGTTGTGGTTGTTGCGTGGTTTTTTACTTGTTCCTTTGATTATGTGATAGAACTTATGAGATAGTGAGATCCTTGAGAGGTATCTCATGGGGTGGATATTTGAATGATCCCTTTTAATTTCTTTCTGGTTTTGTTTTTATTATCAAGGAAAAGAATTGTTTGATAGGTATCTAACGTAAGGTCCTAGATCCATGTTGAATAACCCTTTTCATTTTTCTAAGGCTCGGGGTGCTCAGAGGAGGCTTGGAAGTGGTTTGGAGGGGGTTGGATGCAAAATTCTGGAAGCAGGGTGAATACACAATGTGCAAAGCTTACACACCAAGTAAGTGTGGTTCATGGACTGTTAAGGATGGTTCACGAGATGTTACAGGATTTGTGTATTTTTGGGATTAAATAATAAAAAGAAACATGTTTTTTGACAAGATCTGACCCCCGACATTTACATGATGTGTAAATGGTTTACACGACGTGTAAATCTCATGCGTAGCACTTTTATAATTTTTTTCAACCGCTCAGGTTTCTCATACCCAATGGATGCTCTCGTTTTTCAGCATTCAGCGACTCCTCCCTTCATCATTTTGATATCCCTCCAGCGGGAATCAATCATTGGGCTTTTGTCTTTGATCAGTGGTGACCCGAGTTAATCCAAGGTGTGTTCCTTTGTTTTCTAGAGATTTCTATTGATTTTATCTTGCGTCATCCTATTTATTATTATAATGTGATGGAGGATGATATTCCATGTTTCTAATGGGGGTTTCTTGGTTATTGTTGGTGTGGTTGTGTCACGGTCTCCTCGGATGGATGCAGTTATTGTGGGAGAGGTGATCGGATATCCATAACATGATCTGTTCTCATGCGAAGAAAGTTGACAGCTTTTGAGGTAAGGGATTCATTGCTTCTCTTTTTATTTATGTGCAATCATAAATTGATCATGGTTTATCCCTTTGAATTGCAATTAATTTTAATTAATAATTATTGAATAGGATTATGAAATTGGATAGCAATCGCATGTTGCCGATGTTGTTGCTCTATACCATGATAGTGGTTTTGATCTTGTTTTGCTAGATAGTGTGATATTTATGTCTTTCTTTGCTAGCACGTTTCTTTATGCTTTGGATTAGCTTGTTTTTATTGATGGAAAATTGGTCAAGAACATAAATACCGAAATAATTGATAATTAATTGTATTAAGAAATTAAAGAAGAGGTGTGTTTGTAATCCGATGGTTAATGTAATTTTATGATAATTAAATTGATGCAATGCACATGTTTAATTGAAGATGATCTTCCATATGATTAATGGAATTGATAGATAATGTGAATCATGTTTATTCTTGATGATAATAATTGAAATTTCGTGTTGATTAAGAATTATACTTCTCTTGGTTTGTTGAAACCAGAATAAATTCTAAGTTCATGTTTTTTCTTTGATAGCTTGTTATAGATCGATGCCTTAGATTTATCATAGTTGAAACCAATTGATAAATGAATCGGTTAATTCAAGATGGAATAAGAATCTGTTGTGTGATAAACAAAATTTTCTAGGGCCTAAGTTACCAATTTTCTTTAGAAGGTCGAGTGCCTTGTTTTGGAGCCGTGAGAGCTTGTTTTCATATGGAGGCGGAGTGCCTTGTTTTGAGTGCCTAGTTTCCAAGTTGATTATTCTCGTTTGTTTCATGCTGCTTTGTGATGTTCTTTGGATATGAGCCTTGTGATATGAGCCTAGAATGGCTGATCCTGGAGGGCTGTGTGTGATAGGGGCAAAGAAGCCCAGATGTGATGTGAGTCTGGGATGGCTGAACCTGGTATGGTTGTTGTGATATGTGTGCGGGGAGACCCGGATGATGTGGCAGCAGATGATGCCTGTGTTGGGGAGATGCATTAGTATACGCATGTGGGTGTTGGGGGTGGCACTGGAGGTAATGGAATGGGTTAAAGTTGGGTGTACCCATTGATGAGATGTTGAGAGCTTTTATGCTCACTTTTGAATCTATTTAATGGTTGATGTTCGGGTTACTTGTTTTATCTACATTCCTTTCCCTACTGCTTGAGGTAGCTGGAGGTTCTTGGTTGCATGTTTCCTCTTAGTGGTAGCATAGGATAGTTTTCCTAGAGGGCTTGGATATAGAACGATGCTATTAATAAATAAATGTTTAACCCACAGGGTTGGTTGATGATGGAATGAAAATGCAAAAAGATGTTAATATTGATAAACCATTGACTTGGTTTGGATTATTCTTGGAGGTCATGGACTTTACTCTAATATTTAACATAATGTATTGCAATATAATGTAATGTTGAATAATATTATTGGTTAATTAATGGATAATTAATTAATTAATGGGAATAAGTGGTTTAAAGAGGAAAGAAGGAATTAATTTAGCTCTTTTATTTTATTGTGTTCTTATAGGATATCTCGTCTTAGTCGTGGAAGTCCGGAGTCTGAGGGATGTTAGCTGTAGTTGAGTCTTAGACTAGGTTATTCCCTTAGTGTGGTTGTGAGATATATTATATCATATATATTCTAGGATTTCATACACTGTCTCACCCATATCATTTAGGGAAATTGATACCCAGTGGCTTTTGGGAGGGTGTTTTCCCTAACATCCCGATGGGAGGATGGATGACTGACTATCCCCTATGGTCTCACTCTCTTCTCTTGGGAGTTACTTGTACAGGTATGCATGATGGTTAGTTTTTGGAGATATGTTTTTAGAGGGTTGTGATGGCTTGAAGTAATTTCACACACATGTATTACCAGATATAGTATCCAAAGGATTATTATAGGTATGACAGATATAGGATCTAATGGATTGAGGTACTTATTCAATGTATGTGATGTAATGGCTTGAGGTATAATACATGATGTTTTATATATGACATACAAGTTATGGTGGCTCCCAAAAACTACTTGGTTACTATATATGGATATGTGGATGGGATGATGTGGTCAAGTGATGCACGAGGTGCATGTGGTGGTGCCTTGCCCAGGTGTTTTCGGGCTGACTTACTTTTGGAGAGATATTCTTAGGACATGCGATGTTGGGATAGAGCGACAAACCGGTGGGAAAGCAAGAGCGGGGTAACATTAATTATTATTATTATATTATATGTTCTCTTGTATGTGATACTTAGTGATAGATAGCCATGGTGAGGCTGGGAACTTAGTATACCGATTTGGGTGATGAGTTAATTTCACTATTGTTCATAATGATTTAGTATGCTTTCTTTATCACTTGCATGAGAGGATCTGGGGAGGATCCTACTGAGTATACTGTAACGCTCACCTTACGTATGTATAAACTATTTTTCTGATCAACCGGAGCAGGTTGGTGATCAGGATGAATATTACCAGCTCGGGGTTTAGCATGAGCTATTTAGGCTTCATGGTCGTTGTCATCTTTACCTTTTTGGTACCTGTAGTTTTCCTTTCAGTTGTTTAGTATTTTATGACATGGAATATTTTAACATAGGTTTTATTTAATATATATATGTCTGAGTAATTATTGGTTGTATCCTTATTATCTCCATCTTCTCCATGTTTCTCTTAGAGGGTAATGTCTCTCATACACATGTTTATGATACCCTCGGTGCTAGTCGCCTACTCGAGGCCAACTGGAGACAGTCACCATCTCTCCCCCTCATTGTGGTATCTTTATGGGGGGGGGGGGTCGTGACAATTTATATTGTTGAATACAGCATGTTGAATCATAATAAATCGTATTTTACCATTAAGCATTGTATCGTAATTACTCTATGATCCCTTGTTTTTTTAGAAACCCTAAATTAAGTCATATCCTATGATATCAAATATTGTATGATATGACCTAGAAAACATTCTCGGGTTCTCATAATATCATACCATACGATGTCTTCCAGCTGTACACTATGACTAAACAAAACAGAAGAAACCCTTTGTACTGTACATTATGATATCAACATATATGAAATATGATATGTATTTCTTAAAAAACTAGTATATTAAACATGGTTAATTCTTTAAGAACGGGACTCTGATACCACATATGGGTTATAGGGGATCACCCTATGATCTTTAGCAACAGAAACAAACCATAACACGGCCTAATCTATCTTCAAGAATTCAAACATGATAAAATAAACAATGAACAATGTACCTAAAATGCAATAACAACAACCTCCATCATCCATCTTAGAGGGAGAATTCTTGATGAAAATCACGAAGAAGAAAATGAATACTTCTTGCCTTTGAGAGATTACACTAGACCTGGAATCCTAGTTCAAAATTTAATGATTCTCATATGATCGAAGGGGTGCTAGAGCCTTCACTATGGAGTGATGAATGAGGCTACAAGGAAATAGATTTCATATAAATCTTTGGGTGAAGCTGACAATTTTCACCACATTTTCTTGCTTCACTTCGCATCACCCAACAGGAGAGATAAAATCCATTTATATAGCCATCCCTAATGCTCCTCCTTAAATGATAAACACATCAAGAACATGTAACGCATCAGATGCATTACTACCCATTGGAGGATCCATTAAACCCATTCAATAAACATGAAAGTTGTGTTTAATCTATTCATAACGTACTGGACTGAAGGAAACCGTGCGGGAGAATTGTCGCAGGTGCATGCATCCCATGCATGAAAATCATAATCCAATTGTAGCTTATGATATAGGTAACAGAAGCATCTCGTGCTTATTTTATGATACACACATATTGTAAGGTGTGATATGCATCACATGCATATCACCCCATACAATTCAGACAATTGTAAGATATGATTTAGCCTGATTTTAGTGTATATCCTATATAATATACATCACATGTATATTAAATTCCTAACTATTGAATCTCATGAAATATTTATTATCTCATGTTTTATTCCATTATATATGCATGCGTATAACGATTTAATTTTTCAATCTCTATTTCATTCAGCAAATTAATATGTTCACACCACATTAATATGAAACACTTTACACAACCCACAATTCGTGTAATTTTCCAAAAAAATAGAGGTTAAACATATTCACACTTATTTAAATGCATCATATGCACATGGTGCATGAACTTTTTATGTAAGTATTAGAATTATATGAAATTAATAATCCTCACATGGGTAAACCTGGAGCCACATATAGCTAACCCCAACCTTTCTAAAACAAGGCATAAGTCTCCAGACCAATGGGAAGTCTTATCCAAAGTTACTCTACCAAGTGATACTTTACCGAAGAGATTCTAATTCATTATAAATATAATACATAGTATGTATAAACTGTATTCAACAACTAAATTCAAGATAATAACTTTATTTAAAAAATGATGTCAATACAGATAAAAACTAAATCATATGTCATCATACCTAGCATGTAATGCAAGACATGAAAAATTATAAGAAGCAGTTTATCACATAAATTAAAACATACATAAAATTCACATTTCATAAACAATTTATAGACATGGATATTAAAAAGGAAAAAACAAATAAATACACATTTTATTTATTTTCCACACTTGAGATATAAATATTAAAATTCAATATTTAACTTAGGAATGAAAACCTCCTAGTAGCAATTCGTAGCATTTATTTTTTATAAACAATTTATAAACTATAAGGAAACAAGCCAAAATATTAAATATCTTTATTTTAGGATTGAATTTTATTTTACAAAAATAGGGGTACTATCAATCATAATCCACAATTGATATAGGTGATTATAATAAGCATTGTCGTAAGGTGCATGTCGTATTTGACAATATATACTATATCATCATTATGAAATGACGCTCTTTTTTTGTAACATGAAACCACAGTTTATGTTATCGTATAACCTACGTTGCATCGCCACCGCAAATTAAATTATCTCATAATGTAATGTAAGAAACCCCATCATGGGTTACGTTATCACATAACATAACATTAGGGACCTAGCGCAAACTACATTATCTCATAATGTAATACCAAGGTCTCTGTTGAGATTATGTTATAACATAACATAATGTTAAACAAAAGCAACACACATTACGTTATCCTATAACATAATTTCAAGCATAGGAACCACACATTACGTTTTCCTATGACGTAATGTTGGGCAACAAAATTCGACAATCCAACAGCTGACACTTATACACACTATATCATACACTATGATATGGCCTCAAGAAGATTACGATATACATGTTCTTTATGAAAATAGTAAATGAACATGTTGATTCCTTGATGAATGTGGTTCTAATACCACTGATGAGTTTTGGAGGATTATTATATTATCAATGCAATGAAAGAAACCCATAAGTGTTTGATCTATCATCAATAGAACCACCATGTAATATGAACATAAATAAAACTAGCATACATGAAATACGATGAAAACCTTTTTAGTGATAAATGGAGTACGCTTAATTGAGATCATCGAGTGACAACCAAATGATTATTACCTCCACAGGTCGTACACTAGCCACTAGGATCCTCATATGCTATGAGATGAACCCCAAACATCAAAGGTGTGCTAGCACCTTCTCTGTGAAGATGAATGGTGAACTGACCCAAAGAGAGTCTTGATTATGGTTTGTAAGTGTCACACTCTTCCAACAGGGGGATCAAATCCATTTATATGGGCTCCACTCATTTAATGAATGTAGTTGGCCGTCAGTTGTTATCGAATGGAATCCCTTAAACGTTACACATGACGCATACCCATTGGAATCTCATAATCATTTGAACTTTTCAAATGATTATGTGTAGACATAAATGAATCGACCTATTGATTAATAATCAAAGGAAAACTGTGTGGTAGATGTGACAATAAACATGCACTAAATATCAAATATATCATATTATACATGAGACAACATGTAATATCTCGCCCCTCCTCATTGTCTTGAGAAGGAAGAGGAACATTACTTGTCTTTTAGAGACATCCTCGAGACGCTAAAGGCTGACAATAAATGTCAAGATATTCATTTATAATTGGGGGATGATTTTCCATTTGAAAATAAAACAACCAAATAAACATGTCATAAGAAAATAAACCACTACATAATGCATGATATCAAAGAAATACAACTCCAGTATACTAACAAAACTCAAAGACAACCATAACTCCTAAGCTCCAACATGCTCCAAGATCCACTCTACAAAATAGCCCAAGTAACACTAAGCACCACTAGAGAAGTGTGATACATTACCTTTTCCCATGTCCCGATAATCAATATTGGAAAAAGTACCAAAGTGTCAAAGAAAGGGTGAGTAATGAAACTCAGTAAGATTTCCCCAAATGACTTCCCTACTCACATCATTAGGATAGATAATGTTAGCACATTTATATAAAACAATTTATATAAAACATTTAAAACCATTTATCTCAAAACCAAAACTATTTCTAAGAAAAATAGTTTTCCAAACCAAAACTGTTTTCCATGAAAAGAAACCAAGCATGTTCATCACAAGGTAATTAAATATCATGTTCCATTACACCTTTGGCACTGAGCATAAGGACATATTTCAACTCGACCTCATAATACAATATGAACACACACCACCAAGTATGCCTAACAACCATGCTAATACAATCATTCCAAAACCATTTCAATGTTAAAACCCTTTCAATAAAATAAAATTTTCATTGAAACCCTTTTTCCATAAATCGAACCAAGAAAATATTTTAAAATCAACATTTTAAAATCATTTATCAAATCACTTTTCACAACAATTCCACAATTTCACACAACTCTATAAATCATCACTAAAGAAGGTTTATACCGTGATTTGCATGCCAATTTCACAATCAATTTCAATCAATTTGAAAATAAGCCTTCATATTCTAAATAGAGAAGTCAAGAGTGAAGCCACCCACCTCGAAAATTTGGTGAAAACGATAAACGTCACTAAAAATATCCACAAAACTGGGTCAAATCTTCAAAAAACCACCTTAGCTCTTTTTACCTAACAAGAACAAATCCAAATCTGGTCATATTTGGCATCAAAAATCTTACTTCTATCTATAACAGAACTAGATCTAAGAAACTGAGAGAGGGGGAGAAGTATATCTATGGAAAATCAAGAATAACTATGAAGAATGATGACTTACTGTGAGAATCCAACTTCAACGCACTAAGATAAGTCTTCAGATCACCTCCGGGTCATTATGAGAAGCCTCCTTAGCCTTTGAGATGAAGAAATCCCAAGCTAGGGTCAATTTGGGGGAAAATGAGGGGTTAAAACAAAATTCCGACCTAGATCCACTTTTGTGGATCTAGTTTTTAAATTGTGCATGGTTAGCCACGCTGTTAGGAAAATCGAGCTCTAACTGTGCATTAACCACTACCACAAGGATGAGTCATGCACGGTTGTCTCAAACGATTAGAAAAACATGTGTCAACCATGAAAAATCCCACTATCTCAAAAAGAACAGTTTCTCCTAAGATGTCACATGGTTTGGAAAAACAGTGCGCCTTCCCCTTAGCCCCTATCTCAAAATGAACAGTTTCCTGTAGTTGTTTCATGGTTTTCCCAAAACGTGCACCAACTGTGCACCCTTAGAAAAGCCCCCAAAAAAATTCCAAACTCCCCCAAACTTCCCCCAAACACTTTATGTACTAAAAAATCATAAATACAGGGTTACTTACTTGAAACTAGGGGTGATACATTCTCCCCAATACTATCTTTTCCATACCCAGAAATTAGAAAACCATCATTGCTATGAAAGAGTTCTGGTCATTGCTCATTCATTTCCTTCCCTCATTCTAAAGTCTCTTCCTGAATCTGACCATATTGCCACAAAAACCACACTAGACCAATGCTTTTTCCACACAAGACTTTCTCTTGTGTATTCAAAATCTACATTAGGATATGCACCAACGAAGAATCCGCCTCTGGGTCAACATGATCTCATCGATTGACAACAGTCATCGACGATGATCCACATAATATTTCTAACGGCTTTGTGTCATCTCCATCTATTTTCTGATCAACTAAATGTTCTTCATTGTCTCTTAGACAAGGCTCATCCCAACCAATAATGTATCACATGTTTCTACACAACAAATTGGATAATGATAAGGTCTCCCATACAATGATTTAAAAGGATCCATATATCTCGAGACTTGATAATTGTTGTTATATGAAAACTCTACCAATGACACGTGATATTCCCATAAGCAACCAAAATCCATTACACAAACCCACAACATGTTCTCCAATGTTTGTATCATCCGTTCGGATTGGTCGTCTATTTGAGGATGATATCTTATACTCATAGTCAACTGAGTTCTAAGGGATTTCTATAAATATTTTTAGAACTGAGATGTAAACCCCAGATCTCCTTCTAAAACTGTTGAAACTGGTATACCATGTGTCTTTACCACTTCTCGAATATAGATTTTTGAAAAGTCCTCCACTGTATGAGATTCATGAATAGGGATGAAATGAGCCGACTTTGTAAGCTGATCCAGTATCACACATGTGGCATCGTGTTTCCAAACCATTCTTGCGAGACCTATTATAAAATCCATAGTTATCTGCACCCATTACCAAACTAGAATAGGTAAAGAATGAAACATACCTATTGGTTGCTGATGCTCTGCCTTAACTTGCTGACAAGTTAAGCATCTTGAAACAAACTCAACCACCTTCCCTTTCATACCAACCCACAAAAATTGGGCTTTCAATACTTTATACATCTTCTGTATTCTAGGATGAAAAGTCCATCTTGAATGGTGGTAAGCGTGAACAAGCTGTTTCTGACAAGCCATAGGTACAACCATCCAATTTCTGAACCACAAAACTAAACTCTCATCTAGCGTACATCCCTTAATGGTCTCCCCTCGATTGAGTTTTGACCTCATAGCAATGCATTCTAGATCGGATGTTTGTGCCTTCTTAACCATCTTCACCAAATTAGGAAGAAATGAAACTAGAAATAAAATTACTACATCGCCTCGATCTTCACATTCCAAATGCATGTTGGCTAGGACCGAAATCAATTGTCACTCATCTGAAACTTCTTTTTCCAACTGAGCATATATCTTTATGCTTAATTCATCCGCCACAAAATTTCCTTTTCTCGGCGTATACATCAAGTCAAAGTCAAACATTTGGAGATACTTCATCCATCTTCTTTGTCTCAGATTCAAGTCTCTTTGTGAGAAAATATATTTCATGATCTTATGATCTGTAAACACATTCAATTTCTCACCAAAGAGGTAATGATGCCAAGTCTTCAAAGCATGGACTACGACAGGCAACTCCAAATCGTGTGTTGCATAATTCTTCTCATGAAACCTTAATTACCATGAGCCATGCACAACAATGTGATCTCCCTACATTAGAACAAATCCCAACCCAAATCCTGAAGCATCACAATACACCGTGTACCCCTATCCTGATTCTGGAAAAAACAAGATTGGTGTTGATGTAAGGCGAAGTTTAAGCTATTGAAAAGACTTCTGGAACATCCCATTGGAATGGAACATTTTTCCTTATCAAAGTCGTCATAGGAAAAACTATTCATAATTAATCATGAACAAAAAATCAGTAATAACCAGCTAGTCTAAGGAAACTTCGTATCTCACAGACATTGTTTGGAGGTTTCCAAGAGATAACAACTTCTATATTTTTTGGATCCATAGAAACACCTCTTTCAGAGATTACATGACCAAGGAAACATACCTTTTGTATCCAAAAATAACACTTTGATAATTTGGAATACAGACGGTGATCCTTAAAGATTACCAACAATATCACCAAGTGTTTCTCATACTTATCCTTTGTCCTTGAATATACCAATATGTCATCCATAAAAACCACCACAAAAGAATCCAGATACCTCTAAAATATCTGATTCATCAATTCCATGAAGACCATTGGTGCATTCATAAGACCAAAAGGCATTACCACATATTCATAATGGTCATATATACTCTTGAAATCTATTTTTGGAATATCCTCCTTCCAAACCTACAATTAGTGATATCTTGATCACAATTCAATTTTGGAGAACCACTGAGATCCCCTCAATTGGTCGAACAAATTATCAATGCATGGAAGTGAATATATTTTCTTTATCATAACTTGGTTAAGCTTATGATAATCCACACACAACTAAATATTTTCATCCGCCTTTTTGACAAACAAAACTAGTGTTGCCCATAGAGATGTGCTTGGCCGAATAAACTCTTTGCTTTCCAGTTCTTCCAACTGCACTTTTAGTTTCCTTAATTCTATTTGTTCCATCAAATAAGACGGAAGAGAAATAGTATTGGTCTTGGGAAGGAGATCAATCAAAAAATTCACTTCTCTCATAGGTAGCAACCCTGAGAAATTATCGAGAAACACGTCTGGAAATTGACCAACCACTATTGGAAAACTATTATTCTTGATCTATTCCATCAATGTCAAAGACAATGATTCCAACTGGTATGATATCATTCCAACTATTGGTGTCAACATGCCCATTGCCGCTATATTTACACTTTGGTCTCCTCGAAAGAGATGCTCGACTCCATCTTCAGTTGTAAAACTGACTCTTCATGTATAACAGTCGATGTGAGGCTTGAACATAGTCAACCAATCCATGCCTGGGATTATATCATATGCATCCATCTCAAGAATAGAGAAATATCATATCAGCTCAGCTCCATCAACTGTTATAGAACAGAATCTACACACCAAATATTGACATTCTCTTTGACTAAGAGGAGTTTGAAGTTTTAACACAGAAGATATCATCTCAACTTTTAAAATCAGCAAATCAACAACATGAGATGAAATAAAGGAATGGGGTTCACCTCTATCAAAAAAATGTTGAAAAAGGGTAGAATTAAAAAGAATCATACCTCTCATTGTAGATGGTCAAGACTGATCGTCCACAATAACCTTCTCAGCTCCATATAATTGCTTGCGCACCGCACTTTGTTCTCTGTTTCCCTGTTGAGATTACCCTTACTGAGGATTCATGGTATTCCTTGAATCACCATGGAAATCTCTATTCTTATGATGATATTGATTCTACTGTCCTCGCCCCTTTGAGGCATACGATGCCTGTGACACCTGAGAAGTGTCTCGAACACCTGAACTCAGAACACTGCGATAATAGTGCTGAAGATACCCCATTTTGTTGCAATTCAGGCATGCTCTTGGTAGTGTGGTACATTCTCGCTTCATGTAGTCGAAGGAACCATATTGAAAACATCCATATTTAGTCGTGGGTCTTGGAGGAAGATTCACTGATCTCGCTATTTGATTTTGAGTTATACTCCTACCTTGGAAAATAAGTGTCTCTCTTCCGCTTGCTCCCAGCATTAGAGTTCTCACTGTTTCCTGAGGCTATCAACATGCTTCCTCCTCCCATATCTCATGAGATGTCTCTTTTAGCTATCATCACTCTATTGACTATCTCTATATAATTCGTAATGAAAAGCACGACAATCTTCGAGTAACTCTCGTGATTCATCCCCGATTCAAAGATGTGTGCCTTCAAGGACGCACTTGCAGTAACTTCAGGTGCAAAGGACACTAAATTCATGAATTTAGCTGTATACTCTGTGACAGAATGATTTTCCTGCTTCATGATGAAAATTTTTGTTGTTATTTGAATTCTGAACCTATGAGGATAGAATTTTTTGTTAAACAATTCTTCAAAATCCACTCACGCAAGGTTGTGGCCTAATTTAGTCTGAACAGCTAAATCCCACAACTGGCGTGCATGATCTTCCAACATATAAGTTACCAACATGACTTTCAACTCAATTGGTGTGCCAATAAAATCAAAGATATGATTCATCCTATTCAGTCACACCTCTACCATTGCTGGTTCAGAATCACCCCAAAAGATGGGTGGATTCTATTTCTGCAATTGAACGAAATGATCCACTTGCCATAGCTCATCCCTCATGTTACAACTATTTTAAGCCTGAGAAGCTTGTACTATACTCAAAACTAGTTGTTGGTTCACTTGTGGCTCAGGTGAAACCACATTCTCAACAACTTCTTCTAGTTGGTCACTATGACGCCTACAAGGTGTCATTTTCTAATCAAACAACAAACGTCATAATCCCCACTCTCAATCAACTGAAATCTTAATAATTTCAAATTCTACCAAATAATACTATCACAACAATGCTTTCCAAAAATCAACTATTTCCATGTTCAACCATTTTTTTAAAAAATCAAGTTGCTTTTGAAAATCAAACCATTTTCAAAATAGCACAACCGTGCTCTTTTTCAAAATCTTTCATTTGAAAAAAATTTCAACATTTTTCAAAAAACAACGCATTGCACCAAATCATATATCATTACTCAAAATGAAATATGTACTCCCCGTGGGAAGTAATTTCTACAATTCATGTCATGCTCGTCTCATTGGCTAAACTCATGACAATGAGATTTTAAATCCTATAAGTGCCCCCAAAATACTTATGTACCCAACTACCTAACTTAAAGTTCAATATAAAAAGGTTACCACGTGTTTTTATGCTCTACATTTCAAATCTTGATGATCCTACTCCTTTCTACCAACCTAACACAAAGAATATACTAGAATAAATTTCAACTCTATGACTGATAGAACCGATGAACACTAGTTAAGCAAGGACCGAACAAATTTTTAGCACTTGTAACATCTCACCTCTTCTCATTGGATTCAAAAGGTAGAGGAACAATACTTGTCCTTAAGCGACATCCTCGAGATGCCAAAAGCTGAAAATAAATGCTAATGGATTCATTTACAATTGAGGGATGATTTTCCATTACAAAATAAAACAACCAACCAAACATGTCATAACCAAATAAACAACTACATTATACATGACATAAAATAAAGACAACTCAAGTATACCATTTATATCAAAACCAACTCCAAAGAGTACCACCGCAAAAGACCACAAAACAACTAGGTACACAGCGAAAGACTACAGAACCAACAAAAATCAAAGACAACCATAACTCCAAAGCTCCAATGTGCTCCAAATTCCACTCCACAAAACAACCCAAGTACCACTAAGCACCACTAGAGAAGTGCGATACTTTACCTTTGTCCATGTACCAAAAAACAACATCTGCGAAAGCAACAAAGTGTCAAAGTAAGGGTGAGTAATGAAACTCAGTAGGCTTTCCCCAAATTACTTTCCTACTCACACCACTAGGATAGAATAAGTTAACAAATTTATACAAAACAATTTATATAAAACATTTAAAACAATTTATCTCAAACCCAATATTATTTCTATGAAAAATATTTTTCTAAACAAAAACTGTTTTACATTAAAAGCAACCAAGAAAGTTCTTCAAAACAATTTGGTGTATCTCATTCCAATCCAAAAACTCACACATCCACACATGCATGCTTTGTTATGACAGTTCCATACTCATGAGCGATTTTTTGTTGATCAACCAAGTCATCACAAGGTAATTAATCTCATGTTCCATTACACCTTTGGCACCAAACACAAGATCATATTTCAATCAGGCCTCATAATGCAATATGAACATACACCACCAAGTATGCCCAACAACAATGCAAACAAAATCATTCCAAAACCATTTCAATTCCAAAACCATTTCAATGCCAAAACCATTTCAAAAAAACAACATTTTTATTGAAAACCTTTTTCCATAAATTGAACCAAGCAACTATTTTAAAATCAGCATTTTAAAATCATTTATCAAAAAACTCCACAATTTCACACAAATCCACAAATCTTCACTAAAAAAGGTTTCTACTAACTTTGCATGCCAATTTCACAATCAATTTCAATCAATTTAATCAATTTGAAACTGAGCCTTCATACTCTAAATAGAGTTGATATTGAAGCAACCTACCTCGACAATTTGGTGAAAACGATAAACGGCATGAAAAACATCCATGAAACCGGGTCGAATCTCAAAAAACCCACCTTAGATCTCTTCCTCTAAAAACAAAAAAGAAAAATCTAGTCATATTTGGCATCAACAACCTTATATCTATCCATAAAGAAACTAGATCTAAGAAATCGGGAGAGAGGGAGAAGTAGATATAAAGAAAACCAAGAAGAACTGCAAAGAATGAGGACTTACCATGAGAATCCGGCTTCAACGCACCAAGACAAGCCTTAATATCAATAAAAGAAGCCTATTTATCCTTTAAGAAGAAGAAATCCCGAGATAGGGTCGATTTGGATGGAAAATGAGGGGTTAAAACATAATCTCATCCTAAATCCACTTCTTGTGGATCTAGTTTTTAAACCGTGCACGGTTGGCTTGCATGGTTAGAAAATTGTGTGCCAGCCGTGAAAAAACTCATTGTCTCAAAAAACACAGTTTCTCCTAGGTTGTCACACAGTTTGGAAAGACCATGCGTCGTACGAGCACCTTCCCCTTAGCCCCCGTCTCAAAGTGCACGGTTTCCCATAGGTGTTGCTTGGTTTTTCTAAACCGTGAACCCTTAGAAAAGCCCCCAAAACATTCCAAACTTCTTCCAAACTCTCTCAAACTTCACCCAAATTCTTTATGTACTTAAAAAACAAAAAGAAATTGTTACTTGAAATCATGGGTGCTACACAATGCAATCTCAAGATATGCATCGCATGCATATCTTAGGCTATGGATCAAGGGACATTGTACGATATGATATCCTTATTTTAGTGTACTTCCAACAGTAACATCTCAAGACTTAGACATGGAACAGTTATCCCTAGATTGACTGTAGTTTTTACCATTCTTTTTTCCTTTATCATTCTTTTTTACATTGAAATTTGAATCGACCTTTAACAGTTGAACCCTTAGCCTAGGTCTTCACCTTAGGCTTACTGCATAATTCACGTGATAACAAAGCGGATTTCACTTCCTCTAAAGTCAAAGAATCTCTATCATACATTATAGCATCAGTAATATTTTCATACGAACAATCCAAATAAATAAATAATATTGTTGTTTGGTCTTCAAAATGGGTTGGGTGTGTAGAGGCTTATAAAGCCCCACGCGCCCGATGTTGTCTCTGATATAGGACAACGCTCGTTCTGTGAACACTATCAACATCAGAGACAGTATCGAGCATGCAGGCTTTATAAGCCTCTGCGTGCCCTGCCCCTTTCGAAGTCCTCTGCACCGACGACACCCCCCCCCCCCCCCGCTGCGTGTCGCACCGCTACAAGTTCTTTGTCAACGCCTTTAGCTACACATATCAAATGTTTTAAAATAATAAAATAAAAAAATGTTTGGATATTTAAACAAATATTATTTTATTAATTATATTCAAATTAGGGTAGTAAATAAACAGAAATAAATGATTTAATGTTCGAGTGAAGGTAGTTAGAATATAATTGGGTTTGGGTTCAGGTACCCAAAAATTAGTGGGTACCCGACTTGTTGTTATCCCTAGCCAAGGACACTGTATACATGACTAATTACCAACACGTTCACAAAGTTGATATTCTTAAGTCAAAAAATAACAAAAGATGCGAAGAGATAACGATTCAAAACAAGAAGCGAAAAAAGTTAAGGAAAAACATTAAAAACAACATAAATTTAACGTGATTTAGGCCGATTTGGCCTTGTATCCACGACAAGAACACCACCCTACCTAGATTTTATTAATGTTCAAAAAAAAGTGAGTAGAATAGAAGCAATGAAGAACAAACAACAAACTTAAAGAACACAAACAACATAGGCAAGAATACTTAAAGACTAGTTGGCCTTACCACTAGTCCGAAGATGCTCTCGCCCAGATTCAAGATCTAGAAATCTCCAATGGAACAAAACAAAGAGCTCCTCGCAGGTATCGGCTTCAAATCTCCATAGGACTCGAGCTTCGGGATGAGCTTTCCACGATGACTGCAAGGCTATAGGCGCAACACACATGAAAGGAAAACTCTACGTAATAATGAATGAAACTCACCAAAATACAATGCAATCAGAAAATAAAACATATTAAACTAGATGGAATGACAGAAATATGAAGGCAAAAACAACACACAAGAAAAACAAAGTTTTATTTGACAATAAAAACAAATAAGCATGCAAACACCAAATCATCGACAAAATATGACAAAACATTAGGCAAAGTGTATTTTGAATTTTAAATATGAGTAAAATGATGTGTTGATCAATTTATCGCATGGATAAATAAGTGCGAGTGGTTGAAACAAAAATGAGTAGTTTGCGATATCGTGCATTTATTATATCTTATTCATTTTGGAAAACTCACCTTCTATTGTTATGAAATATCTAATTGAATAACATATGACGTGTTATCCAAGCCAAAGCACAAGCTTGGATTCGGTCTTTACTTTGATTACTTAGATGGTCTTTAGAGACATCTTTGGTGAGTGACTTATACGGGGGATGTCGGGCATAGGCCGAATCTCAAGACTTTTATAATAATATTTGAGTAATTGATAAATGGAAAATGATTATGTAATGATTATTGAGTATGCATGACAAATGAATGGTGGAAGTTCCGACACCAGCTGAGGGTTGAAGTAGGTACTTGAGTATATAGTTACTTTGTACTGCTTACTTTATTTTATGCATGCCTTCATGTGTTTTAAATTATTTATTAAATGTTTGGATCTAGGGTAGACACCAGTGGTCCCGACCTACTGAGATTTATATCTCACACCCTACTCGGGCCGTCATTGCACTGGGTACCCGAGTAGATTCTATTAGGTTGCAGGACTATGTTGTTTGCATGTACTTGGGAGTTAGGAGCAGAGGATCGAGCGGAGGTTCAGGATGCTCGAGGAGATTGCTCTTGGGGATTTGAGTCACTATTATTTATTTCTGCATTGGAATGTAAAGCATGTTGTTTTGTTCATTGTTTTATACTTTTGTATCTTTAGCATATCATGCATACATCTGTTGTATAATTTGGAATTGGCCACTTTTATAAAATGAGTTTTATTTGTCTTCTGTTGTTTTTCATTTATGAGTTACTGCTTCCGCTATTGTTTGTTATCCACACTGATGTACCGCTGTGCAACTCTGACAAGAGGGTATAGTCTCTCCACTGTCTATCCTTAGACCCTCGCTGCTAGTCGGCAACGTCTGGCATACGGGGAGACGCTCTTGAGGTCATGTGGTGACCGGTCCGGCCACCAGATTTGTGGTGACCTGGGTCGGGACGTTACAAAAGGCATCACCCTTTTTACGTGATCTTTCTCTCATCTTGAATCTTCAGCTTTTGATGAGTTGGGTTTGAAGAGTTTTATCTGATGGAAACTCTTATATGGTGGGGAGAACCCCCCATCAAAGTGTTTTATGTTTTTAAAGGGTGCATCTTCTTGAATCGGTGTGGGTTTTGTTATCCAGTTTGGAATCAAGGAAGAGATGGAGTTTTTCTTTTGGGACGCTGATACCTTTGAGGTGGTTCTTATTCGGTTCATTTATTTTGTTTCCCTTGACTACCCCCTGAGGTATGTTTTTTGCATTGGGAATGATCATGCCTCAGTGATTATTGTATTTCTCTTCGCTTGGAGTGATGTGGGCATTATGATGGGCCATTTACTTTGTAAGGTTGTACATAGGAAATCTTGGGTAGGTGTTGGGGTGGGATTCGGAGTTGGTTTTTCTATGATGTTTTGTTGGAATCACTGAGAGTCGGTGCTCCGAAAGCATGGCCCTGGGTTACCCTTACTTAACCTCGGGTTGGACTATGTAGTTCTTATTGAGGCATGAGCCCTTGTGAGGCATTTCACGATATGTCAGGATATTGATGTTCGTGTCCAAATTGAGCATTTTAGGATATGTCATCTGGTTTATGAAGGCAGACCAATTAGAGATAATTCTTTGGATAGTTTTCATCTTTGTTGAGTTGTTCTTTTCTCAGTTCTTTAGGAGATCCTAACAGTTTGTGGGGGACCAATGTTCAAATATAATTCTATCATGGTGAGGCCACCATTCATGAGCTTGTGTCAAAAAGTTGTATCTTTCAATTTTTGTCAAAAAGTTGTATATTTCAGTTGTTGTCATTGAGAGTTGAGTGTTTGGAGTTTCTTGGGTTTTGGATCAGTGCTTGGGTTCAGGAGCATAGCCTTAGTTTGAATTTTCCCCTTGAGTTATAAGTTTCTTTTTCCTCTTGATCAACCATTGTCCTTGAAACTTTCTGAAGACAAAGTGTTGTGGTTGGGAGATTGTAACATCCCGACATTGCATTTCCTTTTGAATTTATTTCATTTTGTGTTTAGGATGTGTTCGTTGATCCCCGATAGCTTAAATGTTGTTTTGGCATTTAGAGGTTCAATATGAGCTAGACCACACCATGGTCCAGCCGTGTTGAGCCTAGGGATCACCTTTGTGCCATGGGAAGTACCAACACGCCCAGTGTTGGGCGTAATCTCGAGCGTGGGGTTTGGGGAGTCCCTGTGTGCACCACGGCCAGTTTGGCCTCCGCCACGCCATGGTGTAGGGCGTGGAAAGTCCAAAATGGCCAGAACATTAGCACTATACTATGGTCAGTCATCGTGTTAGGCTCGTGGGTGTGGCATGGTCAAGACCTCCATGGGTGTGTCACGGTCAAGACCTCCACGAGTATGGTTAACACCTCCACATCGTGGTGTTAGTGGTTTTAGAATCTTAAAACAGATGATTGGTCATTTGATCTTAAATAATGAGTTACACCCATGGATGAGGGTGTCTTTGATCTTTGTTCAAGGTTTATTGAGTGTGCCCTTACTCGATTTAACCCTCTAAATTCCCTTAATTTTGTTAGTCTTGGTTCCTTGGAGAGTCTCCCTTGTGCGGGTGGCCTTTCTTCTCCATCTTAGTGTGATTTTAGTGGATCCTTTCAGATTCTTTAGGCCTTGAGGTTGATTATTGTAGAATGATAAAAGGAGGATGACCCGAACCCCCAAGGTGCTCCCTAAAGGAGGCCTTGAGGTTCTTTTATAATGAATGATTAAGACCACACCATACTACAAGTCCGACGTGGTATACAGACTCCAACACTCCCCCTCAATCTTGGTGTACCTAGCTTGGACACAGAAAGAAAAAACAAAGCAAGTAACAGAATGCAAACACTCCCCCTCAAGCTGTACATACCCAGCTTGATTACAAAACAAGAAGAAATAAAAGAAAACAAGTGACGATTCTGCAGAGTCGTTGTGGGGCCAACGAAGGGATGCAATGATTCCGCAAAGTAGTTACGGGATCTGGAAGTGCCAAAGGGCCCGGATCCTAGGCATTCAAAGTGCTATGACATGGTGGAGGAAGTGCGAGAGCATGCCAGTGGACAAGGAAGCAGTTTCAAGGAGTCATCGGGAGATGTCGGTGATGGGAGGCGAGGATTCCACAGGAGGTGCCAGCGATGGGAGGCGCCGCTGGAAAAGGAGGTGTCAGAGATCCAAATCTAGAAGTAGGGAAGCCGCTAGGAGAGATGGGAGTCGGGAGGGGGGGAAGTGTAGGGTAGGATCCGGGAGGGGAGGTCGCGTAGGGAAAGATCCGGTTTGGGAGTCCCGCACAGAAGGAGCAGCAGGTCGGGAGTTTGGTCCGTCGAGAAGTCCGAACAGGAGACGAGCCAAGAGAAACGCGAGGAGGCGGAGCCGAGCGATGTAGGGAGTTTCTGGCTGGGAATGTGTCGCAGGGAGGGATTCTGCTGGAGGGCCGCGAGAGCCGGAATGGGAGGCTTCGAGGGGAGCGTCGTCAGGGATAAGCGCCACGGGAGGAGGATCCACGAGCGGGAGGGGCGCCGTCAGGGAGAACCGCCGCAGGAGGAGGCCGTCGTCTGTCATCGAGCACACCAGGGAGGGAGGCGAGCCTAGAGTCGCAACGGTAGGGATCCACGATGGGAGGTCGAAGGAGGGAACCATGGCGGGAAGTTGGACGTTGAGATAGCGACGGGCCGAGCACCGCTCGGGAGGGAGTTGAGGGGCGACGACAGAGCTGGCCATGGAGCCCCCCCCCCCCTTATGGGGAAAACTTCAGTAAACCCGAGACCGGAATAAAAAAAATAGATGGTAGGGAGGGGTTGGGTTTATCAAAACTCCATTGATACCATGTATAATGATAAAAGGAGGATGAATCGAACCCCCAAGGTGCTCTCTAGAGGAGGCCTTGAGGTTCTTTTATAATGAATGATTAAGACCACACCAGACCACAAGTCCGGTGTGGGATGCAGACTCCAACAATTCTTAAGGTAGTATCTTCTCATGTATTCTCCTTGTGTTTCCCCTCTTGTGATTCTATCTTTCCTTTCCCTAGAATACATGAAGGTTATATCTAAGATCCAGGGTTGTTCTTAAATTCCGTTATAAGGTTATCTTTTAAGAACCATTATTTGATTCTTGGATTCCTCAACTGTTTCATATTTCTCTTATAATTCAACTTGCATGTCTAAAACTAATACACAATGTTGTGTGGTCAAACTTTCAATGGGTATAACCTTGAAATCCTTAATAAATCTTTCATCTGACCTTTTTATCAAGAAATAATCAATTTGGGATCTTTTGACTCCACTTATATAAGTAATAAGATGTTCCTTTCATTTCCTAAAGAGTGTATTTGCTGCCAGAAAATCGCAACTGTAGGTAAAGTCTAAGATAGTTGATCTTTCAACATTTACTACACCCAACCAAAACCCTTCATAGAAATCTATTCGATCTCTAGAATCCATTCCTACATGCCCATTTAGGTCACCAACTATAAAAAACATCTTATTTTGTGACAAACTCTGAATCGAAGTTTCTAAATTATCCCAAAAAGTAGACTTGTTGTATATCGAGGCCTACTTGAGACGTATAAACTCCAATGAAGTTTAATGTCTCAAAATGAGCTTCCTCAATCCTCGCATCCACCCAGAGAGGTGTGAAGACCCTTGCTCATTTAACACCTGGGGCGTCGATGTAGGTTTCCTAGCTCATTAAAAACCACACTCAAGCAATGCATCACGTTGATGTCGGGCAATGACTTAGCATTAGCATATTGATACATTTGATCCAAGTCATGAAAGGGTTCGACAAAGCTTTACATTGACTATCAACAACCTAACACAACCCTGCTCCCTCCATCCAAGGTTGGGACATAAACATAAAGTGAGGAAATTATAATTTTTTTTAAATCTACTAATAATATTTTGTTTTTATTTTATGATATTAGTTCCAAGTCCTTCAAACTCAAATTATATGCATTCAGGATTCTTATGATTCTCATCTTCAAGTCTAAAACTAAAGGTTTCATTCGTCTAAAACTATAGAAAATTGAGAAGCTTAATCCAATAATTGTCATCTCAAAGATCATCACAACCCATAAGTAGCAAGGCATTGATAGAAAAACAATAATAAAAGTTACATAATTGCATATGAAGAAGCCAACAAGCCATTACTTGAGACACTAACAATTAGCATTGAAAATACCTTGTACTAAACTATACGAGAATAACATTGATTTCTGAATTCAATGGTAAAGATCGTCACCATGCAACACGGCCATTGGAGTACAACAGAAAGCTCCAACAATTAGTTCCTTCCAAGCGGAAGAGATCAACAGCTGTAAGTTTCCATGAAATCAGATTTTCATGATGAGTTGAATATGGATTCATAGACTTCTTTATTAGCATGAGTGGGGGCCATATCTGAGGCCTAGAACCACTTCACAGAACCATTACTTTCACCCTTTTCATAACCCCCGCCCCCATTCCTCAACTTCTTAGCATTCTTGTCCTTAGCCCTTGATTTTTCCTCTTCTACCTTTTCCCCCAATACCGCAACCTCCTCCCCACTCCCAATAAGCGTAATTTTATCCTCCTAAGAGAATCCCGTATAAAAAACATGGCAAGCGGAGGATCAGATCTCCTTCAAGGCCCTAGCACTCAACACATGCCCACAACCCCTCAACGCAAAAAAAAAATTATACTTGCCATTGAATTCAAGCCCTGAAATGGGGCACTCAAACCATGCCCCAGAACTGTCACAGTTGTTTGACTCCATCCCAGGAATCACCAAAAGATGAATCATGATCATATCCTTGGGCCCCTTAATATGAGAAAATTCCTTGGGCAAATTCTTCCCTAATAAACCCTGCACGAGTGACTCTATTGAATACGTTTCCAAATCGCTCCAACACACAAGGATGCTTTAGGGGCTCAAAAGATAACGTGCAGGTCATCCACATAGAATGATTCTTCTCATTAGGATCGACCTTATCAGGCTTCTTCATGGCGTACTTGTTGAGGTAGCTGTCGCGGGACTGCGCACAAGTGGCCCCGCCATCGCCGCCATCGTCGTCGCCGCTGCCGAGGGAACGAATCCGAAGAGTGATCGTCGATGAAGGATCCACTCCTGATCGAAGAATCATAGAGTCTCCCCAGAGGGGCTTGCCCAGTAACGTGAGGTACAAAGACGTGAGGGCTTGAGAGGGAATTCAAGGGGCAAGACAGATCATTTGAGCTCCTAGACGGTGTGAGTAGGGCTCACAGATGAGTTTTTTTACTAATTGTTTTACCAAATATACCTTTAATATGTAGATTTCTCTCTAATTTCATTTCAGTAGGCTTCTGTTTAGGTCATAGCATGATGTGGAAAAATTAGTATTAATACAACATGAAAAAAAATCAAACGATGCTGACCAATCCGTGCAACGTCGATGATTTTGAGTGGACGTGATCAGATTAGAAATTTATAAAATCCAACAAAAACTAATACGTGGAAGCGTTGGATAGTGGAAGTCTGGGGTTGAACCCATAGGGAAGAGTCGGTGACGGCTGGTGACCCAGCAATTAGAACCTAACATGTGGATTCCTCACTCGATTCTAAGAAGTTGGATTTTTTAACTAAACTTGATTAAAGTTTTGTTGGTGGAGAAAGGGTTTGAGATCAATTTTGATAAGACTTTACATAGGATAACCCTAAATCTAATAAGGGAGTTTCTATTGTCATATACTACGTAGTCATTCAAAGGTCACCAATTTAGCTTTGGATTGCAGGTCATCAGACTCAGGCTTATCGGACCCAGTAACTTTTGTGGAGCATATTGAAAAAAGTCTATAATTTTGTTGTGGCTCAATTGTTTTGTAAGAAAACAATTGATTTTGTTGCTGAGTCGCACTCGCTCCTCAAAAGCCTTTATCTTGGTCTCCCATATGTAATAATTGGGCGATGTCAATATTGGGTAATGGAACAGCACACGACTTCTCTCCTTCACCACCTTATGAGAGGTACTCGCCATGTTCTCTTACCTTGGATACTTGGGCATACAACCTACCAGATTCGATACCAAATGTTGGTTTTTGACTTTCAAAATGACATTTTCATAACAGGAGAAAAGGGAAGAAAGAAAATGGAGCAAGAGCGCACTAAAAAACTCTTTGTTTCATCAAAATATATTCACTTCAATTACAATGAGAATAGATCATATTTACATAGGAAAGAGAATAAAAGGTCAAACAAAAAATAGGGTCAAGTCAAAAATTCTCAATCAAAGATTTAGACTCCTTTATTTAGGTGTCATCAATAACACCAACTTATTAACGTCTTCTCATACCCATTATTAGGAGTCGTTATTTGAAACCATTTATTATTGATCAACTACGAGCCTACGTCTTGATTACCAAATAACAATATACATTGGATAAGTTATCATTAATGTGGAGATGCCTCTTGATCTTCTCAAAAGTTGTTATTCAGTCTCTCCTAGAGGGCTTGAAGCATCGGTGTGCATATGTTCTTGAGAAGATGAACATTAGATAGAAAAACATTCTCTAGTGGGTTCATGGTCACATCCACATGCATTATTTCATGGTCTACTATGATGACTCTTACAATGATTTTCAAGGTTATTTCTGAGAAAAATGTCATGTTGTACAACATCTTTGAGGCATTCAATTGTAAGTCTTTGGGACTGCATACATCACATTCATTTTAAGAAACATGGTAGATTGGCTTCCAAACCTTAGTACGTTCCCCACTAATCATTTAGTGTATGGTAGCAGATTCGCAATGGTATATTTTCTCATTATACTTAGTAAGGGAGAAGAATGTTGAATGGGTCTGGACATCTAGACATGGACTGGGTTGGGTCCAAATAATCAATCAGGCCATGTTGGCTTGCCGATTTGAGCCCTGTGATGGAATTATCTAAGTTGTGTGGCTTGATTTTAATGAGTTTTCTTTAGTAATAAAACAGGTATTCCAACTCCATCCTACACATCCCCTTGCAATACGCAATCACCTCATTAGTGTTGTCACGAATCCTATACTGGAAATCGGTAGTTTTATGATGTATAAGAGATCCATTTCTTTTGAGTCCATTAAAAGTATGAAACAACTATTTTCCTTTGTATCGTTTCGAGTATAACCACGACAAATGCTTTTATAAATATATGTTTTCTCTCCATGTATCAATGAATAAGAAAACCAAACTGTGGAGCACAAGGCTCAGTTATTCCCGGCACCTACACTAACCATGAACCTATGGAGACCATTCATGTGATTCTAAAAGGAAATGCATGGGTTTTTTTTCACTTGTTTGTTAATGAACACATTGTTTATTCCTCTCTCAGTCATCCTCAAATATATGTGTGTTTACACATGCATGCTCATGAAAGATGATTTTTAAGGGAACAAGTAATAGTTATATAAGTTGTTGGAAAAACTAAATTGGGGAAGAATTAAATCTTCATTAACAAACACGTGATCCAAGATAAAACTACTTTGCATGATACCTTTCGTAACTACACCTAAAGGCTCTGGTGATGCATGGAAAGTGTGGGTGATGAGCGAAAAGTGCTAGACTTTTGTGGTGATGAGAGAAAGTCTGGCTATGTTAGTGCCTAGAAGTGAGAGGAACATTGAGTAGGAAGATTATTACATGGATGCTTATAGTTACTATTGCAGTGATTTGCAAGGTTATTTAAGAAAAAATATCATGTTCATGTATGAAATCTTTGAGGAATTCAATGGTAAGTCTTTGTGGATTTTTGAGAGACCTTCGGGGGTCTCGGGGTCCCTAATGAGTATTGTTATACTCACCTCTACACGGGCTGCGCCCGCACCTGTTGTTTTTTGTGCAGACGACTGCCAGCTTGACTGAGACTTAGGGATCCAAGGCTAGATGGTGCTTGAAAGGGATCGATAGATGTGGTGAGTTGCAGTGACGTCAGACAGTGAGTTGTACCTACCCTTCATGTAGGATCCTCGGTGGATGATCTTCAGAGGATGTATTTTCTTTCCTTTTTTTTGTATGTTTCTTTGAGTTGGGCTTGTATACTGGCCCCTTTACTTTCATTACTTTTACTCTCAGTAGTGGTTCCTTGTGTTCTTCTTTGTGTGTGTACTCTCCCTATGCGCATACAGGTTTAAAGGCAACTCCTTCCCTTTTTGGGTTACGCCATTTCGGTGCTAGTCACCAACCCTGGCCATTGGAAGGCGGAATTTGGGTAGTCACGGCATGAGCCCTGGGAGACAGGTCGTGACATCATTTATGTATTTAGATTCATTTCATAATAAATTTTAAATAATATGAGAATTTCAACTCTCAAATAATGGAACACTCGCATTAAATTTTATCTCATTTTATTTTATAAAGTTTCATTAATAATTATTCCATCATATCCTATGAAAACTCTCAAACATAACCAAGAAGAATTTACCGACAACCATCACCTCAATTAAGAGCAAAAAAAACTTCATTGAATTATGGACACTTGACTCTCATGTGATAAGACTTAAAAAGATTATCATGTAACATAATTACACAATGTTGCTCTTACTTTTGGGTACTGGCATTGCCAGAACCCTTCACAACTAGATCATGATAAACCACATCAACCCTATCTTACATGAAATTATCCAATCAACTGGGAATAGCACCTCAGAAGTCTGGAAATTTTCGCCCACCACCCACACTTTTCATTCATCACCAGAGCCTTTACATGCAATTTATAAAGGTGGCATGCAAAGTAGTTTTACCGTGGATCACATGTTTTCTAATGAAGACTTAGTTCTTCCCCAACTTTGTTATCCCAACAACCTATATAACTATGACTTGTTCCGTTAAAAAATCCACTTTCATGAGCACGCACGCGCACACACATATATTTGAGGATGACTGAGAGGGGAATAAATAAGATGTTCATTAACAAACAAGTGATTTATGGTAAAACTACCACATGCTTCACCTTTTATAATCACATTAATGGTCTCTAGAGGTTCATGGTTAGTTTAGGTGCCGGGAATAACTCAGATTTGTGCTCTACAGATCGGTTTTCTTATTGTTTGATACATGGAGAGAAAACCATATATTTATAAAAGCATTAGTAGTGGTTATAATTAAAAAAATATAGAGGAAAATAATTGTTTTGTACCTTTAATGGACTCAAAATAAATGGATCTCTTATACATCATAAAAGTAATGACCAATTTCCAGTACAGGATTGGTGACAACACCGATGAAATGATTGCGTATTGCAAGAAGGATGTGTAGAATGAAGTTGGGGTACCTGTTTTATTACTAAAGAAAACTCGTTAAAATCAAGCCACACAACTTACATAATTCCATCATAGGGCTCAAATCAGCAAGCCAATGTGGCCTAATTGATTATTTGGACCAAGTCCAGTCCAAGTCTGGATGGCCAGACCCATTTAACATTCTTCTCTCTTACTAAGCATAATGAGAAAATATATCATTGCAGATTTGTTACCATACACTAAATGAGTATTGGGGAACATACCAAGATTTGGAAGCCAATCAACCATGTTCCTTAAAATGAACATGATGTATGCAGTCCCCAAAGACTTACAATTGAATGTCTCAGAGATTTTGTACAACACGACATTTTCCCCGGAAATATCCTTGCAAATAACAACAATATTCATCATAGTCAGTCATGAAATAATGCATGTGGATGTGACCACGAACTCACTAAATAATGCTTCTCTATATAATGTTGACCTTTTCAAAAACATATGCACACCAACCCTTCAAACCCTCCAGGAGAGACTGGACGACAACTTTGATAAGATCAAAAGTTATATCCACATTCATTCTCACAGATCCAGTGTATATTGTTATTAGTAATCAAGATGCGGGCTCATAGTTGACCAATAATAAATGGTGTCAAATAATGACTATTAATAATGGGCATGAGAAGGGATAATGACTCCATTATTTAGATGTTATAAATAACACCAATTTATTGACGCTTTCTCATTCTCATTGTCAGTAGTTATTATTTGACACCATTTATTATTGGTCAACTAGAAGACCAAATCATGATTATCAAATAACAATATACATTGAATTAGTGACCATGAATGTGGATATCACTCTTGATCTTATCAAAGTTATCGACCAGTCTCTCCCGGAGGGCTTGAAGCGTCGGTGTGTGTATGTTCTTGATAAGGTGAGCATTAAATAGAGAAAAATCTAGTGAGTTCGTGGTCACATCCACACAGATATTTCATGACTGGCTATGATGATTATTGTTGTGATTTGCATGGTAATTTTCAAGGAAAATTTCGTGTTGTACGACATCTCTGAGGCATTCAATTGTAAGTCATTGGGGATTATATGCATCATATTTATTTGAAAGAACATGGTAGATTGTCTTCCAAACCTTAGTATGTTCCTTAGTACTCATTTAGTGTATGGTAGCAGATCTACAATTGTATATTTTCTTCTAATGTTTAGTAAGGGGTAAGATGGTTAAATGGGTCTCGGAATCCTGACTTGGACTGGGCTGGGTTCAAATAATCAATCAGGCCAGGTTGGCTTGCTGATTTGAGCCATATAACTTAATTATGTAAGTTGTGTTCCTTGATTTTAATGAGTTTTCTTTAGTAATAAAACATGTACTCCAACTTCATCATACACATCCTCCTTGCAATACGCAATCACTACATCGATGTTATCACCAATCTGGTACTGAAAATTGGTGGTTACTTTTATGATTTATAAGAGATATATTTCTTTTGAGTGTATTAAAGGCACAAAACAACTATTTTCCTCTGTATTTGTCTCGACTATAACCACTGAAAATTCTTTTATAAATATATGGTTTACTCCCCATTTATCAAAGAATAAAAAAACCAATTTGTAGAACACAAAGCTGAATTATTCCTGACACCTGCAATAATCATGCACCTATGGAGACCATTCATGTGATTCGAAAAGGCGACATGTGAGGTAGTTTTACTATAAATCACTTGTTTGCTAATGAAAACCTTTTTTATTCCCCTCTCAATTATCCTAAAATATATATATGTGTGTGCGTGTGCACACGTGTGCGCTCATGAAATATGATTTTTTTAATGGAACAAGTCATAGTTATATAAGTTGTTAGGCTAACTAAGTTTGGGAAGAATTACATCTTCATTAACAAACATGTGATCCAGGATAAAACTACTTCTCATGTCACCTTTCTGAATTGCACGTAAAGGCTCCGATAATGCGTGAAAAGTGTGGATGATGACCGAAAAGTGTTAGATTTCTGAGATGATATTCCCAATTGATTAGACAATTTCTTGTAAGATAAGGTTTATGTGGATTATCGTGATCTGGTTGTGAAGGGTTATGGAATTGTTAGTGCCCAAAAGTGAGAGCAATATTGAGTTGTAAGGTTATTTCATGGATGATTGTGGTGACTATTGTTGTGATTTACAAGGTTATTTAAGAAAAAATATCATGCTCTTACATGAAATCTCTGATACATTCAATGCCAAGTCTTTGGGGACTGCATGCATCATATTCATTTCAAAAGAAAATGGTAGATTGAATTTTAAATCTTGGTATTTCTCTCGTACTGTCTTAGACTGGGATGGATCCAAATAATCAATCATGTCAGGTGAGGATACAGATTTGGGGCCTATAAGTGAATTAATTAATATGGGTAGCTTGATTTTAATGAGTATTCTTTACTAATGAAACATGTACTTCATCTTCATCCAATGCATCCTAGTTGCAATACGTAGCCACTTCATCAGTGTTCTCACCATGCTTGTACTTGAAATTGGTCGTTATTTTTATGAGGTATATGAGTTTCTTTGCTTTTGAGTCTATAAAAGGTACGATTCAACTATTTTCTTATGTATTTGTTTCGAGTACAATCACTACAAATGATTTTATAAATATACGGTTTTCTCCCCATCTATCAAAGAATAAGAAAACCAATTCGTGGAGCTCATGGCTGAGTTATTCTTGGCACCTACACTTACCATGCACCTCTGGAGACCTTTTGTGCGATTCTAAAAGGTGAAGCACGAGAAATTTTTTCCATAAATCAATTGTTTGCTAATGAAAAATTTGTTCTTTCCATACCCGATCATCCTCAAATATGTGGGTGTGTGGACACACACTCCCATGAAAGATGATTTTTTAAGGGAACACACCATAGTTGTATATCTTGTTCAACATTGTTTGGAAAGAAGTCTTCATTACAACACACGTGGTCCGAGGTAAAACTACTTCGCATGTCACCTCTCTGAATTTCATCTAAAGGCTCTAACGATGCATGGAAAGTGTGGGTGATGAGGGAAAAATGCTTGACTTCTCAGGTGATATTGCCGATTGATTGGATAATTTCACGTCAGATAGAGAGGTGGGTTATCATGATCATATTGTAAAGGGTCTTGACAATGTCTATTCCTAAAAGTGCGGAAAACTTAATAATATTATAAAAGGATTTTCAATTCTTATTCCATGCGAGTCAAGTGGATATCATGATCAAAGAGGGTTTTTTTTAACTCAATTGGGACTGTGATTCTAGGTTAAAGCATTTTGTTGATGATTGAAAGTTTTCATAAGATTCGATGGAATGACTATTAATGAAACATCATAAAATAAAATGAGATAAAATTGAATAAATGTGTATGTTACATTATTTGAGAGATGAAATTATCATATTATTTAAAATTTATTATTAAATGAATCAAAATATATAAATAAACTCCATAGTTGTTAAAATTGGATCGATTGTTGAATTGAAAAATATACTAGCTCATAGGATCATTCATTGGTTATATCATTAGTTCACTAGTTGAATTAGTCTTAAATTAAAATCTAAATAATGAAAACACATACACACATAAATATGCATATACTAATATTATATCTTTAAAATATCATAAATAATTTTAAATAAAATATAAGATATAACACATTTAAATAATACATATAAATAGGTAATAAATATTAAGAAACACAATAATATATACTGTTAAAATAATTCAATTGTTTTAAAATTAGTGAAGTGTTGTATATTAATTATTATAATAGTATTAATTTTTTAATTTTTCTATAAAAATATGTATAAACTATAAACCTAATCAATTCTCTAGCTTGACCATTAGGTTTACCCGTTTGACATTGATTTTGACGGGCTCAAATCGATTCAAATGCACTTACTATTTGGGTTGATTAACTTATTGGTTCACCGGTTCATCGGTCTAATTAGCTGATTGGTTCGGTTTGTTCTTTAATACTTTGAAATAAGCTAACTTTTTTTCATAACAACTTTTAAAAAATACATCGTATTTTTTTATCCAATTTTATATTTGTTGGAGTCTGCATCCCACATCGGACTTGCGGTCTAATGTGGTCCTTATCATTCATTACAAAAAGAACCTCTCCCACCTTTTTTCGGCCATAGTTTTATCCAGAATTCCCCCTTGAGGGGCAGCGCCCCGCCCCGCCATCTAGGGTTGGGTTTATTTTCTATCGTCCCCCTCTGAGCCCGGTTCTTTCCAGCCTCCCAGTTCTGTCTGGCGGATCCCTACCTCACGACGCCTCCTACCCCAGTGTCCCCTACCCGCTACGCGCATCAACCCCGCCCTAGGTCACGCCTCCCACCACCCCCATGTCGGCTATCCATCCCTCTCGACAGATCGAGCTCCCCATGGCTCCCACCCGACGGACTCCTCCCACAACATCCCTCCCTGCGGCGCCCTCCCTTCTCGGCTCTCCAGCGGCACCAGCCTCTCGCTGCGACTCCGACTCTACCACCCTCCCGTCGATGCTCCCTCACAACGCCTCCTTCCCCAGCATCCCCTCCCGACAACGCGCGACGGCCACACCCTTGGGCGCACCTCTCGTCGTGGCTTCTGATCCCGACGGGATGCAGCCACGAATCCCGGCCCCTCTCCTCCCGACTCGCGGCTTCTTCCCTGATTCCCGACCAACGCAACACTCGCAGCCCTCTAGCATCGTCCCTCCCTATGGCGCCCTCCCATCCTCCCGCCTGCAACTTCTGAACCGCCTCCTGCGGAGCTTCCTAACCCGCCTCCTGCGGCATTCCCCGACATCCCCCCCCCTCCAGTCCGCTGCTCCACAACATCGCCAACCCTTCTGCCGGTTTCATCTGGATCTAGTCTGGGTGCACATCCACTACACTACTTCCCTATGCACCTTAGATCTTGATACACAGCCATATCCCGTCGAGATTTCACCTCCCTTCGCGCCGCCTCTGCAAAGTTTCCTCCTCTACGTCTGCCTCCTATGGCAGCTCTGCCTCCACACCGGCCTCCTGCGGCAGCCACCACCTCCATGTTGGCCCTCCTCCTGCCATTTCCCGGCGCTCCATCGACCGTCCCACCCATGCGGTTTTCCCAGCGACTCTGACGACCATCCCTCCCATGCGGTATTCCCAGCGAGTCTGACGATCGGCCCGCCTGTGCGGATTTCTCGACGCTTAGTCGATTGGCACCGCCAGTGCGGCTTTCCCGGCGCTCCTTCGACTGGCACCGCTTGAGTGGCTAGACAAATCTTTTTCCGAAGCATCATCCATCTTCGTGAGGGGGGCAGCAGCCATGGCGGTTTATCTTTGTTTTATTCTGTTTTGTCTTGTTTTATCATCATGCTGGGTATGTCCAGCTTGAGGGGGAGTGTTTGCAGGCTATTGCTTGCTTTATTTTTTCTTTATGTGTCCAACCTAGGTACACCAAGCTTGAGGGGGAGTGTTGGAGTCTGCATCCCACATCAGACTTGTGGTCCAATGTGGTCTTTATCATTCATTATAAAAGAACATCAATGCCACCTTTATAGAGAAACTTGGGGATTTGAATCTCACCTATTTTATCATTCTACAATATTCTTCTTATTTTATATTTGATGTAATGTCTTAGCAGCTAAAACCTGCGATCCAAACTCCCTATTTTTTACTATTTTTCTTAATGGTCATTATGTCCTTCAATTTAGGGTATTTTAAAGGAAAATTAGTATTTTTTCTTTTAGGATTTAGGCCTTTAAATAGAATGTTAGTCGTCCTTTTTAAGAAACTTTTTCCACATTTATAAAATTCTTCAGTGTTCTCTCCTTTTGTGTGTTTTCGACCTAGGTTCATTATATAATAGTTCATGTATCTCACTGCACCACATTAATTGTTATCGGTGTGACAGAGTTCCTCATTCGTCTATATCTGATAGTGCTCCTCAACTCTGGTCATCTACCTCGTATGTCGCTGAAAACCCAACACAATAGTCATAGGGGAGCTGCTTCGTGATCCGCACACAGAATGTAGGAAATTTATGACTATTCGATCTTCATACTATGATATACGCCAAGCACATTGTTGGTGATCACCTTTCAAGAAACTTTTAGGCCTTTAAAGAGAATGTTAGTCGTCCTTTTTACGAAAATTTTACCACATTTATAAAATTCATCAGTGTTCTCTCCTTTTGTGTGTTTTCTACCTAGGTTCCTTGTATAATAGTTCATGTATCTCACTGCACCACATTAATTTTTATCGGTGTGAGAGAGTTACTCATTCGTCGCTATCCGATTGTGCTCCTCAACTCTGGTCATCTACCTCATATGTCGCTCTAAACCCAACACAATAGTCATAAGTGAGATGCTTCGTGTTCCGCACACAGACCATAGGAAATATATGACTATTCGACCTTCATCCTATGATATGCGCCAAGCACATTGCTGGTGATCACCTTTCAGAGATGAGTGGAGGAATCCTGCCACCTTGGTCTCCTTATGTGTGATCCTCTTTTCGTGATAACTTCCTATGTGCAGCCTACCTAAGTGAAAAACACTTGTATAGGGATGATAAAAAAATGAAAAAAATTAAAATAAGGAAAAAGAACCCAGACATGTGTGTTCCCGCCTCTTACATGTTCCAAAATCCAGTGGCAAAAACCCCTTTTGTGTGTGACCCACCTGCACATGATAGCCTTGCCCGGACGCCCATCCCCCTACTGTTAATGACCCTCCCTCTGTGCATGTTGTTGTGCATGATGGACCCTGGGAGAACTCCCCCTACCCCTTATCTGCTGCACATGGTTGTACCCCACTGCTCATGGCTCTGCCTTCTCCACGCACCCATATTCCTGATTCTGTTTGTGAATCCCTACTGTACTGCCAACAACACCAAGCTACATCATTTGTTTCCAGCACTATCACCCTTCAATTTTCATGCCCAGCAATTTCTGATATTTTCACCCTTTAATTTTCATGCCTATCAAAAACAAAATTAATGAAATCTTCTCTTTATAGAACCAAGCCATTCAAGAAATCATAGAATAAATCTAGGGTCGAACACCCCCTTTCGTGTGTGACCCACCTTCACGTGATAGCCTTGCCCGGACGCCCAGTCCCCGTACTGTTCATGACCCTCCTGTGCACGCTAGACCCTAGTAACCCCCCCTTTCCCCATATCTACCGCTCATGCCCCCCTCCCTCATGGCTCTGACTTCTCCACACACCCATATTCATGATTCTGTTTGTGAATCCCTATTATACCGCCAACATCACCAAGATGCACCATTTGTTTCTAGCACTGTCACCCTTCAATTTCCATGCCAAGAAATAACAAAATTAATGAAACCCTCTCCATGGTGAACCAATTCATTCAAGTAATCATAGAATAAATTTGGTTGTAATACCAAAAAATTTAGACACAAACTCCACCAAATGAAAAATCAATCTAAACCAACACATGACACTTTTGGGGATGCTATGAGACATTCACCAGGAAATGGAACCTCATAATGAATCTCATTGGCTATTATGGGTCATTAAGAAATTGGCACGGTATTTTGAGTTCCACAAACTTGATGGGAGGATGATTTAGACTATGGGGAAGACTACATCGAACCACCACGTGAATGATATACTCCTCAAATAAAACCAGATTTACCATCTTTTTGTGACAACCTTGATGTGGATTAGTTTTTGGATTGGATTGCAGAGGTTGAAAAATACTTTAACTTGATGAATATACAGTAGAATCTTCGGATCAAGTATGTGGATTATAAGCTCCACAATGACGCTTCTACATTGTGGGAATAGATGAAAAATTATTATCAATGAAAAGGCATGAATCCCATCCACTTTTGTCATTAAATGAAGGTTTCCTTGAACCTTAGGTTCCTTCTGAATGATTATGATCAACTGTTATATTAGTGGTATCAAGATTGTCGTAAAGTTCCCAGACTGTCCAACAGTACACTCAAGATTACCACAGACGATTGGCTTGAAATAACCTTTAGGAGATGGTGGGTAAACAAATCATGATGTTTACTATTGGATCTCGTACATAGTGATGTATATTGAGCAATGAGTACACAAGAAATTGGTGGTTATAGGTACTTCATTACCTTTATCAATGACTTTAGTTGGTATGGTTATGTTTTTGATGAAGCAAAAGTATCAAATCACTGAAAATTTAATGATTTTCATAACAAAGTCCAAAATCAAATGGGAGAGAATTAAGATTCTCCGATCTAATCAGGTTGGTCAATACTTAAGCCAGAAATTCACAGATCATATAATAAATTTTTGAATTGATCCACAATTCACTCCTCTTGGTGGACCATAATAAAATGATGTGTCTAAAAAAAGAAATCGAACTCGGTTAAACATGGTCTAGTCGAAGATGAGCCAATGTGACCTTCCTATCTCATTCAAGGGTTATGCTCTAGAAACCACAATATTCTTACTTAACTTTGCTCCTTCTAAAGCAGTCATAAATGCACCATATAAGATATGGACTAAAAATCATAAGAATATGTCTTCTATAATGATTAGGGGGTGTCAAGCATGCATACAATGTTTAGCTTCTGAAAAACATGACCTTAAGTATGAAAAGTGCTTATTTTTTGTTATCCTAAGGAAGATGTAGGATGTGACTTTTATAACCCTACAAAACACAAAGTGTTTGTGGACAGATGTGGTGTTTTCCTTAAGAAGGAACACTTTAATCTAGGAATCAGTGGGAGGAAAGTTGAACTTTGAGAAGTTCAAGAGCAATAAACAAGAAGTGTTCCTAAGATGGAAGTTGAGCCAGATGTGGAAGAATAATTGTCTCAAGTTACACAAGAACCTCAAAGGTCTGGTAGGATTCCCTATGACCCTGAGAGATATGGTTTTCTCATGTAAAATGATAATGAAGTAAAATTCATAAGAGATGAACCTACTTCTTACTGTGAAGATGTTGAGAAATCTAATTCTTAGATATGGTTAAAATCCATGGAATCTGAGATGGACTCCATGTATGCTAACTATGTTTGGAACATGATGGATTCACCTAAAGGGTTGAGACCCATAGGGTGAAAGTGGGTTTTCAAAAATAAAACTGACATGGATGGTAGACTTTCTACCTATAAAACTTGTATGGTGGAAAACGGTTACAAAAAAATCATGGAATTGACTATGAGGAGAGATTTTCACCTGCCGCGATGATAAGGTCCATTTAAATTTTGTTTGTCAAATCATCTCATTTTGATTATGATATATATCAAATGGATGTCAAAATTTATTTCCTTAACAAAAATCTAGTCGATAATATTTATATGACATAACCTGAATTTTTTATGTTTTGAACGAGACTTCCAGGGTATGAAAGTTTCAACGGTCCATATATGGATTGAAGAAAGCTTCTCAGAGTCCGAATATACTATTTGATGATGCAATAAAAGAGTTTGGTTTCAAGAAGAATGCATATGATTCACATGTATATAAGTAAATTAGTGGAAATATAATAGTGTTTCAGATCTTTTATGTAGATGACATACTAGTTATCGGAAATGACATCTCGTCTCTTCACTTCATGAAGATGTGGCTGGATAAGTGATTCTCGAGTTGAAAGACATGGGAGAATCAAATTACATTTTGAGTATGAAGATATTATAGAGATAGACTTAAAAGTTTTCTTGGACTCATTTGGGACACTTCTATTGGTAAGTGTTAAAGCGATTTAGCACGGAGAACTCCAAGGAGATTTTACCAGTATTGCATGGCACAAATCTTAGCATTATAAGTTGATACCAATCCAATCCTGGTAAGATTAAATGGATTGTTGTGAAGAAAATTCTCAAGTACTTAAAAGGAATTAAAGATATGTTCCTGATCTTTGGATAAGAGTATGAGTTATGTGTAAAAGTTACACATATGCTAGTTTCCAATCTGAAGAAGATGATGAGATCTTAGTTGGGATTTTCATTCTTTCTAAATGATGGAGATATTACTTCCAACCAAGCCGCTATAGTGGACTCGATAATAGAGGCCAAATACATAATTGCACCAGATGCTACAAATGAAGTTATTTAGATCAGATAGTTCGTCTCAGAACATGAGGATGTTCCTAGCATTCAAGGAGAAATCGAGCTCTGTTATGACAACAATAGAGATATTTCTCAGGCCAAGGAACCTAAATCTCACCAAAGGACTAAACACATCATTCCCAAAGTATTATGGGATGTGATGGTGTGTTAAGATTAGCATGAATACAATCTTTTATTTGTTTAAAAAGGTTGTATATATAATACAAAGAGTGGATTGATGAGGTAATAAGTGTATAATTATTACTTGGACCGACCCAAAGTAGTTCTCATGGAATGTCATAGAGTCATCGATATACTTAGTGGTGTATGCTTATTATCAATCCCCATTACTTGAGGTTGGAAAGACACTTAGCTTGAGAACTTTCATACTTTTGTACCTTTCTTACACAACCCCAAAAATGATTTTTCTAATCAAGGGGTGGATGGATATGTTGTTGATCATGTCGTCGTTTAGAGCACAACCAAGATGAGATCTGTCCAATTGTATGATGAGTTAAGGCATTTGACCCTTTATTCGATTACACTGAGGAAATGCATGATCATGTTTAGTTGGAAAACTTTTGGTGTATTTGACTAATTAGATGAGAGACATGTGATGTGCTCATATGTTAGATGAATGACTTGTGATGTATTCATCAACTTGGTCAATCTTTTTAAGAGAATCAAGAAAAGATGAGTTGACTTATACTAGATTGACATGCTCCATGCTTAGTGGTCACTCTGTCATGGATTAAGGGATTATAAATACATACATAAGATGTATACTATACATCTAGTAGTTAACATGTTTGCATAAAGATATGAGTATGTTTTATAGAGATCATATCAGATCCCTTAATAGCTTGAGTAACACGAATGCTTTTCTAGAGGGCGCTCTTTGATTATATATATGAAATATAGATTTCATATTTGCTGTCAATACTGCTAAAGCCTGTAGGGTCACACAAATGGTGTGAATATGATGCACACTGCACTTCGGGATACCTCAAGAGAAAGATTACGTTGGACAAAACTATTTGTTTTAGAGACTGGTTTTCTTATTCTTGGATAGATGGGGAGAAAACCATATATTTATAAAATCATTTTTAGAGATTTTACTCGAAACAAAAAGAGAAAAAAATAGTTGAATCATACCTTTTATGGACTCAAAAGAAAAGGAACTCCTATACATAAAAATAACGACCAATTTCAAGTACATGCTTGGTGAGAACACTGATGAAGTGGTTGCGTATTTCAAGGAGGATGCATTGGATGAATATGGAGTACCTGTTTCATTAGTAAATAAAACTCATGAAAATCAAACTACACATCTTACATAATTCACTTATAGGGGCCAAATTTGTAGCCCAACCTGGCCTGATTGATTATTTGGACTCATCCCACTCCAAGACAGTACGGGGGAACATACCAAGGTTTAAAAGTCAATCTACCATTTTCATTTGAAATGAACATGATGCATGTAGTCCCCAAAGACTTAGCATTTAATTCCTCGTAGATTTCATACAAGACCAAGACATTTTTTCTTAAATAACCTTGCAAATGACAGCAATAACCATAGCAATAGTCACCATGGGTATCCATGAAATAACCTTGTCAACTCAATGTTACTCTCACTTTTGGGCACTAATATTGACAGTACCCTTCACAACCAGATCAAGATAATCCACATCAACCCTATCTTACATGAAATTATCGAATCAATTGGGAATATCACCTTAGAAGTCTAGCACTTTTTGCTCATCACCCACACTTTCTATGCATCACCAGAGCCTTTACGTGCAATCTAGAAAAGTGACATGTGAAGTAGTTATACCTTGGATCACGTGTTTTCTAATGAAGACATAATTCTTCCCCAACTTAGTTATCCCAACAACCTATATAATTATCACTAGTTCCGTTAAAAAATCAACTTTCATGAGCCTGCACACGCACAGACATATATTTGACGATGGTTGAGAGTGGAATAAACAAGGTGCTCATTAACAAACAAGGGATTTATGGTAAAACTACCTCATGCGTCCCCTTTTAGAATCACATGAATGATCTCCATAGGTGCATGGTTAGTGTAGGTGCCAGGAATAACTCAATCTTGTGCTCAACGGATTGGTTTTCTTATTCTTTGATACATGGAGAGAAAACCATATATTTATAAAATCATTTGCAGTGGTTATACTCGAAACAAATATAGGGAAAAATAGTTGTTTTGTAACTTTAATGGACTCAAAAGAAATGGATCGCTTATACATCATAGAAGTAACCACAAATTTCTAGAACATTATTGGTGACAAAACCGATGAATTGATTGTGTATTGCAAGGAGGACGTGTACGATAAAGTTAGAGTACCTATTTTATTACTAAAGAAAACTCATTAAAATCAACTCACACAACTTACATAATTCCATTATAGGGCTCAAATCAGCAAGCCAACCTGACCTGATTGATTTTTTGGACTCAGCCCAATCCAACTCTAAATGGTCATTCCCATTTAACATTCCTTCCCCTTACTAAACATAAAGAGAAAATATACCATTTCAGATCTACTACCATGCCCTAAATGAGTACTGGGGAACATACCAAGTTTTGGAAACCAATCTATCATGTTCCTTCAAATGAACATGATGCATGCGGTCCTTAAAGACTTACAATTGAATGCATTATAGATGTCATACATCATGAAATTTTCTTCAGAAATAACGTTGCAAATCACAAAAATAGTCATTATAGTCAGCCATAAAATAATGCATGTGGATGTGACCACAAACCCACTAGACAATGCTTCTCTATATAATGCTCACCTTCTTAAGAACATACGCACACCGACGCTTCAAGCCCTCCAGGAGAGACTAGCTGACAACTTTGAGAAGATCAAGAATCATATCCACATTCATACTCACTGATGCAGTATATATTGTTATTTGGAAATCAAGACATGGGCTTGTAGTTGACCAATAATAAAGAGGAAATATAATCAAAGTTCAAACAATAAATAGAGTCAAGTCAAAAATTCTCAGTTAAAGATTTAGACTCCTTTATTTAGATGTGATCAATAACGTCAATTTATTGACGTCTTCTCATGCCAATTAATAAGAGTCATTATTTGACACCATTTATTATTGGTCAACTACAAGCTCATATCTTGATTACCAAATAACAATATACACCGGATCAGTGAGCATGAATGTGGGTACGACTCTTGATCTTCCCAAAGTTGTCGGCCAGTCTCTCCTAAATTTCTTGAAGCGTCAGTGTGCGTATGTTCTTGAGAAGGTGAGCATTATATAGATAATCATTCTCTAGTGGGTTCATGGTCACATCCAAATTCATTATTTCATGACTGGCTATGATGATTATTGTTGGTATTTTCAGATTATTTCCGAGGAAAATGTCGTTTTGTACAATATCTCTAAGGCATTCAATTGTAAGTCTTTGGGGACTACATACATCATTTTCATTTGATGGATCATGATAGATTGGATTTCAAACCTTGATATGTTGACCAATACACATTTAGTGTATATTAGTAGATCTTCAATGGTATATTTTCTCATTATGCTTAGTAAGGGAGAAGAATGTTAAATGGGTCTGGTCATCCAGACTTGGAATCAATCAGGCCATGTTGGCTTGCTGATTTGAGCCCTACGATGAAATTATCTAAGTTGTGTGGCTTGATTTTAATGAGTTTTCTTTAGTAATAAAATAGATACCCCAACTTTATCCTACACATCTACCTTGCAATACGCAATCACTTCATCGATGTTGTCAACAATCTTGTACTAGAAATTGGTGGTTACTTTTATGATTTATAAGAGATCTATTTATTGTGA
The DNA here is from genome assembly GCA_963277665.1 of Viscum album. Lineage (NCBI taxonomy): Eukaryota > Viridiplantae > Streptophyta > Magnoliopsida > Santalales > Viscaceae > Viscum > Viscum album. The sequence continues at coordinate 1,125,741,372 of OY728121.1, forward strand.
GTCCATTAAAGGTAAAAAACAACTATTTTCCTCTATATTTGTTTTGAGTATAACCACTGCAAATGATTTTATAAATATATGGTTTTCTCTCCATGTATCAAAGAATAAGAAAACCGATCTGTGTAGCACAAGGATGAGTTATTCCTGACACCTAATCTAACCATGCACCTCTGGAGACCATTCATGTGATTCTAAAAGGCAACGCATGTGGTAGTTTTATCATAAATCACTTGTTTGTTAATTATCACCTTATTTATTCCTCTCTCATTCATCCTCAAATATATGTGTGTACGTGTGTGTGCTCATGAAAGATGACTTTTTAATGCAATAAGTCATAGTTATATAGGTTGTTGGGATAACAAAGTTGGGGAAGAATTAATTCTTCATTAGCAAACATGTGATCCAAGGTAAAACTACTTTGCATGCCACCTTTCTAAATTACATGTAAAGGATCTGGTGATGCATGGAAAGTGTGGGTGATGAGCGAAAAGTGTTAGACTTCTGAGGTGATATTCCCAATTGATTGGATAATTTCATGTAAGATAGGGTTGATGTGGATTATCATTACCTTTCTGGCAATGTCAGTGCCCAAAAGTGAGAAACATTGAGTTTTAAGGTTATTTTAGGGATGCTTATGGTGAATATTGTTGTGACTATTGTTGTGACTATTGTTGTGACTATTTCTGTGACTATTGTTGTGATTTGAGAGGTTATTTAAAAATAATATCATGCTCTTGTATGAAATCTCTAAGGCATTCAATGCTAAATATTTATTGACTGCATGCATCATGTTCATTTCAACGGAAAATCATAGATTGAATTTTAATCTTTAGTATGTTCCCCCATACTATCTTGGACTGAGATGGGTCTAAATAATCAATCAGGTCATGTTGGACTACAGATTTGGGCCCTATAAGTGAATTATGTAATATGTGTAGCTTGATTTTAATGAGTTATCTTTACTAATGAAACATGTACTCATCTTCATCTGATTCATCCTCCTTGAAATACACAATCACTTCATCAATGTTCTCACAAAACTTGTACTTGAGATTGGTCATTATTTATATGATGTATTGGACTTCCTTTGCTTTTGAGTCCATAAAAATTATGATTCAACTATTTTCTTCTGTATTTGTTTTGAGTATAATCACTAAAAATGATTTTATAAATATATGATTATCTCCCCATCTATAAAAGAATAAGAAAAACAGTCTATGGAGCTCATGGTCGAGTTACTCCTGGCACCTACACTTAACATGCACCTCTAGAGACCTTTCACACGATTCTGAAAGGTGAAGAACGAGGTAGTTTTGTGATAAATCAATTGTTTGTTAATGGAAACCATGTTCTTTCCATACTCAGTCATCCTCAAATATATATATATGTGGGTGTGTTCACACGCACGCCCATGAAGGATGATTTTTTAATGGAACAAACCATAATTTTATAGGTTGTTCAACATTGTTGGGGAAGAATTAACACTTCATTAGAAAACACGTGGTCGAGGGTAAAACTACTTTGCATGTTACCTTTCTAAATTTCACCTAAAGGCTCTAACGATGCATGGAAAGTGATAGTGATGAGCGAAAAGTGCTTGACTTCTAAGTTGAGATTGCCAATTGATTGGATAATTTCAGGTCAGATAGGGTAGGGGTGGATTATCATGATCATGTTGTAAAGCATTCAGGCAATGTAGGTGCCTAAAAGTGTGAAAAACTTTGAGTAATAATATTATAAAAAGATTTTGAAGTCTTATTCTGATAGACTCTAGTAGATAGAAAGAGTATTTGAAAAGAATTACCAGAGGATTCTTCAAGAAAATAACATCTCTAACTACTTCAGTTGTACTAACAGAATTATGTTACAAGGACCTATCGTGGATTCTTATCCTGGAAGACTTCTCTCTCCCAAGCCTAGGCTAAGATCCTACCAACTGGAATCTACAGAATGTCAGCCCCAAACTCACTTCCCTCTATTTATAACCCAACCCATCCAAACAACAAAGTAACTGACCAACTAACTAACAAACTGAAAGCCAAATTACAAAGTTACCCCTGACTGTTATGAACCCCACCTCTCCTTTGGTAAGTGTACAGAACAGAGGGTCGGGATTGATTTCCCAATCGGTTGTTGCCCTTCCCACTACAAGAAGATACCTCCCCTTATACAGCTCTATCAATACCTCCTCCCTGAAAAATCACCTTTTCCCCAATGTGAAAATTATAAAACTGAACTTGTATTACCTTCGTGTCCTCCCAAGTAGCTTCGTCTTCAGATCGGTCATGCCATTTGATAATCCATTGTAGTGTTTGCCCCTGAATTCTTTCTACTAAAACTTCCCCTCGATAATCTTCTTTTTCAACAAAATCAGCAGGAATAATTTTTTCTGCAGGTTGGGCACCTCTGGCAGCCTTCAATTTAGACACATGAAATACTGGATGTAATCTTGTATTAGCTTGAAGTTTGAGCTTGTAAGCAACTAAACCAACACGTCCCTCCACTTCATAAGGTCCATAATACCTGGCAGCTAGTTTCGGGTTAATTCTAGATATTGTCCCAAGCTTATTTGGTCTGAGCTTAACCCATACCAAATCACCAATTTTAAATTCCACCTCCCTACGATGCTGGTTGACATATTTGACCATAAGATGTTGTGCACGCTGGAGGTTTTCTCGAAGTTGCTTTAAAGCCTCATCTCGGTCAACTAGTGGTGTAGCAACTACCACAACCAATATCTCACCTCTAGCATACTGTACAATATGTGGTGGTTTATGACCATATATAATCTCAAATGGTGTCTTCCCCGTAGATTTATGAAAAGAAGTGTTGTAACAGTACTCAACCCAAGCCAACCACATTACCCATTGCTTAGGATGGTCTGATGAGAAACACCACAAATAAGTCTCTAAGCACCGACCGATTCACAATGCCCCTCATGAGTAAGGAAAGTTGTTTTCTCTATGTCTTCCTCTTTCATTCTGATGTGATGAAATCCAGATTTCAAATCCATCTTCGTAAAGTATTTGGCCTCATGTAACTCATCCATCAACTCTTCAATCACGGGAATAAGAAACCTATCTGGTATCGTCAATTTATTCAGAGCGCGATAGTCCACACACATTCTCCAACCTCTATCTTTTTTTTTTCAGACCAATATTATTGGACTTGAATACGGACTGGTACTACGCCGAATGAACCCCTGTGCTAAGAGCTCAAAAACCTACCTTTCTACCTCATTTTACATATGGTATGTGTACTTGTATGGTCAGATATTGACCAGATATACCCCCTCTTTTAATCTGATGGCATGATCAGTTGGCCTCCTAGGTGGGAATCTAGAGGATATCTCAAAAACTATTCTATATTGGAGAAACATTCCCTGCAACTGCAAGTTTTGATATGGTTCCAAGTCTGCATCTTTCAAGCCGAGATTTCTAGCACAAATCCACTGCAATCCTTGTACCACACATTTTTCAGCTCCCAAATATTCTTATAATGATCCAGGAAAATTTTGTGCTTGACAGACACCATGTATCAAAATATTCTTCCCTTTCCAAATAAATTCTATAGTCATATTCTTCCAAAGCCTAGTAACATATCCCAGATTTTCCAGCCATGATATTCTCATTACCAGATCTGGTATGGAGGTGTCAAAAACATAATAATCAATTTCAAATTCCTCTAATCCCAAATCCACATTCAAGGATCTACATATTCCATTGGAGATCACTCGATGCCCATCTCCCATTCTGATCTTAAAAGGCTTAGTTTCTAAAACTTGCACCGTAAGTGATTTCAATTCTTGTTTTGAAATAAAATTGTGACTAGCCCCACTATCCACTAGAATCATCAATGGAACCCCTCCTATATTGCCTTCCACCAATAGTCTTTGGATTCCCAGCCTTCCTCTCTTTATACTCAATGATATTTGTCCCCAACATCTCCATTTCTAGCATATTTCCTATCATTTCTTCTTTCTCCACTATTTCATCAGATTCGTCTTCTGCCTCTTCCAGGGGATCCACACATTCCCAAACCATCAATTTGAATCCATTTTCTGGACATCGACACCCAGGGTTAAACTTTTCTCCACAAGTATAACAAAGCCCCTTAGCTTTCCTTTCTTCAAATTCTTCTCTTGAAAATTCCGAACTCCACTCCACCGTGGCTCAAAATTTCCCTTCCTTTACCTATCTTGCCCTTATGTAGGAGATACAATTTTCACTGCATTTGAAGTCCAACCTCACCCAGATCCTCTAGAACTGAACCTCCTGCTGCGTGGCTCTGGCTGCTTAATGATTTCCTTGACAATAAGCTCCCTCTCTATTCTTCTGGTCAGTGTAAACAGTCGCGCCTTATTGGGAGGTTCAAGTGTAATCTACGAGCTTCCAATTTCTGGTCTTAATCCTCCTATGAAAAGGCTCATGTACCAGCATTGAGTAAGATCTGGAATCCGCATGGCTATTCGCTCAAATTCTTTGATATATTCCTCCACTATACCTGTCTGCCAAATCCCCTTCAAGTAAATGACAAGATCTTCTTCAGCTGCACTACCATACCTGTCGCACAACTCTTCTTTTAACTATGTCCATGACAGTTCAGCACTGGTTGACTTTAAAGAGACCATCCATTACTGAGCTACTCCTTCCATACACAATTGTGTCATTGGAACCTTTAACTCCTCCTATGTTTGGTGAATTAAGAAGTAAGTTTCTACTCGAGTAATCCATGATACCAAATCTTCACTCGAAAAAACCGGAATTTCTACCTGTCTTGAAACTGCACCAAACTCTACCCTTACTTTGATCCGATATTCACTCCCATTCATAAGTTTTCTACTTCCTGTCCTCCTTATACCCCCCCCCTGCATCTGAGTTCCACTTCCGCCCTCCTCAGATAAACTCCCTTTCCTGTCATCCAGAACCAGACTTTCAATTTTTCTTTTCTCGAGTCGTGTCATCACATCGAGGAGCTCCCGTACATCTGATCGCACCTCCAAAACTGAAGTTTCCAGTTCTTTTATAGTAGACTTCATGACTGTGACCATTGATTCTACATTTGTCATCTGATTCTCCATTCGTGTGGGCATACATCTATTTCAGAAGGATTCAAACTGATGTTTTCAAGATCTTCTCTCTTCTAGTTTATCTCTCTAGAAACCTCTCTCTAAACTCTCTCCAGAAAATCTCTCAATGAAAGCACCAATTGATAGACTTTAGTAGAGAGAAATAGTTTTTGAAAATAATTACCAGAGGATGATTCAAGAAAATAACAGCTCTAACTACTTCAGTTGTACTAACAGAATTATGTTACAAGGACCTATTGTGGATTCTTCTCCTGGAAGACTTCTCTCTCCCAAGCCTAGGCTAAAAGCCTACCAACTGGAATATCTAGAATGTCAGCCTCAAACTCCCTTCCCTCTATTTATAACCCATACCAACCAAAAAACAAAGTAACTGACCAACTAACTAACAAACTGAAAGCCAAATTACAATGTTACCCCCGACTGTTATGAACTCCACCCCTCCTTTGGTAAGTGTACAACACAGGGGGTCAGGATTGATTTCCCAATCAGCTGCTGCCCTACCCGCTGCAAGAAGATACCTCCCCTTGAACAGATCAATCATATTCCATGCAAGTAAAGTGTCTATCATCATCAAAGAGGTTTTTTTCACTCAATTGGAACTATGATTCTAGGTTAAAGCATTTTGTTTATGATAGGGTTTTCAAAAATATTTTAGGGAATAATTATTAATGAAACATCATAAAATAAAATGAGATAAAATTGAATGTATGTTATTTTATTTGAGAGATGAAATTCAAATATTATTTAAAATTTATTATTAAATGAATCAAAATAAATAAATTAACTGCATAATTTTTAAAATTGGATCGATTGTTGAATTGGAAAATATACTAGCTCATAAGATCATTAATTCATTGGTTTTATCATTGGTTCACTAGTTGCATTAAATCTAAATTAAAATCTAAATAATGAAAACACATACACACATAAATATGCATATACTAATATTATCTTTAAAATATCATAATTAATTTTAAATAAAATATAAGATATATCACATTTAAATAATAAAAATAAATAGGTAATAAATCTTAAGAAACAAAATAATATAGACCGTTAAAATAATTCAATTGTTTTAAAATTAGTGAAGTGTTATATATTAATTATTATAATATTAGGAATTTTTTAATTTTACAATAAAAATATGTATAAATTGAAAACCTAGTCAATTCACTAGCTTGACCATTAGGTTTACTCATTTGACCGTTGATTTGGATGGGCTCACATCGATTCAAATGCAGTATTTCTATTTGGATCGATAAACGTATTGGTTCACCGATTCATCGGTCTAATTGGTTGATTGGTTCGGTTTGTTCTTTAATACTATGAAATAAGATAACTCTTTTTCATCACAATTTTTAAAAAATACATCATATTTTTTATCCAATTTTTGATTTTTTTTTATTTTATATTTGATGTAATGCCTTAGCAGCAGCTAACACCTGCGGGCCCAACTCCCTGGATTTTATTATTTTTCTTAATGGTCATTTTTTCCTTCAATTTAGGGTAGTTAAGGGAAAATTAGTCATTTTTTCTTTTAGGATTTAGGCCTTTAAACAGGATTTTAGTCATCCTTTTTAAGAAACTTTTTCCAGATTTATAAAATTCTCCAGTGTTCTCTCCATTTGTCTGTTTTCTACCTAGGTTTCTTGTATAATAGCTCATATATCTCACTGCACCACATTAGTTGTTATTGGTGTGAGAAAGTTCCTCATTTGTCACTATCCAATTGCACCCCTTAACTCTGGTCATCTACAGCGTATGTCGCTCAAAACTGAGCACAATAGTCAGAGGTGAGGTGCTTCCTGATCCACACACAGATCATTGGAAATCTATGACTATTCGATCTTCAAACTGCGATCTGCGCCAAGAACATAGCTAGTGATCGCCTTCCAGAGATGAGTGGAGGAACCCTGCCACCTCGGTCTCCTTATGTGTGATCCTCTTGTCATGAGAACTTCCTATGTGAAACCTACCTACCTAAGTGCAAAACACTGTTGGGGTCATAAAACAAAAATGAAAAAAAACAAAGGAAAAAGAACCGAGCCATGCGTGTGCCCGCCTCCTGCATGTTTCCATTAGTGAAATTAATTTAATGAATTATTCATTATATAAATTTTTGAAATTTATGGGCCTTAATTAATTTAAAAAAAAAATTAGAAGAATTAATTTGGTTATTTAAATGTCCAAAAAATGGTTGTTAGTAGATAAAAATCAAACACACATTTTTTAAACACTTGTGTAAAGAAGGTCTTGGATATTTGTAAAAATGTTTTCAGGTCACTCTGTATCTTGTAGGCATCCCCGAAGAAGCTATGATTCTCATTTCATTTTTTGTCCCCGTCCCAACAATAAACAATGATTTGATTGGGTTCATTGAATCTTAGGTGATAGAAATGTTTGAAATACATTTGAGGATAATATTATGAACCATCAACTAATTCACCAGTCATATACCATTAAAGTTTGGTATGTATAAAATCTCGGTGCACATTAGAGCGGAAGCGAAAGAAAGTACATACTATGAGGCAATGTGTCGGATCAAGGATCCAGTCTACGTCTGTTACACCACCATCAAGTCGCTGCTTCATAAGATCCATAGTACAGACATAGATATCACCAAATCCCAAGACCATCTAGCCATCCTATCGGTGAAACCCTCTCTCCCTCATCCTTCTACCTCCTCTCGCTTCCTACACCCACTGGTATAACGAGCTGTCAGGGGACAGATGCTGAACCCTGGAGCTGGCCATGCACTAAAGGTCGTGCCATTTTTCTGGTCGTTGGGTGGAATGTCTTACAACAATATAATAATACAAAAGTTATGAAAATTAAAATAAATGTGTGTTATTATATTTATATATATCAAGGATAATAAATGTATTTATGAGAAACATGTGTGTGTGTGTTTGAACACAAACCCCAACCCACCATTGAAATCCCTGAATTCCCCAATTCAACCCTCCATCCATAAATTGATAGAAATACATAAATATGTATATATGTGTATATATACGTGTCTTAAAAATAAACATAGATTGATGAAATTAAAACCTACCCATATAAAATAGTAATAAGAAAAATAAAACCCATACTAAGGGTTCTCTTAAAATAGAATTTCATAAAAAATTAAAAAAAATAAGAAAACTAGAATATTAAAACATGATTTCAAATAAATTCTATTATTCATTCAGAAAATATATATTTGAACAAAAATAAACACAATATCACACTTAAAAATTATGTTTTAAAACTAATCCCTTACTATGGTTTATCTAAGTATAGAACATAATTATAAGAAAATAAATATTTAAGGAGAATTAGAAAATTAAAACGTAATTTTAATAAATAAAATCACTTACTTAAATTGTAGTGAAGAAACGTATGAAAAATCCTACTGCCTCAGACACTCACCAGATTGAAAACTGGTTTTCCGCAAATGAAAATGCACCTCAAAGAGTTTTATAGACAAAATTCTGACGGTGATATAAATAAATATCTCAAGCTTGAAATAAGATTCATCCGAAATATAAATATGAGATTGGAGACACAGAGAGACAACAAGATATAAATATGTGATTGAAGAAAATATTTAGAAGGTGATATAAATATGAGATGGGAGACACAGAGAGCCAACAAGATATATAAATAAATTTTATATTTTAGTAATCTTGAAATAAGATTCATTCGAAAGAAAAAAACATAGAAAAATTGACATAAACAATATAAAAATGCAGTAGAATTGACATATGTGGTCCAAAAAGAGCGTTATCTATTCATAATTTAAAATCCACTCAATTTCCAATAGGTGAACAGAACCAGCAACAAAGTTTGCAGAAGGCAATTGTTGAAAAAAAACCAAGAAACAAACAACTCGGGATGAAGCAAAAGGTATAAAGCAAGATTGGATTCAAATAAGGAAAATCAGACACCTAAAAAGTAAACAAAGACCTACCTCATAGATCTGGACAAATCGAAACCCTCACCGCTCGGAACACCAATGATAAAACCTTGAACCATAGTCAGATACCTTCATCAATGCTCAGACCACACACATCGGCAGCCAAAGAAACCAGATCAACGACCACACCTCAAACATTGCTCGGTAACAACCACTAGAGCTTCGGTCGAACTCCCCATCTGGGCTTGGTGCAATGGCATCATCCTCAGGCCTCTCCTCATGACTCACGGCTCAGCTTCCTCTCCCCATGAAACCCTTTGTCCAAACCCTAAATAGATGATGCCTCACGTCCTATTCCCACTATTCTCAATTTCCTATTTTTAATTCTTTTATTATTATTACTTTTTTAATTATTGTTTTATCATTTTTTATATCGTTTTTTTGGGTTTCACGTTTTCTCACCCTTTACCTTTTTTTACTATTTCTTTTTTGTCCACTTTCCAAAGTCATCGCGCAATTTTTTTATTCAATCTAACATTTCAACTCATCTTTATTTTGTTTTACCATTTATTTAAACATTTTACAATTCAAGTAATATTTATATATAAAAAAATCAATTTTTTATTAATATAATTATATATATATAGCATTTTAACGTGTTAAATTATATATATATATATATAATTATTTTTTTAGTAAATAAATCAAAGTACATTTTTTTAAACCCATATATAAAAGTGCATTTTCTGTAGCAAAATAATTACATACATTTATAAATTTTATAAAACTAAAACACAATATATTTTCATATATTTATAAAATAAATTGTAATTATATTAATTTTCTAAATAAAATGTTTCCCCTTAATTATTATTATTAATATTATTATCATTAAAATATTCTATTAAATGGAATTTTTATAAAAATAAATTCTATTTTACAAAAATAGTAAAAATAGTTATTTTAAAATATTCTTTCATACAAATAAAACAAATATTTGTTTTTAGAATAAATTTGAAAACTATAAATAATAAGTATAATTAATTATAAGTTATAATTAACTGATAATAAAATTAATTAATACACTTAATTTCAATTTTTATTTTTAAAGAAAATCATCTCAAAAATGTCATTAGTTTGTTTGAAATATAAATTAATCAATTTGATAAAATATTTATATAATAAATCTTAGTTTGGAATTTCTAGGATGTTACAGTTATCCACCGTCCATGATCAGATTTAATATTTTAAGCAAAGAGTGTTGTGTGTCTGTAGTGATGGGACCAAGTTTTCCTTTGATGGGAAAAAGGAAATCCAACCAGCGTAGGATGGACTCATTCGTATGAGGGTCCAGTTGATTACTCGTCAGTTGGATAGCCTAGACCTCATTGAAGTGGATGTCCTGAGTCCACAGTTTCCTATAGTAGTGGCAGAGTTGTAGTGGATCCAACGAAGGTTAAAGCTGTTATTTCTTGAGATCCACCCAAGAGTGTTACTAAGGTGTGGAGTTTCCTTAGTTTGATAGAGTAATATCAGAGGTTTGTACCCAACTTCTCCAAAGAGGTATGACCCTTGATGGCTTTGACATGAAAGGGGCCTCCTTTCGTGTGAACGAAAAAGTGTCGGCAGTGTTTTTAGGAGTTGAGGTAGAGGTTGACAAGTGCTCCCATCTTAAGATTTTCATAGGAGCGTGCTAAGTACATTGCGTTTAGCAATGAATTAGGAAACAGACCTGGTTGTGTCCTAATTAATAGGCAAACGGTGATTTCCTTAGTGATGTGTTTTTTAAAATAGTTTTCTTTTTTTTTCACAACTAATTTTTTTTCATTAATTTTTTTTAAAAACAATTTAGTGTTGGTAAATTTAATAGTTAGAAAGTTGGGGAAGAAGTAGATTTTAGAATGTTTATAATTTGAGAAGTTTTAAATATTAACAATCAAGTGAGATGATGATTTTTTTATCTTAATGTCCTTAAAATCGTGAAAATATCATGATTCATGCTTTGAATTAAATAAGGGAAGTTGATGTGTTTCAGACATAGCGTATCAAACACAACCACATGAGAATAAAAAGTTGTTGGAAGGCTGGAAGTGTAAATTGGTTAAAAATTATGATTTTTATGATCAGATTATCCATTAGATGAACCATCAGATGAAGTTTTTGGTAGAATTTCTGAGCTTGTGTAATTATTGATTTTACAAAGAATAAGAAGTTGTTTCCCTTACTTTGTCCATTGGACGAATTAGAATAGAATAATTAGGTAATGAAAATTGGTCATAGTAACTGTACAGACCTTATTGGACATAATAGAGTTTATAAGCTTAAACATGGGGATTTTTTTTATTCAAGGGATCCAATATATATTATCAAACAATTTTTTTTCTTCAGAAATCTGGAAGTGTTTTGGTTGCTGAGATCATTCTATTTTGAAAAATATAAAATAAGTAGAAGATTTATCAAATGAGTTATTGATTTCAATTTATTAGATGAGCTATTGATGCCAATTTATCAAATGAACTATTGATTCTGATCCATCATATGATATTTTTTTACCAATTTATTGGACATATAATTTTTAGGAATCTCTAAAGTTGTTGCTACCAAGTTTTTATAGTTTTGAAAAATTAAGGAAAAAATGCATTAACTTAGGAAATTAGATCTGAATTCCTAAGAAAACACAAATGGAGGGATTAGGTTTGTAATTAGAGATAGTTATTTGGAAATATAAAGAGTTAGATCTATTTTAAAGACATGGAGTAGGGAACTGAAGTCTTTTAAAGTTATAAAAATATAGTAATCCATTTTCAACCAGCTTGGAGAAATATACTATGAATATTATTTCTGGTTTTTTTAGGGAGTTTTTTATCTTAAATGGGTCAAGATAATTTAATAGAGGAAGAATCATTTAGAAGTTGTGTAGTTTTAAAACTATGGTGAATGAATTCCCATTAGAAATTTTTCTACAAAGTTTGTTATGAAAAGAATTGAGTTTTTACTTGATCCTTATTAGTCTGGTTGATAATATTTCATGTGGACCAAGAGGACGAGAATGATGATTTGTTTTCAAAAAAAATCATTTCTGGACTGATGTTTTGTAAGAAAATTTTTAAAGTACCAAATTTAGAAGATTCCATGTTTTTTGATCCATGTGGTTTTGTATCTTGTTTAAAAGTATGGAAATTTGATAAATGTTTAGAAGATTTAAAGAGATTCCAATTTAGTTTATAATACTTGAGAACAGTCAAGAATAGTACGAATTAAATTCAAATGAATATGAAATTAAGAGTTATGAAATTTGGGTGAGTGGGAAAATGTTTTTTTCCCTCCCTTACTTTTATTTGAGAACCTATAAATAGAGGTGCATAATACATTTTTATTTGTCACTATTTAGATAAACAAAAGGTTGAAATGAAAATAATATTTGTGTTAGAGGTTATTTTTCCCAACGAATGTTATTTTCTTGTTAAATAAATTTTTCCAGATAGAGAGTTCAGATAAGATGATTCGAAAGAGGTATGTTTAGACCACCAGATAAAGGGAATTAGTCGGATTTATAAACTTGATATAAGAACAAATTCAATTTTACAAATAAAATAGGTATTTGTCTAAAAAGGCATATTTTTCGCCTTTTGATGGAGCACCAGATTTAAATATATTTTTTTGACACTTTTATAAATTATATTTGACCAAATAAACTTATTATTTTAAATTAGAGTGTCAATATTTACTTTGGTTTATTTTTTTTGGTATTTTTCTGATAAGTATTATTTTTTTATGAATAATGAAAAATAGTGAATTTTATTTGAAAATTTTATTTTTATATAATTTATTTATATAGATAAATTATGTTTTTAAATTTGTTTTAAAGAAAAATTAGTTCAATTATATTTCAATAATGCTAATTCAGGTCATTTTAATAGATTTTACACTAAAATTAGATATAAAAACATTTCATGCTTTTCAATATTTCACTTTAAGAACCTGTTTTTTCATTTTGACTAATGGATTAATTTTAAATATAATTTTTCCAATAATGTTAATTGAAATTGGAAAAATGGATTCCATTTTTTGCATCAAATGTTTCAAATTAGGTTGTATGGTTAATTTCATTTTTATGTATAAAATAGACACAATGTTAAAAAAAGTTATTTACCGCAATAGGGGTAAAAAATGAAACATGATTAAGTTAAAAGTGGTAAAAGATTAAAAAACCTAAAAATAGAACATTTAAAGGTTTTTTGGCTTGTTTCTCAACCCTATAAAACCTTCATAATATTAATATATATCCAAATATTATGAATTTAATGCCACCTCAAAATTTTTAACTTTAAATATAAAATATTCATTTTTTAATCACTTAAGCCCAACTCTCCTCAAGTATAAATACCACCCCATTTCAACCCTAAAATCCTTCTAGCTCCAAATATCTGTTACCAAGACTCCAATACTCACTATAAAAATGTACAAGTGATTATGATCTTACCAAAATATGAAATCCAAGGTCCTCAAGGGTCTCTAATGGATGTGATATTTAAGAGGTAATTTTCCCAAAGCACATTTCTTAATTTTTTTTCTTTTTCTAAATTCTTCTCACCTCCTTCATTCATTAATGGATAATAACTACAGAATAATGTATATAATGAAGTGTTTTGTTTCTAATGAAATATATCATATCCATTTCATTTCTCATCTCCTTTTATTCAAAGAAATGAAATTATTGTCCAAGTTATGTCACATAATCGCCTCTATGAATAATGTTTGGTTGTTTTTTCATTAATTCCTTCACGTATAGCCTTAAAACTATTTTTATAGTTAAATAATATTTTAATATTTTTATTATAACCTATTTAATATTATTTAACAAATATATAATCATAATATAAAACAAAATGAAACTAGTTCAAGGTGTTCAGAAAACCGCCCAAAATAAACTAAATGTTTATCATTGACATTTAATCTAATGAATCATCCTCAAGTAAGAAATAAAAATGATTTATGGGAAGATTTATACTTATAGAAGTAAATTAATACAATTTCATTCCACTTATGGATATTTAATCTAATTTTTACAATAACATCTATAATTTTAAACAAATGAATCGATCATGAATCTATAAAACAAACGCACCTAAAACTATGAAAATAATGAAATATTATTAATGAAAAAGTCATAAAATGATATAAAATCATCATATAAGGTACTGTAAATACTAATTTAGTTCTGTAATGAGTTAATAACATTCTTTAAACCATTATATAGGAGGCTTGAACACGTTTGAAGGAAATCGAACAAGAGGTAAGGGATTTTTTTAACACAATTTCCATTAATTGGATTAAACTTCTACTTCTTCATTATGTCGTGATAATATTGTGTGAGAAATTATTTTTGGTTATATTATATTTTATTTATACTTTTTTAGGTGAATACACATAATTGTTCTATTTGGTTAACAAAATGATCTTTTTAAGGGACTTTATAACTAAAACATTATTTTAAATATTTTAAAGATTTATTCTTCTAAATATTTCGCAATCATGTACATGCTTTAAAAATAGTTTTATGGATTTATTTATATGGACAAGAGTTTTTTAAAATGTTAATTTATTTAGAAAGTTTCAATGTGGTATGGGACACATTGATTCAATAATATTTTGTTTTAATTGGGTTTTAAAAATGATTTTATTACTTCAACGACATGGAATGCTTTTTTAACTTATACAGCATGAGTGATTTATACCACTTTTCATAACGATTTATTACTTTATTTTTTATTTATAAGTTATAATAAATCATTTAGAGGAAAATATTTCCACTATTACATGCCTTGTTTTTATATTTTAAAATGATTTTTACAAGAAATGGTATATTGACATCCGAAAGTGTTTTTCTTATGGGTTTAAAATAGTTTTCAAGGGTTTTATTCATGAATTTTTTCTTGGAAATTATAAAAAATGGTTTGAGACCCATTATACCTCATGGGTGTTCTCGATATAGCCTATACGAAGGGTTGATCCCCATTATAGCTCATGAAAGATGGGTGTTCCAGATATAACTTATACGAAGGGTGTGCCCCATTATAAATCTCTAATACATTGGGTACTCTGAAGGTGGAAGTAGGCCATATGGTTATTCCAATTTTAAGGGTGAATGTAATAGTGATATGGTAATGATTTCCCAAGGAACCAATATGATTTTTATATACAAGCTAATGAGATTTTAAGAAAAGGGTTTTAAATGGTTTTCATGTTTTCACTAGACTAACGATTCTCTTTATTTATGTCCCTTACTATGGTTTTTATGCTCATCCCATGTTTTTAAAAAAAATTCTAAGGGATTAAAGATTGTTAAGGACAAATAAGATGTTGTGATGAAATTATTGAATACAGATCTTGAAAAAACTTATGTTTTATTTTTAAAGGGTTCACCTTTTGGTGAAAAAAATGGATACTAAGTATAAGTATCCACTTGTAATATATGGATCTACTATGTAACAGTTTTTCATAATTCTATAAAACTATAGATATTAATGATATTTGGTAATGAAAGAAAATAAATTCTAGTAAAAATTTACTATAATAAGTCATATTTAAGGTTGTGTTCTTATAGTTGGTATCAGAGCAGGGTTTGGAAAACATTAGAGATTACGATGTTTTATTAAGAGTTAGGGATTTCATAATGAGTTTATAATTTTATTATTTCTCATAAGTTTAATGTCTTATAAACCACTTTTTAGGATTTATTTTATGAAATTTTGTGGTGACTAATGGTGTTTTTGGAGAAATTCGTTTTTGAGGTAATTATGGGTTATTAATTTTTGAGAATAAAAATTATAGTTATGAGATAAAAATTGAGGTTAAGACATGTTATGGTTATTTTTGAGGATTTTATCATATTTTTAGAGTGTTATATTCATTATATAGTTTTTAAAAAAAGACAACCTATTGGAAGGGTGACAACCCGTCGTGTCGGGCAAGGCCGCGAGTTCCGAAACTATAATTGAAGGGTGATACGGCTGCATCTCCTACCACTAGCCTATATGAAGTCCCTATTAGTATGAATTTTTATTTTTAAAATGATTTTATGGATTAAGATTAATGATATTTTGGGGAAATATCTTTTATCAAATAGATAACCATAGGATTGGAAAATGGTTTGGTTATTAATTTATTAATTTCATTTCGGAAGACGTTCACTATTTTTGGAAACCTATATGATCAGGTTGAATAGAATACTATGTGATATAATTTTAAGTAAAGAATATATGATTTTATTGTAGACTTATGGTATTTCAGGTTATTTTTGGAAATGAATAACCTATCTTCGAGAAAATGTGATTAGGGTAATTACTTTTTGGTCTGAGCCATTGAGAGGGATTGATGTAATTTGGAGATAAATGTTAAAATTTATCTTGGAAAATTATTTTATCAAATCCTTATAAAGTTTGGGTTTTAATTTTAGTTTGGATTATTTTGAGGAATTTTAAGGAAAATTATTTTTCAATTGGTCTATATTGAACTTTTGGTATTACTATTGAATTTTAAAGATTAAAAGTAGTTTTTCATCATAAAATGGTAGATTATTTATGGAGAATTATCTTATATTATACTAAGCATTTTAGTTTTATTTAATTTTTCAAGACTTGATAAATATATAACTAATATTTTTTTGATTATTTTATTCTATATAAGTCGTTCCTAGTGCATTAGGCATGAACAATTAATCGTAAATACTCATCATTTGGAGAAAAAAGGACTTGGTAGTGGAATTTGATTAACAGATTAAACTCTACATGTCATGTAATTATTCTTCATTATTTTATTAGTATAGGCAATAAAATAATTCAACAAATGAATTAAAATTACCTTGACACAAAAATGTTATATGATTACTTTTCTTACTTTTGAATCAATGAAATTTCAACCAATTACATATTTAAGGTTTTATGATTGTTAAAATTATACTGACCATGTTTTCTATCACTCCCCATTAGAAAATAATGGTTATATTTGTCTTCCATGTTAATTTCTTCCAATATTAAACCCTAGTATGTGATATCTCGGGTGACCATTTTACTACCATTTAATTCTTTTAAAGTGTAAGTTTTATTAATAATTTTTTAAATGTGGGATTTCAATAAAGGTAGTTTAAAAATGCAAAACCCTAGTTTTCAATACCTAATTAAAAATTATGAGGATGCAATTTACCAAAGGGGTAGAATGTAACATCCTGATTTTTTAAAATGTAAATACTCTCTTCGATAGCATACACGATATGCCACATCAAAATTAAATGATAAAATAAATATTACTATTTAAATATTTACATTAAACTAGCTGTTAGAATGGTGGGAAATGAGAAGTATGAACTTAACTATGAAAATATGCTTTAAACATGTATATATAGTTAATTCATTGGTGGCCAATTAATTATCAATGAATGTAAAACCCTTTTTAAAATAAAAGGGAATTTTTTTTTTTCTGAAAAACTATTTAAATATCATCAATTTTTTATACAAATACATTTTAAAATAACCTTTTTGGATTATGTGAATGTAATTTATGTATAATATATTCAATATAATGTTTTAAATTCATATTACATGATTTATATACTTGATATAAGAACAAATTCAATTTTAAGGACAAAAGAGGTATTTTTTCTAAAAAGGCACATTTACCACCTTTTGATGGCTGACCTGATTTAAATCTAGTTTTTAAAAAATTTATAAATATATTTGAATAAATAAAATTATTATTTGAATGAATATTATCAACATTTAATTTGGATTAGTTTGTGGTATTTTTTCAATATGTTTTATTTTTTGATGAATATCGAAAATAGTGAATTTTAATTAAAAAAATCTTTTTAATATAATTTATTTATATAGATAAAATATTGTCTAAATATTTTTTAAAGTATAATTAGTTCAATTATACATAAATAATAACAATTTAGGTCATTGGAATCAATTTCAAATTGAAATTAGATATAAAAACATTTCAATCTTTTGAATGTTTCACTTTAAGAAAATGATTTTTCATTTTGTGTGTGGGATTAGTTTTAAATATATTTTTTCAAAGTATATGTATTGAATTATGTAAAATAGATTCAATTTTTATAATCACAGGTTTAAAAATAGATTTTATGTTTAATTTAATTTTTAGTTATAAAAAATTTACCATGTGAAAAAAATTATTTACCATGGTATAGGTAAAAAATGAAACCTGTTAAAGTAAAAAGGGGTAAATGATTAAAATAACTGAAAAAATAAAACATTTAAATGTTTTATAGGTGTGTATTTAACCTATAAATCCTATAAAATATTAATATCAAGCCAAAGTTGTTGAATTTCATTCCACCTTAAAATTATTGGCTTTAAATATAATTTTTTTTGTTATTTAATGACTTAAACCCACCTCTCATTAAGTATAAATACCACCATCAATGCCACATTTCGACCAAAAAACCCTTTTACCTCATAAATTATATACTCAAACCTCTACTTTTATCAGGATCCCCCACCCAATTTTTCATTTACTCCCCAAAACCTCCCTCAACCATTGGCCTCTCTCCACTATCCTACTATCCCCAACCTCGACCTCCTGCCCCGATCTCCACCTCCTGGCCCCTACCTACCTCCCTCTACTTTCTTTCCACAGCCTCCGCATCTGCATGTGCATCTACCAATACCTCCATGTTCACCTCTGCCTACATAGCTACCTCCTCCTCCTCTTGGCCTCTACCTCCCAGCCTCCACCTCATGTCCTCAAAAGGTATTCCTATTATCATAACCTATTAATTTTTTTCATTTCTTTTAATCCCGTTTAATGTATTAAATTTTAATAGGTGAATCCCACCTAATCATGGTGGAATTCATCCCTGGTCAAGGGTCTATCTATTCTATTGTATAAAGTATGATGTTGTGTGTATCCTACAAACCATTTTTATCTATTTTCATGGAAGGTTCCCAAGGTATGTTGTGTTCTAGGGTTTTTGAGATTTTAGGGTGAAATTTTGGGACACACAATTATAGTTATTTGGTACTTTAGGCTTATAGAATTTTGGGTTAATTTTTAAGAAATTTATTGCATTGGTTTCTCTTAGGTATTAGTTATTACTTGGTGGTAGTTATTATACAATTGAGATTATTTAGTGATAGAATTTGGTTTGTTAATTTTTAGTTGATTATTGATGGTTTTTTAGATTGTGAATTCTCACATGTGTTCTTGGTATGTGATCTTGAAATTTTTGAAGAAAAATTCATAGGACACATTATGACTCAATGGGATGAGGTAGGTGATTGTTTCATACTATTCATTTATCTTGATAATTTTATGCGTATGATATTATATATATGTCGAAGGGTGAAGTTGATAATTAAAAAACCTCAATAGTGATTGATATTCATATTCACTAATTAATAATATATTTGGTGTTCTCTAAAATAGAGTATTGTGTGTGACATAATTAATATGATTTGAAGGATATTTTTCGTTTACAATGATTTTTTGGGTGATATTATAGGATTGATTATGAAAATATTTATAAAAATAGTGATTCAAATGAGAAACTTATGAAATTTGATAAGTCGGGAGTATGAATATATTATAATTGTGTTTTTTATAAATTGTATTTTAACTGAATGGTTTGGAAATAATATGTATTTTTTAGGGGAGAATTTTATTATGGAAATTGTGTCTCATTTAATTTGACATCATATTTAAAATGGTTCTGCAAAATTGTTTAGGTGAAAATGAAGAGAGAGAATTATGATTATGGGATTTGTTGATGATAATGGATTAAGAAAATGAATGTTATAGAAATGTGGAGAAAAATGGAAAGTTATTTTCTAAAAATGCATTTTCACTAGGTCTATTCATGGATTGTTTGGGGTTAAAATAAACAGGATATGAATTTGAAAGTATTTATAAAAAAGGTGCATGAATTGTATTTTAAGGAAATGATAATGGAGAATATTTTTCATATATTCTCTACTCTAATTGACCACATGTAGATTATTTATTGTTTTAAATCTATACTTATGTGTACTAAATTTATTAAGGGAATCCTTCTATGAATTCAATGGATTAGAGAAAATGCATGATATTATGAAATAGTAAATCTTAAAACTTCTCTTAGGTTACGCGTTTCAAATAATTGGCTATGTTATCTCTAATATTTATTATATGCAAGTGTTAATATTTATTAAATCAGACTATTTTAGAATATATATTCATTTTTAAAATACTAAATTCATTATAAATTTTTTAATTAACATATAATTGATCACATGGTAATAATTCATTATTGTCACAAGGGAATCAACTTTTCTCATTTAAACATGAATAAACTATAATTCAATGAACAAAACATAACTTCAGGTTAAGAGTGTGATTTGGTGGCAATGCAGTGGTTGGATCGATTATGTGAGAGGATATAAATTGAGCTAAACAAACTAATGGTTTAGGTTTTAACCTTATGTTTTGGTTTTTTATAATTAAAATGGTTTTCATATGGTTTAAAGTGAGTGATGTTTTATTTAAAAAACATATTTTGTAATTGTATCTCTTTTAAAAACATTCCTAATTAACTTCCTTCCTTCATTTAGATGTTTTATTAAAATGTGTTTTTAAATTAACTCACCCATTTTCCTTATTTATCCTTTATTTTTATCTTCTAAACCAATGTATTCTAAAAAATGAGTTATAACACTTTATTAAAATAGTGAATAATGAAGTTGGTTTCCAAACGTTCTTTTAAGTCATGGGCACTTATAACATAAAAAATAATTTACTTACGTGTTCTATAGGAGATACATTTATCCTAAAAGATTATGTATTAAATTAATGAAGTGGTGATTTAAAATATATTAGTCTAGATTATCATTTATGACCAAATAATTTTTGATAAATAATACATTATAACCTTTTACTACTTATTATTGGAAATGTTTTGATATTTTATTCCATACACGACAACCAGTCTGTAGTTTTTACCTCATTTGTGTTGTATATAAAATGTGTTATATTTTAGTTCCTAACCTTACTATAACTTCATATGATATCCACCTAGTATGTATTAAGGATTAAAAATGGCATACCCATTCTTTATTTGGATTGAGATTATCATATTTGATTGTAATATTTTTATATTTTATTTATGGATAGTTTAATATATTTTTCATTTTTACACATTATGGTTATTATTATCATACTAGCATGGTGTTATAATAGTTCATAGTGATCATGTTCAATATGAATTACTTTTATTGAATGTTTATTTACTTTAACATGGACCCAGTATACTGTTTTCCAATAGGATACGTCTATAGCTTTCATATAGAACAAGTCTATTGATATAATGTGAAGAATTTTTATTGTTTTATAGAGAGAAAATTGTATGGGTTTTTCTTTAGGTTTATTCTTGATGTTTAGGGTTCTTGGTTCCTATTGAGGCCGGTTCTATCTTTTTTTTGTCACGGGGAGTGGGTTCTCCATGGGTTTCAGGTATTTTTTCCTCGGTTTCAATTATTTTCTTTTTATTTAATTTAGGGGTTTGGGGGGTTTTAAATTTTTGTTGTTTTTGTAGAGTATTTTGGACCTCAGTGTAATCAAATTGAGTTGATTAGAACCCAAATGAATGAAATTTTCCTAGTTAATATAAATAAAAATATGATAAAATGAATCTAATAAAATGTACCAAACAAACATGTATCAAACAAAACTGAACTAAGATAAAACTTGATCCAAAATAATTATATACCATTAATAGAGAGAGTAATTGTTAATTAATAGGAATATACTATTTGAAAATATCATATAGAAACATGGTGGAGGGGGGTCACATTAAACAACATGAGACATAAACCCGTATGTGGTAATTTACCTAAAATCCCACCATGTTGTCCCTTAAAAAGGGATAATAAAATAATTACTAAGACAATTATTGATTTATAAAATACAAATTATGAATACCATGGAACCATTAAAATTGAGCTTCTTTCATCTAAAACCAAATGGAAATTATTGCACAATTCAAAGCTAAGGACCTTACATGAATTGGTTATTTTAAAAACTTCCCAAAACTGATTTTAAAACAAATACCACTTGTTTTATAACCAAAACACTATTAAGTATATCATAATAAGTAAAAAACCTCTCTTTTTGAAACTGTTTTCAAATCCATTACAATTTTGAAATACAGTCAACTATGGTAAAATCCCAAACACACTACAAAATTCAATTTGGAAATACCTAGTCTCCATTAATATAACACAATAAAAACAAACTTTTTTTATATTAGATAAAGGAGAGAACAAAAAACCTTAGGGGGTATATTTTAATATAGGCCCAAAAAATCACCAATAAAAAACTCAACAGTCCTAGGGTGGAGAGAACCAAAACTATCTAACTCCTTGAATGGAGACTCTTGAGAATCCTTTGAAGATAAAAAATAAGTTACTCGGTTGCCTTCACATCATTTATGTAATAGATCAATATCTGGGGTGAGAAAGGAATTTTTCATTGTAGATTTGTAATTTACCATGGTGTAGAACATAAACCTTTTAGGAAGCTCAATATAATCCTTGAATACATCTCAATATCCTCCAATGAAATTTTTTTATAATAAAAAATTTGAGGACTGGTAAAAATGGCCTTTGCCTCCAACCTGAGATAATTAACATCCCCATAAAAATAACTAAAATAAAGACTAATTTATCTTATGTTGTCATGAACAATACCACTCTCCATATATTACCTTGTTTGCATGAACCTTCAATATTTAGTTTAAGGGAAGGAAGAGTCCAACTCACCCAATGACTCACCACCTGAGGTATGAAGATACTTGTGGAGTGATTAGTAGACATTAAATTCCTAAGAGATCGAGATTCATCCCACTAGTTCTGAATACTAACCAGGTACATCACCAAACACATAGTTCTAACCACTAATGTCATTATCAAGGGATAGACATTATGCCGGTATTAGTTTCTTTCTTACTAGGTACTCCAACAACCCATATCAAGCATGAGTAAATGAGCCATAAACTCTTATTTATTATTATTAGTACTATCGAACCGCTACTGAAGAAACTCCTTAATGAACATAACAAATGGGTTATAGCCAAAGAAGTCCCCCAGAACTCTCCACACATTTCATTTTCATTCACTTTGAAAGAAAATATGTAAAATAGATTCCTCATTCTGAGACTTGTATCAAGAGAATTTGGAAGCCAAGTGAATCCCAATATGTTGGACTGGCAAGTCAGTGGGAAGAGCATGATTATGAATCCTCCATAACCGAACGTTAAGTTTTGCTGGGATTTTTTTTTCACCAAATAACTCCTCCCCACCTGTCACTGGCCTATTGTAACATTGTGACCTTCTTATAAGCCTTTACAGTAAAGGTACACCAAGCTGTTCCTATGAAAATACAAGGAGTCGTCTATATTAATATCCTCAAAGAATGTCCTCTAAGAGGGATTAATAATAGTATGGATAAATTAGGGGTAAGAACTAGCCTATTTTAAGTAAATATCAAGAACCAAGCCCCTTGGAAAGCGCATGGTCTCTCATGTCCAGTTACAATTATAGAAATTAAGATCTCCCTATCCAAGGGGTTGTAAAGGGGGTTGTGAAATGGGATGTGAAGAGGGTTGTGAAGGGGCTATAGGGGGGCTGGATGGGGGGGTGGAGGGGGCTGTGAAAGGGGACTGTAAAGGGGGTTGTGAAGGGGGCTGGAAGGGTCTCTGAAGGGACTGCAGGGGGGCTACGAAGGGGTTGTTAAGGGGGCTAGAGGGGTATGTAATGAGGCTATATGGGGGGGGGATATAAAGGTGGGTGGAGGGGCAATGAAGATGTAATAGGACCTATATCCATGGTTTGGAGAACTGTGGGTATATTTTCTATGGTGTTTTAAGTTATACAGCTATACCAAGGGTTCTCCAAACTATGGGTAATGATGTGTATGCATGGTTATGTTTAAAATGTGGGTATACCATTATTTCTAGGATGTATACCAATAGTTATTTAGAATCTTTGGGTATACGCATATACCTATTCCTCTGTATCCCACAATTAATTAAACTGTGGATATAGCCTATGCCCATGGTTTGAGGGGCTATACCCATGATTTCAAACTATGGGTATATGTTAGTTTTCTTGTAGTGATATTTTATAAGTTCAATCACATGATTTCAAAAAATGAGAAAGAGGCACCCATATCAAATAGAGCAGTCTCCAAGGAAGAAGAAACATAAATGGTAACTCTCATAGTTTCATGACCCATATCAACTTCTACTGGAAACTCCTCAACTTTGTGAATCTATATAATTTCAGAAGCCGATGTATGGAACCCTAGAGTCTTTAAAGCATATGACTACACCATAGGTCCTCTAGGAATTAAATATATTATATTAGAGAGAGGAATAGATAGAGCTAAAAAAACATCTGCAATTGTCCATGATACCCACATGAGTTGCAAACCTTTGTAGGCACGGGGAAATAGCATTTAGTGTGTCCTATTTCGGCACACTGAAAACATATCAATCCATTTTCCACTAATGATGGATAAGGAATATAACTATGTGATTACAAACCACTTTTCCCCTATAAAAATAAATTTTATTACTTTTACTCTTAAAATAACTTCTGGAGCTACCAACTGATGAAATAGATATTCTTGTCAATCCTATATTATCTACTACGTAAATCGCTATGATCAAGACCCTATAAACCAATTCATCATTAGTGGTGTGCATCAACAGAAACATCTGAGAGAACATATTATCTTGAATATCCATTTGAAATATCTGAGCCTTAATATTCTCAATAGAAACCACCTTAGAATAAAACATGGGGAGATCATTGAAATTATTAGTGTACTTTATCACTGAATAATCTTATTTTTCAATCTTTAGAAACTCTATTTATTTTTCCATGTTTATAGATTATAGGTAGAAATTCTTGTAAAAAATGGCATTTAATTCATTCCAATATGAGATCTCATGCTTCTTCAACATGGAATATTGAGTACCACCACATTTTACATAGACCTTGTATCTTAAAGATGATGAATGTTACCTTGACTGAGTTAGGAGTCTTATGAAATTAAAAAATATTCTTGAAATTTAAAAATTGATCATTTACCTCTCAATGGTCATTCATCCCTTAGAAGGATTATGACTTCAGGAGAAAAAAATTCCAGACTAAGTGTCATGTTCTCATCCCTTTGAGGTTCTTCCTTGCTAACTTGAATAGAGATAGGTGCCACACCTTGGTCTATAGCTCAGAACATGTGCCCCAAAATTTCGACCAATTTACGATCAACTAGAGGGTTTCCATATCATGGTTCATTGAGAAAACCATCTGGAGGAATCCCTGGAAGTCTTTTAGGAGGAATGATACTACAAATCAAATGATGGATATGTATTATAATATATGATCCAAGAATGAATTATAGTTTAGATTATCATGAAAAAATATAAATACCAAAAAAATAGAAAAATAAGGATTAGGATTAAAGCACTTCAAATCCAGAAAGACGCAATTCCCAACAACCCATGGAAACTCAAGGCTAATCAGGATGATATATTGTAGGACACTTACTCAAAACACAACCCTTATGTTCCCACACTCCTATTTCCTAATAACAAAGACATCGTAATGATTTATATAAAATAAATACTTACAATTGACACCATTTTCTCATGAGCCAACCAAGATTACCCAAACAATCCATTACCTGAATGGGTTCGAACATGGTTTGATGGGTGTTTCTAATCCCCACAAGTTAGTTACAATCCCTTGGGAATCACGAACTACCTCGGGGAATGACTTAATCATAAATAACTTCAATAAGTTTTATTAATAAATATAATATATCCATATGAAAAAAAATCAATGCAACAACAAATAGGTACAATCATTAATAAAAGAAGTTCCAATACATTGAAAAAATCCAATGTACTAAAAATCTACAAAATTGAACTCCATGTGACATGATATCATCTATAAACTCTCAAAACCTACTAATGAAAAAACTCTTTTTCCTCCCACTAAATCATTTCCCTTACCCACATAAGATATAACAAGAACCAAATACACCCAAAGGTGTATGTTGGGTGTGAGTAAAAGAGCACAGTAGGATCCCACAAAGTGTTTCATAAGTAAAATTTATAAAATAAACCAATTTTAATCAAATAAATCAATACAAGTCATGTGATAAGTTTTTTCATAAATCATGTAATAAACACAACCTTTCTTAAAATATTAAATCTTAATAAGACATAGGTTTCCCAAGCATTTCAATACACACTGTTGATCCCAAATCAGTGTTAGATCACTGATGGGGGTGGGGGGGTGAATCATTTTTCCCTCTCCTTTTTACAATTTGTTACTTTTTTAATTTAAACTTTGTGGATGGTAAAATCCTTGATCCAATGTTCTTGAGTTATTATACTCTCCTTGAATAATTCTTTAAAAAGAGGAACATACTATCTGTATTTTTACATGGTTTGGTAATAAGACCTACACCTTACCATGTTGGTTAGATTTTCCAAAATGGATTCCCACCAGTGAATCAATGTGATTACTATTTTATAAAATATCCCAAAATTCCTAACATAAAAAACTACTGTAATTCTTGATCATAATTGATTAAAATGTTTCATATTCCACTAGGATATTTAGACTCAGATCCCACCAGTGTTCTTTATAATGACTCCCACTAATTTAGCTATATCTCAAAAATATCTTTTATTTTATACTGGTATCCCACTAGTTCTTTAATGATATTTAAGGTTGATCCACTCTAGGATTATTCTTCAATCTTCCTCTACAAAATTTTTGGATCACACTTCTTTATGTACTATCTCAAGAACATCAATAAATATGGTATTGAGACTTCTCTTCAAATTATCGGGTTTATGTGATAACCTTTTTGAATAATTACATGAATTTCAACTCTTTATCTCTTTGATAAATATATTTTATTGGTATTTGAAAAAGATATTCCAATAATGTGTTGAGATTTCTCATCACATGGACACAAATATTTATACAAAAATGTGATGTATAAGACCTCAATTATTCAATGATTAAAATTCCTTCAATTAAATCCGCATTTATATGTGTTTATAAATAAATACATTTTATATTTAATCCCTAAAATAATAATACACAGGGGTGGGTATTATAGTTTAATTCTTATTTTAAACACCCCTAAGACCATGGGTATTATATTTATCATATCACAAGAAAATAACTAAATGAGTATTTATTTAATCCATCTCATTTGAATACACGTATTGGGTATTTCATTTCTCATATTCATGTGATGTATATTTAGAAACACCTGAGGAGTTTAGGTATACCCTTATTCTTCTTCACATTGATATTTGAACACCGCATCACACACTGTATGAATGCATCTTAAAATACTTGAGGGGTTGGGATTTCCTCTTTTTTTACATCCCATAGTGTAATCAAATACAACTTCTCACATGGAAAAGTGTAATCCATGACTGACCCTTCCTTCAGGAAAATGAATGTATCTTACATCATGTAATTAGATGAATTGTCATGTTCTATGTAAATTCATTCTCCATAAAGGTATAAAAACACCTACAGCTCCACCTGTGTATTCATGCATGGCATACATATCATCATTTCATGCAGACTATACATACCCGATTGCTCACTTCTCGATTATAATTTCTTCATATGCCTGAAGACTTGGGATCTTATTTATGCAAGCTTATTCATTTTGAATATAAAAAAAATTATTATCTTATTCTTCCCATTGTATAATAAATACATCTATATATTTAAAACACCTTAAGGTTTCATGTGTTAATTTCTTCCCATAGAAAAAAATATCATGGCCTCTTAGGAGAACATTATAGTCTTTATTTCTTCATTCAAATAATATTAATAAAATTGAAACTACACTCATATTAGGTTTTACTCATACCTATTCAATAAATATTATATTTACTTCATCCATGTAGTTCTATCACCCGTGGTTCATTGACGACAGATAACCCATAACCTTTTACAAGTTTGCATGTTATCGTCAAGTTGGAGTGCTCACATGGATTCCATTAATGACGGTTATTTGCATTATTTAATGCATTCATGTTGACTCATGGCATCATATCATCATAAATTTTGTTATATAATAAGAACAATATCCTAGAGTCGATGATCCATTATTAGTACATCTTCTTCGATGAATTGTAGATCGTTGACAAAGAAAATGGTATGTGACAATGTACGATGGCAGATGAATGGATCAAATGAAGAGGATCAGATGGATACCCAAACATTCATGTATTTTATAGTGGAAAAAATTAATAGATCTTTGTTTGTACCACATTAAACTTTCTGGAGTCTGCTACCACCTCAAGCTGGTAGTGTGGGATCAACACCCACTCACACCACACACACCACTCCACCACATGGAACACTAACACCCACTTCCCACAGACACGTGGGCATGCACCATGAACACACTCTTCTTATTTAGGGAACACACATGGCTCAAGAATACCTTATACATGGGAGTGCACTCTTCTTCCTCCCACTAGATTGTTCTCAGATGGCTCCCTTGGTCATGATGGAACTCTGGGTCCCACATGTGGTCAAGGTTGAGTTGTCCTTGGCTGATCAGTGGGTTGGACAATCTTTTATTAAATCCACAATTATATTATATATAAAATTCCTATCCAATAAATATAATTATAATATATTTATCAATACTCCTTCATGAAAATGTATAATGAGAGATATATGCAAATAATTATTCATTTCATCATGAAAACAAATATTTATATGGTCTTCACTTATAGTAAACAATGTGAAAAAACATTATCACATGTTTTAAATATTTAATATCACTTTAATCAATCATCACATTTAGTGATACTTAAAAAAAAGTAGTAAAAAAATTACCTCATCCTTCAAGAACCAAGATGAAATACCTTATTAAAAACAAATTCAATATCAATTCACCTGAGATTTTCATTCCATCATTTTGAATTTTTTGTCGACACCACCAAACAATTCATTATGTCAATATGTGAGTCTTTATCCCTTTCTTCTCCCCCTTATTGAAAATAAAATTCAATGGATAACTGGATTCTTCCCATCTCATTTTGTTTCTAAAAATTATGACCGTATCCCTTATAGTAATATCTATCGGTCACTTCTAACAGAGAGATGATCTCACATGGTTCTCTTAGAGAAGATACTTTAGTTAATTAACTTTAAGTATATGTGGGATAACTCAGTGTCGAAAGCAAGAGATTTACAACCAAGGTTTTATAATCTCTCCATAAATAACCATGAATGTGAAATCTTACATAGAAATTTTCAATTGTTCTATAGGGGTTGAAAATAATCATATTTATTAATGAAATGCTAAATCATGCACATAACATATTAGAAAGTTCAAGTGAAAAAGATATTTACCCCCCTTTGTTTTATCATGTCATTAACCAAGAACTCCCTGTCAATTGGTATAATTAATACAACTGAGAAAAAGCGATGAATGTGTGATTGATATTACTCATTTTTCAACTTCTATAGATATGAACTTATCTTACATATATTCATGTAACAATTACTGATAGCACCTCATTTTTGTTTCTCCACTCAAGGTGTGTGCTTCCTTTATTTTAGCTAGTGGATAGTTTCATCAGATAATCTTCATGATTTTCATATTGATGATCCACCACTATGAAACATTCTCTATATCCTTAAAATTTTATTGATTTTGGAAAATATAGTTATTATTTTATGGTTTATTTGATGAAAAATAATTACTACAATTATTCACATCCATTTTTTAATATTGTGGATGCCTGAGAATCCTTCTTTACCCTTGTTTCCATATTCTAAAAATGAATCTGCACTAGTAATAAAAATAACAACAGTATTCAAATATTTATCAGGACAATGGGTTAAATTTTTCAATGAGTTTTCAGTAGATTTATCCTTATATAATCTCAATCTATTCTTTCCATGTGATTTAGTCTTTTCAAAAATAAGACTTTTATATGATGAATTCTTGGAAGTACTAATTTTATCATTATCATGGAAAGTATCATCTTGTTTTTTCAATATTTCCTAGTTTCACTAATAATTAAATAGATTATAAGATGACTAAAATCTTCTCATCTTCAACTAATTTGATGATTTCGTCCCATTGAATCTTCAACCTCTGACTATCATCATCATGTGCCTGATTTTTCCTTCTATAAAAAATTACCAAGATCCTTGATTATTTTTTCTTTTACATCTATTTTAGCATCATTAACATTCCAACACACACACACACACACACATATATATATATATATTATGTCTCATTTCCAATGCATGGATATTTTTTGTAAAACCCATTTTTTCCACATAATTTTCACACATACTTCGTTGCAATTATTCTTCAAACAATGAATGTATATTATCATAACGTGAGACTATTTTTTATTTTTCTACTTTAACCATAGAGAGTTTTTCTTTATACATCATTAGATTATATTTCTTAAATATATCATGTTTTAAGAGATTCTATTAATTCTAAACCTTCTTATGTACTGCTTCACCCATGGAATCAACTTTTCTAGTTTTTCCAAATCTTCTTTTAGTGTAGTCATAATATTGATTATCACTCTTAGAATGACCAGATTATTTATTAGGAAACAAAAATAAAAATTGATTTATTTGACCATATATAGAGTATATTAAAGGAATATAACCTTTAAATTATTCATTTTCACTTCTGAACTTTTTGGAAAAAATGAATTGTCTATTATTATTCATTAATAATGATTAGATATTTTCAAAGGGAATCTCTTATGATATCATTTTTATAGCCAAAATCATTGTGAGATCACTGAGAGGGAAGGGTTGAATTGGTGATCCCTTTTTATACAAATTTATCCTTTTTAATTCATCTTATGTGGCCAGTTAAATCCTTAATCTACTCTTCTTATGTTTCTTAGACTCTCATCAAATAATGATGTCAAACAAAGGAAAAGAAAACTAGAATTTTTACATGGTTTAGTACCAAAACATACTCATTTAAATGTTGGTTATATTTATCAACATGGATTCTCTATAGTAAATAAAAGTGATTACAAGTACAAAAAATTTCCCAAAATTCCAAATAGAAAAGACTCGTGTAATGACCAATCACAAATGATTATTGTGGGTTGGCTCATGAAAAGTTCTTTAGACTAGCATCCCACCTCTTTTCTTTGTACTGAATCTTTCCAGTTAAGGTATGTCATGAAAATATCTATATGTTTACAATGGTATCCCACAAGTTCTTCAATGATATTGAAGGTATATCCATAGTATGATGATTCTCTATTCTTACTCCATAAGCTTGCAAGATCACACTTTATTGTCTACTCCCTTAAGAACTTTAGAAGAGACGATCTTTATATTTCTCTTCAAATTATCAGTCTCATATGATTAAATTCTTTAAGAATTACCAATCTTTGAACAATTTCTCTCTTTGATACAATGATTTTTTAGGATCTCTAATACATATTTCAATACAGTTTTGGGATTTCTCATTTCTTACATGCAGATGTTTATCCACAAATGTGGTGTATGGGATGCCAATTATTCATTGATTTAAATACCTTCATTTAAATCCTCATTTAAATGTGTTTATAAATAAACACAATTTTTATATCCTTATTGAAATAATAAGAATGTAGGGTGGGTATTATATTGTAATGATTATTTTAAATACCACTATGACCAATGGTATTATATTTATCATCTCAATATAATATACCCAATTGGGTATTTATTTCATGCATCTCAATTGAAAACTCATGTTGGGTAATTATTTTCTCATCTACATACAATTTATATTTAGAAACCCTGAAGGAGTTCAGGTATACCATTCTTGTTCTTCAAAAAAATATTAAAGCACCCCATCTCACACTATATGCATGAATCTTTATATAAATAAGGAGTTTGGGTTTCCTCTTATTTTATTCTCACACTATAAACAAATACATCCCCTCATATGGAAATGTAGATTTCATTTCTAGCCTTTTCTTCATACATATGCATTCATATTGCATGTATATCATCAAATCATGCATACCATAAATACCCTAATTCTCACTATCCTCATGTCAATAATTCAAATTCATGAAGACTCATGGTCTTCTTCATGTGAGATTATTCATTTTTCACATCAAATCACTGTCATGTTCTTCACATGGTATAACAAATGTTGTTTCATATTTAAAACAGTTGATGATTTTTTTTCTCTGTTTCTTCCCACAACAACCCAAATCACTATGGTTACTCTGGTGAATGTGGGAGTCTCTATTTCTTCATTCAATGAATATTAATGCAACTAAAAATTCATGAATATTGTTTATTGATCATTCCTATAAAACAAATTTGACAATTACTTCATCTAGGAATCTTTTTCACCTGTGAATCACTAATGGTGGATAACCCAAAATCATGTGTGAGTTCACATGTTCTCCTCACATTAGAGTGATCACTTGCATTCCATTATCACATGATTATCATTAATAAAAAATCATAAGAATCAATCATGATTGTATAACTGAATAGACACCTAAAAATATATGTTTTCAGGGGATTGATGATTATTCTTCGCATTATTGCAGGCATGAAAATCATAGCATGCATGAATGATGATTTTTGGCCTCATCACTTCATAAATTCAAGATTATAATAATCATGGTAATATTAGGTTAATTATAGGTGGTTTTACCATATTAACAATAAAACTAGAGATCATCGATAAATCCAACGGTAGGATATGATGTGTAGTATAAAATACAAGGCACTGATGAAGTGGATCAAAGGTTCCCAAAATGTACTTATGTTTTAAGGTAGGGGTCGTTTTGGTTGATTTTGATCTTCATTCCTCATCATTCTTGAGCTTCGTTAATGGATGATTGCTACCACCCTAACACCGGGGGGGCACAGGCCGAACAAACACGGCCCAACCCCCTATGATTTTCTTCGTTTTGTTGATGACGGCGGTGGAGCAACGATGGTTGGCAACGGTCCGGCCGCGAAAGGAACCGGTAGTGCGAGGGCCACCAGGTTGCCGAAGGAGCGCAGTGTCGTCGCACCGCGCGGAGGACCGGTCCGCAGCCAACGCGGGCCGCAGTGGAGAAAGGCGACCGGACATCTGCCAGAGGGGCACGACGTCATCGTGCCGTGTGGGTGGAATGGTCGTGTCTAGGAGGGTCGTAGAGGTCAGATAGTGGGCGCGGCGCCATCGTGTCGCGCAAAGCCGCGACCAGGCAGGCCACGACAGATGAAGGAGGGCGGCCGACTGAGCAGGCCGCCAGTGGGCGCACCACAGGCGGGACCTGAAGGGTCTCATTGTTTCCGGGCCGGCTCCATGCGCCGACCATTATAGGGAGATGGGGGGGGGAGCTGACCTCCCCTCGCTCGGTCAGGGCGGGCCCCGCGAGGCGCAGCCACCCACTGGCTTCGGCTGGCGGACTGCCTCCCAGCCACACGGGAAGCACCACTCGCGGGCCGCGGCGCCCATCGTGGGTCGGGCCGCCCATCGCGGGCCGGGCGAGGATGGGTCCGGCGGGTCGGTTCGGACCCACGGATCGGGTCGGGTCAGGTCGGTCCGGCTGGGCCGGACCGGACCCGGACCGAGTTCTGACCCATTTCACTTGTTTTCCCATATCGTGGGCTATGTGTGTCCGATTGACGAACCATCTATGTCGACGAAAATCTTGGAACAAGAGGGTTCTTTTGGCATACCCCACTCAAGGTTTGGACGCTATTGGTGTACAGCCGGGTTGGATTGAACCTAAATCCAATAAAGCCCTCGGAGCGGAAACGCCAATAACTCACATATTGGGGGTCCGATTGACACGCCGTCTGTCGTGTTGGGTTCCTTATGATGTGAAGGAACTACGAGATACATCAACTTGAGTCTTTGTGGTAGTTGATGTATCGACATTGGCTCGAGGAGTGTACCCTCCCGAAATCGAGTGTGTTGTGTGTGGGAAGCTTATGGATGGCTACGACTGAGATAATAAGATCCTATGTGGACCTACTACAGTACCGGGATCCTCCGTGGGTTCGATAGCGATGATACTGAACCAGGATCCTCCGTGGGTTTGACAGTGACAATACTGGACCGAGATCCTCCATGGGTTCGACAGCGATGACTTCTGTACTGGGATCCTACGTGGGTTTGACAGCGATGATTACTGTTCCAAGATCCTACATGGGTTCGACAGAGGAGATGATTCAGTGGATACATCTAATCTTCTTACCCCTCTACTTGAGTTAAATACTTGTGTGAGATGATTCTTGACTTTAAACTATTATCATCGAGTTGATTGACTTTACTTCCTTTGTGGAATGGGTTGTGCTTGGGTTCGAGTGAGGGAGTCGGACTGTGATTGGTAACTTAGGTATATGTATGGGCATATACCTAAGTAGGGATGGTTGATACTCTATGTTTGTATCTTACTATTGTGTTTTATCCTTGGTGGATTTTGGGAGACCTTTTGGGGTCTCGGGGTCTCTACTGATTATTGTTATACTCACCCCTGCATGGGCTTCACCCGCACCTTGTTGTGTTCTTTGCAGATGAAGTTCAGCAGTGATCGAAGCTGAGGGAGACAGACGGGAGGCTCTTTAGAGCTGAACGAGATGGTACGTACCTCCGGGATGATTTGTTCATGTTTTGTACCTACCCTTCAGGTATGATTTCCCGGTGGATGATCGAGGAGCTGCTTTTCCTTTTTATTTGTACTTTTACTTATTGTTCAGTTGGGTTTGTATACTGGCCCATTTACATTCATCAATATTCCAATACTGGTACTTGTTTCTTTTACTGCTTGAGTTAAGACTGTGCGTGTTACAGTTTTAATGGAAATTCCTTCCCTTTTTATCAGGGATTTTCCTTTGGTGCTAGTCGCTAGCCCGTGGTCTATGGAAGGCGGGCTTGGGGTAGTCATGGCACGGGCCCCGAGGACAGGTCGTGACCGTTATAGCAGATCCTAGGCTATAATGAGAACCTCTAGATTCCATGACAGTAATCGTGAAGTAATGTCCTATGGTCCAGTTACATCATTATAAAATGACACATATGATGTGCAACTATCAAGTGTTGGGGGCTCATAAGCATTGAGACTTTTTCTCATGAAGTTCGCACATGATGATCTCTAGTAGTTGAGATCATGAGGAATGAACCGCATAAAAGGAACACCACGTGTTTCAGGTTTCATTGGTCATTACTATCTATGGACATGTGTAATGGTCTCTAGGATTGAGATCATTATCAATGTATGTCATTTAATTTCATACTTTGATGCAAGGCGAAAACCATGGCAATGAAATCCTGGCAAGGTAGTTTGTGTTGGGTAAATAATCAGTTACATGACATTGATTTAATGATCAAGATAGGATTTGTCGCTTCCATGTTGGGAAAGAGATATCTCGGGCCTGGTTTATTATGATGGCAGCACCTTCATTAAATCCAAGTCCATGGTAGTGGAAGGTAAGACCGTCCGGACAGATCAAAAAAATAAAATAAAGCATGATAAAGGATGATAACACTAGTGCCCATTCTACTTTATTGAGATATTGAAGATTATAATATTATATTACATAGACCATGTTCATAGGAAGGTAGTTGTTTCTTTGACTTTACCTTGTCTATATAGGGGCCTTGATGGGTTGCTAGACCCCGCTCTTGGTCGGTGAATATTATTCACTACTATTGAGATAAGGGCCTAAAGGGTCACACACTATAGCGCTTTAAGAATCTAACCTATTCTGGGGAATAGGAATATAGAACTTTGTGGGCCCCACCACGGGGTCTGAGTACTATCCACGTTCTATGGATCACCAAGTAATAAATAAATTATTTTAATTATTCAAGCATTAAATAATTCAATGAGTTTATTTGTGACATGTATTTACAAGTGATTAAGTAAATATAAGGATAAAATATTATACGAATGGATTTAAATATCTCAGGTTTGTTTAATATTTTTAGGAGACGTGAGTCAAGCTAAAGTCTCAAGTTTATCATGAAATATATATTTAATATATTGTGGTTAGTGATAAAATTACAAATATTATTTACGAAATAATTTAATTTTTCATAAATAAATATTCATAATACTTATACTGTGAATATCTATTACACAGGGGATAAGAACCCATACCAGGTATTTTTGATATTCCTTATATAAGTAAGAGAGAGGCTCTTCCCATGTAACTATTCATGTGTTGGAATTGAGGGCCTCTCTCTACTCATGAATTCTAGAGATAGATTCTCTCAAGCAAGCAAGATCTTCAAGTTCCTTCTTCTTAGATCAAATACTCTTGTTTACGGTGATCATCGCTGCGTCAAAGTGTTCATCGGTGTACTGCGCTATCACCCAGATTCTAATGAATGATGTATGAGAAGATTTATGATGCATGTGTGGATGATCTAGAGGGCTTCGACATTGGAGTCTTCGAGCAACATTTGTCGGTATCTTGCGATGGACTTATGCATGTCAGATCCAAACAAGGTACATGTTCAAATTTTATTTTTTTCTCTGTTAAATCCACACGTGGTCCTCAGACCGTACCGGGATAAGATCACCAGAGTCGACATTGTTACGTCGCTCCGGTGACCCAAAATTTTTTAATTTCCCATCCCATCGGCTTCCAATGCTTGTCACGGTACCAAAAAAATTCAAGATGGAATAAGAACCGGTTGTGTGATAGAGACAATTTTCTAGGTCTTGAGTTTCTTGTTTACTTGAGAAGGTTGAGTTCCTTGTTTTGGAGTTGTGAGATATTGTTTTCATATGGAAGAGGAATGCTTTTTTTGAGAGCCCAGTTGCCCAGTTGACTACGCTTCTTTGTATCCTACTGCTTTGTGATGTGATTTGGATATGAGCCTTGTGATATAAGCCTAGTATGGCTGAGTCTGGAGGGTTGATGTGTGATATGGGTTGGGGAGGCCTAGATGTGATGTGAGCCTGGGATGACTGAGTCTGGGATGAATGTTGTGATATTTGGGCAGGGAGTCCCGAATGATGTGGTAGAAGATGACGTATGTGTTGGCGATATGCATCGGTATATGAATATGGGTGTTGGGGATGGAACCAGAGGTGATGGAATGAGTTAATGTTGGGCTTACCCATTTATGAGATATCGATAGATCATATGCTCGCTTTTGAATCTGTTTAATGGATGATGGTCGAGTTTCTTATTTTATATGTATTCTTTCCCCCACTTCATGAGGCAGCTGGAGGTTCTTGGTTGCATGTTTCCTCTTAGAGGTAGCTTAGGATGATTTTACTAAAGTAACTAGATATGAAATGATGTTATTAATAAATAAATTTTTAACCCATGGGGTTGGTTGATGATGGAATGAAAATGCTAAAAGATGTTAATCTTGATAAAGTATGGACATGGTTTGGATTATGCCTGGAGGGCATGGACTTCACTCTGATATTTCATGAAATTTATTGTAATGTAATGTAATGTGGAATGATGCTAATGGTTAATTAATGGATAATTAATTAATTAATGGGAATAAATGGTTTAAAAAGAAAATAATTAATGCATCTCTTTTATATGCTTATGTGCTTATAGGTTATCTGGTCTTAGTAGTGTCAGTCGGGAGTTCAAGTGATGTTATATGAAGTTAAGTCTAAGATTATGTTATTACCATAGTGTGGTTGTGAATTATATCATATAATATAAATTATTTGATTTTCATATGCTGCCCAACCCATGTTGATTTGGGAAACTAACACCCAGTAGGCTATGGAATGGTGTTTTCACTAACATCGCAATGTGGGGTGGATGACTGACTAACCCCTCGGGCCTTTATCTTCTCTTGGGATTTACTCATGCTAGAATGCATGAAGGTTAGTTTTCTCATATATTTGTGTAGAGGGCTATGATTTCTCATGGTTATTTTACACACATGTATTACCATATATAGTTTCCAAAGGGTTATTATATGTATGACGGGTATAGGTTGTGATGGATTGAGGTACTTACTCGATGTATAGGCCATGATGGCTTGATGTATAATACCCAATGTTTGATATACATCATACAGGTTGTGGTGGATCCCAAAAACTAATAGGTTACTACATATGGATATGTGTATGGGATTATGTGGTTATGTGATGCATGAGGTGTTGCGAAAATGTCGGGAGTCGCACGATAGAGGTTTGCAGATGAAGAAAAGATGGAAACAAAAGAAGAAGAATACAATGAACACATAAAAAATAATTTATGTGGTTTGGGAATAATCCTTACGTCCATGTAGAGGTAGAGATATCACTATAATTGGGAGAAAAATTACAGGGAGTTTTCAGAGTTCTCATGCATGAAAAACCCTAGATCGAAATGAGTTAATAAATAGGACGATGCCCTCTTCCACCAAATGCACAAAATTTTTGTTGTGATATAGTGAAAGGTGGTTGTATGTTCACATTTCTATAGTGTTTTGACCACCCATGTCTAAGCTGCTATAGTGGGTGGTGGAAAGAAGTCTACATAGCTATAGAACCACGGTCTCCAGTGTCTGAGCTGCTACAATAGTCGTGCCAAAGTCTACACTGCAATAGTGCTCTGTCGGTGTCACTTGGTCAGAGATGCTACAATGCCCCCAAAATTTGGGCCAGGGGCTGAAGACCCCTAGACCCTGGGATCAAGCTACACCAATTCAACATGAGTTGCATGTGGTGGTTCCTTTCCCAGGTGTTTTCGGGTCGGCTTACTTTTAGAGAGATGCTCAAGACATGCGATGTTGGAGTGGAGTAGCAAACCACTAGGGAAGTGGGATCGAGGTACCCTTGATGTTCATTATTATATTATGTGATCTATTGTATTCGATACTTGGTGATAGATAGCCATGGTGAGGCTGGAAACTCAGTATACCTGTCCAGGTGACGAGTTAGTTTCACTGTTGTTCACCGTACTTTAGCATACCTTCTTTATCTCTTGCACAAGAGGCTCTAGAGAGGATCCTACTAACTATATTATTATGCTTAAACTACGTATATATAAAAAGTTTTCAGGTCAACTCAAGAAGGTTGGTGATTGGGCTAGATATTACTAGATCAGGGTTTATCAGGAGTTTTTTGGGATTCGTATTTGTTGTCATCTTTACCTTTTTGGTACTTGTAGTTTTTATTTCATTTGTTTAGTACTGTATGGAATTGCATGTTTCCACTTGATTTTTCTTTTATATATATGTATGAGTATGTTTTGGTTATTGTATCCTTCTTATCTCTCTCTTTCACATATTTCTTTTAGAGGGTAACACCTCTCATATGTAGGGAAACAATGTCAGCTAATTATAGTAAGTGATGTAAACATGAGAGACCAGCTGAGACATGAGTATTTAGGACCCCCTATGATCTGATGTATGGACCATTAAATTTTCTGAGCTTACTAAATGAAATGATGTTGGTTGTAAGGTAGAGACCTAGGAAAGGATCATGCATCATACTTCTTTGTGCTTGTGTTTGAAATGGGTATACCTTAGGATAGATTAAAACCTTAACAGGATAATAAAATAATTAATTCATTAATGTTAAATATTATATATTAAAGGTTAGGATATTTAATAGTTTTTTCTTATAGTTATGGCTCCAGGTCGATGTCCTCATTAGGTTCGCACTGAAGTTGTTTAGTAGGATGTTCCAGTAGGTCATCGCAGAGTAGAGGTTGATGAAGAAGACACTTGGAGGATGATACTATGATAGTTTTAGCTCCAAAGTCTACAGAAGTATGAGAGATTTATCTCAAATTCATTCAAAAAAGACTGGTTAGAGGAGGTTGAGATAACTTTTAGTTCGATCCGTGCTCAGATGGAGCTCTGCATTACATTGGCTATGACGATGCTATATGGAGCAGTAAGGCACTGGTGGTTTTTGTTCCTTGGGGATCATGAGGAGTAATTAGTCTCATGGGAGAAGTTCCAAGACCAGTTCGGAGCAGAGTTTCTTTCTTCAACTATGAAGGAGGTCAGTTATCTGGAGCTGCTTACCCTTTGGCAAGTGTGTTCCAGCATGCAAGAGTTTGGGATCTATTTCGGGACCCTTTTGTGATATGATTCAGACCTGTTTCTAGATGAGGAGTCCAGAGAAAGGCATTTAGAAGAGCCTTTTCATTCAAATTTCTAGTGTCAGGTCACCCCATTTATGTTGGAGACGTATCTCGAGGTGATAGAGAGATAAGATGTTATTTAGAGGACGTTGTCCATAAATGGATCATCACGAGAGGGGAGTCCTCAGGATTCCTCATGAAGTAGAGTTGTGGTTCATGGTTCCCATTTTTCAGAATGAAAGATTTTTCAGTCAACTGGGGTAGGTCCCATACCTCATCTTATCGTTTCTTTGAGGGTGGAGACTCTCAGACTTATTCCAAGGGATAAGACACATGTTTTTCTTGTATAGACTAAGTCCATAAATGGAAATAGTGACTAACCATTTTGAGAAGTTAGAATATTACAGATGTTCTAATTCATGTTCCACCATTATGGCAGTTTCAAACAAGGCAGCACCATCTGGGTGCTCCAGTTTGGAATTAGCGGAGAGGAGATGGGGCAGGAAAAGGATTGGCTTGAGACACTCCTCATACTCATAGAGAAGAGAAAGACCATGTATGTGGTCATCAATAGGGTT
Organism: Viscum album; assembly: GCA_963277665.1. Taxonomy (NCBI): domain Eukaryota; kingdom Viridiplantae; phylum Streptophyta; class Magnoliopsida; order Santalales; family Viscaceae; genus Viscum; species Viscum album. Next base: position 1,125,782,064 of record OY728121.1, read on the forward strand.
GGAGAGGTCATGAAGTTGTTTGTGGATAGCTTCATGCTCTATCATTGATAGCGTCAGGCAAGTCAGATATCATTTGAGGTACCCTTTACTTATTTACTTCCCAGGTTCATGATTTGTTTGATTCAGAAGTGAATAACTCCTTTATATCACTTAACATCATCCATAATTTAGAAATTTAGGTATAGAGGCTTTCATTTCTCGTGGCATTGAATATTCTAGTTGGAAGTTGAGCTCACTTGTATGAAGTATGTAGAGACTGTGAGCTAGTGTTGGGGTAGAATCACTCTTGGGAAGACTTCCTATGTTTTTATATATAGCCATATGACGTTATCCTCTACATGGATTGGTTGTATTCAGTGTAGGCTATCATGGATTTCTTTTGGAGGAAGGTTGTGTTTTATGATGTCGATGAAGATCCAGTAGTGCTTTTTGGTAAGATAAACCCTCAGATGGGACAGAGGCGTGTTCCATCCTCACCATCATTGAGGGCTGAGTTGATGTTGAGTTTGTTGGAGGTTCAACAGTCAGTGTTTCTCAGGGTTTTAGAAGAGTATCATGATGTATTTCTAGAGGAGTTTTCAGTATTACCCCATCGATGAGAGATCGAGTTTGGGGTTGAGCTACAACCAGGAGTTTCACCTATCTCGATGTCTCCATATAGGATGTCACCTTATGAGTTGTGATATATATGACTATAGCTCGATGATCTGTCTCAACACAGTTTTGTTCGGCCAAGTGTGTCACCTTAGGGTGAACCACTTTTGTTTGTGAAGAAGGCTGATGTTAGTTTTCATCTTTGTATCGATTATCGTCACTTGAATAAAGTGATAGTGAAGAACCATTATCCTCTTTTTCAGATTTATGATTTATTTGATCAATTTGAAGGATAAAGTTGGTTCTCAAAAATTTATTTGTTCTTGAGATATCATCAGATTTGGGTGGAGGATGAATATATTTGAAAGACTACTTTTCATTGTCATCATGGACATTATGAGTTCATTGTGATGTCGTTCAGTGTGAAGAATAACCCTCTTTGTTCCTGGGGTTGATGAGAACGATGTTTAGATAATTCTTTGATAATTTCATGGGGGGTTTTTATCGATGACATCTTTGTGTACTCCACATCTGAGGAGGAACATGTAGAGCATCTGGATATCATTTTGGGCGTTCTTCGTTGGGATAAATTGTTTGGGAAGTTGTTGAAGTGTAAGTTATGGTCTTGTGAGGTCCGTTTCTTGGGGCATGTGATATCCCGATGGGGAGTATTTATGGTTCCTTCTAAGATAGAGGCAGTTGTGTCTTGGGTGGCCCCCAAGATAGTGGTAGGGGTACGAAGTTTCCTTGGTCTTATAGGATATTAAAGGAGGTTTGTAGTCAATTTATCTTTTGTTATGAATCCTCTGACAACCTTGACCTAGAAGGATCAGACATTCTTATGGAATGAATATTGTTAGACAACTTTTGAGTAGCTAAATGAGAAGTTGGTCAGCACTCCAGTTCTCTATTTTCCAGCTGAGGGAGTTCAGTTTGAGGTTTTTTGTGATGTTTTGCATCTTGGTCTGGGCTATGTTCTGATTCTTCAGAAATCAGTTGTTTCTTATGAGCCTCAAAAGTTATGTCCCTATGGGTGTAACTATGTCACCCATGATCTCAAGTTGGTAGGAGTGGTGTTTTGTTTTCTTTTAAGTTGTGACATTACCTCATCAGTGGCCATTTTTTGGTTTTTACAGACCATAAGAGAATGAGGTATTTCTTATCCCAGTGTGACTTGAACTTACTTAGGTGTCGTTGGATTGAATTTTTTCAGGATTATGACTTTGATATTTCATATACGCTAGAAAAGGGAAATGTTATAGTTGATGCACTGAGCAGGAAGTCGCATAGTGATGTCGTACGTGAATCAAGGGTTTCCTTAAGAGTGATAGAGGAACTCTCAGTGATACATATAGATATGGGAGAGGTTGGGGGTAATGGTTTTATTTTCTATATGATAGTACAATATTCTTTGGTGTAGCAGGTGGAGGAGTCCCTATTGGGGGATTCTGAGGTGGAGGTCTATAGGGATCAAGTTGTTTTTGGTGATTACCCTAATATTTGGTATGAGGGTGGATAATATCAGGTGTTGTTTTAGGGGAAGTATTTTCGTTCCTTTTACAATGCATGAGATGGTTCTCCATGAGTTCCATAGTTCACCTTTGGTTGTACATCTTGTTGTGAAAAATATGTACCAAGCATTGAGAGATCAGTTTTTGTGTCTTGAGTTAAAGTGTGCAATTGAAAAGTTTGTTTCTTGGTGTTTGGTCTGCCAGAAGCTGAAAGTCGAGCATCATATTCTTAGTGGTTTTCTCCAGCTGTTAGATGTTTTCCAATGGAATTGGGAGAAAGTATCGATGGACTTTTTATGAAGCGTTGTTGTGCACGCTTTAAAAAATATTTATACTAAGTGCAGCACAGTGGCTGACCTAGGTCGATCTCTTGAGGATACTTTTGCGGTCAATCCCTCACTAATTCTAATTCAATATGTATATATAAACTAAAATGACCAGAAATTATATTTGAGAATTGAAAATTCAAAACTAAAAGTAAATATGCAGATGCAATGCAACAGAATGAATGCAGACAAAATGATGTTAAGACAGAAAGGAGACATTCTCGAGAGCATCACCCACAGTGAACCTTCTTCGTCTCATTATTAGTTTCTAATTTACTTAATGAAAATGGTCCATCACATGCATGAAAATCATCCTCTTCATATGGTTGTGAACATATAGTACTCTCAATGATCACTGAGAGACCACACATCTACCTCCTCGATTGAGGGAAAATATTACAGAAGTGAAAGCTAAACCTCGGGTGGCAAGTGGAGACACAAAGGCACCTTACCCACTAAGATCCCCCTCAGTCTAAATCTAATAAAATAAGAAAAATTAAGACATGAATGTTAAATGACTTGGTTTCATCACTGGATTACTCCCCTTGGAACTTACTCGGGTTAGCTACTCATGATCACGAGCATAAGAGTTCACAGTGATGGAGAAAATAGGGGGAGAAAACAAAAGAGAGATAGAAAAGTTGAGAAAGGAGAACACTTAAATTAAAACATGAAATACAATTAAATAATTAAAAGAAAATAAAATTAAATACTAAACTACATAAAATGGCCAACAAAGGCTATTCCTATGTTTCCAACCCTTTGAAATGAAAAGGAAACACTCTTTTATAGGGAGAGGGGATGACATTTGGGCTCCAAAATCTTTCCACCAGATGTATGCGCATGGGTGGCCTCATTAATGACGGAATTTCGGAATTTATCCTTCTTGAAAGTTGTTCAATTACTTATCCTCTGTCTACCCACGATATTCCAGCTTGATTGGCCAAGTTTGGAGAGAGATATGGTTGCTTCAATCATGAAATTTAATCTGGCCAGGCTGACTGTTTGTATTCCAATACACCTAGTTCCAACGCATTAATGGCTTTTAAAATGAAAGATTCAGACACGGATATGTTAATAAAAGTTATTCCTACTGACGTATTCCATCTCCATGAAAAATTTCAGATATAATGGGTCGTCCATTTATGAGATATGGGCTCGGAAATAAAATTATCTAGTTCTATGCACAGTTTTCGAGATCTGACTTGTGATCTGGATTTGAGCTTCCAAATGATTGATTGAGCTTTGGGTACATAAGGATAAAATTAATTTCATAGAACATAGAAACCTATTAAAGAATAATTTTTCAATTTGGATCATTTTAGAAAAAGTTATGGACGAAACATTAAAATTAATGAAAACTGTTTAAATCCAAAATAAGCCATTTTTCCAATTAAGCTAAAAAATACTTCTAAAACATAAAATATGACAATTTCCCTTAAAATAAAACATTGGTGGGATCAAAAAAATTGAAATTAAGAATAAAATAATTGAAAATATTTGTTCTCGATGGACTTTGTTACCATTTTTACCTCAATCTCAGGGAGGCTATGATGTTATATGGTTGATAGTGGATCGTTTGATAAAATTATCCCACTTTAGAGCGATTAGGGAGTCGAGCTAAGTGGAGGTTCCATCAAGGAAATATCTGGAGGAGGTGGTGTGACTCCACAAAGTCCCTAGGATGATCATTTTTTTATCGAGATCCTCTGGATGTGGAGAGGTCTTCAGCATGATTTTGGTTCTCAATTATGCCTAAGCACTACTTTTTATTCATATATGGATGGTCAGACAGATCGGACCATCTAGACTCTTTAAGACATGTTGTAATCTTGTACCCTGAATTTTGGAAGTTCGTGGATGAGGCACATTCCCTTGGTCGAGTTTTCTTACAATAATAGTTTTCACTCCACCGTTGGTATGGCGCAGTTTGAAGATTTGTGATACCGATCTTGTCGTTCTCCATTGTGCTAGACTGGATTCAGAGAGATAGTAATTCTCATGCTGAAACTAGTACAGAGTACAATAGAGATGGTTCATGTAATTCATGAGAGGATGAAGGTGGTGCAGGATCATTAGAAATCCTAAACCAGTCATAGGAGGAGACCTATGGAGTTCGGAGTTGGAGATCATGTGTTCCTGAAGGTGACTCTTCATCTTGGGCAGCAAAGGTTTGGTAGTGGGAGTAATCTTTCTCCCCGGTTTGTTGGTTCTTTTGAGGTGTTGGGTCATGTTGGATTCATGGCATATCATATAGCACCCCCCCCCACAGATGAGTAGGATACATGATGTTTTTTCAAGTGTCGTAGCTCCATCGTTATCTATATGATGAATCTCATGTCATGGATCAAGGAGATATCAATGTTGACAATGATGAAAACTTCAAGGAGAATCTTGTGGAAATCCATGACTACCAAGAGTATGTGTTTTGCAGGCATGCTATTCCCTTGGTTTTTGTCTTGTGGAGGTATAGTGGCGTGGAAGAGAGTACCTGGGAACATGTGCCAAAGATGCGCACTCAGTACCCCAAGTTGTGTGATGTTTAGCTCCTATCTTGTAACATTGTTCTCTTGTGAATGTTGATATTTTTGGTTTATGAGATGGTTTCCTCTTGTTTCTTGTTGTGGATTTACTCTTGTTTGATTAGTATCTCCCCCGAGAGAGTGTTTAGGAGCTGGTTGTGGTTTTTGCGTGGTTTTTTTACTTGTTCCTTTGATTAGGTGATAGAACTTATTCGATGATGAGATCCTTGAGCGGTATCTCATGGGGTGGATATTTGAATGATCCCTTTTTAATTTCTTTCTAGTTTTGTTTGGATTCACAAGGAAAATACTTGTTTTATATATATCTAACATAAGGGCCTAGATCCATGTGGAAAACCCTTTGCATGTTTCTAAGGCTCAGGGTGCTCAGAGGTGGCTTGGAAGTTGTTTATAGGGGTTTGGATGCAAAATTCTGGAAGCAGGGTGAATACACAATGTGTAAAGCTTACACACCGTGTAAGTGTGGTTCATGGATTGTTAAGGGTGGTTCACAGGATGTTACAAAATGTGTGTATTTTGGGGGTTAAATAATACAAAGAAACGTGTTTTTTGACAAGATATGACCCCCGAAATTTACATGACGTGTAAATGGTTTGCACGACATGTATATATCATGCGTAGTGCTTTTATAAATTTTTTCAACCGCTTAGGTTTCTCAAACCCAATGGATTCTCTCATTTTCCAGCATTCAACGACTCCTCCCTTCATCATTTTTAGATCCCTTTGGCGGGAATCAATTAGTGGGCTTTTGTCTTTGATCCGTGGTGACTCGAGTTAATCCAAGGTGTGTTCCTTTGTTTTCTAGCGGTTTCTCCCGATTTGATCTTGCTTCGTCCTATTTTTTATTCTAATGTGATAGAGGATGATGTTCCATGTTTCTAATGGGGGTTTCTTGGTTATTGTTGGTGTGGTTGTGTCACGGTCTCCTCAGATGGATGCATTTATTTTGGGAGAGGTGATCAGAGATCCATAACATGGTCTGTTCTCATGTGAAGAAAGTTGACAGATTTTAAGGTAAGGGATTCATTGCTTCTCATTTTATTTACGTGCAATCATAAATTGATCATGGTTTATCCCTTTGAATTTCAATTAATTTTACTTAATAATTATTGAACCAGATTAAGAAATTGGATAGCGATCACATGTTGCCGATGTTGCTGCTTTATACTGTGATAGTGGTTTTCCTCTTGTTTTGCAAGATAGTGTGATATTTATGTCTTTCTTGGTTAGCACGTTTGTTTATGATTTGTATTATCATTTTGTTCATGATGGAAAATTGGTAAAGAACATAAATACAGAATTAATTGATAATTAATTGTCTTAAGAAATTAAATAATAGACGTGTTTGTAATCTGATGGTTAATGTAATTTGATGATAATCAAATTGATGCAATGAACATGTTTAGTTGAAACTAATCTTCCATATGATTAATAGAATTGATAGATAATGTGAAGCATGTTTATTCTTGATGATAATAATTCAAAATTCATATTAATTAAGAATTATACTTCTCTTGGTTTGTTGAAACTATAATAAATTCTAAGAGCATTTTTTGCCTTCGATAGCTTGTTATAGCTTGATGCATTGGATTTCTCATAGTTGGAACCTGTTGATATATGAATTGGTCAATTCAAGATGGAATAAGAATTGGTTGTGTGATAAAGAAAACTTTCTAGGTCTTGAGTTACCTATTTTCATTGGAAGGTCGAGTGCCTTATTTTGGAGTCGTGGGAGCTCGTTTTCATATGGAGGCAGAATTCCTTGTTTTGAGGGCCTAGTTTCCAAGTTTATTAATATTGTTTATTTCATGATGCTTTGTGATGTTCTTTGGATATGAGCCTTGTGATATGAGCCTGGTATGGCTGATCCTGGAGGGCTGTGTGTGATAGGCGGCAGAGAGGCCCGGATGTGATGTGAGTCTAGGATGGCTGAACCTGGGATGGTTGTTGTGATATGTGTGTGGGGTGACCCGGATGATGTGGAAGCAGATGATCTCTGTGTTGGAGAGATGCATCGGTATACGCATGTGGGTGTTGTGAGTGGCACTGTAGGTTATGGTACGGGTTAAAGTTGGGTTTACCCATTAATGAGATGTTGAGAGCTTTTATGCTCACTTTTGAATCTATTTAATGGTTGATGTTCGGGTTACTTGTTTTATCTGCATTCCTTTCCCTACTGCTTGAGGTAGCTGGAGGTGCTTGGTTGCATGTTTCTTATTAGTGGTATCATATGATAGTTTTCCTAGAGTCTCTGGACATATAACGATGCTATTAATAAACAAATGTTTAACCCACGGGGTTGGTTGATGGTGGAATGAAAATGCTAAAAGATGTTAATATTGATAAACCATTGACTTGGTTTGGATTATTCTTGGAGTTCATGGACTTTACTCTAATATTTAATGTAATGTATTGAAATGTAATGTAACGTGGAATAATATTAGTGGTTAATTAATGGACAATGAATAAATTAATGAGAATAAATGGTTTAAAAAGAAAAGAAGAAATTAATTTAGCTCTTTTATTTGATTGTGTTCTTATAAGATATCTCGTCTTAGTAGTGGAAGTCGGGAGTCTGAGGGATGTTAGCTGCAATTGAGTCTAAGACTAGGTTATTCCCATAGTGTGGTTGTGAGATATATTATATCATATATATTCTAGGATTTCATACATTGTCTCACCCATATCATTTTGGGAAACTGATACCCAGTGGCTTTTGGGAGGGTGTTTTCCCCAACATCTCGATGAGAGGATGGATGACTGACTATCCCCTCTGGTATCGCTCTCTTCTCTTAGGATTTACTTGTGCAGGTATGCATGACGATTAGTTTTCCCATATATGTTTTTAGAGGGCTGTGATGGCTTGTAGTAATTTCACACACATGTATTACCAGATATAGTATCCAAAGGATTATTATAGGTATGACTGTTATAGGATCTAATGGATTGAGGTACTTATTCGATGTATGAGATGTAATGGCTTGAGGTATAATACATGATGTTTGATATATGACATATGAGTTGTGGTGGCTCCCAAAAACTACTTGGTTACTATATATGGATATGTGGATGGGATGATGTGGTTAAGTGATGCATGAGGTGCATGTGGTGGTGCCTTGCCCAGGTGTTTTTGGGCTGACTTACTTTTGGAGAGAGATTCTTAGGACATGCGATGTTGGGATAGAGGGACAAACCAGTGGGAAAGTAAGAGAAGGGTACCATTAATTTTCATTTTTATATTATATGTTCTATTGTATGTGATACTTGGTGATAGATAGCCATGGTGAGGTTGGGAACTTAGTATACCTATTTAGGTGATGAGTTAGTTTCACCGTTGTTCATCATGATTTATTATGATTTATTTAACTATTGCATGAGAGGATCTGGGGAGGATCTTACAGAGTATATTGTAATGCTCACCCTATGTATGTATAAACTATTCTTATGATCAACCAGAGTAGGTTGGTGATCGGGATGAATATTACTAGCTTTGGGTTTAGCAGGATCTATTTAGGATTCACGGTGATTGTCGTCATTACCATTTTGGTACCTGTAGTTTTCCTTTCAGTTATTTAGTATTGTATGAAATTGCATGTTTTAACGTAGGTTTTATATAATATATATATGTCTGAGTAATTATTGGTTGTTGTATCCTTATTATCTCTATCTTCTACATGTTTCTCTTAGAGGGTAATGCCTCTCATACACATGTTTATGATTCCCTCGGTGCAAGTCACATACCCAGGGCCAACTAGAGGCGAGACTCGGACAGTCGCCATCTCTCCCCCTCATTGTGGTATCATTGTGGGGGGGGGGGGTCCTGACAATTGGTATTGTTGAATATGACAGGCTAAATCATAATCAATCATATTTTACCATTAAGCATTGTATCATAATTACTCTACGATCCCTTGTTTTTTAGAAACCCTAAATTAAGTCACATCCTACGATATCACATATCGTATGATACGAAGTAGAAAAAATTCTTGGGTTCTCATAATATCATACCATACGATGTCTTTCAGCTGTACACTACGACTAAACAAAATAGAAGAGACCCTTTGTACTGTACATTATGATATCAACATATATGAATTATGATATTTATTTCTTAAAAACCAGTAGATTAAACATGGTTAATTCTTTAAGAATGGGACTTTGATACCACTGATGGGTTATAGGGGATCACCCTATGATCTTTGGCAACAAAAACAACCCATAACACGGCCCAATCTATCTTCAAGAATTCAAACATGCAAAAATAAACAATGAACAATGTACCTGAAATGCAATAACAACAACCTCCATCATCCTTCTTAGAGGGATAATTCTTGATGGAAATCACGAAGAAGAAAATGAATGCTTCTTGCCTTTGAGATATTACACCAGCCCTTGAATCCTAGTTCATAATTTATTTATTCTCATATGATCGAAGGGGTACTAGTGCCTTAAATATATATGGAGTGATGGATGAGGCTGTAGGGAAATAGATTTCATATAAATCTTTGGGTGAATCTGACTATTTTCACCACATTCACTTGCTTCACTTCGCCTCACCCAACAGGAGAGATAACATCAATTTATATATCCATCCCTAATGCTCCCCCTTAAATGATAAATGCATCAAGAATATGTAAAATATCAGATGTATTACTACCCATTGGAGGATCCATTAAACCCATTCAAAAACATGAAAGTTGTTTTTAATCTATCCATAACGGACTGGACCAAAGGAAACCATCCAGGAGAATTGTCGCAGGTGCATGCATCCCATGCATGAAAATCATAATCCAATTGTAGCTTATGATATAGGTAATAGAAGAATCCCGTTCTTCTTTTATGATACACACATATCGTAAGGTGTGATATGCATCACATGCATATCACCCCATACAATTCAAATAACTGTAAGATATGATTTAGCTTGATTTTAATGCATATCCAATATAATATACATCACGTGTATATTAAATTCTTAACTATTGAATCTCATGAAATCTTTATTATCTCATGTTTTATTCCATTATATATGCATGCGTCTAACAATTTAATTTTTCAATCTCTATTTCATTCATCAAATTAATATGTTCACACCACATTAATATGAAACACTTTACACAACCCACAATTCATGTAATTTTCCAAAAAAAATAGAGGTTAAACATATTCACACACATCCAAATGCATCATATGCACATGGTGCATGAACTTTTCATGTAAGGTTTAGAATTATATGGAATTAATAATCCTCACATGGGTAATCCTCGAGCCACATATAGCTAACCCCAACCTTTCTAAAACAAGGCATAAGTCTCCAGACCAATGGGAAGTCTTTTCCAAATTTACTCTACCAAGTGATACTTTACCCAAGAGATTCTAATTCATCATAAATATAATACATAGTATTTATAAAATATATTCAACAACTAAATTCAAGATAATAACTTTATTAAAAAATGATGTCAAGACAGATAAAAACTAAATCACATGTCATCATACCTCGCATGTAATGCAAGACATGAAAAATTATAAGAAGTAGTTTATCACATAAATTAAAACATACTTAAAATTAACATTTCATAAAAAATTTATAGAAATGGATATTAAAAAGGAATAAACTAATAAATAACCATTTTATTTATTTTCCAAACATGAGATATAAATATTAACATTTAATATTTAACTTAGGAATAAAAATCTCCTAGTAGCAATGCCTAACATTTATTTTTTATAAACAATTTATAAACTATAAGCAAACAAGCCAAAATATTAAATTTATTTATTTTAGGATTGAATTGTATTTTATGAAAATAGGGGTACTATCAATCATAATCCGCAATTGATATAGGTGATTACAATAAACATTGTCGTAAGGTGCATGTCGTATTTGACAATATATACTATATCATCATTATGAAATGATGCTCTCTTTTTTTGTAACACGAAACCACAGTTTATGTTATCGTATAACCTATGTTTCATCGCCACTGCAAATTAAATTATCTCATAACATAATGTAATCAACCCCAACATGGTTTACAGTATCACATAACATAACATTGGGGACCTAGCGCAAACTACATTATCTCATAATGTAATACCAAGGTCTTTGTTGACATTATGTTATAACATAACGTAATGTTAAACAAAAGAAACACACATTAAGTTATCCTATAATATATTTTCAAGAAAAGGCACCACACATTATGTTTTCCTATGATGTAATGTTGGGAAACAAAATTCGACAATCCAACATCTGACACTCATACATGCTCTATCATACACTATGATATGGCCTCAAGAAGATTATGATATACATGTTCTTTATGAAAATAGTAAATGAACATATTGATTCCTTGATGAATGTGGTTCTAATACCACTGATGAGTTTTGGAGGATTATTATAAGATCAATGCAGTGAAAGAAACCCATAAGTGTTTGATCTATCATCAACAGAACCAACATGTAATATGAACATAAATAAAACTAGCATACATGAAATACAATGAAAACCTTTTTAGTGATCAATGGAGTATGATTAATTGAGATAATCAAGTGAAAAACAAATGATTATCACCTCCACAGGTTGTACACTAGCCACTAGGATCCTCATATGCTATGAGATGACCCCCAAACATCAAAGGTGTGCTAGAACCTTCTCTGCGAAGATGAATGGTGAACTGACCCAAAGAGATTCTCGATTACGGTTTGTAAGTGTCACACTCTTCCAAAAGGGGGATAATATCCCTTTATATAGGCTCCATTCATTTAGTGAAGGTAGTCGTCCGTCAGTTGTTATTGCATGGCATCCCTTAAACGTTACACATGACTCATACCCATTGGAATCTCATAATCATTTGAACTTTACAAATGATTATGTGTAGCCATAAATGAATCAACCTATTGATTAATAATCAAAGGCAAACCATGTGGTAGATGTGACGATAACCATGAACTCAATATCAAATATATCATATTATGCATGAGACAACGTGTAATATCCCGCCCCTCCTCATTGGCTTGAGAAGGAAGAGGAACATTACTTGTCTTTTAGAGACATCCTCGAGACGCTAAAGGCTGAAAATAAATGTCAAGAGATTCATTTATAATTGGGGGATGATTTTACCTTTGAAAATAAAACAACCAACCAAACATTCCATAAGAAAATAAACCACTACATGATGCATATCAAAGAAAGACAACTCAAGTATACTAACAAATCTCAAAGGCAACCATAACTCAAAGACAACCATAACTCCAAATCTCCAAAGTGCTCCATGATCCACTCTACAAAACATCCCGAGTACCACTAGGAACCACTAGAGAAGTGTGATACATTACATTTTCCCATGTCCCGATAAACAATATTGGAAAAAGTACCAATGTGTCAAAGAATGGGTGAGTAATAAAACTGAATAATATTTCCCCAAATGACTTCCCTACTCACACCATTAGGATAGAAAATGTTATCACATTTATATAAAACAATTTATATAAAACATTTAAAACAATTTATCTCAAAACCAATACCATTTCTAAGAAAAATAGTTTTCAAAACCAAAACTGTTTTCCATGAAAAGAAACCAAGCATGTTCTTCAAAACCATTTCACTAACCATTTGACATATCCCATTCCAATCCACAAACCCACACATCCACACATAAATGTTTCATTATGATAGTTCCATACTCATGAATGTTTTTCATCGATCTACTAAGTCATCACAAGGTAATTAAATATCATGTTACATTACACCTTTGGCACCGAACCCGACCTCATAATACAATATGAACACACACCACCAAGTATGCCCAACAACCATGATAATACAATCATTACAAAACCATTTCAATGTTAAAACCCTTTCAATAAAATAATTTTTTTATTGAAACCCTTTTTCCATAAATCGAACGAAGCAAATATTTTAAAATCAACATTTTAAAACCATTTATCAAAGCACTTTTCACAACAATTCCACAATTTCACAAAAATCTATAAATCATTGCTAAATAAGGTTTCTACCATGCTTTGCACACCAATTTCACAATAAATTTCAATCAATTTGAAAATAAGCCTTCATATTCTAAATAGAGAAGTCAAGAGTGAAACCACCTACCTCGGAAATTTGGTGAAAACGATAAACGTCCATAAAAGTATCCACAAAACTGGGTCAAATCTTCAAAAACCCACCCTAGATCTTTTTACCTAACAACAACAAAGCCAAATCTAGTCACATTTGGCAGAAAAAATCTAACAACTATCTATAACAGAACTAGATCTAAGGAACTGAGAGAGGGGGAGAAGTATATCTATGGAAAATCAAGAATAACTAAGAAGAATGATGACTTACTGTGAGAATCCAACTTCAACGCACTAAGGTATGTCTTTGGATCTCCTTCAGGTCGTTGTGAGAATCCTCCTTAGCCTTTGAGATGAAGAAATCCCAAGATAGGGTCGATTTGGGGGAAAATGAGGGGTTAAAAAAAATTCCGACCTAGATCCACTTTTGTGGATACAGTTTTTAAATTGTGCATGGTTAGCCACATGGTTAGAAAAACCGTGCACTAACTGTGCATCAGCCACTACCTCAAGGATGAGCCACACACGGTTGGCTCACACAGTTAGAAAAACGTGTGTCAACCATGAAAAATCCCACTGTCTCAAAGAGAACAGTTTCTCCTAAGATGTCACATGGTTTGGACAAACTGTGTGTTGCTCGTGCGCCTTCCCCTTAGCCCCTGTCTCAAAATGCACGGTTTACTATAGTTGTTACACGGTTTTCCCAAACCGTGCACCAATCGTGCACCCTTAGAAAAGCCCCCAATAATATTACAAACTCCCCCAAACTTCCCCCTAACACTTTATGTACTTAAAATGCATAAATAAAGGGTTACTTACTTGAAACTAGGGGTGCTACCTTCTCCCCACCATTGGCTTTTCCGTACCCAGAAAGTAGAAAACCATCATTTCTCCGAAAGAGTTCTGGCCATTGCTCATTCATTTCCTTCTATCATTCCCAAGTCTATACCTGAATTTGACCACATTTCCACAAAAGCAGCACTATTCCAATGCTTTTTCCCCACGAGACATTCTCTTGTGTATCCTAAATCTGCATTAGGATATGCACCAATTAAGCATCCGGATCTAGGTCAACATGATCTCATCGAATAACATGCTAAGGATTAGGATGAAACTTTTTCAACTAATATACATCAAACACATTATAAACAGCACCAAACCATGGTGGTAATGTCAATCTATATGCCACCTCACCAACCAGTTCAAGTATCAAAAAAGTGTATATGTATCAAGGAGATAACTTACCCTGCTTCCCAAAACAATGATGTCCAAGCCTTGGAGAGATCCTCGAGAACACATGATCACTCACCGTAAACGACAACAGTCATCGATGATGATCCGCATAATATTTCTAACGACTTTGTGTCATCTCCATCTGTTTTCTGATCAACTGAATGTTCTTCATTGTCTCTTAGACAAGGCTCAGCCCAACTAGTAAAGTCTCACATGTTTCTACCCAACAAATTGGATAACAATAAGGTCGCCCATACAATGCTTTAAAATGATCCATATGTGTCAAGACTTGATAATTGTTTTTGTATGAAAACTCTACCAATGACACATGATCTTTCCATATGCCACCAAAATCCATTACACAAACCCACAATATGTTCTCTAATGTTTGTATCATCTGTTTGGATTGGTCTTCTGTCTGAGGATGATATTTTGTACTCATAGTCAACTGAGTTCTAATGGATTTCTATAAGGGTTTTTAGAACTGAGATGTAAAGCTAGGATCTCTTTCTGACACTGTTGAAACTGGTATACCATGTGTCTTTACCACTTCTCAAATATAGATGTTTGAAAAGTCCTCCACCGTATGGGATTCATGAATAGGGATGAAATGATCCAACTTTGTGAGCTGATCCACTATCACACATGTCGCATCATGTTTCCAAACCATTCTTGGGAGTCCTATTAAAAAATCCATAGTTATCTGCACCCATTTCCAAACTAGAATAGGTAAAGACTGAAACATACCTATTGGTCACTGATGATCTGCCTTAACTTGCTAAAAAGTTAATTATCTTGAAAAAAACTCAGTCACCTTCCCTTTCATACCAACCCAAAAAAAATTGTGATTTCAACACTTTAAACATATTCTGTATTCTAGGATGAACAATCCATCTTGAATGGTGGTAAGCATGAACAAGATGTTTCTAACAAGCCATAGGTATAGACATCCAATTTCTGAACCACATCACTAAACTCTCATCTAGTGTACATCCCTCAATGGTCTCCTCTCCATTGAGTTTTGACCTCATAGCAATGCATTCTGGATCAGATGTTTCTGCCTTCCTAACCATCTTCACCAAATCAGGAACTAACGAAACTAGAATGAAAATTACTACATCACCTTGGTCTTCACATTCCAAATGCATGCCGGCTAGGACCAAAATCAACTGTCACTCATCTGAAACTTCTTTTACCAACTGACCATATAACATTATGCTTAATGCATCAGCCACAAAATTTCCTTTTCTCGGCATATACATAAAGTCAAAGTCAAAAATTTAGAGATACTTCATCCATCATCTTTATGTCAGATTCAAGTCTCTTTGTGAGAAAATATATTTCAAGCTCTTATGATCTGTAAACACATTCAATTTCTCACCAAAGAGGTAATGATTCCAAGTCTTCAAAGCATGGACTACGAAAACCAACTCCAAATTGTGTGTTGCGTAATTCTTCTCATGAAACCTTAACTACCTTGAGCCATGCGCAACAATGTGATCTCCCTGCATGAGAAAAAATCCCAACCCGAATCCTGAAGCATCACAATACACCGTGTACCCCTATCATGATTTTGGAAAAAACAAGATTGGTGTTGATGTAAGGCGAACTTTAAGCTCTTGAAAAGACTTCTGGCACATCCCATTGGAATGGAACATTTTTCCTTATCAAAGTCATCATAAAAAAAACTAGTCATAGTAAATCACAAAAAAAACATCAGTATAACTAGCCAGTCTAAGGAAACATTGTACCTCAAAGACATTGTTTGGAGGTTTCCCAGAGATAAAAGATTTTATATTTTTTGGATCCACAAAAACCCACTTTTAGAGATTACATGTCCAAGGAAACATACCTTTTGTATCCAAAAATCACACTTTGATAATTTGGA
Organism: Viscum album; assembly: GCA_963277665.1. Lineage (NCBI taxonomy): Eukaryota > Viridiplantae > Streptophyta > Magnoliopsida > Santalales > Viscaceae > Viscum > Viscum album. Next base: position 1,125,798,238 of record OY728121.1, read on the forward strand.
ATACAGACAGTGATCCTTAAAGATTCCCAACACTATCACCAAGTGTTTCTCATACTTATACCTTGTCCTTGAATACACCAATATGTCATCCACAAACACCACCACCAAAGAATCTAGATACCTCTGAAATATCTGATTCATCAATGCCATGAAGACCGTTGGTGTATTCGTAAGACCAAAAGGCATTACCACATATTCATAATGGTCATATCTACTCTTGAAATCTATTTTTGGAATATCCTCTTTCTAAAACCTGTAATTACTGATATGTTGATCGCAAGTCAATTTTGGAGAACCACTAAGCTCCCCTCAATTGGTCGAACAAATTATCAATTCATGGAATTGAATATCTATTCTTTATCATAACTTGATTAAGCTTACAATAATAAACACACAACTAAAGAGTTTCATCCCCCTTCTTGACAAACAAAACTAGTGCTGCCCATGGATACGTGCTTGGCCGAATGAACTCTTTGCTTTCTAGTTCTTCCAAATGCACTTTTAGCTCCCTTAATTCTATTGGTTCCATAAAATAAGATGGAATGGAAGTATTATTGTTCTCGATAAGGGTATCAATCATAAAATTCACTTCTCTTATAGGTAGCAACCCTAAGAAATTATCAAGAAACACATCTGGAAATTGACCAACCACTATTGGAAAACTATTTTTCTCGATTTCTTCCATCGATGTCAAAGACAATTATTCCAACTGGTATGAGATCGTTCCAACTATGGGTGAAAACATTCCCATTGCACCTGTCTTTACACTTTGGTCTCCTTGAATTAGATGCTCGACTCCATCTTCAGTTGTAAAACTGACTCTTCATGTATAACAGTCGATGTGAGGCTTGAACATAGTCAACCAATCCATGATTGGGATTATATCATATGAATCCATCTCAAGGCCGGGCTAGGCCGCGCCCAAGCTGGGCCGGGCCACGCCCAAGAAGGCCAGACCCGGACCCAGTTCGGTTCGACTGGGTTCGGGCCGACCCTGGGGGTATCGGGCCGGGTCAGACCGGGCTCGAACCGCTTAATACCGAACCTCTTTCGGTCCGTTTCCCATAACTTGAACTGCAGACCTCCAATTGAAGCAATTCAGTTGCGTATCAATCCTTGGATCGAGAAGGTTGTTTCGATATAATACACTCAGGGTTTCGGAGAACTTTGAGTTCGGCCGGGTTGGTTCGTACACGAAACCAATCGGGCCCTCGGAGTGGAAACGCTCATAACTTGAGTTCCGGATGTCCGATTGACGTGCTGTCGACTTTGGTGGTTTCCTTTAAGTGAGACAGACCTTTTGGATTACTCCACTCGAGGTTTGGACACAGTTGGAGTATGGTCGGGTTGGTTTTGACTTAAAAAACCAACCGGGGCCCTGGGACGAAAAATCCAATAACTCTCAGACTGGGCGTCTGATCGACGCACCGTCTGTGACGTTGAGTTCCTGTTGACGATACAGAACTTTTGGATACATCAAATCTGTACTATGTGTTAGTTGATGTATCAGCCCCTCGGCTCATGGAGCGGACCCTCCCGAACGAGCTTGCTGTGTGCGGGAACCCTAGAGCTGGCTGCGATGACGACGACGATGACGATTGTGCAAAAATCCACGGTGGATTCGACGGCGACGACTAAAACACTAAGAGATCCTACGTGGATCAGTGCTACCGATACTGTGTGGGTCAGATCCTGTGTGGGTCAGCGCTCAGTGATCCTGTGTGGGCCAACGCCAACAGATCCTGTGTGGGTCCGATCCTGTGTGGGTCATTACGGGGGTTAGTTACCTATCGATCCTGTGTGGGTCCGATCCTGTTTGGGTCATTGCGGGGGTTAGTACCTATCAATCCTTTGTGGGTCTGATGGATTAGATGAATCAGTGGATATATATGATCATCTCTATCATCATACGAAGAAGTATACCTGTGTGAGATGAATCCTATTTTTCTTTCCTATGTGGATTGTGTTGTGCTATCCTGTGTGGATTATGTTTTTCTTTCCTGTGTGGACTGGGTTGTGATTTCCTGTGTAGACTGGGTTGTACTTGAGCTCAGATGTTGGAGCTGAACTGGAATTGATGACTTATGTATATGTATGGGCATATACCTAAGCAGTGTCGGATGTTACTTCGTGATTGTATATTTCCTTTTTGGATTATCCTTTGTGGATTCTGGGAGACCTTCTGGGGTCTTAGGGTCCCTACTGAGTAGATTATACTCACCCCTGCACGGGCTATGCCCACACTACGTTGTGTTGGTTGTAGATGACGGACAACACTGATTCTGGTAGAGGCACGAGAAGCAGGTCGGTACCCGGAGGTGGACCACTGGGCGGGACATACTCGGAGCAGACGGCTGGACCCGAGGAGCTGTGGAGGCTATCTGTACTCACCCTTCAGGTGGGACTTCCAGTGGATGGCTCGAGGCTGCAACTTTACTTTCAGTTGTTGTTTTCCCTTTCCAGTTGTACTTTACTTTCAGTTTGGGTTTGTATACTATCCCACTTACTTTTCCGCACTTACTTTTGTATCAGTTTTCACTTAGTGTTTACTTCTACTTCTTGCTTGCTCTGTGGTGTTTGTTTACTTTACAAAGGAAATGCCTTCCCTTTTTCTTAATTTTATTTGGGATTTTACAAGAATGCGGTTTCTAACGGCACTTGATTCCGAGGCCCGGTGTGCCCGGAATTTCTATCCAAAGTTTAGCTCGGGTACGTTTAGTGAACGAACGAGCGGGTTTTTCTAACTTTTGAACCGGTTCTCGGAATCAAATTCTAAGGGCACCGCTGGATTCGCAGCGCCGGTAATTGCTTAGGAACACCTTTTCCGGAGTTGCGTTTACACGAGAGATGTTGTTAAAAATTTGTGGAAGGTAAAATAAAATTGAGCATCAATTTTATTTTTCACTAAGGGGTTTAATGCTTTGTGTGGAAGTTGGGGGAAACCACCCAACTTCCCATGGGAGGTTATGAGGGTGGTGGGGCCCACATGAACCCCACCCCTTCATCTTCCCTAACCTTCCATAACCCTTCATTTAATTTGACAACGTGAGTTAATTAATTTAGCGGATTAAATCAACTTTTGAATTTCAAACTTAAGTTATGTTAATAAAATAAGTTAGGTACTTATTTTATTTTGGTTGGGACTTGTTGCTTGAGGGGTTTGGGAGAAAAGATTAGGGAGGCTTGAAGATCTTCATCTTCTTCATCGAAGAACACGAAGAACGCAAAGAACGCACCGATCTCCGACGAAGAACACCGAATCCTCGGAGATCGACTACGCGAAGCCGTGTACCGCAACGCCAATGACGCCTTCTTCCGTGACGATTCTCCTTTCGCAACGCCTCCTTCCGCGAAAGTTATTTCCGCGACAAACCTCCGTTCAAGATACACTCGAGGTAGGGGTTTTATGTGTTTCTTTTCGTGAATTCCTTCTGTCATCTATCCTCGTTCAATTGGATCGCTTTCTATAGTTTAATGGGAGGGGGCCGGACCGCACAAACACGACCGACCCTGCTCCCTTATTATTTTTTGTTGTTGTGGATCAAAGGAAAGTGACGCGGTGCCATTGCACCGCACTGGAACGAGTGGCAAGGATGCGCGGCGCCGTCGTGTCGCGCCGGAAAAACACGAAGACACCGCGACCAGAGCGGGGCCGCGGCGAATGGGCGCGGCGCCGTCGCGCCGCGCCGGACGAACCAAGGCTGCGCCCATAGGCCGCGGTGGAGATGGGACCAGTGGCCGGTTCCGGGCCGCGCTCATCAGAGTAGGGGGACCGACCAGCGCCGGTCCGTGGTGCATTAGCCGGCTGGCCGGAGCGGGCCGGCCGGACAGAGGAAGAGCCGGGGGTTCATAACCCCCGGCTGGCCGGATATGAGCGTACCCCCACATGGGGGCCACAGATTACAAATGGGCGGGGGGCAGCGCAACCCCCCCCCCCCCCCCCCCGTACCCCTATCCGCTCGGCCGAAACGGCCGAGCCACCTGGCCCTGGCAAGCGCCAGCGCACCAGACCGCCAGGCCGGGCCGCGCCAGCCGGGCCGGGCCGTGCCCAAGTGGGCCAGACCCGGACCCAGTATGGGTCGACCCGGTTCAGGCCGACCCAGAGGGTATCGGGCCGGGTCGGACTGGGCCCGAACCCCCTAATACCGGGCCTCTCATGGTATTTTGCCCATAACTTGGGTTGCAGACCTTTGATCGACGCACCGCCAACTGCGATGTGATCCTTGGATCGAGACGGTCGTTTCGGTATATTATAATCAAGGTTTTTAAGTACTTTGGGTTTAGCTGGGTTGGTTCATACACGAAACCAACCAGGCCCTCGGAGCGGAAACGCTTATAACTTGAGTTCTGGACGTCCGATTGACGTGTCGTCGACTTTGTTGGATTCCTCTTAGTGAGACGGACCGTTTGGCTTAATCCAATCGAGTTTTGGATGCAGTTGGAGTACGGTCGGGTTGATTTTGACTTAAAAATCAATCGGGCCCCTGGAACGAAAAGGCCAATAACTCTCAGAACTGGCGTCCGATTGACGCGACGTCTATGACGTTGAGTTCCTGTTGACGATATGGAACTTTTGGATACACTAACTCTGGACTATGTGTCAGTTGATGTATCAGCCCCTCGTCTCGTGGAGCGGACCCTCCCGAATGAGCTTGCTGTGTGCGGGAGCCCTAGAGCTGGCTGAGCCTGCATCAACAGTGAGACCTACCGCAGGGCAGCACGTAGTAGAGTCTTCTGCAGCAGGCAGTCGACGGATGACTTATGGGTCCAGGCAGACCAGACCCTCAGGAAGACGACCTCAGGACACTGGCTCAGCAGTGCGGGGCACACAGCACGGAGCCAGTCTTTCGAGAGGCAGATAGTGCTACGCATGCGGCAGGCAGGGTCACATGGCTCGTGACTGCCCGACCCACCGTGCAGAGGAGCAGCAGACGGTTGAGGGACCACCCAGGCAGAGGTAGAGGGTCGACCGTGGTGGTCTATAGGGAGCAGGCGGACGAGGCAGAGGAGCTGGCCGAGCAGCAGGTGGTGGGAGATGCTTTGAGGCTCTACCACCACCACCACCACCACCAGGAGGTCCACCCCGACCACAGGGAGTTGGCGGGCAGAGACAAGAACAGCTTCAGGCAGCGGAGGCCTACGACCATGGTGCGCCCGAGATGATTCGAGGTACTATCTGTGTCTATTCGACCCTTGCTGCAGTTCTTATAGAAACAGGAGCAAGTCATTCTTTCATAGACAATTCCCTTGTTCGGAGCTCAGAGATTCCGACAGAGCCGTTGGCTCGATCCTTACGGCTAGAAACTCCTACGGGAGCATACTCGACGATTACACACAAGGGTCCGGCAGTGTAAGCTTACTCTAAGAGGCGAGAGCTTCGGCTGGGATCTTCTTGTAGCGGCTTCGAGGCCTTATGACGTCATCTTGGGCATGGATTGGTTATCTACAGACCATGCTCAGATCGACTGTATTAGGCGCAAGGTGCAATGTGTACGCACCGACAGGAGCAGGTTGACCTTCAACGGCGGGAAGGGAACCTTCGCAGCACAGGATGGACTTATGCAGAGGAGAGGACATCCCATCACTCGTCAGTTGGCTAGCCTCGTCCTAGGAGCAGTTGACGTGTGGAGTCCTGGTTTTCCTATAGTGGTGGATCAGTATGCGGACATTTTCCCCGATGACGTTGCAGGACTACCTCCTCGCAGAGAGGTAGACTTTTATATTGACTTGTACCCTGGGACAACCCCGATATCCACCCCAGCATATCGGATGGCTCCCGTCGAGCTTCGAGAGCTACGGGTAAAGTTGGAGGACTTGCAGGGCAAGGGATTCATCCGACCCAGTATTTCACCCTTGGCTTCCCCGATATTGTTTTCCAAGAAGGCGGACGGGAGCTTGCGACTTTGTGTCAACTATCGTCGCCTGAACCAGGTGACATTGAGGAGCAAGTATCTGCTACTGAGGATTGATGACCTCTTCGATCAGCTCAAGGGAACACAGTGGTTCTCGAAGATAGACCTTACATCAGGCTATCATCAGCTCAGAGTTCGGTACGTGGACGTGCAAAAGACGACCTTCAGATGTCGGTACGACCACTATGAGTTCTTGGTTATGCCATTCAGCATAACCAATGCTCCAGCAGTGTTCATGGCCCTCATGAACAGGATCATTCAGCCATACCTCGATCGATTTGTCGTGGTCTTAATCGATGACATTTTTATTTACTCGACCACTGAGGAGGAGCACGCCTACCACTTACGGGTTGTACTAGACACACTCTGAGAGCACCAACTTCATGGTAAGCTCTCGAAGTGGCAGTTCTTGATACGCGAGGTCCACTTTTTGGGACACGTCATCTCTGGGGTGGGAGTTGTGGTGGATCCTGCGAAGATTAAGGCAGCACTAGCTTGGGAGCCACCCAGGAGCGTGACGGAGGTGCGGAGTTTCTTGGGACTAGCTGGGTACTACCGAAGATTTGTTCCAGATTTCTCTAGAGTTGCAGCACCACTCTCAGCTTTGACGAAGAAGGGGAAACCCTTTGTGTGGTCAGAAAGATGTCAGCCGAGCTTCTAGGAGATGAGACAGATATTGACCAGCGCACCTATCTTGAGGTTTCCGGAGGAGGGAGTAGGTTACGTAGTTTACTGCGATGCATCAGGGACCGGACTCGGATGTGTCCTGATGTAGGAGTGGGCCATGATCGCCTATGGATCACGTCAGTTGAGGAAGAATGAGCAGAACTAATCCACCCCTGACCTGGAGTTAGCAGCAGTGGTCTTTGCTCTGAAGATGTGGCGGCACTATCTGATGGGCGAGTGCTTTACAGTCTATTCTGACCATCAGAGTCTCAGGTACATCTTCTCAAAGAAGGACCTAAACCTAAGACAGCGGCGATGGCTCGAGTTCCTCCAGGATTATGACTTTGAGATAGTCTATACTCTTGGGAAGGGAAACATTGTAGCCGATGCTCTCAGTATGAGGACGGGCATCCAACTACTTGGGGAGGTGACAGAGCAGCTAGCCGCTTTGCAGATATCCTTCATGGATAGAGATGGAGCAGCCTTTCTTCAGTCACTCACAGTCACTCCTCCACTACTGCAGTGGGTCAGAGAGGCACAGCTTGGGGACACTGACTATGAGACGCGGCGTGCACAGATATCCTCAGGACATGCACCTGATGGATTCTTCATGGGAGGAGAGCATGAAGTCCTTTTCAGAGGACGTACCTTGGTACCAGTTGCTTTACGGGAGGAGTTGATGAGATAGTTTCACACTTCCCCTTTGGCGGTACATCCTGGAGTGGGGAAGATGTACCAGGATCTCAGACGACATCACTGGTTGCCGGGCATGAAGAAGGCTGTGGCAGAGTTCGTTTCTCGATGCATCAACTGCCAGTAGGTGAATGTAGAGCACCAAGTACCAGTAGGCTTGGTACAACCCTTGGAGGTCCTGGAGTGGAAGTGGTATGGGATATCTATGGACTTCTTTTCTGGACTTCCACGCACTTCCAGAGGTCACGACTCCATTTGGGTGATTGTCGACCAACTCACAAAGTCGGCTCACTTCTTACCCATCAGAGAGCAGGACTCAGTGGAGAGCTTGGGTCATCTCTACGTTTAGGAGATTGTACAACTACATGGTGTGCCATCATCTATCGTCTCCGATCGAGATGCTCGCTTTACTTACCAGCTTTGGAAGGGGTTGTAGGAGGCATTCAGGACGCACCTACGTCTGAGCACCGCCTTTCACCCTCAGACGGATGGTCAGATAGAGAGGACCATTCAGACTCTCGAGGACATTCTCTGCGCATGTGTCCTCAACTTTGGTCACAGCTAGGAGGACCACCTACCCTTGGTGGAGTTCGCGTACAACAATAGTTACCACTCCACCATCGAGAGTGCACCATATGAGGCGTTGTACAACCGACCTTGAAGGTCACCTCTGTGCTGGACAGACCCTGGGGAGTCAGCACTTGTGGGACTGGAGATGGTTCAGGCCACGACAGAGAAGGGCCAGGTCATCTAGGAGCAGATGAGGATAGCTCAGAGCCGACAGAAGTCTTATGCTGACAGGAGGCGGAGGCCACTGGAGTTTGAGGATGGCGACCACGTCTTCTTGCGGGTCTCACCTCGACGTGGCATACAGAGATTTGGCCGAGGCAGCAAGTTGTCTCCACGCTTCATCGGCCCATTCCAGGTCCTCAGCAGGATTGGCGAGGTGGCTTATCGCCAGGCTCTACCACCTCAGTTGCACCGAGTGCACGAGGTCTTCCACGTATCTCAACTGAGGAGATACGTGCACGACCCGATGCATATCATTGTCAATGGGGAACTGGACGTTGATGATGGGGTGACTTTTGCGGAAGTCCCGTTTGAGATCAAGGATCGACAGGAGTGAGTCCTACGTGGATGGTCGATTCCTCTAGTGCGCATCAGATGGCAGCACGGGAACCTCCAGGAGAGCACTTGGGAGCGGGAGGCTCAGATGCGTTCTCAGTACCCACATTTGTTTCCCAAGTTTTGATGTATCTTTACGGGGACGTAAATCCCTGAGGTTGGAGTAATGTAAAGACCTATAAAATTCAAGGAAACTTTTTTCTGAATTTTCTTTGGGATTTTACAAGAATGTGGTTTCTGACGGCACTTTATTCTGAGGCCCGGTGTGCCCGGAATCTTTTTCGGAAGTTTAGCTCGGGTACGTTCAGTGAACGAATGAGCGGGAATTACTAACTTTTGAACCGATGCTCGGAATCGAATTTTGAGGGCACCGATGGAACCGCAGCGCCGGTAATTGCTTAGGAACACCTTTTTCGGAGTTGCGTTTTCACGGGTGAAGTCGTTAAAATTTGTGGAAGTTAAAATAAAATTTAAACGACAAATTTTATTTATCTTTCTAAGTGTTTAATATTTGGGTGGATGTTGGGTAACCACCCAACTTCCCATGAGAGGTTATGAAGCCGGTGGGGCCCACAAGAACCCCACCCCTTCATAATCTCTAACCCCCCTCAACTCACCATTAATTTTTGACAACTTATGTTACTTAATTATGTGAGTTAAATGTGAATGTTTGAAATTCAAATGCATTGGTTATGTTAATAAAATAAGTGTGGAACTTATTTTATTTTGTTGGAATTCTGGATGTGGAAGTCTTTGGGAGAAAAAGAGAGGTCTTGAGGATTCTTCGTTCTTCAACGAATAATGCGAAGAATGCACCGCCGCCGACGAAGAACGCCGACCTCCGACAGTGGACGACAACGAGAGACGCCTTCCTCGGAAATCACCTAACGCCAACGACGTTCCTTCCGCAACGTCTCCTTCTGCGACGTCTCCTTCCGCGACGGTTAATTCCATGACGAAGTCTCATTCGACGATGACGTTGAGGTAGGGGTTTATGTGTTTTTATTTGGGAATTCTTCGGTCATCTATCCTCGTTCATTTGGACTGCTTGATATCATTTAACGGGAGGGGGCCAGACCGCACAAACACGGCCGACCCTCCTCCATTTTTTGTTGTTGTTGTGGTTCGATGGAAAGTGATGTGGTGTCGTCGCACCACGCGGGAACGAGCGGCAACGATGCGCAGCGCCATCGTGCCACACATTTGAAAATTGAACCAAGTCGCGGCGCCGTCGCGCCGCTCCGGAAAAACCCAAAGACACCGCGGCTGGAGCAGGGCCACGACGGAGGGGCGCGGCGCCATCGCACCGCGTTGGAAGGACCAAGGCCGCGGCTTAAGCCACGTCGGAGCAGAGGAACCGGTGGCTGGAATTGGGCCGATGACGACGGAGCAGGGGGGACTGGCCTTACCGGTCCCGTGGCGGCCGAAGCCAGCCGACCAGAGCAGGCCGTCCGGACAGGGAAGAACCGGGGTTCAAAACCCCCCGCTGGCTGGACGTGAGCAGCCCCATTAAGGGGCCGCGGTTACTACAAGTAGGGGGTAGTACACCCCCCCCCCCCGCATCCGAACGGCTCGACCGTTCGGCCGAGCCACCTGGCCTGCGCGCCGGACCGCCAGCGCGCCGGGCCACGCCCAAACGGGCCGGACCCGGACTCGGTTTGGGTCAACCCGGATCGGGCCGACCCTGGGGGTATCGGGCCTGGTCGGACAGGGCCCGAACCCCCTAATATCGAACCTCTTTCGGTCTGTTGCCCATAACATGAGCTTCAGACCTCCTATTGATGCACCGTTAGCTGCGATGCGATCCTTGGATCGAGACGGTTGTTTCGTTATATTACACTCAAGGTTTCGGAGAACTTTGGGTTCGGCCGGGTTAGTTCGTAGACGAAACCAACCGGGCCCTCGGAGCGGAAACGCTTATAACTTGAGTTCCGGACGTCCGATTGACATGCCGTAGACTTTGTTGGATTCCTCTAAGTGATCCGGACGTTTTGGATTACTCCGATCAAGGTTTGGATGCAAGTGGAGCACGGTCTGGTTGATTTTGACTTAAAAACCAACCGGGCCCCTGGGACGACAAAGCCAATAACTCTCAGACCGGGCGTCCGATTGACGCGCCGTCTATTACATTGAGTTCCTATTGACGATACGGATCTTTTGGATACATCAACTCCGGACTATGTGTCAGTTGATGTATCAGCCCCTCGACTCGTGGAGCGGACCCTCCCGAACGAGCTTGCTGTGTGCGGGAACCCTATAGCTGGATGCGACTATGACGACGACGACGACTGTACAAAAATCCTCCGTGGATTCGACAGCGACGACTACAAAACTAAATGATCCTACGTGGATCAGTGCTACCGATATTGTGTGGGTCCGATCCTGTGTGGGTCAGCGCTCAGCAGTCCTGTGTGGGCTAGCGCCTACAGATCCTGTGTGGGTCTGATCCTGTGTGGGTCATTGCGGGGGTTAGTTACCTATCGATCCTTTGTGGGTCATTGCGGGGGTTAGTACCTATCGATCCTATGTGGGTCCGATGGCTTAGATGAATCGGTGGAAATTTCCGATCATCTCTATCATCTTACGAAGAAGTATACCTGTGTGAGCTGAATCTTGACTTTCAATCCTTATCTTCGATAAGATTAACTTGATATCCTGTGTGGATTATGTTCTGCTTTCCTATGTGGATTGGATTGTGATTTCTTGTGTGGACTAGGTTGTACTTGAGCTTGGATGTTGGAGCCGAACGATAATTGATGACTTAGGTATATGTACGGGTATATACCTAACTAGTGTCGGATGTTACTTTGTGATTGTAACTTTCCTATGTGGATTATCCTTTGTGGATTCTGGGAGACCTTCGGGGGTCTCGGGGTCCCTATTTAGTAGCTTATACTCACCCATGCACGGGCTATGCCCGCACTACATTGTGTTGGTTGTAGATGACGGACAGCGCTGATCGTTGTTGAGGCTTGCGGAGCAGGACGGTACCTTGAGGTGGACCACTGGACGGGGCATACTCGGAGCGGACAGCTAGACCCAAGGAGATGTGGAGGGTATTTGTACCCACCCTTCAGGTGGGAGTACCAGAGGATGGAACGTCGTAGCGGCTTTACCTTTCAGTTGCTGTTTTCCCCTTTCAGAGCGGACGACTGGACCCGAGGATCTGTGGAGGCTATCTGTACCCACCCTTCAGGTGGGACTTCCAGTGGACGGCTCGACGCTGTGACTTTACTTTTCAGTTTCTATTTTCTCTTCCAGTTGTACTTTACTTTCAGTTTGAGTTTTTATACTGGCCCACTTACTTTTCCGCACTTGCTTTTGTACCCAGTTTTTACTTAGTGTTTACTTCTGCTTATTTGCTCTGTGGTATTTGTTTACTTTACAAAGGTAGTGCCTTCCCTTTTTACCGGGAATTACGCCTTGGTACTAGTCACCAGCCCCTGGCCTATGGAAGGCGGGCTTGGGGTAGTCACAGCACGGGCCCCGAGGACGGGTCATGACAATATCAGCTAAGCTCCATCAATAGTTATAGAACAGAATCTACACACCAAAGCTCAACATTCTCTTTGACCAAGAGGAGTTTGAATTTTTAACAGAGAAGACATCATCTCAACTTTTAAAATCAGCAAATCAACAGAATGAGAAGAAATAAAGGAATGGGGTGCACCTGTATCAAAAAAGGTTTCATAAGGGTATAATTAAGAAGAATCATACCTCTCATTGTAGAGGGTTAAGACTGATCATCCACAATAACCTGCTCAGCTCCATATAATTTCTTGCTCCCCGCACTTTGTTCTCTGTTTCCCTATTCAGATTTCCCTTACTGAGGAGTCATGGTATTCATATAATCAACATGGAAAGATCTGTTCTTCTAATGATATTGATTCTACTATCCTCACCCCTTAGAGGAATACGATGCCTGTGACACCTGAGAAGTTCCCCGAACACCTGAACTCAGAACACTACAATAATAGCGTTGAATATACCCCATTTTTTTGCAATTCAGGCATGCTCTTGGTGGTGTGGTACATTCTCGCTTCATATAGTCAAAGGAACCATATTGAAAACATCTAGCTTTAGTCGTGGGTCTTGGAGGAAGATTCACTGATCTCGCTATTTGATTTTGAGTTATACTCCCACCTTGGAAAATAAATGTCTCTCTTCCACTTGCTCCCAGCATTAGAGTTCTCACCATTTACCAAGGGTATCAACATGCTTCCTCCTACCATAGCTTATGAAATGTCCCTTTCGGCCATCATCCTTGACTATATCTATATAATTCATAATTCAAAACATGACAATCTTCGAGCAAATCTCATGACTCAGCCCCGATTCAAAGATGTGTGCCTTCAAGGATGCACTTGCAGTAAATTCTGGTGCAAAGCACACTAAATTCATGAATTTAGATGTATACTCTGTGGCAGAATTATTTTCCTACTTCAAGATGAAAATGTTTGTTTTTCATTGAATTCTGAACGTTTGAGGATAGAATTGTTTGTTAAAAAATTCTTCAAAATACTCTCATGCAAGGTTGTGGCCTAATTTAGTCTGAACAGCTAAATCCCACAACTGGTGTGCAAGATCTTCCAACATATAAGTTTCCAAATTGACTTTCAACTCAATTGGTGTGCCGATAAAATCAAAGATACGATTCATCCTATTTAGTCACACATTTTCCATTTCTGGTTCAGAATCACCCCAAAAGATGGGTGGATTCTATTTCTGCAATTGAACGAAATGATCTACTTTCCTTAGCTCATCCCTCATGTTCCCTCTATTTTAAGCCTGAAAATATTGACCTATACTCGAAACCAGTTGTTGGTTCACTTGTAGCTCAGGTGAAACCACATTCTCAACAACTTCTTCTAGTTGGTTCCTACGATGCCTACCAGGTGTCATTTTCTAATCAAACAACAAACGTCATAAGCCCCACTCTCTATCAACTGAAATCTTAATAATTTCAAATTCTACCAAATCATACTATCACAACAATGCTTTCCAAAATCAACTTTTTTCCAAGTTCAACCATTTTTGAAAAAAAATAAACTTGCTTTTGAAAATCAAACCATTTTCAAAATAGCAAAACCGTGCTCTTTTTCAAAATCTTTCATTTGAAAACAGTTTCAACATTTTTCAAAAATCAACACATTTCACCAAATCATATATCATTACTCAAAATGAAATATGTACTCCTAGTGAGAAGTCATTTCTACAATGCATGTCATGCTCGTCTCATTGGCTAAACCCATGATAATGAGATTTTAAATCCTATAAGTGCCCCCAAAATACTTATGTACCCAAATCCCTAACAACTTGAAGTTAAATATAAAAAGGTTACTATGTGTTTTTATTCTCTAAATTTCAAATCCTGATGATCCTACTTCTTTCTACCAAACCAACACAAGGAATATACCAAAATAAATTTCAACTCTAAGAACGATAGAACTAATGACCACTAGTTAAGAAAGGAACGAACAATTTGTTAGCACTTTTAACATCTCACCTCTCCTCATTGGCTTGAGAAGGTAGAGGAACAATACTTGGCCATAAGTGACATCCTCGAGATGCCAAAAGATGACAATAAATTCTAAGGGATTCATTTACAATTGAGGGACAATTTTCCCTTACAAAATAAAACATTCAACCAAACATGTCATAACCAAATAAACAACTACATTATACATGATATAAAATAAAGACAAATCAAGTATACCATTTATATCAAAACCAAATCCAAATAGTACCACCACAAAAGACCACAAAACAACCAGGTACACAACGAAAGACTACAGAACCAAAAAAACTCAAAGACAACCATAACTCCAAAGCTCCAACATGCTCCAAACTCCACTCTACAAAACCCAAGTACCACTAAGCACCACTAGAGAAGTCTGATACTTTAACTTTGACTTCATTGATACTCTATCTTATTAACAACTTTCATCCACTGTTGACCCTCCAAACACTACCTATAAATGTTGTTTAGTTTTTTCCTTCTATTTTCCTAGCTATACATTCATCAGCTGCAATAGAAGAGCCAGATGTCTAGTATTGATTTTTTGTTCCCATTATTGTTTGTAAATGCTCATTGCTATGAAATCCATTATTTTGGGTCTTTTCCAAAGATGCAACTGCACTAAAAAAAGCACCATGCATCAACTACTGATCACACTGCTCCTAGTATCCACCACCTTCAAGTTTCCTTTTCAATTCCCTCCTATTGTTCCCTTCCTGGACTAATTTTATTTTTCTTCCAACTCAATTTTATATTGCATTGAATGTAAATTTATGTAATTTTTTATTGCACCAAGTAATTATGATGGTTATTTTCATTTGTTTTTTGTTTTTCACCCCCTCTGGATGCTTTAATAGGGCGCATTGGATGGAAATCAATGCAGCAAAAAGATCTATTACAGGGAAAAATGGGGCATGGGATAATTTGATGCAAATTACTACCCTACCTTTCTCTATAGTGAATCAAATAGCCATTTAATTTGAAGAAAAAGGTGGTAGCAGCTGCAGCAACAACGGGAGTAATGGAAATGAGAGTGCTGCATTGGGCATGAAATCCATATTGGAAAAACTCAATGGGACCCATGGGAAAAATGGCGTAGAAACCCATGAGTAAAAAACAAATGGATGTTGATACGAATGGAAAACTGGACGATGGATGTAACCTCTTGTTTAAAGATTCTAGTGGTAAAGAAGTTGAAAATGGTGATGGAGCTGATATTCCAATGGAGCATCTTCCATGTTCAAGAGGTGCTGCCATACCAGAGGGGACAGATGAATAGCTTGTATATAAACAATATACAGAATGTTCAGGGGCTTGTATTAAGATTGTATATAAACAATATTTTTCTATATGTAGAAATGAACAAAACAAGATGTCCCGCTAAGTATAGGCTGGTTTCTAAAATGAGAAAATGAAAAATAGGCATTACCCATACTTATTTTTAGCTTCAAAGGCATCACCCTTTTTACGCGATCTTTCTCTCATCTTGAATCTTCAGATTTTGATGAGTTGGGATTGAAGAGTTTTATCTGATGGAAACTCTTATATGGAGGGGAGAACCCCCCATAAAAGTGTTTTATGTGTTTGAAGGGTGTATCTACTTGAATCGGTGTGGGTTTTGTTATCCAGTTTGAGATGGAGTTTTTCTTTTGGGACGCTGATACCTTTGAGGTGGTTCTTGTTTGGTTCATTTCTTGCGTTTCCCTTGATGATCCCCTGAGGTATGTTTGTTGTATTGGGAATGCTCATTCCTCATTGATTATTGTATTTCTCTTCTCTTGGAGTGATTTGGGCATTATTATGGGTCATTTACTTTGTATGGTTGTACATAGGAAATCTTGGGTAGGTGTTGGGGTGGGATCCAGAGTTGGTTTTTCTATGATGTTTTATTGGAATCACTTAGAGTCGGAGCTCCGAAAGCATGGCCTTGAGTTACCCTTACTTAACCTCAGGTTAGACTATGTAGTTATTGTTTTGGAATGAGCCCTTGTGAGGCATTTCATGATATGTCAGGATATTGATGTTCGTGTCCAAATTTAGCATTTTAGGATATGTCATCTGGTTCATGAAGGAAGACCATTTAGAGATATTTCTTTGGATAGTTTTCATCTTTGTTGAGTTGTTATTTTCTCAGTTCTTCAGGAGAGCCTAACAGTTTGTGGGGGACCAATGTTCAAATATAATTCTATCATAGTGAGGCCACCATTCATGAGCTTGTGTCAAAAAGTTATATCTTTCAGTTGTTGTAAAAAATTTGTAACTTTCAGTTGTTTTCATTGAGAGTTGAATGTTTGTAGTTGCTTGGGTTTTGGATCAGTGCTTGGGTTCAGGAGCATAGCCTTGGTAGGACTTTTCCTATTGAGTTATAAGTTTCTTTTTCCTCTTGATCAACCATTGTCATTGAAACTTTCTAGAGACATATTGTTGTGGTGGGGAGATTGTAACATCCCAACCTTTCATTTCCTTTTGAATTTATTTCATTTTTTGTTTAGGATGTGTTAATTGATACTTGATAGCTTAAATGTTGTTTTGGCATTTCTAGGTGAAATATGAGCTAGAACACACCATCATCCAAGCCGTGTTGAGCCTAAGGATCACCTTTGTACCATGGGTAGTACCAAAAAGCCCAGTTTTGGGCATAATCTCGAGCGTGGGGTGGGGGGAGTCCTTGTGTGCACCACGTCCAGTTTGGCCTCCACCACGCCATGGTGTAGGGCGTGGAAAGTCCAAAATGGCCAGAAATTATGCACTATATCATGGTCAGTCATCGTGTCGGGCTCCTGGGTGTGGCATGGTCAAGACCTCCATGGGTGTGGCACAGTAAAGACCTCCATGGGTATGGTGAAAACCTCCACATCGTGGTGTCTATGGTTTTAGAATCTTAAAAAGGATGATTGGTCATTTGATCTTAAATAGGGAGTTACACCCATTAATGAGGGTTTGTCTGATCTTTATTTAAGGGTTATTTAGTGTGCCCTTACTCGATTTAACCCTCTACATTCCCTTAATTTGGTTAGTATTGGTTCCTTGGAGTGTCTCCCTTGTGCGAGTGGCCTTTCTTCTCCATCTTAGTGTGATTTTAGTGGATCCTTTCAGATTCTTCAGGCCTTGAGGTTGATTCTTGTAGAATGATAAAAGGAGGACAACCCAAACCCCCAAGGTTCTCCCTAAAGGAGGCCTTGAGGTTCTTTTATATTGAATGATTAAGACCACACCAGACCACAAGTCTGATGTGGTATGAAGACTCCAACACTCCCCCTCAAGCTGGACATACCCAGCTTGATTACAAAACAAGACAAAATAAAAGGAAACAAGAGATGATTCTGCAGCGTCATTGCGGGGCCAGTGATGAGATGCGATGATTCTGTAGAGTCGTTACGGGATCTGGTGACGGCAAAGGGCCCAGATCCCAGGCAATCAAAGTGTTACGCCACGGTGGAGGAAGCGTGAGGGAGTGCCGATGGACAAGGAGGTGGCTTCCAGGAGTCTTTGGGAGATGTTTACGACGGGAGGCGGGGATTCCGTAGAAGGTGCCAGCGATGGAAGGCGCCGCTAGAAAAGGAGGTGTCGAAGATCCAAATATTGAAGTAGGGTAGCCTCTAGGAGAGATGGAAGCCAGGAGGGGGGGGGGAAGTGTAGGGCAGGAGCTGGGAGGGGAGGTCGCGTAGGGAAAGATCCGGTTTGGGAGTCCTGCACAAAAGGAGCAGTGGGCCGGGAGTTTGGTCCGTCGGGAAGTCCAAATAGGAGGCGGGCCGGGAGAAACGTGAGGAGGTGGAGCCTAGCGACGCCGGGAGTTTTCAGCTAGAATTGCACCACGGGGAGGGATGCTGCTGGAGGGACATGGGAGCCAGAATGGGACGCTGCGAGAGAAGCATCGCCGAGGATAAGCACCGCGGGAGGAGGATCCTCGAGCGGGAGGGGCGCTGTCAGGGAGAACCGCCGTGGGAGGAGGCTGTTGTCCATCGTCGAGCACACCAGGGAGGGAGGCGAGCCTAGAGTCGCAATGGCTGGGATCCATGACGAGAGGCTGAATCAGTGAACCGTGACTGGAAGGAGGACGTTGGGATAGCAGTGGTCCAAGCACCGATTGGGAGGGAGGGGAGGGGCGATGACAGAGCTGGCAATGGAGGCCCCCCCCCTTACGGGGAAAACTTCAGTAAACGCTAGACCGGAATAAAAAAATATATGGGAGGGAGTGGTTGGGTTTATCAAACCTCCTATGATACCATGTAGAATGATAAAAGGAGGATGAACCGAACCCCCAAGGTGCTCTCTAAAGGAGTCCTTGAGGTTCTTTTATAATGAATGATTAATACCACACCGGACCACAAGTCCGATGTGGGATGCAGACTCCAACAATTATTAAGGTAAGATCTTCTCATGTATTCTCCTTATGTTTAACCTATTGTGATTCTATCTTTTCTTACCCTAGAATACATTGAAGGTTATATCTAAGATCTAGGGTTGTTCTTAAATTCCATTATAATTTTATCTTTTAAGAACCATCATTTGATTCTTGGATTCCTCAACTATTTCATATTTCTCTTATAATTCAACTTGCAAGTCTAAAGAAGATAAATGATATTGGGTGGTCGAACATTCATCGGGTATAACCTTGAAATCCTTAATAAATCTTTCATATGACCTTTTTATCAAGAAATATTCAATTTGGGATCTTTTGACTCTGCTTATATAAGTAATAATATGTTCCTTTCATTTCCTAAAGAGCGTATTTGCTGCCAGAAAATCACAAATGCAGGTAAGGTCTAAGATAGTTGATCATTCAACATTTACTACACCCAAACAAAACCCTTCATAGCAATCTATGCGATCTCTAGAATCCATTACTACATACCCATTTAGGTCACCAACTATAAAAATCATCTCATTTTGTGGAAAACTCTGAATCAAAGTTTCTAAATTAACCCAAAAATTAGACTTGTTGCACATCAAGACCTACTTGAGACGTATAAACACCAATGAAGTTGAAAGTCTCAAAATGAGCTTCCTCAATCCCCATATCCACCCAGAAAGGTGTGAAGACCCCTGCTCATTTAACACCTGGGGCGTCGATGTAGGTTCCCTAGCTCATTAAACACCACACTCGAGCAATGCATCACATTGATGTCAGGAAATGAATTAGCATTATCATATTGATACATTTGATCCAAGTCATGAAAGGGTTCGACAAAGCTTTAGGTTGAATGTCAACAACCTAACACAACCCTGCTCCCTCCATCTGAGCTTGGGACATAAACATAAAGTGAGGAGATTATAAATTTTTATTCTTTTTTTAAATTTACCAATAATATTCTGTTTTTAATTTATGATATTAGTTCTAAGTCCTTCAAACTCAAATTATATGCATTCAGGATTCTTATGATTCTCATCTTAAAATCTAAAACTAAAGGTTTCATTCATCAAAATCTACAGACAATTGAGAAGCTTAATCCAATAATTGTCATATCAAAGATCATCACAACCCATAAGTAGGAAGGCACTGCCAGAAAAACAATAATAAATGTTACATAATTTCATATGAAGAAACCAACAAGCCATTACTTGAGACACTAAAAATCAGCATTGAAAATACCATGTAATAAACTACAGGATAATAACATTGATTTCGGAATTCAATGGTAATGATCATCACTATGCAAGAAGGGCAGTGGGGTGCAACAGAAAGATCCAACAACCAGTTCCTTCTGAGCAGAAGAGATCTATAGCTGTAAGTTTCCATGAAATCATATTTTCTTGATGAGTTGAATATGGATGCATATAATTCTTTATTAGCATGATAGGGGTCATATCTAAGGCCTTGAACCACTTCACAGAACCATTACATGCACCCTTTGCATAACCCTTGCCACCATTCCTCAACTTCTTAGATTTCTTGTCCTTAGCCCTTGATTTTTCCTCTTCTATATTTTCCCTCAATACCGCAACCTCCTCCCCACTCCCATTGAGTGTAATTTTATCCTCCTAAGAGAATCCCATATGAAAAACATGGCAAGAAGAGGACCAGATCTCCTTCAAGGCCTTAGCACTCAACACATTCCCACAACCCCTTAACGCAAAAAAAATTATGCTTGCCATTGAATTCCAGCCCTGAAATGGGGCACTCAAACCATGCCCCAGAACTGTTGAAATTGTTTGACTCCATCCCATAAATCACCAAAATCTGAATTGGGATCATATCCTTGAGCCCCTTAATATGAACAAATTCCTTGGGCAAGTTCTTCCCTAATAAACCCTGCACGAGTGACTCTTTATTGAATACATTTCCAAGCCGTTCCAACACACAAGGATGCTTTAGGGGCTCAAAATATAATGTTTAGGTCATCCAAATAGAATGATGCTTCTCATTAGGATCAACCTTATCAGGATTATTCATGGCATACATGTTGAGGTAGCTGTCGTGAAACTCTTCAGCAGTGGCCCCGCCATCACCGCCGCCACCGCCGGGGGCACGAATCTAAAGAGTGATTGTTGATGAAGGATCCACTCCAGATCGAAGAATCATGGAGTCTCCCCAGAGGGGCTTGCCCAGGAATGTGATGTACAAAGACGCGAGGGATTGAGAGGGAAGTCATTGGGGAAGACGGAGCATTTGAGCTCCCAGATGGTGTGAGTAGGGCTCACAGATGAGTTTTTTTTACTAATTTCTTTACCAAATATACATATAATATGTATATTTCTCTCTAATTTCATTTCCGTAGGCTTCTGTGTAGGTCAGATCATGACGTGGTAAAATTAGTATTAATACAACATGAAAAAAACTCAAATGATGTTGGCCAATCCGTGCAACGTCGATGATTTTTCATGGATGTGATCAGATTAGAAATTTATAAAATCCAACAAAAACTAATACGTAGAAGCGTTGGATAGTGGAAGTATGGGGTTGAACCCAGAGGTAAGAGCCAGCGATGGCTGGTGACCCAGCAATTAGAACCTGACATGTGGATTCCTCACTCGATTCTAAGAAGTTGGGTTTTTTAACTAAACAACATGATTGAAGTTCAATTGGTGGAGAAAGGGTTTGAGATCAATTTTTAGAAGCCTTTACATAGGATAAAACTAAATCTAATAAGGGCATGTCTATTGGTTTAGACTGCGTAGTCATTCAAAGGTCACCAATTTTGCTTTGGATTGAAGGTCATCGGACCCAGGAACTTTTTTGGAGAATATTGAACAAAGTCTATAATTTTGTTGTGGATCAATTTTTTTTAAGCAAACAGTTGATGTTGTTGTTGAGTCGCACCCGCTCCTCAAAAGCCTTTATCTTAGTCTCCCATGTGGAATAGTTGGGAGACGTCAATATTGGGTAATGGAACGACACACCACCTCTCTCCTTCACCACTTTATGAGAGGTACTCGCCATGTTCTCTTACCTTGGACACTTATGCATACTACCTACCATATTCGATACCAAATGTTGGTTTTTGACTTTCAAAATGACATTTTCATAACAAGAGAACAGGGAGGAAAGAAAATGGAGCAATAGTGAACTCAAAAACTCTTTGTTTCATCAGAATGTGTTCACTTCAATTACAATGAGAATAGATAATATTTTAAAATGAAAGATAACAAAAGGTCAAACAAAAAATAGGTTCAAGTCAAAAATTCTTAATAAAATATTTAGACTCCTTTATTTAGGTGTCATCAATAATGCCAACTTATTGACGTCTTCTCATACCCATTGTTATGAGTCATTATTTGAAACCATTTATTATGGGTCAACTACGACCCTACGTCTTGATTACCAAATAACAATATACATTGGATAAGTGAGCATTAATGTGGATATGCCTCTTGAACTTCTCAAAAGTTGTTAGTGAGTCTCTCCCGGAGGGGTTGATGCATCGGTGTGCGTATGTTCTTGAGAAGGTGAGAATTAGATAAAATAACATTCTCTAGTGGGTTCATGGTCACATCCACATGCATTATTTCATGGTCGACTATGATGACTATTACTGTGATTTGCAAGGTTATTTCCGATAAAAATGTCGTGTTGTAAAACATCTCTAAGGCATTCAATTGTAATTCTTTGGGACTGCATGAATCACATTCATTTTAAGAAACATGGTAGATTGGATTCCAAACCATTGTACGTTCCCCACTACTCATTTAGTGTATGGTAGCAGATTCGTAATGGTAAATTTTATCATTATGCTTATTAAGGGAGAAGAATGTTAAATGGGTTTGGACATGTAGACTTGGACTGGGTTGGGTCCAAATAATCAATTAGGCTACGTTGGATTGCCGATTTGAGACCTATAATGGAATTATTGAAGTTATGTGGCTTTATTTTAATTATTTTTCTTTAGTAATAAAACAAGTATTCCAACTCCATCCAACACATCCCTTGAAATAAGCAATCACTTCATTAGTTTTTTCACGAATCCTATACTGGAAATTGGAAGTTTTATGATGTATAAGAGATCCATTTGTTTTGAGTCCATTAAAATTATGAAACAACTATTTTCCTTTGTATTATTTCGAGTATAACCATGAGAAATGCTTTTATAAATATGTTTTTTCTCTCCATGTATCAAAGAATAAGAAAACCGAACTGTGGAGCACAAGGATCAGTTATTCCTGGCACCTACACTAACCATGCACCTATGGAGACCATTCATGTGATTCTCTAAGGCGACACATGGGTTATTTTTCACCTGTTTGTTAATGAACACCTTGTTTATTCCCCTCTTAGTCATCCTCAAATATGTGTGTGTGTGTGCATACGTGCTCATGAAAGGTGATTTTTAAGGGAACATGTAATAGTTATGTAAGTTGTTGGAAAACCCAAATTGGGGAAGAATTAAATCTTCAATAACAAACACGTGATCTAGGATAAAACTACTTTGCATGTTACATTTTGAAAGTACACGTAAAGGCTCTGGTGATGCTTGGAAATTGTGGGAGATGAGCGAAAAGTGATAGACTTATGTGGTGATGAGAGAAAGTTTGGCAATGTCAGTGCCCAAAAGTGAGAGGAACATTGAGTTGTAAGATTATTACATGGATTCTTATAGTGACTATTTTTGCAACTATTGCTCTGATTTGAAAGGTTATTTAAGAAAAAATATCATGCTCATGTATGAAATCTTTGATGAATTCAATGCTAAGTCTTTGTGTATTTATGAGAGACTTTCGGGGGTCTCGGGGTCCCTATTGAGTATTGTTATACTCACCCCTGCATGAGATTTTCCTACACCTGTTGTGTCTTGTGCGGACGAAGGACAGCTTGAATGAGACTGGGGGAGCCAAGGCTAGACGGTGCTCAAAATGGATCGATAGATTTGGTGAGCTGTAGTGACATCAAACAATGAGTTGTACCTACCCTTCAGGTAGGATCCTCGGCGGACGATCTTTAGATCTTGTATTATATTTCCTTTTGTTGTATGTTTCTTTTAGTTGGGCTTGTATACTGGCCCCATTACTTTCAGTACTTTTACTCTCAGTAGTGGTGCCTTGTGTTCTACTTTTTGTGTGTACTCTCCCTATGCGCATACAGGTTTAAATGCAATGCCTTCCCTTTTTGGGTTACGCCTTTCCGGTGCTAGTTACCAACCCCTGGCCATTGGAAGGTGGGCTTTGGGTAGTCACGACATGAGCCTCGGGAGACAGGTCGTGACATCATTTATGTATTTAGATTCATTTCATAATAAATTTTAAATAATATGAGAATTTCCACTCTCAAATAATGGAACACTCACATTAAATTTTATCTCATTTTATTTTATAAAGTTTCATTAATAATTATTCCATCATATCCTATGAAAATTCTCAAACATAACCAAAAAGAATTTACCGAGAACCATCACCCCAATTAAGTGAAAAAAAACTTCATTGAATGATGAACACTTGACTCTCATGTGATAAGACTTAAAAAGATTATCATGTAATATAATTACACAATGTTGCTCTCACTTTTGGGTACTGACATTGCCAGACCCATTTAACATTCTTCTCCCTTACTAAGCGTAATGAGAAAATATAACATTGCAGATTTGCTACCATACACTAAATGAGTATTGGGGAACATACCAAGGTTTGGAAGCCAATCTACCATGTTCCTTCAAATGAACACGATGTATGCAGTCCCCAAAGACTTACAATTGAATTTCTCAGAGATTTTGTACAACACAACATTTTCCCCAGAAATAACCTTGCAAATCACAGCAATATTTATCATAGTCAGCCATGAAATAATGCATGTTGATGTGACCATGAACCCAATAGAGAATTCTTCTCTATCTAATGTTCAAATTTTCAAGAACATACTCAGACCGATGCGTAAAACCCTCCAAGAGAGACAGACCAAAAACTTTGATAAGATCAAAAGTCATACCCACATTCAAGCTCATTGGTCCAGTGTATATAGTTAGTTGGTAATCAAGACATGGGCTCATAGTTGACCAATAATAAATGGTGTCAAATAATGACTCCTAATAATGGGCATGAGATGTGTTAATGACTCCTTTATTTAGATGTTATCAATAACACCAATTTATTGACTCTTTCTCATTCTAATTGTTAGTAGTTATTATTTTACACAATTTATTATTGGTCAACTACAAGGCCATGTCTTGATTACCAAATAACAATATACATTGAATCAGTGAGCATGAATGTGGATATCACTCTAGATCTTCTCAAAGTTGTCGACCAGTCTCTCCTGGAGGGCTTGAAGCGTCGACGTGTGTATGTTCTTGAGAAGGTGAGCATTAGATAGAGAATACTCTAGTGAGTTTGTGGTCACATCCACACGCATATTTCATGAATGACTATAATGATTATTGTTGTGATTTTCATGGTTATTTTTGATGAAAATTTCATATTGTACGACATCTCTGAGGCATTCAATTATATGTCTTTGGGGACTGTATGAATCATATTCATTTGAACGGACATGGTAGATTGTATTCCAAACCTTAGTGTGTTTTCTACCTAGGTTCCTTGTATAATAGTTTATGTATCTCACTGCTCCACATTAGTTGTTATCAGTGTGAGAAAGTTCCTCATTCGTCGCCATCCGATTGCGCTCCTCAAATCTAGTCATCTACCTCGTATGTCGCTCAAAACCCAACACAATAGTCAGAGGTGAGCTGCTTTGTGATCCACACATAGATTGTAGAAAATATATGACTATTTGATCTTCATCCTATGATCTGCGCCAAGCACATTGCTGGTGATCACATTTCCGAGATGAGTGGAGGAATCCTTCTACCTTGTTCTCCTTATGTGTGATCCTCTTTTGGTGATAACTTCCTATGTGCAGCCTACCAAAGTGAAAAACACTTGTGTAGGGGTCATAAAACAAAAATGAAAAAAAATCAAAATAAGGAAAAAGAACCTAGACATGTGTGTGCCGGCCTCTTTCATGTTCCAAATCTAGTGGAGAAAACCCCTTTTGTGTGTGACCCACTTGCACATGATATCCTTTCCCAAACACCTAGTCCACCTACTATTCATGACCCTCCCTCTATGCATGCTGATGTGCATGCTGGACCCTGGGAGAACTCCCCCTACCCCTTATCTGCTGCACATGGTTACACCCCACTGCTCATGGCTCTGCCTTCTCCATGCACCCATATTCCTGATTCTGTTTGTGAATCCCTACTATACCTCCAACAGCACCATGTTGCATCATTTGTTTCCAGCACTATCACCATTTAATTTTCATGCCCAACAATTTCCAGCACCGTCACCCTTCAATTTTCATGCCTAGGAAAAATAAAATTAATGAAATCCTCTCTCTACTCTGAACCAAGAGATTCAAGAAATCATAGAATAAATCTAGGGGCGAACACCCCCTTTCATGTGTGACCCACCTGCATGTGATATCCTTGACCGAATGCACAGTCCCCCTACTGTTCATGACCCTCCTGTGCACGCTAGACCCTAGGAAAACTCCCCCTTTCCCCATATCTGCCACTCATGGTTGCCCCCCACACCCCCCACTCATGGCTCTTCCTTCTCCATGCACCCATATTCCTGATTCTGTTTGTGAATCCCTACAGTACTGCCAACAGCACCAAGCTACATCATTTGTTTCTAGCACTGTCACCCTTCAATTTTCATGCCCAGGAATTTCCAACACTGTCACCCTTCAATTTTCATGCCTAGCAATAAAGAAATTAATGAAACCCTCTCCCTGCTGAACCAATCCTTTCAAGTAATCATAGAATAAATTTGGTTGTAATACCAAAAAATTTAGGCACAAAAACCACCAATAGAAAAATAACTCTCAACCAACACAAGACACTTTTGGGGATGCTAGGAGACATTCATCAGGAAATGGAACCTCATAATGGATCTCATTGTATACCATAGAATCTTCGGATCAAGTATGTGGATTATAAGCTCTACAATGAAGGTTCTACATGGTGGGAACAAATAAAAAATAATTATCAATGAAAAGGCATGAATCCCACCCACTTTTGGCATTAAATGAAGGTTTACTTGAACCTTAGGTTCCTTCTGAATGATTATGATCAATTGTTATATTAGTGGTATCAGGATTGTCATAAGGTTCCCAGACCGTCCAACAGTACACCCAATATTACCACAGACTATTGGCTTGAAATAACCTTTAGGAGATGGTGGGTAAACAAATCATGATGTTTATTATTGGATCTTATACATAGTGATGTATATTTATCAATGAGTACACAAGAAATTAGTGGTTATAGGTACTTTGTTACCTTTATCTATGACTTTAGTCGGTATGGTTTTGTTTCTGATGAAGCACAAGTATCAAACCATTGAAAAGTTAATGAGTTTAATAACAAAGTACAAAATCAAATGGGAGATAATTAAGATTCTCCGATCTAATTGGGGTGGTCAATAATTAAGCCAGAAATTCACAGATCATATAAGAAATTTTTGAATTGATCCACAATTCACTCCTCTTGGTGGACCATAATAAAATGATGTGTCCAAAAAAAGGAATCAAACTTGGTTAAATATGGTCCAGTCGATGATGAGCCAATTTGACCTTCCGATCTCATTCTAGGGTTATGCTCTAGAAACCAAAATATCCGTACTTAACCGTGCTCCTTCTAAAGCAGTCATAAATGCACCATAAGAGTTATGGACTGAGAAGCATAAGAATATGTCTTCTATAATGATTAGGGGGTGTCAAGCATGCATATAATGTTTAGCTTCTGAAAAACATGACCTTAAGTATGAAAAGTGCTTATTTTTTTGTTATCCTAAGGAAGATGTGGGATGTGACTTTCATAACCCTACAAAACACAAAGTGTTTGTGGTATGATGTGGTGTTTTCCTTGAGAAGGAACAAATTAATCTAGGAATCAGTGGGAGGAAAGTTGAACTTTGAGAAGTTCAAGACCAATAAACAGGAAGTGTTCCTAAGATGGAAGTTGAGCCAGATGTGGAAGAACAATTGTCTCAAGTTACACAAGAACCTCGAAGGCCTGGTAGGATTCCTAAAGACCCTGAGAGATATGATTTTCTCATGGAAAATGATAATGAAGTAACATTCATAAGAGATTAACCTACTTCCTACCATGAATCCATTGAGAAATCTGATTCTCAAAAATGGTTAAATTCCATGGAATCTAAGATGGAATCCATGTATGCTAACTATGTTTGGAACATGATGGATTCACCTAATTTTCTGAGACCCATAGGGTGCAAGTGGGTTTTCCAAAATAAAACTGACAAATATGGTAGAATTTATACCTATAAAACTTGTATGGTGGAAAACAGTTACAAAAAAATCATGGAATTGACTATGAGGAGAGATTTTCACCTACAACGATGCTTTTATATGACATAACCTGATGGTTTTGATGTTTTGAATGAGACTTCCAGGGTATGAAAGTTGCAACTGTCCATATATGGATTGAAGAAAGCTTCTCAGAGTATGAATATCCTATTTTATGATGTAATCAAAGAGTTTGGTTTCAACAATAATGCAGATGATTCACGTGTATATAAGAAAATTAATGGGAATATAATAGTGTTTCTAATATTTTATGTAGATGACATAATACTTATCAGAAATGACATCCCGTCTCTTCACTTTGTGAAGATGCGGCTGGATAAGTGATTCTTGAGATGAAAGACATGGGTGAATCAAATTATATTCAGAGTATGAAGATATTATAGATATATACTTAAAAGTTTTCTTAGACTCATTTGGGACACCTATATTGGTAAGTGTTAAAGCAATTTAACATGGAGAACTCCAAAGAGATTTTACTAGTATTTCATGGAACAAATATTAGCATTATAAGTTGATACCAATCCAATCCTGGTAAGATTAAATGGATTGTTGTGAAGAAAATTCTCAAGTACTTAAAAAGAATTAAATATATGTTCCTGATCTTTGGATAAGAGGATGAGCTATGTGTAAAAGGTTACAAATATGCTAGTTTCCAATCCGAAGAATATGATGAGATCTTAGTCTGGATTTTCGTTCTTTCTAAATGATGGAGATATTAAATCCAACCAAGCCACTATAATGGACTCAATAATAGAGGCCAAATACATCATTGCATCAGATGATACAAATGAAGTTCTTTAGATCAGATAGTTCATCTTGGAACTTGAGGATGTTCCTAGCATTCAAGGAGAAATCGAGCTCTGTTATGAAAACAATAAAGATATTGCTCAGGACAAGGAACCTTAATCTCACCAAAGGACCAAACACATCATTCCCAAATACCATCTCATATTTGAGATCATTGAGAGTTGATGTAAATATTTTTTGGGTGGCTACAAAGGACAATGTAACATATCTGTTGATGAATACATTACTGCAATAACAACATGAGGGTTATGTTAGGTCTCTAGGTATTAGATACTTGAGAGATTGATTGTAATGGTTGTAAATGAATAGTGTTTTTATAATAAATCTTATCTGTGTTTATTATTCATTCATGTGTGCTCTAAATTTAATTTACATGAATGGTCAAATGATAATATCCCCTCAAGGTTTAAACTTTTAGATGTCTCTAATCGGTGATCATCACAAAGTATTATGGGATGTGATGGTGTGTTAAGATTAGCATGAATAAAATCTTTTATTAGTTTAAAAAGTTTGTATATATAATAAAAAGAGTGGATTAGTGATGTCACACCCTGACTATGAACACCTATTATTTTATTCTTTTCTCGGTCCCGCATCTTTTGGACAGAGTTGGGTTTGGCTTCGTGTTTGAAATTTTTGAAGCTTTGATGTTATTAGCGGGTTTCAGACCCGTGCACAATCACCACAATGTGGGCGGTAGCTATGCAGTCGGTCCACGTACTTGTGTAGTTATCTAAAGTATAAAATAAATAAAGTTTTATAAAAATGAAATGGGTTAAATGTTTGCGCCATAATAATAATAATAATAATATTGTGTAGATAATAATAATATTATTACTATAGGCAGTGTTATTTTTGTCATTAATTTTTTTTTATTAATTGGTTAGTAAAAGTGGATTTAATATTTTTATGATAAAATTACCGTTAATGAAATTATTAATTTTATATTATTATTATTAATGTTTTTAATATAAAAAAAGGAAACAAAATGAGCTAGTTTATTACTTTTTTATTCTTCTTAGTCTTATTATTATTTTAATTAGGTTATTAGTAATATTAAGATTAAGATTATTATTATTATTATTATTTGTTTTTTTATTATTATAATTAGTATTTCTATTATTATTATTAAGAAAAAAACAACTAAACCCTAAGGGGGGCGGTGTGACACCCCCCTCGTTTTTCCTCCTACGCGAGGTGCTGAAGGCGCAACTCTCCCCTCCGCCTCAGCACTGTCGCCCCCCCCCCCTGCCGCACCTCCGCCTCGTCGCTGCCGTCCGCCCCCCGCCGCACCTCCGCTTCGCCGCTGCCGTCCGGCCCCCGCTGCACATCCGCCTTGCTGCTGTCGTCCAGCCTCCCACGTTCCGGCCTCCTGTGCTCCGGCTACGCCACCTCCGGCCATATCCCCACTCCGGACAGCCGTCACTCTCCGCGCTCCCGACCTCACTGCTTCTCAGTCCATCTTCCACCTTGTTGGAGCTCCATGTAGGCCACGCCCGTGCGACTGACTTTCTGAAGGCGGCCCGATGTCCCTCCTCCGTCCCGACACAACTCCCCTTCGCCTTTTCTCCACCCTATGCATAGCATGACTAGCCAACCCGAACCCCTAACCACATCCTATTTTAGTGTGGCCCAAAACTCTCTTGCGCAGTGCTCTCGCCCTATTCCGGTGCGACCGCAGCTCCCCTTCCCAGAAGCCCTTATCTCTTTTGGTTGTGCGGTTGGTCCGTGGAGCGATTCTCTTCCCTCTGTTGAGGTTCCTTTGCATCCGCACGTGTTGAGGTACATTCTTCAATGACTTTTCTTCAAATTTTGTTCTGTGTGATGCTTGTGTTTTAGTATTTAATTATTATACCTTGATTCGATCTTATATTACTAGTGTAGTTAGTTTATGGAAATTATTTATCTTTGGTTTGAATTTCTAAAAAAAATATTTTGACATGTCCTTCCATTCATGCGCTTGCTTTTGTCTATGTAATTGAATCTGGACAAGTGATTTTGTTTTGTAAATGGTTTTGTTAAATGTTTTCAGTGAGGGTTTACCTTTATAGGATTCTTATTAATGTTTTTAGAATTGTTCTTGGGTGGCTTTGTGAAATTTGGATGGTTTAGTGAGGTTGTCCCCATTTGAAATGTTTTTTGTAAATTGATTTGACGTATGTCTTGGGTTTTGAAATGAGGTTTGTCCCTGAAAACTTGGTGATTAAGGACCTTTGGATTTGTAAAAGTGTTTTGTTATCAAATGGTGGCTTGGATTATTAAAAATGATTGTGTATAGTGTATTTGGTTTCATAATAATTTAGTTAGGTGTGAGTTGGTCCTTACTGCCTTATTTTTTTTGGGTATCTTTTGTTGTTATAGTGAATTTATGGTCAACAACTGAGGACGCGCACACATACACCTAAGGTATGTATATATATAATATATATATGTCCTCCAAGTATGTATTCCCTCATGGTGCGGGGAATACGTGCATTGGATTATGGATATATGTATATATATAGGTATGTGCGTGCAAGGGCAGGCTGATTTCGAGTGGTCGCCGCCCTTTCTGTCAAGTTCCAAAGTGTTCAACATGAACTGATTCTTCCTTGAGGTAGGCGAATCTGTATTTTCCCTTTTGAAAATAATTTCATTAAATGCTTGAATGTTTTTAATAAATTCTTTTCCTAGATTAGTATCTTTGAAAAATAATTGTCCAACCTTCTATAGGGTTTTCATGTTTTCTTTTGGGCTTGTTAAAAGTAGTTTGTTGCATTATCTTATAGTTTGTGTAATTAGTATAATTTGTTAATATAGTTTTTTTAACAAACCATTTGATTTGTTTATGGAATGACTAGTGAACTGTTTGTGTTGCTTTAAGTGTTTTGGAAAACATGGTTTTAATGGGTTCTTTAAGGTTTAACCATTGGGTTCGAAACATGTTTTGGTGTTTAGCATTGTTTCAAAAATGGTTCATAAATGTTTATTGTTTTGGCATGTTCTAGTAAATGCCTGTTTTTGTAAATGCGTGTTTTGGTAAATGCGTGTTTTTTTGAAAGGATATTGGTGTGTTTTGGTCCATCTGACCATGTTTTTAAGAAATGATGTTTATTACTATTTTGAAAACATTCCGAAATATTTTGGTAAATGTTTGATGAGGTAAACCTAAAGGCCCATTTGGAAATTTATATTGGATAATTACAAAAATTTTAATGTGTGTAAATTTTATGAGGCCCATTTAACATCTCTGAAACTGTGGGTTTGGGAAAACCTCTCTTTGGTTAGGTCGTTTGCCTCATCTGTCGATCATGTGACAGGAGGGTCCTCGGCATGGGCCTCCTTTTGAGAATTTTTATGTTAAGGCATGAGACTAACCTTGAGGTGGTTGGGGTGGTGCCGGTTTGTGTTGTGTTCTGGATTATATTTATATGGCTTGTTATTTGAATGTGTGCCACACCTCTTTGTGAACATAGCATGTAAACGTAGCATAGAAAGGGGGTTTACTGAGAACGATTGCTGCACTAGTTTATACTACGCACTGGCTAGTGTTCCCTAGTACGGATTATACTCTACTAGGGGATTGGGCCCCTCAGTTAGTCCATGTAGGGAAACACCAGGCGTTAGGGCGTTATGAAGTCATCGAGAGTAGACATGCCTTCAGGATGAGTCACATGTATAGTACATTCTGGTCTTCCTCCAAGTTCTTTGGTTTTCCATGATCCTTTGATACGAGTGCTATTATAACCATTTCCCTTGCTGTGTGTGGAACCATACCCCGGAACATGGTTTTGGTGTTTTCTTGGAAGAAGTTTTGTGTGTAAGGTCATTTTTAAAATGAACTTCAAAGGAGTTGTTTTGGAAAAGTTTGTGTGAGCCACTCTTTTGTTTTGTTTTCCTTTTTTTTGAATTATAAGGGCAATGGAATTGTGATTGTCAGTTTTCAAAAATGCAGTGTAAATATGAAAACCTTATTTTTATAATTGTACTTCAAACTAGTATTTTTTTTGTGTTGTTTTGGAACTGGAAAATGCATGGATTCTTTGGTTCACATTTGGCATTCCTACTAAGAATTTTAATGCTCATGCCTTTCTTAACTTTTCATATGCAGTTTTGGCTGTTCGGTTTAGGTTCTTGTTTCGTCTGCCCGTGTGAGGCATATTGTTAGTTTTTTGAGGTGACCAAGAGGTCACATGGAGGTATGTGCAGTCTTTTTTTCTTTCCGTGGCTAGTCTTATTTCTCTTTGCTTAGTTTTTATTAATTTATTTGTCTCCCTTTTATGGGCCAAATTGTTCCCACCTATTTAGTTTTGAAGACCGGCACTGGTTGCCAGCCCATGGGGATCGGGAACGCCTTTCGGGACATGTCGCGGGCCGGCTCGTGTGACCAATTCAGGGTTGACCTGGGTTGGTTCATGATAAAATGGTATCAGATCAGGTTCTTGTTATTTGGGGTGTCTGGTAGAAGGAGATTAGGACTTTCGGGACTCAGGAGGTAAGTTATAGGTCGGTTCCTGATCACCACCGCTCGTAACGAGACCTGAGTTACCAGGGGTTGTCTGGGATTTGAGTCTTTTTTCTTTGGTTTTTTTGGATTGAGGGATGACAATGGAGGTGAATCGGTTCACGCCACGGCCTCACATGGGGTGGTGACCCATGTGGAGTCCGAGTGACCGGTTTAAGGTCCTCTTAGTGTTATGCCTTACATGGGGCATAAATCACCACCATGTCGCTGGGTTAGGCACACACACTACTTCTTCATTCTGATGGTTTATAGTTGGTTATGTTTCGTTTTGAACTTGGTCGATGTGTGTGTGTGTTGAAAATGAAAGTGATTTCAAAATTAAAAAAGCTGGTTTCTTCCAAATTGTTTTTGAAATTAGTAAAGTGAGTTTTTAAATAGAAAGTGTATCGGTTTGAAAAAACTTGGTATGTGTTTGGTTTTCGTAAGGGAAAAAGAAGTGTTTGAGCCTTGGCACTCATTATGGAAGGTCACACATGCATGGGTATGTACGGAGAGTGCGTAGGGCCACTTGTTTGCAGATAATGTGAGCGAGATTGAATGAATGCACATGTGACTGTTCATAAGGTTCCATAGGTGGGTTTTAAAATTTTAAAGAAATAATGGTTCTGGAAAGTGATTTATGCTTGTTTTTGTATATGTTTGGATTATGGGAATTTTTCCTTTGTCTCGTGTTGTTTCATTGATTGATTTTTGGCTTGATTATGGTTTCTATGTTGTTTTCGTGTTGTTATGAGTTTTCCACCCAGAAAGCCTCCAAAAGTTGTTAATGAGTTGTGCCCAATTCCTAGTTCTTTTTGTGTGTTGCCTGCTTATCGAGGTAATCAAAGTCTGTTAAAGGTAGTTTTATAGTTCAAAAAGATTGTGTGTCTTCAGGTTGTTCGGAACTCCCAGGGTAGTTAAGGCTCTTACCTTCCTAGAGTTATTTGACGGTTCAGTTTCAGACTAGTAAAGGTGGGACGTCTCATCGTCATTAGAGTCTGGGGTGTTGTTGGTGGGGGTCACCACTTGTGAAGGTTCCCCATCTGTAAAGGAGTTCATGCTGGAGGAACCTGTCTCCAAGAAGCTATCTTCATATGTACTGACTCCTAGTTTGTTGGACCGTTCGCAGTCATGCCACTAGCATGGCCGGTTTAGGAATTCTAAGTCACCTTGTCTCATCCCTATGAAGTCTTGCTACCCTGCGGCTGTTCGGGCCACCGGTGAGATTTCTGAAAGAAGTGTCATTCAATATGGAGTTAGGAATCAGAGTATGAAAATGCTTGATGGTGAGGTAGGAGATGCTTAATCCATCAGAGCCCCAGCCACAGGTCTCGGGGTGAAGCTCGCGCATAGTCAGGAGTTGTAGAGGGTGTGTGGAACATCAGCTCAGATCATGTTTTCAACTTCAGATGGAAATATACAAGGTTTTTTTATTAAATTCTTATCGCCTTCATAAAATCATCCTCATTGTTGTGGTGTGATGACTGTAACAGCCCGAGATTTTATGAAAAATATTCTTTTTTATTTCATTAATGTCTTGTGTTATACGCTACACCAAAAGGAGCTTGCACAACACGCATCCTTGACTTGCCTTGCATTACACGCAATCGTAACCTTCCTCGATAGCGTGTGTGGTACGTAATCCTGAGTTTCACGAAACAATGATATGCTATTAAAATATTATTAAAACTAGCCGTTATGAATAGTAATAACCACATTTTAAATTTTAGAAATTTTAACTCTCAAAATGGACCTTATTTTTGGATTCGGAGTATCGAATTTAGCCTAAGGTGAAATTTTGGTACTTTTCGGATAACTTTCATATTCTGATGAATAGTGAAAATTACTAATTTATAATTAAAAACAACTTTTTTAATCGAAATAATTAATAGTGATAAATTGTTAATTTGAGTGGTTTTAAAGTATATTTAGAATATATTTTTACAATTTAATACAATGTTGGTCATTGGATGTAGTTTCACATTTAAACTAGACATAAACAAGTGTCAATCTTTTGATAGATATTGTTTCTTAAAAACACGCTATTTGTTTTAACAGCGGGATTTAATTATAAAATTAATTAATGCAACTTTTATGTTATGAATTTGGTAAAATAGACTTCATTTTTGAATTCGGAATATGAAATATAGCTTGGGATGAAATTTTGGCATTGTTCTGAAAAACATCAATTTTTGATGAATAGTGAAACTACTAAGTGGTAGGTTAAAAACTGAATTTTGCATAAAACTTAATTTTACCGCTTCTGTGAATGGAATTTCGAAAATCCGAGAGACACGGTTAATATCAAGGACTAAAATGTGGTTCAATGAGATGAAAATAATTTTTGGTGAATAGTAACTTTTTACTTTTTTTTACCGCGGTTAATAGTAAATAGGGTGACTAAGGGTAAATAAGATATTAATATTACCCTAACACGTGTCCTAATTCTATTGGACAAGTTTAATTCGACCAAAAACAAACTTAGGAATAAAATATGACCATTTAGGCCCACTTGGATTAGATTAGGACATTTATTATTAATTTATTTAAAGAAAGGTTAAAATAGTTAAAATCAAAGTTTAATAAGTAAATAATTTTTAATATGGGTTTATACATAAGATAAATTCGATGGTAAATATTCATTAGAAAGCTAAAAAGATTTCCTACATGATGGTATTTTATTTGTAATTTTTAGACATCAAATAATATAATTTATTTATGACACAAAGATGATGCAGTAATTATCTTATTAATGAAATATTGACATAATTGATAATATAAATACCAAAATAAATGTAATTGAAGACTTTTTATGAATTACACTAATTTTATAGGTTACTATAATATATTAGTGTTGATTTAATCAACTTGGTTCGAACATATAATTCTGATATGACTTTCACAAAAATCATATATCAAATAGTGTCAAAATTGACACAAAATAGTTTTTAAATCAAATATTATATTATTAATTGTTATTTTATTCCTAAAAATCTAAGGTTCGGCCAAATGACTTAGATAAGGATATATATATTAATAATAAACAATTTGGGGTTCGTTTGGCATGTTATAGTAAGGGTATTAACCCTATAGTGAAAGAAAACAAAAAGACACGGTAAATGTTAAATTATTTAAGTTAGAGTTAAATCTAATTGATAAGGTTAAAATAATATCCTAAACTTGTCTAAATTCTATTGGTTGATAGGATTTCGACCCATCCCCACTTTAGCTTCGAAATAAGACCCTTTGGAACCATTATAAACCGATTTTGACTTTAATATAAAATAATATTTTGAGATATTCCTAAGGTGCCCCTCTCCTCCCCTATAAAAGGACACCTCCTCCCCCTCTTCCTCACACCAATTTGAGCACTCAAGCTCGGCCAACCCCTGCCAAAATCTCTTCTCCACTTCCCTAGCAACATCCTAGAGGTTCTGGTCTTCCTCAAAGACCAATTCTAGTGCCCTAAGAGGAGGTCTCAAAGAGGCACTTCAAAGAAGAGGTAATTACCGTTACCAATTCTTTCATCTTTATTTCTTCTTCCACTTCTTCTTCTTAGGTTGTTTCATTATGAAGTAATAACATCAGTATCACTCATATACTGATATGTTATTATAAGTATGAAACAAACCTATTTCACCATCTATCCATCCTACGGAAAAAGAAATCACCGCGCGTGCGTACGTACGGAATACCGTCTCCACGCCGTGGTGTAATCTATTTTCCACCACCACCTTACATGGATGGGTATAATGGTGTAAAGAATAACTATACATAGTTATTACAACATCATATTGATTCTGATATATTTTATAATCCACTCCAATTCAATTCAATATTTATAGAAATGATATCATCGCTCGTGCGTACGTACGGACTACCGTCTCCACGACGCGATGAGATTCATTCTCCATGTTAACCATTTAAGAATGATTATAATATATATAAGAAATAATAATGAAATATATGACATTATAAAGCTACTGGATTTATGTATATATATACATATGTATGTCATCTACTTACTTCCATTTCAAGACAATAAGGAAAGGAAAACAGCGTTCATGCGTACGTACGGACTACCGTCTCCATGAACGGTGTTTTTCATTTTATTTATCTACCTATTATATATATATATATATACTGAATATATATGATATATAAATCATATTTTATATTCTGGAAGTAAGTAAATCATGATATAAGTAATAATGATGTCAAGAACAACAAGTCAAAACACCTACGATAAATGAAACGATTTTACCCAAAACGCTTCTTTAACATAGAATTTACAAAAGAACGGGTAATATAATGTCATAAGTGAACCATATATGATATCATAACAATGAATATGATTCTGTAATAAGTCAATAACATGATTTAAATCATTATACAGGAGGTTCGGACACTTACAAAGCAAGTCGGACCAAAGGTAAGGGAAAATATCACAATCTCATTTTTATTCGAGATTGTTTATTCGTAAGTATTTACTGGGGTGTATTTTATCATCCACATCCATGTTCCCTCAATATGTAATATTGTTTCCATCCACTTTCAATAGTTTAAATCCAATTTTACCCTTAGGTGAGTTTTTAGTAAAGAATATGAAAGGAATCTTTTGTCGTTTTTCCGTACGAGGTACTTTTTGACTTTTCCGACAAAGGTACGAAGAATGTTTTTTTTAACTTATACGGCACGAACGGATTTTTACGGTTTTATAAAGCCTTATTTTCATGAACCTTCCTCCAAAATATTTCATGACTATTTTTAATAAAATCTCTTTCTTTTAAAATTGTATGATGTTTTGTGAAAAGAAATTGATTTTGAAGAAGAAAGGATATTATCCTCAAGAATTCATTTCAAGTGTTTTATCAAAATTATTTTCCATCTAAGATAATAAAGGGTTCTGTTTCTATCCATATTTTTACATTTATTTGACTATGTTGTGATGGAATTATGTTTATGAATTCCTTTATCTTATATGAATGGTTTTATGATGTCATGTTGTTTAAGAATCCCATTTTTGTTACATGGGTTAGGCAATGATGTATGATTTATGATTTTGTGGCACACATAAGAAAGGATTCATTAAGAGATGGGTGGGACCTATATCTCCCTCCAATGCATTGGGTAAAGATTTTATATCTCATGAGATAGACATGGCTGGAATGGTAGGTTATACCGGTTCAGTGAAACAGGACTGAAACGAGGATTAATCGATTCAGAAAGGGACTTTGTCCACTAAGATAGTCTTGGCAATGAGTCTTGACTAACAAGAAATGATTCTCTATGATTATGTGTGTATGACACAATGAGTAATGTTTTATGTTATGATTTCATTTCACTACTATGATTTATCCCATGTTATGAAATTATGCTCTCTTTTGCAGGTTAAGATTTCCAAAAATGTTATGTTCTTATGAAAATTATGTGATTGATATTTCTTTTGTTTACCCTTACTGAGCATTTGAGCTCACCCTTTTATGTTTTCTTTTCCCCAGGATATAAAGAAAGGTTTTAGGTAATAAAAAAAAAGAAGATCTTTATGGGAGATGTTGAAGATCTTTCACCAGGATTAGAAGATTATATTCCGAGTTTCCAAAGACACTAAACTATTACGATCCTTGTGTGTGTTTTTGTTATGTACTAAGTATTCCGCAAAAGTAATGTAATGTCCATGTACGTCAAGATACGGGTCTCTACAGTTGGTATCAGAGGAAAGGTTTAGTCAACCTTTGGAAACTAGGATGCGAAAACGTTAGTGAGATCCCTAGAGATATTTCTAAGGTATGTCTAGGGATGCCCCTAAGGATAAGTATACGTATAGGATATAGTTCTAGAACTATGGTAACGATATTATATTAAACCAAAGATGATAGATATTTAAGTTACTCCCCCTTTATTACGATTTTTGCATCTAACACTATTCTGTTTGGGTTTTAGAAAATGGCTGGAAACAAGATGATTCACAATAATGGAGGATATGATGGACAATGGAATGATATTCTTCATGAGCAACCCAATGAAATGGGATTTGGATGTCCAAACATCATTATTATGCCGAATCAGCAATCTCACAACATGATCAATAAAGTAAAATTTGGTAAGTTTCCTGACTCGACTAATAAGAGAAAGATAGAGTTCCATGATGATCATAGAGGAAAGAAAGTTCAATTTCCCCTATGTAAATCATGTGGGAAGAGGCATCAAGGAGAATGTTTCAAGGGAACTAGACGATGCTTTGGGTGTGGAAAAGAAGGACACAAAGCAAGTAAGTGCAAAGGAAAAGGGTTGGTTAACACCATGGATGAGGATAATGGTATTGCTACGACATCAAAAATGGTTAAGTGTTTTAAATGTGGAATGTATGGGCATTATGCAAACAAATGCCCTAAGGGAAAGACTCATGACGAGAATCAGTATGGCCATATGGGTAGTATTTATGTGGATGATGATGAAGAGACTACAAATGATATGTGAGATGAAAGAATTTTTGAAGCTCGGTCAATGGTTTAAGAATGTAGTGGAATGATTACATGTTTATCATGTGTAATGTTGTATAAGAAATCTCATGGTACTATGGAATAAAGAGACATCTAAGGATTGTTACACTGTTTTCTTTCCTTGAGTTTTGAAAGTGTATGATTAATGTTACCAGTATCCATGAAAGGTTATTCAGATATTTTTGGAATGTAGATGATATGCGCATAATGAAGGGATAAGGAGAAAATTAAATGTTTAATAGTATTCATGAGCTCATAATTGATATAAGGACTAAGTGATATCATGGTTTGAGTATATAGAATTTTGAGGATTTTGGTATGTGGAAAGTGTTAACTTTTAACTGCACTCATGTTTTCACTAAGGTATTCAAGAGAATACACGATTAAGGACTTTGAATGTTTGGAATGTGACCAACAAGACATATCTTATGATATGTGGGGATCAACGACAGTATTAAATCTCTGGTAATCGTTGTCACTATATTATGAGAGTGGACTGCAGTATTATAAGCCTAAAGATTAGACTGGATTATGTTGGACATAAGTTAGTATTGTTTAAGGATAGAAGATTTTCGATATTATTGATGGGATGTTATAGTAACGATGTTTTAGAAAAAGGGACAACCTGCAGGACGGGCGACAGCCCATCGCTTCGGACAAGGCTGTAGGAATCGAACCCACAACCAAAGTGCGACTGGCCTTTATCGCCTACCACTGACCTACAGGAAGTCCCTGTTTAGTAGAAACTAGTTTTATTATATTAAGAAGTATGATATATGAAGTATAAGTCCATTTTAGGAACCATATGTGATTAATCTTACTATAGAATGACTTATGTATATTTAATAACTTTTGATTACCTTTTGTTTGAGACAGATGGAATGACCCGTCATTCTATCACATGATCTGCTAACACTTCACGAATAACAAATTCAACTTCATTTATTTAAGAGATGAAGTAGAAATTGTTCAAGGAACGAACAAAAGTGAGATTGTACCAAAATAAAGTAAGTATTTATTCTAAACAAATTTTTAACTTTAGGGAAATGATCTTGAAAACCAAAAATGTTGTCCTAGTGATCTTATACCTAATGAATCAGATGGTACCTTATATCATCACAAATCTATGGATTTGTGATTACTGGCTTTTCCATAGCCATGTTCTCTACCACTCTCCATCAGAACATGATGATTAGATTTCTCTTCCATATCCATATTTTCACCTATGAGGAAACCCAGTGATTAGTTTATTTGGGTAATCGTTACATTTCATACTTTAGTTTTTAAAGCCAAGTTTTGGTATTCCCTTTTACGATGTGGGTTTCTATTAAAGAAACTTTCGAATAGTAAACCATTTATAACCCCGACGAATTTCGAGGGCGAAATTCATTTTAAGGGGGGTAGAATGTAACAGCCCGAGATTTTATGAAAAATATTCTTTTTTATTTCATTAATGTCTTGTGTTATACGCTACACCAAAAGGAGCTTGCACAACACGCATCCTTGACTTGCCTTGCATTACACGCAATCGTAACCTTCCTCGATAGCGTGTGTGGTACGTAATCCTGAGTTTCACGAAACAATGATATGCTATTAAAATATTATTAAAACTAGCCGTTATGAATAGTAATAACCACTTTTTAAATTTTAGAAATTTTAACTCTCAAAATGGACCTTATTTTTGGATTCGGAGTATCGAATTTAGCCTAAGGTGAAATTTTGGTACTTTTCGGATAACTT
Source organism: Viscum album (assembly GCA_963277665.1). Taxonomy (NCBI): domain Eukaryota; kingdom Viridiplantae; phylum Streptophyta; class Magnoliopsida; order Santalales; family Viscaceae; genus Viscum; species Viscum album. The sequence goes on from OY728121.1 coordinate 1,125,839,444, forward strand.
TCATATTCTGATGAATAGTGAAAATTACTAATTTATAATTAAAAACAACTTTTTTAATCGAAATAATTAATAGTGATAAATTATTAATTTGAGTGGTTTTAAAGTATATTTAGAATATATTTTTACAATTTAATACAATGTTGGTCATTGGATGTAGTTTCACATTTAAACTAGACATAAACAAGTGTCAATCTTTTGATAGATATTGTTTCTTAAAAACACGCTATTTGTTTTAACAGCGGGATTTAATTATAAAATTAATTAATGCAACTTTTATGTTATGAATTTGGTAAAATAGACTTCATTTTTGAATTCGGAATATGAAATATAGCTTGGGATGAAATTTTGGCATTGTTCTGAAAAACATCAATTTTTGATGAATAGTGAAACTACTAAGTGGTAGGTTAAAAACTGAATTTTGCATAAAACTTAATTTTACCGCTTCTGTGAATGGAATTTCGAAAATCCGAGAGACACGGTTAATATCAAGGACTAAAATGTGGTTCAATGAGATGAAAATAATTTTTGGTGAATAGTAACTTTTTACTTTTTTTTACCGCGGTTAATAGTAAATAGGGTGACTAAGGGTAAATAAGATATTAATATTACCCTAACACGTGTCCTAATTCTATTGGACAAGTGTAATTCGACCAAAAACAAACTTAGGAATAAAATATGACCATTTAGGCCCACTTGGATTAGATTAGGACATTTATTATTAATTTATTTAAAGAAAGGTTAAAATAGTTAAAATCAAAGTTTAATAAGTAAATCATTTTTAATATGGGGTTATACATAAGATAAATTCGATGGTAAATATTCATTAGAAATCTAAAAAGATTTCCTACATGATGGTATTTTATTTGTAATTTTTAGACATCAAATAATATAATTTATTTATGACACAAAGATGATGCAGTAATTATCTTATTAATGAAATATTGACATAATTGATAATATAAATACCAAAATAAATGTAATTTAAGACTTTTTATGAATTCCACTAATTTTATAGGTTACTATAATATATTAGTGTTGATTTAATCAACTTGGTTCGAACATATAATTCTGATATGACTTTCACAAAAATCATATATCAAATAGTGTCAAAATTGACACAAAATAGTTTTTAAATCAAATATTATATTATTAATTGTTATTTTATTCCTAAAAATCTAAGGTTCGGCCAAATGACTTAGATAAGGATATATATATTAATAATAAACAATTTGGGGTTCGTTTGGCATGTTATAGTAAGGGTATTAACCCTATAGTGAAAGAAAACAAAAAGACACGGTAAATGTTAAATTATTTAAGTTAGAGTTAAATCTAATTGATAAGGTTAAAATAATATCCTAAACTTGTCTAAATTATATTGGTTGATAGGATTTCGACCCATCCCCACTTTAGCTTCGAAATAAGACCCTTTGGAACCATTATAAACCGATTTTGACTTTAATATAAAATAATATTTTGAGATATTCCTAAGGTGCCCCTCTCCTCCCCTATAAAAGGACACCTCCTCCCCCTCTTCCTCACACCAATTTGAGCACTCAAGCTCGGCCAACCCCTGCCAAAATCTCTTCTCCACTTCCCTAGAAACATCCTAGAGGTTCTGGTCTTCCTCAAAGACCAATTCTAGTGCCCTAAGAGGAGGTCTCAAAGAGGCACTTCAAAGAAGAGGTAATTACCGTTACCAATTCTTTCATCTTTATTTCTTCTTCCACTTCTTCTTCTTAGGTTGTTTCATTATGAAGTAATAACATCAGTATCACTCATATACTGATATGTTATTATAAGTATGAAACAAACCTATTTCACCATCTATCCATCCTATGGAAAAAGAAATCACCGCGCGTGCGTACGTACGGAATACCGTCTCCACGCCGTGGTGTAATCTATTTTCCACCACCACCTTACATGGATGGGTATAATGGTGTAAAGAATAACTATACATAGTTATTACAACATCATATTGATTCTGATATATTTTATAATCCACTCCAATTCAATTCAATATTTATAGAAATGATATCATCGCTCGTGCGTACGTACGGACTACCGTCTCCACGACGCGATGATATTCATTCTCCATGTTAACCATTTAAGAATGATTATAATATATATATAAGAAATAATAATGAAATATATGACATTATAAATCTACTGGATTTATGTATATATATACATATGTATGTCATCTACTTACTTCCATTTCAAGACAATAAGGAAAGGAAAACAGCGTTCATGCGTACGTACGGACTACCGTCTCCATGAACAGTGTTTTTCATTTTATTTATCTACCTATTATATATTTATATATACTGAATATATATGATATATAAATCATATTTTATATTCTGGAAGTAAGTAAATCATGATATAAGTAATAATGATGTCAAGAACAACAAGTCAAAACACCTACGATAAATGAAACGAATTTACCCAAAACGCTTCTTTAACATAGAATTTACAAAAGAACGGGTAATATAATGTCATAAGTGAACCATATATGATATCATAACAATGAATATGATTCTTTAATAAGTCAATAACATGATTTAAATCATTATACAGGAGGTTCGGACACTTACAAAGCAAGTCGGACCGAAGGTAAGGGAAAATATCACAATCTCATTTTTATTCGAGATTGTTTATTCGTAAGTATTTACTGGGGTGTATTTTATCATCCACATCCATGTTCCCTCAATATGTAATATTGTTTCCATCCACTTGCAATAGTTTAAATCCAATTTTACCCTTAGGTGAGTTTTTAGTAAAGAATATGAAAGGAATCTTTTGTCGTTTTTCCGTACGAGGTACTTTTTGACTTTTCCGACAAAAGTACGAAGAATGTTTTTTTTAACTTATACGGCACGAACGGATTTTTACGGTTTTATAAAGACTTATTTTCATGAACCTTCCTCAAAAATATTTCATGACTATTTTTAATAAAATCTCTTTCTTTTAAAATTGTATGATGTTTTGTGAAAAGAAATTGATTTTGAAGAAGAAAGGATATTATCCTCAAGAATTCATTTCAAGTGTTTTATCAAAATTATTTTCCATCTAAGATAATAAAGGGTTCTGTTTCTATCCATATTTTTACATTTATTTGACTATGTTGTGATGGAATTATGTTTATGAATTCCTTTATCTTATATGAATGGTTTTATGATGTCATGTTGTTTAAGAATCCCATTTTTATTACATGGGTTATGCAATGATGTATGATTTATGATTTTGTGGCACACATAAGAAAGGATTCATTAAGAGATGGGTGGGACCTATATCTCCCTCCAATGCATTGGGTAAAGATTTTATATCTCATGAGATAGACATGGCTGGAATGGTAGGTTATACCGGTTCAGTGAAACAGGACTGAAACGAGGATTACTCGATTCAGAAAGGGACTTTGTCCACTAAGATAGTCTTGGCAATGAGTCTTGACTAACAAGAAATGATTCTCTATGATTATATGTGTATGCCACAATGAGTAATGTTTTATGTTATGATTTCATTTCACTACTATGATTTATCCCATGTTATGAAATTATGCTCTCTTTTGCAGGTTAAGATTTCCAAAAATGTTATGTTATTATGAAAATTATGTGATTGATATTTCTTTTGTTTACCCTTACTGAGCATTTGAGCTCACCCTTTTATGTTTTCTTTTCCCCAGGATATAAAGAAAGGTTTTAGGTAAAAAAAGAAGAAGATCTTTATGGGAGATGTTGAAGATCTTTCACCAGGATTAGAATATTATATTCCGAGTTTCCAAAGACACTAAACTATTACGATCCTTGTGTGTGTGTTTTTGTTATGTACTAAGTATTCCGCAAAAGTAATGTAATGTCCATGTACGATAAGCTTCGGGTCTCTACAATGACCTAGTTGTACCGCAATCGAAACGGCCTCATCCTCTCTAAATGTGGCATTTAAATTATTTTTATTCCTTAAAGGGTGTTGGTCCCGTGAATAGCGGGCCCATTCTGATTCTGAGTTGGTCCCAATTTCATTCGTTAGGGGAATGTTTGGTTTCATGAGTTAATGGGTGGTGTTTCTAGGCCCCTTCTTAGTTCTGAAACCTCTCCATGTGTTTTCCTTTAGTGTGTTTTTGTTTTGTAGGGGATTCCTCCGTCCTGGTGCCCTGATGTGTTTGTTTTACCCGTAATGGTTTTAAATACTAGTGGTGGAGTTGTTCTGTTAGCATTGAGAAGGTGGGATGAGTTTGGTTTGGGAGTTCCCGTGTTTCCCCCTGGGGGGTGGTTTGTTCGGGTTCAAGGGTTTTTGTATTAGTGAATTCTTGTGGTGGGGAGAACCCTCCCGTGTTCTCCCCTCAACTTCGAGTAGTGATTTTTCATGAGTTGGTCGGGTGTGACGTGTGTCTCGGTTTTCTATGATTTTGTCTGTGCATTGACTCAAGTTGGGTCGACTATTGTCTTGGTGATTTTCTGAGGGAAAAAAGTATCTGTGGTGGGGAGAATTGCCACACCCTGACCACGAACGCCAATTATTTTATTCTTTTCTTGGTCCCGCATCTTTTGGACAGAGTTAGGTTTGGCTCCGTGTTTGAAATTTTTGAAGCTTTGATGTTATTAGCGGGTTTCGGACTCGTGCGAGGTCACCACACGGTGGGCGGTAGCCGCGCAGTCGGTCCACGTACTTGTGCAATTATCTAAAGTTTAAAATAAATAAAGTTTTATAAAAATGAAATGGGTTAAATGTTTGGGCCATAATAATAATAATATTATTTTGTAGATAATAATAATATTATTATTATAGGTAGTGTTATTGTTGTCATTAATTATTATTATTATTATTATTTATTAAATGGTTGTTAAAAGTGGTTTCAATATTTTTATGATAAAATTATCATTAATAAAATTATTAATGTTATATTATTATTATTAATGTTTTTAATATAAAAAAAAGGAAACAAAATGAGCTAGTTTATTACTTTTTTATTCTTCTTAGTCTTGTTATTATTATAATTAGGTTATTAGTAATATTAAGATTAAGATTAATATTATTATTATTATTATTATTATTTGTTTTTTGTTAGTATTATAATTAGTATTTCTATTATTATTATTATTAGGAAAAAAAACTAAACCCTAGGGGGGCGGTGCGACCCCCCCCCCCGTTTTTCCTCCTACACGAGGCGCTGAAGGTGCAGCTCTCCCCTCCGCCTCGCCGATGTCGTCCCCCCACCCACGCCACACCTCCGCCTCGTCGCTGCTGTCCGGCCCCCGCCGCACCTTCGCCTCACCGCTGCCATCTAGCCCCAGCCGCACCTTCTCCTCACTGCTGTCGTATAGCCTCTCGCGTGCCGGCCCCCTACACTCCGGCTACACCACCTATAGCCATAGCCTCGCTCCGGCCAGCCCTCACTCTCTGTGCTCCCAACCTCACTGCTTCTCGGTCCGGCTTCCACCTCGCTGGAGAACCCTGCCAACCACGCCCGCGCGACCAACTTTTCAAAGGCAGCCCGACCTCCCTCCTCCGGCCCGACACAACTCCCCTTCGCCTTTACTTCGCCCTGCTCAGAAGACGACCAGCCAACCCAAACCCCTAACAGCATCCTATGTCGGTGCAGCCCAAAACTCTCTTGCATAGTGCCCTCAACCTATTTCGGCATGACCGCGACTCCCCTTCCCGGAAGTCCTTATCTCTTTTGGTTGTGCGGTTGGTCCGTTGGGAAATTCTCTTCCCTCCGTTGAGGTTCCTTTGCATTCGCGCGTGTTGAGGTACATGCTTCAATGAATTTTCATCAAATTTTGTTCCATAAAATTCTTTTGTTTTCGTATTTAATTATTACACCTTGATTCTCTCTTATATTACTCGTGTAGTTAGTTTATGGTAATGATTTATCGTTAGTTTGACTTGCTAAAAAAAATAAGTTTTGACATGTCCTTCCATTCATGCACGTACTTTTTTCTATGCAATTGAATCGGGATAAGTGATGTTGTTTCAGAAATGCTTTTGTTAAATGTTTTCGGTGGGGTTTTTCCTTTATAGTCTTCTTATTAAAGTTTTTAAACTTGTTCTTTGGTGTCTTTTTGAAATTTGGATGGTTTTGTGAGGTTGTCTCCATTTGAAAAGTTTTTGTAAATTGATTTGAAGTATGTCTTGGGTTTTCAAATGAGGTTTGTCCTTGAAAACTTGGTGATTAAGGACCTTTGGATTTGTAAAAGTGTTTTGTTTTCAAATGGTGGATTGGATTATTAAAAATGATTTTGTATAGTGTGTTTGGTTTCTTAATAATTTAGTTAGGTGTGCATTGGTCCTTGTCGGCTTATTTTTTTGGTATCTTTTGTTGTTATAGTGAATTTATGGTCAACGACCTAGGATGCGCACACATACACCTAAGGTATGTATATATATAATATATACATGTCCTCAAAGTACGTATTCCCTCATGGCACAGGGAATACATGCATTGGATTATGAATATATGTATATATATAGGTATGTGCATGCGAGCGCGGGCCGATTTCGAGTGGTCACCGCCCTTTCTGTTAAGTTCCAAAGTGTTCGACATGACCCGATTCTTCCTTGAGGTAGGCAAATCCATATTTTCCCTTTTTAAAATAAGTCCATTAAATGCTTTCATGTTTTTAATAAATTATTTTACTATATTAGTATCTTTGAAAAATAATTGGCCAAACTGCTATGGTGTTTTCAAGTTTTCTTTTGGGCTTGTTAAAAGTAGTTTGTTGAATTATCTTCTAGTTTGTGTAATTAGTCTGATTTGTTAATATAGTTTTTTTTACAAATGGTTTGATTTGTTTATGGAATGACTAATGAACTGTTTGTGTTGCTTTAAGTGTTTTTGAAAACATGGTTTTAATAGGTTTTTTAAGGTTTAACCATTGGGTTCAAAACATTTTTTGGTTCTTAGAATTGTTTCAAAAATGGTTCGTAAATGTTTATTGTTTTGGTATTTTCTGGTAAATGCGTGTTTTGGTAAATATGTGTTTTGTTAAATGCATGTTTTTTTAAAGGATATTGACGCGTTTTGGTCCGTCTGACCATGTTTGTAATAAATGATGTTTATTACTGCTTTGAAAACATTCCTAAATCTTTTGGTAAATGGTTGATGAGGTAAACCTAAAGGCCCGTTTGGAATTTTAGATTGGATATTTACAAAAGTTTTAATGCGTGTAAATTGTATGAGGCCCTTTTGGCATCTCTGAAACTGTGGGTTTGGGAAAACCGCTCTTTGGTTAGGTCTTTTGCCTCGTCTATCGATCATGTGATAGGAGGGTCATCGACATGTGCTTCATTTTGATAATTTTTATGTTAAGGCATGGGACTAACCTTGAGGTGGTCGGGGTTGTTCCAGTTTGTGTCGGGTGCTGGATTATATTTATATGGCTTGTTATTTGAATGTGTGGCACACCTCTTTGTGAACATAGCATGGAATCTTATCATACCAAGGGGGTTTACTGAGAATTATTGTTGCACTAGTTAGGCTACGCACTGGATAGTGGCCCCTAGTACGGATTATACACTTCTAGGGGATTGGGCCCCTCTGTTAGGCCATGTAGGGAAACACCGGGCATTATGGTGTTATGATGTCATCGATAGTAGGCATGCCTTTAGGATGAGTCACATGTATAGTACGTTATGGTCTTCCTCCGAGTTCTTAGGATTTCCGTGATCCTTTGATACAAGCACTATTAGTACCATTTCCCTTGCTGTGTGTGGAACCATACCCCTGAACTTGGTTTTGGTGTTTTCTTGGAAGAAGTTTTGTGTGTAAGGTCGGTTTTAAAATGAACATCAAAGGAGGTATTTTGGAAAAGTTTGTGTGAGCCACTCTTTTGTTTTCTTTTCCTTGTTTTTGAATTATAAGGGCAATGTAATTGTGATTGTTAGTTTTCAAAAATGCAGTGTAAATATAAAAACCTTATTTTTATAACTGTAGTTCAGACTAGTATTTTTTTGGGCTGTTTTGGAACTGGAAAATTCATGGATTCTATGGTTCACTTTTGGCATTCCTACTAAGAATTTTAATTCTCACGCCTATCTTACCTTTTCAGATGCATGTTTGGCCATTCGGTTCAGGTTGGTGTTTCATCTGCCTATGTGAGGCAGACAGTTAGTTACTGGAGGTGACAAAGAGTTCACATGGAGGTATGTGCAATCTTGTTTTCTCACCGCTGCTAGTCTTCTTTCTCTTTGCTTAGTTTTTATTAATTTATTTGTCTCCCTTTTATGAGACAAATCAATCCCATCTATTTAGTTTTGATGCCCAACACTGGTTTCCAGCCCGTGGGGATCGAGAATGCCCTTCAGGCCATGTTGTGGGCTGGCTCGGGTGGCCGATTTAGGGTTGACTCAGGTTGGTTCATGGCAGATGAGGTAATAAGTGTAGAATTATTACTTAGATCGACCCACCAAAGTATTTCTCATGGAATGTCATACAGTCATAGATATACTTAGTGGTGTATGATTATTATCAATCCCCATTACTTGAGGTTGGAAAGACACTTAGCTTGAGAACTTTCATACTTTTGTACCTTTCTTACACAAGTCTGAAAATAATTTCTCTAATAAAGGGGTGGATGGATATGTTGTTGATCATGTCATCATTTAGAGCACAACCAAGTTGAGATCTATCCACTTGTATGATGAGTTAAGACATTCGACCCTTTATTTGATTACACTGAGGAAATGCATGATCATGTTTAGTTGGAAAACTTTTGATGTGTTGACTACTTAGATGAGAAACATGTGATGTGCTCATATGTTAGATGAATGACCTGTGATGTATTCATCGACTTGGTCAATATTTTTGAGAGAATGAAGAATAGATGAGTTGAATTATACTATATTGACATGATCCATGCCTAGTGGTCACTCTGTCATGGATTAAGGGATTATAAGGGCATACATAATATGTATACGATACATTTAGTAGTCAAAATGTTTGCATAGAGATATGAGTATGTTTTATAAAGATCATATCAGATCCCTTATTAGCTTGATTAACACTGATTCTTTTCTAGAGGGCGCTCTTTGATTATATATATGAAATATAGATTTAATATTTGTTGTCAATAATTCTAAAGCCTATAGGGTCACACAAATGGTGTGAATATGACGCACACTAGACTTCAGGATACCTCAAGAGAAGGATTACGTTGGAAAAAACTGTTTGTTCCATAGACTGGTTTTCTTATTCTTGGATAGATGGGGAGAAACCCATATATTTATAAAATCATTTTTAGAGATTGTACTCGAAAAAAAGAGAAAAAAATAGTTGAATCGTAAATTTTATGGACTCAAAAGCAAAGGAACTCCTATACATAAAAATAACGACCAATTTTAAGTACAGGCTTGGTGAGAAGATTGATGAAGTGGCTGCGTATTGCAAGGAGGATGCATTGGATGAATATGGAGTACTTGTTTCATTAGTAAAGAAAACTCATTAAAATCAAACTACATATCTTACATAATTCACTTATAGGGATCAAATTTGTAGCCCAACCTAGCCTGATTGATTATTTGGACTCATCCCACTCCAAGACAGTATGGGGGAACATACCAAGGTTTAAAAGTCAATCTACCATTTTCCTTTGAAATGAACATGATGCATGCAGTCCCCAAAGACTTAGCATTTAATGCCTCAGAAATTTCATACAAGAGCATGACATTTTTTCTTAAATAACCTTGCAAATCATAGCAATAGCCATAGCAATAGTCTCCATTGGTATCCATGAAATAACCTTGTCAACTCAAAGTTACTCTCACTTTTTGGCACTAATATTGCCAGTAACCTTCACAACGAGATCAAGATAATCCACATAAACCCTATCTTACATGAAATTATCGAATCAATTGGGAATATCACCTTAGAATTCTAGAACTTTTCGCTCATCACCCACAGTTTATATGCATCACCAGGGCCTTTATGTGCAATCTAGAAAAGTTACATGCAAAGTATTTTTACCCTGGATCACATGTTTTCTAATGAATACTTAATTCTTCCCCAACATATTTATCCCAAAAACCTATATAATTATGACCTGTTCTATTAAAAAATCAACTTTCATGAGTGTGCACACGCATACACACACATATTTGATAATGGTTGAGAGGGGAATAAACAAGGTGCTCATTAAAAAATAAGTGATTTATGGTAAAACTACCCCATGTGTCACCTTTTAGAATCACATGAATGGTCTCCATAGGTTCATGGTTAGTGTAGGTGCCAGGAATAACTCAACCTTGTGCACAACAGATCGGTTTTCTTATTATTTGATATAAAGAGAGAAAAACATATATTTATAAAAGCATTTTCAGTGGTTATACTCAAAACAAATACATGGTAAAATAGTTGTTTTTACCTTTAATGGACTCAAAATAAATGGATCTCTTATACATCATAAAAGTAACCACCAATTTCTAGAACAAGATTGGTGACAAAACTGATGAAGTGATTGTGTATTGAAAGGAGGTTGTGTACGATGAAGTTCGGGTACCTGTTTTATTACTAAAGAAAAATCGTTAAAATCAACTCACACAACTTACATAATTTCATTATAGGGCTCAAATTGGCAAGCCAACCTGGATTGATTGATTATTTGGATCCAGCCCAATCCAACTCTAAATGGCCATACCCATTTAACATTCCTTCCCCTTACTAAACATAATGAGAAAATATACCATTGCAGATCTACTACCATACACTAAATGAGTACTGGGGAACATACCAAGGTTTGGAAGCCAATCTACCATGTTCCTTCAAATGAACAAGATGCATAAAGTCCTTAAAGACTTACAATTGAATGCATCAGAGTTGTCGTACAACATGACATTTTCTTTGGAAATAATGTTTCAAATCACAACAATAGCCATTATAGTCAACCATGAAATAATTCTTGTGGATGTGACCACAAACCCACTAGACAATGCTTCTCTATATAATGCTCACCATCTTAATAACATACGCACACCGACCCTTCAAGCCTTCCAAGAGATACTAGCTGACAACTTTAAGAAGATCAAGAATCATATCCACATTCATAGTCACTGATGCTGTGTATATTTGTATTTGGTAATCAAGACGTGGGCTTGTAGTTGACCAATAATAAATGGTTTCAAATAATGAATCCAAATAATGGGCATGAGAAGGCGTCAATAAATCGGCGTTATTGATGACACCTAAATAAAGGAGTCTAAGCCTTTGACTGAGAATTTTTGACTTGACCATATTATTTGTCTGACCTTTTATTATATTTCCTATGTAAATATGATCTATCCTCATTGTAATTGAAGTGGAAATATTTTGATGAAACAAAGAGTTTTTAGTGTGCTCTTGATTTATTTTCTTTCCTCCCTTTTCTCCTCTTGCAACCAAAATATCTTTTTGACAGTCAAAAACCAACATTTGGTATTGAATCCCACAGGTTGTATGTCCATGTATCCATGGTAAGAGAGCATGGTGAGTACCTCTCATAAAGCGCTGAAGGAGAGCAACAACGTGCTGTTCCATTACCCAGTATTGATGTTTCCCAACTACTCCACATGGTCAACCAAGATAAAGGATTTTGAGAAGCGGATGCGACTCTGAGAAACATCAACAATGACGATAATGGCTGGCATTGCAGGGGAAGATCCCATGCAGAATGGCTTGTACACAAGCCGAAAGACAACAGGGATTCATCAAAGTGTGGTACAAGAAACCCTGACTGCATGGCCAGGTAATAGGTCATGACAAGGGAGGTCGTGGCTATACCAACATATAAAGCCAGCAAGGTATCACCGACAAAGATAGGGACATTCCCAACGAAGATAAAGGTTGCATTAAATGTTTTAATTATGACATAACTAGTCACTATGCCTTTGAGTATAGGAATAAGTGACGTGATGAAGTGTACCTCACCCATGTTAAGGTAGTAGTTGCGAGAATCCACCCTGGTGGCCCCGCCATCATTGTCACTGTCAGGGGCATGAATCTAAAGAGTGATCATCGATGAAGGCTCCACTCCTAATTGAAGAATCATGGCGTCGTCCCGGATGGGATTGCCCTGGAATGTGAGGTACAGAGACTCGAGGGAAAAGGATAGAGCGAGGGCACGAGATCGAGGATTAAGTTTGGGTTATTGAACAAAGATATACCGGCGATCATCGTAGGAATGCATCGTGAATTCTAGTGTTTTTTTAACTTTAGTCGATGGAGGCCTTGGGGAGAATGAGAAGAAATTAGGAAATGCAAAATTATTCACTTTATTTGGTTAAGAAAAATTAGATGATTTAAAAATAAACCATTCATTTCCTTTTATTAATTTCCTTAACTGAATGAAATGGAATAAAATTATAACCGTTATTTTAATTTATTTTATTTTATGATTTGAATGGATGGGTTTTTTACTAATTGCTTTACCAAATATACCTATAATATCTAGATTTATCTCTAATTTCAGTATAGTTGGCTCCTATTGATGGACATGACAAAATTAGTATTAATACAACATGATAAAAATCAAACGATGCTGACCAGGCAATTAGAACCTGACATGTGGATTCCTCACTCGATTCTAAGAATTTGGGTTTTTTAACTAAACACCTTGATTGAAGTTCAATTGGTGGAGAAAGGGTTTGAGATCAATTTCGGGACCCTAAATCTTATATGGGCGAGTCTATGGGCTTAGATTTCTTATTCGTTCAAAGGTCACCAATTTAACTTTGGATTGAAGGCCATCAGACTCAGGGTTATCATACCCAAGAACTTTTGTGGAGCCGATTAAACAAAGTTGTTATAATTTTGTAAGCAAACATTGTAAGGATGATTTATCTCTTGATGAAATCTAGGTATGTAACATACATTCTTAAGGATATGTTGACCGCCATTCTTGTACAAGAACACGCCAGATCTTATCCCCATGATCTGCACCATAGAGGCATCTCCGAATTTCACATTCTCGTTGATGTTCTCATATAACTCTTGGAACATTGCTCGGTGGCTAGTCATGTGATTACTTGTGCCGCTGTCCAGGTACCATACATTTGTATGTATAGGTTCCTCCTTGGTGTCAAGCAACTCTGAAACCACCTCGCCAAAACCATGGGTGAGGTACGCTTCTTCATCACATCACTTATTCCTGTACTCAAAAGCGCAGGGACTCATTCTGCCACAATTAAAACATTTAATGTGATCCTTATCTTCATTGGTAATGTCCCTACCACTACCGTTGAGACCTTCCTGGCTTGACATTTTGGTATAGCCACGACCTCCCTTATCGTGACATCTTCCCCGACCATGCCAGTCGGGGTTTCTCATACCACACTTTGATGACTACCCATCATATTTCTGCTTGTGTGTAAGTCATTCTGCATGTGACCTTCCCCTGCAACACCAACCATTATCATCATTGTTGATGTTGTTGCAGAGTTACAAATGCTACTCAAAAGAATTTATCTTGGTTGACCATGTGGAGTGGTTGGGTTGACGTCAATACTGCATAATGGAACAGTGCGCTGCTGCTCTCCTTCACCACTTTATGAGAGGTACTTTCCATGTTCTCTTACCCTAGATACTTGGGCATACAACCTGTCAGCTTCGATACCAAATGTTTGTTTTTTTACTTTCAAAAAAACATTTTCGTAGCAGGAGAAAAGGGAGGAAAGAAAATAGATCAAAAGCGCACTAAAAAACTCTTTGTTTCATCAAAATATGTTCATTTAAATTACAATGAGAATAGATCATATTTACAGAGGAAATATAATCAAAGGTAAAACAAAAAATAGGGTCAAGTCAAAAATTCTCAGTCAAAGATTTAAACTCTTTTATTTAGATGTGATCAATAATGTCAATTTATCAACGCCTTCTCATGCCCATTAATAAGATTCATTACTTTACACCATTTATTATTGGTCAACTACGAGCCCATATATTGATTACCAAATAACAATATACACTGAATCAGTGAGCATGAATGTGGATACGACTCTTGATCTTCTCAAATTTTCCTGCCGGTCTATCTCGAAGTCCTTGAAGCGTAAGTGTGCGTATGTTATTGAGAAGGTGAGAATTAGATAGATAAGAATTCTCAAGTGGGTTCATGGTCACATCCACATGCATTATTTCATGACTGACTATGGTGATTATTGTTGTGATTTTCAAGGTTATTTCCATGGAAAATGTCGTGTTTTACGACATCTCTAAGGCATTCAATTTAAAGTATTTGGGGATTGAATACATCATGTTCATTTGAAGGACCATGGTAGATTGGCTTACAAACCTTGGTATGTTAACCAATACACGTTTAGTGTATAGTATCAGATCTGCAATGGTATATTTTCTCATTATGCTTAGTAAGGGAGAAGAATGTTAAATGGGTATAGTCATCCATACTTGGACTGGGCTTGGTCCAAATAATCAATCAGGACACGTTGGCTTGCTGATTTGAGCACTATGATGGAATTATCTAAGTTGTGTGGCCTGATTTTAATGAGTTTTCTTTAGTAAAAAAATAGGTACCCCAACTTTATCCTACACATCTATCTTGCAATATGAAATAACTTTATCAATGTTGTCACCAATCTTGTATTGGAAATTGGTGGTCAATTCTATGATTTATAAGAGATCTATTTCTTGTGAGTCCATTAAAGGTACAAAACAACTATTTTCCACTGTATTTGCTTCAAGTATAACCACTGAAAATTCTTTTATAAATATATGGTTTTCTCTCCATGTTTCAAAGAATAAGAAAACCAATATGTGTAGCATAAGGCTGAGTTATTCCTGGCACCTAAAATAACCATTCACCTCTGGAGACCATTCATGTGATTCTAAAAGGCGATCCATGTGGTAGTTTTACCATAAATCACTTGTTTGTTAATTATCACCTTATTTATTCCCCTCTCACTCATCCTCAAATATATGTGTGTGCATGTGCGCTCTCATGAAAGATAATTTTTTTAACACAATAATTCATAGTTATATTGGTTGTTGGGATAACAAAGTTGGGGAATAATTAAGTCTTCATTAGAAAACATGTGATCCAGGGTAAAACTACTTTTCATGCCACCTTTCTAAATTGCATGTAAAGTCTCTGGTGATGCATGGAAAGTGTGGGTGATGAGAGAAAATTGCTCGAATTTTGAGGTGATATTCCCAATTGATTGGATAATTTCATGTAAGATAGTGTTGATGTGGATTATCATTACCTTTCTGGGCAGTGCCCAAAAGTGAGCAACATTGAGTTTTATTTACTAATGAAATGGGTACTTCATCTTCATTCGATGAATCCTCCTTGCAATACATTGTCACTTCATCAATGTTATCACCAAAATTGAACTTGAAATTGGTCGTTATTTTTATGATGTATAGGACTTCCTTTGATTTTGAGTCCATAAAAAGTACGATTCAACTATTTTCTTCTGTATTTGTTTTGAGTACAATCACTAAAAATGATTTTATAAATATATAGTTTTATCCCCATCTATCAAGGAATAAGAAATCCAGTCTATGGAGCTCATGGTTGAGTTATTCCTGACACCTACACTTAACATGCACCTCTAGAGACCTTTCGTACGATCTTGAAAGGTGATGCATGAGGTAGTTTTGCAATAAATGAATTGTTTGTTAAAGAAAACCGTGTTCTTTACATACCTACTCATCCTCAAATAGGGTCGGGGTGGATTATCATGATCATGTTGTAAAGGGTTCTGGAAATTTCGGTGCTTTAAAGTGTGAAAAAATTTGAGTAATAATATTATAAAAAGATTTTGAAGTCTTATTCTGATATACTATAGTAGAGAGAAAGAGTATTTGAAAATAATTACCAGAGGACGCTTTAAGAAAATAACAACTCTAACTAATTCAGTTGTACTAACAGAATTCTGTTATAAGGACCTTCTATGGATTCTTCTCTTAGAAGACTTCTCTCTCCCAAGCCTGGCTAAGACCCTACCAACTAGAATCTCTATAATTTCATCCCCAGACTCCCTTCCCTCTATTTATAACCCATCCCAACCAAACAAAAAAGTAACTGACCAACTAACTAACAAACTAAAAGCCAAATTACAAAGCTACCCCTTACTGTTATGAACCCCACCCCTCCTTTGGTAAGTGTACAACATAGGGGGTTGGGATTGATTTCCCAATCGGCTGCTGCCCTACCCGCTGCAAGAAGATACCTCCCCTTGTACTGCTCTATCAATACCTTCAGCCAGAAAATTCACCTTGTTCGCAAGGTGAAAATTAGAAAACTGAACTTGCATTACCATTGCGTCCTCACAAGTATCATCGTCTTCAGATTGGTCATGCCATTTGATAAGCCATTGTAGTGTTTTCTAATAAATTCGTTCTACTAAAACTGCCCCTGGATAATATTCTTTTTCAACAAAATTAGCAGGAATAATTTTTTTTGTAGGTTGGGCACCTCTGGAGGCCTTCAATTTAGACACATGAAATACTAGATGTAATATTGTATTAGCTGGAAGTTTGAGCCTATAATCAACTGAACCAACACATCCCTCCAATTAATAAGGTCCATAATACCTGGAATCTAGTTTTGGGTTAATTCTAGATATTGTACGAAGATTATTTGGTTGGAGATTAACCCATACCAAATCACCAACATTAAATTTCACCTCCCTACGATGCTGGTTGGAATATTTGACCATAAGATGTTGTGCACACTGGAGGTTTTCTCGGAGTTTCTCTAAAGCCTCATCTCAGCCAACTAGTGCTGCAGTAACTGCCTCAACTGCTGCCTCACCTCTAGCATACTAAACAATATGTGGTGGTTTATGGCCATAGATAATCTCAAATGGTGTCTTCCACATAGATGTATGAAAAGAAGTGTTGTAACAATACTTATCCCAAGACAACCACTTTACCCATTGCTTTGGATGGTCCGATGAGAAACACCACAAATAAGTCTCTAAGCACCGATTCACAACCTCTATCTGACCATCAGACTGATGGTGATATGATGAACTCATCTTTAAAATATTTCCTTGTAGCTTAAAGAGTCACTTCCAAAATAAACTAGTAAACAATGGATCTCTATCGTTTATTATTGCTTTGGGTACCCCATGTAGACATACGACTTCCTTCATAAACACTTCGAAAACCATCTTTGTAGTATATGGGTGATTTAAAGGAATAAATTGAGCATATTTTCTCTATCTGTCCACCATGACTAGAATTACCTCATATCCTTATGATTTTGGAAGCTCAGACACAAAATACATAGATATCTCTTCCCAAACCAAATCAGGTATTGGAAGAGGTTCTAACAGACCCGCTGGACTAAGCATATCACACTTCACTACAATCTTTGACATACTACTGTACTTTTCGAGTCATTCCAACCCAAAACACTCCACTAGAAAATCATTTATAAGTTTTTAGATAGCCCAAATGTCCTCCTACAGGTGATGAATGATAATACTGCAGTAATTTTGGAATTAAAATTGATTTTTGGGACAATACTAATCTGTTTTTGTAAAATAACAGACCATCCTAAAAAGTGTAGTCTGGCCTAGCTACGCTGTTTTGTTTCAAGGTATCAATTATCTCTATCAGCCTCTCATCTTGAAGAATCTATTACTTGAACAGATTTATATCTTCCAAACAAGTTTGAGAAAAATATATAGCCATATTTTCTCCAACTTCTTCCCTTGATAAAGCATCTTCTACTTTATTCAGTTGTCCTGGTTTGTAAATAACCTCAAAGTCATATCATAATAGTTTTTCATGCCAACACTATTGATCCATTGATATTATCCTCTAATTCAACAAATACTTGAGACTACGATGATCAGTATAAACTTTAAATTTTTTCCCCATGAGGTACTGCTTTCAATTTTGAATGCACAACACTAATGCCATAAGTTCTTTTTTGTGATCAGATTTGGCCAAATTTGTATCAGACAAAGCTTTGCTAAAATAAGCAAGTGGTCGCCCCTCTTGTGATAACACAACCCCTAAACCATAGCCTGAAGCATCACATTCCACTACAAAGTCTTTTGAAAAATATGGTATTCGCAAAAAAGGAGCAGAAGTCATATAGTCCTTCGACCTTTCAATTTCTCCTTGTGCTTCCGTGGACCACTGAAACCCATCCTTCTCTATCAACATCGTCAAAGGCTTTGCTATTTTTCCATAATCTCTTATACAATTTTAGTAATAACCAGTAAGGCCCAAAAATCCTCTAACATCTTTCACATTTTGGGGCACCCTCCACGGTTTAACACCCTCAAGTTTCTTAGGGTCCATGGAAACTCCACATTCTGAAATTATATGTCCCAAGTATTCTACTAATTTCTTTCCAAATGGGAACTTCTTTTCATTGGAAATCAAATCATTCTCCTTAATATACTGTAATATTGAACACAATTTTTCTCGGTGTTCTTCCCACTCTCTGCTATAAATCAGTATATCATCAAAGAATACCAATACCCCATGATGAAAAAAGGCTGAAATATAGCATTAATAGTATCTTGAAATGTGGTTGGGGCATTTATTAAACCGAATGGCATTACTAAGTATTCTTAATTCCCCTCATGAGTACGGAAAGTTGTTTTCTCTATGTCTTCCTTTTTTGTTCTGACTTGATGAAATACAGATTTCAAATCCATCTTTGTAAATTATTTTGCCTCATGTAACTCATCCATAAACTGTTCAATCATTAGAAAAGGAAACATATCTGGTATCATCAATTTATTCAGAGCGGGATAGTCCCCACACATTCTCCAACCTCCATATTTTTTTAGACCAATATTATTGGACTTGAATAGGGACTGGTACTACGTCGAAGGTACCCCTGTGCTAAGAGCTCAAAAACATGATTTTCTACCTCATTTTTCATATGGTATGTGTACTTGTATGGTCGGATATTGGCTGGATCTGCCCCCTATTTTATTCTGATGGCATGATCAGTTGGCCTCCTAGGTGGAAATCCAAGGGATATCTCAAAAACTATTCTATATTGGAGCAACATTCCCTACAACTGCAACTATTGATCTGGTTTCAACTCTGCATCTTCCAGGCCCAGATTTCTAGCACAAATCCACTGCATTCCTTATACCATACATTTTTCTACTCCCAAAAATTCTTGTAATGATCTAGGAAATTTTTTTTCTTGACAGACCCCATGTATTAAAATATTATTCCCTTTCCAAATAAATTCCATAGTCATATTCTTCCAATGCATAGTAACATATCCCGGAGTTTCCAGCCATGATATTCCCAATACCATATCTGGTACGGAGGTTTCAAAAACATAAGCATCAATTTCAATTCCTCTACTCCCAAATCCACTTTCCAGGATCTTCCTATTCTATTGTAAATCACCCAGTGCCCATCTCCCATTATGATCTTAAAAGGCTTAGTTTCTGAAACCCACACCGTAAGTGATTTCAATATCTATTTTGAAATAAAATTGCGACTAGCCTCACTATCCACCAGAATCATCAAGGGCACCGCTCCTATATTGCCTTCCACCAATAGACTTAGGATTCCCAGCCTTCCTCTCTTTATACTTGCTGACCGTTGTCCCCAGTATCTCTATTTCCAGCATATTTTCTATCATTTCTTCTTTCTTCACTATTTCATCAGATTCGTCTTCTACCTCTTCAGGGGGCTCCACACATTCCCAAACCATCAATTTGAATCCCCTTTATGGACATTGATTCCCAGGGTTAAACTTTTTTCCACAAGTATAACAAATCCCCTTAGCTTTACTTTCTTCAAATTCTTCTCTTGACAAATTTTAAACTCCTCTCCACCATGGCTCAAAATTTCCCTTCCTTTCCCTATCTTTCCCTTCTGTAGGAGATGCAATATTCACTGTATTTGAAGTCCAACCTCACCTAGATCCTCCAGAACCGAACCTCCTACTTTGTGGCTCTGGCTGATTAATGATTCCCTTGACAATAAGCTCCCTCTCTATTCTTTTGGTCAGTGTAAGCAGTCACATCTTATTGGGAGGTTCATGTGTAATCACCAAGCTTCAAATTTCTGGTCTTAATCCTCCTATGAAAAGGCTCATGTACCAGCGCTGAGTAAGATCTAGAATCTGTATGGCTATCTACTCAAATTCATCGATATATTCCTCCACTGTACCTACCTGCCGAAGCCCCTTCAAGTAAATGATAGGATCATCTTCAGCTTCACTACCATACTTATTGAGCAACTCTTCTTTCAACTATGTCCAGGACTGTTCAGCACTGTTTGACTTTAAAGAGACCATCCAGTACTGAGCTACTCCTTCCATAAACAATTGTGCCATTAGAACCTTCAACTCCTCCCATGTTTGGTGAATTAAAAAGTAAGTTTCTGCTCGAGTAATCCATGATACCAGATCTTCTCCCAAAAAAACCGGCATTTCTACCTGTCTTGAAACTGCACCAAACTCTTCCCTTCCTTCGATCCGATATTCACTCCCATTAATATGGTGTCTGGTTCCTGTCCTCCTTATTCCCACCTGTATCTGAGTTTTGTTTCTGCCTTCCTCAGATAACTCTCTTTCCTATCATCCAGAACCATACTTTTAGTTTTTCCTTTCTCGAGTCGTGCCATCACTGTGAGGTTCTCCCTTACATCTGATCACAGCTCCAAAACTGAAGTTTCCACTTATATTACGGTAGACTTCACAGTTTTGGGTGTTTATTCTATAATTTTTATCTGATTCTCCATTCGTGTGGGCATACCACAATTTCAAAAGGATTCAAACTGATGTTTTGAAGATCCTCTCTCTTCTAGTTTATCTCTCTATAAAACTCTCTATAAACTCTCTCTCTGAAAATATCTCAATGAAAGAACCAATTGATAGACTATAGTAGAAAGAAATAGTATTTGAAAATAATTACTAGAGGATGCTTCAAGAAAATAATAGCTCTAACTACTTCAGTTGTACTAACAGAATTCTGTTACAAGGATCTGTTGTGGATTCTTCTCCTGGAAGACTTCTCCCTCCCAAGCCTAGGCTAAGAGCCTACTAACTGGAATCTCCAGAATGTCATCCCTAGACTCCCTTCCCTCTATTTATAACCCATCCCAACCAAACAACAATGTAACTGACCAACTAACTAACAAACTGAAAGCCAAATTACAAAGTTACCCCTAACTATTATGAACCACACCCCTCCTTTGGTAAGTGTACAACACAGGGGCTTGGGATGGTTTCCCAATCGGCTGCTGCCCTATCCGCTGCAAGAAGATACCTCCCCTTGTACAACTCTTATATTCCAGGCAATTAAAGTGTCTATCATCATTAAAGAGGATTTTTCACTCAATTGGGACTATGATTCTAGGTTAAATCATTTTGTTTATGATTGAGGGTTTTCAAAAGATTTAAGGGAATAATTATTAACGAAACATCATAAAATAAAATGAGATAAAATTGAATATGTGTCTGTTATTTTATTTGAGAGATGAAATTCTAATATTATTTAAAATTTATTATTTAAAAAATCAAAATACATAAATGAACTCCATAATATTTAAAATTGGATTGATTTTTGAATTGGAAAATATACTAGCTCATAAGATCATTCATTCATTGGTTCTATCATTGGTTCACTAGTTGCATTAAATCTAAATTAAAATCTAAATAATACAAACACATACACACATAAATATGCATATACTAATATTATATCTTTAAAATATCATAATTAATTTTAAATAAAATATAAGATATAACACATTTAAATAATACAAATAAATAGGTAATAAATATTAAGAAACACAATAATATAGACTTTTAAAATAATCGAATTGTTTTAAAATTAGTGAAGTGTTATATATTAATTATTATAATATTATGAATTTTTTAATTTTGCCATAAAAATATGTATAAATTGTAAACCTAATCAATTCACTAGATGGACCATTAGGTTTACTCTTTTGACGTTGATTTGGATGGGCTCACATCGATTCAAATGTAGTATTTCTATTTGGGTCGATTAACTTATTGGTTCACTGATTCATTAGTCTAATTGGTTGATTGGTTCAGTTTGTTGTTTAATACTATAAAATAAGCTAACTCTTTTTCATCACAATTTTTAAAAAATACATCGTATTTTTTATCAAATCTTAGATTCTTTTTATTTTATATTTGATGTAACGCCTTAGCAGCTAACACCTATAGGCCCAACTCCCTGTCTTTTATTATTTTGCTTAATGATAATTTTTTCCTTCAATTTAGGGTAGTTAAGGGAAAATTAGTCATTTTTTATTTTAGGATTTAGGCCTTTAAATAGGATGTTAGTCGTCCTTTGCAAGAAACTTTTTCCAGATTTATAAAATTATTCTGTGTTTTCTCCATTTGTATTTTTTCTACCTAGGTTCCTTGTATAATAGCTCATATATCTCACTGCACCACATTACTCGTTATCGGTGTAAGAAAGTTCCTCATTTGTCACTATCCAATTGTTCTCCATAACTCTGGTCATCTACTGTGTATGTCGCTCAAAACCGAGAACAATAGTCAGAGGTGAGCTGCTTCCTAATCCACACACAGATCATAGAAAATCTATGACTATTCGATCTTCAAACTACGATCTATGCCAAGCACATCACTGGTGATCACCTTCCAGAGACGAGTGGAGGAACCCTACCACCTCGGTCTCCTTATGTGTGATCCTCTTGTCGTGAGAACATCCTATGTGCATCCTACCTACCTAAGTGCAAAATACTTGTGTTGGGGTCATAAAACAACAATGAAAAAAAGAAAATTCAAAGGAAAAAGAACCGAGACATGCGTGTGCCCGCCTCCTACATGTTTCAAAAAGTGAAATTAATTTAATGAATTATTCATTATATAAAATTTTGAAATTTATGGGTCTTAATTAATTTTAAAAAATTGTTTTTTAGAAGAATTAATTTGGTTATTCAGATGTCTAAAAAATGGTTGTTAGTAGATAAAAATCAAACACACATTTTATAAACTCTGATTTTTTAGTATATATTTTGTTATTGGTAAAGAAGGTCTTGGATATTTTTTAAAAAATTTCCAGGTCATTGTGAATCTTGTAGGAATCTATGAATAAGGTGTGATTCTCATTGCATTTTTGTCCCCTTCCCAACGATAAACAATGATTTGACTGCGTTCATTGAATCTTAGGTGATAGAAATGTTTGAGATAAATTGAGGATAATATTATAAACCATAAACTAATTCACCAGTCATATACCATTAAAGTTGCGTATGTATAAAATCTCAGTGCACTTTAGAGCGGAAGCGGCAGAAAGTGCATACTATGAGGCACTATGTCAGATCAAGGATCCAGTCTACGCCTGTTTTACCACCATCAAGTCACTGATTTAGAAAATACAGAGTGCAGACATGGATATCACCAAATCCCAAGACCATCTAGCCATCCTATCAGTGAAACCCTCTCTCCCTCATCCCTCTACCTCCTCTCGCTTTCTACACCCATAGGTATTCGGAGCTGTTAGGGGATAGATGTTGAACCCTGGAGCTGGTCATGCACTAAATGTCGTGCCATTTGTCTGGTCGTTGGGTGGAATGTCTTACATCAATATAATAATAAAAAATTAATGAAAATGAAAATAGATAGGTGATAAATATGTGAATGTAATATCAGTTATGTTGATGTTATTTTCCTTGGAGAACAAAAAAATGACATTATAGTGGAAACTACACACAAAATTTATGAAAAGGGTTATAAGAAGTAGTAATATATTCAACCTTAAAAATTAATTTTTTTATCAACTATTTGTTATCTTTTTTGAAATTAAATGTGTGTTTATATATTTATATATATCAAGCATAGTAAATGTATTTATGTGAAAAATGTGTGTGTGTGTGTTTGAACACAAACCCCAACCCACCATTGAAATCCATGAATTCCCCAATTCAACCCTCCATCCATAAATGGATAGAAGTACACATATATGTATATATATATATGTCTTTTAAAAATAAACATAGATTGATGAAATTAAAACCTACCCATATAAAATAGTAATAACAAAAATAAAACCCATACTAAGGGTTCTCTTAAAATAGAATATCATAAAAAAGAGAAAAAAAGAAAACTAGAATATTAAATCATGATTTCAAATAAGTTGTATTATTCATTATGAAAATCTAGATTTGAACACAAATAAACACAATATCACCCTTACAAATTATGTTTTAAAATTAATCCCTTACTATGGTTTATCTAACTATAGAACATAATTACAAGAAAATAAATATTTAAGAAGTATGAGGAAATTATAATGTAATTTTAATAAATAAAATCACTTACTTAAATTGTAGTGAAGAAACGTATGAAAAATCCTATTGCCTTGGACACTCACCAGACTAAAAATTGGTTTTCCCCAATTGAAAATGAACGTCAAAGTGTTTTATAGACAAAATTCAGATGGTTATATAAATAAATAGCTCAAGCATTAATATAAATATGAGATTAGAGACATAGAGAGCCAAAAATATATATAAATAAATTTTATATTTGAGCAATCTTGAAATAAGATTCATCCGAATGAAAACAACATAGAAAAATTGACATAAATAATATAAAAATGTAGCAGAATTGACATATATGGTCCAAATGGAGCGTTATTTATTCATAATTTAAAATAAAATCGATTTCTAATAGGTGAACAGAACCAGAAACAAAGTTTTCAGAAGGAAATTGTTGAGAAAAAACCAAGTAACAAACAACTCATGATGAAGAAAAATATATAAAGAAATATTAGATTCAGATATGTAAAATCAGACACCTAATAATTTTTTTCAATCCAGTTCAAAACATGGGATATTACAAATTGAATTTTTACTAGAACCTTAATAGTCTGGTTGAGAATATTTCTTGTGGACCAAGAGGACCAGAATGATGATTTGTTTTCAAAAAAATCATTGTCTGGACTGATGTTTTTTAAGAAACTTTTTAAAGTAACAAATTTAAATGATTCCATGTATTTTTGATCCATGTGGTTTTTTATATTTTTAAAATTATGGAAATTTGATAAATGTTTAGAAGATTTAAATGGATTCCAATTTATTCTATAATACTTGTGAACAATCAAGAAGAGTATGAATTAAATTAAAATGAATATGAAATTAAGAGTTATGAAATTTGGGTGAGTGGGAAAATGAATTTTTTCCCTCCCTTACATTAATTTGAGCACCTATAAATAGAGGTGCATAATACATTTTTATTTGTCACTATTTAGAGATAAAAAAGGTTGAAATGATAAAAATATTTTTGTTAGAGGTTATTTTTCCCAACGAATGTTATTTTCTTGTTAAATAAATTTTTCCAGATAGAGTTCAGATAAGATGATCCGAAAGAGGTATGTTTAGACCACCAGATAAAGGGAATTAGTTTGAGTTTTTTTGAGTAGAATTTTGAGAACTTTAGTTTTGTTATACATGTAGACCAAAAAGTTTTGAAATAGGTGTAGGTTTAGAATAAGTGAATCAGGCTATGACTATAAAACAAATTTTATTGGACGAAGGCCATTAGAAATAGGAACATCAATCTAAGTTTCCAAACATACCATTTTGGAGAAAATTGTTTCAAAGTTCATTAATTTTTTTATGGAACAAATTTTGTAATTAAAATATGTAAACTGATGGGAGTAAATAATATTTTTCCGATTAGGAGATATAATTTGTCTAATGATATTTGACACAAGTTTTATTCACTTCTTCAAAAACACTAAATTTATATAGACAAATAGTGGTGGTTATGACAATGATGCAGATTCTCACACCGAGGGTGAACCATTAAAATAATATGTTCCATGTTTACTTTTCTATTTCTCCATTAATTTCAATTTACTATGATTTTTTATGAAAAAAACTCCAACAATTTACTTGGGTTAAGTTTCTTAAAGATGAAATTTACCAAAAAAAAACTATCATTGATTCAACCCCTTCTCACTAATCCAATGATCCTTGGTAACGTCAAGTGGTATTAGAGTTAGGTCCCCAATATTGAACCCTTATTGTAGATAATGTTGATTCTATAAATAGTAGAGAAATATTGAATTTTGATAGAAAAAATTATTATGGACGGAAAAATATAATGATTTCATATCTTCTTTAATTTGTCTTCATGGTTGTTTATGCCTCTATAGATGGGTTCCCACCCATTAATAAAGATTCAATTTTGAAATTTTATAACAAGGTAAACATAAAAGATGATGGAAATGCCATAAATTCTATTCTTATGTCTCTATAAGAAAATTTTTATATGAATTTGATGGGTTAAAAAAAATAAATATTATGTGGGAAAATATTAAAAGTATTTTCAAAGGAAATACTAATGTGAAGGAAGAAAATCCAAAAATCTAGTATAGAAAATTTGAAGAAATAATACGGGAGATGAAGAAAAAATTAATGAGTACTTCACCAAAGTAAATGATTTTTTTTGTAATACCAAAGGATTCATATATGTGTCAAAAAATTATTAAATTATTAATAAACTCTTGAGAAAATTTACAGTTAGGTTTGATTCTAAAATATTTTATTTAGAAGATATGGATGATTTATATCTTGATGAATTGCATATCTTTATTGCTTTCTGTGAAATGAAAATGCTCCACCATAAAAAAATAAGCCCAAAGATTAAATGGATTTTGATGCAATGAGAAATATGAAAATTTAAGATTATGAAGATTTTGATCCTTAAGAATATGAGGATTATTAATATAATGAGTTGAATGAAAAAATCTTGTCTCTTATCTCCAAGAACAATTGAAGTGGAAGAAGAAATTATAGAGGAAAAATTCCTCCCAAATGTATTGATTGTGGTAGAATCTTGTTTTTTTCTACAAATTGATCCAAAAAGAAAAATAGAAAAGTCGGAGATCATTATGAAAAAAAAAATCTATGGAAGGAGTTTAATTAATATTATAAGAAAGAAAGTATGTACACTGGTGTAAAGAAGATTTTTATAGAAATAGAATAAGCATGGCATGTACGAAATTTGAATCTGACTTAGATGAAATCGATTCATAAAATTATGAATTTTTAGAAATAATCATAAGATTTTTTGTTAATGTTGATAAAAAGGAATATTCCTCAAATAGTGAAGAATAAGGAGGTGGAGAATATTTCAGATATTTTCAGCTCAGAAAAGAACATGTTACACATATTGAGAAAAATAAAACACTAAATAAAGATATTAGAGTGGCGATGAAGGATAGTGGAAAAGTTATTGAAGGAAGAAAATATGTTTCTAAAAAGGAATAATAATAAATCTATGAGATATTTGGATAAAAATTAATAATTGTTAAATAAGGAATGATGTTTTAAGTCCTTAGTACTAATTTAGAAGCTAAGTAATATGAAGTTAATAAAACTCGATAAAAAATCTATCAGGTTGAAAGTACGTTAAGAAAGTTGAATGAAAATTTTAGAAAGAATTTGGATTTAAAAGTGAAATAATATAATTATAGGGAAAATATAGTTCTAAGAATCATTAGACTTCTCCTCATTTTGAAAATAAAATTCTCTCTTATTATTATAATATAATAGTTGTTAATAAAATTATTGGGAAATATTGGGTCGAGAAAGCATGTGAAAAATATGTCACATCCAAAAAAGTTGAAATTAACCCCATAAGAAGGATTCCAAATTACCAAAAGAAACTAATTTTGAAAAATGTTATGAACCTCAATAATATTATTACAGGGGAAGATCATAACTCTATAGAAAACCAATATTTATTTATTCTATTGGTGTTGTTTAAATTATTTGCACAATTTTACAATTGATGGAATAATTTTTCACTTCCAAGAAGAAAGTATGAAAAAAGGGGTAGCAATGGTGGAAACATAATGAGTTAAATTACTAAAACACAAAAATTTGTAAAAGTAAATTCTCATGATGTTATAAATTTTCCAATGAAAAATGAATTTGAATGTCTGAAAGAAGTATGTGGAAGACTTTACCAAGTTGGAAACCATACTGAATAATATATGAAAATTATTATATGGAAATGTTCTCATGATAAAAATAAAAGGAAACTCAAAAGAAGAAAGTTGAGGAAAAATAATTTGTTCCTGAGACAACCTTAAAAGAAGAAAAAGGAACAAACAATGGATTCTTGGTAGTGATTGTTCTTTAGAAATTATAAGATATTTGAAAATCTTTAATGATGTTGCAAATCAATATGGGGGAGTAGTTACCTTCCAGAATGATAGTTCCTTAAAAATAAAAGGAACTAGAACAACTGAAATTGAAGTAGAAAAGTTTTAATACAAGGATGTCCTATTTTTTATGGGTTTAAACATAAATTACATAGTGTGAGTCTAGTTTGTGATTATGGAAACAAGGGATATTGGGAAAATATTCTTATATCATCAAAATTATGGAAGATGGTAAATTTTTAATCAAGGGAGAAAGAGTAAGTGGAAATCCCTTTTAGATAGGAGAATATTAAAAATTCCATAACTTGAGTGATAAAGTGAAAAACAAGTTGTGGCAACAAAGACATGGGAATATAGGTTATATTATCACGAAGAAACTTTTAAATGTTTATTCCATTAAAAAATTTCCATCATTGAATAGAAAGAAATATTATGTTAGCATAAATTTTCAAAAAGGAATGATGGTTAGAGAAATCCATAAGAACGTATAAATTCATTCTGGTCGGCCTCTTGATCTTATCCACTAAAATTTATGTCGGATTATTAGAAATCAATAAAAAATTGATATTTTTAATTTACCACTTTTATTGATGATTTCTTCTAGATGACCAATATTATTTTTATGAAGCTTAAGTCAATGTTAGTAGATATTTTAAAGGTATTCAAAAGGGAAGTTGATAGAGAAATGGGAGATTATATATTGAAGTTGATAATTGATAATGGAAAGGAATACACATGAAATTACTCAAATCATATTTGAAAAAACATGGAATTAAACCTTAGTACATTTCCCCTTACACCCATAAAAAATGGAGTTATAGAAAGGAAAAAAAGAAGTTTAGTGTAAATGGGAAGAATCATGTTAGAATAATATATCATTCAACATCTTTATAGAGATAACACATTAAAATTATTGTACATGTAAAAAATAAGTTTGTTAAGGCGGTAATCAACAATATATCCTATGAAATTTGGTATAAAAAACTATTAGGGAAATATTTCAAGGTTTTTGTAAGTCTATGTTCACTAAAAATAAAAAATGTAGATCTTGTAAAATTTGATAAAAATGTTGTGGATGGAACTTTCATGGGTTATTTAACCAACATAAGAAGTTACAAATGCTAGAATAAACTTATACAAAAGGTGGTCGATTTATATAATGAAAAAGTTATAAAAAATCGATATTTATTAAAAAAGGATGTTAAGAATATTGAAGAAGAAAAATCAATGATTTCCAACAAAATTTAAAGTGAACCAAAAAATTTATATAAATATTTAGAAGAATCAAGTTATGAGTAAAGAAAATTTTGAAAATAAAATTTGAAATTTACTAGTCTATAGAAATTTGTTAAATTTGAAAATATAATTAGAAATAAAAAATCTTGGATTCTGACTTGAAGAAGGTAGATATTATAAAATTAGACAAAGAAAAATTCAAAATTGAACAATAATCAGTTTCTGAAGTAGTAAATGTAACATCCTTAGTTTTTAAAAACTAAAAACTATATTCGATAGCGTATAAGATACACCACATAA
This sequence comes from Viscum album, assembly GCA_963277665.1. Taxonomy (NCBI): domain Eukaryota; kingdom Viridiplantae; phylum Streptophyta; class Magnoliopsida; order Santalales; family Viscaceae; genus Viscum; species Viscum album. Next base: position 1,125,869,084 of record OY728121.1, read on the forward strand.
AACATGAACACAAAAAAATATATTATTATTTAAAGGTTACCATTAAACTATATTTTTTCATGGTGGGAACAAATAGTATTAACTGAATTAAGAAAATATGGCTTACACATGTATATATAGTTATTTATTTGGAGCCCAATTTATTATAAATGAATGTAAAACAATTTTTAAAATAAAAGGAAATGTTTTTCTAAAAAACTATTTAAATATGCACAATTGTGTTTTATACTAATAAATATTAAAATTACCCTTGTTGGATTATATAAATTTAATATATCTATAAAATAATAAATTTAATTTTTAAAATTAATATCATGTGATTTATAGACTTGATATAAGAAAAAATTCAATTTTACATATAAAAGAGGTATTTGTCTAAAAAGGCATATTTTTTTCCTTTTGATGGAGTAGAGATTTGAATATATTTTTTGACACTTTTAAAAATTATATTTTACCAAAAAAACTTATTATTTTAAATTAGAGTATCAATATTTACTTTGGTTTATTTTTTTGGTATTTTTATGATAAGTATTATTTTTTAATGAATAATGAAAAATAGTGAATTTTATTTGAAAATTTTATTTTTATACAATTTATTTATATAGATAAATTATGTTTTTAAATTTGTTTTAAAAAAAAATTAGTTCTATTATATATCAATAATTCTAATTCAGGTCATTGTAATAGATTTTACACTGAAATTAGATATAAAAACATTCCATGCTTTTAAATATTTCACTTTAAGAACCTGTTTTTTCATTTTGACTAATGGATTAATTTTAAATATAATTTTTCCAATTATGTGAATTGAAATTGGAAAAATGGATTCAATTTTTTGTATCAAAGTTTCAAATTATGTTTTATGGTTAATTTCATTTTTATGTATAAAAGAGATATAATTTTAAAAAAAGTTATTTACCGCAATAAAGCTAAAAAATGAAACATGATTAAGCTAAAAGTGGTAAAAGATTAAAAAACCTAAAAAATAGACCATTTAAAAGTTTTTTGGCTTTTTTCTTAACCCTATAAAACCTAAAAAAATTTAATATATATCCAAATATTATGAATTTTATGCCACCTCAAAATGGTTGACTTTAAATATAAAATATTCATTATTTAATCACTTAAAGCCACCTCTCCTCAAGTATAAATACCACCCCTCACCACCCCATTTCAACCCTAAAATACTTCTAGCTCCAAATATCTCTTACCAATAATCCCATACTCACTATAAAAATGTCTAAGTGATTATTATCTTACCAAAATATGAAATCCAAGGTCCTCAAGGGTCTCTAATGGATGTGATATTTAAGAGGTAATTTTCCCAAATCACCTTTCTTAATTTTTTTCTACATTATTCTCACCTCCTTCATTCATAAATAGGTGATAACTACAGAATAATGTATATAATTCAGTGTTTTATTTCTAATGAAATATATCATATCCATTTCATTTATCATCTCCTTTTATTCAAAGAAATGAAATTATTGTCCATGTTCTGTCACATAATCGTCACTATGAATAATGTTTGGTTGTTTTTTCATTAATTTCTTCATGTATAGCCTTAAAACTAATTTTATGCTTAAATAATATTTTAATATTTTTATTATAACCTATTTAATATTATTTAACAAATATATAATCATAATAGAAAACAAAATGAAACTAGTTCAAGGTGTTTAGAAAACCCCCCAAAATAAACTAAATGTTTATCATTGACATTTCATCTAATGAATCATCCTCATGTAAGAAATAAAAATAATATATTGGAATATTTATACTTAGAGAAGAAAATTAATACTATTTCATTCCACTTATGTATATTTAATCTAATTTTTATAATAACATCCATAATTTTAAACAAATAAATCGATCATGAATCTATGAAACAAATGCATCTAAAACTATGAAAATAATGAAATATTATTAATTAATAAGTAATAAAATGATTTAAAATCATCATATAAGGTACTATAAATATTAATGTAGTTCTTTAATGAGTTAATAACATTATTTAAACCATTATACAGGAGGATTGAACACGTTTGAAGGAAATCGAACATGAGGTAAGGGATTTTTTTAACACAATTTCCATTCTTTGGATTAAACTTCCACTTCTTCATTATGTCGTGATAATATTGTGTGAGAAATTAGTTTTGGTTATATTATATTTTATTTCTACTTTTTTAGGTTAATAAAAATAATTGTTCTATTTGGTTAACAAAATGATCTTTTTAAGGGACTCTATAACTAAAACATTATTTTAAATGTTTTAAAGATTTATTATTATAAATATTTCTCAATCATGTACATGTTTTCAAAATGGTTTTATGTATTTATTTATAAGGAAATGAGTTTTTTAAAATGATAATTTATTTATAAAGTTTCAATGTGGTATGGGACACATAGATTCAATAATATTTTGTTTTAATTGGGTTTTAAAAATGATTTTATTATTTCAACGAACTGGAATGCTTTTTTAACTTATATGGCATGAGATATTTATACCACTTTTCATAAAGATTTATTACTTTAATTTTTATTTATAAGTTATAATAAATAATTTAGAGGAAAATATTTTCACTATTACGTGCCTTGTTTTTATATTTTAAAATTATTTTTACAAGAAAAGGGTATGTTGACATCTGAAAGTGTTTTGCTTATGGGTTTAAGAGATTTTTCAAGGGTTTTATTCATGACTTAGTCCATGGAAATTATAAAAAATGGTTTGATCCCATTATAGCTCATGGGTGTTCCCGATATAGCCTATACGAAGGGTTGATCCACATTATAGGTCATGAAAGATGGGTGTTCCAGATATAACTTATACGAAGGGTGTGCCCCATTATAAATCTTTAATGCATTGGGTAATCCTAAGGTGGAAGTCGACCATATGGTTATTCCAATTGTAAGGGTGAATGTAATAGTGATATGGTAATGATTTCCCAAGGAACCAATATGATTTTTATATACAAGCTAATGAGATTTTAAGAAAACGGTTTTAAATGGTTTTCATGTTTTCACTAGACTAATGATTCTATTTATTTATGTCCCTTACTGGGTTTTTTGTGCTCATCCCATGTTTTTAAAAAAAATTCTAAGGGATTAATTATTTTTAAGGACAAATAAGATGTTGTGATGAAAATATTGAATAGAGATCTTGATAAAAGTTATGTTTTATTTTTAAAGGGTTCACCATTTGGTGAAAAAAATGGATACTGAGTATAAATATCCACTTGTAATATATGGATCTAGTATGTAATATTTATTATTAATTATCTAAAACTATATATATTAAAGATATATGGGAATTAAAGAAAATAAATTCTAGTAAAAATTTACTATAATAAGCCATATTGAAGGTTGGGTTCTTATAGTTGCTATCAGAGCATGGTTTGGAAAACATTAGTGATTAGGATGTTTTTTTAGAGTTAGGGATTTCATAATGAGTTTATAATTTTATTTTTTCTCATTAGTTTAATGTCTTATAAACCCCTTTTGAGGATTTATTTTATGAAATTTTTGTGGTGACTAATGGTGTTTTTGGAGAAATTGGTTTTTGAGGTAATTATGGGTTATTAATTTTTGAGAAAAAAATTATATTTATGAGATAAACATTGATTTTAAGACATGTTATGGTTATTTTTGAGGATTTTATCATATTTTTTTAGTGTTATATGCATTATATAGTTTTTAAAAAATGAAAACCTATTGGAAGGGTGACAACCTGTCGTGTCGGGCAAGGCCGCGAGTTCCAAAAACCATAATTGATGGGCGATAAGGCTGCATCTCCTACCACTGGCCTACATGAAGTACCTATTAGTTTGAATTTTATTTTTAAAATTATTCTATGGATTAAGATTAAAGATATTTTGGGGAAATATCTTTTATCAAATAGATAACCATAGGATTGGAAAATGGTTTGGTTATTAATTTATTAATTTTATTTCAGAAGACGTTCACTATTTTTGGAAACCTATATGATTAGGTTTAATAGAATACTATATGATATAATTTTAAGTAAATAATATATGATTTTATTGTGGAATTATGGTAATTCAGGTTATTTTTGAAAATGAATAACCTATCTTGGAGAAAATGTGATTAGGGTAATTACTTTTTGGTCTGAGCCATTGAGAGGGATTGATGTCATTTGGAGATAATTGTTAAATATTTTTCTTGGAAAATTATGTTATCAAATCCTTCTAAAGTTTGGGTTTTAATCTTTGTTTGTATTATTTTGTGTAATTTTAAGGAAAATTATTTTTCAATTGGTCTATATTAAACTTTTGGTATTACTGTTGAATTTTGAAGATTAAAAGTAGTTTTTCATCATAAAATGGTAGATTATTTATGGAGAATTATCATATATTAAACTAACCATTTTTGTTTTATTTAATTTTTCAAGACATGATAAATATATAACTAATATTTTTTTGATTATTTGATTCTATATAAGTTGTTCCTAGTGCATTAGGCATGAACAATTAATCATAAATACTCATCATTTGGAGAAAAAAGGACTTGGTAGTGGAATTTGATTAACAGATTAAACTCTACATGTCATGGAATTATTCTTCATTATTTTATTAGTCTAGTTAGTAAAATAATTCATCAAATGAATGAAAATTATCTTGACAAAAAAATGTTATATGATTACTTTTCTTACTATTAAATCAATGAAATTTTAACCAATTACATATTTAAGGTTTTATGATTGTTAACGTTATGTGACCATGTTTTCTATCACTATCCATTAGAAAATAATGGTTATATTTGTCTTCCATGTTAATTTCTTCCAATATGGAACCCTAGTATGTGATATCTCGGGTGACCATTGTACTTCCATTTAATTGCTTTAAAGTGTAAGTTTTATTAATAATTTTTTTAATGTGGGATTTCAATAAAGGTAGTTTAAAAATGAAAAACCCTAGTTTTAAATACCTAATTAAAAATTATGAGGATGAAATTTACCAAAGGGAAAGAATGTAACATCCTGATTTTTTAAAATTTAAATACTCTCTTCGATAGCGTACACAATATGCCACATCAAAATTAAATGATAAAATAAATATTATTATTTAAATATTTACCTTAAACTAGCTATTAGAATGGTGGGAAATTAGGAGTATCAACTTAATTATGAAAATATGGTTTAAAATGTATATATAGTAAATTCTTTGGTGGATAATTAGTTATCAATGAATGTAAAACCCTTTTTAAAACAAAAGGGAATTTTTTTTTCTGAAAAATTATTTAAATAACATCAATTTTTTATACAAATAAATTTTAAAATAACCATTTTGGATTATGTGAATGTAATGTATGTATAATATATTCAATATAATTTTTTAAATTCATCTTACATGATTTATATACTTGATATAAGAACTAATTAAAATTTAAGGATAAATGAGGTATTTTTCCAAAAAGGCACATTTTCCACCTTTTGATGGCTGACCTGATTTAAATCTAGTTTTAGAAAAATTTATAAATATATTTTAATAAGTAAAATTATTCTTTGAATGAAGATTATCAACATTTACTTTGTATTAGTTTTTTGTATTTTTTCAATATGTTTTATTTTTTGATGAATATTGAAAAATAGTGAATTTTAATTAAAAAATTCTTTTTTATATATTTTATTTATATAGATAAAATATTTTCTAAATAGTTTTTAAAGTATAATTAGTTCAATTATACATAAAAAATAATAATTTAGGTCATTGGAATCAATTTCACATTGAAATTAGATATAAAAACATTTCAATCTTTTGAATGTTTCACTTAAAAAAAAAGCTTTTTCATTTTGTGTGTGGGATTAGTTTTAAATATATTTTTTCAAAGTATATGTATTGAATTATGTAAAATGGATTCAATTTTTAGAATCACAAGTTTAAAATTATATTTTATGTTTAATTTAATTTTTGGTTATAAAAATTTACCATGTGAAAAAAAATTACTTACCATGGTATAGGTAAAAAATGAAACATATTAAAGTAAAAAGGGGTAAATGATTAAAATAACTAAAAAAATAAAACATTTAAATTTTTTATAGGTGTCTATTTAACCTATAAATCCTAGAAAATATTAATATAAATCCAAAGTTGATGAATTTAATTCCAGCTTAAAATTATTGGCTTTAAATATAATTTTTTTGTTATTTAATGACTTAAACCCGCCTCTCATTAAGTATAAATACCATCCTCAATGCCACATTTAGACCAAAAAACCCTTTTACCTCAAAAATTATATACTCAAACCTCTATTTTTATAAGGACCCCCACCCAATTTTTCATTTACTCCCCAAAACCTCCCTCAACCCATGGCCTCTCTCCACTATCCTCCCATCCCCGACCTCGACCTCCTACCCTGGTCTCCACCTCCTGGCCCCTACCTCCCTCCCTCTACTTTCTTGCCTCAGCCTCCGCGTCTGCATCTGTATCTACCAACACCTCCACGTTTACCTCCGCCTATATAGACACATCCTCCTCCTCTTGGCCTCTGCCTCCCAACCTCCACCTCATGACCGCAAAAGGTATTTCTATTATCATAACCTATTCATTTTTTTCATTTATTTTAATCCTGTTTAATGAATTAAATTTTTTTAGGTGAATCCCACCCAATCATGGTGGAATTCCTCACAGATCAAGGGTCTATCTATTATATTGTATAAAGGATGATGTTGTGTGTATCCTGCAAACCATTTTTATCTATTTTCATGGAAGGTGCCCAAGGTATGTTGTGTGCCAGGGTTTTTGAGATTTTAGGGTGAAATTTTGGGACACAATATTATAGTTATTTGGTACTTTAGTCTTATAAAATTTTTGGTTAATTTTTAAGAAATTTATTGCATTGGTTTCTCTTAGGTATTAGTTATTACTTGGTTGTAGTTATTATAAAATTGAGATTATTTAGTGATATAATTTGGTTTGTTAATTTTTTTTGATTCTTGAAGGTTTTTTAGATTGTGAAATATCATGTGTGGTCTTGGTATGTGATCTTGAAATTTTTAAAGAAAAATGCATAGGACACATTATGAGTCACTAGGATGAGGTAGGTGATTGTTTCATACTATTCATTTATCTTGATAATGGTATGCGTATGATATTATATATATGTCGAAGGGTGAAGTTGTTAGTTAAAAAACCTCAATAATGATTGATATTCATATTCAGTAATTAATAATATATTTGGCACTGTAGCAGCCGGAAATATGCCCCCGTTTGGGCCTTCGGGACACCAATTTGGTCCCTTAGTCCTTTAAGGCCTTCAGGCCACCCAGGCCTTCGGGTCAGAGAGGACTTAGGTCCACCTCAAGACCTTCAGGCCACCTTTTGTGCAGATGAAAACTAGACAACCTAAAAGGAACAAGCTCTCATGATGAAGATGTTGGGGAGGAGCAGTTCCATGTAGTTAGTCTGGGTTGTATGTAATGTTTGAAGCCTACGGGGAATGAATTCCTCTAAGGCCTACGGGCCATGTAATACTTATGCCTTCGGGCCTTGTAAGGGTTCCACCTCACCCATTGAAAGGTGGATTATCAAAATCAATAAAAAATGAAGGCCTTCGGGCCATTAGAGGGGAGAATTGTATTATGGAAATTGGGTCTCATTTAATTTGACATCATATTTAAAATGGTTCTGAAAAATTGTCTAGGTGAAAATGAAGAGGGAGAATTATGATTATGGGATTTGTTGATGATAATGGCTTAAGAAAATGAATGTTATAGAAATGTGGAGAAAAAATGGAAAGTTATTTTCTAAAAATGGATTTTCACTAGGTCTATTCACGGATTGTTTGGGGTTAAAATAAATAGGATATGAATTTTAAAGTATTTATAAAAAAGGTGCATGAATTGTATTTTAAGGAAATGATAATGGAGAATATTTTTCATATATTTTCTACTCTAATTGACCACATGTAGATGATTTATTGTTTTAAATCTATACTTATGTGTACTCAATTTATTAAGGGAATCCTTCTATGAATTCAATGGATTCAAGAAAATGCATGATATTATGAAATAGTTAATCTTAAAACTTCTCTTAGGTTACATGTTTTAAAGAATTGGCTATGTTATCTCCAATATTCATTATATGCAAGTGTTCATCTTTATTAAAACATAGTATTTTAGAATATATATTCATTTTTAAAATACTAAATTTTTTATAAATATTTTAATTAACATATAATTTATCACATGGGAATAATTCATTATTTTCACAAGGGAATCAACTTTTCTAATTTAAATATGAATAAACTACAAGTTAATGAACTAAACATAACTTCAGGTTAAGTGTGTGATTTGGTGGCAATGCAGTGGTTGGATCGATTATGTGAGAGGATATAAGTTGAGCTAAAAAAATTAATGGTTTAGGTTTTAACCTTATGTTTTGGTTTTTGATAATTAAAATGGTTTTCATATGGTTTAAAGTGAGTGATGTTTTATTTAAAAAACATATTTTGTAATTGGATCTCTTTGAAAAAATTTCATAATTAACTTCCTTCCTTCATTTAGATGTTTTATTAAATTGTGTTTGTAAATTAACTCACCCCTTTTCCTTATTATCCTTTATTTATTATCTTCTAAACCAATGTATTCTAAAATATGAGTTATAACACATTATTAAAATAGTGATTAATGAAGTTGGTTTCCAAATGTTCTTTTAAGTCATGGGCACTTATAACATAAAAATAATTTACTTATGTGTTCTATAGGAGATAAATTTATCCTAAAAGATGATGTATTAAATTAATGAAGTGGTGATTTAAAATATATTAGTCTAGATTATCATTTATGACTAAATAATTTTTTTATAAATAATAAATTATAACCTTGTACTTCTTATTATTGGAAATGTTTTGATATTTTATTCCAAACACGAAAACCAGTCTGTAGTTTTTACCTCATTTGTGTTGTATATAAAATTTGTTATATTTTAGTTCCTAACATTAGTATAACTTCATAAGACATCCACCCAGTATGTCTTAATGATTTAAAATGTCATACCCATTCTTCATTTGGATTGAGATTATCATCTTTGATTGTAGTATTTTTATATTTTATTTATGGATAGTTTAATAGATTTTTCATGTTTACACATCATAGTTATTATTATCATATGATCATGGTGTTATAATAGTTCATAGTGATCATGTTCAATATGAATTAATTTTATTTAATGTTTATTTACTTTATCATGGACCCAGTATACTGTTTTCCCATAGGATACGTTTATAGCTTTCATATAGAACAAGTCTATTTCTATAATGTGAAGAATTTTTATTGTTTTATATAGAGAACATTGTGTGGGTTTTTCTTTAGGTTGATTCTTGATGTTTAGGGATCTTGGGTCCCATTGAGCCCGGTTCTATCTACTACTGTCATGGGTAGTGGGTTCTCCATGGGTTTCAGGTATGTTTTCTTTGGTTTCAATTCTTTTCTTTTTATTTAATTTTGGGGTTTTGGGGGTTTTGAATTTTTGGTGTTTTTGTAGAGTATTTTGGACCTTAGTGTAATCAAGTTAAGTTGATTAGAACCCAAATGAATGAAATTGTCTCAGCTAATATAAATAAAAATATGATAAAATGAATCTAATAAAATGTCCCCAACAAACATGTATCGAACACAACTGAACTAAGATAGAACTTGATCCAAACTAATTATAGGCCATTAATAGGAAGAGTAATTGTTAATTAATTGGAATATACTATTTTTCAATATCATATAGAAACTTGGATATGTTCCCCCTTTCTTACAGGAACTTTATTGGAACCATGGGGAATTTTGGTTCTTATATGTTGGGTGGTGACTTGTTCAATCACAGGATATACATATGTTATAGTTTAGTTTTTATTTTATTTTCATTATCTCATCAGAATCATAGGCCTTTTACCACTTTATAAATATGGAGGGTAGTTATATTCTACAAAGGGGGCTAGATTGGCACTGCAGGCAGCTACACATTTTTCTTTTTATAAGAGGGATATCGGGGTAGTTGAGGGATTAATAGTGTGTTTCATTTTTGTCGACATTTACACAGTGCTGCTTCTATTTATTTTCTTTTCATTCGGAATGGATTTTCGACATATGTTTGGGTCATTCTTAATTTTTTAATATTTTCTACCACTGTTTTTATTAATTTTTTGTTGGAGAAAATTTTCCTAAGTGGTGATTCCCAAACTGAACCTCATGGGAGATTCCAATAGAAAACTGACCTTGAATGATCAAATCACCGACCAAATTTATGGTCTAAACAACTGAACCCAACAAAATTTAACGGGGATAAAAATAAAACATACCTCCAAAAAAATACATTCAAGAACAATCTACTTTTACACTATATCATTATGGTGGAGGGGGATCACATCAAACAACATGATACATAGACCCTCATGTGGAAATTTCCCTAAAATCCCACCATGTTGTCCCTTAAAAAGGGAAAATAAAATAATTACTAAGACAATTATGGTTTTATAAAATAAACATTTTGAAAACAATGGAACCATTAAAATTGAGCTTCTTTCATCTAAAACCAAATGTAAATCATTACACAATTCAATGCTTAGAACATTACATGAATTGGTTATTTTAAAAACTTTCCAAAACTAATTTTAAAACAAATAACACTTGTTTTATAACCAAAAAAATATTAATTATTTCATAATAAGTCAAACACGTCTATTTTTGAAACTGTTTTCAAATCCATTACAATTTTTAAATAAATTCAACTAGGGTAAAATCCCAAACACACTACAAAATTCAATATGGAAATACCCAATATCCATTAATATAACACAATAAAAACAAACTATTTTTATTTTAGATAAAGGAGAGATAAAAAACCTCAGGGGGTATATTTTAATATAGGCCCAAAGAATCACCAATAAAAAACTCAACAGTCCCAGGGAGGAGAGAACCACAACTATCTAACTCCTTGAATAGAGCCTCTTGAGAAACATTTGAAGATAAAAAATAAGCTACTCAATTTCCTTCAAATCATTTATGTAATAGATCAATATCTCGGGTGAGAAAGGAATTTTTAATTGTAGATGTGTAATTTCCCATGGTGTAGAACATAAACCTTTTAGGGATCTCAATATAATCCTTTATTACATCTCAATATCCTCCAATGAAATTTTTTTATAATAACAAATTTTAGGACTGGTAAAAATGTCCTTTGCCTCCGCCCTGAGATAATTAACATCCCTATAAAGAGAACTAAAATCATGAATAATTGATCCAATGTTTTCATGAACAATACCACTCTCCATATATTACCTTGTTTTCATGAACCTTCAATATTTATTTTAAGGGAAGGAAGAGTCCAACTCACCCAATGACTCACCACCTGAGGTCTAAAGATACTTGTGGAGTGCTTAGTAGACATTAAATTCCTAAGACATTGAGATTCATCCAACTGGTTCTGAATACTAACCAGGTACATCACCAAATACATAGTTCTAACTACTACTATCATTATCAAGGGATAGACATTATTCCGTTATTAGTTCCTTTCTTCCTAGGTACTCCAGCAACCCATATCAAGCATGAGTGAATGATCCATAGCCTCTTATTTATTATTATTAGTTTCATCGAACCATTTCTGAAGGAACTCCTTAATGGACATAACAAATGGGTTATATCCAAAGAAGTCCCCTAGAACTCTCCACACATTTAATTCTCATTCACTTTGAAAGAAAATATGTAAAATAGATTCCTCATTCTAAGACATGTATCAAGAGAATTTGGAAGCCAAGTGAATCCCAATATGTTGGACTCACAAGTCAGTGGGAAGAGCTTGATTATGAATCCTCCATAATTGAACGTTAATTTTTTTTGGGATTTTTTTTCACTAAAGAACTCCTACCCACCTGTCACTGGCCTATTGTAACATTGTCACCTTCCTATAAGCCTTTATAGTATTGGTACCCAAATCTATTCCTATGAAAATAAAAGGAGTCATCTATATTAATATACTCAAATACTTTCCTATGAGAGGGATTGATAATAGTATGGATAAATGAGGGGTAAGAACTAGCCTATTTTAAGTAAATATCTGGAACCAAGCCCCTTGGAAAGCTCATGGTTTATCATGTCCAGTTACAATTCTAGAAATTAAGATCTCCCTATCCAAGGGGTTGTAAAGGGGGTTGTGAAATGGGATGTGAAGAGGGTTGTTAAGGGGTTATTGGGGGGATGGATGGGGTTGGGGATGGAGGGGGCTGTGAAAGGGGACTGTAAAGGGGGTTGTGAAGGGGGCTGGAAGGGTCTCTCAAGGGACAGTAGGGGGGCTATGAAGGGGATGTGAAGGTGGATGGAGGGGTTTTTAATGAGGCTATAGGGGTGGATATGAAGGTGGGTGGAGGGGATGTGAAGATGGAATAGGACCTATACCCATGATTTGGAGAATTGTGGGTATATTTTCTATGGTGTTTTAATATATATAGCTATACCCATGGTTCTCCAAACTGTGGGTAAAGATGTGTATGCATGGTTTTGTTTAAACTGTGGGTATAGCATTATTTCTAGGACCTATACCAATAGTTATTTAGAATCTGTGGGTATAGTTATATACCAATGCCTCTGTATCCCACAATTCATTGAACCGTGGGTATAGCCTATAACAATGGTTTGAGGGGCCATGCCCATGATTTCAAACTGTGGGTATAGGTTAGTTTTCTTGTAGTGATATTTTATAAGTTCAATCACATGTTTTGAAAAAAATGATAAAGTGGAACCCATATCAAATAGTTCAGTATCCAAGGAAGAAGAAACATAAATGGTACCTCTCATAGTTGCATGACCCATATCAACTTCTAATGGAAACTCCTCAACTTTGTGAATCTATATAATTTTAGAGGTCTATGTATGGAACCCTAGAGTCTTTAAAGCATATGACTACACCATAGTTCCTCGAGGAATTAAAGATATTATATTAGAGAGAGGAATATATAGAGCTCAAAAAAACATCTGCAATTGGACATGATGCCCACATGAGTTGCAAACCTTTGTAGGCATGGGGAAATATCATTTAGTGTGTCCTGTTTCGGCACACTGAAAATATATCAATCCATTTTCCCCTGATGAAGGATAATGAAGAGAACTATGTGATTCAAAACCACTTTTCCCCTATAAAAATCAATTTTCTTACTTTTAACCTTAAAAAACATCTGGAGCTACCAGATGATGAAATAGAAATTCTTGTCAATCCTATATTATCTACTAGGTGAATCTCTATGATCAATACCCTATAAACCAATTAATCATTATTGGGGAGAATCAACAAAAAGACCTGAGAGAACATATTATCTTGAATATCCATTTCATACATCCAATCCTTAATATTCTCAATAGAAACCACCTCAGAATAAAACATGGGGAGATCAGTGAAATTATTAGTGTACTTCATCACCGAATAATCTAATTTTTAAATATTTAGAAACTCTATTTATTTTTCCATGTTTATAGATTATAGGGAGAAATTCTTGTAAAAAATGGAATTTAATTCATTCTAATATGAGACCTCATGCTTCTTCAACATGGAATATTGAGTACCACCACGTTTTACATAGACCTTGTATCTTAAAGATGATGCATGTTACCTTGACTGAGTTAGGAGTCTCATCAAATTAAAAAATATTCTTTACATTTAAATATTGATCATTTACCTCTCAATGGTCATTCACCCCTTGGAAGGATAATGACTTCATGAGAAAACATTTCTGACTAAGTGTCATGTTCTCATCCCTTTGAGGTTCTTGTTTACTTGAATATGGTTAGGTGCCACACCTTGGTCTATAGCTCAGAACATGTGCCCCAACACTTTGACCAATTTACGATCAACCAGAGGGTTTCCATATTGTGGTTCATTGAAAAAACCATCTAGAGGAATCCCTAGAAGTATTTTAGGAGGAATGGTACTACAAATCAAAATATGGAGAGGTATTATAATATATTATCCAAGAATTATTTCTAGTTCAGATTATCATGAAAAAATATAAATACCAAAAAAATTGAAAAATAAGGATTAGGATTATATCACTTCAAATCCAGAAAGACGCAATTCCCAACAACCTGTGGAAACTCGAGGCTCATTAGGACGATATATGGTAGGACACTTAATCAAAACACAACCCTTATGTTCCCACACTCCTATTTCCTACTAACCAAGACATCGTAATGATTTATATAAAATAAATCCTTAAAATTGACACCAATTTTTCAGGAACCAACCAAGATTACCCAAACAATCCATTACCTGCATGGGGTCATACATGGTTTGATGGGTGTTTCTAATCCCCACGAGTTAGTTACAAGCTCTTGGGAATCACGAACTACCTTTGGGAATGACTTAATCACAAATAACTTGAATAAGTTTGATTAATAAATAGAATATATCCATATGAAAAAAAATCAATGCAACAACAAATAGGTACAGTCATCAATAAAAAAAGATCTAATACATTGAAAAAATCCAATGTAATAAAAATCTACAAAACTGAACTCCATGTGACATGATATCGTCTATAGACTCTCAAAACCTACTAATGAAAAAACTCTTTTTCCTCCCACTAAATCATTTACCTTCCCCACATAAGATATAACAAGAACCACATACACCCAAATTTGTATGTTGGGTGTGAGTAAAAGAGAACAGTAGGATCCCACAAAGTGTTTCATAAGTAAAATTTATAAAATAAACCAATTTTAATCAAAAAAATCAATACAAGTCATGTGATAAGGTTTTTCATAAATCATGGAATAGACACAACCTTTCATAAAATATTAAATCTTGATAATAAATAGGTTTCCCAAGAAATTCAATACACACTGTTGATCCCAGATCAGTGTTAGATCGCTGATGGGGGGGGTGAATAATTTTTCCTTTTACTTTTTACAATTTGTTAATTTTTTAATTTAACCTTTATGGATGGTAAAATCCTTGATCCAATTTTCTTGAGTTATTATACTCTCCTTGAATAATTCTATTAAAAGAGGAACATACTATCTATATTTTTACATGGTTTGGTAATAAGACCTACACCTTACCATGTTGGTTAGATTTTCCAAAATGGATTCCCACCAGTGAATCAATGTGATTACTATTTTATAAAATCTCCCAAAATTCATAACATAAAAAACTACTATAATTCCTGATCCCAATTGATTACAATGTGTCATATTACAATGGGATATTTAGACTCAAATCCCACCAGTGTTATTCATAATGACTCCCACTAATTTAGCTATATATCAAAAATATCTGTTATTTTATACTGGCATCCCACTAGTTCTTTAATGATATTTAAGGTAGACCCACTCTAGGATTATTCTCCTATCTTCCTCTACAAGATTTTTGGATCACACTTACTTATGTACTATCTCAAGAACATCAATAAATTTGATATTGAGAATTCTCTTCAAATTATCGGGTTTATGTGATAACCTTTTTGAAGAATTACATGAATTTCAACTCTTTCTCTCTTCGATAAATAGATTTTTTGGGATTTTAAAAAGATATTCCAATAATGTGTTGAGATTTATCATCAAATGCACACAAATATTTATACACAATTGTGATTTATAATATCTCAATTATTCAATGATTAAAATTCCTTCAATTAAATCCTCATTTATATGTGTTTATAAATAAATGCATTTTCTATTTAATCCATCAAATAATAATACCCAGGGGTGGGTATTATAGTTTAATTCTTATTTTAAACACCCCTAAGACCATGGGTATTATATTTATCATATCACAAGAAAATATCTAAATGAGTATTTATTTTATCCATCTCATTTGAATACGCGTATTGGGTATTTCATTTCTCATATTCATGTAGTGTATATTTAGAAACACCAGAGGAGTTTAGGTATAACCTTATTCTTCTTCACATAGATATTAGAACACCGCATCATGCACTGTATGAATGCATCTTAAAATACTTGAGGGGTTTGAATTTCCTCCTTTTTTCCATCCCACAGTGTAATCAAATACAACTTCTCACATGGAAAAGTATAATCCATGACTGAACCTTCCTTCAGGAATATGAATGTTTCTTACATCATGTAATTAGCTGAATTATCATGTTCTATGTAAGTTAATTCTCCATAAATGTATGAAAACACCTACAGCTCCACATATGTATTCATGCATGGAATACATATCATCATTTCATGCAGACTATAAATACCCGATTTCTCACTTCTCGACTATAATTTCTTCATATTCCTGAAGACTTGGGATCTTATTTATGCATGCTTATTCTTTTTGAATATAAAAAATTTATTATCCTATTCTTCCCATTGTATAATAAAAATATCTATATATTTAAAACACCATAAGGTTTCATGCGTTAATTTCTTCCCGTAGAAAAAAAATACCATGGCCTCTCAGGCGAACATTATAGTCTTTATTTCTTCACTCAAATAATATTCATAAAATTGAGACTAAATTAATATTAGGTTGTAATAATACCTATTAAATAAATATTATATCTTCTTCATCCATGTATTTCTATCACCCGTGGCTTATTGACGATGGATAACCCATAACCTTTTACAAGTTTTCATGTTATCATCAAGTTGGAGTGCTCACATGGATTCCATTAATGACGGTTCTTTGCATTATTTAATGAATTCATGTTTACTCATGGCCTCATATCTTCATAAATTTTGTTATATAATAATAACAGTATCCTAGAGTCGATGATCCACTATTATTACATCTTCTTTGGTGAATTGGAGATTGTTGACAAATAAAATGGTAGGTGACAATGTACGGTGGTAGATGAATGGATCAACTAAAGTGGATCAGATGGATCCCCAAACTTTCATGTATTTTATAGTGGAAGAAAACTAATAGATCTTTTTTTGTACCACATTAAACTTTCTGGAATCTGCTACCACCTCAACCTGGTAGTGTGGGATCAACACCCACTCACACCATACACACCACTCCACCACATGGAACACTGACACCCACTTCCCACAGACATGTGGGCATGCACCATGCACACACTCTTCTTATTTAAGGAACACACATGGCTCAGGAATACCTTATACATGGGAGTGCACTCCTCTTCCTCCCCCCAGATTAGTCTGGGATGGCTCCCTTGGGGATGATGGAACTATGGGTCCCACATGTGGTCATGGTTGAGTTGTCCTTGGCTGATCAATGGGTTGGCCACTCTTTTATTAAATCCACAACTATATTATATATAAAATTTCTATCCAATAAATATAATTATGATATAGTTATCAATCCTCCTTCATGAAAATGTATAATGAGAGATATATGCATAGAATTATTCATTTCATCATGAAAATAAATATTTATATGGTCTTCACTTATAGTAAACAATGTGAAAAAACATTAGCCCATTTTTAAATATTTAATATCACTTTAATCAATCATCACATTTAGTGATACTTAATAAAAATTAGTAAAAAATTTACCTCATCCTTCAAGAAGCAAGATGAAATAATTTACTAAAAACTAATTCAATATCAATTCACCCGATATTTTTATTCCCTCATTTTGAATTTGTTGTCAATACCACCAAACAATTCATTATGTCAATATGTGAGTCTTTATCCCTTTCTTCTCCCCCTTATTGAAAATAAATTTCAATGGATAACTGGAGTCTTCTCATCTCATTTTGTTTCTCAAAATTATGACCTTATCCGTTATAGTAAATTATATCGATCACTTCTAATAGAGATATGATCTCACATAGTTCTCTTAGATAAGATACTTTCGTTAATTAACTTTAAGTCTATGTGGGATAACTCAGTGTCGAAAGCAAGAGATTTACAACCAAGGTTTTATAATCTATCCATAAACAACCATGAATATGAAATCTTACTTAGAAATTTTCAATTGCTCTATTGGGGTTGAAAATAATCATATTTATTAATGAAATGCCAAATCATGAACATAATATATTAGAAAGTTCAAGTGAAAAAGATATTTATCCCCCTTTGTTTTATCATGTCATTAACCAAGAACTCCCCTTCAATTGGTATGATTAATACAGTTGAGAACAAGAAATGAATTTGTGATTCATATTAATCATATTTTAACTTCTATAGATATGAACTAATATTCCATATATTCATTTAACAATTCTTGATAACACCTCATTTTTGTTTCTTCACTCAAGGTGTGTGCTTCCATTATTTTAGATAGTGGATAGTTTCATCAGATAATCTTCATGATTTTCATATTGATGATCCACCACTATGACACATTCTATATATCCTTGAAATCTTATTGATTTTGGAAAATATTTTTATTCTTTTATGGTTTATTTGATGAAAAATAATTACTACAATTATTCACATCCATTTTTTAATCTATAGTGGATGCCTAAGAATCCTTCTTCACCCTTGTTTCTATATTTTAAAAATGAATCTGCACTAGTAATCAAAATAACAATAGTATTGACATATTTATCAGGACTATTGGTTAACTTTTTCAATGAGTTTTGAGTAGATTTATCCTTATATAATCTCAATCTCTTCTTTCCATGTGATTTAGTCTTTTCAAAAATAAGACTTTTATATGATGAATTCTTGGAAGTACTAATTTTCTCAGTATCATGGGAAGTATCAGCTTTTTTTTCCATATTTCCTAGTTTCACCAATAATTCAATAGATTCTAAGATGACTAAAATCTTCTAATCTTCAACTAATTTCATGATTTTTTCCCATTGAATCTTCAACCTCTGACTATCATCATCATGTACCTGATTTTTCCTTCTATAAAAAATTGCTAAGATCTTTGATTATTTTTTCTTTAACATCCATTTTAGCATCATTAACATTCACACACACACACACACACATATATATTATGTATCATTTCCAATACATGGATAATTTTTTGTAAAAACCATTTTTTCCACATCATTTTCACACATACTCCATTGCAATTATTCTTCAAATAATGAATGTATATTATCATAACGTGAGAATATTTTTTTTTCTAGTTCAACCATAGAGAGTTTTTATTTATACATCATTAGATTATCTTTCTTGAATATATCATGTTTAAAGAGAGTTTGTTAATTCTAAACCTTCTTATATACTGCTTCACCCATGGAATCATCTTTTCTAGTTTTTCCAAATCTTCTTTTAGTGTAGTCATAATATTGATTATCACTCTTAGAATGACCAGATTATTTATTAGGAAACTAAAATAAAAATTGAATTATTTGAACATATATAGAGTATATTAAAGGAATTTAACCTTTAAATTATTCATTTTCACTTCTGAACTTTTTGGAAAATATTAATTGTCTATTATTATTCACTAATAATGATTAGATATTTTCAAAGGGAATATCTTATGATATCATTTGTATAGCCAAAATCAGAGTGAGATCATTGAGAGGGAAGGTTTGAATTGGCAATACCTTTTATTTTTACAAATTTATCCTTTTTTAATTCATCTTATGTGGCCAGTTAAATCCTTAATATACTCTTCTTGTATTTCTTAGACTCTCATCAAATAATGATGTCAAAAAAGGAATAGAAAACTAGAATTTTTAAAAGGTTCAGTACCAACACATACTCATTTAAATGTTGGTTATATTTATCAACATGGATTCTCTATAGTAAATAAAAGTGATTACAAGTACAAAAATTTTCCCGAAATTCCAAATAGAAATTACCCATGTAATGCCCAATCACAAATGATTATTATGGTTTATCTCCTGAAAAGTTCTTTAGACTAGCATCCCACCTCTTTTCTTTGTACATAATCTTTTCAGTTAAGGTATTTCATGAAAATATCTATATGTTTACAATGGTATCCCACAATTTCTTCAATGAAATTGAAGGTAGATCCATAGTATGACGATTCTCTATTCTTCCTCCATAAGCTTGAAAGATAACACTTTATTGTCTACTCCCTTAAGAAATTTAGAAGAGACGGTCTTGAGTTTTCTATTCAAATTATTAGTCTCATGTGATTAACTTCTTTAAGAATTACCAATCTTTGAAGAATTTCTCTCTTTGATACAATGAAGTTTTAGGATCTCCAATACATATTTCAACATAGTTTTGTGATTTCTCATTGCCTACATGCACATGTTTATCCAAAAATGTGGTGTATGGGATGCCAATTATTCATTGATTTAAATACCTTCATTTAAATCCTCATTTAAATGTGTTTATAAATAAACACATTTATTATTTCCTTATTGAAATAATAAGAATGTGGGGTGGGTATTATATTGTAATGATTATTTTAAATACCCCTATGACCAATGGATTATATTTATCATCTCAATATAATATATCCAGTTGGGTATTTATTTCATACATCTCAATTAAAAACCCATGTTGGGTAATTATTTTCTCATCTACATACAATGTATATTTAGAAACCCAGAAGGAGTTCAGGTATAACATTCTTGTTCTTCACAGGAATATTAAAACACCCCATCTCACACTGTATGCATGAATTTTTATATAAAAAAGGAGTTTGGGTTTCTTCTTCTTTTATTCTCACACTATAAACAAATACATCCCCTCATATGGAAATGTAGATTCCATTTTTAGCCTTTTATTCAAACATATGAAATCATATTGCATGTATTACACCAGTTAATGCGTACTATAAATACCCTAATTATCACTATCCTCATGTCAATACTTCAAATTCATGAAGACTCATGGTATTATTTATGTGAGCTTATTCATTTTTCACATCAAATCATTGTCCTGTTCTTCACATGGTATAACGAAATGTTGTTTCATATTTAAAACACTTGATGATTTTTTGTCTCTATTTCTTCCCACAACAACCCAAATCACTGTGGCTACTCTGGTGAATGTGGGAGTCTATATTTCTTCATTCAATGAATATTTAGGCAACTAGAACTGCATGAATATTGTTTATTTATCATTCATATATAACAAATTTGACAATTACTTCATCTAGGAATCTTTTTCACCTGCGATTCACTAATGATGGATAACCCAAAATAATATGTGAGTTCACGTGTTCTCCTCACATTAGAGTGATCGCATGCATTCCATTATCACATGATTATCATTAATAAAAAATCATAAGAATCAATCATGTTTGGATAACTGAATAGCCACCTACAAATATGTTTTTAGTTGATTGATGATTATTCTTCGCATTATTGCAAGCGTGAAAATCATAGCATGCATGAATGATGATTTTTGGCCTCATCACTTCATAAATTCAATATTATAATAATCATGGTAGTATTAGGTTAATGATATGTGGTTTTACCATATTAACCAAAAAACTAGAGATCATCGATAAATCCAAAGGTAGGATACGACGTGTAGTAGCAAATATAAGGCACCAATGAAGTGGATCAAAGGTTCCCAAAATGTACATATGTTTTAAGGTGGATGAACATTAAAATATATTTGTATTTTCCAAATTAAACTTACTAAAGTTCATTGCTATGGTATATCAATCAAAGCGTTCCAGTACCACCTTGATCTAGTTGTAGGGGATGAGCACCCAATCACACCGCATACACCATGCCACCATAGGGAATGCTGAAACATGCTACACCATAGGCATATGGGCACATACCATTAACTCTCCCACATGCTTCTCGGATACACAGAGATCAGGTGTTGTTTTGTGCTCCTATGCTTCCCAATGGCTAAGCCCGAGATGACTCCATTAGGCATGGTCAACCTTGGGGTCGTACATATTATTATGGTTGATTAGGACTTGGATTATAAGTTTTTTGGACACTTTTTTAGTAAATACATCATTTTATTACTTAGAAAATTTATAAGTAATAAATATAATTCCAATACAGTTATCAATGAACCTTCATGAAAATATTTAATAAGATAAATAAATATTGAATTCATCACATCATCATGGAAATAAATATTTTCATGGTTTTCACTTGTAGTTAACAATTTTCAAACACTTTATCCCATGTCGTAAACATTTAAGATCATTACAAAAAATATTCCCATTTGGTCTTACTTAATACTATGTATTAAAATACATATTCAATTCATAATTAAGACACCAAGATAAATTAAAATTCTGAAAACTAATGCAATATCAATTCATAGGGGCTTTTCACACACACCAATAAATCATTTCAAGGATAATAAATTAACACATCAAGCCCATATATATAATTAATTTTTGGTCAGTGAGGATCTTATTTACTTTATAGTGATCAGTAGGCCACCTAGTGTTCACATTACCTATGATGAACAGGTCTTGGGGGTAATATGATACTCCCAAAAGTGAATTCATTCAAAAAAATAGGAATCCTTCTACAAGCATTACCCTAATAGAACAAGTCTATGGTTAAAGAGTTCATCTCCATGGATGGATCCCTACCTCACCATCAATCACTTTTGGGTTTAACACAACATTGTAATTAAAGGTCATTTCATATTTTAAACCGCACAAAATATTCTTTAAAAACATTTTTATTAAAAACACTAATAGGAGATTCCATTTTTTATGCATATTTATAACCACCATCTTCTATGAAGGCAATTTTTATGACTTTTAGAAATCATTAGAAATAAAATTTGAAGAGAAAGAATTCATGGTCCACAAGATAAGGACAAGATACAAAACCAATTTCCTTGAAACAGTTTGAATGACCATGACCATGTAAAAATGAAATTCCATGGTGAGATGTGGGCCTTAAAAACCAAGAAGATATCCTAGAATATGAACCCTAAATCATAATTCTGCAAATTTACATGATCTAGAAAAAAAAATTCCAGTGATAATACATACCACCCCAATTCTTGATCAACACACTATGGGGATTCTAGATCCTACAACATCCCTCAATTCCAAAAAAAATCTATGTGGAATTATTATTGTAAACAAATATCAATAGTTCCCACTATTAAAAAACATAACCATTGAGAGAAACATGGGGAACTATAAGAGGATGGAGATCCAAGCAATAAACAAAGATCAAATCACCAAGAGAAGAAAATGGGTTCAATCAATACTTTGATCCACCAAGGTAATTGAGTTGAGAGAGCTAAGAACACCCTAAGAGAGTCTCCAAGTCAAATGGTATGAATTAGGGTGTTTGAGTGATGATATATACATTTCATACTAGGACTAGGTTATTCCCATATTATGGCACTGAGATATAATATATCCTATATGTTTTTGGATTTCATAATCTATCTCACCCATGTTCATTTGGGAGACAAAAACTGAATGTAATTTTTGAAGGTGTTTTACCTAACATCTTGGCGGTGAGGATGGATGATTGACTACCCCCTCTGGAACCACTCTTCTCATGGTAGTATTATATATTTTTATTCTTGGTGGTTATTTTTTCCTATATATATGTGTAGCGGTTTGTAATGGATTTTTTTTATTTCACACATATGTATATCCTGATATAGTATCCAAAGGATTATTATAGGTATGATGTGTATAGGTTTTGATGATTTGAGGTACCTTACATGGTGTATGGGAAATGTTGGTTTGAGGTGAAAAACTTGATGTATGATGCACATCGTACGGGTTGTGGTGGATCCCTAAGACTACTTTTTTACTATATAGAGATTTGATATGGGATGAAGGGATAATGTGGTGCATGATATGCATGTTTTGATATGTTTCATAGGTATTTATGGGTTGTCTTACTTTTAGATAGAGATAGATTAGGTTTTATGAGAGAAAAAATAGTGGGAAGAGGTCATAGGGTACCATTATTGGTTCATTACTATAATATAGGATCTCTTGTATATGATACATGGTGAGATATAGCCATGTTGAGGCTAGGAACATAGTATAAAAATTTAGGAGACATGTTACATTCACTTGTTGTTCATCGAGGTTATTATGCTTTCTTTATCTTTTGCAAGGAAGGATCTTGGGAGGATCCTATAAAGTATACTATTATACTCACCCCACATGTTTATAAACTACTTTTTAGGTGAGCAGGAGTAGGTTGGTGATCATGTTGAATATTACTATGTCATGGTTTTTCTGGCGGAGTTTGGGAAGCATGGTATCTTTTGATTTTACTTTTCAATAACTGTAGTTTATTTTCCATTGAATTAGTTTTTTATGATATTAGATGTATATAATTGGTATTTATTTCATCAATCTTAATAGAAGTTTATTGGTTTATCTATCTAATCTATCTATTTTGAATGTTCTCTTTGAGGGAAATGAATCAATTTTTTATGTTCATTATACCCTCAGTGCTAGTCACCAGGTCGGGGCCTACTCTAGGTTGGACTCGGGTGTCATTATCTCTCTTCCTTCTTTTCCATCACATAAGGGGTACCTTTGGGGGGACAGGGTTATGAAAATTTTCATCATCAAAGACATACAGAAAAATAAATATATTTTTAACCAAATAGAATAATCTCTTAAATGATAACATCACACCAAATAAATAATTATTCAAAATAGTGGGAAATAAAAAAAATATAAATGATATTTGTACTATAATAAGTGTTAAAGGGACTTATAATTAAGGAAATTTCAATAAATTCCATATGATTAATCAATAATCCTTATCATTAATCAATATTCATTACCATTAGTTTTAATGATTTTTATGCATATAAAATTTATTAATATATCATTTTTAAGAAGTTTTTATTTTTTTGAAACAAATATTTTTTAATATAAAAAGTATCTATTATTTGTTTTGTGATATAAAAATCACTGTTATTCCATGCATTATGAATACAATCCCTTATATAGATTTTTAATTAAACAAAATTTTCTAAAATCTCTCCCAAGAATTTTCTTTTTATGGGTTTTCTTAGATAAAACACATTGAATAAAATTTTAGGGACCAATTTAGTATATTTTCTATTTTTATTAAACATCCATGAAATTAAGAACCAAATTTATTTTCATATAAAAATCAAACATACAAATAAAACATTCATATTTCTCATTATATTTAAAATAAGTTTTAAAATATTATTTAAAAAATTTTACATTTTATTTCAAATAAAAAAATGCCATGAAGAAAATTTTGATGACTATTCATATTTTTTAGTCTAAAAACATCAACTATTTGGAAATTTCTTTATCATAATTTTTTGATTTTTTAACTTTAATTGATAAATTATAGCTTTTATAGTTTTTTTCCATATTATTTTTATCATAATGAAGTTATGTCTTCTTTTTTCTTATAATCGATGAGATTAACTAACTATTAGTATGTTTTGAGCAATTATGTTTTTATTTTGTTAGGAGATACATTGATCAAGTTTTTCATTATGTTGTGTGCTTTCCCAGACATGACTAGTTGTTGGTTTATTTTTTTCCTTAATTCATTAAAATATTTTTTATTGAAGGATATTTTCTTGTTTGGTTAAAAAGCCAGTATTTTTATATATTTATTATAACACTTTTTTAGTGGTTTTCATAATGCAATTCATAATTAATATAAAATTCATATTATTATAATATTTTCAAAATTTTCAAAAATTTTAATTTCTAAATATAAAATCTCATTTTCATTCATTTCAACATCCATGATATAAATACACATTTCTACTATTCTATAATCCAATAAAGTTATCATAATTTTTCTAGAGACTTGTACAATTCATCAATGAAATACTATAAAGAAAAACCTAAAAATTAATAAAGTCAGTCCCATGGATCATAATGTATATTACAAAAAAAGAATCAATCTTTTTGGATGAATCCAAAAATCAAGTAAACCCATTTTAACCTTATATTATAAAACTATATTAGTATATATATATATATATATTTAAAATGAAAATATAAAAAGTCCAAATAAATGTAAAATAATATTATATTCAAATATAAACAAATCAATTCTATAAAATGAAATTTAATTTTAATAATAAAAAAACTACTAATCTTTTGAAATTAATTAATTTAAAATAAATTAAATATAAAATTTTTAGGTTATTATGAACTTAATGTTATAGAAGGAATTTAAATTTATTATTTGATAAAATAATATATATATATATATATACGCATATAATTATAGTCCTAAAAAGTGACATGTTCTAGAGGTTCTTTTTCTATCTAACGTACAAACACTGAAGTCAGCATCAGAATAACTAACTAACTCAAATGATTGTCCTCTAGGATAGAATAGTTCTATATTGGGTGTATGCTTGAATAATTTGAAAATTCTCTTGACCACATTTAAATGGGATTCCTTAGAGTTTTCTTGAAAACGATCACACATACACACACTAAACATAATGTTAGGTTAGCTAGAATTTAAGTAGAGTAGGCTTCCATTCATTCCTCTTTAACTTTTTTGATCAAAATATTTTCCATCTTCATCAAAATCCAAAATACAAGTAGTACGCATTGGAGTGTCACTACTTTTAGTGCTATCTAAACCAAAACATTTTAAAAGATCCCTAGTATATTTTATTTTATTTAAAATAATACCATCATTATTTTGAATGTTTCGAAATCCAAGAAAGAATTTTAGTTCACCCATTAAACTCATTTAAAATTCATTTTTCATCATTTAAGAAAATTCAATACATAACGAATTTTTTGAAGATCCAAAGATAATGTCATCTACATAAATTTGATCTACGAAAACATCATTGGAAATTCTTTTCATAAAAATGGTAGGATCAAAAATTCCTTTTATAAAACCATTAGATATAAGAAAAGTACTCAATCTATCATACCAAGCTCTTTGAGCTTCTTTTTTACCATATAATTCTTTTGATAATTTTAAAATATGATTTGGAAAATGAAGATTTATAAAACCAAGGGTTTTCTCAAAAAAGGAATCCTCAGCTATATACCCATTTAGGAATGCACTATTAACATCCATTTGATATAGTTTGAAATTTAGATGTGTATCATATGCAATCAGAATTGTAAATGTAATGAAATGTTTTTTAATTCAAAGATGTATAAGGTCCTATGCGTCCAATTCACTAGATATATTTTGTACCCCTAGACCCCCTCACCTATGTGTGAGTATATTTGTTAAAAAAGGACGATCATATTTGAAGATGTGGACCGTACCAAGTTGAGGTGGAAATCAAGATGGGAGCCGAGAACTATGCACTGAGGGAAAACTTCGATACGAGTCAGATTTCGAATCCGGTATGAATGCCCCTAGGTCAAGATTGATCTGTTATGGATCGATCATAGTTTAATTCGCAAGACCAATTGGATTGCATGATTTACCTTTATGAATTATTATTATTTTATGTGAGTCCATAATTATTGCTTGATCACATAGAATAGTAAACAAGATAAAAATTCATAAATATGTGATGAATGTATTTTAATTGCATGTTTAGTTATGAGCATGACTATCTAGTTTGAACTTATAAATAGAAAAGGATTATATTCATCAATAAATATCAAAATCCCTGAATGATATATTAAGTCTTAATGCCTTCCATTACTCAAATTTGAACAAAACTGGGTGTTTGGGGTGCTCGTCAGGCATAGTTGAGAGTGCCTCTTACTACCGTGGTGTTTTCATGAGAGAACTAGGTCGGATTAACTAAATTTAGTAGTCGAGGATTATCCATAGTTAACTTTCTATCACTTTAGAGGAAATATGTTGAGGGAATCTAGATCAG
Organism: Viscum album; assembly: GCA_963277665.1. Taxonomy (NCBI): domain Eukaryota; kingdom Viridiplantae; phylum Streptophyta; class Magnoliopsida; order Santalales; family Viscaceae; genus Viscum; species Viscum album. The sequence continues at coordinate 1,125,896,682 of OY728121.1, forward strand.
ATTCAAAAATTTGGGACTTTACTCTATAATACAAGGAACCACGAGTCAAGTTGTTGTCCAGTCTAGTGCCTACCTTGAAACCCTCCGAGTTGTGGTGTATCCATAACTTGTAGACTATGAGAGAGGTTTTGAGGATCCTTGGAACTAGAGTACCCAAGAGACAGAGTATTCCGAATCTAATTGTGAGGGATATTAAAATTCACTAAAATAGTGGGAGACATTAAAATGATATGATAATTAATTAATCATAAATGTCAAAAGTTAATCAAGATATAATACTAACTGCTAATGTTTAGATGTTGTAGATTTAAAATGGAAATCACCAACACCATAGGTACATTATCACTGCGATCGATTTTGGATAAAGAAAATAACCTGACCAGTAATAACTTCCACAAGTGGTATAGGCGCTTGTGCATAATACTATACCAAGAAAGGAAGTTATATGTGTTGGAATCCTCAGTTCCTACTGAGCCTCCCCGAGGATTAAGTAAGGCAGAAAAATACGAATGGAAAAATCATATAGAGGATGCACTTGATGTTCAATGCATCATGTTATCATCCATGTCCATCCAATTACATAAAATGCATGATGATGAGTATGACTATAAGATGCTTTAACATCTCCAAGAATTATATCAGGAGAGGGCCAGGCAGGAAAGGTATGAGATCTCAAGTGCCCTATTTAAGTGCAGGCTAGCAGAAGGGCACCAAACTAGTCCTCATGTACTCAAGATGATTGGGTATATTGAGAGGATTGAAGCCCTTGGGTTCAAACTGAACCAAGAGCTAGTAGTGGATCTCATTCTTTCATCTTTACCACCAAGATTCATGACTTTTGTTGTCAATTATAACATGAATGATATGACAAAGTCGCTCTAGGATCTTTTGGATTTAGTTCTCCAAGCTGAAAAGGATATTAAAAATACCAATTCATCTATCCTTATGGTGAACAAAAGAAACAGGGGCAAGGAAAATGGGTCTAAGGCCAATCCAAGTCCAAAGACACCAATGCGTCATCCTACAAAGAATCCAAAGATTCAGAGGTAGAGTAATGAGTAGGAATCTGTCTGCTTTGGATGTAGCAGGAAAGGCCACTGGAAGAAGAATTAAATAGATGTGAAGAAGAAGCAAACTGATGCTTCTACTTTTGGTATTTTTGTCATTGAATGCAATCTATCTTTATCTATAAGTTTGGTACAGGATATGACATGTGGATCACACATTTTTATTCATATACAGGAACCAAGTAGGTTCAAGAAGATTGCAAAAGGTGAAGTGGATCTTCGAGATGTAAATGGTGCAAATATGGAAGTCTTGAAAGTGGGAGACTATCACTTAACCTTGTCAAGTGGTTTGGTTCTAGTTTTAAAAATTTCCATTACGTACCGTATGTAATCAAGAACATAATCTCTGTGTTGATTCTAGACACTATGGGATTTTATTTCTTGTTTGAAAGTAAATGTTGTCTCTTTTATAGGGATAACATCTATTATGGTATGGAACATATTAACAATGGTTTATACATGATGGAACATGAGAACCCCTTAATGGAAATCAATGAAAAAACCATCCAACATGACTCATATATCACCCGCCTATGGAACTTCAGGCTAGGTCATGTAAATGAGAAGTGATTACGAATATTACATCAAGAAGGGTATTTAAACTCGGTATAGTTAGAACCCTTGGATGTATGTCAAGCTTGTTTACAAGGAAAAATGACCAAAGCACCTTTCTCAGGGAAGGGATAAAGAGACAATACAACACTGTAATTAATACATACTGATGTATGTGTTCCATTTACAGTAAAGAAAAGGGTTGGTTTTTCATACTTCATTAATTTTACTAATTACTATAGTAGGTATGGATATATCTACTTAATGTGGTATAAGTCTGATTCCTATCATATATTTAAGGAATACGAAAATGAAGTAGAAAACCAACTTGGTAAGTAGATAAAAGCACTATGCTCAAATCGAGGTGGAGAATATCTTAACCAAGGTTTCATTGATCACTTGAAAAAGTGTGTGATAGTATCCCAACTCACTCCTCCTTATACACCACAATGGAATGGTGTTAGTGAAAGGAGGAATAAGACCTTGCTTGACATGGTCAGATCAATGATGAGTCATCAAACTCTTTTATTATCCTTTTTGGGATACGCTTTGTAGAAAAAGTTATATACCCTTAACCGAGTACCAACTAAAGCTGAAGATGGGATTCCATATGAGTTATGGTATGGAAAGAAACCTAGTCTGACACACATATGTGTATGGGGGTGCGAGGAATTTGTCAAGACTTTACCAAGTGACAACTTAGCATCCAGAACCACAAAGTGCATCTTTATAGGTTATCCTAAGGAAATAAATGGATATAACCTATATAACCCTTTAGATATAAAAGTTATTGTGGAAAGACAAGTTGTATTTCTAGAAAGGGAAGACATTTTTATTGGAAATAGTGGGAGAAATATTGACTTTGATGAAGTTAATTCTCCAGATGAACAAGAGTTGTAAGATGAACAATCTACACAAGATAAAGTGGAAGAAGAAGTTGTTCCTGAGACAAAAATACTACATAGGTCAACACAAGAGGTTAGAGAACCCAAGTGTTATGGTTTTCTTGTCACCAGTCAGGTGACACGTTAGTCAATGAGGATGATGAACGTATAACCCACAAGGAAGTAGTAGAAGGCAAAGATGTTTCTAAATGGAAAGACTCCATGCATTATGAGATGGAGTCCATGTACCAAAATCTAGTTTGGATTTTTGTAGACCCTACAACTAATGTAAATCTCATTGGATGAAAATGTGTATTTAAAAAGAAGCTGGACATGGATAGTGATGTTAATAACTTTAAAGTAATATTGGTTGCTAAGGGTTTTAGGCAACATCAAGGCATCAACTATGATGAAACCTTATCACCAGTAGCAATTCTTAAACCCATCAGAATATTGCTTGCAATAACATCCTTTCATGATTACAAAATTTAGAAAATGGATGTCAAAACTTCTTTTCTAAATGGGAAGTTGGTTGAAGATATCTATATGACTCAACCTAAAGGGTTCGTCAAGTCAAAGAACTCCAATAATGTATGAAAGCTGCAGATATCCATTTATGGGTTGAAGCAAGCATCACAATCATGGAATGTTTGTTTTAATGAGGCCATAAGAGAATTTGGTTTTGTCAAAAATGAAATCGAGCATTGTGTCTATACAAATATTTAATTGAATTACATCATTTTCCTAGTGTTATATGTTTATGACATATTAATTATGGGAAATGAGGAGTAAGTCTTACAGTTAGTTAAGACTTGGTTAAACGAATGCTTCTCTATGAAAGAATTAGGTGAAGCAGCCCACATTCTAGGGATAAAGATCTATCAAGATAGATCTCAAAGGTTGATTTGGATAAGTCAAAGTACATATATTGACAAGGTACTCAAAAGGTACTATATGGAAAAATCCAAGAGAGGATTATTGCCTATGTCACATGGTATAAATATCTCCAAGAAAATGGGTCCACAAACATAGGAGGAGATTGAAAAAATGAGTAGAATCCCTTATGCCTCGGAAGTGGGTTCTATCATGTATGTCATGCTATGTACTAGGTTTGATATCACTATTTCTTTAAGCATGGTGGGTAGATATCAAGCCAATCTAGGAGAGATGCATTGGGCATCTATTAAAACTATCCTAAATTATGTGAGTCATATAAAGGATATGTTCCTGGTGTATGGAGGAGATGAGGAACTAGTAGTGAGAGGATACACTGATTCTAGTTTCCAAACAGATCATGATGATCTGAAATTGCAGTCAGGCTACATATTTTTCCAGAATGGGGGTGTAGTGAGCTGGAGAAGCTCAAAGAAAGCTATTGTTACTGATTCTATAGCAGAGTCCAAATATATTTCAACTTACGATCCACCAAAGGAAGTAGTCTGGATACGTAGCTTTATCTCAGACATTGGTATTGTGCCTAGCAGTGCAGACCCTATTCCAATATATTGTGATAATACTATTGTAGTGGTGTTATCCCAGGAGCCCAGGTCTCACTAGAGGACAAAGCATATTCTTTAGAAGTTTCATCTCTTGAGGTATTTTACTCAAATAGCTGAATTCACATTTAGTGGAGTAGCCATAGAGGACAACATAGAAGACCCCATGACTAAAGTAATTTCTTAGGAGAAGCATGATTCTCATGTGAGAGCTGGCGGATTGAGACTTGTTAGCAGTTGGCTCTAGTGCAAGTGGGATTGTTGAAAGTGGGTGATCTAGAACCAACTTGTGTTATACTTTTCATACCACAACATGTATGCAGTTTGTCATATATACATGTGTTTATCTTTCGATAATAGTTTATATAATTTTGCATCCACTTTGTTTATGGAAATGTCCTTAGATTACATGTCGTGTCAAGGGGTTATAGCAGATCGTAGGCTATAGTGAGAACCTCGAGATGCCATGACAATAATCTTGAAGTAATTTCCTATGGTCCAGTTACATCATTCTAAAATAACATAGATGATGTGCAAATATCAAGTGCTGGGGGCTCATAATCATTGAGACTTCTTCTCATGAAGTTTGTACTTGATGATCTCTAGTAGTTGAGATCATGAGGATTAACCCGCATAATAGGAACACCACGTGTTTCAGGTTTCATTGGTCATTCCTATCTACAGACATGTGTAATGGTCTCTAGGATTGAGATCATTTTCAATGTATGTAATTTAATTTCATACTTTGATGTAAGGAAAAACCATGGTAATGAAGTCGTGGCAAGGTAGTTTGTGTTGGGTACATCATTGGTTACATGACATTGATTAAATGATCAAGATAGGATTTGTCACTTCCATGTTGAGGAAGAGATATCTCGGGCCTGGTTTATTAGGATAGTAGTACCTTCATTAAATCCATGTCCATGGTAGTGGAAGGTAAGACCATCCAGACAGATCAAAAAATAAAATAAAGCAAGATAAAGGATGATGACACTACTGTCCATTCTGCTTTATTGAGATATTGATGATTAAGATATTATAATACAAAGACCATGTTCATAGGAAGGTAGTTGTTTATTTAACTTAACTTTATCTATATAGGGTCCTTGATGGGTTTCTAGACCCCGCTCAGGGTTGTAGAAGAGTATCATGATTTCTTTCTAGAGGAGTTTCTAGCATTACCCCATCGATGAGAGATTGAGTTTGGGGTTGAGCTATAACCAGGAGTTTCACCTATCTCGATGTATCCATATAGGATGTCACCTTATGATTTGTGAGATCTATGAGTATAGCTCGATGATCTGTTTGACCACAGTTTTGTTCAGCCAAGTGTGTAACCTTAGGGTGCACCACTTTTGATTGTGAAGAAGGTTGAAGGTAGTTTTCATCTTTGTATTGATTATCGTCGCTTGAATAAAGTGATAGTGAAGAACCATTATCCTCTTTTGCAGATTGATGATTTATTCGATAAATTGAAAGGAGAAAGTTGGTTCTAAAAAATTGATTTACGCTCAAGATATCATCAGATTTGGGTGGAGGATGAAGATATTCAAAAGACTACTCTTCATTGTCATTATGGACATTATGAGTTCATTGTGATGTCATTCAGTGTGACGAATAACCTTATTTGTTCAAGGTGTTGATGAGCATGGTGTTTAGATAATTCTTGGATAATTTCATGGGGGGTTTTATCGATGAAATCTTTGTGTACTCCACATCTGAGGAGGAACATGTAGAGAATTTTCATATCATTTTGGGATTTTTTCATTCTGAGAAATTGTTTGGGAAGTGGTTGAAGGGTAAGTTATGGTCTTGTGAAGTCTGTTTCTTGGGGCATGATATATCCCAATGGGGAGTATCTGTGGTTCCTTCAAAGATAGAGGCGGTTTTGTCTTGGGTGGCCCCCAAGATAGTGGTAGAGGTACAGAGTTTCCTTGGTCTTATAGGATATTACAGGAGGTTTTTAGTCAATTTATCTTTTGGTTGTGAATCCTCTGACAACCTTGACCTAGAAGGATCAAAAATTCTTATGGACTGAACATTATTATACAGCTTTTGAGTACCTAAATGAGAAGTTGGTCAGCACTCCAGTTCTCTGTTTTCTAGCTGAGGGAGTTCAGTTTGAGGTTTTTTGTGATGTCTTGCATCTTGGCCTGGGCTATGTTCTGATGCTTCAAAAATCAGTTGTTTCTTATAAGCCTCGACAGTTATGTATCCATGGGTGTAACTATGTCACCCATGATCTCAAGTTGGTAGGAGTGGTGTTTTGTTTTCATTTAAGTTGTGGTGACATTACCTCATCAGTGGCCGTTTTTTTGTTTTTACTGATGATAAGAGCATGAGGTATGTCTTCTACCAATGTGACTTGAACTTACTTCGATGTCGTTGGGTTGAATTTTTGCAGGATAATGACTTTGATATTTCATATATGCTAGAAAAGGGAAATGTTATAGCTGATGCACTAAGTAAGAAGTCGCGTAGTGATGTCGTACATGAATTAAGGGTTTCCTGAAGAGTGATATAGGAACTCTCAGTGATGCATCTAGATATGGGAGAGGTTGGGGGAAGAGGTTTTATTTTCCATATGACAGTACAATCTTCTTTGGTGTAGCAGGGGGAGGATTCCCAATTGGGGGATTCTGAGGTGGAGGTCTATAGGGATCAAGTTGTTTTTGGTGATTAACCTGATATTTAGTCTGAGGATGGATAGTATCAGGTGTTGTTTTATGGGAAGTATTTTTTTCCTTTCACAATGCATCATATGGTTTTCCATGAGTTCCATAGTTCACCTTTGTTTGTACATCTTGTTGTGAAAAATATGTACCAAGCATTGAGAGGTCAGTTTTTGTGGCTTGAGTTAAAGTATGTAATTGAAAAGTTTGTTTCTTGATGTTTGGTCAGCCAGAAGCTAAACGTTGAGCACCGTATTCTTAGTGGTTTTCTTCAGTCGTTAGATGTTTCCCAATGGAAGTGGGAGAACATATCGATGGACTTTGTTACCAGTTTTACCTCAATCTTAGGGATGCTATGATGTTATATAGTTGATAGTGGATCGTTTGATAAAATTATCCCACTTTATAGCGATTAGGGAGTTGATCTAAGTGGAGGTTCCATCAAGGAAATATCTAGAGGAGGTGGTGTGACTCCACAGAGTCCCTAGGATGATCATTTTTTTATCGGGATCCTCTGGATGTGGAGAGGTCTTCAACATGATTTTGGTTCTCGATTATGCCTAAGCACTAATTTTTATTCATATATGGATGGTCAGACAGATTGGAACATCTAGACTCTTGAAGACGTGTTGTACTCTTGTGCCTTGAATTTTGGAGGTTTGTGGATGAGGCACATTCCCTTGGTCGAGTTTTCTTACAATAACAGTTTTCACTCCACCGTTGATATGGTACTGTTTGAAGATTTGTGATACCGACCCTTTCGTTCTCCATTGTTCTAGAATGGAGTCGGAGAGACAGTAATTCTCATGTTGGATCTAGTATAGAGTATAATAGAGATGGTTCAAGTAATTCATGAGAGGATGAAGGTGGTGCAGGATCGTTAGAAATCCTAAACAGGTCATAGGAGGAGACCTATGGAGTTTGGATTTAGAGATCATGTGTTCCTGAAGGTGACTCCTCATCTTGGGTAGCAAAGGTTTGGTCGTGGGAGTAATCTTTCTCCCCAGTTTCTTGGGTATTTCTAGGTATTGGCTCATGTTGGAGTCATGGAATATCATATAGCACTCCCCCCAAAGATGAGTAGGATACATGATGTTTTTCACTTGTCGTAGCTCCATCGTTATCTTTATGATGACTCTCATGTCATCGATCAGGGAGATATCAATATTGACAATGATGCAACCTTTGAGGAGCAGCTTGTGGAAATCAAATACTACCAAGAGTATGTGTTGGTCGGGCGTGTTATTCCCTGGGTTTGTGTCTTGTGGCGGTACAGTGGCGTGGAGGAGAGTACCTCAGAACATGTGTCACAGATGCTCACTCAGTACCCCAAGTTGTTTTATGTTTAGATCCTATCTTGTAACATTATTCTCTTGTGAATGTTGATCTTTCTGGTTTATGAGATGGTTTCCTCTTGTTTCTTATTGTGGATTTACTCTCGTTTGAGTAGTATCTCCCCCGATAGAGTGTTTAGGAGCTAGTTGTGGTTGTTGCGTGGTTTTTTACTTGTTCCTTTGATTAGGTGATAGAACCTATGAGATGGTGAGATCCTTGAGAGGTATCTCATAGGGTGAATATTTGAATTATCCATTTTCATTTCTTTCTGGTTTTGTTTGGATTCTCAAGGAAAATAAATTTTTGATAGGTATCTAACGTAAGGGCCTAGATCCATGTGGACTAACCATTTGCATGTTTCTAAGGCTCATGGTGCTGATAGGAGGCTTGGAAGTGGTTTGGAGGGGTTTAGATGTAAAATAATGGAAGAAGGGTGAATACACATTTTGTAAAGCTTACACGCCATGTAAGTGTGGTTCATGGCTTGTTAAGGTTGGTTCATAGGATGTTACACGATGTGTGTATTTTTGGGGTTAAATAATAAAAATCAGTTTGCTTTTCGACAAGATCTGACCCCCGTCATTTACATGACCTGTAAATGGATTATATGACGTGTAAATCTCATGCGTAGCACTTTTATAATTTTTTTCAACCGCCCAGGTTTCGCACACCCAATGGATGCTCCCATTTTCCAGCATTCAGCGACTCCTCCCTTCAGTATTTTGAGATCCCTTCAGCATGAATCAATCATTGGGATTTTTTCTTTGATCTGTGGTGACCTGAGTTAATCCAAAGTGTGTTCCTTTGTTTTCTAGAGATTTCTCCCGATTTGATCTTGCTTCATCCTATATATTATTATAATGCGATGGAGGATGATGTTCCATGTTTCTAATGGGGGTTTCTTGGTTGTTTTTGGTGTGGTTGTGTCACAGTCTCCTCGGATGGATGCAGTTATTGCGGGAGAGGTGATCGGAGATCCATAACATAGTTTGTTCTCATGCGAAGAAAGTTGAAAGATTTTGAGGTATGAGATTCATTGCTTATAATTTTATTTACGTGCAATCATAAATTGATCATGGTTTATCCCTTTGAATTGAAATTAATTTTACTTGATAATTATTGAACCAGATTAAGAAATTGGATAGCGATCTCATGTTGTTGATGTTGTTGTTTTATACCTGATAGTGGTTTTCCTCTTGTTTTTCTAGATAGTTTCATATTTATGTCATGCTTTGTTAGCACGTTTGTTTATTCTTTAGATTATAATGTTGTTCTTGATGGAAAATTGGTAAAGAACATAAATATAGAATTAATTGATAATTAATTGTCTTAACAAATTAAAAAAGAGGTGTGTTTGTAATCCGAAGGTTAATGTAATTTGATGATAATCAAATTGATGCAATGCACATGTTTAATTGAAACTGATCTTCCATATGATTAATGGAATTGATAGATAATGTGAAGCATTTTTATGCTTTATGATAATAATTGAAAATTCGTGTTAATTAAGAATTATACTTCTCTTGGTTTGTTGAAACCAGAATAAATTCTAAGAGCATGTTTTTCCTTTGATAGCTTGTTATAACTTGATGCCTTAGACTGCTCATAGTCGGAACCTGTTGATAAATGAATCGGTTAATTCAAGATGGAATAAGAATCAGTTGTGTGATAAAAAAAAATTTCTAGGGCCTGAGTTAACTATTTTCTTTAGAAGGTCGAGTGCCTTGTTTTGGAGCCGTGAGAGCTCGTTTTCATATGGAGGTGGAAAGCCTTGTTTTGAGGGCCTAGTTTTTAAGTTGATTATTCTTGTTTGTTTCATGTTGCTTTGTGATGTTCTTTGGATATGATCCTTGTGATATGAGCCTGGTATGGCTGATCCTAGAGGGTTGTGTGTTATAGGGGTAGAGAGGCCCAGATGTGATGTGAGTCTAGGATAGCAGAACCTGGGATGGTTGTTGTGATATATGTGCGGGGAGACCTAGATGATGTGGCAGCAGATGATGCATGTGTTGGCGAGATACATTGGTATACGCATGTGGGAGTTCGGGGAGGCACTGGAGGTGATGTAACAAATTAAAGTTGGGTTTACCCATTGATGAGATGTTGGGATCTTTTATGCTCACTTTTGAATCTATTTAATGGTTGATGTTCGGGTTACTTGTTTTATCTGCATTCCTTTCCCTACTGCTTGTGGTAGCTGGAGGTGCTTGGTTTCATGTTTCCTCTTAGTGGTAGCATAAGATAGTTTTCCAAGAGTGCCTGAATATAGAACGATGCTATTAATAAATAAAATTTTAACCCACAGGGTTGGTTGATGATGGAATGAAAATGCTAAAAGATGTTAATATTGATAAACCATTTACTTGGTTAGGATTATTCCTGGAGGTCATGGACTTTACTCTAATATTTAACATAATGTATTGAAATGTAATGTAATGTGGAATAATATTAATGGTTAATTAATGGATAATGAATTAATTAATGGGAATAAATGGTTTAAAAAGAAAAGAAGAAATTAATTTATCTCTTTTATTTGAATGTGTTCTTATAGGATATCTCATCTTAGTAGTGGAAGTCGGGAGTCTAAGGGATGTTAGCTGTAGTTGAGTCTAAGACTAGGTTATTCCCATAGTGTGGTTGTGAGATATATTATATCATATATATTCTCGGATTTCATACACTGTCTCACCCATATGATTTAGGGAAACTGATACCCAGTGGCTTTTGGGAGGGTGTTTTCCCCAACATCCCGATGGGAGGATGGATGAATGACTATCCCCTCTGGTCTCGCTCTCTTCTCTTGGGAGTTACTTGTGCATGTATTCATGACAGTTAGTTTTCCCATATATGTTTTTAAAGGTTTGTGATGGCTTGTAGTAATTTCAAACACATTTATTACTTGATATAGTATCCAAAGGATTATTATAGGTATGACAGTTATAGGATATAATGGATTGAGGTACTTATTCGATGTATGATATGTAATGTCTTGAGGTATAATACGTGATGTTTGATATATGACATACGAGTTATGGTGGCTCCCAAAAAGTACTTGGTTAATATATATGTATATGTGGATGGGATGATGTGGTTAAGTGATGCACGAGGTGCATGTGGTGGTGCCTTGCCCAGGTGTTTTCGGGCTGACTTACTTTTAGAGAGAGATTCTTAGGACATGTGATGTTGGGATAGAGCGACAAACCAGTGGGAAAGAAAGATCAGGGTACCATTAATTTTCATTATTATATTATTTGTTCTCTTGTATGTGATACTTGGTGATAGATATCCATGGTGAGGCTGGGAACCTAGTATACCTATTTAGGTGATGAGTTAGTTTCACTGTTGTTCATCAAGATTTAGTATGCTTTCTTTATCTCTTGCATGAGAGGATCTGGGGAGTATCCTACTGAGTATATTTTAATTATCACCCTACGTATGTATAAAATGTTTTTCTGATCAACCGGAGCAGGTTGGTGATCGGGATGAATATTACTGGCTCGGGGTTTAGCGGGAGCTATTCAGGCTTCATGGTCGTTGTCGTCTTTACCTATTTGGTACCTGTAGTTTTCCTTTTAGTTGTTTAGTATTGTATGACATTTAATGTTTTAACATAGGTTTTATTATGTATATATATATGTCTGAGTAATTATTGGTTGTTTTATCCTTATTATCTCTATCTTCTGCATGTTTCTCTTAGAAGGTAATGCCTCTCATACGCATGTTTATGATACCCTCGGTGCTAGTCGCCTACCTGGGGCCAACTGGAGGGGAGACTCGAATAGTCACTATCTCTACCCCTCATTGTGGTATCTTTGTGGGGGGTGGGGTCGTGAAAATTGGTATTGTTGAATATGACAGGCTGAATCATAATCAATCATATTTTACCATTAAGTGTTGTATCGTAATTACTCTATGATCCCTTGTTTTTTATAAACCCTAAATTAAATCATATCCTATGATATCACATATTGTATGATACGACACAGAAAAAAATTTCGAGTTCTCATAATATCGTACCATACGATGTCTTCCATCTATACACTACGACTAAAAAAACAGAAGAAACCCTTTGTACTGTACATTATGATATTAATATATATGAATTATGATATGTATTTCTTAAAAAACCAGTAGATTAAACATGGTAACTTATTTAAGAACGGGACTTTGATACCACTGACGGGTTATAGGGGATCACCCTATGATCTTTAGAAATAGAAACAACCCATAACATGGCCCAATATATCTTTAAGAATTCAAACATGTAAAAATAAAAAATGAACAATGTACCTAAAATGCAATAACAACAACCTCCATCATCCTTCTTAGAGGGAGAATTCTTGATGAAAATCATGAAGAAGCAAATGACTGCTTCTTGCCTTTGAGAGATTACACCAGCCCTTGAATCCCAGTTCATAATTTAATTATTCTCATATGATCGAAGGGGTGATAGCTCCTTCACTATGTAGTGATCTATGAGGCTACAAGGAAATAGATTTCATATAAATCTTTGGGCGAAGTTGATTATTTTCACCACATTCACTTACTTCACTTCGCCTCACCCAATGGGAGAGATAACATCCATTTATATAGCCATCCCTAATGCTCCTCCTTATATGATAAACACATCAAGAATATGTAACGCATCGAATGCATTACTACCCATTGGAGGATCCATTAAACCCATTCAATAAACATGAATGTTGAGTTTAATCTATTCATAACAGATTGGACCGAAGGAAACCATGCGGGAGAATCGTCGCAGGTGCATGCATCCCATGCATGAAAATCATAAGCCAATTGTAGCTTATGATATAGGTAATAGAAGAATATTGTGCTTATTTTATGATACACACATATTGTAAGGTGTGATATGCATCACATGCATATCACCCAATACAATTCAGACAATTGTAAGATATGATTTAGCCTGATTTTAGTTCATATCCAATATAATATACATCACATGTATATTAAATTCCTAAATATTGAATCTCATGAAATAATTATTATCTCATGATTTATTCCATTATATATGCATGCATCTAACAATTTAATTTTTCAATCTCTATTTCATTCATCAAATTAATATGTTCACACCACATTAATATGCAACACGTTACAAAACCCACAATTCGTGTAATTTTCCAAAAAATAGAGGTTAAACATATTCACACATATCCAAATGCATCATATTCACACGGTGCATGAACTTTTCATGTAAGGTTTAGAATTATATGAAATTAATAATCCTCACATGGGTAAACCTGGAGCCACATATAGCTAACCCCAACCTTTCTAAAACAAGGCATAAGTCTCCAGACCAATGGGAAGTCTTATCCAAAGTTACTCTACCAAGTGATACTTTACCCAAGAGATTCTAATTCATCATAAATCTAATACATAGTATGTATAAACTATATTCAACAACTAAATTCACGCTAATAACTTTATTAAAAAAATTATGTCAAGACAGATAAAAACTAAATCATATGTCATCATACCTAGCATGTAATGCAAGACATGAAAAATTATAAGAAGCTGTTTATCACATAAATTAAAACATACATAAAATTCACATTTCATAAACAATTTATAGACATGGATATTAAAAAGGAATAAACAAATAAATAAACATTTTATTTATTTTCCAAACATGAGATATATATATATTAACATTTAATATTTAACTTAGGAATGAAAATATCCTAGTAGCAATGCTTAACATTTATTTTTATAAACAATTTATAAACTATAAGAAAACAAGCCAGAATATTAAATTTCTTTATTTTAGGATTGAATTGTATTTTACGAAAATAGGGGTACTATCAATCATAATCCGAAATTGATATAGGTGATTACAATAAGCATTGTCGTAAGGTGGATATCGTATTTGACAATATATACTATATCATCATTATGAAACGATGCTCTTTTTTGTAATACGAAACCACAGTTTATGTTATGGTATAACCTATGTTGCATCGCCACCACAAATTAAATTATCTCATAACTAAATGTAAGAAACCCCATTATGGGTTACATTATCACATAACGTAACATTAGGGACCTAGCGCAAACTACATTATCTCATAATGTAATACCAAGGTCTTTCTTGAGATTATGTTATAACATAACGTAATGTTAAACAAAAGCAACACACATTATGTTATCCTATATCATAATTTCAAGTAGAGGTACCACACATTACGTTTTCCTATGACTTAATGTTGGGAAACAAAATTTGACAATCCAACAGCTGACACTTATACATGCTATATCATACACTATGATATGACCTCAAGAAGATTACAATATACATGTTATTTATGAAAATAGTAAATGAACATGTTGATTCCTTGATGAATGTGGTTCTAATACCACTGATGAGTTTTGGAGGATTATTATATGATCAATGCAATGAAATAAACCCATATGTTTTTGATCTATCATCAGTAGAACCAACAAGTAATATGAACATAAATAAAGCTGGCATACATGAAATACGATGAATACCTTTTTAGCGATCAATGGAGTACACATAATTGAGATCATCGAGTGAAAACCAAATGATTATCGCCTCCACAGGTCATACACTAGCCACTAGGATCCTCATATGCTACGAGATGACCCCCAAACATCAAAGGTGTGCTAGAACCTTTTCTATGAAGATGAATGGTGAACTGACCCAAAGAGAGTCTTCATTATGGTTTGTAAGTGTCACACTCTTCCAACAGGGGGATCGGATCCCTTTATATAGGCTCCATTCATTTAATTAAGGTAGTTGTGCATCAATTGTTATCTCATGGCATCCCTTAAACGTTACACATGGGGCATACCCATTGGAATCTCATAATCATTTGAACTTTTCAAAGGATTATGTGTATCCATAAACGAATCAACCTATTGATTAATAATCAAAGGAAAACCATGGGGTAGATGTGATGATAACCATTCACTCAATATCAAATATATCATATTATTCATGAGACAATGTGTAATATCCCACCCCTCCCCATTGGCTAGAGAAGGTAGAGGAACATTACTTGTCTTTTCGAGACATCCTTGAGACGCTAAAGGCTGACAATAAATGTCAAGAGATTCATTTATAATTGGGGGTTTACTTTACCTTTGAAAATAAAACAACCAACCAAACATGCCATAATAAAATAAACCACTACATGATGTATAATATCAAAGAAAGACAACTCAAGTATACTAACAAAACTCAAAGACAACCATAACTCCAAAGCTCCAACGTGCTCCAACATCCACTCTACAAAACAGCCCAAGTACCACTAATCACCACTAGAGAAGTATGATACATTACCTTTTCCCATGTCCCGATAAACAATATTGGAAAAAGTACCAATGTATCAAAGAAAGGGTGAGTAAAGAAACTTGGTAAGATTTCCCCAAATGACTTCCCTACTCACACCATTAGGATAGAAAATGTTAGAACATTTATATAAAACAATTTATATAAAACCTTTAAAACAATTTATATCAAAACCAAAACGATTTCTAAGAAAAATATTTTTCCAAACCAAAACTGTTTTCCATGAAAAGAAACCAAGCATGTTCCTCAAAACCATTTGACATATCCCATTCCAATCCCCAAACCCACACATCCACACATACATGTTTCATTATAACAGTTCCATACTCATGAATTGTTTTCATCGATCTACCAAGTCATTACAAGGTAATTAATTATCATGTTCCATTACACCTTTGGAACCGAGCATAAGGACATATTTCAACCTGACCTCATAATACAATATGAACACACACCACCAAGTGTGCCCAACATCCATGCTAATACAATCACTCCAAAACCATTTCAATGTTAAAACCCTTTGAATAAAATAAAATTTTTATAGAAACCATTTTTCCATAAATCAAACCAAGCTAACATTTTAAAATCAACATTTTAAAATCATTTGTCCAAGCACTTTTCAAATCAATTCCACAATTTCACACAAATCTATAAATAATAACTAAATAAGGTTTCTACCATGCTTTGCACACCAATTTCATAATCAATTTCAATCAATTTGAAAATAAGACTTCATATTCTAAATAGAGAAGTCAAGAGTGAATCCACCTACCTCATAAATTTAGTGAAAATGATAAAAGTCACTAAAAATATCCATGAAACCGGGTCAAATTTTCAAAAACCCATGTTAGATCTTTTTTCCAAACAACAACAACGCCAAATATAGTCATATTTGGCATCAAAAATATTACATCTATCTATAACAGAACTAGATCTAAGAAACTGAGAGAGGGGGAGAAGTATATATATGGAAAATCATGAATAACTACAAAGAATGATGCCTTACTGTGAGAATCCAACTTCAACGCACTAAGATAAGTCTTCGGATCACCTCTGGGTCATTTTGAGAAGCCTCCTTAGCCTTTGAGATGAATAAATCCCAAGATAGTGTCAATTTGGGGGAAAATGAGGGGTTAAAACAAATTTCTAACCAAGATCCACTTTTGTGGATCTAGTTTTTAAATCATGCATGGTTAGCCACACGGTTTGGAAAATCGTGCGCTAACCGTGCATCAGACACTACCTCAAGGATGAGCCGCGCATGGTTGGCTCGCACGGTAAGAAAATCGCATGTCAACCGTTCAAAATCCCACTGTCTCAAAAAGAATAGTTTCTCATTTGATGTCACATGGTTTGGAAAAACTGTGTGTTTCTCGTGCACCTTCCCCTTAGCCCCTGTCTCAAAATGCACTGTTTCCTGTAGTTGTTGCAAAGTTTTCCCAAACCGTGCACCAACCGTTCACCCTTAGAAAATCCCCCAAAAAAATTCCAAACTCTCCCAAACTTCCCCCAAACACTTTATGTACCTAAAAAGCATAAATAAAGGGTTACTTAATTGAAACTAGGGGTGCTACATTCTCCCCACCATTGGATTTTCCATACCAAGAAAGTAGAAAACCATAATTTCCCTGAAAGAGTTCCGGCCATTGCTCATTCATTTCCTCCTCTCATTCCCAAGTCTCTTCCTGAATCTGACCATATTGCCACAAAAACTGCACTAGACCGATGCTTTTTCCACACAAGACATTCTCTTGTGTATCCAAAATTTGTAATAGGATATGGACCAAAGAAGCATCTGGCTCTGGGTCAACATGATCTCATCGAATCACATGGTAAGGATTAGGATGAAACTTTTTCAACAAATATACATGAAACACATTATAAACAGCACTGAACCATGGTGGTAATGTCAATCAATATTCCACCTCACCAACCAGTTCAAGTATCAAAAAATTGTATATGTATCAAGGAGATAACTTACCTTGCTTCCCAAAACAATGATTTCCAAGCCTTGGAGAGATCCTCAAGAACACATGATCACTCACCGCAAATGACAACAGTCATCGACGATGATCCGCATAATATTTCTAACGACTTTGTGTCGTCTCCATCTGTTTTCTGATCAACTGAATGTTCTTCATTGTCTCTTAGACAAGGCTTAGCCCAACTAGTAAATTCTCACATGTTTCTACCCAACAAATTGGATAACGATAAGGTCTCCCATACAATGCTTTAAAAGTATCCATATGTGTCGAGACTTGATAATTGTTGTTATATGAAAACTCTACCAATGACACATGATCTTTCCATAAGCCACCAAAATCCATTACACAAACCCACAACATGTACTATAATGTTTGTATCATCTGTTCGGATTGGTCATCTGTCTGAGGATGATATGTTGTACTCATAGTCAACTGAGTTCTAAAGGATTTCTATAAGGGTTTTCAGAACTGAGATGTAAACCTAGGATCTCCTTCTGAAACTGTTGAAACTAGTATACCATGTGTCTTTACCACTTCTCAAATATAGATTTTTGAAAAGTCCTCCACCGTATGATATTCATGAATAGGGATGAAATGAGCCAACTTTGTGATCTGATCCACTATCACACATGTGCCATCATGTTTCCAAACCATTCTTGGGAGACCTATTACAAAATCCATACTTATCTGCACCCATTTCCAAACTAGAATATGTAAAGACTGAAACATACCTACTGGTCGTTGATGCTATTCCTTAACTTGCTGACAAGTCAATTATCTTGAAACAAACTCAACCACCTTCCCTTTCATACCAACCCACAAAAATTGTGATTTCAACACTTTATATATCTTCTGTATTCTAGGATGAACAATCCATATTGAATGGTGGTAAGCATCAACAAGATGTTTCTGACAAGCCATAGGTACAACCATCCAATTTCTGAACCACAACACTAAACTCTCATCTAGCGTACATCCCTCAATGGTCTCCCCTCCATTGAATTTTGACCTCATAGAAATGCATTCTGGATCGGATGTTTGTGCCTTCCTAACCATCTTCACCAAATCAGGAACAGACGAAACTAGAAAGAAAATTACTACATCACCTCAGTCTTCACATTCCAAATGCATTCCGGCTAGAACCGAAATCAACTTTCACTCATCTGAAACTTCTTTTACCAACTGAGCATATAACTTTTTGCTTAATGCATCAGCCACAAAATTTACTTTTATCGGGGTATACATCAGGTCAAAGTCAAAATTTTGGAGATACTTCATCCATCTTCGTTGTCTTAGATTCAAATCTCTTTGTGAGAAAATATATTTCAAGATCTTATGATATGTAAATACATTAAATTTCTCACCAAAGAGGTAATGATGCTAAGTCTTCAAAGCATAGACTACGACAGCCAACTCTAAATCATGTTTTGCGTAATTCTTTTCATTAAAAATTAACTACCTTGAGACATGCACAACAACGTGATCTCCTTGCATGAGAAAATATCCCAACCTGAATCCTGAAGCTTCACAATACACCGTGTTCCCCTATCCCGATTCTGGAAAATACAAGATTGGTGTTGATGTAAGGCGAACTTTATGCTCTTGAAAAGACTTTTGGCACATCCCATTGGAATGGAACATTTTTTCATATCAAAGTCATCATAGAAAAAACTAGTCAAAATAAATCACGAACAAAACATCAGTAATAACCATCCAATCTAAGGAAACTACGTATCTCAAAGAAATTGTTTGGTGGTTTCCCAGAGATAACAGCTTCTACATTTTTTTGATCCACAGAAACACCTCTTTCAGAGATTACATGTCCAAGGAAACATACCTTTTGTATAAAAAAAATCACACTTTGATAATTTGGCATATAAAAAATGATCCTTAGAGATTCATAACACCATTACCAAGTGTTTCTCATACTTATCCCTTGTCCTTCAATACACCAATATGTCATCCACAAACACCACCACGAAAGAATCCAGATACCTATGAAATATCTGATTCATCAATTCCATGAAGACCATTGGTGCATTCGTAAGACCAAAAGTCATTACCACATATTCATAATGGTCATATCTACTCTTGAAATCTATTTATGGAATATCCTCCTTCCAAACCTGTAATTAGTGATATCTTGATCGCAAGTCAATTTTGGAGAACCACTGATCTCCCCTTAATTGGTCAAATAAATTATCAATGTGTGGAAGTGAATATATGATCTTTATCATAACTTGGTTAAGCTTACAATAATCCATACACAACTGAAGAGTTTCATCAGCCTTCTTGACAAACAAAACTAGTTCTACCCACAGAGATGTGCTCGTCCGAATGAACTATTTGCTTTCTAGTTCTTCCAAATGCACTTTTAGATCCCTTAATTCTATTAGTTCCATCCAATAAGATGGAAGGGAAATATTATTGGTCCTGGGAAGGAGATGAATCCTAAAATTCACTTCTCTCATAGGTAGCAACCCTGAGAAATTATCGAAAAACACATCTGGAAATTGACCAACCACTGTTGGAAAACTATTATTATTGATCTCTTCCATCGATTTCAAAGACAATGATGCCAACTGGCATGAGATAATTCCAAATACGGGTGCCAACATTCCCATTGCACCTGTCTTTACACTTTGGTCTCCTTGAAAGAGATGCTCGACTCCATCTTCAGTTGTAAAACCGACTCTTCATGTATAACAGTCGATGTGAGGCTTAAACATAGTCAACCAATACATGCATGTGATTATATCATATGCATCCATCTCAAGCATAAAGAAATATCATATAAGCTCAGATCCATCAAAAATTATAGAACAAAATTTACACACCAAATCTCAACATTATCTTTGACCAAGAGGAGTTTGAAGTTTTTACACAGAAGACATCTCAACTTTTAAAATCAGAAAATCAACAGCATGAGAAGAAATAATGGAATGGGGTGCACCTATATCAAATAAAGGTTGCATAAGGGTAGTATTAAAAAGAATCATACATCTCATTGTAGATGGTCAAGACTGATTATCCACAATAACCTACTCAGCTCCATATAACTGCTTGATCGCCGCACTTTGTTCTCTATTTCCCTGTTGAGATTGACCTTACTGAGGAGTCATGGTATTCCTAGAATCACCATGGAAAGCTCTGTTCTTTTGATGATATTGATTCTACTATCCTCACCCCTTCGAGGCATACAATGCCTCTGACACCTGAGAAGTGTCTCGAACACCTGAACTCAGAAAACCGCGATAATAGCACTGAAGATAGCCCATTCTGTTGCAATTCAGGCATGCTCTTGGTGGTGTGGTACATTCTCGCTTCATGTAGTCGAAGGAACCATATTGAAAACATCCAGCTTTAGTTGTGGGTCATGGAGGAAGATTCACTGATCTCACCATTTGATTTTTAGTTATAGTCCCACCTTGAAAAATAAGTGTCTCTCTTATGCTTGCTCCCAACATTAGAGTTCTCACCATTTCCCGAGGGTATCAACATGCTTCCTCCTCCCATATCTCATGATATGTCCCTTTAAGATATCATCACTCTATTGACTATCTCTATATAATTCGTAATGAAAATCATGACAATCTTCGAGAAAATCTCGTGATTCAACCCCGATTCAAAGAGGTGTTCCTTTAAGGACGCACTTGCCATAACTTCAGAAGCAAAGCACACTAAATTCAGGAATTTAGCTGTATACTCTGTGACAGAACGATTTTCCTTCTTCAAGCTGAAAATGTTTGTTTTTCTTTGAATTCTAAACGTATGAGGATAGAATTGTTTGTTAAATAATTCTTCAAAATCCTCTAATGCAAGGTTGTGGCCTAATTTAGTCTGAACAGCTAAATCCCACAACTGGCATGCAAGATCATCCAACATATAAGTTGCCAAGTATACTTTCAACTCAATTGGTGTGCCTATAAAATCGAAGATATGATTTATCCTATTCAGTCACACATCTACCATTGCTGGTTCAGAATCACCCCAAAATATGGGTGGATTCTATTTCTGTAATTGAATGAAATGATCCACGTGCCTTATCTCAGCCCTCATGTTCCCACTATTATAAGTCTGAAAATATTGGACTATACCTGAAACCAGTTTTTGGTTCACTTGTGGCTTAGGTTCAACCATATTCTCAACAAATTCTTCTAGTTGGTTCCTACGATGCCTACCAGGTGTCATTTTCTAATCAAACAAAAAACGTCATAATCCCCACTCTCTATCAACTGATAGCTTAATAATTTCAAATTCTACCAAATCATACTATCACAACAATGCTTTTCCAAAATCAACTTTTTCCATGTTCAACCATTTTTGAAAAAAAAATCAACATGCTTTTGAAAATCAAACCATTTTCAAAATAGCACAACCATGCTCTTTTTCAAAATCATTCATTTGAAAACAATTTCCACATTTTTAAAAAATCAAAAAATTGCACCAAATCATATATCATTACTCAAAATGAAATATGTAATCCTAGTGGGAAGTCATTTCTACAATGCATGTCATGCTCGTCTCATTGGCTAAACCCAGGATAATGAGATTTCAAATCCTATAAGTGCCCCAAAAATACTTATGTACCCAACTCCCGAACAACTTGAAGTTCAATATAAAAAGGTTACTATGTGTTTTTATGCTATACATTTCAGATCCTAATAATCCTACTCCTTTCTACCAACCCAACACAAGGAATATACCAAAATAAATTTAAACTCTAAGACTGATAGAACTGATGACCACTAGTTAAGCACGGACCGAACAATTTGTTAGCACTTGTAACATCTCACCTCTCCTCATTGGCTTGAGAAGGTAGAGGAACAATACTTGGCATTAAGTGACATCCTCGAGATGCCAAAAGCTGACAATAAATGCTAAGGGATTCATTTACAATTGAGGGATGATTTTCCCTTACAAAATAAAACAAACAACCAAACATGTCATAACCAAATAAACAACCACATTATACATGAAATCAAATAAAGACAACTCAAGTATACCATTTATATCAAAACCAATTCCAAAGAGTACCACCGCAAAAGACCACAAAACAACCAGGTACACAGCGAAAGACTACAGAACCAATAAAACTCAAAGACAACCATAACTCCAAAGCTCCAAAGTGCTCCAAACTCCACTCCACAAAAACAACCCAAGTACCACTAAGCACCACTAGAGAAGTGAGATACTTTACCTTTGTCCATGTACTGATAAACAACATTTGAAAAAGCAACAAAGTGTCAATGTAGGGGTGAGTAATGAAACTCAGTAGGCTTTCCCCAAATGACTTTCCTAATCACGCCACTATTATAGAATAAGTTACCACATTTAAATAAAACAATTTATATAAAAAAAATTAAAACAATTTATCTCAAAACCAATATTATTTCTAATAAAAATAGCTTTCTAAAAAAAACTGTTTTCCATTAAAAGCAACCAAGAAAGTTATTCAAAACCATTTGTTGTATCTCATTCCAATCCACAAACTCTCACACATCCACACATGAATGCTTTTTTATGACAGTTCCATAATCATGAGCGGTTTTTTGTTTATCTACCAAGTCATCACAAGGTAATTGATCTCATGTCCCATTACACCTTTGGCACCAAACACAAGATCATATTTCAATCTGGCCTCATAATGAAATATGAACATAGACCACCAAGTATGCCCAACAACAATGTAAATAAAATCATTCCAAAACCATTTAAATGCCAAAACCATTTCAAAAAAACAACCATTTTATTGAAAAACGTTTTCCATAAATCGAACCAAGCAACTATTTTAAAATCAATATTTTAAAATCATTTATCAAACAACTCCAAAATTTCACACAAATCCACATACCATCACCAAAGAAGGTTTCTACTAACTTTACATGCCAATTTCACAATCAATTTCAATCAATTTCAATCAAATTGAAACTGAGCCTTCATATTCTAAATAGAGTTGAGAGTGAAGCAACCTACCTCAGCAATTTGGTGAAAATGATAAACGGCACGAAAAACATCCACGAAACCGGGTCGAATCTCCAAAAACCCAGCTTAGATCTCTTCCCCTAACAACAAAAAAGCAAAATCTAGTCATATTTGGCATCAAAAAAATTAGATCTATCCATAACAGAACTAGATCTAAGTAACCGAGAGAGAGGGAGAAGTAGATCTAAAGAAAACCAAGAAGAACTACAATAAACAAGGACTTACCATGAGAATCTGGCTTCAACGCACCAAGAGAAGCCTTTGGATCGATAGGAGAAACCTCTATAGCCCTTGATAGGAAGAAATCCTGAGCTAAGGTCGATTTGGAGGGAAAATGAGGGGTTAAAACATAATCTGATCCTAAATCCACTTTTTGTGGATCTAGTTTTTAAACCGTGCACGGTAGGCTTGCATGGTTAGAAAACTGTGCGCCAGCCATACAAAATCTCATTATCTCAAAAAGAACAGTTTCTCCTAGGTTTTCACATAGTTTGGAAAAACTGTGCGTCGTACGTGCACCTTCCCCTTATCCCCCGTCTTAAAGTGTGTGGTTTCTTATAGGTGTTGCATGGTTTTTCTAAACCATGCACCTTAGAAAATCCCCAAAAACCTTCCAAACTTCTTCCAAACTCTCTCAAACTTCACCCAAACACTTTATGTGCTTAAAAAACAAAAAGAAATGGTTACTTGAAATCAGGGGTTCTATATAATGCAATCTCAAGATATGCATCACATTCATATCTTAAGATATGACTAAAGTGATATTATACGATATGATATCCTTGTTTTAGTGTATTTCTAGTAGTAACATCTCAAGACTTAGATTTGGAACGGTTATCCCTAGACTGACTGTAGTTTTTACCATTATTTTTTCCTTTATCATTCTTTTTTACTTGGAAATTCAAATCAACCCTTAACAGTTGAACCCTTAGCCTAGGTCTTCACCTTAGGCTTACTGCATAATTCACGTGATAGCAAAGCAGATTTCAATTCCTCTAAAGTCAAAGAATCTCTATCATACATCAAAGCATCAGTAATATTTTCATACGAACAATCCAAAGAAATCAATAATATTATTATCTAGTCTTCAACCTCAATTTTAACATTAATATTATCCATATCAAGCAGAATTTTGTTAAACTCATCAAGATGTGCATGAATTGGGGTTTCAGGATGCATCTTGAAGTTATACAGTTTTTGTTTTTTTATGCAAGCAGCCTAATAATGAATTGGTCATGTATAATTTTTCAAGTTTAAACCATATGCCAATAGGGGGGGCTTCATAAACAACCTCTCACAAAGCTATGTTAGCCAAAGATAGCATAAGAGAACTATGTGTGATTAATTTCAGTAGAGACATTAGTATAGGTGGTCATAGTCTATCCATTAAGGGAATAATTAATTACAGGTTACATGGGTCCATGAAGTGCATCTTGTAATCTTTGTTGGACCAGCAAATCTCTCATCTTGAGTTTTCATAGATTGAAATCAGTTTCATTGTTGAATTTATTGATTTAATACTTATTAGATGTCATTAGTGTATACATGAGGCATACTTATTAGATGTCATTAGTGTACACATAAGGCTTTGATACAAAATTTCAAAGAAAAAATTAATCATGTGCCCTCAAGAAGTGATCAAGGATAGAGCTAATAATGGGTACATAATTATCCAGTACTTGGTCTTACCAAGCCCAATTAAATCAGGTTGGGGTACCTGATAATCATTTTCAGGCAGAGTTCGGGTTCCATAGAGACTACCCAATTATTAATCGGGTAGGGTTCGAGTATTGGTGATAGAATATACAAAAACCCAAAATCATTTCTTTTATTTAATATTTTACTATTTTTTGTAATACCTTGGCTCAACCAGCTGAGGAAGGTCGGAAAACCGAGAGGCTACAGTGACACAACACACAACAGAGGGGGGAGGGGGTCCCTGACGCGGTGGGCTTCAAAATGGGTTGGGTGTGCAGAGGCTTATAAATCCCCATGCGCCCTATGTTGTCTCCGATATGGGACAATGGCCATTCTGTGAACACTATCCACATCAGAGACAGTGTTGAGTGTACAGGCTTTATAAGCCTCTGTGCGCCCAGCCCCTTTCGAAGCCCTCCACGCCGGTAGTTATAATATAATCGGGTTTGGGTTCAGGTACCCAAAAATTATTAGGTACCCGACCCATTGTTATCCCTAGACAAGGACATTGTATACACGACTGATTTCCAACACGTTCAAAAAGACAAGATTCTTAAGTCAAAAAATAACAAATGAGGTGAAGTGATAACAATTCAAATTGAGCAATTAAAAAAGTTAAGGAAAAACATTCAAAAACATAGATTTAACGTGGTTCATGCCGATTTAGCCTTGTATCCATGAAAAGAACCCCACCATAAATAGATTTTATTAATGTTCAAACAAAAATTGAGTACAAGAGAAGAAATGAAGAACAAACAAAAAACTTAAAGAACATAAACAACATAGGCAAGAATACTTAAAGACTAGTTAGCCTTACCACTAGTTCGAAGATGCTCTCACCCAGCTTCAAGATCTAGAAATCGCCAATGGAATAAAATAAAGTGCTCCTTGCATGTACCAGCTTCAAATATTTACTGGACTCGAGCTTTGGGATGAGCATGGCACGATGACTGCAAGGATATAGGCACAACACACATGAAAGGAAAAATCTATGTAATAATGGATGAAACTCACCAAAATGAAATGCAACTATAAAATTAAACATATTAAACTAGATGGAATGACAAAAATATGAAGACATAAACAACACACATGAAAAAAAAGTTTTATTTGAAAATAAAAATAAGTAAGCATGAAAACACCAAATCATTGACAAAATATGACAAAAAATTAGGCAAAGTGTATTTTGAATCTGAAATATGAGTAAAATGATGTGTTGATCAATTTATAGCATGGCTAAATAAGTGCGAGTGGTTGAAAAAAAATGAGTAGTTTGCATTATCTTGCATTTATTATATCTTATTCATTTTCAAAAACTCACATGCTATTGTTTTGACAGCTATGGACCCTTTTTCTTATTCTTTAATAATCAAATTCATGTCTAGAAAGAAAGTGACGGGGGTTCGGAATTGTAATTTTGTTAAATGCAGAGTTGGAAGTAGCTTTGAAAAAAAAGGCTCCATCCACCCCACGACGCACTATCTATACATGCCAAGACCAGTCTAGAATGACATCCTTTACTGAGCCGAGGGATATTCATGACTTGAGTTTTGATTTTTATTCCTTTCAAAGAGAGTTTCATGTCTAGAAAAATTATCATCAATATATTCTATGAATTTAATGATAATTAAATGAAGATTTATTGGACACATTTTATACGAGTTATTTGGAAAAATTATTACTCAATTTATGAAGGAATAATGAAAAATTTGGTTGATCTAGAAAGATTTAATGTTTTATCTTTGACTTCATTGATACTCTATCTTATTAAAAACTTTCTTCCATTGTTGTCCCTCCAAACACTACCTATAAATGTTGTTTAGTTTTTTCCATCTCTTTGCCTAACTATACATTCATCTTCTGCAATAGAAGAGCCAGATGTCTAGTATTGTTTTTTTGTTCCTGTTCTTGTTTGTAAATGCTCATTGCTATGAAATCCATTATTTTAGGTCTTTTACAAAGATGCAAGCACCATTCATCCACTACTGATCACACTGCTCCTGGTATCCACCACTTTCAAGTTTCCTTTTCAATTCCCTCCTATTTTTCCATTCCTGGACTAATTTTATTTTTCTTCCAACTCAATTTTATATTGCATTGAATGTCAATTTATGTAATTTTTTATTGCAGCAAGTAATTATGATGGTGATTTTCATTTGTTTTTTGTTTTCCACCCCCTCTGGATGCTTTAATAGGGTGCATTGGATGGAAATCAACGCAGCAAAAAGATCTATTACAGGGATCAAACGGGGCATGGGATAATTTGATGCAAATGACTACCCTACCTTTCTCTACAGTGAATCAAATAGCCATTTAAGTCGACGAAAAAGGTGGTAGCAGCTGAAAAAAAAAACATAACTAATGGCAATGATAGTTCTCCATCGGGCATGAAATCCATATTGGAAAAACTCAATGGGACCCATGGGAAAAATGGCATAGCAACCCTTGAGTAAAAAACAAATGGATGTTGGTACGAATGGAAAACTGGATGATGGATGTTACCTGTTGTTTAAATCTGCTAGTGGTAAAGAAGTTGAAAATGGTGATGAAGCTAATATTCCAATGGAGCAGCTTCGATGTTCAAGAGGTGTTTCCATACCAGAGGGGACATATGAATAGCTTGTATACAAACAATATACAGAATGTTCGGGGTCTTGTATTAAGCTTGTATATAAACAATATTTTTCTATATATAAAAATGAACAAAACAGGATGTTTCTCTTGGTATAGGATGGTTTCTAAAATGAAAAAATAAAA
This sequence comes from Viscum album, assembly GCA_963277665.1. Classification (NCBI taxonomy): domain Eukaryota; kingdom Viridiplantae; phylum Streptophyta; class Magnoliopsida; order Santalales; family Viscaceae; genus Viscum; species Viscum album. The sequence continues at coordinate 1,125,924,452 of OY728121.1, forward strand.
AATAGACATTACCCATACTTATTTTTAGCTTCAAAGGCATCACCCTTTTTAAGTGATCTTTCTCTCATCTTGAATCTTCAGCTTTTTATGAGTTGGGTTTGAAGAGTTTTATCTGATGGAAACTCTTATATGGTGGGGAGAACCCCTCATCAAAGTGTTTTATGTGTTTAAAGGGAATATCTTCTTGAATCAGTGTGGGGTTTGTTATCCAGTTCGGAATCAAGGAAGAGATGGAGTTTTTCTTTTGGGATGCTGATACCTTTGAGGTGGTTCTTGTTCGGTTCATTTCTTGTGTTTCCCTTGACTATCCCCTGAGGTATGTTTGTTGTATTGGGAATGCTAATGGCTCACTGATTATTGTAGTTCTCTTCGCTTGGAGTGATGTGGGCATTATGATGGGTCATTTACTTTGTATGGTTGTACATATGAAATCTTGGGTACGTGTTGGGGAGGGATTCAGAGTTAGGGTTTCTATGATGTTTTGTTGGAATCACTAAGAGTCGGTGCTCTGAAATCATGGCCCTGGGTTACCCTTACTTAACATCAGGTTGGAATATGTAGTTCTTATTGAGGCATGAGCCCTTGTGAGGCATTTCACGATATGTCAGAATATTGATGTTCATGTCCAAATTGAGCATTTTAGGATATGTCATCTGGTTCATGAAGGCAGACCAATTAGAGATATTTCTTTGGATTGTTTTCATCTTTGTTGAGTTTTTCTTTTCTCAGTTCTTCAGGAGAGTCTAACAGTTTGTGGGGGACCAATGTTCAAATAGAATTCTATCATGGTGAGTCCACCATTCATGAGCTTGTGTCAAAAAGTTGTATCTTTCAGTTGTTGTCAAAAAGTTGTATATTTCAGTTGTTGTCATTGAGAGTTGAATGTTTGGAGTTGCTTGGGTTTTGGATCACTTCTTGGGTTTAGGAGCATAGCCTTGGTTGGAATTTTCCTCTTGAGTTATAAGTTTCTTTTACTCTTGATCAACCATTTTCCTTGAAACTTTCTGGAGACAAAGTGTTGTAGTGGGGAGATTGTAACATCCCGACCTTGAATTTCCTTTTGAATTTATTTTATTTTGTGTTTAGTATGTGTTGGTTGATCCCCAATATCTTAAATGTTGTTTTGGCATTTCTAGGTACAATATGAGCTATACCAAACCATGTTCCAAGCCGTGTTGATCCTAGGGATCACCATTTTACCATGGGCAGTACCAACATTCCCAGTGTTGGGCGTAATCCCGGGTGTGGGGAGTCCCTGTGTGCACCACGGCCAGTTTGGCCTCCACCACACCAAGGTGCAGGGCGTGGCAAGTCCAAAATGGCCAGAACTCCTACAACATATCATGGTCAGTCATCGTGTCAGGATACTGGGTGTGTCATGGTCAATACCTCCTTGGGTGTGGCATGGTCAAGACCTCCACGGGTATGGTGAACACCTCCACATCGTGGAGTCATTGGTTTTAGAATCTTAAAACGGATGATTGGTCGTTTGATCTTAAATAGGGAGTTACACCAATTGATGAGGGTGTGTCTGATCTTTATGTAAGGGTTATTTAGTGTTCCCTTACTCGATTTAACCCTCTAAATTCCATTAATTTAGTTATTATTGGTTCCTTGGAGTGTCTCCCTTGTGCGAGTGGCCTTTATTTTCCATCTTAGTGTGATTTTAGTGGATAAATTCAGATTCTTCAGGCCTTGAGGTTGATTATTGTAGAATGATATAAGGAGGATGACCCAAACCCCCATGGTGATCCCTAAAGGACTCCTTGAGGTTCTTTCATAATGAATGATTAATACCACACCAGACCACAAGTCTGATGTGGTATGCAGACTCCAACACTCCCCCTCAAGCTGGACATACCCATCTTGATTACAAAACAAGACGAAATAAAAGGAAACAAGCGATGATTCCGCAGAGCCGTTGCGGGGCCAAGGACAGGAAGAAGTGATTCCGTAGAGTCATTGCGGGATCTGGCGGTGCCAAAGGGCCTGAATCCCAGGTAGTAGAAGTGCTGCAACACGGTGGAGGATGCGCAAGGGCGTGCTTGTGGACAAGGAGGAGGCTGCCAGGAGTCATCCGGAGATGCCAACGATGGGAGGCGTGGATTTCGTAGGAGGTTCCAGTGACGGGAGGCGCCGCTGGAAAAGGAGGTTCCAGAGATCCGAATCTAGAAGCAGGGATGCCGCTAGGAGAGACGGGAGTCGGGATGGGTGGAAGCGTAGGGCTGGATCTGGGAGGGGAGGCCTCATAAGGAAAGAGCCGGTTTGGGAGTCCCGCACAGAATGAGCAGTGGGTCGGGAGTTTGGTCCATCAGGAAGTCTGAACAGGAGGTGGGCTGGGAGAAACGTGAGGAGATGGAGCCGAGTGACGCCGGGAGTTTCCGGATGGAATTGCGCCGTGGGGAGGGACTCCATTGGAGGGATGCGGGAGCCAGAATGGGATGGAGCGAGAGTAGCATCATTAGGGATAAGCGCCGCAAGAGGAGGATCCTCGAGCGGGAGGGGTTCCGTCACGGAGAACCGCTGTGGGAGGAGGCCGTCATCCGTCGTCAAGCACATCTGGGAGGGAGGTGGCCTAGAGTCACAATGGGTGGGATCCAAGATGAGAGTCCTAAGTAGGAAACTTCTATGAGAAGGAGGATGTTGGGATAGTGGTGGGACGAACACTGCTCGGGAGGTAGGGGAGGGGAGGGGCAACGACAGAGCTGGCCATGGAGCCCCCCCCCCTACGGGGAAAACTTCAGTAAACCCGAGACCAGAATAAAAAAAATATATGGGAGGGAGGGGTTGGGTTTATCAAACCTCCTCTAATAACATGTAGAATAATAAAAGGATGATGACCCGAACCCCCAAGGTGCTCTCTAAAGGAGGCCTTGATGTTCTTTTATAATGAATGATTAAGACCACACCGGGCCACAAGTCTGATGTGGGATGCAGACTCCAACAATTCTTAAGGTATGATCTTCTCATGTATTCTCCTTGTGTTTCCCCTATTGTGATTCTATCTTTTATTACCCTAGAAGACATGAAGGTTATATATAAGATCCAATGTTGTTCTTAAATTCCATTATAAGGTTATCTTTTAAGAACCATCATTTGATTCTTGGATTCCTCAATTGTTTCATATTTCTCTTATAACTCATGTCACGAACCAGCCTGGGTACCCTGGTAACCCGATAACCGAGCTGGCCCTGACATAGCCCGAAGGGCGTTCCCCATCCCCACGGGTCAACGACTAGCACCTGGCATCATACAATATATAAGTGGGAACAATTTTTTCCACAAGAATTCAGAAGCAAAAAAAACAAGATAGTATACAAACAAAATAAACACCACTGGGAGTAATGTACCAGAATACAATGAGGCATAAAAAGCCCAAAGTACTAAAACCCAAGTACTAAAAATGAGAAAACAGCCCCAAGGTTCCTAAGGACACAACTCACCAAGACCAGAGATCAAAAACAGGATCCACCTCAAAGAGATCCCTTCCCTTTCCTCGATCCTGGAAGAAGAAAGTCTACAAACACCCGAAGGCAAAAGTAGGGTGTGAGCCTAACCTCAGTAGGATACCACCAAAGATTCCATAATAGGTGCCAAATATAGATTATCCAAAGAAAAGATTTAAATTTTCAAATAAACAGGTTTGACAACTCAAAAGCATATTTTAACAAAACATGCTATACATTTTCAAATGATGGAAAAATTACTTTATGTAAAGGCTTTAAAATGATGGAATATTTATAAAACAATGGCTTAAGAAAAAAATTTATATAAAACAGTTTATATAAATTCAGCAGGCATGTAAAGTAGTTCAAAAGCATTGGCATACATTTATATCTCAAATATAAATAAACAAGTGAGCAACAAGGTCATCTGCCTAAAAGTACGATAGTATTAACCAGTTATGAGATTCCGCACTCTCTATGTGAACACAGCAAAATGTGTATACACACGTCCCTATGACACTAGCCAAAGGAGACTCATCACCAACCCGTCCGGGATGTGACCCTACGCAAGTATGTTTTATAACGTTGTTGTAGCGTATAGTGTATCCAAATAACTCACTAACTACCTAAGGATTGCATGCGCTCTTATATGATGGGTGGACTATTTTAAGAATGCTTAAAATACGATCAATCCCATTCTTCCATTTCAAAAGTTACAATTTCATTCCATTTAAAACCAAAACAAGTTTTATTCAAAACATGCCTTTTTCACAAGATAAAACCAATGAGTTTCTATCAAATCAATTTAATCCATTTTCACAAGTTTGAAATCCATTCAAAACCAATTCCATCATCACACAATTTATTTCCAAAATTAAATTCAATAATTTAATTGAAATCATTTACATCAAATCCAAAATTTAAATTAAACAATTTAAATTAGCAAACTTCAATAAACACACCCAATTCAATGGAATTGAGGTTTTCAAAATTTCCATTCCAAAACCATTTCAAATATCTCGATTCACTGGAATTGAGTTTTTATCAATTTAATTGAAAGAAAATTTGAGCAATTGAATTTAAATAAAAAATTGAAATAAATCAAGAAAATACAATAATAATCAACTTGGTAAGTCGGGACGGAACCACCTACATCAACGATTTTGATGAAAACCACAACGGTCAAGAACGCTCAAGAAAACTGGGTTGCTTCTTCAAGAACCCGCCTTAGATCTCTTTTCCTAGAAAGATCAAGACCAAATATCATTATATTTGGCATCCACACACTTAGATCTACCCATAACGGGCGTAGATCTAAGAAACTGAGAGAAGCAGAGAAGTATATCTAAATTGATCTAAGAAACCGATCAAGAACGATAAAGAACGATCACATACCTCAAGAATCCAGCTTTGATTCACTAAGAAGAGCCTTTATATTGCCTCCAGAATGATGGGAGAACCTTCTTTTACCTTAAGAGAAGCAAAATCCTAAGTTAGGGCTACTTAGGAGGAAAAACGAGGCACTTAGAGGCAAAAACGAGTGAGATCCACAATTTAAGGATCTCATTTAAGTGCCTTCATGGTTAGTTCGCACAGTTTAAAAAACCGTGCGCTAGCCATGCGTTAGCTACTTCCTCGACCACCCTTCATGCACGGTTTGGCCACACAGATAGAAAAAATGTTCGCTGCCCATGTAGAAGCTACTTTTTCCAAGACCAACTACACACGGTTTGGATACACGGTTTAGACAACCTGTGCGCCGCCCCTGCGACTTCCCCTTTGCCTCAAAACAGAAGTACTTAGAAACATCAAAAGTACCTGAAAATGTAACGTGATGTTACAACCTACCCACCATAAGATCTTTCTATCCAGAGAAAGCCTATGAAGAAACCTCCACGTCAAAAAGATGAGGTCACCGCTCTCTCATTAGTGCCTCCCTTTCTCACGTCTCATGAGAATCAGAACCATGTTGCCATAGTACACAGACAAGAGGTATTGTTTTCCCACGAAGTACCTTGGTCTTAGAATCAACAACCCTGACTGGTTGTTTAGTCACAGATAAATCTGGTTCAATCTCAAGATCACTCCAACTCAAAACATGAGACGGATCAGAGTGATACTTTCACAGCTGCGATACATGGAACACGTTATGTATCGACGTCAGCTGTGGTAATAGAGGGAGACAGTAAGCAACTTTACCTACATGACCAACAACCTCGAAAGGTCCCATAAAACACGGAGCAAGCTTCCCTTGCCTCCCAAGTCTTCGATGACCTAATCGGGGTGAAACTCTCAAGAACACCTGGTCACCAACTGAGAAATCTAAAGTTCTACAATGACGATCACCATAAGACTTGTACCGACTTTGTGCTTTCAACATTCTCTAATGAATCAACTGGATCTTAGCTGTCGTCTCTTGGACCAAACTTGGTCCTACCAAGGAACTTTCACCAATTTATAACCAACACAAAGGAGATTTACAAGGACGACCATACAATGCCTCAAAAGGATCCATTTTTATCACAGACTGATAACTGTTGTTATAAGAAAACTCAACTAGCCCCAGTTGATCATCCCAAAACCCACCAAAGTCGAGAACACATGTGCGGAGCATATCCTCAAGGATCTAAATAGATCTCAATGTCTGGCCATCTGACTGTGGATGGTAGGTCATGCTCAAACGGACCTGAGATCCCAGTGCCTCCTGAAAGCCTCTATAAAAGCGAGAAGTAAGTCGAGGATCCCTATCAGAGACTATAGTAGATGAAATTCCATGAAAACGAACAATTTATTTTACATAGATATTTCTGAACTCTTCAACTTTAGTTGTATCTCGAATAGTTATAAAGTGATCCGACTTAGTTAGCCTATCGATCACAAACCGTATCGCGTTCTTCTTCCTCTGGGTTTGAGGTTACCCAACCACAAATTCCATAGAGATTTCATCCCACTTCCATGTAGGGACTAAAAGTGGTTGAAGCAAACCCAAAGGTTTCTAGTGCTCGGCTTTCACCTACTGGCATGTATAATAATGAGATACAAACTCAGCAATGTCTCATCTCATAACTGGACACTAGAACTATCACCGCATGTCATAGAACATCTTTTTGGTTCTTGGGTGTATAGCCCATTGAGAGTTATGGCAATCCCCCATCACATCCTTCCTTGTCGATAACGGCACATCGTAACAGTTTCGATAACACAGAACACCCCCTTTGGAGAATGACCACTGGGTTTCAGTCTCCCCACCATAACGAGAGTCCCTAATGCTATGGAATTCATCATCCAGTTTTTATTCTTGAATAATTAACTTGAGGAGAGCATAATTCAACTGTACACTAGCTAAAGAAACTTCATTCTCTTTCCAATGAACTCCAATATGCAACTGATCAAAAAGATCCATCAAACTCCACTCTTCTGAAGATTCTTTCACAACCTGTGATGGAAGTTTCCTTCTTAACGCATCTACAACTACATTCCCTTTCCCTGGGGTATAGGAAATTTCAAAGTCGAAAGATTACAGATACTCCACCCAACGCCTTTGGCGGAGATTCAAATATTTTTGAGAGAAGATATAACTCAAGCTCTTTTGGTCTGAATACATAGTAAACCTTTCTCCATAAAGGTATTGTCTCCAACACTTAAGTGCATGAATTACAGTTGCAAGTTCAAGGTCATGGGTAGGATAGTTCTTCTCACAAGGCTCAAGCTGACGAGATCCATAGGCAACAACATGATTACCTTGCATAAGGACACATCCCAAACCTGAACCCGATGCATCACATAAGACCACGTTACATATCCCAGCCTCAGGAAGAGTTAACACCAGCGTAGTAGTCAAATGAATCTTTATGTCAACAAAAGAACTCTGACATTTATCATTCTAGGAAAACTTCACTCCCTTTCGAGTCAAAGTAGTCATTGTAGAAGCTATATTTGAGAAGTATTTAACAAATCAGTGATAATATCCTGCTAAGACCAAGAAGCTCCGAATCTCGAAAACATTTCATGGTTGTTCCCAAGTCATAACAGCCTTCACCTTCTCAGGATCAACTGTAATTACTTTTTCTGACATGACATGTCCCAATAATTTCACTTCCTGAATCCATAAATTGCACTTTGAAAGCTTAGCATAAAGTCGGTGATTCCTTAGAAGGCTCAGAACTGTTCTCAGATGATGCACATGATCCTCCTCAGAATGGGAGTAGAAAAGAATGTCATCCACAAAGACTACCACAAAAGTATCTAGATACTCACGGAAAACCTTTTTCATCAAAGCCATGAAAATTGCAGGAGCATTTGTTAGGCCGAAGGGAATAACAAGGTACTCATAATGGCTATACCTACTCCAAAAAGTGGTCTTATGAATGTCATATTCTTTTATCCTCAACTGATGGTAACCAGATTGAAGATCAATTTTTTGAAAACCACTTCGCCCCTTTCAATTGATCAAAAAAATCATCAATTCATGGTAACAGATATTTTTTCTTTATCGTAACTCGATTGAGCTTTCAATAATCAACACATAAGTGAAGAGAACCCTCATACTTCTTGGTGAAGAGAACTGGTGCTACCCAAGGTGAAACACTCAGGCATATAAAACCTTTCTCAAGAAGATCATCTAACTAAGACTTCAGTTCTTTTAGTTCATCTGGAGCCATTCGGTAAGAGGGAATAGAAATCGGTTGAGTACCAGACATTAAGTCAATAGAAAAATCAACCTTTCTTAATGGTGGCAAACCAGAGAAGTCATAAGGAAACATGTAGAGAAACTCAGCGATGACTGGAGGAAGATCACCTCACATTTAATCTCTCTATAGATCAAAATCAAACACCAATATAACTTTCCCCAACTCTGGATAAGAGGGTCCAGCTCTGCTTGACCTTGGGTCCCATTCTCCTTGAAAAACATGAGGCACACCACAGGGTGTAGTAAGGTAGACCCGTAGAAGATAACAATCGATCCGGGATTTATTGGCAATGAGCCAATCCATCCCAAATATGACGTCAAAAGATTTCATTTCGAGAACCAAAAAACTCCAAGCATGATCAACATCTGATAGAGAGAATACACAAGCATGACTATGAAGACCCTTCTCTCTCATTGTACAAAGGGGTGTAGTAATATCCATCGCACAAGATAAAAGTTTCATATGTAGATTAAGCAGATTAACAATATGGGTTGAAATAAAAGAGTGAGATGCACTAGTATCAAAAAGAGAGGTCACTAAAGATGAAGTTATAGTAATGGTACCTCTCACAGTTGTAGGACCTGTATCAGCTACCTCTGGAAACTCTTCCACTGCGTCAAGAAGCTTCGTTCTGGATGCCTGTGGATGGAACCCTTTTGTACGTGAAACATTTGATTACCCCACAGTTTTTGGAGGTTCTGATGATCATGTTCCACTACGTGGAGTAGATAAGTGATGGCAGAATCTCTGTAAGTGCCCTAAATGTCCACAGGAGCTACAGTTATTGGGTGCCTCAGTAAAAACCCTCTTAGAATTTCCTGGCTTTCCACACTGATAGCAAGTCAATGAAGCCCCTCCTGTTGCTACCGGAGGTCTGGAATGATTTTGTTGTCGAGAACTTCCATGAGAAACATCACGCTTCTGTTTTCCTTTAAAGGAACCAACACTGCCACTATGAGGGAAAAGAACTTCCTTCACCCCTGACTTTCCTACCATGTCCATCTCAACCATCATCACCCTATCCAGCACATCAGCATAAGTGTGTATCTTCAGTAAGAAAACCTAAGAAAAGATATTTGATCGAAGTCCTAACTCGAATCGTCGAGCCTTCATCCTCTCATTAGATACAATCTCAGGAGAAAACTGTACCAGCTCAGAAAAATGATTTGAGTACTCAGTCACGATTTTGTTGGCCTGAACAAGCTTGAAAAATTCCACAACCTTGGCCAACACCATTGATTCTGGATAGAATTGGTTAGTGAAAAGAACCCTAAAGTCTTTCCACTCCAAACCCTCATGTTTCCCAGCCGTCACCATCGTGTCCCACCACCTCCTACTTGGTCCCTCCAGTATGAAGGTGGCACACTTCACCTTGATCACATCAGGTGTCTCCAAGAAACCAAACAGGCGTTCAATCTTACTCAACCATTCCTCAACATGTTGATGGTGAGTGAAGCCTTTGGAAACTAGTGGCTACTGGCATAGTAACTCTTGAGAATGAATTTGGAGAATCTCACTATGAGGATCTATAGCTGGAGCCTGAACAGGAACTGGAGGTGGTGCCTATCCTAGAGCTTGGACAGTGTGAACAATCACCTCAACCAGACTCGGATCCACAATAGGACTCGCTTGCTGAGATTCAGCAGTAGAATCTTTTTTGGATTTGATTCTCACGTCTTCTCAGAGGCATGATGCTACAAAGCATAAGAAGACATAGATTAACACTCAAACTGAGTAACAAGGAAAACTATTCATAATAGAAGGGATAACAAGATTTGGATTCCACTCTACCCAAATAAAAACAGGGAAAATACTAGAACTAATCCAAAATTCATATTTCCCTAACCAACCCTGGTGACTTAAGGTTCATTTTGGTGAGAGATGGCCAGACACTCAATCACAACTACCTCCTAAATCTCGACAAGAATACTCAAATGCATACTATCATCAAGGAAAGATGCTTAACCTTCCCTCTAATACCACTTTGTCACGAACCAGGCCAGGTACCCTGGTAACCCGAAAACCGAGCCGTCCCTGACATAGCCCGAAGGGCGTTCCCAATCCCCATGGGTCTGCGACTAGTACCTGGCATCGTACAACATACAAGTGGGAATGATTTTTGCCACAAGAATGAGGAAGAAAAAGAAACAAGACAGTATGCAAACAAAAGAAACTCCACCGGGAGTAATGTACCAGAATACAAAGAGGCATAAAAATCCCAAAGTACTACAACCCAAGTACTAAAAATGAGAAAAAATCCCCAAGGTCCCTAGGGACACAACTCACCAAGATCAGAGATCAACAACTGGATCCACCTCAAAGATATCCCTTCCCTTTGCTCGATCCTGGAAGAAGAAAGTATACAAACACTCGATGGCAAAAGTAGGGTGTGAGCCTAAGCCCAGTAGGATACCACCAAAGATTCCATAACAGGTGACAAATATATATTATCCAAAGAAAATCTTTCAATTTTCAAATAAAAAGGTTTGGTAACTCAAAAGCATATTTTAACAAAACATGCTATACATTTTCAAATGATGGAAAAATTACTTTATGCAAAGGCTTTACAATGATGGAATATTTCTAAAACAATAGCTTAAGAAAAAAATTTATATAAAACAGTTTATATAAATTTAGTAGACATGTAAAGCAGTTCAAAATCATTGGCATACATTTATATCTCAAATATAAATAAACAAGCGAGCAACAAGGTCATCTGCCTAAAGGTACGATAGTATTAACCAGTTATAGGATTCCGCACTCTCTATGTGAACTCAATAAATTATGTATACACACATCTCTATGACACTTGTCTAAATAGACTCGTCACCAACCCGTCGGGGAGGTGACCTGCCACAAGAATGTTTTAGAACGTTGTCGTAGCGTAGAGTGTATCCAAATAACTCACTAACTACCTAACGATTGCATGCGCTCTTACATGAGGGGCGAACTATTTTAAGAATGCTTAAAATAAGATCAATCCCATTCTTCCATTTCAAAAGTTCCAATTTCATTCCATTTAAAACCAAAATAGGTTTTATTCAAAAAATACCTTTTTCACAAGATAAAACCAATGGGTTTCTATCAAATCATTTTAATCCATTTTCACCAGTTTTAAATCCATTCAAAACCAATTCCATCATCACACAATTTATTTCCACAATTAAATTAAATAATTTAATTGAAATAATTTCCATCAAATCCAAAATTTAAATTAAACAATTTAAATCAGAAAACTTCCATAAACACACCCAATTCAATGGAATTGGGGTTTTGCCAGATTTCCATGCCAAAACCATTTCAAATATCTCGATTCGCTGGAATCGAGTTTTTATCAATTTAATTGAAATAAAAATTGATAAATTGAATTTAAATCAAAAATTGAAATAAATCAAGAAAATGAAATGATAATCAACTTGTTAAGTCGGGATGGAACCACCTACATCAAAGGTTTTGACGAAAACCACAACGATCGAGAATGCTCAAGAAAATCAGGTTGATTTTTCAAGAACCCGCCTTAGATATCTTCTCCTAGAAAGATCAAGACCAAATCTCATTATATTTGGCATCCACACACTTAGATCTACCATAACGGGCGTAGATCTAAGAAACCGAGAGAATAGGAGAAGTAGATATAAATATATCTGAGAAACCAATCGAGAACGATGAAGAACGATCACATACCTCAAGAATCCAGCTTCGATTCACCAAGAGGAACCTTTGGATTTCCTCTGGAATGATGGGAGAACCTTCTCTGGCCTTAGGAGAAGCAAAATCCTGATTTAGGGCCACTTAGGAGGAAAAACAAGGAACTTAGAGGAAAAAACGAGTGAGATCTACAATTTAAGGATCTCATTTAAGTGCCCGCACGGTTAGTTCACACGGTTTGAAAAAATGTGCGATAGCTGTGCGTTAGCTACTGTCTCGAACACCCTTCATGCATGGTTTGGCCGCACAGTTAGACAAACAGTGTTCTCCCTATGCGTAAGCTACTGCTTCCAAGACCAACTATGCACGGTTTGGCCGCACGGTTTAGAAAACCCATGCGCTGCCCGTGCGACTTCCCCATTGCCTCAAAACAGAAGTACTTTGAAACATCAAAAGTACCTGAAAACGTAACGTGATGTTACAATTCAACTTGCAAGTCTAAAACTAATAAACGATGTTGGGTGGTCAAACTTTCATCGGGTATAACCTTTCAATCCTTAATAAATCTTTCATCTGACCTTTTTATCAAGAAATAATCAATTTGGGATCTTTTGACTCTGCTTATATAAGTAATAATATGTCCCTTTCATTTCCTAAAGAGTGTATTTTCTTCCAGAAAATCACAACTATAGGTAAAGTCTAAGATAGTTGATCATTCAACATTTACTACACCCAAACCAAACCCTTCATATAAATCTATGCGATCTCTAGAATCCCTTCCTACATAGCCCATTTAGGTCACCAACTATAAAAATCATCTCATTTTGTGGCAAACTCTAAATCAAAGTTTCTAAATTAACCCAAAAAAGTAGGCTTGTTGTACATCGAGACCTACTTGAGATGTATAAACAACAATGAAGTTGAAATTCTCAAAATGAGCTTCCTCAATCCTCGCATCCACCCAGAAAGGTGTGAATACCCTTGCTCATTTAACACCTGGGGCGTCGATGTAGGTGCCCTAGCTCATTTAACACCACACTCGAGAAATGCATCATGTTGATGTTGGGCAATGACTTAGTGTTAGCATATTGATACATTTGATCCAAGTCATTAAAGGGTTCGACAAAGCTTTACGTTGACTGCCAATAACCTAACACAACCCTGCTCCCTCCATCCGAGCTTGGGACATAAACATAAAGTGTGGAAATTATAATTATTTATTCTTTTTTAATTTTACTAATAATATTTTGTTTTTCTTTTATGACTTAGTTCCAAGTCCTTCAAACTCAAATTCTAGGAATTTGGGATTCTTATGATTCTCATCTTGAAATCTAAAACTAAAGGTTTCATTCGTCTAAAACTATAGACAATTGAGAAGCTTAATACAATAATTGTCATATCAAAGATCATCACAACCCATAAGTATTAAGGCACTGCTAGAAAAACAATAATAAAAGTTACATAATTTCATATGAAGAAGACAATAAGCCATTACTTGAGACACTAACAATCAGTATTGAAAATACCATGTACTAAACTATATGAGAATAACATTGATTTATGAATTCAATGGTAAAGATCATCACCATGCAACAAGGGCAGTGGTGTACAACAGAAATATCCAATAATCAGTTCCTTCCGAGCAGAAGAGATCTACAGTTTTAAGTTATCATGAAATCAGATTTTCTTGATGAATTGAATATGGATGCATAGACTTCTGTATTAGCATGAGCGGGGGCCATATCTGATGCCTTTAACCACTCCACAGAACCATTACTTTCACCCTTCGCATAACCCCCACCACCATTCCTCATCTTCTGAGATTTCTTTTCCATAGACCTTGATTTTTCCTCTTATATATTTTCCCTCAATACCGCAACCTCCTCCCCACTCCCATTAAGCATAATTTTATCATCCTGAGAGAATCCCATATGAAAAACATGGCAAGAAGAGGATCAGATCTCCTTCAAGGCCTTAGCACTCAACGCATGCCCACAACCCCTCAACACAAAACAATTATACTTTCCATTGAATTTAAGCCATGAAATAGAGCACTCAAACCACACCCAAGAACCATCGCAGTTGTCTGACTCCATCCCAAGAATCACCAAAAGCTGAATCGAGATCATATACTTGAGCCCCTTAATATGAACAAATTCCTTGGTCAAATTCTTCCCTAATAAACCATGCATGAGTGACTCTTTATTGAATATGATTCCAAGCCGATCCAACACACATGGATGCTTCAGGGGCTCAAAATATAACGCGAAGGTCATCCACATAGAATGACACTTCTCATTAGGATCGACCTTATTGGGCTTCTTCGTGGCGTACATGTTGAGGTAGCTGTCGTGAGACTCCACACTAGTGGTCCTGCCATCGCCGCCACCACCATCGGGGGCACGAATCCCAAGAGTGATCGTCGATGAAGGCTCCACTCCTGATCGAACAATCATGGAGTTGACCCAGAGGGGCTTTCCCGGGAACATGAGGTACAAAGACGTGGGGGCTTGAGAGGGAAGTCATGGGGGAAGACAGAGCATTTCAGCTCCCGGACAGTGTGAGTAGGGATCACGGATGATTTTTTTTACTAATTGCTTTACCAAATATACCTATAGTACATAGATTTATCTCTAATTTCATTTCAGTAGGCTTCTGTTTAGTTCGGAGCATGACGTGGAAAAATTTGTATTAATACAACATGAAAAAATGAAACAATGTTGACCAATCTGTGCAATGTCGATGATTTTTCATGGATGTGATCAGATTAGAAATTTATAAAATCCAACAAAAACTAATATGTGGAAGCGTTGGACAGTGGAAGTCTGGGGTTGAACCCACCGGGAAGAGCCGGCGACAGATGGTGACCCAGAAATTAGAACCTGACATGTGGATTCCTCACTCGATTATAAGAAGATGATTTTTTTAACTAAACAACTTGATTAATGTTCAGTTGGTAGAGAAAGGGTTTGAGATCAATTTTGAGAAGCCTTTACATAGGATAACCCTAAATCCAATAAGAGCGTGTCTATTGGCTTAGACTACATAGTTGTTCAAAGGTCGCCAGTTTAGATTTGGATTGAAGGTCATCAGACTCAGGCTTAACGAACCCATGAACTTTTGTAGAGCATATTGAACAAAGTCTATAATTTTGTTGTGGCTGAATTGTTTTGTAAGAAAACAATTGATGTTGTTGTTGAGTCACACCCGCTCCTCAAAAACCTTTATCTTGGTCGCCCATGTGGAATAGTTGGGCGACATCAATATTGGGTAATGGAACAGCACACTGCCTCTCTCCTTCACCACTTTATGAGAGGTACTCACCATGTTCTCTTACCTTGGATACTAGGGCATACAACCTATCAGCTTCGATACCAAATGTTGGTTTTTGACTTTCAAAATGAAATTTTCATAACTGGATAAAAGGGAGGAAAGAAAATGGAGCAAGAGCGCACTAAAAAACTCTTTGTTTCATCAAAATATGTTCACTTTAATTACAATGAGAATAGATCATATTTACATAGGAAAGATAATAAAATGTAAAACAAAAAATAGGGTCATGTCAAAAATACTCAATCAAAGATTTAGACTCGTTTATTTAGGTGTCATCAATAATGCTAACTTATTGAAGTCTTCTCATACCCATTATTAGGAGTCATTATTTGAAACCATTTATTATTGATCAACTACGAGCCTACGTCTTGATTAAAAAATAACAATATACATTGGATAAGTGAGCATTAATGTGGATATACCTCATGATCTTCTCAAAAGTTGTTAGTCAGTCTCTCCCGAAGGGCTTGAAGCATCGCTATGAATATGTTCTTGAAACCATTTATTATTAGTTAGTCTCTCCCAGTTCTTTTTGTTTGTTGCCTACTTATCGAGGTAATCAAAGTCTGTTAAAGGAAGTTGTATAGTTCAGAAAGATAGTGTGTCTTCGGGTTGTTGGGAACTCCCAGGGTAGTTAAGGCTCTTACCGTCCTAGAGTTATTTGAGGGTTCAGTTCCGGACTAGTAAAGGTGGGACATCTCGTCATCGTTAGAGTCTGGGGTGTAATTGGTGGGGGTCAACACTTGTGAAGGATCCCCGTATGGCAAGGAGTTCATGCTGGAGAAACCTATCTCCAAGAATCTATCTTCATCTGTACCGACTCCCAGCTTGTTGGACCGTTCTCACCCATGCCACTAGCATGGCCGGTTCAGGCATTCTAAGTCTCCTTGTCTCATCCCTCCGAAGTCTTTCTATCGTGCAGCATTTCGGGCCACCGGTGAGAGTTCTGAAATAAGTTTCGTTTGAGAGGAAGGAGTTAGGAATCAGAGAATGCAAATGCTTGACTGTGAGGTAGGAGATGCTTTAGCCATCAGAGCCTCAGCCACAGGTCTCGGGGTGAAGCTTGCGCACAGTCAGGATTTGTCGAGGGTGTGTGGAACATCAGCTCAGATCATGTTTTCAACTTCATATGGAAATATCCAAGGTCTTCTTATTCCATTCTTGTCGCCTTCATAAACTCATCCTCGTTTTTGTGGTGTGATGAGCTCATTATACCACAATCCAAGTAGCCTAATCTTCTCTAAATGTGGCATTTAAATTATTTTTATTCCTTCAAGGGTATTGGTCCCGTGAATAGAGAGCCCATTCCAATTCTTAGTTGGTCTCGATTGCATTCTTCAGGGGAATGTTTGGTTTCATGAGTTAATGGGTGGTGTTTCTAGGACCCTTCTTAGTTAAGACAACTCTCCATGTGTTTTCCTTTAGTGTATTTTAATTTTTTAGGGGATTCCTCCATCCTGGTTACTCGATGTGTTTGTCTTACCCAAAATGGTTTTAAATACTAGTGGTGGAGTTGTTCTGTTAGCGTTGAGAAGGTGGGATGAGTTTGGTTTGGGAGTTCCCGTGTTTCCCCCGGGGGGGGGGGTTGTTCGGGTTCAAGGGTTTCTGTATTAGTGAATTATTGTGGTGGGGAGAACCCTCCCGTGTTCTCACCTCAAATTCGAGCAGTGATTTTTCGTGAGTTGGTCGGGTGTGACGTGTGTCTCGTTTTTCTATTATTTTGTCTAGGAATTGACTCAAGCTAGGTCGACTATTGTCTTGGTGATTTTCTAGGGGCAGAAAGTGTCTGTGGTGGGGAGAATTGTCACACCCTGACCACGAACACCTATTATTTTATTCTTTTCTCGGTCCTGAATCTTTTCACTAGAGTTGGGTTTGGCTCCATGTTTGAAATTTTTGAAGCTTTGATGTTATTTGCGGGTTTCAGACCCATGCATGGTCACCGCACGGTGGGCAGTAGCCGCACAGTCTGTCCATGTATTTGTGCAGTTATCTAAAGTTTAAAATAAATAATGTTTTAAACAAATGAAATGGGTTAAATTTTTGCGCCATAATAATAATAATATTATTATTTTGTATATAATAATAATATTATTACTATAGGCAGTGTTTTTGCTATCATTAATTATTATTATTATTATTTATTACTTGGTTGTTAAAAGTGGGTGGATAGATTATGTGAGAGGATATAAATTGAGCTAAAAAAACTAATGGTTTAGATTTTAACCTTATGTTTTGGTTTTTTATAATTAAAATGGTTTTCATATGGTTTAACGTGAGTGATGTTTTATTTAAAAAACATATTTTGTAATTCGATCTCTTTGAAAAACTTTCTTAATTAACTTCCTTCCTTTATTTAGATGTTTTATTAAATTTTTTTGTAAATTAACTCACCCTTTTCCTTATTATCCTTTATTTTTTATCTTCTAAACCAATGTATTCTAAAATATGAGTTATAACACTTTATTAAAATAGTTATTAATGAAGTTTGTTTCCAAACGTTCTTTTAAGTCATGGGCACTTATAACATAAAAAAATAATTTACTTACATGTTCTATAGGAGATATATTTATCCTAAAATATGATGTATTAAATTAACGAAGTGGTGATTTAAAATATATTAGTATAGATTATCATTTATGACCAAATAATTTTTGATAAATAATACATTATAACCTTGTACTTATTATTGTTGGAAATTTTTTGATATTTTATTCCAAACACGACAACCAGTCTGTAGTTTTTACCTCATTTGTGTTGTATATAAAATGTTTTATATTTTAGTTCCTAACATTATTATAACTTCATATGATATCCACCTAGTATGTCTTAAGGATTTAAAATGGCATACCCATTCTTCATTTGGATTGAGATTATCATCTTTGATTGTAGTATTTTTATATTTTATTTTTGGATAGTTTAATAGATTTTTCATGTTTACACATCATGGTTATTATTATCATACTAGCATGGTGTTATAATAGTTCATAGTGAGCATTTTCAATATGAATTACTTTTATTGAATGTTAATTTACTTTATCATGGACCTAGTATACTATTTTCCCATAGGATACGTTTATAGATTTCATATAGAACAAGTCTATTGGTTTAATGTTAAGAATTTTTATTGTTTTATATAGTTAACATTGTGTGGGTTTTTCTTTAGGTTGATTCTTGATGTTTAGGGATCTTGTGTCCCATTGAGGCTGGTTATATCTACTGCTATCATGGGGAGTGGGTTCTCCATGGGTTTCAGGTATGTTTTGTTCGGTTTCAATTATTTTCTTTTTATTTAATTTAGGGGTTTTGGGGGTTTTGAATTTTTGTTGTTTTTGTAGAGTATTTTGGACCTCAGTGTAATCAAATTGAGTTGATTACAACCCAAATGAATGAAATTGTCCCAGCTGATATAAATAAAAATATGATAAAATGAATCTAATAAAATGTCCCAAACAAACATGTATTGAACAAAACTGAGCGAAGATAAAACTTGATCCAAACTAATTATATACCATTAATAGGAAGATTAATTGTTAATTAATAGGAATATACTATTTGAAAATATCATATAGAAACTTGGATATGTTCCCCCTTTCTTACTGGAACTGTATTAGAACCATGGGGAATTGTGGTTCTGATATGTTGGGTGGTGTCTTGTTCAATCACCGGATATACATATGTTATAGTTTAGTTTTTATTTTATTTTCATCATCTGATCAGAAACATAGGCCTTTTACCACTTTATACAGATGGAGGGTAGTTATATTCTACAAAGGGGGCTATAAGGGAACTGGAGGTAGCTACAAAATTTTCTTTTTATGAGATGGAGATTGGGGTAGTTGAGGGATTAATAGCGTGTTTCATTTTTTTCGTCTTTTATACAGTATTGCTTCTGTTTATTTTCTTTCTCTTCGGAAAGGATTTCCGACATATGGTTGGTTCATTATAAATATTTTATATTTTCTATGACTGTTTTTATTAATTTTTTGTTGGAGAAAATGTTCCTAAGTGGTGATTCCAAAACTAAAGCTCATGAGAGATTCCAATAGAAAACTGACCTTGAATGGTCAAATCACCAACCAAATTTATGGTCTAAACAACTGAACCCAAAAAAATTTAATGGGGATAAAAAAAATACCTCCAAAAAAAGATATTCAAGAACAATCTACTTTTACACTAGATCATTATGGTGGAGGGGGATCACATCAAACAACATGATACATAGACCCTTATGTGGTAATTTGCCTAATATCCCACCATGTTGTCCCTTAAAAAGGGAAAATAAAATAATTACTAAGAAAATTATGGTTTTATAAAATACACATTTTGAATACCATAGAACCATTAAAATTGAGCTTCATTCATCTAAAACCAAATGGAAATCATTGCACAATTAAAATCTTAAAACTTTATATGAATTGGTTATTTTAAAAATGCCCGAAACTGATTTTAAAACAAATACAAATTGTTTTATAACCAAAACACTATTAAGTATATCATAATAAGTAAAACACTTATATTTTTAAAACTGTTTTCAAATCAATTACAATTTTAAAATACATTCAAATAGGGTAAAATCCCAAACACACTACAAAATTCAATTTGGAAATACCCAGTCTCTATTAATATAACACAATAAAAACAAACTATTTTTATTTTAGATAAAATAGAGATAAAAAAACCTCAGGGGGTATATTTTAATATAGGCCCAAATAATCACCAATAAAAAACTCAACAGTCCTAGGGGGAGAGAACCACAACTATCTAACTCCTTGAATGGATCCTCTTGAGTATCCATTGAAGATAAAAAATAAGCTACTCGGTTGCCTTCACATCATTTATGTAATAGACCAATATCTCTGGTGAGAAAGGAATTTTTCATTGTAGATGTGTAATTTCCTATGGTGTAGAATATAAACCTTTTAGGGAGCTCAATATAATCCTTGAATACATCTCAATATCCTCCAAATGAAATTTGTTTATAATAACAAATTTGAGGACTGGTAACAATGGCCTTTGCCTCCACCCTGAGATAATTAACATCATCATAAAAAGAACTAAAATAAAGAATAATCGATCCTATGTTGTCATGAACAATAACACACTCCATATATTACCTTTTTTTCATAAACCGTCAATATTTAGTTTAATAGAAGGAAGAGTCCAACTCACCCAATGACTCACCACCTGAGGTCTGAAGATACTTGTGGAGTGCTTAGTAGACATTAAATTCCTAAGAGATTGAGATTCATCCCACTGGTTCTGAATACTAAACAGGTACATCACCAAACAGATAGTTCTAACCACTACTGTCATTATCAAGGCATAGACATTATGTCGGTATTAGTTCTTGCATCCTAGGTACTCCAGCAACCTATATCAAGCATGAGTGAATGAGCCATAGCCTCTTATTTATTATTATTAGTTCCATCAAACCACTACTGATGGAACTCCTTAATGGACATAACAAATGGGTTATAGCCAAAGAATTCCCCCAGAACTCTCCACACATTTCATTCTCATTCACTTTGAAAGAAAATATGTAAAATAGATTCCTCATTCTAAGACTTGTATCCAGAGAATTTGGAAGCCGAGTGAATCCCAATATGTTGGACTGACAAGTCAGTGGGAAGAGCATGATTATGAATCCTCCATAATATTAAGTTACGTTTTTTTGAGATTTTTTTTCACCAAAGAACTCCTCCCCACCTGTCACTGGATTATTGTAACATTGTCACCTTCCTATAAGCCATTACAATAAAGGTACCCAAAGTTGTTCCTATGAAAATACAAGGAGTCATCTATATTAATATCCTCAAAGACTTTCCTCTGAGAGGGATTAATAATAGTATGGATAAATGAGGGGTAAGAACTAGCCTATTTTAAGTAAATATCAGGAACCAAGCCCCTTGGAAAGATCATGGTTTCTCATATCTAGTTATAATTCTAGAAATTAAGATCTCCCTATCCAAGGGGTTGTAAAGGGTGTTGTGAAATGGGATGTGAAGAGGGTTTTGAAGGGGCTATAGGGGGGCTTGATGGGGGGATGGAGGGGGTTGTGAAAGGGGACCATAAAGGGGGTTGTGAAGGGGGATGGAAGGGTCTCTGAAGGGACTGGAGGGGGGCTATTAAGGGGTTGTGAAGGGGGATGGAGGGGTCTGTAATGAGGCTATAGGGGTGGATATGAAGGTGGGTGGATGGGCTGTGAAGATGGAATAGGACCTATACCGACGGTATGGAGAACCGTGGGTATATTTTCTATGGTGTTTTAAGTTATAAAACTATACCCAGGGTTCTCCAAACTGTGGGTAAAGATGTGTATGCATGGTTTTGTTTAAATTGTGGGTATAGCATTATTTCTAGGACCTATACCAATAGTTATTTAGAATATGTGGGTATAGGTATATACCTATGCCTCTGTATCCCACAGTTCATTAAACTGTGGGTATAGCCTATACCAATGGTTTGAGGGGCTATACCCATGATTTCAAACTGTGGGTATAGTTTAGTTTTCTTGTAGTGATATTTCATAAGTTCAATCACATGATTTGAAAAAATGATAAAGTGGCACCCATATCAAATAGAGCAGTCTCCAAGGAAATAGAAACATAAATGTTACCTCTCATAGTTGCATGACCCATATCAACTTCTACTGGAAACTCCTCAACTTTGTGAATCTATATAATTTTAGAGGTCTATGTATGGAACCCTAGAGTCTTTAAAGCATATGAATACACCATAGGTCCTTTAGGAATTAAAGATATTATATTATAGAGAGGAATATATAGAGCTCAAAAAAACACCTGCAATTAGCCATGATGCCCACATGAGTTGAAAACCTTTATAGGCACCGGGAAATAGCATTTAGTGTGTCCTGTTTCGGCACACTGAAAACATATCAATCCATTTTCCACTGATTATGGATAAGGAAGAGAAATATGGGATTCAAAACCACTTTTCCCCTATAAAAATCAATTTTCTTACTTTTACCCTTAAAACAACTTCTGGAGCTACCATTTGATGAAATAGAAATTCTTGTCAATCCTATATTATCTACTAGGTGAATCTCTATGATCAATACCCTAGAAAAAAATTCATCATTTGTGGGGAGAATCAATAGAAATACCTGAGAGAACATATTATCTTGAATATCCATTTGATATATCTGAGCCTTAATATTCTCAATAGAAACCACCTCAGAATAAAACATGGGGAGATCAGTGAAATTATTAGTGTACTTCATCACCGAATAATCTTATTTTTCAATATTTAGAAAATCTATTTATTTTTTCATGTTTATAGATTCTAGGTAGAACTTCTTGTAAAAAATGGCATTTAATTCATTCTAATATGAGACCTCATGCTTCTTTAACAAGGAATATTGGGTACCACGACATTTTACATAGACCTTGTATCTTAAAGATGATGCATGTTACCTTGACTGAGTTAGCAGTCTCATGAAATTAAAAAATATTCTTGACATTTAAAAATTGATCATTTACCTCTCAATGGTAATTAATCCCTTGGAAGGATGATGACTTCAGGAGAAAAAATTTCTGACAAAGTGTCATGTTCTCATCCCTTTGTGGTTATTCCTTGCTAACTTGAATAGGGATAGGTGCCACACCTTGGTCTATAGCTCAGAACATGTGCCCCAAAACTTTGACCAATTTACGATCAACTAGAGGGTTTCCATATCATGGTTCATTGAAAAAACCATCTGGAGGAATCCCTGGAAGTCTTTTAGGAGGAATGATACTACAAATCAAAAGATGGAGAGGTATTATAACATATGATCCAAGAATGAATTATAGTATATATTATCATGAAAAAATATAAATACCAAAAAAATAAAAAAATAAGGATTAGGATTAAATCACTTCAAATCCAGAAAGATGAAATTCCCAACAACCTGTGGAAACTCAAGGCTCGTTAGGATGATATATGGTAGGACACTTACTCAATACACAACCCTTATGTTCCCACACTCCTATTTCCTACTAACCAAGACATCGTAATGATTTATATAAAATAAATCCGTACAATTGACACCAATTTTTCATGAACCAACCAAGATTACCCAAACAATACATGACCTGAATGGCTTCGAACATGGTTTGATGGGTGTTTCTAATCCCAATGAGTTAGTTGCAAGCTCTTGGGAATCACAAACTGCCTTTGGGAATGAATTAATCACAAATAACTTGAATAAGTTTTATTAATAAATAGAATATATCCATATGAAAAAAATAAATTCAACAAAAAATAGGAAAAATCATCAATAAAAAAAGTTCCAATACATTGAAAAAATACAATGTACTAAAAATCTACAAAACTGAACTCCATGTGACATGATATCATCTATAGACTCTCAAAACCTACTAATGAAAAAACTCTTTTTCCTCCCACTAAATCATTTCCCTTGCCCACATAAGATATAACAAGAACCAAATACACCCAAGGGGGTATGTTGGGTGTGATTAAAAGAGCACAGTAGGATCCCACAAAGTGTTTCATAAGTAAAATTTATAAAATAAACCAATTTTAATCAAATAAATCAATACAATTCATGTGATAAGGTTTTTCATAAATCATGTAATAAACACAACCTTTCATAAAATATTAAATCTTGATAAGACATAGGTTTCCCAAGCATTTCAATACACACTGTTGAGCCTAGATCAGTGTTAGATCACTGATGGGGGGGGTGAATAATTTTTCACTTTACTTTTTACAATTTGTTACTTTTTTAATTTAACCTTTCCGGAGTCTGCTACCACCTCAAGCTGGTAGTGTGGAATCAACACCCACTCACACCACACACCCCACTCCACCACATGGAAAACTGACACCCACTTCCCACAGACATGTGGACATGCACCATGCACACACTATTCTTATTTAGGGAACACACATGGCTCAAGAATACCTTATACATGGGAGTGCACTCCTCTTCCTCCCACCAGATTGGTCTGGGATGGATCCCTTGGGCATGATGGAACTCTGGATCCCACATGTGGTCATGGTTGAGTTGTCCTTGGCTGATCAGTGGGTTGGAAACTCTTTTATTAAATCCACAACTATATTATATATAAAATTCATATCCAATAAATATAATAATAATATAGTTATCAATACTCCTTCATGAAAATGTATAACGAGAGATATATGCATATAATTATTCATTTCATCAGGAAAATCAATATTTATATGGTCTTCACTTATAGTAAACAATGTGACAAAACATTATCACATTTTTAGATATTTAATATCACTTTAATCAATCATCACATTTAGTGATACTTAATAAAAAGTAGTAAAAAATTACCCCATGATTCAAGAACCAAGATGAAATACCTTACTAAAAATAAATTCAATATCAATTCACCCGAGATTTTCATTCCCTCATTTTTAATTTGTTGTCAATACCACCAAACAATTCATTATGTCAATATTTGAGTCTTTATCCCTTTCTTCTCCCCCTTATTGATAATAAATTTCAATGGATAACTGGAGTCTTCTCATCTCATTTTGTTTCGCAAAATTATGACCTTATCCCTTATAGTAAATTCTATCGATCACTTCTAATAGAGTGATGATCTCACATAGTTCTATTAGAGAAGATACTTTAGTTAGTTAACTTTAAGTCTACGTGGGATAACACATTGTCGAAAGCAAGAGATTTACAACCAAGTTTTTATAATCTATCCATAAACAACCATGAATGTAAAATCTTACATAGAAATTTTCAATTGTTCTATTGGGTTTGAAAATAATCATATTTATTAATGAAATGATAAATCATACACATAACATATTATAAAGTTCAAGTGAAAAAGATATTTATCCCCCTTTGTTTTATCATGTCATTAACCAAGAACTCCTCTTCAATTGGTATGATTAATACAATTGAGAATGATCAATGAATGTGTGATTGATATTAATCATTTTTTAACTTCTATAGATATGAACTTATCTTCCATATATTCATGTAACAATTCTTGATAGAACCTCCTTTTTGTTTCTCCACTCAAGGTGTGTGCTTCCTTTATTTTAGCTAGTGGATAGTTTCATCATATATTCTTCATGATTTTCATATTGATGATCCGCCACTATGAAAAATACTATATATCCTTGAAATCATATTGATTTTGGAAAATATATTTATTATTTTATGGTTTATTTGATTAAAAATAATTACTACAATTATTCACATCCATTTTTAATATATAGTGGATGCCTGAGAATCCTTCTTCATCCTTGTTTCCATATTTTAAAAATTAATATGCACTAGTAATAAAAATAACAACAGTATTCACATATTTATCAGGAAAATGGGTTAACTTTTTCAATGAGTTTTTAGTAGATTTATCCTTTAATAATCTCAATATCTTCTTTCCATGGGATTTAGTCTTTTTTTCTTTAACATCCATTTTAGCATCATTAACATTCACACACACACACACACACACAGAGAGATATATATATATATATATATTATGTATCATTTCCAATGCATGGATAATTTTTGTAAAAACCATTTTTTCCACAACATTTTCACACATACTCCATTGCAATTATTCTTCAAACAATCTCTTTTTATACTTCAACCATAGAGAGTTTTTCTTTATACATCATTAGATTATCTTTCTTGAATATATCATGTTTTAAGAGAGCTTTTTAATTCTAAACCTTCTTATGTACTGCTTCACCCATGGAATCATCTTTTCTAGTTTTTCCAAATCTTCTTTTAGTGTAGTCATAATATTGATTATCACTCTTAGAAAGACCAGATTATTTATTAGGAAACTAAAATAAAAATTGAATTATTTGAACATATATAGAGTATATTAAAGTAATATATCCTTTAAATTATTCATTTTCACTTCTGAAATTTTTGTAAAAAATGAACTGTCTATTATTATTCATTAATAATGATTAGAAATTTTCAAAGGGAATCTCTTATGATATCATTTGTATAGCCAAAATCAGTGTGAGATTAGTGAGATGGAAGGTTTGAATTGGCGATCCCTTTTATTTTTAGTAATTTATCCTTTTTAATTCATCTTATGTGTCCAGTTAAATCCTTAATCTACTCTTCCTGTGTTTCTTATACTCTCATCAAATAATGATATCAAAAAAAGGAATAGAAAACTAGATTTTTTACAAGGTTCAGTACCAACACATACTCATTTAAATGTTGGTTATATTTATTAACATGGATTCTCTATAGTAAATAAAAGTGATTACAAGTAAAAAAAATTCCCAAATTCCAAATAGAAAAGACTCAGGTAATGCCCAATCACAAATGATTATTGTGGGTTGTCTCGTGAAAAGTTCTTTAGACTACAATCCCACCTATTTTCTTTGTAATTAATCTTTCCAGTTAAGGTATGTCATGAAAACGTCTATATGTTTACAATGGTATCCCACAAGTTCTTCAATGATATTGAAGGTAGATCCATAGTATGATGATTCTCTATTCTTCCTCCATAAGCTTGCAAGATCACACTTTATTGTCTACTCCATTAATAACTTTAGAAGATACGGTATTTAGATTTCTCTTCAAATTATCCATCTCATGTGATTAAATTCTTTAAGAATTACCAATATTTGAACAATTTCTCTCTTTTATACAATTATTTTTTAGGACCTCCAATACATATTTCAATATAGTTTTGGGATTTCTCATGGACTACATGCACATTTTTATCCACAAATGTGGTGTATGGAATGCCAATTTTTAATTGATTTAAATACCTTCATTTAAATCCTCACTTAAATGTGTTTATAAATAAACACATTTATTATTTCCTTATTGAAAAAATAAAAATATAGGGTGAGTATTATATTGTAATAATTATTTTATATACCCCTATGACCAATGGTATTATATTTATCATCTCAATATAATATACCTAATTGGGTATTTATTTCATACATCTCAATTGAAAACCCATGTTGGGTAATTATTTTCTCATCTACATACAATGTATATTTAGAAAACCTGAAGGAGTTCAGTTATAGCATTCTTGTTCTTCACACAAATATTAAAACACCCCATCTCACACTGTATGCATGAATATTTATATAAACAAGGAGTTTGGGTTTCCTATTCTTTTCTTATCACACTATAAACAAATACATCCTCTCATATGGAAATGTAGATTCCATTTCTAGCCTTTTATTCATACATATGCAATCATATTACATGTATTTCATCAGTTCAGGCATACTATAAATACCCTAATTCTCGCTATCCTCATGTCAATACGTCAAATTCATGAAGACTCATGGTCTTAGTCATGTGAGATTATTCATTTTTTACATCAAATCATTGTCCTGTTCTTTACATGGTATAACAAATGTTGTTTCATATTTAAAACACTTGATGATTTTGTTTCTTCGTTTCTTCCCACAACAACCCAAATCATTGTGGATACTCTGGTGAATGTGGGAGTCTCTATTTATTCATTCAATGAATATTCATGCAACTAGAACAACATGAATATTGTTTATTGATCATTCTTATAAAACAAATTTGAAAATTACTTCATCTATGAATATTTTTCACCTGCGAATCACTAATGATGGATAACCCAAAATCATATGTGAGTTCATGTGTTCTTCTCACATTAGAGTGATCACGTACATTCCATTATCACATGATTTTCATTAATAAAAAATCATAATGATCAATCATGATTGGATAACTGAATAGACACCTACAAATATTTTTTTAGTGGATTGATGATTATTCTTCACATTATTGCAGGCATGAAAATCATTGCATGCATGAATGAAGATTTGTGGCCTCATCACTTCATAAATTCAAGATTATAATAGTCATGGTAGAATTAGGTTAATGATAGGTGTTTTTACCATATTAACCATAAAACTAGAGATCATCGATAAATCCAAAGGTAGGATATGACGTGTAGTAGCAAATACAAGGCACCGATTAAGTGGATCAAAGGTTCCAAAAATGTACATATTTTTTAAGGTGGATGAACATTAAAATATATTTTTATTTCCCACATTAAACTTACTAAAGTTCATTTCTATGGTATATCAATCAAAGAGTTCCACTACCACCTTGATCTAGCCGTAGGGGATGAGCACCCACTCACACCACATACACCATGCCACCATAGGGAATGATGAAACATGCTATACCATACGCATATGGGCACATACCATGAACTCTCCCATATGCTTCTGGGATCCACATAGATCAGGTGCTGTTTTGTGCTCCTATTCTTCCCAATTTCTAAGCCCGATATCACTCTATTGGTCATGGTCAACCTTGGGGTCTTAAATGTTCTTATGGTTGATTTGGACTTGGATTATAAGTTTTTTGGCCACTTTTTTAGTAAATACATCATTTTATTACTTAGAAAATTCATAAGTAATAAATATAATTCCAATACATTTATCAATGAACCTTCATGAAAATATATAATGAGATAAATAAATATTGAATTCATCACATCATCATGGAAATAAATATTTTCATGGTTTTCACTTGTAGTTAACAATTTTAAAACACTTTATCCCATGTCATAAACATTTAAGATAATTACAAAAAATCATCCCATTTGGTCTTACTTAATACTATGTACTAAAATACATATTGAATTCATAATTAATACACCAAGCTAAATTAAAATGCTGACAAAAAATGCAATATCAATTCATAGGGGCTTTTCACACACACCAATAAATCATTTCAAGGATAATCAATTAACACAACAAGCCCATATATACAACTAATTTTTGGTCAATAAGGATCCTATTTACTTTATAGTGATTAGTAGGCCACCTAGTGTTCACATTACCTATGATGAATAGGTCTCCGGGGTAATATGATACTCCCAAGAGTGAATCCATTCAAAAAAATAGGAATCCTTCTGCAAGAATTACCCTAATAGAACAAGTCTATGGTGAAAGAGTTCATCTCCATGGATGGATCCCTACCTCATCATCAATCACTTTTGGGTTTAACACAACATTGTAATTAAAGGTCATTTCATATTTAAAACCGCAAAAAATATTCTTTAAAAACATTTTTATTAAAAACAGTAATAGGAGATTCCATTTTTAAAGCATATTTATAACCACCGTCTTCTTTGAAGACAATTTTGATGACTTTTAGAAAGCATTAGAAATCAAATTTGAAGAGAAAGAATTTATGGCCCATAAGATAAAGACAAGATACAAAACCAATTTCCTTTAAACACTTTGAATGACCATGACCATGTAAAAATGAAATTCCATGGTGAGCTGTGGGCCTTAAAAACCAAGAAGATATCCTATAATATGAACCCTAAATCATAATTTTGAAAATTGACATGATGTAGAACCAAAAATTCCAGTGATATACATACCACCCCAATTCTTGATCAACACACTATGTGGATTCTAGATCCTACAAAATCCCTCAATTAAAAAAATCTATGTGGAATTATGATTGTAAACCAATATCAATAGTTCCCACTATTAAAAAAACATAACCATTGAGAGAAACATGGGTAAATATAATAGGATTGATATCCAAGCAATAAACAAAGATCAAATCACCAAGAGAGGGAAATGGGTTCAATCAATACTTTGATCCACCAAGGTAATTGAGTTGAGAGAGCTAAGAACAGCCTAAGAGAGTCTCTAAGTCAAATGGTATGAATTAGGGTGTTTGAGTGATGATATATACATTTCATCCTCGGACTAGTTTATTCCCATAGTATGGTACTCAGATATAATATATACTATAAGTTTTTGGATTTCATACTCTATCTCACCCATGTTCATTTGGGAGACTAAAACCGAATGTAACTTTTGAAGGTGTTTTACCTAACATCTTGGCGGTGAGGATGGATGATTGACTACCCCCTCTGGAACCACTCTTCTCATGATAGTATTATATAACGTTATTCTTGGTGGTTAGTTTTCCCTATATATATGTGTAGCAGTTTGTAATGGATTGTGTTTATTTCACACATATGTATATCGTGATATAGTATCCAAAGGATTATTATAGGTATGATGTGTATAGGTTTTGATGATTTGAGGTAACTTACATGGTGTATGGGAAATGTTGGTTTGAGGTCAAAAACTTGATGTATGATTCACATCATACGGGTTGTGGTGGATCCGAAAGACTACCTTTTAACTATGTAGAGATTTGATATGGGATGAAGGGATAATGTGGTGCATGATATGCATGTTTTGATATGTTTCATAGGTATTTATGGGTTGTATTACTTTTATATAGAGATATATTAGGTTGTATGAGAGGAACTATAGTGGGGAAGAGGTCATAGGGTACCATTATTGGTTCATTACTATAATATAGGATCTCTTGTATATGATACATGGTGAGATATAGCCATGGTGTGGCTAGGAACATAGTATAACAATTTAGGATACATGTTATATTCACTTGTTGTTCATCGAGGTTAGTATGAATTCTTTATCTTTTGCAAGGAAGGATCTTGGTAGGATCCTATAAATTATACTATTATACTCACCCCACATGTTTATAAAATACTTTTTAGGTGAGCAGGAGTAGGTTGGTGATCATGTTGAATATTAATAGGTCATGGTTTTTCAGGCAAAGTTTGGGAAGCATGGTATCTTTTGGGTTTACTTTTCAATAATTTTAGTTTATTTTCCATTGAATTAGTTTTTTATGATATTAGATGTATATAATTGGTATTTATTTCATCAATCTTAATAGGAGATTATTGGTGTATCTATCATATCTATCTGTTTTGAATGTTCTCTTGGAGGGAAATGAATCAATTTTTTATGTTCATTATCCCCTCAGTGCTAGTCACCAGGTTGGGGCCTACTCTAGGTTAGACTCGGGTGTCATTATCTCTCTTCCTTCTTTTCCAACACATAAGGGGTACCTTTGGGGGGACGGGGTTATGAAAATTTTCATCATCAAAGACATACAGAAAAATAAATATATTTTTAACCAAATAGAATAATCTCTTAAATGATAACATCGCACCAAATAAATAATTATCCAAAATAGTGGGAAATAAAAAAAATATAAATGATATTTGTACTATAATAAGTGTTAAAGGGACTTATAATTAAGGAAATTTCCATAAATTCCATATGATTAATCAATAATCCTTATCATTAATCAATATTAATTTCCATTAGTTTTAATGATTTTTATCCATATTAAATTTATTAATATATCATTTTTAATAAGTTTTTATTTTTTTTGAAACAAATAATTTTTTAATATAAAAAGTATCTGTTATTTGTTTTTTGATATAAAAATCAATGTTATTCCATAAATTACGAATACAATCCCTTATATTTATTTTTAATTAAACAGATTTTTGTAAAATCTCTCCCTAGAATTTTCTTTTTATGGGTTTTCTTAGATAAAACACATTGAATAAAATTTTAGGGACCAATTTTGTATATTCCTTATTTTTATTAAACATCCATGAAAATAAGATGAAAATTTTTTTTCATATAAAAATCAAACATACAAATAAAACATTCATATTTCTCATTATATTTAAAATAAATTTTAAAATATTATTTAAAAAATTTTACATTTTATTTCAAATAAAAAACTGCCATGAAGAAAATTTTGATGACTTTTCATATTTTTTAGTCTAAAAATATCATCTATTAAGAAATTTCTTTATCATCATTTTGTGATTTTTTAACTTTAATAGATAAATTAGTGCTTTTATAGTTTTTTTCCATATTTTTTTATCATAATGAAGTTATGTCTTCTTTTTTCTTAATATTGATGAGATTAACTAACTATCAGTATTTTTTGAGAAATTATGTTTTTATTTTGTCAAGAGATAAATTGATCAAGTTTTTCATTATGTTGTGTGCTTTCCCAGACATGACTAGTTGTTGGTTTATTTTTTTTCCTTAATTCATTAAAATAATTTGTATTAAAGGATATTTTATTGTTTGGTTAAAAAACTGGTATTTTTATATATTTATTATAACACTTTTTAGTGGTTTTTATAATGAAATTCATAATTAATAGAAACTTCATATTAATATAAGATTTTCAAAATTTTCAAAATTTTTAATTTCAAAATAAAAAATCTCGTTTTCATTCATTACAACATCCATGATAAAAATACACATTTACACTATTCTATAATCCAATAAAGTTTTCATACTTTTTCTAGAAACTTGTACAATTCATCAATGAAATACTATAAAGAAAAACATAAAATTAAGAAAATCAATCCCAGGGATCATAATGTATATTACAAAAAAAGAATCAATCTTTTTGGATGAATCCAAAAATCAAGTAAACCCATTTTAACCTTATATTATAAAAGTATATTAGTATATATATATATTTAAAATGAAAATATAAAAAGTCCAAATAAAGGTAAAATAATATTAAATTCAAATATAAAAAATCAATTCTATAAAATGAAATTTAACTTTAATAATAAAAAAACTAATAATCTTTTGAAATTAATTATTTTAAAATAAATTAAATATAAAATTTTTAGGTTATTATGAACTTAATGTTATAGAATGAATTTAAATTTATTATTTGATATAATATATATATATATATACACATATAATTATAGTCCTAAAAAGTGACATGTTCTAGAGGTTCTTTTTCTATTTAACATACAAACACTGAAGTCAACATCAGAATAACTAAATAACTCAAATTATTGTCCTCTAGGATAGAATAGTTCTATATTGGGTGTATGCTTGAAGAATTATAAAATTCTCTTAACAACATTTAAATGGGATTCCTTAGAGTTTTCTTGAAAACGAACACACATACACACACTAAACATAATGTCAGGTCAGCTAGAATTTAAGTAGAGTAAGCTTCCATTCATTCCTCTTTAAGTGGTTTGATCAAAATATTTTCCATCTTCATCAAAATCCAAATTACAAGTATTACTCATTGGAGTGTCACTACATTTAGTGCTATCCAAACCAAAACATTTTAGAATATCCCTAGTATATTTTATTTTATTTAAAATAATACCATCATTATTTTGAATGTTTTGAAATCCAAGAAAGAATTTTAGTTCACCCATTAAACTCATTTCAAATTCATTTTACATCATTTAAAGAAAATTCAATACATAAATAATTTTTTTAATATCCAAAGATAATGTCATATACATAAATTTGATCTACTAAAACATCATTGTGAATTTGTTTCATAAAAATGGTAGGATCAAAAATTCCTTCTGTAAGACCATTAGATATAAGAAAAGTACTCAATTTATCATACCAAGCTCTTTGAGATTCTTTTATACCATATAATGCTTTTGATAATTTTAAAATATGATTTGGAAAATGAGTATTTGTAAACCCAAGGGTTTTCTCAACAAATACATCCTCAACTATATACCCTTTTAGGAATGCACTCTTAACATCCATTTGATATAGTTTGAAATTTAGATGTGTAGAATATGCAAGAAAAATTGTAAATGTAATGAAATGTTTTTTAATTCAAAGATGTATAAGGTCCTATTTTTCCAATGAACTAGATGTATTTTTTACCCCTATACCCCCTCTCTTATGTGCGAGTATATTTGTTAAAAAAATTAAGATTATATTTGAAGATGTGGACCCTACCAAGTTGAGGTGGAAATCCAGATGGAAGCCGAGCACTATGCACTGAGGGAAAAATTCGATATGAGTCAGATTTCGAATCAGGTATGAAAGCCCCTAGGTCAAGATTGATCCATTATGGATCGATCATAGTTTAGTTCTCAAGACCAATTGGATTCCATGATTTACCTTTATGAATTGTTTATTGTTTTATGCGAGTGCATAATAATTGCTTGATCACATAGAATAGTAAACAAGATGAAAATGCATAAATATGTGACAAATGTATTTTAATTGCATGTTTATTTATGATAATGACTATCTAGTTTGAACATATAAATAATAAAGGATTATATTCATCAATAAATATCAAAATCCCTCAAAGATATATTAAGTCTTAATGTCTTCCATTACTCACATTTGAACAAAACTGGGTGTTTGGGGTGCTCGTCAGGAATAGTTGAGAGTGCCTCTTACTACCGTGGTGTTTTCATGAGATAACTATGTCAGATTAACTAAATTGAGTAGTCAAGGATTATCCATATCTGACTTGCTATCACTTTAGAGGCAATATGTTGAGGGAATCGGGATCAGATTCAAAAAGTTGGGACTTTACTCTACAACACAATGAACCATAAGTCAAGTGGTTGTCCAGTCTAGTGCCTACCTTGAAACCCTCCGAGTAGTGGTGTAGCCATAGCTTGTAGACTATGAGAGAGGTTTTGAGGATCCTTGGCACAAGAGTACCCAATATGAAGTAGTATGTATGGATATATCTACTTAATTTGGTATAAGTCTGATTCCTCTCAGATGTTTAAGGAATACCAAAATGAAGTAGAAAACTAACTTAGTAAGAAGATAAAAGCACTCTTCTCAAACTGAGGCGGAGAATATATTAACCAAGCTTTCATTGATCACTTGAAAAATTGTGTGATAGTATCCTAACACACTCTTCCTTATACACCACAATGGAATGGTGTTAGTGAAAGGATGAATAGGACCTTACTTGACATGTTCAGATCAATGATGAGTCATGAAACTCTTTTATTATCCTTTTGGGGATATGCTTTGCAGACAACGTCATATACCCTTAACCGAGTACCAACTAAAGCTACAGATGGGATTCCATATGAGTTATGGTATGGAAAGAAACCCAGTCTGACACATATATGTTTATGGGGGTGCGGGGCATTTTTCAAGACTTTACCAAGTGACAAATTAACATCCAGAACCACGAAGTGCATCTTTATAGGTTATCCTAAGGAAATCAAAGGATATTACCTATATAACCCTTTAGATAGAAAAGTTATTGTGGAATGAAAAGTTGTATTTCTAGAAAGGGAAGACATTTCTATTGGAAATAGTGGGAGAAATATTGACTTCGATGAAGTTAATGCTCCAAATGAACAAGAGTTGTAAGATGAACAATTTACACAAGATAAAGTGGAAGAAGAAGTTGTTCCTGAGACACAAATACTATGTAGGTCTACACAAGAGGTTAGAGAACCAAAGTTTTATGGTTTTCTTGTCACCGAGTCACGTGACATGTTAGTCAATGAGGATGACGAACCTATAACCCACAAGGAATTTTTAGAAGGAAAAGAAGATGATAAATGGAAAGAAGCCATGCATTATGAGATGGAGTCCATGTACCAAAATCAAGTTTGGATATTGGTAGACCCTCCAACTAATGTAAATCCCATTGGATGCAAATGTGTATTTAAAAAGAAGTTGGACATGGATAGTGATGTTAATACCTTTAAAGTAATATTGGTTGCTAAGGATTTTAGGCAACGTCATGGCATAGATTATGATGAAACCTTATCACCAGTAGCATTGCTTAAATCCATCAGAATATTGCTTGAAATAACGTCCTTTCATGATTACAAAATTTGGAAAATGGATGTCAAAACTTCTTTTCTAAATGGGAAGTTTGTTGAATATATCTATATGACTCAACCTGAAGGGTTTGTCAAGTCATAGAATGCAAATAAGGTATAAAAGTTGTAGAGATCCATTTATGGGTGGAAGCAGGAATCACAATCATGGAATTTTTGTTTTAATGAGACCATAAGATAATTTGGTTTTGTCAAAAATGAAATCGAGCATTGTGTCTATAAAAATATTTAAGGGAATTACATTGTTTTCCTAGTGTTATTTGTTGATGACATATTAATTATGTGAAATGAGGTGTAAGTATTACAGTCATTTAAGACTTGGTTAAACGAATGCTTCTCTATGAAAGACTTAGGTGAAGCAGCCTACATTCTAGGGATCAAGATCTATCATGATAGATATCAATGGTTGCTTTGGATAATTCAAAGTAAATATATTGACAAGGTAATCAAAAGGTACTATATGGAATAATCCAAGAGAGGATTATTGCCTATGTCACATGGTATAAATCTCTCCAAGAAAATGTGTCCACAAACATAGGAGGATATTGAAAAAATGAGTAGAATCCCTTATTCCTTGGAAGTGGGTTCTATCATGTATGTCATGTTATGTACTAGGTTTGATATCACCATTTCTTTAAGCATGGTGGGTAGATATCAAGCCAATCTAGGAGAGCTGCACTGGGCTGTTATTAAAACTATCCTAAAGTATGTGAGGCATACAAAGGATATGTTCCTGGTGTATGGAGTAGATGAGGAACTAGTAGTGAGAGGATACACTGATTCTAGTTTTCAAACAGATCATGATTATCTGAAATTTTAGCCAGGCTACATATTTTTCCAGAATGGTGGTGTAGTGAGCTAGAGAAGCTCAAAGAAAACTGTTGTTGCTGATTCTACAGTAGATTCCAAATATATTGTAGCTTACGAAGCACCAAAGGAAGTAGTCTGGATACTCAGCTTTATCTCATACATTGGTGTTGTGCCTAGTAGTGCAGACCTTGTTCCAATATATTGCGATAATACTGTTCCAGTGGTGTTTTCCCAGGAGCCCAGGTCTTACTAGAGGACAAAGAATATTCTTCAAAAGTTTCATCTCTTGAGTTATTTTACTCAAATAGTTGAAGTCTCTTTTAGTAAAGTATCCATAGAGTACAACATAGAAGACCCCCTGAATAAAGTAATTTCTCAGGAGAAGCATGATTCTCATGTGAGAGCTGGAGGATTGAGACTTGTTAGTAGTTGGCTCTAGTGTAAATGGGAATGTTGAAAGTGGGTGAACTAGACCCAACTTATGTTATACTTTGATTACCAAAACATGTATGCAGTTTTTTATATATACATGTGTTTATCTTTCCATAATAGTGTAGATACTTTTTCATGCACTTTATTTATGGAAATGTCCTTAGATTACATGACGTATCAAGGGGTTATAGCAGATCGTAGGCTATAATGAGAACCTCGAGATGTCATGACAGTAATCTTGAAGTAATTTCCTATGGTCCAGTTACATCATTCTAAAATGACACAGATGACGTGCAACTATCAAGTGATGGGGGCTCATAAGCATTGATATTTCTTCTCATGAAGTTCACACTTGATGATCTCTAGTAGTTGAGATCATGAGGATTGACCCGCATAATAGGAACACCATGTGTTTCAAGTGTCATTGGTCATTCATATCTATGGACATGTGTTATGGTCTCTAGGATTGAGATCTTTATCAAAGTATGTTTTTTAATTGCATACTTTGATGCAAGGTGAAAACCATGGAAATGAAGTCGTGGCAAGGTATTTTGTGTTGGGTACAACATTGGTTACATGACATTGATTAAATGATCAAGATAGGATTTGTCACTTCTATTTTGAGGAAGAGATATCTAGGGCCTGGTTGATTTGGATGGTAGCACCTTCATTAAATCCATGGCCATGGTAGTGGAAGGTAAGACCATCCAGACAAATCAAAAAATAAAATAAATCAAGATAAAGGATGATGACACTAGTTTTCATTCTGCTTTATTGAGATATTGATGATTAAGATATTATATTACATAGACCATGTTCATAGGAAGGTAGTCGTTGCTTTTACTTTACCTTATCTATATAAGGGCTTGATGGGTTGCTGGACCCCGCTCTTGTTCGGTCAATATTATTCACTGCTATTGAGATAAGTATCGAGAGGGTCACACACTATAGCACTTTGAGAATATACCATATTCTGGGGAATAGGAATATAGAACTTTGTGGGACCCACCATGGGGTCTGAGTACTACCCAAGTTCTATGGATCACCAAGTAATAAATAAATTATTTTAATTATTCTTGTTTTAAATAATTCAATGAGTTTATTTATAACATGTATTTATAAGTGATTAAGTAAATATAAGGACAAAATATTATTCGAATGGATTTAAATATAATGTTGGGATTACCCATTGATGAAATATCGAGATATCATATGCTCGCTTTTGAATCTGTTTAATGGATGATGGTCGAGTTTCTTATTTTATCTGCATTCTTTCCCCCACTGCATGAGGTAGTTGGAGGTTCTTAGTTGCATGTTTCTTCTTGGAGGTAGCTTAGGATGATTTTCCTAAAGTTACTAGATAGGAAATGATGTTATTAATAAATATATTTTTAACCCACAGGGTTGGTTGATGATGGAATTAAAATGA
Organism: Viscum album; assembly: GCA_963277665.1. Taxonomy (NCBI): domain Eukaryota; kingdom Viridiplantae; phylum Streptophyta; class Magnoliopsida; order Santalales; family Viscaceae; genus Viscum; species Viscum album. Next base: position 1,125,962,733 of record OY728121.1, read on the forward strand.
TAAAAGATGTTAATCTTGATAAACTATGGACTTGGTTTGGATTATGCCTGGAGGGCATGGACTTCACTATGATATTTCATGAAATGTATTGCAATGTAATGTAATGTGGGATGATGCCAATGGTTAATTAATGGATAATGAATTAATTAATGGGAATAAATGGTTTAAAAAGAAAATAATTAATCTACCTCTTTTATATGCTTATGTGCTTATAGGTTATCTGGTCTTGGTAGTGTCAGTCGGGAGTTCGAGTGATGTTGTATGCAGTTGAGTCTAAGATTAGGTTATTCCCATAGTGTGGTTGTGAATTATATTATATCATGTAAATTATTTGATTTTCATATGCCGCCCAACCCATGTCAATTTGGGAAACTGACACCCAGTAGGATTTGGAATGGTGTTTTCACTAACATCCCAATGGGGGGTGGATGACAAACTAACCCCTCTGGCCCCTCTCTTCTCTTGGGATTTACTCATGCTAGAATGCACGACGGTTAGTTTTCTCACATATGTTTGTAGAGGGCTATGATTTCTCGTGGTTGTTTTACACACATGTATTACCAGATATAGTTTCCAAAGGATTATTATATGTATGACAGGTATAGGTTGTGATGGATTGAGGTACTTACTCGGTGTATAGGCCAGAATGGATTGAGGTACAATACCGGATGTTTGATATACATAATACCGGTTGTGGTGGATCCCAAAAACTACTAGGTTACTACATATGGATATGAGTATGGGATTATGTGGTTATGTGATGCATGAGGTGTTGCGAAAATGTCAGGAGTCACACGATAGAGGTTTGCAGATGAAGAAAAGATGGAAACAAAAGAAGAAGAAGACAATGAACACATAAAAAATAATTTATGTGGTTTGAGAATAATCCCTACGTCCATAGAGAGGTAGAGATATCACTATAATTGGGAGTACAAATTACAGGGAGTTTTCAGAGTTCTCATACATGAGTAACCCTAGCTCGAAATGAGGTAATAAATAGGATGATTCCCTCTTCCACCAAATGCACAAAACTTTTGTTGTGCTATAGTGAAAGGTGGTTGTAAGTTCACATTTCTACAGTGTTTTGACCACCCAAGTTTAAGCTGCTATAGTGGTTGGTGGAAAGAAGTCTACAGAGCTACAATACCACGGCCCCCAAAGTCCGAGCTGCTACAGTAGTCATGCCAAAGTCTACACTGAAACAGTGCCCTATTAGTGTCACTTGGTCAGAGCTGCTACAATGCCCCAAAAATTTGGGTCAGGGGCTGAAGAACCCTAGACCTTGGGATCAGGCTACACCAATTCAACCTGAGGTGCATGTCATGGTGCCTTTCCCAGGTGTTTTCGGGCCGACTTACTTTTGTAGATATGCTCAGGACATGCGATGTTGGAGTAGAGCAACAAACCACTAGGGAAGCGGGAGCAGGGTACCCTTGATGTTCATTATTATATTATGTGATCTCTTGTATTCGATACCTAGGGATAGATAACCATGGTGAGGCTGGAAACTCAGTATACCTATTTAGGTGACAAGTTAGTTTCACTGTTGTTCATCATACTTTTTCATACCTTCTTTATCTCTTGCATGAGAGGCTCCGGAGAGGATCCTACTGACTATATTATTATTCTTACCCTGCGTATATATAAAATTTTTTCTGGTCAACTGGAGAAGGCTGGTGATTGGGCTAGATTTTACTAGATCAGGGTTTATCAGAAGTTGTTTGGGATTTGTGTTCATTTTCATCTTTACCTTTTTGGTACTTGTAGTTTTCCTTTCAGTTGTTTAGTACTGTATAGAATGGAAATTTTTCACTTGAGTTTTCTTTTATATATATGTATGAGTAAGTTTTAGTTATTGTATCCTTCTTATCTCTCTCTTTCACATATTTTTTTTAGAGGGTAACACATATCATATGTAGGGAAAAAATGTCAACTAATTCTAGTAAGCGATGTAAACATGAGAGACCAGCTGAGACAAGAGTATTTAGGACCCCCTATGATCTGATGCATGGACATTTAAATTTACTGAGCCTACTAAATGAAATGATGTTGGTTTCAAGGTAGAGACCTAGGAAAGGATCATGAATCATTCTTCTTTGTTCTTGTGTTTGAAATGGGTATTCCTTAGGATAGGTTAAAACCTTAACAGGACAATAAAATAATTAATTCATTAATGATAAATATTCCATATTACAGGTTAGGATATTTAACAGTTTTTTCTTATAGTTATGGCTCCAGGTCGACGTCCTCATCAGGTTCGCACTGAAGTTGTTCAGTAGGATGTGCCAGTAGGTCATCACAGAGTATAGGTTGATGATGAAGACACTTAGAGGAGGATACTATGATAGTTTTAGCTCCAAAATCTGCAGAAGTATGAGAGCTTTATCTCAGATTCAGTCACAAAAGACTGGTTAGAGGAGGTTGAGATAGCTTTTAGTTCGATCTGTGCTCAGAAGGAGCTCTATATTTTGTTGGCTGTGACGATGCTATGTGGAGCAGCAAGGCACTGGTGGTTTTTGTTCCTTGGGGATCATGAAGAGTCATTAGTCTCATGGGAGAAGCTCCAAGACTAGTTCAGAGCAGAGTTTCTTTCTTCGACTATGAAGGTAGCCAGTTATCAGGAGCTGCTTACCCTTTGGCAAGGGTATTTCAGCATTCAATAGTTTGGGATCAATTTCGGGACCCTTCTGTGATATGATTCGGACCTATTTCCAGATGAGGAGTCTGGAGCAAGGCACTTAGAGGAGCCTTTTCATTCAAATATTCAGTGTCAGGTCACCCCGTTTAGGTTGAAGACGTATCTCGAGGTGCTATAGAGAGAATAGGTTATTTAGAGGATGTTTTCCATAACTAGACCATCACAAGAGGGGAGTCCTCATGATTCCTCATGAAGTAGAATTGTGTTTTGAGGTTCCCATTTTTCAGGATATAAGAGTTTTCAGTCAACCGGGGCAGGTCCCATACCTCATCTTATCGTTTCATTGAGGGTGGAGACTCTCAGACTTATGACAAGGGATAAGACACATGTTTTTCTTGTGGAGGATAAGGTCATCAATGGAAAGAGTGACTAACCATTCTGAGAAGTTAGCATGTGCCAGATGTTCTAATTCATGTTCCACCATTAAGGTAGTTTCGGCCAAGGCAGCAGCATCAGGGTGCTCCTATTTGGAATCAGCGGAGAGGAGATGGGGTAGGCAAAGGACAGGCTCAAGACACCCCTCATACTCAGAGAGAAGAGAAAGACCATGAAGGTGGTCATCAGTATGGTCAGAGAGGTCATGGAGTTGTTTGTGGTTAGCTTCATGCTCTATCATTGATAGTTTCAACCATGTCAGACGTCGTTCGAGGTACCCTTTACTTATTTACTCCCTAGGTTCATGCTTTGTTTGATTCAGAAGTGAATAAATCCTTTATATCATTGACCATCATCCATACTTTGGGACATGAGGTAGAGAGGATTTCAGTTCCCATGGCATTGACTATTCCAGTTGGAAGTTGAGCTCACTTGTATAAAGTATGTAGAGATTGTGAGCTAGTGTTGGGGTAGCATCACTCTTGGGAAGACTTCCTATGTTTGCAGATACAGCCATATGACATCATCCTCTACATGTATTGGTTGTATTCAGTGTAGGTTATCATGTATTTCTTTAGGAGGAAGGTTGTGTTTTATGATGTCGATGGAGATCGAGTAGTGCTTTTTGGTGAGAGAAACCCTCAGATGGGTCAGAGGCATGTTCTATCCTCATCATCATTGAGTGCTGAGTTGATGGTGAGTTTTTTGGAGGTTCAAAAGTCTATGTTTCTCAGGGTTGTAGAAGAGTATCATGATGTCTTTCTAGAGGAGTTTGCAGCATTACCCCATCGATGAGAGATCAAGTTTGGGGTTGAACTACAACTAGGAGTTTCACCTATTTCGATGTCTCTATATAGGATGCCACCTTATGATTTGTGAGATCTATGAGTATATATCGATGATCTATTTCAGCATGGTTTTGTTCGGCCAAGTGTGTCACCTTTGGGTGAACCACTTTTGTTTGTGAAGAAGGATGATGGTATTTTTAGGCTTTGTATCGATTATCGGCACTTGAATAAAGTGATAGTGAAGAACCATTATCCTCTTTTGCAGGTTAATGATTTATTCAATCAATTGAAAGGAGAAATTTGGTTCTCAAAAATTGATTTACACTCGAGATATCATCATATTTGGGTGGTGGATGAAGATATTTAAAAGACTACATTTCATTTTCATCATGGACATTATGATTTCATTGTGATGTCGTTCAGTGTGATGAATAACCCTCTTTCTTCAAGGGGTTTATGAGCACGGTGTTTAGATAATTCTTGGATAATTTCATGGGGGTTTTTATCGATGACATCTTTGTGTAATCCACATTTGAGGAGGAACATGTAGAGCATCTGCATATCATTTTGGGAGTTCTTCGTTGTGAGAAATTGTTTGGGAAGTTGTTGAAGTGTAAGTTATGGTCTTGTGAAGTCCGTTTCTTAGGGCAGGCGGTATCCTGATGGGGAGTATCTATGGTTCCTTCAGAGATAGAGGCTGTTGTGTCATGGGTATCCCCCAAGATAGTGGTAGAGGTACGAAGTTTCCTTAGACTTATAGGATATTACAGGAGGTTTTTAGTCAATTTCTCTTGGGTTGTGAATCCTCTAACAACCTTGACCTAGATGGATCAGACATTCTTATGGACTGGAAAATGTTAGACAGCTTTTGAGTACCTAAATGAGAAGTTGGTCAGAGCTCCAGTTCTCTATTTTCCAGCTGAGGGAGTTCAGTTTGAGGTTTTTTGTGATGTCTTGCGTCTTTTCCAGGGCTATGTTCTAATGCTGTAGAAATCAGTTTTTTCTTATAAGCCTTGTCAGTTATGTCCCCATGGGTGTAACTATGTCACCCATGATCTCAAGTTGGTAGGAGTGGTGTTTTGTTTTCTTTGAAGTTGTGGTGACATTACCTCATCAGTGGCCGTTTTTTGGTTTTTACTGACCATAAGAGCATGAGGTATGTCTTCTCCCAGTGTGACTTGAACTTACTTCGGTGTCGTTGGATTGAATTTTTGCAGGATAACGACTTTGATATTTCATATATGCTAGAAAATGGAAATGTTATAGCTGATGCACTGAGTAGGAAGTTGCGTAGTGATATCGTACGTGAATCAAGGGTTTTTTGAAGAGTGATAGACGAACTCTCAGTGATGCATCTAGATATGGGAGAGGTTGGCGGCAGAGGTTTTATTTTCCATATGACAGTACAATCTTCTTTGGTGTAGCAGGTGGAGGAGTCCCAATTGGGGGATTCTGAGGTGGAGGTCTATAGGGATCAAGTTGTTTTTGGTGATTACACTGATATTTAGTCTTAGGATGGATAGTATCAGGTGTTGTTTTAGGGGAAGTATTTTCATTCCTTTTACAATTCATGAGATGGTTTTCCATGAGTTCCATAGTTCACCTTTGGTTGTACATCTTGTTGTGAAAATTATGTACCAAGCATTGAGAGGTTAGTTTTTGTGGCTTGAGTTAATGTGTGCAATTGAAAAAAAAAATTCTTGATGTTTGGTCTGCCAGAAGCTGAAAGTTGAGCACCGTATTCTTAGTGGTTTTCTACAACCGTTAGATGTTTCCCAATGGATGTGGGAGAACATATAGATGGAATTTGTTACCAGTTTTACCTCAATATCAGGGAGGTTATGATGTCATATGGTTGATAGTGGATCATTTGATAAAATTATCCCACTTTATAGTGATTTGGTAGTCAATCTCGATGGAGTTTCCATTAAGGAAATATCTGGAGGTGGTGGTGGGACTCTACAGAGTCCCTAGGATGATCATTTTTTATCGAGATCCTATGGATGTGAAGAGGTCTTCGGCATGATTTTGGTTCTAAATTATTCCTAAGCACTACTTTTTTTCGTATATGGATGGTCAGACAGATCAAACCATCTAGAATCTTGAAGATGTGTTTTACTCTTGTTCCTTGAATTTTGGAGGTTGTGGATGAGGCACATGACCTTGGTCGAGTTATCTTACAATAATAGTTTTCACTCCACCGTTGGTATGGCGCTGTTTGAAGATTTGTGATACCGACCCTTTCGTTCTCCATTGTACTAGACTGGAGTCAGAGAGAGAGTAATTCTCATGCTGGAACTAGTACAGAGTACAATAGAGATAGTTCAAGTAATTTATGAGAGGATGAAGGTGGTGCATGATCATTAGAAATCCTAAAATGGTTATAGGAGGAGACCTATGGAGTTCCGAGTTGGAGATCATGTGTTCCTGAAGGTGACTCCTCATCTTGGGTAGCAAAGGTTTGGTCGTGGGAGTAATCTTTCTCCCCAGTTTGTTGGGTCTTTCGAGGTGTTGGCTCATGTTGGAGTCATGGAATATCATATAGCACTCCCCCCACAGATGAGCAGGATACATGATGTTTTTCACATGTCGTAGCTCCATAGTTATCTTTATGATGACTCTCATGTCATCGATCAGGGAGATATCAATGTTGACAATGATGCAACCTTCGAGGAACAACTTGTGTAAATCCAAGAATACCAAGATTATGTGTTGGTCATGCATGTTATTCTCAGGTTTTTTGTCTTGTGGTGGTACAGTGGAGTGGATGAGAGTACCTGGGAACATGTGTCACAGATGCGCACTCAGTACCCTAAGTTGTTTGATGTTTAGCTCCAATCTTGTAACATTATTCTCTTGTGAATGTTGATCTTTCTAGTTTATGAGATGGTTTACTCTTTTTTCTTATTGTGGATTTACTCTAGTTTGATTAGTATCTCCCTCAAGAGAGTGTTTAGAAGCTAGTTGTGGTTGTTGCGTGGTGTTTTACTTGTTCCTTTGATTAGGTGATAGAACCTCTGAGATGGTGAGATCCTTGAGAGGTGTCTCACGGGGTGGATATTTTAATGATCCCTTTTCATTTCTTTCTAGTTTTGTTTCGATTATCAATGAAAATAATTATTTGATAGGTATCTAACGTAAGGGCCTAGATCCATGTGGACTAACCCTTTGCATGTTTCTAAGGCTCAGGGTGCTTAGAGGAGGCTTGGAAGTGGTTTTGTAGGGGTTTGGATTCAAAATTCTGGAAGCAGGGTGAATACACAATGTGTAAATCTTACACACCGTGTAAGTGTGGTTCATGGCTTGTTAAGGGTGGTTCACAGGATGTTACACAATGTGTGTATTTTTGGGGTTAAATAATAAAAAGAAATTTGTTTTTCGACAAGATATGACCCCCGACATTTACATGACATGTAAATGGTTTACACGACGTGTAAATCTCATGCGTAGCCCTTTTATAATTTTTTTCAACCGCTTAGGTTTCTCAAACCCAATGGATGCTCTCGTTTTCTAGCATTCAGTGACTCCTCCCTTCAACATTTTGAGATCCCTTCGGCAGGAATCAATCATTGGGCTTTTGTCTTTGATCTGTGGTGACCCGACTTAATCTAAGGTGTGTTCCTTTGTTTTCTAGCGGTTTCTCCCGATTTGATCTTGCTTCATCCTATTTATTATTATAATGTGATGTAGGATTATGTTCCATGTTTCTAATGGGGTTTCTTGTTTATTCTTGGTGTGGTTGTATTGCGGTCTCCTCGGATGGATGCAGTTATTCCTGGAGAGGTGATTGGAGATCCATAACATGGTCTGTTCTGATGCGAAGAAAGTTGACAGGTTTTGAGATAAGGGATTCATTGCTTCTCATTTTATTTACATGAAATCATAAATTGATCGTGGTTTATCCCTTTTAATTGAAATTAATTTTACTTGATAATTATTGAATCGGATTAAGAAATTGGATAGCGATCGCATCTTGCTGATGTTGTTGTTTTATACCGTGATAGTAGTTTTCCTCTTGTTTTGCTAAATAGTGTGATATTTATGTCTTTCTTTGTTATCATGTTTGTTTACACTTTGGATTAGTATTTTTTTCTTGATGTAAAATTGCTAAAGAACATAAATATGGAATTCATTGATAATTAATTGTCTTAAGAAATTAAAGAAGAGGTGTGTTTGTAATCCGATGGTTAATGTAATTTGATGATAATCAAATTGATGCAATGCACATGTTTAATTGAAACTGATCTTCCATATGATTAATGGAATTGATAGATAATGTGAAGCATGTTTATGCTTGATGATAATAATTGAAAATTCATGTTAATTAATAATTATAATTCTCTTGGTTTGTTGAAACCGGAATAAATTCTAAGAGCATGTTTTGCCTTTGATAGCTTGTTATAGATTGATGCCTTAGATTTCTCATAGTTGGAACCTATTGATAAATGAATCAGTTAATTCAAGACGGAATAATAATCGGTTGTGTGATAAAGAAAATTTTCTGGGGCCTAAGTTAACTATTTTCTTTATAAGGTCGAGTGCCTTGTTTTGGAGCCGTGAGAGCTCGTTTTCATATGGAGGCGGAATGCCTTGTTTTGAGGGCCTAGTTTCCAAGTTGATTATTCTTGTTTGTTTCATGCTGCTTTGTGATGTTCTTTGGATATGAGCCTTGTGATATGAGCCTGGTATGGCTGATCCTAGAGGGATATGTGTGATAGGGGGAAGAGAGGCCCAGATGTGATGTGAGTCTGGGATGGATGAACCTGGGATGGTTGTTGTGATATGTGTGTAGGGAAACCCAGATGATGTGGCAGCATATGATGCATGTGTTGGCAAGATACATCAGTATATGCATGTGGGAGTTGGGGGTAGAACTGGAGGTGATGGAATGGATTAAATTTGGGTTTACCCATTGATGAGATGTTGAGAGATTTTATGCTCACTTTTGAATCTATTTAAGGGTTGATGTTTAGGTTACTTGTTTTATCCGCATTCCTTTCCCTACTGCTTGAGGTAGCTGGAGGTGCTTGGTTGCATGTTTCCTCTTAGTGGTAGCATAAGATAGTTTTCTTAGAGTGCCTGGATATAGAATGATGCTATTTATAAATAAATTTTTAACCCACAGTGTTGGTTGATGATGGAATGAAAATGCTAAAAGATGTTAACATTGATAAACCATTGACTTGGTTTGGATTATTCCTCGAGGTCATGGACTTTACTCTAATATTTAATGTAATGTATTGAAATGTAATGTAATTTTGAATAATATTAATGGTTAATTAATGGATAATGAATTAACTAATGGGAATAAATGGTTTCAAAAGAAAAGAAGAAATTAATTTAGCTCTTTTATTTGATTGTGCTCTTATAGGATATCTCATCTTAGTAGTGGAAGTTGAGAGTCTGAGGGATGTTAGCTGCAGTTGAGTCTAAGACTAGGTTATTCCCATAGTATGGTTGTGAGATATATTATATCATATATATTCTGGGATTTCATACACTGTCTCACCCATATCATTTAGGGAAACTGATGCCCAGTGGATTTTGGGAGGGTGTTTTCCCCAACATCCTGATGGGAGGATGGATAACTGACTATCCCCTCTGGTCTCGCTCTCTTCTCTTGGGAGTTACTTGTTTAGGTCTGCATGACAGTTAGTTTTCCCATATATGTTTTTAAAGTGTATTGATGTCTTGTAGTAATTTCACACACATGTATTACCAGATATAGTATCCAAAGGATTATTATAGGTATGACAGTTATAGGATCTAATGGATTGAGGTACTTATTCGATGTATGAGATGTAATGTATTGAGGTATAATACATGATGTTTGATATATGAAATACGAGTTATGGTGGCTCCCAGAAACTACTTGGTTACTATATATGGATATGTGGATGGGATGATGTGGTTAAGTGATGCACGAGGTGCATGCGGTGGTGCCTTGCCCAGGTGTTTTCGGGCTGACTTACTTTTAGAGAGATATTCTTAAGACATGCAATGTTGGGATAGAGCGACAAACCAGTGGGAAAGCAAGAGTGGGGTACCATTAATTTTCATTATTATATTATATGTTCTCTTGTATGTGATACTTGGTGATAGATATCCATGGTGAGGCTAGGAACTTAGTATACCTATTTAGGTGATGAGTTAGTTTCGCTGTTGTTCATCATGCTTTAGTATGATTTCTTTATCTCTTGCATGAGAGGATCTGGGGATGATCCTACTGAGTATATTGTAATGCTCACCCTACCTATGTATAAACTATTTTTCTGATCAACCGGAGCAGGTTGGTGATCAGGATGAATATTACTAGCTCGGGGTTTAACAGGAGCTATTCAGGCTTCATGGTCGTTGTTGTCTTTACCTTTTTGGTACCTGTAGTTTTCCTTTCAGTTGTTTAGTATTGTATGGCGTTGCATGTTTTAACATATTTTTTATTTAATATATATATTTCTGAGTAATTATTGGTTGTTGTATCCTTATTATCTCTATCTTCTACATGTTTCTCTTAGAAGGTAATGCCTCTCATACGCATGTTTATGATACCCTCGGTGCTAGTCGCCTACCAGAGGCCAACTGGAGGCGAGACTCGAACATTCACCATCTCTCCCCCTCATTGTGGTATCCTTTTGGAGGGTGGGGTCATGACAATTGGTATTGTTGAATATGACAGGCTGAATCATAATCAATTTTATTTTACCATTAATCATTGTATCATAATTAATCTATGATCCTTTGTTTTTTTAGAAACCCTAAATTAATTCATATCCTATGATATCACATCTTGTATGATACACCGCAGAAAAAACTTTCGGGTTCTCATAATATCGTACCATATGATGTCTTCCAGTTGTACACTACGACTAAAGAAAACAGAAGAAACCCTTTGTACTGTACATTATGATATCAACATATATGAATTATGATATGCATTTCTTAAAAAACCAGTAGATTAAACATGGTTAATTCTTTAAGAACGGGACTCTGATACCACTGATGGGTTATAGGGAATCACCCTATGATATTTAGCAACAGAAAAAACCCATAACATGGCCCAATCTATCTTTAAGAATTCAAACATGCAAAAATAAAAAATGAACAATGTATGATACAACACAGAAAAAAAATTTGGGTTCTCATAATATCATACCGTACGATGTCTTCCAGTTGTACACTACGACTAAACAACTAGAAGAAACCCTTTGTACTGTACATTATGATATCAACATATATGAATTATGATATGTATTTCTTAAAAAACCAGTAGATTAAACATGGTTAATTATTTAAGAACGAGACTCTGATACCACTGTTGGGTTATAAGGAATCACCCTATGATATTTAGCAACAGAAACAACCCATAACACGGCCCAATCTATCTTTAAGAATTCACAAATATCCAAATGTATCATATGCACATGGTGCATTAACTTTTCATGTAAGGTTTAGAATTATATGAAATTAATAATCCTCACATGGGTAAACCTGGAGCCACATATAGCTAACGCCAACCTTTCTAAAACAAGTCATAAGTCTCCAGACCAATGGGAAGTCTTATCCAAAGTTACTCTACCAAGTGATACTTTACCCAAGAGATTCTAATTCATCATAAATCTAATACATAGTATGTATAAACTATATTCAACAACTAAATTCAAGCTAATAACTTTATTAAAAAATGATGTCAAGACAGTTAAAAACAAAATCATATGTCATCATACCTAGCATGTGATGTAAGACATGAAAAATTATAGGAAGCAGTTTATCACATAAATTAAAACATACATAAAATTTACATTTCATAAACAATTTATAGACGTGGATATTAAAAATGAATAAACAAATAAATAAACATTTTATTTATTTTCCAAACATGAGATATAAATATTATCATTTAATATTTATCTTAGGAATTAAAATCTCCTAGTAGCAATGCCTAACATTTATTTTTTATAAACAATTTATAAACTATAAGAAAGCAATACAAAATATTAAATTTCTTTATTTTAGGATTGAATTGTATTTTACGAAAATAGGGCTACTATCAATCATAATCTGCAATTGATATAGGTGATTACAATAAGCATTGTCGTAAGCTGCATGTTGTATTTGACAATATATACTATATCATCATTATGAAATGATGATATTTTTTTTGTAACATGAAACCACAGTTTATGTTATCGTATAACCTACATTGCATCGCCACCGCAAATTAAATTATCTCATAACTAAATGTAAGCAACCCCAGCATGGGTTACATTATCGCATAACATAACATTAGGGACCTAGCACAAACTACATTATCTCATAATGTAATACGAAGGTCTTGGTTGAGATTATGTTATAACATAACGTAATGTTAAACAAAAGCAACACACATTACGTTATCCAATGACATAATTTCAAGTAGAGGCACCATACATAAGGTTTTCCTATGACGTAATGATGGGAAACAAAATTAGATAATCCAACAGCTGACACTCATACACGCTATATCATACACCATGATATGGCCTCAAGAAGATTACTATATACATGTTCTTTATGAAAATAGTAAATGAAAATGTTTATTACTTGATGAATGTGGTTCTAATACCACTGATGAGTTTTGGAGGATTATTATATGATCAATGCAATGAAAGAAACCCATAAGTTTTTGATATGTCATCAACAGAACCAACATGTAATATGAACATAAATAAAACTGGCATACATGAAATACGATGAACACATTTTTAGTGATCAATAGAGTACACATAATTGAGATCATCAAGTGACAACCAAATGATTATTGCCTCCACAGGTTGTACACTAGCCACTTGGATCCTCATATGCTACGAGATGAACCCCAAACATCAAAGGTGTGTTAGCACCTTCTCTACGAAGATGAATGGTGAACTGAACCAAATAGAGTCTCGATTATGGTTTGTAAGTGTCACACTCTTCCAACCGGAGGATCAGATCCCTTTATATAGGCTCCATTCATTTAATGAAGGTAGTTGGCCGTCAGTTGTTATCGCATGGCATCCCTTAAACATTACACATGACGCATACCCATCGGAATATCATAATCATTTGAAATTTTCAAATGATTATGTGTAGCCATAAATGAATCAACTTATTGATTAATAATCAAAGGAAAACTATGTGGTAGATGTGATTATAACCATGCACTCAATATCAAATATATTATATTATGCATGAGACAACGTGTAATATCCCACCCCTCCTAATTGGCTTGAGAAGGCAGAGGAACATTACTTGTCTTTTAGAGACATCCTCGAGACTCTAAAGGCTGACAATAAATGTCAAGATATTCATTTATAATTGGGGGTTTATTTTCCCTTTGAAAATAAAACAACCAACCAAACATGCCATAAGAAAATAAACCACTACATGATGTATGATATCAAAGAAAGACAACTCAAGTATACTAACAAAACTCAAAGACTACCATAACTCAAAGACAACCATAACTCCAAAGCTCCAACGTGCTCTAAGATCCACTCTACAAAACAACCCAAGTACCAGTAAGTACCACTAGAGAAGTGTGATACATTACCTTTTCCCATGTACCGATAAACAATATTGGCAAAAGTACCAATGTATCAAAGGAAGGGTGAGTAATGAACCTCAGAAATATTTCCCCAAATAACTTCCCTACTCACACCATTTGGATAGAAAATGTTAGAAAATTTATATAAAACAATTTATATAAAACATTTAAAACAATCTATCTCAAAACCAAAACTATTTCTAAGCAAAATAGTTTTCCAAACCAAAACTGTTTTCCATGAAAAGAAACCAAGCATGTTCTTCAAAACCATTTGACATATCCCATTCCAATCCAAAAACCCACACATCCACACATACATGTTTCATTATGACAGTTCCATACTCATGAATAGTTTTCATAAATCCACCAAGTCATCACAAGGTAATTAAATATCATGTTCCATTACACCTTTGGCACCGAGCATAAGGACATATTTCAACCTGACTGCATAATACAATATGAACACACACCACCAAGCACGCCCAACAACCATGCTAATAAAATCATGCCAAAACCATTTCAATGTTAAAACCCTTTCAATAAAATAATTTTTTTATTGAAACCCTTTTTCCATAAATCGAACCAAGTAAATTTTTTAAAATCAACATTTTAAAATCATTTATCAAATCACTTTTCACAACAATTCCACAATTTCACACAAATCTATAAATCATCACTAAAGAAGGTTTCCACCATGATTTTCACACCAATTTCACAATAAATTTCAATCAATTTGAAAATAAGACTTCATAATCTAAATAGATAAGTCAATATTGAAGCCACCAACCTCGTAAATTTTGTGAAAACAATAAACGTCACTAAAAATATCCATGAAATCGGGTCAAATATTCAAAAACCCACCTTATATCTATTTACCTAACAACAAAAAAGACAAATATGGTCATATTTGGCATCAATAATCTTACATCTATCTATAAAAGAACTAGATCTAAGAAACTGAGAGAGGGGGAGAAGTATATCTATGGAAAATCAAGAATAACTACGAAGAATGATGACTTAGTATGAGAATCCAACTTAAACACACTAAGATAAGTCTTTAGATCACCTTTGGGTCATTGTGAGAAGCCTCCTCAGCCTTTGAGATGAATAAATCCCAAGCTAGGGTCGATTTGGGGGAAAATGAGGGGTTAAAACAAAATTCTGACATAGATCCACTTTTGTGATCTAGTTTTTAAATCGTGCATGGTTAGCCAAAGGGTTAGGAAAATTGTGCGCTAACTGTGCATCAGCCACTACCTCAAGGATGAGCCAAGAATGGTTGTCTTGCACGGTTAGAAAATTGTGTGTCAACCGTGAAAAATCCCACTGTCTCAAGAAGAACAGTTTCTCATAAGATGTCACATGGTTTGGACAAACCGTGTGTTGCTCATGTGCCTTCCCCTTTGCCCCTCTCTCAAAATGCATTGTTTCCTGTAGTTGTTGCACAGTTCTCCCAAACCATGCACCAACCATTCACCCTTAGAAAATCCCCCAAAAATATTCCAAACTCTCCAAAACTTCCCCAAAACACTTTATGTACTTAAAAAGCATAACGAAAGGGTTACTTTCTTGAAACTAGGGGTGCTACATTCTCCCCACCATTGGATTTTCCGTACCCAGAGAGTAGAAAACCATCATTGCTCTGAAAGAGTTCTGGCCATTTCTCATTCATTTCCTTCTCTCATTCCAAAGTCTCTTCCCAAATCTGACCATATTTCCACAAAAACCGCACTAGACCGATGCTTTTTCCACACAAGACTTTCTCTTGTGTATCCAAAATCTGCAATAGGATATTCACCAATGAAGCATCTGGCTCTGGGTCAACATGATCACATCAAATCACATGGCAAGGATTAGGATGACACTTTTTCAACAAATATACATGAAACACATTATAAACAGCACTGAGCCATGGTGGTAATGTCAATCGACATGCCACCTCACCAACCAGTTCATCTATCAAAAAAGTGTATATGTATCAAGGAGATAACTTACCCTTCTTCCCAAAACAATGATGTCAAAGCCTTGGAGAGATCGTCAAGAACACATGATCACTCACCGTAAACGACAACAGTCATCGAAGATGATCTTCATAAGATTTCTAACAACTTTGTGTCATCTCCATCTATTTTCTGATCAACTAAATGTTCTCTATTGTCTCTTAGACAAGGCTCATCCCAACCAGTAAAGTCTCACATGTTTATACCCAACAAATTGGATAACGATAAGGTCGCCCATACAATGATTTAAAAGGATCCATATGTATCGAGACTTGATAATTGTTGTTATATGAAAACTCTACCAATGACACGTGATCTTCCCATAAGCCACCAAACTCCTTTACACAAACCCACAACATTTTCTCCAATGTTTATATCATCCGTTCGGATTGGTCGTCTGTCTGAGGATGATATGTTGTACTCATAGTCAACAGAGTTCTAAAAAAATTTTGTAAGGGTTTTCAGAACTGAGATGTAAACCTCAGATCTCCTTCTAAAACTGTTGAAACTGGTATACCATGTGTCTTTACCACTTCTCGAATATAGATTTTTGAAAAGTCCACCACCGTATGAGATTCATGAATAGGGATGAAATGAGCCGACTTTGTGTGCTGAGCCACTATCACACATGTGGCATCGTGTTTCCAAACCATTCTTGGGAGACCTGTTACAAAATCCATAGTTATCAGCACCCATTTCCAAACTATAATAGGTAATGACTGAAACATACCAATTGGTCGCTGATGCTCTACCTTAACATGCTGACAAGTTAAGCATCTTGAAACAAACTCAGCCACCTTCACTTTCATACCAACCCATCAAAAATTGTGCTTTAAACAATTTATACATCTTCGGTATTCCAGGATGAATTGTCCATATTGAATGGTGTTAAGAATGAACAAGCTATTTATGACAAGACATAGGTACAACCATCTAATTTCTGTACCACAACACTAAACTCTCATCTAGAATACATCCCTCAATGGTCTCCCCTCCATTGAGTTTTGACCTCATCGCAATGCATTCTGGATCGGATGTTTGTGACTTCCTAACCATCTTCACCAAATTAGGAACAAACAAAACTAGAAAGAAAATTACTACATCACCTCGGTCTTCACATTCCAAATGCATGCCGGCTAGGACCGAAATCAACTGTCACTCATCTAAAACTTCTTTTACCAACTGAGCATATAACTTTATGATTAATGCATCAGCCACAAAATTGAATTTTATCAGTGTATACATCAAGTAAAATTCAAACATTTGGAGATACTTCATCCATCTTCTTTATCTCAGATTCAAGTCACTTTGTGAGAAAATATATTTCAAGCTCATATGATCTGTAAACACATTCAATTTCTCACCAAAGAGGTAATGATGCCAAGTCTTCAAAGCATGGACTACGACATCCAAATCCAAATTGTGTGTTGCGTAATTATTCTCATGAAACCTTAACTACCTTGAGCCATGCGCAACAATGTGATCTCCCTACATGAGAACAAATCCCAACCCGAATCCTGAAGCATCACAATACACCATGTACCACTATCCTGATTCAAGAAAAAACATTATTGGTGTTGATGTAAGGCGAAATTTAAGCTCTTGAAAAGACTTCTGGCACATCCCATTGGAATAGAACATTTTTCCTTATCAAAGTCATCATAGGAAAAACTAGTCCTAATAAATCACAAACAAAACAACAGTAATAAACAGCCAGTCTAAGGAAACTTTGTATCTCAAAGACATTTTTTGGAGGTTTCCAAGAGATAACAAATTCTATATTTTTTGGATCCACAGAAACACATCTTTTAGATATTACATGTCCAAGGAAACATACCTTTTTTATCCAAAAATCACACTTTGATAATTTGGAATATAGACGGTGATCCTTAAATATTCCCAACACTATCACCAAGTGTTTCTCATACTTATCCCTTGTCCTTCAATACACCAATATGTCATCCACAAACACCACCACGAAAGAATCCAGATACCTCTGAAATATCTGATTCATCAATTCCATGAAGACCTTTTCTACATTCATAAGACCAAAAGTCATTACCACATATTCATAATGGTCATATTTACTCTTGAAATCTATTTTTGGAATATCCTACTTACAAACCTACAATTAATGATATCTTGATATCAAGTCAATTTTGGAGAACCAATGAGGTCCCCTCAATTGGTAGAAAAAATTATCAATGCGTGGAAGTGAATATATGATCTTTATCATAACTTGGTTAAGCTTTGGATAATACACACACAACTGATGAGTTTCATCCGCCTTCTTGACAAACAAAACTAGTGCTGCCCATGGAGACATGCTCGGCTGAATGAACTCTTTGCTTTCCAGTTCTTCCAACTGCACTTTTAGCTCCCTTAATTCTATTGGTTACATCCAATAAGAAGTAAGGGAAATATTATTGGTCATGGGAAGGAGATAAATCATAAAATTCACTTCTCTCATAGGTAGAAACCCTGAGAAATTATCGAGAAACACATCTGGAAATTGACCAACCACTGTTGGAAAACTATTATTCTCGATATCTTCCATCGATGTCAAAGACAATGATGTCAAATAGTATGAGATCATTCCAACTATGGGTGCCAACATGCCCATTGCACCTATCTTTACACTTTGGTCTCCTCGAAACAGATTCTTGACTCCATCTTCAGTTGTAAAACTGACTCTTCATGTATAACAGTCGATGTGAGGCTTGAACACTGTCAACCAATACATGCCAGGGATTATATCATATGCATCCATCTCAAGCATAAAGAAATATCATATCATCTTAGCTCCATCAACAGTTATAGAACAGAATCTACACACCAAATCTCGACATTCTCTTTGACTAAGAGGATTATGAAGTTTTAACACAGAAGACATCTCAACTTTTAAAATAAGAAAATAAACAACATGAGAAGAAATAAAGGAATGGGGTTCACCTGTATCAAACAAAGGTTGCATAAGGGTATAATTAAAAATAATCATACCTCTCACTAAAGATGGTCAAGACTGATCATCCACAATAACCTGCTCAGCTCTATATAATTGCTTACTCGCCTCACTTTGTTCTATGTTGCCCTGTTGAGATTTCCCTTACTGAGGAGTCATGGTAATCCTAGAATCACCATGGAAATCTCTGTTCTTATGATGATATTGATTCTACTATCCTCTCCCCTCGAGGCATAAAATTCCTCTAACACCTGATAAGTGTTTCGAACACCTGAACTCAGAACACTGCGATAATAGCACTGAAGATACCCCATTTTGTTGAAATTAAGGCATGCTCTTGGTAGTGTGGTACATTCTCGCTTCATGTAGTTGAAGGAACCATATTGAAAACATCCCGATTTAGTTGTGGGTCTTGGAGGATGATTCACTGATCTCACCATTTTATTTTGAGTTATACTCCCACCTTGGAAAATAAGTGTCTCTCTTCCGCTTGCTCCCAGCATTAGAGTTCTCACCATTTCCTGAGGGTATCAATATGATTCCTCCTCCCATATCTCATGAGATTTCCCTTTCAGCTATCATCTCTCTATTGAATATCTCTATAAAATTCGTAATGAAAAGCACGACAATCCTCGAGAAAATCTCGTGATTCATCCCCAATTAAAAGATGTGTGCCTTCAAGGACGCACTTGTAGTAACTTCTGGTGAAAAGCGCACTAAATTCATGAATTTAGCTGTATACTCTGTGATAGAATGATTTTCCTACTTCAATCTGAAAATGTTTTTTGTTCTTTGAATTCTGAACGTATGAGGATATAATTTTTTGTTAAACAATTCTTCGAAATCCTCTAATGCAAGGTTGTGTCCTAATTTAGTCTGAACAACTAAATCCCACAACCGGCGTGCAAGATCTTCCAAAATATATGTTTCCAAGTTGACTTTCAACACAATTGGTGTGCTGATAAAATTGAAGAAATGATTCATCCTATTCAGTCACACATCTCCCATTGCTAGTTCAGAATCACCCCAAAAGATGGGTGGATTCTATTTCTGCAATTGAATGAAATGATCGACTTGCCTTAGATCATACCTCATGTTCCAACTATTTTAAGCCTGAACATATTGGACTATACCTGAAACTAGTTTTTGGTTCACTTGTGGCTCAGGTGCAACCGTATTCTCAACAACTTCTTTTAGTTGGTTCCTACGACAGCTACCAGGTGTCATTTTCTAATCAAACAACAAACGTCATAATCCCCACTCTCTATCAACTGAAAGCTTAAAAATTTCAAATTCTACCAAATCATACTATCACAACAATGCTTTCCAAAATCAACTTTTTCCATGTTCAACCATTTTTGAAAAAAAATGAACTTGCTTTTGAAAATCAAACCATTTTCAAAATAGCACAACCGTGATCTTTTTCAAAATCTTTCATTTGAAAACAATTTCAACATTTTTCAAAAATAAACACATTGCACCAAATCATATATCATTACTCAAAATGAAATATGTACTCCTAGTGGGAAGTCATTTCTACAATGCATGTCATGCTCGTCTCATTGGCTAAACCCATGAGAATGAGATTTCAAATCTTATAAGTGCCCCCAAAATACTTATGTAACCAACTCTCAAACAACTTGAAGTTCAATATAAAAAGTTTACTACGTGTTTTTATGCTCTACATTTCAAATCCTAATGATCCTACTCCTTTCTACCAACCCAACACAAGGAATATACCAGAATAAATTTCAACTCCAAGGCCGATAGAACTGATGACCACTAGTTTATCAAGGACCAAACAAGTTGTTAGCACTTGTAACATCTCACCTCTCCTCATTGGCTTGAGAAGGTAGAGGAACAATACTTGGCCTTTAGCGACATCCTCGAGACTCCAAAAGCTGACAATAAATGGTAATGGATTCATTTACAATTGTGGGACGATTTTCCCTTACAAAATAAAACAACCAACCAAACATGTCATAACCAAATAAACAACTACATTATACATCATATCAAATAAAGACAACTCAAGTATACCATTTATATCAAAACCAACTCCAAAGAGTACCACCGCAAAAGACCACAAAACAACTAGGTACACAGTGAAAGACTACAGAACCAACAAAACTCCAAGACAACCATAACTCCAAAGCTCCAATGTGCTCCAAACTCCACTCCACAAAACAACCCAAGTACCAATAACCACCACTAGAGATGTGAGATACTTTAACTTTGTCCATGTCCCGATAAACAACATCTGCAAAATCAACAAAGTTTCAAAGTAGGGGTGAGTAATGAAACTCAGTAGGCTTTCCCAAAATGACTTTCCTACTCATGCCACTATGATTGAATAAGTTAATACATTTATATAAACAATTTATATAAAACATTTAAAACAATTTATCTTAAAACCAATATAATTTCAAATAAAAATAGTTTTCGAAAACAAAATTGTTTTCCATTAAAAGCAACCAGGAAAGTTCTTCAAAACCATTTGGTGTATCTCATTCCAATCTAGAAACTCTCACACATACACACATGCATGCTTTTTTATGACAGTTCCATACTCATGAGCAGTTTTTTGTTGATCTACCAAGTTGTCACAAGGTAATTAATCTCATGTCCCATTACACCTTTGGCACCAAACACAAGATCATATTTTAATCAGGCCTCATAATGCAATATAAACATACACCACCAAGTATGCCCAACAACAATGTAAATACAATCATTCCAAAACCATTTCAATGCCAAAATCATTTAAAAAAACCTTTTTATTGAAAACCTTTTTCCATAAATCAAACCATGTAACTATTTTAAAATCAACATTTTAAAATATTTATCAAACAACTCCACAATTTCACACAAATCCGCAAACCATCACTAAAGAAGGGTTCTACTAACTTTGCACGCCAATTTTACAATCAATTTAAATCAATTTAATCAATTTGAAACTGAGCCTTCATATTCTAAATAGAGTTGAGAGTGAAGCAACCTACCTCGGAAATTTGGTGAAAATGATAAACGACACGAAAACATCCACGAAAATGGGTCGAATCTTCAAAAATCCACCTTAGATCTCTTCCCCTGACAACAAAAAAGCAAAATCTAGTCATATTTGGCATCAAAAACCTTATATCTATCCATAATGGAACTAGATCTAAGAAACTGGGAGAGAGGGAGAAGTAGATCTAAAGAAAACCAAGAAGAACTACAATGAACGAGGACTTACCATGAGAATCCGACTTCAATGCACCAAGAGAAGCCTTCAGATCGATAGGAGAAGCCTCTTTAGCCTTTGAGAGGAAGAAATCCCAAGCTAGGGTCGATTTGGAGGGACAATGTGGGGTTAAAACATAATATGATCCTAAATCCACTTTTTGTGGATCTAGTTTTTAAATCGTACACGGTTGGCTTTCATGGTTAGAAAATTGTGCGCCAGCCGTGAAAAGTTTCATTGTCTCAAAAAACACAGTTTCTCCTAGGTTGTCACACAGTTTGGACAAACCGTGCATCATACGTGAACCTTCCCCTTAGCCCTCGTCTCAAATTGCACGGTTTTCTATAGGTGTTTCAAGGTTTTTCTAAACCGTGCACCCTTAGAAAAGCCCCAAAACTTTCCAAAATTCTTCCAAACTCTCTCAAACATCACCCAAACACTTTATGTAGTTAAAAAACAAAATGAAATGGTTACTTGAAATCAGGGGTGCAACACAATGAAATCTCTAGATATGCATCGTATGCATATCTTAATCTATGACTCAAGGGATATTGTACGATATGATATCCTTGTTTTAGTGTATTTACAAAAGTAACATATCGAGACTTATACTTGGAATGGTTATCCCTAGATTGAATGTAGTTTTTACCATTCTTTTTTCCTTTATCATTCTTTTTTACTTTGAAATTCAAATCGACCCTTAACAGTTGAACCCTTGGTCTTTACCTTAGGCTGACTGCATAATTCACATGATAGCAAAGCAGATTTCACTTCTTATAAAGTCAAAGAATCTCTATCATACATCCTAACATCAGTAAGATTTTCATACGAACAATCCAATGAAATCAATAATATTAATATTTGGTCTTAAACCTCAATTTTAACATTAATATTAGCCAAATCGAGCAGAATTTTGTTAAACTCATCAAGATGTGCATGGATTGGGGTTTCGGGACGCATCTTGAAGTTATAAAGTTTTTTATGCAATAAGCCTACTAATGAATTGGTCATGTATAATTTTTTAGGTTTAAACCATATGCCAATAGTGGGGGATTCATAAACAACCTCTCACAAAGCTATGTTAGCCAGAGATAGCATAAGAGAACTATGTGTGATTAATGTCAGTAGAGACATCAGTATAGGTGGTCATAGTCTATCCATAAATGGAATAATTAATTACAGGTTACTTGGGTCCATGAAGTGAATTTTGTAATCTTTGTTGGACCATCAACGCTCTCGTCTTAAGTTTTCATAGATTAAAATCATTTTCATTGTCGAATTTATAGATTTATTACTTATTAGATGTCATTAGTGTATACACGAGGCGTACTTATTAGATGTCATTAGTGTACACATGAGGGTTTGATACCAATTGTCGAATAAAACATTAATTGTGTTCCCTGATGCAATGATAAGGATAGAGCTAACAATGGGTACATAATTATCTGGTACTTGGTCTTACCAGACCCAATTAAATCAGGTTGGGGTACCTGATAATCGTTTTCAGGAAGAGTTCGGGTTCCATAGAGACAACCCAATTATTAATCAGGTAGGGTTCAAGTATTGGTGATAGAATATCCAAAAACCCAAACTAATTTCTTTTATTTAATATTTTACTATTTTTTGTAATACCTTAGCTCAACCAGCTAAAGAAGGTCAGAAAACCGAAAGGCTACAGTGACACGGCACACCACAGAGGGGGGAGGGGGTCCCTGGCATGGTGGGCTTCAAAATGGGCTGGGTGTGCAGAGGCTTATAAATCCCCACGCGCCCGATGTTGTCTCTGATATGGGACAATGCCCGTTCTGTGGACACTATCCACATCAGAGATAGTGTCGAGCGTATAGGCTTTATAAGCCTATGCACACCTTGCCCCTTTCAAATCCCTCCGCACCAGCGACACCCCCCCCACTGCATGTCACACCTCTAAGTTCTTTTCCAACGCCTTTAGCTACACATATCAAATGTTTTAAAATAATATAATAAAATAAACAAGTTTGGATATTTAAACCAATATTATTTTATTAATTATATTCAAAATAGGGTAATAAATAAACAGATATAAACAATTTAATGTTCAACTGAAGGTAGTTATAATATAATCAGGTTTGGGTTCAGGTACCCAAAAATTAGCAGGTACCCGACCCATTGTTATCCCTTGCCAAGGACACTATATACATGACTGATTTCCAAGATGTTCACAAAGTCGAGATTCTTAAGTCAAAAAATAACAGAAGAGGTGAAGCGATAATTATTCAAAACGAGCAGCAAAAAAAGTTAAGGAAAAACATTAAAAAACATAGATTTAACATGGTTCAGGCAAATTTAGCCTTGTATCCACGACAAGAACACCACCATACCTAGATTTTATTAGTGTTCAAACAAAAAGTGAGTACAAGAGAAGCAATGAAGAACAAACAACAAACTTAAAGAACACAAACAACAAAATAAATAATACTTAAATTCTAGTTGGGCTTACCACTAGTTCGAAGATGCTCTCACCCAAATTCAAGATCTAGAAATCGCCAATGGAACAAAATAAAGAGCTCCTCGCAGGTACCAACTTCAAATCTCTAAAGGACTCGAGCTTCAGGATGATCATGGCATGATGACTGCAAGGCTATAGGCGCAACACACATGAAAGTAAAACTCTACATAATAATGGATGAAACTCACCAAAATTCAATGAAACCATAAAATAGAACATATTAAACTAGATGTAATGACAAAAATATGAATAAATAAACAACACACATACAAAACGAAGTTTTATTTGAAAATAAAAACAAGCATGCAAACACCAAATCATCGACAAAATATGAAAAACCATTAGGCAAAGTGTATTTTGAATATGAAAGATGAGTAAAATGATGTGCTGATCAATTGATAACATGGATAAATAAGTGAGAGTGGTTGAAAAAAAATGAGTAGTTTGTGATATCTTGCATTTATTATATCTTATTCATTTTGGAAAACTCACCTGCTATTGTTTTGACAGCTAGGGACCCTTTTTCTTATTCTTTAAGAATCAAATGAGTAGCTAGAAAGAAAGTGACGGGTGTTTGGAATTGTAATTTTGTTAAATGTGGAGTGGTAAGTAGCTTTGACAAAAAAAGGCTCCATCCACCCCACGACACACTACCTATACATGCCCAGAATAGTCTAGAATGACATCATGTACTGAGCCGAGGGATATTCATGACTTGGGTTTTTATTTATATTCCTTTCAAAGAGAGTTTCATGTCTACAAAAATGATCATCAATATATTCTTTGAATTTAATGAGAATTAAATGAAGATTTATTGGACACATTTTATACGAGTTATTTGGAAAAATTATTGCTCAATTTATGAAGGAACAATGAAAAATTTGGTTGATCTATAAAAGTTAAATGTTCTATCTTTGACTTCATTGATACTCTATCTTATTAACAACTTTCAGCCATTATTTTCACTCCAAACACTACCTATAAAAGTTTTTTAGTTTTTCCCTTCTCTTTTCCTAGCTATACATTCATCAGCTGCAATAGAAGAGCCAGATGTCTAGTACTGCTTTTTTGTTTCCATTCTTGTTTGTAAATGCTCATTGCTATGAACTCCATTATTTTAGGTTTTTCCAAACATGCAACTGCACTTAAACAAAAGCCCCATGCATCAACTACTGATCACACTGCTCCTGGTATCCACCACTTTAAAGTTTCCTTTTCAATTCCCTCCTATTGTGCCCTTCCTGGACTAATTTTATTTTTCTTCCAACCCAATTTTATATTGCATTGAATGTAAATTTATGTAATTTTTTATTGCAGCAAGTAATTATGATGGTGATTTTCATTTGTTTTTTGTTTTTCACCCCCTCTGGATGCTTTAATAGGGTTCATTGGATGGAAATCAACGCAACAAAAATATCTATTACAGGGAACAAACAGGGCATGGGATAATTTGATGCAAATGACTCCCCTACCTTTCTCTACAGTGAATCAAATAGCCATTGAAGTCAAAGCAAAAGGAGGTAGCAGCTATAGAAACAATGGGAGTAATGGCAATGAGAGTGCTGCATCAGGCATGAACTCCATATTGGAAAAACTCAATGGGACCCATGGGAAAAATGGCGTAGCAACCCCTGAGTAAAAAAACAAATAGATGTTGATACGAATGGAAAACTAGCTGATGGATGTAACTTGTTGTTTAAATCTTCTAGTGGTAAAGAAGTTGAAAATGGTGATAAAGTTGATATTCCAATGGAGTAGCTTCCATGTTCAAGAGGTGCTGCCATACCAGAGGGGACAGATGAATAGCTTGTATAAAAACAATATACAGAATGTTCAAGGGCTTGTATTAAGCTTGTATATAAACAATATTTTTTGTATATAGAAATGAACAAAACATGATTTCCTTCTTGGTATAGGATGGTTTTTAAAATGAGAAAATGAAAAATAGGCATTTCCCATAATTATTTTTAGCTTCAAAGGCATCACACTTTTTACGTGATCTTTCTCTCATCTTGAATCTTCATCTTTTGATGAGTTGGTTTTGAAGAGTTTTATATGATGGAAACTCTTATATGGTGGGGAGAACCCCCCATCAAAGTGTTTTCTGTGTTTAATGGTAGTATCTTCTTGAATTGGTGTGGGTTTTTATCTAGTTTGGAATCAAGGAAGATATGGAGTTTTTCTTTTGGGACGCTGATACCTTTGAGTTGGTTCTTGTTCGGTTCATTTCTTGTGTTTTCCTTGACTGTCCCCTGAGGTATGTTTGTTGTCTTGGGAATGATCATGGCTCAGTGATTATTATAGTTCTCTTCACTTGGAGTGATGTGGGCATTATGATGGGCCATTTACTTTGTATGGTTTTACATAGGAAATCTTGGGTAGGTGTTGGGGTGGGATCCGGAGTTGGTTTTTCTATGATGTTTTGTTGGAATCACTGATAGTCGGTGCTCCGAAAGCATGGCCCCAGGTTACCCTTACTTAACCTCAGGTTTGACTATGTAGTTCTTGTTGAGGCATGATCCCTTGTGAGGCATTTCACGATATGTCATGATATTTATGTTCGTGTCCAAATTGAGAATTTTAGGATATGTCATCTGGTTTATGAAGGCAGACCAATTAGAGATATTTCTTTGGATAGTTTTCATCTTTGTTGATTTGTTCTTTTCTCAGTTCTTCAGGAGAGCCTAACAGTTTGTGGGGGATCAATGTTCAAATAGAATTCTATCATGGTGAGGCCACCATTCATGAGCTTGTTTCAAAAAGTTGTATCTTTCAGTTGTTGTCATTGAGAGTTTAATGTTTGGAGTTGCTTGGGTTTTGGATCAGTGCTTGGGTTCAGGAGAATAGCCTTGGTTGGACTTTTCATCTTGAGTTATAAGTTTCTTTTTCCTCTTGATCAACCATTGTCCTTGAAACTTTCTGGAGACAAAGTGTTGTGGTGGGGATATTGTAACACCCCGACCTTGCATTTCCTTTTGAATTTATTTAAGTTTGTGTTTAGGATGTGTTGGTTGATCCCCAATAGCTTAAATGTTGTTTTGGCATTTCTAGGTGCAATATGATCTAGACCACACCATGGTCTAAGCTGTGTTGAGCCTAGGGATCACCTTTGTACCATGGGTAGTACCAACACGCCCAGTTTTGGGCGTAATCTCAGGCGTGGGGTGTGGGGAGTCCCTGTGTGCACCACGGCCAGTTTGGCCTCCACCACACTATAGTGCAGGGCGTGGCAAGTCCAAAATGGCCAGAACTTCTGCACCATATCATGGTCAGTCATCGTGTCGGGCTCCAGGGTGTGGCATGGTCAAGACCTCCATGGGTGTGGCACGGTCAAGACCTCCATAGGTATGTTGAACACCTCCACATTATGGTGTCATTGGTTTTAGAATCTTTAAATGGATGATTGGTTGTTTGATCTTAAATAGGGTGTTACACCCATTGATGAGGTTGTGTCTGATCTTTATGTAAGGGTTATTTAGTGTTCCCTTACTCGATCTAACCCTCTAAATTCCCTTACATTGGTTAGTCTTGGTTCCTTGGAGTGTCTCCCTTATGCGAGTGGCCTTTCTTCTCCATCTTAGTGTGATTTTAGGGGATCCTTTCAGATTCTTTAGGTATTGAGGTTGATTCTTGTATAATGATAAAAGGTGGATGACCCAAACCCCCAAGGTGATCCCTAAAGGAGGCCTTGAGGTTCTCTAATAATGAATGATTAAAACCACATCGGACAACAAGTCTGATGTGGTATGCAGACTCCAACACTCCCCCTCAAGCTGGACATACCCAGCTTGAATACAAAACAAGATGAAATAAAAGGAAACAAGCGACGATTCTGCAGAGTCGTTGTGGGGCCAGCGACAGGATGCGGTGATTCCACAGAGTTGTTGTGGGATATAGCAGCGCCAAAGGGCCCGGATCCCAGGCAGTTGAAGTGTTGCGCCACGGTGGAGGAAGCGCGAGGGCGTGCCTGTGGACAAGGAGGCAGCTACCAGGAGTCGTCAGGAGATGCTGGAGATGGGAGGCGGGGATTCCAAAGGAGGTGCCAGTGACGGGAGGCGTGACTGGAAAAGGAGGTTCCGGAGATCTGAATCTAGAAGTAGGGCAGGCGCTAGGAGAGACGGGAGTCGAGATGGGTGGAAGTATAGGGCAGGAGCCGTGAGGGGAGGTTGTGTAGGGAAAGAGCTGGTTTGGGAGTCCCGCACAGAATGAGCAGCGGGCCAGGAGTTTGGTCCATCGGGAAGTCCGAACAGGAGGCGGGCTAGGAGAAACACGAGGAGGCGGTGCTGAGCGATGCTGGGAGTTTCCGGATGGAATTGCGCCGCGGGGAGGGACACCGCTGGAGGGCCGCGGGATCCGGAATGGGACGGTGCAAGAGTAGCGTCATCGGGGATAAGCACTGTGGGAAGAGGATCCCCGAGCGGGATGGGTGCCATTAGGGAGAACTGCCGCGGGAGGAGGCCGTCGTCCGTTGTCGAGCGCATCAGGGATGGAGGTAGGCCTAGAGTCGCAATGGCTGGGATCCATGACGGGAGGCCAAAGCAGGGAACTGCGACGGGAAGGAGGACGTTGGGATAGCGGGGGCCGAGCACCGCTCGAGAGGGAAGGGAGGGGAAGGGCGATGGCAGAGCTGGCCATGGAGCCCCCCACCCTTACGGGGAAAAATTCAATAAACCCGAGACCGGAATAAAAAAAATAGATGGGAGGGAGGGGTTGGGTTTATGAAACCTCCTCTAATACCATGTAGAATGATAAAAGGAGGATTACCCCAACCCCCAAGGTGCTCTCTAAAGGAGGCCTTGAGGTTCTTTTATAATGAATTATTAAGACCACACTGGACCACAAGTCCGATGTGGGATGCAGACTCCAACAATTCTTCAGGTAGGATCTTCTCATGTATTCTCCTTGTGTTTCCCCTCTTGTGATTCTATCTTTTCTTACCCTAGAATACATGAAGGTTATATATAAGATCCAGGGTTGTTCTTAAATTCCATTATAATTTATCTTTTAAGAACCATCATTTGATTCTTGGATTCCTCAACTGTTTCATATTTATCTTATAATTCATGTCACGAACCAGCCCGGGTACCCTGGTAACCCAATAACTGAGCTTGCCCTGACATAGCCCAAAGGGTGTTCTCGATCCCCACGGGACGGCGACTAGCACCTAGCATCGTACAACATACAAGTGCGAACAATTTTTGCAACAAGAATGCGGAAGCAAAAGAAACAAGACAGTATGAAAACAAAAGAAACTCCACCGAGAGTAGTGTACCAGAATACAAAGAGGCATAAAAAGCACAAAGTAATACAACCCAAGTAATAAAAATGAGAAAACATCCCCAAGGTCCCTAAGGACACAACTCACCAAGACCAGAGATCACCAAATGAATCCACCTCAAATAGATCCCTTCCCTTTGCTCGATCCTGGAAGAAGAAAGTCTACAAAAACTCGAAGGCAAAAGTAGGGTGTGAGCCTAAGCCTAGTAGGATACCACCAAAGATTCCATAACAGGTGAAAAATATAGATTATCCAAAGAAAAGCTTTCAATTTTCAAACAAATAGGTTTGGAAACTCAAAAGCATATTTTAACAAAACATGTTATACATTTTCAAATGATGGAAAAATTACTTTATGCAAAGGCTTTACAATGATGGAATATTTCTAAAACAGTGGCTTAAGCAAAACATTTATATAAAATAGTTTATATAAATTTAGTAGGAATGTAAAGCAGTTCAAAATCATTGGCATACATTTATATCTCAAATATAAATAAACAAGCGAGCAACAAGGTCATCTGCCTAAAGGTACGATAGTATTAACCAATTATAAGATTCCGCACTCTCTATGTGAACTCAGCAAAATGTGTATACACACATCCCTATGACACTAGCCAAAGGAGACTCGTCACCAACCCATCAAGGATGTGAACCTCTGCAAGTATGTTTTAGAATGTTTTTGTAGCGTAGAGTGTATCCAAATAACTCACTAACTACCTAAGGCTTGCATGCGCTCTTACATGAAGGGAGAAATATTTTAAGAATTCTTAAAATAAGATCAATCTCATTCTTCCATTTCAAAAGTTCCAATTTCATTCCATTTAAAACCAAAACAGGTTTTATTCAAAACATGCTTTTTTCACAAGATAAAACCAATGGGTTTCTATCAAATCAATTTAATCCATTTTCACTAGTTTGAAATCCATTCAAAACCAATTCCATCATCAAACAATTTATTTCCACAATTAAATTCAAAAATTTAATTGAAATCATTTCCATCAAATCCACAATTTAAATTAAACAATTTAAATAATCAAACTTCCATAAACACACCCAATTCAATGGAATTGAGGTTTTCCAAATTTCCATGCCAAAACCATTTCAAATATCTCTATTCACTATAATTGAATTTTTATCAATTTAATTGAAATAAAATTTGAGCAATTGAATTTAAATCAACAATTGAAATAAATCAAGAAAATATAGTGATATTCAACTTGGTAAGTCGGTATGGAACCACCTACATCAAAGGTTTTGATGAAAACCACAACGGTCGAGAATGCTCAAGAAAACTGGGTTGCTTCTTCAAGAACCCGCCTTAGATCTCTTTTCCTAGAAAGATCAAGACCAAATATCATTATATTTGGCATCCACACACTTAGATATAACCATAACGGGCATAGATCTAAGAAACTGAGAGGATAGGATAAGTAGATCTAAATAGATATAAGAAATCGATCAAGAACGATGAAGAACGATCACATACCTCAAGAATCCAACTTTGATTCACCAAGAGGAGCATTTGGATCACCTCCGGAACGATGGGAGAACCTTCTCCGACCTTAAGAGAAGAAAAATCCTGAGTTAGGGCCGCTTAGGAGGAAAAACGAGGCACTTAGAGGCAAAAACGAGTGAGATCCACAATTTAAGGATCTCATTTAAGTGTCTGCACGGTTAGTTTGCACGGTTTGACAAACCGTGCACTAGCCATGCGTTAGCTACTGCCTCGACCACCCTTCACGCATAGTTTGGCTGCACAGTTAGACAAAATGTGTGCTGCCCGTGCGGAAGCTACTCCCTCCATAACCAACTACACACGGTTTGACCGCACGATTTAGACAACTCGTGTGCCGCCCGTGTGACTTCCCCTTTGCCTCAAAATAGAAGTACTTAGAAACATCAAAAGTACCTAAAAACGTTACATCATGTTACAACCTCCCCACCATAAGATCTTTCTGCCCCCCAAAATCCTATGAAGAAACCTCCACGTCAAAAAGATAAAGCCACTACTCTCTCATTAGTGCCTCCCTTTCCCACCTCTCATGAGAATCAGAACCATGCTCCCATAGTACATGGACTAGAGGTATCATTTTCCCACTAAGTACCTTGGTCTTAGAATCAATAACCCTGACTGGTCGTTTAGTCATAGATAAATCTGGTTCAATCTCAAGACCACTCCAGCTCAAAACCGGATATGGATCAGAGAGATACTTTCATAGCTGTGATACATGGAACACGTTATGTATCGGCATCAGCTATGGTGGTAGAGCGAGGTGGTAAGCAACTTTCACTATATGACCAACAACCTCGAAAGGTCCCACAAAACAAGGAGAAAGATTCCCTTGCCTCCCAAGCCGCCGATGACCTAATCGTGGTGAAACTCTAAAGAAAACCTGGTGACCAAATGAGAACTCTAAAGGTCTATGGTGACGATCAGCATAAGACTTGTACCGACTCTGTGCTGTCAACATTCTCTGATGAATCAACTGGATCTTAGTTGTCGTCTCTTGGACTAAACTTGGTCCTACCAAGGAACTTTCACCAATATCTAACCAACATAAAGGATGTTTACAAGGATGTCCATACAATGCCTCAAAAGGAGTCATTTTGATCATAGACTGATAACTTTTGTTATACGAAAACTCAAATAGCCCCAGATGATCATCCCAAAACCCACCAAAGTCGAGGACACATGCGCGGAGCATATCCTCAAGGATCTGAATAGCTCTCTCTATATGGCCATCTGACTGTGGATGGTTGGTCGTGCTCAAACGGACCTGAGATCCTAGTGCCTCCTGAAGGCCTCTCCAAAAGCGAGAAGTAAACTGAGGATCCCTATCAGAGACTATAGCAGACGGAACTCCGTGAAAACAAAAAATTTCTTTCACATTGATATTTATGAACTCCTCAACTTTAGTTTTATCTCGAATAGGTATAATGTGAGATGACATAGTCAGCCTGTCGATCACAAACCATTTTGCGTTCTTCTTCCTCTGGGTTTGAGGTAACCCAACCAAAAAGTCCATAGAGATTTCATCCCACTTCCAAGTAGGGACTGGAAGTGTTTGAAGCAAACCCGATGGTTTTTGGTGCTCGTCTTCCACCTGTTGGCATGTATAGAAACAAGATACAAACTCAACAATGTCTCATCTCATACCTGGCCACCAGAACTGTCACCGCATGTCATAGAACATCTTTGTGGTTCTTGGGTGTACAGCCAACTGAGAGTTATAGCAATCCCCCATCACATACTTCTTTGCTGATAACAGCACAATGTAACGGTTTCGATAACACAGAACACCCTATTTGGAGAACGACTACTGGGTGTTGGTCTCCCCGCCATAAAGAGAGTCCCTAATTCTATGGAATGCATCATATGATTGTTGTTCCTAAAGAATTAACTTGAGGAGAGTAGAAGTCAACTGAAAACTGGCTAAAGAAACATCATTCTCATTCAAATGAACTCCAATATGAAATTGAGAAAAAAGATCCATCAAACTCCACTCTTCTGAAGATTCTTTCATAGCATGTGATGGAATTTTCCTGCTTAACGTATCTGCAACTACGTTCCCTTTCCCTGGGGTATAGGCAATGTCAAATTCGAAAGATTGCAGATACTCCACCCAATGCCTTTGGTGAAGATTCAAATATTTTTTAGAGAAGATATAACTCAATATCTTGTGGTCTGAATACACAATAAACCTTTCTCCATAAAGGTAATGTCTCCAACACTTAAGTGCATGGATTATAGCTGCAAGTTCAAGGTCATGGGTAGGATAGTTCTTCTCATGAGGCTTAAGCTGATGATATCCATATGAAACAACATGATTACCTTGCATAAGGACACATCCCAAACCTGAAACCGATGCATAACAGAAGACCACGTAACCTATCCCAGCCTCAAGAAGAGTTAACACTGGCGCAGTAGTCAAACGACTCTTTAGCTCAAAAAAAGAACTCTGACATTTATCATTCCAGGAAAACTTCACTCCCTTTCATGTTAGAGCAGTCATTGGAGAAGCTAACTTTGAAAAGTCTTTAAAAAATCGGCGATAATATCCTGCTAATCCCAAGAAGCTCTGAATCTCGAAAACATTTCATGGTTGTTCCCAAGTCATAACAGCCATCACCTTCTCAGGATCAACGGATATTCCTTATTTTGACACGACATGTCCCAATAATTACACTTCCCGAATCCAAAAATCGTACTTCTAAAGCTTGGCATAAAGTCGGTGATTCCTTTGAAGACTCAGAACTGTTCTTAGATGATGCACATGATCCTCCTCAGACTTGGAGTATAGAAGAATTTCATCCACAAAGACTACCACGAAATTATCTAGATACTCATGGAAAACCTTTTTCGTCAATGCCATGAAAACTGCAGGATCATTTGTTAGGCCAAAGGGTATAACAAGGTACTCATAATGGCTATACCTACTTCGAAAAGAAGTCTTATGAATGTCAGATTCTTTTATCCTCAACTGATGGTAACCAGATCGAAGATCAATTTTTTGAAAACCACTTCGACCCTTTCAATTGATCAAACAAATCATCAATTCGTGGTAACAGATATTTTTTCTTTATCATAACTCGATTGAGATTTAGATAATCAACACATAAGCGAAGAGAACCATCAACCTTAATGGAGAAGAGAACTGGTGCTGCCCAAGGTGACACACTCGGGCGTATAAAACCTTTCGCAAGAATATCTTCTAACTGAGACTTCAGTTCTTTTAGTTCAGCTGGAGACATTCGGTAAGAGGGAGTAGAAATCGGTTGATTACCAGGCATTAAGTCAAAAGAAAAATCAACCTCTCTTACTGGTGGAAAACCAGAGAAGTCATAAGGAAACACGTCGGGAAACTCAGCGATGACTGGAGGAAGATCACCACACATTGAATCTCTCTCTAGATCAAAAGAAAACACCGATATAACTTTCCCCAACTCTGGATAAGATGGTCCAGCTCTGCTTGACCTTGGGTCCCATTCTCCTTGAAAAACAAGAGGAACACCACTGGGTGTAGTAAGGTAGACCCGTTGAAGATAACAATCGCTTTGGGCTTTATTGGAAATGATTCAATCCATCCCAAATATGAAGTCAAAAGATTTCTTGTTGAGAACCAAAAAACTCTAAGCATGATCAACATCTGATAGAGAGAAGACACAAGAAGGACTACAGAGATCCTTCTCTCTCATTGTACAAAGGGTTGTGGTAACATCCATCGCACAAGATAAAATTTCCATAGGTAGATTAAGCATATTAAGAATATGGGTTGAAATAAAAGAGTGAGATGCACCAGTATCAAAAAGAGCGGTCACTAAAGATGTATCTATAGTAATGGTACCTCTCACAGTTTCAGGACCTGTATCAGCTACCTCTGGCGACTCTTCCACTGCGTGAATAATCTTCGTTCCGGATGCCTTTGGCTGGAACCCTTTTGTACGTGAAGCATTTGATTGCCCCGCAGTTTCTGGAGGTGCTGATGATCATGTTCCACTACGTGGAGTAGAGAAGTGATTGAAGAATCTCTGTAAGTGCCCTAAATGTCTGTAGAAGCTATAGTTATTGGGTGCCTCAGTGAAAACCCTCTTAGAATGTCTTGTCTTTACACACTAATAGCAAGTCAATAAAGCCCCTCCTGTTGCTACCGAAGGTCTGGAATGACTCTGTTGTCGAGAACTACCATGAGAAACATCACGCTCCCATTTTCCTTTAAAGGAACCAACACTGTCACTAGGAGGGAAAGTAACTTCCTTCAACCCTGACTTTCCAGCCAAGTCCATCTCAACCATCATCGCCCTATCCAGCACATCAGCATAATTGGGTAGCTTCAGTACGAAAACCTGAGAATGGATATCTGATTGAAGTCCCAACTTGAATCGTCGAGCCTTCATCGTCCCATTAGATACAATCTCAGGAGAAAACTGTACCAGCTCAGAAAAGCGATTTGAGTACTAAATCATGATTTTTTTGGCCTTCTAAAGCTTGAAAAACTCCACAGCCTTGGCCAACACCATTGATTCTGGATAGAACTGGTTAGTGAAAATAACCCTAAAGCCTTTCCACTCCAAACCCTCAGGTTTCCCAGCTGTCACCATCGTGTCCCACCATCTCCTACTTGGTCCCTCCAATACGAAGGTGGCACACTTATCCTTGATCACATCAGGTGTCTCCAAGAACCCAAACATGCATTCAATATTACTCAACCATTCCTCACCATGTTGAGCGTTAGTGTAGCCTTTGAAAACTGGTGGCTTCTGGTGTAGGAAATCTTAAGAATTACTTCAGAGAATCTCACTATGAGGTTCTATAGCTGGAGCCTGAATAGGAACTGGAGGTGGTGCCTGTCCTAGAGCTTGGACAGTGCGAACAATCACCTCAACCAAACTCGGATCCACAATAGGACTAACTTGCTGAGATTCAGCAGCAACCTCTTTTTGAATTTGATTCTCATGTCTTCTCGGAGGTATGATGCTACATAGCATAAAAAGACATAGATTAACACTCAAACCAAGTAACAAGGAAAACTATTCTTAATTGAAGGGATAACAATATTTGGATTCCACTCTATTCAAATCAAAACAGGGGAAATACTAGAACTAATCCACAAGTCGTATTTCCCAAACCAACCCTAGTGACTTAGGGCTCATTGTGGTGAGAGATGGCCAGGAACTACATCACAACTACCTCCTAAATCCTGAAAAGAATACTCAAATGCATACTATCATCAAGGCAAGCTGCTTAACCTGCCCTCTGATACCACTTTGTCACGAACCAGTCTGGTACCCTGGTAACCCGATAACCAAGCTGGCCTTGACATAGCCCGAAGGGCGTTCCCGATCCCCACGGGTCAGAGACTGGCACCTAGCATCGTACAACATACAAGTGGGAACGATTTTTTCCACAAGAATGTGGAATCAAAAGAAACAAGACAGTATGCAAACAAAAGAAACTCCACTGGGAGTAATGTACCAGAATACAAAGAGGCATAAAAAGCCCAAAGTACTACAACCCAAGTACTAAAAATGAGAAAAGAGCCCCAAGGTCCCTAAGGACACAACTCACTAAGACCAAAGATCAACAACTGGATCCACCTCAAAGAGATCCCATCCCTTTGCTCGATCCTGGATGAAGAAAGTTCACAAAAACCCGAAGTCAAAAGTAGGGTGTGAGCCTAAGCCCAGTAGGATACCACCAAAGATTCCATAACAGCTGCCAAATATAGATTATCCAAATAAAAGCATTCAATTTTCAAATAAACAGGTTTGGAATCTCAAAAGAATATTTTAACAAAACATGCTATTCATTTTCAAATGATGGAAAAATTACTTTATGCAAAGGCTTTGCAATGATGGAATATTTCTAAAAAAATGGCTAAAGCAAAACATTTATATAAAACAGTTTATATAAATTTAGCAGGCATGTAAAGCAGTTCAAAAGCATTGGCATACATTTATATCTCAAATATAAATAAACAAGCGAGCAACAAGGTCATCTGCCTAAAGGTACGATAGTATTAACCAGTTATAGGATTCTGCACTCTCTATGAGAACTCAGAAAAATGTGTATACACACATCCCTATGACACTGGTCAATGGAGACTAGTCACCAACCC
This sequence comes from Viscum album, assembly GCA_963277665.1. Classification (NCBI taxonomy): domain Eukaryota; kingdom Viridiplantae; phylum Streptophyta; class Magnoliopsida; order Santalales; family Viscaceae; genus Viscum; species Viscum album. The sequence goes on from OY728121.1 coordinate 1,125,999,722, forward strand.
ATCGGGGATGTGACCTGCCGCAAGTATGTTTTAGAACGTTGTCGTAGCATAGAGTGTATCCAAATAACTCACTAACTACCTAAGGCTTTCTTTCACTCTTACATGATGGGAGAGCTATTTTATGAATGCTTAAAATACGATCAATCCCATTCTTCCATTTCAAAAGTGCCAATTTCCTTCTATTTAAAACCAAAACAGGTTTTATTAAAAACATGTCTTTTTCACAAAATAAAACCAATGGGTTTCTATCAAATCATTTTAAGCCATTTTCACCAGTTTGAAATCCATTCAAAACCAATTCCATCATCACAAAATTTATTTCCACAATTAAATTAAACAATTTATTTGAAATCATTTCCATCAAATCCACAATTTAAATTAAACAATTTAAATCAGAAAACTTCCATAAACACACCCAATTCAATAGAATTGGGGTTTTCCAAATTTCCAAGCCAAAACCATTTCAAATATCTTGATTCACTGGAATCGAGTTTTTATCAATTTAATTGAAAGAAAATTTGAGAAATTTAATTTAAATCAACAATTGAAATAAATAAAGCAAATACAATGATAATCAACTTGGTATGTCGGGACGGAACCTCCTACATCAATGGTTTTGACGAAAACCACAACGGTTGAGAACGCTCAAGAAAATCGGGTTGCTTCTTCAAGAACCTGCCATAGATCTCTTCTCCTAGAAAGATAAAGACCAAATCTCATTATATTTGGAATCCACACACTTAGATCTACCATAATGGGTGCAGATCCAAGAAACTAAGAGAAGAGGAGAATTAGATCTAAATAGATCTAAGAAACCGATCAAGAACGATGAAAAACGATCACATACCCCAAGAATCCAGCTTCGATTCACCAAGAGGAGCCTTTGGATCACCTCTAGAATGATGGGAGAACCTTCTCTAACCTTAGGGGAAGAAAAATCCCGAGTTAGGGCCACTTAAGAGGAAAAACGAGGCACTTAGAGCCAAAAACGAGTGAGATCCACAATTTAAGGATCTCATTTAAGTGCCTGCACGGTTAGTTCGCACGTTTGACAAACCGTGTGCTAGTCGTGAATTAGCTATTGCCTTGACCACCCTTCATGCACGGTTTGGCCACATGGTTAGAAAAACCGTGTACTGCCCGTTTGGAAGCTACTGCCTCCAAGACCAACTATGCACGGTTTGGCCGCATGGTTTAGACAACCCGTATGTCGCCCGTGCGACTTCCCCTTTGCCTCAAAACAGAAGTACTTAGAAACATCAAAAGTACCTGAAAACATAAAGTGATGTAAAAATTCAAATTGCAAGTCTAAAACTAATAATTGATGTTGCGTGGTCAAACTTTCTTCGGGTATAACCATGCAATACTTAATAAATCTTTCACCTGACCTTTTTATTAAGAAATAATCAATTTGGGATCTTTTGACTCCACTTATATAATTAATAAGATGTTCCTTTCATTTCCTAAAAAGTGTATTTGCTTCCAGAAAATCACAACTGCAGGTAAAGTATAAGATAGTTGATATTTCATCATTTACTACACCCAAACCAAACCCTTCATAGAAATCTATGCGATCTCTAGAATCCGTTCCTACATGGCCCATTTAGGTCACCAACTATAAAAATCATCTCATTTTGTGGAAAACTCTGAATCAAAGTTTCTAAATTAACCCAAAAAGTAGACTTGTTGTACATCGAGACCTACTTGATATGTGTAAACACCAATGAAGTTGAAAGTCTCAAAATGGGCTTCCTCAATCCCCGCATCTGCCCAGAAAGGTGTGAAGACCCTTGATCATTTAACACCTGGGGCATCGATGTAGGTGCCCTAGCTCATTTAACACCACACTCAAGAAATGAATCACGTTTATGTCAGGGAACGACTTAGCATTAGCATATTGATATATTTGATCCAAGTCATGAAAGGGTTCGACAAAGATTTACGTTGACCGTCAACAACCAAACACAACCCTGCTCCCTTCATCCGAGCTTGGGACATAAACATAAAGTGAGGATATTATAAATATTTATTCTTTTTTAAAATTTACTAATAATATTTTGTTTTTATTTTATGATATTAGTTCCAAGTCCTTCAAACTCAAATTCTATGCATTCAGGATTCTTATGATTCTCATCTTCAAATCTAAAACTAAAGGTTTCATTCGTCTAAAACTACAGACAATTGAGAAGCTTAATCCAATAATTGTCATATCAAAGATCATCACAGCCCATAAGTAGCAAGGCACTCCCAGAAAAACAATAATAAAAGTTACATAATTTCATATGAAGAATCCAACAAGCCATTACTTGAGACACTAACAATCAGCATTGGAAATACCATGTACTAAACTATACGAGAATAACATTGATTTTTGAATTCAATGGTAAAGATCGTCACCATGCAACAAGGGCAGTGGAGTACAACAGAAAGCTCCAACAATCAGTTCCTTCTAATCAGAAGTGATCTACATCTGTAAGTTTCCATGAAATCATATTTTCTTGATGAATTGAAAATGGATGCATAGACTTATTTATTAGCATGAGAAGGGGCCATATCTGAGTCCTTGAACCACTTCACAGAACCATTACATGCACCCTTTGCATAACCCTCGCCACCATTCCTCAACTTCTTAGCTTTCTTGTCTTTAGCCCTTGATTTTTCCTCTTTTATCATTTCCCTCAATACCGCAACCTCCTCCCCACTCCCATTAAGCGTAATTTTATCCTCCTGAGGGAATCCCATATGACAAACATGGAAAGCAGAGGATCAGATCTCCTTTAAGGCCTTAGCACTCAACACATGCCCACAACCCCTCAATGCAAAAAAATTATACTTTACATTGAATTAAAGCCCTGAAATGGAGCACTCAAACCACACCCCATAACCATCGCAGTTGTCTGACTCCATCCTAGGAATCACTAAAATTTGAATCAAGATCATATCCTTGAGCCCCTTAATATGAACAAATTACTTGGGAAAATTCTTCCCTAATAAACCATGCACAAGTGAGTCTTTATTGAATATGTTTCCAAGCCAGTCCAACACACAAGGATGCTTTAGGGGCTCAAAAGATAACGTGCAGGTCATCCACATAGAATGACACTTCTCATTAGGATCGACCTTACCAGGCTTCTTTGTGGCGTACATGTTGACGTAGCTATCACGAGACTCCGCACCAGTGGCCCCACCATCGCCGCCACCTCCGTCGGGGGCACGAATTCTAAGATTGATCTTCGATGAAATCTCCACTTTTGATCGAAGAATCATGGAGTCTCCCCAGAGGGTCTTTCCCAGGAATGTGAGGTACAAAGACGCAAGGGCTTGAGAGGAAGTCATGGGGGAAGACAGAGCGTTTCAGCTCCCGGACGGTGTGAGTAGGGCTCACGGATGAGTTTTTTTTACTAATTGCTTTACCAAATATACCTATAATATGTATATTTCCCTATAATTTCATTTCAGTAGGCTTCTTTTAGGTCGGAACATGACGTGGAAAAAGTAGTATTAATACAACATGAAAAAAATAAAACAATATTGAACAATCCGTGCAATGTCGATGATTTTTCATGGAAGTGATCAGATTAGAAATTTATAAAATCCAACAAAAACTAATACATGGAAGCGTTGGACAGTGGATGTCTGGGGTTGAACCCACGGGAAGAGCCAGCGACAGCTAGTGACCCAACAATTAGAACCTGACATGTGGATTCCTCACTCGATTCTAAGAAGTTGTGTTTTTTTAACAAAACAACTTGATTAAAGTTCACTTGGTGGAGAAAGGTTTTGAGATCAATTTTTAGAATCCTTTACATAGGATAAACCTAAATCTAATAAGGGGGTGTCTACTGGCTTAGACTGCGTAGTCGTTCAAAATTCACCAATTTAGCTTTCGATTGAAGGTCATCGGACATAGGCTTATCGAACCCCGAAACTTTTATGGAGCATATTGAACAAAGTATATAATTTTTTGGTGGATCAATTGTTTTGTAAGCAAACAATTGATTTTGTTGTTGAGTCACACCCACTACTCAAAAGCCTTTATCTTGGTCGCCCATGTGGAAAAGTTGGGAGATGTCAATATTGGGTAATGGAACAGCACACCTCTTCTCTCCTTCACCACTTTATGAGAGGTACTCATCATGTTCTCTTAACTTGGATACTTGGGCATACATCCTACTGGCTTCGATACCAAATGTTGGTTTTTGACTTTCAAAATGACATTTTCATAACTGGAGAAAAGGGAGGAAAGAAAATAGAGCAAGAGCGCACTAAAAAACTCTTTGTTTCATCAAAATATGTTCACTTCAATTAAAATGAGAATAGATCATATATACATAGGAAAGGAAATAAAAGGTCAAACAAAAAATAGGGTCAAGTCAAAAATTCTCAATCAAATATTTAGACACCTTTATTTTGGTGTCATCAATAATTCCAACTTATTGACGTCTTCTCATACCCCTTATTAGGAGTCATTATTTGTAACCATTTATTATTGGTGAACTACGAGCCTACATCTTGATTACCAAATAACAATATACATTGGACAAGTGAGCATTAATGTGGATATGCCTCTTGATCTTCTAAAAATTTGTTAGCCAGTCTCTTCTGGAGGGCTTGAAGCATTGTTGTGCGTATGTTCTTGAGAAGGTGATCATTAGATAGAAAAAAATTCTCTAGTGGGTTCATGGTCACATCCACATGCATTATTTCATGGTCGACTATGATGACTATTACTGTGATTTTCAAGGTTATTTCCGAGAAAAATGTTGTGTTTTACAACATCTCCAAGGCATTCAATTATAAGTCTTCGGGACTGCATACATCACATTCATTTTAAGAAACATGGTAGATTGGCTTCCAAACCTTCGTACGTTCCCCACTACTCATTTAGTGTATGGTAGCAGATTCACAATGGTATATTTTCTCATTATGCTTAGTAAGGGAGAAGAATGTTAAATGGTTCTGTACATCCAGACTTGGACTGAGTTGGGTCCAAATAATCAATCAGTCCACATTGGCATGCCTATTTGAGCCCTATAATGAAATTATGTAAGTTGGGTGGCTTGATTTTAATGAGTTTTCTTTAGTAATAAAACAGGTATTCCAACTCCATCCTACACATCCCCTTTCAATACACAATCACTTCATTAGTTTTGTCACGGATCCTATACTGGAAATTGATAGTTTTATGATGTATAAGAGATCCATTTCTATTGATTCCATTAAAAGTATGAAACAACTATTTTCCTTTGTATTGTTTCGAGTATAACCACAGAAAATGATTTTATAAATATATGTTTTCTCTCCATGTATCAAAGAATAAGAAAACTGAACTGTGGAGCACAAGGATGAGTTATTCCTGGTACCTACACTAACCATGCACCTTTGGAGACCATTCATGTGATTCTAAAATGTGACGCATGGGGTATTTTTCACTTGTTTGTTAATGAACACCTTGTTTATTCCCCTCTCATTCATCCTCAAATATATGTGTGTGTGAGCATGCGTGCTCATGAAAGATGATTTTTAAGAGAAAAAGTAATAGTTATATAAGTTGTTGGAAAAACTAAATTGGGGAAGAATTAAATATGCATTAACAAACACATGATCTAGGATAAAACTACTTTGCATGTTACCTTTCAGAACAACATGTAAAGGCTCTAGTGATGCATGGAAAGTGTGGGTGATGAGTGAAAAGTTCTAGACATCTGTGGTGATGAGATAAATTCTGGCAATGTCAGTGCCCAGAAGTGAGAGGAACATTGAGTTGAAAGATTATTACATGGATGCTTATAGTGACTATTGTTTCGACTATTGTTGTCATTTGCAAGGTTATTTAAGAAAAAATATCATGCTCATGTATGAAATATTTGAGGGATTCAATGCTAAGTCTTTTTTGAATTCTGAGAGACCTTCGGGGGTCTTGGGGTCCCTACTGATTATTGTTATACTCACCCCTGCACGGGCTTCGCCCACACCTATTGTGTCTTGTGAAGATGATAGATAGCTTGACAGAGACTTGAGGAGCCAAGGCTAGATGGTGCTCAAAAAGGATCGATAGACTTGGTTAGCTGCAGTGATGTCAGACAGTGAGTTGTACCTACCCTTTAGGTAGGATCCTCGGCGGACGATCTTCAAAGCTTGTATTTTCTTTTGTTTTGTTGTATGTATATTTCAGTTGGGCTTGTATACTGTCCCCTTTACTTTCAGTACTTTTACTCTCAGTAGTGGTGCCTTGTGTTCCACTTTGTGTGTGTACTCTCCCTATGCGCGTACAGGTTTAAAGGCAACGCCTTCCCTTTTTGGGTTACGCCTTTCCGGTGCTAGTCACCAACCCCTGGACATTAAAGGCGAGCTTGGGGTAGTCACGACATGATCCCCAAGAGACAGGTCGTCACATCATTTATGTATTTAGATTCATTTAATAAAAATTTTTAAATAATATGATAATTTCATCTCTCAAATAATGGAACACTCACATTAAATTTTATCTCATTTTATTTTATAAAGTTTCATTAATAATTATTCCATCACATCCTACGAAAACTCTCAAACATAATCAAAAAGATTTTACCAAGAACCAACACCCGAATTACGTGAAAAAAAACTTCGTTGAATGATGGACACTTGACTCGCATGTGATAATACTTAAAAAGATTATCATGTAATATAATTACACAATGTTGCTCTCACTTTTGGGTACGGATTTTTCCAGAACCCTTCACAACCAGATCATGATAAACCACATCAACCCTATATTACATTAAATTATCCAATCAATTGGGAATATCACCTCAGAAGTCTGGCACTTTTCGCTCATCACCCGCACTTTTCATTCATCACCAGAGCCTTTACATGCAATTTAGAAAGGTTGCATGAAAAGTAGTTTTACCCTCGATCATGTGTTTGCTAATGAAGACTTAGTTCTTACCCAACTTTTTTATCCCAACAACCTATATAACTATGACTTGTTCAATTAAAAAATCACGTTTCACGAGCACGCACACACACACACATATATTTGAGGATGACTGGGAGGGGAATAAATAAGATTTTCATTTAAAAACAAGTGATTTATGGTAAAACTACCACATGCATCGCCTTTTAGAATCACATGAATGGTCTCCAGAGGTACATAGTTAGTTTATGTGCCAGGAATAACAGCCTTGTGCTCCATAGATCAGTTTTCTTATTCTTTGATACATGGAGAGAAACCCATATATTTTTAAAAGCATTTGCAGTGGTTATACTTAAAAAAATATAGAGGAAAATAATTTTTTTGTTCCTTTAATGGAATCAAGAGAAATGGATGTCTTATACATCATAAAAGTAACGACCAATTTCCAGTACAAGATTGGTGAGACCACCGAGTAAGTGATTGTGTATTGCAAGGAGGATGTGTAGAATGAATTTGGGGTACCTGTTATATTACAAAAGAAAACTCATTAAAATAAAGCCACAAAACTTACATAATTCCATCACAGGGCTCAAATCGGAAAGCCATCGTGGCCTGATTGATTATTTGGACCAAGTCTAGTCCAAGTCTGGATGGCCAGATCCATTTAACATTCTTCTCCCTTATTAATCTTAATGAGAAAAAATATACAATTGCATATCTGCTATCATAGACTAAACGAGTATTGGGGAACATAGCAAGATTTGGAAGCCAATCTACCATGTTCCATTAAATGAACAAGATGTATGCAATCCCCAAAGACTTACAATTGAATGTCTCAGAGATTTTGTACAACATGACATTTTCCCCGAAAATAACCTTGAAAATAACAACAATATTCATTATAGCCAGCCATAAAATAATTCATGTGGATGTGACCATAAACCCACTATAGAATTATTCTCTATCTAATGTTCACCTCTTCAAGAACATACGCACACCGACGCTTCAAACCCTCTAGGATAGACTGACCGAAAACTTTTAGAAGATCAAAAGTCATATCCACATTCATGCTCACTGATCCAGTGTATATTGTTAGTTGGTAATCAATACGTGGGTTCATAGTTGACCAATAATAAATGGTGCCAATTAATGACTCCTAATAATGGGCATGAGAAGGGTTAATGACTCCTTTATTTAGATGTTATCATTAACACCAATTTATTGACCCTTTCTCATTCTCATTGTTAGTAGTTATTATTTGACACAATTTATTATTGGCCAACTACAAGACCACATCTTGATTACCAAATAACAATATACATTGAATCAGGGAGCATGAATGTGGATATCACTCTTGATCTTCTCAAAGTTTTCGACCAGTATATCCTAGATGGCATGAAGCGTTGGCATGTGTATGTTCTTGAGAAGGTGAGCATTAGATAGAGAAGACTCTAGTGAGTTCGTTGTCACATCCACACAAATATTTCATGACTGACTATGATGATTATTGTTGTGATTTGAATTGTTTTTTTCGAGGAAAATGTCGTGTTGTACGACATCTCTGAGGCATTCAATTGTAAGTCTTTGAGGACTATTTGCATCATATTCATTTGAACAAACATGGTAGATTGTCTTCCAAACCTTAGTATGTTACTCAGTACTCATTTAGTGCATGTTAGAAGATATGTAATGGTATATTTTCTCATAATGCTTAGTAAGGGAGAAGAATGTTAAATGGGTCTCGCCATCCAGATTGGACTGAGCTGGGTTCAAATAATCAATCAGGCTAGGATGGCTTTCCGATTTGATCCATATAACGTAATTATGTAAGTTGGGTGCCTTGATTTTAACGAGTTTTCTTTAGTAATAAAATAGGTACTCTAACTTCATCCTACACATCCTCCTTACAATACACAATCACTTCATCGATTTTATCACCAATCCGGTACTAAAAATTGGTGGTTACTTTTATGATGTATAAGATATCTATTTCATTTAAGTCCATTAAAGGTACGCAACATCTATTTTCCTTTGTATTTTTTTCGAGTATAACCACTACAAATGCTTTTATAAATATATGGTTTACTCCCCATTTATCAAATAATAAAAAAAATCAATTTTTAGAACACAAAGATGAGTTATTCCTGGCACCAACAATAACCATTCACCTATGGATACCATTCATGTGATTCGAAAAGGTGATGTGTGAGGTAGTTTTACTATAAATCACTTGTTTTTTAATGAACACCTTGCTTATTCCCCTCTCAATCATCCCCAAATATATATATGTGTGTGCATACACGCATGTGTGCGCTCATGAAAGATGATTTTTTAATGGAATAAGTCATAGTTATATAATTTGTTAGGATAACTAAGTTGGGGAAGAATTGCATCTTCATTAACAAACACATGATTCAGGGTAAAACTACTTTGCATGTCACCTTTCTGAATTGCACGTAAAGGCTCCGGTAATGCATGAAAAGTGTGGATGATGACCGAAATGTGTTAGAATTCTGAGATGATATTCCCAATTGATTAGAAAATTTCTTGTAAGATAAGGTTGATGTGGATTATCGTGATCTGGTTGTGAAGGGTTCTCGCATTGTTAGTTCCCAAAAGTGAGAGCAATATTGAGTTGTAAGGTTATTTCATGGATTCTTATGTTGACTATTGTTGTGATTTTCAAGGTTATTTTAGAAAAAAAATCATTCTTTTACATGAAATCTCTGAGACATTCAATGCTAAGTCTTTAGGGACTGCATGCATTATATTCATTTCAAAAGAAAATGGTAGATTGACTTTTAGACTTTGGTATGTTCTATCATACTGTCTTAGACTGGGATGGGTCCAAATAATCAATCAGGAGATGTTAAGCTATAGATTTTGGTCCTATAAGTGAATTATTTAATATGGGTATCTTGATTTTAATGAGTTTTCTTTACTAATGAAACATGTACTTCATCTTCATCCAATGAATCCTCCTTGCAATATGCAGCCACTTCATCAGTGTTCACCAAGCTTATACTTGAAATTGGTCATTATTTTTATGATGTATATGAGTTCCTTTGCTTTTGACTCTATAAAAGGTATGATTCAACTATTTTCTTGTATATTTGTTTCGAGTACAATCACTACAAATGATTTTATAAATATATGGTTTCTCCCCATCTATCAAAGAATAAGAAAACCAATCTATGGAGCTCATGGCTGAGTTATTCCTGGCACCTACACTTACCATGCACCTATGAAGACCTTTCGTGCGATTCTGAAAGGTGAAGAACGACGTAGTTTTTCCATAAATCAACCATTTGTTAATGAAAACATTTTTCTTTCCATACATAGTCATCCTCAAATATTTACATATGTGGGTGTGTGGACACACACACCCATGAAAGATGATTTTTTAAGGGAACAAACCATAGTTGAATAGGTTGTTCGACATTGTTTGGAAAGAATTAAGTCTTCATTAGAAAACATGTGGTCTGAGGTAAAAATACTTCGCATGTCACCTCTCTGAATTTCATCTAAAGGGTCTAACGATGCATGGAAAGTGTGGGTGATGAGGGAAAAATGCTTGACTTCTCAGGTGAGATTTCCGATTGATTGGATAATTTCATGTCAGATAGGGTTGAGGTGGGTTATCATGATCATATTGTAAAGGGTTTTGACAATGTGGATGCCTAAAAGTGTGAAAAACTTTGAGTAATAATATTATAAAAAGATTTTGAAGTCTTATTCCATGCGAGTCATGTGTATATCATGATCATAGAGGGTTTTTTTCACTCAATTGGGACTGTGATTCTAGGTTAAAACATTTTGTTGATGATTGACAGTTTTCATAAGATTAAATGGAATGATTATTAATGAAACATCATAAAATAAAATGATATAAAATTGAATAAATGTGTATTTTACATTATCTGAGAGATGAAATTCTCATATTATTTAAAATTTATTATTAAATGAATCAAAATATATAAATGAACTCCAAAGTTGTTAAAATTGGATCGATTGTTGAATTGAAAAATATACTAGCTCATAGGATCATTCATTCATTGGTTCTATCATTAGTTCACTAGTTGCATTAGTTCTAAATTAAAATCTAAATAATGCAAACACATACACACATAAATATGCATATACTAATATCATATCTTTAAAATATCATAAATAATTTTAAATAAAATATAAGATATAACACATTTAAATAATACATATAAATAGGTAATAAATATTAAGAAACACAATAATATATACTGTCAAAAACAATTCAGTTGTTTTAAAATTAGTGAAGTGTTGTATAATAATTATTATCATATTATGAATTTTTTAATTTTGTAATAAAAATATTTATAAACTATAAACCTAATCAATTAGCTAGCTTGACCATTAGGTTTACCCATTTGACATTGATTTTGATGGGCTCAAATCGATTCAAATGCACTTACTATAAATAGGTAATAAATATTAAGAAACACAATAATATATACTGTTAAAATAATTCAATTGTTTTAAAATTAGTGAAGTGTTGTATATTAATTATTATAATATTATGAATTTTTTAATTTTGCTATAAAAATATGTATAAACTGTAAACCTAATCAATTTGCTAGCTTGACCATTAGTTTACCCATTTGACATTGATTTTGATGGGCTCAAATCGATTCAAATGCACTTACTATTTGGGTTGATTAACTTATTGGTTCATCGGTTCATCGGTCTAATTAGCTGATTGGTTCGGTTTGTTCTTTAATAATATGAAATAAGCTAACTTTTTTTCATAACAATTTTTAAAAAATACATCGTATTTTTTATCCAATTTTATATTTTTTGGATTCTGCTTCCCACATCGAACTTGCGGTCCAATGTGGTCCTTATCATTCATTATAAAAGAACCTCAATGCCTCCTTTTGAGAGAACCTTGGGGGTTTGGGTCATCCTCCTTTTCTCATTCTACATGGTATCAGAGGGTGGTCTATAAACCCGAACCGTACAACATTTTTTTTCCGGCCCTAGTTTTATCCAGAATTTCTCCTCAGGGGTCAGCGCCCCGCCCCCCCATCTAGGGTTGGGTTTATTTTCTGTCGTCGCCCCTCCAAGCCTGGTTCTGTCCGGCCTCCTGATTCTTTCCGGTGGATCCCTCCCTGACGGCGCCTCCTACCCCGGTGTCCCCTACCCGCTACGCACATCAACCCCACCCTAGGTCGTGCCTCCCGCCACCCCCCATGTCGGCTATCCCTCCCTCCCAGCAGATCGAGATTTCGATGGCTCCGACCCGACGGACTCCTCCCACAGCGTCCATCTCTGTGGTGCCCTCCCTTCCCGGCTCTCCAGCGGCACCAACCTCCCACTACGACTCCAGCTCTAACTCCCTCCCGTAGATGCTCCCTCACATCACCTCCTTCCCCGACGTCCCCTCCCTGCTGCGTGCGATGGCCACGCCCTAGGACGCACCTCCCGTCGTGGCTCCTAATCCCAAAGAGATGCAGTCGTGACTCCCGGCCCCTCTCATCCCGACTCACGACTTCTTCCCTGATTCTTGCCCGATGCAAATCCTACGTCCCTCCAGCGTCGACCCTCCCTGCGACGCCCTCCCAGCCTCATGCCTGCAACTTCCAGACCGCCTTCTGAGGAGCTTCCCGACCCGCCTCCTGTGGAAATCCCTGGCGTCCCCCCCTCTAGTGTGTTGCTCCACTATTATCTCCAACCCTTCTGCCAGTTTCCTCTGGATCTAGTCCGGGTGCACATCTACTACACTACTTCCCTATTCACCTCGGCTCCTGCTGCATAGCCAGATCCTATTGAGATTTTGCCTCCCTATGTGCCACCTCTGCAAAGCTGCTCCCTCCACGTCTCCCTCCTATGGCAGCTCTGCCTCCACACTGGCCTCCTACGGCAGCCACCGCCTCCATGTCGGCCCTCCTCCTGCGATTTCCCGGCGCTCCATCGACCGGCCCATCCGTGCAGTTTTCCTGGTGAGTCTAACAACCTTACCTCCCATGCAGAATGTTAGTCGTCCTTTTTAAGAAACATTTTCCACATTTATAAAATTCTTCAGTGTTCTCTCCTTTTGTGTGTTTTCTACCTAGGTTCCTTGTATAATAGTTCATGTATCACACTACACCACATTAGTTGTTATCGGTGTGAGAGAGTTCCTCATTCGTCGCTATCCTATTGGGCTCCTCAACTCTGGTCACCTACCTCGTATGTCGCTCAAAACCTAACACAATAGTCAGAGGTGAGCTGCTTCATGATCCGCACATAGATCGTAGAAAATCTATGACCATTAGATCTTCATCCTACAATCAGCGCTAAGCACATTCATAATGATCACCTTTCAGAGATGAGTGGAGGAATTCTTCCACCTTGGTCTCCTTATGCGTGATCCTCTTTTCGTGATAACTTCCTATGTGCAACCTACCTAAGTGAAAAACACTTATGTAGGGGTCATAAAACAAAAATGAAAAAAAATCAACATAAGGAAAAAGAACCCAGACATGTGTGTGCTCGCCTCTTCCATGTTTCAAATCCAGTGGTGAAAACCCCTTTCATGTGTGACCCACCTGCACATGATAGCCTTGCTCGGATGCCCAGTTCCCCTACTGTTCATGACCGTCCCTCTGTGCATGCTGCTGTGCATTCTGGACCCTGGGAAAACACCCCCTTCCCCTTATCTGCTACACATGGTTTCACCCCAATTCTCATGGCCCTGTGTTTTCCACGCACCCATATTCCTGATTCGTTTTGTGAATCCCTATTGTACCGCCAACATCACCAAGCTGTATCATTTGTTTCCAGCACTGTCACCCTTCAATTTTCATACCTAGAAAAAAAAATTAATGAAACCATCTCTCTCTGCTGAACCAAGCCATTCAAGTAATCATCGAATAAATCTATGGGCGAACACCCCCTTTTGTGTGTGACCCACTTTCACGTGATATCCTTGCCCGGACGCCTAGTCCCCCAACTATTCATTACCCTCCTGGGCACGCTAGAACCTAGGAAAACTCCCCCTTTCCCCATATCTGACGCTAATGGTTTCCCGCCCCCGCTCATGGCTCTTCCTTCTCCACGCACCCATATTCCTGATTCTATATGTTTAATCCGTATATTAAGTTTCATTCATATTGGTCATATAGTTTGTATTTTATAATCTTTCAAAGACACGTACTTGAAACATTTTTAAGTTTCAAGTTGGTGGTTTTGAAAGCTTATAAATTATTATTCATCAACACTTTTTATGAAATTGTTTTTATTTTCAACTATTTCTTGTATGTTTAATCCATGTATTAAGTTTCATTCATATTGGTCTTATAGTTTTTATTTTATGGTCTCTCAAAGTCACGTACTTGAAACTTTTTTAAGCTTCAAGTTGGTGGTTTTGAAAGCTTATAAATTATTATTCATCAACCCTTTTTACGAAATTCTTTTCATTTTCAACTATTTATTATATGTTTAATCCATGTTTTAAGTTTCATTTATATTGGTCGTATAGTTTGTATTTTACAGTCTTTCAAAGTCACGTACTTGAAACAGAATCCTGCATCGGAAATGCAGAATGTTCTGTGCAGGAAAAGAGAACCTGAATCCCACATCGGAAATGCAGTATGATTTCCTGGGCAAGCCCTCTTATAAAAGAGAGCCCTGGGTGATGGTTTCTGTCAGAATCCAGACTGCTGTAATGGCAGTTCTGCTGGATATTAAATAGCAGATAAATTCTGCTGAATTTTATGTTTTGTTTGTATATATATGTATATATATATATATATATAAAACAAAACAAAACAAAATAAAAATAAATTTTTTAAAAAAACAGTTACTGTAGGATGCGTGAACGCGGTTCACACATCCTTCATTAACTTCGTGAAGGATGCGTGAACGCGGTTCACGCATCCTTCAGCGCGGTTAAGATGCGTGAACCCCGTTCACGCATCTTCCCGGGGTCAGTGATGCGTGAACGGGGTTCACGCATCTCGGACCCATTTTTAAAAATATTCGAACCCTATACCCTTTTACCTAATTTTGGTTTTTCTAAAACCCATATAAAAAAATTAGCCATTTTCATGCCTAGTAATAACAAAATTAATGAAACCCTCTCCCTGCTTAACTAAGCAATTCAAGTAATCATAGAATAAATTTGGTTGTAATACCAAAAAATTTAGGCACAAACTCCACCAATAGAAAAATAAATCTCAACCAACACAAGACACTTTTGGGGATGCTACGAGACATTCATCAGGAAATGGAACCTCATAATGGATCTCATTGGCTGTTATGGGTCATGAAGAAATTGTCACGGTAGTTCGAGTTCCACAAACTTGATGGGAGTATGATTCAGACTATAGGGACGACTACATCGAACCACCACGTGAATGATATACTCCTCAAATTAAACCAGATTTACCATCTTTCTGTGACAACCTTGATGTGGATTATTTTTTGGATTGGATTGCAGAGGTTGAAAAATACTTTAACTTGATGAATATACTGTAGAATCTTCGAATCAAATATGTGGATTATAAGCTCCGGAATGAAGCTTCTACATGGTGGGAATAATTGAAAAATTATTATCAATGAAAAGGCATGAATCCCATCCACTTTTGGCATTAAATGAAGGTTTACTTGAACCTTAGGTCCCTTCTGAATGATTATGATCAACTATTATATTAGTGGTATCAAGATTGTTGTATGTTTTCCAGACCATCCAACAGTACACTCAAGATTACCATAGACTATTGGCTTGAAATAAGCTTTAGGAGATGGTGGGTAAACAAATAATGATGTTTATTATTGGATCTCATACATAGTGATGTATATTGAGAAATGAGTACATAAGAAATTGGTGGTTATAGGTACTTCGTTACCTTTATCGATGACTTTAGTTGGTATGGTTATGTTCCTGATGAAGCACAAGTATCAAACCATTGAAAATTTAATGAGTTTCATAATAAAGTCCAAAATCAAATGAGAGAGAATTAAGATTCTCCGATATAATTGTGTTGATTAATACTTAATCCAGAAATTCACAGATCATATAAGAAATTTTAGAATTGATCCACAATTCACTCTTCTTGGTGGACCATAATAAAATGATGTGTCTAAAAAAAGGAATCGAACTCGGTTAAACATGGTCCAGCCGATGATGAGCCAATGTGACCTTCCTATCTCATTCTAGGGTTATGCTCTAGAAACCATAATATAATTACTTAACCATGCTTCTTCTAAAGCAGTCATAAATGAACCATATGAGATATGGACTGAGAATCATAGTAATATGTATTCTATAATGATTAGGGGTGTCAAGTATGTATACAATGTTTAGCTTCTGAAAAACATGACCTTAAGTATGAAAAGTGCTTATTTGTTTTTTATCCTAAGGAAGATGTGGGATGTGACTTTTATAACCCTACAAAACATAGAGTGTTTGTGGTTTGATGTGGTGTTTTCATTGGTAAGGAACACATTAATCTTGGAATCAGTGGGAGGAAAGTTGAACTTTGAGAAGTTCAAGACCAATAAACAGGAAGTGTTCCAAAGATGGAAGTTGATCAAGATGTGGAAGAACAACTGTCTCAATTAACACAAGAACCTCGAAGGTCTGGTAGGATTCCTAACGACCCTGAGAGATATAGTTTTCTCATGGAAAATGATAATGAAGTAACATTCATAAGGGATGAACCTACTTCCTACCGCGAAGCTATTGAGAAATCTGATTATCAGAAAAGGTTAAAATCCATGGAATCTAAGATGGACTCCATGTATGCTAACTATGATTGGAACATGATGGATTCACCTAAAGGGATGAGACCCATAGGGCGCAAGTGGGTTTTCCAAAAGAAGACTGACATGGATGGTAGACTTTCTACTTATAAAACTTGTATGGTGGAAAAAGGTTACAAAAAAAATCATGGAATTGACTATGAGGAGAGATTTTCACCTGCAATGATGATAAGATCCATTTAAGTTTTGTTTGTCAAAGCATATCATTTTGATTATGATATATATCAAATATATTTCAAAATTTCTTTCCTTAACAAAAATCTAGTCGAGAATTTTTATATGACATAACCTGAAGGTTTTGATGTTTTGAACGAGACTGCCAGGGTATGAAAGTTGCAACAGTCCATATATGGATTGAATAAAGCTTCTCAGAGTCCGAATATCCTATTTGATGATGCAATCAAAGAGTTTGGTTTCAACAAGAATGAAAATGATTCACGTGTATATAAGTAAATTAGTGGTAATATAATAGTGTTTATGATCTTTTATGTAGATGACATACTGCTTATTGGAAATGACATCCCGTCTCTTCACTTCGTGAAGATGCGGCTGGATAAGTGATTCTCGAGATGAAAGACATGGGCGAATCAAATTAAATTCTGAGTATGAAGATATTATAGAGATATACTTAAAATTTTTCTTGCACTCATTTGGGACACTTCTATTGGTAAGTGTTAAAGTGATTTAGCACGGAGAACTCCAAGGAGATTTTACCAGTATTTCATGGCACAAATCTTTGTATTATAAGTTGATACCAATCCAATCATGGTAAGATTAAATGGATTATTGTGAAGAAAATTCTCAAGTACTCAAAAATAATTATAGATATGTTCCTAGTATTTGGATAAGAGGATGAGCTATGTGTAAAAGGTTACACATATGCTAGTTTCCAATCCGAAGAAGATGATGAGATCTTAGTCGGGATTTTCGTTCTTTCTAAATGATGGAGCTATTATTTCTAACCAAGCCACTATAGTGAAATAAATAATAGAGGTCAAATACATCATTGCATCAGATGCTACAAATGAAGTTGTTTAGATCAGATAGTTTGTCTCGGAACTTGAGGATGTTCCTAGCATTCAAGGAGAAATAGAGCTCTGTTATGACAACAATAGAGATATTTCTCAGGCTAAGGAACCTTAATCTCACCAAAGGACCAAACACATCATTCCCAAATACCATCTCATATTTAAGATCATTTAGAGTTTATGTAAAGATTTTTTGGGTGGCTACAAAGGACAATGTAACATATCTGTTGATGAATCCATTACCACAATAACAACATGAGGGTTATGTTAGGTCTCTAGGTATTCGATACTTGAAAGATTGATTGTAATGGTTGTAAATGAATCGTGTTTTTATAATAAAGGTGATTGTTGTTTATTATTCATTCACGTGTGCTCCAAATTTAATTTACATGAACGGTCAAATGTTAATATCCCCTCAAAGTTTAAACTTTGAGATGTCTCTAATCAGTGATCATCACAAAGTATTATGGGATGTGATGGTGTGTTAAGATTAGCATGAATAAAATATTTTCTTCATTTAAAAAGGTTGTATATATAATAAAAAGATTTGATTGATGATGTCACGCCCTGACCACAAACACCTATTATTTTATTCTTTTCTCAGTTCTGCATCTTTTGGACAGATTTGGGTTTGGCTCCGTGTTTGGAATTTTTGAAACTTTGATGTTATTAGTGGGTTTCGGACCCATGTGCGGTCACCACACGGTGGGCGGTAGCCACGCAGTTAGTCCACGTACTTGTGCAGTTATCTAAAGTTTAAAATAAATACTATTTTATAAAAATGAAATGGGTTAAATGCTTGTTCCATAATAATAATATTATTATTATTGTGTAGATAATAATAATATAATTACTATAGGAAGTGTTATTGCTGTCATTAATTTTTATTTTTATTTTTATTAATTGGTTGTTAAAAGTGGTTTTAATGTTTTTATGATAAAATTATCATTAATAAAATTATTAATGTTATATTATTATTATTAATGTTTTTAATATAAAAAAAGGAAACAAAATGAGCAAGTTTATTACTTTTTTATTCTTCTTAGTCTTATTATTATTATAATTAAGTTATTAGTAATATTAAGATTAATAATAATAATATTATTATTTTTTTTGTTATTATTATAATTAGTATTTCTGTTATTATTATTATTAAGAAAAAAACAACTAAACCCTAAGGGGGTGGCGCAACCCCCCCCCCCCCCCCCCGTTATTCCTCTTATGTGAGGTGCTGAAGGCGCAACCCTCCCCTCTGCCTTGCCGCTGCCGTCCGGCCCCCCTGCCGCACCTCCGCCTCTTCACTGTCGTCCGGCCCCCGCTGCACCTCTGCCTCGCCGCTGCCATCCGGCCCCCGCCCCACCTCTACCTCGATGCTGTCGTCCAGCCTCCCACGTGTCGGCCTCCTGCGCTCCGGCTACGATACCTCCAGCCATAACCCAGCTCTGTCCATCCCTCACTCTCCGCGCTCCCGACCTCGTTGCTTCTCGGTCCGGCTTCCACCTCGCTGGAGAACCCTGCCGGCCACACCCGCGCGATCGAATTTCTGAAGGCGGCCCAACCTCCCTCCTCTAGTCCGACACAACTCCCCTTCGCCTTTGCTCCACCATGCTCGGAGCACGACCAGCCAACCCGAACACCTAACCGCATCCTATGTTGGTGTGGCCCAAAACTCTCTTGTGCGGTGCCCTCGCCCTATACCGGCACGACCACGTCTCCCCTTCCCAGAAGCCCTCATCTCTTTTGGTTGTGCAGTTGGTCCGTGGAGCAATGATCTTCCCTCTATTGAGGTTCCTTTTCATTCACACGTGTTTAAGTACATGCTTCAATGAATTTTCATCAAATTTTGTTCCATGTGATGCTTGTGTTTTAGTATTTAATTGTTAGAACTTGATTCTCTCTTATATTACCAGTGTAGTTAGTTTATGGTAATGATTTATAGTTGGTTTGACTTGCTAAAAAAATAAGTTTTGACATGTCCTTCCATTCATGCACGTTCTTTTGTCTATGCAACTGAATCTGGATAACTAATGTTGTTTTGGAAATGGTTTTGTTAAATGTTTTCGGTGGGGGTTTACCTTTATAGGCTTCTTATTAAAGTTTTTAAACTTGTTCTTGGGTGGATTTTCAAAATTTGGATGGTGTAGTGAGGTTGTCCCCATTTGAAATGTTTTTGTAAATTGATTTGAAGTATGTCTTGGGTTTTCAAATGAGGTTTGTCCCTGAAAACGTAGTGATTAAGGACCTTTGGATTTGTAAAAGTGTTTTGTTTTCAAATGGTGGTTTGGATTATTAAAAATGGTTGTGTATAGTGTGTTTGATTTCTTAATAATTTAGTTAGGTGTTCGTTGGTCCTTGTCGCCTTATTTTTTTGGGTATCTTTTGTTGTTATATTGAATTTATGATCAAGGACCGAGGGCGCGCACGCATACACCTAAGGTATGTATATATATAATATATATATTTCCTTCAAGTACGTATTCCCTCATGGAATGGGGAATACGTGCATTGGAGTATGGATATATGTATATATAGGTATGTGCGTGCGAGCGCGGGCCGATTTCGAGTGGTCACCACCCTTTCTGTCAAGTTCCAAAGTGTTCGACATGACCCGGTTCTTCCTTGAGGTAGGAGAATCCGTATTTACCCTTTTTAAAATAAGTCCATTAAATGCTTGAATGTTTTTAATAAATTCTTTTACTAGATTAGTATCTTTGAAAAATAATTGGCCAACCTGCTATAGTGTTTTCAAGTTTTCTTTTGGTCTTGTTAAAATTAGTTTGTTGTATTATCTTCTAGTTTGTGTAATTAGTCTGATTTGTTAATATAGTTTTTTTTAACGAACTATTTGATTTGTTTATGGAATGACTAGTGAACTGTTTGGGTTGCTTTAAGTGTTTTGGAAAACATGGTTTTAATGGGTTCCTTAAGGTTTAACCATTGGGTTCGAAACATGTTTTGGTGTTTAGCGTTGTTTCAAAAATGGTTCGTAAATGTTTATTGTTTTGGTATGTTCTGGTAAATGCGTGTTTTGGTAAATGTGTGTTTTGGTAAATGCATGTTTTTGTGAAAGGATATTGGCGTGTTTTGGTCCGTCTGACCATGTTTGTAAGAAATGATGTTTATTACTGTTTTGAAAACATTCCTAAATCTTTTGGTAAATGGTTGATGAGGTAAACCTAAAGGCCCGTTTGGAATTTTATATTGGCTATTTACAAAAGTTTTAATGTGTGTAAATTGTATGAGGCCCATTTGGCATCTCTGAAACTGTGGGTTTGGGAAAAACCCTCTTTGGTTAGGTCCTTTGCCTCTTCTGTCGATAATGTGATAGGAGGGTCCTCGACATGGGCCTCCTTTTGAGAATTTTTATGTTAAGGCATGGGACTAACCTTGAGGTGGTCGGGGTGGTGCTGGTTTCCGTCACGTGCTGGATTATATTTATATGGCTCGTAATTTGAATGTGTGGCACACCTCTTTGTGAACATAGCATGAAAACTTAGCATAGCAAGGGGGTTTACTGAGAATGATTACTGCACTAGTTTAGGCTACGCACTTGCTAGTGGCCCCTAGTACCGATTGTACTCTGTTAGAGGATTGGGCCCCTCGATTAGGCCATGTAGGGAAAAACCGGGAGTTAGGGAGTTATGATGTCATCGAGAGTAGGCATGCCTTCAGGATGAGTCACATGTATAGTACGTTCTGGTCTTCCTCCGAGTTCCTAGGTTTTCTGTGATCCTTTGATACGAGGACTATTAGTACCATTGCCCTTGTTGTGTGTGGAACCATACCCCTAAACTTTATTTTGGTGTTTTATTGGAAGAATTTTTCTGCGTAAGGTTGGTTTTAAAATGAACTTCAAAGGAGATGTTTTCGAAATGTAGTTTAAATATGAAAACCTTATTTTTATAACTGTAGTTCAAACTAGTATTTTTTTTGGGTTGTGTTGGAACTGGAAAATACAGGGATTTTGTGGTTCACTTTTGGTATTCCTACTGAGCATTTTAATGCTCATATCTATCTTACCTTTTCAGATGCAGGTTTGGTTGTTCGATTCAGGTTATTGTTTCTTCTGCCCGTGTGAGGCAGACTGTTAGTTGTTGGAGGTGACCAAGAGGTCACATGGAGGTATTTGTAGTCTTGTTTTCTCACCGCTTCTAGTCTTCATTCTCTTTGATTCGTTTTTATTAATTTATTTTTCTCTAATTTATGGGAAAAATCATTCCCACCTATTTATTTTTGATGCCCGACATTGGTTTTCAGCCCGTGGGGTTCAGGAATGCCCTTCGGGCCATGTCCTGGGCTGGCTCGGGTGACCGGTTCAGGGTTGACCCAGGTTGGTTCATGATAGATGAAGTAATAAGTGTAGAATTATTACTTTGACCGACCCACCATAGTATTTGTCATGGAATTTAATACAATCATTGATATACTTAGTAGTGTATGCTTATTATCAATCCCCATTACTTGTGGTTGGAAGGACACTTAGCTTGAGAACTTTCATACTTTTGTACCTTTCTTACACAAGTCTAAAAATGATTCCGCTAATCAAGGGGTGGATGGATATGTTGTTGATCATTTCATTGTTTAGAGCACAACCAAGATGAGATATGTCCACTTGTATTATGAGTTAAGACATCGGACCCTTTATTTGATTGCACTGAGGAAATGCATGATCATGTTTAGTGGGAAAACATTTGGTTTGTTTGACTACTTAGATGAGAGACATGTGATGTGCTCATATGTTAGATGAATGATCTGTGATGTATCCATCGACTTGGTCAATATTTTGAGATAATCAAGAAAATATGAGTTGAGTTATACTAGATTGACATGATCCATGCCTAGTGGTCACTCTGTTTTGGATTAAGGGATTATAAAGGCATACATAAGATGTATACTATACATCTACTAGTGAATATGTTTTCATAGAGATATGAGTATGTTTTATAAAGATCGTATCAGATCCCTTAGTATCTTGAGTAACACTGATGCTTTCTTAGAGGGCGCTCTTTGATTATATATATGAAATATAAATTTCATTTTTGTTGTCAATACTGCTAAAGCCTATAGGGTCACACAAATGGTGTGAATATGACGCACACTGGACTTTGGGATACCTCAAGAGAAGGATTACGTTGGACAAAACTCTTTGTTCCGCAGACTTGTTTTCTTATTCTTTGATATATGGGGAGAAAACCATATATTTATAAAATCATTTATAGAGATTGTACTCGAAACAAAAAGAGAAAAAAAAATAGTCAGATCGTACCTTTTATGGACTCAAAAGCAAAGGAACTCCTATACATAAAAATAACAACCAATTTCAAGTACAGGCTTGGTGAGAACACTGATGAAGTGGCTGCGTATTGCAAGGAGGATTCATTGGATGAATATAGAGTACCTCTTTCATTAGTAAAGAAAACTCATTAAAATAAAACTACACATCTTACATAATTCACTTATAGGGGACAAAATTGTAGCCCAACCTAGCCAAATTCATTATTTGGACTCATCCCACTCTAAGATAGTACAGGGGAACATACAAAGTTTTAAAAGACAATCTACCATTTTCCTTTGAAATGAACATAATGCATGTAGTCCCCAAAGACTTAGTATTTAATGCCTCAGAGATTTCATACATGTGCGTGACATTCTTTCTTAAATAACCTTGCAAATCACAACAATATCCATAGAAATAGTCACCATAGGTATCCATGAAATAACCTTGTCAAATCAATATTCAATAATTTCATGTAATATAGGGTTGATGCGGATTATCTTGATCTGGTTATGAAGGGTACTGGCAATATCAGTACCCAAAAGTGATAGTAACATTGCAATTGAGAATATCACCTTAGAAAACTAGCACTTTTGGCTCATCACCCACACTTTCTATGCATCACCAGAGCCTTTACGTGCAATCCAAAAAAGTGACATGCAAAGTAGTTTTACCCTGGATCACGTGTTTTCTAATCAAGACTTAATTCTTCCCCAACTTAGTTATCCCAACAACCTATATAATTATGACTTGTTTCGTAAAAAATTAACTTTCATGAGCGTGCACGCGCACACACACATATATTTTAAAATCGTTGAGAGGCGAATAAACAAGGTGCTCATTAACAAAAAAGTGATTTATGGTAAAACTACCTCATGGGTCGCCTTTTATAATCACATGAATGGTCTTCATAGGTGCATGGTTTGTATAGGTGCCACAAATAACTCACACTTATGCTCCACGGATCAGTTTTTTTATTATTTGATACATGGAGAGAAAACCATATATTTATAAAATCATTTTCAGTGGTTATACTCAAAACAAATACAGGGGAAAATAGTTGTTTTGTTCCTTTAATGGACTCAAAAAAATGGATCTCTTATACCTCATAAAAGTAACCACCAATTTCTAGAACATCATTAGTGACAAAACCGATGAAGTGATTGTGTATTGCAAGGAGGATGTGTACGATGAAGTTGGAGTACCTGTTTTATTACTAAAGAAAGCTAGTTAAAATCAACTCACACAACTTGCATAATTCCATTTTAGGACTCAAATCAGCAAGCCAACCTGGCCTGATTGATTATTTGGACTCACCCCAATCCAACTCTAAATGGCCATACCCATTTAACATTCCTTCCCCTTACTAAACATAATGAGAAAATATACCATTGCAGATCTACTACCATACACTAAATGAGTACTGGGGAACATACCAAGGTTTGAAATCCAATCTACCATGTTCATTCAAATGAACATTATGCATGAAATCCTTAAAGACTTACAATTGAATGCATCAGAGATGTCGTACAACACGACATTTTCTTCGGAAATAACATTGGAAATCACAACAATAGTCATTATTGTCAGCCATGAAATAATGCATGCGGATGTGACCACAAACCCACTACACAATTCTTCTCTATATAATGCTCACCTTCTTAAGAACATACACACACCGACACTTCAAGCCCTATGGGAGAGACTAGCAGACAACTTTGATAAGATCAAGAATCATATTCGAATTCATACTCATTGATGCAGTGTATATTGTTATTTGGTAATCATGATGTGGGCTTGTAGTTGACCAATAATAAATGGTTTCAAATAATGACTCCA
This sequence comes from Viscum album, assembly GCA_963277665.1. NCBI lineage: Eukaryota > Viridiplantae > Streptophyta > Magnoliopsida > Santalales > Viscaceae > Viscum > Viscum album. The sequence continues at coordinate 1,126,024,539 of OY728121.1, forward strand.
AATAATGGGCATGAGAAGGCGTCAATAAATTGGCGTTATTGATGACACCTAAATAAAGGAGTCTAAGTCTTTGACTGAGAATTTTTTTACTTGACCATATTATTTTTTTGACCTTTTATTATATTTCCTATGTTAATATTATTTATCCTCATTGTAATTGAAGTGGAAATATTTTGATGAAACAAAGAGTTTTTTAGTGTGCTCTTGCTCCATTTTCTTTCCTACCTTTTCTCCTCTTGCAACCAAAATATCTTTTTGACAGTCAAAAACAAACATTTGGTATTGAAGCCCGCATGTTTTATGCCCAAGTATCCAAGGTAACAGAGCATGGGGAGTACCTCTCATAAAGTGATGAAGGAGAGCAACAGCGTGCTATTCCATTACCCAGTATTGACGTCTCCCAACTACTCCACATGGGAGACCAAGATAATGGCTTTTGAGAAGCGGGCCCGACTCTGAGAAAAATCAACAATGACGATAATGGCTAGCATTACAGGGGAAGATCCAATGCAGAATGGCTTATACACAAGATTAAAGACAACGGGGAGTCATCAAAGTGTGGTACGAGCAACCCCGACTGCTTGGCTAGGGAAGAGGTCATGATAAGGGAGGTCGTGGCAATACCAACATATCAAGCTATAAATTTATCACCGACAGTGATAGGGACATTCCCAATGAAGATAAGGGTCGAATTAAATGTTTTAATTATGACATAACTAGTCACTAAGCCTTTGAGTACATGAATAAGTGACGTGATGAAGCATACCTCACCCATGTTAAGGTAGCAGTTGCGAGACTCCGCCTTGGTGGCCCCGCCATCATCGCCACCATCGGGGGCACGAATCCAAAGAGTGATCATCGATGAAGGCTCCACTCCTGATCAAAGAATCGTGGCATCATCCTGGAGGGGCTTGCCTTGGAACATGAGGTACAAATACGCGAGGGCAAAGGATAGGGCCAGGGCACGAGATTGAGGATTAAGTTTGGGGTATTGAACAAATATCTATAGGAGATCATTGCAGGAATGCATCGTCAATTCTAGTGTTTTCGATCTATAGTCGATGGAGGCCTTGGGGAGAATGAGAATAAATTGGGAAATTCCAAATTATTCACTTTATTTGGTTAAGAAAAATTAGTTGATTTAAAAATAAACCATTCATTTCCTTTTACTAAATTTTTTATTTGAATAAAATGGAATATAATTATAACCATTATTTTAATTTATTTTATTTTATAATTTAAATGGATGGGTTTTTTTACTAATTTCTTTACAAAATATACCTATAATATCAAGATTTCTCTCTACTTTCAGTATAGTAGGATTCTATTGATGGATGTAAAAAAATTAGTATTAATACAACATGATAAAAATCAAACGACGCTGACCAGGAAATTAGAACCTGACATGTGGATTCCTCACTCAATTCTAAGAAGTTGGGTTTTCTTAACTAAACAGCTTGATTGAAGTTCAATTGGTGGAGAAAGGGTTTGGGATCAATTTCGGGACCCTAAATCTAATAAGGGCATGTCTATTGGCCTTATATTTCTTAGTCATTCAAATTTCACCAATTTAACTTTGGATTGAAGTCCATCAGACTCAGGGTTATCGGACCTAGGAACTTTTGTGGATCATATTAAACAATGTCGTTATAATTTTGTTGTGGCTCAATTGTTTTGTAAGAAAACTTTGTAAACTAACAGAAGTGAGTATAATATTTCCTATCAAGAGATAAAAGATGTCTAATAGGAGTTTACACAAATTTTATTCAATTTTTTGTTATTAGTGATCTTCATAGACCCATGGGAGTGGCTATGGAAAGGATGTAGGTTCTCACATTGAACCTTGTAAATCTCATATGCTATACTTGATTTACTACTTTTTCATGCATGAGTATTTACTAGAATATGATAAGGATATAAAATTTAATAGGTTGTAGGGGTTAAGTTTTAAAATTATTAAAACTTATAAAAAGTGAACAATTGATTCAACCACCCTCCCCCTTTTCAGTTTTTATTCGTTCTTTTGAAACTTAAATTGGTATCAAAGGCAAGGTTCTCTTGTTGAATCTTTATCATGAATAATATCAATTTTGTCAACACTATAAAAATTTATACATTTGATAAAAAAAGTTATTATGGATAGAAAAATATGATGATTCATTATCTCCTATCTCTTGGCCTGGAAGTTGTTGATGCTGCTACACTAGAGTTTTCACCTACTGAGAAAGATATCCTGATGACTTTTGGTGATAAGAGAAATATAGAAATTGATAGAAAATCTATAAATGTTATCCTTATGTCCCAGACATGTTTAATTTTAAAATTTCATATTTAGAATATAAGGATGATTTATCTCTTGATGAAATCTAGGTATGTAACATACATTCTTAAGGACACGTTGACTGCCATTCTTGTACAAGAACATGCCAAATCTTCTCCCCATGATCTGCACCATAGAGGCATCTACGAATTTCACATTCTTAATGATGTTCTCTTATAACTCATGGAACATTACTCAGTGTCTAGTCATGTGATTACTTGTGCCGCTATCCAGGTACCATACATTTGTATGTATATGTTCCTCCTTAGTGTCAAGAAACTCTGACACAACCTCGCCAAAACCATGGGTGAGGTACGCTTCTTCATCACATCACTTATTCCTGTACTCAAAAGCACAGTGACTCATTCTGACACAATTAAAACATTTAATGTGACCCTTATCTTCTTTGGGAATGTCCCTACTGCTACCGCCAAGACTTTCCTGGCTTGACATGTTGGTATAGTCACGACCTCCCTTGTCGTGACCTATTCCCCGGCCATGCCAGCCGGGGTTGCTCGTACCACACTTTGATGACTCCCTGTCATCTTTCATCTTGTGTGTATGTCATTCTACATGTGATCTTCCCTTGAAACACCAACCATTATCATCATTTTTTATGTTGTTGTAGAGTCACAACTGCTCCTCAAAATCCTTTATCTTGGTTGACCATGTGGAGTAGTTGAGCTGACGTCAATACTAGGTAATGGAATAGTGTGCCACTGCTCTCCTTTACCGCTTTAGGAGACGTACTCGCCCTTTTCTCTTACCCTGGATACTTGGGCACACAACCTGTCAGCTTTGATACCAAATGTTGGGTTTTTTACTTTCAAAAAAATATTTTCATAGTAGGAGAAAAGGGTGGAAAGAAAATGGAGCAAAAGCTCACCAAAAAACTCTTTGTTTCATCAAAATATGTTCATTTCAATTACAATGAGAATATATCATATTTACAAAGGATATATAATCAAAGGTAAAACAAAAAAAAGGGTCAACTCAAAAATTCTCAGTCAAAGATTTAGACTCCTTTATTTAGATGTGATCAATAACGTCAATTTATTAATGCCTTCTCATTCCCATTAATAAGAGTCATTATTTGACACCATTTATTATTGGTCAACTACGATCCCATATCTTGATTACCAAATAACAATATACACTGGATCAGTGAGCATGAATGTGGATATAGCTCTTGATCTTCTCAAAGTTTTCGGTCAGTCTCTCCCGAAGTTCTTGAAGCGTCAATGTGCATATGTTCTTGAGAAGGTGAGCATTAGATAGATAAGCATTCTCTAGCAGGTTCATGGTCACATCCACATGCATTATTTCATGACTTACTATGATGATTATTATTGTGATTTTTAAGGTTATTTCCGAGGAAAATGCCGTGTTGTACGACATCTCTGAGGCATTCAATTGTAAGTCTTTGGGGACTGCATACATCATGTTCATCTGAAGGACTGTGGTAGATTGGCTTCCAAACCTTGGTATGTTGACCAATACACATTTAGTGTATAGTAGTAGATCTACAATGGTATATTTTCTCATTATTATTATAAAGGGAGACGAATGTTAAATGGGTCTCATCATCCAGACTTGGACTGGGATGGGTCCAAATAATCAATCAGGCCAAGTTGGCTTGCAGATTTGAGCCCTATGATGGAATTATCTAAGTTGTGTGGCTTGATTTTAATGAGTTTGCTTTAGTAATAAAACAGGTACCCCAACTTTATCCTATAAATCTACCTTGCAATATGCAAACACTTAATTGATGTTGTCACCAATCTTGTACTAGAAATTGGTGGTTACTTTTATGATTTATAAGAGATCTATTTTTTGTGAGTCCATTAAAGGTACAAAACCACTATTTTCCTATGTATTTGTTTTGAGTATAACCAGTTAAAATGCTTTTATAAATATATGGTTTTCTATCCATGTATCAAAGAATATGAAAACCGATCTATGTTGCACAAGTCTGAGTTATTCCTGGCACCTAAACTAACCATGCACCTCTAGAGACCATTCATGTGATTCTAAAAGGCGAAACATGTGGTAGTTTTACCACAAATAACTTATTTTTTAATTATCACCTTATTTATTCCCGTCTCATTCATCCTCAAATATATGTGTGTGTGTGTGCGCGCTCATGAAAGATTATTTTTTAACGCAATAATTCATAGTTATATAGTTTGTTGGGATAACAAAGTTGGGGAAGAATTAAGTCTTTATTACCAAACATGTGATCCAGGGTAAAACTATTTTGCATGCCACCTTTCTAAATTGCATGTAAAGGATCTGGTGATGCCTGGAAAGTACGGGTGATGAGAGAAAAGTGCTAGACTTCTAAGGTGATATTCCCAATTGATTGGATAATTTCATGTAAGATAGGGTTGATGTGGATTATCATTACCTTTCTGGAAATGTCAGTGCCCAAAAGTGAGAAAAATTGTTTTGTAAGGTTATTTCAGGGATGCTTATAGTGACTATTGTTGTGACCATTGTTGTGACTATTTTTGTCATTTTTGAGGTTATTTAAAAATAAAATAAGGCTCATTTATGAAATCTCTCAGACATTCAATGCTAAATCTTTGGGGACTGCATGCATCATGTTCATTTCAAAGGAAAATGGTAGATTGAATTTTAAACCTTTCTATGTACCCTTGTACTGTCTTGGGCTGGTATGGGTCTAAATAATCAATCACATCAGGTTGGGCTACAGATTTGGGACCTATAAGTGAATTATGTAATACGTGTAGCTTGATTTTAATGAGTTTTCTTTACTAATGAAACGAGTACTTCATCTTCATCCGATGCATCCTCCTTCCAATACACAGTCACTTCATCAATGTTCTCACCAACCTTATACTTGAAATTGGTCGTTATTTTTATGATGTATAGGACTTCCTTTGATTTTGAGTCCATAAAAAGTACAATTCAACTATTTTCTTCTGTATTTGTTTTGAGTACAATCACTACAAATGATTTTATAAATATATGGTTTTCTCCCCATCTATCAAAGAATAAGAAAACCAGTATATGGAGCGCATGGTTGAGTTATTCCTGGCACCTACACTTAACATGCACTTCTAGAGACCTTTCGCATGATTCTGAAAGGTGAAGAACGAGGTAGTTTTGAGATAAATCAATTGTTTGTTAATGAAAACTGTGTTCTTTCCATACTAAATCATCCTCAAATATGTATATATGGGTGTGTTCACACGCACGCCCACGAAGGATGATTTTTAGTGGAAAACCATAATTGTATAGGTTTTTCAACATTGCTGGGGAAGAATTAACACTTCATTAGAAAACACGTGGTCGAGGGTAAAACTACTTTGCATGTTACCTTTATGAATTTCACCTAATGGATATAATGATGAAAGGAAAGTGTCGGTGATAAGCGAAAAGTGCTTTACTTCTGAGTTGAGATTGCCAATTGATTGGATAATTTCATGTGAGATTGGGTTGGGGTGGATTATCATGATCATGTTGTAAAGGGTTCTGGAAATGTCAGTGCCTAAAAGTGTGAACAAATTTGAGTAATAATATTACAAATAGATTTTGAAGTCTTATTATGATAGACTATAGTAGAGGGAAAGAGTATTTGAAAATAATTACCAGAGGATGCTTCAAGAAAATAACAGTTCTAACTACTTCAGTTGTACTAACAGAATTATGTTACAAGGACCTACTGTGGATTCTTCTCCTGGAAGACTTCTCTCTCCCAAGCATAGACAAAGATCCTACCAACTAGAATCTTTAAAATGTCAGCCCCATACTCCCTTCCATCTATTTATAACCCACTCCCAAGAATAGGCTAAGAGTCTTCCAACTGGAATCTCTAGAATGTCAGACCCAAACTCCCTTCCCTCTATTTATAACCCATCCCAACCAAAAAACAAAGTAACTGACCAACTAACTAACAAACTAAAATCCAAATTACAAAGTTACCCCTGACTGTTATGAACTCCACCCTCCTTTGGTAAGTGTACAACACAGGTGGTCGAGATTGATTTCCCAATCGACTGCTACCCTGTCCGCAGCAAGAAGATACATCCCCTTGTACAACTCTATCAATACCTCCTCCCTGAAAATTCACCTTGTCCCCAAGATGAAAATTAGAAAACTGAACTTGTATTACCTTCACGTCCTCCCAAGTATCCTCGTCTTTAGATCAGTCATTCCATTTGATAAGCCATTGTAGTGTTTGACCCTGAATTCTTTCCACTAAAACTACCCCTGGATAATCTTCTTTTTCAACAAAATCACCAGGAACAATTTTTTCTGTAGGTTGGGAACCTTTGGCAGCCTTCAATATAAACACATGAAAAATTGGATGTAATCTTGTATTAGCTAGAATTTTGAGCCTGTAAGCAACTGAACCAACACGTCCCTCCACTTCATAAGGTCCATAATACCTGGCAGCTAGTTTCGGGTTAATTCTTGATATTGTCCCAAGATTATTTAGTCCGAGCATAACCCATACCAAATAACCAACTTTAAATTCCACCTCCCTACAATACTGGTTGGTATATTTGACCCTAAGATGTTGTGCACCCTGGAGGTTTTCTCGGAGTTGCTTTAAAGCCTCATCTCGGTCAACTAGTGCTGCAGCAACTGCCTCAACCGCTGCCTCACCTCTAGCATACTGAACAATATGTGGTGGTTTATGTCCATAGATAATCTCAAATGGTGTATTCCCCGTAGATTTATGAAAAGAAGTTTTGTAACAATACTTAGCCCAATCCAATCACATTACCCATTGCTTAGGATGGTCCGATGAGAAACACCTCAAATAAGTCTCTAAGCACTGATTCACAACCTCTATCTGACCATCAGACTGATGGTGATATGATGAACTCAACTTTAAAAGAGTTCCTTATAGCTTAAAGATTTCCTTCCAAAATAAACTAGCAAACAATGGATCTCTATCGTTGATTTTTTATTTGGGTACCCCCATGTAGACGTACCATATCCTTCATAAACACTTCGACAACCATCTTTGCAGTATATGGGTGCTTTAAAGGAATAAAGTGAGCATATTTTCTCAATCTATCCACCACGACCAGAATTACCTCATAGCCTTGTGATTTTGGAAGCCCGGACACGAAATACATAGATATCTCTTCCCAAACCAAATAAGGTATTGGAAGAGGTTGTAACAGACATGCTGGACTAAGAGTCTCATACTTATTTTTTTGGCATACACTACAATCTTTGACATACTACTGTACTTTTAGAGTCATTCCATCCCAAAACACTCCACTAGCCAATAATTTATAAGTTTTTAGATAGGTCAAATGTCATACTACAGGCGATGAATGATAATAGTGCAGTAATTTTGGAATTAAAATTGATTTTTGGGACAATAATAATCTGTTTTGTAAAATAACAGACCATCCAAAAAAGTGTAGTATGGTCTAACTACCCTATTTTGTTTCAAGGTATCAATTATCTCTCTCAGCCTTTCATCTTGAAGAGTCTCTTCCTTGACCAGATGTATATCTTCACAACAAGGTTGAGAAACAAACATAGCCATGTTTTCTCCAACTTCTACCCTTGATAAAGAATCTGCTACTTTATTCTGTCGTCCTGGTTTGTAAATAACCTCAAAGTCATATCCTAATACTTTCGCATGACAACACTGCTAATCCATTGATATTATCCTCTAATTCAACAAATACTTGAGACTACGATGATCAGAATAAACTTTAAATTGTCGCCCCATGAGGTACTACTTCCGATGCTGAATTGACAGCACTAACGCCATAAGTTCTTTTTCGTAATCAAATTTGGACAAATTTTCATCAAACAAAGATTTTCTAAAATAAGCAAGTGGTGGCCCCTCTTGTAATAACACGACCCCTAAACCAGAGCCTGAAGCGTCGCATTCCACTGCAAAGTCTTTTGAAAAATCTCGTATTCAAAAAACAGGATCAGAAGTCATATAGTCCTTCAACCTTTCAAATGCTCCTTGTGCTTCCATGGACCACTAGAACCTGTCCTTATTTTTCAACATCGTCAAAGGCTTTGTTATTTTTCGGTAATCTCTTATAAATTTTCGATAATAGCCAGTAAGGCCCAAAAATCCTCTTACTTCTTTCACATTTTGGGGCACCCTCCATGGTTTAACACCCTCAATTTTCTTAGGGTCCATGGAAACTCCACATTCTGAAATTATATGTCCCAAGTATTCTACTGATTTCTTTCCAAATGATCATTTATTTTCATTGGTAGTCAAAGCATTCTCCTTCATATACTGTAATACTGAACACAATTTTTCCATGTGTTCTTCCCACTCTCTGCCATAAATTAGTATATCATCAAAGAATACCAATACCCCTTGATGCAATAAAGGCCGAAATATAGCATTCATAGTAGCTTGAATGGTGGTTGGGGAATTCATTAAACCAAATGGTATTACTAAGTATTCGTAATTACCCTCATGAGTATGGAAAATTGTTTTCTCTATGTCTTCCTATTTCATTCTGACTTGATGAAATCCAGATTTCAAATCCATCTTTGTAAATTATTTTGCCTCATGTAACTCATTAATCAACTCTTCAATCACCGGAATAGGAAACCTATCTGGTATCATCAATTTATTCAGATTGCGATAGTATACACACATTCTCCAACCTCTATCTTTTTTTTTCAAACCAATATTATTGGACTTGAATACGGACTGGTACTAAGCCGAATGTACCCCTATGCTAAGAGCTCAAAACCTGCTTTTCTACCTCATTTTTTATATGGTATGTGTACTTGTATGGTCGGATATTGACCGGATCTACCCCCTCTTTTATTCTGATTTCATGATCAGTTGGCCTCCTAGGTGGAAATCCATAGGATATCTCAAATATTGTTCTATATTTGAGAAACATTCCCTGCAATTGCAACTGTTGATCTGGTTCCAACTCTGCATCTTCCAATCCAGATTTCCAGAACAAATCAACTGCAATCCTTGTACCACACATTTTTCTGCTCCCAAATATTCTTGTAATGATCAAGGCAAATTTTGTGCTTGACAGACCCCCTTGATAAAAATATTTTTCCCTTTCCAAATAGATTCCAGTAATATTCTTCTGATGCATAGTAACATATCCCAGAGTTTCCAGCCATGATATTCCCACTACCAGATCTGTTACGGAGGTGTCAAAAACATAATCCTCAATTTAAAATTCTTCTACTCCCAAATACACTTTCAAGGATCTATATATTCCATTGGAAATCACCCGATGCCCATCTCCCATTCTGATCTTAAAAGGCTTAGTTTCTAAAACCCACATCATAAGTGATTTCAACATCTGTTTTGTAATAAAATTGTGACTAGCCCCACTATCCACCGGAATCATCAATGGGACTCCTCCTATATTGACTTCTACTAACAGACTTAGGATTCCTAGCCTTCCTCTCTTTATACTCACTGACCGTTGTCCCCAGCATCTCCATTTCCAGCATATTTCCTATCATTTCTTCTTTCTCCACTATTTCATCTAATTCGTCTTCTACCTCTTCAGGGGGATCCACACATTACCAAACCATCAATTTGAATCCATTTTATGGACATCGATGCCCAGGGTTAAACGTTTTTCCACAAGTATAACAAATCCCCTTAGCTTTCCTTTATTCAAATTCTTTGCTTGACAAATTCCGAACTCCTCTCCACCATGGCGCAAAAATTCCCTTCCTTTCCCTATATTGTCCTTCTGTAGGAGATAAAATTTTCACTACATTTGAAGTCCAACCTCACCCTTATCCTCCAAAACCGAACCTCCTACTGCGTGGCTCTGGCTGCTTAATGATTCCCTTGACAATAAGCTCCCTCTCTATTCTTATGGTCAGTGTAAGCAGTCGCGCCTTATTGGGAGGTTCAAGTGTAATCACCGAGCTTCCAATTTCTGGTCTTAATCCTCCTATGAAAAGGCTCATGTATGAGCGCTGATTAAGATCTGGAATCTGCATGGCTATCCACTCAAATTCATCGATATATTCCTCCACTGTACCTGCCTGCCAAAGCCCCTTCAAGTAAATGACAGGATCTTCTTCAGCTGCACTACCATACCGGCCGAGCTACTCTTCTTTCAACTGTGTCCAGGACAGTTCAGCATTGGTTGACTTTAAAGAGACCATCCACTACTGAGCTACTCCTTCCATACACAACGGTGTCATTGGAACCTTCAACCCCTCCTGTGTTTGGTGAATTAAGAAGTAAGTTTCATCTCGAGTAATCCATGATACCGGATCTTCTCCCGGAAAAACTGGCATTTCTACCTGTCTTCAAACTGCACCAAACTCTTCCCTTACTTTGATCCGATATTCACTCCCATTCATACGATTTCCGCTTCCTATCCTCCTTATTCCCCCCAACATATGAGTTCTGCTTCTGCCTTCCTCAGATAAACTCCCTTTCCTATCATCCAGAACCAGCCTTTATGTTTTTCCTTTCTCGAGTGGTGCCATCGCTGTGAGGAGCTTCCGTACATCTGATCGTAGCTCCAAAACTAAAGTTTACAGTTCTGTTACAATATAATTAATGGTTGTGACCATTGATTCTACATTTTTCATCTGATTCTCCATTCGTGTGGGCATAAAACAATTTCAGAAGGATTCAAACTGATGTTTTCAAGATTCTATCTCTTCTAGATTATCTCTCTAGAAACCTATCTCTAAACTCTCTCCAAAAAATCTTTCAATGAAAGAACCAATTGATATATTGTGGTAGAAATAAAGAGTATTTGAAAAGAATTACCAGATGATTCCTCAAGAAAATAACAGCTCTAACTACTTCAGTTGTATTAACAGAATTCTGTTACAAGGACCTGTTGTGGATTCTTCTCCTGGAAGACTTCTCTCTCCCAAACCTAGGCTAAGATCTTACCAATTGGAATCTACAGAATGTCATCCCCAGACTCCCTTCCCTCTATTTATAACCCATCCCAACCAAAAAACAAAGTAACTAACCAACTAACTAACAAACTAAAAGCCAAATTACAAAGTTACCCCAGACTGTTATGAACCCTACCCCTCCTTTGGTAAGTGTACATCACAGGGGGTCGGGATTGATTTCCCAATCGGTTTCTACCCTACCCGCTGCAAGAAGATACCTCCCCTTTTACATATCTTATATTTCATGCAATTAAAGTGTCTATCATCATCAAAGAGGTTTTTTTCACTCAATTGTGACTATGATTCTAGGTTAAAGCATTTTGTTTATGATTGAGGGGTTTCAAAATATTTGAGGGAATAATTATTAATGAAACATCATAAAATAAAATGAGATAAAATTGAACATGTGTCTGTTATTTTATTTGAGAAATGAAATTCTAATATTATTTAAAATATACTATTAAATGAATCAAAATACATAAATGAACTCCATAATTTTTAAAATTAGATCAATTATTGAATTAAGAAATATACTAGCTCATAAGATCATTCATTCATTGGTTCTATCATTGGTTCAGTAGTTTCATTAAATCAAAATTATAATCTAAATGATGCAAACACATACACAAATAAATATTTATATACTAATATTATATCTTTAAAATATCATAATTAATTTTAAATAAAATATAAGATATAACACATTTAAATAATACAAATAAATAGGTAATAATTATTAAGAAACACAATAATATATACCCCTAAAATAATTCAATTGTTTTAACATTATTTAAGTGTTATATATTAATTATTGTAATATTAGGAATTTTATAATTTTGCTATAAAAATATGTATAAATTGTAAACCTAATTAATTCACTAGCTTGACCATTAGGTTTACTCATTTGACGTTGATTTGTATCGGATCACATCGATTCAAATGTAGTATTTCTATTTGGGTCGATTCACTTATTGGTTCACCGATTCATCAGTCTAATTAGTTGATTAGTTTATTGGTTCATTTTGTTCTTTAATACTATGAAATAAGATAACTCTTTTTATCCAAATTTTTAAAAAATATATCGTATTTTTTTATCCAAATTTAGATTCTTTTTATTTTATATTTGATGTAATTCCTTAGCAGCTAACACCTATGGGCCCAACTCCCTATCTTTTATTATTTTTCTTAATGATCATTTTGTCCTTAAATTTAGGGTAGTTAAGGGAAAATTAGTCATTTTTTATTTTAGTATTTAGGCCTTTAAACCTGATGTTAGTCATCCTTTGTAAGAAACTTTTGTCAGATTTATAAAATTCTTCAGTGTTCTCTCCATTTGTATGTTCTCTACCTAGGTTACTTGTATAATAGCTCATATATCTCACTGCACCACATTAGTTGTTATCGAGGTGATAAAGGTCCTCATTTGTTTTCATCCAATTGCGCTCCTTAACTATGGTCATCTTCCATGTAAGTCGCTCAAAACCAAGTCACTCAAAACCGAGCACAATAGTCATAGGTGAGCTGCTTCCTGATCCACACACAAATCATAGAAAATCTATGACTATTCGATCTTCAAATTGTGATCTGTGCCAAGCACATCACTGGTGATCTCCTTCCAGAGACGAGTGGAGGAACCTTGCCACCTCAGTCTCCCCCTTATGTGTGATCCTCTTGTCATGAGAACTTCCTATGTTAAACCTATCTACCTAAGTTCAAAACACTTGTGTTGGGGTCATAAAATGTGGAAATTGGTTAATCTTGTAAAGTTGGATGATTAAATGAATACCTGAAACCCTTGTATGGTCACCCCAGTTAAACTAAATGGAGGAATGAATTTTTGTGGGTGCTGGTTGGGGTTTAATTATGTGAAGGGGTGTTTCGTGGGTTGTTGTGGAACGGGTGAGCAGTAGGGCTATAGTTGGCTTGGTTATGGGTTGGCATGTATGATATGGTTGTGATGGGTAGCAGAGCTAAGGTAAATGGTATCAAAGGGATGATGATGTTGTGCGAGTATTGTTTCCGATGTGTTTGTGGTTATGGTGGTTGGTAGCAGGGATGCAGGGATAATTTGGGCATATGAATAAAAGTGGAAGAGTTAACTAATGAATTGTTGGGCATGGTAGTTGATTAAATACAGAAAATCAATGGAATTTATTGGCTGATAAAATAAAATGGTATTGTGTTTCTTGTTTTTCCCTAACTTTATTTGTGGTTGGCAGGGATATGTTTTACGAATGATTGATCTGGTTTGGTTGTTGTTAGTTTCTTGGTAGTTAAGGAACTGATAAACTAAAACTGTTGAAACATGAAAAGATTAGTGGGGTTTGGGGCTGTTTTTTTGTGTGCATACTTTCGAGGTAGTATTGTTGAGGCATGTTCTGAGATCTTTTATGGAGAAGCCTTAGGATGGACTGAGTGGTTGATATAATTATATAAATCTTTACATTTTATGTTTCTTTACGCACCCCACCCATATTGAGCACTACGTGCGGAACACCCATGGGATGGGGAGGTGAGATTCTCAAACATCTAAAGGATGGCTGGTTATTATCCTTCCCTCTTCTCCCTCTTCCAGGTTATATAGCCCATGATCCTTCGGGTGGGTTACGACAGATGTTTCCCAAGAGTCTTCGGGATGAGGATGTGATATGTTCCCAAGTGTATTTGGGATGAGATGTGATGTGGTACCCAGGTGTCTTTGAGATGAGATGTGGTTATGGTCGAGGATTGAGTGTCGGTGGGATACTATAAGATTCGTATAGCCAGGTTGTGGCACTAGCTCGAGCTTCATATGGCCAGATTGCGGCACTAGCTCAGAAAGAGGGGGAAGCATCAAAGAGTTAGGCATGAGGGATTGAGAAGTATTCAGTGGGAAGGTGGTATGGGGTACCCATAATTTGATAATATTACTATACTACTCTATTGACTTGCGATATTTGGTGAGTGTGGCTTATAAGGTTGGGTGGATAGATTCCTTGCTAGGATTTAGTTCCTTCTGTTTTATCACGGGGCATTAGGATGTCTCCCCAACTGTGCATGAGAGCTTTAGGTTTTCTTACTGAGTATACTTGTATTCTCACCCTATGTTTACTTTTAGGTTTTCAGTAGGACTTCAGGGACCATGCTGGACCTTTCTAGTTGGGCGTTGGAGTTTTGATGGTTGCAGTTTTTGCTTTTTTTTGGTATCGTACTTTAGAGATTTTCTTGTACTTGTAATTTTGTTTTAGTATTGTATAAAACATGCATATGGGTTTGGTTTTGGGTTTATTTTCATTTACTTGATCCATTTTCTTTTGGTGTTTGATTCATCCTATTTCCCACTCATAAATAATAAAAAGGGCAATGCCTCCCATATTTGCGAAAACTCATACCCTCGGTGTTATTCGCCACTCTAGGGCCTACTGGAGGTGGGACTCGGGGGTCATTATCTCCCTTTCACCATTTCTAGCTTAGAAGGGGCATCTTTGGTGGGAGGGGGTCGTGACAGTAGTGATGGGACCAAGTTTTCCTTTGTTGGGGAAAAAGAAATCCAAGCAGCGTAGGATGGACTCATTCATGCTTTGAATTAAAGAAGGGAAGTTGATGTGTTTCATACATAGCGTATCAAACACAACCACATGAGAATAAAAAGTTGTTGGAAGGATGGAAGTGTAAATTTGTTAAAAATTATGATTTTATGATCAGATGATCCATTAGACGAACCATCAAATGAAGTTTCTGGTAGAATGTTTGAGCTTGTGTAATTATTGATTTTACAAAGAATATGAATTTGTTTCCCTAACTCTATCCATTGGATGAATCAGAAGAGCATAATTAGATAGTGAAAATTGATTATAGTAACTGTATAGAACTGATTGGACATGATAGTGTTTATGAGCTTAAACATGGGGATTTTTTGATTCAAGGGATCCGATATAGATTATCAAACAATTTTTTTTCTTCAGAAACCTGGAAGTGTTGTGGTTGCTGAGATCATTCTATTTTAAAAAATATAAAATAAGTATAAGATTTATCAAACGATTTATTGATTTCAATTTATTAAATGAGCAATTGATATCAATTTATCAGATGAACTATTGATTCTGATCCATCATATGAGATTTTTTTACCACTTTATTGGACATATAATTTTTAAGAATCTCTAAATTTGTTTCTACCAAGTTTCAATAGTTTTGAAAAATTAGGGAAAAAATGCATTAACTCAAGAAATTAGATCTGAATTCCTAAGAAAACACAAAGGGAGCGATTAGGTTTGTAATTTGAGATATTCATTTGGAAAGATAAAGAGTTAGATATATTTGAGTTTCTATTAGTCAGATATGGAGTACGGAACTGAAGTCTCTTGAAGTTATAAAAATATAGTCATCCATTTTCAGCCAGCTTGGAGAAATAGACTATGAATATTATTTTTGGTTTTTTAGGGAGTTTTTTTATCTTAAATGGGTCAAGATAATTTAATAGAGGAAGAATAATTTTGAAGTTGTGTAGTTTTAAAAGTATGTTTAATGAATTCCCATTAGAAATTTTTCTACAAAGTTTGTTATGAAAAGAATTGTGTAACGTCCTGACCCGGGTCACCCCTGAACTGGTGGCCGGACCGGTCTCCACATGACCTCAAGCTCGTCTTCCCGTACGTCAAAGGCTGCCAACTAGCAGCGAGGGTCTAAGGATAGGAAGTGGGGAGATTATACCCTCTTACTAGAGTTGCACAATGGTATATTAGTGTAGATAACAAATAATAGCAGAATCAGTAACTCATAATGATAAACAGCGAAAGAAAAATAATACTCATTTTTATAAAAGTGTCCAACGACAAATTATACAGCAGATGCATGCATGAAATCCTAATGATACAAAAGTAGAAAATAGTGAACAAAATAGAATTCTTTACATTCAAATGGAGAAATAAATAAATAAAGACTCAAAGCCCCAAGGGCGATCTCCTCGAGCATCCCGAGCCTCTGCTTAGTCCTCTACCCCTAACTCCAAAGTAAATGCAAACAACATAGTCCTACAACCAAATAGAGTCTACTTGGGTACCTAGTGCAATGGTGGCCCGAGTATGGTGTGAGATATAAATCTCAGTAGGCCGGGAACACTAGTGTCTACCCCAAATCCAGACTTTAAATAAATAATTTAAAACACGTGAAGGCATGCATAAAATAAAGTAAGCAGTACAAAGTAACTATATACTCAAGTACCTGCCTCAGCCCTCAGCTGGTGTCTGAACCTATACTATTCATTTTTCATGAATACTCAATAATCATTACATAATCATTTTTCATTTATCAACTACTCAAATCTTATTATGAAAGTCCTGAGATTCAACCTACGCCCAACATCCCCCGTATAAGTCACCCACCATAGATGTTTCTAAAGACCATCTAAATAATCAAAGTAAAGATCGAATCCAAGATTGTGCTTTGGCTTGGATAACGCGTCATAAGTTATTAAATTTAATCTTTCATATATTATGTATAAGCCCATCCACTAAAATAGTGATTCGCTCCTCTGTCCATCCTCTAACAGTGGTTCACCCAAATCCTTAATAAGTCTAAACCCTTTCTCATAACCAATTCACAAATCATCATGTCACAACAGCCTTCATTAACCATTAAACTCATTTCACGCACGAACAATTGGACCCACAATAAAATGTTAATTAATGGTTGTAAAACATCATGTCTAGAACCCTCGTGAGTATACGGATCATCAGTCCATGTCTCACAACCCATGGGTATTTGGAGCATCTGTCCCTGACCTATAAAAGAATATTTTCTTGCAAGATGGATGTAGAACGCCATGTCTAGCACCCTGTGTGTATTTGGAGTATCAGTCCCTATCTCACAACCCATTTATCAATTGTACATATACATCTATCATTGGTGTAGAACATCATGTATAACACCCTATGAGTATTTGGAGCATCAGTCCCTATCTCAGAACCCATTCATCAATCACACATATACATTTATCATTGGTGTAGAATACCAGTTCTAACATCATAAAACCAAGCCATTAATTAATTTAACAATTAATTAACAACACAAATCGCTATTCAGATAATTCAACACTAAATTAACCATTCAACACATCATTAATTAATAATTAAACAAAAATTAATTATTCTTAGCAAGCCGACTGAATAATTAACTCAGCACTTAATTATCCAAATTCTTTAACAAGTATGAACCCCTCCTTTCAAACAATGGTTCATCCAGGACTTTCACAATCAACAAAAACTTCATAATCATCTCAAAAAATTCTGAGCAAAGCCAAGATATTTAGTGACCATCTCACACAACATATCATATCTCTAAACAACCCCATCCAAGACAACTTAAGGCCTGGAAAACTAATACGCATCAAAAGGTACTCCTGGCCAAGATATTTAGTGACCATCTCACACAACATATTATATCTCTAAACAACCCCACCTCCGGAACAATGATAAAACCTTCTCTGACCTAAGGAGAAGCAAAATCCCGAGTTATGGCTGCTTAGAAGGAAAAATGATCCATCTAAAGGCAAAAACGAGCGAGATCCACAATTTAAGGATCTCATTTAAGTGTCTGCATGGTTAGTTCACACGGTTTTACAAACCGTGCGCTAACCGTGTGTTGGCTACTGCCTTGGCCACCCTTCTCACATGGTTTGGCCACACGTTTAGGAAAACTATGCACCACCCGTATGGAAGCTACTGCCTCCAAGACCAACTATGCACGGTTTGTCCGAACGGTTAGACAAACCCTGCACCGCCCATGCGACTGCCCCTTAACCTCAAAACCTCAATCAAAATTCTAAAAAATTACATCTTTAGGTGATCCAACACTCGGAAAAAAATTCTGGAGCTCGGTTTAAAAAGAACGACCCATTGATAAACCAAAAAAGAATTTCAGAAAAATTCATAATAATTTTTTTAACCCGGTTTAAAACACGGGATCTTACAAATTGAGTTTTCACTAGATACTTATTAGTCTGGTTGAGAATATTTCATGCGGACCAAGAGGACTAGAATGCTGATTTGTTTTCAAAAAAATCATTTCTGGACTGATGTTTTGTAAGAAACTTTTTAAAGTACCAAATTTATTTGATTCCATGTTTTTTTCATCAATGTGGTTTTGTATCTTGTTTACAAGTATGGAAATTTGATAAATTTTTAGAATATTTAAAGATATTCTAATTTAGTCTATAATACTTTAGAACAGTCAAGAAGATAATGAATTAAATTCAAATGAATATGAAATTAAGAGTTATGAAATTTGGGTGAGTGGAAAAATGAATTTTTTCCCTCCCTTACTTTTATTTGAGCACCTATAAATAGAGGTGCATAATAGATTTTTATTTGTCACTATTTATAGAGACAAAAGGTTGAAATGATAAAAATATTTGTGTTAGAGGTCATTTTTTCAAACGAATGCTATTTTCTTGTTAAATAAATTTTTCCAAATAGAGAGTTCAGATAATATGATCCGAAAGAGGTATGTTTAGACCACCAGATAAAGGGAATTAGTCTATGTTTTTTAGTAGAATTTTGAGAACTTTAGTTTTGTTATATAGGTAGACCAAAAAGTTTTGAAACAGTTGTAGGTTTAGAATAAGTGAATTAGGCTATGACTATAAAACTAATTTTATTGGATGAAGGCCATCAGACATAGAAACACCAAACTAAGTTTCCAAACATACCATTTTGGAGAAAAGTGTTTCAAAGATCATTAATTTTTTTATGGAAAATTTTTTTTAATTAAAATATGTAAACTGATGGGAGTAAATAATATGTTTCCTATTAGGAGAGAAAATTTTTCTAATGATATTTGACACAAGTTTTATTCACTTCTTCAAAAATACTAAATTTACATGGACAAATAGTGGTGGTTATGACAATGATGTAGATTCTCACACTGAGGATGAACCATTAAAATAATATGTTCCATGTTAACTTTAATATTTCTCCATGAATTTCAATTTACTAAAATTTGTTATGAATAAAACTCCAACAATTTGCTTGGGTTAAGTTTCTTAAAGATGAAATTTACAAAAATACTATCATTTATTCAACCCCTTCTCACTAATCCAATGATCCTTAGTAACTTCAAGTGGTATTAGAGTGAGTCCCCCAATATTGAACCCTTTTGTAGATAATGTTGATTCTATAAATAGTAGAGAAATTTTGACTTTTGATAGAAAAAATATTATGGATGAAAAAATATAATGATTTCCTATCTTCCTTCACTTGTATTCAAGGTTGTTTTTCCACTACAGATGGGTTCCCACCCATTAAGAAAGATTAACTTATGAAATTTGATAACAAGAGAAACATAAAATTTGATGGAAAGGCCATAAATTCTATTATTATGTCTCTGTAAGAAAATTTTTATATGAATTTGATGGGTTTCAAAAGAATAAATATTATATAGGAAAATATTAAAAGTATTTTCAAAGGAAATACTAATGTGAAGGAAGAAAAGCCAAAAATCTAGCATAGAAAATTTGAAGAAATAAGACTGGGAGATGAAGAAAAAATTGATGAGTACATCACCAAAGTAAATGATTTTTTTTTGTAATACCAAAGGATTCATATATGTGTCGGAAAATTATTAAATTATTAATAAACTCTTGAGAAAATTTCTAGTTAGGTTTGATTCTAAAATATTTCATTTAGAAGATATGGATGATTTATATCTTGATGAATTGCATATATTTATTTCTTTCTATGAAATGAAAATGCTCCACCATAAAAAAAATAAGACCAAAGATTAAATGGATTTTGATGCAATGAGAAATATGAAAATTTAAGATTCTGAAGATGTTGATGCTTAAGAATATGAGGATTATTAGTATGATGAGTTGAATGAAAAAATCATGTCTCTTATCTCCAAGAACTATCGAAGTGGAAGAGGAAAGTATGGAGGAAAACTTCCTCCCAAATGTATTGATTGTGGTAGAATCTTGTTTTTTTCTACAAATTGATCCAAAAAGAAAAATAGCGAAGTAGAAGATCATTATGAAAAAAAAATCCGTGGAAGGAGTTTAATAAAGCTTCTAAGAAAGAAAGTATGTACACTAGTGCAAAGAATATTTTTTATAGAAATATAATAATCATGGCATATATGAAATTTGAATCAGACTTAGATGATATTGATTCATAAAATTATGAATTTTTAGAAATAATCATAACATTTTTTGTTAATGTTGATAAAAAGGAACATTCCTCAAATAGAGAAGAATAAGAAGGTGAAGAATCTTTCAAATATTTTCATCTCAAAAAACAACATGTTACACGTATTGAGAAAAATAAAACTCTAAATAGAGATATTAGAGTGATGATGAATAATAGTGGAAAAGTTATTGAAGGAAGAAAATATATTTCTAAAAAAGAAAAATAATATATCTATGAGATCTTAGGATACAAATGAATAATTGTTAAATAGGGAATAATGTTTTAATTCCTTATTAATAATTTATAAGCAAAGGAATATGAAGTTAATAAAACTCAATAGAAAATCCATGTGGAAAAAAGTACGTTAAGAAAATTGAATGAAAATTTTAGAAAGAATTTGGATGTAAAAATGAAATAATATAATGCTAGGGAAATATATCATTCCAAGAATCATTAGAATTATCCTCCTTTTGAAAATAATGTTTTATCTAATTATTATAATATAATAGGTGTTAATAAAATTATTGTGAAATATTGGGTTGAGAAGGCATGTGAAAAATATATCACATCAAAAAAAGTTGAACTTAACCCCACAAGAAGGTTTCCAAATTCCCAAAAGAAACTAATTTTGAAAAATGTTATGAACCTCAATAATATTATTACAGAGAAAGATCATAATTCTATAGAAAACCAAGATTTATTTATTCTATTGGTGCTGTTTAATTTATTGACACAAATATTACAATTGATGGAATAATTTTTCACTTCCATGAAGAAAGTATGAAAAAAGGGGTTGAAATTTACTAGTTTATATAAATTGGTTAAATTTGAAAATATACTTAGAAATAAAAAATCTATGATTCTAACTTGAAGAAGGTAGATATTATAAAATTAGACAATGAGAAATTCAAAAATTGAAAAATAATCAGTTTCTGAAGTAGTAAATGTAACATCCTTAGTTTTTAAAAACTAAAAACTATATTCGATAGTGTACAAGATACACCACATCAAACTTAAACAAAAAAAATTATTATTTAAAGGTTACCATTAAACTAGATTTTTTCATGGTGGGAAAAAATAGTATTAACTGAATTAAGAAAATATGGCTTAAACATGTATATATAGTTATTTATTTGGAGACTAATTAATTATAAATGAATGTGAAATAATTTTTAAAATAAAAGGAAATGTTTTGCTAACAAACTATTTAAATATGAACAATTGTGTTTTATACTAATAAATATTAAAATCACCATTTTTGGATTATATGAATTTAATATATCTATAATATATTAAATATAATTTTTAAAATTAATATTATGTGATTTATAGACTTTATGTAAGAACAAATTCAATTTTACAGATAAAAGAGGTATTTGTCTAAAAAGGCATATTTGTCGCCTTTTGATGGAGCACAAAATTTAAATATATTTTTTCCACACTTTTACAAATTATATTTGACAAAATAAACTTATTATTTTAAATTAGGGTATCAATATTTACTTTGGTTTATTTTTTTGGTATTCTTCCAATAAGTATTATTTTTTTATGAATAATGAAAAATAGTGAATTTTATTTGAAAATTTTATTTTTATATAATTTATTTATATAGATAAATTATGTTTTTAAATTTGTTTTAAAGAAAAATTAGTTCAATTATATATCAATAATGATAATTCAGGTCATTTTAATAGATTTTAAACTGAAATTAGATAAAAAACATTTCATGCTTTTGAATATTTCACTTTAAGAACCTGTTTTTTCATTTTGACTAATGGATTAATTTTAAATATAATTTTTCCAATTATGTTAATTGAAATTGGAAAAATGGATTCCATTTTTGGAATCAATAGTTTAAAATTATCTTTTATGGTTAATTTCATTTTTATGTATAAAACAGATACAATGTTAAAAAAAATTATTTACCGCAATAGAGGTAAAAAATGAAACGTGATTAAGTTAAAATTGGTAAAAGATTAAAAAACCTAAAAATAGAACATTTAAAGGTTTTTTGGATTATTTCTCGACCATATAAAACCTAAATAATATTAATATATATCCAAATATTATGAATTTAATGCCACCTCAAAATGTTTGACTTTAAATATAAAATATTCATTATTTAATCACTCAATCCCACCTCTCCTCAAGTATAAATACCACCCCTCACCACCCCATTTCAACCCTAAAATCCTTATAGATCCAAATATCTCTTACCAATACTCCCATACTCAATATAAAAATGTCTAAGTGATTATGATCTTACCAAAATATGAAATCCAAGGTCATTAAGGGTCTCTAATGGATGTGACATTTAAGAGGTAATTTTCCCAAAGCACCTTTCTTAATTTTTTTTTCGTTTTCTACATTTTTCTCACCTCCTTCATTCATCAATAGATGATAACTATAGAATAATGTATATAATGAAGTGTTTTGTTTCTAATGAAATATATCATATCCATTTCATTTCTCATCTCCTTTTATTCAAATAAATGAAATTATTGTCCAATTTATGTCACATAATCCCCTCTACGAATAATGTTTGGTTGTTTTTTCATTAATTCCTTCACGTATAGCCTTAAAAATATTTTTATGGTTAAATAATATTTTAATATTTTTATTATAAACTATTTAATATTATTTAACAAAGATATAATCATAATAGTAAACAAAATGAAACAAGTTCAAGGTGTTCAGAAAATCGCCCAAAATAAACTAAATGTTCATCATTGAAATTTCATCTAATGAATAATCCTCATGTAAGAAATAAAAATGATATATGGGAAGATTTATACTTCTAGAAGTAAATTTATACTATTTCATTCCACTTATGGATATTTAATCTAATTTTTACAATAACATCCATAATTTTAAACAAATGAATCAATCGTGAATCTATGAAACAAACGCACCTAAAACTATGAAAATAAGGAAATATTATTAATGAAAAAGTCATAAAATGATATAAAATCGTCATATACGATACTATAAATATTAATTTAGTTCTTTAATGAGTTAATAACATTATTTAAACCATTATACAGGAGGCTTGAACATGTTTGAAGGAAACCAAACATGGGGTAAGGGATTTTTTTAACACAATTTCCATTATTTGGATTAAACTTATAATTCTTCATTATGTCGTGATAATATTATGTGAGAAATTAGTTTTGGTTATATTATATTTTATTTCTACTTTTTTAGGTGAATACACATAATTGTTCTATTTGGTTAACAAAATGATCTTTTTAAGGGACCCTATAACTAAAACATTATTTTAAATGTTTTAAAGATTTATTCTTCTAAATATATCAAAATCATGTACATGTTTTCAAAATGGTTTTATGGATTTATTTATATGGACATGAGTTTTTTATAATGTTAATTTATTTAGAAAGTTTCAATGTGGTATGGGACACATTAATTCAATAATATTTTGTTTTAATTGGGTTTTCAAAATGATTTTATTACTTCAAAGACATGGAATAATTTTTTTAACTTATACAACATGAGCGATTTATACCAATTTTCATAAAGATTTATTACTTTAATTTTTATTTATAAGTTATAATAAATCATTTAGTGGAAAATATTTTCACTATTACGTGCCTTGTTTTTATATTTTAAAATGATTTTT
Source organism: Viscum album (assembly GCA_963277665.1). Taxonomy (NCBI): domain Eukaryota; kingdom Viridiplantae; phylum Streptophyta; class Magnoliopsida; order Santalales; family Viscaceae; genus Viscum; species Viscum album. The sequence continues at coordinate 1,126,048,542 of OY728121.1, forward strand.
ACAAGAAAAGGGTATGTTGACATCCGAAAGTGTTTTTCTTATGGGTTTAAAAGAGTTTTAAGGGGTTTTATTCATGACTTAGTCCTTGGAAATTATAAAAAATGGTTTGAACCCCATTATAGCTCATGGGTGTTCCTGAAATAGCCTATAAGAAGGGTTGATCCCCATTATAGCTCATGAAAGATGGGTGTTCCATATATAACTTATACGAAGGGTGTTCCCCATTATAAATATCTAATGCATTGGGTACTCCGAAGGTGGAAGTCATCCATATGGTTATTCCAATTGTAAGGGTGAATGTAATAGTGATATGGTAATGATTTCCCAATGAACCATTATGATTTTTATATACAAGCTAATGAGATTTTAAGAAAAGTGTTTTAAATGGTTTTCATGTTTTCACAAGACTAACAATTCTCTTTATTTATGTCCCTTACTAAGGTTTTTGTGCTCATCCCATGTTTTTAAAAAAAATTATAAGGGATTAATGATTTTTAAGGACAAATATGATGTTGTGATGAAATTATTGAATATAGATCTTGAAAAAAGCTATGTTTTATTTTTAAAGGGTTAACCTTTTGGTGAAAAAAATGGATACTGAGTATAAGTATCCAATTGTAATATATGGATCTACTATGTAATAGTTATTCTTAATTCTCTAAAACTATAGAAATTAAAGATATTTTGTAATGAAAGAAAATAAATTCTCGTAAAAATTTACTATAATAAGTCATATTTAAGGTCGTGTTCTTATAGTTGGTATCAGAGAAGGGTTTGGAAAACATTAAAGATTAGGATGTTTTATTAAGAGTTAGGGATTTAATAATGAGTTTATAATTTTATGGTTTCTCATAAGTTTAATTTCTTATAAACCCCTTTTGAGGATTTATTTTATGAAATTTTGTGGTGACTAATTGTTTTTTTGGAGAAATTCGTTTTTGAGGTAATTATGGGTTATTAATTTTTGACGATAAAAATTATAGTTATGAGATAAACATTGAGGTTAACACATGTTATGGTTATTTTTGAGGATTTTATCAAATTTTTAGAGTGTTATATGCATTATATATTTTTTTAAAAAGGACAACCTATTGGAAGGGTGACAACCCATCGTGTCCGGTAAGGCCGTGGGTTCCGAAACCATAATTAAAGGGTGATAAGGCTGCATCTCCTACCACTAACCTACATGACGTTCCTATTATTATGAATTTTTATTTTTAAAATTATTTTATTGATTATGATTAATGTTATTTTGGGGAAATATCATTTATCAAATAGATAACCATAGGATTGAAAAATGGTTTGGTTATTAATTTATTAATTTTATTTCGGAAGACATTCACTATTTTTGGAAACCTATATGATGAGGTTGAATAGAATACTATGTGATATAATTTTAAGTAAAGAATATATGATTTTGTTGTGGAATTATGTTAATTCAGGTTATTTTTGGAAATGAATAACCTATCTTGGAGAAAATGTGATTAGGGTAATTACTTTTTGGTCTGAGCCATTGAGAGGGATTGATGTCATTTGGAGATAAATGTTAAAATTTATCTTGGAAAATTATGTTATCAAATACTTCTAAAGTTTGAGCTTTAATCTTAGTTTGGATCATTTTGATTAATTTTAAGGAAAATTATTTTTCAATTGGTCTATATTGAACTTTTGGTATAACTATTGAATTTTAAAGATTAAAAGTAGTTTTTCATCATAAAATGGTATATTATTTATGGAGAATTATCTTATATTATACTAAAAATTTTGGTTTTATTTGATTTTTCAAGACATGAAAAATATATAACTAATATTTTTTTGATTATTTGATTCTATATAATTTGTTCCTAGTGCATTAGGCATGAAAAATTAATCGTAAATACTCATCATTTGGAGAAAAAGGACTTGGTAGTGGAATTTGATTAACAGATTAAACTCTACATGTCATGTAATTATTCTACATTATTTTATTGGTATAGGTAGTAATATAATTCATCAAATGAATGAAAATGATCTTGATACAAAAATGTTATATGATTACTTTTCTTACTATTGAATCAATGAAATTTTAACCAATTACATATTTAAGGTTGTATGATTGTTAACATTATACTGACCATGTTTTCTATCACTCTCCATTAGAAAATAATCGTTATATTTGTCTTCCATGTTAATTTCTTCCAATATGGAACCCTAGTATGTGATATCTCGGATGACCATTGTACTTCCATTTAATTATTTTAAAGTGTAAGTTTTATTAATAATTTTTTTAATGTGGGATTTCAATAAAGGTTGTTTAAAAATTAAAATCCCTAGTTTTCAATACCCAATTAAAAATTATGAGGATGAAATTTTCCAAAGGGAGAGAATGTAACATCCTGATTTTTTAAAATGTAAATACTCTCTTCGATAGCGTACACGATATGCCACATTAAAATTAAATGATAAAATAAATATTATTATTTAAATATTTACATTAAACTAGCTATTAGAATGGTGGAAAATGAGCAGTATGAACCTAATTATGAAAATATGGTTTAAACATGTATATATAGATAATTAATTTGTTTCCAATTAATTATCAATGAATGTAAACCCTTTTTTAAAAAAGGGATTTTTTTTCTGAAAGACTATTTAAATATCATCAATTTTTTATACATATACATTTTAAAATAACCTTTTTGGATTATTTGAATTTAATTTATGTATAATATATTCAATATAATGTTCTAAATTCATCTTACATGATTTATATACTTGATATAAGAAAAAATTCAATTTTAAGGATAAAAGAGGTATTTTTCTAAAAAGGAACATTTGCCACCTTTTGATGGCTGATCTGATTTAAATCTAGTTTTTGAAACATTGATAAATATATTTTAAAAAATAAAATTATTATTTGAATGAATATTATTAACATTTACTTTGGATTAGTTTTTGGTATTTTTTCAATATGTTTTATTTTTTGATGAAAATTGAAAAATAGCGAATTTTAATTAAAAAATAATTTTTTATATAATTTATTTATATAGATAAAATATTTTCTAAATAGTTTTTAAAGTAAAATTAGTTCAATTATACATAAATAATAAAAATTTAGGTCATTGGAATCAATTTCACATTTAAATTAGATATAAAAACATTTCAATCTTTTGAATGTTTCACTTTAAAAAAATTACTTTTCATTTTGTGTGTGGGATTAGTTTTAAATATTTTTTTTTCAAAGTATATGTATTGAATTATGTAAAATGGACTCAATTTTTATAATCAAAAGTTTAAAATTAGATTTCATGTTTAATTTAATTTTTAGTTATAAAAAAATTACTATGTAAAAAAATTATTTTCCATGGTATAGGTAAAAAAAACTTGTTAAAGTGAAAACGGGTAAATGATTAAAATAACTAAAAAAAATAAAACATTTAAATGTTTTATAGGTGTTTATTTAACCTATAAACCCTAGAAAATATTAATATCAGGCCAAAGTTGTTGAATTTAATTCCGCCTGAAAATTATTGGCTTTAAATATAATGGTTTTGTTATTTAACGACTTAAACCCACCTCTCATTAAGTATACATACCACCCTCAAGGCCACATTTCGACCAAAAACCATTCTACCTCAAAACTTATATACTCAAACCTCTACTTTTATCAGGATCCCCCACCCAATTTTTCATTTACTCCCCAAAACCTCCATCAACCCATGGCCTCTCTCCACTATCCTCCCATCCCCGACCTCGACCTCCTGCCCCAGTCTCTACCTCCTGGACCCTCCCTCCCTCCCTCCACTTTCTTGCCTCAGCCTCCGCATCTGCATCTGCATCTACCAATGCCTCCACGTTCACCTCTGCTTACATATCCACCTCCTCCACTTCTTGGCCTCTGCCTCCCAGATTCCACCTCATGGACTCAAAAGGTATTCCTATTATCAGAAACTATTCATTTTTTCCATTTCTTTTAATCTTGTTTAGTGAATTAAAAATTTTTAGGTGAATCCCACCTGATCATGGTGGAATTCATCTCAGATCAAGGGTATATCTATTCTATTGTATAAAGGATGATGTTTTGTGTATCCTGCAAACCATTTTTATCTATTTTCATGGAAGGTGACCAAGGTATGTTGTGTGCCAGGGTTTTTGAGATTTTAGTGTGAAATTTTGGGATAAACTATTATAGTTATTTGGTACTTTTGGCTTATAGAATTTTGGGTTAATTTTTAAGAAATTTATTGCATTGGTTTCTCTATGGTATTAGTTATTACTTGGTTGTAGTTATTATACATTTGAGATTATTTAGTGATATAATTTGGTTTGTAAATTTTTAATTGATTCTTGAAGGTTTTTTAGATTGTGAAATCTCACCTGTGGTCTTGGTATCTGATCTTGAAATTTTGGAAGAAAAATGCATAGGACACATTATGACTCATTGGGATGAGTTATGTGATTGTTTCATACTATTCATTTATCTTGATAATGGTATGCATATGATATTATATATATGTCTAAGGGTGAAGTTGATAGTTAAAAAACCTCAATAGTGATTGATATTCATATTCAGTAATTAATAATATATTTGGTGTTCTCTAAAATTGAGTATTGTGTGCGATATAATTACCTTGATTTGAAGGAGATTTTTAGTTTACAATGATTTTTTGGGTGATATTATAGGATTGATTATGAAAATATTTATAAAAATAGTGATTTAAATGAGAAACTTATGAAATTTCATAAGTTTGGAATATGAATATATTATAATTATGTTTTTTATAAACTGTATTTTAACTGAATGGTTTAGAAATAATATGTAGTTTTTAGGGGAGAATTGTATTATGGAAATTGGGTCTCATTTAATTTGATATCATATTTAAAATGTTTCTGCAAAATTGTTTAGGTGAAAATGAAGAGAGAGAATTATGATTGTGGGATTTTTTTATGATAATGGCTTATGAAAATGAATTTTATAGAAATGTGGAGAAAAAATGGAAAGTTATTTTCTAAAAATATATTTTTACTAGGTCTATTCATGGATTTTGTGTGGTTAAAATAAACAGGATATGAAACTTAAAGTATTTATAAAAAAGGTGAATGAATTTTATTTTAAGGAAATGATAATGGAAAATATTTTTCATATATTTTCTACTCTAATTGACCACATGTAGATGATTTATTGTTTTAAATCTATACTTATGTGTACGCAATTTATTAAGGGAATCCTTATATGAATTCAATGTATTCGAGAAAATCCATGATATTATGAAATAGTTAATCTTAAAACTTCTCTTAGGTGATGTGTTTCAAATAATTGGCTATGTTATATCCAATATTCCTTATATGAAAGTGTTCATCTTTATTAAAACAGATTATTTTAGAATATATATTAATTTTTAAAATACTAAATGCATTATAAATATTTTAATTAACATATAATTGATCACATGGGAATAATTCATTATTGTCACAAGGGAATCAACTTTTCTCATTTAAACAAGAATAAACTAGAAGTCAATGAACTAAACATAACTTCGGGTTAAGAGTGTGATTTGGTGGCAATGCATTTGTTGGATCGATTATGTGAGAGGATATAAATTGAGCTAAAAAACTACTGGTTTAGGTTTTAACCTTATGTTTTGGTTTTTGATAATTAAATTGGTTTTCATATAGTTTGAAGTGAGTAATGTTTTATTTAAAAAACATATTTTTTAATTGGATCTCTTTGAAAAAACTTCCTAATTAACTTCATTCCTTCATTTATATGTTTTATTAAAATGTGTTTGTAAATTAACTCACCCTTTTTCCTTATTTATCCTTTATTTTTTATCTTTTAAACCAATATTTTCTTGAAATATGAGTTATAAAACTTTATTAAAATAGTGATTAATGAAGTTGGTTTCCAAACGTTCTTTTAAGTCATGGTCACTTATAACATAAAAAATAATTAACTTACGTGTTCTATAGGAGATACATTTATCCTAAAAGATGATGTATTAAATTGATGAAGTGGTGATTTAAAATATATTAGTCTAGATTATCATTTATGACCAAATGTTTTTTGATAAATAATACATTATAACATTTTACTTCTAATTATTGGAAATGTTTTGATATTTTATTCCAATCACAAAAACCAGTCTGTAGTTTTTACCTCATTTGTTTCGTATATAAAATGGGTTAAATTTTAGTTCCTAACATTACTATAACTTCATATGTTATCCACCTAGTATGTATTAAGGATTTAAAATGGAATACCCATTCTTCATTTGGATTGAGATTATCATATTTGATTGTAGTATTTTTATATTTTATTTATGGATAGTTTAATATATTTTTCGTGTTTACACATCATGGTTCTTATTGTCATACTAGCATGGTGTTTTAATAGTTCATAGTGAGCATTTTCAATATGAATTAATTTTATTGAATGTTTATTTACTTTAGCATGGACCCAGTATACTGTTTTCCCATAGGATACGTTTATAGATTTCATATAGAACAAGTCTATTGGTATAATGTGAAGAATTTTTATTATTTTATATAGAGAACATTGTGTGGGTTTTATTTAGGTTTATTCTTGATGTTTAGGTCTCTGGGGTCCCATTGAGGCTGGTTCTATCTACTACTGTCATGGGGAGTGGGTTCTCCATGGGTTTAAGGTATGTTTTGTTCAGTTTTAATTATTTTCTTTTCATTTAATTTAGGGGTTTTTGGGGTTTTGAATTTTTGGTGTTTTTTAGAGTATTTTAGACCTCAGTGTAATCAAATTGAGTTGATTAGAACCCAAATGGATGAAATTATCCCAGCTAATATAAATAAAAATATGATAAAATGAATCTAATAAAATTTCCCAAACAAACATGTACCGAACAAAACTGAACTAAGATAAAACTTGATCCAAACTAGTTATATAACATTAATAGGAAGAGTAATTGTTAATTAATAGGAATATACTATTTGACAATATCATATAGAAACTTGGATATCTTCCCCCCTTTCTTAAAGGAACTTTATTGGAACCATGTGTAATTGTGGTTCTTATATGTTGGGTGGTGACTTGTTGAATCACAGGATATAGGTATGTTATAGTTTAGTTTTTATTTTATTATCATTATCCCATCAGAAAAATAGGTCGTTTACTACTTTATACAGATGGAGGGTAGTTATATTCTACAAAGGGGGCTATAAGGGAATTGGAGTCGGCTACACATTTTTCTTTGTATGATATGGAGATCAGGGTAGTTGAGGGATTAATAGTGTGTTTCATTTTTGTTGGATTTTATACTATGTTGCTTCTGTTTATTTTCTTTTCCTTCGGCATGGATTTCCGACATATGTTTGGGTCATTCTTAAATTTTTTATATTTTCTATGACTGTTTTTATTAATTTTTTGTTGGAGAAAATTTTCCTAAGTGGTGATTCCCAAACTGAAGCTCATGAGAGATTTCAATAGAAAACTGACCTTGAATGATCAAATCACCAACCAAATTTATTGTCTAACCAACTGAACCCAACAAAATTTAATGGGGATAAGAATAAAAAACACCTCTAAAAAATACATTCAAGAACAATCTACTTTTACACTAGATCATTATGGTGGAGGGGGATCCCATCAAACAACATGATACATAAACCCTTATGTGGTAATTTCCCTAAAATCCCACCATATTGTCCCTTAAAAAGGGACAATAAAATAATTACTAAGACTATTATTGTTTTATAAAATACACATTTTGAATACCATGGAACCATTAAAATTGAGCTTCTTTCATCAAAAACCAAATGGAAATCATTTCACAATTCAAATATTAGGACCTTACATGAATTTTTTATTTTAAAAATTGTCCAAAACTGATTTTAAAACAAATACCACTAGTTTTATAACCAAAAAACTTTTAAGTATATCATAATAAGTAAAACACTTCTCTTTTTGAAACTGTTTCAAATCCATTACAATTTTGAAATACAGTCAACTAGGGTAAAATCCCAAACACACTACAAAAATCAAGTTGGAAATACCGAGTCTCTATTAATATAACATAATAAAAACAAACTATTTTTATTTTAGATAAAGGAGAGATCAAAAAACCTCACTGGGTATATTTTAATATAGGCCCAAAGAATCACCAATAAAATACTCAATAGTCCTAGGGAGGAGAGAACCACAACTATCTAACTCCTTGAATGGAGCCTCTTGAGAATTCTTTGAAGCTAAAAAATAAGCTACTCAGTTGCCTTCACATCATTTATGTAATAGATCAATATCTAGGTTGAGAAAGGAACTTTTCATTGTAGATGTTTAATTTCCAATGGTATAGAACATAAACATTTTAGGGAGCTCAATATAATCTTTGAATATATCTCAATATCCTCCAATGAAATTTGTTTATAATACCAAATTTGATGACTAGTTAAAATGGCCTTTGCCTCCGCCCTGAGAAAATTAACATCCCCATAAAAAGAACTAAAATCAAGAATAATTGATCCTATGTTTTCATGAACAATACCACTCTCCGTATATTACCTTGTTTTCATGAACCGTCAATATTTAGTTTAAGGGAAGGAAGATTCCAACTCACCCAATGACTCACCACCTGAGATCTGAAGATACTTGTGGAGTGCTTAGTAGAAATTAAATTCCTAAGAGATTGATATTCATCCCACTGGTTCTGAATACTAACCAGGTATATCACCAAACACATTGTTCTAACCACTATTGTCATTATCAAGGGATTGACATTATGCCGGTATTAGTTCCTTGCTTCCTAGGTACTCCAGAAACCCATATCAAGCATGATTGAATGAGCCATAACCTCTTATTTATTATTATTAGTTCCATCGAACCACTACTAAAGGAACTCCTTAATGGACATAACAAATGGTTTATAGCCAAAGAAGTCCCCTAGAACTCTCCACACATTTCATTCTCATTCACTTTGAAAGAAAATATTTAAAATAGATTCCTCATTCTGAGACTTGTATCCAGAGAATTTGGAATCCAAGTGAATCCCAATATGTTGGACTGACAAGTCAGTGGGAAGAGCATGATTATGAATCCTCCATAATAGAACGTTAATTTTTTTTGAGATTTTTTTTCACCAAAGAACTCCTCCCCACCTGTCACTGGCCTATTGTAACATTGTCACCTTCTTATAAGCCTTTACAGTAATTGTACCCAAAGTTGTTCCTATGAAAATACAAGGAGTCATCTATATTAATATCCTCAAAGACTTTCCTCTGAGAGGGATTAATAATAGTATGGATAAATGAGGAGTAAGAAATAGCCTATTTTAAGTAAATATCAAGAATCAAGCCCCTTGGGGTGCTCGTCAGCCATAGTTGAGACTGCCTCTTACTAGAAAGGCATTTTCATGAGAGAACTGGGTCGAGTTAACTAAAGTGAGTAGTTGAGGACTATCCATGTCTAATTTTCTATCACTTTGGAGGAAAGATGTTGAGGGAATCAGGTTCGGATTCCAAAATCTAGGACTTTAATCAACAATACAAGGAACCACGAGTCAAGTGGTTGGCCAGTCTAGTGCCTACCTTGAAACCCTCTAAGTAGTGGCGTAGCCATAGATTATAGACTACAAGGGAGGCTTTGAGCTTCCTTTCCACTAGAGTACTCAAGCGTAGATTATTATGAATCTAATAGTGAGGGATATTAAGGTTAGATAAAATAGTGGGAGAAATTAAAATGATATGATAATTAATTAATCATAAATGGAAAAAGGTAATCAAGATATAGTACTAACTGATAATGTTTATCTGATGTAGATTTAAAATGACAATCACCAACACCACATGTACATTATCACTAAGATCAATTCTGGATAATGAAAATATCCTGACCCAAAATAACTTCCAGGAGTGGTACAGGCGCTTGCATATAGTACTATGATAAGAAAGAAAGTTATATGTGCTGGAATCCTCAGTTCTTACTGAGCCTCCTTAGGGAGTTAGTAAGGCGGAAAAAGACAAATGGAAAAATCATGTATAGGATGCACTTGATGTTCAATGCATCATGTTGTAATCCATGTCCATCCAATTGCAGAAAATGAATAAGGATGAGGATTCCTACAATATTCTTTCACATCTCCAAGAATTATATCAGGAGAGGGCCAAGAAGGAAAGTTATGAGATCTCAAGTGCCATATATAAGTGCAGGATAGAAGAAGGGCAACAAGCTGGTCCTCATGTACTCAATATGATTGGGAATATTGAGAGGCTTGAAGCCATTGGGTTCAAATTGAACCAAAAACTAGCAGTGGATCTCATTATTTCCTCTTTAATTCCAAGCTTCTTGACTTTCATTGTCAATTATAACATGAATGATATGAAAAAGTTGCTCCCAGACCTTTTGTATTTAGTTCTCCAAGCTGACAAGGATATGAAAAAAACCAATTCATCTATCATTGTGGTGAACAAAATAAAAAAGGCCAGGGAAAAGGGGTCTAAGGCCAAGCCAAGTCCAAAGACACCAATGCATCGTCCTTCAAAGAATACAAAGATTCAGAGGCAGAGTAATGAGCAAGAAGATGTCTGCTTTGGATGTGGAATGAAATGCCACTGGAAAAAGAATTGAAGAGCTGGGATGAAGAAGAAAATTGATACTTCTACTTCAGGTATTTTTTTATTGAATGAAATCTATCTTTATCTGCAAGTTGGGTATTGGATACAGCATGTGGTTCACACATTTGTATTCATATACAGGAACCAAGTAGGTTCAAGAAGATTGAAAAATGTGAAGTGGATCTACGAGCTGCAAATGGTGAAATTTTGGAAGCCTTGGTAGTGGGAGACTATCACTTATCCTTTCCAAGTGGTTTGGTTATAGTTTTAAAATTTTTTTATTATGTACCTTCTGTAACCAGGAACATAATCTCTTTGTCAATTTTAGACACTATAGGCTTTTATTTCAAGTTTGGAAGTAAATTTTGTCTCTTTCATAGGGATAACATATGTTATGGTATGAAACATCTTAACAATGGATTAAACATGCTGGAACTCGAGAACCCCATAATGGAAATCAATGACAAAACCAACTAACATGACTCATATATCACCCACCTATGGCACTTCAGGCTAGGTCATGTAAATGAGAAACAATTGCGAAGATTAAATCAAGAAGGGTAATTAGACTCAGTATAGTTATAACCCTTGGATGTATATCAAGCTTGTTTACAAGTCAAAATGACCAAATCACCTTTCTTATGGAAGTGATAAAGATCCAATACAACACTAGAATTAATACATACCGATGTATGTGGTCCATTTCTAGTAGAGGCAGGGGGGTTCATACATCATTACCTTTAATTATGACTATAGTAGTGATGGATATATCTACTTAATTTGGTATAAGTATGATTCCTTTCATATATTTAAGGAATACCAAAATGAAGTAGAAAACCAACTTGGTAAGAAGATAAAAGCACTCCGCTCAGACTGAGGTGGAGAATATCTTAACCAAGCTTTCATTGATCACTTGAGGGAGTGTGAGACAGTATCCCTACTCACTCCTCCTTATACACCACAATGGAATGGTGTTAGTGAAAAGGAGTAATAGGACCTTTCTTGACATGGTCAGATCAATGATGGGTCATGTAGCTCTTCCATTATCCTTTTGGGGATACGCTTTACAGAAGACAGCATATACCCTTAACTGAGTACCAACGGAAGCTGCAGATGGGATTCCATATGAGTTGTGGTATAGAAATAAACCCAATCTAACACACATATGTGTATGGGGGTGCGAGGCATTTGTCAAGACTTTACCAAGTGACAAATTAGCATCCAGAAGCATGAAGTTCATCTTTATAGGTTATCCTAAGGAAACTAAAGGATATTGCCTATATAACCCTTTAGATAGAAAATTTATTGTGGAAAGGCATGCCATATTTATAGAAACAAAACACATTTATATTTCAAATAGTGGGAGAAATATTGACCTCGATGAAGTTAATGCTTGAGATGCACAAGAGTTGGTAGAGGAATAATCTCCACAAGAGAAAGTGGAAGAAGAAGTAATTCCTGAGACACAGATACTGCGTAAGTCTACACAAGAGGTTAGAGAACCCAAGAATTATGGTTTTCTTGTCACCAAGTAAGGTGACACATTAGTCCTTGAGGATGATGAACCTCTAACCTACAAGGAAGCAGTAGAAGGAAAAGAAGCGCATAAATGGAAAGAAGCCATGCATTCTGAGATGGAGTCCATGTATCAAAATAATGTTCGGATTTTGGTTGACACTCCAGCTGATGTAAATACCTTTGGATGAAAATGGGTATTCAAAAAGAAGTTGGATATGGATGGTGAGGTTAATACTTTTAAAGAAAGAATGGTTGCTAAGGGTTTCAGGAAACGTCAAGGCATCGACTATGATGAAACCTTCTCACTAGTAGAAATGCTTAAATCCATTAGAATATTTCTTGAAAGAATAGACTTTCATGATTATGAAATTTGTCAATGGATGTTAAAACTACTTTTCTAAATGGGAAGTTGGTTGAAGAAGTCTATATGACTCAACCCGAAGGGTTCTTCAAGTCAAAGAACACAAATAAGGTATGAAAGCTATAGAGATCCATTTATGGGTTGAATCAGGCATCATGATCATGGAATGTTTGTTTTGATGAGGCCATAAGAGAATTTGGGTTTGTCAAAAATGAAAGTGAGCCTTGTGTCTATAAAAATGTTGAAGAGAATGCCATCATTTTCCTTGTATTATATGTTGATGACAAATTAATTATGGTAAAGGAGGTGAAAGTCTTGCATTTAGTTAATACTTGGTTAAATGAATGATTCTCTATGAAAGACTTAGGTGCATCAGCCTACATTCTAGGAATCAATATCTATCGAGATAGATCTCAAAGGATTCTTGGGATAAGTCAAAATACATATATTGACAAGGTACTCAAAAGGTACAATATGGAATAATCCAATAGAGGATTGTTGCCTATGTCACATGGTATAAATCTCTCCAAGAAAATGTGCCCACAAACACAAGAGGATATTGAAAAAATTAGTAGAATACCTTATCCTTGGCAGTGGGTTCAATCATGTTTTCCATGCTATGTACTAGGTTTGATGCTGCCTTTTCTTTAACCACGGTGGGTAGATATCACAACAATCCAGGAGAGCTGCATTGGGAAGCTGTTAAAACTATCATAAAGTACGTGAGGCATACAAAGGATATGTTCCTACTGTATGGAGGAGATACGGAACTAGTAGTGGTAGGATACATTGATGATAGTTTCTAGAAAGATCATGATGATCTAAAATCACAGTCAGGCTACATATTTTTCCTAAATGGTAGTGTAGTGAGCTGGAGAAGCTCAGAGAAAGTTGTGGTTACCGATTCTATCGTAGAGTCCGAATATATTGCAGCTACCGATGCAGAAAAGGAAGAAGTTTGGATATGAAGCTTTATATCATACATTGGTGTTGTGACTAGAAGTTCACACCTTGTTCCAGTATATTGTGATAATACTGTTGTAGTGGTTCTTGCCAAGGAGTCAATGTCTCACTAGAGGAAAAGGCATATTCTTCAGAAGTTTCATCTCTTGAGGGATTTTACTCAAATAGGTGAGGTCGCAGTTAGCAGTGTAGCCACAGAGGAAAATGTGAAAGACCCCCTGACTAAATCCATTTCTTAGAAGAATCATGATTCTCATGTGAGAACTAGCGAATTGAGACTTGTTAGCAATTTCCCCTGGTGCAAGTAGGAGTGTTGAAAGTGGGTGCCCTAGACCCAACTTGTGTTGTACTTTGATTACCACTACATGTATGCAGTTTTTTATATATACATGTGTTTATCTTTCCATAATAGTGTAGATACTTCTGCATCCACTTTCTTTATAGAAATTTTCATAGATTACATGTCGTATCAATGGGTTATAGCAGATCCCAGTCTATAATGAGAACCTAGAGAGTCCATGAAAGTAATATTGAAGTAATGTCTTATGGTCTAGTTACATCATTCTAAAAGGACACAGATGATGTATGGCTATCAGGTGTTGGGGGATCATAAGCATTGAGACTTATTCTCATGAAGTTCACACTTTATGATCTCTAGTAGTTGAGATCATGAGGACTGACTTGCATAATAGGAACACCACATGTTTCAGGAGTCATTGGTTGTTCCTATCTACGTACATGTGTAATGGTCTACCGACTTGAGATCATTATCAATGTATGTTATTTAATTGCATACTTTGATTCAAGATGAAAACCATGGCAATGAAGTTGTAGTGAGGTAGTTTGTGTTGGGTACGCCATTGGGGACATGACATTGATTGAATGATAAAGATAAGATTTTTTGCTTCCGAGTTGAGGAAAATATATCTTAGTCTTGTTTGGTTAGGATGGTAGCACCTTCATTAAATCCATGGCCCTCGTAGTGGAAGGTAAGACCGTCTGGAAAGATCAAAAAATAAAATAAATCAAGATAAAGGATGATGACACTAGTGTGCACTCTACTTTATTGAGATATCGATGATGAAGAGATTATATTACACAGACCATGTTTGTAAGAAGGTAGTTGTTTCTTTGACTTTATCTTATATCTATAGGGGCCTCGATGGGTTGCTAGACCTTTCTCTTGGTCGGTGAATATTATTCACTACTATTGAGATAAGGGCCTAGAGGGTCACACACTATAGAGATTTGAGAATATTCCTTATTCTTAGGAATATGAATGTAGAACTTTTTGGGCCCCACCACAGGGTCCGAGTACTATCCAAGTTCTATGGATCACCAAGTAATAAATAAATTCTTTTAATTATTCATGTTTGGAATAATTCATTGAGTTTATTTATAACATGTATTTACAAGTGATTAAGTAAATACAGGGATAAAATATTATTCGAACAGATTTAAATATCTTAGGTTCATTTAATATTTTCAGGAGACGTGAGTCAAGTTAAGGACTCAAGTTTATCACACAATATATATTTAATATATTGGAGTTAGTGATAAAACTATATATATTATTTGTGGAATAATTTAATTTGTCATAAATAAATATTTATAATACTTATACTATGAATATCTATTACACGGGGGTCGGGAACCCATACCGAGTATTTTTGATATTCCCTATATAAGTAAAAGAGAGACACTTCCCATAAAACTATTCAAGCGTTGGAATTGAGAGCCTCTCTCTCCTTCTAAATTATAGAGAGAGATTTTCTCAAGAAAGAAAGATCTTCATGTTCCTTCTTCTTGGATCGAAGACTCTTTCTTACGGTGATCACTATTACATCAAAGTGTTCATCGGTGTACCGCGCTAGCACCTGGATCCTGAAGAACGATGTACGAGTAGATTTAAGAGGCATTTTTGGATGATCTAGAGGGCTTCAACATTAGAGTCTTCAAGCAATGATCATCTTTATATTGCGACGGACTTACACATGTCATATTCGAACAAGGCACGTGTTAGAATTTTATTTTGTGCTCTGTTAAATCCACGTGAGATCCTTAGACTGTACTGGGATAAGATCGTCATATTCAATGTTGTTACATCACTCCAGTAACTCCAAAAATATTAATTTCCATGGCCATCGGCTTCTGCTGCCTGTCCCGATACCTAACAGTGGTATCAGAGGGATGCGTGGTTTCTCAGAGTCAAAGAAAAATTAAATTTCATTAAATTTCAGTATGGAGTATTAAATCGGTTCCAACAGATCTGACCGTACATCGATCCGTTTCTGAATGGCCAAGTTATGACCATTTAAAAATTTTAATTAGATCGATGTTATTGGTTTTAAGTTATTTGGATTATTGTTTTTGAAGAACGCATTTTTAATTTATTTATGTGTTCTTAAAAGTACTGAACTATGACCACATTTTGGCTAGAATCTGGCCGCCAAAAGTTTTCTGGTGGGCTTGTTTTTTTGGAGTTAAATAAAATATATTATAATATTATTTTATTTTATCAATATTTTTTAAAAAATGGATTTCCTTTATACTTTTAGTCAAATTGTCTTCTTTTTTTATTAAAGTCTTTCGAATTTTGAAATTTAAAAAAATGGGGGGGGGGGTGGAGACCTTGACCCCGATTAGGTCTTCTTTTAAGAAAAAGGAGGGTAGGTTGTGTTTTCTCAAAAGAAAAAACATTTAAAAAGGGGGAAGGAAGACCCCAATGGGTCTTATTCCATGCAGAGTGTGCCGCACCCCCCGGAACCCTAGTGATTCTCCCTCCCTTGTCTGGTCGCATCTGGACTATCAGCACCCCTTGCCTCCCTCTGAGCTCATCGCCGCCGCATCGGCCTACTGCACCGGCTCCGCCTCACTGTCATGGATGAAAGGCACCACCCTGACTCCCTGGGGCTCGCCTGAGACACACCATCCTGGTGGACCCTTCTTCCGCCATTTCGGCCGGACCACACTGCCACAATCTCGGCCGGACCACACTGTCACCACAGTCTCGGTCAAAGGATGTCGCTGCCACCGTCTCAGCCAGAGGACATCATCGCCGACATTCTAGATCAGTGCTTCACCACCCCTATCTGGTTACACATTGCTATAGGAGTCCATCACCGCCTCTGTTCGGTCTCACCTCACTGGTGGACGATGTCGCCACAAGGGTGTTGCTGGACTGGGTGGTCACACTGCGGTCACACCACAATTTGGCCCTGCCCTAGTAAAACACCATCACGGTAGTTAGTAGTCCAACCCGACTCATTCTACGACCGGAGGTAACCCCTATAATTCGAATTAATTAATTTAGTTTTTTAAATTAAATTAATTAGAATTACTTTTGGGGTTTAAGATTAAGAAGAATCTAAAACAATAATTTAATTAATATTAAATTAAATTAGTGGTTTAATTTAATTTTTGGAATTAAAATTAATTTAAACAAATCTAACTGATAAATAAATTAATTTAATTTATTTAAATTCATTTATTTTATGAGAACACCCTTGTACTATTTAAATTTATTTCAATTTAATTTTAATTTCACTTTATTTATACCGATTATTTTTTAGCAAGTGATCGACCCGTGCATGTCTTGTTTTATGTATTTAATTATTCATTCAATGTATGCGATGATTGTAATAAATAATTAGACAAATATTGATCTGCAAATCATCTTTTAATTCAAAGATGTATAAGGTCATGTGCGTCCAATGCACTAGATGTATTTCTTACCCCAAGACCCCCTCTCCTGTGTGAAAGTATATTTGTTAAAAAAGGACGATCATATTTAAAGATGTGGACCCTACCAAGTTGAGGTGGAAATTCAAATGGGAGTAGAGCACTATGAACTGAGGGAAAACTCTAATACGAGTCAGGTTTCGAAGCAGGTATGAAATCCCCTAGGTCAATATTGATCTGTTATGGATCGATCATAGTTTAATTCTCAAGACCAATTGGATTTCATGATTTAACTTTATGAATTGTTTATTGTTTTATGTGAGTGCATAATTATTGCTTGATCACATAGAATAGTAAACAAGAAAAAAATTCATAAATATGTGATGAATGTATTTTAATTTCATGTTTAGTTATGAGCACGACTATCTAGTTTGAACATATAAATAGAAAAGTATTATATTCATCAATAAATATCAAAATCCCTCAAAGATATATTAAGTCTTAATGCCTTCCATTACTCACATTTTAACAAAACCGGGTTTTTGGGGTTCTCGTTAGACATAGTTGAGAGTGCCCCTTACTACCATGGTGTTTTCATGAGAGAACTTGGCCGGCTTAACTAAATTGAGTAGTCGAGGTTTATCCATAGCTAACTTTTTATCACTTTAGAGGCCATATGTTGAGGGAATCAGGAGGAGACTCAAAAAGTTGGGACTTTACACTACAATATAAGGAACCACGAGTCAAGTGGTTGTCCAGTCTATTGCCTACCTTGAAACCCTCCGAGTAGTGGTGTAGACATAACTTCTAGACTATGAGAGAGTTTTTGAGGATCCTTGGCACTAGAGTACCCAAGAGACGGAGTATTCCGAATCTAATAATAAGGGATATTAAAATTCTCTAAAATAGTGGGAGACATTAAAATTATAAGATAATTAATTAAACATAAATTTCAAAAGGTAATCAAGATATATTACTAACTGCTAATGTTTAGCTGGTGTAGATTTAAAATGGAAATCACCAACACCATAGGTACATTGTCACTGCGGTCAATTTTGGATAAACAAAATAACCTGGCCAGCAATAAGTTCCATGAGTGGTATAGGTGCTTGTGCATAGTATTAAACCAAGAAAGGAATTTTTATGTGTTGGAATCCTCAGCTCCTGTTGAGCCTCCCCAGGGAGCAAGTAAAGTAGAAAAAGATAGATGGAAAAAGCATATAGAGGATGAAATTGATGTTGAATGCATAATGTTATCATCCATGTCCATCCAATTGCATAAAATGCATGATGATGAGGATGACTATAAGATGCTTTAACATCTCCAAGAATTATATCAGGAGAGGTCCATGCAGGAAAGGTATGAGATATCAAGTGCCCTATATGCAGGCTAGCAGAAGGGCACCAAACTAGTCCTCATGTACTCGAGATGATTGGGTATATTCAGAGGATTGAAGCCCTTGGGTTCAAATTAAACCAAGAGCTAGCAGTGGATCTCATTCTTTCATCTTTACCGCCAAGCTTCATGACTTTCATTATCAATTATAACATGAATGATATGAAAAAAGTGCTCTAGAAAATTTTGGATTTAGTTCTCCAAGATGAAAAGGATATTAAAAATACCAATTCATCTATCCTTATGGTGAACAAAAGAAACAAGGTAAAGGAAAATGGGTCTAAGGCCAAGACAAGGCCAAAGACACCAATGCATCATCCTACAAAGAAGCCAAAGATTCAGAGGTAGAGTAATGAGTAGGAATCTGTTTGCTTTGGATGTGGCAAGAAAGGCCACTGGAAGAAGAATTAAAGAGATGGGAAGAGGAAGAAAACTCATGCTTCTACATCAGGTATTTGTTTCATTGAATGCAATCTATATTTATTTAAAAGTTGGGTACTAGATACGACATGTGGCTCACACATTTTTATTCATATACAGGAACCAAGTAGGTTCAAGATTATTTCAAAAGGTGAAGTGGATCTTCGAGCTGTAAATGGTGCAAATATGGTAGCCTTGAAAGTGGGAGACTTTCACTTAACCTTGTCAAGTGGTTTGGTTATAGTTTTAAAAAATTTCTATTATGTACCGTATGTAACCAGGAACATAATCTCTGTGTCTATTTTAGACACTATAGGATTTTTTATCATGTTTAGAAGTAAATGTTGTCTCTTTTATAGGAAAACATTTGTTATGGTATGGCACATCTTTAAAAGGGCTTATAAATGCTGGAACTCGAGAACCCCTTAATAGAAATCAATGAAAAAACTAACCAACACGACTAATATATCACCCTCCTATGGAACTTCAGGCTAGGTCATGTAAATGAGAATTGATTACAAAGATTACACCGAGAAGGGTCTTTAGACTCGGTATAGTTAAAACCCTTGGATTTATGTCAAGCTTGTTTACAAGGCAAAATGACCAAAGAACCTTTTTCAGGGAAGGGATAAAGAGCCAATACAACACTGTAATTAATACATACTGATGTATGTGTTCCATTTCTAGTAGAGGCAAGGGGTGGTTTTTCATACTTCATTAATTTTACTGATGACTATAGTAGGTATGGATATATCTACTTAATGTGGTATAAGTGTGATTCTTCTCTGATATTTAAGTAATACCAAAATGAAGTATAAAACCAACTTGGTAAGAAGATAAAAGCACTCTGCTCAGACCGAGGCAGAGAATATCTAAACCAAGATTTCATTGATCACTTCAAAAGGTGTGTGACAGTATCCCAACTCACTCCTCCTTATACACCACAATGGAATGGTGTTAGTGAAAGGAGTGATATGACCTTGCTTCATATGGTCAGATCAATGATGAGTCATGAAACTCTTTTATTATCCTTTTGGGGATACTCTTTGCAGACAACGTCATATACCCTTAACTGAGTACCAACTAATGCTGAAGATGGGATTCCATATGAGTTATGATATGGAAAGAAACCCAGTCTGACACACATATGTGTATGGGGTTGCGAGGCATTTTTCAAGACTTTACCAAGTGACAAATTAGCTTCCAGAACCACGAAGTTCATCTTTATAGGTTATCCTGAGGAAATCAAAGGATATTACCTATATAACCCTTTAGATAGAAAAGTTATTGTGGCAAGACAAGTTTTATTTCTAGAAAGGGAAGACATTTCTATTGTAAATAGTGGGAGAAATATTGACTTCGATGAAGTTAATGCTCCATATGAACCAGATTTGTAAGATGAACAATCTACACAAGATAAAGTGGAAGAAGAAGTTGTTCCTAAGACACAAATACTACATAGGTCTACACAGGAGGTTATAGAACCAAAGCATTATGTTTTTATTGTCACCGAGTCACGTGACACGTTAGTCAATGGGGATGATGAACCTATAACCTACAAGGAATTAGTATAAGGAAAAGAAACTACTAAATGGAAAGAATCCATGCATTATGAGATGGAGCCCATGTACCAAAATCAAGTTGATGATTATGGAAGACCCTCCAGCTGATGTAAAGCCCATTGGATGCAAATGTGTATTCAAAAAGAAGATGGACAAGGTTAGTGATTTTAATACCTTTAATGTAATATTGGTTGCTCAGGGTTTTAGGAAACGTCAAGGCATCGACTATGATGAAACCTTATCACCAGTAGCAATGCTTAAATCCATCAGAATATTTCTTGCAATATCATCCTTTCATGATTATAAAATTTGGAAAATGTATGTCAAAACTTCTTTTCTAAATGGGAACTTGGTTGAAGATATCTATATGACTCAACCTGAAGGGTTTTTCAAGTCAAAGAACACCAATAAGGTATGAAAGCTTCAGAGATCCATTTATGGGTTGAAGCAAGAAACACATTCATGGAATGTTTGTTTTAATGAGGCCATAAGAGAATTTGGTTTTTTCAAAAAGAAAATTGAGAATTGTGTCTATAAAAATATTTAAGGGAATTAAATCGTTTTCCTAGTGTTATATGTTGATGAAATATTAATTATGGTAAATGAGATGTAAGTCATATAGTCAGTTAAGACTTGGTTAAACGAATGCTTCTCAATGAAAGACTTAGGTGATGTAGCCTTCATTTTAGGGATTAAGATCTATCAAGAAAGATCTCAAAGGTTTCTTTGGCTAAGTCAAAGTACATATATTGACAAGGTACTCAGAAGGTACTATATGGAACAATCCAAGAGAGGATTGTTGCCTATGTCACATGTTATAAATCTCTCAATGAAAATGTGTCCAAAAACATAGGAGGAGATTGAAAAAATGAGTAGAATCCCTTATGCCTTGGAAGTGGGTTCTATCATGTATGTCATGTTATGTAATAGGTTTGATATCGCCTTTTCTTTAAGCATGGTGGGTAGATATCAAGCCAATCTAGGAGAGCTGCATTGGGAATCTATTAAAACTATCCTAAAGTATGTGATGCATACAATCGATATGTTTCTGGTGTATGAAGGAGATGAGGAACTAGTAGTGATAGAATACACTGATGCTAGTTTCCAAATAGATCATGATGATCTGAAATTGCATTCAGGATACATCTTTTTCTTGAATGGTGGTGTAGTTAGCTGGAGAAGCTCAAAGCAAGCTGTTGTTGTCTATTCTACAACAGAGTCCAAATATATTTCAACTTATAGAACACCAAAGGAAGCGGTCTGGATAAGTAGCTTTATCTCAGACATTGGTTTTGTTCCTAGTAGTGCATACCCTATTCCAATATATTGCGATAATACTGTTGCAGTGGTGTTTTCCCAGGTGCCCAGGTCTCACTAGAGGACAAAGCATATTCTTCAAAAGTTCCATCTCTTGAGGTATTTTACTCAAATAGGTGAAGTTTCATTTAGTAGAGTAGCCACATAGGACAACATGGAAGACCCGACGACTAAAGTAATTTCTCAGAAGAAGCATGATTCTCATGTGAGAGCTGGCAGATTGAGACTTGTTAGCTGTTGGCTCTAGTGCAAATCGGAGTGTTGAAAGTGGGTGACCTAGACCCAACTTGTGTTATACTTTGATTACCACTACATGTATGCATTTTGTTATATATACATATTTTTATCTTTCCATAATATTGTAGATACTTTTTCATCCACTTTGCTTATGGAAATTTCTTTAGATTACATGTCGTATCAAGGGGTTATAGCAGATCCTAGGCTATAATGAGAACCTCAAGATGCTGTGATAGTAATCTTGAAGTAATGTCCTATGGTCTAGTTACATCATTCTAAAATTACACAGATGATGTAAAACTATCAAGTGCTGGGGGCTCATAACCATTGAGACTTCTTCTCATGAAGTTTGCACTTGATGATCTCTAGTAGTTGAGATCATGAGGATTGACCCGCATAATAGGAACACCGCGTGTTTCAGGTGTCATTGGTCATTCCTATCTATGGACATGTGTAATGGTATCTAGGATTAAGATCATTATCAATGTATTTCATTTAATTGCATACTTTTATGCAAGGCGAAAACCATGACAATGAAGTCGTGGCAAGGTAGTTTGTGTTGGGTACATCATTGGTTACATGACATTGATTGAATGATCAACATAGGATTTGTCGCTTCTATGTTGAGGAAGAGATATCTCGGGCCTGGTTGATTTGGATGGTAGAACCTTCATTAAATCCATGGCCATGGTAGTTGAAGGTAAGACCGTCCGGACATATCAAAAAATAAAATAAAGCAAGATAATTTATGATGACACTAGTGTTCATTCTGCTTTATTGATATATTGATGATTAAGATATTATATTACATAGACCACGTTCATAGGAAGGTAGTTGTTGCTTTGACTTTACCTTATCTATATAGGGGCCTTGATGGGTTTCTGGACCCCGCTCTTGGTCGGTGAATATTATTCACTGCTATTGAGATAAGGGCCTAGAGGGTCACACACTATAGGGCTTTGAGAATCTACCCTATTTTGGGAAATAGGAATATAGAACTTGGTGGGCCCCACCATGGGGTCCGAGTACTATCCAAGTTATATGGATCACCAAGTAATAAATAAATTATTTTAATTATTCAAGTTTTAAATAATTCAATGAGTTTATTTATAACATGTATTTACAAGTGATTAAGTAAATATAAGGATAAAATATTATTCGAAGGGATTTAAATATCTCAGGATTGATTAATATTTTTAGGAGACATGAGTCGAGTTAAAGAATCAATTTTATCATGAAATATATATTTAATATATTGTGGTTAGTGATAAAATTATAAATATGATTTATGGAATAATTTAATTTTTCATAAAAAAATATTTATAATACTTATACTGTTAATATCTATTACACAGGGGCCAGGAACCCATACCAGGTATTTTAGATATTCCCTATATAAATAAGAGAGAGGCTCTTCCCATGTAACTATTCATGCGTTGGAATTGAGAGCCTCTCTCTACTCCTGAATTCTAGAGAGAGATTCTCTCAATAAAGAAAGATCTTTAAGTTCCTTCTTCTTAGATCAAAGACTCTTGTTTATGGTGATCATCGGTGCGTCGAAGTGGTCGCCGGTGTACTGCACTAGCACACATATTCTAATGAATGATGTGTGAGAATATTTAAGAGGTGTGTGTGGATGATCTAGAGGGATTCGACATTGGAGTCTTTGAGAAACATCTGTCGGCATCTTGCGACAGACATACACATGTCAGATCCAAACAAGGTACATATTAGAATTTTATTTTGTGCTCTATTAAATCCACATGTGGTCCTCGGACCGTATAGGGATAAGATCACCAGAGTCGACATTGTTACGTCGCTCTGGTGACCCATAAATTTTTAATTTCCCAGCCCATCGGCTTCCGCTACTTGTCCCGGTACCAAACAAATTAAAAATGGAATAAGAACCAGTTGTGTGATAAAGATAATTTTCTAGGTCCTGAGTTTCCTGTTTAGCTGAGAAGGTTGAGTGCCTTGTTTTGGAGTTGTGAGAGATCGTTTGCATATAGAGGCCAAATGCCTTTTTTGTGAGCCCATTTGCCTAGTTTACTATGCTTGTTTGTATCATACTACTTTGTGATGTGATTTGGATAAGAGCCTTGTGATATAAGCCTCGTATGGTTAAGCCTGGAGGGTTGATGTGTGATATGGGTTGGGGAGGCCTAGATGTGATGTGAGCCTGGGATGATTGAGCCTGGGATGGATGTTGTGATATGTGGACAGGGAGGCCCGGATGATGTGGTAGAAGATGACGCATGTGTTGGTGATATGAATCAGTATATGCATATGGGTGTCGGGGACGGAACCAGAGGTGATGGAATGAGTTAATGTTGGGCTTACCCATTGATGAGATATCGAGAGCTCATATGATCTCTTTTGAATCTGTTTAATGGATGATGGTCGAGTTTGTTATTTCATCTTCATTCTTTCCCCCACTGCATGAGGCAGTTGGAGGTTCTTGGATGCATGTTTCCTCTTGGAGGTAGCTTAGGATGGTTTTCCTAAAGTAACTAGATATGAAATGATGTTATTAATAAATAAATTTTTAACCCACAGGGTTGGTTGATGATGGAATGAAAATGCTAAAAGATGTTAATCTTGATAAACTATGGACTTGGTTTGGATTATGCCTGGAGGGCATGGACTTCACTCTGATATTTCACGGAATGTATTGCAATGTAATGTGACGTGGAATGATTCTAATGGTTAATTAATGGATAATCAAGTAATTAATGGGAAGAAATGGTTTAAAAAGAAAATAATTAATGTTGCTATTTTATATGCTTATGTGCTTATAGGTTATCTGGTCTTAGTAGTGTCAGTCGAGAGTTCGAGTGATGTTTGATGCAGTTGAGTCTAAGACTTGGTTATTCCCAAAGTGTGGTTTTGAATTATATTATATCATGTAAATTATTTTATTTTCATATGCTTCCCAAACCATGTCGATTTGGGAAACTGACACCCAGTAGGCTCTGGAATGGTGTTTTCACTAACATCCCAATGGGGGGTGGATGACTGACTAACCCCTCTGGCCCGTCTTTTCTCTTGGGATTTACTCATGCGAGAATTCACGATGGTTAGTTTTCTCATATATGTGTGTAGAGATCTATGATTTATCGTGGTTATTTTATACACATGTATTACCAGATATAGTTTCCCAATGATTTTTATATGTATGAAGGGTATAGGTTGTGATGGATTGAGGTACTTACTCGGTGTATAGGAAATAATGGCTTCAGGTATGCACCCGATGTTTGATATACATCATACAGGTTGATGTGGATCTGAAAAACTACTAGGTTAACACATATGGATATGTGTATGGGATTATGTGGTTATGTGATGCATGAGGTGTTGCAAAAATGTTGGAAGTCGCATGATAGAGGTTTGAAGATAAAGAAAATATGGAAACAAAATAAGTAGAAGAAAATGAACACATAAAAAATAATCTATATGGTTTGAGAATAATCCCTACGTCCATGTATAGGTATAGATATCACTATAATTAGGAGTATAAATTACAGGGAGTTTTTAGAGTTCTCATGCATGAAAAACCTTAGCCCGAAATGAGGTAATAAATAGGACGATGCCCTCTTCCACCAAATGCACAAAAATTTTGTTGTGCTATAGTGAAAGGTGGTTGTAAGTTCACATTTCTACAATGTTTTGACCACCCAAGTATAAACTTCTATAGTGGGTGGTGGAAAGAAGTCTACAGAGCTACAGTACCACAGTCTCCAAAGTCTGATCTACTACAGTAGTCGTGCCAAAGTCTACACTGCAATAGTGATCTGTCGGTGTCACTTGGTCATAGCTGCTAAAATGCCCCAAAACTTTGGGTCAGGGGCCGAAGGCCCCAAGACCCTGGGATTAGGCTACACTAATTCAACCCGAGGTGCATATGGTGGTGCCTTTCCGGGGTGTTTTCGGGCCGGCTTACTTTTGGAGAGATGCGCAGGACATGTGATGTTGGAGTAGAGTAGCAAACCACTAGGGAAGCGGGAGAAGGGTACCCTCGATGTTAATTATTATATTATGTGATCTATTGTATTCGATACTTGGTGATAGATAGCCATGGTGAGGCTGGAAACTCAGTATACCTGTTTAGGTGACGAGTAAGTTTCACTATTTTTCACCGTACTTTAGCATACCTTCTGAATCTCTTGAATGAGAGGCTCCAGAGAGGATCCTACTGACTATATTATTATTCTTACCCTATGTATATATAAAAAAAATTCAGGTCAACTGGAGAAGGTTGGTGATTGGGCTAGATATTACTAGATCAGAGTTTTTCAGGAGTTGTTTGGGATTCATGTTCATTGTCATCTTTACCTTTTTGGTACTTGTAGTTTTCCTTTCAGTTGTTTAGTACTATATGGAATTTCATGTTTTCACTTGAGTTTTCTTTTATATATATATGTATGAGTAAGTTTTGGTTGTTGTATCCTTCTTATCTCTCTCTTTCACATATTTCTTTTAGAGGGTAACACCTCTCATATGTAGGGAAACAATGACACCTAATTCTAGTAAGCGATGTAAACATGAGAGACCAGCTGATACATGAGTATTTAGGACACCCTATGATCTGATGCATGGACCTTTAAATTTACTAAGCCTAATAAATGAAATGATGTTGGTTTCAAGGTAGAGACCTAGGAAAGGATCATGCATCATTCATATTTATTCTTGTTTTTGAAATGGGTATACCTTCGGATAGGTTAAAACCTTAACAGGATAATAAAATAATTAATTCATTGATGTTAAATATTAAATATTATAGGTTAGGATATTTAACAGTTTTTTATTATAGTTATGGCTCCAGGCCGACGTCCTCATTAGGCACGCACTGAAGTTGTTCAGTAGGATGTTCCAGTAGGTCGTCGTAGAGTAGAGGTTGATGATGACTACACTTAGAGGAGGATACTATGATATTTTTAGCTCCAAAGTCTGCATAAGTATGAGATATTTATCTCAGATTTAGTCACAAAAGACTGGTTAGAGGAGGTTGGGATAGATTTTTGTTCGATCCATGCCCAGAAGGATCTATGCATTTCGTTGGCTGTGATGATGCTATGTGGAGCAGCAAGGCACTGATGGTTTTTATTCCTTGGAGATCATGAGGAGTCATTAATCTCATGGGAGAAGTTCCAAGACCAGTTTAGAGCAGAGTTTCTTTCTTCGACTATGAAGGCAGCCAGTTATCAGGAGCTTCTTACCCTTTGTCAAGGGCATTCCAGTATGAAAGAGTTTGGGATCTATTTCGGGAACCTGCTGTGATATGATTCGGACCAGTTGCTAGATGAGGAGTCCAGAGAAAGGAATTTAGAGGAGCCTTTTCATTAAAATATCCAGTGTTAGGTCACCCCGTTTATGTTGAAGACGTATCTCTAGGTGATAGAGAGAGAAGAGGTTAATTAAAGGACGTTTTCCATAACTGGATCATCACGGGAGGGGAGTCCTTGTGATTACTCAAGAATTACAGTTGTGGTTTGAGGTTCCCATTTTTCAGGATAGAAGAGTTTTCAATCAACTGGGGTAGGTCACATACCTCATCTTATCGTTTCTTTGAGGGTAGAGACTCTCAGACTTATGCCAAGGGATAAGACACTTGTTTTTCTTGTGGAGGCTAAGGTCATCAATGGTAAGAGTGACTAACAATTCTGAGAAGTTATCATGTGCCAGATGTTCTAATTCATGTTCCACCATTAAGGCAGTTTCAGCCAAGGCATCAGCATCAGGGTGCTCTAGTTTGGAATCAGTGGAGAGGAGATGGGGCAGGCAAAGAACAGGCTCTAGACACTCCTCATACTCAAAGATAAGAGAAAGACCATGGAGGAGGTCATCAGTAGGTTCAGAGAGGTCATGGAGTTTTTTTATGGTCAGCTTCATGCTCTATCATTGATAGCGTCAAGCAAGTCAGACATCGTTCGAGGTACCCTTTACTTATTTACTACTTAGGTTCATGCTTTGTTTGATTCAGAAGTGAATAACTCCTTTATATCATTGACCATCATCCATACTTTGGGACTTTAGGTAGAGAGGATTTCAGTTCCCGTGGCATTCACTATTCCAATTGGAAGTTGAGCTCACTTGTTTGAAGTATGTAGAAACTGTGAGCTAGTGTTGGGGTAGCATCACTCTTGGGAATACTTACTATGTTTGCAGATACATCCATATGACACCATCCTCTTCATGGATTGGTTGTATTCAGTGTAGCATATCATGGATTTCTTCAGGAGGAAGGTTTTTTTTATGATGTCGATGGAGATCTAGCAGTGTTTTTTTGGTGAGAGAAACCCTCAGATGGGTCAGAGGCGTGTTCCATCATCATCATCATTGAGGGCTGAGTTGATATTGAGTTTGTTGGAGGTTCAACAGTCACTGTTTCTTAGGGTTATAGAAGAGTATCGTGATGTCTTTCTAGAGGATTTTGGAGCATTACCCCATTGATGAGAGATCCAATTTGGGGTTGAGCTACAACCAGAAGTTTCACCTATCTCGATGTCTCCATATAGGATGTCACCTTATGAGTTGTGAGATCTATGAGTATAGCTCGATGATATGATTCAACACGGTTTTGTTCATCCAAGTGTGTCACCTTAGGGTGCACCACTTTTGTTTGTGAAGAAGGATGATGGTAGTTTTCAGCTTTGTATCAATTATAGTCGCTTGAATAAAGTGACAGTGAAGAACCATTATCATCTTTTGTTGATTGATGATTTATTCGATCAATTGAAAGGAGAAAGTTTGTTCCCAAAAATTGATTTGCGCTCGAGATATCATCAGATTTGGGTGGAGGATGAAGATATTCAAAATACTGCTTTTCATTGTCATCATGGACATTATGAGTTCATTGTGATGTTATTCAGTGTGAAGAATAAGCCTCTTTGTTCATGGGGTTGATGAGCACGTTGTTTAGATAATTCTTGGATAATTTCATGGGGGTTTTTATCGATGACATCTTTGTGTACTCCACATCTTAGGAGGAACATGTAGAGCATATGCATATAATTTTGGGAGTTCTTCGATGTGAGCAATTGTTTGGTAAGTTGCTGAAGTGTAAGTTATGGTCTTCTGAAGTCTGTTTCATGGGGCATGTGGTATCCCTATGGGTAGTATCTTTGGTTCCTTCAAAGATAGAGGCGGTTGTGTCTTGGGTGGCCCCTAAGATAGTGGTATAGGTACGAAGTTTCCTTGGTCTCATAGGATATTACAGGAGGTTTGTTGTCAATTTCTCTTGGGTTGTGAATCCTCTAACAACCTTGACCTAGAAGGATCAGACATTTTTATGGACTGAACAGTGTTAGATAGCTTTTGAGTACCTAAATGAGAAGTTGGCCAACACTCCAGTTCTCTATTTTCCAGCTGAGGGAGTTTAGTTTGAGGATTTTTGTGATGTTTTGCGTCTTGTTATGGGCTATGTTCTAATACTGTAGAAATCAGTTGTTTCTTATGAGCCTCGATAGTTATTTCCCCATGGGTGTAACTATGTCACCCATGATCTCAAGTTGGTATGAGTGTTGGTTTGTTTTCTTTAAAGTTGTGGTGGCATTACCTCATCAGTGGCCATTTTTTTGTTTTTACTGACCATAAGAGCATGAGGTATGTCTTCTCCAAGTGTGACTTGAACTTACTTCGGTGTTTTTGGATTGAATTTTTGCAGGATTATGACTTTGATATTTCATATATGCTAGAAAATGGAAATTTTATAGCTGATGCACTGGGCAGGAAGTCACATAGTGATGTCATACGTGAATCAAGGGTTTCTTGAAGAGTGATAGAGGAACTCTCAGCGATTCATCTAGATATGGGAGAGGTTGGGGGCAGAGGTTTTATTTTCCAAATGACACTACAATCTTCTCTGGTGTAGCAGGTGGAGGAGTCCCGATTGGTGGATTTTGTGGTGGAGGTCTATAGGGATCAAGTTGTTTTTGGTGATTACCCTGATATTTGGTCTGAAGATGGATAATATGAGGTGTTTTTTAGGGGAAGTGTTTTCGTTCCTTCTGCAATGCATGAGATGGTTCTCCATGAGTTCCATAGTTCACCTTTGGTTGTACATCTTGTTGTGAAAAATATGTACCAAGCATTGAGAGGTCAGTTT
This sequence comes from Viscum album, assembly GCA_963277665.1. NCBI lineage: Eukaryota > Viridiplantae > Streptophyta > Magnoliopsida > Santalales > Viscaceae > Viscum > Viscum album. The sequence continues at coordinate 1,126,078,658 of OY728121.1, forward strand.
TTATGGGTTGAGTTAAAGTGTGCAATTGAAAAGTTTGTTTCTTGATGTTTGGTCTGCCACAAGATGAAAGTCGAGCATCGTATTCTTAGTGGTTTTCTCCAGCCGTTAGATGTTTCCCAATGGAACTGGGAGAATATCTCGATGGAATTTGATACCAGTTTTACCTCAATCTCAGGGAGGCTATGATGTTATATGGTTGATAGTGGATAGTTTGATAAAAGTATCCCAATTTATAGTGATTAGGGAGTCGAGCTCAGTGGAGGTTCCATCAAGGAAATATCTGGAGGAGGTGGTGTTACTCCACAGAGTCCCTAGGATGATCATTTTTTATTTAGATCCTCTGGATGTGGAGAGGTCTTCAACATGATTTTGGTTCTCAATTATTCCTAAGAACTAATTTTTATTCGTATATGGATGGTCAGATAGATCGGACCATCTAGACTATTGAAGACGTGTTGTACTCTTGTGCCCTGAATTTTGGAGGTTCGTGGATGAGGCACATGCCCTTGGACAAGTTTTCTTACAATAATAGTTTTCACTCCACCATTGGTATGGTGATGTTTGAAGATTTTTGATACCCACCTTGTCGTTCTTCGTTGTGCTAGACTGGAGTTGGAGAGACAGTAATTCTCATGCTGGAACTAGTATAAAGTACAATAGAGATGGTTCAAGTAATTAATGAGAGGATGAAGGTGGTGTAGGATCGTTAGAAATCCTAAACCGGTCATAGGAGGAGACCTATGGAGTTCGGAGTTGGAGACCATGTTTTCTTGAAGGTGACTCCTCAACTTGGGTAGTTAATGTTTGGTCTTGGGAGTAATCTTTCTCCCCATTTTGTTGGGTATTTCGAGGTGTTGGATCGTGTTGGAGTCATGTAATATCATATAGCACCCCCCATCGATGATCGAGATACATGATGTTTTTTCATGTGTCGTGTCTCCATTGTTATCTTTATGATGACTCTCATATCATCGATCAGGGAGATATCAATGTTGACGATGATGCAACCTTCGAGGAGCAGCTTGTGGAAATCCAAGACTACCAAGAGTATGTGTTGGTCGGGCATGCTATTACCTGGGTGTGTGTCTTGTGGCAGTTTATTAGTGTGGAGGAGAGTACCAAGGAACATGTGTCACAGATGCGCACTCTGTACCCCAAGTTGTTTGCTGTTTAGATCCTATCTTGTAACATTGTTCTCTTGTGAATGTTGGTATTTCTAGTTTATGAGATGATTTCATCTTTTTTGTTGTTGTGGATTTACTCTTGTTTGATTAGTATCTCCCTCGAGAGAGTGTTTAGGAGCTGGTTGTGGTTGTTGCATAGTTTTTTACTTGTTTCTTTGATTAGGTGATAGAACTTATGAGATAGTGAGATCCCTGAGAGGTATCTCACGGGGTGGATATTTGAATAATCCCTTTTCATTTATTTCTTTTTTTATTTGGATTCTCAAGGAAAATAATTTTTTATAGGTATATAACGTAAGGGCATAGATCCATGTGGACTAATCCTTTGCATGTTTCTAAGGCTCAGGGTGCTCAGAGGAGGCTTGGAAGTGGTTTGGAGGGGTTTGGATGCAAAATTCTGGAAGCAGGGTGAATACACAATGTGTAAAGCTTACACGCCATGTAAGTGTGGTTCATGGCTTGTTAAGGGTGCTTCATAGGATGTTACACGATGTGTGTATTTTTGGGGTTAAATAATAAAAGGCAGCGTGTTTTTCGACAATATTTGACCCCCGATATTTAAATGTTGTGTAAATGGTTACACAGCGTGTAAATCTCATGCGTAGCGCTTTTATAAATTTTTTCAACCGCTCAGGTTTTTCAAACCCAATGTATGATCTCATTTTCCCGAATTCAGCGACTCCTACCTTCAGAATTTTGAGATCCCTTCGATGGGAATCAATCATTTGGATTTTGTCTTTGATCCGTGGTGACCCGAGTTAATCCAAGGTGTGTTCCTTTGTTTTCTAGCGTTTTCTCCCTATTTGATCTTGCTTCATCCTATTTATTATTCTAATGCGATGGAGGATGATGTTCCATGTTTCTAATGGGGGTTTCTTGGTTATTTTTGGTGTGGTTGTGTCACGGTCTCCTCGGATGGTTGCTGTTATTGCGGGAGAGGTGATCAGAGATCCATAACATGGTATGTTCTCATGCAAAGAATGTTGACAGCCTTTGAGGCAAGGGATTCATTGCTTCTCATTTTATTTATGTGCAATCATAAATTGATCATGGTTTATGCCTTTGAATTGAAATTAATTTTACTTAATAATTATTGAACTTGATTAGGAAATTGGATAACGATCGCAAGTTGCCGATGTTGTTGCTTTATAACATGATAGTTGTTTTCCTCTTGTTTTGCTAGATAGTGTGATATTTATGTCTTGCTTGTAAGAACGTTTGTTTATGCTTTGGATTAGAATGTTGTTCTTGATGGAAAATTGGTAAAGAACATAAATACAGAATTAATTGATAATTAATTGTCTTAAGAAATTAAAGAAGCTGTGTGTTTGTAATCCGATGGTTAATGTAATTTGATGATAATCAAATTGATGCAATGTGCATATCTAAATGAAATTTATCTTCCATATGATTAATGGAATTGATAGATAATGTGAAGTAAGTTTATGCCTGATGATAATAATTGAAAATTCGTGTTAATTGGGAATTATAATTCTCTTGGTTTGTTGAAACCAGAATAAATTCTAAGAGCATGTTTTGCCTTTGATAGCTTGTTATAGCTTGATGCCTTAGATTTCTCATAGTTGGAACCTATTTATAAATGAATCAGTTAATTCAAGATAGTATAATAATTGATTGTGTGATAAAGAAACTTTTCTAGGGCCTGAGTTTCTATTTTCTTTAGAAGGTCGAGTGCCTTGTTTTGGGGCCGTGAGAGATCGTTTTCATATGGAGGCGGAATGCCTTGTTTTGAGGGCCTAGTTTCCAAGTTGATTATTCTTGTTTGTTTCATGCTTCTTTGTGATGTTCTTTGGATATGAGCCTTGTGATATGAGCCTAGAATGGCTAATCCTGGAGGGATTTGTGTGATAGGGGGAAGAGAGGCCCAGATGTGATGTGAGTCTGGGATGGCTGAACCCGGGATGGTTGTTGTGATATGTGTGCGGGGAGACCCGGATGATGTGGCAGCAGATGATGCCTATGTTAGAGAGATGCATCGGTATATGCATGTGGGTGTTGGGGGTGGCACTGAAGGTGATGGAATGGGTTAAATTTGGGTTTACCCATTGATGATATGTTAAGAGCTTTTATGCTAACTTTTGAATCTATTTAATGGTTGATGTTCGGGTTACTTGTTTTATCTACATTCCTTTCCCTATTGCTTGAGGTAGCTGGAGGTTCTTGGTTGCATGTTTCCTCTTAGTAGTAGCATAGGATAGTTTTCCTAGAGTGCCTGGATATAGAACGATGCTTTTAATGAATAAATTTTTAACCCACAGTGTTGGTTGATGGTGGAATGAAAATTCTAAAAGATGTTAATATTGATAAACCATAGACTTGGTTTGGATCATTCTCGGAGGTCATGGAATTTACTCTATTATTTAACGTAATGTATTTCAATGTAATGTAATGCGGAATAATATTAATTGTTAATTATTGTATAATGAATTAATTAATGGGAATAAATGGTTTTAAAAGAAAAGAATAAATTAATTTAGCTCTTTTATTTGACTGTATTCTTATAGGATATATCGTTTTAGTAGTGGAAGTAGGGAGTTTGAGGGGTGTTAGCTATAGTTGAGTCTAAGACTAGGTTATTCCCATAGTGTGGTTGTGAGATATATTATATCATATATATTCTAGGATTTCATACACTGTCTCACCCATATAATTTAGGGAAACTTATACCTAGTGGCTTTTGGGAGGGTGTTTTCCCCAACATCCCGATGGGAGGATGGATGACTGACTATCCCCTCTGGTCTTTCTCTCTTCTCTTGGGAGTTACTTATGCAAGTATGCATGAAAATTATTTTTCTCATATATGTTTTTAGAGGGTTGTGATGGCTTGTAGTAATTTCACACACATGTATTACCAGATATAGTATCTAAAGGATTATTATAGGTATGATGGTTATATGATCTAATGGATTGAGGTACTTATTCGATGTATGAGATGTAATGGATTGAGTTATAATACATGATGTTTGATATATGACATACGAGTTGTGGTGGCTCCCAAAAACTACTTGGTTACTATATATGGATATGTGGATGGGATGATGTGGTTAAGTGATGCACGAGGTGTAACAACCCGAGATTTTATGAAAAATATTCTTTTAATTTCATTGATGTCTTCTATTATACACCACACCAAGTTTAGCTTGTACTATACACAACAGCGTATTAGCTTTCAGTATACACAACACTATTCTTGGATCGTGTTACACACAATTTCAAGTTCATGTTATAATAGCCATTCTACGCAACATTGAGTGTGTGTGTGTGTCTATATATATATATTCAATGTATAAATGAAATATGGTTGGATTCTGTTATGTGAAACAACAAAGGATTCTTGCACAACACGCAACTCTGACTTGGCTTGCATTACAGGCAATCACGACTTTCCTCGATAGCGTGTGTTGTACGCAATATCAGGTTTCACTAAACAATGATATATGGTTATAATATTATTATGAACTAGCCGTTATGAATAGTTTTAACTATATTTTGAATGTTATAACATTATTATTTCATCTTACACATTTTCTAGAACATGGTATAAGAACAAAATAAATTTTTCGGGTAAAATAAGTATTTTTCAAAAAATGCAGTTTTGCCGCCTTTTGATGGCGCACCCACTTCAAATCTAGTTTTTGACATGTTTATAAGTTAAATTTTACAAAATAAAATTATTATTTGGAATCAAGATATACAATTTTACCTTGGATAAAATTTTCATATTATTCTGATAACTTTCATATTTTAATGAATAGTAAAAACACGCTATATTTTAATTAAAAACAACTTTTTTCAATGTAATAACTTATGTGGTGAAATTATAATATTGAATGGGTTTAAAGTATAAATACAATATATTTTTACCATTTAATATAATGTATGTCATTATCCTTGATTTTATATTGAATTTGTAGGTTAAATAAATTCAATCTTTTGCAATGTTTTAAACAAAAACCCATTTTCTTTCAACAACGAGATTAATTTTAATTTAATTTCTGCAACTTCTGTGTATTGAATTTGGAAAAATGGATTCCATATTTGGAATAAGTGGGTCCAAATTATATTAATAGACTACTTTTTATTTTTGGGCTTTATTAACAGTAACAACGGTTAATTCTATTTACCATAGTAAAAGGTAAATTGGGTAATTAAGGGTAAATATAATATTATAAAAATATACTAATACATGTCTTAATACAATTGGATGATTATAATTTGTCCTAAGTCATATTTGGGTGGAAATGGAATCCATTAGAACCCACTTAGAGGTGATTAAGAACTTTAGTTTATTTTATTTAAAGGAAAGTGAAATATGTGTCACTCAACTTTAATTATTAAAGTATTTTTAATATAAGTTTATAAAGAATATAAATTCGGTTATAAATACTAATTTGAAAGATAAAATGGTTTTATTTGTCATGGTAATTTATTTTTAATTTTTAAGAGTTATTATTTACCTGATTATCTTATACATTAATTATGCAGAAATTATTTATTTAGTGAAAAATCACTAATATAGTTTTTATTGAAATAGAAATACATATAAAAAGGCTCAAAAATCTGCAAAAAACTTATTATTAGTGTATATATAAACTCTAATAATCCACTGGCCTAATTTTTGACCATTTGGATCCATATTAAGGCGATTATGACACTTATATTATTTTATTTTAAATGATTCCAAAGTTGTCACCTTCGTAATTTAATAAATATAACAATTTAAATATTGTGATTTTAAGATGATAAATTCGAGTAAAAGTATTATTTTGAAAGTTAATAGATTTATATGCATCATAGGATTTTATTTTTAATTTTTATGCAAAAAATAAGTATATTAAATAATTATACAAAAATGTTGTAGTAATTATTTTATTAAGAGATAAAGAAAACAAATGGTTTTAAAAATAAAAAAATAAATATTATATGAACTATTTAATGTGATCCACTAATTTTCTAGATATATATGACCTTTTATGAATCTATTAAATCTTTTATTTCGAACATATCTTCTGTATATATTTTATTTAAATTCAAATAAATGAATAGTGTCAAAATTGACACTATTGTTATTTTATAAAAATAACATATTATAAAATTGTTTAAAAATCACAAAAATATTTAAAAATTATAAATTTACATTTATGTGGTCTAAAATGTTATAAAGTATCCAATTATGGATAATTAAAAACAAATAAGTAATTATTTGTTATAATTTAAAATTTAGAATGTTATTACCACAAATAAAATTAAATTGATTAAATAAGGATAAATCAAGTTGATAATGATTAAAATAAATTCCTAACATGTCTAAATTTTAGTGTTTGATTATATTACAACCCTATCTCATCTAATATTCTGATATGAGTCATTTTGTAAGTTTTTATGTGGGGTTGGGATTTAATATAAACTAATATTTTTTATATTTCCAAAGGTGCCCCTCTCCTCCCTTATAAAAGAGAACCTCCTCCCTCTTCTCCTAACATTAATTTCAGCCTTCAAGCTCGGCCAACCCCTTCCAATTTCACTTCCCCACTTCCCTAGAAACATCCTAGAGATCCTGGTCTTCTTCAAAGACCAATTTTACTTCCCTAAGAGGAGGTCTCAAAGAGACACTTCAAAGAAGAGGTAATGTCTGTTACCGATTCTTTCAACTTTATTTCTTCTTCTACTTATTCTTCTTTAGTTGTTTCATTATGAAGTAATAACATCAGTATCACTCATATAATGATATGTTATCGTAAATATGAAACAACCCTATTTCATCTTCAATCCATCCTATGGAAAACAAAATCACCGCGCGTGCGTACGTATGGAATACCGTCTCCACGCCGTGGTGTAATCTGTTTTTCCAACAACACCTTACATGGATGGGTATAATGGTGTAAAGAATAACTATATATGGTTTTTATAACATCACACTGATTCTGATATATTATACCATCCACTCCAATTCTATTCAATAATTATGGGAATGATATCATCGCTCGTGCGTACGTACGGAGTACCGTCTCCATGACGCGATGAGATTCATTCTCCATGTTAACCATACATGAATGATCATAAAGTTTATATAATTAATAATAATTAAATATATGAATGCTAATGGATCTATGTATATATATATGTATTTCATCTATTTAGTTTCATTCAATTGAATAAGGAAACGAAAACAGCGTTCATGCGTACGTACGGCCTACCCTCTCCATGAACGGTGTATTTCATTTCTTTTATCGATATATAATATATATATATATGTATATGATGAATATATAATATATATGAATCATGTTTTACATTCTGGAATTATGTAAATCAGGATATAAGTATTAATATCAAGAATGACAAGTTGAAACACATACGATAAATGAAATGATTTTACCCAAAATGCTGCTTTAACATGGAATTTACAAAATAACGGGTAATATAAAGTCATAAGTGAAACATATATGATATCATAACAATGAATATAATTCTGTAATAAGTCAGTGACATTATTTAAATCATTATACAGAAGGTTCGGATACGTACGAAGCATATCAGACATAAGGTAAGGGATAATTTTGCAAATCTCATTTTTATCCAAGAGTGCTTATTCGTAAGTATTTACTGGGGTTATTTATATCATCCATGTCCATGTTTTATAAAAGTGTTTTCATGTATGTTTAAAGTCCTTTTTACCCATTTTGACTTTTACTACATGGTATGTAAGGAATCTTTCATTTGTTTACGTTACGAGGTACTTTTTTGACTTTTCTGACAAAAGTACGAGGAGAATGTTATTTTTAACTTATACGGCGTGAAAGGATTTTTACAGTTTCATAACGCCTCATTTTCATGAAGCTTACTCTACATGATTTTATGAATATTTTCAACAAAATACTTTTATTTTAAAAGTGCATGGAATTTTTTGAAAAGAAAATGATTTTGACGAAGAAAGGATATTTTCCTCAAGAATTCATTTCAAATGTTTTATCAAAACCATTTTCCAAATAAGATGACATTATTTGATCTGTGTATGTTTCAAGTTTAATGTCCCTATGATTTGCATGGTTCACTTTTCTTATGATGAAATGTTCATTTGTTTTATATGGATTATTAAATGATGGGATGATGTTTATGAAACCCATTTTATTCTTTGGGTTATGATGAATGTTTTAAGTTTATTTTGTGGCACAAGTAAGAATGATTTCATTATGAGATGGGTGGGACCTATATCTCCCTCCAATTCATTGGGTAAAGATTTATATCTCATGAGATAGACATGGCTGGAACGGCAAGTTAAACCGGTTCAGTAATACAGGACTGGAACGAGGAGTGAACTCGATTCAGAAAGGGTCTTTGTCCACTAAGATGGTCTTGGCAGCAATGCCTTGGCTACTATGGAAATCATATCATGTGATTAATGGTTTCCACAATTACATGTTTTATTCCCATTCTATTTTATCATGATTTATGTTCCATTATGATCTATGCCTTATTTACTTCCATGTTTTAAGTCGTTGCTCAAGATTTTGATGTTTAAACATTATGTTCATGTTTTAAAGTTAAAATGTATATGGTATGTTTTATTTTATCCATTCTTACCCTTACTGAGAATTTGAGCTCACCCTTTTTATGTTTTATTTTCCCCTAGGATTAAAAGAATGGTTTTAGGTAAGGAAACAAAAAGTGGAAGATCTTTATGGGAGATGTTGAAGATCTTTCACCATGATTAGAATATTACGTTCCATGTTTACAAAGACACTAAACTATTACGGTCCTTGTGTGTCTGTATTTGTTATGTATTAAGTATTCCACAAATTTAATGTAATGTCCATGTACGTCAAGCTTCGGGTCTCTACAGTTGGTATCAGAGGCAAAGGAGGTAGGAATGTATCCGATCATTGGGAACTCTCACATGTGAGCGTTGGACGAAGCATGACTCTCTGCCCAAGTGCTTCATGAGGAAATGGATGCCACTGGGGATGGTGGTGTGTCCCACCCAGGGGGTGTAGCCGCCCATGGAGTGCCCTGATAGGTATCAACTATAGTCCACTGGAAGTAATTTGAGACCGCTATAGTTGGTATCAGAGGAAAGGTTTATCAACCTTTGGAAACTAGGATGCGAAAACGTTAGTGAGATCCCTAGAGATATTTCTTACGTATTTCTAGGGATGTCCCTAAGGATAAGTATACGTATAGGATATAGTCCTAGAACTATGGTAACGATCTTATAATTTAACCTAAGATGTTAGTTATTGAAGGTACTCCCCCTTTATTATGTTGTTTTCCCTAGCATGGTATTTGCCTCTCACACTATTATTTTTGGGTTTTAGATGATGGCTGGAACCCGAAGGAATCGTGTTGATCAATGTAATGGAAAATGCAATGATTGTCCTCCTGACCAAGCCGATGTCATGGGAGATGGAGTGCACAATTTTATTTCTATACTTACACAAGCTATGAATCATTCTGGATTTCAAAATGAGCAGAGAAAGGAGCAACATTCTATTGAATCCTTCATGAGGCAGCGTCCACCATCATTTAGCAGGTCTTCTGATCCCTTAGTGTCTAAACAATGGATCAGTACCAATGAAAAGACATTTTCAGTTCTACAATGTTCTGAGCATGATAAAGTCATCTTATTAGTATATCGTTTGGAAAGTGATGCTGATCAATAGTGGAATCTTATCAAGAATACGAGGCAAAGATATGAAATTGAGTCCATGGAATGGGACGAGTTCAAGAACTTGTTTTTCAGTAAGTACTTCCCTCATATTCTTTGAAAAAATATGGAAAAAGAGTTTCTTGAGATTAAGCAGAAGGATGATGAATCTGTTGGTATATACGAAGCGAATTTTATAAGACTTGCAAGGTATGAATCTGGATTTATCATCTAACCTAAAAGTAAAGTTGATCGATTTTTCAGTGGCTTCAAAACCAAGTCTTTGAAGGGCATTAGCTATAAGATAATTCAGTAGCTATGAAGAAATTGTGCATTGTGCTATCAAGGTCGAACTGGAAGTTGGTGTAACATATCCATCTCATGGTTTTGACAAGAAATGAAAGACGGAGTTCAAGGAGAAATCTCAGAACAATGGTGAAAAGAAGATGAATGTTTCTTTATGCTCAAAGTGTGGAAAGAAACATGGTGGATATTGCTTAAAAGGTACTAGAAAATGTTTTATGTGTGGAAAAGAAGGTCATCGAGCAGTTGATTGTCAAAGTAATGGGAAAAAGGATGCTAATGATGTGAATAGATAAAAGACTATAGAGAACTATCCACCAACACTTCAATGCTTCAAGTGCAAGGAAATGGGGAATTAGTCTAATAAATGCCCTAATCCACGGGTTAATGATGATCAACGTGAGAAACCTCTTAAGGCAAAGGATAAAGGGAAGTCTCATGCGATCACTATTTATGATATTGAGTATGAAAATGATGTTGTGTAATGATTAAGTGTTTATGTAATGGGATTTCAAAATAGTATCGTGGAATCTCATTTATGGTATTGTAGAATTTTGGAATATCTATGTATTGGTTTTCAATAATTATATGGTACTCGTAACCATGAAAAGGTGATTGAAATATTTTTAGAAAGCAGACGAAATGCGTATAATGAAGGGATAAGGAGAAAATAATATGATAGTAATCATTAGCTCATGACTGATATAAGGACTAAGTGTTATTATGGTTCGAGTATATAGAATTTTGGGGTTTTGGTATGTGGAAAGAGTTAACTTTTGATAGCACTCATGTTTTCACTAAGGTTCAATGGGTATTCATTTTTCAATAGAATACATGATTAAGGACTTCGAATGTTTGGAATGTGACCAACAAGACATATCTTATGATATATGGGGATCAACGATGGTATTAACATTCTTGTTATATGAAATCTCTGGTAATTGTTTTCACTATAATATGAGAGTGGACTGCAGTATTATGTATAAGCCTAAAGATTCGAATGGATTATGTTGGACATAAGTTAGTATTGTTTAAGGATAGAAGTTTTTTTGATATTATTGATGGGATGTTATATTAACGTAGTTTTAGGAAAAAGGACAACCTGCAGGATGAGCGACAACCCATCGCGTCAGACAAGGATGTGGGAATCGAACCCACAACCGAAGTGCGACTGGCCTTTATCGCCAACCACTAGCCTACAGGAAGTCCCTGGTTAGTAGAAACTAGTTTTATTTTATTAAGCGGTATGATATATTAAGTATAAGTTCATTTTTGGAATCGTATATGATTAACCTCACCATAGATGGACTTATGTATATTTGATAACTTTTGCTAAACTTTTGTTTGAAACAGATGGAATGACCCATCATTCTATCACATCATATGCTAACGCTTCATGAATAACAAATTCAACTTATTTCTTTAAGAGATGAAGTGGAAATTGTTCAATTCATGAACAACAGTGAGATTGTACCAAATTCATGTAAGTATTTCTTTTAATTCATCAACTTTAGGGAAATGATATTGAAACCAAAAATGTTGTCCTAGTTCCCTTATATCCGATGAATTAGATGGTACCTTAGATCATCACAAATATATGGCTTTGTGATTGTTGGCTTTTTCATAGCCATGTTCTCTACCACTCTCCATCTGAAGATGACGGTTAGATTTCTCTTCCATATCCATATTTTCACCTATGTTCTCCTATGTGGAAACCCAGTGATTAGTTAATTTGGGTAACCATTACGTTTCATACATTAGTTTTTAAAGTCATGTTTTTTTATTCCTTTTTACAACGTGGGTTTCTATTAAAGAAACTTTCAAGTAGTAAACCATTTATAACCCTGATGAATTTTGAGGGAGAAATTCATTTTAAGGGGGGTAAAATGTAACACCCTGAGATTTTATGAAAAATATTCTTTTAATTTCATTGATTTATTCTATTATACACCACACCAAGTTTAGCTCGTACTATACACAACACCGTATTAGCTTGTAGTATATGCAACGCTATTCTTGGATCGTGTTATACACAATTTCAAGTTCGTTTTATAATAGTAATTCTACGGAACATTGAGTGTGTGTATATATATATATATTCAATGTATAAATGAAATATAGTTGGATTCTATTATGCGAAACAAAGAAGGATTCTTGCACAACACGCAACCCTGACTTGGTTTGCATTACATGCAATCACAACTTTCCTCGATAGCGTGTGTTGTACGCAATATCAGGTTTCACTAAACAATGATATATGGTTATAATATTATTATGAACTAGCCGTTATGAATATTATTAACTATATTTTTAATTTTATAACATTATTATTTCATCTTACATATTTTCTATAACATGGTATAAGAACAAAATAATTTTTTCGGGTAAAATAAGTATTTTTCAAAAAATGTAGTTTTGCCACCTTTTGATGGCGCACCCACTTTAAATCTAGTTTTTGACATGTTTATAAGTTCAATTTTACAAAATAAAATTATTGTTTGGAATCAGGATATAAAATTTTACCTTGGATAAATTTTTCATATTATTCTGATACCCTTCATATTTTAATGAATAATAAAAACACGCTATATTTTAATTAAAAACAACTTTTTTCATCGTAATAACTTATGTGGTTAAATTATAATATTGAATGGTTTTAAAGTATAAATAGAATATATTTTTACCATTTCATATAATTTATGTCATTAGCCTTCATTTTACATTGAATTTGTAGGTAAAATAAATTCAATCTTTTGCAATCTTTTAAACAAAAACCCGTTTTCTTTCGACAACGGGATTAATTTTAATTTAATTTCTGAAACTTCTATGTATTGAATTTGGAAAAATGGATTCCATATTTGGAATCATTGGGTCCAAATTATATTAATAGACTACTTTTTATTTTTGGTCTTTATGAACAGTAACAACGGTAAATTTTATTTACCATAGTAAAAGGTAAATTGGGTAATTAAGGGTAAATATAATATTATAAAATTATCCTAATACATGTCTTAATAAAATTAGATGATTATAATTTGTCCTAAGTCATATTTGGGTCGAAATGGAATCCATTAGAACCCACTTGGAGGTGATTAAGACCTTTAGTTTATTTTATTTAAAGGAAAGTGAAATATGTCTCACTCAACTTTATTAATTAAAGTATTTTTAATATAAGTTTATACAGAATATAAATTCGGTTATAAATACTCATTTGAAAGATAAAATGGTTTTCTTTGTCACAGTAATTTATTTGTAATTTTTAAGAGTTATTTAATTACCATATTATCTTATACATTAATGATGAAAAAATTATTTATTTAGTGAAAAATCAATAATATAGTTTTTATTGAAATAGTAATACATATAAAAAGGCCCAAAAATCTGAAAAAAACTTATTATTAGTGTATATATAAACCCTAATCATCCACTTTCCAAATTTTTGACCATTTGGATCCTTATTAAGGCGATTATGACACTTATATTATTTTATTTTAAATGATGCCAAAGTTCTCACCTTCATAATTTAATAAATATAACAATTTAAATATTGTGATTTTAAGATGATAAATTAGATTAAAAGTATTATTGTGAAATTTAATAGATTTATCTTCGTCATAGGATTTTAGTTTTAATTTTTATGCAACAAATAAGTATATTAAATAATTATACAAAACTGTTGTAGTAATTATTTTATTAAGAGATAAACCAAATAAATGGTTTTAAAAATAATAAACTAAATATTATATGAACTATTTTATGTTCTCCACTAATTTTCTAGATACATATGACCTCTTATGAATCTATTAAAGCTTTTAGGTCGAACATATCTTATGTATATATTTTATTTAAATTCAATTAAATGAATAGTGTCAAAATTGACACTATTGTTATTTTATAAAAATAACATATTATAAAATTGTTTAAAAATCACAAAAATATTTAAAAATTATAAATTTAAATTTATATGGTCTAAAATGTTATAAATTATCCAATTATGGACAATTAACAACAAATAAGTAATTATTTGTTATAGTTTAAAATTCAGAATGTTATTACCACAAATAAAATTAAATTGATTAAATAAGGATAAATCAAGTTGATAATGTTTAAAATAAATTACTAACTTGTCTAAATTTTATTGGTTGATGATATTAAAACCATATATAATCTAATCTTCGGATATGAGTCATTTTGGAAGTTTTTTTTTGTGTTTGGGATTTAATATAAACAAATATTTTTTATATTTCCAAAGGTGCCCCTCTCCTCCCTTATAAAAGGGCACCTCCTCCCTCTCCTCCTCACACCAATTTGAGCCTTCAAGCTTGGTGAAACCCTGCCCATTTCACTTCCCCAATTTCCTATAAACATCCTAGAGGTCCTGGTATTCTTCAAAGACCAATTTTAGTGCCCTAAGAGGAGGTCTCAAAGAGGCGCTTCAAAGAAGAGGTAATGTCCGTTACCGATTCTTTCAACTTTATTTCTTCTCCTACTTATTCTTATTTAGTTGTTTCATTATTAAGTAATAACATAAGTATCAATCATATACTGATATGTTATTATAAATATGAAACAACCCTATTTCACCTTCTATCCATCCTATGGAAAACAAAATCATTGCGCGTGCGTACGTACGGAATACCGTGTCCACGTCGTGGTGTAATCTGTTTTTCCACCAACACCTTACATGGATGGGTATAATGGTGTAAATAATAACTATATATGGTTATTATAACATCATAATGATTCTAATATATTATACCATCCACTCCAATTCTATTCAATAATTATGGGAATGATATCATCGCTCGTGTGTATGTACAGACTACTGTCTCCACGACGCGATGAGATTCATTCTCCATGTTAACCATACATGAATGATCATAATGTTTATATAATGAATAATAATGAAATATATGAATGATACTGGATTTATGTATATATATATGTATGTCATCTATTTAGTTTCATTCAATTCAATAAGGAAACAAAAACAACGCTCATGCGTACGTACGGCCTACCGTCTCCATAAACGGTGTATTTCATTCTTTTTATCGATATATAATATATATATATATATATATATGTATATGATGAATATATATTATATATAAATCATGTTTTACATTCTGGAATTATGGAAATCAGGATATAAGTATTAATATCAAGAACGACAAGTCGAAACACATACGATAAATGAAATGATTTTACCCAAAACGCTTCTTTAACATGGAATTTACAAAAGAACGGGTAATATAAAGTCATAATTGAAACATATATGATATCATAACAATGAATATGATTCTATAATAAGTCAATGACATTATTTTAATCATTATACAGGAGGTTCGGATACGTACGAAGCATATCGGACCTATGGTAAGGGATAATTTTGCAAATCTCATTTTTATCCGAGATTGCTTATTCGTAAGTATTTATTGGGGTTATTTATATCATCCATGTCCATGTTTTATAAAAGTGTTTTCATATATGTTTAAAGTCATTTTTACCCATTTTTTACTTTTACTACATGGTATGTAAGGAATCTTTCTTTTATTTACGTTACGAGGTACTTTTTTGACTTTTCTGACAAAAGTACGAGGAGAATGTTATTTTTAAATTATACGGCGCGAATGGATTTTTACGGTTTCATAATGCATCATTTTCATGAAGCTTACTCTACTTGATTTTATGAATATTTTCAACAAAATAGTTTTATTTTAAAAGTGCATGGCATTTTTTGAAAAGAAAATGATTTTGACGAAGAAAGGATATTTTCCTCAAGAATTCATTTCAAATATTTTATCAAACCCATTTTCCATCTAAGATGAAATTATTTGATATGTGTATGTTTCAAGTTTAATGTATCTATTATTTGCATGGTTCACTTTTCTTATGATGAAATGTCCATTTGTTTTATATGGATTATGAAATGATGGGATGATGTTTATGAAACCCATTTTATTATTTTGGTTATGATGAATGTTTTAAGTTTATTTTGTGGCACAAGAATGATTTCATTATGAGATGGGTGGGACCTATATATCCCTCCAATGCATTGGGTAACGATTTATATCTCATGAGATAGACATGGACAGAACGACAAGTTAAACTGGTTCAATAATACAGGACTGGAACGAGGAGTGAACTTGATTCAGAAAGGGACTTTGTCCACTAAGATGGTCTTGGCAGCAATGCCTTGGCTACTATGGAAATCATATCATGTTCTTAATGGTTGCCACAATTACATGTTTTATTCCCATGCTATTTTATCATGATTTATGTTCCATTATGATCTATGCCTTATTTACTTCCATGTTTTATGTCGTTACTCAAGATTTTGATGTTTAAACATTATGTTCATGTTTTTAAGTTAAAATGTATATGGTATGTTTTATTTTATCCATGCTTACCCTTACTGAGCATTTGAGATCACCCTTTTTATGTTTTATTTTCCCCAAGGATTAAAAGAAAGGTTTTAGGTAAGGAAACAAAAAGTGGAAGATCTTAATGGGAGATGTTGAAGATCTTTCACCACGATTAGAAGATTACGTTTCAAGTTTCCAAAGACACTAAACTATTATGGTCCTTCGTGTCTGTTTTTGTTATGTACTAAGTATTCTGAAAAAATAATGTAATGTCCATGTACGTCAATCTTCGGGTCTCTACATAAGGTGCATGTGGTGGTGCCTTGGCCAGGTGTTTTTGGGCTGACTTACTTTTGGAGAGAGAATCTTAGTACATGTGATGTTGGGATAGAGTGAAAAACCAGTGGGAAAGAAAGAGAGGGGTACCATTAATTTTCATTATTATATTATTTTTTCTCTTGTATGTGATACTTGGTGATGGATAGCCATGGTTAGGCTGGGAACTTAGTATACCTATTTAGGAGATGAGTTAGTTTCCCTATTGTTCAACATGATTTAGTATGCTTTCTTTATCTCTTGCATGAGAGGATCTGGGGAGGATCCTACTGAGTATACTATAACGCTCACCCTACGTATGTATAAACTGTTTTTCTGATCAACTGAAGTAGGTTGGTGATCGGGATGAATATTACTAGATCAGGGTTAGGATGAGATATTTAGGCTTCATGGTCATTTTCGTCTTTACCTTTTTGGTACCTGTAGTTTTCCTTTCAGTTGTTTAGTATTGTATGAAATTGCATGTTTTAACATAGGTTTTATTTAATATATATATGTCTGAGTAATTATTGGTTGTTGTATCCTTATTATCTCTATCTTCTGCATGTTTCTCTTAGAGGGTAATGCCTCTCATACACATGTTTATGACACCCTCAGTGCTAGTCGCCTACCTGGGGCCAACTGGAGGCGAGACTCGGACAGTCACCATCTCTCCCCCTCATTATGGTATCTTTGTGGGGGGGGGTCGTGAAAATTGGTATTGTTGAATATGACAGTCTAAATAATAATCAATCGTATTTTACCATTAAGAGGTGTATCATAATTACTCTATGATCCCTTGTTTTTTTTAGAAAACATAAATTAAGTCATATCCTACGATATCACATATTGTATGATACGACGCAAAAAAATATTTTTCGGTTCTGATAATATCGTACCATATGATGTCTTCCAGCTATACACTACGACTAAACAAAACAGAAGAAACCCTTTGTACTGTACATTATGATATCAACATATATGAATTATGATATGTATTTCTTAAAAAACCAATAGATTAAACATGGTTAATTCTTTAAGAATGGGACTCTAATACCACTGATGGGTTATAGGGGATCACCCTATGATCTTTAGAAATAGAAATAACCCATAACACGGCCCAATATATCTTCAAAAATTCAAAATTGAGAAAATAAACAATGAACAATGTACCTTAAATTCAATAACAACAACCTCCATCATCTTTCTTAGAGGCATAATTCTTGATGAAAATCATGAAGAAGCAAATGAATGCTTCTTGACTTTGATAGATTACACCAGCCCTTGAATCCTACTTCCTAATTTAATGATTCTCATATGATCAAAGGGGTGCTAGCGCCTTCACTATGGTGTGATTGATTAGGCTACAGGGAAATAGATTTGATATAAATATTTGGGTAAATCTGACTATTTTGACCACATTCACTTGCTTCACTTCGCCTCACCTAATGGGAGTGATAAAATCCATTTATATATCCATCCCTAATGCTCCTACTTAAATGATAAATGCATCAAGAATATGTAACACATCAGATGCATTACTACCCATTGGAGGATCCATTAAACCCATTCAATAAACATGAAAGCTGTGTTTAATCTATTCATAATGGATTGGACCGAAGGAAACCATGCAGGAGAATCGTCGCAGGTGCATGCATCCCATGCATGAAAATTATAAGCCAATTGTAGCTTATGATATAGGTAATAGAAGAATCTCGTGCTTCTTTTATGATACACACATATCGTAAGGTGTGATATGCATCACATGCATATCACCCCATACAATTCAGACAACTGTAAGATATGATTTAGCCTGATATTAGTGCATATCCAATATAATATACATTACATGTATATTAAATTCCTAACTATTGAATCTCATGAAATCTTTATTATCTCATGTTTTATTCAATTATATATGCATGCGTCTAACGATTTAATTTTTGAATCTCTATTTCATTCATAAAATTAATATGTTCACACCACATTAATATGCAACACATTACACAACCCACAATTCGTGGAATTTTCCAATAAAAATAGAGGTTAAACATATTCACACTATCCAAATGCATCATATGCACATGGTGCATGAAATTTTCATGTAAGTTTTATAATTATATGAAATTAATAATCCTCACATGGGCAAACCTGGAGCCACATATAGCTAACCCCAACCTTTCTAAAACAAGGCATAAGTCTCCAGACCAATGGGAAGTCTTATCCAAAGTTACTCTACCAAGTGATACATTACCCAAGAGATTCTAATTCATCATAAATATAATACGTAGTATGTATAAACTATATTCAACAACTAAATTCAAGCTAATAACTTTATTAAAAAAATGATATCAAGATAGATAAAAACTAAATCATATGTCATCATACCTAGCATGTAATGGAAGACATGAAAAATTATAAGAAGTAGTTTATCACATAAATTAAAACATACATAAAATTCACATTTCATAAACAATTTATAGACATGGATATTTAAAATTAATAAACAAATAAATAAACATTTTATTTATTTTCCAAACATGAGATATAAATATTAACATTTAATATTTAAATTAAGAATGAAAATCTACTAGTAGCAATGCCTAACATTTATTTTTTATAAACAATTTATAAACTATAAGCAAACAAGCCAAAATATTAAATTTATTTATATTAGGATTGAATTTTATTTTACGAAAATAGGGGTACTATCAATCATAATCCGCAATTGATATAGGTGATTACAATTGTAACACCCCGAGATTTTATGAAAAATATTCTTTTAATTTCATTAATGTCTTGTGCTACACCAAGATTACCTTGCGCTATACACAACACCGTATTAGCTTGCAGTATACGTAACACTATTCTTGGATCGTGTTACACACAATTTTGATAATAGTTATTCTACGAAACATTGAGTATATATATTTATATATATATATATATTCAATGTATAAATGAAATATGGTTGGATTCTGTTATACGAAACAACGAAGGATTCTTACGCAACACGCAACCCTGACTTGGCTTGCATTACACGCAATCACGACCTTCCTCGATAGTGTGTGTTGTACGCAATACTGGGTTTTACTAAACAACGATATATTATTATAATATTGTTATGAACTAGCCGTTATGAATAGTGTTAACTAAATTTTTAATTTTATAACATTATTATTCATCTTACACATTTCTAGAACATGGTATAAGAACAAAATAAATTTTTCGGGTAAAATAAGTATTTTTCAAAAAATGCAGTTTTGCCGCCTTTTGATGGCGCACCCACTTTAAATCTAGTTTTTGACATGTTTATAAGTTCAATTTGACAAAATAAAATTCTTCTTTTGAATCAGGATATAAAAATTTACATTAGATAAATTTTTGATATTTTTCTGATAACTTTCATATTTTAATGAATAGTAAAAACACGCTATATTTTAATTAAAAAAAAATTTTTTCATCGTAATATCTTATGTGGTTAAATTATAATATTGAATGGTTTTAAAGTATAAATATAATATATTTTTATCATTTAATATAATTTATGTCATTAGCATTGATTTTACCTTGAATTCATAGGTTAAATCAATTCAATCTTTTGCAATGTTTTAAAGAAAAACCCGTTTTCTTTTGACAACGGGATTAATTTTAATTTATTTTCTGAAAAATTTGTGTATGGAATTTGGAAAAATGGATTCCATATTTGGAATCAGTGGATCCAAATTATGTTAATAAGCTACTTTTTATTTTTGGGAATTATGAATAGTAACTACGGTAAATTTTATTTACCATAGTTAAAGGTAAATCGGGTAATTAAGGGTAAATATAATATTTTAAAATTACCCTAACAAATGTAAAACTCCTATTGGATGACTAAAAGTCGACCCATATCACCTAAGGGTCAGATTAGATTCATTTAATTAAATTTTTTCAATGAAAATAATTTAATTATTATTAAAACCAAAGAATGTGACAACATGTCACTTTCTTAAATCTTATAAGTATAATAATTTTAATCTAGTGATAAACATCATGAAACTTCGAACATGAACAGTATCCAGAAATCTAATACAATTATCTACATCATAGTAATTTATTTAGAATTTTTAGGGATTAAATAATTATTATTTATTATGACACAAAGATGATGCAGTAATTGTCTTATTAATGAAATATTGACATAATTGATGTTATAAATGCCCAAATAAATGTAATTTGAGACTATTTATGACTTAAAATAATTTTATAGGTTAATATGACATTTTATTGTTGATTTAAGTAACTTGGTTCGAACTTATCATTCTGTTATGAATTTCATAAAAATCATGTACCAAATAGTGTCAAAATTGACATAAATTAGTTTTTAAAACAAATATTATATTATTAATTGTTATTTTATTCCTAAAAATTTAAGGTTCGGCCAAATGACTTAGATAAGATTATATATATTAATAATAAACAACTTGGGGTTCGTTTGGCTTGATATAGTATGTTTATTAACCATATAGTGTAAGAAAACAAAAAGACACGGTAAAAGTTAAATTATTTAACTTAGAGTTAAATCTAATTGATAAGGTTAAAATAATAACCTAAACTTGTCTAAATCATATTTGATGAGAGAATTTAGACCCATACCCACTTTAGCTACGAAATAAGACCCTTTGGAACCATTATAAACTGAATTTGACCTTAATATAAAATAATATTTTGAGATTTTCCAAAGGTACCCCTCTCCTCCCTTATAAAAGGGCACCTCCTTCCCCTCTTCCTCAAACCACTTTGAGCCTTCAAGATCGGCCAAACCCTGACAAATTATCTTCTCCACTTCCATAGAAACATCTTAGAGGTTCTAGTATTCCTCAAAGACCAATTTTAGTGCCCTAAAAGGAGATCTCAAAGAGGTGCTTCAAAGAAGAGGTAATGTCCGTTACCGATTCTTTCAACTTTATTTCTTTTTTCCACTTATTCTTCTTAGTTTGTTTCATTATGAAGTAATAACATCAGTATCACTCATATAATGATATGTTATTATAAGTATGAAACAACCCTATTTCTCCATCTATCCATCCTACGGAAAACGAAATCACTGCGCGTGCGTACGTACGGAATACCGTCTCCACGCCGTGGTGTAATCTATTTTCCGCCACCACCTTAATTGGATGGATATAATGGTGTAATGAGTAACTATATATGATTATTATAAATTTATATTGATACTTAAATAGTATACATACACTTCAACACAAGTTCACGATCATGAGAACGATATCATCGCTCATGCGTACGTACGGACTACCGTCTCCACGACGCGATGAGATTCATTCTCCACATTAACCATTCATGAATGATTATAAAGTATATATAATGAATAATAATGAAATATATGACATTTTAAATCTACTGGATTTATGTATGTATGTATATATATATGTATGTCATCTACTTACTTCCATTCAAGACAATTAGGAAAGGAAAACAGTGTTCATGCGTACGTACGGACTACCGTCTCCATGAACGGTGTGTTTCATTTCA
The DNA here is from genome assembly GCA_963277665.1 of Viscum album. Classification (NCBI taxonomy): domain Eukaryota; kingdom Viridiplantae; phylum Streptophyta; class Magnoliopsida; order Santalales; family Viscaceae; genus Viscum; species Viscum album. Next base: position 1,126,101,025 of record OY728121.1, read on the forward strand.
TTTATCTATATATTATATATATATATATACTGAATATATATGATATATAAATCATGTTTTATATTTTGGAAGTAAGTAAATCATGATATAAGTAATAATAATGTCAAGAACAACAAGTCCAAACACCTACGATAAATGAAACGATTTTACCCAAAACGCTTCTTTAACATGGAATTTACAAAAGAACGGGTAATATAAAGTCATAAGTGATCCTTATATGATATCATAACAATGAATATGATTTTTTAATAAGTTAATGACATTATTTAAATCATTATACAGGAGGTTCGGATACGTACAAAGCATATCGGACATAAGGTAAGGGAAAATCTCGCAATCTCAATTTTTATCCGAGATTCTTTATACTTCATAATTTACCAGGAAATATTTATCATCCACAACCATGTTTCCTCAATATGTAATATTTATATCCTTATACAATAGTTTATATCCAATTTTACCCTTCGGTGAGTTTTTAGTAAAAGATATGAAAGGAATCTTTTGTCGTTTTTCGTACGAGGTACTTTTTGACTTTTCCGACAAAAGTACGAGAAGAATGTTTTCTTTTAACTTATATGACATGAATAGATTTTGAAAACATTATTTCCAAGAATCTTCCCTTATAAGTTTTCAAGTTTATTTTTAATAAACTTCTTTTAGTTATAATTTTATGACATGTTAAGAAATGAAAAGTGTTTTTGATGTAGAAAGGATATTTTCCTCAAGAATGGAGTTCAAGTGTTTTATCAAAATTATTTTCCATCTAAGATAATACAGGGTTCTGTTTCTATCCCTATTATTACATGGATTTGATTATGTTGTGACGGAAATATTTTTATGAATTCCTTTATCTTATATGAATTGTTTTATGATGTCATGTTGTTTAAGAATCTCATTTTTATTACATGGATTATGTAATGATGTATGATTTATGATTTTGTGGCACACATAAGAATGGTATCATTATGAGATGGGTGGGACCTATATCTCCCTCCAATGCATTGGTTAAAGATTTTATATCTCATGAGATAGACATGGCTGGAACGGTAGGTTATACCTGTTCAGTGAAACAGGACTGAAACGAGGAGTGAACTCAGTTCAGAAAGGGGCTTTGTCCACTAAGATAGTCTTGGCAATGAGTCTTGACTAATAAGAAATGATTCTCTATGATTATGTGTGTATGCCAAAAAGTTTCATATTTTAAGTTATGATTATTCGGATTTCATTTCACTACAATGATTTATCCCATGTTATGAAATTATTCTCTCTTTTGCAGGTTAAGATTTCCAAAATGTTATGTTCTTATGAATATGATGTGATTGATACTTCTTTTGTTTACCCTTACTTAGCATTTGAGCTCACCCATTTATGTTTTCTTTTCCCCAGGATATAAATAAAGGTTTTAGGTAAAAAAAGGGAAGATCTTTATGGGAGATGTTGAAGATCTTTCACCACGATTAGAAGATTATATTCCGAGTTTCCAAAGACACTAAACTATTGCGATCCTTGTGTGTGTGTTTTTGTTATTTACTAAGTATTCCGCAAAAGTAATGTAATGTCCATGTACATCAGGCTTCGGGTCTCTACAGTTGGTATCAGAGGAAAGGTTTAGTCAACCTTTGGAAACTCGGATGCAAAAACGTTAGTGAGATCCCTAGAGATATTTCTAAGGTATGTCTAGGGATGTCCCTAAGGATAAGTATACGTATAGGATACAGTCCAAGAACTACTGTAACGATTATAGAATTTAACCTAAGATGTTAGATATTGAGGATACTCCCCCTTTATTATGTTGTTTTCCTTAGCATGATTTTTGCCTCTCACACTATTCTTTTTGGGTTTTAGACGATGGCTGGAACCCAAAGGAACCGTGTTAATCAATGCAATGGACAATGCAATGATTGTCCTCCTGAACAAACAAATGTTATGGGAGATGGAGTGAAAAATCTTATTGCTATACTTACACAAGATATGAATCATTCTGGACTTCCAAATGAGCAGAGAGGGGAACAGTATTCTATTGAGTCCTTCATGAGGCAACATCCACCTTTTTTCAGTGGGTCTTCTGATCCACTTGTTGATGAACAATGGATCAGTACCACTGAAAAGATATTTTCAGTTCTTCAATGTTCTGAACATGATAAAGTCATCTTAGTAGTATATCGTTTGGAAGGTGAAGCTGATCAATGGTGGAATCTTATCAAGAATACGAGGCAAAGAGATGAAATTGAGTCCATGGAATGGGACGAGTTCAAGAACTTATTTTTCAATAAGTACTTCCCTCGTATTCTTTGAACAAAGATGGAGAAAGAGTTTCTTGAACTAAAGAAAAAGGATGATGAATCTGTTGGTATATACGAAGCGAATTTTACAAGGCTTGCAAGGTATGCATCTGGATTTATCATCCAACCTGAAAGTAAAGTTGATCGATTCTTCAGTGGCTTAAAACCAAGTCTTCGAAGGGCATTAGCTATAAGAGACTTCAGTAGCTATGAAGAAATTGTGCGTTGTGCTATCAAGGTAGAAATGAAAGTTGGTTTTACTTATCCATCTCATAGTTTTGACAAGAAACGAAAGATGGAGTTCAAGGAGAAATCTCAGAATAATGGTGAAAAGAAGATGAATGTTTCCTTATGCTCCAAGTGTGGAAAGAAGCATGGTGGAGATTGTCTTAAAGGGACAAGTAAATGTTTCAAATGTGGAAAGGAAGGTCATCGGGCATTTGAATGCCGCAATGATGGGAATAAGATGTCTAATGATGCAAACAAAGGAAGGGATACACAAAATGAACCTACTACACTTCAGTGTTTCAAGTGGAAGGAGATGGGACATTATGCCAATAATTGCCCTAATCTAAGGGTTAGTGATGATCGACATGAGCAACCACATAAGGCAAAGGACAAAGTGAATTCACATGCGATCACCATTGGCGATGTTGAATATGATAACGATGTGGTGGAATGATTAAGTGCATATGTAATGGGATTACAAAATAATGTTGTATATAGTATCGTGGAATATTGGAATATTTATGTATTGGTCTACTGTGGTTTTCAATAATTTTATGGTACCCGTAACCATGGAATGTGATTGAGATATTTTCGGAAAAATAATGATATGCGCATAATGAAGGGAAAATGAGAAAATGAAATATTTGACAGTATTCATGAGCTCATGATTGATATAAGGACTAAGTGATATCATGGTTTGAGTATATATAATTTTGATGATTTTGGTATGTGTAAAGTGTTAACTTTTAACTGCATTCATGTTTTCACTAAGGTTCAATGGGTATTCAAGAGAATACATGATTAAGGCCTTTGAATGTTTGGAATGTGACCAACAAAACATATCTTATGATATATGGGGACAAATGATGGTATTAAATCTCTGGTAATCGTTTTCACTATATTATGAGAGTGGACTACAGTATTATGGATAAGCCTAAAGATTGGAATGGATTATGTTGGACATAAGTTAGTATTGTTTCAAGATAGGAGTTTTTTCGATATTATTGATGGGATGTTATAGTAATATAGTTTTAGAAAAAGGACAACCTGCAGGACGGGCAACAACCCATCGCGTCGGACAAGGCTGTGGGAATCGAACCCACAACTGAAGTGCGACTGGCCTTTATCACCTACCACTGTCCTACAGGAAGTACCTGGTTAGTATAAACTAGTTTTATTTTATTAAGCGGTATGATATATTAAGTATAAGTTCATTTTTGGAACCATATATGATTAATCTAACCATAAGATGGACTTATAACTTTTTCTAACCTTTTGTTTGAAAGAGATGGAATGACCCATCATTCTATCACATGATCTGCTAACACATCATGAATAACAAATTCAACTTTATTTCTTTAAGGGATGAAGTGGAAATTGTTCAATTCACGAACAACAGTGAGATTGTACCAAAATCATGCAAGTATTTCTTTTAATTCATCAACTTTAGGGAAATGATCTTGAAAACCAAAAATGTTGTCCTAGTTCCCTTATATCCGATTAATCAGATGGTACCTTAGATCATCACAAATCAATAGCTTTGTGATTGTTGGCTTTTTCATAGCCATGTTCTCTACCACTCTCCATCAGAACTTGATGGTTAGATTTTTCTTCCATATCCATATTTTCACCTATGTTCTCCTACGTGGAAACCCCGTGATGAGTTAATTTGGGTAACCGTTACATTTCATACTTTAGTTTTTAAAATCCATGTTTTGGTATTCCTTTTTACGATGTGGGTTTCTATTAAACAAACTTTCGAGTAGTAAACCATTTATAACCCCGACGAATTTCGAGGGAGAAATTCATTTTAAGGGGGGTAGAATGTAACACCCCGAGATTTTATGAAAAATATTCTTTTAATTTCATTAATGTCTTGTGCTACACCAAGATTACCTTGCGCTATATGCAACACCGTATTAGCTTGCAGTATACGCAACACAATTCTTGGATCGTGTTACACACAATTTTGATAACAGTTATTCTACGCAACATTGAGTATATATATATATATTCAATGTATAAATGATATATGGTTGGATTCTGTTATATGAAACAACGAAGGATTCTTGCGCAACACGCAACCCTGACTTGGCTTGCATTACACGCAATCACGACCTTCCTCGATAGTGTGTGTTGTACGCAATACTGGGTTTTACTAAACAACGATATATTATTATAATATTGTTATGAACTAGCCGTTATGAATAGTGTTAACTAAATTTTGAATTTTATAACATTATTATTCATCTTACACATTTCTAGAACATGGTATAAGAACAACATAAATTTTTCAGGTAAAATAAGTATTTTTCAAAAAATGCAGTTTTGCTGCCTTTTGATGGCGCACCCACATTAAATCTAGTTTTTGACATATTTATAAGTTCAATTTGACAAAATAAAATTCTTCTTTTGAATCAGGATATAAAAATTTACATTAGATAATGTTTTGATATTTTTCCGATAACTTTCATATTTTAATGAATAGTAAAAACACGCTATATTTTAATTAAAAACAATTTTTTTCATCGTAATATCTTCTGTGGTTAAATTATAATATTGAATGGTTTTAAAGTATAAATATAATATATTTTTACCATTTAATATAATGTATGTCATTAGCATTGATTTTACCTTGAATTCGTAGGTTAAATCAATTCAATCTTTTGCAATGTTTTAAAGAAAAAGCCATTTTCTTTCGACAATGGGATTAATTTTAATTTAATTTCTGCAACATTTGTGTATAGAATTTGGAAAAATGGATTCCATATTTGGAATCAGTGGATCCAAATTATGTTAATAATCTACTTTTTATTTTTGGGAATTATGAATAGTAACTACGGTAAATTTTATTTACCATAGTTAAAGGTAAATCAGGTAATTAAGGGTAAATATAATATTTTAAAATTACCCTAACAAATGTCAAAATCCTATTGGATGACTAAAAGTAGACCCATATCACCTAAGGGTCGGATTATATTCATTTAATTAAATTTTTTCAATGAAAATAATTTAATTATTATTAAAACCGAAGAATGTGACAACATGTCACTTTCTTAAATCTTATAAGTATAATAATTTTAATCTAGTGATAAACTTCATGAAACTTCGAACATGAATAGTCTCCGAAAATCAAATACAATTATCTACATCATAGGAATTTATTTAGAATTTTTAGGGATTAAATAATTATCATTTATTATGACACAAAGATGATGCAGTAATTGTCTTATTAATGAAATATTGACATAATTGATGTTATAAATGCCCAAATAAATGTAATTTGAGACTTTTTATGACTTACACTAATTTTCTAGGTTAATATGACATGTTATTGTTGATTTAAGTAACTTTTTTATAACTTATCATTCTGTTATGAATATCATAAAAATCATGTACCAAATAGTGTCAAAATTGACATAAATTAGTTTTTAAAACAAATATTATATTATTAATTGTTATTTTATTCCTAAAAATATAAGGTTCGGCCAAATGACTTATATAAGATTATATATATTAATAATAAACAACTTGGGGTTCTTTTGTCTTGATATAGTAAGTTTATTAACCATAAAGTGTAAGAAAACAAAAAGACACGGTAAAAGTTAAATGATTTAACTTAGAGTTAAATCTAATTGATAAGGTTAAAATAATAACCTAAACTTGTCTAAATCCTATTGGATGAGAGGATTTATACCCATCCCCACTTTAGCTTCTAAATAAGACACATTGGAACCATTATTAACCGAATTTGACCTTAATATAAAATAATATTTTGAGATTTTCCAAAGGTACCCCTCTCCTCCCTTATAAAAGGGCACCTCCTTCCCCTCTTCCTCACACCACTTTGAGCCTTAAATCTCGGCCAAACCCTGACAAATTCTATTCTACACTTTCATAGCAACATCCTAGAGGTTCTGGTCTTCCTCAAAGACCAATTTTAGTTCCCTAAAAGGAGATCTCAAAGAGGTGCTTCAAAGAAGAGGTAATGTCCGTTACCAATTCTTTCAACTTTATTTCTTCTTCCACTTCTTCTTCTTAGGTTGTTTCATTATTAAGTAATAAAATCAGTATCAATCATATACTTATATGTTATTATAAGTGTGAAACAAACCTATTTCACCATCTATCCATCCTACGGAAAATGAAATCACCGCGCGTGCGTACGTACGGAATACCGTCTCCACACCGTGGTGTAATCTATTTTCCGCCACCACCTTAATTGGATGGGTATAATGGTGCAATGAGTAACTATATATGATTATTATAAAGTGATATTGATACTGAAACAGTATACATACACTTCAACACAAGTTCACGATCATGAGAACGATATCATCGCTCGTGCGTACTTACGGACTACCGTCTCCACGACGCGATGAGATTCATTCTCCACATTAACCATTCATGAATGATTATAAAGTATATATAATGAATAATAATGAAATATATGACATGTTAAATCTACTGGATTTATGTATATATATATATATGTATGTCATCTACTTACTTCCATTCAAGACAATAAGGAAAGGAAAACAACGTTTATGCGTACGTACGGACTACCGTCTCCATGAACGGTGTGTTTCATTTCATTTATCTATCTATTATATATATATATATATATATATACTGAATATATATGATATATAAATCATTTTTTATATTCTGGAAGTAATTAAATCAGGATATAATTAATAATAATGTCAAGAACAACAAGTCCAAACACCTACGATAAATGAAACGATTTTACCCAAAACGCTTCTTTAACATGGAATTTACAAAAGAATGGGTAATATAAAGTCATAAGTGAACCATATATGATATCATAACAATGAATATGATTTTTTAATAAGATAATGACATTATTTAAATCATTTTACAGGAGGTTCGGATACGTACAAAGCATATCGGACATAAGGTAAGGGAAAATCTCACAATCTCAATTTTTATCCGAGATTGTTTATACTTCATAATTTACTGGGGAATATTTATCATCCACATCCATGTTTCCTCAATATGTAATATTTATATCCTTCTACAATAGTTTATATCCAATTTTACCCTTCGGTGAGTTTTTAGTAAAAGATATGAAAGGAATCTTTTGTCGTTTTTCGTACGAGGTACTTTTTGACTTTTCCGACAAAAGTACGAGAAGAATGTTTTCTTTTAACTTATATGACATGAATAGATTTTTAAAACATTATTTCCAAGAGGCTTCCCTTATAAGTTTTCAAGTTTATTTTTAATAAACTTCTTTTAGTTATAATTTTATGACATGTTAAGAAATGAAAAGTGTTTTTGAAGTAGAAAAGATATTTTACTCAAGAATGGAGTTCAAGTGTTTTATCAAAATTATTTTCCATCTAAGATAATATAGGGTTCTATTTCTATCCCTATTATTAAATGGATTTGATTATGCTGTGATGGAAATATTTTTATGAATTCCTTTATCTTATATGAATTATTTTATGATGTCATGTTGTTTAAGAATCCCATTTTTATTACATGGGTTATGTAATGATGTATGATTTATGATTTTGTGACACACATAAGAATGATATCATTATGAGATGGGTGGTACCTATATCTCCCTCCAATGCATTGGGTAATGATTTTATATCTCATGAGATAGACATGGCTGGAACGGTAGGTTATACCAGTTCAGTGAAACAGGACTGAAACGAGGAGTGAACTCAGTTCAGAAAGGGGCTTTGTCCACTAAGATAGTCTTGGAAATGAGTATTGACTAATAAGAAATGATTCTCTATGATTATGTGTGTATGCCACAAATTTTCATGTTTTATGTTATGATTATTGGGATTTCATTTCACTACTATGATTTATCCCATGTTATGAAATTATGATCTCTTTTGCAGGTTATGATTTCCAAAATGTTATGTTCTTATGAATATGATGTGATTGATATTTCTTTTGTTTACCCTTACTGAGCATTTGAGCTCACCCTTTTATGTTTTATTTTCCCCAAGATATAAAGAAAGGTTTTAGGTAAAAAAAAAGGGAATATCTTTAAGGGAGATGTTGAAGATCTTTCACCACGATTAGAAGATTATATTCCGAGTTTCTAAAGACACTAAACTATTACGATCCTTGTGTGTGTGTTTTTGTTATGTACTAAGTATTCCGCAAAAGTAATGTAATGTCCATGTACGTCAGGCTTCGGGTCTCTACAACAATAAGCATTGTCGTAAGGTGCATGTCGTATTTGAAAATATATACTATATCATCATTATGAAACAATGCTCTTTTTTTGTAACACGAAACCACAGTTTATGTTATCGTATAAGCTACGTTGCATCGCCATCGCAAATTAAATTATCTCATAACATAATGTAAGCAACCCTGACATGGGTTACGTTATCGCATAACATAACATTAGGGACCTAGAGAAAACTACATTATCTCATAATGTAATACCAAGGTCTTTGTTGAGATAATGTTATAACATAACGTAATGTTAAACAAAAGAAACACACATTACGTTATCATATAACATAATTTCAAGCAGAGGAACCACACATTTGGTTTTACTATGATGTAATGTTGGTAAACAAAATTCGACAATCCAACAGCTGACACTCATACACGCTATATCATACACTATGATATGGCCTCAAGAAGATTACGATATACATGTTCTTTATGAAAATAGTAAATGACCATGTTGATTCCTTAATGAATGTGGTTCTAATACCACTGATGAGTTTTGCAGGATTATTATATGATCAATTCAATGAAAGAAACCCATAATTGTTTGATCTATCATCAACAGAACCAACATGTAATAAGAACATAAATAAAACTAGCATACATGAAATACAATGAACACCTTTTTATTGATCAATGGAGTACACTTAATTGAGATCATCGAGTGAAAAACAAATGATTATCGCATCCTTAGGTCATACACTATCCACTAGGATCCTCATATGCTATGAGATGACCCCCAAACATCAAAGGGGTGCTAGCACCTTCTCTACGAATATGAATGGTGAACTAACCCAAAGAGAGTCTCGATTATGGTTTGTAAGTGTCACACTCTTCCAACCGGGGGATCAGATCCCTTTATATAGGATCCATTCATTTAATGAAGGTAGTTGGCTATCAGTTGTTATTACATGGAATCCCTTAAACATTACACATGACGCATACCCATTGGAATCTCATAATCATTTGAACTATTCAAATGATTACGTGTAGCCATAAATGAATCATCCTATTAATTAATAATAAAAGGAAAATATTGTGGTAGATGTGACGATAAACATTAAATCAATATCAAATATATCATATTATGCATGAGACAACTTGTAATATCCTGCCCCTCCTCATTGGATTGAGAAGGCAGAGGAACATTACTTGTCTTTTAGAGACATCATCAAGACGCTAAAGGCTGACAATAAATGTCAAGAGATTAATTTATAATTGGGGGATGATATTTCCTTTGAAAATAAAACAACCATCCAAATATTCCATAAGAAAATAAACCACTACATGATGCACAATATCAAAGAAAGATAACTCAAGTATACTTACAAAACTCAAAGACAACCATAACTCAAAGACAACCATAACTCCAAAGCTCCAACGTGCTTCAAGATCCACTCTACAAAACAGCCCAAGTACCACTAAACACCACTAGAGAAGTGTGATAAATTACCTTTTCCCATGTACCGATAAACAATATTGGAATAATACCAAAGTTTCAAAGAAAGGGTGAGTAATGAATCTCAGTAAGATTTCCTCAAATGACTTCCCTACTCACACCATTAGGATAGAAAATGTTAGCAAATTTATATAAAACAATTTATATAAGACATTTAAAACAATTTATCTCAAAACCAAAACTATTTCTAAGCAAAATAGTTTTCCAAACCAAAACTGTTTTCCATGAAAAGAAACCAAGAATGTTCTTCAAAACCCATTTAACATATCCCATTCCAATACACAAACCCACACATCTACACATACATGTTTCATTATGATAGTTCCATAATCATGAACGGTTTTCATCGAACTACCAAGTCATCATATGGTAATTAAATATCATGTTCCATTACACCTATGGCACCGAGAATAAGGACATATTTCAACCCGACATCATAATACAATATGAACACATAACACCAAGTATGCCCAAAAACCATGAAAATACAATCATGCCAAAACCATTTCAATGTTAAAACTCTTTCAATAAAATAAAATCTTTATTGAAACCCTTTTTCCACAAATCAAACCAAGAAAATATTTTAAAATCAACATTTTAAAATCATTTATCAAATCACTTTTCAGAATAATTCCACAATTTCACACAAATCTATAAATCATCACTAAAGAAGGTTTCTAACATGCTTTGCAAACCAATTTCACAATCAATTTCAATCAATTTGTAAATAGGCCTTCATATTCTAAATAGAGAAGTCAAGAGTGAATCCACCTACCTTGGAAATTTTGTGAAAATGATAAACGTCACTAAAAATATCCACGAAACCGGGTCAAATCTTCAAAAAAACACCATAGATCTTTTTACCTAACAAAAAAAATACAAATCTAGTCATATTTGGCATCAAAAATCTAACATCTATCTATAACAGAACTATATCTAAGAAACTTAGAAAGGGGGAGAAGTATATCTATGGAAAATAAAGAATAATTACGAAGAACGATGACTTACTATGAGAATCCCACTTCAACGTACTAAGATAAGTCTTCGGATCACCACTGGGTCATTGTGAGAAGCCTCCTTAGCCTTTGAGATGAATAAATCCCAATCTAGGGTCGATATGGGGGAAAATGAGGGTTTAAAACAAAATTATGACCTAGATCCACTTTTGTGGATCTACTTTTTAAATCGTGCATGGTTAGCCACATAGTTAGGAAAATCGTGCGCTAACTGTGCATTAGCCACTACCTCAAGGATGAGCCGCGCACAATTGGCTCCCACATTTAGAAAAACGTGTGTCAACGGTGCAAAATCCCACTGTCTCAAAAAGAATAGTTTCTCCTAAGATGTGACACGGTTTGGACAAACTGTGTGTTGCTCGTGCACCTTCCCCTTTGCCCCTATCTCAAAATGCACGGTTTCCTGTAATTGTTGCATGGTTTTCCAAAACCGTTCACCAACCGTTCACCCTTAGAAAAGCCCCCAAAAATATTACAAACTCTCCCAAACTTCCCCAAAACACTTTATGTACAAAAAAATCATAAATAAAGAGTTACTTACTTGAAACTAGGGGTGCTACAGTCTCCCCACTATTGGATTTTCCGTACCCAGAAAGTAGAAAACCATCATTGCTATGAAAGATCCATTGCTCATTCATTTCCTTATCTCATTCCCAAGTCTCTTCCTGAATCTGACCATATTTCCACAAAACCCGCACTAGACCGATGCTTTTTCCACACAAGACTTTCTCTTGTGTATCCAAAATCTGCATTAGGATATGCAGCAACGAAGCATCCAGCTCTGGGTCAACATTATCTCATCGAATCACATGGTAAGGACTAGGATGATACTTTTTCAACTAATATACATGAAACACATTATAAATAGCATTGAACCATGGTGGTAATGTCAATTGATATGCCACCTCACCAACCAGTTCAAGTATCAAAAAAGTGTATATGTATCAAGGAGATAACTTACCCTGCTTCCCAAAACAATTATGTCCAAGCCATGGAGAGATCCTCAAGAACACATGAGCAATCACTGTAAACGAAAAAAAGTCATCACCGATAATACGCATAAGAATTCTAATGACTTTGTGTTATCTCCATCTATTTTCTGATCAACTGAATGTTCTGCATTGTCTCTTAGACAAGGCTCAGCCCAACCAGTAAAGTCTCACATGTTTCTACCCAAAAAATTAGATAACGATAAGGTCGCCCATACAATGCTTTAAAAGGATCCATATGTATCGAGACTTGATAATTGTTGTTATATGAAAACTCTACCAATGACACGTGATCTTCCCATAAGACACCAAAATCCATTACACAAACCCAAAACATGTTCTACAATGTTTGTATCATCCATTAGGATTGGTAATCTGTCTGAGGATGATATGTTGTACTCATAGTCAACTAGGTTCTAAGGGATTTCTATAAGGATTTTCAAAACTGAGATATAAACCTCGGATCTCCTTTTGACACTGTTGGAACTGGTATACCATGTGTCTTTACCACTACTCGAATATAGATTTTTGAAAAGTCCTCCACCAAATGAGATTCATGAATAGGGATGAAATGAGCCGACTTTGTGAGCTGATCCACTATCACACATGTGGGATCGTGTTTCCAAACCATTCTTGGGAGACTTATTACAAAATCCATAGTTATCTACACATATTTCCAAACTCGAATAGGTAAAAACTGAAACATACCTATTGGTCGTTGATGCTCTGCCTTAACATGCTGACAAGTTAAGCATCTTGAAACAAACTCATCCACCTTCCCTTTCATACCAACCCACAAAAATTGTGCTTTCAACACTTTATACATCTTTAGTATTCCAGGATGAACAATCCATCTTGAATGGTGGTAAGCATGAACAAGCTGTTTCTGACAAGCCATAGGTACAACCATCCAATTTCTGTACCACAACACTAAACTCTCATCTAGCGTACATCCCTCAATGGTCTCCCCTCCATTGAGTTTTGACCTCATAGAAATAAATTTTGGATCAGATGTTTGTGCCTTCCTAACCATCTTTACCAAATCAAGAACAAACGAAACTAGAAAGAAAATTACTACATCACCTCGGTCTTTACATTCCAAATGCATGTCGGCTAGGACCGAAATCAACTGTCACTCATCTGAAACTTCTTTTACCAACTGAGCATATAACTTCATGCTTAATGCATCAACCACAAAATTGCCTTTTCTCAGTGTATACATCAAGTCAATGTCAAACATTTGGAGATACTTCATCCATCTTCTTTGTCTCAGATTCAAGTCACTTTTTGAGAAAATATATTTCAAGCTCCTATGATCTGTAAACACATTCATTTTATCACCAAAGAGGTAATGATGCCATGTCTTCAAAGCATGGACTACGGCATCCAAATCCAAATCGTGTGTTGCATAATTCTTCTCATGAAACCATAACTACCTTGAGCCATGCGCAACAATGTGATCTCCCTACATGAGAAAAAATCCCAACCCAAATCCTGGAGCATCACAATACACCATGTACCACTATCCTGATTTAAGAAAAAACAAGATTGGTGTTGATGTAAGGCAAAATTTAATCTCTTGAAAAGAAATCTGGCACATCCCATTGAAATGGAACATTTTTCCTTATCAAATTCTTCATAGGAAAAACAAGTCATAATAAATCACGAACAAAACATCAGTAATAATCGGCCAGTCTAAGGAAACTTCGTATCTCAAAGACATTGTTTGGAGGTTTCTAAGAGATAAGAGCTTCTATATTTTTTGGATCCACAGAAACACCTCTTTCAGAGATTACATGTCCAAGGAAACATACCTTTTGTATCCAAAAATCACACTTGGATAATTTGGCATATAGATGGTTATCCTTAAAGATTCCCAACACTAACACCAAGTGTTTCTTATACTTATCCCCTGCCCTTAAATACACCAATATGTCATCCATAAACACCACCACAAAAGAATCCAGATACCTCTGAAATATCTGATTCATAAATTCCATGAAGACCGTTGGGTGAATTTGTAAGACCAAAAGGAATTACCACATTTTCATAATGGTCATATCTACTCTTGAAATCTATTTTTGGAATATCCTCCTTCTAAACCTGCAATTAGTGATATCTTGATCGCAAGTCAATTTGGGAGAACCACTGAGCTCCCCTCAATTGGTCGAACAAATTATCAATGTGTGGAAGTGAATATCTATTCTTTATCATAACTTGGTTAATCTTACGATAATACCCACACAACTGAATAGTTTCATCCGCCTTCTTGACAAACAAAACTACTGCTGCCCACGAAGACATGATTGACCGAATGAACTATTTGATTTCCAGTTCTTCAAACTGCACTTTTATCTCCCTTAATTCTATTGGTTCCATCCAATAAGACAGAAGGGAAATATTCTTGGTACCGGGAAGGAGATCAATCATAAAATTCACTTCTCTCATAGGTAACAACCCTGAGAAATTATGGAGAAACACATCTGAAATTGACCAACCACTATTGGAAAACTATTATTCTCGATCTCATCCATCGATGTCAAAGACAATGATGCCAATTGGTATGAGATCATTCCAACTAAGGGTACCAACATTCCAATTGCACTTGTCTTTACACTTTGGTCTCCTCGAAAGAGATGCTTGACTCCATCTTCAGTAGTAAAACTGACTCTTCATGTATAACAGTCGATGTGAGGCTTGAACATAGTAAAAAAATCCATGCCCAGGATTATGTCATATGTATCCATCTCAAGTATATAGAAATATCATATCAGCTCAGTTCCATCAACAATTATAGAACAGAATCTACACACCAAAGCTCGACATTCTCTTTGACCAAGAGGAGTTTGAAGTTCTAACACAGAAGACATAATCTCAACTTTTAAAATCAGAAAATCAATAGAAAAATAAGAAATAAAGGAATGGGGTGCACCTGTATCAAAAAAAGGTTGCATAAGGGTAGAATTAAAAAGAATCATACCTCTAATTGTAGATGGTCAAGACTGATCATCCAAAATAACCTGCTCAGCTCCATATAATTGCTTTCTCACCGCACTTTGTTCTCTGTTTCCCTATTGAGATTTCCCTTACTGAGGAGTCATGGTATTCCTCGAATCACCATGGAATGCTCTATTCTTCTGATGATATTGATTCTACTATCCTATCCCCTTCGAGGCATACGATGCTTGTGATACCTGAAAAGTGTCCCGAACACCTGAAATCAGAACACTATGATAATAGCACTGAAGATACCCCATTTTGTTGCAATTCAGGCATGCTCTTGGTGGTGTGGTACATTCTCGCTTCATGTAGTCGAAGGAACCATATTGATAACATCCAACTTTATTCATGGGTCTTGGATGAAGATTCACTACCATTTGATTTTGAGTTATACTCCCACCTTGGAAAATAAGTGTCTCTCTTCCGCTTTCTCTCAGCATTAGAGTTCTCACCATTTCCCAAGGGTATCAACATGCTTCCTCCTACCATAGCTCATGAGATGTCGCTTTCAGCTATCATCGCTCTATTGATTATCTATATATAATTCGTAATGCAAAGCACGACAATCTTTGAGAAAATATCGCGATTCATCCCTGATTCAAAGATGTGTGCCTTCAAGGACGCACATGCATTAACTTCAGGTGGAAAGCACACTAAATTCATGAATTTAGATGTATACTTGGTGACAGAATGATTTTCCTGCTTCAAGATGAAATTTTTTGTTGTTCTTTGAATTCTGAATGTATGAGGATAGAATTTTTTGTTAAATAATTCTTCAAAATCCTCTCATGAAAGGTTGTGGCCTAATTTAGTCTGAACAGCTAAATCCCACAACTGGCGTGCAAGATCTTCCAACATATAAGTTGCCAACTTGACTTTAAACTCAATTGGTGTGCCGATAAAATCGAAGATACGATTCATCCTATTCAGTCACACCTCTGCCATTACTAGTTCAGAATCACCCAAAAATATGGGTGGATTATATTTCTACAATTGAATGAAATGATCCACTTGCCTTAGCTCATACCTCATGTTCCCACTATTTTAAGCCTAAAAATCTTGGACTATACTCGAAACCAATTGTTGGTTCACTTGTGGCTCAGGTGCAACCACATTCTCAACAACTTCTTATAGTTGGTTCCTACAATGCCTACCAGGTGTAATTTTCTAATCAAACAACAAACGTCATAAGCCCTACTCTCTATCAACTGAAAGCTTAATAATTTCGAATTCTACCAAATCATACTATCACAACAATGCTTTCCAAAATCAACCTTTTCCATGTTCAACAATTTTTTGATACAAAAAATCAACTTGCTTTTGAAAATAAAACCATTTTCAAAATAGCACAACTGTGCTCTTTTTCAAAATCTTTCATTTGAAAACAATTTCAAAAATTTTCAAAAATCAACACATTGCACCAATTCGTATATCATTACTCAAAATGAAATATGTACTCCTAGTGGGAAGTCATTTCTACAATTCATGTCATGCTTGTCTCATTAACTAAACCCATGACAATGATATTTCAAATCCTATAAGTGCCCCCAAAATACTTATGTAAACAACTCCCTAACAACTTGAAGTTCAATATAAAAAGGTTACTACATGTTTTTATGCTCTACATTTCAAATCTTGATGATCCTACTCCTTTATACCAACCCAACACAAGGAATATACCAGATAAAAATTTCAACTCAAATACTGATAGAACTGATGACCACTAGTTAAGAAAGGACCGAACAAGTTTTTAGCACTTGTAACATCTCACCTCTCCTCATTGGCTTCAGAAGGTAGAGGAACAATACATAGCCTTAAGTGACATCCTTCAGACACCAAAAGCTGACAATAAATGCTAAGGGATTCATTTACAATTGAGGGACGATTTTCCCTTACAAAATAAAACAACCAACCAAACATGTCATAACCAAATAAAAAACTACATTATACATGATATCAAATAAATACAACTCAAGTATACCATTTATATCAAAACCAACTCCAAAGAGTACCACCGAAAAAGACCACAAAACAACCAGGTACACAGCGAAAAACTATATAACCAACAAACCTCAAAGAAAACCATAACTCCAAAGCTCCAAATTGCTCCAAAATCCACTCCAAAAAACAACCCAAGTACCACTAAGAACCATTATAGAAGTGTGATACTTTACCTTTGTCTATGTCCTGATAAACAACATCTGAAAAAGCAACAAGGTGTCAAAGTAGGGGTGAGTAATGAAACTCAGTAGGCTTTCCCCAAATGACTTTCCGACTCACGCCACTAGGATAGAATAAGTTAACGCATTTATATAAAACAATTTATATAAATCATTTAAAAAAAATTATCTCAAAACCAATATTATTTCTAAGAAAAATAGTTTTCCAAAAAAAACTTTTTTCCATGAAAATCAACCAAGAAAGTTCTTCAAAACCATTTAGTGAATCTCATTCCAATCCACAAACTCACACATCCACACATGCATGATTTGTTATGAAAGTTCCATGCTCATGAGTGGTTTTTTGTTGATCTACCAAGTCGTCACAAGGTAATTAATCTCATGTTCCATTACACCTTTGGCACCAAACACAAGATCATATTTCAATCAGGCCTCATAATGCAATATGAGCATACACCACCAAGTATTCCCAACAACAATGTAAATACAATCATTCCAAAACCATTTCAATACAAAAACCATTTCAAAAAAAAAATAAAATTCTTATTGAAAACCTTTTTCCATAAATTGAACCAAGCAACTATTTTAAAATCAGCATTTTAAAATCATTTATCAAACAACTCCACAATTTCACACAAATCCACAAACCATCACTAAAGAAGGTTTCTACTAACTTTGCATGCCAATTTCACAATCAATTTCAATCAATTTAAAACTAAGCCTTTGTATTCAAAATAGAGTTGAGAGTGAAGCAACCTACCTCGGAAATTCGGTGAAAACAATAAACAACATGAAAAACATCCACGAAACCGAGTAGAATCTACAAAACCCACCGTAGATATCTTCCCCTAATAACAAAAAAGAAAAATATAGTCATATTTGGCATCAAAAACCTGATATCTATCCATAACGGAACTAGATATAAGAAACCGGGAGATATGGAGAAGTATATCTAAAGAAAAGTGAGAAGAACTACAAAGAATGAGGACTTACTATGAGAATCTGGCTTCAACGCACCAAGAGAAGCCTTCGGATCGATAGGAGAAGCCTCTTTAGCCTTTGAGAGGAAGAAATCCCGAGCTAGGGTCGATTTGGAGGGAAAATGAGGGGTTAAAAATTAATCTCATCCTAAATCCAGTTTTTGTGGATCTAGTTTTTAAACCATGCACGGTTGGCTTGCATGGTTAGAAAATTGTGTGCTAGCCGTGAAAAATCTCATTGTCTCAAAGAACACAGTTTCTCCTAGGTTGTCACACAGTTTGGACAAACTGTGTGTCGTACATGCACCTTCCCCTTAGCCCCCATCTCAAAGTTCACGGTTTCCTATAGGTGTTTCTTGGTTTTTCTAAACCGTGCACCCTTAGAAAAGCCCCAAAAATATTCCAAACTCTCTCAAACTTCACCCAAACACTTTATGTACTTAAAGAACAAAAATAAATGGTTACCTGAAATAAGGGGTGCTACACAATTCAATCTCAAGATATGCATCGCATGCATATCTTAGGCAATGACTCAAGTGGTATTGTACTATATGATATCATTGTTTTAGTGTATTTCCAATAGTAACATCTCGAGTCTTAGACATGGAATGGTTATCCCTTGATTGAATGTAGTTTTTACCATTCTTTTTTCCATTATCATTCTTTTTTACTTTGAAATTCAAATCAACCCTTAACAGTTGAACCCTTCGCCAAGGTCTTCACCTTAGGCTTACTTCATAATTCACGTGATAGCAAAGCAGATTTCACTTCCTCTAAAGTCAAAGAATCTCTATCATACATCATAACATCAGAAATATTTTAATACGAACAATCCAAAGAAATCAATAATATTATTGTCTGGTCTTGAACATCAATTTTAACATTAATATTATCCAAATCAAGCAGAATTTTGTTAACCTCATCAAGATGTGCATGAATTGGGGTTTCGGGATGCATCTTGAAGTTATAAAGTTTTTTTATGCAAGCGGCCTATTAATGAAGTGGTCATGTATAATTTTTCAAGTTTAAACCATATTCCAACAGTGGGGGCTTCAAAAACAACCTCTCTTAAAGATATGTTAGCCAAAGATATCATAAGATAACTACTTGCGATTAATGTTAGTAGAGACATTAGTATAGGTGGTCATAGTCTATCCATTAATGGATTAATTAATTACAGGTTTCTTGGGTCCATGAAGTGCATCTTGTAATCTTTGTTGGACTAGTAACACTCTCGTCTTGAGTTTTCATAGATTAAAATCATTTTCATTGTCGAATTTATTGATTTCGTACTTATTAGATGTCATTAGTGTATACATGAGGCTTACTTATTAGATGTCATTAGTGTATACATGAGGCTTTGATACCAATTGTCAAAGACAACATTAATCGTGTGCCCTCATGTAATGATCAAGGATAGAGCTAACAATGTGTACATAATTATCAAGTACTTGGTCTTACCGGACCCAATTAAATCAGGTTGGGGTACCTGATAATCATTTTCAGGAAGAGTTCGGGTTCCATAGAGACTACCCAATTATTAATCAGGTAGGGTTCTAGTATTGGTGATAGAATATCCAAAAACCCGAACTCATTTCTTTTTTTTAATATTTTACTATTTTTTGTAATACCTTGGCTCAACCAGCTGAAGAAGGTCAGACAACCAAGAGGATATAGTGACATGACACACAACAGAGGGGAGAGGGGTCCCTAACATGGTGGGCTTCAAAATGGGTTGGGTGTGCAGAGGCTTATAAATCCCCACGCGGCCGATGTTGTCTTTGATATGGGACAACGCCCGTTATGTGAACACTATCCACATCAGAGATAGTGTCGAGCATGCAGGCTTTATAAGCCTCTGTGCGCCCTACCCCTTTCGAAGCCCTCCACGCCGGCGACACCCCCCCCTGCTGTGTGTCACACCGCTACAGGTTCTTTGCCAATGCCTTTAGCTACACATATCAAAAGTTTTAAAATAATAAAATAAAATAAACAAGTTTTGATATTTAAACCAATATTATTTTATTAATTAGATTCAAATTAGGGTAATAACTAAACAGATATAAATGATTTAATGTTCGAGTGAAGGTAGTTATAATATAATCAGGTTTGGGTTTAGGTACCCAAAAATTAGCAGGTACCCAACCCGTTGTTATCCCTAGACAAGGACACTGTATACACGACTGATTTCCAACACGTTCACAAAGTCAAGATTCTTAAGTCGAAAAATAAAAGAAGAGGTGAAGTGATAACGATTCAAAATGATCAGTGAAAAAAGTTAAGGAAAAACATTAAAAAACAACATAGATTTAACGTGGTTCAGGCCGATTTGGCCTTGTATCCATTAAAACAACACCACCCTACCTAGATTTTATTAATGTTGAAACAAAAAGTGAGTACAAGAGAAGCAATGAAGAACAAACAAAAAACTTAAAGAACACAAACAACATAGGAAAGAATAATTAAAGACTAGTTGGACATACTACTAGTCTGAAGATGCTCTCAACCAGCTTCAAGATCTAGAAATCACCAATGGAACAAAAAAAAAGAGGTCCTCGCAGGTACCGGCTTCAAATCTCCACAGGACTCGAGCTTCGGGATGAGCTTGGCACGATGACTGCAAGGTTATAGGCACAACACACATGAAAGGAAAACTCTATGTAATAATGAATGCAACTCACCAAAATGAAATGCAACCAGAAAATTGAACATATTAAACTAGATGTAATGACAGAAATATAAAGACATAAACAACACACATGCAAAACATAGTTTTATTTGAATAAAAAAACAAATAAGCATGAAAACACAAAATCATCTAAAAAATATAACAAAACATTAGGCAACGTTTATTTTGAATTTGAAAGATGAGTAAAATGATGTGCTGATCAATTTATCGCATGGCTAAATAAGTGCGAGTGGTTGAAACAAAAATGAGTAGTTTGGGATATCTTGAATTTATTATATCTTATTCATTTTGGAAAACTCACCTGCTATTGTTTTGATAGCTAGGGACCCTTTTTATTATTCTTTAAGAATCAAATGCGTGGCTAGAAAGAAAGTGACAGGTGTTTGGAATTGTAATTTTGTTAAATGCGGAGTTGAAAGTAGATTTGACAAAAAAAAGGCTCCATCCACCCCATGATGCACTACCTAAACATGCCCAGACCAGTCAAGAATGACATCATGTACTGAGTCGAGGGATATTCATGACATGGGGTTTGAATTGTATTCCTTTCAAAGATAGTTGCATGTTTAGAGAAATGATCATCAATATATTCTTTTAATTTAATGAGAAATAAATGAAGATTTATTGCACACTTTATATGAGTTATTTGGATAAATTATTGCTCAATTTATGAAGGATCAATGAACAATTTGGTTGATCTATAAAAGTTTAATGTTTGATATTTTACTTCATTGATACTCTATCTTATTAACAACTTTCAGCCATTGTTGTCCCTCCAAACACTACCTATAAATGTTGTTTAGTTTATCCATTCTCTTTTCCTAGCTATACATCCATCAGCTGCAATAGAAGAGCCAGATGTCTAGTATTTCTTTTTTGTTCCCATTCTTGTTTGTAAATGATTATTGCTATGAACTCCATTATTTTAGGTCTTTTCCAAAGATCAAACTGCACTAAAAAAATCACCATTCATCAACTACTGATCACACTACTCCTGGTATCCAACACTTTCAAGTTTCCTTTTCAATTACCTCCTATTGTACCCTTCCTGGACTAATTTGATTTTTCTTCCGACTCAATTTTATATTGCATTGAAGTGCGGGATCTGGAGGTGCCAAAGGGCTCGGATCCTAGGCAGTTGAAGTGTTGCGCCACGATGGAGGAAGTGCGAGGGCATGCTGGTGGAAAAGGAGGTGGCTGCTAAGAGTCATCGGGAGATGTTGGTGATGGGAGGTGAGGATTCTGCAGGAGGTGCCAGCGACAAGAGGTGCCGCTTGAAAAGGAGGTGTCGTAGATCTGAATCTAGAAGCAGGGCAGCCGCTAGGAGAGATAGGAGCTGGGAGGGGGGAAGCGTAGGGCAGGATCCGGGAGGGGTGGCAACGTAGGGAAAGAGCCAGTTTGGGAGTCCCGCATAGAAGGAGCAGCGGGCCGGGAGTTTGGTTCATCAGGAAGTCTGAACAGGAGGCGGGCCAGAAGAAATGCAGGGAGGCGGAGCTGAGCGATGCCGGGAATTTCTGGCTGGGATTGCGCCGTGGGGAGGGACACCGCTGGAGGGTCGTGGGAGCTGTAATGGGATGCTGCGATAGTAGTGTCGTCGGGTATAAGCGCCATGGGAGGAGGATCCTTGATCAGGAGGGGCGTCGTCTGGGAGAACCGTCGCGAGAGGTGGCTCTCGTCCGTCATCGAGCGCACCTGGGAGGGAGGCAGGCCTAGAGTCGCAATGGCTGGGATCAACGACGGGCGGCTGAAGCAGGGAACCGCGATGGGAAGGTGGACGTTGGGATAGTGGAGGGCCATGTAGCGCTCGGGAGGGAGGAGCAATGGCAGAGCTGGCCATGGAGCCCCCCCCCCTTATGGGGAAAACTTCAGTAAACCTGAGACTGGAATAAAAAAATAGATGGTAGGGAGGGGTTGGACTTATCAAAACTCCTTTGATACCATGTATAATGATTAAAGGAGGATGACCTGAACCCCCAAGGTGCTCTCTAAAGGAGGCATTGAGGTTCTTTTATAGTGAATGATTAAGACCACACCAGACCACGAGTCCGATGTGGGATGCAAACCCCAACAATTCTTAAGGTAGGATCTTCTCATGTATTCTCCTTGTGTTTCCCCTCTCGTGATTCTATCTTTTCTTACCCTAGAAGACATGAAGGTTATATCTAAGATCCATGGTTGTTCTTAAATTCCATTATAAGGTTATCTTATAAGAACCATCATTTGATTCTTGGATTCCTCAACTGTTTCATATTTCACTTATAATTTAACTGGAAAATCTAAAACTAATAAACTATGTTGGGTGGTCAAACTTTAATTGGATATAACCTTGCAATCCTTAATAAATATTTCATCTGAACTTTTTATCAATAAATAATCAATTTGGGATATTTTGACTCCAATTATATAAGTAATAAGATGTTACTTTCATTTCCTAAAGAGTGTATTTGCTGCCAGAAAATCACAACTGCAGGTAAAGTCTAAGATAGTTGATCTTTCAACATTTACTACACCCAAACCAAACCCTTCATAGCAATCTATGTGATCTCTAGAATTTGTTCCTACATTCCCATTTAATTCACTAACTACAAAAATCATCTCATTTTGTGGCAAACTCTGAATCAAAGTTTCTAAATTAATCCAAAAAGTAAACTTGTTGTACATCAAGACCTAATTGAGACGTACAAACACCAATGAAGCTGAAACTCTCAAAATGAGCTTCCTCAATCCCCACATCCACCCAGAGAGGTGTGAATACCCTTGCTCATTTAACACCTGGGGCATCGATGTAGGTTCCCTATCTCATTTAACACCACACTCGAGCAATGCATCACGTTGATGTCGGGCAATGACTTAGCATTAGCATATTGATACATTTGATCCAAGTAATGAAGGGGTTCGAAAAATCTTTATGTTGACTATAAACAATCTAACACAACCATGCTCCCTCCATCCGAGCTTGGGACATAAACATAAAGTGAGGAAATTATAATTATTTATTCTTTTTTTAAATTTACTAATAATATTTTTTTTATTTTATGATATTAGTTCCAAGTCCTTCAAACTAAAATTCTATGCATTCAGGATTATTATGATCATCATCTTCAAATCTAAAACTAAAGGTTTCATTCATCTAAAACTATAGACAATTGAGAAGCTTAATCCAATAATTGTCATATCAAAGATCATCACATCCCATAAGTAGCAAGGCACTTCTAGAAAAACAATAATAAAAGTTACATAATTGCATATGAAGAAACCAACAAGCCATTACTCGAGACACTAACAATCAGCATTGAAAATACCATGTACTAAACTATATGAGAATAAAATTGATTTCTGAAGTCGATGGTAAAGATCGTCACCATGCAACAAGGGCAGTGGAGTACAACAGAAAGATCCAACAATCAGTTCCTTCCGAGTGGAAGAGATCTACAGCTGTAAGTTTCCATGAAATCAGATTTTCTTGATGAGTTAAATATGGATGCATAGACTTCTTTATTAGCATGAGTGGGGGCCATATCTGAGGCCTTGAACCACTTCACAGAACCATTACTTGCACCATTTTCATAACCCCCACCATCATTCCTCAACTTCTTAGATTTCTTGTCCTTAGCCCTTGATTATTCCTCTTATATCTTTTCCCTCAATATCACAACCTCATCCCCACTCCCATTAAGCGTAATTTTATCCTCCTAAGAGAATCCCATATGACAAACATGGAAATCAGGGGATCAGATCTCCTTCAAGGCCTTAGCACTCAACACATGCCCACAACCCCACAACGCAAAAAAAAGTATACTTGCCATTCAATTCAAGCCGTGAAATGGGGCACTCAAACCGCACCCCAGAACCGTCGCAGTTGTTTGACTCCATCCCAGTAATCACCAAAAGCTGAATCCGGATCATATCCATGATCCCCTTAATATGAAAAAATTCCTTAGGAAAATTCTTCCCAAATAAACCCTGCACGAGTGACTCTTTATTTAATACGTTTCCAAGCCGGTCCAACACACAAGGATGCTTCAGGGGCTCAAAAGATAACACGCATGTCGTCCACATAGAATGACGCTTCTCATTAGGATCGACCTTATTAGGCTTCTTCATGGCGTACATGTTGAGGTAGCTATCGCGAGACTCCGCACCAGTGGCCCTGCCATCACCGCCATCGTCGTCGCAGATGCCGGGGGCACGAATCCGAAGAGTGATCGTCGATGAAGGCTCCAATCCTGATCGAAGAATCCTAGAGACTCCCCAGAGGGGCTTACCTAGGAACGTGAGGTACAAAGATGCGAGGGCTTGAGAGGGAAGTCAAGGGGGAAGACTGAGCATTTGAGCTCCCGAACGGTGTGAGTAGGGCTCATGGATGAGTTTTTTTTACTAATTTCTTTACCAAATATACCTATAATATGTATATTTTTCTCTAATTTCATTTTAGTAGGCTTCTGTTTAGGTCAGAGCATGACGTGGAAAAATTAGTATCAATACAACATGAAAAAAATCAAACGATGCTGACCAATCCGTGCAATGTCGATGATTTTTCATGGACGTGATCAGATTTAAAATTTATAAAATCCAACAAAAACTAATACGTGGAAGCGTTGGAAGTGGATGTCTGGGGTTGAACCCACTCGGAAGAGCTGGCGATAGCTGATGACCCAGTAATTAGATCCTGACATGTGGATTCCTCACTCGATTCTAAGAAGTTGGGGTTTTTAACTAAACAACTTGATTAAAGTTCAGTTGGTGGAGAAAGGGTTTGAGATCAATTTTGATAAGCCTTTACATAGGATAACCCTAAATCTAATAAGGGCGTGTCTATTGGCTTAGACTGTGTAGTCGTTCAAAGGCCTCCAATTTATCTTTGGATTGAAGGTCATCAGACTCAGGCTTATCAGACTCAGGAACTTTTGTGGAGCATATTGAACAAAGTATATAATTTTGTTGTGGCTCAATTGTTTTGTAAGAAAAAAATTGATGCTGTTGCCGAGTTTCACCCGCTCCTCAAAAGCCTTTATCAAGGTCTCCCATGTGGAATATGTAACGCCCCGAACCTAGTCACCTAGAGTCGGTGCATTATTACATAACATTGGCATGATCACAAGAAAGATCAAATCTCGATAGACTGATTGGTTTAGTAGCCTTGGAAACGCTATATATATTCATAAGTCTTACATTACATCAAAAAATGAAAAACTACTACAACAAAATATTGTCTCCATAATCCACACTCATATCCCCACATAATATCCCTGCAGGTCATTCATAATTTACTTCTTCACTTCCTGGGAAAAATAAAACATAGAAAAGGGGTGAGCTCAAATGCCCAGTAAGGATAACAATATAGCGGAAACTTTCATAAATAAGAATAAACATTTAAGGAAATGTATAACTAAAACAAAATCCTTTAAAACTTAAACTTTCAACATAGTATGGCATAAATAAAATGAAATAATTCCATTTACTTATTCACATGGATATTCTACTAAATCGAATAATCACATGCAAAATCAATAACCACTTTCATAATGATGGAATGCATAATGCCAGACTGTCATAACCATATAGCCAAGGCCTCGTGACAAGACTACAAATAAGATTTTGTCAAGGCCTTGTTCCAAGACACTAGTTTGTCTCATGAGACCAACCGATGCATCGAGGAGCTATAGCGGGCTCCACCCGTCACATATTAAGTCCAATGCATTCCCATATGAAAAGGTTTAAACATAACATAAACATCCGTATTAAAACTAGCATAAGAAATGTCAATACTTTCACCATAAACCATGAATGGTATAAAAATAGAACATCCACAGTCAAACAAATCACAAAACCTTCAATATAATATAGAATTTTTGTATCATAACAAATCAACTTTAAATAAGTGTAAAATCCATCAAAGGATGTTGACATAGATGAAATCAAAATTCTTTTTAAAGAAATATCTCTTTTTATTTTGAAATCATTTAAGATCCATATAAAATAAAACATTTTCTTTGAAAATATTCTTATAAGCTTGTAAGGGAAGCTTTTAAGATTTTATAATCGCGGAAAATAGCCGCACCCGCCGTATAAGTTAAAAAAACATTCTTACCTTAATTCTGTCGAAAAGGTTAAAAAGGACCTTGTTTTGAAAACGACGTAAAGATTCATTTATAAACCACTTATAAAAGTCAAAAAGGGTATAAATGACTTTAACTCATATTCTAGTAAATAGTAAAAATGTTTTGAAATACATTTTTAAGAAACATGAATGTGGATGATAAAGAGATCCCAGTAGATTATTACGTATAAACAACCTCGGATAATGAAGAGATTGTGAAATAACCCTTAACTTGTACTTTTCCTTGGTTGGGGTAGGTTAACCTCCTGTATAATGGTGAAATAATTGTTATTAAATTATAAAAGAATCATATATATTAATATGATATCATATACGAACTTTTAATATTGATTTGATAATAATATCTTAGTATTATCGTTGTTTCGGGTGTTAACTTACTTGTTTTATTTTATATGTTTTGTTATGTAAGCCATATTTTTAAAGGATAGGTTTTATATTATTCATATCCAGAATGATATCAAGTCCTTAAACATAATTTTTAAATCATCAAATGATAATTATACTTTAATGGATACGATGGAGAATGAATCTCATCGCGTTCGTGGAGACGGTAGTCCGTACGTACGCACGAGCGACAATATCAATATTTTGATATTAAAATAATATATAAATGGTTGTTATATCATATATACAGAATCATTAACATGTTTTATTTATTATTTACATGATTTACATATCATTATTATACCCATTCAAATAATAATATATTGAATAACAATTACACCACGACGTGGAGACGGTAAGCCGTACGTACGCACGTATGGTGACATGTTATTCAAAGGGTGGATAGAATAATGAATATGGTTGTACCATATTTATAATAACATCACAGTATATGTGAGATACTGGAGTTATTATTTTATAATGGTAAGAACAAAGAAAGAAGAAGTGGAAGAAGAAAGGAACTTGAAAAGGGGTGGTGAAAACATTACCTCTTCTTCGGGTTCTTCCTTTTGATTTGATCAAAAGGGATCCTTAGGTTGGCTTTCTGATCAAAATAAGGCCTCTAGGTTGTAGTGAGGGATGTTGGGAGAGTATTTGGGCAGAGTTTGGCCGAACCAAAAGGCTTTGAAGGTGTGAATAAATGAGAAGGAGGAGTGCCCTTTTATAAGAGTGGTGAGGGGCACCTTTTGAAAAGCTAGAAATATTAATTTATAATAAATTCATATTCGGTTTCTAATGGCTCAAAAGTTGATTATTCAAAGGTTAAGGTGGGGATAGGTCGAAAGCCACTCAACCAATAGAATTTAGACAGGTTTGGGTACTTATATTAACCTTATCTTTAAGTATTAACTCTAAGTTAATTAGTTTCACTTTTACAATGTCTGTTTGTATTTTTATATAATATGTTTAATAAACTTACTATATACATCCAAGAAACCCCCAAGTGGTCCATTAATGATTAAACTATCATTATATAAGTCTCCTGGCCGAACCTTATATTTTTAGGAATTTAATATCAATTAATAATATAATATTTGTTTTAAGAACTAGTTTATGTCAATTTTGACACTATTCAATAGTTGATTTTTTTGAAACTCATAACAGACTGATTACTTCTAACAAAGTTAATTAAATCAATACTAATATATCATATTATCCTATAAAATTATTTTAATTCATTAAAAGTTTCATATTATATTTATTTGGGTATTTATAATATCAATTATTTTAATTGTTCACTATTATAGTAATTAATTCATCATCATTGTGTCATAAATAAATTAGATTATTTAATGTCTAAAAATTATAAATAAAATATCACTATGTAGGAAATCTTTTTATATTTCTAATGAATATTTATAGTCTAAAATCAAACATATATAACCCTATGTAAAAATTGTTTTTCTAAACGATATATGCTTGTGTCATTTTTGTATTCATTTTAACTTAATTAAAATAAAGTGTCCCTATCACCTAAAAGTGGCACCATGGGGTCCCAAAATCGACCCAAAGATGCCTATGGTCGAACATGTATCAACCAATAAGGCTAGGACACGTTTTAGGGTAATTTAGTATTATTATAATATTATATTTTAACCCTTATTTACTGGATTTACCCTTAACCATGGTAAATAAAATATTTACCGCAGTAATTATTCAAATTGTCTAAAAATAAAAGTTACCTATTTACACAATTTGGACATCCTGATTCCAAATATGGAATCCATTTTTCTAAATTCAAAACACAGAAGTGGCAGAAATTAATTTAAAATTAATTCCCGCTGTTAAAACAAAAAGCGTGTTTTTAAGAGATAATAACTATCAAAAGATTGACACTTGTTTATGTTCGGTTTAATTGTAAAATTATGTCCAATGACCAACATTATATTAAATGGTAAAAATATATTCTAAATATACTTTAAAACCACTCAAATTCATAATTTATCACTATGAATTATTTTGATTAAAAAAGTTGTTTTTAATTAAAATTTAGTAATTTTCACTATTCATCAAAATATGAAAGTTATCCGAAAAGTACCAAAATTTCACTTTAGGCTAAATTCGATATTCCGAATCCAAAAATGAAGTCCATTTTAAAATATAAAATATATATAATTTCAAAAAGTAGGTATTAATATTCATAACGGCTAGTTTGATTGGTTATGGTGTGTTAGAACTCGGTGTTGCGTACAACACACGCTATCACATTATTCAAAGAGAAGCGTACCGTAGAAAATTGGGGTGTTACATTCTCCCCTCCTTCAAATAATTTTGTCCTCGAAATTTCTAGAATACTTATCACATGAAAAGACTCGGGTGGTTCTTCATCATAAGTTCCTCGGGTTCCCACGTTACCTCTTCCATCTTATGGTTTCTCCACAAAACTTTTACCAGACGCGTCGTCCGGTTTCTCATTACTTGTTCTCTTGTATCAAGAATCCTGACGGGCTCTTCGCAATAAGACAGATCGGGTTCCAGTTCTAATTCCTCGTAAGTGAGTACATGCGTTGGGTCAGGCATGTATTTCCTCAACAAAGATACGTGGAACACATCGTGAACTTTGGAGAGACTTGGCGGCATTGCCAATCGGTAAGCTACAACCCCAATTCATTCTAGAATTTCAAAAGGTCCGATGTACCTGGGACTCAATTTACCTTTCTTACCAAAACGTATGACTCCCTTCCATGGAGATACCTTCAGAAAAACATGATCACCGACTTGAAATTCCAAATCCTTCCTTCGATTATCGGCATAGCTCTTCTGCCTACTTTGAGCTGCTTTGATGTGATTTTGGATTACCTTCACCTTTTCCACCGTTTCCTCCACCAGTTCTGGGCCTACAAGTTTTCTTTCACCGACGTCATCCCAACAGGTTGGTGTACGACATCTCTTTCCGTATAACGCTTCATATGGTGCCATCTGAATACTCGAATGGAAGCTATTGTTATAGGAAAATTCTACCAGAGGTAAATATTGATTCCACATACCCTTAAAGTCAAGTGAGAAATATCTCAACATGTCTTCTAAGGTTTGAATAGTTCATTCTGATTGACCATCTGTCTGAGGGTGGTAAGCAGTGCTCAAAAGAAGTTCAGTATCCAGGGATTTCTGAAGGCTTTTCCAAAATCTTGAAGTAAAACGGGGATCACGATCAGAAACAATCGATAGGGGTACTCCATGAAGTCTCACAACTTCATTAATATATAGTCTCGCTAGACGTTCCAGGGGTATATCTTCTCTTATAGCAAGAAAATGTGCTGACTTGGTAAGACGATCAACAATAACCCATATTGCATCGTTCCTTCTAGGAGTCTTTGGTAGCCCCATGACAAAGTCCATCGTAATATTGTCCCATTTCCACTCCGGTATGGGAAGAGGTTGCATGACTCCTCCAGGCTGTTGCCTTCCAGCTTTTACTTGCTGAAAAACCATACATCTTGACACAAAATCAGCAATCTCACTCTTCATGTTGTCCCACCAAAAATGTTCCTTCAAATCTCTATACATTTTGGTGCTCCCAGGGTGTATAGAGAAATTGGAACTATGAGAATCTTCCAGCAATTCCCTTTTTAGATCAGGTATATCGGGAACACAAAGTCTCTTCCCAAATTTCAAAATTCCATCTTCATATACAAAGTCTCTCAATCTCCCATCATTCACAGATTTAATCTTCTTTTGAAATTCTTCATCATCGGCCTGAGAACTCTTAATCCTTTCTAGTAAAGATGGTTTGGCAACCATTTGAAAAAGCATTGATGTTTCACCTTCCCTGGTTATTCCCGTGTCCATCTTCACTAGATCCAAGAAAATTGGATCCCTTTCAATTCTCATATTGTTCAAAACTCCATGGTCTTTTCTACTCAAAGCATCTGCCACCTTGTTTTCTTTCCCCGGGTGGTAGTGTATCGTGCAATCATAATCCTTGAGTAATTCAAGCCATCTCCTTTGCCTCATGTTGAGTTCTTTTTGTTAGAAAATATACTTCAAACTCTTGTGATCAGTATAAATCTCACATTTTTCACCATAGAGGTAGTGGCTCCATATCTTTAAAGCAAAGATCACAGCTGCTAACTCGAGATCATGAGTAGGATAGTTTTGTTCATGAATTTTCAACTGTCTTGATGCATAGGCAATAACTCTATCATTCTGCATAAGGACACAACCAAGTCCTTTCTTCGATGCATCACTATAAATAACGAACCCATCATTCCCCGATGGTAGAGTCAATATAGGAGCATTGACTAATCTTTTTTTCAATTCTTCGAAACATTCTTCACACTCTTTTGTCCAAACAAATTTAACCCCATTACGTGTGAGCTTCGTTAATGGGTTAGCCAATTGGGCAAAATTATGGACGAAACGTCGATAATAACCTGCCAAACCAATAAAACTGCGTACCTCAGTTATACTCGTAGGTGCTGGCCATTCTTGGATTGCCTTGGTCTTAGAAGGATCAACAGAGATTCCATCTTTAGAGACAATATGGCCAAGAAAAGAAATCTCCTGAAGCCAGAATTCACACTTGCTAAACTTCCCTTATAATTCATGCCTCCTTAGAGTCTTCAAGATAATGCGCAAGTGATTTTCATGATCTTCTTAGGTTTTGGAGTATACCAAGATATCATCAATAAATACCACCACAAATTCATCGAGATACTCATTGAAAACTCTATTCATCAGATCCATGAATACAGAGGGTGCATTAGTCAATCCAAAAGGCATTACAGTAAACTCGTAATGCCCGTACCTGGTTCGAAATGTTGTCTTCGGAATGTCTTCCTTATTTACACACAACTGATGGTATCCAGATCGAAGGTCAATCTTTTTAAATTATTGAGCACCATGAAGTTGGTCAAATAAATCATCAATGCGAGGTAGGGGATACTTGTTCTTTATCGTTATAGCATTGATCTCCCTGTAGTCGATACATAACCTCATAGATCCATCTTTCTTTTTAACAAAAAGAACAGGGGCTCCCCATGGAGAAACACTAGGGAGAATAAATCCTTTATTACTCAATTCCTCTAGTTGTTTCTTTAGTTAAACTAATTCTACAGTGGCCATTCTATAAGGGGTCTTCGATATAGGCCTTGATCTAGGAATTAAATCAATGGAAAACTCAACTTCTCGTTCTGGAGGATGTCCAGGTAAATCTTCCGGAAATACATCTACAAATTCTTTCACAATAGGTACATCCTCTATTTGAACATTCCTTCCCTCACCAACAGTTATTTCATTCTCTTCCTCCCCAATAATTGAATTAAGTTGAGCTACATGGGGTGTATCTAAATAAGAATTAGGTGGTGACGATTCTGCTCTAAAGATAAGGTGTTCCTTATCATTATCATCAAGAATCGTAACCTCTTTCTTCTTACAATAAATTTTCGCATCATAGTCCGAAAGCCAGTCCATACCGAGGATTATATCAAACTCAATCATAGGTATGACGATGAGACCAGCAGATAAAGAACATTTATGTGCTCTAATGGGGACTGATTCGCAAAACTTTTTTGCAATGATACATCCCTTAGGAGTTTTAACTGAAAACTCCCTTGTTAAATAAAATTGGAAATATCTAATTTTCTTAGCAAACTGGGAAGATATGAAACAATGCGATGATCCAGAATCAAATAATGCATTTTCTAAACTTGAGGAAACCATTAAATTACCTGCCACCACGTCTTTCGGAGCTTCTACCTCAGCAGTAGTGATAGCATAAGCTTGGCCTTGATCCCTTGGCCTTTTCTGAGGTAAGTTCTCCTGACGCTTAGGACATTGATTTGCATAATGCCCCATCTCCCTGCAATTATAGCACTGAACGTTGGTGGTTTCATTCTTCCCTTTGCAATCACGAGCTTGGTGGCCTTTTTCACCACACTTGTAACAGACTCTCATTCCCTTCAAGCAAATACCGGGGTGTTTCTTCCCACATTTACCACAGGATGGATATTCAACCTTTCCCTTCTTCCCCTTATTTCCATTAGCAGATTGATCAGTAGGTATCTTCTTCTCTTGCTTTTCTTTAAAGTCATAAGACTTATAGAATTCCTTTTCGGTCTTGATAGCACATGAGACAATGTCTTCGTATGACGAGAAGGATTGTGAGACTAATGCTCGACGGAGAAATGGTTTTAACCCATCAAAGAAATGATCAATCATACTTCTTTGGTTATGTATATAATCACCAGCGTACCTTGCTAACCTTGTAAATTTAGCCTCATACTTTGTGACATTCTCATCCTCCTTCTGTCTCAGACTTAGAAATTGCCTTTCCATATCTGCTCGATGGTCACGAGGAAAGTATTTTTCTAAAAACAGATCTTTGAACTCCCTCCATTCCATATTTGATACTTCATCATCTTCCTTCGTATTTTGAATCAATGACCACCATTGATCAGCATCTCCAGTGAGGCGGTAAACTGCCATGATAACTTTTTCCCTTTCACTGCTCCCCAAAGCCTGAAATATTTTCTCTAGGGAAAATATCCATTGCTCAGCTACTAAAGGATTTGTACTCCCATTAAACGTTGGTGGTTGTTGCCTCATGAATCGATCTAACATTGATCCTCCACGCTGCGGATCAGGGTGCTCCATACGGGTAAGGTTATTATTCATAACCTGAGTAAGTTGTCCCAGTATGGTGATTAGCTGATCAGCACCAGTTGCATCAATAGCTCCACTATAATTATCTTGAGCAGGAGGGAAATCCCTACATGGAGTGCGTGCATTGATACGGTTTCCATTTCTTCCACTAGGCGCCATTTCTAAACAATGGCATAAACTAGATCAGTTTATGAATCAAAATACTTATAAAACACTTAACATAAATTGAACTATTTATGGATATAATCCATAATCATAAAAATGTTTTCTTTGAGGAAGTATATACTCATAAACCCTTCATAATGATTTGTGAAGAAAATGATAGTTATCCTAAGCATATCCCCCGGTAGTGTCGTAACCAAGAGTGTAGCAAGGCCCGTTGTCGTGCACCAGTTCCCGTTCGAGTCTAGCTCAAAGCGGTGTTTTCAGGTTTTACCCCTAGGTACATTTGTGCCAGAGCTGCCTCTAACTGCTCGTATCCAGACAGGGATGTATTGCTCAGAAAACTCACAAAATCTCTACAATACCAAAATTCTAGGAAGTTCTTCTATACTAATCCTCAAAGTTCATCTTAGGTCTACGTGCTCTAATCAGAGTTTATCTAAATCTAGCTTCCAAGGTTTGTACTAAACTTCCTCTGATACCAACTGTAACGCCCCGAACCTAGTCACCCAGAGTCGGTGCATTATTACATAACATTGGCATGATCACAAGAAAGATCAAATCTCGAAAGACCGATTGGTTTAGTAGCCTTGGAAACACTAGATATATTCATAAGTCTTACATTACATCATAAAATGAAAAACTACTACAACAAAATATTGTCTCCATAATCCACACTCATATCCCCACATAATATCCCTGCAGGTCATTCATAATTTACTTCTTCACTTCTTGGTAAAAATAAAACATAGAAAAGGGGTGAGCTCAAATGCCCAGTAAGGATAACAATATAGCGGAAACTTTCATAAATAAGAATAAACATTTAAGGCAATGTATAACTAAAACAAAAGCCTTTCAAACATAAAGTTTCAACATAGTATGGCATAAATAAAATGAAATAATTCCATTTACTTATTCACATGGATATTCTACTAAATCGAATAATCACATGCAAAATCAATAACCACTTTCATAATGATGGAATGCATAATGCCAGACTGTCATAACCACATAGCCAAGGCCTCGTGCCAAGACTACAAATAAGATTTTGTCAAGGCCTTGTGCCAAGACACTAGTTTGTCTCATGAGACCTACCGATGCATCGAGGAGCTATAGCGGGCTCCACCCGTCACATATTAAGTCCAATGCATTCCCATATGAAAAGGTTTAAACATAACATAAACATCGTATTAAAACTAGCATACGAAATGTCAATACTTTCACCATAAACCATGAATGGTATAAAAATAGAACATCCACAGTCAAACAAATCACAAAACCTTCAATATAATATAGAAGTTTTGTATCATAACAAATCAACATTAAATAAGCGTAAAATCCATCAAAGGATGTTGACATAGATGAAATCAAAATTCTTTTTAAAGAAATATCTCTTTTTATTTTGAAATCATTTAAGATCCATATAAAATAAAACATTTTCTTTGAAAATATTCTTATAAGCTTGTAAGGGAATCTTTGAAGATTTTATAATCGCGGAAAATAGCCGCACCCGCCGTATAAGTTAAAAAAACATTCTTACCTTAATTCTGTCGAAAAGGTTAAAAAGGACCTTGTTTTGAAAACGATGTAAAGATTCATTTATAAACAACTTATAAAAGTAAAAAAGGGTATAAATGACTTTAACTCATATTCTAGTAAATAGTAAAAATGTTTTGAAATACATTTTTAAGAAACATGGATGTGGATGATAAAGAGATCCCAGTAGATTATTACGTATAAACAACCTCGGATAATGAAGAGATTGTGAAATAACCCTTACCTTGTACTTTTCCTTGGTTGGGGTAGGTTAACCTCCTGTATAATGGTCAAATAATTGTTATTAAATTATAAAAGAATCATATATATTAATATGATATCATATACGATCTTTTAATATTTATTTGATAATAATATCTTAGTATTATCGTTGTTTCGGGTGTTAACTTACTTGTTTTATTTTATATGTTTTGTTATGTAAGCCATCTTTGTAATGGATAGGTTGTATATTATTCATATCCAGAATGATATCAAGTCCTTAAACATAATTTTTAAATCATCAAATGATAATTATACTTTAATAGATACGATGGAGAATGAATCTCATCGCGTTCGTGGAGACGGTAGTCCGTACGTACGCACGAGCGACAATATCATTATTTTGATATTAAAATAATATATAAATGATTTTTATATCATATATACAGAATCATTAACATGTCTTATTTATTATTTACTTGATTTACATATCATTATTATACCCATCCAAATAATAATATATTGAATAACAATTACACCACGAACGTGGAGACGGTAAGCCGTACGTACGCACGTATGGTGACATGTTATTCAAAGGGTGGATAGAATACTGAATATGGTTGTAACATATTTATAATAACATCACATTATATGTGTGATACTGGAGTTATTATTTTAGAATGGTAAGAACAAAGAAAGAAGAAGTGGAAGAAGAAAGGAACTTGAAAAGGGGTGGTGAAAACATTACCTCTTCTTCGGGTTCTTCCTTTTGATTTGATCAAAAGGGCTCCTTAGGTTGGCTTTCTGATCAAACTAAGGCCTCTAGGTTGTAGTGAGGGATGTTGGGAGAGTATTTGGGTAGAGTTTGGCCGAACAAAAAGGATTTGAATGTGTGAAGAAATGATAAGGAGGAGTGCCCTTTTATAAGAGGGGTGAGGGGCACCTTTGGAAAAGTTAGAAATATTAATTTATAATAAATTCATATTCGGTTTCTAATGGCTCCAAAGTTAATTATTCAAAGGTTAAGGTGGGGATAGGTCGAAAAAAACTCAACCAATAGAATTTAGATAGGTTTGGGTACTTATATTAACCTTATCTTTAAGTATTAACTCTAAGTTAATTAGTTTCACTTTTACAATGTCTCTTTGTATTTTTATATAATATGTTTAATAAACATACTATATACATCCAAGATACCCCCAAGTGGTCCATTAATGATTAACCTATCATTATATAAGTCTCTTGGCCCAACCTTAGATTTTTAGGAATTTAATATCAATTAATAATATAATATTTGTTTTAAGAACTATTTTATGTCAATTTTGACACTATTCAATAGTTTATTTTTGTGAAACTCATAAGAGACTTATTACTTCGAAAAAAGTTAATTAAATCAATACTAATATATCATATTATCCTATAAAATTATTTTAATTCATTAAAAGTTTCATATTATATTTATTTGGGTATTTATAATATCAATTATTTTAATTTTTCACTATTATAGTAATTAATTCATCATCATTGTGTCATAAATAAATTAGATTATTTAATGTCTAAAAATTATAAATAAAACATCACTATGTAGGAAATATTTTTATCTTTCTAATGAATATTTATAATCTAAAATCAAACATATATAACCCTATGTAAAAATTGTTTTTCTAAACGATATATGCTTGTGTCATTTTTGTATTCATTTTAACTTAATTAAAATAAAGTGTCCCTATCACCTACAAGTGGCACCATGGGGTCCCAAAATAGACCCAAAGATGCCTATGGTCAAACATGTATCAACCAATAAGGCTAGGACACGTTTTAGGGTAATTTAGTATTATTATAATATTATTTTTTAACCCTTATTTACTGGATTTACCCTTAACCATGGTAAATAAAATATTTACCGCAATAATTATTCAAAATGTCTAAAAATAAAAGTTACCTATTTACACAATTTGGACATCCTGATTCCAAATATGGAATCCATTTTTCTAAATTCAAAACACAGAAGTGGCAGAAATTAATTTAAAATTAATTCCCGTTGTTAAAACAAAAAGCGTGTTTTTAAGAGATAATAACTATCAAAAGATTGACATTTGTTTATGTTCGTTTTAATTGTAAAATTATGTCCAATGACTAACATTATATTAAATGGTAAAAATATATTCTAAATATACTTTAAAACCACTCAAATTAATAATTTATCACTATTAATTATTTTGATTAAAAAATTTGTTTTTAATTAAAATTTAGTAATTTTCACTATTCATCAAAATATGAAAGTTATCCGAAAAGTACCAAAATATCACTTTAGGCTAAATTCAATATTCTGAATCCAAAAATGAAGTCCATTTTAAAATATAAAATATATATAATTTCAAAAAGTAGGTATTACTATTCATAACGGCTAGTTTGATTGGTTATGGTGTGTTAGAACTCGGTGTTGCATACAACACACGTTATCACATCATTCAAAGAGAATCGTACCGTAGAAGCTTGGGGTGTTACAGAATAGTTGGGTGATGTCAATATTGGGTAATGGAACAGCACACCGCTTCTCTCCTTCACTACATTATGAGAGGTACTCTCCATGTCCTCTTACCTTGGATACTTTGGCATACAACCTACCGGCTTCGATAACAAATGTTGGTTTTTGAATTTAAAAATGACATTTTCATAACAGGAGAAAATGGAGGAAAGAAAATGGAGAAAGAGTTCACTAAAAAACTCTTTGTTTCATCAAAATATGTTCACTTCAATTACAGTGAGAATAGATCATATTTACACAGGAAAGAGAATAAAAGGTCAAACAAAAAATAGGGTCAAGTCAAAAATTCTCAATCAAAGATTTAGACTTCTTTATTTAGGTGTCATAAATAATGTCAACTTATTGACGTCTTCCCATACCCATTATTAGGAGTCATTATTTGAAACCATTTATTATAGGTCAACTACGAGACTACGTCTTGATTACCAAATAACAATATACATTGGATAAGTGAGTATTAATGTGGATATGCCTCTTGATCTTCTCAAAAGTTGTTATTAAGTATCTCCAAGAGGGCTTGAATCATTGGTGTGCATATGTTCTTGAGAAGGTGAGCGTTAAATAGAAAAACATTCTCTAGTGGGTTCGCGGTCACATCCACATGCATTATTTCACAGTCGACTATGATGACTATTACAGTGATTTGCAAAGTTATTTATAAGAAAAATGTCGTGTTGTAAAACATCTCTGAGGCATTCAATTGTAAGTCTTTGGGACTGTATACATTAAATTCATTTTAAGAAACATGGTAGATTGGCATTCAAACCTTGGTACATTCCCCACTACTCATTTAGTGTATGGTAGCAGATTCACAATGGTATATTTTCTCATTATGATTAGTAAGGGAGAATAATGTTTAATGGCTCTGGACATCCAGACTTGGACTGAGTTGGGTCCAAATAATCAATCAGGCCACGTTGGCTTGCCAATTTGAGCCCTATAATGGAATTATTTAAGTTGTGTGGCTTGATTTTAATGAGTTTTCTTTAGTAATAAAATAGGTATTCCAACTCCATCCTACACATCCTCTTGCAATATGCAATCACTTAATTAGTGTTGTCACGAATCCTATACAGGAAATTTGTAGTTTTATGATGTATATAAGATTCATTTATTTTGAGTCCATTAAAGGTATGAAACAACTATTTTCCTTTATATTGTTTCGAGTATAACCACGGAAAATGATTTTATAAATACATTTTTTCTATACATGTATCAAAGAATAAGAAAACTGAATTGTGGAGCACAAGGCTGAGTTATTCCTGGCACCTACACTAACCATGCACCTCTGGAGACCATTCATGTGATTATAAAAGGTGACGCATGGGGTATCTTTCACTTGTTTGTTAATGAACACCTTGTTTATTCCCCTCTCAGTCATCCTCAAATATATGTGTGTGCACGCATGCGCACTCATGAAAGATGATTTTTAAGGGAACAAGTAATAGTTATATAAGTTTTTGGAAAATCTAAATTGGGGAATAATTAAATCTTCATTAATAAACACATGATCCAAGATAATACTACTTTGCATGTTACCTTTTGGAACTACACGTAAAGGCTCTGGTGATGCATGGAAAGTGTGGGTGATGAGCGAAAAGTACTAGACTTCTGTGGTGATGAGAGAAAATCTAGCAATGTCAGTGCCTAGAAGTGAGAGGAACATTGAGTTGCAAGATTATTACATGGATTCCTATAGTGACTATTTTTTGGACTATTGCTGTGATTTGCAAGATTATTTAAGAAAAAATATCATGCTCATGTATGAAATCTTTGAGGCATTCAATTCTAAGTCTTTCTCAGTTTCTGAGAGACCTTCAAGGGTCTCGGGGTCCCTACTAAGTATTGTTATACTCACCCCTGTACGGGCTTCCCCTGCACCTATTGTGTCTTGTGCATATGAAATACAGCTTGACTGAGACTTGGGGAACCAAGGATAGATGGTACTCGAAAGGGATCGATAGACGTGGTGATCTACAGTGATGTCAGACAGTGAGTTGTACCTACCCTTCAGGTAGGATCCTCGGCGGATGATCTTCAGAGCTTGTATTTTCTTTCCTTTTTTTGTATGTTTCTTTCAGTTGGGCTTGTATATTGGCCCCTTTACTTTCAGTACTTTTACTCTTAGTAGTGTTGCCTTATGTTCTTCTTTGTGTGTGTACACTCCCTATGCGCGTACAGGTTTAAAGGCAATGTCTTCCCTTTTTGGGTTACGCCTTTCTGGTGCTAGTCACTAACCCCAGCCCATTGGAAGTCGGGCTTGGGGTACTCACAGAATGAGCCCCGGGAGACAGGTCGTGACATCATTTATGTATTTATATTCATTTCATAACAAGTTTTAAATAATATGAGAATGTCATCTCTCAAATAATGGAACATTCACATTAAATTTTATCTCATTTTATTTTTTAAAGTTTCATTAATAATTATTCCATCATATCCTATGAAAAATCTCAAACATAACCAAAACGATTTTACGTAGAACTGTCACCCCAATTAAGTGCAAAAAAAACTTCATTGAATGATGGACACTTGACTCGCATGTGACAATACTTGAAAATATTATCATGTAATATAATTACACAATGTTGCTCTCACTTTTGGGTACTGACATTGCCATAACCCTTCACAACTAGATCATGATAAACCACATCAACCCTATCTTACATAAAATTGTCCAATCAATTGGGAATATCACCTCAGAAGTTTGGCACTTTTCACTCATCACCCACACTTTTCATTCATCACTAGATCCTTTACATGTAATTTATAAAGGTGGCATGGAAAGTAGTTTTACCCGGGATCACGTGTTTGATAATGAAGACTTAGTTCTTCCCCAACTTTGTTATCCCAACAACCTATATAACTAGGAATTGTTCCATTAAAAAATCATCTTTCATGAGCACGCACGTGCACACACATATATTTGAGGATGACTGGGAGGGGAATAAATAAGATGTTCATTAACAAATAAGTGATTTATGGTAAAACAACCACATGCGTCACCTTTTAGAATCACATGAATGGTCTCCAGAGGTGCATGGTTAGTTTAGGTGCTGGGAATAACTCAGACTTGTGCTCCACAGATTGGTTTTCTTATTCTTTGATACATGGAGAGAAAACCATATATTTATAAAAGCATTTGCAGCGGTTATACGTAAAACAAATACAAAGGAAAATTATTGTTTTGTACATTTAATGGACTCAAAAGGAATGGATCTCTTATACACCATAAAAGTAACAACCAATTTCCATTATAGGATTGGTGACAACACTGATGAAGTGATTGCGTATTGCAAGGAGGATGTGTAGAATGAAGTTGGGGTACCTATTTTATTACTAAAGAAAACTCGGTAAAATCAAACCACACAACTTACAAAATTCCATCATAGGGCTCATATCGGTAAGACAACGTGGCCAGATTGATTATTTGGACCAAGTCTAGTCCAAGTATGGATGGCCAGACCCATTTAACATTCTTATCCGTTACTAAGAATAATGAGAAAATATACCATTGCAGATCTTCTACCATACACTAAATGAGTATTGGGGAACATACCAAGGTTTGGAAGCCAATCTACCATGTTACTTCAAATGAACATGATGTATGTAGTCCCCAAAGACTTACAAATGAATGTCTCGGATATTTTGTACAACACAACATTTTCCCCATAAATAACCTTGCAAATCACAGCAATATTCATCATAGTCAGCCATGAAATAATGCATATGGATGTGACCATGAACCCACTAGAGAATTCTTCTCTATCTAATGTTCACCTTTTTGAGAACATACCCACACCAACGCTTCAAATCCTCCAGGAAAGACTGGCCGAAAACTTTGATAAGATCAAAATTCATATCCACATTCATGCTCACTGATCTAGTGAATATTGTTAGTTGGTAATCAAGACGTGGGTTCATATTTGACCAATAATAAATGGTGTCAAATAATGACTCCTAATAATTTCCTTGAGAAGGGTTAATGACTCTTTTATTTAGATGTTATCAATAACACCAATTTATTAACGCTGTCTAATTCTCATTGTTAGTAGTTATTATCTGACACCATTTATTATTGTTCAACTACAAGACTACGTCTTGATTACCAAATAACAATATACATTGAATCCACGAGCATGAATGTGTATATCGGTCTTTATCATCTCAAAGTTGTTGACCAGTCTCTCCTAGAGGGCTTGAAGCGTCGGCGTGTGTGTGTTCTTGAGAAGGTGAGCATTAGATAGAGAAGACTCTAGTGAGTTCATGGTCACATCCACACGCATATTTCATGACTGACTATGATGATTATTGTTGTTATTTGCATGGTTATTTTAAAGGAAAATGTCGTGTTGTACGACATCTTTGAGGCATTCAATTGTAAGTCTTTGGGGACTGTATGCATCATATTCATTTGAAAGAACATGGTAGATTGTCTTTCAAACCTTAGTATGTTCCTTAGTACTCATTTAGTGTATGGTAGTAGATTTTCAATGGTATATTTTCTCATAATTATTAGTAATTGAGAAGAATGTTAAATGGGTCTCGCCATCCAGACTTGGACTGGACTGGGTTCAAATAATCAATTAGGCCAGGTTGGCTTGCCGATTTGAGCCATATAACGTAATTATGTAAGTTGTGTGCCTTGATTTTAACGAGTTTGCTTTAGTAATAAAATAGGTACTCCAACTTCATCCTACACATCCTCCTTGCAATACGCAATCACTTCATCGATGTTATCACCAATCTAGTACTAAAAATTGGTGGTTACTTTTATGATGTATAAGAGATCTATTTCTTTTGAGTCCATTAAAGGTAAAAAACAACTATTTTCCTCTGTATTTGTTTCGAGTATAACCACTAAAATGCTTTTATAAATATATGGTTTACTCCCAATTTAACAAAGAATAAAAAAACTGATCTGTAGAACACAAAGCTGAGTTATTCCTGGCTCCTACAATAACCATGCACCTATGGAGACCATTCATGGGATTTGAAAAGGCGGCGTGTGAGGTAGTTTTACTACAAATCACTTGTTTGTTAATGAACACCTTGTTCATTCCCCTCTCAATCATCCTCAAATATATATGTGTGTGTGTGCGTGCACGTGTGTGCTCATGAAAGATGATTTTTTAATGGAACAAGTCATAGTTATATAATTTTTTAGGATAACTAAGTTGGGGAAGAATTGCATCTTCATTAACAAACACGTGATCCAGGGTAAAACTACTTTTCATGTCACCATTCTAAATTACACGTAAAGGCTCTGGTAATGCATGAAAAGTGTGGATGATGACTGAAAAGTGTTAGACTTCTAAGATGATATTACCAATTGATTAGATGATTTCTTGTAAAATAAGGTTGATGTGGATTATCATGATCTGGTTGTGAAAGGTTCTCGCATTTTCGGTGCCCAAAAGTGATAGAAATATTTAGTTTTGTTTATATTTTATTTTATTTCTACTTTTTTAGGTGAATACACAAAAATTTTCTATTTGGTTAACAAAATGCTCTATTTAAGGGACTCTATAACTAAAACATTATTTTAAATGTTTTGAAGATTTATTCTTCTAAATATTTCTCAATCATATACATGTTTTCAAAATGGATTTATGGATTTATTTATATGAACATGAGTTTTTTAAAATGTTAATTTATTTATAAAGTTTCAATGTGGTATGGGACACATTGATTCAATAATATTTTGTTTTAATTGGGGTTTAAAAAGATTTTATTACTTCAACG
Organism: Viscum album; assembly: GCA_963277665.1. Taxonomy (NCBI): domain Eukaryota; kingdom Viridiplantae; phylum Streptophyta; class Magnoliopsida; order Santalales; family Viscaceae; genus Viscum; species Viscum album. The sequence continues at coordinate 1,126,145,454 of OY728121.1, forward strand.
ACATGGAATGCTTTTTTAACTTACATGATATGAGCTATTTATAACACTTTTCATAAAAATTTATTAATTTAATTTTTATTTATAAGTTATAATAAATCATTTAGAGGAAAATATTTTCACTATTACATGCCTTGTTTTTATATTTTAAAATGATTTTTACAAGAAAAGGGTATGTTGACATCCGAAAGTGTTTTTCTTATGGGTTTAAAAGAGTTTTCAAGGGTTTTATTCATGAATTATTCCTTGGAAATTATAAAAAATGGTTTGAGCCCCATTATAGCTCATGGGTGTTCCCGATATAGCCTATACGAAGGGTTGATCTCCATTATAGCTCATGAAAGATGGGTGTTCCGGATATAACTTATAAGAAGGGTGTGCCCCATTATAAATCCCTAATGCATTGGGTACTCTGATGGTCGAAGTCAGTCATATGGGTATTCCAATTGTAGGATTGAATTTAATGGTGATATGGTAATGATTTCCCAAGGAACCAATATGATTTTTATATACAAGCTAATGAGATTTTACGAAATGGGTTTTAAATGGTTTTCATGTTTTCACTAGACTAACGATTCTCTTTATTTATGTCCCTTACTGAGGTTTTTGTGCTCATACCATGTTTTTAAAAAAAATTCTAAGGGATTAAAGATTTTCAAGGACAAATAATATGTTGTGATAAAATTATTTAATATTGATATTAAAAAAAGTCATGTTTTATTTTTAAAGGGTTCACCTTTTGGTGAAAAAAATGGATACTGAGTATAAGTATCAACTTGTAATATATGGATCTACTATGTAATAGTTATTCCTAATTCTCTAAAACTATAGAGATTAAAGATATTTGGGAATGAAAGAAAATAAATTCTAGTAAAAATGTAATATAATAAGTCATATTTAAGGTCGTGTTGTTATAGTTGGTATCAGAGAAGGGTTTGGAAAAAATTAGAGATTATGATGTTTTCTTAAGAGTTAGGGATTTCATAATGAGTTTATAATTTTATGGTTTATCATAAGTTTAATGTCTTATAAACCCCTTTTGTGGATTTATTTTATGAAATTTTGTGGTGACTAATGGTGTTTTTGGAGAAATTCGTTTTTGAGGTAATTATAGGTTATTAATTTTTGAGAATAAAAATTATAGTTATGAGATAAACATTGAGGTTAAGACATGTTATGGTTATTTTTGGGGATTTTATCATATTTTTAGAGTTTTATATGAATTATATTGTTTTTATAAAATGACAACCTATTGGAAGGGTGACAACCCGTCATGTCCGGTAAGGTCGCGGGTTCCAAAACCATAATTGAAGGGCGATAAGGCTGCATCTTCTACCACTAGCCTACATGAAGTCCCTATTAGTATGAATTTTTATTTTTAAAATGATGTTATGGATTAATATTAATGATATTTTGGGGAAATATATTTTATCAAATAGATAACCATAGTATTGAAAAATGGTTTGGTTATTAATTTATTAATTTTATTTCGGAAGACATTCACTATTTTTGGAAACCTATATGATCAGGTTGAATAGAATACTATGTGATATAATTTTAAGTAAAGAATATATGATTTTATTGTAGACTTATGGTAATTCATGTTATTTTTGGAAATGAATAACCTATCTTGGAGAAAATGTGATTAGGGTAATTACTTTTTGGTCTGAGCCGTTGAGAGGGATTGATGTCATTTGGAGATAAATGTGAAAAATTATATTGGAAAATTATGTTATCAAATCCTTCTAAAGTTTGTGTTTTAATCTAAGTTTGGATTTTTTTTGAGGTATTTTAAGGAAAATTATTTTTCAATTGTTCTATATTGAACTTTTGGTATTACTATCGAATTTTGAAGATTAAAAGTAGTTTTTCATCATAAAATGGTAGATTATTTATGGACAATTATCTTATATTATACTAAACATTTTGGTTTTATTAAATTTTTCAAGACATGATAAATATATAACTAATATTTTTTTGATTATTTGATTCTATATAAGTGGTTCATAGTGCATTAGGCATGAACAATTAATCGTAAATACTCATCATTTGGAGAAAAAAGGACTTGGTAGTGGAATTTTATTAACAGATTAAACTCTACATGTCATGTAATTATTATTCATTTTTTTATTAGTCTAGGTTGTAAAATAATTCATCAAATGAATGAAAATGATCTTGACACAAAAATGTTATATGATTACTTTTTCTTACTATTAAATAAATGAAATTTTAACCAATTACATATTTAAGGTTTTATGATTGTTAACATTATACTGACCATGTTTTCTATCACTCTCCATTAGAAAAAAATGTTTATATTTGTCTTCCATGTTAATTTCTTCCAATATGGAACCCTAGTATGTGATATCTCAGATGACCATTGTACTTCCATTTAATTCTTTTAAAGTGTAAGTTTTATTAATAATTTTTTTAATGTGGGATTTCAATAAAGGTAGTTTAAAAATGCAAACCCCTAGTTTTCAATACCTAATTAAAAATTATGAGGATTAAATTGACCAAAGGGAGAGAATGTAACATCCGGATTATTTAAAATCTAAATACTCTCTTCGATAGCGTACACGATATGCCACATCAAAATTAAATGATAAAATAAATATTATTATTTAAATATTTACATTAAACTAGGTGTTAGAATGGTGGGAAATGAGTAGTATGAACTAAATTATGAAAATATGGTTTATAAATGTATAAATAGTTAATTCATTGGTGGCCGATTAATTATCAATGAATGTAAAACCCTTTTTAAAATAAAAATAAATTTTTTTTCGAAAAAACTATTTAAATATCATCAATTATTTATTCAAATACATTTTAAAATAACATTTTTGGATTATGTGAATGTAATGTATGTATAATATATTCAATATAATGTTTTAAATTCATCTTACATGATTTATATACTTGATATAAGAACAAATTCAATTTTAAGGATAAAAGATGTATTTTTCTAAAAAGGCACATTTGCCACCTTTTGATGGCTGACCTGATTTAAATCTAGTTTTTGAAACATTTATAAATATATTTGAAAAAATAAAATTATTCTTTGACTGAAGATTATCAACATTTACTTTGGATTAGTTTTTGGTACGTTTTCAATATGTTTTATTTTTTGATAAATATTGAAAAATAGTGAATTTTAATTAAAAAATTCATTTTTATATAATTTATTTATATAGATAAAATATTGTCTAAATAGTTTTTAAAGTATAATTAGTTCAATTATACATAAATAATAACAATTTAGGTCATTGGAATCAATTTCACATTGAAATTAGATGTAAAAACATTTCAATCTTTTGAATGTTTCACTTTAAAAAAATGCCTTTTAATTTTGTGTGGGGGATTAGTTTTAAATATAGTTTTTTCAAAGTATATGTGTTGAATTATGTAAAATGGATTCAATTTTTAGAATCACAAGTTTAAAATTAGATTTTATGTTTAATTTAATTTTTATTTATAAAAAACTTACGTTGTGAAAGAAAAAATTTACCATGGTATAGGAAAAAAATGAAACATGTTAAAGTAAAAGGGGGTAAATGATTAAAATCACTAAAAAAATAAAACATTTAAATGTTTTATAGATGTGTATTTAACCTATCAATCCAATAAAATATTAATATCAAGCCAAAGTTGTTGAATTTAATTCCACATTAAATTTATTGGCTTTAAATATATTTTTTTTTGTTATTTAATGACTTAAACCCACCTCTCATTAAGTATAAATACCACCCTCAGTGCCACATTTCGACCAAAAAACCATTTCACCTCCAAAATTATATACTCAAACCTCTACTTTTATCAAGATCCCCCACCCAATTTTTCATTTACTCCCCAAAACATCCCTCAACCCATGACCTCTCTCCACTATCCGTGCATCCCCGACCTCGACCTCCTACCCCAGTCTCCACCTCCTGGCCCCTACCTCCCTCCCCCCACTTTCTTTCCTCAACCTTTGCGTCTGCATCTCCATCTACCAATGGCTCCACATTCACCTCCGCTTACATAGCCACCTCCTTCTCCTCTTGGCCTCTACCTCCCATCCTCCACCTCATGGCCTCAAAAGGTATTCCTATTATCATAACTTATTCATTTTTTTCATTTCTTTTAATCATGTTTAATTAATTAAAATTTTTTAGGTGAATCCCACCTGATCATGGTGGAATTCATCTCGGATCAAGGGTCTATCTATTATATTGTATAAATGATGATGTTGTGTGTATCCTGCAAACCATTTTTATTTATTTTCATGGAAGGTGCCCAAGGTATGTTGTGTGTCAGGGTTTTTGAGATTTTAGGGTGAAATTTTGGGACACACTATTATTGTTATTTGTTAATTTAGGATTATAGAATTTTGGGTTAATTTTTAAGAAATTTATTTCATTGGTTTGTCTTAGGTATTAGTTATTACTTTGTTGTAGTTCTTATAAAATTGTGATTATTTAGTGATAGAATTTGGTTTGTTAATTTTTAGTTGATTCTTGAAGTTTTTTTAGATTGTGAAATATCACATGTGGTCTTGGTATGTGATCTTGAAATTTTTGAAGAAAAATGCATAGGAAACATTATGACTCACTGTGATGAGGTATGTGGTTGTTTCATACTATTAATTTATCTTGATAATGGTATGCGTATAATATTATATATATGTCGAAGGGTGAAGTTGATAGTTAAAAAACCTCAATAGTGATTGACATTCATATTCACTAATTAATAATATATTTTGTGTTCTCTAAAATAGAGTATTGTGTGCGACATAATTACCATGATTTGAAGGATATTTTGAGTTTACAATGATGTTTTGGGTGATATTATAGGATTTATTATGAAAATATTTATAAAAATAGTTATTTAAATGAGAAACTTATGAAATTTCATAAGTTTGGAATATGAATATATTATAATTATGTTTTTTATAAATTTTATTTTAACTGAATGGTTTAGAAATAATATGTAGTTTTTAAGGGAGAATTGTATTATGGAAATTGGGTCTCATTTAATTTTAAATCATATTTAAAATGGTTCTGCAAAATTTTTTAGGTGAAAATGAAGAGAGAGAATTATGATTATGGGATTTTTTGATGATAATGGCTAAAGAAAATGAATGTTTTAGAAATGTGGAGAAAAAATGTAAAGTTATTTTCTAAAAATGTATTTTCACTAGGTCTATTAATGGATTGTTTGGGGTTAAAATAAACTAGATATGACTTTTAAAGTATTTATAAAAAAGGTGCATGAATTTTATTTTAAGGAAATGATAATGGAGAATATTTCTCATATATTGTCTACTATAATTGACCACAAGTAGATGATTTATTTTTTAAAATCTATACTTATGTGTACTCAATTTATTAAGGGAATCCTTCTATGAATTCATTGGATTCGAGAAAATGCATGATATTATGAAATAGTTAATATTAAAACTTATCTTAGGTGATGTGTTTCAAAGAATTGGGTATGTTATCTCCAATATTCATTATATGAAAGTGTTTATCTTTATTAAAACAGATTATTTTAGAATATATATTCATTTTTAAAATACTAAAGGAATTATAAATATTTTAATTAACATATAATTGATCACATGGGAATAATTCATTATTGTCATAAGGGAATCAACTTTTCTCATTTAAACATGAATAAACTATAAGTCAATGACCTAAACATAACTTCAGGTTAAGAGTGTGATTTGGTGGCAATGCAGTGGTTGGATCGATTATGTGAGAGGATATAAATTGAGCTAAAAAACTAATGGTTTAGGTTTTAACCATATGTTTTTTTATAAATAAAATGGTTTTCATATGGTTTAAAGTGAGTGATGTTTTATTTAAAAAACATATTCTGTAATTGGATATCTTTGAAATACATTCCTAATTAACTTTATTCCTTCATTTAGATGTTTTATTAAAATGTGTTTGTAAATTAACTCAACCATTTTCCTTATTTATCCTTTATGTTTTTTCTTCTAAACCAATGTATTCTAAAATATGAGTTATAACACTTTATTAAAATAGTGATTAATGAAGTTGGTTTCCAAACGTTCTTTTAAGTGATGGGAACTTATAACATAAAAAATAATTTACTTACGTGTTCTATAGGAGATACATTTATCCTAAAAGATGATGTATTAAATTAATGAAGTGGTGATTTAAAATATATTAGTCTAGATTATCATTTATGACCAAATTTTTTTTGATAAATAATACATTATAACCTTTTACTTCTAATTATTGGAAATGTTTCTATATTTTATTCCAAACACAACAACCATTCGGTAGTTTTTACCACATTTGTGTCGTATATAAAATGTGTTATATTTTAGTTCCTAACATTACTATAACATCATATGATATCCACCTAGTATGTCATAAGGATTTAAAATGGCATACCCATTCTTTATATGGATTGATATTGTCATCTTTGATTGTAGTATTTTTATATTTTATTTATGGATAATTTAATAGATTTTTCATGTTTCCACATCATGGTTATTATTATCATACTAGCATGGTGTTATAATAGTTCATATTGAGAATGTTCAATATGAATTACTTTTATTGAATGTTTATTTACTTTATCATGGACCCAGTATACTATTTTCCCATAGGATACGTTTATAGCTTTCATATAAAACAAGTCTATAGGTATAATGTGATTTTTTTTACTGTTTTATATAGAGAACATTGTGTGGGTTTTTCTTTTGGTTGATTCTTGATGTTTAGGGATCTTGGGTCCCATTGAGGCCGGTTCTATCTACTGCTGTCATGGGGAGTAGGTTCTTCATGGGTTTCATGTATGTTTTATTCGGTTTCAATTCTTTTCTTTTTATTTAATTTAGGGGTTTGGGGGGTTTTGAATTTTGGGTGTTTTTGTAGAGTATTTTGGACCTCAGTGTAATAAAAATGAGTTGACTAGAACCCAAATTAATGAAATTTTCCCATTTAATATAAATAAAAATATGATAAAATGAATCTAATAAAATGTCCCAAACAAACATGTATCGAACAAAACCGAACTAAGATAAAACTTGATCCAAAATAATTATATACCATTAATAGAAATATTAACTGTTAATTAATAGGAATATACTATTTGAAAATATCATATAGAAACTTGGATATTTTCCCCCATTTATTACAGGAACTTTATTGGAACCATGGGGAATTGTGGTTCTTATATATTGAGTGGTGACTTGTTCAATCACAGGATATAGGTATGTTATAGTTTTTATTTTATTTTCATTATCTCATCATAAACATAGGCCTTTTACCACTTTATACAGATAGAGGGTAGTTATATTCTACAAAGGGGGCTATAAGGGCATTAGAGGCAGCAACACATTTTTCTTTGTATGAGATAGAGATCGGGGTAGTTGAGGGATTAATAGTGTGTTTCATTTTTGTCGGCTTTTATACTGTGTTGCTTCAGTTTATTTTATTTTCCTTCCGCATGGATTTCTGACAAATGGTTGGGTCATTCTTAAATTTTTTATATTTTCTACGACTGTTTTTTTTAATTTTTTGTTGGAGAAAATGTTCCTAAGTGGTGATTCCCAAACTGAAGCTCATTAGAGATTCCAATAGAAAACTGACCTTGAATGATCAAATCACCAAACAAATTTATGGTCTAAACAACTAAACCCAACAAAATTTAATGGGGATAAAAATAAAAAATACCTCCAAAAAAAGACATTCAAGAAGAATCTACTTTTACACTAGATCATTATGGTGGAGGGGGATCACATCAAACAACATAAGACATAAACCCTTATGTGGTAATTTCCGTAAAATCCCACCATGTTGTCCCTTAAAAAGGGACTATAAAATAATTACTAAGACAATTATGGTTTTATAAAATACATATTTTGAATACCATGGAACCATTAAAATTGAGCTTCTTTCAGCTAAAACCAAATGGAAATCATTGCACAATTGAAAGCTGAGGACCTTACATGAATTGGTTATTTTAAAAACTGTCCAAAACTGATTTTAAAAAAAATACCACCTGTTTTATAACCAAAACACTATTAAGTATTTCATAATAAGTAAAACACTTCTCTTTTTGAAACTATTTTCAAATCCATTACAATTTTGAAATATAGACAACTAGGGTAAAATCCCAAACACACCACAAAATTCAATTTGGAAATACCCAGTCTCCATTAATATAACACAATAAAAACAAACTATTTTTATTTTAGATAAAAGAGAGATCAAAAAACCTCAGGGGGTATATTTTAATATAGGCCCAAAGAATCACCAATAAAAAACTCAACAGTCCTAGGGAGGAGATAACCACAACTATCTAACTCCTTGAATGGAGCCTCTTGGGAATCCTTTGAAGATAAAAAATAAGCTACTTGGTTGCCTTCACATCATTTATGTAATAGATCAATATCTGGGGTGAGAAAGGTATTTTTCATTGTAGATGTGTAATTTCCCATGGTGTAGAACATAAACCTTTTAGGGAGCTCAATATAATCCTTTAATACATCTCAATATCCTCCAATAAAATTTGTTTATAATAAAAAATTTGAGGACTGGTAAAAATGGCCTTTGCCTCTGCCCTGAGATAATTAACATCCCCATAAAAATAACTAAAATCAAGAATAATCGATCCTATGTTGTCATGAACAATACCACTCTCCGTATATTACCTTGTTTGCATGAACCGTCAATATTTAGTTTAAGGGAAGGAAGGGTCCAACTCACTCAATGACTCACGACCTGAGGTCTGAAGATACTTGTGGAGTGCTTAGTAGAAATTAAATTCCTAAGAGATAGAGATTCATCCCACTGGTTCTGAATACCAACTAGGTACATCACCAAACACATAGTTCTAACCACTACTGTCATTATTAAGAGATTGAAATTATGCCAGTATTAGTTCCTTGCTTCCTAGGTACTCCACCAACCCATATCAAGCATGAGTGAATGAGCCATAGCCTCTTATTTATTATTATTAGTACCATCAAACCACTATTGAAGGAACTCCTTAATGGACATAACAAATGGGTTATAGCCAAAGAAGTCCCCCAAAACTCTCCACACATTTCATTCTCATTCACATTGAAAGAAAATATGTAAAATAGATTCCTCATTCTGAGACTTGTATCGAGAGAATATGGAAGCTAGGTGAATCCCAATATGTTGGACTGACAAGTCAGTGGGAAGAGCGTGATTATCAATCCTCGATAATAGAACATTAAGTTTTGATGGGATTTTTTTTTCACCAAAGAACTCCTCCCCACCTGTCACTGGCCTATTGTAACATTGTCAACTTCCTATAAGCCTTCACAGTAAAGGTACCCAAAGCTATTCCTATGAAAATACAAGGAGTAATCTATATTAATATCCTCAAAGTCTTTCCTCTGAGAGGGATTAATAATAGTATGGATAAATGAGGGGTAAGAGCTAGCCTATTTTAAGTAAATATTAGGAACCAAGCCCATTGGGGTGCTCGTCAGCCATAGTTGAGACTGCCTCTTACTACTAGGGCGTTTTCATGAGACTGTCTCGTCTTCTCTTTGTATTAAAGTCTTTAGAATTTTGAAATTTAAAAAAACGAGGGGGGGGGGGGGTGGAGACCTTGACCCCGATTGGGTCTTCTTTTAAGAAAAAGGGGGGTAGGATGTGTTTTTTCAAAAGAGAAAACATTTAAAAAATGGGGGAAGGAAGACCCCAATGGGTCTTCTTCCATGCAGAGTGCGCCGCACCCCCCCCCCCCCCCACAGAACCCTAGCGATTGTCCCTCCCTTCTCCCGTCGCGTCTAGACTAGCAGTGCCCCGCGCCTCCCTCCGAGATCATCATCGCCGCATCGGCCTGCTGCACCGACTCCGCCTCACCGTCATGGCCGCAAGCACCACCCCACCTCCCTCGTGGCTCGCCAGAGCCACACCATCCCGGTGGACCCTGCCGCCACCATCTCGACTGGACCACACTGCCACCGTCTCGGCCGAACCACACCATTGCCACTGTCTCGGTCGAAGGATTTCGTTGTCGACGTCTTGGCCAGAGGATGTCTCCATCGGCATTCCAGATCAGTGATCCACCGCCCCTATCTGATTACGCCTTGCTGGAGGAGTCCATCGTCGCCTCTGTTTGGTCACACCTCGCTGGTGGATGATGTCGCCGCGGGTGTGTTGCTGGACTGGGTGGTCACGCCGTTGTCACGCCGCGGTAACGCCACAATTTGGATCTACCCTAGTAAAACACCATCGCGACACTTAGTAGTGCTACCAGACTCATTCCCCAGCCGGAGGTAACCCCTATATTTTGATTTAATTAATTTAGTTTTTTAAATAAAATTAATTAGAATTAATTTTGGTGTTTAAGATCAAGGAGAATCTGAAACATTAATTTAATTAAGATTAAATTAAATTAGTGGTTTAATTTAATTTTTGTAATTAAAATTAAATTAAACAAATGGAACTGATAAATAAATTGAGTGATTTTATTTAAATTCAATTAATTTATTAGAACACCATTGCACAATTTAAATTTATTTCAATTTAATTTTAATTGCGCTTTATTTATACCGATTATTTTTGAGCAAGTGACCAACCCGTGCATTCTGGTTTTATTTATTTAATTATTCATTCAATGTGTGTGATAATTATAATAATTAATTAGATAAATAATGATCTGCAAATCGTCTTTTAATTCAAATATGTATAAGGTCATGTGCGTCCAATGCACTAGATGTATTTTGTACCCCTAGACCCCCTCGCCTGTGTACGAGTATATTTGTTAAAAAAATGACGATCATATTTGAAGATGTGGACCCAACCAAGTTGAGGTGGAAATCTAGATTGGAGCCGAGCACTATGCACTGAGGGAAAAATCCAATACGAGCCAGGTTTCGAATCAGGTATGAAAGCCCCTTGGTCAAGATTGATCTGTTATGGATCGATCATAGTTTAATTCTCAAGACCAATTGGATTGCGTGATTTAACTTTATAAATTGTTTATTGTTTTATACGAGTGCATAATTATTGCTTGATCACATATAATAGTAAACAAGATAAAAATGCATAAATATGTGACGAATTTATTTTAATTTCATGTTTAGTTATGAGCACGACTATCTAGTTTGAACATATAAATAGAAAAGTATTATATTAATCAATAAATATCAAAATCTCTCAAAGATATATTAAGTCTTATTGCCTTCCATTACTCACATTTGAACAAAACCGGGTGTTTGGGTTGCTCGTCAGGCATAGTTGAGAGTGAATCTTACTACCGTGGCGTTTTCATTAGAGAACTAGGTTGAGTTAACTAAATTGAGTAGTCGAGGATTATCCATAGCTAACTTTCTATCACTTTAGAGGCAATATGTTGAGAGAATCTGGATCACATTCAAAAAGTTGGGACTTTACTCTACAATACAAGGAACCACGAGTCGAGTGGTTGTCTAGTCTAGGGCCTAATTGGAAACCCTCTGAGTAGTGGTGTAGCCATAACTTGTAGACTATGAGAGAGGTTTTGAAGATCCTTGGCACTAGAGTACCCAAGAGACAGAGTATTCCGAATCTAATAGTGAGGGATATTAAAATTCGCTAAAATAGTGGGAGACATTAAAATGATATGATAATTAATTAATCATAAATGTCAAAAGGTAATCAAGATATAGTACTAACTGCTAATGTTTAGCTGGTGTAGATTTAAAATGGAAATCACCAACACCATAGGTACATTATCACCGTGATCAATTTTGGATAAAGAAAATAACTTGACCAGTAATAACTTCCACGAGTGGTATAAGAGCTTGTGCATAGTAATATACCAAGAAAGGAAGTTATATGTGTTGGAATCCTCAGTTCTTGCTGAGCCTCCCCAGGGAGCAAGTAAGGCGAAAAATGATAGATGGAAAAAGCATATAGAGGATGCACTTAATGTTCAATGCAACATGTTATCATCTATGTCCAGCCAATTGTATAAAATGCATGATGATGAGGATGACTATAAGATGCTTTAACATCTCAAAGAATTATATCAGGAGAGGGCCAGGCAGGAAAGGTATGAGATCTCAAGTGCCCTATATAAGTGAAGGCTAGCAGAAGGGCACCAAAATAGTCCTCGTGTACTCAAGATGATTGGGTATATTGAGAGGATTGAAGCCCTTGGGTTCAAATTAAACCAAGATCTAGCAGTAGATCTCATTCTTTTATCTTTACTGCCAAGCTTCATTACTTTTATTTTCAATTATAACATGAATGATATGACAAAGTTTCTCTAGGATCTTTTGGATTTAGTTATCTAATCTAAAAAGGATATTAAAAATACCAATTCATCTATCATTATAGTGAACAAAAGAAACAAGGGCAAGGAAAATGGGTCTAAGGTCAAGCCAAGGCCAAAGACACCAATGCATCATCCTGCAAAGAAGCCAAAGATTCAGAGGTAGAGTAATGAGTAGGAATCTGTCTTCTTCGGATGTGGCAAGAAAGGCCACTAGAAGAAGAATTAAAGAGATGGGAAGAGGCAGCAAAATGATTCTTCTACTTCAGGTATTTTTTTTCATTGAATGCAATCTATATTTATCTACAAGTTTGGTACTGGATACGGCATGTGGCTCACACATTTTTATTCATATACAGGAACCAAGTAGGTTCAAGAAGATTTCAAAAGGTTAAGTGGATCTCCAAGTTGTAAATTGTGCAAATAGGGAAGCCTTGAAAGTGGGAGACTATCACTTAACCTTGTCAAGTGGTTTGGTTCTAGTTTTAAAAAATTGCTATTATGTACCGTATGTAACTAGGAACATAATCTCTATGTCGATTTTAGACACTATGGGATTTTATTTCATGTTTGGAAGTAATGTTGTCTCTTTTATAGGGATAACATCTGTTATGGTATGTCACATCTTAACAATGGTTTATACAGGCTGGAACTCGAGAACCCCTTAATGGAAATCAATAAAAACCCATCCAACACCACTCATATATCACCCACCTATGGAACTTAGGGCTAGGTCATGTAAATGAGAAGTGATTATGAAGATTACATCAAGAAGGGTATTTAGACTCGGTATAGTTAGAACCCTTGGATGTATGTCAAACTTGTTTACAAGGAAAAATGACCAAAGCACCTTTCTCGGGGAAGGGATAAAGAGCCAATACAGCACTGTAATTAATACATACTGATGTATGTCTTCCATTTCTAGTAGAGGAAAGGGGTGGTTTTTCATACTTCATTACTTTTACTGATGAATATAGTAGGTATGGATATATCTACTTAATGTGGTATAAGTCTAATTCCTCTTAGATATTTAAGGAATGCCAAAATGAAGTAGAAAACCAACTTGGTAAGAAGATAAAAGAACTCTGCTCAGACCAAGGCAGTGAATATCTTAACCAAGCTTTCATTGATCACTTGAAAAAGTGTGTGATGGTATCCCAACTCACTCCTACTTATACACCACAATGGAATGGTGTTAGTGAAAGGAGGAATATGACCTTTCTTGAAATGGTGAGAACAATGATGAGTCATGACACTCTTTTATTATCCTTTTGGGGATACGCTTTGCAGACAACATCATATACCCTTAACCGAGTACCAACTAAAGCTCCAGATGGGATTCCATATGAGTTATGATATGGAAGGAAACCTAGTCTGACACACATATGTGTATGGGGGTGCAAGGAATTTGTCAAGAATTTACCAAGTGACAAATTAGCATCCATAACCACGAATTGCATCTTTATAGGTTATCCTGAGAAAATCAAAGGATATTACCTATATAAACCTTTAGATGGAAAAGTTATTGTGGCAAGACATGTTGTATTTCTAGAAAGGGAAGACTTGGAAGTAGTGGTAGAAATATTGACTCGATGAAGTTAATGCTCCAGATGAACAAGAGTTGTAAGATGAAAAATCTAAACAAGATAAAGTGGAAGAAGTTGTTCCTGAGATACAAATACTACGTAGGTCTACACAAGAGGTTAGAGAACCAAAGAATTATGGTTTTCTTGTCACCGAGTCACGTGACACATTAGTCAATGAGGATGATGAACCTCTAACCTACAAGGAAGTAGTATAAGGCAAACAAGCTGCTAAATGGGAAGAAGCCATGCATTATGAGGTGGAGTCCATGTACCAAAATCAAGTTTGGATTTTGGTAGACCCTCCAACTGATGTAAATCCCATTGGATGCAAATCTATATTCAAAAAGAAGATGGTCATGAATAGTGATGTTAATACCTTTAAAGTAATATTGGTTTCTAAGGGTTTTAGGCAACGTCAAGGCGTAGACTATGATGAAACCTTATCACCAGTAGCAATGCTTAAATCCATCAGAATATTTCTTGCAATTGCATCCTTTCATGATTATAAAATTTGGCAAATGGATGTCAAAACTTCTTTTTTATATGGGAAGTTGGTTGAAGATTTCTATATGACTCAACCTGAAAGGGTTCATCAAGTCAAAGAACGCCAATAGGGTATGAAAGCTGCAGAGATCCATTTATGGGTTGAAGCAAGCATCATAGTCATGGAATGTTTATTTTAATGAGGCCAAAAGAGAATTTGGTTTTCTCAAAAATGAAATTGAGTATTGTGTCTATAAAAAGATTTAAGGGAATTACAACATTTTCCTAGTGTTATATGTTGATGACATATTATTTATGGGAAATGAGGTGTAAGTCTTAAAGTTAGTTTTGACTTGGTTAAACGAATGCTTCTCCATGAAAGACTTAGGTGAAGCAGCCTACATTTTAGGGATCAAGATCTATTGAGATAGATCTCAAAGGTTGCTTTGGCTATGTCAAAGTACATATATTGAGAAGGTACTCAAAAGGTACTATATGGAACAATCCAAGACAAGATTGTTTCCTACGTCACATGGTATAAATCTCTCCAAGAAAATGTGTCCACAAACATAGGAGGAGATTGAAAAAATGAGTAGAATCCCTTATGCCTCGGAAGTGGGTTCTATCATGTATGTCATTCTATGTACTAGGTTTGATATCATGTTTTCTTTAAGCATGGTGGGTAGATATCAAGCCAATCTAGGAGAGCTATATTGGGTAGCTATTAAAACTATCCTAAAGTATGTGAGGCGTACAAAGGATATGTTCCTGCTGTATGGAGGAGATGAGGAACTAGTAGTGAGAGGATACAATGATGCTAGTTTCCAAACAGATCATGATGATCTGAAATTGCAGTCAGGCTACATGTTTTTCTAGAATGGTGGTGTAGTGAGCTGGAGAAGCTCAAAGCAAGTTGTTGCTGTTGATTCTACAATAGAGTTCAAATATATTACAGCATACGACGCGCCAAAGGAAGCGGTCTGCATACGTATCTTTATCTTAGACTTTGGTGTTGTGCCTAGCAGTGCAGACCATGTTCAAATATATTGCGATAATAGTGTTGCAGTGGTGTTTTCCCAAGAGCCCAGGTCTCACTAGAGGACAAAGCATATTCTTCAGAAGTTTCATCTCTTGAGGTATTTTACTCAAATAGGTGAGGTCACATTTAGTAGAGTAGCCACAGAGGACAACATGGAAGACCCCCTGACTAAAGTAATTTCTCAGGAGAAGCATGATTCTCATGTGAGAGTTGGCGGATTGAGACTTGTTAGCAGTTGACTCTAGTGCAAGTGGGAGTGTTGAAAGTGGGTGACCTAGACCCAACATGTGTTCTACTTTGATTACCACTACATGTATGCAGTTTTTTATATATACATGTGTTTATCCTTCCATAATAGTGTAGATACTTTTTCATCCACTTTATTTATGGAAATGTCCTTAGATTACATGTCGTATCAAGGGGTTATAGCAGATCCTAGGCTATAATGAGAACCTCAAGATGACATGACAGTAATCTTGAAGTAATGTCTTATGGTCCAGTTATATCATTCTAAAATGACACAGATGATGTGCAACTATCAATTGTTGGGGGCTCATAAGCATTGATACTTCTTCTCATGAAGTTCGCACTTGATGATCTCTAATAGTGGAGATCATGAGGACTGACCCGCATAATAGGAACATCATGTGTTTCAGGTGTCATTGGTCATTCCTATCTATGGACATGTGTAATGTTCTCTAGGAATGAGATCATTATCAATGTATGTCATGTAATTGCATACTTTGATGCAAGGCGAAAACCAGGACAATGAAGTCGTGGCAAGGTACATTGTGTTTGGTACATCATTGGTTACATGACATTGACTGAATGATCAAGATAGGATTTGTCTCTTACAAGTTGAGGAAGAGATATCTTGGGCCTGATTGATTAGGATGGTAACACCTTCATTAAATCCATGGCCATGGTAGTGGAAGGTAAGACCGTCCAGATAGATCAAAAAATAAAATAAAGCAAGATAAATGATGATGACACTAGTGTTCATTCTGTTTTATTGAGATATTGATGATTAAGATATTATATTACATAGACCATGTTCATAGGAAGTTAGTCGTTGCTTTGACATTACCTTATCTATATAGGGTCCATGATGGGTTGTTAGACCCCGCTCTTGGTCGGTGAATATTATTCACTGCTATTGAGATAAGGGCCTAGAGGGTCACACACTAAAGTGCTTTGAGAATCTACCCTATTCTGGGGAATCAGAATATAGAACTTTGTGGGTCCCACCACGGGATCCGAGTACTATCCAAGTTCTATGGATCACCAAGTAATAAATAAATTATTTTAATTATTCAAGTTTTAAATAATTCAATGAGTTTATTTATAACATTTATTTATGAGTGATTTAGTAAATATAAGGACAAAATATTATTCGAATGGATTTAAATATCTCAGGTTTGTTTAATATTTTTAGGAGATGTGAGTCGAGTTAAAGACTCAAGTTTATCATGAAATATATATTTAATATATTGTGGTTAGTGATAAAATTATAAATATTATTTATGGAATAATTTAATTTTTCATAAATAAATATTTATAATACTTATACTGTGAATATCTATTACACAGGGGCCAGGAACCCATACCAGGTATTTTAGATATTCTCTATATAACTAATAGAGAGGCCCTTCCCATGTAACTATTCATGCATTAGAATTGAGAGCCTCTCTCTACTCCTGAATTCTAGAGAGATATTCTCTCAAGAAAGCAAGATCTTTAAGTTCCTTCTTCTTAGATCAAAGAATCTTGTTTACAGTGATCATCGCTGCGTCGAAGTGGTCGTCGGTGTACTTCCCTAGCACCCGGATTCTAATGAACGATGTGTGAGAAGATTTAAGAGGTGTGTGTGGATGATCTAGAGGTTTTTGACATTGGAGTCTTTGTGCAACATTTGTCGGCATCTTGTGACGGACTTACACATGTCAGATCCAAACAAGGTACATGTTCAAATTTTATTTTGTGCTCTGTCAAATCCACAGGTGGTCCTCGGACCGTACTAGGATAAGATCACCAGAGTCGACATTGTTGCGTCGCTCTGGTGACCCCAAAATTTTTAATTTCCCAACCCATCGGCTTCCGTTGCTTTTCCTGGTACCAAAAAAATTCAAGATGGAATAAAAACCGGTTGTGTGATAAAGATAATTTTCTAGGTCCTGAGTTTCCGGTTTACTTGAGAAGGTTGAGTGCCTTGTTTTGGAGTTGTGAGAGATCGTTTGCATATGGAGGCGGAATGCCTTTTTTGAGAGCCCAGTTGCCCAGTTTACTATGCTTGTTTGTATCCTACTGCTTTATGATGTGATTTGGATACGAGCCTTGTGATATAAGCCTAGTATGGCTGAGCATGGACGGTTGATGTGTGATATGGGTTGGGGAGGTCTAGATGTGATCTGAGCCTATGATGACTGAGCCTAGGATGAATGTTGTGATATGTGGGCAGGGAGGCCCGGATGATGTGGTAGAAGATGACTCATGTGTTGGCAATATGCATCAGTATATGAAAATGGGTGTCGGGGATGGAACCAGAGGTGATGGAATGAGTTAATGTTGGGATTACCCATTGATGAGATATTGAGAGCTCATATGCTCGCATTTGAATCTGTTTAATGGATGATGGTCGAGTTTCTTATTTCATCTGCATTCTTTCCCCCACTGCATGAGGCAGCTGGAGGTTCTTGGTTGCATGTTTCCTCTTGGAGGTAGCTTAGGATGATTTTCCTAAAGTAACTAGATATGAAATGATGTTATAAATAAATAAATTTTTAACCCACGGGGTTGGTTGATGATGGAATGAAAATGCTAAATGATGTTAATCTTGATAAACTATGGACTTGGTTTGGATTATTCCTGGAGGGCATGGACTTCACTCTAATATTTCACGAAATGTATTGCAATGTAATTTGATGTGGAATGATGCTAATAATGGTTAATTAATGGATAATGAATTAATTAATGGGAATAAATGGTTTAAAAAGAAAATAATTAATGTTGATCTTTTATATGATTATGTGCTTATAGGTTATCTGGTCTTAGTAGTGTCAGTCGGGAGTTCGAGTGATGTTAGATGAAGTTGAGTCTAAGACTAGGTTATTCCCACAGAGTGGTTGTGAATTATATTATATCATGTAAATTATTTGATTTTCATATACTGCCCAACCCATGTTGATTTGGGAAACTGACACCCAGTAGGCTCTAAAACGGTGTTTTCACTAACATCCCAATGGGGGGTGGATGACCGACTAAACCCTCTGGCCCCTCTCTTCTCTTGGGATTTACTCATCCTAGAATGCATGATGGTTAGTTTTATCATATATGTGTGTATAGATCTATGATTTCTCGTGATTATTTTATACACATGTATTACCAGATATAGTTTCCAAAGGATTATTATATGTATGATGAGTATAGTTTGTGATGGATTGGGGTACTTACTCGATGTATAGGCCATAATGCCTTGAGGTATAATACCCGATGTTTGATATACATCATACAGGTTGTTGTGGATCCCAAAAACTACTAGGTTACTACAGATGGATATGTGTATGGGATTATGTGATGCATGAGGTGTTGCGAAAATGTCGGGAGTCGCACGATAGAGGTTTGTAGATGAAGAAAAGATGAAAACAGAAGAAGAAGACAATGAACACATAAAAAATAATTTATGTGGTTTGAGAATAATCCCTACGTCCATGGAGAGGTAGTGATATCACTATAATTTGGAGTAAAAATTACAGGGAGTTTTCAGAGTTCTCATGCATGAAAAATCCTAGCTCAAAATGAGGTAATAAATAGGACGATGCCCTCTTCCACCAAATGCACAAAACTTTTGTTGTGCTATAGTGAAAGGTGGTTGTAAGTTCACATTTCTATATTGTTTTGACCACCCAAGTCTAAGATGCTATAGTGGGTGGTGGAAAGAAGTCTACAGAGCTACAGTACCACATTCTCCAAATTCTGAGTTGCTACAGTAGTCATGCCAAAGTCTACACTGCAAAAGTGCTATGTCGGTGTCACTTGGTCAGAGCAGCTACAATGCCCCAAAAATTTGGGTCAGGGGCCGAAGACCACTAGACCCTAGGATCAGGCTACACCAATTCAACCTGAGGTGCTTGTGATGGTGCCTTTCCCATGTGTTCTCGAGTCGGCTTACTTTTTGAGAGATGCTCAGGAGATGCGATGTTTGAGTAGAGCAGCAAACCACTAGGGAAGCGGGAGTGGGGTACCCTTGATGTTCATTATTATATTATGTGATCTCTTGTATTCGATAATTGGTGATAGATAGCCATGGTGAGGCTGGAAACTCAGTACATTTTGTTGGTTGTGACGATGCTATGTGGAGCAGCAAGGCACTGGTGGTTTTTGTTCCTTGGGGATCATGACGAGTCATTAGTCTCACGGGAGAAGTTCCAAGACCAGTTTAGAGCAGAGTTTCTTTCTTCGACTATGAAGGCAACCAATTATTAGGAGCTTCTTACCCTTTGGAAAGGGTGTTCTAGCATGAAAGAGTTTGGGATCTATTTTGGGACCCTTCTGGGATATGATTCAGACCTGTTGCTGGATGAGGAGTCTGGAGCAAGGCATTTAGAGGAGCCTTTTCATTCAAATATCCAGTGTCTGGTCACCCTGTTTATGTTGAAGACGTGTCTTGAGGTTCTAGAGAGAGAAGAGGTTATTTAGAAGACATTGTCCATAACTGGATCATCACGAGAGGGGAGTCCTCAGGATTCTTCATGAAGTAGAGTTGTGGTTCGAGGTTCCCATTTTTCAGGATAGAAGAGTTTTCAGTCAACCGGTTTGGGTCCCATACCTCATCTTATCATTTCTTTGAGGGTGGAGACTCTCAGACTTATGTCAAGGGATAAGACACGTGTTTTTCTTGTGGAGGATAAGGTCATCAATGGCAAGAGTGACTAACAATTCTGAGAAGTTAGCATGTGCCACATGTTCTAATTCATGTTCCACCATTAAGGCAGTTTCAGCCAAGACAGCAGCATCAAGGTGCTCTAGTTTGGAATCAGCAGAGAGGAGATGGGGCAGGAAAAGGACAGGCTCAAGACACTCCTCATACTCAGAGAGAAGAGAAAGATCATGGAGGTGGTCATCAGCAGGGTCAGAGAGGTCATGGAGTTGTTTGTGGTTAGCTTCATGCTCTATCATTGATAGCGTCAGGCAAGTCATACATCGTTCGAGGTACCCTTTACTTATTTACTACCTAGGTTCATGATTTGTTTGATTCAGAAGTGAATAACTCCTTTATATCACTGGCCATCATCCATACTTTGGGACTTGAGGTAGAGAGGCTTTCAGTTCCCGTGGCATTGACTATTCCATTTGGAAGTTGAGCTCACTTGTATGAAGTATGTAAAGACTGTGAGCTAGTGTTGGGGTAGCATCACTCTTGGGAAGACTTCGTATGTTTGCAGATACAACCATATGACATCATCCTCTACATGGATTGGTTGTATTCAGTGTAGGATATCATGGATTTCTTTAGGAGGAAGCTTGTGTTTTATGATGTTGATAGAGATTCAGCAGTGATTTTTGGTGAGAGAAACCCTTAGATGAGTTAGAGGCGTGTTCCATCCTCATCATCATTGAGGGATGAATTGATGTTGAGTTTTTCAGAGCAGGGTTGTAGAAGAGTATCGTGATGTCTTTCTAGAGGCGTTTGTAGCATTACCCCATCGATGAGAGATCGAGTTTGGGGTTTCGATACAACCAATAGTTTCACCTATCTCGATGTCTCCATATAGGATGTCACCTTATGAGTTGTGAGATCTATGAGTATAGCTCGATGATCTGTTTCAGCACGGCTTTGTTTGGCCAAGTGTGTCTCCTTTGGGTGCACCACTTTTGTTTGTGAATAAGGTTGATGGTATTTTTTGGCTTTTTATCGATTATCGTCACTTGAATAAAGTGATAGTGAAGAACCATTGTCCTCTTTTGCAAATTGATGATTTATTCGATCAATTGAAAAGAGAATGTTGGTTCTCAAAAATTGATTTGTGCTCGAGATATCATCAGATTTGGGTGGAGGATGAAGATATTCAAAAGAATACATTTAATTGTCATCATGAACATTATGAGTTCATTGTGATGTTGTTCAGTGTGATGAATAACCCTCTTTGTTCATGGGGTTGATGAGCACGGTGGTTAGATAATTCTTTGATAATTTCATGGGGGTTTTTATCGATGACATCTTTGTGTACTCAACATCCGAGGAGGAACATCTAGAGCATCTGCATATCATTTTGGGAGTTCTTCGTTGTGAGCAATTGTTTGGTAAGTTGTTTAACTGTAAGTTATTCTATTGTGAAGTCCATTTCTTGGGGCATGCGGTATCCCAATGGGGAGTATCCATGGTTCCTTCAAAGATAGAGGCAGTTGTGTCTTGGGTGGCCCCCAAGATAGTGGTAGAGGTACGATGTTTCCTTGGTATCATAGGATATTACAGGAGGTCTGTAGTAAATTTCTCTTGGGTTGTTAATCCTCTGACAACCTTGACCTAGAAGGATCATACATTCTTAAGGACTGAACAATGTTAGACATCTTTTGAGTACCTAAATGAGAAGTTGGTCAGCACTCCAGTTCTCTGTTTTCCAGCCGAGGGAGTTCATTTTGAGGTTTTTTGTGATGTTTTGCATCTTGGTCTGGTCTATGTTCTGATGCTGTAGAAATCAGTTGTTTCTTATGAGCCTCAGCAGTTATTTTCCCATGGGTGTAACTATGTCACCCATGATCTCAAGTTGGTAGGAGTGGTGTTTTGTTTTCTTTGAAGTTGTGGTGACATTACCTCATCAATGGCCATTTTTTGGTTTTTACTGACCATAAGAGCATGAGGTATGTCCTCTCCCAGTGTGAATTGAACTTACTTCAGTGTCGTTGGATTGAATTTTTACAGGATTACAACTTTGATATTTTGTATACGCTAGAAAAGGGAAATGTTATAGCTGATGCACTGAGCAGGAAGTCGCGTAGTGATGTCGTACATGAATCAAGGGTTTCCTAAAGAGTGATAGAAGAACTCTCAGCGATGCATCTAGATATGGGAGAGGTTGGGGGCAGAGGTTTTATTTTCCATATGACAGTACAATCTTCTTTGGTGTAGCAGGTGGAGGAGTCCCGATTGGGGGATTCTGAGGTGGAGGTCTATAGGGATCATGTTGTCTTTCGTGATTAACCTGATATTTGGTCTGAGGATGGATAGTATCAGGTGTTGTTTTAGGGGAAGTACATTCCTTCCTTCTACAATTCATGAGATGGTTCTCCATGAGTTCCATAGTTCAGCTTTGGTTGTACGTCTTCTTGTGAAGAATATGTACCAAGAATTGAGAGGTCGGTTTTTGTGGCTTGAGTTAAAGTGTGCAACTGAAAAGTCTGTTTCTTGATGTTTGGTCTGCCAAAAGATGAAATTCGAGCACCATATTCTTAGTGTTTTTCTCCAGCCGTTAGATGTTTCCCAATGGAAGTGGGAGAACATCTCGATGGACTTTGTTACCACTTTTACCTCAATCTCAAGTTGGCTATGATGTTATATGGTTGATAGTGGATCGTTTGATAAAATTATCTCACTTTATAGAGATTAGGGAATCGATCTCAGTGGAGGTTCCACCAAGGAAATATCTGGAGGAGGTGGTGTGACTCCACAAAGTCCATAGGATGATCATTTTTTTATCGAGATCCTCTAGATGTTGAGAGGTCTTCAGCATGATTTTGGTTCTCAATTATGCTTAAGCACTACTTTTTATTTGTATATGGATGGTCAGACAGATCAGACCATCTAGACTCTTGAAGATGTGTTGTACTCTTGTGCCCTAAATTTTGGAGGTTTGTGGATGAGGCACATGCCTTTGGTCGAGTTTTCTTACAATAATAGTTTTCACTCCACCGTTGGTATGGCGTTGTTTGAAGATTTGTGATATCGACCTTTTCGTTCTCCGTTGTGCTAGACTGGAGTCACAGAGACAGTAATTCTCATGCTGGAACTAGTACAGAGTACAATAGAAATGGTTCAAGTAATTCATGAGAGGATGACGGTGTTGCAGGATCGTTAGAAATCCATCTTTATCTTTATGATGACTCTCATGTCATCGATCGGGGAGATATCAATGTTGATGATGATGCAACCTTCGAGGACCAGCTTGTAAAAATCCAAGACTACCAAGAGTATGTGTTGGTCAGGCGTTCTATTCCCTAGGTTTGTGTCTTGTGGCGGTATAGTGGCGTGGAGGAGAGTACCTGGGAACATGTGTCAGAGATGCGCACTCATACCCCAAGTTGTTTGATGTTTAGCTCCTATCTTGTAACATTGCTCTCTTGTGAATGTTGATCTTTCAGCTTTATGAGATGGTTTCCTCTTGTTTCTTGTTGTGGATTTACTCTCGTTTGATTAGTATCCCCCCAGAGAAAGTGTTTAGGATCTAGTTGTGGTTGTTGCATGGTTTTTTACTTGTTCCTTTGATTATGTGATAGAACTTATGAGATGGTGAGATCCTTGAGAGGTATCTCACGGGGTGGATATTTGAATGATCCCTTTTCATTTCTTTCTGATTTTGTTTGGATTCTCAAGGAAAAGAATTGTTTGATAGGTATCTAATGTAAGGGCCTAGATCAATGTGGACTAACCCTTTGCATGTTTCTAAGGCTCATGGTGCTCAGACGAGGCTTGGGAGTGGTTTAGAGGGGTTTGGATGCAAAATTCTGGAAGCATGGTGAATACAAAATGTCTAAAGCTTACATGCCGTGTAAGTGTGGTTCATGGCTTGTTAAGGGTGGTTCATGGGATGTTACACGATGTGTGTATTTTTGGGGTTAAATAATAAAAAGCAATGTGTTTTTCGACAAGATCTAACCCCCGACATTTACATCACGTGTAAATGGTTTACACGATGTGTAAATCTCACGCGTAGCACTTTTATAAATTTTTTCAACCGCTCAGGTTTCTCAAACCCAATGGATGCTCTCGTTTTCCAGCATTCAGCGACTGCTCCCTTCAGTATTTTGAGATCCCTTCGACGGGAATCAGTCATTGGGATTTTGTCTTTGATCTATGGTAACCCGAGTTAATCCAAGGTGTGTTCCTTTGTTTTCAAGCGGTTTCTCCCTATTTGATCTTGCTTCATCCTATTTATTATTCTAATGCGATGGAGGATAATGTTTCATGTTTCTAATGGGGGTTTCTTGGTTATTGTTGGTGTGGTTGTGTCGCGGTATCCTCGGATGGATGCAGTTATTACGGGAGAGGTGATCGGAGATCCATAACATGGTTTTTTCTCATGCAAGGAAAGTTGATAGCTTTTGAGGTAAGGGATTCATTGCTTCTCATTTTATTTATGTGCAACCATAAATTCATCATGGTTTATCCCTTTGAATTGCAATTAATTTTACGTAATAATTATTGAACCTGATTAAGAAATTGGATAGCGATCGCATGTTGCCAATGTTGTTGCTTTATACCGTGATAGTGGTTTTTCTCTTGTTTTTCTAGACAGTGTGATATTTATGTGTTGCTTTGTTATCACGTTTGTTTATGCTTTGGATTAGCATGTTGTTCTTGATGGAAAATCGGTAAAGAACATAAATATAGAATTAATTGATAATTAATTGTCTTAAGAAATTAAAGAAGTGGTGTGTTTCTAATCCGATGGTTAATGTAATTTGATGATAATGAAATTGATGAAATGCGCATGTTTAATTTAAACTGATCTTCCATATGATTAATGGAATTGATAGATGATGTGAAGAATGTTTATACTTGATGATAATAATTGAAAATTCGTGTTAATTTGGAATTATACTTCTCTGGTTTGTTGAAACCAGAATAAATTCTAAGAGCATGTTTTCCCTTTGATAGCTTGTTATAGCTTGATGCCTTAAATTTCTCATAGTTGTAACCTGCTGATAAATGAATTGGTTAATTCAAGATGGAATAAGAATCGGTTGTGTGATAAAGAAATTTTTTGAGGGCCTGAGTTACCTATTTTCTTTAGAAGGTCGAGTGACTTGTTTTGGAGCCGTGAGAGCTCGTTTTCATATGGTGGTGGAATGCCTTGTTTTGAGGGCCTAGTTTCCAAGTTGATTATTCTTGTTTGTTTCATGCTGCTTTGTGATGTTATTTGGATATGAGCCTTGTGATATGAGCCTGGTATGGATGATCCTGGAGGGCTGTGTGTGATAGGGGGCAGAGAGGCCCAGATGTGATGTGAGTTTGGGATGGCTGAACCTGGGATGGTGGTTGTGATATGTGTGCGGGGAGACCCAGATGATGTGGTAGCAGATGATGCGTGTGTTGGCGAGATGCATCGGTATATGCATGTGGGTGTTGGGGCTGGCACTGGAGGTGATGGAACAGGTTAAAGTTGGGTTTCCCATTAATGAGATGTTGAGAGCTTTTATGCTCACTTTTGAATCTATTTAATGGTTGATGTTCAGGTTACTTGTTTTATCTGCATTCCATTCCCTACTACTTGAGGTAGCTGGAGGTGCTTGGTTGCATGTTTCCTCTTAGTGGTAGCATAGGATAGTTTTTCTAGAGTTCCTAGATACTGAACGATGCTATTAATAAATAAATGTTTAACCCACAGGGTTGATTGATGATGGAATGAAAATGCTAAAAGATGTTAATATTGATAAACCATCGACTTGGTTTGGATTATTCCTGGAGGTCATGGAAATTACTCTATTGTTTAAGGTAATGTATTGAAATGTAATGTAATGTGGAATAATATTGATGGTTAATTAATTGATAATGAATTAATTAATGGGAATAAATTGTTTAAAAAGAAAAGAAGAAATTAATTTAGCTCTTTTATTTGATTGTATTCTTATAGGATATCTAATATTAGTAGTGGAAGTCGGGAGTCTGAGTGATGTTATCTGCAGTTGAGTCTAAGACTAGGTTATTCCCATAGTGTGGTTGTGAGATATATTATATCATATATATTCTAGGATTTCATACATTGTCTCACCCATATCATTTAGGGAAACTGATACCCAGTGGCTTTTGGGAGGGTGTTTTCTCCAACATCCCAATGGGAGGATGGATTACTGACTATACCCTCTCGTCTCCCTCTCTTCACTTAGGATTTACTTGTGTAGGTATGCATGACGGTTAGTTTTCCCATATATGTTTTTAGAGGGTTGTGATGGCTTGTAGTAATTTTACACACATGTATTACCAGATATAGTATCCAAAGGATTATTATAGGTATGACGGTTATAGGATCTAATTGATTGAGGTACTTATTAGATGTATGAGATGTAATGGCTAGAGGTATTATACATGATGTTTGATATATGAAATACGAGTTGTGTTGGCTCCCAAAAACTACTTGGTTACTATATATGGATATGTGGATGGGATGATGTTGTTAAGTGATGCACGAGGTTCATGTTGTGGTGCCTTGCCCAGGTGTTTTCTGGCTGACTTACTTTTGGAGAGAGATTCTTAGGACATGCGATGTTGGGATAGAGCAACAAACCAGTGGGAAACCAAGAGCGGGTTACCATTAATTTTCATTATTATATTATATGTTCTCTTGTATGTGATACTTGGTGATAGATAGCCATGGTGAGGCTGGGAACTTAGTATACCTATTTAGTTTATTTGTTAGTTTCCTTGTTGTTCATCATGATTTGGTATGTTTTCTTTATCTCTTGCATGAGAGGATCTGGGGAGGATCCTACTGAGTATACTGTAACGCTCACCCTACGTATGTATAAATCATTTTTCTGATCAACCGAAGAAGGTTGGTTATTGGGATGAATATTACTAGCTTGGGGTTTAGCAGTATCTATTTAGGCATCATGGTCGTTGTCTTCTTTACCTTTTTGGTACCTGTGGTTTTCCATTCATTTGTTTAGTATTGAATGACATTGTCAATTTTAACATTGGTTTTATTTAATATATATATCTATGAGTAATTATTGGTTGTTGTATCCTTATTATCTCTATCTTCTGCATGTTTCTCTTAAAGGGTAATGTCTCTCATACGCATGTTTATGATACCCTCGGTGTTAGTCGCCTACCTGGGGCCAACTGGAGGTGAGACTCGGACAATCACCATCTCTCCCCCTCATTGTGGTATCTTTGTGTGTGTGTGTGGGGGGGGGGTCATGACAATTGGTATTGTTGAATACGACATTCTGAATCATAATCAATCATATTTTACCATTACGCATTGTATCGTAATTACTCTATGATCCCTTGTTTTTTTAGAAACCCTAAATTAAGTCATATCCTACAAGATCACATATCGTATGATACGACGCAGAAAAAATTCTCGGGTTCTCATAATATCATACCATACGATGTCTTCCAGCTGTACACTATAACTAAACAAAACAGAAGAAACCCTTTGTGTTGTACATTATGATATCAACAGATATGAATTATGATATGTATTTCTTAAAAAACCAGTAGATTAAAGATGTTTAATTCTTTAAGAACGGGACTCTAATACCAATGATGGGTTATAGGGATCACCCTATGATTTTTACCAACAGAAACAACCCATAACACGGCCCAATCTATCTTCAAGAATTCAAACATGCAAAAAATAAACAATGAACAATGTACCTGAAATGCAATAACAACAACCTCTATCATCCTTCTTACAGGGAGAATTCTTGATGAAAATCACGAAGAAGCAAATGAATGCTTCTTGCCTTTGAGAGATTACACCTGCCCTTGAATCCTAGTTCATAATTTAATGATTCTCATATGATAGAAGGGGTGCTAGCGCCTTCACTATGGAGTGATGGATGAGGCTATAGGGAAATAGATTTCATATAAACCTTTGGGTGAAGCTGACTATTTTCACCACATTCACTTACTTCACTTCACCTCACCCAACGGGAGAGATAACATCCATTTATATAGCCATCCCTAATGATACTCCTTAAATGATAAACGCATCAAGAATATGAAACGCATCAGATGCATTAATACCCATTGGAGGATCCATTAAACCCATTCAATAAACATGAAAGTTGTGTTTAATCTATTCATAACGGACTGGACTGAAGGAAACCATCCAGGAGAATCGTCGCAAGTGCATGCATCCCATGCATGAAAATCATAAGGCAATTGTAGCTTATTACATAGGTAATAGAAGCATCTCATGCTTCTTTTATGATATACACATATCGTAAGGTGTGATTTGCACCACATGCATATCACCCCATACAATTCAGACAACTGTAAGATATAATTTATCCCGATTTTAGTGCATATCCAATATAATATACATCACATGAATATTAAATTCCTAACTATTGAATCTCATGAAAACCTTATTATCTCATGTTTTATTCCATTATAGATGCATGCGTCTAACGATTTAATTTTTCAGTCTCTATTTCATTCATCAAATTAATATGTTCACACCACGTTAATATACAACACTTTACACAACCCACAATTTCATGTAATTTTCCAAAAAAAATTATAGGTTAAACATATTCACACATCCAAATGCATCATATGCACATGGTGCATGACCTTTTCATGTAAGGTTTAGAATTATTTGAAATTAATAATCCCCACATAGGTAAACCTGGAGCCACATATAGCTAACCCCAACCTTTCTAAAACAAGGCATAAGTCTCCAGACCAATGGGAGGTCTTATCCAAAGTTACTCTACCAAGTGATACTTTACCCAAGAGATTCTAATTCATCATAAATCTAATACATAGTATTTATAAACTATATTCAAAAACTAAATTCAAGCTAATAACTTTATTAAAAAAAAGATGTCAAGACAGATAAAAACTAAATCATATGTCATCATAACTAGCATGTAATGAAAGACATGAAAAATTATAAGAAGCAGTTTATCACATAAATTAAAACATGCATAAAATTCACATTTCATAAACAATTTATAGACATGGATATTAAAAAGGAATAAACAAATAAATAAACATTTTATTTATTTTCCAAACATGAGATATAAATATTAACATTTAATATTTAGCTTAGGAATGAAAATATCCTAGTAGAAATGCCGAACATTTATTTTTTATAAACAATTTTTAAACTATAAGCAAACAAGACAAAATATTAAATTTATTTATTTTAGGATTGAATTGTATTTTACGAAAATAGGGGTACTATCAATCTTAATCTGAAATTGATATAGGTGATTACAATAAGCATTGTCGTAAGGTGCATGTCGTATTTGACAATATATACTATATCATCATTATGAAACGATGCTCTTTTTTTGTAACACAAAACCATGATTTATGTTATCTTATAACCTACATTACATCGCCACCGCAAATTAAATTATCTCATAATGTAATGTAAGAAACCCCGACATGGGTTACGATATCGCATAACATAACATTAGGGACCTAGTGCAAACTACATTATCTCATAATGTAATACCAAGGTCTTTGTTGAGATTACGTTATAACATAACGTAATGTTAAACAAAAGCAACACACATTATGTTATACTATAACATAATTTCAAGCAGAGGCACCACAAATTAGGTTTTCCTATGACGTAATGTTGGGAAACAAAATTCAACAATCCAACAGCTGACACTCATACACGCTATATCATACACTATGACATGGCCTCAAGAAGATTACGATATACATGATATTTATGAACATAGTAAATGAACATGTTGATTCCTTGATGAATGTAGTTCTAATACCACTGACGAGTTATGGAGGATTATTATATGATCAATGAAATGAAATAAACCCATAAGTGTTTGATCTATCATCAATAGAACCAACATGTAATATGAACATAAATAAAACTAGCATACATGAAAAACGATGAACACATTTTTAGTGATCAATAGAGTATGCTTAATTGAGATCATCGAGTGACAACCAAATGATTATCGCCTCCACAAGTCGTACACTAGCCACAAGGACCTCATGCTACGAGATGACCCCCAAACATCAAAGGTGTGCTAGCACCTTCTCTGCGAAGATGAATGGTGAACTGACCCAAATAGAGTCTCGATTATGGTTTGTAAGTGTCACACTCTTCCAACAGGGGGATCATATCCCTTTATATAGGCTCCATTCATTTAATAAAGGTAGTTGGTCGTCAGTTGTTATCGCATGGCATCCCTTAAACGTTACACATGACGCATACGCATTGGAATCTCATAATCATTTGAACTTTTCAAATGATTATGTGTAGCCATAAATGAATCAACCTATTAATTAATAATCAAAGGCAAACCGTGTAGTAGATGTGACGATAAACATGCACTCAATATCAAATATATCATATTATGCATGAGACAATGTGTAATATCCCGCCCCTCCTCATTGGCTTGAGAATGCAGAGGAACATTACTTGTCTTTTAGAGACATCCTTGAGATGATAAAGGCTGACAATAAATGTCAAGAGATTCATTTATAATTGGGGGATGATTTTCCCTTTGAAAATAAAACAACGAACCAAACATGCCATATGAAAATAAACCACCTCATGATGCATGATATCAAAGAAATACAACTCAATTATACTAACAAAACTCAAAGACAACCATAACTCAAAGACAACCATAACTCCAAAGCTGCAACGTGCTCCAAGATCCACTCTACAAAACAGCCTAAGTACCACTAAGCACCATTAGAGAAGTATAATACACTACCTCTTCCCATGTCCCGATAAACAATATTGGAAAAAGTACCAAAGTGTCAAAGAAAGGGTGAGTAATGAAACTCAGTAAGATTCCCCCAAATGACTTCCCTACTCACACCATTAGAATAGAAAATGATAGCACATTTATATAAAACAATTTATATTTATATAAAACAATTTATATAAAACATTTAAAACAATTTATCTCAAAACCAAAACCATTTCTATGAAAAATAGTTTTCCAAACCAAAACTTTTTTCCATGAAAAGAAACCTAGCATGTTCTTCAAAACCATTTCACAAACCATTTGACATATCCCATTCCAATCCACAAACCCACACATCCACACATACATGTTTCATTATGACAGTTCCATACTCATTAACGGTTTTCATCAATCTACCAAGTCATCAAAAGGTAATTAAATATCATGTTCCATTACACCTTTGGCACCGAGCATAAGGACATATTTCAACCCGACCTCATAATACAATATGAACACACACCACCAAGTATGCCCAACAACCATGCTAATACAATCATGCAAAAACGATTTCAATGTTAAAACCCTTTCAATAAAATAATTTTTTTATTGAAACCCTTTTTTCCATATATCGAACCAAGTAAATATTTTAAAATCAACATTTTAAAATCATTTATCAAAGCACTTTTCACGACAATTCCACAATTTCACACAAATCTATAAATCATCACCAAAGAAGGTTTCTACCATGCTTTTCAAACCAATTTCACAATCAATTTCAATCAGTTTGAAAACAAGCCTTCATATTCTAAATAGAGAAGTCAAGAGTGAAGCCACCTACCTTGGAAATTTGGTGAAAATGATAAATGTCACTAAAAATATCCACGAAACCGGGTCAAATCTTCAAAAACCCACCTTACATCTTTTTACCTAACAACAAAAAAGCCAAATCTAGTCATATTTGGAATCAAAAATCTTACTTCTATCTATAACAGAACTAGATCTAAGAAACTGAGAGAGGGGGAGAAGTATATCTATGGAGAATCAAGAATAACTACGAAGAATGATGACTTACTGTGAGAATCCAACTTCAACGCACTAAGATAAGTCTTCAGATCACCTCCGGGTCATTGTGAGAAGCCTCCTTAGCCTTTGAGATGAATAAATCCCAAGCTAGGGTCGATTTGGGGGAAAATGAGGGGTTAAAACAAAATTCTGACCTAGATCCACTTTTGTGGATCTAGTTTTCAAATCGTGCATGGTTAGCCACACGGTTAGGAAAACCATGCGCTAACCGTGCATCAGCCATGACCTCAAGGATGAGTCGCGCACAGTTGGCTCGCTCGATTAGAAAAATGTGTGCCAACCGTACAAAATCCCACTATCTCAAAAAGAACATTTTCTCCTAAGATGTCACACGGTTTGGACAAACCGTGTGTTGCTCGTGCGTCATCCCATTTTTCAACTAATATAAATGAAACACATTATAAACAACACTGAGTTGTCATAGATTAAAATGCATCTTGTAATCTTTGTTGGACCAGCAACGCTCTCGTCTTGAGTTTTAATAGATTAAAATCATTTTCATTGTCGAATTTATTGACTTCGTACTTATTAGATGTCATTAGTGTATACATGAGGCGTACTTATTAGATGTCATTAGTGTATACATGAGGCTTTGACACCAATTTTCAAGGACAACATTAATTGTGTGCCCTCATGCAATGATCAAGGATAGAGCTAACAATGGGTACATAATTATCAGGTACTTGGTCTTACAGGACCCAATTAAATCAGGTTGGGTTACCTGATAATCGTTTTCGGGCAGAGTTCGTGTTCCATAGAGACTACCCAGTTATTAATCGGGTAGGGCTCGAGTATTGGTGATAGAATATCCAAAAACCAGAACTCATTTCGTTTATTTAATATTTTACTATTTTTTGTAATACCGGCTCGACCAGATGAAGAAGGCCAGACAACCGACAGGCTACAGTGACACGGGACATAATAGAGGGGGGAGGGGGCCCTTGACACAGTGGGCTTCAAAATGGACTGGTTGTGCAGAGGATTATAAAGCCCCACGCGCCCGATGTTGTCTCCAATATGGGACAACGCTCATTCTTTGAACACTATCCACATCAGAGACAGTGTCGAGCGGGCAGGCTTTATAAGCCTCTACGCGCCCTGCCCATTTCGAAGCCATCCGCACCGGCGACACCCCCCCCCCCCCCCCCGCTGTGTGGCACACCGCTACAGGTTCTTTTCCAACGCCTTTATCTACACATATCAAAAGTTTTAAAATAATAAAATAAAATAAACAAGTCTTGAAATTTAAAACAATATTATTTTATTAATTAGATTCAAATTAGGGTAATAAATAAACAGATATAAATGATTTAATGTTCGAGAGAAGGTAGTTATAATATAATCGGGTTGGGGTTCAGGTACCCAAAAATTAGCGGGTACCTGACCCGTTGTTATCCCTAGCCAAGGACACGGTATACACGACTGATTTCCAACACGTTCACAAAGATGAGATTATTAAGTCGAAAAATAAAAGGTGAAGCGATAACGATTCAAAATGAGCAGCAAAAAAAGTTAAGGAAAAACATTAAAAAACAACATATATTTAACGTGGTTCAGGCCGATTTGGCCTTGTATCCATGACAAGAACACCACCCTACCTAGATTTTATTAATGTTCAAACCAAAATTGAGTACAAGAGAAGCAATGAAGAACAAACAAAAAACCTAAAGAACACAAACAACATAGGAAAGAATACTAGTAGGCCTTAACACTAGTCTGAAGATGCTCTCACCCAGTTTCAAGATCTAGAAATCACTAATGGGACAAAACAAAGAGCCCCTCGCAGGTATCGGCTTCAAATCTCTACAGACTCAAGCTTCGGGAGGAGCTTGGCACGATGACTGCAAGGCTATAGGCGCAACACACATGAAAGGAAAACTCTACGTAATAATGAATGCAACTCACCAAAATGAAATGCAACAAAAAAATAGAGCATATTAAACTAGATGGAATGACAGTATGCAAAACAAAGTTTTATTTGAAAATAAAAACAAATAAGCATGCAAACACCAAATCATCAACAAAATATGACAAAACATTAGGCAAAGTGTATTTTGAATTTGAAAGATGAGTAAAATGATGTGATGATCAATTTATCGCATGGCTAAATAAGTGCGAGTGGTTGAAACAAAAATGAGTAGTTTGTGATATCTTTCATTTATTATATCTTATTCATTTTGGAAAACTCTCCTGCTATTGTTTTGACAGCTAGGGACCCTTTTTCTTATTCTTTAATAATCAAATGCATGGCTTGAAAGAAAGTGATGGGTGTTTGGAATTGTAATTTTGTTAAATGCGGAGTTGGAAGTAGCTTTGACAAAAAAAGGCTTCCATCAATATATTCTTTGAATTTAATGAGAATTAAATGAAGATTAATTGGACACATTTTATAGGAGTTATTTGTAAAAATTATTTCTCAATTTATGAAGGATCAATGAACAATTTGGTTGATATATAAAAGTTTAATGTTTGATCTTTGACTTCATTGATACTCTATCTTATTAACAACTTTCATCAATTGTTGTCCCTCCAAACAGTACCTATAAATGTTGTTTAGTTTTTCCCTTATCTTTGCCTAGCTATACATTCATCAGCTCCAATAGAAGAGCGAGATGTCTAGTACTTCTTTTTTGTTCCCATTTATATGAACTCCATTATTTTAAGACTTTTCCAAAGATGCAACTGCACTCAAAAAAAGTGCTATGCATCAACTACTGATCACACTGCTCCTGGTATCCACCACTTTCAAGTTTCCTTTTCAATTCCATCTTATTGTGCCCTTCCTGGACTAATTTTATTTTTCTTCCGACTCAATTTTATATTGCATTGAATGTAAATTTATGTAATTTTTTATTGCAGTAAGTAATTATGATGGTGATTTTCATTTGTTTTTTTTTCACCCCCTCTGGATGCTTTAATAGGGTGCATTGGATGGAAATCAACGCAGCAAAAATATCTATTACAGGGAACAAATGGGGAATGGGATAATTTGATGCAAATGACTACCCTACCATTCTCTACAGTGAATTAAATAGCCATTGAAGTCGAAGCAGAAGGTGGTAGCAGCTGCAGCAACAATGGGATTAATGGCAATGAGAGTGATGCATCAGGCATGAAATCCATATTGAAAAAACTCAATGGGGCCCATGGGAAAAATGGTGTAGCAACCCCTGAGTAAAAAACAAATGGATGTTGATAATAATGCAAAAATGGCTGATGGATGTAACCTGTTGTTTAAAGATGCTAGTGGTAAAGAAGTTGAAAATGTTGATGAAGCTGGTATTCCAATGGAGCAGCTTCCATGTTCAAGATGTGCGGCCATATCAAAGGGGATTGATGAATAGATTGTATATAAACAATATACAGGATGTTCAGGGGCTTGTATTAAGCTTGTATATAAACAATATTTTTCTGTATGTAGAAATGAACAAAACAGGATGTCCCGCTTAGTATAGGTTGATTGCTAAAATGAGAAAATGAAAAATAGGCATTACCCCTGCTTATTTTTAGCTTCAAAGTGTTTTATGTGTTTAAATGGCGTATCTTCTTGAATCGGCGTGGGTTTTGTTATTCAGTTTGGAATCAAGGAAGAGATTGAGTTTTTCTTTTGGGACGCTGATACCTTTGAGGTGGTTCTTGTTCGGTTCATTTCTTGTGTTTCCCTTGACTATCCCCTGAGGTATGTTTGTTGTATTTGAAATGCTCATGCCTCAGTGATTATTGTAGTTCTCCTCACTTGGAGTGATGTGGGCATTATGATGGGCCATTTACTTTGTATGGTTGTACATAGGAAATCTTGGGTAGTTGTTGGGGCGAGATCCGACGTTGGTTTTTCTATGATGTTTTGTTGGAATCACTGAGAGTTTGTGCTCTGAAAGCATGGCCCCGGGTTACCCTTACTTAACCTCAGGTTGGACTATGTAGTTCTTGTTTAGGCATGAGACCTTGTAAGGCATTTCATGGTATGTCAGGATATTGATGTTCGTGTCCAAATTGATCATTTTAGGATATGTCATCTGGTTCATGAAGGTAGACCAATTAGAGATATTTCTTTGGAAAGTTTTCATCTTTGTTGAGTTGTTATTTTCTTAGTTCTTCAGGAGATCCTAACAGTTTGTGGGGGACCAATGATCAAATAGAATTCTATCATGGTGAGGCCTCCATTCATGAGCTTGTGTCAAAAAGTTGTATCTTTCAGTTGTTGTCAAAAAGTTGTATCTTTCAGTTGTTGTCATTGAGAGTTGAATGTTTGGAGTTTCTTGGGTTTTGGATCAGTGATTGGGTTCAAGAGAATAGCCTTGGTTGGACTTTTCCTCTTGAGTTATAAGTTTCTTTTTCCTCTTGATCAACCATTTTCCTTGAAACTATCAGAGACAAAGTGTTGTGGTGGGAAGATTGTAACATCCTGACCTTGCATTTCCTTTTGAATTTATTTCATTTTGTGTTTAGGATGTGTTGGTTGTTCCCCGATAGCATAAATGTTATTTTGGAATTTCTAGGTGCAATATGAGCTAGACCACATCATGGTCCAAGCCGTGTTGAGCCTAGGAATCACCTTTGTACGATGGGCAGTACCAACATGCCCAGTGTTGGGCGTAATCTCTGGCGTGGGGAGTCCCTATGTGCACCACGGCCAGTTTGGCCTCCACCACACCATGGTGCAGAGCGTGGGAAGTCCAAAATGGCCGCACCCAGGAGCCCATGGATGTGGCACGGTCAATACCTCCACGGGTATGGTGAACACCTCCACATCGTGGTGTCAGTGGTTTTAGAATCCTAAAACGGATGATTGGTCGTTTGATCTTAAATAGGGAGTTACACCCATTGATGAGGGTGTGTTTTATCTTTATGTAAGGGTTATTTAGTATGCCCTTACTCGATTTAACCCTCTAAATTCCCTTAATTTGGTTAGTCTTGGTTTCTTGGAGTGTCTCCCTTGAGCGAGTGGCCATTATTCTCCATCTTAGTGTGATTTTAGTGGATCCTTTCAGATTCTTCAGGCCTTGAGGTTGATTCTTGTAGAATGATAAAAGGAGGATGACCTGAACCCCCAAGGTTCTCCATAAAGGAGTCCTTGAGGTTCTTTAATAATGAAAGATTAAGACAAAACCGGACCACAAGTCCAATGTGGTATGAAGACTCCAACACTCCCCCTCAAGCTAGGTGTACCTAGCTTGGACACAGAAAGAAAAAAACAAAGCAATCAACAGACTACAAACACTCCCCCTCAAGCAGGACATACCCAACTTGATTATAAAACAAGACGAAATAAAAGGAAACAAGCGATGATTCTACAGTGCCGTTGCGGGGTCAGCGACGGGATGCGGTGATTCCGCAGAAAAACATTCTCCATTGGGTTTGTGATCACATCCACATGCATTATTTCACAGTCGAATATGATGACTATTACTGTGATTTGCAAGGTTATTTCCAAGAAAAATGTCGTGTTGCAGAATATCTCTGAGGAATTCAATTGTAAGTCTTTGGGACTGCATACATCACATTCATTTTAAAAAACATGGTAGACTGGCTTCCAAACCTTGGAACGTTCCCCACTACTCATTTAGTGTATGGTAGCAGATTCGCAATGGTATATTTTCTCATTATGCTTTGTAAGGGAGAAGAATGTTAAATGGGTCTGGACAACTAGACTTGGACAGGGTTAGGTCCAAATAATCAATCAGGCCACGTTGGCTTGCTGATTTGAGCCCTATAATGGAATTATGTAAGTTGTGTGGCTTGATTTTAATGAGTTTGTTTTAGTAATAAAATAGGTATTCCAACTCCATCCTACACATCCCCTTGCAATACACAATCACTTAATTAGTGTTGTCACGAATCCTATACTGGAAATTGGTAGTTTTATGATGTATAAGAGATCCATTTATTTTGAGACCAGTAAAGGTATGAAACAACTATTTTCCTTCGTATTGTTTTGAGTATAACCACGGTAAATGATTTTATAAATATATGTTTTCTCTCCATGTATCAAAGAATAAGAAAACCGAACTGTGGAGCACAAGGCTGAGTTATTCCAGGCACCTACACTAACCATGCACCTCTGGAGACCATTCATGTGATTCTAAAAGGCGACGCATGGGGTATTTTTCACTTGTTTGTTAATGAACACCTTCTTTATTCCCCTCTCAGTCATCCTTAAATATATGTGTGAAGAACATTGAGTTGAAAGATTATTACATGGATGATTATAGTGACTATTGTTGCGACTATTGATATGATTTGCAAGGTTATTTAATAAAAAATATCATGCCCATGTATAAAATCTTTGAGGCATTAACTTTTAAGTCTTTGTGGATTTTTGAAAGACCTTCGGGGGTCTTGGGGTCCCTACTGAGTATTATTATACTCACTCATTCACGGGCTTCGCCCGCACCTGTTGTGTCTTGTGCAGACGAGAGACAAC
The DNA here is from genome assembly GCA_963277665.1 of Viscum album. Classification (NCBI taxonomy): domain Eukaryota; kingdom Viridiplantae; phylum Streptophyta; class Magnoliopsida; order Santalales; family Viscaceae; genus Viscum; species Viscum album. Next base: position 1,126,183,954 of record OY728121.1, read on the forward strand.
ATGACTGATACTTGGGGAGACAAGGCTAGATGGTGCTCAAAAGGGATCGATAGATGTGGTGAGCTACAGTGAAGTCAGACAGTGAGTTGTACCCACCCTTCAGGTAGGATTCTCGGTAGATGATCTTCAGAGCTTGTATTTTCTTTCCTTTTGTTGTATGTTTCTTTCAGCTGGGCTTGTATACTGACCCCTTTACTTTCAGAACTTTTACTCTCAATAGTAGTGCCTTGTGTGTGTACACTCCCTATGCGCGTACAGGTTTAAAGGCAATGCCTTACCTTTTTGGGTTACGCCTTTCCAGTGTTAGTCATCAACCTCTGGCCATTGGATGTCGGGCTTGGGGTAGTCATGGCATGAGCCCCAGGAGACAGTTCGTGACATCATTTATGTATTTAGATTCATTTCATAACAAATTTTAAATAAAATGAGAATTTCATCTCTCAAATAATGGAACACTCACATTATATTTTATCTCATTTTATTTTATAAAGTTTCATTAAAAATTATTCCATCATATCCTATGAAAACCCTCAAACATAACCAAAAAGATTTTACTGAAAACCATCACCGCAATTAAGTGAAAAAAACCTTCATTGAATTATGGTCACTTGACTCGCATTTGGTAAGACATAAAAATATTATCATGTAATATAATTACACAATGTTGCTCTCATTTTTTGGTACTGAAAGAACCCTTCACTAATAGATCATGATAAACCACATCAACCCTATCTTACATGAAATTATCCAATCAATTGGGAATATCACCTCATAAGTCTGGCACTTTTTGCTCACACCCACACTTTTCATTCATGACCAGAGCCTTTACATGAAATTTAGAATGGTGGCGTGCAATGTAGTTTTACCCTATATCACGTGTTTTCTAATAAAGACTTAGTTCTTCCCCAACTTTGTTATCCCAACAACCTCTATAACTATGACTTGTTCCGTTAAAAAATCATCTTTCATGAGCACGCATGTGCACACACATATATTTGAGGATGACTGAGAGGGGAATAAATAAGATGTTCATTAACAAACAAGTGATTTATGATAAAACTACCACATGCGTCGCCTTTTAGAATCACATGAATGGTCTCTAGAGGTGCATGGTTAGTTTAGGTGTCGGGAATAACTCAGCTTTGTGCTCCACAGATCGGTTTTTTTAATCTTTGATACGTGAATAGAAAACCATATATTTATAAAAGCATTTGCAGCGGTTATACTTAAAACAAATACACAGGAAAATAATTGTTTTGTACCTTTAATGGACTCAAAATAAATGAGTCTCTTATACATCATAAAAATAACAACCAATTTCCAATACAGGATTGGTGACAACACCGATTAAGTGAATGTGTATAGCAAAGAGGATGTGTAGAATGAAGCTGGGGTACCTATTTTATTACTAAAGAAAACTCGTTAAAATAAAACCACACAACATACATAATTCCATCATAGGTCTCAAATCGGCAAGCCAGCGTGACCTAATTGATTATTTAGACCAAGTCCAATCCAAGTCTGGATGGCCAGGCCCATTTAACATTCTTCTCCTTTACTAAACATAATGAGAAAATATATCATTACATATCTGCTACCATACACTAAATGACTATTGGGGAACATACCAAGGTTTGTAAGTCAATCTACCATGTTCCTTCAAATGAACATGATGTATGCAGTCCCAAAAAACTTACAATTGAATGTCTCAGAGATTTTGTACAACACGACATTTTCCCCGGAAATAACCTTGCAAATCACAGCAATATTCATCATAATCAGCCATGAAATAATGCATGTGGATGTGACCATGAACCCACTAGAGAGTTTTTCTCTATATAATGTTCACCTTTTCAAAAACATACGCACACCGACACTTCAAACCCTCCAGGAGAGACTGGCCGACAACTTTGATAAGATCAAAAGTCATATCCACATTCATGCTCACTAATCCAGTGTATATTGTTAGTTTATAATCAAGACGTGGGATCATAGTTGACCAATAATAAATGGTGTCAAATAATTACTTCTAATAATGGGCATGAAAAGGGTTAATGACTCCTTTATTTAGATGTTATCAATAACACCAATTTATTGACGCTTTCTCATTCTCATTGTTAGTAGTTATTATTTGACATCATTTATTATTGGTCAACTACAAGACTACAACTTGATTACCAAATAACAATATACATTGAATCAATGAACATAAATGTGGATATCGCTCTTGATCTTCTCAAAGTTATCGATCAGTCTCTCCTGGAGGACTTGAAGCGTCGGTGTGTGTATGTTCTTGAGAAGATAAGCATTAGATAGAGAAGACTCTAGTGAGTTCGTGGTCACATCCACACGCATATTTCATAACTGACTATGATGATTATTATTGTGATTTGCATGGTTATTTTCGTGGAAAATGTCGTGTTGTATGACATCTTTTGAGGCATTCAATTGTAAGTCTTTGGGGACTGTATGCCTCATATTCGTTTGAACGAACATTGTCGATTGTCTTCCAAACCTTAGTATGTTCCTCAGTACTCATTTAGTGTATGATAGCAGATCTGCAATGGTATATTTTCTCATAATGATTAGTAAGGGAGAAGAATGTTAAATGGGTCTCACCATCCAAACTTAGACTGGGCTGAGTTCAAATAATCAATCGGGCCAGGTTGGCTTGCCGATTTAAACCCAGCTCAGTCCAAGTCTAGATGGAGAGACTCATTTAACATTCTTCTCCCTTACTAAGCATTATTATAAAATATATCATTGAAGATCTGCTACCATACACAAAATGAGTACTGAAGAACATAATAAGGTTTGGAAGACAATCAACAATGTTCGTTCAAATGAATATGATGCATACAGTCCCCAAAGACTTACAATTGAATGCCTCAGAGATGTCGTACAACACAACATTTTCCTCGAAAATAACCATGAAAATCACAAAAACAATCATCATAGTCAGTCATGAAATATGCGTGTGGATGTGACCATGAACTCACTAGAGTCTTCCCTATCTAATTATCACCTTCTCAAGAACATACACACGTCGACGCTTCAAGACCTCTAGGAGAGACTGGTCGACAACTTTGAAAAGATCAAGATCGATATCTAGATTCATGCTCACTGATTCAATGTATATTGTTATTTGGTTATCAAGACGTGGTCTTGTAGTTGACCAATAATAAATGGTGTCAAATAATAACTACTAAAAATGAGAATGAGAAAGCATCAATAAATTGGTGTTATTGATAACATCTAAATAAAATAGTCATTAACCCTTCACATGCCCGTTATTAGGAGTATTTATTTGAAACCATTTATTATTGGTCAATTATGAGCTCATGTCTTGATTACTGACTAAAAATATATACTGGATCAGTGAGCCTGAATGTGGATATGACTTTTGATCTTATCAAAATTGTCGGCCAGTCTCTTCGGGAGGGTTTGAAGCATCGATGTGCGTATGTTCTCGAAAAGATGAACATTAGATAGAGAAACATTCTCTAGTGAGTTCATGGTCACATCCACATGAATTATTTCATGGCTGACTATGAAGAATATTGTTGTGATTAGCAAGATTATTTCTGGGGAAAATGTCGTGTTGTACAAAATCTCTGAGATATTCAATTGTAAGTCTTTGGGGACTGCATACATCATGTTCATTTCAAGGAACATGGTAAATTGGCTTTCAAACCTCGGTATGTTCCCCAATACTCATTTAGTGTATAGTAGCAGATCTGTAATGGTATATTTTCTCATTATGCTTAGTAAGGGTGAAGAATGTTAAATGGGTCTGGCCATCTAGACTTGGACTGGACTTGGTCCAAATAATCAATCAGGTCACGATGGCTTGCCCATTTGAGCTCTATGATGGAATTATGTAAGTTGTGTGGTTTGATTTTAACGAGTTTTCTTTAGTAATAAAACAGGTACACCAACTTTATCCTACACATCTACCTTGCAATACGCAATCACTTCATCGATGTCGTCACCAATCTTGTACTGGAAATTGGTAGTCACTTTTATGATTTATAATAGATCTATTTCTTGTGAGTCCATTAAAGGTACAAAACAACTATTTTCCTCTGTATTTGTTTCGAGTATAACCCCTAAAAATGCTTTTATAAATATATGGTTTTCTCTCCATGTATCAAAGAATAAGAAAATCGATTTGTATAGCACAAGGATGAGTTATTCCTAGAACATAAACTAACCATGCACCTCTGGAGACCATTCATATGTTTCGAAAAGGCGACGCATGTGGTAGTTTTACCATAAATCACTTGTTTGTTAATTATCACCTTATTTATTCCCCTCTCAGTCATCCTAAAAAATATGTGTGTGTGTGTGCGCGCTCATGAAAGATGATTTTTTAAATCAATAAGTCATAGTTATATAGGTTGTTGGGATAACAAAGTTGGGGAAGAATTAAATCTTCATTAGCAAACTTGTGATCCAGGGTAAAACTACTTTGCATGCCACCTTTCTAAATTGCATGTAAAGGCTCTGGTGATGCATGGAAAGTGTGTGTGGTGAGCACAAAGTGCTAGACTTATAAAGTGATATTCCCAATTGATTGGATAATTTCATGTAAGGTTGATGTGGATTATCGTTACCTTTTTTGCAATATCAGTGCTCAAAAGTGAGCAACATTGAGTTGTAAGGTTATGTCAGGGATGCTTGTAGTGACTATTGTTGTGACTATTGTTGTGATTTGCAAGGTTATTTAAAAATAATATCATGCTCTTGTATGAAATCTCTGAGGCATTCAATGCTAAATCTTTGGAGACTGCATGCATCATGTTCATTTCAAAAGAAAATGGTAGATTGACTTTTAAACCTTGGAATGTTCCCCTGTACTTTCTTGGACTGGGATGGGTCTAAATAATCAATCAGGTCAGGTTGGGCTACAGATTTGGGCCCTATAAGTGAAATATGTAATATGTGTAGCTTGATTTTAATGAGTTTTCTTTACTAATGAAACAGGTACTTCATCTTCATCTGATGCATCCTCGTAATACACAGTCACTTCATCAATGTTCTCACCAAACTTGTAATTGAAATTGGTCGTTATTTTTATGATGTATAAGACTTCCTTTGCTTTTGAGTCCATAAAAAGTACGATTCAACTATTTTCTTCTGTATTTGTTTTGAGTACAATCACTACAAATTATTTTATAAATATATAGTTTTCTCCCCATCTATCAAAGAATAAGAAAACCAGACTATGGAGATCATGGTCGAGTTATTCCTGACACCTACACTTAACATGCACCTCTAGAGACCTTTCGCACGATTCTAAAAGGTGAAGCACGAGATAGTTTTGCGATAAATGAAAACTGTGTTCTTTAAATACTCAATCATCCTCAAATATGTATATATGTGGGTGTGTTCACATGCACGCCCATGAAGGATGATTTTTTAATGGAACTAACCATAAGTGTATAGGTTGTTCAACATTGTTGGGGATGAATTAACACTTCATTAGAAAACATGTGGTCGAGGGTAAAACTACTTTGCATGTTACCTTTCTGAATTTCATCTAAAGGCTCATGATGCATTGAAAGTGTCGATGATGAGCGAAAAGTTCTTGACTTTTGAGTTGATATTGCCAATTGATTGGATAATTTCATGCCAGACAGGGGGTCGGGATTGATTTCCCAATTGGCCGTTGCCCTGCCCGCTGCAAGAAGATACCTCCCCTTGTACAGCTTTATCAATACCTTCTCCCTGAAAATTTACCCTATCCCCAAGGTGAAAATTAGAAAACTGAACTTGTATTACCATTTCGTCCTCCCAAGTAGCCTCATCTTCAGATCGGTCATGCCATTTGATAAGCCATTGTAGTGTTTGCCCCGAAATTCTTTCTGCTAAAACTGCCCCTGGATAATCTTCTTTTTCAACAAAAACAGAATGAATAATTTTTTATGCACGTTGGGCACCTCTGGCAGCCTTCAATTTACACACATGAAATACTGGATGTAATCTTGTATTAGCTCGATGTTTGAGCCTATAAGAAACTAAACCAACATGTCCCTCCACTTTATAAGGTCCATAATACCTGGCAGCTAGTTTCAGGTTAATTCTAGATATTTTCACAAGATTATTTGGTCTAATATTAACCCATACCAAATTACCAACTTTAAATTCCACCTTTCTACGATGCTGGTTGTCATATTTGACCATAAGATGTTGGGCACGCTTGAGGTTTTCTCGGAGTTGCTTTAAAGGCTCATCTCAGTCAACTAGTGCTACAGCAACTGCATCAACCGCTGCCTCACCTCTAGCATACTGAACAATATGTGGTGGTTTACAGCCATTGATAATCTCAAATGATGTCTTCCCCATAGATGTATGAAAAGAAGTGTTGTAACAGTACTCAGCCCAAGCCAACCACATTACCCATTTCTTAGGATGGTCTGATAAGAAACACCTCAAATAAGTCTCAAAGCACTGATTCACAACCTCTGTCTGACCATCAGACTGATGGTGATATGATGAACTCATCTTTAAAAGAGTTCCTTATAGCTTAAAGAGTTCCTTCCAAAATAAACTAGTAAACAATGGATCTATATCATTGATTATTGCATTGGGTACCCCATGTAGACGTACCACTTCCTTCATAAACACTCCGACAACCATCTTTGAGTATATGGGTGATTTAAAGGAATAAAGTGAGCATATTTTCTCAATCTGTCCACCACTACCAGAATTACCTCATAGCCTTGTGATTTAGGAAGCCCGAACACAAAATCCCTAGATATCTCTTCCAAAACCAAATCAAGTATTGAAAGAGGTTGTAACATACCTACTGGACTAAATGTCTCATACTTATTTTTCTGGCATACACTGCAATCTTTGACATACTGATGTACTTTTCGAGTCATTCCGGCCCAAAACACTCCATTAGCCAATCTTTTATAAGTTTTTAGATAGCCCAAATGTCCTCCTGCAGGTGATGAATGATAATACTACAGTAATTTTGGAATTAAAATCGTTTTTTGGGACAATACTAATCTGTTTTGTAAAATAACAGACCATCCCAAAAAGTGTAGTCTGGCCTAACTGTCCTGTTTTGTTTCAAAGTATTAATTATCTCTCTCAGCCTTTTATCTTGAAGAACATCTTCCTTTACCAGATGTAATATCTTCTCAACAAGGTTGGGAAACATCCATAGCCATGTTTTCTCCGACTTCTGCCCTTGATAAAGCATCTGTTACTTTATTTAGTCGTCCTGGTTTGTAAATAACCTCAAAGTCATATCCTAACAGTTTTTCATGCCAACGCTGCTGATCCATTGATATTATCCTCTGATTCAACAAATACTTTAGACTACGAGGCACCGCTTCCAATGCTGAATTGACACCACTAACGCCATAAGTTCTTTATAATAATCAGAATTGGCCAAATTTGCATCAGATAAGCTTTGCTAAAATAAGCAAGTGGTCACCCCTCTTGTAATAACACAGCCCCTAAACTAGAGCCTGAAGCGTCACATTCCACTGCAAAGTCTTTTGAAAAATTTGGCATTCGCAAAACAGGAGCATAAGTCATATATTCCTTCAACCTTTCAAATGCTCCTTGTGCTTCTGTGGACCACTTGAACACGTCCTTCTTGTCAGCATCGTCAAAGGATTTTCTATTTTTCCGTAATTTCTTATAAATTTTCAGTAATAGCCGGTAAGGCCCAAAAATCCTATAACTTCTTTCACATTTTGGGGAACCCTCCACGGTTTAACACCCTCAAGTTTCTTAGGGTCCATGGACACTCCACATTCTGAAATTTAATGTCTCAAGTATTCTACTGATTTCTTTCCAAATGAGCACTTCTTTTCATTGGCAGTCAAAGCATTATCCTTCGTATACTGTAATACTGAACACAATTTTTCGAGGTGTTCTTCCCACTCTCCACTATAAATAAGTGTATCACCAAAGAATACCAATACCCCTTGATGCAACAAAGGCCTAAAAATATAATTCATAGTAGCTTGAAAGGTGGTCGGGGAATTCATTAAATCGAATGGCATTACTAAGTATTCGTAATGCCCCTCATGAGTACGAAAAGTTGTTTTCTCTATGTCTTCCTCTTTCATTCTGACCTGATGAAATCCATATTTCAAATCCATCTTTGTAAAGTATTTTTCCTCATGTAACTCATCCATCAACTCTTCAATCACTAGAATATGAAACCTATCTGGTATCGTCAATTTATTCAGAGCGCGATAGTCCACACACATTCTCCAACTGCCATATTTTTTTCAGACCAATATTATTGGACTTGAATACAGACTCATACTACGCCGAATGTACCCCTGCGCGCTCAAAACCTTCTTTTCTACCTCATTTTTCATATGGTATATGTACTTGTATGTTAGGATATTGACTGGATCTGCCCCCACATTTATTCTTATGGCATGATCAATTGGGCTCCTAGGTGGCAATCCAGAGGATATCTCAAAAACTGTTCTATATTAGAGCAACATTCCCTGCAATTGCAACTGTTGATCTGGTTTCAACTCTGCATCTTCAAGGCCCATATTTCGAGCACAAATCCACTGTAATCCTTGTACCACACATTTTTCTACTCCCAAATATTCTTTTAATGATCCAGGAAATTTTTTTGCTTAACAGACCCCCTGTATCAAAATATTCTGCCCTTTCCAAATAAATTCTATAGTCATATTCTTCCAATGCATAGTAACATATCCGATAGTTTCTTGCTATGATATTCTCATTACCAGATCTGGTATGGAGGTGTCAAAAACATAAGCCTCGATTTCAAATTCTTCTACTCCCAAATCCACTTTCAAGGATCTGCATATTCCATTGGAAATCCCCTGATGCCCATCTCCCATTCTGATCTTAAAAGGATTAGTTTTTGAAACCCCCACCGTAAGTGATTTCAATATCTGTTTTGAAATAAAATTGTGACTAGCCCCATTATCCACTAGAATCATCAATGGCACCCCTCCTATATTGGCTTCCACCAATAGACTTAGGATTCCAAGCCTTCCTCTATTTATACTCATTGACCGGTGTCCCCAACATCTCTATTTCTAGTATATTTCCTATCATTTCTTCTTTCTCCACTATTTCATCAGATTCGTCTTCTATCTATTCCGGGGGCTCCACACATTCCCAAACCATCAATTTGAATCCCTTTTCTGGACATCGATGCATAGGGCTAAACTTTTTTCCACAAGTATAACAAAACCCCTTAGCTTTCCTTTCTTCAAATTCTTCTCTAGACAAATTCTGAACTCCTCTCCACCGTGGCTCAAAATTTCCCTTCCTTTCCCTATGCTGCCCTTATGTAGGAGATACAATTTTCACTGCATTTGAAGTCCAACCTCGCCCAGATCCTCCAAAACCGAACCTCCTGTTGCATGGCTCTGGCTGCTTAATGATTCCCTTGACAATAAGCTCCCTCTCTATTCTTCTGGTCAGTGTAAGAAGTCGTGCCTTATTGGGAGGTTAAACTGTAATCACCGAGCTTCCATTTTCTGGTCTGAATACTCCTATGAAAAGGCTCATGTACCAGCGCTGAGTAAGATCTATAATCTTCATGGCTATCTTATCAAATTCATCGATATATTCCTCCACTATACCTACCTGCCGAATCCCCTTCAAGTAAATTACAGGATCTTCTTCAGCTGCACTACCATACCTGCCGAGCAACTCTTCTTTCAATTGTGTCCAGGACAGTTCAGCACTAGTTGAATTTAAAAAGACCATCCAGTACTGAGCTACTCCTTCCATACACAATTGTGTCATTGGAACCTTTAACTCCTCCCGTGTTTGGTGAATTAAGAAGTAAGTTTCTTCTCGAGTAATCCATGATACTGAATCTTCTCCCGAAAAAACCAGCATTTCTACCTGTCTGAAAACTGCACCAAACTCTTCCCTTCCTTCGATCCGATATTCACTCCCATTCATACAATGTCTGCTTCCTGTCCTCCTTATTCCCCCTGCATCTAAGTTCCGCTTCAGCCTTCCTCAGATAAACTCCCTTTCCTGTCATCCAGAACGAGACTTTCAGTTTTTCCTTTCTCGAGTCGTGCCATCGCTGCGAGGAGCTCCCGTACATCTTATTGCAGCCCCAAAATTGAAGTTTCCAGTTCTGTTATGGTAGACTTCACGGCTATGACCATTGATTCTACATTTGTCATCTGATTCTCCATTCGTGTGGGCATACAACGATTTCGGAAGGATTGAAATTGATATTTTCAATATCCTCTCTCTTATAGTTTATCTCTCTAGAAACCTCTCTCTAAACTCTCTCCAGAAAATCTCTCAATGAAAGAACCAATTGATAGACTATAATAGAGAGAGAGTATTTGAAAAAAAATTACCAGAGGATGCTTCAATAAAATAACAGCTCTACTTCAATTGTACTAACAGAATTCTGTTACAAGGACTTGTTGTGGATTCTTCTCCTGAAAGACTTCTCTCTCCCAAGCCTAGGCTAAGAGCCTACCAACTGGAATCTCTATAATTTCATCCCCAGACTCCCTTCCCTCTATTTATAAACCATCCCGACCAAACAACAAAGTAATTGACCAACTAACTAACAAACTGAAAGACAAATTACAAAGTTACCCCTGACTGTTATGAACCCCACCCCTCCTTTGGTAAGTGTACATCACAACGGGTCGGGATTGATTTCCCAATTGGTTGTTGTCCTGCCCGCTACAAGAAGATACCTCCCCTTGTACAGCTCTCATATTCCATGCAAGTAAAGTGTCTATCATCATCAAAGAGGTCTTTTTTCACTCAATTGGGACTATGATTCTAGGTTAAAGAATTTTGTTTATGATTGAGGGTCTTCAAAAGATTTGAGGGAATAATTATTAATGAAACATCATAAAATAAAATGAGATAAAATTGAATGTGTGTTATTTTATTTGAGAGATGAAATTCTAATATTATTTAAAATTTATTATTAAATGAATAAAAATACATAAATGAACTCCATAATTTTTAAAATTGGATCGATTGTTGAATTGGAAAATATACTAGCTCATAAGATCATTCATTCATTGGTTCTATCATTGGATCACTAGTTGGATTAAATCTAAATTAAAATCTAAATAATGCAAACACATACTCACATAAATATGCATATACTAATATTATATCTTTAAAATATCATAATAAATTTTAAATAAAATATAATATATAACACATTTAAATAATACAAATAAATAGGTAATAAATATTAAGAAACACAATAATATAGACCGTTAAAATAATTCAATTATTTTAAAATTAGTGACGTGTTATATATTAATTATTATAATATTATGATCTTTTTAATTTTGCTATAAAAATATGTATAAATTGTAAACCTAATCAATTCACTAGCTTGACCATTAGGTTTACTCATTTGATGTTGATTTGAATGGGCTCACATCGATTCAAATGCAGTATCTCTATTTCGACCGATTAAATACATTGTATTTTTTTATCCAATTTTCGATTATTTTTATTTTATATTTGATGTAATGCATTAGCAGCTAACACTTGCGGGCCTAACTCTCTGTCTTTTATTATTTTGATTAATGATCATTTTGTCCTTCAATTTAGTGTATATGAGGGAAAATTAGTCATTTTTTCTTTTAGGATTTAGGCCTTTAAACACGATGTTAGTCATCCTTTGTAAAAAACTTTTTCCATATTTATAAAATTCTTCAGTGTGCTCTCCATTTGCATGTTTTCTACCTAGGTTCCTTGTATAATAGCTCATATATCTCACTACACCACATTAGTTATCGGTATAAGAAAGTTTCTCATTTTTCGTTATCCAATTGCGCTACTTAACTCTGGTCATCTACCACGTATGTCTTTCAAAACGGAGTCGCTCAAAACCGAGCACAATAGTCAAAGGTGAGCTGCTTCCTGATCCACACACCGAAAAATAGAAAATCTATGACTATTCGATCTTCAAACTACGATATGCGCCAAGCACATCACTAGTGATCGCCTTCCAGAGATGAGTGGAGGAACCGTTCCACGTCGGTCTCCTTATGCATGATCCTCTTGTCATGAGAACTTCTTATGTGCAACCAACCTAAGTGAAAAACACTTGTGTTGGGGTCATAAAACAAAAATGAAAAAAAATCAAAGGAAAAAGAACAGAGACAGACCTCACGCATGTTTCCATAAGTGAAATTAATTTAATGAATTATTCATTATATAAATTTTTGAAATTTATGGGCCTTAATTAATTTTAAAAAATTGTTTTTTAGAAGAATTAATTTGGTTATTTAAATGTCCAAAAAATGGTTGTTTGTAGATAAAAATCAAACACACATTTTCTAAACTGATTTTTAATATATATTTTCTTATTTGTAAATAAGGTCTTGGATATTTATAAAAGTATTTCCAGGTTATTGTGTAGCTTGCAGGCATCTCCCTTACAGGCATCTCCGAAGAAGCTATGATTCTCATTGCATTTTTTGTCCCTATTTACCTCCCAATGATAAACAATGATTTGATTGCGTTCATTGAATCTTAGGTGATAGAAATGTTTGAAATACATTGACGATAATATTATAAACCATCAACTATTTCATCACTCATATACCATTAATGTTCTGTATGTAGAAAATCTCAGTGCACTTTAGAGTTGAAGCGACAGAAAGTGCGTACTATGAGACACTGTGTCAGATCAGGGATCCAGTTTACATTTGTTTCACCACCATCAAGTCACTGCTTCAGCAGATCCAGAGTGCAGACATGGAGATCACCAAATCCAAAGACCATCTAACCATTCTATCAGTGAAACCCTCTCTCCCTCATCCCTCTACCTCCTCTCGCTTCCTACACCCAAAGGTATTGCGAGCTCTCAGGGGACAGATATTGAACCATGGAGCTGGCTATGAACTAAAGGTCGTGTCATTTGTCTGGTCGTTAGGTGGAATGTCTTACATTTATATAATAATACAAAATTTATGAAAATGAAAATAGATAGATGATAAATACGTGAATGAAATATCAGTGATGTGGATGTTATTTTCCTTGGAGAACCAAAAAATAACATTACAGTGGAAACTACAAACAACATTTATGAAAGGGTTAAAAGTAGTGAAGAAACATATGAAAAATCCTATTGCCTTGGACACTCACCAGAGAAAATTGGTTTTCCCCAATTGAAAATGCACATCGAGGTGTTTTATAGACAAAATTCAGATGGTGATATAAATAAACAGCTCACGCTTACATATAAATATGAGATTGGAGACAAAGATCCAACAAGATATATAAATAAATTTTATATTTGAGAAATCTTGATATAAGATTCATCCGAAAGAAAACAACATAGAAAAATTGACAAACAATATAAAAATGCAGAATAATTGACATATGTGGTCCAAATGGAGCGTTATCTATTCATAATTTAAAATCAAATCGATTTCCAATAGGTGAACAGAACCAGCAACAAAGTTTGCAGAAGGCAATTGTTGAAAAAATCCAAGAAACAGACAACTCGTGATGAATCAAAAGGTATAAAGAAATATTAGATTCAGATATGGATAATTGGACACTTAAAAAGTAAACGAAGACCCCCCTCGCAGATCTGGACAAATCGATACCCTCACCGCTCAGAACAAAAATGATAAAACCTTGAACCATGGTAAGATCCCTTCATCAATGCTCTGACCACACACATTGGCGGCCAAAGAAACCAGTTTAACGATCCAACAATATATATGAATAAATTTTATATTTGAGAAATCTTGAAATAAGATTCATCCGAAAGAAAACAACATAGAAAAATTGTCATAAATAATATAAAAATGCAGTAAAATTGACATATGTGGTCCAAACGGAGCGTTATCTATTCATTTTATAAAATCAAATCGATTTCCAATAGGTGAAAAGAACCAGAAAAAAAGTTTGCCGAGGGAAATTGTTGAAAAAAACCAAGAAACAGACAAATCGTGATGAAGCAAAAGGTGTAAAGCAAGATTAGATTCAGATATGGAAAATCGGACACCTAAAAAGTAAACGAAGACCTACCTTGCAGATCTGGAAAAATCGAAACCCTCACCACTCGGAACACCAATGATAAAACCTTGAACCACGGTCATATCAATTCATCAATGCTCAGACCACACACATCGGCGGCCAAAGAAACCATATCAACGACCACACCCCAGACCTTGCTCGGCAACAACCACTACAGCTTCGGTCGAACTCCTCATCTGAGCTTGGTGCAATGGCATCATCCTCAGGCCTCTGCTTCAACCTCATAACTCACGGCTTGGATTCCTCTCCCCGTGAAACCCTATGTGCAAACCCTAAATAGCTGATGCCTCACTACTCCCAATTTCCTATTTTTAATTCTTTTATTATTATTACTTTTTTAATTCTTGTTTTATCATTTTTATATCGTTTTTTTGGGTTTCACGTTTTATCACCCTTTACCTTTTTTACTCTCTTTTTTGTCCACTTTCCAAAGTCATCATCCAATTTTTTTTATTCAATCTAACATTTCAACTTATCTTTATTTTGTTTTACCATTTTTTTAAACATTTTACAATTCAAGTAATATTTATATATAAAAATCGCTTTTTTATTATTATAATTATATATATATATATATCATTTTAACGTGTTAAATTATATATATATATATAATTCTTTTTTTAGTAAATAAATCAAATAACATTTTTTAAAACCCATATATAAAAGTGAATTTTTTTGTAGTAAAATAATGATATACATTTATAAATTTTATAAAACTAAAACACAATATATTTTCATATATTTATAAAATATATTGTAATTATAAAAATTTTCTAAAGAAAATGTTTCCCCTTAATTATTATTATTATTATTATCATTAAAATATTCTATTAAATAACCTTTTTGATGAAAATAAATTCTATTTTAGAAAAATAAAAAAATAGTTATTTTAAAATATTCTTTCATACAAAGCAAACAAATATTTGTTTTTAGAATAAATTTAAAAACTATAAATAATAAGTATAATTAATTATAAGTTATAATTAACTGATAATCAAATTAATTAAAACACTTGATTTCTATTTTTATTTTTAAATAAAATCATCACAAAAATGTCATTAGTTTGTTTGAATTATAAATTAATCAATTTGATAAAATATTTATATAATAAATCTTAGTTTGGAATTTCTAAGATGTTGCAGTTATCCAGTGTTCATGATCAGATTTAATATTTTAAGCAAAGAGTGTTGTGTGTCTGTAGTTGTAATGGACCGGACCTCTCTGGTCCATTACTTTGTAAAAATTTGATGTGGTCAAACACGACGCGTGAGTATCGTGGGAGAGAGGGAGTAATTATAAGATGATAATGGGTGTCAATAATAATAATAATAATTAATGATAATGATGGCGACTCGTTGATGAAATTGAAAGAGGATTTATTACTACTATATTAAATGATAATGTTAATGGTGACACAAATATGTGTGTGATTGTTAAATGAAATTAAATGGGTTTAATTTTTTTGGAGTTGTGATATTATTATTATTTTAATAATAACAATATTTTCTTATTATAATTATAATTATTTCATAATGATAATAACATTTTAAAAGAAATGTGCAACTAACAAAATTAAATGGTTTTAATTTTGGTTAGTAAATTAAATTATTTGAATTTAATTAAATGGAATGGTTTTAATTTAATATGATAATAAACATGGTAAACTAATTTAATGGGATTAAATTAGAACATTAATGATTGGTGTTATTATTATTAATTTTATTAATAATAACATTGAATTGAGAAAGAAAATATGGGCGTGCTGGGCATGGAGTATAGGCAAGGGGCCACTTTTGGTGGAGTGAGGGAATTGTGGATGAGAATAAATGAGATTGGAGAGAGGGAAGAATTATAAGGTAATAGTGGGAATAAAATTAAATGAGAAATAAATGATAAATGGGAGATTTGGTGAATAATTCTAGCGTGAAAGGGTGTCCAAATCGTGTTTGATTTTGAAGTTAGAAAAATAAATAAATAAGTAATTAATAATAATAAAAAAATATTGTTAATATTAATTTTGATGATAAAACACTGTTTTCACTATAACTTCTTCGTGCGACCTCGGTTTTACAAACCGTCAGCGGCAGCATAACCCTAAAATTATGACGGTCATTTTAAGACCTATGATGAATACCTTTTTAGGACTCATGTCTCAGGTCAATAAAACACCTATTATTAATTGAAGTTATTATTATCATTAAACGCATGGAAACTGGGTGACGTGTCGTGTGTTGACCAGTCAAACAATGAAAAAGTTGTACGGTCACGTCGTGTATTATTAATACACGTTGCGTACCGTTTTACTTTTTCATTGCCTATATAAGAGAAGGTCGCGTATTATTTACTGACCCCTCTTCTTCTCCGCACGATGACGCCCCCGGATGACCCAGAAGCCTTCCTCCTATCTTCTTCATCCGGACTCCGATCGTCGATCTGTCGGTGGCTGCAGGATCGTGTCCACGAGGCGAACATCATGCACCTCGTTCCTTTCCCTCTTCTTCAACTTCCTCTTTGCAGTTTCCTACCGAGGAGATTGCTGATATTTGATGGGAACAACTCTCTTCGACGAACGTCATCTTAATGGTACATTCTACCCCGTTCTTATTCTTTCCTCAATCTCCTCTTTCTGTTCCTCCTTGCCATGCTATAATAAGTGACACCTTTAAACCTTAATGGAGTCTCTCTTGGTTGTTAGTGCGGTTGTGCAGCAGCGTCCACGGGAGGACGTAGTCATTGGGAGGAGTGATCGAAATCCTCGTGGTGGTTGTTCTCGTAGTAGGACATCAAAACCTGTTCAAGTAGGGATCTTACGTTCGTCTTTCTCTATTTTTTGTATCATGCGGGGTGGGTATCCTCTTATTTTCATGTGATACGATTGAGCCAGTAAATAAAGATAATAACTGGTTAAAGAAAGAGTTAGGGGAAATTTTGTTGATATTGTTGTTTTATTTCCATCAATGTTTATCCTTTGATTATGTTGTGAATTGAACAGGCTTATGCCTACTGAAAATCACGGTCGTTGGGGGCCTTTGCTTGCGAAATTAAATGTTGCCTTGTTTTTCTAGATTGTTTTGTGGATGAAATTTCATAGAATGTGGAAATTGGTTAATCATGTAAAGTTGGATGATTAAATGAATACCCAGAACCCTTTTATGCTCACCCCGGTTTAACTAAACAAAAGAATGAATTTTTGTGGGTGCTGGTTGGGGTTTAATTATGTTAAGGGGTGTTTCGTGGGTTTTTGTGGAACATGTGAGCAGTGGGGCTACAGTTGGATTGGTTGTGGGTTGGCATATATGATATGGTTGTGATGGGTAGAAGATCTGTAGTAAATGGTATCAAAGGGATGATGATGTGTTACGAGTATTGTTTCCGATGTGTTTGTGGTTATGGTGGTTTGAAGCAGGGCTACAGGGATGATTTGTGCATATGAATAATAGTGGAAGAGTTAACTAATTAATTGTGGGGCATGGTAGTTGATTAAATACTGAAAATCAATGGAATTGATTGGATGATAAAATAAAATGGTATTGTGTTGCTTGTGTTTTTTCTAACATTATTTGTGGTTGGCCGGGATATGTTTTACGAACGATTGATATGGATTGGTTGTTGTTAGTTTCTCGGTAGTTAAGAAACTGATAAACTAAAACTGTTGAAACATGAAAAGCTTAATGGGGTTTGGGTCTGTTTTTTTGTGTGCATACTTTTGAGTTATCAGTGTCGAGGCATGTTCTCAGATCTTTTGTGTAGAGGCCTTAGGATAGGTTGAGTGGTTGATATAATTATATAAATCTGTATGTTTTATGTTTCTTTACGCTCCCCACACATGTTGAGCACTACGTGCTGAACACCCATGGGATGGGGGGTGAGATTCTCAAACATCTAAATGATGGCTGGTTACTGTTCTTCCCTGTTCTCCCTCTTCCAGGTTCTATAGCCCAAGATCCTTCGGGCAGGTTATGACAGATGTTTCCCAAGAGTCTTTGGGATGAGGATGTGATATGTTCCCAGGTTTCTTCGGGATGCGATGTGATGTGGTTCCCAGGTGTCTTAGGGATGAGATGTGGTTATGGCCGAGGATTGAATGCCGGTGGTATACTATGATCTTCGTATGGCCAGGTTGCGGCACTAGCTCGAGCTTCGTATGGCCAGGTTACAACACTAGTTCAGGAAGAGGGGGAAGCATCAGAGTGTTAGGCGTGAGGTCTTGAGCAGTATTCAGTGGGAAGGTGGTGCAGGATACCCATACTTTGATAATATTACTATACTACTCTTTTGACCTGCGATATTTGGTGAGTGTGGCTTGTAAGGTTTTGTGGATAGATTCCTTTCTAGGCTTTGGTTCCTTCTGTTTTATCACAGGGCATTAGGATGTCTCCCCAACTGTGCATGAGTGATTTAGGTTTTCCTACTGAGTATACTTGTTTGCTCACCCTACGTTTACATTCAGGTTTTCAGGAGGACTTTAGGGACCGTGTGAGACCTTGATAGTTGGGCGTTGGAGTTTTGCTGGTTGCAGTTTTTGCTTTCTTTTTTTTGGTATCGTACTTTGGATATTTTCTTGTTCTTGTACTTTTGTTTCAATATTGTATAAAACATGCATATGGGTTTGGTTTTGGGTTTATTTTCATTTACTTGTTTCATTTTCTTTTGGTGTTTGATTCATCCTATTTCCCGATCTTAAATAATAAAAATGGTAATGCCTCCCATATTTTCAAAATCTCATACCCTTAGTGCTAGTTGCCACTCTGGGGCCTAGTGGAGGCAGGACTCGGGGGTCATTATCTCCCTTTCAGCATTTCCAGCTTAGGAGGGGCATCTTTGGTGGGAGGGGGTCTTGACAGAATGGTATCAGAGGTGATGGTTGAGAGATAGGATGGAGTTTGGAGTTAGGCACAGTGAGTATTAAATGGGATGGTAGGGAAATAGTGTTGGCTGATCTTGGTGCATGATATAGGCCAGGGAAGACCGGCTAGGACACAGTATTTTAGGGCCCCCTGTGATCCAATGCAAGGACTCTGAGCTTACCGAACGACCAAGTAAGACTACATTGATTGCAGGGTAGAGACCCAAGGAAAGGTACATGAATCATCATGATTTGTGTTTTACTTTATTTGGGTGTTCTGGGAAAGAAATCGAAATAAAATGATAAAATGAAACCTTGAGAAAATTTCCTTTCTACTTGGGCTTAGGCATTCTTTGTTTACTGTATAGTTATGGCACCTGAACGTCATTCCTGGGTGACTCGGGTAGTCGAGGCCCAACAGATTCAGACGGTCGATCAGTTGAGGATTGATCGAGAGGAGGAAGATGACTTGTGGTAGCGCACGTTTCATGCTTTCCAGCAACAGAGCTTGAAGAATTATGAAGGAAACACTTTGGATACGGAATCAGAGAGTTGGTTGGAGGAACTCGAGATCACCTTTGGGCTGATCAGGGCTCCATCAGAGTACTGGGTTCCTCTAGCAGTAAGCCAGCTGTGAGGAGCAGCGCGTCAGTGGTGGATGCTTTACCTTGGGGAGGGGAAGGAGACAAAAGTTCTATGGGCCAACTTCGAGAAGGAGTTCCGCGAGGAATTTCTTTCCTCGACGAGGAAGTTCGAGAAGAGGGAGGAGTTGTTGTCTCTCCAACAAGGAATCATGTCAGTGCATGAACTAAGAAAGAAAAAATGTTAGTGCATGAACTAGGGGTCAAGTTCAAGGATCTCCTCCGTTTTTCCTCAAATCTCTTTCCGGATGAGGATTCCCGAGCCAGACATTTAGAGGAGGCACTTCACCCCTCTATTCGGTGCGCGCTGACCCCTTACACCTTACCAACGTACCTGGAAGTACAGAAGAAGGTGAAGATAATCGAGAGGATTCACTCACAAGTAGGTCCACCACGAGAGAGGAGTCACCCAAGTTCATCCAAGAAGGATGCGGTTAGCAGTAGGTCCGCAGCAACAGGACCTTCCAAGTTTCGACCAATATGGAGCAGTCTTCAGCAGGTCCCATACCAATCTCACGATTTCCACCCATTTTCTATAGGCCAGGGACCAAGGTGCTTTGCATGTGGGAATCGTGGGCATCTTGGTAGACATTTCCCTTTTTAGACTCAGTATGGAGGGATTGGCCAGTTTCTGCCCTAGGCCCAGCAGCAGTTCCCAGCCCGACCCTTGCTGCAGCAACAGGCTCTAGTCCCTCCAAGGGGAGCTAGAGCAGGTGGTGGCCAACCACAAGGAGAAATAACTGGTTAAAGAACCGGTTTGGAGAAATTTTGTTGATATTGTTGTTTTACTTCCATCAATGCTTATCCTTTGATTATGTTGTGAATTGAATAGGCTTATGCCTACTGAAAATCATAGTCGTTGGGGGCCTTTTCTGGTGCAATTAAATTTTGCCCTATTTTTCTGGATTGTTTTGTGGATGAAATTTCATAGAATGTTGAAATTGGTTAATCATATAAAGTTGGATGATTAAATGAATACCTGGAACCCTTGTATGATCACCCCAGTTAGACTAAATGAATGAATGAATTTTTGTGGGTGCTGGTTGGGGTTTAATTATGTGAAGGGGTGTTTCATGGGTTGTTGTGGAACATGTGAGCAGTGGGGCTATGGTTGGCTTGGTTGTGGGTTGGCATGTATGATACGATTGTGATGGGAAGCAGAGCTGCGGTAAATGGTATCAAAGGGATGATGATGTGGTATGGGTATTATTTCTAATGTGTTTGTGGTTATGGTGGTTGGCAGCAGGGCTGTAGGGATGAGTTGTGCATATGAATAAAAGTGGAAGAGTTAACTAATGAATTGTGGGGCATGGTAGTTGACTAAATACGGAAAATCAATGGAATTTATTGGCTGATTAAAGAAAATGGTATTGCATTGCTTGTGTTTTCCCTAACTTTATTTTTGGTTGGTAGGGATGTGTTTTACAAACTATTGATCTAGTTTGGTTGTTTTTAGTTTCTCAGTAGTTAAGGAACTGATAAACTAAAACTGTTGAAACATGAAAATCTTACTGAGGTTTGGGGTTGTTTTTTTGTGTGCATAATTTCGAGGTAGCAGTGTCGAGGCATGTGCTCAGATCTTTTGTGTAGAAGCCTTAGGATGGGCTTAGTGGTTGATATAATTATATAAATCTGTACGTTTTATGTTTCTTTACGCACCCCACCAATGTTGAGCACTACGTGCCGAACCACACCATCGTCACAACAAAAAGTAACCAGGTAGTTTCCGGGAGCCACCACAGCTCTCATAACGTGTATCATACGTCGGGTATTATACCTCAAGCCATTACAGCCCATACTCCAAGTAAGGATCCTCAAGCCATCACAGCCTATACACGTTACACCTATAGTAGTCCATAGGATACTATATCCAGAATATATGTGTGTGAATACAAGCCATTACAGCCCTCTACACACATATATAGGGTAACTAACCGATGTGCCTCATGGAACAAGTATCTACCAAGAGAACAGAGCGGGGTCAAAGGGGGTAGTCATCCATTCCTCCTCCCATCAGAATGTTGGGGAAAACACCCCCTAGGGCTCAGAATCCCCAGGGTGTCAGTTTCCCTTACTGCCAGGGTGGAGTAGCGTATAGAAACACAAAACCTAAAGAATATATTATTACTCACAACCACACTATGGGCATAACCTAGTCTTAGACACAAATGCAGCTAATGTCTCTCAGAATCCGGGCTGCCACTTCTTAGACTAGGTATCCAATAAGCACACAACCATTTAAAGGGATTTATTAGATTACTTCATTCCCTTTTTATCAATTCCACTATACGTTAATTAATTCTTCAAACATTAATTAACCATGAGCAATTCCACATTGAATTCCATTAACGTCACATCCAAAACCCACTGCCCTTTCAAAAGTTCTCATCCTCATTATTATGTTTCAGTGAACACCAACCCCATGGGCTAACATCATTTAATCAAACATTCATTATAGAATTAATTTCCCATATTCCCAGGCATTTTAGAAAAGCATCCTATGCTACTAAAAACAAGGGGGCTCAACACGGTGAGTAGATGTACAACCCGTCGAGTCTTTGCCGCATATAGAAAGAGCATAGACCCATTCTCCCTTGAGAGGCTAAACACGGAAAGCACGTGGAATACCTAGCGTGTCTTCGCCTCCTTCGGAAGAAGGGTAAGAAAGACCAACTGCCTTGAGCAGTGGGGAAAAGTAAAGCAGATAAACAACCAAAGAATCCACAAGCATCAAACAATCACATCCATCCCATTCCATCATCCCTGGTGTCCTCCCAAGCACCCACATGCATAAACCGATGCATCTCGCCACTCGAGGCATCATCCGCTGCCACAACCACAAGGCCTCCCTGCCTCCACATATCACAACACCCCTCCAGGGTCACATCACAACACAAGCAGCAGGAAATCAAACATCACATCAAATGGGCTCTTCGCCCTTTACCAATCAAGAGGGTAACTCAGAACCCTTTAAGGAATTATCAAACAATTAGTACATTAATCCATATTGAATTAACATATTTATTATTCTTAGGTTCCAAATTCGGGAAACCTAATCAATAAGCTACCAAAAATAATTAAACATGCTTACTGTGACAATTTGATTAACATCAAATTACAACTAGAACCAGTTTTGTTTACATGCCTCTTTATCTTTAGCCAAAACAATTATCAGTTACTCCCAATTTACGTTCTTTACCGATTTCCAACAAGAAGGAACATCTAATCAAAGAAAGCATAGATATCACACTATCTAGAAAAACATGAGGCAATAACATATGATTGATATCAATTTATTTATCCGGTTAAAATATTTATTATGTCAATTCCATTTTCATCCAGTGGGATTAAACATGCTAATAATACAGTTGCACGTAAAATAAAAATAAGCAATGAATCCCATACCTCGAAGAGTTCTTGACGTTATTTATCCACACAATGGGTCACGATCCTCCTCTCGTGCCAACTGCATCCACCCGAGGATGCCACGATGCGTCCGCACCAACCAAGCCCTAAGAAAACCCCATTAGAAGCATGGAGATTACATGCTATAATATGGAAAGTAGAAACAAGGGAAGATGATCCCAAAGGAATGACGATAAAAACATACCTTATATCAAAGATTGATCGATACAACTTGGTTGCATCAAAACAGAGCGGAACCGATCCGAGGAGTGAAGTTTGATTGTGAAACTCCTACGGGAAGGATTGAAAGGTTCTAGCGTCTCATAGCCGAGAACAAAGAGGAAGAACAAGGGAGGATGATATCTTGTCCCATTTAAAGAATTAATGGGGCGACGATTTAAGACATGCTTAATTCACCATTAAATGTGGATTGCATTAACCCATGCGGTTTGACCGAGTAAAAACATCCCGAGCCATAGGAATAATTAATATAGGATTTATGTTCTTTGAATCATCAGTCTTAATTTAAGGGTTGCAATGTCACAGACGATTCGCCATTCCAACACCGTATGAAGGAGATATGTTGAATACAAGATCTCATAATAATAACAATATATATTATTATTGGGTGTTTAATGGACCCAAGCCACAAACCATAATTTAATATCCCACATTAGACTTAAATCGATTGTAATAATGACAGGATCACATCGCCACTGACGAGAAGTCAATCGGACGTCGCACGCGGGTGTTATGGCGGGTCAAAGATTTAATAATAATATTAAATCTATTATTTTCCGAGCGCTTTGGGTACCAGATCCAAAGACCCTAAAAACACATCCGATATTGGACTCATAAATTCCTTCTTGAAGTCAGGGTCGCACTGCCGCTGACGGTTCGTAAAACCGAGGTCGCACGAATAAGTTACGGACAATAAAGTGTTTTACCAACAAAAATAATAATATGATTATTATATTATTATTATTATTTTAACTGATTTATTTCAAAAAAAATCTATGTCACGCCCAAATCTATCAATTTGGTGCGCCTCACCCTATTCCACCTTGATTGATTTCCTTGTTTTTAACTTATTTATTTTATTGGTTTAAATTTCAAATCTTTATTTCCTTTAAACTATTTCTCTCTCCAATCTCTTTCCAATCTTCCACAATTCCCTCACGCTCCAAAAAGTGGCGCCTCCCCTTGATTTCCTTTCCTTTTTTTTCTTTTATTATTTCTCAACTTTTGATATCTCACATTCTATCTCCAATCTAACTCTTCCACAATTCCCTCACTCCACCAAAAGTGGCGCCTCCCTTGATTGAATCCTCTTTTATCTTATTTATTTTATTTTAACATTATTGGCATTAATATCATAATGATTATTAAAATTGAATAGATGTTCAAACACTCACACACAACTCTATTTCTCACTTAAACTTTATTATTAATACAATTAATAATAATAACACCCATCATTATGGAAACACCCTATTTTATGGAAACAAAAACATTATGGAAAAATACAAATTAATGGAAACTCTCTTTATTATGGAAACTCTCCATTTATTACACACCAAAATCAATCATTACCATTATTATTTAATAGTAAAAAATCCTCTTTCAATTTCATCAACGAGTCTCCATCATTATCATTAAAAATAATTATTATTGTTGACGCTCATTATTATTATTATTATTATTATCTATTAAATGAATATTATTATAATTATTTTAATATTACAAAATACAAGTTGGATTCAACCGTAAGGGGTTGCGCCTCATGCATTTCATTCAATTATAATTTATTACATGCACCTCATTTATTATAATTTATTCCTTTATAATTTATTCCATGCAGCTCCCCACATTGAATTAAACACATTTAATTTTATTTTTTTTATTTCACAATGAATAAATTAAAACCATTTAATCTAATTAACACCAAATATTTTCACGCCACCCTTATCAATTATTATTATCAAAAAAAATTATTATTATAACACGCGTCTTGTTTGACCACACCAAATTTTTACAAAGTATTGGATCGGAGAAGTTCGGGTCATTACATCAGATACCTCTCAAAACATTCTCGTCCTCTAGAATAAATAAAACAACTCATAAAAAGGGAAAGGTCCGAACAATCACCCCGCAAGATACCTCTCAGAGCTCTCGCCATACTAGGAATCCGACCATTATCCTAATTATATGAGTCAGGGAATTCCTTCCCCCCATGTCGAGATATTATCTGCTTTAGGCGGCACTGACTCGCCTGCATGGGTTTAATCGCATCCACATTAATGTGTCTCGATTAGGGATTAGTTCTTCCCACCCCCATAATTTAGGATTTCTCATACTAAAACTTCCTCCAACCCCGCACAAAACAAGCAACACGCTGCCCCAACACATGGATTGGGTAATTCCTTCTCCCATGTCAAAATGAAATGCTGACAGTTCTTCCATTACTATCCAAGAATCACTGGATTCACCCACAGCATCACTACGTGACTTTCGGCTCAGTGCATCAGTTACAACATTCCCTTCTCAAGGTGTATACGATATTTCGAAGTCGTATTCCCGTAAGAAATTCATCCACCGACATTATTGTAAGTTCAAGTCATATTGGGAGAAAACATACCTCAAACTCTTATGATCAATGAATTCCACAAAGCGCTCAACAACAAACTCCACTTGCTCTCCATCCGCACCATGGAAAACGACCTTCCTGAAGCAATCCACGATAGCCTACACCGAATACAACCAACACATGCCGAGGATGACATCACATGGTTGTATTCGTAATCATAGGAATTATCTCCAAGAGCGGTGTTGCCCCAACACTAGCTCACAGTCTCTACATACTCCAAACAAGTCATCTCGACCTCCAACTGGCATAGTCAATGCCAAGGTCACTGGAAGCCTCTCTACCTCAAGTCCCAAAACATAGAAAATGGAATGTGATATGAAGGAGTGTGTTGCTCCTGAATCATAAAAGGCGTACACCAAGGTAGAAAACAAGAAAAGGGTACCTCAGACGACATCCGGCTCGCCTGGAGCTGGAAACGCTAGAGCATGAAGCTGACCACGACCTCCTCCATGACCTCTTTGACCCTGATAATGACCACCACCACAGTCGTGATCTACTCTCTAAGGATGAGTAGTGTCATGGGGCCATCCTATCCTCGCCCCATCTACCCTCTACTGATCTAATGCTGGTGCAACTGGTTGCTGCTGCCTCGGCTGGAACTGCCTCAATGGAGGAACCAGGAGCATAGCGCCTGGTGCATGATGACCGCTCTGAAAGGTTGGGCACTCTCTCTACTGATGACCATGACCACCACAAGAAAAATAAGCGCTTGATCCCTTGGCATAGGCCTGGGAGTTGCTGCCTCCGGAGAAACGAGATGTGAACGGCTGGGACCTACCCCCGGCTAAACGAAAAATCTTCTGCCCTGAAAACCGGGAACCCCATACCACAGTTTTGCTTCGTGAGGGATCATAACGATCCCCCTCTCGTGATGATTCAGTCTTGTACAAAGTCCCATCGACAACTTCTTCCCTCGCCAGCACCTCAAGATATGTCTTCAGCATAAATGGGGTGACCTGACGCTGGATCTCTGGGCGCAAAGCCTCCTCAAAATGCCTCTCCCTAGTCTCCTCATCTGGTAAAAGGTCCAAAGCATATTGTAAGAGGTTCTTGAAATGGATTCCAAACTCTCGAACACTGTAGCTCCCCTGTCAAAGGGTAAGAAGCTCCTGGCAATTGGACTCCTTCGCAGTCAAATAAATAAACTCGACTCTAAACATGTCTCAGAACTCCTCCCATGAGATCGCTGACTCCTCACGATCCCCGAGGAACAACAACCACCACTGCCTTGCTGCTCCACGCAGCATCGTCACAACTAAGGACAGCCAGTGCTTTTTTTGAGCATGGATCGAACTAAAGCCTATCTCGACCTCCTCCAACTAGTCTTCTATGACTGCATCTGAAATGGAGCCCTTGTACTTCTGCATACTCTGGTGCTGAAACTCTCAGAGTGTCTTCCTCCAAGTGTCGTCATCATCAACCTCTACCCGGCGGCGATCTGCTGGAACAACCTGCAGGACATCTTCTGCGCAAACCTGACGAGGACATCAACCTGAAGACATACTTGTAAAATAACAAACTGTTAGAGCTCCTAAGACTGGATTATGGAAGACTAAACATTAATTAATTTATTGTTTTCTTTTTTTCATTTTAGGATAACCTATCCCAAGGTCTACCCATTCAAACACAGGCGCAAAGAAGAATGATGCATTATACTTTCCTAGGTCACTACCCTGCAACCAGTATCCCCTTGTTTAGTAGCCATCGTAAACTTAAAGGTCCGTGAAACAGATCATAGGGGGCCCTAAATGCCTATGTCTCTACCGGACTCCAGGGTTTACCCCACTTTCTAAACACGAATGACAATGTTGCCCTACCAACCCATGCAACCTCACCTATGCCTAACTCCCATCTCCATCCTATCCCTCAACCGGACCTCTGATACCACTCTGTCAAGACCCCCTCCCCACAATGTGTACCCCTCCTGGGCCTGCAATGTGAGAAGAGAGATAATCACCCCCAAGTCCCACCTTCAGTAGGCCCTGGGTTGGCAACTAGCACCGAGGGTATAATAAACACACAGATGGGAGGCATTACCCTCTAAGAGAACACATGTGGAAGAGAGAGATAGAACATACACCAACCCAATCCAACTCAAAACTGAAATATAAAAGAAAACCCAAGTACATATATGATATTCCATACAAAACTACTACAACTGAAAGAAAAAACTACAAGTACCCAAAAGAAAGTAAAAACAGCAGCGACCACAAGCCCGAACAACTCCTCCAACCACAAGCTAGTAGTAACCAGCTTGATTTCCAACCTGCTCCAAGTGACCTGAAAACAGTTTATATATACATAGGGTGAGTATAACAATATACTCAGTAGGATCCTCCCCGAAGCCTCTCGTGAAAAAGTAAGAAATCATGCTAAAGCACAGTGAACAACAAGTGAAACTAACTCCCCACCTAAACAGGTATACTAAATTCCCATCCTCACCATGGCTACCCTCACCAAGTAACGCATACAAGAATATATCATATAAGAAAGAATATCAAGGGTACCCTTCTACTACTTCCCCACTGGTTTTCCGCTATTCCCCAACGACCTACGTCTTATGCATCTTTCTCCAAAGGCTTGCCCGTATACACTTGGGCTAAGCTCCACAATCTGAACCTTGTGCACCACAAAGGCTTGCCCGCAGACACCTGGGCGAAGCACCACACCGTCCTCACAACCAAAAGTAACCAGGTAGTTTTCAGGAGCCACGACAGCTCGCATAACGTGTATCATACGTCAGATATTATACCTCAAGCCATTACAGCCCATACTCTGAGTAAGGATCCTCAGGCGATCACAGCCTATACACATTACACCTATAGTAGTCCATAGGATACTATATCCAGAATATATGTGTGTGAATAACCACAAGCCATTACATCCCTCTACACACATATATGGGGTAACTAACCGCTATGCCTCATGGCATAAGTATCTACCCAGAGAAGAGAGTGGGGTCAATGGGGGTAGTCAACCATTCATCATCCCATAAAAATGTTGGGGAAAACACCCCCCAGGGCTCAGAATCCCTGGGGTGTCAGTTGCCCTTACTGCCAGGGTGGAGTAGCGTATAGAAACACAAAAAGTACAGAATATATTATAACTCACAACCACACTATGGGCATAACCTAGTCTTAGACACAACTGCAGCTAACATCTCTCAGACTCTGGGCTGCCACTTTTAAGACTAGGTATCCTATAAGCACACAACCATTTAAAGGGATTTATAAGATTACATCATTCCCTTTTTATCAATTACACTGTACGTTAATTAATTCTTCAAACATTAATTAACCATGAGCAATTCCACATTAAATTCCATTAACGTCACATCCAAAACCCACCGTCCATTCAAAAGTTCTCAGCCTCATTATTATGTTTCAGTAAACACCAACCCCATGGGCTAACATCGTTTAATAAAAAATTCATTACATAATTAATTTCCCATATTCCCAGGCATTCTAGAAAAGCATCCTATGCTACTAAACACAAGGGGGCTCAACACTGTGAGTAGATGTACTACCCTTCGAGTCTTTGCCGCCTACAGAAATAGCATAGACCCATTCTCCCTTGAGAGTCTAAACACAGAAAGCACGTGGCATACCCCACGTGTCTTCGCCTCCTTCGGAAGAAGGGTAAGAAAGACTAGCTGCCTTGAGCAGTGGGGAAAAGTAAAGTAGATAAACAACCAAAGAATCCACAAGCATACAACAATCACATCCATCCCATTCCATCATCCCTGGTGTCCTCCCCAGCACCCACATGCATAAATCGATGCATCTCGCCACTTGAGGCGTCATCCGCTGCCACAACCAGAAGGCCTCCCTGCCTCCACATATCCCAACACCCCTCCAGGGTCACATCACAACACAAGCAGTAGGAAATCAAATATCACATCAAATGGGATCTTGTCCCTTTAACAATCAAGAGGGTAACTCAGAACCCTTTAAGGAATTATCAAACAATTAGTAATTTAATCCATATTGAATTAACAGATTTATTATTCGTAGGTTCCAAATTCGGGAAACCTAATCAATAAGATACCAAAAATAATAGACATGCTTACTGTGCCAATTTGATTAACATAAAATTACAACTAGAACCAGTTTCGTTTACATGCCTCTTTATCTTTAGCCAAAAAAATTATCAGTTAATCCCAATTTACGTTCGTTACCGATTTCCAACAAGAACGAACATCTAATCAAAGCAAGCATAGATATCACACTATCTAGCAAAACATGAGGCAATAACATATGATTGATATCAATTTATTTATCCGGTTAAAATATTTATTATGTCAATTCCATTGTCATCCAGTGGGATTAAACATGATAACAATACAGTTGCACGTAAAAGAAAAAGAAGCAATGAATCCCCTACCTCGAAGAGTTCTTCACGTTCTTTATCCACACAATGGGTCACGATCCTCCTCTCGTGCCAACTGAATCCACTCAAGGATGCCACGATGCGTCCGCACCAACCAAGCCCTAAGAAAACCCCATTATAAGCATGGAGATTACAAGCTATAAGATGGAAAGGATAAACAAGGGAAGATGATCCCAAAGGAATGACGATAAAAACATACCTTATATCAAAGATTGATCGATACTGCTTGGTCGCACCAAAACAGAGCGGAACCGATCCGAGGAGTGAATTTTGATTGTGAAACTTCTATGGGAAGGATTGAAAGGTTCTAGTGTCTCATAGCCGAGAACAAAAAGGAAGAACAAGGGAGTATGATATCTTGTCCCATTTAAAGAATTAATGGGGTGACAGTTTAAGACACGCTTAATTCCCCATTAAATGCGGATCGCATTAACCCACACGGTTTGACCAAGAAAAAACATCCCAAGCCATAGGAATAATTAATATAGGATTTATGGTTTTTGAATCATCAGTCTTAATTTAAGGGTTGCAACAGGTTCACCATTCCAACACTGTATGAAGGAGATTTGTTGAATATAAGATCTCGTAATAATAACAATATTTATTATTATTGGCTATTTCAAGGACACGATCCACGAACCATAATTTAATATCTCACATTAGACATAAATCGATCATAATAATGACAGGATCACATTTCCACTGACGATAAGTCAATTAGACGTCGCACGCAGGAGTTATGGCGGGTCAAAGATTTAATAATAATATTAAATCTATTATTTTTCAAGTGCTTCAGGTACCCAATCCAAAAACCCAAAAAATGCATCCAATATTGGACTCATAAATTCCGTCTTGAAGTCAGGGTCGCACTGCCGCTGATAGTTCGTAAAACCGAGGTCGCATGAATAAGTTACGGACAAAAATATGTTTTACCAAAAATAATAATAATGTGATTATTATATTATTATTATTTTATTAATTGATTTATTTCAAAAAAATCTATGTCATCCCCAAATCTATCAATTTGGTGCGGCTCAACCTATTCCACCTTGATTGATTTCCTTTTTTTAAAATTATTTATTTTATTGCTTTAAATTTCAAATCTTTATTTCCTTTAAAATCTTTCTCTCTCCGATCTCTTTCCAATCTTCCACAATTCCCTCATGCTCCAAAAAGTGGCGCCTCCCCTTGATTGCCTTTCATTTTTTTCTTTTATTATTTCTCAACTTTTGATATCTCACATTCTCTCTCCAATCTAACTCTTCCACAATTCCCTCACTCCACCAAAAGTGGAGCCTCCCTTGATTGACTCCTCTTTTAACTTATTTATTTTATTTTAACATTATTGGAATTAATATCATAATGATTATTAAAATTGAATAAATGTTCAAACACTCACACACAACTCTATTTCTCACATAAACTTTATTATTAATACAATTAATAATAATAACACCCATCATTATGGAAACACCCTATTTTATGGAAACAACAACATTATGGAAACATAAAAATTAATGGAAACTCTCTATATTATGGAAACTCTCCATTTATTACACCCCAAAATCCACCATTACCATTATTATTTAATAGTAATAAATCCTCTTTCAATTTCATCAACAGGTTGCCATAATTATCATTAATAATTATTATTATTATTGACGCTCATTATTATTATTATTATTATTATATATTAAATGAATATTATTATAATTATTTTAATATTCCAAAATACAAGTTGGATTTGGCCGTAAGGGGTTGCACCCCATGAATTTCATTCCTTTATAATTTATTACATGCGCCTCATTTATTATAATTTATTCCTTTATAATTTATTCCATGCGGCTCCCCTCATTGAATTAAACACATTTAATTTTATTTCTTTTATTTCACAATGAATAAATTAAAACCATTTAATCTAATTAACACCAAATATTTTCATGCCACCCTTATCAATTATTATTATCAAAACAATTTATTATTATAACATGAGTATTGTTTGACCACATCGAATTTTTACAAAGTAATGGACCGGAGAAGTTCGGGCCATTACATCAGATACCTCTCAAAACATTCTCTTCCTCGAGAATAAAAAAAACAACTCATAAAAAGGGAAAGGTCCGAACAACCACCCCGCAAGATACCTCTCAGGGATCTCATCATAATAGGAATCCGACCATTATCCAAATTATATGAGTCAAGGAATTCATTCCCCCATGTCGAGATATTATCCGCTTTAGGCGGCACTGACTCGCCTGCACAGGTTTAATCGCATCCACTTTAATGTGTCTTGATTCGGGATTAGGTCTTCCCACCCCCATAATTTAGGATTTCTCATAAACAAACTGCCTACAACACCGCACAAAACAAGAAACATGCTGCTCCAACACATGGGTTGGGGAATTCCTTCTCCCATGTCAAGATGCAATATTGACAGTTCTTCCATTACTCTCCAAGAATCACCGGATTCACGCAAAGCATCACTACGTGACTTTCAGCTTAGCACATCAGTTACAACATTCTCTTCTCAAGGTGTATACGATATTTTGAAGTTGTATTCCTGTAAGAACTTCATCCACCGATGTTATCTTAATTTCAAGTCATATTGGGAGAAAACATACCTCAAACCCTTATGATCAGTGAAAGCCACAAAGTGCTCACTAACAAAATCCACTTTCTCTCAATCCGAACCAAGGTAAATGACCTTACTGAATCAATCCACGATAGCCTGCACCGAATACAACCAATCCATGTCGAGGATGACATCATATGGTTTTATTTTTAAACATAGGAATTCTCCCCAAGAGTGGTGTTTCCCCAACACTAGCTCACAGTCTCTACATACTCCAAACAAGTCAGCTCGACCTCCAACTAGCGTAGTCAATTCCAAGGGCACTGGAAGCCTCTCTACCTCAAGTCCCAAAACATGGACAAGGGTAGGTGATATGAAGGAGTGTGTCGCTCCTAAATCAAAAAAGGCATACACCAAGTTAGAAAACAAGAAAAGGGCACCTCAGATGACGTCTGGCTCGCATAGAGCTGGCAACGCTAGAGCATGAAGCTGACCATGACCTCCTCCACGACCTCTCTGACCCTGATGATGACCACCACCACGGCCGCGCTCTGCTCTCTGAGGATGAGGAGCGTCATGGGGCCGTCCTCTGCCCACACCATCTACCCTCTACTGATCTAATGCTGGTGCAACTGGCTGCTGCTGCCTCGGCTGGAACTGCCTCAACGGAGGAACCTGGAGTGTAGCGCCTGGTGCACGATGACCGCTCTGAAATGTTGGTCACTCTCGCTACTAATGACCATGACCACCACAAGAAAAACAAGCGCCTGATCCCTTGGCATAGGACTGGGAGTTGCTGCCTCTGGAGAAACGAGATGTGAAGGGCTGTGACCTACCCCAAGCTGAACAAAAACTCTTCTGCCCTGAAATCCGAGAACCCCGGACCACGGTTTTGCTTCATTAGGGATCATAATTATCCCCCTCTCGTGATGATGCGGTCCTGTCCAAAGTCCTCTCGACAACCTATTCCCTCGACAGCACCTCAAGATCTGTCTTCAGTATAAATGGGGTGACCTGACGCTAGATCTCTGGGTGCAAAGCCTCCTCAAAATGCCTCGCCCTGGCCTCCTCATCTGGTAAAAGGTCCCAAGCATATCGAAACAGGTTCCTGAAACAGATTCCAAACTCTCGAACGATGGAGCTCCCCTGTCGAAGGGTAAGAAGCTCCTGGCGACTGGACACCTTCGTAGTCGAAGAAAGAAACCCGACTCTAAACATGTCTCAGAACTCCTCCCATGAGATCTCTGACTCCTCACAATCCCCGAGGAACAACAACCACCACTACCTTGCTGCTCCACGCAGCATTGTCACAACCAAGGACACCCAGTGCTCCTTTCGAGCACAGATCAAACTGAATCCTATCTCGACCTCCTCCAACCAGTCTTCCGTGACTGCATCTGAAATGGAGCCCTCGTACTTTTGCAGAATCCGGTGCTGAAACTCTCAGAGTGTCTTCCTCCAAGTGTCATCATCGTCAACCTCTACCTCGCGGCGATCTACTGGAACAACATGTTGGACATATTCTGCACAAACCTGATGAGGATGTCGACCTGGAGCCATACCTGTAAAATAACAAACCGTTAGAGATCCTAAGCCTGGATTATGGAATACTAAACATTAATTAATTTATTGTTTTTTTTTGTTCATTTTAGGATAACCTATCCCAAGGTCTACCCATTCAAACACATGCGCAAAGAAGAATGATGCATGATCCTTTACTAGGTCTCTACCCTGCAACCAGTATCACCTTGTTTAGTAGCCATCATAAACTTAAAGGTCCATGCAACAGATCATAGGGGGCCCTAAACGCCTATGTCTCTGCCGGTCTCCAGTGTTTACCCCACTTGATAAACACTAATGACAACATTGCCCTACCAACCCATGCAACCTCACCTGTGCCTAACTCCCATCTCCATCCTATCCCTCAACCAGACCTCTAATACCACTCTGTCATGACCCCCTCCCCACAATGTGTACCCCTCCTGGGCCTGCAATGTGAGAAGAGAGATAATTACCCCCGAGTCCCTCCTCCAGTAGGCCCCGGGTTGGTGACTAGCACCGAGGGTATAATAAACACACAGATGGGAGGCATTACCCTCTAAGAGAACACATGCGGAAGAGAGAGAGATAGAACATAAACCAACCAACTCCAACTCAAAACTGAAATATAAAATAAAACCCAAGTACATATATGAAATGGCATGCAAAATTACTACAACTGAAAGGGAAAACTACAAGTACCCAAAAGAAAGTAAAAACGGCAGTGACCACAAGCCCGAACAACTCGTCCAACCACAAGCTAGTAGAAACCAGCTTGATCTCCAACCTGCTCCAAGTGACCTGAAAAATAGTTTATATATACATAGGGTGAGTATAAAAATATACTCAGTAGGATCCTCCCCAAAGCTTCTCGTGCAAAAGTAAGAATGCATACTAAAGCACAGTGAACAACAAGTGAAACTAACTCACCACCTAGACAGGTATACTAAATTCCCATCCTCACCATGGATACTCTCACCAAGTAATGCATACAAGAATCTATCATATAAGAAAGAATATCAAGGGTACCCCGCTACTACTTCCCCACTGGTTTGCCGCTTTGCCCCAACGACCTACATCCTGTGAATCTCTCTCCAAAGGCTTGCCCGTATATACTTGGTCTAAGCTCCACAATATGCACCTGGTGCACCACAAAGGCTTTCCCGCAGACACCTGGGTGAAGCACCACACCGTCCTCACAACCAAAAGTAACCAGGTAGTTTCCAGGAGCCACCAGAGCTCGCATAACATGTATCATACGCCGGGTATTATACCTCAAGCCATTACAGTCCATACTCCGAAATATTTAAGAAGTCTGAACCCGTCCATTCAAACAATGGTTCGTCCTATCACAATCTACAAGCACACCATAATCATCTCAAAACATGCTGAGAAAATCCAAGATATTTAGTGACCATATAACACAACATATCATATCTCTAAACAACCCCATCCAAGACAACTTAAGGCATGGAAAACTAATACGCATCAAAAGTTACTCCTAACCAACAATCCTAACAAACAATCAATTCACAATCTTAATTCAATGCATGAAAATTAATTAATTCAACAATTAATTAATCAAACCTTATCTATTTAACCAATCATCAATTAGTTAACCATTTACCATTTAACATTTAATAATGAATTACTCCATTAATTATTACCAGTTTCCAATTATCTTCCGAACATGTCAAATATTCGATATTCCCAATAATCTGTAAAAGCCACAATCTTATTCCAACTCATGAATTGATAATTAATTCTACAATTAATTATCCTTATACTCAATCTCCCCATTCCAATCTTTTAAATGTTTAATCATATCACTTTAACCAAGTTATCCAAATATTCTTAAACTCAACACAAGTTCAAGTCCTCACTTATCTCATGTGGGTGGAACTAATCAATAACATCAAAAGTGCCATTCATCGACATATCAAAATCCAGGAAATTCACATTTTCAATTTATTTAAAGAATCTATAATTCTTAAATAAAGTGTTAAAGATTTGGGACCCCACCTCGGGGTTTTGACGAAAACCACAGCGAACGAAGAACCCTCAAGAGAAACGGGTTGATTCTTCAAGAACCTGCCTTAGATCACTTCTCCTAGCAAGACCAAGACAAAAAATCATCATACATGTCATCTAAACACTTAGATTTACCCATAATGGGTGTAGATCTAAGAAACCATGAGAAGAGGAGATGCAGATCTAAGTAGATCTAAGAAACCGATCATGAACGAAGAAGAACGATCACATACCTCAAGAATTCGGCTTCGATTCGCCAAGAGAAGCCTTCAAATCAACTCTGGAACGATGGGAGAATCTTCTATGACATAAGGAGAAGAAAAATCTTGAGTTATGGCCACTTAAAAGGAAAAAAGAGCCATCTAAAGGTAAAAACGAGCAAGATCCACAATTTAAGGATCTCGTTTAAGTGCCTGCACGGTTAGTTCGCACGGTTTGACAAACCGTGTGCTAACCGTGCATTAGCTAATACCTCATCCACCCATCCTGCATGGTTTGGCCGCACGGTTAGATAAACCGTGTGTTACCCGTGTAGAATCTACTGCCTCCAAGACCAACTATGCATAGTTTGGCCGCACAGTTAGAAAAACCGTGTGCCGCCCGTGGAACTTCCCCTGAACCTCAAAACCTCAATCAAAGTTCTAAAAAAATGACATCATTAGGTGATCCAACACTCGGAATAAAATTCTAGAGCTCTGTTTAAAAAGAACGACTCATTGATAAACCGAAAAAGAATCTCAGAAACATTCGTAATAATTTTTTTAACCCGGTTCAAAACATAGGATCTTACAAATTGAGTTTTCACTAGATCTTTATTAGTCTAGTTGAGAATATTTCATGTGGACCAAGAGAACTATAATGATGATTTGTTTTAAAAAAAATCATTTCTGGACTGATGTTTTGTAAGAAACTTTTTAAAGTACCAAATTTAGATGATTCCATGTTTTTTTTCATCCATGTGGTTTTGTATCTTGTTTAAAAGTATAGAAATTTGATAAATGTTTATAAGATTTAAAGAGATTCCAATTTAGTATATAATACTTGATAAAAATCAATAAGAGTGTGAATTAAATTCAAATGAATATGAAATTATGATATATGAATTTTGGGTGAGTGGGAAAATGAATTTTTTCCCTCCCTTACTTTTATTTGACCACCTATAAATAGCGGTGCATAATACATTTTTATTTGTCACTATTTATATAGTGAAAAGGTTGAAATGATAAAAATATTTGTGTTAGAGGTTATTTTTCCCAACGAATGTTATTTTATTGTTAAATAAATTTTTCCAGATAGAGAGTTCAGATAAGATGATCCAAAAGAGGTATGTTTAGACCACCAGATAAAGGGAATTAGTCTGAGTTTTTTTAGTAGAATTTTGAGAACTTTAGTTTTGTTATACAGGTAGACCAAAACGTTTCGAAATTGGTGTAGGTTGAGAATAAGTGAATCAGTCTATGACTATAAAACTAATTTTACTGGACGATGGCCATCAGACATAGGAACATCAAACTAAGTTTCCAAACATACCATTTTAGAGAAAAGTGTTTCAAAGTTCATTAATTTTTTTATGGGACAAATTTTGTAATTAAAATATTTAAACTAATGTGAGTAAATAATATGTTTCCTGTTAGGAGAGAGAAGTTGTCTAATGATATTTGACACAAATTTTATTCACTTCTTCAAAAATACTAAATTTACATAGACAAACAGTGGTGGTTATTACAATGATGCAGATTCTCACAC
Source organism: Viscum album (assembly GCA_963277665.1). Classification (NCBI taxonomy): domain Eukaryota; kingdom Viridiplantae; phylum Streptophyta; class Magnoliopsida; order Santalales; family Viscaceae; genus Viscum; species Viscum album. The sequence goes on from OY728121.1 coordinate 1,126,221,801, forward strand.
TGAGGATGAACCATTAAAATAATATGTTCCATGTTTACTTTTCTATTTCTCCGTGAATTTCAATTTACTAAAAAAATTTATGAATAAAACTCAAACAATTTTCTTGGGTTAAGTTTCTTAAAGATGAAATTTACAAACATACTATCATTGATTCAACCCCTTCTGTAACACAACAAGTTTTTCTAAAAATAAATAGAAATGCATGGAACTTTGTTTTTAGTAGATATTTTTAACTAGCTTTTAAAACATAACTTTTCCACTTCTACGGTTTAAATTTCAAGAAACTTTTATCTACAATTGTGTTCAGTATGTTATTTGGAGTCTATTGGAACCAACTTGTTTTTTGGTGAATAGTAACATACCCTTATGAATAGTAATATGAATAGTGATATGACCCTAATGAATATTAAATTTTATTATTATTTTATTTTATTAAGTCTTTAAGATAATATCATCTAGGTTAATTTTTCATTATGATATAGAAGTAGTTACAAAATTAGAATTTATAATTTTTGAATTAAGTAGGATTTTATTTTAAAATTAAATTAATAATATTTAGAAAATTATTTTCAAAAAATTGACTTCATTTTTGAAATCTACACGTCGATAAATGTTTAGGGTGAATTTTGGGAATTTTTTTGAAACAGTTGATTTTTCGGTGAATAGTAAAAAATACAGTTTTTAGTTTCAGTGTGTTAATGACATCATTAATGATATAATAATGATTTCATAAATCTGGTAGACTTTTGTATAGTTAAATAAGATGTGAGGTGTCCCATGTGGCTTATTCCATGGTCAAATACTATGGGAAAGCCCATGGTTTTGCAAATACCACTCATGTGGTGTCCCTTGAAAATTATTAAAATAACCCCTCACTTTTCCTATAAATACCAACTCTTCCCTTCATTGAATTGATTCCCAATTCTCCCTAAACTAAGCTCTGGCCTCCTTACCTTCATATTATTCCTCCAAAGGTTTCCTCAAACCCCCAAGGTCCCAAAATTCAAGTTCTAAGGGTTACTCTACAAGGTAAGAAAATTCTCAATTTCTTTCTTTTTTCCTTTCAAGTTCTCTTTTAGGTGGTATAACTTTCAAGTTTCCATACCATGTTCTTATTTACTTCTTATTCTTGATATATTATTTATTATGATTCATTTATTTATGGCTTACCCTTTTCCCCTCTCTTCTTAATGTTTTCTAAAACTTTGTCGCATAGCCGTTGGGCTGCCGAATTTTTGTAAGAGATTTCACACTTATTCTTTTATTTTGAGTTCCTTATTATTTCTTCATATTTCATAACCCAAGAGGCATGAAATCTCCAGAAATAATGTATATTCTGGATTTTATCATGTTTATGGAAAATTACTTATCATTATTCTTCTGCTCTCCCATTTATTTAAAGAATAAAAGCATAGTCCGTTTTGTGTCGAATTACCGACATCGTGGATGATGTGATTTCAATTTCCATTAATTCTTTCAAGTCTGGTCATGAAACAACTTATATGGTTGAACCAGGTTATAATATACGTGTTATGACTCACCCATGGTTGTGTAATTATTTTGTACCCATGGTTCTAATTTATAAGACAAAACGAGGTTGTTATTATCAAAGAACCACTAAAATGATCTAAACGAACATCATTGATGTTTTAACTTATGAATCATCCTCATATTAAACATCAAAATGATAAATGGTATAAATTATGGCATTGTAAATATGTAAATACCTTTCCTTTTAAATTATATAATTTCACTTCCAATCGACAAGAACATCCACCATGAACCAATCATGGAAATCATGTTAAGAAGTCACCCAAAAACAGTGCAAGGAGAAAAATACTAACAATTAAAGTTTGAAATGATGTTATGAAATGATAATATAAAATGTTGTAAACATGAACATGTTTCTGTAAAATACTAATAAACACTATTTTAACTATTATACAATAAGTTTAAACAAGTTTGAAGTAACAAAAACTGGAGGTAAGGGAATTCTTAACCCGATTTCCATTCTTTGGGTTAACCTTCTACTTAATTATTTATGTGCTATTTAAATTATTTGTGTGATGGGTTATGTTTATATTATGTATTATTATGTTTATTTACAGTATATATACATCCTCCATCCACTCTATTAAGTCTCTCTTCAATTGTAGGATATTTATAAGGGGCTTTCCTTTAAAATCCTCTTTTTAAAATTCGGTTTTACGAAATTCCAAAGTAATGTTTTTATAAAATTATTCATGTTGTATGATTTTGTTTTGGTTATTGTAAATTATTTATGATGAAGGGTGGGACCTATATCTCCATCCAATGCATTTGGTATGATTAAGTTGGAGGTCGGTCGTATGGTTACTCTAAGTGTAACTGCGATGGTTACACAAAGTAAGGTAGCCATGAGGGTTACAAATTATAAGGTAGCCAAGAATGGTTACATGATTATGTAAGTAATGCCCCAAGATACCTTTATGATTATATTTATGTTCTCATGTTTTGTTTGGATCTTGTGTAAATCTCATTTTACACAAAGTAAGTATATATGGGTGACAAGAATGTCTTTTTAAAATGCTTTCATACGTTATGAGTATTCATGGACTAATGTGATATTTCCTTCTTCTCCATCCCTTATTTAGATTTTGTGCTCATCCCAAGTTTTTAAATGATTTTCACAGGATAATGGATGTGTAAGACAAGGAAGGAAGCCATGTTAAATGTTGAAGAATCATCAAATATTCTTGTTTAAGTTTTAATGTTTTATATTTAAAAAAATGGAAACTGTTTTTATGGTATCCACTCTGTAATAATGTGTAATGTTATGAATGTATTGTCCTAATTATCTAAATCTCTAAACTTGAAAAGATCTTCAATGTAAAAGGAAGTGTTTTCTTGAATAAATTCAAGATTATGTATGTAATAAGGCCGGGTCCTTATAGTTGGTATTAGAGGATGGTTTAGATAACTTTAGGGGTTATGGTGATTTTAATAGAATACCATAAATGATTTTCACTCTATGTTTAATTTGAAATGTTATAACATTTAAATATTACCATGTTGCTTCATCTAAGACATGTTTGTTCAGAATGGTTATCCGTAGAAGGAACATGGATGCTGAAGAGGAGAGGCACCAACATAATGACATCCTTCCGGAACTACAGCCCAGAAAGGTAGGGATTGGAACCGAGCAGTTTGTGATAGTAATGGCTCAGCTAACACAGACAATAAATGGTGGTGGAATCCATGAAAGAGAACCAATAGAGGTACCACAACGGAACATGACAGTAGTGGAACATTTTATGAGACAACATCCTCCTGCATTAAATGGATCTTCTGACCCAGTAGCAGCTGAAGGATGGATCAAATCCCTTGAAAAGATATTCGATGTTATGAGATGTTCAGACAATCAAAAGGTAAGTCTTAAAATTTATTGTTTTGAAGGGGAAGATGATCATTGGAGGTCAATGGTAAGGAATATCAGGGGTAGAGAGGATTTTTATGCCTTAGAGTGGGATGAATTTAAAAGTCTTTTTCTTGAAAAATATTTTCCTAAGGTGGTGCGACTTAGGATGGAGAAGAAATTTCTTGAATTGAAACAGAAGGAGGAAGATTCAATGGCTGTGTATAAAGAGAACTTCACTCAACTGGCGAGGTATGCTCCTAATCTTATTCTAGATCTTGATAGAAAAATCATCTGCTTTTACTCAGGATTGAAGCCAAGGTATCGAAGGGCGTTGGCCTCCTGTGAATTCAAAAGTTATGAGAAACTTGTCTAATGTGTTGAGAGGGTAGAGATGGAGTTTGCTGATAATCATGTGCATTTTGGAAACAAAGAGAAGAAGATGTCCAGTTGGAAAGCAATGGGTAATAATCAACTAAAGATATCTGATGGTAAAAAAATCCAATTTCCAGTTTGTGAAAAGTGTGGCAAGAAACACCCTGGGGAATGTCTTAGCAAAACTGGGAAGTATTTTAAATGTGGTAAGTTTGGACATATGGCCCGAGATTGTAACAAGAATGATTCAAAGACTAATCCTGATAAGCAGACTGTAAAGTGTTAAATGTGGTTAAATGGGTCATTATGCAAATGCCTGCCCAAAGAGAGATCTGAATGATGCAAAGAATCCAGACTACAAGCAGAAAGGTGTAGTGAGATCCTTTGTGACTACGTCAGCAGATGTTGGGCCATCCAATGAAGTTGTATCAGGTAATTTGTTTGTTCACTCAGATTTTTCTAAAGTTTTGTTTGATACGGGGTCTACACATTCCTTCATCTCTGAGAAAATTTCTAGTAAATTGGAAATATCACCTCAACAAATGAGACCCGAACTTGTTGTTAAAACAATAGGGAGAAATGTTATAGAAAAGAGGAATTATAAGAATCTTTCTATTGTGGTCTGTGGAAAGACTTTACCTAAAAAACTTGTTGTTTTACCCTTAGTCGAGTGTGATGTTATTCTGGGAATGGACTGACTTTCGGATTATCATGCTAAAATTGATTGCAGAGCTAAAGAAGTTTTTTTTCAGGAAGAGTTTCAGTTTGTATACAAGAATGAACCCATACAATTGATAACATACCAGGAAGCTGAGAAACTATTGAAAGATGGAAATGAAATTTATCTTGCTCATATTGTTGAAAATAAGGGAACTATTCAAATTAATGATGTGTCAGTGGTAAATGAATACCTTGATGTTTTTCCTGATGAGTTATTCGGTGTCATACATGATCGAGAATTCAAATTCAAAATTGACTTAGTTCTTAATTCTAAGCCAATTGCAAAACCCCCATATCGTATGGCTCCAATAGAACTTCTTGAATTGAAAAATGAGTTGCAGGATTTGCTTGATAAAGGATTCATTCATCCTAGAACTTCACCATGGGGAGCCCCTGTTTTGTTTGTTAAAAAGAAAGATGGTTCCATGAGACTTTGCATTGATTATATAGCTTTGAATAACATCACTGTTAAAAACAAGTATCCTTTGCCTCATATTGATGACATGTTTGATTATCTCCAGGGAGCTCAGTACTTTTCCAAGATTGACTTGAGATTCGGATACCATTAGCTGAAGGTGAAGGAGGATGACATCCCGAAAACAGCCTTTCGTACTAGATATGGGCATTATGAATTTTTTGTTATGCCGTTTGGATTATCTAATGCGCCTGTTGTATTCATGAATCTTATGAATAGAGTATTTCATGAGTTCTTGGATAAGTTTGTGGTTGTATTTATTTATGACATTCTGGTATTTTCTAAAAATAAAGAGGAGCACGAAAAACATCTAAGGGTTGTTTTACAAACATTAAAAGAAAAAAAACTATATGCAAAATTCAGAAAGTGTGATTTTTGGTTGCAACATATTTCTTTTCTTGGGAACATTGTAAATAAAGATGGAATAACTGTTGATCCTTCTAAAAAAAGTAGTTGATGAATGGCCAAGACCCACAAATGTTATAGAGATTCGTAGTTTTTTGGGCTTAGCAGGTTATTACTGACGGTTTGTTAATAACTTTTCACGGTTATCTAGCCTGATAACTAAGTTAACACGAAAAGGGGTTAAATTTGTTTGGACAGACGAATGTGATGTTTGTTTTCAGGAACTAAAGAAGAGATTGGTGAATGCTCCAGTTTTGGCCTTACCTTCCCGAAATGGTGAGTTTGTCATCTACAGTGATGCTTCTTTGAAGGGACTTGGTTGTGTTTTGATGCAGAATGATCAGGTAATTGCCTATGCTTTGAGACAACTTAAACCTAATGAGCTAAGTTATCCCACACATGATTTGGAATTGGCAGCTGTGGTTTTTTCTTTGAAAATTTGGAGGCATCAACTATATGGAACCAAATGAAAAATATATACTGATCATAAAAGTCTAAAGTATATATTCACTTATATGGAATTAAACATGAGGCATAGAAGATGGATAGAACTGATAAAGGATTATGACTGCAAGATCAATTACCATACCAGAAAAGAAAACAAAGTGGAGGATTCCTGAGTCAGAAACATCATGCATTATTAACCATGTTACGTTTGGAACATGATCCCTTGATTAACGATTTGATTAATTTTGGCTTAGAAGTTTTTGGTGTAGAGAATACATCTATTTTGTTTCAGTTTTCAGTACAATGTTTGTTTTCAAACAGAATTAAGTGAGTGCAGAAGGAAGATTGTGAGCTATAAAAAAAAGGTAGAATTGGTTAAAATGGGTAAGTTTCCTGAATTTATCCTTGATAAAGATTGTGTTTTAAGATTTGGAAAAATATTGTGTGTGCCTAGTGATTCTCAGTTGAAGAAATATTTGTTGTGCGAAGCTCATAGTTCTCCATTTTCTGTTCATCCTGGCAGTACTAAGATGTACAAAGAACTTCAAGAGTATTATTGATGGGATGGAATGAAAAGAGATATTGCTGATTTTACCATGAAATGTTTGACGTGTCAATAGGTTAAAGCAGAGCGACAGTTACCGAAGGGGATGCTTTATCCTTTGCCAGTGCAAGAGGGGAAATGGAAGAATGTATCCATGGAATTTTTGGTGGGACTACCAAAGACTTCTCGTGGTAACAATGTGATTTGGGTTATTGTTGATCAGCTAAAAAAGTATGCACATTTTCTTTCTATTTGAGATACAATGACATTGGATCAGCTTTCTCGATTATACCTCAAGGAGATTGTCAGGTTACATGGAGTTCCTCTTTCCATTGTATCTAATCGAGATCTCAGGTTCACTTCTAACTTTTGGAAGGGACTTTAGAATTTGTTGGGCACAAAGTTAAATTTCAGTACAACTTTTCATCCACAATCAGATGAGCATTCAGAACGAACGATTCAAACTTTAGAGGATATGCTTTGAGCTTGTTCAATGGACTATCAGGGAAGTTGGGATCAACATATTTCTTTAGTTTAGTTTTCTTATAATAATAGTTCTAATTCCAGTATTCAGATGGCACCTCTTGAGGCCTTGTATGGGAAGCGGTGTCGGACTCCAGGCTTTTGGGATGAAGTAGGTGAAAAAAGTTGATGGGGCCAGAATTAGTTGACGAAGTGGCTGAGAAAGTGAGGATGATCCAACAGCACATGAGGACAGCTTAGAGAAGGCAGAAAAGTTATGGAGATAACAGAAGGAAAGACTTCTCTTTAGAGGTAGGTGACCATGTTTTCCTTAAAGTCTCTCCTTGGAAACGTGTGATGCGTTTTGGTAAGAAAGGAAAGCTAAGTCCACGGTTCATCGGTTCTTTTGAAATCTTGGAGAAAGTTGGAACAGTTGCATACCGCGTAGATTTTCCTTAGATTTTGTTTCAAGTACACAATGTTTTTCACATTTCAATCTTGATAAAGTATGTGCCAGATTCATCACATGTCTTGAGCCCAAAAGAAATTCAGCTGGAAGAGAACCTTTCTTAAGAAGAGAAACCAATCCAGATTCTTGATCGAAGGGAACAAGTAATGCGGAATAAGGTAATCCACCAGGTAAATGTTTTGTGGAGAAACCACATGGTTGAAGAAGCAACATGGGAGTCTGAAAATGCTATGAGGGAAAAATACCCTCAGTTGTTTAATAAGTAAATAAAATTGCAAGGACGCAATTTTCAGAATGTGGGGATAATGTAACACCCCAAGTTTTTCTAAAAAAAATAGAAATGCATGGAACTTTGTTTTTAGTAGATATTTTTAACTAGCCTTTAAAGCATAACTTTTCCACTTCTATGGTTTGAATTTCAAGAAACTGTCATCTATAATTGTGTTCAGTATGTTATTTGGAGTCTATTGGAACCAACTTGTTTTTTGGTGAATAGTAACATACCCTTATGAATAGTAATATGAATAGTGATATGACCCTAATGAATAGTAAATTTTATTATTATTTTATTTTATAAAGGCTTTATGATAATAGCATCTAGGTTAATTTTTCATTGTGATATAGAAGTAGTTACAGAATTAGAATTGTGAATTTTTGAATTAAGTATGATTTTATTTTAAAATTAAATTAATAATATCTAGAAAATTATTTTCAAAAAAATGGACTTCATTTTTGAAATATATACGTCTATAAATGGTTAGGGTGAATTTTGGGAAATTTTCTGAAACAGTTGATTTTTTGGTGAATAGTAAAAATACAGTTTTTTGTTTCGGTGTGTTAATGAAATCATTAATGATATAATAATGATGTCATAAATCTGGCCGACTTGTGTATAGTTAAATGATATGTGAGGTGTCCCAAGTGGATTATACCATGGAAAAATACCATGGGCAAGCCCATGGTTTTGCAAATACCACTAATGAAGTGTCCCTTGAAAATTATTAAAATAATCCCTCACTTTTCCTATAAATACCAACTCTTCCCTTCATTGAAATAATTCCCAATTCTCCTTCAACGAAGCTCTAGAATCCTTACCTTCATATTAGTCCTCCCAAGGTTTCCTCAAGCCCCCAAGTTCCCAACCTTCATGTTTTAAGGGTTACTCTACAAGGTAAGAAAATTCTCAATTTCTTTCTTTTTTCCTTTTAAGTTCTCTTTTATGTCATATAACTTTCAAGTTTCCATATCATGTTCTTATTTCCTTCTTATTATTGATCTATTCTGTATTATGATTCATTTATATATGGGTGACGCTTGTCCCCTCTTTTCTTAATGTTTTCTAAAACCCTGTCGCATAGCCGTTGGGCTGCCGAATTTTTGTAAGAGATTTCTCACTTATTCTTTTATTTTGAGTTCCTTCCTTATTCTTTCTTCATATCTCCTTACCCAATAGGCATGAAATCTCCATAAATAATGTATACTATGGATGTTATCATGTTTATGGAAAATTACTCATCATTATTCTTCTCCTCTCCCAGTTATTTAAAGAATAAAAACATTGTCCGTTATGTGTCGAATTACCGACATCGTGGACGATGTGATTTCAATTTACATTAATTCTTTCAAGTCTGGTTATGAAACCATTTATATGGTTGAACCAGGTTATAATATTTTTTTATGACTCACCCATGGTTCTGGAATTCTTATTTACTCATGGTTCTAATTTATAAGACAAAACGAGGTAGTTATTATCAAAGAACCACTAAAATGATCTAAACGAACATCATTAATGTTTTAACTTATGAATCATCCTCATATTAAACATCAAAATGATAAATGGTATAAATTATGGTACTGTCAAAATTTAAATACCTTTTCTTTCCAATTCTACAATTTCACTTCCAATCGACAAGAACATCCACCATGAACCAATCATGGAAATCATGTTAAGAACTCACCAAAAACAGTGCAAGGAGCAAAATACTAACAATTAAAGGTTGAAATGATGTTATGAAATGATAATATAAGATGTTTTAAACATGAAAATGTTTCTTTAAAATACTAATAAACACTCTTTTAACTAATATACATGAAGTTTAAACAAGTTTGAAATAAGAAAAACCTGAGGTAAGGGAATTCCTAACCTGATTTCCATTCTTTGGGTTAACCTTCTACTTCATTATTTATGTGCTATTTACATTGTTTGTGTGATGGGTTCTATTTATATTATGTTTTATTATGTGTATTTACAGTATATATACATACAACATCCACTCTATTAGTCTCTCTTCAATTGTATGATATTTATAAGGGGCTTTCCTTTAAAATCCTCTTTTTAAAATTCGGTTTTACGAAATTCCAAAGTAATATTTTTATGGAATTATTCATGTTGTATAATTATGTTTTGGTTCTTGGGAATTATTTATGATGAAGGGAAGTTGACATAGAAATGGGAGATTATATAATGAAGTTGATAATTTATAATGTAAAGGAATACGCATGAAATTACTCAAATCATATTTGAAAAAATATGGAATTAAACCTTAATACATTTCCCCTTACACCCATAAAAAATGGAGTTATAGAAAGGAAAAAAGAAGTTTAGTGGAAATGGGAAGAAGCATGTTAGAATAATATATCATTCAAAATTTTTATAGAGATAACACATTAAAAGTATTTTACATGTAAAAAAGAAGTTTGTTAAGGTGGTAATCAACAAGATATCTTATGAAATTTGGTATAAAAAACTATTAGTGAAATATTTCAAGGTTTTTGTAAGTCTATGTTCACTAAAAATAAAAAATGTAGATCTTGTAAAATTTGATAAAAATGTCGAGGATAGAACTTTGATGGGTTATTCACCCAACATAAGAAGTTACAAATGCTGGAATAAACTTATGCAAAAGTTGGTCGATTTCTATAATGAAAAAGTTATTGAAAATAGATATTTATTAAAAAAGGATGTTAAAAATATTGAAGAAGAAAAATTAATGATTTTCAACAAAATTAAAAGTGAACCAAAACATTTATATAAATATATAGAAGAATCATGTTATGAATAAAGTAAATTTCGAAAAGAAACTTTGAGATTTACTAGTTTATAGAAATTGGTTAAATTTGAAAATATACTTAGAAATAAAAAATCAATGATTCTGACTTGAAGAAGGTAGATATTATAAAATTAGACAAAGAAAAATTCAAAAATTGAACAATAATCAGTTTCTAATGTAGTAAATGTTACATCCTTATTTTTCGAAATCTAAAAACTATATTCGATAGCATACAAGATACACCACATCAAACTTATATATATATATATATTATTATTATTTAAAGGTTACCATTAAACTAGATTTTTGCATGGTGGGAATGAATAGTATTAACTGAATTAAGAAAATATGGCTTACACATGTATATATAGTTATTTATTTGGAGACAAATTAATTATAAATGAAAGTAAAAAAATTTTCAAAATAAAAGGAAATGTTTTTCTAAAAAACTATTTAAATATGAACACTTGTGTTTTATACTAATAAATATAAAAATCACCCTTGTTGGATTATATGAATTTAATATATCTATAATATATTAAATATAATTTTTAAAATTAAAATCATGTGATTTATAGACATGATATAAGAACAAATTCAATTTTACAGATAAAAGAGGTATTTGTCTAAAAAGGAATATTTGTCGCCTTTTGATGGAGCACCATATTTAAATATATTTTTTGACACTTTTATAAATTATATTTGACCAAATAAACTTATTATTTTAAATTATACTACAATATTTACTTTGGTTTATTTTTTTTGGTATTTTTCTGATAAGTATTATTTTTTGATGAATAATGAAAAATAATGAAGTTTATTTGAAAATTTTATTTTTATTTAATTTATTTATATAGATAAATTATGTTTTTAAATTTGTTTTAAAGAAAAATTAGTTCAATTTTATGTCAATAATGCTAATTCAGGTCATTGTAATAGATTTTACACTGAAATTAGATATAAAAACATTTCATGCTTTTGAATATTTCACTTTAAGAACCCGTTTTTTCATTTTGAGTAATGGATTAATTTTAAATATAATTTTTCCAATTATGTTAATTGAAATTGGAAAAATGGATTCCATTTATTGCATCAAAATTTTCAAATTAGGTTGTATGGTTAATTTCATTTTTATGTATAAAACATATACAATCTTAAAAAAAGTTATTTACCACAATAGAGGTAAAAAATGAAACATGATTAAGTTAAAAGTGATAAATGATTAAAAAACCTAAAAAAAGAACATTTAAAGGTTTTTTGGCTTGTCTCTAGACCCTATAAAACCTACATAATATTAATATAAATCCAAATATTATGACTTTAATTCCAACTCAAAATGGATGAATTTAAATATAAAAAATTTATTATTTAATCACTTAAACCCACCTGTCCTCAAGTATAAACACCACCCTCACCACCCCATTTCAACCCTAAAATTCTTCTAGCTCCAAATATCTATTACCAATACTCCCATACTCATTATAAAAATGTCTATGTGATTATGATTTTACGAAAATATGAAATCCAAGGTCCTCAAGGGTCTCTAATGGATGTGATATTTAAGAGGTAATTTTCCCCAAGCACCTTAATTTTTTTTCCTACATTATTCTCACCTCCTTCATTCATAAATGGATGATAAATACAGAATAATGTATATAATGCAGTGATTTGTTTCTAATGAAATATATCATATCCATTTCATTTCTCATCTCCTTTTATTCAAATAAATGAAATTATTGTCCAAGTTATGTCACATAATCACCTCTATGAATAATGTTTGGTTGTTTTTTCATTACTTCCTTCACGTATAGCCTTAAAACTATTTTTATGGTTAAATAATATTTTAATATTTTTATTATAACCTATTTAATATTATTTAACAAATATATAATCATAATATTAAACAAAATGAAACTAGTTCAAGGTGTTCAGAAAACCGCCCAAAATAAACTAAATGTTTATCATTGACATTTCATCTAATGAATCATCCTCATGTAAAAAATAAAAATAATATATGGGAAGATTTATACTTCTAGAAGTAAATTAATACTATTTCATTCCACTTATGGATATTTAATCTAATTTTTACAATAACATCCATAATTTTAATCAAATGAATCGATCAGGAATCTATGAAACAAACACACCTAAAACTATAAAAATAATGAAATATTATGAATGAAAAAGTCATAAAATGAGATAAAATCGCCATATAAGGTACTATAAATATGAATGTAGTTATGTAATGAGTTAATAACATTCTTTAAACCATTATACAGGAGGCTTGAACACGTTTGAAGGAAATCAAACATGAGGTAAGGGATTTTTTAAAAACAATTTCCATTCTTTGGATTAAACTTCTACTTCTTCATTATGTCGTGATAATATTGTGTGAGAAATTAGTTTTGGTTATATTATATTTTATTTCTACTTTTTTAGGTGAATACACATAATTGTTCTATTTGGTTAACAAAATGATCTTTTTAAGGGACTCTATAACTAAAACATTATTTTAAATGTTTTAAAGATCTATTCTTCTAAATATTTCTCAATCATGTACATGTTTTCAAAATGGTTTTATGGATTTATTTATATGGACATGAGTTTTTTAAAATTTTAATTTATTTAGAAAGTTTCAATGTGGTATGGGACACATTGATTCAATAATATTTTGTTTTAATTGGGTTTTAAAAATGATTTTGTTACTTCAACGACATGGAATGATTTTTTAACTTATATGAAATGAGCGATTTATACCACTTTTCATAAAGATTTATTACTTTAATTTTTATTTATAAGTTACAATAAATCATTTAGAGGAAAATATTTTCACTATTACATGCCTTGTTTTTATATTTTGAAATGATTTTTACAAGAAAAGGGTATGTTGACATCTGAAAGTGTTTTTATTATGGGTTTAAAAGAGTTTTAAAGGGTTTTATTCATGACTTAGTCCTTGGAAATTATAAAAAATGGTTTGAACCCCATTATAGCTCATGGGTGTTCCTGATATAGCATATACGAAGGGTTTATCCCCATTATAGATCATGAAATATGGGTGTTCCAGATATAACTTATACGAAGGGTGTGCCCCATTATAAATCTCCAATGCATTGGGTACTCCGAAGGTGGAAGTCGGCCATATGGTTATTCCAATTGTAAGGGTGAATGTAATAGTGATATGGTAATGATTTCCCAAGGAACCAATATGATTTTAATATACAAGCTAATGATATTTTAAGAAAAGGGTTTTAAATGGTTTTCATGTTTTCACTAGACTAACGATTCTTTTTATTTATGTCCCTTACTAAGGTTTTTGTGCTCATCCCATGTTTTTAAAAGTTTTTCTAAGGGATTAAAGATTGTTAAGGACAAATAAGATGTTTTGATGAAATTATTGAATATAGATCTTGAAAAAAGTTATGCTTTAGTTTTAAAGGGTTCACCTTTTGGTGAAAAAATGGATAGTGAGTATAAGTATCCACTTGTAATATATGGATCTACTATGTAATAGTTATTCCTAATTCTCTAAAACTATAGATATTAAAGATATTTGGGAATGAAAGAAAATAAATTATAGTAAAAATTTACTATAATAAGTCATATTTAAGGTCGTGTTCTTATAGTTGGTATTAGAGCAGGGTTTGGAAAACATTAGAGATTATGATTTTTTCTTAAGAGTTAGGGATTTCATAATGATTTTATAATTTTACAGTTTCTCATAAGTTTAACGTCTTATAAACCCCTTTTGAGGATTTATTTTATGAAATTTTGTGGTGACTAATGGCGTTTTTGGAGAAATTCATTTTTGAGGTAATTATGGGTTATTAATTTTTGAGAATAAAAATTATAGTTATGAGATAAACATTGAGGTTAAGACACGTTATGGTTATTTTTGAGGATTTTATAATATTTTTAGAGTGTTATATGCATTATATAGTTTTTAAAAAAGGATAACCTATTGGAAGGGTGGAAACCCGTCGTGTCCGGCAAGGCCGCGAGTTGCAAAACCATAATTGAAGGGCGATAAGGCTGCATCTCCTACCAATAGCCTACATGAAGTCCCTATTAGTAAGGATTTTTTTAAAATGATTATATGGATTAAGATTAATGATATTTTTGGGAAATATCTTTTACCAAATAGATAACCATAGGATTGGAAAATGGTTTGGTTATTAATTTATTAATTTTATTTCGGAAGACGTTCACTATTTTTGGAAACCTATATGATAAGGTTGAATAGAATACTATGTGATATAATTTTAAGTATATAATATATGATTTTATTGTGGACTTATGGTAATTAATTTTATTTTTGGAAATGAATAACCTATCTTGGAGAAAATGTGATTAGGGTAATTAATTTTTGGTCTGTGCCATTGAGAGGGATTGATGTCATTTGGAGATAAATGTTAAAATTTATCTTGGAAAATTATGTTATCAAATCCTTCTAAAGTTTGGGTTTTAATCTTAGTTTGGATTATTTTGAGACATTTTAAGGAAAATTATTTTTCAATTGGTCTATATTTAACTTTTGGTATTACTATTGAATTTTTAAGATTAAAAGTAGTTTTCCATCATAAAATGGTAGATTATTTATGGAGAATTATCTTATATTATAATAACCATTTTGGTTTTATTTAATTTTTCACGACATGATAAATATATAACTAATTTTTTATTGATTATTTGATTCTACATAAGTTTTTCCTAGTGCATTAGGCATGAACAATTAATCGTAAATACTCATCATTTGGAGAACAAAGGGCTTGGTAGTGGAATTTGATTAGCAGATTAAACTCTACATGTCATGTAATTATTCTTCATTATTTTATTAGTCTAGGTAGTAAAATAATTTATCAAATGAATGAAAATTATCTTGAAACAAAAAAGTTATATGATTAATTTTATTACTATTGAATTAATGAAATTTTAACCAATTACATATTTAAGGTTTTATGATTGTTAAAAATATACTGACCATGTTTTCTATCACTCTCCATTAGAAAAAAATGGTTATATTTGTCTTCCATGTTAATTTCTTACAATATGGAACCCTAGTATGTGATATCTCAGATGAACATTGTACTGACATTTAATTCTTTTAAAGTGTAAGTTTTATTAATAATTTTTTTAATGTGGGATTTCAATAAAGGTAGTTTAAAAATGCAAACCCCTAGTTTTCAATACCTAATTAAAAATTATGAGGATGCAATTTACCAAAGGGAGAGAATGTAACATCATGATTATTTAATGACTTAAACCCACCTCTCATTAAGTATAAATACCACCCTCAATGCCACATTTCGACCAAAAAACCATTTTACCTCAAAAATTATATACTCAAACCTCTACTTCTATCAGGATCCCCCACCCAATTTTTCATTTACTCCCCAAAACCTCCCTCAACCCATGACCTCTCTCCACTATCCTCCCATCCCCGACCTTGACCTCCTGCCCCGGTCTCCACCTCCTGGCCCCTCCCTCCCTCCCTCAATGTTCTTGGATCAGCCTCCGCGTCTGCATCTGCATCTACCGACGCCTCCACATTCACATCTGCTTACATAGATACCTCCTCTTCCTCTAGGCCTCTGCCTCCCGGTCTCCACCTCATGGCCTCAAAATGTATTCCTATTATCATAAACTATTCATTTCTTTTAATTACTTTTAATCCTATTTAATGAATTAAATATTTTTAGGTGAATCCCACCTGATCATGGTGGAATTCATCTCGGATCAAGGGTCTATCTATTCTATTGTATAAATTATGATGTTGTGTGTATCCTGCAAACCATTTTTATCTATTTTCATGGAAGGTTCCCAAGGTATGTTGTGTTCCAGGGTTTTTGAGATTTTAGGGTGAAATTTTGGGATACACTATTATAGTTATTTGGTACATTAGGCTTATAGAATTTTGGGTTAATTTTTAAGAAATTTATTGCATTGGTTTATCTTTGGTATTAGTTATTACTTGGTTGTAGTTCTTATACAATTGAGATTACTTAGTGATAGAATTTGGTTTGTTAAATTTTAGTTGATTTATGAAGGTTTTTTAGATTGGGAAATCTCACATGTGGTCTTGGTATGTGATCTTGAATTTTTTGAAGAAAAATGCATAGGAAACATTATGACTCACTGGGATGAGGTATGTGGTTGTATCATACTATTAATTTATCTTGATAATGGTATGCGTATAATATTATATATATGTCGAAGGGTGAAGTTGATAGTTAAAAAAACTCAATAGTGATTGATATTCATATTCACTATTTAATAATATATTTTGTGTTCTCTAAAATAGAGTATTGTGTGCGACATAATTACCATTATTTGAAGGATATTTTTAGTTTACAATGATTTTTTGGGTGATATTATAGGATTTATTATGAAAATATTTATAAAAATAGTTATTTAAATGAGAAACTTATGAAATTTCATAAGTTTGGAATATGAATATATTATAATTATGTTTTTTATAAATTGTATTTTAACTGAATGGTTTAGAAATAATATTTAGTTTTTAGGGGAGAATTGTATTCTGGAAATTAGCTCTCATTTAATTTGACATCATATTTAAAATGGTTCTGCAAAAATTTTTAGGTGAAAATGAAGAGAGAGAATTATGATTATGGGATTTGTTGATGATAATGGCTAAAGAAAATGAATATTATAGAAATGTGGAGAAAAAATGGAAAGTTATTTTCTAAAAATGGATTTTCACTATGTCTATTCATGGATTGTTTGGGGTTAAAATAAACAGGATATGAATTTTAAAGTATTTATAAAAAAGGTGCATGAAGTGTATTTTAAGGAAATGATAATGGAGAATATTTTTCATATATTTTCTACTCTAACTGACCACATGTAGATGATTTATTGTTTTAAATCTATACTTATGTGTACTCAATTTATTAATGGAATCCTTCTATGAATTCAATGGATTCGAGAAAATGCATGATATTATGAAATAGTTAATCTTAAAACTTCTCTTAGTTAATGTGTTTCAAATAATTGGCTATGTTATCTCCAATATTCATTATATGAAAGTGTTCATCTTTATTAAAACAGATTATTTTAGAATATATATTCATTTTTAAAATACCAAATGCATTATAAATATTTTAATTAACATAAAATTGATCACATGGGAATAATTCATTATTGTCACAAGGGAATCAACTTTTCTCATTTAAACATGAATAAACTATAAGTCAATGAACTAAACATAGCTTCAGGTTAAGATTTTGATTTGGTGGCAATGCAGTGGTTGGATCGATTATGTGAGAGGATATAAATTGAGCAAAAAAAATAATGGTTTATGTTTTAACCTTATGTTTTGGTTTTTGATAATTAAAATGGTTTTCATATGGTTTCAAGTGAGTGATTTTTTATTTAAAAAACATATTTTGTAATTGGATATCTTTGAAAAACATTCCTAATTAACTTCCTTCATTTAGATGTTTTATTAAAATGTGTCTGTAAATCAACTCACCCCTTTTCCTTATTTATCCTTTATTTTTTATCTTCTAAACCAATGTATTCTAAAATATGAGTAATAACACTTTATTAAAATAGTGATTAATAAATTTGGTTTCGAAATGTTCTTTTAAGTCATGGGATCTTATGACATAAAAAATAATTTACTTACGTGTTCTATAGGAGATACATTTATCCTAATAGATGATGTATTAAATTAATGAAGTGGTGATTTAAAATATATTTGTCTAGATTATCATTTATGACCAAACAATTTTTGATAAATAATTCATTATAACCTTTTACTTCTATTATTGGAAATGTTTCGATATTTTATTCCAAACACGACAACCAGTATGTAGTTTTTACCACATTTGCGTCGTATATAAAATGTGTTATATTTTAGTTCCTAACATTACTATAACTTCATATGATATCCACCTAGTATGTCTTAAGGATTTAAAATGGCATACCCATTCTTCATTTGGATTGAGATTGTCATCTTTGATTCTAGTATTTTTATATTTTATTTATGGATAGTTTAATATATTTTTCATGTTCACACATCATGGTTATTATTATCATACTAGAATGGTGTTATTATAGTTCATAGTGAGCATGTTCAATATGAATTAATTTTATTGAATGTTTATTTACTTTAGCATGGACCCAGTATACTGTTTTCCCATAGGATACATTTATAGCTTTCATATAGAACAAGTCTATTGGTATAATGTGAAGAATTTTTATTGTTTTATATAGAGAACATTGTGTGGGTTTTTCTTTAGGTTGATTCTTGATGTTTATGGCTCTTGGGTCCCATTGAGTTCGGTTCAATCTACTACTGTCATGGGGAGTGGGTTCTCCATGGGTTTCAAGTATGTTTTGTTTGGTTTCAATTCTTTTCTTTTTATTTAATTTAGGGGTTTGGGGGGTTTTGAATTTTTGGTGTTTTTGTAGAGTATTTGGACCTCAGTGTAATCAAATTGAGTTGATTAGAACCCAAAAGAATGAAATTGTCCCATCTAATATAAATAAAAATATGATAAAATGAATCTAATAAAATGTCCCAAACAAACATGTATCGAACAAAACTGAACTAAGATAAAACTTGATCCAAACTAATTATACACCATTAATAGGAAGAGTAATTGTTAATTAATAGGAATATAGTATTTGAAAATATCATATAGAAACTTGGATATGTTCCCCCTTTCTTACAGGAACTTTATTGGAACCATGGGGAATTATGGCTCTTATATGTTGGGTGGTGACTTGTTCAATCACAGGATATAGGTATGTTATAGTTTAGTTTTTATTTTATTTTCATTATCTCATTAGAAACATAGGCATTTTACCACTTTATACAGATGGAGGGTAGTTATATTCTACAAAGGGGGGCTAGAAGGGCACTGGAGGGAGCTAGACATTTTTCTTTGTATGAGATGGAGATCGGGGTAGGTGAGGGATTAATAGTGTGTTTCATTTTTGTCGGATTTTATACTGTGTTTCTTCTCTTTATTTTCTTTTCCTTCGGCATGGATTTCTGACATATGGTTGGGTCATTCTTAAATTTTTTATATTTTCTATGACTGTTTTTATTAATTTTTTGTTGGAGAAAATGTTCCTAAGTGGTGATTCCCAAACTGAATCTCATGAGAGATTCCAATAGAAAACATACCTTGAATGATCAAATCACCAAACAAATTTATGGTCAAAACAACTGAACCCAACAAAATTTAATGGGGATAAAAAAATACCTCCAAAAAAAGGCATTCAAGAACAATATACTTTTACACTAGATCATTATAGTGGAGGTGGGTCACATCAAACAATATGAGACATAAACCCTTATGTGGTAATTTCCCTAAAATCCCACCATGTTGTCCCTTAAAAAGGGACAATAAAATAATTACTAAGAAAATTATGGTTTTATAAAATACACATTTTGAATACCATAGAACCATTAAAATTGAGCTTCTTTCATCTAAAACCAAATGGAAATCATTGCACAATTCAAAGCTTAGGACCTTGCATGAATTGGTTATTTTAAAAACTGTCCAAAAATGATTTTAAAACAAATACCACTTGTTTTATAACCAAAACACTATTAATTATATCATAATAAGTAAAACACTTCTCTTTTTGAAACTATTTTCAAATCCATTACAATTTTGAAATATAGTCAACTAGGGTAAAATCCCAAACACACTACAAAATTCAATTTGGAAATACCCAGTCTCCATTAATATAACACAATAAAAACAAACTATTTTTATTTTAGAAAATGGAGTGATCAAAAAACCTCAGAGGGGAATATTTTATTATAGGCCCAAAGAATCACCAATAAAAAACTCAACAGTCCTAGGGAGAAGAGAACCAAAACTATCTAACTCCTTGAATGGAGCCTCTTGAGAATCCTTTGAAGATAAAAAATAAGCTACTCGGTTTCCTTCACATCATTTATGTAATAGATCAATATCTGGGGTGAGAAAGGAATTTTTCAATGTAGATGTGTAATTTCCCATGGTGTGGAACATAAACCTTTTAGGGAGCTCAATATAATCCTTGAATACATCTCAATATCCTCCAATGAAATTTGTTTATAATAATAAATTTGAGGACTGGTAGAAATGGCCTTTGCCTCCACCCGGAGATAATTAACATCCCCATAAAAATAACTAAAATCAAGAATAATCGATCCTATGTTGTCATGAACAATACCACTCTCCATATATTATCTTGTTTGCATGAACTGTCAATATTTAGTTTAAGGGAAGGAAGAGTCCAACTCACTCAATGACTCACCACCTAAGGTCTGAAGATACTTGTGGAGTGCTTAGTAGACATTAAATTCCTAAGATATTGAGATTCATCCCACTGGTTCTGAATACTAACCAGGTACATCACCAAACACATAGTTCTAAGCACTACTGTCATTATCAAGGGGTAGACATTATGCCGGTATTAGTTCCTTGCTTCCTAGGTACTCCAGCAACCCATATCAAGCATGAGTGAATGATCCATAGCCTCTTATTTATTATTATTAATACCATCAAACCACTACTGAAGTAACTCCTTAATGGACATAACAAATGGGTTATATCCAAAGAAGTCCCCCAAAACTCTCCACACATTTCATTCTCATTCACTTTGAAAGAAAATATGTAAAATAGATTCCTCATTCCGAGACTTGTATCGAGAGAATTTGGAAGCCAAGTGAATCCCAATATGTTGGACTGACAAGTCCATGGGAAGAGCGTGATTATGAATCCTCCATAATAGAATGTTAAGTTTTGTTGGGATTTTTTTTCACCAAAGAACTCCTCCCCACCTGTCACTCGCCTATTGTAGCATTGTCACCTTCGTATAAGCCTTTACAGTGAAGGTACCCAAAGCTATTCCTATAAAAATACAAGAGTCATTTATATAAATATTCTCAAAGACTTTCCTCTGAGAGGGATTAATAATAGTATGGATAAATGAGAGGTAAGAACTAGTCTATTTTAAGTAAATATCAGGAACCAAGCCCCTTGGGGTGCTCGTCAACCATAGTTGAGACTGCCTCTTACTACCAGGACGTTATCATGAGAGAACTGGATCGACTTAACTAAAGTGAGTAGTTGAGGATTTTCCATATCTAACTTTCTATCACTTTAGAGGAAACATGTTGAGGGAATCAGGTTCGAATTCCAAAATATAAAAATTTAATCAATAATACAAGGAACCACGAGTTAAGTGGTTGGCCGGTCTAGTGCCTACCTTGAAACCCTCTAAGTAATGGCATAGCCATAGCTTATATACTACGAGGGAGGCTTTGAGGTTCCTTTCCACTAGAGTACTCAAGCGATAGAGTATTATGAATCTAATAATGAGGGATATTAAGGTTCGCTAAAATAGTGGGAGAAATTAAAATGATATGATAATTAATTAATTACAAATGCCAAAGGTAATCAAGATATAGTACTAACTGATAATGTTTATCTGATGTAGATTTAAAATGACAATTACCAACACCACATGTACATTATCAGTATGATCAATTCTGGATAAAGAAAATATCCTGACCGAAAATAACTTCCAGGAGCAGTACATGCACTTGCATATAGTACTATGCCAAGAAAGAAAGTTATATGTGATGGAATCCTCAGTTCTTTCTGAGCCCCCTCAGGGAGCAAGTAAGGTAGAAAAAGACAAATGGAAAAATCATGTAGAGGATGCACTTGATGTTCAATGCATCATGTTGTCATCCATTTCCAAACAATTGCAGAAAATGCACGAGGATGAGGATTCCTACAATATGCTTTCACATCTCCAAGAATTATATCAGGAGAGGGCCAGGAAGGAAATTTATGAGATATCAAGTGCCCTATAGAAGTGTAGGCCAGTAGAAGGGCACCAAGCCAGTCCTCATGTACTCAATATGATTGGGAATATTGAGAGGATTGAAGCCATTGGGTTCAAATTGAACAAAAAACTAGCAGTGGGTCTCATTCTTGCCTCTTTACTGCCAAGCTTGTTGACTTTCATTATCAATTATAACATGAATGACATGAAAAAGTTTCTCCCATACCTTTTGTATTTAGTTCTCCAAGCTGAAAATGATATTAAAAAAAACAATTCATCTATCCTTGTGGTGAACAAAATAAAAAATGGCAAGGCAATGGGGTCTAAGGCCAAGCCAAGGCCAGAGACACTAATGCATCATCCTGTAAAGAAGCCAAAGATTCAGAGGCAGAGTAATGAGAAAGAAGGTGTCTGCTTTGGATGTGGCAAGAAAGGCCACTTGAAAAATAATTGAAGAGTTGGGAAGAAGAAGAAAATTGATACCTCTACTTCAGGTATTTTTGTTATTGAATGAAATCTATCTTTATCTACAAGTTGGGTATTGGATATGGCATGTGGTTCACACATTTGTATTCATATACAGAAACCAAGTAGGTTCAAGAAGATTGAAAAAGGTGAAGTGGATCTATGAGCTGCAAATGGTGCAATTCTGGAAGCCTTGGTAGTGGGAGACTATCACTTAACCTTGCCAAGTGGTTTGGTTATAGTTTTAAAAAATTGTTATTATGTACCTTCTGTAACCAGGAACATAATCTCTTTGTCGAGTTTAGACACTATGAGATTTTATTTCAAGTTTGGAAGTAAATTTTTTCTCTTTTATAGGGATAACATATGTTATGGTATGAAACATCTTAACAATGGTTTATACATGCTGGAACTCGAGAACCCCATAATGTAAATCAATGACAAAACCAGCCAACATGACTCATATATCACCCGCCTATGGCACTTTAGGCTAGGTCATGTAAATGAGAAGTGATTATGAAGATTAAATCAAAAAAGGTATTTAGACTCAATATAGTTATAACCCTTGGATGTATATCAAGCTTGTTTACAAGGCAAAATGACCAAATCAACTTTCTTAGGGAAGTGAGAAAGATCCAATACAACACTAGAATTAATACATACTGATGTATGTGGTCCATTTCCAGTAGAGGCAGGGGGGTTCATACTTCATTAATTTTAATGATGAATATAGTAGTGATGGATATATCTACTTAATGTGGTATAAGTATGATTCCTTTCATATATTTAAGGAATACCAAAATAAAGTATAAAACCAACTTGGTAAGAAGATAAAAGAACTTCTCTCAGACCGAGGTGGAGAATATCTTAACCAAGCATTCATTGATCACTTGAGGGAGTGTGGGATAGTATCCCTACTCACTCCTCCTTATACACTACAATGGAATTGTGTTAGTGAAAAGGAGGAATAAGACCTTTCTTGACATGGTCAGATCAATGATGGGTCATGCAGCTCTTCCATTATCCTTTTGGGGATACGCTTTACAAACAGCAGCATATACCCTTAACTGAGTACCAACTAAGGCTGCAGATGGGATTCTATATGAGTTGTGGTATGGAAAGAAAACCAGTCTGACACACATACGTGTATGGGGGTGCGAGGCATTTGTCAAGACTTTACCAAGTGACAAATTAGAATCTAGAAGCACAAAGTGCATCTTTATAGGTTATCCTAAGGAAACCAAAGGATGTTCCCTATATACACCTTTAGATAGAAAATTTATTGTGGAAAGGCACGCCATATTTATAGAAAGGGAGCACATTTATATTGAAAATAGTGGGAGCAAGATTGAATTCGATGAAGTTAATGCTCGAGATGCACAAGAGTTGGTAGAGGAATAATCTACACCAGAGCAAGTGGAAGAAGAAGTTATTCATGAGACACAAATACTGTGTAGGTATACACAAGAGGTTAGAGAATCCAAGAATTATGGTTTTCTTTTCACCAAGTCAGGTGACACATTAGTCCTTGAGGATGATGAACCTCTAACCTACAAGGAAGCAGTAGAAGGAAAAGAAGCTGCTAAATGGAAAGAAGCCATGCATTCTGAGATGGAGTCCATGTATCAAAATCAAGTTTGGATTTTGGTAGAAACTCCAGCTAATGTAAAGCCTTTTGGATGCAAATGGGTATTCAAAAAGAAGCTCGATATGGATGGTGAGGTTAATACTTTTAAAGAAATATTGGTTTCTAAGGGTTTTAGGCAACGTCAAGGAATCGACTATGATGAAACCTTCTCACTAGTATAAATGCTTAAATCCATTAGAATATTTCTTGAAAAAACAGACTTTCATGATTATGAAATTTGTCCATGGATGTCAAAACTTATTTTCTAAATGGGAAGTTGGTTAAAGACGTCTACATGACTCAACCCGAAGGGTTCGTCAAGTCAAATAACACAAATAAGGTATGGAAGCTGTAGAGATCCATTTATGGGTTGAACCAGGCATCACGATCATGGAATGTTTGTTTTGATGATTCCATAAGAGAATTTGAGTTCGTCAAAAATGAAAGCGAGCCTTGGGTCTATAAAAATGTTGAATAGAATGCCATCATTTTCCTTGTATTATATGTTGATGACATATTAATTATGGTAAACGAGGTGAAAGTCTTGCATTTAGTTAATACTTGGTTAAATGAATGATTCTCTATGAAATACTTAGGTGAATCAGCCTACATTCTAGGAATCAAGATCTATCGAGATAGATCTCAAAGGATGCTTGGGCTAAGTCAAAGTACATATATTGACAAGGTACTCAAAAGTTACAATATGGAACAATCCAAGAGAGGATTGTTGTCTATGTCACATGGTATAAATATCTCCAAGAAAATGTGTCCAGAAACACAAGAGGAGATTGAAAAAATGAGTAGAATCCCTTATACATCAGCAGTGGGTTCTATCATGTTTATCATGCTATGTACTAGATTTGATGTCCCCTTTTCTTTAACCATGGTGGGTAGATATCAAGCCAATCCAGGAGAGCTGCATTGGGCAGCTGTTAAAACTATCATAAAGTACGTGATGCGTACAAAGGATATGTTCCTGGTGTATGGAGGAGATAAGGAACTAGTAGTGATGGGATACATTGATGTTAGTTTCTAGATAGACCATAATTATCTAAAATCGCAGTCAGGCTACAACTTTTGCCTAAATGGTAGTGCAGTGAGCTGGAGAAGCTCAAAGAAAGTTGTGGTTACCGATTCTACCGTAGAGTCTGAATATATTGCCGCTTCCGATGCTGCAAAGGAAGTAGTATGGATATGCATCTTTATCTCATACATTGGTGTTGTTCCTAGCAGTGCATACCTTGTTCCAGTATATTGTGATAATATTGTTGTAGTGGTTCCATCCAAGGAGTTGAGGTCTCACTAGAGGAAAAAGCATATTATTTAGAAGTTTCATCTCTTGAGGGATTTTACTCAAAGAGGTGAGGTCGCAGTTAGCAGTGTAGCCACAATGGACAATGTGAAAGACCCCCTGACTAAAGCCATTTCTCAGCAGAAGCATGATTCTCATGTGAGAGCTAGCAGATTGAGACTTGTTAGCAATTTCCTCTGGTGCAAGTGGGAGTGTTGAAAGTGGGTGCCCTAGACCCAACTTGTGTGGTACTTTTATTACCACTACATGTATGTGGTTTTTTATATATACATGTGTTTATCTTTCTATAATAGTATAGATACTTCTACATCCACTTTCTTTATAGAAATTTCCTTAGATTACATGTCGTATCAATGGGTTATAGCATATCCCAGTCTATAATTAGAATCTCAAGAGGCCATGAAAGTAATCTTGAGTTAATGTCCTATGGTCTAGTTACATCATTCTGAAAGGACACAGATGATGTGTGGCTATCAGGTGATGGGGGCTCATAAGTATTGAGACTTCTTCTCATGAAGTTCACACTTGATGATCTATAGTAGTTGAGATCATGAGGACTGACCCGCATAATAGGAACATCACATGTTTTAGATGTCATTGGTTGTTCCTATCTATGTACATGTATAATGTTCTGAAGACTTGAGATCATTATCAATGTATGTCATTTAATTTCATACTTTGATGCAAGATGAAAACTATGGCAATGAAGTCATAGTGAGGTAGTTTGTGTTGGGTATGTCATTGGTGACATGAAATTGATTGAATGATAATGATAGGATTTTTTTCTTATGAGTTGAGGAATATATATCTTAGGCTTGTTTGACTAGGATGTTAGCACCTTCATTAAATCCATGGCACTCGTAGTGGAAGGTAAGACCGTCTGAAAAGATCAAAAAATAAAATAAAGCAAGTTAAAAGATGATGACACTAGTGTGCATTCTGCTTTATTGAGATATCAATGATGAAGTGATTATATTACACAGACCATGATTGTAGGAAGGTAGTTGTTTATTTGACATTACCTTATATCTATAGGGGCCTCGATGGGTTGCTAGACCCTGCTCTTAGTCGGTGAATATGATTCACTTCTATTGAGAAAAGGGCCTAGAGGGTCACACACTATAGAGCTTTGAGAATATTCCTTATTCTTGGGAATAGGAATATAGAACATTGTGGGGCCCACCACAGGGTCTGAGTACTATCCATGTTCTATGGATCACCAAGTAATAAATAAATTCTTTTAATTATTCATGTTTGTAATAATTCATTGAGTTTATCTATAACATGTATTTACAAGTGATTAAGTAAATACAAGGATTAAATATTATTCGAACATATTTAAATAACTCGGGTTCATTTAATATTTTTAGGAGACGCGAGTCAAGTTAAGGACTCAAGTTTATCATGAAATATATATTTAATATACTGGAGTTAGTGATAAAATTATATATATTATTTATGGAATAATTTAATTTTTCATAAATAAATTTTTATAATACTTATATTATGAATATCTATTACACGGGGGTCAGGAACCCATACTGAGTATTTTTGATATTCCCTATATAAGTAAGAGAGAGACTCTTCCCATATAACTATTCATGTGTTGGAATTGAGAGCCTCTCTCTCCTCCCGAATTCTAGAGAGATATTCTCTCAAGCAAGCAAGATCTTCAAGTTCCTTCTTCTTGGATCGAAGACTCTTTCTTACGTACGATGATCATTGTTGTGTCAAAGTGGTCATCGGTGTATCGCACTAGCACCTGGATCCTGAAGAATGATGTATGAGTAGATTTAAGAGGAATTTGTGGATGATCTAGAGGGATTAGACGTTAGAGTCTTTGAGAAACGATCATCTGCATATTGCGACGGACTTACACACATCAGATTCGAACAAGGTACGTGTTCGAATTTTATTTTGTGCTTTATTAAATCCACATGAGGTCCTTAGACTGTACTGGGATAAGATCATCAGAGTCTACGTTGTTACGTCACTCTAGTAACTCCAAAAATATTAATTTCCAAGCCCATCAGCTTCTGCTGCCCGTCCCGGTACCTAACAGTGGTATCAGAGGGACGCGTGGTTTCTCAGAGTCAAAGAAAAATTAAATTTCATTAAATTTCAGTATGGAGTATTAAATCGGTTCCAACAGATCTGACCATACATCGATCCGTTTTGGAATTTCCAAGTTACGACCATTTGATAATTTTAATTGGATCGATGTTGTTGGTTTTAAGTTCTTCGGATTATTGTTTTTGAAGAACACATTTTTAATTTATTTATGTGTTCTTCAAAGTACTGAAATATTACCACATTTTGGCTGGAATCTGGTCGCCAGAATTTTTCTGGTGGCCTTGTTTTTAGGAGTTAAATAAAATATATTATAGATATATCTACTTAATGTGGTATAAGTGTGATTCCTCTCAGATATTTAAGGAATACCAAAATGAAGAAGAAAACCAACTTGGTAATAAGATAAAAGCACTCTTCTTAGACCGAGGCAGATAATATATTAACCAAGCTTTCATTGATCACTTGAAAAAGTGTGTGATAGTATCTCAACTCACTCCTCCTTATACACCACAATGTAATGGTGTTAGTGAAATGAGGAATAGGACCTTGTTTGACATGGTGAGATCAATGATGAGTCATGAAACTCTTTTATTATCCTTTTGGGGATATGCTTTGCAGACAACGTCATATACCCTTAACCGAGTACCAACTAAAGATGAAGATGGGATTCCATATGAGTTATGATATGGAAATAAACCCAGCATGACACACATATTTGTATGGGGGTGCGAGGCATTTGTCAAGACTTTACCAAGTGACAAATTAGCATCCGGAACCACGAATTGAATCTTTATAGGTTATCCTGAGGAAATAAAAGGATATTACCTATATAACCCTTTAGATAGAAAAGTTATTGTGGAAAGACAAGTTGTATTTATAGAAAGGGAAGACATTTCTATTGGAAATAGTGGGAGAAATATTGACTTCGATGAAGTTAATGCTCCAGATGAACATGAGTTGTAAGATGAACTATCTACACAAGATAAAGTGGAATAAGAAGTTGTTCCTGAGACACAAATACTACGTAGGTCTACACAAGAGGTTAGAGAACCAAATCATTATGGTTTTATTGTCACTGAGTCACCGGACACGTAAGTCAATGAGGATGATGAACCTCTAACCTACAAGGAAGTAGTAGAAGGCAAAGTGCCTAAATGGCAAGAATCCTTGCATTATGAGATGGAGTCCATGTACCAAAATCAAGTTTGGATTTTGGTAGACCCTCCAGCTGATGTAAATCCCATTGGATGAAAATCTGTATTCAAAAAGAATATGGACATGGATAGTGATGTTAAAAACTTTAAAGTAATATTGGTTGCTAAGGGTTTTAGGCAACGTCAAGGCATCGACTATGATGAAACCTTATCACCATTAGCAATGCTTAAATCCATCATAATATTTCTTGCAATAGCATCCTTTCATGATTATAAAATTTGGAAAATGGATTTCAAAACATGTTTTCTAAATGGGAAGTTGGTTGAAGATTTCTATATGACTCAACCTGAAGGGTTCGTTATGTCAAAGAATGCCAATAAGGTATGAAAGCTGCAGAGATCCATTTATGGGTTGAAGTAGGCATCACAGTCATGGAATGTTTGTTTCAATGAGGCCATAAGAGAATTTGGTTTTGTCAAAAACAAAATCGAACATTGTGTCTATAAAAATATTTAAGGGAATTACATAGTTTCCCAAGTGTTATATGTTGATGACATATTAATTATGGGAAATGAGGTGTAAGTCTTACAGTCAGTTAAGACTTGGTTAAACGAATGATTCTCTATGAAAGACGTAGGTGAAGCAGCCTACATTTTAGGGATAAAGATCTATCGAGATAGATCTCAAAGGTTTATTTGGTTATGTCAAAGTACATATATTGACAAGGTACTCAAAAGGTACTATATGGAACAATCCAAGAGAGGATTGTTGCCTATGTCACATGGTATAAATCTCTCCAAGAAAATGTCTCCACAAACATAGGAGGAGATTGAAAAAATGAGTAGAATCCCTTATGACTCAGAATTGGGTTTTATCATGTATGTCATGCTATGTACAAGGTTTGATATCGTCTTTGATTTAAGCATGGTGGGTAGATATCAAGCCAATCTAGGAGAGCTGCATTCGGCAGCTGTTAAAACTATCCTAAAGTATGTGAGGCGTACAAAGGATATGTTCCTGTTGTATGGAGGAGATGAGGAACTAGTAGTGAGAGGATACACTAATGCTAGTTTCCAAATAGATCATGATGATATGAAATTGCAGTCAGGCTACATCTTTTTCTAGAATGGTGGTGTAGTGAGCTGGAGAAGCTCAAAGCAAGCTATGGTTGTCGATTCTACAACAGATTCCAAATATATTGCAGCTTAAGATGCACCAAAGGAAGCGGTCTGGATACATAGCTTTATCTCAGACTTTGGTGTTGTGCCTAGCAGTGCAGACCATGTTCCAATATATTGCGATAATACTGTTGCAGTGGTGTTTTCCCAGGAGCCTAGGTCTCACTAGAGGAAAAAGCATATTCTTCAGAAGTTTCATCTCTTGAGGTATTTTACTCAAATAGGTGAAGTCGCATTTAGTAGATTAGCCACAGAGGACAACATGAAAGATCCCTTGACTAAAGTAATTACTCAGAAGAATCATGATTCTCATGTGAGAGTTGGAAGATTGAGACTTTTCAGTAGTTAACTCTAGCGCAAGTGGGAGTGTTGAAAGTGGGTGAGCTAGACCCAACTTGTGTTATACTTTGATTACCACTACATGTATGCAGTTTGTTATATATACATGTGTTTATCTTTCCATAATAGTGTAGATACTTTTTCATCCACTTTGTTTATATAAATGTCCTTAGATTACATGTCGTATCAATGGGTTATAAAAGATCCTAGGCTATAATGAGAACCTCGAGATGTCATGACAGTAATGTGGAAGTAATGTCTTATGGTCCAGTTACATCATTCTAAAATGGCACAGATGATGTGCAACTATCAAGTGGTGGGGGCTCATAAGCATTGAGACTTCTTCTCATGAATTTCGCACTTGATGATCTCTAATAGTTGAGATCATGAGGACTGACCCGCATAATAGGAACACCATGTGTTTCAGGTGTCATTGGTCATTCCTATCTATGAACATGTGTAATGGTCTCTAGGATTGAGATTTTTATCAATGTATGTCATTTAATTTCATACTTTGATGCAAGGCGAAAACCATGGCAATGAAGTCGTGGAAATGTAGTTTGTGTTGGGTACATCATTAGTTACATGACATTGATTGAATGATCAAGATAGGATTTGTCGCTTCCAAGTTGAGGAAGAGATATCTCGGGCCTGATTGATTAGGATGGTAGAACCTTCATTAAATCCATGCCCATGAGAGTGGAAGGTAAGACCGTCCGGACAGATAAAAAAATAAAATAAAGCAAGATAAATGATGATGACACTACTGTTCATTCTGCTTTACTAAGATATTGATGATTAAGATATTATATTACATAGACCATGTTCATTGGAAGGTAGTCGTTGCTTTGACTTTACCTTATCTATATAGGGGTCATGATGAGTTATTATACCCCGCTCTTGGTCGGTGAATATTATTCACTGCTATTGAGATAAGGGCCTAGAGGGTCACACACTATAGTGCATTGAGAATCTACCCTATTCTGGGGAATAAGAATATAAAACTTTGTGGGCCCCACCACGGGGTCAGAGTACTATCCAAGTTCTATGGATCACCAAGTAATAAATAAATTATTTTAATTATTCAAGATTTAAATAATTCAATGAGTTAATTTATAACATGTATTTACGAGTGATTAAGTAAATATAAGGATAAAATATTATTCGAATGGATTTAAATATCTCATGTTTGTTTAATATTTTTAGGAGACGTGAGTCGAGTTAAAGACTCAAGTTTATCATGCAATATATATTTAATATATTGTGGTTAGTGATAAAATTATAAATATTATTTACGGAATAATTTAATTTTTCATAAATAAATATTTATAATACTTATATTATGAACATCTATTACACAGAGGCTAGGAACCCATACCGGGTATTTTAGATATTCCCTATATAAGTAAGAGAGAGGCTCTTCCCATGTAACTATTCATGTGTTGGAATTGAGAGCCTCTCTCTACTTCTGAATTCTAGACAGAGATTCTCTCAAGCAAGCATGATCTTCAAGTTCCTTCTTCTTAGATCAATGACTCTTGTTTATGGTGATCATCGCTGTGTCGAAGTGGTCGTCGGTGTACTGCGCTAGCACCCAGATTCTAATGAATGATGTGTGAGAAGATATAAGAGGTGTGTGTGGATGATCTAGAGGGCTTTGACATTGGATTCTTCGAGCAACATTTGTTGGCATCTTACGACGGACATACACATGTCAGATCCAAACAAGGTACATGTTCGAATTTTATTTTGTGCTCTGTTAAATCCACACGTGGTCCTCGGATCGTACCAGGATAAGATCACCAGAGTCGACATTGTTACGTCACTCTGGTGACCCAAATTTTTTTAATTTCCCACCCCATCAGCTTCCACTGCTTGTCGTGGTACCAAACAAATTCAAGATGGAATAAAAACCGGTTGTGTGATAAAGATAATTTTCTAGGTCCTGAGTTTCCTGTTTACTTGAGGAGGTTGAGTGCCTTGTTTTGGAGTTGTGAGATATCGTTTGCATATGGAGGCAGAATTCCTTTTTTGAGAGCCCAGTTACCCAGTTGAATATGCTTGGTTGTATCCTACTGCTTTGTGATGTGATTTGGATATGAGCCTTATGATATAAGCCTAGTATGGATGAGCCTGGAGGGTTGATGTGTGATATGGGTTGGGGAGGCCTAGATGTGATGTGACCCTAGGATGACTGAGCCTGGGATGAATGTTGTGATTTGTGGGAAGGGAGGTCAGAATGATGTGGTAGAAGATGACACATGTGTTGGCGATATGCATCGGTATATGCATATGGGTGTCAGGAATGGAACCAGAGGTGATAGAATGAGTTAATGTTGGGATTACCCATTGATGAGATATCGCGAGCTCATATGCTCGCTTTTGAATCTGTTTAATGGATGATGGTCGAGTTTCTTATTTTATCTGCATTATTTCCCCCACTGCATGAGGCACCTGGAGGTTCTTGGTTGCATGTTTCCTCTTGGAGGTAGCTTAGGATTATTTTCCTAAAGTAACTAGATATGAAATGATGTTATTAATAAATAAATTTTTAACCCACAGGGTTGGTTGATGATGGAATGAAAATGCTAAAAGATGTTAATCTTGATAAACTATGGACTTGGTTTGGATTATGCCTGGAGGGCATGGACTTCACTCTGATATTTCATGAAATGTATTGCAATGTAATGTCATGTGGAATTATGCTAATGGTTAATTAATGGATAATGAATTAATTAATGGGGATAAACGGTTTAAAAAGAAAATAATTAATGTAGTTCTTTTATATGCTTATGTGCTTATAGGTTATCTGGTCTTAGTAGTGTCAGTCGGGAGTTCGAGTGATGTTAGATTCAGTTGAGTATAAGACAAGGATATTCCCACAGTGTGGTTGTGAATTATATTATATCATGTAAATTATTTGATTTTCATATGCTGCCCAACCCATGTCGATTTGGGAAACTGACACCCAGTAGGCTCTGGAATGATGTTTTCACTAACATCCCAATGGGGGGTGGATGACTGACTAACCCATATGGCCACTCTCTTCTCTTGGGATTTACTCATGCTAGAATGCATGACAGTTAGTTTTCTCATATATGTGTAGAGTGCTATGATTTCTCGTAGTTATTTTACACACATGTATTACCAGATATAGTTTCCAAAGGATTATTATATGTATGACGGGTATAGGTTGTGATGGATTGAGGTACTTACTCGGTGTATAGGCCATAATGGCTTGAGGTATAATACCCTATGTTTGATAAATCATACAGGTTGTTGTGGAGCCCAAAAACTACTAGGTTACTATATATGGATATGTGTATGGGATTATGTGATGCATGAGGTGTTGCGAAAATGTCGGGAGTCACCCGATAGAGGTTTGCAGATGAAGAAAAGATGGAAACAGAAGAAGAAGAAGACAATGAACACATAAAAAATAATTTATGTGGTTTGAGAATAATCTCTACATCCATGGAGAGGTAGAGATATCACTATAATTGGGAGTACAAATTACAGGGAGTTTTCAGAGTTCTCATGCATGAAAAATCCCAGCTCGAAATGAGGTAGTAAATAGGAAGATGTCCTCTTCCACCAAATGAACAAAACATTTGTTGTGCTATAGTGAAAGGTAGTTGTAAGTTCACATTCCTACAGTGTTTTGACCACCCAAGTCTAAGTTTCTATAGTGGGTGGTGGAAAGAAGTCTACAGAGCTACAATACCACAGTCTCCAAAGTCTGAGCTGCTACAGTAGTCATGCCAAAGTCTACACTGCAATAGTGCTCTGTCGATGTCACTTGGTCAGAGATGCTACAATGCCCCAAAAATTTGGGTCAGGGGCCAAAGACCCCTTGACCCTGAGATTAGGCTACACCTATTCAACATGAGGTGCATGTGGCGGTGCCTTTCCCAGGTGTTTTCAGGTCAGATTACTTTTGGAGAGATGCTCAGGACATGCGATGTTGGAGTAGAGCATCAAACCACTAGGGAAGCGGGAGCGGGGTACCGTTGATGTTCATTCTTATATTATGTGATCTCTTGTATTCGATACTTGGTGATAGATAGCCATGGTGAGGCTGGAAAC
Organism: Viscum album; assembly: GCA_963277665.1. Taxonomy (NCBI): domain Eukaryota; kingdom Viridiplantae; phylum Streptophyta; class Magnoliopsida; order Santalales; family Viscaceae; genus Viscum; species Viscum album. The sequence goes on from OY728121.1 coordinate 1,126,256,200, forward strand.
TCAGTGTACCTGTTTATGTGATGAGTTAGTTTCATTGTTGTTCACCGTACTTTAGCATACCTTATTTATCTCTTGAACGAGAGGCTCCGGAGAGGATCCTACTGACTATATTATTATGCTTACCCTATGTATATATAAAAAAATTTCAGGTCAACTGGAGCAGGTTGGTGATTGGGCTAGATATTACTAGATCAGGGTTTATCAGGAGTTGTCTGGGATTCGTGTTCGTTGTCATCTTTACCTTTTTGGTACTTGTATATTTCCTTTCAGTTGTTTAGTACTGTATGTAATTGCATGTTTTCACTTAAGTTTTCTTATATATATATATATATGAGTAAGTTTTGGTTGTTTTATCCTTCTTATCTCTCTCTTTCACATATTTCTTTTAGAGGTTAACAACTCTCGTATGTAGGGAAAAAAAGTTCGCTAATTCTTGTCAGCGATGTAAACATGAGAGACCAGCTGAGACTTGAGTATTGAGGACCCCCTATGATCTGATGCATGGAGCTTTAAATTTACTGAGCCTACTAAATGAAATTATGTTGGTTGCAAGGTAGATACCCAGGAAAGGATCATGTATCATTATTCTTTGTGCTTGTGTTTGAAATGGGTATACCTTAGGATAGGTTAAAACCTTAATAGGATAATAAAATAATTAATTCATTAATGTTAAATATTCCACATTACAGGTTAGGATATTTAACAGTTTTTTCTTATAGTTATGGATCCAGGTCGACGTCCTCATGAGGTCCGCACTGAAGTTGTTCAGTAGGATGTGCCAGTAGGTCGTCACAGAGTAGAGGTTGATGATGGAAACACTTGGAGGAGGATACTATGATAGTTTTATCCCCAAAGTCTGAATAAGTATGAGAGCTTTATCTCAGATTCAGTCACAAAAGACTGGTTAGAGGAGGTTGAGATAGCTTTTAGTTTGATCTGTGCTCAGAAGGAGCTCTGCATTTCATTGGTTGCGACGATGCTATGTGGAGCAGCAAGGCACTGGTGGTTTTTGTTCCTTGGGGATCATAAGGAGTCATTAGTTTCATTGGAGAAGTTCCAAGACTAGTTTAGAGAAGAGCTTCTTTCATCGACTATGAAGGCAACCAGTTATCAGGAGCTGCTTACCCTTTGGCAAGGGTGTTCCAGCATGAAAGAGTTTGGGATCTATTTTGGTACCCTTCTGGGATATGATTCGGACCTGTTGCTAGATGAGGAGTCTGGAGCAAGGCATTTAGAGGAGCCTTTTCTTTCAAATATCCAGTGTCAGTCACCCCATTTATGTTGAAGATGTATCTAGAGGTGCTAGAGGGAGAAGAGGTTATTTATAGGACATTTTCCATAACTGGATCATCACGAGAGGGGAGTCCTCAGGATTCCTCATGAAGTAGATTTGTGGTTCGAGGTTCCCATTTTTCAGGATAGAAGAGTTTTCAGTCAACCGGGGTAGGCCTCATACCTCATCTTATCGTTTCTTTGAGGGTGGAGACTCTCTGGCTTATGGCAGGGGATAAGACACATGTTTTTATTATGGAGGCTAAGGTCATCAATGGAAAGAGTGACTAAACATTCTGAGAAGTTAGCATGTGCCAGAAGTTCTAATTCATGTTCCACCATTAAGGCAGTTTCAGCCAAGGTTGCAGCATCAGGGTGCTCCAGTTTGGAATCAGCGGAGAGGAGATGGGGCAGGCAAAGGATAGGCTCGAGACACTACTCATACTCAGAGAGAAGAGAAAGACCATGGAGGTGGTTATCAGCAGGGTCAGAGAGGTCATGGAGTTGTTTGTGGTTGGCTTCATGCTTTATCATTAATAGCGTCAGGCAAGTCAGACGTCGTTCGAGGTACCCTTTACTTATTTACTACCTAGGTTCATTCTTTTTTTGATTTAGAAGTGAAGAACTCCTTTATATCACTGACCATCATCAATAATTTGGTACTTGAGGTAGAGAGGCTTTCAGTTCCCGTGGCATTGACAATTCCAATTGGAAGTTGAGCTCACGTGTATGAAGTATGTAGAGACTGTGAGCTAGTGTTGGTAAGTTGTTTAAGTGTAAGTTATTATCTTGTGAAGTCAGTTTCTTAGGGCATGCAGTATCCCGATGGGGAGTATCTATGGTTCCTTCAAAGATAGAGGTGGTTGTGTCTATAGGGATCATGATGTCTTTGGTGATTACCCTGATATTTGGTCTGAGGATGGATAGTATCAGGTGTTGTTTTAGGGGAAGTATTTTCGTTCCTTCTACAATGCATGAGATGGTTCCCCATGAGTTCCATAGTTCACCTTTGGTTGTACGTCTTCTTGTGAAGAATTTGTACCAAGCATTGAGAGGTCAATTTTTGTGGCTTGAGTTAAATTGTGCAATTGAAATGTTCGTTTCTTGATGTTTGGTCTGCCAAAAGATGAAAGTCGAACACCGTATTCTTAGTTGTTTTCTTCAGCCATTAGATGTTTCCCAATGGAAGTGGGAGAACATTTCGATGGACTTTGTTACCAGTTTTACCTCAATCTCAGAGAGGCTATGATGTTATATGGTTGATAGTGGATCGTTTGATAAAATTATCCCACTTTATAGCGATTAGGGAGTCAAGCTCAGTGGAGGTTCCATCAAGGAAATATCTAGAGGAGGTGGTGTGACTCCACAAATTCCCTAGGATGATCATTTTTTTATCGAGATCCTCTAGATGTGGAGAGGTCTTCATCATGATTTTGGTTCTCAATTATGCCTAAGAACTACTTTTTATTCGTATATGGATGGTCAGATAGATCGGGTCATCTATACTCTTGAAGACGTGTTGTACTCTTGTGCCCTAAATTTTGGAGGTTCCTGGATGAGGCACATGACTTTGGTCAAGTTTTCTTACAATAATAGTTTTCACTCCACCATTGGTATGGCATTGTTTGAAGATTTGTGATACCAACCTTGTCGTTCTCCATTGTGCTATACTGGAGTCGAAGATACAGTAATTCTCTTGCTGGAACTAGTACAGAGTACAATAGAGATGGTTCGAGTAATTCATGAGAGGATGAAGGTGGTGCAGGATCGTTATAAATCCATCGTTATCTTTATGATGACTCTCATGTCATCGATCGGGGAGATATCAATGTTGACGATGAGGGAACCTTCAAGGAGCAGCTTGTGGAAATCCAAGACTACCAAGCATATGTGTTGGTTGGGCATGTTATTCCCTGGGTTTGTGTCTTGTGGCGGTACAATGGCGTGGAGGAGAGTACCTGGGAACATGTCTCAGAGATGCGAACTCAGTACCCCAAGTAGTTTGATGTTTAACTCCTATCATGTAACATTGTTCTCTTGTGAATGTTGATCTTTCGGGTTTATGAGATGGTTTCCTCTTGTTTCTTATTGTGGATTTACTCTCGTTTGATTAGTATCTCCCCCGAGAGAGTGTTTAGGAGCTGGTTGGGGTTGTTCGTGGTTTTTTACTTGTTCCTTTGATTAGGTGATAGAACTTATGAGATGGTGCGATCCTTGAGAGGTATCTCACGGGGTGGATATTTCAATGATCCCTTTTCATTTCTTTCTGGTTTTGTTTGGATTCTCAAGGAAAATAATTGTTTGATAGCTATCTAACGTAAGGGCCTAGATCAATGTGGACTAACCCTTTGCATGTTTCTAAGGCTCAGGGAGCTCAAAGGAGGCTTGGGAGTGGTTTAGAGGGGTTTGGATGCAAAATTCTGGAAGTAGGGTGAATACACAATGTGTAAATCTTACACGCCATGTAAGTGTGGTTCATGGCTTGTTATGGGTGCACTACCACAAAACGGGGCAAGGCCAGCGCCACCCCTTTATCAGCGCTTTTTTTAATAGCGCAGATAAAGAGGGGCCTTTATCAGTGCTTTTTTTAAAAGCGCTGATAAAGGGTTCGACTTCAAAAAAAATAATTAAAAATAATATATTAATATATAAATATATCAATATAGTTATATTGATATAAATATAATTTTTAATTTTTAAATATATTTTAGATAAGTATAAATATACATTTACACTTAATATACTTAATATATAAGATATTTAGTGAAAATGGATTATAAAAAAATTTAAAAATATTTTTAATTAATAATTTTCTAATTATAATGGAGTAATAGTCATTTAATAACAATTTGAAAACTAAAAAAATTAAAAAAACTTTAAAAAAAGGATCCAAAATATGTTGAAAACGCAACTCGAACTTCAAATGACTACAACTTTTGATACGGGTGTCCGTTTGAGCTCTACCACATATCAAATCGAAACTTGCGACGAGATCTACATAAATCTAAACTAGGGGAACCCCGATCAAGTTTTTTTCGAGGCCAAAAAAGGCCCAGAAGGCCTCCAAAACTGAGTTTTTAGTCGGGGTACGCCGATTTTTTAACATTTTGTGGATTTTCAACCTCGTTTAAGGGGGTATTATTGGATTTTTTTATGGGGACTGAATTTATTCCAAGGTATTACATTCATATTTATATTATTTTTTTGAAATTTTATCATTTTTTATAATGAACTACTATTTATAATCATATATATAACTATATGTACATATTTTTTATATATTCACACCTAAAAATTTAATTTTTTAAATAAATAATTAAACATATTTACATATAAAATATATTAGCATTATCTAAATAATAACTAATATCCATTTTATTTAAAATACCAATATATGAATATTTATATAACTATATATTTATATTAATATATCTATATATATATATTAATATAACTATATATATATTAATATAACTATAAATATATATATTAATATAACTATATATATATATTAATATAACTATATATATTAATATAAATATATATTACTATATGAATAAATATAACTAAATATATATATAAATAAATAGATATACCATAAATAAAAGAAAAAATCAATATAGGGGAGTGACAAAGGCTTTAGGCGTGCAGGGGGGAGGTCTCGAGATCAAATCCAAGTGGAGGCACGGGCGCGTGCAAGGGTATTTTAGAGGGGCTAATGCTAATAAATGGTGTAGGTGGTGCTTGCGGGAGGTGGAGGTGCGGGAAAGCATTGATAAGGGGTCGCTCAAGTGCTGTAAAAAGCCCCCTCGAGATTGGCAGTATTTTTTAATTTTTTTTATTTTTTTTAGTTTTATCAGCGCTAAAAAAAATGATGATAAAAGGGGTCTTTATGAGTGCTTTTTGGAGGGCTGATAAATGGGACCCCCCCCCCCCCTTTATTTTCTCCGGCATTAACAGTGCTTTTCTAGCACTGTTAAAGGCCATTTTTAGCGCTGATAAAAGCGGTATTTGTAGTAGTGGTGGTTCACGGGATGTTACATGATGTGTGTATTTTTGGGGTTAAATAATAAAAAGCAACGTGTTTTTCGACAAGATCTAACCCCCGACATTTACATGACATGTAAATCTCACGCATAGCACTTTTATAAAATTTTTCAACCGCTTAGGTTTCTCAAATCCAATGGATGCCCTCGTTTTCCAGCATTCAATGACTCCTCCCTTCAGTATTTTGAGATCCCTTCGATGAGAATCAATCATTGGGCTTTTGTCTTTGATCCGTGGTGACTCGAGTTAATCCAAGGTGTGTTGCTTTGTTTTCTAGCGGTTTCTCTCGATTTGATCTTTCTTCATCCTATTTATTATTCTAATGCGATGGAGGATGATGTTTCATGTTTCTAATGGGGGTTTCTTGGTTATTGTTGGTGTGGTTGTGTCGCGGTATCCTCGGATGGATGCAGTTATTGCGGGAGAGGTGATCGGAGATCCATAACATGGTCTCTTCTCATGCTAAGAAAGTTGACAACTTTTGAGGTAAGGGATTCATTGCTTCACATTTTATTTACGTGCAATCAAAAATTCATCATGGTTTATCCCTTCGAATTGAAATTAATTTAAGTAATAATTTTTGAATCGGATTAAGAAATTGGATAGCGATCACATGTTTCCAATGTTGTTGCTTTATACCGTGATAGTGGTTTTCCTCTTGTTTAGCTAGATTGTGTGATATTTATGTCTTGCTTTGTTAGCACGTTTGTTTATGCTTTGAATTAGCATGTTGTTCTTGATGAAAAATTGGTAAAGAACATAAATACGGAATTAATTGATAATTAATTGTCTTAAGAAATTAAAGAAGAGGTGTGTTTTTAATCTGATGATTAATGTAATTTGATGATAATCAAATTGATGCAATGCGCATGTTTAATTGAAAATGATCTTCCATATGATTAATGGAATTGATAGATAATGTGAAGCATGTTTATGCTTGTTGATAATAATTGAAAATTCATGTTAATTAGGAATTATACTTCTCTTGGTTTGTTGAAACTAGAATAAATTCAAAGAGCATGTTTTTCCTTTGATAGTTTGTTATAGCTTGATGCCTTATATTTCTCATAGTTGGAACCTGTTGATAAATGAATCGGTTAATTCAAGATGGAATAAGAATCGGTTGTGTGATAAAGAAAATTTTTGAGGGCCTGAGTTACCTATTTTCTTTAGAAGGTCGAGTGCCTTGTTTTGGAGCCGTGAGATCTTGTTTTCATATGGAGGTAGAATGCCTTGTTTTGAGGGTCTAGTTTCCAAGTTGATTATTCTTGTTTGTTTCATGCTGCTTTGTGATGTTCTTTCGATATGAGCCTTGTGATATGAGCCCGTTATGGATTATCCTGGAGGGTTGTGTGTGATAGGGGGCAGAGAGGCCCAGATGTGATGTGATTCTGGCATGGCTGAACCAGGGATGGTTGTTGTGATATGTGTGCGGGGAGACCTGGATGATGTGGCAGCAGATGATGGCTATGTTGGCGAGATGCATCGGTATACACATGTGGGTGTTGGGGGTGGCAGTGGTGGTGATGGAACAGGTTAAATTTGGGTTTACCCACTGATGAGATGTTTAGATCTTTTATGCTCACTTTTGAATCTATTTAATGGTTGAAGTTCGGGTTACTTGTTTTATATGCATTCTATTCCCTATTGCTTGAGGTAGCTGGAGGTGCTTGGTTGCATGTTTCCTCTTAATGGTAGCATAGGATAGTTTTCCTAGAGTGCCTAGATATATAATTATGCTATTAATAAATAAATGGTTAACCCACAGGGTTGATTGATGATGGAATGAAAATGCTAAAAGATGTTAATATTGATAAACCGTCAACTTGGTTTGGATTATTCCTGGAGGTCATGGACATCACTCTAATATTTAACGTAATTTATTACAATGTAATGTAATGTGGAATAATATTAATGGTTAATTAATGGATGATGAATTAATTAATGGGAATAAATGGTTTAAAAAGAAAAGAAGAAATTAATTTAGCTCTTTTATTTGATTGTATTCGTATAGGATATCTGATCTTAGTAGTGGAAGTCGGGAGTCTGAGGGATGTTAGCTGCAGTTGAGTCTAAGACTAGGTTATTCTCATAGTGTGGTTGTGAGATATATTATATCATATATATTCTAGGATTTCATACACTGTCTCACCCATATCATTTAGGGAAACTGATACCCAGTGGATTTTGGGAGGGTGTTTTCCCCAACATCCCGATTGGAGGATGGATGACTGACTATACCCTCCGGTCTCACTCTCTTCTCTTGGGAGTTACTTGTGCAGGTATGCATGACGGTTAGTTTTCCCATATATTTTTTTAGAGGGTTGTGATGGATTGTAGTAATTTCACACACATGTATTACCAGATATAGTATCCAAAGGATTATTATAGGTATGAAGGTTATAGGATCTAATGGATTGAGGTACTTATTCAATGTATGAGATGTAATGGCTTGAGGTATAATACATGATGTTTGATATATGACATACGAGTTGCGGAGGCTCCCAAAAACTAATTGGTTACTATATATGGATATGTGGATGGGATGATGTGGTTATGTAATGCACGAGGTGCATGTGGTGGTGCCTTGACCAGGTCTTTTCAGGCTGACTTACTTTTGGAGAGAGATTCTTAGGACATGCGATGTTGTGATAGAGCAACAAACCAGTGGGAAACCAAGAGCGGGGTACCATTAATTTTCATTATTATATTATATTTTATCTTTTATGTGATACTTGGTGATAGATAGCCATGGTGAGGTTGTGAACTTAGTATACCTATTTAGGTGATTAGTTAGTTTCACTGTTGTTCATCATGATTTCGTATGTTTTATTTATCTCTTGCATGAGAGGATCTGGGGAGGATCCTACTTAGTATACTATAACGCTCACCCTACGTATGTATAAACTTTTTTTCTGATCAACCAGAGCAGGTTGGTGATCGGGATTAATATTATTAGCTTGGGGTTTAGTAGGAGCTATTTAGGCTTCATGGTCGTTGTCGTCTTTACATTTTTGGTACCTGTAGTTTTCCTTTCAGTTGGTTAGTATTGTATGACATTGCATGTTTTAACATAGGTTTTATTTAATATATACATGTCTGAGTAATTATTGGTTGTTGTATCCTTGTTATCCCTATCTTCTGTATGTTTCTCTTAGAGGGTAATGCCTCTCATACACATGTTTATGATACCCTTGGTACTAGTCACCTACCCGGGACCAATTGAAGGCGAGACCCGAACAGTCACCATCTCTCCCCCTCATTGTGGTATCTTTGTGGGGGGGGGGGGGGTCATGACAATTGGTATTGTTGAATACGACAGGCTGAATCATAATCAATCGTATTTTACCATTAAGCGTTGTATCGTAATTACTCTATGATCCCTTGTTTTTTAGAAACCCTAAATTAAGTCATATCCTACGATATCACATATCGTATGATACGACGCAAAAAAAATAGGGTTCTCATAATATCGTACCATACGATGTCTTCCAGCTGTACACTACGACTAAACAAAACAGAAGAAACCCTTTGTGTTGTACATTATGATATCAACATATATGAATTATGATATGTATTTCTTAAAAAACCAGTAGATTAAACATGGTTAATTCTTTAAGAACGGGACTCTGATACCACTGATGGGTTATAGGGGATCACCCTATGATCTTTAGCAACAGAAACAACCCATAACACGCCCCAATCTATCTTCAAGAATTCAAACATGCAAAAAATAAACAATGAACAATGTACCTGAAATGCAATAACAACAACCTCCATCATTCTTCTTAGAGGGAGAATTCTTGATGAAAACCACGAAGAAGCAAATGAATGCTTCTTGCCTTTGAGAGATTACACCAGCCCTTGAATCCTAGTTCATAATTTAATGATTCTCATATGATCGAAGGGGTGCTATCTCCTTCACTATGGAGTGATGGATGATGCTATAGGGAAATAGATTTCATATAAATCTTTGGGTGAAGCTGACTATTTTCACCACATTCACTTGTTTCACTTGGCCTCACCCAACGGGAGAGATAACATCCATTTATATAGCCATCCCTGACGCTCCTCCTTAAATGATAAACACCTCAAGAATATGTAACGCATTAGATGCATTACTACCCATTGGAGGATCCATTAAACCTGTTCAATATACATGAAAGTTGTGTTTAATCTATTCATAACGGACTGGACCGAAGGAAACCATACAGGAGAATCGTCGCAAGTGCATGCATCCCATGCATGAAAATCATAAGGCAATTGTAGCTTATGATATAGGTAATAGAAGCATCTTGTGATTATTTTATGATACACACATATCGTAAGGTGTGATATGCATCACATGCATATCACCCCATACAATTCAGACAACCGTAAGATATGATTTAGCCTAATTTTAGTTCATATCCAATATAATATACAACACATGTATATTAAATTCCTAACTATTGAATCTCATGAAATCTTTATTAACACATGTTTTATTGCATTATAGATGCATGCGTCTAACGATTTAATTTTTCAGTCTCTATTTCATTCATCAAATTAATATGTTCACACCACATTAATATGCAACACTTTACACAACCCACAATTCGTGCAATATTCCAAAAAAAGAATAGAGGTTAAACATATTCACACATATCCAAATGCATCATATGCACATGGTGCATGAACTTTTCATGTAAGGTTTAGAATTATTTGAAATTAATAATCCTCACATATGTAAACCCGGAGCCACATATAGCTAACCCCAACCTTTCTAAAATAAGGCATAAGTCTCCAGACCAATGGGAAGTCTTATCCAAAGTTACTCTAGCAAGTGATACTTTACCCAAGAGATTCCAATTCATCATAAATCTAATACATAGTATGCATAAACTATATTCAACAACTAAATTCAAGCTAATAACTTTATTAAAAAAATGATTTCAAGACAGATAAAAACTAAATCATATATCATCATACCTAGCATGTAATGCAAGACATGAAAAATTACAAGCAGTTTATCACATAAATTAAAACATACATAAAATTCACATTTCATAAACAATTTATAGACATGGATATTAAAAAGGAATAAACAAATAAATAAACATTTTATTTATTTTCCAAACTTGAGATATAAATATTAACATTTAATATTTAACTTAGGAATGAAAATCTCCTAGTAGCAATGCCTATAATTTATTTTTTATAAACAATTTATAAACTATAAGCAAACAAGACAAAATATTAAATTTATTTATTTTAGGATTGAATTGTATTTTATGAAAATAGGGGTACTATCAATCATAATCCTCAATTGCTATAGGTGGTTACAATAAGCATTATCGTAAGGTGCATGTCGTATTTGACGATATATACTATATCATCATTATGAAACGATGCACTTTTTTTGTAACACGAAACCACGGTTTATGTTATCGTATAACCTACGTTGCATCGCCACCGAAAATTAAATTATCTCATAACGTAATGTAAGCAACCCTGGCATGGGTTACGTTATCGCATAACATAACATTAGGGACCTAGTGAAAACTACATTATCTCATAATGTAATACCAAGGTCTTTGTTGAGATTATGTTATAACATAACGTAATGTTAAACAAAAGCAACACACATTACGTTATCCTTTAACATTATTTCAAGCAAAGGCACCACACATTAGGTTTTCCTATGACGTAATGTTGGGCAACAAAATTCAATAATCCAACAGCTGACACTCATACATGCTATATCATACACTATGATATGGCCTCAAGAAGATTACGATATGCATGATCTTTACGAAAATAGTAAATTAACATGTTGATTCCTTGATGAATGTGGTTATTATACCACTGATGAGTTTTGGAGGATTATTATATGATCAATGCAATGAAAGAAACCCATAAGTTTTTGATCTATCATCAACAGAACCAACATGTAATATGAACATAAATAAAACTAGCATACATGAAATACGATGAACACCTTTTTAGTGATCAATAGGGTATTCTTAATTGAGAACATCAAGTGACAACCAAATGATTATCGGCTCCACAAGTTGTACACTAGCCACTAGGATCCTAATATGGTATGAGATGACCCCCAAACATCAAAGGTGTGCTAGCACCTTTTCTGCAAATATGAATGGTGAAATGACCCAAAGAGAGTCTCAATTATGGTTTATAAGTGTCACACTCTTCCAACAGGGGGATCATACCCCTTTATATAGGCTCCATTCATTTAATTAAGGTAGTTGGCCGTCAGTTGTTATCACATGGCATCCCTTAAACGTAACACATGACGCATACGCAATGGAATCTCATAATCATTTGAACTTTTCAAATGATTATGTGTAGACATAAATGAATCAACCTATTGATTAATAATAAAAGGAAAACTGTGTGGTGGATGTGACGATTACAATGCACTCAATATCAAATATATCATATTATGCATGAGACAACGTGTAATATCCCGCCCCTCCTCATTGGCTTGAGAATGCAAAGGAACATTACTTTTCTTTTAGAGACATCCTCGAGACGCTAAAGGCTGACAATAAATGTCAAGAGACTCATTTATAATTGGGGGATGATTTTCTCTTTGAAAATAAAACCAACCAAACATGCCATAAGAAAATAAACCACTACATGATGCATGATATCAAAGAAAGACACCTGAAGTATACTAACAAAACTCAAAGACAACCATAACTCAAATACAACCATAACTCAAAGACAACCATAACTCGAAAGCTCCGACGTGCTCCAAGATCCACTCTACAAAACAACCCAAGTACCACTAAGCACCACTAGAGAAGTGTCATACATTACCTTTGCCCATGTCCTTATAAACAATATTGGAAAAAGTACCAAAGTGTCAAAGAAAGAGTGAGTAATGAAACTCAGTAAGATTTCCCCAAATGACTTCCCTACTCACACCATTAGGATAGAAAATGTTAGCACATTTATATAAAACAATTTATATAAAACATTTAAAACAATTTATCTCAAAACCAAAACCATTTCTAAGAAAAATAGTTTTCCAAACCAAAACTGTTTTCCATGAAAAAAACCAAGCATGTTCTTCAAAACCATTTCACAAACCATTTGACATATCCCATTCCAATCCACAAACCCACACATCCACACATACATGTTTCATTATGACAGTTCCATAATGGTTTTCATCGATCTACCAAGTCATCACAAGGTAATTAAATATCATGTTCCATTACACCTTTGGCACCGAGCATAAGGACATATTTCAACCCGACCTCATAATACAATATGAACAGACACCACCAAGTATGCCCAACAACCATGCTAATACAATCATGCAAAAACCATTTCAATGTTAAAACCCTTTCAATAAAATAATTTTTTTATTGAAACCCTTTTTTCCATAAATCAAACCAAGTAAATATTTTAAAATCAACATTTTAAAATCATTTATCAAAGCACTTTTAACAACAATTCCACAATTTCACACAAATCTATAAATCATCACTAAAGAAGGTTTCTACCATGATTTTTCACACCAATTTCACAATAAATTTCAATAAATTTTAAAATAAGCCTTCATATTCTAAATAGAGAAGTCAAGAGTGAAGCCACCTACCTCGAAAATTTGGTGAAAACGATAAAAGTCACTAAAAATATCCACAAAATCGTGTCAAATCTTCAAAAACCCACCTTAGATCTTTTTACCTAACAACAACAATGCCAAATCTAGTCATATTTGGCATCAAAAATCTTACATATATCTATAAAAGAACTAGATCTAAGAAATTGAGAGAGTGGGAGAAGTATATCTATGGAAAATCAAGAATAACTATAAAGAATGATGACTTACTGTGAGAATCCAAATTCAACGCACTAAGATAAGTCTTTGGATCACCTTCGGGTCATTGTGAGAAGCCCCTTTAGCCTTTGAGATGAAGAAATCCAAAGCTAGGGCTGATTAGGGGGAAAATAGTGGTTAAAAAAAATTCCAACCTGGATCCACTTTTGTGGATATAGTTTTTAAATTGTGCATGGTTAGCCACACGGTTAGGAAAAACGTGCGCTAACCGTGCATCAGCCACTACCTCAAGGATGAGTCGCGCACGCTTGGCTCGCACGGTTAGAAAAACATGTGTCAACCGTGCAAAATCCCACTGTCTCAAAAAGAACAGTTTCTCCTAAGATGTCACACGGTTTGGAAAAACCATGTGTTGCTCGTGCGCCTTCCCCTTAGCCCCTGTTTCAAAATGCACAGTTTCTTATAGTTGTTGCACGGTTTTCCCAAATCGTGGACCCATAGAAAAGCCCCCAAAAATATTCCAAACTCTCCCAAACTTCCCCCAAACACTTTATGTACTTAAAAAGCATAAATAAAGGGTTACTTACTTGAAACTATGAGTGCTACATTCTCCCCACCATTGGCTTTTTCGTACCCAAAAAGTAGAAAACCATCATTGCTCTGAAAGAGCCATTGCTCACTCATTTTCTTCTCTAATTCCCAAGTCTCTTCCCGAATTTGACAATATTGCCACAAAAACCGCACCAGACCGATGCTTTTTCCACACAAGACTTTCTCTTGTGTACCCAAAATTTGCATTAGGATATGCACCAACGAAGCATCCGACTCTGGGTCAACATGATGTCATAGAATCACATGGTAAGGATTCAGATGATACTTTTTCAACTAATATAGATGAAACTCATTATGAACATCACTAAGTTGTCATAGATTAAAATGCATCTTGTAATCTTTGTTGGACCATCAACGCTCTCGTCTTGAGTTGTCATGGATTAAAATCATTTTCATTTTCGAATTTATTGACTTCTTACTTATTAGATGTCATTATTGTATACATGAGGCTTTGATACCAATTGTTGAAGACAACATTAATCGTGTGCCCTCATGCAATGATCAAAGGATAGAGCTAACAATGGGTACATAATTATCAGGTACTTCGTTTTATCGGACCCAATTAAATCAGGTTGGGGTACCTGATAATCGTTTTCAGGCAGAGTTCAGGTTCCATAGAGACTACCCAATTATTAATCAGGTAGGGTTCGAGTATTGGTGATAGAATTTCGAAAAACCCAAACTCATTTCTTTTATTTAATATTTTACTATTTTTTGTAATACCTTGGCTTAACCAGATGAAGAAGGTCAGACAACCGAGAGGTTATAGTGACACGGCACACAATAGAGGGGGGACGAGGCCCCTGACGTAGTGGGCATCAAAATGGGCTGGGTGTGCAGAGGATTATAAAGCCCCACACACCCGATGTCGTCTCCGATATGGGAAAACACCCATTCTGTGAACACTATCCACATCAGAGACAGTGTCGAGCGTGCAGGCTTTATAAGCCTCTGCACGCCCTGCCCCTTTCGAAGCCCTCGGTGCCGGCGACACCCACCCCCCCCCCCCCCCCTCGCTGCATGGCGCACCCCTACAAGTTCTTTTCCAACGCCTCGCTACACATATCAAAAGTTTTAAAACAATAAAATAAAATAAACAAGTTTAGAAATTTAAACCAATATTATTTTATTAATTAGATTCAAATTAGGGTAATAAATAGATAGATATAAATGATTTAATGTTCGAGTGAAGGTAGTTATAATATAATCAGGTTTGGGTTCTGGTACCCAAAAATTAGCTGGTACCCAACCCATTGTTATCCCTATCCAAGGACACTGTATACACGACTGATTTCAAACATGTTCACAAAGTCAATATTCTTAAGTCGAAAAATAACAAAAGAGGTGAAGCGATAACGATTCAAAACGAGCAGTGAAAAAAGTTAAGGAAAAACATTAAAAAACAACATAGATTTAACGTGATTCAGACTGATTTGGCCTTGTATCCACGACAAGAACACCACCCTACCTAGATTTTATTAATGTTCAAACAAAAAGTGAGTACAAGAGAAGAAATGAAGAACAAACAAAAAACTTAAAGAACACAAACAACATAGGCAAGAATACTTAAATACTAGTTGGCCTTACCACTAGTTCGAAGATGCTCTCACCCAGCTTCAAGATCTAGAAATCCCCAAAGGAACAAAACAAAGAGACCCTCGCAGGTGTTGGCTTCAAATCTCCACAGGACTCGAGCTTCGGGATGAGCTTGGCACGATGACTGCAAGGCTATAGGCACAACACACATGAAAGGAAAACTCTACGTAATAATGAATGCAACTCACCAAAATGCAATTAAACCAGAAAATAAAACATATTAAACTAGATGGAATTACAGAAATATGAAGACATAAACAACACACATGAAAAACAAATTTATATTTTAAAATAAAAACAAATAAGCATGAAAACACCAAATCATCGACAAAATATGACAAAACATTAGGCAAAGTGTATTTTGAATTTGAAAGATGAGTAAAATGATGAGCTGATCAATTTATCGCATGGCTAAATAAGTTCGAGTGGTTGAAACAAAAATAAGTAGTTTGGGATATCTTTCATTTATTATATCTTATTCATTTTGGAAAACTCTCCTGCTGTTGTTTTGACAACAAGGGACCCTTTTTCTTATTCTTTAATAATCAAATTCATGGCTAGAAAGAAAGTGACGGGTGTTTGGAATTGTAATTTTGTTAAATGCGGAGTTGGAAGTAGCTTTGACAAAAAAAAAGGCTTCCATCCACCCCACGACGCACTACCTACACATGCCCAGAGCAGTCTAGAATGACATCCTGTACTGAGCCGAGGGATATTCATGACTTGGGTTATGATTTTTATTCCTTTCAAAGAGAGTTGCATGTCTAGAAAAATGATCATCAATATATTCTTTGAATTTAATGAGAATTAAATGAAGATTTATTGGACACATTTATACGAGTTATTTGAAACAATTATTGCTCAATTTATGAAGGATCAATGAACAATTTGGTTGATCTATAAAAGTTTAATGTTCGATCTTTGACTTCATTGATACTCTATCTTATTAACAACTTTCATCAATTTTTGTCCCTCCAAACACTACCTATAAATGTTGTTTAGTTTTCCCCTTCTCTTTGCCTAGCTATACATTCATCAGCTGCAATAAAAGAGCCAAATGTCTAGTATTTATTTTTTATTCCCATTCTTGTTTGTAAATGCTGTTTGCTATGAACTCCATTATTTTAGGTCTTTTCCAAAGATGAAACTGCACTCAAACAAAAGCACCATGCTTCAAATACTGATCAAACTGCTCCTGGTATCCACCACTTTCAAGTTTCCTTTTCAATTCCCTCCTATTGTGCCCATCCGGGACTAATTTGATTTTTCTTCCAAATCAATTTTATATTGCATTGAATGTAAATTTATGTAATTTTTTATTGCCGCAAGTAATTATGATGGTGATTTTTATTTGTTTTTTGTTTTTCACCCCCTCTGGATGCTTTAATAGGGTGCATTGGATGGAAATCAACGCAGCAAAAAGATATATTACAAGGAACAAACGGGGCATGGGATAATTTGATGCAAATGACTACCCTACCTTTATCTATAGTGAATCAAATAGCCATTGAAGTCAAAGAAAAAGGTGGTAGCAGCTGCAGCAACAATGGGAGTAATGGAAATGAGAGTGATGCATTGGACATGAAATCCATATTGATAAAACTCAATGGGGCCCATGGGAAAAATGGATTAGCAACCCCTGAGTAAAAAACAAAGGGATGTTGATACGAATGGAAAAATGGCTGATGGATGTAACCTGTTGTTTAAAGATGCTAGTGGTAAAGAAGTTGAAAATGGTGATGAAGCTGGTATTCCAATGTAGCAGCTTCCATGTTCAATAGGTGCTGCCATACCAGAGGGGACAGATGAATAGCTTGTATATAAAAAATATATAGGATGTTCAGGGGCTTGTATTAAGCTTGTATATAAACAATATTTTTCTTAATGTAGAAATGCACCAAACAGGATGTCCCATGTAGTATAGGATGGTTTCTAAAATGAGAAAATGAAAAATAGGCATTACCCATACTTATTTTTAGCTTCAAAGTGTTTTATGTGTTTAAAGGGTGTATCTGCTTGAATCGGTGTGGGTTTTGTTATCCAGTTTGGAATCAAGGAAGAGATGGAGTTTTTCTTTTCGGACGCTGATACCTTTGAGGTGGTTCTTGTTCGGTCCATTTCTTGTGTTTCCCTTGACTATCCTCTAAGGTATGTATGTTGTATTGGGAATGCTCATGCCTCAGTGATTATTGTAGTTCTCTTCTCTTGGAGTGATGTGGGCATTATGATGGGCCATTTACTTTGTATGGTTGTACATAGGAAATCATGGGTAGGTGTTGGGGTGAGATCCGAAGTTGGTTTTTCTATGATGTTTTGTTGGAATCACTGAGAGTCGGTGCTCCGAAAGCATGGCCCCGAGTTACCCTTACATAACCTTAGGTTGGACTATGTAGTTCTTGTTGAGGCATGATCCCTTGTGAGACATTTCACGATATGTTAGGATATTGATGTTCGTGTCCAAATTGAGCATTTTAGGATATGTCATCTGGTTCATGAATGCAGACCAATTAGAGATATTTCTTTGGATAGTTTTCATCTTTGTTGAGTTGTTCTTTTCTTAGTTCTTCAGGATAGCCTAACAGTTTTTGGGGGACCAATGTTCAAATAGAATTCTATCATGGTGAGGCCACCATTCATGAGCTTGTGTCAAAAAGTTGTATCTTTCAGTTGTCAAAAAGTTGTATCTTTCAGTTGTTGTCATTGAGAGTTGAATGTTTGGAGTTGCTTGGGTTTCAGATCAGTTCTTGGGTTCAGGAGCATATCCTTGGTTGGAATTTTCTTCTTGAGTTATAAGTTTCTTTTTCCTCTTGATCAACCATTGTCCTTAAAACATTCTGGAGACAGTGTTGTGGTGGGGAGAGTGTAACATCCCAACCTTGCAATTCCTTTTGAATTTATTTCATTTTGTGTTTAGGATGTGTTGGTTGATCCATGATAGCTTAAATGTTGTTCTGGCATTTCTAGGTGCAATATGATCTAGACCACACCAGGGTCCAAGCCGTGTTGAGCCTAGGGATCACCTTTGTACCATGGGCAGTACCAACATGCCCAGTGTTGGGCGTAATCTTGGGCGTGGGGAGTCCCTGTATGCACCACGACCAGTTTGGACTCCACCACGCCATGGTGCAGAGTGTGGCAAGTCCAAAATGGCCACACCCAGGAGCCCATGGGTGTGGAACGGTCAAGACCTCCACGAGTATGGGGAACACCACCACATCGTGGTGTCAGTGGGTTTATAATCATAAAACAGATGATTGGTCGTTTGATCTTATATAGGGAGTTACACCCATTGATGAGGGTGTGTCTAATCTTTATGTATGTGTTATTTAGTGTGCCCTTACTCGATTTAACCCTCTAAATTCTCTTAATTTGGTCAGTCTTAGTTCCTTAGAGTGTCTCCCTTGTGCGAGTGGCCTTTCTTCTCCATCTTAGCGTGATTTTAGTGGATCCTTTCAGATTCTTCAGGCCTTGAGGTTGATTCTTGTAGAATGATAAAAGGAGGATGACAAGAACCCCCAAGGTGCTCCCCAAAGGAGGCCTTGAGGTTCTTTTATAATGAATGATTAAGACCACACCGGACCACAAGTACGATGTGGTCTATAGACTCCAACACTCCCCCTCAAGCTCGGTGTACCTAGCTTGGACATAGAAAGAAAAAATAAAGAAATCAACAGACTGCAAACACTCCCCCTCATGCTGGACATACCCAGCTTGATTACAAAACAAGACGAAATAAAAGGAAACAAGGGAAGATTCCACAGTTTCGTTGCGGGGCCAGCGACGGGATGTGGTGATTCCACAGAAAAACATTCTCTAGTGGGTTTGTGGTTACATCCACATGCATTATTTCACGGTCGACTATGATGACTATTACTGTGATTTGCAAGGTTACTTTCGAAAAAAATGTCGTGTTGCACAACATCTCTGAGGAATTCAATTGTAAGTCTTTTGGATTTCATACATCACATTCATTTTCAAAAACATGGTAGATTGGCTTCCAAACCTTGGAACGTTCCCCACTACTCATTTAGTGTATGGTAGTAGATTCGCAATGGTATATTTTATCATTATACATAGTAAGAGAGAAGAATGTTAAATGGGTTTGGACATCCAGACTTGGACTGGGTTGGGTCCAAATAATCAATCAGGCCACGTTGGCTTTGTGATTTGAGCCCTATAATAGAATTATGTAAGTTGTGTGGCTTGATTTTAATGAGTTTTCTTTAGTAATAAAAAAGGTATTCCAACTCCATCTTACACATCCCCTTGAAATCCGCAATCACGTAATTAGTGTTGTTATGAATACTATACTGAAAATTGGTAGTTTTATGATGTATAAGAGATCCATTTCTTTTGAGTTCATTAAAGGTATGAAACAACTATTTTCCTTCATATTGTTTTGAGTATAACCACGACAAATGCTTTTATAAATATATGATTTCTCTCCATGTATCAAAGAATAAGAAAACCGAACTGTGGAGCATAAGGCTGAGTTATTCCAGGCACCTACACTGACCATGTTTTCTCTCCACGGCAAATGATTTTATAATGAATGATTAAGACCACACTGGACCACAAGTCCGATGTGGTTTGCAGACTCCAACACTCCCCCTCAAGATAGGTGTACCTAGCTTGGACATAGAAAGAAAAAAACAAAGAAATCAACAGACTGAAAACACTCCCCCTCAAGCTGGACATACCCAGCTTGATTACAAAACAAGACGAAATAAAAGGAAACAAGCCATGATTCCGCAATTTCGTTTCGGGGCCAGCGACGGGATGCAGTGATTCCGCAGAAAACCACTCTCTAGTGGGTTTGTGGTCACATCCACATGCATTATTTCACGCTTGACTATGAGGACTATTACTGTGATTTGCTAGGTTATTTCTGAAAAAAATGTCGTGTTTCACAACATCTATGAGGCATTCAATTGTAAGTCTTTGGGACTGCATACATCACATTAATTTTAAAAAACATGGTAGATTGGCTTCCAAACCTTGGAACGTTCCCCACTACTCATTTACTATATGGTAGCAAATTTGCAATGGTATATTTTCTCATTATGCTTAGTAAGGGAGAAGAATGTTAAATGGGTATGGACATCCAGACTTGGACTGGGTTGGGTCCAAATAATCAATCAGGCCACGTTGGCTTGCTGATTTGAGCCCTATAATGGAATTATGTATGTTGTGTGGATTGATTTTAATGACTTTTATTTAGTAATAAAATAGGTATTCCAACTCCATCCTACAATACGCAATCACTTAATTACTGTTGTCATGAATCCTATACTGGAAATTGGTAGTTTTATGATGTATAAGAGATCCCTTTCTTTTGATACCATTAAAGGTATGAAACAACTATTTTCCTTCGTATTGTTTCGAGTATAACCACGACAAATGATTTTATAAGTATATGTTTTCTCTCCATGTATCAAAGAATAAGAAAACTGAACTGTGGAGCACAAGGCTGAGTTATTTCAGGCACCTACACTAACCATGCACCTCTGGAGACCATTCATGTGATTCTAAAAGGTGACGCATGAGGTATTTTTCACTTGTTTGTTAATTAACACCTTGTTTATTCCCCTCTCAGTCATCCTCAAATATATGTGTGTGTGCGCATGCACGCTCATGAAAGATGATTTTTAAGGGAACAAGTAATAGTTATATAAGTTGTTGCAAAAACTAAATTGGGGAATAATTAAATCTTCGTTAATAAACACATGATCCAGGATAATACTACTTTGCATGTTACCTTTTGGAACTGCACGTAAAGGCTCTGGTGATGCATGGAAAGTGTGGGTGATGAGCGAAAAGTACTAGACTTCTGTGGTGATGAGAGAAAATCTGGCAATGTTAGTTCCCAGAAGTGAGAGGAACATTGAGTTGCAAGATTATTACATGGATGCTTATAGTGACTATTGTTGCGACTGTTGATATGATTTGCAAGGTTATTTAAGAAAAAATATCATGGTCATGTATTAAATCATTCATCCATTCAATTGTAAGTATTTGGGGATTTCTGAAAGACCTTCGGGGATCTCGGGGTCCCTATTGTGTATTGTTATATTCACCCCTGCACGGGCTTCACCCGCACCTGTTATGTCTTGTGCAGATGACAGACACCTTGACTGAGACTTAGGGAGCCAAGGCTAGATGGTGCTCGAAATGGATCGATGGATGTGGTGAGCTGCAGTGACGTCAGACAGTAAGTTGTACCTACCCTTCAGGTAGGATGCTCTGCGGACGATCTTCAAAGCTTGTATTTTCTTTCCTTTTATTGTATGTTTCTTTCAGTTGGGCTTGTATACTGACCCCTTTACTTTCAGTACTTTTATTCTCATTAGTGGTGCCTTGTGTGTGTACACTCCCTATTCGTGTGCAGGTTTAAAGGCAACACCTTCGCTTTTTGGGTAATGCCTTTCCGGTGCTAGTCACCAACCTCTATCCATTGGAAGGCGGGTTTGGGGTAGTCATGGCATGAGCCCCGGGAGACAGGATGTGACATCATTTATGTATTGAGAGCCCTGGGAGACAGGACGTGACATCATTTATGTATTTAGATTCATTTCATAACAAATTTCCAATAAGATGATAATTTCACCTCTCAAATAATGGAACACTCACATTATATTTTATCTCATTTTATTTTATAAAGTTTCATTAATAATTATTCCATCATATCCTATAAAAACACTCAAGCATAACCAGAATGATTTTACCGAGAACCATCACCCCAATTAAGTGAAAAAAACTTCATTGAATGATGGACACTTGACTCGCATGTGATAAGACTTAAAAATATTATCATGTAATATAATTACACAATGTTTCTCTCACTTTTGGGTACCGACAGAACCCTTCACTACTAGATCATGATAAACCAAATCAACCCTATCTTACATGAAATTATCCAATCAATTGGAAATATCACCTCAGAAGTCTGGCACTTTTCGCTCATCACCCACACTTTTCATTCATTACTAGAGCCTTTACATGCAATTTAGAAAGGTGGCACGCAAAGTAGTTTTACCCTAGATCACATGTTTTCTAATGAAGACTTAGTTATTCCCCAACTTGTTATCCCAACAACCTATATAACTATGACATGTTCCGTTAAAAAATCATTTTTCATGAGCACGCACGCGCACACACATATATTTGAGGATGACTGACAGGGGAATAAATAAGATGTTCATTAACAAACAAGTGATTTATGGTAAACTACCACATGCGTCGCCTTTTAGAATCACATGAATGGTCTCCAAAGGTGAATGGTTAGTTTAGGTGCCAGGAATAACTCAGCCTTGTGCTCCACAGATCAGTTTTCTTATTCTTTGATACATTAAGAGAAAAGCATATATTTATAAAATCATTTGTAGCGGTTATACTTAAAACAAATACAGATGAAAATAATTGTTTTGTACCTTTAATGGGCTCAAAATAAATGGATCTCTTATACATCATAAAAGTAACGACCAATTTCTAGTACAGGATTGGTGACAACACCGATGAAGTGATTGCATATTGGAAAGAGGATGTGTAGAATGAAGTTGGAATACCTGTTTTATTACTAAAGCAAACTCATTAAAATTAGACCACACAACTTACATAATTCTATCATAGGGATCAAATTGGCAAGCCAGCGTGATATAATTGATTATTTGGACCAATTCTAGTCCAAGTCTGGATGGCCAGACCCATTTAACATTCTTCTCGCTTACTAAGAATAATGAGAAAATATATCATTGCAGATCTGCTATCATACACTAAATAAGTATTGGGGAACATACCAAGGTTTGGAAGCCAATCTACCATGTTCCTTCAAATGAACATGATGTATGCAGTCCTCAAAGACTTACAATTGAATGTCTCAGAGATTTTAAACAACACGTCATTTCCCCCGAAAATAACCTTGAAAATCACAACAATATTCATCATAGTCAGCAATGAAATATTTCATGCGGATGTGACAACGAACCCACTAGAGAATGTTTCTCTATCTAATGTTCACATTTTCAAGAACATACGCACACCGATGCTTCAAACACTCCAGGAAAGACTGGTCGACAATTTTGATATGATCAAAATTCATATCCACATGCATGCTCACTGATCCAGTGTATATTGTTAGTTGGTAATCAAGACATGGGCTCATAGTTGACCAATAATAAATGGTTTCAAATAATGACTCCAAATAATGGGCATGATAAGGGTTGATGACTCCTTTATTTAGATGTTATCAATAACACCAATTTATTGATGCTTTCTCATTCTCATTGTTCGTAGTTATTATTTGACACCATTTATTATTGGTCAACTACAAGACCACGTATTGATTACCAAATAACAATATACATTGAATCAGTGAGCATGAATGTGGACATCGCTCTTGATCTTCTCAATGTTGTCGACCAGTCTCTCCTGAAGGGCTTGAAGCGTCGGCGTGTGTATATTCTTGAGAATGTGAGAATTAGATAGGGAAGACTCTAGTGAGTTCATGGTCACATCCACATGCATATTTCATGACTGACTATGATGATTATTGTTGTGATTGGCATGGTTATTTTTGAGGAAAATGTTGTATTGTACGACATCTCTGAGGCATTCAATTGTAAGTCTTTGGGGACTGTATGCACGATATTCATTTGAATGAGCATTGTCGATTTTCTTCCAAACCTTAATATGTTCCTCAGTACTCATTTAGTGTATGGTAGCAGATCTGCAATGGTATATTTTCTCATAATGATTAGTAAGAGAGAAAAATTTTAAATGGGTCTCGCCATCTAGACTTGGACTGGGCTGGGTTCAAATAATCAATCAGGCCAGGTTGGCTTGCCGATTTGAACCTAGCCCAGTCCAAATCTGGATGGCGAGACCCATTTAACATTCTTCTCTTTTACTAAGCATTATTAGAAAATATACCATTGCAGATCTGCAACCATACACTAAATGAATAATTAGGAACATACTAAGGTTTGGAAGACAATCTAAAATGTTCGTTCAAATGAATATGATGCATAAAGTCCCCAAAGACTTACAATTGAATGCCTCAAATATGTCTTACAAAATGACATTTTCTTCTAAAATAACCATGCAAATCACAATAATAATCATCATAGGCAGTCATGAAATATGCGTGTGGATGTGACCACGAACTAACCAGAGTCTTCTCTATCTAATTCTCACCTTCTCAAGAACATACACACGCCAACGCTTCAAGCCCTCCAGGAGAGACTGGTCGAAAACTTTGAGAAGATCAAGAGAGATATGCACATTCATGCTCACTGATTCAATGTATATTGTTATTTGTTAATCAAGACGTGCTCTTGTAGTTGACCAATAATAAATGGTGTCAAATAATAAATACTAACAATGAGAATTATAAATCATCAATAAATTGGTGTTATTAATAACATCTAAATATATTAGTCATTAACCCTTCTCATGCCCATTATTAGGAGTCATTATTTAACACCATTTATTATTGATAAACTATGAGCCCACGTCTTGATTACCAACTAAAAATATACACTGGATCAGGGAACATGAATGTGGATATGACTTTTAATCTTATCAAAATTGTCGGCCAGTCTCTCTTGGAGGGTTTGAAGCGTCGGTGTGCATATGTTCTTGAAAAGTTGAACATTAGATAGAGAAACATTCTCTAGTGGGTTTGTGGTCCCATCCACATGCATTATTTCATGGCTGACTATGATGAATATTGCTATGATTTGCAAGGTTATTTCCAGGAAATGTCGTGTTGTACAAAATCTTTGAGACATCCAATTGTAAGTCTTTGGGGACTGCATACATCATGTTCATTTGAATGAACATGGTAGATTGGCTTCCAAACCTTGGTATCTTCCCCAATACTCATTTAGTATATGGAAACAGATCTGAAATGGTATATTTTCTCATTATGCTTAATAAGGAAGAAGAATGTTAAATGGGTCTGGCCATCCAGACTTGGACTGGACTTGGTCCAAATAATCAATCAGGTCATGCTGGCTTGCCGATTTGAGCCCTATGATGAAATTATGTAAGTTGTGTGGTTTGATTTTAATGAGTTTGCTTTAGTAATAAAATAGGTACCCCAAATTTATCCTACACATCTACCTTGCAATACACAATCACTTCATCGAGTATAACTCATGAAAATGCCTTTATAAATATATGGTTTTCTCTCCATGTATCAAAGAATAAGAAAACCGATCATATAGTACAAGGATGAGTTATTCCTAGAACCTAAACTAACCATGCACCTCTGGAGACTATTCATGTGATTCTAAAAGGCGACGCATGTGGTAGTTTTACCATAAATCACATGTTTGTTAATTATCACCTTATTTATTCCCCTTTCAGTCATACTCAAATATATGCGTGTGTGTGCGCGCTCATGAAAGATGATTTTTTAATGCAATAAGTCATAGTTATATAGGTTGTTGGGATAACAATGTTGGGAAAGAATTAAGTCTTCATTAGCAAACACGTGATCCAGGGTAAAACAACATTGCATGCCACCTTTCTAAATTGCATGTAAAGGCTCTAGTGATGCATGGAAAGTGTGGGTGATGAGAGAAAAGTATGATACTTCTAAGATGATATTCCCAATTGATTGGATAATTTCATGTAAGATAGGGTTGATGTGGAATATCATTACCTTTCTAGCAATGTCAGTGCCCAAAAGTGAGCAACATTGAGTTGTAAGGTTATTTCAGGGATGCTTGTGGTGACTATTTTTTTGACTATTATTGTGACTACTGTTGTCACTATTTTTGTGATTTGAGAGGTTATTTAAAAATAATATCAGGCTCTTGTATGAAATTTGTGAGGAATTCAATGATAAATATTTAGAGACTGCATGCATCATGTTCATTTCAAAAGAAAATGGTAGATTGACTTTTAAACCTTGGTATGTTCCCCCATACTGTCTTGGACTGGGATGGGTTTAAATAATCAATCATGTCAAGTTGGGCTACAGATTTGGGCCCTATAAGTAAATTATGTAATATGTGTAGCTTGATTTTAATGAGTTTTCTTTACTAATGAAACGGGTACTTCATCTTCATCTGATGCATCCTCCTTGCAATACACAGTCACTGCATCAATGTTCTTACCAAACTTGTACTTGAAATTGGTCGTTATTTTTATGATGTATAGGACTTCATTTGCTTTTGAGTCCATAAAAAGTACGATTCAACTATTTTCTTCTGTTTTGTTTTATGTATAATCACTACAAATGATTTTATAAATATATGGTTTTCTCCCCATCTATAAAATAATAAGAAAACCAGTCTATGGAGCTCATGGTCAAGTTATTCTTGGCATCTACACTTAACATTCACCTCTAGAGACCTTTTGTACGATTCTGAAAGGTGAAGCACGAGATAGTTTTGCGATAAATGAAAACTGTGTTCTCTCCATACTCAGTCATCCTCAAATATGAATATATGTGGGTGTGTTCACACAGATGCCCATGAAGGATGATTTTTTAATGGAATAAACCATAATTGTATAGGTTGTTCAACATTGTTGGGGAATAATTAACACTTCATTATAAAACACGTGGTCAAGGGTGAAACTACATGACATGTGACCTTTCTAAATTTCACTTAAAGGCTCTAATGATGCATTGAATGTGTCGGTGTTGAGGGAAAAGTGCTTGATTTATGAGTTTAGATTGTCAATTGATTGGATAATATCATGCCAGATGGGTTGGGGTGGATTATCATGATCATGTTGTAAGGGGTTCTGACAATGTCGGTGCTTAAAAGTGTGAAAAACTTTGAGTAATAATATTATAAAAATCTTTTGAAGTCTTATTCTGATAGACTATAGTAGAGAGAAAGAGTATTTAAAAAGAATTACCTGAGGATTCTTCAATAAAATAACAGCTCTAACTACTTCAATTGTACTAACAGAGTTCTGTTACAAGGACCTGCTGTGGATTCTTCTCCTGGAAGAATTCTCTCTCCCAAGCCGAGACTAAGAGCCTACAAAGTGAAATCTCTAGAATGTCAGCCCCAGACTCCCTTACCTCTATCTATAACCCATCCCAACCAAACAACAAAGTAAATGACTAACTAACTAACTAACTGAAATCCAAATTACAAAGTTACCCCTGACTGTTATGAACCCCACCCCTACTTTGGTAAGTGTACAACACAGGGGTTCGGGATTGATTTCCCAATCGGCTGTTTCCGTGCCCGCTGCAAGAAGATACCTCCCCTTGTACAGCTTTATCAGTACCTTATCCCTGAAAATTCACCCTGTCCCCAAGGTGAAAATTAGAAAACTGAACTTCTATTACATTTGCGTCCTCCCAAGTAGCCTCCTCTTCAGATCGGTCATGCCATTTGATAAGCCATTGTAGTGTTTTCCCCTAAATTCTTTCTGCTAAAACTGCCCCTGGATAATCTTCTTTTTCAACAAAATCAGCAGGAATAATTTTTTCTGCAGGTTGGGAACCTTTGGCAGCCTTCAATTTAGACACATTAAATACTGGATGTAATCTTGTATTATCTAGAAGTTTGAGCATGTAAGTAACTAAACCAACACGTCCCTCCACTTCATAAGGTCCATAATACCTGGAAGCTAGTTTCGGGTTAATTCTAGATATTTTCCCAAGCTTATTTGGTCTGATATTAACCCATACCAAATCACCTACTTTAAATTACAACTCTCCATGATGTTGGTTGGCATATTTGACCATAAGATGTTGTGCACACTGGAGGTTTTCTCGGAGTTTCTTTAAAGCCTCATCACGGTCAACTAGTGCTGCAGCAACTGCCTCAACTGCTGACTCACCTCTAGCATACTGAACAATATGTGGTGGTTTACGGCCATTGATAATCTCAAATGGTGTCTTTCCCGTAGATGTATGAAAAGAAGTGTTAACAGTACTCAGCCCAAGCCAACCACATTACCCATTGCTTAGGATGGTCCAATCAGAAACACCTCAAATAAGTCTCTAAGCACCGATTCACAACCTCTATCTGACCATCATACTGATGGTGATATGATGAACTCATCTTTAAAAGAGTTCCTTGTAGCTTAAAGAGTTCCTTACAAAATAAACTAGTAAACAATGGATATTTATCGTTGATTATTGCTTTGGGTACCCCATGTAGACGTACCACTTCCTTCATAAACACTTCGACAACCATCTTTGTAGTATATGGGTGCTTTAAAGGAAAAAAGTGAGCATATTTGCTCAATCTGTCCACCACTACCAGAATTACCTCATAGCCATGTGATTTTGGAAGCCCGGACACGAAATCCATAGATATATCTTCCCAAACCAAATCAGGTATTGGAAGAGGTTGTAACAGACCCGCTGGACTAAACGTCTCATACTTATTTTCCTAGCATACACTACAATCTTTGACATACTGATGTACTTTTCGAGTCATTCCAACCCAAAACACTCCACTAGGCAATCGTTTATAAGTTAATAGGTAGCCCAAATGTCCTGATGCATGTGATGAATGATAATACTGCAGTAATTTTGGAATTAAAATCAATTTTTGGGACAATACTAATCTGTTTTTGTAAAATAACAGACCATCCCGAAAAGTGTAGTCTGGCCTAGCTACCCTGTTTTGTTTCAAAGTATCAATTATCTCTCTTACCCTATTATCATGAAGAATCTCTTCCTTGACCAGATGTATATCTTCCCAACAAGGTTGCGAAACATCCATAGCCATGTTTTCTAGAACTTCTGCCCTTGATAAAGCATTTGCAACTTTATTTAGTCGTCCTGTTTTATAAATAACCTCAAAGTCATATCCTAAAAGTTTTGCATGCCAACACTGCTAATCCATTGATATTATCCTCTGATTCAATAAAATACTTGAGACTATGATGATCAGTATAAACTTTAAATTGTTTCCCCATGAGGAACCGCTTCCAATGCTGAATTGACACCACTAATGCCATAAGTTCTTTTTCATAATCAAATTTGGCCAAATTTGCATCAGAAAAATCTTTGCTAAAATAAGCAAGTGGTCGCCCCTCTTGTATAAACACGGTACCTAAACCAGAGCATGAAGCGTCACATTCCACTGCAAAGTCTTTTGAAAAATATGGCATTCACAAAACAAGAGCAGAAGTCATATAGTCCTTAAACCTTTCAAATGCTCCTTGTGCTTCCGTGGACTACTGGAACCCGTCCTTTGTCAACATGGCTTTTCTATTTTTCCATAATCTGTTATAAATTTTCGGTAATAGCCAATAAGGCCCAAAAATCCTCGAACTTCTTTCAAATTTTGGGGTACCCTCCACGGTTTAACACCCTCAAGTTTCTTAAGGTCCACGGACACTCCACATTCTGAAATTATATGTCCCAAGTATTCTACTGATTTCTTTCCAAATGAGCACTTCTTTTCATTGGCACTCAAAGCATTCTCTTTCATATACTGTAATACTGAACACAATTTTTCCAAGTGTTCTTCCCACTCTCCGCTTTAAATCAGTATATCATCAAAGAATATCAATACCCCTTGATGCAACAAAGGCCGAAATATAGCATTCATAGTAGCTTGAAAGGTGGTCGGGGCATTCATTTAACCGAATGGCATTACTAAGTATTCGTAATTCCCCTCATGAGTACGGAAAGTTGTTTTCTCTATGTCTTCCTCTTTCATTCTGACCTGATGAAATCCATATTTCAAATCCATCTTTTTAAAGTATTTTTCCTCATGTAACTCATCCATAAACTCTTCAATCACTAGAATAGGAAACCTATCTGGTATCGTCAATTTATTTAGAGTGCAATAGTCCACACACATTCTCCAACCTCCAACTTTTTTCAGATCTATATTATTGGACTTGAATACGGACTGGTACTATGCCGAATGTACCCCTACGCTAAGAGCTCAAAACCTTCTTTTCTACCTCATTTTTCATATGGTATGTGTACTTGTATGGTCGGATATTGACCAGATATGCCCCCACTTTTATTCTGATGGCATGATCAGTTGGGCTCCTAGGTGGAAATCCAGGGGATATCTTAAAAACTGTTCTATATTAGAGCAACATTCCCTGCAACTGCAACTCTTGATCTGGTTCCAACTCTGCATCTTCCAGGCCCAGATTTCCAGCACAAATCCACTGCAATCCTTGTACCACACATTTTTCTGCTCCCAAATATTATTGTAATGATCCAGGAAATTTTTTTGCTTGATATACCCCCTTTATCAAAATATTCTGCCCTTTCCAAATAAATTCCATACTCATATTCTTCCAATGCATAGTAACATATCCCAGAGTTTCCAGCCATGATATTCTCATTACCAAATCTGGTACGGAGGTGTCAAAAACATAAGCCTCGATTTCAAATTCCTCTACTCCCAAATATACTTTCAAGGATATGCATATTCCATTGGAAATCACTCGATGCCCATCTCCCATTCTGATCTTAAAAGGCTTAGTTTCTGAAACCCGCACCGTAAGTGATTTCAATATCTATTTTGAAATAAAATTGTGACTAGCCCCACTATCCACTAGAATCATCAATGGCACCCCTCCTATATTGCCTTCCACCAACAGACTTAGGATTCCAAGCCTTACTCTCTTTATACTCGCTGACCGGTGTCCCCAGCATCTCCATTTTCAGCATATTTCCTATCATTTCTTATTTCTCCACTATTTCATCAGATTCGTCTTCTACCTCTTCTGGGGGCTCCACACATTCCCAAACCATCAATTTGAATCACTTTTCTGGACATCGATGCCCAGGTTTAAACATTTTTGTCACAAGTATAACAAATCCCCTTAGCTTTCCTTTCTTCAAATTCTTCTCTTGACAAATTCTGAACTCCTCTCCACCATGGCTCAAAATTTCCCTTCCTTTATCTATCTTTCCCTTCTGTAGGAGATAAAATTTTCCCTGCATTTGAAGTCCAACCTCGCCCAGATCCTCCAGAACCGAAACTCCTTCTGCGTGGCTCTGGCTGCTTAATGATTCCCTTGACAATAAGCTCCCTCTCGATTCTTCTGATCAGTGTAAGTAGTCGCGCATTATTGGGAGGTTCAAGTGTAATTACCGAGCTTCCAATTTCTGGTCTTAATCCTCCTATGAAAAGGCTCATGAACCAGCACTGAGTAAGATCTAGAATCCGTGTGGCTATCCGCTCAAATTCATCGATATATTCCTCCACTATACCTACCTGTCGAATCCCCTTCAAGTAAATGACAAGATCTTCTTCAGTTGCACTACCATACCTACCGAGAAACTCTTCTTTCAACTATGTCTAGGATAGTTTAGTACTGGTTGAATTTAAAGAGACCATCCAGTACTGAGCAACTCCTTCCATACACAATTGTGCCATTGGAACCTTCAACTCCTCCCGTGTTTGGGAAATTAAGAAGTAAGTTTCTGCTCGAGTAATCCATGATACCGGATCTTCTCCCGAAAAAACCGGCATTTCTACCTGTCTTGAAACTGCGCAAAACTCTTCCCTTCCTTCGATCTGATATTCACTCCCATTCATACGTTGTCCGCTTCCTATCCTCCTTATTCCCCCATGCATCTGAGTTCCGCTTCCGCCTTCTTCAGATAAACTCCCTTTCCGGTCATCCAGAACCAGACATTCAGTTTTTTCTTTTCTTGAGTCGTGTCATCGCTGTGAGGAGCTCCCATACATCAGATAGCAGCTCCAAAATTGATGTTTCCAGTTCTGTTATGGTATACTTCACGTCTATGACCGTTGATTCTACATTTTTCATCTGATTCTCCATTCGTGTGGTCATACAACGATTTCGGAAGGATTCAAACTGATGTTTTCAAGATTCTCTCTCTTCTAGTTTATCTCTCTAGAAACCTCTCTTTAAACACTCTCCAAAAAATCTCTCAATGAAAGCACCAATTGATAAACTGTAGTAGAGAGAAAGAGTATTTGAAAAGAATTACCAGAGGATGCTTCAAGAAAATAACAGCTCTAACTACTTCAGTTGTACTAACAAAATTCTGTTACAATGACCTGTTGTGGATTCTTCTCCTGGATGACCTCTGTCCCAAGCCTAGGCTAAGAGCCTCCCAACTGGAATCTCGAGAATGTCAGCCCCAGACTCCCTTCCCTCTATTTATAACCCATCCCGACCAAACAACAAAGTAACTGACCAACTAACAAACTGAAAGCCAAATTACAAAGTTAACCCTACCTGTTATGAACCCCACCCCTCCTTTGGTAACTGTACAACACAGCGGGTCAAGATTGATTTCCCAATTGGCTGATACCCTGCCCGCTGCAAGAAGATACCTCCCCTTGTACAACTATCATATCCCATGCAAGTAAAGTGTGTATCATAATCAAAGAGGTTGTTTTCACTCAATTGGGACTATGCTTCTAGGTTAAAGCATTTTGTTTATGATTGAGGGTTTTCAAAAGATTTGAGGGAATATTTATTAATGAAACATCATAAAATAAAATGAGATAAAATTGAATGTGTGTTATTTTATTTGAGAGATGAAATTCTAATATTATTTAAAATTTATTATTAAATGAATCAAAATACATAAATGAACTCCATAATTTTTAAAATTGGATCGATTGTTGAATTGAAAAATACACTAGCTCATAAGATCATTCATTCATTGGTTCTATCATTGGATCACTTGTTGCATTAAATCTAAATTAAAATCTAAATAATGCAAATACATACCCAAATAAATATGCATATACAAATATTTTATCTTTAAAATATCATAATTAATTTTAAATAAAATATAAGATATAACACATTTACAAATAAATAGGTAATAAATATTAAGAAACACAATAATATAGACCGTTAAAATAATTCAATTGTTTTAAAATTAATGACGTGTTATATATTAATTATTATAATATTATGAATTTTTTAATTTTGCTATAAAAATATGTATAAATTGTAAACCTAATCAATTCACTAGCTTGACCATTAGGTTTAATCATTTGACGTTGATTTGGGTGGGCTCACATCGATTAAAATGCAGTATTTCTATTTGGGCTGATTAACTTAATGGTTCACCGATTCATCAGTCTAATTGGTTGATTGGTTCACTTTGTTCTTTAATACTATGAAATAAGACTAACTCTTTTTCAGCACAATTTTTAAAAAATCCATTGTATTTTTTTATACAATTTTATATTCTTTTTATTTTATATTTGATGTAATGCCTTAACAGCTAACACCTACAAGCCCAACTCCCTGTCTTTTATTATTTTGCTTAATGATAATTTTGTCCTTCAATTTAGGGTAGTTAATGGGAAATTAGTCATTTTTTCTTTTAGGATTTAGGCCTTTAAACAAGATATTAGTCGTCCTTTGTAAGAAACTTTTGCCATATTTATAAAATTCTTCAGTGTTCTCTCCATTTGTATGTTTTCTACCTAGGTTCCTTGTATAATAGCTCATATATACCATTGCACCACATTAGTTATTATTGGTGTGAGAAAGTTCCTCAATTGTCGATATCCAATTGCGCTCCTTAACTCTGGTCATCTACCTCGTATGTCGCTCAAAACCGAGTCGCTCAAAATCGAGCAAAATAGTCAGAGGTGAGCTGCTTCCTGATCCACACATAGATCGTAGGAAATCTATGACTATTCGATCTTCAAACTATGATCTGCACCAAGCACATCACTGGTGATTGCCTTCCAGAAACGAGTGGAGGAACCCTACCACCTCGGTCTCCTTATGTGTGATCCTCTTGTCGTGAGAACTTCCTATGTGCAGCCAACCTAAGTGAAAAACACTTGTGTTGGGGTCATAAAACAAAAATGAAAAAAAAAATCAAAGGAAAAAGAACTGAGACATGCGTGTGCCCGGCTCCTACATGTTTCCATAAGTGAAATTAATTTAATGAATTATTCATCATATAAAATTTTGAAATTTATGGGCCTTAATTAATTTTAAAAAATTGTTTTTTTAGAATAATTAATTGGTTTATTTAGATGTCCAAAAAATGGTTGTTAGTAGATAAAAATCAAACACATTTTCTAAACTGATGTTTAATATATATTTTGTTATTGGTAAAGAAGGTCTTGGATATTTGTAAAAATGTTTCCAGGTTATTGTGCAGCTTGCAGGAATCTCCCCTGCAGGCATCACCGAAGAAGGTGTGATTCCCATTGCATTTTTTTCCCTATTTCCCTCCCAACGATAAACAGTGATTTGATTGTGTTCATTGAATCTTAGGTGATAGAAATGTTTTAAATACAAGGATAATATTATAAAACATCAACTAATTCACCAGTCATATACCATTGAAGTTTTGTACGTAGAAAATCTCGGTGCACTTAAGAGATGAAGCGACAGAAAGTACAGACTATGAGACACTGTGTCGGATCAAGGATCTAGTCTACATCTGTTTCACCACCATCAAGTCACTGCTTCAGAAGATCCAGAGTGCAGACATGGAGATCACAAAATCCTAAGACCATCTAGCCATCCTATAGGTGAAACCCTCTCTCCCTCATCCCTCTACCTCCTCTCGCTTCCTACACCCACAAGTATTGTGAGCTGGCCATGCACTAAAGGTCATATCATTTGTCTGGTCGTTAGGTGGAATGTGTTACATCTATATAATAATACAAAAGTTACGAAAATGAAAATAGATAGGTGATAAATATGTGAATGAAATATCGGTCATGTTGATTTTATTTTCCTTGGAGAACCAAAAAATAACATTAGTGGAAACTACACACAACATTTATGAAAGGGTTACAAGTAGTGAAGAAACATATGAAAAATCCTATTTCCTTGGGCACTCACCAGACTGCAAATTGGTTTTCCGCAATTGAAAATGCACATGGAAGTGTTTTATAGACAAAATTCAGATGGTGATATAAATAAACAGCTCAAGCTTGCATATAAATATTAGATCAGAGATAGCGACCCAACAAGATATATAAATAAATTTTATATTTGAGAAATCTTGAAATAAGATTCATCTGAAAGAAAACAACATAGAAAAATTGACATAAACAATATAAAAATGCAGTATAATTGACATATGTGGTCCAAACGGAGCGCTATCTAATCATAATTTAAAATCAAATCGATTTCCAATGGGTGAACCGAACCAGCAACAAAATTTGCAGAAGGAAATTGTTGAAAAAAATCAAGAAACAGACAACTTGTGATGAATCAAAAGGTTTAAAGTAAGATTAGATTCAGATATGGAAAATCGGACACTTAAAAAGTAAACGAAGACCTCCCTCGCAGATCTGGAAAAATCGAAACCCACACCGCTGAGAACACAAATGATAAAACCTTGAACCATGGTCAGATCCCTTCATCAATGCTCAGACCACACATATCGGTGGCCAAAGAAACCAGTTCAATGAGACAACAAGATATATAAATAAATTTTATATTTGAGAAATCTTGAAATAAGATTCATCTGAAAGAAAACAACATAGAAAAATTGACATAAACAATATAAAATTGTAGTAGAATTGTCATATGTGGTCCAAACAGAGCGTTATCTATTCAGAATTTAAAATCAAATCGATTTCCAATATGTGAATAGAACCAGCAACAAAGTTTGCAGAAGGAAATTGTTGAAAAAAACCAAAAAATAGACAACTTGTGATGAAGCAAAAGGGTTAAAGCAAGATTAGATTCAGGTATGGAAAATCGGACACCTAAAAAGTAAATGAAGACCTACCTCGTAGATCTGTACAAATCGGAACCCTCACCGCTCGGAACACCAATGATAAAACCTTGAACCACGGTCATATCCCTTCGTCAATGCTCAGACCACACACATCGGTGGCCAAAGAAACCAGATCAACGACCACACCCCAGACCTTGCTCGGCAACAACCACTACAAATTCGGTTGAACTCCTCATCTGAGCTTGGTGCAATGGCATCATCCTTAGGCCTCTGCTTCAACCTCATGACTCATGGCTCAACTTCCTCTCCCCGTGAAACCCTACGTGCAAACCCAAAATAGCTGATGCCTCACATCCTATACCCATTATTCCCAATTTCCAATTTTTAATTATTTTATTATTATTACTCTTTTAATTCTTGTTTTATCATTTTTTATATATTTTTTTTGGGTTTCACATTTTATCACCCTTTACCTTTTTTTACTATTTCTTTTTTTCCACTTTCCAAAGTCATCACCCAATTTTTTTTATTCAATATAACATTTCAACTCATCTTTATTTTTTTTACCATTTCTTTAAACATTTTACAATTCAAGTAATATTTATATATAAAAAAATATCATTTTTATTAATACAATTATATATATATATACCATTTTAACGTGTTAAATTATATATATATATATATAATTCTGTTTTTAGTAAATAAATCAAATAAAATTTTTTTAAACCCATATATAAAAGTGCATTTTTTGTAGTAAAATAATTATATACATTTATAAATTTTATAAAACTAAAACACAATATATTTTCATATATTTATAAAATATATTGTAATTGTATTAATTTTCTAAATAAAATGTTTCCCCTTAATTATTATTATTAATATTATTATCATTTAAATATTCTATTAAATAACCTTTTTGCTAAAAATAAATTCTATTTTACAAAAATAATAAAAATAGTTATTTTAAAATATTCGTTCATACAAATAAAACAAATAATTTTTTTTAGAATAAATTTGAAAACAATAAATAATAAGTATAATTAATTATAAGTTATAATTAACTGATAATAAAATTAATTAAAACACTTAATTTCATTTTTTATTTTTAAAGAAAATCATCTTAAAAATGTCATTAGTTTGTTTTAATTATAAATTAATCAATTTGATAAAATATTTATATAATAAATCTTAGTTTTGAATTTCTAGGATGTTACAGTTATCCACCGTTCATGATCAGATTTAATATTTTAAGAAAAGAGTGTTTTGTGTCTGTAGTTGTAATGCCCTAGACCTTTCCGATCCATTACTTTGTAAAAATTTGGTGTGGTCAAACACGACGCGTGAGTATCATGGGAGAGAGGGAGTAATTATAAGATAATAATTGGCGTCAATAATAATAATAATAATTAATGATAATGATGGCGACTCGTTGATTAAATTAAAAGAGGATTTATTAATATTATATTAA
Organism: Viscum album; assembly: GCA_963277665.1. NCBI lineage: Eukaryota > Viridiplantae > Streptophyta > Magnoliopsida > Santalales > Viscaceae > Viscum > Viscum album. The sequence goes on from OY728121.1 coordinate 1,126,293,607, forward strand.
ATAATAATGATAATGGTGACACAAATATGTGTGTGATTGGTAAATGAAATTAAATGGGTTTAATTTTTTTGGAGTTGTGAAATTATTATTATTTTAATAATAATAATATTGTCTTATTATAATTAAAATTATTTCATAATGATAATAACGTTTGAAAAAAAAGTGTAACTAACAAAATTAAATGGTTTTAATTTTGGTTAGTAAATTAAATGATTTGAATTTAATTAAATGAAATGGTTTTAATTTAATATGAGAATAACCATGGTAAACTAATTTAATGATATTAAATTAGAACATTAATAATGACTGTTATTATTATTAATTTTATTAATAATAAAATTGAATTGAGAAAGAAAATATGGGGCATTTTGGGCATGGAGTATAGGAAAGGTTCCACTTTTGGTGGAGTGAGGGAATTGTGGAAGAGAATAGATGAGATTGGAGAGAGGGAAGAATTATAAGGTAATAGTGGGAATAAAATTAAATGAGGAATAAATGATAAATGGGAGATTTGGTGAAGAATTCTAGCGTGAAAGGGGGTCCAAATCGTGTTTGATTTTGGAGTTAGAAAAATAAATAAATAAGTAATTAATAATAAAAAATATATTGTTAATATTAATTTTGATGATAAAACATTCTTTTCACTATAACTTCTTCGTGCGACCTCAGTTTTATGAACCGTCAGTGGCAGCGTAAACCTGAAATTATGACGGTCATTTTAAGACCAATGACGAATACATTTTTATGACTCATGTCTCAGGTCGATAAAACACCTATTATTAATTGAAGTTATTATTATCATTAAATGCATGGAAACCGTGTGACGTGTCGTGTGTTGACCAGTCAAACAGCGTAACAGTTGTACGATCACATCGTTTATTCATTAATACACGTTGTGTACCATTTTACCCTTTCATTGACTGTATAAGAGAGGGTTTCAAGTTATTTATGGACCCCTCTTCTTCTCCGCACGACGACGCTCTCCGATTACCCAGAAGCCATCCTCCTATCTTCTTTATCCGGACTCCGATCGTCGATCTGTCGGTGGCTGTGGGATCGTGTCGACGAGGCGAACATCGTGCACCTCATTCCTTTCCCTCTTCTTAGACTTCCTCTTCACAGTTTCCTACCAAGGATATTGTTTATATTTGATGGGAACCCCTGTATGATCACCCCGGTTAAACAAAACAAAAGAATGAATTTTTGTGGGTGCTGGTTGGGGTTTAATTATGTGAAGGGGTGTTTCGTGGGTTGTTGTGGAACAAGTGAGCAGCAGGGCTGCAGTTGGCTTGGTTGTTGGTTGGCGTGTATGATATGGTTATGATGGGCAACGGAGCTGTGGTAAATGGTATCAAAGGGATGATGATGTGGTACGGGTATTGTTTCCGATGTGTTTGTGGTTATGGTGGTTGGTAGCAGGACTGTAGGGATGAGTTGTGCATATGAATAAAAGTGGAAGAGTTAACTAATGAATTTTGGGGCATGGTAGTTGATTAAATAATGAAAATCAATGGAATTGATTGGTTGATAAAAGAAAATGGTATTGTGTTGCTTGTGTTTTCCCTAACATTATTTGTGGCTGGCAGGGATATGTTTTACGAACGATTGATATGGTTTGGTTGTTATTAGTTTCTCAGTAGTTAAGGAACTGATAAACTAAAACTGTTGAAACATGAAAAGCTTAATGGGGATTGGGGATGTTTTTGTGTGTGCATACTTTCGAGGTAGCAGTGCTGAGGCATGTGCTCAGATCTTTTGCGTAGAAGCCTTAGGATGAGTTGAGTGGTTGATATAATTATATAAATCTGTATGTTTTATGTTTCTTTACGCACCCCACCCATGTTGAGAACTACGTTTCGAACACCCGTGGGATGGGGGGGGTGAGATTCTCAAACATCTAAAGGATGGTTGGTTATTGTTCTTCGGTGTGCTCCCTCTTCCAGGTTCTATAGGCCAAGATCCTTTGGGCAGGTTACGACAGATGTTTCCCAAAAGTCGTCGGGATGAGGAGGTGATATGTTCCCAGGTGTCTTCGGGATGAGATGTGGTTATGGTCGATGATTGAGTTCCGGCGGGATACTATGAGCTTCATATGACCAGGTTGCGACACTAGCTCGAGCTTCATATGGCCAGGTTGCGGCACTAGCTCAGGAAGAGGGGGAAGCATTAGAGCGTTAGGCGTGAGGGATTGAGCAGTATTTAATGGGAAGGTGGTGTGGGGTACCCATACTTTGATAATACTACTATACTACTCTATTGACTTGCAATATTTGGTGAGTGTGGCTTGTAAGGTTGGGTGGATAGATTCCTTGATAGGCTTTGGTTCCTTCTGTTTTCTCACGGGGCATTAGGATGACTCCCCACCTGTGCACGAGAGCTTTAGGTTTTCCTACTGAGTATATACTTGTATGATCACCCTACGTTTACTTTCAGGTTTTCAGGAGGACTCCAGGGACCTTGCGGGACCTTGCTAGTTGGGCGTTGGAGCTTTGCTGGTTGCAGTTTTTTCTTTCTTTTTTTTGGTATCATACTTTGGAGCTTTTCTAGTACTTGTACTTTTGTTTCAGTATTGTATAAAACATGAATATGGGTTTGGTTTTGGGTTTATTTTCATTTACTGGTTCCGTTTTCTTTTGGTGTTTGATTCATCCTATTTCCCGATCTTAAATAATAAAAAGGGTAATGCCTCCCATATTTGCGAAAACTCATACCCATGGTGCTAGTCACCACTCCGAGGCCTACTGGAGGCAGGAATCGGGGGCCATTATCTCCCTTTCACCATTGTTATCTCAGGAGGGGCATCTTTGGTTGGAGGGGGTCGTGACAGAATGGTATCAGAGGTGATGGTTGAGATATTGGATGGAGTCTAGAGTTAGGCATAGTGAGGATTGCATGTGATGGTAGGGAAACAGTGTTGGATGATCTTGGTGCGTGACATAGGCCAAGGAAGACCGGCTAGGACACGAGATTTTAGGGCCCCCCGTGATCCGATGTAAGGAATATGAGCTTACCGAATGACCAAGTAAGACTACATTGCTTGCAGGGTAGAGACCCTAGGAAAGGTACATGCATCATCAGGATTTTTGTTTTACTTTATTTGGGTGTTCTGGGAAAGAAATCGAAATAAAATGATAAAATGAAACCTTGAGAAAATTTCCTTGCTACTTGGGCTTAGGTGTTCTTTGTTTACCGTACAACTATGGCAACTGGACGTCGTTCCTGGGTGACTCGGGCATTCGAGGCCCAACAGCTTCAGACGGTCGATCAGCTGAGGATTGACCGAGAGGAGGAAGACGACTTCTGGCAGTGCACGTATCTTGCTTTCCAGCGACAGAGCTTGAAGAAGTATTAAGGCACCACTTCAGATACAAAATTAGAGAGTTGGTTGGAGGAACTCGAGATCACCATTGGGTTGATGAGGGCTCCATCAGAGTAATGAGTTCCTCTAGCAGTAAGCCAGCTACGAGGAGCGGCGCGTCAGTGGTGGATGCTTTACCTTGGGGAGGGGAAGGAGACAAAAGTTCTATGGTCCAACTTCGAGAAGGAGTTCCGCGAGGAATTTCTTTCCACGATGAGGAAGGCCGAGAATAGGCAGGAGTTGTTGTCTCTCCAACAAGGAAGCATGTCAGTGTGGGAAATAGGGGTCAAGTTCAAGGATCTCCTCTGTTTTTTCCCGAATCTCTTTCCAAATGAGGATTCCTGAGCCAGACTTTTAGAGGAGGCACTTCACCCCTCTATTCGGTGCACGGTGACCCCTTTCACCTTACCAACGTACCTGGAAGGGCAGAAGAAGGTAGAGATAATTGAGAGGATGTGCTTGCAAGAAGGTCCACTGCAAGAGATGAGTCACCCAAGTTCATCCAAGAAGGAGGCGGTCAGTAGTAGATCCCCAACAACAGGACCTTCCAAGTTTCAACCGGCAGGGAGCAGTCTTCAGCAGGTCCCATACCAATCTCACGATTTCATCCCCTTTTCTATGGTCCAGGGACCAAGGTGCTTCGCATGTGGGAATCATGGGAATCTTGGTAGACATTTCCTTTTTCAGACTCAGTATGGAGGGACTGGCCTGGTTCAGCCCCAGCCCCAGCAGCAATTCCCAGCCCGACCCTTCCAGCAACAACAGGCTCCAGTACCTCCAAGGGGAGCTGGAGCAGGTGGTGGCCAACCACAAGGAGTTCCTTAAGCACCCTAACCGGGATTTGGTCGAGGAGGTGGACGTCAACAGAAAGGCAGAGGAGTGGGACGTGGACGGTTGCATGCAACAGAAGCGACAACCCTAACAAGGCCATAGATCGAGAGAGATGTTTTCGGTTTTACTTAAATTCTATCATTTATGTTTTGTTTAAATTCAGGAGCATCACACTCCTTTGTTAAAACTCATTCTCACCCATGCTTTGGGCATGGACCTTGTTTTTCATGAGTCTATAATTCTAAGTTGTTTACCTATTTCCATCAAATGTGTGTGAAGAGTCCTAACATGTGGGGAGAGGAGGACCTAATCCCTAATCAAGACACATTGATACGGATGCGATTAAACCTGTGCGGGCGAGTAAGTGCTGCCCAAAGCAGATAGTATCTTGACATGGGAGAAGGAATTCCCCAATCCATGTGTTGGGGCAGTGTGTTTCCAGTTTCGTGCGCTGTTGGGGGCAGTGTGTGTATGAGAAATCCTAAATTATGGGGTTGGGAAGACCTAATCCCTAATCGAGATGCATTAATGTGGATGTGATTAAACCCGTGTAGGCGAGCCAGTGCCGCCTAAATCAGATAATATCTTGACATGGGGGAAGGAATTCCCTGACTCATATAATTAGGATAGTGGTTGGATTCCTGTTATGACGAGAGCCCTGACAGGTATCTTGCGGGGTGGTTGTTCAGACCTTTCCCCTTTTTATGGGTTGGTTTTTAATTCTCTAGGACGAGAATGTTTTGAGAGGTATCTAATGTAATGGCCCGGACCTCTCCGGTCTATTACTTTGTAAAAATTTGATGTGGTCAAACACGACATGTGAGTATCATGGGAGAGAGGGAGTAATTATAAGATAATAATAGGCGTCAGTAATAATAATTATTATTAATGATAATGATGGTGACCTGTTGATGAAATTGAAAGAGGATTTATTTCTACTGTATTAAAAAATAATGATAATGGTGACACAAATATGTGTGTGATTGGTAAATGAAATTAAATGGGCTTACTTTTTTTGGAGTTGTGCTATTATTATTATTTTAATAATAATAATATTGTCTTATTATAATTATAATTATTTCATAATGATAATATCGTTTGAAAAAAAAAGTGCAACTAATGAAATTAAATGGTTTTAATTTTGGTTAGTAAATTAAATTATTTGAATTTAATTAAATGGAATGGTTTTAATTTAATATGAGAATAACCATGGTAAACTAATTTAATGGGATTAAATTAGAACATTAATGATGAGTGTTATTATTATTAATTTTATTAATAATAACATTGAATTGAGAAAGAAAAGATGGGGCGTGTTGGGCATGGAGTATAGGAGAGGAACCACTTTTGGTGGAGTGATGGAATTGTGGAAGAGAATAAATGATATTGGAGAGAGGGAATAATTATAAGGTAAAAATGGGAATAAAATTAAATGAGAAATAAATGATAAATGGGAGATTTGGAGAAGAATTCTAGAGTGAAAGGGATTCCAAATCATGTTTGATTTTGGAGTTAGAAAAATAACTAAATAAGTAATTAATAATAATAATAATAAAATATTGTTAATATTAATTTTGATGATAAAACACTGTTTTCAATATAACTTCTTCATGAGACCTCGGTTTTATGAACCATCAACGGCAGCGTAACCCTGAAATTATGACAGTCATTTTAAGACCAATGATGAATACCTTTTTATGACTCATGTCTCGGGTCAATAAAACACCTATTATTAATTGAACTTATTATTATCATTAAACGCATTGAAACAACATGTTGTGTCGTGTGTTGACTAGTCAAACAGCGTAACAGTTGTATGGTCACATCATGTATTCCTTAATAAACGCTGCATACTGTTTTACCTTTTCATTGCCTATATAAGATAGAGTCACGTGTTACTTATGGAACCCTCTTCTTATCCGCATGGTGACGCTCCTTGATGACCTAGAAGCCTTCCTCCTATCTTCTTCATCCGGACTCTGATCGTCAATTTGTCGGTGGTAGTGGGATCGTGTCGATGAGGGAACATTGTGCACCTCATTCCTTTCCCTCTTCTTCGACTTCCTCTTCCAAGTTTCTTACCGAGGAGATTGCTGATATTTTACGGGAACGACGCTCTTTGATGAACGCCATCTTAATGGTACGTTCTACCCCGTTCTTATTCCTTCCTCGATCTCCTCTTTCTGTTCCTCCTTGCCATGCTATGAAAAGTGACACCTTTAAACCTTAATAGAGTCTCTCTTGGTTGTTAGTGCGGTTGTGCTGCAGCGTCCACGGGAGGACGTAGTCGTCAGGAGGAGTGATTGAAATCCTCGTGGTGGTTTTTCTCACAGAAGGACATCAAAACCTGTTCAAGTAGGGATCTTACCTTCATCTCTCTCTCTTTTGTGCATCATGAGGGGTGGTTATCCTCTTATATTCATGAGATACAGTTGATCTAGTAAATAAAGATAATAACTGGTTAAATAACGGGTTTGGGAAAGTTTTGTTGATATTGTTGTTTTATTTCCATCAATGCTTATCCTTTGATTATGTTGTGAATTGAATAGTCTTATGCCTACTGAAAATCACTGTCGTTGGGGGCCTTTTCTTGTTCAATTAAATGCTGCCCTATTTCTCTGGATTGTTTTGTGGATAGAATTTCATAGAATGTGGAAATTGGTTAATCTTGTAAAGTTGGATGATTAAATGAATACCTGGAACCCTTGTATGATCACCCCGGTTAAACTAAATGAAAGAATTAATTTTTGTGGATACTGGTTGGGGTTTAATTATATGAAGGGGTGTTTCGTGGGTTGTTGTGGAACAAGTGAGCAGCAGGGCTGCGGTTGGATTGGTTGTGGGATGAAGTGTATGATATGGTTGTGATGGGCAGCGGAGCTGCGGTAAATGGTATCAAAGGGATGATGATGTGGTATGGGTATTGTTTCCGATGTGTTTGTGTTTATGGTAGTTGGTATCAGGTCTTCGGGGATGGGTTGTGCATATGAATAAAAGTGGAAGAGTTAACTAATGAATTGTGGGGCTTGGTAGTTGATTAAATACGGAAAATCAATGGAATTGATTCGATGATAAAAGAAAATGGTATTGTGTTGCTTGTGTTTTCCCTAATATTATTTGTGGTTGGCAGGGATATGTTTTACGAACGATTGATCTGGTTTGGTTGTTGTTATTTTCTCGGTAGTTAAGGAACTGATAAAATAAAATTGTTGAAACATGAAAAGCTTAATGGGGTTTGGGGTTGTTTTTGTGTGTGTATGCTTTCAAGGTAGCAGTACTGAGTCATGTTCTGAGATATTTTGTGGAGAAGCTTTAGGATGGGCTGAGTGGTTGATATAATTAAATAAATCTATACGTTTTATGTTTCTTTACGCACCCCACCCATGTTGAGCACTATATGCTGAACACCCATGGGATGAGGGGGGTGAGATTCTCAAACATCTAAAGGATGGCTGGTTACTATTCTTCCCTGTGCTCCCTCTTCCAGGTTCTATAGCCCAAGATCCTTCGGGCAGGTTACGACAGATGTTTCCCAAGAATCTTCGGGATGAGGATGTGATATGTTCCCAGGTGTCTTCAGGATGAGATTTGATGTGGTTCCCAGGTGTCTTCGGGATGAGATGTGGTTATGGCCGAGGATTGAGTGTCGGCGGGATACTATGAGCATTGTATTGCCAGGTTGCGGCACTAGCTCGAGCTTCGTATGGCCAGGTTATGGCACTAGCTCAAGAAGAGGGGGAAGCATCAGAGCGTTAGGAGTGAGGGACTGAGAAATATTCATTGGGAAGGTGGTGCAGGGTACCCATACTTTGATAATATTACTATACTACTCTATTGACTTGTGATATTTGGTGAGTTTGGATTGTAAGGTTGGGTGTATAGATTCCTTTCTAGGCTTTGGTTCATTTTGTTTTCTCACGGGGCATTAGGATGTCTCCCCACCTGTGCATGAGAGCTTTAGGTTTTCCTACTAAGTATAATTGTATGCTCACCCTACGTTTAATTTCAGGTTTTCAGGAGGACTTCAGGGACCGTGCGTGACCTTGCTAGTTGGGCGTTGGAGTTTTGCTGGTTGCAGTTTTGTCTTTATTTTTTTGGTATCGTACTTTGGAGATTTTCTTGTACTTGTACTTTTCTTTCAGTATTTTATGTTTAATTTGGATGAAAAAGTGTCGGCAGTGTTTTTAGGAGTTGAGGTAGAGGATGAAAAGTGCTCCCATCTTGAGATTTTCATAGGAGCGTGCTGAGTACATTGTGTTTTGCAATGAATTAGGTACCAGTCTTGGTTGTTTCCTAATTAATAGGCAAACGGTGATTTACTTAGTGATCTGTTTTTTAAAATAGTTTTCTTTTTGTTCACAACTAATTTTTTTCATTAATATTTTTTAAAAAAGAGGTTAGTGTTGGTAAATTTAATAGTTAGAAAGTTGGGGAAGAAGTAAATTTTAGAATGTTCATAATTTGAGAAGTTTTAAAACATTAACGATCAAGTTAGATAATGATTTCTTGATCTTAATGTCCTTAAAATCTTGAAAATATCATGATTCATGCTTTGAATTAAAGAAGGGAAGTTGATGTGTTTCAGACATAGCGCATCAAACACAACCGCGTGAGAATAAAAAGTTGTTAGACGGCTGGAAGTGTAAATTTGTTAAAAAGTACGATTTTATGATCAGATGATCCATTAGACGAACCATCAGATGAAGTTTTTGGTAGAATGTCTGAGCTTGTGTAATTATTGATTTTAAAAAGAATAAGAAGGTGTTTCCCTTACTCTATCCATTGGACGAATCAGAAGAGAATAATTAGATAGTGAAAATCGGTCATAGTAACTGTACAGACTTGATTGGACATGATAGAGTTTATGAGATTAAACATGGGGATTTTTTGATTTAAGTGATCTAATATAGATTATCAAAAAAAATTCTTCAGAAATCTGGAAGTGTTGCGGTTGCTGAGATCATTCTATTTTTAAAAATATAAAATAAGTAGAAGATTTATCAAACGAGTTGTTGGTTTCAATTTATTAGATGAGCTATTGGTGCCAATTTATCAAATGAACTATTGATTCCGATCCATCATATGAGATTTTTTTACCAATTTATTGGACATATAATTTTTAAGAATCTATAAAGTTGTTTCTAATATGTTTCTATAGTTTTGAAAAATTAGGGAAAAAATGCATTAACTCAAGAAATTAGATCTGAATTCCTAGGAAAACACAAAGGGAGAGATTAGGATTGTAATTAGAGATAGTTATTTTGAAAGATAAAGAGTTAGATCTATTTTAGTATCTACTAGTCAGATATGGAGTAGTGAACTTGAGTCTTTTGATGTTATAAAAATATAGTCATCCATTTTCAGCCAGCTTGGAGAAATAGACTATGAATATTATTTCTGGTTTTTTGAGGGAGTTTTTTTTATCTTAAATGGGTCAAGATAATTTAATAGAGGAAGAATCATTTTGAAGTTGTGTAGTTTTAAATCTATGGTTAATGAATTCCCATTAGAAATTTTTCTACAAAGTTTGTTATGAAAAGAATTGTGTAATGTCCCGACCCAGGTCACCCTTGAACCAGTGGTTGGACCGGTCGGCACATGACCTCAAGCGTGTCTCCCCGTATGCCAGAGGCTTCTGACTAGCAGCAAGGGTCTAAGGATAGTCAGTTGGGAGACTATACGCTCTTATCAGAGTTTCACAGTGGTATATCAGTGTTGATAACAAACAATAAGGGAAGTAGTAACTTATAATGACAAACAACGGAAGACAAATAATACTCATTTTTATAAAAGTGGTCAATGCCAAATTATACAACAGATGCATGCATGACATGCTAATGATACAAAAGTAGATAAAAGTGAAAAAATCAACATTCTTTACATTCCAATGCAGAAATAAATAAATAAAGACTCAAATCCCCAAGGGCGATCTCCTCGAGCATCCTGAGCCTCCGCTCGGTCCTCTGCTCCTAACTCCCAAGAAAATGAAAACAACATAGTCCTGCAACCAAATAGAGTCTACTTGGGTACCTAGTGCAATGGCGACCCGAGTAGGGTGTGAGATATAAATCTCAGTAGTCCAGGACCACCGGTGTCTACCCCAAATCCAGACATTTAATAAATAATTTAAAACATGTGAAGGCATGAATAAAATAAAGTAAGCAGTATAAAGTAACTATATACTCAAGTACCTGCTTCATCCCTCAGCTGGTGTCTGAACCTATACTATTCATTTGTCATGCATACTCAAAAATCAATACATAATCATTTTTCATTTATAAACTACTCAAAAATTATTATGAAAGTCTTTAGATTCAACATACGCCCGACATACCCCATATAAGTCACTCCCCACAGATGTTTCTAAAGACCATCTAAATAATCAAAGTAAAGACCGAATCCAAGCTTGTGCTTTGGCTTGGATAACGCCTCATAAGTTATTCAATTTTATATTTCATATATTATGTCTAAGCCCGTCCACTAAAATAGTGATTCTCTCCTGTTTCTGTCCACTAACAGCGGTTAACCCAAATCCTTAATAAGTCTAAACCCTTTCTCACAATCAATTCACAAATCATCATGTAACAAAAGACTTCATTAACCATTAAACTCATTTCACGCACGAACAATTGGACCCACAGTCCAATGTTAATTAATGGGTGTAGAACATCATGTCTAGAACCCTCGTGAGTATTCGGAGCATCAGTCAATGTCTCAAAACCCATGGGTATATTGAGCATCAGTCCCTGACCCATAAAAGAATATTTTCTTGCAAGCTGGATGTAGAACACCATGTCTAGCACCCTGTGAGTATTTAGAGGATCAGTCCCTATCTCACAACCCATTTATCAATCATACATATACATCTATCATTGGTGTAGAGCATCATGTCTAACACCATGTGAGTATTTGGAGCATCAGTCCCTATCTCACAACCCATTCATCAATCACACATATACATTTATCATTGGTGTAGAATACCAGGTCTAACACCATAAAACCAACCCGTTAATTAATTCAAAAATTAATTAACAACACAAATCGCTCTTCAGATAAGTCAACACTTAATTAACCATTCAAAATCTCATTAATTAATAATTAAATAACAATTAATTATTCATAGAAAGCCAACTGAATAATTAACTCAGCACTTAATTATCCAAATTATTTAACAAGTCTGAACCCGTCTATTAAAACAGTGGTTCATCATGGACTTTCACAATCTACAAGAACACCATAATCATCTCAAAACATGATGAGAAAATCCAATATATTTATTGACTATCTCACACAACATATAATATCTCTAAACAATCCCATCCAAGACAACTTAAGGCATGGAAAACTAATACCCATCAAAAGGTACTCCTAACCAACAATCGTAACAAACAATCAATTCACAATCTTACTTCAATGCATGCAAATTAATTAATTCAAAAATTAATTAATCAAACCTTATCTCTTTAACCAATCATCAATTAGTTAACCATTTACCATTTAACATGTAATAATTAATTCCTCCATTAATTATTACCAGTTTTCAATTATCTTTCGAACATGTCAAATATTCTATATTCCCAATAATCTGTAAAAGCCACAGTCTTATTCCAACTCATGACTTGATAATTAATTATATAATTAATTATCCTTATACACAATCTCCCCATTCCAATCATTTAACTGTTTAATCATATCACTTTAACCAAGTTATCCAAACATGCTTAAACTCAACACAAGTTCAAGTCCTCACTTATCTCAAGTGGGTGAAACTAATCACTAACATCAAAAGCATCATTCATCGACATATCAAAATCAAGGAAATTCACATTTTAAATTTATTTAAAGAATCTATAATTCTTAAATAAAGTGTTAAAGATTTGGGACCCCACCTTGGTGTTTTGACGAAAACCACAACAAACGAAGAACGCCCAAGAGAAACAGGTTGATTCTTCAAGAACCCGCCTTAGATCACTTCTCCTAGAAAGACCAAGAACAAAACTCATCATAATTGTCATCTACACACTTAGATTTACCCATAATGGGTGTAGATTTAAGAAACCGTGAGAAGAGGAGATGTAGATCTAAGTAGATCTAAGAAACTAATCAAGAACGAAGAAGAATGATCACATACCTCAAGAATTTGGGTTCGATTCGCCAAGAGAAGCCTTCAGATCACCTCCAGAACAATGGGAGAACCTTGTCTGACCTAAGGAGAAGAAAAATCCTGAGTTATGTCCGCGTAGAAGGAAAAACGAGCCATCTAAAGGCAAAAACGAGCAAGATCCACAATTTAAGGATCTCGTTTAAGTGCCTGCACGTTTAGTTCCCACAGTTTGACAAACTGTGCGCTAACCGTGAGTTAGCTACTATGTCGGCCACCCTTTTCGCATGGTTTGGCTGCACGGTTAGACAAACTGTGTGCCACCCATGTGGAAGCTACTGCCTCCAAGACCAACTACGCACGGTTTGGCCGCACAGTTAGAAAAAATGTGTGTCGCTCGTGAGACTTTCCCTTAACCTCAAAACTTCTATCAAAGTTCTAAAAAAATGACATCTTTAGGTGATCCAACACTCGGAATAAAAATCTGGAGCTTGGTTTAAAAAGAAAGACCCGTTGATAAACCGAAAAATAATTTCAGTGACATTCGTAATAATTTTTTTTAACCCGATTCAAAATATGGGATCTTACAAATTGAGTTTTCACTAGATCCTTATTAGTCTGGTTGAGAATATTTCATGTGGACCAAGAGGACCATATTGATGATTTGTTTTCAAAAAAATCATTTTTGGATCGATGTTTTGTAAGAAACTTTTTAATGTACCAAATTTAGATGATTCCATGTTTTTTCATCCATGTGGTTTTGTATCTTGTTTAAAAGTATGGAAATTTGATAAATGTTTAGAAGATTTAAAGAGATTTCAATTTAGCCTATAATACTTGAGAACAATCAAGAAGAGTATGAATTAAATTCAAATGAATATGAAATTAAGAGTTATGAAATTTGGGTGAGTGGGAAAATGAATTTTTTCCCTCCCTTACTTTTATTCGACCACCTATAAATAGAGGTGCATAATACATTTTTATTTGTCACTATTTAGAGAGACAAAAGGTTGAAATGATAAAAAAAATTGTGTTAGAGGTTATTTTTCCCAATGAATGTTATTTTCTTGTTAAATAAATTTTTCCAGATAGAGAGTTCAGATAATATGATTCAAAAGAGGTATTTTAGACCTCCAGATAAAGGGAATTAGTATGAGTTTTTTTGAGTAGAATTTTGAGAACTTTAGTATTGTTATACAGGTAGACCAAAAAGTTTTTAAACAAGTGTAGGTTGAGAATAAGTGAATTAGGTTGTGACTATAAAACTAATTTTATTGGACGAAGGCCATCAGACATAGGAACATCAAACTATGTTTCCAAACATACCATTTTGGAGAAAAGCGTTTCAAAGTTCATTAATTTTTTTATGGCACAGATTTTTTTAATTAAAATATGTAAACAGATGGGAGTAAATAATATATTTCCTATTAGGAGATAGAATTTTTCTAATGATATTTGACAGAAGTTTTATTCACTTCTTCAAATACTAAATTTACAAAGACAAACAGAGGTGGTTATGACAATGATGCAGATTCTCACACTGAGGATGAACCATTAAAATAATATGTTCCATGTTTACTTTTCTATTTCTACAGGAATTCAAATTTACTAAAATTTGTTATGACGAAAACTCCAACAAATTTCTTGGGTTAAGTTTCTTAAAGATGAAATTTACAAAAATACTATCATTGATTCAACCCCTTCTATAACACACCAAGTTTTTCTAAAAATAAATAGAAATGCATGGAACTTTGTTTTTAGTAGATATTTTTAACTAGCCTTTAAAACATAACTTTTCCACTTCTATGGTTTGAATTTCAAGAAACTGTCATCTACAATTGTGTTCAGTATGTTATTTGGAGTCTATTGGAACCAACTTGTTTTTTTGGTGAATAGTAACATACCCTTATGAATAGTAATATTAATAGTGATATGACCCTAATGAATAGTAAATTTTATTATTATTTTATTTTATTAAGGCTTTAAGAAAATATCATCTAGGTTAATTTTTCATTATGATATAGAAGTAGTTACAGAATTAGAATTGTTGATTTTTGAATTAAGTAAGCTTTTAGTTAAAAATTAAATTAATAATATTTAGAAAATTATTTTCAAAAAATGGACTTCATTTTTTAAATCTACACGTCTGTAAATGGTTAGGGTGAATTTTGGGAATTTTTTTGAAACAATTGATTTTTCGGTGAATAGTAAAAAATACAGTTTTTAGTTTCTGTGTGTTAATGACATCATTAATGATATAATAATGATGTCATAAATCTGGTAGACTTGTGTATAGTTAAATAAGATGTGAGGTGTCCCATGTGGCTTATACCATGGGAAAATACCATGGGCAAGCCCATGGTTTTGCAAATACCACTCATGTGGTGTCCCTTGAAAATTATTAAAATAACCCCTCACTTTTCCTATAAATACCAACTCTTCCCTTCATTGAATTCATTCACAATTCTCCCTAAACTAAGATCTGGCCTCCTTACCTTCATAGTAGACCTCCCAAGGTTTCCTCAAGCCCCCAAGGTCCCAACCATCAAGTTCTAAGGTTTACTCTCAAAGGTAAGAAAATTCTCAATTTATTTCTTTTTTTCCTTTCAAGTTCTCTTTTATGTGGTATATCTTTCATGTTTCCATACCATGTTATTATTTCCTTCTTATTCTTGATCTATTCTGTTTTATGATTCATTTATGGATGGGTGACCCTTTTCCCCTCTCTTCTTAATGTTTTCTAAAACTCTGTCGCATAGCCGTTGCGATGCCGAATTTTTGTAAGAGATTTCTCACTTATTCTTTTATTTTGAGTTCCTTCCTTATTCTTTCTTCATATATCATCACCCAAGAGGCATGAAATCTCCATAAATCATGTATATTATGGATTTTATCATGTTTATGGAAAATTACTCATCATTATTCTTCTCCTCTCCCACTTATTTAAAGAATAAAAACATTGTCCGTTATGTGTCGAATTACCGACATCGTGGATGATGTGATTTCAATTTCCATTAATTCTTTCAAGTCTGGTCATGAAACCATTTATATGGTTGAACCAGATTATAATATATGTGTTATGACTCACCCATGGTTCTGGAATTCTTTTGTACCCATGATTCTAATTTATAAGACAAAACGAGTTTGTTATTATCAAGGAACCACTAAAATGATCTAAACGAACATCATTAATGTTTTAAATCATGAATCAAACTCATATTAAACATCAAAATGATAAACGATATAAATTATGGTACTGTAAATATTTAAATACCTTTCCTTTCCAATTCTATAATTTCACTTCCAATCGACAAGAACATCCACCATGAACCAATCATGGAAATCATGTTAAGAACTCACCCAAAAACAGTGCAAGGAGAAAAATACTAACAATTAAAGGTTGAAATGATGTTATGAAATTATAATATAAGATGTTTTAAAAATGACCATATTTTTGTAAAATAATAATAAACACCCTTTTAACCATTATACAGGAAGTTTAATCATGTTTGAAGTAAGACAACCCCGAGGTAAGGGAATTCTTAACCCGATTTCCATTCTTTGGGTTAACCTTCTACTTCATTATTTATGTGCTATTTAAATTGTTTGTGTGATGGGTTCTATTTATATTATGTTTTATTATGTTTATTTATAGTATATATATATACTCCATCCACTCTATTAAGTCTCTCTTCAATTGTATGATATTTATATGGGGCTTTCCTTTAAAATCCTCTTTTTAAAATTCAGTTTTACAAAATTCCAAAGTAATGTTTTTATGGAATTAGTCATGTTGTATGATTATGTTTTGGTTCATGGGAATTATTTATGATGAAGTGTGGGACCTATATCTCCCTCCAATTAATTTGGTATGAGTAAGTTGGAGTTCGGTCGTATGGTTACTCCAAGTGTAACTGCGATGGTTAAACAATGAAAGGTAGCCGTGAGGGTTACAAATTATAAGGTATCCAAGAATGGTTACAAGATTATGTAAGTAATTCCCCAAGATACCTTTATGATTATATTTATGTTCTCATGTTTTGTGTGGATCTTGTGTAAATCTCATGTTACACAAATTAAGTATATATGGGTGACAAGAATGTCTTTTGAAAATTCTTTCATACATTATGAGTATTCATAGACTAATGTGATCTTTCCTTCTTCTCCATCCCTTACTAAAATTTTGTGCTCATCCCAAGTTTTTAAATGATTTTCACAGGGTAATGGATCTGTAAGACCCGGAAGGAAGCCATGTTAAATGTTGAAGAATTTTCAAGGAGTCTTGTTTAAGTTTTAATGTTTTATATTTTAAAAAAAAATGGAAACTGTTTTTATGGTATCCACTCTGTAATAATGTGTAATGTTATGAATGTATTGTCCTAATTCTCTAAAGATATAAACTTGAAATGATATTCAATGTAAAAGGAAGTGTTTTCTTGACTAAATTCAAGATTATTTATGTAATTAGGCTGGGTCCTTATAGTTGGTATCAGAGGATGGTTTAGATAACTTTAGGGGTTAGGGTGATATTAATAGAATACCATAAATGATTTTCACTCAATGTTTAATTTGAAATGTTATAGCATTTAAATATTTCCATGTTGATTCATCTAAGACACGTTTTTTTAGAATGGTTGTCCGTAGAAGGAATAGGGATGCTGAAGAGGAGAGGCACCGACAGAATGACATCCTTCCGGAACTACAGCCCAGAATGGTAGGGATTGGAACCGAGCAGTTTGTGACAGTAATGGATCAGCTAACATAGGCAATAAATGGTGGTGGAATCCATGAAAGATAACCAATAGAGGTACCACAATGGAACATGATAGTAGTGGAACATTTTATGGGACAACATCCTCCTGCATTCAATAGATCTTCTGACCCAGTAGCAACTAAAGGATGGATCAAATCCATTGAAAAGATATTCGATGTTATGAGATGTTCATACAATCAAAAGGTAATTATGTCCATTTATCGTTTTTAAGGGGAATCTGATCAGTGGTGGTCAATGGTAAGGAATATCAGAGGTAGATAAGATTTTTATGCCTTAGAGTGTGATGAATTTAAAATTCTTTTCCTTGAAAAACAGTTTCCTAAGGTGGTGTGACTTAGGATGGAGAAGAAATTTCTTGAATTGAAATAGAAGGAGGAAGATTCAGTGGCTATTTATGAAGCAAACTTCACTCGACTGGAAAGGTATGCTCCAAATCTTATTCTAGATCTTGATAGAAAAATCAACCGCTTTTACTTAGTATTGACGCCAAGGTGGCAAGAAATGGGTAAGAATCAACCAAATAAATCTGATGGTAAGAAAATCCAATTTCCAGTTTGTGAAAAGTGTGGCAAGAAACACCCTGGGGAATGTCTTTGCAAAACTGGGAAGTGTTTTAAATGTGGTAAGTTTGGACATATGGCCTGAGACTGTAACGTCAATGATCTAAAGACTAATCCTGATAAGTGGGCTGTAAAGTGTTTTAAATGTGGTGAAATGGGTCATTATGAAAATGCCTTCCCAAATAGAGATCTGAATGATGCAAAGAGGCCAGACTACAAGCAGAAATGTGTAGTGAGATCCTTTGTGACTATGTCAGTAGATGTCGGGCCATCCAATGAAGTTGTATCAGGTACTTTGTTTGTTCACTCAGATTTTGATAAAGTTTTATTTGATACGGGGTCTACACATTCCTTCATCTCTAAGAAATTTTCTATTAAATTTGAAATATCACCTCAACAAATGAGACCCAAACTTGTTGTTAAAACACTAGGGGGAAATGTTATAGCAAAGTGGAATTATAAGAATCTTTCTATTGTGGTCCATGGAAAGACTTTACCAGCAAACCTTGTTGTTTTACCCTTAGTCTAGTTTGATGTTATTCTGGGAATAGACTGGCTTTCTAATTATTAGGCTAAGATTGATTGTAGAGCTAAAGAAGTTGTTTTTCAGGAAGAGTTTCAGTTTGTATACAAGAATGAACCCATACAATTGATAACATATCAGGAAGCTGAGAAACTATTGAAAGATGGAAATGAAAGTTCTCTTGCTCATATTGTTGAAAACAAGGGAAATATTCAAATTAATGATGTGTCAGTGGTAAATAAATACCTTGTTTTTTTCCTGATGAGTTACCCAGTTTCATACCTGATCGAGAAGTCGAATTCCCAATTGACTTAGTTCCTAATGCTAAGCCAATTTCAAAACCCCCATATCATATGGCTCCAATAGATCTTCTTGAATTGAAAAATTAGTTACAGGATTTGCTTGAAAAATGCTTCATTCATCCTAGCACATCACCATGGGGAGCCCCTGTTTTGTTTATTAAAAATAAAGATGGTTCCATGAGACTTTTCATTGATTATAGAGCTTTGAATAACATCACTATTAAAAACAAGTATCCTTTGCCTCATATTGATGACTTGTTTGATCAGCTCTAGGGATATTAGTACTTTTCCAAGATTGACTTGAGATCTGGATACCATCAGCTGAAGGTGAAGGAGGATGACATCATGAAAACAACCTTTCCTACTAGATATGGGCATTATGAATTTGTTGTTATGCTGTTTGGATTAACTAATGCACCTGCTGTATTCATGAATCTTATGAATAGATTATTTCATGAGTTCTTGGATAATTTTGTAGTTGTATTTATTGATGAAATTTTGGTATTTTCTAAAAATAAAGAGGAGCATGAAAAACATGTAAGGGTTGTTTTACAAACATTAAAAGAAAAGAGACTATATGAAAAATTTAGCAAGTGTGATTTTTGGTTGCAACAGATTTCATTTCTTGGGCACATTGTAAATAAAGATGGAATAACTATTGATCCTTCCAAAACAAAATTAGTTGATGAATGGCCAAGACCCACAAATGTTACATAGATTCGTAGTTTTTTGGGATTAGCAGGTTATTACCAACAGTTTGTTAAGAACTTTTCATGGTTATCTATCCCGATAACTAAGTTAACATGAAAAGGGGTTAAATTTTTTTGGATATAAGAATGTGATGTTTTTTTCAAGAACTGAAGAAGAGATTGGTGAATGCTCTAGTTTTGGCATTAACTTCTTGAAATGGTGAGTTTTTCATCTACAATAATTCTTATTTGAAGGGACTTGGTTGTGTTTTGATGCAGAATGATCAGGTAATTGCCTATGCTTTGATAAAACTTAAACCTCATGAGCTAAATTATCCCACACATGATTTGGAATTGGAAGCTGTAGTTTTTACATTAAAAATTTGGAGGCATCATCTATACTGAACCAAATACCAAATATATGCTGACCATAAAATTCTAAAGTATATATTCACTCATAAGGAATTAAACATGAGGCAGAGAAGATGGCTAGAACTAATAAAGGATTATGACTATACGATCAATTACCATACCGGAAAACCAAAAAAAGTGGTGGTTGCCTTGAGTCAGAAACATCATGCATCATTAACCATGTTACATTTGGAACATGATCCCATGATTAATGATTTGATGAATTTTGGCTTAGAAGTTGTTGGTGCAGGGAATACATCTATTTTGTTTTAGGTTTCAATGCATTCATTGTTGTCAGACATAATTAAGCGAGTGCAGAAGGAAGATTGTGAGCTATAAAAAAAGGTAGAATTGGTTAAAATGGATAAGTTTCCATAATTTAACCTTGATGAAGATTGTGTTTTAAGATTTGCAAAAAAAATTGTGTGCCTACTGATTCTCAGTTGAAGAAAGATTTTTTGTGAAAAACTTATAGTTCTCCATTTTCTATTCATCCTGGCAGTACTAAGATGTACAGAGACCTTCGGGAGTATTATTGGTGGGATGAAATGAAAAGAGATAGTGCTGATTTTACCATGAAATGTTTGACATGTCAATAAGTTAAAGCAGAGCAGGAGTTATCGAAGGGGATGCTTAAACCTTTTCCAGTGCCAGAGTGGAAATGGGAGAATGTATCCATGGAATTTGTGGTGGGACTACCAAAGACTTCTCAAGGTAATAATGCGATTTGGGTTATTATTGATCGGCTAACAAAGTCTGCACATTTTCTTTCTATTCGAGATACAATGACTTTGGACCAACTTTCTTGATTTTACCTCAAGGAGATTGTCAGGTTACATGGAGTTCCTCTTTCCATTGTATCTGACCGAGATCTCAGGTTCACTTCTAACTTTTAGAAGATACTTTATAAGTTGTTGGGCACAAAGTTAAATTTTAGTACATCTTTTCATCCTCAATCAGATGGGTAGTCAGAACGAACGATTCAAAAATTGGAGGATATTCTTCGAGCTTGCTCAATGGACTATCAGGGAAGTTTGGATCAACATCTTTCTTTATTTGAGTTTTCTTATAATAACAGTTTTTATTTCAGTATTCAGATGACACCTTTTGAGGCCTTGTATGGGAAGCAGTGTCGAACTCCAGCGTTTTGGGATGAAGTAGGTGAAGAAAAGTTGATGGGGCCAGAATTAGTTGAAGAATTGGCTGAGAAAGTGAGGATGATCCAACAGCACATGAGGACAGCTTAGAGAAGGCAGAAAAGTTATGCAGATAACAGAAGGAAAGAATTCTCTTTCGAGGTAGGTGACCTTGTTTTCCTTAAAGTATCTCCTTGGAAAAGTGTGAAGTGTTTCGGTAAGAAAGGAAAGCTAAGTCCACGGTTCATCAGTTCTTTTTAAATCTTGGAGAAAGTTGGAATAGTTGCATATCGTGTAGCTTTGCCTCTGAGTTTGTTTCAGGTACAAAATGTTTTTCATGTTTCGATGTTGAGAAATTATGTGCCAGATTCATCATATTTCTTGAGACCGGAAGCAGTTTAGCAGGAAGAGAACCGTTCTTATGAAGAGAAACAAGTTTAGATTCTTGATCGAAGAGAACAAGTATTGTGGAATAAGTTATTACACCAGGTAATGTTTTGTGGAGAAACCACATGGTTGAAGAAGCAACATGGGTGTCTGAAAATGCTATGGGGGAAAAATACCCTAAGTTGTTTAATAAGTAAATAAAATTGCGAGGATGCAATTTCCAGAAGGTGGGGATAATGTAACACCCCAAGTTTTTCTTAAAATAATCATAAATGCATGGAACTCTGTTTTTAGAAGATAATTTTAACTAGCCTTTAAAACATAACTTTTCCACTTCTATGGTTTGAATTTCAAGAAACTGTCATCTACAATTGTGTTAAGTATGTTATTTGGAGTCTTTTCGAACTAACTTGTTTTTTTGGTGAATAATAACATACCCTTATGAATAGAAATATTAATAGTGATATGACCCTAATGAATACTAAATTTTATTTTTATTTTATTTTATTAAGGGTTTAAGATAATAGCATCTCGGTTAATTTTTCATTGTGACAAAGAAGTAGTTACAGAATTAGAATTGTTAATTTTTGAATTAAGTATGATTTTATTTTAAAATTAAATCATTAATATTTAGAAAATTATTTTCAAAAAATGGTCTTCATTTTTGAAATCTATACGTCTATAAATGGTTAGGGTGGATTTTGGGAATTTCTCTGAAATAGTTGATTTTTCGGTGAATAGTAAAAAATACAGTTTTTAGTTTCGGTGTGTTAATGACATCATTAATGATATAATAATAATTTCATAAATCTTGTCAACTTGTGTATAGTTAAATAAGATGTGAGGTGTCCCAAGTGGCTTATACCCTGGGAAAATACCATGGGAAAGCCCATGGTTTTGCAAATACCACTCACGAGGTGTCCCTTGAAAATTATTAAAATAATCCATCACTTTTCATATAAATACCAACTCTTCCCTTCATTGAATTCATTCACAATTCTCCCTCAACGAGGCTCTAGACTCTATAACTTCATAGTAGTCCTCCCAAGGTTTCCTCAAGCCCTCAAGTTCCCAACCTTTAATTTCTAAGGCTTACTCTACAAGGTAAGAAAATTCTCAATTTCTTTCTTTTTTCCTTTCAAGTTCTATTTTATGTGGTATAACTTTAATGTTTCCATACCATGTTCTTATTTCCTTCTTATTCTTGATCTATTCTATATTATTATTCATTTATGGATGGGTGAACCTTTTCCCCTCTCTTCTTAATGTTTTCTAAAATCATGTTGCATAGCCGTTGGGTTGCCGAATTTTTGTAAGAGATTTCTCACTTATTCTTTTATTTTGAGTTCATTCCTTATTCTTTCTTCATATCTCCTTACCCAATAGGCATGAAATTTCCAGAAATCATGAATATTCTGGATGTTATCATGTTTTTGGAAAATTATTCATCATTATTCTTCTCCTCTCCCACTTATTTAAGTAATATAAACATTGTCTATTATGTGTCGAATTACCGACATCGTGGATGATGTGATTTCAATTTCCATTAATTCTTTCAATTCTGGTCATGAAACCATTTATATGGTTGAACCAGGTTATAATATATGTGTTATGACTCACCGATGGTTCTATAATTCTTGTGTACTCATGGTTATAATTTATAAGACAAAATAAGGTTGTTATTATCAAAGAACCACTAAAATGATCTAAACGAACATCATTAATGTTTTAACTTATGAATCATCCTCATATTAAAAATCAAAATGATAAATGGTATAAATTATGGTACTGTAAATATTTAAATACATTTCCTTTACAATTATATAATTTCACTTCCAATCCACAAGAACATCCACCATTAACCAATCATGGAAATCATGTTAAGAACTCACCCAAAAACAGTGCAAGGAGCAAAATACTAACAATTAAAGGATGAAATGATGTTATGAAATGATAATATAAGATGTTTTAAACATGACCATGTTTTTTTAAAATACTAATAAACACTTTTTTAACCATTATACAGTAAGTTTAAACATGTTTGAAGTAAGACAAACCCGAGGTAAGGGAATTCTTAACCCAATTCTTTCTTTGGGTTAACATCCTACTTCATTATTTATGTGGTTTTTAAATTGTTTGTGTGATGGGTTCTGTTTATATTATGTTTTATTATGTATATTTACAGTATATATACATACTCAATCCACTCTATTAAGTCTCTCTTCAATTGTATGATATTTATAAGGGGATTTCCTTTAAAATCCTCTTTTTAAAATTCGGTTTTACGAAATTCCAAAGTAATGTTTTTATGGAATTATTCATGTTGTATGATTATGTTTTGGTTCTTGGGAATTATTTATGATGAAGGGTGGGACCTATATCTCCCTCGAATGCATTGGTTATGAGTAAGTTGGCGGTCGGTCGTATGGTTACTCCAAGTGTAACTGCGAAGTTTACACAAAGTAAGGTAGCCGTGAGGGTTACAAATTATAAGGTAGCCAAGAATGGTTACAATATTATGTACGTAATGCCCCAAGATACGTTTATGATTATATTTATGTTCTCATGTTTTGTGTGTATCTTGTTTAAATCTCGTGTTACACAATGTAAGTATATATGGGTGATAAGAATGTCTTTTGAAAATGCTTTCATACGTTATGAGTATTCATAGACTAATGTGATCTTTCCTTCTTCTCCATCCCTTACTGAGCTTTGGTGCTCATCCCAAGTTTTTAAATTATTTTCACAGGATAATGGATGTGTAAGACAAGGAAGGAATCCATGTTAAATATGGAATAATTGTCAAGGAGTCTTTTTTAAGTTTTAATGTTTTATATTTAAAAAAAATGGAAACTATTTTTATGGTATCCACTCTGTAATAATGTGTAATGTTATGACTGTATTGTCTTAATTCTCTAAATCTATAAACTTGAAAAGATCTTCAATGTAAAAGGAAGTGTTTTCTTGACTAAATTCAAGATTATGTATGCAATAAGGCTGGTTCGTTATACCTTCTCACAAATCCAATGATCCTTAGTAACTTCAAGTGGTATTAGAGTGAGGTCCCCAATATTGAAGCCTTATTGTGGATAATTTTGATTCTATAAATAGTAGGGAAATATTGACTTTTTATAGAAAAAAATTTTATGGATGGAAAAATATAATGATTTCCTATCTTCTTTCACTTTTCTTCAAGGTTGTTTATGCCTCTACAGATGGGTTCCCACCCATTAAGAAAGATTCATTTATGAAATTTGAAAATAAGAGAAACATAAAAGTTGATGGAAATGCCATAAATTCTATTCTTATGTCTCTGTAAGAAAATTTTTATATGAATTTGATGGGTTTAAAAAGAATAAATATTATATGGGAAAATATGAAAAGTATTTCCAAAGGAAATACTAATTTGAAGGAAGAAAAGCCAAAATTCTAGTATAGAAATTTTGAAGAAATAAGACTGGGAGATGAAGAAAAAATTGATGATTACTTCACCAAATTAAATGATTTTTTTGCAATACCAAAGGATTCATATATGTGTCGGAAAATTATTAAATTATTAATAAACTCTTGAGAAAATTTCTAGTTAGGTTTGATTATAAAATATTTTATTTAGAAGATATGGATTATTTATATCTTGATGAATTTCATATCTTTATTTCTTTTTATGAAATGAAAAAGCTCCACCATAAAAAAATATAAGACTAAAGATTAAATGGATTTTGATGCAATGAGAAATATAAAAATTAAATATTCTGAAGATGTTGATCCTTAAGAATATGAGGATTATTAGTATGATGAGTTGAATGAAAAAATCATGTATCTTATCTCCAAGAACTGTCGAAGTGGAAGAAGAAAGTATGGAGGAAAACTTCCTCCCAAATGTATTGATTATGGTAGAATCTTGTTTTTTTCTACAAATTGATCTAGAAATAAAAATAGTGAAGTCAAAGATCATTATGAAAAAAAATCCACGGAAGGAGTTTAATAAAGATTCTAAGAAAGAAAGTATGTACACTGGTGAAAAGAAGATTTTTTATAGAAATAGAATAAGCATGGCATGTACGAAATTTGAATCTGACTTAGATGATATTGATTCATAAAATTATGACTTTTTAGAAATAATCATAACATTTTTTGTTAATGTTGATAAAAAGGAATTTTCCTCAAATAGTGAAGAATAAGGAGGTGAAGAATCTTTCAGATATTTTCAGCTCAGAAAAGAACATATAACATGTATTGAGAAAAGTAAAACTCTAAATAAAGATATTAGAGTGAAGATGAATTATAGTGGAAAAGTTATTGAAGGAAGAAAATATGTTTCTAAAAAGGAAAAATAATATATCTATGAGATCTTAGGATAAAATTAATAAATGTTAAATAGTTAATGATGTTTTAAGTCCTTTGTAATAATTTATAATATAAGGAATATGATGTTAATAAAACTAGATAAAAAAATCCATGAGGCTGAATGTACATTAAGATTGTTGAACGAAAATTTTAGAAAGAATTTTGATGTAAAAGTGAAATAATATAATGCTAGGTAAATAGATCATTCAAAGAATCATTAGACTTCTCCTCCTTTTGAAAATAAAGTATCATCTAATTATTATAATATAATAGGTGTTAATAAAATTATTGGGAAATATTGGGTTGAGAAGTCATGTGAAAAATATATCACATCAAAAAAAGTTGAAATTAACCCCATAAGAAGGTTTCCAAAGTCCCAGAAGAAACTAATTTTGAAAAATGTTATGAACCTCAATAATATTATTATAGGGAAAGATCATAATTATATAGAAAACGAAGATTTATTTATTCTATTGGTGTTGTTTAATTTATTGGCACCAATATTACAATTGATGGAATAACTTTTCACTTCCAAGAAGAAAGTATGAAAAAAGGGGCAGCAATGGTGGAAACAGAATGAGTTAAATTACTAAAACAAAAAAATTTGTAAAAGTGAATTATCATGATGTTATAAATGTTCCAATGAAAAATTAATTTGAATGTCTGAAAGAAGTATGTGGAAGAATTTACCAAGTTGGAAACTATACCGAATAATATATTAAAATTATTATATGGAAATGTTCTCATGATAAAAATAAAAGGAAACTCAAAAGATGAAATTTGAGGAAAAATCATTTGTTGTTGAGACAACCTTAAAATAAGAAAAAAAAGAACAAACAATGGATTCTCGTTAGTGATTGTTCTTTAGAAATGATAGGATATTTGAAAATCTTGAAAGATATTGAAAATCGATATGGGGGAGTAGTTACCTTCAAGAATGATAGTTCCTTAAAAATAAAAGGAACCAAAACAACTGAAATTGAAGTAGAAAAGTTTTAATACAAGGATGTTCTATTTTTTATGGGTTTAAACATAAATTACATAGTGTGAGTCTACTTTGTGATGATGGAAAACAAGGTATATTGGGAAAATATTCTTATATCATCAAAATTATGGAAGATGGTAAATTTTTAATCAAGGGAGCAAGAGTAAGTGGAAATCCCTTTTGGATAAGACAACATTACAAATTCCATTACTTGAGTGATAAAGTTCAAAACATGTTGTGGAATCACAAACATGGAAATCTTTGTTAGATGATCATGAAGAAACTTTTAAATGTTTATTCCATTAAACAATTTCCATTATTGAATAGAAAGAAATATTATTTTAGTATAACTTTTCAAAAAGGAATGATGGTTAGTAAAATCCATAAGAAATTATAAATTCATTCTAGTCGGCCTCTTGATCTTATTCAATAAAATTTATGTGGGATTATTAGAAATCAATAAAAAATGATATTTTTAATTTACCACTTTTATTGATTATTTCCTCTGGATGACCAATATTTTTTTTACGAATCATAAGTCAAAGGTAGTAGATATTTTAAAAGTATTCAGAAGGGAAGTTGATAGAGAAATTGGAGATTATATAATGAATTTGATAATTGATAATGGAAAGGAATACACATGAAATTACTTGAATCATATTTGAAAAAACATGGAATTAAACCTTAGTACATTTCCCCTTACACCCATAAAAAATGGAATTATAGAAAGGAAAAAAAAGAAGTTCAGTGGAAATGGGAAGAATCATGTTAGAATAATATATCATTCAACATTTTTATAGAGATAACACATTAAAATTATTTTATATGTAAAAAAGAAGTTTGTTAAGGCGATAATCAACAAGATATCCTATGAAATTTGGTATAAAAAAACTATTAGTGAAATATTTCATGGTTTTTGTAAGTATATGTCCACTAAAAATAAAAAATGTAGATCTTTTAAAATTTGATAAAAATGTTGAGGATAGAACTTTCATGGGTTATTCACCCAACATAAGAAGTTACAAATGTTGGAATAAACTTATGAAAAAGTTGGACAATTTCTATAATGAAAAAGTTATTGAAAATCGATATTTATTAAAAAAGGATGTTAAAAATATTGAAGAAGAAAAATCAATGATTTCCAACAAAATTAAAAGTGAACCAAAACATTTATATAAAGATATAGAAGAATCATGTTATGAGTAAATTAAATTTTGAAAATAAACTTTGAAATTTACTAGTTTATAGAAATTGGTTAAATTTGAAAATATACTTAGAAATAAAAAATCTATGATTCTGAATTGAAGAAGGTAGATATTATAAAATTAGACAAAGAAAAATTCAAAAATTGAACAATAATCAGTTTCTGAAGTAGTAAATGTAACATCCCTAGTTTTTAAAAACTAAAAACTATATTCGATAGCGTACAAGATACACCACATAAAACTTAAACAAAAATATATATATTATTATTTAAAGGTTACCATTAAACTAGATTTTTGCATGGTGCGAACAAATAGTATTAACTAAATTAAAACAATATGGCTTACACATGTATATATAGTTATTTATTTGGAGACAAATTAATTATAAATGAATGAAAAACAATTTTTAAAATGAAATGAAATGATTTTCTAAAAAATATTTAAATATGAACAATTGTGTTTTATAATAATAAATATTAAAATCACCCTTGTTGGATTATATGAATTTAATATATCTATAATATATTAAATATAATTTTTAAAATTAATATTATGTGATTTATAGACTTGATATAAGAACAAATTCAATTTTACAGATAAAAGAGGTATTTGTCTAAAAGGCATATTTTTTGCCTTTTGATGGAGCACCTGATTTAAATATATTTTTTTGACACTTTTATAAATTATATTTGACCAAATAAACTTACTATTTTAAATTATATTATCAATATTTACTTTGGTTTATGTTTATGGTATTTTTCTGATAAGTATTTTTTTTTGATGAATAATAAAAAATAGTGAAGTTTATTTGAAAATTTTATTTTTATATAATTTATTTATATAGATAAATTATGTTTTTAAATTTGTTTTAAAGAAATATTAGTTCAATTATATGTCAATAATGCTAATTCAGGTCATTGTAATAGATTTTACACTAAAATTAGATATAAAAACATTTCATGCTTTTGAATATTTCACTTTAAGATCCCATTTTTTCATTTTGACTAATGGATTAATTTTAAATATAATTTTTCCAATTATGTTAATTGAAATTGGAAAAATGGATTCCATTTTTTGCATCAAAATTTTCAAATTAGGTTGTATGGTTAATTTCATTTTTATGTATAAAACAGATACAATGTTAAAAAAAGTTATTTACCGCAATAGAGGTAAAAAATGAAACATGATTAAGTTAAAAGTGGTAAACGATTAAAAAACCTAAAAATAGAACATTTAAAGGTTTTTTGGCTTGTTTCTAGACCCTATAAAACCTACATGATATTAATATATATCCAAATATTATGAATTTAATGCCACCTCAAAATGGTTGACTTTAAATATAAAATATTCATTATTTAATCACTTAAACCCACCTCTCCTCAAGTATAAAAACCACCCTCACCACCCCATTTCAACCCTAAAATCCTTCTAGCTAAAAATATATCTTACCAATACTCCCATACTCATTATAAAAATGTCTAAGTGATTATGATCTTACCAAAATATGAAATCCAAGGTCCTCAAGGGTCTCTAATGGATGTGATATTTAAGAGGTAATTTTCCCCAAGCACCTTTCTTAATTTTTTCCTACATTATTCTCACCTCCTTCATTCATCAATGGAAGATAAATACAGAATAATTTATATAATGCAGTGTTTTGTTTCTAATGAAATATATCATATCCATTTCATTTCTCATCTCCTTTTATTTAAAGAAATGAAATTATTGTCCAAGTTGTGTCACATAATCGCCTCTATGAATAATGTTTGGATGTTTTTTCATTACTTTCTTCACGTATAGCCTTAAAACTATTTTATGGTTAAATAATATTTTAATATTTTTATTATAACCTATTTAATATTATTTAACAAATAAATAATCATAATAGTAAACAAAATGAAACTAGTTCAAGGTGTTCAGAAAACTGCCCAAAATAAACTAAATGTTTATCATTGACCTTTCACCTAATGAATCATCCTCATATAAGAAATAAAAATGATATATGGGAAGATTTATACTTCTAGAAGTAAATTAATACTATTTCATTCCACTTATGGATATTTAATCTAATTTTTACAATAACACCCATAATTTTAAACAAATGAATCGATCATGAATCTATGAAACAAATGCACCTAAAACTATGAAAATAATGAAATATTGTTAATGAAAAAGTCATAAAATGATATAAAATCGTCATTTAATGTAATATAAATATGAATTTAGTTCTGTAATGAGTTAATAACATTCTTTAAACCATTATATTGGAGGCTTGAACACGTTTGAAGGAAATCAAACATGAGGTAAGGGATTTTTTTAACACAATTTCCATTCTTTGGATTAAACTTATACTTATTCATTATGTCGTGATAATATTGTGTGAGAAATTAGTTTTGGTTATATTATTTTTTATTTCTACTGTTTTAGGTGAATACCCATAACTGTTCTATTTAGTTAACACAGTGATCTTTTTAAGGGACTCTATAACTAAAACATTATTTTAAATGTTTTAAAGATTTATTCTTATAAATATTTCTCAATCATGTACATGTTTTCAAAATGGTTTTATGGATTTATTTATATGGACATGAGTTTTTTTAAAGTGTTAATTTATTTAGAAAGTTTCAATGTAGTATGGGACACATTGACTCAATAATATTTTTTTAATTGGGATTTAAAAATGATTTTATTACTTCAACGAAATGTAATTCTTTTTTAAATTATATGAAATGAGCGATTTATACCACTTTTCATAAAGATTTATTACTTTAATTTTTATTTATAAGTTATAATAAATCATTTAGAGGAAAATATTTTCACTATTACATGCCTTGTTTTTATATTTTAATGTTATTTTTACAAGAAAAGGGTATGTTGACATCTGAAAGTGTTTTGCTTATGGGTTTAAAAGAGTTTTCGGGGGTTTTATTCATGAATTATTCCTTGGAAATTATAAAAAATGGTTTGAGCCCCATTATAGCTCATCGGTGTTCCTGATATAGCCTATACGAAGGGTTGATCCCCATTATAGCTCATGAAAGATGGGTGTTCCAGATATAACTTATACGAAGGGTGTGCCCCATTATAAATCTCCAATGCATTGGGTACTCCGAAGGTGGAAGTCGGCCATATGGTTATTCCAATTGTAAGGGTGAATGTAATAGTGATATGGTAATGATTTCCCAAGGAACCAATATGATTTTTATATACAAGCTAATGAGATTTTAAGAAAAGGGTTTTAAATGGTTTTCATGTTTTCACTAGACTAACGATTCTCTTTATTTATGTCACTTACTGAGGTTTTTGTGCTCATCCCATGTTTTTAAAAAAAATTCTAAGGGATTAAAGATTTTTAAGGACAAATAAGATGTTGTGATGAAATTATTGAATATAGATCTTGAAAAAAGATATGTTTTATTTTTAAAGGGTTCACCTTTTGGTGAAAAAAAAGGATACTGAGTATAAGTATCCACTTGTAATATATGGATCTACTATGGAATAGTTATTCCGAATTCTCTAAAACTATAGATATTAAAGATATTTGGGAATGAAAGAAAATAAATTCAAGTAAAAATTTACTATAATAAGTCATATTTAAGGTCGTGTTCTTATAGCTGGTATCAGAGCAGGGTTTGGAAAACATTAGAGATTATGATGTTTTCTTAAGAGTTAGGGATTTCATAATGAGTTTATAATTTTATGGTTTCCCATAAGCTTAATGTCTTATAAACCCCTTTTGAGGATTTATTTTATGAAATTTTGTGGTGACTAATGGTGTTTTTGGAGAAATTCGTTTTGAGGTAATTATGGGTTATTAATTTTTGAAAATAAAAATTATAGTTATGAGATAAACATTGAGGTTAAGACATGTTATGGTTATTTTTGAGTATTTTATCATATTGTTAGAGTGTTATATGCATTATATAGTTTTTAAAAAAAGGACAACCTATTGGAAGGGTGCCAACCCATCATGTCTGGCAAGGCCGCGAGTTCCAAAACCATAATTGAAGGGCGATAAGGTTGCATCTCCGACCATTCGCCTACATGAAGTCCGTATTAGTATGGATGGTGAGGTTAATACTTTTAAATCAGGATTGGTTGCTAAGGGTTTCAAGCAACGTCAAGGAATCAACTATGATGAAACCTTCTCACTAGTAGAAATGCTTAAATCCATTAGAATATTTCTTGAAAAAACAGACTTTCATGATTATGAAATTTCTCAATGGATGTCAAAATTGCTTTTCTAAAAGGGAAGTTGGTTGAAGACGTCTATATGACTCAACCCGAAGGGTTCGTCAAGTCCAAAAACAAAAATAAGGTATACTGTAACACCCCGAGATTTTATGAAAAATATTCTTTTTAATTTCATTAATGTCTTGTGTTGTACGCTACACCAAAAGGAGCTTGCACAACACGCATCCTTGACTTGCCTTTCATTACACGCAATCGCGACCTTCCTTGATAGCGTGTGTAGTACGCAATACCTAGTTTCACTAAACAACGATATGCTATTAAAATATTATCAAAACTAGCCGTTATGAATAGTAATAACAACTTTTTGAAATTTTGTAAATTTTATTTTTCAAAATGGACTTCATTTTTGGATTCGGAATATCGAAATTAGCTTAGGGTGAAATTTTGGTGATTTTCGGATAACTTTCATATTTTGATGAATAGTGAAAATTACTAAATTTTAATTAAAAACAACTTTTTTAATAGAAATAATTAATAGTGATAAATTATTAATTTGAGTGGTTTTAAAGTATATTTATAATATATTTTTACAATTTAATACAATTTTGGTCATTGGATGTAATTTCACATTTAAACCAGACATAAACAAGTGTCAATCTTTTGATAGTTATTATCTCTTAAAAACATGCTATTTGTTTTGACGATGGGAATTAATTTTTAAATTAATTAACGTAACTGATATGTTTTTAATTTGATAAAATAGACATCATTTTTGAATTCATAATATCAAATATAGCTTAGGCCTAATTTTTGGTATTTTTCTGGAAACTTTCATTTTTTTGATGAATAGTGAAACCACTAAGTGGTAGGTTAAAAACTGAATTTTGCATAAAACTTAATTTTACCGCTTCTGTGAATTGAATTTCGAAAATCCGATAGACACGGTTAATATCAAGGACTAAAATGTGGTTCAATGAGATGAAAATAATTTTTGGTGAATAGTAACTTTTTACTTTTTTTTACCGTGGTTAATAGTAAATAGGGTAACTAAGGGTAAATATGATATTACTATTACCCTAACACATATCCTAATTCTATTGGATAAGTGTAATTCGACCAAAAACAACCTTATGAATATAATAAGACCATTTAGGTCCACTTGGATTAGATTAGGACATTTATTATTAATTTATTTAAAGAAGGGTTAAAAGAGTTAAAATCAATGTTTATTTACTAAAACATTTTTAATATGGGGTTATACATAAGATAAATTAGAATATAAATATTAATTAGAAAGATAAAAAGATTTCCTACATAATGGTATTTTATTTGTAATTTTTAGACATTATATAATTTAATTTATTTATGACACAACGATGATGCAGTAATTATCTTATTAATGAAATATTGACATAATTGATGTTATAAATACTCAAATAAATATAATTTGAGACTTTCTATGAATTCCACTAATTTTTTAGGTTACTATGATATATTAGTGTTTATTTAATCAACTTGGTTCGAACATATAATTCTGTTATGACTTTCACAAAAATCATATATCAAATAGTGTCAAAATTGACACAAAATAGTTTTTAAATCAAATATTATATTATTAATTGTTATTTTATTCCTAAAAATATAAGGTTCGGACAAATGACTTAGATAAAGATATATATATTAATTATAAACAATTTGGGGTTCGTTTGGCATGTTATAGTAAGTGTATTAACCATATAGTGTCAGAAAACAAAAAGACACGGTAAAAGTTAAATTATTTAACTTAGAGTTAAATCTAATTGATAAGGTTAAAATAATAACCTAAACTTATCTAAATCCTATTGGTTGATAGGATTTCGACCCATCACCACTTTAGCTTCAAAATAAGACCCTTTGGAACCATTATAAACCGATTTTGACTTTAATATAAAATAATATTTTGAGATATTCCTAAGGTGCCCCTCTCCTCCCTTATAAAAGGGCACCTCCTCCCTCTCTTCCTCACACAACTTTGAGCCTTCAAGCTCGGCCAACCCCTGCCAAATTCTCCTCTCCACTTCCCTAGCAACATCCTAGAGGTTCTGGTCTTCCTCAAAGACCAATTTTAGTACCCTAAAAGGAGGTCTCAAAGAAGCACTTCAAAGAAGAGGTAATTTCCGTTACCGATTCTTTCAACTTTATTTCTTCTTCCACTTACTCTTCTTAGGTTGTTTCATTATGAAGTAATAACATCAGTATCACTCATATACTGATATTTTTTTATAATTATGAAACAACCCTATTTCACCATCTATCCATCCTACGGAAAACAAAATCACCGCGCGTGCGTACGTACGGAATACCGTCTCCACGCCGTGGTGTAATCTGTTTTTCCACCAACACCTTACATGGATGGGTATTATGGTGTAAAGAATAACTATACATAGTTATTATAACATAATAATGATTCTGATATATTGTATCATCCACTCCAATTCAATTCAATAATTATGGAAATGATATCATCGCTCGTGCGTACGTACGGACTACCGTCTCCACGACGCGATGAGATTCATTCTCCATGTTAACCATTTAAGAATGATTATAAAGTATATATAAGCAATAATAATGAAATATATGACATTATAAAGCTATTGGATTTATTTTTATATATATGTATGTCATCTACTTAATTCCATTCAACTCAATAAGGAAACGAAAACAGCGTTCATGCGTACGAACGGTCTACCGTCTCCATGAACGGTGTATTTCTTTTCATTTACTGATATATTATATATATATATATATTATTAATATATATTATATATAAATCATGTTTTATATTCTGGAATTAAGTAATCATTATCTAAGTAATCATATGAATAATTACAAGTTAAAACACAAACGACAAATGAGATGATTTTACCCAAAACGCTACTTTAACATGAATTTACAAAAGAATGGGTAATATAAAGTCATAAGTGAACCATATATGATATAATAACAATGAATATGATTCTGTAATAAGTCAATGAAATTATTTAAATCATTATACAGGAGGTTCGGACACTTACGAAGCAAATCAGACCTAAGGTAAGGGATAAAGTTTCAATCTCATTTTTATCTGAGATTGCTTATACGTAAGTATTTACTGGGGTTATGTTTATCATCCATGACCATGATTTATAAAAATGATTTCATAAAATGTTTACCATTATTCCATGGATGTTTAAAGGTATTTTTACCCTTTATTTACTTTTTACCACATTGTATGAATGGAATCTTTCCTTTGGTTACCATATAAGGTACTTTTTGACTTTTCCGACAAAAGTACGAGGAGAATGTTATTTTTAACTTATACGGCGTGAATCGATTTTTACGGTTTCATAACGCCTCATTTTCAAGAAGCTTCCTCTACAAGATTTCATGATTATTTTCAATAAAACCCTTATCTTTTAAAATTGCATGGAATTTTGTGAAAAAAACATGATTTTTAAAGAAGAAAGGATATTTTCCTCAAGAATTCATTTCATGTGTTTTGTCAAAACTATTTTACATCTAAGATGACATTATTTCATATGTGTATGTTTCAAGTAAAATTTCTCTATGATTTAAATGGATTCAATTTTCTTATGATGAAATGATATCAATTGTTTATGGATTATGTTATGATGGCATGATGTTTAAGAATCCCATTTTATTTCATGGGTTATGCTATGATGTATGATTTATGATTTTGTGGAACACATAAGAATGGTATCATTATGAGATGGGTGGGACCTATATCTCCCTCCAATGCATTGGGTAAAGATTTTGTATCTCATGAGATAGACATGGCTGGAATGGTAGGTTATACCGGTTCAGTGAAACAGGACTAAAACGAGGGTCACTCGATTCAGAAATGGACTTTGTCCACTAAGATAGTCTTGGCAATGAGTCTTGACTAACAAGAAATGATTCTCTATGATTATGTGTGTATGACACAAAGTTTCATGTTTTATGTTATGATTATTATGATTACATTTCACTTCCATGATTTATCCCATGTTATGAAATTATGATCTCTTTTGCAGGTTATGATTTTCAAAAGTTATGTGCTTGTGTATACGATGTGATTGATATTTCTTTTGTTTACCCTTACTGATCATTTGAGCTCACCCTTTTATGTTTACTTTTCCCCAGGATATAAATAAAGGTTTTAGGTATAAAAAAAAGGAAGATCTTTATAGGAGATGTTGAAGATATTTCATCAGGATTAGAAGATTATATTCTGAGTTTCCAAAGACACTAAACTATTACGATCCTTGTGTGTGTGTTTTTGTTATGTACTAAGTATTCCGCAAATGTAATGTAATGTCCATGTACGTCAGGCTTCGGGTCTCTACATATACAAGCTGTAGAGATCCATTTATGGGTTGAATCAGGTATCACGATCATGGAATGTTTGTTTTGATGAGGCCATAAGAGAATTTGGGTTTCTCAAAAATGAAAGCGATCCTTGTGTCTATAAAAATGTTGAAGAGAATGCCATCATTTTCCTTGTATTATATGTTGATGACAAATTAATTATGGTAAATGAGGTGAAATTCTTACATTTAGTTAATACTTGGTTAAATGAATGATTCTCCATGAAAGACTTAGGTGAATCAGCCTACATTCTAGGAATCAAGTTCTATCAAGATAGATCTCAAAGGATACTTGGGCTAAGTCAAAGTGAATTTATTGACAAGGTACTCAAAAGGTACAATATAGAACAATCCAAGAGAGGTATGTTGCATATGTCACATGGTATAAATCTCTCCAAGAAAATGTGTCCATAAACACAAGAGGAGATTGAAAAAATGAGTGGAATCCCTTATGCCTCGACAGTGGGTTCAATCATGTTTGTCATTCTATGTACTAGGTTTGATGTCACCTTTGCTTTAACTATGGTGGGTAGATATCAAGCCAATCCAGGAGAGCTACATTGGGAAGCTGTTAAAACTATCATAAAGTACATGATGCATACAAAGGATATGTTCCTGGTGTATGGAGAATATAAGGAACTATTAGTGATAGGATACATTGATGCTCGTTTATAGATAGATCATGATGATCTAAAATCGTAGTCAGGCTACATGTTTTGCCTAAATGGTAGTGCAGTGAGCTGGAGAAGCTCAAAGAAAGTTGTGGTTACCGATTCTACCGTAGAGTCCGAATATATTGTAGCTTCCGATGCCACAAAGGAAGCAGTATGGATATGCATATTTATCTCATACATTGGTGTTGTACCTAGTAGTGTAGAACTTGTTCCATTATATTGTGATAATACTGTTGTAGTGGTTCTTTCCAAGGAGTCGAGTTCTCACTAGAAGAAAAAACATATTCTTTAGAAGTTTCATCTCTTGAGGAATTTTACTCAAAGAGGTGAGGTCACAGTTAGCATTGTAGCCATAGAGGACAATGTGAAAGACCCCCTGACTAAATCCATTTATCTGCAGAATTATAATTCTCTTGTGAGAGCTAGCGGATTGAGACTTGTTAGCAATTTCCTCTGGTACAAGTGGGAGTGTTGAAAGTGGGTTCCCTAGACCCAACTTGTGTTGTACTTTTATTACCACTACATGTATGCAGTTTGTTATATATACATGCGTTTATCTTTTCATAATAGTGTAGATACTTCTGCATCCACTTTCATTATAGAAATTTTCTTAGATTACATGTCATATCAATGGGTTATAGCAGATCCCAGTCTATAATGAGAATCTCGAGAGGCCATGAAATTAATCTTGAAGTAATGTCCTATGGTCTAGTTACACAATTCTAAAAGGACACAAATTATGTGTGGCTATCAGGTGCAGGGGGCTAATAAGCATTGAGACTTCTTCTCATGAAGTTCACACTTGATGATCTCCAGTAGTTGTGATCATGAGGACTGACCTGCATAATAGGAACAACACATGTTTCAGGTGTCATTGGTTGTTCCTATCTATGTACATGTGTAATGGTCTGAAGACTTGAGATCATTATCAATGTATGTCATTTAATTGCGTACTTTGATGCAAGAAAAAAACCATGGCAATGAAGTCATAGTGAGGTAGTTTGTGTTGGGTACGTCATTGGTGACATGACATTGATTGAATGATCAAGATAGAATTTTTTGCTTCCGAGTTGAGGAATATATATCTTAGGCTTGTCTGATTAGGATGGTAGCACCTTCATTAAATCCATGGCCCTCGTAGTGGAAGGTAAGACCGTCTGGAAAGATCAAAAAATAAAATAAAGCAAGATAAAAGATGAGGACACTAGTGTGCATTCTGCTTTATTGAGATATCGATGATGAAGAGATTATATTACATAGACCATGTTTGTAGGAAGGTAGTTGTTTCTTTGACTTTACCTTATATCTATACAGGCCTCGATGGGTTGCTAGACCCTGCTCTTGGTCGGTGAATATTATTCACTGCTATTGAGATAAGGGCCTAAAGGGTCACACACTATAGATCTTTGAGAATATTCCTTATTCTTGGTAATGGGAATATAAAACTTTGTGGGGCCCACCATAGAGTCCAAGTGCGGTGATCACTGTTGCGTCAAAGTGGTCATCGGTGTATCGCGCTAGCACCTGGATCCTGAAGAATGACGTATGAGTAGATTTAAGAGGCATTTGTGGATGATCTTGAGGGCTTCGACGTTAGAGTCTTCGAGCAACGATAATCCGCATATTGCGACGGACTTACACACATCAGATTCAAACAAGGTACGTGTTCGAATTTTATTTTTTGCTCTGCTAAATCCACGCGAGGCCCTCAGACTGTACCGGGATAAGATCATCAGAGTCGACATTGTTACATCACTCCAGTAACTCCAAAAATATTAATTTCCTAGCCTATCAGCTTCTGCTGCCCGTCCCGGTTCCTAACAGTGTTATCAGAGGGACGCGTGGTTTCTCAGAGTCAAAGAAAAATTAAATTGCATTAAATTTAAATACAGAGTATTAAATCAGTTCCAATAGATCTGAACGTACGTCGATCCGTTTCTGAATGGCCAAGTTACGACCATTTGAAAATTTTAATTGGATCGATGTTGTTGGTTTTAAGTTCTTCGGATTATTGTTTTTGAAGAACGCATTTTTAATTTATTTATGTGTTCTTAAAAGTACAGAAATATGACCAGATTTTGGCTGGAATCTGGTCGCTGGAATTTTTCTGGTGGCCTAGTATTTATGAGTTAAATAAAATAAACTATACTATAATATTATTTCATTTTTATCAAATTTTTTTAAAAAAAGGGAAGTCCTTTAGACTTTTAGTCAAGTTGTATTCTTTTTTTATTAAAGTCTTTAGAATTTTGAAATTTAAAAAAAATGGGGTGGGGGAGACCTTGACCCCGATTGGGTCTTCTTTTAAGAAAAAGGGGTTAGGTTGTGTTTTTTCAAAAGACAAAACATTTAAAGGGGGGGGTAGGAATACCCCAATGGGTCTTCTTCCATGCAGAGTGTGCCGCACCCCCCCCCCCCAGAACCCTAGCGATTCTCCCTCCCTTCTCCCGTCGCGTCTGGACTAGCAGCGCCCCACACCACCCTCCGAGCTCATCGCCGCCGCATCGGCCTGCTACACTGGCTCCGCCTCACCGTCATGGCCGCAAGGCACCACCCCGCCTCCGTCGGGGCTCTCCTGAGCCAAACCGTCCTAGTGGACCCTGCCGCTGCCTCTTCGCCCGGACCACACTGCCACCGTCTCAGTCGGACCTCACCGTCGCCACCATCTCGGTCGAAGGATGCCGCTACCGTCATCTCAGCCTGAGGATGTCGCCGCCGGCGTTCCAGATCAGTCCTCCACCGCCCCTATCCGGTTACGCCTTGTTGGAGGAGTCCATCGCCGCCTCTGTACGGTCGCACCTCGCTGGTGGACGATGCCACCGTGGGGGTGTTGCTGGACCGGGTGGTCACACCGCAGTCATGCCACGGTCACGCCACAATTTGGCCTTGCCCTAGTAAAACACCATCACAACAGTTAGTAGTCCTACCAGACTCATTCCCCGGCGGGAGGTAACCCCTATAATTTGATTTAATTAATTTAGTTTTTTAAATTAAATTAATTAGAATTAATTTTGGAGTTTAAGATTAAGGAGAATCTGAAACATTAATTTAATTAACATTAAATTAAATTAGTGGTTTGATTTAATTTTTGGAATTGAAATTAAATTAAACAAATGGAAATGATAAATAGATTGATTGTATTTATGTAAATTCATTTAATTTATTATAACACCCTTGTAATATTTAAATTTATTTCAATTAAATTTTAATTGAACTTTATTTATACCGATTATTTTTGAGCAAGTGACCGACCCATGCATATATGGTTTTATTTATTTAATTATTCATTCAATGTGTGTGATGATTGTAATAATTAAATAGATAAATAATTATCTGCAAATCATCTTTTAATTCAAATATGTATAAGGTCCTGTGCGTCCAATGCACTAGATGTATTTTGTACCCCTAGACCCCCTCGCCTATGTGCGAGTATATTTGTTAAAAAAAGAATGATCATATTTGAAGATGTGGACCCTACCAAGTTGAGGTGGAAATCCAGATGGGAGCCAAGCACTATGCACTGAGGGAAAACTTCGATATGAGTCAGGTTTCGAATCAGGTATGAAATCCCCTAGGTCATGATTGTTCCGTTATGGATCGATCATAGTTTAATTCTCAATACCAATTGGACTGCATGATTTAACTTTATGAATTGTTTATTGTTTTATGCGAGGGCATAATTATTGCTTGATGACATAGAATAGTAAACAAGATAAAAATGCATAAATATGTGATGAATGTTTTTTAATTGCATGTTTAGTTATGAGCACGACTATCTAGTTTGAACATATAAATACAAAAGGATTATATTCATCAATAAATATCAAAATCCCTCAAAGATATATTAAGTCTTAATGCCTTCCATTACTCAAATTTGAAAAAAAACGGGTGTTTGGGGTGATCGTTAGGCATAGTTGAGAGTGCCTCTTACTAGCGTGGGGTTTTCATGAGAGAACTTGGTCGGCTTAACTAAATTGAGTAGTTGAGGATTATCCATAGCTAACTTTCTATCACTTTAGAGGCAATATTTTGAGGGAATCAGGATCAGATTCAAAAAGTTGGGACTTTACTCTACAATACAAGGAACCATGAGTCAAGTGGTTGTTCAGTCTAGTGCCTACCTTGAAACCCTCTGAGTAGTGGGGTGTCATAGCTTGCAGACTATGAGAGAGGTTTTGAGGATCCTTGGCACTAGAGTACCAAAGAGACATAGTATTCTGAATCTAATAGTGAGGGATATTAAAATTCGCTAAAATAGTGGGATACATTAAAATGATATGATAATTAATTAATCATAAATGTCAAAAGGTAATCAAGATATAGTATTAACTGCTAATGTTTAGCTGGTGTAGATTTAAAATGGAAATCACCAACACCATAGGTACATTATCACTGCAATAAATTTTGGATAAAGAAAATAACCTGACCAGCAATAACTTCCACGAGTGGTATAGGTGCTTGTGCATAGTACTATAGGAAGAAAGGAAGTTATATGTGTTGGAATCCTCAGTTCCTACTGAGCCTCCCCGGGGAGCAAGTAAGGCGAAAAAAGACATATGGAAAAAGAATATAGAGGATGCACTTGATGTTCAATGCATCATGTTATCATCCATGTCCATCCAATTACATAAAATGCATGATGATGACGATGGCTATAAGATGCTTTAACATCTCCAAGAATTATATCAGGAGAGGGCCAGACAGGAAAGGTATGAGATCTCAAGTGACCTATATAAGTACAGGCTAGCAGAAGGGCACCAAACTAGTCCTCATGTACTCAAGATGATTGGGTATATTGAGAGGATTGAAGCCCTTGGGTTAAAATTAAACCAAGAGCTAGAAGTGTATCTCATTCTTTCATCTTTACCGCCAAACTTCATGACTTTCATTGTCAATTATAACATGAATGATATGACAAAGTCGCTCTAGGATATTTCATATTTAGTTCTCCAAGTTGAAAAGGATATTAAAAATACCAATCCATCTATCCTTATGGTGAACAAAAGAAACAAGGGAAAGGAAAATGGGTCTAAGGCCAAGCCAAGGCCAAAGACACCAATTTATCATCCTACAAAGAAGACAAATATTTAGAGGTAGAGTAATGAGTAAGAATCTGTCTGCTTTGGATGTGGCAAGAAAGACCACTGGAAGAAGAATTAAAGAGATGGGAAGAGGAAGCAAACTGATGCTTCTACTTTAGGTATTTTTTTCATTGAATGCAATCTATCTTTATCTACAAGTTGGGTACTAGATACAACATGTGTATCACACATTTTTATTCATATACAGGAACCAAGTGGGTTCAAGAAGATTGCAAAAGGTTAAGTGGATCTTCGAGCTGTAAATGGTTCAAATATGGCAGCCTTGAAAGTGGGAGACTATCACTTAACCTTTTCAAGTGGTTTGGTTCTAGTTTTAAAAAATTGCTATTATGTACCGTATGTAACCAAGAACATAATCTCTGTGTCGATTTTAGACACTATGAGATTTTATTTCATGTTTGGAAGTAAATGTTGTCTCTTTTATAGGGATAACATCTATTATGGTATGGAACATCTAAACAATGGTTTATACATGCTGGAACTCGAGAACCCCTTAATGGAAATCAATGAAAAAACCATCCAACACGACTCATATATCACCCGCCTATGGAACTTCAGGCTAGGTCATGTAAATGAGAAGCGATTACGAAGATTACATTAAGAAGGGTATTTAGACTCGGTATAGTTAGAACCCTTGGATGTATGTCAATCTTGTTTACAAGGAAAAATGACCAAAGAACCTTTATCAGGGAAGGGATAAAGAGCCAATACAACACTGTAATTAATATATACTGATGTGTGTGTTCTATTTCTAGTAGAGGCAAGGGGTGGTTTTTCCTACTTCATTACTTTTACTGATGACTATAGTAGGTATGGATATATCTACATAATGTGGTATAAGTCTGATTCCTCTCAGATATTTAAGGAATACCAAAATGAAGTAGAAAACCAACTTGGTAAGAAGATAAAAGCACTCTGCTCAGACCGACGCGGAGAATATCTTAACCAAGCTTTCATTGATCACTTGAAAAAGTGTGTGATAGTCTCCCAACTCACTCCTCCTTATACACCACAATGGAATGGTGTTAGTGAAAGGAGGAACATGACATTGCTTGGCATGGTCAGATCAATGATGAGTCATGAAACTCTTTTATTATCCT
The DNA here is from genome assembly GCA_963277665.1 of Viscum album. Classification (NCBI taxonomy): domain Eukaryota; kingdom Viridiplantae; phylum Streptophyta; class Magnoliopsida; order Santalales; family Viscaceae; genus Viscum; species Viscum album. The sequence goes on from OY728121.1 coordinate 1,126,336,671, forward strand.
TTTGGGGATACGCTTTGCAGACAACGTCATATACCCTTAACCGAGTACCAAATAAAGCTATAGATGTGATTCAATATGAGTTATGATATGGAAAGAAACCCAGTCTGACACACATATGTGTATGGGGGTGCGAGGCATTTTTCAAGACGTTACCAAGTGACAAATTAGCATCCAGAACCACGAAGTGCATCTTTATAGGTTATCCTGAGGAAATCAAAGGATATTACCTATATAACCCTTTAGATAGAAAAGTTATTGTGGAAAGACTAGTTATATTTCTAGAAAGGGAAGATATTTCTATTGGAAATAGTGGGAGAAATATTGACTTCGATGAAGTTAATGCTCCAGATGAACAAGAGTTGTAAGATGAACAATCTACATAAGATAAAGTGGAAGAAGAAGTTGTTCCTGAGATACAAATACTACGTAGGTCTACACAAGAGGTTAGAGAACCAAAGCATTATGGTTTTTTTTCACTGAGTCACATGACACGTTAGTCAATGAGGATGGTGAACCTCTAACCCACAAGGAAGTAGTAGAAGGTAAAGAAGCTGCTAAATGGGAAGAAGCCATGCATTATGAGATGGAGTCCATGTACCAAAATCAATTTTGGATTTTGGTAGACCCTCCAGCTGATGTAAATCCCATTGGATGAAAATGTGTATTCAAAAAGAAGATGTACATGGAAAGTGACATTAATAACTTTAATGTAGTATTGGTTGCTAAGGGTCTTAGGAAATGTCAATACATTGACTATGATGAAACCTTATCACCAGTAGCAATGCTTAAATCCATAAGAATATTTCTTACAATAACATCCTTTCATGATTATAAAATTTGGCAAATGGATGTCAAAACTTATTTTCTAAATGGGAAGTTGGTTGAAGATATCTATATGACTCAACCTGAAGGGTTTGTCAAGTCAAAGAATGCCAATAAGGTATGAAAGATGCACATATCCATTTATGGGTTGAAGCAGGCATCACAACATGGAATGTTTTTTTAATGAGGCCATAAGAGAATTTGGTTTTGTCAAAAATGAAACTGAGCATTGTGACTATAAAAATATTTAATGGAATTACATCATTTTCCTGGTGTTATATGTTGATGACATATTAATTATAGTGTATATACTTCTGCATCCACTTTGTTTATGGAAATATACTTAGATTACATGCCATATCAAGGGTTTATAGCAGATCCTAGGCTATAATGAGAACCTCGAGATGTCATGACAGTAATATTGAAGTAATGTCTTATGGTCCAGTTACATCATTCTAAAATGACACAGATGATGTGCAACTATCAAGTGCTGGGGGCTTATAAGCATTGAGACTTCTTCTCATGAAGTTCGCACTTGATGATATCTAGTAGTTGAGATCATGAGGACTGGCCTGCATAACTGGAACACCACATGTTTCAGTTGTCATTGGTCATTCCTATCTACGGACATGTGCAATGGTCTCTAGGATTGAGATCATTATCAATGTATGTCATTTAATTGCATACTTTGATGCAAGGCGAAAACCATGGCAATGAAGTCGTGGTAATGTAGTTTGTGTTGGGTACATCATTGGTTACATGACGTTGATTGAATGATCAAGAGAGGATTTGTCACTTCCAAGTTGAGGAAGAGATATCTCGGGCCTGCTTGATTAGGATGGTAGGACCTTCATTAAATCCATGGCCATGGTAGTGGAAGGTAAGACCGTCTGGACAGATCAAAAAATAAAATAAAGCAAGATAAAGGATGATGACACTAGTGTCCATTCTACTTTATTGAGATATTTATGATTAAGATATTATATTACATAGAACATGTTCATAGGAAAGTAGTCGTTGCTTTGACTTTAACTTATCTATATAAGGGCATTGATGGGTTTCTAGACCCTGCTCTTGGTCGGTGAATATTATTCACTGCTATTGTGATAAGGGCCTAGAGGGTCACACACTATAGTGCTTTGAGAATCTACCCTATTCTGGGGAATTAAAATATAGAACTTGGTGGGCCCCACCATGGGGTCCGAGTACTATCCAAGTTCTATGTATCACCTTGTAATAAATAAATTATTTTAATAATTCAAGTTTTAAATAATTCAATGAGTTTATTTATAACATGTATTTACAAGTGATTAAGTAAATAGATGGATAAAATATTATTCAAATGGATTTAAATATCTCAGGTTTGTTTAATATTTTTAGGAGACATGAGTTGAGTTAAAGAATCAAGTTTATCATGAAATATATATTTAATATATTGTGGTTAGTGATAAAATTATAAATATTAATTATGGAATAATTTAATTTTTCATAAAATATTTATAATACTTAGGCTGTGAATATCTATTACACAGGGGCCAGGAACCCATACCAGGTATTTTAGATATTCCCTATATAAGTAAGAGAGAGGCTCTTCCCATGTAACTATTCATGTGTTGGAATTGAGAGCCTCTCTCTACTCCTGAATTCTAGAGAGAGATTCTCTCAAGCAAGAAAGATCTTCAAGTTCCTTCTTCTTAGATCAAATACTCTTGTTTACGGTGATCATCTTTGCGTCGAAGTGGTTGTCGGTGTATTGCACTAGCACCCAGATTCTAATGAATGATGTGTGATAAGATTTAAGAGGAATGTGTGGATGATCTAGAGGGCTTCGACATTGGAGTCTTCGAGCAACATTTGTCGGCATCTTGAGACGGACTTACACATGTCAGATCCAAAGAAGGTACATGTTTGAATTTTATTTTGTGCTCTGTTAAATCCACATGTGGTCCTTGGATCGTGCTGGGATAAGATCGCCAGATTTGATATTGTTACGTCGCTCTGGTGACCCAAATTTTTTAAATTTCCCAGCTCATCGACTTCCGCTTCTTATCCCGGTACAAAAAAAATTCAAGATGGAATAAGAACCAGTTCTGTGATAAAGATAATTTTCTCGGTCCTGAGTTTTCTGTTTACTTGAGAAGGTTGAGTGCCTTGTTTTGGAGTTGTGAGAGATTTTTTGCATATGGAGACAGAATTCCTTTTTTGAGAGCCCAGTTGCCGAGTTGACTATGCTTGTTTATATCCTACTACTTTGTGATGTGATTTGGATACGAGCCTTGTGATATAAGCCTATTATGGCTGAGACTGGAGGGTTGATGTATGATATGGGTTGGAGAGGCCTAGATGTGATGTGAGCCTGGGATGAATGTTGTGATATGTGGGTAGGGAGGTCCAGATGATGTGGTAGAAGATGACGCATGAGTTGGCGATATGCATCGGTATATGAATATGGGTGTTGGGGATGGAACCAGAGGTGATGGAATGAGTTAATGTTGGGCTTACCCATTGATGAGATATCGAGAGCTCATATGCTCGCTTTTGAATCTCTTTAATGGATGATGGTCAAGTTTCTTATTTTATCTGCATTCTTTCCCCCACTGTATGAGGCATCTGGAGGTTCTTCGTTGCATGTTTCCTCTTGGAGGTAGCTTAGGATGATTTTCCTAAAGTAACTAGATATGAAAGGATGTTATTAATAAATAAATTTTTAACCCACGAAGTTGGTTGATTATGAAATGAAAATGCTAAAAGATGTTAATCTTGGTAAACTGTGGACTTGGTTTGGATTATGTCAGGAGGGCATGGACTTCACTATGACATTTCATGAAATGTATTGCAATTTAATGTAATGTGGAATGATGATAATGGTTAATTAATGGATAATGAATTAATTAATGGGAAGAAATGGTTTAAAAATAAAATAATTAATGTAGCTCTTTTGTATGCTTATGTGCTTATATGCTATCTGGTCTTACTAGTGTCAGTCGGGAGTTCGAGTGATGTTAGATGTAGTTGAGTCTAAGACTAAGTTATTCCCACAGTGTGGTTGTGAATTATATTATATCATGTAAATTATTTGATTTTCATATTCTACCCAACCCATGTCAATTTGGGAAAATGACACCCAGTTGGCTCTGGAATGGTGTTTTCACTAACATCCCAATGGGAGGTGGATGACTGACTAACCCCTCTGGCCCCTCTCTTCTCTTGGGATGTACTCATGCTAGAATGCAGGACGATTAGTTTTCTCATATATTTGTGTAGAGGGCTATGATTTCTCGTTGTTATTTTACACACATGTATTACCACATATAGTTTTCAAAGGATTATTATATGTATGATGAGTATAGGTTGTGATGGATTGAGGTACTTACTCGGTGTATAGGCCATAATGGCTTGAGGTATAACACCTGATGTTTGATATACATCATACAGGTTGTTGTTGATCCCAAAAACAACTAGGTTACTACATATGGATAAGTGTATGGGATTATTTGGTTATGTGATGCATGAGGTGTTGCGAAAATTTTGAGTGTCGCACGATAGAGGTTTGCAGATGAAGAAAAGATGGAAACAAAAGAAGAAGACAATGATAACATAAAAAATAATTTATGTGGTTTGAGAATAATCCCTACATCCATGGAGAGGTACAAATATCACTATAATTGGGAGTACAAATTACATGGAGTTTTCAGAGTTCTCATGCATGAAAAACCCTAGCTCGAAATGAGGTAATAAATAGGACGATGCCCTCTTCCACCAAATGCACAAAACTTTTGTTGTGCTATAGTGAATGGTGGTTGTAAGTTCACATTTCTACAGTGTTTTGACCACCCAAGTCTAAGCTTCTATAGTGGCTGGTGGAAAGAAGTCTACAGAGCTACAGTACCACGATCTCCAAAGTCTGAGCTGCTACAGTAGTCGTGCCAAAGTATACACTGCAACAGTGCTCTGTCGGTGTCACTTGGATAGAGCTGCTACAATGCCCCAAAAATTTGGGTCAGGGGCCGAAGACCCCTAGACCCTGGGATCAGGCTACACCAATTCAACCTGAGGTGCATGTGGTGGTGCCTTTCCCATGTGTTTTCGGGGCGGCTTACTTTTGGAGAGATGCTCAGGACAAGCGATGTTGGAGTAGAGCAGAAAACCACTAGGTAAGCGGGAGCGGGTTACCCTTTATGTTCATTATAATATTATGTGATCTCTTGTATTTGATACTTGTTGATATATAGCCATGGTGAGGCTGGAAACTCAGTATACCTATTTAGGTGACGAGTTAGTTTCACTATTGTTCACCATACTTTAGCATACCTTTTGTATCTCTTGAATGAGAGGATCCGGAGAGGATCCTACTGACTACATTATTATGCTTACCCTACTTATATATAAAAAAATTTCAGGTCAACTGGAGCAGGTTGGTGATTGGGATAAATATTACTAGATCAGGGTTTATCAGGAGTAGTGTGGGATTCGTGTTCGTTGTCATCATTACCTTTTTGGTACTTGTAGTTTTCATTTCAGTTGTTTACTAATGTATGGAATTGCAGGTTTTCACTTGAGTTTTCTTTTATATATATATATGTATGAGTAAGTTTTGGTTGTTGTATCCTTTTTATCTCTCTCTTTCACATATTTCTTTTAGAGGGTAACACCTCTCATATGTAGGGAAACAATGTCACCTAATTCTAGTAAGTGATGTAGACATGAGAGACCAGCTGAGACATGATTATTTAGGACCCCCTATGATTTGAGGCATGGACCTTTAAATTTACTGAGCCTACTAAATGAAATTATGTTGGTTGCAAGGTAGAGACCTAGGAAAGGATCATGTATCATTATTCTTTGTGATTGTGTTTGAAATGGGTATAAAATAGGATAGGTTAAAACCTTAACAAGATAATAAAATAATTAATTCATTAATGTTAAATATTCCATATTACAGGGTAGGATATTTAACATTTTTTTCTTATATTTATGGCTCCAGGTCGACGTCCTCATCAGGTTCACACTGAAGTTGTTCAGTAGGATGTGCTTGTATTTCATCGCGGAGTAGAGGTTGATAATTACCACACTTGGAGGAGGATACTATGATAGTTTTAGCTCTAAAGTCTACAGAAGTATGAGAGCTTTATCTCAGATTCAGTCACAAAAGAATAGTTAGAGGAGGTTGAGATAGCTTTTAGTTCGATCCGTGCTCAGAAGGAGCTATGCATTTCGTTGGCTGTGACGATGCTATGTGGAGAAGCAAGGCACTTTTGTTTTTTATTCCTTGGGGATCATGAGGAGTCATTAGTCTCATGGGAGAAGTTCCAAGACCAGTTTAGAGCAGAGTTTATTTCTTCGACTATGAAGCCAGCCAGTTATCAGGAGCTGTTTACCCTTTGGCAAGGGTGTTCCAACATGAAAGAGTTTGGGATCTATTTTAGGACCCTTGTGTGATATTATTCGTACCTATTTCTAGATGATGAGTCTAGAGAAAGGCATTTAGAGGAGCCTTTTCATTCAAATATCTAGTGTGAGGTCACCCCGTTTATGTTGAAGACGTGTCTCGAGGTGCTAGAGAGAGAAGAGGTTATTTAGATGACGTTGTCCATAACTGGATCATCACGAGAGGGGAGTCCTTAGGATTCCTCATGAAGTATAGTTCTGTTTTGAGGTTCCCATTTTTCAGGATATAAGAGTTTTCAGTCAACCGGGGCAAGTCCCATACCTCATCTTATCATTTCTTTGAGGGTGGAGACTCTCAGACTTATGCCAAGGGATAAGACACATGTTTTTCTTGTGGAGGGTAAGGTCATCAATGGAAAGAGTGACAAACCATTTTGAGAAGTTAGCATGTGCCAAATGTTCTCATTCATGTTCCACCATTAAGACTGTTTTAACTAAGGCAGCAGCATCCGGGTGCTCCAGTTTGGAATCAGCGGAGAGGAGATGGGGCAGGAAAAGGATAGGCTCCAGACACTCCTCATACTCAGAGATAAGAGAAAGACCATGGAGGTGGTCATCAGTAGGGTCAGAGAGTTCATGGAGTTGTTTGTGGTTGGCTTCATGCCCTATCATTGATAGCGTCAGGAAAGTCAGACGTCGTTCGAGGTACCCTTTACTTATTTACTACCTAAGTTCATGCTTTGTTTGATTCAGAAGTGAAGAACTCCTTTATATCACTGACCATCATCCATACATTGGGACTTGAGGTAGAGAGGCTTTCAGTTCCCGTGGCATGGACTATTCCAGTTAGAAGTTGAGCTCATTTTTATAAAGTATGTAGAGACTGTGAGCTAGTGTTGGGGTAGCATCACTCTTGGGAAGAATTCCTATGTTTTCAGATAGAGCCATATGACATCATCCTCTACATGGATTGGTTGTATTCATTGTAGGCTATCATGGATTTCTTCAGAAGGAAGTTTGTGTTTTATGATGTCGATGGAGATCCAGCAGTGCTTTTTGGTGAGAGAAACCCTCAGATGGGTCAGAGGCGTGTTCCATCCTCATCATCATTGAGGGCTGAGTGGATGTCGAGTTTGTTGGAGGTTCAACAATTAGTGTTTCTCAGGGTTGTAGAAGAGTATCTCAATGTCTTTCTAGGGGAGTTTGTAGCATTACCCCATCGATGATAGATCGAGTTTGGGGTTGAGCTACAACTAGGAGTTTCACCTATCTCGATGTCTCCATATAGGATGTCACCTTATGAGTTGTGAGATCTATGAGTATAGCTAGTTGATCTATTTCAGCACGGTTTTGTTCTGTAACACCCCAAGCTTCCATGGTACGTTTCCCTTCGAATAATGCAATAGCGTGTGTTGTACGCAACCTCAAGCTCTAACACACACCACAACTAATTAAACTAGCCGTTGTGAATAGTAATACCTACTTTTTGAAATTTTATAAATTTTATTTATCAAAATGGACTTCATTTTTGGATTCAGAATATCGAAATTAGCCTATGTTGAATTTTTTGTATTTTTCTGAGAACTTCTAATTTTTTATGAATAGTGAAAAATACTTAAAAACAACTTTTTTAATAAAAATAATTTATAGTGATGAATTATACTATTTAGTGGTTTTAAAGTATAATTAGAATATATTTTTACCATTTTATCCAATGGTGGTCATTAGAATTAATTTAACATTGAAAATGGACATAAACAATTGCCAATCTTTTGATATAAATTGTTTCTTAAAAACACGCTATTTGTTGTGACAGCGGGAATTAATTATAAAATTAATTAATGAAAATTATATGTTTGGAATTTTGTAAAATAGACATCATTTTTGAATTCGGAATATCAATTATATCTTAGGGTGAAATTTTGGCATTGTTCTGAAAAACTTCAATTTTTGATGAATAGTGAAACCACTAAGTGGTAGTTAAATAACTGATTTTTCGTTTAAATAAAATATTACCACTTCTGTGATTTGATTTTCAAAAATCCAACATACATGGTTGTCATTAATATGTAAAATGTTGTTGAATGAGATTAAAATAATTTTTGGTGAATAGTAACTTTTAAGTTCTTAATCGCGATTAGAGGTAATTAGTGTAGTTTAAGGTAAAAATAATGTTTTAATAATGTGAGATGAGCTTGACACATGTCCTACCCTCATTGGATGTGCCATGGCCGACCAAGACAATCCATGGGTCAACTTGGGGACCCCATGGAGCCACTTTAGTTGGAAAATGACATAAATACCTTTTATTTAATGTTAAAGTAAAAAATGACACAAACATGAAATGTTTTACTAAAACAATTTTTATATGGGGTTATACAAGTCATAATTTTGACTATAAATAGTCATTGGAAAGATAAAAATATTTCCTACATCATAGTAGTTTTTTTAGAATTTTTAGACCTTAAATAAATTAAATTATTTATGACATCATGATGATGCAGCGATGACCTCATTATTTAACGATTTAAATAAAATGAGAAGATAATGAAAAATACAAGGCTTACACTTGTCCAAAGCCTATTGGATGAGGAGATTTCGAACCCTTATCACCTTAGCCACGAATTGTATAAGTGTGGGAACTTTAGAATCCGAAAATCATTGTATAATAATGTAACATTTCAATCTTTCCAAAAGAGCCCCTCCTCTCCTCTTATAAAAGGCCCCCACCTCTACCACCTTATTCACACTTTCAAGCCTTTTGGTTCAGCCAACCTCTGCCCAAATACTCTCCCAACTTCTCTCCCTTCATTCTAGAAGCTTTACTTTAGTCAGAAAGCCATCCCAAGGAGTCCTTTTGATCAAATCAAAAGGAAGAACCCGAAGAAGAGGTAACATTTTCATCACCCTCTTTCAAGTTTCTTTCTTCTTCCACTCCCTCTTTGTTTATTATTTCAATTATAAAATTATAACTCCAGTATCTTCTATATACTTTGATGTTATTATAAATATGGAACAACCATATTCAGTATTCTACCCATCATTTGAATGACATTTCACCATACGTGCGTACGCACGGCTTACCGTCTCCACGTCGTGGTGTAATTGTTATTCAATATATTATTATTTAGATGGGTATAATAATGATATTTAATTCATGTAAATAATAAATATAACATGATAATGATTCTGTATATATGATATACTATCCAATTATATATTATTTTAATATCAAAATAATGATATTGTCGCTCGTGCGTACGTACGGACTACCGTCTCCACGAACGCGATGAGATTCATTCTCCGTCGTATCCATTCAACTATAATTATCATTTGATGATTTAAAAATAATGTTTAAGGACATGATATCATTCTGGATATGAATAAGATACAACCTATCCATGAAAAACACGACTTATGTAACAAAACATATAAAAGAAAATGAGTAAGTTAACACCCGAAACAACGATAAATCTAAGATATTGTTAACAAAGCAATGTTAAAAGATCATATATGATATCATATGAATGTATATGATTATTGTATAATTTAATAACAATTATTTCACCATTATACAGGAGGTTAACCTACCCCAACCAAGGAAAAGTACAAGGTAAGGGTTTACTTCACAACCTCTTCATTATCCAAGGTTGTTTATACATAATTATCTACTGGGACCTCGTTATCATCCACATTCATGTTTCTTAAAAATGTCTTTCAAAACATTTTTACTATTAAATGGAAAATGTGTTAAAGTCATTTATACCCTTATACATTTTTGAATGGAATCTTACCGTCGTTTTCCAAACAATGTACTTTTTGACCTCTTTGACAAATTTAAGGTAAGAATGTTTTTTTTAACTTATACGGCGGGTGTGGCTATTTTCCGCCATTATAACTTCGTCGAAGCTTCCCTAACAAGCTTATAAGAATATCTTCAAAGTAAATGTATTATTTTATAATTATGGGACTTTTAAATGATTTCAAAAAGGAGAGATATTACTCTCAAAAAGCTTTGATTTCATCCATGTCAACATCCTTTGATGGGTTTTAAGTTTAATTGAAGTTGATTTACGATACAAAACTTCCATTGAACATTTTGTGAAATATTTGACTGTGGATGTGTTATTTTTATACCATCCATAGTTTATGAAGAAATTGTTGACATTTCGTATGCTAGTTTTAATACGAATATTTATGTTATGTTTAAACCTATTCATATGAGGAATGTATTGGACTTAATAAGTGACGGGTGGAGCCCGCTATAGCTCCTCGATGCATCGGTAGGTCTCATGAGACAACTAGATGTGGAATTGGCCGAGGCCCTTTCCCAATTTGATTTGTGGTTTTGGCCGAGGCCTTAATCATTTTAGACGTCTTGGCCGAGGCCTTGAAAAAGTGTTTCAGAATGTCTGGCATTATAGATTCCCTCATTATGAAAGTGGTTATTGATATTTCACGTGATTATTCGTCTAGTAGAATATCCATGTGAGTAAGTAATGGCATTATTTTATTTTACTTTTGCCATATTATGCTGAAGTTTAAGTTCAATAAGGCTTTTGTTTTAGTTATACATTTCCTTAATTGCTTATGTTTTCTTATGAAAGTTTCCGCTATATTGTTATCCTTACGGAGCATTTGAGCTCACCCCTTTCAATGTTTTATTTTTCCCAGGATGTGAAGAAGTGTATTATGACTGACTTGCAAGAATAGTCAGGGAGGATATGAGTGTGGACTAGGGAGACCATGTTATTGTAGTTTTCATTTTTATGATGTAACGTAATGTTTATGAATGTATCTAGTGTTTCCAAGGCTACTAAACTAATCGGTCTTTTGAGACTTGATCTTTTGTGATCATGCCAATGTTATGAAGTAATGCACCAACTCTGGGTAGCTGGGGTTGGGGCGTTACATGTTCGGCCAAGTGTGTCACCTTAGGGTGCACCACTTTTGTTTATGAAGAAGGCTGATGGAAGTTTTCAGCTTTGTATCGATTATCGTCGCTTGAATAAAGTGATAGTGAAGAACCATTATCCTCTTTTGCATATTGATGATTTATTCGATCAATTGAAAGGAGAAAGTTGGTTCTCAAAAATTGATTTGCACTCGAGATATCATCAGATTTGGGTGGAGGAAGAAGAAATTAAAAAGACTAATTTTCATTGTCATCATGGAAATTATGAGTTCATTATGATGTTGTTCAGTGTGACGAATAACCCTCTTTGTTCATGGGGTTGATGAGAGTGATGTTTAGATAATTCTTGGATAATTTCATGGGGGTTTTTATCGATGAAATCTTTGTGTACTCCACATCTGAGGAGGAACATGTAGAGCATCTGCATATCATTTTGGGAGTTCTTTGCTATGAGAATTTGTTTGGGAAGCTGTTGAAGTGTAAGTTATGGTCTTGTGAAGTCCATTTATTGGGGCATGTGGTATCCCGATGGGGAGTATCTATGGTTCCTTCAAAAGATAGAGGCGGTTGTTTCTTCGGTGGACCCCAAGATAGTGGTAGAGGTACGAAGTTTCCTTGGTCTCATAGGATATTACAGGAGGTTTGTAGTCAATTTCTCTTGGTTTGTGAATCCTCTGACAACCTTGACCTAGAAGGATTAGACATTTTTATGGACTAAATAGTGTTAGACAACTTTTTAGTACCTAAATGAGAAGTTGGTTAGTGCTATAGTTCTTTGTTTTCCAGCTGAGGGAGTTAGGTTTGAGGTTTTTTGTGATGTTTTGCATCTTGGTCTGGGCTATGTTCTGATGTGGTAGAAATCAGTTGTTTCTTATGAGCCTCAACGATTATTTCCCAATGGGTGTAACTATGTCACCCATGATCTCAAGTTGGTAAGAGTGGTGTTTTGTTTTCTTTGAAGTTGTGGTGACATTACCTCATCAGTGGCCCTTTTTTGGTTTTTACTGACCATAAGAGCATCAGGTATGTCTTCTCCCAGTGTGACTTGAACTTACTTCGGTGTCGTTGGATTGAATTTTTGCAGGATTACAACTTTGATATTTCGTATATTCTAGAAAAAAGGAAATGTTATAGCTGATGCACTGAGCAAGAAGTCGCGTAGTGATGTCGTACGTGAATCAAGGGTTTCCGGAAGAGTGATGGGGGAACTCTCAGCGATGCATCTAGATATGGGAGAGGTTGGGGTAGAGGTTTTATTTTCCATATCACAGTACAATCTTCTTTGGTGTAGTAGTTGGAGGAGTCCCGATTGGGGGATTCTGAGGTGGAGGTCTATAGGGATCAAGTTGCTTTTGGTGATTCCCTTGATATTTGTTCTGAGGATTGATAGTATCAGGTTTTGTTTTAGGGGAAGTATTTTCATTCCTTCTAAAATGCATGAGATGGTTCTCCATGAGTTCCATAGTTCAAATTTGGTTGTACATCTTCTTGTGAAAAATATTTACCAAGCATTGAGAGTTCAGTTTTTGTGGCTTGAGTTAAAGTGTTCAATTGAAAAGTTTGTTTCTTGATGTTTGGTCTGCTAAGAGCTGAAAGTCGAGCACCGTATTCTTAGTGGTTTTCTCCAGTCATTAGATGTTTCCCAGTGGAAGTGGGAGAACATCTCAATAGACTTTGTTACTAGTTTTACCTCAATAGCAGGGAGGCTATGATGTTATATGGTTGATAGTGGATCGTTTGATAAAATTATCCCACTCTATAGCGATTAGGGAGTAGAGCTCAGTGGAGGTTCCATCAAGGCAATATCTGGAGGATGTGGTGTGACTCCACAAAGTCCCTAGGATGATCATTTTTTTATCAAGATCCTCTAGATGTGGAGAGTTCTTCAGCATGATTTTGGTTCTCAATTATGCCTAAGCACTAATTTTTTTTCATATATGGATGGTCAGACAGATCGGGTCATCTATACTCTTGAAGATGTGTTGTACTCTTGTGCCCTAAATTTTGGAGGTTCATGGATGAGGCACATGCCTTTGGTTGAGTTTTCTAACAATAATAGTTTTCACTCCACCATTGGTATGGCGCTGTTTGAAGATTTGGGATACCGACCTTGTCGTTCTCCGTTGTGCTAGACTGGAGTCGGAGAGACACTAATTCTCATGCTGGAACTAGTACAGAGTACAATAGATACGGTTCATGTAATTCATGAGAGGATGAAGGTGGTGCAAGATCGTTAGAAATCCTAAACTTGTCATAGGAGGAGACCTATGGAGTTCGGAGTTGGAGATCATGTGTTCCTGAAGGTGACTCCTCATCTTGGGTAGCAATGTTTTGGTCGTGGGAGTAATCTTTCTCCCCGGTTTTTGGGTCTTTCGAGGTGTTGTCTTGTGTTGGAGTCATGGAATATCATATAGCACTTCCCCCCCCCCCCCCACACACAGATGAGCAGGATACATGATGTTTTTCACGTGTTGTAGCTCCATCGTTATCTTTATTATGACTCTCATTTCATCGGTCAGGGAGATATCAATTTTGACGATGATGCAACCTTCGAGAAGCAGGTTTTGGAAATCCAAGACTCCCAAGAGTATGTGTTGGTCGGGCGTGCTATTCCCTGGGTTTGTGTCTTGTGGCAGTACAATGGCGTGGAGGAGAGTACCTAGGAACATGTGTCAGAGATGCACACTCAGTACCCCAAGTTGTTTGATGTTTAGTTCCTATCTTGTAACATTGTTCTCTTGTGAATGTTGATCTTTCTGGTTTATGAGATGGTTTCCTCTTGTTTCTTATTGTGGATTTACTCTCGTTTGATTAGTATCTCCCCCGAGAGAGTGTTTAGGAGCTGGTTGTGGTTGTTGTGTGGTTTTTTAATTGTTCCTTTGATTAGGTGATAGAACATATGAGATGGTGAGATCCTTGAGAGGTATCTCACGAGGGAAATATTTGAATGATCCTTTTTCATTTCTTTCTGGTTTTTTTGGATTCTCAAGGAAAAGAATGGTTTGATAGGTATCTAACGTAAAAGACTAGATCCATGTGGACTAACCCTTTGCATGTTTCTAAGGCTCAGGGTGCTCAGAGGAGGCTTGGAAGTGGTTTGGAAGGGTTTGGATGAAAAATTCTGGAAGCAGGGTGAATACACAATGTGTAAAGCTTACACACCGTGTAAGTGTGGTTCATGGCTTGTTAAGGGTGGTTCACGGGATGTTACACGATGTGTGTATTTTTGGGGTTAAATAATAAAAAGCAATGCGTTTTTCGACAAGATCTAACCCCCGACATTTACATGATGTGTAAATGGTTTACACGACGTGTAAATCTCACACGTAGCGCTTTTATAAATTTTTTCAACCACTCAGGTTTCTCAAACCTAATGGATGCTCTCGTTTTCCAACATTCAGCGACTCCTCCCTTCAGTATTTTGAGATCCCTTCGACGGGAATCAATCATTGGGCTTTTCTCTTTGATTCGTGGTGACCCGAGTTAATCCAAGGTGTACTCCTTTGTTTTCTAGCGATTTCTCCCGATTTGATCTTATATCATTTATTTATTATTATAATGTGATGGAGGATGATGTTACATGTTTCTAATGGGGGTTTCATGGTTATTGTTGGTGTGGTTGTGTCGCGGTCTCCTCGGAGGGATGCAGTTATTGCAGGAGAGGTGATCGGAGATCCATAACATGGTCTGTTCTCATGCGAAGAAAGTTGACATCTTTTGAGGTAAGGTTTGTAATCCGATGGTTAATGTAATTTTATGATAATCAAATTGATGCAATGCACATGTTTAATTGAAACCGATCTTCCATATGATTAATGGAATTGATAGAAAATGTGAAGCATGTTTATGCTTGATGATAATAATTGAAAATTCGTGTTAATTAGGAATTATACTTCTCTTGGTTTTTTGAAACCAGAATAAATTCTAAGAGCATGTTTTTTCTTTGATAGCTTTTTATAGCTTGATGCCTTATATTTATCAAAGTTGGAACCTCTTGATAAATGAATCAGTTAATTCAAGATGGAATAAGAATCGGTTGTGTGATTAAGAAAATTTTCTAGGTCCTGAGTTGCCTATTTTCTTTAGAAGGTCAAGTGCCTTGTTTTGGAGCCATGAGAGCTCGTTTTCATATGGAGGCGGAATGCCTTGTTTTGAGGGCCTAGTTTCCATGTTGATTATTCTTGTTTGTTTCATGCTACTTTTTGATGTTCTTTGGATATGTGCCTTGTGATATGAGTTTGGTATGGATGATCCTGGAGGGTTGTGTGTGATAGGGGCAGAGAGTCCCAGATGTGATGTGAGTCTGGAATGGCTGAACCTGGGATGTTTGTTGTGATATGTGTGTGGGGAGACCCGGATGATGTGGCAGCAGATGATGCATGTGTTGGCGAGATGCATCGGTATACGCATGTGGGTGTTGGGGGTGGCACTGGAGGTGATGGAACAGGATAAAGTTGGGTTTACCCATTAATGAGATGTTGAGAGCTTTTATGCTCACTTTTGAATCTATTTAATGGTTGATGTTCGGGTTACTGGTTTTATCTGCATTCCATTCCCTACTGCTTGAGGTAGCTGGAGGTTCTTGGTTTCATGTTTCCTCTTAGTGGTAGCATAAGATAGTTTTCCTAGAGTGCCTGGATATAGAACGATGCTATTAATAAATAAATGTTTAACCCACAGGTTTGATTGATGATGGAATGAAAATGCTAAAAGATGTTAATATTGATAAACCATCGACTTGGTTTGGATTATTCCTGGAGGTCATGGACATTACTCTAATATTTAACGTAATGTATTGCAATGTAATGTACTGGGGAATACTATTAATGGTTAATTAATCAATAATGAATTAATTAATTGGAATAAATGGTTTAAAAAAGAAAAGAAGAAATTAATTTAGCTCTTTTATTTGATTATATTCTTATAGGATATCTGATCTTAGTAGTGGAAGTCGGGAGTCTGAGGGATGTTAGCTACAGTTGAGTCTAAGACTAGGTTATTCCCATAGTGTGGTTGTGAGATATATTATATCATATATATTATTGGATTTCATACACTTTCTCACCCATATCATTTAGGGAAACTGATACCCATTGGCTTTTGGGAGGGTGTTTTCCCCAACATCCCGATGGGAGGATGGATGACTAACTATACCCTCTGGTCTCACTCTCTTCTCTTGAGAGTTACTTGTGCAGGTCTGCATGACGGTTAGTTTTTCCATATATGTTTTTAGAGGGTGGTGATGGCTTGTAGTAATTTCACACACATGTATTACTAGATATAGTTTCCAAAGGATTATTATAGGTATGATGGTTATAGGATCTAATGGATTGAGGTACTTATTTGATGTATGAGATGTAATGGCTTGAGGTATAATACATGATGTTTGATATATGACATACGAGTTGTGGTGGTGCCCAAAAACTACTTGGTTACTATATATGGATATGTGGATGGGATGATGTGGTTAAGTGATGCACGAGGTATATGTAGTTTTCCTTTTAGTTGTTTAGTATTGTATGAAATTTCATGTTTTAACATAGGTTTTATTTAATATATATATTTCTAAGTAATTATTGGTTTTTGTATCCTTTTTATCTCTATCTTCTGCATGTTTCTCTTAGAGGGTAATTCCTCTCAAATGCATGTTTATGATACCCTCGGTGCTAGTCGCCTACCCTGGGCCAACTGGAGGTGAGACTCAGACAGTCCCCATCTCTCCCCCTCATTGTAGTATCTTTGTGAGGGGGGGGGGGGGGTCATGACAATTGGTATTGTTGAATACGATAGGCTGAATCATAATCAATCATATTTTACCATTAAGCGTTGTATCGTAATTACTCTACGATCCCTTGTTATTTTAGAAACCCTAAATTAAGTCATATCCTACAATATCACATATCGTATGATATGACGCAGAAAAAATTCTCGAGTTCTCATAATATCGTACCATACGATGTCTTCCAGCTGTACACTACGACTAAACAAAACAGAAGAAACCCTATGTGTTGTACATTATGATATCAACATATATGAATTATGATATGTATTTCATAAAAAACCAGTAGATTAAACATGGTTAATTATTTAAGAACATGACTTTGATACCACTAATGGGTTATAGGGGATCACCCTATGATCTATAGCAACAGAAACAACCCATAACACGGCCCAATCTATCTTCAAGAATTCAAACATGCAAAAATAAACAATGAACAATGTACCTGAAATGCAATAACAATAACCTCCATCATCTTTCTTATAAGGAGAATTCATGATGAAAATCACGAAGAAGCAAATGAATGCTTCTTGCCTTTGTGAGATTACACCATCCCTTGAATCCTAGTTCATAAATTAATGATTCTCATATGATCGAAGGGGTGCTACGCCTTCACTATAGAGTGATGGATGAGGCTATAGGGAAATAGATTTCATATAAATCTTTGGGTGAAGTTGACTATTTTCACCACATTCACTTACTTCACTTCCCCTCACCCAACGGGAGAGATAAAATCCATTTATATAGCCATCCCTAATGCTCCTCCTTAAATGATAAATGCATCAAGAATATGTAACGAATCAGATGAATTACTACCCATTGGAGGATCCATTAAACCCATTCAATAAACATGAAAGTTGTGTTTAATCTATTCATAATGGACTGGACCGAAGGAAAACATACAGGAGAATCATCACAGGTGCATGCATCCCATGCATGAAAATCATAAGCCAATTGTAGCTTATGATATAGGTAATATAAGAATCTTGTGCTTCTTTTATGATACACACATAACGTAAGGTGTGATATGCATCACATGCATATCACCCCATACAATTCAGACAACTGTAAGATATGTTTTAGCCTGATTTTAGCGCATATCCAATATAATATACATCACATGTATATTAAATTCCTAATTATTGAATCTCATGAAATCTTTATTATCTCATGTTTTATTCCATTATAGATGCATGTGTCTAACGATTTAACTTTTCAGTCTCTATTTCATTCATCAAATTAATATGTTCACACCACGTTAATATGAAACACTTTACACAACCCACAATTCATGTAATCTTCCAAAAAAATAGAGGTTAAACATATTCACACATATCCAAATGCATCATATGCACATGGTGCATGAACTTTTCATGTAAGGTTTAGAATTATATGAAATTAATAATCCTCACATTGGTAAACATCGAGCCACATATAGCTAACCCCAACCTTTCTAAAACAAGGCAAAAGTCTCCAGACCAATGGGAAGTCTTATCCAAAGTTACTCTACCAAGTGATACTTTACCCAAGAGATTCTAATTCATCATAAATATAATACATAGTATATATAAACTATATTAAACAACTAAATTCAAGCTAATAACTTTATTAAACAAATGATGTCAAGACATATAAAAACTAAATCATATGTCATCATACCGCATGTAATGCTAGACATGAAAAATTATAAGAAGCAGTTTATCACATAAATTAAAACATACATAAAATTCACATTTCATAAACAATTTATAGACATGGATATTAAAAAGGAATAAACAAATAAATAAACATTTTATTTATTTTCCAAACATGAGATATAAATATTAACATTTAATATTTAACTTAGGAATGAAAATCTCCCAGTAGCAATTCCTAACATTTATTTTTTATAAACAATTTATAAACTATAAGCAAACAAGCGAAAATATTAAATTTATTTATTTTAGGATTGAATTGTATTTTACGAAAATATGGGTACTATCAATCATAATCCGCAATTGATATAGGTGATTACAATAAGAATTGTCGTAAGGTGCATGTCGTATTTGACAATATATACTATATCATCATTATGAAACGATGCTCTTTTTTTGTAACACGAAACTGCGGTTTATGTTATCGTATAACCTACGTTGCATCACCACCGCAAATTAAATTATCTCATAACGTAATGTAAGCAACCCCGGCATGGGTTATGTTATCGCATAACATAACATTAGGGACCTAATGCAAACTACATTATTTCATAATGTAATACCAAGGTCTTTGTTGAGATTATGTTATAACATAACGTAATTTTAAACAAAATCAACACACATTACGTTATCATATAACATAATTTCAAGCAGAGGCACCACAAATTAGGTTTTCCTATGACGTAATGTTGGGCAACAAACTTCAACAATCCAACAGCTGACACTCATACACACTATATCATACACTATGATATGACCTCAAGAAGATTATGATATACATGATCTTTATGAAAATAGTAAATGAACATGTTGATTCCTTGATGAATGTGGTTATACTACCACTGATGAGTTTTGGAGGATTATTATATGATCAATGCAATGAAAGAATCCCATAAGTGTTTGATCTATCATCAACAGAACCAACAAGTAATATGAACATAAATAAAACTAGCATACATGAAATATGATGAACACATTTTTAGTGATCAATAGAGTACGCTTAATTGAGATCATCGAGTGACAACAAAATTATTATCACCTCCACAAGTCGTACACTAGCCACTAGGATCTTCATATGCTACGAGATGACCCCCAAACATCAAAGGTGTGCTAGCACCTTCTCTGCGAAGATGAATGGTGAACTGACCCAAAGAGAGTCTCGATTATGGTTTGCAAGCGTCACACTCTTCCAACAGGGGGATCAGATCCATTTATATAGGCTCCATTCATTTAATTAAGGTAGTTGGCCATCAGTTGTTATCGCATGGCATCCCTTAAACGTTACACATGACGCATACGCATTGGAATCTCATAATCATTTGAAATTTTCAAATGATTATGTGTAATCATAAATGAATCAACCTTTTGATTAATAATCAAAGGCAAACCGTGTGGTAGATGTGATGATAACCATGCACTCAATATCAAATATATCATATTATGCATGAGACAACGTGTAATATCTCGCCCCTCCTCATTGGCTTGAGAATGCAGAGGAACATTACTTGTCTTTTATAGACATCCTCGAGACGATAAAGGCTGACAATAAATGTCAAGAGATTCATTTATAATTGGGGGATGATTTTCCCTTTGAAAATAAAACAACCAACCAAACATGCCATAAGAAAATAAACCACTATATGATGCATGATATCAAAGAAAGACAACTCAATTATACTAACAAAACTCAAAGAAAACAATAACTTAAAGACAACCATAACCCCAAAGCTCCAACGTGCTCCAAGATCCACTCTACAAAACATCCCAAGTACCACTAAGCACCACTAGAGAAGTGTAATACATTACCTTTGCCCATATCCCGATAAACAATATTGGAAAAAGTACCAAAGTGTCAAAGAAAGGGTGAGTAATGAAACTTAGTAAGATTCCCCCAAATGACTTCCCTAATCACACCATTAGGATAGAAAATGTTAGCACATTTATATAAAACCATTTATATAAAAAAATTTATATAAAACATTTAAAACAATTTATCTCAAAACCAAATCCATTTCTAAGAAAAATAGTTTTCCAAACCAAAACTGTTTTCCATGAAAAGAAACCAAGCATGTTCTTCAAAACCATTTCACAAACCATTTCACATATCCCATTCCAATCCACAAACCCACACATCCACACATACATTTTTCATTATGATAGTTTCATACTCATGAACGGCTTTCATCGATCTACCAAGTCATCACAAGGTAATTAAATATCATGTTCCATTACACCTTTGGCACCGAGCATAATGACATATTTCAACCCGGCCTCATAATACAATATGAACAAACACCACCAAGTATGCCCAACAACCATGCTAATACAATCATGCCAAAACCATTTCAATGTTAAAACCCTTTCAATAAAATAAATTTTTTATTGAAACCCTTTTTCCATAAATAGGACCAAGTAAATATTTTAAAATCAACATTTTAAAATCATTTATCAAATCACTTTTCACAACAATTCCACAATTTCACACAAATCTATAAATCATCACTAAAGAAGGTTTCTACCATACTTTGCACACAAATTTCACAATAAATTTCAATCAATTTGAAAATAAGCCTTCATATTCTAAATAGAAAAGTCAAGAGTGAAGCCACCTACCTTGGAAATTTGGTGAAAATGATAAACGTCACTAAAAATATCCACGAAACTGGGTCAAATCTTCAAAAACCCACCTTAGATCTTTTTACCTAACAATAAAGCCAAATATAGTCATATCTGGAATCAAAAATAATACATCTATCTATAACAAAACTAGATCTAAGAAACTGAGAGAGGGGGAGAAATATATCTATGGAAAATCAAGAATAACTACGAAGAATGATGACTTACTATGAGAATCCAACTTCAATGCACTAAGATAAGTATTTGGATCACCTTTGGGTCACTGTGAGAAGCCTCCATAGCCTTTGAGATGAAGAAATATCAAGCTAGGGTCGATTTGGGGGAAAATGAGGGGTTAAAACAAAATTCCGACCTAGATCCACTTGTGTGGATCTAGTTTTTAAATCGTGCATAGTTAGCCACACTGTTAGGATAATCGTGTGCAAACCATGCATCAGACACTACCTCAAGGATGAGTCGCGCACGGTTGGCTCGAACGGTTAGAAAAACGTGTGTCAACCGTGAAAAATCTCACTGTATAAAAAAAGAACAGTTTCTCCTAAGATGTCACACAGTTTGGACAAACCGTGTGTTGCTCGCGCGCCTTCCCGTCAGCCCCTGTCTCAAAATGCACAGTTTCCTGTAGTTGTTGCACGGTTTTTCCAAATCGTGCACCAACCGTGCACCATTAGAAAAGCCCCCCAAAATATTCTAAACTCTCCCAAACTTCCCACAAACACTTTATGTACTTAAAAAGCATAATGAAAGGGTTACTTACTTGAAACTAGGGGTGCTACATTCTCCCCACCATTGGATTTTCCATACCCAGAATGAAGAAAACCATCATTGCTCTGAAAGAGACATTGTTCATTCATTTCCTTCTCTCATTCCCAAGTCTCTTCCTGAATCTGACCATATTGCCACAAAAACCGCACTAGACCTATGCTTTTTCCACACAGGACTTTCTATTTGTTGAAATAGTGGGTGCCCTAGACCCAACTATTTAGTACTTTTGATTACCGTATAATGTGTACAGTTAGATATGGATGATGATTTCTTACCATTATAGTGCAGACTTTTCTGTGTCCACTATAATAATGGTAACGTCCAAAGGTTAGTTGTCGTGTCGAGAGGTTATAGCAGATCCTAGTCTATAATGAGAACCTCAAGATACAATGAAATTGACCTTAGATATATGTTCTATAGTCTAGATACATCTTACTGACTGGACAGAGTAGATGTCTGACTATCAGGTGTTGGGGGCTCATAAGCATTGAGACTTATTCTCATGAAGTTCGCACTTGGTGATCTCTAGTAGTGAGATCATGAGGATAGACCCACCGATAGGAACACCACATGTTTTGAGTGTCATTGGTTGTTCCTGTCTATGGACATGTGTATTGGTCTCCTGACTTGAGACCATTACCAATGTATATCATTTAATTACTTACTTTGATGCAAGGCGAAAACCATGGCAGTAATGTCGTGGCGAGGTAGTTTGTGTCAGGTGCGTCATTAGTGGTATGACATTGGTTGAATGGTCAAGAAAGGATTTGTCGCTTCCAAGTTTAGGAAGTTATGTATCTCAGGCCTGGTTGATTAGGATGGTGCCTCCTTCATAAGTCTTTGGCCCAACCAGTAAAAAGGAGAATCCATCCGGATAGATCAACAAATAATAATGCAAGATAAGGATGATGACACAAGAGTGCGTCCGACTTTATGAGATATCAAATGTCAAAGAGACTATAGTACACAGTCAATGTTTGTAGGATGGTAGTCGTTGCTATGACTATCCTTATCTCTTTAGGGGCCATGACGGGTTGTTAGACCCCGCTCATGGTCTGTAAATTTTATTCACTGCTATCGAGATAAGGGCCTAGAGGGTCACACACAACAGCGTATTCAAGAATCCTCCCTATTCAGTTGAATTGGTAATTAGACATAATGGGCCCCGCCACGGGGTCCGTGTGTTTTCCAAGTTGTCGATCACCAAATGAATTAAATAGATTCATTAATATTCAAGTTACGAATATTTGGGATTGGATTTATTTAATGTATTTACGAGTTTAGTAAATAAGAGAAAAATATTAATCGAACGAATATTATTTTGATATTCAAGGTTCGTTTAATATTCAGTGGGACAGCGAGTCGAGCTAAATGGCTCGGATTTTATCACATAATATGTTTTATATATATTACAAGCATGTGATAAAATTAATAAATAAAATTGACGCAGTTTTAAGTCATCATAATTATTTATTTAGAGAACGTTGAAATATACGGGGGCCGGGGAACCCAACTGGGTATTTCTCAACGTGTCTATAAATAAGAGAGGAGCCTCTCTCTCCTTAGTGTGCACATCACTATTCATTCGTTTATGGAATGAAATTTGAGAGTCTCTTTCTCCTCCCACTTCCTAAAGAGAGAAGCTGAATATCCAAGAGCTCGGATCAAGTTTCTCCACACGCATCGTAAGATCGACAATGCGGTGATCGTCGGGACATCGAAGATATCGTTGAATCACCACGCTAGCACCCGGAGTTCGACGATCGGCATTCCCACGGATTTTTGAGGTGCGTGTGGACGATCTAGAGGGATCCTGCTTTGGATCCTTCGTGCAACGATCGTCATCGACAAGTAGCGGTAGACAACGTCTTCAGATATGCAACGAGTATGTTTTCGTTTTATTTTTGTGCTCTTAATGATCTACGCGAGATCCTCGGACTTCTCCGGGGCTCGGATCGTCGGCGACGACAAGTACCGTCGTTGCGCTGACGAAAATTTTAAAATCCCCCGCCCACCGGATTCTGCTGCGGGCCCCTGAAACCCAACACTCTTGTGTATCCAAAATCTACATTAGGATATGCACCAACGAAGCATCCGGCTCTGGGTCAACATGATCTCATCGAATCACATGGTAAGGATTAGGATGATACTTTTTCAACTAATATACATGAAACACATTATAAACAGCACTGATTTGTCATAGATTAAAATGCATCTTGAAATCTTTGTCGGACCAGCAACGCTCATGTCTTGAGTTGTCATAGATTAAAATCATATTCATTGTCGAATTTATTGATTTCATACTTATTAGATGGCATTAGTGTTTACATGAGGCGTACTTAGTAGATGTCATTAGTGTATACATGAGGCTTTGATACCAATTGTCAAAGATAACATTAATCGTGTGCTCTCATGCAATGATCAAGGATAGAGCTAACAGTGGGTACATAATTATCAGGTACTTGGTCTTACCGGACCCAATTAAATCAGTTTGGGGTACCTGATAATCATTTTCGGGCAATGTTCAGGTTCCATAGAGACTACCCAATTATTAATCGGGTAGGGTTCGAGTATTGGTGATAGAATATCCAAAAACCCGAACTCATTTCTTTTATTTAATATTTTACTATTTTTTGTAATACCTTGGACCAACCAGCTGAAGAAGGCCAGACAACTGAGAGGCTACAGTGACACGGCACATAACAGAGGGGGGAGGGGCCCCCGGACACGGTGGGCTTCAAAATGGGCTGGGTGTGCCGAGGCTTATAAAGCCCCATGTGCCCGATGTTGTCTACGATATGGAATAACGCCCGTTCTGTGAACACTATCCACATCAGAGATAGTGTCGAGCGTCCAGCCTTTATAAGCCTCTACGCGCCCTGCCCCTTTTGAAGCCCTCCGCGCCGGAGACACCCCCTCCCCCCCCCCCCCGCTGCATGGCGCACCGCTACAAGTTCTTTGCCAACGCCTTTAGCTACACATATCAAAAGTTTTAAAATAATAAAGTAAAATAAACAAGTTTGGATATTTAAACCAATATCATTTTATTAATTATATTCAAAATAGGGTAATAAATAAGCAGATATAAATGATTTAATGTTCAAGTGAAGTTAGTTATAATATAATCGGGTTTGGGTTCAGGTACCCAAAAATTAGTGGGTACTCGACCCGTTGTAATCCATAGCCAAGGATACTGTATACACGACTGATTTCCAACATGTTCACAAAGTCGAGATTCTTAAGTCGAAAAATAACAGAAGAGTTGAAGCGATAACGATTCAAAACGAGCAGAAAAAAAGTTAAGGAAAACCATTAAAAAACAACATAGATTTAACGTGGTTCAGGCCGATTTTTCCTTGTATCCACGACAAGAACACCACCCTACCTAGATTTTATTAATGTTCAAACAAAAAGTTAGTACAAGAGAAGTAATGAATAACAAACAACAAACTTAAAGAACACAAACAACAGAGGCAATATTACTAGTTGGTCTTACCACTAGTTCGAAGATGCTATCACCCAGCTTCAAAATCTAGAAATCGCCAATGGAACATAACAACGAGCCCCTCGCAGGTATCAGCTTCAAATCTCCACAGGACTCGAGCTTCGGGATGAGCTTGGCACGATGAATGCAAGGCTATAGGTATATGGCCCTAGCCTTAAACCTTACTTAATCTTGAGTTACTTCAAGAATACACGTTGATGATCTTTTCAGGTTTAGAGTTTTTGAGAATTAGATCATAAAACTTGCATTATATTCCACATTTAAACAAAGTGGTTACATAAAAGATAGTATTAATTTTTCTCATCAATGGAAACATATTTAAAAATAAAACATGGATTCTTTCTTGACACTTCCTTGACACTATCATCACATCAAGTACCTTTCCCTTGACCTCGGGTCCGACTTGACTCGATCATTCTTTAATGTCCTTTTAAATGGGTAACTCTTTTTTGATTTGAGCTTAAAGGCTTCCTTGGGAAGACTTCTGCCCAAAGTGAGGCTTCTAGGAGTTAGAGAGGGATGTGGAGAGACGAAATGGGGAGGGGTTGGCTAAGCCAAAGGCTTTGGAAGTGTGGGTAAGGTGGTAGAGGTGGGGGCCTTTTATAAGATGAGAGGAGAGGCACTCTTGGAAAGTTAAGAAAAGATACTTTGTTATAAAATGATTTTCGGATACAAAAGGTCCCGCAATTATAAATTTTGAGGATAAGGAGATAATGGTTCGAAATCCACCCACCCAATAGGTTTTTTACAAGTGTAGGTCTTATATTTTACATTATATTTTCATTTTATTTAAATCATTAAATAATGTGGTAATCGTTGCATCATCATGGTGTCATAAATAAATTAATTTATTTAATGTCTAAAAATTATAAAAAAAAATACTATGATATAGGAAATATTTTTAGGTCTCCAATGAATGTTTATAGTCAAAACTCTGACTTGTATAAACTCATTTAAAAATTGTTTTAGTAAAACAACTCATGTTTGTGTCATTTTTACTTTTACATTAAATAAAAAACATTAATGTCTTTATCTTACCCAATTGGCTCCATGGGGTCCCAAAAATCAACCCATGTGTTGTCTTGGTCGGCCATGACATATCCAATAAGGGTAGGACATGTGTATAGGTCATTTCATATTATTAAAACATTATTTTTACCCTAAATTACACTAATTACCTCTATTCGTGATTAAAAACTTAAAAGTTACTATTCACAAAAAAATTATTTTAATCCCATTGAACCACATTTTACTTCCTAATGACAACCATGTATGTCGGATTTTTGAAATTCAAAACACAGAGGTGGTAAAATTTCATTTAAATGAAAAATTAGTTTTTTTAAGTACCACTTATTGGATTCACTATTCATCAAAAATTGATGTTTTTCAGAAAAATACCAAAACTTCACCCTAAGCTATATTTGATATTTTGAATTCAAAAATGATGTCTATTTTACAAAATTCAAAACATATAAGTTACATTAATTAATTTAATAACTAATTCCCGATGTCAGAGCAAATAACATGTTTTTACGAAACAATAAGTATCAAAAGATTGACACTAGTTTAAGTCAAATTTCAAAGTGAAATTAATTCCAACGACGAATATTGGATTAAATGGTAAAAATATATTCTAATTGAACTTTAAAACCAATTCAAAAGATAATATAATCATATAAATAAATTAGATTAAAAAGAGGTTTTAAATTAAAATACATCATTTTTCACTATTCATTAAAATGAACTTTATCGGAAAAATACCAGAAATTTAGCCAAAGTAAATTTAAATGTCCCAATCATAAAAAATAAGTTTATTTTGAAAAATATAGATTATAAAATTGTCAAAATATAGATTTAAAAATGGGTTTCCATCAAAAGGCAGTAAAGAAATCTTTTTAAAATATTAGTGCATTCCATGCTTAAGATTGGATTTATTCTCATTTTAAGCCTCTAAAACACTATCTAATTCATAACTAGACATAGATAAAAATATCTATTATTAATCACTTACTTGGGATGTTACATCATTCCCCCCTTTAGAAAATTGCATCCCCGCAATTTATTTACTTATCGAATAAGTGTGGGTATTTAGCCCTCATTGCATTTTCAGATTCCCATGTTGCCTCTTCAATCATGTGGTTTTTCCAAAAATCCTTTACCTGATGAATCACATTATTTCGCAACACTTGCTCCATGTGGTCAAGAATCTGGACTGGTTGTTCCTCATAAGATAGGTTCTCTTCCAACTGAACTACCTCTGGACTCAAAACATGAGATGGATCTGGCATGTACTTCCTTAACATTGAAACATGAAAAACATTGTGTACCTGAGATAAACTTGGAGGTAAAGCCACTCGGTAAGAAACTGATCCAACTCTCTCCAGAATTTCATATTGTCAAATGAACCTTGGACTCAGCTTTCCTTTCTTACCAAATCACATCACACTTTTTCCATGGTGAAACTTTGAGAAAAACATGATCACCTACCTCGAAAGATAGATCCTTCCTCCGGTTATCCGCATAACTCTTCTGCCTACTCTGTGATGTTCTCATTTGTTTCTGAATAAACTGAACTTTTTCTGCCAACTCTTCCACCAATTATGGTCCCACCAGCTTACTTTCACTCACTTCATCCCAAAAAGCTGGAGTTCAACACCGCATCCCATATAATGCCTCAAACGGTGCCATCTGTATACTGGAATGAAAACTGTAATTATATGAAAATTCAACCAAAGAAAGATGTTGGTCCCAACTTCCCTGATAATCCATCGAACAAGCATGTAGTATATATTCCAAAGTCTGAATTGTTCGTTCTGACTGCCCATTTGATTGAGGATGAAAAGCTGTAATAAAATTTAATTCAGTACCCAACGACTTCTGAAGGCCCTTCAAAAAGCTAGAAGTGAACCTGGGATCACGGTCAGATACAATGGAGAGAGGAACTCCATGTAACCTGACTATCTCTTTAATATACAAATGGGAAAGTTTATCTAGGGAAAAGTATCTCGTATGGCAAGGAAATGAGGAGATTTAGTCAAGCGATCAACAATAACCCAGATTGCATTATTACCTCAAGGTGTCTTCGGCAATCCCACAACAAAGTCCATGGATATATTTTCCCATTTCCACTCTGGTACTGGTAAAGGCTGAAGCATCCCTTTTGGTGACTTCTGCTCTGCTTTAACCCTTCTAAACCAGCTCTACCATTTTCTACAACTCGCTGTCTTGCTTCTGTGCTTTCTTAATTCTGTCTGATAGAGAAGATTTCACTGATACCAGAAACAAAACAGAAGGAAATCCTTCACCAACAACTTCTATGCCAAAGTTCATCAAATCCTTAACCAAAGGATCACATTCCAAACGCAACATTACTAATGAAGCATTAATTTTTCGACTCAAAGCATCAGCCACTTTATTTGCTTTTCCCGGATGGTAATGAATTTTACAATCATAATCCTTGATTAATTCTAGCCATCTCCTCTGTCTCATGTTCAATTCTTTCTGAGTGAAAATATACTTTAAACTTTTGTGATCGGTATATATTTCACACTTTACTCCATACAAATGATGCCTCTAAATTTTTAAAGCGAAAACAACAGCAGCTAATTCCAAATCATGTGTAGGGTAATTTACCTCATGAGTTTTCAGCTGTCGTGAAGCATAAGAAATTACCTGATCATTCTGAATTAGGAAACAACCAAGTCCTTTCAATGAAACATCACTGTAGATAACAAACTCACCATTCCTGGAAGGTAGTGCCAAAACTGGATCATTCACCAATCTTCTTTTCAGTTACTGAAAACAATCATCACATTCTTTTGTCCAGATAAACTTAACACCCTTCCGAGTTAGCTTAGTCATTGGACTAGATAACCGTGAAAATTTTCTAACAAACCTTTGGTAATAGATTTCCAAACCAAGGAAGCTACAAATCTCAGTTACATTTGTGGGTCTTGGCCATTCTTCAACAACCTTTGTTTTAGAAAGATCAACAGTTATGCTATTTTTTGGAACAATGTGACCAAGGAAAGAAATTTTTTGTAACCTAAACTCACACTTTCTGAATTTCCCAAATATTTTATTTTCTTTTAAGGTTTGTAAGACAACCCTTAAATGACTTTCATCCTCCTCTTTACTTTTAGAAAACACCAAAATATCATCAATAACACAACCACTATTTATCACCTAATTCAACTGAGCCGTCACTATAGTAAACTACTCAATTCTGATTCTGACCATCTCAGTATGCTGATTTGGAAGGTCATTTCCCTCAGTATGCCTTCCCAAAAAAAGCTTCTCTGTTTCCTCTACGAAAAACCATTCTTAACACTGAAATACCTTAGGTGAAGCAACATGGTAATCTATAAATGCTATATCATTCCAATCATACCATAAATTAACTTATAATTTAACAATTTTCTAACTCCTAAAGTTGTCCAAACCGACCTCTGATACCAACTATAAGGCCCCAGCCTTAAACCTTACTCAATCTTGAGTTACTTCAAGAATACACGTTGAGGATCTTTTCAGGTTTAGAGTTTTAGAGAATTAGATCATAAAACTTGCATTATATTCCACATTTAAACAAAGTGGTTACATAAAAGATAGTATTAATTTTTCTCATCAATGGAAACATATTTAAAAATTAAACATGGATTATTTCTTGACACTTTCTTGACACTATCATCACATCATGTACCTTTCCCTTGACCTCGGGTCCGACTTGACTCGATCGTTCTTTAATGTCCTTTTAAACGAGTAACTCTTTTTGATTTGAGATAAAAGGCTTTCTTGGGAAGACTTCTGCCCAAAGTGAGGATTCTATGAGTTAGAGAGGGATGTGGAGAGACAAAATGGGAAGGGTTTGGCTGAGCCAAAGGCTTTGGAAGTGTGGGTAAGGTGGTAGAGGTGGGGGCCTTTTATAATAGGAGAGGAGGGGCACTCTTGAAAAGTTAAGAAAAGATACTTTTTTATAAAATGATTTTCAGATACAAAAGGTCCCACAATTATAAATTTCGAGGATAAGGAGATAAGGGTTCGAAATCCACCCATAAAATAGGTTTTTGACAATTGTAGGTCTTATATTTTACATTATATTTTCATTTTATTTAAATCATTAAATAATGTGGTAATTGATGCATCATCATGGTGTCATAAATAATTTAATTTATATAATGTCTAAAAATTATAAAAAAACTACTATGATATAGGAAATCGTTTTATCTTTCCAATGACTATTTATAGTCAAAAATCTGACTTGTATAACCCCATTTAAAAATTGTTTTAGTAAAACAACTCATGTTTGTGTCATTTTTACTTTTACATTAAATAAAAAACATTAATGTCTTTATCTTACCCAAGTGGCTCCATGGGGTCCCAAAAATCCACCCATGTGTTGTCTTGGTCGGCCATGACACATCCAATAAGGGTAGGACATGCTTCTAGGTCATTTCATATTATTAAAACATTATTTTTACCTTAAATTACACTAATTACCTCTAATTGCGATTAAAAACATAAAAGTTACTATTCACCAAAAAATTATTTTAATCCCATTGAACCACATTTTACTTCCTAATGACAACCATATATGTCGGATTTTTGAAATTCAAAACACAGAGGTGGTAAAATTTCATTTAAATAAAAAATCAGTTTTTTTCAGTACCACTTAGTGGTTTCACTATTCATCAAAAATTGAAGTTTTTCAGAAAAATACCAAAACTTCACCCTAACCTATATTTGATGTTATGAATTCAAAAATGATGTCTATTTTACCAAATTCAAAACATATAAGTTACATTAATTAATTTAATAATTAATTCCCGCTGTCAGAGCAAATAGCGTGTTTTTATGAAATAATAAGTATCAAAAGATTGACACTAAGTCCAATTTCAAAGTGAAATTAATTCCAACAACCAATATTAGATTAAATTGTAAAAATATATTCTAATTGAACTTTAAAACCAATGAAAAAGATAATATAATCATATAAATAAATTAGATTAAAAAGAGGTTTTGAATTAAAATACAACATTTTTCACTATTCATTAAAAAAATGAACTTTATCAGAAAAATACCAGAAATTTATCCAAAGTAAATTTCAATGTCCCAATCATAAAGAATACGTTTATTTTGACAAATATAGCTTATAAAATTGTCAAAAGATATATTTAAAAATGGTTTTCCATCAAAAGGCAGTAAAACAATCTTTTAAAAATATTAGTGTATTCCATGCTTAAGATTAGATTTATTCTCATTTTAAGCCTCTAAAACACTATCTAATTCATAAATAGACATAGATGAAAATATCTATTATTCATCACTTACTTGGGATGTTACAATAGAAGCAACACACATGAAAGGAAAACTCTACGTAATAATGAATGCAACTCACCAAAATGCAATGAAACCAAAAAATAGAACATATTAAACTAGATGGAACGACAAGACATAAACAACACACATGCAAAACAAGGTTTTATTTGAAAATAAAAACAAATAATCATGCAAACTCCAAATCATCGACAAAATATGACAAAACATTAGGCAAAGTGTATTTTGAATTTGAAAGATGAGTAAAATGATGTGCTGAACAATTTATCACATGGCTAAATAAGTGCGAGTGGTTGAAACAAAAATGAGTAGTTTGCGAGATCTTGCATTTCTTATATCTTATTCATTTTGGAAAACTCTCTTGCTATTGTTTTGACAGCTAGGGACCCTTTTTCTTATTCTTTAATAATCAAATGCATGGCTAGAAAGAAAGTGGCGGGTGTTTGGAATTCTAATTTTGTTAAATGCGGAGTTGGAAGTAGCTTTGACAAAAAAAATCTTCCATCCACCCTACGACGCACTACCTATACATGCCCAGACCAGTCTAGAATGAAATCATGTATTGAGCCGAGGGATATTCCTGACTTGGGTTTTGATTTGTATTCCTTTCAAAGAGAGTAGCATGTCTAGAAAAATGATCATCAATATATTCTTTGAATTTAATGAGAATTAAATAAAGATTTATTGGACACATTTTATATGAATTATTTCGAAAAATTAGTGCTCAATTTATGAAGGATCAATGAACAATTTGGTTGATCTATAAAATTTTAATGATCGATCTTTGACTTCATTGATACTCTATCTTATTAACAACTTTTAGCAATTGTTGTCCCTCCAAACACTACCTATAAATGGTTTTTAGTTTTCCCTTCTCTTTTCCTAGCTATACATTCATCACCTGCAATAGAAGAGCCAGATGTCTAGTATTTCTTTTTTGTTCCCATTCTTGTTTGTAAATGCTCATTGCTATGAACTCCATTATTTTAGGTCTTTTCAAAAGATGCAACTACACTCAAACAAAAGCATCATGCATCAACTACTGATCACACTGCTCCTGGTATCCACCACTTTCAAGTTTCCTTTTAAATTCCATCCTATTGTGCCCTTCCTGGACTAATTTTATTTTTCTTCCGAATCAATTTTATATTGCATTGAATGTAAATTTATGTAATTTTTTATTGCAGTAAGTAATTATGATGGTGATTTTCATTTGTTTTTTGTTTTTCACCCCCTCTGGATGCTTTAATAGGGTGAATTGGATAGAAATCAACGCAACAAAAAGATCTATTACAGGGAATAAATGGGGAATGGGATAATTTGATGCAAATGACTACCCAACCTTTCTCTACAGTGAATCAAATATCCATTTAAGTCGAAGAAAAAGGTGGTAGCAGCTGCAACAACAATGCGAGTAATGGCAATGAGAGTGCTGCATCAGGCATGAAATCCGTATTGAAAAAACTCAATGGGGCCCATGGAAAAAATGGCATAGCAACCCCTGAGTAAAAAACAAATGGATGTTGATTCGAATGGAAAAATGGCTGATGGATGTAACATGTTGTTTAAAGCTGCTAGTGGTAAAGAAGTTGAAAATGGTGATAAAGCTGTTATTCCAATGGAGAAGCTTCCAGGTTCAAGAGGTGCTGCCATATCAGAGTGGACAGATGAATAGCTTGTATATAAACAATATACAGGATGTTCAGGGGCTTGTATTAAGCTTGTATATAAACCATATTTTTCTGTATATAGAAATGAACAAAACAGGATGTCCCGCTTAGTATAGGTTGGTTGCTAAAATGAGAAAATAAAAAATAGGCATTACCCATGCTTATTTTTAGCTTCAAAGTGTTTTATGTGTTTAAAGGGTGTATCTGCTTGAATCGGTGTGGGGTTTTTTATCCAGTTTGGAATCAAGGAAGAGATGGAGTTTTTCTTTTGGGACGCTGATACCTTTGAGGTGGTTCTTGTTCAGTTCATTTCTTGTATTTCCCTTGACTGTCCCCTGAGGTATGTTTGTTGTATTGGGAATTCTCATGCCTCGGGGATTATTGTAGTTCTCTTCGCTTGGAGTGATGTGGGCATTATGATGGGCCATTTACTTTGTATGGTTTTACATAGGAAATCTTGGGTAGGTGTTGGGGCGAGATCCGGAGTTTGTTTTTCTATGATGTTTTATTGGAATCACTGAGTCGGTGCTCCGAAAGCATGGCCCCGGGTTATCCTTACTTAACCTCAGGTTGGACTATGTAGTTCTTGTTGAGGCATGATCCCTTGTGAGGCATTTCATGATATGTCAGGATATTGATGTTCGTGTCCAAATTGAGCATTTTAGGATATGTCATCTGGTTCATGAAGGAAGACCAATTAGAGATATTTCTCTGGATAGATTTCATCTTTGTTGAGTTGTTCTTTTCTTAGTTCTTCAGGAGATCCTAACAATTTGTGGGGGACCAATGTTCAAATAGAATTCTATCATGGTGAGGCCACCATTCATGAGCTTGTGTCAAAAATTTGTATCTTTCAGTTGTCAAAAAGTTGTATCTTTCAGTTGTTGTCATTGAGAGTTGAATGTTTGGAGTTGCTTGGGTTTTGGATCAGTGCTTGGGTTTAGGAGCATAGCCTTGGTTGGACTTTTCCTCTTGAGTTATAAGTTTCTTTTTCCTCTCGATCAACCATTGTCCTTGAAACTTTCTGGAGACAAAGTATTGTGGTGGGGAGATTGTAACATCCTGACCTTGCATTTCCTTTTGAATTTATTTCATTTTATGTTTGGGATGTGTTGGTTGATCCCCGATAGCTTAAATGTTGTTTTGGAATTTCTAGGTGCAATATGAGCTATACCACACCATGGTCCAAGCCGTGTTGAGCCTAGGGATCACCTTTGTATGATGGGCAGTACCAATATTCCCAGTGTTGGGCGTAATCTCGGACGTGGGGAGTCCCTGTGTGCACCACGACCAGTTTGGCCTCCACCACGCCATGGTGCAGAGCGTGGCAAGTCCAAAATGGCCACACCCAGGAGCCCATGGGTGTGGCACGGTCAAGACCTCCACGGGTGTGGTGAACACCTCCACATCGTGGTGTCATTGGTTTTAGAATCTTAAAACGGATGATTGGTCATTTGATCTTAAATAGGGAGTTACACCCATTGATGAGGGTGTGTCTGATCTTTATGTAAGGGTTATCTAGTGTGCCCATACTTGATTTAGTCCTCTAAATTCCCTTAATTTGGTTAGTCTTGGTTCCTAGGAGTGTCTCCCTTGTGTGTGTGGCCTTTCTTCTCCATTTTAGTATGATTTTAGTGGATCCTTTCATATTCTTCAGTCCTTCAGGTTGTTTCTTGTAGAATGATAAAAGGAGGATGACTCGAACCCCCCAAGGTTCTCCCTAAAGGAGGCCTTGAGGTTCTTTTATAATGAATGATTAAGACCACACCACACCACAGGTCCGATGTGGTATGCAGACTCCAACACTCCCCCTCAAGTTAAGTGTACCTAGCTTGGACACAGAATGTAAAAAACAAAGCAATCAACAAACTGGAAACACTCCCCCTCAAGCTGGACATACCCAGCTTGATTACAAAACAAGACAAAATTAAAGGAAACAAGCGATGATTCTGCAGTGTCGTTGCGGGGCCAGCGACGGGATGCGGTGATTCCGCAGAAAAACATTCTCTAGTGGGTTTGTGGTCACATCCACATGCATTATTTCATGGTCGATTATGATGACTACTACTGTGATTTGCAAGGTTATTTCTGAGAAAAATGTCGTGTTGCAAAACATCTCTGAGGCATTCAATTGTAAGTATTTGGGACTGCATACATCACATTAATTTTAAAAAACATGGTAGATTGGCTTTCAAACCTTGGAACGTTCCCCAATACTCATTTAGTGTATGGTAGCATATTCACAATGGTATATTTTCTCATTATACTTAGAAAGGGAGAAGAACGTTAAATGGGTCTCGACATCCAGACTTGGACTGGGTTGGGTCCAAATAATCAATTAGGACATGTTGGTTTGCTGATTTGAGCCCTATAATGAAATTATGTAAGTTGTGTGGCTTGATTTTAATGAGTTTGTTTTAGTAATAAAACAAGCATTCCAACTCCATTCTACGCATCCCCTTGAAATACGCAATCACTTAATTAGTGTTGTCATGAATCCTATACTGGAAATTGGTAGTTTTATGATGTATAAGAGATTCATTTCTTTTGAATCCATTAAAGGTATGAAACAATTATTTTTCTTTATATTGTTTCTAGTATAACCACGAAAAATACTTTTATAAATATATGTTTTCTCTCCATGTATCAAAGAATAAGAAAACCAAACTATGGAGCACAAGGATGAGTTATTCCAGGAACCTACACTAACCATGCACCTCTGGAGACCATTCATGTGATTCTAAAAGGTGACGCATGGGGTATTTTTCACTTGTTCGTTAATGAACACCTTGTTTATTCCCCTTTCAGTCATCCTCAAATATATGTGTGTGTGCGCATGCGCGCTCATGAAAGATGATTTTTAAGGGAACAAGTAATAGTTATATAAGTTGTTGGAAAAACTAAATTGGGGAATAATTAAATCTTCATTAACAAACACGTGATCTAGGATAAAACTACTTTGCATGTTACCTTTTGGAACTACACGTAAAGGCTCTGGTGATGCATGGAAAGTGTGGGTGATGAGCGAAAAAGTACTAGACTTCTGTGGTGATGAAAGTAAATCTGGCAATGTCAGTTCCCAGAAGTGAGAGGAACATTGAGTTGCAAGATTATTACATGGATGCTTATAGTGACTATTGTTGCGACTATTGATATTATTTTCAAGGTTATGTAAGAAAAAATATCATGCTCTTGTATTAAATTTGTGAGGCATTCAATTGTAAGTCTTTGTGGATTTCTGAGAGACCTTAGGGGCTCTCAGATTCCCTATTGAGTATTGTTATACTCACTCACGCACGGGCTTCACCCACACCTGTTGTGTCTTGTGCAGACGACAAACAGCTTGACTGAAACTTGGGGAGCCAAGGCTAGACGGTGCTCAAAAGGGATCGATAGATGTGGTGAGCTGCAGTGACGTCAGACAGTGAGTTGTACCTACCCTTCAAGTAGGATGCTCGGCGGAAGATCTTCAGAGCTTGTATTTTCTTTCCTTTTTTGTATGTTTCTTTCAGTTGGGCTTGTATACTGACCCCTTTAAAGGCAAAACCTTCCCTTTTTGGGTTACGCCTTTCCAATGCTAGTCACCAACCTCTAGCCATTGGAAGGCGGGCTTGGGGTAGTCACGACATGAGCCCCAGGAGACAGGTCGTGACATCATTTATGCATTTAGATACATTTCATAACAAATTTCAAATAAGATGAGAATTTCATCTCTCAAATAATGGAACACTCACATTATATTTTATCTCATTTTATTTTATAAAGTTTCATTAATAATTATTCCATCATATCCTATGAAAACACTCAAACATAACCAAAAAGATTTTACCGAGAACCATCACCCCAATTAAGTGCAAAAAAAATTCATTGAATTATGGACACTTGACTCGCATGTGATAAGACTTAAAAATATTATCATGTAATATAATTACACAATGTTGCTCTCACTTTTGGGTACTGACAGAACCCTTCACTACTAGATCATGATAAACCACATCAACCCTGTCTTACATGAAATTATCCAATCAATTGGAAATATCACCTTAGAAGTCTGGCACTTTTCGCTCATCACCCACACTTTTCATTCATCACCAGAGCCTTTTCATGCTACTTAGAAAGGTGGCACGCAAAGTAGTTTTACCCTGGATCACGTGTTTGCTAATGAAGACTTAGTTCTTCCCCATTAAACATTCTTCTCCCTTACTAAGCATTATTAGAAAATATACCATTACAGATCTGCTACCATACACTAAGTGAGTACTGAGGAACATATTAAGGTTTGGAAGACAATCGACAATGCTTGTTCAAATGAATATGATGCATACAGTCCCCAAAGACTTATAATTTAATGCCTCAGAGATGTCGTACAACAAGACATTTTCCTCGAAAATAATCATGCAAATCACCACAATAATCATGATAGTCAATCATGAAATATGCATGTGGATGTGACCACGAACTCACTAGATTATTCTCTATCTAATTATCACCTTCTCAAGAACATACTCACGTCGACGCTTCAATCCCTCCAGGAGAGACTGGTCGACAACTTTGAGAAGATCAAGAGTGATATCCACATTCATGCTCACTGATTCAATGTATATTGTTATTTGGTAATCAAGACATGGTCTTGTAGTTGACCAATAATAAATGGTGTCAAATAATAACTACTAACAATGATAATGAGAAAGCGTCAATAAATTGGTGTTATTGATAACATCTAAATAAAGGAGTCATTAACCCTTCCCATGCCCATTATTGGGAGTCATTATTTGACACCATTTATTATTGGCCAACTATGAGCCCATGTCTTGATTACCAACTAACAATATACACTGGATCAGTGAGCATGAATGTGGATATGACTTTTGATCTTATCAAAATTGTCGGTCAGTCTCTCCAGGAGGGTTTGAAGTGTCGATGTGCATATGTTCTTGAAAAGGTGAACATTAGATAAAGAAACATTCTCTAGTGGGTTCGTGGTCGCATCCACATGCATTATTTCATGGCTGACTATGATGAATATTGTTGTGATTTTCAAGGTTATTTCTGGGGGAAATGTCGTGTTGTACAAAATCTCGGAGATATTCAATTTTAAGTCTTTTGGGACTGCATACATCACGTTCATTTGAATGAACATGGTATATTGGCTTCCAAAACATGGTATGTTCCCCAATACTCATTTAGTGTATGGTAGCAGATCTGCAATGGTATATTTTATCATTATTCTTAGTAAGGGAGAAGAATGTTAAATGGGTCTGGTCATCCAGACTTGGACTGGACTTGGTCCAAATAATCAATCAGGCCACGCTGGCTTGTCGATTTGATCCCTATGATGGAATTATGTAAGTTGTGTGGTTTGATTTTAATGAGTTTGCTTTAGTAATAAAACAGGTACCCCAACTTTATCATACACATCTACCTTGTAATACGCAATCACTTCATCGATGTTGTCACCAATCTTGTACTGGAAATTGGTGGTTACTTTTATCATTTATAAGAGATCTATTTCTTGTGAGTCCATTAAAGGTACAAAACAACTATTTTAATCTGTATTTGTTTTGAGTATAACCCCTGCAAATTCTCTTATAAATATATGGTTTTCTCTACAAGTATCAAAGAATAAGAAAACTGATCTGTATAGCACAAGGCTGAGTTATTCCTAGAACCTAAACTAACTATCCACCTCTGGAGACCATTCATGTGATTCTAAAAGGCGGCGCATGTGGTAGTTTTACCATAAATCACTTGTTTGTTAATTATCACCTTACTCATTTCCCTCTCAGTCATCCTCAAATACATGAGTGTGTATGTGAGCGCTCATGAAAGATGATTGTTTAATGCAATATGTCATAGTTATATAGGTTGTTGGGATAACAAAGTTGGGGAAGAATTAAGTCTTAATTAGAAAACATGTGATCCAGGTTAAAACTACTTTGCATGCCACCTTTCTAAATTGCATGTAAAGGCTCTAGTGATGCATGAAAAGTGTGGGTGATGAGCGAAAGGTGCTAGACTTCTAAGGTGATATTCCCAATTGATTGGATAATTTCATGTAAGATAGGGTTGATGTGGATTATCATTACCTTTCTGGCAATTTCAGTTCCCAAAAGTGAGCAACATTGAGTTGTAAGGTTATTTCAGGGATGCTTGTGGTGACTATTGTTGTGACTATTGTTGTGATTTGTGAGGTTATTTAAAAATAATATCATGCTCTTGTATGAAATCTCTGAGGCATTCAATGCTAAATCTTTAGAGACTCCATGCATCATGTTCATTTCAAAAGAAAATGGTAGATTGACTTTTAAACCTTGGTATGTTCCCCTGTACTGTCTAGGACTTGGATGGGTCTAAATAATCAATCAGGTCAGGTTGGGCTACAGATTTGGACCCTATAAGTGAATTATGTAATATGTGTTGCTTGATTTTAATGAGTTTTCTTTACTAATGAAACGGGTACTTCATCTTCATCTGACGCATCCTCCTTGCAATACACAGTCACCTCATCAATGTTCTCACCAAAAATGTACATGAAATTGGTCATTATTTTTATGATGTATAGGACTTCCTTTGCTTTTAAGACCATAAAAAGTACGATTCAATTATTTTATTCTGTATTTGTTTTGAGTGCAATCACTACAAATGATTTTATAAATATATGGTTTTCTCCCCATCTATCAAAGAATAAGAAAATCAGTTTATGGAGCTCATGGTCGAGTTATTTTTGGCACCTACACTTAACATGCACCTCTAGAGACCTTTCGCACGATTCTGAAAGGTGAAGCACGAGATAGTTTTGAGATAAATGTAAATTGTGTTCTTTCCATACTTAGTCATCATCAAATATGTATATATGTGGGTGCGTTCACACGCACGCCCTTGAAGGATGATTTTTTAATGGAACAAACCATAATTGTATAGGTTTTTCAACATTGTTGGGGAAGAATTAACACTTCATTAGAAAACACGTGGTCGAGGGTAAAACTACTTTGCATGTTACCTTTATGAGTTTCACCTAAAGGCTCTAAAAATGCATTGAATGTGTCGGTGATGAGCGAAAAGTGCTTGACTTCTGAGTTGAGATTGCCAATTGATTGGATAATTTCATGCCAGATAGGGTTGGGGTGGATTATCATGATCATGTTGTAAAGGGTTCTGGAAATGTCGGTGCCTAAAAGTGTAAAAAACTTTGCGTAATAATATTATAAAAAGATTTTGAAGTCTTATTATGATAGACTATAGTAGAGAGAAAGAGTATTTGAAAAGAATTACCGGAGGATGCATCAATAAAATAACAGCTCTAACAACTTCAGTTGTACTAACAGAGTTCTGTTACAAGGACCTGTTGTGGATTCTTCTCCTGGAAGACTTCTCTCTACCAAGTCTAGGCTAAGATCCTACGAAGGGGAATCTCTATAATTTCAGCCCCAGACTCCCTTCCCTCTATCTATAACCCATCCCAACCAAAAAAAAATAATCGACCAACTAAATAACAAACTGAAAGCCAAATTACAACGTTACCTCTGACTGTTATGAACCCCACCCCTCCTTTGGTAAGTGTAAAACACAGGGGGTCGAGATTGATTTCTCAATCGGCTGCTGCCATGCCCGATGCAAGAAGATACCTCCCCTTATACAGATTTATCAATACCTTCTCCCTGAAAATTCACCCTATCCCCAAGGTGAAAATTAGAAAACGGAACTTGTATTAGCTTTGCATCCTCCCAAGTAGCCTTGTCTTCAGATCGGTCATGCCATTTGATAAGACATTGAAGTGTTTGACCCTAAATTCTTTCTGCTAAAACTGCCTCTGGATAATCTTCTTTTTCAACAAAATCAGCAGGAATAATTTTTTCTGCAAGCTGGGCACCTCTGGCAGCCTTCAATTTAGACACATGAAATATTGGATGTAATATTGTATTAGCTGGAAGTTTGAGCCTGTAAGCAACTAAACCAACACGTCCCTCCAATTCATAAGGTCCATAATACATGGCATCTAGTTTCGGGTTAATTCTAGATATTTTCCCAAGCTTATTTCGTCTGATCTAAACCCATACCAAATCACCAACTTTAAATTCAACCTCCCTACAATGCTGGTTGGCATATTTGACCATAAGATGTTGTGCATGCTGGAGGTTTTCTTGGAGTTTCTTTAAAGCCTCATCTCGGTCAGCTAGTGCTGCAACTACTGCCTCAACCACTGCCTCACCTCTAGCATACTGAACAATATGTGGTGGTTTACGGCCATTGATAATCTCAAATGGTGTCTTCCTCGTAGATGTATGAAAAGAAGAGTTGTAATAGTACTCAGCCCAAGCCAACCACATTACCCATTGCATAGGATAGTCCGATGAGAAACACCTCAAATAAGTCTCTAAGCACTGATTCACAACCTCTGTCTGACCATCAGACTGATGGTGATATGATGAACTCATCTTTAAAAGAGTTCCTTGTAGCTTAAATAGTTCCTTCCAAAATAAACTAGTAAACAATGGATCTCTATCATTGATTATTGCTTTTGGTAACCCATGTAGACATACCAATTCCTTCATAAACACTTCGACAACCATATTTGCAGTATATGGGTGCTTTAAAGGAATAAAGTGAACATATTTGCTCAATCTGTCCACCACAACCAGAATTACCTCATAGCCTTGTAATTTTGGAAGTCTGGACACGAAATCCATAGATATATCTTCCCAAACTAAATCAGGAATTGGAAGAGGTTGTAACAGACCTGCTGGACTAATGGTCTCATACTTATTTTTCTGGAATACACTGTAATCTTTGACATACTGATGTACTTTTCGAGTCATTCCAGCCCAAAAAATTCCATTATACAATCGTTTATAGTTTTTAGATAGCCCAAATGTCCTCCTGCAGGTGATGAATGATAATAATACAGTAATTTTGGAATTAAAATCGATTTTTGGGACAATACTAATCTGTTTTTGTGAAATTTCAGACCATCCCGAAAAGTGTAGTCTGGCCTAGCTGCCCTATTTTGTTTTAAAGTATCAATTATCGCTCTCAGACTTTTATCTTGAAGAATCTCTTCCTTGACCAGATGTATATCTTCCCAACATGGTTTAGAAACAGACATAGCCATGTTTTCTCCAACTTCTACCCTTGATAAAGCATCTTCTACTTTATTTAGTCGTCCTAGTTTCTAAATAACCTCAAATTCATATCCTAATAGCTTTGCATGCCAACACTACTGATCCATTGATATTATCCTCTGATTCAACAAATACTTGAGACTACGATGATCATTATAAACATTAAATTGTCGGCCCTTGAGGCACTGCTTCCAATGCTGAATTGACCCCACTAACGCCATAAGTTCTTTTTCATAATCAGATTTGGACAAATTTGCATCAGATAAAGCTTTGCTAAAATAAGCAAGTGGCCGCCCCTCTTGTAACAACACAGCCCCTAAACCAGAGCCTAAAGCGTCACATTCCACTGCAAAGTCTTTTGAAAAATCTTGCATTCGCAAAATAGGAGCAGAAGTCATATAGTCCTTAAACCTTTCAATTGCTCCTTGTGCTTCCGTGGACCACTGGAACCCGTCCTTCTTTGTCAACATCTTCAAAGGCTTTGCTATTTTTCCCTAATATCTTATAAATTTTCGGTAATAGCCAGTAAAGCCCAAAAATCCTCTAACTTCTTTCACATTTTGGGGCACCCTCCACGGTTTAACACCTTCAAGTTTCTTAGGGTCCATGGACACTCAACATTCTGAAATTATATGTCCCAATTATTCTACTGATTTCTTTCCAAATGAGCACTTCTTTTCATTGGCAGTCAAAGCATTCTCCTTCATATACTGTAATACTAAACACAATTTTTCCAGGTGTTCTTCCCACTCTCTGCTATAAATCAGTATATCATCAAAGAATACCAATATACCCCTTGATGAAACAAAGGCCGAAATATAGCATTCATAGTAGCTTGAAAGGTGGTCGGGGCATTCATTAAACCGAATGGCATTACTATTTATTCGTAATGCCCCTCATGAGTATGGAAAGTTGTTTTCTCTATGTCTTCCTCTTTCATTCTGACTTGATGAAATCCAGATTTCAAATCCATCTTTGTAAAGTATTTTCCCTCATGTAACTCATCTGTCAACTCTTCAATCACTAGAATAGGAAACCAATCTAGTATCATCAATTTATTTAGAGCGTGATAGTCCACACACATTCTCCAACCCCCATCTTTTTTTCAGACAAATATTATTGGACTTCAATACGGACTGGTACTACGCCGAATGTACCCCTACACTAAGAGCTCAAAACCTGCTTTTCTACATCATTTTTCATATGGTATGTGTACTTGTATGGTCGGATATT
Organism: Viscum album; assembly: GCA_963277665.1. NCBI lineage: Eukaryota > Viridiplantae > Streptophyta > Magnoliopsida > Santalales > Viscaceae > Viscum > Viscum album. The sequence goes on from OY728121.1 coordinate 1,126,380,531, forward strand.
GACTGGATCTGCCCCCACTTATTCTGATGGAATGATCAGTTGGCCTCCTATGTGGCAATCCAGATGATATCTCAAAAACTGTTCTATATTAGAGAAACATTCCTTGCAACTGCAACTATTGATCTGGTTCCAAATCTGCATCTTCCAGGCCTAGATTTCCAGCACAAATCCACTACAATCCTTGTACCACACATTTTTCTGCTCCCAAATACTCTTGTAATGATCTAGGAAAATTTTGTGCTTGACAGACCCCTTGTATCAAAATATTCCACCCTTTCCAAATAAATTCTATAGTCTTATTCTTCTAATGCATAATAACATATCCCAGAGTTTCTGGCCATGATATTCTCATTACCAGATCTGGTACGGAGGTGTCAAAAACATAAGCCTCGATTTCAAATTCCTATACTCCCAAATCCACTTTCAAGGATCTGCATATTCCATTGGAAATCACCTGATGCCCATCTCCCATTCTGATCTTAAAAGGCTTAGTTTCTGAAAACCGCACCATAAGTGATTTCAATATCTGTTTTGAAATAAAATTGTGACTAGCCCCACTATCCACCAGAATCATCAATGGAACCCCTCCTATATTTCCTTCCACCAAAAGACTTAGGATTCCAAGCCTTCCTCTCTTTATACTCACAGACCGGTGTCCCCAGCGTCTCTATTTCTAGCATATTTCCTATCATTTCTTCTTTCTCCACTATTTCATCAGATTCATCTTCTACCTCTTCTTGGGGCTCCACACATTCCCAAACCAACAATTTGAATCCATTTTCTGAACATCGATGCCCAGGGTTAAACTTTTGTCCACAAGTATAACAAATCCCCTTAGCATTCCTTTCTTCAAATTCTTCGTTTGACAAATTCTGAACTCCTCTCCACCGTGGCTAAAAATTTCCCTTCCATTCCCTATCTTGACCTTCTGTAGGAGATAAAATTTTCACTGCATTTGAAGTCCAACCTCGCCCAGATCCTCCAGAACTGAACCTCCTGCTACGTGGCTCTGGCTGCTTAATGATTCCCTTGACAATAAGCTCCCTCTCTATTCTTCTGGTCAGTGTAAGCAGTCGCGCCTTATTGGGAGGTTCAAGTGTAATCACCAAGCATCCAATTTCTGGACTTAATCCTCCTATGAAAAGGCTCATGTACCAGCACTGAGTAAGATCTGAAATCTACATGGCTATCCGCTCAAATTTATTGATATATTCCTCGACTATACCTGCCTGCACAAACCCCTTTAAGTAAATGACAGGATCTTCTTCAGCTGCACTACCATACCTACCGATCAACTATTCTTTCAAATGTGTCCAGGACAGTTCAGCATTGGTTGAATTTAAAGAGACCATTCAGTACTGAGCTACTCCTTCCATACACAATTGTGCCATTAGAGCCTTCAACTCCTCCCGTGTTTGGTGAATTAAGAAGTAAGTTTCTGCTCAAGTAATCCATGATACTGAATCTTCTCCCGAAAAAAACAGCAGTTCTACCTGTCTTGAAATTGTACCAAACTCTTCCCTTCCTTAGATCCCATATTCACTCCCATTCATACGTTGTTCGCTTCCTGTCCTCCTTATTCCCCCTGCATCTGAGTTCCACATCCGCCTTCCTCAGATAAACTCCCTTTCCTGTCATCCAGAACCAGAATTCTAGTTTTTCCTTTCTCGAGTCGTGCCATCGCTGCGAGGAGGCCCATACATCTGCTCATAGCTCCAAAATTGAAGTTTCCAGTGCTGTTACGGTAGAATTCATAGCTATGACCGTTGATTCTACATTTGTCTTTCGATTCTCCATTTGTGTGGGCATACATCGATTTCCAAAGGATTCAAACTGATGTTTTCAAGATCCTCTCTCTTCTAGTTTATCTCTCTAGAAACCTCTCTCTAAACTCTCTCCAGAAAATCTCTCAATGAAAGCACCAATTGATAGACTGTAGCAGAGAGAAAGAGTATTGGAAAAGAATTACCAGAGGATTCTTCAAGGAAATAACAGCTCTAACTACTTCAGTTGTACTAACAGAATTCTGTTACAAGGACCTGTTGTGGATTATTCTCCTCGAAGACTTCTCTCTCTCAAGTCTAGGCTAAGAGCCTGCCAACTGGAATCTCCAGAATGCCAGCCCTAGACTCCCTTCCCTCTATTTATAACTCATCCCGACAAAAAAAACAAAGTAACTGACCACGTAACTAACAAACTGAAATCCAAATTACAAAGTTACCCATGACTGTTATGAACCCCACCCCTCCTTTGGTAAGTGTACAACATAGCCGGTCAGGATTGATTTCCCAATCGGCTGCTGCCCTTCCCGCTGTAAGAAGATACCTCCCCTTGTACAACTCTCATATTTCATGCAAGTAAAGTGTCTATCATCATCAAAGAGGTTTTTTTCACTCAGTTTGGACTATGATTCTAGGTTAAATCATTTTGTTTATGATTGAGGGTTTTCAAAAGATTTGAGGGAATAATTATTAATAAAACATCATAAAATAAAATGAGATAAAATTGAATGTGTCTGTTATTTTATTTTAGAGATGAAATTCTAATATTATTTAAAATTTATTATTAAATTAATCAAAATACATAAATGAACTCCATTATTTTTAAAATTGGATTGATTGTTGAATTGGAAAATATACTAGCTCATAAGATCATTCATTCATTGGTTCTATCATTGGTTCACTAGTTGCATTAAATCTAAATTAAAATCTAAATAATGTAAACACATACACACATAAATATGTATATACTAATATTATATATTTAAAATATCATAATTAATTTTAAATAAAATATAAGATATAACACATTTAAATAATACAAATAAATAGGTAATAAATATTAAGAAACAAAATAATATAGACTGTTAAAATAATTCCATTATTTTAAAATTACTGAAGTGTTATATATTAATTATTATAATATTACGAATTTTTTAATTTTGCTATAAAAATATGTATAAATTGTAAACCTAATCAATTCACAAGCTTGACCATTAGGTTTAATCATTTGACGCTGATTTAGATGGGCTAACATTGATTCAAATGCAGTATTTCTATTTGGGCCGATTAACTTATTGGTTCATCGATTCATCAGTCTAATTGGTTGATTGGTTCAGTTTGTTCTTTAATACTATGAAATAAGCTAACTCTTTTTCATCACAATTTTTAAAAAGTACATTGTATTTTTTTACCCAATTTTAGATTCTTTTTATTTTATATTTGATGTAATGCTTTAGTAGCCAACACCTATGGGCCCAACTCCCTCTCTTATTATTTTGCTTAATGATAATTTTGTCCTTTAATTTAGTGTAGTTAAGGGAAAATTAGTGATTTTTTCTTTTAGGATTTAGGCCTTTAAACAGGATGTTAGTCATCCTTTGTAAGAAACTTTTTCCAGATTTATAAAATTCTTCAGTGTTATCTCTATTTGTATGTTTTCTACCTAGGATCCTTGTATAATACCTCATATATCTCACTACACCACATTAGTTATTATTGGTGTGAGAAAGTTCCTCATTAGTCGCTATCCAATTGTGCACCTTAACTGTAGTCATCTGCGGCGTATGTCTCTCAAAACCGAGTCGCTCAAAACCAAGCACAATAGTCAGAGGTGAGCTGCTTCCTGATCCACACACAGATCGTAGGAAATCTATGACTATTCGATATTCAAACTGCGATCTACGCCAAGCACATCACCGGTGATCGCCTTCCAAATATGAGTGGAGGAACCCTACCACCTCGGTCTCCTTATGTGTGATCCTCTTGTCTGAGAACTTCCTATGTGCAGCCAACCTAAGTGCAAAACACTTGTGTTGGGGTCATAAAACAAAAATGAAAAAAAATTCAAAGGAAAAAGAACCAAGACATGCGTGTGCCCGCCTCCTGCATGTTTTCATAAGTGAAATAAATTTAATGAATTATTCATTATATAAATTTTTTAAATTTCTGGGACTTTATTAATTTTAATTTTTTTTAGAGTAATTAATTTGTCTATTTAGATGTTTAAAAAATGGTTGTTAGTAGATAAAAATCAAACACACATTTTCTAAACTGATGTTTAATATATATTTTGTTATTGGTAAAGGTCTTGGATATTTGTAAAAATGTTTCCAGGTTATTGTGCAGCTTGCAGGCATCTCCCTTGCAGGCATCTCCGAAGAAGCTGTGATTCTCATTGCATTTTTTGTCCCTATTTCCCTCCCAACGATAAAAAATGATTTGATTGTGTTCATTGAATCTTAGGTGATAGAAGTGTTAGAAATACATTGAGGATAATATTATAAACCATTAACTAATTCACCAGAAAGTACTTACTATGAGACACTATGTCGGATCAAGGATCCAGTCTACATCTGTTTCACCACCATCAAGTCACTGCTTCAGAAGGACCATCTAGCCATCCTATTGGTGAAAACCTCTCCCCCTCATCCCTCCACCTCCTCTCTCTCCCTCTTACATCTATATAATAGTACAAAAGTTATGAAAATGAGTATAGATAGGTGATAAATATGTGAATGAAATATCGGTGATGTTGATGTTATTTTCCTTGGAGAACCAAAAAATAACATTATAGTGGAAACCACACACAACATTTATGAAAGGGTTACAAGAAGTAGTGAATAAATGTATGAAAAATCCTATTGCCTTGACACTCACGAGACTTGGTTTTCCCCAATTGAAAAGGCACGTTGAAGTGTTTTATAGACAAAATTCAGATTGTGATATAAATAAACAGCTCAAGCTTTCATATAAATATGATATTCGAGACACAGAGAGCCAACAATATATATAAATAAATTTTATATTTGAGCAATCTTGAAATAATATTCATCCGAAAGAAAACAACATAGAAAAATTGACATAAACAATATAAAAATACAGTAGAATTGACATATGTGGTCCAAACAGAGCGTTATCTATTCATAATCTAAAATCAAATCGATTTCCAATAGGTGAACAGAACCAGCAACAAAGTTGGAAGAGGTCAATTATTGAAAAAAACCAAGAAACATACAACTCGTGATGAAGCAAAAGGTGTAAAGAAAGATTAGATTCAGATATGGAAAATCGGACACCTAAAAAGTAAACTAAAACCTACCTCGCAGATCTGGACAAATCGAAACCCTCATCGCTCAGAACACCTATAATAAAACCTTGAACCACAGTCATATCCCTTCATTAATGCTCAGACCACACACATCGGAGGGTTGGTGCAATGGCATCATCCTCATGCCTCTGCTTCAACCTCATGACTCACAACTCAGCTTCCTCTCCCCGTGAAACCCGAAGTGCAAACCCTAAATAGCTGATGCCTCATGTACTATACCCACTATTCCCAATTTCCAATTTTTAATTCTTTTATTATTATTAATTTTTTAATTCTTGTTTTTTAATTTTTTATATCGTTTTTTGGGTTTCAAGTTTTATCACCCTTTACCTTTTTTTACTCTCTTTTTTGTCCACTTTCCAAAGTCATCACCCAATTTTTTTATTCAATCTTACATTTCAACTTATCTTTATTTTGTTTTACCATTTTTTAAAACATTTTACAATTCATGTAATATTTATATATAAAATATCGCTTTTTTATTAATATAATTATATATATATATATATATCATTTTAACGTGTTAAATTATATATATATATATATAATTCTTTTTTTAGTAAATAAATCAAATAACATTTTTTTAATCCCATATATAAAAGTGAATTTTTTTGTAGTAAAATAATTATATACATTTATAAATTTTATAAAACTAAAACACATTATATTTTCATATATTTATAAAATATATTGTAATTATATTAATTTTCTAAAGAAAATGTTTCCCCTTAATTATTATTATTAATATTATTATCATTAAAGTAATCTATTAAATAACCTTTTTTATAAAAATAAATTCTATTTTACAAAAACAATAAAAATAGTTATTTTAAAACACCTATTATTAATTGAAGTTATTATTATCATTAAATGCATGGAAACTGTGTGACGTGTCATGTGTTGACCAGTCAAACAACTTAACTGTTGTACGGTCACGTCGTGTATTCATTAATACACGCTGCGTACTGTTTTACCTTTTCATTGCCTATATAAGAAAGGGTCATGTGTTATTTATGGACCCCTCTTCTTATCCGCACGGCGATGCTCTCGGATGACCCAGAAGCCTTCCTCCTATCTTCTTTATCCAGACTCTGATCGTCGATCTGTCAGTGGTTGCGGGATCATGTCGACGAGGTGAACATCGTGCACCTCGTTCCTTTCCCTCTTCTTCGACTTCCTCTTCGTAGTTTCCTGCCGAGGAGATTGGTGATATTTGACGGGAACAACGCTCTTCGATGAACGTCATCTTAATGGTACGTTCTACCTCATTCTTATTCCATCCCCGATATCCTCTTTCTGTTCCTCCTTGCCATGATATGACAAGTGACACCTTTAAACCTTAAATGGAGTATCTCTTGGTTGTTAGTGCGGTTGTGCCGCAGCGTCCACGGGAGGACGTAGTCGTCACGAGGAGTGATCGAAATCCTCGTGGTGGTTGTTCTCACAGAAGGACATCAAAACCTGTTCAAGTAGGGATCTTACCTTCGTCTCTCTATCTTTTTTGCATCATGTGGGGTGTGTATCCTCCTGTTTTCGTGAGATATAGTTGAGCCAGTAAATAAAGATAATAACTAGTTAAATAATGGGTTTGGGGAAATTTTGTTGATATTGTTTTTTTATTTCCATCAATGCTTATCCTTTGATTATGTTGTGAATTGAATAGGCTTATGCCTACTGAAAATCACGGTCGTTGGGGGCCTTTGCTTGTGCAATTAAATGTTGCCCTGTTTTTCTGGATTGTTTTGTGGATGGAATTTCATAGAATGTGGAAATTGGTTAATCATGTAAAGTTGGATGATTAAATTAATACCTGGAACCCTTGTATGATCACTCTGGTTAAACTAAATGAAAGAATGAATTTTTGTGGGTGCTGGTTGGGGTTTAATTATGTGAAGGGGTGTTTCGTGGGTTGTTGTGGAATGGGTGAGCAGTGGGGCTGCGGCTAGGTTGGTTTGGGGTTGGCGTGTATGATATGGTTGTGATGGGCAGCGGAGCTGCCGTAAATGGTATCAAAGGGATGATGATGATGTGGTACGGGTATTGTTTCCGATGTGTTTGTGGTTATGGTGGTTGGCAGCAGGGCTGCAGGGATGGGTTGTGCATATGAATAAAAGTGGAAGAGTTAACAAATGAATTGTGGGGCATGATAGTTGATTAAATACGAGAAATCAATGGAATTGATTGGCTGATAAAAGAAAATGGTATTGTATTTCTTGTGTTTTCCCTAACTTTATTTGTGGTTGGCAGGGATATGTTTTACGAACGATTGATCTGGTTTGGTTGTTGTTATTTTCTCGGTAGTAAAGGAACTGATAAAATAAAACTGTTGAAACATGAAAAGCTTAATGGGGTTTGGGGATATTTTTGTGTGTGCATACGTTCGAGGTAGTAGTGTCGAGGCATGTGCTGAGATCTTTTGTGGAGAAGCCTTAGGATGGGCTGAGTGGTTGATATAATTATATAAATCTATACGTTTTATGTTTCTTTACGTACCCCACCCATGTTGAGAACTACGTGCCGAACACCCGTGGGACGGGGGGGTGAGATTCTCAAACATCTAAAGGATGGCTGATTAATGTTCTTCCCTGTGCTCCCTCTTCTAGGTTTTATAGCCCAAGATCCTTCGGGCAGGTTATGACAGATGTTTCCTAAGAGTCTTCAGGATGAGGATGTGATATGTTCCCAGGTGACTTCAGGATGAGATGTGATGTGGTTCCCAGGTGTCTTCAGGATGAGATGGGGTTATGGCCGAGGATTGAGTGCCGATAGGATACTATGAGCTTCATATGGACAGGTTGCGGCACTAGCTTGAGCTTCGTATAGCCAGGTTGCGGCACTAGCTCAGGAAGAGGGGGAAGCATCAGAGCGTTAGGCATGAGAGCTTGAGCAGTATTTAGTGGGAAGGTGGTGCGTGGTACCCATACTTTGATAATATTACTATACTACTCTATTGACTTGCGATATTTTTTGAGTATGGCTTGTAAGGTTGGGTGGTTTGATTCCTTGCTTGGATTTGGTTCCTTTTGTTTTCTCACGGGGCATTGGGATGTCTCCCCACCTGTGCACGAGAGCTTTAGGTTTTCCTACTGAGTATACCTATATGCTCACCATACGTTTACTTTCAGGTTTTCTTGAAGACTTCAGGGACTGTGCGGGACCTTGCTAATTGGGCATTGGAGTTTTGCTGGTTGCAGTTTTTTCTTTCTTTTTTTTAGTATCGTACTTTGGAGATTTTCTTGTACTTGTACTTTTGTTTCAGTATTGTATTAAACATGCATATGGTTTTGGTTTTGGTTTTATTTTCATTTACTTATTCCGTTTTCTTTTGGTGTTTGATTCATCCTATTTCCCGATCTTAAATATTAAAAAGTGTAATGCTTCCCATATTTGTGAAAACTCATACCCTTGGTGCTAGTCACCACTCCGGGGCCTACTGGAGGCGGGACTCGGGGGGTCATTATATCCCTTTCACCATTTCCAGCTCAGGAGGGGCATCTTTGGTGGGAGGGGGTCATGACAGTAGTGATGGGACCAAGTTTTCCTTTATTGGGGAAAAGGAAATCCAAGAAGTGTAGGATGGACTCATGAATATGAGGGTCCGGTCGATTACTCGTCAGTTGGATAGCCTAGACCTCAGTGAAGTGGATGTCATGAGTCTACAGTTTCCTATAGTAGTGGCAGAGTTATAGTGGATCCAGCGAAGGTTAAGGCAGTTCTTTCTTGGGATCCACCCAAGAGTGTTACTGAGGTGTGGAGTTTCCTTAGTTTGGCAGAGTAATATCAGAGTTTTGTACCCAACTTCTTTAAATAGGTAGGACCCTTGATGGCTTTGACATGAAAGGGGAATCCTTTCGTGTGGACGAAAAAGTGTCGGCGGTGTTTTTAAGAGTTGAGGTAGAGGTTGACATGTGCTCCCATCTTGAGATTTTCATAGGAGCATGCTGAGTACATTTTGTTTTTCAATGAATTAGGAACCATGCTTAGTTGTGTCCTAATTAATAAGCAAGCCATGATTTCCTTAGTGATGTGTTTTTTAAAATAGTTTTCTTTTTGTTCACAATTAATTTTTTTCATTAATGTTTTTTAAAAACATGTTAGTGTTGGTAAATTTAATAGTTAGAAAGTTGGGGAAGAAGTAAATTTTAGAATGTTCATAATTTGAGAAGTTTTCAAACTTTAACAATCAAGTTAGATGATGATTTCTTGATCTTAATGTCCTTAAAATCTTGAAAATATCATGATTCATGCTTTTAATTGAAGAAGGGAAGTTTATGTGTTTCACACATAGCGTATCAAACACAACCACATGAGAATAAAAAGTTGTTGGAAGACTGGAAGTGAAAATTTGTTAAAAAGTACGATTTTATGATCAGATGATCCATTAGACGAACCTTCAGATGAAGTTTTTGGTAGAATGTCTGAGCTTGTGTAATTATTGATTTTACAAAGAATAAGAAGCTATTTCCCTTACTCTATCCATTGGAAGAATCAAGAGAGAATAATTAGATAGTGAAAATTGGTCATAGTAATTGTACAGACCTGATTGTACATGATAGAGTTTATGAGCTTAAACATGGGGATTTTTTGATTCATGGGATCCGATATAGATTATCAAAAAAAATTATTCAGAAATCTGGAAGTGTTGTGGTTGTTGAAATCATTCTATTTTGAAATATATAAAATAAGTAGAAGATTTATCAAACGAGTTATTGATTTCAATTTATTAGATGAGATATTGATGCCAATTTATCAGATGAACTATTGATTCTGATCCATCATATGAGAATTTTTTACCAATTTATTGGAAACATAATTTTTAAGAATCTCTAAAGTTGTTGCTACTAAGTTTCTATAGTTTTGAAAAATTAGGGAAAAAAGGCATTAACTCAAGAAATTAGATTTGAATTCCTAGGAAAACACAAAGGGGGAAATTAGGTTTGTAATTAGGGACAGTTATTTCGAAATATAAAGAGTTAGATCTATTTTAGTTTCTACTAGTCAGATATTGAGTAGGAAACTGAAGTCTTTTGAAGTTATAAAAATATAGTCATCCATTTTCAGCCAGCTTGGAGAAATAAACTATGAATATTATTTCTGGTTTTTTGAGGGAGTTTTTTATCTTAAATGGGTCAAGATAATTCAGTAGAGGAATAACCATTTTGAAGTTTTTTAGTTTTAAAACTATTGTTAATGAATTCCCATTAGAAATGTTTCTACAAAGGTTGTTATGAAAAGAATTGTGTAACATCCCGACCCGGGTCACCCTTGAACCGGTGGCCGGACCGGTCTATAACACCCGAGACTTTTATGTTATATAAATCATCAAAGGAATCTTTTTATACACACAACACTTTCTTGGCTTGCTTTACACGAAATCGCAACCTTCCTCGATAGCTTGCATCGTACGCAATACCGAGTTTCACTAAACAATGATATGCTATTAAAATATTATTAAAACTAGCCGTTATGAATAGTAATAACCACTTTTTGAAATTTTATAATTTTATGAACTTTATTTTTGGATTCGGAATATCGAAATTAGCTTAGGATGAAATTTTGGTACTTTTCGGATAACTTTCATATTCTGATGAATAGTGAAAATTATTAAATTTTAATTAAAAACAACTTTTTAATCGCAATATTTAATAGTGATAAATTATTAATTTGAGTGGTTTTAAAGTATATTTAGAATATATTTTTACAATTTAATACAATGTTGTTCATTGGATGTAATTTCAAATTTAAACCAGACATAAACAAGTGTCAATCTTTTGCTAGTTATTATCTCTTAAAAACACGCTATTTGTCTTAACGACGGAAATTAATTTTTAAATTAGTTAATGTAACTAATATGTTTTGAATTTGGTAAAATAAAAATCATTTTTGAATTCATAATATCAAATATAGCTTAGGCCTAATTTTTGGTATTTTTCTGAAAATTTCAATTTTTGATGAATAGTGAAACCACTAAGTGGTAGTTAAAAAAACTAAATTTTTCATAAAACTTAATTTTACCACTTCTGTGAGTGGAATTTCGAAAATCCGAGAGACACGGTTAATATCAAGGACTAAAATGTGGTTCAATGAGATGAAAATAATTTTTGGTGAATAGTAACTTTTTACTTTTATTTACCGCGGTTAAAAGTAAATAGGGTAATTAAGGGTAAAGATGATATTATTATTACCCTAACACATGTCCTAATTCTATTCAACAAGTGTAATTCGACCAAAAACAACCTTAGGAATAAAATATGACCATTTAGGCCCACTTGGATTAGATTAGGACATTTATTATTAATTTATTTAAAGAAGGGTTAAAATAGTTAAAATCAATGTTTAATAAGTAAATAATTTTTAATATGGGGTTATACATAAGATAAATTCTACTATAAATATTCATTAGAAAGCTAAAACTATTTCCTACATAATGGTATTTTATTTGTAATTTTTAGACATTAAATAATTTAATTTATTTATGACACAATGATGATGCAGTAATTATCTTATTAATGAAATATTGACATAATTGATGTTATAAATACCCAAATAAATGTAATTTGAGACTTTTTATGAATTAAACTAATTTTATAGGTTAATATGAAATGTTAGTATTTATTTAAGTAACTTTCTTTGAACTAATAATTCTGTTATGATTTTCAAAAAAATCAATTACTAAATAGTGTCAAAATTGACATAAAATAGTTTTTAAAACAAATATTATATTACTAATTGTTATTTTATTCCTAAAAATCTAAGGTTCGGCCAAATGACTTATATAAGGTTATATATATTAATAATAAACAACTTGGTGTTATTTTGGCTTGATATGGTAAGTTTATTAACCTTATAGTGTAAGAAAACAAGAAGACACGGTAAAAGTTAAATTATCTAACTTAAAGTTAAATCCAAATGATAAGGTTAAACTTGATACCTAAACTTGTCTAAATTCTATTGGATGAGATTATTTCGACCCCTACCCACCTTAACTTCGAAATATATCAATTTTGAGCTATTAAAAACCGAATTTGACTTTATAATAAAATAATATTTTTAGTTATTCCAAAGGTGCCCCTCTCCTGCCCTATAAAAGGGAACCTCCTCCCCCTCTTCCTCACACCACTTTGAGCCTTCATGCTCGGCCAAACCCTGAAAATTTATTCTCTCCACTTCCCTAGAAACATCCTAGAGGTTCTGGTTTTCTTCAAAGACCTATTTTAGTGCCCTAAAAGGAGGTCTCAAAGAATCACTTCAAAGAAGAGGTAATGTCCGTTACCGATTCTTTCATCTTTATTTCTTCTTCCACTTCTTCTTATTTAGTTGTTTAATTATGAAGTAATAACATCAGTATCACTAATATACTGATATGTTATTATAAGTATGAAACAACCCTATTTCACCATCTATGCATCCTACGGAACAAGAAGTCACCGCGCGTGCGTACGTACGGAATACCGTCTCCACGCCGTGGTGTAATCTATTTTCCACCACCACCTTACTTGGATGGGTATAATGGTGTAAATAATGACTATATATGACTATTATAAAGTTATACTGATTCTGAAATAGTATACATACACTCGAATACAATTCCACGATCATAGGAACGATATCATCACTCGTGCGTACGTACGGAATACCGTCTCCTCGATGTGATGCGACTCGTTCTACATGATCTTCATTTCATAATGATTATATAAATGAATTGAATGAATGAATATGATATATATTACACTAATACCATTATGTAAATGAAGTATCTATAACCTAAAGATAAGAATAAGAATTTATTCGACAAAACACGCATAAGAAAAAAAAAGTTATAAACACCTGAATAACAAGTAGCAATGAAATATTACTACTAAGAAGCTAAGAATATGACCATATATGATATCAAAAAAATAAGTATGATTCTGTAATAAGTCAATAACATTATTTAAATCATTATACAGGAGGTTCATACACATACAAAGCATATCGGACCTAAGGTAAGGGAAATATCACAATCTCATTTTTATCCGAGATTGTTTATACTTTGGTATTTACTGGGGTGTATTTTATCATCCACATCCATGTTTCCTCAATATGTAATATTATTTCTATCCAACTACAATTGTTTAAATCCATTTTTACCCTTTGGTGAGTTTATAGTAAAAGATATGAAAGGAATCTTTTGTCGTTTTTCGTACGAGGTACTTTTTGACTTTTCCGACAAAAGTACGAGAAGAATGTTTTTTTAACTTATAAGGCATGAATAGATTTTTAAAACATTATTTCCAAGAAGCTTACTTTACAAGTTTTCAAGTTTATTTTTAATCAACTTCTTTTAGTTTAAAATTGTATGACATTTTAATAAAGGAAAATGTTTTTGAAGTAGAAAGGATATTTTCTTCAAGAATAGAGTTCAAGTGTTTTATCAAAATTATTTTCCATCTAAGATAATATAGGGTTCTATTTATATCCCTATTATTACATTGATTTGATTATGTTGTGATGGAATTATTTTTATGAATTCCTTTATCTTATATTAATTGTTTTATGATGTCATGTTGTTTAAGAATCCCATTTTTATTACATGGGTTATGCAATGATGTATGATTTATGATTTTGTGGAACACATAAGAATGGTATAATTATGAGATGGGTGGGACCTATATCTCCCTCCAATGCATTGGGTAAAGATTTTATATCTCATGAGATAGACATGGCTGGAACGGTAGGTTATACCGGTTTAGTGAAACAGGACTGAAACGAGGAGTGAACTCGGCTCAGAAAGGGACTTTGTCCACTAAGATAGTCTTGGCAATGAGTCTTGACTAATAAGAAATGATTCTCTATGATTATGTGTGTATGCCACAAAGTTTCATGTTTTATGTTATGATTATTGGGATTACATTTCATTACTATGATTTATCCCATGTTATGAAATTATGATCTCTTTTGCAGGTTAAGATTTCCAAAAGTTATGTGCTTATGTATATGATGTGATTGATATTTCTTTTGTTTACCTTTACTGAGAATTTGAGATCACCCTTTTATATGTTTTATTTCCCTAGGTCGGGAAGAAGGTTATTAAGTAGAATATTCCAAAAAGGGACTCTAGATATGATGAAATAAATGGGGGTCAAAGTAGATGCTTTATGAACCAGTTGTTTATGTTTCCCAGTTTCTAAAGACACTATACCTATACAGTCCTTTCTTGGTTTTGTTATATGTTGTAATAAGTGTGCTTCAATTCTTAAGTAATAACAATGTATGTAAAGTATGGGTCGTTATAGTTGGTATCAGAGGAAAGGTATAGTAAACTTTTGGAAACTAGGATGTGAAAGCCTTAGTAAGAACCCTTAGGATAAGTCTAAGCATAGAACACAATCTTAGTGTTTTAGAAATGGCCATAAATAACCTAGGATAAGACCTCAAGTGTGAAATTTTATTCTTGATTATGTGGTTTTCCTATTATAATTAGTGTTTCTCACACTATTCTTCTTGGTTTTAGTCAATGGTTGGAACCCGAAGTAACCGTGTTAATGCGGAATGGGACGGTCAATGCAATGATTGTCCCCCTGAGAAACCAAACGTTATGGGAGCTAGAATGCAAAATCATGTAGCCATGCTCACACAACTTTCTCAAGCTATGAATCATGCAGGACTTCCAAACGAGCAAAGGAAGGAGCAACATTCTGTTGAATCCTTCATGAGACAGCGCCCACCTTCATTCAGCGGGTCTACTGATCCATTAGTTGCTGAACAATGGATTAGTACTACTGAAAAGATATTTTCAGTTCTTCAATGTTCTTAGCATGATAAAGTCATCTTAGCAGTGTATCGTTTGGAAGGTGATGTTGATCAATGGTGGAATCTTATTAAGAATACGAGGCAAAGGGATGAAATTGAGTCCATGGAATGGGACGAGTTCAAGAACTTATTTTTCAATAAGTACTTCCCTCGTATTATCCAAACAAAGATGGAGAAAGATTTTCTTGAACTGAAGCAAAAGGATGATGAATCTGTTGGTACCTATGAAGAAAATTTTACAAGACTTGCAAGGTATGCTTCTGGTATTATTATCCAACCTGAGAGTAAGATCGATCGATTCTTTAGTGGATTAAAACCAAGTCTTCGAAGAGCCTTAGCCATAAGGGACTTCAATAGCTACGAGGATATCATTCGATGTGCTCTCAAAGTTGAGATGGAGATTGGAGTAACCCATCAGTCATATGGGTTTGATAAGAAGAGGAAAATGGAATTCAAAGGAAAATCTAAAGAGCACACTGAAAAGAAGATGAGCTTTCCCTTATGCTCAAAGTGTGGAAAGAAACATGGAGGGAGTTGTATTAAAGGGACAAGTAAATGTTTCAAATGTGGAAAGGAAGGTCATCGGGCATTTGAATTCCTCGATGATGGTAAGAAGATGTCTAATGATGCAAACAAAGTAAGGGATACACAGAATGAACCTACTACACTTCAATGTTTCAAGTACAAGGAGATGGGACATTATGCCAATAAATGCCCTAATCCAAGGATTGATGATGATGGTTGACGTCAACAAACTCTTAAGGCTAAAGACAAAGGAAAGTCATATGCAATTTCTATCAGCGATGTGGAGTACGATAACGATGTGGTGAAAGGTACACTTACCATCCACTCTAAAGTAGGAAATTATTTATTTGATTCTGGATCCACCCACTCCTTTATTTCTGAAGAATTTTCTAAGGGTATCACCGTATTACCTCAACAATTAGATGTTGAGTTAGCTGTGACAACACCTAATGGCACAACAGTCGCATCAAAAGTTTATAATTCTTCTCTGATTGAAGTTTGTGGGAAAGTGCTTCCTGCAAATCTTGTGATCCTTCCTATAGTGGAATTTGATGTGATTCTTGGCATGGATTGGCTTTCTCTACATGGAGCTCATATCAATTTCCAAAGAAGGGAAGTCACATTTCATATTCCAGATCAATCTATGATCGTCTATCGATGCAAGGATGAACATAACCTTCCAGTGGAAATTTATTCCATTTTATGGGTATTGATTCCACTAAATGAAGGTTATTTATCTCAAATGGTTGGTGAGAAACTCACGATTAAGAATATGCCCATTGTACGGGAGTTTGATGATGTCTTTCCGGAGGAATTACCGTGTATTCCACCGAATCGTGAAGTTGAGTTTTCAATAGAACTCGTACCGGGTGCTTTGCCTATTTCAAAGACACCTTATAGAATGGCCCCAATTGAGTTGCAGGAATTGAAGAAGCAACTCCAAGAGAATCTTGATAAGGGGTTCATATGCCCTAGTGCGTCACCTTGGGGAGCACCTGTTCTGTTTGTTAAGAAGAAAGATGGATCAATGAGACTATGCATTGATTATCGAGAACTTAACAAGATCACTATCAAGAACAAATATCCTCTCCCGCGCATTGATGACCTATTTGACCAACTACGCGGAGCTCAATACTTTTCCAAGATTGATCTTCATTCAGGGTACCATTAATTAAGGGTCAAAAGGGAGGATATACCGAAGAAGGCTTCCCGTACAAGGTATGGACACTATGAATTTATAGTGATGCCATTTGGTCTTACAAATGCCCCTGCTATCTTCATGGATCTAATGAATAAAGTCTTTAGAGACTATCTTGATCAGTTTTTGGTAGTCTTTATAGACGATATTCTTGTCTATTCAAAGAGCAAGGAAGAACATGAAGATCACTTGAGAATTATATTGAAGACCCTGAGAAAGGAGAAGCTTTATTCCAAATTTACCAAGTGTGAATTTTGGCTTCAAAAAGTTTCATTTTTGGGTCACATAATCTCAAAAGAGGGGATATCTGTGGATCCAGCAAAAACAGAGGTTATCGAAAGATGGTCGAGACCAACAACAGTAACTGATATCCGAAGTTTTCTTGGTTTGGCTGGATATTATCGATGTTTTGTGAAATATTTTTCACGATTATCTAATCCACTCACCAAGTTGACTCGGAAAGGAGTTAAGTTTGTTTGGATGGAGAAATGTGAATAGAATTTCAAGGAGTTGAAAAGAAGGTTATCCAGTGCACCTGTGCTCACACTGCCTTGTAGTGGAGAAAGGTTTGTGATCTACAGTGATGCATCCAAGAAGGGATTGGGGTGTGTTCTTAGGCAAAATAATATGGTGATAGCTTATGCCTCACGACAGTTGAAAATACATGAGAAAAATTACCGAACTCATGATTTGAAGTTAGCTGCGGTAATCTTTGCATTAAAGATTTGTAGGCATTATCTTTATGGAGAAAGGTGTGACATTTATACTGATCATAAAAGTTTAAAGTATATTTTCACACAAAAGGAGCTGAATATGCGCCAAAGAAGATGGTTGGAGCTGATTAAGGATTACGACTTCTTAATCCATTACCACCCTGGGAAAGAAAACAAGGTGGCAGATGCATTAAGTCGACAAGACCATGCTAGATTATCCATGATGAGGATCACAAAAGATCCAATATTTATGGATTTACAAAGGATGGATCATGGAATTATAATGAAAGGGGAAAAATCTTATCTTTCTCAAATGAATGTTCAACCATCTATACATGTGAAGATTAAAGAGGCACAGAAAGACGATGTAGAGTTACAAAAGAAGGTGAGAAATGTTCCTGAATTCAACCTTGATTGTGATGGGATAATAAAGTTCAGGAATCGGGTTTGTGTTCCTCCCATCCCCGAATTAAAGAAAGAGCTGCTGGATGAGGCTCATAGTTCTTCATTCTCTATTCATCCTAGAAGCACGAAGATGTATAGGGACCTAAAAGAGTACTTCTGGTGGGATGGCATGAAACGAGATGTTGCTGAATATGTCTCTCGATGCTTGGTTTATCAACAAGTTAAAGCTGAGAGACAGAAGTCTAAGGGGATGTTACAACCATTACCCATACCCGAATGGAAATGGGAAAACATCACTATGGACTTTGTCACAGGACTTCCTAAAACATCCAAAGGCAATAATGATATCTGGGTCATAGTTGATCGTCTTACAAAGTCTGCGCACTTCATTGATATTAGTGAGGATTTCTCTCTGGATCAGCTTGCCAGGATATATGTAAAGGAAGTGGTAAGATTTCATGGAGTACCACTTTCTATTATATCTGATCGGGATCTGAGATTTACCTCGAAGTTCTGACGAAGTCTTCAGCATACTCTGGATACAGAGTTGAGTTTCAGCACTGCTTATCATCCTCAGACAGACGGTCAGCCTGAGAGAACAATTCAAACTCTAGAAGATATGTTGAGAGCTGGCTCTATGGATTTGAAAGGTGGTTGGGATCAACACCTACCTTTGGTGGAATTTTCTTATAATAATAGCTTTCACTCCAGTATTCAGATGGCTCCTTATGAAGCTCTCTATGGAAAGAAATGTTGGACTCCAACTTGCTGGGATGAAGTTGGTGAAAGAAAGATATTACGACCCGATCTCGTTGATGAAATGGCAGAAAAGGTCAGATCTATTCAACAACACATAAGAGCAGCTCAGAGTCAACAGAAAAGTTATGCCGACAACCGAAGAAAAGACCTAGAGTTTGAAGTGGGAGATAAAGTGTTCTTACGAATATCTCCCTGGAAGAGGGTTATGAGATTTGGAAAGAAGGGGAAGTTGAGCCCTATATATATCGGTCCTTTCGAAATACTGGATCGTGTTGGGAAGGTAGCTTACCGATTGGTGCTTCCACCGAATCTCTCTCAAGTTCACGATGTGTTCCATGTATCTCTCCTAAGAAAGTACAAACCTGATCCTTCACATGTACTCAGCTCAGAAGTTGTACCGCTGGAGCAAGATCTTTCTTATGAAGAACAACCGATAGAGATTCTGGATCATAGCGAAAAAGTCCTACGAAACAAAACCACTCGATTGGTGAAAGTTTTATGGAAGAACCACCAATTAGAAGAAGCTACATGAGAGCTTGAGGATATGATGAGGGAGAGGTATCCTCATCTGTTTGTTACAAAGTGACAAATTTCAAGGGCAAAATTCATTTTAAGGGGGTTATAATGTAACACCAGAGACTTTTATTTTATATAAATCATCAAAGTAATCTTTATCTACACACAACACTTGCTTGGCTTTCTTTACACGAAATCGCAACCTTCCTCGATAGCTTGCGTCGTACGCAATACCGAGTTTCACTAAACAATGATATGCTATTAAAATATTATTAAAACTAGCCGTTATGATTAGTAATAACAAATTTTTGAAATTTTATAATTTTATGGACTTCATTTTTGGATTCGGAATATCGAAATTAGCTTAGGGTGAAATTTTGGTAATTTTCGGATAACTTTCATATTCTGGTGAATAGTGAAAATTATTAAATTTAAATTAAAAACAACTTTTTTAATCGCAATATTTAATAGGGATAAATTATTAATTTGAGTGGTTTTAAAGTATATTTATAATATATTTTTACAATTTAATACAATGTTGTTCATTGGATGTAATTTCAAATTTAAACCAGACATAAACAAGTGTCAATCTTTTGCTAGTTATTATCTCTTAAAAACACGTTATTTGTCTTAACGAAGGAAATTAATTTTTAAATTAGTTAATGTAACTGATATGTTTTGAATTTGGTAAAATAAAAATAATTTTTGAATTTATAATATCAAATATAGCTTAGGCCTAATTTTTGGTATTTTTCTGAAAACTTTCAATTTTTGATGAATAGTGAAACCACTAAGTGGTAGTTAAAAAAACTAAATTCTTCATAAAACTTAATTTTACCGCTTCTGTAAGTGTAATTTAAAACATACGAGAGACATGGTTAATATCAAGGACTAAAATGTGGTTCAATGAGATGAAAATAATTTTTGGTGAATAGTAACTCTTTACTTTTATTTACCACGGTTAAAAGTAAATAGGGTAATTAAGGGTAAAAATGATATTATTATTACCCTAAAACATGTCCTAATTATATTGGATAAGTGTAATTCGACCAAAACAACCTTAGTAATAAAATATGACCATTTAGGTCCACTTGGATTAGATTAGGACATTTATTATTAATTTATTTAAAGAAGGGTTAAAATAGTTAAAATCAAAGTTTAATAAGTAAATCATTTTTAATATGGGGTTATACATAAGATAAATTCTACTATAAATATTCATTATAAAGATAAAAACATTTCCTACATAATAGTATTTTATTTTTAATTTTTAGACATTAAATAATTTAATTTATTTTTGACACAATGACGATGGAGTAATTATCCTATTAATGAAATATTGACATAATTGATGTTATAAATACCCAAATAAATGTAATTTGAGACTTTTTATGAATTACACTAATTTTATAGGTTAATATGACATGTTAGTATTGATTTAAGTAACTTGGTTCGAACTAATCATTCTGTTATGAGTTTCACAAAAATCAATTACTAAATAGTGTCAAAATTGACATAAAATAATTTTTAAAACAAATATTATATTACTAAATGTTATTTTATTCCTACATATCTAAGGTTTGGCCAAATGACTTAGATAAGGTTATATGTATTAATAATAAACAACGTGGTTTTCGTTTGGCTTGATATGGTATGTTTATTAACCTTATAGTGTAAGAAAACAAGAAGACACGGTAAAAGTTAAATTATCTAACTTAAAGTTAAATCTAAATGATAAGGTTAAAATTGATACCTAAACCTCTCTAAATTCTATTGTATGAGATTATTTCGACCCCTACCCACCTTATCTTCTAAATATATCAATTTGGATCTATTAAAAACCGAATTTGACTTTATAATAAAATAATATTTTTAGTTATTCCAAAGGTGCCCCTCTCCTCCCCTATAAAAGGGCACCTCCTTCCCCTCTTCCTCACACCACTTTGAGCCTTCAAGATCGGCCAACCCCTGATAATTTATTCTCTCCACTTCCCTAGTAACATCCTAGAGGTTCTGGTCTTCTTCAAAGACCTATTTTAGTGCCCTAAAAGGAGGTCTCAAAGAAGCACTTCAAAGAAGAGGTAATGTCCGTTACCGATTCTTTCATCTTTATTTCTTCTTCCACTTCTTCTTCTTTAGTTGTTTCATTATGAAGTAATAACATTAGTATCACTCATATACTGATATGTTATTATAATTATGAAACAAACCTATTTCACCATCTATCCATCCTACGGAAAAAGAAGTCACCGCGCGTGCGTACGTATGGAATACCGTCTCCACGCCGTGGTGTAATCTATTTTCCACCACCACCTTACTTGGATGGGTATAATGGTGTAAATAATGACTATATATGACTATTATAAAGTGATACTGATTCTGAAATAGTATACATACACTCGAATACAATTCCACAATCATAGGAACGATATCATCACTCGTGCGTACGTACGGAATACCGTCTCCATGATGTGATGCGACTCGTTCTACATGATCTTCATTTCATAATGATTATATAAATGAATTGAATGAATGAGTGTGATATATATTACACTAATACCATTCTGGAAATGAGGTATCTATAACCTAAAGAGAAGAATAAGAATTTATTCGACAAAACACGCATAAGAAAAAAAAGTTATAAACACCTGAATAACAAGTAGCAATGAAATATTACTACTAAGAAGCTAAGAATATGACCATATATGATATCATAAAAATAAGTATGATTCTGTAATAAGTCAATAACATTATTTAAATCATTATACAGGAGGTTCAGACACGTACAAAGCATATCGAACCTAAGGTAAGGGAAATATCAAAATCTCATTTTTATCCAAGATTGTTTATACTTTGGTATTTACTGGGGTGTATTTTATCATCCACATCCATGTTTTCTCAATATGTAATATTATTTCCATCCACCTAAAATTTTTTAAATCCATTTTTACCCTTTGGTGGGTTTATAGTAAAAGATATGAAATGAATCTTTTGTCATTTTTCGTACGAGGTACTTTTTGACTTCTCCGACAAAAGTACGAGAAGAATGTTTTTTTAACTTATACGGCATGAATGGATTTTTAAAACATTATTTCCAAGAAGCTTCCTTTACAAGTTTTCAATTTTATTTTTAATCAACTTCTTTTAGTTTAAAATTGTATGACATTTTAAGAAAGGAAAATGTTTTTGAAGTAGAAAGGATATTTTCCTCAATAATAGAGTTCAAGTGTTTTATCAAAATTATTTTCCATCTAAGATAATATAGGGTTCTGTTTATATCCCTATTATTAAATTGATTTGATTATGTTGTGATGTAATTATTTTTATGAATTCCTTTATCTTATATGAATTTTTTTATGATGTCATGTTGTTTAAGAATCCCATTTTTATTACATGGGTTATGCAATGATGTATGATTTATGATTTTGTGGCACACATAAGAATGGTATAATTATGAGATGGGTGGGACCTATATCTCCCTCCAATGCATTGGGTAAAGATTTTATATCTCATGTGATAGACATGGATGGAACGGTAGGTTATACCGGTTCAGTGAAACAGGACTGAAACGAGGAGTGAACTCGGCTCAGAAAGGGACTTTATCCACTAAGATAGTCTTGGAAATGAGTCTTGACTAATAAGAAATGATTCTCTATGATTATGTGTGTATGCCACAAAGTTTCATGTTTTATGTTATGATTATTGGGATTACATTTCACTACTATGATTTATCCCATTTTATGAAATTATGATCTCTTTTGCAGGTTAAGATTTCCAAAAGTTATGTGCTTATGTATATGATGTGATTGATATTTCTTTTGTTTACCCTTACTGAGAATTTGAGCTCACCCTTTTGTATGTTTTATTTCCCCAGGTCAGGAAGAAGGTTATTAAGTAGAATATGCCAAAAAGGGACTCTAGATATGATGAAATAAATGGGAGGCAAAGTAGATACTTTATGAACTAGTTGTTTATGTTTCCCAGTTTCTAAAGACACTATACCTATACGGTCCTTTCTTGGTTTTGTTATATGTTGTAATAAGTGTGCTTCAATTCTGAAGTAATAACAATGTTTGTAAAGTATGGGTCGTTATACGGTCGACACATGACCTTAAGTGTGTCTCCCCATACGCCAGAGGCTGCCGACTAGCAGCAAGGGTCTAAGGATAGTCAGTGGGGTGACTATAACCTCTTATCAGAGTTTCACAGTGGTATATCAGTGTAGATAACAAAAAATAATGGAAGCAGTAACTCATAATGAAAAACAACGGAAGACAAATAATACTCATTTTTATAAAAGTGGTCAACACCAAATTATACAGCAGATGCATGCATGACACGCTAATGATACAA
The DNA here is from genome assembly GCA_963277665.1 of Viscum album. NCBI lineage: Eukaryota > Viridiplantae > Streptophyta > Magnoliopsida > Santalales > Viscaceae > Viscum > Viscum album. The sequence continues at coordinate 1,126,403,901 of OY728121.1, forward strand.
AAGTAGAAAACATTGAACAAAACAACATGCTTTACATTCCAATGAAGAAATAAATAAATAAATACTCAAATCCCCAAGGGCGATCTCCTTGAGCATCATGAGCCTCCGCTCGGTCCTCTGCTCCTAACTCCCAAGTAAATGCCAACAACATAGTCCTGCAACCAAATAGAGTCTACTCGGGTACCCAGTGCAATGATGACCCGAGTAGGGTGTGAGATATAAATCTCAGTAGGCCAGGACCACCGGTGTCTACCCCAAATCTAGAAATTTAATAAATAATTTAAAACACGTGAAGGCATGCATAAAATAAAGCAAGAAGTACAAAGTAACTATATAATCAAGTACCTGCTTCAGCCCTCAACTGGTGTCTGAACCTGTACTATTCATTTTTCATGCAAACTCAACAATCATTACATAATAATTTTTCATTTATAAACTACTCAAATCTTATTATGAAAGTCTTGAGATTCAGAATACGCCCGACAACCCCCGTATAAGTCACTCACCACATATGTTTCTAAAGACCATCTAAATAATCAAAGTAAAGACTGTATCCAAGCTTATTCTTTGGCTTGGATAACACACAAAAAGTTATTCAATTTTATCTTTCATATATTATGTCTAAGCCCATCCACTAAAATAGTGATTCTCTCCTGTGTCCATCCACTAACAGTGGTTCACCCAAATCCTTAATAAGTGTAAACCCTTTCTCATAATCAATTCACAAATCATCATGTCACAATAGCATTCATTAACCATTAAACTCATTTCAAGAAGGAACAATTTGACCCACAGTCCAATGTTAATTATTGGGTGTAAAACATCATGTATAGCACCCTCGTGAGTATTCATAGCATCAGTCCATGTCTCACAACCCATGGTTATTTGGAGCATCATTCCATGGCCCATAAAAGAATATTTGCTTGCAAGCTGGATGTAGAACACCATGTCTAGAACCCTGTGAGTATTTGGAGCATCAGTCCCTGTCTCACAACCAATTTATCAATCATACTTATAAATCTATCATTGGTGTAGAACATCATGTATAACACCCTGTGAGTATTTAGAGCATCAGTCCCTGTCTCACAACCCATTCACCAATCACACATATACATTTATCATTGGTGTAGAATACCAGGTCTAACACCATAAAACCAACCCGTTAATTAATTCAACAATTAATTAACAACACAAATCTCTCTTCAGATAAATCAACACTTAATTAACCATTAAACATATCATTAATTAATAATTAAATAACAATTAATTATTCTTAACAATCCAACTAAATAATTAACTCAGCACTTAATTATCCAAATTCTTTAATAAGTCTGAACCCGTCCATTCAAACAATGGTTCTTCCTGGACTTTCACAATCTACAAGCACACCATAATCATCTCAAAACATGCTGAGAAAAGCCAAGATATTTTGTGACCATCTCACACAACATATCATATCTCTAAACAAACCCATTGAAGAAAAATTAAGGCATGGAAAACTAATATGCATCAAATGGTACTCCTGACCAACAATCCTAACAAACAATCAATTCAAAATCTTACATCAATGCATGCAAATTAATTAATTCAACAATTAATTAATCAAATCTTATCTATTTAACCAATAATCAATTAGTTAACCATTTACCATTTAACATGTAATAATTAATTCCTCCATTAATTATTACCAGTTTCCAATTATCTTCCGAACATGTAAATATTCGATATTCCCAATAATCTGTAAAAGCCACAATCTTATTCAAACTCATTACTTGATAATTAATTCTAAAATTAATTATCCTTTTACTCAATCTCCCTATTCCAATCATTTAACTGTTTAATCATATCACTTTAACCAAGTTATCCAAACACGCTTAAACTCAACACAAGTCCAAGTCCTCACTTATCTCATGTGGTTGGAACTAATCAATAACATCAAAAGTGGCATTCATGGACATATCAAAATCAAGGAAATTCATATTTTCAATTTATTTAAAGAATCTATAATTCTTAAATAAAGTGTTAAAGATTTGGGACCCCACCTCAGGGTTTTGACGAAAACCACAACGAACGAAGAACCCTCAAGAGAAACAGGTTGATTCTTCAAGAACCCACCTTAGATCACTTCTCCTAGCAAGACCAAGACAAAAAATCATCATACTTGTCATCCACACACTTAAATTTACCCATAATGGGTGTAAATCTAAGAAACCATGAGAAGAGGAGATGTAGATCTAAGTAGATCTAAGAAACTGATCAAGAACGAAGAAGAACGATCACATACCTCAAGAATCCAGCTTCGATTCGCCAAGAGAAGCCTTCGGATCACCTCTGGAATGATGGGAGAACCTTCTATGACCTAAGGAGAAGAAAAATCCCGAGTTATGGCCACTTAAGAGGAAAAACGAGCCATCTAAAGGCAAAAACGAGCGAGATCCACAATTTAAGGATCTCGTTTAAGTGCCTGCACAGTTAGTTCGCACGGTTTGACAAACCGTGTGCTAACTGTGCGTTAGCTACTACCATGTCCACCCTTCTCGCACGGTTTGGCCGCACGGTTAGACAAACCGTGTGCCACCCATGCAGAAGCTACTGCCTCCAAGACCAACTACGCATGGTTTGGACGCACAGTTAGAAAAACTGGGCCCCGCCCGTGCGACTTCCTCTTAACCTCAAAACTTATATCAAAGTTCTAAAAAATGACATCTTTAGGTGATCCAAAACTCTGAATAAAATTTTGGATCTCGTTTTAAAAAGAACGAACCATTGATAAACCGAAAATGAATTTCATAAACATTCATATTAATTTTTTTAACCTGGTTCAAAACACGGGATCTTACAAATTGAGATTTTTCTAGATCCTTATTAGTCTGGTTGAGAATATTTCATGTGGACCAAGAGGACCAGAATGATGATTTGTTTCAAAAAAAATCATTTCTGGACCGATGTTTTGTATTATACTTTTTAAAGAACCAAATTTAGATGATTCCATGTTTTTTTCATCCATGTGGTTTTGTATCTTGTTTAAAAGTATGGAAATTTGATAAATGATTAGAAGATTTAAAGAGATACCAATTTAGTCTATAATACTTGAGAACAATCAATAAGATTATGAATTAAATTCAAATGAATATGAAATTAAGAGTTATGAAATTTGGGTGAGTAGGAAAATGAATTTTTTTCCCTCCCGTACTTTTTTTGACCACCTATAAATAGAGGTGCATAATATATTTTTAATTTTCACTATTTAGAGTGACAGAAAATTTAAATGATAAAAATATTTGCGTTAGATGTTATTTTTCACAACGAATGTTATTTTCTTGTTAAAAAAATTTTCCAGATAGAGATTTCAGATAAGATGATCGGAAAGAGGTATGTTTAGACCACCAGATAAAGGGAATTAGTCTGAGTTTTTTTGAGTAGAATTTTAAGAAATTTAGTTTTGTTATACAGGTAGACCAAAAAGTTTTGAAACAGGTGTAGGTTGAGAATAAGTGAATCAAGTTGTGACTATAAAACTAATTTTATTGGAAAAAGTCCATCAGACATAGGAACATCAAACTAAGTTTCCAAACATACCATTTTGTCGAAAACTGTTTCAAAGTAAATTATTTTTTTATGGCACAAATTTTGTAATTAAAATATGTAAACTGATGGGAGTAAATAATATGTTTCCTATTAGGAGAGAGAAGTTTTCTAATGATATTTGACATAAGTTTTATTCACATCTTCAAAAATAATAAATTTACATAGACAAACAGTGGTGGTTATGAAAATGATGTAGATTCTTACACTGTGGATGAACCATTAAAATAATATGTTCCATGTTTACTTTTCTATTTCTCCATGAATTTCAATTTACTAAAATTTGTTATGAAGAAAACTCCAACAATTTTCTTGGGTTAAGTTTCCTAAAGATGAAATTTACAAAAATACTATCATTGATTCAACCCCTTCTATAACACACCAAGTTTTTCTAAAAATAAATAGAAATGAATTGAAGTTTTTTTAGTAGATATTTTTAACTAGCCTTTAAAACACAACTTTTCCACTTCTATGGTTTGAATTTCAAGAAACTGTCTTCTATAATTGTGTTCAGTATGTTATTTGGAGTCTATTGGAACCAACTTGTTTTTTTGTGAATAGTAACATACCCTTATGAATAGTAATATGAATACTGATATGACCCTAATGAATAGTAAATTTTATTATTATTTTATTTTATTAAGGCTTTAAGATAATATCATCAAGGTTAATTTTTCATTATGATATAGAAGTAGTTATAGAATTAGAATTGTTAATTTTTGAATTAAGTATGATTTTATTTAAAAATTAAATTAATAATATTTGAAAATTATTTTCAAAAAATAGAATTCATTTTTGAAATCTACACGTCGATAAATGGTTAGGGTGATTTTTGGGACTTTTTTTGAAACAATTGATTTTTCGGTGAATAGTAAAAAATACAGTTTTTAGTTTCGGTGTGTTAATGACATCATTAATGATACAATAATGATGTCATAAATCTATTCTAATTTTTTATAGTTAAATAATATGTGAGGTGTCCCATGTGGCTTATACCATGGTCAAATACCATGGTAAAGCCCATGGGTTTGCAAATACCACTCATGTGGTGTCCCTTGAAAATTATTAAAATAACCCCTCACTTTTCCTATAAATACCAACTCTTCCCTTCATTAAATACATTAAAAATTATCCCTCAATGAAGCCTTTGCCTCCTTACCTTCATATTAGTCCTACCAAGGTTTCCTCATGCCCCCAAGGTCCAAAACTTCAAGTTCTAAGGGTTACTCTACAAGGTAATAAAATTCTCAATTTCTTTCTTTTTTCCATTCAAGTTCTCTTTTATGTTTTATAACTTTCAAGTTTCCATACTATGTTCTTATTTAACTCTTATTATTGATATATTCTATATTATGATTCATTTATGGATGGGTGACCCTTTTCCCCTCTCTTATTAATGTTTTCTAAAACTCTGTCACATAGCCGTTGGGCTGCCGAATTTTTGTAAGGAATTTCTCACCTATTCTTTTATTTTGAGTTCCTTCCTTATTCTTTCTTCATATCTCCTTACCCAAGAGGCATGAAATCTCCATAAATCATGTATATTCTATATTTTATCATGTTTATGTAAAATTACTCATCATTATTCTTCTCCTCTCCCACTTATTTAAATAATAAAAACATTGTTCGTTATGTGTCGAATTACCGACATCGTGGATGATGTGATTTCAATTTCCATTAATTTTTTCAAGTCTGGTCATGAAACCATTTATATGGTTGAAAGGGTTATAATATATTTTTCATGACTCACCCATGGTTCTATAATTCTTTTGTACTCATGGTTCTAATTTATAAGACAAAACGAGGTTGTTATTATCAAAGAACCACTAAAATGATCTAAACGAACATCATTAACGTTTTAACCTATGAATCATCCTCATATTAAAAATAAAAATGATAAATGGTATAAATTATGGTACTTTTAATATTTAAATACCTTTCCTTTCCAATTCTAGAATTTCACTTCCAATCGACAAGAACATCCACCATGAACCAATCATGGAAATCATGTTAAGAACTCACCCAAAAACAGTGCAAGGAGCAAAATACTAACAATTAAAGGTTGAAATGATGTTATGAAATGATAATATAAGATGTTGTAAACATGACCATGTTTTTTTAAAATACTAATAAACAATATTTTAACCATTATACAGGAAGTTTAAACAAGTTTGAAGTTAGACAAACCTGATGTAAGGGAATTCTTAACCCGATTTCCATTCTTTGGGTTAACCTTCTACTTCATTATTTATGTGATATTTAAATTTATTGTGTGATGGGTTCTATTTATATTATGTTTTATTATTTTTATTTACAGTATATATACATACTCCATCCACTCTATGAAGTATCTCTTCAATTTTATGATATTTATAAGGGATTTTCCTTTAAAATCCTCTTTTTAAAATTCAGTTTTATGAAATTCCAAAGTAATGTTTTTATGGAATTATTCTTGATGTATTATTATGTTTTGGTTATTGGGAATTATTTATGATGAAGGGTGGGACCTATATCTCCCTCCAATTCATTGGGTATGTGTAAGTTGGAGGTCAGTCGTATGGTTACTCCAAGTGTAACTGCGATGGTTACACAAAGTAAGGTAGCCGTGAGGGTTACAAATTATAAGGTATCCAAGAATGGTTACAAGATTATGTAAGTAATTCCCCAAGATACCTTTATGATTATATTTATTTTCTCATGTTTTTTTGGATCTTGTGTAAATCTCATGTTACACAAAGTAAGTATATATGGGTGACAAGAATGTCTTTTGAAAATGCTTTTATACATTATGAGTATTCATGGACTAATGTGATATTTCCTTATTCTCCATCCCTTAAAGAGATTTTGTGCTCATCCCAAGTTTTTAAATGATTTAATAGGATAATGGATTAGTAAGAAAAAGAAGTAATCCATGTTAAATGTTGAAGAATTTTCAAGGAGTCTTGTTTACGTTTTAATGTTTTATATTTTAAAAAAATGGAAACTGTTTTTATGGTATCCACTCTATAATAATGTGTAATGTTATGAATGTATTGTCCTAATTCTCTAAATCTCTAAACATGAAAATATCTTCAATGTAAAAGGGATTGTTTTCTTGACTAAATTCAAGATTATGTATGTAATAAGGCTGGGTCCTTATAGTTGGTATCAGAGGATGGTTTAGATAACTTTAGGGTTTAGGGTGATATTAATAGAATACCATAAATGATTTTCACTTTATGTTTAATTTGAAATGTTATAACATTTAATGATTACCATGTTGCTTCATCTAAGACATGTTTATTCAGAATGGTTGTCCGTAGAAGAAACATGGATGCTGAAGAGGAGAGGCACCAACAGAATGACATCCTTCCGGAACTACATCCCAGAATGGAAGGGATTGGAACTGAGCAGTTTGTAATAGTAATGGCTCAGCTAACACAGTCAATAAATGGTGGTTTCAACCATGAAAGAGAACCAATAGAGGTACCACAACAGAACATTACAATAGTGGAACATTTTATGAGACAACATCCTCCTGCATTCAATGGATCTTCTGACCCAGTAGCAGCTAAAGGATGGATCAAATCCCTTGAAAAGATATTTGATGTTATGAGATGTTTAGACAATAAAAATGAAAGTCTTTCCATTTATCATTCTGAAGGGGAAGCTGATTAGTGGTGGTCAATGGTAAGGAATATCCGGGGTAGAGAGGATTTTTATGACTTAGAGTGGGATGAATTTAAAAGTCTTTTCATTGAAATTTTTTTCCCTAAGGTGGTGCGACTTAGGATGGAGAAAACATTTCTTGAATTGAAACATAAGAAGGAAGATTCTGTGGATGTGTATGAAGAGAACTTCACTCGACTGGCGAGGTATGCTCTAAATATTATTCTGGATCGTGATAGAAAAATCAACCACTTTTACTCAGGATTGAAGCCAATGTATCGAAGGGCATTGGCCTCCCATGAATTCAAAAGTTATGAGAAACTTGTCCGACATGATTAGAGGCTAGAGATGGAGTTTGCTGATGATCATGTGCATTTTGGAAACAAAGAGAAGAATAGGTCCAGTTGGCAAACAATGGGTAAGAATCAACCAAAGAAATTTGATGGTAAGAAAATCCAATTTCTAGTTTGTGTAAAGTGTGGCAAGAAACACCCTGGGGAATGTCTTAGAAAAACTGGGAAGTGTTTTAAATGTGGTAATTTTGGACATATGGCCCGAGATTGTAACGAGAATGATCCAAAGACTAATCCTGATAAGAAGACTGTAAAGTGTTTTAAATGTGGTGAAATGGGTCATTGTGCAAATTTCTGCCCAATGAGAGATCCGAATGATGCAAATAATCCAGACTACAAGCAGAATGTTGTAGTGAGATCTCTTGCGACTACGTCAGCAGATGTCGGGCCATCCAATGAAGTTGTCTCAGGTACTTTGTTTGTTCACTCAGATTTTTCTAAAGTTTTTTTTGATATAGGTTCTACACATTCCTTCATCTCTGAGAAATTTTCTGGTAAATTGGAAATATCACCTCAATAAATGAGACCTGAACTTGTTGTTAAAACACCGGGGGGAAATGTTATAGTAAAGAGGAATTATAATAATCTTTATATTGTGGTCCGTGGAAAGACTTTACCTGCAAACCTTGTTGTTTTACCCTTAGTTGAGTTTGATGTTATTCTGGGAATGGACTGGCTTTCGGATTATCATGCTAAGATTGATTATAGAGCTAAAGAATTTGTTTTTTAGGAAGAGTTTCAGTTTGTATACAAAAATGAACCCATAAAATTGATAATATATTAGAAAGCTGAGAAACTATTGAAAGATGAAAATGAAATTTATCTTGCTCATATTGTTGAAAAAAACGGAACTATTCAAATTAATGATGTGTCAGTGGTAAATGAATACCTTGATGTTTTTCCTGATGAGTTACCCGGTGTCATACCTGATCGAGAAGTCGAATTTACAATTGACTTAGTTCCTGATGCTAAGCCAATTTCAAAACCCCCATATTGTATGGATCCACTAGAACTTCTTGAATTGAAAAATCAGTTATAGGATTTGCTTGACAAATGCTTCATTCATCTTAGCACTTCACCATGGGGATCCCCTATTTTGTTTGTTAAAAAGAAAGATGGTTCCATGAGACTTTGCATTGATTATAGAGCTTTGAATAACATCACTGTTAAAAACAAGTACCCTTGCCTCATATTGATGACTTGTTTGATCAGCTCCAGGGAGATCAATACTTTTCCAAGATTGACATGAGATATGGATACCATCAGTTGAAGGTGAAGGAGGATGACATCCCAAAAATAGCCTTTCGTACTAGATATGGGCATTATGAATTTGTTGTTATGCTATTTGGATTAACTAATGCGCCTGTTGTATTCATGAATCTTATGAATAGAGTATTTCATGAGTTCTTGAATAATTTTGTGGTTGTATTTATTGATGAAATTCTGGTATTTTCTAAAAGTAAATAGGAGCATGAAAAACATCTAAGGGTTGTTTTACAAACATTAAAAGAAAAGAAACTGTATGAAAAATTCACCATGTGTGATTTTTGGTTGCAATAGATTTCTTTTCTTGGGAACATTTTAAATCAATATGGAATAAATGTTGATCCTTCCAAAAAAAGTAGTTGATGAATGGCCAAGACCCACAAATGTTACAGAGATTTGTAGTTTTTTGGGCTTAGCAGGTTATTACCGACGGTTTGTTAAGAATTTTGCACAGTTATCTAGCCCGATAACTATGTTAACACAAAAGGGGTTAAATTTGTTTGGACAGAAGAATGTGATGTTTGTTTTTAGGAACTGAAGAAGAGATTGATGAATGATCCAGTTTTGGCCTTACCTTCCCGAAATGGTGAGTTTGTCATCTACAGTGATGCTTCTTTGAAGAGACTTGGTTGTGTTTTTGATGCAGAATGATCAGGTAATTGCTTATTCTTTGAGACAACTTAAACCTCATGAGCTAAATTATCCCACACATGATTTTGAATTGGCAGCTGTGGTTTTTGATTTGAAAATTTGAAGGCATCATCTATACGGAACCAAATGCCAAATATATACTGACCATAAATTTCTAAAGTATATATTCACTTAAAAGGAATTAAACATGAGGCAGAGAAGATGGCTAGAACTGATAAAGTATTATGACTACACGATCAATTACCATACCGAAAAATAAAATAAAATGGCGGATGCCTTGAGTCAGAAACATCATGCATCATTATCCATGTTACGTTTGGAACATGATACCTTGATTAATGATTTCATGAATTTTAGATTAGATGTTTTTGGTACAGGGAATAAATCTGTTTTGTTTCAGGTTTCAATGCAGTCTTTATTGTCAGACAGAATTAAGTGAGCGCAGAAGGAAGATTGTGAGCTATAAAAAAAGGTAGAATTGGTTAAAATGGGTAAGTTGATAGAATTTAACCTTGATAAAGATTGTGTTTTAAGATTTAAAAAAATATTGTGTGTGCCTAGTGATTCTCAGTTAAAGAAATATTTGTTGTGCGAAGCTCATAGTTCTCTATTTTTTGTACATCCTGGAAGTACTAAGATGTACAGAGACCTTCAGGAGTATTATTGGTGGGATGGAATGAAAAGAGATATTGCTGATTTTACCATGAAATGTTTGATGTGTCAATAGGTTAAAGAAGGACGGTAGTTACCGAAGGGGATGCTTCATCCTTTTCCAGTGCCAGAGTGGAAATGGGAGAATGTATCCATGGACTTTGTGGTGGGACTACCAAAGACTCGAGGTAACAATGTGATTTGGGTTATTGTTGACTGACTAACAAAGTCTGCACATTTTATTTCTATTCGAGATACAATGCATTTGGATAAACTTTCTCGATTGTACCTCAAGGATATTGTATGTTTATATGGAGTTCCTCATTCCATTGTATATGACTAAGATCCCATGTTCACTTCTAACTTTTGGAAGAGACTTCAGAAGTTGTTGGGCACAAAGTTAAATTTCAGTACATATTTTCATCCTCAATTAGATGGGCAGTCCGAATGAACGATTCAAACTTTGGAGGATATGCTTCGAGCTTGTTAAATGGACTATCAGGGAAGTTGGGATCAACATCTTTCTTTAGTTGAGTTTTCTTATAATAACAGTTTTCATTCCAGTATTCAGATGACACATTTTGAGGCCTTGTATGGGAAGTGGTGTCGGACTCCAGCATTTTGGGATGAAGTAGGTGAAAGAAAGTTGATGGGGCTAGAATTAGTTGAAGAAATAGCTGAGAAAGTGAGGATGATCCAGCAGCACATGAGGACATCTTAGAGAAGGAAGAAAAGTTATGCAGATAACAGAAGGAAAGACTTCTCTTTCGAGGTAGGTGACCATGTTTTCCTTAAAGTCTCTCATTGGAAAAGTGTGATGCGTTTCAGTAAGAATGGAAAGCTAAGTCCATGGTTCATCGGTCCTTTTAAAATCTTGGAGAAAGTTGGAACAGTTACATACCGCGTAGCTTTTCCTCCGAGTTTGTTTCAGGTACAAAATGTTTTTCATGTTTCGATGTTGAGAAAGTATGTGCCAGATTCATCATATGTCCTGAGCCCAGAAGTAGTTCAGCTGGAAGAGAACCTTTCTTATGAAGAGAAACCAGTTCAGATTCTTGATCGAAGGGAACAAGTATTGCGGAATAAGGTAGTCCACCAGGTAAATGTTTTGTGGAGAAACCACATGGTTGAAGAAGCAACATGGGTGTCTGAAAATGCTATGAGGGAAAAATACCCCCAGTTGTTTAATAAATAAATAAAATTGCGAGGACGAAATTTCTAGAAGGTGGGGATAATGTAACACCCCATGTTTTTCAAAAAATAAATAGAAATGCATGGAACGTTGTTTTTAGAAGATATTTTTAACTACCCTTTAAAACATAACTTTTCCACTTCTATGGTTTGAATTTCATGAAACTGTCATCTACAATTGTGTTCAGTATGTTATTTGGAGTCTATTGGAAACAACTTGTTTTTTGGTGAATATTAACATACCCTTATGAATAGTAATATGAATAGTGATATGACCCTAATTAATAGTAAATTTTATTATTATTTTATTTTATTAAGTCTTTAAGATAATAGCATCTAGGTTAATTTTTCATTGTGATATAGAAGTAGTTACAGAATTAGAATTGTTAATTTTTGAATTAAGTATGATTTTATTTAAAAATTAAATTAATAATAGTTAGAAAATTATTTTCAAAAAATGGAATTCATTTTTGAAATCTATATGTCTATCAATGGTTAGGGTGAATTTTGGGAATTTTTCTGAAACAATTGATTTTTTAGTGAATAGTAAAAAATATAGTTTTTAGTTTTGGTGTGTTAATGACATCATTAATGATATAATAATGATGTCATAAATCTGGTCAACTAGTGTATAGTTAAATAATATTTGAGGTGTACCAAGTGGCTTATACCATGGGAAATCCCATGGTTTTTCAAATACCACTCATGAGGTGTTCCTTGAAAATTATTAAAATAATCCCTCACTTTTCCTATAAATACCAACTCTTCACTTCATTGAATTCATTCCCAATTCTCCCTCAACAAAGCTCTGGACTCCTTACCTTCATATTAGTCCTCTCAAGGTTTCCTCAAGCCCCCAGGTTTCCAACCTTCAAGTTCTAAGGGATACTCTAGAAGGTAAGAAAATTATCAATTTCTTTTTTTCCTTTCAGGTTCTCTTTCATGTGGTATAACTTTCATGTTTTCATATCATGTTCTTATTTCCTTCTTATTATTGATCAATTCTATATTATTATTAACTTATGGATGTGTGACCATTTTCCCCTCTCTTATTAATGTTTTCTAAAACCCTGTCGCATAGCTGTTGGGCTGCCGGATTTTTCTAAGAGATTTCTCACCTATTCTTTTATTTTGAGTTCCTTCCTTATTCTTTATTCATATCCCCTTACCCAATAGGCATTAAATCTATAGAAATCATGTATATTCTGGATGTTATCATGTTTATGGAAAATTACTCATCATTATTCTTCTCCTCTCCCACTTATTTAAAGAATAAAAACTTTGTCTGTTATGTGTCGAATTACCGACATCGTGGACGATGTGATTTTAATTTCCATTAATTCTTTCAAGTATGGTAATTAAACCATTTATATGGTTGAAACAGGTTATAATATATGTGTTATGACTCACCCATGGTTCTGTAATTCTTTTTTACTCATGGTTCTAATTTATAAGACAAAACGAGGTTGTTATTATCAAAGAACCACTAAAATGATCTAAACGAACATCATTAATGTTTTAACTTTTTAATCATCCTCATATTAAACATAAAAATGATAAATGTTATAAATTATGGTACTTTAAATATGTAAATACCTTTCCTTTACAATTCTATAATTTCACTTCCAATCGACAATAACATCCACCATGAACCAATCATGGAAATCATATTAAGAACTCACCAAAAAACAGTGCAAGGAGCAAAATACTAACAATTAAAGGTTGAAATGATGTTATGAAATTATAATATAAGATGTTTTAAACATGACCATGTTTTTGTAAAATACAAATAAACACTCTTTTAACCATTATATAGGAAGTATAAACAAGTTTTAAGTAAGAAAAACCCGAGGTAGGGGAATTCTTAACCCGATTTCCATTCTTTGGGTTAACCTTCTACTTATTTATTTACGTGCTATTTAAATTTTTTGTGTGAAGGGTTTTATTTATATTATTTTTTATTATGTTTATTTACAGTATATATACATACACCATCCACTCTATTAAGTCTCTCTTCAATTGTATGATATTTATAAGGGGATTTCCTTTAAAATCCTCTTTTTAAAATTCGGTTTTACGAAATTCCAAAGTAATGTTTTTATGGAATAATTCATATTGTATGATTATGTTATTGTTCTTGGGAATTATTTTTGATGAAGGTTAGGACCTATATCTTCCTCTAATTCATTGGTTATGAGTATGTTGGAGTTCGGTCGTATGGTTACTCCATGTGTAACTGCGATGGTTACACAAAGTAAGGTAGTCGTGAGGGTTACAAATTATAAGGTAGCCAAGAATGGTTACAAGATTATGTAAGTAATTCCCCAATATACCTTTATGATTATATTTATGTTCTCATGTTTTGTGTGGATCTTGTGTAAATCTCATGTTACACAAAGTAAGTATATATGGGTGACAAGAATGTATTTTGAAAATGCTTTCATACGTTATGAGTATTCATAGACTAATGTGATCTTTCCTTATTCTCCATCCCTTACTGAGCTTTTGTGATCATCCCAAATTTTTAAATGATTTTCACAGGATAATGGATGTGTAAGACAAGGAAGCCATGTTAAATGTTGAAGAATTTTCAAGGAGTCTTGTTTAAGTTTTAATGTTTTATATTTTAAAAAAAATTGAAACTGTTTTTATGGTATCCACTCTGTAATAATGTGTAATGTTATGTATTAATTCTTTAAAGCTCTAAACTTGAAAAGATATTCAATGTAAAAGGAAGTGTTTTCTTGACTAAATTCAAGATTATTTATTCCATAAGGCCGGGTCATTATACCTTCTCACAAATCCAATGATCCTTAGTAACTTCAAGTGGTATTAGAGTGAGGCCCCCAATATTTAACCCTTATTGTAGATAATGTTTATTCTATAAATCGTAGATAAATATTGACTTTTGATAGAAAAAATTATTATGTAAAGAAAAATATAATGATTTCCTATCTTCTTTCACTTTTCTTCAAGGTTGTTTATGCCGCTACAGATGGGTTCCCACCCATTAAGAAAGATTCACTTATGAAATTTGATAACAAGAGAAACATAAAAGTTGATGTAAAGGCCATAAATTCTATTCTTATGTCTCTGTAAGAAAATTTTTATATGAATTAGATGGGTTTCAAAATAATAAATATTATGTGGGAAAATATTAAAATCATTTTCAAAGGAAATACTAATGTGAAGGAAGTAAAGCCAAAAATCTAGCATAAAATTTTTGAATAAATAAGACTGGGAGATGAAGAAAAAATTAATGATTACTTCACCAAAGTAAATTATTTTTTTGCAATACCAATGGATTCATATATTTGTCTTAAAATTATTAAATTATTAATAAACTCTTGAGAAAATTTCTAGTTAGCTTTGATTCTAAAATATTTTATTTCGAAGATATGGATGATTTATATCTTGATGAATTGCATATCTTTATTACTTTTTATGAAATGAAAAATCTCCACCATAAAAAAAATATGACCAAAGATTAAATGGATTTTGATGCAATGAGAAATATAAAAATCTAAGATTCTAAAGATGTTGATCCTTAAGAATATGAGGATTATTAGTATGATGAGTTGAATGAAAAAATCATGTATCTTATCTCTAAGAACTATCGAAGTGGAAGAGGAAAGTATGGAGGAAAACTTCCTCCCAAATGTATTGATTGTGGTAGAATCTTGTTTTTTTCTACAAATTGATCCAAAAATAAAAATAGAGAATTCGAAGATCATTATGAATACAAAAAATCCACGGAAGGATTTTAATAAAGCTTCCAAGAAAGAAAGTATGTACACTGGTGCAAAGAATATTTTTTATAGAAATAGAATAAGCATGGAATGTACAAAATTTGAATCTGACTTAGATGATATTGATTCATAAAAATATGAATTTTTAGAAATAATCATAATATTTGTTGTTAATGTTGATAAAAAGGAATATTCCTCAAATAGTGAAGAATAAGGAGGTGAATAATCTTTCAGATATTTTCAGCTCAGTAAAGAACATGTTACATGTATTGAGAAAAATAAAACTCCAAATAAAGATATTATAGTGATGATGAATGATAGTGGAAAATTTATTGAAGGAATAAAATATGTTTCTAAAAAGGAAAAATAATATATCTATGAGATCTTAGGATACAAATTAATAATTGTTAAATAGGTAATGATGTTTTAAGTCTTTAGTAATAATTTATATGCCAAGGAATATGAAGTTAATAAAACTCGATAAAAAAATCCATGAGGCTGAAAGTACGTTAAGAAAGTTGAATGAAAAGTTTATAAAGAATTTTGATGTAAAAGTGAAATAATATAATGCTAGGGAAATAGATCATTCAAAGAATCCTTAGACTTCTCCTACTTTTTAAAATAAAGTATCATCTAATTATTATAATATAATAGGTTTTTATAAAATTATTGGGAAATATTGGGTTGAGAAAGCATGTGAAAAATATATCACATCAAAAAAATTTGAAATTAACCCGATAAGAATGTTTCCAAATTCCCAGAAGAAACTAATTTTGAAAAATGTTATAAAACTAAATAATATTATTATAGGTAAAGATCATAATTCTATAGAAAACCAAGATTTATTTATTCTATTGGTGTTGTTTAATTTATTGACACAAATATTACATTTGATGGAATAATTTTTCACTTCCAAGAAGAAAGTATGAAAAAAGGGGTAGCAATGGTGGAAACAGAATGAGTTAAATTACTAAAACACTAAAAAATTTAAAAGTGATTTCTCATGATGTTATAAATGTTCCAATGAAAAATAAATTTGAATGTCTGAAAGAAGTATGTGGAAGACTTTACCAAGTTGGAAACCATAACGAATAATATATGAAAATTATAATATGGAAATTTTCTCATGATAAAAATAAAATGAAACTCAAAAGAATAAAGTTGAGGAAAAATAATTTGTTGTTGAGACAACCTTAAAGGAAGAAAAAAGTAACAAAAAATAGATTCTTGGTAGTGAATGTTCTTCAGAAATGATAGGAGATTTGAAAATCTTTAAAGATATTGAAAATCGATATTGGGGAGTAGTTACCTTCCAGAATGATAGTTCCTTAAAAATAAAAGGAACTAGAACAACTGAAATTGAAGTAAAAAAGTTTTAATACAAGGATGTTCTATTTTTTATGGGTTTAAATATAAATTACATAGTGTGAGTCTACTTTGTGATGAAGTAAAACAAGGGATATTGGGAAAATATTCTTATATCATCGAAATTATGGAAGATGGTAAATTTTTAATCAAGGTAGAAAGAGTAAGTAGAAATCCCTTTTAGATAGGAGAACATTACAAATTCCATTACTTGAGTAATAAAGTTAAAAACAAGTTGTGGAATCAAAACCATGGGAATCTTAGTTAGATGATTATGAAGAAACTTTTAAATGTTTATTCCATTAAAAAATTTCCATCGTTGAATAGAAAGAAATATTATGTTAGTATAACTTTTCAAAAAGGAATGATGGTTAGTAAAATCCATAATAAAGTATAAATTCATTCTAGTCGGCCTCTTGATCTTATTAAATAAAATTTATGTGGGATTATTATAAATCAATAAAAAAATGATATTTTTAATTTACCACTTTTATTGATGATTTCCTCTAGATGACCAAAATTATTTTTATGAAGCTTATGTCAAAGGTAATAGATATTTTAAAAGTATTCAGAAGGGAAGTTGATAGAGAAATGAGAGATTATATAATGAAGTTGATAATTGATAATGGAAAGGAATACACATGAAATTACTCGAATCATATTTGAAAAAACATGGAATTAAACCTTAGTACATTTCCCCTTACACCAATAAAAAAATGGAGTTATATAAAGGAAAAAAAGAAGTTTAGTAGAAATGGGAAGAATCATGTTAGAATAATATATCATTCAACATTTTTATAGAGATAACACATTAAAAGTATTGTACATGTAAAAAATAAGTTTGTTAAGGCGGTAATCAACAAGATATCCTATGAAATTTGGTATAAAAAAACTCTTAGGGAAATATTTCAAGGTTTTTGTAAGTCTATGTTCACTAAAAATAAAAAATGTAGATCTTGTAAAATTCAATAAAAATGTTGAGGATGGAACTTTCATGGGTTATTCACCCAACATAAAAAGTTACAAATGCTAGAATAAACTTATGAAAAAGTTGGTCGATTTCTATAATGAAAAAGTTATTGAAAATTGATATTTATTAAAAAAGGATGTTAAAAATATCGAAGAAGAAAAATCAATGATTTCCAACAAAATTAAAAGTGAACCAAAACATTTATATAAAGATATAGAAGAATCATGTTTTGAGTAAAGTAAATTTCGAAAAGAAACTTTGAAATTTACTAGTTTATAGAAATTGGTTAAATTTGAAAATATACTTAGAAATAAAAAATCTATGATTCTCACTTGAATAAGGTAATATTATAAAATTAGAGAAAGAAAAATTTAAAAATTGAACAATAATCAGTTTCTAAAGTAGTAAATGAAACATCCTTAGTTTTTAAAAACTAAAAACTATATTAGATAGCATACAAGATACACCACATCAATCTTAAATATATATATATATATATATTATTTTTATTTAAAGGTTACCATTAAACTAGATTTTTTGCATGGTGGGAATGAATTGTATTAACTAAATTAAAAAAATATGGCTTACACATGTTTATATAGTTATTTATTTAGAGACCAATTAATTATAAATGAATTTAAAACAATTTTTAAAATAAAAGGAAATGTTTTTCTAAAAAACTATTTAAATATGAACAATTGTGTTTTATACTAATAAATATTAAAATCACCCTTGTTGGATTATATGAATTTAATATATCTATAATATATTAAATATAATTTTTAATATTAATATCATGTTATTTATAGACTTGATATAAGAACAAATTCAATTTTACAGATAAAAG
This sequence comes from Viscum album, assembly GCA_963277665.1. Classification (NCBI taxonomy): domain Eukaryota; kingdom Viridiplantae; phylum Streptophyta; class Magnoliopsida; order Santalales; family Viscaceae; genus Viscum; species Viscum album. Next base: position 1,126,422,177 of record OY728121.1, read on the forward strand.
AGGTATTTGTCTAAAAAGGCATATTTGTGGCGTTTTGATGGAGCACCAGATTTAAATATATATTTTTGACACTTTTATAAATTATATTTGACCAAATAAACTTATTATTTTAAATTATAGTATCAATATTTACTTTGGTTTATTTTTTTGGTATTTTTTTGATAAGTATTATTTTTTGATGAATAATGAAAAATAGTGAAGTTTATTTGAAAATTTTATTTTTATATAATTTATTTATATAGATAAAATATGTTTTTAAATTTTTTTTAAAGAAAGAGTAGTTCAATTATATTTCAATAATGATAATTCAGGTCATTTTAATAGATTTTACACTGAAATTAGATATAAAAACATTTCATGCTTTTGAATATTTCACTTTATGAACCCGTTTTTTCATTTTGACTAATAGATTAATTTTAATTATTATTTTTCAAATTATGATAATTGAAATTGGAAAAATGGATTCCATTTTTTGCATCAAATGTTTCAAATTAGGTGGTATGGTTAATTTCATTTTTATTTATAAAACAGATACAATGTTAAAAAAAGTTATTTACCGCAATAGAGGTAAAAAATGAAACATGATTAAGTTAAAAGTGGTAAACGATTAAAAAACCTCAAAATAGAACATTTAAAGGTTTTTTGGCTTGTTTATCGACCCTATAAAACCTACATAATATTAATATATATCCAAATATTATGAATTTAATGCCACATCAAAATGATTGACTTTAAATATAAAATATTTATTATTTAATCACTTAAACCCACCTCTCCTCAAGTATAAACACCACCCTCACCACCCCATTTCAACCCTAAAATCCTTCTAGCTCCAAATATCTCTTACCAATACTCCCATTCTCATTATAAAACTGTCTAAGTGATTATGATCTTACCAAAATATGAAATCGAAGGTCCTCAAGGGTCTCTAATGGATGTGATATTTAAGAGGTAATTTTCCCCAAACACCTTTCTTAATTTTTTTTATACTTTATTCTCACCTCCTTCATTCATAAATGGATGTTAAATACAGAATAATGTATATAATGTAGTGTTTTGTTTCTAATGAAATATATCATATCCATTTCATTTCTCATCTCCTTTTATTCAATGAAATGAAATTATTGTCCAAGTTATGTCACATAATTGCCTCTATGAATAATGTTTGGTTGTTTTTTCATTACTTACTTCACATATAGCCTTAAAACTATATTTATGGTTAAATAATATTTTAATATTTTTATTTTAACCTATTTAAAATTATTTAACAAATATATAATCATAATAGTAAACAAAACGAAACTAGTTCAAGGTGTTCAGAAAACCGCCCAAAATAAAATAAATGTTTATCATTGACATTTCATCTAATGAATCATCCTCATGTAAGAAATAAAAATGATATATGGGATGATTTATAATTCTAGAAGTAAATTAATACTATTTCATTCCACTTATGGATATTTAATCTAATTTTTACAATAACATCCATAATTTTAAACAAATGAATCGATCATGAATCTATGAAACAAACACACCTAAAACAATGAAAATAATGAAATATTATTAATTAAAAAGACATAAAATGATATAAAATCATCATATAAGGTACTATAAATATGAATATAGTTCTATAATGAGTTAATAAAATTCTTTAAACCATTATACAGGAGGCTTGAACACGTTTGAAGGAAATCAAACATGAGGTAAGGGATTTTTTTAACATAATTTCCATTCTTTGGATTAAACTTCTACTTCTTCATTATGTCATGATAATGTTGTGTGATAAATTAGTTTTGGTTATATTATATTTTATTTATACTTTTTAGGTGAATACACATAATTGTTCTATTTGGTTAACAAAATGATCTTTTTAAGGGACTCTATAACTAAAACATTATTTTAAATGTTTTAAAGATTTATTCTTCTAAATATTTCTCAATCATGTACATGTTTTCAAAATGGTTTTATGGATTTATTTATATGGCCATGATTTTTTTAAAATTTTAATTTATTTAGAAAGTTTCAATGTGGTATGGGACACATTGATTCAATAATATTTTGTTTTAATTGGGTTTTAAAAATGATTTTATTACTTCAACGACATGGAATGATTTTTTAACTTATATGACATGAGCGATTTATACCACTTTTAATAAAGATTTATTACCTTAATTTTTATTTATAAGTTATAATAAATCATTTAGAGGAAAATATTTTCACTATTACATGCCTTGTTTTTATATTTTAAATTAATTTTTATAAGAAAAGGGTATGTTGACATCTGAAAGTGTTTTGATTATGGGTTTAAAAAAGTTTTCAAGGGTTTTATTCATGAATTAGTCCTTGGAAATTATAAAAAATGGTTTTATCCCCATTATAGCTCTTGGGTGTTCCCGATATAGCCTATACGAAGGGTTGATCCCCATTATAGCTCATGAAATATGGGTGTTCCAGATATAACTTATACGAAGGGTGTGCCCCATTATAAATCTCAAATGCATTGGGTACTCTGAAGGTGGAAGTTCGCCATATGGTTATTCCAATTTTAGGGGTGAATTTAATAGTGATATGGTAATGATTTCACAAGGAACCAATATGATTTTTATATACAAGCTAATGAGATTTTAAGAAAAAGGTTTTAAATGGTTTTCATGTTTTCACTAGACTAATGATTCTCTTTATTTATGTCCCTTACAGAGTTTTTTGTGCTGATCCCATGTTTTTAAAAAAAATTCTAAGGGATTAAAGATTTTTAAGGACAAATAAGATGTTTTGATGAAATTATTGAATATAGATCTTGAAAAAAGTTATGTTTTATTTTTAAAGGGTTCACCATTTGGTGAAAAAATGGATACTGAGTATAAGTATCCACTTGTAATATATGGATCTACTATGTAATAGTTATTCCTAATTCTCTAAAACTATATATATTAAATATATTTGGGAATGAAAGAAAATAAATTCTAGTAAAAATTTACTATAATAAGTCATATTTAAGGTTCTTATAGTTGGTATCAGAGCAGGGTTTGGAAAACATTAGAGATTAAAATGTTTTCTTAAGAGTTAGGTATTTCATAATGAGTTTATAATTTTATGGTTTCTCATCAGTTTAATGTCTTATAAACCCCTTTTGAAGAATTATTTTATGAAATTATGTGGTGACTAATGGTGTTTTTGGAGAAATTCGTTTTTGAGGTAATTATGGGTTATTAATTTTTGAGAATAAAAATTATAGTTATGAGATAAACATTGAGGTTAAGACATGTTATGGTTATTTTTGAGTATTTTATCATATTTTTATAGTGTTATATGCATTATATAGTTTTTAGAAAAGGAGAAACTATTGGAAGGGTGACAACCCATCGTGTCCAGTAAGGCCGCGAGTTCCGAAACCATAATTGAAGGGCGATAAGGCTGCATCTTCTACCACTAGCCTACATGAAAACCCTATTAGTATGATTTTTTATTCATAAAATGAATTTATGGATTAATATTAATGATATTTTGGGGAAATATCTTTTATCAAATAGATAACCATAGGATTGGAAAATGGTTTGGTTATTAATTTATTAATTTTATTTTGTAAGACGTTCACTATTTTTGGAAACCTATATGATCAGGTTGAATAGAATACTATGTGATATAATTTTAAGTAAAGAATATATTATTTTATTGTGTACTTATGGTAATTCATGTTATTTTTTTAAATGAATAACCTATCTTGGAGAAAATGTGATTAGGGTAATTACTTTTTGGTTTGAGCCATTGAGAGGGATTGATGTCATTTGGAGATAAATGTTAAAATTTATCTTGTAAATTTATGTTATCAAATCCTTCTAAATTTTGGTTTTTAATTTTATTTTAGATTATTTTGAGTAATTTTAGGGAAAATTATTTTTCAATTGGCCTATATTGAACTTCTTGTATTACTATTGAATTTTGAAGATTAAAAGTAGTTTTTCATCATAAAATGGTAGATTATTTATGGATAATTATCATATATTATACTAACCATTTTGGTTTTATTTAATTTTACAAGACATGATAAATATATAAATATTTTTTTTGATTATTTGATTCTATATAAGTTGTTCATAGTGCATTAGTAATGAACAATTAATCATAAATACTCATCATTTTGAGAAAAAGGGACTTGGTAGTAGAATTTGATTAACAGATTAAACTCTACATGTCATGTGATTATTATTCATTATTTTATTAGTCTAGGTAGTAAAATAATTCATTAAATGAATGAAAATGATCATGATACAAAAATGTTACATGATTACTTTTCTTACTATTGAATCAATGAAATTTTAACCAATTACATATTTAAGGTTTTATGATTGTTAACATTATACTGACCATGTTTTCTATCACTCTCCATTGGAAAAAAATGGTTATATTTGTCTTCCATGTGAATTTCTTCCAATATGGAACCCTAGTATGTGATATCTCAGATGACCATTGTACTTCCATTTAATTCTTTTAAAGTGTAAGTTTTATTAATAATTTTTTTAATGTGGGATTTTAATAAAGGTAGTTTAGAAATTCAAACCCCTAGTTTTCAATACCTAATTAAAAATTATGAGGATGAAATTTACCAAAGGTAAAGAATGTAACATCCTGATTATTTAAAATGTAAATACTCTCTTCGATAGTGTACATGATATGCCACATCAAAATTAAATGATAAAATAAATATTATTATTTAAATATTTACATTAAACTAGCTATTAGAATGGTGGGAAATGAGCAGTATGAACTTAATTATGAAAATATGGTTTAAACATGTATATATAGTTAATTTATTGGTGTCTAATTAATTATCAATGAATGTAAAACCCTTTTTAAAATAAAAGGGAATTTTTTTCTTCTGAAAAACTATTTAAATATCATCAATTTTTTATAAAAATACATTTTAAAATAACATTTTTGGATTATGTGAATATAATGTATATATAATATATTAAATATATTTTTTTAAATTAATCTTACATGATTTATAAAGTTGATATAAGAACAAATTCAATTTTAAGGATAAAGGAGGTGTTTTTCTAAAAAGGCGCATTTGCCACCTTTTTATGGCTGGCCTGATTTAAATCTAGTTTTTGAAACATTTATAAATATATTTGAAAAAATAAAATTATTCTTTGAATGAAGATTATCAATATTTACTTTGGATTAGTTTTTTGTACTTTTTCAATATGTTTTATTTTTTGATGAATATTGAAAAATAATGAATTTTAATTAAAAAAAACTTTTTTATAGAATTTATTTATATAGATAAAATATTTTCTAAATAGTTTTTGAAGTATAATTAGTTCAATTATACATAAATAATAACAATTTAGGTCATTGGAATCAATTTCACATTGAAATTAGATATAAAAACATTTCAATCTTTTGAATGTTTCACTTAAAAAAATGCCTTTTCATTTTGTGTGTGGGATTAGTTTTAAATATATTTTTTTCAAAGTATATGTATTGAATTATGTAAAATGGATTCAATTTTTAGAATCAAAAGTTTAAAATTAGATTTTATGTTTAATTTAACTTGTAGTTATAAAAAACTTACCATGTGAAAAAAATTATTTACCATGGTATAGGTAAAAAATGAAACATGTTAAAGTAAAAAGGGGTAAATGATTAAAATAACTAAAAAAATAAAACATTTAAATTTTTATAGGTTTGTATTTAACCTATCAATCCTAGAAAATATTAATATCAAGCCAAAGTTGTTGAATTTAATTCCACCTTAAAATTATTGGCTTTAAATATAATTTTTTTGTTATTTAATGACTTAAACCCACCTCTCATTAAGTATAAATACCACACTCAATGCCACATTTCGACCAAAAAACCATTTTACCTCAAAAATTATATACTCAAACCTCTACTTTTATCAGGATCCCCACCCAATTTTTCATTTACTCTCCAAGACATCCCTCAACCCATGGCCTCTCTCCACTATCCTCTCATCCCCGACCTCGACCTCCGGCCCCAGTCTCCACCTCCTGGCCCCTACCTCCCTCCCTCAACTTTCTTGCCTCTACCTCTGCGTCTGCATTTGCATCTACCAACGCCTCCACATTCACCTCCGCTTATATAGACACCTCCTCCTCCTCTTGTCCTCTGCCTCCCAACCGCCACCTCATGGCCTCAAAAGGTATTCCTATTATCAGAACCTATTCATTTTTTTTCATTTCTTTTAATCCTGTTTAATGAATTAAAATTTTTTAGGTGAATCCCACCTGATCATGGTGGAATTCATCTCGGATCAAGGGTATATCTATTCAATTGTATAAATTATGATGTTCTATGTATCCTGAAAATCATTTTTATCTATTTTCATGGAAGGTGCCCAAGGTATGTTGTGTGCCAGGGTTTTTGAGATTTTAGGGTGAAATTTTGGGATACACTATTATAGTTATTTGGAACTTTAGGCTTATAGAATTTTGGGTTAATTTTTAAGAAATTTATTCCATTGGTTTCTCTTAGGTATTAGTTATTACTTGGTTGTAGTTGTTATAAAATTGAGATCATTTAGTGATAGAATTTGGTTTGTTAATTTTTAGTTGATTCTTGAAGGTTTTTTAGATTGTGAATTCTCACCTGTGGTCTTGGTATGTGATCTTGAAATTTTTGAATAAAAATTCATAGGAAACATTATGATTCACTAGGATGAGGTATGTGGTTTTTTCATACTATTAATTTATCTTGATAATGGTATGCATATGATATTATATATATGTCGAAGGGTGAAGTTGATAGTTAAAAAACCTCAATAGTGATTGATATTCATATTCAGTAATTAATAATATATTTTTTGTTCTCTAAAATAGAGTATTGTGTGTGACATAATTACCATGATTTGAAGGATGTTTTTAGTTTACAATAATTTTTTTGGTGATATTATAGGATTTATTATGAAAATATTTATAAAAATAGTGATTTAAATGAGAAACTTATGAAATTTCATAAGTTTGGAAAATGAATATATTATAATTATGTTTTTTATAAATTGTATTTTAACTAAATGGTTTAGAAATAATATATAGTTTTTAGGGGAGAATTTTATTATGGAAATTGGGTCTCATTTAATTTTACGTCATATTTAAAATGGTTCTGCAAAATTGTTTAGGTGAAAATGAAGAGAGAGAATTATGATTATGGGAATTTTTAATGATAATGGCTTAAGAAAATGAAGGTTATAGAAATGTGGAGAAAAAATGGAAATTTATTTTCTAAAAATTTATTTTCACTAGGTCTATTCATGGATTTTTTTGGGGTTAAAATAAACAGGATATAGATTTTAAAGTATTTATGAAAAAGGTGAATGAATTTTATTTTAAGGTAATGATAATAGAGAATATTTTTCATATATTTTCTACTCTAATTGACCACATGTATATGATTTATTGTTTTAAATTTATACATATGTGTACTCAATTTATTAAGGGAATCCTTCTATGAATTCAATGTATTCAAGAAAATGCATGATATTATAAAATAGTTAATCTTAAAACTTCTCTTAGGTGATGTGTTTCAAAGAATTGGCTATGTTATCTCCAATATTCATTATATTAAAGTGTTCATCTTTATTAAAACAGTTTATTTTAGAATATATATTCATTTTTAAAATACTAAATGCATTATAAATATTTTAATTAACATATAATTGATAACATGGGAATAATTCATTATTGTCACAAGGGAATCAACTTTTCTCATTTAAATATGAATAAACTATAATTCAATTAACTAAACATAACTTCAGGTTAAGAGTGTGATTTGGTGGCAATGCAGTGGTTGGATCGATTATTTGAGAGGATATAAATTGAACTAAAAAAACTAATGGTTTAGGTTTTAACCTTATGTTTTGGTTTTTGATAATTAAAATGGTTTTCATATGGTTTAAGGTGAGTGATGTTTTATTTAAAAAACATATTTTATAATTGTATATCTTTGAAAAACATTCCTAATTAACTTCCTTCCTTCATTTAGATGTTTTATTAAAATGTGTTTGTAAATTAACTCACCCCTTTTCCTTATTTATCCTTAATTTTTTATCTTCTAAACCAATGTATTCTAAAATATGAGTTATAATAATTTATTAAAATAATGATTAATGAAGTTGGTTTCCAAATGTTCTTTTAAGTCATGGGAACTTATAACATAAAAAATAATTTACTTACGTGTTTTATAGGAGAAACATTCATCCTAAAATATGATGTATTAAATTAATGAAGTGGTGATTTAAATTATATTAGTCTAGATTATCATTTATGACCAAATAATTTTTTATAAATAATACATTATAACCTTTTACTTCTTATTATTGGAAATGTTTTGATATTTTCTTCCAAACACGACTACCAGTCTGTAGTTTTTACCACATTTGTGTCGTATATAAAATGTGTTATATTTTAGTTCATAACATTACTATAACTTTATATGATATCCACGTAGTATGTCTTAAGGATTTAAAATGGCATACCCATTTTTCATTTGGATTGAGATTGTCATATTTGATTGTAGTATTTTTATATTTTATTTATTGATAGTTTAATAGATTTTTCATGTTTACAAATCATGATTATTATTATCATACTAGAATGGTGTTATAATAGTTCATAGTGAGCATGTTCAATATGAATTACTTTTATTTAATGTTTATTTACTTTAGCATGGACCGAGTATACTGTTTTCCCATAGGATACGTTTATAGCTTTCATATAGAACAAGTCTATTGGTATAATGTGAAGAATTTTTATTGTTTTATATAGATAACATTGTGTGAGTTTTTCTTTAGGTTGATTCTTGATGTTTACGGCTCCTGGGTCCCATTGAGCCTGATTCTATCTACTGTTGTCATGGGGAGTGGGTTCTCCATGGGTTTTAGGTATGTTTTGTTCGGTTTCAATTCTTTTCTTTTTATTTAATTTAGGGGTTTGGGGGGTTTTGAATTTTTGGTGTTTTTGTAGAGTATTTTGGACCTCAGTGTAATCAAATTGAGTTTATTAGAACCCAAATGAATGAAATTGTCCCATATAATATAAATAAAAATATGATAAAATGAATCGAATAAAATTTCCCAAACAAACATGTATTGAAAAAAACCAAACTAAGATAATACTTGATCCAAACTAATTATATACCATTAATAGGAAGATTAATTGTTAATTAATAAGAATATACTATTTGAAAATATCATATAGAAACATGGATATGTTACCCCCTTTCTTACAGGAACTTTATTGGAACCATGGGGAATTGTGGTTCTTATATGTTTGGTGGTGACTTGTTGAATCACAAGATATAGGTATGTTAAATTTTAGTTTTTATTTTATTTTCATTATCTCATCAGAAACATAGGCCTTTTAACACTTTATACAGATGGAGGGTAGTTATATTCTACAAAGGGGGTTGAAGGGCACTGAAGGCAGCTACACATTTTTCTTTGTATGATATGGAGATCGGGGTAGTTGAGGGATTAATAGTGTGTTTCATTTTTGTCAGATTTTATACTGTGTTACTTCTGTTTATTTTATTTTCCTTCGACATGGATTTCCAACATATGGTTGGGTCATTATTAAATTTTTTATATTTTCTACGACTGTTTTTATTAATTTTTTTGTTGGAGAAAATGTTCCTAAGTGGTGATTCCCAAACTTAAGCTCATGAGAGATTCCAATAGAAAACTTACCTTGAATGATCAAATCACCAAAACAATTTATGGCCGAAACAACTGAACCCAACAAAATTTAATGGGGATAAAAAAAAACCTCCAGAAAAAGACATTTAAGAACGATATTCTTTTACACTAGATCATTATGGTGGAGGGGGATCACATCAAACAACATGAGCTATAAACCCTTATGTGGTAATTTCCCTAAAGTCCCACCATGTTGTCCCTTAAAAAGGGACAATAAAATAATTTCTAAGACAATTATGATTTTATAAAATACACTTTTTTAATACCATGGAACCATTAAAATTGTGCTTCTTTCATCTAAAACCAAATGGAAATCATTTCACAATTCAAATCTTATGACCTTATATGAATTGGTTATTTTAAAAACTATCCAAAACTGATTTTAAAACAAATACCACTTGTTTTATAACCAAAAAACTATTAAGTATATAATAATAAGTAAAACACATCTCTTTTTTAAACTGTTTTCAAATCCATTACAATTTTTAAATACAGTCAACTAGGGTAAAATCCCAAACACACTACAAAATTCAATTTGGAAATACCTAGTCTTCATTAATATAACACAATAAAAACAAACCATATTTATTTTAGATAAATGAGAGATAAAAAAATCTCAGGGTTATATTTTAATATAGGCCCAAAGAGTCACCAATAAAAAACTCAACAGTCATAGGGAGGAGAGAACGAAAACTATCTAACTCCTTGAATGGAGCCTCTTGAGAATCCATTGAAGATAAAAAATAAGCTACTCGGTTGCCTTCACATCATTTATGTAATAGATCAATATCTGGGGTGAGAAAGGAATTTTTCATTGTAGATGTGTAATTTCCCATTGGGTAGAACATAAACCTTTTAGGGAGCTCAATATAATCCTTGAATATATCTCAATATCCTCCAATAAAATTTGTTTATAATAAAAAATTTGAGGAATGGTAAAAATGGCCTTTGCCTCCACCCTGAGATAATTAACATCCACATAAAAATAACTAAAATCAATAATAATCGATCCTATGTTGTCATGAACAATACCACTCTCCGTATATTACCTTGTTTGCATGAACCATCAATATTTAGTTTAAGGGAAGGCAGAGTCCAACTCACTCAATGACTCACCACCTGAGGTCTGAAGATACTTGTGGAGTGCTTAGTAGACATTAAATTCCTAAGAGATTGAGATTCATCCCACTGGTTCTGAATAATAACCAGGTACATCACCAAACACATAGTTAAAACCACTACTGTCATTATCAAGGGATAGACATTATGCCAGTATTAGTTCCTTGCTTCCTAGGTACTCCCGCAACCCATATCAAGCATGAGTGAATGATCCATACCCTTCTATTTATTATTATTAGTACCATCAATCCACTACTGAAGAAACTCGTTAATGGAAATAACAAATGGGTTATAGCCAAATAAGTCCCCCAAAAATCTCCACACATTTCGTTCTCATTCACTTTGAAAGAAAATATGTAAAATAGATTCCTCATTCTGAGAATTGTATCGAGAGAATTTGGAAGCCAAGTGAATCCCAATATGTTGGATTAACAAGTCAGTGGGAAGAGCGTGATTATGAATCCTCCATAATAGAACGTTAAGTTTTTTTGGGATTTTTTTCACCAAAGAACTCCTCCCCACCTGTCACTGGCCTATTGTAACATTGTCACCTTCTTATAAGCCTTTACAGTAAAGGTACCCAAATATGTTCCTATGAAAATACAAGGAGTTATCTATATTAATATCCTCAAAGACTTTCCTCTGAGAGGTATTAATAATAGTATGGATAAATTAGGGGTAAGAACTAGCCTATTTTAATTAAATATCAAGAACCAAGCCCCTTGGGGTGGTCGTCAGCCATAGTTGAGATTGCCTCTTACTACCAGGGTGTTTTCATGAGAGAACTGGATCGACTTAACTAAAGTGATTAGTTGAGGATTAGCCATAGCTAACTTTCTATCACTTTAGAGGAAATATGTTGAGGGAATCAGGTTCAGATTCCAAAAGCTAGGACATTAATCAACAATACAAGGAACCACGAGTCAAGTGGTTGGCCATTCTAGTGCCTACCTAGAAACCCTCTAAGTAGTGGCGTTGCCATAGCTTATAGACTATGAGGGAGGATTTTAGGTTCCTTTCCACTAGAGTACTCAAGAGATAGAGTATTATGAATATAATAATGAGGGATATTAAGGTTCGCTAAAATAGTGGGAGAAATTAAAATGATATGATAATTAATTAATCACAAATGGGAAAGGTAATCAAGATATAGTACTAACTGATAATGTTTATCTGATGTAGATTTAAAATGACAATCACCAACACCACATGTACATTATCACTACGATCAATTCTGGATAAAGAAAATATCCTGACTGGAAATAACTTCTAGGAGTAATACTGGCACTTTCATATAGTACAATGCCAAGAAAGAAAGTTATATGTGCTGGAATCCTCAGTTCCTGCTGAGCCTCCTTAGGGAGAAAGTAAGGCAGAAAAAGACAAATGGAAAAATCATGTAGAGTATGCACTTGATGTTCAATGCATCTTGTTGTCATCCATGTCCATCCAATTGCAGAAAATGCATGAGGATGAGGATTCCTACAATATGCTTTCACATCTCCAAGAATTATATCAGGAGAGGGCCAGGAAGGAATGTTATGAGATCTCAAGTGACCTATATAAGTGCAGGTTAGCAGAAGGGCACCAATCCTATCCTCATGTAATCAATATGATTTTGAATATTGAGAGGCTTGAAGCCATTGGGTTCAAATTGAACCAAAAACTAGCAGTGGATCTCATTCTTGCCTCTTTACTGCCATGCTTCTTGACTTTCATTGTCAATTATAACATGAATGATATGAAAAATTTGCTCCCAGACCTTTTGTATTTAGTTCTCCAAGATGACGAGGATATGAAAAAAAACAATTCATCTATCCTTGTGGTAAAAAAAATAAAAAAGGGCAAGGCAAAGGGGTCTAAGGCCAAGCCAAGGCCAAAGACACCAATGCATCATCCTGCAAAGAAGCCAAATATTTAGAGGCAGAGTAATGAGAAAAAAGATGTCTGATTTGGATGTGGAAAGAAAGGACACTTTAAAAAGAATTGAAGATATGGGAAGAAGAAGAAAATTGATACTTCTACTTCAGTTATTTTTGTTATTGAATGAAATATATCTTTATCTACAAGTTGGGTATTGGATACGGCATGTGGTTCACACATTTGTATTCATATATAGGAACCAAGTAGGTTCAAGAAGATTGAAAAAGTTAAAGTGGATATATGAGCTACAAATGGTGCAATTATGGAATCCTTGGTAGTGGGAAACTATCACTTGACCTTGCCAAGTGGTTTGGTTATATTTCTAAAAAAAATTTATTATGTACCTTCTGTAACCAGGAACATAATCTCTTGTCGAGTTTCGAAACTATAGGATTTTATTTCAAATTTGGAAGTAAATTTTGTCTCTTTTATAGGGATAACATATATTATGGTATAAAACATCTTAAAAATGGTTTATACATGCTATAACTCGAGAACCCTATAATGGAAATCAATGACAAAACCAGCCAACATGACTCATATATCACTGCCTATGGCACTTCAGGATAGGTCATGTAAATGAGAAGTGATTGTGAAGATTAAATCATGGAGGGTATTTAGACTCAGTATAGTTATAACCCTTGGATGTATATCATTCTTGTTTACAAGAAAAAATGACCAAATCAAATTTCTTTGGGAAGTGAGAAAGATCCAATACAACACTAGAATTAATACATACCGATGTATGTGGTCCATTTCCAGAAGAGGCAAGGGGTGATTTTTCATACTTCATTACTTTTAATGATGACTATATTAGTGATGGATATATCTATGTAATGTGGTATAAGTATGATTCCTTTCATATATTTAAGGAATACCAAAATGAAGTAGAAAACCAACTTGGTAAGAAGATAAAAGCACTCCACTCAGACCGAGGTGGAAAATATCTTAACCAAGCTTTCATTAATCACTTGAGGGAGTGTGGGATGGTATCCCTACTCACTCCTCCTTATATACCACAATGGAGTGGTGTTAGTGAAAAGGAGGAATAGGACCGTGTTTGACATGGTCAGATCAATGATGGGTCATGCAGCTCTTCCATTATCCTTTTGGGGATACGCTTTACAGACAGTAGCATATACCCTTAACTGAGTACCAACTAAAGCTGCAGATGGGATTCCATGTGAGTTGTGGTATAGAAAAAACCCAGTCTGACACACATACGTGTCTGGGGGTGCGAGGCATTTGTCAAGACGTTACCAAGTGACAAATTAGCATCCAGAAGCACAAATTAGCATACATGTATGGGGGTGCGAGGCATTTTTATAACCTATAAGGAAGCAGTAGAAGGAAAAGAAGCTTCTAAATGGAAATAAGCCATGCATTCTGAGATGGAGTCCATGTATCAAAATCAAGTTTTGGATTTTGGAAGAAACTCCAGCTGATGTAAAGCCCATTGGATGCAAATGGGTATTCAAAAAGAATCTGGATATGGATGGTGAGGTTAATACTTTGAAAGAAAGATTGGTTGATAAGGGTTTCAGGCAACGTCAAGGCATCGACTATGATGAAACCTTCTCATTATTAGAAATACTTAAATCCATTAGAATATTTCTTGAAAAACAGACTTTCATGATTATGAAATTTGTCAATGGATTTCAAAACTACTTTTCTAAATGGGATATTGGTTGAAGATGTCTATATGACTCAACCTGAAGGTTTCGTCAAGTTAAAGAACACAAATAAGGTATACAATCTATAAAGATCCATTTATGGGTTGAATCAGGCATCACGATCATGGAATGTTTGTTCTGATGAGGCTATAATAGAATTTGAGTTTGTCAAAAATGAAAGCGAGCCTTGTGTCTATAAAATGTTGAAGAGAATGCCATCATTTTCCTTGTATTATATGTTGATGACATATTAATTATGGTGAATGAGGTGAAGTTATTGCATTTAGTTAATACATAGTTAAATGAATGATTCTCCATGAAAGACTTAAGTGAATCAGCCAACATTCTAAGAATCAAGATCTATCCAGAAAGATCTAAAGGATGCTTGGGCTAAGTCAAAGTACATATTTTGACAAGGTACTCAAAAGGTACAATATGGAACAATCCAAGAGAGGATTATTGTATATGTTACATAGTATAAATATCTCTAATAAAATGTGTCCACAAACACAAGAGGAGATTGAAAAAATGAGTAGAATCCCTTATGCCTCGGTAGTGGGTTCTATCATGTTTTCAATGCTATGTACTGGGTTTGATGCCACCTTTGCTTTAACCATGGTGGGTAGATATCAATCCAATCCCAGAGAGATGCATTGGGAAGCTGTTAAAACTATCATAAAGTACATGAGGCGTATAAAGGATATGTTCCTGGTGTATGGAGGAGATAAGGAACTAGTAGTGATAGGATACATTGATTCTATTTTCTAGATAGATCATGATGATCTAAAATCGCAGTTAGACTACATCTTTTCCCTAAATGGTAGTGCAGTGAGCTGGAGAAGCTCAAAGAAAGTTTTGGTAATTGATTCTACCATAGAGTCTGAATATATTGCAGCTTCTGATGCCACAAATGAACTAGTATGAATATGCATCTTTATCTCATACATTGGTGTTGTTCTTAGCAGTGCAGACCTTGTTCCAGTATATTGTGATAATATTGTTCTAGTGGTTCTTTCCAAGGAGTCGATGTCTCAATAGAGGAAAAAGCATATTCTTCAGAAGTTTCATCTCTTAAGGGATTTTACTCAAAGAGGTGAGGTCACAGTTAGTAGTGTATCCACATAGGACAATGTGAAATACCCCCTGACTAAAGCCATTTCTTTGCAGAAGCATGATTCTCATGTGAGAGCTAGTAGGTTGAGACTTTTTTTCAATTTCTTCTAGTGCAAGAGGGAGTGTTGAAAGTGGGTTCCCTAGACCCAACTTGTGTTGTACTTTGATTACCACTACATGTATGCAGTTTGTTATGTATCCTTGTGTTTATCTTTCCTTAATAGTGTAGATACTTTTTAATCCACTTCCTTTATAGAAATTTCCTCCGATTACATGTCGTATCAATGGGTTATAGGAAATCACAGTCTATAATGAGAATCTCAAGAGGCCATGAAATTAATCATGAAGTAATGTCATATGGTCTAGTTAAATCATTTTGAAAGGACATAGATTATGTGCGTCTATCAGGTGTTGGGGGCTCATAAGCATTGAGGATTCTTCTCATGAAGTTCACACTTGATGATCTCTAGTAGTTGATATCATGAGGACTGACCCGCATAATTGTAACAACACATGTTTCAGGTGTTATTGGTTGTTCCTATCTGTGTACATGTGTAATGTTCTGAATAAGTGAGATCATTATCAATGTATGTCATTTAATTGCATACTTTGATGCAAGACGAAAACCATGGCAATGAAGTCATAGTGAGGTAGTTTGTGTTGGGTACGTCATTGGTGACATGACATTGATTGACTGATCAAGATAGGAATTTTTGCTTCCGAGTTTAGGAAGATATATCTTAGGGTTGTTTGATTAGGATGGTAGCACCTTCATTAAATCCATGGACCTCATAGTGGAAGGTAAGACCGTCTGGAGAGATCAAAAAATAAAATAAAGCAAGATAAAAGATGACGACACTAGTGTGCATTTTTCTTTATTGAGATATTTATGATGAAGAGATTCTATTACACAGACCATGTTTGTAGGAAGGTAGTTGTTTCTTTGTCTTTACCTTATATCTATAGGGGCCTTGATGGGTTGCTAGACCCTGCTCTTGGTCGGTGAATATTATTCACTACTATTTAGATAATGGCCTAGAGGGTCACACACTATAGAGCTTTGAGAATATTCCTTATTCTTGGGAATAAGAATATAGAACTTTATGGGGTCCACCATAGGGTCTGAGTACTATCCAAGTACTATGGATCACCAAGTAATAAATAAATTCTTTTAATTATTTGTGTTTGGAATAACTCATTGAGTTTATTTATAACATGTATTTACAAGTGATTAAGTAAATACAAGGATAAAATATTATTCAAATGGATTTAAATAACTCGGGTTTATTTAATATTTTTAGGAGATGTGAGTCAAGTTAAGGACTCAAGTTTATCACGCAATGTATATTTAATATATTAGAGTTAGTGATAAAATTATATATATTATTTTTGGAATAATTTAATTTTCCATAAATAAATATTTATAATACTTATACTGTGAATATATATTACACAGGGGTCAGGAACCCATACTGAGTATTTTTTATATTCCCTATATAATTAAGAGAGAGACTCTTCCCATATAACTATTCATGCGTTGGAATTGAGAGCATCTCTCTCCTCCTGAATTCTAGAGAGAGATTATATCAATTAGGAAAGATCATCAAGTTCATTCTTCTTGGATAGAAGACTCTTTCTTATGGTGATCACTATTGCATCAAAGTGGTCATCGGTGTATCGCACTAGCACCTGGATCCTGAAGAATGATGTACGAGTAGATTTAAGAGGCATTTGTGGATGATCTAGAGGGATTAGACGTTAGAGTCTTCGAGCAACGATCATCTACATATTGCGACGAACATACACACATCAAATTCGAACAAGGTACGTGTTTGAATTTTATTTTGTACTCTGTTAAATCCACGTGAGGTCCTTAGACTGTACTAGGATAAGATCATCAGAGTAAACATTGTTACGTCACTCCAGTAAGTCCAAAAATATTAATTTCCTAGCCCATCGGCTTCTGCTGCCCATCCTGGTACCTAATAGTGGTATCAGAGGGACGTGTGGTTTTTCAGAGTCAAAGAAAAATTTAATTGCATTATATTTCAGTACGGAGTATTAAATCGGTTCCAAAAGATCTGATCGTACGTCGATCCGTTTCAGAATGGCCAAGTTACAACCATTTGAAATTTTTAATTAGATATATGTTGTTGGTTTTATGTTCTTCGGATTATTGTTTTTGAAAAACGCATTTTTAATTTATTTATGTGTTCTTCAATGTACTAAAATATGACCACATTTTGGCTGGAATCTGGTCGCTGGAATTTTTATGGTGGCCTAGTTTTTAGGAGTTAACTAAAATATATTATAATATAATATTATTTCATTTCTATCAATTTTTTTAAAAAAGGGAAGTCCTTTATACTTTTAGTCAAGTTGTCTTTTTTTATTAAATTCTTTAGAATTTTGAAATTTAAAAAAACGGGTGGGGGGGTGGGGGTGGATACCTTGACCCCGATTGGGTCTTCTTTTAAGAAAAAGGGGGGTAGGTTGTGTTTTTTCAAAAGACAAAACATTTAAAAGGGGTGGGGGTGGGGAAGGAAGACCCCAATGGGTTTTCTTCCATGCAGAGTGCACCGCACCCCCCCGAAACCCTAGAGATTCTCCCTCCCTTCTCCCGTCGCGTCTAGACTAGCAGCGCCCTGCGCTTCCCTCTGAGCTCATCACTACCGCATCGGCCTGTTGCACCAGCTCTGCCTCACCGTCATGTCCACAAGGCACCACCCCGCCTCCGTCGGGGCTCGCCTGAGCTGAAACATCCTGGTGGACCCTGCTGCCGCTATCTCGGCCGGACCACACTGCCACCGTCTCGGCCGAACCACACCATCGCCACTGTCTCAGTCGAAGGATGTTGCTGCCGCTATCTAAGCCTGAGGACGTCGTCACCGGCGTTCCAGATCAATGCTCCACCGCCCCTGTCCGGTTACGCCTTGATGGAGGAGTCCATCGCCGCCTCTGTCTGGTCGCACCTCGCTGGTGGACGATGCCGCCGTGGGGGTGTTGCTGGACCAGGTGGTCACGCCGCGGTCATGCCACGGTCACGCCACAATTTAGCTCTGCCCTAGTAAAACACCATCAGGGCAGTTAGTAGTCCTACCAGACTCATTCTCCAGCCAGAGGTAACCCCTATAATTTGATTTAATTAATTTAGTTTTTTAAATTAAATTAATTAGAATTAATTTTTGGGTTTAAGATTAAGGATAATCTGAAACATTAATTTAATTAAGATTAAATTAAATTAGTGGTTTAATTTAATTTTTGGAATTAAAATTAAATCAAAAAAATGGAAATGATAAATAAATTGATTGAATTTATTTAAATTCATTTAATTTATTAGAATACCCTTGTAATATTTAAATTTATTTCAATTTAATTTTAAATGCACTTTATTTATACTGATTATTTTTGAGCAAGTGACCCACCCGTGCATGTCTGGTTTTATTTATTTAATTATTCTTTCAATGTGTGTGATGATTGTAATAATTAAATAGATAAATAATTATCTGCAAATCATCTTTTAATTCAAATATGTATAAGGTCCGGTGTGTCCAATGCACTAGATGTATTTTGTACCCCTAGACCCCCTCACCTATGTGCGAGTATATTTGTTAAAAAAAGAATGATCATATTTGAAGATGTGGACCCTACCAAGTTGAGGTGGAAATCTTGATGGGAGCCAAGCACTATGCACTGAGGGAAAAATCTGATATGAGTCAGGTTTCAAATCTGGTATGAAACCCCTAGGTCAAGATTGATCTGTTATGGATCAATCATAGTTTAATTCTCAATACCAATTGGATTGAATGATTTAACTTTATGAATTGTTTATTGTTTTATGTGAGTGCATAATTATTACTTGATCACATAGAATAGTAAACAAGATAAAAATGCATAAATATGTGATGAATGTATTTTAATTGCATGTTTAGTTATGAGAATGACTATCTAGTTTGAACATATAAATAGAAAAGGATTATATTCATTAATAAATATCAAAATCCCTCAAAGATATATTAAGTCTTAATGCCTTCCATTACTCACATTTGAACAAAATCGGGTGTTTGGGGTGCTCTTCAGGAATAGTTGAGAGTGCCTCTTACTACCGTGGAATTTTCATGAGAGAACTTGGTCAGCTTAACTAAATTGAGTAGTTTAGGATTATCCATAGCTAACTTGATATCACTTTAGAGGCAATATGTAGAGGGAATCAAGATCAGATTCAAAAAGTTGAGACTTTACTCTACAATACAAGGAACCATGAGTCAAGTGGTTGTGCAATCTAGTTCCTACCTTGAAACCCTCTGAGTAGTGGTGTTGCCATAGCTTGTAGACTATGAGAGAGGTTTTGAGGATCCTTGGCACTAGAGTACCCAAGAGATAGAGTATTCCGAATCTAATAGTGAGGGATATTAAAATTTGCTAAAATAGTGGGAAACATTAAAATGATATGATAATTAATTAATCATAAATGTCAAAAGGCAATCAAGATATAATACTAACTGCTAATGTTTAGCTGGTGTAGATTTAAAATGGAAATCACCAACACCATAGGTACATTATCATTGTAATCAATTTTGGATAAAGAAAATAACCTGAAAAACAATAAATTCCACAAGTGGTATAGGTGCTTGGGTATAGTACTATATGAAGAAAGGAAGTTATATATGGTGGAATCCTCAGTTCCTACTGATCCTCCTCGGGGAGCAAGTAAGGCGGAAAAAGACAGATGGAAAAAGCATATAGAGGATGCACTTTATGTTCACTGCATCATGTTATCATCCATGTACATCCAATTGCATAAAATTCATGATGATGAGGATGACTATAAGATGATTTAACACATCCAAGAATTATATCAAGAGAGGGCCAGGAAGGAAAGGTATGAGATCTCAAGTTCCCTATATAAGTGCAGGCTAGCAGAAGGGCACCAAACTAGTCCTCATGTACTCAAGATGATTGGGTATATTGAGAGGATTGAAGCCCTTGGGTTCAAATTGAACCAAGAGCTAGAAGTGGATCCCATTATTTCATCTTTACCGCCATGCTTCATGACTTTTATTGTCAATTATGACATGAATGATATGACAAAGTTTCTCTAGTATATTTTGGATTTAGTTCTCCAAGATGAAATGGAAATTAAAAATACCAATTCATATATCCTTTTGGTGAAAAAAAGAAACACGGGAAATGAAAATGGGTCTAAGGCCAAGCCCAGGACAAATACACCAATGAATCATCCTGCAAAGAAGCCAAAGATTTATAGGTAGAGTAATGAGTAAGAATCTTTCTACTTTGGATGTGGCAAGAAAGGCCACTGGAAGAAGAATTAAAGATATGGGAAGAGGAAGCAAATTTATGCTTCTACTTCAGGTATTTTTGTCATCGAATGCAATCTATCTTTATCTACAAGTTGGGTACTGGATACGACATGTGGATCACACATTTTTATTCATATATAGGAACCAAGTGGGTTCAAGAAGATTGAAAAAGGTGAAGTGGATCTTTGAGCTGTAAATGGTGAAAATATGGGAGCCTTGAAAGTGGGAGACTATCACTTAACCTTGTCATGTGGTTTGGTTCTAGTTTTAAAAAATTTCTATTATGTACCATATGTAACCAAGAACATAATCTCGGTGTCGATTTTAGACACTATGGGATTTTATTTCATTTTTAGAAGTATATGTTGTCTCTTTTATATGGATAACATCTGTTATGGTATGACACATCTTAACAATGGTTTATACATGCTGGAACTCGAGAACCCCTTAATAGAAATCAATGAAAAAACCATCCAACTTGACTCATATATCACCTGCCTATGGAACTTCAGGATAGGTCATGTAAATGATAAGCGATTATGAAGATTACATCAAGAAGGTTATTTAGACTCGGTATAGTTAGAACCCTTGGATGTATGTCAAGCTTGTTTACAAGGAAAAATGACCAAAGTACCTTTCTCAGGGAAGGGATAAAGAGCCAATACAACACTGTAATTAATACATACTGATGTATGTATTCCATTTCTAGTAGAGGAAAGGGTTTGTTTGTCCTACTTAATTACTTTTACTGATGACTATAGTAGGTATGGTTATATCTACTTAATGTGGTATAAGTCTGACTCCTCTCGGATATTTAAGGAATACCAAAATGAAGTAGAAAACCAACTTGGTAAGAAGATAAAAGCACTCTGCTCAGACCGAGGCAGAGAATATCTTAACCAAGCTTTCATTGATCACTTGAAAAAGTGTGTGATAGTATCCCAACTCACTCCTCCTTATACACCACAATGGAATGGTGTTAGTGAAAGGAGTAATAGGACCTTGCTTGACATGGTCAGATCAATGACGAGTCATGAAACTCTTTTATTATCCTTTTGGGGATACGCTTTGCAGACAACGTCATATACCCTTAACCGAGTAACAACTAAAGCTGCGTATGGGATTCCATATGAGTTATGGTATGGAAAGAAACCTAGTATGACACACAAATGTGTATGGGGGTGCGAGGCATTTTTCAAGACTTTACCAAGTGACAAATTAGCATCCAGAATCATGAAGTGCATCTTTATAGGTTATCTTGAGGAAATCAAAGGATATTACCTTTATAACCCTTTAGATAGAAAAGTTATTGTGGAAAGAAAAGTTGTATTTCTAGAAAGGGAAGACATTTCTATTGGAAATAGTGGGAGAAATATTGACTTCGGCGAAGTTAATGCTCCAGATAAACAAGAGTTGTAAGGTGAACAATCTACACAAGATAAAGTGGAAGAAGAAGTTGTTCCTGAGACACAAATACTACATATGTCTACACAATAGGTTAGAGAACCAAAGCATTATGGTTTTCTTGTCACCGAGTCACGTGACACGTTAGTCAATGAGGATGAGGAACCTCTAACCTACAAAGAAGTAGTAGAAGGCAAAGAAGATGCTAAATGGAAAGAAGCCATGCATTATGAAATGGAGTCCATGTACCAAAATAAATTATGGATTTTTGTAGACCCTCCAGTTGATGTAAATCCCATTGGATGCAAATGTGTATTCAAAAAGAAGATGGACATGGATAGTGATGTTAATACCTTTAATTTAGTATTGGTTGCTAAGGGTTTTAAGAAACGTCAAGGCATCGACTATGATGAAACCTTGTCACCAGTAGCAATGCTTAAATCCATCAGAATATTGCTTGCAATAACATCCTTTCAGGACTATAAAATTTGGTAAATGGATATGAAAACTTATTTTCTAAATGGGAAGTTGGTTGAAGATATCTATATGACTCAACCTGAAGGTTTCGTCAAGTCAAATAATGCCAATAAGGTATGAAAGCGGCACAAATCCATTTATGGATTGAAGTAGGCATCACAATAATGAAATGTTTGTTTTAATGAGGCCATAAGAGAATTTGGTTTTGTCAAAAATGAAATCGAGCATTATGTCTATAAAAAGATTTAAGGGAATTAAATCGTTTTCTTGGTGTTATATGTTGATGACATATTAATTATGGGAAATGAGGTGTAAGTCTTACAGTCAGTTAAGACTTGGTTAAACAAATGCTTCCCTATTAAAGACTTAGGTGAAGCAGCCTACATTTTAGGGATCAAGATCTATTGAGATAGATCTCAAAGGTTTCTTTGGCTAAGTCAAAGTACATATATTGACATGGTTCTCAAAAGGTACTATATGGAACAATTCAAGAGAGGATTGTTGCCTATGTCACAAGGTTAAATATCTCCAAGAAAATGTGTCCACAATCATAGGAGGAGATTGAAAAAATGAGTAGAATCCCTTATGCCTTGGAAGTGGGTTCTATCATGTATGTCATGCTATGTACTAGTTTTGATATCGCATTTTCTTTAAGCATGGTGGGTAGATATCAAGCCAATCTAGGATAGCTGCATTGGGCAGCTATTAAAACTATCCAAAAGTACGTGAGGAGTACAAAGGATATGTTCCTGGTGTATGGAGGAGATGAGGAACTAGTAGTGAGAGGATAAACTGATTTTAGTTTCCAAACAGATCATGATGATCTGAAATTACAGTCAGCCTACATCTTTTTTGAGAATGGTGGTGTAGTGAGCTGGAGAAGCTCAAAGAAACCTGTTGTTGCCGATTCTACAACAGAGTCCAAATATATTGCAGCTTACGACACACCAAAGGAAGTAGTCTGGATACGTAGCATTATCTTAGACATTGGTGTTGTGCCTAGCAGTGCAGACCCTGTTCCAATATATTGCGATAATACTGTTGCAGTGGTGTTTTCCCAGGAGCCTAGGTCTCACTAGAGGACAAATCATATTCTTCAAAAGTTTCATCTCTTGAGGTATTTTACTCAAATAGGTGAAGTCAAATTTAGTAGATTAGCCATAGAGGATAACATGGAAGACCCCCTAACTAAAGTAATTTCTCAGGAGAACTATGATTCTCGTGTGAGAGCTGGCGGATTGAGACTTCTTAGCAGTTGGCTCTAGTTCAAGGGGAAGTGTTAAAAGTAGGTGAACTAGACCCAACTTTTTTTATACTTTGATTACCACTACATGTATGTAGTTTTTCATATATACATGTGTTTATCTTTCCATAATAGTGTAGATACTTTTGCTTCCACCTTGCTTGTGGAAATGTGATTAGATTACATGTCGAATCAAGGGGTTATAGCAGATCCTTGGATATAATGAGAACCTCGAGATGTCATGACAGTGATCTTGAATTAATGTCTTATGGTCCAGTTACATCATTCTAAAATGACATAGATGTTGTGCAACTATCAAGTGTCGGGGACTTATAATTTTGAGACTTTTTCTCATGAAGTTCGCACATGATGATCTCTAGTAGTTGAGATCATGAGTACTAACCCGCATAATAGGAACACCACATGTTTCAAATGTCATTGGTCATTCCTATCTATGGACCTGTGTAATGGTCTCTAGGATTGAGATCGTTATCAATGTATTTCATTTAATTGCATACTTTGATGCAAGGCGAAAACCATGGCAATGAAGTTGTGGCAAGGTATTTTGTGTTGGGTACATCATTGGTTACATGACATTGATTGAATGATCAAGATAGGATTTGTCACTTCCAAGTTGAGGAAGAGATATCTCGGGCCTGGTTGATTAGGATGGTATCACCTTTATTAAATCCATGTCCATGGGAGTGGAAGGTAAGACCCTCTAGACAGACCAACAAATAAAATAAAGCAAGATAAAGGATGATGACACTAGTGTCCATTCTACTTTATTGAGATATTGATGGTTAAGATATCATATTACATAGACCATGTTCATAAGAAGGTAGTCGTTGCTTTGAATTTACCTTATCTATTTAGGGGCCTTGATGGGTTGCTAGACCCCGCTCTTGGTCGGTGAATATTATTCACTGCTATTGAGATAAGGTCCTAGAGGGTCACACACTATAGTGCTTTGAGAATCTTCCCTATTACGGGGAATAGGAATATAGAACATGGTGGGCCCCACCATGGGGTCTGAGTACTATCCAAGTTCTATGGATCACCAAGTAATAAATAAATTATTTTAATTATTCAAGTTTTAAATAATTCAATGAGTTTATTTATAACATGTATTTACAAGTGATTAAGTAAATATAAGGATAAAATAATATTCGAATGGATTTAAATATCTCAGGTTTGTTTAATATTTTTAGGAGACATGAGTTGAGTTAAAGAATAAAGTTTATCATACAATATATATTTAATATATTGTGGTTAGTGATAAAATTATAAATATTATTTTTGGAATAATTTATTTTTTCATAAATAAATAATTACAATACTTATGCTGTGAATATCTATTACACAGGGGGTAGGAACCCATACCGGGTATTTTAGATATTCCCTATATAAGTAAGAGAGAGGATCTTCCCATTCAACTATTCATGCGTTGGAATTGAGAGCCTCTCTCTACTCCTGAATTCTAGAGAGAGATTCTCTCAAGAAAGCAAGATATTCAAGTTCCTTCTTCTTAGATCAAAGACTCCTATTTACGGTGATCATTGCTGCGTTGAAGTGGTCGTTGGTGTATTGCGCTAGCACCCAGATTCTATTGAATGATGTGTGAGAATATTTAAGAGGCGTGTGTGGAAGATCTAGAGGGATTCGACATTGGAGTCTTCGAGCAACATTTGTCGGCATCTTGTGACGGACTTAGACATGTCAGATCCAAACAAGGTACATGTTAGAATTTTATTTTGTGCTCTATTAAATCCACACATGGTCCTTGGACCATACCAGGATAATATTTCTAGAGTCGATATTGTTATGTCGCTCTGGTGACCCAAATTTTTTAATTTTTCAGCCCATCGGCTTCCGCTGGTTGTCCCGGTACCAAAACAAATCAAGATGGAATAAGAACTGGTTGTGTGATAAAGATAATTTTCTCAGTCCTGAGTTTCCTATTTACTTGAGAAGGTTGAGTGCCTTGTTTGGGAGTTGTGAGAGATCATTTTCATATGGAGGCAGAATTTTTTTTGAGAGCCCATTTTCCCAGTTGACTATGCTTGTTTGTATCCTACTGCTTTGTGATGTGATTTAGATACGAGCCTTGTGATATAAGCCTAGTATGGCTGAGCCTGGAGGGTTAATGTATGATATGGGATGGAGAGGCCTAGATGTGATGTGATCCTGGGATGACTGAGCATGGGATTAATGTTGTGATATGTGAGCAGGGAGGCCTGGATGATGTGGTAGAAGATGATGCATGTGTTGGCGATATGCATCGGTATATGCATATGGGTGTCGGGGATGGAACCAGAGGTGATGGAATGATTTATTGTTGGGATTACCCATTAATAAGATATAGAGATCTCATATGCTCTCTTTTGAATCTTTTTAATGGATGATGGTCGAGTTTCTTATTTTATCTGCATTCTTTCCCCCATTGCATGAGGCAGTTGGAGGTTCTTGGTTGCATTTTTCCTCTTGGAGGTAGATTAGGATGATTTTCCTAAAGTAACTAGATATGAAATGATGTTATTAATAAATAAATTTTCAACCCAAGGTGTTGGTTGATTATGGAATGAAAATGCTAAAAGATGTTAATCTTGATAAACTATGGACTTGGTTTGGATTATGCCAGGAGGTCATGGACTTCACTATGATATTTCAAGAGATGTATGACAATGTAATGTAATGTGGAATGATGCTAATGGTTAATTAATGGATAATTAATTAATTAATGGGAATAAATGGTTTAAAAAGAAAATAATTAATGTAGCTCTTTTATATGCTTATGTGCTTATAGACTATCTGGTCTTAGTAGTGTCAGTCGGGAGTTCGAGTGATGTTAGATGAAGTTGAGTCTAAGACTACGTTATTCCCAAAGTGTTTTTGTGAATTATATTATATCATGTAAATTATTTGATTTTCATATGCTACCCAACCCATGTCGATTTGGGAAAATGACACCCAGTTGGCTCTGGAATGGTGTTTTCACTAACATCCTAATGGGGGGTGGATGACTAACTAAACCCTCTGGCCCCTCTCTTCTCTTGGGATTTACTCATGCTAGAATGCACAATGGTTAGTTTTCTCATATATGTGTGTAGAGGGATATGATTTATCATGGTTATTTTACACACATGTATTACCAGATATAGTTTCCAAAGGATTATTATATGTATGAAGGGTATAGGTTGTGATGGATTGAGGTACTTACTCGGTGTATAGGCCCTAATGGCTTGAGGTATAACACCTGATGTTTGATATACATCATGCAGGTTGTTGTGGATCCCAAAAACTACTAGGTTACTACATATAGATATGCGTATGGGATTATGTGGTTATGTGATGCATGAGGTGTTGCGAAAATTTCGGGAGTCGCATGATAGAGGTTTACAGATGAAGAAAAGATGGAAACAAAAGAAGAAGAAGAATACAATGAACACATAAAAAATAATATATGTGGTTTGAGAATAATTCCTACGTCCATGGATAGGTACAAATATCACTGTAATTGGGAGTTAAAATTACAGGGAGTTTTTAGAGTTCTCATGCATGAAAAACCCTAGCTCGAAATGAGTTAAGAAATAGGTCGATGCCCTCTTCCACCAAATGCACAAAACTTTTGTTGTGCTATAGTGAAAGGTGGTTGTAAGTTCACATTTCTATAGTGTTTTGACCACCCAAGTCTAAGCTGCTATAGTGGGTGGTGGAAAGAAGTCTACAGAGCTACAGTACCACGGTCTCCAAAGTCTGAGATGCTACAGTAGTTGTGCCAAAGTCTATACTGCAATAGTGCTCTGTCGGTGTCACTTGGTCAGAGCTGCTACAATGCCCCAAAAATTTGGGTCAGGGTCCGAAGACCCCTAGACCCTGGGATCAGGCTACACCAATTCAACCTGAGGTGCATCTTTTGGTGCCTTTCCCAGGTGTTTTCGGGCCGGCTTACTTTTGGAGAGATGCTCAGGACATGCAGTGTTGGAGTAGAGAAGAAAACCACTAGGGATGTGGGAGTGGGGTACCCTTGATGGTCATTATTACATTATGTGATCTCTTGTATTCTATACTTGGTGATAGATAGAAATGGTGAGGCTGGAAACTCAGTATACCTATTTAGGTAACGAGTTAGTTTCACTGTTGTTCACCGTACTTTAGCATACCTTCTGTATCTCTTGAATGAGAGGCTCCAGAGAGAATCCTACTGATTATATTATTATGCTTACCCTACTTATATATATAAAAAATTCAGGTCAACTGGAGCAGGTTGGTGATTGGGCTAGATATTACTAGATCAGGGTTTATCAGGATTTGTTTGGGATTCGTGTTCATTGTCATATTTACCTTTTTGTTACTTGTTATTTTCCTTTCATTTGTTTAGTAATGTATGGAATTGCATGTTTTCACTTGAGTTTTCTTTTTATATATAGGTATGGGAAAGTTTTGTTTATTGTATCCTTCTTATCTCTCTCTTTCACATATTTATTTTAGAGGGTAACAAATTTCATATGTAGGGAAACAATGTAAGATAATTCTAGTAAGTGATGTAAACATGGGAGACCAGCTAAGACATGAGTATTTAGGACCCCCTATGATCTGATGCATGGACCTTTAAATTTACTGAGCCTACAAAATGAAATGATGTTGGCTGCATGGTAGAGACCTAGGAAAGGATCATGCATCATTATTCTTTGTGATTGTGTTTGAAATGGGTATACCTTAGGATAGATTAAAACCTTAACAAGATAATAAAATAATTAATTCATTAATGTTAAATATTCCATATTACAGGTTAGTATATTTAACAGTTTTTTCTTATAGGTATGGCTCCAGGTCGACGTCCTCATCAGGTTCGCACTGAATTTGTTCAGTAGGATGTGCTTGTAGGTCATCGTAGAATAGAGGTTGATGTTTAAGACACTTGGAGGAGGATACTATGATAGTTTTATCCCCAAAGTCTACAGAAGCATGAGAGATTTATCTCATATTCAGTCACAAAAGACTAGTTAGAGGAGGTTGAGATAGCTTTTAGTTTGATTCGTGCTCAGAAAGAGCTATGAATTTTGTTGTTCTGTGACGATGCTATGTGGTGCATCAAGGAACTTTTATTTTGTTCTTTGGGGATCATGAGGAGTCATTAGTCTCATGGGAGAAGTTCCAAGACTAGTTTAGAGCAGAGTTTCTTCCTTCTACTATGAAGGCAGCCAGTTATCAGGAGCTACTTCCCCTTTTGCAAGGGTGTTCCAACATGAAATAGTTTGGGATCTATTTCAGGACCCTTCTGTGATATGATTCGTACCTATTTATAGATGAGGAGTCTGGAGCAAGGCATTTAGAGGAGCGTTTTCATTCAAATATCCAGTGTCAGGTCACCATGTTTATTTTGAAGACGTATCTCAAGGTTCTAGAAAGAGAAGTGGTTATTTAGAGGACATTTTCCATGACTGTATCATCACGAGAGGGGAGTCCTCAGGATTCCTCATGAAGTAGAGTTGTGGTTCGAGGTTCCCATTTTTTAGGATAGAAGAGTTTTCAGTCAAAGGAAAGGCTCAAGACACTCCTCATACTCAGAGAGAAGAGAAAGACCATGGAGGTGGTCATCATCAGGGTCATAGAGGTCATGGAGTTATTTGTGGTTAGCATCATGCTCTATCATTGATAGCGTCAGGAAAGTCAGATGTCATTTGCGGTACCCTTTACTTATTTACTACCTAGGTTCATGCTTTTTTTGATTCAGAAGTGAATAAATCCTTTATATCACTGACCATCATCCATACTTTGGGACTTGAGGTAGAGAGGCTCTCAGTTCCTGTGGCATTGACTATTCCAGTGGGAAGTTGAGGTCACTTGTATGAAGTATGTAGAGACTTTGAGCTAGTGTTGCGGTAGCATCACTCTTGGGTATACCTCCTATGTTTGCAGATACAACCATATGACATCATCCACTACATGGATTGGTTGTATTCAGTGTAGGCTATCATGGATTTCTTCAGGAGGAAGGTTGTGTTTTATGACGTTGATGGAGATCCAATAGTGCTTTTTTATGAGAGAAACCCTCATATGGGTCAGAGGCCTGTTCCATCCTCATCATTATTGAGGGCTGGGTTGATGTTGAGTTTGTTGGAGGTTCAATAGTTAGTGTTTCTCGGGGTTGTAGAAGAGTATCGTGATGTCTTTCGAGAGGAGTTTGTAGCATTACCCCATCGATGAGAGATCGAGTTTGGGGTTGAGCTACAACCAGGAGTTCCACCTATCTCGATGTCTCTTTATAGGATGTCACCTTATGAGTTGTGAGATCTATGCGTATAGCTCGTTGATCTGTTTTAGCACGGTTTTGTTCGGCCAAGTGTGTCACCTTAGGGTGCACCACTTTTGTTTGTGAAGAAGGCTAATGGTAGTTTTCACCTTGGTATCGATTATCATCGCTTGAATAAAGTGATAGTGAAGAATCATTATCCTCTTTTGCAGATTGATGATTTATTTGATCAATTGAAAGGAGAAAGTTGGTTCTCAAAAATTGATTTGCGCTCGAGATATCATCAGATTTGGGTGGAGGATGAAGATATTCAAAAGATTACTTTTCATTTTCATCATGGACATTATGAGTTCATTATGATGTCGTTCAGTCTGAAGAATAACCCTCTTTGTTCATGGGGTTTAAGAGCACGGTGTTTAGATAATTCTTGGATAATTTCATGGGGGTTTTTATCGATGACATCTTTGTGTACTCCACATCTGAGGAGGAACATGTAGAGAATCTACATATCAATTTGTGAGTTCTTTGTTGTAAGAAATTGTTTGGGAATTTGTTGAAGTGTAAGTTATGGTCTTGTGTAGTCCGTTTCTTGGGGCATGCGGTATCCCGATGGGGAGTATCTATGGTTCCTTCAAAGATAGAGGCGGTTGTGTCTTGGGTGGCCCCCAAGATAGTGGTAGAGGTACGAAGTTTCCTTTCTCTCATAGGATATTACAGGAGGTTTGTAGTCAATTTCTCTTTGGTTGTGAATCCTCTTACAACCTTGACCTAGAAGGATCAGACATTTTTATGGACTAAACAATGTTAGAAAGATTTTGAGTACCTAAATGAGAAGTTGGTCAGTACTCCAGTTCTCTGTTTTCCAGATGAGGGAGTTTAGTTTGAGGTTTTTTGTGATTTTTTACATCTTGGTCTGGGTTATGTTCTGATGCTGTAGAAATCAGTTGTTTCTTATGATCCTCAATGGTTATTTCCCCGTGGGTGTAACGATGTCACCCCTGATCTGAGGTTGTTAGGAGTGGTGTTTTGTTTTCTTTGAAGTTGTGGTGACATTACCTCATCAGTGTCCGTTTTTTGGTTTTTACTGACCATAAGAGCATGAGGTATGTCTTCTCCCAGTGTGACTTGAACTTACTTCGGTGTCGTTGGATTTATTTTTTGCAGGATTACGACTTTGATATTTCTTATACGCTGTAAAAAGGAAATGTTATAGCTGATGCACTGAGCAGGAAGTCACATAGTGATGTCGTACGTGAATCAATGGTTTCCTGAAGAGTGATAGAGGAACTCTCAGCGATGCATCTAGATATGGGAGAGGTTGGGGGAAGAGGTTTTATTTTCTATATCACAGTACAATCTTCTTTGGTGAAGTATCTGGAGTCACGATTTGGGGATTCTGAGGTGGAGGTCTATAGGGATCAAGTTGTTTTTGGTGATTACCCTGATATTTGGTCTGAGGATGGATTGTATCATGTGTTGTTTTAGAGGAAGTATTTTCATTCCTTATACAATGCATGAGATGGTTCTCCATGAGTTCCATAGTTCACCTTTGGTTGTACGTCTTCTTGTGAAAAATATGTACCAAGCATTGAGAGGTCAGTTTTTGTGGCTAGAGTTAAAGTGTGCAATTGAAAATTTTGTTTCTTGATTTTTGGTCTGCTAAAAGCTGAAAGCCGAGCACCGTATTCTTAGTGGTTTTCTCCAACCGTTATATGTTTCCCAGTGGAAGTGGGAGAACATATCGATGGACTTTGTTACTAGTTTTACCTTAATCTTAGGGAGGCTATGATGTTATATGGTTGATAGTGGATCATTTGATAAAATTATCCCACTTTATAGTGATTAGGGAGTCGAGCTCACTGGAGGTTCCATCAAGGCAATATCTGGAGGAGGTGGTGTGACTCCACAGAGTCCCTAGGATGATCTTTTTTTTATCGAGATCCTATGGATGTGGAGAGGTCTTCAGTATGATTTTGGTTCTCAATTATGCCTAAGCACTACTTTTTATTAGTATATGGATGGTCAGACAGATCAGACCATCTAGACTCTTGAAGACGTGTTGTACTCATGTGCCCTGAATTTTGGAGGTTCGTGGATGAGGCACATGCCCTTGGTTGATTTTTCTTAAAATAATAGTTTTCACTCCACCATTGGTATGACACTGTTTGAATATTTGGGATACCGAACTTGTCGTTCTCTGTTGTGCTAGACTGTATTCAGAGAGATAATAACTCTCACGCTGTAACTAGTACAGAGTACAATAGAGATGGTTCAAGTAATTCATGAGAGGATGAAGGTGGTGAAGTATCGTTAGAAATCCTAAACTGGTCATAAGTGGAGAACTGTGGAGTTTAGAGTTGGATATCATGTGTTCCTGGAGGTGACTCCTCATCTTGGGTAGCAAAGGTTTGGTCGTGGGAGTAATCTTTCTCCCTGGTTTTTGGGGTATTTCGAGGTGTTGGATTGTGTTGGAGTCATGGCATATCATATATCACTCCCCCCCATAGATGATCAGGATACATGATTTTTTCAGGTGTCGTAGCTCCATCGTTATCTTTATGATGACTCTCATGTCATCGATCGAGGAGATATCAATGTTGACGATGATGCAACCTTCGAGGAGTAACTTGTGGAAATCCAAGACTACCAAGAGTATGTGTTGGTCAGGTGTTCTATTCCCTGGGTTTGTGTCTTGTGGCAGTACAATGGCGTGGAGGAGAGTACCTGGGAACAAGTGTCAGAGATGCGCACTCAGTACCCCAAGTTTTTTGATGTTTAGTTCCTATCTTGTAACATTGTTCTCTTGTGAATGTTGATCTTTTTTATTTATGAGATGGTTTCCTCTTGTTTCTTGTTGTGGATTTACTCTCATTTGATTAGTATCTCCCCCGAGAGAGTGTTTAGGTTATGGTTGTGGTTTTTGTGTGGTTTTTTTTGTTCTTTTGATTAGGTGATAGAACTTATGAGATGGTGAGATCCTTGAGAGGTGTCTCACGGGGTGGATATTTGAATGATCCCTTTTCATTTCTTTCTGTTTTTGTTTTGATTCTCAAGGAAAATAATTGTTTGATAGGTATATAACGTAAGGGCCTAGATCCATGTGGACTAACCCTTTGCATGTTTCTAAGGCTCAGGGTGCTCAGTGGAGGCTTGGAAGTGGTTTGGAGGGGTTTGGATGCAAAATTCTGGAAGCAGGGTGAATACACAATGTGTAAAGCTTACACGCCGTGTAAGTGTGGTTCACGGATTGTTAAGGGTGGTTCATGGGATGTTACACGATGTGTATATTTTTGGGGTTAAATAATAAAAAGCAATGTGTTTTTGACAATATCTGACCCTCGACATTTACATGACATGTAAATGGTTTACGGGACGTGTTAATCTCACGCATAGCGCTTTTATAAATTTTTTCAACCACTCAGGTTTCTCAAACCCAATGGATGCTCTCATTTTCTAGCATTCAGGGACTCCTCCCTTCAGTATTTTTGGATCCCTTCAATGGGAATCAATCATTGGGATTTTGTCTTTGATCTGTGGTGACCCGAGTTAATCCAAGGTGTGTTCCTTTTTTTTCTCGCGGTTTCTCCTGATTTGATCTTGCGTTATACTATTTATTATTCTAATGTGATGGAGTATGATGTTCCATGTTTCTAATGGGGGTTTCTTGGTTATTGTTGGTGTGGTTGTGTTGCAGTCTCCTCGGATGGATGTAGTTATTGCGGGAGAGGTGATCGGAGATCCATAATATGGTCTGTTCTCATGCGAAGAAAGTTGACAGATTTTGAGGTAAGGGATTCATTGCTTCTCATTTTATTTATGTGCAATCATAAATTGATCATGGTTTATCCCTTTTAATTGCAATTGATTTTATGTAATAATTATTGAACCATATTAAGAAATTAGATAGCGATCGCATGTTGCTGATGTTGTTTCTTTATACAATGATAGTGATTTTCCTCTTGTTTTGATAGATAGTGTGCTATTTATGTCTTGCTTTTTTAGTCAATTTGTTTATTCTTTGGATTAGCATGTTGTTCTTGATGGAAAATTGGTAAAGAATATAAATACAGAATTAATTGATAATTAATTGTCTTAAGAAATTAAAGAAGAGGTGTGTTTATAATCCGATGGTTAAAGTAATTTGATGATAATCAAATTGATGCAATGCGCATATTTAATTGAATATGGAATAAGAATCAGTTGTGTTATAAGGAAAATTTTATAGGGCCTGAGTTACCTATTTTCTTTAAAAGGTTGAGTGCCTTGTTTTGGAGCCGCGAGAGCTCGTTTTCATATGGAGGCATAATGCCTTGTTTTGAGGGCCTAGTTTCCAAGTTGATTATTCTTGTTTGTTTCATGATGGTTTGTGATGTTATTTGGATATGAGCCTTATGGTATGAGCCTGGTATGGCTGATCCTAGAGGGTTGTGTGTGATAGGGGGCCGAGAGGCCCAGATGTGATGTGATTCTGGGATGGCTGAACCTGGGATGGTTGTTGTGATATGTGTGCGTGGAGACCTGGATTATGTGGCAGCAGACGATGCCTATGTTGGCGAGATGCATCGGTATACGCATGTGGGTGTTGGGGGTGGCACTGGAGGTGATGGAATGGGTTAAAGTTGGGTTTACCCATTGATGAGATGTTGAGAGCTTTTATGCTCACTTTTGAATCTATTTAATGGTTAATGTTTAGGTTACTTGTTTTATCTGCATTCCTTTCCCTACTGCTTGAGGTAGATGGAGGTGCTTGGTTGCATGTTTCCTCTTAGTGGTAGCATAGGATAGTTTTACTAGAGTGCCTGGATATAGAACAATGCTATTAACAAATAAATTTTTAATCGACAGGGTTGGTTGATGATGGAATGAAAATGCTAAAAGATGGTAATATTGATAAACCATCGACTTGGTTTAGATTATTCCTGGAGTTCATGGAATTTACTATAATATTTAACATAATGTATTGCAATGTAATGTAATGTGGAATAATATTAATGGTTAATTAATGGATAATGAATTAATAAATGGAAATAAATGGTTTAAAAAGAAAAGAATAAATTAATTTATGTCTTTTATTTGATTGTGTTCTTATAGGATATCTTATCTTAGTAGTGGAAGTCGGGATTTTGAGGGATGTTAGCTGCAGTTGAGTCTAAGACTAGGTTATTCCCATAGTGTGGTTGTGAGATATATTATATCATATATATTCTAGGATTTCATACACTTTCTCACTCATATCATTTGGGGAAACTGATACCCAGTGGATTTTGGGAGGGTGTTTTCCCCAACTTCCCGATGAGAGGATGGATGACTGACTATCCCCTCTGGTCTCACTCTCTTCTCTTGGGAGTTACTTGTGTAGGTATGCATGATGGTTAGTTTTTCCATATATGTTTTTAGGGGGTTGTGATGGCTTGTAGTAATTTCACACACAAGTATTACCAGATATAGTATCCAAAGGATTATTATAGGTATTACGGTTATAGGATCTAATGGATTGAGGTACTTATTCTATGTATGAGATGTAATGGATTGAGGTATAATACATGATGTTTGATATATGACCTATGATTTGTGGTGGCTACCAAAAAATACTTGGTTACTATATATGGATATGTTGATGGGATGATGTGGTTAAGTGATGCACGAGGTGCATGTGGTGGTGCCTTTCCCAGGTGTTTTCAGGCTGACTTACTTTTGGAGAGAGATT
This sequence comes from Viscum album, assembly GCA_963277665.1. NCBI lineage: Eukaryota > Viridiplantae > Streptophyta > Magnoliopsida > Santalales > Viscaceae > Viscum > Viscum album. Next base: position 1,126,458,131 of record OY728121.1, read on the forward strand.
CATAGGACATGCGATGTTGGGATAGAGCAACAAACCAATGGTAAAGCAAGAGTGGGGTACCATTAATTTTCATTATTATATTATATGTTCTATTGTATGTGATACTTGGTGATAGATAGCCATGGTGAGGCTGGGAACATATTATATCTATTTAGGTGATGAGTTAGTTTCACTGTTGTTTATCATGATTTAGTATGCTTTATTTATCTCTTACATGAGAGGATCTGGGGAGGATCCTACTGAGTATACTGTAACGCTCACCCTACGTATGTATAAACTGTTTTTCTAATCAACCAGAGCAGGTTGGCGATCGGGATGAATATTACTAGCTCGGGGTTTAGCAGGAGCTATTTAGGCTTCATGGTCGTTGTCCTCTTTACCTTTTTTGTACCTATAGTTTTCCTTTCAGTTGTTTAGTATTGTATGACATTGCATGTTTTAACATAGGTTTTATTTAATATATATATGTCTGAGTAATTATTGGTTGTTGTATCCTTATTATCTCTATCTTTTGCATGTTTCTCTTAGAGGGTAATGCCTCTCATACACATATTTATGATACCCTCGATGCTAGTCACCTACCCAAGGCCAACTGGAGGCGAGACTCGGACAGTCACCATCTCTCCCCCTCATTGTGGTATCTTTGTGGAGGGGGGGGTCATGAAAATTGGTATTGTTGAATATGACAGGATGAATCATAATCAATCATATTTTACCATTAGGCGTTGTATTGTAATTACTCTAAGATCCCTTGTTTTTTTAGAAACCCTAAATTAAGTCATATCCTACGATATCACATATCGTATGATACGACGGATAAAAAATTCTCGGGTTCTCATAATATCGTACCATGCGATGTCTTCCAGCTGTACACTACAACTATACAAAATAGAAGAAACCCTTTGTGGTTTACATTATGATATCAACATATATGAATTATGATATGTATTTCTTAAAAAACCAATAGATTAAACATGGTTAATTCTTTAAGAACGGGACTCTAATACAACTGATGGGTTATAGGGGATCACCCTATGATCTTTAGCAACAGAAAAAACCCATAACACGACCCAATCTATCTAACAGAATTCAAACATTCAAAAATAAACAATGAACAATGTACCTAAAATGCAATAACAACAACCTCCATCATCCTTCTTAGAGGGAGAATTCTTGATGAAAATAATGAAGAATCAAATGAATTCTTCTTGCCTTTTTGAGATTACACTAGCCCTTGAATCCTAGTTCAGAATATAATGATTCTCATATGATCAAAGGGGTGCTAGAGACTTCACTATAGAGTGATGTATGAGGCTACATGGAAATAGATTTCATATAAATATTTGGGTGAAGCTGACTCTTTTCACCACATTCACTTGCTTCACTTCGCCTCACCCAATGGGAGAGATAACATTCATTTATATAGACATCCATAATGATCCTCCTTAAATGATAAACACATCAAGAATATGTAATGTATCAAATTCATTACTACCCATTGGAGGATCCATTAAATCCATTCAATAAACATTAAAGTTGTGTTTAATCTTTTCATAAGGGAGTGGACCGAAGGAAACCATGTGGGAGAATCGTCATAGGTGCATGCATCCCATGCATGAAAATCATAAGCCAATTATAGATTATGATATAGGTAATAGAAGCATCTTGTGCTTCTTTTATGATACACACATATCGTAAGGTGTGATATGCATCACATGCATATCACCCCATACAATTCAGACAACTGTATGATATGATTTAGCCTGATTTTAGTGCATATCCAATATAATATACATCACATATATAAATATAATACATAATATGTATAAACTATATTAAAAAACTAAATTCAAGCTAATAAATTTATTAAAAAAATGATGTCAAGATAGATAAAAGCTAAATCATATGTCATCATACCTAGCATGTAATGCAAGACATGAAAAATTATAAGAAGCAGTTTATCACATAAATTAAAACATACATAAAATTCACATTTCATAAACAATTTATAGACATGGATATTAAAATAGAATATACAAATAAATAAACATTTTATTTATTTTCCAAACACGAGATATAAATATTAACATTTAATATTTAACTTAGGAATGAAAATCTCCTAGTAGCAATGCCTAACATTTATTTTTTATAAAAAATTTCTAAACTATAAGAAAACAAGCCAAAATATTAAATTTATTTATTTTAGGATTGAATTGTATTTTATGAAAATAGGGGTACTATAAATCATAATCCGCAAATGATATAGGTGATTACAATAAGCATTGTCGTAAGGTGCATGTCGTATTTGACAATATATACTATATCATCATTATGAAACGATGCTCTTTTTTTTGTAACACGAAACCACAGTTTATGTTATTGTATAACCTACTTTGCATCCCCACCGCAAATTAAATTTTCTCATAACGTAATGTAAGCAACCCTGACATGGGTTACATTATCGCATAACATAACATTAGGGACCTAGCACAAACTACATTATCTCATAATGTAATACCAAGGTCATTGTTGAGATTATGTTATAAGACAACGTAATGTTAAACAAAAGCAACACACATTACATTATCCTATAACATAATTTCAAGTAGAGGCACCACACATTACGTTTTCCTATGACGTAATGTTGGGAAACAAAGTTCGACAATCCAACAGCTAACACTCATACCCACTATATCATACACTATGATATGGCCTCAAGAATATTATGATATACATGTTCTTTATGAAAATAGTAAATGAACATGTTGATTCCTTGATGAATGTGGTTCTAATACCACAGATAAGTTTTAGAGGATTATTATATGATCAATGCAATGAAAGAAACCCATAAGTGTTTGATCTATCATCAACAGAACCAACATGTAAAATGAACTTAAATAAAACTGGCATACAAGAAATACGATGAAAAAAATTTTAGTGATAAATGGAGTATGCTTAATTGAGATCATTGAGTGACAACCAAATGATTATCTCCTCTGCAAGTCATACACTAGACACTAGGTTCCTCATATGCTACGAGATGACCCCAAACATCAAAGGTGTGCTAGCACCTTCTCTGCGAAGATGAATGGTGAACTTACCCAAAGAGAGTATCGATTATGGTTTGTAAGTGTCAAACTCTTCAAACAGGGGGATTAGATCCCTTTATATAGGCACCATTCATTTAATGAAGGTAGTTGGCCATCAGTTGTTATCGCATGTCATCCCTTAAACGTTACACATGACGCATACCCATTGGAATCTCATAATCATTTGAACTTTTCAAATGATTATGTGTAGCCATAAATGAATCAACCTATTGATTAATAATCAAAGGAAAACCTTGTGGTAGATGTGACAATAACCATGCACTCAATATCAAATATATCATATTATGCATGAGACAACGTGTAATATCCCACCCCTCCTCATTGGCATGAGAAGAAGAGGAACATTACTTGTCTTTTAGAGACATCCTCGAGACGCTAAAGGCTGACAATAAATGTCAAGAGATTCATTTATAATTGGGGGATGATTTTCCCTTTGAAAATAAAACAACCAACCAAAGACGCCATAAGAAAATAGACCACTACATGATGCATGATATCAAAGAAAGACAACTCAAGTATACTAACAAAACTCAAAGACAACCATAACTCAAAGACAACCATAACTCCAAAGCTCCAACATGATCCAAGATCCACTCTACAAAACATCCCAAGTACCACTAAGCAGCACTAGAGAATTGTGATACATTACCTTTGACCATGTCCTGATAAACAATATTAGAAAAAGTACCAAAGTGTCAAAGAAAGGGTGAGTAATGAAACTCAGTAAGATTTCCCCAAATGACTTCCCTACTCACACCATTAGGATAGAAAATGTTAGCACATTTATTTAAAAAAAATTATATAAAAAAATTTATATAAAACATTTAAAACAATTTATCTCAAAACCAAAACTACTTCTAAGAAAAATAGTTTTCCAAACCAAAACTGTTTTCCATGAAATGAAACCAAGCATGTTCTTCAAAATCATTTCACAAACCATTTGACATATCCCATTCTAATCCAAAAACCCACACATCCACACATACATGATTCATTATGACAGTTCCATATTCATGAACGGTTTTCATCGATCTACCAAGTCATTAGAAGGAAATTAAATATCATGTTCCATTACACCTTTGGCACTAAGTATAAGGACATATTTAAACCGAACCTCATAATACAGTATGAACACACACCACCAAGTATTCCCAACAACCATGATAATTCAATCATTCCAAAACCATTTCAATAAAATTATTTTTTTATTGAATCCCTTTTTCCATAAATCTAACCAATTAAATATTTTAAAATCAACATTTTAAAATCATTTATCAAAGCACTTTTCACAAAAGTTCCACAATTTCACACAAATATATAAATCATCACTAAAGAAGGTTTCTACCATGCTTTGCAGACCAATTTCACAATCAATTTCAATGAATTTGAAAATATTCCTTCATATTCTAAATAGAGAAGTCAAGAGTGAAGCCACCTACCTCGAAAGTTTGGTGAAAACGATAAACGTCGCTAAAAATATCCATGAAACCGGGTCAAATCTTCAAAAACCCACCTTATATATTTTTACCTAACAACAAATAAGCCAAATATAGTCATATTTGGCATAAAACATCTTACATATATCTATAAAAGAACTATATCTAAGAAACTAAGAGAGGGGGAGAAGTTTATATATGGAAAATCAATAATAACTACGAATAATGATGACTTACTGTGAGAATCAAACTTCAACACACTAAGATAAGTCTTCGGATCACATTTGGGTCATTGTGAGGATCCTCCTTAGCCTTTGAGATGAAGAAATCCCAAGCTAGGGTCGATTTGGGGGAAAATGAGTGGTTAAAACGAAATTCTAACCTAGATCCACTTTTGTGGATCTAGTTTTTAAATCGTGCATGGTTAGCCACACTGTTAGGAAATTCGTGCGCTAACTGTGCATCAGCCACTACCTCAAGGATGAGCCAAGCACAGTTGGCTCGCACGGTTAGAAAATGTTTTTCGACCATGAAAAATACCACTATCTCAAAAAGAAAAGTTTCTCCTAAGATGTCACATGGTTTGGAAAAACTGTGTGTTACTCGTGTGCCTTCCCCTTAGCCCCTGTCTCAAAATGCACAGTTTCCTGTAGTTGTTGCACGGTTTTCCCAAACCGTGCACCAACCGTGCACCCTTCGAAAATCCCCCCCAAAATATTCCAAACTCTCCCAAATTTCCCCCCAAACTCTTTATGTACTTAAGAAGCATAAAGAAAGGGTTACTTACTTGAAACTAGGGGTGATACATTCTCCCCACCATTGGATTTTCCATACCCAGAAAGTAGAAAACCATCATTGATCTGAAAGAGCCATTTATCATTCATTTCCTTCTCTCATTCCCAAGTCTATTCCTGAATCTGACCATATTGCCACAAAAACTGCACTAGACCGATGCTTTTTCCACACAAGACTTTCTCTTGTGTATCCAAAATCTGCATTAGGATATGCACCAACGAAGCATCCACCTCTGGGTCAACATGATCTCATCGAATCACATGGTAAGGTTTAGGATGATACTTTTTCAACTAATATACATGAAACACATTATAAACAGCCCTGAGTTGTCATAGATTAAAATGCATCTTGTAATCTTTTTTGGACCAGAAACGCTCTCGTCTTGAGTTGTCATAGATTAAAATCATTTTCATTGTCGAATTTATTGATTTCGTACTTATTAGATGTCATTAGTGTATACATGAGGCGTACTTATTAGATGTCATTAGTGTATACATGAGGCTTTGATACCAATTGTAAAAGACTACATTAATCGTTTTCCCTCATGTAATGATCAAGGATAGAGCTAACAATGGGTACATAATTATCAGGTAGTTGGTCTTACCAGACCCAATTAAATCAGGTTGGGGTACCTGATAATCATTTTCAGGCAGAGTTTAGGTTCCATAGAGACTACCCAATTATTAATCGGGTAGGATTAGAGTATTGGTGATAGAATATCCAAAAACCCAAACTCATTTATTTTATTTAATATTTTAATATTTTTTGTAATACCTTGGCTCAACCAGCTGAAGAAGTCCTGAAAACCGAGAGGCTATAGTGACACGACACATAACAGAGGGGGGAGGGGGCCCCTAATGTGGTGGGCTAGGTGTGCAGAGGCTTATAAAGCCCCACGCGCCTGATGTTGTCTCCGATATGGGACACCGCCCGTTCTGTGAACACTATCCACATTAGAGACAATGTCGAGTGTGCAGGATTTATAAGCCTCTGTGTGCCCTACCCCTTTTGAAGCCCTCTGCTCCGGCGACACCCCCCTGCTGTGTGTCGCACCGCTACAAGTTCTTTTCCAACACCTTTAGCTACACATATCAAATTTTTTAAAATAATAAAATAAAATAAACAAGTTTGGATATTTAAGCCAATATTATTTTATTAATTAGATTCAAATTATGGTATTAAATTAATATATATAAACGATTTAATGTTTGAGTGAAGGTAGTTATAATATAATCGGGTTTGGGTTTAGGTACCCAAAAATTAGTGGGTACCCGACCCGTTGTTATCCCTAGCCAAGGACACTATATACACGACTGATTTCCAACACATTCACAAAGTCGATATTCTTAAGTAGAAAAATAACAGAAGAGGTGAAGCGATAACGATTCTAAAGGAGCAGCGAAAGAAGTTAAGGAAAAACATTAAAGAAAAACATAAATTTAACATGGTTCAGGATGATTTGGCCTTATATCCATGACAAGAACACCACCCAACCTAGATTTTATAAATGTTCAAAAAAAAAGTGATTACAAGAGAAGCAATGAAGAACAAAAAACAAACTTAAAGAACACTAACAACATAGGAAAGAATACTTAAAGACTAGTTGTCCTTTAGACTAGTCTGAAGATGCTCTCACCCAGTTTCAAGATCTAGAAATCACCAATGGAACAAAACAAAGAGCTCCTTGTAGGTACCGACTTCAAATCTCCATAGGACTCGAGCTTCGGGATGAGCTTGGCACGATGACAACAAGGCTATAGGCGCAACACACATGAAAGGAAAACTCTATGTAATAAGGAATGAAACTCACCAAAATGCAATGAAACTAGAAAATATAACATATTAAACTAGATGGAATGACAGAAATATGAAGACAAAAACAACACACTTGCAAAACAAAGTTTTATTTGAAAAAAAACAAATAAGCATGCAAACACCAAATCATCGAGAAAATATGACAAAACATTAGTCAAAGTGTATTTTGAATTTGAAAGATGAGTAAAATGATGTCCTTATTAATTTATCGCATGGCTAAATAAGTATGAGTGGTTGAAAAAAAATGAGTAGTTTGAGATATCTTGAATTTATTATATCTTATTCATTTTGGAAAACTCACCTGCTATTGTTTTGACAGTTAGGGACCCTTTTTCTTATTCTTTAAGAATCAAATGCATGGCTAGAAATAAAGTGACGGGTGTTTGGAATTGTAATTTTGTTAAATGCAGAGTTGGAAGTAGCTTTGATAATAAAAAAGGCTCCATCCACCCCACGACACACTACCTACACATGCCCAGACCAGTCTAGAGTGACATCCTATACTGAGCGGAGGGATATTCATGACTTGGGTTTTGATTCGTATTCCATTCAAAGAGAGTTTCATTTCTAGAAAAATGATCATCAATATATTCTTTAAATTTAATGAGAATTAAATGAAGATTTATTGGACACATTTTATACGAGTTATTTGGAAAAATTATTGCTCAATTTATGAAGGATCAATGAAAAATTTGGTTGATCTATAAAAGTTTAATGTTAGATATTTGACTTCATTGATACTGTATCTTATTAAAAACTTTCATCCATTGTTTTCCCTCAAAACACTACCTATAAATGTTGTTTAGTTTTTCCCTTCCCTTTTCCTAGCTAGACATTCATCAGCTGCAATAGAAGAGCCAGATGTCTAATATTGATTTTTTGTTCCCATTATTGTTTGTAAATGCTCATTACTATGAACACCATTATTTTAGGTCTTTTAAAAAGATGCAACTGCACTCAAACAAAAGCATCATGCATCAACTACTGATCACACTGCTCCTAGTATCCACCACTTTCATGTTTCCTTTTCAATTCCCTCTTATTGTTCCCTTCCTGGACTAATTTTATTTTTCGTCCGACTCAATTTTATATTTCATTGAATGTAAATTTATGTAATTTTTTATTTCAACAAGTAATTATGATGGAAATTTTCATTTGTTTTTTGTTTTTCACCCCCTCTGGATGCTTTAATAGGGTGCATTGGATGGAAATCAACACAGCAAAAAGATCTATTACAAGGAAAAAACGGGGCATGGGATAATTTGATGTAAATGACTACCATACATTTCTCTATAGTGAATCAAATATCCATTGAGGTTGAAGCAAAAGGTGGTAGAAGCTACAGAAATAATGGGAGTAATGGAAAAGAGAGTGATGCATCGGGCATGAAATCCATATTGAAAAACTCATTGGGGAACCATGGGAAAAATGGCGTAGCAACGCCTAAGTAAAAAAAATGGATGTTGATACTAATGGAAAAATGGATGATGGATGTAACCTATTGTTTAAAGCTGCTAGTGGTAAAGAAGTTTAAAATGGTGATGAAGCTGACATTCCAATGGAGCAGCTTCCATGTTCAAGAGGTGCTTCCATACTAGAGGGGACAGATGAATATCTTGTATATAAACAATATACAAGATGTTCAGGGGCTTGTATTAAGTTTGTATATAAACAATATTTTTATTTATGAAGAAATGAACAAAACATGATGGTCCCGCTTAGTATAGGATGGTTGCTAAAATGAGAAAATGAAAAATAGGAATTACCCATACTTATTTTTAGCTTCAATGTGTTATATGAGTTAAAAGGTCATATCTTCATGAATCAGTGTGGGTTTTGTTATCCAGTTTGGAATCAAGGAAGAGATGGAGTTTTTTTGGCATGTTTATACCTTTGTGGTGGTTCTTGTTTGGTTCATTTCTTGTGTTTCCCTTGACTATTCCCTGAGGTATTTTTGTTGTATTGGGAATGATCATGATTCAGTGATTATTGTAGTTCTCTTCACTTGGAGTGATGTGGGCATTATGATGGACCATTTACTTTTTATGGTTGTACATAGGAAATCTTGGGTAGGTGTTGGGGTGGGATCCAGAGTTGGTTTTTCTATGATGTTTTGTTGGAATCACTAAGAGTCGGTGCTCCGAAAGCATGGCCCCGGGTTACCCTTACTTAACCTCAGGTTGGACTATATAGTTCTTGTTGAGGCATGAGCCCTTGTGAGGCATTTCACGATATGTCAAGATATTGATGTTCATTTCCAAGTTGAGCATTTTAGAATATGTCATCTGGGTCATGAAGGCAGACCAATTAGAGATATTTCTTTGGATAGTTTTTATATTTGTTGGGTTGTTCTTTTCTCAGTTCTTTAGGAGAGCCTAACAGTTTGTGGGGGACCAATGTTCAAATATAATTCTATCATGGTGAGGACACCATTCAAGAGCTTCTGTCTGAAATCTATATCTTTCATTTGTTTTCAAAAAGTTATATCTTTCAGTTGTTGTCATTGAGAGTAGAATGTTTGGAGTTTCTTGGGTTTTGGATCAGTGCTTGGGTTCAGGAGCATAGCCTTTGTTGGACTTTTCCTCTTGAGTTATAAGTTTCTTTTTCCTCCTGATCAACCATTTTCCTTGAATCTTTCTTGAGACATAGTGTTGTGGTGGGGAGATTTTAACATCCTGACCTTTCATTTCCTTTTTAATTTATTTAATTTTGTGTTTAGGATGTGTTGGTTGATCCCCGATAGCTTAAATGTTGTTTTGGCATTTCTAGGTGCAGTATGAGCTAGACCACACCATGGTCCAAGCCGTGTTGAGCCTAGGGATCACCTTTGTACCATGGGCAGTACCAACATGCCTAGTGTTGGGCGTAATCTCTGGCATGGGGTGTGGGGAGTCCCTATGTGAACCACGACCAGTTTGGCCTCCACCACTCCATGGTGAAGGGCGTGGCAAGTCCAAAATGTCCTAACAATCTGCACTATATCATGGTCACTCATCGTGTCAGGCTCCTGGGTGTGGCATGGTCAAGACCTCTATGGGTGTTTCACGGTCAAGACCTCCACGAGCTTGGTGAACACCTCTACATCTTGGTGTCAGTGGTTTTAGAATCTTAAAATGGATGATTGGTCATTTGATCTTAAATAGAGAGTTACACCCATTGATGAGGATGTGTCTGCTCTTTATGTAAGGGTTATTTAGTGTGCCCTTACTCTATGTAACCCTTTAAATTCCCTTAATTTGGTTAGTCTTGGTTCCTTTGAGTGTCTCCCTTGTGCGAGTGGCCTTTCTTATCAATCTTATTGTGATTTTAGTGGATCTGTTTAGATTCATTAGGCCTTGAGGTTGATTCTTGTAGAATGATAAAAAGAGGATGAACCGAACCACCAAGGTGCTCCCTAAAGGAGGCCTTGAGGTTATTTTATAATTAATGATTAAGACAACACCAGAACACAAGTCTGATGTGGTATGCAGACTCCAACACTCCCCCTCAAGCTAGGTGTACATAGCTTGGAAACATAAAGAAAAAAACAAAGCAATCAATAGACTACAAACACCCCCCCTCAAGATGGACATATCCAGCTTGATTATAAAACAAGAAAAAATAAAAAGAAACAAGTAAATATTTCACAGAGTCGTTGCGGGGCCAGCGACGAGATGCAGTGATTCCGCAGAGTCGTTGCAGGATCTGGCGGTGCCAAAGGGCCCGGATCCCAGGCCGTTGAAGTGTTGCACCATGATGGAGGAAGCGTGAGGGAATGCCGATGGAAAAAGAGGCGGATGCTAGGAGTCGTCAGGAGAAGCCGGTGATAGGAGGCGGGGATTCCGCAGGAGGTGCCAGCGACGGGAGGCACCGCTGGAAAAGGAGGTGCTGGAGATCTGAATCAAGAAGCAGGGCAGCCACTAGGAGAGACGGGAGCCAGGAGGGGGGGGATGGAAAGCGTTGGGTAGGAGCCGGGAGGGGAGGCTGCATAGGGAAAGAGCAGGTTTGGGAGTCCCGCATAGAAGGAGCAGTGGGCTGGGAGTTTGGTCTGTCGGGAAGTCCGAACAGGATGCGGGATGGGAGAAATGCGAGGAGGAAGAGCCGAGCGACGCCGGGAGATTCTGGATGGGATTTCGCCATGGGGAGTGATGTCGTTGGAGGGCCACAGGATCTAGAATGGGATGTTGCGAGAGTAGTATCGTTAGGGATAAGCGCTGCGGGAGGAGGATCCTCGAGCGGGAGGGGTGCCATCAGGGAGAACTGCTATGGGAGGAGGCTGTCCTCTATCGTCGAGCGCACCAGGGAGGGAGTCGGGCCTAGAGTCGCAACAGCTGGTATCCACGATGGGAGGCCAAAGCAGGGAACCGCGACGGGAAGGTGGATGTTGGGATAGTGGCGGGCCGAGCATCGCTCAGGAGGGAGGGGTGGGGCGATGACAGAGCTGACCATGGAGCCCCCCCCCCTTACGGGGAAGACTTCAATAAACCCGAGACCGAAATAAAAAAAATAGTTGGGTGGAAGGGGTTGGGTTTATCAAACCTCCTCTAATACCGTGTGGAATGATAAATTAAGGAAGATCCGAACCCCCAATGTGCTCTCTAAAGGAGGACGTGAGGTTCTTTTATAATGAATGACTAAGACCACACCGGACCACAAGTCCGATGTGGGATGCAGACTCCAACAATTCTTATGGTAGGATCTTCTCATGTATTCTCCTTGTGTTTCCCCTCTTGTGATTCTATCTTTTCTTACCCTAGAAGACATAAAGGTTATATATGAGATCCAGGGTTGTTCTTACATTCCATTATAAGGTTATCTTTTAAGAACCATCATTTGATTCTTGGATTCCTCAACTGTTTCATATTTCCCTTATAATTCAACTTGCAAGTCTAAACCTAATAAACGATGTTCTGTGGTCGAACTTTCATCGGGTATAACCTTGAAATCCTTAATAAATCTTTCATCTAACCATTTTATCAAGAAATAATCAATTTGGGATCTTTTGACTCCGCTTATATAAGTAATAATATGTTCATTTCGTTTCCTAAAGAGTGTATTTGCTGGTAGAAAATCACAACTGAAGGTAAAGTATAAGATAGTTGATCTTTCAACATTTACTACACCCAAAACAAAAACTTCATACCAATCTATTCCATCTCTAGAATCCGTTCCTAGAATCCCATTTTGGTCACCAACTATAAAAATCATATCATTTTGTGGTAAACTCTGAATAAAAGTTTCTAAATTAACCCAAAAAGGTGACTTGTTGTACATCGAGACCTACTTGAGACGTATAAACACCAATGAAGTTGAAAGTCTAAAAATGATCTTCCTCAATCCCCACATCCGCCCAGAAAGGTGTGAATACCCTTGCTCATTTAACACTTGGGGAATCGATGTAGGTTCCCTAGATCATTTAACACCATACTTTAGAAATGCATCACGTTAATGTCGGGCAATGACCTAGCATTAGCATATTGATACATTTGATCTAGGTCATGAAAGGGTTCAACAAAGCTTTACGTTGATTGTTAACAACATAACACAACCCTGCTCCCTCCATCCGAGCTTGGGACATAAAAAAAATTGTGGAAATTATAATTATTTATTCTTTTTTTAAATTTACTTATAATATTTTGTTTTTATTTTATGATATTAGTTCCAAGTCCTTCAAACTAATATTCTATGCATTCAAGATTCTTATGATTCTTATCTTCAAATCTAAAACTAAAGGTTTCATTCATCTAAAACTACAGACAATTGAGAAGCTTAATCGAGTAATTTTCAATCAAAGATCATCATAGCCCATAAGTAGCAAGGCACTACCAGAGAAACAATAATAAAAGTTACATAATTGCATATGAAGAAGCCAACAAGCCATTACTTGAGACACTAACAATCAGCATTGAAAATACCATGTACTAAACTATACGAGAATAACATTGATTTCTGAATTCAATGGTAAAGATCATCACCATGCAACAAGGGCAGTGGAGTACAATATAAAGCTCCAACAATGAGTTCCTTCCAAGCGGAAGAGATCTACAACTGTAAGTTTCCATGAAATCTGATTTTCTTGATGAGTTGAATATGGATGCATAGACTTATTTATTAGCATGAGTGGGGCCATATCTGAGGCCTTGAACCACTTCACAGAACCATTACTTGGACCCTTTTCATAACCCCCACCATCATTCCTCAACTTCTTAGCTTTCTTGTCCTTAGTCCTTGATTTTTCCTCTTCTATCTTTTCCGTCAATACCGCAACCTCTTCCCCACTCCCATTAAGCATAATTTTATCCTCCTAAGAGAATACCATATGACAAGCATGGAAAGAAGAGGATCACATCTCCTTAAAGGACATAGCACTCAACACATGCCCACAACCCCTCAATGCAAAAAAAAATATACTTGCCATTGAATTCAAGCCCTGAAATGGGGCACTCAAACCGTGCCACAGAACCATCACAGTTGTTTAACTCCATCCCAGGAAACACCAAAAGCTGAATCGGGATCATATCCTTGAGCCCCTTAATATGAACAAATTCCTTGGGAAAATTCTTCCCTAATAAACTCTGCTCGAGTGACTCTTTATTGAATACATTTCCAAGCCGGTCCAACACACAAGGATGCTTCAGGGGCTCAAAAGATAATGTGTAGTTCGTCCACATAGAATGGAGCTTCTCATTAGGATCGACCTTATCGGGCTTCTTTGTGGTGTACATATTGAGGTAGCTGTCACAAGACTCCGCACGAGTGGCCCCTCCATCGCCGCCATCGTCACCGCCGCCGCTAGGGGCACGAATCTGAAGAGTGATCGTCGATGAAGGCTCCACTCCTGATAGAAGAATCATGGAGTCGCCCCAGAGGGGCTTTCCCAGGAATGTGATGTACAAAGACGTGTGGGCTTGATAGGGAAGTCATGGGGGAAGGTAGATAATTTGAGCTCCCGAACGGTGTGAGTAGGGCTCATGGATGAGTTTTTTACTAATTGATTTACAAAATATACCTATAATGTGTAGATTTCAATCTAATTTCATTTGAGTAGGCTTCTATTTAGGACGGAGCATGAAGTGGAAAAATTAGTATTAATACAACATGAAAAAAATCAAATGATGCTAACAAATCCGTGCAATGTCGATGATTTTTCATGGATGTGATCAGATTAGAAATTTATAAAATCCAACAAAAACTAATACGTGGAAGCAATGGATAGTGAAAGTATGGGGTTGAACCCATAGGGAAGAGCTGGTGACGGCTGGTGACCCAACAATTAGAACCTGACATGTGGATTCCTCACTCGATTCTAAGAAGTTTGGTTTTTTAACTAAACAACTTGATTAAAGTTCAGTTAGTGGAGAAAGGGTTTGAGATCAATTTTGAGAAGCCTTTACATAGGATAACCCTAAATCTAATAAGGGTGTGTCTATTGGCTTAGACTGCATAGTCATTCAAAGGTCACCAATTTAGCTTTTGATTGAAGGTCATTAGACTCAGGCTTATCGGACCAAGGAACTTTTTCAGAGCATATTGAACAAAGTCTATAATTTTGTTGTGGATCAATTGTTTTGTAAGAAAAAAATTGATGTTGTTTTTTAGTCGCAACCACTCCTCAAAATCATTTATCTTGGTCTCCCATGTGGAATAGTTAGGCGACGTCAATATTGGGTAATGGAACAGCACACCGCTTCTCTCATTCACCACTTTATGAGAGGTACTCGCCATGTTCTCTTACCTTGGATACTTGGGCATACAACCTACCGACTTCGACACCAAATGTTGGTTTTTGACTTTTAAAATGACATTTTCATAACAGGAGAAAAGGGAGGAAAGAAAATGAAGAGTGCACTAAAAAACTCTTTTCTTCATCAAAATACGTTCACTTCAATTACAATGAGAATAGATAATATTTACATAGGAAAGAGATTAAAAGGTCAAACAAAAAATAGGGTCAAGTCAAAAATTCTCAATAAAAGATTTAGACTCCTTTATTTAGGTGTCATCAATAATGACAACTTATTGATGTCTTCTCATGCCCATTATTAGGAGTCATTATTTGAAACCATTTATTATTGGTCAACTACGAGCCTATGTCTTGATTACCAAATAACAATATAAATTAGATAAGTGAGCATTAATGTGGATATGCCTCTTGATCTTCTAAAAAGTTGTTAGTCAGTCTCCCCAGAGGGCTTGAAGCATTAGTGTGCATATGTTCTTGAGAAGGTGATCATTAGATAGAAAATAAATTCTCTAGTGGGCTCATGGTCACATCCACATGAATTATTTCATGGTCGACTATGATGATGATTACTGTGATTTGCAAGGTTATTTCTGAGAAAAATGTCGTGTTGTACAACATCTCTGAGGCATTCAATTTTAAGTCTTTGGGACTACATACATCACATTCATTTTAAGAAACATGGTAGATTGGCTTCCAAACCTTCGTACGTTCCCCACTACTCATTTAGTGTATGGTAGCAGATTCACAATGGTATATTCTCTCATTATTCTTCGTAGGGTAAAAGAATGTTAAATGGGTCTGGACATCCACGACTTGGACTGGGTTAGGTCCAAATAATCAATCAGGCCATGTTGTCTTGACGATTTGAGCCCTATAAATGAATTATTTATGTTGTGTGGCTTGATTTTTAATGAGTTTTCTTTAGTAATAAAACAGGTATTCCAACTCCATCCTACACATCCCCTTGCAATAATCAATCACTTAATTAGTTTTTTCACGAATCCTATAATGCTTAGTAAGGGAGAAGAATGTTAAATGGGTAGCAGATCTGCAATGGTATATTTTCTAATAATGCTTAGTAAGGGAGAAGAAAGTTAAATGGGTCTCGCCATCCAGACATAGACTGGACTAGGTTTAAATAATCAATCAGGCCAGGTTGGCTTGCCGATTTGAGCCATATAACGTAATTATGTAAGTTTTGTGCCTTGATTTTAACAAGTTTTCTTTAGTAATAAAATAGGTACTCCAACTTCATCCTACACATCCTCCTTGAAATATGCAATCACTTCATCGATGTTATCACCAATCCAGTAATGAAAATTAGTGGTTACTCTTATGATGTATAAGAGATCAATTTCTTTTGAGCCCATTAAAGGTATGAAACAACTATTTTCCTCTGTATTTGTTTCAAGTATAACCACTGAAAATGACTTTATAAATATATGGTTTACACCCCATTTATCAAAGAATAAAAAAACTGATCTGTAGAACACAAAGATGAGTTGTTCCTGGCACCTACAATAACCATGCACATATGGAGACCATTCATGTGATTTGAAAAGGTGACGTGTGTGGTAGTTTTAATATAAATCACTTGTTTGTTAATGAAAACCTTGTTTATTCCCCTCTCAATCATCCTCAAATATATATGTGTGTGCGTGCGTGCACGTGTGCACTCATGAAAGATGATTTTTTAATGGAACAAGTCATAGTTATATAATTTGTTAGGATAACTAAGTTGGGGAGGAATTACGTCTTCAATAACAAACATGCAATCCAGGGTGAAACTACTTTGCATGTCACCATTCTGAATTGCACTTAAAGGCTCTGGTAATGCATGAAAAGTGTGGATGATGACCGAAAATTGTTAGAATTCTAAGATGACATTCCCAATTGATTAGACAATTTCTAGTAAGATAAGGTTGATGTGGATTATCATGATCTGGTTGTGAAGGGTTCTCACATTATCGGTGCCCAAAAGTGAGAGCAATATTGAGTTGTAAGGTTATTTCATGGATGATTATGGTGACTATTGTTGTAATTTTCAAGGTTATTTAAGAAAAAATATCATTCTCTTACATGAAATCTATGAGGAATTCAATGATAAGTCTTTGGGGAATGCATGCATCATATTCATTTCAAAAGAAAATGGTTGATTGACTTTTAAACCTTGGTATGTTCTCTCGTACTGTCTTAGACTGGGATGGGTCCAAATAATCAATCAGGCCAGGTTAGGCTACAGATTTGGATCCTATAAGTGAATTATTTAATATGGGTAGCTTGATTTTAATGAGTTTTCTTTACTAATGAAACATGTACTTCGTCTTTATCCAATGCATCCTCCTTACAATAAAAATCCACTTCATCAGTGTTCTCACCAAGCTTGTACTTGAAATTGGTCATTAATTTTATGATGTATATGAGTTCCATTGCTTTTGAGTCTATAAAAGGAACGATTCAACTATTTTCTTCTGTATTTGTTTTGAGTGAAATCACTAAAAATGATTTTATAAATATATGGTTTTCTCCCCATCTATCGAAGAATAAGAAAAACAATTTGTGGAGATCATGGCTGAGTTATTCCTGGCACCTACACTTACCATGCACCTCTGGAGACCTTTCGTGCGATTCTGAAAGGTGAAGAATGAGGTAGTTTTGCTGTAAATCAACTGTTTGTTAATGAAAACTTTGTTCTTTCCATACTCAGTCATCCTCAAATATGTACATATGTGGGTGTGTGGACACACACACCCATGAAATATGATTTTTTAATGGAACAAACCATAGTTGTATAGGTTGTTCAACATTATTTGGAAAGATTTAAGTCTTCATTAGAAAACACGTGGTCTGAGGTAAAACAAATTTGCATGTCACCTCTCTAAATTTCATCTAAAGGCTCTAACGATGCATGGAAAGTGTGGGTGATGAGGGAAAAATTCTTGACTTCTCAGGTGAGATTGCCGATTGATTAGATAATTTCATGTTAGATAAGGTTGAGGTGGGTTATCATGATCATATTGTAAAGGTTTTTGACAATGTTGATGCCTAAAAGTGCACAAAACTTTGAGTAATAATATTATAAAAAGCTTTTGAATTCTTATTCCATGCGAGTCAAGTGTATATCATGATCAAAGAAGGTTTTTTTCACTCAATTGGGACTGTGATTCTAGGTTAAAGCATTTTGTTGATGATTGAAAGTTTTCATAAGATTTTATGGAATGATTATTAATGAAACATCATAAAATAAAATGAGATAAAATTGAATAAATGTGTATTATATATTATCTGAGAGATGAAATTCTCATATTATTTAAATTTTTTTATTAAATGAATCAAAATATATAAATAAACTCCATAGTTGTTAAAATTGGATCGATTGTTGAATTGAAAAATATACTATCTCATAGGATCATTCATTCATTGGTTCTATCATTGGTTCACTAGTTGCATTAGTTCTAAATTAAAATCTAAATAATGCAAACACATACACACATAAATATGCATATACTAATATTATGTCTTTAAAATATCATAAATAATTTTAAATAAAATATAAGATATAACACATTTAAATAATACATATAAATAGGTAATAAATATTAAGAAACACAATAATATATAGTGTTAAAATAATTCAATTGTTTAAAAATTAGTGAAGTGTTGTATATTAATTATTATAATATTATACATTTTTTAATTTTTCTATAAAAATATGTATAAACTGTAAACCTAGTCAATTCTCTAGCTTGACCATTAGGTTTACCCATATGACATTGATTTTGATGGGCTCAAATCGATTCAAATGCACTTACTATTTGGATCGATTAACTTATTGGTTCGCCGGTTCATCGGTCTAATTAGCTGATTGGTTCGGTTTGTTCTTTAATACTATGAAATAAGCTAACTTTTTTTAATTACAATTTTTAAAAAATACATCATATTTTTTATCCAATTTTATATTTTTTGGAGTCTGCATCCCACATCAAACTTGTGGTCCAATGTGGTCCTGATCATTCACTATAAAAGAACCTAAATGCCTCCTTTTGAGAGAACCTTGGGGGTTCGGGTCATCCTCCTTTTATCATTGTTTTATCCAAAATTCCCCCTTGGGGGGAGGCGCCCCATCCCCCCATTTAGGGTTGGGTTTATTTTCTATGGTCGCCCCTCTGAGGCCGGTTCTGTCCGGCCTCCTGGTTCTGTCAGGCGGATCCCTCCCACACGGCCTCGTCTACCCCGGTGTCCCCTACCTGCTACGCACATCAACCCCACCCTAGGTCGCGCCTCCCACTGCCCCCCTACCGGATATCCCTCCCTCCCAGCAGATCGAGCTTCCGATGGCTCCCACCCGACGAAATCCTTCCACAGCATCCCTCCCTGCGGCGCCCTCCCTTCCCGACTCTCCAGCAGCACCAGCCTCCCGCTGCGACTCTGGATCTACCTCCCTCTTGTCGATGCTCCCTCAAAATGCCTCCTTCCCCGGTGCCCCCTACCTACTACACGTGACGACCATGCCCCCAGGGTGCACCTCCAGTTGTGGATCCTGATCCCGACGAGATGCAGCTGCGACTCCCAGCACCCTCTCGTCCCAACTCGCAGCTTCTTCCCCGATTCCCACCTGATGCAACTCCCACGGCCCTCCAGTGTCGTCCCTCCCTGCGGCTCCCTCCCAGCCTCCCGCCTACAACTTCCAGACTACCTCCTGCGGAGGTTCCCGACCCGCCTCCTGTGGCATTCCCCGATGTCCCCCCCTCTAGTGCACTGCTCCACTACATCACCATCCCTTCCGCCGGTTTCATCCGGATCCAGACATGTGTGTGCCCGCCTCTTGTATGTTCCAAATCTAGTGGAAAAAACCCCTTTCGTGTGTGACCCACCTATACATGATAGCCTTTCCCGGACGCCCAGTCCCCCTACTATACTGATGTGCATGCTGGACCCCAGGAGAACTCACCCTGGCCCTTATCTGCTGCACATGGTCGCACCCCACTGCTCATTGCTCTGCCTTCTCCACGCACCCATATTCCTGATTCTGTTTGTGAATCCCTACTATACCACCAATATCACCAAGCTGCATCATTTTTTTCCAACACTGTCACCCTTCAATTTTCATGCCCAACAATTTCCAGCACCGCCACCCTTCAATTTTCATGCCTAGCAAAAACAAAATTAATTAAATCATCTCTCTCTTCTGAACCAATCCATTCAAGTAATCATAGAATAAATCCAGGGGCGAACACCCCCTTTCGTGTGTGACCCACCTGCATGTGATAGCCTTGCCCGAACGCCCAGTCCCCCCTACTGTTCATGACCCTCCTCTGCATTCTAGACCCTGGGAAAACTCCCCCTTTCCCCATATCTGCCGCTCACGGTTCCCCCCTCCCCCCCCCCCCCCCGCTCATGGCTCTGCCTTCTCCACGCACCCATATTCCTGATTCTATTTGTGAATCCCTACTGTACCGCCAACAACACCAAGATGCATCATTTGTTTCCAGCACTGTCACCCTTCAATTTTCATTCCTAGCAATAACAAAATTAATGAAACCCTCTCCCTGCTGAACCAAGCCATTCAAGTAATCATAGAATAAATTTGGTTGTAATACCAAAAAATTTAGGCACAAAATCCACCAATAGACAAATCAATCTCAACCAACAAAAGACACTTTTGGGGATGATATAAGACATTCATTAGGAAATGGAAACTCATAATGGATATCATTGGCTATTTTGGGTCATGAAGAAATTGGAACGGTAGTTCGAGTTCCACAAACTTGTTGGGAGGATGATTCAGGCTATGGGGATGACTGCATCGAACCACCACGTGAATGATATACTCCTAAAATTAAACCAGATTTACCATCTTTCCGTGACAACCTTGATGTGGATTATTTTTTGGATTGGATTGTAGAGGTTGAAAAATTATTTAATTTTATGAATATACCATAGAATCTTCAGATCAAGTATGTGGATTATAAGTTCCGTAATGAATCTTCTACCTGTTGGGAACAAATGAAAAATTATTATCAATGAAAAGGAATGAATCCAATCCACTTTTGGAATTAAATAAAGGTTTCATTTAACCTTAGTTTCCTTCTGAATGATTATGATCAACTGTTATATTAGTGGTATCAAGATTGTCGTAAGGTTCTCGGACCGTCCAACAGTACACTCAAGATTACGACAGACTATTGGCTTGAAATAACTTTTAGGAGATGGTGAGTAAACAAATCATGATGTTTATTATTGGATCTTATACATAGTGATGTATATTGATCAATGAGTACACAAGAAATTGGTGTTTATATGTACTTCGTTACCTTTATCGATGACCTTAGTCGGTATGGTTATGTTTCTGATGAAGCACAAGTTTCAAACCATTAAAAAGTTAATGAGTTTCATAACAAATTCTAAAATAAAATGGGAGAGAATTAAGATTATCCTATCTAATCAGGGTGGTCAATACTTAAGATAGAAATTCACAAATCATATAAGAAATTTTTGAATTGATTCACAATTCACTCCTCTTGGTGGACCATAATAAAATGATGTGTCTAAAAAAGGGAATCGAACTCGGTTAAACATGCTCCAGCTGATGATGAGCCAATGTGATCTTCCTATCTCATTATAGGGTTATGCTTTAGAAACCACAATTTTCTTAATTAACCATGCTCCTTCTAAAGCAGTCATAAATTCACCATATGAGATATGGACTGAGAATCATAAGAATACATCTTCTATAATGATTAGGGGTGTCAAGCATGTATATATACAATGTTTAGCTTCTGAAAAACATGACCTTAAATCTCAAAAGTGCTTATTTGTTTGTTATCCTAAGGAAGATGTGGGATGTGACTTTTATAACCCTACAAAACACAAAGTGTTTGTGGTATGATGTGGTGTTTTCCTTGAGAAGGAACACATTAATCTAGGAATCAGTGGGAGGAAAGTTGAACTTTGAGAAGTTCAAGACTAATAAACAGGAAGTGTTCCTAAGATGGAATTTGAGACGAATGTGGAAGAACAATTGTCTCAAGATACACAAGAACCTTGAAGGTCTGGTAGTATTACTAAATACCCTGAGTGATATGGTTTTCTCATGGAAAATGATAATTAAGTAACATTCATAAGAGATGAACCTACTTCCAACCGTGAAGCCGTTGAGAAATATGATTCTCAGAAATGGTTAAAATCCATGGAATCTGAGATGGACTCCATGTATGCTAACTGTGTTTGGAACATGATGGATTCACCTAAAGGGCTGAGACCCATAGGGTGAAAGTTGGTTTTCCAAAAGAAAACTGACATGAATGGTAGGCTTTCTACCTATAAAACTTGTATGGCGGAAAATGGTTACAAAAAAAATCATGGAATTGACTATGAGGAGAGATTTTCACCTGCAACGATGATAAGTTCCATTTAAATTTTTTTTGTCAAAGAATCTCATTTTTATTATGATATATATCAAATGGATGTCAAAAATTGCTTTCCTTAACAAAAATCTAGTTGAGAATTTTTATATGACATAACCTGAAGGTTTTGATGTTTTGAACGAGACTACCTGGGTATGAAAGTTGCAAAGGTCCATATATGGATTGAAGAAAGCTTCTCAGTGTCCGAATATCCTATTTGATGATGCAATCAAAGAGTTTGGTTTCAACAAGAATGAAGATGATTCATGTGTATATAAGAAAATTAGTGGGAATATAATAGTGTTTCTGATCTTTTATGTAGATGACATACTACTTATCGAAAATGACATCCCGTCTCTTCACTTCGTGAAGATGTGGCTGGATAAGTGATTCTTGAGATGAAAGACATGGGCGAATGAAATTACATTCTGAGTAAGGAGATATTATAGGGATAGACTTAAAAGTTTTCTTGGACTCATTTGGGACACTTCTATTGGTAAGTGTTAAAGCGATTTAGCACGGAGAACTCCAAGGAGCTTTTACCAGTATTGCATGGCACAAATATTAGCATTATAAGTTGATACCAATCCAATCTTGGTAAGATTAAATGGATTGTTGTGAAGAAAATTCTAAATTA
This sequence comes from Viscum album, assembly GCA_963277665.1. Classification (NCBI taxonomy): domain Eukaryota; kingdom Viridiplantae; phylum Streptophyta; class Magnoliopsida; order Santalales; family Viscaceae; genus Viscum; species Viscum album. Next base: position 1,126,481,053 of record OY728121.1, read on the forward strand.
CTTAAAAGGAATTAAAGATATGTTCCCTGTCTTTGGATAAGATGAGCTATGTATAAAATTTTACACATATTCTAGTTTCCAATCTGAAGAAGATGATGAGATCTTAGTTGGGATTTTCGTTCTTTCTAAATGATGGAGCTATTACTTCCAACCAAGCCACTATAGTGGACTTGATAATAGAGGCCAAATAAATCATTGCATCGGATTCTACAAATGAAGTTGTTTATATCAGATAGTTCATCTCAGAACTTGAGGATGTTCCTAGAATTCAAGGAGAAATCGATCTCTGTTATGACAACAATAGAGATATTCTTCAGGACAAGGAACCTTAATCTCACCAAAGGACCAAACACATAATTCCCAAATACCATCTCATATCTGAGATCATTCAGAGTTGATGTAAAGATTTTTTGGGTGGCTACAAAGGGCAATGTAACATATCTGTTGATGAATCCATTACCGCAATGACAACATGAGTGTTATGTTAGGTATCTAGGTATTCGATACTTGAGAGATTGATTGTAATGGTTGTAAATTAATTGTGTTTTTATAATAAATTTGATCTTTGTTTATTATCCATTCATGTGTGCTCCAAATTTAATTTACATGAACGGTCAAATGGTAATATTCTCTCAAAGTTTAAACTGTGAGATGTCTCTAATCGGTGATCATCACAAAGTATTATGGGATGTGATGGTGTGTTAAGATTAGCATGAATAAAATCTTTTTTTTGTTTTAAAAGGTTGTATATATAATACAAAGAGTGGATTGATGAGGTAATAAGTGTAGAATTATTACGTGGACTGACCCACCAAAGTATTTCTCATGGAATTTCATACAGTCATTGATATACTTAGTGGTTTATGCTTATTATCAATCCCCATTACTTAAGGTTGGAAAGAAACTTAGCATGAGAACTTTCATACTTTTGTACCTTTCTTACACAAGTCTAAAAATGATTTCGCTAATAAAGGGGTGGATGGATATGTTTTTGATCATGTCGTCATTTAGGGCACAACCAAGATGAGATCTGTCCACTTGTATGATGAGTTAAGACATTCGACCCTTTATTCGATTACACTGAGGAAATGCGTGATCATGTTTAGTTGGAAAAATTTTGGTGTATTTGACTACTTAGATGAGAGACATGTGATATGATCATATGTTAGATGAATGACCTGTGATGTATTCATCAACTTGGTCAATATTTTTGAGAGAATCAAGAAAATAAGAGTTGACTTACACTAGATTGACATGCTCCATGCCTAGTGGTCACTCTGTCATGGATTAAGGTATTATAAAGGCATACATAAGATGTATACGATACATCTAGTAGTGAACATGTTTGGATAGAGATATGAGTATGTTTTATAGAGATCATATCAGATCCCTTAGTTGCTTGAGTAACACTGATTCTTTTCTAGAGGGCTCCCTTTGATTATATATATGAAATATAGATTTCATATTTGTTGTCAACACTGCTAAAGCCTGTAGGGACACACAAATGGTGTGAATATGACACACAATGGACTTCAGGATACCTCAAGAGAAGGATTACGTTGGAAAAAACTTTTTGTTCCAGAGACTGGTGTTATTATTCTTGGATAGATGGGGAGAAACCATATATTAATAAAATCATTTGTAGAGATTGTACTCGAAACAAAAAGAGAAAAAAATAGTTGAATTGTACCTTTTATGGACTCAAAAGCAACGGAACTCCTATACATAAAAATAACGTCCAATTTCAAGTACAGGACTGGTGAGAACACTAATGAAGTGGCTGTGTATTCCAAGGAAGATGCATTAGATGAAGATGGAGTACCTATTTCATTAGTAAAGAAAAATCATTAAAATAAAACTACACATCTTAAATAATTCACTTATAGGGCCCAAATTTGTAGCCCAACCTGGCCTGATTGATTATTTGGACTCATCCCACTCAAAGATAGTATGGGGGAACATACCAAGGTTTAAAATTCAATCTACCATTTTCCTTTGAAATGAACATGATGCATGCAGTCCCCAAAGACTTAGCATTTAATGCCTTAGAGATTTCATATAAGAGCATGACATTTTTTCTTAAATAACCTTGAAAATCACAACAATAGACATATCAATAGTCACCATAGGTATCCATGAAATAACCTTTTCCACTCAATGTTACTCTCACCTTTGGGCACTGATATTGCCAGTACCCTTCACAACCAGACCAAGATAATTCACATCAACCCTATCTTACATGAAATTATCGAATCAATTGGGAATATCACCTTATAATTCTAGCACCATTCTCTCATCACCCACACTTTCTATGCACCACCAGAGCCTTTACATGAAATCCATAAAAGTGACATGCAATGTATTTTTACCCTGGATCACATGTTTTGTAATGAAGACTTAATTCTTCCCCAACTTAGTTATCCCAACAACCTATATAATTATGACCTGTTCCATTAAAAAATCATCTTTTATGAGCACGCACGCGCACACACACATATATTTGATGATGGTTGAGAGGGGAATAAACAAGGTGCTCATTAACAAACATGTGATTTATGGTAAAACTACCCCATGCATCGCCTTTTAGAATCACATGAATGGTCTCCATAGGTGCATGGTTAGTGTAGGTGCTAGGAATAACTCAACCTTATGCTCCACGGATCATTTTTCATATTCTTTGATACTTGGAGAGAAAACCATATATTTATAAAAGAATTTACAATGGTTATACTTGAAAAAAATATGGGGGAAAATAGTTGTTTTTTACCTTTAATGGACTCAAAAGAAATGGATCTATTATACATCATAAAAGTAACCACTAATTTCTAGAACATGATTGGTGACAAAACCGATGAAGTGATTGTGTATTGCATGGAGGATGTGTACGATGAAGTTGGAGTACCTATTTTATTACTAAAACAAAATCATTAAAATCAACTCACACAACTTACATAATTGCATTATAGGGCTCAAATCGACAAGCCAACCTCGCCTGATTGATTATTTGGACCCAGCCCAATCCAACTCTAAATGGACATACCCATTTAAAATTCCTTCCCCTTACTAAACATAATGAGAAAATATACCATTTCAGATCTACTACCATACACTAAATGAGTACTGGGGGAACATATCATGGTTTGGAATCCAATATACCATGTTCCTTCAAATGAACATGATGCATGCAGTCCTTAATGACTTATAATTAAATGCATCAGAGATATCGTACAACACGACATTGTATTTAGAAATAACGTTGCAAATCACAACAATAGTAATTATAGTCAGCCATGAAATAATGCATGTGGATGTGACCACAAACCCACTAGACAATGCTTGTCTATATAATGCTCATCTTCTTAAGAACATATGCACACCAACGCTTCAAGCCCTCCGTGAGAGACTAGCTGAACACTTTGAGAAGATCAAGAATCATATTCACATTCATACTCACTGATGCAGTGTATATTGTTATTTGGTAATCAAGACGTGGGATTTTAGTTGACCAAAAATAAATGGTGTCAAATAATGACTCTATATAATGGTCAAGATAAGGATTCAATAAATTGGCGTTATTGATGACACCTAAATAAAGGAGTCTTAAGTCTTTGACTGAGAATTTTTGACTTGACCATATTATTTGTTTGACCTTTTGTTATATTTCCTATGTAAATATGATCTATCCTCATTGTAATTGAAGTGGGCATATTTTGATGAAACAAAGAGTTTTTCAGTGTGATCTTGCTCCATTTTCTTTCCTCCCTTTTCTCCTCTTGCTACCAAAATATCTTTTTGACAGTCAAAAACCAACATTTGGTATTGAAGCCCACGGGTTGTATGCCGAAGTATCCAAGGTAAGAGAGCATGGAGAGTACCTCTCATAAAGCACTGAAGGAGAGCAGCAACGTGTTGTTCCATTACCCAGTATTGAATTTTCCCAACTACTCCACAAGGGCAACCAAGATAAAGGCTTTTGAGAAGCGGATGCGACTCTGAGTAACATCAAAAATAATGATAATGGCTGGCATTGTAGGGGAAGATCCCATGTATAATGTCTTGTACACAAGCCGAAAGATAATAGGGATTCATCAAAGTGCGGTATGAGAAACCCCGACTGCATGGCTAGGGAAGAGGTCACAACAAGGGAGGTCGTGGAAATAACAACATATCAAGCGAGCAAGGTATCACCGACAATGATAGGGACATTACCAACAAAGATAAGGGTATCATTAAATGTTTTAATTGTAACAAAACTAGTCACTAAGCCTTTGAGTATAGAAATAAGTGACGTGATGAAGCGTACCTCACCCATGTTAAGGTAGCAGTTGCGAGACTCCGCCCTGGTGGCCCTGCCATCGTCGCCGCCGTCGGGGGCACAAATCCAAAGAGTGATCATCGATTAAGGCTCCACTCCCGATCGAAGAATCGTGGCATCGTCCCGGAGGGGCTTGACCTGGAACGTGAGGTACAGAGACATGAGGGAAAAGTATAGGGCAAGGGCATGAGATTGAGGATTAAGTTTGGGGTATTGAACAAAGATCTACAGGCAGTCATCGCATGAATGCATCGTGAATTCTAGTGTTTTGAATCTGCAGTCGATGGAGGCCTTGGGGAGAATGAGAAGAAATTGGGAAATTCCAAATTATTCACTTTATTTGGTTAAGAAAAATTAGATGATTTAAAAATAAACTATTCATTTCCTTTTACTAAATTCTTTATTGGAATAAAATGGAATAAAATTATAACCGTTATTTTAATTTATTTTATTTTATGATTTGAATGGATGGGTTTTTTTACTAATTACTTTACCAAATATACCTATAATATCTAGATTTCCTTGTACTTTCAGTATAGTATAATTCTATTGATGGACATGAAAAAAATAGTATTAATACAACATGATACAAATCGAATGATGCTGACTAGGAAGTTAGAACCTGACATGTGGATTCCTCACTCGATTCTAAGAAGTTGGGTTTTTTTAACTAAACAGCTTGATTGAAGTTCAATTGGTGGATAAAGGGTTTGAGATCAATTTTGGGACCCTAAATCTAATAAGGGCGTGTCTATTGGCTTAGATTTCTTAGTTGTTCAAAGGTCACCAATTTAACTTTGGATTGAAGGCCATCAGACTCAGGGTTATCGGACCCAAGAACTTTTGTGGAGCAGATTAAACAAAGTCCTTATAATTTTTTTGTGGATCAATTGTTTTGTAAGAAAACTTTGTAAACTGACAGAAGTCAATATAATCATTCCTATCAAGAGATAAAATATGTCTAAGACGAGTTTTCACAAATTGTATTCACTTTTTTTTATTAGTGATTTTCTTAGACTCGTGGGAGTGGCTATGGAAAGGATGTAGGTTCTCTCAATGAACCTTGTAAATCTCATATGCTTTACTTGATTTACTACTTTTTCATGCATGAGTATTTACTAAAAGATGATAAGGATATAAACTTTAACAGGCTGTAGGGGTTAAGTTTTATAATTATTGAAACTTATAAAAAGTGAACAACTGATTCAACCCCCTCCCCCTTTTCAGTTGTTATTCGATCTTTTGAAACTTCAATTGATATCAAAGGCAAGGTTCTCTTGTTGAATCTTTATCATGAATAATCTCAATTCTGTCAACACTAGAAAAATTTCTACATTTTATAAAAAAAGTTATTATGGATGGAAAAATATGATGATTCATTATCTTTTATCTCTTGGCCTAGAAGTTGTTGATGCTACTACAATAGAGTTTCCACCTACTGAGAAAGATGTCCTAATGAATTTTGGTGATAAGAGAAATATCACAATTGATAGAAAATCTAGAAATGTTATCCTTATGTCCCGGACATGTTTAATTTTAAAATTATCTCTTTATAATATAAGGACAATTTATCTCTTGATAAAATCTAGGTATGTAACATACATTATTAAGGACACGTTGACCACCATTCTTGTACAAGAACATGTCAAATCTTATCCCCATGATCGGAACCATAGAGGCATATCTGAATTTCACATTCTCGTTGTTGTTCTCATATAAATCATGAAACATTACTTGGTGTCTAGTCATGTGATTACTTTCCCCGCTGTCTAGGTACCGTACATTTTTATGTATAAGTTCCTCCTTGGTGTCAAGCAACTCTGACACCACCTTACCAAAACCATGGGTGAGGTATGCTTCTTCATCACATCACATCGACTGACCCATTGATTTATGAGAAATGGATCATCTCTATAGAGAATATCTTTTCTGTTCTACGTTGTTCAGAGCAAGAGAAGGTCACCCTGGCTGTCTATCTCTTAGAGGGAGAAGCTGATCAGTGGTGGGAACTGATTAAAAACATGAGGAAAAGAGTGGAAGTTGAAGCTATGGACTAGGAATAGTTCAGAGGGATCTTTTCAGTAAGTATTTTCCTCATTCCATGAGGAAAAGAATGGAGAAGGAGTTTCTAGAACTGAGGCAGAAGGAGAATGAATCTGTTGGAAGCTATGAGATGAACTTCACAAGGATTTCACGATATACCTCTAGCTTTGTCATGGATCCAAACGGTATGGTTGATAGATTATTCGGTGGACTGAGACCTCATCTGCGGAGGAATCTAGCCAACCGATATTATGATTGCTATGAGGAGATAGTGTGGAGTGCAATGAAAGTCGAGCTAGAGTTTGGTGAGATGTTGTGGTCTCATAAATACAACAACAAGAAGAGATCTATGGATCCAAGATTAGGGAGGAATTTTGATCAGGGAAGAGTAGGAAAGAAAGTGAAACTTCCCACGTGTAATAAATGTGGGAAGAAGCATTTGGGGAACTGCCTTCTCGGGAGTGGGAAGTGATAAAAGTGTGGAAGAGATGGCCACATTGCGAGGAATTGTCATGTTGAGGTGAAACCTCAAATTCTAAACACAAACGACAAGGGGAAGATGGTTCAAGCCCTACCTAATGTCCAGTGCTTCAAGTGTGGACAACATGGGTACTTTGTCAATCACTGTCTAAATCCAAGGGCAGTGGAGGGGAACCACCATCAACCTTAGCAAAGACCAAGGGATCAAGGCCGTGCTTTTGCTATCGCGACATCTGAAGTCGATGCTCCGAATGATGTGGTAGAAGGTACTCTTGTTGTCCTCTCAAATCTTGCAAGTACTTTGTTTGATTCTGGTTCTACGCATTCCTTTATTTCCTCCATGTTTTCAAAGAATTTAGAATCAACCCCCGAATTTCTAAAAGTAGAGTTGTCAGTCAAGACTTCTAGTGGGACTATCCAAGCATCGTCAGTGCTTAGAAACTCTAGTATTTACTTTAGTGAGCACAATCTTATCGCAAATCTAGTAGTCATTCCCATGCTGGAATTCGACATTATATTAGGGATGGAATGGCTCTCAAAGTATAATTCTAAGATCAATTGCAGAAGCAAGGAAATAGCAGTAGTCTTGAATAGAAAACCTGCATTTATATTCCAAGGAGAGATATCTCAACCTCATCTTTTTCTAAAACAACCCCTTGTATCCTTATTTATGGAGTTGATCGGTGAAGAAGAAGAAGGAGATGAGAGTTTGATGATAGAAAATGTCCCCATTTTCCGGGAATACGTTGATGTATTTCTGGAGGAGTTTCCTAGACCTCTCCCAGAAAGAGAGGTAGAGTTCTCCATCAAACTCGTACCTGGATCTCATCTGATATCAAAGACGCTATATAGGATGGAAAATGTGGAGCAGGAGGAATTAAAGAAACAACTCCAAGATATTTTAGATAAGGGGTTTATCTGACCAAGTGTGTCTCCTTGGGGAGCAATTGTTCTCTTTGTGAAGATGAAGGATGGATCGATGAGGTTATGCATTGTTTATAGAGAACTGAATGGGATCACAGTGAAGAACAAATACCCTCTCCCAAGAATTGATGACTTATTTGACCAACTTCGTGGGGCTCAATTATTCTCTAATATTGATCTCCATTCTGGTTATCATCAATTGAGGGTGAAGAAATAAGATTTTCCAAAAACTACCTTTTGATCAAGATATGGGCATTATGAGTTTGTTGTTATGCCCTTCAGACTGACTAAAGCACCTACTATTTTTATGGATTTGATGAATAGAGTCTTTAAGAACTACCTTGATAAATTTGTGGTAGTTTTTATTGATGATATTATGATATATTACAAAAGTCACAAGGAGCAAGAAGATCTTCTAAGGGTTATTTTGAAAACTCTGTGGAGGGAGAGGATTTTTGGAAAGTTCAGTAAATGTGATTTTTGGTTACAATAGGTCTCTTTCTTAGGGCACATTGTAACCAATGAAGGAATCACGGTTGACCTAGCAAAGACAAAAGTTATAGAGGAGTGGCCTCAACCTACAACAATAACCGAGCTACGTAGTTTTCTTGGATTATTAGGATATTATAGGAGGTTTTTGAAAAACTTTTCATGACTTTCTAATCCATTAACCAAGTTAACTCGAAAAGGTGTCAAGTTAATCTAGACAAAGGAGTGTGAGGAAGGTTTCTAAGAGATGAAGAAGATATTGGTTACTGCACCTGTGTTAACTCTGCCCTCAAGTGGAGAAGGATTCATTATTTTTAGTGATGCATCTCTAAAAGGTATTGGGTGCGTCCTCATGAAAAATGACAAGGTCATTGCTTATGCATCTCGACAGTTGAAGATTCATGAGCAGAATTATCCTATGCATGATCTGGAGCTGGCTGCAGTCGTTTTTGCTATGAAGATATAGAGGCACTATCTTTATGGAGATAAATGTGATATATACACAGACCATCAAAGTTTGAAGTATATTTTCACAGAAAAGGAATTGAACATGAGACAAAGGAGATGGTTGGAACTTCTAAAAGACAATGATTGTTAAATTCAATATCACCCTAGAAGAGCAAACAAAGTTGCTGATGCATTAAGTAGGAAAGACCCAGTTGTTCTTTCCAAGATGAGGATTCAAAAAGATCCTTTGATCAATGACCTAGTAAAGCTGGACATGGGAATTATAAGGAAAGGGACATCATCAACCCTAACCCAAATTAATTCTCAACCGTCATTACTAGAGAAGATCAAGAATGCTCATAAAGAAGATCCCTTTTTACTAGAGAAGTTTGAGGCTGTAAAGAATGGAAAGTTTCCTGAGTTCAATATTGATGAAGAAGGTGTACTCAGATTTCGTACAAGACTATGTGTGCCATATATTTTGGAAATAAAGAAGGAGATGATGGATGAAGCTCATAGCTCTACTTTCTCTATACATCCTGGAAGCACAAAAATGTATAGGTACCTTTGTGATCATTATTGGTGGGATAATATGAAAAGGGATATTGCTGACTACAATTCAAGGTACCTAGTATGTCAGCAAGTGAAGGCAGAGAGACAACTTCCTAAAGGGGTATTGCAACCACTATCCATACTAGAATGGAAGTGGGACAATATCATTATGCACTTCATCACTAGTCTTCCAAGAACTTTCAAAGGAAACAATGAGATATGGGTTATTGTGGACTGTCTCACCAAGACTGCCCATTTTATCTCTATCCAGACAGATTTGTCTCTTGATCAACTTTCCATGATTTACGTGAATGAAGTGGTAAAGCTACATGGAGTTCCACTTTCTAGCGTATCTGATCATGATCCAAGGTTCACATGAAAATTCTAGAGAAGTATTCAACAAGATCTGAGCACTGAATTGAATTTCTGTACGACCTATCACCCCCAAACTGATGGCCAATATGAAAGGACTATTCAAACACTCGAGGACATGCTGATAACCTGCTCAATGGAATTTAAGGGTGGATGGGATCAACATATCCCTTTAGTTGAGTTCTCTTACAACAATAGCTTCCACTCGAGCATTCAAATGGCACCTTATGAAGCTCTATATGGGAAGCAATGTAGAACTCCTACTTGTTGGGATGAAGCTGGTGAGAGAAAGCTTCTTGGGCCTGATCTTGTGCAAGAGATGACAGAAAAAGTCCATGCCATCCAACAACACAATAAGGCTGCTCAGAGTCAGAAAAAGAGCTATACCAACAACCGTCGAAGGGACTTGGAGTTTGATGTCGGTGATAAGGTCTTTCTTCGAATTTCACATTGGAAGAAATTCCTGAGGTTTGGGAAGAAAGGGAAGCTCATACCTAGGTACATTGGCCCCTATGAAATCATTGATCACGTGGGAGAAATGGCCTATCAGCTTGCACTAACTCCAAATCTTGCACAAGTTCATGATGTCTTCCATGTATCCATCTTGAGGAAGTAAATACCTGACCCTTCACATGTACTAAACCCAGAGGTGGTAAAACTGGAACATGACCTCTCTTATGAGGAGCATCCGGTGGAGATCTTGGATCGTAGAGACAAGGTTCTATGCAACAAGACTACCCACCTTGTTAAGGTATTGTGGGGAAACCAAAAATATGAATAAGCCACGTGGGAACCAGAGGAGTCTATGAGGCAGAAGTACTAACACCTTTTCCCCTATGATGGTACAAGTTAAGAATTTTGGGGACGGAATTTCTTAAGGGGGGAAGAATGTAACGACCCGAAGTTTTGAATGAATTTTTGCTTCCTAATTTTGTGTGTTATTTTAGTTTATACTCAACAAAACTATATTATTTAATTAATGATATGAGTATAATTAAAATGAGACCGTTGGGTTTTGACTGTTATATGATCGTTGGTCAATATGACCGTTGGAAACTATATGTTGCGATTTTTTTCTATAAATACAAGTGATCCAGGTTAATTAATACAGAAATAAGATTTGATGGCCTCATCCAGTAGTCTCGGGCCGATTGAAGTCCATCTGAAAAAACTTGGGAAGGAGGAAGCACCACTGGGATTTTCTCTGGACCAAACCCAAGCCAAACTTCATCGTGTGAAGCTGGAGCAGAATCACCGTAAGGAGAAGTTCAAGATTATAGAAATCACTACTCAGGCAATGTTGGCCGAGCCACCCTCGGATTCTATCACCTTAGCACACCTTACACTTAGGACCTATGCTGGGGTTATAAGGGGCTATGTAACGAGACTGTAACTACTATTTGTAATATTTTGAGACAAATAAAATTGTGATTTCTTCCTACGGTGAAGTTTGTGTTTTTTAAGATATTTGAATAATTATAGGATGTATATTGATGAATTTTAAAAAAAGGTGATATTTTAAAATATTTATGTAAAACTTAAATAATTAATTATGTGTAATTATTTTCAAAAAAATGGTCTTCTGGAAATGTGTTCAGTAAGAAATTTAGAATCTAATAAGATCAACTTAATTTTTTGTGAATAGTAAATTATGAATAGTGATTTTACCCTTAGGATTAGTAATGTGACCAAATGGATTAGTAATCTCACATAAAGAAAGTATTAAAATAATTTAGGCACCTTGATTATGTAATGTGATTCAATAAAATAAGTAAATAACTGTTTCAGAAATTATTAGTCAAGTAATAGTTTTTTCAGGTGAATTGTATTTTTTAATTAAAAATTAAATTAAAAATATTTACAAAAATATTTTTATAAAATGGAGTTCATTTTTTAATTCAGAGAATCGATATTAGGTTAAGGTGATTTTTGGGGTTTTTTCTAAAAAAATGAATTTTCCGTGAATAGTGCAAATACAGTTTTTAGTTTCATGTGTTTAATGACATCATTAAGGATGTAATAATTATGTAATCATTATGGAGGACTTATGAATAGTAAGATATGGTATGAGGTGTCCCATGTGGCCAATACCATGGGCAAGCCCATGGTTTTTCCAATACCACTGATGAGGTGTCCCTTGGCCATTAATGACTTGTCCCCTCACTTCCCCTATAAATACCAAGCCTTTCCCTCATTATTTTCATTTCCAAATCCTCCTTAATGAAGTTCGGGTCTCCTTACCTCCCAAGGAGTTTTCCCAAGGTGCCCTCAAGCCTCCCAAGGTCCCGAACTTCAAGCTTTCGAAGTTACTCTTCAAGGTAAGGGATTCATTCACCTTCCTCTTTTAAGCCATGACTTCCTTTATGTTGTGTTTTATATTTTCCATCTCTTTATGTTGAGGGTATGTTCATATATGTTCTTATTACTGCCCATTTAATGTCCAAATGATGAGATTCCCTTTCTTCTCTCATCAATTTGTTTTCTGAATTTTATGTGATGCCGTTAGGCTGCCGAATTTCTCGTAAAAGAAATCACATCTTCTCTTTTCTTTCATGTTTCTTTTTCATGTGGTATGTCATTAAAATATCCATACCATGATCTTATTCAGTACCCATATTTTATTATGAATTATTTATGAGTGGGTGACCCTTGTCCCCTCTCTTTTCAATGTTTTCTAAAACCATGTTATATAGTCGTTATGCTGTAGAAATTTCATCTCAAATTTTTTATCTCTTTCTCTCAAGAAATCCCCTTGTTTATTTATGTGAATACCTAGACCTATTTCATTTATATGGGTGTTCATAAATATATAAATATGATGTATTTGATTCTGGAATTGACATACATATAACCCGGCAAATTTTGTGTACAAGGTTTTTATTTATTTATTTTAATGGGTTAAAGGGTTTAATATTTTGTTAAATGGGTCTCTTGAGCGCCACTTGAAGTGGCGCTCAAGAGAGTTGAAACCGGAGTGCCACTTGAAGTGGCGCTCCACCAATTTGGTGGAAACTTCTTTCAGCGCCACTTGAAGTGGCGCTTCTGGCTTTTTCCAAATCAATTCGGCGCCACTTCAAGTGGCGCCGAAACACCCCCAATCCTATAAATAGGACCCTCGCCCCACCCACATTCCTCACTTCCTACCCCTTCCTCTCTCTCTCTCTCAAACTTCTCTCTAAATTTTTTTTTGTTGCTCTGCGTTCTTTGGTTGCTCTGTCTGCGTAGCCTTGCTTCTTCGGTTGCTCTGCCTGTGTACCTACGTCGTCACAAATTTGAGGTAAATCTTTCTTTAAATTTATTTAATATTTTGATTTAATAATTTAGTTGTTTAATTTATAGAATAAGTATATAATATTTGTATTTTATAAATAGTATGGTTTTTTTAAATGTAATTAGATAATGAAATGATTAGTTAGTTAATTAATTAATCATAATTAGTTGATTAATCAATGATAATTAAGTTATTAATTAATCATAATTAGGTAATTAATTAATCGTAATTAGGTTATAAATTAATCATTATTAGCTAATTAATTAATCATAATTAGCTAATTAAATAATCATAATTACTTAATTAATGAATCATAATTAGTTAATTAATTCATTATAATTAGGTTATTAATTAATGGTAATTAGGTAATAAATAATCATAATTAGTTAATTAAATAATCATAATTAGTTAATTAATGAATCATAATTAGTTAATTAATTAATCATAATTAGTTAACTAATGAATCATAATTAGTTAATTAATGAATCATAATTAGTTAATTAAGTAATCATAATTAGGTAATTAATTAATTATAATTAGTTTATTAATCCTAATTAGGTGATTAATTAATCCTAATTAGGTAATTAATTAATCATAATTAGGTAATTAATTAATCATAATTAGGTACTTAATTAATCATAATTATGTAATTAATTAATCCTAATTAGGTAATTAATTAATCATAATTAGGTAATTAATTAATCATAATTAGGTACTTAATTAATCATAATTATGTAATTATTTAATCATAATTAGTTAATTACTTAATCATAATTAGGTAATTTGTTAATCATAATTAGGTAATTAGTTAATCATAATTAGTTAATTAGTTAATCATAATTAGGTAATTAGTTAATCATAATTAGGTTATTAATTAATCAATATTAGCTACTTAATTAATCATAATTAGCTACTTATTTAATCATAATTAGCTACTGATTTAATCATAATTAGGTACTTAATTAATCATAATTAGCTACTTAATTAATCATAATTAGGTAATTAATTAATCATAATTAGTTAATTAATTAATCATAATTAGGTAATTAGTTAATCATAATTAGGTAATTAGTTAATCATAATTAGGTAATTAGTTAATCATAATTAGCTACTTAATTAATCATAATTAGCTACTTAATTAATCATAATTAGCTACTTATTTAATCATAATTAGCTACTTATTTAATCATAATTAGCTACTTATTTAATCATAATTAGGTACTTAATTAATCATAATTAGCTACGTAATTAATCATAATTATGTAATTAATTAATCATAATTAGTTAATTAGTTAATCATAATTAGGTAATTAGTTAATCATAATTAGGTAATTAGTTAATCATAATTAGGTAATTAGTTAATCATAATTAGGTTATTAATTATTCAATATTAGCTACTTAAGTAATCATAATTAGCTACTTATTTAATAATAATTAGCTACTTATTTAATCATAATTAGGTAATTAGTTAATCATAATTAGGTAATTAGTTAATCATAATTAGGTAATTAGTTAATCATAATTAGGTTATTAATTAATCAATATTAGCTACTTAATTAATCATAATTAGCTACTTAATTAATCATAATTAGCTACTTATTTAATCATAATTAGCTACTTATTTAATCATAATTAGCTACTTATTTAATCATAATTAGGTACTTAATTAATCATAATTAGCTACTTAATTAATCATAATTGTGTAATTAATTAATCATAATTAGTTAATTAGTTAATCATAATTAGGTAATTAGTTAATCATAATAAGGTAATTAGTTAATCATAATTAGGTAATTAGTTAATCATAATTAGGTTATTAATTATTCAATATTAGCTACTTAAGTAATCATAATTAGCTACTTATTTAATAATAATTAGCTACTTATTTAATCATAATTAGGTAATTAGTTAATCTAAATAGGTAATTAGTTAATCTAATTAGTTAATCATAATTAGGTAATTAGTTAATCATAATTAGGTAATTAGTTAATCATAATTAGGTAATTAGTTAATCATAATTAGGTAATTAGTTAACCATAAATAGGTAATTAGTTAACCATAATTAGGTAATTAGTTAACCATAATTAGGTAATTAGTTAATCATAATTAGGTAATTAGTTAATGATAATTAGTTAATTAATTAATGATAATTAGTTAATTATTTAATCATAATTAGGTAATTAGTTAACCATAATTAGGTAATTAGTTAACCATAATTAGGTAATTAGTTAATCTTAATTGTGTATTTACTTAATTATAATTAGTTAATTAATTAATCATAATTAGGTTATTAGCGAAGTAGTTATATTATTCAGCGAATTAGTTATATTAATTAGCGAAGTAGTTATATTAATTAGAGAAGTAGTTATATTAATTAGCCAAGTAGTAATAAATTTCTTGTATGGTAGCATATGAGCCTCAACAACAAAGGATGGAGGAGCGTCTTCAAGATATCCACAGAGTGAATCCAGAAGTGTATGATTACATGATGCAAATTCCAAAGCAGAAATGGTCGTTGGCATATGATGATGGGAGGAGATATGGTCATATTATGACCAACATCGTAGAATGTATAAATGGAGTTTTCAAGGGAGTTAGAAAACTTCCTATCACAGGTAAATACGAATATTTGAATATATGTTACTCAGAAGAGCTACTATTATAATATAATATTTGTATGATGTCGTAAATCTAAATTTCAGGGTTGGTACAAGAGACATTCTATCGTAGTGTAAAGTACTTTCTGGAACGAGGAAAGCAAGCTGAAGAGGGCTTGAACAGAGGAATGCGCTATGGACACCATTTCCAACGTGAGCTAGATACAGTTCTTCAGGAGGCCGCAAATTACCGTGTAACTGCATTTAATCGTCCAGAGCAACGATTTGAGGTCGCTGAGCCTGGTGATGCTGTGGTAGGTAGTAATGGTCATGTGCGAGTTGTTTTATTGGAGAAGCGTTACTGTGATTGTGGCAACTTTTA
This sequence comes from Viscum album, assembly GCA_963277665.1. Taxonomy (NCBI): domain Eukaryota; kingdom Viridiplantae; phylum Streptophyta; class Magnoliopsida; order Santalales; family Viscaceae; genus Viscum; species Viscum album. The sequence continues at coordinate 1,126,496,925 of OY728121.1, forward strand.
GGCACTGAGATATCCATGCGGCCATGTGATTGCTGCATGTGCTTACGTACACGTATCTTGGGAGCAGTTCGTTGATCCGGCTTATCGACTCGAGAGCATCAACTCCTGCTACAGTACTCCGTGGATGCCAATCGGGGAATATCATAATTTTCGGCTGCCTGATGACACACCGACGCTTCTACCGAACAACAATAGACTTCGACCTAAAGGGAGGCCAAAGTCGACTCGTATTCGGAATGAGATGGATTGGCCTAGTGAACATCCAGCTGGACGACGGTGCAGCATATGCCGCCAGGAAGGTCATACGAAGACACGTTGCCCTAGACACATAGGTCAATCATCTAATGGTTAAAATGAATCACGTACTCTATCAGTTACTGTAAAACATTGTACATGTAATTATTTTTATCATTTCACCATTTTTAATCATATTTGTTTTACTTGTAAATAGGGTAATTTTTGGAAAATGTACCACGATTTCACGTGACATTTTTTGTCGAACGATCAACATTACATGAGTAGCTTTAAACAAACAACACCAACTCAAAAAAAGGAATGTACCTATATAAGAAACCAAAACCATTTGAACTATTAAATGAAAATGTCATCAGTTTTTTATAATGAATGATGAACTTACAGTGACTACAAAACAAAAATGAGGAAACTCTGAACGTCTTCACCCCAACACCCCAACACGGGAGACAAGAACTAACCCAATGTGTTTATGCTTCTTTCAAAATTATGTGATAAATTTCATATCTTACATGATAAAAGTCATAACTTACATGAAATTAATGTTTTATTGTTTGCACATTCAGATGGAGCAGCCACTTTTATCTGGCCAGGAGACGCACGTGTCACGCGATGTGTTGGCGCGACGACCTGTTAGACATCTTCATGTTCGGAGAGCGCACTGTTTCCATCATGAGGCACCACCGACAGCTATTTGTCCACACCTTAGACGTGTAGGCTTTTATGGAGTCGCTATGTGTGACTTTAAGACCATCGACCATCATTTGATAGCTGCGTTGGTTGAGAGATGGCGGCTAGAGACACAAACATTTCATCTCCCAGAGGGGGAGATGACTATTACATTAGAGGACGTCGCCTACATGCTGGGGTTACCTATCCATGGAGATGTAGTTACGGGGGCCAGTACTGGTGATTGGGTTGCATTCATACAGAGGCTGCTAGGCATTGACGTCATCGGCGCACGGGGTGTCCTCCAGGGTTCGCGCTTGCGAATGAGGTGGCTCGATCAGCATTTCGACGTCATTCCAGATGATGCAGACGAGGAGACGCTTCTTCAGCACACACGTGCATACATTTTGCGGCTGCTCGGAGGCATGTTGTGCGTCGACTACTCCACCGCTTTGGTACACATGATGTACCTCCCATTACTTGAGGATCTGGATCAGACTGCTACATACAGTTGGGGATCCGCTGTATTAGCACATCTGTACAGATCTCTCTACACCAGTTGTCAGGTAGATTCACATCAGATTGCAGGTTGCATGGTGTTAGTACAGATGTGGGCCTGGGAGCGTTTTCCACGCATCGCTCCTCGAGTTGTCGCACCGCTTGCACCGGAGCTACTTCAGGACTGTCCTCGGGGACGATGGTATGTCTACGTCATTACTTTCAGTTATTTAGTACTTTTGTTATTTTTTTATAAACTTACCGTAGGTTACTCTTTTTTCACCAGGTGGAGTCAGTCTCAGAAGTTTGCACATACTCCGAGACATAGTGTGCACAGCTTCAGACAGATATTCGATGCTATAGTGCCGGCTGATGTAAGTTAAACAGTACTTTTTTGTAGGAAAATTTGTTTTGTTATCACTATTTTAAGTTATTTCAATATAATATCAGTAAAATTATCATGCTACTATATGACTTATTTTTTGAGTTTACATTTCAGGTTTCATGGACTCCTTATACAGGTTATGTCTACGCATCACTTCCACTATACTACACAGCTTTGGCTGGAGATCGTGATGCAGTGGTGCCACTCATTCACTTCCACATCGTTGAGTGGCACCAGCCAGACCGGGTCATGCGCCAGTTCAGTTTTATACAGCATATCCCCTTGGCACCACGACAGTCTACCGAGTTACATTTGATTGTGCTTATAGGTAGACAGACGACAGACTGACGGCGACATCATGCATCTTATATCCAGCTTTGGGACAGGCGTGCCCGATTCAGTATCTTTCCACAGGGATATATCACATCACACTCTCATTTATCTGATCAGGGGGATTATGCACACTGGTATCGATGTCACACCATCATGCACCTTACACGTCAGGGGATTGGCATTCAGAGATTGGTATGTTTACTAAGATTTATTAATTCTGTTTAACTCATTTTTGATATTAATTTGATTGTTATTTCATTTGCAGGTAGACGCCATTGGTCAACTTGCACATTCCACACAGCCTTAGGAGCATGCATATATTCTACGGGAGGTAGTTCATCGGGATGTGGTGGCTCTATTGGATCATCTCTGGTTGATGCGTGACAGTTTTTTTGATGAGGAGCCACAGATATATCCTGATCCATATCTTCAGGCAGAAGCACCTGAGGATGACGATGTCCCTGCTATGCCTGCTGAGGAGGATGCACCACCACCGCCGCCGCCAGCTGGACGACAGAGACGAGCACATCCGGAGGGGCATAGGCGACGACATCGACATCCGAGAGCGGCTCCTGTAGATGTCGTCACACCACAGAGAGACGATCCCGCCCAGCCGACTGATGATTTTGCACAGTAGGGAGATGCTTATATACCGCATATGGCGTCTCCGTAGACTACTATGGACTTCGATCTGGGTGCAGTCACACAGCTTATGGCGGCCCCTCTCCTCCTGACGAGACCTTCTTCAGTACCCCATTTCTACCATTTATAGGAGCTTCAGAGCCATATGTCACCCCATATGATTTTGGGGCATCCTCACATGATTTTGGTCAGTCCTCTACACAGAATCATGGGGAGGAACCAGAAGCACCGGAAGAGGAGGAACCTGCAGAGAGGACACCGGAGCGACACGGACGTCGGACGCGGAGAGGACGTGACATTCAGACACCGCGTTGTGGTACCGGGGGGCATCGTTGTTGATGTTTTTGGATGTAATGTTGTATATATTAAAAAACTTATTCACTATGATAAGTAATTGTTGTTTAAGTCGAATAACAAGAAAATCAAAAATATATTAAATACAAACTTATTTCAATTAACTATTAAATTATAAAGTAAAGGTACAATATAAACAAAATTTGTCACAGCGACTTAACCATTAATAATTAATAATTATAATGACAAATAATAATTAATAATTATATTACTAACTAATTAATTATTTTATATCAAATAATAATGTTTTATAGACGTTCAAAGTCACATAGTTGAAACATTTTTAAGTTTCAACTAGGTGGTTTTGAAAGCCTATAAAATATTTTCTGTTGACATTTTTTACTTATTTTTTTTATTATCAACTATTTAGTATATGTTTAATCCATGTTTTAAGTTTCATTCATACTGGTCATATGGATTATGTTTTATAGACGTTCAAAGTCACATAGTTGAAACATTTTTAAGTTTCAACTAGGTGGTTTTGAAAGCCTATAAAATATTTTCTGTCGACATTTTTTACTTTTTTTTATTATTTTCATCTATTTAGTATATGTTTAATCCATGTTTTAAGTTTCATTCATACTGGTCATATGGATTATGTTTTATAGACGTTCAAAGTCACATAGTTGAAACATTTTTAAGTTACAAATAGGTGGTTTTGAAAGCCTATAAAATATTTTCTGTCAACATTTTTTACGTAATTTTTTTATTTTCATCTATTTATTATATGTTTAATCCATGTTTTAAGTTTCATTCATACTGGTCATATGGATTATGTTTTATAGACGTTCAAAGGCACGTAGTTGAAACATTTTTATGTTTCAACTAGGTGGTTTTGAAAGCCTATAAAATATTTTCTGTCGACATTTTTTATGTTTTTTCCCATCTATTTATATATTTTTAATCAATTTTTTATGTTTCATTCATATTGGTCATATAGATAATCTTTTATAGCGTTCAAAGTCACATAGTGGAAACATTTTTAAGTTACAACTAGGTGGTTTTGAAAGCCTATCAAATATTTTCTATTGACATCTTTTACGTAATTTTTTTATTTTCATCTATTTAGTATATTTTTAAAACATGTTTTAAGTTTCATTCATATTGGTCATTTAGATTATATTTTATAGGCTTTCAAAGTCACATACTTGAAACATTTTTAAGTTTCAAGTAGGTGGTATTGAAAGACTATATGTTTAACAATATTTCAATTTTTTTTATAAATAATTACCTATAACTACATAAATATATATATGTAAAAATATATAATTATAAATATACAAGTATAAATATAATTACAATATAATTCTAAATATAATTATAAATATAATTCTCCACACACACACATACTTACATATATATATATATATTTATATATGAATATTAAATATATTTATGAATAAATTTTAAATATATATGTAACAATATTTTCATAACTATATATTTTAAATATATTCATATTCATATAATTATAAATATTTATATATAAAGATTAGTTTATAATTATATAATTACAAATATTTTTTTTATTTAAAAAATATATATAAATAGATTTATATTTATAAATATTTATTTTTAATTATATATATACGTAATTATATTTCTCCACACACATATAATTATATATATACATAAATATAATTTCATTATTATATAATTATAAATATAATAATAAATAATTTATCATTTTTAAATACATATTTATAAGATTATTTTTAAAATTTTATTTATTTATTTTGAAATTATTTATTAAAAAGAGATGAGGTTGAAAAAAAATTAAAACAACAAAAAAAGAAAACAAAACCATAAAAAAAGGGTGGCAAAGCGCCACTTGAAGTGGCGCTCAACAAACCCATAATCCTAAATATATTAAACCTAGACCCATTTAAATAAATAAAAAAAACCCTCCGAACCAAATTTTCCCATATAACCCTCACTCCCTTTCCATGGGTTATAAATTATATAATAATCTTATTTTTAAGAGATTTTAAAACGTCGCGATTTTGAAGTGAAACCCATTCCTTTTATTCTATATGGGTTATTTATGAAATGTTTGATTATGATCTATGTGGATCACATGGAATTAAAGACATATTAAGGGTTCACCCTGATAGCTCTCAAATGCATTGTGTAATGATTTAATCTCTAGAGATGACAAGTTTCACGATACCTTGGTGAATAACCTTGGTAATTTTTATGACACCTTGGGGATGGACCTTGGTGATATGTTCATGAATTTTAAAATGAAATGTTGTATCCACATATTCAAGTTATGTATCAAGTTCTTTTCATTATGATATGCCTATAATTCCATTTCTCATATCTTTATTCAAGTTCTTATTGATATCGCAAGTACACTGATTCCCTTGTTTACCCTTACTTGGCCTTCTGATCACCCTTTCCTTTGATGTATGTCTCCAGGATATGAAAGGCAGTAATTTTACTTAGGATGATCTTGTGATGAAGCCTTAAAAGTGGATTAATATAATGTTTTATGTTGTATTCAAGTTTTATTGTTCCTGATTTCCAAGACACTAGACTTTAAAGATCCTCTGTATATAAAATGCAATTAAAAGTTATATATTAAAAAGGCCGGATTCCACAGTTGGTATAAAAGGATTCTTTAGTTATTTATGGAAATTAGGATATGAAAACTTTATGAATAACCCTATATAAAAGTTTAAATATATGGAAAACTTCCTGGTATTTTGGTGAGTTTTGAGTAAGTGGTTTATCAAACAAATACATCCCTGTCTGGATACGAGCAGGTAGAGGCGGCTCTGGAAAAGATGTACATAGGGGTAAAACCTAAAAACACCACTTTGAGCTAGAATCGAATCAGAACTGGTGCATGATAACGGGTCTTGCTGCACTCTTGGTTACGACACTCCCAGGGGATATGTTTGGTTAATCATAATATTTTTATGAGTCATTATGAAGGAATTATAGAGAAATATAATTGTTTTAGCATGATGTTTTAAGACGTAGAATCCTTTATAGTTAAAATATTCATAAATGAAACAAGTTTCTCACTAAGATTTTATTCTTTTTGAAAATGGTGGGAAATAGGAGGAACCGTGCAAATGGTGACCGCAATGGACAATGCACTGACGGCCCTCCGATGGAAGCCGGAATGGAAACATTCATGTGAATGATGAACCAACTGACTCAAGTTATGAGTAATAACTTGAATCAAGCTGAGAGGCCAATCTCACCATGAAGGGAACAACATTCTATTGAGTTATTTATGCGCCAACGACCACCAACCTTCAGTGGATCGACTGACCCATTGATTGTTGAGCAATGGATCAGCTCTATAGAGAAGATATTTTTTGTGCTACATTGTTCAGACAAAGAGAATGTCACCCTGGCTGTCTATCGCTTAGAGGGAGAAGCTGATCAGTGGTGGGAACTGATCAAAAAACACGAGGCAAAGAGTGGAAGTTGAAGCTATTGAGTGGGAAGAGTTCAGAGGGATCTTTTTTAGTAAGTATTTCCCTCCTTCCATTAAGAAAAGAATGGAGAAGGAGTTTCTCAAACTGAAGCAGAAGGAGAATGAATATGTGGGAAGATATGAGATGAACTTCACAAGGATTTCATGATATACCTCTATCTTTGTCATGGATCCAAACAGTAAGGTTGATATATTCTTCGGTGTACTGAGACCTCATCTGTGGAAGAATCTAGACAACCAAGATTATGATAGATACGAGAAGATCATGCAGAGTGCAATTAAAGTCAAGCTAGAGTTTGGTGAGACACTGTGGTCTCATAAATACAACGATAAGAAGAGATCTATAGAGACCAGATTAGGGAGGAATTTTGATCAGGGAAGAGTAGGAAAGAAAGTGCAAATTCCCATGTGTAATAAATATGGGAAGAAGTATTCAGGGAACTACCTGCTCAGGAGTGGGAATTTCTACAAGTGTGGCAGAGATGGCCACATTTCAAGGAATTTTCATGGTGAGGTGAAACCTCAACTTCCAAACACAAATGACAAGGGGAAGATGGTGCAAGCCCTACCTAATGTCCAGTGATTCAAGTGTGTACAACATGGGCACTTTTCCAATCACTATCCAAATCCAAGGCCAGTGGAGGGGAACCACCATCAGCCTCAGCAAAGGATAAGGTATCAAGACCATGCTTTTTCTATCGTGACATCTGAAGTCGATGCTCTGAATGATGTGGTAGCAGGTACACTTGTTGTCCTCTCAAATCTAGAAAGTACTTTGTTTGATTCTGGTTCTACGCATTCCTTTATTTCCTCCAAGTTTGCAAGGAATTTAGAATCAACCCCTGAATTGCTAAAAGTAGAGTTGTCAGTCAAGACTTTTGGTGGGACTATACAAGCATCGTAAGTTTTTAGAAACTCTAGTATTTACTTTAGTGAGAACAATCTTATCGCAAATCTAGTAGTCATTCCCATGTTGGAATTTGACATTATACTTGGGATGGACTGGCTCTCAAAGTATAAAGCTAAGATAAATTGCAGAAGCATGGAAATATCATTAGTCTTGGATGGAAAACCTAAATTTATCTTCCAAGGAGAGATATCTCAACCTCATCTTTGTCTAAAACAACCCTCTGTATCCTTCTTTATGGAGTTGATCGGTGAAGAAGAATAAGGAGATGAGAGTTTATTGATAGAAAATGTCCCCATCGTCCAGGAATATGTCGATGTATTTCCGGAGGATTTTCCTGGACCTCTCCCAGAAAGAGAGGTAGAGTTCTCCATCAAACTCGTACCTAGATCTCATCCGATATCAAAGACCCCGTATAGTATGGAAAATGTGGAGTTGGAGGAATTAAAGAAACAACTCCAAGATCTTTCGGAGAAGGGGGTTATCTGACCAAGTGTGTCTCCTTGGGGAGCACCTTTTCTCTTTGTGAAGAAGAAGGATGAATCGATGCGGCTATGCATTGATTATATTGAACTGAATGGGATCACAATGAAGAACAAATACCCTCTCCCAAGAATTGATGACTTATTTGACCAACTTCGTGGGGCTCAATTATTCTCTAAGATTGATCTTCGATCTGGTTATCATAAATTGAGGGTGAAGAAAGACGATATTCCAAAAACTGGCTTCCGATCAAGATATGGGCATTATGAGTTTGTTTTTATGCCCTTCATACTGACTAATGAATGCGCTATTTTTATGGATTTGATGAATAGAGTCTTTAAGGACTTTCTTGATAACTTTGTGGTAGTATTTATTGATGATATTATGATATATTCCAAAAGTCGCGAGGAGAGTGAAGATCATCTAAGGGTTATTTTGCAAACTCTGTGGAAGGATAGGCTTTTTTGAAAGTTTAGTAAATGTGATTTATGGTTACAACAGGTCACTTTCTTGGGGAACATTGTAACTAATGAAGGAATCACAGTTGACCCAGCAAGGACAAAATTTGTAGAGGAGTGGCCTCAACCTACAAAAATAACTGAGATTCGTAGTTTTCTTGGATTAGCAGGATATTATAGGAGGTTTGTGAAAAAATTTTCATGAATTTCTAATCCATTAACCAAGTTAACTCGAAAAGGGGTCAAGTTCATCTGGACAAAGGAGTGTGAGGAAAGTTTCCAAGAGATGAAGAAGATATTGGTTACTGCACCTGTGTTAACTCTGACCTCAAATAGAGAAGGATTCATTATTTTTAGTGATGCATCTCTAAAAGGGATTGGGTGCATCCTCATGCAAAATGAAAAGGTCATGCATCTCGATAGTTGAAGATTCATGAGCAAAATTATCCTACGCATGATCTGGAGCTGGTTACAGTCATTTTTCCTCTGAAGATATGGAGGCACTATCTTTATGGGGTGAAATGTGATATATACACAGACCATCAAAGTTTGAAGTATATTTTCACACAAATGGAATTGAACATGAGACAAAGGAGATGGTTGGAACTTCTTAAAGACTATGATTGTTTAATTAATTATCACCCTAGAAGAGAAAACAAAGTTGCTGATGCATTAAGTAGGAAAGACCCAAATGTTCTTTCCATGATGAGGATTCAAAAAGATCCTTTTATCAATGACCTAGTAAAGCTAAACATAGGAATTATAAGGAAAGTTATATCATCAACCCTAACCCAAATGATTTCTCAACCATCATTACTAGAGAATATCAAGAAGGCTCAAAAAGAAGATCCATTGTTACAAGAGAAGTTTGCGGCTGTAAAGGATGGAAATTTTTCTGAGTTCAATATTGATCAATAAAGAGTAATGAGATTTTGTACAAGACTATGTGTCCCATCTATTCCGAAAATAAAGAAGGAGCTGATGGATAAATCTCATAGCTCTACTTTCTCTATACATCCTGGAAGCACGAAAATGTATAGGGACCTTTGTGATCATTATTAGTGGGATAATAAGAAAAGATAGATTGATGAATACACTTCAAGGTGCCTAGTATGTTAGCAAATAAAGGGAGAGCGACCTAAAGAGGTATTGCAACCACTACCCATACCAGTATGGAAGTGGGACAATATCACTATGGACTTCGTCACTGGTCTTCCAAGAACATCCAAAGGAAACAATGCGATATGGGTTATTGTGGATCGTCTCTGCAAGACTTCCCATTTAACTCTATCCGGGAAGATTTATCTCTTGATCAACTTTCTAGGATTTACGTGAAAGAAGTGGTAAGGATGCATGGAGTCCCACTTACTATCGTAACTGATCGTGATCCAAGGTTCACATCAAAATTCTGGAGAATTCTTCAACAAGCTCTGAGCACTGAATTGAATTTCAGTACGGCCAATCACCCCCAAACTGATGGCCAATCTGAAAGGACTATTCAAACACTCGAGGACATGCTAAGAACATGCTCAATAAAATTTAAGTGTGTATGGGATCAACATATCCCTTTAGTTGAGTTCTCTTACAACAACAGCTTCCACTCGAGCATTCAAATGGCACCCTATGAAGCTCTATATGGGAAGCGAGGTAGAAATCCTACTTTTTGGGATAAATCTGGTGAGAGAAATCTTCTTGGGCCTGATCTTGTGCAAGAGATGACAGAAAAGGTCCATGACATCCAACAACACATTAAGGCTGCTCAGAGTCAGCAAAAGAGCTATGCCGAAAACCATCTAAGAGACTTGGAGTTTGATGTCGGTGATAAGGTCTTTCTTCGAATTTCACCTTGGAAGAGAGTCATGAGGTTTGGGTAGAAAGGGAAGCTCATCCCTAGGTACATTGGCCCCTATGAAATCCTTGATCGCGTGGGAGCAGTGGCCTATCGTCTTGTACTTCCTCCAAATCTAGCACAAGTTCATGATGTCTTCCACGTATCCCTCTTGAGGAAGTAAATACCTGACCCTTCACATGTACTAAACCCAGAGGTGGTACAACTGAAACATGAACTCTCTTATGAGGAGCAGCCGGTGGAGATCTTGGATCATAGAGACAAGGTTTTACGCAACAAGACTACCCACCTTGTTATGGTGTTATGGAGAAACCATAAATATGAAGAAGCCACGTGGGAACCAGAGGAGTCTATAAGGCAGATGTACCCACACCTTTTCTCCTCTGAGGGTACGAGTTAATAATTTTGGGGATGAAATTTCTTAAGGGGGGAAGAATGTAACGACCCGGAATTTTGAATGAATTTTTGTTTCCTAATTTTGTGTGTTATTTTAGTTTATACTCAACAAAACTATATTCTTTAATTAATGATATGAGTATAATTAAAATGAGACCGTTGGGTTTCGACTGTTATATGACCGTTGGTCAATATGACCGTTGGAAACTATATGTTGCAATCGTTTTCTATAAATACAAGTGATCTTGCTTAATTAATACAGAAAGAAGATTCGATGGCCTCATCGAGTAGTCTCGGGCTGATCAAATCTCATCTGACAAAACTTGGAAAGGAGGTAGCACCACTGGCCTTTTATCTGGACCAAACCCAAGACGAACTTCATCGTGTGAAGCTGGAGTGGAATCGCCTTCGGGAGAAGTTCATGCTTATAGAAATCACTATTCGGGCAATGTTGGCCGAGGCACCCTCAGATTCTCTCACCTTACCACACCTTACACTTAGGTCATATGCTGGGGTTATAAGGGGCTATGTAATGAGACCGTGGATACTATGTGTAATCCTTTGAGATAAATAAAATTACGATTTCTTCCTATGGTGATGTTTGTGTTTTTTTTCAGATATTCGAATAAATATAGGGTGTATATTGATGAATTTTGGAAAAGGTGATATTTTAAAATATTTATGTAAAACATAAATAATTAATGATGTGTAAAGATTTTCAAAAAATGGTCTTCTGGAAATGTGTTCAGTAAGAAATTTAGAATCTAATAAGATCAACTTAATTTTTTGTGAATAGTAAAGTATGAATAGTGATTTTACGCTTAGAATTAGTAATGTGACCAAATGGATTAGTAATCTCACTTAAAGAAAGTATTAAAATAATTTAGGCACCTTGATTAAGTAATGAGATTCAATAAAATAGGTAAATAACTGTTTCAGAAATTATTAGTCAAGTATTAGTTTTTTCGAGTAAATAGTGTTTTTTAATTAAAAATTAAATTAAAAATATTTAGTAAATTATTTTTATAAAATGTATTTCATTTTTGAATTCAGAGCATTGAAATTAGTTTAAGGTGATTTTTGGGGATTTTTCTGAAAAAAATGAATTTTTGGTAGATAGTGAAAATACAGTTTTTAGTTTCGTGTGTTTAATGACATCATTAAGGATGTAATAATTATTTAATCATTATGGTAGACTTATGAATAGTAAGATAAGGTATGAGGTGTCCCATGTGGCCAATACCACGAGAAAATACCATGGGAAAGCCCATGGTTTTGCCAATACCACCGATGAGGTGTCCCTCGGCCATTAATGATTTATCCCCTCACTTATCCAATAAATACCAAGACTTTCCCTCATTATTTTCATTTCCAAATCCTCATAAACGAAGTTATGGTCTCCTTACCTCCCAAGGAGTCCTCCCAAGGCACCCTCAAGCCTCCGAAGGTTCCAACCTTCAAGCTTTCGGAGTTACTCTTCAAGGTAAGGGATTCTTTCGCCCTCCTCTTTTAAGTCATGAATTCCTTTATGTTGTGTATTATATTTTCCATCTATTTATGTTGTGGGTATGTTCTTATATGTTATTATTACTTCCCATTTCATGTAAAAATGATGAGAGACCCTTTCTTCTCTCATCAATTTGTTTTTTGAATTTTTATGTGATGTCGTTAGGGTACCGAATTTCTCGTAAAAGAAATCACATCTTCTCTTTTATTTCATGTTTCCTTTTCATTCAGTATGTCATTAAAATATCCATACCATGATATTATTCAGTACCCATACTGTATTATGAATTATTTATGAGTGGGTGAACTTTTTCCCCCTTGTTTTCAATGTTTTCTAAAACCATGTTATATAGATGTTATGCTGTAGAAATTTCATCTCAAAATTTCAATCTCTTTCTCTCATGAAATCCCATTGTTTTTTATGTGAATACCCAAAACTATTTCATTTCTATGAGTTTTCATAAATATATAAAGATGATATATTTGATTCTGGAATTGACATAAATATAACCCTCACTCCCTTTCCATGGGATATAAATGATATAATGATCTTATTTTTAAGAGCATTTAAAACATCACAATTTTGAAGTAAAACCCATTCCTTTTATTCTCTATGGGTTATTTATGAAATTTTTGATTATGATCTATGTGGATCACATGTAAGTAAAGACATATTATGGGTGAGCCCTGATATCACTCCAATACATTGGGAAAATATTGAATCTCTAGAGATGATAAGTTTCACGATACCTTGGTGAATAACATTGGTAATTTTTATGACACCTTGGGGATGGACCTTGGTGATATATTCATTAATGTATAAATGAAATGTTGTAGCCACATATTCAAGTGAAATTTCAATTTATTTTCATTATTATATGCCTATACTTCCATTTCTCATATCTTTATTCAAGTTCTTATTGATATCACAAGCACACTGATTCCCTTGTTTACCCTTACTAGGCCTTCTGCTCACCCTTTCCTTTGATGTATGTCTCCAGAATATGAAAGGAAGTAATTGTACTTAGGATTATCTTGTGATGATGCCTTGAAAGTGTGTTAAAAGAATGTTTTATATTGTATTCAAGTTTTATTGTTCCTAATTTCCAAGACACTAGACTTTAAAGATCCGATGTATGTAAAATGTAATTAAAAGTTATGTATTAAAAAGGCAGGATGCCATACATATATTGATTATCAAATAACAATATACATCAGATTGGTGAGCATGAATGTGGATACGGCTCTTGATCTTCTCAATGTTGTCGTCCAGTCTCTCCCGATGTTCTTGAAGTGTTAGTGTGTGTATGTTCTTGAGAAGGTGAGCATTAGATAGATAAGAATTCTCTAGTGGGTTCATGGTCACATCCACATGAATTATTTCATTACTGACTATGATGATTATTATTGTGATTTTCAAGGCTATTTCCAAGGAAAATTTCATGTTGTACGACATCTCTGAGATATTCAATTGTAAGTCTTTGGGTACTGCATACATCATGTTCATTTGAAGGACCATGATAGATTGGCTTCCAAACCTTGGTATGTTGACCAATACACATTTTGTGTATAGTGGCAGATCTGCAATGGTATATTTTCTCATTATGCTTAGTAGAAGAATGTTAAATGGGTCTGGTCATCCAGACTTGGAATGTGTTGGGTCCAAATAATCAATCAGGCCACGTTGTCTTCCAATTTGAGCCCTATAATGGAATTATCTAAGTTGTGTGGATTGATTTTAATGAGTTTTATTTAGTAATAAAATAGGTACCCCAAATTTATCCTACACATCTACCTTGAAATACGCAATAACTTCATCGATGTTGTCACCAATCTTGTACTGGAATTTGGTGGTTACTTTTATGATTTATAAGAGATCTATTTCTTGTGAGTCCATTAAAGTTACAAAAAAAATATTTTGCTCTGTATTTGTTTCGAGTATAACCACTACAAATTGTTTTATAAATATATGGTTTTATCTCTATGTAACATAGAATAATATAACCGATCTATGTAGCACAAGGCTGAGTTATTCCTAGAACCTAAACTAACCATGCACCTCTGGAGACCATTCATGTGATTCTAAAAGGCGATGCATGTGGTAGTTTTACCATAAATCACTTGTTTGTTAATTGTCACCTTATTTATTCCCCTCTCAATCATCCTTAAATATATGTGTGTGCATGTGCGCGCTCATGAAAGATGTTTTTTTAACGCAATAAGTCATAGTTATATTGGTTTTTGGGATAACAAAGTTGGGGAAGAATTAAGTCTTCATTAGCAAACATGTGATCCCGGGTAAGACTACTTTGCATGACACCTTTCTAAATTTCATGTAAAGGCTCTGGTGATGCATGGAATGTGTGGGTGATGAGCGAAAAGTGCTAGACTTCTAAGGTGATATTCCCAATTGATTGGATAATTTCATGTATGATAGGGTTGATGTGGATTATCATTACCTTTCTAGCAATGTCCGTGCAAAAAAGTGAGCAACATTAAGTTATTAGGTTATTTCAGGGATGCTTGTGGTGACTATTGGTGTGACTATTGTTCTGATTTTCTAGGTTATTTAAAAATAATATCATGCTCTTGTATGAAATCTCTGAGGCATTCAATGCTAAATCTTTGGGGACTGCATGCATCATGTTCATTTCAAAAGAAAATGGTAGATTGAATTTTAAACCATGGTATGTTCCCCCGTACTGTCTTGGACTGGGAAGGGTCTAAATAATCAATCAGGTCAGGTTGGGATACAGATTTGGGCCCTATAAGTGAATTATGTAATATGTGTAGCTTGATTTTAATGAGTTTTCTTTACTAATGAAACAGTTACTTCATCTTCATCTGATGAATCCTCCTTGCAATAGACAACCACTTCATCAATATTCTCACCAAACTTGTACTTGAAATTGGTCGTTATTTTTATGATGTATAGTACTTCATTTGCTTTTGAGTTCACAAAAAGTACAATTCAACTATTTTCTTCTGTATTTGTTTTGAGTACAATCACTATGAATGATTTTATAAATATATGGTTTTCTCCCCATCTATAAAAGAATAAGAAAACCAGTCTATGAAGCTCATGGTCGATTTATTCCTGGCACCTATACTTAACATACACCTCTAGAGACCTTTCACACGATTCTGAAAGGTGAAGCATGAGGTAGTTTTGCGATAAATAAATTGTTTGTTAATGAAAACCGTGTTATTTCCATACTCAGTCATCCTCAAATATGTGTATATGTGGGTGTGTTTACATGCATGCCCATGAAGGATGATTTTTTAATGGAACAAACCATAATTGTGTAGGTTGTTCAACATTGTTGGGGAAGAATTAACACATCATTAGAAAACATGTGGTCATGGGTAAAACTTCTTTGCATGTTACCTTTCTGAATTTCACCGAAAGGATCTAACGATGCATTGAAAGTGTCGGTGATGAGGAAAAAGTGCTTGACTTTTGAGTTGGTATTGCCAATTGATTGGATAATTTCATGTCAGATAGGGTTGGGGTGGATTATCTTGATCATGTTGTAAAGGGTTCTGGAAATGTTAGTGCCTAAAAGTGTGAAAAAATTTCAGTAATAATATTATAAAAAGATTTTGAAGTCTTATTCTGATAGACTATAGTAGAGAGAAAGAGTATTTTCAAAGAATTACTAGAGGATGCTTCAATAAAATAACAGGTCTAAGTACTTCAGTTGTACTAACGGTGTTCTGTTACAAGGACCTGCTGTGGATTCTTCTCCTGGAAGACTTCTCTCTCCCAAGACTAGGCTAAGAGCCTACCAACTAGAATATCCAGAATGTCATCCCTGGACTCCCTCACCTCTATCTATAACCCATCCAAACCAAACAACAAAGTAACTGACCAACTAAATAACAAACTAAAATCCAAATTACAATGTTACCCCTAACTGTTATGAACCCCACCCCTCCTTTGGTAAGTGTACAGCACAGGCGGTCGGGATTGATTTCCCAATCGGCTGTTCCCCTGCCTACTGCAAGAAGATACCTTCCCATGTACAGCTCTATCAATACATCCTCCTTGAAAATTCACCTTGTCCCCAAGGTTAAAATTAAAAAAGTGAACTTGTATTACCTTTGTGTCCTCCCAAGTAGCCTCGTCTTCAGATCGGTCATGCCATTTGATAAGATATTGTAGTGTTTTCCCCTGAATTCTTTCTGCAAAAACTACCCCTGGATAATCTTCTTTTTCAATAAAATTAGCAGGAATAATTTTTTCTGCAGGTTGGGCACCTCTGGAAGCCTTCAATTTAGACACATGAAATACTGGATGTAATCTTGTATTAGATGGAATTTTGAGCCTGTAAGCAACTAAACCAACACGTCCCTCCACTTCATAAGGTCCATAATACCTGGAATCAAGTTTCGAGTTAATTCTAGATTTTTTCCCAAGCTTATTTGGTCTGAGATTAACCCATAACAAATCACCAACATTAAATTCCACCTCCCTACGATGCTGGTTGGCATATTTGACCATAAGATGTTTTGCATGCTGGAGGTTTTCTCAGAGTTGCTTTAAAGCCTCATCTTGGTCAACTAGCACTGTAGGAAGTGCCTCAACTGCTACCTCACCTCTAGCATAGTGAACAATATATGGTGGTTTACGTCCATAGATAATCTTAAAGGGTTTCTTCCTTGTAGATGTAATAAAATAAGTGTTTTAATAGTACTCAACCCAAGGCAACCACATTACCCATTGCTTAGGATGGCCCGATGAGAAACCCCTCAAATAAGTCTCTAAGCACCGATTCACAACCTCTGTCTAACCATCAGACTGATGGTGATATGATGAACTCATCTTTAAAAGAGTTCCTTTTAGCTTAAAGAGTTCCTTCCAAAATAAACTAGTAAACAATGTATCTCTATCCTTGATTATTTATTTGGGTACACCATGTATACGTACCACTTCCTTAATAAACACTTTGACAACCATCTTTGCAGTATATTGGTACTTTAAAGGAATAAAGTGAGCATATTTGCTGAATCTGTCTACCACTACTAGAATTACCTCATATCCTTGTGATTTTGGAAGCCCAGACAAGAAATCCATAGATATCTCTTCCCAAACCAAATAAATTATTGGAAGATGTCGTAACAGACCTACTGGACTAAACGTCTCATACTTATTTTTCTGGAATACACTACAATATTTGACATACTACTGTAATTTTGGAGTCATTCTAGCCCAAAACCCTCCATTATCCAATCGTTTATAAGTTTTTAGATAGCCCAAATGTCCTCCTGTAGGCGATGAATGATAATACTGCAGTAATTTTGGAATTAAAATCGATTTTTGGGACAATACTAATCTATTTTTGTAAAATAACTAACCATCCCGAAAAGTGTAGTCTGGCCTAGCTGCCTTGTTTTGTTTTAGGGTATCGATTATCTCTCTCAAACTTTTATCTTGAAGAATCTCTTCCTTGACCAGATGTATATCTTCCCAACAAGGTTGAGAAACATCCATAGCCATGTTCTCTCCAACTTCATCCCTTGATAAAGCATCTGCTACTTTATTCAGTCGTCCTAGTTTGTAAATAACCTGAAAGTCATATCCTAACAGTTTTTCATGCCAACACTACAGTTCCATTGATATTATCCTATGATTTGACAAATACTTGATACTACGATGATCAATATAAACTTTAAATTGTCACCCCATGAGGTACTGCTTCCAATGATGAATTGACAGCACGAACTCCATAAGTTCTTTTTCGTAATCAGATTTTTCCAAGTTTTCATCAGATGAAGCTTTTCTAAAATAAGCATGTGGTCACCCCAATTGTAATAACACAACCCCTAAACCAGATCCTGAAGCGTCATATTCCACTGCAAAGTCTTTTGAAAAATATATCATTTGAAAAATAGGAGCAGAATTCATATAGTTCTTCAACTTTTAAAATGATCCTTGTGCTTCCGTGGACAACTAGAACCTGCCCTTCTTTGTCAACCTCATCAAAGGATTTTATATTTTTCCATAATCTCTTATAAATTTTTGGTAATAGCCAGTAAGACCCAAAAATCCTCTAACTTCTTTCACATTTTCGGGCACCCTCCACGGTTTAACACCCTCTAGTTTCTTAGGGTCCATGGACACTCCACATTCTGAAATTATATGTCCCAAGTATTCTACTAATTTCTTTCCAAATGAGAAATTCTTTTCATTGGAAGTCAAAGCATTCTCCTTCTTATACTGTAATACGAAACAAAATTTTTCCAGGTGTTCTTCCCACTCTTCTCTATAAATCAGTATATCATCAAAGAATACCAATACCCCTTGACGCAACAATAGTTAGAGGTGAGCTGCTTCCTGATCCACACACAGATCGTAGGAAATATATGACTATTCGATCTTCAAACTGCGATCTGCGCCAAGCACATCACTGGTGATCACCTTCCAGAGAAGAGTGGAGGAACCCTGCCACCTCGGTCTCCTTATGTGTGATCCTCTTGTCGTGAGAACTTCCTATGTGCAGCCTACATAAGTGAAAAACACTTGTGTTGGGGTCATAAAAAAAATGAAAAAAATAAAAATTCAAAGGAAAAAGAAGCGAGACATGTGTGTGCCCGCCTCCTACATGTTTCCATTAGTGAAATTAATTTAATGAATTATTAATTATATAATTTTTTAAAATTTATGGGCCTTAATTAATTTTAGAAAATTGTTTTTTTAGAATGATTAATTTGGTTATTTAGTTGTCCAAAAAATTGGTTGTTAGTAGATAAAAATCAAACACACATTTTCTAAACTGATGTTTAATATATATTTTGTTATTGGTAAAAAAGGTCTTGGATATTTGTAAAAATGTTTCCAGGTCATTGTGCAGCTTGCGGGCATCTCCCTTGCAGGCATATCCAAAGAAGCTGTGATTCTCATTGCATTTTTCCCTATTTCCCTCACAATGATAAAAAATGATTTGATTACATTCATTGAATCTTAGGTGATAGAAATGTTTGAAATACATTGAGGATATTATTATAAACCATCAAATAATTCACCAGTCATATACCATTAAAGTTTTGTATGTAGAAAATCATGGTGCACTTTAGAGTGGAAGCGACAGAAAGTACGTATTATGAGGCAGTGTGTCAGATCAATGATCTAGTCTACGTCTGTTTCTCCTGTAACACCCCAAGGTTTTGAAAATAAATATATAATTCAATTTTATAATCTAGCCATTAAACACAACTTTTCCTCTTCTATGTTTTGAATTTTGAAAAATGGTCATCCAGAGTTGTGTTCAGTAAGTCATACGGAGTCTGATAGAACAAACAAGATTTTTGGTGAATAGTAACATACCCTTATGAATAGTATTATGAGTAGTAATATGACCCTTATTAATAGTAAATAATATTATTATTTTATTTTCTTAAGGTAATATGATAATGGGATCTTAATTAATTTTTCAATGTCATATAAAACTAATTGCACTTCAAGATTGTTATTTTTCGAATTAACTATGTCCTTATTTAAAAATTAAATTAATAATATTTAGAAAATTATTTTTGAAAAATGGACTTCACTTTTGAATTCTACATGTCGAAAAATGGTAGGGGTGAATTTTTGGGATTTTTCTGAGATTCTAGAATTTTTGATGAATAGTGAAATACGATAAAATACCGTATGTACAAATTATCAGATAAATACACTATTCATTACATCACAAGTGATGCAAGGCCACTTGGTTCGAACTCACATGAAAATATTACTATTTGTGGTCACATGAAACCACACTATTGGGTTTCTTGAGGGAAATAATAAAATAATGAATTAAATATTCAAAATTTACTCCTCTCCTCCACTATAAATACCCCTCACCACTCCCTCTTCTCTTCACTACTCTAAGCCTTGAAGCTCCTCAAAGTTCTGCCCAATTACCCTTCCCTAGTCTCTCCCCACGTCCAAGAAGCTTTTGGTATTTCCAAAAGACCAAAAACCCTTCCCTTAAGGAGTTTCTCAAGGAGGTTATTTCAATAGGTAAAGTACCCTTCTTTTTCATTTGGTTTCATTTCAATTTATCTTATTTTGTTATCCTCTCCTCACCCCATCTTTCAAAATGATCATGATAACTCCAGTAACATTGATATATTGGATTTATATCATTTTAATGGAAGAACCATCATAAATATTCATACTCCCTCCCTTTTATTTTATAAACGAAATCGACATCCATGAGGTTCCGATTTATAACCTTCGTGGACGACGAAGTTTCGTTCTTCAATTTCTTATTAATTACTGGTCATGAAACCATATTCATGGTTGAAACAGACTATAATATATGTTTTATAACCTAATTAATATTCAGGAACCAGAATATGTACATATAATTAAGTTATACGACAAAACTAGTTCATAATATTCCAAATACCGCCAAATAATCAAAGTGGTTGTCATCTAATGATTCATCCTCATTCCAAGTAAACAAATGATAGAAATGGAAATTAAAAATTCTGTATGTTCATAAATAATATTTAATTTCAATTATGGAGATTTACATCAATTCTACTTCATTACTTAAAATCAAGTGAACCGAATATGAAAATAAAGGAAACAACACTCCAGAACGACGGAATTCAATACAATAACTTGTCAATAAAGGCAAAAATGAACTAACCAGAATTATGGTAAAATAAATACATGTATAATAGGTTATTAAATAATTTATTAACAAGTATAATTTCATATTTCAGGAGCTTAAGTACAATAGCGGAACACGTTTGGAGTTATGGTAAGGGTTTTTCTACCCGAACTTCCATTTTCATTCAGGATACTTTTATTGTCTAATTAACTCGATGTAATTATTATATATTGTTATGTACTCATCATATGTTCTGTGTGAGTATCATATATATGATTAAAAATCAGAATCCTTCTTTGTTTTTTGGATAGTTACATGTTTTAAAAGAAGCTCTCAAAACTGTTTCCAAAAATACAAGCTCGATACAAGGATATTTCTTAAATTCATATCTATTTTCAAGGGAAATATATAATATGTTTTTAGAATGCATTATTATTCTAAAAACAAAAGTTTTATTATGAAAATACTATCTTACTTTACTTCTGGTTTTATACAAAGATTTTTCCAAAAGAACTATTCTTTTCAAAAAAAAAAAGAGTATTCATCTCTAGATTTGATTAATGATTTTATAAGGGTGTTTTTGTCTAATTCAACGCTCTTGTTGATTCCATGGTATTACTGGGTTTAATAATTTATGAAGTCATCTACCATATTTTATTTAATGGTTTATGACTAACTCTATTGTAGATGATCTATCCTAAAACCATTCACCATATGATTCTAAATGGTTAGTGTTTATGTTCAATAATTGGGGAATGTTTGTTACATTTCATATGATAGTTTCAATATGAATGTATATGTTGTTTATGTTTATCCCCACTCATATGATGAATTTATTGGACTTATTATGTGATGGGTGGGGCCCGATATATCCTCTCGATGCATCGGTAGGTCTCATGAGACAAATAGACGTGGAATTGGCTGAGGCCTTTCCCAATGTGATATGGATTTTGGCCGAGGCCTTAATAACTTGATGTCTTGGCCGAGGCCATGAAAAAATGATTCAGATTGTCTGGAATATGCACTTCCCTCATTATGAAGCTAGTAATTTAAAGTTCATGTGGTTATTCGACTAGTAGAATACCCATGATTATGTTTTATTATGGCATTATTTACTCAGCTCATTTTCCTGCCACAATGTGTTCAAGTTTATTATTAAAGGCATGTGTTTTCAATTATTCACCATATCTAATGTTTTTATTATCTTCGGCTATATTTCGTACTCTTACTAAGAATTTGAGCTCACCCCTTTATTATGTTTCATTTTCTCAGGACATGAGGAAGTAATTTATGAATGACTTGCAAGCATAATCTAAGAGACGAGATGTTTCTAGTGGAATAAAATAGTGTTTTGTTTCCCTTTATGTTGTAATGATAAATTAATGTATGTATCTTGTTTCCAATAATACTAAACCACTCGGTCCTTCAGGATTCATTTTCCTTGTACGTATGCCAATGTAATCAAATAAGGCACCGAATCTGGGAAACTGGGGTCGGGTCCTTACATCACCACCATCAAGTCACTGCTTCAGAAGATCCAGAGTGTAGACATGGAGATCACCAAATCCTAAGACCATCTAGCCATCCTATCCATGAAACCCTCTATCCCTCATCCCTCTACCTACTCTCGCTTCCTACACCCATAGGTATTGTGAGTTGTCAGGGGATAGATACTGAACCCTGGAGCTGGCCATGCACTAAAGGTCGTGCCATTTGTCTGGTCGTTGGGTGGAATGTCTTACATAAATATAATAATACAATAGTTATGAAAATGGAAATAGATATGTGATAAATATGTGAATGGAATATCAGTGATGTTGATGTTATTTTCCTTGGAGAGCCAAAAAAATAACATTATAAACGAAACTACACACAACATTTATGAAAGGGATACAAGAAGTAGTGAAGAAATGTATGAAAAATCCTATTGCCTTGGACACTCACCAGACTGCAAATTGGTTTTCCCCAATTGAAAATGCATGTCGAAGTGTTTTATAGACAAAATTCAGATGGTGATATAAATAAACAGCTCATGCTTGCATATAAATATGATATTGGAGACACAGATAGCCAACAAGATATATAAATAAATTTTATATTTGATCTTGGTAAAATGGCATCATCCTCACGCATCTGCTTCAACATCATGACTCACGGCCTAGCTTCCTCTCCCCATGAAACCCTATGTGAAAACCCTAAATAGCTGATTCCTCATGTCCTATACCCACTATTCTCAATTTCCTATTTTTAATTCTTTTATTATTATTACTTTTTTAATTCATGTTTTATCATTTTTTATATTTTTTTTTGGGTTTCACGTTTTCTCTCCCTTTACTTTTTTTACTATTTCTTTTTTGTCATCATTCCAAAGTCATCACCCAATTTTTTTATTCAATATAACATTTCAACTTATCTATATTTTTTTTATCATTTTTTTAAACATTTTACAATTCCAGTAATATTTATACTTAAAAAATCACTTTTTTATTAATATAATTATATATATATATATATATATATGTTTCTTTTTTAATAAGTATAAGTTAGTAATATATATGTATATATATATATATCATTTTAACGTGTTAAATTATATATATATACAATTATTTTATTAGTAAATAAATCAAATAACAATTTTTTAAACCCATATATAATAGTGAATTTTTTGTAGTAAAATAATTATATACATTTATAAATTTTATAAAACTAAAACACTATATATTTTCATATATTTATAAAATATATGTTAATTATATTAATTTTCTAAAGAAAATGTTTCCCCTTAATTATTATTATTAATATTATTATGATTAACAAATTCTATTAAAAAACCTTTTTGATAAAAATAAATTCTATTTTACAAAAATAATAAAAAAAATTATTTTAAAATATTCTTTCATACAAAGAAAACAAATATTTGTTTTTAGAATAAATTTGAAAACTATAAATAATAAGTATAATTAATTATAAGATATAATTAACTGATAATCAAATTAATTAAAACACTTAATTTCAATTTTTATTTTTAAAGAAAATCATCTCAAAAATTTCATTAGTTTGTTTGAATTATAAATTATTCAATTTTATAAAATATTTATTTAATAAATCTTAGTTTTTAATTTCTAGGATATTACAATTATCCATCGTTCATGATCATATTTAATATTTTAAGCAAAGAGTGTTGTGTGTCTGTAGTGATGGGACCAAGTTTTCCTTTGTTAGGGAAAGGGAAATCCAAGCAACGTAGGATGGACTCATGCATATGAGGGTCCGGTTGATTACTCCTCAGGTTGATAGCCTAGACCTCAGTGAAGTGGATGTCATGAGTCCACAGTTTCCTATAACAGTGGCAGAGTTGTAGTGGATCCAGTGAAGGTTAAGTCAGTTCTTTCATGGGATCCACCCAAGAGTGTTACTGAGGTGTGGAGTTTCCTTAGTTTGGCAGATTAATATCGGAGGTTTGTACCCAACTTCTCCAAAGATATAGGACCCTTGACGGCTTTGACACGAAAGGGGCATCCTTTCGTGTGGACGAAAAAGTGTCGGCCGTGTTTTTAGGAGTTGAGGTCGAGGTTGAAAAGTGATCCCTTCTTGAGATTTTCATAGGAGCGTGCTGAGTACATTGTGTTTTGCAATGAATTAGGAACCAGGCTTGGTTGTCTCCTAATTAATAGGCAAGCAGTTATTTCCTTAGTGATGTGTTTCTTAAAATAGTTTTCTTTTTGTTCACAACTATTTTTTTCATTAATGTTTTTTTTAAAAACAGGTTAGTATTGGTAAATTTAATAGTTAGAAAGTTGGGGAAGAAGTAAATTTTAGAATTATAATAATTTGAGAAGTTTTAAAACATTAACAATCAATTTAGATTATGATTTATTGATCTTAATGTCCTTAAAATCATGAAAATATAATGATTCATGCTTTGAATTAAAGAAGGGAATCTGATGTGTTTCAGACATAGCGTATCAAACACAACCACATGAGAATAAAAAGTTGTTGGATGGATGGAAGTGTAAATTTGTTAAAAATTATGATTTTTATGATCAGATGATCCATTATATGAACCATCAGATGAAGTTTTTTGGTAGAATGTCTAAGCTTGTGTAATTATTGATTTTACAAAGAATAAGAAGTTGTTTCCCTTACTCTATCCATTGGACGAATCAGAAGAGAATAATTAGATAGTTAAAATCGGTCATAGTAACTGTATAGACCTGATTAGACATTATAGAATTTATGAGGTTAAAAATGGGGATTTTTTGATTCAAGGGATCTGATATAGATTATCAATCAATTTTTTTTAGATATATGGAAGTGTTGTGGTTGCTGAGATCATTCTATTTTGAAAAATATAAAATAAGTAGAAGATTTATCAAACGAGTTATTGATTTCAATTTATTAGATGAGATATTGATGCCAATTTATCATATGAACTATTGATTCTGATCCATCATATGGGATTTTTTTACCAATTTATTGGACATATAATTTTTAAGAATCTCTAAAGTTGTTGCTACCACGTTTCTATAGTTTTGAAAATTAGGGAAAAATGCATTAACTCATGAAATTAGATCTGAATTCCTAAGAAAACACAAAGGGAGAGATTAAGTTTTTAATTAGAGATAGTTATTTGGAAAGATAAAGAGTTAGATCTATTTGAGTTTCTACTAGTCAGATATGGAGTAGGGAATTGAAGCCTTTTGAAGTTATAAAAATATAGTCATCCATTTTCATCCAGCTTGGAGAAACAGACTATGAATATTATTTCTGATTTTTTGAGGGAGTTTTTTATGTTAAATGGGTCAAGATAATTTAAGAGAGGAAGAATAATTTTAGAGTTCTGTAGTTTTAAAACTATTGTTAATTAATTCCCATTTGAAAGTTTTCTACAAAGTTTGTTATGAAAAGAATTGTGTAACGTTTCGACTGGGGTCACCCATGAACCGGTGGCCGGACCTGTCAGAACATGACCTCAAGCGCTCTCCCCGTACGCCAGAGGCTGCTGACTAGCATTGAGGGTCTAAGGATAGTTAGTGGGGAGACTATACCATCTTATCAGAGTTTCACAATGGTATATCAGTGTAGATAAAAAACAATAGCATAAGCAGTAACTCATAATGGAAAACAGCAGAAGACAAATAATACTCATTTTTATAAGAGTTTCCAACACCAAATTATACAGCAGATGCATGCATGACATGCTAATGATACAAAAGTAGAAAATAGTGAACAAAACGGCATGATTTACATTCAAATGTAGAAATAAATAAATAAAGATTCAAATCCCCAAGGGAGATCTCCTCGAGCATCCTGAGCCTTCGCTCGGTCCTCTGATCCTAACGCCCAAGTAAATGCAAACAACATAGTCCTGCAACCAAATAGAGTCTACTTGGGTACCCAGTGCAATGGAGGCCCGAGTAGGGTGTGAGATATAAATATCAGTAGGTCGGGACCACCAGTCTCTACCCCAAATCCAGACATTTAATAAATAATTTAAAACACGTGAATGCATGCATAAAATAAAGTAAGCAGTACAAAGTAACTATATAATCAAGTACCTGCTTCATCCCTCAGATGGTGTCTGAGCCTATACTATTCATTTCTCATGCATACTCAAAAATCATTACATAATCATTTTTCATTTATCAACTACTCAAATATTATTATGAAAGTCTTGAGATTCAGCCTACTCCCGACATCCCCCGTATAAGTCACTGACCACAGATGTTTCTAAAGACCATCTAACTAATCAAAGTAAAGACTGAATCCAAGCTTATGTTTTGACTTGGATAACGCGTCACAAGTTATTCAATTTAATCTTTCATATATCATGTATAAGTCCATCCACTAAAATAGGGATTCTCTCCTATTTCCATCCACTAACAGTGGTTCACCCAAATTCTTAATAAGTCTAAACCCTTTCTCATAATCAATTCTTAAATCATCATGTCACAACAGCCTTCATTAACCATTAAACTCATTTCACGCATGAACAATTGGACCCACAGTCCAATGTTAATTAAGGGGTGTAGAACATCATGTCTATCACCCTCGTGAGTATTCAGAGCATCAATCCATGTCTCACAACCCGTGGGTATTTGGAGCATCAGTCCCTGACCCATAAAATAATATTTTCTTGCAAGATGGATATAGAACGCCATGTCTAGCACCCCGTCAGTATTTGGAGCATCAGTCCATGTATCACAACCCATTTATCAATCATACATATACATCTATCATTGGTGTAGAACATAATCTCTAACACCCTGTGAGTATTTTTAGCATCAGTACCTATCTCACAACCCATTCATCAATCACACATATACATTTATCAATTGTGTAGAATACCAGGTCTAACACCGTAAAACCAACCCGTTAGTTAATTCAACAATTAATTAACAACACAAATATCTATTCAGATAAGTCAATACTTAATTAACCATTCAACATATCATTAATTAAGGATTAAATAACAATTAATTATTCTTAGAAATCCAACGGAATAATTAACTCAACACTTAATTATCCGAATTCTTTAAAAATTCTGAACCCGTCCATTCAAACAATGGTTCATCCAGGACATTCACAATCTACAAGAACACCATAATCATCTCAAAAAATGCTGAGAAAAGCCGAGATATTTAGTGACCATCTCACACAACATATCATATCTCTAAACAACCCCATCCAAGACAACTTAAGGCATGGAAAACTAATACTCCTAAAAAGGTACTCCTGGCCAACGATCGTAACAAACAATCAATTCACAATCTTAATTCAATGAATGAAAATTAATTAATTCAAAAATTAATCAATCAAAACTTATCTCTTTAACCAATCATCAATTAGTTAACCATTAACCATTTAACATGTAATAATTAATTCCTCCATTAATTATTACCAGTTTCCAATTATCTTCTAAACATGTAAAATATTCGATATTCCCAATAATCTGCAAAAGCCACAATCTTATTCCAACTCATGACTTGATAATTAATTCTAAAATTAATAATACTTATACTCAATATCACCATTCCAATCATTTAACTGTTTAATCCTATCACTTTAACCAAGTAAGCCAAACATGCTTAAACTCCACACTAGTTCAAATCCTCACTTATCTCATGTGGGTGGAACTAATCAATAACATCAAAAGTGTCATTCATCGACATATAAAAATCAATGAAATTCACATTTTCATTTTATTTAAATAATATATAATCTTAAATAAAGTGTTAAATATTTGGGACCCTACCTCGGGGTTTTGACGAAAACCACAACGAACGAAGAACCCTCAAGAGAAACGGGTTGATTTTTAAAGAACCCGCCTTAGATCACTTCTCCTTGCAATACCAAGACCAAAAATCACCATAATTTTCATCCAAAAACTTATATCTACCCATAACAGGCACAGATCTAAGAAACCGTGAGAAGAGGAGATGTAGATCTAATTAGATATAAGAAACTGATCAAGAACGAAGAAGAATGATCACATACCTCAAGAATCCGGCATTGATTCGCCAAGAGAAGCCTTCAGATCACCTCCAGAATGATGTTAGAACCTTCTCTGACCTAAGGAGAAGCAAAATCCCGAGTTATGGACAGTTAGCAAAAAAAGCCATCTAAAGAAAAAACGACCGAGATCCACAATTTAATGATCTCGTTTAAGTGCCCCCACAGTTAGTTCGCACGGTTTGACAAACCGTGCGCTAACCGTGCGTTAGCTACTACCTCGACCACCCTTCTCACACAATTTGGACCCACCGTTAGACAAACCGTGCACCACTTATGCGGAAGATACTGCCTCCAAGACCAACTACGCATGGTTTGGCTGTACAGTTAGAAAAATCGTGCGCCACCCATGAAACTTCCCCTTAACCTCAAAACCTCTATCAAAGTTATAAAAAAATGAAATATTTAGGTGATCCAACACTCAGAATAAAATTATGGATCTTAGTTTAAAAAGAACGACCCGTTGGTAAACCGGAAAAGAATTTCAAAAACATTCGTAATAATTTTTTTAACCCGGTTCAAAACACGGGATCTTACAAATTGAGTTTTCACTAGATCATTATTAGTCTCGTTGAGAATAAATCATGTGAACCAAGAGGATCAGAATGTTGATTTGTTTTCAAAAAAATCATTTCTGGACTGATGTTTTGTAAGAAACTTTTTAAAGTACCAAATTTAGATGATACCATGTTTTTTTCATCCATGTGGTTTCGTATCTTGTTTAAAAGTATGGAAATTTGATAAATGTTTAGAAGATTGAAAGAGATTCCAATTTAGTCTATAATAATTGAGAACAGTCAAGAAGAGTTTGAATTAAATTCAAATGAATATGAAATTAAGAGTTATGAAATTTGGGTGAGGGGGAAAATGAATTTTTTTCCCTCCCTTACTTTTATTTGAGCACCTATAAATAGAGCTGCATAATACATTTTTATTGGTCACTATATAGAGAGACAAAAGGTTGAAATGATAAAAATATTTATGTTAGAGGTTATTTTTTCCAACTAATGTTATTTTCTTGTTAAATAAATTTTTCCAGAGAGAGATTTCAGATAAGATGATCCAAAAGAGGTATGTTTAGACCACCAGATAAAGGGAATTAGTCTGAGTTTTTTTGAGTAGAATTTTGAGAACTTTAGTTTTGTTATACAGGTAGACCAATTTTTTTTGAAACAGGTGTAGGTTGAGAATAAGTGAATCAGGCTGTGACTATAAAACTAATTTTATTGGATGAAGGCCATCAGACATAGGAACATCAAACTAAGTTTCCAAACATTCTATTTTGGAGAAAAGTGTTTCAATGTTCATTAATTTTTTTACGGAACAAATTTTGTAATTAAAATATGTAAACTGATGGGAGTAAAAAATTTGTTTCCAATTAATAGAGAGAAGTTGTCTAATGATATTTGACACAAGTTTTATTCACTTCTTCAAAAATACTAAATTTACATAGACAAATAGTGGTGGTTATGAAAATGATGTAGATTCTCACACTGAGGATGAAACATTAAAATAATATTTTCCATGTTTACTTTTCTATTTCTCCATGAATTTCAATTTACTAAAATTAGTTATGAAGAAAACTCCAACAATTTGCTTGGGTTAAGTTTCTTAAAGATGAAATTTACAAAAATACTATCATTTATTTGACCCCTTCTCACTAATCCAATGATCCTTAGTATCTTCAAGTGGTATTAGAGTGAGGTCCCCAATATTGAACCCTTATTTTAGATAATGTTGATTCTATAAATAGTATAGAAATATTGACTTTTTATAGAAAAAATTATTATGGACGGAAAAATATAATGATTTTCTATCTTCTTTAACTTGTATTCAAGGTTGTTTATGCCACTACAGATGGGTTCCCACCCATTAAGAATGATTCACTTATGAAATTTGATAACAAGAGAAACATAAAAGTTTATGGAAAGGAAATAAATTCTATTCTTATGTCTCTGTAAGAAAATTTTTATATGAATTTGATGGGTTTCAAAAGAATAAATATTATGTGGGAAAATATTAAAAGTATTTTCAAAGGAAATACTAATGTGAAGGAAGCAAAGCCAAAAATCTAGCATTGAAAATTTTAAGAAATAAGACTTGGAGATGAAGAGAAAATTTATGAGTACTTCGCCAAAGTAAAAAAAATTTAACGCCAAAGGATTCATATATGTGTCGGAAAATTATTATATTATTAATAAACTCTTGAGAAAATTTATAGTTAGGTTTGATTCTAAAATATTTTATTTAGAAGATATTGATGATTTATATCTTGACGAATTGTATATATTTATTTCTTTCTATGAAATGAAGAAGCTCCACCAAAAAAAATAAGACCACAGATTAAATGGATTTTGATGCATTGAGAAATATGCAAATTTATGATTATGAAGATGTTGATCCTTAAGAATATGAGGATTATTAGTATGATGAGGTGAATGAAAAAATAATGTCTCTTATCTCCAAGAACTATCGAAGTGGAAGAGGAAAGTATGGAGGAAAACTTCATCCCAAATGTATTGATTGTGGTAGAATCTTTTTTTTCTACAAATTGATCCAAAAAAATAGCGAAGTCGAAGATCATTATGAAAAAAAAATCCGCGGAATGAGTTTAATAAATCTTCAAAGAAAGAAAGTATGTACACTGGTGCAAAGAATATTTTTTTTATAGAAATATAAGAAGCATGAAATGTATGAAATTTGAATCTGACTTAGATTATATTGATTCATAAAATTATGAATTTTTTGAAATAATCATAACATTTTTTGTTAATGTTGATAAAAAGGAACATTCCTCAAATAGTGTAGAATAAGGAGGTAAAGAATATTTCAGATATTTTCAGCTTAGAAAAGAACATATTACACATATTGAGAAAAATAAAACTCTAAATAAAGATATTATAGTGACAATGAATGATAGTGGAAACGTTATTGAAGGAAGAAAATATGTTTCTAAAAAGGAAAAATTATATATCTATGAGATATTAGGATACAAATTAATAATTTTTAAATAAGGAATGATGTATTAACTCCTTAGTAATAATTTAGAATATAAGGAATAGGAAGTTAATAAAACTCGATAAAAAATCCATGAGGATGAAAGTACGTTAAGAAAGTTGAATGAAAATTTTAGAACGAATTTTGATGTAAAAGTGAAATAATATAATGCTAGGGAAATAGATCATTCCAAGAATCATTAGACTTCTCCTCCTTTTGAAAATTAATTTTTATCTAATTATTATAATATAATAGGTGCTAATAAAATTATTGGGAAATATTGGGTTGAGAAGGCATGTGAAAAATATATCACATCAAAAAAAGTCGAAATTAACCCCATAAGAAGGTTTCCAAATTCCAAGAAGAAACTAATTTTGAAAAATGTTATGAACCTCTATAATATTATTATAGGGAAAGATCATAATTCTATATAAAACCAAGATTTATTTATTCTATTGGTGTTGTTTAATTTATTGAAACAAAGATTAAAATTGATGGAATACGTTTTCACTTCCAAGAAGAAAGTATGAAATAAGGGGTAGCAATGGTGGAAACAAAATGAGTTAAATTACTAAAACACAAAAATTTGTAACAGTAAATTCCTATGATGTTATAAATGTTCCAATGAAAAATAAATTTTATTTTCTCAAAGAAGTATGTGGAATACTTTACCATGTTGGAAACCATACTGAATAATATATGAAAATTATTATATAGAAATGTTCTCATGATAAAAATAAAAGGAAACTCAAAAGAAGAAAGTTGAGGAAAAATCATTTGTTGTTGATACAACTTTAAAAGAAGAAAAAAGGAACAAACAATGGATTATTGGTAGTGATTGTTCTTTATAAATTATAGGATATTTGAAAATCTTGAAAGATGTTGAAAATCGATATGGGGGAGTAGTTACCTTCCAGTATGATAGTTCCTTAAAAATAAATGGAACTAGAACAACTGGAATTGAAGTAGAAAAATTTTAATACAAGTATGTTATATTTTTTAGGGGTTTAAACATAAATTACATAGTGTGAGTCTACTTTTTATGATGGAAAACAAGGGATATTGGAAAAATATTCTTATATCATCAAAATTATAGATGATGGTAAATTTTTAATCAAGGAGGAAAGAATAAGTGGAAATCCCTTTTAGATAGGTGAACATTACAAATTCCATTACTTGAGTGATAAATTTCAAAACAAGTTGTGGCATCACAGACATGGGAATCTTGGTTAGATGATCATAAAAAAACTTTTAAATGTTTATTCCATTAAAAAATTTCCATCATTTAATAGAAAGAAATATTATGTTAGTATAACTTTTCAAAAAGGAACGATGGTTAGTAAAATCCATAAGAAAGTATAAATTAATTCTAGTTGTCCTCTTCATCTTATTCACTAAAATTTATGTGGGATTATTAGAAATCAATAAAAAAATGTTTTTTTTAATTTAACATTTTATTGATGATTTCCTCTAGATGACCAATATTATTTTTATGAAGCTTAAGTCAAAGGTAGTAGATATTTTAAAAGTATTCAAAAGGGAAGTTGATAAAGAAATGAGAGATTATATAATGAAGTTGATAATTGATAATGTAAAGGAATAAACATGAAATTACTCGAATCATATTTGAAAAAACATAGAATTAAACCTTACTACATTTCCCCTTACACCCATAAAAAATGGAGTTATAGAAAGGAAAAAAAGAAGTATAGTAGAAATGGGAAGAAGCATGTTAGAATAATATATAATTCAACTTTTTTATATAGTTAACACATTAAAAGTATTGTACATGTAAAAAAGAAGTTTGTTAAGGTGGTAATCAACAAGATATCCTATGAAATTTGGTATAAAAAAACTGTTTGAGAAATATTTCAAGGTTTTTAAAAGTCTATGTTCACTAAAGATAAAAAATGTAGATTTTATAAAATTTGATAAAAATGTTTAGGATGGAACTTTCATGGGTTATTCACCCAACATAAGAATTTAAAAATGCTATAATAAACATATAAAAAAGTTGGTCGATTTCTATAATGAAAGAGTTTTTGAAAATCGATATTTATTAAAAAAGGATGTTAGAAATATTGAAAAAGAAAAATCAATGATTTCCAACAAAATTGAAAGTGAACCAAAAAATTTATATAAATAATTAGAAGAATCATGTTATGAGTAAAGTAAATTTCGAAAAGAAACTTTGAAATTTACTAGTTTTTAGAAATTGGTTAAATTATAAAATATACGTAGAAATAAAAAATCTATGATTCTGACTTGAAGAAGGTAGATATTATAAAATTAGACAAAAAAAAATCAAAAATTGAACAATAATCAATTTTTGAAGTAGTAAGTATAACATCCTTAGTTTTAAAAAAATAAAAACTATATTCGATAGCGTACAAGATACACCACATCAAACTTAAACAAAAAAATATATATTATTATTTAAATGTTACCATTAAACATGATTTTTTCATGGTGGGAACGAATAGTTTTAATTTAATTAAGAAAATATGGCTTACACACATATATATATATAGTTATTTATTTGGAGACCAATTAATTATAAATGAATTTAAAACAATTTTTAATATAAAAGGAAATATTTTCTAAAAAACTATTTAAATATGAACAATTGTGTTGTATAAAAAAAATATTAAAATCACCCTTGTTGGATTATATGAATTTAATATATCTATAATATATTAAATATAATTTTTAAAATTAATATTATGTGATTTATAGACTTTATATAAGAACAAATTCAATTTTACAGATAAAAGAGTTATATGTCTAAAAAGGCATATTTTTCGCCTTTTGATGGAGAACCAGATTTAAATATATATTTTTTGACACTTTTATGAATTATATTTGACCAAATAAACATATTCTTTTATATTAGAGTGTCAATATTTACTTTGTTTTTTTTTGGTATTTTTCTGATAAGTATTATTTTTTGATGAATAATAAAAAATAGTGAATTTTATTTGAACATTTTATTTTTATATAATTTATTTATATAGATAAATTATGTTTTTAAATTTGTTTTAAAGAAAAATTAGTTCAATTATTTGTTAATAATGCTAATTCAGGTAATTTTAATAGATTTTACACTGAAATTAGATATAAAAACATTTCATGCTTTTGAATATTTCAATTTAAGAACCCGTTTTTTCATTTTGACTAATGGATTAATTTTAAATATAATTTTTCCAATTATGTTAATTGAAATTGGAAAAATGGATTCCATTTTTTTCATCAAAAGTTTCAAATTAGGTTATATGGTTAATTTCATTTTTATGTATAAAAAAAATACAATGTTAAAAAAAGTTATTTACCGCAATAGAGGTAAAAAATGAAACACGATTAAGTTAAAAGTGGTAAAAGATTAAAAAACCTAAAAATAAATATTTAATGGTTTTTGGATTGTTTCTCGACCCTATAAAACCTCCATAATATTAATATATATCCAAATATTATTAATTTAATGCCACCTCAAAATATTTTACTTTAAATATAAAATATTTATTATTTAATCACTTAAACCCACCTCTCCTCAAGTATAAATACCACCCCTCACCACCCCATTTCAACCCTAAAATACTTATAGCTCCAAATATCTCTTACCAATACTCCCATAATCACTATAAAAATGTCTAAGTGATTATGATCTTACCAAAATATGAAATCCAAGGTCTTCAAGGGTCTCTAATGGATGTGATATTTAAGAGGTAATTTTCCCAAAGTACCTTTCTTAATTTTTTTTCCATTTTCTACATTCTTCTCATTTCCTTCATTCATCAATGGATGATAACTACAGAATAATGTATAAAATGCAGTGTTTTGTTTCTAATTTAATATAGCATATCCATTTCATTTCTCATCTCCTTTTATTCAAAGAAATGAAATTATTGTCCAAGTTATGTCACATAATCGCCTCTATAAATAATGTTTGGTTGTTTTTTCATTACTCCCTTCACGTATATCCTTAAAACTATTTTTATGGTTAAATAATATTTTAATATTTTTATTATAACCTATTTAATATTATTAAACAAATATATAATCATAATAGTAAACAAAATGAAAGTAGTTCAAGGTGTTCAAAAAACCGCCCAAAATAAACTAAATGTTTATCATTGACATTTCATCTAATGATTCATCCCCATGTAAGAAATAAAAATGATATATGTGAATATTTATACTTCTTGGAGTAAATTAATACTATTTCATTCCACTTATGGATATTTAATCTAATTTTTACAATAACATTCATAATTTTAAACAAATGAACCGATCATGAATCTATGAAACAAACACACCTAAAACTATAAAAATAATAAAATATTATTAATGAAAAAGTCATAAAATTATATAAAATTGTCATATACGGTACTATAAATATGAATTTAGTTCTTTAATGAGTTAATAACATTCTTTAAACCATTATACAGGAGGCCTGAACATGTTTTAAGGAAATCAAACATGAGGTAAGGGATTTTTTTAACACAATTTCCATTTTTTGGATTAAACTTATAATTCTTCATTATGCCATGATAATATTGTGTGAGAAATTAGTTTTGGTTATATTATATTTTATTTCTAATTTTTTAGGTGAATACACATAATTGTTCTATTTGGTTAAAAAAATTATCTTTTTAAGGGACTTTATAACTAAAACAATATTTTAAATGTTTTAAAGATTTATTCTTCTAAATATTTCTCAATCTTGTACATTTTTTCAAAATGGTTTTATGGATTTATTTATATGGACATGAGTTATTTAAAATGTTCATTTATTTAGAAAGTTTCAATGTGGTATGTGACACATTCATTTAGTAATATTTTGTTTTAATTGGGTTTTAAAAATGATTTTATTACTTCAACGACATGGAATGCTTTTTTAACTTATACGGAATGAGTGATTTATACCACTTTTCATAAATATTTATTACTTTAATTTTTATTTATAAGTTATAATAAACCATTTAGAGTAAAATATTTTCACTATTACGTGCCTTGTTTTTATTTTTTAAAATGATTTTTACAAGAAAATGGTATGTTGACATCCGAAAGTGTTTTATTTATGGGTTTAAAAGAGTTTTAAAGGGTTTTATTCATGAATTAGTCCTTGGAAATTATAAAAAATCGTTTGATCCCCATTATAGCTCATGGGTGTTTACGATATAGCTTATACGAAGGGTTGATTCCCATTATAGATTATGAAAGATGGGTGTTCCAGATATAACTTATACGAAGGGTGTGCCCCATTATAAATCTCTGATGCATTGGGTTCTCCGAAGGTGGAAGTAGGCCATATGGTTATTCCAATTGTAAGGGTGAATGTAATAGTGATATGGTAATGATTTCCCAAGGAACCAATATGATTTTTATATACAAGCTAATGACATTTTAAGAAAAGGGCTTTAAATGGATTTCATTTTTTCACTAGACTAAGGATTCTCTTTATTTATGTCCCTTACTGAGGTTTTTGTGCTCATCCCATGTTTTTAAAAAAATTTATAAGGGATTAAAGATTTTTAAGGATAAATAAGATGTTGTGATGAAATTATTGAATATAGATCTTGAAAAATTTTATGTTTTATTTTTAAAGGGTTCACCTTTTGGTGAAAAAATGGATACTGAGTATAAGTATCCACTTGTAATATATGGATCTAATATGTAATAGTTATTCCTAATTCTCTAAAACTATAGATATTAAAGATTTTTGGGAATGAAAGAAAATAAATTCTAGTAAAAATTTACTATAATAAGTCATATTTAAGGCCGTGTTCTTATAGTTGGTATCAGAGCAGAGTTTGGAAAACATTATAGATTAGGATGTTTTCTTAAGAGTTAGGTATTTCATAATGAGTTTATAATTTTATGGTTTCTCATAATTTTAATGTCTGATAAACCTCTTTTGAGGATTTATTTTTTGAAATTTTGTGGTGACTAATGGTGTTTTTGGAGAAATTTGTTTTTTAGGTAATTATGGGTTATTATGTTTTGAGAATAAAAATTATAGTTATGAGATAAAAATTGAGGTTAAGACATGTTATGGTTATTTTTGAGGATTTTATCATATTTTTAGAGTTTTATATGCATTATATAGTTTTTTAAAATGGACAACCTATTGGAAGGGTGACAACCTATCGTGTCCGGCAAGGCCACGAGTTCCAAAACCATAATTGAAGGGTGATAAGGCTACATATCCTACCACAAGCCTTCATAAAGTCCCTATTAGTATGATTTTTTATTTATAAAATGATTTTATGGATTAAGATTAATGATATTTTGGGGAAATATCTTTTATCAAATAGATAACCATAGGATTGGAAAATGGTTTGGTTATTAATTTATTAATTTTATTTCGAAAGACGTTCGCTATTTTTGGAAACCTATATGATCAGGATGAATAGAATACTATGTGATATAATTTTATGTAAATAATATATGATTTTATTGTGGACTTATGGTAATTCAGGTTATTTTTGGAAATGAATTACCCATCTTGGAGAAAATATGATTAGGGTAATTACTTTTCTGTTTGAGCCATTGAGAGGGATTGATGTCATTTAGAGATAAATGTTAAAATTTATCTTCGAAAATTATTTTATCAAATCCTTCTAAAGTTTTGGTTTTAATCTTAGTTTGGATTATTTTGAGGAATTTTAAGGAAAATTATTTTTCAATTGGTCTATATTGAACTTTTGGTATTACTATTGAATTTTGAGGATTAAAAGTAGTTTTTCATCATAAAATGGTAGATTATTTATGGAGAATTATCTTATATTATACTAACCATTTTGGTTTTATTTAATTTTCAAGACATGATAAATATATAACTAATATTTTTATTATTATTTGATTCTATATAATTTGTTCTTAGTGCATTAGGCTTGAACAATTAATCGTAAATACTCGTCATTTTGAGAAAAAAGGACTTGGTAGTGGAATTTGATTAATAGATTAAACTCTACATGTCATATAATTATTCTTAATTATTTTATTAGTCTATGTAGTAAAATAATTCATCAAATGAATGAAAATGATCTTGACAAAAAAATGTTATATGGTTACTTTTCTTACTGTTGAATCAATGAAATTTTAACCAATTACATATTTAAGGTTTTATGATTGTTAACATTATACTGAAATTTTTTCTACCACTCTCTATTAGAAAATAATGGTTATATTTGTCTTCCATGTTAATTTCTTCTAATATGGAACCCTAGTATGTGATATCTCGGATGACAATTTAGGTCATTGAAATCAATTTCACATTTAAATTAGATATAATAACATTTCAATCTTTTGAATGGTTCACTTAAAAAAATACGTTTTCATTTTGTGTGTGGGATTAGTTTTAAATATTTTTTTTCAAAATTTTATATTTTGAATTATGTAAAATGGAATCAATTTTTACAATCTAATGTTTAATATTAGATTTTATGTTTAATTTAATTTTTAGTTATAAAAAATTTACCATGTGAAAAAAATTATTTACCATGGTATAGGTAAAAAATGAAACATGTTAATTTAAAAAGGGGTAAATGATTAAAATAACTAAAAAATAAAACATTTAAATGTTTTATAGGTGTGTATTTAACCTTTCAATTCTATAAAATATTAAAATCAAGCCAAAGTTGTTGAATTTAATTCCACCTTAAAATTATTGGATTTAAATATAATTTTTTTTATTTAATGACTTAAACCCACCTCTCATTAAGTATAAATACCACCCTCAATGCCACATTTCTACCAAAAAAACCATTTAACCTCAAGAATTATATACTCAAACCACTAATTTTATCAGGATCCCCCACCCAATTTTTCATTTACTCCCCAAAACCTCCCTCAACCCATGGCCTCTCTCCACTATCATCCCATCCCTGACCTCGACCTCCTTCCTCAGTCTCCACCTCCTGGCCCCTACCTCCCTCCCTCCACTTTTTGCCTCAACATCCGCGACTGAATCTGCATCTACCAATGCCTCCATGTTCACCTCTGCTTACATATCCACCTCCTCTTCCTCTTGGCCTCTGCCTCCCAGCCTCCACCTCATGGCCTCAAAAGGTATTCCAATTATTATAACCTATTCATTTTTTTCATTTATTTTAATATTGTTTAATGAATTAAAAAAAATTTGGTGAATCCCACCTGATCATGGTGGAATTCATCTCAGATCAAGGGTCTATATATTCTATTGTATAAAGGATGACGTTGTGTGTATCCTACAAACCATTTTTATCTATTTTCATGGAAGGTTCCCAAGGTATGTTGCGTGCCAGGGTTTTTGAGATTTTAGGGTGAAATTTTGGGATACACTATTATAGTTTTTGGTACTTTAGGCTTATAGAATTTTGGGTTAATTTTTAAGGAATTTATTGTATTTTTTTCTCTTAGGTATTAGTTATCAATTGGTTATAGTTATTGTACAATTGAGTTTATTTAGTGATAGAATTTGGTTTATTAAATTTTAGTTGATTCTTCAAGGTTTTTTAGATTATGAAATCTCACCTGTGGTCTTGTTATGTGATCTTGAAATTTTTGAAGAAAAATTCATATGACACATTATGACTCACTGGGATGAGGTATGTGATTGTTTCATACTATTAATTTATCTTGATAATGGTATGTGTATGATATTATATATAAGTCGAAGGGTGAAGTCGATAGTTAAAAAACCTCAATAGTGATTGATATTAATATTCACTAATTAAAAATATATTTGGTGTTCTCTAAAATAAAGTATTGTGTGTGACATAATTACCATGATTTGAAGGTGATTTTTAGTTTATGATGATTTTTTGGGTAATATTATAGGATTGATTATGAAAATATTTATAAAATAGTGATTTAAATGAGAAGCTTATGAAATTTCATAATTATGGAATATGAATATATTATAATTATGTTTTTTATAAATTGTATTTTAATTGAATGTTTTAGAAATAATATGTAGTTTTTAGGGGAGAATTGTATTATAGAAATTGGGTCTCATTTAATTTGACATCATATTTAAAATGGTTCTGCAAAATTGTTTAGGTGAAAATGAAGAGAGAGAATTATGATTATGGGATTTGATGATGATAATGGCTTAAGAAAATGAATGTTATAGAAATGTGGAGAAAAAATGGAAAGTTATTTTCTAAAAATGGATTTTCACTTGGTCTATTCATGTATTGTTTGGGGTTAAAATAAACAAGATAGGAATTTTAAAGTATTTATAAAAAAGGTGCATGAATTGTATTTTAAGGAAATGATAATGGAGAATATTTTTTATATATTTTCTACTATAATTGACCACATGTAGATGATTTATTGTTTTAAATCTATACTTATGTGTACTCAATTTATTAATGGAATCCTTCTATGAATTCAATGGATTCGAGAAAATGCATGATATTATGAAATAATTAATATTAAAACTTCTCATAGGTGATATGTTTCAAAGAATTGGCTATGTTATCTCCAATATTCCTTATATGAAAGTGTCCATATTTATTAAAAAAATATTATTTTAGAGTGTATATTCATTTTTAAAATACTAAATGCATTATAAATATTTTAATTAACATATAATTGATCACATGGGTATAATTCATTATTGTCACAAGGGAATCAACTTTTCTCATTTAAACATGAATAAACTATAAGTCAATGAACTAAACATAACTTCACTTTAAGAGTGTGATTTGGTGGCAATGCAGTGGTTGGATCGATTATGTGAGAGGATATAAATTTGGCTAAAAAAACTAATGGTTTAGGTTTTAACATTATGTTTTGGTTTTTGATAATTAAAAATGGTTTTAATATGGTTTAAAGTGAGTGATGTTTTATTTAAAAAAATATTTTTTAATTGGATCTATTTGAAAGACTTTCCTAATTAAGTTCCTTCCTTCATTTAGATGTTTTATTAAAATTTGTTTGTGTATTAACTCACCCCTTTTCCTTATTTATCCTTTTTTTATCTTCTAAACCAATATATTCTAAAATAGGAGTTATAACACTTTATTAAAATAGTGATTAATTATGTTGGTTTGCAAACGTTCTTTTAAGTCATGGGCACTTATAACATAAAAAATAATTTACTTATGTGTTCTATAGGAGATACATTTATCCTAAAAGATGATGTATTAAATTAATGAAGTGGTGATTTAAAATATGTTATTCTAGATTTTCATTTATGACCAAACAATTTTTGATAAATAATACATTATAACCTTTTACTTCTTATTTTTGGAAATGTTTTGATATTTTATTCTAAATAGGACAACTGGTCTGTAGTTTTTACCTCATTTGTGTCGTATATAAAATGTGTCATATTTTAGTTCCTAACATTACTATAACTTCATATGATATCCACTTAGTATGTCTTAAGGATTTAAAATGGAATACCAATTCTTCATTTGGATTGAGATTATCATCTTTGATTGTAGTATTTTTATATTTAATTTATGGATAGTTTAATTGATTTTTCATGTTTACACATCATGGTTATTATTATCATTCTAGCATGGTGTTATAATAGTTCCTAGTGAGAATGTTCAATATTAATTAATTTTATTGAATGTTTATGTACTTAAGCATGGACCCAGTATACTATTTTCCCATAGGATACATTTATAGCTTTCATATAGAACATGTCTATTGGTATAATGTGAAGAATTTATATTGTTTTATATAGAGAACATTTTGTGGGTTTTTGTTTAGGTTGATTCTTGATGTTTAGGGCTATTGGGTCTCATTCAGGCCGGTTCTGTCTATTACTATCATGGGGAGTGGGTTCTCTACAGGTTTTAATTCTTTTCTTTTTATTTAATTTAGGGGTTTGGGGGGTTTTGAATTTTTGGTGTTTTTGTAGAGTATTTTGGATCTTAGTGTAATCAAATTGAGTTGATTAGAACCCAAATGAATGAAATTGTCCCAACTAATATAAATAAAAATATGATAAAATGAATCTAATAAAATGTCTCAAACAAACATTTATCAAACAAAACTAAACTAAGATAAAACTTGATCCAAACTAATTATATACCATTAATAGAAAGAGTAATTGTTAATTAATAGGAATATACTATTTGAAAATATCATATAGAAACTTGGATGTGTTCCCCCTTTCTTACAGTAACTGTATTGGAACCATGGGGAATTGTGGTTCTTATATGTTGGGTGGTTACTTGTTCAATCACAGGATATAGGTATGTTATAGTTTAGTTTTTATTTTATTTTCATTATCTCATCAGAAACATAGGACTTTTAACACTTTATACATATGGAGGGTAGTTATATTATACAAAGGGGGGTAGAAGGGTAATGGAGGTAGCTACACAATTTTCTTTGTATGATATGGAGATCGAGATAGTTGAGGGATTAATAGTGTGTTTCATTTTTGTCGCATTTTATACTGTGTTGCTTCTGCTTATTTTCTTTTCCTTCGGCATGGATTTACGACATATGTTTGGGTCATTATTAAAGTTTTTATATTTTCTTCGACTGTTTTTATTAATTTTCTGTTGCAGAAAATGTTCCTAAGTGGTGATTCCTAAACTGAAGCTCATGAGAGATTCTAATAGAAAACTGACCTTGAATGATCAAATCACAAACCAAATTTATGGTCTAAACAACTGAACCCAAAAAAAATTTAATGGGGATAAAAATAAAAAATACCTCCAAAAAAATACATTCAAGAACAATCTACTTTTACAATAGATCATTATGGTGGAGGGGGATCACATCAAACAACATGATACATAAAACCTTATGTGGTAATTTCCCTAAAATCCCACCATGTTGTCCCTTAAAAAGGGACAATAAAATAATTAATAAGACAATTATGGTTTTATAAAATACACATTTTGAATACCATGGAACCATTACAATTGAGCTTATTTCATCAAAAACCAAATGGAACTCATTGCACAATTCAATTCTTAGGACCTTACATGAATTGGTTATTTTAAATACTGTCCAAAACTGATTTTAAAAAAAATACCATTTGTTTTATAACCAAAAAACTATTAAGTATATCATAATAAGTAAAACAATTCTTTTTTTGAAACTATTTTCAAATCCATTACAATTTTGAAATACAGTCAACTAGGGTAAAATCCCAAACACTCTATAAAATTCAATTTAGAAATATCGAGTCTCCATTAATATAACAAAATAAAAACAAACTATTTTTATTTTAGATAAAGGAGAGATCAAAAAACCACATGGGGTATATTTTAATATAGGCCCAAAGAATCACTAATAAAAAACTCACCAGTCCTAGGGAGGAGAGAACCACAACTATCTAACTCCTTGAATGGAGCCTCTTGAGAATATTTTGAAGATAAATAATAAGCTACTTGGTTTCCTTCACATCATTTATGTAATAGATCAATATCTAGGGTGAGAAAGAAATTTTTCATTGTAGATGTGTAATTTCAAAAGGTGTAGAACATAAAACTTTTAGGTGGATCAATATAATCCTTGAATAATTCTCAATATCCTCCAATGAAATTTGTTTATAATAACAAATTTCAGGACTGGTGAAAATGGCCTTTTCCTCCGCCCTGAGAAAATTAACATCCCCTTGAAAATAACTAAAATCAAGAATAATCAATCCTATGTTTTCATGAACAATACCACTCTCCATACATTACCTTGTTTTCATGAACCGTCAATATTTAGTTTAAGGGAAATAAGTGTCCAACTCACCCAATGACTCACCACCTGAGGTCTTAAGATACTTTTGGAGTGCTTAGTAGACATTAAATTCCTAAGAGATTGAGATTCATCCCACTGGTTCTGAATACTAACTATGTACATCACCAAACACATAGTTCTAACCACTACTATCATTATCAAGGGATAGACATTAGGCAGGTATTAGTTCCTTGCTTCCTAGGTACTCCGGCAACCCATATCAAGCATGAGTGAATGA
Organism: Viscum album; assembly: GCA_963277665.1. Classification (NCBI taxonomy): domain Eukaryota; kingdom Viridiplantae; phylum Streptophyta; class Magnoliopsida; order Santalales; family Viscaceae; genus Viscum; species Viscum album. The sequence goes on from OY728121.1 coordinate 1,126,541,157, forward strand.
GTCATAACCTCTTATTTATTATTATTAGTACCATCGAACCACTACTGATGGAACTCCTTAATGGACATAACAAATGGGTTATATCCAAAGAATTCCCCAAGAACTCTCCACAGATTTCATTCTCAGTCACTTTGAAAGAAAATATATAAAATAGATTCCTCATTCCGAGACTTGTATCAAGAGAATTTGGAAGCCAAGTGAATCCCAATATGTTGGACTGATAAGTCAGTGGGAAGAGCATGATTATTAATCCTCCATAATAGAACTTTAAGCTTTGTTGTGATTTTTTTCACCAAAGAACTCCTCCCCACCTGTCACTGGCCTATTGTAACATTGTCACCTTCCTATAAGCCTTTACAGTAATGGTACCCAAAGATGTTCCTATGAAAATACAAGGAGTTATCTATATTAATATCCTCAAAGACTTTCATCTGAGAGGGATTTATAATAGTATGGATAAATGAGGGGTAAGAACTAGTCTATTTTAAGTAAATATCAGGAACCAAGTCCCTTGGGGTGCTCGTCAGCCATAGTTGAGACTGCCTCTTACTACTAGGGCATTTTCATGAGAGAACTGGGTTGACTTGACTAAAGTGAGTAGTTTAGGATTAGCCATAGCTAACTTGATATCACTTTAGAGGAAATATGTTGAGGGAATTAGGTTCAGATTCCAAAAGCTAGGACTTTAATGAACAATACAAGGAACCACGAGTCAAGTGGTGTTCCAGTCTAGTGCCTACCTTGAAACCCTCTAAGTAGTGGCATAGCCATAGCTTATAGACTATGAGGGAGGCATTGAGGTTCCTTTCCACTAGAGTACTCAAGCGATTGAGTATTATGAATCTAATAGTGAGGGATATTAGGGTTCTCTAACATAGTGGGATAAATTTAAATGATATGATAATTAATTAATCATAAATGGAAAAAGGTAATCAAGATATATTACTAAATGATAATGTTTATCTGATGTAGATTTAAAATTACAATCACCAACACCACATGTACATTATCACTATGATCAATTCTGGATAAAGAAAATATCCTGACGGGAAATAACTTCCAGGAGCGGTACAGGAGCTTGCATATAGTACTATGCCAAGAAAGAAAGTTATATGTGCTGGAATCCTCAGTTCCTGCTGAGCCTCCTCAAGGAGCAATTAAGGCAGAAAAAGAAAAATTGAAAAAGCATATAGAGGATGCACTTGATGTTCAATGCATCATGTTGTCATCCATGTCCAACCAATTGTAGAAAATGCTTGAGGATGATTATTCCTACAATATGCTTTCACATCTCCAAGAATTATATCAGGAGAGGGCCAGGAAGGAAAGTTGTTAGATCTCAAGTTCCCTATATAAGTGCAGGCTAGCAGAAGGGCACCAAGCCAGTCCTCATGTACTCAATATGATTGGGAATATTGAGAGGCTTGAAGCCATTCGGTTCAAATTGAACAAAAAACAAGCAGTAAATCTCATTCTTGCCTCTATAATGCCAAGCTTCTTGACTTTCATTGTCAATTATAACATGAATGATATGACAAAGTTACTCCCAGACCTTTTTTATTTAGTTCTCCAAGCAAACAAGGATGTGAAAAAAATCAATTCATCTATCCTTGTGGTGAACAAAATAAAAAAGGGCAAGGCAAAGGGGTCTAAGGCCAAGCTAAGGACAAAGACACCAATGCATCATCCTATAAAGAAGCCAAAGATTCAGAGGTAGAGTAATGAGCAAGAATATGTCTGATTTGGATGTGTCAAGAAAGGCCATTGGAAAAATAATTGAAGAGATGGGAAGAAGAAGAAAATTGATACTTCTACTTCAAGTATTTTTTGTTATTGAATGAAATTTATCTATATCTACAAGTTGGGTATTGGATACGTCATGTGGTTCACACATTTGTATTAATATATAGGAACCAAGTAGGTTCAAGATGATTGAAAAAGGTAAAGTGGATCTATGAGCTGAAAATGGTGCAATTATGGAATCCTTGGTTGTGGGAGACTATCACTTAACCTTGCCAAGTGGTTTGGTTATAGTTTTAAAAAATTGTTATTATGTACCTTTTGTAACTAGGAACATAATATCTTTGTCGAGTTTAGACACTATGGGATTTTATTTCAAGTTTGGAAGTAATTTTTTTCTCTTTTATAGGGATAACATATTTTATGGTATGAAACATATTAACAATGGTTTATACATGCTGGTACTCGAGAACCCCGTAATGGAAATAAATGACAAAACCAGCCAACATGACTCATATATCAGTCTCCTATGGAACTTCAGGCTAGGTCATGTAAATTAGAATGGATTTAGAAGATTAAATCAAGAAGGGTAATTAGACTCAGTATAGTTATAACCCTTGGATGTATATCAAGCTTTTTTACAAGGCAAAATGACCAAATCACCTTTCATAGGGAAGTGAGAAAGATCCAATACAACACTAGAATTAATACATACCGATGTATGTGGTCCATTTCCAGTAAAGGCAAGGCGTGGTTTTTCATAATTCATTACTTTTAATGATGACTATAGTAGTGATGGATATATCTACTTAATGTGGTATAAGTATGATTCCATTCAAATATTTAAGGAATGACAAAATGATGTACAAAACCAACTTCGTAAAAAGATAAAAGCACTCCGCTCAGACCGAGGTAGAGAATATCTTAACCAAGATTTCATTTATCACTTGAGGGAGTGTGGGATAGTATCCCTAATCAATCCTCCTTATACACTACAATGGAATGGTGTTAGTGAAAAGGAGGAATATGACCTTGCTTTACATGGTCAGATCAATGATGGTTCATGCAGCTCTTACATTATCCTTTTGGGGATACACTTTACAGACAACAGCATATACCCTTAACTGAGTTCCAACTAAAGTTGCAGATGGGATTCCATATTAGTTGTAGTATAGAAAGAAACCTAGTCTGACACACATACGTGTATGGGGGTGCGAGGCATTTGTCAAGACTTTACCATGTGACAAATTAGCATTCAGAAGCACAAAGTGAATCTTTATTGGTTATCCTAAGGAAACCAAATGATATTACCTATATAACCCTTTATATAGAAAATTTATTGTGGAAAGGCATGCCATATTTATAAAAAGGGAACACATTTATATTGAAAATAGTGGGAGAAAGATTGACTTCGATGAAGTTAATGCTCGAGATACACAAGAGTTGGTAGAGGAATAATCTCCACAAGATCAAGTGGAAGAAGAAGTTATTCCTAATACATAAATACTGAGTAGGTCTACACAAGATATTAGAGAACCGAAGAATTATGGTTTTCTTGTCACCAAGTAAGGTGACACATTAGTCCTTGAGAATTATGAACCTATAAACTATAAGGAAGTAGTAGAAGGAAAAGAAGCTGCTAAATGGAAAGAAGCCATGCATTCTGAGATGGAGTCCATGTATCAAAATCAACTTTGGATTTTGGTAGACACTCCAGCTAATGTAAATCCCTTTGGATGCAAATGGGTATTCAAAAATAAGCTGGATATGGATGGTGAGGTTAATACTATTAAATCAAGATTGGTTGCTAAGGGTTTCAGGCAACGTCAAGACATCGACTATGATGAAACCTTCTCACTAGTATAAATGCTTAAATCCGTTATAATATTTCTTGAAAAAAATAGACTTTCATGATTATGAAATTTTTCATTGGATGTCAAAACTGATTTTCTAAATGGGAAGTTGGTTGAAGACGTCTATATGACTCATCCTGAAGGGTTTGTCAAGTCAAAAACCACAAATAAGGTATGAAATCTGTAGAGATCCATTTATGGGTTGAATTAGGCATCACGATCATGGAATGTTTGTTTTGATGAGGCCATAAGAGAATTTGGGTTTGTCAAAAATTAAAGCGAGCCTTATGTCTATAAAAATGTTGAAGAGAATGCCATCATTTTTCTTGTATTATATGTTGATGACATATTAATTATGGTTAACAAGGTGAAAGTCTTACATTTAGTTAGTACTTGGTTAAATGAATGATTCTCCATGAAAGACTTAGGTGAATCAGCCTACATTCTAGGAATCAAGATCTATCGAGATAGATCTCAAAGGATGTTTGGGCTAAGTCAAAGTACATATATTGACAAGGTACTCAAAAGGTACAATATGAAACAATCCAAGAGAGGATTGTTGCCTATATCACATGGTATAAATCTCTCCAAGAAAATGTGTCCACAAACACAAGAGGAGATTCAAAAAATGAGTAGAATCCCTTATGCCTCGGTAGTGGGTTCTATCATGTTTTTCATGCTATGTACTAGGTTTGATGCAGCCTTTTCTTTAACCATGGTGGGTTGATATCAAGCCAATCTAGGAGAGCTGCATTGAGCAACAGTTAAAAATATCATAAAGTACATGAGGCATACAAAAGATATGTTCCTGGTGTATGGAGGAGATAAGGAACTAGTAGTAATAGGATACATTGATGATTGTTTCTAGACATATCATGATGATCTAAAATCGGAGTCAAGCTACATCTTTTTCATAAATGGAAGTGTAGTGAGCTGGAGAATCTTAGAGAAAGTTGTGGTTACTGATTCTACCATAGAGTTTGAATATATTGCAGCTTCTGATGCAGCAAAGGAAGCAGTATAGATATACAACTTTATCTCATACATTGGTTTTGTGCCTAACAGTGTAGACCTTGTTCCAGTATATTGTGATAATATTATTGTAGTGGTTCTTGCCAAGGAGTTGAGGTCTCACTAGAGGACAAAGCATATTCTTCATAAATTTCATCTCTTGAGGGATTTTACTGAAAGATGTGAGGTTTCAGTTAGTAGTGTAAAAATAGAGGACAATGTGAACGACCCCCCGACTAAATCCATTTCTTAGAAAAAGCAAGATTCTCATGTGAGAGCTAGTGGATTTAGACTTGTTAGCAATTTCCTATGGTGCAAGTGGGAGTGTTGAAAGTGGTTTTCCTAGACCCAACTTGTGTTGTACTTTGATTACCACTACATGTATGCAGTTTGTTATATATGCATGTGTTTATCTTTCCATAATAATGTAGATAATTCTCCATCCACTTTCTTTGTGTAAATTTCCATAGATTACATGTTGTATCAATGGGTTATAGGAGATCCCATTCTATAATGAGAACCTTGAGAGGCCATGAAAGTAATCTTTAAGTAATGTCCTATGATCTAGTTACATAATTTTGAAAGGACACAGATGATGTGTGGCTATCAGGTGCTCGGGGCTCATAAGCATTGAGACTTCTTCTCATGAAGTTCACACTTCATGATCTCTAGTAGTTGAGATCATGAGGACTGACGCGCTTAATAGGAACACCACATGTTTCAGGTATCATTGGTTTTTCCTATCTACGTACATGTGTAATTGTCTCCATACTTGAGATCATTATCAATGTATGTCATTTAATTACATACTTTGATGCAAGACGAAAACCATGGAAATGAAGTCATAGTGAGGTAGTTTGTGTTGGGTACGTCATTGGTGACATGACATTGATTGAATGATCAAGATAGGATTTTTTTCTTCTGAGTTGAGGAAGATATATCATAGGCTTGTTTTATTAGGATGGTAGCACCTTCATTAAATCCATGGCCCTCATAGTGGAAGGTAAGACCGTTTGGAAAGATCAAAAAAAATAAAGAAAGATAAAGGATGATGACACTAGTGTGCATTCTGCTTTATTGAGATATAGATGATGAAGAGATTATATTACACAGAATGTGTTTGTAGGAAGGTAGTTGTTTCTTTGACTTTACCTTATATCTATAGGGGCCTCGATGGGTTGCTAGACTCTGCTCTTGGTCGGTGAATATTATTCACTACTATTGAGATAATGGCCTAGAGGGTCACACACTATAGAGCTTTGAGAATATTCCTTATTCTTGGGAATAGGAATATAGAAATTTGTGGGCCCCACCACAGGGTCTGAGTACTATCCAAGTTAAATGGATCACCAAGTAATAAATAAATTCTTTTAATTATTCATGTTTGGAATAATTCATTGAGTTTATTTATAACATGTATTTACAAGTGATTAAGTAAATACAAGGATAAAATATTATTCAAATGGAATTAAATATCTCAGGATCATTTAATATTTTCAGGAGACGTGATTCAAGTTCAGTACTCAAGTTTATCATGAAATATATATTTAATATATCGGAGTTAGTGATATAATTATATATATTATTTATGGAATAATTTAATTTGTCATAAATAAATATTTATAATAATTAATACTATGAATATCTATTACACGGGGGTCAGGAACCCATATCGAGTATTTTTGATATTCCCTATATACGTAATATAGAGACTCTTCCCAACTAACTATTCATGCCTTGGAATTGAGAGCCTATATCTCCTCGTGAATTCTAGAGAGATTCTCTTAAGCAAGAATGATCATCAAGTTCCTTCTTCTTGGATCAAAGAATCTTTCTTACGGTGATCACTATTGTGTCAAAGTGGTCATAGGTGTATCGCGCTACCACCTGGATCTTGAAGAATGACGTACGAGTAGATTTAAGAGCCGTTTGTGGATGATCTAGAGGGCTTCGACGTTAGAGTCTTTGTAACGACCCAATGTTTCATTAATGGAAATCCCTCTTGATTTAGTTAAATTTATCTTTATGTAAAACTTTTATATAAAATGTCAAATTCTTTGGTTTTATGTTATGATTTTTGACCATTACTTTTATAGTCATTAAACAGTGATCACATGATTAGTATAAATATAGGGCTTTAACAAATCCAATTTACTCAGACAAAAGAAGTGATGGCCTCATCCAGTAGAATTGCTCCGTACGAAGCCCATTTGTCGGAGCTTGGAAAAGAGGTGGCGTCCTTGGGCTTCAATCTTGACCAAGACCAAGCTGAGCTTCATCATGTCAAGTTCGAATGGGACCGTCTACGGGAAAAGTGGAAGTTGATAGAGATTACCACTCGAGCTATGTTATCTGAGCCACCCCAAGAGTCTGTCACCATCGCACACCTTACCCTTAGATGTTATGCAGCTTTTTTAATGGGTTATGTAATCGCTAGTAATATGTTCATGTATATTATCTTTTTTGTATATAATAATTAATACACTTTCTTCTCATTATTGATACATTGTAAATAGTTTTTAAAGTGAAAATAGTGTTTTTAGTAATTATTTAATTAAGAATTATATTTTCTTAAATTAAGGGATTTTTGAATTAAATAATATTTCAATAAATTATTATTATTATTAAATTAATTTTATTATATATAAATGATCATATAATTTTATGATTGCAATTGTAATTTTTATTAAGGTTTGAAAGCCATTTTTGTCAAAACCCGTGAATTTTTGATAAATGTCGGTTTTTATTTTAAAAGTGAAAATTAACATATTTAGAAAATTATTTAGATAAAATAAATGTTATTTCTGGAATCAGGATGTCGGAATTATCCAATGGTGAATTTTTCTTAATTTTCTGAGACAGTCAATTTTTTGGGTAAAAATTAAATACTGTTTAAATATATAATGTGTTTTGTGACATCATAATGACCCAATAGTGATGTAATAAAATACTAAAAGCTTTATGTTCGGCCAATATATGTTTTAACATTAAAATAATGTGATTTTGGGTTGTTTGAATTACTTTTCAAAGCATTAATGGACACTTCAAGACTTATTAAACACCTTGTCTTTTTAAATTGTTTTTTATGGGAGTGTGACTCACCTCCACATAAGCAACCCTATTATTTTAAGAATTTCGGACTTTTTCCTTATAAAATATTTTTTCCCTATTACCTTTTCCAAAAACCATGGGCAAAAACCATGGGATGGTTTGTGGTTTGGATTAATTTAATATAAGGGGTCCCAAACCTAAATAATAAACAATTCCCTCACCTTTCCTATATAAACCCACCCAAGATCCCACATACTCCTCACTCAAAGCCTTTGGAGTTCATCCAAACTATTCCCTACTCTCTCTAGAATCCTCTCAAGGTGCCCCAAGCTCCCAAGAAGCCTCTCTCAAGCCTCCCTCAAGCCTTTGGAAGCACACTTCGAAGTAAGGGTTTTTTCTTCCTTTCTCATTTTTGTCCAATTTTATTTAAGTTGAATTTCCCTTTTAATTTAAATTATGAATGTTGGGGTATGGTTTCTCACCCCCGTCATACTTCCCTCTTTATGTTTTAATTATGGGAGACCCCTTTATCTCTCATTAAATGCCTCCCATGTACACCCGTTACTATGCCGAAATTCCGAAAGGAACTTCTCCCTCCTCAATTACATTCAAGCAATACTTTTGTATCATGAACCTAAATTCCATTAAAATTGTTGATACATGTATCTATATGATCTACTTACTGTCCATTACATGTAAATATTACGAGGAAACCCTTTCTCTCTCATCAACCTTTTTTATGAATTCTTACATCACGCCGTTACGCTGCCTAAATTGCACCGATTTTCTAAGCCAATGCCATTGTGTAGTGAATACCATGCCCATTTCTCCATCAAGGGTATTCAACTTTATGCACATTTACTTATTGATTATAAATTTTCATGTATGAATTACAAATTTCTTTATCATGGAATAAATGATTATGTTTTAAGAATCCATGTTTTATGATCCATGTGTCACACTTATGCATGAAATGAAATGTTTAAGAAGGGTGCGCCCTTATAGCGCTCCAATGCATTGGGTAAAGTATAGTATCATGATACGTCATGTGCAATGAGTCTTGACTCATTCTAATTCAAGTGTAACGAGGGTTTATTCATGCTTCATGTACAATGAGAATTTACTCATGCTCCATGTTCAATAAGCCTTGGCTCATGCTAATTCCATGTTAAGTGTTGTTGCCACATTTCCATGTTATGATTATCATGCGTTATCATGACTTTATGTTCATGTTTATCTTGTGCTCTATTGATATTACTATTGTCTAACATGTATTGTAATCCTCATGTATTCCATGTTTATTCCCTTGCTGGGCTTTATACCTCACCCCTTTTCTTATGCATGTCCTCAGGTTATCCCATGCAATGCTAAGTATGAGAGAATGTAGTAGTCATGTAAAGGAAGTTTTAAATAAAGATGTTGTATTTCATGTTTTAAGTTGTTATGTAATGATCCTATGCCCCAAAGACACTAGACCTCTCAATATTCTATGTTGTATCAAGTGAATAGTTTATGTAATAAATCATGTTTATGTTTGTAATAAAAGCAGGATTGTCATAGTTGGTATCAGAGGATAGGTTTAGTTATTTTTGGGATTAGGATTAGAAAACCCAAGTAAAGACTTAGATACAAGACTAAGTATAATAACAAAATACCTAGGTTTTTTTAATTACTGAGTTATTGGTTTATCAAACAAATACATCCCTGTATGGATACAAGCAGGTAGAGGCGGCTCTCGCACAGATGTATCAAAGGGGTAAAACCCAAAAATAGCGCTTTGAGCTAAACTCAAACAGGAACTGGTGCACGACAACGGGCCTTATTGAAATCTTGGTTACGACACTCCCGGGGGATAATTTTTGATAAATTCACAAGCTTAGTATGAACCCTTATTAAGGGAATTAAAAAAATGCCCCTAAGAATATATGTTAGAATGTAGATCATGAAAAGCATAGGTTGAAGCCTATAGACTCATGAGTTAAGGAAATAAAAGTTTATTTCTAAGTTATCAACTTCTGTCTTTGGTTTACCCTTTATGTGTTACCCCCTAACTTTCCTTTTATTCCAGCTAATGGCCGATAATAGGAGGATTCGGGCTTACAACCGGTGTGAAGATCACTGTGATGATGGTACTAATGAGATGCCCCATCCAATGGGAGCAGGAATAGTGAACTTTTTCACGCTTCTCTCTCAGCTTACTCAAGATTTGAATAGTAAAATGGGTCAAGAGGAACGTCCAAACCCCCCTAAGAAATAACAAGTCACTATCGATATCTTCATGAGACAAAGGCCTCCTACTTTTAGTGGATCATCTGATCCCACGATCGCTGAACAATGGATCAACTCCATTGAAAAGATCTTCTCCATCCTTAAATGTTCTGAACAAGAGAAGGTTCTCTAGGAAGATTATCGTATGGAGGGTGAACCTGATCAATGGTGGATGTTGATCAAAAGAATTAAGCCTAAGGAGGAGATCGAGGCGTTGTAATGGAAGGATTTTCGGAAGATGTTTTTCGATAAATATTTTCCACGCACCCTCCGGCTTAAGATAGAAAGGGACTTCCTTTCCCTCAAGAAAAAAGACGAAGAATCTGTTGGAGCGTATGAGGAAAACTTCACAAGGCTTACACGATACGCTTCCGGCTTTGTCGTTACCCCCGAATGCAAGGTTGACCACTTCTTTGGTGGGCTGAAGCCTAGCATGCGGAAAGCATTTGTGATCTGTGACTTAGACAACTATGAGGAAATTGTCTGATGTGCCCTCATGGTCTAAATGGAGATCAGGGAATCACAGGTGTATAATGGGGACAAGAAGCGTAAGGTAGACTTCAATGTTGGTGGTCCGATGGATAAATCCAACAGTGCTAAGACGATCCAGCACCCCACTTTCCAAAAGTGCAGAAAGAAGCACCCTGGAAATTGCCTCAAGGGGATGAGGAAAGGCTTCCAGTGTGGAAGAGAAGGGAACATGGCTGTTAACTATCGGCATGAAAGTCCCGCGACTGCGACATAGGGGAGGAACACTCTGTTCGAACCTCAATGCATTGTTCATTTCTTCAAATGAAAATAACCGGGGCATCTTGCAAATCAGTGCCCTAATCCAATGGTTTTCGGAGGCAACCAACAACCTCCAAGGCAGCAAGGAAGAGCTTTTGCCATCACTTCTACTAAAGTGAACCCTGACAATGAAGTGGCGATAGGTACACTAATTATTCATTCAAGAATAGAGAACGTACTTTTTGATTCAGGTTCTACGCATTCTTTTATATCTTGAACGTTTAGTAGAACAATCCCAGCACCACCACAAACCATGGAAGTGAATATGTCGGTGAGTACGGAAAATGGGGTAATCATTGCATCCCATGAATATAAGTCCCCCCCAGTTATAATCTGTGGATTGAATTTCCTGGCGAACCTCGTCATACTCTGGTGTAATTTGATGCAATTCTTGGCATGGATTGTCTTTCCTTATATAGATCCAACATAAATTTTCGGGACAGTGAAATCACACTCCATATGGAGAATCGACCCCCAATTCTTTACAAGTGTAAGGAGGAAGATGAATCTCCTTTAGATCCATAATATCAAGAATGAATATTACTGCCCTATGAGAATGCGTATCTGGCTCAGATGATTGAGTCCAAGGAAGAAACCATCCTTGAAGAAATTCCTATTGTGAGGGAATTCGCTGAAGTGTTTCCCGAGGAACTGTCTGGTCTTCCTCCTAGAAGAGATGTTGAATTATCAATTGAGCTTATACTAGGGGTGCTACCAATATCCAAGACTTTATATAGAATGGCTGTCGTGGAACTTGAAGAGCTGAAGAAACAACTACAGGAGAATCTGGATAAAGGGTTTATACGCCCAAGTGCTTCACCATGGGGTGCACCAGTCCTCTTCGTCAAGAAGAAGGATGGGTCAATGCGGCTTTGCATCGATTACCGCGAACTTAACAAAATCACGATATAGAACAAGTATCCTCTTACATGGATCGATGACTTGTTCGATCAGCAGCGTGGATCACAATACTTCTCCAAGGTAGATTTGCAGTCAGGATATTATCAAGTAAGGGTGAAGAAGGAAGATGTCCCCAAGACTGCTTTTCATACAAGATACGGGCACTATGAATTCATAGTAATGCCTTTCGGACTCACCAATGCTCCAGAAATATTCATTGATTTGATGAATAGAGTCTTTAGAGATTACCTAGAAAAATTTGTGGTAGTCTTTATAGATGATATTCTAATATACTCCAAAACCAAGGAGGATCATGAGGAGAATTTAAGAATTGTACTAGAGATTTGCGCAAGGAGAAGCTCTATGAAAAGTACAACAAGTGTGAGTTCTGGTTGAAGGAAGTCTCATTCATAGTCCATATCATCACAATCAATGGGATATCTGTGGATCCCTCCAAAACAGATGCAATCAAGGGATGGCCGAGGCCAACATCAGTAATGGATATCCGTAGCTTTTTGGGGTTAGCAGGATATTATCAACGATTTGTGAGAAATTTATCACGATTGTCCAACCCTCTTACCAAGATAACATGAAAGGGAGTAAAGTTTTCTTAGAGTGATGATTGCGAATAAAGCTTCAAGGATTTGAAAAAGAGACTTATCACTGCGCTCGTGCTCAATTTACCCACAAGTGGGAAAATTTTTGTGGCATTCAATGATGCTTAGAAGAAGGGATTAGACTGTGTGCTGATGCAGAATGATAAGATGATATCCTATGCCTCAAGGCAGTTGAATATCCATGAGCGAAACTATCCAACACATGATCTGGAGTTGTTGGCTTTGATCTTTGCCTTGAAAATCTAGCGGCATTTTCTCTATGGGGAGAAATGTGAGATATATACTGACCACAAGAGTCTTAAATATATATTCACACAGAAAGAGCTTAATATGCGCCAGAGAAGATGGATAGATCTCATCAAGAATTATGACTATTCAATACATTACCACCCTGGGAAAGCGAACAAGGTGGTAGATGCCCTAAGTAGAAAGGACCCAACGATTCTATCAATGATGAGAATTGAGAAGGATCCAATCTTCTTAGACTTGATGAAGATAGACAAGAGAATCATAAATAAGGGAACATCATCAATCCTTTCACAAATGATTTCTCAACCGTCTCTTTTGGAAAGGATAAAGGATGCTCAAAAGGATGATGTGGGAATTCAGGAAAAAGTGGAATCTATCAAAAAGGGGAAATCCTCAGAGTTTAATGTTAATGAAGAAGGAATTATGTGATTTGAGAAAAGACTACGTGTTCCATCAAGCCTGAAGCTAAAGAAGAACTTTTGGATGATGCACATAGTTCAAATTTCTCTATTCACCCAGGGATCACAAAGATGTATCGAGATCTCCGAGAAAACTTTTGGTGGGATAATATGAAGAAGGAGATCACTGTATATACATCAAAGTGCCTGGTGTGCCAGAAAGTGAAGGCATAAAGGCAGAAGTCTAATGGATGATGCAACCATTTCCCATACCAGAATAGAAATGGGAGAAAATCACTATGGACTTTGTCACTGGACTTCCGAGGACATCCAAAGGCAACAATGCAATCTGGGTTGTGGTGGATCGTCTTACAAAGACTGTACACTTCATTTCTATTTGAGAGGATTTCTCATTGGATCAATTGGCACAGATATATATCAGGGAAGTGGTAAGGCTGCATGGGGTACCACTATCTATTGTGTCTGACCGAGATCCAAGATTGACCTCTAAGTTTTGGAAGAGTCTTCAACATGCTCTGAATATTGAACTGAACTTCAGTACAACCTATCATCCTCAAACTAATGGCCAATCTGAGCAGACTATCCAAACACTTGAGGACATGTTGAGAGAGTGCTCAATGTACTTTAAAAAAGTATGGAATCAACATCTTCTTCTGGTTGAGTTCTCTTATAATAACAGTTTCCACTCGAGCATCCAAATGGCACCGTATGAAGCCCTGTATGGGAAATGGTGCAGAACACCGGCATGTTGGGATGAGGTCGGTGAACATAAGCTGCTTGGACCAGAAATGGTTGAAGAAATGGTGGAGAAGGTGAAAACCATTCAGCAACATATCAAGGCAGCCCATAGTCGACATAAGAGTTATGCAGATAATCGTCGATGAGACCTTGAGTTTAAAGTTGGAGACATGGTTTTTCTGCACATATCTCCGTGGAATAAAGTCATGAGGTTTGAAAAGAAAGGGATGTTAAGTCCAAGGTACATCGACCCCTTTGGATTCTTGATTGTGTTGGGGATGTGGCCTATTGACTAGCACTTCCACCTACCATGGCCAATGTACATGATTTCTTTCATGTATCCCTCTCAAGGAAGTACATACCGGACCCTTCACATGTACTCTCTTCTGAGGTGGTACAGTTGGAGGATGATCTTTCTTATGAGGAGAAACCAGTGAAGATCTTATATCATAGAGAAAAAGTTCTATGAAATAAGACAATTCCCCTCGTCAAGGTGTTGTGGCGAAACCACAAGTTTGATGAAGCGACTTGGGAATCAGAGGAAATGATGAAGCTGAGTTACCCATATCTGTTTTAGTGTGGGAAATAGAAATTTCGAGGGAGAAATTTCTTAAGGGGGGAATATTGTAACGACCCAAAGTTTCACTAATGGAAATCCCTTTTGATCTAGTTAAATGTCTCTTTATGTAAAACGTTTATATAAAATGTAAACTTCTTTGGTTTTATGTTAATATTTGTGACAGTTACTTTTATAGACGTTGAACAGTGATCACATGATTAGTATAAATATACGGATTTAACAAATCCAATTTACTCAGACAAAAGAAGCGATGGACTCATCCAGTAGAATTCCTCCGTATGAAGCCCATTTGTCAGAGCTCAAAAAAGAGGTGGCATCCTTGGGCTTTGCTCTTGATCAAGCCCAATCTGAGCTTCATCATGTCAAGCTCGAATGGGACCGTCTATGGGAAAAGTGGAGGTTGATAGAGATTACTACTCGAGCGATGTTATCTGAGCTACCCCAAGAGTCTATCACCATTGCACACCATACCCTTAGGTCTTATGCAGATATTTTATGTGGTTATGTAACATATCGTTAGTAATATGTTCATGTATATTATTTTTTTATATAATAATGAATATACTTTCTTTTCATTATTGATACATTGTAAATAGTTTTTAAAGTGCAAATAGTGTTTTTAATTATTATTTAATTAATAATTCTATTTTATTAAATTAAGATATTTTTGAATTAAATAATATTTTAATAAAATATTATTATTATTATTAAATTAATTTTAGTATATATAAATGATCATATAATTTTATGAATGCAATTGTAATTTTTATTAAGGTTTGAAAGCCATTTTTGTCAAAACCTGTGAATTTTCGATAAATGTCAGTTTTTATTTTAAAAGTGAAAATTAACATATTTAGAAAATTATTTAGATAAAATATATGTTATTTCTGGAGTCAGGACATCAAAATTATCCAACGGTGAATTTTTCATAATTTTCTGAGACAGTCAATTTTTTGGGTAAAAATTAAATACTGTTTAAATATATAATGTGTTTTATGACATCATAATGACCTAATAGTGAGGTAATAAAATACTGAAAGCTTTATGTTCTGTCAATATATGTTTTAACATTAAAATAATGTGATTTTGGGTTTGTTTGACTTACTTTTAAAAGCATTAATGGACCCTTCAAGACTTATTAAACACCTTGTCTTTTTAAATTATTTTCCATGGGAGTGTGACTCACCTCCACATAAGAAACCCTATTATTTTAAGAATTTAGGGCTTTGGACTTATAAAATATTGTTTTCCTCTTCCCTTTTCCAAAAACCATGGGAAAAAACCGTGGGATGGTTTGTGGTTTGGATTAATTTAATATAAGGGGTCCCAAACCAAAATAATAAAGAATTCCCTCACCCTTCCTATATAAACCCACCCATGATCCCACTTCCTCCCCACTAAAAGCCTTTGGAGTTCATACAACCTCTGACATACTCTCTCTAGAATCCTCTCAAGATGCCCCAAGCTCCCATGAAGCCTCTCTCAAGCCTATCTCAAGCCTTTGGAAGAACACTTCCAAGTAAGGGTTTTTGCTTCCTTTCTCATTTTTGTCCAATTTTCATTAAGTTGTTTTTTCCTTTTAATTTCAATTATGAATGTTGGGGTATGGTTTCAAACCTTCCTAATACTTCCCTATTTATTTTTGAATGACGGGAGACCCCTTTCTCTCTCATTAAATTCCTCCCATGTACACCCGTTACTATGCCAAAATTTTGAAAGGAACTTCTCCCTTCTCATTTACATTCAAGCAATACTTTTGTATCATGAACCTAAATTCCATTACAATTGTTGGGAAATGTATCTATATGACCTCCTTACTTTCCATTTCATGTAAATATTATAAGGAACCCCTTTCTCTCTCATCAACCTTTTTTATGAATTCTTACATCACGCCGTTACGCTACCAAAATCACACCGATTTTCTAAGCTAATGCCATTGTGTAGTGAATACCATTCCCATTTCTCCATCAAGGGTATTCACCTTTATGCACATTTACTTATTGATTATAAAGTTCAATTTATGAATAAAACATTTCTTTATCGTGGAATAAATTATTATGTTTTAAGAATCCATGTTTTATGATCCATGTGGCACACTTATGCATGAAATGAAATGTTTAAGAAGGGTGCACCCTTATAGCGCTCCAATGCATTGGGTAAAGTATAGTATCATGATACGTCATGAGAAATGAGTGTTGAATCATGATAATTCAAGTGCAATGAGTGTTTACTCGTGTTTCATGTGCAATGATAATTTACTCATGCTCCATGTGCAATGAGCTTTGGCTGATGCTAATTCCATGTTAAGTGTTGTTACCACATTTCCATGTTATGATTATCATGCGTTATCATGCCTTTATGTTCATGTTTCTCTGGTGCTCTATTGATATGCCTATTGTCTATCATGTATTGTAATCCTCATTTATTCCATGTTTATTCCCTTACTGGGCTTTATAGCTCACCCCTTTTCTTATGCATGTCCTCAGGTTATCCCATGCAATGCTAAGTACGAGGGAATGTAGTAGTCATGTAAATGAAGTTTTCAATTAAGATGTTGTATTTCATGTTTTATGTTGTTATGTAATGATCCTATTCCCCAAAGACACTATAAATCTCGATCTTCCATGTTGTATGAAGTGAATAGTTTGTGTAATAAATCATGTTTAAGTTTGTAATAAAAAAGGGTTGTCGTAGTCTTCGAGCAACGATCATATGCATATTGCATCGGACTTACACACGTCAGATTCGAACAAGGTACGTGTTCAAATTTTATTCTGGGATCTCTTAAATCCACATGAGGTCCTTATACTGTACTGGGATAAGATCGCCAGAGTTGAAGTTGTTACGTCACTCCAGTAACTCCAAAAATATTAATTTCCCAACCCATCAGCTTCTGCTGCCTGTCCCGGTACCTAACAGTGGTATCTGAGGGACGTGTGGTTTCTCAGAGTCAAAGAAAATTTAAATTGCATTAAATTTCATTATGGAGTATTAAATCAGTTCCAACAGATCTGACCGTACGTTGATCCGTTTCTAAATGGCCAATTTACGACCATTTGAAAATTTTAATTGGATCGATGTTGTTGGTTTTAAGTTCTTCAAATTATTTTTTTTGAAGAATGAATTTTTAATTTATTTATGTGTTCTTCAATGTACTGAAATATGACCACATTTTGGCTAGAATCTGGTCTCCGGAATTTTTCTGGTGGGCTTTTCTTTAGGAGTTAAATAAAATATATTATAATATAATATTATTTTATTTTTATCAATTTTTTTAAAAAGGGATGTCCTCTAGACTTTTAGTCAAGTTGTCTTCTTTTTTTATTAAAGTCTTTAGAATTTTAAAATTTAAAAAAACGGGGGGGGGGGGGGGGGGGGGGTGGAGACCTTGACCCCAATTGGGTGTTCTTTTAAGAAAAAGGGGGGTAGGTTGTATTTTTTCAAAAGACAAAACATTTAAAAAAAGGTGGGAAGGAAGTCCATAATGGGTCTTCTTCCATGCAGAGTGCGCCGCACCCCCCAGAACCCTAGAGATTCTCCCTCCCTTCTCCCATCACGTCTGGACAATCATCGCCCCATGCCTCCCTCCGAGCTCATCGTCGCCGCAGTGGCCTGTTGCACTGGTATCGCCTCACTTTCATGGTCGCAAGGTGGTTGCGCCCAAATTTACCCTATAGGTATAAACGGTCGTTGAAGTACATATAGGGGTCGAATCCACTAGGACCGAAGAAGTAACCTTTAGAAACACACGTTTTATGGAGGTTGGGTTGTGAAGTGGCCAACATGGGTTTGAATTGATTGGATAAATAATTATTTAATTTAAATAAAAATTAAAAAAACAAATTTACTTGATCTAAAACATTTAATTAATATGGGTTGATCCTAGGTTGTTGCTTTTGGTGGATTGGATGCATTTATTTTCTTAAAAATTTCATGTCATTAATTGAAGACGTATCCGAACAATGAGATAATTCTCCCAAATAATTCACCAATTTAATCCCTACACAATTCCAAGGCCAATCACTAATTAAATTAGTGGATCAATTTAATGATCACTCCAAGGAATTGGATCGTACTAGCACTCAAAATGTGTCATCGTTAAACTTGGCAAAGATGAAGAAGAACATAACTCACCGAATGGAAATATTAAAATAACAAACAGATTTAAAAATTAAAGTACGTGAAATAACATCCAATCCATCTCATGCAACTCTCTAGAACCAAACCATAAATTTTTATCCCTATATATATGCTATTATATCAATGGAAGTGAGAATTCGACTTAAAGATGTGGAATTGAAGAAGAAAAACATTAATAAAAATGAACACTCCACCGTTGTGTGAGAAATTCACAAGTGTTGGTGTGAATAAATTCACACCATGATTCAACGGTATCAACGTGTGAAGAAAAGGAAAATAATAAGTGAAGAAGTAGAATAAATTTTATTAAAATACTAAATGTGAATGAAAAACTTACATGGGAAAACTTGACGATGCGATTACAAATTGAATGCAAGAAATTACAATTGAAAGAAATACAATGGATGAAAGAAAAAAATGATTCAAAGAAAAATGTTAGATGCTAATTCCCTTAACCAAAAGATCCTTATATAGGAATATTAGGATCATTAGAGACACCCCAAAAAAATCAATTCACCCCCCAAGAAATAATAGAGTCAAAAGGAGAGTGAATAATCAAAAGGAAATTGACGTTTCGAAGTTGACCCGGAAAACTAGCCAGATTCGTCCACCATTTTGACGTGTGAATTCGTAATTGAAGAAGGCAGAATCTGGAGGGGTCGTAGTAGATAAATACCTTCTTCCATATGTTCTATATGAGCTGTAAAATGTTCAGGAAATTTGGATCAGCCGTTTGGAAGTTATGGTCGAAATGGTGGGACGACTTTATGTGCATTAATGTTGGGTCCACCATTTAAATCTCAACTTCAGATCCCTTTATCATCATGAAAACTACAGAATTAGCTCCAACCACAGTTGAATAAAATGATCCTCATATTTTTATATTTCTTTTGTATAAAATTGAGCTTCATTGGGCTTGGTTTGTGGGCCCCACATTTGTTTGATGGGCCTTAGGCCCATTATGCTTTTTCCAGCAAGTTTCTGCATTCAGGTGCAAAAATCTCCATCTTCCCTTGTGATTCATCCATTAGACCTAAAATAAAAAATTTTCCAAATAAAGTGATGAATCATATAAAAAATATCAAATTAAAATGATGAATATTATAATTTCCACAAAAAAATTATTGAGTGGGCCCAAATTGACACTTTAAGCATGAATTGCACAATGATGGGAAATGAAGTTCAATTTCTGAATTGGACAAAAATTGATGTTTATGAACTTTTAAAAAGATTAATATTAAGATCTTAACAATTAATATTAGCCACTTTCGGTGACTAATCACAACCCCCAACTTGAGTTTTACTAGTCCCGAGCAAAATATATTACAAATATTAAATTCAAATCCCCTTTTCCAAAAACATTTTAATACACATCGCTCACCCAAAGTCCTCAATCCAAAAAAAATTATGAAACCCATCAAAATCATTTAAAACAAGCTAGGACCATAAGAATATTCCAAGCCCAATCTCATTCCTTTATTCAAATTCATCACCACATTTCATCCAATTTTAATTAAGCATGATAAAGTTTTGTGCACACAAAAGATATGAGGCCTATTTTATTGTTCAAGGGGATAAAATGGAAGTTCTAGGTGAGAATCACATTAAACCTTAAGATGAGTATCCTTTTTTTATTTTTTTGATTGTTTTTTTAACCACAATAGATATTAAAAGACTCCCTCTGGGCAAGAAAACAATGGAGTCGTGATACCCAAGTGTCGGATTCCACACATATTGTCAATTCCATGCTCTACAATAGAAATGTAAAGCCTAACTCTGGGCAAGAAAACTATGGAGTGACGATCCCCAAGTGCCGGATGCCACACATTTGGACAAAAAATTTCTCTATGTGGTCATTATTATTTTTTCAATTTTTTTATTTTATTTATTATTATTTTTTTGGATACTCAAATTAAACTAAAAGTGACCCCAGAACCCTATGCTATAATGAAAGGGACCCAAGAACTCAAATTTACACCCACGTTCCAGTAGACGTGCATTTTGGAATTTATATTAAGAGGATGAAAATGTAAACTTTGAAAAATCACATCGGACAACTGCACTTTCCAAAAACTATTCTCATGAACTTAAACTTGCATTAAAATCAGTATCAAGGAATAACAAATTATTTGACATCCAATTTTAGAGTTTGCAATGTGTGTTATCATGTTCAAGGTTAATGGAATTTTACTTTCCATGCATGTTCTTATTAAAAAAATCATTTTTTTATTTCATCTCCCCTCAACATAGAATAACACTATCCCTAGTGTTTAAAGAAAAGAAAAGTTAGAAGGGGGTAGGAGAGGAGTTCAAAGAGGAAATTGAAAATGATAAACATGGAACAAATTAACCTGGTGGTTGATGATGATATCACATGCCACAATCTCCCTTTAATTCTAGGTTCGAGTTTCAACGGCTTGGACGGTTGTGACGGGATTTCCCGCATGACTTATGACCTGTCCTTTTATTTTTTTAACCTATAAAAACATAAAAATAAAACAAAACAAAATAAACTGATGATACATTGTCTTCTTTTTAAATTTATGGGTAAGGTATTACATAGATATCACACAACGTGACACAGATGAATAAGGTGATCCCCTTTCATACCTATCCATACTCATAAAAGAAGAATAGGTCAAGAGTCTAATTTTTTTTAACGTACAAAAACATAAATAAAATAAAATAAACTGATGATACATTGTCTTATTTTAAATTTCTGGGTAAGGTATTACTCAGGTATCACACCGTGTGACACAGATGAATACAACACTCCCCTTTCATAACCATCCTTAATCATAAAAGAAGAACAGTTCAACAACTTATGTTAATTTTTTTAAATGATAAAAAATGATTGAAAATGATTGGAAACATAAAAACCATGGGTTTCCTCCCATGCAGCGCTTTTGTTTAATGTCGTTAGCTCAACTTGAACACCCAAAATTATCCAATTCCCACTTTCAAAATTTCTAGGACCCCATTTTTATCCACCTCAACAAGATTTAGATTATGTTTTTTTTCATAATTTTTTCCATGTGAAATCTCATTCTTAACAATGAGTGTGAAAGTCCATGGGATTTCAGTAATGGTTGATTGAGTTTCATTTCGAGTATTTCCTAAGATTTCAATGTTCATTCATACTTTGTGAGATTCTTGATGAAAATGTATGATAATTGAATGTTCTATGTTTTCATAAATAGAGGGATTCTTAAGTGGGGAAGGAAGGATTATAATGTTGAGTTCTGTTTCATTGAATTTTCCCAAAGATGAATGGAAATTTGAATCCAAATTTGTTTCTTCTACAAAACATTTTGAAAGAATTTGTTCCTTTTGAAAATATAATTCATCCCCAAAATTTTCCATTTGAATTTCATGAGTGGGTATGGACTCACTATTCGTTATATCTCCCAATGGTTCAATGATCAGTAATTCTAAAAAAAATTATTGGAGAAATATTTTGAACACTCAATCCATGAAGACAAATTTTCCCCTTGTGAATCCAAAAAATTAATTTCCTCCTGATTTAAATACCCTTCAACATTTCCTTGATCTATTTCAGTTATCCCATATCCAAAGGTTAGTTCTTTTTTCAATTCATGGGAGGTTTTTGGGATAAAAGATTCATCTATCAATGATGAGGAAGGAACATCTTGAGTGGGAACGGGTTCCTCAAAAGTCGTAAAGCTTTGTAATTCTAATCGGAAAGATGAAACTTATGAATTCATTTTATCCATTTGTTCACACAATTGTTCAAGATTTTTTTCCGGATTAGGGTTAATATATGTTTTTACATCATGTAATACCTAATTATTTATCTTTTCAATCATTCTTGATAGGTATAGAAATTGATCTTTTAAACATTCAGCATCCCATTGATTGTACATCTCATCTGGTGTGGTGTATTCAATTAAGGTTTGGTTAATGAAATTCCCTATGTGAGGAGTTTCCCAATATTGATTTCCGACTTGATTATAGAATTGGTTTATAAAGGGGTATTTTTGAGGATGATCCATTGGAATTGATTGAAAATTGGTTTTGAGATTTTTTTTGGACACACAGAAATAGAAAGGGGAAAAGACAAGAGAAATTAGGGTGAGAATAGAGAATTTGGGGTGAGAAAAGAAGACGAGGGTCTAAGGTACTTAATTTGGTCCCCGGAAATGGTGCCAGAATTTTTTTGCTTCCAAATTTACCCTACAGGTATAAACGGTCGTTGAAGTACATATAGGGGTCGAATCCACAGGGACCGAAGAAGTAACCTTTAGAAACACACATTTTATGGAGGTTGGGCTGTGAAGTGACCAACTTGGGTTTGAATTGATTGGATAACTAATTATTTAATTTAATGAACACTTAAAAAAACAAATTTACTTGATCTAAAACAATTAATTAATATGGGTTGATCCTAGGTTGTTTCTTTTGGTGGATTGGATGCATTTATTTTCTTAAAAATTTCATGTCATTAATTGAAGACGTATCCAAACAACGAGATAATTCTCCCAAATCATTCACCAATTTAATCCCTACACAATTCCAAGGCCAATCAAAAATTCACTTAGAGGATCAATTTAATGATAACTCCAAGGAATTGGATCGTACTATCACTCAAAATGTGTGATTTTTAAACTTGGGAAATATGAAGAAGAACATAACTCATCGAATGGAAATCTTAAAATAACAAACAGATTTAAAAATTAATGTACATGAAATAACATCCAATCCATCTCATGAAACTCTCTAGGACCAAACCATAAATGTTTATCCCTTCATAGATGCTATTCTATCAATGGAAGCGAGAAGTCGACTAAAAGAAGTGGAATTGAAGAAGAAAAACATTAATAAAAATGAACACTCCACCGTTGTGTGAGAAATTCACAAGTGTTGGTGTGAATAAATTCACAACTAGATTCAACAGTATCAACATGTGAAGAAAAGGAAAAAAATAAGTGAATAAGAAGAATAAATTTTATTAAAATACTAAATGTGAATGAAAAACTTACATGGGAAAACTTGACGATGTGATTACAAATTGAAAGCAGGAAATTACAATTAAAAGAAATACAATGGATGAATGAAAAACATGGATTCAAAGAAAAATGTTAGATGCTAATTCCCTTC
Organism: Viscum album; assembly: GCA_963277665.1. Lineage (NCBI taxonomy): Eukaryota > Viridiplantae > Streptophyta > Magnoliopsida > Santalales > Viscaceae > Viscum > Viscum album. The sequence goes on from OY728121.1 coordinate 1,126,564,630, forward strand.
ACCAACAGATCCTTATATAAGAATATTAGGAGCCTTAGAGACACCCCACAAAAATCAATTCACCCCCCAACAATTAATAGAGTCAAAAGAAGGGTGAATAATCAAAAGGAAATTGACGTTTCGAAGTTGACCCGAAAAACTAGCCAGATTCGTCCACCGTTTTGACGTGTGAATTCGTAATTGAAGAAGTCCGAATATGGAGGGGTCATAGAAGAGAAATATCTTCTTCCGTCTGTAATCTATGATATGTAACACTTTTAGGAAATTTTTCTTATCCATTTGGATGTTATGGTCGAAATTCTGGGACGACTTTATGTACATTAATGTCAGGTCCACCATTTAAATCTCAACTTCAGATCCCTTTATCACCTTGAAAACCTCAGAATTATCTCCATCCACAGTTGGATAAAATGATCCTCATATTTTTATATTTCTTATATATAAATTTTAGCTTCATTGGGCTTGGTTTGTGGGCCCCACATTTGTTTGATGGGCCTTAGGCCCATTATGCTTTTTCCAGCAAGTTTCTGCATTCAGGTGCAAAAATCTCCATCTTCCCTTATGATTCATCCATCATACCTAAAAGAAAAAATTTTCCAAATAAAGTGATATATAAGATATCAAAATATCAAATTAAAATGATGAATATTGTAATTTACACAAGCAAATTATTGAGTGGGCCCAAATTGACACTTTAAGCACGAATTGCACAATGATGGGAAATGAAGTTCAATTTCTGAATTGGAATAAAATTGATGTTTATGAACTTTTAAACAAATTAATATTAAGATATTAAAAATGAATATTAGCCACTTTCAGTGACTAATCACAAGGCACCACCCCGCCTCCCTCAGAACTCGCCTGAGCTGCACCGTCCTAGTGGACCCTGCCACTGCCATCTCGGCCAGACCACACAACCACCGTCTCAGCCAGACCACATTGTCACCACCATCTCAGTTGAAGGATGCCACTTCCACCATCTTGGCCAGAGGACGTTGCTGCCAGTGTTCCAGATCAGTGCTCCACCTCCCCTGTCCGGTTACGCCTTGCTGGAGGAGTCCATTGCCGCCTCTGTCCGGTCGCACCTCACGGGTGGACGATGTCGCCACAGGGGTGTTGCTGGACCGGGTGGTCACGCCGTTGTCACGCCACAATTTGGACCTACCCTAGTAAAACACCATCGCGGTAGTAAGTAGTCCTACTAGACTCATTCCTCGACCGGAGGTAACCCCTATAATTTGATTTAATTAATTCATTTTTATAAATTAAATTAATTAGAATTAATTTTTGGGGTTTAAGATTAAGGAGAATCTGAAACATTAATTTAATTAAGATTTAATTAAATTGGTGGTTTAATTTAATTTTTGGAATTAAAATTAAATTAAACAAATGGAAGTGATAAATAAATTGATTAAATTTATTTAAATTCATTTAATTTATTAGAACATCCTTGTACTATTTAAATTTATTTCAATTTAATTTTAATTGCACTTTATTTATACCGATTATTTTTGAGCAAGTAGCTGACCCATGCATGTCTGGTTTTATTAATTTAATTATTCATTGAATGTGTGCGATGATAGTAATAATTAATTGGATAAATAATGATCTACAAATCGTCTTTTAATTCAAAGATGTATAAGGTCCTGTGCGTCCAATGCACTAGATATATTTTGTACCCCTAGACCCCCTCGCCTATGTGTGAGTATATTTGTTAAAAAAGGATGATCATATTTGAAGATGTGGACACTACCAATTTGAGGTGGAAATACAAATGGGATCCAAGCACTATGAACTGAAGGAAAACTCCATGAGTGGTATAAGCGCTTGTGCATAGTACTATACCAAGAAAGGAAGTTATATGTGTTGGAATCCTTAGTTCCTGCTAAGCCTCCCCGGGGAGCAAGTAAGGTGGAAAAAGACAGATGGAAAAAGACAGATGGAAAAAGAATATAGATGATGCACTTGATGTTCAATGCATCATGTTATCATCCATGTCCAACCAATTGCATAAAATGCATGATGATGAGGATGACTATAAGATTCTTTAACATCTCTAAGAATTATAACAGGAGAGGGAAAGGCAGGAAAGGTATGAGATCTCAAGTGCGCCCTAGATAAGTGCAGGCTAGCAGAAGGGCACCAAACTAGTCCTCATGTACTAAAGATGATTGGGTATATTGAGAGGATTGAAGCCCTTGGGTTCAAATTAAACCAAGAGCTAGCAGTGGATCTCATTATTTCATCTTTACTGCCAAGATTCATGACTTTCATTGTCAATTATAACATGAATGATATGACAAAGTTTCTCTATTATATTTTGTATTTAATTCTCCAAGCTGAAAAGGATATTAAAAATACCAATTCATCTATCCTTATGGTCAAAAAAAGAAACTAGGGAAAGGAAAATGGGTCTAAGGCAAAGCCAAGGCCAAAGACACCAATGCATCATCCTACAAAGAAGCCAAAGATTCAGAGGTAGAGTGATGAGTAAGAATCTGTCTCCTTTGGATGTGGCAAGAAAGGCCACTAGAAGAAGAATTAAAGATATGGGAAGAGGAATAAAACTGATGCTTCTACTTCAGGTATTTTTTTCATTGAATGCAATCTATCTTTATCTACAATTTGGGTACTGGATACGACATGTGTCTCACACATTTTTATTCATATACAAGAACCAAATAGGTTTATAAAGATTGAAAAATGTGAAGTGGATCTTCAAGCTATAAATGGTGCTAATATGGAATCCTTGAAAGTGGGAGACTATCACTTAAACTTGTCAAGTGGTTTGGTTATAGTTTTAAAAAATTGCTATTATGTACCGTATGTAACAAGGAACATAATCTCTGTGTCGATTTTAGACACTATGGGATTTTATTTCATGTTTGGAAGTAAATTTTGTCTCTTTTATAGGGATAACATATGTTATGGTATGGCACATCTTAATAATGGTTCATACATGCTGGAACTCAAGAATCCCTTAATGGAACTCAATGAAAAAACCATCCAACACGACTCGTATATCACCCGCCTATGTAAATTCAGGCTAGGCCATGTATATGAGAAGCAATTATGAAGATTACATCAAGAAGGGTATTTAGACTCGGTATAGTTTGAACCCTTGGATGTCTGTCAATCTTGTTTACACTGAAAAATGACCGAAGCACCTTTCTCAGGGAAGGGATAAATAGCTAATACCGCACTGTAATTAATACATACTGATGTATGTGTTCCACTTCTAGTAGAGGCAAGGGGTGGTTTTTCATACTTCATTACTTTTACTAATGACTATAGTAGGTATGGATATATCTACTTAATGTGGTATAAGTCTGATTCCTCTCAGATATTTAAGGAATACAAAAATGAAGTAGAAAACCAACTTGGTAAGAAGATAAAAGCACTCTGCTCAGACCGAGGTGGAGAAATATCTTAACCAAGCTTTCATTTATCACTTGAAAAAGTGTGTGATAGTATCCCAACTCACTCCTCCTTATAAAACACAATAGAATGGTGTTAGTGAAAGGAGGAATATTACCTTGCTTGACATGGTCAGATAAATGATGAGTCATGAAACTCTTTTAGTATCCTTTTGGGGATATGCTTTGCAGACAGTGTCATATACCCTTAACTGAGTACCAACTAAAGCTGTAGATGGGATTCCATATGAGTTATGGTATGGAAAGAAACCCAGTCTGACACACATATGTGTATGGGGGTGTGAGGCATTTGTCAAGACTTTATCAAGTGGAAAATTAGCATCTAGAACCAAAAAGTGCATCTTTATAGGTTATTCTGAGGAAATCAAAGGATATTACCTATATAACCATTTAGATAGAAAATTTCTTGTGGAAAGAGAAGTTTTATTTCAAGAAAAGGAAGACATTTCTATTGGAAAAAGTGGGAGAAAAATTGACTTTGATGAAGTTAATGCTCCAGATGAACAAGAGTTGTAAGATGAACAATCTACACAAGATAAAGTGGAAGAATAATTTGTTCCTGAGACGCAAATACTATGTAGGTCTACAAAAGAGGTTAGAGAACCAAAGAATTATGGTTTTCTTGTCACCGAGTCACGTGACACATTAGTCAATGAGGATGATGAACCTCTAACCTACAAAGCAGTAGTAGAAGGCAAAGAAGCTGCTAAATGGAAAGAACCCATGCATTATGAGATGGAGTCCATGTACCAAAATCAAGTTTGGATTTTGGTAGACCCTACAGCTGATGTAAATCCCATTGGATGCAAATCTGTATTCAAAAAGAAGATGGACATGGATAGTGATGTTAATAACTTTGAAGTAATATTGGTTGCTAAGGGTTTTAGGCAACGTCAAGGCATCGACTATGATGAAACCTTATCACCAGTATCAATGCTTAAATCCATCATGAAATATATATATATATTGTGGTTAGTGATTAAATTATAAATATTATTTAATGAATAATTTAATTTTTCATAAATAAATATTTATAATACTTATATTGTGAATATCTATTAAACAGGGGCTAGGAACCCATACCGGGTATTTAGATGTTCCCTATATAAGTAAGAGAGAGGCTCTTCCCCTGTAACTATTCATGCATTGTAATTGAGAGCCTCTATCTACTTTTAAATTCTAGAGAGAGATTCTCTCAAGCAAGCAACATCTTCATGTTCCTTCTTAGATCAAAGAATCTTGTTTACGGTGATCATCTCTGTGTCGAAGTGTTCGTCGGTGTACTGCGCTAGCACCCAGATTCTAATGAATGATGTGTGAGAAGATTTAAGAGGTGTGTGTGGATGATATAGAGGGATTCAACATTGGAGTCTTTGAGCAACATTTGTTGGAATCTTGCAACGGACTTACACATGTCAGATCCAAACAAGGTACATGTTAAAATTTTATTTTGTGCTCTGTTAAATCCGCACATGGTCCTCGGACCGTACCAGGATAAGATCACCAGAGTCAACATTGTTACGTCGCTCTGGTGACCCAAATTTTTTTAATTTCACAGCCCATCGGCTTTCGCTTCTTGTCCAAGTACCAAACAAATTCAATATGGAATAAGAACTGGTTGTGTGATAAAGATAATTTTCTAGGTCCTGAGTTTCCTATTTAATTGAGAAGGTTGAGTGCCTTGTTTTGGAGTTGTGAGAGATCGTGTGCATATGGAGGTGGAATTACTTTTTTGAGAGCCCAGTTGCCCGGTTGACTATGCTTGTTTGTATCCTACTGCTTTGTGATGTGATTTGGATATGAGCCTTGTGATATAAGCCTAGTATGGATGAGCCTGGAGGGTTGATGTGTGATATGGGTTGTGGAGGAATATATGTGATGTGAGCCTGGGATAAATGTTGTGATATATGGGAAGGGAGGCCCGGATGATGTTGTAGAAGATGACGCATGTGTTGGCGATATGCATCGGTATATGCATATGGGTGTCGGGGACGAAACTAGAGGTGATGTAATGAGTTAATGTTGGGCTTACCCATTGATGAGATATCAAGAGATCATATGCTCGCTTTTGAATCTATTTAATGGATGATGGTCGAGTTTCTTATTTTATCTTCATTCTTTCTCCCACTGCATGACATAGCTGGATGTTCTTGGTTGCATGTTTCCTCTTAGAGGTAGCTTTGGATGATTTTCCTAAAGTAACTAGATATGAAATGATGTTATTAATAAATAAATTTTTAACCCATGGGGTTGGTTGATGATGGAATGAAAATGATAAAAGATGTTAATCTTGATAAACTATGGACTTGGTTTGGATTATGCTTGGAGGGCATAGAATTCACTTTGATATTTCACGAAATGTATTTCAATTTAATGTAATGTGGAATGATGCTAATGGTTAATTAATGTATAATGAATTAATTAATGGGAAGAAATGGTTTAAAAATAAAATAATTAATGTAGCTCTTTTTATATGCTTATGTGCTTATAGGTTATCTGGTCTTAGTAGTGCCAGTCGGGAGTTCGAGTGATGTTAAATACAGTTGAGTCTAAGACTAGTTTATTCCCACAGTGTGGTTGTGAATTATATTATATCATATAAATTATTTTATTTTCATATGCTGCCCAACCCATGTCGATTTGGGAAACTGACACCTAGTAGGCTCTAGAATGGTGTTTTCACTAACATCCCAATGGGGGGGGGGGGGTATGAAAGACTAACCCCTCTATCCCCTCTCTTCTATTTGTATTCACTCATGCTAGAATGCATGACGGTTAGTTTTCTCATATATGCGTGTAGAGGGATATGATTTATCATGGTTATATTATACACATGTATTACAAGATATAGTTTCTAAAGGATTATTATATGTATGACTGGTATAGGTTGTGGTGGATTGAGGTACTTACTCAGTGTATAGGCCATAATGGCTTGAGGTATAATACCCGATGTTTGATATACATCATACAGGTTGTGGTGGATCCCAAAAAATTCTAGGTTACTACATATGGATATGTGTATGGGATTATGTGATGCATGAGTCGTTGTGAAAATGCCGGGAGTCACATGATAGAGGTTTGAAGATGAATAAAAGATGGAAACAAAAGAAGAAGAAAACAATGAACACATAAAAAAATAATTTATGTGGTTTGAGAATAATCCCTATGTCCATGGAGAGGTAGAGATATCACTATAATTAGGAGAACAAATTACATGGAGTTTTCACAGTTCTCATGCATGAAAAAACCTAGCTCGAAATGAGGTAATAAATAGGACGATGCCCTCTTCCACCAAATGCACATAAATTTTTTTGTGCTATAGTGAAAGGTGGTTGTTAGTTCAAATTTCTAAAGTGTTTTGACTACCCAAGTCTATGCTGCTATAGTGGATGGTGGAAAGAAGTCTACAGAGCTACAGTACCATGGTCTCTAAAGTCCGAGATGCTACAGTAGTCATGCCACAATCTACACTGCAAGAGCGCTCATTCAGTGTCACTTGGTCAGAGCTGCTATAATGCCCCAAAAAATTTGGGTTAGGGGCCAAATACCCATAGACCCTGGGATCAGGCAACACCAATTCAACCTGAGGTGCATGTGGTGGTGCCTTTCCCAGGTTTTTTCGGGCCGACTTACTTTTGGAGAGATGCTCAGGACATGCGATGTTGGAGTAGAGAAACAAACCACTAGGGAAGCGGGAACGGGGTACCCTTGAAGCTCATTATTATATTATGTGATCTATTGTATTTGATACTTGGTGATAGATAGCCATGGTGAGGCTCGAAACTCAGTATACCTATTTAGGTGATGAGTTAGTTTCACTATTATTCACAGTACTTTAGCATACCTTCTGTATCTCTTGAATGAGAGGGTCCGGAGAGGATCCTACTAACTATATTATTATTCTTACCCTATGTATATATAAAATTTTTTTAGGTCAACTGGAGCAGGTTTGTGATTGGGCTAGATATTACTAGATCAGGGTTTATCAGGAGTTGTTTGGGATTTGTGTTCTTTGTCATCTTTACCTTTATGATACTTGTAGTTTTCCTTTCATTTGTTTAGTACTATATTGAATTCCATGTTTTCACTTGAGTTATCATTTATATATATGTATGAGTAAGTTTTGGTTGTTGTATCCTTCTTATATCTCTCTTTCACATATTTATTTTAGAGGGTAACACCTCTCATATGTAGGGAAACAATGTCACCTAATTCTAGTAAGCGATGTAAACATGAGAGACCAGCTGAGACATGCGTATTTAGGACCCCCTATGATCTGATGCATGGGCCTTTAAATTTATCGAGCCTTCTAAATGAAATGATGTTGGTTTCAATGTAGAGACCTTGGAAAGGATCATGCATAATTCTTCTTTGTGCTTGTGTTTGAAATGGGTATACCATAGGATAGGTTAAAACCTTAACAGGATAATAAAATAATTAATTAATTAATGTTAAATATTAAATATTATAGGTTAGGATATTTAACAGTTTTTTCTTATAGTTATGGCTCCAGGTCGACGTCCTCATCAGGTTCGCACTGAATTTGTTTAGTAGGATGTTCCAGTAGGTCGTCATAGATTATAGGTTGATGATAACGACACTTGGAGGAGGATACTATGATAGTTTTAGCTCCAAAGTCTACAAAAGTATGAGAGCTTTATCTCAGATTCAGTCACAAAAAACTGGTTAGAGTAGGTTGAGATCGCTTTTAGTTCTATCCGTGCTCAGAAGGAGCTATGAATTTCGTTGGCTGTGACGATGCTATGTGGAGAATCAAGGAACTGGTGGTTTTTATTCCTTGGGGGTCATGAGGAGTCATTAGTCTCAAGGGAGAAGTTCCAAGACCAGTTTAGAGCAGAGTTTCATTCTTCGACTATAAAGGCAGCCAGTTATCAGGAGCTGCTTACCCTTTGGCAAGGGTGTTCCATCATGAAAGAGTTTGGGATCTATTTCGGGACCCATATGTGATATGATTCGTACCTGTTTCTAGATGAGGATTCTGGAGCAAGGAATTTAGTGGAGCATTTTCATTCAAATATCCAGTGTCAGGTCACCCTATTTATGTTGAAGACGTATCTCGAGGTGCTAGAGAGAGAAGGGGTTATTTAGAGGACATTGTCCATAAATGGATCATCACGAGAGGGGAGTCCTCAGGATTCCTCATGAAGTAGAGTTGTGGTTCGAGGTTCCCATTTTTCAGGATAGAAGAGTTTTCAGTCAACCGAGGTAGATCCCATACCTCATCTTATCTTTTCTTTGTGGGTGGAGACTCTCAGACTTATGCCAAGGGATAAGACACAAGTTTTTCTTGTGGAGGCTATGGTCATCAATGGAAAGTGTGACGAACCATTTTGATAAGTTAGCATGTTCCATATGTTTTAATTCATGTTCCACCATTAAAGCAGTTTCAGCCAAGGCAGCAGCATCAGGGTGCTCCAGTTTGGAATTGGCGTAGAGGAGATGGGACAGGTAAAGGACAGGCTCGAGACACTCCTCATACTTAGAGAGAAGAGAAAGACCATGGAGGAGGTCATCAGCAGGGTCAGAGAGGTCATGTAGTTGTTTGCGGTTAGCTTCATGCTCTATCATTGATAGCGTTAGGCAAGTCAAACATCGTTCAAGGTACCATTTACATATTTACTACCTAGTTTCATGATTTGTTTGATTCATAAGTGAAGAACTCCTTTATATCACTAACCATCATCTATAATTTGGGACTTGAGGTAGAGAGGCTTTCAGTTCCCGTGGCATTGACTATTCCAGTTGGAAGTTGAGCTCACTTGTATGAAGTATGTAGAGACTGTGAGCCAGTGTTGGGGTAGCATCACTCTTGGGAAGACTTCCTATGTTTGTAGATACAGCTATATGACATCATCCTCTACATTGACTGGTTGTATTCAGTGTAGGCTATCATGGATTTCTTTAGAAGGAAGGTTGTGTTTTATGATGTCGATGGAGATCCAACAGTGCTTTTTGGTGAGAGAAACCCTCAGATGGGTTAGAGGCGTGTTCCATCTTCATCATCATTGAGGGCTGAGTTTATGTTGAGTTTCTTGGAGGTTCAACAATTAGTGTTTCTCAGGGTTTTAGAAGAGTATCGTGATTTCTTTCTAGAGGAGTTTGTAGCATTACCCCATCGATGATAGATCGAATTTGGGGTTGAGATACAACCAGGAGTTTCACCTATCTTGATGTATCCATATAGGATGTCACCTTATGAGTTGTGAGATCTATGAGTATAGCTCGATGATCTGTTTGAGCACAGTTTTGTTCGGCCAAGTGTGTCACCTTAGGGTGCACCGCTTTTGTTTGTGAAGAAGGCTGATGGTAGTTGTCAGATTTGTATCGACTATAGTCGATGAATAAAGCGATAGTGAAGAACCATTATCATCTTTTGCAGATTGATGATTTATTCGATCAATTGGAAGGAGAGATCTGGTTCTCAAAAATTGATTTTTGCTCGATATATCATCAGATTTGGGTGGAGGATGAAGATATTAAAAAGACTACTTTTTCATTGTCATCATGGACATTATGAGTTCATTTTTATGTCGTTCAGTGTGACGTATAGACCAATTTGTTCATGGGGTTGATGAGCACGGTGTTTAGATAATTCTTGGATAATTTCATGGGGGTTTTTATCGATGACATCTTTGTGTACTCCACATCTGAGGAGGAACATGTAGAGCATCTGCATATCATTTTGGGAGTTCTTCGTTGTGATCAATTTTTTGGGAAGTTGTTGAAGTGTAAGTTATGGTCTTGTGAAGTCCGTTTCATGGGGCATGCGGTATACCGATGGGGAGTATCTATGGTTCCTTAAAAGATAGAGGCAGCTGTGTCTTGGGTTTCCCCCAAGATAGTGGTAGAGGTACGAAGTTTCATTGGTCTCATAGGATATTACAGGAGGTTTGTAGTCAATTTATCTTGGGTTGTGAATCCTATTACAACCTTTACCTAGAAGGATCAGACATTCTTATGGACTGAACAATGTTAGACAACTTTTGAGTACCTAAATGAGAAGTTGGTCAGCCCTCTAGTTCTCTGTTTTCCAGCTGAGGGAGTTCAGTTTGATGTTTTTTGTGATGTTTTGCGTCTTGGTTTGGGCTATGTTCTGATGCTATAGAAATTAGTTGTTTCTTATGAGCCTCAACAGTTGTTTCCCCATGGGTGTAACTATGTCACCCATGATCTCAAGTTGGTAAGAGTGGTGTTTTGTTTTCTTTGAAGTTGTGGTGACATTACCTCATCAGTGGCTATTTTTTGGTTTTTACTAACCATAAGAGCATGAGGTATGTCTTCTACCAGTGTGACTTGAACTTACTTCGGTGTTGTTGGATTGAATTTTTGCAGGATTAAGACTTTGATATTTTATATACGCTAGAAAAGGGAAATGTTATAGTTGATGCACTGAGAAGGAAGTCATGTAGTGATGTTGTACGTGAATCAAGGGTTTCCTGTAGAGTGATAAAGGAATTCTCAGCGATGCATCTAGATGTGGGAGAGGTTGGGGGTAGAGGTTTTATTTTCCATATGACTGTACAATCTTCTATGGTGTAGCAGGTGGAGGAGTCTCGATAGGGGGATTCTGAGGTGGAGGTCTATAGGGATCAAGTTGTTTTTGGTGATTACCCTGATATTTGGTCTGAGGATGGATAGTATCGGGTGTTTTTTTAGGGGAAGTATTTTCATTCCTTCTACAATGCATGAGACGGTTCTCCATGAGTTCCATAGTTCACCTTTGGTTGTACATCTTGTTGTGAAAAATATGTACCAAGCATTGAGAGGTTATTTTTTATGGCTTGAGCTAAAGTGTGCAATTTAAAAGCTTGTATCTTGATGTTTGGTCTGCCAAAAGTTGAAAGTCAAGCACCGTATTCTTAGTGGTTTTCTCCAGCTGTTAGATTTTTTTCAATGGAAGTGGGAGAACATCTTGATGGACTTTGTTACCAGTTTTACCTCAATCTCAGGGAGGCTATGATGTTATATGGTTTATAGTGGATCATTTGATAAAATTATCCCACTTTATAGCGATTAGGGAGTCGAGCTCAGTGGAGGTTCCATCAAGGCAATATCTGGAGGTGGTGGTGTGACTCCACATAGTCCTTAGGATGATCATTTTTTATCACGATCCTCTGGATGTGGAGAAGTCTTCAGCATGATTTTGGTTCTCAATTATGCATAAGCACTACTTTTTATTTGTGTATGGATAGTCAGACAGATCGGACCATCTAGACTCTTGAAGACGTGTTGTACTCTTCTGCCCTGAATTTTGGAGGTTCGTGGATGAGGCACATGCCCTTGGTCAAGTTTTCTTACAATAATAGTTTTCACTCCACCATTTGTATGGCGCTGTTTGAAGATTTGTGATACCAACCTTGTTGTTCTCCGTTGTGCTAGACTGGAGTCGGAGAGACAGTAATTCCCATGCAGGAACTAGTACAGAGTACAATAGAGATGGTTCAAGTAATTCATGAGAGGATGAAGGTGGTGCAGGATCATTAGAAATCCTAAACTGGTCATAGGAGGAGACCTATGGAGTTCAGATTTGGAGATCATGTGTTCCTGAAGGTGACTCCTCATCTTGGGTAGCAAAGGTTTGGTCGTGGGAGTAATCTTTCCGCCCGATTTGTTGGGTCTTTCGAGGTGTTGTCTTGTGTATGAGTCATGGAATATCATATAGCACCCCTCCACATATGAGTAGGATACATGATGTTTTTCACGTGTCGTAGCTCCATCTTTATCTTTATGATGACTCTCATGTCATCGATCGGGGAGATATCAATGTTGATGATGATGCAACCTTTGAGGAGCAGCTTGTGTAAATCCAAGACTACCAAGATTATGTGTTTCTCGGGTGTGTTATTCCCTAGGTTTGTGTCTTGTGGTGGTAAAGTGGCGTGGAGGACAGTACCTGGGAACATGTGTCACAGATGCACACTCAGTACCCCAAGTTGTTTGATGTTTAGCTCCTATTTTGTAACATTGTTCTCTTGTGAATGTTAATCTTTCGGGTTTATGAGATGGTTTCCTCTTGTTTATTGTTGTGGATTTACTCTCCTTTGATTTGTATCTCCCCCGAGAGAGTGTTTAGGAGCTGGTTGTGGTTGTTGCATGGTTTTTTTTCTTGTTCCTTTGATTAGGTGATAGAATATATGAGATGGTGAGATCCTTGAGAGGTATCTCACGGGGTGGATATTTGAATGATCCCTTTTCATTTATTTCTGGTTTTTTTTGGATTCTCAAAGAATAAGAATTTTTTGATAGGTATCTAACGTAAGGGCCTAGATCAATGTGGACTAACCCTTTGCATGTTTCTAAGGCTCGGGGTGCTCAGAGGAAGCTTTGAAGTGGTTCGGAGGGGTTTGGATGCAAAATTCTGGAAGCAGGGTGAATACACAATGTGTAATGCTTACACGCTGTTAAGTGTGGTTCATGGCTTGTTAAGGGTGGTTCACGGGATGTTACACGATGTCTGTATTTTTGGGGCTAAATAATAAAAAGCAACATGTTTTTTGACAAGATCGAACCCCCGACATTTACAAGACATGTAAATGGTTTACACGACATGTAAATATCATGAGTAGTGCTTTTATAATTTTTTTCAACCACTCAGGTTTCTCAAACCCAATGGATGCTCTCATTTTCCAGCATTCAACGACTCCTCCCTTCAGCATTTTGAGATCCCATCAGCGGGAATCAATTATTGGGATTTTGTCTTTGATCCATGGAGACCCGAGTTAATCCAAGGTGTGATCCTTTGTTTTCAAGTAGTTTCTCCCAATTTGATCTTGCTTCATCCTATTTATTATTCTAATGGGATGGAGGATGATGTTCCATGTTTCTAATGGGGGTTTCTTGGTTATTGTTGGTGTGGTTGTGTCACGTTCTCCTCGGATGGATGCAGTTATTCCGAGAGAGGTGATCTAAGATCCATAATATGTGGATAGGATTATGTGGTTAAGTGATGCACGAGGTACATGTAGTTTTCATTTCAGTTGTTTAGTATTGTATGACATTGCATGTTTTAACATAGGTTTAATTTAATATATATATGTCTGAGTAATTATTGGTTGTTGTATCCTTATTATCTCTATCTTCTGCATGTTTCTCTTAGAGGGTAATGTCTCTCATACACATGTTTATGATACCCTCGGTGCTAGTTGCCTACCCAGGGCCAACTGGAGGTGAGACTACAAGAGTCACCATATCTCCCCCTCATTGTGGTATCTTTGTGTGTGGGGGGGGGGGGTGTTCGTGACAATTGGTATTGTTTAATACAACAGGCTGAATCATAATCAATCATATTTTACCATTAAGCATTGAATCGTAATTACTCTACGATCCATTGTTTTTTTAGAAACCCTAAATTAACTCATATCCTACAATATCACATATCGTATGATACGACGCAGAAAAAATTCTCGGCTTCTCATAATATCGTACCATACGATGTCTTCCATCTATACACTATGACTAAACAAAACAGAAGAATCCCATTTTTTTGTACATTATGATATCAACATATATGAATTATGATATGTATTTCTTAAAAAACCAGTAGATTAAACATGGTTAATTCTTTAAGAACGGGACTTTGATAACACTGATGGGTTGTAGGGGATCACCCTATGATCTTTAGCAACAGAAACAACCCATAACACGGCCCAATCTATCTTCAAGAATTCAAACATGCGAAAATAAACAATGAAAAATGTACCTGAAATGTAATAACAACAACCTCCATCATCCTTCTTATAGGGAGAATTCTTGATGAAAATCACGAAGAAGAAAATGAATGCTTCTTGCCTTTGAGAGATTACACTAGTCCTTGAATCCAAGTTCATAATTTAATGATTCTCATATAATCTAAGGGGTGCTAGCGCCTTCACTATGGAGTGATGGATGAGGCTACATGGAAATAGATTTCATATAAATCTTTGGGTGAAGCTGACTATTTTCACCACATTCACTTACTTCACTTCACCTCACCCAATGAGAGAGATAACATCCATTTATATAGCCATCCCTAATGCTCCTCTTTAAATGATAAATGCATCAAGAATATGTAATGCATCAGATGCATTACTACCCATTGGAGGATCAATTAAACCCATTCAATAAATATGAATGTTGTGTTTAATCTATTCATAACGGACTGGACCGAACGAAACCATCATATGATTTAGCCTGGTTTTATTGAATATCCAATATAATATACATCACATGTATAATAAATTTATAACTATTGAATCTCATGAAATCTTTATTATCTCATATTTTATTCCATTATATATTCATGCATCTAACAATTTAATTTTTCAATATCTATTTCCTTCATGAAATTAATATGTTCATACCACAATAATATGCAACACTTTACACAACCCACAATTTGTGTAATTTTCCAAAAAAATAGAGGTTAAACATATTCACACATATCCAAATGCATCATATGCACATGGTGCATGAACTTTTCATGTAAGGTTTAGAATTATATGAAATTAATAATCCTCACATGGGTAAACCTGGAGCCACATATAGCTAACCCCAACCTTTCTAAAACAAGGCATATGTTTCCAGACCAATGGGAGGTCTTATCCAAAGTTACTCTACCAAGTGATAATTTACCCAAGAGATTCTAATTCATCATAAATCTAATACATAGTATGTATAAACTATATTAAAAAACTAAATTCAAGATAATAACCATATTAAAAAAATGATGTCAAGATAGATAAAAACTAAATCATATGTCATCATTCCTAGAATGTAATGCAAGACATGAAAAATTATAAGAAGCAGTTTATCACATAAATTAAAACATACATAAAATTCACATTTCATAAACAATTTATATACATGGATATTAAAAAATAATAAACAAATAAATAAGCATTTTATTTATTTTCAAAACAAGAGATATAAATATTAACATTTAATTTTTAACTTAGGAATGAAAATTTCCTAGTAGCAATGCCTACCATTTATTTTTTTTAAATAATTTATAAACTATAAGAAAACAAGACAAAATATTAAATTTCATTATTTTAGGATTGAATTGTATTTTACGAAAATAGGGGTACTATCAATCATAATCCGCAATTGATATAGGTGATTACAATAAGCATTGTCGTAAGGTGAATTTCGTATTTGACAATATATACTATATCATAATTATGAAACGATGCTCTTTTTTTGTAACACAAAACCACAGTTTATGTTATCATATAACATACGTTACATCGCCACTGCAAATTAAATTATCTCATAACGTAATGTAAGAAACCCCGGCATGGGTTACGTTATCGCATAACATAACATTAGGGACCTAGTGCAAACTACATTATCTCATAATGTAATACCAAGTTCTTTGTTGAGATTATGTTATAACATAACGTAATGTTAAACAAAAGCAACACACAATACATTATCCTATAACATAATTTCAAGCAGAGGCACCACACATTACGTTTTCCTAAATGTTGGGAAACAAAATTCGACAATCCAATAGCTGACACTCATACACTCTATATCATACACTATGATATGGCCTCTAGAATATTACGATATACATGTTATTTATGAAAATAGTAAATGAAAATGTTGATTCCTTGTTGAATGTGGTTCTAATACCACTGATGGGTTTTGGAGGATTATTATATGATCATTGCAATGAAAGAAACCCATAAGTGTTTGATCTATCATCAATAGAACCAACATGTGATATGAACATAAATAAAACTAGCATACATGAAATACGATGAACACATTTTTAGTGATTGATGGAGTAATCTTAATTGAGATAATCGAGTGACAACCAAATTATTATCGCCTCCACAGGCCGTACACTAGCCACTAGGATCCTCATATGCTACGAGATGACCCCAAACATCAAAGGTGTGCTAGCACTATTCTGTAAAGATGAATGGTGAACTTACACAAAGAGAGTCTCGATTATGGTTTGTAAGTGTCACACTCTTCCAACAGGGGGATTAGATCCCTTTATATAGGGTCCATTCATTTAATGAAGGTAGTTGGCTATCAGTTGTTATCGCATGGCATCCCTTAAACGTTACACATGATGCATACCCATTGGAATCTCATAATCATTTGAACTTTTCAAATGATTGTGTAGCCATAAATGAATCAACTTATTGATTAATAATCAAAGGCAAACCGTGTGGTAGATGTGATGGTAACCATGCACTCAATATCAAATATATTATATTTTGCATGAGACAACATGTAATATCCCGCCCCTCCTCATTGGCTTGAGAAGGCAGAGGAACATTACTTGTCTTTTAGAGACATCCTCAAGACGCTAAATGATGACAATAAATCTCAATAAATTCATTTATAATTGGGGGATGATTTTCCCTTTGAAAATAAAACAACCAACCAAATATACCATAGGAAAATAAACCACTACTTGATGCATGATATCAAATAAAGACAACTCAAGTATACTAACAAAACTCAAAGACAACCATAACTCCAAAGATCCAATGTGCTCCAAGATCCACTCTACAAAACAACCAAAGTACCACTAAGATCCACTAGAGAAGTGTGATACATTACCTTTGTCCTTGTCCCGATAAAAAATATTGGAAAAAGTACCAAAATGTCAAAAAAAGGGTGAG
Source organism: Viscum album (assembly GCA_963277665.1). Classification (NCBI taxonomy): domain Eukaryota; kingdom Viridiplantae; phylum Streptophyta; class Magnoliopsida; order Santalales; family Viscaceae; genus Viscum; species Viscum album. Next base: position 1,126,581,710 of record OY728121.1, read on the forward strand.
TAATGAAACTCATTAAGATTTCCTCAAATGGCTTCCCTACTCACACCATTAGGATAGAAAATGTTAGCAGATTTATATAAAACAATTTATATAAAACAATTTATCTCAAAAACAAAACTATTTCTAAGAAAAATAGTTTTCCAAACCAAAACTATTTTCTATGAAAAGAAACCAAGCATGTTCTTCAAAACCATTTCACAAACCATTTGACATATCCCATTCCAATCCACGAATCCACACATCCACACATACATGTTTCATTATGACATTTCTATACTCATGAATGGTTTTCATCGATCTACCAAGTCATCACAAGGTAATTAAATATCATGTTCCATTACACATTTGGCACCGAGCATAAGGACATATTTCAACCTGACCACACAATACAATATGAACACACACCACCATGTATTCCCAACAACCATGATAATACAATAATTCCAAAACCATTTCAATGTTAAAACCCTTTCAATAAAATAATTTTTTTATTGAAACCATTTTTCCATAAATCGAACCAAGAAAATATTTTAAAATCAATATTTTAAAATCATTTATCAAATCACTTTTCACAAAAATTCCACAATTTCACACAAATCTTTACATCATCACTAAAGAAGGTTTCTACCATGACCTGCACACCAATTTCACAATCAACTTCAATCAATTTGAAAATAAGTCTTTATATTCTAAATAGAGAAGTCAAGAGTGAATCCACCTACCTCGGAAATTTGGTGAAAATGATAAACGTCACTAAAAATATCCACAAAACCGGGTCAAATCTTCAAAAACCCACCTTAGATCTTTTTAACGAACAACAAAAAAGTCAAATCTATTCATATTTGGAATCAACAATCTTACATCTCTCTATAACAGAACTAGATCTAAGAAACTGAGAGAGGGGGAGAAGTATATCTATGGAAAATCAAGAATAACTATGAATAATGATGAATTACTGTGAGAATCCAACTTCAACGCACTAAGATAAGTGTTCGGATCACCTCTGGGTCATTTTGAGAAGCCTCCTTAGCCTTGGAGAAGATGAAATCCCAAGATAGGGTAAATTTGGGGGAAAATGAGGGGTTAAAACAAAATTCTGACCTAGATCCACTTTTTTGGATCTAGTTTTTAAATCGTGCATGGTTAGCTACACGGTTAGGAAAACCGTGTGCTAATTGTGAATCTGCCACTACCTCAAGGATGAGCCATGCATGGTTGGCTCGCATGGTTAGAAAAACGTTTGTCAACAGTGAAAAATCCCACTGTCTCAAAAAGAATATTTTCTCATAAGATGTCACATGGTTTGGACAAACCGTGTGTTGCTCGTGTGCCTTCCCCTTAGCCCCTGTCTCAAAATTCACGGTTTCCTGTAGTTGTTGCACGATTTTCCCAAACCGTGCACCAACCGTGCACCCTTAGAAAATCCCCCAAAATATTCCAAACTCTCCCAAACATCCCCCAAACACTTTATGTACTTAAAAAGCATAAAGAAAGGGTTACTTACATGAAACTAGGGGTGCTACATTCTCCCCACCATTGGATTTTCTGTACCAAGAAATTAAAAAACCATCATTGCTCTGAAAGAGTCATTGGTAAATCATTTCCTTCGCTCATTCCCAAGTCTCTTCCTGAATCTGACCATATTGCCACAAAAACTGCACTATACCGATGCTTTTTCCACACAAGACTTTCTCTTTAATATCCAAAATCTGCATTAGGATATGCACCAAAGACGCATCCCGCTCTGGGTATACATGATCTCATCGAATCACATGGTAAGGATTAGGATGATACTTTTTCAACTAATATACATGAAACACATTATAAACAGCACTGAACCATGGTGGTAATGTCAATCAATATGCCACCTCACTAACTAGTTCAAGTATCAAAAAGTATATATGTATCAAGGAGATAACTTTCCTTGCTTCCCAAAACAATGATGTCCATGCCTTGGAGAGATCCTCAAGAACACATGATCACTCACCACAAATGAAAACAGTCATTGACGATGATCCTCATAAGATTTATAATGACTTTGTGTCATCTCCATCTGTTTTCTGATCAACTGAATGTTCTTCATTGACTCTTAGACAAGGCTCAACCCAACCAGTAAAGTCTCACATGTTTCTACCTAATAAATTGGATAACGATAAGGTCACCCATACAATGCTTTAAAATAATCCATTTGTATCAAGACATGATAATTGTTGTTATATGAAAACTCTACCAATGACATGTGATATTCCCATAAGCCAAAAAAATCCATTACACAAACCCACAACATGTTCACCAATGCTTGTATCATCCGTTTGGATTGGTCGTCTGTCTGAGGATGATATGTTGTACTCACAGTCAACTGAGTTCTAAGGGATTTATGTATGGATTTGCAGAATTATGATTTAAACCTCGGATCTCCTTCTGACACTGTTTAAACTGGTATACCATTTGTCTTTACCACTTCTCAAATATAGATTTTTGAAAAGTCCTCCACCGTATTAGAATCATGAATAGGGATGAAATGAGCTGACTTTGTGAGATGATCCACTATCACACATGTGGCATCATGTTTCCAAACCATTCTTGGGAGACCTGTTAAAAAATACATAGTTATCTGCACCTATTTCAAAACTAGAATAGGTAAAAACTAGAACATACCTATTGGTCGCTAATGCTCTACCTTAACTTGCTGACAAGTTAAGAATCTTGAAACAAACTCAGCCACCTTCCCTTTCATACCAACCCACAAAAATTGTGCTTTCAAAACTTTATACATCTTCTATATTCCAAGATGAACAATCCATCATGAATGGTGGTAAGCATGAACAAGCTGTTTCTAACAAGCCATAGGTACAACCATCCAATTTCTGAACCACAACACTAAACAATCATCTAGCGTACATCCCTCAATGGTCTCCCCTTCATTGAGTTTTTACCTCATAGCAATGCATTATAGATCAGGTGTTTGTGCCTTCCTAACTATCTACACCAAATCAGGAACAAAAGAAACTAGAAAGAAAATTACTACATCACCTCGGTCTTCACATTCCAAATGCATGCCGGCTAGGACCGAAATCAACGGTCACTCATCTGAAACTTCTTTTACCAACTGAGCATATAAGTTTATGCTTAATGCATCAGCCACAAAATTTCCTTTTCTCAGCGTATACATCAAGTCAAAGTCAAACATTTGGAGATACTTCATCCATATTCTTTGTCTCAGATTCAAGTCTCTTTATTAGAAAATATATTTCAAGCTCTTATGATCTGTAAACACATTCAATTTCTCACCAAAGGGGTAATGATTCCAAGTCTTCAAAGCATGGACTACTGAAGCCAACTCCAAGTCATGTGTTGTGTAATTCTTCTCATGAAACCTTAACTATCTTGAGCCATGCGCAATAATGTGATCTCCATGCAAGAGAACAAATCCCAACCTGAATCCTGAAGCATCACAATACACCATGTACCCCTATCCTAATTCTGGAAAAAACAAGATTGGTGTTGATGTAAGGACAACTTTAAACTCTTGAAAAGACTTCTGGAACATCCCTTTGGAATGGAACATTTTTCCTTATCAAAGACGTCATAGGAAAAACTAGTCATAATAAATCACGAAAAAAACATCAGTAATAACCAGCCAGTCTAAGGAAACTTCGCATCTCAAAGACATTGTTTGGAGGTTTCCAAGAGATAACAGCTTCTATATTTTTTGGATCCACTGAAACACCTCTTTTACAGATTACATGTCCAAGTAAACATACCATTTGTATCCAAAAAAACACTTTGATAATTTGTAATACAGATGATGATCCTTAAACATTCCCAAAACTATCACCAAGTGTTTCCCATACTTATCCCTTGTCCTTGAATACACCAATATGTCATCCATAAACACCACCACAAAAAATCTAGATACCTATGAAATATCTGATTCATCAATTCCATGAAGACCGTTGGTGCATTTGTAAGACCAAAAGGCATTACCACATATTCATAATGCTCATATCTACTCTTGAAATCTATTTTTGGAATATCCTCCTTCCAAACCTGTAATTAGTGATATCTTGATCGCAAGTCAATTTTGGAGAACCACCAATCTCCCCTCAATTGGTCGAAAAAATTATCAATACGTGGAAGTGAATATCTATTCTTTATCATAACTGGGCTAAGCTTACGATAATCCACACACAACTGAAGAGTTTCATCTGCCTTCTTGACAATCAAAACTAGTGCTTCCCACGGAGGCGTGCTCGACCGAATGAACTCTTTGCTTTCTAGTTCTTCCAACTGCACTTTTAGCTCCCTTAATTCTGTTGGTTCCATCCAATAAGACAAAATGGAAATAGTATTGGTCCCAGGAATGAGATCAATCATAAAATTCACTTCTCTTATAGGTAGAAACCATGAGAAATTATCGAGAAACACATCTGGAAATTTACCAACCACTGTTGGAAAACTATTATTCTCTATCTCTTCCATCAATTTCAAAGACAATGATGCCAACTGGTATGAGATCATTCCAACTACGGGTGCCAACATGCCCATTACATGTGTCTTTACACTTTGGTCTCCTCGAAAGAGATTCTTGACTCCATCTTCAGTTGTAAAACTGATTCTTCATGTACAACAGTTGATGTGAGGCTTGAACATAGTCAACCAATCCATGCCCAGGATTATATCATACGCATCCATCTAAAACATTGAGATTTCTCATATCAGCTCAACTCCATCAACAGTTATAGAACAAAATCTACACACCAAAGCTCGACATTCTCTTTGACCAAGAGGAGTTTGAAGTTTTAACACAGAAGACATCATCTCAACTTTTAAAATCAGAAAATCAATAGCACGAGAAGAAATAAAGGAATGGGGTGCACCTGTATCAAACAAAGGTTTCATAAGGGTATAATTAAAAAAAATCATACCTCTCATTGTAGATGGTCAAGACTGATCATCGACAATAACCTTCTCAGCTCCACATAATTGCTTGCTTGCCGCACTTTGTTCTCTATTTCCCTATTGAGATTTACCTAATTGAGGAGTCATGGTATTCCTAGAATCACCATGGAAATCTCTGTTCTTCTGATGATATTGATTCTATTGTCCTCACCCCTTCGAGGCATACAATGCCTGTGACACCTGAGAAGCGTCCCAAACACTTGACTCAGAACACTACGATAATAGCCCTGAAGATACCCTATTTTGTTGCAATTCAGGCATGCTCTTGGTGGTGTGGTACATTCTCACTTCAAGTAGTCGAAGGAACTATATTGAAAACATCCATCTTTAGTCATGGGTCTTGGAGGAATATTCACTGATCTCTCCATTTAATTTTGAGTTATAATCCCACCTTGGAAAATCAGTGTCTCTCTTCCGCTTGCTCCCGACATTATAGTTCTCACCGTTTCCCAAGGGTATCAACATGCTTCCTCCTCCCATAGCTCATGAGATGTCCCTTTCAGCTATCATTTCTCTATTGACTATCTCTATATAATTCGTAATGCAAAGCACAAAAATCATTGAGAAAATCTTGTGATTCAGCCCCGATTCAATGATGTGTGCCTTCAAGGATGCACTTTCAGTTACTTCAGGTGCAAAGTGAACTAAATTCATTAATTTAGCTGTATACTCTGTGATAGAATGATTTTCCCGCTTCAAGCTGGAAATGTTTGTTTTTCTTTGAATTCTGAACGTATGAGGATAGAATTGTTTGTTAAACAATTCTTCAAAATCCTCTCATGCTAGGTTGTGGCCTAATTTAGTCTGAACAGCTAAATCCCACAACTGGCATGAAATATCTTCCAACATATAAGCTTCCAAATTGACTTTAAACTCAATTGGTGTGTCGATAAAATCAAAGATATGATTCATCCTATTCAGTCACACCTCTGCCATTGCTGGTTTAGAATCACCCCAAAAGATCGGTGGATTCTATTTCTTCAATTGAATGAAATGATCCACTTTCCTTATCTCATCCCTCATGTTCCCACTATTTTAAGCCTGAAAAGCTTAGACTATACTCAAAACCAGTTGTTGGTTCACTTTTGGCTCAGGTGAAACCACATTCACAACAACTTCTTCTAGTTGGTTCCTAAAACACTAACCAGGTGTCATTTTCTAATAAAACAACAAACTTCATAAGCCCCACTCTCTATCAACTGTAAGCTTAATAATTTAAAATTCTACCGAATCATACTATCACAACAATGCTTTCCAAAATCAACTTTTTCCATGTTTAACCATTTTTGAAAAGAAATCAAATTGGTTTTGAAAGTCAAACCATTTTCAAAATAGCACAATTGTGATCTTTTTCAAAATCTTTCATTTTAAAACAATTTCAACATTCTTCAAAAATCAACACATTGCACCAAATCATATATCATTACTCAAAATGAAATGTGTACTTCTAGTGGGAAGTCATTTCTACAATGCATGTCATGCTCGTCTCATTGGATAAACCAATGACAATGAGATTTCAAATCCTATAAGTGCCCCCAAAATACTTATGTACCCAACTCCCTAACAACTTGAAGTTCAATATAAAAAGGTTACTATGTGTTTTTATGCTCTTCATTTCAAATCCTGATGATCCTACTCCTTTCTACCAGCCCAACACAAGGAATATACCCGAATAAATTTAAACTCTAAGACCGATAGAACTGATGACCACTAGTTAAGCAAAGACCGAACAAGTTGTTAGCACTAGTAACATATCACCTCTTCTCATTGGCTTCAGAAGGTAGAGGAACAATACTTGGCCTTAAGCGACATCCTCAAGACGATAAAAGCTGACAATAAATGCTAAGGGATTCATTTACAATTGAGGGATGATTTTCCCTTACAAAATGAAACAACCAACCAAACATGTCATAACCAAATAAACAACTACATTATACATGATATCAAATAAAGACAACTCAAGTATATCATTTATATCAAAACCAACTCCAAAGAGTACCACCTCAAAAGACCAAAAAACAACCAAGTACACTGTGAAAGACTACATAACCAACAAAACTCAAAGACAACCATAACTCCAAATCTCCAATGTACTCCAAACTCCACTCCACAAAACAACCCAAGTACCACTAAGCACCACTAGAGAAGCAGGATACTTTACCTCTGTCCATGACCTGATAAACCACATTTTCAAAAGCAACAAAGTGTCAAAGTAGGGGTGAGTAATGAAACTCAGTAGGCTTTCCCCAAATGAATTTCCTACTCACGCCACTGGGATAGAAAAAGTTAACACATTTATATAAAATAATTTATATAAAACATTTAAAACAATTTATCTAAAAACCAATAATATTTCTAAGAAAAATATTTTTCCAAACAAAAACTGTTTTCCATGAAAAGCAACCAAGAAAGTTCTTCAAAACCATTTGGTGTATCTCATTCCAATCCACAAAATCACAAATCCACACATGCATGCATTGTTATGACAGTTCCATACTCATGAGCGGTTTTTTTGATCTATCAAGTCGTCACAAGGTAATTAATCTCATGTTCCATTACACCTTTGGCACCAAACACAAGATCATATTTCAATCAGGCCTCATAATGCAATATGAACATACACCACCATGTATGCCCAAAAAAAATGTAAATACAATCATTCCAAAACCATTTCAATGAAAAAACCATTTAAAAAAACAACCTTTTTAAGGAAAACCTTTTTCCATAAATCGAACTAAGAAACTATTTTAAAATCATCATTTTAAAATCATTCCTCAAACCACTCCACAATTTCTCACAAATCCACAAACCATCACTAAAAAAGGTTTCTACTAACTTTGCACGCCAATTTCACAATCAATTTCAATCATTTCAATCAACTTGAAACTGATCCTTCATATTCTAAATAGATTTGAGAGTTAAGAAACCTACCTCGGCAATTTGTTGAAAATGATAAACGGCACGAAATACATCCACGAAACCGGGTCGAATCTCCAAAAACCCACCTTAGATATATTCCACTAAGAACAAAAAAGAAAAATCTAGTCATATATGGCTTCAAAAACCTTAGATCTATCCATAACGGAACTAGATCTAAGAAACCATGAGAGAGGGAGAAGTAGATCTAAAGAAAACCAAGAAGAACTACAAAGAACGAGGACTTACCATGAGAATCTGGCTTCAACGCACCAAGAAAAGCCTTAGGATCGATAGGAGAAGCCTCTTTAGCCTTTGAGAGGAATAAATCCCGAGCTAGGGTCTATTTGGAGGGAAAATGAGGGGTTAAAATATAATCTCATCCTAAATCCACTTTTTGTGGATCTAGTTTTTAAACCGTGCAGGGTTGGCTTGCATTGTTAGAAAACTGTGCGCCATCCTTGAAAAGTATCATTGTCTGAAAAAACATAGTTTCTTCTAGGTTGTCACACACATTGGAAAAACTGTGCGTCGTACGTGCACCTTCCCCTTAGCCCCCGTCTCAAATATCATGGTTTCCTATAGGTGTTGCATGGTTTTTATAAACCGTGCACCCTTAGAAAAGCCCCAAAAACATTCCAAACTTCTTCCAAACTCTCTCAAAATTCACCCAAACACTTTAAGTACTTAAAAACAAAAAGAAATGGTTACTCGAAATCAGGGGTGCTACACAATGCAATCACAAGATATGCATCGCATGCATATCTTAGGCTATGACTCAAGGGATATTTTATGATATGATATTCTTGTTTTAGTGTATTTACAACAGTAACATCTCGAGACCTAGACTTGGAACGGTTATCCCTAGATTGAATGCAGTTTTTACCATTCTTTTTTCCTTTATCATTCTTTTTTACTTTGAAATTCAAATCGACCCTTAACAGTTGAACCCTTAGCCCAGGTCTTCACCTTAGGCATACTGCATAATTCATGTGATAGAAAACCATATTTCACTTCCTCTAAAGTCAAAGAATCTCTATCATACATCATAGCATCAGTAAGATGTTCATATGAACAATCCAAAGAACTCAATAATATTATTGTCTGGTTTTCAACCTAAATTTTAACATTAATATTAGCCAAATCAAGAAGAATTTTGTTAAACTCATCAAGATGTTCATGAATTGGGGTTTCTGAATGCATCTTGAAGTTATACAGTTTTTGTTTTTTTTATGCAAGCGGCCTACTAATGAAGTGGTCATGTATAATTTATCAAGTTTAAACCATATGCCAATAGTGGGGGCTTCATAAACAACCTCTCACAAAGCTATATTAGGCAAAGATAGCATAAGAGAACTATGTGTGATTAATGTCAGTAGAGACATTAGTATACATGGTCATAGTCTATCCATTAATGGACTAATTAATTACAGGTTTCTTGGGTCCATAAAGTGCATCTTGTAATCTTTGTTAGACTAGCAACGCTCTAGTCTTGAGTTGTCATAGATTAAAATCATTTTAATTGTCGAATTTATTGATTTCGTACTTATTAGATGTCATTAGTGTATACATGAGGTGCACTTATTAGATGTCATTAGTGTATACATGAGGCTTTGATACCAATTGTCAAGGACAACAATAATCGTGTGCCCTCATGGAATGATCAAGGATAGAGCTAACAATGGGTATATAATTATCAGGTACTTGGTCTTACCAGACCCAATTAAATCAAGTTGGGGTACCTGATAATCGTTTTCAGGTAGAGTTCAGGTTCCATAGAGACTACCCAATTATTAATCAGGTAGGGTTCGAGTATTGGTGATAGAATATCCAAAAACCCGAACTGATTTCTTTTATTTAATATTTTACTATTTTTGGTAGTACCATGGCTCATCCAGCTGAAGGTCAGACAATCGAGAGGCTATAGTGACATGACACACAAAAGAGGGGGAGGGGGTCCTTAATGCGGTGGGCTTCAAAATGGGGTGGGTGTGCAGAGGCTTATAAAGCCCCATGCACCCGATGTTGTCTCCGATATGGGACAAAACCCGTTCTGTGAACACTATCCACAGCAGTGACAGTGTCGATCATGCAGACTTTATAAGCCTCTGTGCGCCCTGCCGATTTCGAATCCCTCTGCGCCGGCCACACCCCCCCCCCACTGTGTGTCACACTGCTACAAGTTCTTTGCAAACACCTTTAGCTACACATAAAAAAATTTATTAAAATAATAAAAAAATTAAACAAGTTTGGATATTTAAACCAATATTATTTTATTAATTAGATTCAAATTAGGGTAATAAATAAACATATATAAACGATTTAATGTTTGAGTGAAGGTAGTTATAATATAATCGGGTTTGGGTTCAGGTAACCAAAAATTAGCGGGTACCTGACCCGTTGTTATCCCTAGCCAAGGACACTGTATACACGACTGATTTCCAACACGTTCACAAATCAAGATTCTTAAGTCGAAAAATAACAGAAGAGGTAAAGCGATAATGATTCAAAACGAGCAGCGAAAAAAGTTAAGGAAAAACATTAAAAAACAACATAGATTAAACGTGGCTCAAGACGATTTGGCCTTGTATCCACGACAAGAACACCACCCTACCTAAATTTTATTAATTTTCAATCAAAAAGTTAGTACAAGAGAATCAATTAAGAACAAAAAACAAACATAAAGAATACAAACAACATAGGAAAGAATACTTAAAGACCAGTTGGCCTTAGCACTAGTCCGAAGATGCTCTCACCCAGCTTCAAGATCTAGAAATCACCAATGGAACAAAACCAAGAGCTCCTCGCAGGTACCGGCTTCAAATCTCCATAGGACTCGAGCTTCGGGATGTGCTTGGCATGATGACTGCAACTCACCAAAATGCAATGAAACCAGAAATATGAAGACATAAACAACACACATGCAAAACAAAGTTTTATTTGAAAATAAAAACAAATAAGCATGCAAACACCAAATCATCGACAAAATGTAACACCCCGAGATTTTATGAAAAATATTCTTTTAATTTCATTAATGTCTTGTGCTACACCAAGATTACCTTGCGCTATACGCAACATCATATTATCTTTCAGTATACGCAACACTTTTCATGGCTCTTGTTACACACAATTTCAAGTTCGTTTGATAGAAGTTATTCTACGCAACATTGAGTGTATATATATATATTCAATGTATAAATAAAATATGGTTGGATTCTGTTATACGCAACAACAAAGGAGTTGTGCACTACACGCAACCCTGACTTGGCTTGCATTACACGCAATCACGACCTTCCTCGATAGCGTGTGTTGTACGCAATACCGGGTTTTACTAAACAACGATATATTATTATAATGTTTGTTATGAACTAGCCGTTATGAATAGTGTTAACTAAATTTTGAATTTTATAACATTATTATTCATCTTACACATTTCTAGAACATGGTATAAGAACAAAATAAATTTTTCGGGTAAAATAAGTATTTTTCAAAAAATTCAGTTTTGCCGCCTTTTGATTGCGCACCCACTTTAAATCTAGTTTCTGACATGTTTATAAGTTCAATTTGAAAAATTAAAATTCTTCTTTTGAATCAGGATATAAAAATTTACATTAGATAAAGTTTTGATATTTTTCCGATAACTTTCATATTTTAATGAATAGTAAAAACACGCTATATTTTAATTAAAAACAACTTTTTTCATCTTAATATCTTATGTGGTTAAATTATAATATTGAATGGTTTTAAAGTATAAATAGAATATATTTTTACCATTTAATATAATGTATGTCATTATCATTGATTTTACCTTGAATTCGTAGGATAAATCAATTCAATCTTTTGCAATGTTTTAAAGAAAAACCCGTTTTCTTTTGACAACATGATTAATTTTAATTTAATTTCTGCATATTTTGTGTATTGAATTTGGAAAAATGGATTCCATATTTGGAATCAGTGGGTCCAAATTATGTTAATAAGCTACTTTTTATTTTTGGGCATTGTGAATAGTAACTACGGTAAATTTTATTTACTATAGTTAAAGGTAAATCGGGTAATTAAGGGTAAATATAAGATTATAAAATTACCCTAACACTTGGAAAAATCCTATTGGATGGATAAAAGTAGGCCCATATAATCTAAGGGTCGGATTAGATTCATTTTATGGACTTTTTTCCATGAAAATAATTTAATTATTATTAAAACCAAAGAATGTGACAACATGTCACTTTCTTTAATCTTATAAGTATAATAATTTTAATTTAGTGATAAACTTCATTAAACTTTGAACATGAATAGTATCCAGAAATCTAATACAATTATATACATCATATTAATTTATTTAGAATTTTTAGGGATTAAATAATTATCATTTGTTATGACATAATGATGATGCAGTAATTGTCTTATTAATGAAATATTGACAAAATTGATGTTATAAATGCCCAAATAAATGTAATTTGAGACTTTTTATGACTTAAAATAATTTTCTAGGTTAATATGAAATGTTATTGTTTATTTAAGTAACTTTTTTTGAACTTATCATTCTGTTATGAATTTAATAAAAATCATGTACCAAATAGTGTCAAAATTGACATAAATTAGTTTTTAAAACAAATATTATATTATTAATTGTTATTTAATTCCTAAAAATCTAAGGTTCGGCCAAATGACTTAGATAAGGATATATATATTAATAATAAACAACTTGGGGTTCTTTTGGCTTGTTATGGTATATTTATTAACCATATAGTGTAAGAAAACAAAAAGACACGGTAAAAGTTAAATTATTTAACTTAGAGTTAAATCTAATTGATAAGGTTAAAATAATAACCTAAACTTGTCTAAATCCTATTGGATAAGAGGATTTTGACCCATCCCCACTTTATCTTCGAAATAAGACCCTTTGGAACCATTATAAACCGAATTTGACCTTAATATAAAATAATATTTTGAGATTTTCCTAAGGTGCCCCTCTCCTCCCTTATAAAAGGGCACCTCCTCCCTCTCCTCCTCACACCAATTTGAGCATTCAATCTCAGCCAACCCCTGCCAAAATCTCTTCTCCACTTCCCTATTATCATCCTAGAGGTCCTGGTATTCTTAAAATACCATCCTTAGTTATTTAATTGGAGGTTAAGTGAAGGCGCGTCAAAAAGAGGTAATATCCATTACCGATCTTTTTCAATTTCTTTCTTCTTCAACTTCATCTTCCTTAGTTGTTTCATGATAAAGTAATAACATCAGTATTTATTATATACTGATATGTTATTATAAATATGAAACAACTCTAATTAACCTTCTATCCGTCCTACGGAAAAAGGAAATCATCGTGCGTGCGTACGTACGGAATACCGTATCCACGTCGTGGTGTAATCTATTTTCCACCACCACCATAATTGGATGGGTATAATGGTGTAATGAGTAAATATATATTATTTTTATAAAGTTATATTGATACTGAAATAGTATACATACACTTCAACACAATTCCACGACCATGGGAACGATATCATCGCTCGTGCGTACGTACGGACTACCGTCTCCACGACGCGATGAGATTCATTATCCATGTTAACCATTCCAGAATGATTATAAAGTATATATAATGAATAATAATGAAATATATGACATGGTAAATCTACTGGATTTATGTATATATATATTTATGTCATCTACTTACTTCCATTCAAGACAATAAGGAAAGGAAAACAACGTTCATGCGTACGTACGGACTACCGTCTCCATGAACGGTGTGTTTCATTTCATTTATCTATTTATTATATATATATATACTGAATATAGATGATATATAAATCATGTTTTATATTCTGGAAGTAATTAAATCATGATATAAGTAATAATAATTTCAAGAACAACATGTCCAAACACCTACGATAAATGAAACAATTTTACCCAAAACGCTTCTTTAACATGAATTTACAAAATAACGGGTAATATAAAGTCATAAGTGAACCATATATGATATCATAACAATGAATATGATTCTATAATAAGTCAATGAAATTATTTAAATCATTATACAGGAGGTTCGGACACTTACGAAGCAAATCAGACCTAAGGTAAGAGAAATATCACAATCTCATTTTTATCCGAGATTGATTATACTTTGGTATTTACTGGGGTGTATTTTACCATCCACATCAATGTTTCTTCAATATGTAATATTTATATCCTTATACAATAGTTTATATTCAATTTTACCCTTCGGTGAGTTTTTAGTAAAAGATATGAAAGGAATCTTTTATCGTTTTTCGTACAAGGTACTTTTTGACTTTTCCGATAAAAGTACGAGAAGAATGTTTTTTTAACTTATACGGAATGAATGGATTTTTAAAACATTATTTCCAAGAAGCTTCCTTTAAAAGTTTTCAAGTTTATTTTTAATCAACTTCTTTTAATTTAGAATTTTATGACATGTTAAGAAAGGAAAAGTGTTTTTGAAGTAGAAAGGATATTTTCCTCAAGAATGGAGTTCAAGTGTTTTATCAAAATTATTTTCCATCTAAGATAATAAAGGGTTCATGTTTCTATCCCTATTATTACATTGATTTGATTATGTTGTGATGGAATTTTTTTTATGAATTCCTTTATCTTATATGAATTGTTTTATGATGTCACGATGTTTAAGATTCCCATTTTTATTACATGGGTTTTGTTATGATGTATGGTTTATGATTTTGTGGCACACATAAGAATGGTATCATTATGAGATGGGTGGGACCTCTATATCCCTCCAATGCATTGAGTAAAGATTTTATATCTCATGAGATAGACCTGGCTGGAATGGTAGGTTATACCGGTTCAGTGAAACAGGACTGAAACGAGAGTGACTCGGTTCAGAAATGGACTTTGTTTACTAAGATAGTCTTGGAAATGAGTCTTGACTAATAAGATATGATTCTCTATGATTATGTGTGTATGCCACAAAGTTTCATGTTTTAAGTTATTGGGATTTCATTTCACTACTATGATTTATCCCATGTTATGAAATTATGCTCTCTTTTGCAGGTTAAGATTTCCAAAATGTTATGTTCTTATGAATATGATGTGATTGATATTTCTTTTTTTTACCCTTACTGAGCATTTGAGCTCACCCTTTTATGTTTTCTTTTCCCCAGGATATAAAGAAAGGTTTTAGGTATAAAAAAAAGGAAGATCATTATGGGAGATGTTGAAGATCTTTCACCACGATTAGAAGATTATATTCCGAGTTTCCAAAGACACTAAACTATTACGATCCATGTGTGTGTGTTTTTTTAAGTACTAACTATTCAGCAAAAGTAATGCAATGTCCATGTACGTGAAGCTTCGGGTCTCTACATTTGGTATCAAAGGAAAGGTTTAGTCAGCCTTTGGAAACTAGGATGCGAAAACGTTAGTGAGATCCCTAGAAATATTTCTAAGGTATGTCTAGGGATGTCCCTAAGGATAAGTATACATATAGGATATAGTCCTAGAACTATGGTAACGATATTAGATTAAACCAAAGATGTTAGATATTGAAGTTACTCCCCCTTTATTATGATTTTTGCCTCTCACACTATTCTTTTTGGGTTTTAGAAAATGGCTGGAAACAAGATGATTCATGATAATGGAGGATATGATGGACAATGGAATGATATTCTTCATGAGCAGCCAAATGAAATGGGATTTGGAAGTCCAAACATCATTATTATGCCGAATCAGCAATATCATAATATGATCAATAAAGTAAAATTTGGTAAGTTTCCGGACTCATCTAATAAGAGAAAGATGGAGTTTCATGATGATCATAGAGGAAAGAAAGTTCAATTTCCCCTATGTAAATCATGTGGGAAGAGGCATCAAGGAGAATGTTTAAAAGGAACTGGAAGATGCTTTGGGTGTGGAAAAGAAGGACACGAAGCCAGTAAGTGCAAAGGAAAAGGTTCAGTTAACACCAGGGATGAGGATAATGGTATTGCTACGACATCAACAATGGTTAAATGTTTTAAATGTGGAATGTACGGGCATTATGCAAACCAATGCCCTAAGAAAAAGTCTCATGAAGAGAGTCAGTATGGTCGTATGGGTAGTATTTATGTGGATGATGATGAAGAGACTACAAATGATATGTGAGATGAAAGAATTGTTGATGCTCGGTCAATGGTTTAAGAATGTTGTGGAATGATTACATGTTTATCATGTGTAATGTTGTATAAGTAATCTCATGGTACTATGGAATAAAGAGACATCTAAGGATTGTTACATTGTTGTCTTTCCTTGAGTTTTTAAAGTGTATGATTAATGTTATTAGTATCCATGAAAGGTTATTTAGATATTTTTGGAATGTAGATGATATGCGCATAATGAAGGGATAAGGAGAAAATTAAATGTTTGATAGTATTCATGAGCTCATGACTGATATAAGGAGAAGGTTATATCATGGTTTGAGTATATAGAATTTTGAGGATTTTGGTATGTGGAAAGTGTTAACGTTTAACTGCATTCATGTTTTCACTAAGGTTCAATGGGTATTCAAGAGAATACATGATTAAGGCCTTTGAATGTTTAGAATGTGACCAACAAGACATATCTTATGATATATGGGGATCAACGATGGTATTAAATCTCTGGTAATCGTTTTCACTATATTATGAGAGTGGACTGAAGTATTATGGATAAACCTAAAGATTGGAATGGATTATGTTGGACATAAGTTAGTATTTCTTAAGGATATAAGTTTTTTTCGATATTATTGATGGGATGTTATAGTAATATAGTTTTAGAAAAACGACAACCTGTAGGACGAGCGACAACCCATAGCGTCGGACAAGGATGTGGGAATCGATCCCACAAACGAAGTGCGACTGGCCTTTATCACCTACCATTGGCCTACAGGAAGTCCCTGTTTAGTAGAAACTAGTTTTATTATATTAAACAGTATGATATATGAAGTATAAGTCCATTTTAGGAACCATATATGATGAATCTCACTATAGATGGACTTATGTATTTTTTTGATAACTTTTCTAACCTTTTGTTTGAGACAGATGGAATGACCCATCATTCTATCATATGATCTGCTAACACATCACGACTAACAAATTCAACTTCATTTCTTTAAGGGATGAAGTGGAAATTGTTCAATTCACGAACAATAGTGAGATTCTACCAAAATCATGCAAGTATTTCTTTTAATTCATCAACTTTAGGGAAATGATCTTGAAAACCAAAAATGTTGTCCTAGTTCCATTATATCTGATTAATCAGATGGTACCTTAGATCATCACAAATCAATAGCTTTGTGATTGTTGGCTTTTTCATAGCCATGTTCTCTACCACTCTCCATCAGAACATGATGGTTAGATTTTTCTTCCATATCCATATTTTCACCTATGTTCTCCTACGTGGAAACCCCGTGATGAGTTAATTTGGGTAACCGTTACATTTCATACTTTAGTTTTTAAAAGCCATGTTTTGGTATTCCTTTTTACGATGTGGGTTTCTATTAAACAAACATTCGAGTAGTAAACCATTTATAACCCCGACGAATTTCGAGGGAGAAATTCATTTTAAGGGGGGTAGAATGTAACACCCCGAGATTTTATGAAAAATATTCTTTTAATTTCATTAATGTCTTGTGCTACACCAAGATTACCTTGCGCTATACGCAACATCGTATTAGCTTGCAGTATACGCAACACTTTTCTTGCCTCTTGTTACACACAATTTCAAGTTCGTTTGATAGAAGTTATTCTACGCAACATTGAGTGTATATATATATATTCAATGTATAAATAAAATATGGTTGGATTATTTATACGCAACAACAAAGGAGTTGTGCACTACACGCAACCCTGACTTGGCTTGCATTACACGCAATCGTGACCTTCCTCGATAGCGTGTGTTGTACGCAATACCGGGTTTTACTAAACAACGATATATTATTATAATGTTGTTATGAACTAGCTGTTATGAATAGTGTTAACTAAATTTTTAATTTTATAACATTATTATTCATCTTACACATTTCTAGAACATGGTATAAGAACAAAATAAATTTTTCGGGTAAAATAAGTATTTTTCAAAAAATGCAGTTTTGCCGCCTTTTGATGGTGCACCCACTTTAAATCTAGTTTTTGACATGCTTATAAGTTCAATTTGACAAAATAAAATTATTCTTTTGAATCATGATATAAAAATTTACATTAGATAAAGTTTTGATATTTTTCCGATAACTTTCATATTTTAATGAATAGTAAAAACACACTATATTTTAATTAAAAACAACTTCTTTCATCGTAATATCTTATGTGGTTAAATTATAATATTGAATCGTTTTAAAGTATAAATAGAATATATTTTTTCCATTTAATATAATGTATGTCATTAGCATTGATTTTACCTTGAATTCGTAGGATAAATCAATTCAATCTTTTGCAATGTTTTAAAGAAAAACCCGTTTTCTTTCGACAACGGGATTAATTTTAATTTAATTTCTGCATCTTTTTTGTATTGAATTTGGAAAAATGGATTCCATATTTGGAATCAGTGGGTCCAAATTATGTTAATAAGCTACTTTTTATTTTTGGGCATTGTGAATAGTAACTACGGTAAATTTTATTTACTATAGTTAAAGGTAAATCGGGTAATTAAGGGTAAATATAAGATTATAAAATTACCCTAACACTTGGAAAAATCCAATTGGATGGCTAAAAGTAGACCCATATAACCTAAGTGTCTGATTTGATTCATTTTATGGACTTTTGTCCATGAAAATAATTTAATTATCATTAAAACCAAAGAATGTGACAACATGTCACTTTCTTAAATCTTATAAGTTTAATAATTTTAATTTAGTGATAAAATTCATGAAACATCGAACATGAATAGTCTCCAAATCTAATACAATTATCTACATCATAGGAATTTATTTAGAATTTTTAGGGATTAAATAATTATCATTTATTATGACACAAAGATGATGCAGTAATTGTCTTATTAATGAAATATTGACATAATTGATGTTATAAATGCCCAAATAAATGTAATTTGAGACTTTTTATGACATAAAATAATTTTCTAGGTTAATATGACATGTTATTGTTTATTTAAGTAACTTTTTTCGAACTTATCATTCAGTTATGAATTTCATAAAAATCATGTACCAAATAGTGTCAAAATTGACATAAATTAGTTTTTAAAACAAATATTATATTATTAATTGTTATTTAAATCCTATATATCTAAGGTTCAGCCAAATGACTTAGATAAGGATAGATATATTAATAATAAACAACTTGGGGTTCGTTTTTCTTGTTATGGTAAGTTTATTAACCATATAGTGTAAGAAAACAAAAAGACACGGTAAAAGTTAAATTATTTAACTTAGAGTTAAATCTAATTGATAAGGTTAAAATAATAACCTAAACTTGTCTAAATCCTATTGTATGAGAGGATTTCGACCCATTACCACTTTATCTTCGAAATAAGACCCTTTGAAACCATTATAAACCGAATTTGACCTTAATATAAAATAATATTTTGAGATTTTCCTAAGGTGCCCCTCTCCTCCCTTATAAAAGGGCACCTCCTCCCTCTCCTCCTCACACCAATTTGAGCATTCAAGCTCGGCCAACCCCTGACAAAATCTCTTCTCCACTTACCTAGTATCATATTAGAGGTCTTGGGCTTCTTCAAAGACCATCCTTAGTTCTTTAAGTGGAGGTTAAGTGAAGGCGTGTCAAAAAGAGGTAATATCCATTACCAATCTTTTTCAATTTCTTTCTTCTTCAACTTCTTCTTCATTAGTTGTTTCATGATAAAGTAATAACATAAGTATTCCTTATATACTGATATGTTATTATAAATATGAAACAACTCTAATTAACCTTCTATCCATCCTACGGAAAAAGGAAATAATCGCGCGTGCGTACGTACGGAATACCGTCTCCACGCCGTGGTGTAATCTATTTTCCGCCACCACCATAATTGGATGGGTATAATGGTGTAATGAGTAACTATATATGATTATTATAAAGTGATATTGATACTGAAATAGTATAAATACACTTAAACACAATTCCACGACCACGGGAACGATATCATCGCTCGTGCGTACGTACGGACTACCGTCTCCACGACGCGATGAGATTCATTATCCATGTTAACCATTCCAGAATGATTATAAAGTATATATAATGAATAATAATGAAATATATGACATGGTAAATCTACTGGATTTATGTATATATATATGTATGTCATCTACTTACTTCCATTCAAGACAATAAGGAAAGGAAAACAACGTTCATGCGTACGTACGGACTACCGTCTCCATGAACGGTGTGTTTCATTTCATTTATCTATTTATTATATATATATATACTTAATATATATGATATATAAATCATGTTTTATGTTCTGGAAGTAAGTAAATCATGATATAAGTAATAATAATGTCAAGAACAACAAGTCCAAACACCTACGATAAATGAAACGATTTTACCCAAAACGCTTCTTTAACATGAATTTACAAAAGAACGGGTAATATAAAGTCATAAGTGAACCATATATGATATAATAAAAATGAATATGATTCTTTAATAAGTCAATGACATTATTTAAATCATTATACAGGATGTTCGGACACTTACGAAGCAAATCAGACCTAAGGTAAGGGAAATATCACAATCTCATTTTTATCCGAGATTGTTCATACTTTGGTATTTACTGGGGTGTATTTTACCATCCACATCAATGTTTCTTAAATATGTAATATTTATATCCTTATAAAATATTTTATATTCAATTTTACCCTTCGGTGAGTTTTTAGTAAAAGATATGAAAGGAATCTTTTATCGTTTTTCGTACGAGGTACTTTTTGACTTTTCCGATAAAAGTACGAGAAGAATGTTTTTTTAACTCATACGGCATGAATGGATTTTTAAAACATTATTTCCAAGAAGATTCCTTTAAAAGTTTTCAAGTTTATTTTTAATCAACTTCTTTTAATTTAGAATTTTATGACATGTTAAGAAAGGAAAAGTGTTTTTGCAGTAGAAAGGATATTTTCCTCAAGAATGGAGTTCAAGTGTTTTATCAAAATTATTTTCCATATAAGATAATAAAGGGTTCTGTTTCTATCCCTATTATTACATTGATTTTATTATGTTGTGATGGAATTATTTTTATGAATTCCTTTATCTTATATGAATTGTTTTATGATGTCACGATGTTTAAGATTCCCATTTTTATTACATGGGTTTTGCTATGATGTATGGTTTATGATTTTGTGGCACATATAAGAGTGGTATCATTATGAGATGGGTGGGACCTATATATCCCACCAATGCATTGGATAAAGATTTTATATCTCATGAGATAGACATGGCTGGAATGGTAGGTTATACCGGTTCAGTGAAACAGGACTGAAACGAGGGTGACTCGATTCAGAAATAGACTTTGTCCACTAAGATAGTCTTGGCAATGAGTCTTGATTAATAAGATATGATTCTATATGATTATGTGTGTATGACACAAAGTTTCATGTTTTAATTTATTGGTATTTCATTTCACTACTATGATTTATCCCATGTTATGAAATTATGCTCTCTTTTGCAGGTTAAGATTTCCAAAATGTTATGTTCTTATGAATATGATGTGATTGATATTTCTTTTGTTTACCCTTACTGAGCATTTGAGCTCACCCTTTTATGTTTTCTTTTCCCCAGGATATAAAGAAAGGTTTTAGGTATAAAAAAAGGAAGATCTTTATGGGAGATGTTGAAGATCTTTCACCATGTTTAGAAGATTATATTCCGAGTTTCCAAAGACACTAAACTATTACAATACTTGTGTGTGTGTTTTTGTTATGTACTAAGTATTCCGCAAATGTAATGTAATGTCCATGTACGTCAAGCTTCGGGTCTCTAAACAAAATATGAAATTTTTTTAGGAAAAGTGTATTTTGAATTTGAAAGATGAGTAAAATGATGTGCTGATCAATTTATCACATAGCTAAATAAGTGCGAGTGGTTGAAACAAAAATGAGTAGTTTGCGATATCTTGCATTTATTATATATTATTCATTTTGGAAAACTCACCAGCTATTGTTTTGACATCCAGGTACCCTTTTTCTTATTATTTAAGAATAAAATTCATGGCTAGAAAGAAAGTGACCAGTGTTTGGAATTTTAATTTTGTTAAATGCGGAGTTGGAAGTAGCTTTAACAAAAAAAAGGCTCCATCCACCCCACAACGCACTACCTATACATGCCGAGAACATTCTAGAATGACATCCTGTACTGAGATGAGGGATATCCATGACTTGGGTTTTGATTTTTATTCCTTTCAAAGAGAGTTTAATTTCTATAAAAATGATCATCAATATATTCTTTGAATTTAATGAAAATTAAATGAAGATTTAGTGGACACATTTTATAAGAGTTATTTGGAAAAATTATTGCTCAATTTATGAAGGATCAATGAACAATTGGGTTGATCTATAAATGTTTAATGTTTGATCTTTGACTTATCTTATTAACAAATTTCATCCACTGTTGTCCCTCCCAACACTACCTATAAATGTTGTTTAGTTTTTACATTCTCTTTGCCTAGCTATACATTCATCAGTTGCAATAGAAGATCCAGATGTCTAGTATTGCTTTTTTGTTCCCATTCTTGTTTGTAAATGCTCATTGCTATGAACTCCATTATTTTAGGTCTTTTCCAAAGATGCAACTTCACTCAAAAAAAATCACCATGCATCAACTACTGATCACACTGCTCCTGGTATCCACCAATTTCAAGTTTCCTTTTCAATTCCCTCTTATTGTGCCCTTCCTGGACTAATTTGATTTTTCTTCTGACTCAATATTATATTGCATTGAATGTAAATTTATGTAATTTTTTATTGCAGTAAGTAATTATGATGGTGATTTTCATTTGTTTTTTGTTTTTCACCCCCTCTGGATGCTTTAATAGGGTGCATTGGATGGAAATTAATGCAGCAAAAAGATCTATTATAGGGAAAAAACGGGGCATGGGATAATTTGATGAAAATGACTACCCTACCTTTCTCTATAGTGTATCAAATAGCCATTGAAGTCAAAGAAAAAGGTGGTAGCAGCTGCAGCAACAATGGGAGTAATGAAAATGGGAGTGTTGCATTGGGCATGAAATCCATATTGAAAAAAATCTATGGGACCCATGTGAAAAATGGCATAGCTACCCCTGGGTAAAAAACAAATGGATGTTGATATGAATGGAAAAATAGTTGATGGATGTAACCTGCTGTTTAAAGCTGCTAGTGGTAAAGAAGTTGAAAATGGTGATGAAGCTGATATACCAATGGAGCAGCTTCCATGTTCAAGAGGTGATGCCATACCAGAGGGGATAGATGAATAGATTGTATATAAACAATATACAGTATGTTCAGGGGCTTTTATTAAGATTGTATATAAATAATATTTTTTTGTATGTAGAAATGAACAAAACAGGATATCCCGCTTAGTATAGGCTGGTTTCTAAAATGAGAAAATGAAAAATAGGCATTACCCATACTTATTTTTAGCTTCAAAGTGTTTTATGTGTTTAAAGGGCCTATTTTCTTGAATTGGTGTGGGTTTTGTTATCCAGTTTGGAATCAAGGAAGAGATGGAGTTTTTCTTTTAGGATGATCATACCTTTGAGGTGGTTCTTATTCGGTTCATTTCTTGTGTTTCCCTTGACTATCCCCTAAGGTATGTTTGTTTTATTGGGAATGATCATGCCTCAGTGATTATTGTAGTTATCTTCGCTTGGAGTGATGTGGGCATTATGATGGGCCATTTACTTTGTATGGTTGTACATAGGAAATCTTGGGTAGGTGTTGGGGAGGGATCTAGATTTGGGTTTTCTATGATGTTTTGTTAGAATCACTGAGAGTTAGTGCTCCGAATGCATGGCCTCGGGTTACCCTTACTTAACCTCAAGCTGGACTATGTAGTTCTGGTTGAGGCATGAGCCCTTGTGAGGAATTTCACGATATGTCAGGATATTGATGTTCCTGTCCAAATTGAGCATTTTAGGATATGTCATCTGGTTCATGAAGGCAGACCAATTATAGATATTTCTTTGGATAGTTTTCATCTTTGTTGAGTTGTTCGTTTCTTAGTTCTTCAAGAGAGCCTAACAGTTTGTGGAAGACCAATGTCCAAATAGAATTCTATCAAGGTGAGGCCACCATTCATGACCTTGTGTAAAAAAGTTGTATCTTTCAGTTGTTGTCAAAAGTTTGTATCTTTCAGTTGTTGTCATTGAGAGTTGATTGTTTGGAGTTGCTTGGGTTTTGGATCAGTGCTTGGGTTCAGGAGCATAGCCTTGGTTGGACTTTTTCTCTTGAGTTATAAGATTCGTTTTCCTCTTGATCAACCATTGTCCTTGAAACTTTTTGGAGACAAAGTGTTGTGGTGGGGAGATTGTAACATCCCGACCTTGCATTTCCTTTTGAATATATTTCATTTTGTGTTTAGAATGTGTTGGTTGATCCCCGATAGCTTAAATATTGTTTTGGCATTTATAGGTGGAATATGAGCTAGAACACACCATGTTCCAAGCTGTGTTGAGCCTAGGTATCACCTTTGTACCATGGGTAGTACCAACATGCCCAGTGTTGGGCATAATCTCGGGTGTGGGGTGTGGGGAGTCCCTGTGTGCACCACGACCAGTTTGGCCTCCACCATGCCATGGTGCAGGGTGTGGCAAGTCCAAAATGGCCAAAAATTCAGCACTATATCATGGTCAATCATCGTGTTGGGCTCCTAGGTGTGGCATGTTCAAGACCTCCTTGGGTGTGGCACGGTCCATACCTCCATAGGTATGGTGAACACCTCCACATCGTGGTGTCAATGGTATTATAATCTTAAAACAGATGATTGGTCATTTGATCTTAAATATAGAGTTAAAAACATTGATGAGGGTGTGCCTAATCTTTATGTAAGGGTTATTAATGTTCCCTTACTCGATTTAACCCTCTAAATTCCCTTAATTTGGTTAGTCTTGGTTCCTTGGAGTGGCTCCCTTGTGAGAGTGGCCTTTCTTCTCCATCTTAGTGTGATTTTAGTGGATCCTTTCAAATTATTAGGGCCTTGGGGTTGATTCTTGTAGAATGATAAAAGGATGATGACCTGAACCCCTAAGGTGATCCCTAAAGGAGTCCTTGAGGTTCTTTTATAATGAATGATTAAGACCACACCGGACCACAAGTCCGATGTGGTATGCAGACTCCAACACTCCCCCTCAAGCTAGGTGTACCTAGTTTGACACAGAAAGAAAAAACAAAGCAATGAACAGACTGAAAACACTCCCCCTCAAGCTGGAAATACCCAGCTTGATTACAAAACAAGACGAAATAAAAGGAAACAAGCGACGATTCCGCAGAGTCATTGCGGGGCCACCGACGGGATGTGATGATTCTGCAGAGTCGTTGCAGGATGGGGCAGGGCCAAAGGGCCGGGATCCCAGGTAGTAGAAGTGCTGCACCACGGTGGAGGAAGCGCGGGGGCATGCCAGTGGACAAGGAGGTGGCTACCAGGAGTCGTCGGGAGATTCCGGCGATGGGATGCGGGGATTCCACAAGAGGTTCCAACGATGTGAGGCGCCCCTGTAAAAGGAGGTGTCAGAGATCCGAATCTAGAAGCATGGAAGCCGCTAGGAGAGATAAGAGCCGGGAGGGGGGAAGCATAGGGCAGGAGCCAGGAGGGGAGGCTACGTAGGCCAAGAGCCGGTTTGGGAGTCCCGCACAGAAGGACCAGCGGGCCGAGAGTTTGGTCCGTCGGGAAGTCCAAACAGGAGGCTGGCCGGGAGAAACGCGAGGAGCCGAAGCCGAGCGACGCCAGAAGTTTCTGGCTGGGATTACGTTGTGGGGAGGGATGCTGCTGGAGGGTCATGAGAGCAGGAATGGGACGCTGCGAGACTAGCGTCGTCAGGGATAAGCTCCATGGGAGGAGGATCGTCGAGTGGGAGGGGTGCCGTCAGGGAAAACCGCCATGGGAGGAGGCTGTCGTCTGTCGTTGAGCGCACCATGGAGGGAGGCTGTCCTAGAGTCACAATGTCTGGGATCTACGACAGGAGGCCGAAGTAGGGAACCACGACGGGAAGGAGGACGTTGGGATAGCGGCAGGCCGATCACTGCTCGAGAGGGAGGGGAGGGGCGACAACAGAGCTGGCCATGGAGCCCCCCCCCCTTACGGGGAAAACTTCAGTAAACTCGAGACTGGAATAAAAAAATAGATGGGAGGGAGGGGTTGGGTTTATCAAAACCCCTCTGATTCCATGTATAAAGATAAAAGGAGGATGACCCAAACCCTCAAGGTTCTCTCTAAAGGAGGCTTTGAGGTTATTTTTTAATGAATGATTAAGACCACACCAGACCACAAGTCCGTTGTGGGATACAGAATCCAACAATTCTTAAGGTAGGATCTTCTCATGTATTGTCCTTCTGTTTCCACTCTTGTGATTCTATCTTTTCCTACCCTAGATGACTTGAAGGTTATATCTAAGATCCAGGGTTGTTCTTAAATTCCATTATAAGGTTATTTTTTAAGAACCATCATTTGATTCTTGGATTCCTCAACTGTTTCATATTTATCTTATAATTCATCTTGCAAGTATAAAACTAATAAATGATGTTGGGTGGTCGAACTTTCATCGGTTATAACCTTGAAATCCTTAATAAATATTTCATACGAAATTTTTATCAAGAAATAATCAATCTGGGATCTTTTGACTCCGCTTATATAAGTAATAATATGTTCCTTTCATTTCCTAAAGAGCGTATTTGCTGCCAGAAAATCACAACTGTAGGTAAAGTCTAAGATCGTTGATCTTTCAAGATTTACTACACCCAAACCAAACCCTTCATAACCATCTATGTGATCTCTAGAATCCATTCCTACATGCCCATTTAGGTCTCCAACAATAAAAATCATCTCATTTTGTGGAAAACTCTGAATCAAAGTTCCCAAATTAACCCAAAAAGTATACTTGTTGTACATCGAGACCTACTTGAGACGTATAAACACCAAAAAAGTTGAAAGTCTCAAAATGAGCTTCCTCAATCCCCACATATTCCCAGAAATGTGTGAATACCCTTGCTCATTTAACACCTGGGGCATCGATGTGGGTGCCCAGCTCATTTAACACCACACTCGAGAAATGCATCACGTTGATGTCGGGCAATGACTTAACATTAGAATATTGATACATTTGATCCAAGTCATGAAAGGGTTCGACAAAGCTTTACATTGACTGTCAACAACCTAACACAACCTTTCTCCCTCCATCCGAGCTTGGGACAGAAAGTGAGGAAATTATAATTATTTTTTCTTTTTTTAAATTTACTAATAATATTTTGTTTTTCCTTTATGATATTAGTTCCAAGTCCTTTAAACTAAAATTACATTCATTCAGGATTCTTATGATTCTCATCTTAAAATCTAAAAATAAAGGTTTCATTCATCTAAAACTACAGACAATTGAGAATCTTAATCCAATAATTATCGCATCAAAGATCATCATATCCCATAAGTAGCGAGGCACTTCCAGAAAAACAATAATAAAAGTGACATAATTGCATATGAAGAATCCAACAAGCCATTACTTGAGACACTAACAATTAGAATTGAAAATACCATGTACTAAACTATACGAGAATAACTTTTATTTCAGAATTCAATGGTAAAGATCTTCACTATGCAACAAGGGCAGTGGAGTACAACAGAAAGCTCAAACAATAAGTTCCTTCTGAGTGGAAGAGATCTACGGCTCTAAGTTTCCATGAAATCATATTTTCCTGATGAGTTGAATATGGATGCATATAATTCATTATTAGCATGAGCAGAGGCCATATCTGAGGCCTTGAACCACTTCACAGAACCATTACTTGCACCCCTTGAACAACCCCCGCCATCATTCCTCAACTTCTAATCTTTCTTGTCCATAGCCCTTGATTTTTCCTCTTCTATCTTTTCCCTCAATACCAAAACCTCCTCCCCACTCCCATTAAGAGTAATTTTATCCTCCTAAGATAACCCCATATTAAAAACATCGAAAGTAGAAGATCAAATCTCCTTCAAGGCCTTAACACTCAACACATGCCCACAACCCCTCAACGCAAAAAAAAATACTTGACATTGAATTCAAGCCCTGAAATGGGGCACCCAAACCGTGCCCCAGAACCGTCGTAGTTGTTTGAATCCATCCCAGGAATCACCAAAAGCTAAATTGGGATCATATCCTTGAGCCCATTAATATGAACGAATTCCTTGGTCAAATTATTCCCTAATAAACCCAGCACGAGTGACTCTTTATTGAATACGTTTCCAAGCTGGTCCAACATAAAAGAATGATTCAGGGGCTCAAAAGATAATGCGCATTTCATCCAAATAGAATGATTCTTCTCACTAGGATCGACCATATCAGGCTTCTTCATGGTGTACATGTTAAGGTAGCTATCGCGAGACTCCGCACCAGTGGCCCCGCCATCGCCGCCATCGTCGCCGCTGCTGCTGGGGGAACGAATCTGAAGAGTGATTGTTGATGAAGGCTCAACACCTGATCGAAGAATCATGGAGTCACCCCGAAAGGTCTTGCCCAGGAACATGAGGTACAAAGACACGAGGGCTTGAGAGGGAAGTCATGGAGGAAGAAAAAGCATTTGAGCTCCCAAACGGTGTGAGTAAGGCTCACAGATGAGTTTTTTTACTAATTTCTTTACCAAATATAGCTATAATATGTAGATCTCTCTCTAATTTTATTTCAGTAGGCTTCTATTTATGTCAGATCCTGAAGTGGAAAAATTAGTATTAATACAACATGAAAAAAATCAAACGATGCTGACCAATCCGTGCAACGTCGATGATTTTTCAAGGACGTGATCAGATTAGAAATTTATAAAATCCAACAAAAACTAATACATGGAAGCTTTGGACAGTGGAAGTCTGGGGTTGAACCCACAGGGAAGAGCTGACGATGGCCGGTGACCCATTAATTAGAACCTAACATGTGGATTCCTCACTCAATTCTAATAAGTTGGGTTTTTTAACTAAACAACTTGATTAAAGTTCAGTTGGTAAAGAAAGGGTTTGAGATAAATTTTGAGAAGCCTTTACATAGGATAACACTAAATCTATTAAGGTCATGTCTATTGGCTTAGACTGCATAGTCATACAAAGGTCACCAATTTATCTTTGGATTGAAGGTCCTCAGACTCAGGCTTATCGGACCCGGGAACTTTTGTGGAGCAAATTGAACAAAGTCTATAATTTGGTTGTGGATCAATTGTTTTGTACACAAAGAATTGATGTTGTTTCTGAGTCGCACCCACTCCTCAAAAGCCTTTATCTTGGTCACCCATGTGTAATAGTTGGGAGATGACAATATTGGGTAATGGAACAACACACCACTTCTCTCCTTCACCACATTATGAGAGGTACTCGCCATGTTCTCTTACATTGGATACTTGGGAGTACAACCTACCAGATTTGATACCAAATGTTGGTTTTTGACTTTCAAAATGAAATTTTGATAATAGTAGAAAAGGGAGGAATGAAAATGGAGCAAGATCACACTAAAAAACTCTTTGTTTCATCAAATTATGTTCATTTCAATTACATTGAGAATAGATCATATTTACATAGGAAAGAGAATAAAAGGTCAAACAAAATATATGGTCAAGTCAAAAATTCTCAATCAAAGATTTAGAATCCTTTATTTAGGTGTCATCAATAATGCCAACTTATTGACGTCTTCTCATACCCATTATTAGGATTCATTATTTGAAACCATTTATTATTGATCAACTACGAGCCTACATCTTGATTACCAAATAACAATATACATTAGATAAGTGAGAATTAATGTGGATATGCCTCTTGATCTTCTCAAAAGTATATACACAGTCTCTCTCGGAGGGCTTGAAGCATCAGTGTGCGTATGTTCTTGAGAAGGTGAGCATTAGATATAAAAAATTCTCTAGTGGGTTCATGGTCACATCCACATGAATTATTTCATGGTTGACTATGATGACTATTACTGTGATTTTCAAGGTTATTTAGGAGAAAAATGTCGCATTGTAAAACATCTCTAAGGCATAAATTGTAAGTCTTTAAGACCGTATACATCACATTAATTTTAAGAAACATGGTAGATTGGTTTCCAAACCATGGTACATTCCCCACTACTCATTTAGTGTTTTCAATGGTATATTTTCTCATTATACTTAGTAAGGGAGAAGAATGTTAAATGGGTCTGGACATCCAGACTTAGACTGGGTTGGGTCCAAATAATCAATCAGGCCATGTTGGCTTACCGATTTGAGCCCTATAGTGGAATTATGTAAGTTGTGTGACTTGATTTTAATGAGTTTTCTTTAGTAATAAAACAGGTATTCCAACTCCATCCTACACATCCCCTTGCAATACGCAATCACGTAATTATTGTTATCACGAATCCTATACTGGAAATTGGTAGTTTTATGATGTATAAGAGATCCATTTATTTTGAGCCCATTAAAGGTATGAAACAACTATTTTCCTTCTTATTATTTCAAGTATAACCATGAAAAATGCTTTTATAAATATATGTTTTCTCTCCATGTATCAAAGAATAAGAAAATCGAACTGTGGAGCACAAGGTTCAGTTATTCCTGGCACCTACACTAACCATTCACCTATGGAGATCATTCTTGTGATTTTAAAAGGCGACACATGGGGTATTTTAAACTTGTTTGTTAATGAACACCTTGTTTATTTCACTCTCAGTCATCAACAAATATATGTGTGTGTGCGCATGCACACTCATGAAAGATTATTTTTAAGGGAACAAGTAATAGTTATATAAGTTGTTGGAAAAACAAAATTGGGGAATAATTAAATATTTATTAACAAACACGTGATCCAGGATAAAACTACTTTGCATGTTACCTTTTGTAAATACACATAACGGCTCTGGTGATGCATGGAAAGTGTTGGTGATGAGTGAAATGTACTAGACTTCTGTGATGATGAGAGAAAATCTGGAAATGTTAGTTCCCAGAAGTGAGAGGAACATTGAGTTGCAAGATTATTACATGGATGCTTATAGTGACTATTGTTGTGATTATTGCTTTGATTTGCAAGGTTATTTAAAAAAAATCAGGCGCATGTATGAAATCTTTGGGGAATTCAATTCTAAGTCTTTTTGGATATCTGAGAGACCTTCGGGGGTCTCGGGTTACCTACTGAGTATTGTCATGCTCACCCCTACATGGGCTTTGCCTGCACCTGTTCTGTCTTGTGCATATGACGGATATCTTGACTGAGATTGCGGAGCCAAGTCTAGATGGTGCTCGAAAGGGATCGATAGAGGTGGTGAGATGCAGTGACTTCAGACAGTGATTTGTACCTACCCATCAGGTAGGATCCTTGGCGGATGATCTTCAGAGCTTGTATTTTCTTTCCTTTTGTTGTATGTTTCTTTCAGTTGGGCTTGTATGTTAGCCCCTTTACTTTCAGTAGTTTTACTCTCTGTAGTGGTGCCTTGTGTTCTGCTTTGTGTGTGTACACTCCCTATGCACGTACAAGTTTAATGGAAATGCCTTCCCTTTTTGGGTTACGCCATTCTAGTGCTAGTCACCAACCCCTGGCCATTGGAAGGCGGGATTGGGGTAGTCACGACATCAGCCCTAGGAGACAGGTCATGACATCATTTATGTATTTAGATTCATTTCATAAAATTTTTTAAATAATATGAGAATTGCATCTCTCAAATAATGGAACACTCACATTAAATTTTATCTCATTTTATTTTATAAATTTTCATTAATAATTATTCCATCATATCCTATGAAAACTCTGAAACATAACCAAAAA
The DNA here is from genome assembly GCA_963277665.1 of Viscum album. Classification (NCBI taxonomy): domain Eukaryota; kingdom Viridiplantae; phylum Streptophyta; class Magnoliopsida; order Santalales; family Viscaceae; genus Viscum; species Viscum album. The sequence continues at coordinate 1,126,613,461 of OY728121.1, forward strand.
TATTTTACCGAGAAACATCACCCCAATTAAGTGCAAAGAAAACTTCATTGAATGATAGACACTTGACTCACATATGATAAGACTTAAAAATATTATCATGTAATATAATTACACAATGTTGCTCTCACTTTTGAGTACTGACATTGCCAGAACCCTACACAAGTAGATCTTGATAAACCACATCAACCTTATCTTACATAAAATTATCCAATTAATTGGGAATATCACCTCAAAAGTCTAGCACTTTTCGCTCATCCCCGACTCTTTTTATTCATCACCAGAGTCTTTATATGCAGTTTACAAAGGTGGCATGCAAAGTAGTTTTACCCTGGATCACGTGTTTTCTAATGAATACTTATTTCTTCCCCAACTTTGTTATCTCAACAACCTATATAACTATGACTTGTTCCGTTAAAAATCATCTTTCATGAGCACGCACGCGCACACACATATATTTGAGGATGACTGAGAGGGGAATAAATAAGATGTTCATTAACAAACAAGTGATTTATGGTAAAACTACCACATGCGTCACCTTTTAGAATCACATTAATGGTCTCCCGAGGTGCATGGTTAGTTTAGGTGTCGGGAATAACTTAGTCTTGTGCTCCACAGATCAGTTTTCTTATTCTTTGTTACATAGAGATAAAACCATATATTTATAAAAGCATTTGCAGCGGTTATACTTAAAACAAATACAGAGGAAAATAATTGTTTTTTACCTTTAATGGGCTCAAAAGAAATGGATCTCTTATACATCATAAAAGTAACGACCAATTTCTTGTACCGGATTGGTGACAACACCGATGAAGTGATTGCGTATTGTAAGGAGGATGTGTACAATGAAGTTGGGGTACCTATTTTATTACTAAAGCAAACTCGTTAAAATCAAACCACACAACTTACATAATTCCATCATAGGGCTCAAATAGGGGAGCCAGCGTGGCATGATTGATTATTTGGACCAAGTCTAGTCCAAGTATGGATGGCCAGATCCATTTAACATTCTTCTCCTTAACTAAGCCTAACGAGAAAATATATTATTGCAGATCTGCTACCATACACTAAATGAGTATTGGGGAACATACCAAGGTTTGTAATCCAATCTACCATGTTCCTTAAAATGAACATGATGTATGCAGTCCCCAAAGACTTACAATTGAATGTCTCAGAGATTTTGTATAACACGACATTTCCCCCAGAAATAACCTTGTAAATCACAACAATATTCATCATAGTCAGCCATGAAATAATGCATGTAGATGTGACCGCGAACCCACTAGAGAATGCTTCTCTATCTAATGTTCACCTTTTCAAGAACATACACACACCGACGCTTCAAACCCTCCAGGAGAGACTGGCTGAAAACATTGATAAGATCAAAAGTCATATCCACATTCATGCTCACTATTCCAGTGTATATTCTTATTTGGTAATCAAGACGTGGGCTCATAGTTGACCAATAATAAATGGTGTCAAATAATGAATCCTAATAATGGGTTTGATAAGGGTTAATGACTCCTTTATTTAGATGTTACCAATAACACCAATTTATTGACGCTTTCTCATTCTCATTGTCAGTAGTTATTATTTGACAGTGTTTATTATTTTTCAACTACAAGACCACATCTTGATTACCAAATAACAATATACATTTAATCAGTGAGCATGAATGTGGATATCGCTCTTGATCTTCTCAAAGTTGTCGACTGGTCTCTTCTGGAGGGCTTGATGCGTCGGCATGTGTATGTTCTTGAGAATGTGAGTATTATATAGAGAAGACTCTAGTGAGTTCGTGGTCACATCGACACGCATATTTCATGACTGACTATGATGATTATTTTTGTGATTTGCATGGTTATTTTTGAGGAAACTTTTGTGTTGTATGACATCTTTGAGGCATTCAATTGTAAGTCTTTGGGGACTGTATACATCATATTCATTTGAACGAACATGGTAGATGGTCTTACAAACCTTAGTTTGTTCCTCAGTACTCATTTAGTGTATGGTATCAGATCTGCAATGGTATATTTTCTCGTAATGCTTAGTAAGGGAGAAGAATGTTAAATGGGTCTCGCCGTCCAGACTTGGACTCGGCTAGGTTCAAATAATCAATCAGGCCAGGTTGGCTTGCCGATTTGAGCCATATAACGTAATTATGTAAGTTGTGTGCCTTGATTTTAATGAGTTTGCTTTAGTAATAAAACAGGTACTCCAACGTCATCCTACACATCCTCCTTACAATACGCAATCACTTCATCGATGTTATCACCAATACGGTACTGAAAATTGGAGGTTAATTTTATGATGTATAAGAGATCTATTTCTTTTGAGTCCATTAATGGTATGAAACAACTATTTTCCTCCGTATTTGTTTCAAGTATAACTAGTGAAAATTCTTTTATAAATATATGGTTTACTCAAGGGTAAAACTACTTTGCATGTCACCTTTCTGAATTGCACATAAAGGCTCCAGTAATGCATGAAAAGTGTGGATGATGACCGAAAAGTGTTAGCGTTCTAAAATGATATTCCCAATTGATTAGACAATTTCTTGTAAGATAAGGTTGATATCGATTATCATGATCTGGTTGTGAAGGGTTCTCACATTGTCGGTGCCCAAAAGTGAGAGAAATATTGAGATGTAAGGTTATTTCATGGATTCTTATGGTGTCTATTGTTTTGATTTGCAAGGTTATTTAACAAAAAATATAATGATCTTACATGAAATATCTGAGGCATTCAATGTTACGTCTTTGGGGACTACATGCATCATATTGATTTCAAAAGAAAATGGCAGATTGACTTTTAAACCTTGGTATGTTCTCTCGTACTATCTTAGACTGGGATGAGTCCAAATAATCAATCAGGCCAGGTTAGGCTACAGATTTGGGTCCTATAAGTAAATTATTTAATATGGGTAGCTTGATTTTAATGAGTTTTTTTACTAATGAAACATGTAATTCATCTTCATCCAATGCATCCTCCTTGCAATATGCAGCCACTTCATCAGTGTTCTCACCAAGCTTGTACTTGAAATTGGTCGTTATTTTTATGATGTATATGAGTTCCCTTGCTTTTGAGTCTATAAAATATATGATTCAACGATTTTCTTCTGTATTTGTTTCCAGTAAAATCACTACAAATAATTTTATAAATATATGGATTTCTCCCCATCTATCAAAGAATAAAAAAACCAATCTTTGGAGCTCATGGTTGAGTTATTCCTGGAACATACACTTACCATGCACCTCTAGAGACCTTTCGTGTGATTCTGAAAGGTGAAGTATGAGGTAGTTTTTCCATAAATGAACTATTTTTTAATGTAAAATTTGTTCTTTCCATACTCAGTCATCCTCAAATATGTACATATGTGGGTGTGTGGACACACACGCCCATGAAAGATGATTTTTAAGGGAACAAACCATAGTTTTATAGTTTGTTCAAAATTGTTTGGAAAGAATTATGTCTTCATTAGAAAACACGTGGTCCGAGGTAAAACTACTTCACATGTCACCTCTATGGATTTCATATAAAGGCTCCAACGATGCATGGAAAGTGTGGGTGATGAGGGAAAAATGCTTGAATTCTCAGGTGATATTGCTGATTGATTGGATAATTTCACGTCAGATAGGGTTGAGGTGGGTTATCATGATAATATTGTAAAGGGTTTTGACAATTTCAATGCCTACAAGTGCGAAAAAATTGAGTAATAATATTATGAAAATATTTTGAAGTCTTATTCCATGTGAGTCAAGTGTATCATGATCAAAGAGGGGTTTTTTGCACTCAATTGGGATTGTGATTCTAGGTTAAAGCATTTTGTTGATGATTGAAAGTTTTCATAAGATTCTATGGAATTATTATTAATGAAACATCATAAAATAAAATGAGATAAAATTGAATAAATGTGTATGTTACATTATCTGAGAGATGAAATTATCATATTATTTAAAATTTATTATTAAATGAATAAAAATATATAACTGAAATCCATAGTTTTTAAAATTGGATCGATTGAGGAATTGAAAAATATACTAGCTCATAGGATCATTCATTCATTGGTTATATCATTAGTTCACTAGTTGCATTTGTTCTAAATTAAAATCTAAATAATGCAAACACATACACACATAAATATGCATATACTAATATTATATCTTTAAAATATCATAAATAATTTTAAATAAAATATAATATATAACACATTTAAATAATACATATAAATAGGTAATAAATATTAAGAAACACAATAATATATACTGTTAAAATAATTCAATTGTTTTAAAATTAGTGAATTGTTGTATATTAATCATTATAATATTATATATTTTTTAATTTTGCTATAAAAATATGTATAAACTGTAAACCTAATCAATTCACTAGCTTGACCATTAGGTTTACCCATATGACATTGATTTTGATGGGCTCAAATCGATTAAAACGCACTTACTATTTGGGTCGATTAACTTATTGGTTCACCGGTTCATCGGTCTAATTAGATGATTGATTCAGTTTGTTCTTTAATACTATGAAATAAGCTAACTTTTTTTTCATAATTTTTTTTAAAAAATACATTGTATAATTTTATCCAATTTTATATTTGTTAGAGTCTCCATCCCACATCGGACTTGCGGTCTGATGTGGTCATTACAATTAATTATAAAAGAACCTCAATGCCTCCTTTAGAGAGAACCTTGGGGGTTTGGTTCATCCTCCTTTTATCATTCTACATGGTATTAGATGGTGGTCTATAAACCCAAACCCTCCCACCATTTTTTTCTGGCCCTAGGTTTATCCAGAATTCCCCTTTGGGTGGCGGCGCCCCACCCCCCATCTAGGGTTGGGTTTATTTTCTGTCGTTGCCCCTCCGAGCACAGTTCTGTCCGGCCTCCCGGTTCTGTCCAGCAGATCCCTCACTCACGGCGCCTCCTACCCTGGTGTCCCCTACCCACTATGCGCATCAACCCCACCCGAGGTCACGCCTCTCACCCCCTGCCAGCTATCCCTCCCTCCCGGAAGATCGAGCTCCTGATGACTCCCACCTAACGGACTCCTCCCATAGCATCCCTCCCTGCAGCGCCCTCCCTTCTCGGCTCTCCAATGGCACCAACCTCCCATTGCGACTCTGGCTCTACCTCCCTCCTATTGATGCTACCTCACAGCGCCTCCTTCCCAGGCGTCCCCTCCCTACTGCGCGCAATGACCACGCCCTAGGCCGCACCTCCCGTCGTGGCTCCTGATCCCAACAAGATGCAGTCGCGACTCCCGGCCCCCTCTTGTCCCAACTCGTGGCTTCTTCCCTGATTCACGCACGACACAACTCCACGGCCCTCCAGCACCGCCCCTCCCTGCAGCGCCCTCCCAGCCTCCTGCCTGCAACTTCCAGACCACCTCCTGTAGAGCATCCCGACCCACCTCCTACGACAATCCCTGACGTCCCCCCCCCCCCTCCATTGCGTTGCTCTACTGCATCGCCAACCCTTCTTCCAGTTTCATCCGAATCCAGTCCGGGTGCACATCCACTGCACTGCTTCCCTATACAACTCGACTCCTGCTGTACAGCCAGATCCTGTTGAGATTTTCCCTCCCTACATGCCTCCTCTACAAAGATGCTCCCTCCACATCTGCTTCATATGGTAGCTCTTCCTTCACACCGGCCTCCTGCGACATCCACCGCCTCCATGTCGGCCCTCCTCCTGCAGTTTCCCAGTGCTCTGTCGACCGGACCACCCATGCGGTTTTCCTGCCAACTCTGATGACCATCCTTCCCATGCGGTATTCCCGGCGAGTCTGACGATCAGCTCTCCTGTGCGGATTTCCAGACGCTCAGTCGACCGACACCGCCATTGCGGCTTTCCCGGCACTCCGTTGACTGGCACCGCTTGAATGGCTTGAAAATCTTTTTCAAACTATTCATCCATCTTCGTGAGGGGGATTAGCAGGCATAGAAATTTATCTATGTTTTATTTTGTTTTGTCTTGTTTTATCATGAAGCTAGGTATGTCCAGCTTGAGGGGGAGTGTTTACAGTCTGTTGCTTGCTTTGTTTTTTTCTTTATGTGTCTAACCTAGGTACACCTAGCTTGAGGGGGAGTGTTGGAGTCTCCATCCCACATCAGACTTTCAGTCTGATGTGGTCTTTATCATTCATTATAAAAGAACATCAATGCCTCCTTTAGAGAGAACCTTGGGGATTAGAATCTCACTTATTTTATTATTCTACAATATTCTTCTTATTTTATATTTGATGTAATGCCTTGGCAGCTAACACATGCGAACCCAACTCCCTGTTTTTTTTACTATTTAGCTTAGTGGTCATTTTTTCCTTCAAATTATGGTATTTTAAAGGAAAATTAGTATTTTTTTCTTTTAGGATTTAGGCATTTGAAGAGAATTGTAGTCATCCTTTTTAAGAAACGTTTTCCACATTTATAAAATTCTTCAGTGTTCTCTCCTTTTGTGTGTTTTATACCTAGGTTCCTTGTATAATAGTTCATGTATCTCACTGAACCACATTAGTTGTTATCGGTGTGAGAAAGTTCCTCATTCGTCACTATCCGATTGCGCTCCACAACTATGGTCATCTACCTCGTATGTCGCTCAAAACCCAACAAAATAGTAAGAGGTGAGCTGCTTCATGATCCGCACACAGATCGTAGGAAATCTATGACTATTCTATCTTCATCCTATGATCTGTGCCAAGCACATTGCTGGTGATCACCTTTCAGAGACAAGTGGAGGAATCATGCCACCTTGGTATCCTTATGTGTGATCCTCTTTTCATGATAACTTCCTATGTGCATCAAATCTAAGTGAAAAACACTTGTGTAGGGGTCATAAAACAAAAATGAAAAAAAAATAAAAATAAGTAAAAAACAACCCAGACATGTGTGTGCCCGCCACTTCCATGTTCCAAATCCAGTGGTGAAAACCTTTTTTCTGTGTGACCCACCTGCACAAGATAGCCTTGCCCGGATGCCCAGTCCCCCTACTGTTCATGACCCTCCCTCTGTGCATGCTTCTGTGCATGCTGAACCCTGGGAGAACTCCCCTTAGCCCTTATCTGCTGCACATGGTTTCACCCCACTGCTCATGGCTCTACCTTCTCCACGCACCCATATTCCTGATTCCGTTTGTGAATCCCTACTGTACCACCACCAGCACAAAGCTGCATAATTTGTTTCCAGCACTGCCACCCTTCAATTTTCATGCCCAGCAATTTCCAGCACTATCACCCTTCAATTTTCATGCCTAGAAAAAAAAATTAATGAAATACTCTCTCTCTTCTGAACGAAGCCATTCAAGAAATCATAAAATAAATCCAGGGATGAACACCCCCTTTAGTGTGTGACCCACCTACATGTGATAGCATTTTTTGGACTCCCAATCCCCCTTCTGTTCATGACCCTCTTGTGCACGCTAAACCTTGGAAAAAATCCCCCTTGCCCCATATCTGCCGCTCATGGTTCCCCCCCCGCTCATGGCTCTACCTTCTCCACACACCCATATTCCAGATTCTATTTGTGAATCCTTAATGTATCACCAACAGCACCAAGCTGCATCATTTGTTTCCCGCACTGTCACCCCTCAATTATCATGCCCAACAATTTCCAGCACTTTCACCCTTCAATTTTCATTCCTAGAAATAAAAAAATTAATTAAACCCTCTCCATGTTGATCCAATCCATTCAAGTAATCATAGAATAAATTTGGTTGTAATACCAAAAAAATTAGGCACAAACTCCACCAATAGAAAAATCAATCTCAACCAACACAAGAATCTTTTAGGGATGCTACGAGACATTCATCAGGAAATGGAACCTCATAATGGATCCCATTGTCTATTATGGGTCATGAATAAATTGGCATGGTAGTTCAAGTTCCACAAACTTGATGGGAGGATGATTCAGACTATGGGGATGACTACATCGAACCACCACGTGAATGATATACTCCTCAAATTAAACCAGATTTACCATCTTTCCATGACAACCTTGATGTGGATTATTTTTTGGATTGGATTTCAGAGGTTGAAAAATACGTTAACTTGATGAATATATCATAGAATCTTCAAATCAAGTATGTGGATTATAAGCTCCGCAATGAAGCTTCTACATGGTGGGAACAAATGAAAAATTATTATCAATGAAAAGGCATGAATCCCATCAACTTTTGGCATTAAATGAAGGTTTCCTTGAACCTTAGGCTTCTTCTAATTGATTATGATCAACTGTTATATTATTGGTATCAGTATTGTCGTAAGGTTCCCAGACCATCCAACAATACACTCAAAATTACCACATACTATTGGCTTGAAATAACCTTTAGGAGACGGTGGGTAAAAAAATCATGATGTTTATTATTGTATCTCATACATAGTGATGTATATTAAGCAATGAGTACACAAGAAATTCACGGTTATAGGTATTTCGTTACCTTTATCGATGACTTTAGTCGGTATGGTTGTGTTTCTAATGAAGCACAAGTATCAAAACCATTGAAAAGTTAACGAGTTTCATAAAAAAGTCCAAAATCAAATGGGAGAGAATTAAGATTCTCCAATCTAATTAGGGTGGTCAATACTTAAGCCATAAATTCATAGATCATATAAGAATTTTTTGAATTGATACACAATTCACTCCTCTTGGTGGACCATAATAAAATGATGTGTCTAAAAAAAGGAATCGAACTTGGTTAAACATGGTCCTGCCGATGATGAGCCAATGTGACCTTCCTATCTCATTCTAGGGTTATGCTCTAGATACCAAAATATTCTTACGTAATCATGATCCTTCTAAAGCAGTCATAAATGCACCATATGTGATATGGACTGAGAAGCATAAGAATGTATTTAATAATTATTAGGGGGGTGTCAATCATGTATATAATGTTTAGCTTCTGAAAAACATGACTTCAAGTTTAAAAAGTTCTTATTTGTTTGTTATCCTAAGGAAGATGTGGGATGTGACTTTTATAACCCTAAAAACACAAAGTTTTTGTGGTCTGATGTGGTGTTTTCTTTGAGAAGGAACACATTAATCAAGAAATTAGTGGGAGGAAATTTGAACTTTGAGAAGTTAAAGACCAATAAAAAGGAAGTGTTCCTAAGATGGAAGTTGAGCTGGATGTGGAAGAACAATTGTCTCAAGATACACAAGAACCTCGAAGTTCTGGTAGGATTCCTAACGACCCTGAGAGATATGGTTTTCTCATGGAAAATGATAATGAAGTAACATTTATAAGAGATGAACCTACTTCCTACCGCGAAGCCGTTGAGAAATATGATTCTCAGAAATGGTTAAAATCCATGTAATCAGAGATGGACTCCATGTATGATAACTATGATTGGAACATGATGGATTCACCTAAAGGGATGAGATCCATAGGGTGAAAGTAGGTTTTCCAAAAGAAAACTGACATTGATGGTAGACTTTCTACCTATAAAACTTGTATTGTGGAAAACAGTTACAAAAAAAAATCATGGAATTGACTATGAGGAGAGATTTTCACCTGCAACGATGATAAGGTCCATTTTAATTTTGTTTGTCAAAGCATCTCATTTTGATTATGATATATATGAAATGGATGTCAAAATTGATTTTCTTAACAAAAATCTAGTCGAGAATTTTTATATGGCATAACCTGAAGGTTTTGATGTTTTTAATGAGACTGTCGGGGTATGAAAGTTGCAATGATCCATATATGGATTGAAGAAATCTTCTCAGAGTCCGAATATCCTATTTGATGATGCAATAAAAGAGTTTCGTTTCGACAAGAATGCAGATGATTCACGTGTATATAAGAAAATTAGTGTAAATATAATAGTGTTTCTGATCTTTTATGTAGATGACATACTACTTATTGGAAATGACATCTTGTCTCTTCACTTCGTTAAGATCTAGCTGGATAAGAAATTCTCGAGATGAAATACATGGGAGAATCAAATTACATTCGGAGTATAAAGATATTATAGAGATAGACTTAAAAGTTTTCTTGGACTCATTTGGGACACTTATATTGGTAAGTGTTAAAGCGATTTAGCATGGAGAACTCCAATGAGCTTTTACCAGTATTGCATGGCACAAATCTTAGCATTATAAGTTGATACCAATCCAATCCTGGTAAGATTAAATGGATTTTTGTGAATAAAATTATCAAGTACTTAAAAAAGAATTAAATATATGTTCCTGGTCTTTGGATAGGAGGATGAGCTATGTGTAAAAGGTTACACATATGCTAGTTTCCAATCCGAAGAAGATGATGAGATCTTAGTCGGGATTTTCATTCTTTCTAAATGATGTAGATATTACTTCCAACCAAGCCACTACAGTGGACTCAATAATAGAGGACAAATACATCATTGCATCAGATGCTACAAATGAAGTTGTTTAGATCAGATAGTTCGTCTTTGAACTTGAGGATGTTCCTAGCATTCAAGGAGAAATCGAGCTCTGTTATGACAACAATAGAGATATTTCTCAGGACAAGGAAACTTAATCTCACCAAAGGAACAAACACATCATTCCCAAATACCATCTCATATTTGAGATCATAGAGAGTTTATGTAAAGATTTTTTTGGTGGCTACAAAGGACAGTGTAACATATCTGTTGATGAATCCATTACTGCAATAACAACATGAGGGTTATGTTAGGTCTCTAGGTATTCAATACTTTAGAGATTGATTGTAATGGTTTTAAATGAATCGTGTTTTTATAATAAAGGTGATCCTTGTTTATTATCCATTCATGTGTGCTCCAAATTTAATTTACATGAACGGTCAAATGATAATATCCCCTAAAAGTTTAAACTTTGAGATGTCTCTAATCGGTGATCGTCACAAAGTATTATGGGATGTGATGGCGTGTTAAGATTATCATGAATAAAATCTTTTATTCGTTTAAAAAGGATTTATATATAATACAAAGAGTGGATTGATGAGGTAATAAGTGTAGAATTATTACTTGGACCGACCCATCAAAGTATTTCTCAGGGAATGTCATATAGTCATCGATATACTTACTAGTGTATGATTATTATCAATCCCCATTACTTGAGGTTGGAAAGACACTTAGCTTGAGAACTTTTATACTTTTTTACCTTTCTTACACAAGTCTGAAAATGATTTCGCTAATCAAGGGGTGGGTGGTTATGTTGTTGATCATGTCGTCGTTTAGAGCACAACCAAGATGAGATATGTCCACTTGTATGATGAGTTAAGACATTCGACCCTTTCTTCGATTACACTGAGGAAATGCATGATCATGTTTAGTTGGAAAACTTTTGGTGTGTTTGACTACTTAAATGAGAGACATTTGATGTGCTCATATGTTAGATGAATGACCTGTAATGTATTCATCGACTTGGTCATTCTATTTGAGAGATTCAAGAATAGATGAGTTGACTAATACTAGATTGAAATGCTCCATGCCTAGTGGTCACTCTGTCATGGATTAAGAGATTATAAAGGCATACATAAGATGTATACAATACATATAGTAGTGAACATTTTTTCATAGAGATATGAGTATGTTTTATAGAGATCATATCAGATCCCTTAGTAGCTTGAGTAACATTGATTCTTTTCTAGAGGGCGCTCTTTGATTATATATATGAAATATAGATTTCATATCTGTTGTCAATACTGCTAAAGCCTGTAGGGTCACACAAATGGTGTGAATATGATGCACAATGGACTTCAGGATACCTCAAGAGAAGGATTACGTAGGAAAAAACTGTTTGTTCCACAGACTGGTTTGCTTATTCTTGGATATATGGGGAGAAAACAATATATTTCTAAAATAATTTTTAGAGATTTTACTCGAAACAAAAATAGAAAAAAAATAGTTGAATCGTACCTTTTATGGACCCAAAAGCAAAGTAACTCCTATACATAAAAATAACGACCAATTTCAAGTACAGGCTTAGTGAGAACACTAATGAAGTGGCTGTGTATTGCAAAGAGAATGCATTAGATGAAGATGGAGTACTTGTTTCTATAACACCCCAAGAGTGAATAGAACGTTATTTCTTCAATATAATTCAATAACTTGCACTACACACAACACTGAGTTCAAGCGCACCATAACTTACCAAACTAGCCATTCAAAAGCCCTTATAAATAGTATTAAATGAATTTTGAACTATATATATAATCCATATAATTTTAGAATCCATATTATTATTTTCTTAGACATAATTTAAGAACTAATACATTTTTTTAGATAAAATAAGTATTTTTCAAAAAATGCACTTTTACCGCCTTTTAATGGTGAACCCTTTTTAAATCCAATATTTGAAACTTTTATATATTCAATTTGACAACATAAACTACTTTTTTAGAATTGGGACATAATAATTTAGTTTCAATAAATTTTTGGTGTTTTTCTGATAACTTTCATATTTCAATGAATAGTAAAAATTACTAAATTTTAATTAAAAACAACTTTTTTAATCGAAATAATTAACAGTCATAAATTATGAATTTGAGTGGTTTTAAAGTATATTTAGAATATATTTTTACCATTTAATACAATGTTGGTTATTGGACATAATTTCACATTTAAACTGGACATAAACAAGTGTCAATCTTTTGATAGTTATTATTTCTTAAAAATAAGCCTTTTGGTTTTAACAACGGGAATTAATTTTAAATTAATAAATGAAACTTATATGTTTTTAATTTGGTAAAATATACATCATTTTTGGATTAGGAATATCGAAATTATCCTAGGGTGAATTTTTGGTATTTTTCTGAAAACATTCAATTTTTGATGAATAGTGAAAAACATTGAGTTATTATTTAAAACCGGATTTTTATTTAAAGAATAATTTATTTTAGGTAAAAATAGATACATAATACCTATATAAATTCTATGTAATTCATTGGAGTCAGTTTATAATAATTTTAGATATATAAAATTTTTTATCAAACTTTTTACCGTCTTTTACCCACCTCCTAGAAGCTTTTGCAAATTCACATAAAACTTAATTTTACCGCTTCTGTGAGCTGAATTTCAAAAATCCGAGAGACACGGTTAATATCAAGGAGTAAAATGTGGTTCAATGAGATGAAAATAATTTTTGGTGAATAATAACTTTTTACTTTTATTTACCACGGTTAAAAGTAAATAGGGTAATTAAGGGTAAAAATGATATTAATATTACCCTCACACATGTCCTAATTCTATTGGACAAGTTTATCTCAACCAAAAACAACCTTAGGAATAAAATATTATCATTTATGTCCACTTGTATTAGATTAGTTCATTTATTATTATTTAATTCAAAGAAGAGTTAAAAGAGTTAAAATCAATGTTTAATAACTAAAACATTTTTAATATAGAGTTTTACATAAGATAAATTCGATTATAAAAATTAATTATAAGTATAAAAATATTTCCTACATCATGGTAGTTTATTTATAATTTTTAGACATTAAGTAAATAAATTTATTTATGACACAATGATGATGCAGTAATTACCTTATTCATGAAAGAATCAAATAAATGGTATTATAAATATTAAAATAAATATAATTTCAAAGTTTTTATGACATCCACGAATTTTCTAGGTGAATATTAAATTTTATGATTGATTAAATGTATTTTTTTTGATGTAATCATGTTGTTATTATTTTAACAAAAAAAATACCAAATAGTGTAAAAATTGACATAAAATAGTTTTTAAAACAAATATTATATTATTAATTGATATAATGGTCCTAAAAATCTAAGGTTCATCCAAAAGAATTATATAATAATATATATGACATTAATGAACCAATTGGGGTTCTATTTGCAGTATATAGTATGTTTATTAACCATATAATGTAAGAATACAAAAAGACACTGTAAAAGTTAAATTATTTAACTTAGAGTTAAATCTAAATGATAAGGTTAAAATGGTAACGTAAACATGTCTAAAACCTATTTTTTGAGTTTTTTTTCGACCTATCCACACATTATAATTTAAAAAATTAACTTTGGAGCCATTAGAAACCGAATATGAATTTATTATAAAATAATATTTCATGTTTTTTCTAAGGTGCCCCTCACCCCTCTTATAAAAGGGCACCCCCTTCTCTCTAATTCACACCTTCTAAGCCATTTGGATCGGCCAAACACTGACCAAATACCCTCTCAACTATCCTCCCTTAAACCTAGAGGCCTTAGTTTGATCAGAAAGCCAACCTAATGATCTCTTTTGATCAAATCAAAAGGAAGAATCCGAAGAAGAGGTAATGATTTCACCACCCTCTTTCAAGTTCCTTTCTTCTTCCACTTCCTTTTTCCTTATTGTTTCCATTATAAAATAATAACTCCAGTATATTCTATATACTGTGATGTTGTTATAATTATGGTATAACCAAATTCATTATTCTATCCGCCCTTTGAATGACATGTCACCATACGTGTGTACGTACGGCTTACCGTCTCCACGTCGTGGTGTAATTGTTATTCAATACATTATTATTTGGATGGGTATAATAATGATGTGAATTTAATGTAAATAATAAATATAACATGATAAGTATTCTGTATATATTATATACCATACAATTATATGTTATATTAATATCAAAAGAATGATATTTTCACTCGTGCGTACGTACGGATTACCATCTCCACGACGCCATGAGATTCATTTCCAAGTTCACCATTCATCGACGATTATTAAAATATATATTACTAATAAGTATGTAATATATGACATAATAATTCTACTAGAGATATATATATTTATATATATAAGTATTTATGTACTTACATATATCTTATTCATTTACTTCCAATCAATACTATATGAAAACAGAAACAACGTTTATGCGTACGTACGGACTACCGTCTCCATAAACGGTGTTTGCCATTTCATATATACGTCTATTATAAATTTTTATATTCAAAATATATATGATAAATAAATCATGTTTTATATTCTGTAAGTATTTAAATCATGATCTAAGTGATACAATCAAGAGTAACAAGTTAAAACATGTACGATAAAGAAAGCGATTATTACCCGAAATATTAATATAACACGGTTATTATTATTAAATGGGTTGTATAAAGTCATAACTGAATAATGTATGATATCATAAATATTAATATGGTTTTGGTATAATTTAATAACATACTATAGTCTTCATAAAGGAGGCTAAACATACCCTCGACTAAAGGAAAGTGCAAGGTAATGAGTTTTCATCTCACTCCTTATTCCCGTGTGATTCATGCCATATTGCCACTATTACCTTTTTTGTGGTGTATTTACTGCCCATAATAGTATTTTTGTGTAATAGAATTTAATTTATGTGTATTTACATATTCATTGTATGATACCTCTTTCATGGGGTGTATGTTTCGTAAGTTACCAAATTGGTAAGGGTTAATTTCACAATCTCTTTATTATCCGAGGTTGTTTATTTGTAATTATCTACTGGGACATCTTTATCATCCATATCCATGTTTCTTTAAAATGTCTTGTAAATTTTTTTTACTATTTAATAGACAATGGGTTAAAGTCATTTATATCCTTATTTGACCTTATACATTTTTGAAAGGAATCTTTCCGTCGTTTTCCAAACAAGTTACTTTTTGACCTTTTCGACAAAACTAAGGTTAGAATGTTTTTTTAACTTATACGGAAGGTGTGGTTATTATCCTCCATTATTACACCTTTGAAGATTCCCTTACAGTCTTATAATGATATTTTCAAAATAAAGGTTTTCTTTTATAATTATGTGATTTTTAAATGATTTCAAAAAAGAGATATTTCTCTCAAATATATGAAAATCCAGTGAAAATGTATACGTATTTAATGTAAGCTTAAAAATGTTTTCAGAAAACCCGACTCTCAAGTGTGGTAGACAGGAAGGGATTGGGTGTGGACCCATCATGTCCTGTAATTAGTCGAGCAATCTTAGAATTAGTTATTTTGTTTTCAGAATCTTGCATAATGTTTTCAAAAAAAAACACTATAGTATATTTGAGCAATTTTAAACGTAAGTATCTTCTAAAAAAATTGCATCGGTAGGTCTCATGAGACAAACTAGTGTCTTGGCACGAGGCCTTGAAAAAATCTTATTATTAGTCTTGGAACAAGGCCTTGTCCTTGTGGTTATGATAGTCTGGAATTATGCATTCCATCATTATGAAAGTGGTTATTGATATTGCATGTGATTATTAGATTAGCAGAATATCAATGTGAATAAGTAAATGGAATTATTTCATTTAATTTATGCCATATCATGATGAATATCAAGTTTAAAAGGAGTTTGTTTTAGTTTTATACATTGCCTTAAATTTTTATGTTTTTTTTGAAAGTTTTCGCTATATTGCTTACCCTTACTGAGTGTTTGAGCTCACCCCTTTCTATGTTTTATTTTCCCAGGATTCCAAGAAGTGTATTGTGATTGATATACAGGGTTAAGACATGGGAATAATGGTGTTCATAAAGGATTATTTATGTTGTTTTGTATGTTATAAAGTGTAATGTAACATTCAAGTATGTAATCTATTTTCCAAGACTGCTAAATTGTTCGGTTCTTCGGGACATGATTCATTGTAATAATGCCAATGTATTAAAATAATGCATCGAATCTGGGTAACTGGGGTCGGGGTGTTACAGTTGGTATCATAGGAAGTTTATCAATAACCTTGGAAACTAGATTTAGATAAACTATGATTAGAGCACATATCCCTAAGATAGACTTTGAGGATTAGTATAGAAGAGCTTCCTAGAATTTTGGTATTGTAGAGATTTTGTGAGTTTTCCAAGAAATACATCCATGTCTGGATATGAGAAGGTAGAGGCGGCTCTGGCATAGATGTACCTAGGGGTAAAACCTGAAAACACTGCTTTGAGCATGACTCAAACGGGAACTGTCGCATGACAATGGGCCTTTCTTCACTCTTGGTTACCACACTCCCGGGGGATATGCTTAGGATAATTCTCATTTTCCTTACAAACCATTATTAAGGTCTTATGAGTATATATTTACTCAAAGAAAACATTTTTATGGATTATATCCATAAAATATTCAATTTATGTTAGGTATTTTAAATGTTTGGAATTATTCCTTTCAATTCATGAACTGACCTAGTGTATGCCATTGTTTAGAAATGGTGCCCAGTAGAAGGAATGAGAACTCCATCAATACGCATGATCCAAAGAGTAAGAAGGGTCATATCATTCATGGTTTTAAGCCTGAATTTAGAAGGGAAATAGTCTCCCATGTATTATCATCATATAAAGAAATAATATCATGTGTTAATAAGATAAGTAATGAATTCTTTGAGTCCTATGGATTTGAAGGGAAGCCAGAGAAGAAAAGGATGGTAGAAAGAAATATGGATAAAGGGAATAAGGGAAATAAGTATTTTCCAATATGTGATAAATGTGGAATGAATCACCTTGGTAAATGGTTGAAGGGAATGTGAGTTTGTTATAAGTGTGGAGAAAAAGGACACTAAGTATGTCATTGTAAGGGTAAGAAAAAGTTTTCAAATGTACAATGCTTCATCTGCAAGGAGTTGGGACACTATACAAACCAATGTCCAAATCATCAGAGTATGTACCAAATGATGCTATTGGATAATAATGAAGTTATGATACTACCTCAGATAAAAAGGAATGACTAGTGTTCTTATGTTGGTATTATAGAATTATTTAATTGAGTGTTGTATCAAAAGTATATTGGTTACATGAATTATGAAGATAAATAAGGATTGTACTGCAGTACTATTTTATTGAGGATTTGAGATTATATGGTCCTAAAAAAAGTGAATTAATAGTAAGCTACACTTTTTGGAAAATAAATGGTTGAAGGAAAGTTAATCCTTAATATGGTCCTGATAATGAGGTAGTGATGTTGGAATAAGAGATGGTTGATTTTGGTAATTCATGATGTTGCGGTGTTGTAAAGGAATACACAATAAAGGTGTTCACATGTTATTACCTGAAAAAAAGGATCCTAATTATGTTAAACTTCCTTATATACTTTGGATGAAGAGTTTGGATATAAGTATTTTTGATAATTCTAATGGTTGGAATGGATTAAGTTTGAAATTGGATACTATTGTTAAGGTTATTTTTGCATTTTTATAAAAGGACAACCCAGAGGTCGGGCGACAACTAGTCGCGTCCGACAAGACCGTGAGACTTAAACTCGCAACCGAAGAGTGACAAGGGTGCATCACCTATCATTAGAATACATGATATACTGGTTTGTATAATTTATTTATTTTTAAATAGTCTGATAAATGAATTATAAATTCATTTTTTTTGGAACCCTATACGATTAGGATAAATAGATTTTTTTTTAAATCTTATGGAGTGAAAGATGAGTTTGTGGTAGAAATTAGTTAAAGGATAGAAATCTAGTTGACAATAATAATTTTTTTTTCTTCCCTTATTCTATGAAGAAATAAATTCTTAAACTTTAGGTAAGGCATATTAAAACCAAAAATGTGTTATCCTAATACCTTACGTTTTGTTGAACTGACGGTATTTTAAATCATCATAGATTGGTGGCTTTGAGGCCCACAATTCTACAATTGTTTGTGACTGATGACCTCAATCACTCCCTATAAATATTTATGTTTTTCCTCCAATTAGGTGTCTCTAATTTCCACCAATTTTCTCCTAATAGAGATCATAATTTGGTGGTGACTTTTTCATTCCCCTTTTCCTCTTATTAATACTAAATTTTATTAACCCAATTTCCGATGTGGGTTTTCCCACAAAGGTATTTTCTATATTCAACCTTTTATTTTCGAAGAACAATTTCAAATTGATTGGATGCAATTTATTGAAGGATGGAATAATGTAACACCCCAAGACTGCATAGAACGTTATTTCTTCAATGTAATTCAATAACTTGCACTACACAGAACACTGAGTTCAAGTGCACCATAACATACCAAACTAGCCATTCAAAAGTGGTTATGAATAGTATTAATTGAATTTTGACTATATATATAATCATTATAATTTTAGAATCCATATTATGAGTTTCTTAGACATAATGTAAGAACTAATTCATTTTTTTAGATAAAAGAAGAATTTTTCAAAAAATACACTTTTACCACCTTTTAATAGTGAACCTTTTTTAAATCCAATATTTGAATCTTTTATATATTCAATTTGACAACATAAACTTTTTTTTTAGAAATGGGACATAAGAATTTAGTTTTAATAAATTTTTGTTGTTTTTCTGATAACTTTTATATTTTGATGAATAGTGAAAATTACTAAATTTTAATTAAAAACAACATTTTTAATCGAAATAATTAACAGTCATAAATTATGAATTTGAGTGGTTTTAAATTATATTTAGAATATATTTTTACCATTTAATACAATTTTGGTTATTGTACATAATTTCACATTTAAATTGGACATAAACAAGTGTCAATCTTTTGATAGTTATTATTTCTTAAAAATACGCCTTTTGGTTTTGACAATAGGAATTAATTTTAAATTAATAAATGAAACTTCTATGTTTTTAATTTGGTAAAATAGTCATCATTTTTTGATTCTTAATATCAAAATTAGCCCAGGGTGAATTTTTGGTATTTTTCTGAAAACTTTCAATTTTTGATGAATAGTGAAAAACACTGAGTTATTATTTAAAACCGAATTTTTATTTATGTAATAATTTATTTTAGGTAAAAATAGATACATAATACCTATATAAATTCAATTTAATTCATTGGAGTTAGTTTATAATAATTTTAGATATATAAAAATTTTTATCGAACTTTTTACCGTCTTTTACCCACCTCCTAGGAGCTTTTGCAAATTCACATAAAACATAATTTTACCTCTTATGTGAGCTGAATTTCAAAAATCCTAGATACATAGTTAATACCAAGGAGTAAAATCTGGTTCAGTGAGATGAAAATAATTTTTGGTGAATTGTAACTTTTTACTTTTATTTACCACGATTAAAAGTAAATAGGGTAATTAAGGGTAAAAATGATATTAATATTACCCTCACACATGTCCTAATTCTATTGGACCAGCTTATGTCGACCAAAAACAACCTTAGGAATAAAATATTATCATTTAGGTCCACTTGGATTAGATTAGGACATTTATTATTATTTAATTCAAAGAAGAGTAAAAAGAGTTAAAATAAAAGTTTAATACCCAATTTTTTTTAATATATGGTTTTACATAAGATAAATTCGATTATAAATATTAATTAGAAACATAAAAAGATTTCCTACATCATGGTATTTTATTTATAATTTTTAGACATTAAATAAATTTATTTATTTATGACACAATGTTGATGCAGTAATTACCTTATTCATGAAAGAATCAAATAAATGGTATTATAACTATCAAAATAAATATAATTTCAAAGTTTTTATAACATAAACGAATTTTCTAGGTGAATATGACATTTTAGGAATGATTAAATGTATTTTTTTGAGCAATCATGTTGTTATTATTTTAACAAAAAAGAAATACCAAATAGTGTCAAAATTAACATAAAATAGTTTTTAAAACAAATATTATATTATTAATTGATATAATGGTCCTAAAAATCTAAGTTTCTTCCAAAAGACTTATATAATAATATATATGAAATTAATGAACCAATTTGGGTTCTATTCGAAGTATATAGTAATTTTATTAACCATATAGTGTAAGAATACAAGAAGATACGGTAAAAGTTAAATTATTTAACTTAGAGTTAAATCTAAATGATAAGGTTAAAATGGTAACCTAAACTTGTATAAAACCTATTTGTTGAGTTTTTTTCGACCTATCCCCACCTTATACTTTAAATAATGAACTTTTGAGCCATTAGAAACCGAATATGAATTTATTATAAAATAATATTTTAAGTTTTTCCTAAGGTGCCCCTCACCCCTCTTATAAAAGGGCACTCCACCTTCTCTCTAATTCACACCTTATAAGCCATTTGGCTCGGCCAAAACCTACCCAAATACCCTCTAAAATATTCTACCTTAAACATAGAGGCATTATTTTGATCATAAATCCAACCTAAATATCCCTTTTTATCAAATCAAAATGAAGAACCCGAAGAAGAGGTAATGATTTCACCACCCTCTTTCAAGTTCCTTTCTTCTTCCACTTCCTTTTTCTTTGTTGTTTCCATTATAAAATAATAAATCCAGTATATTATATATACTGTGATTTTATTATAATTATGGTACAACCAAATTCATTATTATATCCACCCTTTGAATGACATGTCACCATACGTGCGTACGTACGTCTTACCGTCTCCACGTCGTGGTGTAATTGTTATAGAATACATTGTTATTTGGATGGGTATAATAATGATGTGTATTTAATGTAAATAATAAATATAACATGATAAGGATTCTATATATAATATATACCATCCAATTATATATTATATTAATATCAGAATAATTATATTTTCACTCGTGCGTACGTACAGATTACCATCTCCACGACGCGATGAGATTCATTTCCAAGTTCACCATTCATCGACGATTATAAAAATATATATTACTAATAAGTATATAATATATGAAATAACAATGGTATTGGAGATATATATATTTATATATATAAGTATTTTTGTACTTACATATATCTTATTCACTTACTTTCGTTCAATACTATATGAAAACGGAAACAACGTTTATGCGTACGTACGGACTACCATCTCCATAAACGGTGTTTTCCATTTCATATATACGTCTATTATAAATTTTTATATTCTAAATATATATGATAAATAAATCATGTTTTATATTCTGGAAGTATTTGAATCATGATCAAAGTGATACAATCAAGAGTAACAAGTTAAAACACGTACGATAAAGAAAGCGATAATTACCCAAAATATTAATATAACATGGAAATTATTATTAAATGGGTAGTATAAAGTTATAAATGAATAATGTATGATATAATAAATAATAATATGGTTCTGGTAAAATTTAATAACATACTATAGTCTTCATAAAGGAGGCTAAATGTACCCTCGACTAAAGAAAAGTGCAAGGTAAGGGGTTTTCATCTCACTCCTTATTCCTGTGAGATTCATGCCATATTGCCACTATTACCTTTTGTGTGGTGTATGTACTGCCCATAATTGTATTCTTTGTGTAATACACTTTAATTTATGTGTATTTACATATTCATTGTATGATACCTCTTTCATGGGTTGTATGTTTCGTAAGTTACCAAATTTGTAAGGGTTAATTTCACAATCTCTTTATTATCCGAGGTTGTTTATTCGTAATTATATACTGGGATATCTTTATCATCCACATCCATGTTTCTTAAAAATGTCATTCAAAACATTTTTACTATTTAATATACAATGGTTTAAATTCATTTATATCCTTATTTGACCTTATAAGTTTTTGAAAGGAATCTCTCCGTCATTTTTGCAAACAAGTTACTTTTTGCCCTTTTTAACAAAACGAAGGTAAAAATGTTTTTTAACTTATATGGAAGCTGAGGTTATATTCCACTGTTATTACACCTTTTAATCTTCCCTTACACGCTTATAAGGATATTTTCAAAATAAATATTTTCTTTTATAATTATGTGATTTTTAAATTATTTCAAAAAAGAGATATTTATCTCAAATATATGAAAATCCAGTCCAAATGTATACGTATTTAACGCAAGCTTAAAAATGTTTTCAGAAAACCCGAATCTCGAGTGTGGTAGTCATGAAGGGATTGGGCGTGGACCCATCATGGACTATAATTAGTCAATCAGTCTTAGAATTAGTTATTTTGTTTTCAGAAGATTGAATAATGTTTTCAGAAAAACACTGGAGTATATTTGAGCAATTATAAACGTAAAGTATCTTCAAAAAAAAATTGCATTGGTAGGTCTCATGAGACAAACTAGTGTCTTGACACGAGGCCTTAACAAAATCTTATTTGTAGTCTTGGCACGAGGCCTTGGCTACGTGGTTATGATAGTCTGGCATTATGCATTCCATTATTATGAAAGTGGTTATTGATATTTCATGTGATTATTTGATTAGTATAATATCCATGTGAATAAGTAAATGTCATTATGTCATTTTATTTCTGCCATATTATGCTGAAGTTCAAGTTTAATAGGATTTTGTTTTAGTTTTATACATTGCCTTAAATGTTTATGCGTATTTTTTAAAGTTTCCGCTGTATTGCTTACCCTTACTGAGCATTTGAGCTCACCCCTTTCTATGTTTTATTTTCCTAGGATTCCAAGAAGTGTGTTGTGATTGATATGTAGGGTTACAGCAAGGGAATAATGGTGTTAATAAAGGATTATTTATGTTGTTTGGTATGTTATAAAGTGTAATGTAACATTCATGTATGTAATATATTTTCCAAGTCTGCTAAACCGATCGGTCCTTTAGGACTTGATTCCTTGTAATCATGCCAATGTATTAAAATAATGCATCAAATCTAGGTAACTGGGAATGGGGCATTATAGTTTCATTAGTAAATAAAACTCATTAAAATCAAACTACACATCTTACATAATTCACTTATAGGGGCCAAATTTGTAGCCCAACCTGGCCTGATTGATTATTTGGACTCATCCCACAAGACAGTATGGGGGAACATACCATGGTTTAAAAGTAAATTTACCATTTTCATTTGAAATTAACATGATGCATGTAGTCCCCAAAGACATATCATTTAATGCCTCATAGATTTCATACAAGAGCATGACCTTTTTTCTTAAATAACCTTGAAAATCACAGTAATAGCCATAACAATAGTCACCATAGGTATCCATGAAATAACCTTGTCAAATCAATGTTACACTCACTTTTGGGCACTGATATTGTCAGTACCTTTCACAACCAGATCAAGATAATCTGCATCAACCCTATCTTACAGAAATTATTGAATCAATTGGAAATATCACCTTAGAAGTCTAGCACTTTTCACTTATCACCCACACTTTCTATGCATCACTAGAGCCTTTACCTATAATCCAGAAAAGTGACATGCAAAGTAGTTTTACCCTGGATCACGTGTTTTCTAATGAAGACTTAATTCTTCCCCAACTTAGTTATCCCTACAACCTATATAATTATGACCTGTTCCGTTAAAAATCAACTTTCATGAGCGCGCACGCGCACACACACAAATATTTTACGATGGTTGAGAGGGGAATAAACAAGGTTCTCATTAACAAACAAGTGTTTTATGGTAAAACTACCCCATGCGTCACCTTTTAGAATCACATGAATGGTCTCCATAGGTGCTTGGTTAGTGTGGGTGCCAGGAATAACTCAAAATTGTGCTCTACAAATGGGTTGTCTTATTCTTTGATACATGTAGAGAAAAACATATATTTATAAAGGCATTTTCAGTGGTTATACTCAAAACAAATATATGGTAAAATAGTTGTTTTGTACCTTTAATGGACTCAATAGAAATGGATCTCTTATACATCATAAAAGTAACCACCAATTTCTAGAACATGATTGGTGACAAAACCGATGAAGTGATTGTGTATTGCAAGGAGGATGTGTACGATGAAGTTGGAGTACATGTTTTATTACTAAAGAAAAGTCATTAAAATCAACTCATACAACTTACATAATTCTATTATAGGGCTCAAATCGGAAAGCCAACCTGGCCTGATTGATTATTTGGACCCAGCCCAATCCAACTTTAAATGGCCATACCCATTTAACATTCCTTCCCCTTACTAAACATAACGAGAAAATATACCATTGCAGATCTACTACCATACACTAAATGAGTATTGGGGAACATACCAGGGTTTGGAAGCCAATCTACCATGCTCCTTCAAATGAACATGATGCTTTCAACGCTTAAAAACTTACAATGGAATGCATCAGAGATGTCGTACAACACAACATTTTCTTTGGAAAAAACGTTGCAAATCAGAAAAATAGTCATTATAGTGAGCCATGAAATAATGCATGTGGATGTGACCACAAACCCACTAGACAATGATTCACTATATAATTCTCACCTTCTTAAGAACATACACACATCGACGCTTCAAGCCCTCTGGGAGAGACTAGCCGACAACATTGAGAAGATCAAGAATCATATTTACATTCATACTCATTGATGCAGTATATATTGTTATTTTGTAATCAAGACGTTGGATTGTAGTTGACCAATAATTTTTTACTTGAACATATTATTTGTTGGACCTTTTATTATATTTCTTTTTTAAATATGATCTATCCTCGTTGTAATTGAAGTGGATATATTTTGATGAAACAAAGAGTTTTTTAGTGCTCTCTTGTTCCGTTTTATTTCCTCCCTTTTCTCCTCTTGCTACCAAAATATCTTTTTGACAGTCAAAAACCAACATTTGGTATTGAAGACCGCAGGTTGTATGCCCAAGTATCCAAAGTAAGAGAGCATGGCGAGTACCTCTCATAATGTGCTGAAGGATAGCAGTAGCGTGTTATTCCATTACCCAGTATTGATGTCACCCAATTACTCCAAATGGGTGACCAAGATAAAGACTTTTGAGAAGTGGACGCGACTCTGAGCAACATCAACAATGCCAATAATGGTGGTCATTTTAGGGGAAGATCCCATGCAGAATGGCTTGTATACAAGATGAAAGACAATGGGGAGTCATCAAAGTGTGGTATGAGCAACCCCGGCTGTATGGCTAAGGAATAGTTAACGACAAGGGAGGTCGTGGAAATACCAACATATCAAGCCAGCAAGGTATCAATGATAGTTATAGAGACATTCCCAACAAAGATAAGGGTCGCATTAAATGTTTTATTTGTGACAGAACTAGTCACTAAGCCTTTGAGTACAGGAATAAGTGACGTGATGAAGCATACCTCACCCATGTTAAGGTAGCAGTTGTGAGACTCCGCCCTGGTGGCCCCACCATCGTCGCCGCCGTCGGGGGTACAAATCCAAATGTGATCATCGATGAAGGCTCCACTCCTGATCAAAGAATCAGGGTGTCGTCTCAAAGGGGATTTCCCTGAAACATGAGGTACAGAGACATGAGGGAAAAGGATAGGGCGAGGGCACATGATCGAGGATTAAGTTTGGGGTATTGAACAAATATCTATAGGCGATCATCGCAGGAATGCATCGTGAATTCTAGTGCTTTCAATCTGTAGTCGATGGAGGCCTTGGGGAGAATGAGAAGAAATTGGGAAATTCCAAATTATTCACTTTATTTGGTTAATAAAAATTAGATGATTTAAAAATAAACCATTCATTTCATTTTACTAAATTATTTATCTGAATAAAATGGAATAGAATTATAACCGTTATTTTAATTTATTTTATTTTATGATTTGAATGGATGGGTTTTTTTACTAATTTCATTACCAAATATACCTATAATATTAATATTTCTCTCTACTTTCAGTATAGTAGGCTTCTATTGATGGACGTGAAAAAATTAGTTTTAATACAACATGATAAAAATCAAATGACGCTGACCAGGAAATTAGAACCTGACATGTGGATTCCTCACTTGATTCTAAGAAGTTGGTTTTTTTAACTAAACAACTTTATTGAAGTTCAATTGGTGGAGAAAGGGTTCGAGATCAATTTTGGGACCCTAAATCTAATAAGGGCGTGTCTATTGGAATAGATTGCTTAGTTGTTCAAAGGTCACCAATTTAACTATGGATTGAAGGCCATCAAACTCTGGGTTATCATACCCAAGAACTTTTGTAGAGAAGATGAAAAAAATTCGTTATAATTTTGTTGTGGCTCAATTGTTATATAAGAAAATTTTGTAAACTGACAGAAGTCAGTATAATCTTTCCTATCAGAAGATAAAATACGTCTAATGGAATTTTTCACAAATTGTATTCACTTTTTTGTTATTAGTGATTTTCATAGACCCATGGGGGTCACTATGGCAAGGATGTAGGTTCTCGCACCGAACCATGTAAATATCATATGATTTACATGATTTAATACTTTTTCATGCATTATTATTTACTAAAAGATGATAAGGATATAAACTTTAACAGGTAGCAGGGGTTAAGTTTTAAAAGTATTGAAACTTATAAAAAGTGAACAACTGATTCAACCCCCCTCCCCCTTTTCAGTTGTTATTCGATATTTTGAAACTTCAATTGTTATGAAAGGAAAGGTTCTCTTGTTGAATCTTTATCATGAATAATCTAAATTTTGTCAATACTATAAAAATTCCTACATTTCATAAAAAAAGTTATTATGGATGGAAAAATATGATGATTCCTAATCTCCTATATCTTGGCCTGGAAGTTGTTGATGCTTCTACAATAGAGTTTCCACCTACTGAAAAAGATGTCCTGAGGACTTTTGGTGATACGAGAAATATGAAAATTGATAGAAAATCTAGAAATGTTATCATTATGTCCCGGACATGTTTAATTTTAAAATTTCCTCTTTAGAATATAAGGATGATTTATCTCTTGATGAAATCTAGGTATGTAACATACATTCTTAAGGACACGTTGACTGCCATTCTTGTACAAGAACACGACAGATCTTATCCCCATGATCTGCACCATAGAGGCATCTCCGAATTTCACATTATCGATGATGTTCTCATATAACTCATGGAACATTACTAGGTGGCTTGTCATGTGATTACTTGCGCCGCTGTCCAAGTTCCATACATTTGTATGTATAGGTTCCTCCTTAGTGTCAAGCAACTCTGACACCACCTCGCCAAAACCATGGGTGAGGTACACTTCTTCATCACATCACTTATTCTTGTACTCTAAAGTGCAATGACTCATTCTTCCACAATTAAAACATTTAATGCGACTCTTATCTTCTTTGGGAATTTCCCTACCACTAACACTGAGACCTTCCTGGCTTGACATGTTGCTATAGCCATGACCTCCCTTGTTTTGACCTCTTCCCCAGACATGCCAGTCGGGGTTGCTTGTACCAAACTTTGATGACTCCCCGTTGTCTTTCTGCTTGTGTGTATATCATTCTGCATTTGATCTTCCCCTGAAACACCAACCATTATCATTATTGTTGATGTTGTTGCAGAGTCGCAACTGCTCCTCAAAAGCCTTTATCTTGGTCGACCATGTGAAGAAATTGGGATGACGTCAATACTGGGTAATGGAACAGCGTGCCGCTACTCTCCTTCACTGCTTTATGAGAGTTACTCACCATATTCTCCTACCCTAGATACTTGGGCATACAACATGCTAGATCCTATTCCAAATGTTGGTTTTTTAATTTCAAAAAAACTTTTTCGTAACAGGAGAAAAGGGAGTAAAGAAAATAGAGCAAAAACGCACTAAAAAACACTTTGTTTCATCAAAATATGTTCACTTCAATTACAATGAGAATAGATCATATTTACGGAAGAAATATAATCAAAGGTCAAACAAAAAATAGGGTCAAGTAAAAAATTCTCAGTCAAAGATTTAGACTCCTTTATTTAGATGTGATCAATAACGTCTATTTATTGATGCCTTCTCATGCCCATTAATAAGATTAATTATTTGACACCATTTATTATTGGTCAACTACGAGTCCATATCTTGATTAACAAATAACAACATACAATGGATCAGTGAGTATGAATGTGGATACGGATCTTGATCTTCTCAAAGTTGTTGGTCAGTCTCTCCTGAAGTTCTTAAACCGTTAGTGTGCGTATGTTCTTGAGAAGGTGAGCATTATATAGATAAGAATTCTCTAGTGGGTTCATGGTCACATCCACATGCATTATTTCATGACTGACTATGATTATTATTGATGTGATTTTCAAGGTTATTTCTTAGAAAAATGTCGTGTTGTTCGACATCTCTGAGGTATTCAATTGTAAGTCTTTAGGGACTGCATACATCATGTTCATTTGAAGGATCATGGTAGATTGGATTCCAAACCTTGGTATGTTGACCAATACACATTTAGTGTATTTTAGCATATCTACAATGGTATATTTTCTCATTATTCTTAGTAAGGGAGAAGAATTTTAAATGGGTCTGGTCATCAAGCCTTGGACTGGGCTGGGTCAAAATAATCAATCAGGCCACGTTGGCTTGCCGATTTGAGCCCTACGATGGAATTATCTAAGTTATGTGGCTTGATTTTAATGAGTTTTCTTTAATAATAAAACAGGTACCCAAAATTTATCCTACACATCTACCTTGTAATACGCAATCACTTCATCGATGTTGTCACCAATCTTGTACTAGAAATTAGTGGTTACTTTTATGATTTATAAGAGATCTATTTCTTATGAGTCCATTAAAGGTACAAAACAACTATTTTTCACTGTATTTTTTTCGAGTATAACCACTATGAATTATTTTATAAATATATGATTTTCTATCCCTATATCATAGAATAAGAAAACTGATCTGTGTAGCATAAGGATGAGTTATTCCTGGAACCTAAACTAACCATGCACCTCAGGAGACCATTCATATGATTCTAAAATGCGGCGCATGTGGTAGTTTTACCATAAATCACTTGTTTTTTAATTATCACCTTATTTATTCCCCTATCAGTCATCCTAAAATATATGTGTATGTGTGTGCGCGCTCATGAAAGATAATTTTTTAATGCAATAAGTCATAGTTATATAGGTTGTTGGGATAACAAAGTTGGGGAAGAATTATGTCTTCATTAACAAACATGTGATCCAGGGTAAAACTACTTTGCATTCCACCTTTCTAAATTGCATGTAAAGGATCTAGTGATGCATGGAAAGTGTGGGTGATGAGCAAAAAGTGCTAGACTTCTGAGGTGATATTCCCAATTGATTGGATAATTTCATGTAAGATAGGGTTGATGTGGATTATCATTACCTTTATGGAAATGTCAGTTCCCAAAAGTGAGCAACATTGAGTTGTAGGGTTATTTTAGGGATGCTTATGGTGACTATTGTTGTGACTATTTATGTGATTTTCGAGGTTATTTAAAAATAATATCATTCTCTTGTATGAAATATCTAAGGCATTCAATGCTAAATATTTGGAGACTTCATGCATCATGTTTATTTCAAAGGAAAATGGTAGATTAAATTTTAAACCTTGGTATGTTCCCCCGTACTGTCTTGGACTGGGATGGGTCTAAATAATCAATCAGGTCATGTTGGGCTACAGATTTGGGCCCTACAAGTGAATTATGTAATATGTGTAGCGTGATTTTAATGAGTTTTCTTTACTAATGAAACATGTACTTCATCTTCATCTGATGCATCCTCCTTTCAATACACAGTCACTTCATCAATGTTCTCACAAAACTTTTACTTGAAATTGGTCATTATTTTTATGATGTATAGTACTTCCTTTGCTTTTGAGTCCATAAAAAGTATGATTCAACTATTTTCTTTTGTATTTGTTTTGAGTACAATCACTACAAATGATTTTACAAATATATGGTTTTCTCCCCATATATAATAGAATAAGAAAACCAGTGTATGGATCTCATGGTCGAGTTATTCCTGGAACCTACACTTAACATGCACCTCTAGAGACCTTTCGCGCGATTCTGAAAGGTGAAGCACAAGGTATTTTTGCGATAAATCAGTTGTTTGCTAATGAAAATCGTGTTCTTTCCATACTCAGTCTTCCTCAAATATGTATATATGTGGGTGTGTTCACCCGCACGCCCATGAAGGATGCTTTTTTAATGGAACAAACCATAATTGTATGGGTTTTTCAGAATTTTTGGGGAAGAATTAACACTTCATTAGAAAACACGTGGTAGAGGGTAAAACTACTTTGCATGTTACCTTTCTGAATTTCACCTAAAGGCTCTAACGATTCATGGAAAGTGTCGGTGATGAGAGAAAAGTGATTGACTTCTATGTTGAGATTACCAATTGGTATATGTACAACACAAGGGGTCGGGATTGATTTCCCAATCAGTTTCTACTGTGCCCGCTGCAAGAAGAGACCTCACCTTGTACAACTATATCAATACCTCCCGGAAA
This sequence comes from Viscum album, assembly GCA_963277665.1. Lineage (NCBI taxonomy): Eukaryota > Viridiplantae > Streptophyta > Magnoliopsida > Santalales > Viscaceae > Viscum > Viscum album. The sequence goes on from OY728121.1 coordinate 1,126,644,368, forward strand.
ATTCACCTTGTCCCGAAGGTGAAAATTATAAAAATGACCTTGTATTACCTTCGCATCCCCCCAAGTAGCCTCATATTCAGATTAGTCGTGCCATTTTATATTCCATTGTAGTGTTTTCCACAGAATTCATTCTCCTAAACTGCCCATGGATAATCTTCTTTTTCAAAAAAATCTATAGGAATAATTTTTTCTGTAGGTTGGGCTATTCTGGAAGCCTTCAATTTCGACACATGAATTACTGGATGTAATCTTGTATTAGTTGGAAGTTTGAGCCTATAAGCAACTGAACCAACATGTCCCTCCACTTCAATCTGTCAACCATGATCATAATTACCTCATAGCCTTGTGATTTTGGAAGCCCGGACACGAAATACATAGATATCTCTTCCCAAACCAAATTAGGTATTGGAAGAGGTTGTAACAGACCTGCTGGACTAAGCATCTCATACTTGTTTTTCTGGAATACACTACAATCTTTAATATACTACTGTACTTTTCGAGTCATTCCAACCCAAAACACTCCATTAGCCAATCATTTATAAGTTTTTAGATAGCCCAAATGTCCTTCTGTAGGTGATGAAAGATAATACTTCAGTAATTTTGAAATTAAAATCGATTTTTGGGACAATACTTATCTGTTTTTTTAAAATAACAGACTATCTTGGAAAGTGTAGTCTAGCCTAGTTGCCCTGTTTTGTTTCAAGGTATCAATTATCTCCCTCAGCCTTTCATCTTGAAGAATATCTTCCTTGACTAGATGTATATCTTCCCAAAAAGGTTGAGAAATAGCCATAGCCATGTTTTCTCCAACTTCTACCCTTGATAAAGCATCTGCTACTTTATTCAATCGTCCTGGTTTGTAAATAACCTCAAAGTCATATCCTAACAGTTTTTCAAGCTAACACTACTGATCCAATGATATTAACCTCTAATTCAAAAAATACTTGAGACTACGATGATCAGTATAAAATTTAAATTGTCACCCCATGAGGTACTGCTTCCAATGCTGAATTGACAGCACTAATTCTAGAAGTTCTTTTTTGTAATCAGATTTGGAAAAATTTGAATCAGACAAAGCTTTGCGAAAATAAGCAAGTGGTATCCCCCCTTGTAATAACACAACCCCTAAACCAGAGCCTGAAGCGTCACATTTTACTATAAAGTCTTTTGAAAAATTTGGCATTCGCAAAACAGAAGAAGAAATCAATATAGTCCTTCAACATTTCAAATGCTCCTTGTGCTTCCATGGACAACTGGAACCTTTCCTTTGTCAACATTGTCAAAGGCTTTGCAATTTTTCCAGAATCTCTTATAAATTTTTGCTAATATCTAGTAAGGACCAAAAATCCTCTAACTTCTTTCACATTTTGGGGCACCCTCCACGATTTAACACCCTCATGTTTCTTAGGGTCCATGGACACTCCACATTCTGAAATTATATGTCCCAAGTATTATACTGATTTCTTTCCAAATAAGAACTTCTTTTCATTGGTAGTCAAAGCATTCTACTTCATATACTGTAATATCGAACACAATTTTTCCAGGTGTTCTTCCCACTCTCCGCTATAAATCAGAATATCATCAAAGAATAAAAATACCCATTGATGAAACAAAAGCCAAAATATATCATTCACAGTATATTGAAAGGTGTTTGGGTCATTCATTAAACCAAATGGAATTACTAAGTATTCCTAATTCCCCTAATGAGTATGGAATGTTTTTTTCTCTATGTCTTCCTCTTTCATTCTGACTTCATGGAATCCAGATTTCAAATCCATCTTTGTAATGTATTTTTCCTCATCTAACTCATCCATCAACTCTTTAATAACTCGAATAGGAAACCTATATGGTATCTTCAATTTATTCAGAGCACAATAGCCCACACACATTCCCCAACCTCCATCTTTTTTTAGACCAATATTATTGGACTTGAATACGGACGGGTACTACACCGAATGTACCCCTGTGCTAAGAGCTCAAAAAGATTTTCTACCTCATTATTTCATATGGTATGTGTACTTGTATGGTTGGATATTGACTGGATCTTCCCCCTATTTTATTCTGATGGCATGATCAGTTGGCCTCCTAGGTGGAAATCCAAGGGATATCTCAAAAACTATTCTATATTGGATCAATATTCCCTGCAACTGCAACTATTGATCTGGTTCCAACTCTGCATCTTCTAGGCCTAGATTTCCAGCACAAATCCACTGCAATCCTTGTACCACACATTTTTCGGCTCCCAAATATTCTTGTAATGATCCAGGAAAATTTTGTGCTTAAAAGGCCCCTTGTATCAAAATATTCTGCCTTTTCCAAATAAATTCCATAGTCATATTCTTCCAATGCATAGTAACTTATCTGAGAGTTTCCAGCCATGATATTCCCATTACCAGATCTGGAACGGAGGTGTCAAAAACATAAGCATCGATTTCATATTACTCTACTCCCAAATCCACTTTCAAGGATCTGCATATTCCATTGGAAATCACCCGATGCCCATCTCCCATTCTGATCTTAAAAGGCTTAGTTTCTGAAACCCGCACCATAAGTGATTTAAATATCTATTTTGAAATAAAATTGTGACTAGGTCCACTATTCAATAGAATCATAAATGGAACCCCTCTTATATTGCATTCCACTAAAAAACATAGGATTCCCAGCCTTCCTCTCTTTATACTCGCTGACCGTTGTCCCCAACATCTCCATTTCCAGCATATTTCATATCATTTCTTCTTTCTCCACTATTTCATCAGATTTGTCTTTTACCTCTTCTGGGGGATCCACACATTCCCAAACCATAAATTTGAATCCCTTTTCTAGACATCGATGCCCAGGGTTAAACTTTTGTCCACAAGTATAAAAAATCTCCTTAGCTTTCCTTTCTTCAAATTCTTCTCTTGAAAAATTCTGAACCTCTCTCCACCGTGGCTCAAAATTTCCCTTCCCTTCCCTATGTGTTCCTTTTGTAGGAGATATAATTTTCATAGAATTTGAATTCCAACCTTGGCCAGATCCTCCAGAACTGAACCTCCTACTTCGTGGCTCTTGCTGCTTAGTGATTCCCTTGACAATAAGCTCCCTCTCTATTCTTCTGGTTAGTGTAAGAAGTCAGACCTTATTGGGAGGTTCAAGTGTAATCACCGAGATTCCAATTTCTGGTCTTAATCCTCTTATGAAAAGGCTCATGTACCAGTGCTGAGTAAGATTTGGAATCTTCATGGCTATCTGCTCAAATACATCAATATATTCCTCCATTGTACCTACCTAATGAAGCCCCTTCAAGTAAATGATAGGATCTTCTTCAGCTGCACTACCATACCTACCGAGAAACTCCTCTTTCAACTGTGTCCAGGACAGTTCTGTACTGGTTGACTTTAAAGAGACCATCTAGTACTAAGCTACTGCTTCCATACACAATTGTGCCACTGGAAGCTACTCCTTCCATAAACAATTGTGCCATTGGAACCTTCAACGCCTCCCATGTTTGGTGAATTAAGAAGTAAGTTTTTTCTCGATTAATCCATGATACCAGATCTTCTCCTGAAAAAACCAGCATTTCTACCTGTCTTGAAACTGCACCAAACTCTTCCCTTCCTTTGATCCGATATTCACTCCCATTTATACTCTATCCGCTTCTTGTCCTACTTATTCCCCCCTACATCTGAGTTCCGCTTCTGCCTTCCTCAGATAAACTCCCTTTACTATCATCCAGAACCAGACTTTCAGTTTTTTCTTTCTCAAGTCGTGCCATCGCTGCGAGGAGCTCCCGTACATCTGATCGCAGCTCCCAAAATGAAGTTTCCAGTTATGTTACGGTATAATTCATGGCTGTGACCATTGATAATAGATTTTTCATCTGATTCTCCATTCGGGTGGGAATACATAGATTTTGGAAGGATTCAAACAGATGTTTTCAATATCCTCTCTCTTCTAGTTTATCTCTCTAGAAACCTCTCTCTAAACTCTCCAGAAAATCTCCCAATGAAAGAACCAATTGATAGACTTTAGTAGATAGAAAAGATTATTTGAAAAGAATTACCAGAGGATTCTTCAAGAAAATAACAGCTCTAACTACTTCAATTGTACTAATAGAATTCTGTTACAAGGACCTGTTGTGGATTCTTCACCTGGAACACTTCTCTCTCCCAAGCTTAGGCTAAGAGCCTACCAACTGGAATCTCCAGAATGTCAGCCCCAGACTCCCTTCCCTCTATTTATAACCCATCCCAACCAAACAACAAAGTAACTGACCAACTAACTAACAAACTGAAATCCAAATTACAAAGTTAACCCTGACTGTTATGAACCTCACCCCTCCTTTTGTAAGTGTACAACATAGGGGGTCGGGATTTATTTCTGAATCGGATGTTGCCCTGCCCACTGCAAGAGGATACCTCCCCTTTTATAGCTCTCATATTCTGATTCATCATTCTAATTGGTTGATTGGTTCAGTTTGTTCTTTAATACTATTAAATAAGCTAACTCTTTTTCATCAAATTTTTTAAAAAATACATCATATTTTTTTATCAAATTTTATATTATTTTTATTTTATATTTTATGTAATGCCTTAATAGCTAACACCTATGGGCCTAACTCCCTGTATTTTATTATTTTTCTTAATCATCATTTTGTCCATCAATTTAGGGTTGTTAAGGGAAAATTAGTCATTTTTTCTTTTCGGATTTAGGCCTTTAAACCGGATGTTAGTCGTCCATTGTAAGAAACTTTTTCCAGATTTATAAAATTCATCAGTGTTCTCTCCATTTTTATTTTTTCTACCTAGGTTCCTTGTGTAATAGCTCATATATCTCACTGCACCACATTAGTTGTTATCAGTGTGAGAAAGTTCCTCATTTTTCGCTATCCAATTGCGCTTCTTAACTCTATTTATCTACTGCGTATGTCGCTCAAAACCGAGTTGCTCAAAACCGAGCACAATAGTCAGAGGTGAGCTGCTTCCTGATCCACACATAGATCATAGGAAATCTATGACTATTTGATCTTCAAACTGCAATCTACGCCAAAAACATCATTGGTGATCGCCTTCCAGAGACGAGTGGAGGAACCCTGCCACCTCGGTCTTCTTATGTGTGAGCCTCTTGTCGTGATAACTTTCTATGTGTAGCCTACCTATATGCAAAACACTTGTGTTGGGGTCATAAAACAAAAATGAAAAAAAAGAAAAAATTCAAAGGAAATAGAACCGAGACATGCGTGTTCCTGCCTCCTACATGTTTCCATAAGTGAAATTAATTTAACGAATTATTCATTATATAAAATTTTGAAATTTATGGGCCTTAATAAATTTTAAAAAACTGTTTTTGTAGAAGAATTAATTTGGTTATTTAGATGTCCAAAAATGGTTGTTAGTAGCTAAGAATCAAACACAAATTTTATAAACTCTGATATTTAATATTTATTTTTTTATTGTTAAAGAAGGTCTTGGATGTTTGTAAAAATGTTTCCAGGTCATTGTGCAGCTTGCTGGCATCTCTGAAGAAGCTGTGATTCTCATTGCATTTTTTGTCCCTATTTCCCTCCCAATGATAAACAATGATTTGATTGCATTCATTGAATATTAGGTGATAGAAATTTTTGAAATACATTGAGGATAATATTATAAAAAATCAACTAATTCAGCAGTCATATACCATTAAAGTTTTGTATGTAGAAAATCTCGATGCACTTTAGAGTGGAAGCGACAGAAAGTTCATACTATGATGCACTGTGTCGGATCAAGGGTCTAGTCTACGTATGTTTCACCACCATCAAGTAATTACTTCAGAAGATCCAGAGTGCAAACATGGAGATCCCCAAATCCCAAGACCATCTAGCCATCCTATCAGTTAAACCCTCTCTCCATCATTCCTCTACCATCCTCTCACTTCCTACACCCACAGGTATTGCGAGCTGTCAGGGGACAGATGCTGAACCTTGGAGCTGGCCATGCACTAAAGGTCGTGCCATTTGTCTGGTCGTTTGGTGGAATTTCTTACAACAATATAATAATACAAAAGTTATGAAATTTAAAATATATAGGTGATAAATATGTGAATGGAATATCAGTGATGTTGATGCTATTTTCCTTGGAGAACCAAAAAATAACATTATAGTGGAAACTACACACAACATTTATGAAAGGGTTACAAGAATTAGTGAAGAAACGTATGAAAAATCCTATTTCCTTGGACACTCACCAGACTGCAAATTGGTTTTCCCCAATTGAAAATGCATGTCGAAGTGTTTTATAGACAATATTCAGATGGTGATATAAATAAACAGCTCAATCTTGCATATAAATATGGGATTGGAGACACAAGATATATAAATAAATTTTATATTTGAGTAATCTTGAAATAATATTCATCTGACAGAAAACAACATAGAAAAATTGACATAAAAAATATAAAAATGCAGTAGAATTGACATATGCGGTCCAAACAGAGCGTCATCTATTCATAATTTAAAATCAAATCGATTTCCAATAGGTGTACAGAACCATCAACAAAGTTTGCAGAAAGAAATTGTTGAAAAAAAACCAAGAAACAGACAACTCGTGATGAATAAAAAGGTATAAAGCAAGAATAGATTCATATATGGAAAATCGGACACCTAAAAAGTAAACGAAGACCTACCTCGCAGATTTGGACAAATCGAAACCCTCACAGCCTGTAACACAAATGATAAAACCTTGAACCACGGTCAGAACCCTTCATCAAAGCTTAGACCACACACATCGGTGGCCAAAGAAGCCATATTAATGAGCCAAAAAGATATATAAATAAATTTTATATTTGAGAAATCTTGAAATAAGATTCATCCGAAAGAAAAAAACATAGATAAATTGACATAAACAATATAAAAATTTAGTAGAATTGACATATGTGGTCCAAACGGAGCGTTATCTACTCATAATTTAAAATCAAATCGATTTGGTGAATATAACCAGCAACAATTTTTACAGAAGGTAATTTTTGAAAAAAAACCAAGAAGCAGAAAAATCATGATGAAGCAAATGGTATAAAGAAAGATTATATTCAGATATGGAAAATTGGACACCTAAAAAGTAAATGAAGACCTAACTCGCAGATCTGGAAAAATCAAAACCCTCACTGCTCGGAACACCAATGATAAAACCTTGAACCACGGTCAGATCCCTTCATCAATGGTCATACCACACACATCAGTGACCAAAGAAACCAGATCAACGACCACACCCCAACACTTTCTCGATAATAATCACTACAGATTCGGTCAAACTCCTTATCTAAGCTTGGTGCAATGGCATCATCCTCAGGCTTCTGCTTCAACCTCATGACTCACGGCTCAACTTCCTCTCCCCATGAAACCCTATATGCAAACCCTAAATATCTGATGCCTCACGTCCTATACCCACTATTCCCAATTTCCTTTTTTAAATTATTTTATTATTATTACTTTTTTAATTCTTGTATTATCATTTTTTATATCATTTTTTTGGGTTTCACGTTTTCTCACCCTTTACCTTTTTTTACTATTTCTTTTTTGTCCACTTTCCAATGTCATCACCCAATTTTTTTATTCAATATAACATCTAAACTTATCTTTATTTTGTTTTACCATTTTTTAAACACTTTACAATTCAAGTAATATTTATATATAAAAAATCACTTTTTTATTAATATAATTATATAATTCTTTTTTTAGTAAATAAATCAAATAATTTTTTTTAAACCCATATATAAAAGTGTGTTTTTTGTAGTAAAATAATTATATAAATTTATAAATTTTATAAAACTGAAACACAATATATTTTCATATATTTATAAAATATATTGTAATTATATTAATTTTCTAAAGAAAATGTTTCCCCTTAATTATTATTATTAATATTATTATCATTAAAATATTCTATTAAATAACCTTTTTGATAAAAATAAATTTTATTTTACAAAAATAATACAAATGGTTATTTTAAAATATTCATTCATAAAAAGAAAAAAAATATTTGTTTTTAGAATAAATTTGAAAACTATAAATAAAAAGTATAATTAATTATAAGTTATAATTAACTGATAATAAAATTAATTAAAACACTTAATTTCAATTTTTATTTTTAAAGAAAATCATCTAAAAAATGCCATTAGTTCGTTTGAATTATAAATTAATCAATTTGATAAAATATTTACATAATAAATTGTAGTTTGGAATTTCTAGGATGTTACAGTTATCCACCATTCATGATCAGATTTAATAATTTAAGTAAAGTGTGTTGTGTGTCTATAGTGATGGGACCAAGTTTTCCTTTGTTGGGGAAAATGAAATCCAAGCAGTGTAGGATGGAATCATGCATATGAGGGTCCGATCGATTACTCGTCAATTGGAAAGACTAGACCTCAGTGAAGTGGATGTCATGAGTCCAGAGTTTCCTATAGTAGTGGCACTAGCTTAGGAAGAGGGGAAAACATCATAGAATTAGGCCTGAGGTCTTGAGCATTATTTAGTGGGAAGGTGGTGCGGGGTACCCATACATTGATAATATAACTATACTAATCTATTGACTTGTGATATTTGGTGAGTGTGGCTTGTAAGGTTGGGTGGATATATTCCTTGCTAGGTTTTGGTTCCTTCTGTTTTCTCATGGGGCATTAGGTTGTCTCCCCACCTGTGCATGAGAGATTTAGGTTTTCCTACTGAGTATACTTGTATGGTCACCCTACGTTTAATTTCAGGTTTTCAGGAGGACTTCAGGGACCGTGTGGGACCTTTCTAGTTGGGTGTTGGAGTTTTTTTGGTTGCAGTTTTTGCTTTATTTTTTTGGTATCGTACTTTGAATCTTTTCTTGTACTTGTACTTTTGTTTCAGTAGTGTATAAAACATGCATATGGGTTTGGTTTTAGGTTTATTTTCATTTACTTGTTCCATTTTCTTTTGGTGTTTGATTCATCATATTTCCCGATCTTAAATAATAAAAAGGGTAATTCCTCCCATATTTGCGAAAACTCATACCCTTGGTGCTAGTCGACACTCTGGGGCCTACTGGAGGTGGGACTCAGGGGTCATTATCTCCCTTTCACCATTGCCAACTTAGGAGCAGAATCTTTGGTGGGAGGGGGTCATGACAGTTGTGATGGGACCAAGTTTTCCTTTGTTGGGGAAAAGGAAATCCAAGCAGCGTAGGATGGACTCATGCATATGAGGGTCAGGTCGATTACTCTTCAGTTGGATAGCCTAGACCTCAGTGAAGTGGATGTCATGAGTCTACAATTTCCTATAGTAGTGGCAGAGTTGTAGGGGATCCAGTGAAGGTTAAGGTAGTTCTTTCTTGTGATCCACCCAAGAGTGTTATTGAGGTGTGGAGTTTCCTTAGTTTGGCAGAGTAATATCAATGTTTTGTACCCAACTTCTCCAAAGAGGTAGGACCCTTGAAGACTTTGACACGAAAGGGGAATCCTTTCATGTGGATGGAAAAGCGTCAGCAGTGTTTTTAGGAGTTGAAGTAGAGGTTGACAAGTACTCCCATATTAAGATTTTCATAGGACCGTGCTAAGTACATTGTGTTTTGCAATGAATTACGAACCAGGCTTGGTTGTGTCTTAATTAATAGGAAAGCGGTTATTTCCTTAGTGATGTGTTTTATAAAATAGTTTACTTTTTGTTCACAAATAATTTTTTTCAGTAATATTTTTTGAAAAATAGGTTAGTGTTGGTAAATTTAATAGTTATAAAGTTAGGGAAGAAGTAAATTTTAGAATGTTCAAAATTTGAGAAGTTTTAAAACATTAACAATCAAGTTAGATGGTGATTTCTTGATCTTAATGTCCTCAAAATCATGAAGATATCATGATTGATGCTTTGAATTAAAGAAGGGAAGTTGATGTGTTTCAGACATAGCGTATCAAACACAACCACATGGGAATAAAAAGTTTTTGGAAGGTTGGAAGTGTAAATTTGTTAAAAAGTACGATTTTATGATCAGATGATCCATTAGACGAACCATCAGATGAAGTTTTTGGTAGAATGTCTGAGTTGTGTAATTATTGATTTTACAAAGAATAAGATGTTGTTTCCCTTACTCTGTCCATTGGAAGAATCAGAAGATAATAATTAGATAGTGAAAATTGGTCATAGTAACTATACATACCTGATTGGACATGATAGAGTTTACGAGCTTAAACATGGGGATTTTTTGATTCAAGGGATCCAATATAGATTATCAAACAATTTTTTTTCTTCAGAAATATGGAAGTGTTGTGGTTGATGAGATCATTCTATTTTGAAAAATATAAAATAAGTAGAAGATTTATCAAACGAGTTATTGATTTCAATTTATTAGATGAGCTATTGATGCCAATTTATCAGATTAACTATTGATTCTGATCCATCATATGAGATTTATTTACCAATTTATTGGACATATAATTTTTAAGAATCTCTAAAGTAGTTGCTACCAAGTTTCTATAGTTTTGAAAAATTAGGGAAAAAATGCATTAACTCAAGAAATTAGATCCGAATTCTTAAGAAAACTCAAAGGGAGAGATTAGGTTTGTAATTAGAGATAATTATTTGGAAAGATAAAGAGTTATATCTATTTGAGTTTCTACTAGTCAGATATGGAGTAGGGAACTGAATTCTTTTAAAGTAATAAAAATACAGTCATCCATTTTCATCCATCTTGGAGAAATAGACTATGCATATTATTTCTGGTTTTTTAGGGAGTTTTTTATCTTAAATGGGTCAAGATAATTTAATAGAAGAAGAATCATTTTGAATTTTTGTAGTTTTTAAACTATGGTTAATGAATTCCGATTAGAAAATTTTCTACAAAGTTTGTTATGAAAATAATTGTGTAACGTCCTGAACCGGGTCACCCCTGAACCGGTGGCCGGACCGTTCGCCACATGACCTCAAGCGCGTCTCACTGTACGCTAGAGGCTGCCGACTAGTGGAGAGGGTATAAGGATATTCAGTGGGGAGACTATACCCTCTTATCGGAGTTTCATAGCGGTATATTAGTGTAGATAACAAAAAATAGCGGAAGTAGTAACTCATAATGACAAACAGTGGAAGAAAAATAATACTCATTTTTATAAAAGTGTCCAACGCGAAATTATACAATAGATGCATGCATGACATGCTAATGATACAAAAGTAGAAAACAGTGAACAAAACAGCATGATTTACATTCCAATACTGAAATAAATAAATAAAGACTCAAAGATCCAAGGGCGATCTCCTTGAGCATCCCGAGCCTCTGCTCGGTCCTATGCTCCTAACTGCCAAGTAAATGCAAACAACATAGTCCTGCAAGCCAATAGAGTCTACTCGGGTACCCGGTGTAATGGCGGTCTGAGTGGGGTGTGAGATATAAATCTCAATAGGTCGGGACCACCATCGTCTACCCCAAATCCATACATTTAATAAATAATTTAAAAAAATTGAAGGCATGCATTAAATAAAGTAAGCAGTACAAAGTAACTATATACTCAAGTACCTGCTTCAGCCCTCAGCTGGTGTTTGAACCTGTACTATTCATTTGTCATGCATACTCAACAATCATTACATAATCATTTTTCATTTATCAACTACTCAAATATTATTATGAAAGTCTTGATATTCAGCCTACGCTCGACATCCCCTGTATAATTCACTCACCATAGATGTTTCTAAAAGACCATCTAAATAATCAAAGTAAAGACCGAATCCAAGCTTGTGCTTTGGCTTGGATAACGCGTCATAAGTTCTTCAATTTAATCTTTCATATATTATGTCTAAGCCCGTCCACTAAAATAGTGATTCACTCCTATGTCCGTCCACTAACAGTGGTTCACCCAAATCCTTAATAATTCTAAACCCTTTCTCATAATAAATTCACAAATCATCATGTCACAACAGTCTTCATTAACCATTAAACTCATTTCACACACAAACAATTGGACCCACAATCCAATGTTAATTAATGGGTGTAGAACATAATGTCTATCACCCTCGTGAGTATTTGGAGCATCAATCCATGTCTCACAACCCATGGGTATTTGGAGCATCAGTCTCTGGCCAAAAAAGAATATTTTCTTTTAAGCTGGATGTCGCCTTGTCTAGCACCCCGTGAGTATTTGGAGCATCAGTCCCTGTCTCACAACCCATTTATCAATCATACATTTACATCTATCAATGGTGTAGAACATCATGTCAAACACCCTATGAGTATTTGGAGCATCAGTCCCTGTCTCACAACCCATTCATCAATCACACATATACATTTATCATTGGGGTAGAATACCAGGTCTAACACCATAAAACCAATCAGTTAATTAATTCAACAATTAATTAACAACACAAATATCTCTTCAGATAAGTCAACACTTAATTTACCATTCAAAATCTCATTAATTAATAATTAAATAACAATTAATTATTCTTATCAAGCCAACTGAATAATTAACTCACCACTTAATTATCCAAATTCTTTAACAAATCTGAACCCATCCATTCAAAGAATGGTTCGTCCAGGACTTTCACAATCTACAAGAACACCATAATCATCTCAAAACATGCTGAGCAAAGCCAACATATTTAGTGACCATCTCACAAAACATATCATATCTCTAAAAAATCCCATCCAAGACAACCTAAGGCATGGAAAACTAATACACATCAAAAGGTACTCCTGGCCAACAATCGTTACAAACAATCAATCCACAATCTTAATTCAATGCATGAAAATTAATTAATTCAACAATTAACTAATAAAACCTTATCTCTTTAACCAACCATCAATTAGTTAACCATTTACCATTTAACATGTAATAATTAATTCCTCCATTAATTATTACTAGTTTCCAATTATCTTCCGAACATGTCAAATATTCGATATTCCTAATAATCTGTAAAAGCCACAATATTATTTCAACTCATGAATTGATAATTAATTATATAATTAATAATCCTTATCCTAAATCTCCCCATTCCAATCATTTAACTATTTAATCATATCACTTTAACCAAGTTAGCCAAACATGCTTAAACTCAACATAAGTTCAAGTCCTCACTTATCTCATGTGGGCGGAACTAATCAATAACATCAAAAGTGTCATTCATCGACATATCAAAATCCAGGAAATTCACATTTTCAATTTATTTCAAGAATCTATAATTCTTAAATAAAGTGTTAAATATTTGGGACCCTACCTCGGGGTTTTGATGAAAACCACAACGAACAAAGAACCCTCAAGAGAAACGGGTTGATTCCTCAAGAACCCGCCTTAGATCACTTCTACTAGAAAGACCAAGACCAAAACTCACCATACATGTCATCCACACACATAGATTTACCCATAATAGGCACAGATCTAGGAAACCATGAGAAGAGGAGATGTAGATCTAAGTAGATCTAAGAAACTGATCAAGAACAAAGAAGAACGATCACATACCTCAAGAATCCAGCATCGATTCACTAAGAGAAGCCTTGGGATCACCTCCGTTAGCTACTGCCTCGACCACCCTTTTAATAGGGTTTGGCTGCACGGTTAGACAAACCATGCACCGCCCGTGTGGAAGCTACTACCTCCAAGACCAACTACGCACGGTTTGGCCACATGGTTAGAAAAACCATGCGCCGCTTGTGTGACTTCCCCTTAACCTCAAAAACCCTATCAAAGTTCTAAAAAAATGACATCTTTAGGTGATCCAACACTCAGAATAAAATTCTGGAGCACGGTTTAAAAAGAACGACCTGTTGATAAACTAAAAAAGAATTTTAGAAACATTCATAATAATTTTTTTTAACCCGGTTCAAAACATGGGATCTTACATTATACCACCTTAAATACATCTCATCCCTGAGAATCCATTAAGAACCAATACTAAAACAACTGACCTACCAAGGTCATTTAATCTTTTTATAAGTGACGTGTTGCGTTCCCAATGCCAAACACACCTTTAACCCTTCTCAAACCAGATGGATAAGCCTTTTCTAACTAGATCCAATGATTACTCTAAAGCTTATACATTGAAACAGATCTTATATCTTAGGTCATTAGAAGGACTTTGTCAATGTAAATGGTTGAACCTCGATCAAACAACGGAACAAGTTTCTCATGCTTCCCTCAAAGATGTCGCGGACCCAAAATCCACTTTCACCCTTTATCTGACGACGTGGCTTTAAAACTATTCCAAAACCATCCACCAGTATAACGAAGTCCTTACCCAACATCTGGTAAATTTTCCAAGTCAATCCATCGCATGGATATTTTAAAAACTACCGTGTCCCAACACAAATAAAGAAGTAGCCCAAAGAAACCACGCATCCTGTATACTACCAAGATAACAACTACTCCCCAAGCCCAAAAACATTTAAACTGTAGCATGGAACAAGAACGAAACTATCTTAGTGTCTGCATGATGAGGTCAAGATAGGGGACATGCTCGTTGTGTCCATAAGATCACACTAAGAGAAAACCATGGTCATAAAGAAGATGAGTCAAACCATTACCGAACAACTCTTTTCTAAAATTTCGTCATCACCTGCCAACACATTCATCATGAACAATGTGGCGATACCCACCTTAGGATTTCCCATGATGTCTCATGAAAAGATCAGTCACTGACCCGTGCGCTAGATTAACAACAAGATCGGTGTGTCAAAACACCCAGGTCTTTCGATAACTATTTTATATATTGAAATGAAACTGATTATTTAATGCTCAAGAAACTCGACATGGAGTTGACCTAAGATCGTACTCAACAGTACAAAAAAGACTTATTACGGAGTCATATTGCCTCATACGATGATTTTCCTAGACAACGCCATAACCAGTCATCCATTACTAAGAATATAGGGTCAAACAACCAACAAAGCAGTCGACCATGCCCAAGGCACATCTAAACAGCTGAAAAAGGGAATTAATCGATGCTCAAGACCACAACAAGGTCAAGAAACATATGAACAATCATTCGAACAAGGTGTCATAGGAAACTAGAAGTCCTGCCTGGGAAAACGACACCCAACAACTCCAAAAGAGTGAGAAAAGACATAACACTATCAAGGAATTTAAGTTCTGAGGGCGATACCGACCGCAGGTTATCCCCTTATGAAGAAAAAGTGTCAAACCTATATCGGGTCACTTCAAACAAGTCACTAGGCTCAAAATCCGAACATAAGGCCATTGCTAAGGAGAAGAACGCCTACAGAAATTACTCATGCTTCCGTTCCAAGGAAACTCAAGAGAAGTCTGAACTACCCTTTACCTGAGGGTTTTAAACAGTGGACACCACAATAGGTTCCATTTCCATGCATCTTATATTTAATCAATTTTAATCTTTAATTTTCAAATGATTTAATCAAAACATCATAGAACCATTTTCAAAACGCCCCAAGTAAAAACAGGCCAATTTCATAAAACTCCCTTTTTAAAACATTTAAGTTAGTTGACATCCCGTCATTTTCAGGAAACTTATCAAAACAATTTTCCTTTTAATAGGATAAGGTGACCTACGAGGATCCCATTTTAACCAACCAGGGTTGTCTATAAAGAAACCCAATAGCAAACACACAGGTATTAAAATTTTAAACAACCAAATGGGTTATCTCATAAAAACATTCCCCAACTAACCTACTTGGGCCCAGTTTCATTTTGGAAGTTATCCATTTGATTTTAGATCAACATTAATCATCTTTCACATTTAAAAGCTTTTCACAAGGCATCAAGACATCACATTCAATATGAGTCATCATTTCCTAATTCATGAA
Organism: Viscum album; assembly: GCA_963277665.1. NCBI lineage: Eukaryota > Viridiplantae > Streptophyta > Magnoliopsida > Santalales > Viscaceae > Viscum > Viscum album. The sequence continues at coordinate 1,126,660,099 of OY728121.1, forward strand.
GCGCCCATAGACTCCATGGATTGAAAACTGGCTCTCATTAATCGATACCAATGTCAATTTAGATATTGACATGATCAAACTAACGGTCCAAATTATATGGGTGACCACCTACCAACCGATAAGGCTCTCATACACCTTATCTCCGGATTTTGGATCCCATTTAACACAATCAACAGTTATTTAAAATTTTATCTTTAACATTCCTTTCACATATCAAAACTTCTCTAACATGTTAGCATAAGCAGTAACACAACCACATGCTATAACACGGAAGCATGTCACTACAAAAAAAACATGCTAATAACTGAGGTATTATGGAATATAATCATTCAAGATTGTTAAATATATCACCAAAACATGCTTTCTAAAGAGGCATTCTAAAGAAAATCAAACATGGCATTGCACCCAAAGAACACAATCCAAATTATTAGGCATCCTAATAATGCAACTACATGGCATGTTATATGCATGACATGTGAATCTCTAAGTGCCTAAGATGATGCATAAATGAAACTTCCTTGCCACATCAGGACAAGAAAATTATTTTTTTCAAAATTCTCAAAATCAATAAACATCGAAAAATACATCGGTCACTCTAGGTGAAATCATATCAACTGTAACCTCTAATAGTACAAACATCAATTCCCACCCCTAACCAGTTGGTCATTTCCCATACATGAGGTGATCAGTCCCAAGCACAGCTATTAACCCAAGCACCGACACATTCCAAGTCTCCTTTCAACCAACCCCAAAACAGTAAGAAAAAGGAAAAGAAAGAAACCTAAGCCTATGATACCACTTTGTAATTTCCCGACCCAGGTCACCCCTGAACCGGTGGCCGGACCGGTCACCACATGACCTCAAGCGTGTCTCCCTTTACGGCAGAGGCTGCCGACTAGCAGCGAGGGTCTAAGGATAGTCAGTGGGGAGACTATAGCCTCTTATTAGAGTTGCACAACTGTGTATAAGTGTAGATAAAAAAACAAAAGTGGAAGCAATAACTCATAATGACAAATAGTGGAAGACAAATAATACTCATTTTTATAAAAGTCGCCAATGCCAAATTATACAGAAGATGCATGCATGACATGATAATGATAAAAAAGTAGAAAACAATGAACAAAATAGCATGATTTACATTCCAATGAAGAAATAAATAAATAAAGACTCAAATCCCCTACGGCGGTCTCCTCGAGCATCCTGAGCCTTCGCTTGGTCCTCTGCTCCTAACTCCCATGTAAATGCAAACAACATAGTCCTGCAACCAAATAGAGTCTACTCAGGTACCCAGTACAATGGCAGCCCGAGTAGGGTGTGAGATATAAATCTCAGTAGGCCAGGACCACTGATGTCTGCCCCAAATCTAGACATTAAATAAATAATTTAAAATACATGAAGGCGTGCCTAAAATAAAGTAAGTAGTATAGAGTAACTATATACTCAAGTACCTTCTTCAACCCTCAGCTGGTGTCTGAACCTTTACTATTCATTTTTTATGCATACTAAAATGTCATTACATAATCATTTTTCATTTATCAACTACTCAGATATTATTATGAAAGTCTTGAGATTCATCCTACGCCCGACATCCCCCTTATAAGTCACTCAACACAGATGTTTCTAAAGACCATCTAAATAATCAAAGTAAAGACCGAATCCAAGCTTATGCTTTGGCTTGGATAACGCATCATAATTTATTAAATTTAATCTTTCATATATTATGTCTAAGCCCGTCCACTAAAATAGTGATTTTCTCATGTGTCCATCCACTAATAGTGGTTCATCCAAATCCTTAATAAGTCTAAACCCTTTCTCATAATCAATTCACAAATCATCATGTCACAACAACCTTCATTAACCATTAAACTCATTTCACGCATGAACAATTGGACCCACCGTCCAATGTTAAATAATGGTTGTAGAACATAATGTCTAGCACCCTTGTGAGTATTCAGATCATTTTTCCATGTCCCAAAATTCATGGGTATTTGGAGCATCAGTCCCTGACCCATAAAAGAATATTTGATTGCAAGCTTGATGTAGAATTCCATGTCTAGCATCCCGTGAGTATTTGGAGCATCAGTCCTTGTGTCACAACCCATTTATCAATCATACATATAAATCTATCATTAGTGTAGAACATCATGTCTAACACACTATGAGTATTTGGAGCATTAGTCCCTATCTAACAACCCATTCATCAATCACACATATACATTTATCATTGGTGTAGAATACCATGTCTAACACCATAAAACCAACTCATTAATTAATTCAACAATTAATTAACAACACAAATCTCTCTTTAGATAAGTAAACACTTAATTAACCATTCAACATCTCATTAATTAATAATTAAATAACAATTAATTATTCTTAGCAAGCCAACTGAATAATTAACTCAACACTTAATTATCCAAATTTGTTAACAAGTCTGAACTCGTCCATTCAAACAATGGTTCGTCCAGGACTTTCACAATCTACAAGCACACCATAATCATCTCAAAACATGATGAGAAAAGCCAAGATATTTAGTGACCATCTCACAAAACATATCATATCTCTAAAAAACCCCATCCAAGACAACTTAAGGCCTGGAAAACTAATACGCATCAAAAGGTACTCCGGGCCAACAATCGTAACAAACAATCAATTCACAATCTTAATTCAAGGCATGAAAATTAATTAATTCAACAAGTAATTAATCAATCCTCATCTCTTTAACCAATCATCAATTAGTTAACCATTTACCATTTTACATGTAATAATTAATTACTCCATTAATTATTACCAGTTTCCAATTATCTTCCGAACATGTCAAATATTCAGTATTCCCAATAATCTGTAAAAGCCACAAAATTATTCAAACTCATGACTTGATAATTAATTCTAAAATTAATTATCCTTCAACTAAATCTACCCATTCCAATCATTTAACTGTTTAATCATATCACTTTAACCAAGTTAGCCAAACATGCTTAAACTCAACACAAGTTCAAGTCCTCACTTATCTCATGTGGGCGTAACTAATCAATAACATAAAAAGTGTCATTCATCGACATATAAAAATCAAGGAAATTCACATTTTCAATTTATTTAAAGAATCTATAATTCTTAAATAACGTGTTAAAGATTTGGGACCCTACCTTGGGGTTTTTTCGAAAACCACAACGAATGAAGAACCCTCAAGAGAAATGGGTTGATTCTCCAAGAACCCGACTTAGATCACTTCTCCTAGCAAGACCAAGACCAAAAATCATCATAATTGTCATCCAAACACTTAGATTTACCCATAATGGGCAGAGATCTAAGAAACCATGAGAAGAGGAGATGTAGATCTAAGTAGATCTAAGAAACCGATCAAGAACGAAGAAGAACGATCACATACCTCAAGAATCTGGCTTCGATTCGCCAAGAGAAGGCTTCAGATCACCTACAGAATGATGGGAGAACCTTATCTGACCTAAGGAGAAGAAAAATACCGAGTTATGGAAACTTAGGTGGACAAACGATCCATCTAAAGGCAAAAAATGAGAGAGATCCACAATTTAAGGATCTCTTTTAAGTGCCTGCACGGTTAGTTCGCATGGTTTGACATACCGTGAGCTAACTATGCATTAGCTACTGCCTCGACCACCCTTCTTTCATGGTTTGTCTACAAGGTTAGAAAAACCATGCACCGCCCGTGTAGAAGATACTGTCTCCAAGACCAACTATGCACGGTTTGGCCGCACGGTTAGACAAAACGTGCACCACCCGTGCGACTTCCCCTTAACCTCAAAACCTCTATCGAAGTTCTAACAAAATGACATCTTTAGGTGATCCAACAATTAGAATAAAATTTCAGAGCTCGGTTTAAAAAGAAATACCCGTTGATAAACCGAAAATGAATTTTAGAAACATTCGTAATAATTTTTTTAACCCAGTTCAAAACACAGGATCTTACATTATACCCACCTTAAAAAATTCTCGTCCCTGAGAAGCCATCAGGAACCCCTACTAAAACAACCGACCTACCAAGGTCATTTAATCATGTTAGAAGTGACGTGTTGTGTTCCTAATGCCAAAGACACCTTCAACCCTTCTCAAAACTGATGGATAATCCTTTTTTAACTAGATCCAAATATTACTCTAACGTTTATACATCGAAATAGATCTTATATCTTAGGTCATTAGAAGGACCTTGTCAACGTAAAAGGTTGAACCTCGATCAAACAACAAAACATGTTTCTTATGCTTCCCTCAAAGACGTCATAGACCCAAAATCCTCTTTTTCCCTTTATCTGACGACGTTCCTTTAAAACTATTCCAAAACCATCTTCTAGTATAACAAAGTCCTTAACCAACATCTGATAAATTTTCCACGTCAAGCCATCGCAAGGCTATTTTAAAAACAACCATTCCCCAACACGAATAAAGAAGTAACCCAAAGAAACCATGCATCCCACATACTACCCAGATAACAACTACTCCCCAAGCCCAACAACATTTAAAATGTAGCGTGGCACAAGACCGACACTATATTAGTGTCTCCATGATGAGGTCAAGATAGGGGACATGCTCTTCATGTCCAGAAGAGCACACTAATAGAAAAATGAGGTCATGGAGAAGATCAGTCAAACCATTACCGAACAACTATGTTCTAAAATCTCAGCATCACCTGCCAACACATTCATCGTGAACAAAGTGGAAATACCCACCTTAGGATTTCCCATGACGTCTCATGAAAAGATTATCCGCTCACTAGTGCACTAGATTAACAACAAGATCGGCGTGTCAAAACACCCGGGTCTTTCGAAAACTATTCCACGTATTGAAATGAAACTGATTCTTTAATGCTCAAGATACTCTACATGGAGTTGACCCGAGATTATACTCAACAGTACAAAAAGATTTATTATGGAGTCATATTGCCTCATACGACCATTTTCATGGACAACGCCACAACCAGTCATCCATTACTAAGAAGAGAGGGTCAAACGCCCAACAAAGCAGTCGACCATGCCTGAGGCACGTCTAACCAGCTAAAAATAGCATTACTCGATTATTAAGGCCACAACAAGGTCAATAAACACATCACCACCCATTCGAACATGGTGTCATAGGAAACTAGAAGTCCTACCTGGGACAATGGCACCCAACAACTCCAAAACAGTGAGAAAATCCATAGTGCCAGAAAGGCATTTATGTTCTGAGGGTGCTACCGACAGCAAGTTAGCCCCGTACGAAGAAAAAGTGTCAACCCTAAACTGGGTCACTTAAAACAAGTCACTAGGCTCCAAATCCGAACATAAGGCCGTTGCTAAGGAGAAGAACGCCTACGAAAATTACTCATGATTCCATTCCAAGGAAACTCAAGAGAAGTCTGAACTACCCTTTACATGAGGGTTTTAAACAGTGGACACCACAATATGTTCCATTTCCATGCATCTTATATTTATTCACTTTTAATCTTTAATCATCAAACAATTTAATCAAAACATCATAGTACCATTTTCAAAATGCCCCAAGGAAAAACAGGCAAGTTTCATAAAACTCCCTTTTTAAAATATTTAAGTTAGTTGACATCCCGTCATTTTCAGGAAACTTATCAAAATAAATTTCCTTTTAAGAATATAAGGCAACCTATGAGGATCCCATTTTAACCAACCTAGGTTCTCTATAAAGCAACCCAATAGCAAACACATAGGTATTACAATTTTAAACACCCAAATGGGTTATCTCATAAAAACACTCCCCAACTGACCTACTTGGGCCCAGTTGCATTTTGGAAGTTATTCGTTTGATTTTAGATCAAAATTAAACATCTTTCACATTTAAAAGAATTTAAAAAGGCATCAAGACATCACATTCAATATGATTCATCATTTCCCAATTCATGAAGCGCCCATAAACTCCATGGATTGAAAATTGGCTCTCATTAATTGATACCAATTTCAATTTAGAAATTGACATGATCAACCTAACAGTCCAAATTATATGGGTGACCACCTACCAATCGATAAGGTGCCCATACACCTTATCGCTATATTTTGGCTCCCATTTAACACAATCAACATTTATTTAACATTTTATCTTTAGCACCCATTTCACATATCAAAACTTCTCTAACATGTTAGCATAAACAGTAACACAACAACAAGCTATAACACAGAAGCATGTCACAACAACAAAACATGCTAATAACTGATGTAGTATGGCATATAATCATTCAAGAATGTTAAATATATCACCTAAACATGCTATCTAATGAGGCATGCTAAAGAAAATCAAACATGGCATTGCACCCAAGGAACACAATCCAAATTAGCGGGCATCCTACTAATGAAAATACATGGAATGTTATAAGCATTATATGTGAATCTCTAAGTTCCTAAGATGATGCATGTATGAAACTTCCTTTCCATATCAGACTAAGAAAATTATTCCTTTCAAAATTCTCAAAATCAATAAACATTAGAAAATACACCAGTCACTCAAGGTGAAATCATATCAACTTTAACCTCTAATAGTACAAACATCAATTCCCATCCCTGGCCACTTGGACATTTCCCGTACATGTGGTGATTAGTCCCAAGCACGGCTACTAACCCAACGCCGACACATTCCTTGCCTCCTGTCTACCAACCCCAAAATAGTAAGATAAAGGAAAAGAAAAAAACCAAAACCTCTGATACCACTTTTTAACATCTCGACCCAGGACACCCCTGAATCGGTGGCTGGACCGGTCGTCACATGACCTCAAGTGTGTCTCCGAGTACGCTAGAGGCTGCCGACTAGCAGAGAGGGTCTAAGGATAGTCAGTGGGGAGACTATACCCTCTTATCAAAGTTGCACAACTGTATATCAGTGTAGATAACAAACAATAGCGGAAGTAGTAACTCATAATGACAAACAGTGGAGGAAAAATAATACTCATTTTTATAAAAGTGGCCAATGACAAATTATACAGCGGATGCATGCATGACATGATAACGATACAAAAGTAGAAAACAATAAACAAACCAACATGCTTTACATTCCAATGCAGAAATAAATAAAAAAAGACTCAAAGCCCCAAGGGTGATCTCCTCGAGCATCCCGAGATTCTGCTCAGTCCTCTTATCCTACCTCCCAAGTAAATGCAAAAAACACAGTCCTACAACCAAATAGAGTCTACTCGAGTACCCAGTGCAATGGTGGCCCAAGTAGGGTGTGAGATATAAATCTCAGTAGTCCGGGACCACCGGTGTCTACCCCAAATCCATACATTTAATAAATAATTTAAAACATGTGAAGGCATGTATAAAATAAAGTAAGCAGTACAAAGTAACTATATATTCAAGTACCTGCTTGATCCCTCAGCTGGTGTCTGAACCTGTACTATTCATTTGTCATTCATACTCAACATTCATTACATAATTATTTTTCATTTATCGAATACTCAAATCTTATTATGAAAGTCTTGAGATTCAGCCTACGCCCGACATCCCCTGTATAAGTCACTCACCACAGATGTTTCTAAAGACCATCTATATAATCAAAGTAAAGACCAAATCCAAGATTGTGCTTTGGCATGGATAATGCATAATAATTTATTCAATATAATCTTTCATATATTATGTCTAAGCCCATCCACTAAAATAGTGATTCACTCCTGTGTCCATCCACTAACATTGGTTCACCCAAATCCTTAATAAGTCTAAACCCTTTCTCATAATCAATTCACAAATCATCATGTCACAACAGCCTTCATTAACCATTAAACTCATTTCACACACGAACAATTGGACCCACAATCCAATGTTAATTAATGGGTGTAGAACATCATGTCTAGCACCCTCACGAGTATTCAAAGCATCAGTCCATGTCTCACATCCTATGGGTATTTGGAGCATCAGTCCCTGACCCATAAAAGAATATTTCCTTGCGTGCTGGATATAGAATGCCATGTCTAGCACCCCATTAGTATTTGGAGCATCAGTCCTTATCTCACAACCCATTTTTCAATCAAACATATACATCTATCATTGGTGTAGAACATCATGTCTAACACCCTGTGAGTAATTGGAGCATCAGTACCTATCTCACAACCCATTCATCAATCACACATATACATTTATCATTGGTGTAGAATACTGGGTCTAACACCATAAAACCAACCTTTTAATTAATTAAAAAATTAATTAACAACACAAATCACTCTTCAGATAAGTCAACACTTAATTAACCATTCAACCTCTCATTAATTAATAATTAAATAACAATTAATTATTCTTAGCAAGCTAACTGAATAATTAACTCAGCACTTAATTATCCAAATTCTTTAACAAGTCTGAACCCATCCATTCAAACAATGGTTTGTCTAGGACTTTCACAATCTACAAGAACACCATAATCATCTCAAAACATGCTGAAAAAAGACAAGATATTTAGTGACCATATCACACAACATATCATATCTTTAACAAACCCATCCAAGACAACTTAAGGCATGGAAGACTAATACGCATCAAATGGTACTCTTGGCCATCAATCGTAACAAACTATCAATTCACAATCTGAATTCAATGCATGCAAATTAATTAATTCAAAAATTAAGTAATAAAACCTTGTCCCTTTAACCAATCATCAATTAGTTGACCATTTACCTTTTAACATGTAATAATTAATTCCTCCATTAATTATTACCGGTTTCCAATTATCTTTTGAACATGTAAAAATTCGATATTCCCAATAATCTGTAAAAGCTACAATCTTATTCCAACTCATGACTTGATAATTAATTCGACAATTAATTATCCTTATACTCAATCTCCCCATTCATATCATTTAATTGTTTAATCATGTCACTTTAATCGAGTTATCCAAACATGCTTGAACTCAACACAAGTTCAAGTCCTCACTTATCTCTTGTGGGCAGAACTAATCAATGACACCAAAAGTGTCACTCATTGACATATCAAAATCCAAGAAATTCACATTTTCAATTTATTTAAAGAATCTATAATTCTTAAATAAAGTGTTAAATATTTGGGACCCTACCTTGGGGTTTTGATGAAAACCACAACGAATGAAGAACCCTCAAGAGAAATGGGATGATTCTTCCAGAACCCGCCTTAGATCACTTCTAATAGAAATACCAAGTCCAAAACTCATCATACTTGTCATCCACACACTTAGATTTACCCATAATAGGCACAGATCTAAGAAACCATGAGAAGAGGAGATGCAGATCTAAGTAGATCTAAGAAACCGATCAAGAACGAAGAAGAATGATCACATACCTCAAGAATCTGGCTTCGATTCGCCAAGATAAACCTTCATATCACCTCCAAAATGACGGGAGAACCTTCTATGAACTAAGGAGAAGCAAAATCCCTAGTTATGGTAGCTTAGGAGAAAAAACGAGCCATTTAAAGGAAAAAACGAGTGAGATACACAATTTAAGGATCTCGTTTAAGTTCCCGTAAGGTTAGTTCGCACGGTTTGAAAACTCGTGCGCTAACCGTGCATTAGCTACTGCCTCGGCCAACCTTCTCGCATGGTTTGGCAGCACGGTTAGACAAACCTTGCTCCACCCGTGCGGAAGCTACTGCCTCCAAGACCAACTACACCCGGTTATAAAAACTGTGCGCCGCCCGTGCGACTTCCCCTTAACCTCAAAAACTCTTTCAAAGTTCTAAAAAATGACATGTTTAGGTGATACAACACTTGGAATAAAATTCCGGAGCTCGATTTAAAAATAATGTCCTGTTGATAAACCGAAAAATAATTTCAGAAACATTCGTAATAATTTTTTTAAACCGTTTCAAAACACATGATTATACAAATTGAGTTTTCACTGGATCCTTATTAGTCTGGTTGAGAATATTTCATGTGGACCAAGAGGACCAGAATGATGATTTGTTTTAAAAAAAATCATTTTTGGACTGATGTTTTGTATGCAACTTTTTAAATTACCAAATTTAGATGATTCCATGTTTTTTTCATCCAAGTGGTTTGGTATCTTGTTTAAAAGTATAGAAACCTGATAAATGTTTAGAATATTTAAATAGATTCCAATTTAGTTTATAATACTTGAGAACAGTCAAGAAGAGTATGAATTAAATTCAAATGAATTTGAAATTAAGAGTTATGAAATTTGGGTGAGTGGGAAAATGAATTTTTTCCCTCCCTTACTTTTATTTGTGCACCTATAAATATAGATGCATAATACATTTTTATTTGTCACTATTTAGAGAGACAAAAGGTTAAAATGATAAAAATATTTTTTTAGAGGTTTTTTCCCAATGAATGTTATTTTCTTTTTAAAAAATTTTTCCAGATAGAGAGTTCAGATAAGATGATCCGAAAGAGGTATGTTTAGACCACCAGATAAAGAGAATTAGTATGAGTTTTTTTAGTAGAATTTTGAGAAGGTCAGTTTTGTTATACAGGTATACCAAAAAGTTTTGAAACAAGTGTAGGTTGAGAATAAGTGAATCAGGATCTGACTATAAAACTAATTTTATTAGATGAAGGCCATCATACATAAGAACATCAAACTAAGTTTCCAAACATACCATTTTGGAGAAAAGTGTTTCAAAGTTCATTAATTTTTTTATGGCACAAATTTTGTAATTAAAATATGTAAACTGATGGGAGTAAATAATATGTTTCCTATTAGGATAGAGAAGCTATCTAATGATATTTTACACAAGTTTTATTCACTTCTTCAAAAATACTAAATTTATATAGACAAACAGTGGTGGTTATGACAATGATGCAGATTCTCTTACTGAGGATGAACCATTAAAATAATATGTTCCATGTTTACTTTTCTATTTCTCTATGAATTTCAATTTACTAAATTTTTTTATAAAAAAAACACCAACAATTTTCTTGGGTTAAGTTTCTTAAAGATGAAATTTATAAAAATACTATCATTGATTCAACCCCTTCTCACTAATCTAATGATCCTTAGTAACTTCAAGTAGTATTAGCGTGAGTTACCCAATATTGAACACTTATTATATATAATTTTTATTCCATAAATAGTAGAGAAATATTTACTTTTGATAGAAAAAATTATTATAGATAGAAAAATATAAGGATTTCCTATCTTCTTTCACTTGTCTTCAAGGTTTTTTATGCCACTACAGATGGGTTCCCACCCATTAAAAAAGATTCACTTATGAAATTTGATAACAAGAGAAACATAAAAGATGATGGAAAGGCCATAAATTCTATTCTTATGTGTCTATAAGAAAATTTTTATATGAATTTGATGGGTTTCAAAAGAATAAAAATTATGTGGGAAAATATTAAAAGTATTTTCAAAGTAAATACTAATGTGAAGGAAGAAAAGCAAAAAATATATCATAGAAAATTTGAAGAAATAAGACTGGGAGATGAAGAAAAAATTGACGAGTACTTTACTGAAGTAAATGATTTTTTTGCAATACCAAAGGACTCATACATGTGTCGAAAAATTATTAAATAATTAATAAACTCTTGAGAAAATTTCTAGTTAGGTTTAATTATAAAATATTATATTTAGAAGATATGGATGATTTATATCTTGATGAATTGCATATATTTATTTCTTTCTATGAAATGAAAAATATCCACCATAAAAAAATTAAGACCAAAGATTAAATGGATTTTGATGCAATGAGAAATATGAAAATTTAAGATTCTGAAGATGTTGATCCTTATGAATATGAGGATTATTAGTATGATGAGTTGAATGAAAAAATCATGTCTCTTATCTCCAAGAACTATCGAAGTGGAAGAGGAATGTATGGAGGAAAACTTCCTCCCAAATGTTTTGATTGTGGTAGAATATTTTTTTCTACAAATTGATCCAAAAATAAAAATAGAGAAGTCGAAGATTATTATGAAAAAAAAATCCACGGAAGGAGTTTAATAAAGCTTCCAAGAAAGAAATTAGTACGCTAGTGCAAAGAAGATTTTTTATAGAAATACAATAAGCATGGAATGTATGAAATTTGAATATGACTTAGATTATATTGATTTATAAAATTATGAATTTTTAGAAATAATCATAACATTTTTTGTTAATGTTGATAAAAATGAAACATTCCTCAAATAGTGAAGAATAAGGAGGTGAAGAATATTTCAGATATTTTCAGCTCAGAAAATAACATTTTACACATATTGAGAAAAATAAAACTCTAAATAAAGATATTATAGTGAGGGTGAATGATAGTGGAAAAGTTATTGAAGGAAGAAAATATGTTTCTAAAAAGGAAAAATAGTATATCTATGAGATCTTAGGATATAAATTAATAATTTTTAAATAGGGAATTATGTTTTAAGTCCTTATTAATAATTTAGAAGCTATGGAATATGAAGTTAATAAAACTCGATAAAAAATCCATGAGGCTGAAAGTACGTTAAGAATGTTGAATGGATTTTTTTGAATGAATTTGGATGTAAAAGTGAAATAATATAATTCTAGGGAAATAGACCATTCCAAGAATCATTAGACTTCTCCTCCTTTTGAAAATAAAGTTTTATCTAATTATTATAATATAATAGGTGTTAATAAAAATATTGGGAAATATTGGGTTGAGAAGGAATGTGAAAAATATATCACATCCAAAAAAGTTGAAATTAACCCCATAAGAAGGTTTCCAAATTCCCTGAAGAAACTAATTTTGAAAAAATATTATAAACCTCAATAATATTATTACAGGTAAAGATTATAATTCTATAGAAAACCAAGATTTATTTATTCTATTAGTTTTGATTAATTTATTGACACAAATATTACAATTGATGGAATACTTTTTCACTTCTAAGAAGAAAGTATGAAAAAAGGGGTAGCAATGGTGGAAACATAAAGAGTTAAATTACTCAAACAAAAAAATTGTAAAAGTGAATTATCATGATGTTATAAGTGTTCCAATGAAAAATGAATTTGAATGTTTGAAAGAAGTATGTGGAAGACTTTACCAAGTTGGAAACCATACGGAATAATATATGAAAATTATTATATGGAAATGTTATCATGATAAAAATAAAAGGAATCTCAAAATAAGAAAGTTGAGTAAAAATAATTTGTCGTTGAGACAACATTAAAAGAAGAAAAAAGGATCAAACAATGGATTCTTAGTAGTGATTGTTCTTTAGAAATGATAAGATATTTGAAAATCTTGAAAGATGTTGAAAATTGATATGGGGGAGTAGTTACCTTCCAGAATGATAGTTCCTTAAAAATAAAAGGAACCAGAACAAGTGAAATTGAAGTAGAAAAGTTGTATTAAAAGGATGTTCTATTTTTATGGGTTTAAACATAAATTACATAGTGTGAGTCTACTTTGTGATGATGGAAAACAAGGGATATTGGGAAAATATTCTTATATCATCAATATTATGGAAGATGGTAAATTTTTAATCAAGGGAGAAAGTGTAAGTGGAAATCCCTTTTAGATAGGAGAACATTACAAATTCCATTACTTGAGTGATAAAGTTCAAAACAAGTTGTGGCATCACAGACATGGGAATCTTGGTTAGATGATCAGGAAGAAACTTTTAAATGTTTATTCCATTAAAAAATTTCCATCATTGAATAGAAAAAAATATTATGTTAGTATAACTTTTCAAAAAGGAATGATGGTTAGTAAAATCCATAAGAAAGTATAAATTCATTATAGTTAGCCTCTTGATCTTATTCACTAAAATTTATGTGGGATTATTAGAAATAAATAAATAAAACGATATTTTTAATTTACCACTTTTGTTGATGATTTCCTCTATATGTGCAATATTATTTTTATGAATCTTAATTCAAAGGTAGTAGATATTTTAAAAGTATTCAAAAGGGAAGTTGATAGAGAAATGGGAGATTATGTAATGAAGTTGATATTTGATAATGGAAAGGAATACAAATGAAATTACTCGAATCATATTTGAAAAAACATGGAATTAAACCTTTGTACATTTCTCCTTACACCCATAAAAAAAATGAAGTTATAGAAAGGGAAAATGAAGTTTAGTGGAAATGGGAAGAATCATGTTAGAATAATATATCATTCAACATTTTTATAGAGATAACACATTAAAAGTATTGTAAATGTAAATAAGAAGTTTGTTATGACGGTAATCAACAAGATATCCTATAAAATTTGGTATTAAAAACTATTAGTGAAATATTTCAATGTTTTTGTAAGTCTATGATCACTAATGTAACACCCCGAGATTTTATGAAAAATATTATTTTAATTTCATTAATTTCTTATGTTGTATTCTACACCAAGATTACCTTGCGCTATATGCAAAACCGTATTAGCTTGCAGTATACGCAACACTATTCTTGGACCGTGTTACACACAATTTTGATAATAGTTATTCTACGCAACATTGAGTATATATATATATATATATTAAATGTATAAATGAAATATGGTTGGATTCTGTTATACGAAACAATGAAGGATTCTTTCACAACACGCAACCCTGACTTGGCTTGCATTACACGCAATCGCGACCTTCCTCGATAGCGTGTGTTGTACACAATACCGGGTTTTAACAAACAATGTTATATTATTATAATATTGTCATGAACTAGCCTTTATGAATAGTATTAACTAAATTTTGAATTTTATAACATTATTATTCATCTTACACATTTCTAGAACATGGTATAAGAACAAAATAAATTTTTCGGGTAAAATAAGTATTTTTCAAAAAAATGCAGTTTTGCCGCCTTTTGATGGCGCACCCACTTTAAATCTATTTTTTTGACATTTTTATAAGTTCAATTTGACAAAATAAAATTCTTCTTTGGAATCAAGAAATAAAAATTTACTTTGGATAAATTTTTCATATTATTCGGGTAACTTTCACATTTTAATGAATAGTAAAAACACGCTATATTTTAATTAAAAACAACTTTTTTCATCGTAATATCTTATGTGGTTAAATTATAATATTGAATGGTTTTAAAGTATAAATAGAATATATTTTTACCATTTAATATAATGTATGTCATTAGCATTGATTTTACCTTGAATTCGTAGGTTAAATCAATTCAATCTTTTGCAATGTTTTAAACAAAAACCCGTTTTTATTCGACAACGGGATTAATTTTAATTTAATTTCTGCAACTTCTGTGTATGGAATTTTAAAAAAAGGATCTCATATTTGGAATCAGTGGGTCCAAATTATATTAATAAGCTACTTTTTATTTTTGGGAATTATGAATAGTAACTACGGTAAATTTTATTTACCATAGTTAAAGGTAAATCGGGTAATTAAGGGTAAATATAATATTTTAAAATTACCCTAACAAATGTCAAAATCCTATTGGATGACTAAAAGTAGACCCATATCACCTAAGGGTCGGATTAGAATCATTTAATGAACATTTTTCCATGAAAATAACTTAATTATTATTAAAACCAAAGAAAGTGACAACATGTCACTCTCTTAAATTTTATAAGTATATTAATTTTAATTTAGTGATAAAATTCGTGAAACTTCGAACATGAATAGTCTACAGAAAGCTAATGAAATTATCTACATCATATAAATTTATTTATAATTTTTAGGGATTAAATAATTATCATTAATTATGACACAATAGTGATGCAGAAATTGTTTATCTAGTGAAAAATCAAGAATAATGTTTTTTTTAAACTAATAGTGACCATAAAATGCACAAATACCTAACCAAAACTTATTGGACATGTAAATGTAAACCATAATCATCCAATGGTCGAATATTTGACCATTTGGAGCCTTATAAAAGCGATTATGACACTTATATTATTTTATTTTAAATGATGCCAAAGTTGTCACCTTCATAATTTAATAAATATAACAATTTAAATATTGTGATTTTAAGATGATACATTCGAGTAAAAGTATTATTGTGAAAGCTAATATATTTATCTTCATCATAGAATTTTATTTTAAATTTTTATACAACAAATAAGTATATTAAATAATTATACAAAAATGATGTAGTAATTATTTTATTAAGAGATAAACCAAATAAATGGTTTTAAAAATAATAAAATAAATATTATATGAACTATTTAATGTGATAAACTAATTTTATAGATACATATGACCTTTTATTAATATATTAAAGCTTTTAGTTCGAACATATCTTCTGTATATAGTTTATTTAAATTCAAATAAATGAGTAGTGTCAAAATTGACACTATTGTTATTTTACAAAAATAACATATTATAAAATTGTTTAAAAATCACAAAAATATTTAAAAATTAAAAATTTATATTTATATGGTCTATAATGTTATAAAGTAAACAATTATGGAAAATTAACAACAAATAAGTAAATATTTATTATAATTTAAAATTTAGAATTTTATTACCACAAATAAACTTAAATAGATTAAATAAGGATAAATCAAAATGATAAGGTTTAAAATAAGATCCAAAAATGTCTAAATTTGATTGTTTGATGAGATTAAAACCCTATCTCATCTAAGCTTTTAATATGAGTCATTTTTGGAGGTTTTTAAGGGGGTTTAGATTTATTATAAATTAATATTTTTAAGAGTTCCTAAGGTGCCCCTCTCCTCCCTTATAAAAGGGCACCTCCTCCCCCTCCTCCTCACACCAAATTGAGCACTCAAGCTCGGCCAACCCCTGCCAAAATCCCTTCTCCACTTCCCTAGAATATTCCTAGAGGTCCTGGTCTTCTTCAAAGACCAACCTTAGTTCCCTAAGTGAAGGATTCAAAGAAGCGTTCCAAAGAAGAGGTAATATCCATTACCGATCTTTTCAATTTCTTTCTTCTTCAACTTCTTCTTCTTTAGTTGTTTCATGATAAAGTAATAACATCAGTATTACTTACATACTGATATGTTATTATAAATATGAAACAACCCTAATTCACCTTCTATCCAACCTACGGAAAAATGAAATCACCGCGCGTGCGTACGTACGGAATACCGTCTCCACGCCGTGGTGTAATATATTTTCCACCATCACTTTACAGGGATGGGTATAATGGTGTAATGAGTAACTATTTATGATTATTATAAAGTAATATTGATACTTAAATAATATATATATACTCCAATACAGTTCCACGATCATAGGAACGATATCATCACTCGTGCGTACGTACGGAATACCGTCTCCACGATGTGATGCGACTTGTTCTACATGATCATCATTACATAGTAATTATATAAATTGAATGAATAAGTATGATATATGTTACACTAATACCATTCAGGATATAAGGTATCGATAACCTTAAAAGAAGAATAAGAATGTATTCGGAAAAACACGCATAAGAACAAAAGGCAATAAAGACCCGAGTAACAAATAACAATGAAATATTACTATCAAGAAGCTAAGAATATGACCATATATGATATCATATCAATATGTATGATTCTAGAATAAGTCAATAACATTATTTAAACCATTATACAGGAGCTTCGGACACGTACAAAGCAAATTGGACCTAAGGTAAGGGAAATATCACAATCTCATTTTTATCCGAGATTGTTTATTCGTAAGTATTTACTGGGGTGTATTTTATCATCCAAATCCATGTTTCATCAATATGTAATATTATTTCCATCCACCTACAATTGTTTAAATCCATTTTTACCCTTCGGTGAGTTTTTAGTAATATGTATGAAAGGAATCTTTTGTCGTTTTTCGTACGAGGTACTTTTTGACTTTTCCGACAAAAGTACGAAGAATGTTTTTTTTAACTTATACGGCATGTATGGATTTTTAAAACATTATTTCCAAGAAGCTTCCTTTACAAGTTTTCAAGTTTATTTTTTTAATCAACTTCTTTTAGTTATAATTTTATGACATGTTAAGAAAAGAAAAGTGTTTTTGAAGAATAAAGGATATTTTCCTCAAGAATGGAGTTCAAGTGTTTTATCAAAATTATTTTCCATCCAAGATAATAAAGGGTTCTGTTTTTATCCCTATTATTACATTGATTTGATTATGTTGTGAAGGAATTATTTTTATGAAGTCATTTACCTTATATGATTTGTTTTATGATGTCATGATGTTTCAAGAATCCCATTTT
The DNA here is from genome assembly GCA_963277665.1 of Viscum album. Classification (NCBI taxonomy): domain Eukaryota; kingdom Viridiplantae; phylum Streptophyta; class Magnoliopsida; order Santalales; family Viscaceae; genus Viscum; species Viscum album. Next base: position 1,126,678,124 of record OY728121.1, read on the forward strand.
ATTACATGGGTTATGCAATGATGTATGATTTATGATTTTGTGGCACACATAAGAATGGTATCATTATGAGATGGGTGGGACCTATATCTCCCTCCAATGCATTGGGTAAATATTTTATATCTCATGAGATAGACATGGCTGGAATGGTAGGTTATACCGGTTCAGTGAAACAAGACTGAAACGAGGGTTACTCGATTCAGAAAGGGACTTTGTCCACTAAGATAGTCTTGGAAATGAGTCATGACTAACAAGAAATGATTCTCTATGATTATGTGTGTATGCCACAAAGGTCCATGTTTTATGTTATGATTATTGTGATTACATTTCACTGCCAAAATTTATCCCATGTTATGAAATTATGCTCTCTTTTGCAGGTTATGATTTCCAAAATGTTATGTTCTTATGAATATGATGTGATTGATATTTCTTTTTTTTACCCTTACTGAGCATTTGAGCTCACCCTTTTATGTTTTCTTTTCCCCAGGATATAAAGAAAGGTTTTAGGTAAAAAAAAAGGAAGATCTTTATGGGAGATGTTGAAGATCTTTCACCACGATTAGAAGATTATAGTCCGAGTTTCCAAAGACACTAAACTATTACGGTCCTTGTGTGTGTGTTTTTGTAATGTACTAAGTATTCCGCAAAAGTAATGTAAAGTCCATGTACGTCAAGCTTCGGGTCTCTACAGTTGGTATCAGAGGAAAGGTTTAGTCAACCTTTGGAAACTAGGATGCGAGAACTTTAGTGAGATCCCTAGAGATATTTCTAAGGTATGTCTAGGGATGTATCTAAGGTTAAGTATGCGTATAGGTTATAGTACTAGAATTACGCTAACGATCATAGAATTAAACCTAAGATGTTAGATATTGAAGTTACTCCCCCTTTATTATGATTTTTGCCTCTCAAACTATTCTTTTGGGTTTTAGAAAATGGCTGGAAACAAGATGATTCATGATAATGGAGGATATGATGGACAATGGAATGATATTCTTCATAATGAAATGGGATTTGGAAGTCCAAACATCATTATTATGCCGAATCAGCAATCTCATAATATGATCAATAAAGTAAAATTTGGTAAGTTTCCTGACTCGACTAATAAGAGAAAGATGGAGTTTCATGATGATCATAGAGGAAAGAAAGTTCAATTTCCCCTATGTAAATCATGTGGGAAGAGGCATAAAGGAGAATGTTTCAAAGGAACTGGAAGATGCTTTGGGTGTGGAAAAGAAGGACACAAAGCAAGTAAATGCAAAGGAAAAGGTTCAGTTAACAACATGGACGAGGATAATGGTATTGCTACGACATCAACAATGGTTAAATGTTTTAAATGTGGAATGTACGAGCATTATGCAAACCAATGCCCTAAGGGAAAGTCTCATGAAGATAATCAGTATGGTCGTATGGGAAGTATTTATGTGGATGATGATGAAGAGACTACAAATGATATGTGAGATGAAAGAATTGTTGAAGCTCGGTCAATGGTTTAAGAATGTAGTGGAATGATTACATGTTTATCATGTGTAATGTTGTATAAGTAATCTCATGGCACTATGGAATAAAGAGACATGTAAGGATTGTTACATTGTTGTCTGATTAATGTTACCAGTATCCATGAAAGGTTATTCAGATATTTTTGGAATGTAGATGATATGCGCATAATGAAGGGATAAGGAGAAAATAAAATGTTTGATAGTATTCATGAGCTCATGACTGATATAAGGAGAAGGTTATATCATGGTTTGAGTATATAGAATTTTTGGATTTTGGTATGTGGAAAGAGTTAACTTTTGACAGCATTCATGTTTTCACTAAGGTTTAATGGGTATTCATATTTTTCAAGAGAATACATCATTAAAGTATTCACATTATTGGAATGTGACCAACAAGATATATGGGGGATAAATGATGGTATTCACATGCTTGGTTGGCGACATTTCAAGTAATCATTTTCTTTATACTATGAGCTTGGACCGAAGTATTTTAGATAAGCCTAAAGATTGTAATGGATTATGTTAACCATAAGTTAGTATTGTTTAAGTATAGAACTTTTTTTGATATTATTTATGTGATGTTATAATGTAGTTTTAGAAAAAGGACAACCTGCAGGACGGGCGACAGCCCATCGCTTCGGACAAGGCTGTGGGAATCGAACCCACAACAGAAGTGTGACTGGCCTTTATCGCCTACCACTGACCTACAGGAAGTCCCTGTTTAGTAGAAAACTAGTTTTATTATATTAAGCAGTATGATATGTGAAGTATAAGTTCATTTTAGGAACCATATATGATTAATCTCACTATAGATCGACTTATGTATATAATTTTTGCTAACCTTTTGTTTGAGACAGATGGAATGACCCGTAATTCTATCACATGATCTGCTAACACTTCACGAATAACAAATTCAACTTCATTTATTTAAGAGATGAAGTGGAAATTGTTCAAGGCACGAACAACAGTGAGATTGTACCAAAATAAAGTAAGTATTTATTGTAATTCAAATTTTCAACTTTAGGGAAATGATCTTGAAAACCAAAAATGTTGTCCTAGTGCCATTATATCCGATGAATCAGATGATACCCTAGATCATCACAAATTTATGGCTTTGTGATTGCTAGCTTTTCCATAGCCATGTTCTCTACCACTCTCCATCAGAACATGATGGTTAGATTTCTCTTCCATATCCATATTTTTACCTATGTGGAAACCTAGTGATTAGTTTATTTGGGTAACCGTTACGTTTCATACTTTTGTTTTTTAAAGATAAGTTTGGGTATTCCTTTTTACGATGTGGGTTTCTATCAAAGAAACTTTCAAATAGTAAACCATTTATAACCCCGACGAATTTCGAGGCTGAAATTCATTTTAAGGGGGGTAGAATGTAACACCCCGAGATTTTATGAAAAATATTATTTTAATTTCATTAATGTCTTATGTTGTATTCTACACCAAGATTACCTTGCGCTATACGCAACACCGTATTAGCTTGCAGTATACGCAACACTATTCTTGGACCGTGTTACACACAATTTTGATAATAGTTATTCTACGCAACATTGAGTATATATATATATATATATATTAAATGTATAAATGAAATATGGTTGGATTCTGTTATACGAAACAATGAAGGATTCTTTCACAACACGCAACCCTGACTTGGCTTGCATTACACGCAATCGCGACCTTCCTCGATAGCGTGTGTTATACACAATACCGGGTTTTAACAAACAATGTTATATTATTATAATATTGTCATGAACTAGCCGTTATGAATAGTATTAAATAAATTTTGAATTTTATAACATTATTATTCATCTTACACATTTCTAGAACATGGTATAAGAACAAAATAAATTTTTCGGGTAAAATAAGTATTTTTCAAAAAAATGCACTTTTGCCGCCTTTTGATGGCGCACCCACTTTAAATCTATTTTTTTGACATGTTTATAAGTTCAATTTGACAAAATAAAATTCTTCTTTGGAATCAAGAAATAAAAATTTACTTTGGATAAATTTTTCATATTATTCTGGTAACTTTCACATTTTAATGAATAGTAAAAACACGCTATATTTTAATTAAAAACAACTTTTTTCATCGTAATATCTTATGTGGTTAAATTATAATATTGAATGGTTTTAAAGTATAAATAGAATATATTTTTACCATTTAATATAATTTATGTCATTAGCATTGATTTTACCTTGAATTCGTAGGTTAAATCAATTCAACCTTTTGCAATGTTTTAAACAAAAACCCGTTTTTATTCGACAACGGGATTAATTTTAATTTAATTTCTGCAACTTCTGTGTATGGAATTTTAAAAAATAGATCCCATATTTGGAATCAGTGGGTCCAAATTATGTTAATAAGCTACTTTTTATTTTTGGGAATTATGAATAGTAACTACGGTAAATTTTATTTACCATAGTTAAAGGTAAATCGGGTAATTAAGGGTAAATATAATATTTTAAAATTACCCTAACAAATTCCAAAATCCTATTTGATGACTAAAAGTCGACCCATATCACCTAAGGGTCGTATTAGAATCATTTAATGAACATTTGTCCATGAAAATAACTTAATTATTATTAAAACCAAAGAAAGTGACAACATGTCACTCTCTTAAATTTTATAAGTATATTAATTTTAATTTAGTGATAAACTTCATGAAACTTAGAACATGAATAGTATACAGAAAGCTAATGAAATTATCTACATCATATAAATTTATTTATAATTTTTAGGGATTAAATAATTATCATTAATTATGACACAATAGTGATGCAGAAATTGTTTATCTAGTGAAAAATCAAGAATAATGTTGTTTTTAAACTAATAGTGACCATAAAATGCACAAATACCTAACCAAAACTTATTGGACATGTAAATGTAAACCATAATCATCCAATGGTCGAATAGTTGACCATTTGGAGCCTTATAAAAGCTATTATGACACTTATATTATTTTATTTTAAATGATGCCAAAGTTGTCACCTTCATAATTTAATAAATATAACAATTTAAATATTGTGATTTTAAGATGATAAATTCTAGTAAAAGTATTATTGTGAAAGGTAATATATTTATCTTCATCATAGAATTTTATTTTAAATTTGTATACAACAAATAAGTATATTAAATAATTATACAAAAATGATGTAGTAATTATTTTATTAAGAGATAAACCAAATAAATGGTTTTAAAAATAATAAAATAAATATTATATGAACTATTTAATGTGATACACTAATTTTATAGACACATATGACCTTTTATTAATATATTAAAGCTTTTAGTTTGAACATATCTTCTGTATATATTTTATTTAAATTCAAATAAATGAATAGTGTCAAAATTGACACTATTGTTATTTTACAAAAATAACATATTAAAAAATTGTTTAAAAATCACAAAAATATTTAAAAATTATAAATTTATATTTACATGGTCTATAATGTTATAAAGTAAACAATTATGGAAAATTCACAACAAATAAGTAATTATTTGTTATAATATAAAATTTAGAATTTTATTACCACAAATAAACTTAAATAGATTAAATAAGGATAAATCAAAATGATAAGGTTTAAAATAAGATCCAAACATGTCTAAATTTGATTGGTTGATGAGATTACAACCCTATATCATCTAATCTTCGAATATGAGTCATTTTTGGAGGTTTTTAAGTGGGTCTAGATTTATTATAAATTAATATTTTTAAGAGTTCCTAAGGTGCCCCTCTCCCCCCTTATAAAAGGGCACCTCTTCCCCCTCCTCCTCACACCAAATTGAGCACTCAAGCTCGGCCAACCCCTGCCAAAATCCCTTCTCCACTTCCCTAGAATAGTCCTAGAGGTCCTGGTCTTCTTCAAAGACCAACCTTAGTTCCCTAAGTGAAGGATTCAAAGAAGCGTTCCAAAGAAGAGGTAATATCCATTACCGATCTTTTCAATTTCTTTCTTCTTCAACTTCTTCTTCTTTAGTTGTTTCATGATAAAGTAATAACATCAGTATTACTTACATACTGATATGTTATTATAAATATGAAACAACCCTAATTCACCTTCTATCCAACCTACGGAAAAATGAAATCACCGCGCGTGCGTACGTACGGAATACCGTCTCCACGCCGTGGTGTAATCTATTTTCCACCATCACTTTACAAGGATGGGTATAATGGTGTAATGAGTAACTATTTATGATTATTATAAAGTAATATTGATACTGAAATAATATATATATACTCCAATACAGTTCCACGATCATAGGAACGATATCATCACTCGTGCGTACGTACGGAATACTGTCTCCACGATGTGATGCGACTTGTTCTACATGATCATCATTACATAGTAATTATATAAATTGAATGAATAAGTATGATATATGTTACACTTATACCATTCTGGATATAAGGTATCTATAACCTTAAAAGAAGAATAAGAATGTATTCGGCAAAACACCCATAAGAACAAAAGGCAATAAAGACCCGAGTAACAAGTAACAATGAAATATTACTATCAAGAAGCTAAGAATATGACCATATATGATATCATATCAATATGTATGATTATGGAATAAGTAAATAACATTATTTAAACCATTATACAGGAGCTTCGGACACGTACAAAGCAAATTGGACCTAAGGTAAGGGAAATATCACAATCTCATTTTTATCCGAGATTGTTTATTCGTAAGTATTTACTGGGGTGTATTTTATCATCCAAATCCATGTTTCATCAATATGTAATATTATTTCCATCCACCTACAATTGTTTAAATCCATTTTTACCCTTCGGTGAGTTTTTAGTAATATGTATGAAAGGAATCTTTTGTCGTTTTTCGTACGAGGTACTTTTTAACTTTTCCGACAAAAGTACGAAGAATGTTTTTTTTAACTTATACGGCATGTATGGATTTTTAAAACATTATTTCCAAGAAGCTTCCTTTACAAGTTTTCAAGTTTATTTTTTTAATCAACTTCTTTTAGTTATAATTTTATGACATGTTAAGAAAAGAAAAGTGTTTTTGAAGAATAAAGGATATTTTCCTCAAGAATGGAGTTCAAGTGTTTTATCAAAATTATTTTCCATCTAAGATAATAAAGGGTTCTGTTTTTATCCCTATTATTACATTGATTTGATTATGTTGTGAAGGAATTATTTTTATGAAGTCATTTACCTTATATGATTTGTTTTATGATGTCATGATGTTTCAAGAATCCCATTTTATTACATGGGTTATGCAATGATGTATGATTTATGATTTTGTGGCACACATAAGAATGGTATCATTATGAGATGGGTGGGGCCTATATCTCCCTCCAATGCATTGGGTAAAGATTTTATATCTCATGAGATAGACATGGCTGGAATGGTAGGTTATACCGGTTCAGTGAAACAGGACTGAAACGAGGGTTACTCGATTCAGAAAGGGACTTTGTCCACTAAGATAGTCTTGGAAATGAGTCATGACTAACAAGAAATGATTCTCTATGATTATGTGTGTATGCCACAAAGTTCCATGTTTTATGTTATGATTATTGTGATTACATTTCACTGCCAAAATTTATCCCATGTTATGAAATTATGCTCTCTTTTTGAGGTTATGATTTCCAAAATGTTATGTTCTTATGAATATAATGTGATTGATATTTCTTTTGTTTACCCTTACTGAGCATTTGAGCTCACCCTTTTATGTTTTCTTTTCCCCAGGATATATAGAAAGGTTTTAGGTAAAAAAAAGGAAGATCTTTATGGGAGATGTTGAAGATCTTTCACCACGATTAGAAGATTATAGTCCGAGTTTCCAAAGACACTAAACTATTACGGTCCTTGTGTGTGTGTTTTTGTAATGTACTAAGTATTCCGGAAAAGTAATGTAAAGTCCATGTACGTCAAGATTCGGGTCTCTACAACTAAAAATAAAAAAAATGTAGATCATGTAAAATTTGATAAAAATGTTGAGGATGGAACTTTCATGGGTTATTTACCCAACATAAGAATTTACAAATGATGGAATAAACTTATACAAAAGTTTGTCGATTTCTATAATGAAAAAGTTATTGAAAATTGATATTTATTAAAAAAGGATGTTAAAAATATTGAAGAAGAAAAATCAACGATTTCCAAAAAAATTGAAAGTGATCCATAACATTTATATAAAGATTTAGAAGAATCAGGTTATGAGTAAAGTAAATTTCGAAAAGAAACTTTGAAATTTACTAGTTTATAGAAATTGGTTAAATTTGAAAATATACTTAGAAATAAAAAAATCTATGATTCTGACTTGAAGAAGGTAGATATTATAAAATTAGAAAAAGAAAAATTCAAAAATTGACCAATAATAAGTTTATGAAGTATTAAATGTAACATCCTTAGTTTTTAAAAACTAAATACTATATTTGATAGCATACTAGATACACCACATCAAACTTAAAAAAATACTATTATTTAAAGGTTACCATTAAACTATATTTTTTCCTGGTGGGAACGAATAGTATTAACTGAATTAAGAAAATATGGCTTACACATGTATATATAGTTATTTATTTGGAGACAATTTAATTATAAATGAATGTAAAATAATTTCAAAATAAAAGGAAATGTTTTTCTAAAAAACTATTTAAATACGAACAATTGTGTTTTATACTAATAAATATTAAAATCACCCTTGTTGGATTATATGAATTTAATATATCTATAATATATTAAATATAATTTTTAAAATTAATATTATGTGATTTATAGACTTAATATAAGAACAAATTCATTTTTTAAGATAAAATAGGTAGTTGTCTAAAAAGGCATATTTTTCTCCTTTTCATGGAGCACCAGATTTAAATATATTTATTTGACTCTTTTATAAATTATATTTGACCAAATAAACTCATTATTTTAAATTAGAGTATAAATATTTACTTTGGTTTATTTTTTTTGGAATTTTTTTGATAAGTATTATTTGTTAATGAATAATGAAAAATTGTGAATATTATTTGAAAATTTTATTTTTATATAATATATTTATATAGATAAATTATGTTTTTAAATTTTTTTTAAAGAAATATTAGTTCAATTATATGTCAATAATTTTAATTCAGGTCATTGTAATAGATTTTACACTGAAATTAGATATAAAAACATTTCATGCTTTTGAATATTTCACTTCAAGAACCCATTTTTTCATTTTGACTAATGGATTAATTTTAAATATAAATTTTCCAATTATGTTAATTGAAATTGTAAAAATGGATTCCATTGTTTGTATCAAAAGTTTAAAATTAGGTTTTATGGTTAATTTCATTTTTATGTATAAAACAGATACTATGTTAAAAAAATTTATTTACCGCAATAGAGGTAAAAAATGAAATGTGATTAAGTTAAAAGTGGTAAAAGATTAAAAAACATAAAAAATAGATCATTTAAAGGTTTTTTGGCTTTTTTCTTGACCCCATAAAACCTACATAATTTTAATATATATCCAAATATTATGAATTTAATGACACCTCAAAATGGTTGACTTTAAATATAAAATATTCACTATCTAATCAATTAAACCCACCTCTCCTCAAGTATAAATACCACCACTCACCACCCCATTTCAACCCTAAAATCTTTCTATCTCCAAATATCTCTGACCAATACTCCCATACTCACTATAAAAATTTCTAAGTGATTATGACCTTACCAAAATACGTAATCCGAGGTCCTAAGGGTCTCTAATGGATGTGATATTTAAGAGGTAATTTTCCTAAAGCACGTTTCTTAATTTTTTTTCTTTTTCTACATTCTTCTCACCTCCTTCATTCATCAATGGTTGATAACTATAGAATAATGTATATAATTCAATGTTTTGTTTCTAATGAAATATATCATATCCATCTCATTTCTCATCTCCTTTTATTCAAAGAAATGAAATTATTGTCCAAGTTATGTCACATAATCGCCTCTATGAATAATGTTTGGTTGTTTTTTCATTACTTCCTTCACGTATAGCCTTAAAATTATTTTTATGGTTAAATAATATTTTAATATTTTTAGTATAACCTATTTAGTATTATTTAACATATATATAATCATAATAGTAAATAAAATGAAACTAGTTCAAGGTGTTCAGGAACCGCAGAAAATAAACTAAATGTTTATCATTGACATTTCATCTAATGAATCATCCTCATGTACGAAATAAAAATGATATATGGGAAGATTTATACTTCTAGAAGTAAATTAATACCATTTAATTCCACTTATAGATATTTAATCTAATTTTTACAATAACATCCATAATTTTAAACAAATGAATCGATCACGAATCTATGAAACAAACACACCTAAAAATATAAAAATAATGAAATATAATTAATGAAAAAGTCATAAAATGATATAAAATCTTCATATAAGGTACTATAAATATGAATTTAGTTCTGGAATGAGTTAATAACATTCTTTAAACCATTATATAGGAGTCTTGAACACGTTTGAAGGAAATCGAACACGTGGTAAGGGATTTTTTTAACACAATTTACATTCTTTGGATTAAACTTCTACTTCTTCATTATGTCGTGGTAATATTGTGTGAGAAATTAGTTTTGGTTATATTATATTTTTTTCTACTTTTTTAGGTGAATACACATAATTGTTCATTTTTCTTAACAAAATGATCTTTTAAGGGACTCTATAACTAAAACAATATTTTAAATGTTTTAAAGATGTATTATTCTAAATATATCTCAATCATGTATATATTTTAAAAATGGTTTTATGGATTTATTTATATGGACATGAGTTTTTTAAAATGTTAATTTATTTATAAAGTTTCAATGTGGTATGGGACACATTGATACAATAATATTTTGTTTTAATTGGGTTTTAAAAATGATTTTACTATTTCAGGGTCATGGAATGATTTTTTAACTTATATGACATGAGCGATTTATAACACTTTTCATAAATATTTATTAATTTAATTTTTATTTATAAGTTATAATAAATCATTTAGAGGAAAATATTTTCACTATTATGTGCCTTATTTTTATATTTTAAAATGATTTTATAAGAAAAGGGTAATTTGACATCTGAAAGTTTTTTGCTTATGGGTTTAAAAGAGTTTTCAAGGGTTTTATGCATGAATTAGTCCTTTGAAATTATAAAAAATGGTTTGAGCCCCATTATAGCTCATGGGTTTTCCCAATATAGCCTATACGAAGGGTTGATCCCTATTATAGCTCATGAAAGATGGGTGTTCGAGATATAACTTATACAAAGGGTGTGCCCCATTATAAATCTCTAATGTATTAGGTTCTCCAAAGGTGGAAGTCGTCCATATAGTTATCCCAATTTTAAGGGTGAATGTAATAGTGATACGGTAATGATTTTCCAAGGAACCAATATGATTTTTATATACAAGAAAATGAGATTTTAAGAAAATGGTTTTAAATGGTTTTCTTGTTTTCGATAGACTAACAATTCTATTTATTTATGTCCCTTACTGATTTTTTTATTCTCATCCCACGTTTTTAAAAAAATTTCTAAGGGATTAAAGATTGTTAAGGACAAATAATATGTTGTGATGAAATTATTGAATATAGATCTTGAAAAAAGTTATGTTTTATTTTTAAAGGGTTCACCTTTTGGTGAAAAAATTGATACTGAGTATAAGTATCCACTTGTAATATATGGATATACTATGTAATATTTATTCATAATTCTCTAAAACTATATATATTAAAGATATTTGGAAATGAAAGAAAATAAATTCTAGTAAAAAATTGCTATAATAAGTCATATTTAAGGTCGTGTTCTTATAGTTGGTCTCAGAGCAGGGTTTGGAAAACATTAGAGATTAGGATGTTTTGTTAAGAGTTAGGGATTTCATAATGAGTTTATAATTTTATTGTTTACCATAAGTTTAATGTCTTATAAACCCCTTTTTAGGATTTATTTTATGAAATTTTGTGGTAACTAAGGGTGTTTTTGGAGAAATTCATTTTTGAGGTAATTATGGGTTATTAATTTTTGAGAATAAAAATTATAGTTATGAGATAAACATTGAGGTTAATACATTTTATGGTTATTTTTGAGGATTTTACCATATTTTTAGAGTTTTATATTCATTATATAGTTTTTATAAAAGTAAATCCTATTGGAAGGGTGACAACCCGTCGTGTCTGGAAAGACCACGAGTTCTAAAACCATAATTGAAGGGCGATAAGGCTAAATCTCATACCACTAGCCTTCATGAAGTCCCTATTAGTATGAATTTTTATTTTTAAAATGATTTTATGGATTAAGATTAATGATATTTTGGGGAAATATCATTTATCAAATAGATAACCAAAGTATTGGAAAATGGTTTGGCTATTAATTTATTAATTTTATTTTGGAATACATTCACTATTTTTCGAAACCTATATGATCAGGTTGATTAGAATACTATGAGATATAATTTTTAGTAAATAATATATGATTTTATTGTGGACTTATGGTAATTCATGTTATTTTTGGAAATGAATAACCAATCTTAAAGAAAATGTGATTAGGTTAATTACTTTTTGGTCTGAGCCCTTGAGAGGTATTGATGTCATTGGGTGATAAATGTTAAAATTTATCTTGGAAAATTATGTTGTCAAATCCTTTTAAAGTTTGGGTTTTAATATTAGTTTGGGGTATTTTGATGAATTTTATGGAAAATTATTTTTCAATTGGTCAATACTGAACTTTTGGTATTACTATTGAATTTTGAAGATTAAAAGTAGCTTTTCATCATAAAATGGAAGATTATTTATGGAGAATTATCTTATATTATACTAATCATTTTGGTTTTATTTATTTTTTCAAGACATGATAAATATATAAATAATTTTTTTTGATTATTTGATTCTATATAAGTTGTTCATGGTGCATTAGGCATGAACAATTAATCGTAAATACTCATCATTTGGAGAAAAAATGACTTGGTAGTAGAATTTGATTAACATATTAAACTCTACATGCCATGTAATTATTCTTCATTATTTTATTAGTCTAGGTAGTAAAATAATTCATCAAATGAATGAAAATGATATTGACACAAAAATGTTATATGATTACGTTTCTTACTATTGAATCAATGAAATTTTAACCAATTACACATTTAAGGTTTTATGATTGTTAACATTATATTGACCATGTTTTCTATCACTCTCCAATAGAAAATAATGGTTATATTTGTCTTCCATGTTAATTTATTCCAATATGTAACCCTAGTATGTCATATCTCTGGTGACCATTTTACTTCCATTTAATTCTTTTAAAGTGTAAGTTTTATTAATAATTTTCTAATGTGGTTTTTAAATAAATGTAGTTTAAAAATTCAAACCCCTAATTTTCAATACCTAATTAACAATTATGAGGATGTTGTTTACCAAAGGGAGAGAATGTAACATCCTGATTTTTTAAAATTTAAATACTCTCTTCGATAGCGTACACGATATGCCACATCAAAATTAAATGATAAAATAAATATTATTATTTAAATATTTACATTAAACTAGCTGTTAGAATGGTGGGAGATGAGTAGTATAAACTTAATTATGAAAATATGGTTTAAACATGTATATATAGTTAATTCATTGGTGGCCAATAAATTATCAATGAATGTAAAACCCTTTTTAAAATAAAAGGGAATTTTTTTTCTAAAAAACTATTTAAATATCAACAATTTTTTATACAAATACATTTTAAAATAACCTTTTTGGATTATGTGAATGTAATGTATGTATAATATATTCAATATAATGTTTTAAATTCATCTTACATGATTTATATACTTGATTTAAGAACAAATTCATTTTTAAGGATAAAAGAGGTATTTTTCTAAAAAGGCACATTTGCCACCTTCTGATGGCTGGCCTGATTTAAATTTAGTTTTTGAAACATTTATAAATATATTTGAAAAAATAAAATTATTCTTTTAATGAATATTATCATTATTTACTTTGGATTAGTTTTTGTTATTTTTTCAATTTGTTTTATTTCTTGATGAATATTGAAAAATAGTGAATTTTAATTAAAAAATTAATTTTTATATAATTTATTTACATAGATAAAATATTGTCTAAATAGTTTTTAAAGTATAATTAGTTCAATTATACATAAATAATAACAATTTAGGTCATTGGAATCAATTTGACATTGAAATTAGATATAAAAACATTTCAATCTTTTGAATGTTTCACTTTAAAAAAATGCTTTTTCATTTTGTGTGTGGGATTCATTTTAAATATATTTTTTCAAAGTATATGTATTTAATTATGAAAAATGGATTCAATTTTTAGAATCAAAAGTCTAAAATTAGATTTTATGTTTAATTTAATTTTTAGTTATAAAAAATTTACCATGTGAAAAAAATTATTTACCATGGTATAGGTAAAAAATGAAACATGTTAAAGTAAAAAGGGGTAAATGATTAAAATAACTAAAAAACTAAAACATTTAAAACTTTTATGAGTTTTTATTTAACCTTTAAATCCTAGAAAATATTAATATCAAGCTGAATTTGTTTAATTTAATTCCACCTTAAAATTATTGTCTTTAAATATAATTTTTTTGTTATTTAATGACTTAAAACCACCTCTCATCAAGTATAAATACCACCCTCAGTGCCACATTTCGACCAAAAAACCCTTTTAACTCAAAAATTATATTATCAAACCCATACGTTTATTAGGATCCCTCACCCAATTTTTCATTTACTCCCCAAAACCTCCCTCAACCCATGGCCTCTCTCCACTATCCTCCCATCCCCGACCTCGACCTCCTGCACCGGTCTCCACCTCCTGGCCGCTACCTCCCTCCCTCCACTTTCTTGCCTCAGCCTCTGCGTCTGAATCTACCAATGCATCCACATTCACCTCTGCCAACATAGCCACCTCCTCCTCCTCTTGGCCTCTGCCTCCTATCCTCCACCTCATGGCCTCAAAAGGTATTCCTATTATCATAACATATTCATTTATTTCATTTCTTTTAATCCTGTTTTATGAATTAAAATTTTTTAGGTGAATCCCAACTGATCCTGGTGGAATTCCACTCAAGTCAAGGGTCTATCTATTATATTATATAAACGATGATTTTTTGTGTATCATGCAGACCTTTTTTATCTATTTTCATGGAAGGTGCCCAGGTTATGTTGTGTGCCAGGGTTTTTGAGATTTTAGGCTGAAATTCTGGGATACACTATTATAGTTATTTTGTACTTTAGGCTTATAGAATTTTGGTTTAATTTTTAAGAAATATATTGCATTGGTTTATCTTAGGTATTAGTTATTACTTGGTTGTAGTTATTATACAATTGAGATTATTTACTGATAGAATTTGGTTTGTTAATTTTTAGTTGATTCTTGAAGGTTTTTTAGATTGTGAAATCTCACCTGTGGTCTTGGTATGTGATCTTGAAATTTTTGAAGAAAAATGCATAGGAAACATTATGACTCACTGGGATGAGGTAGGTGATTGTTTCATACTATTAATTTATCTTGATAATGGTATGCATATGATATTATATATATGTCGAAGGGTGAAGTTGATAGTTAAAAAACCTCAATAGTGATTGATATTCATATTTAGTAATTAATAATACATTTGGTGTTATCTAAAATAGAGTATTTTTTGCGACAAAATTACCATGATTTTATGGAGATCTTTAGTTTAAAATGACTTTTTGGGTGATATTATAGGATTGATTATGAAAATATTTATAAAAATAGTGATTTAAATGAGAAACTTATTAAATTTCATAATTCTGGAATAAGAATATATTATAATTATGTCTTTTATAAATTGTATTTTAACTGAATGGTTTTGAAACAATATGTAGTTCTTAGGGGAGAATTGTATTATGGAAATTGGTTCTCATTTTATTTGACATCATATTTAAAATGGTTCTGAAAAATTGTTTAGGTGAAAATGAAGAGGGAGAATTATGATTATGGGATTTGTTGATGATAATGGCTTATGAAAATGAATGTTATAGAAATTTGGAGAAAAAATGGATATTTATTTTCTAAAAATGGATTTTCACTAGGTCTATTCATGGACTATTTGGGGTTAAAATAAATAGGATATGAATTTTAAAGTATTTATAAAAAAGGTGAAAGAATTGTATTTTAAGAAAATGATAATGGGGAATATTTTTCAAATATTTTCTACTCTAATTAACCACATATAAATTATTTATTGTTTTAAATATATACTTATGTGACCTCAATTTATTAAGGGAATCCTTCTATGAATTCAATGGATTGGAGAAAATGCATGATATTATGAAAGAGTTAATCTTAAAACTTCTCTTAGGTGATGTGTTTCAATGAATTGGCTATTTTATCTCCAATATTCATTATATGCAAGTGTTTATCTTTATTAAAATAGATTATTTTAGAATATATATTCATTTTTAAAATACTAAATGCATTATAAATATTTTAATTAATATATAATTGATCACATGGGAATAATTCATTATTGTCACAAGGGAATCAACTTTTCTCATTTAAACATGAATAAACTATAAGTAAATGATGTAAACATAACTTCACGTTAAGAGTGTGATTTGGTGGCAATGCAGTGGTTGGATCGATTATGCGAGAGGATATAAATTGACCTAAAAAAACTAATGTTTTAGGTTTTAACATTATGTTTTGGTTTCTGATAATTAAAATGGTTTTCATATGGTTTAAAGTGACTGATGTTTTATTTAAAAAACATATTTTTTAATTGGATCTCTTTGAAAAACATTCCTAATTTACTTCCTTTTTTTCATTTAGATGTTTTATTAAAATGGTTTTGTAAATTAACTCACCCCTTTTCCTTATTTATCCTTTATTTTTTATCTTCTAAACCAATGTATTATAAAATATGAGTTGTAACACTTTATTAAAATAGTGATTAATGAAGTTGGTTTCCAAATTTTCTTTTTATGTTATGGGAACTTATAACATAAAAAATAATTTACTTACGTGTTCTATAGGAGATACATTTATCCTAAAAGATGATGTATTAAATTAATGAGGTGGTGATTTAAAATATATTAGTCTAGATTATCATTTATGACCAAACAATTTTTGATAAATAATACATTATAACCTTGTACTTCTTATTTTTGGAAATGTTTTGATATTTTATTCTAAACATGATAACCAGTCTGTAGTTTTTACCTCATTTGTGTTGTATATAAAATGTGTTATATTTTAGTTCCTAACATTACTATAACTTCATATGATATCCACCTAGTATGTCTTAAGGATTTAAAATGGAATACCCATTCTTCATTTGGATTGAGATTATCATCTTTGATTGTAGTATTTTTATATTTTATTTATGGATAGTTTAATAGAATTTTCATGTTTACACATCATGGTTTTTATTATCATACTAGAATGGTGTTATAATAGTTCATATTGAGCATATTAAATATTAATTACTTTTATTGAATGTTTATTTACTTTATCATGGACCCAGTATATTGTTTTCCCATAGTATACCTTTATAGCTTTCATATAGAACAATTCTATTGGTATAATGTGATGAATTTTTATTATTTTATATAGAGAACATTGTGTGGGTTTTTCATTAGGTTGATTCTCGATGTTTAGGTCTCTTGGGACCCATTGAGCCCGGTTTTATCTACTTCTATCACGGGGAGTGGGTTCTCCATGGGTTTCATGTATGTTTTGTCCAGTTTCAATTCATTTCTTTTTATTTAATTTAGGGGTTTTAGGGGTTTTTAATTTTTGGTGCTTTTGTAGAGTATTTTGGACCTCATTGTAATCAAATTGAGTTGATTTGAACCCAAATAAATGAAATTGTCCCAGATAATATAAATAAAAATATGATAAAATGAATCTAATAAATGTCCCAAACAAACATCTATCGAACAAAACGGAACTAAGATAAAACTTGATCCAAACTAATTATATACCATTAATCAGAAGAGTAATTGTAAATTAATAGGAATATACTATTTTACAATATCATATAGAAACTAGGATATGTCCCCCCTTTCTTATAGGAACTATGTTGGAACCATGGGGAATTGTGGTTCTTATATGTTGGGTGGTGACTTGTTCAATCACAGGATATACGTATGTTATAGTTTAGTTTTTATTTTATTTTCATTATCTCATCAGAAACAAAGGCATTTTACCACTTTATACAGATGGAGGGTAGTTATATTCTACAAAGAGGGCTAGAATGGCACTGGAGGCAGCTACACATTTTTCTTTGTATGAGATGAAGATCGGGGTAGTTGAGGGATTAATAGTGTGTTTCATTTTTGTCAGATTTTATACTAGGTTGCTTCTATTTATTTTCTTTTCCTTTGGCATGGATTTCCAACATATGGTTGGGTCATTATTAAATATTTTATATTTTCTATGAATTTTTTATTAATTTTTGGTTGGAGAAAATGTTCCTAAGTGGTGATTCCCAAACTAAAGCTCATGATATATTCCAATAGAAAAATGACCTTGAATGATCAAATCAACAGAAAAATTTATGGTCTAAACAACTAAACTAAAAAAAATTAATGGGGATAAAAATAAAAAATACCTCCAAAAAAAGACATTCAATAACAATCTACTTTTACACAAGATCATTATGGTGGAGGGGGATCACATCAAACAACATGAGACATAGACCCTTATGTGGTAATTTCCCTAAAATCCCACCATGTTGTCCCTTAAAAAGGGACAATAAAATAATTACTAATTCAATTATGGTTTTATAAAATACACATTTTGAATACCATGGAACCATTAAAATTGATCTTCTTTCATCTAAAACCAAATGGAAATCATTGCACAATTCAAAGCATAGAACCTTACATGAATTGGTTATTTTAAAAACTATCCAAAACTAATTTTAAAACAAATAACACTTGTTTTATAACCAAAAAACGATTAAGTATATCATAATAAGTAAAAAACTTCTCTTTTTGAAACTATTTTCAAATCCATTAGAATTTTGAAATACAGTCAACTAGGGTAAAATCCCAAACACACTAAAAAATTCAATTTGGAAATACCCAGTCTCCATTAATATAACACAATAAAAACAAACTATTTTTATTTTAGAGTAAGGACAGATCAAAAAAACATAGGGGGTATATTTTAATATAGGCCCATTTAATCACCAATAAAATACTCAATAGTCCTAGGGAGGAGAGAACCAAAACTATCTAACTCCTTGAATGGAGCCTCTTGAGAATCCTTTGAAGATAAAAAATAATCTACTCAGTTTCCTTCACATCATTTATGTAATAGATCAATATATGGGGCGAGAAAGGAATTTTTCATTGTAGATGTGTAATTTCCCATGGTATAGAACATAAACCTTTTAGGGAGCTCAATATAATCCTTGAATACATCTCAATATCCTCCAATGAAATTTGTTTATAATAACAAATTTGAGGACTGGTAAAAATGGCCTTTGCCTCCGCCCTGAGATAATTAACATCCCCATAAAAATAACTAATATCAAGAATAATCAATCCTATGTTGTCATTAACAATACCACTCTCCGTATATTACCTTATTTGCATGAACCGTCAATATTTAGTTTAAGGTAAGGAAGATTCGAACTCACCCAATGACTCACCACCTGAGGTATGAAGATACTTGTGGAGTGCCTGGTAGACCTTAAATTCCTAAGATATTGAGAATCATCCCACTGGTTCTGAATAATAACCAAGTACATCACCAAATACATAGTTCTGACCACTACTATCATTATCAAGGGATAGATATTATGCCAGTATTAGTTCCTTGCTTCCTAGGTACTCCAGAAACCCATATCAAGCATGAGTGAATGAGCCATAACCTCTTATTTATTATTATTATTTCCAGAGAACCACTACTGAAGGAACTCCTTAATGGACATAATAAATGAGTTATATCCAAAGAAGTCCCCCAAAACTCTCCACACATTTCATTCTCATTCAATTTGAAAGAAAATATGTAAAATAGATTCCTCATTCTGAGACTTGTATCAAGAGAATTTTGAAGCCAAGTGAATCCCAATATGTTGGACTGACAAGTTAGTGGGAAGATAGTGATTATGAATCCTCCATAATAGAACGACAAGTTTTGTTGGGATTTTTTTTCACCAAATAACTCCTCCCCACCTGTCACTCGCCTATTGTAACATTGTCACCTTCCCATAAGCCTTTACTGTAAAGGTACCCAAAGTTGTTCCTATGAAAATACAAGGACTCATCTATATTAATATCCTCAAAGAATTTCCTCTGAGAGGGATTAATAATAGTATGGATAAATGAGCGGTAAGAACTAGCCTATTTTAAGTAAATATTAGGAACCAATCCCCTTGGAAAGCTCATGGTCTCTCATGTCCAGTTACAATTCTAGAAATTAAGACCTCCCTATCCAAGGGGTTGTAAAGGGGTTTGTGAAATGGGATGTGAAGAGGGTAGGAAGGGGCTATAGGGGGGGTGGATGGGGGGGGGGTGGAGGGGGCTATGAAAGGGGACCGTAACGGGGGTTGTGAAGGGGGCTGGAAGGGTCTCTGAAGAGACTACAGGGGGGATATGAAGGGGCTGTAGGGGTCTATAATGAGGCTATAGGGTGGGATATGAAGGTGGGTGGAGGGGCTTTGAAGATGGAATAAGACCTATACCCAAGGTTTGGAGAACCATTGGTATATTTTCTATGGTGTTTTAAGTTATACAGTTATACCCATGGTCAGCCAAACTTTGGGTAATGATGTGTATGTGTGGTTTTGTTTAAACTGTGGGTATAGAATTATTTATAGGACCTATACCAATAGTTATTTAGAATCTGTGGGTATAGGTATATACCTATGCCTATATATCCCACAGTTAATTAAATCGTGGGTATAGCCTATACCCATGGTTTGAGGGGCTATACCCATGATTCAAACTATGGGTATAGGTTTGTTTTCTTGTAGTGATATTTTATAAGTTAAATCACATGATTTGAAAATATGAGAAAGAGTCACCCATATCAAATAGAGAATCTCTAAGGAAGAAGAAACATAAATGGTACCTCTCATAGTTGCATGACCCATATCAACTTCTACTAGAAACTACTCAACATTGTGAATCTATATAATTTCAGAGGCCTATGTATGAAACCCTAGAGTCTTTAAAGCATATGACTACACCATAGTTCCTATAGGAATTAAAGATATTATATTAGAGAGAGGAATAGATAGAGCTCAAAAAAACATCTGAAATTGGCCATGATGCCCACATGTGTTGCAAACCTTTGTAGGCATGGGTAAATAGCATTTAGTGTGTCCTGTTTTGGCACACTGAACACATATCAATCCATTTTCCACTGATAATGGGTAAGGAAGATAACTATGTGATTCAAAACCACTTTTCCCCTATAAAAATCAATTTTTTTACTTTTACCCTTAAAATAACTTTTGGAGCTACCAGCTGATGAAATAAAAATTCTTATCAATCCTATATTATCTACTTGGTGAATATCTATGATCAAGACCCTATAAAACAATTAATCATTAGTGGTGAGAATCAACAGAAAGACCTAATAGAACATATTAGACTAAATATCCATTTGAAATATCTGAGCCTTAATATTCTCAATAGAAACCACCTTAGAATAAAACATTGGGAGATTAGTGAAATTATTAGTGTACTTTATCACCGAATAATCTTATTTTTCAATCTTTAGAAACTCTATTTATTTTTACATGTTTATATATTCTTGGTATAACTTCTTGTAAAAAATGGCATTTAATTCATTCCAACATGAGACCTCATGCTTCTTCAACATGGAAGATTGAGCACCACCACATTTTAAATAGACCATGTATCTTAAAGATGATGCATGTTACCTTGACTGAGTAAGTAGTCTCATGAAATTAAAAAATATTCTTGACATTTAAAAATTGATCATTTACCTCTCAATGGCCATTCATCCCTTTGAAGGATGATGACTTCAGGAAATTTTTTTTTGACTAAGTGTCATGTTCTCATCCCTTTGAGGTTCTTCCTTGCTAACTTGAATAAGGATAGGTGCCAAACCTTGGTCTATAGTTCAGAACATGTGCCCCAACACTTTGACCAATTTATGATCAACTAGAGGGTTTCCAGATCATGGTTCATTGAAAAAACCATCTGGAGGAATCCCTAGAAGTCTTTTAGGAGGAATGATACTACAAATCAAAAGATGGAGAGGTATTATAATATATGACCCAAGAATGAATTCTAGTTTATATTATCATGAAAAAATATAAATACCAAAAAAATAGAAGAATAAGGATTAGGATTAAAGTACTTAAAATCCAGAAAGATGAAATTCCGAAAAACCCGTGGAAATTCAAGGCTCATCAGGATGATATTTGGTTGGACACTTACTCAAAACACAACCCTTATCTTCCCACACTTCTATTTCCTAATAACCAAGGCGTCGTAATGATTTATATAAAATAAATCCTTACAATTGACACCAATTTTTCATGAACCAACCAAGATTACCCAAACAATCCATTACCTGAATGGGTTCAGACATGGTTTGATGGGTGTTTCTAATCCCCACGAGTTAGTTACAAGTCCTTGGGAATCACGAACTGCATTTGGGAATGACTTAATCAGAAATAACTTGAATAAGTTTGATTAATAAATAGAATATACCCATATGAAAAAAATCAATGCAACAACAAATAGGTACAATCATCAATAAAAAATATCCAATACATTGAAAAAATCCAATGTACTAAAAATCTACAAAACTGAACTCCATGTGACATGATATCATCTGTAGACTCTCAAAACCAACTAATGAAAATACTCTTTTTCCTCCCACTAAATCATTTCCCTTACCCACATAAGATATAAAAAGAACCACATACACCCAAAGGTGTATGTTGAGAGGGAGCAAAAGAACACAATAGGATCCCACAAAGTGTTTCATAAGTAAATTTCTTAAAATAAACCAATTTTAATCAAATAAATCATTACAATTCATGTGATAAGGTTTTTTATAAATCATGTAATAAACAAAACCTTTCATAAAATATTAAATATTGATAAGACATAGGTTTCCCAAGAATTTCAATACACACTGTTGAGCCCAGATCAGTGTTAGATCACTGATGTGGGGGGGGGGTGAATCATTTTTCCTTTACTTTTTACAATTTGTTACTTTTGTATTTTATCCTTTGTGGATGGTAAAATCCTTCATCCAATGTTCTTGAGTTATTATACTCTCCTTGAATAACTCTATAATAAGAGGCACATACTATCTGTATTTTTACATGGTTTGGTAATAAGACCCACACCTTACCATGTTGGCTAGATTTTCCAAAATGGATTCCCACTAGTGAATCAATGTGATTACTATTTTATAAAATCCCCCAAAATTCCTAACACAAAAAACTAATGTAATTCCTGATCAAAATTGATTATAATGTGTAATATTCCAGTGGGATATTTAGACTCAAATCCGACCAGTGTTCTTTATAATGACTCCCACTAATTTATCTATATCTCAAAAATATCTGTTATTTTATACTGGAATCCCACTAGTTCTTTAATGATATTGAAGGTAGATCTACTCTAGTATTATTCTCCAATCTTCCTCTACAATATTTTTGGATCACACTTCCTTATGTAATCTCTCAAGAACATCAATACATCTGGTATTGAGACTTCTCTTCAAATTATCAGGTTTATATGATAACCTTTTTAAAGAATTACATGAATTTCAAATCTTTCTCTCTTCGATAAATAGATTTTATTGGGATTTAAAAAAATATTCCAATAATGTGTTGAGATTTATCATCACATATAGACTAATATTTATACAAAAATGTGATGTATAAGATCTCAATTATTTAATGATTAAAATTCCTTCGATTAAACCCTCATTTATATGTGTTTATAAATAAATAAATTTTCTATTTAATCCCTCAAATAATGACACCCAGGGGTGGGTATTATAGTTTAATTATTATTTTAAACACCCCAAGACCGTGGGTATTATATTTATCATATCACAAGAAAATAACTAAATGAGTATTTATTTCATCCATCTCATTTTAAATACCCGTATTGGGTATTTCATTTCTCATATTCATGTGTTGTATATTTAGAAACACCTGAGGAGTTTGGGTATACCCTTATTATTCTTCACATGGATATTAGAACACCACATCACACACTATATCAATTCATCTTAAAATACTTGAGGGGTTTGTATTTCCTATTTTTTTCATCCCATAGTGTCATAAAATACAACTTCTTACATGGAAAAGTGTAATCCATGACTGACCCTTCCTTCAGGAATATGAATGTATCTTACATCATGTAATTAGCTGAATTATCATATTCTATGTAAATTCATTCTCCATAACGGTATGAAAACACCCATGACTCCACCTGTGTATTCATGCATGGAATACATGTCATCATTTCATGCAGACTATAAATACCCGTTTGCTCACTTCCCGACTATAATTTCTTCATATGCCTGAAGATTTGGGATCTTATTTATGCTGGATTATTCATTTAGAATATAAAAAATTTATTACCTTATTCTTCCTGTTGTATAATAAATACAACTATATATTTAAAACACCATATGGTTTCATGCATCAATTTATTCCTGTAGAAAAAAAAATATCATGGCCTCTCAGGCGAACATTATTGTCATTATTTCTTTATTCAAATAATATTACTAAAATTGAAACTACATTCATATTAGATTTTACTCATACCTATTCAATAAATATTATATTTACTTCATCCATGTAGTTCTATCACCCATGGTTCATTGACGACGGATAACCCATAACCTTTTACAAGTTTGCATGTTATCATCAAGTTGGAGTGCTCAAATGGATTCCATTAATGACGGTTCTTTGCATTATTTAATGAATTCATGTTGACTCATGGCCTCATATCTTCATAAATTTTGTTATATAATAAGAACATTATTCTAGCACCAATGATTCATTATTAGAACATCTTCTTTGGTGATTTGGAGATCGTTGACAAAGAAAATTGTAGGTGACAATGTACGGTGGAAGTTGAATGGATCAAATGAAGTGGATTAGATGGATCCCCAAACTTTCATGTATTTTATAGTGTAAAAAAACTAACAGATCTTTGTTTGTACCACATTAAACTTTCCGGATTCTGATACCACCTCAAGATGGTAGTGTGGGATCAACACCCACTCACACCACACACACCACTCCACCACATGGAACACTGACACCACTTCCCACAGACATGTGGGCATGCACCATGCATACACTCTTCTTATTTAGGGAACACACATGGCTCAAGAATACCTTATACATGGGAGTTCACTCCTCTTACTCCCACTAGATTGGTATGGGATGGCTCCCTTGGGCATGATGGAACTCTGGGTCCCACATGTGGTCAAGGTTGAGTTGTCGTTGGCTGATCAGTGGGTTGGCCACTCTTTTATTAAATCCACAATTATATTATATATAAATTTCCTATCCAATAAATATAATTATAATATAGTTATCAATCCTCCTTCATGAAAATTTATAATGAGAGATATATGCATAGAATTATTCATTTCATCATGAAAATAAATATTTATATGGTCTTCACTTATAGTAAACAATGTGAAAAAACATTAGCCCTTGTTTTAAATATTTAATATCACTTTAATCAATCATCACATTTAGTGATACTTAATAAAAAGTACTAAAAAAATTACCTCATCCTTCAAGAACCAAGATGAAATACCTTATTAAAAACAAATTCAATATCAATTCACCTTAGATTTTCATTCCCTCATTTTTATTTTTTTGTCAATACCCCCAAACAATTCATTATGTCAATATGTGAGTCTGTATCCCTTTCTTCTCCCCCTTATTGAAAATAAAATTCAATTGATAACTGGAGTCTTCTCATCTCATTTTGTTTCTCAAAATTATTACCTTATCCCTTATAGTAAATTCTATCGATCACTTCTAATAGAGAGATGATCTCACATGGTTCTCGTAGAGAAGATACTTTAGTTAATTAACTTTAAGTCTACATGGGATAACTCAGTATCGAAAGCAAGAAATTTACAACCAAGGTTTTATAATCTATCCATAAACAACCATGAATGTGAAATCTTACTTAGAAATTTTCAATTGTTCTATAGGGGTTCAAAGTAATCATATTTATTAATTAAATGCTAAATCATGCACATAACATATTAGAAAGTTCAAGTTAAAAAGTTATTTATCCCCCTTTGTTTTATCATGTCATTAACCAAGAACTCCCCTTCAATTGGTATGATTAATACAATTGAGAACAAGCGATGAATGTCTGATTGATATTACTCATTTTTCAACTTCTATAAATATGAACTTATCTTCCATATATTTATGTAACAATTATTGATAGCACCTCATTTTTATTTCTCCACTCAAGGTGTGTGCTTCCTTTATTTTAGCTAGTGGATAGTTTCATCAGACAATCTTCATGATTTCAATATTAATGATCCACCACTGTGACACATTCTATATATCCTTGAAATCTTATTGATTTTGGAAAATTTAGTTATTCTTTTATGGTTTATTTGATGAAAAATAATTACTAAAATTATTCACATCCATTTTTTAATATATAGTGGACGCCTGAGAGCCCTTCTTCACCCTTGATTCCATATCTTAAAAATGAATCTGCACTAGTAATCAAAATAACAATAGTATTCACATATTTATCAGGACAATGGGTTAAATTTTTCAATGAATTTTCAGTAGATTTATCCTTATATAATCTCAATCTCTTATTTCCATGTGATTTAGTCTCTTCAAAAATAAGACTTTTATATGATGAATTCTTGGAAGTACTAATTTTCTCATTATCATGGGAAGTATCATCTTGTTTTTTCCATATTTCCTAGTTTCACTAATAATTTAATAGATTATAAGATCTCTAAAATATTCTCATCTTCAACTAATTTCATTATTTCATCCCATTGAATCTTCAACCTCTGACTATCATCATCATATACCTGATTTTTCCTTCTATAAAAAATTGTTAAGATACTTGATTATTTTTTATTTAACATTCATTTTAGCATCATTAACTTTCACACACACACACACACACCTATATATATTATGTATCATTTCCAATGCATGGATAATTTTTGTAAAAACCATTTTTTCCACATCATTTTCACACATACTCCATTACAATTATTCTTCAAACAATGAATGTATATTATCATAACGTGAGACTATTTTTTCTTTTTATAATTCAACCATAGAGAGTTTTTATTTATACATCATTAGATTATCTTTCTTAAATATATCATGTTTTAAGAGAGTTTCTTAATTATAAACCTTCTTATGTACTACTTCACGCATGGAATCATCTTTTCTAGTTTTTACAAATCTTATTTTAATGTAGTCATAATATTGATTATCACTCTTAGAATGAATAGATTATTTATTAGGAAACTAAAATAAAAATTGAATTATTTGACCAAATATAGAGTATATTAAAGTAATCTAACCTTTAAATTATTCATTTTCACTTCTGAACTTTTTGGAAAAAATTAATTGTCTATTATTATTCATTAATAATGATTAGATATTTTCAAAGGCAATATCTTATGATATAATTTGTATAGGAAAAATTAGTGTGAGATCATAGAGAGGGATGGGTTGAATTGGTGATCCCTTTTATTTTTACAAATTTATCATTTTTAATTCATCTTATGTGGCCAGTTAAATCCTTAATCTACTCTTCTTGTGTTTCTTAGACTCTCATCAAATAATTATGTAAAAAAAATGTTTAGAAAACTAGAATTTTTACAAGGTTCAGTACCAACACATACTCATTTAAATTTTGGTTAGATTTATCAACATAGATTCTATATAGTAAATAAATGTGATTACAAGTACAAAAAATTTCCAAAATTTCCAAATAGAAAAGTATCATGTAATGCCCAATCACAAATTATTATTGTGGGTTGTCTCCTAAAAAGTTCTTTAGACTAGCATCCCACCTCTTTTCTTTGTACTGAATCATTCCATTTAAGGTTTGTCCTGAAAATCACTAGATATTTACAATGGTATCCCATAAGTTCTTCAATGTTATTGAAGGTAGATCCATAGTATGATGATTCTATATTCTTCCCCCATAATCTTGCAAGATCACACTTTATTGTCTACTCCCTTAAGAACTTTAGAAGAGATGGTCTTGATATTTCTCTTCAAATTATTAGTCTCATGTGATTATGTTCCTTAAGAATTACCAATCGTTGAAAAATTTCTCTCTTTGATATAATGATTTTATAAAGACCTGGAAATTTGAAGGAAATTTTTTTCTTAAATACTTTGGAATTTTACGAGTCTGTGGTTTCTGACGGAACTTGATTCCGAGGCACGGTGTGCCTGGAATCAATTTATGAAGTTTTGTTCGAGTACGTTCAGTAAAAATACATGCAGGTTTTTCTATCTTTTGAACTGGTGCTCGGAATTGAAAACTGAGGACACCGATGAACTCGCAGCGCCGATATTCTCTTAAATGGACCTTTACCGCAGTTGCGTTTTATGCGGGTTGAAAGTTATATTTTGAGGAATTCATACTAAATTAATAAAATTGTTGGTACACAATTTTATTATTTAAGGGCAGTTATTTCCTCCCAAGAGGAGTTAGAGGTGGGGCCCACACCCGCATAACCTCCCATGAGAGGATTTAGTGTGGTGGGGCCCACATGAGCGTTAATCCTTTTATCTCCCCTTAACTCCCTTAAACCCCCCTTAATTAATTAACTCCTCCCCTCATTATGGTGGAGCCTCTCCACCTCCCAAACATTGATGATGCCAACCCATTTAATTAATAACCTTTTTAATTAATTGGCACCTCTCATTTTAATTAATTTTATTTTCATGTCAATTATTTAAAATTTGAGAAGTCTATTATAATATTTGCCTTAGCAAATATTTTGGTGGGGAACCTTTGGATAATTAGAGGAGCTTCATTCTTCCACGAAGAACATCATCCTCTCTCGGCGATGAACACTCCACAACTTCTCCTACCTTATTCTTCCTCCACATCAAGGGAGAAGACACCGCTCATGAGAAGCATCACCTACGTCAATGAATCTTCCTCCAACGTTGATAGGGCGACACCGTTATCTGCGGCACCATCTTCCGTGATTCCCGACTACCACGACGCTCGTCTTAAGTGGCTTGTCGACATGCGGCGTCAATTAGGAGGTAGAGGTTTGTTTCAATTATAATTGAATAAAATTGTTCTTCGTCCCTTGTTGAAACCATGTTTTATCTTCGGCCTTATGATACCTCCTAACGTAGAGGGTGCGGGCCAAACGAACACGGCCCGACAACCCTCTGTTGACCATTGTTTTATTTTGATGGAAGAGGTGGCGGTGACCGAAGGAAGCAGCGACCGTGTGCCAGACGCGTGGAGAAGAACCGCAGCCCGCGTCCACGGGCCGCTCGGCCAAAGAAGAACCGGTCGGCCGTAGTCGTCCGGGCTGGTGGAACCGTAACGCCCCCTGGCGTCGCGCTGCGGAGGACCGCGGCCCGCGCCCCGTGGTCCGCTTCGGCGGGTGAACCGGCCGTCTTGTTGGCCGACCAGGTTGATGAAGGCTGCGACACCCGTAGGTGCCGCGCAGGAGGACCGTCGCCCTCCCATGTGGGCCGCTCGCGCTGGGAAGACCGCGCGTCCGATCGATGAACCATCTACGGAACTATGACCCTTGAGATGAGGCGGTGCTTTTGAGATTCTCTAAGTGAGTTTCTGACAACTTTGGAAAACGTCCAGTTTTGGAATGAGTGTAATTCTAATCGGGCCCCTGTAACGGAAAAGCCAATAACTCTCAGACCGGGCGTCTAATTGACGCACCGTCTATCACATTGGGTTCCTTTTGACGAGATGGAACTTCAGGATACATAAACTCTGGAATTTGTGATAGTTGATGTATCGACCCCTAGGATCAAGGATCAGACCCTCCCAGAATCGAGCGTGATGTGTGCGGGAACCCTAGAGCTGGCTGCGACTGCGATGACTACCGTACTGGAATCCTCTGTGGGTTCGAAAATGATGGATACCATACTGGAATCCTATGTGGGTTCGATGATGACGACAACTGTACTGTAATCCTCCGTGGGTTCTACAGCAATGACTACTGTACTTGTATCCTATGTGGGTCCGACAGTTTGACTTCTGTTCTAGTATCCTACGTGGTTCGGACAGAGTAGCTGGTCTAGTATCCTACATGGGTCTGAAAACTTATCTAGACTAGTATCCTACATGGTTCCGACAGCTTATATGAATTAGTGACTACATCTGATAATCTCTATCACTATATA
The DNA here is from genome assembly GCA_963277665.1 of Viscum album. NCBI lineage: Eukaryota > Viridiplantae > Streptophyta > Magnoliopsida > Santalales > Viscaceae > Viscum > Viscum album. The sequence continues at coordinate 1,126,707,988 of OY728121.1, forward strand.
AAAGATGTATACCTGTGTGAGTTGAGTCTTGACATTCAATCATTATCATCGATATGATTGTCTTGCTTTCCTATGTGGAATGGGTTGTGCTTGGGCTCGAGAGTTGGATTCGAAATGTGATTGATAACTTAGGTATATGTATGGGCATATACCTAAGTAGAGTTGGTTGATACTCCGTTATTGTATCTTTCTTCTTTGGTTTATCCTTGGTGTATTCTAGGAGACCTTCGGGGGTCTCGGGGTCCCTACTGAGTATCGTATACTCACCCCTGCACGGGCTATGCATGTACTACGTTGTGTTGGATGCAGATGACAGACAACACTGATCGAGGTGGATGCTTGTGGAGCTGGACGGTACCCGGATGTGGACCACTTGGTGAGACGTTCATGTAGCGGACGATCAGACCTGAGGTGTTGTGGAGGCCATATGTACCCACCCTTCAGGTGGGATTTCCTAAGGGTGACTCGGTGGTTGTTGTTTTACTTTACTGTAGTTGTACTAGTTTTTCAGTTGTACTGTACTTACTGTTGAGCTTGTATTTCCGGCCCCTTTTCCTTTTAGCACTTACTTTCTGTATACAATAATTACTTAGTGTTTGTTATTATTGCGTACTCTGTTGAGTTTGTTTACTTTCATAAAGGAAATTCCTTCCCAGCTTAGGGATTTATGCCTTTGGTGCTAGTCACCAACCCCTGGCCTATGGATGGCGGGCTTGGGGTAGTCACGACATGGGCCCCGAGGACGGGTCGTGACAAATTGGTATCAGAGGAGTCAGTTCTACCATAGAAATTAGGACTCTGATTATTATTTTCTGTGAAGAAATAGTGTTAAGAGTATTGAGTATGTTTTTCAGTCCAGGGAGTCCAGTGTTGGTTCGGTGGCCGACATATCCTTACACCCGGACCTTGAGCTCTAATTTTCAACTCAGTGCATGAAAAAACTGATTGCATGTGTTTTTAAAAAGTTTTCTTTGTGATTACATTGTGTCAGCTCACCAGGTATATTGTTTAAACCGTGGTTCACCTATTCCTTTTCAGGATGGACACACGAAGACAACCAGCTAGGGTTCCGATTTACGTACGAGATGGTATCCCACCGAGCGATGAGGCCTCGGTACATGGTCCCATCATAGTAGAGGCACCAGCGGTACCACTACTCGTTGGGCCACTAATACCACCAGCCCCAGCAGCAGAGATTGCACGCTGCCTGAGTGTGTTGCACGAGTTCCAATGACCGAGGATGCCTAGGTTTCGGGGAGAGACGGACCCACAGGCTATTGAGGATTTGCTAGAGGCTGTCATGTGAGTCTTCTGATTGGTAGGAAAACCAACTGACCTTATGGTGATCCTTTCCGCGAGTCTCCTGCATGCTGCGGCAGGTAGATGGTGGATCCTGATGCTCTAGGTGCATGACGAGGCATATTTAATTTGGGCAGACTTCGAGGGTCTCTTCCACTCGGAGTTTGTTCCAGCCACCCTTCGTGTGGAGTGGATTCAGGAGTTACTTCATCTGCAATGGGGCAGCATGACAATAGCTCAGTACTCAGTGAGGTTCTCCAACCTCTCATGTTACTCCACAGACATGGTACGAGACCCGTTCTTCAGGGCCCGGACCTTTGAGCAAGGACTCAGACATGAGATCAGGTATTCGATGATCTCCCTCAGTATTCCGACGCAGGTGGGAGTACTGGAGAGAGCCCTTCTTGTGGAGAGCTTTCTTGCTGAGCTGACATCAACTGCGAGACCCACCGCAGGATGACACGTAGCGAAGTCTTCTGCAGCCGGCAGTATATAGTTGATGCAGAGGTCCAAGTGGAATAAGACATCCGGTGGGTGACCTCAGGATACAGGTTAAGTTGTGCGGGGCATCCAAAACAGAGCCATTTATACGAGGATTAGGCAGTGTTGTGCATGCGGCGGGCAGGGTCACATGGCTCAAGACTGCCCGACCCGTCCAACAGATGAGTAGCAGGTAGCAAGGGAACCTTCCAGGCAGAGGAAGAGGTTCGACCGTGGAGGTCCACCGGGTGCGGGTGGACGTGGTAGAGGAGCTGATCGAGCAGCAAGTGGATAGGAGTGGGACAAGCTTTGTTGTTTTTGTTGTTGTTTACGGATGCTTTGTTTCTTTGTACTTTAAGTTGCAGTAATAAAAGACACTTGTCCTTGTGACTTTTTCTTCTTTTTTCTTTTTGTATGGTTGATACTGAGAGGTTCCGGTTAAAACCGTTTACTTGACCCTCACTTTCGAGATTCCTACTAGAGGAGACCTAGTGACCACACACTACTGCTGACAGTGTGACTCGACCCTTGGAGGCGAGAGTAATGGTTGGATATCTTGGTAGCAATGTCGAGGCCTTATGACGTCGTCCATGGCATGAAATAGTACCGTTCATGTTAGGATTGATTGTCTTAGGCAAAGGATGTGGTTCATCCAGGGGATGAGACTAGATTTCTCTTTTCGGCAAAGGAGAAATCTTAGCAGCCCTTGTAGGATGTAAGAGAAAAGGGGTATAGTTGAGTTCTTTACAAAATGGATAGTCATACCCGTATTTCGTTGAGTGAACAGTTTCAGGTTTACTCTAATCTCAAAAGTCTCAGGTGTGTCTTCTCGTAGAAGGACCTGGACCTGAGATGGAGACATTGTCTTGAGTCCTACTAGGACTATGATTTTGAGATATTCTATAATCCTAGGAAGGGAAACATAGTAGCAGAGTTCGTCTCACGATGCCTCACTTGTCAGCAAGTGAAGGCAGAGCACTTGGTACCAATAGGCTTAGTAGAACCCTTAAAGGCCCCAGAGTGGAAGTGGGACGGGATATCCATGGATTTCATGATGGGGCTTCCACGTAAATCCAGAGGACACGACTCTATCTGGGTGATCATAGACCGACTCACCAAGTCAGATCACTTTATACCGATTAGAGTGCAGGGCTCAGTAGAGATCTTGGGATGCCTCTACATTCCGGAGGCTTTTGGGACACATCTTCACTTGAGCACTGCCTTCCATCCTCATATGGATGGTCAGACTAGAGGACATTTCAAAATCTCGAGGACATTCTCTGTGCATGTGTCCTCAACTTTGGTCGTAGCCGGGAGGATCACCTACCCTTGGTGGAGTTTGCGTACAACAACAGCTACCACTCCACCATCATGATGACCCCTTAAGAGGCACTGTACGACCGACCATGCAGATATCCTCTATGCTGGACTGACCCAGAAGAGTCAGAACTTGTAGGAACAGAGATGGTTTAGGCTATGACGAAGAAGGTGCAGATCATCTAGGAGCGGATGAAGACTGCATAGAGCAGACAGAAGTCCTATGCTGGCAGGAGACGGAGACCACTGGAGTTCGAGGATGGCGACCACATTTTCCTATGGGTCTCACCTCGACGAGGTCTATGGAGATTTGGCCGGGGTGAAAAGTTATCTCGATGATTCATCAGAACTTTCCAGGTCCTCAGCAGAGTAGGTGAGGTGGCTTACCACCTGGCCCTTCCACCTCAGTTGCACCGGGTGCATGACGTCTTCCACATATCTTAGCTGAGGAGATATGTGCATGACCCAACCCACATCATCGACCCTGAGGAGCTGGACATCGATGATGGGGTGACATTTACGAAGGTCCCGGTGGAGATCGAGGATCAACAAGAGCGGGTCCTATGTGGACGGTCGTTTCCTCAGGTGTGCATTCGCTGGCAGCACGAGAACCTCCAGGAGAGCACTTGGGAGTGAGAGGCTCAGATGCGAGCTCACTACCCCCATTTATTTCCCTAGTGTGTTTTGTAGCTTTACGGGGACGTTAATACCTGAGGTGGAAGTAATTTAAAGACCCAGAAATTTAAAGGAAATTATTTTCGTAAATACTTTGGAATTTTACGAGTATGTGGTTTCTGGCGGCACTTGATTCTGAGGCCCAGTGTGCCCGAAATAAATTTCTGAAGTTTTATACAGGTATATTCAATAAACGTATGGCTGAGTTTTTTTATCTTTTGAACCGGTGCTCAGAATTGAAAACCGAGGAAACTGATGAACTCGCAGTGCCAATATTCTCTTAAGGTGACCTTTACCGCAGTTGCATTTTATTCGGGTTGAAAGTTATATTTTCAGGAATCCATACTAAATTAATAAAACTGTTAGTACAGAATTTAATTATTTAGTGGTAATTATTTCCTCCCAAGAGGTGTTAGAGGTGGGGCCCACACCCACATAACCTCCCATGAGAGGATTTAGTGTGGTGGGGCCCACAAGAGCCCAAATCCTTTCATCTCACCTTAACTCCCTTAAACCCCCCTTAATTAATTAACTCCTCCCCTAATTATGGTGGAGCATCTCCACCTCCCAAACATTGATGATGCCAACCCATTTAATTAATAACCTTATTAATATATTGGCACCACTCATTTGAATTAATTTGATTTTCATGGAAATTCTTTGAAATTTGAGAAGTCTATTATAATATTTGCCTTAGAAAATATTTTGGTGGGGAACCTTTGGAGAATTAGAGGAGCTTCATTCTTCCACGAAGAACATCATCCTCTCTCGGCGAAGAACGCTCCACGACTTCTCCTACCTTCTTCTTCCTCCACGTCAAGGTAGAAGACATCTCTCACGAGAAGCATCGCCTACGTCAATGACTCTTCCTCCAAAGTTGACGGGATGACACCGTTCTCCGTGACGCCATCTTCCGCGACGTCCTACTACCCTGACGCTTGTCTTCCGTGGCTTGTCGACGTGTGATGTCAATTACGAGGTAGGGGGTTTGTTTAAATTTTAATTGAATAAAATTGTTCCTCATCCCTCATTGAAACCATGTTTTATCTTCGGCCTTATGATACCGCCTAAAGCAGAGGGCGCGGGCCGAATGAACACGGCTCGACGACCCTCTGTTTACCCCTGTTTTATTTTGATGGAAGAGGTTCCGGTGACCGGAGGAAGTGGAGGCCATGTGACGACCGCATGGAGAAGAACCACAGCCCGAATCCGCGGGCCGCTCAGCCGAAGAAGAACTGGCCGGGCTGGTGGAACCGTGGTGCCCCATGGCGCCGCGCTGCGGAGGACTGCGGCCCGCACTCTATGGGCCGCTTCAGCAGGAGAACCGGTCGGCTCGTCGGTGGGCTGGGTTGATGAAGGTCGCCGCACCCGTAGGTACCGCGTAGTAGGACTGCGGCCTGCCCATCCAGGCTACTCGTGCCGGGAAGACCGACTAGCTGGACAAGAGGGTGGTGCCACTCGGGGCCGCTGGTTCGGGAATTCGGGGGGGGGGGGGGGGGCTCCCCCCCGCCCCCCCTGCATTGCTCGGCCACCCGGGCCGAGCTGCTCGACTAGCCGGGATGAGCCGCGGCCGGCCAGGCCGCGCCGCGCCGCGCCGGGCCAGGTCGCGTGCTTCAATGGGCCGGTCTGCCACCAACCGGGTCAGACCCACCAAAACCGGGTTGACCCTACCCGCCAGCCCACTCGGCTTAATGGGTCGGGCCCGTTACGCTTAAACATGAATAACTTAAAGGTCGCGCATCTGATCGACGCGCTATCTGCGGCACTGGGACCCTTGCGACGAGGCGGTCCTTTTGCGATACTATAAGTGAGTCTTGGGCAACATTGGAAAACGGTCGGTTTGGAACGAGCGTAATTCTAACCGGGCTCCTAGAACAGAAATGCCAATAAATCTCAGACCGGGCGTCCGTTTGACGCGCCATCTGTCGCGTTGGGTTCCTTTTGACGAGAAAAAACTTCTAGAGACATCAACTCTGGACTTCTTGATAGTTGATGTGTCGAACCCTTGGATCGAGGAGTGGACCCTCCTGTAATGGAGCGTGTTGTGTGCGGGAGCCCTAGAGTTGGATGCGACTACGACGACTACCGTACTGGAATCCTCCGTGGGTTCGACGATGATGGCTACCATACTGTAATCCTCCGTGGGTTCGACGATGACGACAAATGTACTGGAATCCTCCATTGGTTTAACAAGGATGACTATTGTACTTGTATCCTAAGTGGGTCTGACAGTTTGACTTCTGTTCTGGTATCCTACGTGGTTCCAAGAGAGTAGCTGGTCTAGTATCCTACGTGGGTATGACAACTTAGCTGGACCAGTATCCTACGTGGGTCTGACAACTTAGATGAATTAGTGACTACATCTGATCATCTCTATCGCTATACGAAAGATGTATACCTGTGTTAGCTGAGTCTTGACTTTCAATCACTATCATTTATGTGATTGACTTGCTTTCCTGTGTGGACTGGGTTGTGCTTGGGCTTGAGAGTTGGAGCCGAACCGTGATTGATAACTTAGGTATATGTATGGGCATATACCTAAGTAGAGTTGGTTGATACTTCTTGATTGTATAGTTCTTCTGTGGTTTATCCTTCATGGATTCTGGGAGACCTTCAGGGGTCTCGGGGTCCCTACTGAGTATCATATACTGACCCATGCACGGGCTATGCCCGCACTACATTGTGTTGGATGCAGACGACGAACAACACTAATCGAGGTGGAGGCTTTTGGAGCTGGACCGTACCCGGAGGTGGACCAATTCGCGATACGTTCACGGAGCGGACGGTCGGACCTGAGGTGCTGGGGAGGCCATATGTACCCACCATTCAGGTGGGATTTCCGGAGGACGAATCGGTGGTTGTTGTTTTACTTTACTGCTGTTGTACTAGTTTTTCAGGTGTACTGTACTTACTATTGATCTTGTATTTCCGGCACCTTTCCTTTCAGCACTTACTTTTAGTATTCTGTATTTACTTAGTGTTTACTACTATTGCATACTCTGTTGTGTTTGTTTTCTTTCATAAAGGCAATGCCTTCCCAGCATAGGGATTTACGCCTTTGGTGCTAGTCGCCAGCCCCCGGCCTATGGAATGTGGGCGTGCGGTAGTCACAGCACGTGCCCCGAGGATGGGCCGTGACAGATTTTTTAGGATCTCCAATAAATATTTCAATATAGTTTTGGGATTTATCATTTCTTACATGCACATGTTTATCCACAAATGTGGTGTATGGGATGCCAATTATTCATTGATTTAAATACATTCATTTAAATCCTCATTTAAATGTGTTTATAAATAAACACGTTTATTATTTCCTTATTGAAGTAATAAGAATTTAGGGTTGGTATTCTATTGTAATGATTATTTTAAATACCCCTATGACCATGGTATTATATTTCTCATCTCAATATAATCTACCGGATTGGGTATTTATTTCATACATCTCAATTGAAAACCCTTGTTGGGTAATTATTTTCTCATCTACATACAATGTATATTTTGAAACGCTGAAGGAGTTTAGGTATACCATTCTTGTTCTCCACAAGAATATTAAAACACCCCATCTCACATTGTATGCATGAATCTTCATATAAACAAGTATTTTGGGTTTCCTCTTCTTTTCTTCTCACTCTATAAACAAATATATCCCCTCATATGGAGATTTAGATTCTATTTATAGCCTTTTCTTCATACATATACGTTCATATTGCATGTATTTCATCAGTTCATGCATACTATAAATACCCTAATTCTCACTATCCTCATGTCAATACTTCAAATTCATGAAGAATCATGGTCTTCTTCATGTGAGATTATTCATTTTTCACATCAAATCACTATCCTATTCTTCACATGGTATAACAAATGTTGTTTCATTTTTAAAACACTTGATGATTTTGTGTCTCTGTTTCTTCCCAAAACAACCCAAATCACTATGGATACTCTAGTGAATGTGGGAGTCTCTATTTCTTCATTTAATGAATATTCATGCAACTAAAACTTCATGAATATTGTTTATTGATCATTCCTATAAAACAAATTTGACAATTAATTCATCTAGGAAGCATTTTCACATGCGAATCACTAATGATTGATAACCCAAAATCATATGTGAGTTCACGTGTTCTCCTCACATTAGAGTGATCACGTGAATTCCATTATCACATTATTATCATTAATAAAAAACATAATAATCAATCATTATTAGATAACTGAATAGCCACCTAAAATTATGTTTTCAGTGGATTGATGATTATTCTTTGCATTATTGCAGGCGTGAAAATCATAGCATGCATGAATGATGATTTGTGGCCTCATCACTTCATAAATTCAAGATTATAATAATCATGGTAGTATTAGGTTAATTATAGGTGGTTTTACCATATTAACCATAAAACTAGATATCATCGATAAATCCAAAGGTAGGATACGATGTGTAGTAGCAAATACAAGGCACCGATGAAGTGGATCAAAGGTTCCCAAAATGTTTATATGTTATAAGGTGGATGAACATTAAAATCTCTTTTTATTTCCCAAATTAAACATACTAAAGTTCATTTCCATGGTATATCAATAAAAGTTTTCCACTACCACCATGATCTAGCCGTAGGGGATGAGCACCCACTCACACCGCATACACCATTCCACCATATGGAATGCTGAAACATGCTACACCATAGGCATATGGGCACATACCATGCACTCTCCCATATGCTTTTGGGATACACATAGATCAAGTGTTTTTGTGTTCTCCTATGCTTCCCAATGGCTAAGCCTGAAATGAATCCATTGGGCATGGTCAACCTTCGGGTCGAACATGTTCTTATGGTTGATTTGGACTTGGACTATAAATTTTTTGGCCAATTTTTTAGTAAATACATCATTTTATTACTTATAAAATTCATATTTAATAAATATAATTCCTATAATGTTATGAATGAACCTTTATGAAAATATATAATGAGATAAATAAATATTAAATTCATCACATCATCATGGAAATAAATATTTTCATGATTTTTACTTGTAGTTAACAATTTTCAAACACTTTATCCCATGTCGTAAACATTTTAGATCATTACAAAAAATCATTCCATTTGGTATTACATAATACTATGTAGTAAAATACATATTGAATTCATAATTAAGACACCAAGATAAATTAAAATGTTGACAACAAATGCAATATCAATTCATAGGGGCTTTTCAAACACACTAATAAATCATTTCAATGATAATAAATTAACAGAACAAGCCCATATATAAAATTATTTTTTAGTCAATGAGGATCTTATTTACTTTATAGTGATCATTAGGACACCTAGTGTTCACATTACCTATGATGAATAGGTCTCGGGGGTAATATGATACTCCCAGGAGTGAATCCATTCAAAAAAATAGGAATCCTTCTGCAAGAATTACCCTGATAGAACAAGTCTATGGTGAAAGAGTTCATCTCCATGGATGGATCCCTACCTCATAATAAATCACTTTTGGGTTTAACTCAACATTGTAATTAAAGGTCATTTCATATTTTAAACCGCACAAAATATTCTTTAAAAACATTTTTATTGAAAACACTAATGGGAGATTCAATTTTTAAAGCATATTTATAACCACCATCTTCTATGAAGACAATTTTGATGACTTTTATAAAGCATTATAAATCTAATTTGAAGAGAAAGAATTCATGGTCCATAAGATAAGGACAAGATACAAAACTAATTTCCTTGAAACACTTTGAATGACCATGCCCATGTAAAAATGAAATTCCATGGTGAGTTGTGGGCCTTAAAAACCAATAAGATATCCTAGAATATGAACCCTAAATCATAATGCTGTAAACTGACATGATCTAGAACAAAAAATTCCAGTAATAATACATACCACCCCAATTCTTGATCAACACACTATGTGGATTCTAGATCCTACAACATCCCTCAATTCCAAAAAATCTATGTGGAATTATGATTTTAAACCAATATCAATAGTTCCCACTATTAAAAAAACATAACCATTGAGAGAAACATGGGTAACGAGAATAGGATGGTGATCCAAGCAATAGAAAAAGATCAAATCACCAATAGAGGAAAATGGGTTCAATCAATACTTTGATCTACCAAGGTAATTGAGTTGAGAGAGCTATGAACACCCTAAGAGAGTCTCCAAGTCAAATGGTATGAATTAGGGTGTTTGAGTGATGATATATACATCTCAACGTAGGACTAGGTTATTCCCATAGTATGGTACTGAGATATAATATGTCCTATATGTTTTTGGATTTCATACTCTATCTCACCCATGTTTGTTTGGGAGACTAAAACAGAATGTAATTTTGGAGGGTGTTTTACCTAACATCTTGGCAGTGAGGATGGATGACTGACTACCCCCTCTGGAACCACTCTTCTCATGGTAGTATTATATATTGTTATTCTTGGTGGTTAGTTTTCCATATATATATGTGTAGCGGTTTGTAATGTATTGTGTTTGTTTTACACAAATGTATATCTTGATATGTATCCAAAGGATTATTATAGGTATGATGTATATAGGTTTTGATGATTTGAGGTACCTTACATGGTGTATGGGAAATGTTGGTTTGTGGTAAAAATCATGATGTATAATGCACATCATACGGGTTTTGGTGGATCCTGAAGACTACTTGTTTACTATATAGAGATTTGATATGGGATGAAGGGATAATGTGGTGCATGATATGGATGTTCTGATATGTTTCATAGGTCTTTATGGGTTGTCTTAATTTTGGATAGAGATATATTAGGTTGTATGAGAGGAACAATAGTGGGGAAGAGGTCATAGGGTACCATTATTGGTTCATTACTATAATATGGGTTCTCTTGTATATGATACGTGGTGAGATATAGCCATGGTGAGGCTAGGAACATAGTATAACAATTTAGGGGACATGTTACATTCACTTGTTGTTCATCGAGGTTAGTATGCTTTCTTTATCTTTTTCAAGGAAGGATCTTGGGAGGATCCTATAAATTATACTATTATACTCACACCACATGTTTATAAACCACTTTTTAGGTGAGTAGGAGTAGGTTGGTGATCGTGTTGAATATTACTAGGTCATGGTTTTTCAGGCGGAGTTTGGGAAGCATGGTATCTTTTGAGTATACTTTTCAATAATTTTAGTTTATTTTCCATTGAATTAATTTTTTATGATATTGGAGGTTTATAATTGGTATTTATTTCATCAATATTAACAGTATTTTATTGATGTATCTATCTTATCTATCTATTTTGAATGTTCTCCCGAAGGGAAATGAATCAATTTTTTATGTTCATTATACCCTCAGTGCTTGTCACCGGGTTGGGGCCTACTCTAGGTTGGAATCAGGTTTCATTATCTCTCTTCCTTCTTTTCCAGCACATAAGGGGTAGCTTTGGGGGGAAGGTGTTATGAAATTGTTCATCATAAAATACATACATAAAAATAAATATATTTTTAAACAAATAGAATAATCTCTTAAATGATAACATCACACCAAATAAATGATTATCCCAAATAGTGGGAAATAAAAAAAATATAAATTATATTTGTACTATAATAAGTGTTAAAGGGAATTATAATTAATTAAATTTCCATAAATTACATATGATTAATCAATAATCCTTATCATTAATCAATATTCATTACCATTAGTTTTAATGATTTTTTATTCATATAAAATTTATTAATATAACATTTTTAAGAAGTTTTTTATTTTTTTGAAACATATATTTTTAATGCATAATGTATCTGTTATTTGTTTTGTGATATAGAAACCACTGTTATTCCATGGATTACGAATACGATCCCTTATAAATATTTTTAATTAAACACATTTTTGTAAAATATCTCCCAAGAATTTTCTTTTTCTGAATTTTCTTAGATAAAACACATTGAATAAAATTTTAGGGACCAATTTAGTATATTTCTTATATTTATTAAACATCCAGAAAATAAGAACCAAATTTATTATCATATAAAAATCAAACATACAAATAAAACCTTCATATTTCTCATTATATTTAAAATAAGTTTTAAAATATCATTTTAAAATTTTTACATTTTATTTCAAATAAAAAACTTCCATGAAGAAAATTTTGATGACTTTTCATATTTTTTAGTCTAAAAACATCAGCTATTAGGAAATTTCTTTATCATCATTTTGTGATTTTTTACCTTTAATAGATAAATTAGAGCTTTTCTTGTTTTTTTCCATATTTTTTTATCATAATGAACTTATGTCTTATTTGTTTCTTATTATTGATGAGATTAACTAACTATTAGTATGTTTTGAGCAATTATGTTTTTTATTTTATCAGGATATACATTGATCAAGTTTTTAATTATGTTGTGCGCTTTCCCAAACATGACTAGTTGTCAGTTTATTTTTTTCCTTAATTCATTAAAATATTTTGCATTGAAGGATATTTTATTGTTTGGTTAAAAACTCGGTATTTTTATATATTTATTATAACACATATTTTTGTGGTTTTCATTATGAAATTCATAATTAATAGAAACTTCATATTATTATAAGATTTTCTAATTTTTCAAAAAATTTAATTTCTAAATATAAAATCTCGTTTTCATTCATTACAACATCCATGATACAAATACACATTCCTACTATTCTATAATCCAATAAAGTTATCATAATTTTTCTAGAGACTTGTACAATTTATCAATGAAATACAATAAAGAAAAACCTAAAAATTACTAAAATCAATCCCATGGATCATAATGTATATTACAAAAAAAGAATCAATCTTTTTGGATGAATCCAAAAATCAAGTAAACCCATTTTAAACTTATTTTATAAAACTATATTAGTATATATATATATTTAAAATGAAAATTTTAAAAGTACAAATAAAGGTAAAATAATATTAAATTCAAATATAAACAAATCAATTCTATAAAATGACGTTTAATTTTAATAATAAAAAACTACTAATCTTTTGAAATTAATTAATTTTAAATAAATTAAATATAAAATTTTTAGGTTATTATGAACTTAATGTTATAAAAGGAATTTAAATTTATTATTTGATAAAATAATATATATATATATATACACATATAATTATAGTCCTAAAAAGTGACATGTTCTAGAGGTTCTTTTCCTATCTAACGTACAAACACTGAATTCAGCATCAGAAAAAATAACTAACTCAAATGGTTGTCCTGTGGAATAGAATAGTTCTATATTGGGTGTATGCGTGAGGAATTTGAAAATTCTCTTAACCACATTTAAATGGTATTTCTTATAGTTTTCTTGAAAACGAGAACACATACAAACACTAAAAAAAATGTCAGGTCAGCTAGAATTTAAGTAGAGTAGGCTTCCATTCATTTCTCTTTAAGTGGTTTGATCAAAATATTTTCCATCTTCATAAAAATCCAAATTACAAGTAGTACTCATTGGAGTGTCACTAATTTTAGTTCTATCCATACCAAAACATTTTAGAAGATACCTAGTATATTTTATTTTATTTAAAATAATACCATCATTATTTTGAAAGTTTTGAAATCCAAGAAAGAATTTTAGTTCACCCATTAAACTCATTTCAAATTCAATTTGCATCATTTTAGAAAATTCAATACTTAAAGAATTCTTTGAAGATCCAAATATACTGTCATCTACATAAATTTGATCTACTAAAACATCATTGGAAATTCATTTCATAAAAATGGTAGCATCAACAATTCCGTTTGTAAAACCATTAGATATAAGAAAAGTACTCCATCTATCATACCAAGCTCTTTGAGCTTCTTTTATACCATATAATGCTTTTGATAATTTTAAAATATGATTTGGAAAATGAGGATTTGTAAAACCAAGAGTTTTCTCAACAGATACATCCTCAGCTATATACCCATTTAGGAATGCACTCCTAACATCCATTTGATATTGTTTGAAATTTATATATGTAGCATATGCAAGCAAAATTGTATATGTGATGAAAACTTTTTTTAATTCAAAGATGTATAAGTTCATGTGCATCCAATTCACTAGATGTATTTTGTACCCCTAGACACCCTCACCTGGGTGCAAGTATATTTATTAAAAAAGGACGATCATATTTGAAGATGTGGTCCCTACCAATTTGAGCTGGAAATCTAGATGGGAGCCGAGCACTATGCACTGAGGGAAAACTCCGATACGAGTCAGGTTTCAAATCAGGTATGAAATCCCCTAGGTCAAGATTGATCCGTTATGGATCAATCATAGTTTACTTCTCAAGACCAAATGGATTTTATGATATACCTTTAAGAATTTTTTATTTTTTTTATGCGAGTGAATAATTATTTCTTGATCACAAAGAATAGTAAACAAGATAAAAATGCATAAATATGTGACGAATGTATTTTAATTGCATGTTTAGTTAAGAACATGACTATATAGTTTGAAAATATAAAGAGAAACATATTATATTCATCAATAAATATCAAAATCCCCCAATGATATATTAAGTCTTAATGCCTTCCATTACTCACATTTGAACAAAACTGGGTGTCTCGGGTGCTTGTCAGGCATAGTTAAGAGTACCTATTACAACCGTGGCATTTTCATGAGAGAACTAGGTCGGCTTAACTAAATTGAGTTGTCAAGGATTATACATAGAAAACTTTATATCACTTTAGAGGAAATATGTTGAGGGAATCAGGATCAGATTCAAAAAGTTGGGACTTTACTCTACAAAACAAGGAACCACGAGTAAAGTGGTTGTCCAGTCTAGTGCCTACCTTGAAACCCTCCGAGTAGTGGTGTAGCCATAGCTTGTAGAATATGATAGAGGTTTTGAGGATCCATGGCACTAGAGTACCCAAGAGACAGAGTATTACGAATCTAATAGTGAGGGATATTAAAATTTTCTAAAATAGTGGGAGACTTTAAAATGATATGATAATTAATAAATCATAAATGTCAAAAGGTAATCAAGATATAGTACTAACTGCTAATGTTTAGCTGGAGTAGATTTAAAATGGAAATCACCAACACCATAGGTACATTATCACAATGATCAATTTTGGATAAAGAAAATAACATGACCAGTAATAACTTCCACGAGTGGTATAGGAGCTTGTGCATAGTACTATACCAAGAAAGGAAGTTATATGTGTTGGAATCCTCAGTTCTTGCTAAACCTCCCCAGGGAGAAAGTAAGTCAGAAAAAGACGGATGGAAAAAGCATATATAGGATGCACATTATGTTCAATGCATCATGTTATCATCCATGTCCATCCAATTGCATAAAATTCATGATGATGAGGTTGACTATAAGATGCTTTATCATCTCCAAGAATTATATCAGGAGAGGGCCAGGAAGGAAAGGTATGAGATCTCAAGTGCCCTATATAAGTGCAGGCTAGTAGAAGGGCACCAAACTAGTCCTCATGTACTCAAGATGATTGGTTATATTGAGAGGATTGAAGCCCTTGGGTTCAAATTGAACCAAGAGGTAGAAGTGGATCTCATGCTTCCATCTTTATTGCCAAGTTTCATGACATTCATTGTCAATTATAACATGAATGATATGACAATATTACTCTAGGATCTTTTTTATTTAGTTATCCAAGATGAAAAGGATATTAAAAATACCAATTCATCTATCCTTATGGTGAAAAGAAGAAACAAGGGAAAGGAAAATGGGTCCAAGGCCAAGCCAAGGACAAATACACGAATGCATCATCCTGTAAAGAAGACAAAGATTCATAGGTAGAGTAATGAGTAGGCATCTGTCTACTTTGGATGTGGAAAGAAAGGCCACTGGAAGAAGAATTAAAGAGATGGGAAGAGGAAGCAAACTGATGCTTCTAATTCAGGTATTTTTGTCATTGAATGCAATCTATCGTTATCTACAAGTTGGGTACTGGATACGACATGTGGCTCACACATTTTTATTCATATAGAGGAACCAAGTCGGTTCAAGAATATTTCAAAAGGTGAAGTGGATCTTCAAGCTGTAAATGGTGCAAATATGGTATCCTTGAAAGTGGGAGACTATCACTTAACCTTGTCAAGTGGTTTGGTTCTAGTTTTAAAAAATTGATATTATGTACTGTATGTAACTAGGAACATAATCTCTGTGTCGATTTTAGACACTATGGGATTTTATTTCATGTTTGGAAGTAAATGTTGTCTCTTTTATAGGGATAAAATCTGTTATGGTATGTCACATCTTAACAATGGTTTATACATGCTGGAACTTGAGAACCCCGTAATGGAAATCAATAAAAAACCATCCAACATGACTCATATATCACCCACCTATGGAACTTTAGACTAGGTCTTGTAAATGAGAAGAGATTACAATGATTACATCAAAAAGGGTATTTAGACTCGGTATAGTTTGAACCCTTGGATGTATGTCAAGCTTGTTTACAAGGAAAAATGACCAAATCACCTTTCTCAGGGAAGGGATAAGGATCCAATACATCACTGTAATTAATAAATACTAATGTATGTGTTACATTTCCAGTAGAGTCAAGGGGTGGTTTTTCATACTTCATTAATTTTACTGATGACTATAGTAGGTATGTACATATCTACTTAATGTGGTATAAGTCTGATTCCACTCAGATATTTAAGAAATACCAAAATGAAGTAGAAAACCAACTTGGTAAGAAGATAAAATCACCCTGCTCAGACCGAGGTGGAGAATATCTTAACCAAGCTTTCATTGATCACTTGAAAAAGTGTGTGATAGTATCCCAACTCACTCCTCCTTATATACCATAATGGAATGGTGTTAGTGAAAGGAGGAATAGGACCTTGCTTCACATGGACAGATCAATGATGAGTTATGAAACTCTTTTATTATCCTTTTGGGGATATGCTTTGCAGAAAACGTCATATACCCTTAACTGAGTACCAACTAAAGATGCATATGGGATTCCATATGAGTTATGGTATGGAAAGAAACTCTGTCTGACACACATATGTGTATGGGGGTGCGAGGCATTTGTCAAGACTTTACCAAGTGACAAATTAGCATCCAGAACCATGAAGTGAATCTTTATAGGTTATACTGAGGAAATCAAAGGATATTACCTATATAACCCATTAGATAGAAAAGTTATTGTGGAAAGACAGGTTGTATTTCTAGAAAGGGAAGACATTTCTATTGGAAATAGAGGGAGAAATATTGACTTCGATGAAGTTAATGCTCCGGATGAACAAGAGTTGTAAGATGAACAATCTAGACAAGATAAAGGGGAAGAATAAGTTATTACTGAGACACAAATACTATGTAGGTCTACACAAGAGGTTAGAGAACCAAATCATTATGGTTTTATTATCACCGAGTCACGTGACACATTATTCAATGAAGATGACAAACCTCTAACCTACAATGAAGTAGTATAAGGCAAAGAAGCTACTAAATGTAAAGAATCCATGCATTATGAGATGGAGTCCATGTACCAAAATCAAGTTTGGATTTTGGTAGACCCTCCAGCTGATGTAAATCCCATTGGATGAAAATGTGTATTCAAAAAGAAGGTGGATATGGATAGTGATGTTAATCCCTTTAAAGTAATATTGGTTGCTAAGGGTTTTAGGCAACGTCAAGGCATCGACTATGATGAAACCCTATCACCGGTAGCAATGCTTAAATATATTAGAATATTGATTGCAATATAATCCTTTCATGATTATAAAATTTGGAAAATGGATTTCAAAACTTCTTTTCTAAATGGGAATTTGGTTCAAGATAACTATATGACTCAACCTGAAGGGTTCATCAAGTCAAAGAATGCCAATAAGGTATGAAAGCTGCATAAATCCATTTATGGGTTGAAGCAGGCATCAAAGTCAAGGAATGTTTGTTTTAATGAGGCCATAAGAGAATTTGGTTTTGTCAAAAATGAAATCGAGCATTGTGTCTATATAAATATTTATGTAAATTACATCATTTTCCTAGTGTTATATGTTGATGACATATTAATTATGGGAAATGAGGTGTAAGTCTTACAGTCATTTAAGACTTGGTTAAACGAATGCTTCTCTATGATAGAATTAGGTGAATCAGCCTACATTCTAGGGATCAAGATCTATCTAGATAGATCTCAAAGGTTATTTTGGCTAAGTCAAAGTACATATATTGACAAGTTACTCAAAATGTATTGTATGGAACAATCCAAGAGATTATTGTTGCCTATGTCACATGGTATAAATCTCTCCAAGAAAATGTCTCCACAAACATAGAAGGAGATTGAAAAAATGAGTAGAATACCTTATGCCTTGGAAGTGGGTTCTATCATGTATGTAATGCTATGTACTAGGTTTGATATCGCCTTTTCTTTAATCATGGTGGGTAGATATCAAGCCAATCTAGGAGAGCTACATTGGGCAGCTATTAAAACTATCCTAAAGTACATGAGGTGTATAGAGGATATGTTCCTGGTGTATGGAGGAGATGAGGAACTAGTGGTGAGAGGATACACTGATGCTAGTTTCCAAACAGATCATGATGATCTGAAATTGCAGTCATGCTATATCTTTTTCTAGAATGGTGGTGTAGTGAGCTGGAGAAGCTCAAAGCAAGTTGTTGTTGTCGATTCTACAGTAGATTACAAATATATTGTTGCTTACGACGCACCGAAGGAAGCGGTCTGGATACTTATCTTTATCTCTGACATTGGTGTTGTGCCTAATAGTGCAAACCCATTTCCAATATATTGTGATAATACTCTTGCAGTGGTGTTTTCCCAGGAGCCCAGGTCTCACTAGAGGACAAAGCATATTCTTCAGAAGATTCATCTCTTGAGGTATTTTACTCAAATCGGTGAAGTCGCATTTAGTAGAGTATCCAAAGAGGACAACATGGAAGACCCCCTGACAAAATTATTTTCTCAGGATAATCATGATTCTCAAGTGAGAGCTGGCGGAATGAGACTTGTTAGATGTTGGCTCTAGTGCAAGTGGGAGTATTGAAAGTGGGTGACCTAGACCTATTTTGTGTTATAATTTGATTACCACTACATGTATGCAGTTTGTTATATATACATGTGTTTATATTTCCATAATAGTGTAGATACTTTTGCATCCACTTTGTTTATGGAAATGTACTTAGATTACATGTCATATCAAGGGGTTATAACAGATCCTAGGATATAATGAGAACCTCAAGATGCCATGACAGTAATCTTGAAGTAATATCTATGGTCTAGTTACATCATTCTAAAATGACTCATATTATGTGCAACTATCAAGTACTGGGGGATCATTATCATTGAGACTTCTTCCCATGAATTTCACACTTGATGATGAAGACACTTGGAGGAGGATACTATGGTAGTTTTGGCTCCAAAGTTTACAGAAGTATGATAGATTTATCTCAGATTCAGTCACAAAAGACTGGTTAAAGGAGGTTGAGATAGCTTTTAGTTTCAATCCGTACTCAGAAGGAGCTCTGCATTTTGTTGGATGTGATGATGCTATGTGAAGTAGCAAGGCACATGTGGTTTTTGTTCCTTGGGGATCATGAGGAGTCATTAGTCTAATGGGAGAAGTTACAAGACCAGTTCAGAGCAGAGTTTCTTTCTTCGACTATGAAGGCAGCCAATTATCAGGAGCTACTTACCCTTTGGCAAGGGTGTTCTAGCATGCAAGAGTTTTGGATCTATTTCAGGACACATCTGTGATATGATTCAAACCTATTTCTAGATTTGGAGTCCGGAGCAAGGCATATAGAGGAGCCTTTTCATTAAAATATCCAGTGTCAGGTCACCCTGTTTATGTTGAAGATGTATCTCGAGGTGATAGAGATATAAGAGGTTATTTAGGGGATGTTGTCCATAACTGGATCATCATGAGAGGAGAGTCATTAGGATTTCTCATGAAGTAGAGTTGTGGTTCGGGGTTCCCATTTTCCAGGATAGAAGCGTTTTCAGGCAATCGGGGTAGGTCCCATACCTCATCTTATCGTTTCTTTGAGGGTGGAGACTCTCATACTTATTCCAAGGGATAAGACACATGTTTTTATTGTAGAGGATAAGGTCCTCAATGGAAATAGTGACTAACCATTCTGAGAAGTTAGAATGTGCCATATGTTCTAATCCATGTTCCACCATTAAGGCAGTTTCAGCCAAGGCAGCAGCATCAGGGTGCTCCATTTTGGAATCAACGGAGAGGAGATGGGGTAGGCAAAGGACAGGCTCGAGACACTCCTCATACTCAGAGAGAAGATAAATACAATGGAGTTGGTCATCAGCAGGGTTAGAGAGGTCATGGAGTTGTTTGTGGTTAGCTTCATGCTCTATCATTGATAGCCTCAGGCAAGTCAAACGTCGTTCGAGGTACCCTTTACTTATTTACTACCTATGTTCATGCTTGGTTTGATTCAGAAGTGAATAACTCCTTTATATCACTAACCATCATCCATACTTTGAGAGTAGAGGTAGAGAGGCTTTCAGTGCCCGTGGTATTGACAATTCCAGTTGGAATTTGAGCTCACTTTTATGAAGTATGTTGAGATGGTGAGCTAGTGTTGGGGTAGCATCACTCTTAGGATGATTTCCTATGTTTACAAATACAACCATATGAAATCATCCGCTACATGGATTGGTTGTATTTAGTGTAGGCTATCATGGATTTCTTTAGGAGGAAGGTTGTGTTTTATGATGTCGATGGAGATCCATCAGTGCTTTTTGGTGAGAGAAACCCTCATATGGGTTAGAGGCGTGTTCCATCCTCATCATCATTGAGGGCTGAGTTGATGTTGAGTTTGTTGGAGGTTCAACATTCAGTGTTTCTTAGGGTTGTAGAAGAGTATCGTGATGTCTTTCTAGAAGAGTTTGTAGCATTACCCCATCGATAAGAGATCATGTTTGGGGTTGAGCTACCACCAGGAGTTTTACCTATGTCGATGTCTCCATATAGGATGTTGCCTTATGAGTTGTGAGATCTATGAGTATAGCTCGATGATCTGTTTCAGCACGGTTTTGTTCATCCAAGTGTGTCACCTTAGGGTGCACCCCTTTTGTTTGTAAAGAAGGATGATGGTAGTTTTTGAATTTGTATAGATTATCATCACTCGAATAAAGTGATAGTGTAGATTCATTATCCTCTTGTGTAGATTGATGATTTATTTGATCAATTGAAAGGAGAAATTTGGTTCTCAAAAATTGATTTTCGCATGAGATATCATCATATTTGGGTGGAGGTTGATGATATTAAAAACACTACTTTTAATTTTCATCGTGGACATTATGAGTTCATTTTGATGTCGTTCAGTGTGAGGAATAACCCTCTTTGTTCATGGGGTTGATGAGCACAGTGTTTAGATAATTCTTGGATAATTTCATGGGGGGTTTTATTGATGACATCTTGTGTACTCCACATCTGAGGTGGAACATGTAGAGAATATACATATCATTTTGTGAGTTCTTCGTTGTGAGAAATTGTTTGGAAATTTTTTGAAGTGTAAGTTATGGTCTTTTGAAGTCCGTTTCTTGGGGCATGTGGTATCCCGATGGGGAGTATCTATGGTTCCTTCAAAGATAGAGGCGGTTGTGTCTTGGGTGGCCCCCAAGATAGTGGTAGACGTACGAAGTTTCCTTCGTCTTATAGGATTTTATAGGAGGTTTGTAGTCAATTTCTATTGGGTTATGAATCCTATGACAACCTTGACTGTAACACCCCGAGATTTTAGGAAAAATATTCTTTTTAATTTCATTAATGTCTTGTGTTATACGCTACACTAAAAGGAGCTTTCACAACACACATCTCTGACCTGGCTTGAATTACACGCAATCGCGACCTTCCACGATAGCGTGTGTTGTACGCAACACCAAGTTTCACTAAACAATGATATGCTATTAAAATATTATTAAAACTAGCCGTTATGAATAGTAATAACCACTTTTTGAAATTTTGCAAATTTTATTTTTCAAAATGGACTTCATTTTTGGATTAGGAATATCGAAATTAGCTTAGGGTGAAATTTTGGTGATTTCGGATAACTTTTATATTTTGATGAATAGTGAAAATTACTAAATTTTAATTAAAAACAACTTTTTCAATCGAAATAATTAATAGTGATAAATTATTAATTTGAGTGGTTTTAAAGTATATTTAGAATATATTTTTACAATTTAATACAATGTTGGTCATTGGATGTAATTTCACATTTAAACCAGTTATAAACAAGTGTCAATCTTTTGATAGTTATTATCTCTTAAAAACACGCCTTTTGTTTTGACGACGAGAATTAATTTTTAAATTAATTAATGAAACTGATATGTTTTGAATTTGGTAAAATAGAAATCATTTTTGAGTTCATAATATCAAATATAGTTTAGGCCTAATTTTTGGTATTTTTCTGAAAACTTTCAATTTTTGATGAATAGTGAAACCACTAAGTGGTAGTTAAAAAAACTGAATTTTTCATAAAACTTAATTTTACCGCTTCTGTGAGTGGAATTTCAAAAATCCGAGACACACGGTTGATTTCAGTAAGTAAAATGTGGTTCAATGAGATGAAAATAATTTTTTGGTGAATAGTAACTTTTTACTTTTTTTACCACGGTTAAAAGTAAATAGGGTAATTAAGGGTAGAAATGATATTATTATTACCCTAACACATGTCCTAATTCTATTGGACAAGTGTAATTCGACCAAAAACAAACTTAGGAATAAAATATGACCATTTAGGCCCACTTGGATTAGATTAGGACATTTATTATTAATTTATTTAAAGAAGGGTTAAAAGAGTTAAAATCAAGGTTTAATAACTAAATCATTTTTAATATAGGGTTATACATAAGATAAATTCGACTATAAATATTCCTTAGAAAGCTAAAAAGATTTCCTACATAATGGTATTTTATTTGTAATTCTTAGACATTAAATAATTTAATTTATTTATGACACAACGATGATGTAGTGATTATCTTATTAATGAAATATTGACATAATTCATGTTATAAATACCCAAATAAATATAATTTGAGACTTTTTATGAATTACACTAATTTTCTAGGTTAATATGACATGTTAGTATTGATTTAATTAACTTTTTTCGAACTTATAATTCTGTTATGATTTTCACAAAAATCAATTACCAAATAGTGTCAAAATTGACATAAAATAGTTTTTAAAACAAATATTATATTATTAATTGTTATTTTATTCCTAAAAATCTAAGGTTCGGCCAAATGACTTAGATAAGGTTATATATATTAATAATAAACAACTTGAGGTTTTTTTGGCTTCTTATAGTAAGTTTATTAACCTTATAATCTAAGAACACAAGAAGACACGGTAAAAGTAAAATTATTTAACTTAATGTTAAATCTAAATGATAAGGTTAAAATAGGAACCTAAACATGTCTAAATTCTATTGGATGAGAGTATTTCGACCCATCCCCACCTTATCTTCGAAATATATCAATTTGGAGCTATTTAAAACCGAACTTGACTTTATAATAAAATAATAGTTTTAGTTATTCCAAAGGTGCCCCTCTCCTCCCTTATAAAAGGGCACCTCCTCCCTCTCTTCCTCACACAACTTTGAGCCATCAAGCTCGGCCAACCCCTGACAAAATCTCTTCTCCACTTCCCTAGCAACATCCTAGAGGTTCCTGTCTTCCTCAAAGACCAATTTTAGTGCCCTAAGAGGAGGTCTCAAAGAGGCGCTTTAAAGAAGAGGTAATTTCCGTTACCAATTCTTTCACATTTATTTCTTCTTCCACTTCTTCTTCTTAGGTCGTTTCATTATGAAGTAATAACATCAGTATAACTCATATACTGATATTTTATTATAAGTATGAAACAATCCTAATTCACCATCTATCCATCTTACGGAAAATGAAATCACCGCGCGTGCGTACGTACAGAATACCGTCTCCACGCCGTGGTGTAATCTGTTTTTCCACCAACACCTTAAATGGATGGGTATTATGGTGTAAAGAATAACTATACATAGTTATTATAACATCATAATGATTCTGATATATTTTATCATCCACTCCAATTCAATTCAATAATTATGGAAATGATATCCTCGCTCGTGCGTACGTACGGACTACCGTCTCCACAACTCGATGAAATTCATTCTCCATGTTAACCATTTAAGAATGATTATAAAGTATATATAAGAAATAATAATGAAATATATGACATTATAAAGCTACTGGATTTATGTGTATATATATGTATGTCATCTACTTAATTCCAATCAATTCAATAAGGAAACGAAAACAGCGTTCATGCGTACGTACGGCCTACCGTTTCCATGAACGGTGTATTTCTTTCCATTTATCGATCCATTATATATATGTATATTCTGAATATATATTATAAATCATGTTTTATATTCTATAATTATGTAATAATGATCTAAGTAATCATATGAATAATTACAAGTTAAAACACGAACGACAAATGAGACGATTTTACCTAAAACGCTACTTTAACATGAATTTACAAAAGAACGGGTAATATAAAGTCATAAGTGAACCATATATGATATAATAACAATGAATATGATTCTGTAATAAGTCAATGACATTATATAAATCATTATACAGGAGGTTCAGACACTTACGAAGCAAATCGGACCTAAGGTAAGGGAAATATCACAATCTCATTTTTATCCGAGATTGTTTTTACTTTGGTATTTACTGGGGTGTATTTTATCATCCACATCCATGTTCCCTCAATATGTAATATTATTTCCATCCTTCTACAATAGTTTATATCCAATTTTACCGTTCGATGAGTTTTTTTTAAAATATATGAAAGGAATCTTTTGTTGTTTTTCGTACGAGGTACTTTTTGACTTTTCCGACAAAAGTACGAAGAATGTTTTTTTTAACTTATACGGCATGAATGGATTTTAAAAAAATTATTTCCAAGAGGCTTCCTTTACAAGTTTTCAAGTTTATTCAACTTCTTTTAGATTAGAATTGTATGACATGTTATGAAAGAAAAAGTGTTTTTGAAGAAGAAAGGATATTTTCCTCAAGAATGGAGTTCAAGTGTTTTATCAAAATTATTTTCCATATAAGAAAATAAAGGATTCTGTTTCTATCCCTATTATTACAATGATTTGATTATGTTGTGATGGAATTATTTTTATGAATTCCTTTATCTTATATGAGTTGTTTTATGATGTCACGATGTTTAAGATTCCCATTTTAACTATATGGGTTATGCAATGATGTATGATTTATGATTTTGTGGCACACATAAGAATGGTTTCATTATGAGATGGGTGGGACCTATATCTCCCTCCAATTCATTGGGTAAAGATTTTATATCTCATGAGATAGACATGGCTGGAATGGTAGGTTATACCGGTTCAGTGAAACAGGACTGAAACGAGGGTGATTCGGTTCAGAAAGGGACTTTGTCCACTAAGATAGTCTTGGCAATGAGTCTTGACTAACAAGAAATGATTCTCTATGATTATGTGTATATGCCACAAAGTTTAATGTTTTAAGTTATGATTATTGTGATTACATTTCACTACCATGAGTTATCCCAGGTTATGAAATTATGATCTCTTTTACAGGTTAAAATTTCCAAAATTTATGTGCTTATGTATATGATGTGATTGATATTTCTTTTGTTTACCCTTACTGAGCATTTGAGCTCACCCTTTTATGTTTTCTTTTCCCCAGGATATAAAGAAAGGTTTTAGGTATAAAAAAAGGAAGATCTTTATGGGAGATGTTGAAGATCTTTCACCAGGATTAGAAGATTATATTCCGAGTTTCCAAAGACACAAAACTATTACGATCCTTGTGTGTGTGTTTTTGTTATGTACTAAGTATTCCGCAAATGTAATGTAATGTCTATGTACGTCTGGCTTTGGGTCTTTACAGTTAGTATCAGAGGAAAGGTTTAGTCAACCTTTGGAAACTAGGATGCGAGAACTTTAGTGAGATCCCTAGAGATATTTATAAGGTTTGTCTAGGGATGTCCCTAAGGATAAGTATACGTATAGGATATAGTCCTATAACTATGATAACGATCTTAGAATTTAACCTAAGAAGTTAGATATTGACGATACTTCCCCTTTATAATGTTGTTTCCCCTAGCATGATTTTTGCCTCTCACACTATTCTTTTTGGGTTTTAGACGATGGCTGGAACCCGAAGGAACCGTGTTGATCAATGCAACGGACAATGCAATGATTTTCCTCCTGAACAAACAAATGTTATGGGAGATGGAGTGAAAAATCTTATTTCTATACTTACACAAGCTATGAATCATTATGGACTTCCAAATGAGCAAAGAAGGGAACAATATTCTATTGAGTCCTTCATGAGGCAACGTCCACCTTCATTCAGTGGGACTTCTGATCCACTTGTTGCTGAACAATGGATCAGTACCACTGAAAAGATATTTTCAGTTCTTCAATGTTTTGAACATGATAAAGTCATCTTAGCAGTATATCGTTTGGAAGGTGAATCTGATCAATGATGGAATCTTATCAAGAATACGAGGCCAAGAGTTGAAATTGAGTCCATGGAATGGGACGAGTTCAAGAACTTGTTTTTCAGTAAGTACTTCCCTCGCATTCTTCGAACAAAGATGGAAAAGGAGTTTCTTGAGCTGAAGTAGAAGGATGATGAATATGTTGGTATATACGAAGCGAATTTTACAAGACTAGCAAGGTATTCATATGGCATTATCATCCAAACTGAAAGTAAAGTTGATCAATTTTTCAGTGGCTTAAAACCAAGTCTTCGAAGGGCATTAGCTATAAGAGACTTCAGTAGCTATGAAGAAATTTTGTGTTGTGCTATCAAGGTAGAAATGGAAGTTGGTGTTACATATCCATCTCATGGTTTTTACAAGAAACGAAAGATGGAGTTCAAGGAGAAATCTCAGAATAATGGTGAAAAGAAGATGAATGTTTCCTTATGCACAAAGTGTGGAAAGAACCATGGTGGAGATTGTCTTAAAGGGACTAGAAAATGTTTTAAGTGTGGAAAATAAGGCCATCGAGCAGCTGAGTGTCGAGGTAATGGAAAAAGGGTTCTTAATGATGTGAATAAAGCAAACACTACAGAGAACGCACCACCAACACTTCAATGCTTCAAGTTCAAGGAAATGGGGCATTATGCTAATAAATGCCCTAATCCAAGGGTTAGTGATTATCAACATGAGAAACCACTTAAGGCAAAGGACAAAGGGAAGTCACATGTGATCACTGTTGGCGATGTTGAATATGACAATGATGTGGTGGAATGATTAAGTATTTATGTAATGCGATTCCAAAATAATGTTGTATCATGGAGTATTGGAATATTTATGTATTGGTCTAATGTGGTATTCAAAGTGATTGAGATATTTTTGGAAATAAGATGATATGCGCATAATGAAGGGAAAACGAGAAAATGAAATGTTGAACAGTATTCATGAGCTCATGATTGATATAAGGACTAAGTGATATTATGGTTTGAGTATATAGAATTTTGAGGATTTTGGTATGTGGAAAGTGTTAACTTTTAACTGCATTCATGTTTTCACTAAGGTTCAATGGGTATTCATTCTTCAAGAGAATACATGATTAAGGTATTCACATGTTTGTAATTTGACCAGCAAGATATATCTTATGATATATGGGGGATAAATGATGGCATTCACATAATTGTTCTGTGACATTTCAAGTAACCATTTTCTTTATACTATGAGCTTGGACCGAAGTATGTTAGATAAGCTTAGAATGGATTATGTTGGACATAAGTTAGGATAAAACGTTTTTCGATATTATTTATGGGATGTTATATTAATATAGCTTTAGAAAAAGGACAACCTGCAGGATGGGCGACAGCCCATCGCGTCAGACAAGGCTGTGGGAATCGAACCCACAACCGAAGTGCGACTGGCCTTTATCGCCTACCACTCACCTACAGGAAGTCCCTGTTTAGTAGAAACTAGTTTTATTATATTAAGCAGTATGATATATGAAGTATAAGTCCATTTTAGGAACCATATATGATTAATCTCACTATAGAATGACTTATGTATATTTAATAACTTTTGCTAACCTTTTGTTTGAGACAGATGGAATGACCCGTCATTCTATCACATGATCTGTTAACACTTCACGAATAACAAATTCAACTTCATTTATTTAAGATATGAAGTGGAAATTGTTCAAGGCACAAACAACAGTGAGATTGTAAAAAAATAAAGTAAGTATTTATTCTAATTTAAATTCTTCAACTTTAGGGAAACGATCTTGAAAACCAAAAATGTAGTCCTAGTGCTCTTATATCTGATTAATCAGATGGTACCTTAGATCGTCACAAATTTATGGATTTGTGATTGTTGGATTTTCCATAGCCATTTTCTCTACCACTCTCCATCATAACATGATGGTTAGATTTTTCTTCCATATCCATATTTTTACCTATGTGGAAACCCAGTGATTAGTTTATTTGGGTAACCGTTACGTTTCATACTTTCGTTTTTAAGGATTGGTTTTGGTATTCCTTTTTACGATGTGGGTTTCGATTAAAGAAACTTTCGAATAGTAAACCATTTATAACCCCCGACGAATTTCGAGGGTGAAATTCATTTTAAGGGGGGTAGAATGTAACACCCCGAGATTTTATGAAAAATATTCTTTTTAATTTCATTAATGTCTTGTGTTATACGCTACACCAAAAGGATCTTTCACAACACACATCTCTGACCTGGCTTGAATTACACGCAATCGCGACCTTCCACGCTAGCGTGTGTTGTACGCAACACCAAGTTTCACTAAACAATGATATGCTATTAAAATTTATTAAAACTAGCCGTTATGAATAGTAATAACCAATTTTTGAAATTTTGTAAATTTTATTTTTCAAAATGGACTTCATTTTTGAATTCGGAATATCGAAATTATCTTAGGGTGAAATTTTGGTGATTTTCGGATAACTTTCATATTTTGATGAATAGTGAAAATTACTAAATTTTAATTAAAAACAACTTTTTCAATCGAAATAATTAATAGTGATAAATTATTAATTTGAGTGGTTTTAAAGTATATTTAGAATATATTTTTACAATTTAATACAATTTTGGTCATTGGATGTAATTTCACATTTAAACCAGTTATAAACAAGTGTCAATCTTTTGATAGTTATTATCTCTTAAAAACACGACTTTTGTTTTGACGACGGGAATTAATTTTTAAATTAATTAATGCAACTGATATGTTTTGAATTTGGTAAAATAGAAATCATTTTTGAGTTCATAATATCAAATATAGCTTAGGCCTAATTTTTGGTATTTTTCTGAAAACCTTCAATTTTTGATGAATAGTGAAACCACTAAGTGGTAGTTAAAAAAACTGAATTTTTCATAAAACATAATTTTACCACTTCTGTGAGTGGAATTTCAAAAATCCGAGAGACACGGTTGATGTCAGTGAGTAAAATGTGGTTCAATGAGATGAAAATAATTTTTTGGTGAATAGTAACTTTTTACTTTTTTTACCACGGTTAAAAGTAAATAGGGTAATTAAGGGTAGAAATGATATTATTATTACCCTAACACATGTTATAATTCTATTGGACGAGTGTAATTCGACCAAAAACAAACTTAGGAATAAAATATGACCATTTAGGCCCACTTGGATTAGATTAGGACATTTATTATTAATTTATTTAAAGAAGGGTTAAAAGAGTTAAAATCAAAGTTTAATAACTAAATCGTTTTTAATATAGGGTTATACATAAGATAAATTCTACTATAAATATTCATTAGAAATATAAAAATATTTCCTACATAATGGTATTTTATTTGTAATTCTTAGACATTAAATAATTTAATTTATTTATGACACAACGATGATGCAGTGATTATCTTCTTAATGAAATATTGACATAATTGATGTTATAAATACCCAAATAAATATAATTTGAGACTTTTTATGAATTACACTAATTTTATAGGTTAATATGACATGTTAGTATTGATTTAATTAACTTGTTTCGAACTTATCATTCTGTAATGATTTTCACAAAAATCAATTACCAAATAGTGTCAAAATTGACATAAAATAGTTTTTAAAACAAATATTATATTATTAATTGTTATTTTATTCCTAAAAATCTAAGGTTCGGCCAAATGACTTAGATAAGGTTATATATATTAATAATAAACAACTTGGGGTTCTTTTGGCTTCTTATGTTATGTTTATTAACCTTATAGTGTAAGAACACAAGAAGACACGGTAAAAGTAAAATTATTTAACTTAATGTTAAATCTAAATGATAAGGTTAAAATAGGAACCTAAACTTGTCTAAATTCTATTGGATGAGAGGATTTCGACCCATCCCCACCTTAGCTTTGAAATATATCAATTTGGAGCTATTTAAAACCGAACATGACTTTATAATAAAATAATAGTTTTTGTTTTTCCAAAGGTGCCCCTCTCCTCCCTTATAAAAGGGCACCTCCTCCCTCTCTTCCTCACACAACTTTGAGCCATCAAGCTCGGCCAACCCCTGCCGAAATCTCTTCTCCGCTTCCCTAGAAACATACTAGAGGTTCTGGTCTTCCTCAAAGACCAATTTTAGTGCCCTAAGAGGTGGTCTCAAAGAGGCTCTTTAAAGAAGAGGTAATTTCCGTTACCAATTCTTTCACCTTTATTTCTTCTTCCACTTATTCTTCTTAGGTTGTTTCATTATGAAGTAATAACATTAGTATCACTCATATACTGATATGTTATTATATGTATGAAACAATCCTAATTCACCATCTATCCATCTTACGGAAAACAAAATCACCGCGCGTGCGTACGTACGGAATACCGTCTCCACGCCGTGGTGTAATATGTTTTTCCACCAACACCTTACATGGATGGGTATTATGGTGTAAAGAATAACTATACATAGTTATTATAACATCATAATGATTCTAATATATTTTATCATCCACTCCAATTCAATTCAATAATTATGGAAATGATATCATCGCTCGTGCGTACGTACGGACTACCGTCTCCACGACGCGATGAGATTCATTCTCCATGTTAACCATTTAAAAATGATTATAAAGTATATATAAGCAATAATAATGAAATATATGACATTATAAAGCTACTGGATTTATGTGTATATATATGTATGTCATCTACTTAATTCCAATCAATTCAATAAGGAAACGAAAAAAGCGTTCATGCGTACGTATGGCCTACCGTCTCCATGAACGGTGTATTTCTTTCCATTTATCGATCCATTATATATATGTATATTCTGAATATATATTATAAATCATGTTTTATATTCTATAATTAAGTAATAATGATATAAGTAATCATATGAATAATTACAAGTTAAAACACGAACGACAAATGAGACGATTTTACCCAAAACGCTACTTTAACATGAATTTACAAACGAACGGGTAATATAAAGTCATAAGTGAACCATATATGATATAATAACAATTAATATGATTCTATAATAAGTCAATGACATTATTTAAATCATTATACAGGAGGTTCGGACACTTACGAAGCAAATCAGACCTAAGGTAAGGGAAATATCACAATCTCATTTTTATCCGAGATTGTTTTTACTTTGGTATTTACTGGGGTGTATTTTATCATCCACATCCATGTTCCCTAAATATGTAATATTATTTCCATCATTCTACAATAGTTTATATCCAATTTTACCCTTCAATGAGTTTTTTTTAAAAGATATGAAAGGAATCTTTTGTCGTTTTTCGTACGAGGTACTCTTTGACTTTTCCGACAAAAGTATGAAGAATGTTTTTTTAACTTATACGGCATGAATGGATTTTTAAAAAATTATTTCCAAGAAGATTCCTTTACAAGTTTTCAAGTTTATTCAACTTCTTTTATTTTAGAATTGTATGACATGTTATGAAAGGAAAAGTTTTTTTGAATAAGAAAGGATATTTTCCTCAAGAATGGAGTTCAAGTGTTTTATCAAAATTATTTTCCATCTAAGAAAATAAAGGGTTCTGTTTCTATCCCTATTATTACATTGATTTGATTATGTTGTGATGGAATTATTTTTATGAATTCCTTTATCTTATATGAGTTGTTTTATGATGTCCCGATATTTAAGATTCCCATTTTAACTATATGGGTTACACAATGATGTATGATTTATGATTTTGTGGCACACATAAGAATTGTTTCATTATGAGATGGGTGGGACCTATATCTCCCTCCAATGCATTGGGTAAAGATTTTATATCTCATGAGATAGACATGGCTGGAATGGTAGGTTATACCGGTTCAGTGAAACAGGACTGAAACGAGGGTGACTCGGTTCAGAAAGGGACTTTGTCCACTAAGATAGTCTTGGCAATGAGTCTTGACTAACAAGAAATGATTCTCTATGATTATGTGTATATGCCACAAAGTTTAATGTTTTAAGTTGTCATTATTGTGATTAAATTTCACTACCATGAGTTATCCCAGGTTATGAAATTAAGATCTCTTTTACAGGTTAATATTTCCAAAAGTTATGTGCTTATGTATATGATGTGATTGATATTTCTTTTGTTTACCCTTACTGAGCATTTGAGCTCACCCTTTTATTTTTTCTTTTCCCCAGGATATAAAGAAAGGTTTTAGGTATAAAAAAAAGGAAGATCTTTATGGGAGATGTTGAAGATCTTTCACGAGGATTAGAAGATTATATTCCGAGTTTCCAATGACACTAAACTATTACGATCCTTGTGTGTGTGTTTTTGTTATGTACTAAGTATTCTGCAAATGTAATGTAATGTCCATGTACGTCAGGCTTTGGGTATCTACAGTGACCTAGAAGGATAATACATTCTTATGGACTGAACATTGTTAGATAACTTTTGAGTACCTAAATGAGAAGTTGGTCAGCGCTCGAGTTCTCTATTTTCCAGCTGAGGGAGTTCAGTTTGAGGTTTTTTGTGATGTTTTGCATCTTAGCTTGGGCTATGTTCTGATGCTTTAGAAATCAGTTGTTATCTTATGAGTCTCGGCAGTTATGTCCCCATGGGTGTAACTATGTCACCCATGATCTCAAGTTGGTTGGAGTGGTGTTTTGTTTTCTTTGAAGTTGTGGTGGCATTACCTCATCAGTGGCCATCTTTTTCTTTTTACTAACCATAATAGCATGAGGTATGTCTTCTCCCAGTGTGACTTGAACTTACTTTGGTGTCTTTGGATTGAATTTTTAAAGGATTACAACTTTGATATGTTGTATACGCTAGAAAAGGGAAATGTTATAGCGGATGCACTGAGCGGGAAATCATGTAGTGTTGTTGTACATGAATCAAGGGTTTACTGAAGAGTGATAGAGTAACTCTCATCGATGCATCTATATGTGCGAGAGGTTGGGGGATGAGGTTTTATTTTCCATATGACAGTACAATCTTTTTTGGTGTAGCATGTGGAGTAGTCCCGATTGGGGGATTCGGAGGTGGAGGTCTATAGGGATCAAGTTGTTTTTGGTGATTACCCTAATATTTGGTCTGAGGATGGATAGTATCAGGTGTTTTTTTAGGGGAAGTATTTCGGTTCCTTTTACAATTCATGGTATGGTTCTCCATGAGTTCCATAGTTCACCTTTGGTTGTACATCTTGTAGTGAAAAATATGTACCAAGCATTGAGAGGTCAGTTTTTGTGGCTTGAGTTAAAGTGTGAAATTGAAAATTTTGTTTCTTGATGTTTGGTCTGCCAGAAGTTGAAAGTCGAGCATCCTATTCTTAGTGGTTTTCT
The DNA here is from genome assembly GCA_963277665.1 of Viscum album. NCBI lineage: Eukaryota > Viridiplantae > Streptophyta > Magnoliopsida > Santalales > Viscaceae > Viscum > Viscum album. Next base: position 1,126,741,475 of record OY728121.1, read on the forward strand.
CCAGCCGTTAGATGTTTCCCAATGGAAGTGGGAGAACATCTCGATGGACTTTGTTACCAGTTTTACCTCAATATCAGGGAGGGTATGATGTTATATGGTTGATAGTGGATCGTTTGATAAATGTTTTCCACTTTATAGAGATTTGGGAGTCGAGCTCAGTGGAGGTTCCATCAAGGAAATATCTGGAGGAGGTGGTGTGACTCCACAGAGTCCCTGGGATGATCATTTTTTTATCAAGATCCTCTGGTTGTGGAGAGGTCTTCAGCATGATTTTGGTTCTCAATTATTCATAAACACTACTTTTTATTCGTATATGGATGGTCAGACAGATCAGACCATCTATACTCTTGAAGATGTGTTTTACTCTTGTGATCTGAATTTTGGAGGTTCGTGGATAAGGCACATGCCCTTGGTCGAGTTTTCTTACAATAATAGTTTTCACTCCACCATTGGTATGGTGATGTTTGAAGATTTGTGATACTGACCTTGTCGTTCTCCATTGTTCTAGGCTGGAGTCAGAGAGACAGTAATTCTCATGATGGAACTAGTACAGAGTACAATAGAGATGGTTCAAGTAATTCACGAGAGGATAAAGGTGGTACAGGATAATTAGAAATCCTAAACCGGTCATAGGAGGAGACCTAAGGAGTTCGGAGTTGGAGATCCTCTGTTCCTTAACGTGACTCCTCATCTTGGGTAGCAAAGGTTTGGTCGTGGGAGTAATCTTTATCCCTCGTTTGTTGGGTCTTTCAAGTTGTTGGCTCATGTTCGATTCATGGCATATCATATAGCACTCCCCCCACATATGAGCAGGATACATGATGTTTTTCACACGTTGTATCTCCATCGTTATCTTTATGATGACTCTCATGTCATCGATCGGGGAGATATCAATGTTGACGATGATGAAACCTTTGAGGAGAAGCTTTTGGAAATCCAAGACTACCAAGAGTATGTGTTGGTCGGGCATTCTATTCCCTGGGTTTGTGTCTTATGGCGGTACAGTGGTGTGGAAGAGAGTACCTGGGAACATGTGTCACAGATGTGCACTCAGTACCCCAAGTTGTTTGATGTTTAGCTCCTATCTTGTAACATTGTTCTCTTTTGAATGTTGATCTTTATGGTTTATGAGACAATTTCCTCTTGTTTCATTTTGTGGATTTACTCTTGTTTTATTAGTATCTCCCCCGAGAGAGTGTTTAGGAGCTGGTTGTGGTTGTTGCGTGGTTTTTTACTTGTTCATTTGATTAGGTGATAGAACTTACGAGATGGTGAGATCCTTGAGAGGTATCTCACTGGGTGGATATTTGAATGATCCCTTTTCATTTCTTTTTGGTTTTATTGGGATTCTCAATGAAAATAATTGTTTGATAGGTATCTAACATAAGGGACTAGATCCATGTGGTCTAACCCTTTGCATGTTTCTAAGACTTAGGGTGCTCAGAGGAGGCTTGGAAGTGGTTTGGAGGGGTTTGGATGCAAAATTCTGGACGTAGGGTGAACACAAAATGTGTAAAGCTTACACGCCGTGTAAGTGTGGTTCATGGCTTGTTAAGGGTGGTTCATAGGATGTTACATGATGTGTGTATTTTTGGGTTTAAATAATAAAAATAAACGTGTTTTTACACAAGATTTGACCCCCGACATTTACATCACCTGTAAATGGTTTACATGACGTGTAAATCTCGTGCGTAGCGCTTTTATAAATTTTTTCAACTACTCAGGTTTTTCAAAACCAGTGGATGATCTCGTTTTCCAGCATTCATCGACTCCTCCCTTCATCATTTTGAGATCCCTTTGGCGGGAAATCAATCATTGGGATTTTGTCTTTGATCCGTGGTGACCCAAGTTAATCCAGGGTGTGTTTCTTTGTTTTCTATAGGTTTCTACCGATTTGATCTTGCTTCATCCTATTTATTATTATAATACGATGTAGGATGATGTTCCATGTTTCTAATGGGGGTTTCTTGGTTATTTTTGGTGTGGTTGTGTCGCGGTCTCCTCGGATGGATGCAATTATTGTGGGAGAGGTGATCAGAGATCCATAACATGGTCTGTTCTCATGCGAAGAAAGTTGAAATCTTTTGAGGTAAGGGATTCGTTTCTTATCATTTTATTTACATGAAATCATAAATTGATCATGGTTTAGCCCTTTGAATTGAAATTAATTTTACTTAATAATTATTGAACTGGATTAAGAAATTGGATAGCGATTGCATGTTTCTGATGTTGTTGCTTTATACTATGATAGTGGTTTTCCTCTTGTTTTGATAGATAGAGTGATATTTATGTCTTTATTTGTTAGCATGTTTGTTTATTCTTTGGATTATCATGTTTTTCTTGATAGAAAATTGGTAAAGAACATAAATACGGAATTAATTGAAAAATAATTGTCTTAAGAAATTAAAGAAGAGGTGTGTTTGTAATCTGATGGTTAATGTAATTTGATGATAATCAAATTGATGCAATGCACATGTTTAATTGAAACTGATCTTCCATATTATTAATGGAATTGATAGATAATGTGAAGCATGTTTATGCTTGATGATAATAATTGAAAATTCGGGTTAATTAAGAATTATACTTCTCTTGGTTTGTTGAAACCAGAATAAATTCTAAGAGCATGATTTTCCTTTGATAGCTTGTTATAGCTTGATGCCTTAGATTTATCATAGTTGGAACCTGTTGATAAATGAATCGGTTAATTCATGGTGGAATAAGAATCAGTTGTGTGATAAAGAAAATTTTATAGGGCCCGAGTAACCTATTTTCATTAGAAGTTCGAGTGCCTTGTTTTGGAATCATGAGATCTCATTTTCATATGGAGGTAGAATGCCTTGTTTTGAGGGCCTAGTTTCCAAGTGGATTATTCTTGTTTGTTTCAGGCTGATTTGTGATGTTATTTGGATATGAGCCTTGTAATATGAGCCTAGTATGGATGATACTAGAGGGCTATGTGTGATAGGGGCAGAGAGGCCCAGATTTGATGTGAGTCTGGGATGGCTGAACCTGGGATGGTTGTTGTGATATGTGTGCGGGGAGACTTGGATGATGTGGCAGCAGATGATCCCTGTGTTGGAGAGATGCATCGGTATACACATGTGGGTGTTGGGGCTGGCACTAGAGGTGATGGAACGAGTTAAATTTGGGTTTATCCATTGATGAGATGTTGAGATCTTTTATGCTCACTTTTGATTCTATTTAATGGTTGATGTTCGGGTTACTATCCACATTCTTTTCCCTACTGCTTGAGGTAGCAGGAGGTGCTTGGTTGCATGTTTCCTCTTAGTGACAACATAGGATAGTTTTCCTAGAGTTATTGGATATAGAACGATGCTATTAATAAATAAATTTTTAACCCACGGGGTTGGATGATGATGGAATGAAAATGATAAAAGATGTTAATATTGATAAACCATTGACTTGGTTTCAATTATTCCTGGAGTTCATGGACTTTACTATAGTATTTAACATAATGTATTTCAATGTAATGTAATGTGGAATAATATTAATGGTTAATTAATGGATAATGAATTAATTAATGGGAATAAATGGTTTAAAAAGAAAAGAAGAAATTAATTTAGCTCTTTTATTTTATTGTGTTCTTATAGGATATCTCATCTAAGTAGTGGAAGTCGGGAGTCTGAGGGATGTTAGCTATAGTTGAGTCTAAGACTAGGTTATTCCCATAGTGTGGTTGTGAGATATATTATATCATATATATTTTAGGATTTCATACACTGTCTCACCCATATCATTTAGAGAAACTGATACCCAGTGGCATTTGGGAGGGTGTTTTCCCTAACATCCCGATGAGAGGATGGATGATTGACTATCCCCTCTGGTGTCGATCTCTTATCTTGGGAGTTACTTGTGTAGGTATTCATGATGGTTAGTTTTCCCATATTTGTTTTTAGAGGGTTGTGATGGATTTTAGTAATTACACACACATGTATTACCAGATATAGTATCCAAAGGATTATTACAGGAATGAAGGTTATAGGATCTAATGGCTTGAGGTACTTATTCGATGTATGAGATGTAATGGATTGAGGTATAATACATGATGTTTGATATATTACATACGGGTTGTGTTGGATCTCAAAAACAACTTGGTTACTATATATGGATATGTGGATGAGATGATGTGGTTAAGTGATGCACGAGGTGCATGTGGTGGTGCATTTCCCAAGTGTTTTCGAGATGACTTACTTTTGGAGAGAGATTCTTAGGACATGTGATGTTGGGATAGAGCGACAAACTATTGGGAAAGCAAGAGCGGGGTACCATTAATTTTTATTATTATATTATTGTTCTCTTGTATGTGATACTTGGTGATAGATAGCCATAGTTAGGCTGGGAACTTATTATACCAATTTAGGTGATGAGTTAGTTTCACTGTTGTTCATCATGATTTAGTATGCTTTCTTTATCTCTTGCATGAAAGGATCTGGGGAGGATCCTACTAAGTATATTATAATGATCACCCTACATATGTATAAACTTCTTTTCTAATCAACCAGAGCCGGTTGGTGATCGGGATGAATATTACTAGCTCGGGGTTTAGCATGAGCTATTTAGGCTTCATGGTCGTTGTCATCTTTACCTTTTCAGTACCTATAGTTTTCCTTTCAGTTGTTTAGTATTGTATGACATAGGTTTTATTTAATATATATTTGTCTGAGTAATTATTGGTTGTTGTATCCTTATTATCTCTATCTTCTACATGTTTCTCTTAGAGGGTAATGCCTCTCAAATGCATGTTTATGATACCCTCGGTGCTAGTCGCCTACCTGGGACCAACTGGAGGCGAGACTCAAACAGTCACCATCTCTCCCTCTTATTGTGGTATCTTTGTGGGGGGGGGGGTCGTGAAAATTGGTATTATTGAATACGACATGCTGAATCATAATCAAACATATTTTACCATTAAGCGTTGTATTGTAATTACTCTACGATCCCTTGTTTTTTTAGAAACCCTAAATTAATTCATATCCTACGATATCACATATCGTATGATGTGACGTAGAAAAAATTATCGGGTTCTCATAATATCGTACCATACGATGTCTTCCAGCTGTACACTATGACTAAACAAAATAGCAGAAACCCTTTGTACTGTACATTATGATATCAACATATATGAATTATGATATTTATTTCTTAAAAAACTAGTAGATTAAACATGGTTAATTTTTTATGAATGGGGCTCTGATACCACTGATGGGTTATAGGGGATCTCCCTATGATCATTACCAAAAGAAAAAACCCATAACACGACCCAATCTATCTTTAAGAATTCAAACATGAAAAAATAAACAATGAACAATGTACCTAAAATGCAATAACAAAAACCTCCTTCATCTTTCTTAGAGGGAGAATTCTTGATGAAAATCACAAAGAAGAAAATGAATGCTTCTTGCCTTTGAGAGATTACACCAGACCTTTTATCATAGTTCATAATTTAATGATTCTCATATGATCTACGGGGTGCTAGCGCCTTCACTATGGAGTGATGTATGAGGCTTTAGGGAAATAGATTTCATATAAATCTTTGAGTGAAACTGACTATTTTCATTATATTCACTTGCTTCACTTCACCACACCCAACAGAAGAGATAACACCCATTTATATAGCCATCCCAAATTCTCCTCCTTAAATTATAAATGCATAAAGAATATGTAACACATCATATTCATTACTACCCATTGGAGGATCCATTAAAACCATTAAATAAACATGATGGTTGTGTTTAATATATTCATAACGGATTGGACCGCAGGAAACCATGAGGGAGAATCGTCGCAGGTGCATGCTTCCCATGCATGAAAATCATAAGCCAATTGTAGCTTATGATATAGGTAATAGAAGCATCTTGTGCTTCTTTTATGACACACACATATCGTAAGGTGTGATATGCATCACATGCATATCACCCCATACAATTCAGACAATTGTAAGATATGATTTAGCCTGATTTTAGTGCATATCCAATATAATATACATCACATGTATATTAAATTCCTAACTATTGAATCTCATGAAATCTTTATTATCTCATGTTTTATTACATCATATATGCATGCATCTAACGCTTTAATTTTTCAATCTCTATTTAATTCATAAAATCAATATGTTCACACCACATTAATATGAAACACTTTACACAACCCACAATTCATGTAATTTTCAAAAAAATAGAGGTTAAACATATTCACACATATCCAAATGCATCATATGCACATGGTAGATGAAATTTTCATGTAAGGTTTAGAATTATATGAAATTAATAATCCTCACGTGGGTAAACCCGGAGCCATAGATAGCTAACCCCAACCTTTCTAAAACAAGGCATAAGTCTCCAGAACAGTGGGAAGTCTTATGCAAAGTTACTCTACCAAGTGATACTTTACCCAAGAGATTGTAATTCATCATAAATATAATACATATTATTTATAAACTATATTCAACAACTACATTCAAGCTAATAACTTTATTAAAAAAGTGATGTCAAGATAGATAAGAACTAAATCATATGTCATCAAACCTAGCATGTAATGCAAGACATGAAAAATTATAAGAAGCAGTTTATCACCTAAATTAAAACATACATAAAATTCACATTTCATAAACAATTTATAGACATGGATATTCAAAAGGAATAAACAAATAAATAAACATTTTATTTATTTTCCAAACATGAGATATATATATTGACATTTAATATTTAACTCAGGAATGAAAATCTCCTAGTAGCAATGCCTAACATTTATTTTTTATAAACAATTTATAAACTATAATCAAACAAGCCAAAATATTAAATTTCTTTATTTTAGGATTGAATAGTAGTTTACAAAAATAGGGGTACTATCCATCATAATCCGCAATTGATATAGGTGATTACCATAAGAATTGTCGTAAGGTGCATGTCGTATTTGACAATATATACTATATCATCATTATGAAACGATGATCTTTTTTTGTAACATGAAACCACATTTTATGTTATCATATAACCTATATTGAATCGCCACCGCAAATTAAATTATCTCATAATGTAATGTAAGCCACCCCAACATGTGTTACTTTATCGCATAGCATAACATTTGGGACCTACCACAAACTACATTATCTCATAATGTAATACCAAGGTCTTTGTTGAGATTTTGTTATAACATAACGTAATGTTAAACAAAATAAACACACATTACGTTATCCTATAACATAATTTCAAGCAGAGGCACCACCCATTACATTTTCCTTTGATGTAATGTTGGGAAACAAAATTCAACAATCCAATAGCTGACACTCAAACATGCTATATCATACACTATGATATGGCATCAAGAAGATTATGATATACATGTTCTTTATGATAATAGTAAATGAACATGTTGATTCCTTGATGAATGTGGTTATAATACCACTAATGATTTTTTGAGGATTATTATATGATCAATGCAATGAAAGAAACCCATAAGTGTTTGATCTATCATCAACAGAACCAACATGTAATATGAACATAAATAAAACTAGCCGACATGAAATACGATGAACACCTTTTTAGTGATCAATGGAGTATGCTTAATGAAGGTAGTCGGCTGTCAGTTTTTATCGCATGGAATCTCTTAAACGCTACACATGACGCATACCCATTGGAATCACATAATCATTTGAACTTTTTAAATGATTATGTGTATCCATAAATGAATCAACCTATTGATTAATAATAAAAGGAAAATCGTGTGGTAGATGTGTTGATAACCATGCACTCAATATCAAATATATCATATTATTCATGAGACAATGTGTAATACCCCGCCCCTCCACATTGGCTTGAGAAGGCATAGGAACATTACTTGTCTTTTAGAGAAATCCTCGAGACGCGAATGGATGAAAATAAATGTCAAGAGATTCATTTATAATTGGGAGATGACTTTCCATTTGAAAATAAAACAACCAACCAAACATGCCATAAGAAAATAAACCACTACATGATGCATGATATCAAAGAAAGACAACTCAAGTATACTATCAAAACTCAAAGACAACCACAACTCAAAGACAACCATAACTCCAAAGCTCCAACGTGCTCCAAGATCTACTCTACAAAATAGCCCAAGTACCACTAAGCACCACAAGAGAAGTGTGATACATTACCTTTTCCCATGTCTCGATAAAAAATATTGGCAAAAGTACCAAAGTTTCAAAGAAAGGGTGAGTAATGAAACTCAGTAATATTTACCCAAATGACTTCCCTACTCACACCATTAGGATAGAAAATGTTAGCACATTTATATTAAAAAATTTATATAAAACATTTAAAACAATTTATCTCAAAACCAAAACCATTTCTAAGTAAAATAGTTTTTAAAACCAAAACTGTTTTCCATGAAAAGAAACCAAGCATGTTCTTCAAAACCATTTCACAAACCATTTGGCATATCCCATTCCAATCAACAAACCCACACATCCACACATACATGTTTCATTATGACAGTTCCATACTCATGAACAGTTTTCATCGATCTACCAAGTCATCACAAGGTAATTAAATATCATGTTGCATTACACCTTTGGCACCGAGCATAAGGACATATTTCAACCTGACCTCATAATACAATATGAACACACACCACCAAGTATTCCCAACAACCATGCTAATCCAATCATGCAAAAACCATTTCAATGTTAAAACCCTTTCAATAAAATAATTTTTTTTATTGAAACCCTTTTTCCATAAATCGAACAAAGTAAATATTTTAAAATCAACATTTTAAAATCATTTATCAAACCACTTTTCACAAAAATTCCACAATTTCACAAAAATCTATAAATCATCACTAAAGAAGGTTTCTACCATAATTTTCACACCAATTTCACAATCAATTTCAATCAATTTGAAAATAAGCCTTCATATTCAAAATAGATAATTCAAGAGTGAAGCCACCAACCTCAAAAATTTGGTGAAAATGATAAATGTCACTAACAATATCCACGAAACCGGGTGAAATCTTCAAAAATCAACCTTAGTTATTTTTACCTAACAACACAAAAGCCAAATATAGTCATATTTGGCATCAACAATCTTACATCTATCTATAATAGAAGTAGATCTAAGAAACTGAGAGAGGGGGATAAGTATATTTATGGAAAATCAAGAATAACTATGAAGAATGATGACTTACTATGAGAATCCAAATTCAATGCACTAAGATAAGTCTTAGGATCACCTCTGGGTCATTGTGAGAAGCCTCCTTAGCCTTTGAGATGATTAAATCCCAAGATAGGTTCAATTTGGGAGAAAATGAAGGGTTAAAACAAAATTCCAACCTAGATCCACTTTTGTGGATCTAGTTTTTAAATCGTGCATGGTTAGCCACACTGTTAGGAAAACCGTGTGCTAACTGTGCATCAACCACTACCTTAAGGATGAACCGTTTACGGTTGGCTCACATGGTTAGAAAAACATGCGTCAACCATGAAAAATCCCACTGTATCAAAAAGAGCAGTTTCTCCTAATATGTCACATGGTTTGGACAAACCGTGTGTTGCTCGTGTGCCTTCCCCTTAGCCCCTGTCTCAAAATGCACAGTTTTCTATAGTTGTTGCATGATTTTCCCAAACCGTGCACCAGTCGTGCACCCTTAGAAAAGACCCCAAAAATATTCCAAAATATCCCAAACATCCGCCAAACACTTTATGTACATAAAAAGAATAAAGAAAGGGTTACTTACTTGAAACTAGGGGTGCTACATTCTCCCCACCATTAGAGTTTTCGTACCTAGAAAGTAAAAACCATCATTGCTATGAAAGAGCCATTGCTCATTCATTTACTTATCTCATTCCCAAGTCTCTTCCTCAATCTGACCATATTGCCACAAAAACCACACTAGACCGATGCTTTTTCCACGCAAGACTTTCTCTTGTGTATCCAAAATCTGCATTAGGATATGCACCAACGAAGCATCCAGCTCTGGGTCAACCTGATCCCATCGAATCACATGGTAAAGATTAATATGATACTTTTTAAACTAATATACATGAAACTCATTATAAACAGCACTGAACCGTGGTGGTAATGTCGATCGATATGCCACCTCACCAACCAGTTCAAGTATCAAAAAAGTGTATATGTATCAAGAAGATATCTTACCATGCTTCCCAAAAATAATTACGTCCAAGCCTTGGAGAGACCTCAAGAACACATGATCACTCACCGTAAATGACAAAAGTCGTCGGCGATGATCCGCATAAGATTTCTAAAAACATTGTGTCACCTCCATCTATTTCTGATCAACTAAATGTTCTTCATTGTCTCTTAGACAAGGCTCATCCCAACCAGAAAAGTCTCACATTGTTCTACCCAAAAAATTGGATAATGATAAGGTCACCCATACAATGATTTAAAAGGATCCATATGTATCAAGACTTGATAATTGTTGTTATATGAAAACTCTACCAATGACACGTGATCTACCCATAAGCCACAAAAATCCATTACACAAACCCACAACATGTTCTCCAATGTTTCTATCATCAGTTCGGATTGGTCATCTATTTGAGGATGATATGTTGTACTCATAGTCAACTGAGTTCTAAGGGATTTCTGAAAGGATTTGTAGAACTGAGATTTAAACCTCGGATCTCCTTTTGACACTATTGAAACTGTTATACCATGATTCTTTACCACTTCTCAAATATAGATTTTTGAAAAGTCCTCCACCGTATGAGATTCATGAATAGGGATGAAATGAGCCGACTTTCTGAGATGATCCACTATCAAAAATGTGGCATCGTGTTTCCAAACCATTCTTGGGAGACCTGTTACAAAATCCATAGTTATCTACACCTATTTAAAAACTAGAATAGGTAAAAAATGGAACATACCTATTGGTCAATAATGCTCTACCTTAACTTGCTGACAAGTTAAGAAACTTGAAACAAACTCAGCCACCTTCCCTTTCATACCAACCCACAAAAATTTTGCTTTCAAAACATTATACATCTTCTATATTCCAGGATGAACAGCCCATCATGAATGGTGGTAAGCATGAACAAGCTGTTTCTGACAAGCCATATGTATAACCATCCAATTTCTAAACCACAACACTAAACAATCATCTAGCGTACATCCCTCAATGGTCTCCCCTCCATTTAGTTTTGACCTCATTTAAATGCATTCTGGATCAGATGTTTGTGCCTTCCTAACCATCTACACCAAATCAGGAACAAACGAAAATTGAAAGAAAATTACTACATCACCTCGGTCATCACATTCTAAATGCATGTCTGCTAGGACCAAAATCAACTATCACACATGTGGAATCGTGTTTCCAAACCATTCTTGGGAGACCTGTTACAAAATCCATAGTTATCTGCACCCATTTCCAAACTAGAATAGGTAAATACTGAAACATACCAATTGGTCGTTGATGCTCTGCCTTAACTTGCTAACAAGTTAAGCATCTTGAAACAAACTCATCCACCTTCCCTTTCATACCAACCCAAAAAAATTGTTCTTTCAACACTTTATACATCTTCTGTATTCTAGGATTAACAATCCATCTTGAATAGTGGTAAAAATGAACAAGATGTTTCTGACAAGCCATAGGTACAACCATCCAATTTCTGAACCACAACACTAAACTCTCAACTAGCGTACATCCCTCAATGGTATCCCCTCCATTGAGTTTTGACCTCATATAAATGCATTCTGGATCGGATTTTTGTTCCTTCCTAACCATCTTCACCAAATCAGGAACAAACAAAACTAGATATAAAATTACTAAATCACCTCGGTCTTCACATTCCAAATTTATGTCGGCTAGGACTGAAATCAACTATCACACATCTGAAACTTCTTTTACCAACTGAGCATATAGCTTTATGCTTAATGCATCGGCCAAAAAATTTCATTTTCTCGGCGTAAACATCACCTAAAAGTCAAATATTTGGAGATACTTCATCCATCTTCTTTTCCTCAGATTCAAGTCTCTTTGTGATAAAATAAATTTCAAGCTCTTATGATCTGTAAACACATTCAATTTCTCACCAAAGAGGTAATGATTCCAAGTCTTCAAATCATGGACTACGAAAGCCAAATCCAAATCATGTGTTGCGTAATTCTTATCATGAAACCTTAACTACCTTGATCCATGCACAAAAATGTGATCTCCCTACATGAGAACAAATCCGAACCTAAATCCCGAAGCATCACAATACACCGTGTACCCCTATCCTGATTCTGGAAAAAACAAGATTGGTGTTTATGTAAGGCGAAATTTAAGCTCTTGAAAAGACTTCTGGCACATCCCATTAGAATGGAACATTTTTCCTTATCAAAGTCATCATAGGAAAAAAATAGTCATAATAAATCACGAACAAAACACCAGTAATAACCAGCCAGTCTAAGGAAACTTCTTATCTCAAAGACATTGTTTGGAGGTTTCCAAGAGATAACAACTTCTATATTTTTTGGATCCACAGAAACACATCTTTCAGAGATTACATTTCCAAGGAAACATACTTTTTGTATCCAAAAATCACAATTTGATAATTTTGCATACAGACGGTGATCCTTAATGATTCCCAACACTATCACCAAGTGTTTCTCATACTTATCCCTTGTCCTTGAATACACCAATATGTCATCCAAAAACACCACCACAAAAGAATCTAGATACATCTGAAATATATGATTTATCAATGCCATGAAGATCGTTGGTGCATTAGTAAGACCAAAAGGCATTACCACATATTCATAATGGTCATATCTACCCTTGAAATCTATTTCTGTAATATCCTCCTTCAAAACCTGAAATTAGTGACATCTTGATCACAAGTAAATTTTGGAGAACCACTGAGCTCCCCTAAATTGGTCGAACAAATTATCAATATGTGGAAGTGAATATCTGTTCTTTATCATAACTTGGTTAATCTTACAATAATCCACACACAACTAAAGAGTTTCATCTGCCTTCTTAACAAACAAAACTAGTGCTACCCATAGAGACATGCTTGGCTGAATGAACTCTTTGCTTTCCAGTTCTTCCAACTACACTTTTATCTCCCTTAATTATATTGGTTCCATCGAATAATATGGAAGGGAAATAGTATTGGTCCCGAGAAGGAGATAAATCATAAAATTCACTTCTCTCATAGGTAGCAACCCTGAGAAATTATCGAGAAACACATCTAGAAATTGACCAACCACTATTGGAAAACTATTATTCTCAATCTCTTTCATCGATGTCAATGAAAATGATGGCAAATGGTATGATATCATTCTAACTACGGGTTCAAACATGCCCATTTCACCTTTCATTACACTTTGGTCTCCTCGAATGAGATGCTCGACTCCATCTTCAGTTGTAAAAATGAATCTTCATGTATAACAGTCGATGTGAGGCTTGAACATAATCAACCAATCCAAGTCTGAGATTATATCATATGACTCTATCTCAAGCATAGATAAATCTCATATCAGCTTATCTCCATCAACAGTTATAGAATAGAATCTACACAGCAAATCTCAACATTCTCTTTGACCAAGAGGAGTTTCAAGTTTTAACACAGAAGACATCATCTCAACTTTTAAAATCAGAAAATCAACAGCACGAGAAGAAATAAAGGAATGGGGTGCACCTCTATAAAAAAAAGGTTTCATAAGGGTAGAATTAAAAAGAATCATACCTATCATTGTAGATGGTCAAGACTAATCATCCACAATAACCTGCTCAGCTCCATATAATTCCTTGCTCGCCGCACTTTGTTCTCTGTTGTCCTGTTGAGATTTCCCTTACAGAGGAGTCATGGTATTCGTAGAATCATCATGGAAAGCTCTATTCTTCTGATGATATTGATTCGACTGTCCTCACCCCTTTGAGGCATACAATTCCTGTGACACCTAAGAAGTGTCCCAAACACCTGAACTCAGAACACTACGATAATCGCGCTGAAGATACCCCATTCTATTTCAATTCAGGCATGCTCATGGTGGTGTGGTACATTCTCACTTCATGTAGTCGAAGGAACCATATTGAAAACATCCAGCTTTAGTCACGGGTCTTGGAGGAAGATTCACTGATCTCGCCATTTGATTTTGAGTTATACTCCCACGTTGGAAAATAAGGGTCTCTCTTCTGATTTCTCCCAGCATTAGAGTTCTCACCATTTCCTGAGGGTATCAACATGCTTCCTCCTCCCATAGCTCATGAGATGTCCCTTTCAGCTATCATTGCTCTATTGGATATCTCTATATAATTTGTAATGCAAAGCACGACAATATTTGAGCAAATCTCCTGATTCAGCCCCGATTCAAAGATGTGTGCCTTCAAGGACATGCTTGCAGTAACTTTAGGTGCAAAGTGCACTAAATTCATGAATTTAGCTATATAATCTGTGACAAAATGATTTTCCTTCTTCAATATGAAAATGTTTGTTGTTCTTTGAATTATGAATGTATGAGGATAGAATTGTTTGTTAAACAATTCTTCAAAATCCTCTCATGCTAGGTTGTGGTTTAATTTAGTTCGAACAGCTAAATCCCACAAGTGTCGTGCAAGATATTCCAATATATAAGTTTCCAACATTACTTTCAACTCAATTGGTGTGCTGATAAAATCAAAGATCTGATTCATCCTATTTAGTCACACCTCAGCCATTGCTGGTTCAGAATCACCTAAAAATATGGGTGGATTCTATTTCTGCAATTAAATGAAATGATCCACTTTCCTTAGATCATCCCTTATGTTCCCACTATTTTAAGCCTGAAAATCTTGGACTATACTCCAAACCAGTTTTTGGTTCACTTGTGGCTCAGGTGCAACCACATTCTCAACAACTTCTTCTAGTTGGTTCCTACAACGCCTACCAGGTGTCATTTTCTAATCAAAAAAAACTTCATAAGCCCCACTCTCTATCAACTGAAAGCTAAATAATTTCAAATTCTACCAAATCATACTATCACAACAATGCTTTCAAAAATCAACTTTTTCCATGTTCAACCATTTTTGAAAAAAAAATCAACTTGCTTTTGAAAATCAAACCATTTTCAAAATAGTACAACCGTGCTCTTTTTCAAAATCGTTCATTTGAAAAAAATTTCAAAAAATTTAAAAAATCAACACATTTCACCAAATCATATATCATTACTCAAAATGAAATATGTACTCCTAGTGGGAAGTCATTTCTACAATGCATGTCATGCTTGTCTCATTGGCTAAACCCATGAAAATGAGATTTCAAATCCTATAAGTGCCCCCAAAATACTTATGTACCCAACTCCCTACCAACTTTAAGTTCAATATAAAAAGGTTACTACATGTTTTTATGCTCTACATTTAAAATTCTGATGATCCTACTCCTTTCTACAAACCCAACACAAGGAATATACCAGAATAAATTTCAACTCTAAGACCGGTAGAACTGATGATCACTAGTGAAGCAAGGACTGAAAAAGTTGTTAGAACTTGTAACATCTGACCTCTCCTCATTTGCTTGAGAAGGTAGAGGAACAATACTTGGCCTTAAGTGACATCGTCGAGATGCCAAAAGCTGACAATAAATGCTAAGGGATTCATTTACAATTGAGGGACGATTTTCCCTTACAAAATAAAACAACCAACCTAACATGTCATAACCAAATAAACAACTACATAATACATGATAAAAAATAAATACAACTCAAGTATACCATTTATATCAAAACCAACTCCAAAGAGTACCACCGAAAAAGACCACAAACAATCAGGTACACAACGAAAGACTAGAGAACCAACAAAACTCAAAGACAACCATAACTCCAAATCTCCAATGTGCTCCAAACTCCACTCCACAAAACAACCCAAGTACCACTAAGCACCACTAGAGAAGTGTGATAATTTACCTTTGTCCATGTCCCAATAAACAACATCTGCAAAAGCAACAAAGTGTCAATGTAGGGGTGAGTAATGAAACTCAGTAGGCTTTCCCCAAATGACTTTCCTACTCATGCCACTAGGATACAATAAGTTAACACATTTATATAAAACAATTTATATAAAACATTTAAAACAATTTATCTCAAAACCAATATTATTTCTAAGAAAAATAGTTTTCCAAACAAAAACTATTTTCCATTAAAATCAACCAAGAAAGTTCTTCTAAACCATTTGGTGTATCTCATTCCAATCCACAAACTCACACATCCACACATGCATGCTTTGTTATGACAGTTCCATACTCATGAGAAGTTTTTTTTGATATACCAAGTTGTCACAAGGTAATTAATATCAAGTTCCATTACACCTTTGGCACCAAACACAAGATCATAATTCAATCAGGCCTCATAATGCAATATGAACATACACCACCAAGTATGCCCAAAAAAAATGTAAATAAAATCATTCCAAAACCATTTAAATTCCAAAAACCATTTCAAAAAAACCAAATTTTTATTGAAAACCTTTTTCCATAAATCAAACCAAGAAACTATTTTAAAATCAGCCTTTTAAAACCATTTATCAAACAACTCCACAATTTCACACAAATCCACAAACCATCACTAAAGAAGGATTCTACTAACTTTGCATGCCAATTTCACAATCAATTTCAATCAATTTAATCAATTTGAAACTGAGCCTTCATATTCTAAATAGAGTTGAGAGTGAAGCAACCTACCTCAGAAATTTGGTGAAAACGATAAACGGCACAAAAAACATCCACAAAACCGGGTCGAATCTCTAAAAACCCACCTTAGATCCCTTCCCCTAAAAATAAAAAAAGCAAAATCTAGTCATATTTGGCATCAAAAACCTAAGATATATCCATAAAGGAACTAGATCTATGAAACTGGGAGATAGGGAGAAGTAGATCTAAAGAAAACCAAGAAGAAGTACAAAGAACGAGGACTTACCATGAGAATCCAGCTTCAACGCACCTAGAGAAGCCTTCAGATCGATAGGAGAAGCCTCTTTAGCCTTTTAGAGGAAGAAATACCGATCTAGGGTCGATTTGAAGGGAAAATGAGGGGTTAAAACATAATCTCATCCTAAATCCACTTTTTGTGGATCTAGTTTTTAAACCGTGCACGGTTGGATTGCATGGTTAGAAAACTGTGCACCAGCCGTGCAAAATCTAATTGTCTCAAAAAACACAGTTTCTCCTAGGTTTTCATATAGTGTGGACAAATTGTGCGTCGTACGTTCACCTTCCCCTTAGCCCCCATCTCAAAGTATACGATTTCCTATAGGTGTTGCATGGTTTTCCTAAACCGTGCACCCTTAGAAAAGCCCCAAAAACATTCCGAACTTCTTCCAAACTCTCTCAAACATCACCCAAACTATTTATGTACTTAAAAAACAAAAATAAACGGTTACTTGAAATCAGGGGTTCTACACAATGCAATATCAAGATATGCATCGCATGCATATCTTAGACTATGACTCAAGGGATATTGTACGATATGATATCCTTGTTTTAGTGTATTTCTAACAGTAACATCCCAATACTTAGACTTGGAATTTTTATCCCTAGATTGACTGCAATTTTTACCATTCCTTTTCCCTTTATCATTCTTTTTTACTTTGAAATTAAAATTGACCCTTAATAGTTGAACCCTTAGCCTAGGTCTTCACCTTAGGCTTACTGCATAATTCACGTGATAGCACAGCATATTTCACTTCCACTAAAGTCAAAGAATCTCTATCATACATCATACATCAGTAACATTTTCATACGAAAAATCCAAAGAAATAAATAATATTATTGTCTGGTCTTCAACCTCAATTTTAACATTAATATTATAAAAATCAAGCAGAATTTTGTTAAACTCATCAACATATGCATGAATTGGGGTTTCGGGACGCATCTTGTAGTTATATAGTTTTTGTTTTTTTTATGCAAGAGGCCTACTAATGAGGTGGTCATGTATAATTTTTCAAGTTTAAACCATATGCCAATAGTGGGGGCTTCATAAACAACCTCTCACAAAGATATGTTATCCAAAGATAGCATAAGAGAACTATGTGCGATTAATGTTAGTAGAGACATTAGCATAGGTGGTCATAGTCTATCCATTAATGGACTAATTAATTACAGGTTTCTTGGGTCCATGAAGTGCATCTTATAATCTTTGTTGGACCAGTAATGCTCTCGTCTTGAGTTTTCATAGATTAAAATTGTTTTCATTGTCGAATTTATTGATTTTGTACTTATTAGATGTCATTAGTGTATACATGAGGCGTACTTATTGGATGTCATTAGTGTATACATGAGGCTTTGATACCAATTGTCGAAGATAACATTAATCGTGTGCCCTCATGCAATGATCAAGGATAGAGCTAACAATGGGTACATAATTATCAGGTACTTGGTCTTACCAGACCCAATTAAATCAGGTTGGGGTACCTAATAATCGTTTCTGGGTAGAGTTCGGGTTCCATAGATACTACCCAATTATTAATCGGGTAGGGTTCGAGTATTGGTGATAGAATATCCAAAAACCCAAACTCATTTATTTTACTTAATATTTTACTATTTTTTGTAATACATTGGCTCAACTAGCTGAAGGTCAGACAACTAAGAGGCTACAGTGACACGACACACAACAGAGGGGGGAGGGGGTCCCTGATGTGGTGGGATTCAAAATGGGCTGGGTGTGCAGAGGCTTATAAAGCCCCACGCGCTTAATGTTGTATTCGATATGGGACAAAGCCCATTCTATGAACAATATCCACATCAGAGATAGTGTCGAGCGTGCAAGATTTATAAGCATTTGGGCGCCCTTCCCCTTTCTAAGCCCTTCGCGCCGGCGACACCCCCCCCCGCTGCGTGTCGCACCGCTACATGTTCTTTTCCAATTCCTTTAGTTACACATATCAAATGTTTTAAAATAATAAAATAAAATAAAAAAGTTTGGATATTTAAACCAATGTTATTTTATTAATTAAATTCAAATTAGGGTAATAAATAAACAAATATAAATGATTTAATGTTCGAGTGAATGTAGTTATAATATAATTGGGTTTTGGTTCAGGTACCCAAAAATTAGTGGGTACCCGACCCGTTGTTATCCCTAGCCAAGGACACTATATACACGACTGATTTCCAACATGTTCACAAAGTCAAGATTCTTAAGTCGAAAAATAACAGAAGAGGTGAAGCAATAACGATTCAAAAAAAAGCAGCAAAAAAAGTTATGGAAAAACATTAAAAAAACATAGAGTTAATGTGGTTCAGGCCGATTTAGCCTTGTATCCATGACAAGAACACCACCCTACAAAGATTTTATTAATGTTCAAACAAAAAGTGAGTACAAGAGAAGCAGTGAAGAACAAACAACAAACTTAAAAACACAAAAAACATAGGCAAGAATACTTGAAGGCTATTTGGCCTTACCACTAGTCTGAAGATGCTCTCACCCAGCTTCAAGATATAGAAATCGCCAATGGAACAAAACAAAGAGCTCCTCGTAGGTATCTGCTTCAAATCTCCATAGGACTCAAGCTTCGAGATGATCTTGGTACGATGACTAGAAGGCTATAGGCGCAACACACACGAAAGGAAAACTCTACATAATAATGAATGCAACTCACCAAAATGCAATGCAACTAGAAAATAGAACATATTAAACTAGATGGAATGACGAAAATATGAAGACCTAAACAACACACATGAAAAACAATGTTTTTTTTGAAAATAAAATCAAATGTGCATTCAAACACCAAATCATCGACAAAATATGACAAAACATTAGGCAAAGTGTATTTTGAATTTGAATGAAGAGTAAAATTATGTGCCGATCAATTTATCACATGGCTAAATTAGTACGAGTGGTTGAAACAAAAATGAGTAGTTTGTGATATCTTGCATTTATTATATCTTATTCATTTTGGAAAACTCACCTGCTATTGTTTTGACAGATAAGGACCCTTTTTCTTATTATTTAAGAATCAAATGTGTGGCCAGAAGGAAAGTGACGGGTGTTTGGAATTGTAATTTTGTTAAATGCAGAGTTGGAAGTATCTTTGACAAAAAAGGCTCCATCCACCCCACGATGCACTACCTATACATGCCTAGAATAGTCTAGAATAACATCCTGTACTGAGCCGAGGGATATTTATGACTTGGGTTTTGATTTGTATTCCTTTCAAAGAGAGTTTCATGTCTAAAAAAATGATCATCAATATATTATGTGAATTTATTGATAATTAAATGATGATTTATTGGACATATTTTATACGAGTTGTTTGGAAAAATTATTGCTCAATTTATGAAGGATCAATGAACAATTTGGTAGATCTATAAAATTTTAATGTTTGATATTTGACTTTATTGATACTCTATATTATTAACAACATTCAGCAATTATTGTCCCTCTAAATAATACCTATAAATTTTGTTTAGTTTTTTCCTTCTCTTTTCCTAGCTATACATTCATCAGTTGCAATAGAAGAACCAGATGTCTAGTATTTCTTTTTTGTTCCCATTCTTGTTTGTAAATGCTCATTGCTATGAACTCCATTATTTTAGGTCTTTTCCAAAGATGCAACTGCACTAAAAAAAAGAACCATGCGTCAACTACTGATCACACTGCTCCTAGTATCCACCACTTTCAAGTTTCCTTTTCAATTCTCTCCTATTGTGCCCTTCCCGGACTAATTTGATTTTTCTTCCGACTCAATTTTATATTTCATTGAATGTAAATTTATGTAATTTGTTTATTTCAGCAAGTAATTATGATGGTGATTTTCATTTGTTTTTTGTTTTTCAACCCCTCTAGATGCTTTAATAGGTTGAATTGGATGGAAATCAACGCAGCAAAAAGATATATTATAGGGAACAAATGGGCCATGGGATAATTTGATGAAAATTATTACCCTACCTTTATCTACAGTGAATCAAATAGCCATTGAAGTAGAAGAAAAAGGTGGTAGCAGCTGCAGAAACAATGGGAGTAATGGGAATGAGAGTGTTGCATCAGGCATGAAATCCATATTGGAAAAACTCAATGGGACCCATGGAAAAAATGGCATACCAACCCCTAAGTAAAAAACAAATGGATGTTGATACGAATGGAAAACTGGATGATGGATGTAACCTATTGTTTAAATATGCCAGTGGTAAAGAAGTTGAAAATGGTGATGAAGCTGATATTCCGATGGAGCAGCTTCCATGTTCAAGAGGTGTTTCCATACCAGAGGGGATTGATGAATAGATTGTATATAAACAATATAAAGGATGTTCAGGGGCTTTTATTATGCTTGTAGATAAACAATATTTTTCTGTATGTAGAAATGAACAAAAATGGATGTCCTTCTTAGTATAGGATGGTTTCTAAAATAAGAAAATGAAAAATAGGCATTACACATACTTATTTTTAGCTTCAAAGGAATCACCCTTTTTACGTGATCTTTCTCTCATCTTGAATCTTTAGCTTTTGATGAGTTGGTTTTGAAGAGTTTTATCTGATGGAAACTCTTATATGGTGGGGAGAACCCCCCATGAAAGTGTTTTATGTGGTTAAAGGGAACATCTTCTTGAATCAATGTGGGTTTTGTTATCCAATCTGAAATCAAGGAAGAGATGGAGTTTTTCTTTTGGGACGTTGATATCTTTGAGGTCGTTCTTGTTCAGTTCATTTCTTGTGTTTCCCTTGACTATCCCCTAAGGTATGTTTGTTATATTGGGAATGCTCATGCCTTAGTGATTATTGTAGTTCTCTTCACTTGGAGTGACGTGGGAATTATGATTGGCCATTTACTTTGTATGTTTGTACATAGGAAGTATTGGGTAGGTGTTGGGGTGGGATCTGGAGTTGGTTTTTCTATGATGTTTTGTTGGAATCACTGAGAGTCGGTGCTCTGAAAGCAAGGCCCCGGGAAACCCTTACTTAACCTCAGGTTGGACTTTGTAGTTCTTATTGAGGAATGAGCTCTTGTGATTCATTTCATGATATGTTAGGATATTAATGTTCGTGTCCAAATTAAGCATTTTAGGATATGTCATCTGGTTCATGAAGGAAGACCAATTAGAGACATTTCATTGGATAGTTTTCATCTTTGTTGAGTTGTTATTTTCTCAGTTCTTCAGGAGATCTTAACAGTTTGTGGGGGACCAATGTTCAAATATAATTCTATCATGGTGAGGCCACCATTCATGAGCTTGTGTCAAAAAGTTGTATCTTTCAGTTGTTGTCAAAAAGTTGTATCTTTCAGTTGTTGTCATTGAGAGTTGAATGTTTGGAGTTTCTTGGGTTTTGGATCAGTGCTTGGGTTCAGTAGAATAGCCTTGGTTGGACTTTTCCTCTTGAGTTATAAGTTTCTTTTTCCTCTTGATCAACCATTGTCCTTGAAACTTTCGGGTGAAAAAGTGTTGTGTTGGGGAGATTGTAACATCATGACCATGCATTTCCTTTTGAATTTATTTCATTTTGTGTTTAGGATGTGTTGGTTGATCCCCGATGTAACGACCCAAAGTATTTCAATGGAAAGTTCCCTTCTTATATCGTAAAAACACAAAATAATGAACTACTAAGTGATAAGTGACCTCTAAACACAATTTTGTCACCCCTATGTTTGGAATTTTAAAAATCCAACATACACAGTTGTGTTCATGATAGTTTTTGGAGTCTAATGAAACAAAAATAATTTTTGGTGAATAGTAACCTACCCTTATGAATAGTAAAATGACCCTTATTAATAGTAAATAAGAGTAACATTACCTATGAATAATAAAATAAAATTTAGACATCATAGAAAGTGAATATTTGACCTCAGTAGACGTTTTTGGTATTTTATAAGTCATAAATAATTAATTATAATTATTTAATTAATTTAAAAGAATATTTATTCCCATGAAATGTAATCTTAATGTATTGAATCAATGTCTAATAGTTTTTATATAATTTTATAAGACCCTACGTAATTTTTGAAAGAACTACAAAATCGGTTTTAATTTTAAAAACTGTTTTTTAAGTAAATTATGATTTTAATTAAATATTAAATTAATAATTTTTAGAAAATTATTTTTGAAAAATGGACTTCATTTTTGGATTCTACACGTCGAAAACTGGTTGGAGTAAATTTTTGGGATTTTTCTGAGCTACTTAAATTTTTGGTGAATAGTAGAATACATTAATTTACCATATAAATACATTTTAATTAAAACCCACTATTCCTGACATCAAAAGTGATGTAAGCACCCAAATCCCGAACTCACATTCCTTATTTACTATTCTTAGTCATCCAAGACTCACTATTCCTTGTCTTAGTTGAAATTAATAAACTAATCAATTTTATATTAAGGAAACCCCTCTCCCCTCCACTATAAAAGCCACCCTTCACTCACTCTTTTCCTCACACCTCTCAAGCTCCAAGCCTTCTCTAAACTCTGCCCAAACTCCTTCCCTAGCCCCTCCCCCACGTCCAAAAGCTTCTGGTCTCATCAAAAGACCAAGCCTATCTTCCTTAAGGAGGATCTCAAGAGGAAGATTCTAGAGGTAATTTCTCTCTCTCTTCTCCTTTAATTTTCCTTTCAAGTTCAAGTTCCTTTCTTGATCTCTCCCCACCTATCTTCATCCAAATTGTTTTGTAACTCCGGAATTATACATATAATGTAATATTATGATTCTAATGGTATATTATATCACCCCACACCCTTTCCCTCTTCCTTTTATTTTATTAAAGAGAACGTTGTTCATGAGGTGTTAAATTTATCACCTTCAAAAA
Organism: Viscum album; assembly: GCA_963277665.1. Lineage (NCBI taxonomy): Eukaryota > Viridiplantae > Streptophyta > Magnoliopsida > Santalales > Viscaceae > Viscum > Viscum album. Next base: position 1,126,765,187 of record OY728121.1, read on the forward strand.
TGACATGTTCTCTTCTTCCATTTCTCCCTTAACATATGGTCATGAAACCATTGTTATGGTTGAACCAGAATATTTTATACGTATTATGTTCTATTTTAAGTTCTGGAAATAACCTATGGCCATATTACTAAGTGAAAAGTTAAAACAAGTTCGTTATGATCCAAAAACCGCTCAAATTAACCCAAATAATCTTCATTTAATACTTATCTAATGATTCGTCCACATGGATCTAATATAACTCATTATAAAATCATTAAATATTTTGTAATATCATTAATAACATGTAATATCAGTTCTGTATGTTTACCCATGATCTACCCAAACATCAATTTAAGAATACAAGTGGACCGCTCAAGAAAACCATGAAAACGAACATCCCCGATCAATGTTTTTAAACTCTATAAGTCATCAAAAGGAACATAATATGAAATAATGAAACCATAATGAACCCTATTAATGTATAAAAGGTTCTGTAATTTCTAATTAATGAATATAATTTCATTATAAAGGACATTAAAGAGAAGGAGGCATTTGAGTACAAGGTAAGGGGAAATCTCGAACCCAATTTTTCTTCCTTCAGGTTCTCCCTCTTTCACTCCATTTATGATATGGTTACTCCTCAAAGATCATTTTTTCATCATTTACTTTACTTTTCTGGGATATACATGTTTTTCAATGGTTTTTATGTCCATCAAAATGTTTTCTAAAAGAACTCTTCTTTCAAGATCTCACCTTTTACCTCTCATTCAAGGTTGATGGTTCTTGTATCAAGTATGTTGTTCCCTCTTTCTTTTGGGATCCCAAAGCTTATGAATGTGTTATTATGAGATGAAACCCATTCCATTACATGGGTTATTTATGTACATATTTGATATGTGTTCTATGTGTTAATCATGACAATGATAATGTTATGATGTGACGGGTGCGCCCGGAATTATATAGCGCAATATGAATGTTTAAATGTGACGGGTGCGCCCGGAATTATATAGCGCTCCAATGAATTGGGTAAAGTGATGAATATCATTAGTAAATGTGAAATGATGTGTGAAGAAGATGATAGCTTTTTTCACAAGTATGTGTGGTAGTTAACCACTGAGACATGATGATTCATTTTTATGCATTGCCACATTTCAAGTTTATTGTTTATGCTCCTCTCATGTTCATGATTTTTTGCCTATGTCATGATTATACTCACCCCATGATGTATTGTTCTTATCTATCCTCTTGCTGGGCTTCTATCTCACCCCTTTTTATGTATATCCTTAGGTGGCTACATGTACAAAGGAGAGGACAAGTGCCAATAAGAAGCTAGAGAAGATGAAATTAAATGAATGTTTATGGTTGATGTTGTATTCTTTATGCGTGGTCCTAGTTTTCCCAAGACACTAAACCTTTGGATCCTCCATGTATAATACTATTATGTTGTTTATATTTGAACTGATGTAATAGTAATGTAAGAAAAGGCCGGGATGCTATAGTTGGTATCAGAGAAAGGTTTAGTTAATTTGGGAATTAGGATTAGTAAACCCTAGAGAAAACCTCTAGCATGAGAATAAGTACAAATATGTACACAAAAATATTTACCTAGGGATCCCATATGTTATGTTTTTGGTATAATTGTATAAATGGATAAGTTATTCATGACTTGTTTACTTATGTTTTGTTCTATCCTTTTCTATTTTAGAAAATGGTGGGAACCAGGAGAAATCAGGCCAACAACTCTTGGGAGGGTCAATGCAACGATTGCCCGAACGACATCCCCAATGATTTTGGAGGTGGAGTTCAAAACTTCATGGCGATGCTTACCCAATTATCTCGGGTTATGAATAATAACCATAATAATGGGGAACTTCCTCCTTCACCAAAGAGGGATAAACTAGCTATCGAATGTTTTATGCGGAAACGACCACCGACATCTTGTGGATCCTCCGATCCACTAGTTGCGGAATAGTGGGTCAACTCCATGGAGAAGATATTTTCTATTCTTCACTATTCCGAGACGGAGAAGGTGACACTAGTCGTTTATCGTCTAGATGGAGAAGCTGATCAATGGTGGGCTTTGATTAAGAAAACCAAGCCAAGGGTGGAAATTGAAGAGATGGAATGGGAAGACATTAAGATAATGTTTCTTAATAAGTACTTCCCAAGAACTGTTTGCACGAAGATGGGGAGAGAATTCATAGAGCTCAAGCAAAAAGAAGGATAATCTGTCCCAACCTATGAAGCAAATTTCACAAGGCTTGCAAGTTATGCTTCAGGTTTTGTTATCAATAATGATAGCAAAATTGATAGATTATTTAGTGGATTAAAACCACATCTTCGAAAGGCTCTTGCAATTCGAGACTTTGGGAGTTATGAAGAAGTTGTTCGGTGTGCTCTCAAAGTGGAGATGGAGTTTGGAGAATGGTCCCATGGCTATGGTGATAAGAAAAGAAAGATGGATTTTCAAGCCGGTGGATCTAATGACAAAGGTGGGAAGAAAACACAACGACCCACATGCCAAAAATGTGGGAAGTTGCACCATGGGAACTGCCTCAAAGGTACGGGGAGATGCTTTAATTGTGGGAAAGAAGGACACCAAGATCAAGAGTGTCAAAAAGACATGAAAAGGAAGGATAATGTAGCCGATGAAAGGAGAGAACCACTCGTGGTTAAATGCTACAACTGTAGGGAGCTAGGGAACTATTCAAACAAGTGCACCAAACCTCGAGATCTCGAGGCTAATCAGTGCCAACGACCACCAAAGCCAAAGGAACAAGGGAAGGATTATGCCATCACTACTGCGGAGGTGGAACATGATAATGAAGTCATACAAGGTACACTTCCTATTCACTCAAGAATGGAAAAAGTCTTATTTGATTCTGGTTCTACGCATTCCTTTATATATTGCAAGTTTTCTAGAACTATAGAATCGAAGCCCCGGAACCGTGATGTAGAGATATCTGTAAAAACACCAAGTGGTGCAATCATTGAAACCCATGTGTTTTACTCTTATCCTGTTGACGTATGTGCGAAGATTCTTCCGGAAAATCTCGTAATACTTCCCTTGGTGGAATTCGAAGCTATAATGGGGATGGATTGGATCTCGTTATATAGAGCACATATCAAATGTCTGGAAAAGGAAATATATTTTCATATTCCGAACCATCCCATGCTCCTCTACAAATGTATGGAAGATCATGAATATCCTTTAAAAACTACATCAATGGTGTGGGTGTTGATTCCCTATGAAGAAGCATACCTCGCCCAAATGATTGAGTCGAAGGAAAGTGCCAACCTTGAAGAAATTCCCATCGTGAGGGAATACAGTGATGTATTTTCCGAAGAGTTACCCGGAATTCCCCCAGATCGTGAGGTAGAGTTCTCAATTGAACTCATACCTAGAGCTACTCCTATCTCAAAGTGCCCCTATAGGATGGCTCCTATCGAACTGGAGGAGTTAAATAAGTAGCTACAAGAGCATTTGGACAAAGGGTTCATATGCCCTAGTGCATCACCTTGGGGTGAACCAGTGCTCTTTGTGAAGAATAAGGATGGAACCATGCAGTTGTGTATCGATTATCGGGAACTCAACAAGATCACTATAAAGAAAAAGTATCCTCTCCCAAGGATTGATGACTTGTTCGATCAGTTAAGAGGAGCTCAATACTTCTCAAAGGTGGATCTTCGTTCTGGATATCATCGGGTAAAGGTGAGAAGGAAGATATTCAGAAGACTTCCTTCCGTACAAGGTATAGGCACTATGAGTTTTTGGTGATGCCCTTCAGACTTACTAATGCCCCTGAAATCTTCATGGATTTGATAAATAGAGTCATTAGACATTACCTCGACAAATTTGTGGTAGTGTTTATCGATGATATTCTCATCTACTCCAAGAGCAAGGAGGAATATGAAGAACATCTAAGACTTGTGTTGGCGACATTGAGAATGGAGAAGTTGTACGCCAAGTTCAGCAAGTGTGACTTTTGGATGAATCAAGTCACGTTCTTGGGACATGTGATCACAAGCGAGGGAATTTCTGTGGAACCTTCAAAGAAAAAGGCGATTGAGGAATGGCCCAGGCCCTCTAGTGTCACAGAAATCCGTAGTTTTCTTGGATTAGCTGAGTACTATTGATGTTTTGTGAGAAACTTCTCACGATTGTCAAGCCCTCTAACTAAGTTAACAAGGAAAGGGGTAAAGTATGTATGGATGGAAGAATGTGAGGGAAGCTTCAAGGAGATAAAGAGATGGCTGATCACTGCACCTGTACTCACACTACCAAAAAGTGGAGAATGTTTTGTGATATACAGTGATGCTTCAAAGAAGGGCTTGGGTTGTGTACTCATGCAAAATAATAATGTGATAGCATACGCCTCACGACAGTTGAAGATCCATGAGCAGAACTACCCGACGCATGATCTAGAGCTGGCAACCGTGATTTTTGCCTTGAAAATCTGGCAGAACTACCTTTATGGAGAGAAGTGTGACATATACACCGACCACAAGAGACTAAATTATATATTCACACAAAAAGAGCTCAACAGGCGTCAAAGGAGATGGTTAGAGCTAATCAAGGATTACGATTGCTCTATTCACTATCATCCTGGGAAGGCGAACAAGGTAGCTGATGCTCTAAGTAGAAAAGAACCCACTACTCTATCCATGTTGAGGATTGAGAAAGACCCTATCTTCTTGGATATGCAAAGAATGGATTTGGAAATCGTAAGGTCAGGGGATACATCCTACCTTTCCCAAATGATTGCGCAACCATCCATCCAAGAGAAGATTAAGGAAGCACAAAGGGATGATGTGGGGATACAAAAGAGGGTGAATGCGGTAAAGGAAGGGAAGCTGCAAGAGTTCCATATCGATGATGATGGTGTGATTCTTTTTGTAATGCGGATTTATGTGCCTTCATCACCTAGGATAAAGAAGGAGCTATTGGATAATTCCCATAGCTCAACTTTCTCTATCCATCCTGGAAGTACCAAGATGTATCGTGATCTCCAAGAGCACTTCTGGTGGGATAACATGAAGAAGGAGATTTCGGAATATATATCAAGGTGCTTGGTATGTCAGAAAGTTAAATCTGAGAGGAAAAAGTCCAAAGGTATGATGCATCCATTGCCTATACCCATGTGGAAATGGGAAAATGTTACTATGGACTTTGTCACGGGTCTCCCGAAGACGTCAAGAGGAAATAATGCGATATGGGTTCTGGTTGATCGACTCACCAAGACTGCCCATTTTATCGCTATTTGGGAAGATCTCTCACTTGAACAACTTGCAAGGATATATGTGAAGGAATTAGTGAGATTACACGGTGTTCCACTCTCAATTTTCTCTGACCGTGATCCAAGGTTCACATCTAGATTCTGGAGGAGCCTTCAACATGCTTTGAGTACTGAATTAAATTTCAGCACGGCCTATCACCCCCAAACTGATGGCCAGTCTGAAAGGACTATTCAGACGCTTGAAGATATGCTAAGAGCCTACTCTCTTGAATTCGAAGGTGGTTGGGATTAGCACCTCCCATTGGTTGAGTTCTCATACAACAATAGCTTCCACTCGAGTATTCAGATGGCTCCGTATGAAGCTCTTTATGGGAAGCGATGTAGAACTCCAACCTGTTGTGATGAAGTTGGAGAAAGAAAGCTACATGGACCCGATCTTGTGTAGGAGATGACCAAGAAGGTTCAAGTTATCCAGAAACACATCAAAGCTGCTAAAAGTGGGCAAAAGAGCTTTGCTGACAATCGTCGAAGGGACTTTGAGTTCGACGTTGGAGATAAAGTCTTCCTTCGAATATCTCCATGGAAGAGAGTCATGCGATTCAGGAAGAAAGGGAAGCTAAGCCCAAGGTACATTGGCCCCTTTGAGATCCTTGACTGCATAGGAGCTGTGGCCTATCGTCTGGCACTTCCACCAAATATGGATCAAGTTCATGATGTGTTTCATTTATCACTACTGAGGAAGTTCATACCAGACCCCTTACATGTACTAAACTCAGAGGTGGTACAGTTGGAAGATGATCTCTCCTATGAGGAGAAGCCGGTAAAAATTTTGGACCGAAGTGATAAGGTTCTACGCAATAAGACAACCTGCCTTGTCAAAGTGTTGTGTAGGAACCATAATTTTGAGGAAGCAACTTGGGAACCAGAAGAGGCAATGAAGGAGAAGTACCCTCACCTGTTTGTGTAAAGTGAAATTTCGGGGGCGAAATTTCTTAAGGGGGGAAGAATGTAAAGACCCAAAGTATTTCAATGGAAAATTCCCTTCTTATATCGTAAAAACACAAAATAATGAACTACTAATTGATAAGTGACCTCTAAACATAATTTTGTCACCCCTATGTTTGGAATTTTAAAAATCTGACATACACAGTTCTGTTCAGGATAGTTTTTGGAGTCTAATGAAACAAAAATAATTTTTGGTGAATACTAACCTACCCTTATGAATATTAAAATGACCCTTATGAATAGTAAATAAGAGTAACATTACCTATGAATAATAAAATAAAATTTAGACATCATGGAAAGTGATTATTTGACCTTAGTAAACGTTTTTGGTATTTTATAAGTCATAAATAATTAATTATAATTATTTAATTAATTTAAAAGAATATTTATTCCCATGAAATTTATTCATAAATTATTGAATCAATGTCTAACAGTTTTTAGATAATTTTATAAGACCCTACGTAATTTTTGAAAGAACTACAAAATCTGTTTTAATTTTAAAAACTGTTTTTTTAAGTAAATTATGATTTTAATTAAATATTAAATTAATAATATTTAGAAAATTATTTTTGAAAAATGGACTTCATTTTTGGATTATACACGTTGAAAAATGGTTTGGGTAAATTTTTGGGATTTTTCTGAGATACATGAATTTTTGGTGAATAGTAGAATACATTAATTTACCATATAAGTACATTTTAATTAAAACCCACTATTCCTAACATCACAAGTGATGTAAGCACCCAAATCCCGAACTCACATTCCTTATTTACTATTCTTAGTCATCCAAGACTCAATATTCCTTGTCTTAGGTGAAATTAATAAACTAATCAATTTTATATTAAGGAAACCCCTCTCCCCTCCACTATAAAAGCCACCCTTCACTCCCTCTTTTCCTCACACCTCTCAAGCTCCAAGCCTTCTATAAACTCTACCCAAACACCTTCCCTAGCCCCTCCCCCACGTCCAAAATCTTCTGGTCTCATCAGAAGACCAAGCCTATCTTCCTTAAGGAGGATCTCAAGAGGAAGATTATAGAAGTAATTTCTCTCTCTCTTCTCCTTTAATTTTCCTTTCAAGTTCAAGTTCCTTTCTTGATCTCTCCCCACCTATATTCATCCAAATTGTTTTGTAACTCCAGAATTATGCATATACTGTAATATTATGATTCTAATGGTATATTATATCACCCCACACCCTTTCCCTATTCCTTTTATTTTATTAAAGAGAACGTTGTTCATGAGGTGTTAAATTTATCACCTTCAAAATTGACATGTTCTCTTCTTCCATTTCTACCTTCAAATCTGGTCATGAAACCATTTTTATGACTGAAGCAGAATATTTTATATGTATTATGTTATATTTTAGGTTCTGGAAATAACCTATGGAAATATTACTTAGTGAAAAGTTAAAACAAGTTCGTTGTGATCCAAAAACCGCTCAAATTAACCCAAATAATGTTCATTTAATTATTATCTAATGATTCATCCACATGGATCTAATATAACTCATTATAAAATCATTCAAGATTCTGTAATATCATTAATAACATTTAATATCAGTTCTGGATGTTTAGCCATGATCTACCCAAACATCAATTTAAGAATACAAGTGGACCGCTCAAGAAAACCATGAAAACGAACATCCCCGATCAATGTTTTTAAACTCTATAAGTCATCCAAAGGAACATAATATGAAATAATGAAACCAGAATGAAACCTATTAATGTATCAAAGGTTCTTTAACTTCTAATTAATGAATATAATGTCATTATACAAGACATTAAAGAGAAGGAGGCATTTGAGTACAAGGTAAGGGGAAATCTCAAACCCAATTTTTCTTCCTTCGGGTTCTCCCTCTTTCACTCCATTTTTGATATGGTTACTCCTCAAAGATCATTTGTTCATAATTTAAATTACTTTTCTGGGATATACATGTTTTTCACTGGTTTTTATGTCCCTAAAAATGTTTTCCAAAAGAATTCTTCTTTCAAGATCTCACCTTTTACCTCTCATTCAAGGTTGATGGTTCTTGTATCAAGTATGTTGTTTCCTATTTCTTTTGGGATCCCAATGATTATGAATGTGTTATTATGAGATGAAACCCATTCCATTCCATGGGTTATTTATGTATATGTTTGATATGTGTTCTATGTGGCAAGCATGACAATGATAATGTTATGATGTGACGGGTGCGCCCAGAATTATATAGCGCAATATGAATGTTTAAATGTGACGGGTGATCTAGGAATTATATAGCGCTCCAATGCATTGGGTAAAGTGATGAATCTCATGAGTAAATGTGAAATGATGTGTGAACATGGTGCTAGCTTTGTTCACAAGTATGTGTGGTAGTTAACCACTAAGACATTATGTTTCATTTTTATGCATTGCCGCATTTCAAGTTTATTGTTTATGCTCCTCTCATGTTCATGATCTTTTGCCAATGTCATGATTATGCTCACCCCATGATGTATTGTTCTTATCTATCCTCTTACTGGGCTTCTATCTCACCCCTTTTGATGTATATCCTCAGGTGGCTACATGTACTAAGAAGAGGAAAAGTGCCAATAAGAAGCTAGAGAAGATGAAATTAAATAAATATTTATGGTTGATGTTGTATTTGTTATGTGTGGTCCTAGTTTTCCCAAGACACTAAACATTTGGATCCTCCATGTGTAATACTATTATGTTGTTTATCTTTAAAATAATGTAATAGTAATGTAAGAAAAGGCTGGGTCGCTATACCTGATAGGTTAAATGTTGTTTTGGAATTTCTTGGTGCAATATCAGCTAGACCACACCATGGTCCAAGTCGTGTTGAGCCTAGGGATGACCTTTGTACCATGGGAAGTACCAACACACCCAGTGTTGGGCGTAATCTCAGGCGTGTGGTGTGGGGAGTCCCTATGTGCACCATGGCCAGTTTGGCCTCCACCACGCCATGGTGCAGGGCATGGCAAGTCCAAAATGGCCAGAACTTCTGCACTATATCATGATCAGTCATCATGTCGGGATCCTGGGTGTGGCATGGTCAAGACCTCCATGTGTGTGGCACGATCAAGACCTCCACGGGTATGGTGAACACCTCCACATCATGGTGTCAGTGGTTTTAGAATCTTAAAATAGATGATTGGTCTTTTGATCTTAAATAGGGAGTTACACCCATTGATGAGGGTGTGTCTGGTCTTTATGTAAGGGTTATTTAGTGTTCCCTTACTCTATTTAACCCTCTAAATTCCCTTAATTTGGTTATTCTTGGTTCTTTGGAGTGTCTCCCTTGTGCGAGTGGCCTTTCTTCTCTATCTTAGTGTGATTTTAGTGGATGCTTTCAGATTCTTCAAGCCTTGAGGTTGATTCTTGTAGAATGATAAAAGGATGATGACCCGAACCCCCAAGGTGATCCCTAAAAGAGGCCTTGAGATTCTTTTATAATGAATTTTTAAGACCACACTGGACCACAAGTTCGATGTGGTATACAGACTCCAACACTCCCCCTCAAGCTAGGTGTACCAAGCTTGGACACAGAAAGAAAAAAAAAAAGCAATCAATAGACTGAAAAAAATCCCCCCCCCCCAAGCTGGACATAACTAGCTTGATTACATAACAAGACAAAATAATAGGAAACAAGAAACTATTCCGTAGAGTCGTTGCGGGGCCAGCGACGGGATGCGGTGATTCTGCAGAGTCGTTGCGGGATCTGGTAGTGCCAAAGGGCCCAGATCGCAGGCAGTTGAAGTGTTGCACCACAGTGGAGGAAGCATGAGGGAATGTCGGTGGACAAGGAGGTGGCTGCCAGGAGTCTTCGGGACATATTAGTGACGGGAAGCCGAGATTCCACAGGAGGTGCCAGCGACGGGAGGCGCCGCTGGAGAAGGAGGTGCCAGAGATCTGAATCTAGAAGCAAGGCAGCTGCTTGGAGAGACGGGAGCCAGGAGGGGAGGAGGAAGTGTAGGGAAGGAGCCAGGAGGGGAGGCCGTGTATGGAAAGATCCAGTTTGGGAGTCCCACATAGAAGGAGCAGCGGGCCAGGAGTTTGGTCCATTGGGACGTCGGAACAGGAGGCGGGCCGGGAGAAATGCGAGGAGGCGGAGCCGAGTGATGCCGGGAGTTTCCGGCTAGGATTGTGCCATGGGGAGGGATGCTGCTAGAGGACTGTGGAAGCCGGAATAGGATGCTGCGATAGTAGTGTCGTTGAGGATATGCGTCATGGGAGGAGGATCCTCGAGCGAGAGGGGCGCCGTCAGGGAGAACCGTTGTGGGAGGAGGCTGTCGTCTGTCGTCAAGTGCACCAGGGAGGGAGGTAGGCCTAGAGTCGCAACGGCTGGGATCCACAACAGGAGGAAAAAGAAGGGAACCGCGATGGGAATGAGGACGTTGGGATAGCAGCGGGCGGTGCACCGCTCGGAAGGGAGGGGAGGGGCGATGAAAGAGTTGGCCATGGAGCCCCCCCCCCCCTTACGGGGAAAAATTCCGTAAACCCGAGACCAGAATAAAAAAATAGATGGGAGGGAGGGGTTGGGTTTATCAAACCTCCTATGATACCATGTAGAATGATAAAAGGAGGATGAACCTAACCCCCAAGGTTCTCTCTAAAGGAGGTCTTGAGGTTATTTTATAATAAATGATTAAGACCACACCGGACCATAAGTCCGATGTGGGATGCAGACTCCAACAATTCTTAAGGCAGGATCTTCTCATGTATTCTCCTTGTGATTCCCCTCTTGTAATTCTATCTTTTCTTAACCTAGAAGACATGAAGGTTATATCTAAGATCCAGGGTTGTTCTTTAATTCCATTATAAGGTTATCTTTTAGGAACCATCATTTGATTCTTGGATTCCTCAACTGTTTCATATTTATCTTATAATTCATCTCGCAAGTCTAAAACAAATAAATGATGTTGGGTGGTTGAAGTTTCATCAAGTATAACCTTCCAATCCTTAATAAATCTTTCATCTGACCTTTTTATCAAGAAATAATCAATTTGGGATCTTTTTACTCTGCTTATATAAGTAATAAGATGTTCCTTTCATTTCCTAAAGATTGTATTTGCTGCTAGAAAATCACAACTGCAAGTAAAGTCTAAGATAGTTGATCTTTCAACATTTACTACACCCAAACCAAACACTTCATAGAAATATATGTGATCGATAGAATCCATTCCTACATGCCCATTTAGGTCACCAACTATAAAAATCATCTAATTTTGTGGCAAACTCTGAATCAAAGTTTCTAAATTAACCCAAAAAGTAGACTTGTTTTACATTGAGACCTACTTGAGATGTATAAACACCAATGAAGTTGAAAGTCTCAAAATGAGATTCCTCAATCCCCGCATCTACCTAGAAAGGTGTGAAGACCCTTGCTCATTTAACCCCTGGGGCGTCGATGTAGGTGCCCTAGCTCATTTAACACCACACTTGAGCAATGCATCACGTTGATGTCGGGAAATGACTTAGCATTAGCATATTGATACATTTGATCCAAGTCATTAAAGGGTTCTACAAAGATTTACGTTGACTGTCAACAACCTAACACAACCCTGATCCCTCCATCCGATCTTGGGACATAAATATAAAGTGAATAAATTATAATTATTTATTCTTTTTTCAAATTTACTAATAAAATTTTGTTTTTCTTTTATGATATTAGTTCCAAGTCCTTAAAACTCAAATTCTATGCATTCAGGATTCTTATGATTCTCATCTTCAAATCTAAAACTAAAGGTTTCATTCATCTAAAACAACAGACAATTGTGGTGCTTAATCCAATAATTCTCATATCAAAGATCCTCAAATCCCATAAGTAGCAAGGCACTTCCAGAAAAACAATAATAAAAGTTACATAATTGCATATAAAGAAGCCAACAAGACATTACTTGAGACACTAACAATCAACATTGAAAATACCATGTACTAAACTATATTATAATAACATTGATTTCTGAATTCAATGGTAAAGATCATCACCATGCAACAAGGGAAGTGGAGTACAACAGAAAGCTCCAACAATCAGTTCCATCCAAGAGGAAGAGAGCTATAGCTGTAAGTTTCGATGAAATCAGATTTTCTTGATTAGTTGAAAATAGATGCATAGACTTCTTTATTATCATGAGCAGGAGCCAAATTTGAGGCCTTGAACCACTTCACATAACCATTACTTGTACCCTTTGCATAACCCCCTCCACCATTCCTCAACTTCTTAGCTTTTTTGTCCTTATCCCTTGATTTTTCCTCTTCTATCTTTTCCCTTAATACCAAAACCTCCTCCCTACTCCCATTAAGTGTAATTTTATCCTCCTAAGAGAATCCCATGTGAAAAAAATGGAAAGAAGAGGATCATATCTCCTTCAAGGACTTAGCACTCAACACATGCCCACAACCCCTTAATGCAAAAATATACTTTCCATTGAATTCATGCCCTAAAATGGGGCACTCAAACTACGCTCCAGAACCATTACTATTGTTTGAATCCATCCCAAGAAGCACCAAAAACTGAACCAGGATCATATCCTTGAGCCCCTTAATATGAACAAATTCCTTGGGAAAATTCTTCCTTAATAAACCCTGCACAAGTGACTCTTTATTGAATTAATTTCCAATACGGTCCAACACACAAGGATGCTTCAGGGGCTCAAAAGGTAACGTTCAGGCCGTCCACATAGAATGACACTTCTCATTAGGATCGACCTTATTGGGCTTCTTCATGGCGTACATGTTGTGATAGCTGTCACGTGACTCCGCACCAGTGGCCTCACCATCGCCGCCATCGCCGTCTCCACCGCCAGGGGCACAAATCCGAAGAGTGATCATCGATGAAGGCTCCACTCCTAATCAAAGAATCATGGAGTCGCCCCGGAGGGTCTTGCCCAGGAACATGAGGTACAAAGACGCGAGGGCTTGAGAGTGAAGTCATGGGGGAAGATAGAGCATTAGAGCTCCCGGACGGTGTGAGTTGGGATCACATATGAGTTTTTTTACTAATTTATTTACCAAATATACCTATAATATGTATATTTCTCTCTAATTTCATTTCAGTTGGCTTCTTTTTAGGTCGGATCATGACGTGGAAAAAATAGTATTAATACAACATGAAAAAATCAAACGATGCTGACCAATCCATGCGACGTCGATGATTTTTCATGGACATGATCAGATTATAAATTTATAAAATAAAAAAAAAACTAATACATGGAAGCACTGGACAGTGGAAGTCTGGGGTTGAACCCATAGAGAAGAGCCGACGACGGCTGGTGACGCAAAAATTAGAACTTGACATGTGGATTCCTCACTCAATTTTAAGAAGTTAGATTTTTTAACAAAACAACTTGATTAAAGTTCAGTTGGTGGAGAAAGGGTTTGAGATCAATTTTGAAAAGCTTTTACATAGGATAGACCTAAATATAATAAGGTCATGTCTATTGGCTTAGACTATATAGTCATTCAAAGGTCACTAATTTGGCACTGGATTTAAGGTCATCGGACTCAGGCTTATTGGACCCAGAAACTTTTGTGGAGCATATTGAACGAAGATTATAATTTTGTTGTGCCTCAATTGTTTTGTAATAAAACAATTGATGTTGTTGCTGAGTCTCACCCGCTCCTCAAAAGCCATTATCTTGGTATTCCATATGGAATAGTTGGGTGGCGTCAATATTGGGTAATGGAATAGCACACCGCTTCTCTCCTTCACCACTTTATGAGAGGTACTCACCATGTTCTCTTACCCTGGATACTTGGGCATACAACCTTCCGGCTTCGATACCAAATTTTGGTTTTTGACTTTCAAAATGACATTTTCATAGCAGTAGAAAAGGAAGGAAATAAAATGGAGCAAGTGTGAACTAAAATACTCTTTGTTTCATCAAAATATGTTCACTTCATTTACAATGAGAATAGATCATATTTACATTGGAAAGAGAATAAAAGGTCAAACAAAAAATAGGGTCAAGTCAAAAATTCTCAATCAAAGATTTAGACTCCTTTATTTAGGTTTCATCAATAACACCAACTTATTGAAATCTTCTCATACCCATTATTAGGTGTCATTATTTGAAACCATTTATTATTGGTCAACTACGAGCCTACATCTTTATTACCAAATAACAATATACATTGGAAAAGTGAGCATTAATGTGGATATGCCTCTTTATCTTCTCAAAAGTTGTTATTCAGTCTCTCCCAGAGGGATTGAAGCATCGGTGTGTGTATGTTATTGAGAAGGTGAGAATTAGGAAGAAAAAAATTCTCTAGTGGGTTCATGGTCACATCCAGATGCATTATTTCAGGGTCGACTATGATGACTATTACTGTGATTTTCAAGGTTATTTCTGAGAAAAATGTTGTGTTGTACAACATCTCTGATGAATTAAATTGTAAGTCTTTGGGACTGCATACATCACATTAATTTTAGGAAACATGGTATATTGGCTTCCAAACATTGGTACATTCCCCACTACTCATTTAGTGTATGGTAGAAGATTCTCAATGGTATATTTTCTCATTATGCTTAATAAGGGAGAAGAATGTTAAATGGGTCTGGACATCTAGACTTGGACTGGGTTGGGTCCAAATAATCAATCAGGCCATGTAAGTTATGTGGCTTGATTTTAATGATTTTTCTTTAGTAATAAAACAGGTATTCCAACTCCATCCTACACACCCCCTTACAATACCCAATCACTTCATTAGTGTTGTCATGAATCCTATACTGGATATTGGTAGTTTCATGATGTATAAGAGATCTATTTCTTTTGAGTCCATTAAAGGTATGAAACAACTATTTTACTTCGTATTATTTCAAGTATAACCACGAAAAATGATTTTATAAATATATGTTTTCTCTCCATGTATCAATGAATATGAAAACCAAACTATGGAGCACAAGGCTGAGTTATTTCTGGCACCTACACTAACCATACACCTCTGGAGACCATTCAAGTGATTCTAAAAGGCGATGCATGGGGTATTTTTCACTTGTTTGTTAATGAAAACCTTGTTTATTCCCCTCAGTCATTCTCAAATATATGTGTGTGTGTGCGCATGCACACTCATGAAATATGATTTTAAGGGAACAAGTAATAGTTATATAAGTTGTTGGAAAAACTAAATTGGGGAATAGTTAAATCTTCATTAACAAACACGTGATCCAAGATAAAACTACTTTACATGATACCTTTCGGAACTACACGTAAAGGCTCTAGTGATGCATGGAAAGTGTGGATGATGAGCGAAAAGTGCGAGACTTCTATGGTGATGAGAGAAAGTCTGGCAATGTCAGTGCCCAGAAGTGTGAGGAACATTGAGTTGCAAGATTATTACATGGATGCTTATAGTGACTATTTTTGTGACTATTGCTGTGATTTGCAAGGTTATTTAAGAAAAAATATCATGATCATGTATGAAATATTTGAGGCATTCAATTGTAAGTCTTTGTGGATTTCTTAAAGACTATCGGGGGTATTGGGGCCCCTACTGAGTATTATTATACTCACCCTTGTACGGGCTTCAACTGCACCTGTTGTGTCTTGTGCAGATGACGGACAACTTGACTGAGACTTTGGGAGCCAAGGCTCGATGGTGCTCAAAAGGTATCGATAGACCTGGTGAGTTGCAGTGACATTAGACAGTGAGTTGTACCTACCCTTCAGGTAGGATCCTCGGCAAAAGATCTTCAGAGCTTGTATTTTCTTTCCTTTTGTTTTATGTTTCTTTTAGTTGGGCTTGTATACTGGCCCCTTTACATTCAGTACTATTATGATCAGTAGTGGTGCCTTGTGTTCCGCTTTGTGTGTGTACACTCCCTATGCGCATATAGGTTTAAAGGAAATGCCTTCCCTTTTTGGGTTACACTTTTCCGGTAGTAGTCACCAACCCCTGGATATTGGAAGGCGGGCTTGGGGTAGTCACAGAATGAGCCCCGGGAGACAGGTCGTGAAATCATTTATGTATTTAGATTCATTTCATAACAAATTTTAAAAAATATGAGAATTTCATCTCTCAAATAATGGAACACTCACATTAAATTTTATCTCATTTTATTTTATAAAGATTCATTAATGATTATTCCATCATATCCTATGAAAACTCTCAAACATAACCAAAATGATTTTACTAAGAACCATCACCCCAATCAAGTGAAAAAAACTTCATTGAATGATGGACACTTGGCTCGCATGTGATAAGACTTAAAAATATTATCATGTAATATAATTACACAATATTGCTCTCACTTTTGGGTACTGACATTTCCAGAACCCTTCACAACTAGATCATGATAAACCACATCAACCCTATCTTACATGAAATTATCAAATCAATTGGGAATATCACCTCAGAAGTCGGGCACTTTTTGCTCATCACCCACACTTTTCATTCATCACCAGAGCCTTTACGTACAATTTATAATGGTGGCATGCAAATTAGTTTTACCATGGATCACGTGTTTGTTAATGAAGACTTAGTTCTTCCCCAACTTTGTTACCCCAACAACCTATATAACTATGACCTGTTCCATTAAAAAATCATCTTTCATTAGCACGCACGTGCACACACATATATTTGAGGATGGCTAAGAGGGGAATAAATAAGATGTTCATTAACAAACAAGTGATTTATGGTAAAACTTCCACATGAGTCGCCTTTTAGAATCCCATGAATGGTCTCCAGAGGTGCATGGTTAGTTTAGGTGCTAGTAATAACTCATCCTTGTGCTCCACAGATCGGTTTTCTTATTCTTTGATACCTAGAGAGCAAACCATATATTTATAAAATAATTCGCATCTGTTATACTTAAAAAAAATACATACGAAAATAATTGTTTTGTACCTTTAATGGAATCAAAAGAAATGGATCTCTTAAACATCATAAAAGTAACGACCAATTTCTAGTACAGGACTGGTGACAACACTGATGAAGTGATTGCGTATTTAAAGGAGGATGTATAGAATGAATTTTGGGTACCTATTTTATTATTAAAGCAAACTAGTTAAAATCAAACAACACAACTTACATAATTCCATCATAGGGCTCAAATCGGCAAGCCAACGTGTCTTGATTGATTATTTGGACCAAGTCTAGTCCAAGTCTGGATGGCCAGACCCATTTAACATTCTTCTCCCTTACTAATAATAATTAGAAAATATACCATTATAGATCTTCTACCATACACTAAATGAGTATTGGGGAACATACCAAGGTTTGGAATCTAATATACCATGTTCCTTCAAATGAACATGATGTATGCAGTCCCCAAAGACTTACAATTGAATATCTCAGAGATTTTGTACAACACAAAATTTTCCCCAGAAATAACCTTGCAAATCATAGAAATATTCATCATAGTCATCCATGAAATAATGCTTGTGGATGTGACCGAGAACCCACTAGAGAATGCTTCTCTATCTAATGTTCACCTTTTCAAGAACATATGCACACTGACGCTTCAAACCCTCCAGGAGAGACTGACTGAAAACTTTGATAAGATCAAAATCCATATCCACATTCATGCTCACTGATCCAATGTATATTGTCAGTTGTTAATCAAGATGTGGACTCATAGTCGACAAATAATAAATGGTGTCAAATACTGACTACTAATAATGGGCATGAGAAGGGTTAATGAATCCTTTATTTAGATGTTATAAATAACACCAATTTCTTGATGCTTTCTCATTCTCATTGTTAGTAGTTATTATTTGACACCATTTATTATTGGTCAACTACAAGACCACGTCTTGATTACCAAATAACAATATACATTGAATCAGTGAGCATGAATGTGGATATCGCTCTTGATCTTCTTCAAAGTTGTCAACTAGTCTCTCCTGGAGGGCTTGAAGTGTCGGCGTGTGTATGTTCTAAAAAAGGTGAGCATTAGATAGAGAAGACTCTAGTGAGTTCGTGGTCACATCCACATGCATATTTCATGTCTGACTATGATGATTATTGTTGTGATTTTCATGGTTATTTTCGAGGAAGATGTCATGTTGTACGACATCTCCGATGCATTCAATTGTAAGTCTTTGGGGACTGTATGCATCATATTCATTTGAACAAACATGGTAGATTATCTTCCAAACCTTAGTATGTTCCTCAGTACTCATTTAGTGTATGGTAGAAGATCTGCAATAGTATATTTTCTCATAATTCTTAGTAAGGTAGAAGAATGTTAAATGGGTCTCGCCATCCAGACTTGGACTGGGCTGGGTTAAATAATCAATCAGGTCGGGTTGGCTTGCCGATTTGAGCCATATAATGTAATTATGTAAGTTGTGTGCCTTGATTTTAACGAGTTTTCTTTAGTAATAAAATATGTACTCCAACTTCATCCTACATATCCTCCCTTCAATACGCAATCACTTCATCGATGGTATCACCAATCCGGTACTGAAAATTGATTGTTAATTTTATGATGTATAAGAGATCTATTTCTTTTGAGTCCATTAAAGGTACAGAACAACTATTTTCCTCTCTATTTGTTTCAAGTATAACCACTGAAAATGATTTTATAAATGTATGGTTTACTCCCCATTTATCAAAGAATAAAAAAACCGATCTGTAGAACAGAAATCTGAGTTATTCTTGGAACCTACAATAACCATGCACCTATGGAGACCATTCATGTGATTTGAAAAGGTGGCATGTGAAGTAGTTTTACTATAAATCACTTGTTTTTTAAAGAACACCTTGTTTATTACCCTCTCAATCATCCTAAAATATATATGTGTGTGCGTGCGCGCACGTGTACGCTCATGAAAGATGATTTTTTAGTGGAACAAGTCATAGTTATATAAGTTGTTAGGATAACTAAGTTGGGGTAGAATGACGTCTTCATTAACAAACATGTGATCCAGGGTAAAACTACTTTGCATGTCACCTTTCTAAATTGCACATAGAGGCTCCGGTAATGCATGAAAAGTGTGGATGATGACCAAAAAGTGTTAGACTTATAAGATGATATTCCCAATTTATTAGATAATTTCATGTAAGAAAAGGTTGATGTGGATTATCATGATCTGGTTGTGAAGGGTTCTCGCATTTTCGGTTCCCAAAAGTGAGAGCAATATTGAGTTGTAAGGTTATTTCATGGATGCTTATTGTGACTATTTTTGTGATTTGCAAGGTTATTTAAGAAAACATATCATGCTCTTACATGAAATATCTGAGGCATTCAATGCTAAGTCTTAGGGGAATGAATGCATCATATTCATTTCAAAAGAAAATGATATATTGACTTTTAAACCTTGCTATGTTCTCTCATACTATCTTAGACTGGGATGGGTCAAAATAATCAATCATGCTAGGTTTGGCTACAGATTTGGGTCCTATAAGTGAATTATTTAATATGGGTAGCTTGATTTTAATGAGTTTTCTTTACTAATGAAACATGTACTTCATCTTCATCCAATGCATCCTCCTTGCAATACGCAGCCACTTCATTAGTGTTCTCACCAAGCTTGTACTTGAAATTGGTCATTATTTTTATGATATATATGAGTTCCTTTGCTTTTGAGCCTATAAAGGGTATGATTCAACTATTTTATTTTGTATTTGTTTCGATTACAATCAGTAAAAATGATTTTATAAATATATTTTCATGTCCACTTCTATCAAAGAAAAAGAAAACAAATTTGTGGAGCTCATTGCTAAGTTATTCTTGGAACTTACACTTACCATGCACATTTGGAGACCTTTCATGCGATTCTGAAAGGTGAAGCAAGAAATAGTTTTTCCATAAATCAACTGTTTGTTAATGAAAAATTTGTTCTTTCCATACTCAGTCATCCTAAAATATGTACATATGTGGGGGAAGGCACCCCGCCCCCATCTAGGGTTGGGTTTATTTTCTATCGTTGCCCCTCCAAGCTTGGTTCTGTCCGGCCTCCCGGTTCTGTCCGACGGATCCCTCCCTCACGGAGCCTCCTACCCCGGTGTCCCTTACCCACTACGTGCATCAACCTTGACCAAGGTCATGCCTCCCGGTGCCCCCCTGCCAGCTATCCCTCCCTCCTGGAAGATTGAGCGACCAATGGCTCCCACCCGGCAGACTCCTCCTACAACGTCCCTCCCTGCAACACCCTCCCTTCCCGGCTCTCCAGCGGCACCAGCCTCTCGCTGCGAGTCCGGCTCTACCTCCCTCCCGTCGATGCTCCCTCATAGAGCTTGATTCCCTGGAGTCCCCTCCCAACTGTGTGTGACGACCACATCCTAGGCCGCACCTCCCGTAGTGGCTCCTGATCCAGACGAGATACAGTCGCGACTCCCGAACTCCTCTCATCTAGACTCGAGGCTTCTTCACCAATTCTCGCACGAATCAACTCCCGTGGTGCTCCAGCGTCGTCCCTCCCTGCAACGCCCTCCCAGCCTCCCGCCTGCAACTTCTGGACTGCCTCCTGCAGTGCTTCCCGACCCACCTCCTGCAGCATTCCCCGACGTCCCCCCCCTCCAGTGCGATGCTCCGCTACATCGCCAGCCCTTCTGCCAGTTTCATCTGGATCCTGTCCGGGTGCACATCCACTGCACTGCTTCCCTATGCACCTCGGCTCCTGCTGCACAGCCAGATCCTATTGAGATTTCACCTCCCTACGCGCCGCCTCTGCAAAGCTGCTCCCTCCATGTCTGCCTCCTATGGCAGCTCTGCCTCCACACCGGCCTCCTGTGGCATCCACCGCCTCCATGTCAGCCCTCCTTCTGTGGGTTCCTGGCGTTCTATCGACCGGCCCACCCATGCGGTTTTCCTGGTGACTCTGACGACTGTGCCTCCCATGCGGTATTCCCAGCGAGTCTGACGATCAGCCCGCCGTTGTGGATTTCCCGACACTCAGTCGATCGGCACCGCCAGTGCGGCTTTCCCGACGCTTCGTCGACCGACACCGCTTGAGTGACTTGAAAAATCTTTTTCAGAAGTGTCATCCATCTTCGTGAGGGGGAGAAGAAACCATGTCGATTTATCTTTGTTTTATTTTGTTTTGTTTTGTTTTGTCATCAAGCTGGGTATGTCCAGCTTGAGGGGGAGTTTTTGCAGTCTGTTTCTTGCTTTGTTTTTTCCTTTATGTGTCCAACCTAGGTACACCTAGCTTGAGGGGGAGTGTTGGAGTCTTCACCCCACATCAAACTTGCGGTCTGATGTGGTATTTATCATTAATTATAAAAGAACATCAATGCCTCTTTTAGAGAGAACCTTGGGGATTCAAATCTCACCTATTTTATCATTTTACAATATTATTCTTATTTTATATTCGATGTAATGCCTTAGCAGCTAACACCTATGATCCCCACTCCATGTTTTTTACTATTATGCTTAATGGTCATTTTCCCTTCAATTTAGGGTATTTTAAAGGAAAATTAGTATTTTTTCTTTTAGTATTTTGGCCTTTAAAGAGAAGGTTAGTCATCCTTTTTAAGAAAATTTTGCCACATTTATAAAATTATTCAATTTTCTCTCCTTTTGTGTGTTTTATAACTAGGTTCCTTGTAAAATAGTTCAAGTATCTCACTGCACCACATTAGTTTTTATCGGTGTGAGAAAGTTCCTCATTCGTTGCTATCCGATTACGATCCTCAACTCTGGTCATCTACCTCATATGTCGCTCAAAACCGAACACAATAGTCATAGGTGAGCTGTTTTGTGATCCACACACAGATCTTAGGAAATCTATGACTATTCGATCTTCATCCAATGATCTGCACCAAGCACATTGTTGGTTATCAACTTTCAGAGACGAGTGGAGGAATCCTACCACCTTGGTGTCCTTATATGTGATCCTCTTTTTGTGAAAACTTCCAATGTGTAGCCTACCTAAGTGAAAAACACTTGTGTACTGGTTATAAAACAAAAATGAAAAAAAAATCAAAATAAGGAAAAAGAACCAAGACATGTCTGTTCCCGCCTCTTGCATGTTCCAAATCTAGTGGCGAAAACCACTTTCCTGTGTGACCCACCTGCACATGATAACCTTGCACGGACGCCCAGACACCCTAATGTTCATGAACCTCCCTCTATTCATGCAGCTGTGCATGCCGGACCCTGGGAGAACTCCCCCTTACCCTTATCTGCTGCACATGGTTGCACCCCACTGCTCATGGCTCTACCTTCTCCACGCACCCATATTCCTAATTCTGTTTGTGAATCCCTATTGTACCGCCAATAACACCAAGCTGCATCATTTGTTTCCAGCACTCTCACCCTTCAATTTTCATGCCCAACAATTTCCAGCACCATCACCCTTCAATTTTCATGCCTAGAAAAAACAAAATTAATGAAAGAATCTCTCTCTGCTGAACCAATCCATTCAAGTAATCATAGAATAAATCCAGGGGTGAACACCCCCTTTCATGGGTGACGCACCTGCACGTGATAGCCTTTCCTGGACGCCCAGTACCCCTACTTTTCATGACCCTCTTGTGCACGCTAAAATGTTGGAAAACTCCCCCTTGCCCCATATCTCCCACTCATGCCCCCCCCACTCATGGATCTACCTTCTCCATGCACCCATATTCCTGATTCTATTTGTGAATCCCAACTGTACCAGTAACAACACCAAGCTGCATCATTTATTTCCAGCACTGTCACCATTAAATTTTCATGCCCAACAATTTCTAGCACTGTCACCCTTCAATTTTCATGCATATCAATAAAAAAATCAATGAAACACTCTCCCTGATGAACCAACCCATTCAAGTAATCATAGAATAAATTTGGTTGTAATACCAAAAAATTTAGGCACAAACTCCACCAATAGAAAAATCCATCTCAACCAACACAAGAAACTTTTGGGGATTCTATGAGACATTCATCAGGAAATGGAACTTCATAATGGATCTCATTGGCTATTATGGGTCATGAAGAAATTGGAACGGTAGTTCGAGTTCCACCAACTTGATGGGAGGATAATTTAGACTATGGGGATGACTACATAGAACCACCACGTGAATGATATAATACTCAAATTAAACCAGATTTACCATCTTTCCATGACAACCTTGATGTGTATTATTTTTTCGATTGGATTATAGAGGTCGAAAAATACTTTAACTTGATGAATATACCGTAGAATCTTCAGATCAATTATGTGGATTATAAGCTCCGCAATGAAGCTTCTACATGGTGGGAACAAATGAAAAATTATTATCATTGAAAGGGCATGAATCCCATACACTTTTGGAAATAAATGAAGGTTTACTTGAACCTTAGGCTCCTTTTGAATGATTATGATCAAGTGTTATATTAGTGGTATGAAGATTTTCGTAAGGTTCCTGGACGGTCCAATAGTACACTCAAGATTACCATAGACTACTGGATTGAAATAACCTTTAGGAGATGGTGGGTAAACAAATCATGATTTTTATTATTGGATCTCATACATAGTGATTTATATTGAGCAATGAGTATAGAAGAAATTGGTGGTTATAGGTACTTTGTTACCATTATCAATGACTTTAGTCGGTATGGTTATGTTACTGATGAAGCACAAGTATCAAACCATTGAAAAGTTAATGAGTTTCATAATAAAGTCCAAAATCAAATGAGGGAGAATTATGATTCTCCAATCTAATAGGGGTGGTCAATACTTAAGACAGAAAGTCACAGATCATATAAGAAATTTTTGAATTGATCCACAATTCACTCCTCTTGGTGGACCATAATAAAATGATGTGTCTAAAAAAAGGAATGGAACTCAGTTAAACATGGTCCAACTGATGATGAGTCAATGTGACCTTCCTATCTCATTCTAGGGTTATTCTCTAGAAACAAAAATATTCTTACTGTACTTTGCTCCTTCTAAAGCAGTCATAAATGCACCATATGAGATATAGACTGAGAAGCATAAGAATATGTCTTCGATAATGATTAGGGGGTGTTAAGCATGCATACAATGTTTATCTTCTTAAAAACATGACCTTAAGTCTGAAAAGTTCTTATTTGTTTGTTATCCTAAGGAAGATGTGGGATGTGACTTTTATAACCCTAAAAAACACAAAGTTTTTGTGGTTTGATGTGGTGTTTTCCTTGATAAAGAACACATTAATCTATGAATCAGTTGGAGGAAAGTTTACCTTTGAGAAGTTCAAGACCAATAAACAGGAAGTGTTCCTAAGATGGAAGTTGAGCCGGATGTGGAAGAAAAATTGTGTCAAGATACAAAATAACCTCAATGTTCTAGTAGGATTCCTAAATACCCTGAGAGATATTTTTTTCTCATGGAAAATGATAATGAAGTAACATTCATAAGAGATGAACCTACTTCCTACCGTGAAGCCGTTGAGAAATCTGATTCTCAGAAATGGTTAAAATCCATGCAATCTGAGATAGACTCCATGAATTATAAATATTTTTGGAACATGATGGATTCAAATAAAGTGTAACACCCCAAGATTTTGAAAATAAATATAGAATTCAATTTTATAAACACAACTTTTCCTCTTCTATGTTTTGAATTTCAAAAAATGGTCATCTAGAGTTGTGTTCAGTAAGTCATTTGGAGTCTGATAGAACAAACTTTATTTTTTGTGAATAGTAACATACCCTTATGAATAGTAATATGAATAGTAATATGCCCATTGAATAGTAAATAATAATAATATTTTATTTTCTTCAGGCAATATGATAATGGGATCTTAATTAATTTTTCAATGTCACATAAAACTAATTGCACTTCAAGATTGTTATTTTTCGAATTAACTATGGCCTTATTTAAAAATTAAATTAATAATATTTAGAAAATTATTTTTGAAAAATGGATTTCACTTTTGAATTCTACATGTTGAAAAATGGTAGGGGTGAAATTTTGGGATTTTTCTGAAATTCTAGAATTTTTAATGAATAGTGAAATACGATAAAATACCGTATATACAAATTATCAGTTAATGCAGTAATTATGACATCATTTGTGATGTAAGGCCACTTCGTTTGAACTCAAATGACCTTATTACTATTAGGGGTCACATGAAACAACACTATTGATTGTCTTGAGGGAAATAATAAAATAATGAATTAAATATTCAAAATTTACTCCTCTCCTCCACTATTAAAACCCCTCACCACTCCCTCTTCTCTTCACTCCTCTAAGCCTTGAAGATCCTCAAATTTCTACCCAATTACCTTTACCTAGTCTCTCCCCACGTCCAAGAAGCTTTTGGTCTTTCCAAAAGACCAAAACCCCTTCCCTTAAAGAGTTTCTCAAGGAGGTTACTTCAAGTGGTAAAGTACCCTTCTTTTTCATTTGGTTTCATTTCAATTTATCTTCTTTTGTTATCCTCTCCTCACCTCCTCTTTCCAAATTATCATGATAACTCCAGTAAAATCTATATAATGTATTTATATCATGTGAATGGAATAACCATCATAAATATTCTTACTCCCTCCCTTTTATTTTATAAATGAAATCGACATCCTTGAGGTTCCGATTTATAACCTTCGTGGATGACGAAGTTTCGTTCTTCAATTTATTCTTCATTACTGGTAATGAAACCATATTAATGGTTTAAAAAAACTATAATATATGTGTTATAACCTAATTAATATTCAGGAACCATAATATGTACATATAATTATGTTAGATGACAAAACTAGTTCATAATATTCCAAATACCGCCGAATAATCGAAGTGGTGGTCATCTAATGATTCATCCTAATACCATGTAACCAAATGATATAAATGGACATTAACAATTCTGGATGTTCATAAATAATATTTAATTTCAATTTTTTAGATTTACATCCATTCCACTTCATTACTTAAAATCAAGTGAACAGAATATGAAAATAAAGGAAACGAACACTCCAGAATGACGAAATTCAATACAATAACTTGTCAATAAATACATAAATGAACTAATAAGAATTATGGTAAAATAAATACATGTCTAATAGGTTCTTAAATAATTTATTAACAAGTATAATTTCATATTCCAGGAGCTTAATTATAAGATAGGAACACGTTTGGAGTTAAGGTAAGGGTTTTTCCACCCGGACTTCCATTTTCATTCAGGATATTTCATTGTCTAATTACCTCAATGAAATTATTATGTATTGTTATTTACTCATCATATATTATCTATGAGTATCTTATATATGCGTAAAATCCAGAACCCTTCCTTATTTTATGGATAGTTACACATTTTTAAAGGAACATTCAAAGTTGTTTCCAAAATACAAGCCCGATCCAAGGGAATTTCTCAAATTCTTTCCTATTTCAAGGGCACTATATGATCTGTTTTTGGAAACCTTTATCTTTATAAAATCACTCATTTTATTATGAAAATACTATCTTACCTCAATTATGGTTTTATACAACGATTTTGTTAAAAGAACTCTTATTTTCAAAATAAAAGAGTATTTATCTCAAGAATTGCTTAATGATTTTATAAGAGTGTTTTCGTCTAATTCAACACTCTGGTTGATTACATGGTATGATTGGGATTAATAATTTATGAATTCATCTACCATATTTTATTTAATGGTTTATGAATAACTATATTGTGGATGATCTATCCTAAAACCATTCACCATATTATTCCGAATGGTTAGTGTTTATGTTCAATAATTGGGGAATGTTTGTTACATTTCATATGATAATTTCAATATGAATGTATATGTTGTTTATGTTTATCCCCACTCATATGAGGAATGAATTGGACTTATTATGTGATGGGTGGGGCCCTATATATCCCCTCAATGCATCGGTAGGTCTCATGAGACAACTAGACGAGGAATTGGCCGAGGCCTTTCCCAATGTGATATGGATTTTGGCCGAGGCCTTAATCATTAGACATCTTGACCGAGGCCCTGAAAAAATGTTTCAGAATTTCCAGAATTATGCATTCCATCATTATGAGTTCAGATATTGATATTTCATGTGGTTATTCGACTAATAGAATACCCATGATTATGTTTTATTATGGCATTATTTACTCAGCTCATATTCCTGCCATAATGTGTTCATGTTTATTATTAAAGGAATGTTTTTTAAATTATTCACCATTTATAATGTTTATATTATCTTCTGCTGTATTTCTTACTCTTACTGAGCATTTGAGCTCACCCCTTTCTTATGTTTCATTTTCTCAGGACATGAAGAAGTATTTTGTGAATGACATGCAAGCATAATCTAGGAGATGTGATGACTCTAGTGGAATAAATTAATGTTGTTTTTCCTTTACTTATATAAAGTTGAACTCATATATGTATCTTGTTTCCAATAATACTAAACTACATGGTCCTTTGGGATTCATATTCCTTGTATGTATGCCAACGAAATCAAATACGGCACCAACTCTGGGCAACTGGGGTCGGGTCTTTACAGTTGGAATCAGAGGAAGTTTAGTAGAATACTTGGAAACTAGATTTAGAAAACGTAGAATTAGGGAAGAGTCCCTAAGTTAGTCTTTGAGGATATACATACAATAAAGTCCTGGTATTTTGGTAAGGAATAGTTTATGTGGATATTTCAAGCAAAACATCCCTGTCTGGATATGAGCAGGTAGAGGCGGCTCTGGAACAGATGTATCTAGGGGTAAAACCTGAAAACACCGTTTTGAGCTAGACTTGAATGGGAACTGGTGCACGACAACGGGCCTTACTGTACTCTTGGTTATGACACTCCCGAGGGATATGCTTAGGATAATTAACATTTTCTTTATAAGCCATTATGAAGGATTGAAATGTAAAATATTCCTCAAAGAAACCATATTTGTGAATATGGGATTATCCATGAGTTGGATCTTAGTTTTTCTGAGTATTTTTAAGTTAAGATTATACATTATTATTCATAACCTAATATAGTGTATGCCATTATCTAGATATGGCGCCTAGTGGATAGAATGGAAATCACACGAATGCACGTGTCCCCTGTAGGGATTTTCCTCCGACGCATGATAATGATGTTGGATCTGGTGCTGTGACTGGTGCTGAGCAACTCATAAATATACTGGGACAACTTACTCAGGTTATGAATAATAACCTTACCTGTATGGAGCATCCGAATCCACCACGTAGAGGAGCCATGATAGATCGCTTTATGCGACAACAACCATCATCATTCAACGGGACTATAAACCCGTTTGTAGCAGAGCAATGGATATGTTCCCTTGAGAATATATTTCTCGCATTGGGATGTAATGAAATAGAGAAGGTTGTCACGGAATTATATCATCTATCCGGAGATGCGGATCAGTGGTGGTCATTAATCCAAAACACAAAGGAGGAGGAAGAGATAGAAGAGATGGAATAGAGGGATTTTAAGGAAATCTTATTAGAAAAATATTTCCCTCGTGAGCAGCGAGAAGATATGGAGAGAAAATTCTTGAATATGAGGTAGAAGGAAGATGAGAATGTTGCAAGGTATGAAGATAACTTCACAAGATTAGGAATACATGTTGTAGACTACATACGAAATCCAAGGAGCAAAATCGATCTATTATTTGATGGCCTAAATCCATTCCTCCAGCGGGCACTGGTCTCCCAATGTTTTTCATCATATGAGGATATAGTTTCATGTGCCATCAAGACAGAAAAAGAATTCGCTACATCTTATGACTTTAAGGGAAACCATGAAAAGAAGAGGGCTGCTAAAAACCCTAAGAAATGAAATAAGGATACAGGGAACAAGGGAAGAGTTGAATTTCAACCATGTGACAATTGTGGATGGAAGAACCCTGGTGAGTTCTTAAAAGGAAAAGGACTATGATAAAAATGTTGTCAAAGAGGCCATCTTGATGGTGATTGCAAGGGGAAGATGGAATCCAATACTGTTTGATGCTATAGTTGTCGGGAGATGGGACACTTTGCTAATGATTGTCCAAAACGTCAAGGAAATATGCAACAAAAAAGGCCAAGGGATCATCGACAAGCTTATGCAAGCACAACTGCAGAGGTTGAAGTTCCTAATGACATGGTGGCAGGTACTTTAACTGTTTCCTCAAGTTTAACCAATACATTATTTGATTCAGGATCATCACATTGTTTCATATCTTCCCAGTTTTCTAAGAAAATTAGATATTTCCAATTTGATTTAACAAGGGAGTTATCAGTCAAAACTCTTAAGGGAAGTATAATTTCTACAATGTTCTGTGAATCAGTTCCCATTAAGGCATATAAATGTTCTTTATCTGCTAATCTTATCATCATACCCATGATTGAATTTGATATAATCCTCGGTATGGAGTGGACTTCAGACCATGATGCAAAAATTTATTGTAAGAAGAAGGAGGTTACGATTTTTGAAGATGATGATAAAGAAAACCTTATCTTTAGAGCAGAATCATCACCACCTGATTCTTATCTAGATCCACCCCCAGTAGCTCAACTAAATTAAATTATTGGGGAGGAAGAGAATGAAATAACTGTGGGTGAGGAAAGGAATGTTCAAATAGAGGATGTACCTATTGTGAGAGAATATTTTGATGTATTTCCTGAAGATTTACCTGGACATCCTCCAGAATGAGAAATTGAGTTTTCCATTGATTTAATTCCTAGTTCAAAGCCCATATCGAAGACCCTTTATAGAATGGACACTGTGGAATTAGTGTAACTAAAGAAAAAACTAGAGGAATTGAGTAATAAGGGATTTATATACCCTAGTGTTTCTCCATGGGGAGCCCCTGTCCTTTTTGTTAAAAAGAAAGATGGATCTATGAGGTTATTATCGACTACAGGGAGATCAATGATATAACAATAAAGAACAAGTATCCTCTACCTCGCATTGATGATTTATTTGACCAAATGCATGGAGCTCAGTACTTTTCTAAGATTTATCTTCGATCTGGATATCGTAAGTCGTGTGTGAGGAAGTAAGATATTCCAATGATAGAATTTCGGACCAGGTATGGGCATTATGAGTTTACAGTAATGCCTTTTGGATTGACTAATGAACCCTCTGTCTTCATGGATCTAATGAATAGAGTTTTCAAGGAATATCTTGATGATTTTTTCGTTGTATTTATTGATGATATCTTGGTATACTCCAAAAGAAACGAATATCATGAAAATCACTTGCGCATTTTCCTGAAGACTCTTAGAAGACATGAATTATATGGGAAGTTTAGCAAGTATGAATTATGGCTTTTAGATATTTCTTTTCTTGGACATATTGTCTCTAAGGATCGAATCCTAGTTGATCCTACGAAGAGAAAGGCAATCCAAGATTGGCCCACACCAACAAACATAACTGAGGTATGTAGTTTTATTGGCATAGCAGGTTATTATCGGCGTTTCGGGTAGAATTTTTCCCAACTTCCTAACCCGCTAACGAAGCTCACACGTAAAGGGGTTAAATTTTTTTGGACAAAATATTGTGAAGAATGTTTCGATGAACTGAAGAGAATATTAGTCAATCCTCCTACATTGAATCTACCATCGGGGAATAACGGGTTTGTTATTTATAGTGATTCTTCAAATAAAGGACTTGGTTGTGTCCTTATGAAAAATGATAGGGTTATTGCTTATGTATCATGACAACTAAAAATTCATGAGCAAAACTATCCTACTCATGATCTTCAGTTATCCACTGTAATCTTTTCTTTGAAGATATGGAGACATTATCTCTATGATGAAAAATGTGAGATTTATACTGATCACAAGAGTTTGAAGTATATTTTCTCATAGAAAGAACACAACATGAGGCAAAGGAGATGGTTTGAACTACTCAAGGATTATGATTTCACGATACACTACCACCCGGGGAAGGAAAATAAGGTGGCAAATGCCTTGACCAGAAAGGATAATGGATTTTTGAGCAAGATGATAGTTGAAAGGGATCCTATTTTCATGGATCTAGTAAATATGGATATGGGAATAACCATGGAAGGTCAAACATCAATGCTTTTTCAAATGGTTGCCAAACCATCTTTGTTAGAAAGGATAAAAAATTCACAGGCTGATGATGGGGAGTTTCTAAAGAAGATTAAAGTTTTGAATGATGGGAGATTGAGTGACTTCGTATATGAAAATTGAATTTTGAAATTTGGGAAGAGACATTGTGTTCCCGATATACCTAATCTAAAAATGGAATTGTTGGATGATGCTCATAGTTCCAATTTCTCTATACACCCTGGAAGCACTAAGATTTATAGAGATTTGAAGGAACTTTTTTGGTGGGACAACATGAAGAAAGAGATTTCTGATTTTGTGTCAAGATGTATGGTTTGTCAACAAGAGAAAGTTTAAAGGCAACAACCTCGAGGAGTATTGTAACCACTTCCCATACCTGAGTGGAAATGGGATAATATCATGATGGACTTTGTCATGGGACTACCAAAGACTCCTAGAAGGAATGATGCAATATGGGTCATTGTTGATCGTCTTACCAATTCATCACATTTTCTTGCTATAAGAGAAGATCTACCACTTGAAAGTCTAGCAAGACTATATGTTAATGAAGTTGAGAGACTTTATGGAGTACCCCTATCGATTGTTTCTGATCGTGATCCACGTTTTACATCAAGATTCTGGAAAAGTATTCAGAAGGCCCTAGATACTGATCTTCGTTTGAGCACTACCTACCACCCATAAATTGATGGACAATCGGAACAGACAATTCAAACATTGGAAGACATGTTGAGGTTTTGTTCACTTGATTTTAAGGCATGTGGTATTAGTATTTACCTCTCGTAGAAGTTTCCTACAATAATAGCTTCCATTCAAGTATACAGATGGCACCCTATGAATCATTATATGGGAGGTGATGTCGTAAACCAACTTTCTGGGATGATGTTGGTGAAAGAAAGCTCGTGGGCCCAGAACATGTTGAAGAAACAATGGAAAAGGTAAATATTATCCAGAACCATATCAAAATAGCTCAAAGTAGGTAAAAGAGAAATGCAGATAACCGAAGGAAGGATTTGGAGTTTCAAGAAGGTTATCATGTTTTCTTAAAGGTATCTCCATGGAAGGGTATTATACGATTTGGTAAGAAGAGAAAATTAAGTCCCATGTACATCGGACCTTTAGAAATTCTAGACCGAATTGGAGCCATAGCTTACTATTTGACAATGCCTCAAATTCTCTCCAAGGATCACAATGTGTTTCAAGTGTCAATGTTAAGAAAGTACATGCCAGACCCAACACATGTACCCACTTATGAAGAAGTGGAACTTGAGCCCGATCTATCTTACTGTGAAGAGCCTATCAATATTCTTGATACTAGAGAACAAGTATTTAGAAATTGGACGACTCGACTATTAAAGGTTCTATGGAGGAACCATAAGACGAAGGAAGCAACATGGGAGCCTGAGGAGCTTATGTTAAAGACAAACCCAAATCTTTTTAGGTAATATTCTGTGAATTTCGAGGACAAATGTTTTTTAAAGAGGGGAGAATGTAACACCCCAAGGTTTTGAAAATAAATATATAATACAATTTTATAAACACAACTTTGCCTCTTCTATGTTTTTAATTTCAAAAAATGGTCATCTAGAGTTGTGTTCAGTAAGTCATTTGGAGTCTGATAGAACAAACTTGATTTTTTGTGAATAGTAACATACCATTATGAATAGTAATATGAATAGTAGTATTCCCCTTGAATAGTAAATAATATTATTATTTTATTTTCTTAAGGAAATATGATAATTGGATCTTAATTAATTTTTCAATGTCACATAAAACTAACTGCACTTCAAGATTGTTATTTTTTGAATTAACTATGAACTTACTTAAAAATTAAATTAAAAATATTTAGAAAATTATATTTGAAAAATGGATTTCACTTTTTAATTCTAAATGTCGAAAAATGGTAGGGGTGAATTTTTGGGATTTTTTCTGAAATTCTATAATTTGTGATGAATAGTGAAATACGATAAAATACCGTATATACAAATTATCAATTAAAAACACTAATTATGACATCATATGTGATGTAAGGACACCTGGTTTGAACTCACATGCCATTATTACTATTAGGGGTCACATGAAAAAATATTATTGATTGTCTTGAGGGAAATAATAAAATAATGAATTAAATATTCAAAATTTACTCCTCTCCTCCACTATAAAAACTCCTCACCACTCCCTCTTCTCTTCAATCCTCTAACCCTTGAAGCTCCTCAAAGTTCTGCCCAATTACCCTTCCCTAGTCTCTCCCCACGTTCAATAAGCTTTTGGTCTTGCCAAAAGTCCAAAACCACTTCCCTTATGGAGATTCTCAAGGAGGTTATTTCAAGAGGTAAAGTACCCTTCTTTTTCATTTGGTTTCATTTCAATTTATCTTCTTTTGTTATCCTCTCCTCACCTCCTATGTCCAAATGATTATGATAACTCTAGTAACATCTATATACTTGATTTATAACAGGTGAATGGAAGAACCATCATAAATATTTTTACTCCCTCCCTTTTATTTTATAAATGAAATCGACATCCATGAGGTTCCGATTTATAACCTTCATGGACGACGAAGTTTCGTTCTTCAATTTCTTCTTCATTACTGATCATGAAACCATATTCATGGTTTAACCAGACTATAATATATTTTTATAGCCAAATTAATATTCAGGAACAAGAATATGTACATATAATTAAATTATATGACAAAACTACTTCATAATATTCCAAATACAAGAAACAAACACTCCAGAATGACGAAATTCAATACAATAACTTGTCAATAAAGACATAAATAAACTAACCAGAATTATGGTAAACTAAATAAATTTCTAATAGGTTCTGAAATAAGTTATTAAACAGTATAATTTCATATTCCAGGAGCTTAAGTACAAGAGCGGAACACGTTTGGAGTTAAGGTAAGGGTTTTTTCACCTGAACATCCATTTTCATTCGGGATACTTTCATTGTATAATTACCTCAATGAAATTATTATGTATTGTTATGAACTCATCATATATTCTGTTTGAGTATCTTATATATGTGTACAAACCATAACCCTTCCTTATTTTGTGGATAGTTACACATTTTTAAGGGAAATTTCAAAATTGTTTCCAAAATACAAGCCCGATCCAAGGGAATTTCACAAATTCTTTCCTATTTTCAAGGGCACTCTATGATATTTTTTTGGAATCCTTTAACTTTATAAAATCACTCATTTTATTATTAAAATACTATCTTACCTCACTTCTCATTTTATACAAATATTTTTCCAAAAGAACTCTTCTTTTCAAAATAAAAGAGTATTTATCTCAAGAATTGCTTAATGATTTTATAAGAGTGTTTTCATCTAATTCAACACTCTTGTTGATTACATGGTATTATTGGGTTTAATAATTTATGAAGTAATATACCATATTTTATTTAATGGTTTATGACTAACTCTATTGTGGATGATCTATCCTAAAACCATTCATCATATTATTCCGAATGGTTAGTGCTTATGCTCAATAATTGGGGAAAGTTTGTTACATTTCATATGATAGTTTCAATATGAATGTATATGTTGTTTATGTTTATCCCCTCTTATATGAGGTATGCATTGGAATTATTATGTGATAGGGTGGGGCCCACTATATCCCCTCTATGCATCAGTAGGTCTCATGAGACAACTAGACGAGGAATTGGTCGAGGCCTTTCCCAATGTGATATGGATTTTGGCCGAGGCCTTAATCATTAGAAGTCTTGGTCGAGGCCTTGAAAAAATGTTTCAGAATGTCTGAAATTATTCATTCCATCATTATGAGTTCAGCTATTGATATTTCATGTGGTTATTTGACTAGTAGAATACCCATGATTATGTTTTATTATGGCATTATTTACTCAGCTCATATTCCTACCATAATGTGTTCATGTTTATTATTAAAGGCATGTGTTTTCAATTATTCACCATGTCTAATGTTTATAGAATCTTACACTATATTTCTTACTCTTACTGAGTGTTTGATCTCACCCCTTTCTTATGTTTCATTTTCTCTGGACATGAAGAAGTATTTTATGAATGACTTGCAAACATAATCTAGGAGATGTGATGACTCTAGTGGAATAAATTAGTGTTGTTTTTCCTTTACTTATGTAATGTTGAACTTATGTATGTATCTTGTTTCCAATAATACTAAACTACTTAGTCCTTCGAGATTCATATTCCTTGTTTGTATCCCAACGTAATCAAATAAGGCACCAACTCCGGGAAACTGGGGTCGGGTCCTTACAAAAGGGCTGAATCCCACAGGGTGCAAGTGGGTTTTCCAAATGAAAACTAACATGAAAGGTATACTTTCAACCTATAAAACTTGTATGGTGGAAAAAAATTACAAAAAAAATCATGGAATTGACTATGAGGAGAGATTTTCACCTACGACGATGATAAGGTCCATTTAAATTTTGTTTTTCAAAGCATCTCATTTTGGTTATGATATATATCAAATGGATGTCAAAATTGCTTTCCTTAACAAAAATCTAGTCGAGAATTTTTATATGACATAACCTGAAGGTTTTGATGTTTTGAATGAGACTTCCAGGGTATAAAAGCTGTAATGGTCCATATTGGATTGGAGAAAGTATCTCAGACTCCGAATATCCTATTTGATGATGAAATCAAAGAGTTTGGTGTCAACAAGAATGAAGATGATTCACATGTATATAAGCAAATTAGTGGGAATATAATAGTGTTTCTAATCTTTTATGTAGATGACATACTACTTATCGGAAATGACATCCCGTCTCTTCACTTTGTAAAGATGTGGCTGGATAAGTGATTCTCGAGATGAAAGACATGGTCAAATCAAATTACATTCTGAGTATGAAGATATTATAGAGATAGACATAAAAGTTTGCTTGGAATCATTTGGGACACTTCTATTAGTAAGTGTTAAAGCGATTTAGCATGAAGAACTACAAGGATATTTTACCAGTATTTCATGGCACAAATCATAGCATTAAAAGTTGATACTAATCCAATCCTGGTAAGATTAAATGGATTTTTGTGAAGAAAAATCTCAAGTACTTAAAAAGAATTAAAGATTTGTTCTTGGTCTTTGGATAAGAGGATGAGTTATGTGTAAAAGGTTATACATATTCTAGTTTCCAATCCAAATAAGATGATGAGATCATAGTCGGGATTTTCATTCTTTCTAAATGATGGAGATATTACATCCAACCAAGACAATATAGTGGACTCGATAATAGAGTTCTAATACATCATTGCATCAGATGCTACAAATGAAGTTGTTTAGATCAGATAGTTTGTCTCGTAACTTGAGGATGTTCCTAGCATTCAAGGATAAATCGAGCTCTGTTATGACAACAATAGAGATATTGCTCAGGCCAAGGAACCTTAATCTCACCAAAGGACCAAACACATCATTCCAAAATACCATCTCATATTTGAGATCATTGAGAGTCGATGTAAATATTTTATGGGTGGTTACAAAGGACAATGTAACATATTTGTTGATGAATCCATTACCACAATAACAACATGAGGGTTATGTTAGGTCTCTAGGTATTCGATACTTGAGAGATTGATTGTAATGGTTGTAAATGAATCACGTTTTTATAATAAAGGTGATATTTGTTTATTATTAATTCATGTGTGCTCCATATTTAATTTACATGAATGGTCAAATGATAATATCGCCTCAAAGTTTAAACTTTGAGATGTCTCTAATCAGTGATCATCACAAAGTATTATGGGATGTGATGGTGTGTTAATATTAGCATGAATAAAATCTTTTATTTTTTAAAAATATTGTATATATAATACAAAGAGTGGATTGATGAGGTAATAAGTGTAGAATTATTACTTGGACCAACCCACCAAAGTGTTTCTCATGGAATTTCATACAGTCATCGATATACATAGTGGTGTATGCTTATTATCAATCCCCATTAGTTGAGGTTGGAAAGACACTTAGCTTGAGAACTTTCATACTTTTGTACCTTTCTTACACAAGTCTAAAATGATTTCTCTAATTAAGGGGTGGCTGGATATGTTATTGATCATGTCCTCATTTAGAGCACAACCAAGATGAGACCTGTCCACTTGTATGATGAGTTAAGACATTCAACCCTTCATTTGATTACACCGAGGAAATACATGATCATGTTTAGTTGGAAAACTTTTGGGGTGTTTGACTACTTAGATGAGAGACATGTGATGTGCTCATATGTTAGATGAATGAAATGTGATGTATTCATCGACATGGTCAATCTTTTTGAAAGAATCAAGAAAAGATTAGTTGACTTATACTATATTGACATGCTCCATTCCTAGTGGTCACTCTGTCATGGATTAAGGGATTATAAGGGTATACATAAGATGTATATGATACATATAGTAGTGAACATGTTTGTATAGATATATGAGTATGTTTTATAGAGATCATATTAGATCCCTTAGTAGCTTGAGTAACACAAATGCTTTTCTAGAAGGATATCTTTGATTATATATATGAAATATAGATTTCATATTTGTTTTCTATACTGCTAAATCCTATAGGGTCACACAAATGGTGTGAATATGATTCACAGTGGACTTTGGGGTACCTCAAGAGAAGGATTATGTTGGACAAAACTATTTGTTCCATATACTAGTTTTTTAATTCTTGGACAGATGGGGAGAAAACCATATATTTATAAAATAATTTGTAGATATTGTACTAAAAAAAGAGAAAAAAATAGTTGAATCGTACCATTTATGGACTCAAAATCAAAGGAACTCCTATACATAAAAATAACGACCAATTTCAGGTACAGGCTTGGTGAGAACACTGATGAAGTGGCATCATATTGCAAGGAGGATACATTGGATGAAGATGGAGTACCTATTTCATTACTAATGAAAAATCATTAAAATAAAACTAAACATCTTACATAATTCACTTATAGGGCCCAAATTTGTAGACCAACCTAGCCTGATTCACTATTTGGACTCATCCCACTCCAAGAGAGTACGGGGGAACATACTAAGGTTTAAAAGTCACTCTACCATTTTCTTTTGAAATGAACATGATGCATGCAGTCCCCAGAGACTTAGAATTTAATGCCTCAGAGATTTCATACAAGATCATGACATTTTTTCTTAAATAACCTTGGAAATCACAGCAATAGCCATAGCAATAGTCACCGTAGGTATCCATGAAATAACCTTGTCAACTCAATGTTACTCTCACTTTTGGGCACTGATATTTGTAGTAACCTTCACAACCAGATCAATATAATCCGCATCAACCCTATCTTACATGAAATTATCGAATCAATTAGGAATATCACCTTAGAAGTCTAGCATTTTTTCTCTCATCACCCACACTTTCTATTCATCACCAGAGCCTTTACGTGCAATCTATAAAAGTGACATGCAAAATAGTTTTACCCTGGATCATGTGTTTTATAATGAAGACTTAATTATTCTCTAACAAAGTTATCCGAACAACCTATATAATTATGACTTGTTCCGTTAAAAAATCAACTTTTATGAGCGCTCACGCACTCACACACATATATTTGATGATGGTTGAGAGTGGAATAAACATGGTGCTCATTAACAAACAAGTTATTTATGGTAAAACTACCCCATGCGTCACGTTTTAGAATCACATGAATGGTCTCCATAGGTACATGGTCAGTGTAGGTTCCAGGAATAACTCAACCATGTGCTCCATGGTTCGGTTTTCTTATTCTTTGATACATGGAGAGAAAACCATATATTTATAAAAGAATTTTAAGTGGTTATACTCGAAAAAAATATAGGGGAAATAGTTGTTCTGTACCTTTAATGGAATTAAAAGAAATGGATCTCTTATACATCATAAAAGTAACCACCAATTTCTAGAACAAGATTGGTGACAAAACTAATGAAGTGATTGTGTATTACAAGGAGGATGTGTACAATGAAGTTAGAGTACCTATTTTATTACTAAAGAAAACTCATTAAAATCAACTCACACCACTTACATAATTACATTATAGGGCTCAAATCGGCAAGCCAACCAAGCCTGATTGATTATTTGGACCTAGACCAATCCAACTCTAAATGTCCATACCCATTTAACATTACTTCGCTTTACTAAACATAATTAGAAAATATACCATTACAGATCTACTACCATACACTAAATGAGTACTGGGGAACATAACAAGATTTGGAATTCAATATACCATGTTCCTTCAAATGAACATGATGCATGCAGTCCTTGAAGACTTACAATTGAATGCATCAAAGGTGTCGTACAACAAGAAATTTTCTTTGGAAATAACGTTGAAAATCAAAAAAATAGTCATTATAGTCAGCCATGAAATAATGCAAGTGTATGTGACCACAAACCCACTAGACAATTCTTCTTTATATAATGCTCAACTTCTTAAGAACATACGCACACCGACGCTTCAAGCCCTCCGGGAGAGACTAGCTGAAAACTTTGAGAAGATCATGAATCATATCCACATTCATACTCAGTGATGTAGTGTATATTGTTATTTGGTAATCAGGATGTTGGATTTTAGTTGACCAATAATAAATGGTGACAAATAATGACTCCAAATAATGGGAATGAGAAGGCGTCAATAAATTGGCATTATTGATGACACCTAAATAAAGGATTCTATGTCTTTGACTGAGAATTTTTGGATTAACCATGTTATTTGTTTGACCTTTTATTATATTTCCTATGTAAATATGATCTATCCTCATTGTAATTAAAGTGTACATATTTTGATTAAACAAAGAGTTTTTTAGTGCGCTCTTGCTCCATTTTCTTTCCTCCCTTTTCTCCTCTTGATACTAAAATATCTTTTTGACAGTCAAAAACCAACATTTGGTATTAAAGCCTGCAGGTTGTATGCCCAAATATCTAAGGTAAGAGAGCATGGCGAGTACCTCTCATAAAGCACGGAAAGATAGCAGCAGCGTGGTGTTCTATTACCCAGTATTGACATCGCACAACTACTCCACATGAGAGACCAAGATAAAGACTTTTGAGAAACAGACGTGACTCTGAGCAACATCAACAATGACGACAAT
This sequence comes from Viscum album, assembly GCA_963277665.1. Classification (NCBI taxonomy): domain Eukaryota; kingdom Viridiplantae; phylum Streptophyta; class Magnoliopsida; order Santalales; family Viscaceae; genus Viscum; species Viscum album. The sequence goes on from OY728121.1 coordinate 1,126,805,300, forward strand.
GGCTGGAATTATAGGGGAAGATCCCATGAATAATGTCTTGTACACAAGCCGAAAGACAACGAGGAGTCATCAAAGTGCGACACGAGCTACCTCGGATGCATGGCCAGGGAAGTGGTCACGAAAAGAGAGGTCATGGAAATACCAACATATCAAGCCAGCAAGGAATCACCGACATCGATAGAGACATTCCCAACAAAGATAAGGGTCACATTAAATGTTTTAATTGTGATAGAACTAGTCACTATGACTTTGAGTACAGAAATAAATGACGTGATGAAGCATACCTCACCCATGTTAAGGTAGTAGTTGCGAGACTCTGACCTGGTGGCCCCACCATCGTTGCCACCGTCGGGGGAACGAATCCAAAGAGTGATCATCGATGAAGCCTCCACTGCTGATCGAAGAATCGTAGCGTCGTCCCAGATGGCCTTGCCCTGGAACGTGAGGTACAAAGACCAGAGAGAAAAGGATAGGGAGAGGGCATGAGATCAAGGATTAAGTTTGGGGTATTGAATAAATATCTATAGGCGATCATCGCAGGAATGCATCGTGAATTCCAGTGTTTTCGATCTGCAGTCAATAGAGGCCTTGGGGAGAATGAGAAGAAATTGGGAAATTCCAAATTATTCACTTTATTTGGTTAGAAAACAATAGATGATTTAAAAATAAACCATTCATTTCCTTTTACTAAATTTTTTATCTGAATAAAATGGAATAAAATTATAACTGTTATTTTAATTTATTTTATTTTATGATTTCAATGGATGTGTTTTTTTACTAATTTCCATACCAAATATACCTATAATATCTATATTTCTCTCTTCTTTCAGTATAGTAGGCTTCTATTGATGGACGTGACAAAATTAGTATTAATACAACATGATAAAAATCAAAGGACACTGACCAGGCAATTAGAAACTGACATGTGGATTCTTCACTCGATTATAAGAAGTTGGGTTTTTTTAACTAAATAGCTTAATTGATGTTCAATTGGCGGAGAAAGGGTTTGAGATCAATTTCGAGACCTTAAATCTAATAAGGCAATGTCTATTGGCTTATATTGCTTAGTCGTTCAAAGGTCACCAATTTAACTTTGGATTGAATTCCATCAGAACCAAGGTTATCGGACCCAAAAACATTTGTGGACCATATTAAACAAAGTCATTATAATTTTTTTGTGGCTCAATTACTTTTTAAGAAAACTTTGTAAACTGACAGAAGTCAGTATAATCTTTCCTATCAAGAGATAAAAGACATCTAACGGAAGTTTTCACAAATTGTATTCACTTTTTTGTTATTAGTGATTTTCATAGTCCCATGGGAGTGGCTATGGAAAGGATGTTGGTTCTCACACCGAACCTTGTAAATCTCATATGATTTACTTGATTTACTACTTTTTCATGCATGAGTATTTACTAAAAGATTATAAGGATATAAACATTATACGGTTTCCGGGGTTAAGTTTTAAAAGTATTGAAACTTATAAAAAGTGAACAACTGATTCAACCCCTCCCCCTTTTCAGTTGTTATTCGATCTTTTGAAACTTCAATTGGTATCAAAGGCAAGGTTCTCTTGTTGAATATTTTCCATGAATAATCTTAATTATGTCAACACTAGAAAAATTCCTACATTTGATAAAAAAAGTTATTATGGATGGAAAAATATGATGATTCATTATCTCCAATCTCTTGGCCTGGAAGTTGTTGATGCTGCTACAATAGAGTTTCCACCTACTGAGAAAGATGTCCTGATGATTTTTGGTGATAATAGAAATATTGAAATTGATAGAAAATCTAGAAATGTTATCCTTATGTCCCAGACATGTTTAATTTTAAAATGTACTCTTTACAATATAATGATGATTTATCTCTTGATGAAATCTAGGTATGTAACATACATTCTTAAGGACACGTTGACCACCATTCTTGTACAAGAACACGCCATATCTTATCCCCATGATCTGCACCATAGAGGCATCTCCAAATTTCACATTCTTGATGATGTTCTCATATAACTCATGGAACATTACTTGGTGGCTAGCCATGTAATTACTTGCGCCACTGTCTAGGTACCATACATTTGTATGTGTAGGTTCCTCCTTGGTGTCAAGCAACTCTGAAACCACCTCATCAAAACCATGGGTGAGGTATGCTTCTTCATCAAATCACTTATTCCTACACTCAAGAGTGCAGTGAATCATTTTTCCACAATTAAAACATTTAATGTGACCCTTATCTTCGTTTCGAATGTCTTAACCCCTACCGCTGAGACCTTCCTAGCTTGACATGTTGGTATAGCCATGACCTCCCTTGTCGTGACCTCTTCCCCTGCCATGCCATCCGGGGTTGCTCTCACCACACTTTGATGACTCCCCGTCATCTTTTTGCTTGTGTGTAAGTCATTCTACATGTGATATTCCCCTAAAACACAAACTATTATCATCATTATTGATGTTGTTGTAGAGTTTCAACTTCTCCTCAAAAGCCATTATCTTGGATGACCATGTGGGGTAGTTGGGCTGATGTCGATACTGGGTAATGGAACAACGTGTTGTTGCTCTCCTTCACCCTTTATGAGAGGTACTCACCATGTTCTCTTACCCTGAATACTTGGTCATATAACCTGCCGGCTTCGATACCAAATGTTGGTTTATTACTTTCAAAAAATCATTTTCATAATAATAGAAATGAAGGAAAAAAATGGAGCAAAAGTGCCCTAAAAACTCTTTGTTTCATCAAAATATGTTCACTTTAATTACAATGAGAATAGATCATATTTATATAGGAAATATAATCAAAGGTCAAACAAAAAATAGGTTCAAGTAAAAAATTCTCAGTCTAAGATTTAGACTCCTTTATTTAGATGTGATCAATAACGTCAATTTATTGACGCCTTCTCATGCCCATTAATAAGAGTCATTATTTGACCCCATTTATTATTGGTCAAATATGAGCCCATATCTTGATTACCAAATAACAATATACATCGGATCAGTGAGCATGAATGTGGATATGACTCTTGATCTTCTCAAAGTTGTCGGCCAGTCTCTCATGAAGTTCTTGAAGCGTCAATATGCGTATGTTCTTAAGAAGGTGAGAATTAGATAGATAAGAATTCTCTAGAGGGTTCATGGTCACATCCACATGAATTATTTCATGACTGACTATGATGATTATTGTTGGGATTTTCAAGGTTATTTCTGAGGAAAATGTCATGTTGTACGACATCTCTGAGGAATTCAATTGTTAGTCTTTAGGGTCTGCATACATCATGTTCATTTGAAGGACCATGTTAGATTGGCTTCCAAACCTTGGTATGTTGACCAATACACATTTAGTGTATAGTAGAAGATCTACAATGGTTTATTTTCTCATTATGCATAGTATGGGAGAAGAATGTTAAATGGGTCTGGTCATCCAGACTTGGACAGGGCTGGGTCCAAATAATCAATCAGGCCACGTTGGATTGCCGATTTGAGCCCTATGATGGAATTATCTAAGTTGTGTGGATTGATTTTAATGAATTTTCTTTAGTAAAAAACAGGTACCCCAACTTTATCCTACACATCTACCTTGCAATACGTAATCGCTTCATCGATGTTGTCACCAATCTTGTACGGGAAATTGGTTACTAACTTTATGATTTATAAGAGATCTATTTCTTGTGAGTCCATTAAAGGTAAAAAACAACTATTTTCCTCTGTATTTGTTTTGAGTATAACCACTACAAATGCTTTTATAAATATATGGTTTTCTCTCCATTTATCAAAGAATAAGAAAACTGACCTGTGTAGCACAAGGCTGAGTTATTCCTAGATCCTAAACTAACCACGCCCCTCTGGAGACCATTCATGTGATTCTAAAAGGCAACACATGTGGTAGTTTTTCCATAAATCACTTGTTTGTTAATTATCACTGTATTTATTCCCCTCTCAGTCATCCTCAAATATATGTGTGTGCATGTGTGTGCTCATGAAATATGATTTTTTAATGCAATAAGTCATAGTTATATAGGTTGTTGGGATAACAAAGTTGGGGAAGAATTAAGTCTTCATTAGAAAACGTGTGATCCAGGGTAAAACTGCTTTGCATGCCACCTTTCTAAATTGCATGTAAAGGCTCTCGTGATGCATGGAAAGTGTGGGTGGTGAGCGAAAAGTGCTAGAATTCTAAGGTGATATTCCCAATTGATTGGATAATTTCATGTAAGATAGGGTTGGTGTGGATTATCATTACCTTTCTGGAAATGTCAATGCCCAAAAGTGAGCAACATTGAGTTGTAGGGTTATTTTTGGTATGCTTATGGTGACTGTTGTTGTGACTATTGTTATGACTACTGTTGTGATTTGCGAGGTTATTTAAAATTAATTTCATTCTCTTGTATGAAATCTCTGTGGCATTCAATACTAAATCATTGGGGACTACGTGCATCATGTTCATTTCAAAAGAAAATGGTAGATTGACTTTTAAACCTTGGCATGTTCCCCCGTACTGTCTTGGACTGGGATGGGTCTATAAAATCAATCAGGTCAGGTTTGGCTACATATTTAGGCCCTAAAAGTGAATTATGTAATATGTGTAGCTTGATTTTAATGAGTTTTCTTTACTACTGAAACAAGTACATCATCTTCATCTGATGCATCCTCCTTGCAATACATTGTCACTTCATCAATTTTATCACCAAACTTGTACTTGAAATTGTTCGTTATTTTTATGATGTATAGGACTTCCTTTGCTTTTGAGTCCATAAAAAGTACGATTCAACTATTTTCTTATGTATTTGTTTTGATTACAATCACTACAAATGATTTTATAAATATATGGTTTTCTCCTCGTCTATCAAAGAATAAGAAAACCAATCTACAGAGCTCATGGTCAAGTTATTCCTAGCACATGGACTTAACATGCACCTATAGAGACCTTTCGCATGATTCTGAAAGGTGAAGCACGAGGTAGTTTTGCGATAAATAAATTGTTTGATAATGAAAAACGTCTTCTTTCCATACTCAGTCATCCTCAAATATGTATATATGTGGGTGTGTTGACACGCACACCCATGAAGTATGATTTTTTAATGGAACAAACCATAATTGTATAGGTTGTTCAACATTGTTGGGGAAGAATTAACACTTTATTAGAAAACACGTGGTCAAGGGTAAAAATACTTTGCATGTTACCTGTCTAAATTTCACCTAAAGGATATAACGATTCATTGAAAGTGTCGGTGATGAGAAAAAAGTTCTCGACTTCTGAGTTTAGATTTCCAATTGATTGGATAATTTCATATCAGATAGGGTTGGGGTATATTATCACAATCATGTTGTAAAGGGTTCTAGCAATGTCGGTACCTAAAAGTGTGAAAACATTGATTAATAATATTATAAAAAGATTTTGAAGTCTTATTCTGATAGACTATAGTAGAGAGAAAGAGTATTTGAAAAGAATTACCAGAGGATGCTTCAAGAAAATAACAGCTCTAACTAATTCAGTTGTACTAACAGAATTATGATACAAGGAACTGCTATGGATTCTTCTCTTGGAAGACTTCTCTCTCCCCAGCCTAGGCTAAGAGCCTACCAACTGGAATCTTCAGATTGTCAGCCCCAGACTCCCTTCCCTCTATCTATAACCCATACCAACCAAACAACAAAGTAACTGACCAACTAACTAACAAAATGAAATCCAAATTACAAAGTTAACCCTAACTGTTATGAACCCCACCCCTCCTTTGGTAAGTGTACAACACATGGGGTCAGGATTGATTTCCTAATCGACTGCTGCCCTGCCTGCTGCAAGAAGATACCTCCCCTTGTACAACTCTATAAATACCTCCTCCCTGAAAATTCACCTTGTCCCCAAGGTGAAAATTAGAAAACTGAACTTGTATTACCTTCGCGTCCTCCCAAGTAGCCTCGTCTTCAGATCGGTCATTCCATTCGATAAGCCATTGTAGTGTTTGCCCCTGAATTATTTCTGCTAAAACTACCACTGGATAATCGTCTTTTTCAACAAAATTAGCAAGAATAATTTTTTCTGCAGGTTGGGAACCTCTAGCAGCCTTCAATTTAGACACATTAAATACTAGATGTAATCTTGTATTAGCTGGAAGTTTGAGCCTGTAAGAAACTAAACCAACACGTACCTCCACATCATAAGGTCCATAATACTTGGCAGCTAGTTTTGGATTAATTCTAGATATTTTCCCAAGATTATTTGGTTTGATCTTAACCCATAATAAATCACCAACTTTAAATTCAACCGCCCTACTATGCTGGTTGGCATATTTGACCATAAGATGTTGTGCACGCTGGAGGTTTTCTCGGAGTTTCTTTAAAGCCTCATCTCGGTCAACTAGTACTGCAAAAACTACCAAAACTGCTACCACACCTCTAGCATACTGAGAAATATGTGGTGGTTTATGGCCATAGATAATCTCAAATGGTGTCTTCCCCAGAGATGTATGAAAATAAGTGTTGTAACAATACTCAAACCAAGCTAACCACATTAGCCACTGCTTAGGATTGTCTGATGAGAAACACCTCAAATAAGTCTCTAAGCACGGATTCACGACCTCTTTCTGACCATCAGACTGAATATTGATTTGGGTACCCCATGTAGACGCACCAATTCCTTCATAAACACTTCGACAACCATCTTTGTAGTATATGGGTGATCTATAGGAATAAAGTGAGAATATTTGATCAATCTGTCCACCACTACAAGAATTACCTCATAGCCTTGTGATTTTGGAAGCCCGGACATGAAATACATAGATATATCTTCCCAAACCAAATCAGGTATTGGAAGAGGTTGTAACAGACCTGCTGGACTAAACGTCTCATACTTATTTCTCTGGAATACACTGCAATCTTTGACATACTTTGGTACTTTTCAAGTCATTCCAGCCCAAAAAACTCCATTAGCCAATTGTTTATAAGTTTTTTATAGCTCAAATTTCCTCCTGCAGGTGATTAATGAGAATACTGCAGTAATTTTGGAATTAAAATCAATTTTTGGGACAATACTAATCTGTTTTTGTAAAATAACAGTCCATCCCGAAAAGTGTAGACTAGCCTAGCTTCCCTATTATTTTTCAAGGTATCAATTATATCTCTCAGTCTTTCATCTTGAAGAATCACTACCTTGACTAGATTTATATCTTCCCAAAAAGGTTGAGAAATAGCCATAGCCATGTTTTCTCCAACTTCTGCCCTTGATAAAGCATATGCTACTTCATTCAGTTGTCCTGGTTTGTAAATAACCTCAAATCCATATCCTAATAGTTTTGCAATCCAACATTGCTGATCAATTGATATTATCCTCTCATTCAACAAATACTTGAGACTACGATGATCAGTATAAACTTTAAATTGTCTCCCCATGAGGTACTACTTCCAATGCTGAATTAACAGCACTAACACAATAAGTTCTTTTTCATAATAAGATTTGGCCAAATTTTCATCAGATAAAGCTTTGCTAAAATAAGAAAGTGGTCGCCCCTCTTGTAATAACACAACCCTTAAACTAGATCCTGTAGCGTCACATTACACTGCAATGTCTTTTGAAAAATATGGCATTCGCAAAACAAGAGAAAAAGTCATATAGTCCTTCAACCTTTCAAATGCTCCTTGTGCTTCTGTGGACCACTGGAACCCATCCTTCTTTGTCAAAATTGTCAAATGCTTTTCTATTTTCCCATAATCTCTTATAAATTATTGGTAATATCCAGTAAGGCCCAAAAATCCTCTAACTTCTTTCACATTTTGGGGCACCCTCCACTGGTTAACACCCTAAAGTTTCTTAGGGTCCATGGACACTCCACATTCTGAAATTATATGTCCCAAGTATTCTACTGATTTCTTTCCAAATGAGCACTTCTTTTCATTGGAAGTCAAAGCATTATCCTTCATATACTGTAATACTGAACACAATTTTTCCAGGTGTTCTTCCCACTCTCCGCTATAAATCAGTATATCATCAAAGAATACCAATACCCCTTGATGCAACAAAGGCCGAAATATATCATTCACAGTATCTTGAAAGGTGTTCAGGGAATTCATTAAACCGAATGGAATTACTAAGTATTCGTAATGCCCCTCATGATTACAGAAAGTTGTTTTCTCTATGTCTTCTTCTTTCATTCTGACTTGATGAAATCCATATTTCAAATCCATCTTGTTAAATTATTTTTCCTCATGTAACTCATCCATAATATCTTCAATCACTAGAATAGGAAACCTATATGGTATCTTCAATTTATTCAGAGCGCTATAGTCCACACACATTCTCTAACCTCCATCTTTTTTTCAGACCAATATTATTGGACTTGAATACGAACTGGTACTACACTGAATGTACCCCTGCGCTAAAAGCTCAAAACCTACTTTTCTACATCGTTTTTCATATGGTATGTGTACTTGTATGGTCGGATATTGACTGGATCTGCCCCCTATTTTATTCTGATGGCATGATCAATTGGCCTCCTAGGTGGAAATCCAAAGGATATCTCAAAAACTGTTCTATATTGGAGCAACATTCTCTGCAACTGCAACTGTTGATCTGGTTCCAACTCTGCGTCTTCCAGGCCCAGATTTCCAGAAAAAATCCACAGAAATCCTTTTACCACACATGTTTCTGATCCCAAATATTCTAGTAATGATCCAGGAAAATTTTGTGCTTGACAGACCCCCTGTACCAAAATATTCTGCCCATTCCAAATAAATTCCATAGTCATATTATTCTAATCCATAGTAACATATCCCCGAGTTTCCAGCCATGAAATTCCCATTACCAGATCTGGTACGGAGGTGTCAAAAACATAAGCCTCAATTTCAAATTCCACTACTCCCAAATCCACTTTCAAATATCTTCATATTCCATTGGAAATCACCCGATGCCCATCTCCCATTCTCATCATAAAAGGCTTAGTTTCTGAAACCCGCACCATAAGTGATTTCAATATCTGTTTTGAAATAAAATTGTGACTAGCCCCACTATCCACCAGAATCATCAATGGAACCCATCCTATATTGCCTTCCACCAACAGACTTAGGATTCCAAGCCTTCCTCTCTTTATACTCGCTGACCGTTGTCCCCAATATCTCTATATCGAGCATATTTCCTATCATTTCTTCTTTCTCCACTATTTCACCAGATTCGTCTTCTACCTCTTCTGTGGGCTCCACACATTCCCAAACCATTAATTTGAATCCCTTTTCTAAACATTGATGCCCAGGGTTAAACTTTTGTCCAAAAGTATAACAATGTCCCTTAGCGTTCCTTTCTTCAAATTCTTATCTTGAAAAATTCTGAACTCCTCTCCACCATGGATCAAAATTTCCCTTCTATTCCCTATCTTTCCGTTCTATAGGAGATACAATTTTCACTGAATTTGAAGTCCAACCTCGCCCGGATCCTCCAGAACCAAGCATCCTGCTACGTGGCTCTGGCTGCTTAATGATTCCCTTGACAATAAGCTCCCTCTCTATTCTTTTGGTCAGTGTAAGTAGTCACGCCTTATTCGGAGGTTCAAGTGTAATCACGAGCTTCCAATTTCTAGTCTTAATCCTCCTATGAAAAGGCTCATGTACTAGCGTTGAGTAAGATCTGTAATCTGAATAGCTATACGCTCAAATTCATCATTATATTCCTCCACTGTACCTACCTTCCGAAGCCCCTTCAAGTAAATGACAAGATCTTCTTCAACTGCACTACCATACCTGCCAAGAAACTCTTATTTCAACTGTGTCTAGGACAGTTCAACACTGGTTGAATTTAAAGAGACCATCCAATACTGCGCTACTCCTTTCATACATAATTGTGCCATTGGAACCTTCAACTCATCCCATGTTTGGTGAATTAAGAAGTAAGTTTCTGCTCGAGTAATCCATGACACCAGATCTTCTCTCGAAAAAACTGGAATTTCTACCTATCTTGAAACTGCACCAAATTCTTCCATTCCTTCGATCCAATATTCACTCCCATTCATACGTTGTCCACTTCCTGTCCTCCTTATTCCTATTGGATTGGTGTAGTCCAATCCGGTTGGGCCGAATGCTTGTGGCCCGCAATTGGACTGTAGCTGTGCAGACTTCGGGGTCAACTGGACTGTATCACTTATGAATTCCAGCCGGCAGCCATTGTAGAATTTTTGACAAAGCTGGCCACCATTCACTATAGCAACGCGGACTCACTTTTCAAACAGTGATTGTCTTCTCCATTGTTTTATATCCCATTTTCGGGCTAGGGTTACCGCTGAAAAAAACCTCAGTAATTTTTTCTCCCGATATAGTGAAATTCTGCCTCTCCCGTGGACATAGGGATTATTCCCAGACCACGTAAATTGATTTGTTAATGTTTCTTTCAAAGATGTAGGGATTATTTCAGAACCACATAAATCGCTTTGTTGTTATTGCTTTCTTTCTTTCGTTTTCTCGTTTCTGTCGTTGCATCTCCCGACGATTCTGCAACAACTTGTATCAGAGGGTGATTTTGGAATTATCCAACAATGGCTTTGGATGGAGGCGAAGTGAAGATCAATCACTTCGATGGAACTGATTTTAGTTTCTATAGGATTCAAATCGAGGACTATCTTTATCAAAAAAATATGCACTTTCTGCTTCTGGGACTGAAGCCAACATACATGGAGCAGTCAGAGTGGGAGCTACTAGATCGACAGGTTTTGGGTGTTATGTGCATGACGTTGTCCAAAAAACGTAGCGTTCAACATCAGAGAGGAGAAGACTATGGTGGACTTGATGAAAGCTCTCACAAATATGTACGAGAAGCCTTCTGCGGATAACAAGGTGCTCTTGATGTGCTGATTGTTCAACCTGAAAATGGAAGAAGGGAGAATCGTTGCAGACCACATCAATGAATTCAACACCATCATCAGTCAACTAACATCAGTGAAGTTTGATCTTGGTGATGAGGTATGTGCACTAGTCTTACTATCCTGTTTACTTGACAGATGGGAAGCAACTGTAATAGCTGTGAGAATAAGTGAATCAGGCTGTGACTATAAAACTAATTTTATTGGATGAAGGCCATCAGACATAGGAACATTAAACTAAGTTTGCAAACATACCATTTTGGAGAAAAGTGTTTCAAATTTCATTAATTATTTTATGGAAAAAAATTTTAATTAAAATATGTAAACTGATGGGAGTAAATAATATGTTTCCTATTAGGAGAGAGAAGTTGTTTAATGATATCTGACACAAGTTTTATTCACTTATTCAAAAATACTAAATTTACAAAGACAAAAAGTGGTGGTTATGACAATGATGCAGATTCTCACACTGAGGATGAACCATTAAAATAATATGTTTTGTGTTTACTTTACTATTTCTCCATGAATTTCAATTTATTAAAATTTTTTATGAAGAAAACTCCAACAATTTGCTTGGGTTAAGTTTCTTAAAGATGAAATTTACAAAAATACTATCATTGATTCACCCCCTTATCACTAATCCAATGATCCTTAGTAACTTCAAGTGGTCTTAGCGTGAGGTCCCCATTATTGAACCCTTATTGTAGAAAATGTAGATTCTATAAATAGTAGAGAAATATTTACTTTTGATAGAAAAAATTATTACAGAAGAAAAAATATAATGATTTCCTATCTTCATTCACTTGTCTTCAAGGTTGTTTATGCCGCTACAGATGGGTTCCCACCCATTAAGAAAGATTCAATTATGAAATTTTATAATAATAGAAACATAAAAGTTGATGGAAAGGCCATAAATTCTATTTTTATGTCTCTATAAGAAAATTTTTATATGAATTTTATGGGTTTCAAAAGAATAAGTATTATGTGGGAAAATATTAAAAGTATTTTCAAAGGAAATACTAATGTGAAAGAAGCAAATCCAAAAATCTAGTATAAAAAATTTAAAGAAATAATAATGGGAGATGAAGAAAACATTGATGATTACTTCACCAAACTAAATTATTATTTTTGTAATACTAAAGGATTCATACATGTGTCGGAAAATTATTAAATTATCAATAAACTCTTGAGAAAATTTCTAGTTAGGTTTGATTCTAAAATATTTTATTAGAAGATATAGATGATTTATATCTTGATGAATTTCATATCTTTATTGCTTTCAATGAAATGAAAAAGCTCCACTATAAAGAAATAATACCAAAGATTTAATGGATTTTGATGTAATGAGAAATATGAAAATTTAAGATTCTGATGATGTTGATCCTTAAGAATATGAGGATTATTAGTATGATGAGTTGAATGAAAAAATTATATCTCTTATCTCCAAGAACCATCTATGTGGAGGAGGAAAGTATGGAGGAAAAATTCCTCCGAAATGTATTGATTGAGGTAGAATATTTTTTTTCTACAAATTGGTACAAAAAGAAAAATAGCGAAGTTTAAGATCATTATACAAAAAAATTCACGGAAGGAGTTTAATAAAGCTTCCAAGAAAGAAAGTATGTACACTGGTACAGAGAAGGTTTTTTATAGAAATAGAATAAGCAAGGCATGTACGAAATTTTAATATGACTTAGATGATATTGATTCATAAAATTATGAATTTTTAGAAATAATCATAACATTTTTTTTGTAAATGTTGATAAAAAGGAACATTCCTCAAATAGTGAAGAATAAGGAGGTGAAGAATCTTTCAGATATTTTCAGCTCAGAAAAGAACATGTTACATGTATTGATAAAAATAAAACTCTAAATAAATATATTAGAGTGACGATGAATGATAGTGGAAAAGTTATTGAAGGAAGAAAATATGTTTCTAAAAAGGAAAAATAATATATCTATGAGATATTATGATACAAATTAATAAATTTTAAATAGGGAATGATATTTTAAGTCCTAGTAATAATTTAGAAGATAAGAAATATGAAGTTAATAAAACTTGATAAAAAATCCATGAGGCTGAAAGTATGTTAAAAAAGTTGAATGAAAATTTTAGAAAGAATTTGGATGTAAAAGTGAAATAATATAATGCTAGGGAAATAGATCATTCCAAGAATCATTAGACTTCTCCTCCTTTTGAAAATAATGTTTTATCTAATTATTATAATATAATAGGAATTAATAGAATTATTGGGAAATATTGGGTTGACAAGGCATGTGGAAAATATATCACATAAAAAAAGTTTAAATTAACCCCATAAGAAGGTTTCCAAATTCCCAGAAGAAACTAATTTTGAAAAATGTTATGAACCTCAATAATATTATTATAGGGAAAGATCATAATTCTATAGAAAACCAATATTTATTTATTCTATTGGTGTTGTTTAATTAATTGACACAAATATTACAATTGATGGAATAATTTTTCACTTCCAAGAAGAATGTATGAAAAAAGGGGTAGCAATGATGGAAACATAATGAGTTAAATTACTAAAACACAAAAATATGTAAAAGTGAATTCTCATGATGTTATAAAAGTTCCAATGAAAAATGAATTTTAATGTCTGAAAGAAGTATGTGGAAGACTTTACCAAGTTTGAAACCATACCGAATAATATATGAAAATTATTATATGGAAATTTTCTCATGATAAAAATAAAAGGAAACTCAAAAGAATAATGTTGAGGAAAAATAATTTGTTGTTCAGAAAACCTTAAAAGAAGAAAAAAAGTATCAAACATTGGATTCTTGGTAGTGATTGTTCTTTAGAAATGATAGGATATTTGAAAATATTGAAAGATGTTGAAAATCGATATGGGGGAGTAGTTACCTTCCAGACTGATAGTTCCTTAAAAATAAAAGGAACTAGAACAAATGAAATTGAAGTAGAAAAGTTTTAATACAAGGATGTTCTTTTTTTATGGGTTTAAAAAAAATTACATATTGTGAGTCTACATTGTGATGATGTAAAACAAGGGATATTGGGAAACTATTCTTATATCATCAAAATTATGGAAGATGGTAAATTTTTAATCAAGGGATAAAGAGTAAGTGGAAATCACTTTTAGATAGAAGAACATTACAAATTCCATTAATTGAGTGATAATGTTCAAAACAAGTTGTGACATCACAGACATGGGAATCTTGGTTAGATTATCATGAAGAAACTTTTAAATGTTTGTTCCATTAAAAATTTTCTATCATTGAATAGAAGTAAATATTATGTTAGTATAACTTTTCAAAAAGGAATAATGGTTAGTAAAATCCATAAGAAAGTATAAATTCATTCTAGTCGGCCTCTTGATCTTATTCAATAAAATTTATGTGGGATTATTAGAAATCAATAAAAAATGATATTTTTAATTTACCACTTTTATTGATGATTTCCTCAAGATGACCAATACAATTTTTACGAAGCTTAAATCAAAGGTAGTAGATATTTTAAAAGTGTTCAAAAGGGATGTTGATAGATAAATGGGAGATTATATAATGAAGTTGATAATTGATAATGGAAGGAAATACACATGAAATTACTCGAATCATATTTGAAAAAACATTGAATTAAACCTTAGTACATTTCCCCTTAAACCGATAAAAAATGGAGTTATAGAAAGGAAAAAAATAAGTTTAGTGGAAATGGGAAGAAGTTTTTTAGAATAATATATAATTAAACATTTTTATAGAGATAACACATTAAAAGTATTGTACATGTAAAAAAGAAGTTTTTTAAGGCGGTATTCAACAAGATATCCTATGAAATTTGGTATAAAAAACTATTAGTGAAATATTTCAAGGTTTTAGAAAGTCTATGTTCACTATAAATAAAAAATTTAGATCATGTAAAATTTGATAAAAATGTTGAGTATTGAACTTTCATGGGTTATTCACCCAACATAAGAAGTTAAAAATACTGGAATAAACTTATATAAAAGTTGGTAGATTTCTATATTGAAAAATTTATTAAAAATCGATATTTATTAAAAAATGATGTTAAAAATATTGAAGAATAAAAATAAATGATTTACAACAAAATTTAATGTGAACCAAAACATTTATATAAAGATTTAGAAGAATCATTTTATGATTAAAGTAAATTTCAAAAATAAATAATGAAATTTACTAGTTTATAGAAATTGGTTAAATTTGAAAATATACTTAGAAATAAAAAATCAATGATTTTGACTTGAAGAAGGTAGATATTATAAAATTAGACAAAGAAAAATTCAAAAACTTAACAATAATCAGTTTCTGAAGTAGTAAATGTTACATCCTTAGTTTTTAAAAACTAAAAACTATATTCGATAGCGTACAAGATACACCACATCAAACTTAAAAAAATATATATTATTATTTAAAGGTTACCATTAAACTATATTTTTTCATGGTGGAAACGAATAGTATTAACAGAATTAAGAAAATATGTCTTACACTTGTATATATAGTTATTTATTTGGAGACCAATTAATTATAAATGAATGTAAATCAATTTTTAAAATACAAGGAAATGTTTTTCTAAAAAAATATTTAAATATGAACAATTCTGTTTTGTACTAATACATATTAAAATCACCCTTGTTGGATTATATGAATTTAATATATCTATAATATATTAAATATAATTTTTAAAATTAATATTATGTAATTTATAGACTTTTTATTAGAACAAATTCAATTTTACAGATAAAAGTGGTATTTGTCTAAAAAGGCATATTTGTCACCTTTTGATGGAGCACCAGATTTAAATATATTTTTTTGACACTTTTATAAATTATATTTGACCAAATAAAATTATTCTTTTAAATTAGAGTATAAATATTTTCTTTGGTTTATTTTTTTGGTATTTTTCTGATAAGTATTACTTTTTGATGAATAATGAAAAATAGTGAATTTTATTTGGAAAATTTATTTTGATATATTTTATTTATATAGATAAATTATCTTTTTAAATTTGTTTTAAAGAAAAATTAGTTCAATTATATGTCAATAATGCTAATTCAGGTCATTGTAATAGATTTTACACTGAAATTAGATATAAAAACATTTCATGCTTTTGAATATTTCACTTTAAGAACCCGTTTTTTCATTTTGACTAACGGATTAATTTTAAATATAATTTTTCTAATTATGTTAATTGAAATTGGAAAAATGGATTCCATTTTTTCCATCAAAAATTTCAAATTAGGTTGTATGGTTAATTTCATTTTTATGTATACAACATATACAATGTTAAAAAAAAATTATTTACCTCAATAGAGGTAAAAAATGAAACATGATTATGTTAAAAGTGGTAAAAGATTAAAACACCTAAAAATAGAACATTTAAAGGTTTTTTGGCTTGTTTATAAACACTATAAAACCTACATAATATTAATATATATCCAAATATTATAAATTTAATGCCACCTCAAAATGGTTGACTTTAAATATAAAATATTCATTATTTAATCACTTAAACCCACCTCTCCTCAAGTATAAATACCACCCCTCACCACACCATTTCAACCCTAAAATCCTTCTAGCTCCAAATATCTCATACCAATACTCCCATACTCATTATAAAAATGTCTAAGTGATTATGATCCTACCAAAATATGAAATCCAAGGTCCTCAAGGGTCTCTATTGGATGTGATATTTAAGAGGTAATTTTCTAAAAGCACCTTTCTTAATTTTTTTTCTTTTTCTACATTATTATCACCTCCTTCATTCATCAGTGAATGATAACTACAAAATAATTTATAAAATTCAGTGTTTTGTTTCTAATGAAATATATCATATCCATTTCATTTCTCATCTCCTTTTATTCAAAGAAGTGAATTTATTGTCCAAGTTATGTCACATAATCGCCTCTATGAATAATGTTTGGTTCTTTTTTCATTACTTCCTTCACGTATAGCCTTAAAACTATTTTTATGGTTAAATAATATTTTAATATTTTTATTATAACCTATTTAATATTATTTAACAAAAATATAATCATAATAGTAAACAAAATTAAACTAGTTCAAGGTACTCAGAAAACCGCCCAAAATAAACTAAATGTTTATCATTGACATTTTATCTAATGAATCATCCTCATGTAAGAAATAAAAATGATATATGGGAATATTTATACTTCTAGAAGTAAATTAATACTATTTCATTCCACTTATGGATATTTAATCTATTTTTTACAATAACATCCATAATTTTAAACAAATGAATCGATCATGAATCTATGAAACAAACACACCTAAAACAATTACAATAATGAAATATTATAAATGAAAAAGAAATAAAATGATATAAAATAGTAATATAAGGTACTATAAATATGAATGTAGTTATGTAATGAATTAATGACATTGTTTAAACCATTATACATGAGGCTTGAACACGTTTTATGGAAATCGAACATGAGGTAAGGGATTTTTTTTACACAATTTCCATTCTTTGGATTAAACTTCTACTTCTTCATTATGTCGTGATAATATTGTGTGAGAAATTAGTTTTGGTTATATTATATTTTATTTCTACTTTTCCAGGTGAATACACATAATTGTACTATTTGGATAATAAAATGATCTTTTTAAGGGACTATATAACTAAAACATTATTTTAAATGTTTTAAAGATTTATTCTTCTAAATATTTATCAATCATGTACATGTTCTCAAAATGGTTTTATGGATTTATTTATATGAACATGAGTTTTTTAAAATTTTAATTTATTTAGAAAGTTTCAATACGTAATGGGACACATTGATTCAATAATATTTTGTTTTAATTGGGTTTTAAAAATGATTTTATTAGTTCAACGACATGGAATTATTTTTTATCTTATACTACATGAGAGATTTATACAACTTTTCATAAAGGTTTATTACATTAATTTTTATTTATAAGTTATAATAAATCATTTAGAAGAAAATATTTTCACTATTACGTGCCGTTTTTTATATTTTAAAATGATTTTTTCAAGAAAAGGGTATGTTGACAACCGAAAGTGTTTTGCTTATTGGTTTAAAAGAGTTTTCAAGGGTTTTATTCAGGACATAGTCCTTGGAATTTATAAAAAATGGTTTGAGCCCCATTATATCTCATGGGTGTTCCCAATATAGCCTATACGAAGGGTTGATCCCCATTATAGTTCATGAAATATGGGTTTTCTAGATATAACTTATACGAAGGGTGTGCCCCATTATAAATCTTTAATGCATTGGGTACTCCGAAGGTGGAATTTGGCCATATAGTTATTCCAATTGTTAGGGTGAATATAATAGTGATATGGTAATGATTTTCCAAGGAACCAATATGATTTTTATATACAAGCTAATGGGATTTTAAGAAAAGGGTTTTAAATGGTTTTCATGTTTTCACTAGACTAATGATTCTCTTTATTTATATCCCTTACTAAGGTTTTTGTGCTCATCCCATGTTTTTAAAAAAAATTCTAAGGGATTAAATATTGTTAAGTACAAATAAGATGTTTTGATGAAATTATTGAATATAGATCTTGAAAAAAGTTCTGTTTTATTTTTAAAGGGTTCACCTTTTGGTGAAAAAAAAGATATTGAGTATATGTATCCACTTATAATATATGGATCTAATATGTAATAGTTATTTATAATTCTCTAAAACTATAGATATTAAGGATATTTGGGATTGAAAGAAAATAAATTCTAGTAAAAATTTATTATAATAAGTCATATTTAAGGTCGTGTTCTTATAGTTGGTATCAGAGCAGGGTTTGGAAAACATTAGAGATTAGGATGTTTTCTTAAGAGTTAGGGATTTGATAATCAGTTTATAATTTTATGGTTTATCATAAGTTTAATGTCTTATAAACCCCTTTTGAGGATTTATTTTATGAAATTTTGTGGTGACTAATGGTGTTTTTGGAGAAATTTGTTTTTGAGGTAATTATGGGTTATTAATTTTTGAGAATAAAAATTATAGTTATGAGATAAAAATTGTGGTTAAGACATGTTTTATTTATTTTTGAGGATTTTATCATATTTTTAGAGTGTTATATGCATTATATAGTTTTTAAAAAAGGAAAACCTATTGGAAGGGTGACACCCCGTCGTGTCCGGTAAGGCCACGAGTTCAGAAACCATAATTGAAGGGCGATAAGGCTGCATATCCTACCAGTAGCCTACATGAAGACCCTATTAGTATTAATTTTTATTTTTAAAATGATTTTATGTATTAAGATTAATGATATTTTGGGGAAATATCTTTTATCAAATAGATAACCATAGGATTGGAAAATGGTTTGCTTATTAATTTATTAATTTTATTTTAGAAGACGTTCACTATTTTTGGAAACCTATATAATCAGGTTGAATAGAATACTATGTGATATAATATTAAGTAAAGAATATATGAATTTATTGTGGAATTATGGTAATTCAGGTTATTTTTGGAAATGAATAACCTATCTTGTAGAAAATGTGATTAGGGTAATTACTTTTTGGTCTGAGCCATTGAGAGGGATTGATGTCATTTGGAGATAAATGCTAAAATTTATCTTTGAAAATTATGTTATCAAATCCTTCTAATGTTTGGGTTTTAATATTATTTTGGACTATTTTTAGTAATTTTAAGGAAAATTATTTTTCAATTGGTCTATATTGAACTTTTGGTATTACTATTGAATTTTGAAGATTAGAAGTAGTTTTTCATCATAAAATGGTAGATTATTTATAGAGAATTATCTTATATAATACTAACCATTTTGGTTTTATTTAATTTTTCAAGACATGATAAATATATAACTAAGATTTTTTTGATTATTTGATTCTATATATGTTGTTCCAAGTGAATTAGGCATGAACAATTAATCATAAATACTCATCATTTGGAGAAAAAAGGACTTTGTAGTGGAATTTGATTAACAGATTAAACTCTACATGTCATATAATTATTCTTCATTATTTTATTAGTCGAGGTAGTAAAATAATTCATCAAATGAATGAAAATGATCTTGACCCAAAAATGTTATATGATTACTTTTCATACTATTGAATCAAGGAAATTTTAACCAATTACATATTTAAGGTTTTATGATTGTTAACATTATACTGACCATGTTTTCTATCACTCTCCATTAGTAAATAATGGTTATATTTGTATTCCATGTTAATTTATTACAATATGGAACCCTAGTATGTGATATCTTGGATGACCATTGTACTTCCATTTAATACTTTTAAAGTGTAAGTTTTATTAATATTTTTTTAATGTGGGATTTCAAATAATGTATTTTAAAAATGAAAACCCATAGTTTTCAATACCTAATTAAAAATTATGAGGATTCAATTTACCAAAAAGAGAGAATTTAGCATCCTAATTATTTAAAATTTAAATAATCTCTTTGATAGCGTGCACGATATGCCACATCAAAATTAAATGATAACATATATATTATTATTTAAATATTTACATTAAACTAGCTGTTAGAATGGTGGGAAATGAGGAGTATGAACTTAATTATGAAAATATGGTTTAAAAATGTAAAAATAGTTAATTCATTGGTGGACGATCAATTATCAATGAATGTAAAACCCTTTTTAAAATAAAAGGGAATTTTTTTTTCATAAAAACTATTTCAATATCATCAATATTTTTATACAAATACATTTTAAAATAACATTTTTTGGATTATGTTAATCTAATGTATGTATAATATATTCAATATAATGGTTTAAATTCATCTTACATGATTTATATACTTGATATAAGAATTAATTAAATTTTGAGGATAAAAGAGGTATTTTTCTAAAAAGCTACATTTTCCACCTTTTGATGGATGACCTGATTTAAATCTAGTTTTTGAAACATTTATAAATATATTTGAAAAAATATAATTATTCTTTGAATGAATATTATCAACCTTTTCTTTGGATTGGTTTTTGGTACTTTTTCAATATGTTTTATTTTTTGATGAATATTAAAAAATAATGAATTTTAATTAAAAAAATTCTTTTTTATATAATTTATTTATATAGATAAAATATTGTGTAAATAGTTTTTAAAGTATAATTAGTTCAATTATACGTAAATAATAACAATTTAGGTCATTGGAATTAATTTCACATTGAAATTAGATATAAAAACATTTGAATCTTTTGAATGTTTCACTTTAAAAAAATTCCTTTTCATTTTGTGTGTGGGATTAGTTTTAAATATATTTTTCTTTCAAAGTACATGTATTGAATTATGTAAAATTGATTCAATTTTTAGAATCACAAGATTAAAATTATATTTTATGTTTAATTTAATTTTTAGTTATAAAAAATTTACCATGTGAAAAAAATTATTTACCATGGTATAGGTAAAAAATGAAACATGTTAAAGTAAAAAGGGGTAAATGAATAAAATAACTAAAAAAATAAAATATTTAAATGTTTTATAGGTGTGTATTTAACCTATCAATCCTATAAAATATTAATATCAATCCAAAGTTGTTGATTTTAATTCTAGCTTAAAATTATTGGATTTAAATATAATATTTTTTGTTATTTAGTGACTCAAACCCACCTCTCATTAATTATAAATACCACCCTCAATGACACATTTCGACCAAAAAACCCTTTTACGTAAAAAATTATATACTGAAACCTATACTTTTATCAGGATCACCCACCCAATTTTTCATTTACTCCCCAAAACCTCCATCAACCCATGGCCTCTCTCCACTATCCTCCTATCCCCGACCTCAACCTTCTGCCCCCGTCTCCACCTCCTGGCCCCTACCTCCCTCCCTCCACTTTCTTCCCTCAGCCTTCGTGTCTGCATCTACATCTACCAACGCCTCCACGTTCACCTCCTCTTACATAGCCACCTCCTCCTCCTCTTGGCCTCTGCCTCCCAACCTCCACCTCATGGCATCAAAAGTTATTCCTATTATCATAACCTTTTCATTTTTTTCATTTATTTTAATCATGTTTAATGAATTAAAATTTTTTAGGTGAACCCCACCCGATCATGGTGGAATTAATCTCAGATCAAGGGTCTATCTATTCTATTTTATAAATAATGATGTTCTGTGTATCCTGCAAACCATTTTTATCTATTTTCATGGAAGGTGCCAAAGGTATGTTGTGTGCCAGTGTTTTTGAAATTTTAGGGTGAAATTTTGGGATACACTATTATAGTTATTTGGTACTTTAGGCTCATATAATATTGGGTTAATTTCTATGAAATTTATTTCATTGGTTCTGTTAGGTATTAGTTATTACTTGGTTTTAGATATTATACAATTGAGATTATTTAGTGATATAATTTGGTTTGTTAATTTTTAGTTAATTCTCGAAGGTTTTTTAGATTGTGAAATCTCACCTGTGGTCTTGGTATGTGATCTTGAAATTTTTGAAGAAAAATGCATAGGACATATTACGACTCACTAGGATGAGGTTTGTGATTGTTTCATACTATTCATTTATCTTGATAATGGTATGCATATGATATTATATATATGTTGAAGGGTGAAGTCGATAGTTAAAAAACTTCAATAGTGATTGATATTCATATTCAGTAATTAATAATATATTTTGTGTTCTCTAAAATATAGTATTGTGTGCGACATAATTACCATTATTTGAAGGAATATTTTAGTTTACAATGATTTTTGGGTGATATTATAGGATTTATTATGAAAATATTTATATAAATGGTGATTTAAATGAGAAAATTATGAAATTTCATAAGTCTAAAATATGAATATATAATAATTATGATTTTTATAAATTGTATTTTAACTGAATGGTTTAGAAATAATATGCAGTTTTTAGGGGAGAATTTTATTATGGAAATTGGGTCTCATTTAATTTGACATCATATTTAAAATGGTTCTGCAAAATTATTTAGGTGAAAATGAAGAGATAGAATTATGATTATGGGATTTTTTGATTATAATGGCTTAAGAAAATGAATGTTATAGAAATGTGGAGAAAAAATGGAAAGTTATTTACTAAAAATGGATTTTCACTAGGTATATTCATGGATTTTTTGGGGTTAAAATAAATAGGATATGAATTTTAAAGTATTTATAAAAAAGGTGCATGAATTGTATTTTAAGGAAATGATAATGGAGAATATTTTTCATATATTTTCTACTCTAATTGACCACATGTATATGATTTATTGTTTTAAATATATACTTCTATGTACTAAATTTATTAAGGTAATCCTTCTATAAATTCAATGGATTTGATAAAATTCATGATATTATGAAATAGTTAGTCTTAAAACTTCTCTTAGGTGATGTGTTTCAAAGAATTGGATATGTTATCTCCAATATTCATTATATGAAAGAGTCCATCTGTATTAAAATATTTTATTTTAGAATATATATTCATTTTTAAAATACTAAATGCATTATAACTATTTTAATTAACATATAATTGATCACAAGGTAATAATTCATTATTTTCAAAAGGGAATCAACTTTTGTCATTTAAACATGAATAAACTATAAGTCAATGAACTAAACATAACTTCAGGTTTAGAGTGCGATTTTGTGGCAATGAAGTTGTTGGATCGATTATGTGAGAAGATATAAATTGAGCTAAAAAACTAATGGTTTATGTTTCAACATTATGTTTTGGTTTTTGATTATTAGAATGGTTTTCATACGGTTTAAAGTGAGTGATGTTTTATTTAAAAAACATATTTTGTAATTGGATCTCTTTGAAAAACTTTCCTAATTAACTTCCTTTCTTCATTTAGATGTTTTATTAAAATGTGTTGGTAAATTAAGTCACCAATTTTCCTTATTTATCTTTTATTTTTTATCTTCTAAACCAATGTATTCTAAAATATGAGTAATAACACTTTATTAAAATAGTGATTAATGAAGTTGGTTTCAAAACGTTCTTTTAAGTCATGGGAACTTATAACATAAAAAATAATTTACTTACATGTTCTATAGGAGATAATTTTATCCTAAAAGGTGATGTATTAAATTAATGAAGTGGTGATTTAAAATATAATAGTCTAGAATATCATTTATGACCAAACAAGTTTTGATAAATAATACATTATAACCATTTTCTTCTTATAATTGGAAATGTTTTGATATTTTATTCCAAACACAACAACCAGTCTGTAGTTTTTACCTCATTTGTGTTGTATATAAAATGTGTTATATTTTAGTTCCTAACATTACTATAACTTCATATGATATCCAACTAGTATGTCTTAAGGATTTAAAATGGCATACCCATTCTTCATTTGGATTGAGATTATCATCTCTGATTGTAGTATTTTTAAAATTTTTTTATGGATATTTTAATAGATTTTTCATGTTTACACATCATGGTTTTTATTATCATACTAGCATGGTGTTATAATAGTTCATAGTGAGCATGTTCAATATGAATTACTTTTATTTAATTTTTATTTACTTTAGCATGAACCCAACATACTGTTTTCCCATAGGATATGTTTATAGCTTTCATATAGAACAAGTCTACTGGTATAATGTGAAGAATTTTTATTGTTTTATATAGAGAACTTTGTGTAGGTTTTTGTTTAGGTTGATTCTTTATGTTTAGGGCTCTTGGGTACCATTGAGGCCGGTTCTATCTATTTCTGTCTTGGGGAGTGGGTTCTCCAGGGGTTTCAGGTATGTTTTGTTCTGTTTCAATTCTTTTCTTTTTATTTAATTTAGGGGTTTTGGGGGTTTTGAATTTTTGGTGTTTTTGTAGAGTATTTTTGACCTCAGTGTAATCAAATTGAGTTGATTAGAACCCACATGAATGAAATTTACCCAAAAAATATAAATAAAAATATGATAAAATGAATCTAATAAAATGTCCCAAACAAACATGTATCGAACAAAACCGAACTAAGATAAAACATGATCCAAACTAATTATATACCATTAATAGGAATAGTAATTGTTAATTAATAGGAATATACTATTTGAAAATTTCATATAGAAACTTGGATATGTTCCCCCCTTTCTTATAGAAACTTTATTAGAACCTTGGGGAATTGTGGTTCTTATATGTATGTTGGTGACTTCTTCAATCACAGGATATGCGTATGTTATAGTCTAGTTTTTATTTTATTTTCATTATCTCATCAGAAACATAGGAATTTTAACACATTATACAGATGGAGGGAAAAAGGGGGATAGAAGGCCCCTGGAGGTAGCTACACATTTTTCTTTGTATGAGATGGAGATCGGGGTAGTTGAGGTATTAATAGTGTGTTTCATTTTTGTTGGCATTTATACTGTGTTGCTTCTATTTATTTTCTTTTCCTTTGGAATGGATTTCAGACATATGGTTGGGTCATTCTTAAATTTTTTATATTTTCTACGACTGTTTTTATTAATTTTTTGTTGGAGAAAATGTTCCTAAGTGGTGATTCCCAAACTAAAGCTCATGAGAGATTCCAATAGAAAACTAACCTTGAATGATCAAATCAGCAACCAAATTTATGGTCTAAAAACTGAACCCAACAAAATTTAATAGGGTTAAAAATAAAAAATACCTCCAAAAAAAGACATTCAAGAACAATCTACTTTTACACTAGATCATTATGGTGGAGGGGGATCACATCAAATAACATGAGACATAGACCCTTATGTGATAATTTCTCTAAAATCCCACCATGTTATCCCTTAAAAGGGACAATAAAATAATTACTAAGACAATTATGGTTTTATAAAATACACATTTTGAATACCATGGAACAATTAAAATTGAGCTTCTTTCATCTAAATGGAAATCATTGCACAATTCAAAGCTTAGGATCTTACATTAATTGGTTATTTTAAAAACTGTCGAAAACTGATTTAAAAAAATACCATTTTTTTATAACCAAAACACTATAAAGTACATCATAATTAATAAAACACTTCTCTTTTGAAATTTTTTTTCAAATCCATTACAATTTTGAAATACAGTCAACTAGGGTAAAATCCCAAACACACTACAAAATTCAATTTGAAAATACCCAGTCTTCATTAATATAATACAATAAAAACAAACTATTTTTATTTTAGATAAAGGAGAGATCAAAAAACCTCAAGGGTTATATTTTAATATAGGCCCAAAGAATAACCAATAAAACACTCAACAGTCCTTGGGAGGAGAGAACCACAACTATCTAACTCCTTGAATGGATCCTCTTGAGAATCCTTTGATGATAAAAAATACGATACTTGGTTTCCTTGACATCATTTAGGTAATAGATCAATATCTGAGGTGAGAAAGGAATTTTTCATTGTAGATGTGTAATTTCCCATGGTGTAGAACATAAACCTTTTAGGAAGCTCAATATAATCCAGGAATACATCTCAATATCCTCTAATGAAATTTGTTTATAATAACATATTTGAGGACTGGTAAAAATGGCATTTTCCTCTGCCCTGAGATATTTAACAACCCCATAAAAATAACTAAAATCAGGAATAATCGATCCAATGTTGTCATGAACAATACCACTCTCCGTATATTACCTTGTTTGTATGAACCACAATATTTAGTTTAGGGGAAGGAAGAGTCTAGCACACCCAATGACTCACCACCTAAGGTCTGAAGATGCTTGTAGAGTGCTTAGTAGACATTAAATTCCTAAGAGATTGAGATTCATACCACTGGTTCTGAATACTAACCAAGTACATCACCAAACACATAGTTCTAACAACTATTGTCGTTATCAAGGGATAGACATTATGCTGGTGTTAGTTCCTTGCTACCTCGGTACTACAACAACCAATATCAAGCATGAGTGAATGAGCCATAGCCTCTTATTTATTATTATTAGTACCATCGAACCACTACTGAAGGAACTCCTTTATGGACATAACTAATGGGTTATAGCCAATCAATTCCCTCAGCACTCTCCACACATTTCATTCTCATTCACTTTGAAAGAAAATATAGAAAATAGATTCCTCATTCTGAGACTTGTATCAAGAGAATTTGGAAGCCAAGTGAATCCCAATATGTTGGACAGACAAGTCAGTGGGAAGAGTGTGATTATTAATCCTCAAAAATAGAATGTTAAGTTTTGTTGGGATTTTTTATCACCAGAGAAATACTCCTCACCTATCACTAGACTGTTGTAACATTGTCACCTTCCTATAAGCCTTTACAGTAAAGGTACCCAAAACTGTTCCTATGAAAATACAAGGAGTCATCTATATTAATATCATCAAAGACTTTCCTCTGTTGAAAATTAATTTTTTTTATTAAGGATAAGACAATTTTTAGGAGAAAGTTAGAAAGCACAAAAGTTAATAGAATAACCAAAAACCTCAACAGAAATCAACCGGTCCTGCCCCACCCAAGAAAATGTGTCAAGATAAAAAGCCTCTAGCGATGAAGACCCTCAGTAGACAGTCCCGTGCAAATGCACGGTCATAGAACCGATGGCAACACCATACCCTCTCAAAATTCCAATCCAAAGGTCTGCCTTGATGAGGACTTCTTGCTCTGATCCTCGTCCAGAGCAAGTCCAAGCCAAATGCGAGGCATGAGAAAAACCACACAACCGATCCAAACAACAAGGGAACCCAAAAAAGAGGAGCTCACCAAACCATTACCCTGAAGTCGTCCACCCAAGGACAATAACTTAAGCAGAAATTTTAAAAATAAACTTGATGTTACCTAAATCAGTTTCCCTAAATAGATTCCACGCTAGGGATGCCAACTGTACATCATCTCCTTTCAATATCAGCTTCTCAATCTCAAAGACCAGCTGGTCCCAAGACTGAATGTACTCCTCTACACTGATCTTGCCTTGATTGAAGCCTCCAACCAATATTGAATCTAGTTTGTCAATCCATATATATTTCTCCTCATTGAGAGACACCTCAAGAGACCTCCCCATCATTTTAGCAGCCTCCACCTCAGTTGCGTTGAGAAATAAAGGTTGTTCTATCACATGGTCATCGGAGCTTAACAACAAGACCGTGGGATGATCATCCCACACCTCATGCTTCTGGTGTCTCAGAGCCTCTGTGTCTATCTTCATCTTGCTCGATTTCTTTGCAGAGTGGGTCTCAAGAGGAGGAGATAGAGAGGAGTATCTCTTCCCCCCCTTCCTTCTCCTGGAGTCCCTATCACATCTTAGGCTTGAGTCCTCATCTGCCGAGTGAACTGGTTCATGAACTTTGGTAGCCAGTCCATTGATCCTAACATCCTCACCTAGAGTATTAGAATCAGAACTCAAATCAGCTTCGGGTAGACCTTCGAACCTGTTGTACAAGGGAACTGTCAACCAAGACGAGCCCAAATCCCCCATATGCTCACCTCCAGTTGTAACAGGTGCCACCTAGTCAGCCCCTTGAGACCCCTTACTGACATATGCAATGTCTATCCTTTCTTTCTCAGCATCCAAACTGATCACTTCCTCTTGCTCACTACCAGAAAAGCGGTCCGAGGACTGGCCCCCATCGACCTCGCCTTCCAGCTGGACCTCCACCTGCTGAGATTTTCCTTCTCCACCCATCATCCTACCACTGGGAGGCGCCACGAGATCAGCCTTCAGCCAGTTAAACACATCTGACACCTTCGGGTTGCTCTGTTGGTCCTCCGCTGCAGTAAGGCTACCCATTCTCACCGCAATTCAATCCTCTTCCTCTCTCGCAGAAAGAACCTCCTCGGTCAGCCACCGTGGGAGAGGGTCTCCAGTTCTGTTCTCGACACCCATGGCATGATTCTCTGAGATCAAAACCATGCATTCCACTAGTTCATTGCCCTTTCCATTGTCCACTAACAAATTCACGACCTTCCCACCCTTGTGCCAAACACTCCTAGGATGGGAGTTACCTCTCCTACCCGCCATCGAAGGCAATCCCTGCCGGCACGCATCCGGGATATGCCCCAACCTCCTACAAGTAGAACATAAATCGGTCTAGCCCTCATACACACCTTGTTGTTTACACCTATATTCCTCCCCTATTGTAATCCAGACAAAATAGAAGGGATCCTTCGATACATCCATCTCGATGCAACCCCTCGGATAGAACAGGTGACAAACTGCTTTCGTTCGGCTGTCCGAACATAGATATATTCTGACGAGATTTCCGAGTATCCTTATGATTGTGGGATTTTGAAACGGTAAAGGTTGATGAGGAAAAGTAACCCAAATCGTAGCCGATGACGGGTCACGGTTCATGTGAAAGTCAAACAACCAGTGAAACAAGAAGAATCGGCAACCATTGCAACTTCGGGGCGCCCTTGACCAGACGCAGATAAGATCTTCCTCAGAAGAGAAGCGGATCATGATATGCCTATAATCGAGCAAGCCAACAGTTGCCCGCTCCTGGAGGCCCCAAGAGTCGAATACGAACCTATCGAAGGAATCAATCGACGATCTTCTCTGCTTAAACCGAGCAACAAGGGTGAGATTCAGAAGAGAGGTAGATTCCGTGAACTCTGAGATTGAAATTTGGAGATTCGGGAAACCCTCAACGAGTTCCAGGGCCTTCGGGCATAACTCAATTTGCAGAAAATCAGGTAGATGGTCGGGATTTGAGAAGGGGCGAAATGAAATAGATTGAATTACCGGGAGAGATCCCTCCCCCATGAGGGGGGGAGGGATCTTCGCGGCCGCTTCCGTCGTCACCGAATAATGCCCTTGGAAATATTAGGAACCAAGTCCCTTGGAAAGCTCATGGTTTCTCATGTCCAGTTACAGTTATAGAAATTAAGATCTCCCTATCCAAGGGGTTTTAAAGGGGGTTGTGAAATGGGATGTGAAGAGGGTTGTGAAGGGGATATAGGGGGGCTGGATGGGGGGTATAGGGGCTGTGAAAGGGAACCGTAACAGGGGTTGTGAAGGGGGCTGGAAGGGTCTCTAAAGGAACTGTATGGGGGCTATGAAGGGGCTGTGAAGGGGGATAGAGGGGTCTGTAATGAGGCTATAGGGGGGATATGAAGGTGGGTGGAGGGTCTGTGAAGATGGAATAAGACCTATACCCAAGGTTTGGAGAACTTTGGGTATATATTCTATGGTGTTTTAAGTTATACAACTATACCCATGGTTCTCCAAACTTTTGGTAAAGATGTGTATGTATGGTTTTGTTTAAACTATGGGTATAGAATTATTTCTAGGACCTATACCAATAGTTATTTAGAATCTGTGGGTACAGGTATATACCTATTCCTCTGTATCCCATAGTTCATTAAACCGTGGGTATATCCTATACCCATGGTTTGAGGGGCTATACCCATGATTTCAAACTATGGGTATAGGTTAGTTTTCTTGTAGTGATATTTTATAAGTTCAATCACATGATTTTAAAAAAATGATAAAGAGGCACCCATATCAAATAGAGCAGTCTCCAAGGAAGAAGAAACATAAATGGCACCTCTCATAGTTGCATGACCCATATCAACTTCTACTGGAAACTACTCAACATTGTGAATCAATATAATTTTAGAGGCCTATGTATGGAACCCTAGAGTCTATAAAGAATATGACTACACCATATTTCCTCTAGTAATTAAAGATATTATATTAGATATAGGAATAGATAGAGGTCAAAAAAACATCTGCAATTGGCCATGATGCCCACATAGTTGAAAACCTTTGTAGGAATGGGGAAATAGCATTTAGTGTGTCCTGTTTCAGCACACTGAAAACATATCAATCCATTTTCCACTAATGATGGGTAATGAAGAGAACTATGTGATTCAAACCCACTTTCCCCTATAAAAATCAATTTTTTTACTTTTAACCTTAAAATAACTTCCTGAGCTACCAGTTGATGAAATAGAAATTCTTGTCAATCCTATATTATCTACTAGGTGAATATATATGATCAAGACCCAATAAACCAATTCAACATTAGCAGTGAGCATCAAAATAAATACATGAGAGAACATATTAGCTTGAATATCCATTTGAAATATCTGAGCCTTAATATTCTCAATAGAAACCACTTCAGAATAAAACATGGGGAGATCAGTGAAATTATTAGTGTAATTCATCACCGAATAATGTTATTTTTCAATCTTTATAAAATCTATTTATGTTTCCATGTTTATAGATTTTAGGTAGAACTTCTTGTTAAAAATGGAATTTAATTAATTCCAATATGATACCTCATGCTTCTTCAACATGGAAGATTGAGTACCACCACATTTTACATAGAACTTGTATCTTAAAGATGATGCATGTTACCTTGACTGAGTTAGGAGTCTCCTGAAATTAAAAAATATTCTTGACATGTAAATATTGATCATTTACCTCTCAATGGTCATTCATCTCTTGGAAGGATGATGACTTCAGGAGAAAAAATTTCTGACTAAGTGTCATGTTCTTATCCCTTTGAGGTTCTTCCTTGCTAACTTGAATAGGGATAGGTTCCACACCTTAGTTTATAGCTCAGAACTTGTACCCCAACACTTTGAACAATTTATGATCAACTAGAGGGTTTCCATATCATGGTTTGTTGAAAAAACCATATAGAGGAAACCCTGGAAGTCTTTTAAGAGGAATGATACTACAAATCAAAAGATGGAGAGATATTATAATATATGATCCAAGAATGAATTCTAGTTTAGATTATCATGAAAAAATATAAATACCAAAAAAATATAAAAATTAGGATTAGGATTAAAGCACTTCAAATCCAAAAAGACGCAATTCCCAACAACCCGTGGAAACTCAAGGCTTGTCAGGATGATATTTGGTAGGACACTTACTCAAAACAAAACCCTTATGTTTTCACACTCCTATTTCCTACTAACCAAGACATCATAATGATTTATATAAAATAAATACTTACAAATGACCCCAATTTTTCATGAACCAACCAAGATTACCCAAACAATCCATTACCTGAATGGGTTCGGACATGGTTTGATGGGTGTTTCTAATCCCCATGTGTTAGTTACAAGCCCTTGGGAATCACGAACTGCCTTTGGGAATGACTTAATCATAAATAACTTGAATAAGATTTATTAATAAATAGAATATATCTATATGAAAAAAATCAATTCAACAACAAATAGGTACAATCATCAATAAAATAAGTTCCAATACATTGAAAAAGTCAAATGTACTAAAAATCTACAAAACTGAACTCCATGTGACAAGATATGATCTATAGACTCTCAAAACCTACTAATGAAAAAACTCTTTTTCCTCCCACTAAATCATTTCTCTTACCCACATAAGATATAACAAGAACCACATACACCCAAAGGTGTATGTTGGGTGTGAGTAAAACAGCACAATAGGATCCCACAAAGTGTTTCATAAGTAAAATTTATAAAATAAACCAATTTTAATCAAATAAATCAATACAAGTCATTTGATAAGGTTTTTCATAAATCATGTAATAAAAAAAACCTTTCGTAAAATATTAAATCTTGATAAGACATAGGTTTCCCAAGAATTTCAATACACACTGTTGAGCCTAGATAAGTGTTAGATCACTGATGGGGGGGATGAATCATTTTTCCTTTACTTTTTACAATTTTTTACTTTTTTAAATTAACCTTTGTGGATGGTAAAATCCTTGATCCAATGTTCTTGAGTTATTATACTCTACTCGAATAATTATTTCAAAATAGGCACATATTATCTGTATTTTGACATAGTTTGGTAATAAGACCTACACCTTACCATGTTGGTTAGATTTTCCAAAATGGATTCCCACCAGTGAATCAATGTGATTACTATTTTATAAAAGCTACCAAAATTCCTAACATAAAAAACTATTGTAATTCCTAATCACAATTGATTACAATGTGTCATATTCCAGTGGGATATTTAGTCTCAAACCCTACCAGTGTTCTTTATAATGACTCCCACTAATTTAGCTATATCTCAAAAATATTTGTTATTTTATACTAGAATCCCACTAGTTCTTTAATGATATTGAAGGTAGATACACTCTAGGATTATTCTCTGATCTTCCTCTACAAGATTCTTGGATCACACTTCCTTATGTACTCTCTCAAGAACATCAATAAATCTGGTATTGAGACTTCTCTTCAAATTATCGGGTTTATGTGATAACCTTTTTGAAGAATTACATGAATTTCAACTCTTTATCTCTTCGATAAATAGATTTTATTGGGATTTGAAAAAGATATTACAATAATGTGTTCAGCTTTCTCATCACATGTAGACAAATATTTATACACAAATGTGATGTATAAGATCTCAATTATTCAATGATTAAAATTACTTCAATTAAATCCTCATTTATATGTGTTTATAAATAAATACATTTTATATTTAATCCCTCAAATAATAGTACCCAGGGGTGGGTATTATAGTTTAATTCTTATTTTAAACACCCTAAGACCATGGGTATTATATTTATCATATCACAAGAAAATAACTAAATGAGTATTTATTTCATCAATCTCATTTGAATATGTGTATTGGGTATTTCATTTCTCATATACATGAAGGGTATATTTAGAAACACCTGAGGAGTTTAGGTATACCTTTATTTTTCTTCACATGGATATTAGAACACTGCATCACGCGCTGTATGAATGCATCTTAAAATACTTGAGGGTTTTGGATTTCCTCTTTTTTCCATCCCATAGTGCAATCAAATAGAACTTCTCACATGGAAAAGTGTAATCCATGACTGACCCTTCCTTCAGGCATATGAATGTATCTTACATCATGTAATTTGCTGAATTATCATGTTCTATGTAAATTAATTATCCATAAAGGTATGGAAACACCTACGGCTCCACCTGTGTATTCATGCATGGAATACATATCATCATTTAATTTAGACTATAAATACCGAATTGCACACTTCCTGACTATAATTTCTTCATATGCCTCAAGACTTGGGATCTTATTTATTCATGCTTATTAATTTTGAATATAAAAAATTTATTATCTTATTCTTCCCATTGTATAATAAATACATCTATATATTTAAGACACCATAAGTTATCATGCATCAATTTCTTCCCGTAGAAAAACAATACCATGGCCTCTCAGGAGACCATTATAGTCTTTATTTATTCATTAAAATAATATTCATAAAATTGAAACTACATTCATATTAGGTTTTACTCATACCTATTCAATAAATATTATATTTACTTCATCCATGTAGTTCTATCACCCGTGGTTCATTGATGATGGATAACCCATAACCTTTTACAAGTTTGCATGTTATCATCAAGTTGGAGTGGTCACATGGATTACATTAATGATTGTTATTTGCATTATTTAATGCATTCATGTTGACTCATGGACTCATATCTTCATAAAGATTTTTATATATTAAGAATGGTATCCTAGAGTCGATGATCCATTATTAGTACATCTTCTTCAGTGAATTGGAGATCGTTGACAAAGACAATGGTAGGTGACAATATACGGTGGCAGATGAATGGATCAAATGAAGTGGATCGGATGGATCCCCAAACTTTCATTTATTTTACAGTGGAAATAAAGTAACAGATCTTTGTTTGTACCACATTAAACTTTCTGGAGTCTGCTACCACCTCAAGCTGGTAGTGTGGGATCAACACCCACTCACACCACACACACCACTCCACCACATGGAACACGGACACCCACTTCCCGCAGACATGTGGGCATGCACCATGCATACACTCTTCTTATTTAGGGAACACACATGGCTCAATAATACCTTATACATGGGTGTGCACTCCTCTTACTCCCACTAGATTGGTCTGGGATGACTCCCTTGGGCATGATGGAACTCTGGGTCCCACATGTGGTCAAGGCTGAGTTGTCCTTGGATGATCAATGGTTTGGCCACTATTTTATTAAATCCACAATAATATTATATATAAAATTCCTATCCAATAAATATAATTATAATATAGTTATCAATACTCCTTCATGAAAATGCATAATAAGAGATATATGCATAGAATTATTCATTTCATCATGAAAATAAATATTTATACAGTTTTCACTTATAGTAAACAATGTGAAAAAACATTAGCACATGTTTTAAATATTTAATATCAATTTAATCAATTATCACATTTAGATAAAAATTAGTAAAACAAATTACCTCATCCTTCAAGAACCATGATGAAATACCTTATTAAAAAAAAATTCAATATCAATTCACCTGAGATTTTCATTCCCTCATTTTGAATTTTTTGTCAATACCACCAAACAACTCATTATGTCAATATGTGAGTCTTTATTCCTTTCTTCTCCCCCTTATTGAATATAAAATTCAATGGATACCTGGAGTCTTCTCATCTCATTTTGTTTCTAAAAATTATGACCTTATCCCTTATAGTAAATTCTAACGATCACTTATAACAGAGAGATGATCTCATACGGTTATCTTAGAGAAGATAATTTAGTTAATTAACTTTAAGTCTACGTGGGATAACTCAGTGTTGAAAGAAAGAGATTTACAACCAAGGTTTTATAATCTATCCATAAACAACCATGAATGTGAAAGCTTACTTATAAATTTTCAATTGTTCTATAGGGGTTGAAAATAATCATATTTATTAATTAAATGCTAAATCATGAACATAACATATTAGAAAGTTCAAGTGAAAAAGATATTTATCCCCCTTTTTTTAATCATGTCATTAACCAAGAACACCCCTTGAATTGGTATGGTTAATAAAATTGAGAACAAGTGATGAATGTGTGATTGATATTACTCATTTTTTAACTTCTATAGATATGAACTTATCTTCCATATATTCATGTAACAATTCTTGATAACACCTCATTTTTGTTTCTCCACTCAAGGTGTGTGCTTCCTTTATTTTAGTTAGTTGATAGTTTCATCAGATAATCTTCATGCTTTTCATATTGATGATCCACAACTATGACACATTCTATATATCATCGAAATCTTATTGATTTTTGAAAATATAATTATTCTTTTATGGTTTATTTGATGAAAAATAATTAGTATAATTATTCACATCCATTTTTTAATATATAGTGGATGCCTGAGAATCCTTATTCACCCTTGTTTCCATATTTTAAAAATGAATCTGCACTAGTAATCAAAATAACAACAGTATTCACATATTTATCAGGACAATGGGTTAACTTTTTAAATGAGTTTTTAGTAGATTTATCCTTATATAATCTCAATCTCTTCTTTCCATGTGATTTAGTCTTTTCAAAAATAAGACATTTATATGATGAATTCTTGGAAGTACTAATTTTCTCCGT
Organism: Viscum album; assembly: GCA_963277665.1. NCBI lineage: Eukaryota > Viridiplantae > Streptophyta > Magnoliopsida > Santalales > Viscaceae > Viscum > Viscum album. The sequence goes on from OY728121.1 coordinate 1,126,841,316, forward strand.
ATCATGGGAAGTATCACCTTTTTTTCCATATTTTCTAGTTTCACAAATAATTCAATAGATTCTAAGATGACTAAAATCTTCTCATCTTAAACTAATATCATGATTTTGTCCCATTGAATCTTCAACCTTTGACTATCATCATCATGTACCTGATTTTTCCTTCTATAAAAAATTGCCAAGATGCTTGATTATTTTTTCGTTAACATCCATTTTACAGTCATTAACATTCACACACACACACACACATGTATATATTATGTATCATTTCCAATGCATGGATAATTTTTGTAAAAACCATTTTTTCCACATCATTTTCACACATACTCAATTTCAATTATTTTTCAAACAATGAATGTATATTATCATAACGTGAGACTATTTTTTATTTTTCTACTTCAACTATAGATTTTTTTCTTTATACATCATTAGATTATCTTTCTTGAATATATCATGTTTTAAGAGAGTTTTTTTAATTATAAACCTTCTTATGTACTGCTTCACCCATGGAATCATCTTTTCTAGTTTCACCAAATCTTCTTTTAGTGTAGTCATAATATTGATTATCACTCTTAGAATGACCATATTATTTATTAGGAAACCAAAATAAAAATTGAATTATTTGACCATATATAGAGTATATTAATGGAATATAACCTTTAAATTATTCATTTTCACTTCTGAAATTTTTGGAAAAAATGAACTGTCTATTATTATTCATTAATAATGATTAGATATTTTCAAAGAGAATCTCTTATGATATCATTTTTATATCCAAATTCAGTGCGAGATCAGTGAGAGGGAAGGGTTGAATTGGAGATCCCTTTTATTTTTAAAAATTTATCCTTTTTAATTCTTCTTATGTGGCTAGTAAAATCCTTAATTTACTCTTCTTGTGTTTCTTAGACTCTCATCAAATAATGATGTCAAACAAAGGAATAGAAAACTACAATTTTTACAAGTTTCAGTACCAACACATACTCATTTAAATGTTTGTTAGATTTATCAACATGGATTCTCTATAGTAAATAAATGTGATTACAAGTAAAAAAAATTTCCCAAAATTACAAATAGAAAAGACTCATGTAATGCCCAATCACAAATGATTATTGTGGGTTGTCTCCTGAAAAGTTATTTAGACTATCATCCCACCTCTTTTATTTGTACTGAATCTTTCCAGTTAAGGTATTTCATAAAAATATCTATATGTTTATAATGGTATCCCACAAGTTCTTCAATGATATTGAAGGTAGATCTATAGTATGATGACTCTCTATTCTTCCTCTATAAGATTGCAAGATCACACTTTATTGTCTACTACCTTAAGAACTTTAGAAGAGACGGTCTTGAGATTTCTCTTCAAATTATTAGTCTCATGTGATTAACTTCTTCAAGAATTACCTATCTTTGAATAATTTCTCTCTTTGATACAGTGATTTTTTAGGATCTCCAATACATATTTCAATACGTTTTTGGGATTTCTCATTCCCTACATGCACATGTTTATCCACAAATGTGGTGTATGGGATGCCAATTATTCATTGATTTAAATACTTTCATTTAAACCCACATTTAAATGTGTTTATAAATAAACACATTTATTATTTCCTTATTGAAATAATAAGAATGATGGGTGGGTATTATATTGTAATGATTATTTTAAATACACCTATGAACAATGGTATTATATTTATAATCTCAATATAATATACCCGATTGGGTATTTATTTCATACATCTCAATTGAAAACCCATGTTGGCTAATTATATTCTCATCTACATACAATGTATATTTAGAAACCCTGAAGGAGTCCAGGTATACCATTCTCGTTCTTCACATTAATATTATAACACCCCATCTCACACTGTATGCATGAATATTTATATAGACATGGATTTTGGGTTTCCTCTTCTTTTCTTCTCACACTATAAACAAATACATCCCCTCATATGGAAATGTAGATTCTATTTCTATCATTTTCTTCATACTAATGCATTCATATTGCATGTATTTCATCAGTTCATGAATACTATAAATACCCTAATTCTCACTATACTCATGTAAATACTTCAAATTCATAAAGACTCATGGTCTTATTCATGTGAGCTTATTCATTTTTCAGATCAAATCACTGTCCTATTCTGCACATGGTATAACAAATGTTGTTTCATATTTAAAACGCTTAATGATTTTTTGTCTCTGTTTCTTACCACAACAACCCAAATCACGGTGGCTACTCTGGTAAATGTGGGAGTCTCTATTTCTTCATTCAATGAATATTTATGCAACTAAAACTGCATGAATATTGTTTATTGATCATTCCTATAAAACAAGTTGGAAAATTACTTCATCTAGGAAGCATTTTCACCTGCGAATCACTAATGACGGATAACCCAAAATCATATGTGAGTTCACATGTTCTACTCACATTAAAGTGATCACGTGCATTCCATTATCACATGATTATCATTAATAAAAAAATCATAAGAATCAATCATGATTGGATAACTGAATAGCCACCTACAAATATGTTTTCAATGGATTGATGATTATTCTTCACATTATTTCAGGCTTAAAAATCATAGCATGCATGAATGATGATTTGTGTCCTCATCACTTCATTAATTCAAGATTATAATAATCATGGTAGTATTAGGTTAATGATAGGTGGTTTTACCATATTAACCATAAAACTAGAGAACATCGATAAATCCAAAGGTAGGACATGATATGTAGTAGCTAATACAAGGCACCAATTAAGTGGATCAAAGGTTCCCAAAATGTTCATTTGTTTTAAAGTGGATGAACATAAAAATCTCTTTGTATTTCCCACATTAAACTTACTAAAGTTCATTGTTATGGTATATAAATCAAAGTGTTCCACTACCACCTTGATCTAGCTGTAGCTGATGAGCACCCACTCACACTGCAAACACCATGGCACCATAGGGAATGCTGAAACATGCTAAACCATAGGCATATGGGCATGTACCATGCACTCTCCCATATGCTTCTGGGATACACATAGATTCGGTGTTGTTGTGTGTTCCTATGCTTCCCAATGGCTAAGCCTGAGATGAATCCATTGGGCATGGTCAACCTTGGGGTCGTACATGTTCTTATGGTTGATTTGGAAATGGATTATAAGTTTTTTGGCCACTTTTTTAGTAAATACATCATTTTATTACATAGAAAATTCATAAGTAATAAATATAATTCCAATAAATTTATCAATGAACCTTTATGAAAATATATAACGAGATAAAGAAATATTGAATTCATCACATCATCATGAAAATAAATATTTTCATGGTTTTCACTTGTAGTTAACAATTTTCAAACACTTTATCCCATGTCGTAAACATTTTAGATCATTACAAAAAATCATCCCATTTGTTATTACTTAATACTATGTAGTAAAATACATATTGAATTCATAATTAAAACACAAAGATAAATTAAAATGTTGACAACAAATGCAATATCAATTCATAGGGGATTTTCACACACACAAATAAATCATTTCAAGGATAATCAATTAACACAACAATCCCATATATACAATTAATTTTTGGTCAATGTGGATCTTATTTACATTATAGTGATCAGTAGGCCACCTAGTGTTCACATTACCTATGATGAATAGGTCTCGGGGGTAATATGATACTCCCAAGAGTGAATCTATTAAAAAAATAGGAATCCTTATGCAAGAACTACCCTAATAGAACAAGTCTATTGTGAAAGAGTTCATCTCCATGGATGGATACCTACCTCATCATCAATCACTTTTGGGTTTAACGCAACATTGTAATTAAAGGTCATTTCATATTTTAAACTGCACAAAATATTAATTAAAAACATTTTTATTAAAAACACTAATGAGAGATTCCATTTTTAAAGCATATTTATAACCACCATCTTCTATGAAGACAATTTTGATGACTTTTAGAAAGCATTAGAAATCAAATTTGAAGAGAAAGAATTCATGGTCCATAAAATAAGGACAATATACAAAACCAATTTCCTTGAAACACTTTGAATGACCATGCCCATGTTAAAATGAAATTCCATGGTGAGCTGTGGGCCTTAAAAACCAAGAAGATATCCTAGAATATGAACCCTAAATCATAAATATGTAAATTGACATGATCTAGAACCAAAAATTCCAGTGATAGTACATACCACCCCAATTCTTGATCAACACACTATGTGGATTCTAGATCCTACAACATCCCTCAATTCCAAAATAATCTATGTGGAATTATGATTGTAAACCAATATCAATAGTTCCCAGTATTAAAAAAAACTTAACCATTGAGAGAAACATGGGGAACTAGAAGAGGATAGAGATCTAAGAAATAAACAAAGCTCAAATCACCAAGATAGGAAAATGGGTTCAATCAATACTTTTATCCACCAAGGTAATTGAGTTGAGAGAGCTAAGAACACCCTAAGAGAGTCTCCAAGTCAAATGGTATGAATTAGGGTGTTTGAGTGATGATATATACATTTCATACTAGGACTAGGTTATTCCCATAGTATGGTACTGAGATATAATATATCCTATATGTTTTTGGATTTCATACTCTATCTCACCCATGTTCGTTTGGGAGACTAAAACCGAATGTAATTTTGGAGGGTGTTCTACCTAACATGTTGGTGGTGAGGATGAATGATTGACTACCCCCTATGGAAACACTCTTCTCATGGTAGTATTATATACTGTTATTCTTGGTGGTTATTTTTCCCTATATATATGTGTAGCGGTTTGTAATGGATTGTGTTTGTTTCAAACATATGTATATCTTGATATTGTCTCCAAAGGATTATTATAGGTATGATGTGTATAGGTTTTGATTATTTGAGTTACCTTACATGGTTTATGGGAAATGTTGGTTTGAGGTAAAAAACTTGATGTATGATGCACATCATACGGGTTGTGGTGGATCCCGAAGACTAATTTTTTACTATATAGAGATTTCATATGGGATGAAGGGATAATGTGGTGCATGATATGCATGTTTTGATATGTTTAATATTTCTTTATGGTTTGTATTACTTTTGGATAGAGATATATTAGGTTGTATGATAGGAACAATAGGGGGGAAGAGGTCACAGGGTGCCATTATTGGTTCATTACTATAATATAGGACCTCTTGTATATGATACACAGTGAGATATACCCATGGTGAGGCTAGGAACATAGTATAACAATTTAGAAGACATGTTACATTCACTTGTTCTTCGTCAAGGTTAGTATGCTTTCTTTATCTTTTGTAAGGAAGGATCTTAGGAGGATCCTATAATGTATACTATTATACTCACCCCACATGTTTATAAACTACTTTTTAGGTGAGCAGGAGTAGGTTGGTGATCATGTTGAATATTACTAGGTCATGGTTTTTCAGGCGGAGTTTGGGAAGCATGGTATCTTTTGAGTTTACTTTTCAAAAATTGTAGTTTATTTTCCATTGAATTAGTTTTTTTATGATATTAGATTTATATAATTGGTATTTATTTCATCAATATTAACAGGAGTTTATTGATGTATCTATATTATCTATTTGTTTTGAATGTTCTTCTAGAGGGAAATGAATCAATTTTTTATGTTCATTATACCCTCAGTGCTAGTCACCAGGTTGGGGCCTACTCTAGGTTGGACTCGGGTGTCATTATCTTCCTTCCTTCTTTTCCATCACATTAGGGATACCTTTGGGGGGATGGGGGTATGAAATTTTTCATCATCAAAGACATACAGAAAAATAAATATATTTTTAACCAAATAGAATAATCTCTTAAATGATAACATCACACCAAATAAATAATTATCCAAAATAGTGGGGAAAAAATATAAATGATATTTGTACTATAATAAGTGTTAAAGGGACATATAATTAATGAAATTTCCAAAAATTATATATGATTAATCAATAATCCTTATCATTAATCAATATTCATTACCATTAGTTTTAATGATTTTTTATCCATATAAAATTTATTAATATATCATTTTTAAGAAGTTTTTAATTTTTTTAAACAAATATTTTTTAATACAAAAAGTATATGTTATTTGTTTTGTGATATAAAAATCACTATTATTCCATGCATTACGAATACAATCCTTTATATATATTTTTAATTAAACAAATTTTTTGTAAAATCTCTCCCAAGAATTTTCTTTTTATGGGTTTTCTTAGGTAAAACACGTTGAATAAAATTTTAGTGACCAATTTAGTATATTTATTATTTTTATTAATCATCCATGAAAATAAGAACCAAATTTATTTTCATATAAAAATCAAACATACAAATAAAACATTCATATTTCTCATTATATTTAAAATAATTTTTAAAATATAATTTTAAAATTTTTACATTTTATTTCAAATAAAAAATTGTCATGAAGAAAATTATGACGACTTTTCATATTTTTTAGTCTAAAAACACTAGCTATTAGGAAATTTATTTATCATCGTTTTGTGATTTTTTACCTTTAATAGATAAATTAGATATTTTCTAGTTTTTTTCATATTGTTTTATCATAATGAAGTTATGTCTTGTTTTTTTCTTATTATTGATGAGATTAACTAACTATCAGTATGTTTTGAGCAATTATGTTTTTATTTTGTCAGGAGATACATTGATCAAGTTTTTCATTATGTTGTGCGCTTTCCCAGACATGACTAGTTGTCGGTTTATTTTTTTTTCCTTAATTCATTAAAATATTTTTTATTGAAGGATATTTTCTTATTTGGTTAAAAACCAGTATTTTTATATATTTATTATAACACTTTTTAGTGGTTTTCATTATGAAATTCATAATTAATAGAAACTTCATATTATTATAAGATTTTCTAAATTTTTTAAATTTTTAATTTCTAAATATAAAATCTCGTTTTCTTTCATTACAACATCCATGATACAAATACACATTTCTACTATTCTATAATCTAATAAAGTTGTCATTATTTTTCTAGAGACTTGTACAATTCATCAATTAAATACTATAAATAAAAACCTCAAAATTAATATAATCAATCCCATAGATCATAATGTATATTACAAAAAAAGAATCAATCTTTTTGGATGAATCCAAAAATCAAGTAAACCCATTTAAACACTATATTATAAAACTATATTAGAATATATCTATATTTAAAATGAAAATTTAAAAAGTCCAAATAAAGGTAAAATAATATTAAATTCAAATATAAACAAATAAATTCTTTAAAATGAAATTTAATTTTAATAATAAAAGAACTACCAATGTTTTGAAATTAATGTTTTTAATGGTTGGGGCCGAAGCCTCATTTATTATTTAAGAAAAGCAAATAACTCTTTAACTGGGTAGATGGAGACCCATTACATAGCCCGAAGGCCTAGTGGGAATTTAGCCCCTTAAATGGCCCATAGGCCCATTTATTTTTTTTGCCCCAAAGCCCATTATGTGAATAGTACTGCTAGAGTACCCGTGCTGCTACAGTACTGCACAGTACCCACCACTGCTACAGTACTCTGCCACTGCTACAGTACCTGCCGCCACTAGAGTTCTAGACATTTCTACAGTTCCGCCGCCGCTACAATATTAATTACTTTTAAATAAATTAAATATAATTTTTTAGGTTATTATGAACATAATGTTATATAAGGAATTTAAATTTATTATTTGAGAAAATAATATATATATATATACACATATAATTATTGTCATAAGATATTTAAAATAAAATATAATTTTTTTACACTTCTTCCAGTAAATATTTAATTATTTAAAAACATTTCATTACATTTACAATTAAATTTTTATTTATAGGAAAAATTATTTTAATTTATTTGGTAAATAAAATTATGGAACTTATTATATATTAACATAAAAAACAAGTCCTTAACACAAATAAATTTTAGGAATTTAAAAAGTAAATGTTCTTAAATGATTTAATTTTTCTAATTTAGTGCCCTTAAAATGAATTAATGTAAAAATAATAAATTTTTTCGATACATATTAAATTAATGGCCCTTATTTCAGAATAATATGTTTCTACGTCCCATTTTTTACATTTTTCAATATTTAAACACTTACACTCAAATTTACATGTGGATAAGATAAGAGTCACCCTCTCTTATAATGATGGCCAAAGAACATTATTAATTATGCTAAAAAATATATTTCTTAAGCAAAAATAATTATTTCTAACAAATATAAACTATTAAACAAAGAATATGTATTTTTTTCATACTCCACATAAATAAATAAATAAATAAATATATATATATTCTTACCTAAAAATACATTTACATAAAATTGAAATAACATTTAAATAAAAATGAAAAAATAATTTTTTGGGATTACAGGTTGACTAGTGTATATTAAGACTATCTAGCATAAATGTATCTTCCTTTTCTTCTTACTTCATTTTAATATATCTAAAATTTGGAAGATTATTTATAGTTAAGATTTATTTCACAAATATGCGGAAGTATATTATATGTCTATGGAAAGGTGACCCATTAAGACCCTTCTTGTTTAGAAAAATACCTTCTCAAATGTGGACTATTTTATGATTTCTTAAAATATATAATATTAGGGGAAGAAAAATGTCACTCTCATTCAAGGAAAAATATCATTTATCGATTAGATATAACCGAACAACGTGTTTTAACAAATCTACATGATCAGTAAAATTAATTCTGCATAAGGACCTTAAATTTACAAAAAAAACATTGATATTTTTTTTAAAATAAGTTCAATTAAAAATCTCAAATCAAATAAATAATTGGGAAAACAATTTTTTTACCTGGATCCAATTTTATATTCTATGGATTTAAACCATTGCTCATAATTAGAACACTCTATTGATTCTCCATTGGAAGTGGGTTCAACATTTATGAACATTAATTCATCATAATTAGTTATAAGAAATCCATATCTCTCAAGCTCTTAATGAATACCACTCACACATCAAGGATCATATGTAAGTTTAGTAGTTTCTTACTCCACGGATCTTTGTGGATCCAAATCAACCTCCATCTCAAGAATACTCTGGTTTATAAGTTTTGAACTTTTTCAACTTAAACATTAATTCCACTAACTACATAATCCATGTCTTTTCGATAAAGAACTATATTGAGCCACAAACACTTTTTTTAAATAGATTTATAAAATTAATATTCATTTGTTTCATTGGGACAACTAAAAAATAAGATTTTTTAACATCTTGGAGTCTATCTTATTAGAATACATTCATCGTATGAGTACCTTTCAACCAAAAATTCCAATAAAATACATAATGGGATGTTTCCTTATCTATATATCATATGTTTTCATTATTATTTATTTACATATTATGTAGTTTAGTAAGAATGAAAAAAATTGGAACATTACCACAAAATGGAACTGGAAGGTTACACTAATTCATATTCGATGCTAAAATTCCCCAAACGATATGATTCCTCATCTCAAACTCATTATTACACTATGGTGTTCTAAGAGGAGTGATTTTTGGAAAATTACACAATCTCTTATTTTCTCAGGGAATTCTTGGATCAAGTATTCACCCGCCTGATTTAATGATAGGAACCTAATACTTTTCCTCATTGATTTTGTACCTCATTCTAAAAATCTTAAATTTTAAATGTTTTTATACTTGTGTCACATAATATACACAAATCCATATCTATAAAATTATCCAATAAAAGTAATAATGTATCTAAAACCAAATCTTTCTTAATTACTCATTGGTTTACAAACATCACTATATATGAGATCCAACAGTCAACTATCCCTTTAGCCTTTTCCACTAAAATGTCATATCTTTCATAGTAAAAAATATTCAAAATTACCAAATTATTCATAATATAATAGTTCCAATAATACATCTCTATGGAGTATCTAGATTTTTTTATTTTTTATATATCAATGGAAACAATTCCAATGATATGTTGGATTATAATAGTCACAAACCATCTAATTTTCATTTTCATATACAGTTTTATCCATATCTTGAATATATATTCCATTTATGATATTCCGAACTCCATTAAAAATATCATTTATATATAAGGAATAGTCTTTTATTAATAGTGAATGAAAATACCTTGTACAAATAGGATATAGAAATATTTTTTTTGGCTATGGTAGGAAACAGAATAAAATTATCTAATTATAGAACAAATACTCTAGGTAAAGTCATATCATAAGTATAAAATTATGTTGAATCCATGGATTCATTTTTGATATGATGATCCCATTCACCCTTTTTCAATTCCATCATATCATTGAGTTTATGTTTTTTAGCACAAATGTGTGATGCTCACCTTGTATCCAATACGCAAGAGCCAGAGTTAGTGAAATTTTCCTCTATAACATTCACATTTAGAACTTCAGAATGTTTTCTAATTGATAAAAATACTCAACCTTAGAGAAAAAATTAAAACTGTATTATAGGCTATACCTATAAGAGATCTAAAAATGATTATCATGAAGTAAGCCATTATCTACAATGTGCGAGTGTCATGATTTATATCATCTCATAAAGTACTTTTAATGAATGTACTCACACTAAAAATTATTTCCCTATACAATATATATATATATATTGATCTAATATCCAAATTTCATTTAGAAAAAACTGTAATTTTTCATAAAACACATCATAAATTTATTTAGGTAAAAAATCATACCAATCATAACACTTTAGATTTATCGATAGTTGAGTTGGAAACTATTTTTTCATGTAAATGATATATATAATAAAATCAACTATATTCCTCTAGTATATAAACTATTAGGGTTTCCCAGCTAAGTGTCACTAAAATATCACAACATGATGTGGTTAACTAACCCTTAGAATTAACCACACTCACCACGACATACTTAAGATAATCTATGGCCACCCCACATTGGCGTGAACCTACCAAGTTAGATGATTGAGTTTCTGACATGTGATTTTTTTTAAAGATAATGAACAATTAATATTTGAGGGATTTTGTTTTGAATGACTCACTAGTTTATCATAAATCACATGCATATAAAACCTATTGCATCTCCTGGAATCATTATTATCCCATTTTTATTCATTTGAGTTTACATTATTGTATCAATTTAGTTTTTAATACCTATTTCATTTAAAAAATTTATGTGTTCAAACCATATTGAAGTGTAATTCTTTACAAAAATCACATATTTTTTTACTCACCCAAAAATAAAAATGAAAAAAATTATATATATCAAAATGCATATCATGCATATGTTACATGATATATCTATCTGTAATCAAGTAGTAATAGTTATATAACCCATCACCTTTATGGAATAACAAATAATCATCTAGGATAGTGGGTAGTATGACCCCAAATCCCTCTCACAAGGAATAATTTAATTAGTAGAAAATTAAATTCATGATATCTCTTAAATTGAATATTCACAAACTATATTCAACAAGTATTCATAATATCATAACTCTTACAAAAACTAAGGTCAATTAAGATTAAAACTATTCTTATTATATCACATATATCATAAAAAGTAATACTCTATCTCCTAAAATAAATTTATCACATAAATTTAGCATATAGTAAAATTATATTCAAAAAACTCTTCGTAAACATTAATATAGTATAGGAAAACATATAAATAAATACAATATCTATTTTTCAAAAAATTGAAAAATAATTATTAAATTTTGATAATTTATGTAGATATGAAAATTTCCATTTTCTGATTCCTAACACTCATAATTTATAATCCATTTTTAAAAATTCGAAAAATAAAAATTTTGAACATTTTTTATGCATGTCTTATTTTACGACTGAAAATATTATTATTTGTCATAAAATATGGTCAATAAATAGGAGATAAATAGTCTTTGAACAAATAATATTATACGATATAACTTAATTTGTATGCTATGATTGAATCATTGGATATGTTATGATCTATTTTAAAGATCATATTATATTTTATGATATATTTGGTATCGTATTTTTATCTTGATCCCATTTTTTCGTGAAAACATTGGATTGAGTCATATTTTACAATATCATATATCATATGATATGAAATAATTCAAATTCTTGAGGTTATTTTATCTCATACCTCATAATATAATTATATCATACACTATGACTATCTAAAATATTAAAAATATAACATATCATATTTTATGATATAGAAAAAATACTTAACAATATTAATTTTATTGAAAAAATAGTAGATTCACAAATTGATTCATATGAGAACATGACATTAATACCACTGATGTATTTCAGGGGATCATCATATGATCTTTATCCACAAAAATGTACCTATATATTGCCATATATATCTTAAAAGATTCAACATATATGGAAAATGAAGAACAAAACATATGTGAAACATAGATTCATTATCCTCCATATCATTCCTTGATGAAGAATGTTTGATGATGATCATCTAATAAACATAAAAATAATTCCTACATACAAGGGGTTACACTGACATAGGTTCAAAGATTATATCTTAATGATTTTAAAATGATGAAGGGGTGTTAGAGCCTGTACTATGTTACAAATGGAGTTTTGTGAAAAAGATTTCTTGGACCTACTCTGCATGAAATGAATGACACTAATATGGGAGAACCTTTACCTTTTATAGGAATCAATGAAGATCTTCATTTAATGAATATCATTGACCATATTGTGTGAATCTGGTGCCATCTCATGGAACCCATGAATTACTGATCATTGGAGTGTTCATCATTGAACACTTCAATAATGTTGTCTCATGTAGTAAATAATCAATGTAATTGATTATAAGACAAAGAAACCACGAGGGAGGTTGCCTCCATATGAATTCACTCACAAGGAAGTCATATCATAAACCATATCATACTATATGATATTCACAGCAGGCCCATCCCAAGATTCTAATATAATGTATACATATAGTAAGACATGATATGCATCTCATGCATATCATTATATATAATTATAGGAAGTCATAAGAAATGAATCAACCATTTTAAGTGAATATAAATCACTTTACACATTCCATTTTAAAACTTTTTATAGAAATATATGTTAAAAAAATATTCAATCAATATCATGATCATTTGTAACCACTATATGTGTCACATACCTTGAAACTCCAACAATAATCTGTTTGAATTCTGGATGAAAACACTAGCATTTCCCATAATTTTATGTTCCAGATATAGCGGAAGCACCTTTGGAGGACCTGAAATTAATAATTATTTTAATTTATAGTTTTCCATAACCTCTATAGAGGATATTTCATGTTAAATTTACAATTAATTTATTCATGATTGGAATAAATGAATACATCACCTTAGGATCATTTCTTCAATGAATTTTTTATCTTTTGAAATCCATTTTTGAATACCTTTGTTTAACAATAAGTATTCATGTGTTGGATCCCTATAGTGTTTATCCATACATGATCCATTGATCTCTCAGAAAAAACAATTTACTTCTAGGCTCTAGTGTGGGGAATTAATTGTATTTCGTTTTTCATCTTATAGAAAATCTCCCAAAAATTTTAATAGACAAAACTAATATAATTCCTGATCACAAATGATTACTGTGTGACATATCTTGATATTATCATTATACTGGAATCCCACCAATTTTATTTATACTAACTCCAACCAATTGAGTTATATCTGAATAATATCTAGTTGTTTATTCTGGAATCCCATGAGTTTATCAGTGATATTAAAGGTATATCCATTGTAGGATGATTATATGATCTTCCTCCATATGTTTGTTGTATCACACTTGATTTTGTTTTCCATCAAGAACAATATAAAAGTTGGACTTGAAACTTCTCTTTAAATTATCGGGTTCATTTGATCACCTTATTGAATAATTACCTGATTTTAAATAATTATCTCTTCGATAAAAAGATTGTATCGGAATGTCCAAAATGTATTTCAATAACTTAATCCACTTTCTCATCACATGCATGAACATATTTATAAAACATTTGGTGTATGAGATCTCAATTTTTCCTTGATTTAAATTCCTTTATTTAAATCCTCATTTAAATGTGTTTATAAGTAATAAAATTTACTATTTCATCCTTAAATTAATAATACCTGAGGGTGGGTATTATATTTTAATGATTATTTTAAATACCCCTTAGACTGTGGAAATTATATGGATTTTTTTCATATGGATTTTTTATTTTTTAGACAATGAGGCAGGGTGTCAAATATTTTCAAAAATGGGGTTCAGAGAAGCATGAACCCTATTCATGCTTCTCCATTCAGAGAAAGAAGTGTGAATGGGTTTGAGGTTTCTGTCTCTCGGCCAAATAGGTGTGACTGTATTTCACACCTCTTGGTATATATATATATATGTTAGATTCATTGGGGTTAAAATTACATTAAAAACACACACACACCTCATACATAGGCTGGAAAGGTAGGCCATAGCCCCCAAGGGATATCCTACCCACCAAGCCTCATCTATTCAGTACATGGCACGAAGTCCTTGGGGGCATGAAGCCCATTACATAGCCCAATGGCCCAAAACTGACCGGAAGGCCTAGCACAATGTCATACAATCATCATACTTCCCGTGTTATGGTAAATTATATATTTATCTATAATGAATTGTATTATTTATTGTTAGATAATATTACGTTAATAAGATAATAATTAATTAATAGTAAAAAAATAATATTTATAATATTTTAAATATAAATATTTGTTTAATTTTTTGTTGATATAATTAATATTAATATTATTATATGTTATTTTTTTAAAATGTAAATAGTATTAAATGTAATTAATTAATATAATATAATTAATAGAATTACAATATGTATTTTTTATAAAAATATAATAAAATATATTTAAAAAATACTTACTACTTAATAATTACATTATTCTTAACATATTATGTTGTATTATTAAATAATTACGTATATAAGAAATAATATAATATTTATTATTAATATTAATTATATTCATATAATTGAAAATTAAAATACTATTAATAATTAAAAATTAATTTAAGAATATTAATTATTATATTAATACATAGTATTATAATCCATATTATATAAAATAAATAACTATCTTATTTGAAATAGTAAATATCAATAATAATTATTGAATTCAAAATAATTAATATCATTAGTATTTAAAAATAATTTTATGAATATTATTTACTATATGTATATGGATAATAATGCTAAGTATTACTATGAATAAAAAATATTAATTATTAGTATTATCAATGCAGTTATAAATATTAATGTTTCTTATGGGTTGAAAATTATTTGTATGAATGTCCAATTATATCAATTAATTTATTTACGCATCATTATGGAATAAATTAGCACGTTTTTAAACTATGTATAAATAATGATTTCAAAAACATACAACAGGTATCATCAATATAATCTACATCTGTGGCCCGAATGATCTTATGTTCCATATCTAGGTGTATATATGATGCATCCATATTGTGTCTGTCTATGTCTCTGCTCTAGTGTACGCTACTACTATATATCATCATTGACACGCGCATCCCCATTATATGTCTGGTAGGTGGTTGATGTACAGTCTCACCACTTGTACCCTATTCTTCATCCAAGGATACTAGATGCTAGCTAGAACTCTCACCAACATATGAACAAGATGGCTATTGTGTGGTGGATGTCTCCAAATTAGAGGATAATAATATACTTAGATCATACCAGTCAACATCTATCTATGTTACAAAATATATGATGCTAGTAGCCCATGTATGTGTATCTACCTCTGGCTGTGGCTGAGGAGCTGGAGGAGCATATGGCTGGTCATGATAAAAGCCTTCCTCCTGTGAAACATTAGTATCCATAATAGTGTTATCACCCCTGTCACATATATATCAATCTTAGTAGCCTCAGTATCTCATGGAAGATAAAAGAATATCCCATGATAAATCTCATCCATAAGAGGAACCAACTCTGTCATAGATCTCTGAAAATATTTCTGGTAAAATGAACCACCCTCTACTAGATTGGAAATGTGAAGAAGATGGGTGATAAAAGAATCCTATGAAAACAAATTCATCAATGTAGTAATTTTAATAAAAAAAATTCTCAATAGTGTAAGGAAGAATGATTACCAAGTCATTAAATATTTATCGGTGTCATATAAGAAATCTTAATGGGGAAATTTAGTACAAGGGTGCATAATATAACTGATCGAATAAATTTATACACACTGTTCCCACCACTCATAATCAAGACTTCTGTTGTCTATCCAACAGATCAATATATCCTGTATGATACCACCTCCAATCAAAGTATCGCTTCTCAAAAATCCCTAGGGAATAAAGTGAATGAATCTAACTAGGCCATGAAATAATGGTCTTATGGAATATGAACCTCCTCCTAATTCTATTGGTATGATTCCACTCAACAATATGAAAACGAATCAGAGGAATGATACTAGAGACAGTGGAAAGAATCTCCGTACAATACAGTGGAATATTGTTGATGATATAATCAGTATATTAAATACATGAAATATAAAAAAATGTATAATCAATTCATAAATGAATAAATTTATATAAAAAATATATATATTTAACTATATAAATAATTACCACTTACATCATCTCGTTGAGGACTATGCAACATAAGTCTACTGGCATGGACATCGTGTATGACTGTATCTGAATGTCGATGTGTCTGACTCCACCAATAGATAACATGTTATAGTTATATTTCATAATATAAAGAAATATAATTGATTTAGACATTATAAGTAAGTAATAACAAACCATTTCCATACAAATCCTTTGCTACAATATCATCATGCAATGGTCCATGGGCATATAGAGTTAAATGAGGGATGTTTTCCCATATCCACAATGGTATAAGAATAACACATCATTTGATCTACATATTATCGATGAGACATGTAATTTCTAGAACCATGTATGTATATGAGAGTCAAGAAGACCCTCGACTGTATAGGCATGCTGGGTCCATGTCCTTCAGTAAAGGTAAATACATCAGATATACAAATGTAGTCGAATGATGAATGAAAATCGTGCCACTGATCATCCTCAAAATGTAATCATGTTCAAATGACAGCGTAGTGATCTCGTCGGCTCTCTCTACTAGATGTGCGAAGTACTGGTCTATCCAAGGCATGCATAATCTGTTACTCATGACATACCTTCCATCATCATGCAACGTAATTCCTAGTAATATATGAACGAGCTCAACCCATTCTTCTCTGACTTGGACTATCATAACCGCACCATCGATGGGGAGGCCCAAAATAATGGACACATCCTATAGTGTAATAGTCATATCCCCCTCTATAAAATGGAATTCATATGAATCTGGCCTACATCTCTCTAGGAGTACAACAATGAGTTTATGATTGACAAAGGTAAAGTCACACATCTATATTCCATAGAACCCATCATGATGAAGATGGGGGATTATAGCACGAGGTGGTGCAACATGATGGAAATGATGAGATCTTAATACACTCAAAGGAGGCACTAGATGCCCCTCTAAATCCATCCATGAAATATTTTTATCTTGGAATGTGAGAAACAGAGGGCCTTTCATTTGAAAAAATCATTCATTCTTATTTTATTACAGTGAATTCAATAAAATTTGTAATCTTTCATTAAAAAACTACAACAAGAAAAATGAGGTAGAAAATTAGCTTGTATAATTTAGTATTATGGTGGAAAAAGAGGTAAAACATATATTTGGATGATGTTTTTGGTTTAGACTATAAATTATTGTTTTATTGATCTATAATGAAGTTTAATTTATTCAAAATATATTTATTTAATTATCAATTATGAATAAACCTTAAAGAATATGTGACTGCACGATATATTAATTTTCATTGTAAATTATTTTTTTAATAGTTATAGTATCAAAAAATTATTTTTGATATAATCCATAAATGGAATAGACTAGATTTGAAATAGGTTAGAAATAGAGAAATTCATAAATAAAAGTATTCATTATTGAAACACATGCATACAAAAAAATACAAATTCATGATAAAATACATAGAATCGATCGTGGATGATGGGAACGAGAGATCTGTCCTAAAACTCGGGTACATTTCTTATGAGTATGCCCTTCTGTGTAAAAAATGGAACATTGTATTCCCTATCCCCATTATTGAGTATAGTCAATATCATTTCCGATTTGAGTAGATTTTGGTCTTCCCTGGGGCTGCAACCAGGTAATTTTAGGAAAATAATTTAAAAAATGACATAAATTGAAAAAACTATAACTAAAAATAAAATTATCAAACCTGAAAATATCAGGGAGAACAATTTGATGCTCAACAGGAAATGTGATAGAATGAAAGTCACCAAGAGGCATCTGAGATACACTATAATAGTTAGCCATAGTGTTCATGTGACACACCAGGTCAACATTGGGCTCATATGACATGTTTACTAAGGAAAAAGATGAAAATCATAAGCACAAGGAAATATCAATCCCTATAAGTTTCCATAATCACAATACCTATTATCTGACATGACCATCAACACTCGAAAAATGTTAAATGTAACTCGGTTGTAGAACTCTCTTACCTGAAAGCAGCTCTGTACCAGGTCAAAGGCTAGAACACATAATCCAGATGCATCATGTATTATCTGATCAATAGAACTTTAGAAATTTTGACCAAAGGAGATTCTATTTTCTATCCTCTGAAAGGAATTTTGGGATCATTAAACAAAGTAGTTCAAAAATTTATAAAATTTATTGCACTAGCCCTTATGATTGATAGTTTTTACACATTATTGATGACCCAATTTTTGCACTCCACCATATTAGTGCTCATATGGACATGCATCCTTCCACCATCATATTCTAATGACCATTTATCCTTTGAAATCTACATCATATATTTATAAAAATCATTATTATCCCTTCAATATATCTTCAATAAATTGATCAAACCGTTCTTTTTGGGGCTCATATGCTGAAACCATAAGATAATAATGTATTTAAAAGGTTATTAAATTTACTTTTAAAAATTATGTTTAGGAAAAAATAATCAGCTTGAGGATCTCTTTCATTATGTTCTAATCCATAAAATGAATATTCATATTATATTCAATATTTCTAATGAAACAAGGATTGTAATAATTTAGTTTTCTTCATAAAACCCCATAACTATTAACGGCCTCTATAATCGCTTGATTGAAATCAAATATCAGATACACCTCATGGATTTGTGTGACATGAATGTGTATACAATCTAAAAACCCACTTCAGCATTAAAAATTATCCTTTTCAACAATAGAAAATTCAATTTTTAGAGGATCGTGATCACCATCCTATGTGGTTCCAATAAGTTTAACACCTATATACCTTCCATAACAGAAATTTCTATTGACATGAATGAATATATTAAAATAGGGAAAATTAGCGATGCATTGCCTAAATGCCTAAAACGTCCTATTGAACTTCAGCTTTGATTTATCAACTCGGTGATTGGGGGAAGCTTACTCAATAGTGTCCAAATGATAAATAATCTTATTGTTGAGAGACACCAATTCCATAAAATGTGGAAACATTTCATATGATTTATCCCAACCACCATACATATTTTAAATTTCCTTTTGTTTTTCATTCCAAGATTTGTTATAGGATATCTTATAGTTAGACAATTATTGTATTCATTCCTGAGTAAGGGACATGGGAACATTCTAACATGTTCATATCATATCTAAAATAATAGTTGATATAAACTCTGTATCATGTAAAGAGTGATCCTATGAAAAATTTGGATATACAAAAGTGTGTAAGACTTCTAATTTGGTTATCTTACAAAATGAAAAAAAATTATCATATATTTCCGTCAATTAGAATTTAAATGTTGTCCCATATTTTTCACATTGAATGATATATTTTTCCTTCTTCGACTCATCAACCGAGAATTTGAAATATCATGACCCCCTTCCACCAAAGATACTACAATGAGGGGAGAGAGATAATGAACCTGGGGTCTCGCCTCCTATAGACCCTAGGTTGGTGACTATCACCAAGGGTGTACAAATCTCAAAATATGGGAGGCATTACCCTTAATATAAAAACAATATCGGGGGATAGGATGTATCAAACATAATAAACTTTATATCCTATATAAGAAAAACAAAAAAACCCCACAATGAATATGTAAATAATACTAATACAAATAAAAGCTCTCCAAGTAAATACCCAAAAGAAATATTATAGTAGAAACACAATAATTGTCCAAGTGTAGAACTAGTAACTTCCAGAATGGTCTACATAATCCTCCTATAAACTTATTTTTTATATATTTGTAGGGTGATCATACAGGTATACCTAGTAGGAAAACCAAAGTATCTCATGCACAAGTGAAAGTGGAATACTAATGTACCCGTGTGAAAATAGTAGAACCAAAAATCACCTAGAAATTAGACTAACCATAACCCCAACCTTAATAAGGCTCAATCACCAAATAACACATACAAATAATATAATATAATATAAAGCACATCAATGATAGGATACCCCACACCAAATTCCCACTGATAACCCGCTCTCACACCCCAACAGAAAGCATCCTCGCACTCCCACCTCTTCCAAATTTATCACATCACATCCCAACCGCACACACCTAGGCCATTATATATTAGAAGAGGGATCCGAAAATAGTGGGTGGTCATCCATCTATACTCCCACCGTGATGTTGGGAAAGACACCCACCGTGTGACTACATAGGTGTCGACACATAGTGTTCGACATGGGTGGGGTGCATATTGCAATCACAAGGAAAATACAATGAATACATACATATATATTAATCCACATAATACCCACATATGTTATTACAAGAAGATCACAAATCCAACTCACAAGGTCTCCCACCTCCATTGCAAAGACTAAAATGCAAAACCCCACACAAGCAGAAAGTATGCCACTGTTCATTTTCAGTCATTTGTTAACATTAAATTATTTTCCATATTCTCTATTAACAACCCATTCCACTAAAGCATGTATAGATTAATATTCCATGATCATTATTATCACCATCCATACCAACCAAGAAGATAAAACAAAACAACACACAATAAAAAGAACATTTAAATGGAATAATAATGAAAAATATCACCAGATTTCATCACAACCCCATTGCTCGACCATATCGTGCACACATTCCCCACACTCATCATATACAACACCACAAAAAAATATTATCAGATTTAGAAAAGGATCACTTATTAAATTTCACATTATTAATTTAGGGTTTTGTCCCTAATCCATTAGATCCTGGGGAATCTATTCCATTAACGTAATATATGTGGTTATCCTATTCTTTATGATGATATCAAACAATTAAAAAATAGTGGATTCAAAATAATAGCCATTGTAGAAGAAAAAATCCTAAAAATCCTTATCTCCATCATGTAATTACACCCATATAATCATAATATCAAAATAATGAAAATAAAATCAATAAAAAATGTAAGATTATACATCATGTTCCCTACCCCTTTAAATTCAATATAAATTGATTCATTATCAATATTAATTTGGTTGTGACCATATTCATAGGGTATAAAAAAAATAAACCCATACTATATGATATATTTGGAAGGTAACTAAGGAAAATGCTACATGGAAGGAAGAATCATTTCACTAACTTGATACACCAAAACAAGGAGTGCATGTACAAGACGAAACTACCTCTTTGGAAGTGACAACTTTAACTATCTATAACAGTATGTTATACGACTCCAAGGATGATATATTTGGAACCTCAATTATTAAAATAAATAATAAGGAATTAATTAAGGAAATATCTCCACCTTAAGAAGGATTATATTTGAAACTAATGGGATTTGAAATATTTTAGTTGACCATTGAAGAAAAATATCATTAAAACAACATGTTTTAAATGTTTTAATGGTCTCAAGAATTTTTAGTAATTAAGAATATGATTAACCTCCTTTGAAATGGACTAAAAACAATTAATTAAGGCATTTAAATCCATTTTCATCATAAAATCCATCAAAATAGGAAATTTTTAATTTTTTTGGGAAAATTGGAAAATTCTAGAAAAATGGAAACACATTGGAAATGTTACACCACCTGAATGACACACCACCTAAAATGACACACCAACAGAATGAAACACCTACAAAAATGACACACTACCAGGATGAGACATTTCTAGAAATGACAGACCACCCGAAATTACACACCATTGGAATGACTCACTATTAAAAAATTGGAAATTTGGAAAATTATTGAAATGACACACCGTTCGAATGAATAACCTTTTTAAAAATATAATTTTAGAAAATTGTAGAAATGAAACACCATTGGAATGACTCACATGTCCCCAAAACACCCCTAACAAACACTTGAAACCTCAAACATTAGAGTTTTGGGAAAGTAACAGGATACAAGGTCTAATCCGTTATATCAGATACCTATCAAACTAGTCTCTTCCCAGGGAATTCAACACCAACCCAGGTGAAAAGATAGGAATGGTCCAAAAAACAATCTCCTGAGATACCTCTCAAGGGTCTCATTAAACCTAAAACACTGCCACCAAATAAACCTAATATCTTGAACACCCACAAAAACTAAACAATACAAACTTTCCAAAACATAGGAATAAGGTAATTCTATCCCCCATGTCAGGATATATTCTGCTCTAGGCGGCACTGAATTTATTTAATATGTTTAATCACATAATTGTAAAATTCATCTTGTTTAGGTATAATGTATTCCCTTTTCTCAAGTTCAAACATCATAAAAAATTACACAAAATACATTAAATCTAGGAGAAAACAACATATCTCATAAAACACCAAGGAATGCAAAGCTCATCACAAAGAAAATAGAGAATGGAAAACTCTAAAGAAAATCGAGTACTGGTCTTTCATTTGAATTTCATTCTCCCAGTTACTCTCCTCTAGGCCACCATTCCTCAATTTCACACAAAGAAAGGTAATGATACATCCTCTCAACACCTTCTATCGATGGTCTTATATCTCCACTGGATTCTCTATGAAGGCTGTTTTATAATTGATATCCAACTCTACCTAGTCAATGACATGGTATTAATCATGAAGATACAAATAGAGTTGAGAGATGTTGAAGAAATCATGGATCTGGTCCAGTTGCTAAAGAAGTTACAACCATTAAGCTACCTCTCCAACATGCCCCAACACCTTGAAGGCCACAACAAAACAAGGTGAGAGCTTATTTCGCATGTTGAACCTCCTATACCAACTTTGAGGTTAAACCTTCACAAACACATGGTATCCAACCTTAGACTCTATTGTCCTCCATCTGTGATCAAATTAAGTCTTCTACTAGCCTCATGCCACTTTCATCCTCTATTAAACCGACTGAACCTTCTCCATTGTGCTCTGCACCACCTCAAGACCAAGAATTGATGACTCCCAAACATCAGTGTATTACAATGGATAACACAAAAACCATCCATAAAAACCCATAAATAGGTCCATGTTAATGGAAGAGTGATATAAATTATTATAATCAAACATTACCATGGGTATGTGGTGTACCCATGATCTGTTGAAGTCCAATAAATGTGCTCGCAACATATCCTCTAACATCTGGATAGCCCGTTTTATCTGAATATCTATGGGAGGTTGGAAAGTTGTATTGAGATGAAAATTGGTGCCAAAAGCATACTGAAATACCCTTTATACTCATGAGGTAAAATTCAAGTCTTGATATGAGACAATGGAGCTAAAAAAATCCATGAAACTACACCACCTCATCCATGTACCTCTTGGCCAAAGCATCCACTGCACCCAACTTCTTAATTTCTAATAAGTGGGCTGACTTCATTAAATGATCCAAGATCACCCATATAGCATCACAACCTCCCTAATATCTAGGTAAACATGTGATGAATATTTATTGATATTCCATCCCATTTCCTCTTAGGTTCACCAACGGTTGAAAAAAACCACCAAGAACTTGATGCTCTGACTTTACTTACTAGCAAACCAAACACCATGACACAAACTCTGCCACTGCCCACTTCTTCCCAGGCCACCAAAACTGTATCCTCAAGCTATATCCTATCTTAAAAATTATAGGGTATACTACCAAAGGTGAAGTATGAAAATCATGAAGGACACCCTCACACATCGATACTGGAACAGACATCCTCTCATGAAACAATATCCAGTTCTTACTATCCTTTAATCACCCCATTAGAGCATCAATATGGTCAACATGATCACACATCCCCTCGACCTATGTGTCTACCCAATGATACTCCTCTAGTTCACACATCATAGAAGATTGAACTATCATCTAAAATAGATATCCTCTACCCCAATCCACCCTTACATCTATCTGAAGGGCCATAAACTCCTCCATCGCTCATTAAGCACCAGCAGACTCCTAAACAATATCCTTCTGTATCTTTTTTCTCAAAGCTTTGGCCACAAAATTTCCCTTTCACGAAGTGTAGG
Organism: Viscum album; assembly: GCA_963277665.1. Taxonomy (NCBI): domain Eukaryota; kingdom Viridiplantae; phylum Streptophyta; class Magnoliopsida; order Santalales; family Viscaceae; genus Viscum; species Viscum album. The sequence goes on from OY728121.1 coordinate 1,126,865,796, forward strand.
TGATCTCAAAATAGTAGTCCTAATGAAACTCCATACACCACCAATGTCGTAGATTTTTTTCATTCTTAGAAAAGATATACCTAAAACTCTTGGAATATGTGAACAAGAAAAAGAACTCCACAATGAGGTAGTGTCACCACAATTTCATCAAAAAAACAATTTTCAGTAGATCTAGATCATGGGTGGTATAGATACAATCATGAGGGAGTAACTTCATAGAACCATAAGAGATCATTACCCCTGCTTCTTTAATACGCACCATAAGCACATATGTGAAGCATTAGAAAACACTTAACACATCACACCCTCCTCTAGATGTTGAAGAACTATAATGCTCAACATATTCCCCTTTAGGAAACAGAATTATACATAGAATTGGTTAGTCCACATAGAATCTCGGTCCTTCATGTTCAATGCAGTAAATGGGGATACAAATCAAGATAAATCAGGAAAAAACCTCTGATAATAGCCTGAGACACCAAGAAATCTACTAACCTCTGTCACATTCTTGGGTTCTGCAAAAGAAAAAACTACCTCAAATGAATTGGTTCAACCACCATACCTTGATGAGACAACACATGTTCAAGGAAATTTACCCATCATGTCCAAAAATTGCACTTGGAGAACTTTTCATTGAGCTGGTGGTGATGAAGGACCTGGAAAAATGTTTTAAGAAGTTTGGCATGATTCTCCTCTGACCTTGAGTAGATCAGTATTCCATTGATTAATAAAACAACAAACCATTCTAGGGTATCATGAAAAAATGAGTTCATAAGCCTCATGAACATGACTAGTGTATCCATAACACTGAAAGGCATGACTATGATCTCAAAGTGTCCATACCTACATCTGATGGAAATCTTTTGGATATCTATATCCTTCACCCTTAACTGGTGATATCCAAACTATATATTAATCATGGAGAAACAATCACCTCACATAAAATGGATGAAAATATCATCGATCCTTGGAAGAGGATAGTGATTCTTGATCATCACTTGGTTCAACCTCTGGTATTCTATGCATAACTTTAGACTACCATCCTCCTTCTTAGTGAATAACACTCGAGCACCTCATGGTGATAAACTAGGACGAATAAAACCCTTCTCCATTAGATCATCTATCCGAATCCTCAAATCCCGCAACTCAGAAGGTGCCATCCGATAAAGAGACTTCGAAATTAGAGAAATATCAGGCTTAAAGTCTATCCCAACCTCAACGTCGTGTCGAGGAGGTAGTTTAATAACCCCATTGGGGAAAATTACCAGGAATTAAATGAAAAAACTGGGGGCATTCTATCTTATTAGTCACTGGATCCATATACATCTCAACCATAAAGTAAAGTAGGGGCTCAATGTATCTTCTTCCTACTATAAATCTCTACTTTCAAATGAAAACTGATCGTTGGCCTTTCCTGTCCGAGAACATGATTATCCTATGAATGTATTCAATAAAATAATGAAAAAAATAAAACAATTAAATGAAAATGATGAAATATTATGGATTAATATCAAGAAAGATACAATCCACACATGATTGATGTATCCCCATCATTAGTACACATACCTGACAATCATCAAACAAACTGGTCTAGCCAGTGATTGGTGTAGTCATCACAAGGGGTACATAACGCTTTTCTATGTATAGTCTAAGAGCATGGACTAGATACGGTGAAATAAAATATTGTGAATATACTTAATCAAACAAGTCAAAATCATGGGTAGATGATAAAATGATCATACCTCTAATGATCTCTGGCCCATTTAGTGCCACTACCTCTGTTGCATGCAACTGAACATACACAGCTCCATCATCTCTCTTCTGACGGCCACCTCCAAAACCAAACTTAGGATGAAGTCCCCATTCTTGAGGAATATCATGAGGTTAGCCTATAACTACTTCATATTCCCTAGTTGGACCATAATCCTGTTACCCTAGTATTGAAACTACCTCACTGGTAACTCATACTGAGGCTGACACTGAACTTTTACACCTCAGACAAACTGAGCTTGACCAGCCACTAGGCACTGGTCCTGATGATGGATGAAAACCCCAACAATGAAAACAATTGTCCATAATCCCCCATAAAGGGTATTAAAACCAAAAGGTTGAATGGGAATCTTCTAAGGTTGACTCCCAGTTGATCGCAACCTTGAATAGCCTAGCACCTCATGCCTTCTACTGAATAATCTTCCCCTCGAGGAACCCTATTGGTTCCCCTCACGTGGAAAATCTCTTTATAAGTGAATCCACTCAATAACCTCTATCTTCTTCTGAACCTCTTGGTAATTTTTCAATGTAAAATGTGTAACTACATACTGGATCAAAGGATAGAGTTCTGCCTCAAGATACCTCACTCAGGACTCATCATCTAGAAAAAGATCAGGGGAAAAGCATATAATTTCATTGAAATTGATCCCAATCTCCCAAATAGACAAACTCCACTACTGAAGAGAGAGTAGGTCCTACCTCTTCTCAGTCTTCTTGGTTGAATATAGGAACTCTACCCAAAATTCCTTCTTGAAGTCGACCCATGAAACATCTACCTCCCTTTTCTCACTAAGGTACAAGGTCCACTACTGATGCGAAGCCCCTCGCATCTGACTAATCACCAATGGGAACCTATAATTAGTCAGTGTTAGGATTAACCCGAAAGAGATCTCTAGGTTCTATAACCAACTCTCTATTTCAATATTAGAAACAATCCCCACATAGTTTTTCAAATCCTTCTGTTGAAAAGTGCGCAACATACTCTACCACAGATCACCATCCTCAGTCGGATCAACCCTTCCTCAATCAACTGGGTCAACCTACTAAACTTCCACTACCTGATCTAGACATGGAAGATGACTAGGAAGAATTGCTGTAAGAGAAAAAAGGATTTCTTAAGCCTAATATTATGGATTTTCATTATGATATATTTTAATTAACTTTAATCCATTTAATTCATTTTATCCATTTTGAATTTTCCTAAACAACCCAATATAAACAAGAACACCAGTCACCATGATGCATGTACCTATCCTAGGTCTCTACCCTTCAAGCGGTATTTCCCCACTTGGTCATTCTATAGGCTTTGAGTCCTTGCATCGGATAATAGGAGGACCTAAAATCCTATTTTCATGCCAGTCTTCCATGGCATATGTCACACACCAATATCATATGACATTGCTTCTCAACCAACCCATGTAATCCACACTTTTACTAACTCCAAAGTCCATCTTATCTATCATCCATCACCTTTGAAACCACTCTATCACAACCCCTCCCCCAAAAGATACAACAATGAGGGGAGAGAGATATTAACTCCTGGATTTCTGCCACCAGTAGCCCTTCAGTTGGCGACTAGAACCTAGGGTGTAAAAATTTCAAAATACGGGAGGCGTTACCCTTTATAAGAAAATGAGATAGGGAGATAAGATGTATCAACCATAATAAAATCCATGATATATATATATATTAAATACCATAAACCATCCCATGATGCATGTATAAGCAAAACTGATATAAATAAATAGTCTCCAATTAAATACCCAAAATAAAAACTAGAGAAACAACAGAACAACTGTCCAAGGGTACAAATAGTAATGCCCAACATAGTCCATGTAATCCTCATGTAAGAATGAAAGAACATTATATATGTAGGGTGAGGATACATGTATAGTAAGTATGAAAACTAAAGTCTCTCATGCCTGAGTGGGAGAATCATACTAATGAACTTGTGAGAAAAAGGCAAAACCAAACCGAACCTAACAAGTAGACTAACCATAACCCTGACCTCACCAAGGATTTCTCACCAACGAACACATACATGTAATATAATATAATATTATATAGATAAAATCAATGATTGCATACCCCTCAACACTTCCCCAATTATTAGACACTCTCACACCCTAATAGAAAACATCATGGTGCTCCCACCTCTTTTGAATATATCACATCACATCCCGTTTGCACAAACCTAGGCCAAACCTTACTGCACATCTCGCTCACACACACCTGGGCCAAACATCATAACATGTCACATAACATCCCATCTGGAAGTCACTTGGTACAATACATAACAACTCATTCCAAAGAAACCAGGGACCACGCATCACAACTCTCCTAAATACACCTAGCCCATTATCGCTTGGAAGAGAGAGCATGGATGATCGGGTGGCTAGCCATCAATCCACCCACTAGATGGATTTATCTATAATTTCATTTCAGTAGCCTTCTTTTTAGGTTGGATAATGATGTGGAAAAATTAGTATTAATACAACATGAAAAAAATCAAACACTGCTAACCAATCTGTGAAACGTCGATGATTTTTCATGGACATGATCAGATTAGAAATTTATAAAATCTAACAAAAACTAAGATGTGGAAGCATTGGATAGTGGAAGTCTAGGGTTGAACCCACAGGGATGAGAGGACAACGGCTAGTGACCCAATAATTAGAACCTGACATGTGGATTCCTCACTCGATTCTAAGATGTTGGGTTTTTTAGCTAAACAACTTGATTAATGTTCAGTTGGTGGAGAAAGGGTTTGAGGTCAATTTACAGAAGCCTTTACATAGTATAAACATAAATATAATAAGGTATTGTCTAATGGATTAGACTTCATAGTCGTTCAATGGTCACAAATTTAGTTTTGGATTGAAGGTCATCAGACTCAGGCTTATCGGACCCAGGAACTTTTGTGGATCATATTGAACAAAGTCTATAATTTTGTTGTGGCTCAGTTGTTTTGTAAGAAAACAATTGATGTTGTTTTTGAGTTGCACCCGCTCCTCAAAAGCCTTTATCTTGGTCGCCCATGTGGAATAGTTGGGTGATGTCAATATTGGGTAATGGAACAGCACACCGATTCTCTCCTTCAGCACTTTATGAGAGGTACTCGCCATGTTCTCTTACCTTGGATACTTGAGTATACAACCTACTGGCTTCGATACCAAATGTTGGTTTTTAACTTTCAAAATGACATTTTCATAACAAGAGAAAAGGGAGGAAATAAAATGGAGCAAGAGAGAACTGAAAAACACTTTGTTTCATCAAAATATGTTCACTTCAATTACAACGAGAATATATCATATTTACATGGGAAATAAAATAAAAGGTCAAACAAAAAATAGGGTCAAGTCCAAAATTCTCAATCAAATATTTAGACTCCTTTATTTAGGTGTCATCAATAACACCAACTTATTTATGTATTCTCATACCCATTATTAGGCGTCATTATTTGAAACCATTTGTTAGTGGTCTACTACGAGCCTAAGTCCTAATTACCAAATAACAATATACATTGGATAAGTGAGAATTAATTTGGATATGCCTCTTGATCTTCTCAAAATTTGTATGTCAGTCTCTCCTAGAGGTCTTGAAGCATTAGTGTGCGTATGTTCTTGAGAAGGTGATCATTAGATTGAAAAACATTCTCTAGTGGGTTTGTGGTCACAACCACATGCATTATTTCATGGTCGACTATGATGACTATTACTTTGAATTTCAAGGTTATTTCCGAGAAAAATGTCTGGTTGTATAACATCTCTGAGGCATTCATTTTCAATCCTATGGGACTGCATACGTCACATTCATTTTAAGAAACCTGGTAGATTGGCTTCCAAACCTTGTTACGTTCCCCACTACTCATTTAGTGTATGGTAGAAGATTCGCAATGCTATAGTTTCTCATTATTCTTAGTAAGTGAGAAGAATGTTAAATGGGTATGGACATCCAGACTTTGACTGGGTTGGGTCCAAATAATCAATCAGGCCAAGTTGACTTGATGATTTGAGCCCTATAATGGAATTATGTATGTTGTGCAGCTTGATTTTAATGAGTTTTTTTAGTAATAAAACAGGTACTCCAACTCCATCCTACACATCCCCTTTCAATACGCAATCACTTCATTAGTGTTGTCACGAATCCTATACTGAAAATTGGTAGTTTTATGATGTATAAGTGATCCATTTATTTTGAGTTCATTAAAGGTATGAAAAAAATATTTTCCTTCGTATTGTTTTGAGTATAACCATGACAAATGATTTTATAAATATATTTTTTCTCTATATGTATCAAGGAATAAGAAAAACAAACTGTGGAGCACAAGGCTGAGTTATTCATGGAACCTACACTAACCATGCACCTCTGGAGACCATTCATGTGATTCTAAAAGGCAACACATGGGGTATTTTTCACTTGTTTGTTAACGAACACCTTGTTTATTCCCCTCAGTCATCCTCAAATATATGTGTGTGTGCGCATGCGCACTCATGAAAGATTATTTTTAAGGGAACAAGTAATAGTTATATAAGTTGTTTGAAAAACTGAATTGGGGAATAATTAAATCTTCATTAATAAACACGTGATCCAGGATAAAACTACTATTCATGTTACCTTTCGGAACTACACGTAAAGGGTCTGGTGATGCATGGAAAGTGTGGGTGATGAGCGAAAAGTGATAGAATTCTGTGGTGATGAGGGAAATTCTGGAAATGTCAGTGCCCAGAAGTGAGAGGAACATTGAGTTGCAAGATTATAACATGGATGTTTATAATGACTATTGTTGTGATTTTCAAGGTTATTTAAGAAAAAATATAATGTTCATGTATGAAATCTTTGAGGCATTCAATTGTAAGTATTTTTGGATTTCTGAGAGACCTTCGAGGATCTCGGGGTACCTATTGAGTATTGTTATACTCACCCATGCATGGGCTTCGCCAACACCTGTTGTGTCTTGTGCAGACGACAGACAGTTTTTTTGAGACTTGGGTAGACAAGGCTAGATGGTGGTTGAAAGGGATCGATAGACGTGGTGACTTTCAGTGATGTCAGATAGTGAGTTGTACCTACCCTTCAGGTAGGATCGTCGGTGGATGATCTTCAGAGCTTGTATTTTCTTTCCTTTTGTTGTATGTTTCTTTTAGTTGGTCTTGTATACTGGCCCCTTTTCTTTAGTATTTTTACTCTCAGTAGTGGTGCCTTGTGTTCTGATTTGTGTGTGTACACTCCCTTTGCACATACAGGTTTAAAGGAAACTCCTTCCCTTTTTGGGTTACACCTTTCCGGTGCTAGTCACCAACCCCTGGCCATTAGAAGGAGGGCTTGTGGTAGTCATGGAATGAGCCTCGGGAGATAGGTCGTGACATCATTTATGTATTTAGATTCATTTCATAACAAATTTTAAATAATATGATAATTTCATCTCTCAAATAATGGAAAACTCACATTAAATTTTATCTTATTTTATTTTATAAAGTTTCATTAATAATTATTCCATCAAATCCTATGAAAACTCTCAAACATAACCAAAAAGATTTTATCGACAACCATCACCCCAATTAAGTGCAAAAAAACTTCATTGAATGATGGAAACTTGACTCGCATGTGATAAGACTTCAAAATATTATCACGTAATATAATTACACAATGTTGCTCCCACTTTTGGGTGCTGACATTGCCAGAACCCTTCACAACCAGATCATGATAAACCACATCAACCCTATCTTACATGAATTTATCCAATCAACTGGGAATATCACCTCAAAAGTTTGGCACTTTTTTCTCATCACCCGCACTTTTAGTTCATCAATAGAGCCTTTACATGCATTTTAGAAAGGTGGCATGCAATGTAGTTTTACCCTTGATCACGTGTTTGATAATGAAGACTTAGTTCTTCCCCAACCTTGTTATCCCAACAACCTATATCACTATTACTTTTTCCATTAAAAATAATCTTTCATGAGCACGCACGCACACACACATATATTTTAGGATGACTGAGAGGGGAATAAATAATATTTTCATTAACAAACAAGTGATTTATGGTAAAACTACCACATGTGTCACCTTTTAGAATCACATGAATGGTGTCTAGAGGTGGATGGTTAGTTTAGGTGCCTGGAATAACTCATCCTTGTGCTCCACAGATCGGTTTTCTTATTCTTTGATACAAGGAGAGAAAACTGTATATTTATAAAAGCATTTGAAGCAGTTATATTTAAAACAAATACAAAAGAAAATAGTTGTCTTGTACGTTTAATGGACCCAAAACACATGGATATCTTATACATTATAAAAGTAAGGACCAATTTCTAGTACATGATTGGTGGCAACACCAATGAAGTGATTTTATATTGCAAGGAGGATGTGTAGATTGAAGTTGGGATACCTATTTTATTTCTAAATAAATCTCATTAAAATCAAACCACACTATGTACAGACCCAAAGATTGACGTACATAGAAATTAAATTACATTTGTGGAATACTTAATACATAACAAAAACCAACACACAAGGACCATAATAGTTTAGTGTCTTTGGAAACATGAAACATAATCTTCTAATCACGGTGAAAGATCTTCAACATCTCCTATAAAGATCTTCCCCTTTTGTTTTCTTACCAAAAACCATTCTTTATATCTTGGGGAAAAGAAAACATATAAAGGGTGAGCGTAAATTCCCAGTAAGGGTATGTATGGAGAAAATAAATCAAACCATATACATTTCAACTTAAAAACATGAACATAATATTTAAACATCAAAATCATGGGCAATGACATAAAACATGGTAGTACATAAGGAATAGATCATAATGGAACATAAATCATGATAAAATAGCATGAGAATAAAACATTTAATTGTGTAAAACCATTAATCACTTGATATGATTTCCATATTATCCAAGGCATTGCTGCCAAGACCATCTTAGTGGACAAAATCCCTTACTGAACCGACTTCGCTCCTCGTTCCAGTCCTGTATCATTGAACCGGATTAACTTGTTGTTCCAACCATGTCTATCTCATGAGATATAAATCTTTTCCCAATGCATTGGAGGGAGATATAGGTCCCATCCATCTCATAATGAAATCATTTTTACTTGTGCCACAACATAAACATAAATCATTCATCATAACCCAAAGAATAAAAATGGGTTTCATAAACATCATCCCATAATAACATAATCCATAAAAAAATGGATATCATATCATCATAAGAAAAGTGAAACCATGTAAATAATAGATACATTATACTTGAGACATACACAAATGAAATAATTCAATCTTATATGGAAAATGGTTTTGATAAAACACTTGAAATGAATTCATGAGAAAAATATCATTTCTTCTTCAAAATCATTTTTTTCCACAAAATGCCGTGAAATTTTATAAGAAAAGGATTCTGTTGAAAATAGTAAATATATTTTTTAGAGTAAGCTTCATGAAAATAAGGCATTATGAAACCTTAAAAATCTGTTCATGTCGTATAAGTTAAAAAAAATATTCTTATCGTACTTTTTCCGGAAAAGTGAAAAAGTACCTCATATGGTAAACAAAAGAAAGATTCCTTACATACCATGTAGTAAAACTCAAAAATGGGTAAAAATGACTTTAAACATACATGAAACCATTTTTATAAAATAGGGACATGGATGATAAATAAAACCCCAGTAAATACTTACAAATAAACAATCTCGGATAAAAACAAGATTGGAAAAGTTATCCCTTACCCTAGGTTTGATATGCTTCGTATGTATCCAAACCTCCTATATAATGATTTAAATAATGTCATTGAATTAATTCAGAAACATATTCATTGTTATGATATCATATATGGTTCACTTATGACTTTAGATTACCCGTTCTTTTGTAAATTCCATGTTAAAGCAGCATTTTAGGTAAAATCGTTTTATTTATCGTACATGTTTGGACTTGTTGTTCTTGATATTATTATTACTTATATCATGATTTAATTACTTCCCGAATGTAAATATTGATTTATATATCATATATATTCATTATATATATATATAATAGATAGATAAATGAAATGAAATACACCATTCATGGAGATGGTAGGTCGTACGTACGTAGGAATGCTGTTTTCCTTTCATTATTGACTTGAATGGAAGTAAGTAGATGACATATATATATATATAAATAAATCCAGTAGCTTTATCATGTCATATATTTCATTATTATTCATTATATATACTTTATAATCATTCTTGAATGGTTAACATGGAGAATTAATCTCATCATGTCGTGGAGACGACAATCCGTACGTATGCACGAGCGATGATATCTTTCCCATAATTATTGAATTGAATTTCAGTGGATGATATAATATCGCATAATCAGTATGATGTTATAATAACTATATATATATCTATTCTTTACACCATTATACCCATCCAAGTAAGGTGGTGGTGGAAAAACAGATTACACCACGACGTGGACACGGTATTCTGTACGGACGCACGCACGGTGATTTCATTTTCCATGGGATGGATAGAAGGTGAAATGGGGTTGTTTCATATTTATAATAACATATCAGTATATTAGTGATACTGATGTTATCAATTTATAAGGAAACAACTAAATAAGAAGAAGTTGAAGGAGAAAGAAAACTTGAAAGAATCGGTAGAAGAGATTACCTCTTCTTCGATGCACCTCTTTTAACCTTCCTCTTAAGGCACTAGAGTTGGTCTTATGAGGAGTCCAGAACCTCTATAATTTTTCTAGGGAAGTTTAGAAGGGAAATGGGCAGGGTTTGGGCATGCATGAAAGATGAAAATTGTGTAAAGAGAAAAGGGATGAGGTGCCCTTTTATAAGGGAGGAGAGGGGCACCTTAGGAAAAACTTAAAATACTATTTTATAATAAAGTCATATTCGGTTTATAATAGCTCAAAATTGATTTATTTAGAAGATAAAGTGGGGATGGGTCGAAAAACTCTCAACCAATAGGTTTTAGACAAGTTAAGGTTACTATTTTAACCTTATCATTTATATTTAACTCTAAGTTAAATAATTTAACTTTTACCGTGTCTTCTTGTTTTCTTACACTATATGGTTAATAAACTTACTATAACATTCCAAACAAACCCTAAGTGGTTAATTATTAATATATATAAACGTATCTAAGTCATTTTGCCGAACCTAAGATTTTTATGAATATAAATACAATTAATAATATAATATTTTTTTTAAAAACTATTTTATGTCAATTTTGACACTATTTGGTAATTGATTTTTGTGAAAATCATAACAGCATGATTAGTTCCAAAAAAATTATTTGAATCAATACTAACAAGTCTTATTAACCTAAAAAATTATTTTAATTTATAAAAAGTCTCAAATTACCTTTATTTTAATATTTATAACATCTATTATTTTAATATTTCATTAATAAGGTATTTACTGCATCATCATTGTTTCATAAATAAATTAACTTATTTAATGTCTAATAATTATAGATAAAATACCATTATGTAGGAAATATTTTTATATTTCAAATAAATATTTATAGTCTAATTTATCTTACGTATGACCCTATATTAAAAATTTTTTAGTTATTAAACTTTGATTTTAACTCTTTTAACTATTCATTAAATAAAATAATAATAAGTGTCCTAATCTAATCCAAGTGGACCTAAAGGGTAATATTTTATTTCTAAGGTTGTTTTTGGTCGAATTACACTTATCCAATATAATTAGAAAATGTGTTAGGGTAATAATAATATCATTTTTACCCTTAATTACCCTATTTACTTTCAACCGTGGTAAATAAAAGTAAAAAGTTACTATTCACTAAAATTATTTTTCTCTTATTGAACCACATTTTACTCCTTGATATTAACCGTTTCTCTCAGATTTTCAATATTCCACTCACAAAAGCGGTAAAATTCAGTTGTATGTAAATTTTCAAATTCTCCTAGGAGGTGGGTAAAAGACGGTGAAAAGTTCAATAAAATTTTTATATATCTAAAATTATTATAAAATGACTCCAAAGAATTACATTGAACTTATATAATTATTATGTATCAATTTTGACCAAAAATAAATTTAAATAAAATAAATAATTATTTAAATAAAAAGTCGGTTTTTAAATAGTAACCCAATGTTTTCACTATTCATCAAAAATTGAAAGTTTTCAGAAAAATACCAAAAATTCTCCCTATGATAATTTCGATATTCTGAATCCAAAAATGAAGTCCATTTTGAAGGATAAAATTTATAAAATTTCAAAAAGTGAGTATTACTATTCATAATGGCTAGTTTATATACTATTTTAATAACATATCATTGTTTAGTGAAACTCGGTATTGCGTACAACACACGCTATTGAGGAAGGTTGCGATTACGTTTATTGCAAGCCAAGTCAGGATTGCATGTAGTGCAAGATTCCTTTGTTGTTGCATATAACATAATCCAAACATATTTCATTTATACATTGAATATATATATATATACACTCAATGTCTCATAGAATAACTTCTATCAAACGATCTTAAAATTGTGTGTAACACGACCCAAGAATAGTTTTTCATAAACTGCAAGCTAATACGGTGTTGCATATAGCGCAAGATAATCTTGGTGTATCATACAACACAAGACATCAAATAAATTAAAAAAATACTTATCATAAAATCTCGGGGTTTTACATTCTACCCCCCTTAAAATGAATTTCGCCCTCGAAATTTTTCGGGGTTATAAATGGTTTTCTACTTGAATGTTTCTTTAATATAAACCCACATTGTAAAAAGGAATACCAAAACTTAAAATTAAAAACTAAAGTATGAAACGTAACGGTTACCCAAATTAACTAATCATTGGGTTTCCACATAGGATAATATAAGAGAAAATATGAATATGGAAGAGAAATATAACCACCATGTTATGATAGAGAGTGCTAGAGAACATGGATATGAAAAAGCCAACAATCACAAAGACATAAATTTGTAATGATCTAAGGTACCATCTGTTTCATCGGATATAAGGGTACCAAGACAACATTTTCAGTTCTCAATATCATTTCCCTAATGTTGAAAAATTGTTGAATTAAAATAAATACTTACTTGATTTTGGTTCAATATCACCGTTGTTCATGCCTTGAATGATTTCCAGTTCATCTCTTAAAGAAAAGAAGTTGAATTTGTCATTCGTGAAGTGTTAGCAGATCATGCGATAGAATGATAGGTTATTCCATCTGTTTCTATCGCAAAAAGTTTATCACAATTTATTAAAAATACATAAGTCCATCTATGCTGAGATTAATCGTATATGGTTGCTAAAATGGACTTATACTTCATCTATCATAGCGCTTAATAAAATAAAACTAGTTTCTACTAACCAGGGACTTCCTGTAGGCCAGTGGTATGCGATAAAGGCCTATCACACATCAGTTGTGGGTTGGATTCCCGCATTTTTGTCCGACGCGACGGGTTGTCACCCGTCCTACGGGTTGTGTTTTTTCTAAAACTATACTATTATAACATAACAAAAAGTTCTAGCCTTAAAAAATACTATCTTATGTCTAAATTAATCGATTCCAATCTTTAGGTTTATCCATAATACTTCTGTCCAATCTCATTGTATAAATAAAACGATTACCAAAAAGGTCATCTACCAAGCATTGAATAAAATCATTTATCGCCCGTATATCATAAGATATATATATATCTTGTTGGTCACATTCCAAACATGTGAATTCCTTAATCATGTATTCTCTTGAAACATGAGTACCCATTGAACCTTAGTCAAAACATGAATGTTGTCAATAGTTAACTCTTTCCACATACCAAAATCCCAAAATTCTTTATACTCAAACTATGATATCACTTTGTCCTTATACCATTTATGAGCTCATTAATACTATCAAACATCCCATTATCTCCTTATGCTTTCCTTATGCACATATCATATACCTTCCAAAAATATTTGAATAAAATTTCATGGTTACCGGTACCATTCAACATATACTTTCAAATACTTTAAGAAAAACAATAGTGTAACAATCCTTAGATGTTTCTTATTCCATAGTACCATTAAATTACCTATACCACATAACTATTGATAAATATACAATCATTCCACTACCTTCCAAAACCATTGACCGAGCTTCCTCATTTTATTCCTCAACACTTCTTTCATCTCATATATCATTTGTAGTCTCTTCATCATCATAAACATAAATACTACCCATACGACCATACTGATTCTCTTCATGAAATTTTACCTTAGGGAATTGGTTTTCATAATGCCCGTACATTCCACATTTAAAACATTTAACTGTTGCTGATTTCTTATCAATATCATTATCCTTGTCCATGGTGCTAACAAGTCCTTTTCCTTTGCAATTACTAGCTTTGTGTCCTTATTTTCAACACCCAAAGCATCTTCCAGTTCCTTTGAAACATTCTCCCCGATTCCTCTTACCACATGATTTACATGATGGAAATTGAACTTTTATTCCTCTATGATCATCATGAAACTCCATATTTCTCTTATTATCTAAGTCAGGAAACTTACCAAATTTGAGATTATTGATCATATTATGAAATTTCGGATTAGGTATAATAATGTTGTTTGGGCTTCCAAATCCCGTTTCATTTGGTTTCTCATGAAGAATAGCATTCCATTGTCCATCATATCCTCTATTATCGTGAATCTTCCTATTTCCAGCCATTTTCTAAAACCCAAAAAGAATACTGTGAGAGTCACAAATCATACTAGGAAAACAACATAATCAAGGGGAGTACTTTCAATCTCTAACATCTTAGGTTTAATCCTAGGTTATTCACGATCGTTATCGTAATTCTAGGATCGTAACCTATACTTATACATAACCTTAGGAACATCCCTAGACATACCTTAAAAATATCTATAGGGATCTCACTAAAGTTTTCGCATCCTAGTTTCCAAAGGTTAACTAAACCATTCCTCTGATACCAAATATAGAGACCAAAATCCTGACATACATGGACATTACATTATTTTTGTGGAATAATTAATACATAACAAAAACCAACACACAAGGACCGTTATAGTTTAGTGTCTTTGGAAACTCGGGACATAATCTTCTAATCACGGTGAATGATCTTCAAAATCTCCCATAAAGATCTTACCATTTTGTTTTCTTACCTAAAACCTTTCTTTATATCCTGGGGAAAAGAAAACATATAAAGGGTGAGCTCAAATTCTCAGTAAGGGTAAGTATGGAGAAAATAAAACAAACCATATACATTTGAACTTAAAAAAATGAACATAATATTTAAACATCAAAATCTTGAGCAATGACATAAAACATGGCAGTACATAAGGCATAAATCATAATGGAACATCAATCATGATAAAATAGCATGGGAATAAAACATGTAATTGGGGAAACCATTAAGCACATGATATGATTTCCACAGTATCCAAGGCATTGCTGCCAAGACCATCTTAGTGGACAAAGTCCCTTACTGAACCGAGTTCACTCAACATTCTAGTCCTGTATCAGTGAACCAGATTAACTTTCCATTCCATCCATGTATATCTCATGAGATATATATCTTTACCCAATGCATTGGATGGAGATATAGGTCCAACCATCTCATAATGAAATCATTCTTACTTGTGCCACAACATAAACATAAATCATTCATCATAACCCAAAGAATAAAAATGGGTTTCATAATCATCATCCCATCATAACATAATCCATAAAAAATGGATATCATATCATCATAAGAAAAGTGAAACCATGTAAATCATAGATACATTATACTGGAAAAGTACACATATGAAATAATTTCATCTTATATGGAAAATGGTTTTGATAAATCACTTGAAATGAATTCTTGAGGAAAATATCCTTTCTTCTTCAAAATCATTTTTTTCACAAAATGCCATGCAATTTTAAAAGAAAAGGATTTTGTTGAAAATATTAAATAAATATTTTAGAGTAATCTTCATGAAAATAAGGCCTTATAAAACCATAAAAATCCAATCATGCTGTATAAGTTAAAAAAACATTCTTCTCGTACTTTTGCCGGAATAGTAAAAAATTACCTCGTATGGTAAAAAAAAGAAAGATTCCTGACATACCATGTAGTAAAAGTCAAAAATGGTTAAAAGGGACTTTAAACAAACATGAAACCATTTTTAGAAAATAGGTACACGGATGATAAATATAACCACAGTAAATACTTACGAATAAACAATCTCGGATAAAAATGAGATTGGAAAAGTTATCGCTTACCTTAGGTCTGATATGCTTCGTACGTATCCTAACCTCCTATATAATGATTTAAATAATGTCATTGACTTATTATAGAATCATATTCATTGTTATGATATCATATATGGTTCACTTATGACTTTATATTACCCGTTATTTTGTAAATTCCATGTTAAAGCAACATTTTTGGTAAAATCATTTTATTTATCGTACGTGTTTGGATTTGTTGTTCTTGATATTATTATTACTTATATAATGATTTACTTACTTCCAGAATTTAAATCATGATTTATATATCATATATATTCAGTATATTTATATAATAGATAGATAAATGAAATGAAATACACCGTTCATTGAGACGGTAGGCCGTACGTACGCATGAACGCTGTTTTCCTTTCCTTATTGACTTGAATGGACGTAAGTAGATGACATATATATATATACATAAATCCAGTAGCTTTATCATGTAAATTATTTCATTATTATTCATTATATATACTTTATAATCATTCTTGAATGGTTAACATGGAGAATGAATCCCATCGCGTCGTGGAGACGGTAATCCGTACCTACGCACGAGCGATGATATCGTTCCCATAATTATTGAATTGAATTTTAGTGGATGATATAATATCTCATAATCAGTATGATTTTATAATAACTATATATATATAGTTATTATTTAAACCATTATTCCCATCCAAGTAAGGTGGTGGTGGAAAAACAGATTACACCACGGCGTGGAGACGGTATTCCGTACGTACGCACGCGTGGTGATTTCGTTTTCTGTAGGATGGATAGAAGGTGAAATGGGGTTGTTTCATATTTATAATAATATATCAGTATTTTAGTGATACTTATTTTATCACTTTATAATGAAACAACTAAATAAGAAGAATTTTAAGAAGAAATAAAACTTGAAAGAATCGGTAGAAGAGATTACCTCTTCTTCGACGCACCTCTTTTAAGCTTCCTATTAAAGCACTAGATTTGGTCTTTTGAGGAGTACAGAACCTCTATAATGTTTCTAGGGAAGTTGATAAGGGAATTATTCAGGGGTTGGACGAGCTTTAAAGCTAAAAATTGTGTAAATAGAAGAGGGAGGAGGTTCCCTTTTATAAGGGAGGAGAGGGGCACCTTAAGAAAAAAGTTAAAATATTATTTTATAATAAAGTCATATTCGGTTTATAATAGCTCCAAATTGATTTATTTAGAAGATAAAGTGGGTATGGGTCGAAATACTCTCAACCAATACGTTTTAAACAAGTTTAGGTTACTATTTTAACCTTATCATTTAGATTTCACTCTAAGTTTAATAATTTAACTTTTACCGTGTCTTCTTGTTTTCTTACACTATATGGTTAATAAAATTACTATAACAAGCCAAATGAACCCCAAGTGGTTAATTATTAATATATATAACCTTATCTAATTCATTTAGACGAAAATATGATTTTTATGAATATAATAACAATTAATAATATAATATTTGTTTTAAAAACTATTTTATGTCAATTTTGACACTATTTGATAATTGATTTTTGTAAAAATCATAACAGAATGATTAGTTCGAAAACAGTTATTTTAATCAATACTAACATGTCATATTAACCTAAAAAATTAGGGGAATTTATAAAAAGTCTCAAATTACATTTATTTTGGTATTTATAACATCAATTATGTTAATATTTAATTAATAAGGTAATTACTGAATCATCATTGTGTCATAAATAAATTAACTTATTTATTGTCTAAAATTATAAATAAAATATCACTCTGTAGGAAATATTATTATCTTTATAATGAATATTTATAGTTGAACTTATCGTATGTATAACCCTATATTAAAAATGGTTTAGTTATTAAACTTTGATTTTAACTCTTTTAACTCTTCTTTAAATAAAATAATAATAAGTATCCTAATCTAATACAAGTGGACCTAAAGGGTAATATTTTATTCCTAAGTTTGTTTTTGGTCGAATTAAACTTATCCAATTGAATTAGGACATGTGTTAGGGTAATAATAATATCATTTTTACCCTTAATTACGCTATTTACTTTTAATGGTGGTAAATAAAAGTAAAAAGTTACTATTAACCAAAAAATATTTTTCTCTTATTGAACCACATTTTACTCCTTGATGTTAACAATGTCTCTCGGATTTTCGAAATACCACTCACAGAAGCGGTAAAATTAAGGTGTATTTAAATTTTCAACTTCTCCTAGGAGGTGCGTAAAAGACGGTGAAAAGTTCAATAGAATATTTATATATCTAAAATTATTATAAAATGACTCCAATGAATTACATTGAACTTATATAAGTATTATGTATCAATTTTTACATGAAATAAATTTAAATAAAATAAATAATTATTTAAATAAAAAGTTGGTTTTTAAATAGTAACCGAGTGTTTTCACTATTCATCAAAAATTGAAAGTTTTCAGAAAAATACCAAAAATTCACCCTAGGCTAATTTCGATATTCTGAATCCAAAAATGAAGTCCATTTTGAAAGATAAAATTTATAAAATTTCAAAAAGTGGGTATTACTATTCATAACTGCTAGTTTATATAATATTTTAATAATATATCGTTGTTTAGTGAAACTCGGTATTGCGTACAACACACGCTATTGAGGAAGGTCACGATTACGTGAAATGCAAGCCAAGTCAGGATTTCATGTAGTGAAAGATTTCTTTGTTGTTGCATATAACATAATCCAACCATATTTTATTTACACATTGAATATATATATATACACACTCAATGTTGCGTAGAATAACTTTTATCAAACGAACATAAAATTGTGTGTAACATGATCCAAGAATAGTGTTTCATATACTGCAAGCTAATACGATGTTGCGTATAGTGAACGATAATCTTGGTGTAGCATACAACACAAGACATCAAATAAATTAAAATGAATAATTATCATAAAATCTTGGGGTGTTACATTCTACCCCCCTTAAAATGAATTTTGCCCTCGAAATTCTTCATGGTTATAAATGGTTTTCTACTTGAAAGTTTCTTTAATATAAACCCACATCGTAAAAATGAATACCAAAACTTAACTTTAAAAACTAAAGTATGAAACGTAATGGTTACCCAAATTAACTAATCATTGGGTTTCCACATAGGAGAATATAGGAGAAAATATGAATATGGAAGAGAAATATAACCATCATGTTCTGATAGAGAGTGGTAGAGAACATGTCTATGAAAAACCCAGCAATCACAAAGCCATAAATTTTTAATGATCTAAGCTACCATCTGATTCATCAGATATAAGGGTACCAGAAAAAAGTTTTTAGTTCTCAAGATCATTTCCCTAATGTTGAAATATTGTTGAATTAAAAGAAATACTTACTTGATTTTGGTACAATCTCACCATTATTTGTGCCTTGAACAATTTCCACTTCATCTCTTAAAGAAATTAAGTTGAATTTGTCATTCGTGAAGTGTTAGCAGATCATGAAATAGAATGATAGGTTATTCCATCTGTTTCTATCGCAAAAAGTTTAGCACAATTTATTAAATAGAAATAAGTCCATATATGCTGAGATTAATCATATATGGTTGCTAAAATGGACTTATAATTCGTCTATCATAGCACTTAATAAAATAAAACTAGTTTCTACTAACCAGGGACTTCATGTAGGCCAGTGGTATGC
This sequence comes from Viscum album, assembly GCA_963277665.1. Classification (NCBI taxonomy): domain Eukaryota; kingdom Viridiplantae; phylum Streptophyta; class Magnoliopsida; order Santalales; family Viscaceae; genus Viscum; species Viscum album. Next base: position 1,126,885,465 of record OY728121.1, read on the forward strand.
GATAAAGGCATGTCGGACTTTGGTTGTGGGTTCGATTCCCCATCCTTGTCCAACGCGACGGGTAGTCGCCCATCCTACGAGTTGTCCTTTTTCTAAAACTATACTATTATAACATAAAAAAAAGTTCTAGCCTTAAAAAAATACCATCTTATGTCTAAATTAATTGATTCCAATCTTTAGGTTTATCCAAAATACTTCTGTCCAATCTGATAGTATAAATAAATGATTACTAGAAAGGTCATCTACTAAGAATTGAATACAATCATTTATTTCCCGTATACCATAAGATATATATATCTTGTTGGTCACATTCCAAACATGTGAATTCCTTAATCATGTATTCTCTTGAAACATGAGTACCCATTAAACCTTAGTGAAAACATGAATTTTGTCAAAAGTTAACTCTTTCCACATAGCAAAATCCCAAAATTCTATATACTCAAACTATGATATCACTTTGTCCTTATACCAGTCATGAGCTCATTAATACTATCAAACATCCCATTATATCCTTATCCTTTCATTATGCACATATCATCTACCTTCCAAAAATATTTGAATAACCTTTCATGGTTACCGGTACCATTCAACATATACTTTCAAATACTTTAAGAAAAACAATAGTGTAACCATCCTTAGATGTTTCTTTATTCCATAGTACCATTAAATTACCTATACGACATAACTCTTGGTAAACATAAAATCATTCCACTACCTTTCTAAACCATTGACCGAGCTTCCTCATTTTATTCCTCAACACTTCATTCATCTCATATATCATTTGTAGTCTCTTCATAACCATCATCATAAATACTACCCATACGACCATACTAATTCTCTTCATGAAATTTTCCCTTAGGGCATTGGTTTTCATAATGCCCGTAAATTCCACATTTAAAACATTTAACTATTGCTGATGTCTTAGAAATATCATTATCCTTGTCCATCGTGTTAACAGATCCTTTTCCTTTGTAATTACGGGATTTGTGTCCTTCTTTTCCACACCCAAAGTATCTTCCAGTTCCTTTGAAACATTCTCCCCGATGCCTCTTAACACATGATTTAAATGATTGAAATTGAACTTTCTTTCCTCTATGATCATCATGAAACTCCATATTTCTCTTATTAGCTGAGTCAGGAAACTTACCAAAGTTGAGATTATTGATCATATTATGAGATTGTTAATTAGGCATAATAATGATGTTTGGAATTCCAAATCTCGTTTCATTTGGTTGCTCATGAAGAATATCATTCTATTGTCCATCATATCCTCCATTATCGTGAATCTTCTTGTTTCCAGCCATTTTCTAAAACCCAAAAAGAATAGTGTGAGAGGCACAAATCATACTAGGAAAACAACATAATCAAGGGGAGTGCTTTCAATCTATAACATCTTAGGTTTAATCCTAGGTTATTCATGATCTTTATCATAATTCTAGGACCGTAACCTATACTTATACACAACCTTAGTAACATCCCTAGACATACCTTAGAAATATCTCTAGGGATCTCACTAAAGTTTTCGCATCCTAGCTTCCAAAGGTTAACTAAACCTTTCCTCTGATACCAAATGTAGATAACCAAATCCTGACATACATGGACATTACATTACTTTTGTGGAATACTTAATACATAACAAAAACAAACACACAAGGACCGTTATAGTTTAGTTTCTTTGGAAACTCAGAACATAATCTTCTAATCATGGTGAAAGATCTTCAACATCTCCCATAAAGATCTTCCCCTTTTATCTTCTTAAATAAAACCTTTATTTATATTCTAGGGAAAAGAAAACATATAAAGGCTGAGCTCAATTGATCAGTAAGGGTAAGTATGGAGAAAATAAAACAAACCATATACATTTAAACTTAAAAACATGAACATAATATTTAAACATAAAAATCTTGAGCAATGACATAAAACATGGCAGTACATAAGGAATGGATCATAATGGAACATCAATAATGGTAAAATAGCATGGGAATAAAACATCTAATTGTGGAAAACCATTAATAACTTGATATTATTTCCATAGTATCCAAGGCATTGCTTCCAAGACCATCTTAGTGGACAAAGTCCCTTACTGAACCGAGTTCACTCATCATTTAAGTCATGTATCACTGAACCGGATTAACTTGTCATTACAACCATGTCTATCTCATGAGATATAAATCTTTACCCAATGTATTGGATGGAGATATATTTCCCACCCATCTCGTAATGAAATCATTCTTACTTGTGCCACAACATAAACATAAATCATTCATCATAACCCAAAGAATAAAAATGGGTTTCATAAACATAATCCCATCATAACATAATCCACAAAAAAATGGATATCATAAAATCATAAGAAAATTTAAACCATATAAATCAAGGATACATTATACTTGAAACATACCCATATGAAATATGCCATCTTATATGGAAAATGGTTTTGATAAAACACTTGAAATGAATTCTTGAGGAAAATATCGTTTCTTCTTCAAAATCAATTTCTTTTCACAAAATTCCAAGAAATTCTAAAAGAAAATGATTTTTTTGAAAATATTAAATAAATATTGTAGAGTATGCTTCATGAAAATAAGGTGTTATGAAACTGTAAAAATCCATTCATACCGTATAAGTTAAAAAAACATTCTTCTCGTACTTTTGCCGGAAAAGTCAAAAAGTACCTCGTATGGTAAAAAAAAGAAAGAATCCTGACATACCATGTAGTAAAAGTCAAAAATGGGTAAAAAGGACTTTAAAAATACATGAAACCATTTTTATAAAATAGGGACATGGATGATAAATATAACCTCAGTAAATACTTACGAATAAACAATCTCGGATAAAAACGAGATTGGAAAAGTTATCCCTTACCTTATGTCTGATATGATTCGTACGTATACGAAACTCCTATATAATGATTTAAATAATGTCATTGGCTTATTACAGAATCATATTCATTGTTATGATATCATATATGGTTCAATTATGACTCTATATTACCCGTTCTTTTTTAAATTCAATGATAAATCAGCATTTTAGGTAAAATCGTTTTATTTATCGTACGTATTTGGACTTGTTGTTCTTGATATTATTATTACATATATCATGATTTACATACATTGAGAATGTAAATCATTATTTATATATCATATATATTCAGTATATATATATATAATAGATAGATAAATGAAATGAAATACACCGTTCATGGAGACGGTTGGCCGTACGTACGCATGAACCTTGTTTTCCTTTCCTTATTGACTTGAATGTAAGTAAGTGGATGACATATATATATATATACATAAATACAGTAGCTATATCATGTCATATATTTCATTATTATTCATTATTTATACTTTATAATCATTCTTTAATGGTTAACATCAAGAATGAATCTCATCGCGTAGTGGAGACGATAATACGTACGTACGCACGAGTGATGATATCGTTCCCATAATTATGGAATTGAATTTGAGAGGATGTTATAATATCTAATAATCAGTATGATGTTATAATAACTATATATATAGTTATTCTTTACACCATTATACCTACCCAAGTAAGGTGGTGGTGGAAAAACAGATTACACCACGACGTGGAGACGATATTCTGTACGTACGCGTGCACGGTGATTTCGATTTCCGTAGGATGGATAGAAGGTGAAATGAGGTTGTTTCATATTTATAATGATATATTAGTATATTAGTGATACTGATGTTATCACTTTATAATGAAACAACTAAATAAGAATAATTTGAAGAAGAAATAAAACTTGAAAGAATCGGTAGAAGAGATTACCTCTTCTTCGACGAACCTCTTTTAAGTTTCCTCTTAAGGCACTAGAGTTGGTATTTTGAGGGTTCCAGAACCTCTATAATGTTTCTAGTGAAGTTGAGAAGGTAAATGGGCAGGGTTTTTCCGAGGATGAAAGCTCAAAATTGTGTAAAGAGAAGAGGGAGGAGGTGCCCTTTTATAAGGGAGGAGAGGTGCACCTTAGGAAAAACCTAAAATATTATTTTATAATAAAGACATATTCAGTTTACAATAGATCCAAATTGATTTATTTAGAAGCTAAAATGGGTATGGGTCTAAATCCTCTTAACAAATAGGTTTTATACAAGTTTAGGTTACTATTTTAACCATATAATTTATATTTTACTCTAAGTTAAATAATTTAACTTTTACGATGTCTTCTTGTTTTCTTACACTATATGGTTAATAAACGTACTATAACAAGCCAAACGAACCCCAAGTTGTTAGATATTAATATATAAAACATTATCTAAGTCATTTGGCCGAACCTAAGATTTTTATGAGTAGAATAACAATTAATAATATAATATTTGTTTTAAACACTATTTTATGTCAATTTTGACACTATTTGGTAATTGATTTTTCTGAAAATCATAACAGCATGATTAGTTTGAAAAGAGTTATTTTAATAAATAATAACATGTCATATTAACCTAAAAAATTATTTTAATTTATAAAAAGTCTCAAATTACATTTATTTTTGTATTTATAACATCAATTATGTTAATATTTCATTAATAAGGTAATTACTGTATCATCATTGTGTCATAAATAAATTAACTTATTTAATGTCTAAAAATTATAAATAAGATACCATTATGTAGGAAATATTTTTAGCTTTCTAATGAATATTTATAGTTGAATTTATCGTCTGTATAACCCTATATTAAATTTTTTTTATTTATTAAACTTTGATTTTAACTCATTTAACTCTTCTTTAAATAAAATAATAATAAGTGTCCTAATCAAATACAAGTGGACCTAAAGGGTAATATTTTATTCCTAAGGTTGTTTATGGTTTAATTACATTTATCCAATAGAATTAGGACATGTGTTAGGGTAATAATAATATCATTTTTACCCTTAATTACCCTATTTACTTTTAACCGTGGTAAATAAAAGTAAATAGTTACTATTCACCAAAATTTATTTCTCTCTTATTGAACCACATTTTAATCCTTGATATTAACCGTGTCTCTCGGATTTTCAAAATTCCACTCACAGAAGTGGTAAAATTATGTTCTATGTAAATTTTCAAATTCTCCTAGGAGGTGGGTAAAAGACGGTGAAAAGCTCAATAAAATTTTTATATATCTAAAATTATTATAAAATGACTCCAATTAATTAAATTTAACTTATTTAAGTATTAGGTATCAATTTTGACCTAAAATAAATTTAAATAAAATAAATAATTATTTAAATAAAAATTCGGTTTTTAAATAGTAACCCAGTGTTTTCACTATTCATCAAAAATTGAAAGTTTTCAGAAAAATACAAAAAATTCACTCGAGGCTAATTTCAATATTCCCAATCCAAAAATGAAGTCCATTTTGAAATATAAAATTTATAAAATTTCAAAAAGTGGGTATTATTATTCATAACGGCTAGTTTATATAATATTTTAATAACATATCATTGTTTAGTGGAACTCGGTATTGTGTACAGCACACGCTATCGTGGAAAGTCGTGATTACGTGTAATGCAAGCCAAGTCAGGATTGCATGTAATGAAAGATTCCTTTGTTTTTGTGTATAACATAATCCAACCATATTTCATTTATAAATTGAATATATATATATATATACACACACACACTCAATGTTGCGTAGAATAACTTCTATCAAATGAAATAAAATTACGTGTAACACGATCCAAGAATAGTGTTGCATATACTGCAAGCTAATACGGTGTTGCGTATAGTGAAAGATAATCTTGGGGTAGCATAAAACACAATACATCAAATAAGTTAAAAATAATACTTTTCATAAAATCTCGGGGTGTTACACACAACTTACATAATTCCATCATAGGGCTCAAATCGGCAAGACAGCGTTTCCTAATTGATTATTTAGACCAAGTCCAGTCCAAGTCTAGATGGCCAGACCCATTTATCATTCCTCTCCCTTACTAAGCATAATGAGAAAATATACCTTTTCAGATCTGCTACCATACACTAAATGAGTATTGGGGAACATACCAAGGTTTGGAAGCCAATCTACCATGTTCCTTAAAATGAACAAGATGTATGCAGTCCCCAAAGACTTACAATTGAATGTCTCCGAGATTTTGTACAGCATGACATTTTACCCAGAAATAACCTTGAAAATCACAGTAATATTCATCATAGTCAGCCATGAAATAATGCATGTGGATGTGACCACGAACCCACTAGAAAATTCTTCTCTATCTAATGTTCACCTTTTCAAGAACATACGCACACCGACACTTCAAACCCTCCAGGAGAGACTGGTCGACAACTTTGATAAGATCAAAAGTCATATCCACATTCATGATCACTGATCCAGTGTATATTGTTAGTTGGTAATAAATACGTGGACTCATAGTTGACCAATAATGAATGGTGTCAAATAATTACTCTTAATAATGGGCTTGAGAAGGGTTAATGAATCCTTTATTTAGATGTTATCAATAACACCAATTTATTGACGCTTTCTCATTCTCATTGTTAGTAGTTATTATTTGACACCATTTTTTATTGGTCAACTACAAAACCACGTCTTGATTACCCAATAACAATTTACGTTGAATTAGTGAGCATGAATGTGGATATCGCTCTTGATCTTCTCAAAGTTTTCGACCAATATCTCATGGAGGGATTGAAGCGTCGACATGGGTATGTTCTTGAGAAGGTGAGAATTAGATAGAGAAGACTCTAGTGAGTTCATGGTCACATCCACACACATATTTCCGGACTGACTATGATGATTATTGTTGTAATTTTCATGGTTATTTTCAAGGAAAATGTCGTGTTGTACGACATCTCTGAGGCATTCAGTTGTAAGTATTTGGGGACTGTATGCATCATATTCATTTGAAAAAACATGGTATATTGTATTCCAAACCTTAGTATGTTCCTCAGTACTCATTTATTGTATGGTAGCCGATCTGTAATGGTATATTTTCTCATAATGCTTAGTAAGGGAGAAGAATGTTAAATGGGTCTCGCCATCCAGACTTGGACTAGGCTGGGTTCAAATAATCAATCACGCTAGGTTGGCTTGCGGATTTGATCCATATAACATAATTATGTAAGTTGTGTGACTTGATTTTAACGAGTTTACTTTAGTAATAAAACAGGTACTCCAACTTCATCCTACACATCCTCCTTGAATTACACAATAACTTCATCTATGTTATCACCAATCCGGTACTGAAAATTGGTGGTTACTTTTATGATGTATAAGAGATATATTTATTTTGAGTCCATTAAAGGCACAAAACAACTATTTTACTCTATATTTGTTTCGAGTATAACAACTTCAAATTCTTTTATAAATATATGGTTTACTCCCTATATATCAAAGAATTAAAAACTGGTCTGTAGAACACAATGGTGAGTTATTACTAGCACCTAAAATAACCATGCACCTATGGACACCATTCATGTGATTCAAAAAGGCGTCGTGTGAAGTAGTTTTACTATAAATCACTTGTTTGTTAATGAAAACCTTGTTTATTCCCCTCTCAATCATCCTAAAATATATGTGTGTGTGCGTGCGCGCACATGTGCGCTCATGAAAGATGATTTTTTAATTGGACAAGTCATTGTTATATATGTTGTTAGGGTAGCTATGTTGGGGAAGAATTACGTCTTCATTAACAAACATGTGATCCAGGGTAAAACTACTTTTAATGTCACCTACTGAATTTCATGTAAAGGCTCTGGTAATGCATGAAAAGTGAGGATGATGAACGAAAAGTGTTAGAATTATAAGATGATATTCCCAATTGATTAGACAATTTCTTGTAAGATAAGGTTGATGTGGATTATCGTGATCTGGTTGTGAAGGATTCTCACATTGTCAGTGCCCAAAACTGAGAGAAATATTGAGTTGTATTGTTATTTCATGGATTCTTATGATGACTATTATTGTGATTTTCAAGGTTATTTAAGAAACAATATCATGCAATTACATGAAATATCTGAGGCATTCAATGATAAGTCTTTTGGGACTGCATGCATCATAATAATTTCAAAAGAAATTGGTAGATTGAATTTTAAACCTTAGTATGTTCTCTCATACTATGTTAGACTGGGATCGGTCCAAATAATCAATCAAGACAGGTTAGGCTACATATTTGGGTCCTATAAGTGAATTATTTAATATGGGTAGCTTGATTTTAATTAGTTTTCTTTACTAATGAAACATGTACTTCATATTCATCCAATGCATCTGCCTGAAATACGCAGCCACTTCATCAGTGTTCTCACCAAGCTTGTACATGAAATTGGTCGTTATTTTTTTGATGTATATGAGTTCCTTTGCTTTTGAGTCTATAAAAGGAACGATTCAACTATTTTCTTCTGTATTTTTTTCGAGTGAAATCACTAAAAATTATTTTATAAATATATGGTTTTCTCCCCATCTATCGAAGAATAAGAAAAACAATCTGTGGAACTCATGGCTGAGTTATTCCTGGCACCTACAATTCCCATGCACCTCTGGAGACCATTCGTGCGATCCTGAAAGGTAAAGCACTGGGTAGTTTTACCATAAATCAACTGTTTGTCAATGAAAACTTTTTTTTTCCATAATCAGTCATCCTAAAATATGGACATATATGGGGGGCGGTGCCCCCCATCTAGGGTTGGGTTTATTTTCTGTCATCGCCCCTCTCAGCCCGGTTCTGTCCGGCCTCCAAGTTCTGTCTGGTAGATCCCTCCCTCATGACGCCTCCTACACTGGTGTCCGCTACCCGCTATGCAAATCAACCTCACCCTGGGTTGCGCCTCCCGTCACCCCTTCCAGCTATCCCTCCCTCCTGGCAGATCGAGCTCTCGATGGCTCCCACCCGATGGACTCCTCCCACAATGTCCCTCCCTATGACACCCAACAGATATGCGACAGGGTTTTAGAAAACATTAAGAAGAGAGGGGACAAAGATCACCCATCCATAAATGAATCATAATACATAATAGATCAAGAATAAGAAGAAAATAAGAACATGGTATGGAAACTTGAAATTTATACCACATAAAAGAGAACTTCAAAGGAAAAAGAAAGAAATTGAGAATTTTCTTACCTTGTAGAGTAACCCTTAGAACTTGATGGTTGGGACCTTGGGGGATTGAGAATACCTTGGGAAGAATACTATGAAGGTAAGGAGGCCAGATCTTTGTTGAGGGAGAATTGGGAATGAATTCAATGAAGGGAAGAGTTGGTATTTATAGGAAAAGTGAGGAATTATTTTAATAATTCTCAAGGGACACCTCATGAGTGGTATTTGACAAACCATGGGCTTGCCTATGGTATTTGCCCATGATATAAGCCACTTGGGACACCTAAAATCTTATTTAACTATACAAAAGTCGACCAGATTTATGAAATCATTATTATATAATTAATGATGTCATTAACACACCAAAACTAAAAAATGTATTTTTTACTATTCACCAAAAAATCAACTCTTTCAGAAAAATTCCCAAAATTCACCCTAACCATTTATCGACGTGTATATTTAAAAAATGAAGTCCATTTTTTGAAAATAATTTTCCAAATATTATTAATTTAATTTTTAAAGAAAATTATACTTAATTCAAAAATTAACAATTCTAATTCTATAACTACTTCTATATCACAATGAAAAATTAACCTAGATGCTATTATCTTAAAGCCTTAAAAAATAATAAAATTTACTATTCATTAGGGTCATATCAATATTTATATTACTATTCATAAGGGTATGTTACTATTCACCAAAAAAACAAGTTGGTTCCAATAGACTCCAAATAACATACTGAACACAATTGTAGATGACAGTTTCTTCAAATTCAAACCATAGAAGTGGAAAAGTTATGTTTTAAAGGATAGATAAAAATATATACTAAAATAAAAGTTCCATGAATTTCTATTTATTTTTATAAAAACTTGTGGTGTTACTACCCCCCCCCCCCCCCCCCCGCTCATGGCTATGCCTTCTCTACGCACCCATATTCCTGATTCTGTTTGTGAATCCCTACTGTACTTCCAACAACACCAAGCTGCATCACTTGTTCCCAGCACTGTCACCCTTCAATTTTCATGCCCAGCAGTTTCCAGCACTATCACTCTTCAATTTTCATGCCTAGAAATAACAAAACCAATGAAACCCTCTCCCTTATGAACCAATCCATTCAAGTAATCATAGAATAAATTTGGTTGTATTACAAAAAAATATAGGCACAAACTCCACCAATAGTAAAATCAATCTCAACCAACATAAGACACTTTTGGGGATGCTACGATACATTCATCAGGAAATGGAACCTCATAATGGATCTCATTGGCTATTATGGGTCATGAAGAAATTAGCATGGTAGTTGGAGTTCCAAAAACATGATGGGAGGATAATTCAGACTATGGGGACGACTACATCGAACCACCACGTGAATGATATAATCCTCAAATTAAACCAGATTTACCATCTTTCCGTGAAAACCTTTATGTGGATTATTTTTTGGATTGGATTGTAGATGTTGAAAAATACTTTAACTTTATGAATATACTGTAGAATCTTCGGATCAAGTATGTGGATTATAAGCTCTGTAGTGAAGCTTCTATATGGTGGGAACAAATGAAAAATTATTATCAATGAAAAGGCATGAATCCCATCCACTTTTGGAATTAAATGAAGGTTTCCTTGAACCTTGGGTTCCTTCCGAATGATTGTGATCAACTGTTATATTAGTGGTATCAAGATTGTCATAAGGTTCCCGGACCGTCCAACAGTACACTCAGGATTACCACAGACTATTGGATTGAAATAACCTTTAGGAGATGGTGGGTAAAAAAATCATGTTGTTTATTATTGGATCTCATACATAGTGATGTATATTGATCAACGAGTACACAAGAAATTGGTGGTTATAGGTACTTCATTACCTTTATTGATTACTTTAGTCGGTATGGTTATGTTTATGATGAAGCACAAGTATCAAACCGTTGAAATTTAATGAGTTTCATAACAAAGTCCAAAATCAAATGGGAGAGAATTAAGATTCTATAATCAAATCGAGGTGGTCAATCCTTAAGATAGAAATTCACAAATCATATAAGAAATTTTTTAATTGATCCACAATTCACTCCTCTTAGTGGACTATAATAAAATTATGTGTCTAAAAAATGGAATCGAACTCGGTTAAACATGGTCCAGCCGATGATGAGCCAATGTGACCTTCCTATCTCATTCTAGGGTTATGATCTAAAAACCACAATATTCTTACATAAGTGTGCTCCTTCTAAAGCTGTCATAAATCAACCACATGAGATATGAACTGAGAAGCATAAGAATATTTCTCCTATAATGATTAGGGGGTATCAAGCATGCATACAATGTTCAGATTCAGAAAAACATAACCATTAGTCTAAAAAGTGCTTATTTATTTGTTATCATAAGGAAGATGTGGGTTGTGACCTTTATAACCCTACAAAACACAAAGTGTTTGTGGTCTGATGTGGTGTTTTCCTTGAGAAGGAACACATTAATCTAGGAATCAGTGGCAGGAATGTTGAACTTTGAGAAGTTCAAGACCAATAAACAGGAAGTGTTCCTAAGATGGAAGTTGAGCCGGATGTGGAAGAACAATTGTCTCAAGATACACAAGAACCTCAATGGTCTGGTAGGATTCCTAACGACCCTGAGAGATATGGTTTTCTCATGGAAAATGATAATTAAGTAACATTCATAATAGATGAACCTACATCCTACCGCGATGTCATTGAGAAATCTGATTCTCAGAAATGGTTAAAATCCATGGAATCTGAGATGGACTCCATATATGCAAAATATGTTTGGAACATGATGGATTCACCTAAAGGGCTGAGACCCATAGGGTGCAAGTGTATTTTCCAAAATAAAACTGACATGGATGGTAGAATTTCTACCTATAAAACTTGTATGGTAGAAAATAGTTACAAAAAAAATCATGGAATTGACTATAAGGAGAGCTTTTCACCTACATCGATGATAACGTCCATTTAAATTTTGTTTGTCAAAGCATCTCATTTTGATTATGATATATATCAAATGGATGTCAAAATTTCTTTCCTTAACAAAAATCTAGTCAAGAATTTTTATATGACATAACGTGAAGGTTTTGATGTTTTGAACAAGACTGTCAGGGTATGAATGTTGCAACAGTCCATATATGGATTGAAGAAAGCTTCTTAGAGTCTGAATATTCTATTTGATGATGAAATCAAAGAGTTTGGTTTCAACAAGAATGCAAATTATTCACGTGTAAATAAGAAAATCAGTGGGAATACAATAGTGTTTCTGATCTTTTATGTAGATGACATACTACTTATCAGAAATGACATACCGTCTCTTTAGTTCCTGAAGATCTGGCTGGATAAGTGATTCTCGAGATGAAAGACATGGGTGAATCAAATTAAACTCTGAGTATGAAGTATTATAGAGATCGACTTAACAGTTTGTTTGGACTCATTTGGGACTCTTCTATTGGTAAAAGTGTTAATGTGATTTTGCACGGAGAACTCCAAGGAGCTTTTACCAGTATTTCATGGCACAAATCTTAGCATTATAAGTTGATACCAATCCAATCCTGGAAAGATTAAATGTATTTTTGTGAAGAAAATTCTCAAGTACTTAAAAAGAATTAAAGATATGTTTCTGGTCTTTGGATAAGAGGATGAGCTATGTGTAAAATGTTACACATATGCTAGTTTCCAATCCGAAGAAAATGATGAGATCTTAGTCGGGATTTTTGTTCTTTCTAAATGATGGAGATATTACTTCCAACCAAAACACTATAGTGGACTCGATAATAGAGGCCAAATACATCATTGTATCAGATGCTACAAATGATGTTGTTTAGATCAGATAGTTCTAGTCAGAACATGAGGATGTTCCAAGAATTCAAGGAGAAATCAAGCTCTATTATGACAAAAATAGACATATTGCTTAGGCCAAGGAACCTTAATCTCAAAAAAGGAACAAACACATCATTCCCAAATACCATTTCATATTTGTGATCATTGAGGGTTGATGTAAAGATTTTTTGGGTGGCTACAAAGGACAATATATTATATCTGTTGATGAATCCATTACTGTAATAACAACATGAGGGTTATGTTAGGTCTCAAGGTACTCGATACTTGAGAGATTGATTTTAATGGTTGTAAATGAATCACATTTTTATTATAAAGGTGATCTTTGTTTATTATTCATTCATGTGTGCTCCAAATTTAATTTACATGAACGATCAAATGATAAAATCCTTTCAATGTTTAAACTTTTAGATGTCTCTAATCGGTGATCATCACAAAGTATTATGGGTTGTGATGGTGTGTTAAGATTAGCATGAATAAAATCTTTTATTCATTTAAAAAGGATTAATATATAATACAAAGAGTGGATTGATGAAGTAATAAGTGTATAATTATTACTTGGACCGACCCACCAAAGTATTTCTCCTGGAATGTCATATAGTCATCGATATACTTATTGGTGTATTCTTATTATCAATCCCCATTACTTGAGGTTGGAAAGACACTTCACTTGAGAACTTTTATACTTTTGTACCTTTGTTACACAAGTCTGAAAATGATTTATCTAATCAAGGGGTGGAAAGATATTTTTTTGATCATGTCGTCGTTTAGAGCACAAATAATATGAGATCTGTCCACTTATATGATGAGTTAAGACATTCGACCCTTTATTCGATTACATTGAGGAAATGCATGATCATGTTTAGTTGGAAAACTTTTGGTGTGTTTGAATACTTAGATGAGAGACATGTGATGTGTTCATATGATAGATGAATGATCTGTTATATATTCATCGACTTGGTCAATATTTTTGAGAGAATCAAGAAAAGATAAGTTAAATTATACTAGATCGACATGCTCCATGCACAGTGGTCACTCTGTCATGGATTAAGGGATTACAAAGGCATACATAAGATGTATACGATACATCTAGTAGTGATCATGTTTTCATAGAGATATGAGTATGTTTTATTGAGATCATATCATATCCCTTAGTAGCTTGAGTAACACTGATGCCTTTCTAGAGGGATATCTTTGATTATATATATGAAATATATATTTCATATTTTTTGTAAATAATGCTAAAGCCTGTAGGGTAACAAAAATGGAGTGAATATGACCCACACTGGACTTCAGGGTACCTCAAAAGAATAATTACATTGGAAGAAACTGTTTGTTCCACATATTGGTTTTCTAATTCTTGGATAGATGGGTAGAAAACCATATATTTAAAAAATAATTTGTAGAGATTGTAATCGAAACAAAAAGAGAAAAAAATAGTTGAATCGTACCTTTTATGGAATCAAAAGCAAAGGAACTCCTATGCATAAAAATAACGACCAATTTCAAGTATAGTCTTGGTAAGAACACTGATGAAGTGGCTACGTATTGCAAGGAGGATTCATTGGATGAAGATGGAGTACCTATTTCATTAGTAAAGAAAACTCATTAAAATCAAACTACACATCTTACATAATTCACTTATAGGGCCCAAATTTGTACCCCAACCTAGTCTGATTGATTATTTGGACTCATTCCACTCTGAGAAAATACGGGGGAACATACCAAGGTTTAAAAGTCAATCTACCATTTTCCTTTGAAATGAACATGATGCATGCAGTCCCCAAAGACTTAGAATTTAATGCCTCAGAGATTTCATACAAGAGAATGACATTTTTTCTAAAATAACCTTGAAAATCACAAAAATAGCCATAGAAATAGTCACCATAGGTATCTATGAAATAACCTTGTCAACTCAATGTTAATCTCACTTTTGGGCACTGATATTTCCAGTACCCTTCACAACCAGATTAAGATAATCCGCATCAACCATATCTTACATGAAATTATCAAATCAATTGGGAATATCACCATAGAAGTATAGCACTTTTCGCTCATCACCCACAATTTCTATGCATCATCAGACCCTTTATGTGCAATCCAGAAAAGTGACATGCAAAGTAGTTTTACCCTGGATCACATTTTTTTCTAGTGAAGACTTAATTCTTCCCCAACTTAGTTATGCCAACAACCTATATAATTATGACTTGTTTCGTTAAAAAATCAACTTTCATGAGTGCGCACTCGCACACACATATATATTTGACGATGGTTAAGAGGGGAATAAACAAGGTGCTCATTAACAAACAAGTGATTTATGGTAAAACTATCCCATGAGTCGCCTTTTAGAATCACATGAATGGTCTCCATAGGTGCATGGTTAGCGTAGGTGCCAGGAATAACTCAACCTTGTGCTCCACAGATCAGTTGTCTTATTCTTTGATACATGGAGAGAAAAACATATATTTATAAAAGAATTTCCAGTGGTTATACTCGAAACAAATATAGGGGAAAATAGTTGTTTTGTACCTTTAATGGACTCAAAATAAATGGATCTCTTATACATCATAAGATTAACCACCAATTTCTAGAACATGATTGCTGACAAAACCGATAAAGTGATTGTGTATTGCAAGGAGGATGTGTATGATGATGTTGGAGCACCTGTTTTATTACTAAAAAACTCATTAAAATCAACTCACACAACTTACATAAGTCAATTATAGGGCTCAAATCGGAAAGCCAACCTGGCCTGATTGATTATTTGGAACCTTCCCAATCCAACTCTAAATGGCCATACCCCATTAACATTCCTTCCCTTTACTAAACATAATGAGAAAATATACCATTGAAGATCTACTACCATACCCTAAATGAGTACTGGGGAACATACCATGGTTTGGAAGCCAATCTACCATGTTCCTTCAAATGAACATGATGCATTCAGTCCTTAAAGACTTACAATTGAATGCATCAAAGATGTCGTACAACACGACATTGTCGTTAGAAATAACGTTGCAAATCACAACAATAGTCATTATAGTCATCCATGAAATAATACATGTGGATGTGACCCCAAACCCACTAGACAATGCTTCTCTATATAATGCTCACCTTCTTAAGAACATACGCACACCAACGCTTCAAGCCCTCCAGGAGAGACTGCCTAGAAACTTTGAGAAGATCAATAATCAAATCCACATTCATACTCACTGATGTAGTGTATATTTTTATTTCGTAATCAAGACATGGGATTTTAGTTGACCAATAATAAATGGTGTTAAATAATGACTCCAAATAATGGGCATGAGAAGATGTCAATAAATTGGCATTATAGATGACACCTAAATAAAGGAGTCTAAATCTTTGACTAAGAATTTTTGACTTGACCATTTTATTTTTTGACCTTTTATTATATTTCCTATTTAAATATGATATATCCTTATTGTAATTTAAGTGGACATATTTTGATGAAACAAAGAGTTTTTTATTGAGGTTTTGCTTTATTTTCTTTCTTCCCTTTTCTCCTCTTGCTACCAAAATATCTTTTTGATAGTCAAAAACCACCATTTGGTATTGAAGCCTGCAGGTCTATGCCCAAGTATCCAAGTTAAGGGAGCATGGCGAGTACCTCTCAAAAAGAGTTGAAGGAGAGCAGTAGTGTGCTGTTTCATTACCCAGTATTGACGTCGTCCAACTACCCCACATGGGCGACCACGATAAAGGTTTTTGAGAAGCAGATGTGACTATGAGCAACATAAACAATGACGATAATGGCTGGAATTGCAGGGGAAGATCCCATGTAGAATGGCTTGTACACAAGCAGAAAGACAAAGGGGAGTCATTAAAGTGCGGTATGATCAACCCCGGCTGCATGGCCAGGGAAGTGGTCACGACAAGGGAGGTCGTGGAAATACCAATATATCAAGCTATCAAGGTATCACCGACATCGACAGGGACATTACCAACAAAGATAAGGGTCACAATAAATGTTTTAATTGTGATAGAACTAGTCACTAAGCCTTTGAGTACAGGAATATGTGATGTGATGAAGCATACCTCACCCATGTTAAGGTAGCAGTTGAAAGACTCCACCCTGGTGGCCCCACCATCGTCGCTGTCGTCGGGGGCACGAATCCAAAGAGTGATCTTCGATGAAGGCTCCACTCCTGATCGAAGAATCGTGGTGTCATCCCGGAGGGGCTTGCCCTGGAACGTGAGGTACAGAGATGCGAGGAAAAAGGATAGGGCGAGGGCACGGGATTGAGGATTATGTTTGGGGTATTGAACAAAGATCTATAGGCGATCATCGCAGGAATGCATCAAGAATTCTAGTGTTTTTAATCTACAGTTGATGGAGGCCTTGGGGAGAATGATAATAAATTGGGAGATTCCAAATTATTCACTTTATTTGGTTAAGAAAAATTAGATGATATAAAAATAAACCATTCATTTCCTTTTACTAAATTCTTTATCTGAATTAAATAGAATAAAATTATAACCGTTAATTTAATTTATTTTATTTTTTGATTTGAATGGATGGGTTTTTTTACTAATTAATTTACCAAAAATACATATAATATCTATATTTCTCTCTACTTTTAGTATAATAGGATTCTATTTATGGATGTGAAAAAATTAGTATTAATACAACATTATAAAAATCAAACAACGCTGACGAGGAAATTAGAACCTAACATGTGGATTCCTCACTCAATTATAAGAAGTTGGTTTTTTTTACTAAACAGCTTGATTGAAGTTCAGTTGGTGGAGAAAGGTTTTGAGATCACTTTTGGGACCCAAAATATAATAAGGGTGTGTCTATTGGCATAGATTGCTTAGTCGTTCAAAGGTCACCAATTTAACTTTGGATTCAAGGCCATCAAATTCAGGGTTATCGGACCCAAGAACTTTTGTGGAGCAGATTAAACAAAGACATTATAATTTTTTTGTGGCTCAATTATTTTGTAAGAAAACTTTGTAAACTGAAAGAAGTCAGTATAATATTTCCTATCAAGAGATAAAAGACGTCTAACAGGAGTTTGCACAAATTGTATTCACTTTTTTGTTATTAGTGATTTTCATAGACCCATGGAAGTGGATATGGAAATGATGTAGGTTCTCACACCAAACCTTGTAAATATCATATGCTTTACTTGATTTACTACTTTTTCATGGATGAGTATTTACTAAAATATGATAAGGATATTATCTTTAACAGGCTTCAGGGGTTAAGATTTAAAAGTATTGAAACTTATAAAAAGTGAACAAATGATTCAACCCCCTCCCCCTTTTCAGTTGTTATTTGATCTTTTGAATCTTCAATTGGTATCAAAGGAAAGGTCCTCTTGTTGAATCTTTATCATAAATAATCTCAATTATATCAACACTAGAAAAATTACTACATTTGATAAAAAAAAGTTATTATGGACGGATAAATATGATGATTCATTATCACCTATCTCTTGGCCTATAAGTTGTTGATACTGCTAAAATAGATTTTCCACCTACTGAGAAATATGTCCTGATGACTTTTGGTGATAAGAGAAATATAGAAATTGATAGAAAATCTAGAAATGTTATCCTTATGTCCCGGAAATGTTTAATTTTAAAACTTCCTTTTTAGAATATAAGGATGATTTATCTCTTGATGAAATCTAGGTATGTAACATACATTCATAAGGACACATTGACCACCATTCTTGTACAAGAACACGCCCGATCTTATCCCCATGATCTGCACCATAGAGGCATCTCCGAATTTCACATTCTTGGTGATGTTCTCATATAACTCATATAACATTACTCGGTGGCTGGTCATGTGATTACTTGTGCCACTGTCCAGGTACCATACATTTGTACGTATAGGTTCCTCCTTGGTGTCATGAAACTCTGACACCACCTCGCCAAAACCATGGGTGAGGTACGCTTCTTCATCAAATCACTTAATTCTGTAATTAAAAGTGTAGTGACTCATTCTGCCACAATTAAAACATTTAATGTGACCCTTATCTTTGTTGGTAATGTCCCTACCGCTACCGCTGAGACCTTCCTGGCTTGACATGTTGTTATATCCACGACCTCCCTTGTCATGACATATTCCCCTACCATGCCAACCGAGGTTGCTCGTACCACACTTTGATGAATCCCCATCATCTTTCCGATTGTGTGTAAGTCATTCTGCATGTGATCTTCCCCTGAAACACCAACCAATATCATCATTATTGATGTTGTTGCAGAGTGACAACTGCTCCTCAAAAGCATTTATCTTGGTCAACCATATGGAGTAGTTGGGTTGACATCAATACTGGGTAATGGAACAAAGCACCGCTTCTCTCCTTCACCACATTATGAGAGGTACTCACCATGTTCTCCTACCCTGGATACTTGGGCATACAACCTGCCGGCTTCGATACCAAATGTTAGTTTATTACTTTCAAAAAAACATTTTTGTAGTAGGAGAAAAGGGAGGAAATAAAATGGAGTAAAAGTGCACTAAAAAAATATTTGTTTCATCAAAATATGTTCACTTCAATTACAATGAGAATAGATAATGTTTAAAAAATAAATATAATCAAAGGTCAAACCAAAAATAGGGTCAAGTAAAAAATTATCAGTAAAAGATTTAGACTCCTTTATTTAGATGTGATCAATAACCACAATTTATTGACACATTCTCATGCCCATTATTAAGAGCAATAATTTTACACCATTTATTATTCGTCAACTACAATCCCATATCTTGATTACCAAATAACTATATACATCGGATCAGTGATCATGAATGTGGATACGGCTCTTGATCTTTTCAAAGTTGTCAGCCAGTCTCTCCCGAAGTTCTTGAAGCATCAGTGTGCGTATGTTCTTGAGAAGGTCAGCATTAGATAGATAATAATTCTCTAGTGGGTTCATGTTCACATCCACATGAATTATTTCATGACTGACTATGATGATTATTGTTGTGATTTTCAAGGTTATTTCTGAGGAAAATGTCGTGTTGTATGACATCTCTAAGGCATTCAATTGTATGTCTTTGGGGATTGCATACATAAAGTTTATTTGAAGGACCATGGTAGATTGGCTTCCAAACCTTGGTATGTTGACAAATACACATTTACTGTATAGTAACAGATCTACAATGGTATATTTTCTCATTATGCTTATTAAGGTAGAAGAATGTTAAGTGGGTCTGGTCATCCATACTTGGAATGGTTGGGTCTAAATAATCAATCAGGCCACGTTGTCTTATCGATTGGAGCACTATGATGGAATTATCTAAGTTGTGTGGCTTGATTTTAATGAGTTTTCTTTAGTAATAAAATAGGTACCCCAACTTTATCCTACACATATAAATTGCAATACGCAATCACTTCATCGATGTTGTCACGAATCTTGTACTGGAAATTGGTGGTTACTTTTATGATTTATAAGAGATCTATTTCTTGTGAGTCCATTAGAGGTAAAAAACAACAATTTTCCTCTGTATTTGTTTTGAGTATAACCAGTGCAAATGCTTTTATAAATATATGGTTTTCTCTCCATGTTTTAAAGAATAAGAAAGCCGATTTGTGTAGCACAAGGCTGAGTTATTCCTAGAACCTAAACTAACCATGCACCTCTGGAGACCATTCATGTGATTCTAAAATGCAGCACATGTGGTAGTTTTAACATAAATCACTTGTTTGTTAATTATCACCTTATTTATTCCCCTCTCAGTCATCCTCAAATATATGTTTGTGCGTGTGTTCACTCATGAAAGATGATTTTTAATGCAATAATTCATAGTTATATAGGTTTTTGGGATAACTATGTTGGGGAAGAATTAAGTCTTCATTAGAAAACATGTGATCTAGGGTAAAACTACTCTACATGAAACCTTTCTAAATTTCATGTAAAGGCTCTGGTGATGCATGTAAAGTGTGGGTGATGAGTGAAAAGTGCTAGAATTCTAAGGTGATATTCCCAATTGATTGGATAATTTCATATAAGATAGGGTTGATGTGGATTATCATTACCTTTCTAGAAATTTCAATGACAAAAAGTGAGCAACATTGAGTTGTAAGGTTATTTCAGGGATGCTTATGGTGAATATTGTTGTGACTACTATTGTGACTATTATTGTGATTTATGAGGTTATTTAAAAATAATATCATGCTCTTGTATGAAGTCTCTGAGGCATTCACTGCTAAATCTTTGAGGACTGCATGCATCGTGTTCATTTCAAAAGAAAACTATAGATTGACTTTTAAACTTTGGTATGTTCCCCCGTACTGTCTCAGACTTGGATGGGTCTAAATAATCAATCAGGTCAGGTTTGGATACAGATTTGGGCCCAATAAGTGAATTATATAATATATGTAGCTTGATTTTAATGAGTTTTCTTTACAAATGAAATGTGTACTTCATCTTCATCCGATGAATCCTCCTTGCAATACATGTTCACTTAATCAATGTTCTCACCAAAATTTTACTTGAAATTGGTTTTTATTTTTATGATGTATAGGAATTCCTTTGCTTTGGAGTCCATAAAAAGTATGATTCAGCTTTTTTCTTCTATATTTGTTTTGAGTACAATCACTAAAAATGATTTTATAAATATATGGTTTTCTCCCCATATATCAAAGAATAAGAAAACTAGTCTATGGAGCTCATGGCCGAGTTATTCCTGGCACCTACACTTAACATGGACCTCTAGAGACCTTTCTCATGATTCTGAAAGGTGAAGCAAGAGGTAGTCTGCGATAAATCAATTGTTTCTTAATGGAAACCGTGTTCTTTACATACTCAGTAATCCTCAAATATGTATATATGTGGGTGTGTTCACACACATGCTCATGAAGGATAATTTTTTAATGGAACAAACCATAATTTTATAGGTTGTTCAACATTGTTCGGGAAGAATTAGCACTTTATTAGAAAACACGTGGTTGTGGGTAAAACTACTTTGCATGTTACCTTTTTTAATTTCACCTAAAGGCTCTAACGATGCATTAAAAGTGTCGGTGATGAGAAAAAAGTGCATGAATTTTGAGTTGAGATTGCCAATTGATTGGATAATTTCTTGTCAGATAGGGTTGGGGTGGATTATCATGATCTTTTTGTAAAGGGTTCTAGCAATGTCGGTGCCTAAAAGTGTGAAAAACCTTGAGTAATAATATTATAAAAACATTTTGAAGTCTTATTCTGATAGAATATAGTAGAGATAAAGAGTATTTGAAAAGAATTACTAGAGGATGCTTCAAGAAAAAAATAGTGCTAACTACTTCAGTTGTACTAACAAAGTTCTGTTACAAGGACATGTGGTGGATTCTTCTCCTGGACCTAGGCTAAGAGCCTACCAACTGGAATCTCTAGAATGTCGTCCCCAGACTCTCTTCCCTATATCTATAAATCAACCCAAACAAACAAAAAAATAATTGACCAACTAACTAACAAACTGAAACCAAAATTACAAAGTTACCCCTAACTGTTATGAACCCCACCCCTCCATTGGTAAGTGTACATCACAGGGGGTCGGGATTGATTTCGCAATCGACTGTTGCCCTGCCCGCTGCAAGAAGATACCTCCCCTTGTACAGCTCTATCAATACCTCCTCCCTAAAAATTCACCTTGTCCCCAAGGTGAAAATTAGAAAACTGAACTTGTATTACCTTTGTGTCCTCGTAAGTAGCCTCATCTTCAAATCATTCATGCCATTTGATAATCCATTGTAGTGTTTTCCCCTAAATTATTTATGCTAAAACATCCCCTGGATAATATTCTTTTTCAAAAAAATTAGTAGGAATAATTTTTTTCTGCAGGTTGGGAACCTCTGGAAGCCTTCAATTTAGACAAATGAAATATTGGATGTAATCTTGTATTAGCTGGAAGTTTGAGCATCTAAGTAACTGAAGCAACACATCCATCCACTTCATAAGGTCCATAATACCTGGCATCAAGTTTAGGGTTAATTCTAGATATTGTCCCAAGCGTATTTGGTCTGATCTTAACCCATATCAAATCACCTAACTTTAAATTCCACCTCCCTACGATGTTGGTTGGCATATTTGTCCATAAGATATTGTGCACTCTGGAGGATTTATCAGAGTTTCTTTAAAGCCTCATCTCGGTCAACTAGTGCTGCAACAACTACCTCAACAGCTGCCTCACCTATAGCATACTGAAAAATATGTGGTGGTTTACGGCCATAGATAATCTAAAATGGTGTCTTCCCCATAGATGTATGAAAATAAGTGTTGTAATAATACTCAACCCAAGCAAACCACATTACCCATTGCTTAGGATGGTCCGATGAGAAACGCCTCAAATAAGTCTCTAAGCACCAATTCAAAACCTCTGTCTGACCATCAGACTGATGGTGATATGATGAACTCATCTTTAAAATAGTTCCTTGTAGCTTAAAGTGTTCCTTCCCAAATAAACTGGTAAACAATGGATCTCTATTGTCGATTATTGCTTTGGGTACACCATGTAGATGTACCACTTCCTTCATAAACACTTTGACAACCATCTTTGCAGTATATGGGTGCTGTAAAGGAATAAAGTGAGCATATTTTCTTAATCTGTCCACCACTACCAGAATTACCTCATAGTCATGTGATTTTGGAAGCCCAGACACGAAATTCATAAATATCTCTTCCCAAACCAAATCAAGTATTGTAAGAGGTTGTAACAGACCTTCTAGACTAAATATCTCATACTTATTTTTCTGGCATACATTGCAATCTTTGACATACTGATGTACTTTTAAAGTCATTCCAGCTCAAAACAATCTATTATCCAATCGTTTATATGTGTTTAGATAGCCCAAATATCCTCCTATAGGTGATGAATGATAATACTGCAGTAATTTTGGAATTAAAATCGATTTTTGGGACAATACTAATATGTTTTTGCAAAATAACAGACCATCCCGAAAAGTGTAGTCTCGCCTAGTTGCCCTGTTTTGTTTCAAGGTATAAATTATGTTTCTCATCCTTTAATCTTGAAAAATATCTTCCTTGAACAGATGTATATCTTCCCAACAAGGTTGAGAAATAGCCATAGCCATGTTTTCTCCATCTTCTTCCATTGAGAAAGCATCTACTACTTTATTCAGTTGTCCTGGTTTGTAAATAACCTCAAAATAATATCCAAACAGTTGTTCATTCCTACACTGTTGATCCATTGATATTATCCTCTGATTCAAAAATACTTTAGACTACGATGATCATTATAAACTTTAAATTCTCCCCCCACGAAGTACTACTTCCAATGCTGAATTTCCAGCACTAACTCCATAAGTTCTTTTTCGAAATCAGATTTGGCCAAATTTGCATCAGATAAATATTTTCTAAAATAAGCAAGTGGTCTCCCCTACTGTAATAACATATCCCCTAAAACAGAACCTGAAGCGTCACATTCCATTGCAAAGTATTTTGAAAAATCTGGAATTCGCAAAACAGGATCAGAAGTCATATAGTCCTTTAGCCTTTCAAAAGATCCTTGTGCTTCCGTGGAGCACTGGAACCCATCCTTCTTTGTCAACATCATCAAAGGCTTTTCTATTTTTCCATAATCTCTTAAATTTTTTTGGTAATAGCCAGTAAGGCTAAAAAATCCTCTAACTTCTTTCACATTTTGGGGCACCCTCAACAGTTTAACACCCTCAAGTTTCTTAGGGTCCATGGACACTCTACATTCTGAAATTATATGTCCCAAGTATTCTACTAATTTCTTCCCATGTGAGCACTTCTTTTCATCGGCAGTCAAAGAATTCTCCTTCATATACTGTAATACGGAACACAATTTTTCCAGGTGTTCTTCCCACTCTCCACTATAAATCAACATATCATCAAAGAATTCTAATACTCCTTGATACAAAAAAGGATGAAATATATCATTCATAGTAGTATGAAAGGTGGTCAGGGCATTCATTAAACTAAATGGAATTACTAAGTATTCGTAATGCCCCTCATGAGTATAGAAAGTTGTTTTATCTATCTTCCTCTTTCATTATGACTTGATGATATATAGATTTCAAGTCCATTTTTATAATGTATTTTTCCTCATGTAACTCATCCATAATCTCTTCAATCATTGCAATAGGAAAACTATCTGGTATCGTCAATTTATTCAGATCACGATAGTCTACACACATTCTCCAACTTCCATATTTTTTTTAGAACAATATTATTGGATTTGAATACGAACTGGTACTACGCCGAATGTACCCCTATGCAAAGAGCTCAAAATCTACTTTTCAACCTCATTTTTCATATGGTATGTGTACCTGTATGGCCAGATATTGACCGGATCTACCCCCTCTTTTATTCTAATAGAATGATTAGTTGGCCTCCTAGGTGGAAATCCAGATGATATCTCAAAAACTATTTTATATTGGAGCAAGATTACCTGCAACTACAACTATTGATCTGGTTCAAACTCTGCATCTTCCAGGCCCAAATTTCCCACACAAATCCACTGCAATCCTTTTACCACACATTTTTCCACTCCCAAATATTCTTGTAATGATCCAGGAAAAGTTTGTGCTTGACAGACCCCCTGTATCAAAATATTCTGCCCTTTCCATATAAATTCTAGTCATATTCTTCCAATTCATAGTAACATATCCTAGAGTTTCCAGCCATGATATTCCAATTACCAGATCTGGTACGGAGGTGTCAAAAATAGAAGCCTCAATTTCAAATTCTATTACTCCCAAATCCACTTTCAAGGATCTGCATATTCCATTAGAAATCACCTAATTCCCATCTCCCATTCTGATATTAAAAGGCTTAGTTTCTGAAACCCACACCGTAAGTGATTTCAATATCTGTTTTGAAATAAAATTGTGACTAACCCCACTATCCAACAGAATCATTAATGGCACCCCTCCTATATTTCCTGCCACTAAAAGACTTAGGATTACAAGCCTCTATCTCTTTATACCAGCTGACCATTGTCCCCAGCATCACCATTTCCAGCATATTTCCTATCATTTCTTCTTTCTCCACTATTTCATCACATTCGTCTTCTACCTCTTCCAGGGGATCCACACATTCCCAAACCATCAATTTGAATCCCTTTTCTGGACATCAATGCCCAGGGTTAAACATTTGTCCACAAGTATAACAAATCCCCTTAGCTTTCTTTTCTTCAATTTCTTCTCTTGACAAATTATGAACTCCTCTCCACCGTGGCTCAAAATTTCCCTTCCATTCCCTGTCTTTCCCTTCTGTAGAAGATAAAATTTTCACTAAATTTGAAGTCCAACCTCACCCAGATGCTCCAGAATTGAACCTCCTGTTGCGTGGCTCTAGCTACTTAATCATTCCATTGACAATAAGCTCCCTCTCTATTCTTCTAGTCAGTGTAAGCAGTTTTTCCTTATTAGGAGGTTCAAGTGTAATCACCGAGATTCCAATTTCTGGTCTTAATCCTCCTATGAAAAGGCTCATGTACCAGCGTTGAGTAAGATCTAGAATCTGCATGGCTATCTGCAAAAATTCATCGATATATTCCTCCACTATACCTGCCTGCTGAAGCCCCTTCAAGTAAATGACATGATCTTCTTCAGCATCACTACCATACCTACCGAGAAACACTTCTTTCAACTGTGTCCAGGATAGTTCAACACTGGTTGACTTTAAAGAGACAATCCAGTAATGAGATACTCCTTCCATACACAATTGTTCCATTATAACCTTCAACTCCTCCCATTTTTTGTGAATTAAGAAGTAGGTTTCTGCTCGAGTAATCCATGATAATGGATCTTCTCCCGAAAAAACCGGCATTTCTTCTAGTCTGGAAACTACACCAAAATCTTCCCTTCCTTAGATCTAATATTAACTCCCATTCATATTTTTTCCACTTCCTATCCTCCTTATTCCCCACTACATCTGAGTTTCTCTTTCCCCTTCCTCAGATAAACTCCCTTTCCTGTCCTCTAGAACCAGACTTTCAGTTTTTTCCTTTCTCGAGTCGTTCCATCACTGCGAGGAGCTCCCGTACATCTGATCGCAGCTCCAAAACTGAAGTTTCCAGTTCTGTTATAGTAAAATTCCTGGTTGTGACCGTTGATTCTACATTTTTCATCTGATTCTCCATTCTTGTGGCCATACAACGATTTCAGAAGGATTCAAACTAATGTTTTCAAGATCCTCTCTCTTCTAGTTTATCTCTCTAGAAACCTCTCTCTACACTCTCTCCAGAAAATCTCTCAATGAAAGAACCAATTGATATACTGTAGTAGAGAGAAATAGTATTTGAAAAGAATTACCAGAGGATGCTTCAAGAAAATAACACCTCTAACTACTTCAGTTGTACTAACAAAATTCTGTTACAAGTTCCTGTTGTGGATTCTTCTCCTGGAAGACTTCCCTCTCCCAAGCCTACACTAAGAGCCTACCAACTAGAATCTCTAGAATGTCAGCCCTAGACACCCTTCCCTCTATTTATAACCCATCCCAACGAAACAACAAAGTAACCAACCAACTAACTAACAAACAGAAATCCAAATTACAAAGTTACCCCTGACTGTTATGAACCCCACCCCTCCTTTGGTAAGTGTACAACACAGGGGGTCAAGATTGAATTCTCAATCGGCTGCTACCCTTCCTGGTGCAAGAAGATACCTCCCCTTGTATAGCTCTTATATTCCATGCATGTAAATTGTCTATCATCATCAAAGAGTTTTTTTCATTCAATTGGGACTATGATTCTAGGTTAAAGCATTTTGTTTATGATTGAGGGTTTTAAAAATATTTTAGGGAATAATTAGTAATGAAACATCATAAAATAAAATGAGATAAAATAGAACATGTGTCTGTTATGTTATTTGAGAGATGAAATTCTAATATTATTTAAAATTTATTATTAAATGAATCAAAATAAATAAATAAAATCCATAATTTTTAAAATTGGATCGATTATTGAATTGGAAAATATACTAGCTCATAAGATCATTCATTAATTGGTTTTATCATTGGTTCACTAGTTGCATTAAATCTAAATTAAAATATAAATAATGCAAACACATACACACATAAATATGCATATACTAATATTATATCTTTAAAATATCATAATTAATTTTAAATAAAATATAAGATATAACACATATAAATAATACAAATAAATAGGTAATAAATATTAAGAAACACAATAATATAGACAGTTAAAATAATTCATTTTTTTTAAAATTAGTGAAGTGTTATATATTAATTATTATAATATTATGAATTTTTTAATTTTATTATAAAAATATGTATAAATTGTAAACCTAATCAATTCACTAGCTTGACCATTATGTTTACTCATTTCACGTTGATTTGGATGGGCTCACATCGATTAAATTGTAGTATTTCTATTTGGGTCAAATAACTTATTGGTTCAATGATTCATCAGTCTAATTGGTTGATTGGTTCAGTTTGTTCTTTAATATTATGAAATAAGCTAACTTTTTTTCATCACTATTTTTAAAAAATACATCATATTTTTTATCCAATTTTAGATTCTTTTTATTTTATATTTGATGTAATGCCTTAGCAGCTAATACCTGCGGGCCCAACTCCATGTCTTTTATTATTTTGCTTAATGATCATTTTGTCCTTCAATTTAGGGTAGTTAAGGGAAAATTAGTCATTTTTTCTTTTAGGATTTAGGCCCTTAAACAGGATGTTAGTCATCCTTTGTAGGAAACTCTTTCCAGATTTATAACATTCTTCAGTGTTCTCGCCATATTTATTTTTTCTACCTAAGTTCCTTGTATAATCGCTCATATATCTCACTGCACCACATTCGTTGTTATCGGTGTGAGAAAGTTCCACAGTTGTCGCTATCCTATTGCACTCCATAACTCTGGTCATCTATCGCATATGTCGCTCAAAACCGATCACAATAGTCATAGGTGAGCTACTTTATGATCCACACACATATCGTAGGAAATCTATGACTATTTGATATTCAAACTACGATCTGCGCCAAGCACATCATGGGTGATCGCCTTCCAGTGACGAGTGGAGGAACCCTACTACCTCAGTCTTTTAATGTGTGATCCTCTTGTCATGGGATCTTCCTATGTGCAGCCTACCTAAGTGAAAAACACTTGTTTTTGGGGTCATAGAACAAAAATGAAAAAAAAGAAAAAATTCAAAGGAAAAAGAACGGAGACATGCGTGTGCCCGCCTCCTGCATGTTTCCATAAGTGAAATTAATTTAATGAATTATTCATTATATAATTTTTTGAAATTTATGGGCCTTAATTTATTTTATAAAATTGTTTTTAGAAGAATTAATTTGGTTATTTATATGTACAAAAAATGGTTGTTAGTAGATAAAAATAAAACACACATTTTCTAAACTCTGATGTTTAATATATATTTTGTTATTGGTAAAGAATGTCTTGGATATTTTTAAAAATGTCTCCAGGTCATTGTGCAGCTTGCATTCATCTCCGAAGAAGCTGTGATTGTCCTTGCATTTTTTGTCCCTATTTCCCTCCCAATGATAAACAATGATTTGATTGCATTCATTGAATCTTAGGTGATAGAAATTTTTGAAATACATTGAGGATAAAATTATAAACCATCAACTAATTCACCAGTCATATACCATTAAAGTTTTGTGTTTAGAAAATCTCGGTGCACTTTAGAGTTGAAGAGATAGAAAGTACGTACTATGAGGCACTGTGTCGAATCAAGGGTCCAGTATACATCTATTTCACCACCATCAAGTCACTGCTTCAGAACATCCATAGTGTAGACATTGAGATCACTGAATCCCAAGACCATCTAGCCATCCTATCGGTGTAACCCTCTCTCTCTGATCCCTCTACCTCCTTTCGCTTCCTACACCCACAGGTATTGTGAGCTGTTAGGGGGCAGATGCTGAACCCTGGAGCTGGCCATGCACTAAAGGTCATGCCATTTGTCTGTTCGTTAGGTGGAATTTCTTAAATCAATATAATAATACAAAATTTTTGAAAATGAAAATAGATAGGTGATAAATATGTGAATGGAATATCAGTGATGTTGATTTTATTTTCCTTGGAGAACCAAAAAATAACATTATAGTTGAAACTACACACAACATTTATGAAAGGGTTACAAGAAGTTGTTTAGAAACGTATGAAAAATACAATTTCCTTGAACACTCACCAGACTGCAAATTGGTTTTCCCCAATTGAAAATGCACGTCGAAGTGTTTTATAGGCAAAATTCATAAGGTGATAAAAATAAACAGAACAAGCTTGCATATAAATATGAGATTGGAGAATCCTAGAGCCAAAAAGATATATAAATAAATTTTATATTTGATAAATCTTGAGATAATATTCATCTAAAAGAAAACAACATAGAAAAATTGACATAAACAATATAAAAATGCAGTATAATTGACATATGTGGTCTAAACGAAGCATTATCTATTCATAATTTAAAATCAAATCGATTTCCAATAGGTGAACAGAACCAACATCAAAGTTTATAGAAGGAAATTATTGAAAAAAACCAAGAAACATATAACTCGTGATGAAGAAAAAGGTATAAAGCAATATTAGATTCAAATATGGAAAATCGGACACCTAAAAAGTAAACGACGACCTACCTTGCAGATCTGGACAAATCGAAACCCTCACTGCTCAGAACACAAATGATAAAACCTTGAACCACGGTCAGATCCCTTCATCAATGCTCAGACCACGCACATTGACAGCCAAATAAACCAGATCAATGATCCAACAATATATATAAATAAATTTTATATTTGATAAATCTTGAAATAAGATTCATCCGAAAGAAAACAACATAGAAAAATTGACAAGTGCTAACATCTTGAGATTTTCATATAAGCGTGCTGAGTACATTGTGTTTTGTAATGAATTAAGAACTAGGCTTGGTTGTGTCCTAATTAATAGGCAAGTGGTGATTTCCTTAGTGTTGTGTTTATTAAAATAGTTTTCTTTTTGTTCAAAACTAATTTTTTTTATTAATGTTTTTTTAAAAATAGGTTAGTGTTGATAAATTTAATAGTTAGAAAGTTGGGGAAGAAGTAAATTTTATAATTTTCATAATTTGAGAAGTTTTAAAACATTAACAATAAAGTTAGATGATGATTGTTTGATCTTAATGTCATTAAAATCATGAATATATCATGATTCATGCTTTGAATTAAAGAAGGGAAGTTGATGTGTTTCATACCTAGTGTATCAAACACAATCACATGAGAATAAATAGTTGTTGGAAGGATGTAAGTGTAAATTTGTTAAAAAGTATGATTTTTATAATCATATGATCCATTAGACAAACCATTAGATGAAGTTATTGGTAGAATTTCTGAGCTTGTGTAATTATTGATTTTACAAAAAATAAGAAGTTGTTTCCCTTACTCTATCCATCGTAAGAATCAGAAGAGAATAATTAGATAGTGAAAATCAATCATAGTAACTGTATAGACCTGATTAGACATGATAGAGATTATGAGCTTAAACATGTGGATTTTTTGATTCAAGGGATCTGATATAGATTATCAAACAATTTTTTTTCTTCAGAAATATGGAAGTGCTGTGGTTGCTGAGATCATTCTATTTTGAAAAATATAATATAAGTAGAAGATTTATCAAATGAGTTATAGATTTCAATTTATTATATGAACTATTGATGCCAATTTATCAGATGAACTATTTATTCTTATCCATCATATGATATTTTTTTACCAATTTATTGGATATATAATTTTTATGAATATATATAGTTGTTGCTACCAAGTTTCTATAGTTTTAAAAAATTAGGTAAAAAATTCATTAACTCAAGAAATTAGATCTTAAATCCTAAGAAAACACAAAGGGAGAGATTAGGTTTTTAATTATAGATAGTTATTTGGAAAGATAAAGAGTTAGATCTATTTGAGTTTCTACTAGTTAGATATAGAGTAGGGAACTGAAGTCATTTGAAGTTATAAAAATATAGTCATCCATTTTCAGCCAGCTTGGAGAAATAGACTATGAATATTATTTCTGGTTTTTTGAGGGAGTTTTTTATCTTAAATGAGTAAAGATAATTTAATAGAGGAAGAATCATTTTGATGTTGTGTAGTTTTAAAACTATGGTTAATGAATTCCCATTAGAAATTTTTCTAAAAATTTTGTTATGAAAAGAATTGAGTTTTCAGTAGATCATTATTAGTATGGTTGAGAATATTTCGTGTGGACCAAGAGGACCAATATGATGATTTGTTTTCTAAAAAATCATTTATGGACTGATGTTTTGTAATAAACTTTTTAAAGTACCAAATTTAGATGATTCCATGTTTTTTCATCCATGTGGTTTTGTATCATGTTTAAAAGTATGGAAATTTGATAAATGTTTAGAAGATTTAAAGAGATTCCAATTTAGTCTATAACACTTTTTAATAGTCAATAAGAGTATGAATTAAATTCAAATGAATATGAAATTAAGATTTCTAGAATTTGGGTGAGTCGGAAAATGAATTTTTTCCCTCCCTTACTTTTATTTGAGCACCTATAAATATAGGTGGATAATACATTTTTATTTGTCATTATTTAGAGAGATAAAAGGTTGAAATGATAAAAATATTTTTGTTAGAGGTTATTTTTTCCAATGAAAGTTATTTTCTTCTTAAATAAATTTTTCCAGAAAGAAAGTTCAGATAAGATGATCCAAAAGAGGTATGTTTATACCACCAGATAAAGGGAATTAATCTGAGTTTTTTTAGTAGAATTTTGAGAACATTAGTTTTGTTATAGAGGTAGACCAAAAAGTTTTGAAACAGGTGTAGGTTGAGAATAAGTGAATCAGGCTATGACTATAAAACTAATTTTATTGGATGAAGTACATCAGACATAGGAACATCAAAATAAGTTTCCAAATATACCATTTTTGGAGAAAAGTGTTTCAAATTTTATTAATTTTTTTATGGCACAGATTTTGTAATTATAATATGTAAACTGATGGGAGTAAATAATATTTTTCATATTATGAGAGAGAATATGTATAATGATATTTGACACAAGTTTTATTCACTTCTTCAAAAATACTAAATTTACATAGACAAACAGTGGTGGTTATGATAATGATGCAGATTCCCACACTGAGGATGGACCATTAAAATAATATGTTCCATGTTTACTTTTCTATTTCTCCATGAATTTCAATTTTCTAAAATTTATTATGAAGAAAACTCCAACAATTTGTTTGGGTTATGTTTCTTAAAGATGAAATTTACAAAAATACTATCATTGATTCAACCCCTTATCACTAATCCAATGATCCTTAGTAACTTAAAGTGGTATTAGAGTGAGGTCCCCAATATTGAACCCTTATTTTAGATAATGTTGATTATATAAATAGTAGAGCAATATTGACTTTTGATAAAAAATATTATTATGGAAGAAAAAATATAATGATTTCCTATCTTCTTTCACTTGTCTTCAAGGTTGTTTCTGCCACTACAGATGGGTTCCCACCAATTAAGAAAGAGTCACTTATGAAATTTGATAACTGGAGAAACATAAATGTTGATGGAAAGGACATAAATTCTATTCTTATGTCTCTGTAAGAAAAGTTTTATATGAATTTTATGGGTTTCAAAAGAATAAATATTATATGGGAAAATATTAAAAGTATTTTCAAAGGAAATACTAATGTGAAGGAAGAAAAGCCAAAAATCTTGCATATAAAATTTGATGAAATAACACTGGGAGATGAAGAAAAAATTGATGAGTACTTCACCAAAGTAAATGATTTTTTTTGTAATACCAAAGGATTCATATATGTGTCGGAAAATTATTAAATTATTAATATACTCAAGAGAAAATTTCTATTTAGGTTTGATTCTATAATATTTTATTTAATAGATATGGATGATTTATATCTTGATGAATTTCATATATTTATTTCTTTCTATGAAATGAAAAATCTCCACCATAAAAAAAATAAGACCAACGATTAATTGGATTTTGATGCAATGTGAAATATGAAAATTTATGATTCTAAAGATGTTGATCCTTAAGAATATGAGGATTATTAGTATGATGAGTTGAATGAATAAATCATGTCTCTTATCTCCAAGAAATATCAAAGTGGAATAGGAAATTATGGATGAAAACTTCCTCCCAAATGTATTGATTGAGGTAGAATCTTTTTTTTCTATAAATTGATCCAAAAAGAAAAATAGTGAAGTAGAAGATCATTATGAAAAAAAATCTGCGGATGGAGTTTAATAAATCTTCCAAGAAAGAAAGTATGTACACTGGTGCAAAGATGATTGTTTATAGAAGTATAATAATCATGTCATGTATGAAATTTGAATCTAACTTAGATGATATTAATTCATAAAATTATGAATTTTTTGAAATAATCATAACATTTTTTGTTAATGTTGATAAAAAGGAACATTCCTCAAATAGTGAAGAATAAGGAGGTGAATAATCTTTCAGATATTTTCAGCTCAGAAAAGAACATGTTACATGTATTGAGAAAAATAAAACTCTAAATAAAGATATTAGAGTGATGAATAATGATAGTGGAAAAGTTATTGAAGGAAGAAAATATGTTTCTAAAAAGAAAAAATAATATATCTATGAGATATTAGGATACAAATTCATAATTGTTAAATAGGGAATGATGTTTTAAGTCCTTAGTAATAATTTTTATTCTAGGGAATATAAAGATAATAAAATGCAATAAAAAATCCATGAGGCTGAAAGTACATTAAAAAAGTTGAATGAAAATTTTAGAAAGAATTTGGATGTAAAAGTAAAATAATATAATTATATGGAAAAAGATCATTCCATGAATCATTAGACCTCTCCTCCTTTTGAAAATAAAGTTTTATCTAATTATTATAATATAATAGGTGTTAATAAAATTATTGGGTAATATTGGGTTGAGAAGGCATGTGAAAAATATTTCACAACAAAAAAAGTTGAAATTAACCCCATAAGAAGGTTTCCAAATTCCCAAAAGAGACTAATTTTGAAAAATGTTATGAACCTCAATAATATTATTAAAGGGAAAGATCATAATTCTATAGAAAACCATGATTTATTTAGTCTATTGGTGTTGTTTAATTTATTGACACAAATATTACAATTGATGGAATAATTTTTCACTTCCAAGAAGAAAGTATGAAAAAAGGGGTAGCAATGGTGGAAACATAGTGAGTTAAATTACTAAAACACAAAAAATTGTAAAATTGAATTATCATGATGTTATAAATGTTCCAATGAAAAATGAATTTGAATGTCTGAAAGAAGTATGTGGAAGACTTTACCAAGTTGGAAACCATACAGAATAATATATCAAAATTATTATATGGAAATGTTCTCATGATAAAAATAAAAGGAAACTAAAAAGAATAAAGTTGAGGAAAAATAATTAGTTGTTGAGACAACCTTAAAATAAGAAAAAAGGACCAAACAATGGATTCTTAGTAGTGATTGTTATTTAGAAATGATAGGAGATTTGAAAATCTTTAAAGATGTTGAAAATGGATATGGGGGATTAGTTACCTTCCAGAATAATAGTTCCTTAAAAATAAAAGGAACTAGAACAACTGAAATTGAAGTAGAAAAGTTTTAATACAAGGATGTTCTATTTTTTATGGGTTTAAACATAAATTACACAGTGTGAGTATACTTTGTGATGATAAAAAACAAGGGATATTGGGAAAATATTCTTATATCATCAAAATTATGAAAGATGAAAAATTTTTAATTAAGGGAGAAAGAGTAAGTGGAAATCCCTTTTACATAGGAGAAAATTACAAATTCCATTACTTGAGTGATAAAGTTAAAAACAAGTTGTGGCATCACAAACATGGGAATCTTGGTTAGATGATAATGAAGAATATTTTAAATGTTTATTCCATTCAAAAAATTTCCATCATTGAATAGAAATAAATATTATGTTAGTATAACTTTTAAAAAAGGAATGATGGTTAGTAAAATACATAAGAAAGTATAAATTCATTCTACACAGCCTCGTGATCTTATTCAATAAAATTTATGCGGGATTATTAGAAATCAATAAAAAATGATATTTTTAATTTACCACTTTTATTGATTATTTCCTCTAGATGAGCAATATTATTTTTATGAAGCTTAAGTCAAAGGTAGTAGATATTTTAAAAGTATTTATAAGGGAAGTTGATAGAGAAATGAGAGATTATATAATGAAGTTTATAATTGATAATGTAAATGAATACACATGAAATTACTCGAATCATATTTGAAAATACATGAAATTAAACCATTGTACATTTACCATTACACCCATAAAAAATGGAGTTATAGAAAGGAAAAAAAAATTAGTGGAAATGGGAAGAAGCATGTTAGAATAATTTGTCATTCCACATTTTTAAAGATATAACAGATTAAAAGTATTGTACATGTAAAAAAGAAGTTTTTTATGGCGGTAATCAACAAGATATCCTATGAAATTTGGTATAAAAACAATTATTGAAATATTTCAAGGTTTTTGTAAGTCTATGTTCACTAAAAAAATATAGATATTGTAAAATTTGATTAAAATTTTGAGGATGGAACTTTAAAGGGTTATTCACCCAACATAAGAAGTTACACATTCTAGAATAAACTTATACCAAAGTTTGTCGATTTCTATAATGAAAAAGTTATTGAAAATAAATATTTATTAAAAAGGGATGTTAAAAATATTGAAGAAGAAAAATCAATGATTTCTAACAAAATTAAAAGTTAACCAAAACATTTATATAAAGATTTAGAAGAATCATGTTATGAGTAAAGTAAATTTCGAAAAGAAACTTTGAAATTTACTAGTTTATAGATTAAGGTTAAATTTTAAAATATACTTAGAAATAAAAAATTTATGATTCTGACTTGAAGAAGGTAGATATTATAAAATTAAACAAAGAAAAATTCAAAAATTGAAAAATAATCAGTTTCTGAAGTAGTAAATGTAACATCCTTAATTTTTAAAAACTAAAAACTATATTCAATGGCGTACAAGATACACCACATCAAACTTAAACAAAAAATATTTATTATTATTTAAAGGTTACCATTAAACTAGATTTTGGCATGGTGGGAACGAATAGTATTAACCGAATTAAGAAAATATGGCTTAAACATGTATATATAGTTATTTATTTAGAGGCCAATTAATTATAAATGAATGTAAAACTAGTTTTACAATAAAAGGAATTTTTTTTCTAAAAAACTATTTAAATATGAACAATTGTGTTTTATAATAATAAATATTAAAATCAACCTTTTTGGATTATATAAATTTAATATATCTATAATATATTAAATATAATTTTTAAAGTTAATATTATGTGATTTATAGACATGATATAAGAACAAATTCAGTTTTACAGATAAAAGAGGTATTTGTCTAAAAAGTCATATCTGTCGCCTTTTGATGGAGCATCAGATTTAAATATATTTTTTTGACACTTTTATAAATTATATTTGACCAAACAAACCTATTATTTTAAATTAGAGTATCAATATTTACTTTGGTTTATTTTTTTTGGTATTTTTCTGATAAGTATTATTTTTTGATGAATAATGAAAAATAGTGAATTTTATTTGAAAATTTTATTTTTAGATAATTTATTTATATAGATAAATTATGTTTTTAAATTTGTTTTAAAGAAAAATTATTTCAATTATATGTCAATAATGCTAATTCATGTCATTGTAATATCTTTTACACTGAAATCAGATATAAAAACATTTCATGCTTTTGAATATTTCACATTAAGAACCCGTTTTTTCATTTTGACTAATGGATTAACTTTAAATATAATTTTTCCAATTATGTTAATTGAAATTGGAAAAATGGATTCCATTTTTTGCATAAAAAGTTTCAAAATAGATTTTATGGTTAATTCCATTTTTATGTATAAAATAGATACAATGTTAGAAAAAGTTATTTACCGCAGTAGAGGTAAAAAATGAAACATGATTAAGTTAAAAGTGGTAAAAGATTAAAAAACCTAAAAATAGAACATTTAGAGGTTTTTTGGCTTGTTTCTAAACCCTATAATACCTACATAATATTAATATATATCCAAATATTATGAATTTAATGCCACCTCAAAATGGTTGACTTTAAATATAAAATATTCATTATTTAATCACTTAAACCCACCTCTCCTCAAGTATAAATACCACCCCTCACCACCCCATTTCAACCTTAAATTACTTCTAACTCCAAATATCTCTTACCAATACTCCCATACTCACTATAAAAATTACTATGTGATTATTATCTTACCAAAATATGAAATCCAAGGTCCTCAAGGGTCTCTAATGGATGTGATATTTAAGAGGTAATTTTCCCAAAGTACCTTTCTTAATTTTTTTTCTTTTTATACATTCTTCTCACCTCCATCATTCATAAATCAATGATAACTACAGAATAATGTATATAATTCAGTGTTTTGTTTATAATTAAATATATCATACCAATTTCATTTCTCATATCATTTTAGTCAATGAAATGAAATTATTGTCTACGTTATGTCACATAATTGCCTCTATGAATAATGTTTGTTTGTTTTTTCATTACTTCCTTCATGTATAGCGTTAAAAATTTTATGGGTAAATAATATTTTAATATTTTTATTATAACCTATTTAATATTATTTAACAAATATATAATCAAAATACTAAATAAAATGAAACTAGTTCAAGGTGTTCAGAAAACCGTCCAAAATAAACTAAATGTTTATCATTGACATTTCATCTAATGAATCATCCTCATGTAAGAAATAAAAATGATATATGGGAATATTTATACTTATAGAAGTAAATTAATACTATTTCATTCCACTTATATATATTTAATCTAACTTTTACAATAACATCCATAATTTTAAACAAATGAATAGATCACGAATATATGAAACAAACGAACCTAAAACTATGAAAATAATGAAATATTATTAATGAAAAATACATAAAATGATATAAAATAGTCATATAAGGTACTATAAATATGAATTTAGTTATGTAATGAGTTAATAACATTATTTAAACCATTATACAGGAGGGTTGAACACGTTTGAAGGAAATCGAACATGAGGTAAGGGTTTTTTTAACACAATTTCCATTATTTGGATTAAACTTCTACTTATTCATTATGTAGTGATAATATTTTGTGAGAAATTAGTTTTGGTTATATTAAATTTTGTTTCTACTTTTTTAGGTGAATACACATAATTGTTCTATTTGGTTAACAAAATGATCTTTTTAAGGGACACTATAACTAAAACATTATTTTAAATGTTTTAAAGATTTATTCTTCTAAATATTTCTCAATAATGTACATGTTTTCAAAATGGTTATATGGATTTATTTATATGGACATTAGTTTTTTAAACTGTTAATTTATTTAGAAAGTTTCAATGTGGTATGGGACACATTGATTGAAAAATATTTTGTTTTAATTGGGTTTTAAAAATGATTTTATTACTTCAACGACATGGAATGATTTTTTAACTTATAGAGCTTGAGAGATTTATACCACTTTTTATAAAAATTTATTACTTTAGTTTTTATTTATAAGTTATAATAAATCATTTAGAAGAAAATATTTTCACTATTGTGTGCCTTGTTTTTATATTTTAAAATGATTTTTAAAATAAAAGGGTATGTTGACATCCGAAAGTATTTTGCTTATGGGTTTAAAAGAGTTTTCAAGGGTTTCATTCATGACTTATTCCTTGGAAATTATAAAAAATGGTTTGATCTCCATTATAACTCATGGGTGTTCCCGATATAGCCTATACGAAGGGTTAATCCCCATTATAGCTCATGAAAGATGGGTTTTCCAAATATAAATTATATGAATGGGGTGCCCCATTATAAATCTCTAATGCATTGGGTACTCCGAAGGTGGAAGTCATCCATATGGTTATTCCAATTGTAAGTGTAAATGTAATAGTTATATGGTAATGATTTCCCAAGGAACCAATATGATTTTTATATACAAGCTAATGAGATTTTAAGAAAAGGGTTTTAAATGGTTTTCAGGATTTCACTAGACTAACTATTCTCTTTATTTATGTCCCTTACTAAGGTTTTTGTCCTCATCCAATGTTTTTAAAAAAAATTCTTTGGGATTAAAGTTTTCTAAGGAAAAATAAGATGTTGTGATGAAATTATTGAACATAGATCTTGAAAAAAGTTATGTTTTATTTTTAAAGGGTTCAACTTTTGGTGAAAAAATGGATAATGAGTATAAGTATCCACTTGTAATATATGGATCTACTAATTAATAGTTATTACTAATTCTATAAAACTATAGATATTAAAGATATTTGGTAATGAAAGAACATAAATTCTTGTAAACATTTACTATAATAAGTCATATTTAAGGTCGTGTTCTTATAGTTGGTATTAGAGAAGGGTTTGAAAAAAATTAGAGATTATGATGTTTTCTTAAGAGTTAGGTATTTCATAATGAGTTTATAATTTTATCATTTATCATAATTTTAATGTCTCATAAACCCCTTTTGAGGATTTATTTTATGAAATTTTGTGGTGACTAATGGTGTTTTTGGAGAAATTCTTTTTTGAGGTAATTATGGGTTATTAATTTTTGAGAATAAAAAATATAGTTATGAGATAAACATCGAGGTTAAGACATGTTATAGTTATTTTAAGGATTTTATAATATTTTTATAGTTTTATATGCATTATATAGTTTTTAAAAAAGGACAACCAATTTGAAGGGCGAAAACCCGTCGTTTCCGGCAAGGCCGGAAGTTTCGAAACCATAATTAAAGGGCAATAAGGCTGCATCTCCTACCACTAGCCTACATGAAGTCCCTATTAGTATGAATTTTTATTTTTAAAATGGTTTTATGGATTAATATTAATGATATTTTGGGGAAATACCTTTTATCAAATAGATAACCATAGGATTGGAAAATGGTTTGGTTATTAATTTATTAATTTTATTTTGGAAGACGTTCACTATTTTTGGAAACCTATATGATCAGGTTGAATAGAATACTATGTGATATAATTTTAAGTAAAAAATATATGATTTTATTGTGGACTTATGGTAATTCAAATTATTTTGGGAAATGAATAACCTATCTTGGAGAAAATTTGATTAGAGAAATTACTTTTTGGTCTGATCCATTGAGAGGGATTGATGTCATTTGGAGAAAAATGTTAAAATTTATGTTGGAAAATTATGTTATCAAATCCTTCTAAAGTTTGCGTTTTAATCTTAGTTTGGATTTTTTTGAGTAATTTTATAGAAAATTATTTTTCAATTGGTCTATATTGAACTTTTGGTATTACTATTGAATTTTGAAGATTAAAAGTAGTTTTTCAACATAAAATAGTAGATTATTTATGGAGAATTATCTTATATTATACTAACCATTTTGGTTTTATTTAATTTTTGAAGACATGATAAATATATAACTAATATGATTTTGATTATTTGATTCTATATAAGTTGTTTGTAGTGCATTGGGCATGAAAAATTAATCGTAAATAATCATCATTTGGAGAAAAAAGACTTGGTGGTGGAATTTGATTAACAGATTAAACTATACATGTCATGTAATTATTATTCATTATTTTATTAGTCTAGGTAGTAAAATAATTCATCAAATGAATGTAAATTATATTGACACAAAAATGTAATATGATTACTTTTCTTACTATTGAATCAATGAAATTTTAACCAATTACATATTTAAGGTTTTATGATTGTTAACATTATACTGACCATGTTTTCTATCACTCTCCATTACAAAATAATGGTTATATTTGTCTTCCATGTTAATTTCTTCCAATACGGAACCCTAGTATGTGATATCTCGGATGACCGTTGAACTTCCATTTAATTCTTTTAAAGTGTAAGTTTTATTGATATTTTTTTTAATGTGGGATTTCAATAAAGGTAGTTTAAAAATTAAAACCCCTAGTTTTCAATACCTAATTAAAAATTATGAGGATTAAATTTACCAATGGGAGATAATGTAACATCCTGATTTTTTAAAATTTAAATACTCTCTTCGATAACGTATAAGATATGGCACACCAAAATTAAATGATAAAATAAATATTATTATTTAAATATTTACATTAAACTAGCTGTTAGAATGGTGGGAATTGAGTAGTATGAACTTAATTATGAAAATATGGTTTAAATATATATATATATATAGTTAATTAATTGGTGTCTAATTAATTATCAATGAATGTAAAACCCTTTTTAAAATAAAACGGTATTTTTTTTTTCTGAAAAACAATTTAAATATCATCAATTTTTTATACAAATACATTTTAAAATAACATTTTTTGATTATGTGAATGTAATTTATATATAATATATTCAATATAATGTTTTAAATTCATCTTACATGATTTATATACTTTATATAAGAACAAATTAAATTTTAATGATAAAATAGGTATTTTTCTAAAATGGCACATTGGCCACCTTTTGATGGCTCACCTGATTTAAATATAGTTTTTGAAACATTTATAAATATATTTGAAAAAATAAAATTAATATTTGAATGAATATTATCAACATTTAATTTGGATTAGTTTTTGGTATTTTTTCAATATGTTTTATTTTTTGATGAATATTGGAGAATAGTGAATTTTAATTAAAAAATTCTTTTTTATATAATTTATTTATATAGATAAAATATTGTCTAAAAATTATTTATTGTATAATTATTTCAATTATAAATAAATAATAACAATTTAGGTCATTGGAATCATTTTCACATTGAAATTAGATATAAATACATTACAATCTTTTGAATGTTTCACTTTAAAAAAATGATTTTTCATTTTTTGTGTGGGATTAGTTTTAAATATATTTTTTTCAAAGTATATGTATTGAATTATGTAAAATGGATTAAATTTTTATAATCACAAGTTTAAAATTAGATTTTCTGTTTAATTTAATTTTTAGTTATAAAAAATTTACCATGTGAAAAAAATTATTTACCATGGTATAGGTAAAAAATGAAACATGTTAAAGTAAAATGGGGTAAATGATTAAAATAACTACAAAAATAAAACATTTAAATGTTTTATAGGTGTGTATTTAACATATCAATCCTATAAAATATTAATATCAAGCCAAATTTGTTTAATTGAATTCCACCTTAAAATTATTGGATTTAAATATATATTTTTTTGTTATTTAATGCCTTAAACTCACCTCTCATTAAGTATAAATACCACCCTCAATGCCACATTTCAACAAAAAAACCCTTTTACCTGAAAAATAATATACTCAAACCTCTACTTTTATCAGGATCCCCACACAATGTTTCATTTAATCCCCAAAACCTCCCTCAAACCATGGCCTCTCTCCATTATCCACCCATCCCCGACCTCGACCTCCTACCCCAGTCTCCACCTCCTGGCCCATACCTTCCTCCCTCCACTTTCTTGCCTCATCCTCCATGCCTGCATCTGCATTTACCAATGCCTCCATGTTCACCTCCACTTACATAGCCACCACCTCCTCCTCTTGGCCCCTGCCTCTTAGCCTCCACCTCATGGCCTCAAAAGTTATTCCTATAATCATAACCTATTCATTTTTTTATTTCTTTTAATCTTATTTAATGAATTAAACTTTTTTGGTCAATACCACCTAATCATGGTGGAATTCATCTCAGATCAAGGGTCTATCTATTCTATTTTATAAAGGATGATGTTGTATGTATCCTGCAAACCATTTTTATCTATTTTCATGGAAGGTTCCCAAGGTATGTTGTGTTCCAGGATTTTTGAGATTTTAGGGTGAAATTTTGGGATACACTATTATAGTTATTTGGTACTTTAGACTTATAGAATTTTGGGTTAATTTTTAAGAAATTTATTGCATTGGTTTCTCTTAGGTATTAGTCATTACTTTGTAGTAGTTATTATACAATTGATATTATTTAGTTATAAATTTGGTTTACTAATTTTTAGTTGATTCTTGAAGGTTTTTTAGATTGTGAAATCTCACCTGTGGTCTTGGTATGTGATCTTGAAATTTTTGAAGAAAAATTCATAGGAAATATTATGACTCACTGGGATGAGGTAGGTGATTGTTTCATAATATTCATTTATCTTGATAATGGTATGCGTATGATATTATATATATGTTGAAGGCTGAAGTTGAAAGTTAAAAAACCTAAATAGTGATTGATATTCATATTCAATAATTAATAATATATTTGGTGTTCTCTAAAATATATTTTTGTGTGAGACATAATTACCATGATTTTAAGGATATTTTTAGTTTAGAATGATTTTTTGGGTGATATTACAATATTTATTAAGAAAATATTTATAGAAATAGTGATTTAAATGAGAAACTTATGAAATTTCATAAGTCTGGAATGTGAATATATTATAATTAAGTTTTCTATAAATTGTATTTTAACAGAATGTTGTAGAAATAATAT
This sequence comes from Viscum album, assembly GCA_963277665.1. Lineage (NCBI taxonomy): Eukaryota > Viridiplantae > Streptophyta > Magnoliopsida > Santalales > Viscaceae > Viscum > Viscum album. The sequence goes on from OY728121.1 coordinate 1,126,929,778, forward strand.
GTAGTTTTTAGGGGATAATTGTATTATGGAAATTGGGTCTCATTTAATTTGACATAATATTTAAAATGGTTCTGCAAAATTATTTAGGTGAAAATGAAGAGAGAGAATTATTATTATGGGATTTATTGAGGATAATATCTTAATAAAATGAATGTTATAGAAATATAGATAAAAATGGAAATTTATTTTCTAAAAATGGATTTTCCCTAGGTATATTCATGGATTGTTTGGGGTTAAAATAAATAGGATATGAATTTTAAAGTATTTATAAAAAAGTGCTTGAATTGTATTTTAAGGAAATTAAAATGTAGAATATTTTTCATATATTTTCTAATCTAATTGACCACATGTAGATGATTTAATATTTTAAATCTATACTTATTTGTCCTTAATTTATTAGGGTAATCCTTCTATGAATTCAATGGATTCGAGAAAATGAATGATATTATGAAATAGTTAATCTTAAAACTTCTCTTAGGTGATGTGTTTCAAAGAATTGGCTATGTTATCTCCAATATTCATTATATGAAAGTGTTCATCTTTATTAAAACAGATTATTTTAGAATATATATTCATTTTTAAGATAATAAATGCATTATAAATATTTTAATTAACATATAATTGATCACATGGGAATAATTCATTATTGTCACAAGGGAATCAACTTTTCTCATTTAAACATAAACAAACTATAAGTCAATGAACTAAACATAACTTTAGGTTAAGAGTGTGATTTGGTGGCAATGTAGTGGTTGGATCGATTATGTGAGATGATATAAATAGGGCTAAAAATCTAATGGTTTAGGTTTTAACCTTATGTGTTGGTTTTTTATTATTAAAAAGTTTTTCATATGGTTTAAAGTGAGTGATGTTTTATTTTAAAAACATATTTTGTAATTGGATCTCTTTGAAAAACTTTCCTAATTAACTTCCTTCCTTCATTTAGATGTTTTATTAAAATGTGTTTTTAAATTAACTCACCTCTTTTCCTTATTTATCTTTTATTTTTTATCTACTAAACCAATGTTTTCTAAAATATGAGTTATAACACTTTATTAAAATAGTTATTAATGAAGTTTGTTTCCAAACATTATTTCAAGTCATGGGAACTTATAAAATAAAAAATAATTTACTTACGTATTCTATAAAAGATACATTTATCCTAAAATATGATGTATTAAATCAATGAAGTGGTGATTTAAAATATATTATTCTAGATTATCATTTATGACCAAATTTGTTTTGATAAATAATACATTATAACCTTTTACTTCTTATTTTTGGAAATGTTTCGATATTTTATTCCAAATATGACAACTAGTCTGTAGTTTTTACCTCATTTGTGTCGTATATAAATTGTGTTATATTTTAGTTCTTAACATTACTATAACTTCATATGATATCCACATAGTATGTCTTAAGGATTTAAAATTCCATACCCATTCTTCCTTTGGATTGAGATTATCATCATTGATTATAGTATTTTTATATTTTATTTATGGATCGTTTAATATATTTTTCATGTTTACACATCATGGTTATTATTATCATACTAGCATGGTGGTATAATAGTTCATAGTGATCATGTTCAAAATGAATTGCTTTTATTGAATGTTTATTTACTTTAGCATGGACCCAGTATACTATTTTTCCATAGGATACGTTTATAGATTTCATATAGAACAATTCTATTAGTATAATGTGAATAATTTTTATTGTTTTATATAGAGAACATTGTTTGGGTTTTTATTTAGGTTGATTCTTGATGTTTAGGGCTCTTGGGTCCCATTGAGGCCGGTTCTATCTACTTCTGTCATGGTGAGTGGGTTCTCCTTGGGTTTCAGGTATATTTTGTTCGGTTTAAATTCTTTTCTTTTTATTTAATTTAGGGGTTTGGGGGGTTTTGAATTTTTGGTGTTTTTGTAGATTATTTTGGACCTCAGTGTAATAATATTTAGTTGATTAGAACCCAAATGAATAAAATTGTCCCATCTAATAAAATAAAAATATGATAAAATTAAGCTAATAAAATGTCCCAAACAAACATGTATTGAACAAAACCGAACTATGATAAAACTTGATCCAAACTAATTATATACCATTAATAGGAAGATTAATTGTCAATAAATAGAAATATACTCTTTGAAAATATCATATAGAAACTTGGATATGTTACCCCCTTTCTTATAGGAACTTTATTAGAACCATGGGGAATTGTGGTTCTTATATGTTGGGTGGTGACTTGTTCAATCACAGGATATAGGTATGTTATAGTTTAGTTTTTATTTTATTTTCATTATCTCATCAGAAACATAGGCCTTTTACATCTTTATACAGATAGAGGGACAAAGGGGGCTAGAAGGGCAGTGGAGGCAGCTACATAATTTTCTTTTTATGAGATGGAGATTGGGATATTTGAGGGATTACTAGTGTGTTTCATTTTTGTTGGGTTTTATACTATGTTGCTTCTATTTATTTTATTTTCCTTCGGCATGGATTTCCGACATATGGATGGGCTATTAGTAAATTTTTTATATTTTATACAACTATTTTTATTAATTTTTTTAGAGAAAATGTTCCTAAGTGGTGATTTCTAAACTAAAGCTCATGAGAGATTCCAATAGAAAACTGACCTGGAATGATCAAATCACCAACCAAATTTATGGTCTAAAAAACTGAACCCAACAAAATTTAATGGGGATAAAAATAGAAAATACCTCCTGAAAATACATTGAAGAACAGTCTAATTTTAAAATAGATCATTATGGTGGAGGGGGTCACATAAAACAACATGAGACATAGACCCTTATGTGGTAATTTCCCTAAAATGACACCATGTTGTCCCTTAAAAAGGGGCAATAAAATAATTACTAAGAAAATTATGGTTTTATAATATACACATTTTTAATACCATGGAACTATTAAAATTGAGCTTCTTTCATCTAAAACCAAATAGAAATCATTGCACAATTCAAAGCTTAGGACCTTACATGAATTGGCTATTTTAAAAACTATCCAAAAAAGATTTTAAAACAAATACCAATTGTTTTATAACCAAAACACTATTAATTATATCATAATAAGTAAAACAATTCCATTTTTGAAACTATTTTCAAATCCATTACAGTTTTGATATATAGTTAACTAGGGTAAAATCCCAAACACACTACAAAATTCAATTTGGAAATACCCAGTATCCATTAATATAACACAATAAAACAAACTATTTTTATTTTAGACAAAGGAGAGATCAAAAAACCTCATGGAGTATATTTTAATATAGGCCCAGTGAATCACCAATAAAAAACTGAACAGTCCTAGGGAGGAGAGAACCAAAACTATCTAAATCCTTGAATGGAGCCTCTTGAGAATCCTTTGAAGATAAAAAATAAGATACTCGGTTTACTTCACATTATTTATGTAATAGATCAATATTTGGGGTGATAAAGGAGTTTTTTCTTTTAGATGTGTAATTTCCCATGGTGTAGAACATAAAACTTTTAGGTAGCATAATATAATCCCTAAATACATCTCAATATCCACCAATGAAATTTGTTTATAATAACAAATTTGAGGACTGGTAAAAATGGCCTTTGCATCTGCCCTGAGATAATTTACATCCCCATAAAAATGACTAAAATCAAGAATAATCGATCCTGTGTTATCATGAAAAAAACCAATCTCCGTATATTACCTTGTTTCCATGAACCGTCAATTTTTAGTTTAAGGGAAGGAAGAGTCCAACTCACCCAATGACTGACCAGCTGAGGTCTGAAGATACTTATGGAGTGCTTAGTAGACATTAAATTCCTATGATATTGAGATTCATCCCACTTGTTCTGAATACTAACCAAGTAAATCACCGAATACATAGTTCTAACCACTACTGTCATTATCAAGGGATAGACATTATGCTGGTATTAGTTCCTTGATTCCTAGGTACTTCAGCAACCCATATCAAGCATGAGTGAATGATCCATAGCCTCTTATTTATTATTATTAGTACCATCGAACCACTGCTGAAGGAACTCCTTAATGGACATAACAAATGGGTTACAGCCAAAGAAGTCCCCCATAACTCTCCACACATTTCATTCTCATTCACTTTGAAAGAAAACATGTAAAATAGATTCCTCATTCTGAGACTTGTATCAAGAGAATTTGGGAGCCAAGTGAATCCCAATATGTTGGAATAACAAGTCAGTGGGAAGAGCGTGATTATAAATCCTCCATAATAGAACGTTATGTTTTTTTGGGATTTTTTTTCACCAAAGAACTCTTCCCCACCTGTCACTGGCCTATTGTAACATTGTCAACTTCCTATAAGCCTTTACAGTAAAGGTACCCAAAGTTGTTCCTATGAAAATAAAAGGAGTCATCTATATAAATATCCTCAAAGAATTTCCTTTGAGAGGGATTAATAATAGTATGGATAAATGATGGGTAAGAACTAGCCTATTTTAAGTAAATATCAGGAACCATGCCCCTTGGAAAGCTCATGGTATCTCATGTCCAATTACAATTCTATAAATTAAGATCTCCCTATCCAAGGGGTTGTAAAGGGGGTTGTGAAATTGGATGTGAAGAGGGTTGTGAAGGGCCTATAGGGGGGATGGAGGGGGGGGATGGAGGGGGCTATGAAAGGGGACTGTAAAGGGGGTTGTGAAGAGGGCCAGAAGGGTCTCTGATGGGACTGTAGGGGGCTATGAAGGGGGTTGGAGGGGTCTGTAATGAGGCTATAGGTGGGGATATGAAGGTGGGTGGAGGGGCTATAATGATGGAATATGACCTACACCCAAGGTTTGGAGAACCGTGGGTATATTTTCTATGGTGTTTTAATTTATACAACTATACCCATGGTTCTCCAAACTATGGGTAAAGATGTGTAATCATGGTTTTTTTTAAACTGTGGGTATAAGATTATTTCTAGAACCTATACCAATAGTTATTTAGAATCTGTGGTAATAGGTATATACCTATGCCTCTGTATCCCATAGTTCATTAAACCGTGGCTATAACATATACCCATGGTTTGAGGGGCTATACCCATGATTTCAAACTGTGGGTATAGGTTAATTTTCTTGTATTGATATTTTATAAGTTCAATCAAATGATTTGAAAAAAATGATAAAGAGGCACCAATATCAAATAGAGCAGTCTCCAAGGATGAAGAAACATAAATGGTACCTCTCATAGTTGCATGACCCATATCAACTTCTACTGGAAACTACTCAACTTTGTGAATCTATATAATTTTAGAGGCCTATATATGGAACCCTAGAGTCTTTAAATAATATGACTACACCATAGGTCCTCTAGTAATTAAATATATTATATTAGATATAGGAATAGATAGAGCTCAAAAAAACGTCTGCAATTGGCCATGATGCCCACATTAGTTTCAAACATTTGTAGGCATGGGTAAACAACATTTAGTGTGTCTTGTTTCAGCACACTGAAAACATATCAATCCATTTTCCACTGATGATGGATAAGGAAGAGAACAATGTGATTCAAAACCACTTTCCCCTATAAAAATCTATTTTCTTACTTTTACCCTTAAAATAACTTCTAGAACTACCAGCTGATGAAATAGAAATTCTTGTCATTCCTATATTATCTACTAGGTGAATCTATATGATTAAGACCCTATAAACCAATTCATCATTAGTGGTGAGAATCAATAGAAATACTTGAGAGAACATATTAGCTTGAATATCCATTTGAAATATCCAAGCCTTAATATTTTAAATAGAAACCACCTCAGAATAAATCATGGCGAGATTAGTGAAATTATTAGGGTACTTCATCACCGAATAATCTTATTTTTCAATCTTTAGAAAATCTATTTATTTTACCATGTTTATAGCTTTTAGGTAGAACTTCTTGTAAAAAATGGCATTTAATTCATTCCAATATGAGACCCCATGCTTCTTAAACATGGAAGATTGAGTACAACCACATTTTACATAGACCTTGTATCTTAAGGATGATGCATGTAACCTTGACTGAGTTAGGAGTCTCAGGAAATTAAAAAATATTAGTGACATTTAAAAATTGATCATTTACCTCTCAATGGTCATTCATCCCTTGGAAGGATGATAACTTCATGAGAATTTTTTTTGACTAAGTGTCATGTTCTCATCCCTTTGAGGTTCTTCCATGCTAACTTGAATAGGGATAGGTGCCACACCTTGGTCTATATTTCAAAAAAAATTCCCCAAAACGTTGACCAATTTATGATCAACTAGAGGGTTCCCATATCATGGTTTATTGAAAAAACCATCTGGAGGAATCCCTGTATATATTTTAGGAGGAATGATACTACAAATCAAAAGATGGATAGGTATTATAATATATGATCCAAGAATGAATTCTAGTTTAGATTATCATGAAAAAATACAAATACCAAAAAAATAGAAAAATATGGATTAGGATTAAATCACTTCAAATTTAGAAAGACGCAATTCCCAACAACCTGTGGAAACTCAAGGATCATTAGGATGATATTTGGTAGGACACTTACTCAAAACACAACCCTTATGTTCACACACTCCTATTTACTACTAACCAAGTGATCATACGGATTTATATAAAACAAATACTTACAATTGACCCCAATTTTTCATGAACCAACCAGGATTACCCCAACAATCCATTACCCGAATGGGTTCAGACATGGATAGATGGGTGTTTCTAATCCCCACGAGTTAGTTACAAGCCCTTGGGACTCACGAACTGCCTTTGGGAATGAATTAATCATAAATAACATGAATAAGTTTTATTAATAAATAGAATATATCCATATGAAAAAAAATCAATTCAACAACAAATAGGTACAATCATCAATAAAAAAAGTTCCAATACATTAAAAAAATCCAATGTACTAAAAATCTACAAAACTAAAATCTATGTGACATGATATCATCTATAGAATCTCGAAACTTACTAATGGAAGAACTCTTCTTCCTCCCACTAAATAATTTCCCTTACCCACATAAGATATAACAATAACCACATACACCCAAAGGTGTGTGATGGGTGTGAGTAAAAGAGCACCGCAGGATCCCACAAAGTGTTTCATAAGTAAAATTTATAAAATAAACTAATTTTAATAAAATAAATCAATACAAGTCATGTGACAAGGTTTTTCATAAATAATGTAATAAACACAACCTTTCATAAAATATTAAATATTGATAAGACATCGGTTTCCCAAGAATTTCCATACACATTGTTGACCCCAGATTAGTGTTAGATCACTGATGGGGGGTGAATCATTTTCCCTTTCCTTTTTACAATTTGTTACTTTTTTAATTTAACCTTTGTGGATGGTAAAATCCTTCATCCAATGTTCTTGAGTTATTATACTCTCCTTAAATAATTCTATAAAAAGAGTCACATACTATTTGTATTTTTACACAGTTTGGTAATAAGACCTACACCTTACCATGTTGGTTAGATTTTCCAAAATGGATTCCCACCAGTGAATCAAGGTGATTACTATTTTATAAAATCTCCCAAAATTCCAAACATAAAAAATATTGTAATTCCTGATCACAATTGATTACAATGTGTCATATTCCCGTGGGATATTTAAACTCAAATCCCTCCAGTGTTCATTATAATGACTCCCAATAATTTAGCTATATCTCAAAAAATATCTGTTATTTTACATTGGCATCCCACTAGTTCTTTAATGACATTGAAGTTAGATCCACTCTAGGATTATTCTCCAATCTTCCTCTACATGATTTTTGGATCACACTTCCTTATGTACTCTCTCAAAAACATCAATAAATCTTTTATTGAGACTTCTCTTCAAATTATCGGCTTTATGTGATAACCATTTTGAATAATTACATGTATTTCAACTCTTTATCTCTTCCAGTAATGTGTTGAGCTTTCTCGTCACATGCACATAAATATTTATACACAAATGTGATGTATATGATCATAATTATTTAATGATTAAAATTCCTTCAATTAAATCCTAATTTATATGTGTTTATAAATAAATACATTTTCTATTTAATCCCTCAAATAATAATACCCAGGGGTGGGTATTAAAGTTTAATTCTTATTTTATACACCCCTAAAACCATGGGTATTATATTTATCATATCACAAGAAAATAACTAAATGAGTATTTATTTCATCCATATCATTTGAATACGTGTATTGGGTATTTCATTTCTCATATTCATGCTGTGTATATTTAGAAACACCTGAGGAGTTTAGGAATACCCTTATTCTTCTTCACAAGGATATTAGAACACCGCATCACACACTGTATGAATGCATCTTAAAATAATTGTGGGGTTTGGATTTCCTCTTTTTTTCTATCCCATAGTGTAATCAAATACAACTTCTGACATGGAAAAGTATAATCCATGACTGACCCTTCCTTCAGGCATATGAATGTATCTTACATAATGTAATTAGCTGAATTATCATGTTCTATGTAAATTCATTCTCCATAAAGGTATGAAAACACCTACGACTCCACCTCTGTATTCATGCCTGGCGTACATATCATTATTTCATGTAGACTATAAATACCCAATTGCTCACTTCCCGACTATAATTTCTTCATATGCCTGAAGACTTGGGATCCTATTTATGCATGCTTATTCATTTTGAATATAAAAAATTTATTATCTTATTCAACCCATTGTATAATAGATACATCTATATATTTAAAACACCATAAGGTTTCATGCGTCAATTTATTCCCGTGGAAAAAACATACCATGTCCTCTCATGCGAACATTATAGTCTTTATTTTTTCATTCAAATAATATTCATAAAATTGAAACTACATTCATATTAGGTTTTACTCATACCTATTTGATAAATATTATATTTACTTCATCCATGTAGTTCTATCACCCGTGGTTCATTGACGATGGATAACCCATAACCTTTTACAAGTTTTCATGTTATCATCAAGTTGGAGTGTTCACATGGATTCCATTAATGACTGTTCTTTGCATTATTTAATGCATTCATGTTGACTCATTGCCTCATATCTTCAAAATTTTTGTTATATAATAAGAATGGTATCCTAGAGTCAATGATCCATTATTAGTAAATCTTCTTCAGTGAATTAGAGATAGTTGACAAAGAAAATGGTAGGTGACAATGTATGGTGGAAGATGAATGGATCAAATGAAGTGGATCATATGGATCCCCAAACTTTCATGTATTTTATAGTGGAAAAAAACTAATATATCTTTGTTTGTACCACATTAAACATTCCGGAGTCTGCTACCACCTTTAGATGGTAGTGTGAGATCAACACCCACTCACACCACACACACCACTCCACCACATGGAACACGGACACCCACTTCCCACAGACATGAGGGAATGCACGATGCACACAATCATCTTATTTAGGGAACACACATGGCTCAAGAATACCTTATACATGGGAGTGCACTCCTCTTCCTCACACTAGATTGGTCTGGGATGGCTCCCTTGGGCATGATGGAACTCTGGGTCCCACATGTGGTCAAGGTTGAGTTGTACTTGGATGATCAGTGGGTTGGCCACTCTTTTATTAAATCCACAATTATATTGTATATAAAATTACAATCCAATAAATATAATTATAATATAGTTATCAATACTCCTTAATGAAAATGTATAATGATAGATATATGCATATAATTATTCATTTCATCATGAAAATAAATATTTATATCGTATTCACTTATATTAAACAATGAGAAAAAACATTATCACATGTTTTAAATATTTAATATTACTTTAATCAATCATAACATTTAGTGATACTTAATAAAAAGTAGTAAAAAAATTACCTCATCCTTCAAGAACCAAGATAAAATACCTTATTAAAAACAAATTTAATATCAATTCACCCAAGATTTTCATTCCCTCATTTTTAAATTGTTGACAATACCACAAAAAAATTCATTATGTCAATATGTGAGTCTGTATCCCTTTCTTCTCCCCCTTATTGAAAATAAAATTCAATGGATAACTAGAGTATTATCATCTCATTTTGTTTCTCAAAATTATGACCTTATCCCTTATAGTAAATTCTATCAATCACTTCTAATAGAGAGATGATCTCACATGGTTCTCTTAGATAAGATACTTTAGTTAATTAACTTTAAGTCTACGTGCGATAACTTAGTGTTGAAAGCAAGAGATTTACAACCAATGCTTTATAATATATCCATAAACAACCATGAATGTGAAATCTTACTTAGAAAATTTCAATTGTTCCATAGGGGTTGAAAATAATCATATTTATTAATGAAATTTTAAATCATGCACATAACATATTAGAAAGTTCAAGTGAAAAAGTTATTTATCCCCTTTTTTTTATCATGTCATTAACCAAGAACACCCCTTCAATTGGTTTGATTAATACAATTGAGAACAAGTGATGAATGTGTGATTGAAATTACTCATTTTTTAACTTATATAGATATGAACTTATCTTCCATATATTCATGTAACAATTCATGATATCACCTCATTTTTTTTCTCCACTCAAGGTGTGTGTTTCCTTTATTTTAGCTAGTGGATAGTTTCAGCAGATAATCTTAATGATTTTCATATTGATGATCCACCAATATGACACATTCTATATATCCTTGAAATCTTATTGATTTTGGAAAATATAATTATTATTTTATGGTTTATTTGATGAAAAATAATTACTACAATTATTCACATCCATTTTTTAATATATAGTGGATGCCTGAGAATCCTTCTTCACCCTTGTTTCCATATTTTAAAAATGAATCTGTACTAGTAATCAAAATAACAACAGTATTCACATATTTATTAGGACAATGGGTTAACATTTTCAATGAGTTTTCAGTAGAATTATCCTTATATAATCTCAATCTCTTCTTTCCATGTGATTTAGTCTTTTCAAAAATAAGACTTTTATATGATGAATTCTTAGAAGTACTAGTTTTCTCATTATCATGGGAAGTATCAACTTGTTTTTTCCATATTTCCTAGTTTCACCAATAATTAAATAGATTATAAGATGACTAAAATCTTCTCATCTTCAACTAATTTCATGATTTCGTCCCATTGAATCTTCAACCTCTGACTATTATCGTCATATACCTGATTTTTCCTTCTATAAAAAAATGCAAAGATCCTTGATTATTTTTTCTTTAACATCCATTTAGAATCATTAACATTCATACACACAAACACACACATATATATATTATGTATCATTTCCAATGCATGGATAATTTTTGTAAAAACCATTTTTTCCACATCATGTTCACACATACTCCATTGCAATTATTCTTCAAACAATGAATGTATATTATCATAATGTGTGACTATTTTTTCTTTTTCTAATTTAAACATAGATAGTTTTTTTTATACATCATTATATTATATTTCTTGAACATATCATGTTTTAAGAGAGTTTTTTAATTCTAAACCTTCTTATGTATTGCTTCACCCATGGAATCATCTTTTCTAGTTTTTTCAAATCTTCTTTTAGTGTAGTCATAATATTGACTATCACTCTTAGAATGACCTGATTATTTATTAGGAAACTAAAATAAAAATTTAATTATTTGACCATATATAGAGTATATTAAAGGAATATAACCTTTAAATAATTCATTTTCACTTCTGAACTGTTTGGAAATAAATGAACTGTATATTATTATTCATTAATAATGATTAGATATTTTCAAAGGGAACATCTTATGATATCATTTTTATAGCCAAAATCAGTGTGAGATCACTGAGAGGGAAGGGTTGAATTGGTGATCCCTTTTATTTTTACAAATTTATACTTTTTAATTAATCTTATGTTTCCAGTTAAATCCTTAATCTAATATTCTTGTGTTTCTTAGACTCTCATAAAATAATGATGTCAAACAAAGGAATAAAAAATAATAATTTTTATAAGGTTTATTATCAGCACATACTCATTTAAATGTTGGTTAGATTTATCAAAAAGGGTTCTCTATAGAAAATAAAAGTGATTACAAGTACAAAAAATTTACCAAAATTCCAAATAGAAAAGACTCATGTAATTCCCAATCACAAATGATTATTGTGGGTTGTCTCTTGAAAAGTTATTTAGACTCGAATCCCACCTCTTTTATTTGTATTCAATCTTTCCATTTATGGTATGTCATGAAAAACTATATATGTTTACAATGGTATCCCATAAGTTCTTCAATGATATTAAAGGTAGATCCATAGTACGATGATTCTCTATTCTTCCTCCATAAGCTTGAAAGATCACACTTTATTGTCTACTCCATTAATAACTTTAGAAGAGACGGTCTTGATATTTCTCTTCAAATTGTCAGTCTCATGTGATTAATTTATTTAATACTTACCAATCTTTGAACAATTTCTCTCTTTGATACAATGATTTTTTTAGGATCTCCAATACATATTTCAATATAGTTTTTTGATTTCTCATTGCCTACACACACATGTTTATCCAAAAATGTGGCGTACGGGATGCCAATTATTCATTGATTTAAATACCTTCATTTAAATCCTCATTTAAATGTGTTTACAAATAAACACATTTATTATTTCCTTATAGAAATAATAAGAATGCAGGGTGTGAATTATATTGTAATGATTATTTTAAATACCCCTATGACCAATGGTATTATATTTATCATCTCAATATAATATACCCGATTGGGTATTTATTTCATACATCTCAATTGAAAACCCATGTTGGGTAATTATTTTCTCATCTACATACAATGTATATTTAGAAACCCTGAAGGAGTTCATGTATACCTTTCATGTTCTTCACATGAATATTAAAACACCCCATATCACACTGTATGCATTAATCTGTATATAAACAAGGAGTTTGGGTTTCCTCTTCTTTTCTTCTCACACTATAAACAAATACATCCCCTTATATGGAAATGTAAATTCTCTTTTTAGCATTTTCTTCATATATATGCATTCATAATTCATGTATTTCATCAGTTCATACATACTATAAATACCATAATTCTCACTATCCTCATGTCAATACTTCTAATTCATGAAGACTCATGGTATTATTCATGTGAGCTTATTCATTTTTCACATCAAATCATTGTCATGTTCTTCACATGGTATAATGAATGTTGTTTCATATTTAAAACACTTGATGATTTTTTGTATCTGTTTCTTCCCATAACAACCCAAATCATTGTGGCTAATCTAGTAAATATAGGCCTCTTTATTTCTTCATTGAATAAATATTAATGCAAATAAAACTGCATGAATATTGTTTATTGATCATTCCTATAAAAAAAATTTACAATTACTTCATCTAGGAATCTTTTTCACCTTCGAATCAATAATGATGGATAACCCAAAATCATATGTGAGTTCACGTGTTATCCTCACATTAGAGTGATCACATTCATTCCATTATCACATGATTATCATTAACAAAAAAATCATAAGAATCAATCCTGATTGGATAACTGAATAGCCACCTGCAAATATGTTTTCAGTGGATTGATGATTATTCTTCACATTATTACACCGTGGAAATCATATCATTCATGAATGATGATTTTTGGCCTCATCACTACATAAATTCAAGATTATAATAATCATGGTAGTATTAGGTTAATGATAGGTGGTTTTACAATATTAACCATAAAAATAGAGATCATCGATAAATCCAAAGGTAAGATATGACATGTAGTAGCAAATACAAGGCATCTATGAAGTGGATCAAAGGTTCCCAAAATGTTCATATGTTTTAAGGTGGATGAAAATTCAAATATCTTTTTATTTTCCACATTAAAATTACTAATGTTCATTACTATGATATATCAATCAAAGCATTCTACTACCACCTTGATCCAGCCATAGGGGATGAGCACCAACTCACACCGCATACACCATGCCACCATAGGGAATGCTGAAACATGCTACACCATAGGCATATGGGCACTTTCCATGCACTCTCCCATACGCTTCTGGGATACACATAGATCAGGTGATATTGTGTGCTCCTCTGCTTCCCAATGGCTAAGCCCGAGATGACTCCATTGGGCATGGTCAACCTTGGGGTCGTACATGTTCTTATGGTTAATTTAGACTTGGATTATAAGTTTTTTGGCCACTTTTTTTTTGTAAATACATCATTTTATTTCTTAGAAAATTCATAAGTAATAAATATAATTCCAATACAGTTATTAATGAACCTTCATGAAAATATATAATGAGATAAATAAATATTGAATTCGTCACATCATCATGGAAATAAATATTTTCATGGTTTTCACTTGTAGTTAACAATTTTCAAACACTTTATCCCATGTCGTAAACATTTAAGATCATTAAACAAATCATCCCATTTGGTATTACATAATACTATGTAGTAAAATGCATATTTAATTCATAATTAAGACACCAAGCTAAATAAAAATGTTGACAACAAATGAAATATCAATTCATAGGGGCTTTTCACACACACTAATAAATCATTTCAAGGATAATCAATTAACACAACAAGCCCATATATACAATTAATTTTTGTTCAATGATGATCTTATTTACTTTATAGTGATCAGTAGGCCACCTAGTGTTCAAATTACCTATGATGAATAGGTCTTGGGGGTAATATGATACTCCCAATAGTGAATCCATTCAAAAAAATAGGAATCCTTCTGCAAGAATTACCTTAATAGAACAAGTTTATGGTGAAAGGGTTCATCTCCATGGATCGAACCCTACTTCATCATCAATCTCTTTTGTGTTTAACACAACAATGTAATTAAATATAATTTCATATTTTAAACCGCACAAAATATTCTTTAAAAACATTTATATAAAAAAAACAAATTGTAGATTCCATTTTTAAAGCATACTTATAACCACCATCTTCTATGAAGACAATTTTGATGTCTTTTAGAAAGCACTAGAAATCAAATTTGAAGAGAAATAATTCATGATCCATAAGATAAGGACAAGATACAAAACCAATTTCCTTGAAACACTTTTAATGACCCTGCCTAGGTAAAAATGAAATTCCATGGTGAGTTGTGGGCCTTAAAAACCAAGAAGATATCCTAGAATATGAACCCAAAATCATAATTCTGAAAATTGACATGATCTAGAACCAAAAATTCCAGTGATAATACATACCACCCCAATTCTTGATCAACACACTATGTGGATTCTAGATCCTACAATATCCCTCAATTCAAAAAAAATCTATGTGGAATTATGATTGTAAACAAATATCAATAGTTCCCACTATTAAAAAAAACCATTGAGAGAAACATGGGGAACTAGAAGACGATGGAGATCTAAGAAATAAACAAAGATCAAATCACCAAGAGAGGAAAATGGGTTCAATCAATACTTCGATCCACCAAGGTAATTGAGTTAAGAGAGCTAAGAACACCATAAGAGAGTCTCCAAGTCAAATTGTATGAATTAGGGTTTTTTAGTGATGATATATAAATTTTATCCTAGGACTAGGTTATTCCCATAGTATGGTACTGAGATATAATATATCCTATATGTTTTTGGATTTCATACTCTATCTCACCCATGTTCGTTTGGAAGACTAAAACTGAATGTAATTTTGGAGTGTGTTTTACCTAACATCATGGCGGTAAGGATGGATGATTGACTACCCCCTCTGGAACCACTCTTCTCATGGTAGTTGTCACCAACCAGGCCTGGTCATCATCAGACCTGGGACCCGACCCAGTTCGCGACATGGCCCGAAGGGCATTACCGATCCCCACGGGTTGGCACAAGTTCCCGGGTATCAAAATAGTACAAGGGAACGATTTACCCGGAAGAAGAGATATAAAAACAACTAACAACTTTAATAAAAAGAAACTGATTTTATAAAACCAAACTGATCCTTAACACAATTCATATTTAAAGCTCTATAACTGGAATCAATAACCTGAGAGAGACAACAACAAAGGAAAACTAAAACTCCAGGTATATTTCAAGAAAAATAACTAACACAGCTAACCACACCTTCACAAAAGTTAGGGATCCACCTCCTCAAACCACCATCATCAGACCTGCATGGGAAGACCATCGACAACTTAGACCGCCGACACTTAGCACAATGCCTCAACCTATGACATACAAAGAAAAATGGCTACATACGCCCAAAGGTGTATGTAGGGTGTGAGACAAGAGCCCAGTAGGATGCCACCGGGAGAAGATTCAACGTATAACCATTTAAATTACGAATACATTTTCCAGTAAAATAGATAAATGGGAAATAAATGTTTAAATAGAATTTAGTGAGAACAATTTTTAATGACAGGTGCTTTAAATGAAAACGAATTCAAAGACAACAACTTAAATTAAAGAGAAGGATTAAATACTTGCACACTAATAAAGAAAATAGGATTTAAGAAAACTATTTCAAATAAGACATATTAAATTAACACAGACACACACACACATACTTTTTAAAATAACCCAATTGTCACGCCGATGAATGTATAGTAACCAAGGAGCACCAAATAACAGAGAGGCATAATAAGTGTTAGCTAGCTCGGGTCCCTAGATCTTCGTGTCTTGGTAAAGCGTGGCTTAGAAACCAAAAACCTCAGAAAATGTGGATTAGAAGGCCACGAACCTAAGAAAACATGGCTTAGAAGACCACTACTCTCACATAAGCATATGTTTATTTAGTGTTGTAATCGCTAGTCCTGTCAGTGAAACCGGGTTGAGTCACCTCCAGAACACTAGCCCACTAGTCCTAGTTCACCTTCCTATATACCCTGGCTTCCCACTTTGTGAACAAAAAATTTCAAGATCATAATATGTACACATCACATAAGCAATCCAAGAAAAACACCACGCAGGACAAGATACCATTTACACCATCAATTCTACTTTTAAAATTCAGGATCATGCCAAATTTCAGATTTGTGCATAAAATCCAAACAGAGTACTTACACACAGCAAACCATCATTTGCAAACCCAAATACCATTTTGAAATATTATGCACACCCAAATACCGTTTTGAAATATAACACACACCCAAATACCGTTTTGAAATATTACGCACACCCAAACCTTATCTCAACATGTTTCACACCATTGACATAGTTTTGTGAACCCATTGAAAATTTTCATAAGGCAATCCTAAAGAGTATCACTAGACTTCACACATGAAAACATGCTCAAAATCCCCATTTTTAATTAAACACACACCAAAATCCTTTTTGGACATAATCTACTTTGCATATACCATCAATTAAACCACTTGAAAATAAAAAAAACAGTTTTACACTTAGACAACTCCCAAGAAAACTTATTAAACAAATTCAAAGATGTTCTACATGACTTTAAACACCAAAACACACTCAGGACCTCTTTTATGACAAAATGCACATTGGTGTTACACCCAAAACACACACTGCAGCTCTTTCACATTCAAAAAACGAAATGCACAATCTTGAAAACACTAATAAATATATCAAGGAATATTTTCACAAAAAAACACATTAAGATCACATAAATGCTCGACTAACAAAACAAATTCACAAAAAAACTCAGTCAAATCACTTTCACAGCATGTAAACTACTTAACAATTGTGCTAAATTAATGATATTAACAAATTAATTCACCATAAAATTTATAAAGCAATTTTCAGAATATGTCGCATGACTCAAAAATACTAAAAATGCAGTCAAAAGTTCCTCTATGACTCAATGCAAATGGACGCTAAACCAGAGCACAATTTTTATAATTTATAAACTACTAATAAATAGTTCACCATCAAGTTTTCACATAAAACACACCTATATCGCATTCACATATCAACTTCAATTACAAACATTATTCGCATCAAATAAACGAATTAAATAATAAGATAAATTAATTTAAGAAGAATATTAAATCTTCAAACAATGGTTAAATGTGAAATCACCTACCTCAGGTGAAGGAATTCCATAAAACTTGTGTGAATCTCCAATCGCACCTAATGTGCACCATAAATGATCCAATGTTGAACCCTAAAACATGAAATCAAACCAAAAAGATTTAATATCAAACTCTAGTTTGAGACCCTTAACCACTAGATAACCAAAATGCAAGGATAAACAAATATTAAGGAAAGACTCCACCGAGATGGTTGCTCACGTAGGAGGGAAAGGCGTCGGCTGACATGGGAGTTGGCGCGCCAGAGGATTTTTGGGGAAGACGGGGTGCGTAGTGGGAGGAAGGGCGGTCTGAGCGGGAGAAGTAGGGTACGAAGTACCAGGGTTCCAGGGGGTGTGACTCGAAGTGGAGGCTGGCTGGAGGCGAGCAGGTGAGGGAGGCACCAGAATGGAGAGTCTCTAGGAAGGAGGATGGCAGAATGAGAAACTGGTCGACATTGAGGGGCTTCTAGGGGGGAAAACGAAATAATAGGAAGAGAGGGGGAGGGGCTAGTTCATGACGGCTGGAGGTGCATCAGTGGTATCCTGGAGATGTGGGTGCACTTTGAGATGTGTAGGAGGGGGCGAGGCGGGGTGAGATGAGATTTCAAGGGGAGGGGTGGCGCGAGTTGGGTAGTTGGGGAGGTGTGCCGCAACCAGCAAAAGGGGGGGAGGTGATGGGTTAAGGGAAACCTTCCCAAAAGAGATAGAAAGGAAAAATAAAAATAAAATAATAAATAAAATAAAATAAATAAACAAATAAAGATAAACTAAAACTAATAATAAAAATAATTGTAATAAATTCATGGTAGTAAAATAAGAGTTAAAACAATTTTAAAAATAGTGATAAAAATAATTTTAAAAATAACATCCTCAAATATTATTATTATTATTATCATTAAAATAATTTATTAAATATTTATCACATTTAATTTTATTTGTTTATTTATAATTCATTTTATTTAACTAGTTGATCCTTGATATGGGCATGCGGTGAACCGGGCGAGTTCCCGCGATGACCCAGGCGAGGTCGCGCGGTGACCCAGGTGAGGCCACACAGCTTCGACCATGGTGCGATGGACGCAGTCAATGCTAAAAAACGCGTTTTTAAATAATAACTTGAAATTTTAAGGTCGGGCTACCAGATTCCCTGAAAATTAATAAAATAAAAATGAAAAAGAGGCGGGTGTGATAGTAGTATTATATACTATTATTCTTGGTGGTTAGTTTTCCCTATATATATGTGTAGCGGTTTGTAATGGATATTGTTTGTTTAACACATATGCATATCTTGATATAGTATCCAAAAGATTATTATAGGTATGATGTTTATAGTTTTTGATGATTTGAGGTACCATACATGGTGTATGGGTAATGTTGGTTTGAGGTAAAAAACTTGATGTATGATGCACATTATACGGGTTGTGGTGGATCCCGAAGACTACTTGTTTACTATGTACAGATTGTATATGGGATTAAGGGATAATGTGGTGCATTATATGCATGTTTTGATATGTTTCATAGGTCTTTATGGGTTCTTTTACTTTTTGATAGAGATAGATTAGGTTGAATGAGAGGAACAATAGTGGGGAAGAGGTTATAGGGCACCATTATTAGTTTATTAATATAATATAGGATCTCTTGTATATGATACATGGTGATATATATCCATGGTGAGGCTAGGAACATAGTATAACAAATTAAGAGACATGTTAAATTCACTTTTTTTTCATCAAGGTTATTATGATTTCTTTATCTTTTGCAAGGAAATATCTTGGGAGGATCCTATAAAGTATACTATTATAATCACCCCACATGTTTATGAACTACTTTTTAGGTGAGTAGGAGTAGGTTGGTGATCATGTTGAATATTACTAGGTCATGGTTTCTCAGGTGGAGTTTGGGAAACATGGTATCTTTTGAGTTTAATTTTCAATAATTGTAGTTTATTTTCCATTGAATTAGTTTTTTATGATATTAGATGTATATAATTGGTATTTATTTCATCAATATTAACAGGATTTTATTGGTGTATCTATCTGTTTTGAATTTTCTCCTGGAGGGAAATGAATCAAAATTTTATGTTCATTATACCCTCAGTGCTAGTCACAAAGTTGGGGCCTACTCTAGGATGGAATTGTGTGTCATTACATCTCTTCATTCTTTTCCAGCACATAAGGGGTACCTTTGGGGGGGAGGGGTTATGAAATTTTTCATCATCAAAGAAATACAGAAAAATAAGTATATTTTTATCAAAATAGAATAATCTCATAAATGATAACATCACACCAAATAAATAATTATCCAAAAGAGTGGGAAACAAAAAAAATACAAATGATATTTGTACTATAATAAGTGTTAAAGGGACTTATAATTAATTAAATCTCCATAAATTCCATATGATTAATCAATAATCCTTATCATTAATCAATATTCATTAACATTAGTTTTAATGATTTTTTATCCATATAAAATTTATTAATATATCATTTTTAAGAAGTTTTTAATTTTTTGAAACAAATATTTTTTAATATAAAAATTATCTGTTATTTGTTTTGTGATATAAAAATCACTGTTATTCCATGCATTACGAATACAATCCCTTATATAGATTTTTAATTAAACACATTTTTGTAAAATGTCTCCCAAGAATTTTCTTTTTATGGGTTTTCTTAGATAAAAAAACATTGAATAAAATTTTAGGGACCAATTTAGTATATTTCTTATTTTTATTAAACATCCCTGAAAATAAGAACCAAATTTATTTTCATATATAAATCAAACATACAAATAAATCATTTATATTTCTCATTATATTTAAAATAAGTTTTAAAATATTATTTTAAATTCTTTACATTTTATTTCAAATTAAAAACTATCATGAAGAAAATTTTGATGACTTTTCATATTTTTTAGTCTAAAAACATTAGCTATTAGGAAATTTATTTGTCATCGTTTGGTGATTTTTTACCTTTAATAGATAAATTAGAGATTTTCTAGTTTTTTTCCATATTTATTTATCATAATGATGTTATGTATTATTTTTTAATTATTATTGATGAGAACTAACTATCAGTATGATTTGAGCAATTATGTTTTTATTTTGTCAGAAGATACATTGATCATGTTTTTCATTATGTTGTGCGCTTTCCCAAACATGACTAGTTGTCGGTTTATTTTTTTCCTTAATTCACTAAAATATTTTGTATTAAAGGATATTTTCTTGTTTGGTTAAAAAAAGTTATTTTTATATATTTATTATAACACATTTTTAGTGGTTTTCATAATGAAATTCATAATTAATATAAACTTCATATTATTATAAGATTTTCAAAATTTTCAAAATTTTTAATTTCTAAATATAAAATCACATTTTCTTTCATTACAACATCCTTGATACAAATACACATTTATACTATTCTATAATCCAATAAAGTTATCATAATTTTTCTAGAGACTTGTACAATTCATCAATGAAATACTATAAAGAAAAACCTAAAATTTAATAAAATCAATCCCATGGATCATAATGTATATTACATAAAAAGAATGAATCTTTTTGGATGAATCCAAAAATCATGTAAACCCATTTTAACCTTATATTATAAAACTATATTAGTATATATATATTTATTTAAAATGAAAATTTTAAAATTTCAAATAAAGGTAAAATAATATTAAATTCAAATATAAACAAATCAATTCTATAAAATGAAATGAAATTTTAATAATAAAAAAAACTACTAATATTTTGAAATTAATTAATTTTAAGTAAATAAAATATAAAATTTTTAGGTTATTATGAACTTAATGTTATAGAAGGAATTTAAATTTATTATTTGATAAAATAATATATATATATATACACACATATAATTATAGTCATAAGATATTTAAAATAAACTATAATTTATTTACACTTCTTCAAGAAACTATTTAATTATTTAAAAACATTTCATTACATTTACAATTGAATTTTTATTTACAGGAAAATTATTTTAATTTATTTGATAAATAAAATTATGGAACTTATCATATATTAACTTCAAAAACAATTCCTTAACACAAATAAATTTTAGTGATTAAAAAAGTAAATGTTATTAAATGATTTAATTTTTCAAATTTAGTGCCCTTAAATAGAATTAATGTAAAAATAATACATGTTTCCGATACATATTAAATTAGTGGCCCCTATTTTAGAATAATATGTCTTTACGTCCCATTTTTAACATTTTTCAATATTTAAACACTTAAACTCAAATTTACATGTAGATAAGACAAGAGTCACCCTCTCCTATAATGATAGCCAAAGAACATTATTAATTTTTCTAAAAAATATATTTCTTAAACAAAAATAATTATTACTAACAAATATAAACTATTAAACAAAGAATATGTATTGATTTTTTTTCATATTCCCCAAAATTAAATATATATATATATATATATTCATACCTAAAAATCCATTTACATAAATTGAAATAACATTTAAATAAAAATGAAAAATTAATTTTCTGGGATGACATGTTGACTAGTGTATAATAAGACCATCCAGCTTAAATGTATCTTCCTTTTCTTCTTACTTCATTTTAATCTATCTAAAATGTGGAAGATTATTTCTAGTTACTATTTATTTCACAAATATGGGGAAGTATACTATAGGTCTATGGAATGGTGACCCATTAGGACCCATCTTGTTTAGAAAAAGACCTTCTCAATTGTGGACTATTTTATGATTTTCTAAAATATATAATATTAGGGGAAGAAACATGTCACTCTCATTCAAGGAAAAATATCATTTATCGAATGGATCTAATAGACCAACGTGTTTTAGAAAATATACATGATCAGTAAAATTAATTTTGCATAAGAACCTTAAATTTACAAAAAAAACATTGATAATTTTTAAAAAATAATTTCAAATAAAAATATCAAATCAAATAAATAATTGGGAAAACAATTTTTTTTTGTACCTGGATCCCATTTTAAATTCTATGGATTTAAACCATTTCTTAGAATTAGAACACTCTATAGATTCTCCGTTGGTAGTGGGTTCAACATTTATGAACATTAATTCATCATAATTAGCTATAATAAATCCATATCTCTCAGGATCTTAATGAATACCACCCACACATCAAGGATCATATGTAAGTTTAGTATTTTCTTACTCCACGGATCTTTGTGGATCTAAATCAAACTCCATCTCAAGAATATTATGGTTTATAAGTTTTGAACTTTTTAAAGTTAAACATTACTTCCACTAACTACATAATCCATGTCTTTTCTATAAAGAACTATATTGGACACAAAAACGTTTCTTAAATAGGATTATAGAATTAATATTAATTTGTTTCATTTGGACAACTAAAAAATAAGATTTTTTTATATCTTGGTGTCTATGTTATTAAAATACATTCATTTTATGAGTACCTTTCAACCAAAAATACCCATAAAATACATAATGGGATGTTTCCTTATCTATATATCATATGTTTTCTTTATTATTTATTTACATAGTATGTTATTTAGTAAGAATGAAAAAATTGGAACATTACCACAAAATGCAACTGGAAGGTTACACTAATTCATATTCGATCCTAAAATTCCCAAAAATATATGATTACTCATCTCAGACTCATTATTACACTATGGTGTTCTAAGAGGGCTGATTTTTGGAGGATTACACAATCTCTTATTTTCTCAGGGAATTCTTGGATCATGTATTCACCACCCTGATTTAATGATTGGAACCTAATACTTTTCCCCATTGATTTTGTACCTCATTCTAAAAATATCAAATTTTCAATGTTTTCATACTTGTGTCACATAATATACACAAATCCATAGCTATAAATTTATCTAATAAAAGTAATAATGTATCTAAAACCAAATATTTCTTAATTACTCATTGGTTTACAAAAATCACTATATTTGTGATCCAACAGTCAACTAGCCCTTTAACCTTTTCCACTAAAATGACTTATCTTTAATAGTAAAAAAGATTCAAAATTACCAAATTATTCAAAATATAATGGTTCCAAAAATACATCTCTATTGAGTATCTAGATGTTTTTCTTTTTTATATATCAATGGAAACAATTCCAAAGATATGTTGGATTAGAATAGTCCCAAACCATCTTATTTTCATTTTCATATATAGTATTATCCATATCTTGAATATATATTCCATTTATGATATTCTCAATTCCATTAAAAGTATCATTAATATATAAGGAATATCCTTTTATTAATAGTGAATGAAAATACCTTCTCGTAGAAATATGATATAGAAATAATTTTTTTTGGCTATGGTAGGAAATAGAATAAAATTATCTAATTAGAGAACAAATACTCTAGGTAAAGTCATATCATAAGTATAAAATTATGTCGAATCCATGGATTCATTTTTGATATGATAATCCCTTTCACCCTTTTTCAATTCCATCATATCATTGACTTTATGTTTTTTAGCACACATTTGTGATGCTCACCTTGTATCCAATACCCAAGAGCCAGAGTTAGTGAAATTTTCCGTTATAACATTCACATTTAGAACCTCATAATTATTTCTCATTGATAAAAATACCCATCCTTAAAAAGAAAATTAAAACTGTATTATAGGCTATACCTATAAGAGATCTAAAAATATTTATCATGAAGTAAGTCATTATCTACAATGTGCGAGTGTCATGATTTATATCATCTCATAAAGTAATTTTAATGAATGTAATCACAGTAAAAATTATTTCCCTACACAATATATATACATATATATATTGATCTAATATCCAAATTTCATTCATCAAAAAACCGTATTTTTTCATAAAACACATCAAAAAAAAATTTAGGTAAAAAATCATACCAATCATAACACTTTGGATTTATCGATAGTTGAGTGGGAAACTATTTTTCCATGTAAATCATATATATAATAAAATCAACTATATTCCTCTAGTATAAAAACTATTAGGGTTTCCCAGATAAGTGTAACTCAAATATCACAATAGGATGTGGTTAACTAAACCCTATAATTAACCACACTCACCATGAAATACTTAAGATAATCCATTGCCACCCCAATTTGGCGTGAAGCTACCAAGTTGGATGATTGAGTTTCTGACATGTGATTTTATTAAAAGGTAATTAACAATTAATATTTGAGGGATTTTGTTTTTAATGACTCACTAGTTTATCATAAATCACATGCATATAAAACCTATTGCATCTCATGGAATCATTATTATCCCATTTTTATTCATTTTTGTATACATTATTGCATGAATTTAGTTTTTTTAATATCTATTTCATTTATCAAATTTATGTGTTAAAACCATATTGAAGTGTAATTCTATACAAAACTCCCATATTT
The DNA here is from genome assembly GCA_963277665.1 of Viscum album. Classification (NCBI taxonomy): domain Eukaryota; kingdom Viridiplantae; phylum Streptophyta; class Magnoliopsida; order Santalales; family Viscaceae; genus Viscum; species Viscum album. The sequence goes on from OY728121.1 coordinate 1,126,955,061, forward strand.
TTTTACTCACCCAAAAAAAATATACATATCCAAATGCATATCATGCATATGTTACATGATATATTTATATGTAATCAAGTAGTAACAGTTATATAACACATCACCTTTATGGAATAACGAATAATACTCTAGGATAGTGGGTGGTATGACCCAAAATCCCTCTCACCAGTAATAATTTAATTAATAGAAAATTTAATTCATGATATCTCTAAAATTGAATATTCACAAACTATATTCAACAAGTATTTATAATATCATAACTCTTAAAAAACTAAGGTCAATTAAGATGAAAACTAATCTTATGATATCACACATATCATAAAAATTAATACTATATCTCCTAAAAAAATTTATCACATAAATTTATCATATAATAAAATTATTTTAAAAAAACTCTTTATAAACATGGATATAATATAAGAAAACATATAAATAAAAATAATATTTATTTTTCAAAAAACTGAAAGACAATTATTACATTTTAATAATTTATGTAGATATGAAAAAACCCATTTCATGTTTCCTAACACTTATAATTTATAATCAATTTTTAAAAATTCCAAAAATAAAAATTTTGAACATTTTTTATGCATGTCATATTTTATGACTGAAAATATTTTTATCAGTCCCAAAATATGGTCAATAAATAAGAGAAAAATAGTCTTTGAAAAAATAATATTATATGATATAATTTCATTTTTATGCTATGATTGAATCATTGGATATGTTCTGATCTATTTTAATGCTCCTATTATATTTTTTGATAGAGTTGGTATCATATTTTTATCTTGATCCCCTTTTTCCGTGAAAATCCTGAATCGAGTCATATTTTAAAATATCATATATCTTATGATATGACATAATTCAAATTCTTTAGATTATTTTATCTCATACCTTACAATATAATTATATCATACACTATGACTATCTAAAATATTAAAAATAAAACATATCATATTTTCTGATATAGAAACAATACTTGACAATATTAATTTTATTGAAAAACCAGCAGATTCACATATTGTTTCATATGATAACATGACATTGATTCCACTGATGGATTTCACGGGATAATCATATGATCTTTATCCCCAAAAAAAGACCTCTATATTTCCATATATATCTTAAAAGATTCAACATATATGGAAAATGAAGAAGAAAACATATGTGAAACATAGGTTCACTATCCTCCATATTATTCCTTGATGAAGAATGTTTTATGATGATCATCTAATCAACAAAAAAATACTTCCTAAATGTGAGGGGTTACACTGACATTGGTTCAAAGATCATATCTTAATTATTTTAAAATGATGAAGGGGTGTTAGAGGCTGTACTGTGTTACAAATGGAGTTTTGTGGAAAAGATTTCTTTGTCCTACTCTGCATGAAATGATTGACACTAATATGGGAGAACATTTACCTTTTATTGGAATCAATGAAGATCTTCATTTAATGAATATCATTGACCATATTGTGTGAATCTAGTGCCATCTCATGGAACCCATGAATTACTGATCATTGGAGTGTTCATCATTGAACACTTCAATAATGTTGTCTCATGTAGTAAATAATCAATTTCATTGATTATAAGACAAAGAAACCATGAGGGAGGTTGCCTTCATATGCATTCACTCACAAGGAAATCATATCATAAACCTTATCATACTATATGATATTCAAATCAGGACCATCCCATGATTCTAATATAATGTATACATATTGTAAGACATGATATGCATCACATGCCTATCATTATATATAATTCTAGGAAGTCATAAGACATGAATCAACCATTTTAAGTGAATATACATCACTTTACACATTCCATTTTAAAACATTCTATATAAATATATGTTAAAAATATATTCAACCAATATCAGGATCATTTGTAACCACTACATGTGTCACGGACCTTGAAACTCCAACAAGAATCTGTTTGAATTATGGATGAAAACACCAGCCCTTCCCATAATTTTACATTCCAGATATAGTGGAAGAACCATTGGGGGACTTGAAATTAATAATTCTTTTAATTTAGAGTTTTCCATAACCTCAAGAGAGGATATTTCATGTTAAATTTACAATTAATTTATTCAAGATTGGAATAAATGAAAACATCACCTTAGGATCATTTCTTCAATGAAGTTTCTTATCTCTCAAAATCCATTTTAGAATACCTTTGTTTCACTATAATTATTCATGTGTCAGATCCCTATAGTGGTTATCCATACATGATCCATTGATCTTTGAGAAAAACCAATTTACTTCTAGGTTCTAGTTTGGGGAATTAATTGTATTTCGTTTTTCATCTTAAAGAAAATCTCTCAAAAAATTTAATAGAAAAAACTACTATAAATCCTGATCACAAATGATTACTATGGGAAATTTCTTGATATGATCTTTAGACTGGAATCCCACAAATTTTATTTATACTAACTCCCACCAATTGAGTTATATCTGAATAATCTCTAGTTGTTTATTCTGGAATCCCACCATTTCATCAATGATATTGATGGTATATCCATTGTAGGATGATTATATGATCTTCCTCCATAAGTTTGTTGGATCACACTTGATTTTTAATTCCATCAAGAAAAATATAAAAGTTGGGCTTGAGACTTCTCTTTAAATTATCAAGTTTATCTGATCACCTTATTGAATAATTACCTTATTTTAAATAATTATCTCTTCGATAAAAAAGATTGTATCGGAATGTCAAACATGTATTTCAATAATTTTTTCCTTTTTCTCATCACATGCATGAACATATTTATAAAAAATTTGGTGTATGAGATCTCAATTAGTCCATGATTTAAATTCCTTCATTTAAATCATCATTTAAATGTGTTTATAAGTAATAAAATTTACTATTTCATCCTTAAAATAATAATACTTGATGGTGTGTATTATATTTTAATGATGATTTTAAATACCCCTTAGACTGTGGAAATTATATGGATTTTTCTTTCATATGGGTTTCTAATTTTTTGGACAATGAGGTAGGGTGTCACATATTTTCAAAAATGGAGTTCAGAGAAGCATGAACCCTATTCATGCTTCTCTATTAAGAGAAACAAATGTGAATGGGGTTGATGTTTCTGTCTCTCGGCCAAAGAGGTGTGACTGTCTTTTACACCTCTTTGCAAATATATATATATATATATGTTAGGTTCATTGGGGTTAAAATTACATTAAAAACACACACACACCTCATACATAGGCTGGAAAGGCAGGTCATAGCCCCCAAGGGATATACAACCCATCAAGCCTCATTTATTCAGCACATGGCACAGAGTCCTAGGGGGCATGAAGCCCATTACATAGCCTAATGGACCAAAACTGGCCGGAAGGCCTAGCACAATGTCATATAATCATCATACTTTTCATGTTATGGTAAATTATATATTTATCTATAATGAATTGTATTATTTATTATTATATAATATTACGTTAATATGATAGTAATTAATTAATTGTAAAAAAAATAATATTTTAAATATTTTAAATATAAATATTTGTTTAATTTTTGGTTGATATAATTAATATTAATATTTTAATATGTAATTTTTTTGAAATATAAATAGTATTAAATGATATTAATTAATATAATATAATTAATAGAATTAGAAAAAGTATTTTTTATAAAAATATAATAAAATATATTTAAAAAATATTTACTACTTAATAATTACATTATTCTTAATATATTATGTTTTATTATTAAATAATTACTTATATAAGAAATAATATAATATTTATTATTAATATTAATTATATTCATATAATTGAAAATTAAAATACTATTAATAATTAATAATTAATTTAAGAAGATTATTTATTATATTAATACATAGTATTATAATCCATATTATATAAAATAAATAACTATCTTATATTAAATAGTAAATGTCAAAAATAATTATTGAATTCAAAATAATTAATATAATTGTTATATAATAATAATTTTATGAATATTATTTACTAGACGTATATGGATAATAATACTAAGCATTACTAAGAATAAAAAATATTAATTATTAGTATTATCAATGTAGTTATAAATATTAATGTTTCTTATTGGTTGAAAATTATTTGTATGAATGTCTAATTATATCAATTAATTTATTTACACATCATTATGTAATAAATTAGCATGTTTTTAAATAATGTATAAATAATTATTTCAAAAACATACAACATGTATCATCAATATAATCTACATCTGTGGCCCGAATGATCCTATGTTCCATAGCTAGGTGTATATACGATGCATCCATGTTGTGTTTGTCTATGTCTCTGCTCTAGTGTACGCTACTACTATATATCCTCACCGACAATCGCATCCCCATTATATTGTGTGGTAAGTGGTTGATGTACAGTCTCACCACCTGTACCCTATTCTGTATCTAAGGATACTAGATGCTAGCTAGAACTCTCACCAACATATGAACAAGATGGCTATTGTGTGGTGGATGTCTCCAAATCAGAGGCAAATAATATATGTAGATCAGACTAGTCAACATCTATATATGTTACAAAATATATGATTCTAGTAGCACTTGTATGTGTATTTGCCTCTGGCTGCAGCTGATGAGCTGGAGGAGCATCTGGCTGGTTATGATAAAAGCCTTCCTCCTATGAAACATTAGCATCCATAATAGGGTTATCACCCCTGTCACATATATATCAATCTTAGTAGCCTCAGTATCTCATGGAAGATAAAAGAAAATCCCATGATAAATCTCATCCATAAGAGGAACCAACTCTGTCATAGATCTATGAAAATATTTCTAGTAAAATGAACCTCCCTCTACTGGATTGGAAATGTGAAGAAGATGGGTGATACAAGAATCCTATGAAAACATATTATTCTATTTAGTAATTATAATAAAAAATATCTCAATAGTGGAAGGAAGAATGATTACCAAGTCATTAAATCTTTATCCGTGTCACATAAGAAATCCAAATGGGGAAATTTATTACAAGGGTGAATAATATAGCTGATCGAATAAATGTATACACACTATTCCCACCCCTCGTAATCAAGACTTATGTTGTCTGTCAAACAGATCAATATATCCTGTATGATACCTCCTCCAATCAAAGTATCACTTCCCATACATCTCTAGGGAATTAAGTGAATGTATCTAACTAGTCCATGAAATAATGGTATTATGAAATACGAACCACCTCATAATTCTATTGGTATGATTCCACTCAACAATATGAAAACGAATCAGAGGAATGATACAAGAGATAGTGGAAAACATCGTCATACAATACAATGGAAGATTTTGGATGATATAATCATTATATGGAATACATGAAATATAAAAAAATGAATAATCAATTAATAAATGAATAAATGTATAGAAAAATATATATATTTTACTATATAAATAATTACCACTTACGTCATCTCGCTGAGGACTTTCCAACATAAGTCTGCTGGAATGGACATCGTGTATGGCTGTATCTGAATGTCGATGTGTCTGACTCCACCAATAGATAACATTTTATAGTTATATTTCATAATATACAGAAAAATAGTTGATTTACACATTATAAGTAAGTAATAACAAACCATTGTCCATACAAATCCTTTTCTACAATATCATCATGCAATGGTCCATGGGCATATGGAGTTAAATGAGGGATTTTCTCCCATATCCACATCTTTATAAGAATAACACATACTTTGATCTACATATTATTGATGAGACATGTGATTTCTAGAACCATATATGTTTGTGAGAGTCAAGAAGACCCTCGACTATACAGGCATGCTGGGTCCATGTCCTTTAGTAAAGGTAAATACATCAGATATACAAATGTAGTGGAATGATCAATGAAAATCATGCCACCGATCATCCTCAAAATGTAATCATGTTCAAATAATAGTGTAGTTATCTTTTCATCTCCTTCTACAAGATGTGCGAAGTGCTGGTCTATCCATGGCATGCATAATCTGTTACTCATGACAGACCTTCCATCATCATGGACCTCAATTCCTAATAATCTATGAACCAGCTCAAACCATTCTTCTCCGACTTGGACTATCATAACTTCACCATCGATGGGGAGGCCCAACATAATGGACACATACTATATTGTAATATTCATCTCCCCTCTATAAAATTGAATTCATATGACTATGGCCTACATCTCTCTAGGAGTACAACAATGAGTTGATGATTGAAAAAGGTAAAGTCACACATCTATATTCCATAGAACCCATCATGATGATGATGGGGGATTATAGCACGAGGTGGTGTAACATGATGGAAATGATGTGATCTCCATACACTCAAAATAGGCACTAGATGCCCTTCTAAATCCATCCATGAAACATGTCCATCTTAGAATGTGAGAAACAGAGGACCTTCCATTTGAAAAAATCATTCATCCTTATTTTATCATAGTGAAATCAATAAAATTTGTAATATATCATTAAAAAAATACAACAAGAAAAATGAGGTAGAAAATTAGCTTGTATAATTTAGTATTATGGTGGAAAAAGAGGTAAAAACATATATTTGGATGATGTTTTTGGTTTAGACTATGAATTCTTGTTTTATTGATCTATAATGAAGTTTAATTTATTAAAAATATTTTTATTTAATTATCAATGATGAATAAACCTTAAATAATATGTTACTCAAAGATATATTAATTTTCATTGTAATTTATTTTTTAATAGTTATAGTATCAAAAAATTATTTTTGATATAATCCATAAATGGAATAGACCAGAGTTGAAATAGGTCAAAAATAGAGGAATTCATAAATAAAAGGATCCATTAATGAAACACATGCATACAAAAAACATAAAAATTCCTGATAAAATACATAGAATAAATCATGGATGATGGGAACTGGAGATATGTCCTAAAACTATGGTACATATCTTATAGGAATTCCCTTCTATGTAAAAAATGTAACATTGTAGTCCCTCTCCCCATTGTTGAGTACAGTCAATCTCATATCCGATTTGAGTAGAATTTGTTCTTACCTAGGGCTTCAACCTTTTAATTTTAGGACAATAATTTAAAAAATGACATAAATTGAAAAAATCATAACTAAAAATAAAATTATCAAACCTGGAAATACCAAGGAGAACACTTGGATGATCAGCAAGAAATGTGATAGAATAAAAGTCACCAAGAGGCATCCGAGATGCACAATAACAGTTAGCCATAGTGTTCATGTGATACACTGGGTCAACATTGGGCTCATATGATATGTTTACTGAGGAAAAAGATGAAAATCATATGCACAAGGATATATCAATCCCTATAAGTTTCCATAATCACAATACCTATTATCCGACATGACCACCAACATTTGACAAATGTTACATGTAACCCGGTTGTAGAACTCTCTTACCTGAAAGTAGCTTTGTACCAGGTCAAATGCCAGAACACATAATCCAGATGCATCATGTATTATCTGATAAATGGCACTTTAGAAATGTTGACCAAAGAGAATTCTATTTTCTATCCTCTGATAGGAATTTTGGGATCATTAAACAAAGTAGTTCACACATTTATAAAATTTCTTTCACTAGCCCTTGTGATTAATATTTTTCACACATTCTTGATCAACCAATTTATGCAGTCCACTATATTAGTGCTCATATGGACATGTATCATTCCACCATCATATTCTAATGACCATTTATCCTTTTAAATCTACATCATATATTCATTAAAATCAATATTATCCCTTCAAAATATCTTCAATAAATTGATCAAAGTGTTATTTTTACGGCTCATATGCTGAAACCAAAAGATAATAATGTATTTAAAAGATTATTAAATTTACTTTTAAAAAGTATGTTCAGGAAAAAATAATCAACTTGAGGATCTCCTTCATTATTTCCTAATACATAAAATGAATATTAATATTATATTCAATATTTCTAATGAATTAAGGATTATAATCATTTAGTTTTCTTCATGAAACCCCATAACTATTAACAGCCTCTATATTCACTTGATTGAAATCAAATATCAGATACACCCCATGGATTTTCGTGACATGAATGTGTATACATTCTAAAAACACACATCAGGATTAAAAATTATCTTTTTCAACAACAGAAAATTCAATTTTTAGAGGAGCATGATCACCATCCTATGTGGTTCAAATAAGTTGAACACCCGTATACCTTCCATAATATAAAGTTCCATTGACATGAATACATATTTTAAAATAGGGAAATGTAGAGATGCATTGCCTAAATGCCTAAAACGTCCTATTGAACTTCAAATTTGATTTATAAACTTGATCATTGGGGAAGCTTACTCAATACTGTCCAAATGAGAAATAATCTTATTGTTGAGAGACACCAATTCCATAAAATGTGGAAACATTTCATATGATTTGTCCCAACCACTATACATATTTTAAATTTCCTTTTGTTTTTCATTCCATGATTTTCTATAGGATATCTTATAGTTAAAAAAATATTGTATTCATTCCTGAGTAAGGGACATGGGAACATACTAACATGCTCATATCATATCTAAAATAATAGTTGATATAAACACTATATCATGTAAAGAGTGATCCTATGAAAAATGTGGATGTACACAAGTGTGTGAGGCTTCTAATTTGGTTATCTTACAACATGAAAAAAATTATCATATATTTCCCTCAATTAGAATTTGCATTTTGTCCCATATTTTTCATATTGAATGATATATTTTTTCTTCTTCAACTCATCAAACACAAATTTGAAATATCATGACCCTCTCCCACCAAATATACTACAATGATGGGAGAGAGATAATGATCCTGGAGTCTCACCTCCTATAGGCCCCAGGTTGGTGACTATCACCAAGGGTGTACAAATCTCACAATATGGGAGGCATTACCCTTTATATGAAAACAATATCAAGGGATAAGATGTATCAACCATAATCAACTCCAAATCCTATATAAGAAATACAAAAAACAAACAATGCGTATGTAAATAAAACTAATACAAATAAAAGGTCTCCAAGTAAATACTCAAAAGAAAAACTATAGTAGCAACATAATAACTGTCCAAGGGTAGAACTATTAACTTCCAGCGTGGTCTACATAATCCTCCTATAAACCTATTTTTTATATTTGTGTAGGGTGATCATACAAGTATACCTAGTAGGAAGACCAATGTATCTCATGCACAAGTGAAATGGGCATACTAATGTACCCGTGAGAAAACAATAGAACCAAAAATCACCTTGAAAGTAGACTAACCATAACCCCAACCTTAATAAGGCCCACTCACCAAATAACACATACAAATAATATAATATTATATAAATCATATCAATGATAGGCTACCACACACCAAATTCCAACTGATAACCCGCTCTCACACCCCAACAGAAAACATCATGGCACTCCCACATCTTCCAAATTTATCACATCGCATCCCGAATGCACACACCTAGGACATTATCTCTTGGAAGAGGGATCCTAAAAGAGTGGGTGGTCATCCATCTATACTCCCACCATGATATTGGTAAAGACACCCACCATGTGACTATATAGGTGTCAACACATAGTGCTCAACATGGGTGGGGTGCATATTGAAATCACAAGCAAAATTCAATGAATACATACATATATATTAATCCAAAAAATCCCCACATATGTTATTAAAATAATATCACCAATCCACCTCACAAGGTCTCCCACCTCCACTGCAAAGACTAAAATACAAAACCCCAGACTAGCAGAAAGTATGCCACTATTTATTTTCAGTCATTTCTTAATATTAAATTATTTTCCATATTCTCTGTTACCATCCCATTCCACTAAAGGATGTATAGATTAATATTCCATGATAATTATTATCACCATCCATACCAACCGGGAAGATAAAACAAAACAAAACACAATAATAAGAACATTGAAATGGAATAACAACGACAACTATTACCAGATTTCATCATAGCCCACTACTCAACCATATCATACACACATTCCCCACACTCATCATATACCACACCACAAAGAAACATATTATTAGATTTAGAAAAGGATCACTTATTCAATTTCACTTCCTTAAGTTAGGGTGTTATCACTAATCCATTATATCATGGGGAATCTATTCAATTAATGTAATATATGTGGTTATCCTATAATTTATGATGATATCAAACAATTATAAAAATGGTGGTTTCAAAATAATGGACACTATAGAAGAAACAATCCTAAAAAACCTTATCTCTATCTTGTAATTACACCCATATAATCATAATATCAAAATAATGAAAATAAACTTAATAAAAAGATGTAATATTATACATCTTATTCCCTACCCCTTTAAATTCAATATAAATTGATTCATTATCAATCTTAACCTGGTTGTGACCATATTCATAGGGGTTAAAAATAATAAACCCATACTATATGATATATTTGAAAGGAAACTAAGGAAAATGCTACATGGAAGGAAGAATCCTTTCACTAACTTGCTACAAAAAAAGGGTGCATGTACAAGAGGAAACTGCCTCTTTGGCAGTGACAACTCTAACTATCTATAACAGTATGTTATACGACTCCAATGATGATTTATTTGGAACCTGCATTATTAAAATAAATAAGAATGAATGAATTAAGGAATGATATACACCTTATAAGGATTAGATCTAAAACAATGGGATTTGAAATTGTTTAGTTGACCATGGAAGGAAAATATCATTAAAACAACATGTTTTAATGTTCAAATGGTCTCAAGAATTTTTAGTAATTAAGAATATGATTATCCTCCTTTTAAATGGCCTTAAAACCAATAATTAAGACATTTAAATCCATTTTCATCATAAAATCAATCAAAATAGAAAATTTGTAATTTTTTTGGATAATTGGAAAATTCTAGAAAAATGGAAGAAAATTGGAAATGTCACACCACCAGAATGACACAACACCTAAAATGACACACCACCGGAATAAAACACTTCCAGAAATGACACACTGCTAGGATGAAACATTTCTAAAAAAGACACACCCCCCAAAATGACACACCATTGGAACGACTCACTGTTAGAAAATTAGAAATTTGTAAAAATGTTGAAATGACACGCCGTTGGAATGAGTCGACTTTTTAAAACTAGAAATTTGGAAAATTGTTGAAATGAAACACCATTGGAATGACTCACCTGTCCCCAAAAAACCCTAACTAACACCAGACACCTCAAACATCAGAGTTTTGGGAAAGTAACTGGATACAAGGTCTAATCCGTTATATCTAATACCTCTCAAACTAGTCTCATCCCAGGGAATTCAACACCAAACCAGGTGAAAAGAGAGGAATGGTCCAAAAAAATCTCTTGAGATACCTCTCAAGGATATCATTACACATGAAACACTGCCACCGACTAAACCTAATATCCCAAACACCCATAAAAACTAAACAAAACAAACTTTCCCAAATATAGGAATAATGTAATTCTGTCCCCCATGTCATGATATATTCTACTCTAGGCGGAAATTAATTTCTTGAATAGGTTTAATCACATAATAGTAAAATTCATTTTGTTTAGGTATCATGTATTCCCTTTTCGGATGTTCAAACATCATCAAAAATCACTCAAAACACATAAAATCAACCAGAAAACAACATATCTCGTAAAATACCAAGGTATGAAAAGATTATCACAAAGAAAATAGTGAATGGAAAACTCTAAAGAACATATAGTAATGTTCTTTCATTTGAATTTCATTCTCCCAATTACTCTCCTCTAGGCCACCATTCCTCAATTGCACACAAACAAGGGGAATGATACATCCTATCAACACCTTCTATCGATGGTCTTATATCGCCACTGTATTCTCCATGAAGGTTGTTTCATACTCGATATCCAACTCTCCCTAGTCAATGACATGGTATTCATCATGAAGATACAGATAGAGTTGAGAGATGTTGAAGAAATCATTGATCTAGTCCAGTCGAGGAAGAAGTTCCAACCATTAAGATTCCTATCCAACATGCCCCAACACCTTTAAGGCCCCAACAAAATGAGGTGAGAGCTTATTTCCCATGTTGAACCTCCAATACCGAAGTCGAGGGAAAAACTTCAAAAACACATGGTCTCCAACCTTAGACTCTATTGGCCTCCACCTATGATCAACTTAAGTCTTCTACGATCCTCATGCTTCTTTCATCCCCTATTGAACCAACTGAACCTTCTCTATTGTGCTCTACACCACCTCAAGACCAAGGATTGATGACTCCCAAACATCAGTTTATTACAATGGATAACACAAAAACCCTCCATAAAAACCCTCAAATAGTTCCATGTTAATGGAAGAGTGTCATCAATTTTTATAAGAAAACTTGACCAAGGGTAGGTGGTGTGCCCATGATCTGTTGAAGTCCATGAAACTTTCTCGCAACATATCCTCTAACATTTGGATAGTCTGTTTTATCTGCATATCTATGGGTGATTGGAAAGTAGTACTGAGGTGAAACCTGGTGCCAAAAGCATGCTGAAATACCCTTTAGACTCATGAGGTAAAATTCAAGTCTTGATATGAGACAATGGACCTCAAAAATCCCTGAAACTACACCACCTCATCCATGTACCTCTTATCCAAAGCATCAACTTCACCCAACTTCTTAATTTCTAAGAAGTGGGATGACTTCATTAAATGATCCATGATTGCCCATATAGAATCACAACCTCCCAAATATCTAGGTAAACATGTGATGAATATTTATTGATTTTACATCCCATTTCCACTCAGGTACATCCAAATGTTGAAAAAAACTACCAGGAATATGATGCTCTAACTTTACTTACTAGAAAACCAAACACCATGACATAAACTCTACCACTGCCCACTTCTTCCCAGGCCACCAAAAGTGAAACCTCAAGCTATGTCCCATCTTAAAAATTATAGGGTATACTACCCAAGGTGATCTATGAAAATCACGAGGGACTCCCTCACACATCGATACTGGAACATACATCCTCCCATGAAACAATATCCTGTTCTTACTATCCTTAAATCACTCCTTTGGAGCATCACTATGGTCAACATGATCACACATCCCCTAGAACTATGTGTCTCCCCAATGAGATTCCTCTAGTTCCCACATCATAAAATATTGAACTATTATCTAAAATAGATACCCTCTACCACGATCCACCCTTAAATCTATGTGCAGGGCTGTCAACTCCTCCATCGCTCATCAAGCACCCAAATACTCCTAAACAATATCCTTCTATATCTTTTTTTCTCAAGGCTTTGGCCAAAAAATTTCCCTTTACCGAGGTGTAGGAGATCTCAAAATAGTATTCCTAATGAAACTCGATACACCTCCAATGTCGTAGATTTTGGTCATTCTTAGAAAAGATATACCTAAGACTCTTGGAATATGTGAACAAGAAAAAGCACTACCCAGTGAGGTAGTGTCACCACAATTTCATCACAAAAACAATTTCCATTAGATATAGATCATGGGTGGTATAGTTACAATTAGGAGGGATTAACTTCCTAGAACCATAAGAGATCATTACCCCTGCATCTTTAAGATGCACCATAAGCACATACGGGAAGCATTAGAAAACACTTAACACATCACACCCTCCTCTTGAAGTTGAAGAACTGCAGTGATGAACATCTTCCGCTTTAGGTAACATAATTATACCTAGAATTGGTTATTCAACATATAATCTTGGTACTTCATGTTCAATGTAGTAAATGGGTCTACAAATCAAGATAAATCAAGAAAAAACCTCTGATAATAGCCTGAGACACCAAGAAATATACTAACCTTTGCCACATTCTTGGGTTCTGAAAAAGAAAAAAATACCTCAACCACGTTGGTTCAACAACCATACCTTGATGAGACACCACATATTCAAGGAAAAGGACCCATCATGTCCAAAAATTGAACTTGGAGAACTTTTCATTGAGATGGTGGTGATAAAGGACCTGGAAAAAAGGTTTGAGGAGTTTGGTATGCTTCTCCTTTGACATTGAGTAGATCAGTTTGAAATTGATTAATAAAACAACAAACCATTCTAGGATATCATTAAACAATGAGTTCATAAGCCTCATGAACATGACTGGTGTATCCATAACACTGAAAGGCATGACTATGATCTCAAAGTGTCCATACCAACATCTGAAGGAAATATTTTTGATATCTATATCCTTGACCCTTAACTAGTCATATCCAGACTGTATATTGATCATGGAGAAACAATCACCTCCCCTAAAATGGATGAAAAGATCATCGATCCTTGGAATGGGATAACGATTATTTATCACCACTTGGTTCAACCTCTGGTAGTCTATGCATAACATTAGGCTACCATCCTCATTTAGTGAATACTACTCGAGCACCCCATGGTGATAAACTAGGCCAAATAAAACCCTTCTCTATTAGATCATCTATCTGAATCCTCAACTCCCATAACTTAGAAGGTGCCATCTGATTAAGAGACTTCGAAATCCAAGAAATACCAGGCTGCATGTCTATCCCAACCTCAATGTCGCGTCGAGGAGGTAGTGTAACAACCCCATTGGGGAAAAAATCAGGAATTCAATGAAAATACTGAGGGCATTCTATCTTATTAGTCACTAGATCCATATTCATCTCAACCATAAAGTAAAGTAGGGTATACATGCATCTTCTTCCTACTATAAATCTCCACTATCAAATGAAAACTACACGCTGGCCTTTCATGTTAGAGAACATGATTCTCCTCTAAATGTATTCAATAAAATAATTAAAAAAATAAAACAATTAAATGAAAATGATGAAATATTATGGATTAATATCAATAAAGATACAATCCACACATGACTGATGTATCCCCATCATTATTACACATACCCGAAAAACATCAAACAAGCTGGTCTAGCCTCTAATTGATGTAGTCATCACAAGGGGTACATAAAGCTTCTCTATGTATAGTTTAAGAGCATGGACTAGATATGGTGAAATAAAGGATTGTGAATCTCCTTAATCAAACAAGTCAAAATCATGGGTAGATGATAAAATGATCAAACCTCTAATGATCTTTGGCCCATTTAGTGCCACTACCTCTGTTGCATGCAACTGAACATGCCCAACTCTATCGCCTCTCTGCTGACGACCACCTCCACAACCAAACTCAGGATGAAGTCCCTATGCTTGAGGAATATCATGAGGTTGTCCTATACCTACTTCATCTTCCCCAGTTGGAACATAAGCCTGCTACTCTACTATAGGAACTACCTCACTGGTAACTCATACTGAGGCTGACACTGAACTTATCCACCTCGGACAAACTGAGCTTGACCAGCCACTAGGCACTAATCCTGATGATGGATGCAAACCCCAATGATGAAAAAAATTGGCCATAATCCCACATGAAGGGTATGGAAAAAAAGGTTGAATGGGAAGCTTCTAAGGTCGACTCCCAATTGGTCACAACCTTGAAGATCCTAGAACCTCAGGCCTTCTACTGAAGAATCTTCCCCTCGAGAAACCCTATTGGTTCCCCTCACGTGGAAAATCTCTTTTTGAGTGAATCCACTCAATCACCTATATATTATTCTGAACCTCTTGGTACTTTGTCAATGTAAAATGTGTAACTACATACTGGATCTAAGGAAAGAGTTCTTCCTCAAGATGCCTCACTCCAGACTCATCGTTTAGAAAAATATCGGGGGGAAAGCATATAATTTCATTAAAATTGATCACAATCCCCCACATAGACATACTCCCCTAATGAAGAGAGAATATGTCCTACTGCTTCTCATCATTCTTGGTTGACGATAGGAACTCTACCCAAAATTCCTTCTTGAAGTCGACCCATGAAACATCTACCTACCTTTTCTCACTAAGGTACAAGGTCCACCTCTGATGCGAAGCTCCTCACATATGATTAATCACTAATGGGAACCAATACTTTGTCAGTGTTAGGATTGACCTGAAAGAGATCTCTATGTTCTATAACAAACTCTCTATTTCAATATCAGAAAAAATCCCCACATAGTTTTTCAAATCCTTCTATTGAAAAGTGCGCAACATACTCTACCACAGATCATCATCCTCAGTCGGATCAACCCTTCCTCAATCAACTGGGTCAACCTACTAAACTTCTACTTCCTGATCCATATATGGAAGATGACCAGGAAGCATAGCTATAAGAGAAACAAGGATTTCCTAAACTCGATATTATGGATTTTCATTATGATATATTTTAATTAACTTTAATCCATTTAATTCATTTTATCCATTTTGAATTTTCCTAAACAACCCAATATAAACAAGAACACCAGTCACCATGATGCATCTACCTATCCTAGGTCTCTACCCTACAAGCGTTATATCCCCACTTGTTCATTCGATAGGCTTTGAGTCCTTGCATCGGATCACATGAGACCCTAAAATCCTGTTTCCATGATAGTCTTCCATGGCATATGTCACACACCAATATCATATGACATTGTCTCCCTACCAACCCATGTAATCCAAACTTTTAATAACTCCAAACTCCATATTGTCTATCATCCATAACCTTTGAAAACACTCTATCACAACTCCTCCCCCCAAAGATACAACAGTGAGGGGAGAGATATATTAACTCCTAGATTGCTTCCACCAGTAGCCCTTCCGTTGGTGACTAGAACCTTGGGAGTAAAAATCTCAAAATACGGGAAGCATTACCCTTTATAAAAAAATTAGATAGGGAGATAAGATGTACCAACCATAATAAAATCCATGATATATATATATAATGAAATACCAAAAACCATCCCATGATGCATGTATAAACAAAAATGATACAAATAAATAGTCTCCAATTAAATACCCAATATAAAAACTAGAGCAACAATACAATAACTGTCCAATGGTAAAAATATTAATGCCCAACAAAGTCCATGTAATCCTCCAGTAAGCATGAAAAAAATTTATATATGTAGGGTGATAGTACATGTATACTAAATATGAAAACTAAAGCCTATCATGCCTAAGTGGAAGGAGCATACTAATGAACTTCTGAGAAAATAGGAAAACCAAACCGAACCTAACATGTAGACTAACCATAACCCCAAACTCACCAAGGCTTTCTCACCAAAGAACACATCCATTTAATATAATATAATATAATATAGATAAAATCAATGATAGCATGCCCCTCACCATTTCCCCAGTTATTAGACACTCTCACACCCTAATAGAAAACATCATGGAGCTCCCACCTCTTTAGAATATATCACATCACATCTCGTCTGCACAAACCTTGGCCAAACCTTACCGCACATCTCGCTCGCACACACCTTGGCCACACATCATAACATATCACATCACATCCCATCTGAAAGCCACTTGGGAAAAAACATAAAAACTCATTCTAAAGACACCAAGGACCACACATCACAACTCTCCTAAATAAACCTAGCCCATTATCGATTGGAAGAGGGAGCATGGAAGATCGGTTGCCTATCCATCAATCCACCCACTGGGATGTTGGGAAAGACACCCCCACCGAAATATGCTGGTGTCGGCACATTGTGCATGACATGGGTGAGATGCATATAGAAATCATAATGAAAATACAATGTATACTTACACATATATGAACCCCCACAATCCCTAATTAATTTTTTTACAAGATCACCAATCCAACCCATAAGGTGTCCCATGTCTTCTACCAAGTCTGAAATGCACAACCCCAGAAAAGAAAAAAGAAAGCAACTGATCATTTTATTCTTTAGTTAATAGTAAATTATTCTCCTGATTTTCCATTATCAACCCATTCCACTAAGACATGTATAGAATAATATTCCATGATCCTTATTATCACCATCCATACCAATCGGGTAGCTAAAACAAAACAACACGTAGTAACCATCACATTAAAACATCCCATCAACCACATACATCACCACCTTTCATTGAAACCCCACTAATAAACCATATCATGCCTACTATCCCCACACACATCATATCCCACACCACCACAAAATGTATTTTCATATTTTGTAAAAGATATCTTATTCAATTTCACTTAATTAATTTCTAGAGTTATCAAACATGCCATTAGATCCTGGGTAATCTATTCAATTAACCAAATATACCTTTTTAGCCAGATATTTATGATGATATAAAACAATCAAAAAAATTGTGGTTTCAAAACAAAATTCACTATAGAATAAAAAATTCACCAAAAGATATGTTCTTAATTCTGGAATTACACCCATCTAATAATCATATCAAAATAATAAAAAACAAATCAATAAAAAGATGTAAGATTATACTTGACATTCCCTACAACTTTGAATTCAACATAAATTGATTAATTATCTTTATTAATCTAGTTGCAACCATATTCATAGGGGATAACAATAATAAAACCATCACACATGATACATATGAAAACAAACAAATAATTCCTACATACAAGGGGTTAAACTGAAATAGGTTCAAAGATCATATCTTAATGATTTTAAAATGATGAAGGGGTGTTAGAGCCTGTACTATGTTACAAATGGTGTTTTGTGAAAAAGATTTCATGGACCTACTCTGCATGAAATGAGTGACACTAATATGGGATAACCTTTACCTTTTATAAGAATCAATTAAGATCTTCATTTAATGAATGTCATTGACCATATTGTGTGAATCTGGTGCCATCTCATGGAACCCATGAATTATTCATCATTCGAGTGTTCATAATTGAATACTTCAATAATGTTGTCTCATGTAGTAAATAATCAATGGAATTGATTATAAGACAAATAAACCATGAGTGAGGTTGCCTCCATATGCATTCACTCACAAGGAAATCATATCATAAACCATATCATACTATATGATATTCACAGCAGGACCATCCCAAGATTCTAATATAATATATATATATAGTAAGACATGATATGCATCTCATGCATATCATTATATAGAATTCTAGGAAGTCATAAGACATGAATCAACCATTTTATGTGAATATACATCACTTTAAACATTCCATTTTAAAACATTATATAGAAATATATGTTAAAAAAATATTCGATCAATATCAGGATCATTTGTAGCCACTATATGTGTCACAGACCTTGAAACTCCAACAAGAATCTGTTTGAATTCTAGATGAAAACACCAGCCTTTCCTATAATTTTACGTTCCAGATATAGTGGAAGCACATTTGGAGGACCTGAAATTAATAATTATTTTAATTTAGAGTTTTCCATAACCTCTAGAGAGGATATTTTATGTTAAATTTACAATTAATTTATTCATGATTGGAATAAATGAATACATCACCTTAGGATCATTTCTTCTATGAAGTTTTTTATCTTTCGAAATTCATTTTGGAATAACATTGTTTCACTATAAGTATTCATGTGTTGGATCCCTATAGTGGTTATCCATACATGATCCATTGATCTCTGAGAAAAAATAATTTACCTCTAGGTTCTAGTGTGGGGAATTAATTGTATTTCTTTTTTCATTTTATAGAAAATATCCCAAAACTTTTAATAGAAAAAACTACTATATTTTAGGATCACAAATGATTATTGTGAGACATATCTTGATATGATATTTAGACTAGAATCCCACTAATTTTATTTATACTAACTTCAACCAATTGTGTTATATCTGAATAATCTCTAGTTTTTTATTCTGGAATCCCACCAGTTTATCAATGATATTAAAGGTATATCCATTGTAGGATGATTGTATGATCTTCCTCAATATGTTTGTTGGATCACACTTGATTTTTTATTCCATCAAGAACAATATAAAAGTTGGGCTTGAGACTTCTCTTTAAATTATCGGGTTCATTTGATCACCTTATTGAATAATTACCTAATTTTAAATAATTATCTCTTCGATAAAAAGATTGTATCGGAATGTCCAATATGTATTTCAATTAATTTTTCTGCTTTCTCATCACATGCATGAACATATTTATAAAACATTTGGTGTATGAGTTCTCAATTATTCCATGATTTAAATTCCTTTATTTAAATCATCATTTAAATGGGTTTATAAGTAATAAAATTTACTATTTCATCCTTAAACTAATAATACCCGAGGGTGGGTATTATATTTTAACGATTATTTTAAATACCCCTTAGACTGTGGAAATTATATGGATTTTTTTTCATATGGATTTTTTATTTTCTAGACAATGGGGTAGGGTGTCACATATTTTCAAAAATGGGGTTTAGAGAAGCATGTACCCTATTCTTGCTTCTCCATTCAGAGAAAGAAGTGTGAATGGGGTTGATGTTTCTGTCTCTCAGCCAAAGAGGTGTGACTGTCTTTCACGCCTCTTGGTATATATATATATGTGTGTGTGTGTGTGTGTGTTAGATTCATTGGGGTTAAAATTACATTAAAAACACACACACACCTCATACATTGGTTGAAAAGTCAGGCCATAGCCCCCAAGAGATATCCTACCCATCAAGCCTCATTTATTCAGTACATGGCATGAAGTCCTAGGGGGCATGAAGCCCATTACATAGCCCAATGGCCCAAAATTGACCGGAAGGCCTAGCACAATGTCATACAATCATCATACATCCCGTGTTATGGTAAATTATATATTTATCTATAATGAATTGTATTATTTATTATTATATAATATTACGTTAATATGATAATAATTAATTTATAGTACAAAATTAATATTTATAATATTTTAAGTATAAATATTTGTTTAATTTTTTGTTGATATAATTAATATTAATATTTTAATATGTGATTTTTTTAAAATATAAATAGTATTAAATGTTATTAATTAATATAATATAATTAATAGAATTACAATAAGTATTTTTTATAAAAATATAATAAAATATATTTAAAAAATATTTACTACTTAATAATTACATTATTCTTAATATATTATGTTGTATTATTAAATAATTACTTGTATAAGAAATAATATAATATTTATTATTAATATTAATTATATTCATATAATTGAAAATTAAAATACTATTAATAATTAATAATTAATTTAAGAATATTATTTATTATATTAATATATAGTATTTTAATCTATATTATATAAAATAAATAATTATCTTATATTAAATAGTAAATATCAATAATAATTATTGAATTTAAAATAATTAATATAATTAGTATTTAATAATAATTTTATGAATATTATTTACTATATGTATATGGATAATAATACTAAGTATTACTATGAATAAAAAATATTAATTATTAGAATTATCAATGCAGTTATAAATATTAATGTTTCTTATTGGTTGAAAATTATTTGTATGAATGTCCAATTATATCAATTATTTTATTTACGCATCATTATGGAATAAATTAGCATGTTTTTATATCATGTATAAATAATGATTTCAAAAACATACAATAGGTATCATCAATATAATCTACATCTATGCCCCGAATGATCCTATGTGACATATCTATGTCTATATACGATGCATCCATGTTGTGTCTGTCTATGTCTCTACTCTTGTGTATGCTACTACTATATATCATCAGTGACACCCTTATCCCCATTATATTGTGTGGTCGGTGGTTGATGTACAATCTCACCACTTTTACCCTATTCTGCATCCAAGGATACTAGATGCTAGCTAGAACTCTCACCAACATATGAACAAGATGGCTATTGTGTGGTGGATGTCTCCAAATCAAAGGCTAATAATATATGTAGATCAGATCAGTCAACATCTATCTATGTTACAAAATATATGATGATAGAATCCCATGTGTGTGTATCTACCTCTGGATGTGGCTGAGGAGCGGGATGAGCATCTGGCTGGTCATGAAAAAAGCCTTCCTCCTGTGAACCATCAACATCCATAATAGTGTTATCACCCCTGTCACATATATATCACATTTAGTAGCCTCAGTATCTCGTGGAAGATAAAACAAAATCCGATGATAAATCTCATCCATAAGAGGAACCAACTCTACTATAGATCTGTGAAAATATTTCTGGTAAAATGAACCTCCCTCTACTGGATTGGAAATGTGACGAAGATGGGTGATACAAGAATCCTATGAAAATAGATTCTTCTATTTAGTAATTTTAATAAAAAAATTTCTCAATAGTGGAAGGAAGAATGATTACCAAGTCATTAAATCCCCATATGTGTCACATAAGAAATATGAATGGGGAAATTTAGTACAAGGGTGCATTATATAGCTGATCGAATATATGTATAAACATTGTTCCCACCCCTCGTAATCAAGACTCATGTTGTCTGTCCAACAGATAAATATATCCTATATGATACCTCCTCCAATCAAAGTTTCGCTTCCCAGAAATCTCTAGGGAATGAAGAAAAGGTATCTAACTAGGCCATGAAATAATGGTCTTATGGAATACGAACCACCTCATAATTATATTGGTATGATTCCACTCAACAATATGAAAACTAATTAGAGGAATGATACTAGAGACAGTGGAATGCATCGCCGTACAATACAGTGGAAGATTTTGGATGATATAATCAGTATATGGAATACATGAAATATAAAAAAATGAATAATCAATTAATAAATGAATAAATGTATAGAAAAAATATATATTTAACTATATAAATAATTACCACTTACATCATCTCGCTGAGGACTATACAACATAAGTCTACAATCATGGACATCATGTATGGCTGTATCTAAATGTCGATGTGTCTGACTCCACCAATAGATAACATATTATAGTTATATTTCATAATATAAAGAAATATAATTGATTTAGACATTATAAGTAAGTAATAACAAATCATTTTCCATACAAATCCTTTGCTACAATATCATCATGAAATGGTCCATGGGCATATGGAGTTAAATGGGGGATGTTCTCCCATATCCACATCTATATAAGAATAACACATCCTTTGATCTACATATTATCGATGAGACATGTGATTTCTAGAACTATGTATGTATATGAGAGTCAGAAAGACCCTCGACTGTACAGGCATGCTCGTTCCATGTCCTTTAGTGAAGGTAAATACATCAGATATACAAATGTAGTAGAATGATCAATGAAAATCATGCCACCGATCATCCTGAAAAGGTAATCATGTTCAAATGACAGCGTAGTGATCTTGTTGGATATCTCGACTAGATGTGTGAAGTGTTGGTCTATCCAAGGCATGCATAATCTATTACTCATGACAGACCTTCCATCATCATGGACCTCAATTCCTAGTAATATATGAACGAGCTCAACCCATCCTTCTTCAACTTGGACTGTCATAACTACACCATCGATGGGGAGGCCCAACATAATGGACACATCCTATAGTGTAATAGTCATCTCCCCCTCTATAAAATGGAATTCATATGAATCTGGCCTACATCTCTCTAGGAGTACAATAATGAGTTGATGATTGAAAAAGGTAAAGTCACACATCTATATTCCATAGAACCCATCATGATGAAGATGGGGGATTATAACACGAGGTGGTGAAGCATGATGGAAGTGAATAGATCTTCATACACTCAAAGGAGGCACTAGATTCCCCTCTAAATCAATCCATGAAACATGTCTATCCTCGAATGTGAGAAACGGAGGGCCTTTCATCTGAAAAAATCATTCATCCTTATTTTTTTACAGTGAATTGAATAAAATTTGTAATCTTTCATTAAAAACTACAATAAGAAAAATTAGGTAGACAATTATCTTGTATAATTTTGTATTATGATCTAAAAAGAGGTAAAAACATATATTTGGATGATTTTCTTGGTTTAGACTATAAATTATAGTTTTATTGATCTATAATGAAGTTTAGTTTATTCAAAATATATTTATTTAATTATCAATGATGAATAAAACTTAAAGAATATGTGACTGAACGATATATTATTTTTCATTATAATTTATTTTTTTAATAGTTATAGTATCACACAATTTTTTTGATATAATCCATAAATGGAATAGACCAAATTTGAAATAGGTCAGAAATAGAGAAATTCATAAATAAAAAGATTCATTAATGAAACACATGCACACAAAAAACAAACAAATTCATGATAAAATACATAGAATCGATCATGGATGAT
Source organism: Viscum album (assembly GCA_963277665.1). Lineage (NCBI taxonomy): Eukaryota > Viridiplantae > Streptophyta > Magnoliopsida > Santalales > Viscaceae > Viscum > Viscum album. The sequence continues at coordinate 1,126,979,084 of OY728121.1, forward strand.
GGGAATGGGAGATTTGTCCTAAAACTCGGGTACAAATCTTATGAGTATGCCCTTCTATGTAAAAAATGGAACATTGTAGTCCCTACCCCCATTGTTGAGTAAAATAAATATCATTTCCGATTTGAATATAATTTGGTCTTCCCTGTGGCTACAACCTAGTAATTTTAGGACAATAATTTAAAAAATGACATAAATTGAAAAAATCATAACTAAAAATAAAATTATCAAACCTAGAAATATCAGGGAGAAAACTTGGATGATCAGCGGGAAATGTGATAGAATGAATGTCACCAAGAGGCATCTGTGATGCACTATAACAGTTAGCCATAGTGTTCATGTGATACACCAGGTCAACATTGGGCTCATATGATATGTTTACTGAGGAAAAAGATGAAAATCATATGCACAAGGATATATCAATCCATATAAGTTTCCAAAATCACAATACCTATTATCTGACATGACCACCAACACTCGACAAATGTTACATGTAACTCGGTTGTAGAACTCTCTTACCTAAAAGTAGCTCTGTACCAGGTCAAAGGCAAGAACACATAATCCAGATGCATCATGTATTATCTGATCAATGGATCTTTAGAAATGTTGACTAAAGAAAATTCTATTTTCTATCCTCTGATATGAATTTTGGGATCATTAAGCAAATTAGTTCGCACATTTATAAAATTTCTTGCATTATCCCTTGTGATTGATAGTTTTCACACATTCTTGATGACCCAATTTATGCACTCCACCATATTAGTGCTCATATGGACATGAATACTTCCACCATCATATTCTATTGACCATTTATCCTTTGAAATCTACATCATATAATCATTAAAATCATTATTATCCCTTCAAAATATCTTCAATAAATTGATCAAACCGTTATTTTTGGGTCTCATATGCTGAAACTATAAGATAATAATGTATTTAAAAGGTTATTAAATTTACTTTTAAAAAGCATGTTTAGGAAAAAATAATCAACTTGAGGATCTCCTTCATTATTGTCTAATCCATAAAATGAATATTCATATTATATTCAATATTATTAATGAAATAAGGATTATAATTATTTAGTTTTCTTCATGAAACACCATAACTAATAACGACCTCTATAATCACTTGATTGAAATCAAATATTAGATACACCCCATGGATTTGGGTGACATGAATGTGTATACATTCTAAAAACCCACTTCAGGATTAAAAATTATCTTTTTAAACAATAAAAAATTCAATTTTTAGAGGAGCCTGATCACCATCCTATGTGGTTCAAATAAGTTGAACACCTATATACCTTCCATAAAAGAATGTTCTATTGGCATGAATGAATATTTTAAAATAAGGAAAAGTAGCGATGAATTGCCTAAATTCCAAAAACGTCCTATTGAACTTCAACTTTGATTTATCAACTTGGTGATTGGGGGAATCTTAATCAATAGTGTCCGAATGATAAATAATCTTACTATTGAGAGACACCAATTCCATAAAATGTGGAAACATTTCATATGATGTATCCCAACCACCATACATATTTTAAATTTCCTTTTGTTTTTCAATCCAAGATTTGTTATAGTATATCTTATATTTAGACAACTATTGTATTCATTCCTGAGTAAGGGACATGGGAACATCCTAACATGATCATATCATATCTAAAATAATAGTTGATATAAACTCTGTATCATGTAAAGAGTGATCCTATGAAAAATGTGGATGTACACAAGCGTGTGAGCCTTCTAATTTGGTTATCTTACAACATGAAAAAAAATTATCATATATTTACCGCAATTAGAATTTTCATTTTGTCCCATATTTTTCACATTGAATGATATATTTTTTCTTCTTCGACTCATCAACCACAAATTTGAAATATCATAACCCCCTCCCACCAAATATACTACAATGAGGGGAGAGAGATAATGAACCCGAAGTCTCACCTCCTATAGGCCCTAGGTTGGTGACTATCACCAAGGGTGTACAAATCACACAATATGGGAGGCATTACCCTTTATATGAAAACAATATCAGGGGATAGGATGTATCAACCATAATCAACTCCATATCCTATATAATAAAAACAAAAAAAAACTCACAATGCATATGTAAATAAAACTAATACAAATAAAAGGTCTCCAAGTAAATACCCAAAAGAAATACTATAGTAGCAAAAAAATAATTGTCCAAGGCAAGAAATAGTAACTTACAACATGGTCTACATAATCCTCCTATAAACCTATTTTTGTATATGTACAGGGTCATCATACAGGTATACCTAGTTGGAAAACCAAAGTATCTCATGCACAAGTGAAAGGGGCATACTAATGTACTCGTGAGGAAACAATAGAACTAAAAATCACCTAGAAAGTAGACTAACCATAACCTCAACCATAATAAGGCTCACTCACAAAATAACACATAAAAATAATATAATTTAATGTAAAGCACATCAATGATAGGCTACCCCACACAAAATTCCCACTGATAACCCGCTCTCACACCCCAACAGAAAACGTCATGGCACTCCCACGTCTTCCAAATTTATCACATCACATCCCACCCGAACACACCTCGTCCATTATCTCTTGGAAGAGGGATCCGAAAAGAGTGGGTGGTCATCCATCTATACTCCCACCGTGATGTTGGGGAAGACACCCACCGTGTGGCTACATAGGTGTCGATACATAGTGTTCGACATGGGTGGGGTGCATATTGAAATCAAAAAGAAAATACAATGAATACATACATATATATTAATCCACATAATCCCCTCCTATGTTATTTCAAGGAGATCACCAATCCAACTCACAAGGTCTCCCACCTCCACTGTAAAGACTAAAATGCAAAACCCCACACAAGCAGAAAGTATGCCACTGTTCATTTTCAGTCATTTGTTAATATTAAATTATTTTCAATATTCTCTGTTACCAACCCATTCCACTAAATCATGTATATATTAATATTCCATGATCATTATTATCACCATCCGTTCCAACCGAGAAGATAAAACAAAATAACACACAATAAGAAGAACATTTAAATGGCATAACAACGACAACTATCACCAGATTTCATCACAACCCCATTGCTCAACCATATCGTGCACACATTCCCCACACTCATTATATACCACACCACAAAGAAATATATTATCATATTTAGAAAAGGATCACTTATTTAATTTCACTTTATTAATTTAGGGTTTTATACATAATTCATTAGATCCTGGGGAATCTATTCCATTAACGTAATATATGTGGTTATCCTATTCTTTATGATGATATCAAACAATTATAAAAATAGTGGTTTCAAAATAATCGCCACTGTAGAATAAAAAATCCTAAAAAACCTTATCTCCATCATGTAATTACACCCATATAATCATAATATCAAAATAATGAAAATAAAATCAATAAAAAAAATGTAAGATTATACTTCATGTTCCCTACCCCCTTTAAATTTAATATAAATTGATTCATTATCAATCTTAATCTAGTTGTGACCATATTCATAGGGGATAAAAATAATAAACCCATACTATATGATATATTTGAAAGGAAACTAAGGAAAATTCTACATGGAAGGAAGAATCCTTTCACTAACTTGCTACACCAAAACAAGGGGTGCATGTACCAGAGGAAACTGCCTCTTTGGCAGTGACAACTCTAACTATCTATAAAAGTATGTTATACGACTACAAGGATGATGTATTTGGAACCTCAATTATTAAAATAAATAATAAGTAATGAATTAAGGAAAGATATCCATCTTATAAGGATTATATTTGAAAGTAATGGGATTTGAAATAGATTAGTTGACCATTGAAGGAAAATATCATTAAAACAACGTGTTTGAAATGTTTTAATGGCCTCAAGAATTTTTAGTAATTAAGAATATGATTAAACTCATTTGAAATGGAATTAAAAACATTAATTAAGGCATTTAAATCCATTTTCATCATAAAATCCATCAAAATAGAAAATTTGTAATTATTTTGGAAAATTTGAAAATTCTAGAAAAATGGAAAAAATTGGAAATGGTACACCACCAGAATGACACACCAACATAATGAAACACTTCTAGAAATGATACACTTCCAGGATGAAACATTTCTAGAAATGACACACGACCCAAAATTACACACCATTGGAATGACTCACTGTTAGAAAATTGGAAATTTGGAAAATTGTTGAAATGACACACCGTTGGAATGAATCACTTTTTTTGAAACTAGAATTTTGGAAAATTGTTTAAATGAAACACCATTGGAATGAATCACATGTCCCCAAAACACCCCTAACTAACACCAGACACCTCAAACATCAGAGTTTTGGTAAAGTAACAGGATACAAGGTCTAATATGTTATATCAGATACCTCTCAAACTAGTCTCATCCCAGGGAATTCAACACAAACCCAGGTGAAAAGAGAGGAATGTTCAAAAAAAATCTCTTGAGATACCTCTCAAGGATCTCATTACACCTGAAACACTGCCACCATCTAAACCTAATATCCTGAAAACTGACAAAAACTAAACAAAACAAACATTCCCAAACATTGGAATAAGGTAATTCTATCCCCCATGTCATGATATATTCTGCTATAAGCGGCACTGAATTTCTTGAATAGGTTTAATCACATAATTTTAAAATTCATCTTGTTTAGGTATCTGTATTCCATTTTCTCATGTTCAAAAATCATCAAAAATCACACAAAATACATAAAATCAACGAGAAAACAACATATCTCATAAAACACCAAGGTATGCAAAACTCATCACAATGAAAATTGAGAATGGAAAACTCTAAAGAACATCAAGTACTGGTCTTTAATTTGAATTTAATTCTCCCAATTACTCTCCTCTAGGCCACCATTCCTCAATATCACACATTCAAGGGGAATGATACATCCTCTCAACACCTTCTATCGATGGTCTTATATCTCCACTTGATTCTCCCTGAAGGTTGTTTCATACTAGATATCCAACTCTCCCTAGTCAATGACATGGTATTCATCATGAAGATACAAATAGAGTTGAAAGATGTTGAAGAAATAATGGATCTGGTCCAGTTACGGAAGAAGTTCCAACCATTAAGCTACCTCTCCAACACGCCCCAACACCTTGAAGGCCCCAACAAAATGAGGTGAGAGCTTATTTCACATGTTGAACCTCCTATACCGATGTTAAGGGTAAACCTTCAAAAACACATGGTCTCCAACCTCAGACTCTATTGGCCTCCACCTGTGATCAACATAAGTCTTCTACTAGCTTCATGCCGCTTTCATCCTCTATTGAACCAACTGAACCTTCTCCATTGTGCTCTGCACCACCTCAGGACCAAGAATTGATGACTCCCAAACATCAGTATATTACAATGGATAACACAACAACCATCCATAAAAACCCTTAAATAGGTCCATGTTAATGGAATATTGATATCAATTATTATAATAAAACTCGACCAAGGGTAGGTGGTGTACCCATGATCTGTTGAAGTCCAAGAAACTTGCTCGCAACATATCCTCTAACATCTGGAAAGTCTGTTTTATCTGCATATCTATGGGATGTTGGAAAGTAGTATTGAGGTGAAACTTGGTTCCAAAAGCATGTTGAAATAACCTTTATACTGATGAAGTAAAATTCAAGTCTTGATATGATACAATGGAACTAAAAAATCCGTGAAACTACTCCACCTCATCCATGTACCTCTTAGCCAAATCATCCACTTCACCAAACTTCTTAATTTCTAAGAAGTGGGCTGACTTCATTAAATGATCCATGATCGCCCATATAGCATCACAAAATCCCTAATATCTTGGTAAAAATGTGATGAATATTTATTTATATTCCATCCCATTTCCATTCAGGTACATCCAACGGTTGAAAAAAACCACCAAGAACATGATGCTCTGACTTTACTTACTAGCAAACCAAACACCATGACACAAACTCTGCCACTGCCCACTTCTTCCCAGGCCACCAAAACTACAGCCTCAAGCTATGTCCCATCTTAAATATTATGGGGTATACTACCAAATGTGATCTATGAAAATCCTTAAGTACACCCCCACTCATCGATACTGGAACAGACATCCACCCCTGAAACAATATCCAGTTCTTAATATCCTTTAATCACCCCTTTGGAGCATCACTATGGTCAACATGATCACACATCCCCTCGACCTATGTGTCTACCCAATGAGACTCCACTAGTTCCCACATCATATAAGATTGAACTATCATCTAAAATAGATATCCTCTACCACGATCCACCCTTACATCTATGTGTAGAGCTGTCAACTCCTCCATCGCTCATCAAGCACCCACAGACTCCTAAACAATATCCTTTTGTAATATTTTGCTCAAAGAATTGGCCACAAAATATACCTTTCCCGAGGTGTAGGAGATCTCAAAATAGTATTCCTAATGAAAATCCATACACCACCAATGTCATAGATTTTGGTCATTCTTAGAAAAGATATACCTAAAACTCTTGGAATATGTGAACAAGAAAAAGCACTCCCCAATGAGGTAGTGTCACAACAATTTCATCACAAAAACAATTTACACTAGATCTAGATCATGGGTGGTATAGTTACAATCATGAGGGAGTAACTTCCTAGAACCATAAGAGATCATTTTCCCCTACGGATTTAAGATGCACCATAAGCACATACGGGAAGCATTAGAAAACACTTAACACATCACACCCTCCTCTAGAAGATGAGGAACTGTAGTGATGAACATCTTCCCATTTAGGTAACATAATTATACCTAGAATTGGTTAGTCCACATAGAATCATGACCCTTCATGTTCAATGTAGTAAATGGGGCTACAAATCAAGATAAATCAGGAAAAACCCTCCAATAATAGCCTGAGATACCAAGAAATCTACTAACCTCTGCCATATTCTTGTGTTCTAAAAATGAAAAAACTACATCAACCGCATTGGTTCAACCACCATACCTTGATGAGACAACACATCTTCAAGGAAATGGACCCATCGTGTCCAAAAATTTCACTTGGAGAACTTTTCATTGAGCTAGTGGTGATGAAGGACCTAGAAAAAAGTTTTGAGAAGTTTGGTATGCTTCTCCTCTGACCTTGAGTAGATCAGTATGCCATTGAATAATAAAACAACAAACCATTATAGGATATCATGAAACAATGAGTTCATTAGCCTTGTGAACATGACTGGTGTATCCATATCATTGAAAGGCATGACTATGATCTCAAAGTGTCCATACCTACATCTGAAAGAAATCTTTTGGATATCTCTATCCTTCACCCATAACTGGTGATATCCAAATTGTATATTGATCATGGAGAAACAATCGCCTCCCCTAAAATATATGAAATGATCATCGATCCTTGGAAGAGGATAGTGATTCTTGATCATCACTTGGTTCAACCTCAGGTAGTCTATGCATAACTTTAGACTACCATCCTCCTTCTTAGAGAATAACACTCGAGCACCCCATGGTGATAAACTAGGTCGAATAAAACACTTCTCTATTAGATCATCTATCTGAATCCTCAACTCCCGCAATTTAGAAGGTGCCATCTGATAAAGAGACTTTGAAATCATAGAAATTCCAGGCTGCAAGTCTATCCCAACCTCAACATTGCATCGAGGAGGTAGTGTAATAACCCCATTGGGGAAAACAACCAGGAATTCAATGAAAACACTGGGGGCATTCTATCTTATTAGTCAATGGATCCATATACATCTCAACCGTAAAGTAAAGTAGGTGCTCCGTGTGTCTTCTTCATACTATAAATCTCCACTTTCAAATGAAAACTGCTCGTTGGCCGTTCATGTCCAAGAACATGATTCTCCTCTGAATGTATTCAATAAAATAATGAAAAAAATAAAAAAATTAAATGAAAAGGATGAAATATTATGGATTAATATCAAGAAAGATACAATCCACACATGACTAATGTATACCCATCATTAGTACACATACCTGACAAACATCAAACAAGTTGTTCTAGCCTATGATTGGTCTAGTCATCACAAAGTGTACAAAAAGATTCTCTATGTATAGTCTAAGAGCATGGACTAGATAGGGTGAAATAAAGTATTGTGAATATCATTAATCAAGCAAGTCAAAGTCATGGGTAGATGATAAAATGATCATACCTCTAATGATATCTGGCCCATTTAGTGCCACTACCTCCGTTGCATGCAACTGAACATACCCAGCTCCATCGCCTCTCTGCTGACAGCCACCTCTACAACCAAACTAAGGATGAAGTCCATATTCTTGAGGAATATCATGAGGTTGGCCTATACCTACTTAATCTTCCCTAATTGGACCATAATCCTGATACCCTAGTATTGGAAGTACCTCACTAGTAACTCATACTGAGGCCGACACTGAACTTATACACCTCGGACAAACTGAGCTTGACTAGCCACTAGGCACTGGTCCTGATGATGGATGCAAACCCCAATGATGAAAACCATTGGCCATAATCCCACACGAAGGGTATGAAAACCAAAAGGTTGAATGGGAAGCTGCAAAGGTCGACTCCGATTTGATCGTAACCTTGAATAACCTAGCACCTCAGGCCTTCTACTAAAGACTCTTCCCCTTGAGGAACCCTATTGGTTCCCCTCATGTAGAAAATATCCTTGTGTGTGCATCCACTCAATCAACTCTATCTTCTTCTGAACCTCTTGGTACTTTGTCAATGTAAAATGTGTAACTACATACTCGATCAAAGGATAGAGTTCTGCCTCACGATGCCTCACTCGGGACTCATCGTCTAGAAAAAGAATGGGGGAAAGCATATAATTTCATTGAAATTGATCCCAATCTCCCAAATAGACATACACCCCTAATGAAGAGAGAGTAGTTCCTACCTCTTCTCAGCCTTCTTGGTTGACGATAGGAACTATACCCAAAATTCCTTCTTGAAGTCGACCCATGAAACATCTACCTCCCTTTTCTCACTAAGGTACAGGGCCCACAACTCATGTGAAGCTCCTTGCATCATACTAATCACCAATGGGAACCTATACATAGTCAGTGTTAGGATTAACCTAAAAGAGATCTCTAGGTTCAATAACCAACTCTATATTTCAATATCAGAAATAATTCCCACATAGTTTTTCAAATACTTCTGTTGAAAAGTGCGCAACATACTCTACCACAGATCACCATCCTCAGTTGGATCAACCCTTCCTCAATAAGATGGGTCAACCTACTAAACTTCCACTGCCTGATCCACACATGGAAGATGACCAGGAAGCATTGATGTAAGAGAAACAAGGATTTCCTAAGCCCGTAATTATGGATTTTCATTATGATATATTTTAATTAACTTTAATCCATTTTATTCATTTTATCCATTTTGAATTTTCCTAAACAACCCAATATAAACAAGAACAGCAGTCACCATGATGCATGTACCTATCCTAGGTCTCTACCCTACAAGAAATATAACCCCACATGGTCATTAGATAGGCTTTGAGTCCTTTCATCGGATCACAAGAGGCTCTAAAATCCTGTTTCCATGCCAGTCTTCCATGGCATATGTCACACACCAAAATCATATGACATTGTGTCCCTACCAACCCATGTAATCCACACATTTACTAACTCCAAACTCCATATTAACTATCATCCATCACCTTTGAAACCACTCTATCACAACCCTCCCCCCAAAGATACAACAATGAGGGGAGAGAGATATTAACTCTTGGATTGCTTCCACCAGTAGCCCTTCGGTTGGCGACTACAACCTAGGGTGTACAAATCTCAAAATACGGGAGGCATTACCCTTTATAAGAAAATGAGATAGGGAGATAAGATATATCAACCATAATAAAATCCATGATATATATATATATATGAAATACCAAAAACCATCCCATGATGCATGTATAAACAAAACTGATATAAATAAACAGTCTCCAATTAAATACCCAAAATAAAAACTAGAGCAACGACACAATAACTGTCCAAGGGTACAAATAGTAATGCCCAACATAGTCCATTTAATCCTCATGTAAGCATGAAAAAAATTTATATATGTAGGGTGAGCATAAATATATACTATGTATGAAAACTAAAGGCTCTCATGCCTAAGTGGAAGGGGCATACAAATGAACTTGTGAGAAAATAGAAAAACCAAATAGAACCTAACAAGAAGACTAACCATAATCCCGACCACACCAATGATTTCTCACCCAATAACACATCCATGAAATATAATATAATATAATATAGATAAAATCAATGATAGCATATGTCACGGCCCGTCCCCTGGGGCCCGTGTCGTAACTACCACAAACCCGCCTTCCAGAGTCCAGGGGCTGGCGACTGCCACCAAAGGTGTAAATCCCTATAACTGGGAAGGAATTGCCTTTATAAAACGTAAACACACAACAGAGTACAACCGGAAGCAAACAATCATTAAACACTGTATAACAAAAGATTTTCTGGAATGTAAAGGGGCTAGAAATACAAGCCCAACAGTAAAGTACAAGGAAAAGACAAAACAACAAGAAGGTGTCAAGATGCTCCTGGATCGTCCTCCGGGATTCCTACATGAAGGGTAGGTACAGATGGCTACCTCATCTCTCCACGTCTGTCTGTCACCTCCAAGTACCGTCTCGTCGCGAAGTCCACCTCCGAGTACCGTCCAACTCTACAGGCCTCAACCACGATCAGTGTTATCCGTCATCTGCAACCAACACAACGAGGTGTGGGCGTAGCCCGTGCAGGGGTGAGTATAACGATACTCATTAGGGACCCTGAGACCCTCGAGGTATCACTAAAATATAGCAAGGATAGACCACAAATATAGATCTCAATAGATAACCTTTACTTAGGTATATTCCCATACATATACCTAAGTTATCAAGTAACCCATCTCAATCATGAGGAAAACACAATGGTCATTGACTCAACTCAAACCAGGATTTTTATTATCGAAACCACAACTGATGAAGAGCTTCTCCTTTTTCGAGTACAGTGATCCTATCGTGACTCTGAGGCACTTCTTGCTAACCTTAGACTGCTGAGGTACTCCTCCTGTCGAGTACCGCGGGTCTGCCACCTCACAAGGTAGTGCTCCTCCGCCATGGGTCTGCCACCTCAGAAAGTAGTGCTCCCCCTAATACCCTATAGAGGTACTCCTTCTGTCGAGTACCACGGGTCTGCCACCCCAACACAGTAGTACTCCCCACCATGGGTCTGCCACCCCAACACAGTAGTGCTCCCCACTAGGCTAGTCAAGTCACTCCGACTCGAATCAGACAAAAAGTCATCAGGTCTTAGCCAGCTACAAGGTCTCCATACTCCATACGCTCGTCTCTGGGAGGGTCCACTCCACGAGTTACTGTTTGATACTTCCAAGTGTCATGTAATCTCACGTTTAAGTGTCTCAAAGGACCGCATTGTCATAGGGGTCTCAACGCAACATATGGCGCATCAATCGGACGTCCGGTCTGTGAGTTAGTAGTCTTTCCGTTCCGGGGGCCCGGTTGGATTTTGGGTACAATCCAACTTGGCCATACTCTAATTACGTCCAAACCTCAGGTGAAGTATTCCAAAAGAACTGTCTCATCAAGAGGAATCCAAAAAAGTCAACAACACGCCAATCGGACGTCCGGAGCTCAAGTTATATGTGTTTCCACTCCGAGGGCCCGGTTAGTTTCGGGTTCGAACCAACCCGACCATACTCAAACTTCGCCGAACCCTTGAGTGTAATATACCAAAATGGCCATCTCGATCCGAGAAATCCTACGCAATTGATGGTGCGTCGATCAGAGGTCCAAAACTCATGTTATGGGCGTTTAACTGAAGAAGGTCCCAAAAATAGGGGGTCTCGGCCCGGTCCAACCCGGCCCAACACGCCCTGGGTCGGCCCAAACCGGGTCGATCCGACTCGGGTCCGGTTCCAGCACGGTAGGGCGCGGCCCGACCCAGCTGGCGTGGCCTGGCCCGCGTGGCCAGCCACGGCTCGGCCAGCTTGGCTGAGTGAGATGAGCGGAGCGGGGGGCATGACCTCCCGCCATTAATTGATATCGGGGGGCACCAGCGGGCGCCGCTCCACCATCTCGGGATCCCGTGTGGCCGTGGGATCCATCGTACCGCCGCAGCGGCTGTTGCCGCGGGGGAATTCCCCCGCCGGCGCGCAGGGGCGCCGCCGCCTCCAGGCGGTCGGATGGCTCCGGTCGCCACCTCCGGTTGTCGGCGCCGTCGTGCCAGCGTGGCGCGTTGGTAGTGTCTTCTGCGGACCACCGGATGCGCCTCGGTGGTCCAATTCACCCACCACTTGTGCCTGCGGATCTCCTGGGACTAGTTCTTCTCTGCGACGACTTCCAAATGCCGTTACGGTCCCGTTTCATCATCGCCCGTCAATCCGCGCATCAACAAACAATCTTCGGAGGGTCCTCAGGTCGTGTTTGTTCGGCCTGCGCCCTCTGCATTAGGTGTTATCAATTGGCCAAGGTTTAACATGGTTTTACAAAGAACTAATAACAATTTTATTTAAATAAAATTGAATAAAACCATCCCACAATTTTCCCACAAATATATATTCCCCACCTGCAAAGAAAACATTCGCGGATCAACTTGATATTGAGTTGATCTGCGTTCTTTGGTTTAGAAGGGAAGAATCATGGAAATATAAACATACTAAAATTAAACCCCTACCTCAAGGTTCACCGTTCGTTGATGATATCACAAAAGGGTGGATGTCGACTCATTGACGTCAACACAAGGGATGAGATGAAGGTGATGATGACCGTTGGCGTTCTTCACTTCCGTAAAGGCCTTCAATCCCGGCTCGAGCGTCGTTCATTGGAGATCCGTCGAAAGGAGAACCGTTCTTTATGGAGGGAGGGAGATCTTCTTCTTCACACAAGAGATCTCTCCAATGTTTTCCCAACCCAACGTGTGCCAAAATAAAATAATAGGCTCATCTATTATTTTATTAACACAAGCAATTTAAAATTCGAAATTAAAATCCCTTCATTAATTAAATGTGTTGTCAATTAATTAAGGAAAGGAAGAGGAAATATCCTCATAAATTTGTTGGTTTTCAAGAATAAATGGAGTGAGGGAGGTGGAGAGATTGGAAATTAATGGGGGGTTTCCAATTTAATGAGGGGGTTTAAGGAGTTTAGAGGAAATTAAATAGTTGGGGATCGTGTGGGCCCCACCTCTCTAACATCCACACTTGGGTAGTTTGGTGGTTGTGGATCCCACCCTTAACTACCCATGGGAGGAAATGACCTCCTTATATATAAAATAAAAATTGTTCCGACAATTTTTATTTACTTCTTAAATAAACCCCATTAATTACCTTCTCCTCCTGAGAAAACGCAACTACAATAAAGGTCCCCTTAAGCAATTACCGGCACTGTGAGTTCATCGGTGCCCGCAGATTTTAATTCTGAGCACCTATTCAAAATATCGAAAAACCCGCTCGTTCGTTCACTGAACATATCCGAGCTAATCATCATAAATTGATTCCGGACACACCGAGGCTCAGAATCAAGTACCATCAGAACCTACAGACTCGTAAAAATCCAAATAAATTAATAAAAAAAATTTCCCTGAAATTTCCGGGTCTTTACATTACTCCCATCTTAGGGCTTTACATCCCCGTAAAGCTACAACATAAACTAGGGAAACAAAAGAGGGTACTGAGAACGCATCTGAGCCTCCCGCTCCTGTGTGCTTCCCTAGAGGTTCCTAGGCTACCGGCAAATGTGCACTAGAGGAATCAATCGTCCACATAGGACCTGCTCCTGTTGGTCCTCAATCTCAATCAGAACCTCCGTAAAAATCACCCTATCATCGATGTCCTTATTACCGTGGTTGATGATGTGTAAAGGGTCGAGCACGTATCTCCTCAGCTGAGATATGTGAAAAACGTCCTGTAGCTGGTGCATCTGAGGTGGAAAGGCCAGGCGGTAAGCCACCTTGCCTACTTTACTGGGGACCTGGAAAGGTCCATTAAACCTTGGAGATTACTTGCCGCCTCGGCCACATATCCATAGACCTCGTTGAGGTGAGACCCGTAAGAATACTTGGTCACCATCCTCGAACTCCAGTGGTCTTGTCTCCTATCAACATAGGATTTCTGCCTGCTCTGTACAGTCTTCATCTTATCCTATATGATCTGCACCTTCTCCATCGTAGCTAGTACCATATCTGGTCCTAAAAGAACTGATAAAATCTATTATTTTTCAAAAAGAGAAATCCGGTCTCATCCCCTAGATGAACAACTTTATTTGCCTAATATAGTCAATCTTGACATGAACAGTAAAATTCTTGTATTGGATGACGTAGTAAGGCCTCGACGCTACTACTAAGAGATCCAACCGTCACTCTCACCTCCAAGGGTTGAGTCACACTGTCGACATCAGTGTGTGGTCACTGGGTCTCCTCTAGTAGGAATATTGAAAGTGAGGGTCAAGTCAACAGTTTTAACCAGAACCTCTCAGTATCGACCATACAAAAAGGACGGGGAAGTAAACGTCACAAGATAAGTGTCTTTTATTTTTGCAACTCATAGTACAAGACACATAACAACCATAGACAACAACAACATGGAAACAAGAAGCACCAAGAACAAAGGCCTCCACGCCTGGAACTAGTTCTGCTCCTATCCACATAGGATATCAACAACGTGGCCAGCTGCTCCGTCGCCTCTCCTAGTAACTGAATTCCAGTCCTCCTACTCAGAGCATCTACAACAATGTTACCCTTTCCTGGAGTATAGACTATCTCGAAGTCATAGTCTTGGTGGAACTTATTACTCAAAACTCTCGCTTCCATGAGGGTAAGGCTAGCCGACTCAAGAGTGATCGGCCGCACCCTCCCATGCATGAGTCTATCATGTTCTTCCTGGGTTTCCCTTTTCGCCGACCAAGGGAAAACCCCATCCCAATGTTATAGATAGACCACAACCTTTTTGCCTAATATAATCAATCTGTGTATGAACTGTGGATCCAATCCATACCCAGACCAACGTCGTATGGCCTCGACGCTGCCACCACGAGGTTCAAACCGAAACTCTCGCCTCAAGGGCCAAATCACATTATCGGCATAAGTGTGATTATCGAGTCTCCTCCCAAAGGTATCTCCAGACGTGAGGGTCGAGTCAACGGTTTTAACCGGAAACTCTAGTTCTAGGACAAGATTCCTAGAAGGAAGGAATGATTCGTATCAATTTCTGTTGATACGGAAGCTAGTAGTAGACATAGATCGTTCCTCGAATCATCCCTAGTGCCTTTTGGTCGCACGCCTGGACTGTATGCAGCTAATCTCTTCCCTTGCCCTCCAGCTCCCTGAGCCTAGCGGGGACTAAAAATGCAGGTGGTTGTAACATGTCGAAATGTTCACCACCTCATGCTACACACCTAGCTCTACTTCCACATCTGCTACTCTTTAGATTCATCTGTCCTTAACACTTCTTCTTCTTGACACATTTTACACGCCCAAGTCTCTGAGACTCATGCCAGTTTCCAGTTTCTTAATTCTTACATTCACTTACTGTATTCGTTCATCCAAAAAACATTCAACCATAAAGGTTCCCTCTAGCACCCTAGCATAAGTAGGAATGCATATAGGAAGAAGTGTTGGATTGTATTTCCTTTAAACACACCTCGCTCAGAAGTCCAAGCCCTGAAGAACTGATCGCATCTTATTCATCGAGTACCAGGAATGGTTGGTACGCCCCAATGAATACTAAGCTACCGAAATGTCGTCCTGCTGAAGCTGTATAAGCTCCAAAAAACTCTCAGCCACCTCCTCAAGCCAGTCCATAGCCGCCTGTGAGTCGGTTACGCCTCAGAACCTAAGGGGTATCTGATGTTGAGACATGTGTAAGGTAGTAATCCTACTTGTGTCACCTACCGGTACCTCTGGTTTAACTGCTGAACAACAGGTAGTAATATAGCTGGAAAACTACCTGAAGGTACTATCTCAAGAATCGGTCCACGTACAGAAGCCTCATCACTATGTGGACCAACCTTATGGTCACTCACGGGGAAACACTAGTAGCTAAGATCACCATCTGCTCTACTAGTGTCTAAAATAGGTGTAGAACTCTAGAAATCGCCTCCATACAGTCCAATGCTATATGGGAATCTGTCTCTCCTTGTAACCTCAGAGGCCTCTGCTGCTGGGACTCATGAAACGCGCTCTATCAGCGTCCACCGTCTGCTAGTACGGTTGGTGGCATCTGGTGCCTAACAGGTGGTGGTGCTGCTGGTACACCACCTGAAGGTGCCATCATAGCAAGAGGGCCCTGCACTGGAGCCTCATCGCTCGATGGGCCATCACCGTGTACTATCTCAGAACTCCAACTGACTGTATGCATGGAGAAATCCTGAACAGATGCGACACGGTCAAACAATTTAAAACCTGGTGAGATGACCTTGTTGAGCTGAAATAAAGAAAACTTTTGAAAACACACACGCAATCAGTGTATTCGTGCACTGAGTCAGAAATCAGTAGTCAGGGTCCTAGTGTATGGATACATCGGCCGCTGCACCAACACTGGAATCCCTGAAATGAAATCCACACTCGGTACCCTTAACACTATTACTTCACAGAAAGAAAATATCAGATTTCTATCTTCTGCGGTAGAACCGACTCCTCTGATACCAATTTTTCACCACCCATCCCCCAGGGCCCGTGTCGTAACTACCCCAAGCCCGCCTTCCATAGGTCTGTGGCTGGCGAATAGCACCAAAGGCGCAAATCCCTATAACTTGGAAGGAATTGTTTTCATAAAACCTAAACGCACAACATGGTACAAGCGGAAGCAAACAATAAGTAAACACCGTATAACAAAAGATGTGCTGGAAAGTAAGGGGTCCATAAATACAAGCCCAAAGGTTATGTACAAGGAAAAGACAAAACAACAGGAAGGTGTCAAGCTGCTCCAAGATCTTCCTCCGGGATTCCTACCTGAAGGGTAGGTACAGATGGCTACATCAGCTCTCCACGTCCGTCTATCACCTCCAGGTACCGTCTCGTTGCGAAGTCCACCTCTGGGTACCATCCAGCTCTACAAGACTGAACCACGATCTGTTTTGTCCGTCGTCTGCAACCAACACAACGTGGTACAGGCGTATCCCGTGCAGGGGTGAGTATAACGATACTTAGTAGCGACCCTGAGACCCTCATGGTTTCACTAAAATCCAGCAAGGATAGACCAAAAAGAAAGATATCAATAGATAACCTTTACTTAGGTATATTTCCATATATATACCTATGTTATCAAGTAACCCATCTCAATCATGAGGAAAACACAAAGGTCATTGACTTAGCTCAAACCATGATTTTTATTATCGAAACCACAACTGCTAAAGAGCTCCTCCTCTGTGGAGTACAGTGATCTTGTCATGTCTCCGAGGTGCTGCTCGCTAACCTTAGACTACTAAGGTACTCCTCATGTAGAGTACCGCGGGTCTTCCACCTCACAAAGTAGTGCTCCTCCGTCATGGGTCTGCCACCTCACAAAGTAGTGCTCCCCCTAATAGCCTACAGAGGTACTCCTTCTGTCGAGTACCGCGGGTCTGCCACCCCAACACAGTAGTGCTCCCCGCCATGGGTTTTCCACCCCACTACAGTAGTTCTCCCCACTGGTCAAGTCAAGTAACTCTAACTCGAATCCGACAAGCAGTCATCAGGTCTCAGCCAGCTACAAGGTCTCCATACTCCGTACGCTTGTCTCTAGGAGGGTCCGCTCAATGGGCTATTGTTAGATACTTCCAAGTGTCACTTAATCTCACGTGGAAGTGTCTCAAAGGACCGCCTCATCATAGGGGTCTCAACACAATAGACGACACGTCAATTGGACGCCCGATCTGTGAGTTATTAGCCTTTCCGTTCCGGGGGATGGTTGGATTTCGGGTACAATCCAACTGTCCATACTAAAACTGCATCCAAAACTCACGTGAAGTATTCCAAAAGAATCGCCTCATCAAGAGGAATCCAACAAAGTCGAGGGCACGTCAATCGGACGTCCAGAGCTCAAGTTATAAGTGTTTCCTCTATGAGGGCCCGGTTGGTTTTGGGTTCGAACCAACCTGGATGTACCCAAACTTTTCCAAAACCTTGAGTGTAATATACTGGAACGACCTTCTCGATCCGAGGAATCCTACGCAACTGACAGTGCATCGATCAGAGGTCCACAACTCAAGTGATAGGCATTTAACTGAAGAAGGTCCAAAAAATAGGGGGTATGGGCCCGGTCCGACCTGATCCAACACCCCCTAGGACGGCCCAAACTGGGTCGACCTGACTCGGGTCCGGGTCCGGCCCGATTGGGCGTGGTCCGGCCCGGCTGGCCCGACTCTACCCAGCCGGCGTGGCCCGACCCGGCCGGCGTGGTCCGGCCCGACCAGCGCGGCCCGAACCTCGTGGCCAGCAACGGCTCTGCCTGCTTGGCCGAGTGAGTTGCGTAGAGCGGGGGGCAAGGCCCCCCCGCTGTTAATTGATATCGGCGGTGCCAGCTGGCACCGCCCCACTGTCCCGGGATCCCGCGCAGCCGCGTGATCCGTCGCATCGCCGCCGCGCCTGTTGTCGCGGAAAAATTCTTCTGGTGGCACGTTGGGGCGCCGTCCCCTCCAGGCGGCCGGACAGCTACGGCCGCTGCCTCCGGCGCCGGCACCGCCGTGCCGGCGGGGCGCGCCGACAGTGAATTTTTCGGACCACCGAACACGCCCCGGTGGTCCGATTCGCCCACCCCTTGCACCTGTGGCTCTCCCGGGACCCGTTCTTCACTGTGACGGCTTCCAAACATCGTTGTGGTCCCGTTTCATCATTGCCCGTCAATCCGCGCATCAACAAACAATCTGCGGAGGGTCGTTGGGCCATGTTTGTTCGGCCCGCGCCCTCCGCGTTAGGTGCTATCAATTGGCCAAGGTTAAGCATGGTTTTACGAAGAACGAATAATAATTTTATTTAAATAAAATTGAAGCAAACCATCCCGCAATTTTGCCGCAAATATTTATTCCCAACCCACAAATAAAACATTCACGGATCAACTTGATAATGAGTTGATCCTCATTATTTCTATTAGATGGGAAGAATCATGGAAATATAAACATACTCAAATTAAACCCCTACCTCAAGGTTCGTCGTTCTTTGATGATATCGCGAAAGGGTGGACATTGGCTCGTTGACGTCGATGCAAGGGAGGAGATGAAGGTGAAGATGATCATTGGCGTTCGTCGCTTCTGCAAAGGCCTTCGATCCCGGATCGAGCGTCATTTTTTGGAGATCCGACGAAAGGAGAATTGTTCTTCATGGAGGGAGGGAGCTCTTCTTCTTCACACAAGAGATCTCTATAATCTTTTCCCAACCCAACGTGTGCCAAAATAAAATAATAGGCTCATCTATTATTTTATTAACAAAAGCAATATAAAATTCGAAACTCAAATCCCTTCATTAATTAAATGTATTGGAAATTAATTAAGGAAAGTGAGAGGAAAGATCCTCATAAATTTTTCAGTTATCAATAATTAATGGAGAGAGGGAGGTGGAGAGATTTCAATTTAATGGGGGGTTTCCAATTTAATGAGGGGGTTTAATGAGTTTAGAGGAAATTAAATGGTTGGGGCACATGTGGGCCCCACCTCTCTAACATCCACACTTGGGTAGTTAGGTGGTTGTGGATCCCAACCGTAACTACCCATGGGAGGAAATAACCTCCTTAGATATAAAATAAAAACTTTTCTGCCAATTTTTATTTACTTCTTAAATAAACCCCATTAATTAACTTCTCCTCCCAAGAAAACGCAACTATGGTAAAGGTCCCCTTAAGCAATTACCGGTGCTGCGAGTTCATCGGTGCCCTTAGATTTCAATTTCGAGTACCAGTTCAAAATATAGAAAAACCCACTCATTTGTTCACTGAACGTACCCGAGCTAAACTTCGAAAATTGATTCCGGACACACCGGGCCTCAGAATCAAGTGCCGTTAGAAGCTACAGAATCGTAAAATTCTAAATAAATTAAGAAAAAAAATTCCCTGAAATTTCTGGGTCTTTGAAGTATACCCCTCACCACTTCCCCAATTATTAGACACTCTCACACCCTAATAGAAAACATCACAATGCTCCCACCTCTTCTGAATATATCTCATCACATCCCATTTGCATAAACCTAGGCCAAACCTTACTACACATATCGCTCACACATACCTGGGACAAACATCATAACATATCACATCACATCCCATCCAGAAGTCACATGGGACAAAACATAATAACTCATTCCAAAGACACCAGGGACCACACATCAAAAATCTCTTAAATACACCTATCCCATTATCGATTGGAAGAGGGAGCATGGAAGATCGGGTGGCTAGCCATCAATCCACCCACTGGGATGTTGGGAAAGACATCCCCACAGAACTATGCTGGTGTCGGCACATTGTGCTTGACGTGGGTGAGATGCATATAGAAATCAAAATGAAAATACAATGTATACTTACACATATATTAACCCACACAATACCTAATTACATTTTTACAAGATCACCAATCCAACCCATAAGGTGTCCTATGTCTTCTACCAAGACTGAAATCCACAACCCCACACAAGGAAAAATAAATCAACTGCTTATTTTATTCTTTAGTTAATAGTAAATTATTCTAATGATTTTCCATTAACAACCCATTCCACTAAGACATGTACAGATTAATATTCCATGGTCTTTATTATCACAATCCATACCAATCGGGTAGCTAAAACAAAACAACACACAGTAACCATCACATTGAAACAACCCATCAACCACATCCATCACCACCTTTCATTTCAACCCCACTACTCAACCATATCATGCCTACTATCCCCACACATATCATATCCCACACCACAAAAAAACATATTTTCATATTTAAAAAAGGATATCCTATTCAATTTCACTTCATTAATATCGAGAGTTATCACACAAGCCATTAGATCCTGGGTAATCCATTCAATTAACCAAATATATATTTTTTTCCAGACTTTTATGATGATATAAAACAATCAGAAAAATAGTGGTTCCAAAACAAAAGTCACTATAGAATAAAATAGTCACCAAAAGATATGTTCATCATTATGGAATTACACCCATCTAATAATCATATCAAAATAATAAAAATCAAATCAATAAAAAGATGTAAGATTATACATAACGTTCCCTATAACTTTAAATTCAATATAAATTGATTAATTATTTTATTAATCCATTTCCATCCGTATTCACAAGGGATAACAATAATAAAACCATAACACATGACACATATGAAAACAACCAAGGAAAATCCTACAAGGAAGGAAGAATCCTTTCACCAACATACTGTAACGAAACAGTGGGTGCGCGTATAGGGAAACTTCCACTTTGGTGGTGAGAACACTAAATGGATATAACAACATGTTATATGACTTCAAGGAAGAAGGAATTTGAACCTCCCATATCAATATAAATAATAAGAAATGAACGAAGGGAATATCCATACCTTATAAGGATTAGATAGGAAACTAACGAGATTTGAGATGGTTTAGTTGACCATTAATGCTAAATCTCATTTAACCATGCATTTTAAATTTTTCAAAGGTATCAAGACTTTTTTTAGAAATTATTGATATGACTAAAATCCTTTAAAATGGATTTAAAATCATTAATTAAGGAATTTAAACCCATTTTTCGTCATAAATGATTTCAAAATGGAAAATCAATAATTTATTGAAAAAATGGAAAATTCTTGATAAATAGAAAACCAATGGAAATGAATCATCACCAGAATGACACACAACCCGAAATGACATAATGCTAGCATGAAAGACCTCTAGAAATGACACTACACTTGGGTAAAACACCACAAAAAATGATACACCACCAGAAATGACACACCCTTTGAATGAATCACTATTCGAAAACTAGAAATTCGATAACTATTGAAACAAAACACCATTGGAATGAACCACCATTGAAAAAAATAAAAATTTGGATTTTTTTTTGAAATGATACAGTATTTTAATGACTTGATATTAGAAAAATAGGAAATTGGAAAACTATTTAAATGAAAAACCATTGGAATGACTCATATGTCCTAAAAACACCCCAAACTACACCGGACCCCTAAAACTTCAGATTTTTGGAAAAGAAACATACTAGAAGGTCTAGGATGTTACATGAAATGCCACTCAATGTTGTAATGCTTTTTCAAATTTCTCCTGGAAACATTACTCTCAAACTCCCACCTGACATAGATGGTGTTATCACTTGATACAGATCTGTTCCCTATAATTATAGGGAATTCAGTAGCCTTTGTAATGAAATCCCCATAAAAATGTTGTTCCCATGACATTCCTTCGACTAAGAAAGTAAATAAAAAAGGATGATTACAACTAATTGGTGGATAAATTTATAAAAAAAGGAACCATAGAAGGTTCAATCAAACATCAGCCTCACCCACAACATCTTTTCATGCCTCATCATATACTTCATACTTAGATAAACTATCCTTCAGTATGTTAGGACTACACATAGGGATTTCCCCAATGTTTCCTTCAAAATGATGATAATATTATCATATTTTGGTTCTATCACATGTGTCATATGAATAGGAAATTAATGAGGTGTTGTGAAGGACCAACTTCTACAATGATCCCAAAAAATGGTTCTATAGTAGTTGATTTCACCACATCAATATCAGAAACCACCACCTATAATTCCATTAAACCATTACTACACTGTTTCCTAAATAAAAATGATACATCCATCAAATAATCATTATCGACCAGAGTATATTTATTTTTCCATAAATCATTAGGATATTGATGATGTCAATATGTGATTGAAGTAATTGATTAATCAGCCCTCAATTTTAACTGACTTTCAATAATCTTTTGAACTTCATCTAATGTCACACAATAAAAAATATTTTTCACTATTGAAGGTGGAAAAGTATAGCTACAACCCAAATCAGTATAAATTACCTCATCATTATAGTATATTTATAGAGACATTATTACCTATAAAAAATAATTAATAAAATATTTTATACTACATCATGAAAATTTGGAATTATTTAAATAAGTTATGATTGATTAATTGAATTGATCTTTAAAATTTTTATATGGATTGATTTATCATTATATTATAATCCAACCCAAACATATAGGGGATCATCGCACATCTATTAGCTCAGATTTCAGCTACCATCAGTCTCTTCTCATGCATGATGTAAAAATATATCTTCAAACTGCAAAAGTTCTTGTCTAACACCAAGTTATTATAATGATTCTCAAATTAAGTGAGGGGGTTTATAGGTTTCATATGAATAATTTTTGTTAAGAGTACATGTAGTTCCTTACATACTTAGAGAGAGGGATTCCACACTTGTCATCAATGTGAAAAAACTTCAATTATTATAATTTATATTCCTGGAAAAACATTATATGAATTTTCAATCATAAATTGGCCATTCATATGAAGATAATACAATTAAAATAAATTAAATTATCTGAAAAAAATAGAACATGAAATTTCAATCATACATTAAATGATCATCTATAAATCAGTAAACATTTGAAATTTCTATAATGTTTGTTTGAGATATTTATTATGTTTTAAATATTGTCACTTTATGTACTATATTTGATAAATAATATATATATATATACTTCTATTTATAATCAGAATTTCATTAATATTTTTCACTGTTACATGTGACAAAATATAACTAGAACCTTAATTGATATAAATAAACTCACATTTGATGTATATTTATGGTGATGTTATTTTCAAAACAAATTCAATGAAACATTATATATTTTTACACCACATCATCAAATGTTTCATAAATTTTAATTATTTTTTAATAAATAACTGTGAATTGATATTGAGAATTATTCTATGGATCGGTTTATCATTATCTAATAAACTAACTAAAACCTACGGGTAAACTCCAAGAGTCTCTATTATTGTATATTTCAGCAACCCCGAGTCTACTTTAAAAATAATTTTCCTCTGGTTTAATGCCTCTTTGAAGAATGTTTATTTATTATAAATTTTCTCACATTAAGGTGAGGGGTATAGGATTTGGAAATATATAATGTTTTTAGGTGGACCTGAAAGTCTTTACTTACTTATAGAGGTATGACTCATAGTTCATCAACGCAAAAAATAAAATACAATTATTTAAAATTATAAAACCACATAAAAAAAAGACATGAAATTTCAAATATGAATTGGTTGGTCATATCAAGATAAATCATCACACAATACTTAACATATTTTTTGGTAATCTTATTATGTTCTACATATTATATAACTTTACCTATAAATAGATGTAATATATAATAAATATCTACACATGATTAACAAAAAATTTAACTTTTCAATGTGTGTATGTATATATATTTATATTCAATAATAACTATTATTAAATTTAATTAATAAAATAAATACCATTTACACTTAAATAATTACAATTAAAATAATGTAAACTTGTGTTATTATAAAATTTATAAAATTGAATACGTATAAATAATATTTTTTATCATTATTTAATTTTCAAAAATATATGTAATTATATTTTATACTTTATTACATATAAGAATTATTATTTAGACATCATATAATTTCTATTTATTAATTAAAATTATTATTTATATTACATAAAATCAATATACTTTACACTTACATAATAATTAGTAATATAATTTCAATTAATGATATTTTCAATTTTATAAAAAGAAATATGTATATAAAAATATTTTGAAATATTTCAACTTTCCAAATTTAATTAATTATATTTCAAATCTCATTAATTGAAATAATAATTTTTTTATAGTTCATATAATTTAAAATTATTCATTAAAATATTTTAATATCATTAATAAAATTATATTAAATATATAATATATAATATATATATATATATATTAATAAATTTAAATATGATACTTAATATAACTAATATATATTTAATAACACATATAGCTAATTACTAATAACTATAGAATATTATGATTTAAATTTATATTGCTTTTAATATAACATCTTTTATATATATATAAATCTATTGAAATATAATTAATCACCATTTAAATTACAAATATATATATATATATTTTTTAACACCATATCATTTCCCTAAATATAAATTAAATTTTATACATAAAATTTCAATTATATGAACACCATATTTAAATTTCCTAAACATTCAATATAAATTATATCATACACTAAACAACAACTCGTTCATAAATTAAATCAAATAAAAGACACTGATTTATACATCCATACATTCATGCATCTATATATATTAAATAAATAACTCATTCAAACTAAATAAATAATAATCAGACAATAAAAATTTTAAATAAAAATTTAACCTTCTTTGAAGCTGAAAATATATGTTAAGGATGAATTACTATAGGGCTTCGTAGCAAAAACCAAAGGAGAAGAATGAAATTTGGAGGGGGGGACCCTTTTGTAGATTTTGGATGGTAGGAGGCATGAACCCAATTCATGCCTCCTTTGTGAATTCCATGAAGAAATCATGAATGAGGTTCAAGTTTCCTTGGTGGTAAGGGAAGAAGCGTAAACCCCATTCACCCTTATTTATCGGAATGGAGAAGCATGAATGTGGTTCACGCTTCTCGGTACCCCATCTTGAAAATACTAGATACCCTATCCCATTGTCTATTTTTTTTAAAAAGAATATAAAAAAAATTATCTGTATTGTATTTCTCATATCACTTGAAGATAACTAAATGGTTATTAGTTTATGCATCACATTTGAATACCCATATTGGGTATTTCATTTCTCATCTTTAGGTAATGTATATTTTGAAACTCTGAAGGAGTTCGGGTATACCATTATTCTTATTCATGAGGATATTAAAACACCCCAGATCACACTATATGAAGACATTTTCAAATACTCAAGGGGTTTAGGTTTCCTCTTTTTTTCATCTCACACTGTAGTCAAATATAGCTTCTCATTTGGAAAGTGTAAGCCACATCCAACATTACCTTCAATCATATTCATGAACCTCTTAGTATTTAAATACCTAAATTCTTGAGTTATCTATAAATTTATTCTCAATGAGAAAAGAAAACACATGCGGCTCCACCAATTTCTTCATTCATGGAATACATATCATCATTTCATGTAGACTGTAAATACATAAATACTCATTTCCCACATGTCAATGCCTAAAATTCCTAAAGAATTGGTCTCTAATTCATGGGGGAATATTCATCTTGAATATACAAAATCACAATCCTATTATTAACATGGTATTATAAATACCTCTAAATATTTAAAACACAATAAGTATTTTTAACTCTATTTCTTCCCAGAGTAAAAAAATTACCATGGATACTCGGGCGAACATGAGAGTATTTGTTTCATAATTAAACCAATATTCATACAAGTGAAACAACATGAATATTGTGTTTCTCTCATACCTGTGCAATAAATTTGATGTTTACTTCATCCAGATAGTTCTGTCACCCATGGATCATTAATGAAGGATAACCAAAAACCATTTGTGAGTTCCTATTTTCTTCGCAATATGGATTTATCATTTGCATGCCACTATTTATTTTTATTCATGCAACTTCTTTCATGTAAACCATAACATGAAAACATGATGATTCAGGGCCACATCGTTTCATAATTTTGGGTTAATAAAAGGAATTGTAGCCTTGAGTCGATGATACTTTGTTAGGCCATCTTCTTCACTGAACTAGAGAACGTAGATGAAGCCAAATGTAGGAGACGACATGCAATGATAGATGAATGGCTCAGATGAAGTGGATCAGGTGGCTCATGAAATTTCAATGTGTTTTAGAGTGGATAAATAGTGACCACTCTTCATTTTTCCCACATTAAACTTTCTAGATTCCCCTATAGCTTAGAGATGGCCATGTGGGATCAGAAACCGCTCACACTACACACACCATGCCACCATGGGGCTGGATAACACACACTTCACAATGACATGAAGGCACTCACCATGCACCCATTCCTCTTATTTGGGGCATACACACAGCTCAAGCACAACTTATACATCAACATGTTCTCCTCTTCCACCCTCTGATTTAGTCTAGGAAGGTTCCCTTGGGTATGTTTGACCTCCTGGTCCCACATGTAGTCAAGGTTGAGCTATCATTGGCTAATCAACTATTTTATCACTTTTTAGTAATTCCACTTTAATATTACATAGAAGATTCCAACGTAATAAATAGAATTCCAAGTAAATTATCAAACCACCTTCATGAATATTTATAATTAGATAAATATGTATGGAAATATTCACATCATATTGCAATAAAATATTTTAATGGCCTTCACTAGTAGTAACCAAATATGAATACAATTTAGCACATGAATTAAATTTTTAAGGTCACATCAATAAATCATCACATTTAGTGATACTTAATACTAAGTAATAAAGAAAATTCACATCATCCTTCAAGCGCCATACTAACATAACTTATCGAAAAAAATGAAATCTCAATTCACTTGGGATTTTCATATACTACTTTGAAATTATTATCAATACCACCAGATAATTTATCATGCCAATAGGTGAATCTCTATCTCTTTCTTCCACCCATGTTGTAAATAAAATTCATAGGAATAGTGGGGGTCTTCTAGTCTCATTTTTTTCTAAAAATTATTATCTTATCCCCTATTATAAATTTTATTGATCAATTATAATATTGGCATGATCTCACATGGTTCTTTATGAAAAGATCATTTAGTTAGTCAGCTCTATTTCTATGTGGGATAACCCAATGTGTAAAATAAGAGAGATAAAAAAGGTTATATAAGCTATATATAAACAAATTTGCATGTGAAATCATGCTTAGAAACTATCAATTCTTCTATAGGGGTTTTAAATAATCATATATATTAGTGAAATGATAAATCATACACATAATTTAATACACACATTCGAAATTTCAAGTGAAAATGATATAGATCCCAATTTTTTTATCTTATCATTAACGAAGAGCTACCCTTTCATTGATATAATTAATAAAATTGTGAACAAGGGATTAATGTGTGATTGGAATACCACATTTTTCAACTTCTATAGATATGGAATGATTTTCTATATATTCATGTCACATGTCTTGATAGATTATCCATTTTGTTTTCTGCCTTCAAGGTGTGAGGTTCCACTATTTTACCTGGTGGATAGTTTCATTAGATAATCTTCAAGATGATTGTATTGATGATTGAACATTGTGACACATTCTAGGTATCCTTAACATCTTGTTGATTTTGGAAAATAAAGTTCTTATTTTGTGATTTATTTGGAGAACAAGAGTTATTAAAATTCTTCACAACCATTTTTGAATATATGGTAGATGCCTGAAAATCTTTTATCACCCATATTTTTCAAGATTTTGAAAATGAATCCCCATTTTTAATCAAAAAAACATTAGTAATCACAGATTTATTAGGACAAATAGTTTCCTTTTTAATTATGCTATTAGTACATTTATCCAGAGATAATATCAATCTCTTCTTTCAACTATATTGAGTATTTTAAAAAATAAGACATTATATGATGAATTATTGGTAGTAATTTTTTTTCAATTACATAGGAAGTCTCAACATGAGTCTTTTCCATATTTCATAGTTTTAATTTTAAATTAGTAGATTTTTAATTGAGATAAATCTTCGCATATTCAAATGATATAATGATTTCGTCCCATTGAACCCTCATCTTCTCACTACCATATTCATGTACCTAATTTTCATTTAGTAAAAATTTTCTAAAATCTATGATTGTTTCTTCATTAACCTATATTTGAGCTTCATTAACATTCACAGATATATTATGTGGAATTTACAGTTCATGGATAATTTTTGTAAAATCCATTTCTCCCGTATCCATATCACATATACTCATTTGAATTTCTTTTTCAAAAAAAGAACATTTCTTGTTACAAAGTGGGACTATTTTTTATTTCTATTCTTCAACCATAGAGGGTTTTTCTTTTCACATCATCAAATTTTCAATCTTGAATTTATCATATTTTATGAGTGTTTTTTTAATTATAAACCTTCTTACGTAATGCTTCTTCCATGGAATCATATTTTATAGTCCTTACAAATCTTGTTTTAGTGTAGTAGTATTCTTGATTATCACTCTTAGAATGACTATATTCTTTATTAGGATAGTCAAATTTTAAAATTTACTATTTGAATCTAATTATAATATATTAATGGAAGAAAACCTTTAAATTATTCATTTCCTGTTCTGAACATTTTGGAAATATATGGCATTTGTATCATTAGTTTTCTATAAATATTAGATATTTTTAAAGGGTACCTCTTATGATACCACTTATAGATCCAAAATGAGTGTGAGATCATTGAGAGGGGGAGGGTTGAATCAGTAATCCCTTTTATTTGTACAAATTAACCATTTTCTATTCATCCTATATGGTCAATTAAATCCATGATTCACTCATCTTCTGATTCTTGGACTCTCACCAAACAATAATGTAAAACAAGGGCATAAAACACTAGGATTTCTAAAAGGTTTAGTACTAATACCGAATCCTTCCAATGTTTCTTATATTTAGAAAAATGGATTCCTCTAATAGTGAAAATTGATTTCAATTATAGAAAATTTCCCAAAATTCCTAACATAAAAAACTCCCATAATGCTCGATCACAAATTATTACTATGCATAATCTCCTGATGTGTTATTTATATTGGAATCCCACTAGTTTTATTTATACTGACTCCTTCCAGTTGAGATATCGGTTTAAAATATCTGTATTTTTTAATTTTCATCCAACTTTTTATTTGATTATATTAAAGGTAGATCCCATGGGTGACGATTCTCTTATCCTCCTCTATAAGATTGAAATATAGCACTTACTTGTGTACTCCCTTGAGAACATCAGTAGAGCTGGTCTTTAGAATTCTATTTTAAATCCTTAAGTTCATGTGATCACCTTTATGAATAATTAACCATCTTTGAAATATTTATCTCTTCAATACAATTATTTTTCTAGGATATAAAGCAAATATTTCTATAGTGTGTTTCACTTTCTTATCACCTACATGCATATATTTATCCACAAATGTAATTTATGGGATCTTAATTAATCATTGGTTTAAATTCCTTCATTTTAATCCTTATTTATATGTGTTTTTAAATAAACAAATTTATTATTTAACCCTTGAAATAATAATGACAGAGGTTTGGTATTATATTATAATGATTATTTTAAATACACCAAAGACTATGGGTATTATACTTCTTATTTCAATAGAAATTACTTTAGTGGGTATTTATTTCATTCATCTTAATTGAACACCCCTGTTGGGATTTCATTTCTCATCTTCATGTAGTGCATATTTACAAACACCTGAGGAGTTGAGGTATACCATTATTTTTCTTCAAACCAATATTAAAACACCTCGGATCACACTATATTAATGAATATTTAAATACATGAGGGGTTTAGGTTTACAATTATTTTCTTCTCACGTGGTAGACAAATACATCCTTTCCTGTGGATAATTATAAGCGACAATTGACCTTTCCTTCATCCATATGCATTCATATTGCTTGAATTTCACCAGTTCATGCATACTATAAATACCTGGATTCCCATTATCTACAAGTCACTACATAAAATGTATGAATAATCATGATCCCCTTCGTGTAATATTTGTCATTTTCAATAATGAAACACACTATCAGTCTTTACGTGGTATAATAAATATCATTACATATTTAAAAAACATGACTGTTTTGAGTTTCTTTTTCTTCTAGTAACAACAAAAATCATTGTGTCTACTCAAAACAAATCATATGTCTATATTTATTCATTCAAAGAGTATTTACCCAAGTTAAACTGCATAGATATTGTTTTGTGTTCATACATGGTAAATAAATTTGATTTTTACTTCATCTAGGTGGTTTTCTCACATGTGACTCACCAATGAAGGATAACTAATAACCTTATGTGAGTTTATGTGTTTTACTTATGTTGGGGTTCCCACATCCTTGAAATTATCACATGATTATAATTAATATAAGATCATACGAATAAATGGTGTTCGGATAACTAAATATCATCCTGCAACTATGTTTGTAGTAAAACTTGATTGTTCTTCACATTATTACATGCTCAAAAATAATAGAATACATGAATGATGATTTGTGGCCTCATCACATCATAAATTTGGGATTATGATAATCATGATTGTCTCAGGTCAATGATTGGCAGTTCATATTTCTTCTTTATAAAACAGGATATTGTTGAAGAATCTAATTGTATGATACGACATGTAGTGGTGAATAAAAGGCTTAGATGAAGTGGATCAGAAGTTCAAAAAAATCTGTATGTTTTAAAGTGGATGAAAAGTTACCTCTATTTTTTTATAAGACATCAAACTTCTCTACATACTTCAATGTGGTATATCAATAAAGGCATTGCACTACAACCATGATTTCGACATAGGGGATTAACATCGGCTCTCATCACACACACCATGAAACTATAGGGTGTGCTTATACACACTACCCATTAAAATACGGGCACAAACCATTCGACCACTCTTCTACCTCGGGGCTTACACATGGATAACGTTTTGGTGTGTGATCCTCCATCACCCAATGGATTATCCTGGGAAGATTCCATTGGGCATGGTCAACCTTCAGTTGGGACATTTTCTCAAGGTTGAGTTGGCCTTGGTTAATCAGTTTATTGGATACTTTTTTAGTGAATCCAACAATATATTACATAGAAAATCCCAATGAAAAAATATAATTCCAATAATTTTCTCAAAACATATTTATGAAAATATATAATGAGATAAATAGTTTATGAATTATTCACATCATCATGGAAATAAACATATACAAATGTTTCACATGTATTAAACAATGTATAAACACTTTAGAACATGTATTAAACATTTAATATCACTTAGAAAAATATTCTCTTTGGCTTCCCTTAATACTAATTAGTAAAGAACATATTTACATCATCCTTCATGCACCACAAAGACATACAATATTGAAAACAAATTTAATCTCAATTCATAGGGGATTTTCACAAACACAAATAAATCATTTCAGAGATAAAATTGAACAAAACAAGCCCATATTTAAAATTAATTTTTGTTCAATGAGGATCCTATTTACTCTATAGTGATCAGTAGGCCATTTGGTGTGCTCATTTCCCAAGAATAACAGATCTATAAGTGTAATAGGTTACTCCCAAGAGTGACCCCTTTCCAAAATGTAGGAAACATAGTATAGAAATTGACCAAATAAAAAAAGTCTATGGTGGAAGAGTTCATCCCCAAGGATAGATCCCTAACCCATTAGTGATGAATTTATGTTTTATCACAACATTGTCATTCAAGGCCATTTAATATTTGAAACCACACTAAACATTCATTAAAACCTTTTCTATAAAAAACACCAAGGGTTGATTCCAATTTTCAAAACATATTTTAAACCACAATCTTCTTTGAAAACCATATTGATGCCTTTTATCCAACTTTAGAAATCCATTTAGTAGAGAAAAAATCAAGGTCAACAAAATAAATCCAAGATACCAAACCACTTACCTTGAAACACTTGGAATGACCATGAACATGGTAATATGAAATTCCAAGGAGAGCTGAGGGCCTTATAAATCAAGATGACATCCAAGAATATAAACCATCAATAATAAATCTCCAAATTGACATGATCTAGAGAAAAAAATACAAAGATAACATTGACCAAATAAATTCCTGATCTATACCCCATGAGGATTCTAGAACCTAGAAAAATCCCTCCATTAAATAAAAAATATAAAAGGAATAAATATTAGAAACCAATATCAATAGTTCTCACTATTGAAAAAACCAATCCATTTTGGGAAACATGGTGAAATGGATGAAAAACGAGATCCATGCCATGAAAAAAGATCAACTCACCGTGATAGGTACATGGTTTCAATCAAAACAATGAACCCCCAAGGGAATTGAGTTGAGAGATCTAAGAACACCATAAGAGAGTCTCTATGTCAAATGGGATGAATTAGGGTGTTTAGGTGATGATATATGTAATTGATCCTAGGACTAGGTTTTTCCCATATTGCGGTTTTGAGAAATATTATATCCGATATTTTTTTTTCATATGCTATATAACCCTTGTTCATTTGGGAGACTAAAACCCTATGGAATTTTGGAGGGTGTTTTCACCAATATCTCGACTTTGAGGAAAAATGACTGACTACCCCCTCTGGCCCTGATCTTGTCTATTATTTGTACTATATACTGTTATTCATGGTTGTTACCTTTCCCCATATAAATTTGTAGAGGTTTGTAAAAGATTGTGGTTATTTTCCAAATATTTATCTCAAAATATAGTATCGAAAGGATTTTTATAGGTATGATGTGTATAGGATTTGATGGCTTGAGGTTCCTTTCATGGTTTATGGGATGTGATGGTTTGAGGTATAAAACCTGATGTATGATACACATCATACTGAATATGGTGGATCCCATAGACTACTTGATTACTATATTGATAATTTTTATGGTATTATGGGATAATGTGGTGCACGAGATTCATATTGTGATATGTTTCTCATGTTTTTATGGGTTGGATTATTTATGGATAGAGATGGATTAGGGAGTATGATGTTACAGAAAATTACAAAACTAGTGGGGAAGTTGTTGTGGGGTACCCTCATTGGTTAACTAAAATAATATAGGATCTCTTGTATATGATACTTGGTGAGATATAGCCAATGTGAGGCTAGGAAGATAGTATAAAAATTTAGGAGACAAGTTACTTTTACTTGTTGTTCACTGGGATATAATATGATTTCATTATCTATTGCATGAGAGGCTCTAGGGAGGATCCTATCGAGTATATTATTATTCTCAACCCACAAATTTATAAACTATTTTTATGTGAGAAGGGGAAGTTTGGTGACCGGGATGGATATTACTATATCATAGTTTTTCAGGTGATTATTGGGAACCATGGTCACTTTTGAATTTATCTTTTAGTACGTGTAGTTTCTTTTCAACTGAATTAGTTTTGTATGATATTACATGTATCCAATTGGTATTTATTTTATCTATCTAAGAAGAATTTGATTGGTGTATTTGTCTAATATATCTATTCTAAATGTTCTCTTGGAGGGTAATTAATCCCATTTGTTTGTTCATTATACACTTAGGGATGGATCTCAGGGCCAGTAGGAGGCAGGACTTGAGTGTCATTATCTCTATTCGTTCTTTTCTAGCACAAAATTGGTATCATTAGGGGGAGGGGGTTGTAAAATTTTTCATCCTTAAATAAATCCTAAAAATTTATTAAAATTTTCAACCAAAGATATTAATATCCTAAATGATAACTTCACACCAAATAAATAATTATCCAAAATAGTGGGAAATAAACAAATATCTAAATGATATATTTACTATAATAAGTTTTAAAGGGACTTATCATTAATGAAATTTCTATAAATTCCATATCCTTAGTGAATAATACTTATTACTAATCCATATTCCATACCATTAGTTTTAATGTTTTTTATCCATATTGATTTTATTAATATATCATTTTGAATATGTATTTAAAAAATTTCAGAACATATATTTTTTGATGTAAAACTATTTTTTATCTGTTTGTTGAAATAAAAATCATCTTTATTCCATAAATTACACATAGAATCCCTTTTTAATAATTTCATGTTAAATTTGTTTTTGAAATCTTTCCCATGTTTATTTTTATGGACTTCCATAGATAAAACACATTAATGAAATTTTTTGGTATTAATTTAGTATTTTATTTATTATTATTAATCATCATAGAAAATGAGAAAAAAATTATTATCATATAAAAATCAAACATAAAAATAAAATATTCATATTTTTCATTATATTTAAAATACGTTCTAAAATATTTTTCTAAAATTTGTACATTTTATTTCAAAAAATATGGTCATAAGGAAAATTTTGGTTTCTTATTATATTTTTTTAAATCATCAGTCATTATGAAATTTCAATGACATTGTTTGTAAAGACCCGAAAAATTCAAGGAAAATATTTTCTAAATTTTCTTGGGAATTTTAAAAGAACGCAGTTTTTGACGGTACCTAATTCCGTGGCCCGGTGTGCCCGGAATCTTTTTCTGATGTTTAGCTCGGGTAAGTTCAGTGAACGAACGAGCGGGTTTTTCTAACTTTTGAACTGGTGCTCCGAATCGAATTCTGAGGGCACCGATGGAATCGCAGCGCCAGTAATTGCTTAGAAACACCTTTTCTGGAGTTGAGTTTGCTTGGGTGTGGTTTTTAGTTTTTGGGGTTAAGTAAAGGAATAAAATAAAAATTTGACGCACATTTTTTATTTTACTTCAGGTTGTTTAACCTAAGTTATGAGGTTGATGTGGGACCCACAATATTGTACCCACTTGGTAGGTTATTTGTGAGGTGGGGCCCACACGATCCCCACCATTTCTTTTCTTCTTAAGTAACGCACCTCCACCCCCTATTTAATAAAGTCAACTCTTGCGTTTAATGTGGATATTAAACACCTCATTAATTGGGCAGTTTTAAACACCTCAATTAATTGATCATTTCTTTTCTTTTTGAATTTTAAAGAGTTGTTTTGGGTGTTAATAAAATAAGACAACACTTATTTTATTGGGGTTGGAACTTGTTGCGTGGAGAGGATTTGGAGAAAAACCTTCTTCTTCGACGAAGAATGCGAAGAATGCGAAGAACGCGAAGAACGCACCGATCTCCTATGAAGAACGCCAAATCCTTGGAGATTGACTACGCGACATCGTGTACCGAGACGCCAACGACGCTTCTTCCACGACGCTTCTTCCGTGACGTTCCTTCTCCATGATGCGACGATCCCCCTTCCGCGACGCCTTCTTCCGCGGCGTGCTTTTCTGCAACGAACCCTCCCTCAACGAATTCGACGAGGTAGGGGTTTTGGTTCAATTATATCTTTGTGATTTATACCCTCGGCATGTCTTTAAAATTTTTCGGAAGCCTTTTTAAACCGCTAACGCGGTGGGTGCGGACCAACAAACAAGTACGAACCCACCAACTCTTCGTTCTTGGTGTGTGGATCGGCGGGCGACGATGAAGCAGGCCGCACGAGCATTGTGAGCTCCTCGCAGTGAAGGACCGGTCCCAGGAGGGCCGTTGGTGAAGATGGAAGTCAAATCCGACCACCGGAGGTCATCCGGGGGTCCGCGGAACACTCCGCCAGCACGCCTCGCCGGCACGGCGGCGTCAGCGGCCGGCCGCTAGGAGGCAGCGGCACCCGGCGTGCTGCCGGGATGGGCCGCCGCGGCGGAAGGCCGTTGGCCCCGTGACCGCGCGAGACCGATGGAGGCCGGACGCAGCGCTCGGCAGCGTCCGTTGACAAGGAGCGGCCCCCCATGGGGGCCGCGGTTTCGAGCTGGCGGGGGGGGGGGGGCAGCGTGCCACCCCGCACCACCATCCGCTCGGCCAAAACGGCCGAGCCACCTGGCCCTGACCAGCGCCAGCAAGCCGGGCCGCCGGGCCGGGCCGCGCCAGCCGGGCCGTGCCACGCCCAGGCCGGGTCGGGCCGCGCCAGCCGGGCCGCGCCGCGCCAGCCGGGATGGGCCGCGCCCAATCGAGCCGGACCCGAACTCGGGTCAGTTCGACCCAGTTCGGGCCGACCCAGGGGGTACCAGGCCCGAACCCCCTAATACCGGACTTTTTCGGTCTGTTGCCAATAACGTGGGCTACGGACCTCCGATCGACGTACCGTCAGTTGCGTAGCGATCCTTGGATCGAGGCAGTTGTTTCGGTATATTATACATAAGGTTTCGGAGTACTTTGGGTTCGGCCGGGTTGGTTCGTACATGAAACCAACCAGGCCCTCGGAGCGGAAACACTCATAACTTGAGCTCCGGACGTTCGATTAACGTGTCGTCGACTTTGTTGGATTCCTCTTAGTGAGACGGATCTTTTGGCTTGCTCCACTCGAGGTTTGGATGCGGTTGGAGTACGTTCGGGTTGGTTTTGACTTAAAAACCTACCGGGCCCCTGGGACGAAAAAGCCAATAACTCTCAGACTGGGCGTCCAATTGATGCGCCGTCTGTGCCGTTGAGTTCCTGTTGAAGATACAGAACTTTTGGATACATCAACTCTGGGATATGTGTCAGTTGATGTATCATCCCCTCGGTTCGTGGAGCGGACCCTCCTGAACGAGCTTACTGTGTGTGGGAACCCTAGAGCTGGCTGCGACTGCGACGGCGATGACGACTGTGCAGAAATCCTCTATGGATTCGACGATGACGACTACAGCACTCAGCGATCCTACGTGGATCAGTGCTACCGATCCTGTGTGGGTCACATCCTATGTGGGTCAGTGCTCAGTGGTCCTGTGTGGGCCAGCGCCTACAGATCCTGTGTGGGTCCGATCCTGTGTGGGTCATTGCGGGGGTTAGTTACCTATCGATCCATTGTGGGTCATTGTGGGGGTTAGTACCTATCGATCATGTGTGGGTCCAATGGCTTAGATGAATCAGTGGTTGTATCTGATCATCTCTATCATCATACGAAGAAGTATACCTGTGTGAGCTGAATCTTGTATCTTTCCTGTGTGGATTGTGTTGTGCTATCATGTGTGGACGTGATCAAACTTGGGATCGGATGTTGGAGCCGAACTGGAATTGATGACTTAGGTATATGTATGGGAATATACCTAATTAGTGTCGGATGTTACTTTATGATTATGTCTTTCCTTTGTGGATTATCCGTTGTGGATTCTGGGAGACCATTGGGGGTCTCGGGGTCCCTACTGAGTAGCTTATACTCACCCCTACACAGGCTATGCCCGCACTATGTTGTGTTGGTTGCAGACGACAGACAACGCTGATCGTGGTTGAGGCACGAGGAGCAGATTGGTACCCGGAGGTGGACCACTGGGCGGGATGTACTCGGAGCGGATGGCTGGACCCGAGGAGCTATGGAGGCTATCTGTACCCACCCTTCAGGTGGGACTTCCAGTGGACGGCTCGAGGCTGCGGATTTACTTTTTAGTTTTTGTACTCTCTTTTTTAGTTATACTTTACTTTCTTTTTGGGTTTGTATTCTGGCCCACTTACTTTTCCGCACATACTATTGTACCCAGTTTTTACTTAGTGTTTACTTCTGCTTTCTTGCTCTGTGGTGTTTGTTTACTTTATAAAGACAATGCCTTCCCTTTTTACAGGGAATTACACCTTGGTTCTAGTCGCCAGCCCCTGGCCTATGGAAGGCGGGAATGGGGTAGTCACGGCACGGGCCCCGAGGACGGGTCGTGAAAAATTGGTATCAGAGGGAGGTTGGTTATACCGCAGAACTCGGGACTCTGATCTTTTTCTTTGTGAAGAAATAGTGTTAAGAGTATTGAGCGTGGTTATCAGTCCAGGGAGTCTAGTGTTGGTGCGGCGGCTGACATATTCGTACACCAGGACCCTGACTTCTGATTTCCGACCTAATGCACGAAAACATTGATTGCATGTGTGTTTCATGTTTTCTTTGTGATTAATTTGTGTCACCTCACCAGGTATAATGTTCAAACCGTGGCGCACTTGTCTCTTTTCAGGATGTCCCCATGACTGCAGCCAGCTAGGGTTCTAAGCATTGTGTGTGACGACAGCCCACCAAGCGACGAGGCCTCGGTACAGGTCCCTTTGACAACAGAGGCACCAGCGGTACCACTATCCGCCGAGCCACCGATGCTACCAGCCCCAGCCGCTGACGATGCACATCGCCTTAGTGCACTGCATGAGTTTCAGCACTAGCGACTGCCTAGGTTCTGCAGGGAGACGGACCCTCAGGCAGTCGGGGATTGGCTGGAGGCAGTTGTACAGGGTTTCAGGTTAGTGAGGACACCAGCAGACCTCATGGTGATCCTCACAGCGATCCTACTGCATGCGGCAACAGGCGGATGGTGGAGCTTGATGCTCCAGGTCCACGACGAGGCATCACTCCTCTGGACGGACTTTGAGAGCCTCTTTCGCTCGGAGTTCGTCCCAGCCACCCTCCGTGCGGTGCGCATCCAGGAGCTTCTACAGCTACGGCATGGCAGCTTGACGGTCGCCCAGTACTGGGCGAGATTTACCGATCTCTCGCTATACTCGATAGACATGGTACGTGACCCATTCTTCCAGGCTCGGACCTTCAAGCAAGGATTGAGGCATGAGATCAGGGCATCGCTGATCTCCCTCAGCATTCCGACTCAGTTAGGGGTAATGGAGCGATCCCTTCTTATCGATAGCTTCCTTGCTAAGCCTACATCAGCATCGAGACCTACCGCAGGGCGGCACGTACCAGAGTCTTCTGCAGCTGGCAGTCGACGGATGACTCATGGGTCCAGGCAGACCAGACCCTCAGGCAGATGACCTCAGGACACTGGCTCAGTGGTGTAGGGCTCACAGCGCGGAGCCAGTCTTTCGAGAGGCAGACAGTGCTATGCATGCGGCGGGGAGGGCCACATGGCTCGTGACTGCCCGACCCACCGTGTGGAGGATCAGTAGACGGTTTAGGGGCCACCCAGGAAGAGGCAGAGGGTCAATCATGGCGGTCCGCAGGGAGCAGGCAGACGAGGCAGAGGAGCTGGCCGAGCAGCAGGTGGTGGGCGACGCTTTGAGGCTCTACCACCACCACAACCAGGAGGCCCACCCCGAAGACAGGGAGTTGGCAGGCAGAGATAGGCACAACTTCAGGCAGCGGAGGCCTACGACCATGGCATGCCTAAGATGATTTGAGGTACTATCTGTGTCTATTCCACCCTTGCTGCCGTTATTATAGACACAGGAGCGAGTCATTCTTTCATTGTTGCTACCCTTGTTCAGAGCTCGGAGATTCCGACAGAGCCGTTGGCTCTATCCTTACGGCTAGAGACTCCTACGGGAGCAGACTCAACGATTACGCACTGGTGTCGGCAGTGTGAGCTTACTCTAGGAGGTGAGAGCTTCGGCTGGGATCTTCTTGTAGCGACGTCGAGGACTTACGATGTTATCTTGGGCATGGATTGGTAATCTACAGTCCATGCTCAGATCGACTGTATTAGGCGCAAGGTGCGGTGTGTATGCACCGACGGGAGCAGGTTCACCTTCAGCAGCGAGAAGGGAGCCTTCGCAGCACCGGATGGACTCTCACAGAGTAGAGGAAAACCCATCACTCATCAGTTGGCTAGCCTCATCCTAGGAGCAGTTGACGTGTAGAGTCCTAGTTTTCCTGCAGTGGTGGATCAGTATGCATATGTTTTCCCTGATGACGTTCCAGAACTACCTCCTCGCAGAGAGGTAGACTTTTATATTTATCTGTACCCCAGGACAGCCCCGATATCCACCCCAGCATATCGGATGTCACTCTCCGAGCTTCGAGAGCTACGGGTATAATTGGAGGACTTACAGGGCAAGGGATTCATCCGACCCAGTGTTTCACCCTGGGATTCCCCGATATTGTTTGCCAAGAAGGCGGACGGGAGCTTGCAACTTTGTGTCGACTATCATCGCCTGAACTAGGTGACAGTGAGGAACAAGTATCCGCTACCGAGGATTGATGACCTCTTCGATCAGCTCATGGGAGCACAGTGGTTCTCGAAGATAGACCTCAGGTTAGGCTATCATCATCTCAGAGTTTGGGATGAGGACGTGTAGAAGACGTCCTTCAGATGTCGGTATGGCCACTATGAGTTCTTGGTTATGCCATTCGGCGTAACCAATGCTCCAGCAGTGTTCATGGGCCTCATGAACAGGATCTTTCAGCCATACCTCGATCGATTTTTTGTGGTCTTCATCGACGAAATTTTGATATACTCGACTACTGAGGAGGATCATGCCTACCACTTGTGGGTTTTACTAGTCACAATCCGAGAGCACTAGCTTTATGTAATGCTCTAGAAGTGTCAGTTCTGGTTATGTGAGGTCCACTTCTTGGGACACGTCATCTCTAAGGCGGGAGTTGCGGTGGATCCAGCGAAGATCGAGGCAGTGCAAGCTTAGGAGCCACCTAGGAGCGTGATGGAGGTGCGGAGTTTCTTGGGACTAGCTGGTTACTATCGAAGATTTGTGCCAGACTTATCCAGAGTTGTGGCACCACTCTCAGCTTTGACGAAGAAGGGGAAACCCTTTGTGTGGTCAGACAGATGTCAGTAGAGCTTCCAAGAGCTGAGACAGAGATTGACCAGCGCGCCAATCTTAAGGCTACCAGAGGAGGGAGTTGGGTACGTAGTTTACTACAATGCATTAGGGACCGGACTCAGATGTGTCTTGATGCAAGATCGGGCAGTGATTGCCTATGGATCACGCCAGTTGAGGATGCATGAGCAGAACTACGCTACCCATGACCTGGATTTAGCAGCAGTGGCCTTCGCTCTGAAGATGTGGAGACACTATCTGATGGGCGAGCGCTTTACAGTCTATTTTGACCATCAGAGTCTCAGGTATGTCTTCTCATAAAAGGACATGAACTTGAGACAACGACGATGGATTGAGTTTCACCAGGACTATGACTTTGATATAGTCTATACTCCTGGGAAGGGGAACGTAGTAGCCGATGCTCTCAGCTGGAGGATGGGCATTCAGCTGCTTGGGGAGGTGACCGAGCAGCTAGCCGGTTTGCAGATATCCTTCGTGGATAGAGATGGAGCAGAATTTCATCAGTCACTCCTCCACTACTGTAGTGGGTCAGAGAGGCACAACGTGGGGACGCTGAATGTGAGACGCGACGTGCGCAGATATCCTTAGGACAGGCACCTGATGGTTTCTCTTTAGGAGGAGAGCACATCGTCCTTTTCAGAGGATGTACCTTGGTACTGGTTGGTTTATGGGAGGAGGTGCTGGGAGAGTTTCACACTTCCCCTTTAGTGGTACATCCTAGAGTGGAGAAGATGTACCAGGTTCTCAGATGACAGCACTGGTTACCGGGCATGAAGAAGGTTGTGGCAGAGTTCGTCTTACGATGTGTCACCTGCCAGCAGGTGAAGGCAGAGCACCAAGTACTCGCAGGCTTGGTACAGCCCTTGGAGGTCCCGGAGTGGAAGTGGGATGGCATATCTATGGACTTCGTGACTGGACTTCCACGCACTTCCAGAGGTCACGACTCTATTTGGGTTATTTTTGACCGACTCACCAAGTCGACTCACTTCTTACCCATCAGAGAGCAGGGCTCAGTGGAGAGCTTGGGACACCTCTACTTTCAGGAGATTGTACGGCTTCATGGTGTTCCATCATCTATAGTCTCCGATCGAGATGCTCGATTTACTTTCTGGCTTTGGAAGGGGTTGTAGGAGGCATTCGGGACGTAGCTACGTCGGAGCACCACCTTTCACCCTCAGACGGATGGTCAGATGGAGAGGGCCATTCAGACTCTCGAGGACATGCTCCACACATGTGTCCTTGACTTTGGTCGTAGCTGGGAGGACAACCTACCCTTGGTGGAGTTCGCGTACAACAATAGCTACCACTCCACCATCGGGATGGCACCTTATGAGGCGTTGTATGGCCGACCTTGCAGATCACCGCTGTGTTGGACAGACCCTGGGGAGTCAGCACTTGTGGGACCGGATATGGTCTAGGCCACGACAGAGAAGGTCCAGGTCATCCAGGAGCGGATGAGGACAGCTCAGAGCCAGAAGAAGTCTTATTCTAACAGGAGGCGGAGGCCACTAGAGTTCGAGGATGGCGACCACGTCTTCTTGTGGGTCTCACCTCGACGTGGATTACAGAGATTTGGATGAGGCGGAAAGTTATCTCTGCGCTTCATCGGACCTTTCTAGGTCCTCAGTAGGATAGGTGAGGTGGCTTATCACCTGGCTCTACCACCTTAGTTGCACCGGGTGCATGACGTCTTCCACGTATCCCAGCTGAGGAGATATGTGCACGACCAGACACATATCATTGACCATGGGGAGCTAGACAATGAGGATGGGCCGACTTTTGCGGAGGTCCCGGTGGAGATTGAGGATCGACAGGAGCGGGTCCTACGTGGACGGTTGATTCCTCTATCATGCATCAGGTGGAAGCATGGGAACCTCCAGGAGAGCACTTGGGAGCGAGAGGCTCAGATGTGTGCTCAGTACCCACATTTGTTTCCCTAGTTTTTGATGTATCTTTATGGGGACGTAAATCCCTGATGTGGGAGTAATGTAAAGATACGAAAAATTCAAGGAAATTTTTTTCTTAATTTTCTTGGGAATTTTACAAGAACAAAATTTCTGACAGCACCTAATTCTGAGGCCCGGTGTGCCCCGAATCGTTTTCCGAAGTTTAGCTCAGGTACGTTCAGTGAACGAACGAGCGGGTTTTTCTAACTTTTGATTCGGTGCTCGGAATCGAATTCCGAGGGCACCGATGGAATCGCAGCGCCGGTAATTGCTAAGAAACACCCTTTCCGGAGTTGCGTTTTCTCGGGTGTCGTTTTTAATATTTGGGGTTAAGTAAAGGAATAAAATAAAAATTTGACGCACAATTTTTATTTTACTTCAGGTTGTTTAACCTACGTTATGAGGTTGATGTGGGACCCACAATATCTTACCCACTTCGTAGGATATTTGTGAGGTGGGGCCCACACGAGCCCCACCGTTTCTTTTCTTCTTAAGTAATGCACCTGCAACCCCTTTTTAATGAAGACAACTCTTGCGTTTAATCTGGATATTAAACGCCTCATTAATTGGGCGGTTTTAAACTCCTCAATTAATAGATCGTTTCTTTTCTTTTTGAATTTCAAAGAGTTGGTTTGGGTGTAAATAAAATAAGACAACACTTATTTTATTGGGGTTGGAACTTGTTGCGTGGAGAGGATTTGGAGAAATGCCATCTTCTTCAACAACGAACGCGAAGAACTCGAAGAACGCACCGATCTCTGACGAAGAACTCCAAATACTCGGAGATCGACTAAGCGGCACCGTGTACCGCAACACCAACGACGCTTCTTCCGCGACGCTTCTTCTATGACGTTCCTTCTCCGCGACGTGACGATCCCCCTTCCGCGACGCCTTATTCTGCGACGTGCTTTTCCACGATGAACCCTCACTCAACGAATTCGACGTGGTAGGGGTTTTGGTTCAATTATATTTTTGTGATTTATACCATCGGCATGCGTTTAAAATTTTTCGGAAGCTTTTTTAAACCGCTAACGCCATGGGTGCGGACCAACAAACAAGTCCGAACCCACAGACTCTTCGTTCTTGGTGTGCGGATCGGCGGGTGACGATGAAGCAGGCCGCACGGGCGTTGTGAGGTCCTCACAGTAATGGACCGGTCCCAGGAGGGCCGTTGGTGAAGACGACAGGCAAATCCAACCACCGAAGCTCGTCTGGTGGTCCGCGGAACGCTCCACCAGCGCGCCGCCGCGGCTGAAGCCACGGTGGCAGGCCACTGGTCTCGTGACCACGGGGGAATGAAGGAGGCGGGACGCAGCGCTCGGCCACGTATGTTGACAAGGAGCGCCCCCCCCCCCCCCCCCATGGGGGCCACGGTTTCGAGCTGGCGGGGGGGCAGCGTGCCACCCCGCACCACCATCCGCTCGGCCGAAACGGCCGAGCCACCTGGCCCTGGCCGGAGCCAGCAAGGCGGGCCGTACCCAAGCGGTCCGGACCCGGATCCGGGTCGGGTCGGCCCGGTTCGGGCCGACCTAGAGGGTACCGGGCCGGGTCGGACCGGGCCCGAACCCCCTAATACCGGACTTTTTCGGTCTGTTGCCCATAGCATGGGCTACAGACCTCCGATCGACGCACCGTCGGTTGTGTAGCGATCCTTGGATCGAGACGGTCGTTTCAGTATATTATACGCAAGGTTTCAGAGTA
Source organism: Viscum album (assembly GCA_963277665.1). Taxonomy (NCBI): domain Eukaryota; kingdom Viridiplantae; phylum Streptophyta; class Magnoliopsida; order Santalales; family Viscaceae; genus Viscum; species Viscum album. The sequence goes on from OY728121.1 coordinate 1,127,023,926, forward strand.
CTTTGGGTTCGTCCAGGTTGGTTCGTACACGAAACCAACCGGGCCCTTGGAGTGGAAACACTCATAACTTGAGCTCCGGACGTCCGATTGACGTGTCGTCGACTTTGTTGGATTCCTATTAGTTAGAAGGACCTTTTGGCTTACTTATCTCATGTATTGGACGTGGTTGGAGTATGGTCAGGTTGGTTTTGACTTAAAAACCAACCGGGCCCCTGGGACGAAAAATCCAATAACTCTCAGACTGGGCATCCGATTGACGCGTCGTCTATGCCGTTGAGTTCCTGTTGACGATACAGAACTTTTGGATACATCAACTCTGGGCTATGTGTCAGTTGATGTATCATCCCCTTGGCTTGTGGAGAGGACCCTCCCAAATGAGCTTGCTATGTGCGGGAACCCTAGAGCTGGCTGCGACTGTGACGATGATGACGACTGTGCAGAAATCCTCTGTGGATTCGACAACGACGACTACAAAACTTAGTGATCCTACGTGGATCAGTGCTACCGATCCTGTGTGGGTCACATCCTGTGTGGGACAGCGCTCAGCGGTCCTATATGGGCCAGCGACTACAGATCCTATGTGGGTCCGATCCTGTATGGGTCATTGCGGGGGTTAGTTACCTATCGATCCTTTGTGGGTCATTGCGGGGGTTAGTACCTATCAATCCTGTGTGGGTCAGACGGCTTAGATGAATCAGTGGCTATATCTGATCATCTCTATCATCATACAAAGAAGTATACTTGTGTGGGCTGAATCTTGTATCTTTCCTATGTGGATTGTGTTGTGTTATCCTGTGTGGACGTGATCAAACTTGGGCTCGGATGTTGGAGCCGAACTGGAATTGATGACTTAGGTATCTGTATGGGAATATACCTAAGTAGTGTCAGATGTTACTTCATGATTATATCTTTCCTTCATGGATTATCCTTTGTGGATTCTGGAATACCTTCGGGGGTCTCGGGGTCCCTACTGAGTAGCTTATACTCACCCCTGCATGGGCTATGCCCGCACTACGTTGTGTTGGTTGCAGACGATGGACATCGCTGATCGTGGTTGAGGTACGAGGAGAAGATCGGTACCCGGAGGTGGACCACTGGGCGGGACGTACTCGGAGTGGACGACTGGACCCGAGGAGCTGTGGAGGCTATCTGTACCCACCCTTCAGGTGGGACTTCCAGTGGACGGCTCGAGGTTGCGGCTTTACTTTTCAGTTGTTGTACTCTCTTTTTCATTTGTACTTTACTTTCAGTTTGGGTTTGTATTCTGACCCACTTAATTTTCCGCACATACTGTTGTACCCAGTTTTTACTTAGTGTTTACTTCTGCTTGCTTGCTCTGTGGTGTTTGTTTACATTATGAAGGAAATGGCTTCCCTTTTTTCCAGGAATTACGCCTTGGTGCTATTCTCCAGCCCCTGGCCTATGGAAGGCGGGCTTTGGGTAGTCACGGCACGGGCCCCGAGGACGGGTCGCGACATTGTTTGGTGATTTTCTTAGATTTAAAAGATAAATTAGTGTTTTTCCATATTTTTAAGCAAATTGTTTTATCATAATGATGTTATGTATTCATTTTTTCTTACTGTTTTTGATATTAAATAACTATCAGTGTGTTTTGAGGATTATAGTTTCTATTTTTTTAGGAGAGATAGCGATCAAGTTAGGAATTTTCTTCTATGCTTGCCTAGTCTTGATAATTTGTTGATAAATTTTGTCCCTAATTCATTGAAATATTTTGTATTGAAGGATATTTTATTGTTTTTTTTAAATAATTATTTTAACCATATTTATTTTAACACATTTTTTGTTGTTTTCAGAAAAAAAACATACTTCATACAAACATCGTATTGTCAGAAGCTTTTGTAATTTCTCAAAATTTTCAATTTCTAAAGAGAAAACCTAGTTTTCATTAATTATACCATCGATGATAAAAATAAACATTCCTATTAATCTATAGTCTAATAAAATTATCAAATTTTTTTTAGAGTTCTATACAGTTCATCAATGAAACACTATAAATGAAACCCTAACAATCAATAAAATTAATATAATGGATCATAATATATATTACACAAAAACGAATTAATATTTTTGGATGAAACTAAATATGAGGTATACCCATTTCCACTTTATATAATATAATTATATTAGTATATATATATTTAAAATCATGATAAAAAGACCAAACATGGAAAATCATATTATAGTACCACAAAAACAAATGAATTCTATAAAATGAAATTTAATTTTAGTAATAATATAAAATAATAAAATTTTAAAATTAATTAATTTTAAAAACATTAAATATAAAATTTGTAAGTGATTTTTAACTTAATGTCACATAAATAATTTAAATTTATTATTTTATAAAATTATACATATATACACATATAATTATATTCAGAAGTCATTTAAAATTAACGATAATTTTTTAACACTTTTTGAAATAACTATTAAAATATTTTTTAGAATTTCATTATATTGACAATTGAAATTATATTTATTGGAAAAATTGTTTTAATTAAGTTTATTAATATAAGTATGGACCTTATGTCATATTATCTTCATAAATTACTTCTTAACACAAATTAATTTCAGGAATTAATTAATGAAGCTTCTTAAATGATATTATTTGTCCAATTGAGTGTCCTTAACTAGAATTAATGTTAATGTCAAATAATTTTACAACTTTTTTTATATTAATTTACGTTTTGTAGGAATAATTCTTTTGTACATCCTATTAATATCAAATTTCAATATTCAAACACTTACATTCACATTTCCATGTGGATAAGACGACAATAATCCTCTCCTATATCAAGGAGCAACCTACCTTAATAATTAAGTTAAAAAATATATTTCCTAGACACAAATACACATTGTTAACAAATATCATCTATTAAGCATAGAATATGTATTGCATATTTTTTTCATTTTCATAAAATTTATATAAATAAATATATATATTCTTACCTAAAAATTCCCTTACATCAAATTGAAATATCATTTAAAAAATGTAAAAACAATTCTTTGATGATGGGTTTCCTAATATATATCAAGACCAATTAGCTTAAATATATGTTTCTTTTCTTCCTACTTCATTTTAAACCATTAAAATGTGGTAGAATATTTCTAGTAATGATTTGTTTCTAAAATATGATGAAGTATAATATAGGTCTGTGGAACTGTGACCCATTAAGACCCCTCATGGTTAGAAAAAAAATCCTTCTCACATGTGGAAGCTTTTTTAATTACCTAAAATATGTAATTTTAGGGGAAAAAAATTCTCACTCTGATTCAAGGGATAATAAAATTTCACCATTAGATCTCATATCCCAATGTATTTAAGAAAATCTATATGATCGAGTAATGACATTAATTCTGAATAAGGGCCTTAAATTTACAAAAATATAAAAAATTGATCAAAATTTTAAAATAATTTCAATTAAAAATATCCAATAAAATAAATCATGTGGAAGTTATTTCCTTTTTTACATGGATAAAATTTCATATTCCATATATTTAAACCATTCTTCAAAAATAAATCACTATATACCCCCTTTTTTGTTTTGGGTTCAACATTTATAATCATTAATTCATCATCATTAGCTATAACAAATCCATAATCATGATCATAATGAATACCACATTCCCTTTAAGGTTCATATCTATGTTTAGTTGTTTATTCCTCATCAAATTTTTATGGATCCTGATCAACCTCTATCTCAAGAACACTCATGATAACTTTTTTTTAACTTCTTCATGTTCAAATTTACTTCCACTATCTAATTAATTCATGTCTTTCCTCTCAAGTAAAGCACTACCTTTATTTAAAAAAACATTTTTTTCAATAGGTTTATAGAAATAATATTAATTTGTTTCATTGGGAAAACAAAAAATAAGAATTTTTATAAATTCTACATTGTCATGTTAGAATACATTCATCATATGAGTTATTTTTAACCCCAAATACTAATAAAATACATCATGATATATTTCCTTGTCTATATATGAAATGGTGTCTTTATGATTTTTCATATGGAATGCGGGTTAATAATAATGAAAAAAATATTTGGAACATAACCCCAAAATGTAATAGGAATGTCACTATAATTCATAGTCGATCATAAAATGATCAAAAAGGTATGATCCCTCCACATAGAAACATTATTCCACTATAGTGTTCCAAGAGAAGTGATTTGTGGAACAATTCCACAATCTCTTAGATTCTCATGGATTTCATAGATCAAGTATTCCCCACCCCAATTTCTTCATTGAATCCTAATACTTTTCCCCATTATTTTTGTACCACATTCTGAAACTCTTTGAATTTTTGGAAAGTTTCATACTTGTGTCTCATTAGAGACTTAGATCCATATCGATAAAAATCATAAGTAAAACAAAAATAACAAAAAACAAAACACTATTGTATACTTATAGGTCTACCAACATCACTATATATGAGATCCAATAGTTAGGTATCCCTTTCAACATTTCCACTAAAAGCTTCTTTGGTTATCTTTAATAGTAAATAAGATTCACATTTTTCAAATTATTCACAATTGAATGGGTCTAATAATCCATCTCTATGGAGTCTTTAGATGTATTTATTACATATAAATCTATGGAAACAATTCCAAATATAAGTGGGATTAGAATCATAAATGGCCTTCTTAATTTTAATCTTAAAAACATGATTATCCAAATCTAGAACATATAATCCATTTATCATATTACCAATGCAACTAAAATATCATTCATATAACTAGAATAGTCTTTTTATTAATTGAAAATGTAAGTCCCATCTTGTAAAAATAATATATGGAAATAAATTTTTTGAATATGGTAGGAAACATAATAAAAACTCTATAATTATAGAATTAATATACAAGGTGAAGTCATATCATAAGTGAAAATGTATGTTGAAACTATGGATCCATTCTTCACATGAATATCCCTTTCACCCTTTTTCCATTCCCCCATATTTTTAGATTGTTTTTTCAGCACAAATGTGTGATTCATACCTTGCATACAATACCAAAGAGTCAGAGTTAGTGATATTTTACACTATAACATTCACATTGACATGCTCAAAATTATTTTCTTTGAGAACACTTCTCAATCATAGAGATAAAATTTGAACTATAATATAGGTTATACTAATATATAATTTAAAATGTGTTTCATGAAGTATTCTGTTTTCTACAATGGATGAGTGTTTTGTTTTTTATCATTTCACCAAGTATATTTAAATAATTTACTCACACTATAAAATGATTCCCTATACAACATATGTTTGGAAAAAATCCCTCAAGGTATCATTGAAGCATTTTTGAGGTGATTGTGTTTGTTGAAAAAGTGGACATCTGTGTTATGATTGTTGACAAAGAGAACCATAACATATAAATTTGTTGACAAAGGGGATTTCATGGTGGCATGTCGAGTTCAAGGGATGTGGTTAGCGATACATGTTTGATTCAAGAATGTTGACAAAGGAATGGATGATCTGGAGGTGGTAAAAAAATAGCAGATACAAGGTGGCGCTGTTTTGCAGTGTTTTCCAAATTTTTTGGCATGAAAATCGACAAATGGAGAAAAGTGGTTTTGGTAAAGGGACTTGCGTGTCGTTTTCTTGAAATAGAGGAAAATTTCGTGCCATATGTTTTTCAAAGATCAGAACATAAAAATATGGAAAAGGGAAAAGGGGTACCCAAGTTTTAGGGTTGGTCGCACAAGTGACTTTCACGGCAGAGACTTGCACACCGAGAGGAGACTTGTGCGCCATCGCGCAGGGTGTCCAAATGCCTATAAATTGAGGTCGACCCCTCCTCAATAGGAACAAGTTCATCACGTAGAGAAAATCAGAGATCTCATCGCACAAGTGTGGTGGTCGCGCAAGTGGTGGTGTGGTCGCACAAGTAGAAGTTGTGCGCCAGTTGTTTATTGCATGTCCAGAGTCGTTTGGGTGAGAAAGGAAGTGAGTCGCGCAAGTTTTTGAGTTGAAGAAGGGGGTGTTGCGCAATTGGTTTGGTGACACTTGTGTGCCAGGTTTTGAAGAAGCGCGACAATTGATGGTTACGCGCCAAAATTGGTTTGGGCGTAAAAGGGTGTGAGTCGCGCAAGTTTGGAGTTGCATAAGCTAGTGTCGCGTAAGTGTTTGAGGTGAACTTGCGCACGAGTTTTAACTGGCACTCCAAGACTTGAGCGTCATCTTGGAGAAGGGTTCTTTGTATGGTTAAATCATGGTAGTGATTCAGGGCTGCGTGGAAGCTGGATAATTTCCTGGTACCTTCAGTGCAATGTGAGATTCATCTACGGGTGAAAGTTGAACTTCAATAGACCATATACATACAACAGAGGATGAATTCATTAGTGATAATGAATAAACCTACATGTCTATAAACTTTGATTGGATCCTTTCCAGAGAAGTGAGCAAAGGAAGAGGAAGAAGGTGATCCTCTCCATTGGCAGTGATCCAGAGTGAGAGAGAGACAGGGAGTAACCCTTGGGAAAGCAGTGAGCTGACCCTAAACATTGTAATGACAGTGATCATGGGAATAGAAGTGATCTATCCTGAACTTTGTAAACAGCGTGCACTTTTAGTGGATTTTGTACATCGGCACATCGGCGGTGTATACTCCTTGGACATAGCCCAGTGAGGGTGAACCAAGTAAAAATCATTGTGTCCTATGCATGCTTTAGTTTCTGTTTATACTTTGCTGCAGGAAAGAGAGAGAATAGAGTCTTGATTAACAGCGAGACAAGATCAAAAGGGGCAGTTGTTTTAATCTTCCATACCCTGACTCACCCACCTCTCTAGGTCTCTAACCTAGTGGACCTAATGTAATGCCCTGACCCCAGTTACCCAGAGTCGGTGCATTATTGCGTAACATTGGCATGATCACAAAAAATCAAGTCTCGAAATACCGACTAGTTTAGTAGTCTTGGAAACACTAGATACATTCATAAGTCTTAAATTACATCATAAAGTAAAAAAAACATCATGTCTTCATATCCCCTCATACTATCCCTACAGGTTATTCATAATATACTTCTTCACATCCTGGAAAAATTAAAACATTTGAAGGGGTCAGCTCAGATGCTCAATAAGGATAACAATATAGTGGAAGATTTCATAAATAAACATAAAAATTTAAGGCAATGTATAACTAAAACAAAAGCCTTTTAAACTTGAACTTCAGGATAATATAGAAAAAGTAAAATGAAATAATTCCATTTACTTATTCACATGGATATTCTACTGGTCGAATAATCACATTAAATATTAATAACCACTTTCATAATGATGGAATGCATAATTCCAGACTATCATAACCACATAGCCAAGGCCTCGTGCCAAGACTACAAATAAGATTTTGTCAAGGCCTTGTGACAAACACTAGTTTGTCTCATGAGACCTACCGATGCATCGAGGAGCTATAGCGGGCTCCACCCGTCACTTATTAAGTCCAATACATTCCTTATTTGAACAGGTTTAAACATATCAGAAACCATAAAATAATCGTTTCACATAAAACATGCATAAAAGAAACATAACATTTCCACATTTGAATCACAAGATTTCAATACAACATATTGATATAATAAAACCATTTTCAAAACTAAAATAAAAGAAAATTATACCTTTATTTTTCATTTAAAAAAAGTTATGGCTCGTAGAGGAAGTCTAAACTCAAATAATGGTCATGACGGCGGAGAAGTCATTGTCACCGCATAAGTATGAAAAAAAACATTCCCTTTTTTCGTTTAGTAAAATGCTTCGTATAAAAAAGATTCCTTTTGAATAAACATAAAAGTCAAAGGGGTTTATACACCGTATAAAAGAAAGTTGTGTATAAAACAAAATATGCCTCAATGAAAGGAGATTGAGACGAAGTCCCTTACAAATATCATTTTTTTAAATAAAATAAATCTATTATGTTTATTCACTATAAGTACACATAAAGAAAGTAAAAATACAAGATATGACATAATAATATCATGAGATAATTTGAAAGTAGGAGATTAACCCAAAGAATAGAAATTCGGTTAAAAAGTTCCCTTATAAAGATCATTTTTTAAATAAAATAGACCTATTATGTGTATTAACTATAAGTACACAAAAAGTAAGTAAAAATACAAGATAGAACATAATAATATCATGACATAATTTTAAAGTAGGAGATTAACCCAAAGAATAGAAATTGGGTTAAGAAGTCCCCTTTCCTCGTGTCCGAATTAACTCGATCATTCTTTAACTTCCCGAATAATAAACTAGAGTTAATTTATAATTTACTAAGAACCTCTTTAAAGTTCATTATTCATTTTATATCACTTATTACCATTTTATGAACATTATGTAATTATTTAAGTTAATAACGGTCATTTTGTCGATCTTTGGTACTTGAGTCAAAAATAAACTTCTTATAATTACAAGTTGTTTATGTGGTAAAATATCCATTATCTCCAGAATTATATTCATGATGTAGATATCATATATATCATATATATCCAGTATATACTTTCATTTATAATATTACGTAACATTTCGAGGTAAGAAATGAAATGCACCGTTCATGGAGATGGTAAGTCGTACGTACACATGAATGCTACTTTCATTTCTATTTCGTATTTAATGGAATGAAATCATAATGATATAAAGTTATATTATAATTCCAGTATAATATCATATATAATATCATTTACTCCATCCTTTATACATCCCACATTTGGCATTAAAGATTCAAATCACTTTGAGGGGGCGGTAGTCCGCACATCCTAAAATGAAATTATCGCATTTACCCATAATGGAAATCATAAAGGTATGCCATAAATGAGAAATACAAAAGCATAAGGGAAAAATAAACATAATATATATAATATATAAATATAGTGACATCTTAATGTCCACCATGAGAGGTGTTAAAAGAAGATTGAACAATCATCGTTTCGTGAGGCAGAAATTTTCCAACCAGAGAAACAATATGTTCTATAACCATTAGATGAAGCTCTGTGTAAGTGTAAATCAAATCCTTATCATAAAAACATCCTAGTATATTGAAGATACTGGTGTTGTTACAAAATAAAGGAATAAAATAGTTTAAGGGGTTGGAGAAGAAAAATAAAACAAAATAACATAAGATAGGACATTAATTTAAAATCAGGTAACTCTTTTTGATTTGAGCGAAAGGCTTCCTTGGGAATAATTCATCCAAAATTTAGGATTCTAGGAGTAATATAGGGATGTTTAGAGAGTATTTGGGAAGAGTTTGGCCGAGCCAAATGGCTTTAAAGGTGTGAATAAGGTGGTAGAGGTGGGGGCCTTTTATAAGAGGAGAGGAGGGACACTCTTGGAAATTCATGAAATATTACATTATTATGAAATGATTTTAGGATTTTAGAGGTCCCACAATTATATATTTCTACGATAAGGTGTTAAGGGTTCTAAATTACCCAACCAATAGGTTTTTTAAAAGTGTATGTCTTAGATTTTACATTATCTTTTCATTTTATTTAAAAAGTTCATTAATGAGGTAATAAAAATTACCATGATGTATGAAATCTTTTTATATTTCCAATTAATATTTATAGTCGAAAAGTTAACTTATATAACCCCATGTAATAATTGTTTTAGTAAAACAACACATGTTTGTCACAATTTTATTTTTACTTTAAATAAAATGTTATTAATGTCATTTTCTTACCCAAGTGGCCCCAGGGGGTCCCCACGTTGACCCATGGATTGTCTTGGTCGGCCATGACTCATAAAATAAGTGTAGCAAAAGTGTCAAGATATTTTCATATTTTTTTTAATATCATTTTTACCTTAAATTTCACTAATTACCATTAATCGTGATTAATAGAACATAAAAGTTACTATTCACCAAAAATTATTTTAATCCCATTGAACCACATTTTACATCCTAATTACAATGATGTATGTCGGATTTTGGAAATTCAAATCACAGAGGTGGTAAAATTTCATTTAAACGAAAAATCAGTTTTTTAACTACCACTAAGTGGTTTCACTATTCATCAAAAATCAATGTTTTTCATAACAACACCAAAAATTAACCCTAAGATATATTTGATATTACTAATTCAAAAATGATTTCAATTTTAAAAAATTAAAAAAATATAAGTTGAATTGATTAATTTAATAATTAATTCCTCCTGTCACAACAAAAGCGTGTTTTTAAGAAAGAATATCAATCAAAAGGTTGACAATTGTTTATGTCCAATTTCAAAGTGAAATTAATTATAATGACCACCATTGGATAAAATGGTAAAAATATATTCTAATTACACTTGATAACCACTCAATTGTATAATTTATCACTATAAATTATTTTGATTAAAAAAAAAATTTAAGTATTTTTCACTATTCATCAAAAATTGGTAGTTCTCAGAAAAATACCAAAAATTCAACATAGGCTAATTTCAATATTCCGAATCTAAAAATGAAGTCCATTTTGAAATATAAAATTTATATAATTTCAAAAAGTGGGTATTACTATTCATAACTGCTACTTTTATTGGTCGTGGTGTGTTAGAACTCGAGGTTGCGTACAACACACGTTGTTTTATTATTCAAAGAGGAGTGTACCATGGAAGATTGGGGTATTACATTCTCCACTCCTTCAATAAATTGTGTCCTTGCAATTTGAAATTTTATTTGAAAATAAAAGGTTGAAAGTAGATAATACCTTTGTGGAAAACCCACATTGGAAATAAGGTTAGTAAAATTTTGCCTTAATAAGAGGGAAAGGGAAATGAAAAAGCCACCACCAAATTATGATCTCGAATAGGAGAAAATTGGTGGCAATTAGGGACATATAATTGGAGGAAAACGTAAATATTTGTAGGGAGTGATTGAGGTCACCAATCACAAACAAGTGTAAAATTGAGGGCCTCAAAGCCTTCAATCTATGGTGTTTTAAAATATCATCAGTTCAACAAAACCTAAGGTATTATGATAACACATTTTTTATTTTAATGTCCCTTTCCTAAAGTTTAAGAATTTATTTATTCATATAATAAGAGGTATGTATATATATATATATATGCTTGACAAGTAGAGTTTCAACCATCAACTAATTTATACCACAAACTCATCTTTCACTCAAAAAGATAATAGAACTGAAAAATATTATATTTCTCCTAATCGTATATGGTTCCAAATATTAACACATACCATTTAGATTAGGAAAACTATTTTGTAATAACCAGGGACTTTCTTTAGGCTAGTGGTAGGTAATAAAGTCATGTCGCACTATGGTTGTGGGTTCAATTCCTGTAGCTTTGTCCAACGTGACAGGTTATCCCCCAATCTACAGGTTGTCCTTTTCCTAAAACTATAGTATTATAATATTCCAAAAATAATCTTCATAAATGTTTTAACCTTAAACAATACTATCCAAAGTTCAACTTAATCCATTCCAACCTTTATAGTTATCCTAAATACCTCCGTCCAGACTTTCTCTAAAAGGTCTCTAAATTCCAAAATCAATTGTATCATCAGATTCCTCAAACAAAGTAAAATTTCTCTTATTGTCACATACAGAAATATGATTACCTTAATCATATTAAAACCTTAATTAAAAAATCAACTATTGCAGTACAATCCTTATATATATCACATTATTCTTATAACCAAAATATAATCCTTGAGTCCAAAAGCACAAATACATTAATTATTCAACTTCAACTGTAGTAACAGCATAAGATTGTCCTTGATCGCTTGGCATTTTCTGAGGTATGTTTCCCTGACACTTAGGACATTCATTTGCACAATTCCCCATTTCCTTACAATTGTAGCATTCAACATTGATAGCCTCTTTCTTTCCTTTGAAATCACGAGCCTAGTGGCCTTTTTCTCCACATTTATAACAAACTCTCATTGCTTTCAGGCAAGTACCGGGATGATTCTTCCCACAATTATCACATAACGGAAAATCCTTCTTTCTGTTTTTCTCTTTATATGTCTCTTGTTCCACCGTTCTCTTCTTCTCTTGCTTTACTTTATTGTCATAAGATTTAGAGAATTCCTTTTCTGTCATGATAGAACATGAGACTATATCTTCGTATGTTGAGAAAGATTGTGATACTAAAGATCGATGGAGAAATGGTTTTAACCCATCAAAGAAACGATCAATCTTACTTCTTGGGTTATGTATATAATCTGCTACATGCCTTTCTAACCTTGTAATGTTATCCTCATACATTGTGACATTCTCATCCTCCTTTTGTCTCAGACATAGAAATTGCCTTTCCATATCTGCTCGATGGTCATTAGGAAAGTATTTTTCTAACAAAATCTCTTTAAACTCTCTCTATTCCATACTTGTTACTTATTCATCTTCCTCTGTATTTTTAATCAATGACCACCATTGATCGGCATATCCAGTGAGGCGGTAAACTTCCATAACAACCTTCTCCCTTTCGCTACTCCCCAAGGCGTGGAATATTTTCTCTAAGGAGTTTATCTATTTCTCAACTACTAATATATTTGTACCCCCATTAAATGTTGGCGGTTGTTGCCTCATGAAGCGGTCTAACATTGATCCTCCACGTTGTGGATAAGGGTGCTCCATACGAGTAAGGTTATTATTCATAACCTGAGTGAGTTGTCCCAGTATGGTGATAAGTTGATCAGCACCAGTTGTATCACCATCTCCATTATAATTATCTTGAGCAGGAGGGAAATCCCTACATGGAGAGCGTGCATTGATACGGTTTCCATTCCTTCCACTAGGTGCCATTTCTAAACAATGTCATAAACTAGATTAGTTTATGAATCGAAATACATAATAACAAACTTACAAAACACTTAACATAAATTGAACTATTTATGGATATAATCCATAATCATAAAAATGTTTTCTTTGAGGAAGTATATACTCATAAACCCTTCATAATGGTTTGTAAAGAAAATGAGAATTATCCTAAGCATATCCCCCAGGAGTGTCGTAACCAAGAGTGCAGCAAGGCCCGTTATCGTGCACCAGTTCCCGTTCGAGTCTAGCTCAAAGCGGTGTTTTCAGGTTTTACCCCTATGTACATCTGTGCTAGAGCCGCCTCTACCTGCTCGTATCCAGGCATGGATGTATTGATCGGAAAACTCACAAAATCTCTATAATACCAAAATTCTAGGATGTTCTTCTATACTAATCCTCAATGTTTATCTTAGGGCTATGTGCTCTAATCAGAGTTTATCTAAATCTAGCTTCCAAGGTTAGTACTAAACTTCCTCTGATACCAACTTTAACACCCCGACCCCAGTTACCCAGAGTCGGTGCATTATTGCGTAACATTGGCATGATCACAAAAGATCAAGTCTCTAAAAACCGATTAGTTTAGTAGTCTTGGAAACACTAGATACATTCATAAGTATTACATTACATAATAAAGTAAAAAAAACTAAAAAAACATCATGTCTTCATATCCCCTCATAATATCCTTGCAGGTCATTCATAATATACTTCTTCACATCCTGGAAAAATTAAAACATTGGAAGGGGTGAGCTCAGATGCTCAGTAAGGATAAAAATATAGCAGAAGCTTTCATAAATAAACATAAACATTTAAGGCAACATATAACTAAAACAAAAGCCTTGTAAACTTGAACATCAACATAATATGGCAAAATTAAAATGAAATAATTCCATTTACTTATTCACATATATATTCTACTGGTCGAATAATCACATGAAATATCAATAACCACTTTCATAATGATGGAATTCATAATTAAAGACTATCATAACCATGTATCCAAGGCCTCATGCCAAGACTACAAATAATATTTTGTCAAGGCCTCATGCCAAGACACTAGTTTGTCTCATTATACCTACCGATGCAATGAGGAGCTATAGCGGGCTCCACCTGTCACTTATTAAGTCCAATGAATTCCTCATATGAACAGGTTTAAACATATCATAAACCATAACATAATTGTATCACATAAAACATGAATAAAGGAAACATAACATTTCCACATTTCAATCACAAGATATCAATACAACACATTGATATAATAAAACCATTTTCAATACTAAAATAAAAGAAAATTATAACTTTATTTTTCATTTAAAAAAAGTTATGGCTTGTAGAGGAAGCCGAAACACAAATAATGGTCACGGTGGCGGAGAAGTCGTTTTCTCCGCATAATTATGAAAAAATAACATTCCATTTTGTCATTTAGTAAAATGTTTGGTATAAAAAAGATTCCTTTTGAATAAACGTAAAAGTCAATGGGGTTTACAAACCGTATAAAAGAAAGTTGCGTATAAAACAAAATATGCCTCAATGAAAGGAGATTGAGATGAAGTCCCTTACAAAGATCATTTTTTTAAATAAAATAAATCTATTATGTGTATTCACTATATGTACACATAAATAAAGTACAAATACAAGATAGGACATAATAATATCATGACATAATTTGAAAGTAGGTGATTAACCCAAAGAATAGAAATTGGGATAAGAAGTTCCCTTAGAAAGATCATTTTTTAAATAAAATAGACCAATTATGTGTATTCACTATAAGTACACAAATAGGAAGTACAAATAAAAGATAGAACATAATAATATAATGATATAATTTGAAAGTAGGAGATTAACCGAAAGAATAGAAATTGGGTTAATAAGTTCCCTTACCTCGTGTCCGACTTAACTCGATCATTATTTAACCTCTTGAATAATAAACTAGAGTTAATTTATAATTGATTAAGAAAATTTTTGAAGTTAATTATTCCTTTTATATCACTTATTACAATTTTATAAACATTATGTAATTATTTAAGTTAATAACGGTCGTTTTGTCGATCTTTGGTACTTGAGTCAAAAATAAACTTCTTATAATTACAAGTTTTTTTATGTGTTAGAATATCTATTATCTCTAAAATTATATTCATGATGTAGATATCATATATATATTATATATCCAGTATATACATTCATTTATAATATTACGTAACATTTAGAGGTAAGAAATGAAATGCACCGTTCATGGAGACGGTAAGTCGTACGTACGCATGAACGCTACTTTCATTTATATTTCGTATTTAATGGAATGAAATAATAATGATATAAAGGTATATTATAATTCCAGTATGATATCATATATAATATCATTTACTACATCCTTTATACATTCCATATATGGCATTAACGATTCAAATCAATTTGAGGGGCGGTAGTCCGCAAATCCTAAAATGAAATTATCACGTTTACCCATAATGGAAATCATAAAGGTATACCATAAATGATAAATACAGAAGCATAAGGGAAACATAAACATAATATATATCATATATAAATATAGTTACATCTTAATGGCCACCATGATAGGTGTTAAAAGAAGATTGAACAATCATCGTTTCGTGAGGCAGAAATTTTCCAACCACAGAAACAGTATGTTCTTTAACCATTAGATGAAGGTGTGTGTTAGTGTAAATAAAATCCTTCTCATAAAAACATTCTAGTATATTTAAGATACTGGTGTTGTTAAAAAAATAAAGGAATAAAAGAGTTTAAGGGGTGGAGAAGAAAAATAAAACAAAATAACATAAGAGAAGACATTACCTTAAAATCGGGTAACTCTTTTTGATTTGAGCCAAAGGCTTCCTTGGGAATAATTCTGCCCAAAGTGAGGCTTCTAGGAGTAAGATAGGGAAGTTGAGAGAGTATTTGGGCTGAGGTCGGTCAAGCCAAATGGCTTTGAAGTTGTGAATAAGGTGGTATAGGTGGGGGACTTTTATAAGAGGAGAGGAGGGGCACTCTTGGAATGTCATGAAATATTACATTATTATGAAATGATTTTCGGATTTTAGAGGTCCCACAATTATATATTTCGAGGATATGGTGATAAGGGTTTTAAATCTACCCATCCAATAGGTTTTTGACAAGTGTAAGTCTTAGATTTTACATTATCTTTTCATTTTATTTAAAAAGTTCATTAATGAGGTAATCGCTGCATCATCATGGTGTGAAAAATAAATTTTTTAATTTAATTCCTAAAAATTATAAAAAAATAACCATGATATAGGAAATCTTTTTATATTTCAAATGAATATTTATATTAGAAATGTTAACATGTATAACCCCATGTAATAATTGTTTTAGTAAAACAACACATGTTTGTGACAAATTTATTTTTACTTTAAATAAAAAGTTATTAATGTGATTTTCTTACCCAAGTGGCTCCATGGGGTCCCCAAGATGACCCATGGATTGCCTTGTTCGGACATGACACATCCAATAAGTGTAGTACATGTGTCAAGATATTTTAATATTTTTATAATATCATTTTTACCTTAAATTTCACTAATTACCTTTAATCGCGATTAATAGAACCTAAAAGCTACTATTCACCAAAAATTATTTTAATCCCATTGAACCAAATTTTACTTCCTAATGAAAATTATGTATGTTGGATTTTGGAAATTCAAATAACAGAGGTGGTAAATTTTCATTTAAAGGAAAAATCAGTTTCTTAACTACCACTTAGTGGTTTCACTATTCATCAAAAATCGATGTTTTTCAGAACAACATCAAAAATTAACCCTAAGATATATTTTATATTACTAATTCAAAAATGATGTCTATTTTAAAAAATAAAAAACATATAAGTTGAATTAATTAATTTAATAATTAATTCCCGCTGTCACAACAAATAGCGTGTTTTTAAGAAAGAATATCAATCAAAAGATTGACAATTTTTTATGTCCAATTTCAAATTGAAATTAATTCTAATGACCACCATTGGATAAAATGGTAGAAATATAATCTAATTACACTTTATAACCACTCAATTGTGTAATTTATCACTATAAATTATTTTTAATAAAAAAGTTGTTTTTAAGTATTTTTCACTATTCATCAAAAATTGGAAGTTCTTAGAAAAATACCAAAAATTCAACATTGGATAATTTTGATATTATGAATAAAAAAATGAAGTCCATTTTGAAATATAAAATTTATATAATTTCAAAAAGTGAGTATTACTATTCATAACTGCTACTTTTATTGGTCGCGGTGTGTTAGAACTCGAGGTTGCATACAACACACGTTGTTGTATTATTCAAAGAGGAGTGTACCATGGAATCTTGGGGTGTTACACCTAACAACATATCTATCTAGTGATCTAAGATCCAGATTCCATTTAGAAACGACTCTAATTTAGCATGGAAGACATCACATAGTTATTTAAATAAACACTTATTCTAATCACAAAACTTGTTATTCATGTATAATTGATTGGGAAAATCTTTTTCCATATCAATCATATATTCAAAAAAACTCAACTATATTCATCTAGAATACAATCCATTAAGGTTTTGCAGTTATGTGTCACTCGAATATCACAACAGGATGTGGTTACCTGACCCTTTGTATTATCCTCACCCACCATGAATTAATTAAGATAATCCATGGACACCCCACTTTAGTATGAACCTACCTAGATGGATGATCAGGGTTTCTTACATGTTCTTCAACTTAATGGCAACTAAAAATTAGTATTTGGGGGGTTTTGTGTTGAAAGACTCACCAGTTTTACATACATCACATGCATGTAAAAACCATTTCATCTCATGGAATCTGTATTATATCAGGTTTTTATTCATTTTTGTACAAATGATTTTCAAAATACAGTTTTAAAATCTTTATTTCATTAACCAGATTTATGTGTTCAAACCATATTAATGTCTAACTCTTTACAAAACTGACATGTTTTACTTAATCACCTAAAAATAAAATCCAAAATATATATAAATATCCAAATGCATATAAGGCATAAGTTATATGTATTATTCATGAGTAATCAAGTAGTAATAGTAATCCAACCCATCACCTTTATAAAACAATGCATAATACTCTAGGAAATGTGGTAGTCTGACCCCAAATCCTTCTTTATAGGATGAATTTACTTAATAGAAAATTAAAATCAAGTAATATCTAAA
Organism: Viscum album; assembly: GCA_963277665.1. Lineage (NCBI taxonomy): Eukaryota > Viridiplantae > Streptophyta > Magnoliopsida > Santalales > Viscaceae > Viscum > Viscum album. The sequence goes on from OY728121.1 coordinate 1,127,041,885, forward strand.
AATGAATATGAGCATACTATATTCAACAATAATTCTCAATCTCACAACTCTTGAAAAACTATGGTCAAGGTAGATGAAAAAACTCTTATGATATCACACATAGAATTAAATTTTGGGCACTATCTCCTAAAACAAATTTATCACAAAAATTTATCATAAATAAATTATGTACAAAAAACACTTTCCAAACATGAATATAATAAAAAATATATAAATAAACACTTTATTTATTTTTCAAAAAAATAACAAACAATTATGAACTTTTTATATTTTACTTAGATATGAAAAATACCATTCTATTATTCCTAAAAATTATGATTTATAAACCATTAGTAAAAATATAATTCATGAACATTTTTTATTCATGTCATATTTTATGACTAATTATCTTATCATCAGTCATAAAAAATGACTAATATATAGAAGATAAATAGAATGTGAACCGATCATATTTTGTGATATAACCTCAATTATATGTTACTATTGAATCATTGGATATGATTGGATCTATTCTAAATCCCCCATTATAATTTATAATAGAGATAGTATCATATTTACATCTTGATCCCCTGTTTCCATGAAAACCATGGACTGGGTCATATTTTACAATATCATTTATCATGTGATATGACATAATTCAAATCTTTGAGATTATTTTATCTCATACCTAGAAATATAATTCTTTCCTATTCTATGACTATCCAAAATATAAAAAATATAACATATCTTATTTTATGATATAGAGAATGTAATTTACCAAATTAATTTCATTAAAAAACTAGTAGATTCACATATTGAATCATATGAGAACCCAGATTTGATTCCATTTATAGGTTTTAATGGATCATCATAGGATCTTTGGAAGAAAAAACAAACCCATATATAGCCAGATATATCATAAAATATTCAACATACATGGAAAATGACTTACACAATCTACATGAAACACAATTGTATTATCCTCCATATAATTATTTTATGTAGAGAGTTTGATGATGAGCATAGAATCAATAAAAAAGGTTTCATACCTCTGAGGGGTTGCATCAGCCTTGGATCATAAATCATATCTTAAAGATTTTGAAATGCTGAAGGGGTGCTAGGGACTTTACTTTGCAAAAAATGGGGTTTTGTGAAGAAGAGATATTCAACCTACTCTGCATGAAACGAGTGACAACAATAGAAGAGAACACTTCCCTTTTATAGGTATAATTAAATCTATTCATTTAATAATGGTCATTGACCATATTGCACGGATCATGTTCAAACTCATGGTTCCCTTACATTACTGATCATTTGAGTGTTCTTCATCAAACAATTCAATAATGTTGTGTCATACTGTAAATAATCCATGTCATGGATTATAAGACAAATAAACCATGCGGGAGGTGGTTACCAGATGCACACACTCACATGTAAATCATATTTTAATCCTTATCACACTGTATGATATTGGTAGCAAGACCATCCCAAGATTCTATTATAATATATACATATAATATACATGATACGAATTGCATTCATATCATACAATATTATTCAAGAGAGTCATAATATATGAATCAACCACATTAAGTGAATATCCATCCCATTCCACATTACAATTTCAATCATTATATTGAAACTCATGTCAAAAAATTGTTCAATCAAGATCAGGATATTTTTTTAACCCATATATATGTCACAAACCTTGAAACCACAACAAGAATATGTTTGATGTTTTGATGGAAACACCACCCTTTCCCATAATTTAGAGTTTCCCAAAACCTCAAGATATGATATTTCATGTTAAATTTATAATTTATTTATTTACTCTTGGAAAAATGACAACATATCATTAGTATCATTTATTCAATGTTTTTTTTTGATCTTTTGAAATCCATTTTGGATTACCTTCATTTCACTATAAAGATTCATTTGTAGAATACCTCTAGTTGTGTTCCACTCACCCTACATCGATCTCTAAGAAACACCAATTTAATTTCAAGTGCTAGTGTAGTGAATCAATTTTATTTTATTTTTCTTCTCGATCACACCAAGATTATTCTAGCTTGAAGGATTTATTAACATTCATGATAGGAAGAGAGGAAGAATTAGAGAGAGAGATAGGGAGATGTGAGATATTCCCATTGTGTACAACGATTAGCTATTCTCAATTTTCTATTAATTCTAAATAATGGAAACAATGATCTATTTACAGAGTTAGGGTTTAGATTAAAATAATATTTATTAATATACCATCCCTTAAATAATTCTATAATCTTTTAAAAAACTTCATTCCTTATAATAATAGAAATATTATTATTATTTTATGGCATGTGTTAACCTATGTGCTAACGAGTATTATTTTACCATCATGTAAATTAATATACATCACCATATTTATTCCTGGTCCACTTGAACTCATAATCATTTATTTAATACACAAATAAATATTTTTTTTACCTAAATAAATATTTTATTCACAATATAGAAAATAAACATTTATTAAATATTATATATATATAATAAATATTTTATTCCAAAAAACCAAATAAATATTTATTATATATTCACATAATCATATAAATTATTAATAAATAAATGAATAAACATTTATTAAATTTTGAAATATTAGAGATCAGTAAATCTTGAGTAAAATTAATACTCAACGTTAAGAATAATATTTATTTCATTAATTAAATTCAACATAGATTTTAATATAAGTGAATTGAAATAATTAGTCTATGATCCTACAATATTATTTCTCATTGTAATTAGCTAGGTATTCCTATAGTCCTAGATTACTATCTAGAAACGGGTTACAGAACCCAAGAGAAAGAACATAATGTCATGATGAAAACAACCACATAAAACATTCGCTGTGTAATATGAAACCATTTTCTCAATATCTCATAGAACATGTTTCTCATCTGTGTCATCAACATATATGATTTATAGAACATTCATTGACTATATTAAATAAAAATCATTACACCATGGCCCTGGAATTTTTGTGATTCTTATATTTCTATAAAAGTTCAAAGACATGAACATTCATAATGATGGAAAGAAAAAATACTTCCCAAAAATATTCATTAATAACATGTAGTTCATGATGTAACCAATAGAACCTACTTCAAGACTACATACAGGGTTATGGTTTTTTTCAGTAAATATATGTACATGAGTCATGAAATGCATCAATGATAATATTTTAGTCTAAGGAACATTACACATGCTCATATATGAGAATATATGTTGACACTAAAACATGAAAAATTCCTACTAGCATGTCTATTCTCACAATCTACCATCATAGAGATTAACAAGTGTGAACTTCATAATAAAAAGCCTCATCCTATTATGTTTACTCAAACCTAATGATCTATATATCATGTTCCCTATCGTAGTATATTATCCAATAATTGAACTATTTTAAGGAGAGTATTCATGTAATTTAAAATTTTTATCATATCAAGGAACTTATATTACATTATTAATGATAATGATATTGTAATACTTTATCACGTCAATTTTATATAGAATAAACATAAATATATGATGAGATATTTACATTAATATTCACAGATTTGAATATTCATGTAAACTAATGTAAAATTTGTTGGTTTAAGAACACTAACTCCATAAAACTCCCATAATATCTAAATTCAATTTCTAATGATCATATAATCCCCACAGGAACTTCATTCTTCTACTGAGTATGGATAAAACTACTTGGCCTAACAAATTTTCATGGATACGGTTAGTAAAGCCACCTGTCTATGTATCAAGTATTTTTTTTCAATATTATTATCTTGATAAAATCCTTCATGTAGACATATAAATGAGTATCCAACTATTGTCCTAAAGTTTTAATCCTGAAATCCTGGATAAATCCATAGTCAATACTTATCATAAAATTATAATCACTTTCTTTTGGTATAAACCAAAATCAAAATATGATGTTTCTAAATCACTTTTTAGGCTCCATCACAAGTTTCAACATACTCAATTTTTTTAGATATGGAAAACACTTGATTTATTAAGTTTTCATGGATATTAATATATTGTTATTATTAATACTAGATAAAATTAAAATAAATGAATATAATTGTTCAATTCCCTTGATCACTCTTCTCCAGCCACCAAGAACTCATCCAATTCTACTTTTCCAAGTACTGTTTTATTGTTTTAATTTTAATTCTTTGAAATTATGTTGTATTGGTTTTATATTCACCTATTATTCTTTATTTATTAGTAATATTAAACATCAATACATATCATGGAACATGAGATGAGATCCTATAGCTTATGACTACAAAATTATTTTAATCTGTATAATCTCTTCTAATTCCCATACATGTTGAACTATAAGGATTATATTCCAAAAAAAATTATATTGAATCATTTCAACTTGTATGTTTCATTTCTATATTAATATATTTTCTATGAATTGATTTATAAAACATATATATTAATTTTGTAAATCTAGTTCCCCAAAAATGGTTTCTACTTTAAGTTAAACATTGATAAATTTTATTACTTAGTCTTAATATTATGGTAAGACATAACATTTTTTCAATATGTTATTAACATATCTATATTGAAAATAGATAAAACTACCACTAACCATTCAAGACACATCCCACTCAATCATTTCTAAAAAAATATCCAATGATCAATATGAAAATTTTATTCATAAATGAATTTATTTAATCTATTTATCTTAATGGAATTTATTGATGTCACCAAACCTTTTAGTTGTTCCTAGTATAAATATACCATATGGTACCATTTTGGTCATATCATATAGAAATATTATTTTAGGATTCCTCTAAATTTGGTGACCTTGACTATTAATATCCCAATATGATGATCATTGAAATATACTTTGATAAGTATAATTCAAAAATGGATTATACTCATGATGATAGGTGAATTTGTTTTTTCATAGAATAAACTATCCATAACCTATAATTCTATATTGGTTCTATATTATACCATCATTTCCAAATTTTTCTTGAATACCCATCTATAGTATTAAGTATTAGAAACATTCAAAATATAGAATCGCTGAATTTTGACACATGGAATCCATAACTTGAATTTATACATACTTTTAAACTATATTATAGTATTATTTAATATTTATTGGTTGGAATATTTATTTAAAAATAAAAATGTATGTATCACCAACCAAGTTAAAAATAATACAACTATTTTGTTATAAATTCTTACACAATATGTGTCTCCAGAACAACTCCCACAACTAATCTTAGTGGGGTCTAACGTTCTTATGACATCTCATTTGCATCTAGCGCCTTAAACCATAGAATTTAAGTATTATCCCTCTATATTTAATGATATGTGATTCATTTATTTAAATAGATTCTATCTTGACCAGATGTTAATATCCTTAGTGGTTATAGGATCATTAACAAAAATAAAACTTAGTGTTTTGATGTTTGTTTGTAGCTAAGCATATATTATACTAAACATTTTTCAATAAATACTTGTGGTAGTGATATAATTGATTATTATAATATTGAATTTTATATGATATCTATTAGACAATATTTTTGGAATACAGTTATTTGTTTCACTTATATTAAAAAAATATGATTTGAAAGGAATAATGAATGATTTTCACTATATATAAGAATCATCATTGATAATACTTTTACTACCATCATGAAATTAATTAATATAAAAATATTTGAGTTTGGGATAACCTTTAGTCCACATATATGATCAATGATTACTTGGATAAGTTAATATCTGATAGTCCATCTCTATGATTCCTCAATCATTACCATGTCCATTATTTTACTTTACTAAGAATTTCTAAAATTTCTTAAAGGAATCTCACGTAGTTACCTTTATTTTAGAATTTTTGTGGTGGAAATGTTGAGGAGACTCTATTTTTTTGTGTGATATACCTTTATTTTAAAAGGTTTTTTCAATAAAACATTATAAGTAGTTTGTTTGTGTATCAAGTATTTTAGCTCAATTGAGACTATAATATTTGTATTTTTATAAAAAGGTCAACTAATTTCAGTTTAATTTTATAAAGTATTATCTTTTCATAATTTTTCAAGATTATTATATTTTTTATTAATCATTCATAGAAATGGATGTTTTTGATTCAAGAGTTTTTAAATCATTATTTTAGTATTTATGTACCATAACAACATTTATTCTGCCAAAAATAATGTCTCATTATGTCTAGCATACATTAAGAGAAATTGTTTGGTAACAGTTACTTGAATCAATACAATATGGCAATGAGAAATAATGAACTCCCCTTGGATGACATATGAATCACCCTTTCTTAGCTCCTTTTTAGTTCACCTTATAACCTTTATATTATTTATCATTTACTATATATATAAAAAATGTATGTTAAAATATTATAGTATTAAATACACAAGAAGAAAATAAAATCCTGATAAATATACCTGAAGTGGATGAAACTGCTTTTATTTTCAATTCAATGTAGTCTCTTTTCCAGTGTCCATTATTTCAACATAAGACGAAAATAGGCTCCTGTTCATTTTTATTAGTTTGAATATTTTGTCTCTTTGAAGGTTTCCATAAAGGATTATCTAGATTTAAATTATCCAAGGGATCTTCATCTCTGTCTTTCAAACTTATCCCCAAAATGTGTGATGAAATATGTTTTAATGATTTCTTATCATCCTATAAAATTATAGACAGAAATTTCTTGAGTTACATATCCATTTCGTTTATTTAGTCTTGGACAAGTAAGAATAATCTTGGTGATAGGGGAAATAAGATAATACTAATGGATAATTTATTATCTAATTAAAAGCCCAATTTTTCCAAACAATCAATATACTCTAGAATTTTTAAAGCATGATCAGCGGATACATTTCCTTCTTCTAGTTTACACAAATTTAGTGAATTTAAAATATTATTTATTTCTAGTATTTCTTAACTTTATCAAGATAATGGAGATGTGATATTATGATGTAATAATCCTTGCCTTTATATTTGATCTTTAACTATATGTAAATAGTTGATAAATAATAAAACAAACGTTAGAATCCTCCTCCATATATCTCTTATAAGTATCCTTTTAACTTTCACTCAAATACTAGGGTTTAATAATAGAAATAAAGGATTACAACACAAAATACAAACATTCTGACAATAATTCATCACATAAATGATCATACTATATCCACAAATTTTTATTTGTAATAAAACACCCTGAGTTAAGGAATGATCGCACTATTTTTGTGGGTTTTCACTCCATTTTCTAAAATAATTAAACTATATGATTACAAAATTACTTGACTACAAATTATATAAGTAATAATAATAATAATTTTTGTTAATTATCCCACTGTTTTTTCAATTCCTAGTAGCCTTTACCATTGAAATAATAATGTCTAGATGTAAGGAAATTCTAGTGGAAAATCCATATTACCCTTCACATAACCCCAATAAGAGTTAGTCAAGGTACTAGATTATATTTTGGTGGGTAGAAACTTTCAAACTATGGGTTTCATCTCCTTGATCCTTTGAGTGGACTCCCCAATCCCAAAATCATAACATGGATTTCCTAAACCCCTGTATCCAAGTTACATCAATCCCAACAATGGATTCTTCTCTTATTGAATGACTGTTAAGTCAATCTATAATCTTCATAGGGACTCCACGTTAAAAGTTAGTGTCCCTATGAGAGTTGGTCAAATAATTAGTTCTAAGGAATTAATTAATAATCACATAATGTAATTCCAATTCTATCAGGATATATAGTGATGTATTATAATTTATTATACATAAATTTTGTCTTGTATTATCCTATACATTACTTATAAATATTAAGTGTATTTTACTAAATTAATTAACCATTATAGGTAAAAATTTGTGAATAATATATTAATTTAAATTCCATATTTGAACATTAATTCATTTATTTATGTTATTGTGGTCTTGCATCTATAATTTAAACAACACAGAGACTGATATAAACAAATAAATAAATGACCGATTCATGATCTAATCTGGGGGTTGATTTATTGACCAGATAATAAATAAACCTATAACCAAGGGGAATAAGTCCTTATGTCGGTCTTAACATGATTTGCATCATTTTACCTATCCACCTATGTATCACATGGGTTGGCATCATTATGGTTCTATCTTGAACCACCTCTACACACCTTGGGATACTCCATTAATTACATGTATTTATAACTCGCATGTGGGTGAAGTGAACCAAAGGAATGGTTAAGGGAAATTACATAAATAAATTTAGCTAGGAAGGTCCTATATAATAATGGAATGGGGGATTAATTTTGGACCCTCAAATTTAATTTAGTATTAAATAATTAGAAACCCTTGAAGTAAATTAAATTAAATAAAACCCACACCTTTAAAGGTCTTGGTTAAGCTCATAAATTGTCAAGCACACATAATGAATACAAAAAAGTTTAAGAAATTACATTAATTTCTAGTCATTATTCATTATTATGATACATGAAATTTAATTAATTAGTTTATTTATTTATATGTTAATATCATTTTATCCAAATTTCTATCTAGATTCACTTGAAGATAAAAATAATTAAAGGCATTCATGTAAAACAAACTTTAGAAACAATAATCACAGATTATTATAATAAATTAATTGAACATTTGGATATTATTTAAAACCATTTTTATATTCCAAACACACCATACATTCAAATTAGTAAAATAAGATATTATTTCAGTTATTTAAAAATTTAATTTAATTTAATTTTTTCATTTAGGGGGAGACTACATGACTTGTACTTATACACCACATGCTATGCACCTCAATTTTCATGTACCCTAGATACATATATAGGGCTTCAATGTGTGCCTCATATGGACTTCACAACCTGTAAAATCTAGTTACACACATTTTGTCATTATTTTCATGTATCCTCTTGACCTGAAGAAAAACTCAGTGTGTTTTTCGGATGTGGAATCACATGACCTATATGCTATTCACAAACCCTTTTTTTTCTCATTCCAGGTGTAGTTCTACCATGTCGAATAGATCGACTTTTATTTAAAATGTGTGAAATAATAAACCACATTCCATGTAAAATCTAGCTATATTCCATGTATCTAATTATTAATATTGGATTTTAGTCTCATGTGTTTTGGACCATGTTTATGGCCACACGAGAAGCATGAATTTCACGAATAAATTGTGTAGACTACATAATGTGTACACTAGATACATGTTGTTTAATCTAATAACATGTGATACAGGTTGTTCCTATTTTCACATGGAGATCAATAAAACTATAATGTATAATTACTATTTTTCATCTCTTTTATCCCATGACATGTCCATATATAGTTAACTTGGGTACACAACATGTACTCTGGCTAAACATCATGTAACCCTGTCCTACTGGCAAAAACTATTGGAAATTTACGATGAAATAACTATTTTTATTAATATATTCATTGAAATTTAAGAAAATTAAATCACAAACAATGAGAATTAAAACTTCAACAAAAAGTTAATTTAAATCATATTAAAAAATAACATGTAAATGAAATATCTATCCTGAAATGCCTATATAGATAAAAAAATAAATAATTAAAATCTTGAATTGTGACCGCTCTAAAATTACATGAAGGTTTCAAGTGTAGTGGAAGAACATTTTGTAGGTATGAAATTAAAATTTATTTTAATTTATAGTTTTTTGAAAACCCGAGAGAGGATATTTCAAGTAGAATTTATGATTAATTTATTTATGATTTGAAAAAAATGATTACCTCATCATAGGATCCTTTCTTTGATGATGTTTCTGATCTTTTTAAAACCCTTTAAATTACCTTTATTATGTTGTATTTATTCAAGTGTGGAATCTCTCTATATTTAATCCACATGAGCACCATTGATCTCTGAGAAACTTCAATTAATTTTCAGATGCTAGCATTGTGAATCAATTGTGTTGGTTTGTTTATCTTGATCGCTCCAATATCCTTCTGTCCTGAAGGATTTATTATCATTCTTAAAAGGAAGTGAGGAACAATTAGAGGGGGGAGGGGGGAGATAAGCCTGTTGTGTGTAATTATTCTCTATTCACAATTTTTGATTAGTTCTACACAATAGGAATAACTATCTTTTTATAAAGTGTAGGTTTAGATTAAAATATTATTTAATTTATTACCGAACCTTTAAAAATATTATGATATTTTTACAAAACCCATTCCATATTATAATGAAAACAATATTTTTATTATTTTATTGAGAACACTAACTTGTGTGCTAAAATATATTATTTTACCGACATGTAAACTAATATTCATCAATGAAAATGAACTGCATTGACTCGAACTCATCATCATTTATTGAATACATGAATAAATATTTTATTCACTTAAGTACATATTTCATTCAAAATCTAGAAAATAAATATTTATTAAATATTTAATAAATAAGATATATATTTTATTCAAAAAACATTGATTATATATTTATTATATATTAACATAATCAGATAAATTATTTATTGATAAATAAATAATTATTTATTATATTGTTAATATTATTGATAAATAAAACATGAATAAAATTAATCCATGGTCTTGGGAATAATATTTATTCCATTAATTAAATTCATATAAAAGTAAATAGAGATCAAAAAAAGCACTTATTGTGTGGCCCTCCAGGATTATTTCTCATTGGCATTAGGTTGGTACACCTAATGTCCAAGATTACTGTCTTGCAATGGATCAAGGCACACAATAGAAAAAAAATTAAAATTTCAATGTCCAAAACCACATATGAATGGTCATTTTTTATATATTCCCTTTGTCTAAATATCTTGTTTATAAGGTTTTATATTCATTTCATCAACCTAAATGAAAGATATTTATTTCTTCAACTATCTGAAATAAACATAATTACACCATGAACATGGAATTTATGAGACAATTATATTTCAATCAAAGGGATGAGAAATAAACTTCAATAAAGATGTGTGAGAAAAATCCATCCTTGACCTATCCATTAATAACATTTCATTCATGACACACCCAATGCACCATAATTCCCACAAACACACAGAATGATATTTATTGTAGATAAATATAAATGGGTGAGTCATGATATGAATTATTGATAATCTTAAAGTCTAGGGACCATTACACATGATCATAAATTGGAATATCCAATGACACCAAAACATGTGGAATTCCTATTGGTAGGTATTTCCCATAATCTCCATCTTATAGATTACCATGTGTGAACTTCATGACAATAATACTCATCCACTTATGAGTACTCATATATGATTATCTATATACTATATTCCCTATCATTTTTGATTATGTGACGATAGAATTTTTGAAAAAAATATCATTATGGGATTTCAATGTTATCATCATAGTGGGAATCTTATTTGACCTTATCAATGTGATATAAAATCTTCAAAATAATCACATAAATGTTATGTAGAATAAAAATCAATATATGATAAGATATTTATATTTATATTCACTCCTTTTAATATTCATGTAATATAATGTAGAAAGTAGTTGGCTATATGGAACCAACTCCAAAAAAATGTCTAGTGTTTTATTTTCTATAAGGTGATATCTGTTATATCATCTAGAAACATATTTTATCATACTCCCCCTCTTATAAATATAGTGAGAAGAATCCCTGGATACCATTATCCTCGAATCATGAAAACTAGTGAACCTAAACACCAAAATATGATTTTCTTTTAAAATTGGATTTATGTATGTATTTTCTAAAGTATATCATCTAGAATAAACCATTCATTCTCTAAAATATTTCTTCTGATTAACTTCCTACCCATAATTCTAGAATATAGATTAATGTTCAAAAAAATTAACTCAACTCATTACTCACATATCATTATCCGTATCTCAAATTTCACATAAAATATAATACCCCATACCCTATACACAGAATTATTTTCTAATAGAAGCATGTGTTTCTTTAACTCTATAATTTTTCACTATAGTTAGCATCATGTCCCATAAATTTAGAATTAATGATAGAAGAATCAATTCCTATCGTAATCTAAAAAAAGATACCCCAATGGACTCAAGATATCTCCAAGTCACATAAAATTCATTTTTGTGATCCACCATTATCCTTACTAATAATATTATCATGTGGAGATATCATTATATCAGAAACACTTTTCTCATTTTGATTCTCATACATATTTGGATGTGTATTCATCAACTTAGTAGTGAAATCCACCACTTAGATATTGAATTCCACATTCTAGGACAACATAATTAGAATCAAATCTAGTGATTTTTGAAAAATACATTCCCATTAATCAATTGGAAGCACTTCTTGTTTGACTCCCTTTAATATAACATCCAAATATCTTTAGAATAGATTATCTTCAATCTGTATTCTCTATAATATTAAATCTTCCCTATCAAATTTATCAATCTGGAACTTACCCACTTCCAACACTATCCTTATGGAGTAAATTAGCTCCCACTTAATTAAAAAAATGTAAAGGGTTTGTAATTTATTATTAGAATTATCCTAAAAGAAAAAATATATAATGTTACTCAACACTGATTTTTGAAATCCAGACTAGGGTCTGACAACTAGAAAATCTACAACCAAGAACTCCCACCAATAATTATTCACGAGACCTATAATATGGATTTTATCATCTACAACCTCAAATAAGAAATAAAGGTTCATAACATATAAAATACATGACACTCAATGTCAACAACCATGATCCTAAACTGGGCATCACAATATCCATACCAAATTTACTCAGACCCAAAGAAGAATTTGAGAAATAAAAATAACAAAAAGAACAAATAATGAAATTGGACAACAACACCTAGAATAATATGGTTTGGTAATTACCCAACTCCATGGGAGGAATACAATAACTTTTAGAATAAGATAGGTGTTACAATATAAAATAATAATGGAAATATATAAATAAAGAGAAGAATAATTATACATAGTTTATTTATTGTACATGTGAACCCACCTACAATTTTATATGAGATATCATCTGATTACACCAGTTGAAACACTATTAGATATTTTCTGTCATCTAAAAAACTGATCAAGAAAACTTTCAAAATCCATTGGATTATAAAAATTCAAAAATTATTTTTTAATGTAAAATTTATGTTTTGTAACTCATCCATCATCTTCTTACACATTTATTGAAATTACCCTTCATTACCAATATTTTAGATATTAGTTTCCACAACCCCTGTATCATCATGTTTTTCAAGTGGTGTTCTAGAACCACTTTTTTTATTCAATTACATAGCTAAAATATAGTCATCTATTATAATGTCTAACAATATATTTTAGAATGGTTCACTAACTAACTAAATACCACATGATCCACTAGATTAGATATGAATATATATATATATACCTTGATGAATCCCATCATTAGTTTTCCTTCCTCTTTCAAAATAGAACTCCAAAAAATGATAAAATATCTCTTAAACTAGGATAAAAAAAAGTAATTTACATAACTACTTGGAGATGAAATTGATCTATTCCATTAATTTTTATGCTTCCATTCCTTTACCCATATCGAAATATTAATAACACTTAACCTTTTGGTATTCACATAATATAGTTTTAAATATCTTAACTTACCATAAAGATCCTTTCTAATAACTCCTTAATCCTTCTCAAAATTGGCCAATATGCTACAACATAATGAACCGGACACCTAATTATTTATTTGATGAGGACCTTCTCAAAATTAATAAGAACATTAAGATTACTTACCCAACTTGGTGATATTTTTTGGACATTGTCGGTGATGTGTGTAATATAGTAAATGTAGGAGAAAATTCTTTTTTTATGTGATATTATTACTTATTTTAAGAAAAAATTCAATGAAAATTAATTGTTAGTCGATCACATTATCTTTATTTTAGTTCTCTGTATATGTATTCTTGATTCTAAAGGTTTTATTTTTTAACTTATAATTTCAGCCAAATAAATATTCTGCAAGCATGTTAATTTTTAAATTATTTCATGACATATGATTTTTGTTACTCACCCAAAGTAAAATAAAATAATATTCACACATATCCAAATCCATGTTATGCATTAGGTGCATAAAACCGATTCATATAAAGAGTTAGAATCATATGAAACCAAAATCTATGTAAGAGTAATTATGGTGTGGGAGGTTTCCAAATAATATCTTTTTTGAAACAATCTAACTCCCCATAATAGTCTATCCTGACCCAAAGTACCACTACACATTGATCTATACTAGAGAGAGGTATTTATTCCAACACAATCGAAACACCAAATTTCTATATATCATAAATAACCTTTAATTTTAAAATTTTAATTGGAAAGAAATCATTCTCTTGATTGAATGAATCCAAATATTATGCAGGTATATTGTATATGACTTCCAATATGCATGGTATGATAATGATAAGAAACATTTTAAAAAATAAAAATTAGTCACATTAAATGTTGATTTTAATTAGAAATTAACACATATGATTTACTAGTTTTTTACTTCATGTTAATGAATATTAATTATTAATAATTAGTGTTTATAATTATGATTAAAAACTTATAATCACACCTCATTTGTACTAATTGAATATTTAATATTTGAAATTATTATTAAATAATTGTAACATGTCCTAACAATGATTAATTTATTATTAATGTATGTTAATTATTATTAATTATTACTAATTACTAATATGTATGATTAATAGTTGCTAGTTGTGATCAGTTAACCATAATTAAACCCCGTTATTATAAATTAACAATATATTACCTCTCATTATTGTAAATTAAATATAATTACTCATAATAATGATTAATTAATTTTATATTTATTTTAATAACTTTTAATATTTATATTTATTGATAATTAATATTAATTTTCAGTACTTAAGATTATTTATATATAATTGAACATCATTATTACCAATTAATTATTTATTACATATAATTAATGCTAAGTAATTTTTATTACTCCAAATGATGATTAATTAATTTTTAATATATGATAATTATAGTAAACAGTTACTAATTACTACAAATAACGATTAATTATTACTAATTAATATTTTTATATCTAATTAAACATCATTATTAACAATTAATTATTAATTACCTCCAATTATTATCAAATAATTATAATTGCTCCAAATGATGATTAATAAATTCTTAGTTTATCATAATTACTACTACTTATTAAAAATTAATAATAATTATGGTTAATCATTACCGATTATGGTTAGTTATATCTAAATAAACATAATTTTTAACAATTAATTAATAATTATCCATAATTGTTTTTAACAGATTGTAAATACTCCAAATGATGATTAATTATTATTATTTTTGTTTTACTAACTTTTGGTAATTATTACTAATTAATATAAATAATAATTAATTATTACTATTATGATTAGTTATATCAAATTAAAACTCATTATTAAAAATTAATTATTAATTAAATCTATATATCGTTAATTAATTATAATTAATCCTAATGATGATTAATAAATAATTAATTAATGGTAATTTAAATTAAATACAACCAATTATGATTAATTATCAATAATTATGACTTGTTATATCTGATTATACCACGTTATTACTAGTTAGATAATAATTACCTCTAATTATTAATTATTAATGATAAGTACTTATATTTAGAAGAAACCCTTAAACATGACCCAAAAGTCCTATCAATAGGCAACACGGTCCAAAGACACAAACTCAGGGGTCAATTTTTTATACGCAACCGCCTTATGGTTCCCTTGCACTGGGCACCATCAGAACTACCATAGAGGGCATCCCTCGTAGCTCATGTTCTGTCACTAATAACTTTCATTCTGTCTCTCTCCGGAAGCACTCTTGTGTCCTCTTCATTGTACATGGAAATAAACCGCCCAAATAAACATCGTTATTCCAGTCTGTGGGGAATCATACCTCATTCGTCATGCAATACCAAAGTTACGCTGACCACTAGCCTGATACCTTGTCTCTAAATTCATAATTAAATAATTTACCTATTATAAAATTCATTATAAATATTATAATTACCTATTCCTAATTAGATAATAATTAAACTACAATCATTTTGAAAATTCATATTAATGAAAAAAATAAATTCATACAATTGCAAAAAAATTACCACTATAAAATAAAAAAACATCTTATGGAAAACATCACTAAAATTATGATTCCTTCCATATTTATCTACCTAAACTCATGTAATGTTGGTGAAATATCCACCTAAAGTTAAAGGAATTTCATATAGGGAGAGAGTTGAGGGGGATGAGGAAATTATAGGGTCTCTATATTTATAGGGGGAGTGAGAGAAGTGGTTAATCTTAAAAATGAATATCGTATTTATTAAAATGAATTTTGCTTTCAGATATAATAAATTTCATTTTAAAAATCAAGAAACATGTTACAACAGTTATCTCCTTTCCAAACCATTGATTCTGGGAAATGAAATTAAGGGAAATAATGCAATTTGAGAAAACCATATAGGTGTTTCCTCTTTTGATGCATTTTTAAACATATTTATTTTTAAAAAATAAAACTAAATGTGTTTTAGTATTTATAAAAACCTAATAAAAACCAATTTAGTTTTACATAATGAAAAATATATATTAATCCTTATGAGTTGGGATGTTAGTTTTCAATATTTTTTGGAACTATGAAAATATGTGTTTTATGTTTATTTTTCATTTTTAAAATGTTGAAACCACTTCTTTGACAATGAGTGAATTTTAAATAAAATTTAAAAGGATTCAATGTTTTTTTTGTGGAAAATGAAAAAAATATTATATATTGTTGTGACTGGTTATCAAAAAACCTTATCATTAAATATTTTATTTCCATAATTTTTTTATTGTTATATATTTTTTAAAAAATTATGTGAGTGTGTGTTTTTATTCTCTATTTTTTTATCATTGATTGATATTTTATTCATGAAATTAAATACATTCTTTCAAAATTTAGAGGTGTCACTTGAAATATAGAAATAAATCATAATCCATTTTGAATGTTTGGAATTATCATTAATTTTATTTTTTGAATGACACACACTAATAATTAATTTATATAATATATGAATTTGAATAAAGTAATTGAGTCAATTTTACTTAAAAAACAAGACAAATAATTCAATCCATTTCTATATAGTGAGTTTTTTAATGATCACCTTTTATTAGTTTGTTCATAATAGAAGATTTTTTAGTAATTAATTATTAAATACACCTGTAATATTATGTTATTTTTTTTCCAAACCGAATAAGCTCTTAAATGATAGATTCACACTAAATAAATAATTATCCAAAATAGGTGAAAGTATAAAAAAAGTTAAAAAATATTTTGACTCCTATAAGAGTTATAGGGGACATTGATTAATGTAATTTCTAGACTTTTAATAATAATAGTTGAAAATAATTTTTACTAATCCATATTAATTATTATTAGTTTTAATGGTTTTGTTTTATCCATATTACATTAACAAATATATCATTTTTAAGAAGTATTTGAATATTTTCAAAATTTATTTTTTAATAAAAACACTAGTAATTATTTTTATTGAAATAAAAATAATATTTATTCCATACACTACAAATAGACTCCATTTTTTAGATTATTTAGTTAACACATTTTTTTAAAAATATCTCCCATGAATTTTCTTCTTGAAATCTTTTCTTGGATCAAAAGTCATTCAAGAAAATTTCTAGGACCAATTTGGAATTTTTTATTATTTTTATTATACACCCAATAAAATAAGATCCAAATTTATTATCATATAATAGTAAAATATATAAATAAAACATTAATATTTTCTCTTCTATTTAATATAACTTTTAATATAAGAATTTTAAATTATTTCATTTTATTTGAAAAATGATCATAACGAAAAATTTAATGGTTTTACTATTTCTTAGTTGTAAATATATAGTCATTAGGAAACTTTATTGTCTTAATTTGGTGATTTTATATTTTTAATTACTAAATAAATTTTTTTCTTGTTTTTTATAATTTTTTTTTCATAATGAATTTATTTCTTCTTTTGTTCTTATTATTTATGAGATTAACTAGCTTTCGGTTCATTTTGAGCATTAAACATTTTTTATCTGCTGAGTGGGTAATCAAAATTTTTATCATCTAATGTGATTTTTTGGAATTGATAAGGTGTTGGTTTATTTTTTTCCCAAATTCATTATAGTATTTTTCACTGAAAGATATTTTCCAGGTTTGTTAAAAAAACAATGATTTTACCATATTTATCAGAATAATTTTTAGTGGTTTTAAAAATGAAAAACATACTTCATAAAAATACATATTTTAATAATATTCAGTGTCTTTTAAAAATATTAAAATTTACAAAAAAATATTGTCTTCTTTCATTTCACCATCCATGATACAAATAAAATTCCCTATAAATATATAATCTAAAAAATTTATTAGAATTTTCCTAAAGGTTTATACAATTAATCAAAATAACATAATAAACAAACACCTATGAATCAATAAAACAAATCTCATGGATTGCAACATATATTATAAAAAATAATCAACCTTTTTTGAGGAATAAATATCATGTTTAATCATTTTTAACTTTTTACTATATGTTTTTACTAGTATATAAATTAAAATGGAAAATAAAAAAATACCACATAATGGGAAAATATCATTAAAGATACCAATAATGAAATAAATTATATAAAATTATTTTTAATTTTATTAATATTATAAATTAATAATATTTTGAAATTAATTAATTTTAAAAACCGAAAATATAAAATTTAAAAGTATGTTTGAACATAATGTAACATAATGAATTGAAATTTATTATTTGATAATATCATAATTATATAATTATTGTAATATTTAATTTATAATTAAATATAAAATATTAATATATTTTCAAGTAACTATTAAATTATTTACACACATTTCATTAAAATTGCAAATGAAATTCTATTTATAGTAAAATATTATTTTAATTTAGTTGATTTAAAAAAATCTAGGAAAATATGTGATATGAACTTAATAAAAATTACATTAACACAAATTAATTTCCAAATTTGGTTCTTAAATGGTATTATTATCAAGTTTAGTGTTGTTAATAATAATTAATGTTAAAATCAGTCGAACTTCCAACATTTTTCAAATTGAAGGCACTTGTGAATGATTAATTTTTTTTGTATGAATCATTGTTATCATTTTTCTATAATAAAATACTTACATTCATATTTCCATGCATAGAGTACAGGAATCACCATTTCATATTTCAAGAGCCAACCTAAATACGTATGTCATAAAAATAAAAATTAAAAGATTTATTCTTTTCGTAAACAATTGAAAAAGAAATTATAAATGTAATGAAATTTATTTGTATATTTACTTTAGGGATAGTTTTATTTTTTTTGGAAAATATAATAATATATTTATTTATATCTATAGATAGCAGTCCAATTCCATTAGGATTTAGCTCAATGGTACCTTCCCCTGTTGGTCATGGTAAGGTGTCAAGTCTGAACCATGCTGAGTACTTCCCTACATTTTTATATTTCATGATTTTATTTGTATTGTAAACCCTTTACCTATATGTATATAAATATAGTAAGTTGTCTAATTATTTAGAAATTAAATTATATATAAAATTTATTTTTATTTATTGGTTATATTTGAATCCTGAAGTGAAATTAATTTATAGAGTTAGTTATTTACGAACATTTTTGAATTTTTTGGTCGTTAATTAAGTTAAAAATGATCCTTGTTTGAGTATAATTAATGTTTTTATTTTGATGTGCCCAATAATTATTGTTAGTAGATAAAAATTAGAAGCACATGTTCTAAACTATGAGGTTTAATATATATATTTTGTTTTTGGTAAGATAGGTTTTGGATATTTGTAAATATGTTTCCTTGTCATTGTGCATCTTCGAAGATTTTGTAAAGAAGATGTGAATCTAATTGAAAATTATATCATTATTTCCATCCCAATGATCAATATCGATTTGATTGCACTCATTGAATCTTTGGTGCTAGTAATTTTTGAAATATCTTGAGGCTAATATAATAAATCATCAAGTCATTCACCAAGAACATCCCTTTACAGTTTCCTATGAAGAAATTCTCAACGTACCTGAGAGCGGAGGTGATGGAAAATGTGTACTATGACCCACTATTCAATATCAGGGATCCAGTATATGACCACTCCACTATATTCCAATCAAAACTCTGGCATATCCCAAGTATAGATATGGAGATCACCAAAGCCTAGGCCTAGCTGGACATCCTATAAGTGACTCCTAATTTCCCTTTCCCTCCACGTCCTATCACTTCTACCACATATAGGGATTCCCAGACCCTAGGGGATAGATGAAGAACCCTGGTGTAGGCCAGGTGTTGGAGGTTGCACTATTGGTTTATTCATCGGCCCGATCGTCTTCAAGTCGATCCAATCAATGTAAGCATCACAAGGCTACAAAGATGAAAATGAATGAGTGATAAACACAAGAATAGATGACGGGTGCTATTGATGTTATTTTATTTTAGAGAACCAAAAACATAACATTAAAGAGGGAACTATGTCCAAAATTTATGAAAGGGTTCCGAGAAGTAGTCATACATTCACTTTTAGAAATGTAATCCCTTATCAATTATTTTTTATCATTTTTTTGTAAAAAAATGTCTGATTATATTTATATATATTAAGAATAACAAATATATTTATGAAAATACACACACACACACCAAGACAGGGAGATATAGACACACACACATGGATATATATATATATATATGAATAGAAACCAGATCCCACCATCTTAATACATGAACATCCCAATTTTACCCTCCATCCACAACTGTGGGTACAAGACCCCATGTCTCATTATGTGGTCATGTAAATTCATCTGGTAAAATTGTTGTAAGACATCATTTCCCATGCATATCTGACATATTTAAAATTTCTACAATATTATTACAAACCCCACGAACCACCCATGAGAATAGAACCCCAACATCTAAGAAGTCAGTGGGGTGACCTACATATTGTAACTTTACCAATAACTATTTCTATTAAACAATAATTTTTTATCAATACGCATCTATTCACATTACATGTTTTGAAATATCAATATATATATATATATATATATATTAATTTTTTTGTTTAATGATGTCGTTTTAAAGTGAATTATATTATTTTGAAAATATTATATTTAAATATTATATTCAAATAATATAGCATATATTATCTGAGTAAAAAATTGAATTTTTTCCGTTAATTTACAATATATAAGTTTGTATGTAATGATTATTAGAAATATATTTTTAATAATTAATTAACTAGAATAATTTTATTTATCTATGCATCCAATAATATATTGTAGAGCTATGTAATTTTCATTTCACTATATATATAATCATTTAAATATATTAAATTGTATTAATTAATATTTTAAAATATAAATATAAATATTTTTCAAGAATCAATAGTTTCCTAAATACAAGTATAATTATCTTATACATTATTACTCAAAATATTATTAAGACTAAATTTTATAAATTTAATTATCAAAAGAAATTTATACTTAAATAACAAATTATATATTGTAAGCTTATGTTATTTTCAATATAATAAAATTATATAAGTTTATATATAGTTTTATAATTAATAGACTTTCAAAAATTTAAATAATTATATTTTATACATAATAACTCAAAATAATAATTATTTATTTAACATAGTTTAAAAAATATTATTAACTATAATTTTTTTAGTTTAATTAAGAACAATAATATTTATTTATATATATATATAAATATTTTTTATATTTAAAATAATTAAAATATAAAAAATAAAATAAATATATATTATTATATTCAATTAAATTCAATAATATTTTTTATGACAAATTATTAGTAATATAATTTTAATAAAATATTTAAGAAGATTCAATTTATTTATATTTTTATGAAATATTATATTTTACCTTTATTTTACTTTAGAAAGACTATATAATATAATATATTTATTAGGTTCTTTGGGGGTAAAATTACATAAAAAATACACACCCCACACATAGGTTGGAAGGTAGGCCATAACCCTCCCAAAAAGATGACCCACCTAAAAAGACAATTTATATTTATTATATATATATATATATAAGCCCTACAAACCCCAGCGTATCTATTCAAAACTGACCAAAATCCTTGCCTAAACTGTCTTTGCATCGACCCTCATCGTCTATCATGTCCGCTCACAAACACCGAATGTGCCATCAATGAGTTTTTTTATGTCTAAAAAAAATCCAGAAAACGGTTGGGGTAAAAATAATTTAAAAAATGCACCTGAAAGGCGGCATCCCGGATGTCGCCATTGCATTTAGAGTGCAAGGAGGACTTTGCACTGCGGGTGAAAGGCGCCATCCGCGATGCCGCCTTTCCCCTAATTTATTTTTGTAAATTTTTATTTTTATTTATTTTTGTTTTGTTTATATATATATGAACAAAACAAAACATTTCAGCAGAATTTCTCGACTATTAAATATCCAGCGCTACAGCCATTAGAGCAGTCTGGATTCTGACAAAAACCGTTACCCAGGTCTCTCTTTTATAAGAGGGCTTACCTTGAAAATCATTCTGCATTTTTGATGTGGGATTCAGGTTCTCCCTTTCCTGCACAGTACATTCTGCATTTCCGATGTTGGATTCTGTTTCATGTACGTGACTTTGAAATACAATAAAATATAAACTATAAGGAAAATGTAAATTAAATTTTAAACATTGATTAAACATATAATAAATAGTTGAAAAAAAAATAATTTCCTCAAAAATGTTGATGAATAATAATATACAACCGTTCAAAACCGCCTACTTGAAACTTAAAAATGTTTCAAGTACGTGAATTTGAAAGAGTATAAAATATAAACTATAAAACAAAAATAATTGAAACATTAAACATTGATTAAAAATATAATAAATAGTTGAAAAAAATGAATTTCCAAAAAAATGTTGATGAAAAGTAATTTCTAAGCTTTCAAAACCTCCTACTTGAAACTTAAAAGTTTTCAAGTACGTGAATTGGAATGACCATAAAACATCAAATAGTATACCAATATAAATGAAATGTTAAACATTGAATAAAAATAAAAGAAATAGTTGAAAACAAAAGTAATTTCCAAAAAAATGTTAACGAAAAATAATTTATAAGCTTTCAAAACCACCTACTTGAAACTTAAGAATATTTCAAGTACATGACTTTGAAAAATTATAATTATATTACTAAGTAACTAATTAATTATCATATAATTAATATTTATATTAATAATTAACTAAATAATTATTATATTAGTAATAATTAATGAGTAATAATTAATTATTAATTATTAATTATTAATTATTTAATGAATAGTATAATTAATATTTATATTACTAATTAACTAATTAATAATTACTAATTACTTATAAATAATTATAAATTACTAATTACAAATTATAATGAATAATTATAATTAATATTTATATTACTAATTAACTAATCAATAATTAATAATTATAATTACTAATTAATTAGTTATAATCATTAATTATATTTCAAATTAACTAAATAATTATTATATATGTAATAATTATATTACTAATTAATTTTTATATAATTAATGATAATATTACTAATTAACTAATTAACTATTATATAACTAATAATTATATTACTAATTAACTAATTAATTATTATATAATTAATAGTTATATTAATAATTAACTAAATAATTACTGTATAAGTTATAATTAATAAGTAATAATTAATAATTAATAAGTAATAATTAATAATTGTAATTAATATTTATAATTATTATTTATATTACTAATTAATAATTAATAATTAATAATTACTAATCAACTAATTAATTATTATATAATTAATAATTATATTTCTAAGTAATTAATTAATTATTAAATGATTAATAATTATATTACTAATTTACTAATTATATTAGTAATTAACTAATTATTTATTATATAGTTTATTATTAATAATTACAAATTAACTAACTAATTATTATACAATTAATAGTTTTATAATTAATAATTATATTATTAATTAACAAATTAATATTTAATTATTAATAAATAATAATTATAATTAGTAATTATAATGAATAATTATAATGAATAATTTTAATGTATAATTTTAATTTATAATTATATTACTAATTAACTAATTAACTCTTATATAATTAATAATTTTATTAACAATTAACTAATTAATTATTCTATAATAATTTTGAATAATTACTAATTATTAATTATAATAGATAAATAAAATTTATAATTATATTACCAATTAACAAATTTACTATTATATACTGAATAATTATATTAATAATTAATTAGTTAATTATTATATTATTAATTATTAATTATTTCTAATTAACTAATTAATTATTATATAATTAATTATTAATAATATTAATTTAATAATTAAATAAATTATTACATGTTTAATCCATGTTTTAACTATAAATTATATCGGTCATATAGTTTATATTTTGTAGTCTTTCAAAACCACATACTTTAATCATTTTTAAGTTTCAAGTGGGATGTTTTGAAAGCTTATAAATTATTTTTCTTGAACATTTTTTACAAAATTCTTTTCATTTTCTACTATTTTTTATATGTTTAATCTGTGTTTTATTTTTCATTTATACCGGTCTTATAGTTTATATTTTATAGGCTTTCAAAGTAACGTGCTTGAAACATTTTTAAGTTTCAAGTTGGTTATTTTGAAAGCTTATAAATTATTTTTCATCAATATTTTTTATGAAATCATTTTTATTTTATACTATTTGATTTATTTTTAATTCATCTATTAAGTTTCATTTATATTGGTCTTATAATTTATATTTTATAAGCTTTCAAAATCACATACTTGAAACTTCATAAGTTTCAAGTAAGTGGTTTTGAAAGCTTATAAATTATTTTTTATCATCATTTTTTATGAAATTGTTTTTGTTTTCAACTATTTTTTATATTTTTAATCCATGTTTTATGTTTCATTTATATTGGCCTTATATTTTATATTTTATAGTCTTTCAAAGTCACGTACTTGAAACAGAACCCCACATCGGAAATGTAGAATGTTCTGTGTAGGAAATGGAGAACCAGAATCCCACATCGGAAATACAGAACGATTTCCATGGTAAGATCTCTTATAAAAAGGAGCACTAGGTGAGAGCTTTTGTCAGAATGCAGACTGATGTAATGACAATACTGCTGGATTTTAAATAGCGGATAAATTCTACTGAAAATTTTACTTTTGTTTTTTTTTGGTTTGTTTTGTTTTTATATATATATATAAACAAAACAAAACAAAACAAAAAGCAAAATAAAAAATTCTACAATTTTTTTTCTGTTTTAGGGGAGAGGCGACATCTAAGATGTCGCCTTTCACCCTAGCCCAAAGGCGGCATCAGGGATGCCGCCTTTTTGGCGTATCTTCGAAAATATTTTTAACCAAGCCTGTTTTAAAAAAATATTTTTAAAAAAAACGTATTTTAAAAAAAACTCCATGTCCTCTCACAAACACTGAAAGCCTTGCCTAAACTGTCTTTGCATCGACCCTCATCCTCTATCCTTTCCGCTCACAAACACCGAATGTGCCATCAAAAAATGTGTTCAGTGACTCCTCTTCGCCTCCCATCGTCGATGCCAGAAAGTACCAGCATTCATCCTTCATCAACCCTAGCAGTGTTGTGTCTAGCATCGTCGGAGGCTTGTGATCTGTCAACCAACCGCCATCCCAAGTGCTTTGTGTTCATCACCATCAGAGGTGTGTGCTGACGTTGGTGTCATGTCCCTAGGAAGATAATCATAGGCCCTCACAGTAGGTATCCATCCACCATCATTTTCATCATCTGTCCCCAAGCACACCATCATAGGCCTACCTAAAAATTCAACTTATTACTAGCCGAGCATTCCTATGACTCACCCTCGATGGAAACCATGCTAGCAAGAATGTGACGCCATACCACAACCGTGATGCATGAGATAAAGGAAAATCCCGCCTCCATGATGGGGTATAAGGGAATCAAACCTACCCAGAATGGATACACCTGAAGAGTCCCAGCCAACTAGGCTAGGTATCATGTGCCTATATAATATAATATATACATATAAATATATTCAAATGTAAATTTTAAAAATTTAAATTACAAATTTATATTTTTTCAAAATAATAATATTTCCCTAAATAAAAATAATATTATTTTTTACATAAAATTTATATTATGAAAAAACAATATATAAATTTTCTATATCATTCAATATAAATTAAATCATTCAAATTACACAAATTAATAAATAAATTAAATCATAAAAATAACGTTAATTTATAAGTTCCTACAACCATATAATTTAAATAAAGAAATCATACAATAAAAATAAATAAATCACATGGACAACTGAAGTTTTTAAATATAAATCCTAACTTCTCAAAAGATGAAAATTAATATTCTATGATAATTATTTGGAAGAGTTTTCGGGGGGGATGCCTCCATTTATAATTTTTATGGTCGGAGGCATGAAATCCATTAAGGATTCTTGACAATTCATTACAAATAAAGTTTTATTGGGTTCATGATTTTAGGTGTACTAGGGATGTGTGAATAGGTTTCATTCCTCCATCATCCTCATTTTGAAAATACATAAAACTAAATACCATTTTTTTTAAATAAATCAAATTTTTTTAAAAACAAACAAGTCGGTAAAATTCATGTAAGCATAACATAGTCATAAAGATTAACATAGTAGTGTGATTAATGATGATTGAAAAAATGGTAATTGAATATTAGTTTTTGGATTTCATTTTCATTTAGATAACCAAGATGAAAAAGAACATTAAGGATGACAATATGCCCAAAATTTAAGAAAGAGTCTCTTGATATAGTCATACACCCACTCTTAGAAATATATTATTGTATCAAATATTTATTATTATTTTTATAAGGGTAATGTAAATGAATGTTTTGTGTCTATAAATATATATAATTGAATAGAAACCCCAAAACTATATTACAAGCCACTAACTTCGTGGTTTAACCTTCCATTTATGGAAATGGGCACTAGATCCTGAGTATGATTATGCAGTCCTATAGTTTCACTGGATACAAAATATTCCTTACCAGACACCTATGTATAATTGGAAGACATAAACATTCTAGAATATCATTATAAAACTCATAAAAAACAAGGAATAATCAAACCCCTAACTTTAAAAAATAAATGGGAGTGACAAACCACTGGGGAAACCAGATAGGGGATTTTACACATATTACATTGGTTTATTATTTTTAGAAACCACTTTTTGTTTTGTGTTAGGGATCACATAAAGAGTTGAGATGTGGCATGAGGTGTGATGACTGTGTGTTTTGAATTTTTATTCATGTTTTGCAGTGTATGTGTGGTTGTGAAAGGAGGTGTTAGCTTCCCACTTAAACAATTCTTGATGTGAACCCCGACGGGGGATTTTCATAAGCATTATATAATTGTATCTATAAAATTAATTATATAAATATATAAATAAAAATATTTCTATTTGTTTTTAATTATTTAAATATATTAGTATGACAATGCATGGTAGCCCAATAAACGATAGTTTTACCCCGCTCCTTGCAAGACACCTCAAGACTCAAGGTATGATACCCATTCTATAGTTGGGGGAAGGTTATGTTCCAGAGATCATAATTTGTATGGAAGATGATATTTATGTTTTATATATATATATATATGAACTCACATGTGCGCATACACCCACACATATTCATATATGTGAAATTACACAAACATGATAATAAATCAAGATTAAGAGTCCAAACAAGTGGTTTGAATGATTTACTTCAAGCAATATGGGAATATTTCAAATCCTTCCTCATAAAAGGAAATAAAAAATCACTATCATGGGTCTGGGATAAGAATACACATTACTGTTGTGGGTAAATTCCATGTTAGGCTACCAAGATAGTTGGTGGAGTTAATGTAGATGGTTAATGTAACACCCCAACTTGTCCCACTTATCATTTCCAAAAATAGAGACATCATTGGACCTTAGGAATGGCTCCCTATACTACAGAGGTTTATGATTAGCAGTGGGACCCTAATTCATACAATTGGGAGACTACACCCTCAACTCAAAGGCACACAATAGTGGAACAAATAACTGTGACATATACATTACATAATCAGAGTACACATAAATAAATGAACAGAGTGATATATAAAATGTACCATGTAGAATAATAAATGTTTAAAAACATTTATTTCTTGTTGGGATTACCAGAAGAACATAATAAAAAATACCAACACATGCACACTGGCCTTACATCCACCCCTAGGCCTCACACACCCTACCCCTACATACATACTAGCTGTGATGACTTAATCAATGGCATGTCATATTCTCAGCCTGAAGGAATAAATAACATATTCACATGAATTTAGGTACCTATTTTATGTATCATAATGTACACTT
The DNA here is from genome assembly GCA_963277665.1 of Viscum album. Classification (NCBI taxonomy): domain Eukaryota; kingdom Viridiplantae; phylum Streptophyta; class Magnoliopsida; order Santalales; family Viscaceae; genus Viscum; species Viscum album. Next base: position 1,127,070,429 of record OY728121.1, read on the forward strand.
ATGTATATGAAATAAAATAAACATGACACACATGAACCTTAGAAGTCATGTGCTTTCCCATCAACCACAACTCGCTGAGCATAAATTAACATTGTGCTAACCAAGAAACTATGAAACATGATGTTACCTACTTCAATTCCATTCCAAAATCTACCTCTTCATTTAATTGAGCCTCTTCACTGAGGTTCAGCCTATACCCGAAGACTCAATGTAGGGTGGTGCTCATCCCACTACCTACTCACATATGGGAAAAGTGAAATGTTCAAAACATGACCCATTAATTAATAACTCTAGGTAGGGTTAATTGGTCTTGTCACATCACCCCATAACCCAAAACCCAGGGCAACCTTCAAACCAAGCTACCACAAAACCACTATGATTACCTAAACCATATTTAACCCGAATGTGTCTCGACAGGGCCTGAAATTAATTCCCGATCCCCATTGGGTCGCGAAAGGCACCTAGGGAGCATGAACTACACATGGGAATGAATAATACAAAAAGAACATAAATCATGTTGATGAATAAATGGATTATATCGTTATTACAAAAAATATATAAATATAACATAGGTACAATAATCCAGAAAATGTTCCAATACATCAAAAACAATGAAATTACTAAAAATCAACTAAATCAAACTCCATGTGACATGATTTCACCTCCAGACTCCCACAACCTACTAATGAGAGATCCCACCACCTTTACACCACCTAAATCAAATATAACATGATCTACATACACCCAATGGTGTATGTATGTTTTGAGAAAAAGTTCCCTTTTGGATCCCACCATGTATTCCATAAGATTAGTGTATAAAATAAATTAATTATGCACAAACAAATAAAACAAGGTATGTGATGTAGCTTTATATAATGAATGAAATTAAAAACCTTTAAAAAACAAAAAATCATGATATGAAACAAGTTTCTTAATAATTTAAGTACACACAACAAGAAATCAATTCAAGGATAACTAATTATTAAAAGAATCCCATATATACAATCAATATATAGTCAATAAGGACCCTCTTTAATTTATAGAGTTTTATACCCCTTGATGTGATCATTACCCAATGAAATATAGATATTGGGGTGTAATAAGACACTATTGATAGTGAATCCTTGTACTAACCTACACAACATGGTACATAAATTACCCTAGAAGAAGAGGTGTAGGGAAAAAGTGTTCAACCTTGAGTATGTCTACCTACTTTATTTTTTATCACATTTTGTTTTATTAAAAAATATTATTCTTTGTAATTTTATCATTGAAAATAAATATACTTTGTGAATTTTTTTAAAAATGTTTATTTTATTTACAACTAAATTTTCTTCAAGCTTTTTTTGTAAAATAGGTGAATGTTTTTAAATGAGTTTGTTATAATGTTACTGGAGAAGTAAATTTATGTAATTTAGTATGCTGGGAAGTTGTATAACATTTTAAATCATGTGAGATGATTCTATGATAATTTTAATGTTTTCAATCTCATAAAAATATTGGGATTAAAAATTTTGATAAAAAAGGGAAGTTGAAGTGTTTTAGACGTAGCACATCGAACATAGTGGTGCTAGACATAATGGATACATGATGGTTGGAAGTGTAAATTTGTTTAAAAAAGTAAAGTTTTTATAACCATATGATCCATCAAATGAACCATTAGATGATTCTTTTAGTAGAAATTATGAGCTTATGTAAGTCATGATTTGAAAAAGAAGGAGTTTTTATTTCCTTGAATTCATCAGACATATTTAAAGAGCGGCATCAAATGCTAAATATTATCCTTAGATACTATAAAGAACTAACTAGATAGGGGAAAATTTTGAGTTTATACAAATGGAATTTTTTATCTAATCCATCAAATAATGATATTCAGATAAAGAATTTTTCAAAAGGGAAAAAATTTATGGTTTCACAGATCACGTGATTTTAAATAATTTGAAAGAATTATAAGATTCATTGGACGACCTATTGATGTTGATTCATAGGATGATATATTGATTATAATTCATCAGATTAGTGATTGATGATGATCCATTAGACAACATTTTGACATCGATTCATCATACAATAACATTTTAAGAATCTATGGTTCTTTTTTTGATGAGTTTTTTTGGATTTGAAAACTAATAAATGCAGGGACTCTAGAAATCAGATCTAAATTCCTAAGAAAGATTAAGGGGGAGATCATGTTTGAAATTAGAAACATGCCTTCAGATAAATAAAGAGTTAGATCTACTCAATTTGATACCAGATAGAGATGTAGTAGGTAATTTATGTATTTAGAATTGGTAACAATGTAATAAACTATTTTTAGCTGTATTGGAGAAAAAATAACTAAAAAAGTTTTTTTTGTTTCTTTTGAGAGAGTTTTTTATCCTCTAAGATTCAACAACATTTAACATAGGATGAATAATTTTTATTGATTGATATTTTAAATATATGGTTAAATAGTTTGTATCACAATATTTTTTAAAAAAGTGAGAGTTTAGAAGAACAAAGTTTTCAGTAGAACATTATTGTTCAGGTTGAGCGTGTTTCATGTGGTTCAAGAGGACCAGACAGATGATGAGTTTTTTTGGGAAATCATTTATGGATTGACATTTTGTAAGAAACTTTTTAATGTTATAAATAGTGATTATACTATGATTTATTATTTCAAGTGGTTTTATATATTTTTCAATGTTGGTAAATTCAAGATGCGTTTAGAAGATTTAAGTGTATTCTTGTTTACCCTATAATACATGAGAATATATGATAAGATTTTCAATGAAGTTCAAATGAAAGTCAAATTTTAAGATGTTAAATTTGAGTTAGTGTGAAAAATAAATTACCTTACCACATTTACGTTTTTTGGAGAACATATAAAAAGAGGTGCATAGTACATTTGTACTCGTAATAATTCAGAGAGATAAAAGGATTAAATTATATTTTGTGTTAGAGGTGAGTTTTATAAATCGATGTTACATTCATGTTGAAGAATGTTTTTCAGATATAGAGTTATGATAAGTAGATCTGACATCGGTAAGTTTAGACTACCAGACAAACACAATTGGACTGAACAAATCGGACCATTTTTTTAGAAAAACTTTTTATGAGATGTTTTTTTAAATATGTAGATTATAATGTTTTGGAATAGGTGATGGGTGAGAAATGTCTCATCACAGTGGGGATATTAAACTGAGTTCATCAGGTGGAGTCAATCAAATGTAGGCACATCAGACATAGTTTCCAAAACTACCTTTTTGGGGAAGAAAATTTCAATGTTATTTTCGTTTTTTTATGCCTAAAATTTTGTAATAATTTTTTTAACTAATGGGATTTAATATAATATTTTGTATTGGGAGATAGAGTGTTCCCAATATAATTTGACACAAATTTTCTTCACTTATTCATAATAGTTAGTTTCCATAGGCCCATAAGAGTGTCTATGATAAGGATATAGGTTCTCACACTGAGGTTAAACCTTATAAATCATGTGTGCCCTGTTTACTTTTCTATTTCTTCATGCAATTGAATTTACAAAATGTTGATAAGGAAGAAACACTAATGTGTTGCGAGGGATAGGTTTATTAATTTTGGAATTTGTAAAAATATAATAACTGATTCAACCCCCCTTCTTAGTGTTTTAATGACCATTAGTAACTTCAAGTGGAATCAGAGAGAGGATCCCATATTGAATACTTATCATCAATAAACACAATTATTTAATTAGTAGATTAATTCCTAATTTTTAGGGCACTAATTTTTTTAGATGGAAAAATATAATTATTTCCTATCTTCTTTCACTTATCCTAGAATTTTTTAATGCTACTATAATTTGGATTCCACACATTGAAAAAGATTACTCTATAAATTTTTTCCGAGAATATAAATAATGATGTTCATGTAAAAATAGAAATTATATCTTTATGTATCTATAATAAAATGTTAATATGAATGATATGGGTTTAAAATAATATAGATTTTTTTGGACATGCTTGAAATTATTTTTGAATGAAATACTAAAGTGGAAGAAGTGAAGAAAAAAATATTTTATAGAAAATTTGAAGACATAAGAATAATATATGAAGAAACTATTAATTAGTAGTTCACTAATATAATTGATTTTTTTGAAATACCATAGTTTTCAATGATGTCTTGTAATGTTCTCAAATTTTTAGGAACCTCTTGAAAAACATTCTAGGTAGGTTTAATTCTAAAATCTATTCATTAGCATATAAATATGATTTATCTCTTGAGGAATATAAAAAATTTCATGTTTCCTATTAAATGAGAAAATTTATAACGTTAAAAAATAAAATAAAATATGTATTTTATGCTAAATATATGAGAGATATGAAAACTCAAGATGCTGAAGATTTTTATCCACAAGATTCAACTGTGATAGAGGATAATGAGTTAAAAAATGTCTCTTATCTCTAGGAAATGTTGAAGTGGAATATGAATGTATGGAGGAATGATTCCTCTCAAATGTTTTGAGTGTGGTGGAATCGGGAATTTTGATACGAAATCCCCTAAAAAATTGGTGATGTGAAATATCATTCTAAAGAAAAACATTGGTGGAATAATTTTGATGAAACTTCCGATAAAGAAAGTGTTTTCACTAGTGGAAAGAAGAATTTTCCTGAAAAAAAGAATAATAATGATAAGTATGAAAGTAGAATCGAATATCAATGGGATTGACTCATCATATGACAAAGGTTTAGAATGAAACTAATTCTTCTTTGGAAATTTTAACAAAAAGGAAGATTCTTAAAATAGTGAAAAAGAAGGAGGTGATGAATCTTACAGAGAGTATCATCCGAGATCAGATATTGTTGCATGTCTAGAGAAAAATAGAACTTTCAAGAAATTAATATAAATGATGAAGAAAGGAAGTGGAGACATTATTGAATGAATAAATTATGGTACTAAGAAAGAAGAGGAATACATCCAAGATATCTTCCACTAAAAACTATGAATTATTGAATAGTGAATGATGGTTGAAGATCATAGTAATAAGTTCTATTATAAATAATATGAAGTTAATGAAAGTTATATAAAGATACCCTAGGTTGAATGTACCTTAATTAATTTTAATGTACCGTAATAATGTTGAATGAAAATAGTAGTAAGGCTTCAGATGTAAATGGTGAATCATCTGAAGCTTCAGAGAAATCATTATTCAAAGAATCAAGTGAGTTCCCCACCTTTAAAAAATGTTTCATCTGACTTGTTTAAAATTTTTAGTTCTTAAAAAAGTTGTTTTGAAATCATGGGTTTATAAGGGATGTAAAAAATAAATCAAATCAAAAAAAAGATAAAAATTACCCCCAATATATGGTTTCTACATGCACAAAGGAAAATAGTATTGAAAAATATTAGGAATCTAGAAAATCTTATTACAGGGGAAGATCATAAATCCATAGAAAACAATGATTTGATGGATTCTATTGGTGTTGTGGAATTTATAGACATAAAAATTGAAATTGATGGAATAACATGTCACTTCATGGAATAATGCATAAAAAAGTAGGAATCAATGGTGGAAAAAATGAGTAACTTTCCTCAAAAATAGATAGTTGGAAGAGTGAAATCTCACGTTGTCAGAAATATTAAAATTAAAAAAAAATTGCTGTCTGAATGAAGTATTTGGAATATGTTACTAGGATTTCTACCAGGCCAAAAAATGTATGAAAAATATATTATCAAAAATATATTAAACTAGAAAAGAATAGAAAACTAGAAGAAATAATTTTTAGGAAGTAGAATTCAATGTTGAAATGTTTGTAAAGGAAATAAAAAGGAAAAAACAATGGATTATTGATCATGGTTGTTCTTCACACATTATGAATGATTTTAAAACCATTAAAGATGATTAAAATTAATAAATAATATTAGTTACCTCAGGAATGATTGTTCCCTAAAAATCCTAAAAATTAAAATAATTAAGATTGAAGTAGATATATTGAAATATAAAGAAGTCTTATTTATTTATGGGCCCAAATATAAATTACATAGTGTGATTCAAAGTTATTATTATGTAAAGTAAATGATATTCATAAAATATCTTTGTACAATAATAATTATACAAGATGGTAACATTGTAAATAGGGGTGAAAGAACTTGTATAAATCTATTTTAGATTGGATATCATTACAATACATATTAGTTGAGTGATAAAGTTGAAAACAAGTTTTGGCATCGTAGAATTGGGAATATTAGTTAGAAAAGTATTAAAAACATTAAAAAATTTGATATTGTTAGAAAAATTTAGACATTAAAAAAGAAAATATGATGATTGATATATAACTTTTTAAAAACGAAATATGGTTATTAAAATCCAAAATAAAGTAGAAACTCAATATACTCGACCTATTGAGATTATTATGTTCGATTTATGTAGGATAATGAGTCATTATTAAAAATAATATTTTTAATTTATCTATTTTTTGATGATCTCAACTAGATATCCAAAATTATGTTTATGAAGCATAAGTCAGAGAGAGTTAAAATGATTAATGTTTTGAGAAGGGATGTTGAGAGAGAAATTGGTGTTTATAAAAAGTAGTTGAGAACTGATAATAAAAAGGAATACACATGAAATAACTTTGAGTCATATTTCAAGAAACATATTATTAAGAATTTGTACAGTTCCCTATAAACCCCTTAATAAAATTATGTTCTAGAAAGGAAAAATAGATGTTTAGTTGAAATGAGAATATATATATTGGAAGAATACATCCTTTCTATTTTTTTCTATAGTGAATCCATTAGCATTGCTATATATGTGAAAAAATAAGCTTGTTATGTAAATAACCAAATAATAAATCATATGAAATGTGTTTTGACAAAAACAACCTTTAGTTAAACATTTCTAGTTTTTTGGAAGTCCTTGTTTACTAAAAATCAAAAATCCATATCATTGGAAATTTTATGAAAAAATAATGATGGAACTTCATTGGTTATTCACACAATATAATAATTTAGAAATTTTGGAATTGTTTTTACAAAATTTTGTGTTTTCCTATGATGATAAAGTTAATGAGAATCCAAATTCCCTAACAAAAGACACTAAAAATGTTGAAGAAGACAAACTGATTATTTTCAATGAAAGTGAAAGTGATCCAAAATAGATACGTGAAGACTGAGATAAAACATGTGATGAGGAATGTAAAGTTGGAAGAGAAAATTTGAAATTTTATAAAATATTGAATGTTTTTTAATGAAAATATACATGAAATCAGAAATAGTTGATTCAAACTACAAGAATGTAGATATTAAAAAACCCAACAACAAACATTTCATAATTTGAACTAGAATATGTTTCTAAAGAAGTAAAATGAAAATAATGGGTGAATAAAAATAATGAATAGTTGTAAAAAAATAGATTAAACGTAAATGTGGAAATGTTTTCTATAAATATTATTTACAAATGTTATTAGAAAAAAATGGATGTATTGAAAAATGTTTACTGAACATTGAGAATTATTAAAAAACATAAAAAAACTTGTTTATAAAGTCTATAAATAGGTGTAATGTATGGAATTTGAATAAAGCATTCCCCCATTTCAATATTATAAACTATTACAATGTTTCAAGAATTTGATTTACATTTATGTTAAACAAATTCTGGATGGGTATAAAGTTAGTGTTCTTAAATGGAGAGACTGAGGAAGAAGTGTGCACTCAAAAAACTTTTGGTTTTATACTAGATAAAGATGGAAGAAATGTATTTAAATTTAAGAAATAATTTTATGTATTGAAACAATAACCAGATTCTTATTATTACAAACATGATAATTTTTTGGAAATCTTGAAATTTTCCAAATGAGAGTTTGATATAAACTTATATTTTAATGATGTAAAATCCAGAACCATGATGTAATTATTTATTTAGATGATATAATTTTTTCTGTAGAAGAAGAAAATGTTTGTAAATATTTTTTTGAGTAAATGAATAAGAATTTTTAGATTTTTGTCTTGGGTAAATTATGTGGGGGTTGTAATAGTAATAAACTAATTTCAATATCTTTGACCATAGTAAAATCAGAATATATTTCATCTACTCATGCTTGTACTCAAATTTTGAGGATGAAACATCAGTTGGATGATTTTAAGGTGGATGTTTCTACACCATTGAATATAATTTTTGATAATTATAGTGAAATTGGTCATTCTAAAAAACATGTCCAACTCTCAATATCAAGGAAAATTGATATTAATTTTCACTTAATCAATGAAAAATTTTCTGGTGGAGATGATTTACTAGAATATATTCCAACAAAATATCAAATCATTTAAGTATTCAAAAAATCTATTCCAAGAGAGTGATTTAAATAATTGATGATATACCTACATATTTATCCTCCACCAATGAATTCCTAAATACCTTAAGGATTTCCCCCACCATTTTTTGGAATATTTTGTACAATGGTGATAATTTGTACAAATATTTCCTGAAAGGGGGATGTTTCTTATATAAATGAATCTGATGTTATGCATATCATAAAATGGGGTAGAGAATGAAATGTGAGAGAAAAAGAAAATTTATGGGGAGCTTATCCTAAAATTGATATATATTTTCTTGATATCAAGGGATGAAATTCTTTCGAAAACATTAATTTGCCCAGTAGTGCGGTGTTAGGACACTATCTTTAATTAAAGTTTGTTTTTTTGGAACAATTAAAAATATAATTTGTGAAATAGTATTAGTGTTTTAAATTGATAAGATGATAAATTTGTTAAATAGAGTTGTGAAAAAATATAAAGGGGATATTTAATATCCTTTGTAATGTTTTTTTAATAATGTTTTTTTTTGAAACTATCTTTTTTCATGAATGTATTTGTAAAACATGTGAAATTTCTTAAATGAATTTTTAGAAAGATGATGGAGAAGTAAATGTGAGAAATTTATAAATTTGGGAGGTGGTATAACCTTCAAAATCAAGTTAGATAATTCATCGCTAATATTGAAGCTCCCAATATCATCAAAATATCATAATTAATGTAATCAAAAAAAGAACAAAAGTTGAAGTGTTTTTGAATATAGTGTATTATACACAATTATACTGATTGAAAAAGTTACATGAATTTTGGAAGTGTAAATTTGATAAAAAATTTGAAATTTTACTGATCAAACAATCTATTATAAAGACTATCTAATAAAACTTCTAGTAGAAATTATGATTTTTTATAAGTTGTGATTTAAAAAAGAAGTAGATGATGATTCCTTGACTGTTTCCTTAAAATGGATTATAAGAGATGAATCGGGTGCTAAAAATATGTCTTAGTTACTATACAGAATTGATTTGAAAAGATATAGATTCTGAGTTTATATAAACAAATTTTATGATCCAAAGAGTCAGACACATATCATTAGATGAATAATTCTTAAAAAAGATGGAAGTGTCGTGTTTGCTGAGAACATTCAATTTTGAAAATTATGAATGAAATAGAATATTTATCATAAAATTTATTGATTCCAATTCATCAGGTTAGTTGATGATGCTAATTCATCATACGAGTTTTTGATTATGATCCATTGAGTGATAATTTTACAATTATTCATCGAATATAGAATTTTTAAGAATCCTTGAAGTTGTTTTTTCTAAATTTCTATGGTTTTTAAAAATGATGAAGAAATGAAGTGAATCAGGAAATGAGAACTGAATTACCAAGTAATGAAAAAGTGGATGATCATGTTTTCAATCGAACATAGTTCTCTAGAAATAAAGAGTCTGATCTGTTGATATTATACCAGATAGAGATTGGGAAGGAAACTAATGTCTTGAGAAATTGAAAAAATATAGTCAACCGGTTTTAACTTAGAACAATGGACTGAGAAATGTTTTGGTCATATTTAATGACAAAGAGACTATAGTACATAGTCAGTGTTTGTAGGATGGTATTCGTTGTTATGACTATCTGTATCTCTTTAGGGGTCATGACGGGTTGCTAGACCCCGCTCTTGGTCTGGGGATTTTATTCACTACTATTGAGTTAAGGGCCTAGAGGGTCACACACAACAGCATATTCAAGAATCCACACATATTCAGTGGAATAGGAATATTGGACATGGTGGGCCCCACCACTGTGGTCCGAGTGTTGTCCAATGTACTGATCACCTAAAGAATTAAACAAATTCACTAATATTCAAGTTAGGAATATTTGTGATTATTTAATGTATTTACGAGTTTAGTAAATATGAGAAAATGTTAATTGAAGTAATATTATTTTAATATTCCAAGTTCATTTAATATTAAGTGAGATAGCGAGTCGAGTTAAATGACTTGGGTTTTATCACGTAATATATTTTATATATATCACAAGTATGTGATAAAATAAATAAATAATATGGATGCAGTTTTAAGTCGTCATAGTTATTTATTTAGTGGATGTGGAATTAACGGGGGTTGGGGAACCCAACCGGGTAATTTCCACAATCCGCTATAAATAGAGGAGAGGGGCTCAAGCGCAACTACTATTCATGTCATTTTGGCAAGATCTCCTCTTTCCTCTTGCTCTCTAGAGAGAGAAGTTGTCGATCCGTGCTCAGATCGAGTTTCTTCTCACACATCATAAGATCGACAATGCGGTGATCATCACGACGTCGAATATATCGTCGGATCGCTGCGATAGCACCTGGAGTTCGACGATTGGCGTTCTAGCGGATTTCTGAAGTGTGTGTGTATGATCTAGAGGGATCCTGCGCCTGTGAAAAGTTGTAGTCGACAACGGCTTCAGATCTGAAATGAGTAAGTTTTCTGTTTATGATTGTGCTCTTAATAATTTTTGCGAGATCACCGGGCATCTCTGGGGCTCGGATCGTTGGTGACAACAAGTTTCGTCATCCCACCGATGAAAAATTTAAATTCCCCGGCCCACCAGCTTCCACTGTGGGCCTCAGAAACCTAGAAGTGGTATCAGAGGGATCGTGTATATTTTCTGAGCCAAATAAAATTAATTTTCATAAAATTAAGTATAAGGCTTAAAAATGGTCAAAACGGATTGAACCATGTTTCTATCCAATTTTGAATGACCAAGATATGGTCATTCGAAATTTCTGGAATGGATCTTGTTCATATTATTACTCAGGTTTTTTAAATTTGATGATTATTTCTGTTTATCAGAAATAATGCACGTTTTTAAGAAATTATAATTATTATAAATATAATTATTATCATTATAATTATTATAATTATAATTTTATATTATTATTATATATATAATTACAATAATAATAAATTATTATTATATTATAATAATTTCTGTATTATTATAATAAAACGCTAATAGCCATTAGAAAAACTTTTTTTTAAAAGGGTGAGATGACTTGACATGCTGGTCAAGTCTAAAAACAATTGAAAGGGCTGGGCGGTGGAATGAAGTAGAAGAAAAAAACAGTAAAAAAGTGGTGATACCACGTTGAAAGAGAACAAAAAAAATATTCAGGGGTCCGGCAGACCCCTGTTTCCCACGCGGCGCATGCAGCGCCACCTGCTTCTCCTCCTCCAGCACGGTGCACGACAGCAGCACCGGGAGGCCAACCCGCATGGCTGCCGCGGCCCAGCCATGCACCGACGAACCCTCCCAGCTCTCAGATGCAGGCAGACCCTGCACGACGCCACCACCCCATCATCCAGTGGGCTACCTCAGCACCTCTCCACCTCCAAAACAGCCAGCGCCGCCCCTTGCAGGCCACCCTTCCCGGACGCCGCCGCAGCGGACTTCCACACGCGCTAGCCACCACGCAGCGCGTAGCAGCCGACCTCTCCCAGTCGGCCCCTGCCTCCACTAGCCGTGGTGCCACACAGCCCTATAGGCACCGCACCAGGATCCACACGCCACTGTAGGAGGCGCACACTATTCGCCTCCCGGTGTCGCGCCCCTGGCCTCCGGGCTCTTCCTGTCTGCCTCCTCCCCCGTGCGCCGCCTGCGTGCCCTGGCAGAGACGCCGCTGGTTTTCGTCCAGATGAAACCAGCGCAGCAGCAGTAGGCCGTCGGCCACTCTTCAGTTCTGGCAGAACTCCACCGTAACCGCGACCGAAGCAACCCTCCTTTTGTGCACACTTGCTTCGGCGTCGGGCCGGCCTCCGCACATCGCACAGGCCGACCGTAGGGTAGCTCCAAAAGCCACCTCAACTACCCGGCCAAGCCTTGGACAAAACCTCCCACCAGAGACCCAAGTGGCCGGTAGCCTCCCGGGTACCTCGTGCTGCAAGACCCCACAGTGCCGCCATTACAGCTTGGCTCCCACGGGTGTCCCTGCCTCCGGCCGCTGCCCGGTCCACCTAGCAGGTAGGTAACCCCTGACCCGGATTTAGTTAAATCAATTAATATATTAATTGTAGTGAAAATAAATTTTAATACCCAAGGATAAAATTAATTTAATTTTAGTAATTAAATTAATTAATTAATTAATTTTAACTATTAAAATTAAATTAATTACATTACTGATAATTAATTAAATTATTTGAATTTATTAATTCATTTAATTTAATTAAATCAAATAACCCTCGTACTTATTTGTTCATTTTAATTTTATCGTGCTTTAAATTACCGGTCGTCTGGTCTTGAGCATCGACCTTTGTATGTCTAAATTTAATTACTTATTTAATTAATTATTTAAATGTGTGTGCTGCTTGTAAATTAATTAAATATATGGTCTATCCATCATCTTTATTTTTAGTTTAAAATGTATAAGGGCATGCGCGCCCAATTTTTATATGATGTACATTTATACCCAAGTTCCCCTCTCCTGCGCTCGAGTATCATTGTACTTCGGATGAAGACGACTAGAGACGTGGACCCCGCCAAGAAGAGGCGGTGTACAACGGTGCAAGACGATACGTGGATTCATCCAAGACCAGGCGGTACTCCAAGACGTGACGTCGTGTAACGACCCAATCTTTTTGAGTAGTATATTAACTTACTCTTATTGATTTAATAAGATGTTAATGGTTAATGCAGAAAGAGGAGTCGATGGCTTCATCCAGTAGACTCAACCCTTATGAAGCCCACTTATCAGAGCTTGGGAAGGAGGTAGCATCTGTGGGCTTTGCTTTGGACCAAGCCCAAGCCGAGCTCCAGCGTGTCAAGCTTGAACGAAAACGCTTGCAGGAGAAGTTCAAGTTAGTGGAGATTCCTACTAGGGCAATGTTATCTGAGACTCCCTCAGATTCTCTCACCATATCACACCTTACACTTAGGTCTTATGCCAGTGTTATAAGGGGCTATGTGATGAGACCCTAGTTTCCTTGTGTAATCCTCTCGGGTGAATAAATTGAGATTTCTTCCTTTAGTGATGTTTGTGAAATTTCAAATGCCTAGATAATTTTAGAATGTATTTTATTGATGAATTTTGAAAAAGGGATATTTTGAAATATTTATGTAAACCCTAAATAACTAATGATGTGTAATGATTTTCAAAAAATGGTCTTCTACAAAAGTGTTCATTAAGGAATTTGGAGTCTAATAAGATCAACTTAATTTTTGATGAATAGTAAATTATGAATAGTGATTTTACGCTTAGGATTAGTAATGTGACCAAATGGATTAGTAATTTTTACTTAAAGAAAGTTTTAATATAATTTAGACACCTTGGTTAAGTAATGTGATTCAATAAAATGGGTAAATAACGGTTTCATAAATTATTAATCAAGTATTAGTTTTTTCGGATGAATAGTGTTTTTTAATTAAAAATTTAATTAAAAATAATTAGAAAATTATTTTTATAAAAATGACTTTATTTTTTAACTCAGAGCATCGATATTATGTTAAGGTAATTTTTGGGGATTTTTCTGAAAAAAATGAATTTTCAATGAATAGTGTTTTTATTTAAAAATTAAATTAAAAATATTTAGAAAAATATTTTTATAAAATGGATTTCATTTTTGAAATCAGAGCATTGATATTTGGTTAAGGTGAAATTTTGGGATTATTCTGAGAAAGTTGAATTTTCAGTGAATAGTAAAAATATCGTTTTAGGGTTTCGGTATGTTTAATGACATCATAATGAAGTCATGATGATGTCATGAGATCTTTTGAGGGTTGGCCGGCCAAGGGTGATGAATAATTGTTTTGGGGGCCCCATGTGGCCTAACTCCATGATAAATGCCAAGGGAGAGCCCATGGGTTTGAGAAAAGCACATGTGAGGTGTCCTTTGGCCATTAATGCTTTGTCCCCTCACTTTCCCTATAAATACCCACCCTTTCCTCCCTTAGTTTTCACTCCCAACTCTCCCCCAACGAAGTTCTGGTCTTCTTACCTTCCAAGGAGTCCTCCCAAGGTGCCCCCAAGCCCTCAAGGTCCAATCCTTTGATTTTCAAGAGTCACGTTTTAAGGTAAGGGATCCGACCCCTCTCTTTCTTTTCGTGTAATCTCTTATGTCATTCCTATTATGCTCCTTGTTTTTATGTGAGAGGATGTTATTTTATATTCCTCTTACTGCCCTTTCATGTTTATATGATGAGAGATCCCCTCTTACTCTCATCATTTCGTTTTATGAAAGTTAAAGTGACGCCGTTAGGCTGCCGAATGTTTAAGTGATTCTTTCACCCTTCTCAATTTTTTCAAGTTCGATTTTCATGTCAAATCTTTCAAGTTCCTTTTGATTCTGTTGGGGTATGATCTCTATATCTATCATACTTATCTCTTATGATCATATGATGAGAGACCCTATTTTATTTGTTCAATTCATTTTTGTTGAAATTTAAGTGACGCCGTTAGGCTGCCGAATTTTCATAAGAGAAATCAAATTTTTGTCTTCCTACCATGTTGTTCATTTCAATTGGTATGTCCTTGAAATTGCATCACCATGTCCATATATCCTTCTTATTCTGTCCCTTTACCTTTTCATGGGTCAATTATGATTGTTCAACCCATGTTCCCTCTCTTTTCAAAGTTTCTAAAACCTTGTAACATAGCCGTTATGCTGCAGAATTTTCGTCTCAAAATGCCTCTCTTTTCTCAAAATTATTTTATGTTATAAAGTGAATACTCAAAGCTCCTATTTCTAAAGGGGTATTCACATATATATAAAAATTATCTATTTTAAATTCTGGGATTTACATACATGATACCCGCTTTCCCTTTCCGTGGGTTTAAAGTAACGTAAAGATCATGTCTTTAAAGCAGTTCTTGAAACGTTATGATTATGAAATGAAACCCATTTGTTTTATGCTATATGGGTTATTTATGAAATGTTTGATGATGATATATGTGGCTCACATGAAAATAAAGACAAATTTAAGGGTGCGCCCTGATAGCGCTCCAATGCATTGGGTAAAGACTTAATCTCTAGAGATGACCATTTTAACGACGCCTTGGTGAATAACCTTGGTAATTTTTAACGACACCTTGGGGATGGACCTTGGTGAAACGAAACGATTGTCAATATTAAATGTTGTAGCCACATCTTCAAGTTATGAAAAATGATTATTTTTATTATGATGTATCTCATGATTCCTTTCTCATGCCTTAAAGTTCTTTTCATGTCCTTATTGAAGTATCTCAAGTTCACTTGTAAAATGTTTCTCTTGTTTCCCTTACTGGGCCTTCTGCTCACCCTTTCTTTTGATGTATGTCCCCAGGTTATGAGATGCATAATGAACATAGGATGAACTAAAGGAGAAGCCTTTCAAGTGTTTATGAAGAATGTTTTTATGTTTTTTTTTATGTATTATGATCCTTGTTTCCAAGACACTAAACCTTAACGATCCTCAGTTCCGTGTAATGAAATGAAAGTTTATGTTATAAAATGGTGGGATGCTATAGTTGGTATCAAAGGATGGTTTAGTTATTTGTGGAAATTAGGATATAAAAACTTTAGGAAGAACCCTATAGAAAAGTTTAAATATAGGAAAACTTCCTGGTATTTTGGTAAGTATTGAGTAAGTGGTTTATCAAACAAATACATCCCTGTCTGGATACGAGCAGGTAGAGGCGGCTCTGGCACAGATCTACATAGGGGTAAAACCCGAAAACACCTCTTTGAGCTAGACTCGAACGGGAACTGGTGCACGATAACGGGCCTTGCTGCACTCTTGGTTACGACACTCCCGGGGGATATGTTTGGTTAATCACATGCTTTTTATGAATCATTATGAAGGAATTATAGAGAACTATTATTGTCTAAGCATTAAGTCTTAGTTAAAAGATTCATAAATGAAATAAGTTTCTTACTAAGGTTTTATTCTTTTAGAAAATGGCGGGCAATAGGAGGAACCGTGCCGATGGTGACCGCAATGCACCATGTGCTGATGGCCCTCCGATGGAAGCCGGAATGGAAACATTTATGCGAATGATGAACCAACTGACTCAAGTTATGAGTAATAACTTGAATCAAGCTGAGAGGCCGACCTCACCACGAAGGGAACAACACTCTGTTGAGTCCTTCATGCGTCAACGACCGCCAACATTCAGTGGATCTACTGACCCATTGGTTGCGGAACAATGGATAAGCTCCATTGAAAAGATCTTTTTTGTACTTCATTGTTCGGAACAAGAAAAAGTCACCCTTGCTGTTTACCGTCTAGAGGGAGAAGCTGATCAGTGGTGGTCACTGATCAAAAACACGAAGCCACGAGGAGAGATGGAAGCTATGGAGTGGGAAGAATTTCGGGGGATTTTCTTTAACAAGTATTTCCCTCGTTCCATGAGAACGAGAATGGAGAAAGAGTTTCTCGAGCTGAAGCAGAAGGAGAACGAATCTGTCGGAAGCTACGAGATGAACTTCACAAGGCTTTCCCGTTATACCTCAAGCTTTGTCATGGACCCTAATGGGAAGGTTGATAGATTCTTTGGCAGACTGCGACCTCATATGCGGAAGAATCTCGCCAACAGGGACTATGATAGCTATGAAGAAATAGTTTGAAGTGCTATGAAAGTCGAGCTGGAGTTTGGTGAGACACAGTGGTCTCATAAGCCAAATGAAAAGAAGAGGTCGTTGGAGCCCAGTTTAGGGAAGTCTTTTGATCAGGGAAGAGGTGGAAAGCAAACGCAACTTACCACATGCAATAAATGTGGGAAGAATCATCTGGGGAACTGCTTGAGTGGAAGTGGAAAGTGCTACAAGTGTGGAAGAGGAGGCCATATTGCTCGGAATTGTCATAGTGAGGTGAAGCCTCATCTTCCCAACACTAACGACAGAGGAAAGATTGTTCTGGCCCTACCCGAAGTCACATGCTTCAAGTGTGGACAGCTTGGGCACTTTGCTAACCAATGTCCCAATCCGAGGGCGGTGGAGGGGAATCACCACCAACCTCAGCAGAGGCCAAGAGAGCAAGGTCGTGCTTTCGCTATCACAACAGCTGAAGTTGACGTCCCGAACGATGTGGTAGCAGGTACTCTTGTTGTCCTCTCAAAACTAGCAAGTGCTTTATTTGATTCTGGTTCTACGCATTCCTTTATTTCTTCCAAGTTTGCAAAGAATATAGAATCAATCCCTGAATTGCTTGAGGTAGAGTTGTCAGTCAAGACTCCAAGTGGGATTATCCATGCATCAACAGTGTTTAGAGACTCTAGTGTTTACTTTGGTGAGCACAATCTTATCGCAAATCTAGTAGTCATTCCCATGATGGAATTCGACGTTATACTAGGGATGGACTGGCTCTCGAAGTATAATGCTAAGATCAAATGCAGAAGTAAGGAAATCTCAGTAGTCTTGAATGAATGACCTACAGTTATCTTCCGTGGAGAGATATCCCGAACTGATCCCTATCTAGAAGCACCTCCTATAGCTTTCTTTATGGAGTTAATCGGTGATGAGGAAGAAGGGAAAGGGAGCATACAAATTGAAGATGTTATGATTGTTCAGGAATACATGGACGTATTTCCTGAGGAGTTACCTGGACCTCCCCCAGAAAGAGAGGTAGAGTTCTCCATTGAACTCGTACCTGGGTCTCAACCGATATCAAAGACTCCGTATAGAATGGAAAATGTGGAGCTAGAGGAGCTAAAGAGACAACTCCAAGACTTGTTGGAGAAGGGGTTTATCCGACCGAGTGTGTCTCCTTGGGGAGCACCAGTTCTCTTTGTGAAGAAGAAGGATGGATCAATGCGGCTATGCATTGATTATAGAGAACTGAACGGGATCACAGTAAAGAACAGATACCCTCTTCCAAGAATTGATGATTTATTTGACCAACTTCGTGGGGCTCAATTCTTCTCTAAGATTGACCTTCGATCTGGTTATCATCAACTGAGGGTGAAGAAGGAAGATATTCCAAAGACTGCCTTCCGATCAAGATATGGGCATTATGAGTTTACTGTTATGCCTTTCGGCTTGACTAATGCTCCTGCTATTTTCATGGATTTGATGAATAGAGTCTTTAAGGACTACCTTGATAACTTTGTGGTAGTTTTTATTGATGATATTTTGATATATTCAAAAAGTCGTGAGGAGCATGAAGATCATCTGAGGGTTGTTTTGAAAACTCTACGGAAGGAGAGGCTCTTTGGGAAGTTCAGCAAGTGTGAGTTTTGGTTACAACAAGTGGCTTTCTTGGGGCACATCGTAACCAATGAAGGAATCTCGGTTGACCCTGCAAAGACAATGGTTGTGGAGGAGTGGCCTCAACCCACAACAGTAACTGAGATTCGTAGTTTCCTTGGTTTAGCGAGATATTATAGGAGGTTTGTGAAAAACTTTTCACGGCTTTCTAATCCACTAACCAAGTTGACTCGAAAAGGGGTTAAGTTCATCTGGACAAAGGAATGCGAGGAAAGTTTCCAAGAGCTGAAGAAGAGATTGGTTACTGCACCGGTGTTAACACTACCCTCTATCGGAGAAGGATTCGTTATTTTTAGCGATGCATCTCTGAAAGGTCTTGGGTGCGTCCTCATGAAAAATGACAAAGTAATTGCTTATGCATCTCGACAGTTGAAGATTCATGAGCAGAATTATCCTACGCATGATCTAGAGCTGGCGGCAGTTGTTTTTGCTCTAAAGATATGGAGGCACTATCTTTATGGGGAGAAATGTGATATATACACTGACCACCAAAGTCTAAAGTATATTTTCACTCAGAAAGAATTGAACATGAGACAAAGGATATGGTTGGAGCTTATTAAAGACTATGATTGTTCAATTCATTATCACCCTGGAAGAGCAAACAAAGTCGCGGATGCGTTAAGCAGGAAAGATCCTGTTGTTTTGGCAACAATGAGGATCTTAGGAGATCCCTTGATTAAAGATCTAGTAAAACTGGACATGGGAATTATAAGGAAAGGGACATCATCAACCCTATCCCAAATGATTTCTCAACCTTCATTACTAGAGAAGATCAAGAAGGCTCAAAAAGAAGATCCTTTTCTGCAGGAGAAGTTCGAGGCTGTAAAGGATGGGAAGTTCCCTGATTTCAATATTGATCAAGAAGGTGTATTGAAATTTCGTACAAGACTATGTGTTCCATCTATTCCGGAGATAAAGAAAGAACTGATGGATGAAGCTCATAGCTCTACTTTCTCTATACATCCGGGAAGCACTAAGATGTATAGAGACCTTCGTGATCATTATTGGTGGGATAACATGAAGAGGGAGATTGCCGATTACACTACAAGGTGCCTGGTGTGTCAGCAAGTAAAGGCAGAAAGACAACTTCCTAAGGGGGTATTACAACCGCTACCCATACCAGTATGGAAGTGGGATAATATCACCATGGACTTTGTAACTGGTCTCCCAAAAACATCCAAAGGAAACAATGCGATATGGGTTATTGTGGACCGTCTCACCAAGACAGCCCATTTTATCTCTATTCGGGAAGATTTCTCTCTGGATCAGCTTGCCAAGATATACGTGAAGGAAGTGGTAAGGCTGCATGGGGTACCACTATCCATCGTATCTGATCGTGACCCAATATTCGCATCAAAGTTCTGGAGAAGTCTTCAGCATGCTCTGAATACTGAATTGAATTTTAGTACGGCCTATCATCCTCAAACTGATGGCCAATCTGAAAGGACTATTCAGACACTCGAAGACATGCTGAGATTATGCTCAATGGAATTTAAAGGTGGATGGGATCAACACCTCCCATTAGTTGAGTTCTCCTATAACAATAGCTTCCATTCGAGTATTCAAATGGCACCCTATGAAGCTCTATATGGAAAGCGGTGTATAACTCCTACTTGTTGGGATGAAACTGGTGAGAGGAAGCTTCTTGGGCCTGATCTCGTGCAAGAGATGACGGAACAGGTTCATGCCATCCAACAACACATAAAGGCTGCTCAGAGTCGGCAGAAGAGCTATGCTGACAATCGTCGAAGGGACTTGGAGTTTGGTGTTGGTGACAAAGTCTTCCTTCGAATTTCTCCATGGAAGAGAGTAATGCGGTTTGGGAAGAAAGGGAAGCTCAGCCCTAGGTACATTGGCCCCTATTAAATCCTTGATCGCATAGGAGCAGTGGCCTATCGTCTAGCACTTCCACCGAACCTAGCTCAAGTTCATGATGTCTTCCATGTATCTCTCTTGAGGAAGTACATACCCGACCCTTCGCATGTACTGAACCCAGAGGTGGTACAACTCGAACATGACCTCTCTTATGAAGAGCAGCCAGTGGAGATCTTGGACCGTAGAGACAAGGTCCTACGAAACAAGACTACCCACCTTGTGAAAGTGTTGTGGAGGAATCATAAATATGAAGAAGCGACTTGGGAGCCTGAGGAAACGATGAAGCAAAAGTACCCTCACCTTTTCGACTAGGCCTCAAGTATAAATTTCGGGGACGAAATTTCTTAAGGGGGGAAGAATGTAACGACCCAATCTTTTTGAGTAGTATATTAACTTACTCTTATTGATTTAATAAGATGTTAATGGTTAATGCAGAAAGAGGAGTCGATGGCTTCATCCAGTAGACTCAACCCTTATGAAGCCCACTTATCAGAGCTTGGGAAGGAGGTAGCATCTGTGGGCTTTGCTTTGGACCAAGCCCAAGCCGAGCTCCAGCGTGTCAAGCTTGAACGAAAATGCTTGCAGGAGAAGTTCAAGTTAGTGGAGATTGCTACTAGGGCAATGTTATCTGAGACTCCCTCAGATTCTCTCACCATATCACACCTTACACTTAGGTCTTATGCCAGTGTTATAAGGGGCTATGTGATGAGACCCTAGTTTCCTTGTGTAATCCTCTCGGGTGAATAAATTGAGATTTCTTCCTTTAGTGATGTTTGTGAAATTTTAAATGCCTAGATAATTTTAGAATGTATTTTATTGATGAATTTTGAAAAAGGGATATTTTGAAATATTTATGTAAACCCTAAATAACTAATGATGTGTAATGATTTTCAAAAAATGGTCTTCTACAAAAGTGTTCATTAAGGAATTTGGAGTCTAATAAGATCAACTTAATTTTTGATGAATAGTAAATTATGAATAGTGATTTTACGCTTAGGATTAGTAATGTGACCAAATGGATTAGTAATTTTTACTTAAAGAAAGTTTTAATATAATTTAGACACCTTGGTTAAGTAATGTGATTCAATAAAATGGGTAAATAACGGTTTCATAAATTATTAATCAAGTATTAGTTTTTTCAGATGAATAGTGTTTTTTAATTAAAAATTTAATTAAAAATAATTAGAAAATTATTTTTATAAAAATGACTTTATTTTTGAACTCAGAGCATCGATATTATGTTAAGGTAATTTTGGGGATTTTTCTGAAAAAAATGAATTTTCGATGAATAGTGTTTTTATTTAAAAATTAAATTAAAAATATTTAGAAAAATATTTTTATAAAATGGATTTCATTTTTGAAATCAGAGCATTGATATTTGGTTAAGGTGAAATTTTGGGATTATTCTGAGAAAGTTGAATTTTCAGTGAATAGTAAAAATATCGTTTTAGGGTTTCGGTATGTTTAATGACATCATAATGATGTCATGATGATGTCATGAGATCTTTTGAGGGTTGGCCGGCCAAGGGTGATGAATAATTGTTTTGGGGGCCCCATGTGGCCTAACTCCATGATAAATTCCAAGGGAGAGCCCATGGGTTTGAGAAAAGCACATGTGAGGTGTCCTTTGGCCATTAATGCTTTGTCCCCTCACTTTCCCTATAAATACCCACCCTTTCCTCCCTTAGTTTTCACTCCCAACTCTCCCCCAACGAAGTTCTGGTCTTCTTACCTTCCAAGGAGTCCTCCCAAGGTGCCCCCAAGCCCTCAAGGTCCAATCCTTTGAGTTTCAAGAGTCACGTTTTAAGGTAAGGGATCCGACCCCTCTCTTTCTTTTCGTGTAATCTCTTATGTCATTCCTATTATGCTCCTTGTTTTTATGTGAGAGGATGTTATTTTATATTCCTCTTACTGCCCTTTCATGTTTATATGATGAGAGATCCCCTCTTACTCTCATCATTTCGTTTTATGAAAGTTAAAGTGACGCCGTTAGGCTGCCGAATGTTTAAGTGATTCTTTCACCCTTCTCAATTTTTTCAAGTTCGATTTTCATGTCAAATCTTTCAAGTTCCTTTTGATTCTGTTGGGGTATGATCTCTATATCTATCATAATGATCTCTTATGATCATATGATGAGAGACCCTATTTTATTTGTTCAATTCATTTTTGTTGAAATTTAAGTGACGCCGTTAGGCTGCCGAATTTTCATAAGAGAAATCAAATTTTTGTCCTCCTACCATGTTGTTCATTTCAATTGGTATGTCCTTGAAATTGCATCACCATGTCCATATATCCTTCTTATTCTGTCCCTTTACCTTTTCATGGGTCAATTATGATTGTTCAACCCATGTTCCCTCTCTTTTCAAAGTTTCTAAAACCTTGTAACATAGCCGTTATGCTGCAGAATTTTCGTCTCAAAATGCCTCTCTTTTCTCAAAATTATTTTATGTTATAAAGTGAATACTCAAAGCTCCTATTTCTAAAGGGGTATTCACATATATATAAAAATTATCTATTTTAAATTCTGGGATTTACATACATGATACCCTCTTTCCCTTTCCGTGGGTTTAAAGTAACGTAAAGATCATGTCTTTAAAGCAGTTCTTGAAACGTTATGATTATGAAATGAAACCCATTTGTTTTATGCTATATGGGTTATTTATGAAATGTTTGATGATGATATATGTGGCTCACATGAAAATAAAGACAAATTTAAGGGTGCGCCCTGATAGCGCTCCAATGCATTGGGTAAAGACTTAATCTCTAGAGATGACCATTTTAACGACGCCTTGGTGAATAACCTTGGTAATTTTTAACGACACCTTGGGGATGGACCTTGGTGAAACGAAACGATTGTCAATATTAAATGTTGTAGCCACATCTTCAAGTTATGAAAAATGATTATTTTTATTATGATGTATCTCATGATTCCTTTCTCATGCCTTAAAGTTCTTTTCATGTCCTTATTGAAGTATCTCAAGTTCACTTGTAAAATGTTTCTCTTGTTTCCCTTACTGGGCCTTCTGCTCACCCTTTCTTTTGATGTATGTCCCCAGGTTATGAGATGCATAATGAACATAGGATGAACTAAAGGAGAAGCCTTTCAAGTGTTTATGAAGAATGTTTTTATGTTTTTTTTTATGTATTATGATCCTTGTTTCCAAGACACTAAACCTTAACGATCCTCAGTTCCGTGTAATGAAATGAAAGTTTATGTTATAAAATGGCGGGATGCTATACGTCGACCCTGCCAAGACATGACAATACTGCAGAAGACCAGCAAACATACAAGACAAGGGGCAAGATGCATTTTGAGTCAAGCTTTGACTCAGGTACGACGCCCTTAGGTTGTTTAGATGCTCAAGACTAGTCAGGTAGTAGTTTACCTTTATGCATTTATTTATTATTTTATTTATTTTAGAATAGCGGAAAAAATACATAAAATAATAGATTATAAAATGCATAATGAAGTGGCGTATGTTTTTCTATTAAAGTTCAGTTGGGAGTGCAACAACATAGATGAACATGTTTAATAGAAATGGATCACATTCGTCGAGAGAAAGCCAATAAAACCCTCAAAGAAAATATTAAGTCAGAAACATCCTTCTATCATTCAAGTTTGAACAAAACCAGCTGTTTGAGGTGCCATTTCATGCCTCAACTGAGGGTGCCTCTTACTACCGGGAAGTTCTTATTCGTGTGGTGGGTCGACTTAACTAAAATTTCAGCAACAGAATAGCCTTATCTAGCTTTTTGTAATTTTAGAGGCAACCATTGAGTAAATAATTAGATGATTTTTGAAGTTGGGACTTCACTCAACAGATCAAGGAACCGCAAGTTAATGTGGTTGGCCAGCCAAAATCCTACCTTGGACCCTCTGAGTAGTGGCGTAGTGATAACTTGTAGACTATGAGGGAGGTTCAGGGATCCTTTCCACTAGAATACTCAAGTGTATTCTGATTCTAGTACAGAGGGTTTCTAGAATTCGAAAAATTAGTGGGAGACATTTAATGATCAAATTAATCAATTATGTCTAAAATGGTAATCACATAAAAGTACAATATGCTAAAGTATATTTATTGATAATGGAAAGCAATGCCAAAACTGTGATAATTATTAGACAAAGTTAATGTCCAAACAAGCACGAAATTCCAAGTGTAGTATAGGCGCTTGAGCACATTACTACCATAATGGAAATTCAAGCTGCTTGTGTCCCAACCTATTAAACCACCTTAGGAAGCAATGAGTGTAAAACTACTTACAGGAGACTCATGAATCAAGCATATGATGGTTTTGTCATAATGATATCATCAAAATATGATGTTAGTTGTGGCCGCTACATCATGACATGGATGATGTTACATGTATTCTCATCTCCAAGATCCTTTTGAGGAGAAAGCGAAGCAATATTTGAATGTGATGATTTCACTCAGACTGTGAAAAGTGAAAGACAGTTCACAATATTTTCAGGTCATCCCATTCTTATACCTTTTACACCCAATTACTCTAGTTTCGTTTAAAGGTACAAATGAACATCATAGAGTAAGCGCTTCATTACCTTTAAGATAAATATTAACCAAGTAATAAGAATATTGGAGATAATGCCATATTTTATTCTTATGGTGAATACATTGAATGACAAGGTGAAGAGGCTTATGGAAAGTTTCGCCAAAGACACCTTCATCAGGTCCTTCAATTAATAGTGGTTGGTTATTTGACAGGAGTTTATTTGCATCATAAAATGAAATGAATTCATGGAAGTTTAATAACTGAAATACAAGAAGTAAGTACACAATTCTCGTTCAGTTTAATATTCATCAAATAAAATTATTTTTTTCTCTCATACTTCTTGGGTATTAAAATACAATATTCTTTTCACATATATTTATTGTAATACAGTATCCAAGTAATTCGAGAAACATTACTAGAAGTAATTTTTCTTCTCCAAGTAGTTGAGAAAGGGTGATTCCTAAGTCAGCGGTGAGAAACACATAACTTCTAATTTCCAAGTGATTGATTCAAATTTAACAAGTTGTGCAGTATAACCAAAAACAATTATCTCATGTTCCCATTTGGAAATGATGAGACATTATTCCATGTTTTTGAATGAATGTTGTTTGTGGTAACATACTCAACAAATAGTTCACTTTTATTTGAATCAATGGAAATACATGATGAATATAAAATGTAAGACCTACCTAGTTGAGGCAATTTGATTCTTTGTCATGTAAAACTAAAAGCGGACGTCAACTATATACCCAGTATGGTATTTCGGCTCGGAACAACTAAACACCGATGGTATTATTGAAACCCTTAGTTTAGACAAAGAAACCTTTAGAAATAAATGTATGCCACAAAGCTTTCCGAGGTAAGTTCAACAAGACAATGTGAACTATTCCAAAGAAATCAAGAGGTAAAGATACTTCATATGTTTCCTCTAATTCATTAAGGAATAGTGAATTATAAGTTTGGTAAAAAGATTTCAGTTGCTTCAGATTGTCATGCAGAATAATATCTTGACCAAACAATCATCGATCATGATAATGTAGTGTGGAGTAATTCCTAAATGCATGTTACCTTATCTACATCACTATATTGATGTTCATAAGGAGGATCGATGACGAGTCTTACATATTAACATTGATCAAAAAAATGTAGCATGGAGAAATTACTAAACGCACATTTTATACAACAAAGTTATGATTTAAGTTGTATCATTGTTACAACCTGCAAAAACTTCCATTATATTTCATGACGTGCTTTGAAAATAATGGCTTAAACCCATAACCAATATGCCAACTAAAATGACAAATGGATATTATACGAGTCATAGTATGATCAAAATTCCATTATTTCATTGGACGTGTTTAGATGCAAAGTGTTTGTTAGGATTTAAACAAACATGCGTCAAGTTAAACATGTTGTGCATTTGAGGTAATTATCCTACAAATTCCTTAAGATATTACCTAAATACCTAAGATAGAAAATATGTAGTCAAGTATTATACTATATTTATCTACAAGGGTGCACATCTCTATTAGAGATAATGGGAGCTGAATTGACTTGGAATTAGTCAATGCTAGAGATGCACAAAAGTTTGGAATAAGGAACAAGTTCCACAAGTACATGTGGAATAGGAATGTTCCAAAGACACATACTGTATAGGAAGTATGAAACCATGGTGATGGTTTTATATTTAGCGCGGTCGGTGATATATTATTCATTAAGAATAACAAATCCTAAAAGTTAACAGTATATGGAAACAAGCTAAGATTAACGGTATAAGGCCCCAGCCTTAAACCTTACTTAATATTGAATTAAATGAATAATTCACATTGAGTATCTTTTCAGGTTTAGAGTTTTAGAGAATTAGAACATAACTATTACATCTTAAAAGATTACAAAGTAGACACTTCTACTAAGTCTCCATAAAATAAAAACTCTTAAAAAGAAAGATGTCTAGATTTCATGTTTTAGATAGCATGAAATTCCCTTGATCCCATCCTTGACCTTATTCCACTTTAAGTCATATGAAAAACATTTCGAAAAACTTGGGGTGAGCATAAAAAGCTCAGTAAGGGATACAAAAATAATGAAAACTGTTAGTTTTTCAAACATCAAGTAAACCATGTATACTATATCAAAGGAATTCCTTCACCTTCATGAAGTAGTAAAAGGAAAATCTTCACTGAATAAAGTATCATTACTTACCTTTTTGTAACCAAAATATTACCATAAAACCCATATAAAGAACACATAGAATATATAAAGGTAACTTGGGACATAAACATACTTAAGTGGAATAACCATACGGTTGACTTCCACACATATCACTTAATGGAATAGCCATATGGCCAATTTCCATACATACTTAATGGAATAGCCATACGGCCGACTTCCATACCCAATGCATTGGAGGTTATAACGTAACCACCCGTCCTGGTATTCACGGCACCACCCGTCATATGGTTTATAACGTAACCACCCGTTAAAATGTCCAAGTACCAATATAAAATCATAAAACATAAAACCAATATAAAGGAATGATAACATTTCCACATTTCAATCACAATATATCATAAATATATTGACATAATAGAATCCTTTTTCAAAACCATTTTCAATACCAAAATACATAAAAGAGTATATGGTATTTATTTTATTCTAAAAACATTACGGCTTGTTGAGAAAGCCAAAGATCAAATAATACTCGCGGCGGCGGAAAAAGGTCGTTGTCACCGCGTACGTTAAAAATAAACATTCCTTTTTGTCGTTTAGTAAAACTCTTCGTAGAAAAAGATTCCTTTTGTATAAAAGTAAAAGTCAAAGGAGTTTATACACCGTAAAAAGAAAGTTGTGTATAAAACGAAATATGCCTCAATGAAAAGAGATTGAGACGAAGTCCCTTACCTCGGGTCCGACTTGACTCGATCATTCTTTAACGTCCAGAATAATAAACTTGAGTTAATTTATACTTGATTAAGAACCTTTTTAAAGTTCATTATTCCTTTTATATCACTTATTTCCATGTTATAAACATTATGTAACCATTTAAGTTAATAATGTTTGTTTTGTCAATATTTGGTTCTTAAGTCGAAAGTTGACTTCTTACAATTACATGTTGTTCGTGTGGTCAAAAGTTATTTATATCCAGAATGAAATTCCTGATTTGGATATCATATATATCATATATATCCAGAATATACATGTATTTATAATATTACATAATCATTTAGAGGTAAGAAATGAAATGCACCATTCATGGAGACGGTAAGCCGTACGTACGCATGAACGCTACTTTCATTTCTTTGTCATATTAGTGGAATTAAAACTAAATGAAAGGTATGTATATTTTAATTCCAGAATTATATTCATCATTTAGATATATCATTAATTATATATATACATTATATACATGTAATTTTAATAGTACATTACATTTGGGGATAAAAAATGAAATGCACCGTTCATGGAGACGGTAAGCCGTACGTACGCATGAACGCTACTTTCATTTCTATCTCATACTTTAATGGAAAGAAATAATAATGATATAGAGGTATATTATAATTCCAGTATAACATCATATATAATAACTTTAAATCCATCCTTTACACGTCCCACATATGGCATTAACGGATCACATCACTTTTAGGGGGCGGTAGTCCGCACTTCCTTAAATGAAGATATCGTGTTTACCCATAATGGAAACCATAAAGGTATGCCAAAAATGAAAAATACAGAAGCTTAAAGAAAACATAAACATATTATATATCATATATAAAAATAGTGACATCATAATGGCCACCCTTGAAGGTGTTAAATGAGTATTGAACAATCATCGTTTCGGGAGGCAGAATTTCGCCATCCACGGAAATCGTATGTTCTTTAACCATTTGATGTAGTTGTGTGAGAGTATAGCTCAAATAAATATTATAACAACATCCTAGTATATTGAAGATACTGGTGTTGTTACAAAAGATGTAAATAAAAAGAGTTTAGAGGGTTGGAGAAGAAAAATAAAACAAATGAACAAGAGAGAATGAAGTACCTTTAAAAGTGTAACTCCCTTTTGATTTGAGCCTAAAGGCTTCCTTTGAAAGGATTCTGCCCAAATGGAATCCTCTAGGATGAGTATAGGGATGTGGATAGAGTAATTGGGCAGGGGTTGGCCAAGAAAAAGGCTTGAGAAGTGTGTGAAATGAGGTAGAGGTGGGGGCCTTTTATAAGAGGAGAGGAGAGGCACTTTTGGAAAGTAAAGAAATATTACTTTATTTGAAAATGTGTTTCGGTTTCAAAAGGTCCCAAATTGATATAATTCGTGGATAAGGTGATAAGGGTTCGAAATCCACTCATGCAATTGGTTTTGGACATGTGTAGTTCATAGATTTTATATTATCTTTACATTTTATTTAAACCGTCAAATAATGATGTCATCGCTGCATCATTATTATGTCATAAATAATTTAATTTATTTAAAGTCTAAAAATCATAAAAAAAAATACTATGATGTAGGAAATCTTTTTATCTTTTCAATGACTATTTATAATGAAAATTTGGACTTTTATAACCCCACTCAAAAATTATTTTAGTAAAACACTTTATGTTAGTGTCATTTTCACTTTAACATTAAATAAAAATATATTAATGTCATTTTCCAACTAAAGTGGCTCCATGGGGTCCCCAAGTTGTCCCATGGCTTGTCTTGGTCGGCCATGACTCACCCAATTGGTGTAGGACAAGTGTCATGGTGTTTTAACATTCTTATAATACCATTTTTACCTTAAACTACACTA
This sequence comes from Viscum album, assembly GCA_963277665.1. Lineage (NCBI taxonomy): Eukaryota > Viridiplantae > Streptophyta > Magnoliopsida > Santalales > Viscaceae > Viscum > Viscum album. The sequence goes on from OY728121.1 coordinate 1,127,100,094, forward strand.
ATTACCTCTAATCGCGATTAATGAAAAAAAATTACTATTCACCAAAAAATTATTTTAATCTCATTGAACCACATTTTTCTTCTTAATGACAACCATGTATATCGGATTTTCAAAATTCAATACACATTAGTGGTAAACTTTCTTTTAACTGAAAAATCAGTTTGCTTGATTACCACTTAGTGGTTTCACTATTCATCAAAAATTGAAGTTTTTCAGAAAACTACCAAAAATTCACCCTAAGCTATATTTGATATTCCGAATTCAAAAATGAAGTCAATTTTACAAAATTCAAAACATATAAGTCAAATTAATTAATTTAATAATTAATTCCCGCTGTCATGACAAATAGCGTGTTTTTGTGAAACAATAAGTATCAAAAGATTGACACCAGTTTAAGTCCAATTTCAAAGTGAAATTGATTCCAATGACCACCATTGGATTAACTGGTAAAAATATATTCTAATTTCACTTCAAAACCAATACAAAAGATAATCTAATCATATAGATAAATTAGATTAAAAAGAGGTTTTGAATTAAAATACAACATTTTACACTATTCATTAAAAAAAAGAACTTTATCAGAAAGGTACCAAAAATTTACACAAAGTAAATTTTGATGTCCCGATTCTAAAGAAGAGTTATATTTGGTCCAATAGAATTTATAAGATCGATCAAAACTATATTTAATGGCGGTTCTCCATCAAAAGGTGATAAGTGAACCTTTCGTGAAAATTAGGGTATAAATGCCTAAAATTGAACTCTTTTCGTATTTTAAGCCTTTATCTTTTATTGGGTAAATGCATAAACATTTAAAAACATATCTAATCATATTTTAGTTATTTCTATCCATTCCCGCCAGTACAACGGCTACTTGTTAACTAACATTTAAAATAATATTATTTTATTACTAGTGTGCAACGTAAGTTTTCAAAGAAACTCATCGTTGCGTACCGAGTATGCTATCAAACGTAGAAACCCCTTTTAATTAAAATTAATATTTAATTCGTAAATATTAATAAATATGAAAATTATTTATTCTTTATTTACCTGGGATGTTACATCCTTCCCCCCTTTTGGGAATAGCGTCCTCGCAATTTTATTCACTTATCAAAAAAAGTGGGGGTATTTATCCCTCATAGCATTTTTAGATTCCCATGTTGCCTCTTAAATCACATGGGTTTTCCACAAAACCTTTACCTGATGAATCACCTTATTCCGTAACACTTGCTCCCTGTGGTCAAGAATCTGGACCGGTTGTTCCTCATAAGATAGGTTCTCTTCCAACTGAACTACCTCTGGACTCAAAACATGAGATGGATCTGGCATATACTTTCTCAACATTGAAACATGAAAAACATTGTGTACCTGAGATAAACTCGGAGGTAAAGCCACTCGGTATGCAACTGATCCAACTCTTTCCAGAATTTCGTATGGTCCAACCAACCATGGACTCAGCTTTCCATTCTTACCAAATCTCATCACACTTTTCCAAGGAGAAACCTTGAGAAAAACATGATCACCTACCTCGAAAGATAGATCTTTCCTCCGGTTATCCGCATAACTCTTCTGCCTGCTCTGATCTGTTCTCATGTGCTTTTGAATCAACTGAACTTTTTTTTGCCATCTCTTCTACCAATTCTGGTCCCATCAACTTCCTTTCACCCACTTCATCCCAGAAAGCTGGAGTTCGACACCGCTTCCCATATAATGCCTGAAATGGTGCCATCTGTATACTGGAATGAAAACTGTTATTATAAGAAAACTCAACCAAAGAAAGATGTTGGTCCCAACTTCCCTGATAATCCATCGAACAAGCTCGTAGCATATCCTCCAAGGTCTGAATTGTTCGTTCTGACTGTCCATCTGATTGAGGATGAAAAGCTGTACTAAAATTTAATTCAGTACCCAACGACTTCTGAAGGCCTTTCCAAAATTTAAAAGTAAACCTGGGATCACGATCCGATACAATGGAGAGAGGAACTCCATGTAACCTGACTATCTCTTTAAGATACAGACGGGAAAGTTGATCAAGAGAGAAAGTATCTCGTATAGAAAGGAAATGAGCAGATTTGGTCAAGCGATCAATAATAACCCAGATTGCATTATTACCTCGAGATGTCATCGGTAATCCCACAACAAAGTCCATGGATATGTTTTCCCGTTTCCACTCTGGCACTGGTAAAGGCTGAAGCATCCCTTTCGGTAACTGCTGCTCTGCTTTAACCTGTTGACATGTCAAACACTTCACAGTAAAATCAGCAATGTCTCTTTTCATTCCATCCCACCAGTAATACTCCTGCAGACCTCTGTACATCTTAGTACTGCCAGGATGAAAAAAACAACTCATTCTTCAGCTGTGAATCACAAGGCACACATAACCTCTTCACAAACCTCAAAACACAAACACAAACTTATCCAAGAACTCATGGAAAATTTTATTCATAAGGTCCGTGAATACAGCAGGTGCATTGGTTAACCCAAAAGGCATAACTAAAAATTCATAATGGCCATATCTAGTACGGAACGCAGTCTTCGGAACGTCTGCTTCTTTTACTTTCAACTGATGGTACCCCGACCTCAAGTCAATCTTCGAAAAGTACTGAGCTCCCTGGAGCTGATACCACTTCATTCGATGGCCCAACATCTGCTGAAGTTGTTGAAAAGGATTTCGCCACCCCTTTCTGCTTGTAGTATGGCTGCATTCCCCCAGTTGAGTTCTTTGTTGGACACTCGTTTGCATAATGACCCATTTCATTACACTTAAAACATCTTACTGTTGGCTTTTCATTTCCTGGTTGATCATCTTCCTTACAGTTACGAGCAATATGACCAGACTTACCACACCGAAAGCACTTACCAGACTTGGATAAACATTCTCCAGGATGCATTTTACCACACTTCTCACAGGATGGATATTTGGTTTTCTTACCTCCTTGCTTCTTTGATGAATTCTTCCCCTTTGCCTGCCAACTAGACCTCTTATTCTGTTGTTTGTCATAGAACACCTGATCATTGGCAAACTCCATTTCCACCTTCTCCGCACATCGAACAAGTTTTTCATAACTTTTGAACTCACGAGAAGCTAAAGCCCTTCGATACTTTGGCTTTAACCCTGAGTAAAAACGGTTTATTTTACTATCAAGATCTCGTATGAAGTTTGGAGCATACCTTGCCAATCGAGTGAACTTTTCTTCATAAGCAGCCACTGAATCATCCTCCTGTCTCAATTCTAGGAACTGTTTTTCCATCCTAAGACGAACCACCTTAGGAAAATATTTCTCAAGAAACATACCTTTGAATTCGTCCCAGTGAAGATCCTCAATCTCATCACTATCCCTTATATTTTTCACCATCGACCACCACTGATCAGCTTCACCTTCAAAACGGTAAACAGCAAGACTGACCTTTTGATGTTCTGAACACCCCATGACATCAAAAATCTTCTCCAGTGCTTTAATCCACCCTTCAGCTTGCACAGGGTCAGATGATCCTCTGAATGATGGGGGATGTTGCCTCATGAAATGTCCCACCACTGACATGTTCCTCTGCGGTTGATCTGGCTGATCTCGTGCATGGATACCACCACCATTTATAGCCTGAGTCAATTGTGCCATCACTGCAACAAACTGTTCAGTTCCGATTCTGACCATCTCAGGTTGCTGATTTGGAAGGTTATCTTCCTCCTGATGTCGTCCCAACATAGCTGCTTTGTCTCCTCTGTGGAAAACCATTCTGAACATAGAAATATCTTAGGCGAAGCAACATGGTAATCCGTAAATGCTATATCATTTCAATCATATTATAATTTAACACTTTTCTAACTCCTAAAGTTGTCTAAACCGGCCTCTGATACCAACTATAAGGCCCCAGCCTTAAACCTTACTTAATATTGAATTAAATGAATAATTCACATTGAGGATCTTTTCAGGTTTAGAGTTTTAGAGAATTAGAACATAACTATTACATCTTAAAAGATTACAAAGTAGACACTTCTACTAAGTCTCCATAAAATAAAAACTCTAAAAAAGAAATATGTCTAGATTCCATGTTTTAGATAGCATGAAATTCCCTTGATCCCATCCTTGAGCTTATTCCACTTTAAGTCCTGTGAAAAACATTTCGAAAAACTTGGGGTGAGCATAAAAAGCTCAGTAAGGGATACAAAAAGAATGAAAACTGTTAGTTTTTCAAACATCAAGTAAACCATGTATACTATATCAAAGTAATACCTTCACCTTCATGAAGTAGTAAAAAGAAAATCTTCACTAAATAAAGTATCATTACTTACCTTTTTGTAACCAAAAGATTACCATAAAACCCATATAAAGAACACATAGAATATATAAAGGTAACTTGGGACATAAACATACTTAAGTGGAATAACCATACGGTTGACTTCCACACATATCACTTAATGGAATAGCCATACAGCCAATTTCCATACATACTTAATGGAATAGCCATACGGCCGACATCCATACCCAATGCATTGGAGGTTATAACGTAACCACCCGTCCTGGTATTCACGGCACCACCCATCATATGGTTTATAACGTAACCACCCATTAAAATGTCCAAGTACCAATATAAAATCATAAAACATAAAACCAATATAAAGGAATGATAACATTTCCACATTTCAATCACAATATATCATAAATATATTGACATAATAGAATACTTTTTCAAAACCATTTTCAATACCAAAATACATAAAAGAGTATATGGTATTTATTTTATTCTAAAAACATTACGGCTTGTTGAGAAAGCCAAAGATCAAATAATACTCGCGGCGGCGAAAAAAGGTCATTGTCACCGCATACGTTAAAAATAAACATTCCTTTTTGTCGTTTAGTAAAACACTTCGTAGAAAAAGATTCCTTTTGTATAAAAGTAAAAGTCAAAGGAGTTTATACACCGTAAAAAGAAAGTTGTGTATAAAACGAAATATGCTTCAATGAAAAGAGATTGAGACGAAGTCCCTTACCTCGGGTCCGACTTGACTCGATCGTTCTTTAACGTCCTGAATAATAAACTTGAGTTAATTTAAACTTGATTAAGAACCTTTTTAAAGTTCATTATTCCTTTTATATCACTTATTTCCATGTTATAAACATTATGTAACCATTTAAGTTAATAATGTTTGTTTTGTCAATATTTGGTTCTTAAGTCGAAAGTTGACTTCTTACAATTACATGTTGTTCGTGTGGTCAAAAGTTCTTTATATCCAGAATGAAATTCCTGATTTGGATATCATATATATCATATATATCCAGCATATACATGTATTTATAATATTACATAATCATTTAGAGGTAATAAATGAAATGCACCGTTCATGGAGACGGTAAGCCGTACGTACACATGAACGCTACTTTCATTTCTTTGTCATATTAGTGGAATTAAAACTAAATGAAAGGTATGTATATTTTAATTCCAGAATTATATTCATCATTTAGATATATCATTAATTATATATATACATTATATACATGTAATTTTAATAGTACATTACATTTGGGGATAAGAAATGAAATGCACCGTTCATGGAGACGGTAAGCCGTACGTACGCATGAACGCTACTTTCATTTCTATCTCATACTTTAATGGAAAGAAATAATAATGATATAGAGGTATATTATAATTCCAGTATAACATCATATATAATAACTTTAAATCCATCCTTTACACGTCCCACATATTGCATTAACGGATCACATCACTTTTAGGGGGCGGTAGTCCGCACTTCCTTAAATGAAGATATCGTGTTTACCCATAATGGAAACCATAAAGGTATGCCAAAAATGAAAAATACAGAAGCTTAAATAAAACATAAACATATTATATATCATATATAAAAATAGTGACATCATAATGGCCACCCTTGAAGGTGTTAAATGAGTATTGAACAATCATCGTTTCAGGAGGCAGAATTTCGCCATCCATGGAAACCGTATGTTCTTTAACCATTTGATGTAGTTGTGTGAGAGTGTAGCTCAAATAAATATTATAACAACATCCTAGTATATTGAAGATACTGGTGTTGTTACAAAAGATGTAAATAAAAAGAGTTTAGAGGGTTGGAGAAGCAAAATAAAACAAATGAACAAGAGAGAATGAATTACCTTTAAAAGTGTAACTCCCTTTTGATTTGAGCCTAAAGGCTTCCTTTGAAAGGATTCTGCCCAAAGGGAATCCTCTAGGATGAGGAGAGGGATGTGGAGAGAGTAATTGGGCAGGGGTTGGCCGAGCCAAAGGCTTGAGAAGTGTGTGAAATGAGGTAGAGGTGGGGGCCTTTTATAAGAGGAGAGGAGGGTCACTTTTGGAATGTAAAGAAATATTACTTTATTTGAAAATGTGTTTCTGTTTTAAAAGGTCCCACATTGATATAATTCGTGGATAAGGTGATAAGGGTTCGAAATCCACTCATACAATTGGTTTTGGACATGTGTAGTTCATAGATTTTATATTATATTTACATTTTATTTAAATCATCAAATAATGATGTCATCGCTGCATCATTATTATGTCATAAATAATTTAATTTATTTAATGTATAAAAATCATAAAAAAAATACTATGATGTAGGAAATCTTTTTAGCTTTCCAATTATTATTTATAATCAGAATTTGGACTTTTATAACCCCACTCATAAATTATTTTAGTAAAACAATTTATGTTAGTGTCATTTTCACTTTAACATTAAATAAAAATATATTAATGTCATTTTCCAACTAAAGTGGCTCCATGGGGTCCCCAAGTTGGCCCATGGCTTTTCTTGGTCGGCCATGAATCACCAAATAGGTGTATGACAAGTGTCATGGTGTTTTCACATTCTTATAATACCATTTTTACCTTAAACTACACTAATTACCTCTAATCGCGATTAATGAAAAAAATTACTATTCACCAAAAAATTATTTTAATCTCATTGAACCACATTTTTCTTCTTAATTACAACCATGTATGTCGGATTTTAAAAATTCAATACACATTAGTGGTAAACTTTCATTTAACTGAAAAATCAGTTTGCTTGATTACCACTTAGTGGTTTCACTATTCATCAAAAATTGAAGTTTTTCAGAAAATTACCAAAAATTCACCCTAAGCTATATTTGATATTCCGAATTCAAAAATGAAGTCCATTTTAAAAAATTCAAAACATATAAGTCAAATTAATTAATTTAATAATTAATTCCCGCTGTCATGACAAATAGCGTGTTTTTGTGAAACAATAAGTATCAAAAGATTGACACCAGTTTAAGTCCAATTTCAAAGTGAAATTGATTCCAATGACCACCATTGGATTAACTGGTAAAAATATATTCTAATTTCACTTCAAAACCAATTCAAAAGATAATCTAATCATATAGATAAATTAGATTAAAAAGAGGTTTTGAATTAAAATACAACATTTTACACTATTCATTAAAAAAAAGAACTTTATCAGAAAGGTACCAAAAATTTACACAAAGTAAATTTTGATGTCCCGATTCTAAAGAAGAGTTATATTTGGTCCAATAGAATTTATAAGATTGATAAAAACTATATTTAATGGCGGTTCTCCGTCAAAAGGTGATAAGTGAACCTTTCGTGAAAATTAGGGTATAAATGCCTAAAATTGAACTCTTTCCGTATTTTAAGCCTTTATCTTTTATTGGGTAAATGTATAAACATTTAAAAACATATCTAATAATATTTTAGTTATTTCTATCCATTCCCGCCAGTACAAAGGCTACTTGTTAACTAACATTTAAAATAATATTATTTTATTACTAGTGTGCAACGTAAGTTTTCAAAGAAACTCATCGTTGCGTACCGAGTACGCTATCAAACGTAGAAACCCCTTTTAATTAAAATTAATATTTAATTCATAAATATTAATAAATATGAAAATTCTTTATTCCTTATTTACCTGGGATGTTACAAACGAGATAAACTAAAATTCAATAATGGATTCCATGTATCAAATTGCAAAGGGGCTTATTAATTGAATACTACGGTGGGTATTCAAATTAAATGATACACGGATGGTACAAGTATGGTACCAATAAGGCTCGATTGGTTATTCCAAGTCGGTAGGCCTAAATCTATTATAATTTTACTTGTCATAGCTAAACTTCTAAGATCTTTTTATTGGTCATTGGATGTCAAGATCATTTTTTGTGGAAGGTGTCTATACGATGCAAACAGAAAGAGATGATGACATCAAATGATTCCAATAAGGGTTAAAAGTATCTGAGATCCAATTCTGGATTAAAGTAAGAAACAAGATCTCAGATCATTCATTATAAATGAATCTTTGCCTTGTGTCTACCAATGGTTAGTGGGAGCGCCAATGTTTTACAAGTGAAATATGTTTGGAAACATATGGAAAATAGATTTTGATCTTACAGTTGGATAAGATCAGGATAAAAGTAATTCTCTAATGATTGACTTCAAGTAGCAACATATGTTGTAGGGAACATGATCCACTAAGGTAGATCCAAAGGTTGCTCGGTCCTAGTCAATTGTACATAGAGTGACATTGTATTGAAAAATACAAGTTAAAACAATTCAAGTTCAGGATTGTTGGCATTGTCACATGGCTTAATCTCTTCAAGTTAATATGTTCATAACATAGGAAGAGATTAATGTTGTGAATTGATACCATATGGTTTAGCGATGGATCAATCAAATATTCCATATTTTTTACAATAATTGATACTGCCAGGATATAATTTATTATAGGCAGATATCAATTATTTCTAGGAGCACTGAAAGTGATGCAGTCAGAACTATCATCTTGTACTTTGGTAAGTAAAAATGATATGTACCTAGAATATGGAGAGGAAGGTATACTAGTTATGGTGGGACACAAACTAGTAGTCTTTAGATCAATTTGATCTAGTATCGTAGTTAGGTAAAGGAGATGAGCGAGTCAAGCTCATAAAAGCTAGAGGCAGTCATACCTACAAATACCAAGTACGTTGTAGCTTCTAAGGCAGCTAAGAACCAGTTATAAATTGCAACGATTTGTTCCAATTCTTGGATTCTCACCTAGTGAGAAAAGTATTATCATAATGAGAATTATGATATTCTTACTAGCCAAGTAGTCAAGCTATGACAATGAACAAAGTGATATACTTGGGGATACCCTATCTTGAGAAGTTCTACTCAAGCATATGAGGTTGCATATAGCAGATATGCCACACGGCGAAAACGTGGCAGGCCCAATAGTTAAATCTATTACCCAGTAGAAGCATGGTATTTATCATGTGAGTATCTAACAAGTTTAGTTAGCAAGTTGTCTCTAGTGCAAGTGGGAGTGTTGAAATAGTGGGTGCCCTAGACCCAACTATGTAGTACTTTTCATTACTGTATCATGTGTACAGGTAGATATGAATGATGATATCTTACCATTATAGTTCAGACTATTCTGCATCCACTATAATAATGGTAATTTCCAAAGGTTAATTGTCATGTCAAGAGGTTATAGAAGATCCCAGGCTATAATGAGAACCTCGAGATACAATGAAATTGATCTTAAATATATGTTATATAGTCAAGATACATCTTACTGATAGGACATAGTAGATGTCTGACTATCAGGTTCTAGGGGCTCATAAGCATTGAGACTTCTTATCATGAAGTCCGCACATGGTGATCTCTAGTAGTGAGATCGTGAGGACAGTCCCGTCAATAGGAACACCACATGTTTTGGGTGTCATTGGTTGTTCCTATCTACGGACATGTGTATTGGTCTCCTAACATGAGACCATTACCAATGTATATCATTTAATTACGTACTTTTATGAAATGTGAAAACCATGACAGTAATTTCGTGGCAATGTATTTTGTTTTGGGTGCGTCATTGGTGATATGACGTTGGTTGAATTTTCAAGAAAATATTTGTCGCTTCCAAGTTTATAAATTTGTATATCTCAAGCCTGGTTGATCAAGATGGTGTCGGCTTCATAATTCTTTGGCAAAAGCAGTATAAAGGAAAATCCATCTGGATAGATCAACAAATAATAAAGCAAGATAAGGATGATGATGCAACAATGTGTCTTGCTTTATGAGATATTTAATGACAAAGAGACTATAGTACACAGTCTGTGTTCGTAGGATGGTAGTCGTTTCTATGACTATCCTTATATCTTTAGGGGTCATGATGGGTTGCTAGACCCCGCTCTTGGTCTGTGGATTTTATTCACTACTATTGAGATAAGGGCCTAGTGGGTCACACACAACAACGTATTCAAGAATACGCACCTATTCAGTGGAATAGGAATATTGGACATGGTGGGCCCCACCACTGGGGTTTGAGTGTTGTCCAAAGTTCTGACCACCTAAAGAATTATATAAATTCTTTAAAATTCAAGTTATGAATATTTGTGATTATTTAATGTATTTATGAGTCTAGAAAGTACGAGAAAATATTAATCGAAGGAATATTATTTTAATATTCCAAGTTCGTTTAATATTAAGCGGGATAGCGAGTCGAGTTAAATGACTCGGGTTTTATCACGTAATATATTTTATATATATTATAAGTATGTGATAAAATAAATAAATAATATTGACGCAGTTTTACACCGTCATAGTTATTTATTTAGTGGACGTGGAATTATCGGGGGTCGGGGAAGCCAACCGGGTAATTTCTACAATCTGCTATAAATAGAGGAGAGGGGCCCAAGTGCAACTACTATTCATGTCATTTTGTCTAGAGCTCATATCTCCTCCCACTCTCTAGAGAGATAAGATGTTGATCCATGATCAGATCGAGTTTCTTCTCATGCATCGTAAGACCGATGATGCAGTGATCGTCAGGATGTCGAATATATCATCGGATCACCGCACTAGAACCCAGAGTTTGACGATCGGTGTTATAATGGATTTTTGAAGCGTGTGTGGACAATCTAGAGGGATCCTGCTATAGATCCTCCGTGCAATGATCACCGGTGAAAAGTTTTAGTCGACAACGACTTCAGATCTGAAATGGGTAAGTTTTCTATTTCTGTTTGTGCTCTTAATAATTTACGTGAGATCATCGGGCCTCTCTGGGGCTCGGATCGTCGGTGACGACAAGTTTCATCGTACCACCGATGAAAAATTTAAATTCCCTGGCCCACTGACTTCCGCTGTTGGCCCTAGAAACCTAACAGGTAATTTATTTAAGAGGGATAAGAACACCCTAATAGCATCACCAAGATAAATGGGTTGAAATAGGGTGTTCGAGTGATGATAGATGTAGTTGATTGTAACACTAGGTTAATATATCTTTCATGTTATTTTATTTCATACTCTATCTCCCCCATGTTAATTAGGGTGAATAAAACCTAGTTGAATTTAGGAGGCTATTTTCCATAATATCCTTGTGGTGTGGATGAGTGGATGACTACCCCCATATTCCATGTTCTATTATCTCCATAGTATTATGTACCATTATTCACAGTGATTATTTTTCCCCATATATGAATATAGAGGGTTGGAATGACTTTTGGTAATTTCATACATCTGTATATCCCTATATATTATCCAATGTATTGTTATATGTATGAAATGTATAGGTTTTATAGGATTGAGGTACCTTACTTAGTGTATGGGATGTGATTGTTTGGATTATAATGCTTGATGTATGACACATATCATACAAGCTGTGGTGTCTCCTGAAAATTACATGGTTACTATATGGAGATGTGATATGGGATAATTGTAAAATGTGATACATGTGACAAATTTTGTGATACGTAGACTAGGTGTATAGGGGTTGGATTAATTTTATATAGATATGGATTAGGAGTTATGATGTTGGGGTAGAAAAGAAAACCATTGTGGAAGTGGTTGTGGAGAACCCTTGTTTGTTGATTACTATAATATAGGATATATTATATGCAATTATTGGTGAGAGATATACATGGTGAGGCTAGGAACATAGTATACATATATAGGTGGAAACTTAGTTTCACATTCTAGTCATTGATATTTTGTATGATTTCATTATTTTTTTCATGAGAATATTAAAGGAGGTCTGTCTTGAGTATACTATTATACTCACCAGAAATATTTTTAATTTTTTTAGTTGATCTGGAGAAGGTCAGATACAGGGATGTATATTAATATCTCATGGTTTTTAGGAGGTTTCTAGGCAATGTGGTTGGTTCTGAGTATAGCTTTTGGTACTTCCAGTTCCTTTTCAATTGTATTAGTTTTGTATGATATTACATATCTGCATTTGGGAATTATTTTATCTATAAGAGATCAAGATGATTGGTTTATATATCTAATCTCTATCTTTTTCATGTTCTGTTAGAGGTTAATGGTTCTATTATTATGTTCATTATACCCTTGGTTCTAGTATCCATCTCTGAGCCTATATGAGGTAGGACACGAGTGTCATTATCTATCTTCCTTCATTTCCAGCACAGAAGGGGTACCTTTGGGGCTAGAGTGTTGTGAAAATTTTGATCCTCTAATATATTTTAAAAATTAGGTCATTTTTATTGAAGTGAATAAGCTCCAAAATGATGGATTAATAGAAAATAAATAATTATCCAAAATAGTGGGAAAAAATCTAAATGATATTTTGACTAGAATAATTAATAAAGGGACTTATACTTAATAAAATTATCATAAATTTCTTATCATTGATGAATAATCCTTATCATTAATCCATAATCCATATCATTAGTTGTAATGATTTTTTATCCTTATACCTTCTATTAATATATCATTATAATATATTTTTTGAAAATTTTAAAAACATATATTTTTTAATACAAAAACTAACAGTTATTTGTTTTTTAACATAAAAATTTTATTTATTCCATCCACTATACATCCAATTTTTTTTTAATATTATATTAACATAGTTTTTAAAAGTATCTCCCAATACTTTTTTTTATTCTTTCAGATAAAATAGATATTGAATAAAATTTTAGGTATTAATTTATTATTTTTCTTATTTTTATTATACATATAGTAAAATAAGAACAAAAATTATTATCATATAACAATCAAACTTCCCAAAAAACCATTATATTTTCCATTATATTTAAAATAATATTTAAAAGATTTGTTTAAAATATTTACATTCTATTTCAAATTAAAAACAATCTGAAGTACAATTTTGATGACTTTTTATATTTTTTAGTATTAAAATTTATTTCATTTGGATTTTTCTTCATTGTTTGGTGTTTATATTTCTTTAATAGATAAATATTATTTTTCTAGGTTTTAATTTATCATTTTTTATTAAAATTAATTCATGTAATTTTCTTTATATTATTGATGAGATTAATTAACTATCTGCGTGTTTTGCACATTGTGGTTTTTATTTTTTTCAGGAGAGATATAGATCATTTTTTGAATTAAGTTCTATACTTTTATGGACTTGATAATGTGTTGGTTGATTTTTTACCTAAATTATTTCAATATTTTTTTGAAGGAAGTTTTCCAATCTAGTTAATTTTTTTTATTTCATCAATATTTACCAAAAAATATTTTCCCTATTTTTTTAGAATGAAAAATATATTTCATAAAAACTTTATATTGTGATAAGATTTTGTTATTTTTCAAAATTTGAAATTTCTCAATAAAAAATATTGTTTTTGTCCACTACACTATCCATTAAACAAATATGCTTCTTAATAATTATATAATACAAAAAATTTGAAAATATTTTTCTAGAGGCATATATAATTCGTCAATTAAACATTATAAAAAATACCAAACCAATCAGTAAAATCAATCTCATGGATCATAATGTTTATTACACAAAAAATAATAAATCTTCTTGGGTGAAAAAATATCATGTACAAAAATATCAACATTATATTATATAATTATTTTCATATATATATTTAAAAAGAAATAAAAATAAAAATATCATATAGAGGGAAAATAATATTAAAGTACCACCTAAACAAATGAATTCTATAAAATGAAATTTAATTTTAGTAATAATAACTACTCAAATTTTGAAAGTAAATAATTTTAAATAAATTAAATTTAAAATCTGTTAGTTAATCTGAACTTAAAGTCACTTAAGTAATTTAAATTTATTACTAGATAAAATAATACAATTAAATATATTAATATATAATTATATTATTAATTAATTTAAATTTAACTATAAATATTTATAACCTTTTCATGTAATTATTATATTATTTACAAATATATCATTATATTTTCAAATGAAATTTTATTTATTGGAAAAACTAATTTAATTTAGTTGATTGATAACATTATGGACAGTACATGATATTAATTTCAAATACAAGTCCTTAACACTATTTGATTTCAAGAAATAAAAAATTAAGAAGCTTAAATGATGTAATTTTATAAATTTAGTGTCCTTTACCAGAATTAATGTTATAATCATAAATTTTCCAAAAAAATTTCAAATCAAAGGCCCTTGTGTAGGATTAATTTATTCATACAATCCATTGTTTTATTTTTTCAGAATTTCAAGACTTGAACTCGCTTTTCCTTATGAATTAGAATATAATATTCCCCTCTTTTAATGAGGGAAAACCCAAAATTTTAATTAAGTTAAAAAATATATTTCTGAAACAAAAAACATATTATTAACAAATATCAACTATTTAATATAGAATATGTTTTGCACAAATTTTTTCATACACCGCAAATATATTTATATATATTTACCTCCAAATATTTTTACATAAAATTGAAATAAAATGAATGTAAAAATGAAAAAAAAGATTTTTCTTGGATATTGGGTTAACCAATATATATCAAGACCATTCAACATAAATATATTTCCCCTTTCATTATACTTAATTTTAATCCATATAAAATGTGACATATTATTTATTGTTAACATGTTTTTCACAACTATAGTGATGTATTCTATAGGCATATGGAATCGTGACCCTTTATGACCCGTTATAGTAAAAAAATCATTCTCATGTGTGGATTATTTTATTATTTCCTAAAATATTTTTTAGGGGAAAAAAATTGGCACTCTCATTAAAGGAACAACAAAATTTCTCTATTGGATATAACATCCCAATACATTAAATAAGTTTTCCATGATTGAGTAACAAATTTAATTCTAAATGAGGTCTTGAAATTTAATAAAATTTAAACAATTGATAAATTTTTTAATGTAATTTCAATTAAGAATCTAAAATCAACGAAATCATAGGGACTAAAAATAATTTCTGCACATGGATTCCATTTTAAATCCCATGGTTTTAATCCCTTCCTTATAATTATAGAACTCTATGGAAACTCTTCTAGTCATAGGTTCTTCATATATGAACATTACTTCATTATCATTATCTAGAATAAATCCATATATCTTGGGATATAAATGAATACCATCGAAGCATCGAGGTTCATATGTATCTTTACTCATTTCTTCCTCCACAACTTGTGGTGGGTTATTTTCTACCCTAAAAACTCTTAAAATACATAATGAGACATTTCATTGTCTGTATCTCATATAGTGTATTTATAGTTTCTTTAAATGGAATTCGATTTAATAAAGATGAAAAATATTTAGTTCCTAACCCCAGAATGTAATAAGAAGGTAACACTAATTCTTTATTGATCATACTATGCTAAAAATTGTATGATTCATCCTCTTAGAAACAATTTTTCACTATGGTGTTCCAAGAGGATTAATTTTTAGAAAAATTACACAATATCATAGATGCTCAGTGAATTCTTTGGTCAATTATTCACCACCCCAATTTGATCAGAGGATCCTAATAATTTTTCCCTATTGATGTTCTGCCTCATTGTAAAACTCTTTAAAATTATCAAATATTTCATATTTGTGTCTCATTAGATAAAAAAATATATCGATTAAAATCAGTAGTAATAGTAAAAAATTATATAAAACAATAAATTTCTTGAGTACTCATTCATTTATAAACGTCACTATATATGAGATCCAATAGTACATCAGCCCCTTCAACATTTCAATATAAAGGTACTTTGTTCATAATTCCTAGTAGAAAAGATTAAAAATTATAAAATTATTCAGAATTTAATGGTTCCAATAATCCTTCAATATAGATTCAATAAGTTTATTTATTATTTATGTATATATGGTGAAAATTCCAAAAATAGGTGGGATTAGAACCAACCATGACCATATTTTGTTGAATTTTTTAAATATGATTATCAATATGCAGAATATATAATCCATTTATCATATTCCAAATTCCATAAAAATTTCATTCATTTATATATAGAAAAAGGTTTTTATTAACATTGAATGAAAATAATTTATTGTATAACTAAGTAATTAAAATAAATATGTTTGTTATGGTGAGAAAATAAGAAAAATTCTGTAATTATAGAAAAAATCCATTTGGTAATGTGAGAACATTAGTGACAAATTATGCATAAAATCTTGCTCCATTATGGAAATGAACGCCCATATGACCCCTTATCAATTCCCTAAGATTTTTGAGTTCTTTTTTTGTTATGAAACATATGTGATTCACACATTGTATCAAATTATAAAGAGTTAGAGTGTGTAATTTTTCTCTATAACATTCACATTGTGATACTCTGAATGCTTTTCTTTGAGAACATTTCTCAAACTTAGAGTGAAAATTTGAATAGTATTATTGGCTATACATATAATTTATGTAAAAATGTTCATCATGAAGGAAGTATTTATCTATAATGAGTGAGTTCCATGTTTTATATCATTTAATGAAATACTTTTAATGAATTTAATCCCAATAAAATGATTCCCCTTTGTATAATATTTATGTAGTGATCCATGATAGAGATTTGATTTAGCAATAAACGTAATTTAGCAAGAAAATCATCACATATTAATTTATGTAAAAAATAATACCAATCACATAACTTGTGATTCTTGAAAATTTTAGTGGGAAACACTTTTTTTATATCAACAATATAGATAATAAACTTAACTATATTCCTCTAGTACACAAACCATTAGGGTTTCCCAACTACGGTTCACTGAAATATAAAAATAGGATGTGGTTACCTAACACTTAGGATTAACCACCCCAACCATGCCTTAATTAAGATAATCCTTGACCTCCCGACTTTGGTGTTAACCGACCAAGTCGAATGATCACGTTTTTCAAACATGATTTCATTAGAAGGAGACAAACAATTAATATTTGAGAGATTTTGTTTTAAAAGACTCACCAATTTAACATACATAACATGCATATAAAATCCAATTCATCTAATTTAATATTTATAATATCATGTTTTTTATTCGTTTTTGTTTACATTATTTTACCAATTTAGTTTTTTAATAAATATTTGATTGAGAAAATTAATTCTTTCACACCATATTATTATTTAACTCTTTGCAAAACTCACATGTCTATGTTACTCACCCAAAAATAACATCCAAAAAATTTATGCATATCCAAATGCATCTCAGGGATAATTTATAGGAACACATCAATACTAATATATGAGTGATATTTATCTAACCCATCAACTTTATAGAACAAGACACAAACCACTTAGATAGTGGGTAGTCTAACCCCAAATCCCTTTTCCCATGGATACGTTACATAGGATAAAATTCAATTCACGATCTCTCTCAAATTGAATATGCACAAAATAAATTCAACAAGTATTCTTAATATAATAAAATAAATAAAAAACATGGTTAAGGTAGATGAAATATAAATATTTTGATATCATAAATTTCATATAATGTTGACCAATATCTCCTAGAATAAGTTTTTCAAATTATTTTCATATACACAATATTTATATTCAATAAAAACTTTATAAACAAGAATATAACTAAAAATAAACTTTTAAATAAAAAATTATTTATTTTTCAAAACACATGGAACTTAATTATAAACTTTTCATATTTTATTTAGATATAAAATATCCCATTTTATGATTCATTTCAGTTATAATTTATAAACAATAAGTAAAAATATCAAATATAAAAACTTTTAATTTTTTTTGGCATGTTCTATTTGATGGCTAATGATATTATTATCCGTCATAAAATATGAATGATACATAGGATATAAATAGTCCGTGAACCAATAATATTCTATGATATAACATCAAATTTATTGTATAATTGAATCATTGAATAAGATTGGATCTATCTTAAAGCTCCTATTATATATAATGATAGAGATGATATCATATTTATTTCTTGATCCCCTGTTTCCATGAAAACCCAAGATTGAATCATATTTTATAATATAATATGTCATATGATATGGCATAATTGAAATCCTCAAGGTTATTTTATATCATACAATGAAATATTATTCAGTTATTTGTTACAACTAAAAAATAGAAAAAATATAACATAAAATATTTTATGATAAAGACAAAATGGTTTATGATATTAATTTCATTTAAAAACAAGTACATTCACATATAGAATCCTTTGAGAACCTAGATTTGATACCATTGATCAATTTTAGAGGATCATCATATCATCTTAGGTAGTAATAAAACCATAAATTTCTAGATATATATTCAAATAATTAACATTCATGGAAAATGAAGAACACAAAATACCAATATAAAAGATGTATTATCCACCATATTCTTAACCGATAGAGAATTTTTGATGATTTTCATCAAATAAACAAAATGGATTCCTAACTCTGAGGGGTTACACCACCCTTGGATCAAATATAAAATCATGAGGATTTCAAAATACTGAAGGGGTGTTACGGCCTTCACTATGAACCATACCATGTTTTATGAGGAAGATAACTTTATCCAACTTTTCATGCCACGAGTGACACCAATAGGAGGGAAAACTACCCTTATATATGCATCATTGATACTCTTCATTAAATTAAGATCATTTTACTTGTTGATCATATTGGGTGTCATATCCTGGAACCCATACATTACTAATCATTGGATTGTTATTCATTGAAAAAAGCAATAAAGTTATTTCATGTTGTAAGATCCTTGATTTTTCTTGAGGTAAAAATCTTATTTTTTAGTTAAATGTGTTTAATTTAAATTATGGATTAGACCCTAGGCCAGGCCGTGGTTCGGTTGGGTTGTTTTTGGGAAAGAAAGGGGAAAATAGGCTGAAATTTGGCCATAGGCCAGGTACATGTTGTGTACTTGGCCATCACAACATGTAGCCAGTCTGGCTCAGAAAAAGATAAATTGGAGTAACTGCAGTGTACTAGAGGTACACGCCACGTACATTCCCAGCATGGTTTTTTTAATATAAGAGGCAGTAGCTTAACTTTTTGACGTAAAAATCTTCTTCTTTCATTTTTGAATAAAAACCCCTCTATTATAGTTTTTCAAGTATAGAAGTAGTATGGACTCCGATTCAAGCATCATCATTCATGTTGGAACTGTATCAGTAATTACTCAATTCATTTTTAGTCGTTATTTATTCTTCAAAACAACGACTATGCTATTTGTATTTAGGCTCATATTCTACAATTTTCTGTTCTTCATCCATTCTTCAGATTTCTTCCAAACCGGGATGAAAAAAGACATGATATTGGATGAACTATATATACTGAGGCGATGTATGTGGTCTACACATTTGTTCAAATTTACTTGGTGTTTTTTGGGCATTCAGACGATATTACACTCGTCAAACTTTCAGGCAAGGTCTCATTTTTGAGCTAGTAGATTTTAGTAGCTGTTGCTGGACTAAGTGAGGTTAAATGTGGGTTCCATTTTGGTGCATTGTCACCCTTTTCTACATTCAAGGTCAACTATGGGGAGTTCCTTTAGGGTTTAACCCATTTATGCCTCCTTAAACCACCCAAGTGATGTGTTCTTGTGATTGCCTAGTTAGAGGATGCCCTTATATGACATTATAGCTTGAGTAGCTAGTTCAGGAGATGTACTTCCTCCTTGCATATTGAATATCATGTTACGCATCATCTATTTTGATAGATTTTTTTAAATGGAATGTGTTTATATGAGTGAATATACCTATATGTAAATGACTAATGGAATGTTAAATGATTAATATAGGAGGGTAGACCCATATTCTTTTGGTAAACGTTTTTCATGACTATGTATAATCATAGCTTGTTCTTGTTGATGTGAGTGGGTATACTCACCATCTTATTAATACCAATTTTGAATGCTTTAATGTTTGAATTAATGGTTTTATTGATTCCATGGACCGCTCTCCATGTATCTGGAAAGCGGTAGTGGATGCCTTGGGTTGACTCTACCACTTGGGTCATGATTCTATGGGATGCCTTGAGCCTTACTACCCTGTGGATCCAGCTTGCTTGGTATCATGTAGGACTTGCTATTTACTTGATCCTAGGACCCCCAAAAATGAATAATTGAGTTTTAACCAAGGATACCCATGGGACTCGATGGGATTCCATGGACATTATACTTGGATTCAGAATTCCGTGGTCTATATATTTATTACTTGGATGCCTCGGTCTACTGAAACGTTGGATATGGACCTAGGGGTCTACACTTAACTTTATGGCATGGCCATGGGATACATGACTACTCTATGCAGCGTGGATGTGGTTATATGATACAAATGGATGTATGGCGTGGCTTTGTGACTTTCTTGTTTACTTGGCTATAAATTCCATGTTAGGAGCTGAATCTATTTTGTAAGTAGCCTTGAGGGCTATTTAGTTTTAATTTTTATAGTAGAATTATGCCACAAGCATATGCACTTACTTACCAGTTGTTTACACTTGCTAGCACTTTTAGATTTTCTGTGAGAACTATATAGAACTTGGTGGTTACCTACGGGGATGTTTATCTCACACCCTATTTGGGACTCTTTGGGGACCCAAAAAGATTATATTATTGCAAGTGATGCCATGGGAAAGCACCCTAATATAGGTTGTTGACTATGGATTCTGAGCAGGGGAGCATAACACCAAGATGAGGCTTGCGATGCTAGGATAAATTTCTGGTCTTTTGTTCCTTTTTGGGATAATTGTATTTTATCTCATTGACACTTACTATACTGCCTGCTTTCTAGACACATTTACCGTCTGCATAATTTTTTATATGAGATCCTTCTGGTTATTGATATGTATAGCTTTCTTGTCTTAATTTCAATAGTCTTCTGTTTATTTCTCTTCTTCTATTGTATGTATTTGAATTCTTCTGTGATACTCTGGTAATGAGGGAATAGTCTCCCCTCTGACTCACCTAAGACCTCGCTACTAGTCGTCAACCTCTAGCATTTGAGAAGATTCACTTGAGGCCTTATGCCCAATTGGGCTTGGGCTACATTTCAGCTGGCATCCGGGTCCGGGAAATTACAAAGTGGTATCAGAGGAATTTTTATTTTTTGGTTTGACTTACTACTTGGCAATAATAGAAAAGGATAGGAAGGAAATGGAATCTGGTAATAAACTGTGCCTAAGAGTAGCTACCCCACATATTGGGAAAAGTAAAATTTACTCAAATGAGTGTTGATTTTCTGGATTTTGACAATTACAGTTGATTTGATTTCACCACTGGGTGATGTACTTGATTTCTACTATTACTATTGATGCAATTTTTGGGATATATTTAAGTTGCAACCTGATGAGATAAGGGTGTGCCATCTCTTGCATCATATAGACACTTGTTATAATCACATTCCATGCATTATACTATTCCATCTTGGATGCATTAGATATTTCATGTTGTTGTGATATTTGATGCAATAGTTGTGCCTGTTGTTGTCTTAGTTTGGTGAAGTATACAAAGGTGTGATGTCATCTTTCAATCCATAAAGAGTATGGGCCCTTATGAATTGGGAAATGATGCACCAGTAAAATTTAAATGATTAAATGAACTTTCTACATGTATGGTTTGAATGGGAACCGTTTTTTTGTTTCATGAGGTGTTATGGGCACTCATGGATTTGGAAATTGGTAAACCCTTGGTAAAATTTCCTAAATAACTGAATGTGAAATAAAAATGGAAACTTTAATAGTGAATAGAGACTTTACCTAGACCCAACCTTTGAGTGGGTGAGAGGAATAATATCTGGTGGTTCGATGGATGTTCTTTATACAGTCCTGGATTTAGGAGCATGATTTAGGTTTGACTTGGTTTCTATGAGGTTTTTGACTTGTCCTATTCTTGTGAGCTCTATTCCTTGATGTTGTTCTTTCCTGAGGCATGCGTTTGGAATTATAGGGACATGCCACCATAAAAACCTCTAGTGGTACACCATGATGGAGGAGATGACCATACCTCTGCGATGGTGGAACATGGGCTACAACTTGATACTCATATAGTGCGAACTACAACAAATGAGGTTATTCTGGAAACAAGTGATGAGGCACAATTCGTGAGGGTTTCTTTCGCTATATGCATACTTTACAGGGTGCATCGTAGCCAACCTTTACTATCGATGAGCTGAAATGGGTGTTCTAGTAGAATCATCCTCCTATGTTTTCAGAGGATGGCAGACCACAGGCTGTAGAGCAGTGTCTAGAGACCATGTTAGCAATTTTTTAGAATCTAGAGATGCCTCCGGAGCTGAGGGTCAAGCTCACGGCTTATATACTACGTGGAGCAGAAAAGAGCTAGTGTGACGTTCTGAACCAGGATGATGGGCTGTGTAATATGGGTTGGGATGAATTCCAAACCCACTTATAGGAATACTTTTACCCCATGACTTTTCAAGCAGAGTGGGTGAGTTTATGCATCTGAAGCAGGGTGCGTTGATGGTTATGGAATACTTGTCACGCTTCATAGAGATGAATTGTTTTTCTCTTATGTATCATACTGATGAGATGTCTAGGGAGAGATGATTTGAGGAAGGTCTTAGACATGATATCAAATCTAATTTCAATGTGTTTAAGTTGCCTTATATCACTGAGATTTTGAATCAGGAGCTAATTACAGAAAAAAACCTGAGGAATGCTGGGGGTACAGAATAGGGGAGTCTTGTTTCTTGCCCTACTGGATCTACATTTTCAGGTAGGAATCTCCGTTTCGAGACTTCCCATGATGTGAGTTCTAATCAGGTTGTGGGTGCAGGTAGCTTGGTGTTTTTTTATCAGGGTGGTAGGTGAGGCCGAATGAAAAATTAGTGCGACCGAGACCCAGTCGAGTGCCGAGATTGTGGCAATATGGGGCACATGCTATGGTTTTGTTGGACCTTCCCTCTAGCTATGAGTGGTAGGGGGTCAGCTCCGACGTCAGGTTCAGGAGCAGGTCTTCAAATCTACACCAGGCTAGGATCTAAAGTAGTGTAGGCTGGTCAGGTAAGGGCAGTAATGGTCATGGCCTTGCTATCTAGACACCAGGTTCTCAGATGCAGTGGGGTGGGTTGGCTCAGGGTATCCAGGCAGGGTCACATGGTTGTGGTATAGGCCAAACATATGCAGTGAAACAGACCCAACATGTGTTGGATCACACACCATCTATGATGAGAGGTACGATATTAGTAACTTCTACTATTTGATCTGTGCTTTTCGATACAATTGCCTCTCATTTCTTTATCTCTACACGAGTAGTAAAGAGAATTGGAATGGTTGTTTTGCTTTCTGAGGTATTTTTGGTTCTAGACACACTGTTGGGAGTTAGAACGGGTGATGTACATTAGTGTATGGAGTTTCCCCTAGAGGTCAGAGGTTGTCACTTTATCTGGGATATTTATGTCTTCCAGATGACAGGGTTTGACATCATTCTTGGAATGGACTAGATCATAGCTTATTGAGCATATGGTTACCACTATCACTGGAGGGTGAATTTATCATCACTAGATGGTGTAGTTTTTATTCACAAGGGTGAATGGGATGTCCAAGAATGTAGAGATAGACCCAAGAATCGTGGTCTTGGTGGGATGACAACCCATATTTCTAGTTTGTTTCTGGATGATCAGGGATTGAGTCAGGAGGACTTTCCTCCAATGGTTGAGCACTTCAAGGACTTCTTTCCCAACAAATTTTTTGGTTTACCTCCTAAGAGAGAGTTGGAGTTCTCTATATAGCTAGTTCTTGGATCTGTTTCAGTATCCATTCTTCCATACAGGATGACTATGACAGATTTGAAGGACCATAAAAAGAAGCTAGAGGATTTGGAGGCCAAGGGGTTCATCAAACAAAATAATTCTCCATGGGGTTTTCCGGTCCTTTTTGCAAAAAAGGAAGATAGAAATCTTAGGATATGTGTGGATTATTGGATAATGAACTAGTTTATAGTTAAAAATCGATACCATTTCCCATGTATAGATGACCCATTTGATCAGATTAGAGGAGTTTGGGTGTTCTCGAAGATCGACTTATAGTTAGGATATCACCAGGTGTGTGTTTGACCTACAGACATGCCTCGTAAATCCTTTCATAGACATTATGGGTTATACAAGTATCTAGTTATTCCGTTTGGTCTCACGAATTCACCCATATTTTTCATGGATTTGATGAACATAGTGTTCCATCCTTAACTAGATTCTTGTGTGGTGGTTTTCTTGCATGATATCTTGGTGTATTCTCTAAATCAACACGATCATTCCATCCATCTTAAGATCATTTTGAATACATTGAGAGATCATAAGTTATATTATAAGGTCACAAAGTGCCACTTTTGGATGGATCATATTCACTTTATGGGTCACATAATCTCAGAGACATGATTTTCAGTGGAACCAGAGAAGGTGAGAGATGTAGTTTCCTAGGAATGACCCAATAATGTTTTTGACAGAAGATTTTTTTGGGGCTAGCTGGTTACTACATGAATTTTATACACAACTTCTCACACTTAGAAACACCATTGCAGATCTTGAATAATAAGGGTGTGGTGTTTGTGAAGTAAGAATATTGTGAGATAGCCTTTTAGGAGTTGTAAGGGAGGTTGAAATCAGCACCAGTCTTGATATTTCCAGAGCAGGGCCAGAGTGACATAGTTTACTGCGATGCTTCAAGTATTGGGATAGGGGTAGTGTTGATGCAGGGAGATCGAGTAGTGGTGTATGGGTCTCGGTATTTGAGGCCTCACGAGATTAATTACCCTACACATGATCTTGAGTTAGCTGATGTTGTTCATGCATTGCACTATTGGAGGAAATATTTATTGGGAGAGTGTTTTGTGGTGTACACGGACCACAAAATCCTCATGTATATCTTTATGCGGCATGATTTTAATTTGAGGCAGTGAAGTTGGGTGGAGTACCTAACGCCCTCTGACCTTAAGCTTTCCAACACACCTGGTAAGGGAAATTTAGTAGCCGATGCTTTGAGCATGAGGACACAGATATAGGCAGTGCAACATGCCTTTAGCAAGTGGAATCTTCTGGAATTGTTTTCTGAGATGCTTCTGGAGGTGAACAATAAACAGGGGTAGAATTTTCATTCATACTTAGCTATTATGTACACCCTACGGGAAAGAGTTAGGATGATTCATCCATTATATTTAGAATTCCTAGTTCTACCGGAAGGTGTGGCAGGTGAGGACCCACCTCCTGGTTGGACGGTAGGCGATGACACTAGTGGAAAAAACATTTAACACAACGGTATTTTTCATGTTGGTTCTATATAACCGATGTGAAAATATTTAATGATCGGTATATCAAGTCGGTTATTTTATAACCAACGTGATATATCGATTAGGATCCATATTTTAAGTTGGTTATTTTATAACCGACGTAAAATATATGGAGGTTATCTTTTTTACGTCAGTTATTCAATAACTGTCATGACAATCGAATCTGGCACACTTTATCACGTCAGTTATATTATAACAGACATGATAAAGGAAAGCATGGCGCTTTACCACGTCGGTTATAAAAAAAATGACGTGATAAGGCCAATCTCAGCAATTTATCATGTCGGCATAAAGCGGCATATATCACGTCGGTTATAAAATAACCGACGTGATAAATTGTTTTCTACATCGGTTACTAAATAACCAATGTTATAAACATTAAAAAATAGTTTACCACATATGTTATTAAATAACTGACATGATAAATCTTTTAAATGATTTATCGCACCCTGTATGCAGTAATTCTGTTTTCTTCGATCGGGCAACCTGCGAGTCATCTCTCTCTCGCTGAAAACCAAGAATCGATTCTTCAAAGTCGCACCCTCCATCCTCATTTTTTCAACATGATTCTTCATATTTTTTATTATCAGATCTATCAGGTTGGCTCAAAATACTCAAGTAATCCTCACACGACTCCTTTTCAGTTTTTTTTTCTGCGATGCCCTAAACTAATTTTTTGAGATGATATTTTTCTTTGTTCTTGCTATCATGGTCAGTTTCATAGTGTTCATCTATACCATGAAAAATTCTTTTCTGGTGAAATAAACATATGGAAGTGATATCATACAGGTTTACAATTTTTGTGTGTTCTATCATGTGTGTGTGCACGTACAAGGGGGTTTCTAAGGGGGTGGGGGCTGTGCAAGTGGGTGGGGGTGTCCATGGGAGTTGGGTGGGCTGTCCAGTTGGGTGGGGGTGTCCAGGGGTTGTCAAAGGGAGTGGGGGTGGTGTCCAGGGGGGTGTGTCTTCTATCCAAGTGGTTTGGTGGTGTCTAAGGGTGTGTAGGGGATGTCAAACGGGGTGGTGGTGGTGTCCAGGGGATGCGGGGGTTGTCCAAGGGGGTGGGGGGCTATCCAGAGGGTTCAGGGGGCTATCCAGAGGGTTGGGGGCTATCCAGGGTGTCCATGGAGGTGGGGGGGGGGGGGGCAGTCTAGGGGTGTGGGGGGGGGGGGTCCAAGGGGGTGGGGGGGTCCAAGGGGGTGGGGGTGTCCAAGGGGGTGGGGGTGTCCAAGGGGGTGGGTGGGGTGGGGGTATCCAAGGGGGTTGGGGCCTGTCCAGAGGGTTTGGGGGGTTGTCCTGGGGGGTTGTCCAGAGTGATGGTGGTGTCCAAGGTGGTAGGGGTGGGGGTGGTGTCTAGGAGGGGTGGGGGTTGTCCAGGGGGTGGGGGCTATCCAGAGTGGTGGGGGTGGGGTGTCCAAGGGGGTGGTGGTGTCCAGGGGGTGTCCAAGGGGGTGGGGTAGTGTCTAGAGGGTTCGGGGGGCTGTCCAGAGGGTTGGGGTGTCCAAGGTGTCCATGGAGGTGGGGGGGTCCAAGGGGGTGGGGGTGTCTAAGGTGGTGCGAAGGGGGTGGGGAGGCATTCCAAGGGGGTGGGGGCTTGTCCAGAGGGTTTGGGGGGTTGTCTGGGGGGGATATCCAAAGGGTTGGGGTGTCGAGGGGGTGTCCAAGGGGGTAGGAGGTGGGGGTCTAGGAGGGGTGGGGGTGTCTAGGAGGGGTGGGGGTGTCCAAGAGGGGTGGGGGTGTCCAAGGGGGTGGGGGTGGGGCTGTCTAGAGGTGTGGAGGGCTGTCTAGGGGGTGGGGGGTTGTCCAGAGGAGTGGGGGGCTGTCCAAGGGGGTGGTGGTACCCAGGGGGTGTCCAAGGGGTGGGGGTGGTGTCCAGGGGGTGGGGGCAAGTTATCCAAGGGGTTGGTGGTGTACATGGGTGTCCAAGGGGGTGGGGGTGGTGTCCAGGGGGTGGGGGGCTGTCCAAGGGGGTTGTGGTGTCCAGAGGGTGTCCAAGGGTGTGGGGGTGGTGTCCAAGGGGGTGGGGGATAAGTGTCAGTTGGGAGTGACTATTGCATCATGGTTTGTGAGATTATGACATGATGATTGTATTGTTTCATGAATATTTGGCTATAATTTATTAGTGTTGTTTAAGGGGGTGGGGGTGGTGTCTAAGTTGGTGGGGGTAGTGTCCAAGGGGGTCAGTACAGTCTATGTTTGGGGTTTCCACTATGATTTTAGGGACTCAAACATTATGAAAAGATGAGGGGTGTTGCAATATGATTCTATTTGGTTATATATATTTTGACCAGTAATTGACTATGAAATAATTATGGGTTATGGGGGAGACTATGTCGTGGTTTTCAAAAGATGCACAGTTATCCTGACCCCATTGTTCCGTGAGGATAGGATTTACACTGTGATTTTCTCCATCTGAGTTTTTATTTTAAAAATTATTTGATTTTAAGGTTTACCCCATTTTCTCCAATTTTCTATCAACCATTGGAGGCCCCATGGTTTTCTTGGATTCCATGTAATTTCCTTAAATAAGTTACTTATTAAATGTTCTTCTTCCTTTATTATTTGTTTCTTTTATTCTTTTTCATCCACATCTTCTTCTCCTTCATTCCATATATTATTAGGGATGTTTGGTCATTTTTAAATTGATGGTTTAATAGTAATAGATGTGTTCTAGGGTTATTAGGAGGGGTGATGGGTGTCCAAGGGGGTGGGGTGTCTAGAGGGGTGGGGGATGTTCAGGGGTTGGGGGGCTGTCCAGAGGGGTGGGGGGATATCCAAGGGTTGGTGGTGTCCAGGGGGTGTCCAAGGGGGTGAGGGTGGTGTCCAGAGGGTTCGGGGGGCTATCCAGAGGGTTGGGGGTGTCCAAGGTGTCTATAGAGGTGGGGGGAAGACTAGGGGTGTGTGTGGGGGGGGGGGTCCAAGGGGGTCTGGGGGGTGTCGAAGGATGTGGGGGGGGGGGGGGGGGGTTGTCCAAGGGGGTGGGTGGGTGGGTGGGGGGATGTCCAAGGGGGTGGGGGCCTGTCCAGAGGGTTTGGGAGGTTGTCTGGGGGTGGGCTGTCAAGAGGGTTGGGGGTGTCCAGGGGGGTGTCCAAGGGGTTATGAGGTGGGGGTGGTGTC
Organism: Viscum album; assembly: GCA_963277665.1. Classification (NCBI taxonomy): domain Eukaryota; kingdom Viridiplantae; phylum Streptophyta; class Magnoliopsida; order Santalales; family Viscaceae; genus Viscum; species Viscum album. The sequence goes on from OY728121.1 coordinate 1,127,128,675, forward strand.
CAGGAGGGGTGTGGGGTGCCCAGGGGGGGCTGCCTAGAAGTGTGGGGGGCTGTCTAGGGGGTGGGGGCTATCCAGAGGGGTGGGGGGATATCCAAGGGGGTTTTGGTGTATAGGGGGTGTCCAAGGGGGTTGGGGATGGTGCCCAGGGGGTGGAGGGGGTGTCCAAGGGGGTGGTGGTGTCCAGGGGGTGTCCAAGGAGGTGGGGGTGGTGTCCAAGGGGGTGGGGATAAGTGTTAGTTGGGATTGACTATTGCATCATGGTTTGCGAGATTATGACATGATGATTGTATTGTTTCATGGATATTAGTGTTTCAATATGATTCTATTTGGTTATATATATTTTGACCAGTCATTAACTATGAGAAAATTATGGGTTACGGGGGAGACCATGTCGTTGTTTTCAAAGATGCGTAGTTATCCTGACCCAATTGTTTCGTGATTATTGGATTCACATGTTGATTTACTCCATCAAAGTTTTTATTTTAAATTTGACTTGATTCTTAGTTTTACTCCATTTTCTCTAATTTTCTTTCAACCATTGGAGCCCCGATGGTCTTCTTTGATTCCATGGAATTTCCTTAAATATGTTACTTATTTCATGTTCTTCATCCTTTATTCTCTGTTTATTTTTTCCTTCCTCGTCCACTTATTCTTCTCCTTCATTCATTCTATTATTAGGGATGTTTGGTCATTTATAAATTGACGGTTTAATAGTAATGGATGTGTTCTAGGGTTGTTAGGAGGGGTGAGGGGTGTCCAAAGGGGTGGGGGTGGTTTCCAGGGGGTGGGGGGCTATCCAAGGGGGTAGTGGTGTCCAGGGGGTGTCCAAGGGGGTGCGGGTAGTGTCCAAGGGGGTGGGGGTGGTGTCCAAGGGGGTGGGGTGGTGTCCAAGGGGGTGGAGGGTGTTTTGCAAGGGGGTAGGGGTGTCCATGGGGTAGGGGTGGTGTCCAAGGGGGTGGGGGTGATGTCCAGGGGGTGGGGGTGGTGTCCAGGGGGGTTGGGGGATGTCCAAAATTTTCAAATCATTAGGATCTGTGTAATTTTCAGTAGTGAATGTATACATATTTTAATATTTATACTTCATATTTATTTTTTACGGAAGGGTGAATTTGGTATCCAGTTGCACTAGGATGTATTCTTTATGACCCTTAAGAAGAAAGGATCCAAGATGAATTTAAAACTGTTATATCTAACTATATTTTCTTTTTAAAATCATATTCAAGAATGTTTTTTTAAATATGCATAGATTTGTTTTATATTTCAAAAAAAAATTACATTCAAATTATGAGTTTTTTCATATAAACATATACTTTTCTTATCTTAAAAAGATATATAATTTTGATAATTGTTATAGGTAATAATGAGTCAAAGTTGGATTATAGCACATCAAATGAGCAATGAATATGAGGAAGGTGTTGATGCCTTTTTGGAATTTTCTAAATGAAATGTTCCAAGTAGTGACATTTTATTCTATCCATGCCTAAAATGTTTGAATATGATGAAGTTGAAAAGTAGAGAGATAAAAGATCATCTGATTTGTCATGGTTTTAATCTGAGTTACAGCCCTTGGATATGGAATGGAGAAACTCGACGGAATGTCATTGATGATGATGATTCGCAAGATGGTAACTCCGATGGAATTGAAGAAATGATTCGCGATATTGCAGTAGAACAAATTGAGATAGAACCGACATTTGAGCGTATATATGGTGATGCTGAAAAACCATTATATCCTGGCTGTACAGATTTTATGGTTTGGTCAGTGGTGTTAAGATTGATTAACCTGAAGGTGAAACATGGATGGAGTGACAAAAGTTTTACAGAGCTGCTACAACTGATGAAATAAATTCTTCCAAAAGATAACGATCTTCCAGATTCACATTATAAGGCCAAGAAAATATTATGCCCGATTGGATTGGAATACAATAAAATACATGCCTATATGAATGAATGTATGATATATAATAAGGAATATGAATCTCTTTAAGAGTGTCCTAAATGTGGGACATCACGGTATAATGTGAAATAAAAATCACAAGCTGATGTAGAGATTACAAAGATACCTTCAAATGTGTTTTGGTATCATCCTATAATTCATTGTTTCAAATTTTTATTTTCTAATTCACATGATGTAAAAAGGTTACGATGACATGCAGATGAAGGGTTATGTGATGGAAAAATACATCATCCAGCTGATTTCCCACAATGGAAGAAAATTTATGAGTAGTATCCAACATTTGGAAATGAAATTAGAAATCTCAGACTAGGGTTGTTCACAGATGGAATGAATCTATACTGAACCCTCAGTAGCACACATAGTTCATGGCCTGTTTTATTGGTAGTTTATAAACTCTCTCCTAAAGTTTGTATGAAGAGAAAATATGTCATGTTGGGTATAATGATCTCTGGTCCGAATCAACCCAGCAATGATATTGATGTTTTCTTGTCAGTATTGATTGATGATTTGAAACTTTTATGGTCGGATGGTATTAGGGTGTATGATTCTTATAAAATGGAATATTTTCAACTACATTAAGTGCTTTTGTACAATATAAATGACTTCCCAGCATATGGAAATTTGTCTAGATACAGTGTTAAAGGGCATAAAGCATGTCCAATTTGCAAACAACAGACTTCATATTGTCAATTTCATCATGGGAGGAAATAGTGTACATGGGTCATCGAATGTTTTTTCCTATGGATCACTCTTATAGAAGACTAAAAAAGGCATTCAATGGCTCACATGAATTTGATATTTCTCCAAAACCTTTATCCCCTGATCTTTATTTTGAGAGGGTGGAAAACCTTGATGTGACATTGGGAAAGACACATAAATATGGTAATGATAGACATATTTTGAAGAAAAGGTCAATATTTTTTGAGCTACCATATTAGAGATATCATGAAGTTAAACGTAATATTAATGTCATGCATGTGGAGAATAATATCTGTGATTGTTTGATTGGAACATTATTAGATATTAAATGAAGGACAAAAGATGGTTTGAATGTTAGATTAGACTTACTATCAATGAGAATACGTTTGGAGTTAGCTCCCACTCTTAATGGAAGACGAACATCTCTTCCCCCGGCTTGTCATACATTATCCAAGAGGGAGAAAATTAGATTTTGTCAATGTCTTCATGATATCAAAGTGCCTCAAGGTTATTATTCAAATGTAAAAAAATTTGTCTCATTGAAGGACTTGAAGTTGATTGGTATGAAATCTCATGATTGTCACATCATGATGAAATGACTTCTACCAGTTTCTTTGCGTGGAATATTTCCCATCCTTGTTAGAAAGACTATAATAAAGTTGTGTTATTTTTTAAATTAAATTTGTAATAAGGTGATTGATGTGAATTATTTGAAAATTTTGGAAAAGGATTCAATTTGTATAATTTTTCAATTGGAAATTCACTTTCCTCTAACTTTTTTGATATAATGGTGCATTTAATGATTCATCTGGTTCGAGAAATAAAGCTTTATGGACCTATATATCTTCGTTGGATGTATCCTTTTAAAAGGTATATGAAAATATTGAATGGGTATGTTAAGAATCCATATCGACCTGAATCCTTCATTATTGAAAAGTATATTTTTAAGGAGGTTGCAGATTTTTGTATGAGCTACTTGGCTGTGGTGCAACACATAGGTTTGCCTCAATCTCTCCATGAACGAGTTAATAATGAGGGAAAGGGGATTGGTGGCTGAAATTTAAATCGTTTTCAGCTAAATAGATGAAGAAGTTACAATCATACATCTTGAATAAAATAGTTGATGCTCAACCATATATCACATTGCATATTAACTAGTTGAAACAATGTCATCCAAAGAAGAAAGAAATGTGGATTTTGAATGAGCACAAAAAAACATTTTTGTCATGGACTAAAAAGACCTTGCTTGGTAGATCAGATGTATCAGAGACATTAAAATGTGTAGTGGGTGGTCTATGTTTAAATGTGATAACATGGTCCAGTTATGAAATTAATGGCTATACATTTCATATGAAATCTCAGGACAACAGAAGTGCAGTTCAGAATAGTGGTGTATTGGTGTTTGCAGAAGCAATGCATTTTTCGAGTGCTAAAGACAAAAACCCAATTTTTGCATCAAGTACATATTATGGAGTGATTGAAGACATATGTGAGGTTGATTACATTAAAATTAATGTTATTTTTTTAACTTTAAATGGTTTATCGGTAAAAACAGTGTCAGACACGATGAATTTGGAATGACATTTGTTCATCTGAATAAATTGGAAGACACAACTGATTATTTTATAATGGGAACCATGAAAAACAAATTTTATATGTAGTAGATCAATCAGATATGCAGTGGGATGTTGTTTAACAAGGGAAAAAACAATATGTTGGTGAGGATGAACTTGATGAAGATGCTGATTTATGTGAGATCCCTAATTCCATGGAAATATTAATAGAACATAATGACGAGCATGTGGAAGACATGGTTTGTGCTATAAGGAACGATCACGATGAAGGAATTTGGGAAAAAAATCCATTTGTATATTCCTAAAATTACAGGAAACATTTTTTTATTTCTTGTTTACATTTATTATTTTCATAAAATGTTAGATATTGTAAGTTTTTCTTTTATTAAAACATGTATTAAAACATAATAAGTATTAGTTTTTGTTTGTTTTAATTTTTTTAGTTTACTTTATCATGTTTAACATTATATAAATTATATATCTATTATTTTTGTTCAGTGACAATTACTTTACCATGTTTACCATTTTTACCATGTTTACCATGTTTACCATGTTTACCATGTTTACCATCTTTACCATCTATACCATTTATACCATCATTACCATTGTTTAACATGCTTACCATATTAACCATTTTTACTATTACGTAACTTAATACAATTTTGTATTTTCTATTTACATTAGTATTGTAATATTTGAATTTGTATATTTGTGAACTAAGGTTTGTTTGTTTTTTAATTTGAAGGATAATGACAGATCAATCATTTGATCAACCACATGATTCTGGAGATGAGCATGTTGGTCATACCTCTGGGGAGGAACATTCACATGCTCCTCTTGATGTTCCCCAATCTTCCTCATGTGCCCCCATTATGACAGAGTTCAAGAGTTGGTAATCGTGGGTGCGCACTTTTACCAAAATTATCACTTTCCCATACGCATGATTAGAGGATAGTCGTTGAGTTTGATGAGGTTGATATTCCTAGAGGTCCAAATGCAAAAGATTTTAAGAGTTTTGTATCAACTCTGGGTAAGAGAAAATAAGCATTTTGTATAATGATTGGAGAAGTGCGGACAAAGGGATAATCTCTCAGTTGTGGGAGACGATTTTGGTAAGATCTTTTGCTATTGTTTTCCTATTCTTTAAATGTTTCTAGTATATATAATATGTTTAACCTCTTATTTATCATTTGACATTTGGTATTCCTGACATTGGAGGAGTCAGGAAGAAATGTTTATCGATGGCTGCCAGGAGATGGAGAGATTTCAAATCAGTCCTCTTATCTGATTTCATTTTTGGTCATAGGAGTCATGACAATCCATGTCGTATATATTCTTTCATAGATGAAGACACATGGAGATTGTTTTTTGAAAGTAGAAGAAAATATTCATTTTTGGTAAGGGCAATGTAAACTTTTATAAGCCTTCTTATATAAATGATCTTATTAATGTATTGTTAATGACTTCTTATTATTAATTTATAGAAAACAAGGAAAGCTCATCAGGAGATCCAATCTAAAAATGCATACCCTCATAGTTTATCTCGGGGAGGGTATACATTATTGGAAGAACAAATGATGGAAGAAAAATTACAAAAACTAAGAGCTGAGTCTTCAAGCTCTGGAGAGGTGGCCCCTCCATCCCCTCCATCTATACACGGAAAATGGAAGAGAGCTCGGATGGGAAAAAAGGGCAATATATTTTGAAAGATTTGAGAATCGTAGATGAGATGATTGTAAGATATCTATTTTATTTATTTAAGTTAACTATTTTCTTCATATAATTTCAATATTTACAGAATATTTAAATTAATTAATATAGGATTCTTTTGAGGAGCAGAGCTCACAAGGGGTATTTATAGCCGCTAGGAGGCAAGATATTTTATCTGCAACATTGGGAAAGCCCGAACATCCTGGTCGTGTACTAGGATATCCGGCAGGTGTATCCATAAGAAAAGTTTTTCCACGTTCTTCAACTTAATTCGTTGAGGGTGTTTATAAAAAAAATAGAATCCTTGGAGGCTAAAGTTCATAATATTAATGTGACGATGGAGGAAAATATTAGAGCATCGGTACAGTCTATGTTTCCAGACATGCAAAGACAATTTCAGACTATAAATCCCACTCCTCCACCTCCCCTTTCAGACCCCATTATTTATCCTCCAACTCCTCCAGTAGCTCCCACTCCCCCACCTCAACCTGCGGACCCCATTTTTTATCCTACTCCTCCACCGTAGCTTCCTACTTATTTTGAGTTGTATGCTGATGATACTCAACATCATATAGTTGCATATGGGTTGGTATATTGTATAGGAGACATAGTTCATCATGAACAATTAGAGGTAGAGAATCAGAGGGTCACTATACAAGATATTATAGATAGATCAGCTTGAGTACCATTACCTACAGATTAGGTGATGACAGTTGGACATAATATCGACCATTTTTTAATTTGGTCATCCAGACTTCTTCAAATCATTACCATAGAAGTATGTATGTTATATCTTCTATTTTACTTTTTATTAAAGTTGTTTTATCATTTGAAAACTAATATATTTTTCTATTTATTTCTACAGGAATAATTCAAAGGTAAATAAATACTGTATACACACCAATAAAGACAAATGGCTATGACATTAGATACATATTCTAGTAGTCTTGACAGATTGTCAAGATATTCAAATTTGTTGGCGGATCATTATGAGTTTCCAATGGAAGCTCATATTTTTGGATGTGCAATAACTATGGGGATTGTGAAAACTGATATCATGGAGCTTGTTACTGGAGATAAGTTGGGCATCAACATGGTGAAATTTTTTTCCATGTAAGTCTTAACACCTTTTCCCTGCGTTATATTTATTAAAAATGTGTAATTATGTCTGTTTTGTATTAGGTATCTTTATAAAATTTTCAAGAAGAATGAGAAGACATATGTATATGGATTCATGGACCCGCATTTGATTTCCCCTGAAGCATGTGAATTGGATGAGAAACAAAGAATTCTTTATATTTCTGAAATACTTGAATAGAATATAGTCACACAATGTTGGATAATTCCTTTTTGTGAGAGGTATGAAACACATATCTCTCAAAGAGTTCATTATCTTTTAACATAAAAAACCACTAACCTTAATTTTTCTTTTATTAGTGATCATTGAATGTTAGGGGTTTTTTTCCCAAGGGAGAAAACACTTTATTGGATATGCTCTGTCCATGGTGATGTGCAGGAAAGTTTTAAGAAAATGTTGGAAAAGTAAGTTTCTATTTCTCAATAGATTTATATATTATAATGAATTTTAAATTTACCCCAATCGTATTATTTTCTAACATGGGATGGGTCTAATTTTGAAAAAATAAAAAGAAAAGGAGTGAAAAGATCAAATATGTAAATGTGAAGGTAAATATCCATTTATAATTTGTAATTTTTTTTGATTTATTACATAAAAATAATATATTGAATTTAAACTCATTCAAACAGAATTGTCATGAAAAACAAGGATTCATCGAATGCGGATATTATATGTTAATATTTATGTATGAAATAATAACAACTGGGACAGTTGTGAACTTTGACATGGTAAGATTTCCTTTTAAACATTGCCATAATATTTCATTTGATTTATTCATTATACAAATTAACTACTTTCCTTTTAATTTGTAGCTATTTGATGACCCTCAACCCTATAGTGCTCAAGACGTCAAACACTTACAAGTTGAATGGTCAAATTATTTTACAGGTTTGATTGAATTTTAGTTGTTTGTAGTGTTAAATGTAATTTTGAATATTTTAATTGTAATTGTGTATTTGTTAGTCGTTTAGGTTGGATTTAGTTTTTTTAAGTTGACATTGTAATTTTTGAATGTTATATATGTGAATGTTTAATTTTTCTCTACTTCTTGTTTTGGTCTACTTATGATGGTTTTTTTGGTATGGATTTTGGTCTGGGGGGAGGGGTTCCAAGGGTGTGGGGTGTGTTCAGTATGGTGGGGGGATATCCAGGGGTGTGGGAGGGATGTCCAGTGGGGTGGGGGTGTCCTAGGTTTCCATGAGAGTGGGGGGCAGTCCATGGGGCTGGGAGCGTTTCCAGGAGGGTGGAAGGGCTATCCATGGGAGTGGGGGGCTGTCCAGGGGGTGTCCAGGGGTGTGGGGTTGTCCTGCGGGGTGAGGGGGGTTTCCAGGGTTGTGGGAGGGCTGTCTAGTGGGGTGGGGGGTCCAGGGTGTCCATGGGGATGGGGGGGGGGACTGTCTAGGGGGTGGGAGAGGAGGTGCCGCTGTCCCTCAGGGGGATGAACGCCACTAAAAGGTACTCATCACTCTCACATGTGAATCTTGATCTCTCAAAATGTTTCACCAATGCTTTCATCCCATGTAAACATCATTCATTCTATCACTTTGATTTCAATATATCTCGGGGAAACACCTCTAGTGACGTTCAGCCCCTCGAGGGATGGAAATTCCTCCTCTCCCAATACCAGCTGTCCAAGGGGTGGGTGGGCATTCCAGGGGTGTGTGTGCGGGGGGGGGGGGGGGGGGATGTCCAGTGGTGTGGTGGGGGCTTTCCAGTGGGGTGGGGGGTCTGATCTGTTTTGGTCTGTTTTTGGTATCTTTTTGGTCTGTTTCAGGGGTGTGGGAGGGTTGTCCCAGGTTGTGGGAGTGCTGTCCAAGGGGTGGGGGGTATACAGGAGGGTGGGGGTGTTGTCCACTGGTGTGTGGGGTTGTCCAGGGGGTGGGGCAGTCTAGGAGGGTGGGGGTGTCCAAGAGGGTGGGGGGTTGTCCAGGGGTGTGGGGGGTTTCCAGGGGTGTGGTGGGGGATATCCAGTGGGATGGGGGTGGGGGGTGGTCTGTTTTGGTATGTTTTTTGTAACTTTTTGGTTTGTTTTAGGGGTATGGGAGAGTTGTCCAGGGGTGTGGGAGTGTTGTCCCAGGGGTCAGGGGTTTACACGAGGGTGGGGGGTTGTCCAGGGGTGTGGGGGCTGTCAAGTGGGTGGGGGGAAGTCCAGGGGTTTGGGGGTGTCCAGGAGGGCGGGGGGGGGGGGGGGGGGGGGGTTGTCCAGGGGTGTGGGGGGCTATCCAGGGGGTGGGGGGGAATTCCAAGGGTGTGTGGGGGGGAGAGAGGTGTCCAGTTGTGTGGTGGGGGCTGTCCAGTGGGGTTGGAGGGGGGGTTCTGGTCTGTTTCGGTCTGTTTTTTGAAACTTTTTTGTCTGTTTTAGGGGTATGGGAGGGATTTCCAGGGGTGTGGGGGTGTCCAAGAGGGTGGGGGGTTTTCCATGGGTGTGGGGAGATGTCCAGGGGGTGGGGGTATTCCATGGTTATGGGGGTGTGTCTAGGGGTGTGGTGGGGGATGTCCAGTGGGGTGGGAGGGGGGGTTCTGTTCTGTTTTGGTATATTTTTGGTATCTTTTTGGTCTATTTCAGGGGTGTGGGAGGGCTGTCTAGGGGTGTGGGAGTGATGTACAGGGGGTGGGGGTTGTCCATGGGTGTGGGGGGATGTCTACTGGGTGGGGGGGGGGGAAGTCCAAGGGTGTGGGGTGTCCAAGAGGGTGGGGGGGGGGGTGTCCAGGGGTATGGGGGGCTATTCAGGGGTGGGGGGAATTTCAGGGTTTTGGGGGTTGTCCAAGGGTGTGGTGGGGGCTGTCCAGTGGTGGGGGGGGGGGGGGTTAGTCTATTTTGGTCTATTTTTTGTAACTTTTTGGTTTGTTTCAGTAGTGTGGGAGGGCAGTACTGGGGTGTGGTGGGTGTCCAGGAGGGTGGGGGTTGACCAGGGGTGCAGGGGTTGTCCAGGGGTGGGGTCTATTCGAGGGTTGTGGGGGTGTGTCCAGGGGTGTGGTGGGGGCTGTCCAATGGGGTGGGAGAGGGGGGGGGGGTTCTAGTCTATTTTGGTAACTTTTTGGTCTGTTTGATGGGTGTTGGAGGGCTGTCCAGGGGTGTGGGAGTTCTTTCTAGTGGGTGGCAGGGTATACAAGAGGGTGGGGGAATTTTCCAGGGGTGTGGGGGGCTGTCCAAGGGGTGGTGGGAAAGTTAAGGGGTGTGGGGGTCCATGGGTTTGGTGGGGGTTGTCCAGTGGGGTGGAGGGGGGGTTCTGGTATGTTTTTTTAACTTTTTGGTCTGTTTCAGGGGTGTGGGAGGGCTGTCTAGTGGTGTGGGAGTGCTGTCCAGGGGGTGGGGGGTTGTCCAGGTGTGTGGGGGCTATCCAGGGGGTGGGGGCAGTCCATGGGTGTGGGGGGTGTCCAGGGGTGTGGTGGGGGCTATCTAGTGGGGTGGGGTGGGGGGGTTCTGGTCTGTTTTGGTCTGTTTTTGTTAACCTTTTGGTCAGTTTCAGGTAATTGGATGGGCATTGTAGGGGTTCATTTTTATTAAAAAAAAAATTGTTTTTTCATCGGTTAATTCATAACGGATGTAAAAAATGCATTGGAATTAGTTTTAACTTCGGTTATTTAGAAACCGACATAATTAATTAATGGGAAATGGTATTTACATCGGTTATTTTATAACCGACGTAATAAATTGAAATGGATAGCTTTTTACGTCGGTTATAAAATAACCGAAGTTGCGGATATGTTTTTATGTCGGTTATTATATAACTGACGACAGAAACCACTTGGTAGACAGGTTTAGCACATCAGTTATAAAAATAACTGACATGATAAACGCTTCGGAGGAGTGCTTTATGACGTTGGTTATTATATAACCAGTATGAAAGTGTATATAACAAGTCAGTTATTAAATAAACGACATAATAAACCATGAATCCGAAGCATTTTCCACGTCGGGTTTTTATTAACCGATGTGAAAAATGATTCAGATTTGTATTTTTTATATCGGTTGTAAAATAACCGATCTAAAAAACTATGTTTATAACAAATCCTGTAATAACGTCGGCCAAAATCCGATGTTAAAAATAAAAAATAACCGCCATAAAAAACATTTTCTTCACTAGTGTGATGATATATTGCGTATCCATGAACGTGTTTGGGTTCCGGTGGATATACTTGAGGAATAGATGAGGGAGTTTTATGCTTCATCATGGGTAGTGAATCTCAGGGTTAACAAGATGTAGCGTGACTTGAGACGTTAGTATTGGTGTCCGAGAATGAAGATAAAGGTAGAGGGTTTTATTACTAGGTGTTCCACCTATCAGTATGTGAATGCAGAACATCAACGACCAGCTGGTCTTTTTCAATAGTTACGCAACCTCGAGTGGAAATGGGATGATGTTGCGATGGATTTCAGGACTGGTTTGCTGAGGTCTCTTTGAGGTAATGATGCTTTGTGGGTTGTCATTGATAGTATTATGACGGCCACACACTTTTTTATAATAAAGGAGACCTTCAGTGTTGATAAACTTGGAAAGTTGTATATCCAAGAGGTGGTATGACTTCATGGGGTCCCACGCACTATCATTTTAGATAGGGACACCCTCTTTACATCTCATTTATGGTATATTTTTCAGAGGGCACTGGGTACACAGGTGCTTCTAAGCATAACATATATCCCTCAGACCGATAGCCAGCTAGAGCATACAAAAAAGGTGTTAGAGGACATGCTGCGAGCATGCGTATAATATTTTGGGTGATCATTATAGAGGCAAATTGCCTTAGTTGAGTTCGCCTACAATAATTTTTATCAACCGACAATACAGATGGAAACTTACGAGGCTCTATATGGTAGGCCATGTCGTTCTCCCCTGTGCTGGCTAGAGGCATGAGAGGCAGCTTTACTTGGACCATGTCTCATGCAGGAGACTTTTGATCAGGTCCAGTTGATTTGGAAGCAGATGGCTACTGCATAGTCTTGTCAGAAATCTTTCACTTATCGTCATAGATTACCTCTAGAGTTCAAGGTCAGGGATTAGGTTTTCTTACGTGTTTCTCTGAGGTTAGGACATAGAAGGAAAATGAGATATGGTAGAATTTCACCGAGATATGTTGGGCCATTTGATATTATAGTGAGAGTGGGTTCAGTTTCCTATCAGTTTTAGTTACCTTAGAGGTAACGATCCATGAATGATGCCTTCCATATATCTCTGTTGTGCTGCTATCACTTAGACCCGTCCCATGTTTTTCATCCCAAGGAGGTTGAGCTTCAGGTTGATGCCTTCTTTGAGGAGCATCTAATTCGTATTGTTGACAGGAGAACAAAGGTTCTTCAATGCCATCCAGTTCCTCTAGTACGAGTGATATGGTAGCACAAAAATTTTTAGGATGATATGCGTGATCAGTGGTTATAGTTTTTCTCAAGAAAATCTTGACCACCCTTTAGAGAGAAATTTAGGGACGAATTGCTATAAGGGGGAAGATTGTAAGATATAGGGTTTTTCTTGAGGTATAGACCTTCTTTTTGGGTAAAATTTGTTTAATTTCCTTTTATCCTTAGGCCCTAGGCTAGGCCATGGGCCGATTGGGTTGTTTTTGGGAAATAAAGTGGAAAACATGCTGAAATATGGTCGTAGGCTAGGTACTCATCCTGTACTTGGTCTACACGTCGTATACTTCAAGTACACATCATGTACTTGGCCGTCACAATGTGTAGCCAGTTTGGCTAAAAAAAAGAGTACACAATGTGTACTTGAGGTACACGCCATATAATTTCTCAATGGGGGATTTTTTTTATAAAAGAGGCAGTAGATTAACTTTTTGACGTAAAAAGCTTCTTCTCTTGTTTTTGAACACAAAAACCCTATATTCTTGTTTTTGAAGTATAGAAGCCTTTAGAACTCCGATTCAAGCACCGTCTGTCACGTTGGAATCATATTGGTAAGTAATCGATTAATTTTTAGTCATTTATGATTTGTGTGAACAATGACTTTGTTATTTGGATTTAGGCTCATATGCCCTAATTTTCCATTCTACGTCTGTTCTTCATATTTCTTCCAAACCTTGATGAATTAGGACACGATATTGAATGACCTATCTACTAATGAGTATAGGTATGTGATATATACTTTCTTTTAGATTTTATTGGTGTTTTTTGGGTGTTAGGATGATATTCCATTCATCGGACTTTCCAACGAGGTCTCTTTTTTGAGAGAGTAGCTTTTAGTAGTGGTAGTTGGACCTAGTGAGGTTGACTGTGGATTCCGTTTAGGTATGTTGTCACAAGTTTCTCATTTCAAGGTCACCCATGGGGTGTTACTTTTGTGTTTTAACAAATTTATGCCTATTTAAACCACCCAACGTGTGTGTGGTTGTGCTTTCCTAGTTAGAGGAAGCCTTTTGATGACTTGATATCTTGAGTAGCTAGTTCAAGAGGTGTACTACCTCCTTGCTTACTGAATATCATGTTATGCCTCATTTATTTTCATAGCTTGGCTTAAATGGAATGTGTTTATATGGGTGGGTATACGTATATTTAAATGACTAATGGTCTATTAAATTATTAATATGGGAGGGTAGATCCATATGCTTTTGGTAAATTGTTTTCATGAGTGGGTATACTCATAGGTTGTGCTTGTTGGTGTGAGTGGGTATACTTACCTAGTTATTAATTCCCATTTTGAATGATTGAATGTTTGAATTATTGGTTTGATAGATTCCATGGACTGATCTCCATGGATTTGGAATGTGATAGTGGACGCCTTGGGTTGACTCTTCCCCTTGGGTCTTGATTCCATGGGATGCCTTGGGCCTTACTACCCCATGGATCCGGCTTGCTTAGGCTCATGTATGAATTTATATTGAATTTCTTAGGACCCCAACTAGTGCCTAACTGAGTTTCCACCAGGGATGCCCATGGGATTCGATGGGACACCTTGGACATGATCCTTGTATCCTTCCCTCTCTAGTCTAGATATTTATTACTTGGATTCCTTGTTCTGCAGACACCTTGGATCTGAACCTTAGGGTCTACAATTCATTTTACGGCATGGCCCTAGGATACTTGACTACTCTATACAGCATTGTTGTGGTTATAGGATAAATATGGATGTATGGAATGGCCGTGTGACTTGATTTTTTACCTAGTTATAACTACCTTATTAGGAGATGAATCTCTATTGTATGTAGCCATGAGGTATGTTCAGTTTTACTTGTTATAGTAGACTTATTCCATGAGTATATGCACTTACTTACCAGTTGTTTACACATGCTAGCACTTTTATAATTACTGTTAGAACTGTATAGACCTGGGTGGTTGCCTACTCAGATGTTTATCTAACACCCTATTTGGGCCTCTTTGGGACCTAAATAGATTATATGATTATAGGTGATGATAGGGGAAAACACCCTATTATAGGTTATTGACTATGCATTTGGAGTAGGGGAGCTGGGGACCAAGGTGAGGCTTGCAATGCTGGGATACCTTTTTGGGTTTTTGTTATTTTTGGGATACTTGTATTGTATTTCATTACCACGTACTATTCTAGATACTATCTAGAAACTTTTACCATATGCATCATTTTGTATATGAGATCCTTATGGTTATTGATATGTATACTTGTCTTGTCTGGCTTTCAGTAGTCTATGGTTTATTTTTCTTATTCTATTGTATGTATTTGACTTCCATTGTGATACTATGGTAATGAGGGAATAGTCTCCCCACTGAATCACTTAGGACCTCGCTGCTAGTCGGTAACCTCTGGTGTTTGTGGAGATACGCTTGAGGCCTGGTGACCAACTGGGCTTGGGGCACCATTTCAGGTGGCATTTGGGTCCCGGACATTACAGAAGTGATAAATAATCCATTTCATGGATAAAAAACCAAGTAAAACATGTAGGAGGCAGTGACAAGATGAATTCACTCACATGGAAATCATATCGCAACCCATATCATACTATATGATATTCTCATGAGAAGAATCCCATGCTTCTATTATAAGAAATAGATATTGTAGTACATGATATTAATCTAATGAATATCATGCCATACGATTATAGGTATTAATGAGATACATGTCACCCATTTTGTGTGAATATCCATCACTTTCCATATGTTATTTTCAATCATACTATAAAAAATCATGCCAAACAACCATTCAATCAAGATCAGGATCTTTTGTAACCCCTTTATGTGTCACAAACCATTAGTCTCAAACAATTATTCCTTTTAAATTTGGATTAAAAAATTTTACTTTCCCATAATTTCAGTTTTTGTACATAGTCGAATCACCTTTTGTTGGTATGAAACTAATATTTATTTTAATATAGAGTTTCTTAAAACCTTAAGAGATGATCTTTCATGTTAAATTTATAATAAATATTTGTATGATTGGAAGAGATGTCCACATTATCTTATGATCCTTTCTTAGAATTCATTATTGACCTTTCATAAAGAATTTCATATTACCATTATTTCAATATAAGGATTCAAGTGTAGAATCCCTCTAGTGATGATCCACCTTTCCTATATTGATATCTAAGAAATGCCAATTAATTTTTATGTTCTAATGCAATGAAATAATTTTATTTGATTTTTCTTCTTGATCAATCCAAGATCCTACGGTCTTGAATGATTTATTAACAATATTGAGAGGAAGATAGGATTAATTAGAGGGAGAGAGAGAGAGACAAAGATAATGATAGATTTTTGTTGTGCACAATGATTCTATATTCTCAATTTTTGATTAATTCTGTAAAATAGAAACAACCATCTATTTATAGATTTAGGGTTTAAATTAAAAAAAACTATTTAATCATGTACCAACCCTACAATAATACTATAATATTAAAACAATCCTCATCTAATATAATAATAATAATAATAATAATTTTATTATTATTTAATGGGGCATGCAAACTTATGAACTGGAAAATATTAATTTACTATCACGTAACTGAATATTCATCACCAAATGCAATCTTGGTCCTCTCAATCTCCTCATTATTATTGAATACCCAAATATATATTTTAATCACATAATTAAATGTTTCATTACCAATCTAGTCAATAAATATTTATTAAATATTCAATAAATAATATAAATATGTGATTCTACAATAAGAGAATAAATATTTATTATATATTCTTTTCATCAAATAAATTATTTATTAGTAAATAAATAATAACTTATTACCTTATAAATATTATATATCAATAAAAAATTAATAAAATCAACCATCGACCTTGAGAATATTATTTATTCCATTAATTAAATTAGTTTATAATTTAATCGTGATTAATTGAAATACTTAGTGCATGGTCCTCTAGGATTCGTTGTCATTGGAATTAGGTTGGTATATCTGAAGTCTAATATTACAATCTAGAAATGGTTCATGGAACCCAAGATAAATAAATTAATGTCACCTTGTCTAAAACCACATAAGAATGATCAGTTTGTGACATAATTTATATGTCTAAATATCTCATCAAGAATGTTTCCCATGAGTCTCATTAAGATATCTTCTAGATACATATTTTTTTGACTATCTATAATAAACTTCGATACACCAAAACCATTTAATTTAAGTGATAGTTATATTTCAATAAAATGTCTAAGGCATCAACATTTATTAATATGAATGGGAAAATCATTCCCGAACTTATCCATTAATAACATGTAATTCATGATAAACCCAATATACCCTATTTGTCACTAATATATATCATAACAGTTTTGGTTAGTAAATATAAGTGCATGATTCAAGACATGAATTAATTATAAGCATAAAGTCTAAGGGAAATCACACATGCTCATAGATAGTAATATCTAATGGCACCAAAACATGTAAAATTCCTACTAACATGACTATTATCCTCATTTCCCATCTTAAAGGTTACCAAGTGTGAAAATCATGATAAGAAGCCTCATCCTCTTATGAGTACATACACCTGATGATCTATATACTATGTTCCCTATCACAATACATAATCTGATTATAAAACAATTTTAAATAATATCCTCATAGAATTTCATGATTCTCATCATAGTGGGGAACTTCTATAGCCATATCAATGTGATATATCCTCTAGGAAATTATCACATCAATGTAATGTAGATGAATAACAAACATGTGACAAGATATTTATATTAATATTACCTCCTCCAAATATTCATGCAATATATAATCCAAGTAGTTTGTTCTAGGGAACCAAATACAACAAACAACCACTTTCTCACAATCCGATAGTTAACGACTAGTTAATCCTCAGATAAAAAATGATTCTTCTATGTATGGATAAAACTTCTAGGCATACCACATTTATGTGACTAGTATTAGTAACATCATGTGTTTTTGAAATGAAACTTTTTTTACTATAACATTACTATATTGAGAAAATCACTTCAGTAGACAGATAATTGAGAATCCAACTCTTGTAACCAAGACATAATCCTAAAACCCTGAATAAATTCATTGTAAAATGTTATAAAAAAATGATAAATAGATTTATTTTGGTATGATAAAAAATTAGAATAGGATGTCGCTGAACTATGTTTTACGCTGCATTAGAAGCCTCACCATACTTGAATATTGTAGATATGAAAACAATTATATATAATAATTTTTTCTTGTATATTACTATAGCCTATCAGTGATACTAGATCAAACTGAACTAAATAGAGAAAAATTTTCAATTCCCTTGATCACTAATATTCCCACTTCCCCCAACACCAATAATTCATTCAGTTAAAATTTTCAATGAATTGTTAGATATTTATAATATAAATTATATGAAATTATGTTAGACATATTTGATATTAACCTATTTTGATTCATTCATATGTAATATCAAATATCAATACATATCATAGAACATGGGATGAATTCCTATCACCTAAGGTTGTGAAATTATTTCAATCTCCAAAATCTATTTTTATACCCCATAAATTTTCTACTGGACAGATTATATGACAACAAGAATTTGATCTTTAATTGTTTTCACTTGTACTTTTCAATAGTATATTAATATTTGTACTACTACTAGATATAGAAAACTCATTGATTCATTTTATATATCAAGTTCTCCATAAGACAATTGTAATATTATGTCAAAGTTGTACAAATTTCATTCTATAGTCTTAACAAACTAGAAGGAAAAAAAATTGTTTCCTATATATTATTAAGATATCTATATTGAATCATAATAGCACTCCCACTAAACAATTTGATACACATGTCATTAATTAATTTAAAAATTAATATTCAATGATCACTAAGAATTATTTACTCATAAATGAATTTATGTATTCTATGTATATTATTAGTATATATTGATGTCAACAACCCTTTTTGTTATTCACAGTAGACACAGACCAAAGGGCCTCCTTTTGGTTATGTCATATAGAAAACTTCCATAAGAATTTCTCTAAACGAGGTGAACTTTACTATCAATAGTACACTGTTATGATCATATTGATATTCTAGGAAAAGTAGAATTCAAAAAGGATTTTAGTCATGATGAGTGGTGAATATGTTTTTTCATATAATAATCTCTCAATAATCTCTCATGCTATATTTGTAACATCTTCTAACATACCTGTGAATTTTTCATTGAATACTCTCCAGCAGTATAAGGTATTAGAATAATTCAACATATGGAATACCTTTATTTTGATAAATGGAATTTTTCACTAGAATTTATAGATACTTTTAAACTATATCATATTACAATTTTCCACTTCATTATAGGAATATATATTATTATATAAAAATATATGTATCACCCCCATGGGGAACATAAACTTCCTATTTGGTTATGAATTCCTACAAATTATGATTCATTGGATATACTCCTCCCACTAATCTTAATGGAGTCTAGTATTCCTATTCCAATTCATGTGCATCCAGATCCTTAAAAATGGAATTTTAAATCTTATAACACTATATTCAATGATATAGTCTTTCTTTAGGGAAATATATTCAATCATTACAAGATGTTAATATTCTTAGTAGTTATAGGATCATTATCTTAGATTCACCTCAGTATTTGGATGTTAGTTTATAGCTAAGTAAATATTTTAACAAACATTTTCAAAAAATAATTGTGGAAGTGGTCTAATTGATTCTTTTCATATCAAAATTGATATGATATACATTAGAAAATATAGTTCACACATGATTAGTTTTTTCACTTCTATTTATAAAATATGTTTTGAAAGTAATAATAGAAGTTTTTCAATACTTATAATAAACATCATTGATATTCAACTTACTACCATCATGAAATTTATGTGCATAAGAAAATGAGAGTTAGTTATAAACTTTACTCTACATATATGATAAAATATTACTTTGATAAGATATTTTACAACAATCCAACTTTGTGATTTTTTAATCATCCCCAAGTTCACTCTTTTACTTCAATAAGAAATTATAAAATTTCATAATGGAATCTCATAAAGTTACTATTTTTTTGTGAATGTTTCCTCCGGCCATGTTTAACCAAATCTAAAAATAATTATGATGTACATTTATTTAAAAAGGATTATTTCCCTAAAACATGATAAATAGTTTTTTGTATATGTAGTATCTTAACACATAAAGACCATTACACATGCTCATAGATAAGAATTTTAGATAACAAAATATCCTATAGAATTAATTCTTTCAAGTTTTTTCTTATAATATCCCATCTGGGATATTACCAAGTGAAAACATCATGTTAAAAATCCTCATACACTTATGAGTATACTTGAACATGATGATCTATATAACATATTACCAATTATTGTACATTATTATACCATAGAACTATTTTAAAAATTATCATTATGGAATTTCAAGGTTCTCATCAAAGAGGGAAACATCTGCGAACATAAATGAGATAGATACTTTATGCTATTATCACATAAATTTAATGAAAAATAAAAATCTTTAATTCATAAGTTATTAATATTAATATTCAATACTAAAAATAGTAATGTATTCTAAAAAATAATGTATTGGGTTCTATTACCCAATATCCAACAATAATCTTGAGAGTTTCACTATCTATAAGGTGATTCCTATCAAATCTTCTAGAAACATACTTTCTCATACTCCTACTCCTAGACATAGAGTGAAAATAATCCTTGGATTAAATTATCATTGAATCATGAAGACTAGATACACTCAACACCAAACTACTCATTTATTTTGAAATATGATTTATGTATGAACTTCCTAAATCACATATTTTTGAATAAACCCTTAGGTCTCTATAATATATCTTCAGATATATTTTCTCACCTTAATGCTAGAATATAGATCATCGCATGACCAAATTACATCATGTTATCTCTCACTTCCCATTATCCATCTCTTTAATTTACATTAAATATAAAACCCCATATAGTAAAAATAGGATGCTTTTATAAATAGTGAATGGGTTTCCATACCACTAGAACATCTCACGTCAGTAACCATCATATTTTATAAATTCAAAATAAATTATAAAAGTATCAATTCCATCACTAATCCAATAAAATTTTTAAAAAATGGAATAAAGATATATTTGAGTCACATTTAAGTCATTTTTATGATCCACCACATAAATTCCATCCATTGTTTTCATGTTGAACAATCACCATATCAGAAACAAATTATTCATTTTGATTATCATATATTTTGGAAAGTGTATTCATCAAGTCAGATGTCGTCTCCAAATATTAGATATTAATGACCATGGTATGATCCAATAGAATCAAAATCACCTCCATTGCTTTCTGATCAATCCTTTCCCATTAATATTTTTACATCACTTATAGTTTGAATCCCTTCAACAGAATGTACAAATATCTTTGGAACATATAGTATTCTATATGTAACGTATAGAATCTGAATTATGTCCTATAGAATTATTCAATCTATAATTTACCCACTTTCAAAAATATCCTTATAGAATCAATTAACTCCTACTAAATAAATTTTTATAAAGGGATCAGTGATGTATTAGTAGAACTTTCAATCAATGAGAAGAATAGAATGATGATCGACACTGAGATCTGAACTCATCATCATAGTATGACCACTATAAACACTTAAAAGAAGCTCTAACACCTCATATTGGTCCTAAAACGTATAATACAGATTCTATTCTATAGAAGCCTCAAATTAGAGACGAATATTTAGAAATTCCAAAATAATTGACCCTGGGTGTCAAAAACCAAGCTCTTAAATTGGGATCTATAATCTCCTTACCAAATAGCCATATACACAAATAAGACCATGAGAAGGTAAAAAATAGGAAGAAAAAAGATTTAAATGGAATTAAAAAACATATAATCAACTCCATGGGAGGAATAATAAAACAAATGGATTAAGAGATGAAACATCGTTTTTGCAATAGAAATAAATACTGGAAATATACATAGAAATATAGGAAGACTTATAAATAGATCTAGTATTATAAATGTGACCCCAAATTCTATTTTATTGATGAGATCATCCACTTACAACAATTAAAACACTATTCAATATATTCAGTCAACTATGAATCGAAAAAGAAAACTTGAAATAGACTGATGATTATAACAACTCAATATATATTGTCTAATGTACAATGTATTCTTTTTAGCTCATCCTACATCTTCTTCCATACCTCTATAAATTTACATTCATCAACATTATTTCAAAAATTAGTTTGTACTACCCCTGCATCATCTAGTGCCACAAATAGAGTTCTGGAACTTCTCCTTCTTGAATTCAATAAATAATCTTAAAAAGCCTCTATAGTGATGTCTACGAATACATTGTAGAATGGTACACTG
This sequence comes from Viscum album, assembly GCA_963277665.1. Classification (NCBI taxonomy): domain Eukaryota; kingdom Viridiplantae; phylum Streptophyta; class Magnoliopsida; order Santalales; family Viscaceae; genus Viscum; species Viscum album. The sequence goes on from OY728121.1 coordinate 1,127,150,524, forward strand.
ACTGACTAAATAATACTTGACCCTCTTGGTCGGATATGAAAATATATAGCATGGTGAATAACTTCATTATTTTTCCTTCCTCTTTCAACATAGTACTTCCTGCAGTGATGAAATGTCTCATAAACTACGTTAATTATAGGTAATTTCCATAACACCTTGAAGATGGAATTTATCCACAAGATAATATTTGTGTTCATGTTTCCATTGCTTTTCCCAAGATCAACATCTAAAGAACACTTATCCATTTGGTATTCACATCATATAGTTGTAAATATAAAAATTTACTATATAGATCCCTTCTAATCACTACATTAACCTTCTCTAAAAATGATTATATGCTATAACACAGTGAACCAAATACATAATGTTTTTTGTGATGACGGCCTTCTCCCAATAAATATGCACATTATGACTATTTATCCAGCATGGTGATAGATTTCCTAACATTGATGGTGATGTGTGTAGTATAGTATATATAGGAGAACATTCTTATTTATGTGATATTATTACTTGTGTTATGAAGTATTTCATATAGAATGAATTTTTAAAGGTCCACATTATCTTTTTTATACTCTATCTATATTTATGAATGTTTCTAATGGTTTAATTTTTTATCCTATACAATTAAATAAATTAATAGGGTAAAATAAAATTAATTTATAACTTATATGAAAATTTATTATTTGTGTTACTCACCCAATGTTAATGATTATAGTATTCGCACATATGAAAATCCATATTATGCAATGGGTGAATAAAACCCATTTATATAAATGTTTAGAAGCTTATAAAACAAGAATTTACACCTGAGTAATTATGTTGTGACCATTTTTCAACTAATATCTTTTTTGAATGAATAAAACTCCCCACGTTAGTGTAGCCTGAACCAAAGTCCCACTACCCAAAGATTAATACTCAAGAGAAATATCTATTACAGTACAATACAAGAACTAACTTTTTATGAATCATAACTAACATTTAATTTTAAGCATGTAATTGGAAAACAAATCATAACATTAATTTGAATAATTTAAATATTATTAAAATACAATTCATATAACTTCAAATATACATAATATGATAATTTTATGAAACAATTTACAAACAACAAAAGTTATTCCCATTAAATGTATAATTGAATTAGTAATTCATACTTATGATTGATTATATTTCATCTAATTTTAAAGAATATTAATTATATCTAATTACTATTTATAATTTTTATTAGAAATTCCTGATCACTCCTCATTAGTACTAGTTGATTATTAATTATTTATGATTATTATTAAATAACTCCAACTGATCCTAAGAATGATTAATTTATTATTAATTTATACTAATTACTATTAATTATTACCAATTATTAATAACTATGATTTATAATTACTAGTTGTTATTAGTTAATTCTTATTAAAACTCATTATTACTACTTAATTATAAATTAGCCCTAATTATTTGTCAATAAAATAAATGTTCTCATAATAATGATTAATTAATTTTTAATATATTCTAATAATTTTTAAGTATTTATAGGTATTAATAAATAATAATAAAAATTACTAATTAGGATTACTTATATCTGACTAAACATCTTTATTAATAATCACATATAATAATTTAAAATTAATTATAATTACACCATATTATGATTAATTAATTATTAATTTATGGTAAATATATTAATATATTACTAATTACTACAAATTATGATTAATTTTTACTAATTAAAAATAATAATATCTAATTAAAAATCATTATTAACAGTTAATTATTAATTACCTCAAAATAATATGAATTAATTCTAATTTCACGTAATGATGATTAATTAATTGTTATTTTATACTAGTTGCTATAAATTATTACTAATTTCTACTAATTATTTTAAATTATTACCATTTGTGGTTAGTTATATTTAATTGATCCTCATTGTTAATAACTAAATCATAATTACTATTAATTGTTGTTAACTAATAGTAATTACTCTAAATGTTGAATATATTTTTTATTTTATGCTAATTATAGGTAATTATTACTAATTTATATTAATATTAATTAATTATTAATATTACTGGTAGATATATCCAATTATATATAATTATTTCTAATTAATTTTAAATTGTCTCAACATATCATTAATTAATTATAATTAATCCTAATAATGATTATCGAATAATTAATTTATGGTAATTATAATTAAATACTATTAATTGTGATTATTTATTATTAGTTAAGATTATTTATATATAGTTATACATTGTTATTACTAATTAGTTAATAATAACATCAAATTATTAATAATTAAGGACAATTACTTTTATCGAGAGGTAATCCTTAAACCTAACCCAGAAAGCTAATATGTAGGAAACACACCCAAAGACCCAAACCCGTGGGTGAATTTTGGATCCACTTTTCCCATCACATCTCTTCCACCAGGCACCATCAGAACCTCCACCTAGGGCTTCCCTTACACCCCATGTGCTATAGTAACCCATGCTTCTCATATATTGACATTACATAATTTTTGCAGAGCATTTATTAAATTACACAAACACATGCTCGAAGACCATATTATTTTAATTCCATTGGAAATATGGAAACATAAATAGTAGTGCTTAAGTGAGATACGTTGTCTCCCGCTAGTTTTCCATGACTTGAAACCTTCTTAGACAAATCATACATAATACATTTCTTCATAACCTGGGGAAAGGAAACATAATAAAAGGTGAACTCAAATGATCAACATGGGTAAAAATGGGATATATGTAAGCATTATCATCATAATAAGGATATAACATGATCATAAAAATAGTAGTTAATACCCTATATATCAAAGATTATAACCTATAGTTATGAAATAAAGATTTCCAGTTCAATAAACATGAATAATAAAGGAATCAAGAGCATAAGCCATGAAATCATAACATATGAACAAGATATGGAATTGTGGTAGACACATAATAATATAAAATTATTTTTGTAGAAGATAAGGCTCACTATGAAGACTTTATTGGTAGAATGGCTTCACTCCCAAAACCATCATAGTCGTCAAGGTTTACTCATAAGAAAATCTTAACAAAAAACGACCTTTACTGAATCAGGTTCACTCCCAGTTCCACCATTTTATATCTCATTAGATGTAAATAATTACCTAAAAATTAGAGGGTGATATAGGTCTCACCAATCACATAATGAAATCATACATACGTGTTCCACAATATAATAAAACATTCATTATATCATGGACCATAAAAAGAGACATGTATCATAAACCCCATAAATATCATATCATAAACCATGAAATGAAATTGGTATCATAACTTATTCATCATATCTTAACCTGCTAAAAAGAGATAGGTTTTAATGACCATTTCATCCTAGCATAACCTATGAAATGTGGAGGGTTTCGTAATCATATGACCTGTGGAAGAGAAATGAGTTTTGTAAACATTATGCCATCAAAACATAAAACATTCATTGAAAAATATGAATGGTACCCATGGATTATATTCCCATAAAGGCATGAATAAATCCAATGGATGTAATTTTAGATGTATAATAATTTAAAAGATCAATTAAGACATTTATTGAGTAAAATATCATTCATTATTTGAATTTTTTCAATTGTGATTCATTTTGAAATACTTTTCATTGAAAATATATTTGAAAATGTAAAAAATTATCTTAACATATTGTTTGTTTTTTTCTATAATAATATTATTTAATACCCATAAAGGAATATTTGAAGAAATTATTGGTCCTGGTAGTGGATAATTCTATCTATGTCGTACATGTTAAAACAACGATTCCTTACATAATATCAGTATAATCCATACAATCCTTAATCAGAAGACAAAAAAAGTCTCAAATTATATTTCATTTTAACAATTTATAAAATTGGTATAAATTAATTTAAAAAAATCATGTTAGTACATTTCTGAATACATTTTAAAAAAAATGTTTTTGGGGCAAAACAGATTTCCATCTAAAGAGATATGTAAATTTGGATTTTCTTACAAACACTTTCTTAGTTATAATAATTATCAAAGGGTGAAAAATGGTCCTATTACATGAATATATCATGAATAATCTGATTATAATAAATTTCATGAGATTTCTTGAGTGATGGATAATACTATTTCATCATTGGAACCATAATCGTAAACAATCTCTATAGTTGATGAGATTATATCAATAACTCATACTACTTTAGTAATAATGAATTATAATAACCCTGAAATAATAACATTAAATTAGTATTAAAATATAATTAAATTAATGAGATTAATGATATAATATTTCAAAGATTAATTATATACACCTCATTAAAAAATTCAGGTGCATAACATAACATGTGTCTCAAAGAAGGAAAATTGAGACAAAATTAATTTATCAGTTTGGTAATTTTTATTCCATAAAATACATGTAGGATAGATACTCAAATTGATATGAAAATACCAATAAATATGGTCAAAATCATCATAAAGTAAAATAATGTCTAATATATACACCACATAGAAGAAAGAGGTGGTCCATATAGCATGTGTATAACAAAATTAAAAAGTGAGACGGAAATCCAATACTATATGAGTAACCTATGAATCATGAGAACCATGAAATAGTAAAATAAATTGAAACATTTAATATCATTAAATAAATTAAATTCATGATATAATATGTCATTGGTAATTATATACACCACATAAATTAAATGAGTGTTGAATATGACATAAGTCTCACAGAAATAAAATTGAGACATGATATCTTCTTACCTTAAGTATTGAATCTCATTTTACTATTCAAAACTCCTATATAAAAAAATAATTTTATTATAAACCTATAATATAACAGTATTAATATATATAATACCATATATTATTTACTTTTTTACCTTATATTTCTCATTTATTTTCAATTCCATGTTAAATCTACTTTTGGTACTAACCACACTTTTTTCCGTACATGTTTTGACTTGTAATTCATGGTCCGCATAGATAATGATTTAATCAAATAAAGAATGATAAAAATGAAAAAATATCATATATATATATATATATATTAATTATTTAATTATTTATAATAATCTATAAAATATATAATTAGTAAATTTAATAGGCCATTCATGGAAATAGTGGATCGTTCGTACGAATGAATGCAATTTTAATTTTCTAGGTGGATTAAAAAATGGAAAAAATATGATATATCATCATTATAGAATAATTTTTATGTCATATATGTAAAATAATTTTATTAAAACAATACATAACACATTCAATGTAAAGCGTGAATGAATCACCTCGCTTTTTGAGGTGATAGTCCGGCGTATAAAGGAAAAAAATTAACATATTCCCACAAAAAGGAAATCATAACGGTAGGTGTCATATAAAAATTCTAGAATCATAATAGAAAAATAGAAAACTACTATATATAAACTAGAAATCCATCATTATTACCGACCTTGAATTGTGGTAATGGAAGAATGAATAATATTGGTTCGTGAGGCGGTAGTATGCCATAAACAAGAATGATGATTGCACATCCCATTTGATAGAAGTGTGTGAATTTTTATGCAGTAACCTTAACATAATAAAATATCAGATAATTTATTTCAATGAGGTTATTATATAATCATGATGTAAAAAACAATTGAGATGGTTATTTTAAGAAATAAAATAAAAACATTTATTGAAGAGCATCGCCTCTTCTTCGGGTTTCTCCTTTTGGTTTGAACCAAAGGGATTCCTTGGATGGATTTTGGCCAAATATGAGGCTTATAAAATGAAGAGAGGTAATATGAGGGTTTATTTGTGCATGGTTTTGTTGACAAAATTTTCTTCTGAGTTGTGAAGAGTGGGGAGAGTTGGTGGCCTTTTATAAGAGAGGTGAGGGGAATGCTTGTAAATAACAAAATTGTAAACAGAATTAGGAGGTATCACTGAAATAAATTTCCTAAAATAATGATCCATGTTATAGAAATTACGTTTTAAGGTCTAAATATTTCATTCTAATGGATTTTAGACTAGTTTAGGTTCGTTTTTACACCTTATGATTTATGTTTAACCACTAACTAAGGCAATTTTTACCTTAATGGCTGTAATTAATTTTAACCGATGTCACTAATGACATTGAAAAAAAAATTAATTTTCACTTGTTAGAAATTTTATATTATTATGACTCCAAATATGGAATCAATTTTTCCATATTCCCATAAAATAAGTGGTAAAAATTTATTTAAAATTAATCCTAATGATAAAGATGAGGTGATGGTTTTTTAAAGTGAAAAGTTTCAATAGTTTATAATGTTTTTATATACAATTTATATGTGAAATTGATTCCAATAACCTAAATTGGATTTATTGATTTATTATTGATATAATTTTACATAAAAATAAAATAAAATATAATTTAATTATATAAATAAATTAGGTGAAGAGGAAATTTTCAATTAAAATTCATTATTTTCACAATTCATCAAAAAAATTAAATATTCCGTAAAAATCCAAAAAAAATCATCGTATGATAATTTTTACATTTTGAATTAAAAAATGATGTTTGTTTTATAAAATTAAATTTATTATTGTCAAAAATAAATTTTATTTTTTTCATAGAAGGATATAAAAAGAATTTCATTTGAGAAAATAGTATTTTCAAAACTTATAGACTTCACCAAAAATTTTGTATTTTATTACCAATATGATTTATTTATTTTAAAAACTTATATTAAAATATTTTTATTTCTATTCATACAATAATTTTAATTACACGGTTAAAATAATCATGTTTAAATAACTGATGAATAATATTTCATTGTTTTTTTTAAAACTTAGTGTCATGCAAAATGTAATCCAAGTCAGTATTGTGCGAACTAAAATATTAAATTGGTGAATATTTTAATGAACGATTAACACTGTGTAGAGTTAAATGCACGACATCAAAGAAATTTAATTTATTTGAAAAAATAGGTTTTTTAAAACTCATGGTTTTATATTCTACCCACATTAAAAAGAATGTCTCCCTCAAAATTCGTCACATTGATGAAAAAATGTGGATACTCCTGCCTTATCATATCCTCAATATCCCATGTATCTTCCTCTACCTAGTGGATACTCCACTAAACGTAGAATAAGTGAGGTATTTTATTTTGTAGAATATTATCTGCAAGATCCATAATTTCAAATGGTTGTTCCTCATAAGAAAGATCATAATCCACTAGTATGACCTTTTTGTTTAGTATATGTGATGGTTTGGGTATGTACTTCCACCAAAGAGATACATGGAACACATAGCAGGATTGAGAGATTTTTTGGAATTAAAAGTGATAACTAACTATCCATACTCAATCAGAGATCTTGAAAGGTCCAATATACATAGTTCTCAATGACCCTTTCATTTCAAATCTCATAACCTTATTACAAAGAGAGATTCATAGAAACAACTTTTCACTGAAAAAACTTCTAGATCAAAGTGATTTTTATTAGTATAAATTATCTTCAAACATTTATTTTCCTTTATATACTACTGAATGGTTTTATTCTTATCTTCCATTTCATCAACTATCCCATTTCATAATAATTTTCTTCTCCAACTCCATTCTAGCACATTGGATATCTACATTTCTTTCCAAAGAGGGATTCATAAGGAGCCATATGAATTATTGATTGAAATAAATTTTTGTAAGAAACCCCAACAAGAGGATGGTTTTTACATTTTTCACTATTTAAATCTAATGAAAAAGATTTCATCATATCCTCTAGGGTTTGAATTTATCTTTCCACTAACCATCTATATGAGGATGATAAGTAGTGATAAAACTCAATTCTGTATCTACGGATTTCTAAATAATTCTCCACAACCTTAGGGTAAACTTCAAATAGTAATCCGATAGAATAGAATTTGGTACTCCATCAAACCTTACAACTTCCTTAATGTATATATTTTAAAGCTGATCTAGAGATAAGTCTTATCTAATAGTGACAATGTGCACTGAATTTATAAGGTGATCGACTACCACCAATATAGAATTATTATGATTAGATTTTCTGGTGAGTCCTACAATATAATCCATGGTTATGTTTTTACATTTCCATCATGGTATGTGAAATGGTTGTAACATCCCCTTATACGTTTTCATTCATCCTTAACTTTTTGTAATACCAAGAACTGAGACAAAAACTATGTGATATCTCTCTTCATACCATCAGAAAAAAAAGTATTCTTTCAAATATCTATACATATTCAAACATACATAATGAATAGATAATTAAGAACTATGAGATTCCTCTAATTTATCATTATTCAAATATGGTATAGATAGAACACATAAATGGTTCACGAACCATATCATTAAATACTTATCAATGTTAAAATTAGGATCACTTTTAACCCTATTTTTCAGCTCTGCATCTTTCTTCTGAACCTTTTAAATCTTCACTTTGATGTAGGGGTAAAAATTTAATTAATCAAGAAAATATTTTTACTCTTCCTTCAAGATTTCAAGGGCTATCCTTTTCAAATCCAGAAATATTGGATCATTTGTGATCTTTATCATGGATAATCTAGCATGATCCATTCGACTCAAAGCATCATCCACCTCATTCTATTTCCCATTATTATAATATATTGAGCATTCATAATTCATTTTCTTCTCTAACCATATTCTCTGGTGCATGTTTAAATCATGTTGGAATATATACCTCAAATAGTTATGAATGGAATATATAACACTATTTTCTCCATAATGATAATATCGCTATATCCTTAATAAAAAATATACCACATCTAACTCCAAATAATGTGTTGGGAAATCATTTTCATGAATCTTCAATTATCAGGAGGTATAATAAAAAACCATGTAATTTTTCATAATAACACATCCCAATATTTTCTTGGATGTGTCACTATAGATTTCAATCCCTTTTACGGTACATGGAAATACACGCATAGGTGCACTGAATAAAATTCTCTTTACTTCCTTGAAATTTTAATCACATTTATATGTCCAAAGGGACTTGTTTCCCATATAAGTTAACTTAGTCATAAGAATATAGTATTATAATAAATTATACAAAAAATATCGATAATATCCAGCTAAACCAAGAAAAGTATGGATCTTTCTTTCCACTGTTGGTATAGGACAATGTTCAATAGACTTCATCTTTGATAGATCTGCTTATATATCCTCTATTAATATTATGTGGACCAAATTTTTTTTTAATAGGGATTTAAATTTATTAATTTTTTCATTCACCTGCTTCATTAGGTTTATTAATACAATTCTCAAGACGTATTCATACTCTGCCTTGATATTTGAATAGATGAGAATATCATCAATATAGACTACCACAAAATGACCATGGAAATATCTAAAGACTGTATTCATTAAATATATTAATATATAATGTAAATTAATGAGACTAAAAGGAATAACTATATATTCATAGTGTTCATACCCTGTATAGATTTCCATCATTGGTATATCCACTTTCTTGACCCCCAATTGATGATATCTAGAACGAAGACCAATCTATAAAAAGTATAGAGATTAGAAAAATCGACCAAAAAATTATAAATATGGGGAAAATATACTTTTTTTTATTTTGATCTCATAAAAATCTCAATAATCAATACAGAGTCACATTTATCCATATTTCTTTTTCACAAAAAGAATTGGTGAACCACACAGTGAAACACTTGGATAAATGAATCACATGTCAATGTTTTCTTGGAGTTACTTCTTTAATTCTAGAAACTCCATTACAGCCATTCTATAGGGAGTATTTTAAATTGGTGTGGTTCTTATTGTGAGTTATATGAATTACTCAACATAAATATATGGAGGAAATCTAGGAAATTGTTTTGGAAATACATCCAAAAATTATTAAACAATAGTCACATAATTGATGTCAAGTGTCTACCTAAATGTTGGAGATAAACACACCTTCTGAATGGTAATTAGGACCCATAAATTGAATTTAATCTCCATAGGAAGTTCAACATTATTTTTATATTGATATCTGATTATAGGATTGTGTGAAATATTAAAAATAACATCCCTTCCTTGAAGATTTATCGGAGATTTATGTAGAGAAATCCATTCCATACTTAATATGACATTAAATTCAACCAATGGAATAATAAAAAGAATTTTAGGAAGAAAATTACCTAGAACGTCAACCAGGTAAGAATCATAGACTTGAGAAGTGATCATCATACCATTAGGGGCCTTCACTGCTGATTTCATATCTAATAATTATTGTGGAATATTGATACCCTTTGAAATTTCTTTTTATTTGATAGAGTGGGTAGATCTAGAGTCAAATAAGACATTAGTAGTTATAAAGTGGATGATAAGTATAATTACATAGTCTAGATGTAAATAGACATTACATCGCATTTTTAGAACACTAAATATATTACAAAAACAAAATTCCCAATGACGGTGTTTATTTAGTGCCTTTGGAAACATGAAAGAAAAATATTTTAACTCAGTCAAGGGTCTTCAATGTGTCCCAAAAACATCTTCCCCTTATAAATTATACTTAAAAAATTATTTATAACATGGGGAAAGTAATCATATGAAGTGGGTGAGCCTGAGTTATCAATAAGGGTAAATAAAGAAAATAAATAACCATAAGATGAACATAAGGGTATGATAACCTGATTTAATCCTTATAAGGTAATTCCATACATATCAAAGATTGTAAATATGAATCATGTAATAATGATTAAGAGTTAATAAGACATGAATCATATGACAATCAGAAACTTGATCCATTAAATCATTACATATGAATAATGTAAAGACCCGTAAATTTCAAGGAAATTTCTTTTTCTTAAATTCTTTGTAATTTTTATGAGTATGCAGTTTCTGAAGGCACTTGATTCCTAGGCCCGGTGTGCCCGGAATCATTTTCTGAAGTTTAGCTCGGGTACCTTCAGTGAATGAATGAGCGAGTTTTCCTAACTTTTGAACCGGTGCTCGGAATCGAAATTTGAGGACACCGATGAAACCGCGGTGCCGATAATTGCTTAGGAAGACTTTTTTTTGAGATGCATTTTCTCGGGATAAGATGTTAAAAATGTGAGGAATAAAAATAAAATTGTTTTCCAATTTTATTTTTATTTCTTTACTGATGGTTTAAGTGTTATGGGAAAGGAAGATGTGAGGAAGTTGGGGTGGGGCCCACACGAGCCCCCACATCCTTCAATTTCTCCAACACCCTATCAAATTCCCCTCTAGCAATTAATTTTGTAACTCTTCCACTCTTCCACATTAAAATACATGCCAATAAAATTCCTAATTAATTGGACAATGCAAGTTAATTAATTTGGTGAATTCAATTTCATTTTTGAAAAAGGTTGGCATGAGTAAGAAAATAAGGCAAAGCCTTATTTTGTTATTGTTGAATCGTTGTGTGGAGTGTTTTTTTTTGGAGAGGAGGGCTCTAGTCTTGAAAAACGTCGTCTTCCACGTTGAAGAATGCGAAGAATGTCATGACCTCGATGAAGAACGCCGTCACCGCAAGGAGTGATCGTCGTGCCTTTCTTCTCCTCTCCGCAGCTGGTGTGAGATGCCGCTCCACCTCGGAAGTTCTCCGTCAATCACGTATGGAGCTTTACCTCGCGACGCCATTTCCCGCAACAATATTCTTTCGACAACTACTTCAAGGTAGGGGTGTGTTTTTACGATGTGATTATTCATTGCATTCATTGTTAAATATTTGGCCACCTGTTATCAAATTAATGGGAGGAGGTCGGACTGCACGAACACGGCCGATCCTTCTCCACCTTTGTTGATGTTCACCGTTGCGGTTTGGGATGAAGGCGGCACGGTGCAATGGCACCACGCAGGAACGAGGAATATCATCATGGCGAAGGAGTGTGACACCGTTGCGCCGCGTCATTGAGGCCGAAACAGGCCGTGGCCATGGCAGAGGGGCGCGGCACCGTTGCGCCTCGCCGGTCGGACCAAGGCCGCGACCTTTGGCCGTGGCAGAGCAGGGGAGGGCGGCCGGAACTGCCGACCGCCGGTGCCATAGGAGGCGGGACCAACCTGTCCCGCGCGGCACAACTGGCCCGCCTTTTCGGCTGGCCAGATCCGAAAAAACCGGGGGGTATGAACCCCCGGTCAGCGCAGCAGGGCGGACCCCCTGCGGGTCCGCCGTTCGGTTCGAAGGGGGCGGCGGCTCCCCCCCCCCCTTCCACGTCTGCTCAGCAAGCGGGCGCCCGGACCACCCGCGCCGGGTCGGGCCACCCACGCAGAGTCGGGCCGTGCCCAAGGGGGCCAGAACTGGACCCTGGTCGGGTCGACCCGGTTTGGGCCAACCCAGGGGATCAAGGGTCGGGTCTGTCCGGGCCCAAAACCCCCTAAAATCGGACAGCTTCGTTCAAAGGCCCATAACATGGGCTACGGACCTCCGATTGATGCAACGTCAGTTGTGATGCGATCCTTGGATTGAGACAGTCGTTTCAGTATATTACAATCAAGGTTTTGAAGATATTTGGGTATGGCGGGGTTGGTTCGAACACGAAACCAACCGGGCCCTCTAAGCAGAAACACTTATAACTTGAGCTCCGGACATCCGATTGACGTGCCATCGACTTTTTTGGATTACTCTCAGTGAGACGGTTCTTTTGGATTACTCCGCTCAAGGTTTGGATGCAGTTGGAGTACAGCCGGGTTGGTTTTGACTTAAAAACCAACTGGGCCCCTGGGACGAAAAAGCCAATAACTCTCAGACCGGGCGTCTGATTGACGCGCCGTCTGTCGCATTGAGTTCCTTTTGTTGAGACAGAAAATTGGGATACATCAACTCCGTACTACGTGTCAGTTGATGTATCGACCCCCCTTTGCTCGTGGGGTGGACCCTCCCGGAATTGAGCATGTTGTGTGCGGGGACCCTAGAGCTGGCTGCGACTGCGACGATGATGACGATTGTACTGGAATCCTCCATGGGTTCGGCAGTGACGATGACCATACTGAAATCCTCTGTGGGTTCGACGATGATGACTACTGTTCTTGTATCCTATGTGGGTCCAGCAGTACGTGGCTAATGTTCTTTTATCCTACGTTGGTCTGGCAATGTTTGACTCTGTACTTGTATCCTACGTGGGTCCGGCAGAGTAGCTGGTCTTGTATCCTTTGTGGGTCCGACAGCTTAGTTGGTCTTGTATCATATGTGGGTCCGACAACTTAGATGAATCACTGGCTACATCTGATCATCTCTATCGTCTTACGATGAAGTATACCAGTGTGAGTTGAGTCTTAACTTTTCAATCATTATCTTCGATATGATTGACTTGCTTTCCGAAGTGGATTGGGTTGTGTTATCCTGTGTGGATTGTTTGTGCTATCCTGTGTAGACTGTATCGAACTTGGGCTTAGATGATGGAGCCGAACTAGAATTTATGACTTAGGTATATGTAGGGGCATATACCTAAGTAGAGTTGGTTGTTTTTCGTGATTATATCATTCCTTTGTGGTCTATACTTCGTGGATTCTGGGAGACCTTCGGAGGTCTCGGGGTCCCTACTGAGTAGCGTATACTCACCCCTGCATGGGATATGCCCGCACTACGTTGTGTTGGATGCAGACGACGGACAGCGCTGACTGAGGTAGGAGTCCGTGGAGCTGGACGATACCTGGAGGTGGATCACTGGACGGGATGTACACGGAGCGGATGGTTGGAGCCGAGGAGCAGAGGAGACCATCTGTACCCACCCTTCAGGTGGGTTTTCCAGAGGACAGCTCGGACTCGCTGCTTACCTTTGAGATGATGTACTTTCATTTCAGTTGTACTTTACTTTCAGTTGGGTTTGTATTCTGGCTCATTTACTTTCCAGCACTTACCTTGTACTCATTTTACTTAGTGTTTACTTCTGCTTTCATTACATTGTGGTGTTTGTTATCTTAATTAAAGGCAATTCCTTCCCTTATTTCTGGATTTACGCCTTTGGTGCTAGTCGCCAGCCCCTGGCCTATGGGAGGTGGGCTTGGGGTAGTCACGCACAGGTCCCGAGGACGGGTCATGACAAATTGTTATCAGAGGAGTTCGGTTCTACCACAGAACTTAGGACTATGATCTTTCTTCTATGTGAATCAATAGTGTTAAGGGTATTGAGTGTGGTTATCAGTCTAGGGAATCCAGTGTTGGTGCAGCGGCTGACGTATCCATACACTAGGACCCTGACTTTTGATTTCTGACCCAGTACACGAAAACATTGATTGCATGTGTGTTTCAAAGTTTTCTTTTTGATTACTTTGTGTCATCTCACCTGGTATACTGTATTGAGCGTGGAGCACCTGTTTCTTTTCAGGATGGCACCACGACAGCAGCCAGCTAGGGTTCAGAGCTTTGTATTAGACGACAGCACACCGAGCGATGAGGCCTCAGTTCAGGGCCCTTTTATAGCTGCGACACCGGCGGTACCTTTACCCGCCGATCCACCGATGCCACCAGCCTCAGCCATTGAGAGTGCACATCACCTTAGTGCACTGCACGAGTTTCAGCATTAGAGACCGCCCAGGTTCCGCGGGGAGACGTACCCTCAGGAAGCCGAGGATTGGTTGGAGGCTGTTGTATGAGTTTTAAGGTTAGTAGGGACACCAGCTGACCTCATGGTGATCCTTTCAGCGAGTCTCCTACATGCGGTAGTAGGCCGATGGTGGAGCCTGATGCTCCAGGTGCACAATGAGGAATCTCTCCTCTGGACAGACATTGAGAGCCTCTTTCGCTCAGAGTTCATCCCATCCACCCTACGTGAGGTGCACATTCAGGAGCTACTACAGCTGCAGCAGGGCAGCATGACGGTAGCCCAGTACTCGGCGATATTTACCGTTCTCTTGTGTTATTCGATGGACATGGTATGGGACCCATTCTTTCGGTCCCGGACCTTCGAGCAGGGACTGAGGCTTGAGATCAGGGCATCGATGATCTCCCTCAGCATCCTGACACATGCAGGATTACTAGAGAGAGCCCTTATCCTAGAGAGCTTTCTTGCTGAGCCTACACCAGCAGTGAGACCTACCATAGGGCGGCATATAGCTGAGTCATATGCAGCTGGAAGTCGAAGGACGTCACAGGGGTCCAGTCAGACCAGACCAGCAGGCAGATGACCTCAAGACACTAGCTCAGAGGTGCGAGGCACACGACATAGAGCCATCCTTCCGAGGAGCAGACAATGCTACGCATGCAGTGGGCAGGGCCACATGGCTCGTGACTGCCCGACCCGTCGTGCAGAGGATTAGAAGACGGTTGAGGGACCACCCAGGTAGAGGTAGAGGGTCAACCGTGGCGGTCCGCAGGGAGCAGGAAGACGAGGCAGAGGAGCTGGCCGAGCAGCAGGTGGTGGGCGACGCTTTGAGGCTCTTACACCACCCCCACCAGGAGGTCCACCCCGACCATAGGGAGCTGGCGGGTAGAGGCAGGCTCTGCTTCAGGCAGCGGAGGCCTACAACCACGGCGCACCAGATATGATTCGAGGTACTATCTATGTCTACTCCACCCTTTTTGAAGTTATTATGGACACAAGAGTGAGTCATTATTATATTGCCACTACCCTTGTTCAGAGATCGGAGATTCCGACGGAGCCATTGGCTTGATCCTTACGGCTATAGACTCATATGGGAGTAGACTCGATGATTACGCACTGTTGCTGGTAGTGTCAGCTTTCTCTAGGAGGTGAGAGCTTTGGCTGGAATCTTCTTGTAGCGGCATCGAGGCATTACGACGTCATCTTGGGCATAGATTGGTTATCTACAGTACATGCTCAGATCGACTATATTAGGCGCAAGGTGCGGTGTGTCCGCACCGATGGGAGCTGGATCACCTTCACCGGTGAGAAGGGAGCCTTTTTAGTGTAGGATGGACTCATGCAGAGAAGAGGGCAGCCGATCACTAATCAGTTGGCTAGCCTCATCCTAGGAGCAGTTGACCTGTGGAGTCCGAGTTTTCCTGTAGTGGTGGATCAGTATGCGGACGTTTTTCCTAACGACGTTCTAGGACTACCTCCTCTCAGAGAGGTAAACTTATATATTGACTTGTACCTCGGGATAGCCCCAATATCCACTCTAGCATATCGGATGGCTCTCGCTGAGCTTCGAGAGATGCAGGTACAGCTGGAGGACTTTCATGGCAAGGGATTCATCCGACCCAGTGTTTCACCCTGGGCTTCCCCGATTTTGTTCACCAAGAAGGCGGACGGGAGCTTGCGACTCTGTGTCGATTACTGTCACCTGAACCAGGTGACCGTGAGGAACAAGTATCCGCTACCGAGGATTGACGACCTCTTCGATCAGCTCAAGGGAGCAAGATGGTTCTCGAAGATAGACCTAAGGTCAGGCTATCATTATCTCAGAGTTCGAGATGAGTATGTGCAGAAGACGACCTTCAGATGTCGGTATAGCCACTATGAGTTCTTGTTTATGCCATTCGGCATAACCAATACTCCAGCAGTGTTCATGGGTCTCATGAACAGGATATTCCAGCCTTACCTCGATCGATTTGTCGTGGTCCTCATCGACGACATATTGATATAGTCTACCACTGAGGAGGAGCATGCCTACCACTTGCGGGTTGTACTGGACACACTCTGAGAGAACCAGCTTTATGGTATGCTCTCGAAGTGTCAGTTCTGGATACATGAGGTCCACTTTTTGAGACACGTCATCTCTGAGGCGGGAGTTGCGGTGGATCCTGCGAAGATCGAGGCAGTGCTAGCTTGGGAGCCACTTAGGAGCGTGACGGAGGTACAGAGTTTCCTAGGATTGGCTGGGTACTACAGGAGATTCGTGTCAGGATTCTCCATAATTGCGGCACCGATATCAGCTTTGACGAATAAGGGGAAACCCTTCATGTGGTCATACAGATGTCAGCAGAGCTTTTAGGAGCTAAGACAGAGATTGACCAGTGCACCTATCTTGAGGCTACCGGAGGAGGGAGTAGGGTACATAGTCTACTGTGATGCATCAGGGACTAGAATAGGGTGTGTACTGATGCAGGAGCAGGCAGTGATCGCCTATGGATCACGACAGTTGAGGAAGCACGAGCAGAACTACACTACCCATGACCTGGAGTTAGCAGAATTGGTCTTCGCTCTGAAGATGTGGCGGCACTATCTGAGGGGAGAGTGCTTTACAGTTTATTCTGACCACCATAGTCTCAGGTATATCTTTTCAGAGAAGGACCTGAACCTGAGACAGCGACGATGGCTCGAGTTCCTCCAGTACTATGACTTTGAGATAGTCTATACTCCTTGAAAGGGGAACATAATAGCTAATGCTCTCAGCAGGAGGATGGGCATTCAGCTACTTGGGGAGGCAACAGAGCAGCTAGCCACTTTGTAGATATCCTTTATGGATAGAGATGGAGTAGCCTTTCTACAGTCACTCACAGTCACTCCTCTACTTCTTCAGCGGGTCAGAGAGGAACATCTTGGGGACGTTGACTGTGAGACGCGACGTGCACAGATTTCCACAAGACAGGCACCTGATGGTTTTTCTATGGGAGGAGAGCACGTCGTCCTTTTCAGAGGACGTACCATGGCTCCAACTGCTTTATATAAGGAGGTGTTGATAGAGTTTCACACTTCCCCTTTAGAATTACATCCAGGAGTGGCGATGATGTACTAGGATCTTAGACGACACCACTGGTGGCTGGGTATGAAGAAGGTTCTTGCAGATTTCGTTTCTCGATGTCTCACCTGCCAGTAGGTGAAGGCAGAGCACCAGGTACGAGCAGGCTTGGTATAGCCCTTGGAGGTCCTGGAGTGGAAGTGGGATGGGATATCTATGGATTTCGTGACTGGAATTCCATGTACTTCTAGAGTTCATGACTCCATTTGGGTGATTGTCGACTGACTCACCAAGTCGGCCCACTTTTTACCCATTAGAGAGCAGGGCTCAGTGGAGAGCTTGGGATGCCTCTACGTTCAGGAGATCGTACGGCTTCATGGTGTGCCATCATCTATCGTCTCCGATCGATATGCTCACTTTACTTCCCGGCTTTGGAAGGGGTTTCAGGAGGCATTCGGGATGCAACTACGTCTGAGCATCACCTTTCACCCTCAGACGGATGGTCAGACGGAGAGGACCATTCAGACTCTCGAGGACATGCTCCATGCATGTGTCCTAAACTTTGGTCGTAGCTAGGAGGATCACCTACCCTTGGTGGAGTTTACATACAAAAACAGCTACCACTCCACCATCAGGATGGCACCATACGAGGCATTGTACGGCCGACCTTGCAGATCACCTATGTGCTGGACAGACCCTGGGGAGTCAACACTTATTGGACCAGAGATGGTCCAGGACATGACAGAGAAGGTCCAGGTCATCCAGGAGCGAATGAGGACAGCTTTGAGCTGACAGAAGTCTTATGATGACAGGAGGCGGAGACCACAAGAGTTTGAGGATGGCGACCACGTTTTCTTGCGGGTCTCACCTCGACGTGGATTACGAAGATTTGGCTGGTGCGGCATGTTATCTCTGCGCTTCATCGAACCATTACAGGTTCTCAATAGGATAGGCGAGGTGGCTTATCGCCTTGCTCTACCACCTCAGTTTCACCGGGTGCACGACATCTTCCACGTATCTCAGCTGAGGATGTACGTGCACGACCCGACGCATATCATAGACCATGGGGAGCTGGACATTGATGACGAAGTGACTTTTTCGGAGGTCCCAGTGGAGATTGAGGATCGACAGGAGCGGGTCATACGTGGGCGGTCGATTCCTCTAGTGCACAACAGATGGCAGCATGAGAACCTCCAGGAGATCACTTAGGATCGAGAGGCTCAGATGCATGCTCAGTACCCTAATTTGTTTCCCTAGTTTATGATGTATCTTTACGGGGACGTAAAGTCCTGAGGTGGGAGTAACGTAAATACCTGTAAATTTCAAGGAATTTTTTTTTCTTAATTTCTTTGGAATTTTTATGAGTATGCAGTTTCTGATGGCACCTGATTCTGAGGCCCGGTGTGCCCGGAATCATTTTCCGAAGTTTAGCTCGGGTACATTCAGTGAACGAACAAGTGGTTTTTCCTAAATTTTGAACTGGTGCTCGGAATCGAAATCCAAGGACGCCAATGAAACCGCAGTGCCGGTAATTTCTTATGAAGACTTTTTCTGGAGTTGCGTTTGCTCGGGAGGAGATGTTAAAAATGTGAGGAATAAAAATATAATTGTTTTACAATTTTATTTTAATTTCTTTACTGACAGTTTAAATGTTATGGGAAAGGAAGATGTGAGGAAGTTGGGGTGGGGCCCACATGAGCCCCCACCTCCTTCAATTACCCCAAAAACCTATTAATTCCCCTATAGCAATTAATTTTTTAACTCTTCCACTCTTCGACATTAAAATACATTCCAATAAAATGCCTAATTAATAGGACAACACAAGTTAATTAATTTGGTGAATTAAATTTGAGTTTTGAAAAAGGTTGGCATGAGTAATAAAATAAGGAAAAACCATATTTTATTATTGTTGAATCGTTGTGTGGAGTTTTTTTGGAGAGGAGGGATCTAGTATTGAAGAACGTTCTCTTCCACATTGAAGAACGTGAAGAACGTCAAGACCTCGACGAAGAATGATGTCACCGCAAAGAGTGATCGTCGTGCCTTTCTTCTCCTCTCTACAGTCGGTGTGAGACGCTGCTCCACCAAGGACGTTCTCCATCAAGCACATACGGAGCTTTACCTCGCGATGCCATTTCCCGCGACAATCTTCTTTCGACAACTACTTCAAGGTAGGGGTGTGTTTTTATGATGTGATTATTCTTTGCATTCATCGTTAAATATTTGGCCACCTGTTATCAAATTAACGGGAGGAGGTCAGACCACACGAACATGGCCGATCCTCCTCCGCCTTTGTTGATGTTCACCGTTGTGGTTTGGGATGAAGGCGGCGCGGTGCAACGACACCACGTGGGAACGAGGAATATCACCGCAGCGAAGGAGCACAGCATCGTCGCGCCGTGCCGTTGAAGCCAAAAGAGGCCGCGGTCGGAGTGGGGCCGCGGAGGAGGGGTGCGGCGCCATTGCGCCGTGCCGAAGAACCATGGAGGGCTGCGGCCGGGGCGGGACGCGGCGGAGGGGCGCGGTGCCGTCGTGTCGCACCGGTCGGACCATGGCCGCGGCCTTTGGCCACGCCAAAGCAGGGGAGGGCGGCCGGAACCGCCGGCCGGCAGGATCCAGAAAAACCGGGTGTATGAACCCATGGTCAGCGCAGCATGGCAGACCCCATTCGAGTCCGCCGTTCAGTTTGAAGGGGTCGGCGACTCCCGCCATTCTGCGTCCGCTCAGCACATGGGT
This sequence comes from Viscum album, assembly GCA_963277665.1. Taxonomy (NCBI): domain Eukaryota; kingdom Viridiplantae; phylum Streptophyta; class Magnoliopsida; order Santalales; family Viscaceae; genus Viscum; species Viscum album. The sequence continues at coordinate 1,127,170,829 of OY728121.1, forward strand.
GCACGGACCAGGCCGAACCTGTCGGGCCGGGCCGGACCACCCGCGCCTGGCCGGGCCACCCGGGTAGGGCCAGGCCACGCCCGCTGGGCTGGGCGGCACCCAAGCATGCCGGACACAGACCCGGGTCGGGTCGACCCGGTTTCGGCCGACCCAGGGGGTCTTGGGTCGGGTCGGTAAGGGCCCAAAACCCCCTAAAATCAGACAGCTTCGTTCAAAGGCCCATAACTTGGGCTACAGACCACCAATTGATGCACCATCAGTTGCGATGCAATACTTGGATTGAGACAACCGTTTAGGTATATTACACTCAAAGTTTTAGAGAACTTTGGGTACAGCGGGGTTGGTTTGAACACGAAACCAACCGGGGCCTCGAAGCGGAAATGCTTATTACTTGAGCTCCGGACATCCGATTGACGTTCCGTCGACTTTGTTGGATTCCTCTTAGTGAGACGGTTCTTTTGGCTTACTCCGCTCAAGGTTTTGATACAGTTGGAGTATGGTCGGGTTAGTTTTGACTTAAAACCCAACCGGGCCCCTGGGATCAAAAAGCCAATAACTCTCAGACCGGGCGTCCGATTGACGCGCCGTCTGTCGCGTTGAGTTCCTTTTTTCAAGACAGAACTTTGTTATACATCAACTATGGACTACGTGTCAGTTGATACATCGATCCCCCTTTTCTCTTAAAGCAGACCCTCCCAGAATCGAGCATGCTGTGTGTGGGAACCCTAGAGCTGGCTGCGACTGCGACGATGACGACGACTGTACTAGAATCCTCCGTGGGTTCAGCAGCGACGACGACCATACTGAAATCCTCCATGGGTTCGACGACGATGACTATTGTTCTTGTATCCTATGTGGGTCCGGTAGTACGTGACTACTGTTCTTGTATCCTACGTGGGTCCGGCAGTTTTTGACTCTATACTTGTATCCTACGTGGGTCCGACAGAGTAGCTGGTCCTGTATCCTTTGTGGGTCTGACAGCTTAGCTGGTCTTGTATCCTACGTGGGTCCAACAGCTTAGATGAATCAGTGGCTACATCTGATCATCTCTATCGTCTTATGAAGAAGTATACATGTGTGAGCTGAGTCTTGACTTTTCAATCATTATCTTCGATATGATTGACTTACTTTCCTAAGTGGATTGTGTTGTGTTATCCTGTGTGGATTGGTTGTGCTATCATGTGTGGACTGTATCGAACTTGGGCTCGGATGATGGAGCTGAACTGGAATTGATGAAATAGGTATATGTATGGGCATATACCTAAGTAGAGTTGGTTGTTATTTCGTGATTGTATCATTCCTTTTTGGTCTATCCTTCGTGGATTCTGGGAGGCCTTCAGGGGTCTCGGGGACCCTACTGAGTAGCGTATACTCACCCCTGCACGGGCTATGCCCGCACTACGTTGTGTTGGATGCAGACGAAGGACAGCGCTGACCGAGGTAGGAGTCCGTGGAGCTGGACGGTACCTGGAAGTGGATCACTGGATGGGACGTACATGGTGCGGACGGCTAGAGCCGAGGAGCAGAGGAGACCATCTGTACCCACCCTTTAGGTGGGATTTCTAGAGGATGGCTCAGTCTCGCTGCTTACCTTTCAGTTGTTGTACTTTCATTTCAATTGTACTTTACTTTCAGTTGGGTTTGTATTCTGGCCCATTTACTTTCCAACACTTACCTTGTACTCAGTTTACTTAGTGTTTACTTCTCCTTGCATTACTCTGTGGTGTTTGTTATCTTACTTAAAGGCAATGCCTTCCCTTATTTCGGGATTTACGCCTTTGGTGCTAGTCGCCAGCCCCTAGCCTATGGGAGGTGGGCTTGGGGTAGTCACAACACGGGTCTTGAGGACGGGTCGTGACAAATAATACCTGCAATTGTGGCATATATATATCAATGTATAACTTTATGAACATGTATAAGTAAAAACTGCTGCACTAAATAAGATAAGGACATGAAATCAAGAACTCGCATAGAATTATGTACATGAAACCATGTCCACTCATAATGTTATGAAAATTAAATTACCTTCACACATAACATTTTGAACATGTAATTAGGTTCACCCATAACCTGCAGACATGAAGCCAGGTTAATGTATAACATTGGGAACATGTAATCATGTTCACACATAACTTATGAACACATAATATGGTTTAATCAAAACATTGTGAACATGTACGAATATTCACATATAAACTTATGAACACATAATAGGGACCAATCATATCATTGTGAGGATGTAATCAGCTTCTTACATAAAATTATGGACATGCATCCAGGTCCATGCATAACATTGTGAATATGTAATCAGGTTCAAGTATAACGTTTATATTAACGATTCTTCCATAATTTCTTAATTCATTGGATGGAGATATAGATCCAAAAAATATCATAATAACATTATTCATACATGTTCTGCAAAACAATACATTCATCATATCATGACCCATAAAAAGAGATGGGTTTTATAAACATCAAATCATAACCCATGAAAGTAAATGGGTATCATTGACATTTAATCACATCATAACTTATGGAAAATAGATAGGTTTTATAATACCCTAGAATTTAATGGCATGCTTATTCTTCAATAATTTCAAATAATTAGATAGATTATTATGCCTGAAATAATGAGTCTCTATGAAACAAAACTTTATAATATGATATAGTTATAACCTAGCCGTTAAACATAATTTTTCCACTTCTCTTATCTGAATTTTAAAAAATGGTATAACACAGTTGCGTTTAGTAAGATATTTAGAGCCTGATATGATCAACTTATTTTTTGGTGAATAGTAACATACCCTTAAAAATAGTAATGTACCCTTATGATTTTTAATATGACCCTTATGAATAGTAACCTCACCCATGAAAGTATAAACAAAATATTGGCACCTTATAAATGAAAGTGAATATTTTAAAAATTAATAATTAAGTGTTGGTATTTTTGTGGGAAATAAATATTTAATTTAAATTTAATAAATAATAAATTTATTTAAAATAAAATTTATTTTCATAAAATTTATTTTTAAATCAATATTTTTTGTCCTATAGCTTTAGGATATTCTAAATGATACCTTAGATAATTTTTTAGGGTATTATAAAATCAATTTTAATTTTAAAATTTGACTTTTTTGAGTAAATAATGATTTTAAATAAAAATTAAATTTTTGATACTTATAAAATTGTTTTCATAAATTGGATTTTATTTTTGACTCTACATGTCGAAAAACGGTTAGGGTTAATTTTTGGGATTTTTATGAAATACATGAATTTTTTGTGAATAGTAAAATACATTGATTTATGGTATAATAAATTATAATATAAATACACTATTCCTTGAATCGTGGCTAATTTAAGAAAATATCAGTTCGAAATCACAAAAAAAATATTACTATTTTTTGGTCACAAGATTGAATACTATTTCTTTTCTTGATAAAAATAGTAAAATAATGAATAAAATATTGAGAAATCACTCCTCTCCTCTACTATAAAAACCACCCATCACCCCCTCTTCTCTGCACTCCTCTAATCCTTTAATCTTCTCAATGTTCTTCCAAAATACTCTTCCCTAGTCTCTACCATCTTTCTGGATCTCTTTGTCTTTCTAGAATACCAAAAACCTTTCCCTTAATGAGATTCTCAAGAAGGTTTATTGAAGAGGTAAATCCACATCCTCTTCCTTTCAATTTCTTTTCAAGTTCCTCTCTTTTGTTATCCTATACTCAGATCCTGTATACAATAAATCTTTATAACTCTAGTATCATCTATATACAATAATTATAACATTTTAATGTAATATCTAATCTTAATCTCCTTACTCTCTCTCTTTTATTTTATAAGCAAAATCATCATCTGGGATGTGCCGATTTACAATCTTCATGGACTACAATGTTTCATTCTTAAATTTTTTCTTCAAGTCTAGTCATGAAACCATTTTTCTGGTTGAACTAGATTATAAAATATGTATTATATATTATTTAATTATTCTTTAACCATAATTTATACATTATACTAAATTATAGAACAAAACTAGTTCATTGTGATCGAAAAACTGCTGTAATAATCTAAGCCATTATAACTAAATATATTATCTAATGATTCAACATCATAATATATAACCAAATTATATATATAACCATATACACTATTTTTTCATTAATTACTTGAAATTCCAATTCTATAGAATTATATCCATTCCACATGAACTGCATTACTCCTAGTCAAGCGAACCGATCATGAAAATCAAGGAAATGTACACTCATGTACGACAGAATTGAATCTTATAAAAAATCAATATGTCCATCAATTAACTTAATAATACTATAATGAATCAAATAAATGTATATATGGTTATTAATTATTGAATTAATGAATTTAATTGGATTATCCAGGGCATTAAGACCAGGTGAAGAACACATTCGGCCATAAGGTAAGGGATTTCTAAAGTCACTTTTATTTCTATGAGATTTCTATTTTTCAACACTTATTTGTTGTATTTGGTGTATGTATGATACTATTTGATATATAATATCATGATTCTATTTATATTAATGGTATTAAATGATTTATTTTATGATTATTATTTTTTGGTCATGTGTTTCGATTGAATACAATGTTGTAAGAGACTTCATCTTAATTTCCATTTCTTTGAGACTTACATGGTATTGTGAACTGAATAATATTTATGTGGTGTATCTACTACCCCTTTGAGAAAAATTTACATTTTTTATTATTTTCCTACTAAATATCCATATTCTTGTATAATTGGTATGATTATTTTCTTATCCTTATAACATTTTATATACGGTGTTTATTTTGAATTTTGTCTTAACTATGGAAACATTGATGAATCTGTATCCACTACTTAATACGGAAATTTATAAGCCATATTTTTATGTAGTTCAACCTTTTTATAAGAATTATTTTGACTTTTAGTTAGGGTATGGACTACTATATCCCCTCGATGTGTCGATAGGTCTCACGAGACAGACTAGTGGGTGAAAAACCCTTTGAGTTTGTTTCCAAAACATAATTAGACGGGTTTATACCCATAGAGAGAAACCGTTTTGATGGTATGATGGTTAATTCTATAGAAACATGATGTACAAATAATAATAATTCTATTTATTAATTATTAAGTTAATACTTTCAATTAGATTTCCACTATGAAAAAACCTATGGATGCACTTTCATTCTCAGTTTTTGATGTTGTGTGTTTTTCAATTATTCACCATGCAATATTGATTATGACTAATTGATTATGAGTCAATTACTATTTTTTAATTCTTCTAATATATATAAACCTTACTGAGAATTTTATCTCACCCATTTAATTTTTTTCCTTCCATAGTTTTTGAAGAATTGATCATTTATTGAGTTTTCAAGGATGTAGTTTATTATATTTTGTTATGTATTGTATTTTGTTTTATTTTCCCTATGTAAAATGGGTTCCATGTACGTATCTAGTTTATTCAAGACTACTAAACAAATTGGTCCTCATACATATGATTCCTTGTAATCATGATAATGTAACAAAATAATGCACCGGCTCTAGGTTTCTGGGGTCGGGGTGTTATAGTGGGTATCAGATGAAGTTAGTAGAAATATTAGGAACAGGATTAGGAAAAAATAGATTATAAAGAACAACCCTAAGATATAAATGGAGGATAAGTATACAATAACATCCTAAAATTTTTATATGCTATAGATTATTTGGGAATTCCTAGCAATACATCCCTTTCTATATACTATATGTGGATGTGGTTTTCGTAGAGATGTACCTAGGAGTAACAACTCCAAAAAGGTGTTCTGGGCCTAAAAGGGTTAACTTGGTACATGAAAACGAGCCTTACTATACACTTGGTTTGAAACTCCTAGGGGATATGCTTATGATATTTCAAATTTTCTTTACAAACCATTATGAAGGATTTAAAAGTAAATAGAAATAATTTTTATTATTATGAGATTAGCTATGCATAAACATTCAATTTTTGTTAAGTGTTTTTGTAGTTTGGAGTTATGAACTTTGATCCATAACTTAATTTAGTGTATTCCATTGTTTAGTAATGGTGCTTAATGGAAGAATGGAAATCAACATTGCAGAAAATATAGGGATTTCCCCACTGATCAAGTAAACAAGGTTAGTGTTCGAGCTAAGAAGATCATGACCATATTAGGAAAACAAACCTAGGTTGTAATTAAAAACCATACTACACCTATGTTGGATTGTCTCATGTAGCAGAATCCCCCATGTTTTAGTGGGATTAATAATCAATGGGTAGCTTATTAGTGGATCAAGAACCTAAAAAGTTATTTATAATATTAAGATGTAATGAAAATTAAAAGGTTGTATAGGTAGTATATTGTCTCAAGGGTGATGTTGATCAATGTCAGTCCTTGATCTATAATACCATGGAGTAAGATGAAATAGAAGATATAGAATAGAGAAATTTTAAAGATGTATTCTTCAACAAATATTTCCCTCATGAGAAATGGACTAAAATGAAGATAAAATTCTTTAGTTTAAATTAAAGGGAAGAAGAGAGAGTTTTAGAGTATGAGGCTACATTCAAAAGAGTATCCTGGTGTGCTATATATTACATACGTGATTCTAAATACAAGAATGATCATTTATTTTAAGGTCTTAAGATGAGTATTCAGAGAACACTGACTTCTCAATCATTTTCATCATATGATGAAATAGTATTATGTGCCAACAAAATAAAGAAGTAATTTTCTAGATCCAATTTTTTTTAAGGGAAATAAAGAGAAGAAGAGGTCTTATGATAATCATGGAAAATGTGAATCTCTAAAGAAGAATAATGGAATGAAAAATTTCCCATTATGTGAGAACTATGGAAATAACCATCTAGGAAAATTCTTGAAAGGTCTGGAAGTTTTTTATAAGTATGGAGAAAAGGGTCACCGATCTAATGAATGAAAGGGGAATAGAATAATAAATGATGTTAAATGCTATAACTATTGGGATACGTTACACTATGGAAAGTATTGTACTAAACATCAAGTAAAACTTCCTTAGAAAAGGCCATAGGAGTAGGTACAAGATTATGTGATCACAACATTGGGGGTTGAATATCCTAATGATGCGGTGGAAGGTACTTTAAACATTTCATAAAATTTATCCAATGATTTATTTGATTCTAGATCATCACATTATTTTTTATCTTCCTAGTTTTCCAAGAAAATTAGACATTTCCAATTTGATATAATAAAGGAGTTGTTACTCAAAAACCCCTATGGGAAGTATCATTCAAAAAAAATGTGTCGGTCAATCCCCTTTATGACACATAAACATACTTTAGTTCCTAATCTTATCATTATATCTAAGATTGAATTTGATATAATTCTCGATATGTACAGGCTTTCAAATTATGTTACAAAAATCTATTACTTGTTGAAGGAAGTTACAATTTTATGAGAATGATGTATAATCCCTTATCTTTAGAACAGAAACATAGTTATCTAGATATTATACAGATCCACCTTTAGTATCACTTCTAAATGAAATTATTTTGCAAGAAGAACAAACATCATCTATGAATCTTCAAATTTAAGATGTACCAATTATGCAAGAATACATTGATGTATTTCCAAAGGATTTAGATGGAAATCCTCCAGAGAGAGAAGTTGAGTTCTCTATTGATTTAGTTCTTGGTGAAAGACCTATATCAATGAATCCCTATATAATGGCCACTATGGAATTAGTAGAGCTGAAGAAACAACTATAGTAATTGAGTGACAAGGGATTTTTTCACCCTAGTGTTTCTCTATGGGGATCCCCTATTCTCTTTGTCAATAAGAAAGATGGGTCCCTGAGGCTATGCATTGATTATAGAGAAATCAATGCTATTACAATAAATAACAAGTATCCTCTACCTTGCATTAATGATCTATTTGATCAACTATAAAGAGGTCAATATTTTTCGAAGATTTATCTTTGGTATGGATATCATCATTTGTGTGTGAGGAAGTATTATATTACAAAGGCAACATTTCTATCTAGGTTTGGGAATTACGAGTTTACTGTTATTCTATTTGGACAAACTAATGCACCCTCCATTTTTAGGGACCTAACAAACAGAGTTTTCAAGGAATATATTGATGAATTTTTTGTACTTTTTATTGATTAAATCTTGATATATATAAAAAACTATGAGGACCATGATAAACACTTACAGGTTGTTCTGGAGACTCTTAGAAGAAAAGAGTTTTATGGTATGTTTAGAAAATGTGAATTTTGGCTTCAAAATATTTCTTTTCATGGCCATATTGTCTCTAAGGGTGGAATATCATTTGATCCTATGAAGGAAAATGAAATCATAGAATTTAATACACCAAAGAGCATAACTGAGGTATATAGTTTTATTAGCTTAGGATGTTACTATATACATTTCACTAAGAATTTTTTCTGAACTACCCGCTAACCAAGCTCACATGTAAAGGGTTTATGTTCTCATGGAAAGAATAAGGTACATAATGTTTTGAAGAATTGGAAATAATATTGGTCAATGCTCCAATTTTGACCCTTCTATATGGAAATTATGGGTTTGTGATAGACATTGATGCATCGCAGAATGGACTGGGTTGTGTCCTTATACAAAATGATAAAGTTATTTATTGTAAATCATGGCAGTTGAAGTCTCATGAACACATTTATCCAACTCATGATCGTGGGTTAGAAGCCATAATATTTACTCTGAAAATATGGATAAAATATTTCTATGATGAAATATGTGAGATATATACTGATCAAAAGAGTTTGAAATAAATATTTACACAAAAAGAATTGATCATGAGGCAATGGAGATGGATTGAGTTACTAAAAGATTATGATTGTTCAATACACTACCACCCAGGAAATGAAAATAAGCTGGTAGATGCATTAAGTAGGAAATATCACAGAATTCTGACCCAAATGAGTATTTAAAGAGATCCTATATTCATGGATCTAGTAAAGATAGTTATGGGAATTTTTAAGGAAGAAGAAACATCATTTCTCTTTAAAATTATTGCTAAACCATATTTACAAGGGAAGATAAAAATCTATCAATTTGATGATGAGAATATAAAAAATAGAATTAAAGATGTTAAGGATGGAATATTGGCAGACTTAGTGTTTGATGGTGGAGTTTTAAAATTTGGAAAGAGGTAATGTGTTCCATCAGTACCTGATCTAAAAAGGGAAGTATTAGATGATTTTCGTAGCTCAAATTTATCTATACACCCTACAGGCACCAAGATTTATAGATATCTGAAGGAACATTTTTAATGGGAAAACATCAGGTGAGAAATTGCTGACTATGTCTCATGGTGTCTAGTTTTCCAGCATGTGAAGGCTGAGAGACAACATCTTAGAGCATTCATGAAACCTATAACTATTCATATGTGGAAGTTGGATGAAATTACAATGGACATTGTCACAAGACTACTAAGGACACCTATAAGGAATGATGAAATATGGGTAATTTTTGACCGTCTTACAAAATTAGCACAGTCTCTTTCTATAAGATAGAATTTACCACTTGAATGCCCGACAAGCCTCTATGATAATGACATTTTAAGACTTCATGGTGGAACTATATCAATTGTTTATGATTGAGATCCCTGACTTAAATCAAAATTTGGAAAAATTATTCTGAAGGATTTGGATGCCCTGCTTTATATGACTACTGCTTATCAGCCCCAAATGATGGATACTCTAAAAGGACTATTCAAATAATGGAAGACATGTTGAGGTCATGCTCACATGACTTTCAAGGTATGTGGGATCATTAGTTACCTTTGGTGGAATTTTACTACATTAATATTTTACATTCTAGTATTCAAATGGTGTCATATAAAGAATTATATAGAAAGAGATTTTGAACTCGAACTCGTTGGGATGAAGTTAATGAGAGGAAACTTATAGTCCCAAAACATATTGAAGAGATGATAATAAAGGTAATGAAAGTTTAGGACCACATTAAAGCTACCCAAAGTAGGCAAAAGTGTTATGCTGAAAACATTAGAAAGTATTTGGAATTTCATGACGGAGATCATGTATTTCTAAAAGTATCTGCATGGAAGGCTGTCTTAAGGTTCATTAATAAATGGAAACTAAGCCCAAGGTCCATGAGACCATTTGAGATTATTGAAAGAACTGGAGTCGTAGCTTACCATTAAGTGATTCTCCCAACACTATCCAAAGTTCACAATGTGTTCCATGTGTCATTATTAAATAAGTACATTCTAGAACCAATGCATGTACTCACCTATGAAGAAATAGAACCTGTACATCATTTTTCATATTGTGAAGAGCATGTCGAGATTCTTGACACAAGAGAGCAAGTATTGAGAAACCAGACAACTCGATCGGTAATGGTTATTTAGGGAAACCATAAAATGGAGTAATCAATGTGGGAACCGAAGGATGTTATGAAGAGGAACCACCTAGATCTTTTTGAAAGTCTATATACATGAAAATTTTCAAGGACACAATTTCCAAAAGTGGGGAAGAATATAATACCCCAAGATTTTATGGTATGTTTCTTCTTAAATAATTTCAATTCATTAGATAGATTATTATGAATGAAACACCAAGTCTCTGCAAGACAAAATTTTGTAATAGGAGATAGTTATAACCTATCCGTTAAACATAATTTTTTCACTTCTATGATTTTAATTTTGAAAAATAAACAAACAGGGTTGCATTCAGTAATATATTTATAGTCTGATAGGATCAGATTAATTTTTGGTGAATAGAAATTAACCCTTATGCATAGTAATATGAAACTTATGAATAGTAAACTCACCTATGAAAGTAAAAATAAAATTTAGGCACCTAACAAATGAAAGTGAATATTTAAAAAATTAATAATTAAGTTTTCGTATTTTTTGAGCAATAAATCTTTAAATATAATTTTATAATTAATAAAATTATTTAAAAGAAAATTAATTTTCATAAAATGTAATCCTAAATCAATATTTTGGTGTCTTGTGACTTTAGTATAATATAAATGAGATCTTAGATAATTTTTCAGGTTGTAATAAAATCACATATAATTTAAAAATATGTATATTTTTGAGTAAATAATGATTTTAATTTAAAATTAAATTTCTTATATATAGAAAATTATTTTCATAAAATGGATTTAATTTTTGGATTCTAAATTTAAAAAAATTATTCAGGTTAATTATTTGGATTTTTCTGAAATACTTGATTTCTTGGTGAATAGTAAAATACGGTTATTTACGATTTAATACATTATAAGATAAATACGCTTTTCCTTGCATCATGGATGACGTAAGAAACCATTATTTCGAACTCACCATCATTTATTACTATTTTTTGTCATAGTAATCAATAATATTTCTTGTCTTGAGAAAAATAATAAAATAATGAATAAAATTTTGAGAAATCACTCCTCTCCTCCACTATAAAAACCACCCCTCACCCGCTCTTCTCCACACACCTATAAGACTTTAATCTTATAAATTTTTTATAAAAATACTCTTCCATAGTACCTCCCCACATTTAGGAGATATTTTTCTTGGTGAAAGACCAGAAACCCTTCCCTTAAGAAGATTCTCAGGGAGGTGTAAGAGGTAAATCCACATGCTTTTTCATTCAATTTCATTTCAATATCCTCACTTTCGTTATCCTATACTCACCTACTATGATAAATTGATCTTGATAGGTCTATTGTCATAAATATACATGGATTATATAATTTTAATTTAATATCCACTATCAATATTTTTACTCTCTCTCTTTTATTCTATAAACAAAATCATCATCCGAGAAGTGTAGATTTACAACCTTCATAGACGAAAAAGTTTCGATCGTAAATTTCTTCATTAGGGAAAGTAATGAAACAATTTTTAAGGTGTAAGAAATTATAATATATTTATTAGATCTTATGTATTGATTCTGGAACCATCATTTATACACAATATTAAATAATATAACAATACTAGTTCATTGTGATCGAAAAACTGTTGTAACAATCTAAATGATTATCATTAAATGTATTATCGAATGATTCATCCTCATAATATATAAAAAATGATATATATAACCATTTAAACTTATTTATGTTCATTAATAACATTTAATTCCAATTATGGTGAATTATATCCATTCTACATGAACTTCGTTACTCATAGTCAAGCAAACATATAATGAAAATCAAGTAAACGAATACCCAGGTACGATGGAATTCAGTATTAGAACTTATGAAGAAGGCCATAAATGAACTTGATAAAACATTAATTAATAAAATACATGTATACAAGGATCCTAATTATTTAATTAATGTATTTAATTTAACTATCCTAGACATTAATATCAAGTGAAGAAAACATTCAGGCATAAGGTAAGGGATTTCTTATCTGACTTTTATTTCCATGATATTTCCATTATTCACCACTTATTACATGTATGTGGTGTATGTATAATTCCATTTGATATATAATATCAATATTATATTTATATTCATGGTATTAAATGATTCATTAGAGGTTTATTAATTTTTTTCATTTGATTCGATTGATTACAATGTGGTAAGAGACTTTATCTCAATTTCCGTTTCTTTGAGACTCACTTGGTCTTGTGCACCTAATTATTTTTATGTGGTGTATCTACTTCCCCTTTGAGATCATTTTTAATTTGTAATTAATTTCTGACTAAATATGAATATTCTTATATAATGTATATGATTATTCTCTTAGCCATATAACCTTTTAAATATGGGTTTTATTTCGAATGTTGTTTTAACTATGGGAATATTAAGGAATCTTTATCCTATACTCAATACAGAAATTGATTAGTCATATTTTTATTGAATTAAACAATTTTATAAGAATTATTTGGACATTATTTGATAGGCGGGGTCCACTATAGTCCCTCGATGCATCGATGGGTCTCATGAGACAAACTACTTGGTGAGAAACCCTTCATGTTTGTTTCCAAAACACAATCATAAGGGTTTATACCCATTGAACTAAACCATTTTAATGATATGATGGTTCATGTACCAGATAAATGACATAAAAATAATCAGGATTATCTTTATTCATTATTCAGTTAATAGTTTCCACATGGTTTTCACTATGAAAAAACCTATGGATGCACTTTCATTCTCAATTTATTGATGGTATGGGTTTTTCCATTATTCACCATGCCATATTGATTATGTATAATTTATTATGATTCAATTACTATTGTTTCATGATTACACTATATGAAACCCTTACTGATTATTTTAGATCACCCCTTTAATCTATTTTTCCTTTCCAGGTTTTGAAGAAAAGATCTTTCATTGAGTATTCAAGGATGTAGTTTATTAGCTTTTGTTATGTATTGTATTTTGTTTTCTTTTATTTTCCCCATGTAAAATGGGTTACATATAGTTATCTAGTTTCTTAAAGACTACTAGTCTGATTGGATTTTTGGGATCTGATTACTTTTAATCATGACAATTTAATAAAACAATGCACCATCTCTGGGTTTTTGGGTTCAGGGAGTTATAGGATTCATAATCACTTCATGAAAGCATAACACATGAAAAGTGTTGGGTTTAAAAATAAAATAACATGTGGACACAAAATTAGTTCCATAAGAATAATTCCATAAAAACATGAACCATTAATAAATTAATATGAATGGATCCTTTGGATTATTTCATAGAGGGGAATGAGTAACATGAACAAATGTCATCATAGACGGAAAATAACATGAAAAATATTTTGAAAACATTTCTTGAGGACAATATCCTTTATTAATTGAATATTATTTTTTTTAACATAAAACCTTTATAAAATAATTTTATTTGAAAACACATTGAAAACATAGAAATAACACTTGAAATAATTTTGGGAAACCATTTCCCTTGAAAACTTATAAAATAATCTTGAAACAATTTTAAAAAAACTTTGCTTTAAAAATATATAAAATAATCTTTTAGTCCTTTTGAAAACCACATCCCTTGAATTATACATTGAAATATTATAATGAAATCACAATTTTTTTTTGAAAACTATTTCTTTTATAATAAATTTTAAAAACATTTTCATAAAAATTAACATTTAAAACATGAAATGGAAGCTTCAAAGAAATTATGGTGTGTAGATATATACATTGAATATGAGGTAAAAATAATATTCCTTTTTTATGGTAAGAAGGTTAGAAAATTTCCTTATTTTTAAAGTGAAAGAAAATTCCTTTGAAAAAATTCATAAAATAAAAAAGGTTAAAAATTTAATTTAAATATCATTTTATAATAGTATAATATTCTTGGATTTTTTTAAAAACATGGTTTTTAAGGAATACATATTTCTAACCAAAGAGAGATATAAAGTCAAACATTTTTAAAAACACATTCTTGATCATCTTATATACCAAAGAGTGAAAATAATTATACCATTACATGGTTATAACATGAATAATAAGATAAGAAAAAAATTAATGATTTTTATAGAGATATGGATCATAATATTTCATCATAGTAAGAATAATCATAAACAATCTGTAAAATGATGAGATTATTTCAATAAAATCGTAAAACTTTTTAACTATGAAACATAATACCTATTTGAGAAAATTAAATTAATTGAATCTTAAAATATCATTAATAGAATTATAATCATGATATAACCTTTCATAGGTAGTATATAAATGCCATTAAAAAATATAGGTGCATAATATGGCATGTGTCTTGAAGGAAAATTGAGAAAATGTTACTTTACCGATTTGGTATCTTTTGAAATATATACCCCTAGAAATAAAGATCATAAAATGGTTATTTAAATATCTATAAATTTATGGATAATAATTATATAAATAATCCATGTATAGTATACAAAACACAAAAAGGAATGGGTGGTGAATAAATCCTATATCTCACTAAAATAAAAAGTGAAATGAAATTCTCTTACTTAGTGTCTTGAATCGGACCGTACTTGTTCAAAACTTTTGTATAATTACTATAAATTTATTATTAAAATATAAAATGAAAATATTGTTATATATAATACCACATATGGTTTTATTATGACTTTATATTACCTTCTTGTTAAAAGTTTCATATTAGGGATGCACTTCAGGTAATATTCGCTTTGTTTTTCACTTGTGTCTCAATTTGTGATAGGTTTAGTCCTTATACATATATCATTATTTATAGATGTTAAAACATGTTAAAAATATAATTTATATTCATTATATAAATATTAAAACAATCTATATAGTATATAAGTATGAACTGGAATACAACATTCGTGGAGATGGTAGGTCGTACGTATGCATGAACACTATTTCTGTTTTATTATCGTATTGAAAGAAAGAAAGAAAATGAAATATTTGTATATATGTATATAAAATAATTATATTTGAATTATTATGTAATATATATATGTATTATAATTTCACTAAAAAAATCCTTAATACATTCCATGTAGAGTTTGATTGAATCACATCACTTTCAGGGGGTGGTAGTTCACACCTCCTCAAACTAAATTATCATATTTACACAAGATGAAAAGAATGATGATTTATCTAAATAAAAATTAATGAATAATAAATAGAATTTAAATATCATAATAATAATATATAAATATTTTGTCCATTATAATTTCCACCATGAGATACATTGGAGGAGAAATGAACATTCCTTGTTTCATTAGAGAATAGTTTTTTATACTTGTAAACAGTATGTTTGTTACCCAATAGATGAATGACTCTATATGTTCAATTTGAAAACTCAATATAAAAACATATATGTATATTTAGGATAATGTTTTTATACAAGAATTTGATAAGAATATGTTAGGGTGTGTTGAATGGAAATAAAACTAAAGAGATTGAGGAATGATGTTACATCATAATCGGGTAACACTTTTTTTTTCTTTACCAAAGGGATTAATTTTATTTATGTCATCCCAAGGGGATGATTCTAGGATTATGGGAGGGATTTTAAGGAGATATTTGGGAAGATATTTGTTGAAACAATGTTTCTTGAGAGGTGTGAGGAAGTGGGAGGAGAGGAGGGCTTTTTATAGTGCAGGAGGGACACTCTTAAAATTTTTGGGAAAGGTAATTCAATCCATGTTTTCCCCATGGAATGTGGCTCCCATAAAAGAAAACTTTCTATAAAATGGAGTATAGGGTAGAAATATGGCAATCCAATTGATTTTATACTCGTTTCTAGGTCATTTTAGCCCTTAAGATTAAGTTTTATTTCATTATTATGCATAGTTTAACCTTAATTGTTGTAATTAATTTTAATTACATTCAGTAATATTTTTAGAAAAAAGCTATTTTTAAATTATTAAAATTTATAAAATTTTATGATTCCAAATATTTAATACATTTATTCAAAATTCTAATCAATTAAGTGGTAGAAATTAATTTAAATTTAATCTTGTAGATGGGACGACAATGCGAGTTTTTAATGTAAAAACTTCCAAAAGTTTTCTATGGTTTTATACCCAATTTCAAAATTAAATTGATTCCAATGAATTAAAATTGATTATATGATATAAACATAATAAAATAAAACATTAAAACTAATTAAAAATCAATTTTAACCATATGAATAAATTATATTAGAAAATAGTTTTTTATTAAAATTCTGTATTTTTTTCTATTCCTCAAAATAGGAAACTTCAAAGAAAAATAACAAAAATTCCACCTAAACTAATATTTATTTTATTATATGAAAGATTATTTTTTAAATATAATATTTATAAAATATCCAAAAATTAGTATTTAGAATTGGTTCTCCATTAAAAGGAATTAAACGTGCTTTAATAAAATTATAGGTTTTTATGTGTGAAATTTTATTTGTTCTTATATTGTATATATCAAATATATTAGATAAATATCAAAAATATTTTATGGGATATATAATTTATAAAAAATTAAATAACTCACTAATTTTAATTAATTTAATTTACTAGGATAAAATATCGTTGTGATTATAAATATAGTTTTTAATAAAAACATTCCATTTATATTCCATCAGTTATTATATTCATTACTAATTCATTTGTAATTAATGAATTTAACAATTTATTTTCATAATTTTTTAATAGTATTTATAACAATAAACACAATGTATAGGATATATCTTATTATAATAAATAATAATATTTTCAATAATATATTATAGTTTGGTAACACTCGGTCTTGCATGTTACACAAGCCATTATGGAAAGTTAATATTGCATCTAATGTTTGCTAACCTAAGTGTTCTATATTGAGTAGATTAAACCTTATGTTTCATGCAGTTCATGATAACTTGGTGTTTAATATAACTCAAGACAAACATAGTGATTTAATATAAGGAAAACTATTTTTAGTGTTGGTTGAAATGAAAACTATCAAAAAAATAATATTAGAATAACAATATTTCACCAAATCTCAAGGTGTTACATTAAACCCCCATTTAAATGAATTTATAACTCTAAATAACTCTAGTTTATTAATGGTTTAATACATTTTTGTTCCTTTAATAGAAACCCACATCATTAAAATGAATACTAAAACGTCCTTTAAAAAGAATTTTTCACCATAATAGTTACCCATAGTAACACATAGTTAGTTTTCTGTGTAGGAGAACATATATTGCATGTGAAAACATGGAAAAGGAAGAGAAATATAAATTTCAAGTTATGGATGATATTGATAGATAACTTTATTAGGAAAAATTTAATAATCACAAAGCCATAAATCTCTGATCATCGAATGGAACATTTGATTCATTCAGAGTGAATATCCTAGGATAACATTATCGGTTTCAAGATCCTTTTTCCTAAAGTTGATACAATTTAATAAGAAGTGTTACAATATTTTATTCCTTTAAATTCAAACAATTCCCCCACTTTTTGTTCCTTGATAGATTTTCTCTTCATCTATTATCGTAATAAATGAAGGAGAAATTTTATTCTTGAAGTACTAACAGATCATGAGATCCTTGACAAGTCATCCAATATATATTTAGTTACCATCAACACAATGCTGTTAGAGATGGTTATCAAATTTAAATAAATCCTCATGTGGTACGAAAATGATTTAATATCACATACAATATGTAATATTTAACATAATCATTCTATAAATGGATAACCTTATAAACATTCCGAATGATGAAAGTCTAAAACATTAGAAATAAATAAAATATATCATCTTAACATTGATCCACAAATATCACAAAGTATATCTTGGTTGTTACATTAAAAAAATGTGAATATTCTCACTATATATTCTCCTGAAACATGGTAATAACCTGAATTACTATAAATACTTTTTTAAAACATGCATGATTTCTCATTCTAAAGTATACTAGATATATTAATTAAATCCATAATGTTTAAAACTTCATCAATGATGACATAGACCACTATGTAAACAAATCAGTAATCATATCCATGGTAATAAATGCTATCCAATTTACATTATCCAAATCAATAATCTCTTTATCCAAGATAAAAAAAATTCCTCAACATCTTGACCACATAAAGGGTTACCTTCCCTTAATCAATATATCACTATTAAAATATATCCCTTCAAATCGTTAATGAAAAATTATTCTAAAAATAATTTTATGTTTCATGATTCATATAAAATAATATTTTAATTCTAAAACATATATACTTTATTCAACCAACATTATTCCTAAACCATTAATCTGATTTCATCAACTTTTTTCTTAATACCTCTTTCTTAGAATATAAAATATGAATCATGTCTTAAGGTTCATCAACCTCAATCTAATCATGATTCTTTTTTTAATATAATAACTACTAAAAGAACATCACATAATTTTTACATTTCATTTTCAATCTCCTTATCTTCATAAGTATAAGTAATAATAATTTAGCCTTCCTCATTATCATTATGATATTTTCACTAAGAAATAAATTTTCAAAATTACCATATTTTCAATATATTAAACATTCAATGTTATCCATGTCCATTCAAGTTATCTCCATTGACTAAAACCATGATGAACATGGTGATAAGCATGTATCAATGATAGAAACCACATAATCATGATATATTTCTTATAGGATGTATAAATCTTGATACATAGTTTTTAATTAGACAATCCTTAAGTTTATAATATATTATTCATATTCATATTATATTATAATCCTTCATGATGGTTCATAAAGAGTTTTTCAATTTACAAATCATATCCTCTAGAAGGGTCAAACCATGTATGCAGCAAGGCCTATTATCATGAACTAAGTTACCTCGAGTCAGGCTCGACACAATTTGTTAGAGTTTTCACCCCTAGGCACATCTATTACATATCCACATCCACTTATAGTATCCATATAGGGATGTATTTCTATTAAACAACTCTATCCATCCATTACAAAAATTCTAGGTCATTTTCGAAAATGTTAGCTTATCCTTATACTTATCTGTAATGGCATCCCTAGACATATATTTAGAAATATTCCTAGGGATCTCACTAATGTTTTATTATCATTGTTTCCAAAGGTTAAATAATCCTTCACTGTGATACCAACTATAATGAACCTGTATTTGTGTATATAGACATTACATAACATTTTTAGAATACTTAATAAATTAATAAAAGAGATGCCCAAATATCATATTAGTTTAGTGCCTTTTGATTCATGGAAAAAAAATCTTATAACTCAGTGAATGATCTTTAATGTTTCACAAAATGTTCTTCCACTAAGTAATTCTACATAAAATCCTGTCTTCATAACCTGGGTAATGGAAACATAAGAAATGGGTGAGCTTGAATGCTCAGTAAGGGTAAATAATGAAAAAACATAAACATAAAATGAACATATGGGGTTGATAACAAGATTTTATCCTTAGAAGGTCATACCCTGCATATCAATGATCATAAATATGAATCATTGAATAATTATTAGCATTTTATAAGACATGAATCTTAATATAATCAAGAACATAATCCATGAAATCATAACATACGAATCATACACAGAATTGTGGCATACATATCAACGTTTAACTTTGTGAACATGTATAAGTAGAAACTATTTCACTTGTTACAGTGTGGACATGAAATTAGGACCTTTAATAGTATTATGGACATGAATCCGAGTTCTCTTATCATGTTGGAAACATAATATTTGGTACACAAATAAAATTATGAACATGTAATCAGGTTCACGCATAACTCATGGACATGAAACTAGGTATATGCATAACATTGTGAACATGTAATCAAGTTCATGAATAACTTTTGACCACATTATTGTGATTATTAATAACATTTTGAACATGTAACCTGGTTCATTCATAAACATATGAATCCATGATAGGGTTTAACCATATTATTTTGAACATGTGATCAGGTTCACACATAATTTTGTGGACATGAAACTAGGTCCTTGGATGACATTATGAACATTTAATTACGTTCACACATAACATTTGTACTCATGAGTCATCCTTCATTAACTAATGCATTAAAGGGAAAAATTGGTCACACCCATCTTATATTAACATCAGTCATACATGATACAGAAAATAAAACATTTATTATATCATGACCCATAAAATAAATGTCTTTTAAAAACATAAAATATAAACCCATGAAATGAAATGGGTATCATTAACATTTCATTACATCACAACATATGTAAAATAGATAGGTTTCATAACAACTATATGAAATCATAACCCATGAAAAGAGGTGAGTTTCAAAAGAATATAACCCATAGAATAGAAATGGGAGTCATAGATATCATTACATCAAAACCTGATCCATTCAAGAAAGAGTGTGAATTGAACCTTTAGATCATTTCCAAGAATGAAATGAGTAATATCAATAGATGAAATATTATATAGAAAATAACATGGAAAGATATTTTTAAAACATTTCTTGAGGAAAATATAATTTCTTCCTTGAAAAGTATTTTTTTATAAACAAAAAACCTTTATAAAACCATTTTCGTGGAAAATGAGTTGAAAATTTATAAAAATACTTGAAATCATTTCTAAAAACCATTTCCCTTTAAGACATAAAAATGAATCCTGGAAAAATATTAAAACCCATTTTATTTAAAAATATTTAGTATAATCTTAAAAACCTTTTGAAATCCACATTACATGAAATATACTTTGAAAACATATAAAGAAATATTGAATTTTTTTGAATTTTCTTTGAAAATGACTTCTTTGTAAATATCATTAAAAAAAATCATAAAAAATCATTTTAAACATACAATGGAATCTTCAAGGAAGTGATGGAGGGTAAAACCAGACATGTCGTACAAGGTAAAAAAGAACATTCATTTTTCTTGGTAAAAAGGTTAGAAAAATTCATTGTTTGTAAAGAGAAAATAATATTACATAGTAAAAATTCTTAAAAGAAAAAGCGATATAAAAAACTTTTAAATTTCATAGTATAATAGTATAACATTCTAGGAAACGTTTTTTTAGAAAACATTGTTTCGAAGGAACATAGATTTCCTACTAAGGAGATAGATAAAGTCAAACTTTCTTAAAAACCTTATTGATCATCTTATATACCAAAGAGTGAAAAAAATGTTACCACTACATGGGAATAACATGATTAAGTGGATAATAAGAAAATTATTGTGTGTTCTTTAGAGATGGATCATAATATTTCATCATAGGAAGCATAATCATAAACAATATTGAAAAGTGATAAGGTTGCTTTAATAAATTGATACCACTTTGTAACATTGAACCATACTCCATATTTATGAAAATAAAATAAACTACAGATGAAAATATCATGAAAGTAATGATATTAACTTTCAAAATAAGTATTTAAAATCCATGAATGTGTATAGGTTCATAAAATGGCATGTGTCTCAAATAAGGAAAATTGAGACAAAATTACATTACCGATTTGGTATCTTTTAAAACATAAACCCCAAAAATAAATATCATAAAATGATTATATAAATACCCCTAAATTTAATTATAATAATCATATAATTCATCCATGGATTGTATATACAACACACATAAGGAATGGGTGTTGAATAAAGCATGTATATTCTGGAAATAAAAGGTGAGATGAAATTCTCTTACCTTGTGTCTTTATTTTCTTCGTACTCATTCAAAAATCATGTATAATAAATACAAGTTTATTTTCAACCCATAACAAAACTATATTATTCTATATAATACCATATATATTTTGATTAGGACTTTATATTACTTGCTTGATAAAAATTTCATGTTAGGGTTACGCTTCAGGTAATACTCACTTTTGTTTTCTCTTGTGTATTAATTTGTTATATCATTAGTCTTTATACATACATAATGATTTAAAGAATATAAATCATGGTATAAATATCATTTATATTCTATGTTTGTGTATTATAATAATCTATGTAGTATAGATGTTTGAATTGGAATAAACCATCCATGGAGACGGTAGGCCGTACGTACACATGAATGATGTTTTCTTTTTTTATTATTGTATTGAAAGAAAGAATGAAAATGTAATATATTTATATAATATCATTAAATTATTTTTATTATGTCATATATGTAATATAATTTCACTAAACATATCATTAATACATGTTATGTAGTGTGTTAACAAATCACCTCGCTTTGAAGGGAGGTGGTCCACACTTCCTCAAAAAAAATTATTTTATTCACACAATATGAAAGGCAATATGGTGTGTTATAAATAAAATTTATAGAAGAATAAATACATTATAAATATATTATTTATCATATATAAATAAATTTATCATCATAATGTCCACTGTGAGAGGTGGTAAAGGAAAAATGAAAAATAATATTTTCATGAGATGGTAGTTCTCCATACAGGTAAACAGTATGTTTGTTACACATTAGATGGATCTGTGTGTATGTGAAGGTTTAACCATTATAATAAAAAATCCTTGAATATTTATGATACTTATTTTTTTTACAATCATTTAATAATAATTGTTGAGGTAGTGGAGAATGGAAATATAACTAAAGAGCTTGAGTAAAGATGTTATCTCTTAATCGGGTAACTCCTTCTGGTTTACAACAAAACAATTACCGGGATTTATTTCATACTAATAGGATGATTATATGATTATTGAAGGTGTTTTTATGATCTATTTTTGAATATAATTTTTGATCCAAAGTTTATTGAGAGTTGTGAGGACGTGGGAAGAAAGGATGCCTTTTATAGTGGAGGAGTTGTGGCACTCTTGTAAATTTTGGGAATTAGAATTCCACCCACGTTTTTTCCATGTAAAGTTTCTCAAATAATGTTAATATTTAGATTAAATGAATTATTGTGTCTATATATGGTCATATAATGGATTTTGTACATGTTTCTAGTTCATTGGGCCATTATCATTAAGGTTTAGTCCCTTATTAAGCTTAATTTTACCTTAATTGTGGTAATTAATTTTAATTTCGATCACTGATATTTTTATTAAAAAAAATAGTTGAACTTATTAGAAAGTATAAATTATTAATATTTTAATATTTAATCCATTTTTCTAAATTATAATCAAAAAATTGTAATATATTATTTTAAATTTAATCCCGCAAATGGGATGATGATGCAGGTTTTAAAGTAAAAATGTCCAAAAGTTTGCTAGGTATTTATACCCAATTACAAAAAAAATTATAAAAATAACCTAAATATTATTATTTGATAAAACTTTAATGTAATTATACATTAAATTCTATTAAAAGTATAATTTAACCATATAAATAAATTCAATTAAGCAATAGTTTTGAATTGAAATTTATTATTTCTCACTATTCATCAAAATATAAGACTTTATAGAAAAATACCAAAAAATCACCTTTACCAAATTTATATGTTCCTATTTCAATGATTATATCCATTTTTACATATAATTTTTATAAAGATTCAGAAATTATTTTTAAAATATGTTCTCCATTAAATTGCAGTAACAACATCTTAATAAAAACATAGGTTTTTATTTTTGAAATTAGGTTTGTTTTTATCTTATGTTTATCAAATATATTGGTTGAATATAAAAAATATTTTATTCGATATATATTATATATTACATTAATATCACTCACTAATAATAATTAATTTAATTTATTAGGATAAAATTTCTAGTTGGTCATAAAAATAGTTCTCTATAAAATCATTCCCTTTATATTCAATTCGTTATTATATTCATTTATAATTCATTAGTAACTAATGAATTTAACCTTGTATTTTCATAATTTAATTAATAATATTCTTAAGGGCGAACATAACAGCTAGGGTATGTCATATTATATTAAATAATAACATTTCTAATAATATATTATAGCTTGGTAATATCTGGTCTTAAGTTTTACACAGTCCATCAAGGAAATTCAATCATACCTTTAATGAATACTATCCACGATGATTGACATAGAGAAAATTAAAATATATGTTTTTTGTAGTGAATAGAAACCTAGTGTTGTGTATAACCCAAGATAAAAATAGTTCTTCAATATAATGAAAAACTATTTTTAGTGTTGCGTGAAATGAGAAATATCAAAAATAATAATAAAAAATTTAATTCGAAAAAAATATTTCACAAAATATAGGGGTGTTGTAGTAAGTGTACATTTAACCTTGTATTTTTTTTCACCCCTTTCTAGAATCATTTTCTACATGAGATTTCCCTGTTTTCAACATCATAAGTGGTTACTAACGTAGATCATCATCATTAACCCTCATTTTTGGGAACTGGTTTTCACAATACCGATTGTCCTTACACTCACAACACTAAAGTTGGGGATGTTCATTATATGCATATTTATCTCTATTTTCATTTTTAGAAAACTTATTTTAACCCATTTGGAATTCATTTTTTCTATGACCTTCCATTCCACCCAAAAAATATTTATTATACCCATTAAGATAATTTCTTCCATGCTTCTTTACACACTTAGTATATAAAGGAAATCTTATCTTCTACTCTCAATGTTATTCAGATTTAATTTTGAACTCTATCTTCCTTTTCTAGTGAAATACATTAGATTTATACTTATCACCAACCTCTATTTACACCAAGAAAACACAACACAAAATATATTCATATATACTAAATTCTATTATGGATAACACCCATTGGAGACTTGGTTTTATTTTACTAACTAATCATTAAACCTTAATTTCAGGTTGGATGATAATATCAGAAACACACCTCACAAGTCTTGAAAAATTATACTCTTATGTACCAATAGATTCATCATCCAATTACATTAACAAAAGAAAATCCTTCTCTATATTCATAAAAAAACATGTGTAAAGTACCTATTGATGAATAATTTCATGAACTCATCAAAATACATGGATTAAAAATCATCTTGATGCCTCATATTATTGATTAGATTCCACCATTTTTATGCTTCTACTTCTAAATTATAAACAACCAAAATGAATATTTCATGTTACTTATACTGAACAGTATAAAATAAATTTTCAGTGGTACCGATCAATTTCTCAGAAACAAGTGTATTAGGAGATCTAATAAAAGAAGTTTGATGTTTCTTCCTGAAGGACTTAACATAATTTTGTTCCCTGATTTTCTCATTTGGAATTTGAACCTGATTAAAAACATTATAATTTTGATTGATCATATAAATGAAGTTTTAAATTACATATCTCCTAAAATTTGGATTCTATGAAAGACAACAATTTCATTTCGCATCACATATAGAATTCTCTCAGTTCCATTGGGTTCCAACCATTATCTAAAATAACATAGAGTAAGAACCAATAATCATAGTGTGAAATTACATAATCATGAAAACCCACATATATGATATCTAAGTTATAGAACATTCTTTAAAATAAGAAACCTTAGTTTTATACTAGGTTATTATTTTCCATCTTCTATTTAAATAATTCATGATGGATCAAAAATATTTTATGAATTCCCCAGATAGTTTCATACCTGGTGTAAAGCAAGGCATGTTTTCATGTACCATTTCCCAATCGAGTCTAGATCAATACAATGTTTTTAGGGTTGTTTCCCCAAGGTATATATATTATAGATCCACATACCCTTGTAGTATCTAGACATGGATGTGTTTTTAGGAAAACACTTGCTCTATACATCAACAACATTTCATTCCATTTTACTATACTTTCACTCATCCTTATACTTATCCTTAGATATATTTACATAGTGATATCCCTATGCTTTTCTCATCCTAGATTCCAAATTTTAACTAAACCATCACTCTTATACAAACTATAGAAATACAGGTTTCTCATACATACACATTACATAATTTTTTAGAACTCTCAATACATTACCCAAACACACACCCAAGGACCATATTAGTTTAGTTCTATTAGAAACAAGGAAACAAAAAAACTAGTCTGTAAATGAGATACATTATCTCCAAAATGGTTCTCCATAACTAGTACCCTTATTAGACACATCATACATAATACATATCTTCGTATACTAGGGAAAGGAAACATAACAAAGGGTGATATAAAATACATTGTATGGGTAAAAAAGGGATATATGTATGAATAATAATGAGAATAAGGGTATGATAGAATGGTCATAACATTATATGATAATACTATGCATATCAAAGATCATAATCAGGAGTCATGTAATAAATATTGGTAATATATAATACATGAATCATAAGGGAACTAAGAGAATAATCAATGAATGAATTGCACTAGAATAAGACATTGAATTGTGGTAGAAAAATTAACATAAAAAATTATTTCCATAATAGTCAAGGATCAATTCCAAGGCTATCTTAGTAGAATGGGTTCACTCCCCAAACCATCTTTATAGTCACGGTTTTCTCCCAAAACCATCTTAGTAGATAAATTCCTATACTGAACCATGTTAACTCCCAATTCCATCAATGTCTATCAGATGAGATATAAATCTTTACCCAAGAGTTAGATGGAGAGATAGGTTCCACCCATTATGTAATGAAATCATACACACTTATTCCAAAATATAATAAAAAATTCAACATATCATGACTCATAAAAAAAGACTTTTATCATAAACATCTTAAATATCATATCATAACCAAAGAAATTAATTGGGTATCAAAATATTTTAATAATATATTAACTTATATAAAATATATAGGTTTCATGATCATATCATCATCTCCTAACCTCTTTAAATAAGTGATTCTCATAAGCATATAACCCGTGGAAGAGAAATGTGTTCCGTAGATATCATGACATAAAAACATAAACTACTCATAGAAATAATATGAATGGTAACCATGGATCATATCACAATAATGAATAAGTAATAGCAAAGGATATTATATTATATGGAAAATAATTTTGAAAGATCATTTAATACATTTCTTGAGGAAAATATCATTTCTTCTTTGAAAATTATTTTTAACAAAATAACACATTTTGAAAATAATATTTTTTGAAAATATCTTTTAAAACATATATTAGAATCTTGAAAATATTTTGATTTTTTTATGAAAGTATCCTCGAAAATATGTAATGTATTCTTTGAAGAAATTATTGGTCATGGCGTTAGAGAAATCCGTCCTTTTCGTACATGATAAAATAAGGACAACATTCATATTATCAGTAGAAATAGAAATATACATGATTAGATGATGATAAGAATATTAATTTGAATTTTCTTAAAAGGGTAAAAAATGGGTATAAATTCATTTTAAAAAATATTTTTAGAATATTTTTTAAAACATTTACAGAAAACATGGTTTTATGAGAAAATAAATTTCTCTCCAAACAGAGAAATAAAGATGAATTTACTTAAAATCATTTTCTTAATTATCCTAAGTATTGAAAAGTTGAAAAACATAACCATTAAATAAATATATCATTAATAACTATAGGAGAATAGAATTAATGAGATTTATTGAGAGATGGATTCTAATATTTAATCAATGGAATCATAATCATGAATAATCCTGTAAAATGATGAGATTGTAGAAATAAATTCTTACCACTTTGGTAAATTTGAATCACAACCCCCAAGAAAGAAAAAAATTAACTTTTGTTACAGTATCATTAAAAATATTAGATTCATGATATAACATGTGAGAGGGGTAGTATACACACCTCTAAAAATAATATAGGTTGATAATATAACATGTGTCTCAAAGAAGGAAAATTGAGACAAAATCCCCTTACAGATTCGGTAATTTTTGAACCATAAACCCCTAGAAATAGAGGTAATGAAATGGATATAAATATTACAATAACTTTGAGTATAAATATCATAAAATAAAATAATGGGTAGTATATACAACACATATGAAAAATATGTGGTGCATAAAGAATGTGTCTTATAAAATTAAAAAGTGAGATGGGAATCCCTTAATACATGAGGAACATTTGAATCATGGTATTCATGAAATAATAATATCAACTAAAAAATTCAATTTAATTAAATAAATTAAATTCATGATATAAATTTCATAGGGTAGTGTGTACACCACACAAATGAAATGAGTGGGGAATAACATATAAGTCTCCTAAAAATAAAAGTGAGATACAAGTCCCCTTACCATATGTTTGGAATCTCAACATACTCATTCCAAAATCTTGTATAATAAATATAATATTGTTAAAAATATTTAATATAAAAATATTATTATCTCTAATACCATATATTATTTTCTTATTACTTTTTATTAATTATTTATTATGAATTCCATGTTAATGTCACGTTTGAGGTAATAAACACATTGTTTTTTCATACATGTTTTGACTTGTTATTCCTAGTCATCATATTAGATCATGATTTAATGATCACAACAATGATAACGATGATAAATATATTTTATATATATTCATTAAAAAATTATTTATAATAATCTATAAAATATAAAAGTAATAAATTAAATACAACGCTCATAGAAACGGTAAGACCAACGTAAATTTGAACGTTGTTTTATTTTTCTTCTCGCATGAAAGAAAGAAAATTATATAAAATATTATAATTAAATAATCATTTTTATTTCATATATATAACATTTTTTACTTAAATAATCCTTAACACATTCCATGTAGAACATGAATGAATCACATCGCTTTGCGAGGGGGTCTTCTGCCGTACACACGAACAGTGTTATCTTATTACTCCAAAATGGAAAGCATTAAGGTATGTGTGATATTAAAATTCTAGAATAATTATAACAGCATTAAAATAAAGAATATCATATATAAACTATAAATTCATCTTTATTACCAACCTTGAAAGGTAGAAATGGAAGAACAAACGACATCGGTTCCCATGGTGGTAATCCACTCTACACAGGAACATAGATTGTTTATCTTAGTTGATGGAAGTGTGTGAAGTTATAGGTCATACCCTTAACATAATATCATATTTGAAAATTTAGGATTCTAATTTTATTTTATAATCATTATATTAAAAAATTATGATGTTTTAGGAATAAATAAAACAAAAATGTTTATTGATGAACTTTACCTCTTCAATGGGTATCTCCATTTTTATTACACCAAAGGACTTCATTGGTTGGATTTATTCCATATGTGAGACTTCTAGGATTAAGGTAGGGAATTTGGGGGTTTATTTTGGAATGGTTTGGATGTGAAAAAGGGCTGTAGAGGTGTGAGGATAAGGTTAGTGATGGTGGCCTTTTAAAAGGTAGGTGAGAAAAAAACATATAAATACCAAATAGGTAAACACAATTGGGAAGTTCCACGTACATCATATTTCTAAAATGATGAAATAATTAAATCACATAGTTTTTATTGTCAAAATATTTCTATAAAATAGGTTTAGCAGAAGATTAGGGTCATTTTTACACCACATGGTTCATGTTTAACCACTAAATAATCTTTTTTTCACCTTAATAAATGTAATGAATTTTAATTTATTTCACTAATCAATTTTCTAAAAAATTAATCCGACCACATTAGAAATTATAAATTAATCTGATTCAAAATATGGAATCAATTTTTTCAAATTCCAATCACATAATTTGATGAAATAAATTTATAATTTAGCCCATATAAGGGACGAGACAAAGAGTTTTTAATGTGAGAAAGTTTGAATAGTTTCTATATCAATTTTCAATTTGAAATTGAATCAAATGACCTAATTTTTATTAATTTATGTATATTTTTTTATAATTATCCTTTTAAAAAAGTTAAAATATAAAAAAAATATAAAAATACATTAGATGAAAAGACAACTTTCAATTAATATTTTGTATTTTTCACTCTTCATAAAATAGTGGAATATTTCATAAAAATCCCGAAAATTAACCCTAAGGAAAATATTAAAGGAAGAACTGAAAATAATATTTATTTTATAAAGTTCAATTTTTAAATGTGTTAAAATTTAATTTTATTATTTTTTCACAGAGGGACATAAAGAGAAGTTCTTTTTAGAAAATATTTTTTTCAAAAAATATAGACATTACCAAAAATTAAGTATTTTATTATCAATATATTTTATTTATATGAAACCATTATATATAAAATGTAATTATTAGTATTAATAGTACTATGTTTAATGGAAATATTATAGTGGTCATGTTTATATAACTATATTAATAATATATCATTATTTTGTTAAACTTAGTGTTGTGTGCAACTCAAGGAAAGTCAGTGTTGTGTGTAGTGAAAGATTAACATGGTGTAGAATATAATGAAATATTAATAGGGTGTGGAATGAAATAGATGAAATCAAATAAATATAATTTA
Source organism: Viscum album (assembly GCA_963277665.1). NCBI lineage: Eukaryota > Viridiplantae > Streptophyta > Magnoliopsida > Santalales > Viscaceae > Viscum > Viscum album. The sequence continues at coordinate 1,127,201,509 of OY728121.1, forward strand.
TTCAAAAAAATGTTCATAAAAACTCAGGGTGTTACATGTGTCGTGGACCATGATATTCGGTGTGTTTTCCTCTCGAATCACTCTAGATTCATATGCTTTGACCAACTGGTTGACCAAAGCCACACCCCACCTAAATCTCACTAGTAACATCATCCCACCAATTTTCATTGATTCCATTTCCAATCATGCCATAAACAGTCCTCCCTGGGGTCGATCTAGGAATCCCCTATCAAACACCTCACTTGAGGTCAACACCTATATGACAAAAATATAAAAACAAATGTAAATGATATTTTTACTAGAATAAGGTTTTGAGAGACAATTAATTAATGAAATTTCCCTAAATTCTTTTTCATTAACGCATAATCCATTTCACTAATCAATTTTCCTTATCTTTATTTTTAGCAGTTTTGTTTTATCCATATTCCTTTAATTAATATATCATTTTTATTATATAGAAAGTTTTATAAAAATATATATTTTAATAAAGATAGTAGCTGTTATTATATGAACTAAAATACACCCTTTTTGATTATTTATTTAATTTTTTTTTGGTAAAATCTCCCTCAATCATTTTCTTCGGGTCCACTCTTCATGGATGAAACACCCATCGAAGAAAATTTCTGGTATCAGTTTAGTATTTCTATAATTTTTAATATACATCCAAAAGAATAAGATCCAAACTTATTAACATTTAATAACAAATAATTAAAAAAATAGTCATATTTTCCATTCAATTTAATATAAGTTTTAAAATAAGATTTTAGAAAATGTACATTTTATTTCAATAACAAAAATAATTATAAAGAAAATTTTGATGATTTTGATGATTTTTAACATCAAATATTCGGTCATTGAGAAATTTGTTTTTCATCATTGGGTGATTTTATAATTTTAATAAATTAATAGTAGTTTTAAAAGGTTTTTATTCACTTATTTTCTATCATAATTAATTTAATTATTCCTTTGATCTTATTATTTATAATATTAACAAACTATTGGTGTGTTTTGATTGTTAGAGTTTCTTTTTTTCCAAAAATATTATAATATAGTTGTTCATCATATTATACACTTTGTTGGTAATGATAAGGTTTTGGTTTATTTTTTTTCCAAACATCATTGGAGACATATTTATTGAAGGATATTTTCATGTTTAGTTAAGAAAATAGTTATATTTTCCATAATTATTAGATTTCATTTTAATTGGTTTTCAAAATTCAAAACATACTTCATACATGGATCATATTTTCATAATAATTAGTAAATGTTCAACATTTTTTACATTATAAAAACTATTTTTATTTCATTTTACCATCTATGATAAAAATACACTTCCTTCTTATACTATAATCTAACAAAATTATCATAATTTTCCTAGAGGTTTGTATAATTAATGAATTATACATTAAAAAACCTACCAATCAATAACATTAATGTCATGGATCCTAAAGTATATTAATCCAAAAATTATCAATCTTGTTCGATGAAATAATTTCATATATAACCATTTTCAGATTTATTTTATATCATTCTATTAGTATATAAACTTAAAATGAAAATATAAAAAGACCACATAACGGGAAAAATAACTATAAAATACTACATAAAAAATGAATTCTATAAAATGAAATTTAATTTTAATAGTAATAAAATTTACTAAAATTTTGACATTAATTTATTTTAAATACAAAAAAAATTAAATTTAGAAGTTATTATAAATATAATTTATCTTATAGAATTTAGATGTATTATTTGATAAAATCATAAATAATTCATTACTGTCATGAGTAATTTAAATTTAACTATAAATTTTTTAACATATCTTCAATTAAATATTAAATTATTTACAAAAATTTCACTAAAAATCCAAATGAAATTTCATTTATAGGAATAAATTATTTTAAAATAATAAAATTCTCCAACATTTTTTGAATTTAGAGTCGTTAAGAAGAATTAATGTTAAAATAATAAATCATTCCAACAATTTTCAAATTGAATGACCTTATGCAGGATCTATTTTTTTAATGTCCTTTGTCATCATTTTCAACAATCAATATCTTACACTCACATTTCCATGAAAATAACACCAGAATCATTCTTTCATATATTGAAGACCAACCCAAATAAACAAATTCTAATAATAAAAACAAATGTATTTTTTCTAGACATAAAAATTTGAAAATAAAATTATTAATTTTATTTAAAAATTTATTAATGTGACAATTTGAAATATTTTAAAAAATTTATAAATATATTTCTTTATATCTATGGCTAGTTTTCCAATTATTTATAAATAAATTTTACGTAGCATTTATTTTTATATTTAGTATAAATTTAAGAATCCTGAATGGAAATTAATTTTATGATTTTTTTATTTATTTCAATTTTTGGCCCTTCATTATTTTGAAAAAATGACCATTTTTTGGTAGAATGAATATTTTGATTTGGATGTGAAAAAGAGTGACTGTTTATAGATTAAAATATTACACACGTGTTTTAAACTTTGAGGTTTAAAATATATTTTTTTGTTTGACATACAGGGCTTGGATATTTGTAAATATGATTTCAGGTTATTTTTTATCTTATAAGAATATGTGAAGATGATGTGATTCTCTTTTCATTTTTTGTCCCTATTTTCAAGCCAATGATCAACATCTATATGATTGATTTCATCCAAACTTCAGTTTCAACAATGTTCGATAGACGCTGAGGGTAATATAATAAATCATCTACTCATTCACTAGACATATAACTTTACTATTTTTTATGCATAAAATCACATCACACTTGAGAGAAGAGGTAATGGAAAGTATGTACTATGAGAAAATGTGTCTGATCCAAGATCCATTTTATGGTTTCTTCGCTATCATCCAGTCGCTACTCTAGAAGATCCAGACTGAGAATGTGGAGATTTCCAAAGCCCAATCTCCGCCAGCGATCCTATCGGTGGACCCACTATCTCTTGTACTTCCACCTCCTCTCGCTTCCACCACCGGGAGTGATTATGAGCCCTTAAGGGACATATGTCGAATCTTGGTGCTGGATAGGCATTGGAGGCAACCCCATTCACCTAGTCACCAAGCTTCCCATCTTGTTGTTTTTCCAATCAATGTAATCATTACAAGTTTATGAATATGAAAATTTATAAGTGATAAACATAGGAATGTATGATCAGTGATGTTGATGTTATTTTCCTTTAGAGAACTAAAAAAGAACTTTAAAGAGGGAACTATGAAAATCACTTATGAAAGTGTTCTCGAATGTGGTTATACATAGATCATAGAAATGTATTCTTTTATCAAATATGTGTTTTCATTTTTATAATCAAATTTTTCTTTGTATATTTATATATATATTCCACATAATAAATTTATTTACAAAAAACACACACACAAACACACACACACACACATATATATATTTGAACACAAGCCGATCAGGAGTTGGTTATATGGAATGTGTAAGGCAGACACTCCCTTGCGACGGAACTCACGTAGGTTCGAGTTGAGACACAATTGAATTTAGCTGGGGGCATGCATCACACATATAGTGGGATGGGCCGAGGACATGTACGGTTTGGCTCCCACCTATTCCTTATTACCTGATATCACATTTTCTAATGATTATGTACCTAAGTGGTAAAGGCTCCTACGTGGCATCCAAGAGTTCCTGAGTTCAAGCCCTATTGGGCAAATGGAAAATAATTGTACTATAGAGGCAGTGAAATAAATGATAATGCAAGGCCTGATGACACAACAAGGATGATTTAGGCATAATGATGCAGTGGGATTTCAGACCATGTTATGGGCATCGTGTCTATTGAGCCTACAAGCCATGTACTAAATAAATAAGGCTTCATGGGTTCACATTGCCTTGGGGGGGGGGGGGGTATGGCCTTCTTTTCCAGTTTTTTTGTTTGGTATGTGTGCGTTTAATGTAATTTTACCCCCAAGAAACTATTATATATTTATATATATAAAGATATTACCCAACCTACCATCATAATCCTTAAACTTCCCAATACAACCCTCCATCCAAAACTTTAGGTAGAAGACCCATAGTCTCCTTATGCTGTCTTGTATATTCATTGGGTAAAACTGCTGCCCAACAACACACCCCTTCAATAGATGAGAAATTTAAATGTTAATGAATATTATTACAAACCTCATTTCCAATCATTGAGAATCTAACCCACAAAACACAAAACAATTTGGGGGCGACCTATGGATTTGAAGTTTTCCAATTACTATATCTAATAAATAATAAATAATTTTAGATATACATCCATTTATTTTACATGGTTTTAAATATCAATATATATATATATATTATTTTTTTATTTAATGAAATATTTTAAATATGCATAATATAATATTTCAAATATAATATTTAAATATTATATTCAAATAATATAGCTTATATTATCCTAGTGACCATAAGGATTTTTCATTTAATTAATGATAGATGTGTTCATATGTAATGAGTAATACAAATATTTTTAAAAAATAAATAACCAGACAATTTTAGTTATCTATGTATACAATAATATATTCTTCATTTATTTAATTTTCATTCTATTATATATATATATATACACATTTAAATATATTAAACTATAATTATTTATATTTTAAAATAATATATATATATATATATATTGGAAATAAAATATAGTTTCTTCAATAAAAAAGTAACTATTTTTTATATAATTACACTAAATATTAATAATAATAAATTTTGTTAAATTTAATTAAAAAAATCAAATTACACTTAATTACCAAAGAAAATATTGTATATTTGTCTTATTTTAAACATACTAAAAATAAGCAAGTATATATACATTTTTAGAAATAATTATCTTTAAAAAAATTAAAAATTATATTTAATAATTAATTACTCAAAATAATAATTATTTATAATTAATATAACATGAAAAATATTATTTGAGAGTACATTTTTTGTTTCATTAAAAAAATCAATATTATTTATATCTATATGTTAAATAATATAATTTATATTTAAATAAATTAAAACACTATAAATAATATGTCATATACATTTTATTATATTAAAAAAATTAGTAATATTATTTTTTTGTAAATAATAATAAGTAATATGATTTTAATAAAATAATTTGGTAGATTCGATATATTTTTCTACATATAAAATATTATAATTTAAATTTATTTAACATTAAATGTAATATATAATATAATATATACTTATAAATATATTCAAATCTAATTATTCAATATTTAATGTATAAATATATATATTTTTCTAATAAATAATATTTCCTGAAATATAAATTATAATTTTTTATACATATAATTAAAATTATGAAAACACCATAGTTAGATTTTATAAATCATTCAATATAAATTCAATCATAAAAATTATAATAATTTATTTGTAAATTAAATCCAACAAATAACATTAATTCATATATAAATACAATGATACAATTTAAATACGTAAATAATTAAAAAAAATTAATTAGACAACTAATATTTTTAAATAGAAATTTTACCTTCTTGAAAGAAGAAATTAGTATTTTATGAGAATGATTCTTAAGATCTCCATTGAAAAATATTAATATGGAATAAAGGAAATGGATGGTGCGAGGAGGGCGTGGGAGGCCACCATTTATAATTTTTTTGTAGTGGGATGCACGAACTCCATTAATTCCTGCTATATATTAATTACAAAGAAATTATGAATGGGGTTCACACTTCTTGGTGAATAATGGAAGCATTAAAAATTCTCACCCCTCCCTCAACCCCAAATCACATAAAATCCTACTCCATTTCTTTATGAAAATAAAACCAATTATAATGAAAATGCATGCAGTTGCTTAAATTCATGCATGACAAGGTTATGAAGATAAAAATAGAGTAGTGAACAAGGATGAAAGGGAAAATGGGAATGTAATATAGGTAGTTGGACGTCATTTTAATTTAGGTAATCGTGATGAAAAAGAACATCAAGGAGGAAACTATGCCTGACATCTATGAATGGGTTCCTTGAAGTAGTAATACATTCACTCGTAGAAATATATGCGTATATCAAATATTTTTTAAAATTTTTGTAAGGGTTAAATAAACGAAGTGTGTGATTATATATATATATGTATGTATGTATGTATGTATATATATATATATAAACATTTCTAGACCCCAATTACAAGCTAAGATTTTCCCATTTTATTCCTCTATCCACGACTGCAGGTACCGGACCCTGTGTCTCATTATTTGGAAAGTTCAAAAACATCCAAACATACTACCATTCTCACATTAACTTCTCCAACAACTTTCTAAAAAATAAATTAAAGAACATTCACCTTTTTTAATGTAATCTTGGTTACCCACCATTACCTCTTTTAGAGAACCTATAAATAGTGGAAAATTGTACATTTGTACATGTCATTGTTCATAGATACAAAAGGATAAAACAATAAAAATTATAGTTTTAGTGGTGATTTTTCACAACTAATGTTAGTTTTATATTGAAAAATGTTTTCTAAAAAAGAGTTTTGATAATAAGATCATATATAGGTATGTTTAAATTATCGGATAGAGAGAATTTGATTGAGGGGATCGCTCATTGTTTTTTAGAAGAAGTTTGAGGAGCACAATTTTTTAAATATGAAGATCATAATTTTTTGGAATAGGTGCAGCTTGAGATTAGGCACATCAAATTTGGGAAATCATTTTATGTTCTTCAAAAGGATTCCATCAGACTATGGAACATCATAAAAAGTTTACAAACAAATCATTTTGGAGAAAAAAGTTTAAAAGTTCTCTAATATTTTTATAACTATTTTTTAATAGAAATAAATAAATTGAAAGGAGTCGGTATAATAATTCAAACTGAGATATATAATGTTTCCAATAGATGTTGAAAATAATTTGTATTCACTTTTTCATAATTGTGAATTTCCATGGACCCATGTGAGTGTCTATGGTAAGGATATAGGTTCTCACACTGAGGTAGAACCTTGAAAAACATGTGTCCCTTGTTTATTGTTCTATTTATACAAGAAATTTAATTAAATATAAGTAGACAAGGAATAAATCCAAAAAATATTGAATCAAGTGTGTCATTGTAAATTTGTTAAAAAATGGTTAATTTTTATAATTGAATGATCTATAAAATGAAGTTAATATTATAATGTATGATTTTTTATAAGTCAAGATATTAAATATAAAAATATTATTTTTCCCGAAATCTTTCCATAAGGAAGATCATAAGGGAGGAATTAGTTATTGTATATCAGTCTTAGAAATTATACAAACCTGATTGTATAGGCGATAGGTGATGAGTTTATACAAAATAATGTTTTTATCCAAGGTATAAGACGTAGATCATTGAAAAATAAATTTTTCAAAAAGCCTTATGTGTCATGGTATTTGAGATTATATAATTTTGAAAAATATGGAATAAGTAGAAGATTCATTAGACGTACTATTTATCTTAATTCATCAAATGAGTTATTCTTATTGATTCATTAGATGGGATATCAATTCTGATACATTAGACAAGATTATGACACTGATTCATCACTTGAGAATTTGTAAGACTCTCTTAATTTTTTTTTACTTAGTTTCTACAGTTTTGGAAAATTATTAAGAAATGAAATGAATTAAGAAATTATATTTGAATTCCTATGCAAGTAAATAGGGGGAGATAATGTTTTCAATTGGGAATAGTTCTATAGAAAAATAACGATTTAGAACTATTTATGTTTCTATAGGTAGAGATAGATTAGGAAGCTGAAGTATCTCAAATTTTCAATAATGTAGTGAACCATTGTATATTGTCTTTGAGAAACAGAATGGGAAATGTTTTCTTTGACTATTTTGAGAGTTTTTTATCTCATTAGTGGATCCATAGGATTTAAGAAGGGATGATTCATTTTGAAGATGTATATTTTTAAATATCTGGTTAAAGAATGTCCATAAGAGCCAAAATAATTTACAAATTCTTAGATGATAATAATGGATTTTTAACTGAAAGTTATTTTTATGGTTGAGTTTGTTTCATGTGGGTCAATAGGACTAGACATATGATAATTTTTCTAGAAATTAAATTATAGGCTAACATTGTGTAAGATCATTTTTAATGATCTAAATTTTAATGACGTTATTTTTTAAGTTGTTTTTTTATCTAGTTTAAAGTAAGGAAATTATAGAAGATTTTAGAAGATTTGAAAATATTTATGTTTACTCTAGAATACGTGATAGTAGTAAGGAATATTTTGAAAAATATTCAAATTAATTTGAAATTTAGAGTTATGAAATTTGAGTTAGCGGGAAGAAAAATTGGTTCCCCACTATTACCTGTATTATAGAACCTGTAAATAGTGGCACATTGTGCATTTTTACATGTCATTCATCATAGATACAAAATGATAAAACAATGAAAATTATAGTTTTATAGTTGATTTTTCACAAATAATGTAATTTTTATATTGAAGAATGTTTTCCAAAAAAAGAGTTTTGATAAGAAGATCATATATAGGTATGTTTAAATTATCAGATAGAGAGAATTTGACTGAGGGGATTGCACATTGTTTTTTAGAATAATTTTGGGAAGCAAAATTTTTTAAATATGAAGATCATAATTTTTTGGAATAGGTGCAGGTTGAGATTAGGTACATCAAATTTGGGCTATCATACTATGTTCTTCAGAGGGATGCCTTCAGACGATTGAACATCATTAAAAGTTTCCAAACCTATCATTCTGGATAAGAAAGTTTAAAAGTTCTATAATATTTTTATATCTGTTTTTTAATAGAAATAATTAAATTTAAAGGAGTCAGTAAAATAATTCCAAATGAGATATATAATGTTTACAATAGATTTTGAAATAATTTGTATTCACTTTTTCATAATTGTGAATTTCCATATACCCATGTGAGTGTCAATGGTAAGGATATAGGTTCTCACACTAAGGTAGAACCTTGAAAAACATGTATTCCTTGTTTATTCTTCTATTTTGACAAGAAATTTAATTTAATAGAAGTATACAAGGAATAAACTCAAATTTTTTTGAATCAAGTGTGTCATTGTACAGTTGTTAAAAAATGTTTAATTTTTATAATTGAATGATTTGTAAAATAAAGTTAATAGTACAATTTATGATTTTGTATAAGTCAAGATATTAAAAACATGGATATTATGTTTCCCTAAATCTTTCCATCAGACAAATCATAAGAGAGGCATCAGACACTATATATTAGTCTTAGAAATTATACAAACCTGATTGTATAAGAGTGGGTGATGAGTTTATAAAAAAGGATGTTTTTTCCAAGGAATAAGACATAGATCATTGAAAAATAAATTTTTCAAAAATCCTTATGTGTTACGGTAGTTGAGATTGTATAATTTTGAAAAATATGGAATAATTAGAAGATTCATCAGATGTGCTATTTATCTCAATTCATCGAATGAGTTATTCATATTGATTCATTATATGGGATATCAATTCTGATACATTAGACAAGATTTTGACAATGATTCATCACTAGAGAATTTGTAAGAATCTCTTAATATTTTTTCACATATTTTCAACAGTTTTCTAAAATTATTAGGAAATGAAATGAATTAAGAAATTATATTTGAATTACTAAGCAAGGAAATATGAGGAGATAATGTGTGCAATTGGGAATAGTTCTATAGAAAAATAATGATTTAGAACTATTTATGTTGCTCTAGGAAGAGATAGATTAGGAAACTAAAGTATCTTAAAATTTCAATAATGTAGTGAACCATTTTATATTGTCTTTGAGAAACAGAATGGGAAATGTTTTATTTGACTATTTTGAGAGTGTTTTTTTCTCATCAATGGATTAAGAGGATTTAATAGAGGATGATTCATTTTGAAGATGTATATTTTTAAATATCTAGTTAAAGAATGTCCAAAAGAGCCAAAATAATTTATGAATTCTTATATGAGAATAATTCATTTTTAACTGAAAGTTATTTTTATGGTTGAGTGTGTTTCATGTGGGTCAATAGGACTAGACATATGATAATTTTTCTAGAAATTAAATTATAGGCTAACATTGTGTAAGAACATTTTTAATGATCTAAATTTTAATGATGTTATTTTTTAAAGTTGTTTTTTATCTAGTTTAAAGTAAGGAAATTATAGAATATTTTAGAAGATTCAAAAATATTTATGTTTACTCTAGAATACATGATAATAGTTAGGAATATTTTGAATAATATTCAAAGTAACATGAAATTCTGAGTTATGAAATTTGAGTTAGCGGGAAGACAAATTGGTTCCCCGCTATTACCTTTATTAGAGAACCTGTAAAGAGTGGCACATTGTACATTTGTACATGTCATTCTTCATAGATACAAAAGGATAAAACAATAAAAATCATAGTTTTAGAGGTAATTTTTCACAACTAATTTAATTTTTATATTGTAGAATGTTTTCTAAAAAAAAGAGTTTTGATAAGAAGATCATATATAGGCAAGTTTAAATTATCGGATAGAGAAAATTTGACTGAGGGGATCGCTCATTGTTTTTAGAAGAAGTTTGTGAAGAACAATTTTTTAAATATGAAGATCATAATTTTTTGGAATAGGTGCCGGTTGAGATTAGGCACATCAAATTTGCGCTATCATACTATATTCTTTGGAAGGATTCCATCAGACGATTGAACATCATAAAAAGTTTCCAAACATATCATTCTAGAGAAGAAAGTTTAAAAGTTCTATAATGTTTTTATAACTATTTTTTTAATAAAAATAAATAAATTGAAAGGAGTCAGTATAATAATTCCAACTAAGATATATAATTTTTCCAATAGATGTTGAAATAATTTGTATTCAACCTTTCATAATTGTAAATTTCCATAGACCCATGTGAGTGTCTATGGTAATGATATAGGTTCTCACACTGAAGTAGAACCTTGAAAAACATGTGTTCCTTGTTTATTGTTCTATTTCAACATGAAATTTAATTTAATATAAGTATACATGGAAGAAACTCAAAAAAATTTGAATCAAGTGTGTCATCGTACATTTGTTAAAAAATGATTAATTTTTATAATTGAATGATCTGTAAAATAAAGTTAATAGTATAATTTATGATTTAGTATAAGTCGAGATATTAAAAATATGGATATTATGTTTCCCTAAATCTTTTCATTAGACATATCATAATAGAGGCATTAGACGCTATATATCAGTCTGAAATTATACAAACCTAATTGTATAGGCGATAGGTGATGAGTTAATACAAAAGGAAGTTTTTATCCAAGGCATAAGATGTAGATCATTGAAAAATAAATTTTTTGAAAATCATTATTTTTTATGGTAGTTGAGATTATATAATTTTGTAAAATATGGAATAAGTAGAAGATTCATCAGATGTTCTATTTATCTCAATTCATCGAACGAGTTATTCTTGTTGATTCATTAGATGGGATATCGATTCTGATACATTAGACAAGATTTTGACATTGATTCATCACTAGAGAATTTGTAAGACTATCTTGATATTTTTTTACTTAGTTTCTATAGTTTTGGAAAATTATTAAGAAATGAAATTAATTAAGAAATTATATTTCAATTCCTATGCAAGGAAAAAGGGGGTTATAATGTCTGCAATTGGGAATAGTTCTATAGAAAAATAAAAATTTAGAACTATTTATGTTGCTCTAGCTTTAGATAGATTAAGAAACTAAAGTATCTGAAATTTTAAATAATGCAATGAACCATTTTCTGTTGTCTTGGAGAAACTGAATGGGAAATGTTTTCTTTGACTATTTTGAGAGCATTTTTTTCTCATCAGTGGATCAAGAGGATTTAATAGAGGATGACTCATTTTGAAGATGTATATTTTTAAATATCTGGTTAAATAATGTCCATAAGAGCCAAAATAATTTATGAATTCATAGATGAGAATAATGTCTTTCTTACTGAAAGATTATTTTTATGGTTGAGTGTGTTTTATGTGGGTCAATAGGACCAGACAAATGATTACTTTTCTAGAAATTAAATTATAGGATAACATTGTGTAAGAACATTTTTAATGATCTAAATTTTAATGATGTTATTTTTTAAGTTGTTTTTTATCTAGTTTAAAGTAAGGAAATTATAGAAGATTTTAGAATATTTAAAAATATTTATGTTTACTCTAGAATACATGATAATAGTTATGAATATTTTGAATAATATTCAAATTGACTTGAAATTAAAAGTTATGAAATTTGAGTTAGCGGGAAGACAAATTGGTTCCCCACCATTACCTCTATTAGAGAACCTATAAATAGTGGCACATTGTATATTTGAACTTGTCATTATTCATAGATAAAAAAGGATAAAACAATAAAAATTATAGTTTTAGAGGAATGTTTTCATAACTAATGTTGTTTTTATACTAAAGAAAGTTTTCCAAAAAAAAGAGTTTTGATAAGAAGATCATATATAGGTATGTTTAAATTATCAGATAGAGAGAATTTGACTGAGGGGATAGCTCATTGTTTTTTAGAATAATATTGAGAAGCACAATTATTTAAATATGAAGACCATAATTTTTTGGAATAGGTGCAGGTTGAGATTAGGCACATCGAATTTTGGCTATCACACTATGTTCTTCGGAAGGATGCCATCAGACGATGGAACATCATAAAAAGTTTCCAAACATATCATTATGGAGAAGAAAGTTTAAAATTTCTATATTATTTTGATTACCATTTTTTATAGAAATAAATAAATTGAAAGGATTTTGTATAATAATTCCAACTGAGATAAATAATGTTTCTAATAGATGTTGAAATAATTTGTATTCACTTTTTCATAATTGTGAATTTCCATGGACCCATGTGAGTGTATATGGTAAGGATATAGGTTCTCACACTGAGGTATAACCTTGAAAAACATATTTTCTTTATTTATTGTTCTATTTCTACAAAAAAAATTAATTTAATAGAAGTAGAAAAGGAAAAAACTCAAAAAAAAATTGAATCAAGTGTGTCATTGTACATTTGTTAAAAAATGTTTAATTTTTATAATTGAATGATCTGTAAAATGAAGTTAACAGTATAATGTATGATTTTGTATAACTCGAGATATTAAAAATATGGATATTATGTTTCCCTAAATATTTACATCAGATAGATCATAAAAGATGCATTAGACGCTCTATATAGGTCTTAGAAATTATTCAAACCTAATTGTATAGGTGATAGGTGATGAGTTTATACAAAAGGAAGTTTTTATCCAAGGCATAAGATGTAGATCATTGAAAAATAAAATTTTCAAAAAGATTGATGTGTTTTGGTAGTTTAGATTATATAATTTTGAAAAATATCAAATAAGTAGAATATTTATCAGAAATTTTATTTATCTAAATTCATCGAGCGAGTTATTCATGTTGATTCCTTATATGGGATATTGATTCTGATTTATTAGACAAGATTTTGACACAGATTCATCACTAGAGAATTTGTAAGACTCTCTTAATATTTTTTCGCTTAGTTTCTATAGTTTTGGAAAATTATTAAAAAATGAAATGAATCAATAAATTATATTTGAATTACTATGCAAGGAAGAAGGTGGTGATAATGTCTACAATTGTGAATAGTTATATAGAAAAATAACTATTTATAACTATTTATGTTGATCTAGGTAGAGATAGATTAGGAAACTGAAGTATCTCAAATTTTCAATAATGTAGTGAACCATTTTCTATTGTCTTGGAGAAATGGAATGGGAAATGTTTTCTTTGACTATTTTGAGAGTGTTATTTTCCCATTAGTGGATCAAGAGGATTTAATAGAAAACAATTAATTTTGAAGATTTATATTTTTAAATAAATGGTTAAAGAATGTCCATAAGATCCAAAATAGTTTACGTATTCTTAGATGAGAATAATGTATTTTTAACAGAAATATTATTTTTATGGTTGAGTGTGTTTCATTTGGGTCAATAGGACCAGACAAATGATTATTTTTCTAGAAATTAAATTATATGCTAACATTATGTAAGAAAATTTTTAATGATATAAATTTTAATGATGTTATTTTATTAAGATTTTTTTATGTAGTTAAAAGTAAGGAAATTATATAAGAGTTTAGAATATTTAAAAATATATATGTTTACTCTAGAATACATGACAATAGTTAAGAATATTTTGAATAATATTCAAATTAACGTGAAATTCAGAGTTACGAAATTTGAGTTAGTGGGAAGACAAATTGGTTTCCTACAATTACCTCTATTAGAGAACCAATAAATAGTGGCACATTGTACATTTGTACATGTCATTGTTCATAGATAAAAAATGATAAAACAATAAAAATTATAGTTTTAGAGGTGGGTTTTCACAACTAATGTTATTTTTATATTGAAGAATGTTTTCCAAAAAAAAGAGTTTTGATAAGAAGATCATATATATGTATGTTTAAATTATCGGATTGAGAGAGTTTGACTAAGGGGATCACTCATTGTTTTTTAGAAGAAGTTTTAGAAGCACAATTTTTTAAATACAAAGATCATAATTTTTTGGAATAGGTGTAGGATGAGATTAGGAACATTGAATTTGGGATATCATACTATGTTCTTCGGAAGGATTCCATCAGATAATGGAACATCATAAATAGTTTCCAAACATATAATTCTCCAGAAGAAAGTTTAAAAGTTCTATAATATTTTTATAACTAATTTTTAATATAAATAAATAAATTGTAAGGAGTCAGTATAATAATTCCAACTGAGTATAGAATGTTTCCAATAGATGTTGAAATAATTTGTATTCACTTTTTCATAATTGTGAATTTCCATGGACCCATGTGAGTGTCTATGGTAAGGATATAGGTTCTAAAACTAAGTTCGAACCACGAAAACATGTGTTCCTTATTTATTGTTCTATTTTTACATGAAATTTAATTTAATAGAAGTAGACGAGGAGGAAACTCAAAAAAAAATTAGGGGTTTTGTTTCTTGAAGTTTGTATTTTTAAAAATGAAATCACAAATTCTCCCCAAACCCATATTAGTGATTCAATGATCATTATGAACTTCCTAAAACATAAAAATATTCTATAAAATCTTTTAAATTAAAAAAAATAAATGAGATATTCTATTCTCAAAAGAATTTTCAAAACCACCATTTTCCATTGAAACCATTTTTATGTCTTTTTAGAAAACATGAGAAATAAATTTAGAAGATAACGAAATGTGGTGCATAAGATAAATCTAATTTATAAAACCACTAACCTTAAAAATAATGGAATAAACATTCATGTTAGAAAAAAGATAATCCATGATGAGCATAGGGCCTTAGTAATTGATAATAGATCTTAGAACATGAACAATTAATAATAAATCTCTAAATTGACAAGATATAGATAAATAAAGGACAAAGAGAAAATTTAACACACCAATTACCAACCAAAAAACAATGGGGATTATTGATCTATCCATCATCCCTCAATTCCACAACAAATCAACAAGGAATTAAGAATAGAAACCCAGATTAAAAATTATAACTTTGGAATAATCGAAAACATTGATTGAAACACGAGGAATTGGAAGAATAAGGATATCCAAGACAAGAAAAAATATGAACTCACCAAAAGTGGTACAAGTGTTATATCAACACTTCCGTCCAACATGGGAATTGGGTTGATAGAGAGGAGAACTTCCCAAGAGAGTATACAAGTAGAATGGGATGTATTATGGTCAAATGACATTAATTTGGAATTAAAATGGTTGTCTTAGGAGATAGAAATACATAATTGATCCTAAAATTATTAAACCACAATACTACCTGGTTGCGCCCAAATTTACGCAATTTATTTGGTGTAAGTAGTCATTTGTAGTACAACTTTGGTTATTGAATCCATAGGGACTGAAGAATAAACTTATATATGCTATGATTTTATGGATAAATTGTCTATAAAGTGGACCATTTGGGTGTTGATTTTAATTTAATAAAAAATGATTTAATTTAAAGAACCAAAAAAAACACTCAATTATGTTGTATATAGAAATTAATATTGATGGGTTGATCCTAGTTTTTTTCTTGGGGTGGATTTGATGACATTATTTTCATAGAAAATTTCATATCTTTTATTCAAGATTTATCCAAACAATGAGATAATTCTCAAAAATGATTCACCGATTTAATCCCTGTACTATTCAAAGGAAAATCGCCAATGAAACTATAGAATCAATCTTAGGAAAAATTTAAGGAATTGGATTGTAATAGCACTCATAATGTGTCATTGTTAAAGTGGGATAAGGTAATGAATAATGTAACTCATGAAATAGAAATCTTAAAATAAAGAAAAGGTTTAAATATTAAGTACATGAAATAAAATTCAATCCATAACCTTGAAACTCCCTTGGATAAAATCATGATAGTTTATCCCTCCATTGGTTTTATTTAAACAACTAAAGAGGGAAGTATACTTATGGGGGGAAGAACTATAGAAGAAGAAAAACATTGAAATATGTTAACACTCAACCATTGTGTAATTGAATTCACAAGTGCTTTTGTGAATAAATTCAAATATTGATTCATAGGTTTTGATGTGTTAATATAAATGAATAAAGTTTAGAATAAGAAGAATAAATTTTATTAAGAAAGGAATTTGAATGGAAAACATACATGAGAAAAATTGACATTGCGATTACCAAATGAAATCATGAAATTAAAAATGAAATAAATACATGGATAGAAAGGAAAAACATGGATACAAATTTCCTTCACCGCTAAATCCTTATATTTTAATATTTTGAGCCTTAGGTAAAACCACCATCAACACATTCCTTCCCCATTAATTGAGAGATTCAAAAGGAGGGTGAGAAAATCCAGGGAAATTTTATGTTTTGATGTTGACCTGGAAAATCATCCAGATTCATCCCCCTTGTTGAAATGTTTATTTATAACTGAATATGGATGAATCATGTGGTGTTTTAGAATAAAAATTTCTTCTTCCATGTGTCCTATAACATCTGTAAAAATTTATAGAAAATTGGATAATACTTTTTGATGTTATGTTCAATCTAGTGGGACGACTTTATTCACATCCAAATTTGGCCCATCGTTTAAATGTTAACATGGGATCCACTTATCTTGAAGAAAGCTTCAGAATTAGCTCCGACCACAGTTTAATGAAATGATCCCCATATTTTTATCTTTCTATAGTTAAAATATTTACTCCATTGGACTTGGATTTTGGGCCCCACTTTTGTTTGATGGGACTTATGCCCATTATGCTTTGTCCATAAAATATATTCATTCATGCCAAAATATCATCATCTTTCTTTAATATTCATCCATCGATCCTAAAAAGAGAAAATGTTACAAATAAAGTGATCTATAATATCCCAAAATATAAAATTCCAAAAATTAAATAAATTTATTCCATAAAATGATGATTGATTGGGCCCATTTTTTCACTTTAAAAATGAGTTTCACAAATGATGTGAAATGAAGTTCAATTTATAAAATGAACTAAAACTAATGTTTACGTACATTGAAACAATTTAATATTAATATATAATCAATGAATATTGTCATCTTTCATTAACTAATCACACCCCCAGCTTTAGTTTTGATAGTCATGAGAAAAATATACAAAAAATATAAAATTGAATTCCATTTTTCAAAAAAAAATTAATATACATTTCTCACCGAAGGACACCATTCTGAACAATCGTGAAACCTATCAAAATCATTTCACAGAATCTTGGTTCACAATTATATAACTAGCCCTATCCCATTCTTTTATTCAAATTTATTTCTGAATTTCATCCAATTTGAATTAAGCATGATGATGTGTTGTACAGGGAAAAATACCTATGGACCCTTTTATTGTTCAATGGGGAAAATAGAAGCTCTATGTGGGAATAACATTAAACCTTAGGATGAGAATCCAATTTTTTTGTTTTTTTTGTTATTTTTTGAACTACAATAGATATGAATATGACTAAATCTGGGCAAGATAACTATGGAATCACAATACCCAAGTGCTGAACACCACACATATTTTCAGTTCAATTCTCTATAATAGATATAAAAATCCTAACTCTAGTAAAGGAAACTATGGATTCATGATTCCAAAGTGTTAGACGCCATACATTTAGATAAAACATTGCTCAGTGTGGTCAATAATTGTATTTTTTGGGATACTAAAATTAAAAAAAAGTGACCCTAACCCTATGGTATGATGAATGTGACCTAATAAATAAAACTAACACCCAAAATCAAGTGTATTTGAATTGTGTAATTTTTATTAAAAGGATGAAATTGTTTACTTTGAAAAATAAAATCGGACAAGTGAACTTTCCAAAAATTATAATCATGAACATAAACATGCATTAAAATAATAATCAAGAAATTCAGAATCATTTGAGATTCAATTTTCATGTTTCACAATGTATATTAATATATCCTAGGATAATGAATTATTATTTTTTCATTGAATTGAGTTTTTCTCATGAACTCCCATTTCTTTAAAAATCAAAGATTTTCACTCCCCCTAATATTGAATGAAACTGCCCTCAGTTTTGAAAGTGAAGAGAAGAGGGAGATAAAAATTATGATGAAATAGGGGGATATGTGAATTGAAATTAAATCATGGAATGAAACTACTTATTTTGAATTTCTTGACCCATAAAAAATAAATTAATCACTTTATCCTTCACATCACATGTAGAATCTTTAGGGATGATTGATTTATGGGTTTGAAATTTTGGAAGAAATTGTTTTATTTGGATACATTAAAATGCTACAGTTGCTAAATTTCAAAAACAAGAACCATCAGAACACATTAGAAGCCCCAATGGGTTACCTTAACAAAAAAACACAAAAAATATAAAATAATGTAGAAGATGGGTTGACTCCCAGAATGCACATAATTTAAAGTCAATAGCTAGACATGGAACTCCCAAATTATCCAATTCCATTTTTCAAAATATTATGGAACCCATATTTCTCCACTTCAAAATGATTGAGATTAATTATTTTTTGAAATTTTTTTCATTTAATATCATGTTTTCTATAATGAGTGGGAAAATCCTAGGAATATCAGAAATGGTTGATTGAGTTCCAACTGGAGTCTTTCCTAAGATTTCAAGGGTCATTCCTCCTATGTGGGGTTCTTGATGAAAATGGGTGATAATATAATGGTATTGGTTATCATAAATGGAGGGATCCTTGAGTGGGTAAGGAAGGATCCTAATTTTGAGTTCAGTTTCATTTAATTTTCCCAAAGACGAATGGAAATTTGAATTAAAATATATTTCTTCTCTAAAAATAATTGAAATAATTGGTTACTTTTGAAAATAATATTCATCCAAAAAATTTCCCATTTGAATGTTTTATGTCGATGTAGACTGAATTTTTGTTATTTCTCTCAATGATTCAGTGATCGGTGGTCTTGAAAAATCAACAGTGGATCCATACTCAAAATATTCAATCCATGATGACATATTTTCCTCTTCTTAATGAAAAAATCCATTTCCTCTTGATTTAAAGACCCTTCAATAATTCATTGACCCTCTTTAGTTATCCCAAATCCCAAGGTTGGTTCTTTTGTAAATGCATGGGGAGAGTGTGTGTGAAAATATTCTTCTTTAAATATTGATGAAAGTATGGTCATATTTGGAATAGGGTACAAACAAGTTTTAATGTTTTTTAGTTCTAACCTCAATGATGAAACCTGATAATTCATTATGTCCAATTTCTTACTAAAATTTTCTGTCAATTTTTTAGGAATAGAATGGGTAGGATTTTGAAAATCATGGACTTCCCCAAGATTGATCCCTTCAATAATCCTTGAACAGGCTGGAAATTTATCTTTGAAACATCCACAATCCCATTGAATGTATATCTCATCATGTGTGGGGTAATCCTAGGATAGTGGATTTCCCATTTTTATTTTTAATTTGATTCAATCTTGAGTTTTTTTTAGGTAGTATTGATGATAATCCATGGTGTAGATATAAATTTTTATTTGGTGTTTTTAGGACACACACAAATAAAAAGGGAAGGGATAAGATAAATGGGGGTGAGAAAATAGAATTGGGGGATAAAAGAATATGAGTGTCTAAGAAAATTACTTGGGTCCATGATAACGGTGTAAAAATTTGTTTTTACACAAATTTAACCAAGTTATATGGTGTAAGAGATAATTTGAAGTAAAACTTGGGCTATCAAATCCACTTGGACTGTTGAATAAACCTATAAACACTGTGATTTGATGGATGGATTGGCTATGAAGTAGAAAACATGGGTGTTGATTTTAATTGAATAAAAAATGATTTAATTTAAATAACAAACAAAAAACCGAAAATTACTTCATATAAATAAATTAATATTGCTGGGTTGATCTTAGGTTTTTCCTTAGGATGGATTGGATCAATTTATTTTCTTAGAAAATTTCATATCATTTATTCCAGATGTATCCAAACAATGAGATAAATCTCAAAATTATTTCATCAATTTAATCCATGTATAATTCCAAGGATAATCACTAGTGCACTTATATAATCCCTTTCTTGATTAATCCATGTAATTGTATCATACTGGCAATCAGAATGTGAGATCATTAATGTTGGTGAAGACAAAGAAAAATGTAACTCATCAAATGGAATTCATAAAATAATGAAAAGATTTAAATATTAGGTACATGAAATAACATCCAATCTATAAACTTGCTACTCCCTTGGATCAACCCATAATAGGTTATCCCACCATATAATATATTCTATTAATGGAAGTGGGAAGTAGAATTATTGGGGTGTAAATGTAGAAGAAGAAAAACATTGAGATAAGCGACCACTCTACCATTGTGTGACTGAATTCACAAGTGCTTTTGTGAATAAACTCACTCCATTATTCAATGGTATCAATGTGTTAACATAAAGGAAAAAATTTAGAATAAAAAAATAATTTTTATTAAGAAATTAACATGAATGAAAAACTTAAATGAGAAAAATTGATGTTGCGATTACCAAATGAATGCATGAAATTAGAAAATGAAATAAAAACATAGATAAAAATGAGAACATGGATTATAATTAAATTCACCACAAGATACTTATATAAGAATATTTTGAGCCTTAAGTTCACACACCATAAATAAATTCCTTCCCCATTAACTGAGAGAGACAAAAGGAGGGTGAGAAAATCAAGGGAAATTTTACCTTTTATTGTTGACTTGGAAAATCATTCAAATTCACCCCCTTGTTGATGTGTGAATTTGTAACTGAATATGGAAGTATACTAATCGAATGTATAAGGAAAATTTCTTTCCCATGTCTCTTCTAATAGATGTATAAATTTTAGGAAAATTGGGTAATCTGTTAGGTAGTTAGGCTCGATCTAGTGGGATGACTTTATGAAAATTCAAATCTGACCCACCATTTAAATGTCAACTTGGGCTCATTTTTTCTCCATGAAAACTTCAGAATTATATTCCTAAATATTTGAATAAAATTATTCCCATATTTTTATATTTTTAAAGATAAAGTTTGAGCTCCATTGGGCTTGGATTTTCGGCCCCACTTTTGTTTGATGTGCATAAGGCCCATAATGCTTTGTCCATAAAATTTCTGCATTCATGCCCAAAAATATTCATCTTCCCTTCAGATTCATCCATCGATCCTACAATGTAAAATTTTTCAAATAAAGTTACCAATCATATCCCAAAATATCACATTCAAAAAAATTAATGAAATGAATTCCACAATTAGATGATTGACTGGGCCAAAATTCTCAATTTAAACATGAATTTCCCAAATGATGTGAAATGAATTTAAATTTATGAAATTCACTAAAATTGATGTTTATAGACATTATAAAACTTTAATATTAAGATTTTATCAATGAATATTAGAATATTTCAGTATCTAATCAGTCCCACCAGCCTGCTGGTGGAGGCCATCAACTGGCCGGTGGATTTTGATAATAAGTTGAGCCTATGGGATTGCTAGTGGTGTAGGTATAATGCCAAAAACTATGGACACTCCACTGACTGGATGGTAAGATTCCTATAGGTATTACACTATACCAGCCTACCATCAGCAAAATGATTGCCTTCATCATCTATTCGGTGGACTACCTGCAGCCCTTTTAGATACAGGGACTCATCCACTCCTATTCCAACCACTAGATCACCACTAGAACATTAAAATAAGAAAAAAACCTCCCTCAACCCCTCTTACAAACCAAATACAAAAAAAAAAGGAAACATATAGAGATAAAATGGGTGGAAAGATGACTTAACATCATAAAAACCATATTACCTAAAAACATCGGTAGGATAATACAATTCTCCCCAGAATATTCATTTCTACCACTAGAAATATATATTCATGATGGTTGGACATAAAAGAGTTGAGGCCAATACAACCTCGTCAAATACTCCCACTCCCATGTTTCATAATAATATGAACCACACTTCTACATGACATGAACCATAGGTATAGACATCCCATGTAGAACCATAATTTGAGTATAAATGGTCTGAAGCAATTGAAAAATCACATTTAGATCGGTATCAACATCCAAAAATACCCAATCAATAATATGAAAAGTGTCCAGTTGATATTTTTTGAGTTGTGAGACATGGAAAACATCATTAATCGAAGAAAAATGCAGTGGTAAGGCCAAGTGATAAACCACTATTCCAGTCCATTATATGATCTCAAAAGGTTCCACATACGAGAGAGTGATATTTATTTTCTTTCTATGACATTAGTGAGACAACTAGGGAGAGACTTTATAGAACACATGATCAGTAATTAAAAATTCCCAGGAATAATGAAGTCAATCATTAAATGGCTTGTACCAGCTCCAATCCATTTGAAATTTCTAGGAAACCAACTTGATATTTCTAGTTGTATTCAAAAATAAAATTTTCACAAATAAGGAATATTCCACAACATTAGAATAAAAATGGGGTGAACTAAAATTCAATAAAAAAACATCTAAAGGATCCATTTTTAATTTAAATGGTAACTGTTATTATAAGAAAATTCCATCAGCCTCATATATCTATCACAAACACTACTAATGTCTAAGACATGGGAATAGAGAATATCTTATGAAATCTGATTTTATATTTATGTCTTACAACTCATATGAGGATGATATACCATTATCAATCTAACTTGAGTAACCATTACCACTCGTAGATCCATCCAAATCCATGAGGTAAAACCATTGTACATAGATGAAAAAATATCCATAGGTACTCCATGCATTATTACATTCTCCAACACATAAAAATTTCGCTTGTATTCCTCTTCAGTGGTGTCATAGATCGACATGAGATGAGAAGATTTATTCAAATGACCAATCACCATCGAGATGGAATTAATACCTTAGGTAGTTTGAGGAAACCCCTCATTGAGATCAATAAAACTTAAATTCCTCTTCCATGTTGGAATGCTAAGATTTTTAAGAAACCTATATGGCTTTTAATTCTTATCCTAAATCTATTTGAAATTATAAAAATGATATATAATGTTATTTGCCTCTAATTCCATACGAGGACACAAAAATGATATTTAATGTCCTAAAACATCTTTGTGGTTCCTGGGTTGATAGTCCACATGGAACAACGAAAATATACCATAATGGAAGTCCTTGTAGATGAAGGGACAATACACCTAATCCTCAATCAAAGGATAACATATGAGGAAGGTGACCACTCACCGATGTTATCCCTACTTTAAAAGCATTTTTGATACCCCAAAACTCATATTATTTAAATTTATAATTAATAATCATCTCAAGGAGAGAGGGAATCAAATGAAAATTTTCCATAACATTGCTAAACTCCTCCTCCCTAACTACAAATTGAATCTAAGAAACATTCAAATCAAGATCTAGTCACCATTTTTGTCCATCAGAGACCGATTATGCATCTTTATACTCAGAGTATCAACCACCAAGTTACCTTTCTCAGGTGTATAGGCAATGTCTAAGTTGAATGGATGCAAGTAATTTACCAAACATATATTTTGGAGGTTTAATTATTTTTTTAGAAAATATTTTACCCAAATTATTTCCATAGTATGTGATAAAAATTTCCTATAAAAGTAAATGAAACAAGTTTTTCATCGCATGTACAACTATAGAATGATCCAGACCTATAGTGGGATAATTATTATTGGGAGGCTAAAGCTTACATTATCCATAAGCCTCTAAGTGATCTCCAAATATATTGAAACATCCTAAACATAAACCCAAAGCACTAAAGTAAACAAGGATGCCATGTCCAGCCTCTGGTAATGTCAGAATTAATATCGTGGTTAATTGATTATTCTTCTCATTAATGGATTCCATTAACATTAAATCATAAAAGAACGTCACCCCATTATAGGTGAGAGTTGTCAAGGGAGATTAAAACTTCAATAATCCCTAAAAACCCAATAATAATATCATTCCAATCCCAAGAGGCCACATATATCAAAGGAATTTTTTTGTTCTTCCCATGATATGACAACCAAAATATTTTTTTGGATTAAATGAGATTCCACATTTTGAGATTATATGTATTAATAGTTTTACTTCATGGATATAAAATTAGAAAATTGATACTTTATCATAAATGTGGTCATCCCTCATAATTGACAGAGAATTTATCAAATGACACACATGATCTTATTTGACCTTATAATACACCATTACTTAATCTACAATCAATAACAGAAAAGTATCATAACACTCACGGAAGATTCATTTCAAAAACTCTACAAATATAGAACAAGTATTGGATAATCCAAAAGGAATAACATGAACCTAAAAATATCCATATCTTTTCCTGAACGTTGTTTATGGAATATTTTACTCTTTGATTTTGAGTTGATGGTACCCAGACTCAAAATCAATTTTAGAAACACACCATAAACTTTACACTAGTCAAAAAACATTAATTTGGGATGAGGGATACTTTTTTTGGATCATTGATCGATTGAGATTCTAACAATTGACACATAGGTGATGTGTCCCATAAAAATTTATCGTAAAAATTAAAGGGGTAACCCAAGGTGAAAAAAATGGGTGTAAAAATCCATTTTCCCTCAATTCATCCAACTGAATTTTCATATACTTCAACTCAACTAGAGCCATGAAATAGTAAAACACTGATATATGTTGATATTAGGGTACTAATTCATTCATGAACTCTACCAACAACTCTGTAGGAAACTCGATAAGTTATCCATGAACACATATGGAATATCATTGACTAATAGAGGAAGGATACAATGAATAGATTACTATTTAAATAAAACTATAGACAAAATAAAGACAAACTATGAACTATAAAATATTTCCTTCCACGATTGATCTATAGATCCTATTCTCTCAAAAACACATGAGAGATCCCATCAAATGTGGTGATGAAAATAATGATGATAATAATAAAACGAATCCTTTTTTGTGATTAACTGATTTATTTTTATAATCACATCAAAAAATTCCATGTAGAGAACTATGTAATACCATACCATCTCTACATCACCCATAAAGAAAGAGCTTGGGGGACAACAAAACCCTTACCCCTTATTTTCCTTGAGCTGTCAAAAAATACAAAACAAATGGCATGTGTTACATTGGATTATATAGAAGATGAATAAGATTAGTTGAAAAAAGGATTAATATTCACCTCTATAAAATAAAAATAAATCTTTAAGGTAGAAGAAATATAAATGGTACCTCTTAAAGTTGTAGGACAAACATCAACTTCTATAGGAAACATAACAAATTTGTAAGAATAGATCATATAAGTGGAATGTTGCTGGAACCCAATAGTTTTTGATGTATCTAACAACACTATAGATCTTATTGCTATTGATGAGTCTATACTAGAGATAGGGATTGATATAGTTGAAGAAAAATTCTATAAGTCGGCACGACATGCAGATGAGTTTCTGACCTTTAGAAGCATGGGGAAAATCATTTCATGTATCCTATATAGGAACACTGATATCATATTAAGAAATTTTCAAATAATTATGTGGAATAACGAGAACTATGATATGCACAACCACTTTTCTCCATACAAAAATAATTTTTCTCTTTTTTACCATTTAATGAACTATTGGAGATGCTACCATAAGAAATAGAAAAACCTTTCAATATTCTGTTACTTTCTAGGTGAGGCTCTACCATCAAGGACCTATCCAGAACCATATAATAGGTGGTAAGATTCAACATAAATAAATAATATGAGATATCAGCTCAAATATCCATTTTAAATCTTCAAGACATTATTTTTCATTAGACACTATCTCAGAATAAAACATAGAGAGATCTAAAAAACAATTAGCATACTCTATCACAGAATGATATCCTTGATCAAGCATGAGAGAATCCATGTATTTTTCCTTATTCATTGAATCTAGGATGAACTACATGGTAAATATGGACTTGAATAACTTATACTTAAATAACATATGCTTCTTAGTCGAGACAACTAAGACCCACAAAATTCTACTCCAACATTCCATCATAAAGATGAAACATGTAAACTTACATAGTTTAGGTGTCTTGAGAAATTTTAAATACTATCAATCATTCAAAAATAATTGTTAAACTCTAAAATACCATTAATCCCTTGGAATGATGAAGTCCTCAAGTGAATATATTCTTATTTTTGAGTCATTTCCCCATCCCTTAGAGGGATTTCCCTGATAACATGAATAGGGGTAAGTGCCGCACATTTTTCTATATATCGTACCATGTTCACCACAACTTTGATCAATTTATGATCAACTAGTGGGTTTACCTACCATTTTTCATCAATAACTTCCTTTAAAGGAATCACTAGAAGTCTTGAAGGAGACATGAAACTATACATCAATAAACAAAGAGGTATAAAATGATAGTATCCAAGAAGAATATCCAGATTATAATATAATAAATTATAATAAATACTAAGAAAATATAAAAATAGATATTTTGAATAAATATATTAAAATCCCCATTGAAATAATTCCTAATAACCTTTGGAAACTTAAGGCTACCCACAATGAGATATAGTAGGAAAGTCGCTCCAAACATACCCTTAAAGTTCCCACATTCATATTCTCATCTACCAAGACATCCCAATGATGTAAATCGACAATTAAAAATAAATTCCATGACTTTGATACCAATTTTTCATTAACAAAAATGGATTTCCCAAACAATCCATATCCTGAATGGGTCTTGACGAGGCCTAAAGGGTGTTTCCAATCCTCATGGGCTGGTGGTAAGCACCCAGGAATCATGAAATACCATTGGGAATAGTTTAATCATAATGAAATTTAATAATGTTTAAGAATAAATAGAATATATCGATTTAAAAAATAATATAATAAAATATAGGTGCAATCATCAGGTAAAATGAGTTCCAATACATAAAAAACAACTGAAGTATAAAAAAGCTACAAAACTGTACCCCGTTTGACATGATGTCATCTCTAGACTTTCACACCCTAATTATTAATAAACCCATTTCCTCTCCAAGACATAATTACATCACCTCTATCAAATATAAAAATATATGCATACTCTCAAATGTGTATATAGGGTGTGATTAAAATTCCCCAGTACCATCCTTACTAGTTTTTCATACGAAAATGTAATAAAATAAAACAATTATGATAAAATAAATAAAATAAAGGCATGTGATACAATTTTACAGAAATCAAGGAATATACACCAATTTTCACAATATAATAAAGTATGATAAGAAACAAGTTTCCACAATATATATGTATGCACACTAATTAATCATTTCAAGGATAATAAATTATCGAAAAAATCACATATATATAATTATTTTTAGGTCAATGAGGATCTTCTGTACTTCATAGTGATCTGTAGGTCACCTAGAGTCCACATAAATCTAAAAGAATAGGTTCATGGGGTAAGATGAAAATCTTGACAGTGACTCATTTCCACAACATAGGAATTTTACTACCCACATTAAACTAAGAGAATAATTATAAGGGGAAGGATTTTATCATAAAGTATGGCTCTTGGCCTCATCATTAATCACATTTGAGATTATCATAACAATTTCATTCATGGTAATTTCATCTATGAATCCACAAAAAAAATATTTAAAACCTTTTATATTAAAAACACCATGGGGATACTCCATTTATAAAAGAATATTAAATCCAACAATTTTTAAAGCAATTTTCATTCCTTTTATCCAACTTTAGAGATCAATTTAGAAGAGAAAGCAATAAAGGTCCACATGATAAATCCCTATTAAAAACCACTTAACATGAAACACTTGGAATATATATTCCCATGGGAATAGTTATTCCAATTTTTTCTTACGGCTTATAAATTAATAAAATATCCTATAATATGAACCCTCAATCATAAATATTCATATTAACACGAACTTTAACAAAGATTCCCAAAGAGAGCCCTTACCACCCCAATTCCCAATCAAAACTCAATTAAGATTCTAGATCCATCCATAGTCCCTAAATTAAATATGAAATATGAAATGAATTATGATTTGAAACCTAGATCAATAGTTCCTAGTATTGAAAAAACTAAACAATTGAGAAAAACATGGGTAATTGGAAGAAGAAGGAGATCCTAGCCAAGAAAAAATATCTACTCACCGTGAGAAGTGAATGTGTTTGATCAGCACTTTGATCCACCAAGGGAACTAATTTGAAAGTGCTAGGAACACCCTAAGAGATTCTTTAAGTCAAATGGGATGAATGAGGCTGTTCAGGTGACAATAGATACAATTGAACCAAGGAACAGGTTATGTTCATAGAGTGTTTGTGAGATATATTATATCATGTATGTTTAGTGATTTCATACACTATCTCACCCTTGTTCATTGGGGAGACTCAAACCCAGGTGAATTTTGGAGGGTGTTTTCCCCAATATCCATGCAGTGATGTTGGATGGGTGACTACCCATTTTGGACCCACTCTATTTTCTTAGTAGCACTATGTTCTATTATTCTTGATTGTATGTCTTCCCTGTATATTTTTGTAGATGGTTGTAATGGATTGTAGTTATTTCACACACATATATCTCATGATATAGTATTGAAAGGATTATTTTAGTTATGAAGTGTAGAGGTTGTGATGGATTGAGGTTCCTTACATATTGTATGCATTTTGATATCTTGACCTATAATACCCGATGTATGATACACATCATACAATATGTGGTGGCTCCCATAAACTACTTGGTTACTATATGGGATTATGATATGGGATGATCAGATAATGTGATGCACAAGATGCATGTTTTGACACATATCCTAGGATTTTATCTATTGGATTACTTTTGGACAGAGATGGATTAGGATGTACGGCGTTGGGGTAGAGTTGAAAAACTGTGGGGAAGTAGTCACAGGGAACCTTTTTTTGTTCATTACTATAATTCATGAACTCATGTATGTGATACTTGGTGAGAGACATCCATGGTGATGTTGGGAACTTAGTATAACTATTTAGGTGTCATGTCTATTTCACTTAGTTATTTACTGTACATTAGTGTGATTTATTTTTATTTTTCTTGAGAGGGTCCATGGAGGATCCTAATGAGTATAGTGTTATGATCAAACCAAAAAACATATGATTTTTTAGGTTAGTTAGAGTAGGTTCTAGATCATGTTGTATATTACTATCTCATGGTTTTGTAAAAGATGATTAGGTGTAATGGTCACTTATGAGTTTATCTTTTGGTATATTATAGGTCCTTTTCAGTTTAATTTTTTTTGTGTGATATTAAAAGATTGCACATGGGATTTATTTTATATATTAGAGTATGATTTCATTGGATTAACTATCTTAACTTTCTCTACGACATTTTATCTTAGAGGTTAATGAATCTTGTTTCTATGTTCTCTTTACCCATGGTGCTAGTCTCCAACCCAAGGCTCATTGGAGGTGGGGCTCAGGAGTCATTGTATCTATTAAATAAATTCCATCGCACGTTGGGTACCTTTGGTTTGGGGTAATGGGTTGTGAAATTTTTCATAATTAAATACATCCTTAAAATTATGTAAAATTTTATACCCATGTGAATAAGCTCCAAAATGATAGCTTCGCAAAAAAAATAATTATCAAAAAGTTGTGGGAAATAAGAAAAATCTAAATGATATTTATTTCTAGAATATATCTTAAATAGGCATATAATTAATTAAATATCTACACATTACATATCTTTAATTATTCTTATTGTCATTAATGCTTATTTTTTTCATTATTTTTAATGATTTTTATGAATATAAATTCTTTTAAAATATTATTTTAGTGAAGATTTTAAAAATATTAAAAACTAATATTTTTTAATACAAAAACTAACCATAAGTTGTAATTTTTGAAATAAAAATAGTTTGTATACCATCAACTTCACATACACCCCCTTTTCAGATTAATAAGTCAATTTTTTTATAATATATCTCCCCAGAATATTATTTTTTAGGGCTCTTCTTAGATAAAATGGGCCTTAAAAAATAACTAGGATTCAATTCAGTATTCTTTTTATTTTTATTATAAATCCAATAAAATAAGAACCAAAATTATTATCATATAAAAACCAAACATACAAACCGAACATTCAAATTTTATGTTCCATTTAGAATAAATTTTAAAACTACACTTTCTAAGTTGTACATTTTATTACAAATAAAAAAAGATAATAAGTAAAATTTTATTTACTTTTCTTATTATTTAGTTTTGAATCATTGATCATTAGGAAATTTAATTGTCATCCTTTGGTGATTTTATGACTCTAATAGATAATTATTTGTCTTTATTGGTTTTTATTTATATTTTTTTATTATAATGAATTTATGTCTTCTTTTGTTCTTATTATTTGTGAAATTAACTGACTGTTGATGCATTTTTAGTATTGGAGTTTCTATTTTTTCAATAAATATAGAGATCAAGTTTT
This sequence comes from Viscum album, assembly GCA_963277665.1. NCBI lineage: Eukaryota > Viridiplantae > Streptophyta > Magnoliopsida > Santalales > Viscaceae > Viscum > Viscum album. The sequence continues at coordinate 1,127,232,423 of OY728121.1, forward strand.
GAATTATCTTGTTCGATTTTCCGTAATTGATATGATGTTGATTGAATTTTTTCCTACGTCATTATAATCATTTGTATTGATGGATATTTTCCAATTTAGTTAAAAATTATATATTTTTTAATATTTATTAAAACACATCTTTAAAGGTTTTCAAAATTCAAAAAAACTTCACAAAAACATCATGTTGTCATATGATTTTGTAATGTGTCAACATTTTAAATTTATAAATAAAAAATATAGTTTTTTCATTCCACCATTCATGATATAAATACGATTCACTATTGTTCCATAATCGATCAAAATTATCAAATGATTCTTCAATGATTGTACAATTAATTAATTAATCAATATAAAAAACGCCACTAATCAATAAAAATGATCTTATAGATCATACTGTATAAAAAAATAATCAATTTTTTTGGATGAAAAAATATCAAGTATAACCATTTCATGTTTATATAATATCATTTTTTAGTGTATATATTTTTTAATAAAATATAAAAATGACATATAAATGGAAAATAATATTACTGTACCACATAAAAAATAAATTCCATTTAATGAAATTTAACATTAATAAGAAAAAACTTCATTTTTTATGAAATTATTTAATTTTTAATATATTAAATTAACGCTTAATGTGATTATGAACATAATGTCCATTAAGGAATTTAAAATTATTATTAGATAAAATAAAACATATTTATATATATATACAAAAATAATTATAGTAATAAGTCATTTAAAGTTAACTATAAATTAATTAACACTTTTCAATTTAATTAATAAATTATTTACGGTCATTTAATTACATTTACAATTGAAATTGTATTTATAAGAAATCCTATTATAATTAGGTTGATTAATAAAATCATGGAACCTACATGATATTAAATAAAAAAAGGACTTTATAGAAATTAATTTCAGGAATTAAAAATGTTAAGATCCTTCAATGATGTCATCTTTCATATTTAGATTCCTTAACTATAATTAATGTTAAAATCCTTCATTTCTCAAACATTTTTAAAGTGAAAGGCCCTTGTGTAGGATTAATTTTTTTTAGGGTCCATTGTTATAATTTTGTTATATTTAAATACTTACACTAACATTTCAATATGGATAAGACAATAATTCCCCTCTAATATATTTAGGACCCACCTAAAAATTTTAATCAAGTTAAAAAATATATTTCTTAAATAAAAATACATTGTGTTAAAAAATATCAAGTATGAAAAATTGAGTATATATTTCATAATTTTTTTCATATTCACCAAATTTAAAAATATAAAAATATAGTCTTACATAAAAATAATTTTACATAAAATGTAATTAACATTAAAATAAAAATGGAAAAAGGATTTTCTTGGATGATGTGTTTAATAGTATATATCAACACTATCCAACTTAAATGTATGGGCCTTTTCTTCTTACTTCATTTTAATCTATACAAAATGTGGCATATTATAGCTAGCAAATAGTTGATTCATAAATCTGGTGAAGTGTACTATAGGTTTGTGGAGCTGTGACCCATTGAGACCCTTCATGGTTATAAAAAATTTTTCACATGCGGATGATTTTATAATTTACCTATATATATTATTTTCTTGGAAAAAATGTCACTCTCATTCAAAAAAAATATCCATGATCGAGTATAAATATTAATTTGTAATTAGGACTTTAAATTTTAAAAAATATTCACAATTCATCAAAATATAAAAAAAATCAATTAATAATAAAAAAATCTATTAAATAAAGGGGAAAATGGTTTTTGTAAATGGATCCCATTTTAAATTCAATGGATTTATACCATTCCTCTAAATTAGAGAAATCTATGGCCCCTCAATAGGTAGTAGTTTCAGTTTTAATGAATATTAAATCACCTTTATTGTCTTTGAGAAATATACATCTCTCGAGATCTTAATGAATACCACATAGAATTCAAGTGTCATATGTAACGTTAGTCATTTATTCCTCCACAACACTTTGTGGAATCTTTTCAACCTCCATATCTGGAATAATTCATGTTTACTAGTTTCAAACTTCTTAAAGATCAGCTTTGCTTCTGATAACTACTTAATCCTTGTATTTTATCTCTAGTAAAATACAATTTGAGATACAAACCCAATGTTTTAAATAGGTTTATAGAAGTAAAATCCAATTTTTTCATTGGTATAACCAACAAATAATAATTTTTATAACTTGGATCCTATCTTGTTGGAAGAAAACTATCATATGGGTTATTTTCAAACCTATATACTCATAAAATACACAATGGTACATTTCCTTATCTATATATCATATAGTGTCTTAATGATTTATTTATATGGAATGAAGTTAATTTAAAATGAAACAATATTTAGAACATAATCCCATAATGTAATTGGAAATTCACATTAGTTCATCATCGGTTATACAATGTCTAAAATGTTATGATTCTTCCTCCCAGACACACTATTCCACTATGTTGTTCTAAGAGGAGAGATTTGTGGAAAAATTCCAAAATATCTTAGATACATAGGGAATTCCTCGGTCAATTATTCAACACTTCGATGTGATCAGATGATCTTAATAATTTCCCAGAAACTTTGTTGCTTCTTTTTTAACTATTTGAAAATTTTGGAAGGTTCTTTCATGTTTCTCAATAGAGACAGAAATCCATATACATTAAAATAATCATTAAATGTAATTAATTATCGAAAACCAAAACTTTGATGAGCACTCAATGGTCAACAAACATCACTATATATGAGATCCAATAGTCCACTAGACATTTCACCTATTGCAATACATATTCATTGGTAATATTTTATAGTAAACATGATTTAAAATTATCAAATTATTAATAATCAAATGGTTCCAATATTCCATCTCTATGGATTCTCTAGATGCGTTTCTAGTTTATATATTCATAGAGACAATGAAAAAGAAAAGTGGGATTAAAATGAACCCTTGTACTTCTTAATTGGAGTTTTAAAAGAAGGATCACCCATATCTTGATTATATAACCCATTTATCATTTTACCAATTACATAAAACATTTCATTCATATATATATAATACAATTTTTCTTAACAGTGAATGAATATCCCATTTTGTACAACTAAGATATTAAAATAAATTTTCTGGTTACAGTTGGAACATAATATAAATCATCTAATTATATAATTAATCATCTTGGTAAATATATATCCTTAGTTCTATGTTATGAAGAAACTCTTTCTCCATTTTCTACCTGATTATACCTTTCATCCATTCCAATTCACTTATATCCTTGATTTTTTTTTGGTTAACAAAAATGAATGAGGAAAATATTGTATCCAATACTCGAGAGTCTGAGTCAGTGAAATTTTACTCTATAACATTCATCTTATGATGCTCTGAATTATTCTCTTTAATAAAACTTATCGAACATTGAGAGAAAATTTTATGTTTATTATGGAATTTACATATAAGAAATCTATTTTTAATCTCAACACAAGTTTCAATCAAAAACTGATGAGTTCCACCTTTAATTAATTTCATTAAGGTTATTGAATTAATATAATCCCAAATAAAATGATGCCCCTACATATCTTATCTATATAGTGATCCAATATATCTATTTAATTTAGGAAGAACTGTAATTTAGCGTGAAACTCTTCACTTAGTTATTTAGGTTACAATCATACCAATCACAAAACCTGTGACTCTTGAATATTTGGGTGTAAAACACTTTTTCCATACCAATCATATAAATAATAAACCCAACTATATTCCTTTTTTATACAAACCATTATGGTTTCCTAGTAATGTTTCACTCAAATCTCAAAATAGGATGTGTTTACCTAACCCTTAGGATTAAACACACCCACCATGCCTTATTTAATATAATCCATACACACCCCACTTTGTAATGATCCTAGCAAGTTAGATGATCGAATTTTTGGCAAGTTCTTACATTAGATGGAAATTAACAATTAGTATTTTAGTTATTTTTTTAAAGAGTAAATAGTTTATCCTAAATAAAACTCCTATGAAATAAATGGAATATCATGGAATATTTTTCATCTCATGTTTTTATTCATTATTGTTTACGTTATTTTAAAATTTTGGTTTTAAAATCCATATTTCATTAAACAATTTTTTTTTCACTTTATATTAATGTGCAACTCTTTACACAACTCAGAAGATCGTGTAACCCAAAAACAAAATCCAAGAAAATTTATACAGATCCAAATGCATATCAGGCATATGGATTACAAACTACTCATGATTTTTCAAGTATTGGATGTTATCCAAACCCTTAGCTTTATAGAAAATGGTACAAGAATCTATGATAATGGGTATTCTAAACATAAATCCCACTATCTAGGGATAAATTAAACAAGATAAAATTCCATTAATGATATCTATAAAACTAAATATGCACAAAATACATTAAACATGTATTCTCAATAACATAAATATAAAAAAAATTATTGTCAAGGAAGTGTAAAAACAGATATATTGATATTACACATAGTATATAATGTCATACACTTTCTCCTAGAATAAATTTACCACATAAATTTATCACACCCAATATTTATATTCATCTATTACTTTATCAACATGAATATAATACATGAATAAGCTAATAAATAATCACTTTATTTATTTTACACAAAACATGAAAAAATTAAGAAATTGTCATATTTATCTTAGATATTAAAAATCCCATTTTATTATCCTAACACAAATAATTTATAAATCAAAAATAAAAATATCAACAACAAAATTTCAACCATTTTTTAGGAATTTTATAATTTATGATTAATAATCATTTTATCTATCATAAAATATGGTTGATACATTGGAGAGAAATAACCTATTTACCAATCATATGATATTATATAACTTCAATCTTATGCTATGATTGAATATATGAATATGATTAGATCTATCTTAAGGATCCTATTATATTCTTTTATAGAGATGGTATCATAATTATGTCTTGATCCACTATATCTATATAGACCGTATATTGAGTAATATTTTACAAAATCATATATCATATGATAAGACATAATTAAAATCCTCCAGATCCTTTTATATCAAACCTTCCAATATAATTCAATCATACATTGTGACTAAACAAAATAGAAAAAATACAACATATTATATTTTATGATATATCCAGCATTATTTAGGATATAAATTTCATTGAGAAACTATAAGATTCACGTATTTAATCTTATGAGAACTTGTATTTGATACAATTTATGGGTTTTAGAGGATCATCGTATGATCTTAGATAGTAAAAACCCCAGTTGTGGATAGATCTATTGTCAAATATTAAAAATAAATGGATAATGAATAACACAAAATACCCAAACATAGTCACATTATCCTCTATATTCTTCTTCATGGGGGAAATTATGATAATTGTCCTTAAATTAGTAAACAAAGGATTCATACCATTTGAGGCATTACACCAGACTAGGTTCATAGATATTATATTGAATATTTTGAAATTCTACAGGGGGTTTGTGGCCTTAACTGTGTAATAAATGGATTTGTGTGAAGAAGAAGGCTTCAACCAACATTTTATTCAAATAGTGAAATAAATAGGAGGGAACCCTTCCCTAATATAGGCATCATTAATGATCTATATTTAATGAAAATCATTGACCATATTGTGATTTCTGAGGCCCACCTTATGGAATCCAAAAATTATTGATCATTGGAACATTCTTTATTTATGACTTCAATAAATTTGTTTCAGGAAGAAAATAATCCATGTCATGGTTTATAATCCAAAGAAACCACATAGGAGGTGGAGACCAAATGCATTCACTAGCATGGAAATCATGTTGTAAACCTTATCAAACTATATGATATTGGAAATAAAATCAACCCAATATTCCATTATAATATATACATACTATAACACATTATATTCATATATTTCAAATCATACTATACAATTCCAAGAAGTCATAAGATATGAATAAGCTATTTTATGTTAATATCCATCACTTCCCACATTCCATCTTCAAACATACTACAAAAAATCTTGTTAAACAACTTTTTAATCAAGATAATGATCTTTTACAACCCATATATGTGTCGTACACCATGAAACTCCAAAAATAATATTTTTTAACTTGAATAAAAACTTCAACAGTTCCCATAATTATAAGTTTCATGCATATAAGAAGAACATTTGGTTGGTGTGAAATTAAAATTTTATTTATTTTATAATTTATTTAAACCTTGATAGAGGAACATTAATGTTAAATTTATAGACTATTTATTTATCATTAGATGAAATTACTACTTCATCTTAGGATCGTTTCTTCGATGATGTGGTTGATCTTTTGAAAACCCTTTCAAATTACCTTTCATTGACTATATGGATTCAAGTGCAGAATCGTTGTAGTAGTGATCCACATGTGCTCAATTGATCAATGAGTAATGAAAATTGATATCTATGTTATAGTGTGGTGAATAAATTTTATTAAAGTTTTCATCTTGTTTTCTCTATGATCCTTCAGGATTAAAGGTGTTCTTATCATTATTTATATGAAAAGAGGATGAATTAGAGAGAGAGGGAGGGAGATAAGTCTATTTTTTATAATAATTCTCTATTATAAATTTTTGATTAATTCTACTCAATAGACACAACCATATATTTACAGAGTTATGGTTTAGATTAAAATATTTTATAATCACGTACCATCCCTTAAGCGATACTATAATCTTTAAACAAAACTCATGCCATATAATAATAATAGTTATAAAACTATTTTCTTAGGGCATGCACCAACTTGAAAATTGAAAAATATTATTCTACCATCATGTAAATTAATATTCATCACTATATGTGATCTTAGACCACTCAAACTCATCATCATTTATTGAATACCCAAATAAATATTTTTTTCATAATATAGTGAATAAATATTTAATAAATATTCAATAAATAAAATAAATATTCTGTTCACTGAAAAGAATGTAAATGTTCATTATATATTCACATAATAAAATAAATTATTTATTAATAAATAAATATTTATTTATTACCACATAAATATTAGAAATCAATAAAACAAGAATAAAATTAATCCTCATTCTTTTGAATAATATTTGTTCCATGAAATAAATTCAAGTAGAATTTAATTGAGATCCACTGAAATACATAGTGTGTGTTCCCTTTGGATTAATTCTTTTCGGCATTACATGAGTATAACTAAAGTTCAAGATTACTGTTCTACAAAGGGATAAGTAACCCATGATAATTAACATAACATCACAATACTAAAAATCACATAAAAACTCTCACTATGTAATATAATCCCTTTGTCTCAATATCTCATCATGAAGATTTCCCACTCATCTCATCAACCTATATGTCTGATAAATCTTTAATTTACTATATAAAATAAAAATCATTACACCATGGACTAGGATTTTATGTAACATATATATATATATATAAATAAAATGGATAAGAGATAAACTTTCATAAATATGGAATAGGAAAATCCTTCCTCAACATATCCACTAATAACATGTCATTCATGAAAATCCCAACATACACAACTTCCTTCAAAAGTATGGAGTGAATGTTTTTTTCAGTAAATCTGAGTGTGTGGGTCCTGAAATGTGGTAATGACAATCATAATCTCTATGTACCATTACATCTGATAACATATAGGAATATTCGATGACACCAAATCATAAATTATTCCTACATGCAGTTCTATTCTCATAATCTTTAATCTAGTTATTACCAAGTGAGAAATTCATGATATGAACCATCATCTACTTATGATTACATGTACATTATGTCTATATACATTGTTTCCTATAATTTTACATTAACCAAAAATTGAAAAAATTTCATGAACATCATCATGGAATTTCATGATTCTTACCATAGTGGGGAACTGATATGACCTAATCAAAGAGACTGATGCTCTAAAAAGTTATAACATCAATGTTATGTAGAAGAACAATCAATATGTATTATGATAATTGTATTACTATTCACACAATTAAATATTCATATAATATATTGTGTAAATGCTTTGGTTTTAGGGATCCATATCTATCAAACTCAACCATTCTCTAGATCTTACTACTAACAAATAGTTAGTCCTTACAAGAAAAACATGATTTTTTGAGTATGAATAAAACTTATTGGACTACCATGTTTATGTTTCTAGGTTTAGTAAAGACATTTTTATATGAAGAAATTCTTTTTATTTCAACATTAATATCATTAGAAAATCCCTCATGTCGATATATAACCTAGTATCTATATGGCCCCAGCCTTAAACCTTACTTAATCTTGAATTATTACAAGATTACACATTGAGGATCTTTTTGGGTTTAGAGTTTTAGAGAATTAGATCATAAAAATTGCATTACATTCCACATATAAAAAAAGTGGTTACATAAAGATAGTATTATTCTTTCCCATCAATGGAAACATATTTAAAATAAAACATGTATTCTTTCTTGACACTTCCTTGACACTATCATCATATCATGAACCTTTCCCTTCACCTGTGAAAAACATTTCAAAAAAACTTGGGATGAGCATAAAAAGCTCAGTAAGGGATATAAAAATATGGAAAGGAAACATGGGTACATATGTACATAAGAATGAAATCATACTTTACCCATAAAACATAAGCACTTTAACATAACTCATCAAATCATGAATAAATCATAGAAATCATAAGACATAAAGGTAACTTGAGGCATTCATAACATTCTTACGTAGGGAGTAACCCTCTTGGTTACGTTTGGAATACCCATCACAGTATATTCCCTAAATCTCTTCGGAGAAACCTTAACGTTTCACTCCTTCGCGTTACCCAATGCATTGGAGAGCTATATCGGGCACACCCGCCCTTAGTTTATCACGGAACCACCCTTCTTCATAATAATTCCCAAGAACCATAACAAAATCGTATCACATAAAACATACATAAAGGAAACATAACATTTCCACATTTCAATCACAAGATATCAATAAAACACATTGATATAATAAAAACATTATGAAAACCATTTTCAATACCAAAATAAAAGAAAAGTAAAACATGGTATTTATTTTTCTTTTAAAAAAAAGTATGGCTTGAAGAGGAAGCCGAAACTCAAATAATGGTCACAGCGGCGGAGAAGTCGTTGTCGCCGCATACGTACGACAAAAACATTCCATTTTATCATTTAGTAAAACGCTACGTATAAAAAATATTCCTTTTGGATAAACATAAAATTCAAAGGAGTTTATACACCGTATAAAAGAAGGTTGTGTATAAACCAAAATATGCCTCAATGAAAGGAGATTGAGACGAAGTGCAATACCTCGGGTCCGACTTGACTCGATCGTTCTTTAATGTCCTGAATAATAAACTTGAGTTAATTTCTACTTGCTTACGAACCTTTTTCAAGTTCATTATTACTTTTATATCACTTCTTTCCATGTCATGAACACTATGTAAATATTTAAGTTAATAACGGTCGTTTTATTGATCATTGGTACTTGAGTCAAAAATAAACCCTTTATAATTACAATTTGTTCATGTATCCATTATATCCAGAATTATAATCATGATGTATATATCATATATATCCAATATATACATGCATTTATAATATTACATAATGATTTAGAGGTAAGAAATGAAATGCACCGTTCATGGAGACGGTAAGTCGTACGTACACATTAACGCTACTTTCATTTCTATTTCATATTTTATAGAATGGAATCATAATGATATAAAGTTATATTATAATTCCAGTATAATATCATATATTATATCATAGTTCCATCCTTTATACATCCCACATATGGTATTTAATGAATCAAATAACTTTGAGGGGGCGGTAGTCCGCACTTCCTTAAATGAAGATATCGCGTTTACCCATAATAGAAACCATAAAGGTATGCCCAAAATGAAAAATACAGAAGCTTAAGGAAAACATAAACATATTATATATCATATATAAATATAGTGACATCTTAATGGCCACCTTTGAAGGTGTTAAAAGAATGTTGAACAATCATCGTTTCGGGAGGCATAAATTCACCATCCACGGAAAGAGTATGTCCTTTAACCATTAGATGTAGGTGTGTGTAAGTGTAGCTAGAATCCTTCTTATAACAACATCCTAGTATATTGGAGATACTGGAGTTGTTACAAAAGAAATTAATAAAAAGAGTTTAGGGGGTTGGAGAAGAAAAATAAAACAAAAGGACTCAAGTGAAGACATTACCTTAAAATCGGGTAACTCCCTTTGGTTTGAGCTCAAAGGCTTCTTTGGGAAGACTTCTGCCCAAAGTGAGACTTCAAGGAGTAATAGATGGATGTGGAGAGACAAAATGGGCAGGGTTTGGCCGAGCCAAAGGCTTTGGGAGTGTGGGTTAGGAGGTAGAGTTGGGGGCCTTTTATAAGAGGAGAGGAGGGGCACTCTTGGAACGTAAAGAAATGTTACTTTATTTGAAAATGATTTTCGGATTCAAAATATCCCACATTGATATAATTATAGGTTAAGGTGATAAGGGTTTTAAATACACCCATAAAATAGGTTTTGGACATGTGTAGGTCATAGATTTTACATTATCTTTTCATTTTATTTAAATCTTTTATTAATGAGGTAATCGCGGCATCATCATGATGTCATAAATAATTTAATTTATTTAAAGTCTAAAAATTATGAAAAAAATATCATGATGTAGGAAATTATTTTAGATTTCTAATGAATATTTATAGTCCAAAAGATCATTTATGTAGAAAAAATTAAAAATATTTTACTTAGGTGATACATTCTTTGTTACATTTAACATTCTTTAAAAATAAAAAGATAAAAAGTCACTTTCTAACAAAAGTGATTCCATGGGGCCCCCAAGTTTGGAAAAAGGAATCCGCTGGTCGGCCATGAGACAACCAGTAGCCTTAGGACACATGTTGTGGTCTTTTTTATTAGTATGATGTCATTTTATTATCTTTAACTACCTGATTACTCATTAATCAAGATAATTAAAGATAATTACCATCATTACTATTCATAATGTCCAAAAATAAAAGAGTCTTAATTACATAATTTGGAAATTCTGATTCCAAATATGTAATCCATTTTACCAAATTCCAAACACATAAATTGAAATAATTGATTTAAAAATAATTCCCGTTGTCAAAACAAATAGCGGGTTTTTTTTGAAGCAATATCTATGAAAAGTTTGGCATTAGTTTATGACCAATTCCAAAGTGAAATTAATCCTAATGACAACCATTGGATTAAATGGTAAAAATATATTCTAATTTAACTTTAAAACCAATTCAAAAGATAATCTAATCATATAAATAATGTAGATTAAAAATTAGTTTTGATGTAAAATGCAGTATTTTTCACTATTCATTAAAAAATGAACATTCTCAGAAAAATACCAAAAATTCACACAAAGTAAATTTTGATGTCTCAATCATAAAGAATAAGTTTATTTTGACAAAAATAGCTTATAAAATTTTCAAAAGATAGATTTAAAAGTGGTTTTCCATCAAAAGGCACTAAAACAATCTTTTAAGAATATTAGTGTATTACATGCTTAAGATTGGATTTATTTTCATTTTAAGCCTCTAAAACACTATCTAATTCATTAATAGACATAGATAAAAATATCTATTATTCATTACTTACTTGGGATGTTACATCCTTCCCCCCTTTATAAAATTGTGTCCCCGCAATTTATTTACTTATCGAATAAATGGGGGTACTTATCCCTCATTGCATTTTCAGATTCCCATGTTGCCTCTTCCATCATGTGGTTTTTCCAAAAAACCTTTACCTGATTAATCAACTTATTTCATAACACATGCTCCCTGTGGTCAAGAATCTGGACCGGTTGTTCCTCATAAGATAGGTTCTCTTCCAGCTAAACTACCTCTGGACTCAAAACATGAGATGGATCTAGAATATACTTTCTCAACATCGAAACGTGAAAAACATTGTGTATGTGAGATAAAATCGGAGGTAAAGCCACCCGGTATGCAACTGATCCAACTCTCTCCAGAATTTCATATGGTCCAATGAACCTTGGACTCAGCTTTCCTTTCTTACCAAATCTCATCACACTTTTCCATGGTGAGACTTTGAGAAAAACATGATCACCTACCTTAAAAGTTAGATCCTTCCTCCTGTTGTCTGCATAACTCTTCTGCCTACTCTGAGCTGTTCTCATGTGTTTCTGAATCAGCTTAACTTTTTCTGCCATCTCTTCTACCAATTCTGGTCCCATCAACTTCCTTTCACCCACTTCATCCCAGAAAGCTGGAGTCCGACACCGCTTCCCATATAACGCCTCAAATGGTGCCATCTGTATACTGGAATGAAAACTGTTATTATATGAAAATTCAACCAAAGAAAGATATTGGTCTCAACTTCCCTGATAATCCATCGAACAATCTCGTAGCATATCCTCCAAGGTATGAATTGTTCATTCTGACTGCCCATCTGATTGAGGATGAAAAGCTATACTAAAATTTAATTCAGTACCCAATGACTTCTGAAGGCATTTCCAAAAGTTAGACGTGAACCTGGGATCACGATTAGATAAAATGGAGAGGGGAACTCCATGTAACCTGACTATCTCTTTAAGATAAAAACGGGAAAGTTGATCTAGGGAAAATGTATCTCGTATAGCAAGGAAATGAGTAGATTTAGTCAAGCGATCAACAATAACCCAGATTGCATTATTACCTCGATATGTCTTCGGTAATCCCACAACAAAGTCCATGGATATATTCTCCCATTTCCACTCTGGCACTGGTAAAGGCTGAAGCATCCCTTTCGGTAACTGCCTCTCTGCTTTAACTTGTTGACATGTCAAACACTTCACAGTAAAATCAGCAATATCTCTTTTCATTCCATCCCACCAGTAATACTCCCGCAGATCTCTGTACATCTTAGTACTGCCAGGATGAACTGAAAATGGAGAACTATGAGCTTCACATAACAACTCTCTCTTCAACTGTGAATCACAAGGCACACACAATATCTTCCCAAATCTCAAAACGCAATCATTATCAATGTTGAATTCATGCAACTTACCTTTCTGAACCAGCTCTACCTTTTTCTGCAACTCACTGTCTTGCTTCTGTTCTTGCTTGATTCTGTCTGATAGAGAAGATTTCACTGATACCTGAAATAAAACAGAAGGACATCCTGCACCAACAACTTCTGTGCCAAAGTTAATCAAATCCTTAACCAAAGGATCACATTCCAAACACAACATTGCTAATGAAGCATTACTTTTTCGACTCAAAGCATCGGCCACTTTATTTGATTTTCCCAGATGGTAATGAATTGTACAATCATAATACTCGATTAATTCCAGTCAGCTCCTCTGTCTCATGTTTAACTATTTCTGAGTGAATATATACTTTAAACTTTTGTGATCAGTATATATTTCACACTTTACTCCATAAAAATGATGCCTCCAAATTTTTAAAGCAAAAACAACAGCAGCTAATTCTAAATCATGTGTAGGGTAATTTACCTCATGAGTTTTCAACTGACATGAAGCATAAGAAATTACCTGATCATTCTGCATAATGACACATCCAAGTCCCTTCAACGAAGCATCATTGTATACAACAAATTCACCATTCCTGGACGGAAGTGCCAAAACTGGATCATTCACCAATCTTCTTTTCAACTCCTGAAAACAATCATCACATTCTTTTGTCCAGATGAACTTAACACCCTTCCGAGTTAGCATAGTCATTGGACTAGATAACCGTGAAATATTTCTAACAAACCTTCGGTAATAGCCTACCAAACCAAGGAAGCTACGAATCTCAGTTACATTTGTGGGTCTTGGCCATTCTTCAACAACCTTTGTTTTTGCAGGATCAACGGTTATCCCATCTTTAGAAACAATGTGACCAAGGAAAGAAATTTGTTGCAACCAAAACTCACACTTGCTGACTTTTCCATACAGTTTCTTTTCTTTTAAAGTTTGCATGATAACCCTTAAATGTCTTTCATGCTCCTCTTTACTTTTAGAAAACACCAAAATATCATCAATGAAAACCACCACAAACTTATCCAAGAACTCATGGAAAATTCTATTCATTAAGTCCATGAATACAGCAGGTGAATTGGTTAGCCCAAAAGGCATTACTAAAAATTCATAATGGCCATATCTTGTACGGAATGCGGCCTTCGGAACATCTGCTTCCTTTACCTTCAGCTGATGGTACCCTGATCTCAAGTCAATCTTTGAAAAATACTGAGCTCCCTGGAGCTGATCAAACAAATCATCGATATGAGGCAAAGGATATTTGTTCTTAACAGTGATGTTATTCAAGGCTCTATAATCAATGAAAAGTCTCATTGAACCATCTTTCTTTTTAACAAATAAAACAGGAGCACCCCATGGTGATGTGCTAGGTCGAATGAAATATTTCTCTAATAAATCTTGCAATTGCTCCTTCAACTCTAAAAGTTAAATTTGAGCCATTCGATAAGGGGGTTTTGAAATTGGCTTAGCATCAGGAACTAAGTTAACAGTAAACTCAACTTCCCGATCTGGTATTACTCCAGGCAACTCATCAGGAAAAACATCAAGATACTCATTTACCACTGCCACATCATTAATCTGAACAATTCATTTATTTTCAATGATGTGTGCAAGGTAACATTCATTTCCATCTTTTAAAGTTTCTTGGCCTCTTGATAAGTTATCAACAGTAAGGGTTTATTCTTGTACACAAACTGAAAGCCTTTCTGAAAAGAAACTTCTTTAGCTCTACAGTCAATCTTAGCATGGTAAATAGAGAGCCAATATATACCCAGGATAACATCAAACTCTACTAGAGGTAGAACAATAAGGTTTGCAAGTAGGTTCTTTCCATAGATAAGGACAGGAAGATTCTTATAAATTATTTTTGCCTCAACATTTCCCCCAGGTGTTTTTACCAAAAGTTCAGGAGTCATTTCTTGAGATGGTATTCCCTTTTTACTAGAAAATTTTTCAGAGATGAAAGAATGTGTAGACCCCGAATCAAACAACACACTGGCATAATCTGAAAAAACAAAAAAAGTACCTGATACAACTTCATTTGATTGCCCGACATCTGCTGAAGTAGTTGCAAAGGATTTCACCACCCCTTTCTTCTTGTAGTCTAACTACTTCCCATCACTCAATCTCTTTGTCAGACACTCATTTTCATAGTGACCCATCCCATTGCACTTAAAACATTTCACTAACTGTAAATAAAATTTGGTCTTACCTTCACCTTGATCTTTTTTAGTGCAATCACGAGCCTTATGTCCCATCTTACCACATCGGTAGAACTTTCCAGAATTCAGAAGACATTCCCCAGCATGCCTTTTGCCACATTTATCACAAACTGGAAACTTAGATTTCTTACCATCAGACTTTTTTGAAAAATTCTTCCATTTCTCCTGCCACCTTGGTCTCTTCTTCTGCTGGTTGTTATAGAACACTTGATCATCGGCATACTCCATTTCCACCTTCTCAGCACATCGAACAAGCTTTTCATAACTTTTAAACTCACAAGAAGCTAATGCCCTTCGATATTTTGGCTTTAATCCTGAGTAAAAATGATTGATTTTACTAGCAAGGTCTCGGATAAAATTTGGAGCATACCTTGCCAATCGAGTGAAACTTTCTTCATAGGTAGCCACTGAGTCTTCCTCTTGCCTCAATTCCAGGAATTGTTTTTCCATCCTATGTCAAACAGCCTTAGGAAAATACTTTTCAAGAAACATACCTTTGAATTCATCCCATTTGAGAGCATCAATCTCATCAGCGTCCCTGATATTTTTAACCATCGACCACCACTGATCTGCTTCACCCTCCAAACGGTAAATAGAAAGACTAACCTTTTGATTGTCTGAACACCCCATGACATCGAAAATCTTCTCCAGTGCTTTAATCCACCCTTTAGCTAGCACAGGGTCAGATGATCCTCTGAATGATGGGGGATGATGCCTCATGAAATGTTCCACCACTAACATGTTCCTCTGCGGTTGATCTGGCTGATCTTGTGCATGGATACCACCACCATTTATCGCTTGAGTCAACTGCGCCATTACTGCAACAAACTGTTCAGTTCCAATTCCGACCATCTCAGGATGCTGACTTAGAAGGTTATTTCCTTCTGCATGCCTTCCTAGCACTGATTCCATGTTTCCTCTGCAGAAAACCATTCTGAACAAACATTTCTTAGATGAAGCAACATGGAAATCTTCAAATACTATATCACTTCAATTTGACCATAAAAAAATGTTTTTTGATAATCATTTAATATAATTCTAACTCCTAAAGTTATCTAAACCGACCTCTGATACCAACTATAAGGCCCCAGCCTTAAACCTTACTTAATCTTGAGTTATTACAAGATTACACATTGAGGATCTTTTCGGGTTTAGAGTTTTAGTGAATTAGATCCTAAAACTTGCATTACATTCCACATATAAAAAAAGTGGTTACATAAAGATAGTATTCTTCTTTCCAATCAATGGAAACATATTTAAAATAAAACATGGATTCTTTCTTGACACTTCCTCGACACTATCATCATATCATGTACCTTTCCCTTCACCTGTGAAAAACATTTCAAAAAAACTTGGGATGAGCATAAAAAGCTCAGTAAGGGATATAAAAATATGGAAAGGAAACATGGGTACATATATACATAAGAATGAAATCATACTTTACCCATAAAACATAAGAACTTTAACATACCTCATCAAATCATGAATAAATCATAGAAATCATAAGACATAAAGGTAACTTGATTCATTCATAACATTCTTACGTAGGGAGTAACCCTCTTGGTTACGTTTGGAATACCCATCACAGTATATTCCCTAAATCTCTTCGGAGAAACCTTAACGTTTCACTCCTTCGCGTTACCCAATGCATTGAAGAGCAATATCGGGCTCACCCGCCCTTAGTATATCACGGAACCACCCGTCTTCATAATAATGCCCAAGAACCATAACATAATCGTATCACATAAAACATACATAAAGGAAACATAACATTTCCACATTTCAATCACAAGATATCAATAAAACACATTGATATAATAAAAACATTATGAAAACCATTTTCAATACCAAAATAAAAGAAAAGTAAAACATGGTATTTATTTTTCTTTTAAACAAAGTATGGCTTGTAGAGGAAACCGAAACTCAAATAATGGTCACGGCGGCGGAGAAGTCGTTGTCGCCGCATACGTACGACAAAAACATTCCATTTTATCGTTTAGTAAAATGATTCGTATAAAAAATATTCCTTTTGGATAAACATAAAATTCAAATGGGTTTATACACCGTATAAAATAAGGTTGTGTATAAAACAAAATATGCCTCAATGAAAGGAGATTGAGACGAAGTCCCATACCTCGGGTCCTACTTGACTCGATCGTTCTTTAATGTCCTGAATAATAAACTTTAGTTAATTTCTACTTGGTTAAGAATCTTTTTCAAGTTCATTATTCCTTTTATATCACTTATTTCCATGTCATGAACACTATGTAATTATTTAAGTTAATAACGGTCGTTTTAACGATCATTGGTACTTGAGTCAAAAATAAACCCTTTATAATTACAAGTTGTTCATGTATCCATTATATCTAGAATTATAATAATGATGTATATATCATATATATCCAGTATATACATGCATTTATAATATTACATAATCATTTAGAGTTAAGAAATGAAATGCACCGTTCATGGAGACGGTAAGCCGTACATACGCATGAACGCTACTTTCATTTCTATTTCGTATTTTATAGAATTGAATCATAATGATATAAAGGTATATTATAATTCCAGTATAATATCATATATAATATCATAGTTTAATCCTTTATATGTCCCACATATGGTATTTAACGAATCAAATCACTTTGAGGGGGCGGTAGTCCGCACTTCCTTAAATGAAGATATCACGTTTACCCATAATGGAAACCATATAGGTCTGCCCAAAATGAAAAATACAGAAGCTTAAGGAAAACAAAAACGTATTATATATCATATATAAATATAGTTACATCTTAATGGCCACCTTTGAAGGTGTTAAAATAATTTTGAACAATCATCGTTTCGGGAGGCATAAATTCACCATCCACGGAAATAGTATGTCCTTTAACCATTAGATGTAGGTGTGTGTAAGTGTAGCTCTAATCCTTCTTATAACAACATCCTAGTCTATTGGAGATACTGGAGTTGTTACAAAAGAAATTAATAAAAAGAGTTTAGGGGGTTGGAGAAGCAAAATAAAACAAAAGGACTCAAGTGAAGACATTACCTTAAAATCGGGTAACTCCCTTTGGTTTGAGCTCAAAGGCTTCTTTGGGAAGACTTCTGCCCAAAGTGGGGCATCAAGGAGTAATAGAGGGATTTGGAGAGACAAAATGGGCAGGGGTTGGCCGATCTAAAGGCTTCGGGAGTGTGGGTAAGGAGGTAGAGTTGGGGGCCTTTTATAAGAGGAGAGGAGGGGCACTCTTGGAAAGTAAAGAAATGTTACTTTATTTGAAAATGATTTTCGGATTCAAAAGGTCCCACATTGATATAATTCTAGTTTAAGGTGATAAGGGTTCAAAATACACCCATACAATAGGTTTTTGACATGTGTAGTTCATAGATTTTACATTATCGTTTCATTTTATTTAAATCTTTTATTAATGAGGTAATCACGGCATCATCATGATGTCATAAATAATTTAATTTATTTAAAGTCTAAAAATTATGAAACAAATATCATGATGTAGGAAATTATTTTATATTTCTAATGAATATTTATAGTCCAAAAGATCATTTATGTAGACAAAATTAAAAATATTTTACTTAGGTGATACATTCTTTGTTACATTTAACATTCGTTAAAAATAAAAAGATAAAAAGTCACTTTCTAACAAAAGTGATTCCACGGGGCCCCCAAGTTTGGCACAAGGCATCCCATGGTCGGCCATGAGACAACTAGTAGCCTTAGGACACATTTTGTGGTCTTTTTTATTATTATGATATCATTTTATTATCTTTAACTACCTGATTACTCATTAATCAAGATAATTAAAGATAATTACCATCGTTACTATTCATAATGTCCAAAAATAAAAGAGTCTTAATTACATAATTTGGAGAATATGATTCCAAATATGTAATCCATTTTACCAAATTCCAAACACATAAATTTCAATAATTTATTTAAAAATAATTCCCGTTTTCAAAACAAATTGCGGGTTTTTTTGAAACAATATCTATGAAAAGTTTGGCATTAGTTTATGACCAATTCCAAAGTGAAATTAATCCTAATGACCACCATTGGATTAAATTGTAAAAATATATTCTAATTTAACTTTAAAACCAATTCAAAAGATAATCTAATCATATAAATAAAGTAGATTAAAAATTAGTTTTGATGTAAAATGCAGTATTTTTCACTATTCATTAAAAAATGAACATTGTCAGAAAAATACCAAAAATTCACACAAAGTAAATTTTGATGTCTCAATCATAAAGAATAAGTTTATTTTGACAAAAATATCTTATAAAATTTTCAACAGATAGATTTAAAAATGGTTTGCCATCAAAAGGCACTAAAACAATCTTTTAAAAATATTAGTGTATTCCATGCTTAAGATTGGATTTATTTTCATTTTAAGCCTCTAAAACACTATCTAATTCATTAATAGACATAGATAAAAATATCTATTATTCATTACTTACTTGGGATGTTACAGTATCAACTTATTGTTCCCCTACCAGAATATGAACATCGTAACTAAATCCATAGTAAAATCATTTCATAAAATGACAAATCAATTTCATTAGGTGTAACCCAAAATTATAATAATACATTGATAAAATACTTTTTAAAGTACATAAAAAGCTGCAACGTTCTCTAAAAATATAGATATTGAAACCACTTGCAGTAATAATATTTTCATGTGTATTAATATAGCCTTATCAGTCACACTAGATTAAATTGAACTAAATAAAGATAATTTTTCAATTCAATTGATCACTTGTACTCCCACTACTCGAGACATGAGAAACTCATCTAGTTATACTTTTCCATGTACTGTTAGTAGTTCTTACTATAATTATATGAAATTATGTTTGATATATTCAATATTTACTTATTATTATTTATGAATTAGTAATTTCAAATTTCATTACATATCAAGGAACATGAGATGGATTCCTAAAACTTAATATTGTGAAATTCATTTAATCTCAATAATCTCTTCCAATGCCCTTTCATGTTCTCATGGAAGGACTATATGCAATAAATAATTCGATCTGGAATTATTTCAACATTTATTTTTTAATACTATATTAATATATGTACTATCAATGGATTTATAAAACTCGTAGATTTATTTTATAGATATATATCACCTGGACATGGTTTCTAAATTTTAGAAAACATGGAGAAATTTCATTCCTTATTCATAGAAAGTGGATAAGGCCTAACATTTTCCCTATATGTTATCAAAATTTCAATATTGAAAACTAATAGCGCTCCAATAATTCAATTTGAGATACCCATCACTCATTCGGTTCCAAATAAATATTCTATGATCACTATGAAAAATTTATTCATAAATGAATTTAAGTAATATGGACATCTTATTTGAATTTATTGATGTCACTGACCCTTTTGGTTATCAGTAGCATACATATACCATAGGGTATCCTTGTGGTGGTTTAATATAGATATATTCCATAAGGATTCCTCTAAATGAGGTGTCATTGACTCTACATAGCCCAATATGATTATCCTAGAAATATAATTGGGAAAGTAGAAATAAAAAACTATTATTTCCATGATGGGAGGTGAATAAGATTTTTCATAGAATAAAATCACAATAATAAAGCATGCTATATTGGTAGCATCTTATACCAACCATCTCCAGTTTTTCTTGAATACTAACCCACAATATCAAGTCATAGAAACATTAAAAATAAATAATCCTTGAATTTTGATATAGATAATCCCTAACATCAGTTTATACATACATTTCAAATATACCATTTTAACATTTACTAATTATCTATGGGAATAAATATTCTAAAAGAATATTATATGTATCACCCACTATTGTGAACATAAAAAACTTACTTGGATATGAATTCCTATAAATTAAGTTTCTCTTGAACTACCCCCTACTAATCTCAATGGAGTCTAGTATTCTTATTCCAAATCATGTGAATCGAGAGCCCTAAATAATAAAAGTTAAGTATTCTCCCACTACCTTTAATTAGATTGGATTAATTTTTGGAAATATACTAGACGAGGACTAGTCATTAATATCATTAGTGATTGTATGTTCATTAACTGAGATGTATCTTTGTGTTTTTATGTCCATTTTTAGCTAATGGTAGATTTTAAGAAACATTTTTCAACAAATACATGAGTTGTTATTATAATTTATTCTTATCACATTGCATTTGATATGTTAGGTATTTAAAAATATAGTTTTGATATAGTTATTTGATTCACTTATATATAAAAATATTTCATAAAAGAAATAATAGAGGATTTTCAATATATATAAGACTCAATATTGATTCTCCTTCTACAAAAATCATGAAATAGATGTATATAATAAAATTTGAGTTAATTATAATTCTTACTCCACATATAAGACTAATTATTACTTGGATAATATATTATATTATGAAGCCACTTGATTATTCCTAAATCTTTACTAATTTCACAATTTTATATCACTGGGAATTTTTAAATACTCAAAAAGGAATATCATGATTTTACCTTTATTTGGGAATTCTTTATCTGGACTTATTGAACAATCTATAAAAATAATTATGATGTAACCTTTTTTAAAAAAAGTTTCTTTCTCTAAAGTATGATAGTAAATTTAATTTTATGTCCAATATCATAGCTCAATTGAGACTAAAACATTTTTATGGGTATAGATAGGTCAACTAAATTAATTTTCATTTGATAAAAAACTATCTTTTCACAATATGGTAATAGTCTTGTATTTTAGATTCATAAATCACCATAATGTATTTTTTTGATATATGAGTTAAAATGATGTTTGTTTATTATTTATGTACCATAAGAAAATTTATTTTGAAATGAAATAATGTATCATTTTGTCTAGACATAAACTGAGATAAGTTTAGGGTAGAACTTATGACAAACATGAATCAATATAATAGTGATCTCCCCATGGCTAACATAAGAATCACCCTTTCTCATTTTTTTATTATTCACATAATTACTTTTCTATTCATTACCATTTCCTATATTTAAAAAGATGTATGTTGTAAGAATTTTGTATGTAATTCCAAAAAAGTGAATAAAAACATGATAAATATAATAGAAGTGGATTAAAATTATTTCTTCATCAATTCATTGTAATTTATCTTCCAGTGTCAATTCTTTCATCATGAGAAGATAATAGCCTCATGCCCATTCTTCTACCATTGAATATTTTTCCTCCATGAGGGGAATCACAAAGTATATTTTTTATTTAGATTAGATATGGGATATATAGCCATTTCATCCTGACCTTTAACAATACAGGGTGGATAAATATGTTTCACCTAAAAAAATTTATCATCATGATGTAACGATAAATTTTTTCAAAGAAACATATCCATTTTTTAATTTATGATTGTGAAAATATGTATAACATTGGTGGTAAGGGTAATAATATAAGGTTAGTGGATAATTTCTATCCAAGTAGATGACCAATTTCTCTAACTAATCAATATAAATGATCATTTTTAAAGCATGATCAGTAGCTCAAGTTCCTTTTTACAGTTTATATAAATATAGTGAATTGAAAATATTGTTTATTTTTAGAAATTCCTTATCTTTCTCAAGATAATTTAGATGTGATATTTTGGTGTAGATGTACTTGTATTTTTATAGTAACATCATCTTTCTAAACATAATAGATAAAATATATATTGGACATAAGAATCTCCCTCATCGTATGCCTGGTAGGCATCCTTTTCACCTTTTCTCGCCTACTTGGGTGGAAAAACAGGAATAGGGGATTCCAATACATTGCACAAACATTACCATAATAATGAATTATAGTTCTGATTACTCCATATTCAAAAATTTGTATTTGTAAAGATATATCATGATTTATTGAAGTATCACACAATTTTTGTGTCTTTGCATGCCATTTTTTAAAATAAATAATACTAATTATTAGTACTTTAATATATTACAAATTGTATGAGAAATAATGACAATTAATTTCATTAATTCTTACACTATTATACCAAGTAGCAACAACCCGCACCATTGAACTCAGAACATCTAAATGTAATGGAATTTATGTGGAAATGATTCATATGACACATCAAATTATCCCGGTGAGGGTTGGTCAATATAATTGATAGTATTTATGTATGATTTTTTTTCCCAACTCCTGGTTTGCAGCTACTTGATCCTCTAAGTTGACTACCCATTACTAAAATCCTGATTTGGATTTCCTCAACCCCTACCTCCATGTTACATCAAGATTTTAAAGTGATACTTTTCTTGAGGACAGATTGTTACGTCAACCCATAACATTCATTGGAACTCCTTGTTAAAATTAAGTGTCCCAACGAGGTTTGGTCAAACACTTAGTTCTAAAGATTTTATTCCTATTCAAGTAATGGATGTCTATGTCAAACATGATATTTGGTTGATGGAACATAATTTATTATTCATAAATTTTATCTTATTTGATCTTCTACAAGACTTCTAAATATTATTTTGATATTACCTAATCAATTTACCATGTTGGATAAAAAATTAAAACATAATATGATTATTTAAATTTAAACTTTGAGTATTAATTCATTTATATATGTGATCATGTTCTTGCATCCATAATTTAAATAATGCATAAACATAAATAAATAAATAAACTGATCGGGATATTATGTAATAGTTGTTTTATTGATCGAACAATAAATCATCCTATGACCTATTGGAATAACTTCTTGTGCCAGTGTTCGCATGAGTTGCAACATTCCACATGTCCAGCTATATATCTCTAGGGTTGGATTCATTATGGTTCCTTCTATAACTGTCTCCATGAACCATGGGATAATCCATTAATTACATGTATTTATAATTCAACCATTGGTGAGGGGAACCAAAATATTGGAAATGGGGAATTCCACCAATATCCATGGACATGTAAGTAATATGTAATGATGGAGTAAGGAAATACTTTAGGTCAGAAAATTTAATTTAATATTATATAATTAGAAACCCATGAAACAAATTAAATTAAAAAATTCCAACACATACACACGTATTGGTCAAGCTCATTAATGATAAATTAAATGAAAAAAATGTGCAAACATATAACCGAGTGACATTCATTTCGATTGATTCTTCATAATTAAGATAAAAAATAATTAATTAATTAATTAATTCCATTTTATCTTAATGACCATCTAGATTGACTTATAGAAACCCATAAGTAAAGGCATTCATGAAAAATTAACATTAGAACCAATAATAATAGATTATTATAACAAATTAATTCAAAATTTAATAATTATTTAAAACCATTAATAAAATTTAAAATACACCATGTATTCCCATAAATAAAATTATATTTTATTTATATAATTTAGAATTTTCATTTAATTTAATTATGGAATTTATTGGGAGACTACATGGTGTGTACTTACGAGCAATACACTATATACCATGAGTGTGATGTACCCTGGATACATGTATGGTGCTTTAGTTTTTACCTCAGATAGAATACATAGAATGTACAATCTAGCTACACACCATGAATCTCTCTTATCGTATCTCTACCTGACTGATAGAAAGGCTTTTCATTTTCATCAGATATAGAATCACATGATGTGTATGCTAGCAACACGTTGTTTATTCCACTTGTTATGTATCATTTTTACATTCTAAATAGCATGGTGTATATTCTAGGAATGTGAAATAATGACCCATATAGCATTTACAATACATCTACAAAAAAATTATGTCCGTATTTTTTTACGATGTCAATATCATGTGGTTTTGAAAATGTTTTTGACCATACGAGATGTGTGAATTACACCACTAAACTATATAGAATACACAAAGTGTATTTGAGTTACACACTTTGAAATCTAATAAGACGTGTGTGAGGTTGTCATACTCTACATGTAGAGTACAATAAATACAGTGTGTGTAGTTACAATTTGGCATGTTATGTATCCCACAACTCATCTAGATATAGTTCAAATAGGTACATAGGTTGTACTCCAGCTACATTTCTAACAACCAAATCCTACCTGCCAAAATTCATTGCAATTTATGATGGAATCTATGGTAATTCTTAATATATTCTTAGTCCAATATAAAAAATGAAATCATGTATAGTGAGAAAAAAATGTTGATAAAATTTTAATTAAAATTAGATTAAAGAAATAATAACATTAGAATGAAGTACCAGGCCTCTAATGCTTATATATATCAACAACCAAATAAATAATTATAATTTTGAAATGTGACCACATTGAAACCACTTTCATGTCCGGGGCAACGTAAAAAGTGCCTTTGGTGAGTTTTAAATTAAATTTTATTTTAATTTATATTTTTTGAAACCCCAATAAAGGGTATTTCACATTAAATTTATAATTAATTAATTTATGATTAGAATAAATGATTACCTCATCGAAATACCCTTTGATATTGTTTTTCATCTTATTAAATCTCGTTAAGATTGCCTTCATTTCACTATACGACTTCATGTAAAGAATCCATTTAGCGGTGGTACCCACATGCTGCATTGATCTCTAAGCGTTTCCAATTGGTTTTCGAATGAAATCATGGTGAATCAATTATTATACACAATTTTTAGTTATCCCCCCAAGATCCTTCAGTATTGAAGGAGTTCTTATCTTTTTTAAGAAGAGGAGGGGTGTAATGAGAGAGAGAGAGACAATTTCATTTTGTGAAATGATTCTAAATTATAATTTTTTTATTAATTCTATAAAAAAATACTTAAATATATATTTATAAAGTTGGGGTTTAGATTAAAATATTATTTAATTGCATATCATCACATAGAAAATATTATAATGTTTTAACAATCCTTGTTCCATATAATAAAAATACGACTATTACTATTATTATTATTTTATGGAACACTCTATCTTTCATGATGAGAGATAATATATTACCGACATATAGATTAATATTCATCGTCGTACATGATCTTGGTTAGCATGAACTGAGTGTCACTTATTGAGTACTCAAATATATATTTTATTCACCTAAATAATTTTTTTATTCAAAATCATAAAAAATATTTATTAATTATTCAATAAAAAAATAAATATTTTATTCACAACACCGTGAATAAATATTTACTTTAAATTCATGTGATTGAATAAAATATTTATTAATTAATTAAAAATTATTTATGACATTATGAATATTAACGATCAATAAAACATGAATAATTTTATTTCTCAATCTTAAGTATAATATATATTCCATGAATCAAATTAAAATAGAATTTAATCCAGATCAATGGAAACACTTACTATGGACCTCTAGGATTCCATCTCATTGAAATTAGGTTGGTACACCTAATGTATAATATTACTATCTAGGAATCGGTCAAGGAACCCATGATATAGAACTTAACTTTTCATTGACAATAACCAAATAGGAACACTCATTTTGTTATATAATTCCATTAACTAAATATCTTATCAATAAGGTTTCACATTCGTGTCATCAACCCATATGCTTGATACACATTTCTTTGACTCTCTTAAATAAATTTCTTTATACCAGTTCTATGGAATTTATACTGCATTTATATTTTAAACAATGGTCCTAGACTTCAGCTTATATAAAGATGGAAGGGAAAAACAATTCCTTGACTTATAAATTAATAACCTATCATTTGTGATGCACCCAATGTACCCTAAATCCCATTAACATATAGAGAGACCGTTTTTTCAGTAAATATAAGTGTGTGAGTCGTGATTTGAATTAATGGTAATTTTAAATTTTAATACAATTACACAAGCTCATAGTTTAGAATATATGATGACACCTAAACATGAAAAATTTATACTAGAAGTCCTATTCACATTGTCTCCCAACTTAGAGATTACTAAGTATAAAATTCTTTAGAAGAAGTCTCATCCACTATGAGTACCCCCACATGAGGGTCTATATACTATCTTCCCTATCATTGTATACTATCCAACCGTAACAAGCTGAAAATAGGTCTCTATGGTCATGTTAGAAAATACATTGTTGAATAGTACACTATGTGACTAAATACCACATGATCCTCTAGATCATATAAGAAAATATATATCATGGTGAATCCCATCATTATTTTTCCTTCCACATTCAATATTGTACTTTACAAAATTATGAAATGTCTCTTAAACTAGGTAAATTATAGTGAATTTCCATAGCCCCATGAATATGACATTGACGCACTCCAAAATATATGTGTTCTTGTATTCATACATTTCCCCCAGATCAAAATATAAATACCACATAACCTTTTTGTACACATATCATATAGTTTCAGATATCATAATTTTCCATATATATCCCCTATAACCACTCATTAAAAATTATCTAACCAGGTTTATATGAAATAAAACAATGAAAAAATATATATTGATTTTTGTGATGATTAAAATTTCACAATAAATATGCACATTAAGATTACTTACAAGGCTTGGTGATGGTTTTTTTGATGTTTATGGTGATGTTTCTAATATAGTAGATGTTGGTGAAAATTCTAATTTATGTTATATTATTACTTGAGGTAAGAAAAATTTCATAGAAAAGGAATTTTTAGTGGACCTCATTTTCTTTTTTCCCTCTATATGTATACTTGTCTCTAATGGTTTACTTTTTAAAACTATACACTCAAAAAATTAATATGGTGTAGGAATAATAAAGTATATATTATATTAAAAATTATGATTTGTGTTACTCACCCAAAATAAATGATAACAATTTTCACACATTTCCAAATCCATATATTGTATTTAGTGCTAAAACTCATTCATATAAATTCTTAGAATCATTTGAAACCAAAATCTTTGAAAGATTAATTATGGTATGATAGATTTCAAACTATTCTTCTTTTTCAAAGAATCAAACATGTCAGGTTAGTGTAGACTAACCCAATGTTCCACTACCAATAGATATATACTCGAGAGATATCTCAATTCCAATAAAATGAAAACCACAAATTTTAATGAATCATAATATATCCTTTATTTTAAACTTATAATTGGGGAAGAAAATAATAGTTTTTGTTGAAATAATATAAATATTAGGCAATTAACTTGCATATATCTTCCATTATCCAGTGTATGATAATGATAAGAAAAAATTTACACACAATAAAAATTAGTCTCATTAAATTAAGAATTGAATTAGGAATTAATAATTATGATTGATTAGTTTTTACATGATGATAATGAATATTAGTTATTACAAATTACTAATTCTAATTATGATTATAAAGTCCTAATCACAATACATTAGTACAAATTAATTATTAATTAATTATAATCTTTATTAAATAACAGTTAATAATATTATCAATTATTACTCTATTATTAATTTATGAAAATTATTGTTAATTAATACTAATTAATAATATGAATTATTAATAATTACTAATCATAATAAATTAATCCTAATTAAAACTCATTATTACTAATTAATTATATTTTACCTTAAATTATTTTTAATTAAATAAAATTAATAATAAAAATAATTAATACATTTTTAATTTATTTTAATAAATATTAATTATTTATAATTATTTATAATTAATATTAATTATTACCAATTATGATTAGTTATATCTAAATAAAGATCTTTATTAGTAATTAATTATCAATTAAATATAATTTTATCTAATTAATTATAATTACTCCAAATGAAGATTAATTAATTATTAAATTATGATAATTATATTATGTTATTACTAATTATTACAAATTTGAATTAATAATTAGTATTTTGGATTATTAATATCTAATTAAACATCATTATTTTTAATTAATTATTAATTACCTCTAATTATTTTCCATTAATTGTAATTACACCTAATTATTAATTATTAATTGTTAGTTTATCTTAATTACTAATATTTATTGCAAATTAATACTAACTATGGTTAATTATTACCAATTACGAAAATTTATAGCTAATTGAAACTGCTTCTACAACACTGATATATTTTAAAATCTTTTAAAAAGGATTCGTTAATTTTTTGTACTGAACACTAAATGTATTATTTATTGATGTCCTTAGAAGTTAGAAAAAAGTTTCAGTATATTTTTTTATCGTCATTTGATGATTGATTTATATTTGTTAAAAACATGCGTGAGAGTGTGAATCTACTCCCACTGTTTTTTTCTTTGATCAATATTTTATTCATGAAAATTAATATTTTCTTTCAAAATGAATATAAGTATTTTTGAACATGGAAATAATGAATACTTTGTTTTGAATGATTTTTTTCACATTAATATTATTATTTTTTAATGAAAGACACATATAATTACATTTAATCATATATAAAATTGAATAAAGTAATATAAATAATTTTTTTTGTAAAAAAACAAAAAAACATTCAATCCATTACTATATGGTTAGTATTTTTAATGCTCGTGTTATTTTATATTGTTCATAATGTATTCTTTTGTAGTTTTTAATCATTAAATATATCCTCAACATTCATTAATTTGTAAAATCCAAGTGAATATACTCATAAATGATAACTTCACATTAAATAAATAATTATAAAAAATAGTGGAAAATATAAAAAAATAAAAATGATACATTGACTTAAATAAGGGTTAGAGGGCCCTTAAATTAATGAAATTTATATAAATTCCATATCATTATCTTATCAGCTTTTTCAATATTATAAAATCTGGTCACTCATTGGGACCGGATAAAATTGAGACTCCAACTATACTGACAATGAAAATGGATTGGAGTCTTAGGTTACATCCAAAATCATGATACTTCTAGTGGAAAGCATGTAATGTTATTCATACTATTAAAGAGTTTCTCAATGTCTTCCACATCATCGATTACACACACTACCCTTAGTGTATAGATACACTATAGTCCCCACTTTTGGAAATATTTAAATACCCTGGTGCTAATTAATTATTGCATGCATTGGAAGATAGTGATAATACTTCCCAGGAGCCATCATCTAGATTTTCAGAGATACTAGAGAAGTGGAATTAAACCTGTCCCATGGAGTGTGTTCATTTCTTATGCATAATGTCTTGAATGATTTGGTTCTAGAGAAATTATTTTTTATTTAATCATATAGTCAAACCAATATTCTTTGGGGTTTATCGGGCCACATGTTAGATTACTTATAGAGACAAAATTATTCACATCTGGAACATAATACTGCACTTTCTTATTCAAATTTTTGGTAGCCTCCTCCGAATGGTGTTATAAAGGTTAGCAAGGATGCTTCAATTTATAGTGTAAAATTTTTAGGTGTCTAATTGATTTATATGTATTCATATAGAATTTTCATGGCAGTGAGTGAAAAAGAATGTTTTTCTTTTTGGAATCCATTGGTGGTTGAAGATCAAGCTATTATTGTTGGAATTGAGTTTTCTTTGGAAATATGATGGATTTGTATTATTATGGAGTAAAATATCCTTATTATTATCAATTCCATCTCATCCCCAAAAAACAGTTCCCATTCCTTTTATCCACTAGTTGGGAGGATCTTCTCCTTACATCACCACTTCTCATCTTGTTATTTCTCACTTATCAGAAGGGATGGAAATAGAGTAATACACCTTTTAGAAACCTGTGGTCTATCTAGTGAATCAAATGTTTGGTTTTTTCATTTCCCTATTTAAAATAACTCCATTATACAATATGATCTTCGATTATTCTTTTAACTAGTATTATTCATTGAAAATATATCCACATTCTTTTTCATTAATCCTTATACATTATTATTAGTTTTAATAGTTTTGTTTTATCTATATTCCATCAATTAATGGATCAATTTTAAGATGATTTTGATAATTTTCAAAACTTATATTTTTTATATATAAAACTATCCAATATATTTGTTGAAATTAAAATTTTTCTTACTCCATGAACTAATCATAAACTCTCTCTTTTAGATTTTTTAGCTGACCCATTTTTGTAAATTCTCACCCATGAATTTTTTTTACTGCTCTACTTGGATCGAACATACATTATAAAAAATGACAGGAATCGATTTACTATTTTTCTTATTTTTTATACATCAATTTAAGTAAGATCTAAAAGTATTATCATATAACAATCAATAATAAAAATAAAACATTTATATTTACCATTCTATTTAATATATGTTTTAAAATAGGATTTTAAAAGTTGTGCATCCTATTTTATAAATAAAAATGACCATCAAAAAAATCTTGATGAATTTTCTAATGTCTTAGTTTTAAATATTTTGTCATTAGCAATTATTTTCATCATTTTAGTATTTTTTACTTTTAATAATTATATGTGAGTTTTTATAGGTTTTAATTATCCCTTTTATCATAGTGAATTTATTTCTTCTTTTGGTATTATTATTTACGAGATTAACTGACTGTCGGTGCATTTTGAGCATTATGGTTTCCCTTTTTCAGGTGAGAGGCAATCAAGCTCTTCATTATCTTGTGGGTTTTGTGGGATTTATAAGGAAATGGTTGATTTTTCCAAACATTTTTGTAGTTATTTTTATTTAAGGAAAATTTTTATTCTTTAAAAAAATAGTTTTTTATATATTTAACAAAATCCATGTTAATTACTTTTTAAAAATGAAAAAAATAATTCATAAAAATTAAATATTGTCATATATTTAGTACATTTTCAAAATTTTAAATTTCTATAAAAAAAATATAGTCTTATTTCATTCCACCCCCTATGATACAAATACTCTTTCCTATTATTCATCAATCTAATTTTTTCATAATTTTCTTAGAGGTTTGTATAATTCATCACTAAAAAACTATAAAAAATACATATGAATTGATGAAATAAATATCTTGGATCATAATGTACAATTAAAAATAATAATCAATCTTGTTAGGGGATCTAAGATCTATTTTACGACTAGTCCACCATTATCTAGTAATTGCTCTGGGAGATATAGAGTGTGGAGATATAAATCACCAAAGCTCTGGCCTAGCTAGCAATCATATCGATGAGAACCACTCCCTATCATGCCTCAACTTCCTCTCACTTCCACCACCAATATGGATTGTGAGCTATCAGGAGACATATGCTAAACCATGGTATTGTAAAGTTCTAGAGTATGTTCCATTAGTCTAGCAATCGGGTCGCCTGTCATCCAGTGAGTCCAATCGACATAAGAATTACAAGGTTATAAAGAAGAAAGTGGTTAAGTGAAAAACATGAGAATAGAAGATTACTTCTATTGATGTTATTTTTCATTAGAGATCCATAAAATAAAATTAAAGAGGAAACAATGCCCAAAATTTTACGAAAACGTTTTTGGAAGTAGTCAAACAGTCACTCATAGTAATGTGTCCTTTTATCAAATATTTGTTATTTTTTTGTAATTAAATATGTTTGTAAATATATTAAAAATAATACATTTATTTATGAATACATATATAAATATATAACGTTGAATGTAAACCCCAACCCACAATCACAATCCATAAACTTCCCAAATGAATCCTCTATCCATAGATGTGGTTACAAGACCCAAGGTCTCATTATCTAGTTTTGTAGATTCATTCAGTGAACTACTACATGAAAAATCATTTAGTGTATATCTAATAGATTTAAAATTTATGGAATGTTATGAAAAACCAAATGACCAACCTATGAGAGTTGAACACCCAACATCCAAGAAGTGAGGGGAGAAACCTACATATTGTAACATTAATGATAACTATATCTAATAAATAATCAGATTTTATAGATATATATCTATTTTTAATACATATTTTTAAATATTAATAGATAACTATACAGATTCATTTTTTTAAAAAATATTTCTTTCAAACATGCATAATATTATTTTTCAAATATTATATATGACTATTATAATCAAATAATATATCATATATTTTATCAGTTTAAATATGTATTATAAAATTTAATTTACAATATACATGTTTGTATGTAATGAATATTACTAATATATATTTTAAAAAAATTAATAACTAGAATTATTTTACTTATCTACGGATAAAATAATATCTTGTACATTTATTTAATTTTAAATCTATTATAAATATACACATTTAAATATATTATTGTTAACTTATTAAAATAATAAAATATAAAAATATATATTTTTGTATGCTACTATAGTTTCCTAAATAAAAATATTATTATTTTTTACTTAAATAAACAAAATATTATTAACATTAAATTTTTTTAATATAATTGAAAAAAAACAACATACACTCAAATAATAAATAAAATATTTTAAACTTATGTTATTTTTGATATAAAAATATTAGGTAAGTATGTATACATTTATATAATTAAATATCATTAAAAAATTTAAATAATTATATTTTATATAGAATTACTAAAAAAAATAGCTATTTATAATTAATTTAATTTTAAAAAATATTACTAACTCTAATTTTATTTAAGTTCATTAACAAAAATAATATTACTTATATCTATATGTAAAATAATATTTTTAATATTTAAATCAATTAAAATATGAAAACCAATAAAACATATATATATTATTATACTCAAATAAAGTTAATAATATTATATTTAAATAATTATTAATAATATAAAATTAATAAAATACATAGTTTGATTCAAATTATTTATCTATGTATCATATATTATATTTTTATATATTATATTTTTATTTATTTACATCAAATATACTATATAATATAATATATACATAAAAATATTATCAAATCTAATTATTCACATTTTTAATTACAAATATGTAATCAAAAATGTTTCCTTAAATATAAATTATATAATTTTATACATAAAATTTATATTATGAAAACACCATATTTAAAATTTCCAAATCATTAAATATAAATAAAATCATTCAATATAAAATTATTCATTCAGAAACTAAATAATACAATTAACAATAATTATTACTTTCATTTAATTATAAAATTTAAATAAATAAATCTTACAGAAAAAATAAATAAAGAAACTAGAAAAAATAAATTTTTAAACAAAAAAATTACCTTCTCAAATGCCAAAAATTAATATTTTGAGAGAAATATTCAGGAGAGCTTTGATAAAAATATCAGTTCGTAATTAAGGAAATTGATTTTGCAGGGAGGGGCTGGGAGGCCTCCATATGTAATTTTTTATTGTGTGAGGTTTCCACTCCATTAATAGCTCTTATTTAATCATTACAAAGAAAGCATGAATGTGGTTCATGTTTCATTGTGAATGGGGGATTCCTGATCATACTTCACTCCTACCTTGACCACATTTAGAAAATAAAAAAAGAATTATCCGATTTTTTATGATACTATAACTAATTAAAAAATTCTCAAGTTGGTCAGATTTATGTAAGAATAATGTGGTTTTGAAGAAAAAAAAGTGGTGATAAATAATGACTCGAAAAATTGGAATGGAAGATAGGCAGTTGGATTTCATTTTCAATTGGAGAAACATGATGAAAAAGAACATTATGGTGGCCATTATGACCAACATTTTTGAAAGGTTTTTAAGAAGTAATCATACATTCACTATTATAAATATATTCTTTTATCAAATTTTTATTAGTGTTTTGGTATGGGTAACATAAATGATGTGTGTGTGTCAATATATATATATATATATATATATATTAACACAAACCCAACCCCCTATTACAAGCCATGAAGTTCCTAGTGTAACATTCCATCCATGGATACATGTTCCAAACCTCTGGTCTGATTATGCAGTCTTGTAGGTTTACTTGGTCAAAATTCCACATGACCACATGGCCCAACAAAACTAGTATATTTAATCTTTCTTGAATATCATTTTGAACCTCATGGACAACCAGAGATAATCAAACCCCCCAATATCCATGAAGTCAGGGGAGTGACCTACCACTAGGGAACCCCAATGAGGGATTTTCAAAAATAATATATAATTGTAACTATTAAATTTATTATAACAAATTTATATGTGAATATATATAAATATAAATTCAAATTTTTTATGTATATTAAATTAAATATATTAGTAAAAATTTGGATTTTAGAATGAGAAGCGGCAATTTTACCTCACTCTCTGGAAGACGCATTCAAGACCTGAGGTCTGATACCCATTAGCATGCTGGGGGAGTGTTAAATTCTTGAGGTCATATATTTTATTAGGGGAGGATATTGATGTTGAAAAAAATTATTTATATAAAAATATGAACACACATGTGTGCATGTGCTTGAAAAGACACATATAAGGGAAATTACACCTAGAAGATAATGAATCTAGATTAAGTGTACAAACAAGTGGTTTGAATGCTTCACTACAAGGCATAGTGGTATAGTTTAAATCCATCCTCGCAAAAACATTAGTGGCATGGTTCAGGGCTAAGTAGACACATTAGCATATGGGGAAATGCAATGATAGGTTATTAGGATGGTTGGTGTAGTCAAATAAAAATATTAATGTAACACCCCTCCTTGGTCAACATAATAGTGCCCAGAGAAGAGACATCACAAGACCTCAATAATGCCTCCCTATATCCTAGAATTTTCTTACTAGAATTGATTCTATAATTCTTACAATGGGGATACTAGACCCACAACGTAGAGGCACACAATAGTGTAAAGATATAAAACAAATAAAATACATAATTAGATAGCCAAACTAGGATAATTACTCTAATAGGGGGGATCAGGGTATGATAGATTTAAATAACTACCCCTTTAGATCTTATTTCATTGTTAGAGAAAAGATTTTTCTCTCCCTTTTCCGTAGCAATTTATGAATAGAAATAAAATCTTGAACAGGAAACACCATTTGTACATGGTTTACCCGAACTTGGATACAAACAAAGATAATTTTTCAAAGTACCAAATCCTCTAAAGCACACTTCTTTTATTAAGTTTGGAGCAATCTCACTATCCCTCCTAGTTTACACCCAACCACAAACTGAAATCTCACTTCTCTCTCAACTGATGTGTGATCACTTCATCGTTAGAGGATCCTCACTTGATTACTTGAATCAATATTTCCTAAATCTCATTTAGTGTATTGTTATATTCAAATTTCATCCAGAAGACAATTGTCAGTTTACCACAAATTTATTGGGAAATCACTTCTCATTCCTATTTTTTTCTTCCACGTATCCTTTTTCTGCCTTGCACGCAACATTATCAACATTCAAGAAAAAATTAATTTTTTTTTGTAGAAAATCAACTTGTAAACCACTTATATGCATTTTTTGGAACTTTTTTCATAAAACTGCCATTGAAAACACCTCTTATTAGAGTGAAATCATTGATTTTCACTATGTTTTGAGTTTTAGAAGTTATGGGGGTAGCCGCCTATTTTAGACCCGACCGAACCTATTCATAACTTACATTTTTGTATTCCTCTATGCGCATAATATTTCCATGAGTGTGTTAGATCTCAATTTGAAATCATATTGGATTCATAACTCTCACCCATGATGTTAACATAATAATTATTCTGCTTGTGCGCATAAATCTACCTTTTACACGAAAAATCACCTTTTGCACACATAAAAATATTTCTTGTGATACTTTCCATTGTTTTATTTTGATGAGAAGATCCTAAAACATAACTTTTACACAACATTTCGATTCACATTCAATATTTCTTGAAACTTTCTTTGTCTGAAATTCCATTCCCCATTCTCCACAACTTGAACCCAAAAATTTGTCAAATAATAGGATACGAAACCTCCATGTAAACACATCTTCCCATACAAACACAAAAGCTTACATTCCCTTTTCTTAGATATTTTTCAATGTACCACATCAAACATTTTTATGTAACCCCACAATTGACCATAGAAACATGATGTTCCAAAGAACACAATCAACCTAAAAATACTACAATGATACCTTGAGGTATTGTTTTCCAAAAATCCACCCCTTTGTGTTTGTAAATAATTCTTCTCATTTTAATACCATGTTAAATCTTCTTCCATAATCAGCCACCACTAACTTCATGCGATATATATAGTGATCAAAAATTTATGCAACACACACTCTAATCCCACATAAGCCATTCTAATCATGAGAAACAAGAGTTTCATGAAAATTTCATTAATGAAACACTTTATTCTGGGAACCTGTCAACCACTTTCATCAAGAACTCCATATTTCTTGATATATATTCATTGATCGATCACATTAATTATTGTTAAATTTCCGACTCCCCCTACTTCACTACTCCCCCTATCAACTTCTCCACCTGTCTTATCCCCTATATTGATTAAGACAGTTTCTCCCCTTATATATCCATAGTTTCTCCCCCTTTGCAATGAAAATGGAGGTAACCTAGTTGTTTTGTGTAATAGGGTAAATAACAAATATTGAGACATTTTGGAAAAACTCACGATACCTCCAAGAGGCGGGGGTCTCACATCCAAACAATTTCAAGCATAGGGATTTGATTAAACCACCAGATCAAGTCCATGTCATTCAAATGATTATTTTGGAAAGTTATTAATCAGAATGTCTACACCATTTAATTTTTTAGGTACATACTTTAACTTCACAATCCATTACTCTACCTTCTCCTTGATAAAATGATATTTTATATCAATCTTCTTTTTCCTAAAGTGATAGAATGTATTTTTTATTTTATTTATATAACTTGAATTATCACATTTTATTCTGATCAAAAACATCATTTAAACCCCCATATCATCAAGCTATTTCTTCATCCAAAATAAATGCTTTCATTCTTGAGTATCCAAAATATATTCATATTCTATAGTGCTCAATGAAATGAAATCTTGTTTATTTACTTTCTATGAAATACAAAATCCCCCAAGATTAAAAGAACCACCTGACATTGATTTTCAGTCATCGTCTATATCAGCCCATTGTGCTTCTATAATACACTATAAATTTTATTGATATTTTCTACTGCCTAGAAAAACCAAAATCTACCATTCCCTTGATATAAGAAATTATTATTTTCACAAAAATAAAGTGGATTTATTTGTTATTAATTTGATACAATTATTTTAGGGATGTAAAAAAATCATGTCTTATAATTGTCGGGTATAATAGATTACCATTGATTGTACTATATTTTGTGCCATTAACGAAATTGCCTTTATCATACAATGACAATTTCATTTGGGTAGCCACTAGAGTCAACATATCCTTTGAATTTTCCATTCCAAATATTCTTAGAACCTCCTTGGAATATTAATATTTAGAAATTAATGTTCCATTCATTCCTTGTGTTACCTGTAAACCAAAGAAAAAAAACCTTTTCACTAATCATAGACATTTCGAATTCACTTTTAATGAATTCTGAGAACTATCTACACTATTCTTCATCTGATCAATTAAAATTATGACATCAACCTATACTAGCTACATCGACCATTTATTACTATCGTTATTGACATATATATTGTAATGAACTTCTCCTGGATGAAAACTGATTCTCTCCATGAACTGATCGAGTCGTCAATACCATTCCTTTGGTGCATGATTATTCCCATATAGAGCCTTATATAACAAAGAATACTCTTATATGATCTCATTAATGAGAAAACCATCTAGTTTTTCAATATAATGTTATTCTTTAATAACCCCATTTAGAAATTCTATTTTGACATCCATGCGGAAAACATTTAAGTTTATTTTCACTATAATGACCAAGAATAATATGATTGTCTCTAGGATTATAATAGGTGAAAACATTTCATGCACATAAATTCCCCACGTATGGGAGTACCTTAGGCACACTATTCATGTTTTTTTTCAAATCACATTGCCATCTTCATTCATCTTGTTGTGGAAGAAAAATTTAGTACTGATGGTGTTCTTATCTGTTATCCTTAAAATAATCTCCCATGTTTGATTCTTCATAGTTTAGTCTATTTCCTCATTCATAGCCTGAAACTAGTCTTCATCACCGGTTGATGAATAAAAGAATTTAGGCTCTACCTAAGATAATAATAATCTCTCTTGTAAAGATATTTTTCTTCATGTTTGAATAGGAACTTCTTGATCACCAATAATGTTTTTCATGTCAATTTCATTTTGAATATTTGGATTCTGTGTAGATATATATTAAACTTCCACCTTCACATTATCAATATCTTTTTCTGATTTAGCATTTTCCACTTCTTCTCCCCTTGTATTGCTTACCTCCTCATAACATTCATCAGGGAACAGTTGTAACACCCTATTAATTTGTTTTATATTTTTAAATAAATTAGTTTATGAAAAATAATAATTTAAATTTATCTGTTTTAATTAATACTTATATTTATTATATATAGCTTTGAAATTAATTTAAAATCAATGTTCTAAAAAGAAATAGTATTTTATATTATTATTTTGTGTAAAAGAATATATTAATATGAATATATGTATTATAAAATTCATTTTTTTCAATATATTATTTAATTAAATATTTTTATAATAATATATATTGACTATTATAATTATTTGTATAAATAATTAATTATTTTATGAATATGTTAACTATTAATATGACACTCTAAGGATTTAAAAATAATTTTAATATTGAATGCATGAAACCATGAGTCTCTACAAAATAAAAAATTTGTTATAACCTAGCTAATAAACATAATTTTTCCGCTTTTGTGATTTGAGTTTCGAAAAATTGACATACACAGTTGCATTCAGTAAGACATTTATAGTCTAATAGGATCAACTTACATTTTAGGTGAACAGTTACTCAACCCTTATGAATAGTAATGTAGCATTATGAATTTTAACTTGATCCTTATGAATAGAAATGTAACCTTATTAATAGTATCCTCACCCATGTAAGTATACATAAAATTTAGGCCTTTTATAGATAAGAATTTCTATTTTAAAAATTAATATTTAAGTGTTGGTATTTTTATAAGTCCTAAATATTTAATTAAAATTTTTTAATTAATAAAATTATTTAAAAGAAAATTCATTGTCATAAAATGGATTCATCAAAAAATATTTTCATGTCTTATGATTTTAGGAAAATTTTACTTGACCTTATTTAATTTTTAAAAGCATTAGAAAAGCAGTTTTTAATTTAAAATCAATATTGTTCAAGTAAATAATGATTTTATTTAAAATTATATTTGTCTTATTTGTAAAATTATTTTGATAAAATGTAGTTAATTTTTGATTTTACATATTAGAAAATTCTTAGGATTAATTTTCGGGATTTTTCTGAAATACTTGAATTTTTGGTGAATATTAAAATAAGTTAATTTATGGTATAAAAATATTATATGATAAATATGCTTGTCCATGAATGATGTTTGATGTAAGAACACTTGGTTCAAAATCTCTTGAACTTATTACTATTTTTAGTCATTGTAATCAATTCTATTGAAAGTCTTGATCCAAAATAATTAAATAATGATTAAAATAATGGAAAACCCTCCTCTCCTGCACTATAAAAAACACCCCTCGCCCCCTCTTCCTCTCACACCACTAAAGATTTGAAACAAGCCTATGTTCTAAAAAATACTCTTCCCAAGACCCTTACTCAAGTACAAGACCTACCAGTCTCACAAAAAGGCCAAAACCAAAGGCCTTAAGAAAGTTCTCAAGGAGGAGTACTGAAGAGGTAAACCTCTCTTCCTTTTTATTTCAAGTTATTTTACAAGTTCCATTCTTTTGTTTCTCTCTCCTCACCTACCCTAATCCAAATTATATTATATTTACAGTACCATAAATTTAATATAATTTTATTACACTAATAAAATATTTTATCATCATATTTGTTTCCCCCTCCTCGTATATTAAAAATTGAGACACCGTCTGAGATTTGTTAATTTATCACATTCAAGGATGACGAGATTTCAATTTCTATTACCATATTCAATTCTGGTCATGAAAAAAAATTTATGTTTTGAACAGATCATAATATATTTAATATATATTATTTAATGTTTTATAATTATTTTTTACACTTGTTATTAAATTATGAAACCAAATGAGTTCATCATGATCAAAAAACCACCAAATTAATCCAAGCGGTTATCATTAAAATTTTACCTATTGGTTCATCCTCTCCAAAAATAACCAAAGTATTTATATGATCATTTAATCTTATGGTTGATAATTAAAAACTCATAAATTCAATTCTGGATTTCAATTTCCATTTTTCATGAACTTCCATACTCTTATACAGGCAAACCGATCATGAAAACTAAGAAAATATGCACTCCAAAATGATGAAATTGAATATCATAACCCATATAAAAGGCCAAAAATGAACTTAATAAAGATATAATAAATAAAATAAAAATATATAAGGTTATTTAATTTTAATTAATCAATCTAATTTTATTATTCAGTTCATTAAGATCCAGTAAATAATACATTTGGACATAAGGTAAGGGGTTTCGCATCTCACATTTATTTCCTTGAGATTTCCATTATATACCGCTTATTTCTTGTATGTGGTGTATTTATAGTTAAATTTGATCTGTAATGTCATTTATACCTTTATATTCATAGTATTAAATGATTCATTGGATGATTATTAATTTTTAGACATACAATTCAACAGATTACAAAGTAGTAAGTGTTTTCTCATCTCACTTCCATTTTTTGTGAGATATTATTTATTCACTAATATTAGTTGAGTATAGTGTATGTATACTTACCATTGATTAATAATATCATGAATATATTTATTTTCATGTTACTGAATGTATCATTTTATGAATATTAATTTTGGGGCATATGATACGATTGATTACAAAGTGGTAAAGATTTTCTTCCAGAACCACCATTTTCTTTCGGGTTAATATTTGTCTCTCTTAATACCAATTAAATTATTATTTATTCATATGTGCACCTCATAAGTTCTGTGTGAATTTTATATATCTATGTACCAATCATAATCATGTATTTTATGTGGATTTACATGTTTTAAAATAATATTTCAAAAATTATTCCTGAAATACAAGCCCGATTCAAGGAAACTTCCCAAATTCATTTCTTTATTGAAGGGAACTATATAATCTATTTTAATCCATTGTTATTTTTATTAAATAATAAATTTTATCATTAGGAACTCCCTTGGTTAATTTGTGGTTTTATGAAATCAAACATGCCTTTCTGCTTTGAAATCTCTTTAATATTTTACTTAATCCACACTAAAATGTTTTATTTATAAAGAATCTTTAAAAACAGTTTCTACATGATTTAACATTGGTGGGAAGTCATTTATCCCTAAAATATAATTTCAATTTTCTCCCCTTTTATTTTTAGGGATATACATGTTTAAAATATGATTTCCTGACAAATACAAATGGTTTTCCAAAAGTACTCTTATTTCCATGGTAAAAATGGATTTTTATCATCTCACTTTAATTTTTTATGAGATATATTACTTGTTC
Source organism: Viscum album (assembly GCA_963277665.1). Lineage (NCBI taxonomy): Eukaryota > Viridiplantae > Streptophyta > Magnoliopsida > Santalales > Viscaceae > Viscum > Viscum album. The sequence goes on from OY728121.1 coordinate 1,127,275,025, forward strand.
ACCACTTATTCCATGAATTTGATGTATGTAATACCCTTTGGTTTATTATATCAAGATTCTACTTATTCTCATGATATTCTAAGGTATTATGATTTGAATGTTTCAAGGTGTTATGGGAAACTTTGGAATGTTTAAATATTATTTCCTCATGAACTTTCAATGGTCTCATTCAAAAGTATCATCATATATTTCAACATCCTTTGTGTAATATTTTACTAAATTGTGTTGTATCTCTTATGATATCATCTCTATATGTATCTAAAGGGTTGATGATCAGTTTTACTATGGATTAGCTAATTTGATACCATTCATGTGTTATAGTTAAAAAATTCATATTTCGTATTCTAGTTTTTCAATATGAACATTTATGTTGTCTATGTATCACACTTTTCATATGGGGAATGTATTGGAATTAGTATGTAATGGGTGGGGCCTGCTATAGGCCCTTAATGCATCGGTAGGTCTCAAGATACAAAACTAAATTGTGTTTTTTCTAATGCCTTTCCCTAGTATTTTCAGACGTCTTGGACGAGGCGTCGACAATAGTTTCAGTTATATAGCATTATGAATTCCCCTATTATGATATTAGTAATTGAAAAATCATATGATTATTTGACTAGTATAAGATCAATGTTAAAGTTTCATGTGATTAGTTATATGGGATTATTTACTCAAATTTCATTCGTTCCATATTATGATCAAGTTTAATTTTAAAGGAATGTGTTTTTAGTTACTCAACTTGCCTAATTATTTTGTTTATGATATATTATTCTGAATTGATTACCCTTACTGAGAATATGATCTGATCCCTTTCTTATGTTTCTTTCCCCTGGGTTATGAAGAATAATTTTTTTTAAAATATTTCTAGGATGTAGTTTATTTTATATTTTATCATTTTTTAATTTCATTTCCCAATGTAAAAAGTGTATCCTGAATTTAATATGATCATCCAAGACTATTAAACTATTTTTTCCTTCAGGATTGTATTCATTATAATAATACTAATGTAATAAAATATTTTATTGACTCTGGGATTCTAGGGTCGGGGAATTACAACTATTCACTCTGTTGTTAAAGATTCTATTCATTTTATACTATAGTTACATCACTACATTAGACTAATTTTCCCATCCACTTATTGGAGAACTTATATGTTTTTCTTTTTCTTGATTGTCTATGTAATATCCCCTCATCTACACATGACTCAAATTTACAGTGTTTCTCACTATTGATAATAAAACTCTTACTCCTAATTATTCGAATGTATTTCAAAGTTAGATTATTTCAAAACCACATATCATAAAGAGTATTTTCTTCCATTGGAAACAATAGATCCATGTTAGATTTGTATTGTGATGTGAAGACTTATTCCTCATATAATTTCTTTGGTAGGTCATTTTCATTAAGAATTGTTCTATCCATGTTTTTGATAATCTGATTTCTCCTGTCAAGAACTCTGTTTTGGGTAGGATTTCTCATAGATGAAACTTGATTCATTATTCCATGATTATCATGATAATCCTCCACCTAAATATTTTTATATTCCATACCATTATTAGTAAGAAAAATCATATTTTTATCTCCAAGAATCCATTTAGATTCCCTCTGATATAGTTTTCTAAAACTAAACACATCCTTATGTGTGGAAATAACAAATACCCATTCCATCATCTTGAAATCATCCATGAAAATAATGTAATACCTCTTAACATCAATGGATCTTGGTGAGATAGGTCCACATACATCTGCATAAAACAACACAACCACTATTTTTTACTTTTGTGCTTTTGTCTAGTACCTCTTTTTGATGATCATCCCTTATTAAAACACATCACATGTATGAGTACGATCATTTGATAACATATGGAGGACTAGAGTTACATAAATGTTTACCAAATAATACTAATATGGTTAGAATATATTCATAAGTTATTTATTCCGTAAACTATTAACTTCCTCTCTCGATAAAATGCACATATCTTCTCCTCCACTCACAAGTTTGAAATTCCCCTTTATTCAATTTTATTTAGAAAAACTAAAACATATCCTACTTTTTATATACTTATATTATTATAAAATATTATAGTGTGTCCCATGTCTCATAGTTTACTGATACTAGGAATGTTGTAACAGAGACCTTCAATGACGAAGACATCGACATGTCACATTTCTTTTCCCATAATCTTGGATTTTCCAGATCCAATTATCATCAGGGCTTAATCATTTACAAATTTGGAAACACCTTCATTGTCCTATTTTATTCCTGTAACAAGACCCTGATTTTCCATTTTATGGGATGTTCATCCACTATCAAGGATCCATACACTAGAACCATCTAATTTTTCAAGGGTAATTTCTGTAACCACTAACTTATCTTATATTTTCATTTTTTTCCATTTTTTTGACTTCATAATTTTTATATGTTGATAATATTGATCTTCCTTAGAGTATGATGTACTAGAATCATCTTTCAGAGCTACAAATTGATTTTTCATTTTCAGCACACTAGATGATTCACTGAGTGTTTTCTTGCAACTAATTTAGTTATGATTTTGCACACTTCTTAGCACGGTTGGTGTACACTATATGAATTTGTGTCCAAATAATGAAACTAGAAAAAATGACCCTTGAAATATATTCTAGTGTATTTATCTATGTTTGGATGTCATTTCAATTCATGTGGCCTTCAGAATCTATTAATGGTGGAAGATACATTTTGTGAGTGTCCCATATTTCCACAATAATAACACCAGAAGTGGGGTGCATTCCTACATGTCATTTATACACTATTGGTTTTCTATTGGGTTATCTGAATATTAGAACTCTAAAAAATACCAAAATTAATCTTCAGTCATTGAGTGGGTTCTAACGGCATGACATTAATCATCTAGACTTTTTGGTTTTCATTAAAGCCCCATAACAGCCTTATCTTTTGTACATAGCACTTTGTTCTTTTCTAATGGACATATATGCTTTACTTTTATCTTTTCTAGCAATAGTATGACATCCTTTCATAATTTTGTATCAAGATTGATGACTGTTCCCTGATCCTTAACACTTTGATTCAGGCCGATGACTTCATCTTCAAGTACTTTGATACATTTGATTTGAACTATTTCATTGTTTTTCAAACTATTGTTTTCTCTTTTTCATTCTTCAATTATTTTCTTGTAATAAATATTCTTTTCTAAGCTCTTTAGAATTGAAGATATCTACTTATCAATTTCTTACATTAGCTCAAACTTCTCTTCTTTCTATTGTTGCTTAAATAGTATGGAATCACGAACCACTTTGTTGGATTTCATCATTTTGGATCTCTCAACTAAAGTGTTCTCACTACATATATAGAGGATTCTACTTTTATTACATGAATTGATATTTTCTACACCTAATTTATTATATTGTTATGTTCCACTTTCATCAAAAAGATGAATACAAATTTACCACAGAATTATTGGGAAATCACTTCTGGTTCACACTTTTGCTTTCACCCAACCTTTTTATTCTTTGGTACAACTTTATCATTTTCATTGAAAAATTATATTTTTCATTGAAAACCAACTTTCCCACAAAATATTTTATTTGTGGTCAACACTCTTTGGGTGAAACTCCCTTTTCATAGACCTCTTATGTGATCCAGAGCACTGATTTTCTCTAAGGTTCCAGCTACTAAAATGAGGGGGGGTAGACGTCAATTTATAGAACTAGCCAAACCTATATGAAATATACTTACACTCATTAATATTTTCGTGTAAAATTTCCTCAAGAACATAAGATCTCGACTTGACATCACATTAAATGCATAACTCTCTTTTTCGTTGATCACTTCATCTTTATTTCATGGGTGAGTGCAACTCCACCTTTAATGTAGAAAATCAGTTTTTCACACATACTAATATTACATGCGATAATTTCCTTTTCCATTTTTTGATGAGATGATCCTAAAAATTAAATTGTGAGAAACCTTTAGATTCACATTGAATCTTCAGAGTAACTCCCTTTTTCAAAAATTTCGATCTCCATTATCCAAATTTTGGACTGAGAAATTTGGAAAATATTTGTAAATGATGCCACATTATAATAACATGTTTATTTATTTCAATTAAATAATCCATTACAGTGTGTTAGATCTTGTCAACATACTTTGTCAAAAATATATTAGGAAATCCACAAATGACCATGGAAATAGGCATTTTCAACAAACACAGTCAACCAAAAAAACACTTCAATGGTACCTTGATGGATTTTTTCTGAACATAATTAGAGTACATAGGAATAAATAAATATAGTTCTGTATAAAATTCCCATTAACTAAGAATAAAAAATTATTGACACTAATTTATTTAGGGTATGATCCAAAATACAGAATATTAGACAACCTAAAACATGAACAATGGCCATACACTCACCCTCAGGCCTCACACACACTGTCTCCACATCTGTTCGAGCTATTCCTAATCAATCCATTAAATGTATTGTGATCAACATGAAAGTATACATTACAAATACTCATGCACTATTATTCCATTAGTATAAAATATAATGCACATGATTGTATGTGGAATAAAATAAACATCACACCCAAGAACCTTAGACATCATGTGCTTACCCGGAGACCTTGACTCCTTGAGCATCAAGTAACATTATGATACAAGAGTAACTATGACACCAAATCATAGCTTCTTCAACACAATGCTAGAATACAACTTTTCATTTTATTGATCCACTACATCAATTCTCAACATATAATCGAAGTCTTAAGGTAGTGTGGAACCCAAACCGTCAACCCACTACCTGCTAACACTGGGAAAAATAACCAATTCATATCTTGACCCTCTTCCTAACCACTCTAGGAAGGGTCAATTAGCCTTATCATTTCACCGCACAACCAAACATAGATGTTGTTTCACAACCCAATATATTAAAAACCGACTCAGATAACCCAATCCATATGTAACCTGAATGAATCTTGACATGGAATACCTGGAATTATTGATCCCCATGGGATGGAAAAAAGTTTTCAGGTGCCAAGAACTACATTTGGGAATGAGTTACCCAAAATGAACGTGAATCAAGTTAATGAATAAATGGAATATGTTATTATTTCAAAAAACATGACAATAATAGATAAATACAATCATCGGGTAAATCGAGTTCCAATTCATTAAAAACAATTAATGTACTAAAAATTGAAAAAACAAAACCTTGTGTGACCTGATTTCACCTATAGAATCACACAAACTAATAACATTAAAACCCACCACCTTTCCCATACCCACATCTGATATAACATGATCTATATATACCCTAAGGTGTATGTAGGTTGTAAGAAAAATAACACATTAGAATCCCACCTATTAATTAATATGAAAATATTATAAAATAAAAATATTATACATTAATAGATAAAAAAATGTAATGTGATAGTGTCTTACATAAATCATAGAATAAACACCTATTTCTCAAAAACAAAAAAAATCACGATAAGAAATTTGTTTTCAAATAATTTTTATACAAACACCAATAAATAATTTCTAGGATAATGAATTAACATAACCATCCCATATATGCAATCATCTTTAGTTCAATAAAGATCCTCTTTACTTCTTATATTATTATTCCACCTGGTGTGCACATTAACCTTGAAAAATAGGTCTAGGGAGTATGCAGACAATCATGAGAGTCACTATTTGTCACAAATTATACATCATGGTACACACATTACCAAAAAATAGGCGTATGGTAAAAGAGTTCCACCCTATTGATGAGTCCCAGCCTCATCACCGATCACTTTAAGGTTTATAAAACAAATTCCAATTCAATGTAATTTCATCATTGAAACTAAATAACCAAATGGATTTTAGGTTTTTAACAATTTTTTTTGAGAACTATCTTTTTTTCAAGAATGTTTTTACAAAACAGGTGATGGTTCTTAATTGAATTTGTTATAAAGTTACTAGGGTTGTAATTGTGTGAATGTTATTATGTTGGGAAGTTGTATAACATTCAAAAACAAATTATATGATGATTTTAAAATATTAATGTTATTAACATCATGGAAATATAATTATTCAAGATTTAGATAAAATAAGGGAAATTGAAGTGTTCTGGACACAACATATAGGAAACCACAACACTAGATATAAAACTTTCAGGAATTATTATAGTGTAAATATATTTTAAAAAGTAAAATTTTTATGATCAGACAATCCAACTGATAAACCATCAGAGGAATATTTTGGTAGATATTATATATTTTTATATGTTCTTATTTGATAAAGAAGGAGATATTGTTTTGATGACTCTATCCATTAGTAAGATCAGAATAGAGGGTTCTGATGTTGAATAACATTCCTAGTTACATTACAAAACTGATCAGAAAAGAGATAGTTTTTCAGTTTAGGAAAAGGGATGTCTTGATGCAAGGAATCATACATAAATCTTCGTACAAATATTTTTTCAAAAATATGGATGTGTTGTGGTGGATGAGATTATGTGGTTTCAAAAAGTACAAAATAATTATAAGATTCATCAGATGAGTGGTTGATCTTGATTCATCAGATGAGTTGTTGATATCGAATCATTTGATGAGTTGATGATTCCAATCCATTTAAAGAACATTTTTCACAGACTTATTAGATTGAATTTTTTTATGAATATTCGAGGTTGTTGTGGTCCAACTTATTTAATTTTGAAAAATGGAGAAGAAATGATGTGACTCAATAAATCTAATCAAAATTCTTTAGAAAATAAAAATTGGGAGTTCATTTTTTGTAATTAGACAGATTTATGTTGAAGATGAGAGAGTCAGATCTATTTATGTTTCCCCTAGAGAGATATGGAGAAGAAAATTTATATCTTTAGATTTTGTAACAATGTATCCAACCATCATCCATTGGCTTGGATTAATGAACAGAGAAAAGTTTTCATTGTCTTTTTAGAGAGAGTTGTTTTTTTCTTTAGTGGCTTATGATGATTTAATAGAGGAAAAATCATTTTGATGTAGTGATGTTTTAATATTATGGTCAAATAATGTCAAATAGACATTTTTTTTCAAAGGGTGAGTTGAGAAGATATGAATTTTCACTAGAACCTTTTTGGTCTGGTTGAGTATGCTTCAAGTGGTTCAAGAGGAGAAGACAAATGATGAGTTTTACAAACCATCATTTTTGGAATGATTTACTATTTGAAACATTTTATTTTTTCTAAATTCTAATGATTCGTTGTTTTTCTTCCAAGAAGTTTTTAATCTTGTTTAAAGTAATAAAATTTAAGAAGATTTTACAGAATTTAAAAATATTCTAATTTAAAGAAGATTTATTTAGAATATTCAAGAATAGTTTGAATGAAATTCAATGATATGAAATGTATGTGAGTAAGATAAATAATTTGGTTTCCTTCCATTACCAATATTGTCGAACCAATAAATAGAGGTGAACAGGTCATTTGTACTTGTCACTATTTAGGAAGAAAAAGGGTGAAATGTAGAATTTTGTTTTGTCAGTTGTGATTTTTTCTAATAAAATTTATTTTCATATTGAATAATTTTTTTCAGATATCCTTTTATAAAATGATTATTGGATTAGAGTAAGAACCATCTACCAAACATAGAGAATCAGGCTGAGTGGATTAGTCTGAGTTTTTTTAGTAGATGTTTGAGAAGAATATTTTTGTTGAATACGCTTATCAGAATATTTTGGAACATATGAAGGTTGAAAAAAGGTTCATTGGAATGGGGACACCATAATGATTTCGTTGGATGTAGGAGAGAAAATGTAGCCACATCAGACCCAATTTCCAAACATATATTGGTAGAGAAAAAATATTCAACGATTTTTTTGTTATATTTTGGATTATATTTTTTAAGAAAAATATATAAATTGAAATTATTGAGTATAATATTTCCTATAGAGATATAGAATATTTAAAATGGGATTGGTCCCAAGCTATATTCACTTGTTCATAATAGTGAATTTTTATAGGCCCATCAGAGTTTCTATGACAAGAATGTAGGTTCTCACACTAAGGATGAACCCTATATATTATGTGCGCCTTATCCACATTTCTATTTATACATTTATTTTAATTAACAAAATTTTGATAAAGAAGAAAATATAACATGTTTCTTGGTTTATGTTCATTAAAGATGAAATTTGGAAACATAAAACCACCGATTCAATCCCCATTCGTAGTGATTCAATATTACTCAGGAAATTCACATGGTATGAGAGTAAGGTTCCCCTATTTAATCATTATCATTGATAATATCAATTCAATCAATACTATAATAATTTCTACATTTGGTAGAAAAATTATTATGGATAGAAAAAAAGATTTCCAATATTTTATCACTTCGACTGGATTTTTTTTATGATGCTACAATTATATTTCCACACATTAATAAAGACCCCCTTATGACTTTTTTGATAAGGGAAACATTAATGTTTATGTAATATCTAAAAATTATATTCTTATATATCTATCAAAAATAATTTATATGAAGGTGATGGGTTTAAAAAAATAAATGAATATGTGGGTAAATATTGAAAGTATTTTCATAGGAAATAATAATCTAAGGGAAGTGAAGTTAAAAATATGGAATAGAAAATATGAAAACATAAAATGAGAGATGGAGAATCAATTGAAGAGTAAATCACCTAAGTACATTATTTTGTTTTTTACTACCACAGGTTTTAGAAATTTTTGGGAATATTAAATAATAGTTAAGAAATTTGTTATTAACCTTCTAGAGAGGTTTGATTTTAAAATCTCAGCTTCATAAGACAATGGGGATTTATATATAAGTGAAAAGAATAAATTTATTATTTTATTTGAATTTAGAAAACCTTTATCATTAAAAAAGATGATTAAAAATTACATGGATTTTTAATCTAGGATAAAGATGAAAATTCCAATTGATGAGGAAGATAATCCTAGTGGTTTTGATGATAAGGAGGATGATTGTTTCAACAAAAAATTCATGTATATTATATTGAAAAATAATTGAATTCGAAGAGGAAAGTATAGTGGGAAAAATACTCTTAAATGGTTTTTGTATGATATAATTGGGTATTTTTATATTAATTTCCCATAAGAAAATTGGTGATGTTGGATATCATTTTGAAAAAAACTCAATGGATGATTTTTGATATGAAATCCAAGAAATAAAGTAAGTACACTAGTGGGTAGAAGAATTTTTTTGTAATGAGAAGAATAATGTACATTAAGAAAGTAGAAGCTTACTTAAATGAGATTGATTCATTAGAAGATGCATGATTAGAAATAATATAAAACTTCTTTGAAAATGTTTAGAAAAGGGAACATTCATCAAACAGTGATGATTAATGAGGTGAAGGATCTTATAGAGAGTATCATATCATATCCGAACTTGTTTCATTTCTTGAGACAAATAGACCTCTCATGAATGAAATCAGAATTATGAAGAATGACCATGGAAATTTTATTGAAGGTAGAAAAGTTATTTTAGAGGAGGAATAAGAATACATCTAGATGATCATAAGCTAAAACTAAGAATAGTTGAATAGGGAAATATGGTTTAAGATCTCAGTAAGAATTTCAAAAATGAGGATGATGATGTTAATAAAAACCAATAAAAAATTCTTGTGGTTAAAATTTCTATAATAAAGTTGAATATAAATTTCACCAATTATTTAGATGTAAAAGTTGAATCATCTAATATTTTAGAAAATGATCATTCCAATAATTAGTTGAATTACCCCATTTAAAAAATAACTTTTCATCTTATTTTTCTAACATTTATAATGTTATGAAATTTTTTGGGAAATATTGGGTTGATAAGGGATGCGAAAAATATATCACATAAAAAATATGTAAATTACTCACAAAATAAGGTTTCAACATTCCTAGAGGAAACCAATGTTCAAAAATTTTATGAAATTTTCCAATATTATTATATGAAATGATATTAATTCCATATAAAATCCATATTTTATGGATTTTCTTGTTGTTTTTCAGTTTATGGAAATAGATATTACATTTTTTTGTATAATTATTCACTTCTCCAAAGATGTAATTTAAAAAAGGATAAAAATTTGTGGAAATAGAATGAGTAAATTTTGTAAAACACAGAATGTCAGAAATGTAAAATATCACGATGATAGAAAATTTCCAATGAAAAAATTTGAATATCTAAAAAAATTATATGGAATATGTGACCTTTTTAGACACTAACCTAAAGAATGTATGAAAAATCATCCAGGAAAAAGTGCATATTCAAGAAATGAAATAGAAATTGGAGATACAAAAGTCGAGGATAGGGAATTTGTTGTTGAGATTTCCTTAAAATCCATGAAATGGAAAAATATATGGATAATTGACAGTGGTTGTTCTTCACACATGATGCGATATTCGAATATCCTAAAAGATATTGAAAATCAAGATTTAGGAGTAGTTACCTTTGAGAATGATAGTTCCTTAAAAACAAGAGGAATTGGAATAATTAAAATTGAAGTCGAAAATTTTAATTCTATGAATGTTTAATTTATTGATGACTCAAAAAAAATATATAGTGTGAATAAACATTTTGATAATTGAAAAGGAGTGATATTTAGAAAATATTCTTATATCATAAGATGTTTGTAAGATGATAATGATGTATCCAGTGGAGTACAAACCAATGGAAATATCATTCAGTAGGGAGAACATTAAAACTCTTATTACTAGTGAGTAAAAGTTGAAAAAAAGTAGTGGAATCACGATCTTGGGAATATTGATTACAATGTTATGATAAAACTTTCAAAATTTTATTATGTTTGAAACCATCCAACGTTTAAAAGAATTTATGATGATAATTTTTTAACTTTTTATAAAGGAAATATGGTCAGTAAAAGACTCAAGAATGTAGAAATTCAACCTCCTTGACCTCATGATATTATTGAGTCATATTTATATGGGATGATGTGACATCACGGAAAAAAGAGAGTTGTAATTTATCACTTTCATTGATGATTTCACATGGATGAACAAAAATATATTTATAAAGCATAATTTCTAGATAGTAGAAATATTCAATGTTTTTAGAAGAGATTTTAGAGATAAATTTATGTTTATATAATAAAGATGAGATCTAATAATTTAAATAAACACAAATTAAATTCCTTCAAATAAAACTTTAGTAAATAAGGGATTAAAATGAATTTTTTTCCATAAAACCCTTAGAAATATTGAGTTTAATAATGGATAAACAAAATTTTAGTTGAAATGAGAAGGTATATATTGGTAGAATACAAACCTTCTATGTTTTTTTTTAGATAATCCATTAGCACTATTGTACATGAGAAAAATATTTTTTTATGTATGGATTCAAACAATACTTCTTATTAAATGTGGTATAAACATAAATATTCAGTTAAATATTTCATGTTTTTTTTGGAATTTCTTATTTTCAAAAAATAAAAAATCTAGATCATGGTAAATTTGATAAAAAATGATGAATGTACATTATAAGGATATTCACCCCATAATAATAAGTTCAAAATGTTGGAATTTTTTTACAAAAAATGGTGGATTCCATTTATGAGAAGAGATAATGAAAATCCAAATTCCTTAACAAGGGATGTTGAAAATTTTGAAGAATAAAAACTGATGATTACCAAGGAAAGTGATAGTGAGCCAAAACTAACATATCAAACCTCATAAGAATTATGTTTTAAGGAAATTAAATATAGGAAAATAAAATGAAATTTCATACATTAAAAAAATAGGTTGAAACTGAAAATACACTTGGAAATTAGAATTTATTGACACAAAAAAGAAAAAGTTTTATAGTAATAAATAAAACATCAGTCATTTGATAATTTAAACCAGAATAAAATTGTCAAGAAATAAAACATAAAGAATAGTTGAATACAGTTAGTGAATATTTATATGAAATTTAGAAAAATGAATCTTGGGAACTTTTTCACCTTCCAGTAGAAAATAATGTTATTGGAACAAGATGGGTGTATAGAGAGAAGATTAATTTTCATGGAGAAGTTTTAACAAATAGATAATGAAAGGTTTAAAAAATAATTCATACATGGATGGTGTGTAATTTTAAGAAAAATTTCCCCCTTTTGAAAGATTATAAACTATTATAATGGTTATAGTAGTTATGGCACATTAAAGTTATAATTTTTACTAGATTGATCTAAATTTTTCTTTTGTAAATGGTGATATTGTTGAAGAAGTGCACATTAAACAACCTAGTGGTTATATACTTGTAAAATATGGAATAAAGGATAGTAAATTGAACAAATCATTGTATGGGTGAAACAATGCCCATGTTTTTGGTATTCAAAATATGATAATTTTTTTAAAATTTTGATTTTTTATAGGAATGGTTGATAGGAACTTAAAGGTGAAATATGTCAACTCCAACACCAATTTCGTAATTATATATGTATATGATATATTTTTTCTAGGTATGGAAAAAAAATTATGAATAATGTATTGAGGAAATAAATAAGAAGTAAGATACATAAATCTTCAGAGAATGTGTTGTGAGTTGGAATAGTAAGAAAAAATGGTTAGTTACATTGAGAAAAGAAGAATTAGAATAATTGTTTGAAACATAGTCTTGTAATAAAATACTACGGATGAATTTTCAGTTCTATGATTTCATATTTGATGTTTCTAAACCATTTAAGATACATGGTGATAATTAGAATGATATTTATCATTTTAAAAATCCAATCCAACACTCATGAGCAAATAACATTGATATTAAATTTCACTTTATCAAAAAAAAAATTATGGGGGTTATGTTTTACTAGAATATATTTCAGAAAATATTGAATTATTTATATTTTCAAAAATTCTATGTCAATGTAGATATTTGAAGAATTGGGGATGAAACATCATTTTCAACCTTCCAAAATGACATCCTAAATTCCTTAAGGAAATCCCCCGTCATTATTTGGATCATGATGACAAAGGGGGACAACTTGTGTAACTTTATCATACAAGGGGGAATTTTATTACTTAACAACATGGTTATCATAAAAATGGAGGGAGAAAAAAATGTGATAGGATAAAAAATTTGAGGGGGGGGGGGTCTTATCTTTGTTGTACCCCTATCTCTTGGATTTTAATGATCACAATCACTCTCATCGTGTTCTAACTTGTTTTCAAGTGTTTTGATGCTAGGAAAAAGGTTGCCCAGGAGTTGGCCCAAGAATGCTGATAGTGGACTCTCTGAGTCCACCGGCCAGCCGGTGGCTTTCCACCGGCCAGCCGGTGGTCTCTGGCAGAAGCATTTCTTTCTGCCAGAGCCACCGGTCAGCCGGTGTTAGCTCACCGGCTAGCCGGTATGGGCACCGGCCAACCGGTTCTTGCCCACCAGCCAGCCGATGGAACCCAGACAGAAAGCGTGCTCTGTCTGGACCACCGGCCAGCCGGGAGCTCAGCACCGGCCAACCAGTGTGCCCAGTCAAACTAGCCGTTGGGCTTTGACCAGACTTGTACTTTTGACCCCCAACGGCTCCGAAAGCCCTCCAACGGCCATATTGAAGTGTTTATGGGTATTTCTCATATAAATAAGAAACCATGGATGCCAGGAACACTACCGAATAATACTTTGATGTCTTGACACTCTAACGACAAATCTCCAAGGCCTCTTGTGATCCATTTCCATCCTTGAAGCTTGAGCTCCCTCTCCATCAGCTGCTCTCACACTTTTGGCGCTCAAGGCTTCCGTGTGTTTGTATTATTTTATTTGTTTAGTTCTTCATTGGGTTTGGATTAAAACAAACCTCTCATTTCCATTCTTTCTTTCAATTTGGATTCTTGCTACAACCATAATAAAAAAGCAAGTTGTACGAAGGTGTTCTAGCCTACCTTAAAACGGCTAGTGGGTTTCATGCTACAACCATTAAAAAAGAAAGCTGTACGAAGGTGTTCTAGCCTACCTTAAAACGGCTAGTGGGTTTCTTGCTACAACCATTAGAAAGAAAGCTGACTTATTAATCTCTCAACGGTTCTTGTTGGGAGCGGAGACGTAGGCTTGGGAATTAAGCCGAACTTCGTTATCAAATTGTGTCTTGCCTTTTTTTATTTCCGCTGCATTAATAATTGTTTTAAATTGTTAATTATTTTTGAAAAGGCAATTCACCCCCCCTCTTGCCATCCTCTACGACCCAACATTTGGTATCAAAGGGAGGAGTTTGTGTAATACCTTAACCAGTTACAAACTTAAGATCCTTAATGATGGATAATTCCTCGCATGCTCCCGAAGGGTATTCTATGACTTGGGCTCCATTCTTTGATGGAACCGATTACACTTATTGGAAAACTTGCATGATTACTTTTCTTAGAAGCATTGGTTATCCTATCTATAGGATTTTAATGCAAGGCTATACTTTATCTAACAAGGATGATTCCAAATGGACCCCCGAAGACATTGCCAATTTTGAGCTTGATGGCAAAGCCATGAATGCTCTTCATTGTGGGATAGACCGTAATGAATTCAACCGTGTTTCTACTTGCTCCTCTTCTTATGAAATTTGGAAACTTTTAGAAGTAACCCATGAGGGAACTAACAAAGTCAAAGACACTAGATTAGACATGTATCGCCAAGATTTTGAAAGTTTCACCATGCACCCACACAAATCAATTACTGAAATGTTTACTCGTTTTACTGACGTTTTCAATGGAAGAAAATCTCTTGGTGAGGATGTTTCTGCAGAAATGATGGTCAAGAAGATTCTTTGGGTCCTACCAAGCTCATGGGCACCAAAGGTGACTGCAATTCAAGAAGAAAAAGATGTCAAGAAAATGCCGGTTGAAGAGCTCATTGGATCACTCATGACCTACGAGATCACCATGAAGAGGCAAGCCGATAAAGAAGGTAAAACCTTCAAGGAGAAAAAGAACATTGCTTTCAAAGCAAAGGATTAAAGCTCCTCCGCTGATAGAGAATCCGAGATTGCTCAACTAGCAAGAAAAATGAGCAAATTCATGAAGAAAAAGAAGAACTTTCGAAGGGCACGAAAGGAAGAGCCCAAAGCGAAGAATGAAGTTACATGCTTTGAATGTGGAAAGAAAGGCCACATCAAACCGGAGTGCTCCATTTTCAAGAAAAGGGTAAAATAAAAGAAAAACAAGAAGGCTTTCAATGCATCCACATGGAGTGCAAGTGATGACTCAATGTCTTCAAGCGACTCAAGCGTTGAAGGTGAACAATGCCTAATGGCATTTGATGAGGTATCTTCTTCCGACTCCTCTTCCTCATCTTCCTCTTTCAATAATGACTTGTCCTATGAAGATCTCCAAAATGCGAGAGATCAATTAGAGGAAGGTTTTCACGAACTTACCTCTAAATTTATGGCTTTGAAAAAGAAAAATAAAATTCTCATTTCTGAAAAAGAACAACTTTTCAAAAAGAATGAGGAACTTACCCTTAAGATCCAAGATATTCCAAATGTTGATTCTTTGAATTCAACCATTAAATATCTAAGGGAGTCTCTTGCCAATTTCACCCAAGGTGAACAAAATTTGACCAAATTACTAGGTTCTCAGCGTTCGGCTAGAACAACACATGGACTTGGCTTTAACAAACAAGCCACTTTTTCTAGAGCACCCACTACTTTTGTAAGGGGGAGCTCTCAATATAAATTTTGTAATTATTGAAAAAAGACTGGGCACATGATTTATGAGTGTGATTGTAAAAATGCAAGGTATGGAAGCCCCAAAACCATTACCTACTCGGATGAGTATTTTAGATGGCAACCCTCTAGAAAAATATGGGTTCAAAAGTCTCTTTTAGCTAATCTTTCCGGACCCAAACTTATATGGGTACCAAAATCTATTCTCTCTTGATTTTGTAAGATAAACGCCAAAGAAGTAGGACTTCGAAAGGCTCGTGGTATCTCGACAGCGGATGCTCGAGGCACATGTGTGGCGATCCCTCCGAGTTCAACTCCCTTGAAGAATTCGATGGAGGATACGTCACCTTCGGTGACAATTCAAAAAGAAAGATCGTCGGAATAGGTACCATTGGATTTGGTAGAACCTCTTTAATTAAAGATGTTTTATTTTTTAAAGGTTTAAAACATAATCTAATTAGCATTAGTCAACTTTGTGATAGTGGTTTTTCGGTGAATTTTCAAAATGATTTATGCAATGTGTTTGATTTTCAAAACAAATTGATATTTTCTGCTTCCCGTTTTCAAAATGTTTACATTATTGATTTAAAGTCTTTAGCTAGCCAAAATGTTAAATGTTTAAGTGCTCTTGAAAATGAGTCTTGGCTTTGGCATAGAAGGTTGGGGCATTGTAGCTCTCATTCACTTCTAAAGATTAATAAGAACAAGCTCATCCGTGACCTTCCTAAAATTAAGTTTAAGAAAGATTTGATTTGTGAGCCATGCCAACTTGGCAAGCAACACAAGTCTTCTTTCAAATATAAGAAGGAAGTGTCCACTTCAAAATCTCTTGAGCTCCTACATCTTGATCTTTTTGGTCCTACCCCTGTAGCAAGTCTAGGTGGAAAATCCTATACCTTTTTCCTAGTAGATGACTTTTCTCATTTCACTTGGGTTTTCTTTTTAGCTCATAAAAATGATGCTTGTAGAACCTTTTCGAAATTCTCTAGGAAAGTAGAAAATGAAAAAGGATATAAAATTATATCTCTCTGTAGTGACCATGGAGGTGAATTCGAGAACAAAGAATTCGATGAATTGTGTTCCTCTCAAGGATACAATCACACCTTCTCTGCCCCTAGGACTCCACAACAAAATGGAGTGGTTGAAAGGAGAAACCGAACTCTCCAAGAAATTGCTCGAACCCTCCTTAGTGAATTCAACCTCCCTCAATTTTTCTGGGCCGAGGCAGTTAACACTGCTTGTTATACTATCAATAGAGTCCTTGTAAGACCCCTTCTTAAGAAAACCCCCTATGAACTTTGGAAAGGCAAATTGCCCAAAGTTGGTTATTTTAAAGTGTTTGGTTGTAAATGCTTTATCCTTAACACAAAACATAACCTTGGGAAATTTGATGTCAAATCCGATGAAGGTATTTTTCTTGAATACTACAACTCAAGCAAAGCCTATCGTGTCTTAAACAAACATTCAAAAACCATCGAAGAATCATCTCATGTCAAGTTTGATGAAAAGCTTCCAAAACCTCATCCGGTCATTGAAGATGTTGAAGATAAGCTTGATAAACTTGAATTAAATGATTCCTCTTCTCCTCTCAAGGAGGATGATGATCATGAAACTTCTTCACCTTCTTTTCCTTCCACCTTTCCTAAGGTTTGGAAACCTTCTAGAGACCATCCTTTAGAAAATGTTATAGGTGATCTTCAAGCCGGTACTCAAACTAGAAGATCAATCCTCAACGAGGTTGAACATCAAGCCTTCATTTCTCACCTAGAGCCTCAAACCATTAATGATGCCATTAATGATGAGAATTGGGTTCTTGCAATTCAAGATGAACTAAATCAATTCTCTAGAAATGATGTTTGGACTCTTGTTGAAAGACCCAATGATCATCCAATTATTGGCACTAAATGGGTTTTTAGGAACAAACTTGATGATCAAGGAAATATAACCCGGAACAAGGCTCGCCTAGTAGCTAAGGGCTATAATCAAGAAGAAGGAATTGATTATGGTGAAACCTTTGCGCTCGTTGCTAGATTGGAATCCATTAGGATCTTGTTGGCCTTCGCCGCCCACTTAAATTTCAAACTTTTTCAAATGGATGTTAAAAGCTCCTTTTTAAATGGTTTTATTTCAGAAAAAATCTTTGTTGAACAACCTCCCAGTTTTGAAGGTCCAAAATTTCCAAATCATGTTTTTAAATTAACCAAGGCTCTATATGGCTTAAAGTAAGCCCCTTGGGCTTGGTATGAGCGGTTAACAAAATTCCTTTTAGAAAATGATTTTAAAATGGGTCAAGATGATTGTACCCTCTTTTTAAAACAAACTTCAAAAGATCTTTTAATCGTCCAAATCTACGTCAATGACGTTATCTTTGGTTCTACCAAAGAATCACTTTGTACTGATTTTTCAGATTTAATGAGAAAACAATTTGAAATGAGCTTTATGGGGGAATTGGAATTTTTTCTCGGTTTTCAAATCTTTCAAAATTCAAAAGGTATTTTTCTAAGCCAAGGAAAATACACAAATGAGCTCTTAAGTCGTTTTGGTATGGATCAAGTAAAGGAAATTAGTACCCCCATGAGTACTTCCTGTAAGCTTACGTTAGATGAAGTCGGGAAACCGGTTGATAACAAGCTTTATAGGAGTATGATCGGGAGTCTACTTTACCTAACTGCGACCCGTCCTAACATCATGTTCAGTGTTTGCCTTTGTGCTCGTTTTCAAGACAATCCCAAAGAATCTCATTTTAAATCGGTCAAAAGGATTTTTAGGTATTTAAGAGGATCCAAAAACATTGGTTTATTTTATCCTTCTAATACTTCTTTCGAACTTTCTTCATATTCGGATGCTGATTTTGGCGGATGTCAATTAGATCGAAAGAGTACTAGTGGAACCTGTCATCTACTAGGCAAGTCCCTTGTATCGTGGTGTAGCAAGAAGAAAAACTGTGTTGCTCTTTCTACTGTCGATGCCGAGTACGTAGCTGCTGGGAATTGTTGTGCCCAAATTATTTGGATGCAGCACACTCTCTTGGATTATGGCCTTTCTTACGATCATGTCCCTATTCGGTGTGACAACACTAGTACCATTAGTATTTCTAAGAATCCAATACAACACTCTAGAACAAAGCATATAGACTAAAGGCATCATTTCCTTCGTGACCATTTCCAAAAAGGGGATATCACTTTGGACTTCATTTCTACTGATTTCCAATTAGCTGATATTTTTACCAAACCGCTCCCGGTTGAACGTTTTGATTTTATTAAGGGGGAGTTAGGAATGATTCGTCAATGAGAACTATTAAATATTTAACTCTTTTTATTTTAATTCAATTTTTTTTGTTTATCTAATTTCTTCTCATTTTTTTTCTTTTTCCCTCATATTTTGATAATCCCAAAGGGGGAGAAATTTCTCTGTTTACTAGTCTCATCTTTCAATTGATTAAAGTGCTCTTTTTAAAAGTTCAATTTTTTTTTAAAAACCGGTAAGTTATTGATTTTGTTCCTTTTAAAAAAAACAAAAAATAACCTATGGTTACAATTTCAAAATGACTCATTCTCTTTAGATTAAGATCATTTTCAATACATGGTACATCTATTCAATTTATTTTTTTTGAAATGATATCTAATATATTTTCATGTCCAAAATTGTTTATTTAAGTTTTCAATTGGCATATCCTTTTTAATGCTTTCTCTTTTGTGATTGTGATCATCAAAATAGGGAGAGATTGTTGTACCCCTCTCTCTTGGATTTTAATGATCACAATCACTATCATCGTGTTCTAACTTGTTTTCAAGTGTTTTGATGCTAGGAAAAAGGTTGCTCAGGAGTTGGCCCAAGAAGCCTGATAGTGGACTCTCTGAGTCCACCAGCCGACCGGTGGATTTCCACCGGCCAGCCGGTATGGGCACCGGCCAACCGGTTCTTGCCCACCGGCCAGCCGGAGGACCCAGGCAGTAGGCTTGCCCACTGCCTGGTGCCACCGGCCAACCGGTGGATGACCACCGGCCAGCCGATGAAACCCAGACAGAAAGCCTGCTCTGTCTGGACCACCGGCCAGCCGGGAGCTCAGCACCGGCCGACCGGTGTGCCCAGTCAAACTAGCAGTTGGGCTTTGACCAGACTTGTACTTTTGACCCCCAACGGCTCCGGAAGCCCTCCAACAGCCATATTGAAGTGTTTATGAGTATTTCTCCTATAAATAAGAAACCATGGATGCCGGGAACACTACCGAATAATACTTTGATGTCTTGACGCTCTAACGACAAATCTCCAAGGCCTCTTGTGATCCATTGCCATCCTTGAAGCTTGAGCTCCCTCTCCATCAGCTGCTCTCACACTTTTGGCGCTCAAGGCTTCCGTGTGTTTGTATTATTTTATTTTTTTAGTTCTTCATTGGGTTTGGATTAAAACAAACCTCTCATTTCCATTCTTTCTTTCAATTGGGTTTCTTGCTACAACCATAATAAAAAAGAAAGTTGTACGAAGGTGTTTTAGCCTACCTTAAAACGGCTAGTGGGTTTCTTGCTACAACCATTAAAAAAGCAAGTTGTACGAAGGTGTTCTAGCCTACCTTAAAACGGAAAGTGGGTTTCTTGCTACAACCATTAAAAAGCAAGCTGGCGTATTAATCTCTCAACGGTTCTTGTTGGGATCGGAGACGTAGGCTTGGGAATTAAGCCGAACTTCGTTATCAAATTGTGTCTTGCCTTTTTTTATTTCCGCTGCATTAATAATTGTTTTAAATTGTTAATTATTTTTGAAAAGGCAATTCACCCCCCCTCTTGCCATCCTCTACGACCCAACAATCTTTACATTGATTCATATTTTTTTCATTGATGGGTGAAATTACCTCAATAACATTACTTTTTCCTGTAATGTGGTGGCAGGAAACTCAATTTTGAGAAAGGATTTGTTTTTGTAAATGATAAAAATATGAGTTTTGAAAAATCTAAATTGTTGAAAAATATTTATTTAAAAGAATATTTTATCATGAGTTGTAAAAAATATGAAGGGGGAGATTAAAGATCCTTTGTGTTGTTATTTAGGAAATTGTTTCTTTCATTTAAAACTAATTTTTTAGGAATGTTTTTGTAAATGCGTTTAATGTTCTTATATGAATTTTTTTGGATGTTTATAGAGATGTAAATGTCAGAAAATTAGTATATTGTGTAGTTTTAGATCTTTATAAATAAAGTCAGATGATTCATTATTGATCATAAAGTTCTAAACATCATGTAAATATCATGATACAATATTACAAAAAGATAAGGTATGTTTAAGTGTTATGGATATAGTGTTTCAGACACAACAACACCAGATAGAGAATTTTTAGGATGGATAGAAGTTTAAATTTTTTTTCCAAAAAAGTACAATTTTTTAATATAGATAATCCATTAGATGATTATTATGGAATAAATTATGAGTTTGTATATGAATTGATTTGACATGGAAATATGTATTTTTTCCCAAACTATATTTGTTGGATGGATCCCAAGAGGGGAATCAGATGATAAAGATTAATCTTAGATACTATATAGACTAGATATGACAAAAGATAGTTTCTGAATTTATACAATAGGAAATTTTCTACCAAGGCATCAGATAGAAGTCACCTAACATTGAATTTTTCAAAATGTTGGAATTATTTTATTGACGAGATCATGTGGTTTTGAAAAATATGAAACATGTAGAGGATTATATGGATGATCTATTAATGTTTATTCATCAAATTAGCTCATTAAGACAATTCATTAGATTATATTTTAATGTTGATGTATCGGATTAGATTTCTGCATCTATATATCAAATAGATATTTTTAATGTATCTATGAAGTTTTTATTTCTAATTTTATGTGGTTTTTTAAAAAATGAATGAAATAGAGTAATTCAGGAAATTTGATTTGAATTCCTAAGAAAAGACAAAGGGGGAGATCCAATTTGTTCCCAGACACATTTCTCTATAAAATTAAATGTTAGATCTTTTGAATTTTCAACCAGATAGACATGGAGTTATAAAATTAAGTCTTTATAGGTTTCAATAATGTATTCAAGATTCTTCAACTGTCTTGGAGAAATATAATGATAATAATTTTCATTATTTTTTTAGAATGCTTTTATATCTTCAGTGGTTCAATAGAATTTATCAAAGGATGAATCATTTCAAAGATGTGATGTTTTAATGCTCAAGTTAAAGATTTTCAGTCATATAATTTTTTTTTTTCAAAAGTGTAATTTGAGAATAATCGAATTTTCACTTGAACAATATTGGTTTGGTTGAGTTTGTTTCATGTTGGTCAAGAGGAATAGACATATGACATTTTTTCTATAGAATCATTTCCAGATTGATTTTTTGTTATTAAAATGTTATAGTTCTAAATTTGAAGGATGTTATGTTTTTTTTCATTCAACTGGTTTTATGTCATTTTTAATATAATGAATTTCTAGAAGATTTTAGAAGATTCGTGAATATTCTAATTTGTTCCAGAACACATGATATGTGACATTAAGAGATTAAACTGAATTCTAATGGATGTGAAATTTAGACTTACAAAATTTGAGTGAGTGGGAAGAAGAAATTTTTTTCCATTCCATACATTTATTGGAGAAACTAAAAATAGTGGTACATAATAAATTTTTACTTTTCAATATTTAGAGAGGAGAAATTTAGAAACGTTGAAAAGTTTTGTGTTTGATGATGTTTTCCCAACCAAAGTTATTTTTATGTTAAAGAAAGATTTCTAGAGAGATATTTCTGATCAAAAGATCAGAAAATGGTATGAGTAGTCTACTAGATAGAGATAATTATACTGAGAAGATCGGTCTATGTTTTTTTGAGTAAAAGTTTGAGGTGATTATTTTTTTAAATAAGATGATCACAATTTTTTGAGAAAGTGTTGATGGAGAAATGGTGCATTGAACTTCGGAAATCAGACTGAGATCATTGGGTTGAGGCCATAATACATAGTCACATCAGACATAGTTTCCAAACATACCATTTTGGAGTAAAAAAACTAAAATATATTTAATTTTTTTGTTTCTCTATTTTTATAAATTACAATTTGAAAAATAATGAGAATTTAAATAATATTTACTATGAGGAGATATAAGGTGTCCAATGGGAGTTGACACAATATGAATTCACTTGTTCTTAAAAGTGAATTTCTAATGTCCAATAGAAGTGGTTATGAGAGGGATGTATTATTACAAACTAAGGTAATTTTTTTAATCATGTGTTCCTTATTTAATTATAATTTTTTTCATGAATTTTAATTCTGTAAAATTTGATAAGGAAGAAACTCTAACATGTTGTGGGGGTTAAGTTTTTTAAATGTGTGATTTCTAAAAAGGCAATGACTAATTCCACACCCCCAATTTGCATAGATTTAATGATCTTTAAGAGCCTCATGTGGAATCCGAGCATGGTTACCCTATTAAATAATTTTCATGGATAATCTCAATTCTATCAATTTTAGCGGAATTCTTAATTTTATATAAATTTTTTTGGATGAGAGAACATAATGACTATGATATTCTATCACATAGTCTAGAGATTTTTAATGTTGCAATAATAGGATTTCCACCAATTGAAAATGATACCCCTATTATCTTTTATAATAAGAGAAATATTTATGTTGATGGGGAAGTTAGAAATGATATTAGGAGGTATCTGTTCAAAAAAAATTATATGATGGTGATGGGTCTCAAAACAACAAAGATTTTGTAGGACTAGGTTTATAGTATTTTTTAAGGAAATCGTAAAGTCAAGAAAGTGACGATAAAAATCTGACATATAAAATTTGAATACATAATAATGAGAGATGGAGAAAATATTGATGAGTACTTACCTAGAGTAAATGTAGTTGTTTTCCATATAAGTTGTTTTAGATTAGTCTTGGGAGATTCAATAATTTTCATGAAATTACTAACTAAATTTATCGATAGGTTTGACTATAAAATCTAGGCCACATAAGATAATGAATATTTTTCTATTGATGAATTGAATAAATTTGTCATTTCATATAAAATGAAAAAAATCCAATATTAAAACAAGAATATAAATAGTACAAATATATTTTTAGGATATGATAAATATGTTAATTAAATAATTTGAATATTTTGATCCATTTTACCATGAAGATAAGTAAGATGATGAGTTAAACAAAAACCCATCACTCTTTTCTGAAATAAAAATCAACGAGGAAGAGAAAAGTATAGAGGAAACCATACTATAAAATGTTTTTATTATGGAGGAATATGGAATCTTGATTTTGATTGACCTAAAAATAAAATTGGTGAATTTGAAGATCATTCTAATAAACCCCAACATAATAAGATTGTTAAAACTTCCAACAAATTTTAATGTCACTTGGATGAGACTAATTCTTTAGAAAATGAAAGTTCAAGAAGTAATATAATGATCTATGAAAATGATGAGAAAAAGGAATATTTTTCAAATATTTAAGAATAATGAGGTGAGAAATCAAATAGAGAGTATTAGGATAGATCATAAATTGTTGCATGTCATGAGAAAAATAGACCTCTAATGAGGGAAATCAGAATATTGAAGAATGAAAGTAGAGAAGTGACTAAAGGAAAAAATTATTTCATAAGAAGGAATAAGAATACATCTAGGATATCATATTCTACAGAATAAAAATGTTTAAATAGGGAAAGATAGTTTGAGACTTCAGTAAGAATTTGTTAGCTAAGGAAAATGAATTTAATTAAACTCATTCAAAACTCCATGAGGTTGAAAGTACCTAAATAATATTGAATAAAACATTTATTAAGGATTTAGAAGAAAAATTTGAATCTTCTAAAACTATAGAAAAAAGATCATTCAAAGAATAAAGTGAATTATCCACCTTCCAAAAATAATGTTTTGTATGATTTTTAAAAAAATTCAAATGTTAATAAAGGTGTTGGTAAACCATAGTTTGAGAAGGAAATTGAAAAATCCATCAGATAAATATATGTTAAAAATTACCCCTATAAGAAGGTTTTTCCATGCCTATAGGAAAAAAATGATGAAAAATGTTATGAACCTTGACTCTATAATAATAGGGAAAGATCATACTTCCATAGAAAATGATGTTTTGGTGGATTTTGTTAGTCTTGTGGAATTTATGGACATTGATCTTTAATTTTTTTTGATATTATTGTCTTTTATTTTAATAAGGTATTAATAAAGGTGAAGAAACATTAGAAACAAAATGAGTAACTTTCATAATACACTAAAACTAAGAAAACTGAACTCCCAATATTTTTGAAAAATTCCAACGGAAAAGAAATTAGAATGTCTTAAAGAAGTATGTGGAATATGTGATCATGTTTTCCACTATTCCAAATAATGTATGAAAAATCATCCAAGGAAATGTTTTTATTTTATAAAATTAAAGTAAAATGGAAAGATTAATGTTTTGGAAAGAGAATTTGATGATGATACAACCATAAAAGAATAAAAGGATAAAAATGGATTCTTGTTAGTTTTTTTATTTACACATGATATGAGATTTGTAAATATTTAATGTGGTTGAAGAATGACAATGGGGGTAGATACCACTATAATTATAGTTCTATAAAAATTAGATGAATTTGAACATCTGAAATTTATGTAGACATGTTCAAATCTATGGTTTTTTAACTTGTTTATATGCTCAAACATAACATACATAGTGTGAGTTAACATTTTGATGATGGAAAATAATTGATATTCAGAAATGATTCCTCTTTCACCATAAATATAGATAATGGTAAAGTAATTACAAGGAGAGAAAGAACCAGTTAAAATATATTTCATATAGAAGAACTTTACTACTCATATTACATGAGTACTAAAGTTTATAAAATTTATGGTATTGTAGAAATGGGAATCGTAGATAGATATGTTTGAGAAAATATTAAAAATTTGATGCTTTTAGAAACATCCCTATATTTAAAAGAAATGAACATGGTTTTCATATAACTTTTCATAAAGTAACAATGGTTAGTAAAATCAAACAAAAAGTAGAAACTAAATCTACTCCACCTCTTAGGATTATTCACTATGATTTATGTGGAATCCTGAGACATCAATATGAAAATAGATTTTTGATTTATCAATTCATTGATGATTTCACCCAAATGAACAAATTTATGTTCATGAAGAATAATTCAAAGGTTATAGAAATTATCAAAGATTTTATAAAAGAATTAGAGAGGGAAATAGATGTTTATATAATGAAGTTGAGATTTCATAATAAAAATAAATAAACTTATAATACCATTGATTAATATTAGATGAAAAATGGAATTAAAAATAAGTATAATTCTCTATACACCAGTAAAATAAATTTATAGATAGGAAAAAAGTGATGTTTAGTGTAATTGACAATAAGCATGTTGGCATAATATAAAATTTAAAAAAATTTCTATATTGAATCCTTTAACACTTATATACATGTGAACAATTTAATTTTTTTATGTCTACAATCATAAACTTATTTCAATAAAATATGTTCGAAAAAAACATAAAATAAAATATTTCATGTTTTTTTGGATATCCCAGTCAAATAAAATTTTAAAAAAATAAAAATCTTGATAAATTTGATGAAAAATATGTTGAAACAACATTCATTGGATATTCACTAAATTTAGGAAGATAAAAATATTGGAAACAACTTATAAAAAAGTTTTTGGATTCCTATAATATGAATGTTATTTAAAATAAAAATTCCTTAATAAAGGAAGTTAAAAATGTTGAATAAGAAAAGATGAAATCTTCCAACGAATGTAAATTTGAGACAAAATAGATATATCATGATTCAGAAGATTCATGTGATGAAGAAAGTAATGTTCAAAAGGAATATTTTAAATTTCATAAATTATAGAAACATTATGAAACATAAAATATAGTAATAAATTAAAAATATTATATTTAGATTATAAAAAGTTTGATATTAAAAAACCAGACATCACTAAGTACAAAAATTGAATTGGAATAAATTTCAGAATTAGTAAAACACAATGAATGGGTGAATGAAATGAATGAAGATTAAGTTGAAATTGAAAAAACTGAAGTGTGGGATATTATTCCACAACCATTAGAAAAAATTTTATTAAAAGAAAATCGTTGTATAAAAACAAGTTGAATAAAAATTGAGAATATACAAGTAATAGATCAAGACTTTTTTGGAAAATTCTCTGAATAGGTGGAAGGTGTGGATTTTGAAGAAACTTTTCCCCTATTTGAAGACTATAAACTATTAGAATGTTTCTAAAAGTTGCTACACATCTAAGTTACAATTTTTAATAGATGTATATAAAGTTATATTTCGAAAATTGTGAAATTTATGAAGAAGTTTACATTGAAGAGCCTTTAGATTTTCTAGTTGACGAAGATTGAAGCATGGTTCTGAAATTGAATAAATAAGTGTATAGGTTGAAACAAGCCCCTTGTGTATGTTATTTATAAATTGATAATGTTTAGAGAATGTTGAATTTTTATAAAGGAAAGGTTGATATAAAGTTTTATGTGAAATAATTTAGCTCAAGTAACATGATTATAATTTTCTTTGTAGATGATATAATTTTTGTAGGAGATGAATAAATTCATTAAAAAAAATTTACTGAGTAAATGAAGAAGAATATTTTGATTTCAACCATGTGAGAATGATTTTTTGAGTTTTTATAGTAACAAAAAATGTTATTAACTTTAAGAAAAAACAAAATAAAAAAATCATGTAGCTACATAGGCTTGTACACAAATGTTATGGATGAATGTTTCATTTGAATATTTTAAATTTTTGGTTTATACACCATTAAAGATACTTTGAGATAATTACAATGTAATTGATCATTTTAAAAATCATTTCTAACACTCTAGATCAATGAAATTTGATATTAACATTTACATCATGAATAAGTAATTTTCTAGTGGATATGTTTAATTGGAATATATTTGAATAAAATATAATTTTTTTTGATGTTTTCAATAAAGATATGCAGAGGGATAGATTTCAAGAATTTATCCTCAAATTCATACTTAGCCTCTACCAAATAATTCCTAAATACATTAAAGAAACATCCCATTAAACTTTGTATTATGTTGAAAATGGGGGAGAATTTGTATAACATTATACTACAAGGGGGGATTTTCATACTTAAATGAATCTGAAGTTGTGGTAATCATAAAATGGGGGAGGGAAAGAAAATTGAGAGAAAAATAAAAGTTAGGGGAGCATATATTAGCATGGAAGTATATTTTCATTTCATTAAGGGATAATTTTCCTTTATAAAAATTAATTTATCCATTATTATGGTGTGAGGACACTCTCTTTTAAGAAAGGTTGTGTTTTGATGAAAGTTAAAAATATGAGTTGTGAAAAATTCTTATTTTTTTGGAATGAAAATATGAAAAAAGTTATTAATGAGAGCCATCAAAAAATATGAATGGGGTGATTTATGATCCTTTTTAATGTTATTAAACAATGCTTATTATTTATTAACATCTATATTTTATTCAAGTTTTTTTGTAAAATAGGTGAATGTAAATATATGTGTTATATATAATGTTTCTGGAGAATTAAATGTTATAAATATAGTAATTTGGGTAGTTTGAAACCTTACAAATTAGGCCATATGAGGATGTAATGATCTCAATGTTCTCAATATCATGACAATCACATGATTAAAGATTTCAAAATAATAATAGAAGTGAAGTAATCCAAATTCAACATATTGGAAATAGTGGAACTGGATGAAATAGATGCAGGAAGGGTAAAATTGTAAATATATTCAAAAAATTACAATTTCTATGATTTAAGGATCCCTCATAATAACCATTTGATGAAGCATCTAGTAGAATGTTTTAGTTTGGTCATGTTATTACTTGATTAATAATGAGATGTTGTTTCCATGACATTGTCCATCAGATGTATCATAATAGATGCATTAGATATTGTAGATCAGTCTTAGACACTATACAAACCTAATCAAATAGGATACAATTTATGAGTTTATACTAAAGGATGTTTTGATCGAATTATTCATATGAAGATCATCAGATGAAGATTTTATCCAAAAAGAGAGAAGTGATTTGGTTATTGAGATAACACAGTTTAAATAAATATTAAATAACTAAAAGATTCAATGGTCGAGTTGTTAATTGCAATTTATTAGATGAGACATTGATTCAAATTCATTAGGTGAGTTATTGATGTTGATTCATAAAATGAGATTTTGACACTGATTCATCAGATATAGAATTTGTCATATTCATTGAAGGTGTTGTTTTTGAGTTTATGCAATTTTTAAAAATGTGAAAGAAATTAAATGGCTCAAGAAATTAGATCAAAATTCATGAGAAATTAAAAATGGGGAGATTGATTTTTTGAAAGGAAACATT
Organism: Viscum album; assembly: GCA_963277665.1. Classification (NCBI taxonomy): domain Eukaryota; kingdom Viridiplantae; phylum Streptophyta; class Magnoliopsida; order Santalales; family Viscaceae; genus Viscum; species Viscum album. Next base: position 1,127,304,032 of record OY728121.1, read on the forward strand.
TCTCCAAAAAAATAAAGAGTCAGATATATTGTAGTTTTTACTAGACAGAGATGGAGTATGTAGGTAAATTCACCAGAACTTGTAGCAATGTAGTCAAATATTTTCTGGTTCCTGGACTAACACACTATGGGAAGTTTTTTTGAGATAATTTTCTTTAATCATAAGTGGGTTAAGTTAATTTAATATAGGAAGAATAATTTTGATGTTCTGATTGTTTAATTCCTTGGTTAAAGAATTTCTATTGGAATATTTTTTATAAAAAGTTTGAGATGATAAGAATTTTTCTTTAAATATAAACATATTAGTCTGGTTCATTATGTTTCATGTGGTTCAATGGGACAAGGAAAATGACGGGGCTTCCAAACAATAATTTTATGAATAGTGTTTCATAAAAACAATTATAAATTTGTAAATTTTGATGATTCTATGTTTTTTATTTCAAGTTGGTTTGTATCTTGTTTAAAGTAAGGAAATTTGAGAAGAGTTTAGAATATTTAAAAATATTATTGTATACATTATAATACTTGGAAATATTTGAGATGAATTTGAATGAAATTAAAATTAATGTGAAATTACAATTTATGAAATTTAATTGAGAAAGAAAAATAAATTGGTTTCCCACCCTTACCTATACTGGATCGCCTATAAATAGCGGTGCAAAGTACATTTGTACTTATCACTATTTAGCAAGACAAACAAATGAAAATATTAAAAGGATTGTGTCTAAGGTGAGTTATCCATACTAAAGTTATTTTTATGTTGAATAAAGTTTTCTAGATTGAGATTTCCAATCACAAGATTGATCATAAGGAACTTCAGATTACCAAATAATGAGAATTGGTTTGAGCAAATCGGTCTGTGTTTTTTTGTATAATTTTGAGAATAATTTTTTTATTAAAAAGGTAGATAAAAAATTTATGAAATAGAAATAGTTTGAGAAATTTTCCCTTAGACTAGGGAAATCAGACTATGTTTATTGGACAGAGGCCATCGGACTCAGACACATCTTACATTGTTTCCAAACATAACTGTATAGAGTAGAAAGTTTCAGTGATATTTATTGTTTTTTTATCATTGTTTGTTCGAAAATTCTTAAACTGACAAGATTCAGTATAATATTTTTTATCAGGAGATAAAATGTTTCTAATGATATATTACATAAGTTATATTCATTTCTTTAAAATAATTAATTTCCGAAGACCCACACAAGTGGCTACCGCAAGGATGTAGTTTCCCACATTGAGGATGAACCATGTAAGTCATTCATGCCTTTAATAAATTTATATATTTTCATGAATTTAACATACTAAAATTTTATAAGGAATAATGTATTAAATTTTAAAATGGTTATTTTTCATAAAGTGGAAATTTAAAATTGAAAGTCTTGGATTCAACCTTTCCCCCTTCTTAGTTATTAAACAATCATTAGTAACTTCAAAAATCATACAAAACCTACTTTAATAACATTTCCATCAAAACATACAGGGGAGATTTATTTAAAAAAAATTAAATACCACAATTTTCCATCAAAATGTTTTTTATAACTTTTAGAAAATATTAGAAATAAATCTAGAAATTAAAGAAATAATGGTCAATAAGGTAATGGAATGTTATGAAACCACTTATATCTTGAAACACTTGGAATAACCATGCCCATCGAAAAATAATAATCCAAGGTGATAATTGGGACCTATGAATTGATAATATATCCTATTACATCAATCCTCAATCATAAATCTCCAAACTTACATGATCTAAAACAAATATGGACAAAGAGGGAACTTACCACCTCAATTATTAATCAACACAACATGAGGATTCCAGATACATCCATCCTCCCTCAATTATGAAACAAATATAAAAGGAATTATGATTTGAAACACTGATAAAAAATTCAAACTACTAGATAATTCTAACCATTGAATGAAACATTGAGATTCGAATGAAGAATGAGATCACTGACAAGAAAAAATATTAACTCAACATGAATGGTACAAAAATTATATTAATGGTTTAATCCACTAAGGGAATTTAGTTGAGAGATAAAAAACACCACAACAGAGTCCCATAGTCAAAGTATTGAATTAGGGTCAAATAATATAATATTAGAATTAAAATGGGTGTATCAGGTGGTTGAAATATGTAATTATTCTTATAATTACTGACCAAAAGGCAGTAACTGCCCAACCAGAGGAGACCATCAGCTATCTAGTGTATTTTACATATCTGTAGAGCCTATGTGATGTCTAGTGGTACATGGAGAATTCTTAAATCAATTCACACCACACTGGCTAGCTGATGGGATTTATGTAGTCTATTTTTTCTACCTTACTATAACTTGTTGGCCAATGGATTTCACCGTCCCTCTAGTAGACTACCTATTACCCTTCCATATATAGGTCCTCATCCACTCTTATTCTAACAACATAAATACCACTATAACTTTCAAATAATGAACAAAAACCCTCCCCCGAAATCTCATACCAACCGAAACAAAAAAAAAAGAAAAAGAATTCATAGAGTCAAAGGAGAGAATGAAAACATAATATCATTAAATGTATAGTACCTAAAAAATTCAGGGGGATATTATAATTCTCCCCTTAATATTTAATTCGACCGCCACTGTGAAATGTCAAATATGGATGGCCTTTAAATAGTTGAGGCCTGATGTGGATTTATTTTTACATATTTTTTCCACATCTTTTATTTAAATTTTTAACAATTTAATTATTTATTTTAACACTTTTTAATAAATAAAGACACTTTTGTATTTCTATCAGTAAATTTATTAATTAATCATTTTTATAAATAAATATTTTTTTTAGTCTTTTAAATAGTTAATTTAGTCATTATAATTATTCTAATTATATTAACTTACTTTTTAGTTTAATAATATTAATCTGGTTAATATTTTAATAATTTTAAATTTTTATTATTTAATAAATCATTCATTTCTATTTTCATTAATCTAATTTAGTTTTTAATTTAAAAAATTACAATTTAAATTAGATTTATTAAAATAAATTAACTCTATTTATTAATCTGTTTAATTATTATATTAAAAAATAAGTTATCAATTTAAGTTAAATTTTAATAAAATAATGCGTTCTTAATTTTATGTTTTCACTTTTTTCATTTAATTAATTAACTTAGTTGTTCGAAATATTTAGTTAATTTTAATTATTTTAATTTCATGTTCGCGGTTAGTTCTATGTATGTGCTTTAAATTTATTTAGAAATTTAATTAATTAATAATAATATTTATATTATTAGTTAATATTTAAGTCATTTTAAATTTTAGTTTGTTTAATAATTTAGTTAGTTTTTAATTAAATTAATTATTTAGTCTTTAACAGTTTAGTTAATTTCTCTTTTGTTTTAATTAATTAAAATTTTATTAATTTTATTATCTGTTTAATATTAATTTTTTACTATTAAAATTTCAATTTATTCTATCAGTGAGTCGACTCATCGATGCCACGACTCACCAATGTCATGACTCACCGATTCCCACACAGATTATTTCTTCTGTCATCGGTCTCATCTCATCAGTTTATCGTCTTTTATTTTAACTATATGTGTCTTGTTATTTTATTATGTTTTTATCAGTGACACACCCTCGTCCTTTCTCCCTTCCTCCATCCTTTTATCGGTGAGTCATTGACTCACTGATTCAGACCTTCTATCAATTTCACCTTCATAACGACAGCCTATCGCACTCGCCGATCCTTTCCCTCCTGCAACCCTCACTCACCATTCTTTTATCCCCATTGGTTTCTCAATGTCTCACTATTTTCCTTTTACCCTAGAAGCTGACCACTCCATCCATCAATGCTCCTTTTAGGCCACATCCCTATTCTTCACCACAATAACAAATCTCCTCCTTTTCTTCACTTCCTTTCCACAATTAACTTTTACAAAATTTAACTACTAAAACATTTTTTAACAGATTCACACGAGATTTGCAACAAAATTTGAAATCATCCCGTTGACACAAGCATGATCTATTCCTGGTGTTCCGCCGGCTATTTTAGGCGTAGGGTTTTTTTTAGTTTTATGGGGTAGGTTATAAAATAATTGGGGAAATGGGGTTGTCCAGCGCCAAATGAAGTGGTGCTGGACAAAAAAAGGGCAAAGCGCCACATGAAGTGGCGCTTTGACCCCACACCCCCCAAACCCGATATATATATATATATATAATAAATTTATTTATTATAATAAATATAAAAAAATACAAAAAATACATAATTATATTTTTTATAATAAATAAAAAAATTATAATAAATTTACTTATTTATAATAAATATCTAATAAATATTATAATATTATTATAATAAATATACATTTTTTATACATTTATTATACATTTATTACAAATATTATAATGTTATAATATTATAATATTCATTATAATAAATATCTAATAAATGTTTTAATAAATACTATTATAATAAATGCACAATAAATGTATAATAAATGTATAATAAATATTTATAATACATTTATATTTATAATAAATACTTATTATAATTAAATATAATAATATTTATAATAATAAATATCTAATAAATGTATAATGAATATTATTATAATAAATATACATTTATAATATCTATTATAATAAATATTATTATAATATTTATTATAATAAATTTATAATAAATATTTATGATAAATTTATTATAAATGTATATTTATTATAATAAATTTTATAATATTTAATTATAATAAATATACATTTATATTAATATTTATAATAAATATACATTTATTTATTATAATAAATCTACATTTATTTTATACATTTATTATAATAAATACGTATAATAAATGTATAATAAATATTTCAATAAATTTATTTTTTAATTATAATATAATAAATTTAATATGTAATTATGTATCTTTATTGTATAATTATCATATCTATGAATAATTATATACTATAATTATATAATTATATACTATAATTATATAATTATAAATATACATTTACTTATTATAATAAATAGTTAATTATTTATAAATGTAATATACATTTATTTATTATAATAAATATACATTTATATAAATATTATTATAATAAATATTATTATAATATTTATTATAGTAAATTTATAATAAATATTTACAATACATTTATTATAAATGTATATTTATGATAATAAATATTTCTATAATATTTATTATAATAAATTTATAATAAATATTTATAATACATTTATTATAAATGTATATTTATTATAATAAATATTATAATATTTATTATAATAAATAATATAATATTTAATTATAATAAATATACATTTATATTAATATTTATAATAAATATATATTTATTTATTATAATAAATCTACATTTATTTTATACATTTATTATAATAAATAAATATTATTAATAAATGTATATTTATAATTATAATATTTATAATTAATGAATATATTTATTAAAATATGTTTATTTATATTTATATTTATAATTAAATTTATAAATATATATTTTGAATTTATTATACCTTTAAAAATATAATATTTATAAATATATTCATATAATTATATTTATTTATAAATATATTCATTATTTATATATATATATATATTTATATAAATTTATAAATATATATTTTGAATTTATTATACCTTTAAAAATATAATATTTATAAATATAATTATATAATTATATTTATTTATAAATATATTCATTATTTATATATATATATTTATATTAATAAATATATTTATAATTATAATTATAAATAAATATAATTATATGAATATAATTTAAATTTATTTATAAATAAATATTCATTAATATAATACATTTATTATAAATATAAATTAATAAATATATATTTATAAAATGTATTGTATTTATAAATATATTTAATAAATGTATATTTATAATAATTTTATTACATTTATAAATATAAAAATAAATGTATTGAAATATATTTAATAAATATACATTTATTATAAAAAATAAATTTATTAAATAAATTTATTATAATGCATTTATAAAATACACTTACTAAATACATTTATTTAATAAATGAACTATATAATTAAATATATATAATAAATATACATTTATTATAAATACAATACATTTAATAATTGTATTTAATAAATATAATACATTTAATAAATATACATTTATTATAAATACAATATAATACATTTAATAAATATAATTTTGTTATAAATACAATACATATAATAAATATACATTTATTATAATACATTTATTATAATAAGTGTATTAAATAAATATAATACATTTGTTAAATATACATTTATTACAAATACAATATATTTAAATAAATGTATTTGATAAATATAATATAAATTTATTATAAATACAATACATTTATTAAATATAAATATACATTTATTAAATATACATTTATTACAAATACAATATATTTAAATAAATGTATTTGATAAATATAATATAAATTTATTATAAATACAATACATTTATTAAATATAATGTATACATTTAATAAATATACATTTATTTAATAAATACAATACATTTAATAATGTATACATTTATTAAATAAATGTATAATTAATAATAAATATTATTATATATTTATTGTATTTATTTTATTATACATTTATTATAATTAAATATTTATTATAATTAATATTTACTATAATTATATAATTATTATATTTTTTGTATTTATTATATTTATATTTCTCTAATTATTATAATTGTATATTTATCATATTTATTTATTTAGTACTATTATATATTTATCATAATTATATATTTATTATAGTTATTATTTTTATCATTATAAATTTATTATAATTCCATAATTTTAATTATAATAATTACATAATTATAAATATAATAAATATAGAATTATAATAAATGTATAGTTATAAATAGAATAAATATATAATTATAATTAATATATTATAATTAATCTATGTGTTATATTTATAATAAATATAAATAAATAAATTTATTATAAAAAATATAATTTATTATAATTTATTTATTCATGTATTTATTATAAATAAATAAATTTCTTATATTTATAAATATATATATATATATATATATATATAAATGGGGGTTGGGGGTGGTGTGGGGTCAAAGCGCCACTTCAAGTGGCGCTTTGACCCAATTTTGTTCAGCGCCACTTGAAGTGGCGCTGGACAAACCTATTTCCCAAATTAAAAAAAACCATAACCCATTAAACTAAAAAAAACCCCTACACGCTAAATTACCCTGTTCCGCCACTGCTTTTATGGATAGGGAGGAGTCCACCTGTTTGTAGAGTGTTGTGTGAGGAGGGTAACACATTTCGCATCTCCCAATCTAACTGCATCCCGGAGCTAAACCAGGGGAGGAGCTTGAACTGCCACTGATCTGGCAACCGTTTGAAGGAGGAGTTCAACTGGGAAGGCATTCCACATGAAGAAGAGGAGACCACTTCTCACTTGTCGCTTGATGGTAGAAGACAATTGCCTCTATAATTGAGTTTTGCCTCTGTGTATCTGACCTCGTGCCGCTTGAGGGAGAAAGAGGAGTCTAGTGTGTCGTTGCACCGCGAATCACCTGAATCATTTGCGGTGCACCACCGAGGAGCTTAGAAGGGAGGTCCTGCCACTGAAAGTGCATGTCACTGCTGATCTGGTGCTTGGGAGGACCACCAGTGTTCGCCGGGCCTAAGGAGGATGAGCCTCTTGAGTCGAGGTCGCACTAGATCTGGAGTGGAGCAGTGACCAGCAGCTGCGCTAGAGGAGAACAGGCCTCCGCCTTCTACCAGGTGGAACTAGCCGCTGTAGAGGCTGGTGCTTACGCCAAATAAATTCCCCCTCCCTTTAGGGTTTTGCCGATTTTTTGGGAGGGGGCGAGATAGAATAAGCTTAAAAAACAGAAATAAAACTATAATAGAAACTAATATAAAAATAACTAAATCAAAATGTTAAATGTTAATAACTATAAATAAATAATAAATAGAAGATAATTAATATTAATAAAAAAGAATTATTTAATAAATTAACCAAAATAATTAATAACGATTTATAGATTATAATAAAATAAATAAATTATGATAACTAAACAATATAAATTGTAAAATTTAAAATAAAACTATTTATTATAATAGATTAAAATAATAATCCTAAAAAAATTATCAACCTTAATAACTAATGATTCGAATAGGTTAATAATTGTAATATAACTTTTTAATGAAATTAATTATTATAGTAATAATTTAAAAAATTTAAATAATAACTTATATAACAACTTTTAATAAAGTAACCAAAATAAACAATTATGTTATCTTTTAATTAATAACAATCTATTATAATCTAACTTATTATTTAAAGTAATTATTTACATTTTCTTTTTATTTGATTTAATGATCCACGGTTTTGTACTTGCAGGTTCACACCAAAGTCAAAAACACATCCACATTCATTTAACTAACTAGTAGGAAGTTGGTTATGAGGGAAAAGATAGTGCAATGTGTGATGCACCAAAAAATGCATGTGTGCGGTCAAAGGTTAAAGAACCAAAGTATGTCGGTGGAAACGTGTAGTGACGTGCATCAAATGACAACAGAGTTTTAAGGAAAAGTAGCTAAAGAATTTTTGGATGACTCTCATTCTCATTCCACACCGTATTTTTCGAGAGAGGAGAATATCAAGAGATTGATGAGTAGAAACGGAGTTGTAGGAGCCCGAGAGGGGAGCAAACTTTGGGGAGTTATTTCTCCTCCATAATTTTAGTACTTTGTTCTTGGATATTTTTCACTAATTCAATCAAGATGATCACAGGTTAATATTGTCTTAGCTTGGGAATTAAATTATGTTGGTTTATCTTTAAAACATCTTTAATTACATTACATTTTTCAAAATCATAATCAATCAGTGAGATTGAATTATGATTCTCTATTCTGTTGATTCACCTATCAATTGATTTCAATCTATTATAACTTTAATGTAATTAACTTTGGAAATTTATGGAAATTTTATTTTGAAATATATTTTTTTTTCAAACTTGTTAGTAGTTTGGTTAAATTTTGGTGTGGTTAACTCCATGACTTAATCCTCTGCATCTTGAATTTCCTTAGGAGGGATATTCATCAGTTATGAATTGAGGTGTGTTTCAAAAAATTTTTTTTGAATAAGTCAACTATTTTTACAAGTAGATTAGATTTTATGAGTGACTTTAGTTGACCAGATATTCTTTTCCATTTATTCCCTGTATTAGTTTAATGTTTTCTTTAGTTTATCAGTACTTTAGTGTAGCATTAGTGTAAGATTTAGAATTAGATATAGTTTCTTGGACTTATTCATGAATTCATATTTCTGTTAGCTAAATAAAATCATAAAAAAAAACATTAAAAACTAAAAAGTAAAAAAAATCCCCCTTTACTATTGACAATAGTGGAGTTTAATAAAAAATAAACCCTTAGAAAACTCACCTACCTTCCCTTGGGTACTACCCTTCAATACTATACCAGTGTAGGTTTATAAATAATATTTTGAGGGACGTGATGACCTCCTGTCATATCAAAAATTTGGTGTCTTTTCCGAGGAAGGCATGCACTTAGACTCTAGGGTTTTAAAATAAAAAAACAAATAAAAAACAAAACAAACTTGTTTAAAAAAATAATCTGTGAGCTTCATTGCAGCTTTTGTTGAACATCAAAAATTCTCCATCAACTTTGAAACTTTTTGTGTTTAATCTAACCTCTTTTTAGTTAAAAAATGGAATATTTTGAGAATTTATATCATCAACTTGGGCTTTACTGTATATGTTGTGGGTGTTATGGGCACACTGCCTAGTAGTGTGTCTATAACCAGCCACAACAGATTGACTATATTAAAGATAATGAGAAAATAATTGAATCTAATCCTGAATTCCTAGCTAAAATTAAATTAATTGTATCCAAATTGGATGCTATGGAGGTTGTTTGGAATTATTAATTAATAAAAAACATGAAATTCATACTAAATATACACTGAAGAGAAATATCAAAGAATAAAAATTTGGGAAAACATGCTCTTCGAATTAAAACAAAAGTTTAAAGAACAAAAAGAATCTAAAATAAATGAAAGGGAAAATGTTTATAAAAGATTTAAAATTCATGTTTAAGAGGATAGTGATAATGAAACTGGACAACAAAACCTTTATTTTTATGAACCTGAATATGATGAATCACTTGTGGAAATAACCAACTCAAAAATTCAAAAAACAACATTAAAAACCCCAAAATGAACTTTAATGATGTTGAGTTGGAAAATTATATGGATTAATTGAAATATATTGAAAAGGGATGCCCATTTCTCTTCATAATTCCTACATTAGAGAAAAATGACTATTTTAGAATTTTTGAGAATGAAGTCACTCGGGTTGGAGATAAACTAGAAAATAAAAACTTGAAGGTTAAAATTTCTTCACCCAAAATTTATAAAATCGTGAATATTGAACCTGAATTAAAAATGGGAAGTATGTTGGAAGAGAACCTTAAGCTAGAAGTTAATGAATCAGAAATATTTAAACCTCAATTGAAAAATTCTCTTCCATGATTAGAACCTATTAACCAAATAATTTTTCAAATGGCGATGGATGATGAGGACGAGGGAATGGTATTTTAAGAAATATTAACTGATGAGTTTTTATTTTCCTATTCTCATATTAATCACTTTTATAAAACTTTGGGTATTGAAATGTAAGGTAGTGTTGTCATTTTGGGGAAAATGGTTTGAATTTGAACAATCTGGAATTTCAATTTATTGATGCTGAATTAAACATTACTCCCCCTAATATGAAATTTTTTGAACACACACCAGACCTTGTTTTGGGAAGTGAGACTTTTGAACATGAACTTGAAGTAAAGGTTGAGAACACACTATATTATGGTTGTAGAATTGATTTGATATAAATAGTAGATGTTTAATTTGAGTTAACAAATGAGGATATTTTGGAAGAGATTTACAACATTGTTAGACCTGAATATGGTTGTGATGAAATTAATTCTCTTCCTTATCTGTGACTTCCATCCTCAACTGTGAAGGGTGATGAGCCTTCTCATGATATTGATAGTAGTCCAGAGGGGTAATTACACTTGATTTCCATTGTACATGATTCTGTTCAGCACTCTATTGATTCCCTTCTTGAACTTACTAATCACAACTCATCCATTATCATCCTTGAATTTGAATAAGCTTATGTTGAAGTTGTTAGAGATAACCATGAGAATAATGTCACACACTTTTAAGCACCTGATTTGTTTTCCCTTCCTAAAAAAGTTAAATGTGTCAAATCTGAAACAATTATAGAAGTGGACAACACTATACCCACAACTATAAAAGGGTTGTACTAATGGGTTATTTCAGGCTATGGGAGTTTAGTTTCAGTTTTCATAAGTTTTGGTGCCCACAAATTTCATTTCTCTGTTAAAAACAATTGGGCCAAAAACATTTAGTGGTTCCTATTAAAGAAACCACATCCACCTAGTGACTACGGTTAGTTTCTAGGTAAGTTCGGGAGGGGACTAGAAATACGGCACTTCATGGGAGGAAACCCATGGTTTTTTTGTTTTCAATAAAGCATAAAACACAAAAAAAAATTGTAATTAAATAAAGTCTAACTGAAGACTTTAATTTCAGTGCTTCATGGGAGTCAACCCATGTTCTTTCTTTAGTGTTTACTCTTTTTTTTGTTCTTGTTGTACTCTGAATAAAGTGAGGTTACATTATCTTATGTTTGCTCTGTCTCTGTTGTTTTTTTACATGGATTACATGCTCTGATTTTTAGGATGTTGTTGTTGGTTTCATGGAGAAGTGGAATTCCCTTGTTTGAAGAATAATGGAAAAAATTTATATCAGGGAAGTACTATACTGTTAAATTTTGTTTTATTTTTTCTTCTTTTTAATTATTTAGAAAATTATCTATTGTATGTCTTGTTTGTTTAAAAAAATTCTGCTATCTAGGTGTACAATTGTTTTAAAATCTGTTTATAGAAAAATCTTGCTACATATGCTGCTACATTTAAATTAGTCTGATGCATGACTTGAGCTGTTTAAATTTTTTGCTATATATCACCCTACTAAAAATAATTCTGCATGTGATGGAATGTAAAATTTTGTATGTTCCTCTTTGCTGGAAATTGGAACATAATGGTTTAAAACCTCTCGCTCTATGAAATTAAGTGTGGGGGGGGGGGGCGTACATGCTTGCTTGTTGTTTTGTTTTTCATTGAAGTTGCTTAGTTTGTAGGGTATTTAGCATGCATTTTTTTACTGTATTGTACATTCATTTGAATCATTGTTTTTGAACATGCTTACACGCTATCCATTGTGCACCCACAAGTTACATGCATTATTTGAACATTAATGAAAAATCTATTCACTCGACATAAATTTTAATGCATGTACTTGTTTGTGAACCTGCTGTAAAGTTATTCATTGTGGAAAACAATACTTCTTGAACTTTATTGAGACCCTTTTAACATGTCACCAACCTATTAAATTGGGAAATCCTTTTGAACTATAATTTTCAAATTGTTATTCTCCATATTTGGAATTCTACTATGGGGACAATGTTGAGTTTTAAGTGTGGGGGAGGGGGCCAATTCTTGATTGTGCTAAACTGTGCTTTAATGTGAGCTCATCAATTCCCACTAAAAATTCAATCTTTTTGTAAAAAATGGGAAAACTTTTTCAAAATTATTTTAGTTATTTTAGGCTTTACACTAACTCAATTGGGTATTTCTTTTTCATTATGCTTGATTATTAGTTAAGAGTTGTTGAGAAACTAAAATTAATGATTTTTGATTATTACAGAGTGAATCTACTTAGTGGTTTTTTGATATCATTGTTTATAAACTACTTCTAAGAGTGATATGGGTAACCTGTTAGTGGAGTTTTGATCATAACCCTTAAAACTGAAGTTCGGTCTTGATCCTGGGGGATTCTTTTCATTTTAATTATCAAAGTAATTACCATAGTGGGACAATGTAAATGATTTCATTTATAAATCTTTCAAAGCTGGAGTAGTTTGGGCATTTGGGATCCCACGGTGAATCTCTGATACCCTAGATGCTGGATGTGTTTCTGTTTACTATAAGCCCTTTGTACACCTCCAATAAGTGCATTTGACAGTTCTTAGCACATGATACATGAATTGAGAAAAATTAAATAGTGTCTAGGGTCAAAAACAAGTTCATTAATTTTAGGGGAATGATGAACGCCGATTGAAGAAGGGTAAAAATTTTTTATATGGGAATCATTTAGGTTGTATCAATAAGGAAATTCAAAAAATTATATTTATTGTTAGAACATAGGTGATGAGAAAAAGTACAAGGTTCCTCTGTTAAGTTTTTGATTCCATATAAAATTTTACCTCTTGTCGCTCTTGGACTTAGAAATTGAGCTTGGATTGTAATGAGTCATTAAGTTTTATCACATATGAGGCATGACATATTCATTTCTTGATGATTCATATCTTTCTAGATTACATTTTGAGTACTTGTTCTAGGTAAGATTCATTTGAACAATTATTTTTTTAAAATCCTATTGGCATGTAAGAGTCCTCTATTTTAAATTGTTGAACATGTTACTTTTAGAGTTGAGAATCATATACACACTTTACTATTTTTCAAAGATGAATAAACATGAGATTGTTTGAGGACAAACAATGCTTAAATGTGGGGGAATTTGATGTGGATTTATTTTTACATAGTTTTCCACATCATTTATTTAATTTTTTTTACAATTTAATTATTTATTTTAACAATTTTTAGTAAATAATGGAATTTTTTTATTTATATCACTAAATTTATTAAGTAATCATTTTTTATAATTAAATGTGTGATTTTTTTCTTTTAAATAGTTAATTTAGTCATTCTAATTATTCTAATTATATTAACTTTCTTTTTAGTTTAATAATCTTAATCTGATTAATATTTTAATAATTTTAAATGTTTATTATTTAATCAATCGTTCATTTTTATTTGCATTAATCTAATTTAGTTTTTAATTTAAAACATTACTCTTTAAATTAGATTTATTAAAATTAATGAAAATTAATTATTAATCTGTTAATATATTCTATTAAATAAATAAGTTAATAATTTAAGCAAATGGTTAATAAAATAATGCGTTCTTAATTTTATGTTTTCTTTTCATAATTTAATTAATTAACTTAGTTGTTCAAAATATTTAGTTAATTTTAATTATTTTAATTAAAGTTCGGAGTTAGTTCTTTGTATGTGTTTTTCATTTATTTAGAAATATAATTAATTTATCATAACATTTATATTCTTAGTTAATAATTAAGTCATTTTTAATTTTAGTTTTTTTAATAATTTAGTTAGTTTTTAATTAAGTTAATTATTTAGTCTTTAACAGTTTAGTTAATTTCTATTTTGTTTTAATTAATTAATAATTTATTCATTTTATTATCTATTTAATATTAATTTTTTATTGTTAATATTACAATTTGTTCTATTGGTGAGTCGACTCACGGATGCCGGATGCCGCAAATCACAGATGTTGTGACTCATGGATGCCCAAACAGATTATTTCTTCCGCCAACGGTCTCATATCATCGGTTTCTGATCTTTTATTTTAACTATCAGTGTCTCGTTATATTATTATTATTTTTATCGGCGACTCACCCTTATCCTTGCTCCCCTGCTTCCATCCTTTTATCGGTGAGACATTGACTCACCGATGCAAACCTTCTTTTGGTTTCACCCTCATACAGACTGCCTCTCGCACTCGCCGATCCTTTCCCTCCCGCAACACTCACTCAACATTTTTTCCCCATCGGTCTCTCGAGGTCTCACCGATGTCATTCAACCCCAGCAGCTGACCACTCCTTGCATCACTGCTCCTTTCATGCTGCTTCCCTATTTTTCACCGCAACAACATATCTCGTCGTTTTCTCCACTTCTATTCCACAATCAACATTCAAAAACTTTTACCAACAAACCATTTTTTTACAGATTCAGATGAGATTTGCAACCAAATATGAAAGAATCATGTTTCCGCAAGCATGAGCTATGCCTGGAGTTCCACCGCTGCTATTCTGGATAGGGAGGAGTCCACCTGTTTTTAGAGTGATGTCTGAGGAGGGTACTGCGTTTCGCATCTCCCAATCTTGCTGTAACCCGGAGCTGAATAAGCGGAGGAGCCAAAATAGGGGAGGAGCTCGAACCACCGCTGAGCTGGCCGCCATTTGAAGGAGGGGTTCAACTGGGATGGCTTGCCGCATGAAGAATAGGAGACTTATTGTCACTCCCCGCTTGCTGGAAGAAGACAATCACCGCCGTAATTGAGCCGTGCCTTTTTGGATCTGACCTCGCACCACCTGAGGGAGAAGGAGGAGTCCAGTCTGCCACTACCCTGCGAATCACCTGAATCATTTGCGTTGCGCCACTGACGAGTTGAGAAGGGAGGTGTGGCCGCTGAAAGAGTGTTTCACTGCCGAGCTGGTGCATAGGAGGACCACCTGTGTCCTCCGCACCTGAGTAGGAGGAGCCGCTTGAGTCGAAGCCACGTTGGATCTAGAGTGGAGAAATGACCAGCAGCTTCATTGGAGGATAACCTGCCTCCGCCTTCCGCCGAGTGGAACCAGCAGCTGCAGCGTCTGGTGCTTGCGCTCAAGAAATTCCCACCCTTTAGGGTTGCACAGATTTGGGTGGGGGGATATATAATAAGCTTAAGAAAATAAAACCATAATAAAAACTAAAATAAAAATAACTAAATTAAAATTTTAAATGTTAATAATTATAAATAAATAATAAAATTAAGATAATTAATATTAATAAAACATAATTATTAAATAAATTAACTAAAATAATTAATAATGTTTTATAGATTATAATTAAATAAATAAAGTATGATAACTAAATAATATAAATTGTAATATTTAAAATAAAAATATTTATAATAAGAGATTAAAATAATAATCTAAAAAGTAAATTATTAACCTCAATAATTAATGATTTTAATAGGTTAATAATTATAATACAACTTTTTAATGCAATTAATTATTATAGTAATAATTTAACAAATTTAAATAATATCTTATATAAAAAATCTAATAACGTAACTAAAATAAATAATTATGTTATCTTTTAATTAATAACAATATATTATAATCTAACTTATTATTTAAAGTAATTATTTATCTTTTCTTTTTAGTTGATTTAATGACCCCCTCTTTTATACTTACAGGTTCACACCAAAGTTGAAAACACATACACATTCATTTAACTAACTTGTTGGAAGTTGGTTATGAGGGAAAAGCTAGTGCGATGTGCGATGCACCAAAAAACGCAATTGTGCAGTCAAAGGTTGAAGAACCAAAGTATGTCAGTGGAAACGTGTAGTGAAGTGCAGAAAATGACAACGGGGTTTTAAGGAATAGTAGCATCGGAATTTTTGGATGACTCTCATTCTCAATCCACACCATATTTTTTGAGAGAGGAGACTCCGGGGAGATTGATGAGCAGACATGGAGGCCTATGAGCCGGAGATCGGAGGAGAATTTGGGGAGTTCTTTCTCTCCTTTAATTTCAGTACTCTGTTCTTGGATATTTTTCACCACTTTAATCAAGATGATCATAGTTTAACATTATCTTATCTCGGGAATTTAATTCTTCTGGTTTATCTTTAAAACTTCCTCAATTACTTTACATTTTTCAGAATCAAAATCAATCGGCAAGATTGAATTATGATTCTCTATTCGGTTGATTCACCTCTCAATGATTTCAATCTATTAGAACTTTAATGTCATTAACTTTGGAAATTTACATCGAGTTTATTTCCAAATATAAACTTTTTCAAACTTCTTAGCATTTTGGTTAAGTTTTTGTGTGGAGAACTCTAAGACTTCATCCTTTGCCTCTTGAATTTCCTACAGACGGAGATTCATCAATTTTTAATTGAGGTGTGTTTCAAAAAAAAATTGTGAATAAGTCAACTATTTTAACTAGTAGATTTGATTTTTTGAGTGACTTTTGTTGATCAGAGCTCATTTTCCATTGCATCCTTGTATTAGTTTACAGTTTTATTTAGTTTATCATTACTTTAGTGAATGATTAGTGTAAGATTTAGAGTTAGATCTAGTTTCTTGGACTTATGCTTCCATTCAGATTTTATTTAGCTAAAGAAAATCACAATAAAAAAATATGAAAAATTAGAAAGTAAAAAAAACCCCTTCACTGATGATAACAGTATATTTTAATAAAAAATAAGACCTTAAAAAACTCACCTACCTTCCCTTGTGTTCGACCCTTCACTAGTTTACTAGTGTAGGTTTATAAATTAAATTTTTAGGGCCATGACGACCTTCAGTCATATCCAGGCCACTGCTCCCTCATCAATGAATCCCACTCACGAGTATCATGAGAATCAATACCATTAATCCACCTGAAATGAACCAGAGGTATAGAAATCCCACGTAGAACCTTCATTTGGGAATCAAGGATCTGAAGAGATTGCTCAATCATAGAAAAATCAGGATCTACATCAAGATATTACCAATTAAAAACATGGAAAGGGTTAGATTGATAATTATTAGGTGGTGGCACATGGATAACATAATGAATTGAAGAAAAATAAGGTGGTAATACTAAGTGAGAATCCACCTTTCCAAGATGTTCTATGATCCTAAATAGTCCACCATACCTAATTGAGAACTTTACCTGATTTATGATCCATTTGTGACTAAATCACAGAGAGACATTCCAAAATACAGAATAACCAACTGAACACACAATAAGGTAATGAATTCAACACACATATGAGATTTACCATGTACAATCCATCAAAAAATGTCGGTAACCAGTTGGAACATCACAATTGTTTCCTAAACTAAACTCAATCCAACCAAGGATGCTTCCCTAACTTTAGACCAACAAAAGGGAGAACTACAATGGAAAACAGAAAAATCCAAAAAAACTTCCATTCTGAGGGCCGAATAGAAACTATTATTATAATAAAATTCAGTTAGACTCATATCTTTATCCCAAACATAAATAATGTTGAAGACATAATCACAGGGAACATCCTCTGAAATCTTATTTCCCTTTCCCACTGCCCATTTATTTGAGGATGATATGCTATGGACAATATATACTAAGTAACCATTGTCTCTTCGAGACCCTTATTAATAAGTAAGGTAAACCTATGGACCGTATATGATATACTAGCCATATAAACTACATGATGCCTCACAATCTCCTACACATACATCTTTACCATTTATTCCACTTTTGTAGTGACATAGATTGACATGAAATGAGAATATTTAGTCAAGTGATCGATCACCACACAAATTTAATGAATACCTCAGGGAGTTATAGGTAACCCCACAATGAAATCAATTGATATTTGATTCCTATTCCAAGTTGTCTTGATAGGATGTTTATGCAACATAAAAGGATTCTGATGCTCAGTCTTAATATATCGTGAAGTGTAACAACGAGATAAAAATTATTTTGTGTCTCATTACATTGTAGGACACACAAAATTATGTCTCATGTCATAGAAAATGTTAATGGTGCATGGGTTAACAACCCACAAGGAATAATGAAAATCTCCCAGAATTTCTATCCTTGGAGATAAAGGTACATCATACCAAATTATGATACAAAAGGCACCCTCTTAAGAGAGACACCACTCAATGATAGTATCCCCACCATATAAAGAGACCTTGGTACTATGAAACTGGTCATATTTTTGTTTATCCTAATGAACCGTATCAAAGAGAGAGTATGTCACATGAAAATATTCAAGAACATTACAAAACTCATCCTCCCTATCACCAAAATGAATCTGAGTAGGAATTCCAATCAAGATCCACTCATCCTTCACTTCCATCAAAAGATGAGTGGGAAAATTATATTAATATAATCAAAAACTATATTACCTTTCATTGGTGTATGTTAAATATCTAAGTCGAATGGATACATCTAATTGACCCAACTACTCTACCATACGCTTTATTCTTCATTAGAAGAGATGTAACCCAAACATTTGTAGACCGATTATATGATAATATTTTCCACAAAAATAAAATGACACCCATTTTTTGGCACAAGAACCATTGTAGAAATCTCAAAATCATTAGTGGGATTATTATTCCCATGAGTAAGATCCTAACATGATGCACAAGACTCTACATGATCTCCCTGCATAAGTACACATATCAAAACTAAACATGAAGCATCATAGTAAACATGGTATCCCGGTACATCCTATTATAAAGATATAATCAATTTCGATGTAAAAAGTTTCTTTTAGTCATCAATGAATTTCTAACACTTTAAATCCCATAATAACATCAACCCCTCTCAGGTGAGAGTGGTCAAGGGAGATGTGATCATTGAGATGTCCTTTAAAACCCATTGAAAATATCCTACAAAGCCCAATATGCTACATATATCAAAGATGTTATGTGGTTATTTCCATGTCATGAAAACCATTATATTATTTATAATATACTAATATTACACGTATGGATATTACATGTCCAAATAATTTTATTTCATGGTTCCATAATTAGCTCATTTATAATTTACCATAAATGTGGTGATCCCTATGAATTCCCAATTCATGTCTTAGATAAAACACAAGATCAATTTCATTCTTATAGTTTGCTAGGATTTTATCCATGATCACAACCATAGAAGTGTCAAAATACTCAATGAATACTATGTTAATAATCTCCATAAAGATAATAAGAGAATTATACAATGCCAAAAGGCATGAAATATAACTAAAAATGGTCACACCAATCTTAAATGTAGTTTAAATAATATTAAACTCATTAATTTTGAGTTGATGGAAATTAGAAAGAATATCAGTTATAGAAAACCACAATTCCACACTCAACTATTGAATATATACTCAATGTGTGAGAGGAGATATTTTTTCCTTATTATTACTTGATTTGTATTATAATAATTGAAAAATAGTTGAAGTGTTGAATAAAAAATTATGTGAAAAAGAATAGGGGCCGCCCAAGGCAATGCACATGGGTGTAAAATTCCATTATACCTTAGATCAACCAACACAATATTCATCTCCATAAACTTATCAAGATCCATGTTGTAATAAAACCTTGATATTTGTTGAGTTTTGGGTAAAATACAGTTTATAAATCCTTCTCTTTTTGTAGGAGAAAACATGAGAAGTTTTCCAGAAACACTAATACAAACTGATTGGTTACAGGAGGAAGGCTACCATGACAAGATTATTAGTCCAACAATACTATAGAAAAAAATTACAAAGCTCTATAAAATATTTTCCCTATGTATTTTTCCTTGGATCCAATTATCACTAAAACACATGAGAGATCCAATTAGAATTAGTGAATAAATATCCAAGATTATAACCACAGATTAGAGCCTTTTGAGTGAAAAATCATTACCTCTTTATAATCTCATCAAAGAGCACCAATTCAAGAACCATGAAATCCTATACTGGCTCTACGTAGAACATAAATAATGAGAATGAGGGAAAATGAAACCCATACTCCCTCTTCTTTCATAGAGGAGCCATCAATTCCATAACAAATGGAATGAGTTCCATTATATATTTTAGAAGATGATCCACATTAGTTGGAAAAAATGATTAAGAGGAACATGTAAAAAATAGAGCTTTCACTAAGGTAGAATAAACATAAATGTGCATCTCAAAGTTACACAACCCACATTTAATACTATTAGAAACTATTAATTTGTGTGATACTACTTCATTTAAGAGGCATAAGGCTATAACCTTATATTATGTAAAGCACCTGACTACACTATTAATCTATTAGGTGTTGATGAGGCTGTACTAGAGTGAAGAATAGAGAGAGGTCAACAACAACTTCTCTAGTGGCCATGATGCCCATATTAGTGGGATACCATTAAAGGCATGGAGAAAAAAAATATTATGTATCCCTTATGGTCACAATGGCTACATATCAAGACATTATCCATTGATGATGGTTCAGGAAGAGAACTAAGAGATTCAAAATCACTTTTTTTTTGCCTCAAATTAATTTCTCTTTATTTTTCATTAAATGAACTACGAGAGCTACCATTATAATAAATACAAACTCTGGTCAATATTGTGTTAATTTATTTATGACGCTCTACCATCAATGCCCAATCCACCAATTCAACACAAGTGTTTAGTTTCAACATAAATAATTTATTTTGGATATCATCATGAATATCAATTTTAAATGTACAAAACTTAATATTCTCATTACAAACCACCTTAAAATATTATATGGAGAGATCTATGAAATCATTAGAATAAACCATCACATACTAATATCCTTTCTCAAGGTTGATAAAATTAACCAAGTGAATCAGGGTCAATTATAATATTTAAGTGGTTTATGTCTAGGAACACAGTTAGGAAACATTGTTTAACAAACTGTACTCCAACAATATGGTGGCCTCTATCCTTAGAAAATTGATTTATACAGTTTTCTGGGATAAGTTGCATGGTTTTAAAAACTATACTTAAGATATGAAATAGCCACTGTACATCCACACAGTTTTTATAGAGACTCATACATCTTGAAAAACCAGTCTCGAACTATAAAAAACTTAATTGGATTTCACAATTCCATGTTTCATGGTTAGTATTAGTCATGAACCAAAACAATTCACCTGAACTGTTTTCTCCAAATTTTCAAATTTTCAAACCATGTTTCTTGTAAGCCTATAAAACCTCTCATGAGATAAAACAAGATCAAAAAATAAAGTACCGATGACCTGGAGAGCATTACACATTGATCCCATCGGCAACTCATGACTTAACTCTATCAATTCATGTACTTAAGGAGTCATAGCCCCATTATGACACATATGCACCTCTCAATGTCCTAACCCCCAAGAAGGTATCAAAGGAATGAACAAGTACATCCCAAAAGGCCTATCTTCACTCTAGTAATAGTTCAAATGAAACCACTATTTATTCTCATCTATTATCATGACCTCACCTCATAAGTTGTGTAACTCACACTACATCATCTCCATATCCCATATATTTCTCCAAGATCCACCCATCGACATGTTCCATATGCCATCCAAGGCCAATAACTCCTAATCAAAACCAAGATTACCTACCTTAGGCCAAGATTAGGTTTCAATAATCCGAGTACTTTATAGGTAAAAAACTCACTCTCTTTACCCTTGGTAAGAGAGTATCTATCAACGAGTCTCATAATGATGGTCAATAGACCCTGTTACTATAACAAGTACACCTAAACTAGTGCATTACATTTTGATACTCTAACTTACAATCAAACTCATTCCATGTCAATTCATATATCATAAATCCTAGACTCACATACTTAATCTTCCAAATATCTATACCTCACCCATATGTTCATATCATTGATTCTATGTTATTTAGAATATTTAACCATTTGACCATTCCTCTTATGAATGTTAATCCTATCATAGCACAAGAAATACCTATACTTTTACATCCACAATTATTAATTCATCTCTATTTCTATATCATAAACTTTATAGCACCTTATATGCATCAAAATCATTAAAAAATAATATAACCATTATTCCCATCTCTAAAATCACTCTCAGATCTGGGTAACCCTTGTCCTGAGTTCCCCATATATATCACAACTCATCTTTAACAATAATTGGAAGTCATCCTGCTATTTAATTACAAAACCTAACACACCAATTTCCTGATTATATGATCCATCCAAAATATTTCATTTAATCTTTTATGTGTGAAAAAAATATAAATTTATATGTTCCTAAACCACATTGACTACAAAGGCATAGTGGAGTGGAAGTACATGGTTAAACCCACAGAGAGCGGGGAACATAGAGACAAAAAATATTGACCAAAGTTTGGGTCATCATGATTTAAATTGATTATATTTAAACAAATTAAATGATTTAAATTAAATTATTAAATACATATAGAATAATAGGAAAAGAATAAGAGAGAAAATAGGCTTTTATTGGCATTGTTGCTAAAAAATCCAAATTGCACTAGAAAACAATAATACTCATTGGTTGTGAAATCAATAAATTTTATCAATATAAGAAATGGTAAATCCATATCAATCTACCATATAAACATAATTATTTGTGGGTTGATGAATTAAAATACCAAGATTCTTTTGTATCAAACTGAAAAAGAAGAATAATAATAAAATCCAATGCTCATGAATTAATTACCTTTATCATGTTGGGTTTCATATGATACTAAATGAACTTATTCCATGATTTAATAACAGATATGAATATAATGACTCATAACACAATAATAATTGAATGGAATATTTTTACAAGTGAATAAATAAATAGAAAAAAATTTCTATGCACCCATTTTGACTGATTCCTCTCACCCCTGTGGATTTAGCCAATCATCGAAAACAATTCATTTATAGGGTCTATCATAGCCTCAGATACTTATATTCTACTTATGGGAGTTTAACGAAAACAATTCATTTATAGTTCAATTTTAATCTCACACAATTGGAGAGATTAAAAATCACATGTACCATAATGAAATTTATAAACCTAATGGATATGTTAAGGTACCACCTACCATATTCAAAGTTATTAATTTTAAAAATATTGACTTAAAATGTCAACCAAGCTTAACTGGCCATCATCGATCAACAAGAGGCCCTACTCCATCAATAACAACTTAGTCAATAATAAAACACTTAAAATTAATATGCACATTAACCCAATAATAATTCCAAAATTTATATCTAGATAATAATCAATAAATATCTCATAATATTGAATAATGATGCCGAAACCTCAAGCAATAGGGTTTAGATCACTCCTGGAACACCCTCGAGCTCATGGATGATAAAATCCCTAATAATATGGATTTTTTCAATCAATTAATGAGTTTAAATTTTTATGAAAAAACCAAAAATAATATATGTAATCATATTACCCTAATGAAATCATGAAAAACCTATCACATCCATTCTTATGAGGTCCCCTTTATTAATAAAAACAAAAATCACATTATACTAGGACTGATTCAACCATGCACCAGTGGAATCATCATCAACCCTAACTCAAATCATAATAAATTATTAAATAACAAGGAGAATAAGTAGATCAAATGAAAGAGAATGGAATAATAACATAATAAAAAAACCACCTTTAATCACCATGGGTCAAGAAGGTTAAAATAAAGAGGAGTAAGGTAAGGGGATTTCAGCCTCCCCTTGATCTCAAATTCAAAAAAAATGATTTATCTATAAGGGGTTCTAATTTGTAAAGGACCAAAATACCATCAAACCCTTAGTTTTATAAAAAACTATAAAAGACCCAATGTAACATCCAAATATTTTATGAAATATATTATTCTAAATTAATTTAAATTCTTTAATATATTGAGTTACATGTAATATACAGTTTAGCTTACATCTCACCCTTCAAAGGCAATAAATTGGCCTTATGAATCATAAAGGTATACTATAACATAAACCCTCAATAAGAAATATAAAAATTGAAATTGTATATAATAAAGAAGTGCATAGAGAACACCTAAAAAAATCCCGATAAACATGCCATGAAGATTTTATATCCTAACAAATTCCCTTAATTCCACAAAAAATAAAAAAGGAATTAACATTAGAATCCAAGATAAATATTTCCCCTTGTTGGAAAAACCAATCCATTGAGATAAATATAGGTAATTAGAAGAAGAATGAAATCCAATCCAAGAAAAATTATCTTCTCTCAAAGGGCGGTATATTAGTTTGATCGATGAAGTTGATCCTAATGCAATGTATATCCTCTAGTGTGGTTGTGAGATATATTATATTCATTATGTTTTGTGATTTCATATGCTATCTCACCCACATTAATTAGGGTGACTTCAACCCTGTGGAATTTGGGAAGGGTTTTCCCCCAAAATCCCTTTCGTGAGGATGGATGATTCACTACCCCCTCTGGCCCTACTATATTCTCTTGGTTGTATTATGTATTTTTATTAATGAAAGATTGTTTTACACATATATGTGTGTAGAGGGTTATAATTTATTATGGTTATTTCACACGAATTTATTTCCATATATAGTATCCAAATGATTATTATATGTATGAAATGTCTAGGTTGTGATGGATTGAGGTACCTTACTCTTGGTATGGCTTGTGATGGCTTTAGGTATATTATGCGATGTATGATACACATCATATGGTCTATGGGTGATCCTAGAAACAACTTGGTTACTATATGGAGATGTGATATGGGATGATGAGATAATGCAATGCATGAGATTCATGTTGTGATATGTATCCTAGGATTTTATGGGTCGGCTTAATTTTGGGTAGAGATGGCTAAGGACTTATGATGTTGGGGTAGAGTGGAAAACTAGTGGGGAAGTGGTTGTGGAGTAGCCTTTTTGGTTTATTACAATAATATAGGGTCTCTTGTATGTGTTACTTAGTGTGATATAACCATCATGAGGTATGTAACATAGTACTCTTGTAAAGTTGACAAGTAAGATTCTCTTGAGGTTCACTGGGGTTTTGTATGCTTTATTTATCATTTTTATTAGAGTCCTAAGGGAGGATCCTATTGAGCATACTATTATTATCACACCATGTATTTATAAACTATTTTCTTGGTTAGTAGGAGAACATAAGAGATCAAGATGGATATTACTATCATGGTATTGTAGGAGGTGTTTGGTAATTAGGGTTGCATCTATGTTTTTCTTTAGGTATGCGTAGTTCCTTTTTGGTTTTATTATTTTCATATGATATTAAATATATGCACTTGGGAATTATTTTATCTATTTGGGGAGGATTTTATTCTTGTATCTACATCATCTCTCTTTGGAACATTCTCTTAGAGGGTAATGAATCCCATTTGTTTTTTCATTATAACCTTGTTGATTTTTTCTAACCCATGGCCTACTAGAGGCGAGAATTGAGTATCATTATCTCTCTTGCATGCATTTTGATATTGAAGGAATAAATTTGGGTGTAGAGTTTGGGATTTTTTTTGATATTAAATAAATCCTCAAAATTATGTAAATTATTTTACCAATGTGAATATGCTTCTAAATGACATAATTAAACATAATAAATAGTTATTAATATACCGGGAAATAGAAAAAAAATATAAATGATATTTTGACTAGAATAAGTGTTAATTATAGTTATCATTAATAAAATTTCCATACATTACTTATCATTAATGAATAATAATTATGATTAAACAATTTTAATTTTAATTTGTTTTAATGATTTTATTTTTTCGAGAAAACTTTTTTTAATATATCATATTTAATATTTTTTTGAAAATTTTCAAAACATATATTTTTTAGTAAAAAAATATAATAATTATCTGTTTTCTAAAATAAAAATTTTCGTTATTCCATCCACTACACATACACTATCTTTTTAGATTATTAAGTTTATTTTTTTATAAAATACCTCCCGTGAATTTTATTTTTTAATGTTCTTATTTGATAATATAAATATTTAAGAACATCTCATATATCAATTCTGCATTTTTCTTATTTTTATGAAACATCCAAGAAAATAAGAACCAAAATTATTATCATATAAAAAGTAAATAGACAAACAAAACATCTAGATTTTCCATTACATTAAAAATAATTTTTAAACTAGTAGTTCAATAGTTATACATTTTATCTCAAATAAAAAATGGGCATTAGGAAGATTTTGATGAATTTTATAATATATTAGTTTTAAAACATAAGCCGTTAGAATATTTCTCTGTCGTTGTTTTGTACTTTTTTAATATTAATAGACAAATGCGATATTTTCTGATTTTTTATTTATCTTTTTTCATCATAAGAAACTTATATCTAATTTTGTTCATATTATTGATGAAATTCACTAACAATCAGTGAATTTATAGTGTTTTAGTTTCTATTTTGTTATGGGAGATAGTGATCATGTTGTGGATTATATTGTGCTCTTTTCTTGGCTTGATAATGTGTTGGCTAATTTTCTCCCTACACCATTTAAATCTTTTATATAAAAATATATTTTTCCTTTTGGTTAAAAAACATTGATTTTTTTATATTTATTATGACAAACCTTCTGTGATTTTCAAAATGAAAAATATACTTCATCAAAACTTCATATTGCATATAATTTTTTAATTTTTCAATATTTTCAATTTCTAAAGAAAAAAATAGTTTTCTTTCAATCTAATATACATGATTAAAATAAAAATAATTATTTTTCTCAAAAATAATGAAATTATCAATGTTTTCATAGCGACTTGTAAAATTCACCAATAAAACACTATAAAAAACACTAATAATCAATAAAATCAATCTCATGGATAATAATGTATATAACATAAAAAATAATCACTCTTGTTGGATGAAAATATATCAAGTATAACCATTTCAACTATATACTATATCATTCTATGAATATATAATTTTAAAGTCAAATATAAAAATATCATATGAAGGGAAAATAAAATTAATACAATTCACAATGAAATAAATTATATAAAATGATATTTAATTTTAATAATAATATAAAATACTAAAATACTGAGTTAATTTATTTTAAATACATTAAATTTAATATTTTTGAGTGATTATTAACTGAATGTCACTTAAGGAGTTTAAATTTATTATTATATGAAACGATATATATTTAAACACATATAATTATTATCATAAGTCATTTAAAATTGACAATAAGCTTCTTTAAACTTTTTCTAGTAACTATTAAATTATTTAGAAATATTTCATTATAATTAAAAATGAAATTTTATTTATATAAAAAAATATTTTTATTTAGTTCATTATTAAAATTATGGACATTACATGATATTAAATTTAAAATAAAGTCCATAAAAAATTATTTTCATGAATAAAAACAATAATGTTCTTAAATGATATCATTTTTGGAATTTAGTGTCCACAACAGGAATTAATGTGAAAAATCAAACATTTTTAAAACATTTTTCAAATTAATGGATCTTTTTTAGAACTAATATTTATTATATTTTCCATTTTTATAATATTTCAATAATCTAAGAAATACACACACATTTACATAGGGAAAATACAAGAATGGTCCTCTCATATATTGAGGACCAATGATGATTTTTAATTAAGATTAAAAATATATTTTCTCGTCAAAAAAGGTATATTATTCAAAAATTTGAACTATTAAACATAGAATATGTATTGAATTAATTTTATCATATTCCAAAAATTTTACCATATATATATATATATGTATTCAAACCTGAAAATAATTTTATATAAAATTTAAATAACCTTAATATAAATATTAAAAAAAGAATCTTCTTGGATGTTGGGTTGACTAGTATATTTCAAGACCAATCATCTTAAATATATGTGGCTTTCCTTTAAAATTCATTTTAATCCTTAAAAATTTTGGTATATTATTTATAGATATAATTTTTTGATAAATATTGTTAAGTATTATATAGGTATGTGGAATTGTGACCCATTTTGACTCTATATAGTTTGAGAAAGCCATGAAATGTTCCATTCTGATGGCCGAATAGAAACTATTATTATAATAAAATTCAGTTAGACTCCTATATTTATCCTAAACATAAATAATTTTGAAGACATAATCACAGGGAACATCCTCTGAAATCTTATTTCCCTTTCCCACTGACCATTTATTTGAGGATGATATGCTATGGACAATATATACTAAGTACTCACTGTCTCTTCAAGACCCTTATTAATAAGAAAGGTAAACCTAGGGACCGTATATGATATACTATCCATATGAACTATATAATGCCTCACAATCTCCTACACATACATCTTTACCATTTATTCCACTTTTGTAGTGACATAGATTGACTTGAAATGAGAATATTTAGTCAAGTGATCGATCATCACACTGATGTAATGAATTCCTTAGGGAGTTATCGGTAACCCCACACTGAAATAAATTGATATTTTATTCATATTCCATGTTGTCTTGATAAGATGTTTAGGCAACATAGAAAGATTCTAATGCTCAGTCTTAATATATCGGGAAGTGTAACAATGAGATACAAATTATTTTGTGTCTCATTACATTGTATGACACAAAAAATTATGTCTCATATCATAGAAAATGTTAATGGTGCAAGGGCTAACAGCCCACAAGGAACAATGAAAATCTCCCAGAATTTCTATCCTTGGAGATAAAGGTACATTATACCAAATTGTGAAACAAAAGGTACCTTCTTAAGAGAGATACCACTCAAGGACAGTCTCCCCACCATATAAAGAGTCCTTGGTACTACGAAACACGTCATATTTTTGTTTATACTAATGAAAAATATCAAAGATAGAGGATGTCACATGAAAATATTCCAGAACATTACAAACCTCATCCTCCCTATCACCAAAGTGAATCTGAGTAGGAAGTCCAATCAAGATGCACTCATCCTTCACTTCCATTAGAAGATGAGTGGGAAAATTAAAATCATATAATCAAAAACTATATTACCATTAATTAGTGTATGTTAAATGTCTAAGTTGAATGGATACATGTAATTGACCCAACTAATCTACCAGATGTTTCATTCTTCATTAGAAGAGTTATAACCCAAAAATTTGTAGACAGAGTATATGATAAAATTTTCCACAAAAAAATGACACCCATTTTTTGGCACAAGAACCATTGTAGAAATCTCGAAATCATTAGTGGGGTTATTATTCCCATGAGTAAGATCCTAACATGATAAAAAATCTTCTACATGGTCTCCCTGCATAAGTACACATATAGAAAATAAACATGAAGCATCATAATAAACATGGTATCCTAGTACATCCTATTATAAAGATATAATCAATTTTGATGTAAAAAGTTTCTTTTATTCATCAATTAATTTATAACACTTTAAGTCCCACAATAACATCAACCCCTCTTAGGTGAGAGTGGTCAAGGGAGATGTGATCATTGAGACGTCCTTTAAAACCCACTAAAAATATCCTACAAAGCCCAATAAGCTACATATATCAAAGATGTTATGTGGTTATTTCCATGTCATGAAAACCATTATATTTTTTATAATAAACTAATATTCCACATATGGATATTACATGTCCAAATAATTTTACTTCATGGGTCCATAATTATCACATTTATAATTTACCATAAATGTGGTGATCCTTATGAATTCCCAATTCATGTATCAGATGAAACTCAAGATCTATTTAATTATTTTAGTTTTCTCGGATTTTATCCATGATAACAACCATATAAGTGTCAAAATACTAAAGTAAGATTATGTTAATCAACTACATAAAGATAATAGGAGCATTAGACAATGCCAAAAGGCAAGAAATATAACTAAAAATGGTCACAGCAATCTTAAATGTAGTTTAAATAATATTAAACTCATTAATTTTGAGTTGATGGAAATTGGAAAGAATATCAGTTATAGAAAACCACAATTCCCCACTCAACTATTGAATATATAAACAATGTGTGAGAGGAGATATTTTTTCCTTATTATTACTTGATTTGGATTCTAATAATTGACACATAGGTGAAGTGTTGAATAAAAAATTATGTGAAAAAGAATAGGGGCCACACAAGGCAATGTACATGGGTGTAAAATTCCATTGGACCTTAGATCAACCAACACAATATTCATCTCCTTAAACATAACTAGATCTAGGTTGTAATAAAACATTGATATTGGTTGAGTTTTGGGTAAAAATATAGTTTATAAATCCTTCTCTTTTTGTAGGAGAAAACATGAGAAGTTTTCTATAAACACTAATACAAACTAATTGGCTATAGGAGGAAGGATACCATGACAAGATTATTAGTCCAACAATACTATAGAAAAAAATTACTAAGCTCTATAAAATATTTTCCCTATGTATTTTTCCATGGATCCAATTATCACTAAAACACATGAGAGATCCAATTAGAATTAGTTAATAAAAATACAAGATGATAACCACAGATTAGAGCCTTTGGAGTGACAAATCATTAAATATTTATAATCTCATCAAAGAGAACCAATTCAAGAACCATGAAATCCTACACTGGCTCTATATAGAACATAAATAATGAGAATGTGGGAAAATGAAACCCATACTCCCTCTTCCTTTATATAGGAGTCTCCAATTAAATAACAAATGGAATGAGTTCCATTATATATTTTAGATGATCATCTACATTAGTTGGAAGAAAGGATTTAGAGGTACATGTAAAAAATAGAGCATTCACTAAGGTAGAATAAACAGAAAGGTGCATCGCAAAGTTACAAAACACACACTTACTACTATTAGAAACTATTAAATTGTGTGATACTACTTCATTTAAGAGGCCTATGGCTATAACACTATATTATATGAATCACCTGACTGCACTACTAATCTATTAGGTGTTGATGAGGTTGTACTAGAGTGAAGAATAGAGAGAGATCAACAAAACCTTCTCTAGTGGCCACGATGCCCATATTAGTGGGATACCATTAGAGGAATGAATAAAAAAAAAATTTTGTATCCCTCATGGTCATAATGGCTACATATCAAGACATTATCCATTGATGATGGTTTAGGAATAGAACTAAGAGATTCAAAATCACTTTTTTGCTTCAAATTCATTTCTCTTTATTTTTCCCTTAAAATGAACTAAGAGAGATACCATTGGAATAAATACAAACTCTGGTCAATATTATGTTAATTTACTTATGAAGCTCTACCATCAAGGCCCTATCCACCAACTCAGAACAAGTGTTTAGTTTCAACATAAATAATTTATTTTGGATATCATCTTGAATATCAATTTTAAATGTACAAGGCTTAATATTCTCATTACAAACCTCCTCCGAATAATGTATGAAGAGATCAATGAAATGATTAGAATACACCATCACAGACTAATATTATTTAACAAGGTTGATAAACTCTATGTATTTTTCGACAATCATAGATTCTAATAAAAACATATTGGTGAAAATGGACATGAATTACTTCCCCTCTATGACCATATGCTTCTTATATAGGACAACTGAATCCCACCACATTCTACTTAGACCGTACTTCTTAAAGATGAAACATGTTAACTTTAATGAGTCATGAGTCTCTAGAAATTTTAAACCCTATCGAGATTTCCCAATTTACTCTTTACCTCTTGACGATCACTCATCCCATGGGAGGATGATGGTTTCCAGTGAAGAAATTATGAGTTTGAGTCCAGTCCTCATCCATTTGATTTTCTGCATCCCTAACTTGGTCAAGGTTAGGTAACACATTGTGTTATATAGCATAGACCATATACACGACCAAATTGATTAGTTTCTGATCAACTAGAGGGTTTCCCTTTCATCTTTCCTTAACATCACAGTCTGGTAAAATTTCTAGAAGTCAACTAGGAGGCATGATACTAAACATTATTAAAAATAGAGGTATAATAATATAGTATCCAAGAATAAATTACCTTTTTATAATATCATAATGAACTAGAAATACCAATAAACAAGAAAAATGATTATCAGGAATAAAACTCATCAAATCCTGAAAAGAAAAATCCCAACAACCTGTGAAAATTCAAAGCCCATCATGATGAGAGATGTTAAGATACTCGCTCAAAACATACCACTTCAGTTCCCAAATTTCCATTTCCTATCCACCAAGACATCATATAGATTATTATTAATAATGAAAAAAGATATTCCATTGATGTCAATTTATCATGAACCAACCCATAATCACCAAAAATTTTCATAACCCGAATGGGTTCTGTCTTGGCCCATAGGGTGTTCTCAATTTTCATGGGTTGGTCACAAGCACTTGGGAATCAAGAAATACCTTTTGGAATTATTTAATCACAAAAAAAATGAATAAGGATTATTAATAAATAGAATATATCAATATGAAAAAAAACAACACAATTACCTATAGGCATAATAATTAAGTAAAATATATTCCAATACATAAAAAACTACTCTTCTAAAAAGCTAAAAAACCAAATTCCATGTGACACAAAGTTATAACCATACTCTCACATACTAATAACAAACAAAACTATTAACCCATCCCCCCACCATGATGCCTTTCCATTACCAACATCAGATATTAAAGGATCTATATACAACTAAATGTGTTTGTATGGTGTGAGAAAAATCTCTAAGTAGGATCCCACCATGATATTCAAAAGAATACATTATAAAATAAAAAAATTATGGTAAAATAATTAAAATAAAGTAATGAGATAAAATTTTACATAAATCATGGAATAAAATTCCATTTCACAAAATAATAATTCATGATAAAAAAGGTTTCCAAATCATTTAAATGCACACACCCATGAAAAATTTCCAGGATAACCAACTAAAAAAATAATCCCATATATATAATTATTTTTCAGTTAGTCAAGATCATATTTACATCATAGTGATCAGTATACCACCTGGTATACATATTACATCACAATAATTTGTCTAAGGGGTAAGAAGAAACTCCCAATATTGACTTCTTTCTACAACATAGGAAACCTTGTTCAAACATTAGCATCATCAAACAAGTCTATGGGGAAAGAGTTCTTCCCCAAGGATGGAACCCCACCTCACTCTCAATTACTTTTGGGTTTATCCCAACAGTGTAATTCAAGGTCATTTCATAATTTAATCATTAAAAAAATTATTTAAAAACATTTATATTAATAACACTAGGGGAGATTCCATATTTAAAAGAGGAATAAAAACAACCATTTTCTATGAAAATAAATTCAATTCCTTTATCCAACATTAGAAATCAATTTAGAAGAGCATGAAATCTTGGCCCACAAGATACATAAAATACAAAAAAATACATACCTTGAAACACTTGGAATGGCCATTCCCATGGGAAAATGATATTCAAAAGCAATAAATTGGACTTATTAATCATAAAGTTATACTATAATACAAACCCTCAATAATAAATATTAAAATTGAAATTATATAAAATAAATAACTACATAGAGAACAACTACCAAAACAAATCACAATAAACATGCCATGAAGATTTTATATCCAAACAACATCCCTTAATTCCACAAAAAATAAAAAAGGAATTAACATTAGAATCCAAGATAAATATTTCCCCTTGTTGGAAAAACCAACCCATTGAGAGAAATATGGGGAATTGGAAGAAGAATGAGATCCAATCCATGAAAAAATATCTTCTCTCAAAGGGTTGTATATTAGTTTGATCTATGAAGTTGATCTTAAGGAAATGTATATCCTCTAGTGTGGTTGTGAGATATATTATATCCATTATGTTTTGTGATTTAATTTTCTAGCTCACCATCATTCATTAGGGTGACTTCCACTCTGTGGAATTTGGGAAGGGTTTTCCCCCAACATACCAGTGGTGAGGATGGATGATTCACTACCCCCTCTGGCCCTACTATATTCTCTTGGTTTTATTATGTATTTTTATTAATGATAGTTTGTTTTCCCAATATAAGTGTGTAGGTGGTTAAAATTTATGGTTGTTATTTCACACGAATTTATTTCCATATATAGTATCCAAAGGATTATTATATGTATGAAATGTCTAGGTTGTGATGGCTTGAGGTACCTTACTCTTTGTATGGCTTGTGATGGCTTCAGGTATATTACTCGATATATGATACACATCATATGGTCTATGAGTGATCCTGGAAACAACTTGGTTACTATATGGAGATGTGATATGTGATGATGAGATAATGCGATGCATGAGATTCATGTTGTGATATGTGACCTAGGATTTTATGGGTTGGCTCTATTTTGGGTAGAGATGGCTTTGGACTTATGATGTTGGGGTAGAGTGGAAAACTAGTGGGGAAGTGGTTGTGGAGTAGACTTTTTGGTGTATTAAAATAATATAGGATTCACTGGGGTTTTGTAAGCTTTATTTATCATTTTTATTAGAGTCCCTAGGGAGGATCCTATTGAGCATACTATTATTATCACACCATGTATTTATAAACTATTTTTTAGGTTAGTAGGAGAACATAGGAGATCAAGATGGATATTACTTTCTCACTGTATTATAGGAGGTGTTTGGTAATTATGGTTGCTTCTGAGTTTATCTTTAGGTACGCGTAGTTCCTTTTTAGTTTTATTATTTTCATATGATATTAAATATATGCACTTGGGAATTATTTTATCTATTTGAGGAGGATTTTATTCTTGTATCTATATCATCTCTCTCTGGAACGTCTTCTTAGAGGGTAATGAATCCCATTAGTTTTTTCATTATAACCTTGTTGATTTTTTCCAACCCATGGCCTACTAGAGGTGGGAATCGAGTATTGTTATCTCTCTTGCATCATTTTTGATATTGAAGGAATAAATTTGGGTGTAGAGTTTGGGAATTTTTTTGATATTAAATACATCCTCAAAATTATGTAAATTATTTTACCAATGTGAATATGCTTCTAAATGACATAATTAAACCAATAAATAATTATCAATATATATGGAAATAGAAAAAAATATATAAATGATATTTTGACTAGAATATGTGTTAATGGTACTTATAATTAATACACTTTCCATAAATTACTTATCATTAATGTATACTAATTATGATTAATCAATATTAATTTTTATTTGTTTTAATGATTTTATTTTTTCTAGAAAACTTTTTTTAATATATCATATTTAAGATTTTTTTGAAAATTTTCAAAACATATATTTTTTAGTAAAAAAATATAACCATTATTTTTTTTTCAGAAATAAAAATTATCATTATTCCATCCACTTCACAAACACTCTCTTTTTAGATTATTAAGTTATTTTTTTGAAAAATAACTCCCGTGAGTTTTATTTTTTACTGTTCTTATGAGATAAAATAAATATTTAAGAACATCTCATATATCAATTTTGCATTTTTCTTATTTTTACTATACTTACAAGAATATAAGAACCGAACTTATTATCATATAAAAAATAAACATACAAACAAAATATCTAGATTTTCCATTACATTAAATTTTTTTTAAACTAGTAGTTCAATAGTTATACATTTTATCTCAAATAAAAAATGGGCATTAGGAAGATTTTGATAAATTTTACAATATATTATTTTTAAAACATAAGTTGTTAGAATATTTCTTTGTCATTGTTTGGTACTTTTTTAACATTAAAAGACAAATACGAGATTTTGTGATTTTTATTTATCTTTTTTCATCATAAGAAACTTATATCTACTTTTGTTCATATTATTGATGAAATTAACTAACTATCAGGGAACTTATAGTGTTTTAGTTTCTATTTTGTTAGGAGAGATAGTGATCATGTTGTGGTATATATTGTGCTCTTTTCTTGTCTTGATAATGTGTTGGATAATTTTCTCCCTACATCATTTCAATCTTTTATATAAAAAGATATTTTTCTTTTTGGTTAACAAACATTTATTTTGTCTATATTTATTATAACACATTTTCATTGATTTTCAAAAGGCAAAATATACTTCATAAAAACTTCATTTTGTCATATAATTTTTCCATTTTTCAATATTTTCAATTTCTAATGACATAAACTTGTTTTATTTCAATATAATATACACGATTAAAATAAAAATCATTATTTTTCTCTAATATAATGAAATTATCAATGTTTTCATAGAGACTTGTAAAATTAACCAATAAAACACTATAAAAAACACTAGTAATCAATAAAATCAATCTCATGGATAATAATGTATATAACATAAAAAACAATCACTCTTGTTGGATGAAAATATATCAAGTATAACCATTTCAATTATATATTATATCATTCTATTATTATATAATTTTAAATTCAAATATAAAAATATCATATGGAGGGAAATTAAAATTAATACAATTCATAATGAAATGAATTATATAAAATGATATTTAATTATAATAATAATATAAAATACTAAAATACTGAATTAATTAATCTTAAATACATTAAATTTAATATTTTTGAGTTATTATTAACTGAATGTCACATAAAGAGTTTAAATTTATTATTATATGGAACAATATATATTTACACACATAAAATTATTATCATAATTCATTTAAAATTAACGATAAGCTTCTTTATGCTTTTTCATGTAACTGTTAAATTATTTACAAATATTTCATTACAATTACAAATGAAATTTTATTTATAGAAAAAATATTTTTATTTAGTTCATTAGTAAAATTATGGACTTTACATGATATTAACTTAAACATAAAGTCCATAAAAAATTATTTTCATGAATAAAAACAATAAGGTTATTAAATGATGTCATTTTTGGAATTTAGTGTCCACAACATGAATTAATGTGAAAAATCAAGCATTTTTAAAACATTTTTCAAATTTATGGCTCTTGTGAAGAACTAATATTTCTATATTTTCCATTTTTATAATATTTCAGTAATATAAGACATACACTCACATTTCCATATAGACAATATAATAATCATCCTCTCATATATTGAGGAACAATGAAGTTTTTTAATTAAGATTAAAAATATATTTTTTCGTCAAAAAATGGAATATTATTCAAAAATTTAAACTATTAAACATAGAATATGTATTGACTCAATTTTATCATATTCCACAAATTTTACCATATATATATATATATTCAAACCTAAAAATGATTTTATATAAAATTTAAACAACCTTAATGTAAATATTAAAAAAAGAATTTTCTTGGATGTTGGGTTGACTACTATATATCAAGACCAATCATCTTAAATATATGTGCCTTTATTTTATACTTAATTTTAATCCTTAAAAATTGTGGTATATTATTTATAGATATAATTTTTTTGATAAATAGTGTTAAGTATTATATAGGGTTGTGGAATTGTGACCCATTTGGACTCTATATAGCTAGAAAAAGCCACAAAATGTTCCATTATGATAGAAGAATAGAAAATATTATTATAATAAATTTCAGTTAGACTCATATCTTTATCCCAAACATAAATAATGTTGAAGACATAATCACAGGGAACATCCTCTGAAATCTTATTTCCCTTTCCCACTGCCCATTTATTTGAGGATGATAAGCTATGGAAAGTAAATAATAAGTACCCATTGTCTCTTCGAGAACCTTATTAATAAGTAAGGTAAACTTAGGGACTATATATGATATACTAGCCATATGAACTACATAATGCCTCACAATCTCCTACACAT
Organism: Viscum album; assembly: GCA_963277665.1. Classification (NCBI taxonomy): domain Eukaryota; kingdom Viridiplantae; phylum Streptophyta; class Magnoliopsida; order Santalales; family Viscaceae; genus Viscum; species Viscum album. The sequence continues at coordinate 1,127,342,171 of OY728121.1, forward strand.
ACATCTTTACCATTTATTCCACTTTTGTAGTGACATAGATTGACTTGAAATGAGAATATTTAGTCAAGTGATCGATCACCACACTGATGTAATGAATACCTCAGGGAGTTATAGGTAACCGCACAATGAAATCAATTGATATTTGATTCCTATTCCAAGTTGTCTTGATAGGATGTTTATGCAACATAGAAGGATTCAGATGCTCAGTCTTAATATATCGTGAAGTGTAACAATGAGATAAAAATTATTTTGTGTCTCATTACATTGTAGGACACAAAAAATTATGTCTCATTTAATAGAAAATGTTAATGGTTCAAGGGTTAATAGCCCACAAGGAACAATAAAAATCTCCCAGAATTTCTATCCTTGGAGATAAAGGTACATCATACCAAATTATGAAACAAAAGGCACCCTCTTAAGAGAGATACAACTCAATGATAGTATCCCCACCATATAAAGAGACCTTGGTACTATAAAACAACCCATATTTTTGTTTATCCCAGTGAACCGTATCAAAGAGACTGGATGTCACATGAAAATATTCAAGAACATTACAAAAATCATCCACCATATCCCCAAAGTGAATCTGAGTAGGAAGTGTAATCAAGATGCACTCATCCTTCACTTCCATTAGAAGATGAGTGGTAAAATTATACTCATATAATCAAAAACTATATTACCATTCATTGGTGTATGTTAAATATCTAAGTCGAATGGATTCATGTAATTGATCCAACTACTCTACCAGATGTTTCATTCTTCAATAGAAGAGATGTAACCCAAACATTTGTAGACAAAGTATATGATAAAATTTTCCACAAAAAGAAGATGACACCCATTTTTTGGCACAAGAACCATTGTAGAAATCTCAAAATAATTAGTGGGATTATTATTCCAATGAGTAAGATCCTAACATGATGGAAAAGCCTCTACATGATCTCCCTGCATAAGTACACATATCAAAACTAAACATGAAGCATCATAGTAAACATGGTATCTTGGTACATCCTATTACAAAGATATAATCAATTTCAATGTAAATAGTTTCTTTTAGTCATCAATGAATTTATAACACTTTCAATCTCATAATAACATCAAACCCTCTCAGGTGAGAGTGGTCAAGGGAGATGTGATCATTGAGACGTCCTTTAAAACCCACTAAAAATATCCTACAAATCCCAATAAGATACAAATATCAAAGATGTAATGTGGTTATTTCACTCTCATGAAAACCATTATATTTTTTATAATAAACTAATATTCCACGTATGTATATTACATGTACAAATAATTTTACTTCATGGGTCCATAATTAGATCATTTATAATTTACCATAAATTTAATGAATTCCCAATTCATGTCTCAGATGAAACGTAAGATCTATTTCATTATTAGAGTTTTCTGGGATTTTATTCATGATCACAACCATATAAGTGTCAAAATACTCAAGGAAGATTATGTTAATCAAATCCATAAAGATAATAGGAGAATTATATAATGCCAAAAGGCATGAAATATAACTAAAAATGGTCACACCAATCTTAAATGTAGTTTAAATAATATTCAACTAATTAATTTTGAGTTGATAGAAATTGGAAAGAATTTCAGTTATAGAAAACCAAAATTCCCTACCCAACTATTGAATATATACTCAATGTGTGAGAGGAGATATTTTTTCCTTATTATTACTTGATTTGGATTCTAATAATTGACACATAGGTGAAGTGTTGAATAATAAATTATGTGAAGAAGAATAGGGGCCACCCAAAGAAATGCACATGGGAGTAAAATTACATTGGACCTTAGATCAACCAACACAATATTCACCTCCTTAAACTTAGCTTGATCCATGTTGTAATACAACATTGATATTGGTTGCGTTTTGGGTAAAAATACAATTTAAAAATCCTTCTATTTTTTGTAGGAGGAAACATGAGAAGTTTTCCAGAAACACTAATACAAACTCATTGGTTATAGGAGGAAGGCTACCATGAAAAGATTATTATTCCAACAATACTATAGAAAAATATTACTAAGCTCTATAAAATAATTTCCCAATGGATTTTTACTTGTATCCAATTATCACTAAAACACACTAGAGATCCAATTAGAATTAGCGAATAAAAATTCAAGATGATAACTATAGATCAGAGACTTTTGAGTGACAAATCATTAACTCTTTATAATCTCATCAAAGAGCACCAATTCAAGAACCATGAAATCCTATACTGGCTCTACATAGAACATAAATAATGAGAATGAGGGAAAATGAAACCCATAATCCCTCTTCCTTCATAGATGAGTCTATAATTCCATAAAAAATGGAATGAGTTCAATTAAATATTTTAAAATATCATCTACATTAGTTGTAAAAAAGGATTAAGAGGCACATGTAAAAAAAAAGCTTTCACTAAGGTAGAATAAACAGAAAGGTAAATCTCGAAGTTACACAACCCACATTTACTACTATTAGAAACTATTAAATTGTGTTATACTAATTCATTAGGAGGCCTATGGCTATAACCCTATATTATGTGAATCACCTGAATACACTATTAATCTATTAGGTGTTGATGAGGCTATACTAGAGTGAAGAATAGAGAGAGATCAACAAAACCTTCTCTAGTTCCCACAATGCCCATATTAGTGGGATACCATTAGAGGCATGGAGAAAAATAATATTCTGTATCCCTTATGGTCACAATGGATACATATCAAGACATTATCCATTGAAGATGGTTCAGGAAGAGAACTAAGAGATTTAAAATCACTTTTTTGCTTCAAATTAATTTCTCTATATTTTTCCCTTTAATGAACTATGAGAGCTACCATTAGAAGAAATAAAAAATCTGGTCAATGTTGTGTTAATTTCCTTATGAGGCTCTACTATGAAGGCCCTATCCACAAATTCAGCACAAGTTTTTAGTTTCAACATAAATAATTTATTTTGGATATCATCATGAATATAAATTTTAAATGTACAAGGCTTAATATTCTCATTACAAACCACCTCCGAATAATGTATAGAGAGATCTAAGAAATGATTAGAATACACCATCACAGACTAATATCCTTTATCAAGGTTGATAAACTCTATGTATTTTTAGATATTCATTGATTCTAATAAAAACATATTAGTTAAAATGGACTTTAATTAATTCCCCTATATGACCATATGCTTCTTATATAGGAAAATTGAGTCCCACCACATTCTACTTAGACCTTACTTCTTAAAGATGACTCATGTTAAATTTAATGAGTCATGAGTCTCTAGAAATTTGAAACCCTATCAAGATTTCCTAATTTACCCTTCACCTCTTGATGATCAGTCATCTCGTGGGAGGATGATGGTTTCCAGTGAAGAAATTTCTGAGTTTGAGTCCAGTCCTCATACATTTGAATTTTTGCATACCTAACTTGGTCAAGGTTAGGTACCATATCATGTTATATAGCTTAGACCATATGAACCACAAAATTGATTAGTTTCTGATAAATTGGAGGGTTTCCCTATCATCATTACTTAACATCACAGTCTGGTGAAATTCCTAGAAGTCAACTAGGAGGCATGATACTAAACATCAATAAACAGAGTGGTATAATAATATAGGATCCATGAATAAATTACCTTTTTATAATATCATAAATAACTAGAAATACCAATAAACTAGAAAAACGATTATCGGGCTTAAAACTCATCAAATTCTAAAAGGAAATTCCCAACAATCTGTGAAAATTCAAAGCCCATCATGATGAGGGATGTTAAGATACTCGCTCAAAACATACCACTTTAGTTCCCAAGTTTCCATTTCCTTTCCACCAAGACATCATAGAGATTATTATTAATAATGAAAAAAAATACTCCATCGATGTCAATTTTTCATGAACCAACCCATAATCACCAAAAATATTCATAACCCGAATGGGTTCTATCACGGCCCATAGGGTGTTCCCAATTTTCATGGGTTGGTCACAAGCACCTGGGAATCAAGAACTACCTTTTGGAATTATTTAATCATAAATATCATGAATAAGGATTATTAATAAATAGAATATATCAATATGAAAAAAGACAACACAATAACCTGTATGTATAATAATTAAGTAAAATATATTCCAAAACATAAATAAATGCTCTTCTAAAAAGCTACAAAACCAAATTCCATGTGACACAAAGTTATAACCAGACTCTCACATTCTAATAACAAATAAACCTATTACCCCTCCCTCAAACATGATGACTTTCCATTACCAACATTAGATATTAAAGGATCTATACACAACTAAACTGGATTTTATGGTGTGAGAAAAATATCCAAGTAGGATCCATCCATGAGATTCATAAGAAGACATTATAAAAGAAACAAATTATGGTAAAAATAATTAAAATAAAGGAATCGGATACAATTTTACATAAATCATGGAATAAAATTCCCTTTCACAAAATAATAATTCATGATAACAAATAGGTTTCCAAATCATTTAAATTCACACACCAATGAAAAATTTCCATGATAACTAACTAACAAAACAAGCCCATATATATAATTATTTTTCAGTTGGTCAAGATCATCTTCACATCATAGTGATCAGTATACCACATGGTATACATATTGCATCAAAATAATTGGTCCATGGGGTATGATAAAACTCCCAATATTTACATCCTTCCACAACATAGGAAACCTTGTGCAAACATTAGAATCATCAAACAAGTATATGGGGAAAGAGGTCTTCCCTAATAATGGAACCCCACCTCACTCTCAATTTCTTTTGGGTTTATCCCAACAACATAATTCAAGGTCATTTCATCATTTAATCAATAAAAAATCATTTAGAATCATTTATATTAAAAACACTAGTGGAGATTCCATATTTAAAAGAGGATTAAAAACAACCATTTTATATGAAAATCATTCAATTCCTTTTTTACAACATTAGAAGTCAATTTAGAAGAGCATGAAATCTAGGCCCACAAGATACAGAAAATATAAAAAACCACAAACCTTGAAACAATTGGAATGGCCATTCCCATGGGAAAATGATATTCAAAAGAAATAAATAGGCATTATGAATCATAAAGGTATACTATAATATAAACCCTCAATAATAAATATCAAAATTGAAATTATATATAATAAAGAAGTACATAGAGAACACCTAACTAAAAAATCCCGATAAAAATTCCACGGAGATTTTATATCCTAACAAAGTCCCTTAATTCCACAAAAAATAAAAAAGGAATTAACATTAGTATCCAAGATAAATATTTCCCCTTGTTGGAAAAACCAACCCATTGAGAGAAATATGGGGAATTGGAAGAATAATGAGATACAATCCAATAAAAAATATATTCTCTCAAAAGGCGGTATATTAGTTCGATCGATGAAGTTGATCCTAAGGCAATTTATATCCACTAGTGTGGTTGTGAGATATATTATATCCATTATGTTTTGTGATTTCATATTCTAGATCGCCCACATTCATACGGGTGACTTCCACCCTGTGGAATTTGGTAAGGGTTTTCCCCAACATCCTAGTGGTGAGGATGGATGATTCCCTACCCCCTCTGGATCTACTATCTTCTCTTGGTTGTGGTATGTATTTTTATTAATGATAGTTTGTTTTCACTATATATGTTTGTAGGGGGTTATAATTTATTGTGGTTATTTCACCCGAATTTATTTCCATATATAGTATCCAAATGATTATTATATGTATGAAATGTCTTGGTTGTGATGGCTTGAGGTACCTTACTCTTTGTATGGCCTGTGGTGGCTTCAGGTATATTAAGTGATGTATGATACACATCATATGGTCTATTGATACTCCTAGAAACAACTTGGTTACTATATAGAGATGTGATATGTGATGATGAGATAATGTGATGCATGATATTCATGTTGTGATGTGTATCCTAGGATTTTATGGGTTGGCTTAATTTTGGGTAGAGATGGCTTAGGACTTATGATGTTGGGGTAGAGTGGAAAACGAGTGGGGAAGTGGTTGTGGAGTAGCCTTTTTGGTTTATTACAATAATATAGGGTCTCTTATATTTATTAATTAGTGTGATATATCCATCGTGAGGTATGGAACATAGTACTCCTGTTTAGTTGACAAGTAAGATTCTCTTGAGGTTCGCTGGGGTTTTGTATGCTTTATTTATCATTTTTATTAGAGTCCCAAGGGAGGATCATATTGAGAATACTATTATTATCACACGATGTATTTATAAACTATTTTCTAGGTTAGTAAGAGAACTTATGAGATCAAGATGGATATTAATATCTCATGGTATTGTAGGAGTTGTTTGGTAATTATGGTTGCTTTTGAGTTTATCTTTAGGTACGCATAGTTCTTTTTTAGTTTTATTATTTTCGTATGATATTAAATATATGCACTTGGGAATTATTTTATCTATTTGGGGATGATTTTATTCTAGTATCTACATCATATCTCTATTTGTAACGTTCTCTTAGAGGGGAATGAATCCCATTTGTTTGTTCATTATAACCTTTTTGATTTTTTCCAACCCATGGCCTACTAGAGGCGGGAATCGAGTATCATTATCTCTCTTGCATCATTTTTGATGTTGAAGGAATAAATTTGGATGTAGAGTTTGGGAATTTTTTTGATATTAAATACATCCTCAAAATTACGTAAATTATTTTACCAATGTGAATATGCTTCTAAATGACATAATTAAACCAAATAAATAATTATCAATATACTGGGAAATAGAAAAAATTATATAAATGATATTTTTACAATAATAAGTATTAATGGTAGTTATCATTAGTAAAATTTATATACATTAAATATCATTAATTAATAATAATTATGATTAATCAATATTAATTTTTATTTGTTTTAAGGATTTTATTTTTTCAAGAAAACTTTTTTCAATATATCATATTTAATATTTTTTTGAAAATTTTCCAAACATATATTTTTTAGTAAAAAATATAACCATTATTTTTTTTCTGAAATAAAAATTGTTGTTATTCCATCCAGTACACATACACTCTCCTTTTGGATTATTAAGTTAATTTTTTTTGTAAAATACCTCGCGTGAATTTTATTTTTTACTGTTCTTATTAGATAAAATAAATATTTAAGAACATCTCATATATCAATTCTGCATTTTTCTTATTTTTACTATACTTCCAAGAAAATGAGAACTGAACTTATTATCATATAAAAAGTAAACATACAAACAAAACATCTATATTTTCCATTACATTAAAAATAATTTTTAAACTATTAGTTCAATAGTTATAAATTTTATCTCAAATAAAAAATGGGAATTATGAAGATTTTGAGGAATTTTTTAATATATTAGTTTTAAAACACAAGTAGTTAGAATATTTCTCTATCGTTGTTTAGTACTTTTTTAACATTAATAGACAAATACAAGATTTTCTGATTTTTTATTTATCTTTTTTCATCATAAGAAACTTATATATAATTTTGTTCAGATTATTGATGAAATTAACTAACTATCAGTGAATTTATAGTGATTTAGTTTCTATTTTTTAGGAGATATAGTGATCATGTTGTGGATTATATTGTGCTCTTTTTTTTGGCTTGATAATGTGTTGGATAATTTTATCCCTACATGATTTTAATATTTTATATAAAAAGATATTTTTCCTTTTGGTTAAAAAACATTGCTTTTTTCTATATTTATTAAAACAAATTTTCAGTGATTTTCAAAATGAAAAATACACTTCATAAAAACATCATATTATCATATAATTTTTCAATTTTTCAATATTTTCAATTTATAAAGAAAAAAACTAGTTTTATTTCAATCTAATATACATGATTAAAATAAAAATCATTATTGTTCTCTAATATAACGAAATTATCAATTTTTTCATAGATACTTGTAGAATTCACCAATAAAACACTATAAAAAACACTAGTAATCAATAAAATCATTCCCATCGATAACAATGTATATAATATAAAAAATAATCACTCTTGTTGGATGAAAATATATCAAGTATAACCATTTCAACTATATATAATATCATTCTATTATTATATAATTTTGAAGTCAACTATAAAAATATCATATGAAGGGAAGATAAAATTAATACAATTCATAATGATATGAATTATATAGAATGATATTTAATTTTAATAATAATATAAAATACTAAAATACTGAATTAATTAATTTTAAATACATTAAATTTAATATTTTTGAGTGATTATTAACAGAATGTCACTTAAGGAGTTTAAATTTGTTATTATAGGAAACAATATATATTTACACAGATATAATTATTATATTAAGTCACTTAAAATTAATTATAAGCTTATTTACACTTTTTCTAGTAGCTGATAAATTATTTACAAATATTTCATTACAATTACAAATGAAATATTATTTATAGAAAAATATATTTTTATTTAATTCATTAGTAAAATTACGGACATTACATGATATTAACTTAAACATAAAGTCCATAAAAAATTATTTTCATGAATAAAAAGAATAAGGTTCTTAAATGAAGTTATTTTTGGAATTTAGTGTCCACAATAAGAATTAATGTGAAAATCAAACATTTTGAAAACATTTTTCAAATTAATGGCTCTTGTGTAGAACTAATATTTATATATTTTCGATTTTTATAATATTTCAATAATATAATACATACACTCACATTTCCATATGGAAATACAAAAATCATCCCATTATATATTGAGGACCAAGGAATATTTTTAATTAATATTTAAAATAATTTTTTTCATCAAAAAAGGAATATTATTCGAAAATTTCAACTATTAAACATAGAATATGTAACGAATTAATTTTATCATATTCCACAAATTTTACCATACATATATATATTCAAACCTAAAAATGATTTTATATAAAATATAAATAGCAATAATATAAATAATAAAAAAAGAATTTTCTTGGATGTTGGGTTGACTAGTATATATCAAGACCAATCATCTTAAATATATGTGCATTTTTTTATACTTCATTTTAATCCTTAAAATTTTTGGTATATTATATATAGATATAATATTTTGATAAATAGTGTTATGTATTATATTGGCTTGTGGAATTGTGACCCATTTGGACTCTATATAGTTATGAAAAACCAATCTCACATGTGGATGCTTATATGATTTCCTTAAATATATATTTTTTAGGGAAAAACTTTACAATATCATTCATGGAACCAAATAATTTACCCATTAGATCTAATATCCCATCAACTTCAAAAAAAAGTCCATGGTTGAGTAAAAAAATTAATTCTAAATAATTACATTAAATTTACAAAAAATATAAACAATTGATCAAGATTTTAAAATAACTTCAATTAATAATCTCCTATTTAATAAATAATTATGACCAAATTTTATTTTTTAAATGGATTACATTTTTAATACCATGTTTTAAAACCATTATATAGAATTAAGAAACTCCATGTCCCCCTAATAGGTAGTAGGTTTAACATTTATGAGCAATTCATCATCATCATTATCTATGAGAAATCCATATCTCTTAGGATCTCAATGAATACCACATATAATTCAAGTTTCATATGAACCTTTAGTATTTTCATCATCCATAACTCATTTTGGAACTAGATCAACATCCATCTCATCAACACTTACAGTTTAATAGTTTTTTACTTCTTCATGTTCAACATTCCTTTCATTAACTACTTGTTATATATGTTTTCTCTCAAGTAAAATACCATCTAAAAAAATTTATTTTAAATAAGGTTATAGAAATTATATCCATTTTTTCATTAGGAAGGACAAAAAATATGAATTTTTCTAACTTGGTTACCATCTTTTTAGAATAAAATCATCGCTTTAGTTATTTTCAACACCAAATACTCATATAATACATAATTGGTAATTTCCTTGTATATATCTTACATGGTGTCATTGTGAATTCATTAAATGTAATTTGGTTCAATACGAACATAAATTTTTTGGAACATAACCCCATAATGTAATAGGATGTTCACACTAATTCATCAATGAACACCCTATTCCAAGTAAAGAATGATTCCTACTCCCAGACACACTATTCAACAATAGTTGTCCAAGAGGAGTGATTTGTAGAATAATCCCATAATAAATTAGTTGATATGGGAATTATTGTCTCAAGAATTCACTACCCATACTTTATGAGAGGATCCTGATACATTTTACCTATTGACTTTGTTCCTTGTTATGAAACTCTTCAAAATTCTGAAAATTTTCATACATGTCCCTCATAAGAGAAGAAATCCATATCAATTAGAATCATCAGTAAACATAATGAATTATCTAAAACCACAACCTTACTGAGTAATAATTAGTCTACAAACAACAATATATATTATATCCAACAATATAGTATCCCATTTACCTTTTCCACTAAAAATTTATTTGGACATCTATCTTAGTAAACAATATTCATAGTCGTCAAATTATTCATAATAGAATGGTTCTAATAATCTATCTCTATGGAGTCTCTAGACATGATTATTATTTATGTATCCATAGAGACAATTCAAAATATATTTGGGATTATAATTTTCATTGAACATAATATTTTTAATTTTATAAATAAGATTATCCAAATCTAGATTATATAATATCCTTATCATATTCCCAATTCCATAAAAAATATAATTTATATATATAGAATATTATTATTCTTAATAGTGAAGGAAAACCCCTTCATGTACAAAAAAATTATAGAAATAATTTTTTTTATGGTTGGAACATATTAGAAATACTTTAATTCTAGAATTGATCCACTTAGAAACTCTAGATCATTAGTCATAACTTATACAGGAACTCTTTCCCCCATTTTGACATGAAAATTACTTCCACCTTTTTCAATTCCCTCATAGATTTGATTTTTTATTTGTGAACCAAAATTTGTGATTCCCTCCTTGTATGAAATACCCCAGATTCAATGTTAGTTAAATTTTCCTCCTTAACATTCACATTGAGATTCTCAGAATGATTTTATTTGATAAAACCTCTCAACAATAGGGGGAAAATTTAAACATTATTATACATTATACCTATAAGTGATATAATTTTTTTTATCATGAAGTGAGTCATTATCTACAATATTTTAGTGTCATGTTTTATATAATTTCATCAAGTAATTATAATTAATGTGCTCCAAAAAAAAATTATTCCCCTATACATCATATCTATATAGTGAGCAAAGATACAAATTTCATTGAATAATAACACTAATTTTATATGGAACTAATCACTTAGTTATTAAGTTAAACAATCATACCACTAACAAATATTTTGATTCTTGGATAGGGGAGAGGGAAAATATTTTTCATTATCAAATATATTAATAATAAAGTCAACTATATTCCTATAGTATAGAAACCAATAAGGATTCCAATATAAGTGTCACCCAAATTTCACAACAAGATTTGTTTACCTAACCTACAGGATTAACCACACCCAAAATTTCTTACATAAGAACATACATTCCTAAATAACTTTGGTGTGAACCTACCAAGTTGGATGATCATGTTTTTGACAGGTTATTTCATTATAGGGAAGATAAAAATTAGTATTTGAGGGATTTTGATTTAATGTAATTTGTAGTTCAACATATGTCACATGCATATAAAACCCATTGTATCTCAAGGAATATTTTTTTCTCATATTTTTTTTCATTTCTGTACACATGATTTTAAAAATTTATTTTTGAAATACCTATTACATTAGAAAACTTAAATTGTTCACACAATATTTATTTATATCACATTACGCATCTCACATGTTTTTGTTACTCAAAGAAAAATAAAATCTAAAAACCTTATACATATCCAAATGCATATCAGGCCTAAGGTATGTGAACTATTCCTTAGTAATCATGCAGTGAAAGTTATCCAACCTCTCACCTATATAGAATAAGGAATAAGTCTCTAGGATAGTGGGTGGTATGACCCCAAATCCCTCTCTATTGAGAGGGTTTAATAAATAGAAAACACAATTCATGATATATATAAAACTAAATATGAATAAAATATATTCAAAAAATTTTCAAAATAAAATATCTCAAAAGAAAACTATGATCAACGTATTAAAAAATACTATTTTATGATTCTTGAAACTTATTATTGATAATCCATAAGTAAAAATATCAGAAACTAAATTTTTTAACATTTTTAGGCATTTCATATTTTACGACTGATAATATTAATAATAGTAATAGAATATGTATGATACATAGGAGATAAATAGTCTACAAAGAAATAATATTATATGATATAACCTCGATTTTATCCTATGATTGAATAAATTAATAAGATCAGATCCATCCTAATGATACTATTACAATTTATGATAGAGCTGGTATTATATTTACTTCGTTATCCATTATTTCCTTAAAATCCCTGGGTAAAATCATATTTTATGATATCATATTTTATATTATATGGAATAAATGAAATCCTCGTGATTATTTAATATCATAGCTTTCAATATAATTTAGTCATACACTGTGACTAAAAAAATAGAAAAAATGTAACATATCTTATATTATGATACATCCAAAATGATTTACAATATTTATTTCACTGAAAATACAATATGTTCACATATTGATTCTTATGATAACCTAACATTGATACCATTTATGGGTATTAGGGGATCATTTTATGATTATAGGTAGAAAAAACCCTTATATAGACAAATATATCTGCAAAGATTCAACATACATAAAAAATGAATAATAGAACATGTCAAATTACCCTCAATATTCTTCTTTGATGTAGAATGTTTGATGATGATCATCGAATAAGAAATAAAATTCATCATACCTCTAAAGTGTGACCCTAGACTTGGATCATATATCATATCTTTAGGATTTCAAAATAGTAAAGGGGTGCTAGGGCATTTAATATTTCACAAATGGAGCTTTATGAAAAAGTGATCTTCGACGTACTTTGTATACAATGAGTAACAACAATAGGAAGAACCCGTCTCTTATTTAGGCATCATCTATTCTCTTAACTTAAATAATAACATTGACCATATTTTTTGTATTAGGTTCCTTCTCATGGAAACCATACATTACATATCATTAGAATTTTGTTCAATGAAAACAACAATAATGTTGTGTCATGTAAAAAATAATCCATATCATGGATTATAAGATAGAGAAACCATGTGGGAGGTTCCGACCAAATGCACACACTCATTTAAAAATCAAATTGTAAACCTTATCATGAAATAAGTTATTAGAATAAGAAGCATCCCATTATTCTATTCTAATATGTAAATATCTTAATACATGATATTCATATCATGCGTATTGTATGATATGATTCCAGGAAGTCATTAGATATGAATCGCCCATTTGAAGTAAATATTCATCACTTACCACATGCAATTTTAACATGAACTATATAATCTCATGTCAAATAACTATTCAATCAAGATCCCGGTCATTTTCAATCACTTTTTGTGTCACACAACTCAAAACCCCAACAAGTATCTATTTGAGTTTTTGATTTAAAAATAACCCTTTTCCATGATTCTAGCTTCCAGGAATAGAGGGAGATCATTTGGTGGGTGTGGAAATAAATTCATTTATTAATTTAGAGTTTCCCAAAACCATGACATAAGATCATTCATATTATGTTTACAATTAACTTACAGAATACTTGAATAATTGACTATATTTTCATAGGATACTTTCTTCAATGATGTTTTTGATCTTTGAAAAAAACTTTCATATTACTATCATTTCACAATAAATATTCAAGGGTAAAATCCCTCTAATGGGGATCCATATGTGGTGAAATGATTTATGAGAAAAAAACTGATTACCAAGATCTAGGTTGGTGAATTAATTTTATTGAATTTTTCATCTTGATCACTCCATGTTCCTTTAGTAAAGAAGGAGTTATTCTCATTTTTAAGAGGATGTGAGGATGAATTTGAGAGAGAGAGATAGTGGGGGGGGGGGTGATGAAGTCTATTGTTCAAAACGATTCCCTATTATTAGTTTTTGATTAATTCTATACAGTAGTCACAACCATATATTTATAGAGTTAGGGTTTAGATTATAATATTATTTTACTGTGCACCTGCCGTTAAATAATAATAATATTTTTTATCAAACCTTAGGCCATATAATAATAACATTATTATTATTATTATTTTATTGCACACAATAACATGCATTCATGAAAATATTATTTTACTATAATGTAAATTAAAATTCATCTCCTAATGCAATCCTATTCTTCTTGAACTCCCCACATTTATTGAATATCTGAATAAATATTTTATTCAATTAAATAGTTTTCTTATTCAAAATATCATGAATAATTATTTGTTAAACATTTTCAAAATAAAATAAATATTTTATTCACAGCCATATGAATAAATATTTAATATATATAAAATAAATCAAAAAATGTATTTTTTAATAAATAAATAATTATTTAATACCATTTGATTATTATTTATTAGAGAACGTTGAGTAAAATTAATCTTCAGTATAGGGAATAATATTTATTCCATCATTGAAATTAAAATATAATTTAATTGCGGTCATTAAAAATACTTCATGTGTGATCCTCTAGGATTCTCTCTCATTGGTATTAGGAGGGTATTCTTAATGTCTAATATTAATATCAATTTATGAGACATAGAACCCAATAGAAATAAAATAATGTGACATTGTGAAAAACCACATACGAATGCTCTCAGTGTAATATAATAAATTTTTCTCAATATATCATAAAAAATAATTCCCATCCATGTAATCAATCTATCTTCATGACACATATTTCTTTGAATATCTGAAATAAACATCGTTACACCATGAAAATTGAATTTATGTGATAGTTATTTTTAAATAAAAGAGATATTATATCAATATTCAAAATATGGATGGGAAAAATATTTCCTTAATTTATCCATTAATAACATGTCATTCATGATGCACCCAATGCAGCCTACTTCCCCCCACTATAAGGCATGATGGTTTTTGTTAGTAAATCTATGTGTGTGAGTCATTTCATGAATAAATGATAATATGAATGTCCAATTACCATTACATATTGTCATAGATATTAATATATGATGAACCAAGACAATCATAATTCTTACTTGTGGGTATGTTCTCATAATATCCCTTCATTGAGATTAAAAAACATGAACACAATGAGATGAATCCTCACCCTCTGATGAGCACTCTAACCTGATGATCTATATAATATGATCGTTAAAGAAGTATATTATCCAGTAGTAAAAATATTTAAAAATATATTTTCATGAAATCTCATGATTCTTATCATAACATGGAATTGTTATAAAATTTTCAATGTCACCTATTCTCTAGGACATTATCAAATCAATGTTATGTAGAACAATAATTAATTTTCAATAAGACATTTATATTAATATTCACACCTTTTAATATTCACGTAATCTAATGTAAAAATTAGAACGTTGAAGGGAATAAACTCTAACAAACTCCCACTTAATATAGATCCAAATGATAAAGATTGGTTAGTCCTCAAATTAAAAACATGCTTCTACTAAGTACAGCTACAACTACTAGGCCTACCACTTTCCCCTGACTAGGGTACATAAATCCACATATCTTTGTAGTGAATATTTTTTCTTGAACATTAATATGTTTATAAAATCCCTCATGTATACATATAACCATGTATCCACCACTTGTTCCCTGGTTAGAATCCAAACCTCCAGAATAAATCCATAGTCAAATCATATCATAAGATGACAAATCAATTTTTTGTATAACCCAAAACAAGAATATGACATTTTTAAACTACTTTTTATAGTACATCGAAAGATGCAATGTATTGATATGTTGTATATAAAAAAACCACTAGCTATAATTATTTTTTCTCGCACAATATTATATCCATATTGTTAATACTATATAAAATTGATCTAAATAAAGATAACTTTTTAATTCCCTTGATCACTAGTATTGACACTTATCTAGACACCTGGAACTCTTCCAGTTCTTCATTTCCAAGTAATTTTGGGTAGTTTTATCAATATGAATATTAAATTATGATGGATATTTTTTATATTAACCTATTTTTCTTTATGAATTTTTTATATCAAATTAAAATACATATCATGGAATCTGAGACGAATTCCTAGTACATAAGATTCAAAAATTATTTTAATCTCTATAATATCTTTCTATAGCAATGCATGTCCTACTAGAAGGATTATATTCCAAGAAAAATTTGACACTAAATTGTTCCAACTTCTATTTATTCAGTATAATGTTAATATATTTAATATGGATGGATTTTGAAAACTCATAGATTCATTTTATGTACCTTGTTCCCCAGAATATGGTTTCCACATTAATTAAAACATTGAGATATATCATTTTTAGTCATAACAAGAAGGTAATACTTAAAATTTGTTTTCCATATGTTATTCACATATCATTCTTAAAAAATAATAGCACTACCATTAACTAGTTTGAGACAGATATCACTCATTCATTTCCAAAAAAAATTCTATGATCACAATGAATGATTTAATCATAAATGGATTTATGTAATCTACATATATGAATTGTATTTATTGATTTCACAGAACCTTTTAGTTATTCCATATAGAAATATACCATAGAGTATCCTTTTAGTCATTTCATATAGACATATTCTGTAAGGATTACACTAAATGAGGCATCCATGACTATAAATAGCCAAAAAATATGATTATAGAAATATTCTTTGACAAGTATAATTTTAGAATGATTTTAAATATTATGAGATGTGAATTTGTTTTGTCAAAAACTAAACTATCAATAATATATAATTATATAATAGTACTCTTTTATACCATCCATATCCAGTTTCTCTTAAATAATCACCAAGAATATCAATTCATAGAATCATTCAAAATACATAATCCTGGGATATTGAAAAATGGAATCCATCACATGAATTTATACATACTTTTCAATTGTATCATATTAACATTATTTTATTTTTTTAGAAATATTTATTCTAAATGAATAATATATGTATCACCCACCATGGTGAAAAACAACCTATTTGGTTATGAATTTATACACAGTATGTTTTTCTGGAACTAATCCTCCCAATAATCTCAATGGAGAACAGTATACCTATTCCACCTCATGTTCTTTTCGAGCCTTTGACTATATAAGTTAAGTCATATCCCATAATCCTTAAATGTATTGTCTTAATATATGTAAATATAGTTGATTATAACTAGATTTTATCATTAATAGTGGTTGTAGGATCATTAAATCAAGTGAACCTTAGAGTTTTGATGTTTTTTGTAGCTAAGGCTATCTTTGAAAAAACGTTATTTAAAAAAATACATGTGTTAGTTTTATAATTTATTATTATTATATCACATTTTATATGATATCCATTTTAAAATATAGTTGTGATATGGGGTTTTTCACTTTAATTTAAAAAATATTTATTGAATGTAATAAAGGAATATTTACAATATATATAGGACTCATCATTGGTCTTCCTTTTACTACCATAATCTCATTGATGTATATAAGAAAATATGAGTTAATGATAAAATTTAATCTACATATATGATCAGTGATTTATTGAATATGATATTATCTGACTAGCTAACTCAATGATTCCCCAATCTTTACCAAGTTCACTCTTTTAATTCACTATGATTTTCAAAAATTTCCCATAGGAATATCATGAAGTTACCTTTATTATAAAATGTTTTCTATTTCCATGTTGAACTAAAAATAAAAATAATTGTGATGTATAATTATTTAAAAAGGATTATTTCCCTGAAACAAGAAAAATATTGTGTTTTTATATTAATTATATGAGATAAATTGAGACTAAAATGCTTTTATGGGTATAAATACACCATCTAATTTATATTTTATTTGATAAAAAATTATCTTGTCAAAATAAAGTCAGAGTCTTATATTTTATAGTCATCATTAACTGTAAGGGATTTTTTTGATTCAAGAGTAGATGAATAATTATTATTTTTATTTGAGAACCATAACATCATTTATTTGAAAATGAAATAATTTCTCTTTGTGTCCAGAAAGATGCTATGATAAATGTTTTTTAACACTTATTAAAAATGTGAATAAATCCAATATAAAAAAGAGAAATAGTGAGATTCTTTTGGATGATATTAGAATAAAAAATTCTTAGCACGTTTTGTGTTCACTTCATAACCTCTATATTCATGATCATTTCACCAATTTAAATAAATTTTGGTTGTAAGAATATTATATCTAATTTACAAGAAGTAAATAAAAACAAGATAAATATTCCTAAAGATCATGAAACTACTTTATTCTTTAATTAATTTCAATTTCTTTTCCATTTTCCATTCTTACAATATAAGAATAAAATATCCTCTTGTTCATTGTTCTTACTTTGAATATTTTCCCCACTAAATGACATCATAAGGTAAAATTTGGATTTATATTATCCATTAGATATTCATCCATAACATTCAAAATATTCACCATAAGGGGTGGAGAAATAAGTATAAACCAATCCTTATTAGCGTGGTTATGAATGGACAAACGTTTCTTTTGAGACTTATCCATTCCTTTTATTTGGGCTTGGAAAAATAGAGATAATATTGGTTTTAGGGATTATATGATAAGATTAATGGATAATTTATAATCCATATAGAATACCAACTTCAATAATTGATCAATATACCCTATCATTTTGATAGCATGATCTATAGCTAGAATGCCTTCTTCCAGTTTAGAGTAATATTGTAACAACCCATAATTTTATCAATAAAGTTTATTTTATTATGTCATAAAACACAAACATCACTTAGAGAAGCCAATAAAAAAATAAACCAATAGGAATTGCAAGTATTATAGTAGGACATAAAATAGAAAATAAGACAAAAAAGAAAAATTTGGATATGCACGATCCACTAGAGTGACCTCACTAACAACAAAATATATTAAAAAAATTATAATAAAATATTAATTTTGTATATGATTGTATATATAAAACGTTAATATAAAATAGAAATGAATTAAATAAGAGGTATATAAAGGAATTAAGGAACCAATATGACCTTTATAAACTATTTTATTAGAATAGTAATCTGACCATTAAAAATAGTAATCTCACCTACAAAAGTATGAAATGAAATTTACATTGCTTATAAATAATAAATTAAATATTTATATTATGGTTTAAGTTAATAATAGTTTTAAAAATAATAAATTATGTGTTCGTAATTTTTTAGAACATAATTATTTACTTATAATTTTATAAATAATATACTGATTTAAATGAAAACTTTTTTTGATAAAATAGATTCATAAGTTAATATTACATCGTATAATAATTATAAGACAATTTTATATGACATTAATTAGTTTTTCATATGATGATAAAATATATTATAATATTTAAATTAGTATTTTTCAAATCAATTATGTTATTATTAAAAAAAATAATTCTCTCATATTAAAAAAATATTCTCAGAAAATAGATTTCATTTTGGAAATATAAATGTCAAAAAATATTCATGGTTAATTTTTTGGATTTTTTTAAAATAGCTGAGTTTTTGGTGAATAGAAAAATATGGTAATTTATGGTATATAACATTATAAGACAAATACATGAATTTCTTAGTCATGTATGATGTAAGAATCCATTTTTTCTATCTATCCTAAACATTTTACTATATTTAGTCATAAGAATCCTTATTATTGATAGTATTGAGCCACAAATAATAAACTAATGAATGTAATAATAAAAAACACCCATCTCCCCCAATAAATATGACACCTTCTCCTTAATACTTATGAAAATTGTATATTTTCAATATTCTATAGAATACCATTAAAAATCCACCTCCCCATGTCAAATAGATTCTAGATTCAAAAAATACCAATTCTATATTCATTAAGGGGTACATCAAGGAGGTGATATTTAAGAGGTAACTTTCTTAAACAACCTCTTTTTATTTATTTTCGCCTTCTACATTCTCCACACCTCCTTCATACATCAAATAATTATAATTTTAGTATCATATAAATACAATAATTTTATGTTGGTAAGGGAATATCTTATGTCTACCCTATTTCTCATGTCCTTTATCAAAATAAATAAATTGTTTTTCCAAATTATGATGGTTTAACATCTACATGGATAATAAGTTTTCATTTTCCATTACCTCCTTTGAGTATGGAAATAAAAACATTATTTTGTATTAAAAAGACTTTAATTTTTATATTATAATTTTTTTCATATTATATAACTAATGAAAGACATAATAATAAATATTAAAACTAGTTTGTGATGGTCGATATACCACAAAAATAAACTAAACATTTATCATTAATGTTTTAGAAAATGAATCATACTCATACCATAGGAAAAAAATGATATATTGGACCATATAAACATTTATATTACAATTAATAGAAAATAATTTCTCTTCTATGAAATTATTCCAGATTTAAAATAACTTTAAGAATTATATACAAGTAAACAAACAATGAAACCATGAAAATGAATGCTCCCAGAATGATGAAATGGAAATTTATAAGATATCCAAATGGATATAAATGAACTCAATAAAATTATAATAAAACCAATACACATTGAATATAATATTAATTAATTAACTAATTAATATAATTTTATTATCATGTAAATTATGTGCATGTGAAGAATACATTCAGGCATTAGTTAAGGGATCTCTATGATCCTCCATTTTCCCTTTAGGTTATGATTTTTCTCCCTTTACCCCAACACATTCCTTCTTTTTTTTCATATATTATTATCTTAAATTATTTTTATATATTTCAAAAATGTGTCCATATCTCAAATAATCTTTATTTTATGGGTAAATACATGTTTTAAATGGTTCCAACTGTAATTCCTCCCAATAAGAAAACCCAAATGAAGGGTACTTACCAATTTCTTCCCCATTTACAAGAACACTCCATAAAATATTTTAATCAAACTATATTTATATAAAAACACCCATTTTATCTTGTAAACCTCTCAAATTTCATTTCATGTTTTTAAAAAAAATATTCCATTATCCAATTTAATGATTATTTATTCTTTTACATAAAGCCACACTTAGTTGGTACATTATCATGTTTTAAATTTAGTTTTTCATAATTCTTAGATATGTAATCTTATTTTTTCCTTTATGAACTATGAAGAATTATTTCATAATTTATTTCATGGATTCAATTATGATACACCCTTTGGTTTTCCCTATGACATGATTATGAAACCCATTTCCTTCTATGGGAAACCCTTATATTTATTCCATTAATTATGTGGAACACATATTCATGAATATTTTTTGATGGGTGTTCCTAGATAGAACTCCAATGTATTGGTTAATTTTTAGTCTCATGAAACATATTGTATAGAATTAGGAAGTTATCCTAATCCTTTATGGGACTTTATCCACCATATGATATAGTCTTGGCAGTTAGCCTTGACACATGTTTGTGTCATGCTATATATTTGTCTCACATTAAATATTTCCATAATCATGTGATTCCATGTTGTATATGTTATTCTTCCATATTATTATTCAAGATCCAGGCCATTTATGTTATCAATTTATACCTTTCTAACTCATGTACTATGCTTCATTCCCATGTTTATTACTTTACTAGGCCTTTTATCTCATCCATTTATTATGTATTCCATAGGTTATCCTATGAAATTATTAGAGATTAGAGGGAGATAATAGCTCATTATGGAGAATAATAATTTAATTTTATTTTAGTTTCGGTTTTTCTAATTATGTACCTAGTCTTCCAAAGAGAATATAATTTTTGATCCTTGTCCTGCATTTCAAGGTTATTTATTCTTAAAATCATATAAAAATACATGTAAAAATCTTGGTTAACTATAGTTGGTATCACGGAATTGTGTATTGGGGGTGTTAGGTCTAGAAAACACCATAAAGAACCCATGGGATAATATTTTCACTATGAAGAACATTTTTTGAAATTTAGGGAATCATAAATTAGGATATATATTTCATTTATAATTTATTCCCATAATGTTTATGGTTTCCTTTTTATATTATCATTATATAAATATAAAAGTAACACAATTGTATTTTTTTCACTTTGTTTACCTAATGGTTGGAAAAAGGGGAACCCGTGCTAATAACCAATGTTATATACAATTTGATGATTTCGCTAATGAAATTAAAAATCTTATGGGAAACAAGAGCTCAAAACATCATGACAGAACAAGATCAATTAGCTCAAGTTATGAATAATAACATGAATCTTTTGGAACACCAACAATATCATTTGAAATAGAATGTTGTGGTTGAATCGTTTATGAATAAAAGACCTCCTATATTTTAGTGTATGATATAATACCCTAATCATATAATAAAGTATTAAATCCATTGAGTAGATATTCTCTGTCCTTCAAACCTCAAAAGAGGAGAAAATACTTTTTTAGGTCTATCATTTTGATGGAGAAGCTGATTAGTGTTGTAGAATAATCTAAAAAACAAAGTATAAAGAGGAAATTGACTCAAGGTATTGATAAGAAATTAGAAAAATATTTTCTAATAAATATTTTCATTCAAATATTTTTTATAATATGGAGAGAGAGTTACTCAAACTGAAGCAGAAGAAATATGAGCCTATCAGGGCATATAAGGAAATCATTAAATGGATTGGTCGATACACCTCCAACTTTATCAGGAACACTGAAATGATGTTTTATTAATTGTTTAGTGGATTGAATATAATTTTATGAGAATCCTATAATATATAAGACTTTTAATGTGATGTGGAGTTTTTTTGTTGGGACCTTAGGAATTAAATAAATATTAGAGACTCTTAGTGGTGTTGTGGACTAGGAAATAAAAAGAGTTAAATGAAGTTTAATAAGGGAGGATGAGAAGATAAATCCATTAATGGAATGAAAACCCAAAATCCCACATGTCAAAAGTGTAAGAAGATGCATCTGAAGAACTATCTAAATGGAAACTTGTGACGATTTAAATGTTGTAGGGAGTGGACTCAGGAAAATTATTTTGAAAGGGATTTATAAAATCCCAGTAATTTGGAAGAAGAAAGAATGGTTTAGATCAAAACTCAACCTATTGTGTAGTGTTTCAACTGTAAACAACACGAATATTATGCAAGAAAAACCCCTTAGAAAAGTGTTGTTGAATAAAATCAATGAAAAAAACTTCCAAGGAAGTAAGGGAAGTAAAATACCATGACTACTACTGAGGTGGATTCAAAAAAAGATATGTCCATAGGTATACCGGTTTTTCATTCAATAATACAAAATTTACTATTTTATTAAGGTTCTACTCATTATTTCATTTATTTCATGTTTAGTATAACTATACAAACATCACCTCAAAATATGATGGCTGAGATATCTATGAGAATATTTAACGGGAAAATTATTGCATATAAACTATATAAATCCTATAATAATAATTTTTGAAGACTGATGCTCCTAGAAAATATTATGTTACTACCATTGGTCAAGTTTGATGCTATATTGGGAATGGTTTGGTTATCTTTATACAAAGAAAACATCAACTATCGGGAAATAGTGATCACTCTTCAGATCTCATGGCATCAAAAAATTCTGTTCAAGTGTAAGGAGAATTTTGAATCTCATTCATAATCATCATATCAATTTTGGGTATTATTTCCTTATTATAAATAATACCAAGCTCAAATTATTGATAAAAGGTGAGTATATTACATGAATACATTCCTATAATGAGGAATTAAACAGATATTTCCCATAAAGAATTTCTTTTTCTTCCTCCAGAATGAGAGGTTGAGTCCTTGATTGATCTTATACCTGGATCTATACCCATATCAAAGACTCCTTATATAATGGACACCATTGATCTGGGGTAACTAAAGAAGTAGTTACAAGTGAATCTGGACAAGGGTTTTATACAACTGAGTGCTTCACTATGGGGTTCACCCATCCTATTCATCAATAATATGGATGCATAAATGTTCCGATTAATTTATTATCATGAGATAAAAGAAATAATAATAAGTA
The DNA here is from genome assembly GCA_963277665.1 of Viscum album. Classification (NCBI taxonomy): domain Eukaryota; kingdom Viridiplantae; phylum Streptophyta; class Magnoliopsida; order Santalales; family Viscaceae; genus Viscum; species Viscum album. The sequence continues at coordinate 1,127,366,242 of OY728121.1, forward strand.
ACAAGTATACCCAACCATATATAGATTAATTGCTCGATCAACTAAGGGGGTACAATTATTTCTCTAAGATGGAACATCAGCCAGGATATTACCAACTAAACGCGAGGGAGGGAGATATTCCCAATACAAAATTTCGAATGAGTTATGGATACTATGATTTCATATTGATTATGTTTTTAATCACTAATACTTCATATGATTACTTTAATTAATGAATAGAGTCTTTAGATATTACCACAAAACATTGTTGCAGACTTTATAGATTATAATTTGATCACTCAATGACCAATAAGGAACATGAGGAGCATTTAAAAACTATTATAAATATATTATGAATGATAAAATACATGTAAATTATAGTAAATGTGAGTTTTGTATGGAGGAATTATTATTCTTGTGGCATGTTATCACAAAAAAAAGTGTATCTATGGACACTTCTAAAAAAAGGCAACCGAGGGGTGGTCCATAACAGTATTTGTAATAGAGATATGTAGTTTCCTTGGTCTATCTGGGTATTACTGATGATTTGTGAAAAACTTCTCATGATTCTGAACCCCACTAACCAAGCTAAACTGAAATGGATAAATGGTTTTTGAGACCATTTAATACGATTACTACATTATAGTGTCTAAAAAGAGGCTAATCACTATACATGTATACAGACTACCATCATATAGGGAACTCTTTATGGTACAAAAAAATGATTAAATGAAGGGAATAATCTAATTAATAACTTAAAATGAAAAATTGACAGCCTACACCTAAATTCATTTTATATTTCATGATAAATACTATCCTACACCTGATCTGGAGTTGGTGAATATGATCTTCACATTGAAAATCTGGAGACATATTCTCTTTGGGGAGAAGTGAGAGATATATACAAATCACAATATCCTATAATATATATTCACATATAATTATATTGATATTTTCCAGTGAATATAGTTATATCTCATCAAGGATTATGACTGCTCAATACACTTCCATCTAGGTAATGAGAATAAAGTGGTATATGCTCTATGTATAATGGACCCTTCAACTTTGTCAATGACGAGAATTGAGAAAGATCCAATATTATTAAAAATGAAATGAATGAACATGATAATCATAAAAGAAATTAAATCATCAGTACTTTTAATAATTATTTCTCAACTTTCCCATTTAGGGATTCAAAATAATGCTCATAGAAATAATATGGAAATTAAGATGAAGGTGGAAGCTATCAAATATTGTAAATCCTTAGAGTTCGGTTTTTATGAGTAATAATTTGTAAGATTTATCTCATGAATATTTGTACCATTAGATCCAATGATAATGAGGGATATTTTGAATGATGCACATAGCTCAACCATTTCTATTCACCCAGCAAACCCAAAGATGTATCGAGATATTCAAGATCACTATTGGAGGGAAATTATAAAGAATGGGACCATTGAATATGAATCAATGTTCCTAGTATGTCATAAAGTGATACATTAAAGGAAAATTTTAAAGGGGATGATGAAAACATTACCCATAAATACATAGAAATGGGAAAACATCACTATAAACATTATCACTAGACATCCAAAGACATCTAGAAGAAATAATGTTGTATGGGTCATTATGGATCCTTTTATAATGACTATTAATATTATTGTGATTTGAGAGGATTTATCACATAGAAAACATGCATAAATATACACTAGAGATGTGGTGAGGCTATATGGAGTACTATTATCTATTATATATAATCGTGATCTAAGATTTACCTCCATGATCTAGAAAAGTCTCTAACATTTTCTAAACACTGAGTTAAACATTAGTATGACTTATCAACCCCAAAATTATAGCCAATATTAGTGTATTATCCAGAAATTGGGATACATGTTGATAGAAAGCTTAATAGACATGAAAATAGAATGGGATCAACATATTCCATAGGTTAATTTCTCTTATAATAATAGTTTCCACTGAATATTCCAAATGGATCCATATGAATCCCATTATGGGAAATGATGTAGAACACCTTCATGATGAGATGAAGTAGGTCAAAAAAAGTTGTTAGGACTTGAAATGTTCGAAGAAGTTTTATAAAAGGAAAATACCATCCATAAACATATCAAGGTTTCCCAAATTCAATAGAGGAGATATGAAGATAATAATCAATGGGACATAGAGTTTGAGGTTGGTGGAAAATTATTCATCAACATTTATCTATGAAAGATGGTCATGAGATTTGGGATGAATGGAAAGCTATGTCTTAGGTACATCAGCCCCTTAGAGATTCTTGATTGTGTTAGAGTGTTGGCCTATAAACAAGAACATAGGCCAACCATGTCTCAAATATATGATTTATTCTATTTATCCTACTTGAGGATGTACATACCAGATCCATCACATGTACTAAATTGAAGGGTGGAGAGGCTAGAAAATGATATCTCTTACAAGGAGTAACTAGTGAAGATTTTGTACCGTATAGATAAGGTTCTACAGAACAAGAACACTCACTTGATTAAGGTCATATGAAGAGACCATATGCATGATGAGGAAACTTGGGAACTAGAGGAAGGGAAGAAGGAGAATTACCCTCAGCCATTTTCACCTTAGTATGAAAAATAAAATATCAAGGGAGAAATTTTAGTAGGGGAAGAATGCAATGACATAGAATTTTATGAATGGAATTTACTTTTTTATGTAATTAAACACATAAATAAAAAATAGAACCAAATAAAAATACCAATAATAATGATAACTATTACGGTAGGATAATAAATAGAAAACAAGACAATGAAAATGGAAAAAATGGGATCTGCTCGATACACTAGAATAATCACCCTCACAAATAATGAAAAGAAATAAATTAATATATTTATAATAATATATTCATTTCGAAAATGATAGTATATATATAATATTAAGATAAAATATTTGTGAACTAAATAATAGGTATTTATAGTAATTAAGGAAATTATATGTCTGTTATAAACCTGAGGATTGGAACTGTGATCTAACTAATAAGATATGCAATTTGGCTGTTAGAATAGTAAACTCACCGATAAATTTATATATTGAAATTGCAATATCTTATAAATAAAAATTGATGTATTTATATCATGGTATAAGTAAATAAATGATTTAAAAATTATAAATTATGTGTGGTTTTTTAAGAAGGTGGTGCCTTAGTCAAAGACCAAAGCATAAAAATTATTATTAAAAAATGGATTAAATGAGTCTAAAAGATGGGATTTTTTACAATATCTATCATAAACGGGAAGTAAATCAATAGGGAGGTCATCCAACCAGGTGGTCACATGGTTGAATCCCATATTTTCAGGACCATCCACCACCTTTTTTCACTTCACAGAAGGCATGAGTAATAATATAGTTGAATTACATGAGAGAATGAAGACAACCCATCCAACATATTGTTAGAGCCCACGCGAAGTGTGTCACACCATTCTAAATTGCTTGAACGCTGGTAGTCGAATAACTTTCAATAACAATATTTTTACAACCATGTTTCTTGGGAAAGGAGACAACATAGATCATGATCATCATTTTAGCCTCCAGAGGCAAGGAGATGCCAAAAGTTCCATAGAAACATCCAAGAAGCTTTCCAGAGTGGTTTCTAAAAATAGCGCCACAACCTGAGTGGCCCAGGACACATTTAGAATAACCTTAAACATTAACTATAATATAACATGGGAGAGGATATTACCAAAACACTTCAAAAGTTCATTTAGGATGAGGATAGATACCATTAACCCAAAGCTGTTGCAGAATCCCAAAGTCATTCACTGTGTTGTTGTAAAATCCCTTTTGAATCAAAGAAGCTTCCCGAATGGCCATTAGGATCTTCATCCAACCTGAATTTAGACTACCTAGGATGTTTTTATGAATAATAGCATTCATATTATACCATATCAGAGGAATAATTTCAGAAATAGTAGTTAATAAAATGCTCTTGATTTGCTGAGAGGATTCAATATCCACACATGATGATGTTGAGAGTTGATTGAGTCATTATGTAACCATCTTTACTCAAAAATATCAAGAACATAATTCCATAGAGCAATAAAATTATCACAAGAAATAAAAATATGCTTAATTTTTCACGATACTGGTTACAAAGGCAACATTTAGAGCAAAGATAGATCCTAAAAGACTGAAGAAAAGTGTCAGTGGGAACCCTCTTGTGAGAAATACTCCAAACCAGAGTGAATCTTGAAGGTTTTAACCATAATTTATCTACATTTTTAATCCAAATAAAATCATTTTCATAATTAATAAAGCCTTGTTTGTAAAAAATTTTTGATTCGAGAATTCCATTATGAGTAGGTTCCCAAATTAAAAAATCACCATTGTTGGAAAAAGGGTAGTTTCCAATGAAATAATTGAAATTTTTGGGAAAATAAATGATGTGAGATCTACAAAAAATCCTTAATAGTATAGTTAGTGTTATCTGGAAGTTGATTGAGGAAAATTGTAGAGAGGAAAGGAAGGACAATCTTTTTGTCATGCCATTAATTCAAAGAAGAGTCTCTGTACAACATCTAACTAGAGTTAGACATGATGTTGGAAAAAGGATTCTTAATGGATGTAAAAATGTAAGATATCATGTAATTAAAATTTCCCTTCATCTGTTTGTCAGGAAATATATTTTAAGGAATGAAATGGAGTCAGAGGTGTTATGATGAAGGCTCCAAGTGAGTCTGGATTGTAAGAAATCATTAAATTAATTGAGATTTTATATACTGAGACCACCCTTCTCCAAATATTTGAAACAAATAGACCAAGGAAAATTCACCTATTTTCTTTCAAGTGTGATTCTTCTCCAACAATATTTTTAATGGCTACATTTAATTTTCTTAGAAGACCAGCAGAGCATTTATAAATCATCAATGAGTCAACCATTTTAGATACAATCATAGATTTGACAAGACAAATCCCACCAGCCATAGAGAGGTATTTTCCATTCCATGATGAAAGTTGGTGGAGTATTTGGTCAATAGTTTTAGAAAAGTAACAAGATTTGTGTTTGCCCAAGAAAATGGGAACACCAAGGTAGGTAAAGGGAAGTGATCTTTCTTTAATACCTAAATTTTTAAAAATATTGAATTTCCTATTAGCTGGAAAGCTTTTCCCAAAAAAGGTAAAGGATTTGTTCCAACTAATGATTTGACCAGAAATCTCTTTATAGTGTGAGAGGGAACATTTGAGATTTTGGATATTCCATTTATCCCAGTGTAAAAAAAGGATGAAATTATTCACCTATAATAGGTGTGTGGGAACATTAAAATTCCTAGAAGCCTTAATCATCTTAATCATGTTTTTCTCGATAAGGTGAGTGATCAGTCTACCATAGTAATATTATAATATCAAGAAAATAATGGAAGAGGGAGGGTAACATTTTATGACACATTTTATGCGTTTAAAGTATCCCTTTGGAGATCAATTAACAAGGATGGATATATTGGATGATTTTAAAAGAGTTTTAATTCTACTGATATTAAAATCATTAATCCCAAATTTCCGAAGAGCCTTGAAAATAAAACTCCAATCCATGTTTTTGAAGGCCTTCATGATATCAAGATTAATAGAAATATTTTCACCCCTGTTAGTTCTATTTAACATGTTAGTACATTCAGAGGAAAGACAAACACAATCTTGAATGGAATGAACTTTAACGAACCTAAATTGGTTCCAATAAATTTTTTTATGGATAATATAAGAAAATCTATTTTAAATAAGTTTGGTGATGATTTTATAAAGTGTATTGATTAGTGAAATGGGTATGAATTGTTGAATTTGTGAGTCATTATCCACTTTGGGGATAGAGGAGAGAAACTGGGCGTTCAACACATGAGGGGGCATACCATTAGAAAATAAATTCCTAACTAATATAAAAATTTCAATTTGAATAACATCCGAAAAAAGTTTGATATAAGATATTATTGAAACCATCTGGTCCTAGAGCACTATTAGGATTTAAACTAATGACAGTGTGTCTGATCTCATGATGAAGAGAGATGCTAGTAAGAAAAGAGTTATCCCCATCATTGACCACAACCGGGATGAAATCAGGTACAAGGTAATTGTTGGTGGTATTATTTTTGAATATATTTAGAAAATAAGATAATACATGATTGTAAATACCATCCTCAGTATCAATGAGTATTTCCCCTTCTCTTTGGAAGGCAAGCAGTCTTTTATCTTTCCCGATTCTTTGAAGGGAGTTGTATAATTTAGTATTTCTGTCACCATCTATGATCCATTTGGTTTTGATTTTTTTTCATATTATCTTTAAAGGTGATCCATGAGACAATATTTTTAGTAATATTGATTTCATGTTGTGGATCAGTGAAAAAATTAGTGCCTGTAATGGTGCTTTGAAGTTGGTTAATTCCCTCTTCCAGATGAAGAACATTGTTATCAATTTGTTTGGATTTGGTACTGTACCAACATTTAAGGATATGTTTGAGATTATTTAATTTATTTGTACAAGAAAAATCATCATTTAGATGATTCATGTATGACCAATAATATTTAATAATGTTATAATAATATGGGAAGGAAGGCCAAATGTAGTTAAATCTAAAGAGAAGAATAGGCTTCTAGTGTTTGATAGAGATATGGAATAGTATAGGTTGGTGGTAAAAATTATGTTTTGTAAGGGTGATATAGAAATGATGTCCCATTTATCCTGGACTATATAATATTTGAAATCTCTGTCCAATTTTCTATCCACCACCCTGTTATAGTGTCTTCTGTAACATATATACTTGGCACCAATAAGGTTAATTTGAACAAGTTTGTTAGCCTCAATAGATGATTTAAACTCCCTTGTAGATATAGTGGAGTGAGTTGATCCCATTTTCTCACATGGGGAAAGGATAGTATTAAAGTCACCAACCAAAACCCAAGGGTTGTGAAAACTATTTTCTAAGTACAAAAGGTCATTCCAAAGATGTCTCATATCTTGGTATCTATTCTTAACATAGATAAAAGGACAATAAATATGAGGGTGATCAATAATAAAATCAAAAGTGAACTTAAACTCGAAAATATGGAAAATATTATCATTCTTAAGATTAGAGTGAGTAAAGATACAAAGGGTTTCAATAGAAGAATTGTTTTTTCAATAACCATAGAAGTTATATCCAGACAGAAAAAGATGAGAAAAATGAGAGGAGAAACAGATATTAGGTTCAGTAATTGAAAAAAATTTAGGATAATAAGTATTAATAAATATTATTAAGTCAATAAGAGTGTAAATGTTCACAATGAACTGACAATTCATAAACATAATATTCATTAGAACCTATTTTTGGGGTTGTAACCCCCATTCTCTTATTCCATAAACCCTTCCTCATAGAAGATCTTCTTGTGTTTTTTTGAGATTGGATATGACTTCTTACCTTTCTTACTCATAGTAGAAATAGAAGAAATGTTACTAGTATCTATATTATCATCATTATTTATAGGATCTTGCAATTTAGATTTTATGGGGGAATTCAATTTCATGTTATTTAAAATAGTAAAAGTGCTGTCAATATGAACAGTAGGATAGTTATTTCTTGGAAGAGAAAATTCTGAGATTGAAGTGAATTGGGTGAATTCATTGGAATCAATGTTATAAACCTGATGTCTGTCACTATATGAAGCTGAAATCAAGTTAATGGAGATGCACTTAACCTTAGTAGATGCATGAATAATGTCCTGTTAAGTAAGATCAATGGGATGAAGCTCCAAATCATCATAATATATATTGTTTTCATCATTATCGTGCAAAGAATAATGGGTGTTATGGTCCTCAAAAAGAGAAGTGTCACTTAAGACCCCATTAATTCCCCTCCCACATTAACTATGTGTAGTGGGAGACTAGTACACTAGTTACCAAAATCACTAGTATGGACAATAATTGCCTCAGTTTTTTCCTTACTATGGTCAGTAGGTGTGTATGAAGAGTCAAGGGACTGCATGGGAGAGTTAGTAGCATTCATGTGTGACTTAGTCAACAGAGGTTCTGGATCAAGTGGAGACTGTTTAATGTTCTCTAGAATAACAGTTTATAATTCATTAATAAAACAATGTTCTTTATCCGAATGATCATCATCTTTGACTAATTTTTCCCAATATTTCCCCACTTAATCCCCATTGAGATAAAAAGTCTTTGAATTTTTCACCCATTTCCATTTTTATTCTTGGAGGTATTGGGTTTCTCAAGGGTAGGTCCTTTGTCCTTTTGTTTTCTAATTTCAATCCATTCTGATTCAATTGGTTGGGTGACTTATTTCTTCACTACTCTAAAGTTTAAAATAGAATTCCCTATGATCTTACAAATTTCACAAAATGAGGGATTACACTAATATTCAATTCTAACTTCTATTCTATATTTATTATCATTGTAGGTGACACTCTGTGGCACCTTAGATTCTAAATTCACCTCTATAATAACTCTAGAAAAGTGGCCAAGCTCATCTTTCAATTTTATCTGATCAATCTTAAGGGGAATTTCTATGAAAGAGGATATGTCATTTAAAATATTTGGGTTCCAAAAATGCCAATCGAGACCATTAAATTAAACCCATATCTCATCCATAGTGTTTCTATGGGTGTGCAGATAGAAAGAAAAATCCAAATCGGAAATATGAAGTAGACTATGTTTGAGTTGAGTATTACCTATATTCTAGACTCGACCTAATTCATCCTAGTAGGTAAGTAGTATATGGAAATATCCCTTCCCTATAGGTATGAGCTTCCAGTTTAGAAAACCCCAACAATGAGAAATGTGATGTTTAAGATCAGAGTATGACCGGGGTTTATCATCTTTTATGTAAGAGATGCATCCCATAATTGAGAAATTACACATTTGAGCTCTTTGGGTGAAAATTATTTTCATAAAATGGATTCCATTTTTAAAATCTACTCATTAGAAAATGGTTAGGGTTAATTTTCAGTATTTTTCAAAAATACGTTTTTTTTGAATAGTGAAATTTGATAGTTTACACTATTGAACATTATAAGACAAATACATGAATGTTTAACTGATGGAAAATATTAACACCCATTGGTTCATGCAATCATAAACCATTTTTTGTGTTTATTAATAAAAAAAATTATTAATATTCTTGATCCAAAATAACACACTAATGAATATAGTAATAAAAAACTCCACTCTCCTTTACTTATAAATACCACACCTCAACACTCCTTTCTCGAATGCATTATCAGATTTGTATCTTCTAAATTTTTTACCCAATTTTATTTTAAATCCTATTCACCACATAAAAGATCTTATGGTCTCAAAAAATACATATTCCATATTTTTAAGGGGTCCATAAAGGAGGTTATATTCACATGGTATCTTTCTCGAACAACCCCATTTAATATATTTTATTCTTCATCATTCTCCCCACCTCCTTCATCCATCAAATAATAGTAACTCTTAGTGTAATTTATACAATATCATTTTATATTTATAATGTTTTATGTTCTATAAAACCATTTTTTCATCTCCTATTATTCAAATAAATGAAATCATTGTCCTAATTATGGAGGTTTACTATCGTAGAGGATAATGAGTTTGATTTTCCATTATCGCCTTCATAGATGGAAATAAAACCATTATTATGGTAAAAAATGATTTCATGGTTTTTATTATAACTTTTAATGTTCTATAATATATATATATACGTATTATATTAAATTAAAATGGAACCTATTCGAGATGATTGAAAAACTGCCAAATTAAACCCAAAATTTATGATTAATGTTTTATTAAATGAATAATCCACATACCATAAAAATGATATATAGGAAAATATAAAAATTTATATGTGAAATAATATCATATAATTTCACTTCTAGATAATTATTCCCATTTTAAAAGAACTTCCACAATTATATAAAAGTAAACCGACCATGAAACAATTAAAACGAACGCTCCCAAAACAAAAATATTTAAAATTTTTAACTCATAAAAATGGTAAGAAATGAAATTAATAAAATAATAATAAATAAAATAAATATATAATAGGATCTATGTTATTCAATTATTTAATCTAATTTTATTTTCTATTAAATTAATTTCCAGTGAATAATGAATTCCGACATTAGGCATGGGATCTCTTCGAACCTCTATTTTTCCATTTGGGTTACAATTTTTCTCACTTTACCCCAATTAATTAATTTATTATTCTTATATAATTCTCCTAAATTCTGTTTATATATTCCAAAAATTTGTATATTTCTCAATTAATCTTTCCTTGATAATGATATACATGTTTTAAAACGTTCCCTTCTCAACTCCTCCTGATAAGCAAACACAATTAAAGGGTACTTCTCTATTTCAAATCCCATTTCAAGTACTCTTCATAAAATATTTTAATAAAATTATATTTTTATAAAATAACACATTTTATCATGAAATACTATCTTATTTGATTTCTTTTTTTATAAAAACATTTATTCCTTTATCATCTTTAAATATATTTTAATAATTTCCCTAAAACCACACTGAAGTGGAACATTTGTAATGATACCTAACCACCCTCATTCGAGATTTCAATTGAGTTTTTAATCACTATTAATGACCTATTATTATTTTCCCTTTATAAATTTCCAATAATTATTAATTCCCATATTTCATGGAATCCATTATGATGTGCCCTTTGGGTTTTCCTAATGACATGATTACGAAACCCATTTCATTCCATGGGTAACCTTTTGTATATTCCTCATGTTTGTTACTTTATGTGTCTCACATTTTCATGGACATGTTATGATTAGTGTAACCAGATAGTTATACAATACATTGGGTAATATTTTGTCTCATGAGATTTCATTTATGGGATTAGGGAGTAAACACAATCCATTGTGGGGCTTTGTCCAAAATGTGATAAGATCATTGTAGTTAGACTTGAATCATGTTTATTTCTTGTTATATATTTCTACCACATTCTAATATTTCCATAATCATATTATTACATATTCTATATGATATTATTCCATATAAATATTCATGATCCATGAATTTTATGTTCTCTTGTTATAACTTTCCAACTCATTTATTATGCGTCATTCCAACTTTATAAACTTACTTTTCTTTTTAGCTCATCAATTTTGGTTATGTATTCTCCAGGGTATCCGATGTAGTTAATGAAACTCAAAGGGAGATAGGATCATATTATAGAGAATAATAAAAATATATTTTATTCTAGTTTTACTTTTTTAATTATTTTCCTAGTCTTCCAAAGTTACTAGAATTTTCAATCCTTGGTTCGAACTTCATTGTTAATAATGATTATAATCATTTTCAAATATTTTTAAAAGGATTTGGTCTTTATAGATATAAAGCATTGATAATATTATTTATTTATTTCCTCTCCTTCTATTACTCAAGATAATAGATATGTGCTATTATGGTGTAAACATCCTTACTTTATGTTATATCTTCAACTTTCAAGACATTATTGATAAATAATACAATTGAAATAGGAAACATCATAAACATATCTTAGGTAGGTATCCTTTTAACCTTCTCTTGGCTACTAGGGTTGAGGACTTGTAATAAAGGATTAAAATTCATTATTCATGAATTCTAATAATAATGCATCATATAAACAATTGTACCATATATGGAAACTTGTATTTATCAGGGCATACACTACGTTAAGGAAAAATAACACTATTTTGAGGTTTTAATTTCAATTTTATTGAATAATTAAAATAGATGATTGGTATATTATATGATTAAAAGTAATGTGAGAAATAATATTAATTAATTTTATTTATTCTCCCACTTTTTTATCAAGTCTTAATATCCCTCATTATTAACCTCAAAATATAAAGTTTTATGGACATTCTAGTGCCAAGGATCCATATCCCCCTTCAAATTACCCCAATTAGGGTTGGTAAAGATACATGAAGGTATTTAATAAAATAATGACATGGATTTCCTCAACCTCTGTCTCTAGGTTATATCAAGCCTAGATAGGCATACTTCTCCTGATGAATGATAGTTATGTAGACCCATAACATTCATAAGAAATGCATGTTAAAAGTTAGTGTCCCAATAGGGGTTGGAAAAATCCTCCATTCTAAGCATTTCATTCATAACGATGTAATAGAATTAAATTCTGATTTGATATTTTGTTTAGGTATTTAAATTTATTATTCCTAAAGTTTATCATAATTTATCCTTTATGCAACTTGTGAATATTATGTGGATTTTATGTAATTAATTAAACATATGGGAATATATTTATGCATAATTTTATTATTGAAATAACAAATATTAATTCATTTATTCATAAGGTCATATAATTTCATCCATAATTTATTTAATTCATATAAATAAATAAATAAACCAGTAAATAAACTGATTTTAAACTTATCTAATGGTTGATTTATTGTGAGAACATTAAAGAAACCAATGACATAGGGGAATAACTCATTGTGCTGGTCTTCGCTTTAGTCACAACATTCCACCTATGCAAATATGTATCACCATGGATGGAATCATTATGTTTACATCTGGAAATACCTCCATGTGACTTGGGATACTCTAGTAATTATGTGTATTTATAACTGATATGCATGTGAGGGAAACCAAAGGATTTTTTAAATGGAATTAAATAAATATCTTTGACTATTTAGGTCCTATATACTAAGGTAAGGAGGGATTACTTAGAGTCCATGAAATTTAATTTAATAATAATGATTTATAAACCCATGAAATAAACTAAATTAAATATAACCAACATAAGAATAAGTCTTGGTGAAGCTCATGAATGGTCCAACACATGTAATAGATACAAAAATGTGTAACCGGATAACAATAATTTATATTTTATATTCATTATTATGAAAAATTCACATGTATTAAATAATTAATTAATAACTTCAATTTTATCTTAATAACCATCTGAATTAACTTGTTGAAACCCATGATTAAAGGCATTTATGGAAAATTAATATCAGAACCAATAATCACATATTTTTACAAAAAATTAATTCTACCTTTATTAAATATTTAAAAACATTAATAAATTATCAAACACAAAATTAATGACAATAAATATTATAGGGTTTTATTTCGTCAATTCAACAATTTAATGTAATTTAATTCTTTCATTTATAAGGTGACTACACGACGTGTACTAACGATATACATGGTGTGACCTCAACTGTCGTGTACCATGGATAAAAACCCGGGGCTTCGGTGTGTACCTCATAAGGACTAAATGGAATGGAAAATCCTGATAAACACTATTTATCACACATGTAATTTGTTATATTGACCTTCCAAAAGACATATCATTTTATTCATATGTAGAATCACATAATGTGTATTTTTTCTTCATCTAGTTTATTACGATTTTTGTGTGTATTATTGAGACTCTAAATAGCTCGGTGTGTATTCCAAATATGGTAACTATTGAACATGTAGACTATAATATCTAGTTACACATATTGTTTGACATTATTACTCTAGGTTGTTGGTCTCAGGTGTTTTTTACCATGTTTATGACCACATGGGACATATGAATTTCACCACTAAACTGTGTTAACTACAAGATGTGTGTGCTAGAAACACATTGTGTAAATTATTAAGACATGTTCTTTGATTTCCAAGTCTACATGAAGAGTGAAATAAATTAAAAACATATAGTTACTATTTAAAATGTTGTGTATCACATGACACATCCATATACAGTGCACAAGGGTACACAATATGTACTTTGGATACATGTCGTGTAACCCTATCTTAGAGGCCAAAAATCATAGAATATTCCAATTGAATATCTGGTCATTATTAATATATTCATTTACCACTAAGAAAATGAAATCATTAACAATGAAAATTAAAATATGGATAAAATGATAATTAAAATAAGATTAAATAAATAATGATAGTGAAAAATAATATCTAACCTCTAATGCATATACAGAACAAAAAACAAATAATTTTTTTATTTGAAATGTTACCACTCTAAAACCACTTATAGGTTATGGGTGAAGAAAATGCGCCTTTAGTGGGTGTGAAATTAAAATTTATTTTAATTTAGAGTTGTCTGAAACCCCAATAGAGGACCCATCAAATTAAATTTATAATTAATATTTTTATGATGGGAATAAATGATTACCTCATCTTAGTATCTATTCATTGATGACATTTTTGGTCTTATTAAATCCCCTTCAGATTACCTCCATTTCACTGTATGGATTCAAGTATAGAATCCCTATAGATGTGATCCACATGTGCTCTATTTATCATTGAGAAACTCTATTTTATTTTCGGATACTAGTATGGAGAATCAATTGTCTTTAACTGTTATTATTAATCACTCCAATATCTGTCAATCTTGAATTAGTTCTTCTCATTCATGATAGTAATAGAGTAGGTATTCGAGAGGTAGGAGGAGAGAGAGATATTTACTACAAACTACTTTTTCTATTATCAATTTTCTTTTAATTCTATGTAATAGACATTACCAATAATTTATAGAACCAATGTTTAGATTAAAATATTATTTTATGAATTACCAAACATTAGATCACATTATAATATTTTAAAAACTAAAATCAATATAATAATACTAATAGTAATAATATTTTATGTTTTGTGACAAATTACATGATGGTAAAAAAATTATTTTACATCAGCATCTAAATTAATATTGATCATCAGACAAAATCTTGGTCCACTCGAACTCATCTTCATTTATTGAATACCAAAATACATATTTTATTCACATTAATAAATATTTTAGTGATAATCTTGAGAATAAATATTTATTAAATGTTAAATCAATATAATAATCATTTTATTCAAAACCCAGAGAATGAATATTTATTATATATTCACATAATAAAATAAATATTATTTAATAAATAAATATTTATTTATTTCATTAGGAATATTCTTGATTAAAAAAATTGAAAAATATTATTCAACAGTCTTGAGAATAATATTTATTCCATTAATTAAATTCAAATAAAATTTAATTCTGATTAAGAGAAAAACTTCATGTGTGACCCACTTGGATTGTTTCTTGTCTGGATTATATGGGTATGCCTAAAGTCCATGATTACAATATAGAAACTTGTCAAGAAACCCAAGAGAGGTGACTTAATTTAACAATGTTGGAAACCACATATGAACACTCACTATGTAATATAATCATTTTATATCAATATCTCAAAACAGGGGTTTCAAATTCTTGCCATCAACCTATATGCTTGATATATCATTCCTTGACTACCAGAAATAATCATCCTTACACAATGTACATGGGATTTATGTGACATTTATATTTTATTCAAAGGGAAGGAAATAAACTTTTATAAATATGGAATATTCAAATCCTTACATGAATTATAAATTAATAACAAGTCATTCATGATGAAACTAATGTAACTTACTTCCTTTTATCAATTGGCATGATATATTTTTTCAGTAAAAATATGTACATGAGTGTTGAAATGAAATAATGATAATAAAAAATTCTAAGGAAAATCATATAATCTCATAGATAATAATATATATTGACACCAAATCATGTAGAATTCCCACTGGTCGGTTTGTTCTCTTAATATCATATCTGAGAGATTAACTAGTGTGAAATTCATGATAAGAATCATCCTCTACTTATTATTACACATACTTGATGATCTAAATATTTTTCTAACATTCATTGTAAATTTTTAGACCATAGAACTATTTTAAATAATATCATTGCAACATTACTAGTTTCTCATCATATTGGGTAAGTTCTAGGATTTAATAAATGTGATAGATACTCTAATAAATAAACAAAACAATGTTATACTAAATAAAAATCAATATGTGATAAGATATGTATATTAATATTAATCCCGCTGAATATTCATGTAATCTAATGTAGAAAGTATTTTGTTTTATTAAACCAACTCTAACAGTAATTTTTTGTGTTTCATCATCTACAAGGTGATCCCTTTCTTATTTTTAGAAACCTAGATTCCCATTAACTCCCTAGGACATAGAGTGAAAATAATCTTTGGATTTAATTATCCTTGAATCAATAAGAATAGAGACACATCACACCAAAAAAATATTTTATTTTAAAATTGGATTTATGGATTAAATTCTTCATGAATATCTTCCAAAATATACTGCATGGTCCCCCCAATCATTCTTCATATTCCCTTACATCCTAAAATGTATGAATTTGGATTTGGGATCAAATAAATTACCTTAAATAATATCTCACCTCTATTTCTCCTGCTCTCAAATTTTCAATGAAATATAAAACCCCATACCCTCTACACCGAGTTCTTTTCTCATAGAATCATTGGTATCCATACCTTTATATTTTTTCATTACAGTAACCGTCATATCCAAAAAATCTATCAATAATGATAGAAGGATAAAACCCTAAAATAATTCAATAAAAATTACCCCAATGTACTTAAGAATCATTTTTGTCACGTTGAAGTCATTCCCATGATCCACCACAAACATTCCTTCCAATATTTTCATTTTAAACAATCTCTATATGAGAAACACTTTGTTCATTTGGCTTCTCATACATATTTGAATGTGTAGTAATGAACATAGTAGTGGTATACACCTCTTAGATAATGAATACCATGTTCCAAGACAACATATTCAAAATCACCTATAATTATTTCCCATCCATCCTTTCCCAATAATATTTTGACATCACTTATGGTTTGAAACCCTTCAACATAACCTCCAGATCTCTTTAAAACAGATGGTATTTAATATATATGTGCTAAAAATTGATTTTTACATCAAATTTATCATTGTTAAACATAACTAGTTCCAACACGATCCTTATAGAATTAATTAACTATTAATAAATTCAAAATATGTAATTGTTTTATAATTTCATAGAAAAAATATCCTAGAAGACCATGCATATAATGTTGATCAACACTATGTGGTGAAATAATGCTCAGGTTCCAACAACTAGAATCCATATATAAATGATTTGACATATATTATTGCTAATTAAACCTATAATACAGATTTTTCCCTCAAGAACCATCAAACAACACAATAGTGGTTTTGACCATGAAAAAAATGACACTCATTTTTAAAAAACCAATATATTAAACTAGGCACTATAATTCCCAAACCAAATTACCTCATACTCAAAAAAGAACTTGAAAATAAAAATGAAAATAGAGAAAAAATAAATAAATGAAGCAAAAACAACTTGAATAACATGATTGAGGAATTACCATACTTTATGGAAGGAGTGTTGAAACCATTGCATTCAAATAGGAAACATAGGTGTTACAACAAAACAAAATGTTATAAATATACATAGAAATAGAATTTCACTTGTTAATAGTTGATGTATTCTAAAATTGACCCAACATGCCAATTTATAAATGATATCATCTAGTTAGACCAATTGAAACACTATTCAATATTTTTAGTTAACCATCAATCGATCAAGATAGTTTTCCATAGCCCACTGATCATACCATCTCAACATGTATTATCTGTTGTACAATGTATGCTTTTGAACTCATACCAATGGTTCTTCCAGACTTCTAAAAATTTCTCTTCATCGACACTATTTCAGAAATTAGGTTCCACTATCCCTGCATCATCCAATTCGAAAACCGGATTTCTAGAAATTATCCTTGAAATAAATAATTAGCTGAAAAAGATACCTCTATATTCAATTATAAAAATAAATTATAGATTGGTACACTAATTGAAAAAATACCCAATGATCCTATAGATCAGATATGAAAATATGTATCATGGTGAATCCCATGATTAGTTTTCCTTCCAACATCAACATAGTAATTCATGAAATTAGGATATTTTTATTAATCTGGGTTAATTATAGGTGATTTTGGTATCCACTCCTAAATATTTGTGTTCATGCTTCCATAGCTTTTTCCCAGGTCAAAATATAAATACCACTTATGCTTTTTACATTCACATAATATAGTTTCAAATATATCAATTTACCATACACATCCCTTCTTACCAATCCTTAAACATTCTCTAGCCAGAAATATATGTCACAACATAATAAACCAAAATACTTAATGATTTTTGTGATGTTTTCCTTATAACATTAATTATGCACATTAAGATTACTTACCCAACATCCTGATGGGTTTCCTGACATTTTTGGAGATGTGTGTAATATAGTAGATACACACATCTATATTTATTTATGAGATATTATTAATTGTGGAAATAAAAGTTTCATTGAGAAGGAATTTTTAGCGGACCACATAATCTTTTTTATTTTATCTCTATATGTATTAATGATTTTAATAGCTTAATTTTTTAAAGTTTACACTCAACCAAATAAATATGGTGAAATCATATTAATATATAAATTATATCAGAACTTCTAATTTTGGTTACTAACCCAAAATATAATATTATAATATTCATTCATATATAGATACATAAAATACAATAGGTGCATATAACCCATTCATATAAAGGGTTAGAATCATACGAAACCAAAATCTACACAAGTGTAATTATAGTGTAATAGGTTCTTAACTAATCTCCCTTTTGAAAGATTCAAACTCTCTGTGTATGTGTAGACTGAACCAAAGTCTCACATCCCATATATCTATACTTGAGAGCGATCAAAAATCTTATACAATGAAAACACAAATTTTTTATAAAACACAACTAACCTCTTGTTTTAAACCTATAGTTGGAATACAAATCATAATCATTATTGAGAGAGTATAAATATTATGGAAGAATATTGCATAAAAAATTCAATATGCATAGTATGATAATGATATGAAACCATATAAAAACAATAAAAATTAGCCACATTCAATGAATAAATGAATTATAAATTCATAGTTATGATTGAGTAGTTATTTCGTGATGTTATCAAATATTAATTATTACTAATTACTATTTATAATAATGATTAATAACTCTAAAATCACTCCAAATTAGTACTAATTAACTGTTAATTATTTATAATTACTATTAAACAACCAAAATTAATCTAAAAAGGATTAATTTATTAGTCATTTATACTAGTTATTAATTTTTTTTACTAATTACAAAAAATTATGTTTAAAAATTACTAGTTATGATCTATTAATCCTAATCAAACCACATTATTATAAATAAATTATAAATTACCCTAATTTTTTTAATTACATATAATTACTCATAATAATGATTAATTTATATTTAATTTATTTTAATAACTATTAATTATTTTGGAATATTGATAAATAATATTAATTATTACTAATTAAGATTAGTTATATCTAATTAAATTTTTTTATTACTAAGTAATTTTTAATTACTTATAATTATTGATAATTTATTTTAATCACTAAATATGATGAATAATTAATTATTATTTTAAAAAATTATATTTAATAATAACTAATTACTATAAATTCTGATTAATTATTACAAATTAGAATTAGTTATATCTAATTGAGCATCGTTGTTAACAATTAATTACTAATTAAATCCAACTATTATCAAATAATTGTAATTAATCCTAATGATGATTAATTAATTGTCAGATAATCGTAATTACTACTAATTTTTAATAATTACTTTTAAATATTGTTAATTGTTAACAATCATGGTTAGTTATATCTAATTAAACCTCATTGTTAATAATTAATTAAAAATTATCCCTAATTGTTATTAAATGATTTAATTTACTCCAAATGATGATTAATTGTTTTTTAGTTTATGCTAATTATAGGTAATTATTACAAGTTACTATTAATAATAATTATTTTTTTCAATTATGATTAGTTATATCCAATTAAACCTCATTATTCCTCTTATAATTAGTAGTATCTCATTAAACATCATTATTTCTAATTACTCCTAATGATAATTAATTAATAATTAAGTTATGGTAATCGTTCATCCCTTGCACTAGGTTCCATAAAAACCACCATCCAGGGCCTCAATTGTGCCCCGTGCACTATTGCAAGTGATATTTAGTCTGTCTCCCTACCAAATCGCTTCTACAGCCTTCGCTTTGCCCAGTCAGCCTACTAATGCTACACCCCACCTGCATCCCACTAGTAACATTGTCCCACCGATGTCCATGGATTCAATCGTTTGTCTTTCCACCGATGAAAAATATATACTATGAGGCACTGTGATGGATCTAGGATCAAGTATACAACTACTACACCATCATCTATTTGTTGGTCTAACCGATCCATAGTGTGGAGATGAAGATTGCCAAAGCCCAAGCCTACCTGGCTATCCTATCATCAAAATCCACTTTCCCTTGTCCCACCACCACCTCTTGATTCTGCCACTCAAAAGGATTTTGAATGACCAGAGAATGACACAAACCCACCATCACAATCCATGAACTTTCTAATTCATCCATCCATCAACAACTAAGACTACAAGACCTTGTGTCTCATTATGCAGTCCTGTACATTTATTTAATTTTTAGTCAACTATATATATATACATGAATTTAAATATATTAAAACTTATTTATTAATATTTTAAAGTATAATTTCACATATTTTTGTAACAAACTGTCATTTCCTTAATATAATGTTATTATTTTATACATAATTACTCAAAATATATTTAATAGTAATTTTTGTTAAATTTAATCAATAAAATACATTTACCATTATATAAGAAATAAAATATTATCGACTTATGTTATTTTTAATATAATAAAATTACATAAGTATATATAAATATTTATAAGAAATTAATTTTCCAAATATTAAATTATTATATTTCATACATAATTACTCAAAATAATAATTATTTAAAATTAATAAGATTTAAAAAATCTTAATAAGTGTAAAAAAAGTTTGTTTAATAAAAAATGATATTATTTATATCTATATGTCCAATATTATATTGTGTATTTAAGTAATTTAAAATTTGATAATATATATATCGATATATATATATATTATATTCAAATAATGTTAATAATATTTTTTATAATGAATTATTATTAATTTAATTTTAATAAAATTTGTAGGCACATTCACTTTATTTATCTATGTCTAAAATATTATATTTTAAATTTATTTTAAAATAAATAAAAAAATTATACAATATGTACATATAAATATATACAGATTATATTATTAATAATTTAAATTATAAATGTATACTTTTTTAAACAATAAAACATCCCTAAATAAAAATTATATTATTGTATACATAAAATTCACATTATGAAATAAATACTTTTAATTTTTCTAAATCATTTAATATTAATTAAACATAAAATGTTAAAAAATTCATAAATAAATTAAATCATTCAAAGAACATTAGTTCATACATTCATATAATTATAATATTTAAAATAAATAAACCCCATAGAAAAAATAAATAAATAATTGTAAAACTAAAATTTTTAAGTAGAAATTTTACATTCTCAAAATATGAAAATTATAATAATAGTAGTTTAAAGTATTGTTTCACTATATAATATTATGTTGGAATAAAGGAAATAGTGGGTGCGGGGAAGGTGTAGGAGGCCTCCATTTATAATTTTTTAGTGGGAGGCATGAACCCCATTAATACCATTGGTGTATTCATTACAAAGAAAGAAAAAAACGAGTTTCATGCTTCTTGGTGAATGAGGGGAGCATGAACTGCATTCACACCTCCCTCAACCCATTCCTCAAAATACACATAACCCTTTACCATTTCATCAGAAAATAAAATCAATTATAAAAAAAACTCTCAAGTTTTTTAGAATTACATTAGAAAAATAAGGTTACGTGAATTAAAATAGAGAAGTGATCAATAATTAATGGAAAATGGGAATGTAAGATCATTAGTTGGATGTCATTTCCATTTGTAGAAACAAGATGAAAAATAAAACATTAATGAAGACACTATGACCAACATTTATGAATGGGTTCCTAGAAGTTTTCATACAACCACACATATAATTATATTTATTTTCTCAAATATTTGATAGCATTTTTTAAGGGAAACATAAATGAAATGTGTGTGTGTGTGTCTATATATATATGAACACTAATACAAACCCATATAATAATCAATGATCTTCCCAGTATAATTTTCCATCCACAATAGTGGGTTCCAGAACTGGAGTCTCATTATGCGATCCTATAGGTTTGATGGGTAAAAAAATTTCATGAAAAAACTCCTCTGTACCACCGGTAGATATAAACTTCCTAGAATATTATTATGAACCAAATTACCAACTATTAAGAATTGAACCCCCAACATCCAAGAATCCAGTGGAGAAAACTGCCATTGGGGCACCCTGAAGAAGGATTTTAAAAAACATTATATAATTTTATCTTTCAAATAATAGTACAAATATATCTTGGAATATATACATATATAAATTAAAATATTCTTATTTATCAATATTTATTTAAATATGTTAGTATAATCATGTATGGTTTCAGAATAAGTGATAGGTTTACCCCACTCTTTTTAAGACGCATATAGGGCCCAAGATCTGATACGCATTCTCTATTTGGGGCGGGGGATTATATGCATAAGATCATACATTGTATAAGGGGTTTATATTGATGAATTTTTTTATTTATATAATATTATGCAGACACATGTGTGCATGCTCTATCACACATACATATATGTGAATGTACACAAACATGATAATAAATCAATATTAATAGTATAAACAAGTGGTTAGGAAGATTAATTACAAGAAATAGGAGAAGAGTTCAAATCAATCCTTACTCAGATAAAATAAACAATCAATAGCATGGGTTGTGGTTAAGTGAAAAAATTATAGTTGTGGGAAAATTTCATGTTATGATATCAAGACGCTAGGTGATGTAAATGTAGATTATTAATGTAACACACTTCCTTGGGAAACTTATCAGTTCCCATACAAGAGACATCACATGAAATCATCTGTGCCTCCATATACATTTGAGGTTTTTTACTAGCAGTGAGACTATAAATCGATCAAAAAGGGAGACTATGCCCTCAAATCAGAGTCACAAAATAGTTAAAAAATAAATAAAACATATACAACTCATAGTCAAAGTACATATAAATAAAAAACAGAGTGTTATATAAAATTTCTCATGCATAAGCAAACATGTTCACATACTCTGATCACTTATTGGGTCAATCCAAAATAATAAATAAATCAAAACTAGACAGATTTGAATTGGCCTTACTGCCACCCCTGGGCATCACACACCCTATCTACACATACATTCAAGCTATGCCTAATCAATCCATGATATTCCCTATTCTGAACCTGAATGTAGATGGAAAATCTAAAATTTCAACGACGTAACCCTAGAATGTTACATAATTTTGATTTATGCATGTGGAATAAAATAAACATGAAACTGAAGAACCTTATTCATCTTGTACTTTCTAGGATACCCTGAATCATTGAGCATCAAGTAACTTTTTTTAACTAAGACAATATGACACCCGATCAACCCTTCATTAGAACATTGATAGAATCTACCTTGTAATCTCATCATGTCACTGCACTAATGATCATTTTATACCCAAAGAATTAGTGAAGGTTATCCCACAGAACATCAACCCATGACCCACTAAAATTATGCATATTCACACATTCATATCTCAACCCACTGCTTAATTACTCTATGCATGGTCAATTGATCGCATTATTTAACCCAAAAACTAAACACCCTGGTCAATCCTCAAACCATGATATCAAAAACAAATATGGATTAACCAAACCATCAACAAACTAAATTGGTCATTGCATGGACCAAAGGCATTCTTGATCACCACAGGTTGGTGTCAAGCACATGGGCATTGAGAGCTAACATTGGGAATGATTTAGCCACAAAGAACCTGAATATGGTTGATGAATAAATGGAATAAGTTGGTATTCCAAAAAGCATGAGGAAAAAATAAGGGTAAGATAATTAGGGAGAAAAGTTTCGATATATTGAAAATAATAGATGTTCCAAAAGTGAAAATGTTAAATTTGTGTGACCTGATCTCACCACCAGATTATCACACCCTACTAACAATTAATAACCCTATCATTTCCTTAGGTACATTATTTATAACAACATCTATCTACACCTAATGGGTAAAAAATAGACCCCAGTTTCCCAGAGTTGGTTCCTTATTTTATTACATTGGCATATAAACAATGAATTTGTATATTTAAGGAACAAATAGATTAATAGCTTTGGAAAACAAGATATATATATAATTTCAACATTAAAACGTGAAATGAAATACAACATATCATCTTCTATTGAATCAAACATTATATCCTTGATTATCCATAAATGTAATTCATGATACACTTCATCAAAACCTGGGGAAAATAAAACATGTGAAAGGGGTGAGCTCAGATGCTCAGTAAGGGTAAATAATACAATGGATGTAAATATAAGAATAATATCTATCCATAATGAATAACTAAAAATTCATTCCATTAAAAATATACCTGAGCATAATATGGTAGGGATTTTTTTAAAATGTTGATGCCGAAGCCTCATTTTTATTATTGAAACAAAGTAAAGACCTCTTAAATGGGTAGAGGGAGACCCATTACATAGCCCGAAGGCCTAGTGGGAATTTAACCCATTACATAGCTCGTAGGCCCAATTTTTTGGCACAAGGCACATTCTATGAATAGTACTACTACAGTACCCACCGGTGCTACAGTGCCCCTGCCACCGCTACAGTAGTGCTACAGTGCTTCTACAGTACCTGAACTCAATGGGTTTTGAACCCACATTTTCCATGTAGAATTATGGGGTGATTACCACTAAGCCAAACCCCAAATACATATGGTAGGAATAAAAACTTATTAAATAATTCAATAAAACATAACCATGTATATTATACTAGTAGAATAATCACATGGACTATCAACCTCTAGTTTCTTAAAGAGGGAATGCATAATGCATGATATTCTGAAATATACCATTAAGGCCTCAACCAAGAAATCTAAAATCGATTAAGGCCATGACCAAAACCATATCTTAAAATTAGAAAGACCCCATCTATGTCCATATCTATTTTTCATCATGAGACCTATCGATGCATCTAGGGGATATAGTGGGCCCCACCCATCACATAATATGTCTAATGGATTCCTCATATGAATGGGGTTAAACTTAAACAATATATACATTCATATTGAAACTAATATATTAAATGTAAATAACCTAACCTAGTCATAAACACTAACCATTCAAAGTAACATGGTCAATGGTTTGAAGATAGAATATCCATAGTCAAACTAATAATAAACTATTTCATACAATATGGTAGATGATATAAAAAAATATTAGTCCCAATTACCCATAGGACTTAATAAGTGTTTTGAAATAATAAAAATTACTCTTATAAAATCATTGAGAAATTATTGATATAAATACTCTTTTTCTTTGGAAAGAAGAGCTCATTTGGAAAAATATTTTTATAAATTCATAAGTTAAATAATATGTTTTTCTCAAAATAAAATGAGTAATTTTAGAAAAATAATTTTTTCTAAAAAAACATTATAGATTTCCCTTGAAAATAAGTAAGAATTTGATAAATTCCCTTGAATCCGGCTTGTATTTAGGGAAGAATTTTTGAAATATAATTTTAAAAAATGTATCTATCCATAAAATAATGATGGATTATGGTTGGTACACATATAAAAAACATTCCAAAAAATTTATGTTGAGTACATAATAATAAATAATAATTTTATTGGGATTAAGGGAGACAATGAGTAACCTGAATGAAAATGGAGGTTTGGGTAGAAAACCCTTACCTTATGTTTGAATATGTTTATATCTTGAACATAAGGTCCTAAGAAATGAAATTATAATTATTAATAACAGAATTAATAACCTGTTATACATTTATTTAATTTATTATAATTTTATTGAGATCATTTATGGTCATTTTTATGGGTTAATAAATTCAATATCATCATTTGTGAGTGCTCATTTCATTAGTTTTCATGATCTGTTTGTTTGTATGGATGTTAATCCCATCACACTCTAAATTTCTTACTAATCAAAACCATGTATATCTATTTTTAAAAATTCGAAACACTAAGGTGGAAAAATAATGTTTTCTGGCTAGGTTGTAACAAAGTGGGTTTTTTAGAGACTCAGTATTTCATAAATTCAATATTAAGTTTATTTGAAAATAATTAGGGTGTTACATTCTCCCCCTTACAAAAATTTAGTCCTCAAAATTCCAAAATGATACCTCATAAAATGATATGGATAGTTATTCATCATAAGATCCTCATGCTCCAGTGTTGCTTATTCAATTTTATTATTTTTTCAAAGTACCTTTACCAGTCATGTCGTTCGATTCCTTAACACATGTTCCTTAGTTTCTATAATCATGATTAGATATTCATAGTAAGATAACTCAGGTTCGAATACTATACCATCAGATGTGAGGACATTCATTGGTTCTGGCATGTAATTTCTCAACAATGAGACATGGAACACATTTTTTACTTTAAACAGGTTATGCATCATTTCCAAATGATAAGCCACAACTCTAATTCTCTCTAGAATTTCAAAATGTCCAATATATCTGGTGGTCAATTTCCCTTTCCTCCCAAATCTTATAACACAATTCCATGGAGATAATTTTAAGAAAACATGATCTCCCACATGAAATTCCAAATCATTTCATCAAATATCTGCATAACTCTTTTTCCTTCTTTCAGATGCTTTGATATGGGCTAGAATTGTCTTTATCATAATTGTTGTTTCTTCCAAAAGCTATGGACCCACAAGTTTCATTTCACCAACTTCATCCCAATATGTTAGTGTATGCCCTCTCTTTCTATACAATGCTTCATATGATGGAATTTTAATGCTATAATGGAAAATATTATTGTAATAAAACTCCATCCAAAGTAAATACTAATACCATATACCTTTAAAATCTAATATGAATGATCTATACATGTATTCTAAAGTTTGTATTGTCCTTTCTGATTTCCAGTCATTTTTTGGGTGATAAGCATTACTCAAACAAATCTTAGTATCCATAGAATTCTAAAGGACTTTCTATAATTTCGAGGTAAATTATGGATCATGATCAGACAAAACTGAGAGAGCTGCTCCATAAAGTATCAAAAATTAATTGATATAGAGTCATTAAAGGAGATCTAGTGGTAAATCCTCTATTATAGCGAGGAAATGTGAATATTTCATAATTCAATCAAAAATTACCCATATTGCATCATTCTTTCTTGGAGTTTTGGGTAATGCAGTTACAAAATCCACGGTGATGTCATCCCATTTCCATTTACAAATAGGTGGAGGTTGCATGACTCATCTAGGATGTTTTTGTTCAGCCTTAACTTATTGACAGACTAAACATCTTGATATATAATCTGCAATATCCCTCTTTATGTTGTGCCACAAGAAATGTTCCTTCAAATCTATATACATATTTGTGCTTCCAGGTTGTATAGAAAAATATGAACTATGGGAATCATCCAATAACTCCCATTTTAGTTCGGGTATAGAGGGAACACAAAGCCTCTTCTGAAACATCAAAATTCCATATTCATGTATGAATTTTGTAAACTTCCCATAATTCAAAGAATTAATTTTCCTTTTATGGTTATCCTTATTATGATGAGAAATTTTAATCCTTTATAATAATTATTTTTGGGCAACCAATTGAAAATGTAATGTTGTTTAACCTTATTTGATGATTCCCATATCCATCCTTGCCATATCCACATATATAGGATCCGTATTAATTATCATTTTTTAGAACTCCACGATCCTTCATACTAAATGCATCAGATACATTATTTTCCTTTCATGGGTGGTAGTATATGAATTTTTTTTAATCCTATAGCAGGTCGAGCCATCACCTTTTCCACATGTTGAGTTCTTTTGGTGAGAATATGTATTTCAAGATCTTGTGATCACTATATATCTCACATCATTCGCCATAAATAAAATGTCTCCATATCTTTAGAGAAAATATTACAGATGATAACTCAAGATCATGAGTTTGATAGTGAAGTTCATCAATTTTTAACTACCTTGAATCATAGGAAACAACTCTATCATTCTACACAAGAAGACGACCAATTTATTTCTTTGCCGGATCACTATTGACAAAAAAAATATCATTTTACGATTGTAGAGTTAGGATCAGATAATTAATTAATATCCTATTTAATTCTTTGAAACATTCCTCACATTATTTTTTCCATACAAACTTAACCACTTTAGGAGTACTCTTGGTTAACGGGTTCTTTATCCAGGTGATGTTCTGAACGAAATAATGACAATAACCTGCTAAACCAATAAAACTACAAACCTTGGTAATGTTTATTGGTGTGGTCTATTCCCGAATATCCTTTTTCATCACATGATAAACTGATATTCTATCCTTAGAGACAATATGGCAAAGTAAATAAACTTATTGATGCCAAAATTAACACTTTCTAAACTTCCCATATAATTCATATGTTCAAAGAGTCTTTAGAATAATACACAAGTGGTATTCATGATCTTTGTATCTTTTAGATTATATCATGATATAATTAATAAATACCACAAAAAATTAATCATGATATTCCCTAAAAACCTATTCATTAGACTCATGAAGATAGAGGGTGAATTAGCCATCCAAAAGGCATTACTGTAAACCCGGAATGCCCATACCAGGTTCGAAATGTTGTCTTTGGAATATCTTTCTTCCTCACACGTAATTGATGATATCCCAAATCAAGGTAAGTATTTGAAAAAAATTAGGCACCATGAATTTTATCAAATAAATCATTAATTCCAGGTAGGGGATACTTTTTCTGCATTGTTATAGAATTGATCTCCTTGTATTCAATGCACAACCTTGTAGATCCATATTTCTCTTTAAAAAAATAATAGTGGATAATCAGGGAGAAACAATAGGGAATATAAATTCTTTATCAATTAGTTCCTATAGTTTTTTCATCGGTTCTACTAATCCACAGTGGCTATTCTATGAGTATTCTTTAATGTAGGTCTTTAACATGGAATTAAATCAATTGAGAACGTAAATTCATGCTTTGGAGGATGTCCAGGTAAATCCTCTGTAAAAACAACAATATATTCTTGCAAAATAGGTACATATAAGATTTGAAAATTTCTTTCCTCCCTTATATATATTGCGTTCTCATCCTCCCCACGAATTGAATTTAGTAGAGCTATTGGGGGTGGATCTAGATGATAATCATATGGTGAAGTTTCTACCCTAAAATAAGGGGTTTCACATCATCCTAAAAAATTGTAACTTCCTTATTCTTGAAATTCATTTTCACATCATAAATTGAAATCCAATCCATGCTGAGAAAAATATCAATGTCAATAATTTTTATTGAATCATGTTCATATTCCATAATGGGGACTACCTAAGACATCTTTGTAGTAATGATACTTCTCTTAGGATTTTTGTCTGACAACTCCTTTATTAAATTAAATATGAAATATCTAATTTTTATGGAAAATGTGAATATATAAAATAATGAAATGATCTAGAATCAAATAAATAATTGGATAAGTTTGAGGAAAAAATTTAAGTACCTTACACAATATCATTAGGAACTTCAACCTCAGCAGTTATGACAACATAAGCTTGGCCTTACTCACATGTCCTTCTCTGAGGCCCATTTCCATGATGATTTGGAAAATCATTAGAATAGTTACCCATATCCCTACAATTATATAATTTTAAATTGATAGCTTATTTCTTTCCATTGAAAACACATGCATGATGACCTTTATTTCCACACTTATATCGCACTCTGTTTCATTTTATGTTGGAACAAGGGTGTTTCCTTCCACATGTATCACATGTTTGATAATTGACCTTCTTATTCTTACCTTTATCCATTATATCCTCCACCACCCTATTTTCTCTTATTTCCCCTTAATTACCTAAGACATATAGAATTATATCTCTCTATATATAGAATATGATACAATGGATTCGTACGATGAGAAAATTTTAGAGACTAGAAACCTTAAGAGGAATGGTTTTAAACCATAAAAGAATCAATAAATCATGCTACTTGGATTACGTATATAGTATGCATCATGCATTTATAATATTGTAAAGTTGGATTCATACATTAAAACATTTTCACACTCATTCTGTATGAGACTCAAGAATTTACTCTCCATATCTATTCATTGTTCACGTGGAAAATAATTTTCTAATTTTTTTTTGTTAAAATCCCACCATTACATTTCTTATATTTCTTCCTATTTATTTTTATTTTGAATTAATGACCAACACTGATCCAAAAATCTTGATAAATGATAAACTTCCATAAAAAACTTCTCTCTTTTATTATGTCTAAAAGCGAGAAACATCTTTTCTAAATAATATATCCACTGCTCTGCTATGAATAGTTTTGTAGTCCCATTGAATGATGGAGGTTGTTGTCTCATAAAAAGGCCTATCAATGCTCCTCCACATTTTGGATTAGGATGATCTATATGAGTAAGGTTATTGTCAAAATCTGTGTCAGTTTTCCAAGTATAGTTATACGTTTATCATCACCAATCATAACACTAGATCCAACATCATTATCTTCCATAGGAGGGAAATACCTACATGGGATACACACTTTAATTTGGCTTCCATTACATTAAATAAGATACATTTCTGATCAATGGCACACTAAATTAGGTTATGAATCATAATATATAATCTCAACATAGGAAAATACATATCATAAATTGATATCTTATCCATAGCTAATATCATAATCATGGTTTCATTGAGGAAAAATTTTCATTAAAATCTTTCATTATGGTTTGTAAATAAAATGTGATTTATCCTATGTATATCCCCTAGGAGTATCAAATGAGGTGTGTAATAAGGCATGTTTTCATGTACCGGATACCTAGGGTCATTCTTGAAACTCTTTGTCAGGTTTATTACTCCTAGGTACATTTGTACCAGGACCACATCCACTTGTAGTATCCAGACATGGATACATTTTCTAGAAATATCCACATAATCTATTGCTTACAAAAATTTGAAGAGTTCTTGTATGATTATCCTCAAATACTGTTTTTGGGTGTTCTTCCCTAATCTACATTTTCTAAATCGTGTTTTCCATGTTTTCTACTAAACTTCCTCTGATACCAACTGTAAAGACCCGACCCCCGTTTCCCAAAGCTAGTGCCTTATTTTATTACTTTGGTATGTAAATAAGGAATTCGTACCCTAATGAAATGAATAGTTTTGTATCTTTGGAAAACAATATATGTACATAAGTTCAACATTACTAATTTAAAGGAAATTCAACATATCAACTTAGTTTCAATCATACATAATCTCCTAGATTATCCTTGAAATTCATTCATAATATACATTTTTCACAACCTATGGAAAATAAAACAAGTGAAAGGGGTGAGCTCAGATGCTCAGTAAGGGTAAATAATCTAGTAGAAGTAAATATAATCATAAACTATAGGCATGATTAATAAATAAAAATGGATGCCTTTAAAAATATACTTGTTCATAATATAAAAGGAATAAAAAATGATTAAATAATTCCATAAAACATAACCATGGATATTATACTAGTCGAATAATGACATGATCTATAAATATATAGTTTCATAATGAGGGAATACGTAATTCTGGACATTCGGAAATTTAATGTCAAGGCCTCATCTTAGACATCTGAAAATTATTAAGTCCTTGGCCAAAACCATATCTAAAAATGGGAAAGGCCTCATCCATGTCCTTATCTGTTTCGTCGATTGAGACCTATTGATTCATCAAGAGGATATAGGGGGCCCCATCCATATCTTAATAATTTCAATGCATTACACATATGAATGAAGATAAACATAAACAATATATACATTCATATTGAATCTAACATATGAAATCTAAATAACATACCCCAAAACATAAACACTACCAATTTAGAGTAACATGGTGAATGGTTTAAAGATAGTACATCCACAGTCAAACAAATCATAAAAGATTTAATAAAACATGGTAGATGATATCATAAAATATTATTCCTAATTACACATAAAATTCAAAAAGTGTATTTAAATAGACAAAATTAACCTTATAAACCCATTGAGTAAGTCTTGAGATAAATACTCGTTTATATTGAAAATAGGAGTTATTTTGGAAATATATTTGTAAGAAACCAGAAGTGAAACAATATAGTTTTCTTATCATAAAATGAGTAATTTACGAAAAAAAATTGTTTCTAAAAATATATTATAGAGTGCCCATGAAAATAGGTAAGAATTAGAGAAACCCCCTTGAATCGAGCTTGTATTTCGGGAATAATTTTTGAAATATCCTTTTAAAACATGTACTTATCCATAAAAGAAAGAAGTATTCTTTTTGGTACACATATATAGAAAATTCACACATAATTTTTAATGATTATATAGGAATATATTATAATTTAATTAGGAATAAGAGATACAAAGAGTAAACTGAATGTAAATGGATGTTTGTGTAGAAAACCATTACTTTATTTCTGAATATGTTTCGTTCTTGTAATTATGGTCCTGGAATATGAAATTAGAGTTATCAATAACATAATTAACAACCTATTAAAAATTTATTTGATTTATTAAAATTTTATTAAGTTCATTTATGGTCATTTTTATGGGTTAGTATATTCAATATCATCATTTGTGAGTGCTCCATTCATTAGTTTTCATGATCGAATCGTTTTCATAGATGTTAATGTTAAATTAAAATTGAATTACTGAATTGATGTTGTATTTTATTAATTTTCATATAGATGGTTAAATTATCATATAATTTATTTGGTTACTTTGGGGGAGGATGAATCATTAGTTAAAATTTTAATGATAAACACTTGGATTAATTTGGTGGCATTTCGATGACAACGAACACATTTTATTTTATTAATTAATATAATGTGTAAAAAACATTCCAGAACATTAAATAGTATATATTATATATATTATGATCTGTTTCAACCATAAAAATGGGTTCATGATAATTATTTAAGATGGTAATATAAGTTGAATATCGATCCTCCTTGAATGTGATAAATTAACACATCTTAGATGGTGTTTTCATTCCTAGTATAAAAGGAGGGGAAAAGAGAGATGATGATGAATTATTCCACTATCATTAAAAAGTTATACTACATTTAAGGCAGTGGGGTTATCATAACATTTGCAGGAAATAATGTGAGGAAAGAAAAAGAAAAAAAGGAACACGAAAGAAAATAAATGAAATGAAAAGAGGAATTTACCTCTATAATTTATCGTCCATGAGAGCCTCTTTAGGGGAGAGGATTTGGTCTTTTGAAGAGACCATGGGTTTATAGAAGTGGGGAGGATCTTGGGAGAATATTTGAGTAGAATTTAGACAAGGAACACATCTTGAGAGGGGTGGAGAAAAGAGGGAGTGATGGGTGGCTTTTATAGTGGAGGAGAGGTGAGTTTTTCCATAATTTTAATCATTATTTTATTATTATTGCTCAAGACTATGAATAGTATTAATTATTGTGACCAAAAGAAGTAATAAGTGTGTGGGAGTTCCTACATATGGTCATTTACATCATCTATGACTCAAGTATGATTCCAAAATTCATTTATTTGGCATATTTTTTAAATTATAAAATTTTACTATTCACCAAAAATTGATGTATTTTGGAAAAATACCAAATATTCGCCATAACCAATTTTCAAACTAAAGAATTCAAAAATTTACTCAATTTTATCAAAATAAATTTCTAAAAAAGAGAAATCTAATTTTTTAAATAAAATCATTATTTACATGAAAAATAAATATTTTAAATTTAAAACTAATTTTATAATACATTAGAAAATTAACCAAGGTTTCATAAAATTATACTAAATTGAAAAGGAAAAAAATATTTATTGAAGAATAAATTTTCTAAAAAATAATTTTATTTTAAATAAATTTATTAATTTCACATTGTAATTAAATTTTTGTTCATCACAAAACACCAACACTTAATTATTAATTTTTAAAATATTCACTATCATTTATATGGTTTCTCGATTTTATTTATACTCACATTGGTGTGGTTACTATTCTAAACGATGTATTACTATTCATAAGGGTATGTTACTATTCACATGGATAAGTTACTATTCACAAAAAATGTAAGTTGATCCTATCATACTCTAAATATCTTACTGATCGCCATCTTGTATATCAGTTTTTCAAAATTTAAAATACAAAGGTAGAAAAATTATGTTTACAAGATTGGTTGTAACAAAGTGGTGTTTTTTAATGACTCACTGTTTCATGCATTCAATATTATGTTTATTAGAAAATCCTTAGGGTGTTACACAAAGGTGTATGACATGTTCAAGGAAAATATCCCATTAGGATCACACTATGTATATCATAATCATACTTTATAAAATATAACATTTATGCACAAAAAAATGAATCACAAAAAGAGATTCAGTTCGATATAAATCATATAGGAAACAACCTTTTAACAATAAAAAAATAATGATAAGAAATAGTTATCCAATTAATTTCACTACGTACACCAATAAATATTTTAAATGATAAACAACTAAGAAACAAATCTAATATATACAATTAATATCAGAAAAATAATGGTCCTCTTCAATTCATGGTGTTAGTATGCCACATAGTGTGCATATTAACCTTGAAAAATAGCCTTGGGCGTAAGAAGACACTCCTCAGAGTGAATCCTTATCACAACTTATGAAACCTGGTACACACATTACCCTAAAAAAATAGGTGTAGGGGGAAAGAGTTCAACACTGAGGATGTCTCCCTACTTCTACATTGATCACTTTTATATTAAAAAATGATTTCATTCAAGATAATATCATCTTGGAAACTAAGGTTTATTTTTATTATTTTTAAAAAAAGGATATATGTTTTTTTATTAATACTTTTGTAAAATATATTAATGTTCTTAAATGTGTTTGTTAATAAGTTTCTAGAGAAGTGAATATGTGAATGTAAGTAATCTGGGAAGTAGTATAACATTCAAAATCTGGTCAAGAGATGATTTGATGATCTTAATAATATAAAAAACACGAAAATATAAGGAGTTAGGATTTCAATAAAAGAAAGGATGTTGAAGTGTTCTAGATGCAGCGTTTTAGAAACATAAACATAAGATGGAAAAATAATAAGAAAGATGGAAGCATGATTTTTTTAAAAACTATATTTTGTGGATTGAATGATCTATCAAATGAACCATAAAATGATGATTTTGTTATATATTTTGAGTTTTTATTTCTAAATATTTGAGAAGGAAGGGGATTTTGTTTCCCTTACTATGTCTATCAGATGGAATAGAAGAGAGGAGTTAGATATTGAAAATCAGAAATAGTAACTATGTAGGTGAAATCAGACATGATACAATTGTTGAGTTTATATAAAGATAAGTTTTGGTCCATGGAATTAGATAAAAATAATCAGAGAAATAAATTTTCAAAAATATTGAAGTGTTGTGGTTATTGAGATCATGCGATTTTGAAAAATATGAAAGAAGTCTAGTAATCATAGGATGAGATGTTGATGTTGATTCATTGGATGGGAAGTTGATGCTGATTCATCAAATGAGTTGTTGATTTCAATCGAAAATACGATCTTTTTAAACAAATTTACCAGACATATAAAATATCTGAAATTTTTGTTGCTGATTTTAAATGATTTTATAAAATTCATAAGAAATGTAGTGACTCAAGAAATCAGATTAGAATTTACAACAAAAGATAAATAGGGAGATCTATTTTTTATCCAGGAATTGTTTTCTAGGAAAATAAGGATTTTTATCTATTAATGGTTCGACCAGAAAGAGATAGAGTAGGAAAATGAATTCATTATAAGTTTCAACAATGTCGTCAACCATTTTCAGCTGGCTTAGAGCAATGGCCAATGAAATTTTTTCAACATTTCTTGAGAAAGAATTTTATGTTTAGTGGGTAAATAAAATTTAATATAGTAATAATTATTTTAATTCTATGATGTTTTAATGATCTAGTGAAGTAAAATCCATCAAAAATGTTTTTTACAAAGTGCGAGATGATAAGAATCGATTTTACACTAGAACCTGGTTGGTTTGTTTGAGCATGTTTCAAGTGGGTCATGTGGACCTGGAAGATGAGGAGTTTTCTGTATAATAATTTTTAGACTGATGTTTCAAATGAATCATTGAAAATTTCTAAATTCTTACAATTTTATTTTTTCTATTCATGTGGTTTATTTATTTTTTAAAATATTGAAATTTGAGAGTATGTTAGATGATTTAAGAAGAATATAGTTTACTATTGAGTTTATGAGAATAGTCTATAAGAATTTGAATGAAACTAAAATGAAACAAAAATTTAATGTTATGAATATTTAGTGAGTTTTAAAAAGATATTTGTTTCCCACCCATAAAATTATTGTATAACCACTTAATAGTGGTGGAAAGTACATTTTAACTTTTCACTATTTAGAGAGACGAAAGTATAAAGTACAGAAATGTTTTATGTTGTAGTTGAGTTTTCCCAACTGATTTAATTTATAAGTTGAAGATTTTTTTGGATAGATATTTATAAGAATAATTTTGGGAATATGTATGTTTGAACTATTGGATAGAGAGAATCAGAATGAGTGGAATGAACTGAGTTTTGTTAGTACAAGTTTGAGTCATTTAGTTTTGTTAAATAGGCAGATCAGAATGTTTTCAAAAAGGCACAGGCTGAGAAAAGGTGAATCAGACTAGGGATATTATACTGATATAATTTAATGTAGGCCTTTAGACATAAGAACATATTAAAGTGTTTCCAAACATATTTATATAGTGTATAATGTTTCAAATTTCATTAACATTTGATGTGGTTTTTATTTTGTGAGAAAAAATTGTAATCTCATGGGAGTTAGTATAATATTTCCTTTTAGGAGATATAATTAATCCAATTTATGTTGGAATAATTTGTATTCCCATCTTCATAATAGTTTATTTCCACATACCCACAAGTGTGGCTATGATAAGGATGTATGTTCTCACACATGAGGTTGAACTTCGTACATTGTGCATTCCTAGTTTACATTTCTATTTGGGCTTTCACTCGAATTTCTTAAATATGATAAGGGAGGAACACTATAATGATACCATGGATATGTTTCCAAAAGTTGAAATTTGGAAAAATACAATCACTCTTTCAAACCCACCCCCATATCTCAGTGGTTCAACGATTATTTGGAACTTATTGTGGTATTAGAGAGAGGTTTCTATGTTGAATACTTATCATAGATAATCTAAATTCTTTCAATTGTATAAGAGTTCCAACTTTTAATAGAAAAAATTAATTTTTCTTGAAAAAAATTATTCTATATCATTAGTCACTTGGCCAAGAAATTGTTGATGTTATCACAATTCGGTTTCTAACCATCGAGAAATATGAAATTATGGCTTTTGTTGACAAGAGAAACATTGATTTTGCTGGATAATTTAGAAATTATATTGTTATGTCTCTACTAGAAAATGATTATATGAAGGTGATGGTTCTCAAGGAATCAAAGACTATATGGGATGATATTTAATGTTTTTTAAAACGAAATACTAAAGTTATGGACTTAGAGGCATAAATCTGGTGTAGAAAAAATGGAGAAGTAAGAATGAGAGATGAATAAGTATTTGATGAGTACTTCACCAGAGTAAATGAAGTTTTTTTTTCAGACTAGAGGTTCCATAGATGTCTTGGAAGATTCTATAAAAGTTAATAAACACATGAGAAAAATTCCAAACATTATTGATTCTAAATTATATTCATTAAAAGATAATGATGATTTATCTCTTGGCGAATTGCATAATTTTCTTATTTCCTATTAAATGATAAAATCTATAATATTCAAAAAAATATCAATTATGAAATTTATTTTGATGGAATAAGAAAGTTAAAAATTTAAGATGCAAAATATGTTGATCCTTGTGATTATGAGGATACGTTGGATGGAGATGTCATGACCCGTCCTCGGGGCCCGTGCCGTGACTACCCCAAGCCCGCCTTCCATAGGCCATGGGCTGGCGACTAGCATCAAGGCATAAATCCCAGTAAAAAGGGAAGACATTGCCTTTGTAAAGTAAATAAGCACCACAGAGTAAGCGAGCGGAAAAGTAAACACTATGTAAAAGCTGGTACAATAGTAAGTGCGGAAAATTAAAGGGGCCAGAAATACAAGCCCAAATGTAAAGTACAACTGAAAGGGGAAAAAAACAACTGAAAGAAAAAGCCACAGCGTCGAGCCGTCCTCTGGAAGCCCCACCTGAAGGGTGGGTACAGATAGCCTCCATAGCTCCTCGGTCCAGCCGTCTGCTCCGAGTACACCCCGCCCAGTGGTCCACCTCCAGGTATTGTCCTACTCCGCAAGCTTCCACCACGATCAGCGCTGTCCGTCGTCTGCAACCAACACAACGTAGTGCGGGCATAGCCTGTGCAGGGGTGAGTATAAGATACACAGTAGGGACCCCCGAGACCCCTGAAGGTCTCCCAGAATCCACAAAGGATAATCCACAAAGGAAAGATACAATCACGAAGTAACATCCGACACGGCTTAGGTATATGCCCATACATATACCTAAGTCATCAACACTCGCTCAGCTCCAACATCCGAGCTCAAGTACAACCCAGTCCACACAGGAAAGAAAAACGCAAATCCACACAGAATAGCACAACATAATCCACAAAGGAAAGAAAAACGTAAATCCATACAGGATAGCACAACACAATCCACTAAGGAAAGAAAAACAGGGTTTCAGCTCACACAGGTATACTTCTTCAAATGACGATAGAGATGATCACTGATCCATCTAAGTCATCGGACCCACAAAGGATCGATAGGCACTAACCCCCGCAATGACCCACAAAGGATCTGACCCACAAAAGATCAATAGGTAACTAACACCCTCAAAGACCCACACAGGATCAGGCCCACACAGGACCTGTAGGTGCTGGCCCACACAGGACCAGTGAGCACTGACCCACATAGGATCGGACCCACACAGGATCGGTAGCACTGACCCACAAAGGATCGCTGAGTGCTGCAGTCGTCGCCATCGAATCCACTGATGATCTCTGCACAGTCGTCGTCGTCACAGTAGCAGTCACAGCCAGCTCTAGGGTTCCCGCACACAGCAAGCTCGTTCCGGAGGGTCCGCTACACGAGCCGAGAGGCTGATACATCAACTGACACATAGTCCAGACTTGATGTATCCAAAAGTTCCGTATCGGCAACAGGAACTCAACGTCGCAGACGACGCGTCAATCGGACGCCCGGTCTGAGAGTTATTGGCTTTTTCGTCCCAGGGGCCCAGTTGGTTTTTATGGAAAAACCAACCCGACCATACTCCACCTGCATCCAAACCTCAGGTGGAGTATTCCAAAAGATCCGTCTAACTTAGCGGAAATCAACAAAGTCGACGGCACGTCAATCGGACGTCCGAAACTCAAGATATGATCGTTTCTGCTCCGAGGGCCCGGTTGGTTTCATGTACGAACCAACCGGGACAAACCCAAAGTATTCCGAAACCTTGAGTGTGATATACCGAAACGATCGTCTCGATCCAAGGATCGCATTGCCGCTAACTGAGCATCGTTCGGAGGCCCGAAACTCACGTTATGAGCAAATGACTGAAAAGGTCCGGAAACGGGGGGTCTGGGCCCGGACCGACCCGGTTGGGCGCAACCCGGCCCAGCGTGGGCGCGACCCAGCCCGGCGGGTCAGCCCGGCTCGGCTCTGCCGAGCGGCCGAGCGGATGAACCACGTGGCGCGCTGCCCCCGCAGGATGAGGTGCCGCGGCCCTGCGTGGGGCCGCGCTTGGTCAGCAGACGCGGCTTTGCCGCGTCTCGTGTGTCGCAGGACCCGCGCGGTCGCGGGTCTGGTTGGCCGCCGCCGCCACGGATTCAGCCGCGGCAGCTCCATCCGGCAGCGTGCCGGGGCGCCGCTGCCTCCGGCCGCCGCGCCGGCGACCTGCGCTGCCGGTGGATTCCGCGGGCCACCGGAGTTGCTCCGGTGGTCCGATTCCATTTCCGACTGCGCCGTAGCTCCTCCCGGGTCCCGTTCTTCACTACGGAATCAAAAAATCATCTTTGCGGCCCGCTTTGTCATCGTCCGCCGTTCCACACATCAACGAAGAACTGCGGAGGGTTGTCGGGCCGTGTTTGTTTGGCCCGCACCCTCCTCGTTAGGTGATAACAATCGGGAAATAATGATCAACACATGAAAACATAACAAGATACAATTTTAATAAATTAAAATTGCACTTTGATCCCGGGCTCATTATTTTAGAAGGAAACAACTACAGGAATAAAATATTAGTTTCAAATAAAATCCCTACCTCTCCGTAGTCGTCGAGCGAGCGTTCTTCGCGAAATTGATTGTCGCAGAAGAAGAGGATCGCCGCGTCGCGGAAGGGCGTCGCGTCGTCGTGGTACTGGGCGTCGCGTCGACGATCTCCGAGGGGTAAAGAAAACATACGGATTTAATTATAACAATTAAATCCTTATTGTTTCTATAAACCACAAAGAATTAAAAGGTCCGCAATCTCTTACCTCAACGGATGATTGAAGATTTGTCACGGATGAAGTAAAGTCGTAGAAGAACGTCGCGGGAGAAGAATCGTCGGCATCGCGGTACTTGGCGTCGCGTCGTCGATCTTCGAGGGCTCGACGTTCTTCGTCGCCCTTCGTTGGAGGCCGGCGTTCTTCGCGTTCTTCGCGTTCTTCGCGTTCTTCGCGTTCTTCGTGAAGGAGGATGAAGGACTTAAGGTTCCTGTCAAATCCTCTCAACGAACAAAACTCAAGAAGAAAAGTGTTGGTCTTATTTTATTATATGCCAAGAAACGAAAAACAACCTAAGTAACGACCCATTAATTCAAAGAATTAATTTCAACGAATAAACCACCCAATTAAATGGAGCATTTAATTGTTTAAGGAAATGCCCCAGTTGACTTTCATTTAATAGGGGTTTTCGCGGGTGCGTTACTTAGCGGAAAAGAAACGGTGGGGCTCGTGCGGGCCCCACCTCACAAATATCCTACCAAGAGGGTAGAATATTTTGGATTGCACCCTATCCGCATCAACTCATCTTAAGCAGCTTTAAGTGGCTTTTAAGTGGCTTTAAGTGAAATAAAAATAAAGTTGTCGCACCACTTTATTTTATTTCTTAACTTAACCCCACAAATTAAAAACCACACCCGAGAAAACGCAACTCCGGAAGATGCGTTTCTTAGAAAAAACTGACACTGCGATTCCATCGGTGCCCTCGGAATTTGATTCCGAGCACCGGTTCAAAAGTTAGAAAAACCCGCTCGTCCGTTCACTGAACGTACCCGTGCCAAACTTCGGAAAATGATTCCGGGCACACCGGGCCTCGGAATCAGGTACCGTCAGAAACTGCGTTCTTGTAAA
This sequence comes from Viscum album, assembly GCA_963277665.1. Taxonomy (NCBI): domain Eukaryota; kingdom Viridiplantae; phylum Streptophyta; class Magnoliopsida; order Santalales; family Viscaceae; genus Viscum; species Viscum album. The sequence continues at coordinate 1,127,407,651 of OY728121.1, forward strand.
ATTCCAAAAAAAATTAAGAAAGAAAAATTTCCTTGAAATTTATGGGTCTTTACATCACTCCCACCTCAGGGCTTTACGTCCCCGTAAAGATACATCATAAGCTAGGGAAACAAATGTGGGTACTGAGCACGCATCTGAGCCTCTCGCTCCCAAGTGCTCTCCTGGAGGTTCCCGTGCTGCCATCTGATGGACACTAGAGGAATCGATCGTCCACGTAGGACCCACTCCTGTCGATCCTCGATCTCCACCAGGACCTTCGCAAAAGTTGCCCCATCATCAACGTCTAGCACCCCATGGTCAATGATGTGCGTCGGGTCATGCACGTATCTCCTCAGCTGAGATACATGGAATACGTCGTGCACCCGGTGCAACTGAGGTGGTAGAGCCAGGCGATAAGCCACCTCGCCGATCCTGCTGAGGACCTGGAATGGTCCGATGAAGCATGGAGACAACTTGCTGCCTCGGCCAAATCTCTGTAATCCACGTCGAGGTGAGGCACGCAAGAAGACGTGGTCGCCATCCTCGAACTCTACTGGACTCCCCCTCCTATCAGCGTAAGACTTCTGCCAGCTCTGAGCTGTCCTCATCCGCTCCTGGATGACCTAGACCTTCTCTGTCGTGGCTCGGACCATCTCTGGTCCCACAAGTGCTGACTCCCCAGGGTCTGTCCAGCACAAAGGAGATCTGCAAGGTCTATCGTACAACGCCTCGTATGGTGCCATCCCAATGGTGGAGTGGTAGCTGTTGTTTTACTCAAACTCCACCAAGGGTAGGTGGTCCTCCCAACTGCGACCAAAGTCGAGGACACATGCGCGGAGCATGTCCTCGAGAGTCTTAATGGTCCTCTCCGTCTGACCATACATGTGAGGGTGAAAGGCGGTGCTCAGACGTAGCCGCGTCCCGAACGCCTCCTACATCCCCTTCCAAAGCCGGGAAGTAAAGCGTGCATCTCGATCGGAGATGATAGATGATGGCACACCGTGAAGCCGTACAATCTCCTAAATGCATAGACACTCCAATCTCTCCACTGAGCCCTGCTCTCTGATGTGTAAGAAGTGAGACTACTTGGTGAGTCAGTCAACAATCACCCAGATGGATTCGTGACCTCTGGAAGTGCGTGGAAGTTCAGTCACGAAGTCTATAGATATTCCGTCCCACTTCCACGCCGGGACCTCCAAGGGCTATACCAAGCCTGCTGGTACCTGGTGCTCTACCTTTACCTGCTGGTAGGTGAGGCATCGAGAAACGAACTCTGCCACAACCTTCTTTATGCCTGGCCACCAGTGCTGTCGTCTAAGATCCTGGTACATCTTCGCCACTCCAGGATGTACCGCTAGGGGAGAAGTGTGAGACTCTCTCAACACTTCCTCCCGTGAAGCAACTGGTACCATGGTATGTCCTCTGAAAAGGATGTCATTCTCTACTCCAAAGGAGAAACCATCAGGTTCCTATCCTGAGGATATCTGTGCACGCTGCGTCTCACAGTCAGCGTCCCCACGCTATGCCTCTATGACCCACTGTAGTAGTGGAGGAGTGACTGTGAGAGACTGAAGGAAGGCTGCTCCATCTCTATCCATGAAGGATATCTGTAAAGCGGCTAGCTGCTTTGTCTCCTCCTCAAGTAGCTGAATGCCCGTCCTCCTGCTGAGAGCATCGGCTACCACGTTCCCCTTCCCATGAGTATATACTTTCTCAAAGTCATATTCCTGGAGGAACTCGAGCCATCGCCGATGTCTCAGGTTCAGGTCCTTCTGCGAGAAGATGTACTTGAGACCCTGGTGGTCAGAAAAGACTGTAAAGCGCTCGCCCATCAGATAGTGTCACCATGTCTTCAGAGCGAAGACCACTGCTGCTAACTCCAGGTCATGGGTAGCATAGTTCTGCTCATGCGGCCTCAACTGACGTGATCCATATGCGATCACTTCCCGCTCCTGCATCAGGACACATCCGAGTCCGATCCCTGATGCACCGCAGTAGACTACGTACCCTACTCCCTCCTCAGGCAACCTCAAGATGGGTGCACTGGTCAATCTTTGTCTCAGCTCTTGGAAGCTCTGCTAACATCTTTCAGACCACACAAAGGGTTTCCCCTTCTTCGTCAAAGCTGAGAGTGGTGCCTCAACTCTGGAGAAGTCTGGCACGAATCTCTGGTAGTATCCACCTAGTCCCAAGAAACTCCGCACCTCCGTCACACTCCTAGGTGGCTTCCAAGCTAGCACTGCCTCGATCTTCGCAGGATCCACTAAAATTCCCGCCTCAGAGATGACGTGTCCTTAGAAGTGGACCTCACGTATCCAGAACTGACACTTCGAGAGCTTTCCATAAAGCTGGTGCTCTCAGAGTGTGTCCAGTACATCACGCAAGTGGTAGGCGTGTTCCTCCTCAGTCGTCGAGTATATCAAAATTTCGTCGATGAAGACCACAACAAATAGATTGAGGTAGGGCTGGAAGAACCTGTTCATGAGGCCCATGAACACTGCTGGAGTATTGGTTACACCGAATGGCATAACCAAGAACTCATAGTGGCCATACCGACATCTGAAGGCCGTCTTCTGCACATCCTCGTCTCGAACTCTGAGCTGATGATAGCCTGACCTGAGGTCTATCTTTGAGAACCACCGTGCTCCCTTGAGCTGATCGAAGAGGTCATCAATCCTCGGTAGTGGATACTTGTTCCTCACCGTCACCTGGTTCAGGCGACGATAGTCAACACACAGTCGCAAGCTCCCATCCGCCTTCTTGGCGAACAATATCGGGGAAGCCCAGGGTGAAACGCTGGGTCGGATGAATCCCTTTCCCTGCAAGTTCTCCAACTGTACCCGTAGCTCTCGAAGCTCAGTGGGGGCCATCCGATACGCTGGAGTCGATATCGGGGTTGTCCTGGGGTACAGGTCAATATAAAAGTCTACCTCCCTGCGAGGAGGTAGCCCTGGAACATCGTCGGGAAAGACGTCCGCGTACTGATCCACCACTGTAGGAAAACTAGGACTCCGCACGTCAACTGATCCTAGGATGAGGCTAGCCAAATGATGAGTGATGGGCTATCCTCTCCTCTGCAGAAGTCCATCCTGTGCTGCGAAGGCTCCCTTCTCGTCGGTGAAGGTGAACCTGCTCCCGTCGGTGCGTACACATCGCACCTTGCGCCTAATATAGTCAATCTGTGCATGGACTGTAGATAACCAATCCATGCCCAAGATGATGTCGTAAGGCCTCGACGCTGCTACAAGAAGATCCCAGCCGAAGATCTCGCCTCCTAGAGTAAGCTCACACTGCCGGCACCAGTGCGTAATCGTCGAGTCTGCTCCTGTAGGAGTCTATAGCCGTAAGGATCGAGCCAACGACTCTGTCAGAATCTCCGAGCTCCGAACAAGGGCAGCGGCTATGAAAGTGTGAATCGCTTCTATGTCAATAAGAACTACAGAAAGGGTGGAATAGACACAGATAGTACCTCGAATCATCTCGGGCGCGCCGTGGTCGTAGGCCTCCGCTGCCTGGAGCTGTGCCTGTCTCTGCCCGCCAGCTCCCTGTAGCCGGGGTGGACCTCGTGGTGGTGGTGGTAGAGCCTCAAAGCATCGACCACCACCTACTGCTCGGCCAGCTCCTCTTCCTCATCCACCTCCTCCCTACGGACCACCACGGTCGACCCTCTACCTTTTCCTGGGTGGCCCCTCAACCATCTTCTGCTCCTCGACACGGTGGGTCGGGCAGTCATGAGCCATGTGACCCTATCCGCCGCATGTGTAGAACTGCCTGCCTCTCGAAAGACTGGCTCCATGATGCATGCCCCGCACTGTTGAGCCAGTGTCCTAAGGTCATCTGCGTGAGGGTCTGGTCTGCCTAGACCCCTGAGTCATCCGTCGGTTGCCTGTTGCGGAAGACTCTGCTACCTGCCGCCCTACGGTAGGTCTCGCTGCTGATGAAGGATCAACAAGGAAGCTCTCGATCAAAAGATCTCGCTCCAGTACTCTTGCCTGAGTCGGAATGCTGAGGGAGATCAGCAATTCCCTGATCTTGTATCTCAATCCCTGCTCAAAGGTCCGGGCCCGGAAGAATGGGTCCCATACCATGTCGGTCGAGTAGCGCCAGAGATCGGTAAATCTCGCCGAGTACTGGGTGATCTTCAAGCTGCCCTGCTGCAGCTGAAGAAGCTCCTGGATGCGAACTGCACTGAGGGTGGCCGGGACGAACTCTGAGCGGAAGAGTCCCTCAAAGTATTTCCAGAGGAGAGATGCCTCATCGTGCACTTGGAGCATCAAGCTCCACCATCGGCCCACTGTTGCGTGCAGTAGGCTCGCAGCGAGGATCACCATGAGGTCTGCTGGTGTCCTCACTAGCCTAAAAACTCGTACCACTGCCTCCAGCCAGTCCTCGGCTGCCTGGGGGTCCGTCTCCCTGCAGAACCTGGGCGGTCGCTGGCGCTGGAACTCATGCAGTGCACTGAGGTGATGTGCATCGTCAGCGGCTGGTGCTGGAAGCATCGGTGGCTCGGCGGGTAAAGGTACCGCCGGGGCCTCAGCTGTCAAAGGGCCCTCCCCCGAGGCCACATCGCTCGGCGGGCTGTCATCACGTACGACTCTCGGAACCCTAGCTGGCTGTCGTTGTGGGGCCATCCTGAAAAGGAAATAGGTGCGCCACGGTCAGAACAATATACCTGGTGAGTTGATACAAGTACTCACAATGAAAACTTGAAACACACATGCAATCAATGTTTTCGTGCATTAAGTCGGAAATCAGAAGTCAGGGTCCTGGTGTACGGATACGTCGGCCACCGCACCAACACTGGACTCCCTGGACTGATAACCACACCCAATACACTAAACACTATTGCTTCACATAGAATAAAGATCAGAGTCTGGGGTAGAACCGAACTCCTCTGATACCAATTTGTTACGACCCGTCCTCGGGGCCCGTGCCGTGACTACCCCAAGCCCGCCTTCCATAGGCCAGGGGCTGGCGACTAGCACCAATGTGTAAATCCCGGTAAAAAGGGAAGGCATTGACTTTATAAAGTAAAAAAGAACCACAGAGTAAGCAAGAAGAAAATTAAACACTAAGTAAAAGCTGGTACAATAGTAAGTGCGGAAAAGTAAAGGGGGCCGGAAATACAAGCCCAATTGTAAAGTACAACTGAAAGGGGAAAAACAACAACTGAAAGAAAAAGTTGAAGCGTCGAGCCGTCCTCTGGAAGCCCCACATGAAGGGTGGGTACATATAACCTCCACAGCTCCTCGGTCCAGCCGTACGCTCCGAGTACACCCCGCCCAGTGGTCCACATCCAGGTACCGTCCTGCTCCGCAAGCTTCCACCACGATCAGCACTGTCCGTCGTCTGCAACCAGCACAATGTAGTGTGGGCATAGCCCGTGCAGGGGTGAGTATAAGCTACTTAGTAGGGACCCCGAGACCCTCGAAGGTCTCCCAGAATCCACAAAGGATAATACACAAAGGAAAAATACAATCACGAAGTAACATCCGACACGGCTTAGGTATATGCCCATACATATACCTAAGTCATTAACTCTCACTCAGCTCCAACATCCGAGCTCAAGTACAACCCAGTCCACATAGGAAAGAAAAACATAAATCCACACAGGATAGCACAACACACTCCATAAAGGAAAGAAAAACGTAAATCCACACAGGATAGCACAACACAATCCACAAAGGAAAGCAAAACAGGGTTTCAGCTCACACAGGTATACTTCTTCAAATGATGATAGAGATGATCACTAATCCATCTAAGTCGTCGGACCCACAAAGGACCGATAGGTACTAACCCCTACAATGACCCAAAAATCATCTGACCCATAAAGGATCGATAGGTAACTAACCCCCGTAAAGACCCACACAGGATCGGGCCCACATAGGACTTGTAGGCGCTGGCCCACACAGGACCGCTGAGCGCTGACCCACACAGGATCGGACCCACACAGGATCGGTAGCACTGACCCACAAAGGATCGCTGAGTGCTGTAGTCGTCGCCGTCGAATCCACTGAGGATCTTTGCACAGTCATTGTCGTCACAGTAGCAGTCGCAGCCAGCTCTAGGGTTCCCGCACACAGCAAGCTCGTTCGGGAGGGTCCGCTCCACGAGCCGAGAGGCTGATACATCAACTGACACATAGTCCAGAGTTGATGTATCCAGAAGTTCTTTATCGGCAATAGGAACTCAACGTCACAGACGGCACGTCAATCGGACGCCCGGTCTGAGAGTTATTGGCTTTTTCGTCCTAGGGGCCTGGTTGGTTTTTATGAAAAAACCAACCCGACCGTACTCAACCTGTGTCCAAACCTCGGGCGGAGTATGCCAAAAGATCTGTCTCACTATCAACAAAGTTGACGGCACGCCAATCGGACGTCCTAAGCTCAAGATATGAGCGTTTCCGCTCCGAGGGCCCGGTTGGTTTCGTGTACGAACCGACCCGGCCGAACCCAAAGTATTCATAAACCTTGAGTGTGATATACCGAAACGACCGTCTCGATCCAAGAATCGCATTTCCGCTGACGGCGCGTCAATCGGAGGCCCGTAGCTCATGTTATGAGCAAAAGACAAAAAAGGTCCGGAAACGGGGGGTCTGGGCCCGGACCGACCCGGGTCCGACCCGGTTGGGCGCAACCCGGCCCGACCCGTCCTGGGCGTGACCTGGCTCGGCTCGGCCGAGCGGCCGAGCGGAGGAACCATGGGGCACGCTTCCCCCGTGGGATGAGGTGCCGCGACCCTATGTGGGGCCGTGCTTGGTCAGTGGAAGCGGCTTTGCCGCGTCCCGTGCGTCGCCAGACCCGCGCGGTCGCGGGTCAGGTTGGCCGCCGCCGCTGCGGCTTAAGCTGCGGCGACTCCATCTGGTGGCACGCCGAGGTGCCACTGCCTCCGGCCGCGCCGGCGACCCTCGCCGCCGGTGGATTCCTCGGGCCACCATAGTTGCTCCGGTGGTCTGATTCCATTTCCGACTGCGCCGTAGCTCTTCCCGGGTCCCGTTCATCACTGTGGAATCAACAAATCATCTCTGCGGCCCACTTTGTCATCGTCCTCCGTTCCGCACATCAACGAAGAACTGCGGAGGGTTGTCGGGCCGTGTTTTTTTGGCCTGCACCCTCCACGTTAGGTGATAACAATCGGGAAAATAATGATCAACACATGAAAACATAACAAGATACAATTTTAATAAATTAAAATTGCACTTTGATCCTGGGTTCTTTGTTTTAGAAGGAAACAACTACGGGAATAAAATATTATTTTCAAATAAAATCCCTACCTCGCCGTAGTCGTCGAGCGAGCATTCTTCGCGGAATTGATCGTCGCGGAAGAAGAGGATCGCCGCGTCGCGGAAGGGCATCGCGTCGTCACGGTACTGGGCATCACGTCGACGATCTCCGAGGGGTAAAGAAAACGTACGGATTTAATTATAACAATTAAATCCTTGTTGTTGCTATAAACCACAAAGAATAAAAAGGTCCTCAATCTCGTACCTCAACGGATGATCGAAGATTTGTCGCGGATGAAGGAACGTCGTAGAAGAACGTCGCGGGAGAAGAATCGTCGGCGTCGCGGTACTTGGCATCACGTCGTCGATCTCCGAGGGCTGGGCATTCTTCGTCGCCCTTCGTTGGAGGCCGACGTTCTTTGCGTTCTTCGCGTTCTTCGTGAGGGAGGATGAAGGACTTAAGGTTCCTGTCAAATCCTCTCAACGAACAACACTCAAGAAGAAAAGTGTTGGTCTTATTTTATTATATGCCAACAAATGAAAAACAACCTAAGTAACGACCCATTAATTCATAGAATTAATTTTAATGAACAAACCGCCCAATTAAAAGGAGCGTTTAATTGTTTAAGGAAACGCCCCAGTTGACTTTCATTTAATAGGGGTTTTCGCGGGTGCGTTACATAGCGGAAAAGAAATAGTGGGGCTCATGCGGGGCCCACCTCACAAATATCCTAACAAGAGGGTAGGATATTTTGGATTGCACCCTATCCGTATCAACTCAGCTTAAGAAGCTTTATGTGGATTTTAAGTGGCATTAAGTGAAATAAAAATAAAGTTGTCGCACTACTTTATTTTATTTCTTAACTTAACCCCAAAAATTAAAAACCACACCCGAGAAAATGCAATTCCGGAAGATGCGTTTCTAAGAAAAAATCGGGGCCGTGATTCCATCGGTGCCCTCGGAATTCGATTCCGAGAACCGGTTCAAAAGTTAGAAAAACCCGCTCGTCCGTTCACTAAACGTACCTGAGCCAAACTTCGTAAAATGATTTCGGGCACACCGGGCCTCGGAATCAGGTGCCGTCAGAAACTACGTTCTCGTAAAATTCCAAAAAAAAAAAAAAATTCCTTGAAATTTACGGGTCTTTACAGGAGAGTTGAGTGAAAATGTAATGTCTCTTATCTCCAATAACTATTGAAGAGGAAGAGTAAAGTATAGGGTAAAAAATCCTATAATTTTTTTTGAGTGTGGTTGAATCCAAAATTTTTCTATGAATTTCCCCTAATGAAAAATTATAGAAGTTGAAGATCATTCCGAAGAAAAATCGTGACTGGTGATGTTTGAAAAAACATCGAGTAATGAAAGTATGTATATTGGTTGAATGAATAATTTTTTCTAGAAATAGAAGAAGCAAGATGAGTATGAAATTAAAGATGAGTTATATAATAATGATACCATTGAAAATGAATGTTTAGAATTAACTAGAACATTCATTTTAATTGTTGATAATAAGGTTGATTCATATAATAATGAAGTAATCATATGTGATGAAATATTATAGAGTATCAGATCAGATCAAAACTTGTTCCATGACATTAAAAAATAAAAATATCAAGAAAGAAATCGGAATTGTGAAGAAACAAAATGAAAATTTTTTTAATGAGGAAAATATTCTACTATGAAGGGAGAATAATAAATCAATGATATTTTAGGAAACAACTTAAGAATTATTGAATAGGTAAAGATGATTGGAGTTCTCAGTACAAAGATATAATCAATGAAATAAGAATTTAAAAAAATGTAATCAAAACACCATTATTCGGAAATAACCTAAACAAAAATGATGGAAAAAATTTCAACACTTTATAAGTAAAATATGAATTATCTAAAGTTTCATAAAATGATAATTCCATGAATCAGGTGAATTATCTACCTTAATAAAATAATGTTTCATAAAATATTTTCATTCATTTCATGTGTGATGTAACATATTTTGAAATCATGGTTTGAGAAGGGATTTTAGAAATATGTCACATAAACAAAAGTTATAAGTTGCCTCTATAAGAAGGTTCCCAAAAACCTAGTGGAAACTAATGTTGAAAAATGGTTTAATTCTTGAAAATCTTATTAATGGGGAATATCATACCTCTATATAATACCATGATTTTTTTGATTATTTTAGTTTTTAGGAATTTGTGGACTTAGATCGTAAAATTTTTGGAAGAATTTTTCACTTACAAGTAGAATTTAAGAACAAAGGGGATGAAATGTGGTAAACATAATGAGTAAATTTCATAAAACACCTAATTTTAGAAAAGTTAAATATCAAGATGTTAGAAAAAAAAATAAACTAAAACATATAAGAATATCTGAAAGATATATGTGGAAGATAAGGCCGGGTTGGCTAACATATCTAAGATTGTATGATAAATTTTATATGGAATTTTTTTATACCTGAACAAATAATGAAACTAGAAAAAATAATGTTTAGGAAAGAGTGTTTATTGTTGTGAAAACCTTAAGAGAAAAAATTAAATAATACATGGATCATTGAAAGTGGTTATTGAGGACACATAATGGTATATTATAAAATCCTAGAATATTTTAAAAATCGAGATGGAGGATTAGTTACCTTTTGGAAATATATTTCCTTTAAAATTAGTAGAATTGTAATGGCTGAAATTGAAGTTGAGAATTTGAAATATAATAATGTTCTATGTGTTCAAGGGTTCAAACATAACATACATCATGTTTTTCAAACTAGTGATGATGGAAAATAAATTATATTCAGAAAATATTATTGTATCATTTGATATATAAAATATGGTAATGTAATAACTAGGGGAGAAAAAACTAGTGGAAATATCTTTTAGATATGAGAACATTACAACTCCAATTACTTGAGTTATGAAGTTGAAAAAAATAGCTGGCATCATAGAAATGGGAATATTTGTCAAAATATTAAGAACACACATTGAACATATGATGTTGTTAGAAACCTTATTACATTAAAAAGAACAGAATATGATGTTTATAAAAAATATTAAAAATGAAATATGGTTAGTAAATATCATTAGAATATTGAATTCCAATATTCTAATGTAACTGTGCTTATTCACTCTAATTCATGTCGGCTAATGCGACCCCAAAAAATAAAAAATTATTTTTTTAATCTATCAATTTTTTATGATTTCCCATGAATAACTAACTTTATTTCTATGAATAATAATTCATATAAAGTAGAAATGTATAGAGTATTTAGATGGTAAGTTAGGAGGGAAATGGGTGTCTTTACGATGATGTTGAAAGTCAATAATGGAAATAAATACACAATGCTATTTTAGCCTAAAAAATTATATTAATTATAATTAGTGAGTGATATTAATTTGATATATATATATATATATTATATTCATTAAAATATTTATCATATTCTTCCAATATATTTTATTGGCCTAAGATAAAATGCAACCCAATTTTATGCATAAAAACATATAATTTTATTAAGGCATTTTTACCACCTTTAATTAGAAATCCCATTATAAATAATTTTTTTTGAAACTTTAGTATAATAAATATGTAAAAAACAAACTTCATCATTGTATGTGTAACATAATAATTATGGTCGGAAATTTTTTTTAAATGTTTTGTGAAGTTTCATTTTTTGTGAATAGTGAAAAATAATAAAGTTTAATTAAAAATTTCTTTTTCATCTAATTTATTTGTAAGGTTAAATATCACATTAAATTAGTTTAAAAGTTTAGTTAGCTCATATTTTTATCAATAAACACAATTTGTGTTATTTGAATCAATTTAACAATGAAATTGAAAATAAAATCATAGAATTTTTTTGAATATTTTAACTTTTAAAACCAGCAATATCGACCAGACTATGGGATTAAATTTAAATTTAAATTTTCCAATTATGTGATTTTAATTTAGAAAAAAGGATTAAATATTTGGAATCATCATAATTTATAATGTATAATTTTTTCAACTTAGATCTTGAAAAAAATATTAGTGAATGTAATTGAAATTAGTTATATCAATTAAGGTAAATTTGAACCTAACTGAGGACTAAAACATAAACATAAGGGCCTTAATGACCTAGAAAATTGACTAACATCCATTGGAGAGACATATATCGACCCTATAATCACTTTTATAGGTTTTTTTACATTATTAGATAAACTTTTCAAGGTAAAAATGTGGAAGGAATTCCCTTTCCCAGGATTTACAAGAGTGCCACTCCTCCTCTACTATAAGAAGGCCTCCTGTCCTCTCACTTACTCACACATCTCAAGACACATTTTAACAGAAACTTTCATCCAAAATAACTATAAAAAATTTCTCCTTTCATCCTATAATACTATCCTTGGGAGTAAATAAATCCAAGGAATCCATTTGGTGCAAACCAAAAGGAGTTAACAAAATAATAAGTAACATTCTTCCACAAGTTATTTTATTTAATTTCAATTATCCACCCCTTAAAATATTCTTATTACATTATTTTATAACAAAAAAATCACCCTAAATATACTAGGATGTTTTTATTCTATGATTTAGTTATAAAATTATACACACATACATACAATGGGTAACAAACATACTGTTTATGTGTATGGAGAACTACCACCACACAAAACGATGATTGTTTGTTCTTCCTTTACCACCTCCCATAGAGGGAATTATGGTATAAAATATATATATATAAAATAAATATTAATTTATAAATTTTTTATCTTATTTAATTCTTTTATAGCACAAGTATATGTACTTTACATTTTGTTTATATATGATAATTTTGTTTGAGGAAGTGTGGAAAAACACCCCTTCAATGTGATGTGATTCATTCACACACTACATGGAATGTTTTAAGGATGGGTTTTGTTAAATTATATGAAATATATAACAATTTAATGATAATTTAATGATATTATATACTTATAAAATTATATGTCATTTTATTTGTTTCATTCAATGCATCAATAAAAAACAAAAGAACATTCATGCTTACATATGACTTATCATCTCCACGAACTGTGTATTCAATTTCCTTCTTGTATATTATAATAATTATTTTAATACACCTAAAATTAAAATATATTATATTTATATCATGGTTTAAATTACGGAAATCATTTTATATGTATAAGGCCAAATATATAACAAATTACGACACATGTGAAAAATAATGTTGATATTACCTAAGTTAAACCTTTACATAGAATTGTGAAAAAAATGGTAATATAAGGAAATAATAAAAAAATGTAATGTATTTGATATAAGAATATTATTTAATTAAAGATTTATAATAAAAAATAAATTTATTATATAGGAATATTATATGAGTATGAGAAGAGTCAAGACACAAGGTAGGGGAAATTTATGACACTTTTTATTTCTGTGAGATAAATGATTTATTCACCACACATTCAATTTTGTGGTGTACATAATGCCCATGTATTAATTCTATGATTATTATAATTAAATTTTTCGTTATTTTCATAACTATTTTATGATATTTCCTTCATTGGATTTAGGTTTCAAATGTTATTAAATCGTTAATGTTACTTTGTATCATTTTGACTTATTTGTGACACATTCCAAGTCATGGACCTATATTTTTTAAAGAGGTGTATATAATATCTTTGAAAATTTATATCACAAATATAATTTTTTTTCATGATATTATTATCTTCCTTTAATTTCATTTTATTATAGGGAGAGTATGGTTTAATGTTACCAAGTCGTAATAGTATATTGAAACAATTCCATTGATTTTTGAGAATATTTATGTTTATTCTTCCTTTGATTAAATATTATGATCCATCTATAACAAAATATCCGGATTTTTATCAAACTATAGATATTAATGATATATTCATGTATTTATACCATTTTCATCACTCATTGATACATAATATATCAAATAAAGTGTTTTCAAGAAATCCTGAAATTAACCTCCTTCGGTGGGAAATCTATGTCCCCACAAAACCCTATTTTCTAAAAAGGGTTTCCAAGAAAATTCTACCAATATCCTATAATATTTAAAAGAAATATATTCCATTTTTCCTTTTAATAATATTTTTAATGTAATATTCTTGTCTCTATCTGAACAGGGCATTTTTATAATCTTTTACCATGAAAAAAGGGAATGGTCTTCTTACCTTGTACGACATGTACATATTTACTCACCGTCATGACCGACATTCCCTTAAATCTTCTTTTATAAGTGTAAAACGTTATTCTATTTTTTAAAAGAAAATATTTTCATGATATTATGGATAAAAATTATTATTATAATGGTTTTAAAAGAAAAAGGTTTTTAAAAAGGTTTTATTCTCATCAATGCTTCTTTTAAAATGTTATCAAAGATATTTTAAAAAAAAATTGGTTTCCAATTTTTTTAAAAAGTATTTTAAATGTTTTAAATCATTCATTATAATATTTCAATGTATTTTCAAAGAAATAGTTTTTAAAACATTCTCAATATTTATTTATAATTTTTCAAATATTTCTAATGAATGTTTTTTGAACACATTTTGAGCCATTCTCTATAAGTTTTAAAATTATCTTCAAATAAATAGTTTCAAAACGTTTTCATGTTTCTTCTATAATTTTTTAGGGAAAATTGGTTTGAAAATGATTTTTATTTTTAAAAAATTATTTTTCATGATGAATGGATATTTTTCTTAATAAATGTTTTGATAATATCTTTCTAAGTTATTTTCCATTAAAGATGACATATTTTGATGTTATTCATGCACTTCTATGAAATTATCAAATGTTTCCATTCCTATTTATTCTTAAATGTTTTATTTTTTGATGGAACGATGCTTATGAAACCTTTTTAGCATCCATATGTCTTATAATTTTGAAACCACTTTTTTCACGAGATATGATTTGTTGAGTTATTATGAAACTGATATATTTCTCATAGGTTTGGATGTGTTGAAATTTTAATCACACACATTTAATTTCATGGTTTACTATTTGATTTTTATGGAAACAGTCTCTTTTTATGGGTCATGATATGATGAATGTTTTATTATATTATTGAACATGTATGAATAATTTTAATATGAGAAGCGTGAGACCTATATCTCCCTATAATGCATTGGTTAATGATTTATATCTCATTAGATAGGCACGACTGGAATAAAGGGTGAACTTGGTTCAGTATTACAGGGATGGAATGATGAGTGAACTCAGTTAATTAATACATTGATGGAATGATATGTGAATCGATTCAAAATTATAAGGCTAGAGAAATGAGAGAACTCTGCTCATAAATATAGGGTTGGAATGAGGATTGAACTCGGTTGAGTATTACAGGGTTGAAACAAAGAGTGAACTGAGTTCAGTAATATTGGACTAGAATGGGGAGTGAAATTGATTATTTAAAGGACCATTCCTGCTAGGCTGTCCATGACAGCAATGCCTTGAATAATATTGAAATCATTATATATTCTTATGTGTCTGTTATAATTCCATGTTTTATTCCTATATTATTCTTTCATGTATTATGTTCATTATTTCTAAAATATTCATGTCTTATAAACTTCCATGTTTTATTCAATGATTCATGTTTATGAGCTTTGAAATATAGGGTAAAATATTATATTTTCACGATAATTTTCTTATACCTTATGCTCATGATTATTCTTGTTTATCTCCCTTATTTACCCTTACCAAGCATCCCATCTCACCCCTTTTTATGTTTCCTTCTCCTAGGTTATATAGATATGTAATATGTTTGATGTGTCAAAGATGGCTGATAGTCATGAAGAAAGTAGTTGGAGATTATGTAGCTCATTAAGGTAACATTGTTTATGTTTCCATATTTCCAAAGGAAGTAGACTAAATTTGTATTTGGGAGTCTATTTGTATAATGTTTTAATTATAATGAGAATGTTATATAATGTTAATGTATGTAATTACTAGGTTGTTATAGTTGGTATTAGAGCGAAGGATTATTCAACCCTTAGAAACTACTATGAGAAAAATTTAGTGATATACCTAGGTATATTTCTAATGATATGTCTAGGGATGTCTCTAAGGATAAGTATAAGTATGATTTAACTTTTAGAAAAAATGTACTAGAATTTTGGTAAAGGATAGGGTGAGTGGTTTACTAGAAATACATCCTTGTATGGATACAACAAGTGGATGTATCTCTGGAATAGATGTTCATAGGAGTAAAAACTCCAACAAGGTGATTCGTGCTCAACTTGGTGTAACCCAATACACAAAAATGAGCTTGATACACACCAGGTTTGACACTCAGGGGGGATGATTTTGGAATTAAAATTCTCTTTAGAAACTATTATGATGGATTTAAATTGAATATGACAATGAATAACCTAGGGTATGCCTAAGGTGTCATAGTTTATAAACGATGTCATAATTTATAAATCATATAAGTGGTTTTCATTATTATGTGATTCCCCATTATGATAGTAATTTTTTACTCAATTAAACCTAGTTTTAGTCAATGTATTATTGTAGAAGGATATAAATTAATGTTTAATATGAATGAAAATATATTGATGAGTAGTCAAATGGAATGCTCACTGGATTGAAGAATATAGTCATCACGCCTAATTATTTTTCACGGAACATGATAAAAAATGTGTAACTTAGCCAACTCTCAGAATCAATGAGGGAGATAAGAAAGGATATTGTTGAGAGTTCAGGTAATGAAGACCATGGAGGAAATTATATCATGTTTCATTTAATTCAATAATGTGGAAATAATAACCTCAGTGAATGTATTAGAGTGATAAGAAGGTGTTTAGACTATGGAAATGAAGGAAGAAATAAACTAAATGAGAAAGAAAAATTGAATGGTATAACTGATGCGATTAATTGGAATATTAGACCCCATAAGACATCATCAAAGGTAAAATGGTTTTAGTGTAGAATGAAATGCCATTATGAAAATCATTGTCTTATATGAGATCCCCATGAATAGAATCAGAAAGTTGGTACAAGTAATGGTTTTTCTATTGATTATGAAGAGACCAAAAATTAAATATGAAAGGTATGTGCTATTTTAATAATATTTTTTATAATAGTGAATATATTCATTTTTATAAATGTTAAGAAATGATTTTTATTTCATAATACCGGAAAGAGGTATTAAGTAATACGATGATAAATCTGGAGTAATTGGTTATGAATAAATATGGATTATTGATGTGTATATGTTTTGTAACTCAATGATTATTTTTTAAGAATCATGAAATGTATATGCGTTTTCAGAATAAGTTATTTTAGAATTTGAAAGGATATTTTGCATGGTGCTGGTGAGATAAAAAGTGATTTATGGAAAGGTGATATTTTGATTAGGGTAATTTACTCTTAATTAATGCCTAATATTGAGATATTGATGTTTGGATAAAGGTTTGTTGGATAATAATAAGTAATTTTGATAGTATGGATTACCCTGGAATTGATTATTGAAAAACAGGTCTATGCCATCATGTATAAATTTTACAACTTCTTGGGTTTAAAGATTGTATCCAGTAATCATTGGATTAAGGAAAAATGAATGGTTTATAAAAGAAATTATTATAATCTTAGTTATTACCATATTTTAAGGGAGTAAATGATGAGGATATTAACATGTTTCTAATTTGAAAAGAATGTTGTAATTTGTGATATACAAGGGATCAATGTTAAAATGATTTAGTATCCTTATTTATAATACTTTGGAGTGTCATATATCTGAAGGGTTATAAGGTTGACCAATCATGAAAATCTTATGTTAACCATCTAATGAAGTATTTATGTATTATGGTTTTTTTGACAAACCTAGTTAAGAGTATATTTAGTGATTAACCATATTTCATAGATGTCCATCATATTTTGGAAATTATATTAGTGTCATTTTAGAAAAGGACATCATGTATGTCAAGTGAAAACTAATGAAGTCCTCCAAGGATGTAGGTCTTGAACCCATGACCAAATTATGATAAGGGTTTCTCACCTACCACTATCTTACGTGATGTCATGGTTAATGTATATTTATTTCTGATGAATAATGTTTAATGATGAATCGACAATGTAACTTTTTTTGTTTATATATTAATGCATATTGGTTTTGAGGAATATTTAGAGACAAATAGTTATATTTTTCATTCAATTATGGGTCTTAGGATCCATTAATAGTGTATTTTAGTGATTTATGCATCAAAGTAAATTTATATAAATTCATTACATAAGGTAATGGATGAATTAGAAATTGATAAAAGAACAACCAGATAATGAAATTTGGTTTAATAAAGATATATATCAAGTAACTATATTTACTTATATTCATGGTTAATAAATAATTACTCAATGACAGTATAATGATAAAAAATGTGTTTTCCTAACACTTTAATTTTTATTGAACCGATATCCTTTTAAATCGTCATATTTTTATAAACATGATGACCTAAAAATATCTTTGATCATTCACTTTTTTTGACTGATTACTTAAATAACCCCTATAGATATTTACGATTTTACTCTATGTGAAATATCTAATCCCAACCTATGTTCACCTATGAGGATACAAAGCAATATTTCACTTTGGGTGACCATTATGGTTCCAAAATTACCATTTTAAGGCATGTTTTATTATTAATTTTTATTATGTGGGTTTATATGAATGAAACATTAAATTATTATTTCTTTGAAAAACCAATGTAATTGTGAGGGTGAAATTCATTTTAAGGGGATAGAATATAACATCCCGATATTTTGTAAAATATATTTTTTCAAATTAATTTAATCTTTTAGATATTTTTCAAATCACACATTACTACAAATAGTTTATTTATATTAAATCACTTTGTTTGGATTACTTTATACGTAAAAACATGTTTATCATGTGCTACATGCAACATATATTTCATCTTTCTCTACAAAACACACTAAGGTTAGCATGCGTTACACACAACAATGAGTATTCTTTAATGGCTTGTGTAACACACAATAATGAGTTTCACCGAATAACGATGTATTATTTAATATAACCTAGATATTAAATTATTAGTTATGAAAAGGTTTAAATAAATTAATAAAATAATTTTTTTACACAAATATAAAGTGAATTCATTGGGTACAAATTAATTAGGAATGAATATGAAAACTGATTGAATATAAAAGAAAATATTATTATACCCAGAAATATGGTTTACCATACTAAATTAAATTAATTTCAAATAGTGAGTGATATTAATCTTATATATATATATTATGTTTAATCAAGATTTTTTCATATTTGTCCAATAAATTTGATTGGCTTAAGATAAAAACAAACCCAACTTTATACTAACAACATATATTTTTATTGAGGCATTTCTACCGACTTTTAATGTCGAACCTATTTTAAATACATGTTTCATAACTTCTATAGATATAATTTATAAAAATAAACATCATCTTTGGAATATTAAAAAAAGAATTAGGTAATGGTAAATTTTTGGTAATTTTCTGTGAAGTTTCATTTTTTAATGAATAGTAAAAAGTACTGAATTTTAATTCAAAACTAATTTTTCATATAATTTATCTAAATGTATAAATAAAATTTTAAATAGGTTTCAAAGTTTAATTAGTTATAGTTTTATTAATAAACACAATTTTTTTCATTTTAATAAATTTCAATTTGAAATTAAATATAAAAACATATCAAACTTTTGAACGTTTTTACTTTAAAGACCCATATTGTCAACCAAACTATGGGATTGCATTTAATTTAATTTGTATCCCTTATTTTATTATAATTTTTAAAAAGTATTATATATTTTGAATGAGAATAATTTATAATTTCTAGTAATGTAAATATTTTTTTTGACAAAAAATATTAGTGAATGTAATTAAAATTCATTACATCGATTAAGGTAAAATTAAACATAACTAATGACTAAAACTTAATCATAAGGGAATAAATGACCTATAATCTTGTCGAAAATCCATTTAATGTAAATATTTAGACCCTATAACCACTATTCTATACTTATTTCCATTTTTGGACCATCTTTCCTTGGAAAAAACGTGGGTGCCATTCCATTTCCCAAAATTTATAAGAGTGCCACTTCTGCTGTACTCTAAAAAGGACTCATATCCTCCCACATACTCAAACCTCTAAAGAAAATTCACCTCATAAAATATATTCCCAAATATCACTTAGAAATCCCTCCCATCATCCTAGAATCCTCCTTTTTCTGGAGTAATGAAATCCATGGAAGCCCTTTGGTGCAAACCAAAGGAGTTACCTGAATAAGAAGTAACATTATTTCACATGTTATATTATTTAATTTCAATGATACCACACCTAAATTCTTTTTATTAAATGATTTTATAAAAACCAAAGTATAATAAATATTCTAGTTTTTTTATCCAATGTGTTTTACATACACTTACTTGCACATCCATATAGTGGGTAATGAATATGCTGTTTAATTGTACGACGAACTACCTCCTAAGAAAACGATGATTGTTTATTTTTCATTTACTGCCTCTCATGGTGGAAATTATGATTGAAAATATATTTATATATAATATATATGATATTAATAATTTACCTAGGATTATCTAATTCTTTTACAACACAAATATTTATACTTACCCTTTTCTTATAAATACGATAATTTCATTTGGGGATGTGTGGACTACCACCCCCTCAAAGTGATGTGATTCATTGACACACTACATGGAATTTATTAAGGATGGGCTTAGTTAAATTGTATTTTATAAATAACGTTATAATTATACTTTAATAATATTATATACGTATATACACATATGTAATTTTCATTCTTTCTTTCAATACAACAACAAAAATGGAAACATAATTCATGCGTACCTACGGATTACCATTTCCATGAACAGTGTATTCAATTTGATACATCAATATTATATATATTATTATAATACACATATAATGAATATAAATTATATCTATATAATGTTTTATAATTTTTAAATCATGATTTATGTATTAGGATCAAAGATATACAAAATTAATACACATGTGAAAAAAGAGGATATTACCTGTAGTGAAACCATGACAAAAAATTGTTAATAATAGGGTAATAGAAGTCCATAATAAAAACATATATGTGTTAGATATAATAAATTTATTATTTAAAATATGTATAATTAAATTAAATTTATTATAATAGGATATTTTAAGAGTATAAAGAGTGTCAATACACATGGCATGGGAAATTCATCTCACATTTTATTTTTGTGAGATAAATACATTATTCACCACAAGTTCATTTTTTGTGTTGTTTATACTACCCATGGATATATTATATGATTCTTATAAATAAATTTATAGGTATTTAAATACAAATTTTATGATCTTTATTATATGTGGTTAAAATTTCAAAAGTTAACAAATCGGTAAATTAATTTTGTCTCAATTTTTTTATTTGAGACGGATGCCATGTCATGCACCTATATTTTTCCATGAGGTGTGTATAATTACAAATAAATATTATATCATGAATATAATGATTTTAATGAAATTTTAAGCATAATTTAGTTTAATTTAATAACATGGGTAGTATTTGTAAATTTTAATAAGTGGTAAGGGTTTATTGAAATAATTTAATCGGTTTTTGAGATATATTATTTTTATGCTTCCATTGAAAAAATATTATGATCCATCACTTAAGAACTATCATTAATTTTATCTTTCTATAGTTATTATTGGCATACTGACATATTGGTAATAAATTTTCCACTATATTGTACACAATATAGTTAATAAAGAGTTTTTAAGAAAGCCTGAAATTTCCCTCTATTATGTCAGAAATCTATTTTCCGACAAAACCATGTTTTATAAAAATTATTTACCAAAATATTATACTATTATCCAATAATATTTAAAATAAATCTCTCCCCTTTTTTTATTTTACCAATGTTTTTAGAGGAATCTTGTATTCACTTTCCGAACAAGGATTTTTTCAGTCCCTTTAACCTGAATAAAGGGAATGTTAATCTTACCTTGCATGACATATAGGGATTTACCCACCATTATAAATGAAATTACCATGAAGCTTCTGTCACATGATTAAAAAGTTATTATATTTTTTTAAATAAAAATTTTTCATAATATTATAGACATTCTTTATTTTTAAAGTGGATTTCAGTGAAAATGGTTTTTGAAAAATGTTTTTATTATTATCAATTCTTCTATTAAAATGTTTCCAAATATATTTTTAAAGAAAATGTATTTGAATTTTTTTTTCCTATTTCAGAAATTTTTTTCATCATTTTGAAGCTTCCATTATATATTTTCAAAATATTTGCAATGAAATAGTTTGAAAAAAAATTCATTCTTTCTTTATAATATTTCAAATTAATTTCAAATAAATAGTTTTCAAAAGTTTTCAAAATTTATCTAAATGTTTTCAATTTATTTTTGAAGAAATATTTTTCAAAATTTTTTCATGATTCAATTATTTCTTTTCAAGGAAAATTATTTTCAAAAGGTTTATGTTTTTTTAAAATATGTTTTCGGATGAAAAGATAATTTCCTTAAGAAATGTTTTCAACGTATAATTACATGTTATTTTCCATCAATGATAACATATTTTGATATCAATATTTACCTTATATGTAATTATACAACGGTTTCATTAATATTCTTTCTTGAATGGTTAATGTTTTGATAGAATGAATCTCATGACCCCCATTTCTCCTCTACGGGTTGTATTATTTTGAAACCTGCCTCTTTTCATAGGATATGATTTGATGAAATAATTATGAAACCTAACTATTTTACACAGGTTATGATGTGATGAAACATTAATGATACCAATTTCATTTACTGGGTTATGATTTTATGTTTATTGAAACCATCTCTTTTTGGGGTCATGATATGAGGAATGTTTTATTATCTTATGGAACATGTATGAATGATTTTATTAGAAGATGGTTGGGACCTATACCTCCCTCCAATGCATTGGGTAAAGATGTTCATCTAATGATATAGATATTTATGGAATTGGGACTGAACTATGTTCAACATTACAGTGCTGGAATCATGAGTGAACTCAGTTTAGTAATACTGGAATGGAATGAGGAGTGAACTCGGTTTAGTATTACGTGGCTGGAATGAGGAGTGAACTCAATTAAGTAACAGAGGGATATATTGAGGAGTGAACAAGTTTTAGTATTATATTGATGGAATATGGAGTGAACTAGATTTAGTAATAGAGGGATGGAAGCAGGAGTGAACCAGGTTCAGTAAAGGACATTTTCCACTATGATGGACTTGGCAGCAAAGCCCGAACTACTATTGAAATCAATATATATGCTTTTGTGTCTACCAAAATTCCATGTTTTTTCCTATGTTATGCTTTCATGGATTATGTTCATTATTTCCTTATGATTCATGTTTACGATCTTTATTATGTAGGGTAAGATCAAATATTTTAATGATCATGTTCTCATACCCTTATTCTCTGGATTATGCTTACGTATCTCTGCCATTTATCCTTTTTGAGAATATGAGATATCCCCTTTTTTGTTTTCATTCCTCGAGTTTATGAAGATATGCATTATTTTTAATTTGTATATGAAGAATTCTAGTCAAGAAGGACCTAGTGGGAGATGATGTAGCACATTTATGTACCAATGTATATTTTTCTATGTTTCCAATGTCACTAGACTAGTTTGGTATTTAGGAATCTATTGGTATAATGTTATAAGTATTACTCAAAAGTTATGTAATGAGAATGTATGTCTTTATTGGGTCATTATACTATAAATTAAACATTTCATTATTTTTGGAATTCCTTGTTTACAAATAATAAAATTTCCAGATATTGTGAAAATTAATGAAAAATTAATTGAAGGAACATTCATTGGATATTCACCCAAAGAATTAAGTTTCAATTTCTTGAATAAAAAATTACAAATGATGTTGGATTTGGATGATGAGAATGTTTTAGAAAAAAGAGATTCCATAATAAATAATGTTGAAAATGTTTAATTAGACCAACAGATGATTTCCATAAAATGCTAAGGTGAGCCAAAATAGATACATCCAAACACAAAATAATCATGTGATGAGGAATGTAAGTCTTGAAATGAATCTTTGAAATTTCCAACCGTACAGACATAGGTTGAAATTAAAAATATAACTGAAATCCATGACGATACGAACTAGACTAGAATATGGTTGTGAATAGAAAATCATACATCAGTAATTTAACAAATAGAACTAGAAAAATTTTATAAATCAGTAAGACAAAAAATAATGGGTCAATTAAATGAATGAAAAGTGGGATAAAATTGAAAAAAATGTGACATGGGATCTTGTTCCATGAATAATAGAAAAAAATGTTATAGGAACAAAATTAGTGTATAGAAAAAAGTTTAATGAACATATAGAAGTTTCATGAAATGTAGAAATACATGAATTGAAATATTATTCATAGTTTGAAGGTGGGATATTGAAGAAACCCTTTCCCCTAGTGAAATATTAGAAAATATTTTAATGTTTTTATTAGTTGCTATTTATGGAAGTTACAATATATACCAGATGGGTGTAAAGTCAGATTCCCTAATTACTGAGATTGAGGAAGAAGTGTAAATTGATAAAAATTGTGGTTTTTTAGTTGAGTAAGATGGAAGGAAGGTTTTTAAATTGAATAAACGCTTTTCTGTGTTGAAATAATCCCCACATATTTGGTATTCCAAACAAGATAATTATTTGAGAATGATTAATCTTTATAAAGAAAAGGTTGAAAGAAACTTATATGTGAGAATCTAACTCCAGTTCCCTGATTTTAATTGTGTATGTTGATGATATAATTTTTTTTTTTAAAATTAATAAAATGTTTGTAAATAATTTGGTGAGGAAATGAAGATGAATATTTAGTTTCCAATCATGGTAGATTGTTGTTTGAGTTGTAGCTGTATGGGACTATACGCAAATGTTTTTGTTGAATGTTCTATTGGAATTTATTATTGTATAATTTTCTACACCATTGAATATGGTTTGGGATAATCATATTACATTTGATGTAACATCCTGAATATTATAAAAGTGTAACATTTAATTCGATACCTTGTATGAAAAGCAACACCAAACATAGAAAGGAATTTATCCTCTCAAGAAATTATGGTATTTTTAATATTTTAATTAATTTTTTTATATTTTTCTATGTGAAATGCACACATTACTGAGTTATATTGTATTACATGCAACACAGAATTTCTTTGATATATTGTGATTCTTGTAAGACCGAGTTTTACCAAGCAATAATATACAATTAAAATATTATTATTTGATAAAATAATATATAACCTAGCCATTAAATTGGACGTTGTTAATATGATTCAATAAGTTATGAAAATATATGGTTTTTATGAATATAAAATGAATTCCTTGGTTTCCAATTAATTATAATTGGATATAAAAACAATTGAATATAAAGGAATTTTTTTATGCTCACAATGATGATTTATCATAAAAAAATAAATTAATTACTATTATTGAATAATATTAATAAAATATATATATTAGAATTTAAATCAAATGATTATGATACTCATCCAATATATTTTATAGGCATAAGATAACAACAAACCTAATTCTACACATAAAAACATATATTTTTATTAAGGCAGTTTTACGACATTTTAATATAGAAACTATTTTAAATAAAATTTTGGGAATATTTATACATTTAATTTTTATTAATAAACACAAAATTTTAAATTGGAAAATAATACATATATGATATTATTTTTTTGGTATTTTTCATGGATGATTTATTTTTTGATGAGTAGGGAAAAATACTGAATTTTATTTTAAAACACAACTTTCATCTCAATAATTTTTAAGCTAAATTATGTATTTTTTAAATTAACATTAGATAAATTATAAATAAATGAATCCAATTTATTTCATTTAAATAAATTTTAAATTAAAGTTTGATATAAAAATATTTCAATCTTTTTAACATTTTGACTTTAAAAACTTGCTTTCTCGTCTGAGATATGAGATTATTTTTAAATTAATTTCTTCCACTTATATGATTAGAATATTTGAAAATGCGTTAAAAATATTTAATTATTATGAAATTTTAATTTCTAATAAGTTAAATTATATATTGACCAAATATATTAGTGAATGTGATTAAAATTAATTTTAACAATTAAGAGAAAAGTAAGCTTAACAAGGGACTAAACCTTATGTTTAAGGGAAAAAATGACTTATAAACTTTTCAAAAAGATATTTTATGGAAATATATAGACCATATAATTACTTGGATCTAATTTTTAACATTATTAGATCAACATAACTTGGTAAAAATGTTGTTATTATTCCATCATTCAACAATTTAAAAGAATGAAACTTCTCCTACAGTATAAAATGGAACTCACCCCCCAACTTATTGAAAACTCTAAATCCCTTTGAATCAAGAAAAATATTCCCAAATAACCTCCAATGATACCTCACACAATCCTAGATTCCAAATTTTTTGAATAATTCTAACCAAGGTTGTCTTTTCATATAAACAAAAAGGAGTTACCCTAATAAGTGGTAAGGTTCTTCAATGATGGAATTTTATTCCATTTACTTATGAACACCTTAAATTATTTTTATGTCTTGATTATATAATAAAATAAATAAAATATATTTATTTATATTTTTGTACTATAATTTTCTCATTTACTTTAACACACATCTATCTAATGGGATTCAAAATCAAGGTTCGTGTGTATGGAAGACTACCACCTCATGAACTGATGTAGTTCGTTCTTCAATTTACGACATTTCATGCCTTGAATAATGATGGATTTATAGTTTATATATGATCCATATGATATTTTTAATTTATTTAGTCATCTTGAAAAATTTATATTACTATATATTCATGTCTTCCACTCTCTGGGAATATGATAACATCATTTGTGGATGTCTGAACTACTTCCTCCTCAAAGCGATGTGATTCATTAGAAATTTACAAGAAAAGTATTATGAATGGTTTTAATAAACATATATGACATTAATGATAAAAATATTATTATATAATTATAATATATATATATATATTAATTAATTTTCATTATCTTTAATACGACAAAGAAATTGAAGTGGTGTTCATTTGTACGTACAACCTACCGTCTCATGAACATATAATTTCATCTTCAGTATCAAAATCTATAGATTATTATAAATATATATATATAATAAATATATATGATATTTAAAACATCTTTTAAATTATGTATATGATAAAATCATGATGAAATTAATAGTAACAACAAGTAATAAGGCAAAACATACAAAAAAAAGCTAGGCAATTAATTCCCAAAATACATAACATAATGAATTATTATTAACAAAAAGGTAATATTATTTTTTAAGAAGATGATTTATGATATTATATATATGATTATAAATCTTTTATAAATTATTCACTTGATTAAATACTTTTTAATGGAGCTTAAATAATATTCACCCAATAGGAAATGCGAGTTATGGGATTATTCCCTCAGCTTTTCTTTCTAGAGGCATACATCATTTTCACCTATTATTTATTAAGTGTAAATTATATACTTACCCTATTTCATTTTATAAGATTTATAAATCCATATTCATGGTATTTATAGTTTCATTTGATTTAATTTCTTTCATGGGGATTATAATTCAAAATTTACCATTTTGTATGGGATATTGTATCAATTTCCATTCTTTGAGGAATTAATTATTGTTAGGAACCTAATTTATTATATATGGGGTAATGAATGAACATTTTACTTGTAATATCATGAATAAATCATTAATATTGTTAGTTTTAATTACAATTTGAATATTTTCATCTAAGGAAATTTGAACATAAAATTACCATATGGTAATGAAATTTCATAACTCAATACCTTATTGATTGTGTTATATTACCTTCTTGATGTCTTTAATAATCTATCATTATGTGTATATTGAGTTAGACTATCAATTTATTTATTTACAATTATTATATGTGGATTAAAATTTTATCGACATAATAAATTCGTTGATAAATTCTCACATCAACATTATGATCATTTTAAGGGTATATTTCACAATATCATTCTAATTGAGATTTCTTATTATTGAAATTAAATTAAATTAATTAATATTTTTATGGTTTAATAAAACCATCCATTTTCATATCCTCTAGTTATTCGTGACCTTTTTTCATGTAATAGTACAATATTTTAAATCTTGGTACTCATAATGTTTTAGAAAATGTTTTTAAGAAAACTAGATATCACTTTTCACTTTGGTTGGAGGACTCATTATCTTCTAAAAATATTTTTTTATAAATAAGATTTCAGAAATGTTTTTATCTGTTGGAAAAAGATTTATGAAATATATTTCCACCAATTTTTTCTTTTACAATTTTTTTGAATTAATATATTGTCTCTTTCCGAACAAGGAACTTTTCAATCCTTTTTACCATGAAAAAATGTTATTTTTACCTGGTATGGCATGTACAGACATACCCACCATCGTTTCATTGAATATTACATTGAAAGTATAAAATTATAAATTATAAATTTAATTTTATTGAAATTTATTTTCACTGATAATGATTCTAAAAATTGAAATTATATTTTCCTCAATAATGTTTTTAAAGATATTTTATATAGTGTCTCCATTCATCAACGAAACCAATACTTTATTTTTTTTACATGGGATATGTTGTAATAATACCATGCATATTATTCCTCTGTATGGTTTATGATTTATTTGGCGAATGATAGTATTAGTTTTCACTTCCATGATTCATTTTGAAAGTCCCCTTGATATATTCAATTTCAAGTGAACATCGAACATTAAATTCCCCTAAAAGATCCATATCATTCATCAAGGACAATACCATTTCTTAAATCATAGACCATTTTTACATATGGTGTTTACTTTGAATGTTATTTTTTAGTGGGGTGAATATTAAAAAATCCACATCTTTTACTCAATGCTGATATATGATTAGGATTATTTCTCATGAATTAAATCGATTATTCGATATATGAGGAATTATTTAGACAAATATGAGAGGTTCTTGTCTCAGTTAATGATTTCCCCTTGATGCGTCAGTGGTCTCAAGGGTTGAGTCAATTGGGTATCCTTAGTGGGGTTTTTACCTAATATGTTTTAAAAAGAATTGTGAATGGACTTGAAGGAAAATGTATCATATACCTAGGAAACATGACATTCAAAAATTATGTATTTCCTTCATTATGATTTTTTTATTATCCATGATAGTTTCAAAATTTAAAAAATAAGGATGCATTTAATTCTCATTGTATTGATAAATGGATTGATTTATTGTTATTTTACTTTTTCATTATACATTTATTTTAAATAGAATGTTTGTCACATTATTTAACTTTTCATATTGTTTATGGACTCCATCTCATTTTGTTGATTACATGGAATGTTTGTTCAAATATTTACCTTTCCACATTAATTATTCTCATTTACTCAGAATTGTTTCCACTGAACATAACCCTTATTGGGAATTTGTTCTGACCTTTTTTTGTTTCATTTCCCTAGGAATCAAAGAAGTGTACTAAGAAATACATGTAAGGATATGATAATTGGGAATAAATTTTTCCTCTAAAGAAAAAATTTATTTTGTAATTATTTTATTCATTTGTAATAAAACACTCATGTATGTATCTGGTTTACTAATACTGCTAATCTCATTAGTCCTTATGTATTTGATAACTTGTACACATGATATTGTAATAAGGTAAGGCACTAGATCTGGGATATATGGTGTTGGGGTGTTATAGTTGGTATCAAAGGAAAATTAGTAGAAACCTAGGGAACTAGATTTTGGAAAATATATTTTATAGTACATATTATTAAGATATAATTTTTGGATAACTATTGAAGAATATCTTAAAGTTTCGGTTTTATAGAGATTAAGTGGTTTTCTAGGAAATACTTTACTCTTTGGATTGTACATATGGATGATTTTCTAGCACAAATGTACTTTGGGGAAACAAGTCCAAAAAGGACCATCAGGCATAACTCTTGCATAAAATGGTACACAATAATGATCTTTACTATGAACCATGTTCTAGACTCCTAGGAAATATACTTAAGATAATTCACATATTCTTTACAAACCATTATGAAGGATTTTAATATATGATGAAAATGAAAACCCTTGGTTAAACATAAGGTTTTTTAGATTGAAAATATAGTGTCCTAATTTTGATATGCTATAAATGATTATATGTTTTCCTCAATATTTGTATTGTTACTCACATTATGCATTTGGGTTTTAGTCAATGGTTGGAACCCAAATGACTCATGTAAACATTGATAATTAAGGAAAAGGTGGTGAAAAGGAGCAATAAATGAGGTTTTGGTAGGAGTAAACGATATCATGTTTATCCATAAATAGTTTTCCCAAAATACGATTAATAAAATATACCTTAAGCAACTCCTCAACTCCACAAAGAATAGTATGATTGATGTCTATAAGAGTATAAGTGGTGGAGACCATAGATATGAGAAGGATGGATTTATTTCATGGAAGAAATGTTGAACGATTAACATATTAAAGTGTCTCAATGCAATGGATAAATGTATTATGTGTGGGGATAAGGACATAAATAAAATAATTTCCATGGAAAAATGAAGAGTAAGATATAAGGAAATAAAACACATCATAAGGATCCTTCTATAGATTATTCTGTTAACTTTCGAGAACTTGGGAATTACCTGAGTTAATTATCTATTCTAAAGGATCAAATATAGAACAAGGATGTACCTATGGAGTATTTATATATTAGGGATTTTTTGAAAAACGTATTCAAAGTTCTATTTAATGGTTAAATTTAAAATATTTCCATCATATTTTGGAAATTATGTTAATATATTTCAGAAAAAGTAGAACCATCATGTCATTAAAAACCCATTAAATCCAGTAAGGCAGTGGGGCTTGAACACATGATTAATGGATGATAAGGGTTTCATGCCTACCCGTGGCCTATGTGAGGTCATGGTCAATGTATCATTCCTTCTAGCTAAATAATCTTTGATAAATAAATATTAAGGATAATCAAATGGTTTCAATTTTGAGGTTTAGTGATTAATGTATTAACCATATTAATTTGGAAAAATAGTTAGATACAAACATACAAACATGATTTATGTTTCCTATGATCCAAAAAAGGTAAATTTTAGTGCTTCAAGAAAAAAATGGTTCATTCTTGGATATCTATTTCATAGAGTAAAAGAAAATTTATAATTTTATCGAAGCCTAACCAAAAGATGGAATTGTTCATATGAATTTAAAATGTATCAAGAAATTATGATTCCTTATATTCATTGTCAAAAAATGAAATCCTCGATTGTTGAAAAAGTATCCTGAAATAAAATGGAGAGATTGAATATCAATTTTGGTTTTTTAATAATTTTTTATTTTGTTTGAAACTGTATTTTTTAAATATTGTTTTTATAAAGATTTAAATGTTCTTATGTGTATTTACTAGAACTTTTCTAGAGAAGAAAATGTGGGAGTGTTATTAATTTGGGATGTTTTAAAACATTCCAAATCAATTGAAATGATGCTTTACTGATAATAATTTTCTAAAAAAAATGAAGAGATCGTATTCAATTTTTTTGAAAAAGAAGGTGAGGTGATGTGTTTTGGAAGCATCAAATCGTATATAGTGGAACCATTTGAAAATGTTTCTTGAATTTTGGAAGTGATTTTTTTCTAAAAAGTACAACTTTAATGATCCGAAGATCTATCAGAAGAAACATTGGACGAAACTTCTTGTAGGAAGTATATGTTTTTATAAATCATGATTTTAGAAGGAATGAGATAATGTTTTGTAGAATCTATCCATTAGACGAATCAAAAGATATGAAACAGACCCTAAATTTCTATCTGATTTACTATATAGACCTGTTTATATTGAATAATGTTTTGTATTTTTCTCCAAGGGATGTTTTGATCCAAGGGATCAGATGTAGATCATCAGAAAAAGATGTTTTAATAAATAAGGATTTTTTGTGGTCACTGAGATCATGTGGTATCCTATAATATGAAATAAGTAGATGATTCATCAGATGGTTAATTTTTTTTGATTCATCAAATGCGATATTGATGATGGTATGTCGGATGAACATTTGAAACAGATTCCTCAAATAGATAATTTACAAAAATATATATATTTTTTCTACTTATATTCATTGGTTTTAAAAAATTTGGAAGAAATTAAGTGTCTTATGAAATCATATATGAATCCCTATGTATAGAAAAAGGGGAGATCAGGTCTACAATCATACACATTTCTCAGAACTAAAAAAGGAGTCATATATATTAATGTTTTTACCATACAGAGACATAGTTGGAAATTGATGTCTTTAGAAGTTGAAATAATACAGTTAACCATTTTTAGTTGTCTTGGAGAAATGCACTAAGATATGTTTTTGTTGCTTGAGTTTTTTATCATTAGTGGGTCAAGTACACTTAATAGAGGACGAATCATTTCAATGTTGTGATGTTTTGAAGCTTTGGATAATGGATTTCCATCTGGGAAAAATATGTTTTCAAATGAGGATCTATGAAGAATAGATATTAAACTGGAGCCTTATTGGTCCGGTTGATTTTGTTTTAAGTGGGTGAAGAGAACCCTAAAATTTTTCATGTTTTTGGAAAATCAATTTTGAATGTTTTTTTGTGAGAAAAATTGTAGGAGTCTAAATTCTAAGGATGTTTTTTTTAGTTATTTCAATTGGTTTTGTGTTTGGTTTATAATAAGTAATTTAGAGAAGAGTATAGTGAGTTTATTAAGATTATAGTTTACTCTAAAATAATTTAGATGATTTGAGATGATTTTGAGTGAAATTATAATGAATGTGAAATTCATAGTTAAGATGTTTGAGTGATAGGAAAAAATAAATGTGTTTCCCACTCTTGCCATTATTGGGGAACCAATAAATAGTGGTGAATAATTTATATTTACTTGTAACTCTTCATAGAGATAAAAGGGTGACATATTGAAATTTTTTGATCTTGATGTCAATTTTCCCTACTGAATTTAATTTTGTGTTGTGGAATGTTTTTTAGATTGAGAGTTATAATCAAAGGATAAAATTGAGGTATGATATGATTATCAGAAAGAGATAATCAGATTGAGGGGATCAGTCTGAGTTTTTTTAGTATAATTTTGAGTAGAATAGTTCTGTTTAACATGATGAACCAAATCATTATAATATTTGAAGGTTTAGAAAAGGTGTATCAGACCAGGGATATAAAAACGACTTTATCAAATGTTGGACATCAAACACATTCACATCATAAAGAGTTTCCAAAAATTCCTATATAAAAAAGAAAGTTTCCAAGAGCATTACATTTTGTTGTGGAAAAAATGTTTAAAAATAAATTATGAACTAATTGGATTCAGTATAATAATTACTATCACAGTATATAAAGTGTTCAATGGGAATTAAAACAAGCTGTATTCACTAAATTAGAATAATTAATTCTCATTGACCCACATGTGTGGATATATAAAGGATGTAGGTTCTTACACAGAGGATAATCCTTTTAAATCATATGTTCCTTGTATATTATTTTATTCTTAAATTTATTTGAATTTACTAAAATTTTATAAATAAGAAAATAAAAAATTTTAGGGGGTTAACTTTCTTAATGATTAATTTTTAAAAAATAGAGTCACTGACTCAACTGCCACTGCATCTTTGTGATTCAGTAAACCATATGAACTTCAAAACCACAAAAAACATGCACCAAATCCTTCTCCATTAAAAAATAAAGGAGATATTCCATAATCAAAACCACATAAAAAATGACCAATTTCCATCAAAAGTTTTTTATACCATTTATTAAAATTTATAAATCCATAGAGAAGATCAAGAAATCAAGGTCCACAAGGTAAATCATTGTTATAAAAATACATAATATAAAAAATTTGAATGAACAGACCAATGGGAAATAGAAAATTCAATATTATTATAGGGCCATAAGAATTGAGAATTGATCATAGAACATAAAACCAAAATAAAAAAATATTATTTTTTAATAATTATAATAATGAAGGCCAAAGAGAAAACTTATCATCCCAATTCATGATCAACACACCATGAGGATTCAAGATCCATTAAACCTCCCTTAATTACACAAAAAATCAAAAACTATATATTATTATATATCTGAATTAACAATTTTCACTCTGGAAGTGTCCATAACACTTATTGAAACATGGTTAATTAGAGGAATAAGTAGATCAAATACACGAATGAATATCAACTCACCAAGATGGGTTCTATAAAAACTTCAATCCACCAAGGGAATTGAGTAGAGAGAGACAAAAAGACTCTAAGGGAGTCTCCAATCTAAATGGATAAATTAAGGCCAATTATAATTATCTTATAATTAAAAATGTGTCTCATATTGTGGAAATACATAATTCTTCCAAAGATCGTTGACCCAAAACGCCACCACCAGCCAATCGAAAGAGGCTATTAACTAGCCGATGGATTTTTCATATCTACAGAGCCTATGGTTATGATACATCAGAGTTACCAAATAATTTAAACAATGATACAAATTAACTTATTCAGTTTTAGATCGTAGCATGTTTTCATCCACACACACTATCACAAAAGTGTTATAATATTAATGGAATATTCGGTTCATCAACTCTATAATAAATATAGGAGAACTAGACTAGAAAATTAGTAGGGGAAGGAACATTAAATAGATATAACTTCTCTTGAATGAAGTTTAAATAATATTCAACTATTTGATTAGAAGGTAATGGTATCCATATTGATGACCATTCTTAGAAAACCACCACTCTCTTTTAAACTAGTCGAAAAAATCATCCACATTTGAGAAGGGATATTTTTTCATGATCATTTCTTGAATGAGAAACTAAAAATTGAAACATAGTTGAAGAGTCCAATTATAATTCTTGTAAAAACTAATAGTGGTCACGCAAGGTGACACACATGGGTGAACAAATCCATTGTACCCAAAATATTCCAATGGAGTTTTCAACCCCTTCAACTAAGAAGGATCCATGTTGTAGGAAAACATTAATATCAGTTGATATTTTAGTAACAAGATAATCAAGATCTCCACCTTCGATTCTAGGTGGAAAACTCAATAAGTAGTCCTAAAAAATATATGGAAACTCATTGACCAATGAAGGAAGACTAACACAATTAGGTTATTATTCCAAATGTACTATATAAAAAACATAAAATTACTATGATTTGGAAAATATTTCAACACCTGACTAGACCATAGATCCCATTCTACCTAAAACAAACAAGAGATACCATTATAAGTAGTGAATAAAAAGTACTAATGATAATAATCGATCCAATACTTTTCATTGATCAATCAATCCATCCTAATAATCACATCGAAGATTCCCATGATGAGAGCTAATAAATCCCATACCAGATCTACATCCCATATTAATAATGAGTGTTTGGGAAAACGAAACCCCTTCTCCCTATTAGTTCATATAGGAATCCTTAATCCCATAAAAAATATAATGAGTTACATTTCATATTTTAGAAGGTAAAAAAATTATTCAACAAAAAGGATTACAGGGTAAGTTTATAAAATAGAGCAGTCGATAAGGTAGATGAAATTGAAATGGAACCTCTCACAGTCATAGGACCCACATCAAATACTGATAGAAACTCTCCAACTATGTGAAACTACTACATTTTGGAGGCTTTTAGTTGGAACCCTATATCCTTTGATTAATCTAGTATCCCAAAAAATCCTCTATGGGTTTAAAAGGCCATACTAGAGTGAGTAATAGATAGGCATTATCAAAACATTAGAATTTGGAAAAGATTCCCATATGAGTTGTAGACCTTTGAGGGTTGGTGACGAATTTCATGTGTCCCATACTGATACACCAATAACATATCAAGAAATTTTCTCCTAATGATGGGGCATGAATAAACCTATGAGAATCATAATCACTTTTCCCCTATAAAATTCATTTCACTTCCTTTTATATTTAAAAGAACCATTAGAGCTTCTACAAGAGGAAATAGAAACTCTAGTTAGTCATATCTTACCTTCGAGGTGAAGCTCTACCATCAAGGACCTATCCACCTTATCAACACATGTGATCATCTTCAATGTAAATTCATGAGACTAAATACCAGCTTGGATATACATTTTAAGTCTTCAAGTCTTCAAATTATCATTTGAAACCACCTCAAAATAAAACATAGAATTCTCTGAAAAATGTTTAGTTTAGTCCATTATGGAATAATATCCTTCCTCAATATTGAGAATCTAAAAAATATTTCCATGTATATAGACTCCAAGGATATAATATGGTGAAAATGGACTTGAATTCCTTCCAGTCCAAGACCACATTCTTCTTAGTGTGGAAAACTGAGTCCTAGCACACTCTACTCAGACCATCCATGGTCAAGATGATGCATGTGAACTTGAATGAGTCATGAGTCTCAAAAAATAAGAAAAATCATATTTATATTTCTTAACTAATCCTTCACATATTCAAGAATATTCATCTCTTGGAAAGATAATGGATTTAGAATAATATATTTCTGAGTTTGATTCCTATCCTCATACAATCGCAAGTCTGTCTCCCTAACTTAAATAGTGGTAGATTCCACACCTTGGTCTATAGCTCAGACCATGTTAACCACAAAATTGATAATTTAATTATCAACTGGGGAGTTTTCCTCTCACGTTTCATCAAAAACAACCTCTAGAGGAATTACTAGAATTATTCTTAGAGGCATAATATAATAGATCAACGAGAAGGAAGTTATAATAATATAAGATCCAAGAGTAAATTAAAACTTATAATATAATTAAGCAACTAGAGTAATCATGATAATAGAGAAATAATGATAGGGATCAAAATACTTGAAATACTGGATGATGTAACTCCCAACAACCCATAGAAACCAAAGGCCGATTATGATGAGGTGTGGCATGAAAATCATTCAAAACACAAACCTTAAGTTCCCACACAACTATTACCAATCTAAAAATACATCCACATGATTCATATTGACAATGAAAAGTAAAAGTAATTAATTTGATAGAAAATTTTCCTGAACAACCCAGATTATCAAAATAATTTGTAACCTGAATATGTCTTAACATGGATTGATGGGTGTTCCCAATACCCTGGGATGGAAAAAAGAACCTGGAAATCAAGAAAAACCATTGGGAACTATTTAATAATAAGGAACTTTAATAATGTTTTTTTAAAAATAGAATATATAAATATTCAAAAAAACAAGACAACAACAGATGGGTATAATCATCAGGAATAACATGTGCAAATACATTGAAGACAACCATAGTACTAAAAATATATAAAACCAAACTGTGTATGACATGATGTGATATCTTTACTCTCACAACCTACTAACAAATAAACATATTTCCTCCCCATGTTGCATTTCCCTTACCCACCACATATATAACAAGATCTATATACACTAGAAGGATTATGCAGGGTGTGATTAATAGATATTAATAAGATCCCACCAACTATTCCATAAATAAATTATAAAAATAAACCATTTATGATCAAATAAATAAAATCAAGGACTGTGATAAAATTTTACATAAACTATGAAATAAAAAAACTTTAAAAAAATCAATACATGATAAGAAAAAAGTTTCAAAATTATTTTAGTAAACAAAACAATAATGTATTTCTCAGATAAACAATTTAAAAAAATCCAATATATATAATCAGTTTTAGGTCAATGAGGATCCTCTTTACACCATAGGGTTTAGTAGGCCACCTTGTGTGCATATGACCCTGGAAGAATTAGTTTGGATGATAAGATAACACTCTAGATAGAAACTCCTTTCCAAAACATAATAAATCTAGTGCACACATAACCTTAATAGAACATGTATATGGTGAAAGTGATCTTCACCATGGATGGTTCACTTCCTCTTCATCAATCAAATTCATTTTTATCACAACAATTTAATTCAAGGTCATTTCCTCATTGGGACCATTCAAAAAATTCTTTAAAACAAATTCTATTCAAAACACCATTTCAATATTCCTTTTTTAAAAGAATATTAAAAACTAATTTTTTTATGAAAACTCTATTCATTCCTTTAGACAACATTATAAATTAATTTACAAGAGAATGAAATCAAGGTCCACCAAATAAATCCATGATAAAAAACCACTAACTTTTAAACACTTAGAATAACAATTACTATTGGAATATGATATTCTAAGGTTAGATAAGGGACTTAGGAATCAATAAGACATCATATAATATGAAACCTCACTCATAAATATCCAAATTTACATGACCTAGTACAAATAAGCACAAAGAAAACACTTACCACCTGATTCTCAATCAATACACCTTGAGGTTTCTACATCCTATAACATCAGTCAACTCCATAAAAATTTTAAAAAATTAATTAGTATTAGAAACACCGATCAATAGTTCCCATTTTTTACAAAACCAAACCATTGAGGGAAACATGGGTAATTTGTAAAAGAAGTAGATCCAACAAAAAAAATGATCAATTTGCACACAGAGGTACATGGGTTTGATTGAAACTTTGATCCACCAAGAAAATTGAGTTAAGAGATATACAAACACCATATGAGAGTTTCCAAGTCTATTTGGATGAATTTTGGTGTTTGAGTGGTGATAGTTATAGTTGATCCTTGGACTATGTTATGCATATAGTGTGGTTGTGAATTATAATATATCCTTTTTGTTTATTGAAATTATATGATTTCTAACTCATAGTATATATAGAGATTATAACCCAATGAAATTTGTGAGTGTTTTCACCCAACATCCTGGTGGTGAGGATGAATGACTGACTACCCCTCTAGTCCCGCACTCTTCTCTTTATATTATTAGGTATAACTATTCACAGTGTTTATTTTCACCATATATTTGTGTAGAGGGTTGGGATTAATTATTGTTATTTAAAAAACGTTTATCACTAGATTTAGTACCCAAAGGATTATTATAGATATGATGTTTATAAGTTGTGATTGTTTGATGTACATTACTAAGAGAATGGTCTGTGATGGATTGAGGTATAAGACCCGATGTATGATACACATCATATGGACTATGGTGTCTCCCAAAAACTACATGAATACTATATGGATATGTGATATTAGATTATGAGTTGATGTGATGCACCTAATTAATGATTGATATGCATCCAAAGTGAATATGTGTTGGATTACTTTTGGATAGATATGTCTTATGATGTATGACGTTGGTGTGGAGAAAAAAACAAGCGGGGAAGTGGTTGAGGGGTACCATTTTTGGTTCATTACTATATTATAGAAACTCATTCATGTGATATGTGGTGGCATATATCCTAGGAAATTCAAGGAACATAGTATAATAGTTTTGGTGACAAGTTAGTTTCACTTTTTGTCAATGGGATTTAGTATGCTTTCGTAATTTTTTTCACAATAGGTTCAAGGGAGTATCCGATTAAGAATAATGTTATTCTCACCCCACATATTATAAACATTTTTTAGTTTGGTAGTAGTAGTTAGGATATTGGGATAGATATTACTAGCTCATGTTTTTTCAGAGGTAGTTTGGGAGTCTTGGTCGCTTTTGAGTTTATCTTTTGGTACTTGTATTTCCTTTCCAGTTTTATTATTATTTTCTTATATAACATGTATGATCTTGTGATTTATAATATCTATCTATAAATTATTATATTTATTTATCTATAATATATATCTATTTCACATGTTCTCTTATAGGGCAATGAATCACATTTCAATGTTCTTTATACTATCAATTCTAGTCACTAACCCGGGGCCAACAGGAGGATAGACTCGGGTGCCATTATCTATCTTTTTTCTTTTCCTGTAGAGATGGGGTACCCTTTTGGAGAGGTGTTTATGACATATTCCATCATTAAATACATCATAAAAATAAATTTTTTTTTGAAAAAATTAAATAAGTTCCACAATGATATATTCAAAATAAAAAAATAATTATCCCAAATAGCAGGAAATACAAACATAGATATCTAACTGATTTTTTAATAGAATATATATTAAAGGAAATTATAATTAATAAAATTTCTATACATTCCTTATCATTATTGAAGAATAATTTTCAATAATCCATATTAATTATCATTATTTTTATGTATTTTATTTTATCTGTATAAGATTTTTTAGTATATCATTTTTTTGAAGTCCTTGAAAATATTCAGAAAATATATTTTTTATACAAAAACTAATTGTTATTTTGTTTTTGAAATATAAATTTCCATTATTCTATATACTACACAGACACTCTCCTTTTTTGATTATTATTTTAACACATTTTTTTAAAATCTCTCTTAAGGATTTTATTGCTTACAATTCTTCTAAGATAAAATAGATATTGAAGAAAATTCTAGGTACCAATTTAGTATTTTTTGTATTTTTGTTTCATATGCAAACAAATTAGAACCATTTAAATTTTCATATAAAAACAAAAAATACCAAATATAAATTTAGATTTTTTCTATTTAAAATATATTTTAAAATATTATTTTTAAAGTTATAAATTTTATTTCAAATAAAAAATGTTCGAAAGGATTTTTTTATTTTTTTTGAATATTTAGCTTAAAAAATCAATCATTAAGAGATACATTTATCATAATTTGGTGATTTTGTAACTTTAATAAATTAATATGTGTTTCTATGGGTTTTATTAATTTTTTTATCAAAAGGAATTTGTTTCTTCTTATGTTTTTATTATTGTTGAGATTAACCAACTATTGATGAATTTTGGGAATTTTAGTTTCAATTTTGTATATAAAGATGGAAAACAAATTGTGTATTATCATATGCAATTTACTAGACTTGATAAGGAGTTTTTTGAATTTTTCTCTAATTCATTCAATCTTTTTTTTGAATGATAGTTTTCTATTTTAATAAAAGTTATTAATTTTCTCCATATTTAACAGAACATATTTTTATTAATTTTTTGAATGAAAAAAATAGTTCATAAAACTTCATATGTTCACGAGATAATATAAATTTAGAAAATTTAAATTTTTAAAGAAGAAATCTATTTTTAATTCATTCCACCATCATTGATACAAATACGATTCCATATTAATCTAAAATCTGAAAAAATCAATCTTTTCCTAGATTCTTCTACAATTCATCAATGAAACCCTATTAGAAACCGTACCAATAAATTAAATCAATCTCAAAAATTAGAAAGTATATTTCAGAAGAAATAATAAGTTTTATTGGCTGAAAAATAACAAATTTAACCACTTCAACATTATATAATATCATTCTATTAGAATATATATAGAAAATGATAATATAAAAATACCATATAAAGGGAAAATAATATTAATGTACCACATAAAAAAATTAATTTTATAAAATGAAATTTAATTTTATTAATAATAGACTACAAAATTTATAAAATTGATTAATTTTAAATACATTAAATTCAATATTTTTAAGTGATTGTTAATTTAATGAATCTTATAGAATATAAATTCATTATTAGATAAAATAATATATATATATATATACATATATATATATATATAGACACACACATATAATTTTATTCATAAGTCATTTAAAATTAACAATAAAATTGATAACACTTTTCAAGTTACTATTAAATTATTTAAAATAATTTTGTAACATTTACAAAAGAAATTTTATTTGTAAGAAAATTATATTAATTTATCATATTAATAAAATCATGGACCATAGGTGATATTAATGTAAAATTTTTTGTTAATATAAATAAATTTCAAGAAATTTAAAAAACAATTGATGCTTAAATTATGAAATTTTTTATATTTAGTTTCCTTTGTATGAATTAAAGTTATAACCAAACATTTTCCCAAAATATTTGAAATTAAAGGACATTATATATGATTTATTTCTTTTTTACAATCCATTGTTATCATTTTTCAATATTCAAAGACATACACTCACATTTTCAGGTGGATAAGACAAGATTCATCATCTCATGTGTTATGGACCAACCTTCATTTTTAATTAAGCTATGATATATATATATATTGTTAATAAATATCATCTATTAAAGAAAGAGTATTTATTGATTAAATTTTTTCAAATTTAACAAATTTGATTATATATATACATATATGCATATATGTGTATATTCATACCTCAAAATCATATTACATCTTATTAAAATAACATTTAAATAAAAATAAAAAAGTTTTTTTGAATGGAAGGTTGACCAGTTTATATCAAGGCGAGTCCACTTAAAAATATGTACCATTTCGTTTGACAACATTTTAATCCATCTAAAATGTGAAATATTATTTTTAGTTAATATTTCATTAAAAAATATGGTGATGTATGCCATAAGTATGTAGAACCATGACCCTAAAAGTCCCCTCTTTTTAATAAGAAATCTTTCTAACATGCAGTGTATTTTATAATTTCAAGAAATATATTTTTAATGTAGGAAAAAAATATTCACTATCATTGAAGGAAAACAAATTTATTTATGAGATCTAATATACAAAATAATTCATGAAAATATCCATGATCAAGTAACAAAATTAATTCATAATGAGGACCTCAAATTAATAAAATATAAAAAAAGATCATATTTTTTAAACAATTTTAGTTAATAATGTGAAATAAAAGAAACCATGGGGGACAACCATGGGTTTTGTACAAGGATTCCATTTTAAATTACATGGATTTAAAACATTACTCAAATTTAGAACAATCTATTTCACCTCGATTAGTAGTAGATTCAGCATTTATGAACATTACTTCATCATCATTTTCCATGAGAAATCCATATATATCAGGCTCTTAATGACTACCACCTATCCTTAAAGGTTTTTATGTAGCATTTTCCATTTCATTCTCCAAAACTCATTCTAGAACCAAATCAACCTTGATAATAGGAACACATCCTATGTAGCTGTTTTTAACTTGTTAAAGTTTTACTTCCCTTCTAATAACTACTTGTTCCATGAATTTTCTATCACGTTAAATAACCTATTGAGTATAAATTTTTTAGATCAATAGGGTTATAGAAATAATCTCCATTTGATTCATTGGGCTAATAAAAAAATATGAATTTTCTAACATGGATCCTATTTTGTTAGAAGAAAATCCTCATACGAGTTCTTTTCAACCACAAATACTCATAAATTACATAATGAGTTGTTTCATAGTGTATAAATTATTTGTATTCTTTATGATTTAATTATATGTAATGTGGTTCAATAATAATGAAAAATGTTTAGAACATAACCACAAAATGTCAAAGGCAGATCACAATAATTAATCATCAATCTTAATATGCCTAAAAAGGTACAATTTCTCCTCTTTGACACATTATTCCATTTTAGTTTTCCTAGAGGAGGGATTTGTAAAACAATTACACTATATCTTAGATGCTAATTCAATTACTAGATCAAGTATTCAGCACCTAAATTTTATCATATGATCGAAATAATTTCCCCATTAATTTTGTACCTCGTTCTGAATGTAGAAAACCCGGTAACAAAAGAATTGCCCTAGAAAAAACATGAGGGTAATATAGAATATAAGGGTATTAAACACATGATAGATCAGTGTTAATGGTTTTAAATGTATCATGTTACTATTATAAAAGAAATATCCATTTACCAATAATTCATCTATGATGCAATTTATTTTAGCTGAATAATTGAATGATAGATATCCAATCAAAGTATTAAATTTGGGTTGTCCCTAACTTAGGGTATTCATAGTGTTTAATGGGTTGTGATGAAATATAATGGTTACCTTGAATATATTTTTATAACCATTTAAACGGGTTGTATTTGTGATATTGAATAATAGATTCTTAAGGTAGTAAGTGGAGACTTATTAGTTGGACTGATCCACTAAAGTATATATCATGTAATGTCATACATTAATAAGTATACTTAGGGATGTATGATTATTATTAGTCCATACCTGATTTTGGAGAGATTCCTAGCATAAGAAACTTTACACATTTATACCTAACTTACTCAAGTATCCATATAAACTTATCTAATCACATGGTGGTAGGGTATGTTACTGATCATGACACCTATTTGAGTGAAACCAATAAGGGTTTTATCCACTTGTATGGAAAAGTAAGGAATATGCCTCTTTAATGAATTAGATTGAGTAAATTGATGCCCATTATAATTTTTTTCACATATGATATGTTGAACTACTTGGATATGTGACATGTGATGTGAGTATGGGATTGATGAATCACATGTGTTGTATTCATCCACTTGGTCGATATTTTCACATAGGATTAGGAAAATGAAGAGATTCTTATACTAGATTAACATGTTCAATGTCTAGTGGTCACTCAATATCATGGATAGAGGGATTATATAAGATACATATGATTTTTATTATACATCATGCAAT
Source organism: Viscum album (assembly GCA_963277665.1). NCBI lineage: Eukaryota > Viridiplantae > Streptophyta > Magnoliopsida > Santalales > Viscaceae > Viscum > Viscum album. The sequence continues at coordinate 1,127,451,318 of OY728121.1, forward strand.
TGAATTTTTCTTACAAATATATGAGTATGTTTGATGTAGATCACACCACACCCCTCAGTATCATGAGTAGAACTAATGATTTTCTAGAGACCTATCATTACATACATCTATGAAATAGATATTTACTATCTTTTTTAATGATTCTGAGGCCTATAGGGTCACAAAATTAGGCCCTTAGACAAAGGTAAAATTTTTAACATAGTTTTTGTTCAAAATGAGTAAATTTGTAAAAAAACTTATCCCAAAGAGTTTGGATGGGCTCACAAAGTGTTCTGAAGTTATGAAAAATGTACTTATGATATTTTATTTGAATTGGGAGATTATTAGATATACATTAATATATAAATATATAATATTATATTATATACATATTTATTGTATATTTAATTACATGAATTTGACACATGAATTATAATTCATGTATTGAATACAAGTGATAATAAATATATATATTTGATATATATTTATTTCTCATCAATAGTTTTATTATCAGTAATAATCTATCAGGAAGAGATTAACTGGCTTCTCTTCTCATTGAATATGATTCACTTAATTATGAGAATAAATATATATGGATACAATAATATGGCCCATGAATTTTCATTTAATGAAATACATCATGTATGGATGTACTAATGGATTTGATTCATCCAGTTGTGGACGAGAAATTGTGATCAAGACTCTCATTTATCTCTTCCTCCAACACTTATATTCATCATATGATATGAAGGAACTATCACCCCTTTAGAATTTGGGAATCCTTTTGATACCATCATTAATCCATTGGTTAGTGTACCCACTCATAGGTTGGGTTATATTTTCAGTACTATGATATCTTTATCAATGATTCTTCTTCATTAAGAATTAGAAGATGAAAAATGTTAATTAAAATTCCCCATTACACTGTTTATACAGTTTATTTATGTATTGATTCTCAATGATATATATTTTTTGGCTTGGGTTATCTTCCACTTCAAATGGTCATATTATTATCATACAAAACCCATAAATATCTCACTATGATAGTACACTATTGGAATGTAGAAATATTTTAATCAATATCATCATTTAATTTTAGGATTCCCGTCATAGAGGGGAAATGTTGTGACCTTATCAATATGAAAGATACTCTAGAACTTTATCACATCAATTTTATGTATAAAAACAATAAATATGTGATAAGATAATAATATTAATATTAAATCCTTCGAATATTCATTTAATATAAAGGAAAAAGTAGTTGGTTATATGATATCAACTCAAAACAATTACTACATTCTATAGATACAACTACTAATGAATGGTTAGTCATCATATGAAAAACATTATTTTGTTGAGTATGGATACAACAACTAGGCCTACCACATTTTAATGACCAGTGTTAGTAAATCTCTGTGTCTTTGTAATAATTATTTTTACTAAAAAATTAATTTATTTTGAAAATCCATCAAATAGAAATATAAGTTAGTATACACCTCTTATTCTCATGTTATAATCATAACATCATGACTAAATATAGTGTCAATGGTTATCAAAAATTAATAAATAATTTTATTTTTGAATAACCCAAAATCAGTATAGTACATTCTTTAACTTATTTTTATACAACATTTGAAACCACCAAATACTCAGATATTTTATATACGGGAACCACTAGGTGTAATAAGTTTTTATTTCATATTATGATATCATTATTAGTGATACTAGATCAAATTGAACTTAATAACAATAATTGGTCAATTTTATTGCTCACTTGTATTCCAACTTCTCCAGACACCAGGAAATTATCCTCTTCTACCTTCACAAAGAGTGTGGGATAGTTCTAATTATATGTCTATGAAATTTTTTTGGGCCTTCAAAATATTTAAATATTATTATTTATGAGTTAGTAATATGAAATGTGAATACTTTTCATGTAACATGAGGTGAAATCCAAACACTTATGATTGTGAAATTGTTTTAATATCTATAATCTCTTCCTATTCCCATGCATATTATACAATAAGAATTATATGCCATAAAATTTTTTATCATGAATTGTTTCAACTTGTATTTTTAAATTTTATGTTAATATATGTACTATTACTAGATTTAGAACACTAATAGATTTATTTTATAGATATTTCCCACATAATATGATTTCTACTTTAAGTCGGACATAGATAATTTTCATTCCCTATTCATAACAATTTGGTAGGAAAAAACATTTGGTTTTCATATGTTATTTACATATCGAACATGAAAACTAATATCACTCCAACTCACCTATTCAATACACATGTCACTAATTCAACACTAAAATAATATTCTATGATCACTACAAATTATTTATTCTAAAATGAAACTATTTAATTTTTATTTCTTATTGGAATTTTTTGATTTCACTAACACTTTTATTTATGCCTAGTAGACTTATATCATAGGGTATCCTTCTGGTCATGTCATATAGAAATATTATATAGGATTCCATTAAATATGGAGGCTTTGACTATCAATATCCCAATATGATGATCATTGAAATATACAGGGGAAATTAGTATTCAAATAGAGTTTTATTCATTATTATTGGTGAATAGGGATTTTCATTGACTAACCTATCAATTATCTAACATGCTATATTAGTATCATCTTGTACTGTTCAAGTCTAGTTTTTTTTAAATACTCACAACAATTATTAACTCTTAGAATACTTAAAAATATGTCATCCCATAATTTTGATACATTTAATCCATTACTTGAATTTATACATACTTCTAACTATAAAATATAATTTTTACTTCTTATTTCTAGGAATATGTATTCTAAATGAGTAATATATGTTTCACCCACCCTAATGAACATAAAAAACTTCTTTAGTTATTAATTCCTACAAAATATTTTTCTCTATAACTATTCATGCCAATAGTCTCATGGGAGTCCAGTATTCTTATACTAACACATGTGCATCTAGAGATTTAAAATAAAGAAGCTAATTATTATCCCACTATTAATAAATTTATACTATTCATTTATGGAAATATTTTTGATATTAAATATATTTCAATATCATTAGTGATTATAATATCATTAACTCAGACACACTTTAGTGTTTTGATGTTCATTTATATTTATTGCTAGCTTTTAATAGTAATTTTTAAAAAATTACTTTTGGTAGTGTTTTAATTAATTCCTATCATATCACATTTTATATGAAATCAGTTATACAATAATGTTTCCATATTGTTTGTTTTATCACTTATATATACATAATATGTCTTGAAAGGAATAAGGGTAGATTTTCAATATATATAGGACTCATCATTGATCTTCCTTTTTCTACCATTATGAAATTAATTAATTTAATTTTTTTTAATGGATAGACTTTAATCAATACATATTATTAATTATTACTTTGATAAGAAATATCTGACAAGCCATCTTTTTGTCTTCTCAATATTTACCAACTTAACTATTTTACTACACTATGAATTTCTATTTTTTTTTCAAATTAATCTGATGAAGTAACCTTTATTTTAGAATGTTTCATATAGCCATGTTGAACCAACACTAAATATCATTTTGATTCACCTTTATTTAAAATTTTTTATTTCCCTAATACCTGATAAGTACTTTGTTTTTATTTCTAATATCTTAGCCCAATTGAGACTAAAACACTTGTATGGGTTTAAATATGTTAACTATTTTTAGATTTAATTCCATATAACTAACATATAAAAATTCAGTAAGAGAATTATATGTTATATTAATCATTAAATGGAATCTATTCTTATGATTCCAGAGTTACTAAACCATTGTTTTAGTATTTATGTAACAAAAAAATTATTTAAAAATAAATTATTTTTTTATTATATCAAGACAGAAATTGAGATAAATGTTTAGGAAAAATATATTACAAACAAAAATCAATTTTATATAGAAATTAAAAATATGATCTCTAATTGGATGACATAAGAATAGCACTTTCTCAGCTCTGTTTCATTTCACTTTATAAAAATAATATTCTTTATCATTTCCCGTATTAAAATAAATTTATGTTGTATAAATATTGTATTTAATTAACAAGTAGAAAATAAAATCATGATAAATAAATATGATGTGGATGCAACTGGTTTCTTCTTAAATTCATTGAAATTTCATTTTTAGTGTCTATTATTTAAAATAAGAATAAAATATCCCCTTATTCATTCTTCTGGTTTTGAATCTTTTGTCTCATTGAAGGATGACATAAAGGAACTTCTGGATTTATATTAGCATGGGATATTCTCCCATTTTATTCAAAATGTTCACCATAATGGGTAGATAAATAGGTTTCAAATAATCCTTACTTGAATAGTTAAGTATGGGCAATTGTTCCATAAGAAGCTTATCCATTTCATTTATTTGGTCTTGGAAAAATAATGATTAAATTTGTAGTGGGGACAATTAGATAAGATTAATGGATAATTTCTCATCCAAGTGGATGCCCAATTTCACTAACTGATCAATATACCACCTTAAATTTGATTGATTTATCGGTACCATGATTTCATTCTTCATTTTTACACTTATATAGTGCATTTACAATCTTATTTATTTTTATTCTTCCCTTCTCTTTCTCAAGAGAATAGACATGTGATACTATAGTGTAAGAATCCTTTTCTTTATGATGTCTCACCAACTCTATGGACATAGTTTACAAATAATAATTTGGAAATATGTAGCATCTTCATTATATATCTAGTTGTAATCTATTTAAACTTATATCACCTACCGGGGAGGTAGGGTAGGAATCAAGGATTAAAAAACATTATAGGAACATTTTGATAATTATTCATCACACAAAGAATTGTAACAAATCTAGAAATTTATATTTAAATGGAAGTACCTTGAGATTAGAAATGATCACATTGTTTTTAATGTTTCTCATGAAAGATTTGATAATAATTTAAACTGATGATTAGTACGTTACTTGATTACAAATTAGGTGAGAAATAATAATAATTTATTTTATTAATTCTCAAACTATTTTATCAAGTCCCAATATCCCGTACTATTTAACATGGAATTTCTAGTTGTATGGAAATTCTAGTGTCAAGGATCCATTTTCCCCTTTTAATAACCCATACATGGGTTGGTTGAGCAAACTAAAGTTATATAGGAAGGAATTTCATTCCGAGCAGTGGGTTTGTTTCTCCTTTATCAATTAACAAGACTCCCAAATCCTCAAATCCTAAATTGGAATTCCTTAATCCTTTCCCCCAAGTTATGTCATTCTGAGAGAGCACTACTTATCTTAATGCAAGTGGGTTTAGCCTACCCATTACCTCTATAATAACTCCGCATTAAAAATAAGTGACCCAAGAATGGTAAGACAAACACTCATTTCTAAATTATTTATTCCTAATCAAGTAAAGGAAGAAAAAATATGATAGTTTATTTAGTTTATGGATTTAGTTTAATTGTGAAAAAAATTTATCTTGTTATATTCTTTTCATGAATTTCAAATATTATGTGGATTTTATTTGATTAATCAACCTCATTGTATAATTTTTTTTCATAATATATTTTTTCAAATTCGATATTTTGAAAAACAATTCAATAATTTATATTATTATGTTCTTGCATAAAAATTTAAATAATAAACAGATAGAAATAAATATATAAATAAATAAGATGATCAAGACCTTATCAAATGGTTGATGTATTTAGTTAATAATAAATAATCCATTAACATAGGGGAATAAATCCATGTGCTAGTCTTGGAATGAGTTAACACATCCATCCTACCCACCTAAATATCACCAGGGATGGAGTCATCATCGTTCAATCATGAACCTACTCCACACACCATTAAATAGTATATTAATTACATGTATTAATAACTCACTTGTTGGTGATTGGAATAAAAGATTGGTTATGCAGAATTACCTAAATATCTATAGACATGTAGGTCCTACATAATAATGGAGGGAGGGATGACTTATAGGCCCTAAAATTTAATTTAATATTATATAATTGGAAACCCATGAATTTTTTTATTAAATAAAGAAAACAAAAATACAAGTCACGACCATGCTCATGAACGGTCAAGCACATTCAATGAACACACAAAAGTATAACCTCTTACCAATCACTTCAATTGGTTCTTCATTATTAAGATAAATGTTCTTCCATTAATTAGTATTTAATTCCTTAAATTTTATTTTATTGACCAACCTAGTTCACTTTTAGATACCCATTATTAAAGTAAAGAATAGAAAATAATCAACAGAACAATTAATCAGATAATATTACAACAAATTAATTGAACATTTAATAATTATTTTAAAACTTTTTTGGATTTTCTAACATGCCACGTATTCTAATCAATAAAATAATATTTTAATATTGAAATGTAAATATTTAAAATTTTCATTTATTGGGAGATTACACAGCATATACTTATGAGTTTCACTCTATGTACTTCAGTTTTCAAGTACCATGAATACATGTCTGGGGTTTCTATGTGTCCCTAGGAAGGTGTGAACATAGTGTAAAATCTAGCTACACATGATGTATCATGCTTCTTATGTGTTTTCTTGACCCACTGAAAGGCTCTGTGGGTTCATCAAATGTGGAATCACACGACTTGTATGCTAGTTTCATGTCATTTGTTCCTCATTCTATATGTCTAGCCGACACGTTGAACAACTCAATGTGTATTTCAAATGTGGTAAATGTTGAACCACATTGCCTATACGTGCCCACTGCATGTTGTGTATGTCATTATCACTCTCTATTTTCAGGATCACATGGTTCTGATTATGTTTATGACCAAAAAAGATTCATAGATTTCAGAATTAGAATTGTTTAGACAAAATAATGTGTACTGTAGCTAGACATCGTGTGATGTGATAAGATGTATTCCTGGTTTTCCCAGTCTACACATGGAGTGAAATAAATTCATTGTGTATTTTTACAATTTTTTCCTGTATTGTATCCCATGAAATATATAGATAAAATGTACCTGGGTACACTATGTGTAATCCAACTACACATCATATAACTAGGTCATATCACAAAAAACCCTGGAACATTATGATGGAATCTCTGGTCATTCTTAATGTTTTCCTAGACCATTAATAAAATTAAATCATTAATGATGAAAATTTATATATCAATAAAATATTTTTATAAATAGGATTAAAGAAAGAATAATATAGAAATGAAATATCTAACCTCTAATGAGTATATAGATCAGAAATCAAATATATAATTGAAAATATGAAATACTACCACTTTGAAAACACTTGTAGGTTCTGCGTGTAGTGAAAGCACCATTTGTGAGTGTAAAATTAATATTTATTCCAATTTAGAGTTTTCTAAAACCTTGATAGAATATATTTCACATTAAATATGTAATTAATTCTTTTATGATTGTATAAATGATTACCTAATCTTAGTATCCTTTCTATGAAGAAGTTTTTTATCTTCTTAAAATCCATTCAGATTACCTTCTTTCCACTATAGGGATTCAATTGTACAATCCCTATACTGGTGATCCACACACGATCCATTGATCTCTGAGCAACGTTAATTGATTTCAGAATGCTAGTATGGTGAATCAATTGTATTTTACTATTTTTATTGATCTATCCAATATCCATTGGGGTTTAAGGAGTTCTTCCCGTTGTTGGGAGGAAAAGATGAGTAATTTGAGAGAGAGAGAGAGAGAAGACAATTGTGTGTAATGATTATCAATTATTATATTTGATCAATTATACAAAATAGATGTAAAAATCTATTAGTAGATATAGGGTTTCATTTAAAACATTATTTAATTACATACCATCCCTTAGATTATATAATAAAATTTTAACAGACCTCATGACATGTAATAATAATAATTTTACTATTATTGTTTTAGGTTGCATTATTACTTGCATGTTGAAAAGTATTATTTTATTGGAATGTGTATTAATATTCATCCATATACTATTACTCAAACTTGTTGATCTATATACCATGTATGAAATCATTTTATGATATATGACCATAGAACTATTTTTAAGAATACCATTATAGAAATTCAAGTTTCTCATCATAGTAGGAAACTTCAACAACCTTATCAATGTGATAAATACTCTCTGGCCTTACCACATCAATCTTATAATTTAGAAGAATAAATATGTGTTAATATATTTATATTAATATTAATTCCATTGAATAATAATTTAATCTAAAGTAATATTTAGTTCGTTATATGGAACTAACTTCAACAATAGTCATGAGAGTTTCACCATCCATAAGGTTATCCTTATAATATCTTCTAGAAACAATTTTTCTGATACTACCCATTATAGAAATAGAGTAAAAAGAAGGAATTTATTAAATTATACTTAAATCAAGTATACTAGAGATAATAAACAAAAAATTATTATTTTTTAATTTGATTTACAGATGGACTTATTGATGCATATCTTCTAGAATAAACCCTTTGGACCTTACAATCTTTCATTAGATTCCCATTCTTCCCACAATTCTAGCATATGGTTTGGGATCATCCAAATTTCATAAACTCATCTCAGAGTTAACTTTATCTTTTTCTCAAACATTCCATGAAATATAATTCCCCATACCCCATATACTTGACTCTTTTCTGAATGAATCATGGGTTTCCATACCTCTTGAATTTTGTACTATAGTAACCATCATGTCCCATAAATTAATCAATTATAATAAAAGTGTCAATGGCCACACTAATCCAATAATAATTTCCCTAATGGAATAAATATATCACTGGGTCACATTGAATTTAATATAATAATCCACCCCAAACCTTCCTCACTAATATTTTCATGTTGAAATCTCTCCATATGAGAAACACTTTGTTCATTTGGCTAATCATACATGTTGAAAAGTGTAGTCATAAATTTAGAAGTCATATCCAACTCATATATATTGAATTACATGTTCTATGAAAACATAATAATAATAACCTTCAATTATTATTATCAATCTTTTCCCAATTATCTTTTGACGTCACTTCTGGTTTGACTCCCTTCAACCAAAACAACAGAACTCTTCAAAACATATAGTCTTAAATCCATTTCCTCTACAATATTAAATCATTACTATAAAATTTATCAATATTTAACTCACCATATTTAAAATCTATCATTTTGGAATCTATTAACTCATACTAAATTCAAAAAACATAAAGGTATGAATAATTTATTTGAAAAATTATCTTACAAGGACAAGCATAAAATTATTCTTAACACTGAGTTCTGAACTCCCCACTAGGGTCTGGCCACTAAAAACTCTAGAGCCATAAATTAACACCACTTATTTTCCATGGAACCTATAATATAGATTTTATCCTCATGAACCCTCAAAAAAGGATTTTTTTTCACAACATCCAAAATAAATGATACATGATGTCAACAACCATACTCTTAAATTCGCATCCATAATGTCCATACAAAACTATCATAGACTCAAATAAGAACTTGAGAATTTAATTGATAAGAAATGACAAAGAATGAAATGGAACAAAAAAACATAGAATAACATGGTCCAATAATTACCCTACTCTATGGGAGGAATAATATACCCTTTGGAGTAAGATAGGAAGCACTAGTGATAAAAAACACTAGAAATATAATAAAAAATAGACAAGGACTTATAAAAAGTTCATGTATTGTTCAAGTGACTCCACCATCCATTTTATTGATGAGATTATCCAAATACACCATTTGAAACATTATTTGATAAGTGTAGTCAAACATCATTCGATCAAGAAAAAATCCAACAAACCACTGATTTTATGAACTCAACATGTAGTTTATAATGTACAATGATTGTTTTGGAACTCTTCCTTAGCTTCTTCCATGATTCAGGAATATCTATTTTCCACAACTATTTAGGAATTTATGTTTCACTACCCTTGCATCATCATGTTTCCTAACTAGCGTTCTAGAATCACTACTTCTTGAATTCAATAACATAGCTGAAAATAGTCCTCTATAGTCAAATCTAAAAATATATTTTATAATAGTACATTTACTAAATAAATTCAACATGATCCTGTATATTGGATATGCATATACATATATATATACATATATATTGATGATCCAATCATTATTTTTCCTTCCTCTATAATCATTATACCTCAACAACCAATAAAATTTCACCTAAAATAGGATAATTATTAGTAATTTCCATAGCCCCTTTAATATGACATTAAAACAATCCAAAATATTGTCGTTCATGTTTCCTTAACTTTTCCCTATATCCAAATAAAAATACAACTTAAATTTTTGGTATTCACATCATATTGTTGTCTATATCTTAGTATAGAATACATATCCCTTTTAATCACTCCATAAACCTATTCTATACATGCTTATATTCTAAAACACAATGAAAAAAATTAAAATAATTCATTTATGATTAAACTCTCAGAATAAATATTCCCATTAAGATTTATTACCCATATTGGTGATGGTTTTACTAACATTGGTGGTGCTGTGTATAATATAGTCAATATAGGCAAAAATTAATATTCATGTGATATTATTATTTTTGGTATGAAAATTTCAATGAGTATTAATTTTTAGTGGACCACATTATATTTTTTTATCCTGTCTATACATATTCATAACTCTAATGGTTTATGTTTTTAAGGTATACTTTCACCCAAATGAATATGGTGAAAGCATAACAATTTTTTACTTACATAAAAATCTATGATTAATGTTACCCACCCAATCTAAAAGATAATAATATTTAAACATATCCAAATCTTTTTTTTCATTAGGTGGATAAAACACATTCATATAAAGGGTTAAAGTCATTTTAAACAAAAATAAACCCAAGTGTAATTATGGTGTAATCGGTTGCCAACTAATCTCATTTTTGAATGAATCAACCCCCTCATGTTTGTGTAGCTTTAACCAATGTCACACTACCCATATATATATATATACTCAAGAGAGATCATAATTCTAATACAATCCAATGACCAAATTTGTATGAATCATAACAATCCTTTAATTTTAAACATATTATTGAAAAATCACTGTCTTGATTGAATGAATCTAAATATTTTTCATGTATCATGCATATAACATCCAATATTCAGGGGATGATAATGATAATAAATTATTTACAAAATTAAAATTTGTCACATTAAATGAAGAATTTAATGAGGAATTCATACTTATGATTAACTAGTTTTTACTCGAGATTTACAAATATTAATTATAACTAATTACTATTTTAAATTATTATTATAAATTCTTAATCACTCCTCTATAGTACTCATTTTTTATGAATAATTTGAAATTATTATTAAATATCTGTAAATAATGCTAAAATTATTTATTTTTTAATAATTTATGCTAATTATTGTTAATTATTACTAATTTCTAATAAATATAATTTATAATTACAAGTTGTGGTCAGTTAATCCAAATTAATCCCAACTATTAGTAATTAATTTTAAATTACAAAAATTATTGGTAATTATATATAACTATTCAAAATAATGATTAAATAATTTTCAAATTATTTTAATAATTATAAATCATTTCTAATTATTGATAATTAATCATAATTATTACTAATTAAAATTAGTTATATATAATTTAAAACCATTATTACTAAACAATTTTAAATTGAACATAATTATTGATAACTAATTGTAATCACCTCAAATGAAGATTAAGTAACTATAAATTTATTCAAATTATATTAATTTATTACTAATTACTACAAAATATGATTAATTATCACTAATTAAGATTATGTATATATAATTAAATAACACTATTAAAAAATCATTATTAATTAACATTAATTATTATTTATAAACTGTAATTACTACTAATGATGCTTAATTAATTTCCACTTTATCATAATTACTATTAATTATTCCTTATTATTACTAATTATGGTAAATTATTACCGATTTAGGTTAATTACCCCTAATTGTACCTCCTTTTTAATAATTAATTATTAATTACCCCTAATCATTGTTAATTGATTGTAATTACTCTAAATGATGATTACTTATTTTTTAGATTATACAAATTATAGGTAAATTATTACTAATTATTATAAATATTAATTATTTAGTACTATTATGATTATTAAAACCCAATTAATCTGCATTATTGACAATTAATTATTAGATTCCTCTATATATAATTAAGTAATAATATTACTAATAATGATGATTAATCAATAATTAATTTATTGTTATTATAATTAATTACTACTAATTTTGAATATTTATTACTAATTATGGTTTTTATATATAATTATACCTTGATATTACTAATACATTAATATTAACATCTAATTATTAATAATTGATGATAACTACTCATATTAAGAGGCAACCCTTAATCATAACTAGAAAACCTACTCAGTAGGCAACGCACCCAAAGACCCAAACCCATGTGTCAATTTTTGAACTGCATCCATCCTACGCATCCCTTGCACTCACAACCATTGGAACCTCTATATAAGGCCTCCCTCAAACCTCATGCACCGTTACCAGTGATATTCTTTCTGTCTCCCTCCTGAATCGCTCATGTAGCCTTTTCTTTTCCCAATCATCCGTCTAATGGAACACCTCGGTTGGGTCCCACCAGTCACTTTATCCCATAGACATCCATGGATGACATCATCAATTGCACTATCGATGCTCTATGCTTGTTTTGACCGATACAACCCATCAAATACATCACTCGAGTTCAACACCTTTATTTTGAAAATAAAAAAATATAAACATTATTTTTATTAGAATAAATGTTGTGTAGACCATTAATTAACAAAATTTAAATACATTAATTTTAATTAATTCATAATAATTTTCATTAACCCATATTCCTTACTTTTATTTTTAATAGTTTTGTTTTACCCACATTCCTTTAATTAAAAGATCATTTTTAATATGTTTTTTAGAATTTTAAAAAATTAATTTTTTTAATAGTGAATCTTGCCCATGTTCTTTTTGAAATAAAAAAAGTGATGTTATTCCATATACTACTCATACACCCCATTTTTAGATTATTTAGTAAATATATATTTGTAAAATATCTCCCAATAATTTTTTTCTTTATGAATTTCAGGGATGAAACAACATTGAAGAAAATTTCAGATATCAATTCAATATTTGTCTAATTTTTATTATTCATCATAAAAAATAAGGCTAAAAATATGATCTTATAATAATAAAAAATAAAAAAGAACATTAATATTTCCACTTATATTTAATATTTTCTTTACAATATGAGTGTTAATGTTTTGAATTCCATTTAAAAAATGGAAATGAGGAAAATATTAAGGATTTTTATAAATTTTCATTACTAAATCATCGGTCATTGGGGAATTTTTTATCATTATTTAGTGATTTTTAATTTTAATAACTAAATAAGAGTTTTGATGGGTTTTGATTCAATGTTTTTTTATTTTAATTAATATTTCTCTTCTTTTGGTCATATTATTTATTAGATTATCTGACTATCAGTATGTTTGGAGTGTTTTAGTTTATCTTTTATTGAGTGTGATGGTAATCATGTTTCCCATTATCTTGTGCACATTGTTGGACATTGTAGTACCCCCGGTTTGAGGTATGTGTTCATTTTTATGATATTTTATGTGTTTAAAGTGCATGGGATCAGTCGGGAAGAGGTTGGGAGAGTTTGGAATGGTTATGTATGAGTTTGGAAGCTTTTCTATGGGTGCATGGTTTTAGCAAGGTTAGTGGAAGCCATGTGGATTCTCCAAGAAACCGTGTAGGGGGAGACATAAGGCTACGCATGGCATGCACACAGTTTTCCAGACCATGCGAGGAAACCGTGTGGACCCTTTCTCTCGCGGCAGTAGCATGTGCACGGTTAGCGCACGGTTTTCCAAACCGTGCAGATTAACCATGCGACCACTTAAAAATAGGGTTATAAGTTTCTAGCTCCCTCGAGCTTATCTTATTTCACTAAAAACATCCTCCCACTCCTAGATCACTCATGTTATTCGGTTCTTAGAGGGCTTAAGAGCTTTCCCACACATATTGGAAGCAATTTGAAGAGGGTTCTTGGTGTATTGAAGGTGGTTTCTCCCGGGTAAGTCTCTCTTCTTGGTTTCTTTGCGTCTTCCTCTAGATCTTCTCTTCCCTCTTTCTTGGTTTTCTAGATATACACTTTTTTTGTGTAGATATAGGTTTGTGGTTTTATTGGATGATGTTTTTAAGGCTTTTGAATGTTAGGAAAGGGGATCTATAGAGGTTTTGGTGGTCCATTCGTCGGATTTGAGGTGCGGTTGCTTGTTGGTTGATTTATCGGGAACCCTAAAGGTAGGTGGGTTCTCTCTCGACTCCAATTGGTTAAAAATAGTGGTTCTTGTTACAATTAATTGTTGTGCTAAAAATTATTTGTGTTTTGTTATGCGAAATTGGTTGGAAATCCATTTGGGGATTTTTGGGAAAAAGGGGGTTTTGTGGTGAAATGGTATTGTTGTGGATTTTAAAATGGATATTTTAAAATGGGTTACTGAGATTGGTTTGTGAAAATGATTGATGGAAATGGTTTTCAATAAATATGTTGTTTTATTGAAAGGTTGTTTGGTATGGGAAATGGTTCTCAATAAATGGGTGATTTATTGAAGTGGATTGATAGGCAATGGAATTGGTTGATTGCACGATGTTCTGACATTGGTGGGTTATATGCTTGGTTGTGATTGATTGGAATGTTGTGTGGAAGTGGAAAGAATTACCACTATAAAAAGGGGATGGATAGTTTACAGAAGGGCCACCATCAAGGATAAGTTGACGGGAAATGCTGCTTGGTGTGAATGGGTGAACGGGTTGGATGGAAGCTCCACTATTAGGTTATTTTGGTTGTTGTTGTGCATTTCTTGGAAAGCTAGAAATTGTTTTGCTAATGTGTAAATTATGAAATGGCTTCTGGAATGTTTGGTTGGATTTCCCTTGGTTGCTTGGTTTGGGTGTGATGGATTGGTAAGGGCATGTTTGGCTTATGAAAATGGTTGCACTTGTGATTTAATTTATATAAAATGTTTTATATAAATGTGCTAATGGTTTTATCCTAGTGGCATGTGTATGGAAGTCATTTGGGGAAATCCTACAGAGTTTTAGTACTCACCCCCTGCTTTGGCACGTTAGTGTCTTTACAGATGTTGTGTATCGTGACGTGGGAAATGGTAAGGCATCTCCCTCCTTTAGTGGTGCATCATGATGTATGGGTGGAGCATGGAGCACGGTGCTTGGTGTGGAGACATGGAGTGTGACTTGGCTTATTTTTGGCCTTTTTTTGAGTCTTCCGAATAGTACTCTAATATGGTATTGGTTGTATTGGTTTTGGGCTTTATTGTGGAACAACTTGGTTGTCCTTTGGGAATACATGCCTGAATGTTTTGGTTGACATGCATCATATAGTGATTGATAGTGGATGGTTTGTTTGGTTTTGTCTTAAGGGAAAATCATTACCCAATTTTTTCTTGAAGCCCTCAGCATTTATTTCTAGCCTTTGGCGCCTTGGTAATGTCTCTTAAGGCCAAGTAACCCTCACCACCTCCTCAAGACAATTAGGTAGGGGTGGGGTGTTACAAGTATTATCAGTTTTTTCAGTCCTTTGGAGTTGATTCTCAGATTTGGTGTTGACATTCGTTGTGCTTCATTCCTTGAGTCAGGATGGTAGCAAGGCGTAGGCTTGTCGGAACATGTAATGTATAGTATAAAAGGACATAGCTAACCCTTTCATTCTGAACTTCAATTTACCAGGGATTTGGGTACATAAGTTTTTTGGAGACACTTATAGGCATTGGATATCTCATTATCGTGGGTGTAGCCAATGAGGTGAGCATGACATGCATGGTAGAAATGACTTACCTCTAAGATGCATATTTCATTGGGGTATAATGATTTATGGTGTGATACGAATGTGTGAAATTTTAATGTGAATAAATTAGTATTTTGAAAATGGTTTGGTTTTCAAAATGGTGAAACATGGAAAATGTGAACTTGTGGAAAGCCTTGTGCGATAGTGTAGTGTAATGAGATTTTAAATGGGAATTCTTGATGTCTACGGAATTGAGACTCATGGGTGTTTGTTTTATGTTTATAGAAATGGCACCAGGTAGGCATTGTAGAGACCAGCCGGAGGAGGCTGCTAAGAATGTGGTAGCAGCTGAACCTCAGGTGAACCAACAGTTATTGCAGAGTATAGTTCAAGCTTTCCAAGCTGTGGAAATTGGAAACAAAGCAGATTAACCAAGGCATGTAGATCATGCGGTTCAGTTTCAAAAGTAGAATCCACACATCTTCAGGGTTGATTCAGAGCCAGAAAGGGCAGATGTATGGATGAATAGAATGAACAAGATCTTCTAGTTCTTGGGAACTCTAGTAGAGTTAAAAGTGAAGTTGGCCATGTATATGTTAAAAGATTTGGCCCTTCAGTGGTGGGAATTGGTAGTATAAGTGGTGACGGACCAGGGTATGATGTGGGAAGGCTTTGAAGAATTATTTTATAAATAATTCTACCCCCATATGTTTAGAATTCAGCACACAACTCATTTCATCAGTCGGAAGAAAGAGCTTATGTCGGTGACGGAGTATGGAGCTAAATTTATGAACTTAGTGTGGTTTGCACCCGAGGTGGTGGGTAGCATGTCATTAAAGTCGAGGATCTTTGAAGTGGGGTTAAGGCATGAAATCCACTCAAAGATAGAGGTTCTATGTATAGATGATTACACAAAGATGGTGAATAGAGCCTCGGTGGATGAGCGAGATCTGTTGGGTGCTCAGGGTGGAGGAAGCATGGTGGTACCCATGGGGAATAGTGGGAACTCTAATGCTGGGTTCAAGTGGAGGAGAGACACTTATTACCAGGGTAGGAGTATGACATATAATCTGATGGCAGGATCGGTGAATCATCCTATGAAGCCCCAGAGAAAACCAAGATGTTTTGAATGTGGTTCTATGAGGCACATCAAGGGGGATTGTACGACACAACCTCAAGCATGTCATAATTATAAGTAGATGGGAAATCTACAGCATTATTGTTGGAATTATCTATGGTCGGGTGCGCGTGACACTCCTCATGGATCACATATGTCATATGCTTCGACGGGACGAGGACAAAAACAAACCCCTCATGAGCAGAGTAAAGTGGGTCATGGTGATTCTTGGAATACCATGACACCTCCGCAGGGAAATAAAGAGAAGAGCGTGGCAAGAAAACATGTGTTTGGAGCTGAGCAGGTTGTGGTGGATGTTCAGTCAGGACCATCCACAGTGCAAGGTACTATTATTTGAAATTCTACCTTAATGAAAGTGATTTTTTATATGGGTGTTTCACACTCTTTTATTACTACACATGTGGTTGATTTGCTGGGTTTAATGGTAGAAATGATGCCCTCATTTTTGAAAATTCAAACTCCTCTGGGTCGAAGAGAGTATAGAGCCTTCTTGTGTAAAGCATGTTGTATCGTTGTAGGCAAATTTGAGCTAATGTGGAATTTCTCAGTGCTCGAGATGGATGGGTATGATGTAATCCTGGGAATGGATTGGATGGTGGCGTTTATGGCTCACATTGACTGTGATGACCGAACTGTGGCTTTTACAACACACAATGGAGTTAGACATCTCTTTAGAGGAGAGAGGCATGAAAGGCAGGGTGAAATGGGTTTTTTGGCACCAAGAGTCGGCACATTATCGTATAAGTTGGCGGTGTTGTCATTGGAATCAATAGACGGTGTTGAGCAGAGTGTTCTTCCAACAGTGGTGGATCAGTTCATGGATGTTTTTCCCATAAACATTCTATGGGTTACCTCCTATAAGAGAAGTGGAGTTTATGATTGATATTTTTTAGGGGACTAGTCATATCTCACTTATGTCTTACCAGATGGAACCTACCAAATTGTAGGAATTGAATGTCCAGTTGGAAGAGTTAGAAAACAAAGGGTTTATCCGGCCTAAAACATCTCCGTGGGCAGTACCGGTGTTGTTTGTGAAAAAGGTGAATGGAACTTTGAGAATCTGTGTTGATTATCGTAGACTTAACCAATTTATGATAAGGAACAGATATCCACTTCCACGAATTGATGATTTTTTTTGACCAGTTGAGGGGAGCCCAGTGGTTCTCCAAGATCAACCTGAGGTCGGGATATCATCAATTGCAGGTGATGAAGGACGATATTCCTATAACAACTTTCACAAGTAGATATGTCCATTATGAATATGTGGTTATGCCCTTTGGTCTAACGAATGTGCTAGCGATGTTCATGGAATTGATGAATCAGATATTTCAGAGATATCTGGATTCATTTGTAGTGGTGTTTGTAGATGATATTTTGGTGTATTCAAAGACAAGGGTGGAGCATGAGCAGCACTTGGAGAAAGTTCTAGGGATCTTGTGGGATCATTGGTTGTATTCCAAATTGTGAAAGTGTGACTTTTGGATACAATAAGTTCATTTTCTTGGCCATGTAATTTCTGAAAGAGGTGTTTCAGTGGATCCGGAAAAGGTAGAGGCTGTTATCTTGTGGAAACCGCCAAAGAATGTGTTTGAGGTACAGAGTTTCCTCGATCAAGTTGGGTATTATCAGCGTTTTGTTCGTGATTCTTCACATTTCGCTTCGCCGTTGAAAGCTTTTACAAGAAATAATGTTCCATTCCAGTGGAATGAATAGTGTCAGCAGTGTTTTTGAATAGCTAAAGGGTCACCTTACATCAGCACCAATCATGGTTTTTCCAGAACCAGGAAAAGGGTATGTGGTGTATTGCGATGCCTCGTGATCAGGGTTGGGGTGAATTCTCATGCAAGGGAATCATGTGGTTGCATATAGATCATGGTAGTTGAGATTTCACAAGAAGGACTACCCAACTCATGATTTGGAGTTGGTAGTAGTGGTCCATGCTTTGAAAGTGTGGTGTCATTGTCTATTCGGTGAGAAATTCATGGTATATACAGATCATAAGAGCTTGAAACACATTTTCTCACAAAGGGATTTAATCTTGAGGCAAAGGAGATGTATGGAATATCTCTAAATGTTTGATTTTGACTTAATGTACACACCAGGTAAGGAAAATTTGGTGGCGGATGCATTAAGTATAAAATCATATTCTCATATGGTGAATCAGGCATCAGTCCCGTGGCAGTTGATGTCGATTATAGCCGATATACGGTTGGAATTTGAGGAACATGGTGATAGGGTGGTCTTCTTTCCAGTTATTTTGATTCCTAACTTGGTGGTCCTGGTTAGAGAGTCACATATTTCTGATCCTGAGTGTGTGACCATGGGGTCGAGACTCAATAGTGGGGAGACCATTGAGTGTTGGCAACTGAATGGAGAATCAGTTTTGTGTTTTCAGAATCCAATGGTTGTACTAGTTTCTTTTCAGGAGGATCTTCTCAGGGCGTATCATCATTCCAGGTGGGATATTCATCCTGGAATTCAGAAAATGTATAAAGCGTTGAACGCACAGTTCTGGTGGGATGGTATGAAAATAAGTGTGGCTGAGTTTGTTTTGAGATGATTGACTTGTCAGCAGGTCAAGGAAGAGCATCAGAGGCCAGCGAGAATGTTGCAGTCTTTACCAATCCCTATTTGGAAGTGGGAGCAAATATCAATGTATTTTGGCACAGGTCTCCCAAGAACGGTCAGAAAGCACTATGCCATTTGGCTGATAGTGGATCGGCTAACGAAGTCGTCCCATTTCATCTCGATTTGTGAATCTCATATGGTGGAGGATATGTCCAAAATCTATATCTGTGATGTGGTAAAGAGGCTTGGTGTTCTAGTTTCGACCATATCCAATATAGATCTGAGGTTTACATCTCGTTTCTGGAAATCCTTACAGCAATCCCTTGGGCCACAGTATACTACGAGCACGATGTATCACCCTCAGACGGATGGTCAATCCAAGAGGACGATACAAACTATAGAGGATATTTTTTGAGTTTTTTTCATTGATTTTGGTGGCTCGTGGGAGGAGAACTTGTCATTTTTTGAGTTTTCATACAGTAAAAATTATCATGCATCCATACATATGGATCTGTTTGAAGCATTGTATGGGTGGCCGTGTCGTATTGGATCAGGCATGGCTTCTGCTTCCACACAGAAGAACGCGCCTAACGTGCCACCCCTTGGTTCAAATTTTCATACTGAGTCCCACCCGCCGGAGGTCCCCCCCATCTCGGCGTCTCCTTTCCCATGCCTGGTTGTGTCGGCAGCCCCGATCCGGCTCCTTCTTGACGTGGCTCCTTTAAGGATGTTCTATGTGGGTCATCATGTGAGGCACCTCATCCTTGATTCCTGGAGGTGTGCGTTCCAGATCTGAAGGTCTCTCATGAATATGGTGGTATTTCCCTGGATTTCCCGGGGTCGGCTCTTCTGGCGGCGGAGGCCTGCCTCAAATGGTCGCTTGTGGCTCGGTTTGGGGCTGCGAAGCCCTCTTTAGCGGTTTTCAGAAGGTTTTTTCTCTCTTGGGGTCTTCAATCTGGTGTCCAGATCTCAGCTATTCACAGGAAGTCCTTCTATTTGGTTCTCTCCTCAGAAGAGGATTTTGTTCGAGCTTGATGTCTGGCCCCTCGAAGGTTTGGTCGCTGGGTCTTCAATCTTTCGCGCTGGTCCTGGAGAGCGCATAGCGGCAAGGAATTCCATATGGCTGTGGTTTGGGTTCATCTACCGGGCCTCCCTCTTCCATTATATAATGGTAGATTTCTTAAATCCATTGGTGATGCTTTGGGAGGCTTCTTATGCTATTATCCTAGCATGTCCAGTGGTGATGATTTTTCGGTGGCCCGCATTTGTGTAGAATTGGACACCTCTATTCCCCCACTCTGCAAGATTCTGATTCAAGCTCAAGATAGTATATCGTGGAATTATGAGGTCCTCTATCTGGTGTTTCCTCGGTTTTGCTCTCACTGTTTTTTGCAGGGTCACTCTCTTCCAATGTGTCACAAAAGCAACCAAGCCTTGCAGAGGCGGTCTAAGGATTCATCCTCTTGGGCTTATGTGTGGGCTCATCCTCTGTCGGAGGACCTGTAGTTGATTTCCTCTGCCCATGTGGCTGATCCTGTGGTTTTTCTCCCTCTCCGGTGCAAGGGTCAGTGAGGTCCTCCTTTTCTGCCCTTGAGGATGAAGAGGTTCTTTGAAAGGACTTAGTCTTGTGTGCTTCGTCTCGTGGGATCTCTCCTCAGAATGTTGTTCTCTCTATTTCTTCTGTGTGTATGTCCTCCTGTTTGAAGCGCTTTCTACAGGATGTATGTCTGTATGGGGCATGTGCTCTTTCTCCTGACCTTCATGCTCAGCCTTATTTGAGCCCAGGTTTGCCTATGGTTTTGCTGGTCGTTCCACAGGAAGTTGTGCAGGTGTCTCAATATGCTAGTAGTTCTTATTCGGAGGGGTTTCCCAGTGACCTCCATCCTGAGCAACAGTTGGTTGTCCATCGTGAGCAGAAAGTGGATGGCCTTTATCTTCTTCCCTCGTCTTTAGAGGTTTATCCTCTGAATGGATCTTGTACTGTAAGTGAACCCAAATCATGTCTGGGGTCCCTGGTGCTGACGGTTGAAGGCCGGAAAGTTTCCAGTGAGCATGTTCGTACCCGTTCACAGGTCAGGTTACTCAAAGAGAGGGTTATATCCCATTTCCAGTGGGCTACTAGTTTTGGGACCAAAGCCAGAGTCCTCAATTTTCAATGATTCCTATTCTTCTATGGAATGCTAGGGGTATCTGGGCTCGGGTGAAGACTGATTTTATTGTCTCTATTATTAGGAAGCACAAGGTAGCGGTTGTGGCTATCTTTGAACCAAAATAGAGCCATGCCAAGATCCAGGATTATATGTGGAAGATCAAGATGTCGGGGTTTCTTCAAGATGCGTCAAACAATAATCATATTTGGATATTTTGGAATCAATCTATGATTTTGGAGATGGTGCATGCTGGGGATCAATTCATCACACCTAAGGTGAACTCAGGGGGTACTATCTTCTTTTGGACATGTGTTTATGGGAGTTATGACCCTCTTCAGAGGGTTCAACTGTGGAGCGATCTGACTGGTTTTAGCCCGAGAACCACTCCTTGGTTTGTGGGAGGGGACTTCAATGTGGTTGCTTCCCCAGATGAGAGGAATGGATATGGTCCGTTCCAGAGAAATGATAGAAAAGATTTTAATCAGTTTATGGTGGGGAAAGGATTGTCTGATTTGGGTTACTCAGGGGATGACTTTACCATGTGTAATAACAGAATGGGATCTCACCGATCGTGGAGCCGTCTTGATAGATGTCTGGCTAATATGGAAGCGATCTCCATTTTCTCTTCCTCCAAAGTTAGTCATTTATCTTGAGGAATCTCAGACCATTCCCCTATTTTGGTTACTGTTTCCTCAGTGCCGGACCATTGAGAGAGGTTTTTCTTTCAATAGAAATGGGTGACCAAGCTAGGTCATTAGGACTTGGTCCGGGATATGTGGAGTTCCCAGGGGCAGGGGAATTCTTGGACCTTTCTTCATGAAAACTCTTTCATCTTAAGAGCAGTATAATTTAAAGGGCTAAAGATCTCCCCCATATTGATGATGAAATTGATGGATTCTTTAGGTAGATTGTCATTATTGAAGTGATTTTGGAAGAATATTGGGATGACCAATCCTTCGAGGAGATCTCCACCAAAAAAGACCATCTTGCGGATTTTATTCTAGCCTAGGAAAGGCAGGCTAGGGAAGTTTCCAGGATTAAATGGCTCAGAGATGGGGATTAAAATACTGCTTTTTTTCATGCCTTCATCAATGAAATAAAGAGACCCATCAAGCCTAATATCTTTTTGGATGATTGGTATCACACCGATGACTAGGATGTGGATGGTAGTTATGGCTTTCTCTTATTTCAAGGATTTGTTAGATGGTCCAAATGTATGTATGCCCAGTGGATATCCCGAAGGAGATCATGGTTTCATTAATGTGATTCCCAAATGTGTTTTATCTTAGGAGAATGAGAGGATGAGTGCTATCCCGGATGAAAAATAAATCCTCTCAGCCGTGATGAATCTCCATCCAGACAGTGCTCCTGGTTCGGACGGTTTCCCGGGTTCATTCTACAGGGGCTCTTGGGAGGTGGTGAAGTTAGATATTATTACAGGGATACAGGATTTCTTCAGGGGTGGTAACCTACTGAGGGTTCCCTGTGCTACGACCATGGTGCTGATTCCAAAGTACAGAAGTCCTTCTTCTATTCTGCAGTTCAGACCAATGAGTATGTGCATCTTCCCGTACAAAATCCTTACAAGTGTGATCAATGCCAGATTGTCTTCTTTTCTTCCTCGGTGGATTTCTTTAGAGCAGCATGGTTTTGTGAGGGGTTGATCTATCCAAGGGGCAATTACCCTTGCTCATGAATTGATAAGGGATATCAAATTTAAAACTAGGGGATCTAATATTGCTCTGATGTTGGATATGAATAAAGCTTACAATCATGTGGAGTGGGGATTCATCAATAAGGTATTGGCTAATATGGGCTTTTCCTCTTGGAATATTGATATTCTTTTCAGGCGTTTCAGCTCCCCGTGGATAGCGGTTTCTTTTCTGGGGAAGTCTTATGGTTTCTTTAAGGCCACCCGTGGCCTCCACCAAGGGGATCCTCTGTCCGCAACTATCTTCATCCTCTCTTAGGAAGTTTTGAGTAGGCTCATTTTCAGAAGTATCCACAATGGAGAGATTCTTCCATATTGATGGTCTATGAGAGATAAGGTTATATCTCAAATGATGTTTTCTAACGATACTCTTGTGTTTCTTAATGCTGGGAAAAAGTCTATTGATGGTTTTAACAGGCTTCTGGAGGAGTACTGTCACTGGAGTGGTTAACTTATCAACAAAGAGAAAAGATATTTTTACATATCAAATAAATTCTCTTCAAATCTAATTTCATGCATCCAAGGTAATCTTGCAATGAAACCTGGATGTTTTCCCATGCACTATCTCAGGGATCTGATTTCCCCTGTTAGACTTCGGATTCAGGATTTTTACTTCCATATTACCAAGATTGCGGATCGAATTCATAACTGGAAAACAAATATTTGTCCTTCAGAGGGCGTATTTCTCTCATTAATAGTGTGATGTTGGAGACTCGAGTGCATGCTCTTTTGGCGGTTGCAGCCCCAAAGGGTGTCATCTCTAGCATGGCAAAGCTTCTGGCCGGTTTCATTTGGGATCTTCAAGTGGAATGGAAAAAACATTGGGCTGCTCGGAGTAAGATGTCCAGGACTTCTAGGGAAGGAGGTATTAATGTGCAGAGTTTAGCTGATACTCTCAGGGGTATGCAGGCAAAGTTGGCATGGGAAATTGTGGATCAGTCTACCCTTTAGGGCCAATCGATGGATTCTTTGTTTCATGGAAAGCTCTCAGGGGAAGAAAGGGTTTCCATGGTTTGGCCTAATTTGGTGTATCTGGTCACTGAGCTTCGGGATCACTCGCAATGGATAATAGGTATGGGAACTATTTCCTTATGGCATCATAACTGGGCAGGAAAAGTGTTGGGATTTACGGGCTATCCGGTTCCTTCCATCTCTTTCCAGGAGGCATGTCGGTGCCCTGGATTCATTAATACAGTGCTAGATGTGGAGAAGAATGCTTTATATGATCTCATCACCCCTTCCCAGGCTCCTAATCTCTGCGTCTTCACTGCTTCTGCTTCAGGGACTTTTTCAGCTCGGGCTTTTCGAGGTATTAGGAGCCCCCTAGTGTTTTCTGATGGGTGGAATGAGCTTCTGTGGTCTAAAGTGGTGCCATAAAAATTCAATTTTCTTATATGGAGGATTAGGCAACATGCCATTCCCACTGATGATAATGTTAAACACTGTGGCATTCTGCTGATCTCTAGGTGATCTTGTTGTGCAGCTCCACAAGAGGAATCTTCGGATCACCTGTTCTTCTCGGGGGAGTGGGCGCATGCAGTCTGGGGTTGCTTTGGGGACCTTACAGGGATTTGTCTTCCTTCTCTGGCAGGTCTTTCTTTCTTGGAGAGATGGATTCACAGTTCGAGAGAAAGAGGTCTGTAGGGAACAACTCTTGTGATGACATTAACTGCTAGTTGTTGGGCGATATGGCAAGCTATAAATAAGCTGAGATTTGAAGGGACCCACACCTCGGGTAGATCCATTATCTGTAGGTCGAAATTTATTCTCGTGGATCTGTTTTCCCTCTTCTCCTCCGGGAGTGATGCTCCATACTTTAGCTGGATGCGATCGCATTCCCAAGGAGCCCAGTCTATTGTTGCTCGAGGTTCTTGGGTTCTCTGGTCTCCGCCCTCGGGTGGGATCAAGCTCAATTCTGACGGGTCCTGTTCATCGGGGGACCTGCGTGGAGGCGGTGTGGTGCGGGACCAGTGGGGCTCAGTCTATATGGTTTTTTCCTCTCGGTTAGGGTATGGATCCCCCCTCCAGGCAGAAGCCAAAGCCATGATGACATGTATTATCCTCTGTCTCCAGAAGGATATTGCGATTTCGAAGGTTGAAACTGATTCTAAAATTCTTTATGATTCCCTCAAAAACATTTTCCCTCCTCCTTGGTCTATCTTCTATATTATCAACAAGTGCAATGGTATTCTATCTAATTGTACCAAAATTAGTCATGTTTAGGGAGAGGGTAACCAAGTGGCAGATCACCTTGCTTCATTGGATGTTCTGGGCTCTATCCCTGTCTCGCTACATGATTGTTTCTCTTTGATGCCCAAAGGGGTTGATTTTATTAGAGGGGATTCCCTTGGTTTGCACTATTTCAGACCTCCAAAGGCTTTTTGTTTCCGTGTTTCCTGTTTTTTTGTTGTACTGTGTTGATTTTTCAATAAAAAGTGAAGTAAGTGTAAGGGCGGTCGTGTCGTTCTCCATTATATTGGGTGCAAACGGGTGAGTCCCTGATGGTTGGACTGAGCCTTGTTCAGGAGACTACAAAGAAGATCAAGCTGATCAGAAAGAGAATGGAGATGGCTCAGAGTCATCATAAATCGTATGCGGATCATCGTTGACAGTCATTGTCATTCAAGACGAGTGATCATTTTTTTCTTGAGGATCTCTCCCATGTTGGGACATCGGCCTTTTGAAATTATTTAGTGGGTTGGTGAGGTGGATTATCGTTTGGATTTTCCACCTAGGTTCAGTGCGGTGCACAATGTGTTTCATGTGTTGAAGTTGAAAAAGAATCATCAGGATCATGACCATGTGATTCGATGGGATTATGTTGAACTAGAACCAGATGCTTCGTTGGTACACATGCCAGTGTGGGTTGTGGATAGGCAATATAAAGTCTTTCATGGTAAAAACATTTCTTAGTTCGTGTTTTGTGGTAGCATGGTCAGATTCAAGAGGAGACTTGGGAGCGGGAGAAAGAAATGGTCGAGCAGTGGCCCGAGCTCTTTCGGCAAAGGGCGGGTTCACTACTTTCTGAGGACAAAAACTACAATGGTGCGAAGAATTTAGTACCCCCGGTTTGAGGTATGTGGCCTTTTTTATGATTTTTATGTGTTTAAAGTGCATGGGATGAATTGGGAAGAGGTTGAGAGATTTTGGAATGGTTTTGGATGAGTTTGGAGGCATTTCTATGGGTGTACGGTTTGAGCACGGTTAGTGGAAACCGTGCTGATTCTCCAGGAAACTATGCAGGGGGAGACAGTAGGCTTCACACGGCCAGTCCATGGTTTTCCAAACTATGCAAGGAAACCGTGTAGACCCTTTATCACGAGGCAGTAGCGTGCGCATGGTTAGCGCACGGTTTTCCAAACCGTGCGGACTAACTGTGCGACCACTTAAAAATAGGGTTATAAGTTCCAGGCTCCCTCGAGATAAACCTATTTCACTCCAAACTTCTTCCCACTCATGGCTGACTCAGGTTCTTTGGTTCTTAGAGGGTGGAAAAGCTTTCCCACTGATTTTGGAAGCATTTTGAAGAGGGTTCTTGGTGTATTAAAGGTGGTTTCTCCCGGGTAAGTCTCTCCTCTTGGTTTCTTTGTGTCCTCCCCTTGATCTGCCCTTCCCTCTTTCTTGGTTTTTCTAGATCTAAAATTTTTGTTTTTAGATCTAGGGTAGTGGTTTCCTTGGATGATGTTTTGAAGACTTTTGAATGTTAGGTAAGGGGATCTAGAGAGGTTTCTGTGGTGCATTCACCAGATTTGAGGTGTGGTTGCTGGTGAGTCGATTTCTTGAGAACCCTAATGGTAAGTGGCTTCTCTCTTGACTCCACTTGGTTTGAACTAGTGGTTATAGTTACAATTAATTGCTGTGTGGAAAATTAGGTGTGTTCTGTTATGCGAAATTGGTTGGAAATCCATTTGGGGATTTTTGGGAAAAAGGGGGTTTTGTGCTGAAATGCTCTTATTGTGGATTTTAAAATGGATATTTTAAAATGGGTTGTTGAGATTGGTTTGTGAAAATGATTGATGGAAGTTATTTTCAATAATTATTTTGTTTTACTGGAAGGTTGTTTGGCCTGGAAAATGGTTTTCAATAAATGGGTGATTTATTGAAGTGGATTGATATGCAATGGAATTGGTTGATTGCATGATGTTGTGACCTTGGCGGGTTATATGCTTAGTTGTGATTGATTTGAATGTTTTGTGGAAGTGGAGTGAAGTAGCACTATAAAAAGGGTATGGATAGTGGACGGAAGGGCCAAAATCATGGATAAGTGGACGGGAAGTGCCGCTTGGTGTGAATGGGTGAACGAGTTGGACGAAAGCTCCACCGTTAGGTTATTTTGGTTATTGTTGTGAATTACTTGGGAAGTTGAAAATTGTTTTTCTAATGTGTAAATAATTATGTGGTTTGTGGCATGTTTGGTTGGCTTTACCTTGGTTTCTTTGTTTGGGTGTAATGGCTTGGAAAGGTCATGTTTGTCTTATGAAAATGGTTCCACTTGTGATTTAATTTATATAAACTTCTTTATATATATTTCCTATTAATTTTATCATGGTGGAGTGTGCAGGGAAGTCATTTGGGGAAATCCTATCGAGTTTTAGTTCTCACCCCCTACTTTGGCACGTTGGTGTCTTTGCAGATGTTGTGTACCATGACATGGGCAAAGGTAAGGCATCTCCCTCCTTTAGTGGTGCATCATGATGTCTGAATGGATCTTGGAGCATGGATCTTACTGTGGAGCCATGGAGTGTGGCTTGGCTTATTTTGGGTCTTTCGTTGAGTCTTCCGCATAGTACTCTGATATGGTATTGGTTGTATTGGTTTTGGGTTGTATTGTGGAACAACTTGGTTGTCCTTTGGGAATACATGCTTGAATGTTTTGGTTTACATGCATCATATAGTGATTGATAGTGGATGGTTTGGTTGGTTTTGTCTTAAGGGAAAATTGTTCCCCAATTTGTTCTCAAAGCCCTCAGTATTTATTTCTAGCCTTTGGTGCCTTGGGAATGTCTCTTAAGGCCAAGTAACCCTCAGCACCTCCTCAAGCCAATGAGGTAGGGGCGGGGTGTTACAGACATAGTAAGGTGTTGTTTTATTTTGTCCCCAATTTATTGAAGTTTTTTGTATGGAATTATATTTTCCTATTTGGTTTAAAAATAATTATTTTTTTTCTATATTAAGATAATAAATATTCATTTTTTTTCAAAATGAAAAACATTCTTCATACTAAGATCCTATTTTCTTAAGACTTATTAATTTTTCAACATAAAAAATTTATAAAAAAACAATATTCCTTCATTCAACCATCCATGTAACAAATACCCTTCCCAATTATTCTATAATCCGAAAAACTCATCTGAATTTTCCAAGAGGATTGTACATTTCAATAGTGAAACACTATAAAAAACCTTTAGAATAATTAAAATCGATCTCATGAATCATAATGTATATTAGACAAAAAAGACTCAATTTTGTTTTCTAAAAAACAATATCAAGGATAACCTTTTTCACCATTATATTATATAATTGTTTTAGTATATGAATGAACTACAAAAAATATAAAAAGAACACATAAATGGAAAAACATTAATCTATAACATAAACAAATGAATTTTATAAAATTAATGTGCATTTTAATAGTAATAATCATTAATACAATTTTGATATTTATTAATTTTAGTTACAAAAAATTTAGTGACTAGATGTGATTTTGAACTTAATATAAAATTAGGAATTTAAATTTTTTATTAGATAAAATAATAAAAATATCATTGTAGTCATAAGTCATTTAAAGTTAACTATAAATTTGTAAATAAATTTTCAAGTAATAATTAAATTATTTAAAAACATTATGACAATTGAAAATGAAGTTGTATTTATAGGAAAAATATATTTTATTGTTGTTGATTGACAAAATTAAAGACTTTATTTGATATTAACATAAAAAACATGTCCCTATGAGAAAATATTTTCTTGAATTTAAAATTTATTCATTTATAAATGATATTGTTTTTCAATTTAGTATAGTTAACAAGAATTACTGTCCTAATAAGTAATTATTCCATCAATTTTCAAAATTAAGGCCCTTGTGGAGGAATAATTTATTTGTATGATCCGCTATTATCATTTTTCAATAATAAAAGACTTACAATCACATTTCTATATAGGTAACACAAGATTCATCATTTCATATATTAAGGACCAATATAAATACACATGTTCTAAAAATAAAATTAAAAGGATTAATTCTTATCATTTAAATTTGAAAAAAAAATTATAAATTTAATGAAATTTATTAGATAATTTAATTTAGGGACAATTATAATGATTCAAAAAATTTATAAACAAATTTTTTTATAACTATATATATTTTTTCAAATTATATATAAATTAATTTATATGTTGGTTTTATTTTTTTAGTATAAATTTTAGAATCCTTAAGTGAAATTATTCTAATATTTTATTAAATTATTAACATATTTGATATTTTTGGTCCTTAATTAATTTTAAAAAATGATCCCTTTTTTAGTAGAAATAAATTTTTTATTTGGATGTGGAAATGAATGATTGTTAGTAGATAAAAATAAAACACACATGTTATAAACTATGATATTTAATATATATTTTATTCTTGGGAAAGAAGATCTTAGATATCTGAAAATATATTTCATTGTAATTATGCATCTTTCAGGCCTCTTGCAAGTGGTTTTTGTTCTAATTTCAATTTCATTCAGCATTTTCCTCCAAATAATCAACAGGAATTTGATTGTGTTCATCAAATATTTAGTGCTAAAAATATTGGGAAGACATTAATGGTGATATAATAACTCATCAACTCAATCACTGGACATATCCAAATATGGTTTCATATACAGTAGTTCATGGAGCTCTTGCGAGTGGAGAAGATGGAAATTTTATACTATGAGGCACATTATTGGATCCCTGATCCAATGTAGGGATACTCTTCTATCATATAGTCACTATTCCGATAAACCCAATGTTCGTAATGGATATCACCGTATCCCAAGCCCACATAGCCATCCTACTAGTGTCACACTCTCTCTCTCTAATCCCTCCACATCATCTCACTTCCACAACCCCCAAGAATTGAAAGACATCAAGAGACCTATGCTAAACCCTGGGGTTCTCTAGGTGTCATAGGTTTTTCCATTGGTCTAGTCGTTTGGCTACCAATCTTATAGTTGGTCTTATGAACATATATATAACATGATAATTTCATTTGAAATGGGTAATTTTTGATCATTTGAATGGATGATATGAACCCATGATGTTATTTTCCTTAGGATAACTAAAAATTACATTATGGGGGATGCAATGGAAACTATTTATCAAAGGGTTCTGGGATGTAGTCTTCCATTTACTCTTAGAAATGAGTTCATTATTGGGTATTTTTTAGAGATTTTTTAAAACAAAATTGTTATTATATATTTATATATATGAGGAATAATGATTTACACAGTCTTTACCACTCTAAAAACCTTTCTCTATGGTTTTCCTTGAGTTTGGTTTCTCCTAGGATCTTTTTATATTGGGTAGATTTGTGGCTTCTACTATTTCGTTGGGCTCCAGGTTGTGGTTCCTTCTCAACGACATATGATACATTTTTATCAATAATTTTATAGATGAAGAATGACATGGTGATCCATTGGTGGTGTCTATCACTTTCAAAAATAGAGATGGTTCCTATTGGAACATCTAAGGAGGAAGATGAATTATTAATTTGGAGAATGGGCCTACTTAAAGTGGGTAAATTCATCACTAAACTACCCTTTAATCTAATATTTCTTTATAACAGGGTTCAATATTTTAGTCTCTTGGAGGATAGAGTGTCCATATGATATATTTTATTTGGGATCATCTTCTTTAAATTCTTTAATGATAATGATAAGAAAATGATTCTCCTTGGAAGGACCTCGTCCTTTGACAACCACATTTTCCTAATGTATGATCTGAGTAATGATAGAGATATATTATATTTATCATTATTAAAGTCTCCTTTTTTGGTTTTTAGTTATGGGTATTCCATTTTGGGGGAGATTAGAATGAGCTATCAAGGAAATCAGGAACCACATCATCACATTCATGGAATTGGATCAACCAGACCTTATTATTTGGGGACCCTCACAGAGAATCAAGGAATTATTTAAGGATTATATCCCTATTTTAATTGGTATTTTCCTATCCTCAGATACATTAAGGATATGGTTCTCATGTGAATATGGAAAATTTAAATTTACAGATTCCTCTATGGGGACATTGGTCACTCTGAAAAGTACTGTTCCACTAAGGTCGTAGATGAAAATGGAAATTTTGATATAATGTATGTCCCTTGGATTCATTATAAAAACCATGGGGTACTTTTTTTGGATGTGAAAAGAAATAGGGAAATTAATAATATTATTAATTCTTTATAGGTTCATGTAGTCTTTCACAACGAGAGAGTTATAATATTGGGGCATCTACGTCTTCTCATAGGCCATGCCGATTTTATGCACCTAAGTGATGCAGTGATGCAAACCCCCACAACCATCTCACGTGTCTTTGGGAATATTCTAATTAGCACAGAGTATTCCATTTTTGAGACTATAATTTATCATTAAAGGCCACATTATTGGTATTTGGGGCTCTCTAAAAATAGTTATAAGTCAAAAAAATATTTTCTAATGCCCGAATCTAGTTATTCCCCCTGTCAAGACCCTACACCACATTCTTATGAGGATTGTGAATAAATTCATGGCGTGAATTTGATGAGCGCTAAATATCAAAAAACATTAAAGAGGTTAACTAGAGGGATATTCAGTGATGACACCTCTACTGCTATTCTATATGGATATAAACAAATCTTTGAGGCTTCAAATTCAATGGATAATCTCTATAAAAGATGGAAAGTTGTGGTCATAAATTATAATCGTGATTTCATAGAGGATGATGTAAGAATTAACTATCCCCAGATACGACACTAAAGATTCTATTTTGGGACTATAGTGGGATTGGAAACTCATGTAAAGTTCAGATGAACCTTCACAAGATCTCTGAAAGTCTCCCTGACATATTTTTTTTCTGAAACCATGATGGATTCCAAGGTCATGTGTAATGTGGATCTAAATCCATTTTTAAAAGTGTATCATGTTGGATCCTCAAAGAAAATTAAAGGGTTTATTCCTTCTCTTTAAGGAGTATGTAGATTTCATAATTCAATTCATTTATTCAAATAATGTTTTTAATTATATATATTCATTTAATGCCTCTACACCGGCATTAAGGGGCTTCTCTAGGCCGAACGACTAGAGGGAAAAATAATGCTCTTGGGATCTCCTATAATCGTTGTGTGAAAAATTCCCAGTACCATTATTTGGGGGGGGGGGGGGGTATTTAATGAAATCATATATCAGTATGAGAAAATAGGGGATTACAATAGGAATAATTCATAAATTTTGTATTTCATGAATTCTTTCCAAAATATTGAGAAGACATATGTGGTATACTCTGGCTATCCCTTTAATTTTCTTTAGGGGAATTTTTATGAGACCCAAATAGATGCACATCTTGATTGGTAACTAGGATCGAAAGATTGTCTTAGCCTTATTAGCTTATTATTGGTTTCTCATCTCCCATCAACCTATTCTAACCACACCCTAATCCTCACTGATTTATTATATGATGAAAATTGGCCCCCAAAATAAAGGTCCTTCATATATGAGGGCTTTTAGCCTAGAGAGGAGGATTATATGGATGTCTTCTACTCGAGATGGCTAGGAAGGAATTATAATGTTAAGAAGAAGCTATCATAGGTTTTCTCTAAAATAATGATGTGGAGCGGTGATTTTTTTTCAAATTTGATATCTACTGTGATATTATTGAATGGAGGATGAATATTATTCTTTCGCATCCGCCCTAGGAATATATTTTTTCATGAATATCAAAACTGAAGGTTGATATTGATGTGTATCTTAGTGTTAAGTATATCTTCTAGAATATGTCAGCATGGGATGCTCATATTAAATATCATGATGAAAAAAAACTCTACTACCATCAGAAGGAATCACTACGGTACTACTAATAACCTTATCTCTTGTCCCACTAATATCAAAAGAAAGTATGTGTCGAATAAAAAAGGTATTTGTAATGTTTGAAAACATTTTTCTTGGATATATATACTAAAAGGGATTCTTTAATCTAATGGGATATAAAAAATTTATTAGCGCGGTTGTTATGGAGGAAATAAACAGTAAACAAGTGAATGAAATAAAAAAAGATTAAATCCACTCAACACTCAAGAAAATTCACTAATCTAAAGAACCAGGTCCAGTTTAATTTCATTATATATTAATCAAAATAATATAGCACATTGTCTGCGTAGATATTTTGGGCCTCATGAAGGATGTATGGATGTCGAAATACAATTTTCATTCGATTAAAAAACAAATTAACCTCATTTTTAAAATTAAAAAGTCATATTTGGGTACCAATTTCATACCCAATAGTATTTTAATTGTTAGTTATAAAATATAAGCTAACATTTTGGTGATCCAACATCATATTTAGATGGACTCTATTGTCTCCAAGAGTAAGAGTTCCTTAGTCCGTAAGAGATTTATTACCTTAAATGCCATTGTGGACCACAAAATTTTCCACTACATGAAAAAATGAAATAAATAAAAGAGAGGGGTTAAGAAATAGAAACATGACATGAGAAAAGTATATGAAAGATTTTAGTGGTCCTTCCTCTAGTTTGTGATATCAAAAATGTGTTTTCCCAAAATGGATTGAAACGTTCACACATTTTGTTTCTTCAACCTCTTTCATGATCAAATAAATATTGTCCTTACAAAGAATTTCACCACTCCAAAACCTTTTCTAGGGGACCCCTTATTTCCATTCATAATTATATTTCTTTATGATGGGTTTACATTATTATTTATTTATTAACTAATGGTAACCATATCTATGAAGTTTTTTTTTTCAAAAAGTTCCCCCGTATCTAATTTATTACATGGGGATGATAGCCTTCTTTTCCCAGGGGCCACTTTAGAAGAATGAAAATATATTTTCGAAATATTATGTATGTATTAGCTATATTTAGGATAAGAAATAAATATCTTAAAATATGAAATTTATTTCTATTTACATGTTTAACAATCTCAGAAAAAGGTTCTCCAAATTTCATGTGGAAATCATGTTGATGATAAACACATAAATACATCCGGCTTCCCACCCTTTTTGGGTGATAAAAAATAGAGGTTTTATCCAATATTTATAATAGGATGGATAGGAGAATATAGATGTTTTTAGATGAAAGAATTTAAAAAGAGGGTAATGATGTCAAAATCAATGTCATGGCCCAATCAAAACTAATTTATTTTACATCCCCCTTTAGATCCAATATTTTCTTATTTACCAAATTAATTCTTGTATGGAAAAATTTTGGTGTAATACCTTAAATGGGAAGAATAAATCCTATGTCATTTCACGGGAAAAGTTATATTTTCCTAATTCATGAAGATTTATGGGTTTCCAAGGTATATGTAATTTTAGTGATGCCATCCATTATAAATAAGGATGACAAATGATCCAAGATCCAAAGTCCTTATGTGGTAGAGTCTTGAATGACAATTATTTATCCCATTCATGATTCATTGGGGAATCCGTCATCCCATGACCCCAGTTATTTTGGAGGATCCTTTGGGGATTGTGACATATTCTTTTTTTTTTGGATATTTGTTATAGGATCATTTATGGGTTCTATGTTGGACTATGTAATGTCCCCTTGATTATGGATAGGGCTAGCTCTTTGGATAGATAAAAACTAGCATAGGGATAAAAAGATGAACATATACACCATTTAGTTAATGAAAATAGAAATTATTTGTGTAATGAGAATCTAGAGGAGTGGATTAATCCCAAAGGTATTTTTATTATATGGATTATTCCTTTTTAAAGGAATATAGGGTCAGACTATCTATAATAGTATTTAGATATTTCCTATTCTTAATATGTGATATCAAGATATATGGTATCACTTGATACAATGATTAAGGAGGGGGAGGATTTTAGAAAATTTATTTGGAAACATCTGATCCATACTAATGAATTTTATTTTTTCTAGAAATACTTCTTGGGGATTATCCCTAAAAAATACTTCCTAGTCTTATTCGAAGTTACCTTCTAATACTCCTCCCATTTATCCTCTCTATAATAGATTCACCATTTGATGACATTGTTTTTTCACTGGTTCCTGGGAGGTTTGGAAGGCATGGAGCACTAATTTGTAAGAGATCCTCAACATGTCGTTAACTCTGGTGTCAGTTTTTCTAAAATGTTCCAATTCACATTACATGGAGAAAATTAACTAAATGTTCATGATGGCACATATTATCTTCTTTAGAATAAATGAAATCATATTTAATCAGGTTACCAATCCATGTTCTCTCTGGGGTTATTAGGCTAAACTCTAGCTGAATTCGTTGAAACAATATGTTCTACTTCATAATTACAATGTTGTGCACTATGCTTTATATTACTAGCCACCACCACTGGGGTTTTTAATGATTAATGTTCATAATTTATTCCAAGTTACGACTCTTCCTGTATTGACATCATAATTAAGGACTTCACTGACTATGTTGTTATAACTTCCCATTAATGAATCATTGCCAACTAGGAACCACTTATGGAATAAGGTCAGGGCATAAATATTGGCATATATATTAATTTGAAAATAGGCCTCAATAAACTGATATTGTTTTTAGACTTTATTCTCATCATTGATATAATCTCCCATTGGAGGAATATCTCCAACCATTTGTCTTGACTATCATGAGGATTTGGTCACACTGCCTCATCACCCCCACATGCACATTCTCTTTTGTTAAAAGGGAAGGGAACAAGGAGGAACATCTATTTCACAGTCATGGACTCTCTAGTGGTTCTCATGTTTTGATGGATGATTTTTCTTGGTCGTATTATTCATTTGTTTCATCAAATTTTCAATAATCTAATTAATTTCCCCCTTTTCATGAAAAAACACATTATTGAAAACTTATATAAATATAGATATGAACACAAACCCCAACCCCTATCACAATCCATGATCTTCCCAATTCCACACTCCATCCAAGAAAAAAGGACATCATTTATGAATTTTAATGTCATGTGTATATGGAAATTATGTATCTCGACATGAAGAGAAATTTTATGCTACTGCTGGACAAGGACATAAGGACCATGTGTCACTATATATCTTGTAGGAGCTAGAATCAAGCCACACATATTTCATTAAAAATGGTTCCCCAAACATATTAATGTCTTCAGTAGGGGAAAACATGGGTTATGTTTTGATATGAGTCCATGTATAGGGTGAGGAATCATATTGGGTCTTCCCATGAAGATATAAATCATACATGGAAGCATGGGTGTATTTCCTATATTGTGTGTTAGATGGAACTTTGATTTACGTTCTAGATGTCAATACATATATCATTGAGAAGAGAATCAAGACACACATAGTTCTCAAGTAGATCACATACTTTATCATCAAGCGATGAGGACATATGGTGTGTCTTTCATAGTCATACAACTAGGG
This sequence comes from Viscum album, assembly GCA_963277665.1. Classification (NCBI taxonomy): domain Eukaryota; kingdom Viridiplantae; phylum Streptophyta; class Magnoliopsida; order Santalales; family Viscaceae; genus Viscum; species Viscum album. The sequence goes on from OY728121.1 coordinate 1,127,488,309, forward strand.
CCATAGTAACCCTAATGTGAATCAATTTGCCTTACTTGTACACATAAAATCTTTTACCAAATTTCATAAAATTTTGTGATCTATTCTAGAGACAAGGAAAAGTGGACGGAAACATTTTAATCTATAACCTAAAGGAAGTATAAGTAAAGGATATGTGTATTTATATTCTATGGTGGCTGGGCCAAGAGATAGAATCTAAGCAACTCTATGTATCTCACTAAGAAAAAAATGATGAAATATAGTGTTCTTGAAAATTTTTCCTTATTAGTTTTGATCCATAGGTGCGGCGAGTGAAGGGGTTTTTTTATCCTTTTGTGGTCTTAGATTTACCTATGATTTGAGACCTAGGTGTCACTATGTATCTCATTGGAATGATAATTATTCCACATTAAGTTTTAGAAAATGGTTCCCCACACTAACAAGGGTTTAATTTGGGGATGGGGCTTTTAAAATATTTTCCAAATTGATGGAAGTGTATATCTAGTTCATATATAGGAAATAAAAAAACAAATTCATATTTTATTTGTTGTGGCTGGACCTATGATTTGAGATATGGGAATCACAATGCATCTCATTGAAATGAAAATCAAGAAACACATAGTTCTTGAAGGATATCTCTCACACAAATATATATTTTATGTGGGGAAAAGGGTTTAATTGTCACCATAGAGTGAAAATGACATGAGTGGGGATTATGAATGAGATATTCACATATTTTTATAGACCACAAGGAGTATACACTTGTGGTACTTTGGAGGGAATCTTACCATAAAATGAGGGGGAAATTAATAATATAGTTTAACATCACTAGGTAAGTATTATGTTTCTATCTATTTTAAGGTCCTATAACAAGGTCGAACATCAGAGTTTAACATCTTGTAGCTGGGATGTTTGTTGTTATTATATTTAATGTCATGAAAAATAGAAAATATCATGTAATGAAATGAAATATTTCACCATAAACCATTCATTGGTTGAATTTTTAATGAGATGCACATCCATTGATATCAATGAATAATCTCTAATAGAGTGGACCATGTGTATTGAGTATGGTCCCTACCACTTTGGTACATGATTTGGAGGATTCTTTCCAAGTATCATTGGAGTCCTGAGGATAAATACCAATTAATTTTTGGGAAATGAATAGAAGAAGACTTTCTATTCGAAATCACACACTATCTAATTCTGATATACCTCCAAGTGATACAAGTTTTGTAATCTCCTTTCAAATAGTCATTCCAACTCATCTAATGGCTTCTAACCTAATCATATGAGGATAACTGATCATGGACAAAAACAATGAGTGAAGTAAAATGAACCTCAATGGGTATGAATTTATCCATTCCATATACCAATGAATACAGGTTCATCTATGTGGTCGTATGAGTTATTCTCTAGTAATAACATAAGGCATAAAAATATTATTAGGCTGAAATTTCTTATCTTTATCCCCCATATTTTGGAGTATTATTGATAGGGTTGGGTTGAAAGCCTCTATCTTTCCATTATAAACTCCATGATAGTGTGATGAATGGTTAGATTTGATATTATAAACTTTGTATTGTTTCTGAATCTCAGTATAATATAAATTTGTGCCATTTTCCATCAATATGGTGTGAGGGACATAAAATATTGTAATGATGTTGTAATTTAGAAATCTAACAATGCCTTTGGCCCCAACCTCATTGAGAGGTATTTCCTCATCCAACTTGGAGAAGAAACTAGTAGCAATAAGTATATACTTGAACTGATTTTCTATAACTAAGGGGTATGCCCCCACTGCATCCATTCCCTATATGTACAATGTCCATGAGTAAATGGATATATGTAGAAACTATATTGGTTGGTAAATAAAGTTTTCATGCACGTGAAAGGAATTAAATTTAATGGTTTGTTATGTGTAATCCTATGTCATTGAAGGATCAAAATATCTAAGCATTCAGATTTAATCAGAAATTCCTCATCCTGAATGGTGTGAACCACAAGCTTTTACATGTAGTTCTTCAATGATAGCCATTGTCTCTTCTCCATCAATGCATATGAGAACAATTCCATCAAATCCTCACTTGTAGACTATCTTCTGGTGATTTGGGTTTTCATAAAGAGTGGATTTGGCTACTCATTGTTTGATTTTATCTCTCCCATATCTTTCCATTAGAATAACTCCATCTTAATTATATTCCATCATAGGTGTCAACCATTACGTGGTAGGTCCATATGGCTCAGTGATGGGGCTCACTTCATTAATATCATATGTTATAGATTTAAAAAAAGTGTACAATATGTGGAGATGGGAAATACTAATGACTATTTCATCCCAGTTTGGATCCCCCAGGGTTGTGGATAAATATTCCAATTCATCATCCTAGGAATTATATGATCACGGGACGTGAGTTAATGTCAGATCTAAGGGTAATTCCCCTATTAACTCTCAAACATAATCTCACAGTTGTAGTATCTCATCATTTAAGATGGAATAATCCACATTGATCTATTTGATTACCAAAATAATGTCACCTTTTACCTCTAAGTGGTTCACTAGTATTTGGAGTGCCAATTCTAGCTCTGTAATGAGAGCTTGATATTATAACTTATTCTTTTTTACATCATTTTGATAGATGGAAGGAGTATGATAACCATGTCTTTTTTAGGAGGTAAATATGATTCCTATTCCCACTATATTGAGTTTGGGGTCTTCCATTCTCTTCCCTGATAGACTCCTAGATGCATAGTAATAGTACACTTCCCAATTTTGGGGCTATCTTTAATAGAGAATACCTTTTCACCAGGTAATTCAGTATCTAATGAATTTCCATATGTAGATGGTTGTTCAGTGATTAAATTTTCCAAGGATTGGATTTTAATGCTTTATGATGGTTTAATTGTATATCGAACTACTAAAAAATATCTCTCCACCATTCAAAACATCCTATTAACAATTGATGGTTGGGGATAAATTTGAGTGGGTTACTATGAGAAACCATGTGAATATCACGATGTTGTCGATAGAATATATATTTATTGAATGTAAAATATTACTTCTCGGCAACACTTCTCGATATCTGAATAATGACTCTCTATGTCGATCATGGTTCTACTAATATAATAGGTGCTATTTTCATTCCCAACTTCATTATTCTATGAAATAAAGGTTCCTACTGATCATTCCAAGTGTATCACATATATAATTAGAGGATTTACTTAAATAGGTATCCTTAAAATTGGTGGGATCATTATATATTTCATGAGGATGTCAAATTCTTCTTGGTAGTCATTGGTCAATTGATATGTGACCCACTTCCACATCAATTTAGTGAAGGGAAAACACTTTCCAACTAGATTTTCTATAAAGCACTTAATGTATGAAAATGTTCCTTGATTTCTTATCAACTCTTTTAGGTTTCAAGGAGCTTATCTACTAAGGATAAATTTTGCATTCATTAGATCAAATTCAATTTAATGATGGTGTAAAACGAAGACAATAAATTTTAATGAAGTTACCCCTAAAGCACATTTCAAGGGGTTCAAATTCAAGTTATGTTGTCACAACTTGCTGATGAGAGTTTCCATTTCAGCTATGTGGTCATACAATTACCAATATATGACTACTAGATCATCAGTGTAACATTTTTCAAATGTACCTTAGAAGGGTTTGATGATGCAGTGCATGGAAAGTTGATATGCGGCATAAATTTTCTTCAAGCCAAAGGGAATTACATGATAGAAAAATACTCCCTGGGGAGCCCAAAATGTCGTTCCTTCCTTAACCACTAGGTCCATATGAATTTTGTTATATAAAAAGTAGAAATCAATGTAGAAGAGATATTGATATCCATAAATTGAATCAATCATATGTTTTGTGATTTGAACCAAGAAGTAATAATTGGGAAAATTATGATTTATATATCTAAAATCAATGAAAACATTGAAATTTCTTTTTTGGAGGCTCTGTTTTTAACTCCACTCATCAGTGGGACCTTACTTCTTTACTGGGAAGTTGGTTTCAAGGCTCATCGGGGTCGGAGAAGGATATGTTGGCTCATTCAGGGATTTTGAGTACTGGTAGTTGGTGCTTGTGGAAAGCCAGAAACCAAGAGAGATTTGAAGGTTCTATTTCTACCACCAGAGTCATCATAGCGAGGACGCACTTCCTGTTGATGGACTTTATTTTACTCTCCCATGACTGGAGAGATTCTCCTTCATTCAAACGTATCCAGGTTTGTAACATTGTGTTCTTTTTTCATCTAGTCATTTCAGAGAGACATTGGGTGTGCTGGAAACACCCTGGTTCGGGCTTCAAGATGAACACGTACGGGTCTTGCTCTTTGAGAATCATGAAAGGTGGTGGAGTGGTTCGCGACTCTCGGGGGAAAGGGAAGTTGGATTTTACGTTGTGATTTTGAATGGACACTCACCTTTTTACTAAGGCAAAGGCAATGCTCACCGGTCTCACTCTTTGCTATCAAGAACAGGTGTTACTAACTCAGGTTGAGACAGATTCCTTAATTTTTCATGATTCTCTAATGGGTAAATGTGTTACTCCATGGTCCATATCCTACCTGGTTAGGAATTGCAGATCCTTAATTCGGAATACTATCCAAGTGTCCCACACAAGGTGCGAGGGAAATAAGGTAGCAGAATATATGTCTTCCTTATCAGAGTAGGGCCCCAACCACACTAGTATTATTTCTTCTAATTGTTTGAAACCAGAGGCTGTAAATATAATTAGAGGCGATTCCCTAGGCCTACTATATTTCAGACCTCCATAAGCATGGGAGCCATTTTTCACATTGCGCCTTTTTGTTGAATAAATATTTATCCTAGATGGATGGATTTACTTCTTCTTCAGTGAGAAAATATTTTCTATCATTTTTGGATACTATATATCTTAGATTAATTTATCCTTAATTAGTTTTTCCACTTCAGCCTCTATTTTTTGGGTGTGATTTGGGTGTGTCCTTCTTGTTAGTTTGTGTGTATCCTTAATGTCCTTTGGGAAAGCCTATATGATTGGTGTCCACCTTAGGATTGAGACCTAGAATCTATGTGTAGTTCCATGAAATCATATCCTAATGCTATTTTAGGAAGGAAGTATATACCTCCTATTCTTTGGGAGATATAGCCATAATAATCTGAGTGGGTCATTTATCATCCTCTATACCTAAATTTATCTATATGAGTTCATCCACTATAGAGGAGATGCCTTTCTCATATACTGGAGGGGGATCCCTAAGGTCATCATCTTCTACCTCTTCCTCATTCTTTACTTCTTCTATATCTAACTAAGAGGTATTTGATGAAGCAAGAATATCTGAGAAAGGGGAGGAATCATCATTTGTACATCTAGAAGATGAAGAAATAATTCATGGATCAACCACTAGTGAGGGATATTTTTGTAGTTACAAGGGGAAGACAAGAGATTGAGAATCAGTATCCCAATAATTTTTCTATTAGTGTGAAATCTTCTTCTAACCTAACCGATGTAGTAGGGACTTTTTGAATCATAGGGTATGGAATGAAGGGATTTTCATCTAGGTGTTCTTTACTCCTTAGAAGGTCGATGAATTCTCCTTTTTTGTCAAATTCAGTTCTCATAACTGACATTATGGAAGCCATTGAACATGTATTTTAATGTAGGATCACTCTTTAAATTTGGTTTATGAGAAGTATATATTCTTCACTATTCTATTTGAAAGGATTAGTGAGGTTTATCTCAAGGATGTTTTTGGAATTGATTCAAGAAACATCGTTTTCCATTTAATATTCTCCTCCTTTATGAAAAAATCTTGTATTAATGTATTGTGACTCTCAAGATTTGAATGGGGCCTTGTCACCATGTATTGCCCCAATTTGGACAGTGACACAATATTTGAGACATTCATGGTATAATGATTGGATGAATACATGATGATGTAGCCAAGACATTTTTGGTAGAACATTAAAATACATATCATGTCAGATTACCATAAATTACTAGTCTAACATGAGATTACTGAATTGTGATTTGATCATGATCTCCACAAGAGGTTCATTCTCATTATTTTCATATCCTTGAAACATCAGTGTGGAGGGAGACACATGGGATTTGTTGATACCTAGTTTGTTAAGTTTCTCTATTGGAATGAGGTTGAACCCTGATCTATTGTGAATAATGACTAGTCTAATAACAATGTCACTAATTCAACCAGATATATACAATGGATTTATATGTATTTGCATGAAAAAATATTCGTCTTGGTCTGTGAAATAAATAATATCATTTAATTCTACTGGATCATTCTCTTCATGATATACCTTAGTAGAAGAAACCTAAACTACAATCTCACGAGGTCTTGGCAAGGCCTTGATGTGTGCTTACTAGAGGTTCTTTGATAGACTCAGAGCATCCGGTATTAATAACATAGCTCGTACATGTGCTTGTTTCTTCAAGAAATCATAATTCCGATCCAAAGGAATGTGTTTCCCCACATTAAGGTGTTATTTTTCATGAACTTTTGTTTTCAATACTCTTGATGTAGATGTATGGTCTTTCAGAGTAGACATTGATAGTGCTTCCACTCAGGAAGGGTTGTATCAAATGGGTTTTCCCACCGGCCAGGGCAGATCAAACGATGACATATCTTTTAGTCGATCTTATAGGATTATTGTTTCAGGGTGGATCCCATCATACATGGGGAGATTATGATACTCCATCTATGTTCATTGAAGATCTATTCCATGATATTCAACTACCTAGATGGTTCGAGAAGGGGTGAGGTTAGAGTTTTGACTTCTAACACGACCATGCCTTCCACTATAACCTCAACCTTCATGAAATATTCCCACATTTCCCCAACAAAGGATCTTGGATTGAGGTTCATGATCATAATTATAATTTTTGAGGGATATGTTAATTGAATATTGTTAATGAATATAAATATCAGATATTAGTCTCATGAATGTTCCTTCTCATAAGTTGGATCTTTTTATATCATTTAGCGGTTCAGTTCCCGTTCTTTTGAGATAGTTCGAGTGTAGTCTTCTATGGTCAAAGAATTTTTTCCCTTGATTCTAGATCAAATTCTTATGTATTCTTCTTTCCTTTATGGGAATTTTTATTCTTGGAGGGTATGATTTTGAATGACTGGGCTTTTGATGAAGCTGGCTCTATTATAGTAAAAGTATCTAGAGGCATAGTTGGATGTTTCAATGGGGTTCATAGAATATAATGTGTCTGGTTGATTGCTTCCCTGACCATCCAATCAAAAAACTTCTATTCACATTTTATCTTAACCTCTTCCAATTAATTTTTATATTTTAGGTTAGTATCATAAACACAAGAAACCTGAGATTTCGATTTTTTCAACACCACTTGCCCAGATTCCACAATCATTTGTAGGACATGTTTAAATGAAAGAAAATTCTATATGAGATTCCCAAAACTCTGATCAAAGGGTAAATAGTTTGGGAGATCATCAACATCATCTTTGGTGGGCTTATTGTTCTATATAATTTAATCCTCTACATGGCATGAAATTTCAGGAAGATCCCAAAAACCTCATATGTATTTCACAAGGATTAACAGTGTGCACAATTCATTAAAAATATTTTATACACAGATCGGTAACAACACTTCTTAAGGGAGTGGTTGATTCATAGTGTATGTCAGTAATTTCCATTGGGAAATCAAGTCTGAGACTCTTTCATTCTCACATTGCTTTCAGTTTGTGAGATCAAATACTATCGTCTTCTACAACATTTAACTAAACTAGAAAAATTATCTTTTTTTCAGGGTCTTCCCATATAGTAATTGGAAGATCATGTATTCTTGTATACCACAAAAAATCTTATACATATAGTGATTTCACATAGAAACAACATTTTACCGCCTTTATTTGTTCAATGGTACCCATCTTTGGATCAAAACAAGATACAAAATGTGTCAAATACAAATATGAGACTCCTGATACATTGATGATTGGAAATGTAGAATTCCCACTGTTTGGTGGGGGAGGATTTGAGTCTACGCACTATGGGTATGCACTATTTTCTAGCTATATCGGTGAACATCGTTCCTCTTTGGCTTCTAATCAATCTGTTAGTTACTCAATGGTATTAATAATAATTCAAGGAATATTTGGATGATCAGGATCCTATAAAGGTGTGGCTGCTGGTAGGGACATTGGGGGTGGTATTACTGGTACCATCCATTGGGGGTGGTACCACTTGTACTAGCCATTGGAAAAAAATAGGGATAGGAATATAAATATTTTCCATACCTAACTCTAGTGGGATCTAAATATATTGTTCATTGGTATCCTGTATTGAGAGGAAATTTCATATCATCCATAGTTTCTATAGAAAATTGTCTTTGTTGAGGTGCGTGAGCCTGCAATACATGTTGAGGGTCTACATTCCAAACCCATCAGGCATGAATATTTCCTGAGAAAAATTCTTCATTGAGTCTCAATTATTCTATCTCTTCCTCCTACTGAGAGAATATATCTTCTAGAGAGATGGAATAACATTATTCATAAGGGATGTGAGTTACAATTTGATTCATACATTTTTTCTTCTTTTGATGAGGTAAAAGTGGATTATTCAAGAGAGTTCCTAAATTTATGGAAATCATCTGGTTTTAGGTGCACACACTTACATATTCTATTTCAGTGTGTACCATTCCATGAACTATAAATTCATCCTTTGAATCATCCTTAGAGACTTAATTGTGCTCTTTAGAGTCGACATGGAAGTGTTGATGGAATTTACTGAAGCGAAATACATTGTAGGCATACTTTCAGTGCCTTTGCAGGAATGTATTCTTATGTACCCTTAAAAAATCCCTATCTTCTCATTTTATTATTTTTTGGGATTCATTTGGTTCGTGATAAACTAAAGAGAATCTCTAGATAATTAACCCACCTATTTTCCCTATGATAGAATCATATCACAGGATAGGACGAACTGAGATAGTATACTTTGAGGAATTTTCCTTATTCGAGAGAATATTGATTCCCACTTAGGAGGAGATAGTTGAGGTGAAAAAGAACCCAACCTTGAGGTATGGGTATGTTTTTGTTCTTCTTTCACAACCCTTAATGTTTAGATTGTTGACCCCAAGGGTTGGGTTGAAAGATCCCCCAGCCATATAGGTTGGGGTTTCTCTCTAACTTTCATGAAAGATATCTTCAGGGATACTCTTATGATTTTTTTGATTTTTTGTCTGATCGTTGGTTGGGTGCATCAATCGGTATGCACATGGATAAGAAATTTTTTATGAATGTTGCATTATTTTCATCATTTTCACTATCTGACATCTAACATACTATAAATAAGAAGATTTCTTGATATTCTCAAAAGAATGATGAACAATTCTCTCAAAATACTGATCTATTTTTTCCCGATGATTATGGGAGTTGGTCATGACCAATTCTTGTTGAGAATATTTTAATTTTGGAATAGATTTTATTTTTTTAAGTTGGTCTGAGGCTATAAAATTTTCTGATAATACCAAAAGTAGGCTTTTCTGGTTTGGGTGTGCAATGAAATGAAAGTCTCAATGTACACCCCATACTTTGATACAATCATTGGATGGGATATCTATGATTAGTTTTTGCTACATAATTAATGTGTTGAGGCATACATGTTGAATGGGTCCATTATGTTTTTTGATATTTGGATTTTTTTTAAATCCAGGAGAGATACAAAATATATTTGGTTTTGCAACCCTTATATTACCTTGATGTGAGTTTGATACTCATCATAGGGAAATACATTTTCCTTGAAATAAATAATCCTTTCACAAATATTGAGGAAAAGTTCGTGTATATAATCTTCTAGAAATGCCTCTAGAATGCTTTATTGAGTGGTTTCTAAAGGCTAGAACATGAAAGGTATGCCACATTTAGATAGTTGTTTTCTCATGTTTATCACATCTTCTTCATCCTTTGACAGAGGATCATCTACCTAATCTGACTAGAGTGGATGCCTCTATGATTTTTTATAATAATAAATAATATCAATTGGGATTTCCTCTATTATATTGGAATGTAGATGATCCAAAGGAGGTTTTTTGAATGATCATCACCTCGGGCTATATTTGGGTTGATAAAAAATTTCACCTACCAATAATAATGCATTAGACAAGGCCATCTTAGTCTTCACAAGAATATCGTGATAGGATATATTTCTTATTACATCATTAAAAATTGGATAATTCTCTTTAAAATTCGAATAAATAATACATAGAAATATTTTATAGCTAATGAAATAATGGAGATGACTACCATGGTGGATTAATAAAGGGGGATACCCTCTTTCTCCTTCATCTTCTGACCACACGTAGGGAAACCATGGATATCATAATGAGATGGACTCTTGGGATTGACTATATTGTGGACATGAAGTATGATTTAATGAGGAAGTGTTTGGTGGGGACCTTCTGAATTACAGCTACTACTCCTGTAATTTTGTAAAAGGAGGGTATGATCTTAAGATACCACACATAAGTGTATGAAGGATTTAAGAACTCCAGAACAAAGTAGATCTAGACCATAGATTAGCTCTTCACCCTCGAATCATGTTTGAGGATGATTCTTTTTTTTGTGATATTTTAACAAATTATTGGGGAAACATGTTGGGGGAGGTGGTTTTCCTTGGTTTTTGTTTGTGCCTACCTTGGAGTGGCCATTGGGATAAGACAATTGCCTCAATTTGGAGTGGGTGTGTGTTACTACTCCTTTTTTCTGTATAATATTGGGTAATTTCCCCTTATAACCCTTCTAGATAGGAGAAAAGGAAGGCATCTTCTCAGGGGTGGCATGTTAATGCACCATTTATTATCTATAGTAGGTGTATCTGCCTTTTCATGTCCTCCCATTCCGACAAGTGGATACTGAAAGTACTCATGCTAGGGGTAAAAAGTTGGTCCTTCCCTCTAATTCTCTCCAAAACATTCCTAATGAATTCTCCAAATTCTAATAAATGAGGCTATTGGTAGACTTTATCAGTGCAGTCATGTCTATGTTCCAAATTTCAATATGCTAAAGAATCGGGTTTGTGAGATTCATTGAATCCCACAAGATAAATCTGATGGCTAGATGAGTGAAGTCAAAGGGGTGTATGTTACCTCCCTTAATTTGAAAGAAAATTAGGTTGGTGGGCATCTTTAAAGGAGGAAGATATGTGACCATTATCCATATTGTATGATTTTCATTCCTAATAGGTTGTCTTACATACTCAAGTTTGATGATATTAGGTTGAACAGCTGAGAATGACACCCTCATCATGTTGAGGGGTTACTACAGCGTGATGTTGGTAGTGCCGATAGTTTTTAGGAGTCCTTGAGAAATACTATGATAAATTTTTGGTGAAACTATATGTGGTCGTAGGTTCCACCTACATGAGATATGTGAGGGAATATTTATCACATTACAGGGATAATTTTTGGAAATGGTTGATGATGGTGGTCGGCACCATTTTCTTCCAGACCACTAGCTGTCATGGAACGGATGATCTATGGTGGTTTTTGACATAGAGACCATATCTGGTATCCTCTAGATTAGGGATGGTATCATGCTAATGGTACTCCCAAACCAAATTATTAGAGACCCAATGATGTAGATGCGTGTTTGGAGATGGGGTCTACTATTGTTATAAATATAGAGCCAGATCAGTGGCTAGGGAATTCATCGATGAAAACAAGAGTAAAGACAATATATTGAGGGGAGTTTTGGAATGTTCCTGGAATATATGAAATAAATAAAAACAGAAAAACCTGGTAAAGAAGCATTTTTTTGGATGAACACATTCTTTACTGATTGCATTATATGGCCCTATTTTTTTAAATAAATATATAGAGGTCTGAAAGGTGGGTCACACTATCAAATAAATTAAGGATTCTCATCAGGTACACCATTTTTGTATTTCCTCTAGAAAAATAAATTCATTAGCAAATAGAATGGTATGATAGAGAATAACATGTAAAACAATTTTATCTTGTGAAATAGATTCCATTGTTATGTTATTCGTATTGGGATATCTATTTTTTTCCTCTAGAAATGGTAATTCATAAGAAAATAGAATGGCCCAAAGGAGACTGACCAATAAAATAATTTTAGGTTTTGAATGAGATTCCATGATTATGTTATTCAGGTTGGGTTCACCATTTTTTTACTCTAGAAATGAAACACCTGATGGTTCTTTATCCAAAACGTAATTAATTCCAAATATAGACACTCAATAGGGATTATGAGCTATGATGCTTAAGAACTCAAATTGGTCGAGAGGATCTGAGGTCAGACTCATAACACCTTTTTCAAGAAAATTATTTCCAACTCTGGGACACTCTAATAGAATTATGATATGTTTATTAGTAATTTAGTAATTCCCATGTATAAAGTTATTTACCTATTAATTAGTAATCAATCTAATTTCCCAATTATTATTTACATGGAAATTAAATATATTTCGTGTAATACTTAATATATTACACAAATTTTCACCCAATGACCATATTAGTTTATTGTCTTTGGTAAATTGGAACATAATCATATAACTTAGTGAAAAATATACAACATCTCCCATAAAGTTCTTCCCATTTTATATTCCAACCTAAAACCTTTTTATATATCTTGGGGAAAAGAAACATAAAAAGGGTGAGACCAAATGCTCAGTATGGGTAAACATGGAAAACATAAAAGAAACCATAAACATAATAAGGTAAAAAGATGAACATAATATTTAAATACCAAAATCGTGAGTCATGAAATAAATTGTGGAATCATGTAAGGAATAGATCATAATGGAACATTAAAAATGATAAAATATCATTGGAATAAAACATTGAATTTTTGAACACAAACAAACACACAATATGATTTCCCTTGTATCCAAGGCATTGCTATCAAAACCATCAAAATAGACAAAGTCCATTACTTAAATGATATTACATTCCTTTCTAGCCATGTACTAATAAAATAGATTTCATTTTCGTTCTATCCTTATAATATTATACCAGATTTACATTCCATTCTTGTGATGTATTACTGAACAGTATATACTTTCCAGTACAGCCCTGTATTACTAGACCAGATTTACCTTCCATTCTAGTCATGTCTATTTCAAGATATATAAATCTTTTCCCAATGAATTTTAGTGAGACACTTGCCCAACCCATCTCATAATGAAATCATTCTTTTATGTTCCAGAAAAGCATAAATCATTAATCATAGCGTAACCCATGAAATGAAATGGATTTCTTAAACATCATTCCATCATAACATAATACATATAAAATTAATGGAATTATTAAAAATAATTCCATCATAGATACAATAAAATAAAATTAATAATATGTATAGAAAAATAAACCTATATCATCTTACATGGAAAATAAAGTTGATAAAATACATGAGTTTAATTCTTGAATAAAATAACATTTCTTCTGAAAAAAATATTTTTCTTTACTCAAAATGCTATGAAATTTAACAAAAAAACATTTAGTTTAAAATAAACTTCTAATCATATAGAGTAAGATTAATGGAAATAAGGCATTATGAAGATGAAAAAAATCTAATAATTCTATATAAGTTAAATAAACATTCTTCTTGTACTCTTGCAGGAAAAGTAAAAAAGTATCTTGTATGGAAAATGAATGAAAAAATCTTTCCATACAGTTTAATAACAATTCACTAATGGATAGAATTGAATTTAAAGAATATTATAATAATTGAAATAATATTATATATTTGGGAAACATGGACTTGGATTATAAATATACCTTAGTAAATACTTATGTATAAACAATATTGTAAAATAATGAGATTGTGAAATTATCCCTCACATTTTACATTCTGTTAGTCGAGGGTGTGTTAGCCTCTTGTATAATAGGCATAAAAATATAATTAACATGAAATAGAACCATAATAATATTTATGATATCATATAAGATATCATATATGATTCACTTAAGACTTTATATTACACATTTACTTATCAATTCCATTTTAAAACAACATTTTGGGTAACAATCATTTTATTTATCATACGTGTTTTGACTTGTTATTATTTATCTTATTACGTAGATAATGATTTACTTACTTCCAGAAATTAAAGAAATTATTTATATATCATAAATACTCAGTATAAAAATATATATAGTAGATAGATAAATAAAATGTAATACACCGTTCATGGAGACTGTAGGTCGTAAGTACGCATGGACACTGTTTCTGTTTCCTTATTGAATTGAATTGATGAAATTAAATGATATATATATACATAAATATAGTATCATTATTATTTCATATATTTCATGATTATTTATTATATATACTTTATAATCATTTTTTAATGGTTAACATGGATAATTAATATCATCCCGTCGTGGAGATGGTAAGTCCTACATACGCATGAGATACGATATCATTCCATTTATGGTTAAATGGTATTGAATTTGATGGTATATGAATTATATTGAAAAACTATCATGTTATATTCATTATTTAAATCCATTATTCTCATTATTATTTCCATCCAAATTAGGTATTGTTGAATAACAAATTACACCACAACACAGAGATGGTAAGCCGTACATACACATGCATGGTGATATTGTTATTCATATGACAGATAAAACATGGTATAAGTTTTTACCATAATTATAATAAAGTTTCATAATGTATAAGATACTAGTTTTATTAATTTTTTATGGAAACAACATAAGAATATTAAGTATAAGTAGAAAATAATATTGATAGAGGTGATAAAACAATTACCACTTTTTGAGTTTTCTTTATGATTTGCATAAAAGGTATCCATAGGACAAATTTATTCCCATTTTGTGGCCTCAAGGATGTATTTAAGGATGTTTGTATAGTAAATGAGGAGGTTTTGGTAGAGAAAAATGGCTTTAGGGATGTGATTAAAAGAGAAGGAGAAGTTCCCTTTTACCAGGGAGGTGACGGGCACCTTCAGAATGTCTTTAAATATTTATTTATTATAAACTTATTTTCAGTTTCTAATTTCCCAAAACTCATTTATTTATAAGAAAATATGATTTTGGTTCTAAATCCCCTCAATAAATAGGTTTTATAAAATTTTATATCCATAATATAACTTTATCATTTAGCTTTAACCCTTAGTTAAATAATTTTACTCTTACTATGCCATCTTGTATTCTCATACTGTATGGTTCATAAAGTCACTATAAAATGGAAAGAGAACCTAAAGTGTATAATTAATGAAATTTTTAACATTATATAATTCTTTGGGATGAATCTTTGATTTTTAGAACTATTATATAATTTAATAATATAGTATTTTTTTTAAAAACTCTTTTAAGTCAATTTTGACACTATTTAGTAATAGAATTTTGTTAAAGTCACAATAACTTGATTCTTTATAAAAAATGGCATTAAATCATCCATGAAATGTCAATGTATTCTGAAACATTGGTGGTTATAATCAAAATGTTCAAATTAAATTTATTTTAATAATTTTAATATAATTTTTTTAGTATTTCATTAATAAGGTAATCACAACATCGTCATTGTGTCATAAATAAATTTATTTATTTATTGTCTAAAAATTATAAATTAAATAATTGGATGTTGGAAATATATTTATATTTCTAATTAATAATTATATTTAAGGAGATCAATTATATAAAAAAATTGTTTTTGTAAAAAGATACATGTTTATGTTATATTTCTCATTATATTAAATTAATTATTATAACATGTCATTTTCACACCCAAGTGGTTCTAATATGTCAAATTTTAGGACTATGTATTGTTTTTTTATCCCATGACTCAAATAATAGTATTAGGACACGTTTTTGGGTAGTTTTATATTATTATAATATTATTTTTTACCCTTATTTACCTAATATACCCTTTAACCATGGTAAATAAAAATAATTACTGAAGTTACTATTCATAATGCCAAAAAATTAATAGGTACCTATTTAAACAATTTGAACATTTTGATTCTAAATATAGAATCCATTTTTATAAATTCAAAACAATGAATTTACAGAAATTAATTTTCAAATTAATTCTCATCGTCAAAACCAGAAAGTGGGTTTTTAAGAAGTAAAAAACTATCAAAAGATTGAAATGAGTTTATTTCTAATTTAAATGTGAAATTACATTTGGTGGCCAAATTTTATTTAATTATAAAAAAACAATCCCAATAAACTTTAAAATAAATTAAAAAGATAATTTAGCTATATTACTAAATTTTATGATAATACAGTTCTGAATTAAAATTCAGTAGTTTTCACTATTCATTAAAATATGAATTTTATCAAAAAAATACTAAAATTCAACCAAATTAAATTTTTATTTTCCAATTCAAAATAAAAATACTATTTTTCAAAATATAATAAATAAAATTTTTAAAAACTATATCTAAAATGGGTGCACCGTAAAATGGTGGAAAAACTGCAATTTTTGAAAAATACTTCTACTCAAAAAATTAAATTTGTTCTTATATCATGTATAGAAAATACATAAGATGAATTTTAATGATATATAAAATTCAATATATGGTTAATAATACTCCAAACATCTAGTTTATATCCCATAATATTTTAATAAAATGTTGTTGTTTAGTGAAACACGATATTGTGTACAACACAATATATCGAAGAAGGTCGCTCTATCGTGTAACTCAAGACAAGTTATTATTGCGTGTAGTGAAATAATCCTTTGGTGTTTCGTATAACATATTCCAAGAGTATTTGTTTTATTCATTGAACATAATCTATACTCATTATTGTGTGTATTGTATGCCAACTCGGTGTTGTGTGTAACATACGACAAGTTAGTTTAATTTGAAAGGAATGCTTGACATTGTGCAATGCAATATATAAATGAAAATATTAATTTATTCAAAAAAATATTCTATAAAATCTTAGGGTGTACCATTATATCCCCATTAAAATGAATTTCTCCCCAAAAATTTTTCAGGGTTATAATTGGTTTACAATATGAAAGTTTCATTCCTAGAAACACACGTCGTAAGAATACTAAAACATAAATTTAAAAATGGAAAGTTAGAAAAATAAAGGTTACCCAAAGTAAATTATCACGGGGTGTTCACATAGAAGAACATAGGTGGAACATAAGGAAATATATGTAGAAGAAAAATCTAACCATAATATTTTGATGAATAATGATGGAGAAAAAGGATTGGTGAATTTTAATAACCAGAAAGCCATAAATCTGTGATGATTTATGTGACCATCAGATTCATTAGATAATAAGGTCCTAAGATAACATTTCTGGTTTTTAAGAACATTTCCCTAATTTTGAAAAAAATTTAAGGAGAATAAATACATTCTTGATTTTGTTACAATATCACCATTATTCATGCCTTGAATAATTTCCACTTTAGCTCTTATGTAATGAAATGAAGCTGAATTTTTCATTCATGAAATGTTAGAAGATCATGAAATATAATGATAGGTTATTCCACATGTCATAAAAAAAGGTTAGAATAGGTTATCAAATATGAATAAGTCCACCTACAGTGAGATAATATATTAATATAACAATATTCAACTAGAATATAACTTATATTATCCATAATAAAAACGTTACAATCCATCCAAAAAACTAAAAATATAAAACATTAGAAAGCGGTGAACTAAATCAAATTAACATTTGTATCCCATATCTCATTAGGCAGTTCTGGGTTGTCACATTCCAATTAGGTTAATACCTTAATCTTTTATCCTCCTCAAACATGATAATAACATGAAATACCATCAAACATTAGTGAAAAAATGAATTCTGTAAAAAATAACTCTTTCCACACACCAAAAATACGAAAAATTCTATATACTGAAACCATGATATCCATTTTTCATTATATCAGTCATGAGGTCATTAATAATATCAAACATCTCATTATCTCTTTATCCCATCATTATGAACATATCATGATTTTTCAAAAAATATATGAATACATTTTAATGGTTACCAGTATCATTGCACATATACTTCCAAATACATAAGTACAAACAATAGTATAACAATACTTAGATGATTCTTTATTCTATAATACTATAAAATTACTCAAACAAAATTATTCATGATAATAATGTAATCATTCCACTATATTCATAAACCATTGACCATGATTCACTATTTTAATCCTTAACACTTCATTCATCTCATATATCATTTATAGTCTCTTCATCATAATCGATATAAATACTACCCATACAACCATGCTGATTCTCTTCATGAGATTTTCCCGTTGGGAATTAATTTGAGTAATGCCCGTACATTCCAAATTTAAAACATTTAACCTTAATTGATGTCTTATAAATATGATTATCCTTATGAATTGTGTTAATAGAACCCTTTCCATTACAATTACTAGATTTGTCTTCTTCTATTCCATACACAAAGAATCTTCCAGTTCATTTGAAACATTCTCTTTGATGCCTCTTCCCACATGATTTACATGCGAAAAAATGAACATTATTTTTTCTAAGATCACCATGAAACTCCATGTTTCACTTATTAGCTAGGTCAGGAAACTCACCAAAGTTGAGATTATAGATCATATTATGATATTGATAATTAGGTATAATAATAAACTTTTTCCTTCCTACTTCAATTTAAATTGGTTTCTCATGAAGAATATCATTCCATATTCCACCATATTCTCAATTAACATGAATACTCATGTTTACAACCATTTTTTAAAACCCAAAATTAATAGTGTGAGAGTAAAACATAATACTAGGAAAAAAACATAATAAATGGGGATTACTTTCAATATATAACATCATAGGTTAAATCGTAGGTTATTCATGATCATTACCATAATTCTAGGATTATAACCTATAGTTATACTTAACCTTAGGGGATCCCTAGACATACCTTATAATTATCTCTTGGGATATCACTAATGTTTTCATATCCTAGTCTCTATAGGTTAACTAAACCTTCGCTGTCATACCAAATATAACCACCCAAGCATGATGTACATGGACATTACATTTTTTTTGCAGAATAATTAATACATTAATTTTTTCCCAAAGACCATATTAGTTTAGTATCTTTGGAAACATGGAACATAATCTTATAATATGGTGAAAGATCTTCAAAATCTCCCATAAATACCTTCTCCTTTTTTTTTTCCTACCTCAAATATTTCTTTATATCCTAGGGAAAAGAAAAAATAAAAAGGGTTAGCTTAAATGCTCTATAAGGGTAAACATGGAGAACATAAAACAAACCAGAAACATAAGAATGTGAAAACATGAACAAAAAGTTTAAATATCAAAATCTTGATTTATGAAATAAATATTGGAAGTATATAAGCCATAAATTATAATGGAACATTAAACATGATAAAATATCACTGTCATAAAACATGGAATTATATAAAACAAATAAGGACATACTATGATTTCCATATTAGGCAAGGAATTGCTACCAAGACCATTATAGTGGAAAAATTCCATTACTGAATTGGGCTTAGTTTCCATTATAGCCATTTATTATTGAATATAATTACTTGCCGTTCTAGCCCGGTATTAATAAACTAGATTTACTTGTCATTCCATCCATGTATTACTGAACCAGATTTACTTTCCATCAATCCCTGTATTAAGGAACTAGATTTACTTGTCATTCCATTACTCTATATCTCATGAGATATAAATCTTTACCCAATGCATTGGATAGACATATAGGTCCCACCCAACTCATAATTAAATCATTCTTACATCTTCCACAAAAACATAAATCATTCATCCTAGCATAACCCATGAAATAAAATGGGTTTCTTAAAAATTATTCTATCATAAAATAATTCATATAAAATAAATGAATTTAATAAAAATAACTCCATCATAAAAAAAATAAATGTAATAATAGGTATAGAAACATAACCCTATGTTATCTTAGATGGAAAATAATTTTGATAAAACACTTGATCTTAATTCTTGAGGAAAATATTCTTTCTTCTTTAAAACAAGACATTTTATTTTCTTAAAATGTAATGAAAATTTAAGAGAAAATAATTTATTTTAAAATACACTTGAAATCATGTATATAAATCTTCATGGAAATAATTCTTTATGAAGTAGGAAAAATCCATTCATGCCATATATGTTAAAAAACATTCTTCTCTTACTCTTGGTGGAAAATTAAAAAAGTATCTTGTAGGAAAAATGAAAGAAATATTTCACCCATAACATTTAATAAAAATTAAACAATGGGTAAAATTTAATTTAACCAATAGTATAAGAATATAAATAGTATTATATATTTAGGAATCATGGGATTGGATTATAAATATACCCCAACAAATACTTTTGTATGAACAATCTTGGAAAATAATGAAAATGCAAAATTTTCCCTTACATTGTACTTTATATTAGTTTAGGGTGTTTTAAACACTTTTATAAGGGGTTTAAACATATTAATAACTTTTTATTGAACCATAATATATTTTTTGATATCATATATGATTCACTTATGATTTCATATTAACTGTTTACTTATAAATTCTATGTTAAAGCAACAATTTGGGTAAAAATCATTTTATTTAACGTATATGTTCTGACTTTTTATTCATGATCTTAATACATAGATCATTATTTAAATAATTATATAATTTAATACATGATTTATATATCATAAATATTCATAATATAAATATATATAATGGATAGATAAATGAAATGGAATACACCATTCATAAAGAGGGTAGGTCGTACGTACACATGAACGTTGTTTTCGTTTCCATATTGAATTAAATAGAAGAAAGTAAATGATATATATATAGTAGAATTATTGTGTCATATATGTCATTATTATTTATTATATATACTTTATAATCATTCTATAATGGTTAGCGTAGAGAATTAATCTCATCGCGTCTTGGAGACAGTAAGCGGTACGTACGCATGAGCAGCGATATCATCCCCTTAATGGTAAAATGGTATGGATGTGGATGGTATATGAATTTTATAGAAATATTATCAGGATAGATTAATTATTTACATCCATTATACTTATAATTATATCCATCCAAATTATTTATTGTTGAATAACAATTTACACCACATCCTGGAGACGTTAAGCCGCACGCACTCACACATGGTGATATTGTTACTAATAGGATGGAAAAAAGGAGGTATAAGGATTTAACATAATTATAGTAACATCTTAGAATGTATAAGATAATTTATTAATTACATTAACATAGAAACAACATAAGAATATAAAGTATAAGAAGAAAATAATTTTGAAAGAGGTGATAAAATAATTACTTCTTTTTCGGGTATCTCCTTATGATTTGCAGAAAAGGTATTCATAGGACAGATTTTAGTCCATTTTGTGGCCTCTAGGATGATTTGAAGGAATTTGGGAGAGTAATTGGGTAGGTTTTGGCTGGGAAAATGGCTTCTGAGATGTGATTAAAAAAGATGGAGAAGTTATCTTTTATAGGAGAGGTGAGGGGTAGTTTAAGAATTTCATTAAATATTAATTTATAATTAATTTATTTTCGGTTTATAATGGTTCAAAACTAATTTATTTAAATGATTATTTGATCATGGGTATAAATCCTCCCATCCGATAGGTTTTAGACATGTTTATCTCATAAAATTAACCATATCATTTATCTTTAACCATTATATAAATAATTTTACTCTTACCATGTCGTCTTGTATTTTCATACTATAGGGTTAATATATTTACAATAAAATTACAAGATAACCTAAAGTGGATAATAAATTACATTTTCACATTATATAAGACATTTTTTCTAATTTTATATTTTTATGACTCTTATATTGTTTAATAAAACAGAATTTTTGTTAAACACCCATTTATGTCAGTTTTGACACTATTTAGTAATTGATTTTTTTAATGTCATAAAAAACTAATACCTTTGAACCAAATGCATTGAAACAACCCTGAAATTTCAATTTCATCCAAAAAATTCATGTATGGAATCAAAATATTAAAATAATATTTATTTTAACATTTGGAATATCATTTATTTGTATATTTCATTAATAAGGTAATCACTACATCATCATTGTGTCATAAATAAATTTATTAATTTAATGTCTAAAAATTATAAATAAAATTCCATGATGTGGGAAATAATTTTATATTTCTATTTATTATTTATAGTAAAATATTTCAACTATATAAATCAAAATACTTTTTTTAGTAAAAAGATACTTGTTTATGTTATATTTCCCTTTACTTTAAATTAATTATTATAACATGTAATTTTCACACCCATGTGGTTCAAAGATGCCAGAACATCAGAATAAGGATTTTTTGGTCCCCCTTGACTCACAAGAAAGTATTATTACATGTGTTAGGGTAGTTTTATATTATTATAATATTACCTTTTTAACCTTATTTACCTGATTTACCCTTTAACCATGGTAAATAAAAAAAATTACATAAGTTACTAATCATAATGACCAAAAATAAAAGCTAACTATTTAAAATTTTGGACCCTGTGCTTAAAAATATGGAATCAATTTTTATAAATTCAAAACACATAATTTTCAGAAATTAATTTAAAATTAATTTTCATTGTCAAAATTAAAAATCAGGTATTTAAGAAATAAAAACTATCAAAATATTGACAAGGGTTTATGTCCAATTCAAATTTGAAATTACATCCAATGACCAAAATTTTATTAAATTATTAAAACATAATCTATTTAAACACTAAAAAATTTTAAAAGATAATTTTAATATATAAATAAATTAGATAAAAAGGTAGTGATGAATTAAAATGCAGTATTTTTCATTATTCATTAAAATATGCGTTTTATTAGAAAAATACCAAAAATTCAAAAAAACTAAATTTAGATCTACCAATTCCAAATAAAAATCTTATTATTTCAAATAGAATATATAAAAGTGTTAAAAACTAGATTTAAAATGGGTGCGCCATCAAAAGGTGAAAAAACTGCATTTTTGGAAAAATACTTTTTTTATCTGAAAAAATGAATTTGTACTTATATCCTGGGTAGAAAATACATAATATGAATTTTAATGTTATATAAAATTAAAAATATGTTTAATAATATTCACAATGTCTATTTTATATCCCATAATTTTTTAATAATATATTTTTGTATAGCAAAACTCGGTATTGCGTACAACTCATGCTATCAAGGAAGGTCGCTCTTGCGTATAACTCAAGCCAAGTTAGTGTTACATATAGTGAACGATTGATTTGGTGTTTAACATAGCATAATCCAAACATAGTTCATTTTTACATTGACTAAAATCTATACTCAGTTTTTTCATGTACATTACATCAACTTAGTGTTGCGTATAACATACGAGAAGTTCATTTAGTGTGAAAGGAATTTTGGATTTAGTTCATTTCAGGATATAAAATAAAATTTTAATTTATTCAAAAAAAATCGTCCATAAAAACGTATGTTGTTACAATCAATCGCTAATATTAATTGAATTGAGAATCATCTATATATATATGAGGATATTCATCAATAGGGAAATCTATATGTTTCAAAGGGTCTTCATCAGTTTCTCCCTCTTATATATAACACATAGATTATTTGGTCATTATTATGATGATTTTGGTTTTCTATCCACTCGTTGGGGTACTTTGGAGTTTACTATCATCCAGGTAGACTGAGGTTACCTTAATGTTTGTCATCATCTTAGGATATGTGATTTGTTTTGATGTTGGTATCAAACCTGTAAATGGTCTACCAATGTATTCTCATTAAAGTAATCATAACCCGCGTAGTTCAATGTTTCTTAACTAGGAACATCACACCATTTAATGTCATGTGATGAGGACCTAACCATAGAATATAACATCATGTGGAAATGAAATCAAGGTGAAATTAGCCTAGTAAAATCTAGGTATTGGACTTATATAAAGCTGGTCTAAGGAATCCTAGAAGGATGATAGGTCTCTAGGTTAAATTAAACCCTACTGAGAGCGTGGCGTAGGCAAAATGGGGTTGATTTTTGGCGTTGGGTTTGAACCTTTAGAAGGCTTCTTACGTATCCCATTTGGATGGGAATCAAAGCACACATAGTTTGGTTATGTATTATAAGGGAGAAAATCTATTTTAGAAAATAAATCAGGTTTTAGTTTAAAGAGGATTCTTGGATTAAGGGAATTATGTTTGGGGCTTACTCTTGGGGATGGTTCCAATTCTGTTCAGGCCCAAAGAGGGCTTCTTATATATCCTAGTTAACATGAATCTGTGTTCTCATAGTTTGATCTGTCACATAGATCATGTGGATTTCAAGATCACCATTAACCTCTAAGATCAGGTGAGTCATGCTATATGTGGGAAAAAAGAGGAAGGGAATAATCTGACAAACTACACAACCATTCCTTCTCCACTAATAGAAGAGGAGGATGAGGGTGGAAGAGGCCTAGGGAATGGAACTTCCCTATCTTCACATCACCCAGAAAAGGAATGGAGGTGAAATACTTGATGGTACATAAGAGAAAGACTAAAAAATCCTACAATAATGTCTAGGGGTTAATATAGGAGGGATTCTGTAGAATTGGACCCATAGAGAGGGAGGAGGATCATCCCATATCAAAAGGAAATAAAGGAATTTTCCTTATCCTCCCAGGTAGGAACTAGTGGCTTCGAGTCTTAGAGATGAAATGTGTAGGGAATGGTCGAACCCTAATACTCCATATGGGGAACTCCTTGATACTTTTTTTGGTGTAAGGGACCTTTTAACCATATATATTCAAATGCATAGATCCCTTAAGGATTTTAGACTTCTTTCAGGAAAATTTTAGGAATCCTTTGACTGTATAAATAAAAATATAAATCAGAGACACATTAATGTGTCTTTTCCCATGATTTTACTCATTCGAAGGACATGGTGGAGGTTTAGTCTTGGTACATTTTAGATAAGAGATCAAAAAAATAGAGATACCATACCATGGATAAATTTGAATAAAGCTTCATGAATGGCTCATGTAGGATGAGGATTAGTGTGAACCAAGGTGGGGTTTTCATAAGGGGTGATCTGGGGGGGATTGGGAGAACCTAAATAGGTGGACCACCTAGGAGACTACAATGGGGTGTGACCTTTCTCAAGCCTTCAAGGGTATCCACATGAGTTACCGAAGGTAAGTCACATAGGTCCCTGGTTATGGAAGGGATCCCCAAACTCATCTTCTTTAATAATGGTTTGGAAGAATGTCTAGTGTATGAGTTGTCTATTTTAAGCAATAGTAGGAATTTAGTTTCACTACACCCTTTTAATTCCCTCTTCTTTAGGTGTTATAAAACAACCTAGAAGGTTATGGAGGGTGTGATCGGAGCACTAGGGTTATCAGAGTAGAAATTAGCCATTTGGAAAATAGTGTATACAAAATAAATACCCCAAGGGAATATTTTTTGGATAATACGGGGTCTTGGGATATTGTTTCATTTATTGAAAGACTGTCATGTGCAGGTACCTTGTACACCAATTGTATTTGGGGTACCTAGGTGAACTACAATTTGGGGGTCTTCTGATCCTTGTTAATCTTTAACTACTTCTTGATATTTTTTATAAGGTACACTGTTGCATTTTAATCCAAGTTAATTAAGGAGTGTCCACATTACCCGACCACTATTATAGCATATTTGGGAATCTCAACCAGAAGATGCTGACATTGAGAACTTATGTAATCAGATATCTACTAGAATTCTCTTCTAATGGATATTATAAGGTTGGTGAAGATGCTATCTTTTTTGGGGATAAACGATGGTACCATTGATATTGTGGGAACATGTGATGATGGAGTTTCATACATCCCCTTTAGAAGTAAATATTGGTGTGGAAAAGATGTACCACCACCTATGTTGTTATTTCTGGTTGCTAGGTATGAAGATATTTGTTTCAGAGTTTCTCTATATATACCTCACTTGTCAGTAATTGAAGGCTAATCATTAGGTTCCAGAGAGTTTAGCTGAAACCCTTGAGGTTCCATGGTGTAAATCAAAAGGGATATCCATGGACATAATGATGGGGTTACAATATATGTCCATGGGACACAATTCCATTTGCGTGATAACAGACCGACTCACTGTGTTGGTCCAATTCATAGCCATTAAACATAAGTGTTTAGTAGAGTGAAATTGATGCTTTTACATTCCAGTGATAGTCTAGTTCAATGGAGTTCCCTTAATGATGATTTTTAGATAGTTATTTTAACTTCACATTATGATTGTGGAGAGGATTTT
Source organism: Viscum album (assembly GCA_963277665.1). Classification (NCBI taxonomy): domain Eukaryota; kingdom Viridiplantae; phylum Streptophyta; class Magnoliopsida; order Santalales; family Viscaceae; genus Viscum; species Viscum album. The sequence continues at coordinate 1,127,514,536 of OY728121.1, forward strand.
ATGAGGAATTTGGTAATCTATTGTGTTTGAGTGCAAGGTCTCACCCCAAATTTACAGCGGGACAAAGTGGACCACTCAGGTCTTGAAGGACATCCTCTCGTCTTGAATGTTTCATTATGATTGTATTTCAGAGGATCACCTACCCTTGGTAGAGTTTTCATACAATAAAAAATCCCATTATACCATCATTATGGAACTATTCAAGGCCTTGTATGGGTGAACCTACAGATCACAACTATATTGGAATGGTTTGTACATGTCATCACTCATGTGTCCATAGTTGGAGTGGGATACTGCATATAAGTTGCAGATCATCCATGAGAAGATGAGGATTGCACAACATCATTAAAATTCTAATTTATTCAAATGATGGAGACCTCTAGAGATTGAGGATGGAGACCATGTGTTCTTAAGGGTCAAACCTTGATGTTTGTTACAGAGGTTTGTTTAGGGGGGAAAACTATATATTTGATTCATTATCCCTTTCCATATACTGTGTAGAGTTAGTGATGTAGTGTACCAATTTACTCTGCCATTGTAGTTGGACCTGGTACATTATGTCTTACACTTTTTATAGATGATGAGTTATGTGAAGTACCCATCACATGTTATCTACTAGGTGAGTTGTACATCAAGGATGAAGATACCTTTTTTGATTACTTATTAGTGATCGAGGTTCAGTAGGATAGGATCCTCTATGGGCGATTTATTCCCCTAGTGCATGTCTGGTGGTAGCACATTAATACTCAAGTGAACACCTAGGAGTGGTAGAACCAAATGTGATCCTAGTAGCCTCACATTTTTACATAGGCGTTACTCATTTCAGGGAAAAATCCATGTAGTGGAGAGAGTATATCGACTCTTATATTTCCTTGTATTGGTTTATAATATTATATAGATTATTTTATGACCTAGGAATTGAGATTACATGAGATTATGAGGCCTGTTATTCCTGGAAGGAATTTTAGAAATAAATTTAATATATTTATATCACATCATTTTTTATTTCCTAAAAAATACAAATAAATCATGAATGGTGGTCCATGCTAAGAATATGAAGGCATCATTGAGTTAAGAACACATGTTTTACCCATGGTCTCATGTAAGATTTTTCAGCATCAGGTACTTGAGAAAAATTTCTCATGGGCATGAATTAATAAAATAAAATAAAATATTTATTTTATTTTATTTTATTTTAAATAATTACCTAGATATTCTATTTAAACTTTGTTATTCCTCAAAACTTGTGTTATATACATAACGTAGGGATTGAGAGGAACCAATGTACATGAGATATTGAAGGATCATTAGAAAAGGATGTCGAATCATATCATATTGAGGATCATACACCGACATATTTAATGGATAATTGTAATGAAATCAACATTGAAACATTCATAATAAATTATAGATCCAATATATAATTAGGATGTTTTTATTTTTGATTTACATCAGGTTCTTTATCCCATATCGAACGTGAATCAATTCCTTGAATGAGGATTGATTCCCACATCGACTGTCAATTTATTTTTGTATTGGATATTTTTGTCATTATTTGAAAATTCATGTACATTCCACCAAATCATGAAAAATTGATTTATTATGAGTAAAATAATTACAGCGTTCGTTCCTCGAATCTTTTATATTATTAATTCGTCACTCTGATTCTTCCCATGTTCGTCATGTGTATTTTTCTTGGTATGTGGTTAAACGGTTACCTAATATTTTTATGGTGTGTGACCATTATTGGGATAAATTGATTAATACCATGGGTGTGGTTAAATATATAGGATCCGATCAAGGAGGGACAATGAAGGAAGATTATAAAAGAAATATCGGAATGGATTTGTGATTCTAATTGAACCTGGTTTCAGTGGTTCTGCTAAAGAAGGTGCTAGTGGGTGTATCCCAAGTGGATTCGAAGTCCAGAAACATGATCTATAGAAATGGGTGTTTTGTACAATCTAATATCTATGTTCTCCAAAGGGAAATGTGGTAGAAAAATGTTCATGACAATATAGAGGATGAATCAAAGAGTTCAGATATTTTTTGAATTACAGAGCATGTCATCTAGGATCACACATTGTATCGAACCCCCTTTCTATGGAGTTATGGTTTTTGAAAAGAGATAAATATAACATGCAATGTAAACCTAACACAAAAAATGTGGCTCATGCTTTGTTTATCTTTGTGTAACTCGAAGTATACATGTGGATGGTAAGACCAGAGTATGTAGGAAGAGATAAGGCCTGGTATACGTGGGAACGACCAGGTCTACATGAGTTGGAACAAGGGAATGACCTGTGGTATAGGGGCATGGGAAGAATTCATAAGAAAGGTTCTATGAAATATCCACATGTTGTTTCATTTTCATACATTCCATGTTTATGTATATTTACATGTCATTAGAGGAAGCACCAAACCGAATTACCGAGAGTTTTATAGACACAACTTTTACAACCAATACATTCCATATACCCACATTATCAGTGTTTTGAGATCTTCCCTTTATAGTATAGAACAATATTAGTTGAATTTGTTCCCTTGTTCCACCCCCATGAGGGTACATTGCATCATTACATCTAAATCCTATGATTTTGATCCTCTTTAGATGATGAGTCTAAAATAGAGTTTGCGGTGTCCCTTAGTGAGGCTAGAGTGTGATCCCTTGTAATTTAATATCATATATGGGGTCAGTGTAATTAGAGTAAAATTATTGATAAGTGAGTTGATAATCTATTTGGATATACAGTTTAGTAGTTTTTTAAGTATCCATCATATATGATCCCTTACATAACTATTTTATCCATATTGGGTTTTTGGACTCCCCTAGTGGTCCTAGCTATGGTCCCCCATCTAAGTATCAGGGTCTTCTAAGACCAATAAACATTTTGATTGTGGCCCAATTATCATGTTCTATTGTATTAGTGTTTACTATTTTAGAATTACTTGTGGAGTGAATTATCGTAGAAGGATCATTTCATTAAGGAATATCTTATGGATGGAATTTGGTTGTGACCTCATATTTGCACAGTGTCCTTCCAGAGTATATCTAGTTATTTCTCTTATACATTGATTTATATATAATTTTTATGAGTTGAAAATTATTGATACAAAATATGAATGTTTTATGGGAGTCCTACAAGGTATTTTTATACTCACCCCTATATGGTCTTTTCTAATATGTGTCATGTCTTATAGAAAAGATGACCCATTGGAAGATTTTCTAAGAGGATGGGGAGATGGGGGAGCATAGCTTGAGCTATAAAGATCATGGTGTTTTCATTGTTATTTCATTTGATAGTAGTCCCTTTAATTGGAGTAGGCTGGACTCTCTAATATTTTTGGTTGGCCTTGTATTTAGACCAATAGTTTCTTTCATTAATTTAGTTTTCATACACTGGTTGTGGAATTATAAAAGTTTACATCCATTGGATTCAGTTGTTTTATATTTTATAATTGTACGGTCATGTAAAAGTTTACATGTGTACAAGTACATTGGTATATTTTATATTATGTGTGTGTTATACCTACTTTGTGCTTATCACTAGCCCATAGCCTATTGGAGGTGGGATTGGGTAGTCATGGTTTGGTCCCTATAGGGTCGGGTCATGACATGGATAGAAAACGAGAATAGTTCCCCAACATCTATCACATTTCGAGAAATTTTTTGTTGTTGATACAATTGGCTCTCCAACCATTGATAAAGATAACCCTGTGAATTTTGATAACAAGAGAAACATATTATGTTTATGGAAAAGTTATAAATTATATTATTATGTGTCCGTCATAAAATTTTTATATGAAGGAAATTGGACTAAAAATAATAACGATTATTTGGGAAAAGATTGAAATTATTTTCAAGGAAATTATAATGTGAAGGAAGAGAAAGTAATTATGAAATTATACAAGAAAACATCCAATAAAGTGTTTTGGGTGTGAGGGAATTAGTTATTTTTAAATTAATTTCAAAAAAAATTGGTGAATATGAAAATCATTCTAAATAAAAACATAATTGGAAGAAGTTTGATAAATCTTCCATGAAGGAATTTAAATATATTAGTGGAAATAAAAAGTTTATTGGAAACAAAAGAATGAATCAGAGTAAGAATATAAAATATGATTTATATGAGACTGATTTATGAGAAAGTGAATGTTAATAAATAATCATAAAAATATTTTCAAAATTTGAGAAAAATGATGATTTAACAAGTAGTAAAGAAGAAAGAGGTAATGAATCTTGTAGAGAGTATCACCTTTGATCGAAACATGATGCATAATGTGAGAAAAAAATAGAAATCTCAATAATGAAATCAGAATGATGATGAATGGCTATAAAATAAATATTAATGGATGAAATGATTTTGTTATGAAATAATAGGAATACATATATGAGATCTTAGGAAAGAATCAAGGAATTTTTGAATGGGGAATTATTGATGAAGACCATAGTGAAATTTTACAAGCTAACAAAGAAGAAGTTAATAAAACAAAATTGAAACTCCTTCAGGCTCTAAGTACCTTATAATAGTTGAATTAATATTTATGAAATTAATTTGAAATAAATGATAAATAATTTAATGATGAACAAAAAGATCATTCCATGAATCATTTGAATTATCAACCTTATAAATATGATGTTTTGTATGATTTTGTTACCTATATAGATCTTTGAAATGTGTTGGGAAATAATAGGTTGAAAGGGATGTTAAAAATAAATAATAATAAAAATTAAAATTATACCCAAAATAAGATTTCCACATTCCCAGAGGAAACAAATGTTGAAAATTGTAATGAACCTCAATAGTCTTATTATAGGGAAGGATGATATTTGTATGGATAACCATGTTTTGATTGATTTTACGATCTTATATAATTTATGTAAATAGAAAATATAATTTTTATAATAAAATTTATCCTCTTGGAAGAAGGTATGGATAAAGGGGAAGCAATGCTGGAAAAAGAATAAGTGACTTTCCTAAAACACAGAAATTTGGAAAAGTGAAATATCAAGATGTTAGAAAAATTCCAATGGAAAAAATATGAATGTCTGAGAGAAGTATTTGGAATATGTGATAATGTTGGAACCCATGTTGAAGAATTTATGAAAACATTTCTAGGTAAAATTTCATATTCTAGAAAAGAAAAGGATGATGGAAATTAGAATAATGAGGAAATATCATTTGTTTTTGAGATAGTCTTAAAAGAAATCAATTGGAATACAAAATAGATTCGTTATAGTATTTTTTCTTCATACATGGGAGGTTTAATTTTTATTTTTGGGAATGTGAGAGGGAACCCATGGATTATGTTATCCCCCTCATAGTGATGATGGAGGTGTTCGTGCCGGTCCCTCCCCACCCTATGGGGGGTGGTATCTCCAGTGTCATTCAAGAGAGTCGAGTCTTTCAATCCATTATGTAACCCTGATTTTTTTCCTCCTTTTCCAAAAGCTTCATTATGCCCTAAAATACCAGATATGGTTGGTGGTATCGCTAATTTTCATTTTTCGACTTTGGAGTTCATAGAAACTTCAGCACTCCTAAACATCAGCTTGATGGATTAGTTTAAATAGAGGCGACCTTAATTAGATTCCTTCGACAAGTTTTTCTTCAAATCATGGAACATGCAAGAGAGGGATCCATTGTTATTTCTTGATAGCCACCACATTATGATTAGATTTGTGTATGAGGATGAAATCATCATTTCCTAGTCGATTGCTCCCCACAACTTCAAAGGATATTAGTTCATCTATTTCCATTTGTCCTTTGATGTCCACATGAATTGCGACTCTCCTATAGCTGTGGACTAGGTGAGTATTATCAATTCACCTTTTCCATTTAAAAATACTTCGGTCATTAGGAATATTGGAAATTTTGTTGGTATATTTATCTATTCTAATAGTTGTACTACATTTTTTTTCATCCCATAATCCTATGGGTTTGGGTGGAAATGGTTGTTTCAAGGATTCCTTTCAACTATTTATGGGTAACAGTTGGTGAGGAGTACAGGTGAAAGCAATAGGTTGTCTACGAGTCTTGGGTGGATTTCTGTTGTACCTGTAATCTTTTGGGTCATTCTATGGATAATTGTCATTGGGGAGATTATGTTTTTATTTTTAAGGTGGGAAGATACAGAGGTAAGGCCTAAGATATCTGTGATTTGGTTGGATCATCGAAGTAGTTGTATAGGGGTATAAATGGTAGTGGGTGGGGTGTCAACACCCACAACTTGCAGAATGGGTGGTATGTGCCGTAGTCGTCACTGCCTGTGGAGGAGAAGTGGTCTGGCTTTATCCCAGTGATCCCCAATGTGTCATTGGAAGCTAGTCTTGGTGCGACTTTGGAGAATAATGTAATTGAATCAGTGGTTAATCTGAAGGTCTCTATGGTATTTAACAGTTTTGAGAAATATTTTTTTGGTCCTTCCCTTGTAAATGAGCTGATATATTTTGAGGGTGTAATGGTGGGGGATGGTATGGTCCAGAAAGCGGTTGCTAATGAGGCAAGTCCTATGAATGAGGGTTCAATGGATATGGAACAGAGGGAAGGAGGTGAGATTGATATTGCAGCTATTTCTTATGAAGAGGTGTTGAGATCATGTAAGGATGATTCAGGTAAGGGGTGGATGGAATTTGGCAGCCAATCTAGTTCTAGGAGGCCAGGGTATTCTATTTCAAGGACCCGTAATCAAATCCAGTTAAGAAATAGTTTGGATGGTCTTGCAGAGGTTAGTTTGGGTTCTGATATTAGCATTCTGATTGATGTAGACGTGGAACATGTGATAGAACCAAATGGAACTGATCATATTCTTTTGGTTGGTGAAGATACAAGCCCAAGGAGTACCAGGAGTACTATTAAATGTAAAAATAGGAAGGATTACCCCTCAATACCCCTCCTGTAGATACTCGATCCTCTAAAAAGCCAAATGTCATGAAAACAGAATTAGAGGTTGTGGGTAATCAGACATTGGATTTAATGTTATGTTTTATAGATTCATCAACCAGGTTTTAGTGATTAATGAATCTAAAGGGGAGGAAACTAAGATGATGGGGAGGCCTCTGAGGGTGACCTTGAACAAGGAACAATACTCCTAGGTTGATAAAAAGGATCTAATTCTTGAGGGGGGTTTCAATAACGGGACGATCATCCTGGAAGAGTACATATAGACATGTGATCAGCTGGCTTCTGAATTGGAAAATTTGATGTTGAATGTTCTAAACATTCAAGTAACTTCTATCTCTTGGATGTTGTATAAGGAATTGGTATCTGGTAATCTTAAATAATTTTTCAGTGTTTCTACTTAAATGGGTGAAATATACCGAGTGGTTGAGAAGTATTATGGATCCGGTTGTGTTAGATTTGGAGTAGATTTTGATTGAGTTTTTTGAGTAGCTTTGTGATACTCAACTATCATTCTATACGAGTCTACTTCAAATGGGGTTTAATGAATTAAACCTTCACCAATGAATTGCATTTGGAATTTTTTTTAGAGAGGGAATGGTTATGCCATCGGTTTCGGGCCCATGCATTATTGCACGTGACAACTTTTTGAATGGTTAGGAAATGTTGGAGGTTTATTATCTTGATGCAGTGGATGGGGAGGGACAGTCCCTATAGTTTGGTTATGTGTTTTATGGTTTCAATCATTTGTAATTTGGATCCGATGGTTTCTAATTTTTTTTAAAAGTGTTTTTATAATAAAAAATAATATTCAGTTAGTTTGTTCATCATGCATGATGTTATATTTTAAAACCATGAATGATATTGAAAATGAAGACGGAGGACTAGTTACATTCAAATATGTATTTACTTAAAAATAAGAGGAATCAGAACAACTGAAACTGAAGTGAAAAAGTTTAAGTATAAGGATGTTCTATTTTCTGATAGAATCAAACTTAACATACATAGTGTGAGTTAACATTTTGAAGATATAATACAATTTATATGTAGAAAATATTATAATATAATAAAAATATGGAATATGGTAATATTATAACAAAGAGAGAATCAACTAGTTGAATTATCTTTTATATAAGAAAAATTTATTACTCTAGTTACATGAGAATTGAAGTTGAATTCATTTTTTGGAATCACAGACTTGGGAATCATGGTAAGAATAGTATAAAAAAAAAACTAAAAATTTGAAGTTGTTAGAGACTTGTATGCATTTAAAATAATAGAATAAGATATTTTTATAACTTTTTAGAAAAGGAATGATTGTATTTAAAATCCAAAAGAATTTAAATATTTCAATCTAATCAACATATTTAGATTATTCATTCTGATTTATGTGGGTCAATGAGAAATTAATCAAGAAAATAATATTGATAATTTATCACTTTTTTTGATGATTTGACCTGGATGAAAAATGTTATGTTTATGAATCATAAGTCAATGTTAGTAAAAAAATTATATTTTTTAAGAAGGGAAGTTGAGGGTAAAATGAGTGTTTTTATAATGAAGTTGAGAAATGATAATGGAAACAAATTAAGATGAAAGGAATTCAGATCATATTTTAAGAAACATATAATTAATCATTAGTAGAATGCTCCACACACCCCTCAAAAAATGTGTTAGATAAAGGGAAAGGAATAGTTTAGTGGAAATGAGAAAACGTATTTTGGAAAAATACGAACCTTATTTTTTTTATAGTGAGAATCCATTAGTACTCTAGTACATCTAAAAAAGGAATGTTTGTTATGGTTCGAATCGAATAAGACATTCTATGAAACTTGGTAAAACAAAAGACCTTCAGTTAAATATTTCACGGTATTTTGAATTAACTTCTTATTAAAAATAATAATTTATATATTTTGATATTTTATGAAAAAGTTATGGAATTAAATTTCATGGTATATTCACCGACTAGTATAAGTTTCAAATGATGGATCATACATTTAGAATTTTTTTTGTATTCCTATAATGATAAATTTAATGAATATCTAAACAAAGGATGTTGAAAATGTTAAAGAAAGGAAATTGAAAATTTCTAATTAATGTGAATGTTATCCAAAACAAATATATCAACACACAGAAGAATCATGTGATGAGGAAATTAAAATTATAAAATAAGTATTCAAATTTACTTACTTATAGAGTAAATTGAAACAAAAAATATTCTTAGAAATCAAAAAGCATCAATTGAGACTAGGATATGGTTGATATTATAAATAAAACACCACACATTTCAAAAATTGAACCATAATTAGTTTATAATGATTTAAAACAAAAAAATGGTTGAATGAAATGAATGAAGAGATAGATCAAATTGATAAAAATGAAGCTTGGTAACCTCTTCCACTACTAGTAAAAAAAATATTATTGGAACACAATGGATATATGGAAATATATTGAATAAAAATGGGTATGTTTCAAGAAAAATGGGAAGCCTTGTTTATAAATTCCATGAACAAGTGGAAGGTGTTGATTTCAAAGAAACCTTTTACCCCATTTCAAGATTAGTAACTATTAGAATGTTTCTAGAAGTGGTTTCACATCAATGCTACCATGAATACCAGATAAATGTAATGTCAGCATTCATAAATTTTATGATTGAGAAAGAAGTGTACATTGAGCAACCTTATTCCTTTCTACTTGAAGAAGAAAAAATAATGTTTTGTAAATTGAAGAATTCCTTGTGTGGGATGAAATAATCCCCACATTCTTGGTATTATAAACATGATAGTTGTTTGATAATTTGGAATTTTTCTAAAGGATATTATAATTGAAATATACATTTGATAAACAACCAAACTTTAATTAGGTATGCAGATGATATAATATTTTCTAGAGATGAAAAAACTTTCTATAAGAATATTATAAGGTAATGAAGAATAATTTGGAGAAGTCAATTTTGGGAGAATTTGGTGTGATTTGGAATAGTATTAACAAGAAATAATTAACATCTATCATAGTATAGTTATAATATATCATAGATACATAGTATGGTACTAAAATTTTGTGTGTGAATGTTCAGTTTGATGTTTTTAAAGATAATTTTCTTTACACATTTAGAGATACATTTTGATAATTAGAGAGAAAATGATCTTTTTGAAAATATTTTCCAACAATCACAATAATTTAACTTTGATATTAATATTCAATTCATCAAATAAAAATTTTATGGTTAATAAGTTTTACTAGAACCTATTTCAAAAAATATATATAATTACTAATGTATCAAAAAATTTATTCCATGAGTGAGATTTGAATAATTGTGTCTTTAACTTCATGTTCTTCCAAAATTAAATAATTCCTATATAAATTAATTAAATTTCTTATTTTCTATTATATTTTGTAGAAAAAGGTTGAGAAATTATATAGATTTATCATAAAACATGGACTTTTTTAATTAAATGAATTTTAGGATGTGGTTATCCTAAGATGATAGAGAGAATGAAAAGTGATGTTAGGATAATCTCTTTTGGAAAATTATGTGTTTTGGAAAAAGATAAGAATATGTGTTTTGAAAATTTATAAGCCTTGATAAATGAAGAGTTAAAATAATTATTAATGAGTGTTGTAAAAAAATCCAAATGGGGTGACAAAATTCCATTTTTGATGTTTTTAATGATGTTTTTTGGATGAAAACTAACTATTAATCAAGATGTTTATATAATACAGGTGAATTTTCTTAAGTGTGTTTTCTAGATTTTTATTGGAGAAGTAAATTTGAGAAATTTATTATGTTGATAAGTTTTAGAAAAATAAAAATATAGTTAGAAGATGATTTTCTTATATTAATTGTCTCAAATTCATGAAAATATCCTGATTCAAGCCTTTGATAAAAGAGGGGATGTTGAAGACTTCTGAACCTAGGACATCTTACATAGTATCATCAGACATAAAACTTATAATAAATCTAGAATTGAAAATTTTATTTAAAAAGTGAAAATTTTCTAATAATTAAATCTACCAGATGAACCATAGGATTAATATTATAGTATAAAGTATGATTTTGGTATGTTTTGATTTTATAATGAAGGTGATGTTGTTTTCCATGCGTTTTCCATCATAATAATCATAATAAAGACACAAAAATTGAAAAACTATCTTAGTTACTATACAGAACATATCAGATAAGAGACAATTGTTGAGTTTATACTAAGAGATATTTTGATCTCTGGCATCAGACACAGATCATTGGAAAAAACGTTTGTGAAGCAAGTTGGATGTACTGCAGTTTCTAATATCATGGGTTTTGAAAATATATGAAATAATTTGAAATTTCATTAGACTATATGTTGATTTTAATTCATTTGATGAGATATTGATTTCAATCCATCATTCTTGATTTCAATATCAATTCATCAAAGAGTGAATTTTTAAGAAGCAATAAATTTGTTTTTACTATGTTTTTGATGTTTACAAAATGCTTAATAAATTTAATGACCCAAGAATTCAGATCCAAATTCATGAGTGAAGAAAGATGGGAAGATCATGTTTTTAATTAGATATATTTCTTCAAATGTATAGTGAGTCAGGAAAATTTAATTTTATTCCAAACATAGATATAATTTGAAGATGACGTCTTTATAAGTTCAACCAATATTAAACTACTTATAGATATGTTTCTTAAATAAAATGATAAAATTTTCTATTTTTTGAAAGATTTTATTTATCATATTTTGGTCTATATAATTTTATACAGAAAGAATAATTCAAAAACTACGAAGTTTTATAGATGTGGTTAAATAATATCAATCAGAAAAATATTTGTTTACAATTTCTGAGAAGAAAAGAATAGAGTTTTCACTAGAACGTTACTGGTTTGTTTGAGTGTGATTTAATTGGTTCAAGGGGACTAGATATATGATGTTTTTTTTTCAGAAAATCATATCATAAATGATGTTTTTTAAGAATCTTTGTATAGTTATAAAATAGGATGATTTTATATTTTGTTCATTCACGTGATTTTTTATCTTGTTTAATGTATGGAAAATAAATATGATTTTTTACAATTTATTAATATTATAGTTTACTCTATAATAATAGTGTATATTAAAGAACAATTTTAATGAACTTCAAATGAATATGAAATTTCATGTTATGAAATTTGACATAGTTGGAAAATAATTTGGTTTCCCACTATTTCCCTAATCAGAGAAATTTAAAATTGAGGTCTATATTATATTAATACATTTCACTAGTCTAATAAAAAAGCTTAACCAAGGAAATTTTTTGTGTTAGTGGAGTGTTTTCATAAAAAAATCTACTTTTTCATTGAATAATGTTTTTCAGATAGATATTTCATATTAGAAGATCAAACAATGATATATTCAGATTACTATATATAAAGAATCAGACATAATAGATCTTCTAATGTTTTTTTGTAGTAGAATTTTGAGAAGTGTGGTTTTGTTAAATAGGTAGATTGAAATTTTTAGAATAGGTGTAGGATTACCAAGGTGCATCAGATTGGGGTTATCTGTCTTATTTTATCAGATAGATTCCATCATACAAAGAAAATCAGATATAGATTCTGAACATAACTTTTTGGATAAGAAAGATTCAATATTATTTAATATTTTTATTGGTAAAAATTTGTAAGAAAAATTTGTAAATTGGGGGGAGTCAGAATAATATTTCAAATTGAGAGATAGAATTCATCCAAAAGGATTTAACATAAGTTCTATTCATATCTTTCTAATAGTTAATTTCGATAGACCCACAAGAGTTGCTATGGTAAAGATGTAGGTTCTCACACTAAGGTCAAACCTAGTTTATCATGAGTTCCTTATTTTATTTTCTATATCAACATTGAATTTTTATTTACTAAATTTTTATAAGGAAAAAACTCTAAATAGGTGTAGGTGTTGGATTCATGAATTTTAATTTTGTTAAATGACGATCAATGATTAACCCCCCCTCTCAGTGAATCAATGTTCTTTATGATTCTAAAACCACATAAAATATGATTTTAATCATTTTCCATTAAAAAATGGAGATATTGTATGCTAAAAACCAAATTCAAAACCACTATTTTTCATGAAAATAATTTTTATGACTTTTTTGGAAATATGAGAAATCAATTTAGAAGAGAAAGCAATGAAGGTCCATAATATGAAGAAATGTTTTGAAACCACATAGGTTATAAAAACTAGAATAACCATGTTTATGGGGAAATTATAATAAAATATGAGTGGAGGTCTATAATAATAGATAAGGGATCCTATAACTTGAACCCCAATCATAAATCACAAAATTTAAATGATCTATAACAAATAAAGACAATAATAACACTTACCAACCCATTTATTGATCAACACACAATGAGGACTATAGATCCATCCCACCTCCCTCAATTGAAAAAATATAAATGGAATTAATATTTTAATCTCAGATAAAAAATTATAACTATTTATGAATCCAAACCGTTGATAGAAACATGGTGAATATGACAAACAAAGAGAACCATGAAAAGAACAATGATCAACTAACCTAGAGGAGTAAATAGGTTCTATCAACACTTTGATAGAAAAATGGAATTTGGTTGTGGGAGACAGTAACATACCAAGAGAATTTCAATGTTGAATGGGATGAATTTGGTTCAAATAAGATTAATTTAGAATTAAAATGGGGTTCTTAGGTAATGGAAATATGAAATTGTTCCTAAACTAAGTGACTAAGAATACTATCACCGACCATATGGTGGAGTCCATCAGCTGGACGATGGATTTTTTAGAACTATAGAGCTTATGATATGGGATGTGGTGAAGTCATAATATATACACCTTGAGAAACCCCACCGACTAGCTAGTGGGATTCCTTGTGGTAATCCCCTTTGCCAACCTAACACTAGTTGTCTAATGGACTTCATTGGCTAATCAGTGGACTCCATGTTTCCCTTACAACTATAGGTCCTCACCTAGTCCAATGGTAATAACCAAAAAAAACTAAATCTACTGAATAAGAATCCAAATATCTCCATGGAACCTATTTCCATAAAAAAGGAGGAATAATCCAAAAATAAAGAGGGAGGAAATAAAACATAAGTCCATGAAAACCGCAGTACCTAAATAAATAAATGGGATATTACAATTCTCACTATAATATTGGTTTCTACCTCCTAAAATATAAGTTGAAGATGGTTTTCCATTAAAGAGTTGAGGCCACTACACCCTCATAAAGGCCAACACTGCATGATTCTGGAGAATCTTAACTATACATCTATAAGACATGAACCAAAGGTTTAAACTTCCCATATAAAACCTTTATTTGGGAACAAATTATCTAAATAAAATTTTCAATCATATAAAAATCATGAACTACAAAAATGTATTACTAATTTTGTACATTTCAATTATCCAGGTGATATTTTTTGAGTTATCCCCTGGAAAACATCATGAATAAAAGACAACTGAGTTGGTATGTAAATGTGATAATAAACCTTTACAAGAAGTTACATGATAAAAAATGTTCCCACATACCTGATAGTTAGCTTTACTTTCTTTCAGAGGCATCAATGACCTAACCTAGGAGAGAACTTCAAGAACACTCTATCACTAACTAAAAAATATAAAGAGAGATTATTTCAATCCTCATTTGACTAGTAACAGATCCGATCCAATGTAAAATGAGATAAATCCAACTTGAACTTAATTATTTTATCCTTAAATGAACTTAGTACATCCATGGAATATTCCAAAAAATTGTAACAAAAAATGGAAGAACAATCACTGATGAAAACAAAGACTCAAAAGGTTCCATTCTGATAGAATAATGATAACTGTATTTATAATAAAATTCATCCATCTTCAAATGTCAATACCAAACACTAAAAAAGTATATTACATGTGAATAGGGAATATCTTCTTAAATATAAATTTCCCTTTATATCCTCCCATCAGTATACAGATGATATGTTTTGCTCAATCATACCTAAGTACCAACTACAACTTGGGTAACCAACCAAAAATCTAAGGTAATCGAAGGGTCCTTATCAAAGAAAATGGACATAAGACCTCCATGTAGCCATAAAATAACTTAAAAATATCACATTACCATGTATTCCACTTTAGTACTGTCACATATTGAAATTAAATGACATGATTTAGTGAAATGATTGGTCATCTTAGAATTGGTATTCTTACCTCAGGGAGTTCAAGGTAACCCGAAAATAAATTCCATCAAAATTACATTCCTCTCCCAAGATGGTATAACAAGAGGTTTATGAAACCTGAAGGATTATAATGCACAGCTTCAACCTACAACAATGTATATAAATTAGATGAAAAGTTAGTTATGTATCATTTCATAATAGGGCACAAAAATGATGCTTCATATCTTAGAACATTATTTTGGTTCCATGGTGGATATACCACATTATACAATAACAACCTCCCAGAATGGACTTTCTTTCAAATGAAGGGGCAACATACCGACTTATGAATTATATTATACCATTTGAGGAAAGATACCACTCACTAATGATCTCCACACCATATAATGAGTTCTTAAAACTTTGAATATTTTCAAGATGTTGTTTCTCCTCAGGACTCATCTGTAGGATTTTGGATGTAAAATTCATATTTTCTCAAACATTACCAAACTCCTCCTCCTTCGCACTAATGTAAATATAAGAAAAAGTACCCATAAAGATCAACTTATCCTTCACTTATATTAGAGTATATGAATAAAAAATTATATTAATATCATCATCCACCATATTAATTTTCCTTGGTTTATTCGAAATATGGTAGTCAAATATCTTCAAGTAATAGAACCCACATCACAGTCGTTGAATTTTGTATTTTTGAGAAATTATATAACCCAAAAAATTATTGTTAGATTATATGATAAACATTTCCCTAAAATGACAATGAAATCATTCTTTTAGTTAATGCACCACTATAAAAAGCTCCAAATAATGAGTGGGAAACTTTTTTTTATGAGGCTGAAGAAAACATGATCCATAATCCTCTATATGATTTCCTGTATAATGACACATACCTAACCTTAACATAAAGAATCATAATAAAGAAGATATCCTTGCTTATCATTGGGGTAAATTTAGAATTGACGTTGAGGTAAAATGTTTCTTCTTCCCATCAATGGATTTTTGACACATCAAATCGCTTAAACCATCACCCCCTATCGGATGAGAGCATTTAAGGGAGGGGAAAGATTTGAGAAGTCGTTAACATAACACAAATATTTTTCTACCATGAACAATAAGCTACATATATAAATTTTTTTTGGTTCTTCCCATGAAATGAAAACATTCATATTTTTAGCATAAAATGAGATTCCACATTTATAGATTACATGTCCCAATAATTTAATATCATGTATATAAAATTGGAACATTTATAACTTAGTTTAATTTGGGTGATACCTCATAATTCCCATATAATGTATCACATGACACACATGAACTTCTTCAGTATTAGTGTAGGCCATGATTTCTTCTGATAACCTGAAAAAAAGTGTCAGAATAATCAGGTAAGATTCTATTCATCAACTCTAAAAAGATAGTAGTAGAATTGGACAAGCCAAAAGGCATGCCGATGAAACTCGAATTTTCCATTCCTTATCTTTAATGTAGTCTAAGGAATATTTGACTCGTTGATTCTATGTTGATGATATAAAAGATGAAGGTCAGCTTTATAAAACCACCTTCCCCCATTATACTAGTTTAACAAGATA
Source organism: Viscum album (assembly GCA_963277665.1). Taxonomy (NCBI): domain Eukaryota; kingdom Viridiplantae; phylum Streptophyta; class Magnoliopsida; order Santalales; family Viscaceae; genus Viscum; species Viscum album. The sequence goes on from OY728121.1 coordinate 1,127,531,185, forward strand.
TTAATTTGTGTCAATGGATATTTGTTCTTGATCATTACTTGATTTTTCCTCTAATAATCAAATCATAGGTGATGATTCCCACTTTACTTCCTATAAAAAAGAGCAGGGGCCACCCAAGTTGACACACTAGGGAATATAAGTCCATTAGAACTCAAATTAGCCAACTTATTTTATATCTCCCTCAACATAATATGATCCATGTGGTAAGACAACATTGATATAGATTGAGTTTTAGGAATTAATTCAATCAATAACTCCCCTACCTCTCTTGGGGAAAACTCATGATGTTTCCTAGAAACACTTATGGAAAATCATTGAATATATGAGGGAGGTTACCATGTCTAGATTACTATTCCTACACTACTATATAAAATAATACAATCATACTATGAATTAGAAAATATTTCATGCTCGACTAGAACGTGGATCATATTCTCCCTAAAACACATGAGAGCTCCCATCAGAAGTGAGGAGGAAAACACATTGATGATAACAATCTATTTGACCATTTTTTTCGAGAAAGAAATTTGTCTGATAATCCCTTTCAAGAGGCTCATGTTTATATCTATGAAATTCCATACCATATCTACATCACAAATATTGAAATTGCTTGGGGGAAAATGAAACCCTTTTTCACTCTTCTTTTATAAAGGATTATCCAATTAGAAAATAAATAGACTGAGTTCCATTTGATATTTTAGATTATCCAACACAAGAGTTGAAAAAGGTGTAAGTGGAACCTATATAAAATTGAACAATTGTTAAGGTATAAGAAACATAATTAGTACTACTCAAAGTAATAGGACCCGCATTAAATTTCCTAAAAAAATTCCAAATTTAATGAAACTACATCATTTAATAGGACTATTGGAGGAAACATATATTCTATGAATCATTTTACTACACCATAGATCATATAGTTTTTTATAAGGCAATAATAGGGTGGAGAATATATTAGTCTCCACCAATATTTTTCAAGTTACCACGATGCCGACATGATTTTAAGACCTTATGATCCATCATGAAAAAGAATTTTTTTTGTCCCTTATGGAAAAACTGATGACATATCAATCTAGTTTCCACTGATAATGGGATATGATGATACACATGAGGAGGAAAACCCCCTTTCCCCTCATATAAATCATTTCTCTTCCTTTTAACCTTAAGTAAATTTTTAGTGCCACCACCAATGTAAATAGAAACTCTATTCAATCATGTATTACCTTCCACATGAAGCACTACCATCAATTCTATTTCCACCACTTCATTACAGGTGGTTATCATTAACATAAATTCCTGAGAATGGATATCATCTTGAATATCCATTTTAAATCTCAGAGACTTCATATTCTCATTATAATCCACCTCAAAATAAATCATTGAGTGATTTTTGAATCAATTGGAATATTCCATCACCAAATGATCTTCTTGTTCAATCTTGATAAACTCTATGGATTTTACCGTGTTCATAGATTCCAATAAGAACTACTTTGTGAAAATAACCTTGAATTACTTCAACTACAAGATATTATTATTCTTATCTATCACAACTATTCCCCACCACATTCTACACAGACCTTCCATTTTAAATAGGACACATTTTACCTTGATTGAGTGATGAGTATCTAGAAATTTTAAAAGCCTCAAAATAATCCCCATCTAATCCTTTAGCTCTTGAGGATCATTCATACCTTTGATAGATGATGGATTTAGGAGATGAAATTTCTGAGGTTGAGCCCTTCCCTCACCCCTTTAAGGTTCCACCTTTCTAACTTGAATATGGGTAGGTTCCATAACATGGTATATAGCTCGGACAATGTGGACCAAAACTTTGATCAATTTATGATCAAGTGAAGGGATTCTATACCATAGTTCAATGATAGTCCCCTCTATAAGAATCACTAGATTTCTTCTTGGAGGCATGATATTTTGCATCAATATACATAGAGGTATAATAATATAAGATTCATGAATGGACTCTAGTTTAGGATATTGAAAAAAGACTATAAATAAAAAGAAACTAGAAAAATAAACACTGGGTTTTAAAATCTCCAAATCCCAAATGAAAAAATTCCCAATAACTCATGCAAACTCAAGGGTAATCACGATGAGATATGGAATGACACTCACTAAAAAACCCTTTTGTTCCCAATTAAATATCTACCATCTACCAAGACATCCAGTACATGAATTCAAAAATTATAAATTGAATCCATTAATTTTATACTAATTTTCTAGGAACCATCTTGAATTTACCAAACAATTTGTAAACTAAATGGGCCCTAACATCGACCGAAGGGTGTTTCCAATCCTCATGGAATGGAGACATGAACTTGGGAATCAAAAAATAAAATTAGGAATAATTTAATCATAAATAAAATTAATAATTTTAATGAATAAATAGAATATATCCATATTTCTAAAATAAGACAACAACATATAGGTAGAATCATTAGTAAAAATAAGTGAAAATACATAAAAAACAATAGATATACTGAAATGATGAAAAAATGAGATCTGTTTGACAATATTTCATTTGCAGACTCTCACACCCTACATAAAAATTAACCCATTAACTCCCCATGATTCCTTTCCCTTACCCTCATCAGATATAAAAATATATAAATTCATCTAAATGTGTATGCAGGGTGTGACTCAAAGATCCTAGTAGGATCCAACCAATTGTTTGATAAGAAAACATTTTAAAATAAAAAAAATTACATCATATATATAAAATACTCAATGTGAAAAATATTTACATAATTTATGGAAAACACCCATTTTCATAAAATAATAAATCATGATATGAAATAGGTTTCCAATGTATTTTACATGACACACAAATAAATTATTTCAAAGATAACTAGCTAAAAAATCCCATATCTAGAATTATTTTTATGTCAATGAGGATCCCCATTACTTTATAGTGATTGGTAGGCGACATGGTTTTTACATTAACCTAGAGGAACATTTCCAGGGGTTAAGAAAACACTACAAAGAGTGAATCCTTTCTAAAACACAGGAAACATAATGTACACATTCCCCTAATTGAACAATTATAGGGGTAAGTGTTCATTCCCAATTATGAATTACTATAAAATCATCTACATATTTAAAGTATATCATAACAATTTCATTTAATGACATTTTATCATTTAAACCACAAAATACATACTTTAAAATTTTTTTTATTAGAAACACAATTTGGAGATTCCATTTATAAATTCATATTTGAAACCACCATTTCCAATGAAAATAATTTCCATGGTTTTAGTAAACTTTAGAAATCATTTTTGAATATAATGACTTCATAGTCCACAAGATAAATACAAGAGAAAACCCTACGTACCTTGGAACATTGGGAATAACCATACCCTTGGAAAAAATACAAGGTCAGATGAGGGCCTTAGGAAGTAAGAAGATATCGCATAATATGAACACTTATTCATAAATCTCCAAATTAACATGATTTAGAATAAATAAGTCCAAGTATAACACTTACCAATCCAATTTGTGATCAACACAACATTATGATTCTTGATCCTACCAATATCCCTCAAATCAAAAAATAAAATAAAAAATAATTTATTAATAATACCAGATCCATAGTTCCCACTTTTTATAAAACCAAACCATTGAGAGAAAAATGGGGAACTAGAAGAAGGAGGTCCAAGTCACAAATAAAGATCAACTCACCAAGATAGGTTCATTGTTTCAATCGGTACTTTGATCTACAAAGGGAATTAAGTTGGGATAGGTAAGAATGCCCTAATACAAACTCTAAGTCAAACATAGTGAATTAGGGTGTTTGAGTAATGATAAATATCATCGATCCTAGTACTAGGTTATTCATATATCGTGGTTACGAGGTATATTATATCAAGTATGTATTTAAATTTATTAGTCTAACTCACCCATGTTTGTTAGGGTGATAGATAACCAGTGGAATTTGGGAGGGTGTTTTCCAAACATACTGGTGTTGAAGATGGATGGCTAACAGCACCCTATGGCCCCAATATCTTCTCTTGATATCATTATGTATTATTATTCCAGGTGGTTATTTTCCCCCATATATGTGTGTAGTGGGTTTTAATGTCTTATGGTTATTTCACACACATGTATCTATAGTTAGATTATCCAAATAATTATAATAGGTATGATGTTTATAGTTTGCGAGGGATTGTGGTACCTTACTCATTGTATGGATTGTGATGTCTTAAAGTATATTACCCGATGTTTGAAACAAATCATATGAGTGGTGGTTGATCCCAAAAACTAATTGGTTACTATATAGTCATGTGATATGGGATGATTAGATAATGAAATTCATAAGATTCATGTTGTGATATATATCCATGTTGTTTATGGGTTGGACTACTTTTGGATAGATATGGATTATGACATATGATGTTGGGGTAGAGTGAAAAAGAAATGTCGAAGTAGTTGTGGGGTACCCATATTGGTTCATTACTATAGCATAGTATATCTTTTACGTAATATATGGTTATATATTTCCATGGTGAGTTTGGGAACTTAGTACCGTGGTTTAGGTGACCAGTTAGTTACATTTGTTTCTCAATAGGCTTCATTATTTTTTTCATTACCTTTTACATGAGAGGATCCATGGAGGATCCAATTGAGTATATTGTTATGATCATCGCATGTATTTATAAATTGGTTTTTAAGATAGTAGTAGGAGTATGGAGATAACGATGGATATTATAACCTCATGGTTTTCAGTAGATTTTTTGGTGTAATGGTTGCTTCATAGTTTGTCTTTTGGAATATGCAGTTCATTTTTAGTTATATTAGTTTTTTGATATTACATGAATGAACATGGGATTTCTTTTATCTATGTGATTTTGAGATGAGTGTTGTATATATATTATCACCATATTCCACATTTTCTCTTATAGGGGAATGAATCCTATTTTTATAGTCATTATACACTCGGTGCTGGCCACTAACCTAGGGCCTACTTGAGGGGGGAATCTGGAGTCATTATATCCCATACATTATTACTAGAATAGAATTGTGCCTTTTGGGGGATTTGGTAGTGAAATTTTTCATCATTAAATATTTCCTCAAAATTATGTATATTTTTTAACAAATGTTAAAACCTCTTAAATGATAGATTGAGACAAAATAAATAATTTTCCAAAATAGCGGGAAATACAAAAACAAATATAAATTATATTTTGACTATAATATATTACGAAAAGAGTTATTGTTAATGTAATTTCCATAGGATCCATATCATTAATGGATACTCCTTATTATCAATTCATATTCCTTATCATTAGTTTTAATTATTTTGTTTTATCTAAAAACCTGTTTCTAATATAACAATTATACAATGTTTTTGAAAATATTAAAAAATATATATATTTGATTAAAAAACTAACCATATCTTGTTTTTTGAAATAAAAAATGAAATTATCCCATACAACACACATGGAGTCCTTTTTCTATATTTTTATGTTAATATATTTTGTAAAATCTCTCCCATAAATTTTATTTTTTACTTTTATTATTAATGAAAACATAAACTGTAGAAAATATTATGCATCACATTAGTATTTTTTTTAATTTTATTATATAACCATGAATATAATAACCATTATTATTATCATATAAAAAAATAAAAAAATTCAGATTTACCATTCTATCCAAAAGATGTGTTCGATTAGTTTTTTTAAGGTTATACATTGTGTATTATAAAAAAACTGTCAAATTGGGAATTTTGAATACTTCACTAATATTTTAGCTTTAATACAGTACTGATTGGGAAAATTCTTTCTCATAATTTGGTTATTGTTATAAATTTAACAGAAAAATACATCTTTTCTAGGGTTTTATTCATATTTTCTTATCATAAGTAATTTATATCTACATTCATTCTCATAATTGATGAGTTTAACTAACTATTAGAGAATTTTGAGTGTTTTTGTTTCTATTTTGTCAAGAGATATTGTGACCAAGTAGGGAACTATCTTGTGCACTTTTCTAGACTTGATATGGTCTTTATTGATTTTGTCCTGACATCATTAAAATATATTGTATTGAAGGATATTTTCAAGTTTTTTTTAAAAACTTGTGATTTTTTATATATTTATTAGAATACATGTTGATTTGTTTTTAGAAAAAAAACATACATTATAAGAACTTCCTATTATATTAAACATTTGAATTGTTACAAAAGATTCATTTTCTAATGAAACAAACCCAGTTTTCATTCATTCAATAATAAATGATACAAATACACTTCCCAGTTATCATATAATGAAACACATTATCAAATTTATCCTAAATTATTTTTCAATTTATCAATTAAAAACTATAAGAAAAACCCTACCATTAAATAAAATTAATCTCAAGGATCATAATGTATATTTAAAAAATAATTAAATCATATTTCCTAAATAATATCATATATAACCATTTAAATTTATATTTATAATTCTATTTATATATGCTATAATAAATCCATACCACATTGGATTTTAATGAATACCACCTGACATTTATGGATCATATTGAACTTTAGTCATTTATTCCTCCACAATACTTTGTTAAACCAGATCATCCTCTATCTCAATAACTATACCTATTTTCTAGTTTTGAACTTCTTCAAGTTAATCTTTTCATCCACTAACAACCTGATCTATGTATTTTCTCTAATGTAAATTAAAATATTGATCCAAAAACCTTTTTATTCCATAGGATTATGAAAATAATATCTATATTTTTAATTGTTATAACCATGAAATATGAATTTGTCAAAATTGGATCCAATCTTGTTAGAATACAATCATTATATGGGTAACTTTCTATAATAAGTAATAATTAAATACATAATGTTACATTATATCGCATATGGTGTCTTATTGGATTAATTAAATAGTATTTTGTTAATAATGAATTCAAAAATCATTAGAACATAATACTAGAATGTAATATGAAGTTCACACTAATTCATCAACAATCATACTATGTTTTAATGACATGATTCATCCTCTTGGGCACACTATTCCAGTATGGTGTTCCCAGAAGAGTTATTTATGGAAAAATTACACAATCTCTTAGATTCCTAGGGAAATATTGGCTTATTTGTTCACTAAATTTGTTTTATTAGAAGGTCCTAATAGTTTATAATACTAATATTGTACCTCATTCTGAAACTATTTGAAAATTTCAAAATATTTATACTTCTGACTCATCAGAGATAGAAATCAATATATATTAAAATCATAAAATATGTTAATGAAATATCTAACATTATAACATTATTGAATACACATTAGTCTATATACATCACTCTATATCAGATCCAATTGTTCAATATCCCTTTCACCTTTTCCATTAAAATATTCTTTGACCATCTTTCCTAGTATAAAGATTAACAATTAATAAATTATACAGAATAGAATGGTTCCCCTAATCCATCTATATATAGTCTCTAGATGTGTTCCTCATTTATATAAAGTGGAAACAATTCCAAATATATTTTTGATTAGATTCAACCATGACTGTCATATTTTGAATGTTATAAAAAGGATTATCCATATATAGAATATATAATCCATTTATCCCATTCCCAATTAAAAAAAAAATTCATATAGTTATATAATATAATTTTTTATAATATTTAATGAAAATACATTCAAGAACAAACAAGATTTAGAAATCATATTTTCTATTATGGGGGAGAAAAATAAAAAATCTCTAATTATAGAATTAATCCACTTGTTAAAGTCTAATAATAAGTGATACTTATGAAAAAAAATTCTCAATTTTTTAACTAAAAAACCCTTTCCCCCAATTTTTAATTCCATCATATATTTAAATATTTATTTAAAAAAATGTTTAATTCATGACCTGTATCCATTAACCAAAAGTTATACATAGTGAAATTTTATTCTATAACAATCACATTGAGATCCTTAGAATTTTTCTCTTTGAGAACATTACTCATCTTTAGAGAAATAATTTGAGTTGTATTATACATTATACATATATTTGATCTAAATTTTCATACCATGAATTAAATAATTTCCTACAATGGATGAGTTCCATTTTTTATATCATTTCATCAATGATTTTTAATTAATTTACTCCCACTAAAAATGATTCCCCTATACATCATATGTATATAGTGAGTCCAAATCTAGATTTCATTTATAAATGACCCATATTTCATGTGGAAAAAACCACTTACATAATTTGGTAAAAACTACAACCAATAACAACACTTGGGATCATTGGATTATTTATTTCTAAACAAATTTTCTATATCAATCATATAGATAATAAACTCTACTATATTATTCTAGTATACAAACAATTTTGGTTTCAGGGCTAACTGTCACTCAAATATCACAATAGTATCTTGTTACCTAACCCTAAGAATAAACCATTACCAGCATAAGATACTCATGAAAATCCATGTTCAACCAAATTTGGTGTGAACCTACCATGTTTTATGATAATGTTCTCAAAATGTTCTTGTGTCAGAATAAAATAATACATTTAATATTTGATGGGTTTTGTTTTAAAAGGGAAACCAGTTTAACATACATCAGATGCATATAAAACCCATTGAATCTCATGGAATATTTATTATATCATGTTTTTATTCATTTAGGTATGAATGATTTTGATGATTTAGATTTTAAATCCCAATTTTGTTAATCAAATTTATTTTTTGACATAAAATTAATGTGAAACTCTTTACACAACTTAAAGGCCACCACCTCTACCCATTCCTCACATCTATAAGAACTGTAAAGTTTGGAAAAGTCCTACTAAATACCCTTCCCAAAAATACTCCCTATAAACTTTATGTCACCTATCGAGTAGAAATCCTCTGAAGGAATCCTATTGGCACAATCCAAAAGGATTTACCCAATTTAGAGTCAACATCTTCTCTCAAGATCTGTTCTTTAATTTTCAATCTCCATTCCCTACACTCTCTTTATATCATTATTTTATAAAAACACCAGTATATAGAATATATTAGGATATTATTATGATAATTATTTGACCTAAACTTACATAATCCTCCATTTAATGGGAAATGAACATATTATTACGTGTACGGTAAACAACTGCCTCACTAAACAATGATTGTTAATTTTTCTTTTACCTTATATCATGGTAGACATTATGATAGAAACTATGTTTATATATGTCATATGTTATATTTAATATGTCATTAATCTTAATTATTTTATCTTTAACACATATACTTTTATATTCAATTCGGTGTTAATACGATAATTTCATATGAGGAAGTGTCGATTTCTGCACAATTAAAGTGACGCGATTCGTTCACATACAATAGAGAATGTATCAAGGATGGGTTTCGTGAAATTATGTGATATATATGACATTTTTATGATAATATAATGATATATATATATATATATGTAATTTTCTTCCTTTCTTCCAATACGATAATAAAAAAATAAACATTATTCTTGCGTACGTACAGCTTACCATCACCATGAACGATGTATTCCACATAATACCTATATATTGTATAGATTATTAAAATAAAAATATAATATATATAAAGGACATTTTTATCATTTTATACATTCTTTAAATAATAATATAAGTACAAGTAACAAATATATAACAAATTAAGACACATGTGAAGAAAAAATAAAATATTACCCAAAGTGAAACCTTAATATAAGATTATTAATAAGAATTTAATATAATGTCAAAATAAAATCATATATGTTTTTATATATAATAATATTCTTATTCATAATATTTATAATAAACATACATTTATTATACAAGAATCTCTTATGTGAATAGAGATAGTCAAGACACATGGTAAGAAGAAAATTCACCTCACATTTATTTTCATAAGATACATGCCTTAATCACCACTCACTTATTTTTTGTGGTGTATGTACTGCCCATGAGTTATATATATGGTTTTTAAACTTATTATTATGGGCATTCAAATTAAAATTTAATTTTCTATACCACATGGATTTTTATTATTCAAATGATAAAAATTAGTAAAGTTGTTTTGTCACACATTACTTTCTTTGAGACATATGTTGTGATGTGAACATATGTTCTTCAACGAGGTGTATATAATTAAATTTTAAAATTTATATAATGATTATAATTAAATTAATTATATTTTATGCGTTATTTACTTTCATTTTCTTACATGGAGTGTATGATTCCAATTTACCATGTTGTAAGAGTTTATTAAAAGAGAAACATTGTTTATCAAGATTGTTTAAGATTTTGATTTCAGTGATGATGTCTTATGATCCATCCTTCAAGAGAACTCCTAAATTTTATTATCCTCTATTTTTTCATGATAAATTCATTTATTAGTAAAAATTAAAAAATATTTTTTAATTAATATCTTTATGAAAGTGTTTTTAATAAAAATGTGACTGTAGTACTTTTTTCGGTTGAAAACCTATTTTATTTCCAAAAATATTTGTTGAAAATATTTCCCAAAATGTGTTATGTCTCAAAAATCCTTCATTAATGCAGAGATTTTATTTTCCGTAATAATTGTTTCTATGGGATGTTTTAAAATTATTTTCCATTTAACATGAAATACATTGGGTTTACTCATTCCTTTATGAGAAGTGATCTAATGCATCCATTCATAGTCATTATTTGATTGGTTTATGTTTTTATGAAATGATATTTATGAAAAAAATTTATTTTCCATGGGTTATATAATATGAATACCATTTTCCATTCATAGATTATATTATTATGAAACTCGTTTCTTCTCACGGGTTATACGTTTGATGAAATGAATATAAAAAATTTAATCCTTTCAAAAAGGTTATTATATGATTACATGTTGATGATACCCATTTAATTTCATGGGTTATGTTATGATTGTTTAAGATCTTGTGGAACATGTATGTATGATTTCACTATGAGATAGGTGGAACATATATCTCCATTTAATGCATTGGGTAAAGATTAATATCGCACTAAACATGGTTGGAATGAGGGTTCACATAGTTCAGTAACATAGGGCTGGAAGATGGGTTTAACCTGTTTAGTAAAGGACATTGTCAACAAATATGGTCTTGGTAGAAATTACTTGAATACTATGGATATATTGTTATGGGATTATGTTCCTATGGTAATTCTATGTTTTATTCTTATGTTATTCTTTCATGGCCTATTTTATTAATTTCTTCCTAATTCATGTATTATGAACTGCCAAGATTTATTCCATGATTCATTTATATGTTCTTTTTTATGCACGGTATAATATTATATATTCATAATCACATTATATTACCCTTATGATCATTATTATACGTACATATCTCCCTTTTTTTTACCATTAATGATCATTTGAGAACACCTATTTTTATGATTCCCTCCCCATGTTATAATGATATGTGTTATGTTTAATGTTTCTTAGAAGGGTTCTAGTCAAGAAGAACCTCTTAAGAGAAAATATATATATTTTATGTATATTATTTTATGTTTTCGTGTTTCCAAAGGAACTATACTACCACTTTCTTTTGGTGTTTGTTTGTGTATTGTATTATGTACTTCGAAAATGTAATATAACATTAATTTATGTCAGGTGTGGGATAATATAACGAATATGACTATCTAAAATGTATAAATTATTTAATTTTTCCTATAATAAAATAAATACACTTTTAAATAAAAATAATTTGAATATAAAACTATTTTTTTGTGAAAAGCATTTTTATGTGTGCACAATGTGTTTTTATTTTAATAAATTTAATTGAAAACTAATGATGAATTATTTTAATGAAATTAAAATATTATATAATCAATTAAATAATTTAATATTCATCTTGAGTTTTTTACTATGGATATTGTAATATTAAATCCAAATTTATTCATGATATACATAGTTTTATAAAAATAATTTTCATCATGTTTTCAAAACACATTATAATAATAAGTTCTATAATATATAGAAATATAATTTTAAAAAATGGATTCCATAAATGGAATTATGTTTTTTAATATTTTATAAATATTTTCCTTTATTTTTTTACAATATGAATGGTAATTTTTATAAAATTAATAAAATCGATAAATTGTAAATTATGTTACTCTTTGAAAAAAACAAAATATTTTATACTAATATTTATTGACAATTAAAATTATAAACTCATCACCATAGGATCTAATGTAATATGTTTGATGGAAAATTTTCCTTCTAAATGAATAATATAATATTTAACTCAAATTAAAATTCAAAATTTCACTCTATTAGTTTAAAAAATCTATAAAGTCTCCACATATGGGAAAAATATAGTTTTGAAAGAAAAATATTCAATTATGTGCATTGAGAAATTATATTCACGTTTATAATTTATTTCTAATTTTATTATTATATAATTACCTTTAATTATTGTATCATACTATATAAAAAATTACTAATTTAATTGTAAAATAAAATATATGAAATTATAAATATTAAAAGTGACATAATTTGAGTTTTTATAGATTTTCATGATTTAATTTTGAATCAGATTAAATATTAGGATTGTATAACTGAATTATATTTATAATGAATCATTTTAAGGATTTATTTTATGTTTAATTAAATGAATTGTGTCAAATTTACATTAGTGATATTTTATCAAAATAATATTTCATTAAATTATTTTAAAATAATCCAAATCATGAATGGTGAAACAGTTTATGATATTGTAAAAATGAAATTCTAAATATATATTTATGACTCACTAGTTGAATTATCTGTAAAATTATTACACATTTAAATTAAAAAAGATGTTATACTAATTAATTGTAACAAAAATTAACTAATAGGTTATTCCAAATGGAATTTTTCAAAACATAACAAGAATAAATCAAAATATTATTAGATGATGATATTTCAGTCATATAATTATCTAGTATTTATTAAATGTCCTTTAGGATTCTTTTTTATTTAGTATAAATTTATTATAATTTAATTTGTTTTTTAAAATTCAAAAATCTCCTCTCATCTCAATTATAAAAGGGCACTACCTCCCTTACATATTTAAATGATTTTTCAGCTAAATTTATAAATAAAACCATAATTATTACTCAAAACAACTTCCTTATATATGATATATTTATTATGATGTTTCCATAATAAGTATCCTAGTACCATTAAGAAGATATCTAAAAGAATTATACCAAAGAATATGTAATCATTGTTATCAAGCCCATCAAGTCTATTTCCTACACGACCTACTTGTAAAGTGTTTTACCATTACTATTATATAAAATAAAATATCATAAATACAATACCATGTTATCATAATTATTGGAAAACAGTATTCCACCACTTTTACATTTCATGGAATTAAAAAATGTCACTATTCTATACATACAACATACCGTCTCCATGTAGTGGTGTAATTCATTTTTAAACACCACTTTACATGCATGGTCGTAAAGATATAAAAATGAATATATAGTATATTTATGAACCATATATTTTTTGTTATAGTAATATAATATATATATTCTTACAATATAATCCTTTCAAAATGATTACGTCGTTTTTCTGTAAATGTAGACAACCACTTCCAAGAAGGGATCTGATCATTTTTTCTTTTTCTTTTTTATTTTAATGTAATATAAATATATTGCATTATTATATGTGATATATATATGATATAATAATAAATATTTAAATATTTATTGCTTCTTAGCATTCATCCATTCAATCTATTGAATAGTGAAAACAACAATTATGAATATGTATGATCTACCATATCCATAAATAGAATAACTTATATTTAGATCCCTATATTTTAAATATCACTCTATATATATATATAATATATTTGATATTTATAAAATTAATAACCTCATTGAGATTTTGGAACCATAATAAATTAACAAGAACCATATCATTAAATTGAAATCATACTTGAAAAAATTATGTTTGTAACACAAGATACACTAAAAACAATAAAATATTAATAACAATTGACATATAAAATGTTATAAATGAATAATATTTGATTTCTTAGTTGGATGTATCATTCTTGTATATAATTATAATAAATCCAAAAACATTATAATAGAGGGTAAAATAATCTACAAGGAATGTTGAATATGCTGTTTGGGATTTTGACCCAATTTCCACTTCATGGAGTCAAAATTGTTAAGATTCAATTTTTTATGTTTATACAGTATATATATTTAACCATTAAGGTAATTAAATTTAATATCCATTTATTCTACATTGTTAATTTTCATTTCAAATTTACTCTGTTAATGAGTTTCAGTATTTTCTTCCATTATTCCCTCACTTTCAAAGTTGAATGACGTAATGAAATGATTAAAGGAAACCCCACTATTTTTTATCTTTTGATCGTATATATTTTAATTCCATATCTATATTTTTTCAAAAAGAAGATGAAAATATTGTTGAAATTCTCAAATAAATTAGAAAAAACATTTTTACAAATATTTTATATTTGTCAAAATTGATTTAATGAAATCTTTTTGTAATTTTAAAAATTAGTTAATTTTTATCATTTACAAAAACAATTAGTAGTGGGAGGTTTATTTAAAATTATACATCATGAGAGGATATACCAAAAATCATGAATAATAATTTCTATGAAGAATTCATTAAAAGTCAATAATTTCTTTTCATGAAATTTTTTTACATTATAGTTTTGAAGTATTTTTAATTTTTTATTTATAAAAAGGGAATGGTTATATTAATTAAGCATGTTTTACTAATATCTTATCTTAATATAAATTGATAATTGAAAAAACACTTTATGTTATTTATCCATTTATAGGGACATGTTGTAATGATGTGAATATTTTTACATATTCACCTACTTATGATAATTTGATATTAAATTTAACTTATATATACATATTTTTTTATATCATGGATATTATTATTATGAAAATTGTATACAATTTAAATATACAGTGTTAAACTTGGATTTTTTGAACATTCTATGGAATTAATAATAAATCAAATTTTTTTATTCAATATTGATATTTTATTATATGGCATATTTTTCATGTAATAAATAAATCATAATATATATTAATAATTCATTATACATGCAGTGATGGGTGGGGAAATAAATTATTAATATCATTGATTCATTATCAGGTTTCGTGAGACAAATCATTTGGCCAAATTAAGGGAATAAATACCCATACTTTTAACTATCTTGGTACAAGGAATTTATTAAATAGATATAATGATGAATTATATAATAACATAAAATCACATTAATTTACATCATTGAGAGTTTGGGTGATATTATACATGAAATTATTGCATTGACGCTATCAATGGAATCACATTGTGTTATTTTTTAATTATTTTTTTAGTAATTTACTTTTCCATATTGATTATCTTTTATTTACCCATGATAGTTTCCGTAGTACGCAACACTTATTGGGAATTAAAGCTCCCCATTTTTACAACGTTATAGTAATTTATAATATAAATTATTACTTTTTTGTTAAATTATAATTAATATTTTAAATTTGTAAAACACGTGTTAATTTATAATAACTAATTGATAATTTAAACTCATATATAATAAAAGGAAATAAAATTTTAAAAAATAAAAAATACATTAATAATAACTAATCAGAAATATTTCTAATTTTTTTAATTTTTTAATTTGTTTAAAAAATTTTATATAATATTTTTTATATATTTTAATGGTTTTTTAATTGTTAAAGATTTTTAATATTTTTAATTTTTTAAATTATTTTTTACATGGTAAATATTTTATAATATTTGTAATTTATTTTTTTATTTTATTTATTATTTATTAATATATATATATATATATTTGGGTGTGTGTGTGTTTGGTTTTTTACAATTTTTTAATTAGTTTATGTATATTTAATTACTATTATTTCTTTTAGTTATTTGTATTTTTTTTTAAAAATAAAAATATAATATGTTTTTACAGATAAAATGTCCATTGAAAACACAATGAATTGTGACAAACTGTTGTAATAGATATTTCTAGACAGAATAAAAATCATTTGGGGTGCATATTTGTGACATACTCATATGGAATGGGACCTTTTGCGATGGACATTCATTGAAAATTTTCCCATGAAAATGAAAAAATATCTAGTAGTGTAATCATAATATCCTAAACAGACATAACAATTTTAGTAACAAAATAAATAATTATATCAAATGAATTAAATGGAATTATTTTTTGTTGAAATAACCAAAAATTATATTTTTTGAATTTAAAAATATAATATAATTATTTTTGTCAAGTGGTTAAGAATATGAATGCAACATGTCGAGATTACAGGTAATGAGATCTATTTTAAAAATCTAATTTAATTGTTTCCCTTTCAAATCTTCTACCACTATGAACATATTATTATAAGTTGTAAAATAATGATGATTTGTATACTATATAGGTTGATAAAACTACATTTCATCAATATTGTACACAAATTAAATTGGTTAAAAATTGAACATTCTTAATGAATTTCATATAAGTTATTTTTTTTATTTTATAAATGTATAAAAACTAAATTTTATAATGTATATGACATGAAATCCTATTCCAACAATAATTTAATTTTTCATTATCAATATTCCTATAAATTATAAATTGGTTCATTAATTATATATTATTCCTGCTCTTTAGGTGATTTTTCCTTGTTATGATTTTCTGATGAAAATTGATATTTCCATTATGATTATGAGAAAATGAAAAGTCATTTTATTATGTTATGAAATGATTTTGTCATGGTTTTTTGACAAAAAAGTTCAATTTCAAAAAACATCACTATTATAAAATACAAGAGAGTTGTTAATTAGGATGGGAGATCCATATATATCTCACAGTTTCTTGTTATCCAAATATTTCTCTCTGATGCATATAAAAAATTTACACTTCAAATACTACTATAAATAAAGGCTAAACCATCATTTAAAAAACAATTAATATAGAATGTAGAATCATTATCTTAGATTATACCTATGGTTATAAAAAATGTTGGCTATAGTGATGTTGGGAAATGCTTACACAATGAGTTCTTCTTGAATAGTAGGTATATGGTAATTAGAATATCATTTTAACCAAATATTCACTTAGAACTATTGGAATCGAGATATCCAGACTATTATCTATGAACCAATAGTTTAAGGCTATACCAAATGTTATAAAGCCATAGGTATAGACTCCCTCCACCCCAAATTCACAAACTAGCCATAGCCTTAATTTTAAATACACCTATAATGGAAATAGAACATCACCTGTAATCAATATAGAACATACTCAACCTTCAACAAATCTAATAGATCATCCTCAAAAAATAGAACATGCAATGAAAACAATACAGAATACTCAAATAAAATAAAACCAATACCAAAATACTGATAACACAAGAAATAAATTGTTTCATTTAACCAGTTATTACAAACATATAATATATCATATATATTAATTCAAACCAAATAATAAAACTCAATTATCATAAATATCAATCAAAAAATTTAAAGGATCAATCTATCCCTCATCACCACCACTACTATTAATATCATCTTCAACCTCATCCGCATCCCCTTAATTGTGCTCTCCCACACCATCCTCCTCTCCCTCTCCCTCATCCACACCATCATCGTCTCCCTCGACATAACCCAATCACTATTAATCACATTCATCCTCACAAATTCCAAGAACTTCATCATCACGACCAAAACTAATATTAGTACCTAGTGATTTCTATATCATACACATCATTGAAATATGTAAATCATAAGTCATGGTGGTATCCAATGTAAGTAATGGAAATTAAACATCCATAACATTCATGAAATCAGCATTTTTGGTTTGATTCATTTCATTCCCCTCTATCACCAATCTTTTGGTCATTTCTACCCTAACATAATCTTGTTCTTCCAAATAACTATATTTTTCCAAATTATATTTACTAGAACAAGAACATGATGTGACCCAATATCTCATCATGTAAATACTCTTATGTGGTTAAAAACATACTAGTCCATGGTTCCCATCTTCCAAATAATTATTTAATTGAATGTTTTTCCCAATGTTTTCATCTTTTTAAGAATCAAGGGCCACCAAAGGACACTCTTACAAATATTGACTACTATGTTACCATATATGTATATATATATATATATATATATATATATATTAAATTTTGAAATCAAAAAAGTAAAACTTATTAATTTTTTGTGTCGGATCGTTGAACACACTTTTATATTTTTTATTCTTGTTGAGAAAAATATTTTTTCTAGAGACACACTCCCTTAAATGTTAAAAAAATCCCTATATAACAACATTGATTATTGAAAACCATAATTTAACAAGGGTTACTAAAAAGTAATTTCATATCATAAATCTATTGGATACTTTTTCTAAATTTTTCTCAATAGAAAAATGTAGGATATATCCATTATAATTCAGTATCAATGAATGGGTTTTCAATAGATATAAAATACATATATGTGAACATGTCATTATATTAATCAATAATAAAGTGGTTGTTTGATCACCATAATTAATGATAATATGATCATAAATTATTATAACATATAGTAATAATCATGAATGTGTTTGGAAAACTACAATAAAGACTATAACATAAAATAATACGTTTTTTTATGACTTAGTAATAAACATTTCATTACCTAGACCACAATTTTGAGATTTAAAATATACTTCTTATGTTTTTTGGATATAATTACACAACTGAATTATTTTTCTCAGTCACTTGATGTCTTACTATTTATTGGAACCCCCTTTTATATTACTATGATCGAAATCATGGATAAAAGAATTATTTTTCATCGATTTTTTCAAATCACGTCATTACAAATAACTAAAAGATAGTTAATATCTTGTTCCTCCTCAAACAAAGAATTATAACATTCCAAATAATTACTTTATAATAATGAACTTAATTAGATTTGTATAATGTTTTTAAGGGGTGGGATATATAGAATCTTGATTTACTATATATAATATTTTAATGATTATTAGTGTGTTGTGTGAGTGTACCTATACCAGAAGTATTGTTTATCTAAGATTATTACCATGGTAATTGAATTATGTATAGGTTGGAATAATATCTATCAAATATATTGTGTTTTTTTATATTTTGTTAAAAATGGTCATATATTCAAGTGTTCATCTATAAATGAGTGGCGTACCTACATTCTCTCATGGAATGGAATTGTAGTCTACCCCAAAGTGTAGTGTTATTTTATAGCATCCTTTCTTTTATTATTTATTCATGATAACTCATAAAAAAATATTTCGATTAATAAATAAATAATTAATCTTTATAATCTTGGAAATGTTTTTTTTAAACATAAAATATAATCAATACCATCAACATGGTACTCATCCAATTTAAAATAATTTCATGATAATATTTAACAAAATAGTCATCCATGATAGATTTCACCTTTAAATATGTTCTAACTCTATCATGTCAGCCACTATTCTACCCATTATTATATTCTATCCATATATCACCTAATTCTATTTTTCATGTTGGCCTCACAACCAAACCATTAGGGAAATTGAAATGACATGGATCCAAAATATTTATTCCCATAAATACAGTAACATTATATCATAAAATTCAAAAAAAATACCAATATTTGTGCCCAATAGTTATCGATTACTTCATTTAACATCTGTCACTATGAGATAGGTTTGGTAGGAATGATGTTACAATATTTGGAATTTGTCACAAATAAATGCAAACATTCCAACCATGTTTAACAAATAATTTGGTTTTCTTCATTATACTCCACTATCATCTGCATATGGTGGTTCCACTCTACAAATCATACATGTACACCCATGCCTCTTGTTGGTAGATCAAGCAGTTAAAGATCAACAGATATTACATTAAAGAATCTTATAATGAAAATAAATTATAGGAAAAATAAACTTGGGTTTAATAAATTAACCTGAATATGTCTTGTTTGTGGGTGTCACTAGATCCACATGACCTAAAAGAACTTCAACCTGTATAGTTTGAGTGGGTCACAATGTATTCTCTACAAGCTCAGAATGTGTCAAAGAAAAATTCTATGATGCATGAATGTTGACACACAAAGAGAAGTATGTATGAGGAAAATAATATAGCATTATTTGATATGCAAATGAATAATATTGATAAGGAGTAACATTCATCCTCTGATAAGGGAATGATTAGAGAGGAGGATCAGATTTAAAGGGAGGTGAAAACATTGGTCTCATAAATATAATTGGCATCTATAATGACACTTTAGGATTTGAATATGTAGTAGATTTTATCTTAGATGAATGGATGTGGTGTGATTAGGTACCCCAAATGGAGCACCTAGATATTGTTCCACCACACCCACTCATATTATCATCTGGGGTAGAAGAACAATATTGCTAGTCAGCGAATCACAGGAGCCTAGATTTTGGATCCTGACTATTATTTTAAAAAAATTAATACCCTGAAATTATGTTTTATTTATATATATTTTTGATATAATATACTAACATCTGGAACTAATGGTGGGATTCCAACCTCACTCATTCAGTAATTGTTGTATTTTATCATTTTTCTTTGTATATCCAAAATTCTATCTATCATTTCATCGATTTGAAAATAAACATTGAATTATTTATAAATACATATCTATTGTGTAACCAAAATAAGAAATAAGATGAGAAATTACTTAATTAAGGAATACCAAATCCCCAACCAAAAACATTTTACATAGTGAGATAGCAAAACCATTTTATATCTAGTGGGAAGAATATCAAAATAGAATAATTGTCATATAAAAAATAATACATTCAAATTTTCATATTTCCAATGGGTATGATATAAGTATTTTTTTCAATTTGATCCAATTAAAATTTTTAGGTCATTTGGTTCATTTTGGTCAATTGATTTGGTTTTTTCTCCATATTTATTTGTTATAGGTCTTTTGGTTCACCTATATTGTTAGGTCATATAAAAATTTTTTATCATTATTTTTATTAGTTTTTATTTTCATATCAATTAGTTTAATATTTCCAATTCAATTAATCATTTTTTGTTATAATTTAATTGTTTCAGTTTTTTTGGTTATATTGTTTTGAATATTATTCAACTTAATATTAGAAAATTCAAATCAAGGAAAAATTAAACTAGTAAATAATTAATTCAAACATTAATTTCATCTTGTATTCAAAATATTTTCAATCAATGAGAAATTTATTTTTATGTAACCCAACCAAAAAACCCAATTATTTCTAAAAAAATAACTGAGAACATGTAGGTATGATTCTATATATTTTCAACTACACCATATAGTTCAAAATAAACATTGAAAATTGATGTATTTGAGTCATCATAAGTAATAAATGGGGTATGCATAGTGGGAGCATGAATGGTGTCAATTCCATCATCCCCACCATTAGGAATATGTCATCAAATTACTTCAATAATGACACATAATTCTGGTCAAAGATGATCTTTCACATTAAAATAATGTTTCTCCATTGAAGAAAATAAATTTGGTTCATTGGTATCAAATGTGAGAGTCGTGTCAATAAATAAAATTCAACAATCATCGATAAATTTTTGGTGCCTCTTCATTGAATTGAACCATTTATATTTCATCCCAATGACTCAACCATTAGAGTAATAATAAAATATTTGTATTTTATCAATGAATCCATAATAATTTACATGTTAAAATTTGGTTATACTATCTGATTCACTAGAATCATATTTTGTTTTCAAAGATACAATAAGACCATAATTTTGTGTTCGAATGTTCTTTTCACGTTCAATGATATCAAACATGTAACCATTGATCTGAATTGATATTTATTCATCAATCACAAAATTAGAATCAAAATACAAAGATATCATTTCCTTAAAGAGAGAGAGAGAGTATATTTCAAAAGAAATACCTAAAATATAATTTAATATTAAATATAATTATAATTTATTATTAATTTTTTACCGTAATATTTCTACCATGAATTTTATCTAAGAATAATTCTATTTTCTAATAAAAGTTTCTCTCCATAATAATAATAATGAAATATGTGTTCAATTTATCATTTGTTTTTGTTCCCTACATGAAAAATAGTAATAGTTTAATAGATATGTAAAGTTATATAATATTTCCTAATATATAAATGTTCAATTTACATAAATAATATAGTAATCAAATGAATCCCAGTTATCATAACTGTGCGATGTGCCTTCACCCCCTCTTTAAAGATTAATGTGATTAATCTATATTATCCCTAAAGCCTTGCTATTTGTGGAATTGAAGGAAAAATAGGTGCAATTTGACCATACTATAATTATTAATTAATCATTGGAATATTTTACCTTGTAGTCAAATTAACAAAATACATTGACCAGAAATCAATACATTCGTGAGCCAAGTAACGTTTCATGATAGAACATTTTAGATGCCTTATGTTTTGGACATTGGTTTTCATTGTAAACATGATTATATAATTTGGATAATTCAAACAAAAAAGGCCCTCCTAAAAGAATTTTAGTTGTAATATGGACTGTGACATGCATCATGCATGTGAAAAATAAATGAGGAAATAATTTCTATAACTCACAAAACATTAATGGTACATTTTCTAAAATTTTGTGCAAGTAAGACATATGTAACTTCTTATAAAAAGATGTCTAAATAAATGGAACAAAAAATTAATTGAAACCATTATATTATTTGATAGAATATAGCATATTTTTATTTGAATCAACTCATGCTGATGTATGTGATAATCACGAGTCTTCATTGATTTCATCTTCAACTATATTTTTGTGACCCAATTTGATATGTTGCATGAATAACCATCATGAACAATAATATTCTCTAGTAGTTCCAAAAATTTATTTTTTTCTATTGGTTTCATCACATAAGAATCACATGGAACCATCAATTTATTTTAATCAACACCCACTTGTTTAAATTCTAGAATGATGCACAAATTCACCAAGTCATGCTGATATCATAAATCATCATTTGTTTTTTTTTTTGAAATTTAGATTAATTGAAATAAAAATTTCACATAAATTTTTTACAATGTGAATTATGTCTAAAAAATGACATAAAAAATTGGTTGACAATAAGGAAACTCTATAAAGATACTTATCTTCTTCAAATTGAAAAATGTTTTAGTAGTGAAATTCATCCTCATTCTTGATTTCATATTACCCTTCTAAAATGAAAAACGAAAATCTTGAAATTCATTAAGAATATAATTTCAATATATATTTTTAGGTGTATTTTTGGTCTCTATGATATTTTTAAATCCACAAAAATTATTCCAATATGTAATATCCCAAGGAAATAATCAGTAATGTCTCATAAAATTGAAACTAGAGAGATATTTTAGTCCATTATTTTTTGTATTCATCTTCAAAAAAATTACATGATATTTTTTCCTTCATGATCCATCCATACATCATTTGATAAGCTGAAAAATCATTTATCATCCACATAAACACAACAAACACATATAATACTTATCCAACCCTTCACCTTTATAGAACAAGGGATAACACTCAAGGGTATTTTGTAGTATGACACCAAATATATCTACCTTCGGGTATATTAATAGAGGGAAAACTCAAGTCAAGATATATGTAAAACTGAATATCCATATAATACATTCAACAATTATTAACAATCTCATAAATCTAGAAAAACTAAGGTCAATATTGATAAAAACTAAATTTTTTGATATCACACTTAGAATATAATTCCAAACACTATCTACTAGAATAATTTTATCACATAAATTTTGTTGGCACAATATTTATATTCAACAATCACTTTATAAAGATAAATATTATACAATAATAAACTAATAAATAAAAAATTTATTTATTTTTGAATCATATAAAAAACAATTATGAACTTTTCAAATTTATTTAGATATTAAAAATCGAATTTTATAATTCGTAACAATTATAATTTATAAAACATATGTAAAAATGTCAAAAATAAAAAAAAATTAAAATATTTTGGCTATATAGTATTTTATGACTGATAATATTGTTATCAGTCCTAAATATTTTGGATTCATTATTTCAAAATAGTCTGTGTACCAGTAATATTCTATGATATAACATAAATTCAATGATTTTATTAGATCACTAAATATTAATGGATATATCATAAAGAACTTGTTATATATTATGGTGGAGATGGTATCATTTTTACATCTTGCTTCCCTGTTTCCATGAAAACCCTAGATCAAATCATATTTTATGATATCATATATCATATGAAATGAAATAATTCGAATCCCCAAGATTATTTTATATCATACCCTGATATAAAATTTTTTCTTATTTTTAATCTAACTGATATGTAAAATGTATAGAAAATATTATTTTTTGATAAAACTAAAATTATTTATGACATTTATTTCAATGAAAAAACTATAAATTCACATATTGAATCCTATGAGAACCGAGATTTAATATCAGTGATGGGATTAAGGGGATAATCAAATGATTTTATATAGTAAAAAACCCATATATGGATAGATTAGTCTTAAATGATTCAAAATATATGGAAAATGATGAAAAACACCTACCTGAAACATAGTTTCATTATCCTCCATATTCTTATTCGATGGAGAATGTTTGGTGATGGTGATAGAATTAGAAATCAAAGGATTCCTACCTCTGAGGGGTTACACCAACCATGGATCATAGATCAATTCATGAGGATTTCAAAAGATGAAGGGGTTTTAAGGAGTTCACTATCCATACAAATGGTTTTCTCTAAAGATGATAGATTCAACCTACATTGCATGAAATGAGTGAAACCAATGAGATGAAATCGTTCCCTTATATAGGCATCATAAATAATATACAATTAAGGATGGTCATTGTCCATATTTTTTATATCAGGTTCCATCTCATGGAACCCATATATTACTAATCAATAGAGTGTTCTTCATTAAAAAGTTTAACAAAGTTGTGTAATGCAACAAATAATCAATGCCATGGATTATTATCCAATGAAAAGACATGGGAGGCGGTGACCAGATTCATGAACTCACATGGAAATCTAATCCTAAAACATATCACACTATATGATATTGGAATGAAAACCATCCCAATATTATATTATTATAAATACAAATTTTAATACCTGATATGCATATCATACCATACCATTTAAGGAACTAAAAGTATACGAGTAGCCCATTTTATGTGATAACATTCCACATTAAATTTTAATTAATAATATAGAAACTCTTGTTATAAAAACATTCAATATTGATCAGGATCATCTACAACCCCTATATTAATAATAAACCATAAACATCCAACAAGAATTATTTTTATATTTGGATGAAAACATCATTTGTTCCAATAAAATTAGGTTCCGAGACTAGAAGAAGCTCATTTGGTGGGTGAGAAATTAAAATTTATTTTTATTTAGAGTTTCTGAAAACCATTAGAGGAGATTTATAAGGATAAATTTATAATTAATTTGTTTATTTTCTAAAGAAATAACAACATCATCTTAGGATCACTTATTTGATGACATTATTGATCTCTCAAAATCCCATTCATATTATTTTATTTTCTCTATAAGGATTCGTGTGTAGAATCCCTCTAATGGTCATCCACATGTGCTCTATTGATCTCTTAGAAACACCAATTTAAATATGGGTTCTAGGATGATGAATAAATGAAATTTCATTTTTTCCCTTGTTCTTTGCATGATCCTTTGATCTTGAAGGATTTCTTATAATTATATAGAGGAAGAGAGGATAAATTTGAGAGGGAGAGGGAGAGAGAGAAGTTCATTATGCACAACGATTCTATATTCTCAATTTTCTATTTATTCTACAAAATATACATAGAAATCTATTTATAGAGTCTTTATATTAAAATATTATTTATTCATGTACCACCCCTTATATAATAATACAATCTTTCAAAAAACCTCATTTAATACAATAATAATTATATTGATTTATTGAGCACACTATTTCATTGGTAAACAACATTATTTCACAATCCTATAAATCGATATTACTCACCAGATGAAGTGTTGGTCAGCTCAAACTTTTCATCATTTATTTAATAATCAAATAAATATTTTAATTATAAAAATAAATATTTTATTCACATTATAGAGAATAAATATTAATTAAATGGTCAATAAATAAATTAAATATTGAATTCACAAACCATGGAGAAATTATTTATTATATATTTACATAGTCAAATAAATTAGTAATCAGTAAAAACTAATTAATTATTACTTAATGAATAATAGTGATCAATAAAAAATGGATAAAATTAATCCTTATTCTTGAGAATAAATTTTTATTCAATTAATTAAATTCATAGAAAAATTTAATAGAGATCAAATGAAATTTATAATGGGTGAACCTATAGAATGTTTTATTATTGGTAATAGGTGTGATTTCTTAAAGTTCATGTTTACTATCTAGAAATGGGTCAAGGCACTCAAGAAAAATAAATTAGTGTCAAAACATCAACAACCACATATGAATTCTCATTGTGTAATATAATTCATTTGTCTCAATATATCATGAAGTCGGTTACCCTTCAGTGTCAACATCATTTTCTTATTGTTACATCATTCTTTGACTACCAGAAATAAATTTCGTTACACCATGGACATGTAATTTACGTGATGATATCATTTCAATAAAATTGGTAATAGATCAACATTCATAAATATGGTAGGGAAAAATCTTTTGTCAAAATCTCCACCAACAACATTTAATTCATGATGCCTCCTACATACCATACTTCCCACAAATATATATCATGATATTTTTATATAATAAATCTAAGTGTGTGAGTCATGATGTGAATTATTGATATTCATAATGGTTATAGACCTTTACACATTCTCATAGATTGAAATATATGATGACACCAAAACATATGTAATTTCTACTAGCATGTTTGTTCTCTTAATATAAAATGATAGAGAATACCAAGTATGAACATACTAAGTAGAATCCTCATCCTTTGATGAGTACTGTTATATGAAAATGTACACAATATATTCCCTAACATAGTAAATGATCTAATAATAGATTGATTTTAATTAAAATTGTCATGGAATTGCTAGATTATCATCGTAGTGAGGAACTGATATGACCATATCAATTTAAAAAATACTCTAGGACATTATAAAATTATCGATATGTATAATAATAATAATCAATATGTGATAAAAAAATTTATATTCATTTCAATTCCTTTGAATATTCATGTAATCTAAAGTACAAAGTAGTTGGTTCTGAGGCACTAACTCCACCAAATGCCCACTTTCTCTAAATTCAACTGCTAATGGACATTTTTCCTAACATAGGCAACATTATTTTTCTATGTATGGACAAAACTACTAGTCCAACCACATTTCCATGTCCAGGGTTACTAAATCCTTGTGTCTGTGAAAAAATCTATTTACTAAAATATTACTATTTTTAGAAAAGACCTGATGTATACATAAAATCAAGTGTCCACATCTTATTTCCATGTAAAACTCCTGAAATCCAAAAAAAATCAATAATAATCTCTTATAATAAAATTATAAATTACTTTATTTTGGTAAAACCAGAAATCAGAAGAGAGAATTGCTAAAATGCCTTTTAATTTACATTGAAATCCCAAATATATTTTGAATATTATAGATATAGAAACCATTGGATATATTATGTTTTTATTTCATATTAATATATAATTTTTAATGATACTATATCAAAATGAACTAAATATTGTTAATTGTTCAATGTGCTTGATCCCAAGCATTCTCACTTCATTGGACACCAGGAGCTCATCTATTTTCACTTTTTATAATACTACGTGATAGTTTGAAATTTTAATCTATGAAATCATGATATACCTATTTGATATTCCTATATCATGGATTATTAATTACTAATATAATAAATAAAAACAAATCATGGAATATAAGATTAATTACTATCTATTATGATTGTGAAATTATTTTTATATCCATAATGTCCTCCTATGACCATGTATGATCTACTGAAAGGATTCTATGTCAACAATATTTCAAACATGAATTGTTTGAAACTGTATTATCTAGTAAATACTTAATATATATACTATAAATAGATTTATAAAATTTCTATATTAATTTTATATGTCTAGTTCACAAAGAAATGGTTTCTATATTTAGTTAAACTCGGAGAAAATTCATTCCTTAGTCTAACAAGATGGTAAGACATGAAATGTTTTCTATATATTATTGACATATATATCATGAAAAATAATATTGATCCCCATAACATGTTTGAGGCACATTTCACTCATTTTTATCCAAATGAATTTTCATTAATCACTATTCATGATGTATTAATAAATGAATTTATTTAATTATCATATCTTATTGCAATTTATTATTGTTAGCACCATTTCTATTATTCATAGTAAAAATATACCATATTGTATCATTTTTTTCATTTCATAGAGACATATTCTATAAGTATTCCTCTAATTGAGGTGAACTCAACTATCAGTATCTATATAAAATGATTATATAATTTGTTTGATGTGTAGAATTAATAAATTATTTTAGTCGTGATGTAAGGTGAATATTTTTTTAATAAAAAAGCCGTTAATAATCTATCCTTATATCTTGGATCCATCTTGTAATATACATGTATTGTTTTTTTGAACACTCACAAGAAATAACAAGTCTTGGAAACTTTCAAATACGAAATCCCTAAATTTTGATACATGGAAACCTTCACTAGAATTCATACATACATTTTAACTATATCATATTTCAATTTACTTATTCTTTGTTGGAATAATAATTATAAAATAATAATATATCTATCACCAACCATTGTCAAAATAATCCACATTTTTTGTTATGAATTCCTACACAGTATGTTTCATTTGAACTACTCCTCCCAATAATCTCAATGTAGTCCATTATTCCTATGCCAAATTATGTGTATCCAGATCCTTAAACCATATAGGTTAGGTCTTCCACCAATATCATTAAATAGATATGATTTCATTATGGAAATATAGTTAATATTGAATCGTATTAAATATTATTAAAGTTTGTACGATCATTAACTCAGTTGCGCCTTAGTGATTTGATGTTCGTTTTTTGTTAAGGATAGATGTTAAAAAATATTTTCAATAAATAATTTTTGTAGTTTTTTAATTGATTCTTACGATATAAAATTATATATTATGTCCATTATAAATTTTATTTAGCATATGGTTATTTGTTAAAATTTTATTTACCAAATATTTTATGAATGGAATAATAGAAGATTTGTAATATATATAAGACTCATCATTGATATTACTTTTACTACCATCATGTCATTGATGTATACAAGAGGCATTTTGTTAGGGATAACATGTAATCCACATATATGATCAATGATTACTTGCATAAGATATTATCCATCAATCCATATTGGGGATTTTTTAATCTATTCCAAGTTTACCATTTTACCTCACCGAGGGGTTCTAAAATTTCATGAAGGAATATCATGAATTTACTGTTATTTTATAATGTTTCATTGGGCCATGTTGAAACGAATCTAAAAATCATTATGATAAAAAATTATTTAAAAAAGTTTCTTTCTCTAAAACAAGATAAGTAGTTTTTTTAATATCTAGTATCTTAATTTCTTAAAACCATTACACATTGTCATAGATAGGTATATCCGATGACATGAAAACATGCATAATTAATTATTGTGGGATTGTTCTCATAATATCTCATATTAGATATTTTCAAGTGTGAACATCATGAGAAGAAGCATAATACACTTACGAGTACTCAATCCCGATGATCTATATGCTATTTTTCCTATCATTGTACATTATCTGACCATAGAACTACTATAATGAATATCATGATGACATTCCATGTTTTTCACCTTAGTGGGAAACCATGATGACATTATTAAAGTGATAGATACTATATGACATTAACAAATCAATGTTATATAGATGAAAAATAAATATGTGATATTATATTTATATTAATATTCACTCCATTGAATATTAATGTAATATAATTTTGGAAATAGTTTATTATATAGCACCAAATCCAATGATTATCTCGATAGTTTCAACATATACAAGGTTCTCCCTGTCATACCCTCTAAAAACATAGTTCTCATACTCCCCCTCTTCGAAATAGAGTAAAAATAAGAACTAGGTTCAATTTTCCTTGAATAATTTTGAAAAGAAACATTTAACACTAATTTAATATTTTTAATCAAAATAAGATTAATGGGTAAACATCCATGAGCATTTCTTCTAGAATAAGCCCTGTAGTCCCTATAATATTTCTTTAGATTCCATTCCATTATGTAATTCTATAATATTGATAGAGGCTACACCAAATTGCATTGAATAATCCCTCACTTCTACATCTCTATCTCTCAATTTTTCCATGAAATAAAATAACCCATACCCTATACATAGGATTATTTTTTAATAGAAGCTTAAGTTTCCGTAACTCAAGAATTTTCCACTCTAGTAACTATCATTTCCCATAAATTCTAGAATAATGAAAAAATTACCACTGAATAAAATGATATAAAAAACACTAATATAATGGAATAAATATTTCTATGACTCACATTGAAGTAATTCTCATGATACACCGCTACACTACATTATAATATTGTCATGTTAAAAAGTCCTTATATCAGATAAAATTTGATTATTTGGCTTCTCATACATGTTGTAAGTGTTTTCAACAAGTTAGTCATCATATCTTGCTCTTATATATTGAATTACATGTTTCGATAAATAATAATCAAAATCAAATCTAGTGGTTTCCGAAAAATCATTTCTTATTCATCTATTGACATCACTTCTAGTTTGAGACCCTTCAATTGAACCTCCAAATATCCTTAGAACGAATGGTCATCAATATGTATCCTCCCAAATCAGAAATAACATTCATCAAATTTATCAATCTTGGACATACCCACTTCCAACACTATCCATCTGGAATCAATTAAGTATCACCAAATTTAAAAAATGTAATGTTATTAGTAATTTCTTAGGATAATTATCCTAGAAGGCCAAACATAGAATGATTCTCAACACTTAGTTCTAAACTATTAACTAGGGTATTACCACTATAAAATCTATAACCAATATCTTAATGAACATATTATTTTTGAGACAAAAAATATTGATGTTATCCTATAGAACAGTCAAATCAGAAACAATGGTTCAGAAAATCCTAAATAAATGAACCTCGATGTCAAAAACTATTCTCCTAAACTAGTATCGATAATATCAATACCAAATTTTGTTAAACTAAAAAAAGTAATTGAGAATGAAAAGTAATAGAAAAAAAATAATGAAATGAAAATTAAAACCTAGAATAATATGGTTTGTGAATTACCCTACTCTATATGAGAAACACTTCAACCATTGGATTATGAGAAGAAAAATCTGTGTTATAAGAGGAAAAAATAAAAGAAATATAATTAGAAATAAAATATGAATTATAAATAGGTCATGTGTTGTACAACTAACCCATATTCCTTTTCATAGATGATCTCATCTAGTTACACCAATTGAAATTGAATTCAATCAATGTATTTGACAATAAATTGATCAACACCACTTCCAAAAAACCACAAATTATTCAAACTGAAATTTTACTTTATGATGTACAATGAATTGTTTGGAACTCAACCAATATCTTTTCCTCACTTCCATATATTTCCATTAATCACTAATATTTCAGACAATAGGATCCACTTCCCCTGCATCATCCTGTTCCAAAACATGAGTTCTAGAACCAATTATTCTTCATTTAATTAGGTGAAAAACATGCTTCTATAGTCATGTATAACAATACATTATAGAATGATACAATGATTGGCTAAGTACCACATGATCCTCTTGATCAGATATGTAAATATATATGTTGTTTAATACCATCAATAGTTTT
This sequence comes from Viscum album, assembly GCA_963277665.1. Lineage (NCBI taxonomy): Eukaryota > Viridiplantae > Streptophyta > Magnoliopsida > Santalales > Viscaceae > Viscum > Viscum album. The sequence goes on from OY728121.1 coordinate 1,127,563,184, forward strand.
TCTTCAACATTCAACATAGTACTTCACATAATGATAGAATTTCACCTCAACAATGTTAATTGTAGGAAATTACCATATCCCCTTGATACTGAAATTGTTGCACTTTATAATATTTATGTTGTTGATTCCATACATTTTACCTAGATCAAAATATAAATACCACTTAACCTTTTTGTATTCACAACATATAGTTTCAAAGATATTATTTTATATATAGATCCCCTCAAATCACTCCTTAAACATTCCCTAACATGGATTATATGCTATAAAAAATGAACAAAATACATAGTGTTTTCCTAGATGATAATATTTTCCCAATAAATATTCATATTAATATTACTTACCCATCTTGGTGTTGGTTTCCCAAACATCTATGTTTATGTGTGTAATATTGTAGATGTTGGTGAACATTCTTACATGTGTGATAATATTACTTATGGTAAGAAAAATTTCACAAAGATGGAATTTTTATTGGGGAAAATCATCTTTTTTTATGTTCTATCTATATGTATGTATGATTCTATTGGTATATTTAGTAACTTAAACATTCAAATAACATTTATATTGTTTAATAATTTTAATGTATAACATATATGACAACATATGAGTTAAATTACTGACCCAAATTAAAATATAATAATATTAACACATATCAAAATCCATATTTTGTATTTGGTCAACAAAACCCACATATATAAAGGGATAGAAACATATGAAACAAAAATATATGCAGGTTTAATTATGATTTGATAGTTTTCCAATCAATCTATTTATTGAAAGAATCGAACTCCCTATGTTATTGTAGCCTGATCCAATTTCCCATACCCATATATCTATACTCGAGGTTGATCATAGTTCTAATACAATAAAAAAAGCCAATTTTATTGAATCATAAATAACCATTAATTTTAATCATATAATTTGAAATAAATTGAATTCTTTATTGAAATAATTTAAATATTATACCAGTGCCTTGAATATAACTTCTACTATGCATGGTATGATATTGGTAATAAAAAATTTACAAGAAATTATAATTAGATACATCAAATGAATAATTTAACTAGGAACTCATACATATGATTGATTAGTTTTTACTATTATTTTATGAATATTAATTATTACTAATAACTATTTCAAATTATGAATTGAAATTCCTAATCACTCCTCATTAGTACTAGTTGATTATTAATTATATATAATTATTAATAAATAACTATAAATAACCATTAAAATTATTTAATTTTTTAAAATAATTCTATTTGTTGTTAATTGTTATTACTTACTAATAAGGATGAATAAAAGTTACTTTTTGTGATCAATTAAACCCAAATAAAATACGTTAATAATAATTTATTATAGATTAAAGATAAATGTTGTTAATTAAATTTAATTAATCATATAAATGGTTAATTAATTTTTAATTTATTCCAATAAATACTAATTATTTAGAATTATTGGTCATTGATATTAATTATTACTAATTTTTATTAGTTATCTCTTATTAAACACTATTTTTACAATTAATTATTAATTTCATATAATTATATCTAATTAATTGTAATTACTCAAAATAATGATTAATTAATATTTAATTTATTTCTATTATAGTAAATTATTACCAATTACATCCAATTCCAATTAGTTATTACTAATTAAGATTAGTTTCATCTATTTAAACAAAATTATTTACAATTAATTAATAATTACATTCAATTATTTAAAATTACAAGTAATTACACCTATTTATGATTAATTATTTTTTAGTTTATGTTAATTTCTATTAGTTAATAGTAATTAATACTTAATATGGATAATTATTACCTAATGTGGTTTTTTATATGTAATTGAACCCCATTTTTAATAATTAATTAATACTTACACCTCGTTTTTGTTAAATGATAGTAATTATTCAAAATGATAACAAATTATTTTTTATTTCATAGAAATTACAGGTAATTATTACTAATCACTATTTCTTATAATTAATTTTTACTAGTATGAATAGTTATTTCCACTTTAACCTCACTGTTTCTAATTAATTATAAATTACATCTATATACTGTTAATTAATTATAGTTACCCATAATAAGGATTAATAAATAATTAATTTGTGGTAATTGTAATTAATTTCAACTAATTATGATTATATGTTTCTAATTATTATTTTTATATCTAAATAAACAATTTCATTAATAATTAGTTTATAATTTCTTTAAAATATTAAGAAATAATGATAATTACACATATTAAGAGGTAACGGTTACTCACGACCCAAAAAACTAATTGGTAGGAAACATATCCGTTGACCCACAACCGTGAGTCAATTTTTATTTTAATATATCCAGTGCATCCCTTATGCTAGGCTTCATCAAAACCTCCATCCTAAGCCACCCTCACACACCATGCACTATCTCCAATGAGATTCATTCGATCTCTATCTCCAATAACTCATGTAACCACTACTTTTCCCAATCATATGAGCAACACTGCACCCTACTCGCATCTAGCTGATAACATCTTCCCCCCATCATCTATGGATGTTGTTTCTATTCACACCACCAAAACTCTTCCCTAATATAGATCTTGACCTCCCTCATCAAACACCTCACACAAGTTCAACACCTGCATGTGACAACTAATTTCAATAAAACCATAATTGTGTTGCCTCTTTAAATGAATTTTTATACCTATTTTTTTTAAAGATAAACTAAACAAGTTTTAGTATTCTGAAAAAACCCAATGAAAAACATGATTCAAATTATTTAATGAAAATTATAAATAAATCCTTATGGGTTGGGATGTAATTTTTCAGTATTACATGGAAATATGGGATTTTTTTTTATTATTTTGATTATTTACATTTTTAAAATGTCAAAACTACTCATATGAAATTGAACGTATTTTAAAAATTTTAACGAAAATTTGATGATTATTAGTGTTAAATGATGATTTTTATTATTGATGTGCCACATAGTTATAATAAATTGTCAATAATGTTATTAATGTCGTCATTTGGGGATTGTAAAAGATTTGTTAAAAACATATGTGGGAGTGTGTCTCTACTCTTTTTTATTAATTGATCAATATTTTATCCATGAATGGAAATATTTTCGTTATACATTAATAGAAGTATCTTTTAACATTGAAATAACACATACTATGTTGTGAAATTTTGGATTTCTCAATGATTTTATTTCTTCAATGACACACACTTAAATTTTTCGTAAATCATATATATATATTTGAATATTGTAATTGAGATAATTAATGAAGAAAATATGATATTGCCGTTAATCCGTTTATATAAAATGAGTTTTTTTAATGCTCACTATATATTATATTATTTATAATGGAATATTTTGATGTATTTAATCCTTAAATTCACCCATAAAATTAATAATTTTTTTACCAAAGTGAATAAGCTACTAAATGATATATTGACAATAAATTAACATAATTTTCATACATTTCTTATCATTAATAAATTTTCCTTACCATTCATGAATAATCCATAACTTAAATTTACTCGAATTTTATATATTACTTATCAATAATTCATAACCATTATCATTAATCCATATTCATGATGGTTATTTATAATTATTTGGTTTTATCTATATTAATATATTTAATAGATCATATTTAATAATTCTTTGATAATTTTAAAAACACATTTTTTTAATAAAAAATTACCATTATTTTTATTGAAATTAAAAGAATCTGTTATTCCATGTAGTAAAGATACACTCTATTTTATAGATTTTTTTGTTGAAATAGTATTGTAAAATCTCACCTAATATTTATCTTCTTTACAAATCTTCTTCGATCAAATATTCTTTGAAGAAAATTTAATGTATCGATTTTGTATTATTATTTTTTAATTATACATCGAAACAAATAATAGGAAAACTTATTTTCATTCCACAATCAAATAAAAAATAAAACATTCATATTTCCCCATATATTTAATTCAATTTTTAATATAAGAGCATAAATTTTTTTCATTATACTTCAAAAACAAAAATAGTCATAAGGAAAATTTTAATTATTTTGATGATTTTTTTTATTTTAACTACTATATTAGTAGTACTTTTTCCCATTATTTGGTGACTTTATAGTTTTAATTACTAAATATAAATTTTAGTTGGTTTTGATTCACCCATTATGTCTGTTCATAATGAATTTATTTATTATTTTGATCTTATTATTTATGTGATTAAATATCTGTCAGTTCATTTTTGGCATTATAGTTTCTCTTTTCGTAGTAGATTTTGTAATCATATTGTGAATTATCTTGGGCACATTGGTGGACATAATAATGTGTTTGTTTATTTTGTCCAAATTTCATTTGTGTAAATTGTATTAATGTATATTTTCTTATTTTGTGAAAAAATATTTTTACTTTTCGATATATATCCGAAGAAATTTTCATTGATTTTCAAAATTAAAAACAAACTTCATCCAATTTTCAGACATTCATAGGCATAACTAATTTTTCATCATTTTATATTTCTAAAACATATAGTGTTATTTCATTCTACCATAATAAATATAAGTATGATTATTTATTATTCTATAATCCAAAAAAATAAAATAATTATCCAAGATGTTATTACAATTTATCAAGGTCACAATGTAAATAAAACCCTTCCAATTAGAAAATAAGCCTCATGGATCATAATGTATATTAGAAAAAAATAATCAATCTTTGTTGGATGAGAAAATATCTTATGTAACTATTTTCAACTTTATATTATATCCTTAAATTAGTCTATAAATTTAAAAAGAAAATATAAAAAGACCACATAAATAAAATATAACATATAGTACCACATAAAAAAATTTATTCTATACAATGAAATTTAAATTTAACAATAATAAATTACCAAAATATTGGAATTAATTTATTTTAGATAAAACACATATAAAATATATAAGTGATTTTGAACTTAATGTCACTTGAGGAATTTAAATTTTTTATTAGATAATATCATATATATATATATATATCATTATAGTTATAATTCATTTAAAATAAACAATAACGTTATTAAAAATATTTATAGTAACTATTAGTTTATTTAAAAACATTTCATTACAATTTCTAATAGAATTGTACTTAGAAGAAAATGTCATTTTAATTTAGATGATAAACAATTTTATAGGCCTTATGTGATATTAACATCATAAATAAGTCCTTAAAAATTAATTTCCAGAATTATTAAAATTTAATTTCTTAGATGATATCATTTTTCATATTTTGCTTTGTTAAAAATAATTAATGCTAAAATAAGTAATTTATCAAATATTTTTTTTAAAATAGAAGTCCCTTGTGTTGAATTAATTTTTTTGTATGGTAATTTATTATAAATTTTCTATAATAAAAGACTTACACTCACAATTTTTTGTGGATAAAAAAGAATCATACTTTTAGATACTACAGACCAACCAAAATACACATGTACTAAAAAATAATAAGGTTTCATAAGTTAATATATATTTTAAAATATGAATATAAATGTAATGATTTTTTTAAATTTATTTAGGGGACAATTGTAAATTTGTGAAAAAATTTATAAATATATTTAATTATATATATAAATAGCAATCTAATTATTTATAATTAAAATTAAATATAGAATTTATTTTTATATTTAGTTGAAAATTTAGAATCCATGAGTACATTGGTTTAATGTGTTAGTCATTTAAGTGCATTTGTAAAATTTTTGGTCCATGTGAAATGGAAAAAGATCCCTTTTTAGTAGAATTAATTTTTTTTATTTCAATGTGGAAAAGTATTATTGTTAGTATATAAAAATCAAACATAAATGTTTAAAATCGTGAGGTTTAATATATGTTTTTTTGTAGGGAAAATAGGTCTTTTCTATTTTTAATGCTTTTTTAATTTCATTGTGCTGGTCGCAAGAATCTTTGGAGAATAAGTTATTCTCATTTCATTTTCTTTCCCTGTTTTCCTCCAAATAGTAAAAAAAATTGATTGTGTTCCTCAAATATTTGGAGATATAAATATTAGAAATATATTGAGGGTAATATAATAAACCATCAACACAGTCACTGGACATGTTCATTTACGGGGTTGTATGCATAAAATCCTAGCACACTTGAGAGTTGATGCGATGGAAACTATGTACTATGAGGCACTAAGACAGATCTTGGATCTATTCTACCTCTACTCCAATTTCATCTCGTCATTATTCTGGTAGATCCAAAGTGTTGACATGGCGATCACCAAATCCCTGACATAATTGGACATCCTATTGGCATCACCCACTCACCAATATCGCTTAACCTCATCTCACTTCCACCATACACATGGATATAGATACATTAGGGTACCTATGCTGAACCTTGGTGTTGGCCAGGCATCAGAGGTCTCACCATTGGTCTAGTCGTCGGCCTATCCATCTTCTAATCGGTCTAAAAAACATTAGCATAACAAGGTTATGTATATAAAAATCAGTTATGGATAAGCATGAGAATAAAAGATCAATGTTGTTAATGTTATTTTTCATTTGGGAACCAAAAAAGAACATTCAGGTTGTAACCATGCCCAATATTTATGAAAGGGTTCTGGGAACTAGTCATACATTATCTCTTAAAAATGTGATATTTTATCGAATATTTGTTAGCATTTTTGTATTCTATTGTGTGATTATATATTTATATATATCAACCATAAAAAAATATTTACAAAAACACACACATAGATATATATATATATATATATATATATATGAACACAAACCCCATCTCATACTCACAATCCCTAAACATCCCAACTCAACTATCCATCAACAATTGTGTGTAAAAGACCCAGATTCTCATTATGCGGCCTTGTAGATTAATTGGGTAAAACGTATGCATGACCGCACAACCTATGCACAAATGATAGATTTAAACACTCTGGAATATTATTAAAAAACTCACAACCGACCAGTGATAACTTAATCCCAAACATCCAAGAAGTTAGTTGAGTGATCTACATGATGTATCATTACCTATAAGTATATCTTATAAATAATAAATTTTTATAGATAGACGTCTATTTATATTTTATATCTTTAAATGTAAATATATATATGTTATTTTTTATTATTCAATGATTTCTTTTAAATATGAATAATATTAGTTTAAAAATATTATATTTAAATGTTGTATTCAAATAATATAGAAAATTGATATCAATAACGATATTAATTTTCACATTTAATTTAACTATACATTTTTGTTTATAATGATTATTACAATTATATTATTAATAAATAATTCACTAGAATAATTTTATTTATCTATGCATGAAATAATATATTGTACATTGATTAAATTTTCAATATAAAATATAGGTATACACATTTAAATATATTAGACTCTATTTATAAATATTTTAAAATATATATATATATATTTTTAAGAACATATAGTTTCAAAAATAAAATATTATTATTTTATATATAAAAAATAAATGTATTATTAATTGTATATTTTGTTAAATTTAATTAACAAATGAAATTTAAACATAAATAAAAAATAATATATTATAAACCTATGTAATTTTGAATATAATAAAATTAGGTAAGTATATATATATATATATTTATAATTAATTAACTTTTCAAAAAATAAATAAGTATACTTTATACATAAATATTTCAAAAAAATTATTTATAATTAATATAATTTAAAAAATAATATTAAATGAATTTTTTTAGTCTCATTAAAAATAATAATATTATATATGTATATATCAAATAATTAAATTTATATTTAAATAAATTAATATATTATATATAACATGACAAGCATATATAATATGATATTCTAGTAAAGTCAATATTCCTTTATAAAAAATTGTTAATAATATAATTTAAATAAAATATAAAGGTAGATTCAATTTATTTATCTATGTATCAAATATTAGGTTTTAAATTTATTTAACATGAAATATACTATATAATATAATATATTCATATAAATATATTCAAATCTAATTCATATTAATTTAAATTAAAAATATATACCTTATTCTAAATAATAAAATTTCCATAAAGATAAATTATATTATTTTATACTTAAAATTTAAATTATGAAAACACTATATTTAAATTTTCTAAAACATTAAATATAATTTAAATCATCTAAATTATAATAAATCATAAAAAAATTATGTCATACAAAGAAAATTAATTAATTAATTCATGCAACCATAAAATTAAAATAAAAATCATATTAACAAAATAATGAAAAGAATTGGACAACTATTATTTTTAAGTAGGAATTTTACCATCATGAAAGAAAAAATAAAAAAAATTAGGAGACATATTTGGTATAATTCATAAAATAAAATTCAAGTTCGAATAAAGGAAATGGAGGTTCCATCGATGGGGGTTGGAGGCCTGCATTTATAATTTTGGGTCATGGGAGGCTTGGAATCTTTAATGCCTATTATGTATTAATTGCAAAGAAAGAAAGAACGGGGTTCATGATTCTTTGAGAATAGGGTAAGAAAGAATATATTTCAAGCATCCCTCAAACCCCTTTTCAAAATACATAAAACCATATCCCATTTTTTATGAAAATAAAAAAATTTATAAAATATTCTCTCCAACAAATTAGATTCACATAAGAATAATAAGGTAATGAAGATGAAAATATGGATGTGATAAACGATGAATAAAAAAATGGGAATGGAAGATCAATAGTTGTATTTATTTTTCATTGGTAGAACCAAGATGAAATAGAATATTAATGGGGCCATTATTCCCATTATTTTCAAAGGGTTCATGGAAGTAATCATACATTCACTCTTAAACACATGTTCTTTTATCAAATATTTATTAGAATTTTTGTAAGGGTATCCTAAAAGATGTGTGTGTGTGAATACATATATATATATATATGATCACAAATTTTAACTCTTTGTTTTAGGACATGAACTTCCCAGTTTAACCATTAATCTACTGGTGCGGGTAACAAACATTGTGTCTCATTATGTGGTCTTGTAGTTTCACTAGTTAAAACATTCACGAGACCATAAACCCAAGAATAGTTAGTAGATTAAAAAATATATAATTTCATTATGAACATCACAACTAAGTAGTTATAATTTAATCCCTAGAATCCATGAAGGCAGGGGAGAGACTTACCAGTAGGTGACCTCAACGGGGGATTGTAAAAAACAATATATAATTGTATATATGAAATTTATTATATTAATATATACATGAATATATAAATATATAATTTAGAAAATTGTGTTTACTTATATTTATTTAAATATATTTGTATAATAATGCATGGTGGCATGAGAAGCTAATGTTTTCCCCAGTTCATTACAAGATGCATTCAAGATGTGATGTCTGATGCCCCATCACTATTAGGGGACATCTATGTTCTAGTGATGACACAGTTTTATAGGGGATTTATATTCATTTTGAAAAAATTATTTATATAAAAATATGCATGAACAAGTTTTAATTCTCCCATAAACATACATATATATGAAGTTACACACACATGATTATAAAACAAGATTATGAGTCAAAAAAGTGGTTTCAATGCTTCACTATATGGAATATGTGAAGAGTTCAAATCCATCCCCAATCATTGCAAAAAAATTAGTGGCATAGGTTGAGTCTAAGAGGAAACCATATTTTTTTTATACACCAATTAAAGCTATCAAGAAGGTGGGTAGACTCAATTCATAGGATTCATTTGACACCCCACCTCGAGAAACATTAATGTTCTAGAAAAAACATCACAAGACCTCTGGAGAGATTAACTATACTCCATAGGTTTTTGAATAGCAGTGAGATCCTAATTCATACAATGGGGATACTGCACCCACAACATAGAGTAACATATTATTGTAAAACATAACTAAAACATCTACAACACATAATTAGATTACACATAATAAAAAACCATAATTCTATATCAAAACTCACATGCATAAGTATACAAGTTTACATAAACTAATAACATATTGGGCCAATCTAAAAAAAATACAAGAAAACTAGATACATGAACACTGGCCTAACTGCCAAATACAGTCCTCACACACCCAGTCCCAACATTTGTGTGATGTTTGACAAATCATTCCATGAGATGTCTTATGCACAACCTGAATGTAGACATAAAAACATCACTTTAAATGTGATTCCCCTAGTATATTATATCTTGTACATGTATTCTGGAGGAATAAAATAAACATGCGACCTAAGAACAATATTTGTATTTTTCTTACTAAGACACCATATGACCAACTTTGCATCAAGTAACTTTGTGCTAACAAGACACTGTGATAGTCGATCATACCTACTTCAACACCATACCAAAGTTTACCTAATCATACAATTGAACCACTCCACTAATTATTAGTCTATACATGAATAATCAAGACAAGGTTATTCCCAAAACATCAATCCACTACCTAGTACCACCACACATAATAAAATATTCATATCTAAATTCACTACTTAATCACTCTATGTATTATCAATCTGTCTCATCACATTACTATAGAACCCAACACCTAAATAGGTCCTCAATAAAAGATATCAAATACCAACTCAGATTCCCTAATCTTTATGTAACCAAAATTGGTCCTGACATGGCTTGAAGGGTATTATAGATCCCTATGGGGAAGTGACATGCACTCAAGAATCAAGAAATACCTTTGTGATGATTTATCCATAAAGAACCTATATCATGTCGATGAATAAATGTAATATTTCATTATTCCAAAAAACATGATAACAACATAGAGTTATAACCATCAAGAAAAATAATATCCAATACAAAGGAACTACATTATGTACTAATAATCTACAAAATAGAACTCCATGTGGCCCAACGTAGCCTCTAGGATCTCACATCATACTAATGAGGAAACACATCACCTTTACCTTACCTTCATTATATAATACATGATCTATATACAACCCAGTGAGTTTGAAGGGTGATTGAAGAAGAGGCAATTAGAATCCCACAATGTATTTCATAACAATACATTATAATATAATGAAATTATGTACAAAATAAATAAAACAATTCATGAAATACAGTTTTACATAAATCATGGATTAACACCACATTTCATAAAAAAATTATTGATAAAAAACTGCTTCCAAATAATTTATATAGACACCAAAGTAAATTAATTCAAGGAAAACCAATTATGAATAATTCCCATATATACAATCAATATCAGTTAAATTATTTTCTTATTTAATTAACAGTGTTATAAGGATACCTGATGTGCATAGTACCTTTGAAACATAGTCTAGGGGTGATGATTACACTTCTAAGAGTGACTCCTTATAACAACTTATTATACCTAAGAAATATATTACCTAATGAGAAAATGTTAAGTGGAAAAGAGTTAAACTATGAGTATTTATCACTGATTCATCATCGATCACTTTTGGGTTCATAAAAAATGTAATTCATGGGAATTTCATCATTGAAACTAAGAATCCATTTTGTTTTATTTTTAACAATGTTTTGATTTTTTTTGTAACAAAATTTTTTCTGTAAAATATTTGAATTTTTTAAATTAAAATTTTTAGAATGTTTTTAGAGAATTAAATTTTTGAATTTTAGTATGTTGGGAAGTTATATATCTTTTAAAATCAAGTTAGACATTGATTTATTGAACTTAATGTTCTCAATATCATGAAAATATCATGATTCATGATTTTTATAAAATAAGGGATGTTAAAGTGTTCTGAAAACAAGGTATCAAATAGAGTAATATCAGAAAAAAAGTTGCATGAAGGGTGGAAGCTTACATTTTTTGAAAAGGGAACCATTTTCCTGATCAGATGGTCCAACAAATAAACAATCAGATAATGCTTCTATCAAAAATTCGGAAAATTTTGATTTCATGATTTGGAAAATAATGATAATTTTTCTCCTAGACTCATTCCATAAAAAAGATCATAGAATATGCACCAGACAATGAAGATCGATCTTAGTTACTTTATGGACATTTTCATATAGGAAATAATTTCTATGTTTATATAAATATATGTTTTGATCCATGGAATTAGAATTAGATCATAAAATATTGATTTTTCAAAAATATTTTTGTTTTGTGGTTACCGAGATCGTGTATTTTTGGAAGATAAGAAAGATGTAGAAGATTCATTGGAAGTGTTGTTGATGATGATTCATTGGATGAGCTATTGATAAAAATTCATTGGATGATATATTTATTCCAATACATTGGATAATATTTTAAATTGATTCATCATACAAACTATTTCTAAAAATCTATGAAGTGGTTGTTTCTGATTTTCTGTGGTTTAAAAAAATGAAGAAGAAATGCATGGACTCAAGAAATCAGATCTTAATTACCAAGGAATGATAAATATGTGGATAAAGTTATTAATTGAACAGAGTTATCCAAAAATTAATGACTTGGATCTATTGATGCTTTTATGATATAGAAATGTACTATGCAATTTATGTCTTTATAATTTTAAAAAATGTAGTAAACTATTTTCAACTAGCTTGGTGTAATGAACTGAGAAATATTTTTGTTTCTTTTTGAGATTTTTTTCTTTAGTGGGATCAGATCATTTAGCATGGGATGAATCATATTGAATTTTTTATTTTTTGACACTCTGGTCAATAAATATCCATTAAAAATAATTTATTTTACAAATTATGAAGTGATAATAATAGAATTTTCACTATAACCATATTTGTCTGGTCGATCATATATTATGTGGGTCAAGAGAAATAAATAGATGGTGTGTTTTTTTAGAAAATAAATTCATGAAAAACAATTTTTATGAAATGTTGTAGTGTTATATATTCTTAAAATGCTATGTTATTTTCATTAATTTTTTTGTATATTTTTTAAATTAAATAAATTCAAGAATAGATTAGATGATTTAAGAATATTATATTTTCCTCTAGAATACTTGAGATTATTAGAGAGGGTTTTGAATGAAATTCAATGGAACCTAAAATTCAGAGTCAAGAAATTTGAGTGAGTGGGATGAAGAAATTTGTTTTCCATCGATATTTTTTTTTGATGAACATATAAATATATGTTCAAAGTACAATTGTGCTAATCACTATTTAAAGAGAAATACAGATAAAGTACTGAAATGTTTTTTTCAAAGGGGATTTTTCGAAGCCATTTATATTTTTTTGATGAATAATGTCATCTAGAGAGAAATTTCAAATAAAATTATTAGACATCAGTGAGTTCATACAACCAGACCGAGAGAATAAAACTTTTTGGATCAGTATGAGTTTTTTAAAATAAGTCTAAGATGAAATTTTTTGTTGAAACAGATGATTGGAATGTTTTGGAACAATCAAGGGTTGAGAAAAGTTTCATTAGACTGGGGGTCTAGGATTTATTTAATCGTAAATACTCCATCATACAAAAGAACATAAACAATGTTTTTGAACATACCTTAGTGAAATATAATGTTTAGTGTTATTTACTTTTTTGTGACTCAAATTATTAAATAAATATTTTTATAGTGATGGGAGTTAGTTTAATATTTCCAATCATTCGATATAATGTTTCTAATATGAGATTTCATATGTTGTATTCACTTATTCGTAGAAGTGAATTTCCATAGACACATGAGAGTTTCTATTACAATGACGTATTATCTCACACCGAGGTCAAACCTTTTAAATCATGTGTACTGTTTTTATATTTCTATTTATGCATGAATTTGAAATTTCTAGGATTTTGAAAGGAAGAAAGTCAAACATATTGTTGGGGTTATCTTTCTTAATGCTGAAATTTGTAGAAATAAAATCATTAATTCAACCTATAGTGATTGAACGATCCTTATGATCATAAAGTGGTATCAGAGATAGGTTCCCCTATTCAATACATATCTTGTATAATATCAATTTGTTCAATAGTATATGAATTTATACTTTTGATGTAAAACATTATCATGGATAGAAAAATAGATTGATTCCATATATTATATCACAGAACCTTGATGTTTTTGATTCTACTATAATTCATTTTATATCCATTTAGAAGGAATCCTTCTTGATTTCTTATGAAAAGATAAACACTTATTATGATAGAATAGCTAGAGCTTACAATATCAGATCAATATCAAAAAAATTATATAAAGGTTATGGGTCATAGAAAAATTAATATTTTGTGGGATAAGATTAAATGTAATTTTTAAGGAAATATAAAAGTAAAGGAATATAATCTCTGAATATGGAGTAGAAAGTTTGAAGACATAAGAATGAGATATGAAGAAACTATTAATGAGTACATCCGCAATGAAAACAAAGTTGTTTATAATACCAGAGTATATAAATATGTCTTTGAATATTATTAATTTATTAAGAAACCCATGAGAAAGTTTCCAGATATATTTGATTATAAAATATCTAATTTATTAGATAAAGAATATTTATCTCTTGTTTAGTTTCATAACATTCTTATTGAATATAAAATGAGAAGAGCTCCAGCATTAAAAAAAGATAAAAATTGACTTGGATTTTGATGCTATGAGAAAGATGAAAATTCTAGATTATAATGTTTTTTATCCTTAAGAGTCTCAAGATAAGGATTATGATGAGTTGAGTAAATAAATCACATCTCATATATCCATGAACTATCTAAGAGGAAGAAGAAAGTATGAATGATGAACAAATCTATTTTTTAACTATGGTAGAATCATGCAGTTTTTCAATGAGTTAGACCTAAAAGGAAATTATTGACGTTGAAGTTCATTTTTAAGAATAACATCAGTGAAATTCATTTTATAAAACATTAATGATGGATATAAATTACACTAGTGGAAGTAATATGTTTTATAGAAATAAATAAACAATGTTGTGTAAAAAAGTACAATATCACATTGATGATATTGATTCATCAAGGGACAGATGTTTAGAATGAATTAGAAAATTGTCTGAAAATATTATGAAAATAATTTTTTTTTCAAAAAATGAATAATATGAAGGTGATTAATCATATAGAGATTACCGGCTCAGACCAAACCTTGTTTCATGTCGTGATAAAAACAAAACTCTAAATAATGTTATCTAATAAATTAAGAATTATAGTTTAGCAGTGATTGAAGAAAGAAAATATGACTACAGGAAGGAAGAAGAATACATCCAATAGATCATATGATACTAAATAATAATTTTCAAACATGGAAATATGGTTGAAGACCAAGGTAATAAGATAGAAGTTAAGTATAATGACGTTAATGAAACTCAATAGCCTTCCCTGAGTATAAAATTACCTTAAGGATGATAGAAAAGTTGTAATATTTAGAAAATATTCTTGTATCATAAAATGTATGGATGATTGTAAAGCCCTAAAAAGTGTAAGAAGAACCAGTGATAATCTCTTTCAGAAAAAATAACTTTTCAACCCCTATTACTTGAGTGTTGAGGTTGAAAAAAATTTGTGGTGTCACAAACATGGGAATCCCGGTTAGCAAAGTATGACCAATAATTCAAAATGTGATGATGTTAGAAACATTCTTACATTGAAAAGAAAGGAATATGATATCTATATAACATGTCAGAATGGAAATATGGTTAGTAAAAGCTACAAGACAGTATAAATTCAATTTACTTGACCACAAGATCATATTCGCTCTGATTTATGTGGTCCGGCGAGACATCATTCTGAAGAATAAGATTTTGAATTTATCACTATTATTGAATATTTACCATAGATTAGAATCATCATTATTATGAATCATAAATCATTGGAAGTATAATTTTTTGATTTTTTATAAGGGATGATAGAGGAGAAATATGTTTTTCATATTGAACTTGAAAACTAATAATGAAAATTAATAAAAATGCAATGAATTCAAATAATATTTGATGAATTGTGGAATGTAACATTTGTATAGTACTCCACACACCACTCAACAAGATGGAGTTTCAGAATAGAAAGATATATGTTCAGTGGAAATGGGAAAAATCATATTGATAGAATATAAACATTCTATGTTTTATTAGAGAGAATATATTTGAAGCATTATACATGTGAAAAAAAATTGTTTGTTAAGGGCAGAATAAAATTAGACATCGTATTCACATTTTTATAAAAAAAACTGTTAGTGAAATATTTCATGGTTTTACAATGTGCATGTTTACAAAAAAATAGATTATGGGAAGCTTGATGAAAAACATTAGGAAGGATGTTTCGTGGGATATTCACCCAACAAAATAATATACAAGTGTTGAAATGAAAATTTTCAACAGTTTGTGTATTTTTATGTTGAGAATGTTATTCAAAATCAATATTCCTGGATAAAGGTTGTTAAAAATATTGAAGAAGACAATATTGTGATTTAAGAAATGTTAAAGTTAGCCAAAATATATATATATATATATATATCAAGACAAGGAAGAATCGTATGATGAGGAAAAAAATATGAAAAGGAAACATTGAAATTCCCAACCTTAAAAAGGTTTGAAACTAAAAATATACATATTAATCATAAAATTTAAATTTAGACTAGAATAAGTTTGATATTAGAAAAAAAGCATGAAAAATTTTATAAATTGAAAAACAATTATTATTTTTATCAAGTAAAACAAAAATAATGGGCGACTAAAATGAATGAAAAGTTGGATCAACTTGAGAAAATTGAAATATGGGAACTTATTCCATGTCCAATAGATAAATATCTTATTATATAAAAATTGTTGTATAGAAACAAGTTGTATAAACATAGATTTGTTTCAATAAATAGAGATGACTTGTTTTTTAAGGCTATACACGAGTGGAAGGTGTGGATGTTGAAGAATCCATTACCATCGTTGCATGATTAGAAACTATTAGAATTTTTCTTGCAGTGGATACACAAAAAAGATATAGTGTTTAACAAATTGATGTAAAGTCATATTTATTTAATGGTGAGATTGGGGAAGAAGTGTACTTTGAGAGAACATGTTGTCTTCTACAATCTGATGATGAAATAAAGGATTTTAAATTGAATAAATCATTGTATGAGATGAAATAAGACCCAACTTATTTGTATTCAAAACATATTAACTGTTTGAGAATATTGAGTTTTTTAAGGAATAATTGATAGTTACTTATATGTGTAATAAGTTAATCAAAAAACCCAAATTGTAATTTTTTATATTGATGATATAATTTTTAATGGAGATAAATAAATTTTTTGTAATGAATCGTTGAAGGAAATGAAGAATAATTTTGAGATGTCAATATTAGGATATTTTTTGGGATATTGAACAGTTTGAAATAGAGTTTAGTAACTTTGAGTATAGAAGAATTTCAATATGATGTAGATACAATGACTTGTACTCAACTACTTTGGATTAAAGTTCAGTTGGATGATTTGAGATGTGATGTTTCTACACCATTTAATATACTTTATGATAATCAGAGTGCAATTGATCTTTCTAAAAACCCATTACAGCATGAATGATCAAGGAGAATTGATATTAAGTTTTAATTTATCAAAAGAAATATTGTTGGTTTAGTTTTTTTTAACTTAATATAATTCAATAATATATAAAATCGATGATGTTATTAATAAAATAAATGAAAAAGAAAAATTTAAATGAATTAAGAATTAAAATTTGTGTTCATACTACACCAAATACCTCCAAAATCCCTTAAATAAATCCCACATTGTGCTCTAGATTATGTTGAAAAAGGGAGATAATTTCTAGTAATTAATCATATATGGGGAAAGTTTTTTACATAAATGAATATGAAGTTGTGTTTATCGTAAAATGGGAGATAGAAATATATTTGAGAGACAAATTAATATATAAGGGAGGTTATCGTAACCTAGAAACATATTTTATTGTTGTTGTGGTAAGGAATCACTTAAAAGACATTACATTATCTTTTAGTGTTGTGATATGACATTCACTTTTTAAAAAGGCTATCTTTTTTGGAAAGGTTAAAAATAGGTTTTTGGAAAAAGAATGAATATTAAAAAAGGATGACTTGAGAAATGCAGTTAATTATAGTTTTCATCAAATACAATGGGGGTGTTTAAGGTACATTGTGATATTTTTTTAAAATTATTTTTTTAGAACTAATTTTTTTAGTGAATGTATGTATAAAACAGATAAAATTTATTAAAATAATTTGATTGAACGTAATAAGAGAAGTAAATATGTGACATTTATAACATTTATATGTTTTCTAATTTTCCAACTCAAGTAATATGATGATTTTATAAAAAAAGTAATCAACATTATGAAAATATCATGATTAATGCTTTTGATAATAGTACAGAAGTTGAATTGTTCCATTTTTAGTATATCAGAAATAACTACCCCAGATGGAAAAGTTACTGAAATGATAGATGAATATTTTTTTTTGAAAAAGTACATTTTTTCGAATTAGAAGATCCTTTATAAAAATCATCAGATGAAGATTCTGGTAGAATTTTTGATTTTTTATAAGTGGTGATTTGATATAGAAGAAGATATTTTCCCAAGAATCCATCAATTAAATGAATTATAAGATAGGAATCAGGTGCATAATATTGGTTGAAGTTTCTATGTAAAGAAGATCTAATAGGAGAATATTACTATTTTTTATAGAAAATGGAGGTCTTGATCCAAGGAATCAAATTTAGATCATTGGACAATGTATTTTTTAAATGATGGTCAAGATGTGGTTACTGAGATCATGTGGTTTTGAAAAAAATGAATGAAGTAAAATAATCATCAGAAGAGGTATTGATTTCGATTAATTAGTTCAGCTGATGATGTCAATTCATTGGAAGAGCTACTGATGTTAATCAATCATATTAGATTTTGGCATTGATTTGTCAGATAGTGATTTTTTAATAATGTCTAAATTTTTTGTTGGAAAGTTAATGTGGTTTTAAAAAATGTGGAACAAATTTAGTTACTTAAGAAATGAGATCCAAATTCCTGATCAATTAGAATTGGGAGATCATATTTGTAATCAGAAAATGTTATATGGAAAAATAAAATTTCATATCTATTAACGATGCTACCAGAAATAGATAAAGTATGAAATTGAAGTCTTTTGATGTTGAAACAATGCATTCAACAATTTTTAGCTATCGTAGAGAAATGGACTAAAACTATTTTTTATTGTATATTTTTAGAGAGGTTTTCTTATATTTATTGGTCTAGTATCATTTAATATAAGAATAATAATATCCAAGAGATGTTGTTTTAATGATTTGGTTAATGAATATCCTTCAAAAAAAAGTAGTTTACATTTTTTGGGTGTGAATAATGACATTTTCATTAGAACCTTATTAGGGTAGTTGACTGTGTCTGAAGCGGGTGTAGCAGATTAGATAATTCTATTAGAGAACCTATAAATAGAGTTCTATAATATTTTTTTACTTTTCATTGTTCACAGAGACAAAATAATAAAAAAATAAAAAAAATCTGTCAAAGGTGAGTTTTCGTACCCCGCATTATTTTAATGTTGAAGAATTTTTTTCAGATAGAGAGTTCTAATCCTAAGATCAAATAGAGGTAAGTTAAAATTACCCAATAGAGAGAATTATATGGGGTGGATAGGTCTTAGTTTTTATGTTTATGTTCAATAAGAACTATTTTTTAAACAGGATGAGACAAAAGTTTTGCAATTGGAGCATGTTGATAAATGGTTCATAGGAATGGGGAAATCGAATTGAGTTCATCAGATGGAGGAATTCAGATATAGGCACATTAGGAAGAGATTTTAAAAAAACCTTTATAGGGAAGGAATGATAAAATTTATTTAATTTTTCTGTATCTCAAAATATGTAATAATGATTTGAAAATTGATGGGAGATTGTAAAATATTTCCCATAGGGAGATAGAATGTGTCAAACTATAGTTGACACAAGTTTTATTAACATATTTGTGATAGTGAATTTTCATAGACTCACGAGAGTGGAAAGGTTAAAGATATAATTTCTCACACTAAGGAAAACATTTTTAAATCATGTGTTTCTTGTTATATTATCTAAATCTACATGAATTTTAATTAACTAAATGATTAAAACGACACAACTCTATCATGTTTCTGGGGTCATGTTTTATAATTTTCAAATTTGTAAAAATACAATTACTAATTAAACCCTCTCTTAGTGATTCAATTATCATTACCAACATCAATATCCTGAATAAATATTCTTTGTAAACATTTCCATAAAAAAATAAAGAGTAGTTACTTTTAAAAAAAATCAGAACCACCATTTTTCATAAAACATTTTTTATTTATTTTATGGAAAATTTATAAATTTATTTAGAAGAGAATGAAATCATGGTCCAGAAGACGAGACATGTTATGAAAAAACATACCTTAAAACAGTTATAATAACCACACCCATGAGAAAAAGATAATCCATGATAAGTGGAGGGACTTATGATTTGAGAAGTGATCCTAGAACACAACCCTTCAATCCTAAATCTATAAATTTACATGATCTATAATAAATAAGTCCAAAGATAACACTTACCAACTGAATTACTGATCAATGCATAATGAGGATTATAGATAAATCGAACGTCCATAAATTATATAATAAATATAAAAGGTAATAATATTAGAAAACAAGATAAAAAATTCCCACTATGGATGAATCCAAACAATTGATAGTAACATAGTGATTCAGAAGAAGGAGATCCAAGACAAAAAAAATTATTTACTCACCCCTACCAATAATTACATCCATCATGGTAATTGAGATGAGCGAAATGATAAATCCACAAGAGAGTCTCCAAGTTGAATTTGGTGAATTAAGGTCAACTGGAAATAAATTAGAATTAAAATGGGTGTCTCTAGTTGAGGAAATACCTAATTGTTCCTATCTTTTTAGAATAATAACGCCACCACTGGCCAACCAGAAGACTCAATAAGTCGGATAGTGGATTTTTCAGATCTACAGATCCTATGAACTAACATATGGTTCATGAAAAATGAATGCACCTTTAAGAACCCCATTGACCGACTAGTGTTACTCTTGTAGATAATCCGCTCTACCAGAAAGCCAATGGATAGACAATAGACTTCACAAGATATACGTTGGACTACATATAGCCCTTTTAGTAATAGGACCTTGTCCACTCCTATGTTAACCACCAAAGCACCACCATAAGTTTCAAATAGGTTTCAAAAACCGCTCCCCAACCCCTATTACAATCCAAAACAACAAATAGAGAGAGGAAGAAAACAATAAGATATACGTAGAAATTAAAATATATAATCATGAAAAGTGTGGAACCTAAAAACATGGGAATGATATAACAATTTACCAAAGTATATTCATTTCTTCCACTAAATTGATATGTTGAAGATGGTTGTCTTTAAAATAGTTGATGACACTACTCCCAAATCAATGATGCCCACATGAAATTTTCATGAGAATCAGAATCATGCTTCCACTAGTCATTAACTAGAGGTATATAATTCCCATGTAGAACCTTCATTTGAGAATAAATAATCTTAAATTATGCCTCAATCACATATATATTTTTCTCAACATCATGGTATTCCCAAATAATTACATTTGAACGGTCAAGTGGACACTTTTTGAGTTGTTCCACATGAAATAAATCAAGAATAAAAGAACAATAATGTGGTAAGGCCATGTGATAAGCCATCTTTCCAATTAGTTCTGTGTTCTAAAATGGTCCCACATATGTGAAAGTAATATTTACATACTTTCTAATCCATTAGTGGCCAATGTAGGGAGATATTTTGTAATATCCCATGTAAATAAAGAATAGTACATTTCCATATTTATTAATTTTTATGAATTAAATATTAATTTTACTTTAAAGGGGATGCCATGTTTGATGGTGTACCCAATATGCAATAACATGTTTCTTTGAAATCTTACGTTGCACACAATGTTGGGTCATACTGAAAAATAATAATATAATATTATTATTTTAAATGGTAGTTAACGCCTCACCGTTGTATTGGCAGGAATGAACATAACTGACTATAATATGATTATACATGTTTGTTAAATGTTTTTACATTTATCCAATAAAAGATAGAGGCTTAAAATGTGAATGAATCTAATTTTAAGCACAATTTACTTTAAAGGTTGATTTTCCACCTATTGATGGTGAACCCTCATTAAATACATTATTTGTCACTTATATATATTCTATTTGACCAAATAAAATTCTTTTCTTTAGAATCTGAACATCAAAATTTACTTTGAATAATTTTTTAGTATTTTTCTGATAAAATTCAATTTTTTATGAATAGTGAAAAATAATGTATTTTAATTCAAAAATTACTTTTAATATAATATATTTATATGGTTATATTATCTTTTTAATTGTCTTTATAGTGGAATTAGATTATATTTTTACCATTTAATCTTATTTTGGTCATTGGAATTAATTTTACTTTGAAATTGGATATAAACAAGGGCCAATCTTTTGATAGTTACTATTTCCTAAAAAAACGCCTTTTGTTTTGGAAATGGGAATTAATTTTAAATTAATTAAACAAACTTATATGTTTTTAATTTGGTAAAATAGAAATAATTTATGAATTTTGAATATAAAATATATCATAGGCTGATGTTTTGGTATTTTCCTGAAAAAACTTCAATTTTTGATGAATAGTGAAACCACTGAGTAGTAGTTAAAAAACAGACCGTTTCAATTAAATAAAATTTTACCACTTCTGTGAATTAAATTTCTAAAATCCAAAATACATGTTTGTTATTATTAAGTAAAATGTGGTTCAATAATATGAAAATAATTTTTGGTGAATATTAACTTTTGACTTTTATTTAAAGTGGTTAAAGGTAAATAGGGTAATTCAAGGTAAAAAAAAATTATAATATTATAAAATTACATTAACAATTGTCATAAACATATTGGATGAGTCATTTCAAACCATGGGCATCCTTTGGTAGATTTTGGGACCACATAGAGTCACTTAAGAGTGATAATGACATTTTTTAAAATAAATTAAAGGAAAAAATGATATAAACAAATATCTTTTAGTAAATTAATTTTTACATGGGGTTAAATAAGTTATATCTTCAAATATAAATATTATTTTGAAATATAAAAAGATATCCTATATCATGATATTTTTTTACAATTTTTAGAAATTAAATAAATAAAATTATTTTTGACACAATTATGATGTAGTGTTTACCTCATTAATAAATGATCTAAATAAATAATTTTATAAAGATTAAAAAAATATCCAAAACAAGTCCAATTATTATTGTATGACTTTATTTTGACCATGAGTCATCTTATATTCTACTTTAATTAGTTTTATTCTTTTAGAAACAGAAAATCATTATATATTAAAATAATATTTCCACACTTTCCTAAAGAGCCCCTCCTCCCCCTTATAAAATGTCCTCACCTCTAACCCATTACTCACACCTCTAGAGACCCTTGACTCATGAAAAATCTGACCAAATAATCTCTCAATATCCTTATCCTCCACCTAGAGGCCTTAACATAGGCTCAAGGGACTTCAAGAAGTCCTTTCGGTTCATACCAAATGGAGTTACCCGAATTAAAGGTAACAATTTCTCTTAAATTCTTTTCTTTTATTTTACTTCTTCAACATCTAAACTCTTTTTATTTATCTATTTTATAAAAAAACAAATATAATCAATATACTAGGATGTTGTTATGATAAGTATTATAACTACAGATACACACACCTCCATCTAATGGGTAAAGAACATATTGTTTTTGTGGATGGAAAACTAACGCCTCACGAAATGATGATTGTTCAATTATCTCCTACCACCTCTCATGGTGAAAATTAAGATGGAACTGTATTTATATATGATATATATTATGTTTATTTTTTATTTTTGTCTTTTCTATTTTTCATTTATAGCATACCATTATGGTTTCCATTATCAGTTGAAGCGATAATTGCATTCTAGAAAGTGCAGACTACCGCTCCTCAAAGTGATATGACTTGTTAATGCCATATGTGGGATTCATAATGGATAGATTTAATTATATTATATATGATATTATACTATAATTATAATATAACTATGTATCATTATGTTTTAATTCCATTAAAATACTAAAGAGAAATGAAAGTAGTGTTCATGCGTGTGTACGGCTTACCGTCTCCATGAACGGTGCATTTCATTTCTTACCTCCAAATGTTATGTACTATTATAAATACATATATATAATGGATATATATTATATATATGATATATAAATAATTAATACTATTTTGGAGATAATGTACTTTTCACCACATAGGCAACTTGTAAATATAAGAAGTTCATTTATGATTCAAGTACCAAATATCAACAAAACAACCATTATTAAAATAAATGATTAAATAACTTATATAACATAGTAATATGTGATATAAAAGAAATAATTAACTAGAAAAAGGTTCTTATGAAAGTTGAAATTAACTTTATTTTATTATTCTGGAAATTAGAGAACGAACGGGTCATGTCAGATATGAGGTAAGGGAACTTCTTAACCCAATTCCCATTCATTGGGTTTATCTTATATTTCTTATTAATGTAATTCATTTTTTATATATGAAATTAATTTTTATATCCTATTATTTATTTATACTTTCTTTATGGGTGCTTATAGTGAATACACCTTATTGATCTATTTTATTTACAAAATTATCTTCGTAAGGGACTTCGTCTCAATCTCCTATCAGGGAGACATATTTTGTTTTAATACACGACTTTCTTTAATATGGTGTATAAACACCTTCGACTTTCCATTTCATTCAAAGGGAATATTTTTCAAAGAAGAGTTTTACTAAATGAAAAATGGAATGTTTTTTCACGTATACGACAAAAATGACCTCTCTACCATCACAATCGTTATTTGGCTTCCTCTATAAGCCTTAATGATTTTTAAATAAAAACGAAACCCCTTTTTATGTTTTTTGGTGTTTTGGAATTGAAAATGGTTTTTGAAAAGGATTGATTATTTCAATATTATGAAATTATTTATTGTGATTTCAAATTAAATGTTTTTTATATTTGAAATATTTAATCTGTTTTGATTTTATAATGCTACTTGGACATTTAACGGGTGGTTACGTGATAAAACAAATGACGGGTGGTGCCGTGATAATCCAGGATGGGTGGTTATATTATAACCTCCAATTCATTGGGTATGGAAGTCGGTCGTATGGCTACTCCATTTAGTGATATGTGTGGAAGTTGACCATATGGTTTTTCCATCTATGTATGTTTATGTCTGAGAATAACTTTATATGTTATGTGTTCTTTATATGGATTTTATGGTAATATTTTGGTTAGAAAAGTGTAAGTAACGATATTTTATCCAGAGAAGAGTATTTACTACTCCATAAAGGTGAAAATTTCTACTTATGATAGAGTATTCATGGTTTACTTGTTATTTTGAGAATAATAACAGTTTTCCTTCTTTTATATCCCTTACTGAGCTTTTTATGCTTAACCCATGTTTTTGAAATGTTTTTCACAGGACATAAAGTGGAATAGGGTCAAGGATGGGATTAAAGAAAAGTTAGGCTGTCTAAAACATGGAACTAGACATGACTCTTTTTTTCAAAGAGTTTTTATTTTGTGAAAAAATGGAAACTATGTAGATGTGTCTACATGTAATATTCAGGTTTTTATATATATGTTATGACCTAATTCTCTAAAGCACTAAACCTGAAAATATCCTTACTATGAATTATTAACTTAATTCAATATTATTAAATGTTTATGGTCAGGTCATTTTATATTTCATGAACACTTAATTACTAACTAAAAACTCTATGGGGAGATGATGTCAATTTTTATATGACATGTACCATATCAGAGCCGTCACAAGATACTAGAGAACCAACTGGATATTCACTGTAGTATCTAGAACTAAACTCAGTCCATCCAAAGAATCTTCCCCATCTATAGACATCCAAAGGGTAGAATTTATATAATAGAAAAAATAATCCTCAAAAGGTTCCATTTTTATGGATAATTGGTAACTTTTATTATAATAAAATTCATCCAACTTCATGTGTTTATCCCAGACACAACTAAATTCCAAGACAATGACATAGAGAATAGAGTCCAAAATATAATTTCCCCTTTATTTTATCCCTTAAATCTAATCAAAATATTCTGTTAACTATATAACCTAAATACCCATTTCCTCATGGAGGACCTTTCCAAAACCATGATTTAAAACAAGGGTACCTATCCGATACAATAGAAATAGAAAGTATATGCATCCATAAAATATCATACACATACAACATTCCCATGTATTCCACTTCAGTTGTGTCACAGATAAACATGAAATGAGAAAATTTAGTCAACCATTTGACCAAAAAATAGATGGAATTCTTACATTCATGAGTTTGATGTATCCCCATAATAAGATCCATCAAAATTCAATTCCACTTCCATGTTATAATTATAATATGTTTACGCAACATGGATGGTTTCAAATTCGCATCCCCATTCTATTGGAAAGCATAAAAATTTTATAAAAAAGTTTTTTGTGTCTCATATAATCTCTTACCACCAAAAAATGTTGTTTCGTGTCCTTAAACATCTTAGTAGTGATAGGTTATATAACCCACAAGAATTATTGAAAATATCATATAATGGACTTACTTTTAAAGGAAGGGACAACCTTCTAACATTTTAATCAATGTATTTCCTCTAAGAAAAGTTACCAATGAAAAAATTTCCTCCGTGCTATATAAATAGTTCTTGATAATTAAAAAACCATCGTATTATTGTTTATCTTTAAGAGTCATCTGTTGAAGAGAGGATGCCACCTTAGCATTTCGGAGAACATTAATAAACTGAACCTCTTAAACTCCAAAGTGAATATAAGCAACACGTCCCATCATGATCCACTCATACTTTGATTCATTCAGTATGTTAGAAAGAAAATTTATATAAGGATCATCAACCATCACATTACCCTTCCTAGGTTTATAGGAAATGTTGATGTTGAATGATTTCATGTAATTAACCCAAAATATCTGTTGGGTTTTAAGTCCTTTTGAGAATAGAAGTAACCCAAAAAAAATTGGACAGAGTATAAGATAATAATTTCCCCAAAAAGGAAATGAAACCAATATTTTTGGCATGGAACTCTTTAGAAATATTCAAATCATGAGTGGGATAATTATTCATGATAAGTTGAGATTGACTTGAGACACCAGATACTACCTGATCTCTATTCATATAGACATATCCCAAACCTAAACCTAATGCATCGTAATAAAAAAGTTTTCCCTCTCCAATATCTAATTAAGTCATGATTGATGTTGAGGTGAAATTTTTATTTGTTTCATCGATGGATTCCTCACACTTATAATACAATAAAAACCACACCACCTTCTCATTGAGAGTGGTCAAATAGTATAGAAGATTTATGAAGTCCTTAAAAACAACTAAAAATAACCTTCCAATCGTAAGAAGATTTTTATCTCAAATAGGATATGTGGTTCATCCAATGACATGGAAACCATCATTTTTTTGTAACAACTATGAATATACAATTATAGACTACGTGTCTCAATATTTTCACATCATGGTTATAGAATTTCCACTATGTTAATTAATCATATAGGTGGTGATCACTTATAATTACCAAATCATGTCTCAAATTACACACATGATATTATTCATTCATAGAGAACACTATGATTTCATCTAATAACACACTAAAAAAGGTTTTATAATATTCATGGAAGTTTCATTTCATCAACTCCATAAGTATTATAGGAGAATTTGACAATCCAAAGGGCATGACATGGAACTCTAAATGGCCTTAAATTGACTTGAATGAAGTTTAAGGAATATTCAAATATTTTATTTTGAGTTGATAATAAATAGAATGAATATTTGGTTTGAAAAACTAAATGTTCACTTTAAGCTATTCAAACAAAGAATCAATGTTTTTAGGGGATTTTTCATTTATTGTTACTTGATTGTGATTCTAATAGTCGATTCATAGGTGAAGAGTCCCATTGGAAATCTTTTAAAAAATAAAAAGTGACCCCAATAGTGACATAAAGTGGGGTAAAAATCCATTGATCCTAAAATCATCCAACTAAATTTGCATATCCTTCAACTCAGCAAGAGATATTTGGTAAGACATCATCGATATTGGTTATGTTCTGGGTACTAGGTCAATAAGTAAATACACATCCTTATTTAAGGGAAAACATGATAGGTTTCTCATAAACACATACGGAAACTCATTGACGACTTGATGAAGGAATTCATGTCCAGATTAATATTTAAATAGTACTATAAAAAACATACTATGTACTATAAATCAATTTCTAGCCAGATTAGTCCATAGATCCCATTCTCCTTAAAATACATGAGATCTCCCATCAAAAGTGTTGAAAAAAATATTAATGATGATAATAATTACGATAAATTTGGGAAATCAATCAACACAACATGACAGTAAAATAGAAGTGGTCCACATATATAAACAAGAAATTCCATACCAACAACACATCACACATAATGATTATTCATGAGAAACATCGTAACTCATTCCCATATTCTTTCAAAGAGGTATCTTAGAATCTATAAAAAAACAACATGAGTTTCATTGAAAATTTTAGAATATAAACTAGATGAAATGGAAAATTCATAAGAGGCACCTAAATCAAATAGGTCAGTCACTATGGTTGAAGAACCATAAATGGTACCTCTCAAAGTTATAAGACCCACATCATCTTCTTTCAGAGAAACCTCAACTGTAGAAACACACATATTTTTATAGGAATATGTAACAAAAAAAATATTCTATAAAGAATATTAATACACCACATATATTTTAGTTTTCTATGATGCTATACTAGAGTGAGGAATAGGTAGAGCTCAAGAAAACATCTATAAGTACAATGAAACCCAAATGAGTTCCAGACCATTGTTGGCATGGGGAAAAAGCATTTTTTGTGTACTATATGAAAAACTAATATAATAACAAGATATTATCCATTGGTTGACATATGTAAGAAACCAATGTGATTACTGACCTGTAATTACCCATAATTCCAAATTGAGAACTTTGTATTTGATAATTTGTATAAAACGCAACACAGTGTGTAAGGAAATATATTCTCCCTAGACTATACAATATATTTACTCTTTTAAATATATTATATATATTTATATCTTATAATGAATGAAATACTTAGTTAGATTGTATCACATGAAATAATGAGTTTCTTCAATGGCTTGCATTACACAGCAGGCTGAGTTATACAAAACAATAATATATTATTAAATTTTAAAATTTAATATAATAATGCATAACTAAGCCATTAAATTAGATATTATGAATAGTATTAAATAAAATATAAGAATATTTAGATTATAAATCCAATTTAATATTTCTACATTCATCCAATATTATTTATAGTATTAAAATATTATATGATCTAATATTCCACACAAAGCCTATAATTTTTAATTGAACTTTTGTTGCCTTTTAATGGAGAACCGATTCAAAATCTTATTTTTGACAAATTTATACATTTTATATGTAAATATAAACTAAATTTATTATTGATAATCATAAAAATTATTTTATGGTGATTTGTTTTTTATTTTTTTGGGAGATTCATTTTTTAAATTAATAGTTAAAATAATGAATTTAAATTCAAAAAATATTTTTCTTCTAAATTATTTATATGGATAATTTATATTTTACCTTAGTGTTAAAGTAAAATTATATCAATTATAAATCAAGTAATGAAATTTATTTAATTTTAATCAATTACACTATTAATTTGAAAACAAAAACATCAAAATATTTCGAGCATTTTTAAATAAAAAACCTTCATTTTCATCCCATATCCAAGATTAAATTAAAGTAATTTTTTCCACATCTCTGATTAGAATTTGGAAATATTGATTAATTATTTGTAATAATAATATTTTATAATTTATAACATGGTCCACTATGTTTTCAACCATAATTATTACTGAATGTAATTAAAACTAATAAAAACAATTAAGAGAAAAAATTATCAACAAGACACAAAACATAAACATAAGATCCAAAATGAATTAGAAACATGTTCAAAATCCAGTTGATGATATTATTTATTATATATAATCCATTTTTTTAATTTGGAACATTATTTTATCCAATTTACATAGGATAATCCTTGGTGGAATTCCATTTCCAAAAATTTACAAGAATTCCAGTCCTCCTCCACCATAAAAGGCACTCACCTATCAGACTTCTTCACACCTCTCAAGCCAAATTTGATGGACCAATCCCTACAAAATTGCATCCTCAAAATACCTTCCCCAATTCTATAAGAATCCGATTGTGCATTAATCCATTTATTTAATCCCTTTAGTTCAAACCAAAAATAGTTACCTTAATAAGGGGCAACATCCTTCCTCATGCTTTTTATTTTTATTTTATTTTCCAAAACCTAAAATATTTTTATTTGATCATTATACAATAAAAACAATATAAAAAATATTCTAATAATTTTTATTCTTTGCGTTCAACCTAATCATACACACAATTCAATCTAATGGATAAATAATTTACTATTTATGTGTATGACAAACTACCACCTCGCAAAATGATGTCATTTGTTTTTTCCTTTACCACCTCTCATGGTTGGGAATTATTATGGAAAAAAATTACATGTCATATATATGAATTTTATAATGACCTTTTTATTATTTAATTTTTATAAAACAAAATCCCATATTCTTTCCATTTTTTTTAAATACGATAACATCGTTTGTGGAAGTGTGTACTACCACCTCCTCAAAGTGATGTAACTCGTTCACAGTAAAAATGGACTTTATAACGGATGGTTTTAATAGAAATATGTAATATATATATATGAAATGAGTATGTTAATATAATAATTATATAAATATATATCATTTAATTCAATATATTATAATATGGTATAGAAATGATTGCAACATTCATACATACATACAGCCTACCATCTCCTTTAATGGTGAAATTTATTTCTTATCTCTAAATATTTTGGATCATTAAGATTGAATTTATAGTTTATTTATATGATAATTAAATCATGGATAAAATAAATAATTGGAAGAATCCATTATAGGAATAACAAGTAACAAGTCAAAACATTCATGAAAAACTATCCAATTAACACCCGAAATATTGAAAGTAATAAAAGATTACTAAAAAATGGGTAATAAGATAATATAATAAGATAATATATGATATCAGAAATATTAATATGGTTCTTTAATATGTTAGTAACATGTTTAAAACCATTATATAATATTTTAATGGATGTTCACCAAATATGAAATAGAATGTAAGGGATTTTCATATCACTTTTTTACATCGATGATTGAAATGACATATTCAACCCTTACATCTTTTGTTTGGTGTACATACTACCCTTTTAAATGTTATATCATAAAATATTTTTATTCTCATGATATCATAAGATTCATTTAATTTTATTCCTTCATTGGTATTATTATGAAAATTGTTCAATGTGGTATGAGACACTTTGGGATGTTTAAAAATCATTCACCTCAAGAATGTTTAAATGATATTTCAATGATATTTAGATACATCAACATTAAAAACCATTGTTTTTATGTGTCCTACACTTGGGAAATTCTAATAAATTATTATCTTTTATTCTGTACAAATATTTTATTATATAGAACGTTTTCTATTAATAAAATCAATTATTCAATATACAGTTAATGCTTTGGATAAGCAAGACATGGGTTGGGGACCAGTTAATGTAATCCCCTCAATGCATTGGTAGTCTTCACAGAAGAAATTATCTGTTGAAAAACCATTTTATTTTGTTTATAAGATTATTAGATGGGTTTCTAACCACATACGTAAATAATCTTTCAAAACGACTTGATGGAAGTGCTTCATGTTATAGATACATGAAACCCAGTTATTAAATATTTAATTTATTCATAAATATTTTATTATTATTATACATGTGATTATTTTAATGAAAAATCTATGGATTCATTTCATTTTAAGTTTATTGGTTAAATTACATGTGTTTTAAATTATTTTCCTTTCCATATTATTTGCACACATCATTTAAATTTATTGATTACATGGAATGTGTTCAATTATATTTACCTTTACATATTTATTATTATCATTGATTAAATATTTATTTAGATTTACATTTCCAATAATGAGAATTTATTTTCACCCTTACTCAGTTCATTTCCTAATGATTCCCTGATGTGTACAAATAATGACATGCAAGGATATTCTAGATGATATAAAATTGTTATCCTATAAAAAAATTTGTTTGTATTTAGTTTATACATGTGTAAAAAAAGAATCATGTGTGTTTGTAGTTTACCATGACAACATAAATTTTTAGTACTTTGGGACATGATTTACTAGTATCTTATGCCAACGTAATGGTGTCCAGACACCGTCTTTGAGCTTAAGGGGTTTGGGTTGCTATAGTTGTCATAAAATCATTATTAATAGAAAAATTGGGAAATAAATTTGGAAATAATTGATGAGAAAACATAGCCCTAAGATAGAATACAAGTATAATTATAGAAAAATATCCTAGAATTCTGGTAAGGTAGAAATTATATGGGTCTTATAACTAATATATCCCTATCTGGATACTACAAGTGGATGTGTTTCTAGTACAAATATTCATCGGGGTAATAACACCAACATGGTGGATTGAGCTAGACTCATGTGTAACCTAGTACAGGACTGTAGGAATTACTTCCCACCTAGTCAAACACCCCCAGATTATATTCTTATGATAATTTTAATTTTATTTACAAACAATTATAAAGTATTTGAATCGATAATGAAAATAAATTATAGGGGTTAAACCTGAGGTTTCTAAGATTGAGAAAATTGTGTTATGATCTAGACATCCAAAAAATGATAATATGGTTTTTCTAAATGATAATTGATTCTCAAAATATAGATTTTGGTTTCATTAAATGTCTTATTCTAAAGGTTTAACCTTAGTCCAAGGAAGCACATATGTTGAAATAAAATAGAAGAAGTATTAATATTCTGAGGTTATATTGAAAACCATTGTAAAAATGTTATAGTATTTATTTCATAAATATGGGTTTAGAAAATTACAACCCATATGTGGGGTGAAAACCCATAATATACGAAAAGAAAAGATGACATTAACTAGTGGCCGAAGGATGTCATGTGTTTGACATCAACCACTGACCTATGCAATTTCCTGGTTAATATGTCATTATTATTAGTTAAATAATTTGATGAATAAATTTTAATGATGAACCTATAGTGTTTTTTTAGGTTTAGATAATATTGTATTATACATTTTAGTTTTGAAAAATAGTTTTATATAAACACAATGGATTGTTTTATGTTCCTTATGATTTTTTAAAATTTTATTTTAGTGATTTAAGAATTAAAAGTTAATTTTTGGATATCTGTTTCTAGAATTAGTGGACAAATTTGAAATTGATCAATTAACTAAGGATTAAATTTTCTTTTATAGAAATATATTAGGTAATTAAATTTAATTATATCCATAGGTTGTAAAATAATTACCCAAAATTAATAATGTTAATTAGAAATAAAATTTCATACTAATATCATAATTTTTATTGAACTAATGGAATTCTATGTCATTAAAAATTTGTGATTTTGAGACCCTCATATTTCCATTTCTCAATTACCTATTTGTGATTGATGAACCCAATCACTCCCTATAAATATTTACTCTTTTCCTCCGTGTCTTTATTTTCAAATTCCAAAAATGTTCTTTAATTTATAAGCCTAGTTAAATATTAGTTCATGTTACCTTTTTAGTTCCCATTATCTCTTTTAAAGAGTATTCTTTACAAACCATTTTCTCGATGTGGGATTAAAATATAAGATACATTAATAAATATATTACCATGATTGAGTATAAATTGTTAGGATGAAATTTATTAAACTATGGGAGAATTTTACACCCATAAATTCTAAAGTAATAACATTGTATTCGATAGCATGAAACACATGCAACACCAAGCGCACAATGGAATATAATAACCTGACACATTAAAATATATTTAATTTTTATAAATAAAATAAATATAAGATATAGAATTAAATAAAACAAATATTGAGTTACCATGTGTAAAACACAATAATCAGTTTCCTCAATGGAATGCGTTACATTCAAGACTGAGATTTAAAGAATGATAATATATTATTTAAATAATACTCATTAGTATAATAAGACTTAACATAGCCGTTAAATTAGAGGTTATGAATATTATTAACTATATATTTATAATATATACATATAAATATATATATTAAACATATATTAAACTATTTTTACATTAATACAATATATTTTATAGTAATAAGTTTATATAAAGCCCAATATTACACAAAAAAACCTATATTTTTATAAAGGCAAATTTTTCACCTTTTAAAGGAGAACCTATTTCAAATAATATTTTTGGGACTTTTATGAATTTTATATGTCAAAACAGAATTTCATTTTTTATTGTTAAATATTAATTCTTTAAGGTGAATGTTTTTTTATTTTTCTGTGATGTTATAATTTATTTATTGATAGTGAAAAATAATGAATTTAAATTCAAAACATTATTTCATCAATTTTATTTATATAGATAAATTATATTTTAAATTTTTATTAAAATAAAATTAGATAAATAATACATAAATTAAACCAATTTAGGCCACTGGAAACAATGTCAATGTGAAATTGAATGTAAAAACATAGAAACCCTTTGAATAATTTTACTTTTAAACCCTTCATTTTCGACCCATCTATTGGATTGAAATTAAATTAATTTATAAAAATTATGTGACAAGAATATCGAGAAATGGATTCCATATTTGGAGTCATCATAATATATAATTTCTTATAAGGTAAAACTAATATTCCTACAAAACCATTAGTGAAATTAATTAAAACCAATCACTATGATTAAGAGAAAAAATAGCATAACAATGGACTAAAACATAAACTTAATGAAGAAAATTGCCATGAAACATTCCAAAAATACAATTTCTGGACATATTATTAGACTATGCTCTCTTTTATATAATTTTTACCATTATTATAGCCACTTTACAATGAAAAACATGGCTGGATTTCCCCTTCAAAAAATTTGCAATGATGCCAGTCCTCCTCCACTATAAAAAGCCACTCACACCTCCCATATCCTCAGAACTGTCAATGTACATTGTATAGATAAAGATATACCCAAATAAATCCTTAAAATACATCACCATTATATAATCCTCTATTTTGGAATAAATTCATCTACATAATCCATTTTGTGAAAACCAAGATGCATTTCCCAAATAGAGGTAACATCCTTCCTCATGCTCTTTGGTTATATTTTCATTATCATACCTCTAATATTATTATTCCATTATTATATAATAGAAAATTTATCCTAAATATATTGAGTTGTTTTTATTATATGGCTTCTAGCTATACTTACACACACCACCATCTAATGGGTAATGAATTTACCATTTATGTGTACAACCGACTACCGCCTCACAAAGCGGCATCATTTGTTTTTCCTTTGGCACCTCTATTTGTTGGGAATCATTTTGGAAACACTATTTATATATTATATAAATGATATTTATAAATTTTTATTCTTATTTAATTTTTATAAAACACATACCCTTATGATTTCCATTTTTTGTAATTACGATAACATTGTTTGTACGAGAGTGGAATAATAACTCCTTAAAGCAATGTGAGTCATTCACAGTGTACATGGAATGTATAAATGATGTTTTTAATATAAATATATATATATATATATATATTATATTTGATACTGAAATCATAATATTCATATTTATCATTTATATTTCATTGTTTTAATAATGAAAAGAAATGAATGTAGTGTTCTTGCATTTGTATGACCTACCATCTCTATGAATGGTGCGATTTATTTATTATCTCCAATAATTATGTATTATTATAAGTACATATATAATAGATATATATATGATAATCACTTCATGGTTTAAATTATGAAGATAATAAAACCATGATAGGAATAACAAGTAACTAGCCAAAATATACTCAAGAAACTAGGAAACTAACACCGTAAATAGAAAAAATAAGGAATGTTGACCAAAAAAATGGAAGTAAAATGTTATAATTAGTTAATATATGACATTTTAAATATTAATATGGTTTATTAATAATTTTGTAACATGTTTAAAACTATTTTATATAAATATAAATTATTTTCTCACAAAAGGAAATAGATGTAAGTTATTTTAATATCACTTTTTACATCCATGATATAAATGTCATATTCCCCACTTACATCTTTTATGTGGTGTATATAATACCAATTAACATGTTATATAATTAATATTCATATTATAATTATATTATATGTTTCATTTAATGTTACTCTTTCATGGTTATTGTGATTTAAAAGTTTCAATGTGTTATGGGTAACATTAGGATGTTTAAATATTATTCTACTCAATAATGTTATAATGAAATTTCAATGGTATTTCCCTTCATCAATGTGAAAATACATTGTTTATAATTATTCTATAAGGTAATAATTTTGATAAATTCATATATTTTATTAAATATGAATATTTGATGATAAGGAACATTGTTTATTATTTAAATTGATTATTCGATATATCAGAAATTCATTAGATGGCGGAGAAAGGGGTTAGGGACCGATTAATGTTAGACCAATAATGCATCGATAATCTCATGAAGAAAAAATTGTTGGAGAAAACCCCTTTTAGTTTGTTTCCATGCAGAATATATGGGTTTATACACAAATACATAAACCATCTTGTGAAAGGTCATGATGGCAGTGGTTCATGTAAAAAACACCTAATATCCAGTAATTAAGAATTACCTTTATTTATAATTTATTTATTATTATTACCTATGGTATTATTACATTTACATATCCATATATGCATTTCATTTTTACATTAATGATAAAATGTCATTTTTTTCAAATATTTTTGTTTGCATATTTTTTACACACTTCATTATCCGTTATTGATTATATGGCATGTGTTCCTAGTCATTTACCCTTCCAAACTGATTATTATAATTGATTTATCATTGATTATAAATTAATTCATCCTTATTGAGCATTTGAGCTTACCCTTATTTTTTTTATTTCCCCATGATTCCCAGAATTGTACTAGGAATGATATTAAAGGATATAATTTATAGAATAAATGTATTATACTTCATAAAAAGTTATGTTTTAGATACTGTATTCAAATTTTTAAGAAGAATCATGCATGTATTTTATTTACCCAGACTACTAAAATATTTATTTTTTTGGTATTTTATTTACATGTATCTTATTCCAATGTAATGGTATCACCAAATCATCTCTGGAATTATTATGGTCATTTTTCTATAGTTAGTACCAGAGCCTGATTACAAAAAAATTAAGAACTATTTTGAGAAAAACATAGATTAAAGAACATAACTCTAATATAGATATTATGGATAAGTATTGAATAACATCCTAGAATTTGGGTAATGTACTTATTATCTGGGTATTCGAAGAAATACATACTTTTCAGGATACTAAAAGCGTATGTGGTTCTATAATAGATGTACTAGTGGTAACCACTATAACAAGGTTCATTAGGCCAGACCCAATTATAACATAGTACATGAAAATGGGCCATACAACACCCAGGGATTGACACTTCCTAGGGATATGCTTTAGATAATTCACATTTTCATTACAAACCATTATGAAGTATTGTAATAGATAAGGAAAATGAATTACATAGGCTAAGTATGTGGCATCTTATACTAAAAATAATGTGTCATGATTGGGACATCTAAAAATGATTATTTGGTTTTTCCAATATGATAATTGAATCTCACAATATGGATTTTTGTTTCCAGAAATTCCCCATTATAAAGGTCAATCCTTTAAGAAAGGAAGTACCTTTGATAAAATAAAAAGGATGATATATTTATGCATTGATGTTTTATAGAAAATCATAGTTAAAAGTTTGTTTTTTGATTATCCTTATCTCAATGATTTCAAACATATTTATTTTAGAAACATGGTTATAGAAAAGGACAAAATGTATTGTAGGTGAAAACCCATGAAATTTGGAAAGGCTATGGGATTAGAACCCCTTAATAAAGGATGATAAGGGTTTAATACCAACCACTAACCTAGATAATGTCACAATTAATTTTTAATTGTTTTTTTTGAACAATATAATTAATAAATATTAATAATGATCTCATACTATTGATTTTTAGGATGATAGAATAATGTCTTAACCACATTATTTTTGTAAAATAGCTAGAGGCAAATGTAAAACTTTTTTTATGGGCCTTATGATCCAAGAAATGTTTATTTTAGATCTTTAGGAATAAAAATTTAATTTTTGTATATGTATTTCATAATGTAATAGAATCATTGGAAATTTATCAAAGATAAAAGAAGGGATAATTTATTTTATAGAATTATGTAATGTATATTTCCTTATATCTTTTTGTAATTAAATAATTACCAAACATAAAATTTCATCCTCGTACCTAAATTTTTATTGAACTGATTGTCTCCTAAAAGATCATAAATAAATGAATTTGAGACCCTCAACTTTATCTTTATCATTCAATTTTATGTGATTTGTGACCTCAATCACTCACTATAAATATTTACTATTTTCCTCTATGTCTATAGTTTCGCATGCCACTAATGTTCTTCTACATATAAGCCAAGTTATATGTTATTTAATATAACCTTTATACTTCCCATTATCCCTTTTCTAAAGGATGTTTTATGAACCCTTATCTCGATGTGGAATTTAAAAATAAAAAATATAAAAAAATATATTACCAAGATCAAGTATAAATTGTGAGCATTTAATTTATATAACTATGAATGAATGTGACTCCCCAAAATTCTAAGTAATGAACATTGTATTTGATAGCATGTATGAAACAAAACACCTAGTGCGTAAGGGAATATAATATTCTGAGATATTATAATATATTTACTATTATAAAAAAATTAAATCAATGATATAGATATAAATTCATGCCATACAAAGTTATATCACATCTCACGTGACAATTAGTTTCTTCAATAGTTTCCATTACACACAAGACTGAGTTTTACATAGCAACTATATATTATAAAAATATTATTAATTAATATAAAAACACATAACATGGATGTTCAATTAGTGGTTATGAATGGTATTAACTAACGTATGAGAATAAATATTTATATATAATAAAACTCTTCGACATTCATCCAATATATTTTATTGTTATAAGATAAAAATAAACCCAATATTATGCACAAAAATATATATTTTTATAAAGGTACTTTTTACACCTTTTATTTGAGAAAATATTATAAATACAATTATTGGAAATTTATTAAATTATATATTCAAAAATAAAAATCATTTTTCAAATAAAAACGGAAAAAATTAGTTTAGGGTCAATTTTTTTTATTTTTCTACATAGTTTCATTTTTTAGGAATAGCTAAAACTTACTGAATTTAATTAAAAAATTATTTTTCATCTAATTTATTTATATAGTTGAAATATATTTTAATTTTTATTAAAGTAAAATTTTATCAACTAATAATTAATTAATCCAATTTAGGTAATATTAATCAATTTCACTATGAAATTGAATATAAAAACAAGGTAAAAATTTGATCATTTTTTACTTTAAAATCATGAATTTCCATGCAGTCTGTAGGATTAAATTTAAATAAATTTATATCACTAATTTTATGGGAAATAAAAAAAATTTAATACATATTTTAAATAATCATAATTTACAATTTATTTTTAATTTTAACTAGTCTTTTAGAAAATGATTATTAAAAATAGTTAAAATTTATTACAATGATTCTGAGAAAAATAACATTAAAAAGGGACTAAAAATTAATCATAATGGCCAAAATGACCATGAAGCATTTCCAAAATCCATTATCTAGACATATTTCTACCATATAATTCGTTTTTTGGAATTGTTAAAATTATAAAAGCCACTTTTCGTAGGAAAATCAGGGGTTGAATTCCATTTCCAATAATTTACAAGAATGTCTGTCCTTCTCCAGTATAAATAGGAACTCACCCCTCCCACATCCTCCCACCTCACAAGCCACTTAGTCTAAACCTTTATTTTATAAATTAGTTTCTCAACATCCCTACCATATCCTATAATTCTCCCATTTTTTATAAATCTGTATAAGGAATCAATTTGGTGCAAAACAAATGGAGTTACCTGAATAAGAGGTAACATCATACCTTAATATCATTAGTTTTATTTTCATTATCCAGCCATCAACTATAATTATTCAATTATTATATAATATAAAAATTATTATCAATATACTTATATGTGTTTCTTCTATGTGTTCAACTTATACTTACATACACATCCATCTAATGGGTAATGAACTTATCATTTATGTTTATAGAGAACTACCTTCTTGCAAAATGATGTCATTTGTTTTTTCCACTACCATCTTCCACGGTTGGGAATTATGATGAAACATAGTTTATATTATATATATATATTATATTTAGAATTTATTTATTCTTCTAAAATTTTTATACAAAACATTCCTTCTTGGTTCAAATTTTTTGTAAATACGATAACAACCTTTGTGGATGTGTCGACTATCACCTCCTGAATGTGATGTGACTTGTTCACAGAATACCTGGAACATATAAAGGATGGTTTTAATAAACATATGTAATTTATTTGTTATATATATGATACTAGGATTTTATTATAAATTTATCTAATTTACTTTTCTTTTTATAATATTAGAAATAAATTAATGTAGCATTCATGAATACAAAGGACTTAGAGTCTCCATGAACACCACAATTCAT
Organism: Viscum album; assembly: GCA_963277665.1. Lineage (NCBI taxonomy): Eukaryota > Viridiplantae > Streptophyta > Magnoliopsida > Santalales > Viscaceae > Viscum > Viscum album. The sequence continues at coordinate 1,127,604,072 of OY728121.1, forward strand.
TTATTATCTCCAAATATTATGGATTACTCTAAATAAATATATAGTAGATATATATGATAATTACATCATGGATTACAATATGTATATAATGAAACTATGATAGGAACAACTTGTAACAAGTCAAAACATACTCGAGAAACGAGGCAATTTTCACCCAAAATATTTAATATAGTGAATTTTTACTAACACAGCGTAATAAGATATTATAAGAAGTTAATATATGATACAATAATTTTTAATATATTTTTTTAATAATTTAGTAACATGTTTAAGACCATTATACATGTTGTTAAAGGATGTTCAACTAAATGGAAAGGTGATATTAGGGATTTCTATCTCACTTTTTACATCCGTGAGGTAAATGTTGTATACAACACTTACTTCTTCTATGTGATGTTTATACTTCCCTTTGACATGTAATATCTTGAATATCCTTATTATCATTATATTATATGTTTCATTTAATATTTTTCTTTCATGGGGATTATGATTCAAATGTTCTAAAATGGAATGGAACACTTTAGTATGCTTAAATAATATTATCCTCAAGAGTGTTTGAATGATATTTAAATTGTATTTACATTTATTAATTTAAGAAAACATTGGTGTTACTTATCCTTCACTGAAGATATTTTGATAAACCATTATTTTTATTGAATGATTATATTAATTATGGGTACCTTTTCTATATAATAAATCGATTATTCGATATATGAGTAAATATTTGGAAGGAAAATACATGGGATGGGGTCTGAATAATGTAAGATCCTCAATTAATCAGTATTCTCATGAGAAGAAATTATTTACTGAAAAACCCCTCCATGATTTTTTCTATAAAGAATATATAGGGTTTTAGCCACAAACATAAACAATATTTTGAAAGGTTTTGATGGTAGTGGTTCATGTTTTAGATAAATAACATCCAATAATTAAGAGTTTTATTTAATTGGAATTCATTTATTATTATTATCTATGATATTATTACATTGAAATATCTATGTGGATTCATTTTATTTTCAGTTTATTAATTAAATTGAATGTGTTTCCTATTATTTACCATTCCATATTCTTTACAAACTTCCTTATTAGTTAATTATTACATATCTTGTGTTCTAAGTTAATTTACATTCCATATTGACTATTCTCATTGATTAATTACTGATTCCACTATACATTACCATTAATGAGAATTTGAGCTCACCATTATTACGTTTCCTTTAATATGGTTTCCCTGAAGTGCAATAAGAAATATAATAAATGATACTGTTGATGAAATAAATTTATTATCCTTCAAAATTTATTTTATAGTTTGTGTATTAATTTGTAAAGAAATAATCATGTATGTATCTAGTTTATATGGACAAATAAACTATTCTGTCCTTTTATATTTGATGTACATCTATTTTATTATAATTTAAGGGTATAACAACACAAAATCTTGGATTACTAGGGTCTGGTCACAACACAACAACTTATTTACATATAAAAATCATTTTTCTTTGTTTTACCCTTAAAATAACCAATGGAGATACCACTATAGGAAATAAAAACTATGGTAAATCATTCCCTACCTTGTAGTTGAGGATCTAACATAATGACCCTATCCAAAAATTTATCATCTATGAAAATCATAGACATAAATACCTAATACATGATTCATCTTGAATATCCATTTGATAACTGCAATCCCTCATATTCCAATTAAAAAAACATATAATAAAACACGGAGAGATTTAAGAAATTTTTAGCATACTCCATTATAAAAATATCTCTTTTCTCAATATTGATAAAATACCTGTATTTTCAAAAAAAAATTATATTCCAATAAGAAATTATTAGTGAAAATGGTCTATAATTATTTCCACTCCAAGTCCACATGATTTTTATCTAGGAATACTACGTATCTCCATAATCACCTCAGACCGTCCATATTAATGGTGACACATGTTAACCAGAATGAGTCTAGAGTCTCTATAAATTCAAATATAATCTTCATATTTCTTGACTAATACTTCGGATCTCTAGGATCACTAAAAATTTAAAAGGTTGATGGATTCAGTTGAATAGAATTTTGAGTTTGAGTCATGTCCTCATCCCATTGAGGTTCCACCTCACTAACTTGAACAGGAGTAGGTTCCACACCTTGGTATATAGTTTAGAAATTTTAGACCAATAATTTGATAAATTTATGATCAAGTAGAGTGTTTCCCTATCATGGTTCATCAACAACACCCTTGATATGAATTTTCATAAGTCTTATGGAAGTCATGATACTATACATAAATAGACATATTGGTATAATAATATAAAACCCAAGAGTCAATTCTTATTTAAAATATCAAAAAATAATAGAAATACAATGAAACTAGAATAATAAATACTAGGATTAAAACTATCAAAATATTGGGAGACCTAATTCCTAACAACCCATAGAAATTCTCAGCTCATCAGAATGAGATATGGAAGAATAAATACTCATATCATAACCCTTATATTCCTATATTCCTATTTCTCAACTACCATGGCATCCCAATGATTAATATCGACACAAATAAAATTTAATCATTTCCATTAATATAAAATTTTCCTGAACCAATTGGAATAACTCAAAAAATTCTTAACCTGAATGGGTCCTAACATGGCTGGAAGTGTGTTTTCAACCCCCCCAAGCAGGTGGGAAGTGAATAAGAACCATTAAATGTATTTTGAAATTATTTAAGCCTAACAAACATGAGAAATATGATTAATAAAAAAATATATCAAATCAAAAGAAATAAGAAAAAATAGATAGGTACATCCATCAGGAAATACAAGTTTAAATAGTCAAAAATAAAAAGCTAAAAAAACTATGTGTTTCATGGCATCATCTCTAGACTCTCTCACCCTACTAAATATTAAATTTCTATTTTCTCCATGAAATTATTACCTTACTCTCATCTCATATAAAATGTTTTACGTACACCCATTATTGTATAAAAGGGTGTGAGTAAATGATCCCAGTAGGATCCCACAACAGAGTACATAATCGACCATTTTAAAATAAAACAATCAGACCAAATAAATAAAATAAATTCATGTTAATTTTTTTATAATAATCTTTTAAAAAAACCGTTTTTACATGTCAATAAAGGTTGATACGATATAGGTTTATAATACATTTCTTTATGCACAAAAATTAATCATTTCAAGGGAAACCAATTTAAAAAAACAATCCCATATATATAATTATTTTAGGTCAATGAGTACACTATTTACATGACAATGATCATTTGGACACCTTGTGTGCACATTAACCTAGAATAATAGGTCTAGGTCATAAGACGACACCCCCAAGAGGGATTCATTTCCAGAATATAGGAAAATAGTGTACACATTACACTAATAATACAAGTTTATGGGGAAAGAGTTCAATACTAAGAATGGACCACTACCTTATCACCAATAACTTTTGGGTTTATGACAACAATTTAATTCAAGGAAATGACATCTTTGAAACCAAACAAAACATGATTTAAAACATTTTTTAAAAAACAACATGGTGATATTCCATTTTTAAATGTATATTAAAATCCACCATTTTCATGGAAACCTATTTTAATGCCATTTACCCAATATTGGAAATCAATTTGTCAAATAAATAAATCAAGACCCTTAAGATAATTCTAAGACAGAAAACCACTTACCTGGAATCACATTGAATAACCATACCCATGGGGAAATGATATGACAAGTTGAGCCATGAGAATTTGGAATCATGAATACATCCTAAAATATGAACCAAAAATAATAAATCTCAAAATTTAAATGATATAGAATAATTGAGTACAAAAAGGAACACTTACCATCCCAGTTATCGATCGAAACATTGTCATGATTCTAGATAGTGCCAACATCCCTCAATTGCATGAAAAATCTAAAATTTATTAAGACTATAAATCTTGATAAATATTTCATACTATTGAAAAAACCATAACATTGTGAGAATTATTTGGAATTGGAAGATGAAGGATATACAAGTGAAAAAAAAGATAAAATCACCAAGAAAGGTACATGGGTTCGAAAAAAACAGTGATCAACCCAGGGAATTGATTCTATAAAGCTAATAAAACCCTAAGAGAGAATTCCATTCTAATGGTATGAATTCTGGTGATCAAGGGATGATAAATGAAGTTGATATTTGGACTCGATAATGTCTATAGTGTGTTTTTGAGCTATATTTTATCTTGAATATTTTGTGATTTCTCAAACTAAATCATCCATGTTCATTAGGGTGAATGGACCCCAATGTAATTTGGGAGGGTGTTTTCACCAATACCCCGACTATGAGGATGGACGGCTAATAATTCTCAATGGCCCATATCTCTTCTCTTGGTAGTATTATGTACTATTATTCATGGTGGTTGGTATTCCCCATATATTTGTTTAGAGGTTTTTAATGGCTTGTAGTGATTTCACACATGTGTATCTCTGGATATAGTATCCAAATTATTATTATAGATATGAACTATGTAGGTTGTGATAACTTGAGGATATTTACATGGTATATGGGTTGTTATGAATTTAGTTATAATACCTGATATGTGATACAAATCATTAGGGTCTAGGTGGATCCTTGAAACTAAATGGATAAAATATGGATATGTGATATGTGATGATGAGATAATGCGATTCATGAAATGGATTTTGGGATACAAATCCTAAGTTTTTATGTGATTGATTACTTTTAGATAGAGATGGTTTATGATTCATGACACTGGGGTATAGTGGAAAACTAATGGGGAAGTAGTTGTGTGTACCCTTGTATTTTCCTTACTATAATATAGGATATATTGTATGTGATACATTTTGAGAGATAACAATGGAGAGGCTAAAAAAATATTATAACTCTTTAAGAGATAAGATAGTTTAAATTTTTATTCATTGGGATTTAGTAATCATTCGTTTAGTTTTGCCTAAGAGGCTCCAAGGAGGATCCTATTTAGTATATTATTGTGATTCTCACCCCATGAAGTTATAATTATTTTTTTGTTAGTAAGAGTTAGTTGGATATCAGGTTTAATAGTAATAGAACATGGTTTTATAGAAGGTGTTTCATCATCATGGTTTCTTTGGAGTTTATATTTTGGTACTTGTATTTCCTATTCAGTATATTTGATTTATTTTATATTACAAGTGTGCAGTTGGGATTTCTTTTTTCTATCTCAGTTGGAGTTTATATTTTCATATGTATTGTCTTTCTATTATTTATGTTCTATTAGAGGGTAATTAATCCTATTTGTATATTCATTATACCCTCACGTATAATCTCTAACACACGACTTACTAGAGTAAGGAATCAGGTTTCATTATCTCTCGTCATTAATTTCCATCACAGAAGGGATACCACTGGGGGGAGGGGGAGGGAAATTTTTCATCCTTAAATATATCATCAAAATTATGTAAAATTTATAACCAATTTTAATAATATCCTAAATGATAAATACACACCAAATAAAAAAATATAAAATAATGGGAAAAAATTCATTCTAAATGATATTTCTACTAGAATAAGTTTGAAAGGGACTTATAATTAATGAAATTTCCATTAATTTTTTTAACATTATAGAATAATAATAATTATTCATCTATATTAATTATAATTAGTTTTAATTATTGTCCTTTATCAATATAATTTTTTTTAATATATGAAATTTAATAAATATTGTAAAATTTTCTAAAATTATATCTATAAATATAAAAACAAACACTTATTTTTTTTGAAAAAAAGACATATTTCCAATCACAATAGATACACTCACATTTTAGATGAATAAGTGAAAACATTTTTTAAAAAAATTTCTACCAATAATTTTTTACAATCCTATTTAGATAAATTAGATATTGAAGAAAACATCAAGAGTAAATATAGTATTTTTTATTTTTTATATGCATCCATGAAATTAAGAAGTAAAATTATTATCATATAAAATAAATCTTTTGAAAATAAAATCATATTTTATGTAATATTGAAAATATTATTAAAAATATTATTTTAAAAGATGTACATTTTATATATAACAAAAAATAGCCCTAAAGAAAATTTTGATAGCTTTAAAATATTTATAGTTGTAAACATCTACCATTTGGAAATTTATTTTTCATGATTTTGTTATTTTGTACCATTAATATAATTTTTTTTCTAGGTTTTTATCAATCGTTTTATATGATTAGAAAATGATTTCTTATTTTGTTCTTATTATTGATGAGAATAACTAAATATCAGTGTGTTTTTAGCATTTTATTTTATATTCTGTCAGGAGAGGTGGTGATGAGGTTGTGCATTTTCATGGCCACTTTTATGGACATGATAATTTGTTTGTTAATGTTTTCCTTATTTCAGTTCAATATTTTTTATTGAGGTATATGTACTTATTTAGTTAAAAATAAATAACTTTTTACATATTTATCACAACACATTTTCGGTAATTTTTAGAACGAAAAACATACTCTATACAACCATTATATTTTAATAACCTATTATAATTTTTCAAAATTTTCAATATCTAAAGAAAAAAACGTTTTTTCATACATTCTACCATCCATGATACAAATAGACTTCCCTATTATTCTATAATGCAACAAACATATTAAAATATTCATAGATTATTGTGAAATTAATCATTGAAACACTATAAACAATACTTTTCTAGTCAATAAAAAAATCTTAGGATCACATGTAAATTACAAAAATATAAATCAATCTCGTTGGTTGAATAAAATATCACATATGACCATTTCAATTTTATATAATATCATTTTAAAAGTATATTTTTTGAATTGAATATATAAGAATATCATATAAAGTTAATGTAATATTAATTTACCACAAAAAATGAATTCTATATAATGAAATTTAATTTTAATAATGATAAAAATAATTTTTTTTAAAATAATTATTTTAAAATAAAATTAATTTAAAATTTTTATCTGATTATGAACTTAATGAAATTTAGGTAATTTAAATATAATTTTAGATCAAATGATATATATATATAATTATATTCATAATTGAATTTAAATTAACTATAATTTTGTTAACAGTATTTAAATTAACTATTAAATTATTAACAAATATTTCTCCAAATTTACAAATGATATTTTCATTTATAGGAAAATAAATTTTAATTTAGTTGATGAATAAAGTAATGTAAATTTCGTGATATTAACTTCAAAAACAAGTCAATAACACAAATTAATTTCTATATTTAAAAAAGTTATGTGTTAAATGATGTCATTTTTTAAATTTAGCGTTCTTAACAAGTTTTTTGTCAAGATGAATCATTTTTACAATATTTTTAAATAGATGGCCCCTGTTTTGGAATAATATTTTTTATTTTCCATTGTTATCATTTTTTTAATATTCAATGATTTACATTCAAATTTCCATGTGGATAAGTCATGGTTCATCCTCTCAAATATTGAGTATTAACCCACATTTTCAATTCAGTTAAAAATATATCTCTTAATTAAAAATACATATTGTTAACAAATAAAAATATATTAAAAAATATATTTATTGGATATCTTTTTTCATATTAACCATATATATTTATATATATTCTTGATTAAAAATAATTTAACATCAAATTGAAATAACATTATAATAAAATTGAAAACAAGAATTTTCTTGGATGATAGGTTGAACAATATATATCAAAACCAACCAGCTAAAATATATGTACCTTTAATTCATGCTTCATTTAAACCATATGAAATGTTGCATATTATTTCATGTTAATATTTTTCTCATAAATATGTTTAAATATACAATAATTCTGTGAAATAGTGACATATTAAGACCCATCATGGTTTAAAAAAAACCTTATCACAAGAATATTATTTGACTACATTCCAACATATATATATTTTAGTGAAAAAATATGCCCTTACCATTCAAGGGAAAAAATTATACATTAGATCTAATATCACAACACATTCATGAATATCTCCATGACTAAGTAAAAATTAATTCTGACTAAGGAGCCTATATTTAAAAAAAATATAAAAAAAGGTAAAATTTTAAATTAATGTTTATTAATAATATGAATTAAAAGAAATTAAGGGAACTAATAGTGGTATGTGTACGTGGGTTCCATTTAAAATTCCATGTATAGAAACCATTCTTTTTAATTATAACACTCTACAACCCATCAGTAGGTAGTGGGTTCAATATTTATAGACATTAATTCTTCATCATTATCTAAGAGGAATCCATATCTCTCGGGATATTAATTAATACAATCTTACTACCATGGTTCAAATGTAACATTTTTTATTTCATCCTCCAAAACTATTTGTGGAACTAGATCAACTTCCATCTCAAGAACATATCCATTCTACTTATTTAACACTACTTCAAGATCAATTTTCCTTCTCATATGTACTTTACCCACGTATTTTATCTAAATGAAAATAAAATCCCATGACAAAAATAAAATTATTTTAGTTTCTTTATAGAAATAATATCCATTTTTTTTTTATAACCAAATAATAATAATTTTTCTATCCTGGATCCTATCTTGTTAGAAGAAAATCGCCATATGCATCCTTTTCAACCCCAAACACTCATAAGATACATAATGGGCTATTTCCATTTCTATATCGCCTATGGGTTCTTTAAGATTTATTTTATATGGAATTATATTCAATAAGAATGAAAAAATAATTCGGATTATAACCATAAAATGTAATAATAAGGTCACACTAATTCATCATCGATTGTATTATGCCAAGAAAGGCATGATTCCTCAACTTAGACATTTCTCTGTGGTGTTCTATGATGAGTGATTTTTTGAAAAATTTAACAATATATTAGACAATCAAAGAAATAAAATATCATGTATTCACTACACCAATTTGATTATAGGATCCTAATACCATTTCCCCATTGATTTTGTACATCATTTTGAGACTCTTTGAGATTTTTAGAAGTTTCATACTTTTATCTCAACAGAGACACAAATCTTTATATATTAAAATTAACATGTAAAATGAATTAATTTTATTAAAAAATACCTTCATTGAGTACTCATTGGTATAAAACGTCACTATATATGAGATCCAATAGTTTACTATTCCTTTAAACATTCTAATAGAGGGTACATTTTCAATCATTCCAAGTAAAGAAGATTCAAAATTTTAAAATAATTCATAATTGAATTGTTCAAATTATCTATCTCTATGGAGTATCTATATTTTTTCCTTATTTATATATCCATGTACACAATTCCAATTATAATTGGGATTAGAATCAACCTTTACCTTATTTTTAAAGTTATAAATTGGATTATCCATAACTAGAATATATAATGCATTTATCACATTCCAAATTTCAAATTTTTTTTTCATATATATAGAATATTGTCTTTCCTTAATATATAATGAAAATAACTTCTTGTACAACCAATATATAGAAAAAAATTTGGTTCTAACTTAAACATAATTAAAATTTTCTAATTCCAGAATAAATCCACATGTTTAAGTCAGATCATAAGTGCAAACATATGCAAAAAAATCGTTCTGAATTGTTTGATATTAATATCCATTTTACCATTTACAATTCCATAACATCTTTGAGTTCATGTTTTTCAACACTAATGTGTGACACACACCTTATATACAATACCCAGTAGTTTGAGTTAGTGAAAGTTTATTCCATGACATTCACATTGAGATACTCAGAATGCTTCTATTTGACAATACTTCTAAACCATATGGACTAAATTTGAACTATATTATAGGTTATACCTATAATTAATCCAAAAATGTTTATCATGATGTAATTTTTTATCTATAATGGGTGAGTTTCATGTTTTATAACATTTAATAAATGAATTTTAATGAATGTACTCCCACTAAAAATGATTCCCTTATGCATATTATCTATATATTGATCCAAGATCTAGATTTCATTTAACAACAACCTTAATTTAGTCTGAAACACGTCACTTTTTTGTTTAGGTAATCAATCATATCAATCACATTATTTTTTATTATTGTTTAGTTGACTGGGAATGACTTTTTCCATATCAATCATGTAGATAAAAAACTCAACTATGTTTTGCTGGTATATTAACCATTTGGGCTTCCCAGCTATGTGTCACTCAAATAATACAACAAGATATTATTACCCAACCCTTAGGAATAACCATTACCATTGGGCCATACTTATGAAAATCAATGGGAAACCAAGTTTTGTGGGAACCCACCATCTCAGAAGATTGAGTTTTTGACATTGTGTTGCATTAGAAGAAAACTAAAAATTACAATTTGAGGTATTTATTTAAAATACTCCAAATTAAAAAATAAATTACAGCCATATAAAACCCAATGAATATAATGGAATATTTATTATCCCATGTTTTTATTCCTTTATGTATACATGGTTTTAAATATTTTGTTTTAAATTCCATATTTCATTATCCTAATTAATGTGTTTACACCATATTAATGTATAATACAATACCTAACTATAATTTTGTTTTACTAACCCAAAATATAAAATCCAACAAAATTATACATATCCAAAAGAATCTCAGCTCTAAGGTATATGAATTCATCAAAAGTATTCTATGAGATAATTTTGTCCAGTTTTTCACCTTTATAGAACAAGGAATAATTCTCCAGGACTGTGGTGTCCTATAATTTTATTTTATCCAACCGTATAACATGTTGGTGTCCTATCATTTTATGTTATCCAAACATATAACTATTTTAATCAATATCATTATTCAATTTGATGGGTCTCATCATAGTGGGAAACTTATATGACCATATCACTGTAACATGTACTCTATGAAATTTTCACATGAGTGTTATATAGAAGAAAACTCAATATGTCAAAAAATGTTTATATTAATATTAACTCCACTAAATATTAATGTAATATATATTTTAATTTAATTGTTTCTATGTAACCAAATCCAAAAATAATATCAAGAGTTTCATCATTTACAAGGTGATCCCCATCATATCTTTTGGAAACATAGTTTCACATACTCCACATCTTTTACATAGTGTGGAATTAAACATTATATTCATTTAACATTTAATCTATATACTAGAGAAACTCAATAATAGAATTATCTCTTCTTTTTAAGTAGGTTGTAGGGATGAACTTCTTGAATCATATATTCTAGAGTAATCCCTTTGTTCCCTACAAACATTCTTCATATGCCTTTTCTTCTTGTAAATCTATCATATGGATAAAGGCTCAACCAAATTACCACGAATCATCCCTCACTTATCTTTATCTGTATGTGGAATATTACATGAAATATAATACCCCAAACCATCTACACTAGATGCATTTATGTTCAATAATGGGTTTCCTTACCTCAATAATCTCTTACTTTAGTAACCATAATGTCTCATAAATTGAACAATAATGAAAGAAGGATACACACCCACAGTATTCCAATAACATTTTAACCAATGGAATCAATATAGCCTTGTGTTAAATATAATTCATTATCATGATCAACCATTTAATATCATTCCAATATTTTCATGTTGAATAATCTACATATTTGAGAGACTTTATTCATTTTTCCTCCCATACATGATAGAATTTGTGGTAATAAACATTGAATTATTATATACCACTTAGATATTAAGGGCCATATCCGAATCAAATATATTTAACATCACCAATAGTACATTTCTACTGATCATTTCCCATTCATATTTTGACATCACTTCTAGTTTAAATCCATTAAATATAACCTCCATGTCTTTTTGGAATAAATAATCTTCAATATGTAACATTTAGAACCCCAAATATCTCATATCATAATTATTAATCTATAAAATATCCACTTATATCACTATTGTTTTGGAATAAATTAACACCCACTAACATTAAAAAATGTAAAGGGATAAGTGATTTCTTTGCAGAATTCTCCTATAAGACCATGCATAGAATGATGCTCGACCACTAGTTTTGAATGCATGACCAAGGTATGACCAATAGAAACTATAAAACAATGATATAATACCAATTATTATATATAAATCATATAATATGTATGTTATCATCTAGAACCCTCAAATAAGGAACAAATTTTTATAATATCCTATAAAAATGAAACATGATGTTAAAACCAATCGACAAAACTAGGCTCAATAATCTCAATAAAAATGACTTAAACTAAAATAAGAACATGAGGAAGAATAAAATAAATGAAATAAAAAAACACATAGAATAACATAGAATGGGAATTACACTACTCTATGTGAAGAATAATTCAACCATTGGTTTATGAGAGGAAACATTAGAGTGACAATATAAAAAAATATTGGAAATATACTTAAAAATAGAAGTTGAAATATAAATAATTGAAGTATTGTCCAAGGGACCCCAATTTTCAATTTAAATATGATCTCATTATATTATAACAATTGAAATTATATTAGATATTTTGAATCAACCCTCAATCAATCAAGAAAACTACCAATAACCTTCTGATTATACAAACTCAACACATAGTTTCTAATGTACAATGTATGCTTTGGAACTCATCCATCAGCTTCTTCCTCACTTCCTGGAATTTCCAATCATCAGCACTATTTTATAAATTAGGTTCCACTACCATTAAAACATCTAGTTCTATAATTAGAGTTTTGAAACCACTAATTAATGATTTTAATAACTTATTAGAAAAAAATACACCTCTATAATCAAGTCTGAAAATACATTATAAAATAATAAACTAACTAAAAAAATACAACATGATCCTCTAGATTATAAATGAATATATATATATTGGTGAATCCCATGATTATATTTCCTTTCTCTTTCATCATATTACATAACACAATGATAAAACTTCTCTTAAACTAGGTTAATAACATGTAATATCCATGGACCCTTCAAAATGAAATTGATGCACTCCATACTATTTTTATCATGCCTTCATTCATTTTCCCCATATCAAAATATAAATACCACATAACATATTGGTATTAACTTCATATGGATTCAAATATCTAAATTTACCATATATATCCCATATAATCACTGTTGAAACTTTCTCTAACGAGACCTATATGCTACAAAACAATGAACCAAATACGTAACGATTTTTGTGATGCCAACCTTCTCACAATAAATATTCACAATATTATTGGTTACCCATCTTGGTGATGGTAATATTCACACTACTAAAGGTGAATTTAATAATTTATATATATAAGGACATTTTTATTTATGAGATCTTATTACTTTTGGTAAGAAAAAATTCATAGAGAAGTAATTTTTAGTGGATCATATTATTTTTTTATGTTCTCTCTATATGTATTCAGGATTCTAATGGTTTAATTTTCTAACCAATACTTTTGACCAAAATAATAAGGTTCAATACTATTAATATATATCATATATCACAACTGAAGCATTTTGTTACTCACAGAAAATAAATGATAATAATATTCACACATATCCAAATCCATAAATTTCATTTAGTGAATAAATCCAATTTATATAAAGGGTTAGAATCTTATAATACCTAAATCAATGCAAGAATAATTATTATATGATATATTTCCAACTATTATGCTTTTTGAATGAATATAACTCCTCGTGTTAGTTTAGCCTTTCCCAAATCCCCAATATATATACTCTTAATCAATATCAATTCTAAAACAATCTAAACACCAAATTTGATTGAAGCATAATTAATCTTTAATTTTAAACATATAATTATAAATGAATCATTTTCCTTATTGAAGGATTTAAAATATTATTCTATTACCATGCATATAAGTTCCAATATGCAGGTTATTATACTGATTTAAAAAAATACACCGACAAAAAAATTAGTGACATTAAATGAATAATTTAATTAGTAATCCTTAATTATGAATGAATAGTTTTTACTTGATGTAAAAGAATATGAATTATTACGAATTATGATATTTATTTATGATGAGAAATTCCTGATCGCTTCTCATTAATACTAACTGATTATTAATCATTTATTATTATTATTAAATAATTCTATACAATACTTATATGGATTAATTTATTATTAACTTAGGTTAATTGTTTTAAATAATTTATAATTACTACTAACTATGATTAATAATTACTAGTTATAACGATTTAACCCTAATTAAAAAAATATTTGTAATTAATTAACAATTATCACTAATTATTGATAATTAAATGTAATTAATCATAATCATGGTTAATTATTTATTGAGATTATTTTAATAACAGTTATTTTATTTTAACTATTTACAATTAATATTAATTATTACTAAATAAATATTTTTATATATAACTAAACATCATTATTTATAATTATTTATTAATTAGAAAAAACAATTGAAAATTAATTGAAATTACTCTATATGATTTTGAATTAATTAATATTTTATGTTTATTATAGTAAAAAAATATAATCACAACCCATTATGATTATTATTAATAATTAAGATCCGTAATATCTTATTAAACATCACTATTTAAAAAATATATATTAATTCCTCCAAATATTGTTAGTTAATTTTAATTACTTATAATTATGATTAATTAATTGTTTGTTTATCCAAATTATAATTAATTATTACTAATTACAACCATTTTTTTGTTAATTATTAATGATTATCTTTAGTTCTATATAATTTTATAAACTTCTATAAACTGAATGTATTTTTAACTTTTTTTAAGAAACACATTGTGATTATTGCTAGAAAACACTCAAAGTTGGTTATATTTATATGAATAGTTATTAGAAAGCATTATCAGTACATTTTATTATTTGTTGGTTGGTGATTGTTATACAACTGTTAATAACCTCTATGAGAATGTGTTTCTACTATCATTGCTTTTTTTTCATTATTCATTATTTTATTCATGAAATTATATATTTTATTTAAAAATTGATCTGAGTCCCATTAATTATGGAAAGAAATTATATTGTGTTTTGAATGTTTGGATTTCTCCATAATTTTGTTTTCTTGAATGACACACACATATAATTAAATTCATTTTTTACGAAGACTCTATGACTCTCTGGGCAACAAGTTCCACTGCTTTATCCAAGACTCAACAAAACTTGATCATACATACTCTAGAACCATTCCAAAACCACCTTGTCATCTTATTAGTCCACTACAATGATACTCAAACTATTCCTAAATATTCAGTGTATGGTGGAACTAAAAATCGTGACCTACTACCTATTAACATAGGGCATAGTCACACATTCACATCTCAACCCACTGCATAATTAGTGTAGTTAGGGTCAATCGGTCTAATCACAGTACCCCAAAACCCAACACCCATGGTGGCCCAAGACCCAATCTATCACAAACCATTTGAGATTAACCGAACAATCTGTCACCTGAATGGGTCCTTACTTGGTCCAAAAGAAAATTATTGATCCCCATGGGGTGGTGAAAAGCACCCAAGATCATGAAATACCATTGGGAGTGACTTATGCATAGAGAACATGAATGTTGTCTATGAATAAAATGAATATGTCAATATATTAAAAAACATTATAATAGCTTGTGTGTACAATCATCAAGTAAAAAAACTGATAATACATAAAAAATTGAATTACTAAAAAGATCCAAACACGATATCTGTGTGACATGATGTTAGATCTAGTCTCTCACGAAATACTAATGAGAAAACCCTCTCTATTTCTCTTTCCTACATTGGACATAACATAATAAATATAAAAAATGTTTTATGAAGGGTGTGAGAAAAGATACCATTTGGATCCAACCATGTATTTCATAAGTATACTTCAAAAAACAAACAGATTATGTAAAAATATATAAAAAAGGAAAGATATTCATTTTACACAATTTATGGTATAAACACCATTTTGGTAGAAATAGAAAGCATAATAATAAATACACATCAAATTAATTTTAGTAAACACAAAAATAAAGTATTTAATGAATAAATAATTAAAAAAGGCTTGTATATTCAATCAATAGAAGTTCAATAAGGATCCCCTTTACTTCATATAATTACTATTCCACGAGGTGTGCACATTAAACATAAAAAATTGGTCTATCATGGGTAATACATCACTCATGGAAGTAACTATTTATCACAAATTGTGCCCCTACTATACATATTAACCTTAAAGAAAAAGTGTAGAGGGATATTTTTTAACCATTAGAATTGATATATGCTTCCCCATCACACTTCTTTAGGTTTATACAAACAATTTCATTCATGGAAATTTCATTATTAAAATATAATATTCTGTTATGGTGATTTGGTTTTTTGGAAACTAACTCATTTCCATGAATTTGTTTTTGTAAAATATGTGGGTTTTTTGAAATTTATTTTTTATAATATCGATGGATATGAATGTTTGTTAATGGTAGTAAGTTGTAAATAATTCAATATAAATTCAGATGATGTTTTTCTGAGATTATTTTTCTCAAAATCATGAAAATACAAGGTTTCATGCTTTTGATAAAAGGATGTTGATGTGTTATGGAAGTACTGTATCAGACATAGTGACATCAGATCGAAAATTTACAATAATGTTGGATGTGTAAATTAATTTAGATAAGTATAATTTTTCTGATTAGAATATTTATCAGATGAACTATCAGATGAAACATTTGTTATAGTATCTATGTTATTGTAACTCATTATTTGACATAGAATGAGATTTTTCATCCCTGAAACTTTCCATCAGATTGATTAGAAGAGGGGAATTAGATACATAATATCATTCATAGTTTTCTTATAGACAATATCATACATGAGATAGTTACTGAGTTTATATGGAGGTATTTTTTGAACCAAGGACTTAGTTATAGATTATTAGATAAAGGATCTTTCAAAAATATAAATGTGTTTGGTTGTTGAGATCATGTAGTTTTGATAAATATGAATGATTTAGAAGATTCATCTGATGATATATTGATTATAATTCAATTAATAAGTTGTTGATTCAGATTCATCAGATGTAAAATTGATGCCAATCCATTGGATGAGATTTTGAAACTGAACCATTAGAAAAAAATTTAAGAATATCTGAATTTGTTGCTTGATTTTAAAAAACATTGATGAAATGAAGTGACATGATAAATTTTTTCTGAATTCTTGATCAGATAAAAATTGGGAGATCATGTTTATAATTAATATTTGATCTACTGATAATGAAATTCCATTTCAATAGATGTTTCTACAAGAAGGAGATGGATCATAAAATTGAATTCATTAGAAGTTTCAACAGTGTAGTAAAAAAATTCATATAGCTTAGATAAAAAATATAAATTTCATAATTGTTTGTTTTGATAGTTTTTTTTCGATCTTTAGTGTGTCGAAAGAATTTAATAGAGGATGAATCACTTAAATGTTTTGAAGTTTTAATGATCTAGTTAAATAATGTTAATCAGGGAAAAAATTGTTTACAAAGTGTGATATAAGAGGAATGGTGTTTTCACTATATCCTTATTGGTCTAGTTGAGCAAGTTTAAAGATGGTTATATGGTCAAAAAATATGATTTTTCCAGAAACCCAATTATATACTTCCATTTTGTTAGAATCTTTTTAATGTTCTAAATTTTGATGATGTTGTGTTTCATTATTCCTAGTGGTTTTGTGTCTTGTTTATTTTAAGGAAATTTGATATTAGTTTACATGATTTAAGATGATTCTTGTTTACACTATAATTATATAGAATATCCCGGAATAGATAGAATGAAATTAAAATAAACTTGAAAATTGGATTTATTATTTTTGATTTAGCTGAAAAAAAATTATTGAAGAATAAATTGAATGAAATTAAAATGAAAATGAAAATTGGGGTTATTATATTTGATTTATGTAGAATTTTATTATTCATTACCTGTCTTTTATTAATGAATCTATATATATATGTGCATAATACATTTTAACATGCCACTATTTAGATAACAAAAAGTATCAAACTCCCTAATATTTTGTGTTAAAGGTGATTTTTCTCAACCACTTTTATTTCCATGTTGAAGAATGTTTTTTAGATAGTGTGTTCAAATATGAAGAATAATTATAGGTATGTTCATACAATATGATAGAGAGAACCATACTAAGAAAATTGTTATGATTTGTTTATCACGAGTTTGAGAAGCACAATTTTGTTAAACAGGTAGAATGAAATGTTTTGTAATAAAAAAAGGTTGATCAAAGGTTCATCAAACAAGGGATGTCATACTAAGTTCATCCAGAAGAGTTCATCAAGTTTGAGAACGTCAGATAGTGTTATCGAACATACACTTATGGTGAAAAAATGTTAAGACCTATTTATTTTTTGTTGTAGCTAATTTTTTTTATGATTTTTCAAAACTATTTATACTTATTATAATCATTACTATTAAGATATATATGGTGTTCAATAGGTGTGCAAACAATTTATATTGACATCATCATAATAGTGGATTTCTATAGACCCATAGAAGTCCCCATGATAATGTTTTTTGAGCTAATACTGTGGTAAATCCTTGTAAATCATGTTTTTTTGTTTAATTTTATATTTATTGAAGAATTTCAATTTATAAAAGTATATAAAAATATTATATAACATGTTATTTGTATTATGATTTTTCGAGTTGAAATTTATAAAAATGTATTCATTTATTCTACCCCCACCTTAGTGATTCAATGATCCTCATGATATCCATGTGGTGTTAGAGCTAGGTTCCCCTGTTAAATAATTACCATATATAATATAATTTATATCAATAATAGGGGAATTAATATATTTGATGGAACTAATTATTTATCCTAGAAAAGTTGATTGATTCCCAATCTTCTATCACTTATCCTGGAAGTTGTTTGAGCTGTTGTAATTGGGTTTTCACTAATTGGGAATAATTACCCTGTGATTTTTTTATAATAGAAACACTAATGTTGATGGAAAAACTATAAATTATATTAATATGTCTCAAAAAGAATTTATAAGAAGGTGATGAGTGTCAAAATAAAAAATATTATAAGGGAAAATCATGAATGTATTTTCAAAGTAAATAATAATGTAAAGGATGAAAATATATTAATATGGTATAGGTAATTTTACGAGACATGTAATAGAGTTGAAGAAACTATTTATGATTAAATTATGATAGTAAATGTAATTTTTTGAAATATTATAGGTTTTTTAGATGGATTTTATGCTTCAAAAATTATTAAAAAACTTATCATATACTTTATGGATAGGTTTGACTCTAAAATCACTACTTTAGATAACAAAGAATATATATATATATCATGGTGTATTGTATAAAACTATTACTACTTATGAAATAACAAAAGATCCTATATTAAAATATATTATTAATGATGAAATGGATTTTGAAGCTATGAGAGAGATACAAAATCATTAAACTGACTATGTTGATCATTAGGATTATGAATATTAGAAAGATAACTAGTTGAATGATAAAATTATGCCTCATATCTCCGAGAACTATTGATTAAGAAGAGGACCTTAATTTGGAAAAATCCCTCAAAAATGTTTTGATTATGGTATATTGAGCCATTTATCTATGAATTACCCCTAAAATAAAATCATTGATGTTGTATATCATTTTGAAGTAGAACCATGGTGGAACAATTCTCCTAAAACATCCAATAATCAAAGTAAGTACACTTGTGGAATGAAGAATTTTTCTAGAAATAATAGAAGCATGCTGAGTCAAAAATTAAAATTTAATTTAGGTGATATTTATGCACAAAAAGATTAATTTCAATAAATAATCATAACCATAATTGAAAATATTTTGAAAAATGAAGAATCATAAAATAGTGATGAAGATGGAGGTAAATAATCATATAGAGAGAATCAAAAGAGATAAAAACTTGTTGCTTGTCCCGATAAAAATACAACTCTCATGAAATAAATCATAATGATAGATATTTCTATGGAAAAATTTATTATAGGAAGAAAATATACTAAAAATAAGGAATAATAAAACATCCCAGGGATCTTACGCTACAAACTATGTGTTGATTAACATAGAGAGATAGTTGATGAATTTATTAATAAGTTGGAAACATAGAAAGACAAAGATAAAAAAACTAAATGAAAATACTTGTGGATGAATACACCATAATACTGATGAATGAAAATTTCATCAAGGCTTTCTATGTAAAATATGAATCACTAAAAGAATTAGATAATTTTCATTCCAAGAATACGGTGAACTCTCCAACTTAAAAAATAACGCTTTATCTATTTTTTATATATTTATAGGTGTTAGGAAATTTATTGAGAAATATTATGTTTATAAGGGATTTGAAAAATCTATCACATTAATAAATGTTGAAAATTTCCCAAATAAGAAGGTTTCCACATGACCAGAGCATACGAATGATTAAAAATGTTATGAAAATTGACAATATTATTATAAAGAAATATCATTATCCTAAAAAATACAACGATATAAGTGATTCTATTAGTCTTGTGGAATTAATGGACACACAGTTCACAATTGTTGGAATAATTTATCACTTCATGGAAGAAGGTATGAACAAAGGGGATGAAATGGTGGAAACATAATGGGTAACATTGTAAAAACATAGAAAGTTAGATGAGATAAATCTCAAGATGTTAGAAAATTACAGTATAAAAAAATTCAATTTCTGAAACAATTATATTGAATATGTTACTACATTGGGTACCTTTTAGAAAAAATTATGAAAAAAATTATAGGGAATTTTTTTATTTTAGAAAAGAAAAGGTAACTTGAAATAAGAGAGTGGAGAAAATATAATTTTTTTCAAACTTCCTTAACATAAACAAAAAAGGAAAAGAAAATTGTTGTATAATTCTATTTATTATTCACACATCATGATAGAATTAAATTTCTTGAAATATGTTGAAAATCATGATAGAGTAGAAGTAACTTTCAAGAATGATACCTCCATTAAATTCAGAGGAATTGGAAGAACTAAAAGTGAATATTTTTTTAAATACATGCTTGTTCTATTTATTGATAGACTTAAACCTAAGAAAATTATTGTGATTCAAATTGTTGATGATGGAAAATGAGTGATATTTAGAAAATATTCTCTTATCATTAGAAGTATGGAGGATGATAAAGTTGTAACCAATGGAGAAAGATCAGGTATAGTTCTCTTTCGGGTATGAGAAATTTAAAACTCTTATTAATTGAGTGATGAAGTTGAAAAAAAGTGTTTTACTAAATAAAAGGGTATCTTAGTCTGAAAAGTATGAACATAAATTCAAAAGTTTATGCTAATGGAAACTTACAGGCATTGAAAATATTGTTAAACTATATTTTTAAGACTATTAAAAAAATATAGTTTTTAAAATCATTATGAAAGTTAAAATTTAATTTACTTGACCACATGAAAATATTTACCCTAATTTTATTTTGGCGGAAGAGACAAATAAAAAATGGATATTTTTAATCTATTAATAATATTGATGATTTCACTTAGATGACCATAATTATGTTTATGAAGCATAACTCAAAGGTAGTTGAAATGTTCAGTGTTTTCATAAGGTAATTTTGGAGAGAAATGAGTGTTCATATAATGATGTTGAGTACTGAAAATGGAATGAACCACACATGAAATGAATTAGAATCATATTTTACAAAAATGTAAATAAACATCAGTACAATGTTTCATACACCCCTCAAACAAATGTACTTGTTGAAAGGAAAAATAGATGTTTTGTGGATTTGGGTAGATTAATGTTAAAAAAATATAATATTTCTTTAATTTTATATAGAGGAGACAATATCATTCTTTAACATGTGAAAAACAATTTTTTTAAAATTTTGGAATCAAACAATACTAATTTTGAAAAGTTATATAATAAATAAATTTTTTTTTAAATATTTCAATGATTCTAAAAGTCCACACTAATCCACAAACATAAATCCAGTTCTTGAGATATTTGATGAAAAAGCCGAGGAAGTATCTTTCATGTAATATTCAACCAAGAGAAAAAGTTACTATTTTTTGGAAAAAAATTTAAAAATGTTTTTGGAATCCTATTATGAGAATGTTATTGAAAATAAAAATTCATTAACAATGTATATTGAAGGGTTTGAATAAGAAAAACTGAACATTTCCAATGATAATGAATGCAATCAAAAATAGATATATCAAGACTCAAAATAATTATATGATGAAGAATGGAATACAGATATATTTTTAAATTTTACACCATACTTAAATTGGTTAAAATTGAAAATAATTTTGGAGGTAATAAAGCTTCAATTTTGACAAGAAAAAGGCTAACATTAAAAAATTAGACATTAATTATTTCCCAAATGGAACTAGAATAATTATTTAAACAAATAAAATAAAAATAATTTCTCAATACAATTAATGGAGAGTTAGATCAAGTTGAAAAAACGAAATGTGAGAACATGATCCCTAAATAGTGGATAAAATTATTATTGGTACAATATGGGTGTATATAAACCAGTTAATGAATATGCATAATTTTTAATAATTATAGAATTTTTTTAAAAATAAATGCACAAGAGAAAGGTATAGATTTGGATGAAACCTTTCCCTATATTTCAGAAATAGAAACTAATATAATTTTTCTTGTTGTGGAATCTCATACCATTTATAATTTTTACCATTTGGATGTAATTTATTCTTTTCTAAATGGTGGGATTGATGATGATGTGGAAATTGAATAACCTTGTTGTTCAGTACATGATGAATGTGGAAGTAAGGTTTGTATACTGATGAAATACTTATATGTGTTGAATCTAACCACTTGTGTTTGAAATAAAAACATTAATAGTTGTTTGAGAAAGATGAATTTTTCTAATGGAAAGGTGGATGAAAACATATATGTGATATAAGTTAACTCCATAATCATCATTGTAATTTCTTATGTAGATGATATACTTTTTTCTAGATATGAAGAAACATTTTCTAATAAATTTTCTAAGGAAATGAAGAAATATTTGGAGATATTATTCTTGGGAGAATGTTGTTTGAGTTAGAATAGTAAGAAACATTGTCCAGTAACATTGATCACAATTGAAAAAGAATATATTCTCAATACACTTGCATGTACAAAAAATATTGTTGATGAAAGTGTAGTCAGACTATTCCAGTTATGAATTTTATATAACGTTGATGATACTTTGTGATAATCATAGTTTAATTAATCATTCTAAAAATATTAGACAACATTCAATATCAAATCACATTATGGTATTAATTTTCATTTCATTAAAGAAAAAGTTACTAGTGGGGATGAATTACTAGAATATATTTTAACAAAATGTAAAATTTTTTTGGTCTCACAAAATCTATAAAATGGGAGAGATTTTATGAATTCAGGATGAATATTATTGTTCATCCCCTAAAAATAAATAATTAAATACCTTATGGGAACCCATCACCTTTCATTTTATCATGTTGACAATGGGGGAGAATTTTTATAACATTATCCTATAATAGATAATTTTCATAATTAAATGATTATGGAGATGTGGTTATCATAAAAATGGAGAGAGAAAGAAAAGTGAGAGAATAATAAATGACAGTAAGATTATATCGTAACATGGATGCATATATTCTCCTTATAAAGAGATTTAATTCATCTAAAAACAATATTTTTTCTAGAAGTGTGCTGTTAGGATAGTCACTATTGAGAAAGGTTGTGTTTTTTCAATAGTTAAAAATACAATTTTTGTATTGTTTGAGTGTAGAAAAATGATGAGTTGAAAAAGTTATTTAACTAGGGTTTTCAAAAAATCTAAATGGGGATATTGAATATTCTATGTGATGTTTTTTTATGTTGAATTCAAACTATTCTTCAAGAATGTTTTTTCAAAATAGGTGACTATTCTTAAATGTGTATGTTTTAAAATTCTTAGAGAATTAAATGTTTTTATGTTTTTATGTTTTGAATTTGAATATATTTCCAACTCAATTTTGAAAATTATATTATAATCATAAATATATCCAAATCATGAATGTATCTCAATTCATGAATTTGATAAAAGATGGGGAGTTAAAGTGTTCCAGATGCAGCGTATCCTAAATAGTGTAACTGGATGGAATAGTTACAGGAATTATGGAAGTGTAAATTTTTTTAAATTAAATTTTATATAATTGGACGATCGATTATATTAAGCATATACTATAATGACTGAGTTTTTATAATTCATGATTTGAAAAAGATGGAGATGATGTTTTGATGACTCTTTTCATTAGACAGATCAAATGAGATGCATCATACATTGATAATTAACCTTAGTTAATATAAAAAACTCATAATAAATGAAATAGTTCCTTATTTTAGGTAATGATATGTATTGATCTCAAGCATCAGACATAGAACATTGGAAAAATAATTTTTCAAAAATATGGATGTGTTGTTGCTACTGAGATCTTGTCATTTTGGAAAAAGTGAAATAATTATTAGAATCAACAGATGTGTTTTGTATTCCAATTTGTAAGATGATATGTTTATGAAAATCCATCAGATGATCTATTGATGTTTGGTTAATTGGACGAACTTTTGACACTAATTCATCATATAGAGAATTTTCATGAATTTCTGATGTTGTTGTTTCTATGTTTCTGTGGTTCTGAAAAATGAAGAATAAATGTGGTAACTAATGAAATAAGATCTAAATTCTAGAGGAAAGAAAAAAGGGTAGATAAGGTTTTAGTGACACATTTTTCACTAGAAAAAAAATCATCTCTGTTAAAGTTTCTACAATATAGATATAGAGTAGTCAACTGAGTCTTTAGAAGATAGAATAATATAGTCTACCATTTTTAGAAATCATGGAGAAATGTACTGAGAAATGTTTTTATTATTTTTTTAGAGATTATTTTATCTAAATTTTTTCAAGGGACTCTAATAGGGGAACAATCATTTCGAAGTTTTTATGTTGTATAGATCTAGATAAAAATGTCACCAGACTAAAATTTATTTGCAAAGTGTGAGTTGAGAAAAATGAAGATTTAACTATAACCATATTGGTTTGGTTGAGTGACTTTCAACTAGGTCAATAGGATTAGAAATATGATGTGTTTTCTAGAAAATAAAATATTGAAAGAAATTTTCTAAGAAACTTTGTAAATTTATAAATTTGGATGATGCTTTTTTATGTCAAGTGGTTTAGTATGATGGTTAATGTAAGGAAATTATGGAATATTTCATAATATTTTAGATGACTATAGTTTACTCTAAAATACATGGGAATAATCAAGAATGTATTGAATTAAATTTAAATAAACATGAAATACGTTGTTATAAAATTTGATTATGTTGGTAAAATAAATTGGTTTCCCACCATTAAATTTATTGGAGCATCTATAAATAAAGATTCAAAGTAAATTTGTACATGCCACTCTTCAGAGATACAAAAGGATAAAATGATAAAGTATTTTCTATTAGAGGTTATTTTTCTCATCCAAATCTATTTGTATGTTGATGAACGTTTTCCGGATAGAGTTTTTGATTATATGATCAAATATATGTAAATTTAGTTTACTAGACCGAGAGAGTCGGACTTAGTGGATCAGTATGGGTTTTTTTATTAGAATTTTATGTTCCAAAGATTTATTATATAGGAAGTTTGGATTTTTTTTGAATAGGAATAGGTTGAAGAATAGTGCATCAGATTGGGGATAACTAATAGAGTTCATCAGATGGAGGCCATCAAACAAAGGAAAATCAGACAGAGTTTTTGAACATTTATTTAGGGAGAAGAAAGTTTCAATGTTTTTAACTTTTTATTGTGGCTCAAATTGTGTATGATTTTTTTAAATGAAATATGTTAATATAATATTTCCTATTAGGATATAGAATTTTTCTAATTGGAATTGGAATAATTTTTAATCACTTCGTCATTATAGTGATTTTCATTATACCCATGGAAGTATATATCGAAAGGATATTTGCTCTCACATATAGGCCAAACCTTGTAAATATTATGTTCCTTATTTATGTTTTAATTTCTAAATGAATTATAATTAAATAAAATATTATAATGAAAAAACTCTAACATGTTTTAGGGGATATGTTTCTTTAGGTTCTAGTTTTTCAAAAGAAAATCATCGATTTAGACCCCCTTCTCTAGGATTCAATGACTCTTAGGAACATCTGAAAACACAAAAAACATGATTTAAAACCTTTTATATTGAAGAAATAATGGATATATTACATTTTTTTAAACCATATTCAAAACAACAATTTTCAATCAGAACCATATTTATGTGTTTTATTAATCATTAGAAACCAATTTAAAAGTGAAAGTAATCAAGGTCCATAATATAAAGCCGGATTTTATAGCCAAATACTTTGAAACACATGGAATAACCACACCAATGGGAATAATATAAACCAAATGAGTGGAGGGACTTACGAATTTATAATAGATCCCAAAACATGAATCCTTAAAAATAAATATCAGAATTTACCTGATCTAGAACAAATAATTCTAAAGAGAACACTTACCACCCCAATTCCTGATCAACACTCTGCGAGGATACAAGATCCATCCATCCTCCCTCAATACCACCACAATACTAAATTATATAAAGAGTAAGAACCCATATCAATAATTAAAACTATATATGAATCTATAATATTGACAGAAAAATGTGTAATTAGAAGAGGAAGGAGATCCAATACAAGAACAAAGATTAAATAACCAAGAGAGGTACACATATTCTATCAATGATTCTATACACCAAATGAATTGAGTTGAGATAGAAATAGAAACTAAAAAGAGTCTATAAATTTAATTGGATGATTTAGTTTCAAAAGGTATTTGTTTATAACAAAAACAGGTGTCTCAGGTAGCAGATATACTTAATTATGCCTAACATTGAAGACCCAAAACACTACTACGGGCAAGACTGCGAAGGCCATCAATTGACTGGTGGACACTATAGATATACAGACCCTATGTGATGGACCGTGGTGTAGGATGAATTAATACACCACTATAAACCCCATCTAATGGAAGGTGTGATTTTTATTGGTAATACCCTTTTCCAAACTACCCCTAGTTGACCAATGGACTTTACCAGCTAGTGAATGGACTACCACTAACCCTTCCAACTATATTTCATCATCAAATCCTATGAAAACAAACCGAGAAGCAATAGAACAATAAAATAATAATGAATACATCTCCCATGATCCCTATTACCAACTATAACCATCAGAGCGAGGAATAATCTAAAGATATAATGAAGCAATGATAAATAATATCATGAAATTTTTATTAGAAAAAATAATCTATGGGATATTTCAATAATCTCTAGGATATTTCATTATACCACTAGAAATCTCTCCTGAATATGGATTACCTTCCAAGAGTTAGGGCCCCTACTCCCTCATTAATGACTCCAACACCCAGGTTTCATGAGAATAAGAACCATGATACCACAACAAAAAACCCATAGGTATATAATTCCAACATAGAAACTTCATCTGGGAACTAACGAACTAAAGAGGTTTCTCAATCATAAGAATTTCAATCCATATATCGAGGTATTGACAATAAATTACATTATAAAGGTTTGGTTGATGCACTTGGATTTGTGAAACATAGATAACATCATGATTTAAACACAACTGAGTTTTTTAATACCAACTGGTAATCCACCTTTCCTCATTGTTCCATGATAAAAATGGCCCCACAAACCTGATACCATGCATTAAATTCTTTTTGATCCATTGGTTACCCAACCAAGGAGAGACATTAAAGAACACCTGATCACCAACTAAAAAAACTAAGGGGAAATGATTTCAGTCTACATATCACTTATACCAGTTCTGAGGCACTAAAAAATATTATCAAACCAACTAGATCTTCATTATTATCTCCTGAACTAAGCTGTCTCTAACCAAGGAAACTTCACCTACATTTGACCCACAAAGTGGATAAGTATAAGGATAGACATAAAAAAGCCTTCACTGTTTCCATTTTTACAGATGACTGGTATCTGTTATTAGAAAAAAAATTCATCAAGCCTCATATGTCTATCCAAAACACCAATAATGTCGAAGACACATTCATAGGAAATATGTTACTAAAAATAATTTTTCTATTCTATATTCCCATACATATGAGAATGATTTGATTTTCACAATATGATCAAAGAACCCATTGTCTTAGGGAGACCATTCCAAAACCATGTATTAAAATTAGTGACCATATTATAGGTAATGGTCATATAAACTCCATCCATCTTTATAATATTATACACATAAAACATTATAACATATTCTACATCAGCGGTGTCACATATTAACATTAATTGAGTAGATTTAGTCAACTTATTGAGGACCACCCTTATGGAATTCTCACCTCATGGAGTTTGGTGTAACCCCAAAATGAAATACATCTAAATTCAATTCCTCTTAAAAAAATTCATGATAAGTGGTTTATGTATCCTACAAGGATTAAAATTAACAACCTTAATATTTTATAATGTTTAAAAATTATATACAATTTTAGTTACGTATCATTTCATACTAGGATATAAATAATGATTTTTCATGTGATATAACATATTTTTTGGTTCCATAGTGGATAAACCACAAAGGAAAATGACTATCTTTAAGAATAGATTTCCATGTAGATGAATTGAAAATAGACTGTCTTATGTATCAAATGATACCTTCTATGGAATGAGACCAACTACTAAGGGTCCCCACTATATATAAAGAGTTCTTAATACTCTAAAACTCATTATACATCCATTTATCAAGATGATTCATCTGAAAGTGAGATAATTTCACATGAAAATTTTCTATAGCATTACTAAATTACTCTTTCATAACCCTAATGTGAATCTAATAAAAAAATCTCATCAAGATACATTCATCCTTCTATTTCTTCGGACAATAAATAGGAAAAATTCTAATTATATCATCAACCACCATATTACATTTCCTTTGCATATAGGAAATGACAATGTAAAATTATTTCATGAAATTGATCAAATATCTCTATCAAAGGATTAATTATTTTTGAGAAAATGTGTAACCCAATATTTTATGGTAAAAGTATATGATGAAATTTTATCCAAAAACAGAATGACACATTTTTTTAAGGAATTCACCATGGTTGAAATATCCAAATAAATTATGGGATAATTATTCTGGTAAGGCCAATGATGATGAAAACCATAAGTCACTAGGTGATATGAAGGAATATGGAAAAATCCCAAACCAAAACCAAATGTGTCAATGTAAACAAGGTAGCCCTATCCATCCTTTGGTAATGTAAAAAATTGATACTAAGTTCAAATTTTTGTTCTTATTGTCAATGGATTCCTAAAAATTAAAATACCATAATAACTTTACACTTTTTTAGGTGATAGTGGTCCGGGAGATGACATCTTCATGTAGTTATTAACAAATCATAGATAATATCCTACCAAGATGAAGATGCTATATATCTCAATAATATTCTATAGTTTCTACCATTTTATTAAATCCATCGTATTTTTAGGCCAAATGAGATTCCACATTTATATATTACATTTACCTAGAATTTGACATCATGGATATTGAATTCTCACTTTCATAATATAGTATAATGTTGGTGATCCATCAGAATTCAAAATTCTTATATCAATTGAAAAATATGATATTGTTTAGTCTTAGAATAGACAAAGAATTCATCAAAAATAACTCAAAAGTGGCATAATATACATCAATGATTTAGTTTTTCAACTTGATAAAGATAGTAGGAGAATTGGGTGATCCAATAGAAATGACATGGAACTCAAAATGGTTATACATTCCTTTGAAGGTATTGTAAAGAATATTTGACTCTTTGATTCTATGTTGATGGAAGCCATTTTGAATATTAGTTTTATCAAACCAACTTTCCCCTTTCAACTAGATGAACAAAAATTCACTTTTTGAGAATATATATGTGTTATTGATCATTTCTTGACCGATCTTCTTATAATTGACACATAGGTGAAGAGTCCCGTCGAAATTTTTGAAAAAAAGAATAGGGTCTGTCTAATGTGAAAAAGTATTATATAAAATGAAATTGCCCCTCAAATCATCCAATTGAGTTTCCAAATCCTTTGACTCAACTATATCCATGCAGTATTATAAAATCAATATCAGTTGAGTTTAGGGCAACAAGTCAAAAATAAATCCACCACTTTCTCAGAAGAAAAACTAGATAAGTTGTCCAAAAACACTTATGTAATTTCATTGATTATTCTTGGATGGATATAATTACTAAATTACTTTTTGGGCACTACTATAGAAAAAACATAAAACCTTACTAATCCCTTGAAAATATTTCCCCACCTAGATGCACCTTGGATCCCATTCTATCTGAAACAAAAGAGGAATCAAATCAGAAGTGGTGATGAAAAACCATAGATGATAAAATTAAATATGACTTTATTGGGTGATAAATCAATATATATAGATAGTCACATTAACTTGATCATGGTCAGGAACAATGAAATGTCATACCAACACTACATCACATATATGGATAGAGCATGATTCCCAATGAAGCCTCTACTCACTCTTCATTCCTATAAGAATTTCCATTTATATAACAAATGGAATGAGTTCCGTTGGATATTTATAAATATTATACACAAGATTTCAAAAATTCATGTAAGAGGATCCACTATAAAATAGTGATGTAACTAAGGTAGAAGAAATTGAAATGGCACCTCTCACGTCCCCAAGACCCACATCAACTTCTTCTATGGACTTCGTAACTATGTGAAACTACATGATTTAGAGGAATATGGATAAAACCATATATTCCATGAAGAATAACACTTCACAATATATCCACTAGGTTTTTATGAGGTTATACTAGAGTGAGTAATATATATATATATATATATATATATATATTTCTGAATAAAATTCTATATGTTGATACGACGCCCCCATGAGTTGCAAATCATTGGAGGCATGGGGAAAACTCATTGATGGTATCCCATGTGGCCCCAATTAAAACATATAAAGATATTTTAAACTGATGATGGGGAAGTAAAAAACCCTTTTAAATGACAACCATTTTTCTGAAAAAAAACATTCCACTTACTTTTACCCTTAAAATGGATTTTGGAGTTGCCACAAGAGGAAAGAGAAACTCTTGTCCATCGTGTCTTACCTACCAAGTGTATCTATACCATCAATTCCCTATCCACCA
The DNA here is from genome assembly GCA_963277665.1 of Viscum album. Taxonomy (NCBI): domain Eukaryota; kingdom Viridiplantae; phylum Streptophyta; class Magnoliopsida; order Santalales; family Viscaceae; genus Viscum; species Viscum album. The sequence goes on from OY728121.1 coordinate 1,127,635,254, forward strand.
CATAATATCATATGGTTAACATCATTATAAATAACTGATACTAGATATCAGGTGGAATATCCTTTTTAAATCATTAACTAATCATATTCTCATTAGACACCAACTCATAATAAAACATGGAGAGCTGTGAAAAATGATTAACATACTCCACCAAAAAATGATAACCTTTATCAATATTAAGAAATTCCATTTATTTTTTATGTTCATACATTATAGGTATAAATTCTTGGTGAATATGGACTTGGATTCCTTCTACTCCCAGAACTGAAGCATCTTAACTAGGAAAACAGAGTCCCGTGATATTCTACTCAAACCATATGTCTTAAAGATGGAGAATGTTACATTTATCGAGTCAGGAGTCTCCATAAATTTGAGAATACACTTAATATTTACCAACCAATCCATCACCTCTCAAGGGTCATTCATTCCTTGGATGTATGATAGATTCGGGAAAATAAATTCCTTAGTTTTTCTCTTTTCATAATTCCTTTGAGGTTTTTACACGCTAACATGAACAAGGGTAGGTTCCACACCTTATTCAATATCTCAAACCATGTGCACCACCAATTTGAACATTTTATGATCCACTAGTGGGTTTCCCTATCAAGGTTCCATAAAAAACTCTTTGGATAAATCATTGGAAGACTTTTGGGATTCATGATAGTGTACATCAACATACAGAGATGGAATGTAATATAATACAAAAGAATCAATTTATAATTACAATATCATAAAAAAGATAGAAATACCTAGAAAGTAGTAAAATAAATAATGGTATTAAAATTTTACAAATACCGAAAGACACATATACCCACAACCCATAAGAACTCAACGCTTTTGAAGATATGAGAAGAAAGATAACTCACAAAAAGGATACTCTTTATGATCCCACATTACTATTTATCGTCTACTAATAAATTCCATATATTCATATAATAATTATAAATAAATTCCATAAATTTCATACAAATTTTTCATCAACCATACTGGATAACATAGATAATCAATAAATTGACTATGTCCTGACATGGCCTAAAGTGTAATCCCAATCCAAATGGGATGGAAGAAAGTGCATGGTAATCAAGAACTAATTTTTGGAATGATTTATAAATAATGAACTAGAAAAACATTGGTGAATAAATAGAATACATTGATATTAATAAAACCATACAACAGTAAATAAGTACAATTATCGAGAAAGAAAAGTTTTAGTAGATCAAAAACAACTTATGTAATGTAAAGATATAAAATGAACTCCATGTGTCATTAAATAATTTGTAGACTTTGAAGCGAAAAAAACTAATAAACATGTTTCAACCAAATTAAAAATTTCACATACCAACATCTAATATAAAAATAATTATATACCCCCAATGGTCCCTTAACATCTAACTCTTTTGATATGCTCACTAGAAATTGTGAAAAAGTTGGATCAAAGAATGATGATCCATCTGCCTTTACTCCCATTGCTATGGAGGGTGATGAAGGTGGTGGGTGGACACAAGCACAGACTGGGGAGAGTGGTGGGAATCCTCGTTTCAAGGGTGGGAGATTTCCCTATCACAGCATGAGTACCCACTTAAGAACCAGGTGAACTCTTTTTCTATTTTCTGATGTTCTTTTATAGTTCTGTTTTGTAGCCTCTACATTTTACATTTATTTTTTCTATTTAAATAAAGAGGCCAACGCCTCATCCTTTTTAAAAAAATATACACCCAATGGTGTATGTAGTTTGTGTTGAAAAGAGAATAGTAGTATCCCACCAAATAATTATAATATAATCCAATTTTGATCAAATAAATAAAATAAAGGCATGTAATATTGTTTTACACAAATCTTTAAATAAAAAAACTTTATCACGAAACAATAATGAATGATATGAAATATTATTATAAGGAATTTCCGTACACATGATAATAAATCATTTCAAAGATAAACAGTTGATAGAACAATCCCATATATGGATGTTGTCTTAGGTAAATGTGGATTCTATTTGCTTCATAGTAATTAGTAGGACAAATAGTATGAAGATTACCCAGAACGAATAGGTCCATGGGTAAGACGAAACTCATGGGAGTGACTGTATTACACAAAATAAGAAACCAAGTTCATATATTACACTATGAGAACAAGTGAATGGGAAAAGAGTTCATCCCAAATGATGGCACCCTACCTCATCATCAATCACTTTTAGGTATATCACTACAATTTAATTCAAGTTCATATCATCTTTTAAACCTTAGAAAACAATATTTAAACCTTATTATATAGAAAACCCAATTAGATATTCCATTTTAAAAAGTATATTCAAAACCACCAATTTCTATGAAAATCATTTTCATTCCTTTAATAAAAATTTAAAAATCAGTTTAGAAGAGTAAGAAATCATGTTCTACAAAAAAATTCTGAGATATAAAATCAATTTCCTCAAAACACTTGGATTAACCATGAATATAGATATATTATATGGTAAGTTGAATCTAGGGCCTTGGGAATCAAGAAGATAACCTATAATATAAACCATAAATCATAAATCATCGTATTAACTTGACCAAGAACAATGAAGAACAAGGAGAAAACATATGAACCCAATGGTTGATTAACACACTGTGAGGAGTCTAGATCCTACCAATATCCCCCAGTTCCATAAAAATTATAAAATAAATAAAGATTAGAAACCAAAATCAATAGTTCCCAATATTGAAAAAAATAAACTAATAAGAGAAACATAGGTAATTGGATGAAGAAGGATATACAAACCACGAAAAAAGATCAACCCACCAGGAGAGGTACATAGGTTTGATCATCACATAGATCAACCAAGGGAATTGAGTTGAGAGACAAAATAATTCTTTAAGAGAGTCTCTATGTCAAATGGGGTGAATCAACATGTTAAAGTGACAATAACTGTAGCTAATCCTTTGACTATGATATTCCCATAGTGTCCTTGTAAATTATATTATATCTTGTATGTTTTTTGATTTCATGAGATAACATTCCCATGTTCAGTAAGGTGAATGAAACCTAGGGGAATTTGAGAGGGTTTTTTACCCAACATCCTGGTGGTGAGGATTGACGATTGTCTACCCCTTTTGGACCTACACTCTTCTATTGGTAGTACTATGCACAATTATTTATGGTTGTTAGTTTTCACCATATAATTTTTTAGAGAGTTATAATGAATTATATATATTTCAAAAATTTGTTTTTATAGATATAGTTTCCAAAGATTATAATATGTGTAGCGTGAATAGGTTGTGATGGCTTGAGGAACCATACTTGGTGTATGAGTTGTGATCGATTGAGGTATAATGGAAAATGTGTGATAAAAATCATACGGGATGTAGTGGTTTTAAGAAAATACTTGGTTACTATATGGTTATGTGATATGGGATGATAAGATAATATTATTCATAAGATGCATGTTATAATAAGTATCCTTCGTGTTTATGGTCTTTGTTACATTTTGGAAATATATATGTTAGAATGTATGGTGTTTGGTGGAATGGAAAAATTGTGCAGAAGTGGTTGTAGGGTACGCTTGTCAGTTCATTACTATAATATAGGATCTATTGTGTATGATACTTTGTGATAGATATCCATGGTGGGGCTGGGGCCATAGTTTACCTATTTAGGTGACAAGTTAGTTTAACTTTTATCTCACTAGGTTTTGGTATTATTTCTTTATCTCTTGAAAGAGAGGCTTTAGTGTAAATCCTATTGAAAATATTATTATTATCAGCCCTTGTATTTAAATTTTTTAATGTTATAAATATAAGTTTGGAGATTGGGATACATATTAATATCCAATGGTTTTATAGGAGGTGTTTGGGAATCACATTCACTTTTTGGATTATCTTTTGGTACTTGTTGTTTTTTATTAGTTGTATTAGATTTTTATGATATTACATGTATACACCAGTGATTTCTGTTATCTATCTGATTAAGTGTTCATTACTATATTTGTCTTATCTCTCTCTTCAATATGTTCATGTATCGGGTAATTAATCCCGTTTTTTTGTTCATTATTCCCTCCATGCTTTTCAACAACCTAAGGCCTACTAGAGGTAAGACATAGGTGGAAATATATATCTTCTTTTATTTCCAGTGTAGAGGGGTACCATTTATGGGATGGGCTATGAAATTTTTTCATTATTAAATACATCTTCATAATTATGTAATTTTTTTTACCAAAATAAATATTCTCTTAAATGATAACTTCAAACCAAATAAACATTTATCAAAAATTATGAAAAATAAAAAAAAATATGAATGACATTTTTAATAGAATTAGTAATAAATAGAAATATAATTAATTAAATTTTCATATTTTTTTTCATTAATGAATAACCCTTATGCTTAATCCAAAATAACTATCAGTAATGCAATTATTTTTTATACATATAAATTTTATTAATATTCCATTTTAATTTTTTCACGGAAATTTTCATAAATTATTTTTTTAATAAAAAACCTAGTGGTTGTTTTTTTATATAAATATTATATGTAATTTTTCCACTAAAAATACCCTCTCTTTTTAGAATATTATCTTAATAAAATTTTATAAAATCTCTCGGATGAATTTTCTTTTCTACAGTTCTTCATAGATAAAAGTGACGTTGAATAAAATTCCAAGATTCATTTTATTATTTTTCTTTGTTTTATTATACATCCTTGAAATTATGACCCAAACTTATAATTGTATAAAAATATGTCTTAAAAAAATAATTATTTCCATTATATTTAAAATAATTTTTAAAATATTATTTTAAATGTTGTACATTTTATTTCAAATAAAAAACAATATTTATGAGAATTTGGATTACTTTTATGATTTTATTGAAAAAAAATATCATTGAGATTTTTCATTGCCCTTTTCAATGGATTTTGTTTCATAAAATGATAATTATGATTTTCTAGGGTTTTATTCATCTTATTTTCATAAGGATATTTTTTCTTCTACTTATTATTATTATTGATTATATTAACTGACTATCAATGCATTTTGGGCATTGTAAATTCTATTTCATCAAGAGATATGGTGACCATTTTGTGAATTACCTTGTAAAGTTGGGATATATTATAAGTTATTGGTTGATTTGGTCATGACATCATCAAAATCTTTTTTACTAAAGGATATTTTCAATTTTTGTTAAAAATATTAATTTTTTGCATATTTATCAGAATACAGTTATAGTGGTTTTCAAAAACCAAGATATACTTAATATAAACATCATATTTTCATTTTATATTATAATTTGTTAAAAAATTAAATTATAAATAAAAAATCTAATTTTCATTAATTCCACTATCCATGATATAAATACGATTCCTTATTTTTCTATAATTTAATAAAATTAAAAAATATTTCATAGAGGCTTGTATAATTTATCAATGAAACAACATAGAAAACCCTACTAATCAATAAAACTAGTCTCATGGATAATAATGTTTATTATATAAAAAATAATCAATCATGTTGGCTGAAAGAAATATCAAGTATGCCCATTTCCACTTTATATTATATCATTCTAGTAGTATATATATTTAAAATAAAAATAAAAAATAACATATAATGGGAAAATAATATTAATGTTTGGCATAAAAAATATATTCTATTTAAAAAAATATTATATTGTTAATAATAAAAAAATCTATAATTTTGAAATTAATTTAATTTAAATACAATAAATATAAATATTTTAAGTGGTTATGAACATAATTTCATATAATGAGTTTAAAGTTATTATTACATAAAATCATTTATACATGTATACAAACAAATATAATTATAGTCATATTTCATTTAAAATTGACAATAAATATGATCAATGTTATCAATTGAATATTACATTATTTACAAAAATTTTCATAAATTTAAAAATAAAAATTTAAATTTAGTTAAAATTATATTAATTTATTTGATTAATAAAATTATTGACCTTGAGTGATTTTAAATTCCAATATAAGTCCTCCAAAAAAGTAAATTTCAAATATTATTGAATATATAGTTATGAAATGATGTCATTTTTCAAATTTATTGTCCGTAACAAGAATTAATGTTAAAATCAAACATTTTTCCAACATTTTTCAAATTAAAGGCCCCTATGTAGGATTAATTTCTTTTATGGTATATTTCTTTTTCATTTTTCAATAGTCAATTACATAGACTCCCATTTCAATATGGAAAATACAAGAACCATCCTCTATTTTATTGAGGAATTACCCACATATTTACTCATGTTAAACAACATATTTCTTAAAGAAAAATACATATTGTTAATAAATATAAACTTTTATACTTAATCATTGAATTGAAAAAATTGTTGAATATTGACCACATATATATATTCTACTTAAAATCATTTTACCTAAAATTGATATAATATTAAAATAAAACTGATTAAAATAATTATATTGGATGGAGGGTTGATCGGTTTTTATGAAGACTAGTCACCTTAAACATATATTCCTTTTTATCATGAATCATTTTAATCCATCTTAATTGTGGAATTTTATTTACTATTAATATTTATTTAATAAATATGGTAATGTGTACTACAGGTATATGGATCCATGACCCATTTATGAAGTCTCTTGTTTAGGAAAAAAAAATTTCCCCAGAGGATTCATAAAAAATGAATTAAATATATATATATTTCAGGGGAAAAACCTTTCACACTCATTTAAGGAACCAAATAATGTATAAATTTGATCAAATAGCCCAAAATGTTTAAAGAAATATCCATTATAAAAAAACATAATTTTGAATATAGACCATAAATTTAGAAAAATATAAAAATTTTCAAATATTTTTTAATATAATTTCAATTTAGAATCTCAAATCGAAGATATTATGGGAACAAAACATGATTTTTGTACCTGGAATCAATTTTAAATTCCACGGATTTTAACCATTCATTATAAGTAGAAATCTCCATGACCCCTCAAAAGGTAGTAGGTTTAACATTTAATCACATTTCCCGATACTCATTAACTATGGGAAATCCATATATCTTGGGATCATAAGGAATACCATCTGACTTTCAATTTTCATATATAATATTAGTTGTTTCTTCCTCCAAAACTCCTTGTGGAACCAGATCAACTTCAATCTCATGAACACCTCCTATTTACTATTTATAAACTTCTTCACATTCAATTTTCCGTCCACTTACAACATAATCCATGTCTTTTCATACAAGTAAAATACAATGTCGAGCCACAAAACATTTGTCTTCAATATGTTCTTTAAATAACAACCATTGGTTATATTAAGATAACCAAAAAATAATATTTTTCCAAACATGTATCATATTATGTTAGAATATAATCATTATATGGGTTATCTTTAACCCAAAAATACTAATGAAATAAATTTTGGATTTTTTATATATCGATATCACATATAGTGTCCTTATGTTTTCATTATATGGAATACAATTTGGTAGGAATGAAAAAAATAATTGGATCATAACACTCCATTTAATACAAATATCACAATAATTCTTCATTGATCATAATATACCCAAAAAGGAATGATTCATACTCTTAGGAACACTATTCGACTATGGTGTTCCAAGAGTAGTGATTTTGTTGAACAATTCCACAATCTCAAAGATGATCATAGAATTCATATTTTATGTATTCACCAGCCTGATTTGATTAGTTGATTTTAATAGTTGTTCCCCATTGATTTTTTATCTTTTTCTGAAACTGTTCGGTGATTTTGTAAGTTTCATACTTGAATATCATTAGAGACACAATCCTATATTGAAAAAATATTTAGTAAAAGTTATTAATTATCTGAAACCAAAACTATCAAGAGTACTCATTAGTCTATAAACATTACTATATACGAGATCCAATATTCCACCATCCCATTACACATTTACACTAAAAGTTAATTTGTTCATCTTTCCTAGTAACTGACATTCAAAATTATCAAATTACTCATAGTCTAATGGTTCCAATAATACATCTATGTTAAGTCTCTAAATGAGTTTCCTATTTATATATCTATGTGTAAAATATTAAAGATACGTCAGATTATAATCATCTCTGACCTTCTTAATTTTAATTTTATAAAGAGGATTTTCTATATCTATAGTATATAATCTATTAATTATATTCCCAATTCCATTAAATATTTTATTCATATATATATAATAAAGTATTTATTAATAGTCAATTAAAATACATTCCTATAAAAAAAGATATAGAAATGATATTTTTGGTTATTGAGGGATCATAAAAAATTTATCTAATTCAAGAATTCATCCACTTTTTAAAGTCATATCATAACTTCTATCTTATGAATAAAATCAGGCTCAATTTCTTACATGAAGATACACTTCAACCTTTTTAAATACAATCATATCAAAGAGTTTTTGCTTTTTAGCACCGATGTGTGATTCACGCCATGCATACAATGCCCAATCATCATAGTTTATGAAATTTTGTTTTGTGAAATTCACATTGAAATTCTTAGAATCGCACTATTTGAGAACACTTCTCATCATTACGAAGAAAACTTGAACTAAATTAATGGTTATTCTTCTAAGTGATTTCAAAATATTATCATGAAGTAATTAGTTATATAAAATTGATGTGTGTAATGTTTTATATCATTTCATCAATGGATATTAATTAATATACACCCACTAAAATTAATTCCCCAATAATTCATATCTATATATGATACAAGATCCAGATTTCATTTTTCAATGACCCAAATTTAGTGTTAAACTCAAGACATAGTTATTTATGTAAAAAATCATTCCTATCACAACACTTATTATTTTTGGATAGTGGGGAGTGAATCTATTTATCTATATCAATCATGTATATAATAACCTCATCTAAATTCCTCGCATTTACAAATCATTAAGGTTTCATAGAAATGTGTCACTCAAATACCACAATTGGATGTGTCTACCTAAACCTTAGGATTAACCACACACACCATTACTTACATAATATAATCAATGGACACCCCACTTTGGCATGAACCTACCAAATAAGAAGATCAATTTCTTGACTTCTGCTTGTATTAGAAGGAAACTAGCAATTATATTATATGATACAAATTCAATTTTATGTTTTGATTAAATCATTGAATATTACTAAATCTATCATAAAGATCTTATTATATTTTTTATAGATATGGTAACATATTTATATCTAGATCTCCTATTCCTTTACAAACCCTTGATCATGTCTTATTTTACAATAACATATATCATATTATATGAAAAAATTAAAATCCCCATGATTGTTTTTATCATAACCATCAATATAATTTTATCATAAGATGCAAAAAACCAATATATGAAAAATATAAGATATCCTAAATTATTATATAGCCAAAATTATTTATGATATTAATTTCTTTGAGAAACTAATAGATTTTCATATTGAATCCAGTGATATCCTTGATTTGTTACCATTGAAGGATTCGAGGGGATCATCGTATGATCATAGGTAGTAAAAACAAACCCAAATATGGCCTAATTTATCATCAAATATTTAACATACATGCAAAGTGGAGAATAAAAAATACCTAAAACACTATCTCAATATCCTCCATATTCGTCCATGATGGAGAACTTTTGATAATGATGATCAAACCCGTAAACAAAGGATTCCTACCTATGAGTGGTAACAATAGATATTGATCATAGATCATATCTAAGGAATTTAAAATTGTTGAATGGGTGATAGGGCCTTCACATTATAAAAATTAGTTTTTCTGAAGAAGAGAGATTCGGCCTACTTTTCATGAAACGAGTTAAATCAATAGGTGGGAGCCATTCCACTCTATAGGAACCATCAATACTCTTCATTTAATGAAGATCATTGACCACACTTTGTAGATCATGTTCCATCTCCTGTAACCCATACATTACTGATCAATAGAGAGATACTCAATTAAAAAATTTAATAAAGTTAGAACAAGTGATAAATAATCCTTGTCAACGATTATAATCCTATGATACCATGGCTGAGGTGGAATATAGATGCAAGAACTCACATTGATGTCATATAGTAAACCCTATCAAACTATATTATATTAGAAGAAGAATCTTCAAAAGATTATAATATAATATATACATATCGTAAGATATTATGTGCATCTCATGCATATCATACAATATTATTCCAGAAATTCATAAGATAAGAATCAAATATTTTTTGTGAATATCCATCAATTTACACATTCCATTTTCAAGAATACTATATAAAATTAAGTCAAAAAACATTTTAATAACTACTAGGATCTTTTGAAACCTCTATATGTGTCGCACACCTTGAGAGTCCAAAATGAATATGTTTAATGATTGGATGAAAATATTTTCCTTCTCTATAATTGTAGGTTTTATACATAACAGAAGAACCTTTTGTAGGAACTAAATTAAAATTTAATTTTACTTCAGATTATCGCAAATCATCGAGATATAATATTTCATGTCAAATTTATAATTATTTTTTTGTGATTAAAAGAAATGGAAAACATCGTACTAGGATAATTTCATTGATGATGTTGTTGATCATTCAAAAACCATTTTATATTTAATACATTTTACTATAACAACTCATATATATAACCCCTCTAGTAGTGATCCACATGTGCTCCATTGATTTATGAGGAATTCTATTTGTTTCGTCGGGCTAGTGCACCAAATAAATTGTATTTAATTTTTATTATTGATCACTCAAAGATCCATCATCCTTGAAGGTGTTTTTTTCATTATAATATGGAAGAGAGGATGATTTTTATTGAGATAGAGAGAGAGATAGAGAGGTAGAAATAGTATTCTATTGTTCACAATAATTTTCTATTATCATTTTTGATAAATTCTATAAAATAGACACAACCATCTATTTTTAGAGATAATGTTTAGATTAAAATATTATTAAATAATGTATTAATCTTTAAATAATACTATATTATTTTAAAAAACCTCATTCCATATAATAATAATAATAGTATAATTATTATTATACAGCATGCACTAACCTTCACACTGATAAATATTTTTTTTTCATCATGTATGTTAATATTCATCATCAGATATGATCATGGTCCGCTCGAACTCCTAATAATTTGTTGAGTAACATAATAAATAGTTAATTAACTAATTTAAATATTTTATTCACAATATTGAGAATAAATATTTATTAAATATTCAATAACAAAAATAAATATTTTATTCATAAAAATGAAAATAAATATTTATTATATATTAATATAATCCAATAAATTATTTAGTAATAAATAATTAATTATTTACTACCTTTTCCTTATTTATGATCTATAAGACATAATTAAAATTAATCCTCAGTCCTGTGAAAAATAATTAATCCATTTATTAAATTTGAATAAAGTTTAAAAAATATCAAAATAAATACATATTGTGTGATCCTCTAGGATTTTTTATCTTTCTAATTATGAGGGTAAACCTAAATACCATGATCACTTTATATAAATTCATAGAGGAACAAATGAGAAAGAACATAATATCAAAATGTCACCAATAACACATGAACACTCACTGTGCAATATAACCCCTTTTTCTAAATATCTCATCCTGAAGGATTCCCATTCATCTTATCAATATATCTACTATATATATATATTTCTTGGAATATAAAAAATAAATGTGGTTACACCATATCCATTCATTTAATTCCCCAATTATATTTCGATAAAAGGAATAAGAAATGAACTTTCATAAATATAGAAGGGATGATTCCTTTCTCAACATATCAATTAATTACATGTCATTAATGACACACCCAATGTACCCTACATCTGTCAAACATATGGGGTGGGATATTTTTTCAAAAAATCTAAGTGTGTGAGTCATGATAATCATTAATGGTAACCGTAATGTCTAAGGACCATTAACCATTATTATAGATAGGAATATCCAATGACACCAAATCATGTAGAAATCTTACTCGTAGGTCGGCTCCAATAATCTCCCATAAAAAAGATCACCAAGAAAAAATTTATTCAGAAGAATTCCCATCCTCTTATGAGTACTCTCACCTGACAATCTATATACTATGTTTACTGTCACAATACGTTATCCGACTGTATAACTATATTAAGGAATATCATCACAAAATTTCATAATGATCATCATATCGGGAAACTACTATAACCTTGTCAATGAGATAGATACTAATGAACATTATCTCCTCGATTTTATGCATAAGAACAATCAATATTTGATAAGATATTTTTATTAATATTCACTCCATTGAGTATTCTTGTAATATAATGTACAATGTTGTTGGTTCTAGAGAACCAAATCCAATAATCTACCTCTTTATTTAGATCCAAAAACTAATGATCAATTATTCCTCTCATAATAAACATGATTTCTATGAGTATGGATACAATTTCTAGGATTACCATGTTTCTCCAGCTTGGGTTAGTAAAGCCACATGTCTTTGTAGTGAATCTTATTGATGAATTGTTACTTTATTTAGAAGATCCCTCAAATACACATATAATAGAGTATAAAACTCTTGTTCCCATTTTATAATCCTAACATCATAACTAAATCCACAGTCATAGAATATTATAAAATTATAAATCATTTTATTTTGGTATAACCCAAAATCCAAACAAGACATTGCTAAACATCTATTTAATATGCATCAGAAGATGCAACATACTCAATTATTATAGATATGGAAGCAACAGCTTATAATAATTTTTCTGGAATATTACTATATCCATGTCAAATATACTTGATCAAACATAACTAAATAAGGATAATTGATCCTTGATCACTAGTATTCCCACATCTATAGAAACCAAAAAATCATGTATTTCATGTTTTCCAACTACAGTCATATAGATGTAAATGTAAGTGTATTAAATAATGTTGGACATATTTTATATTCACAAGTTATGATTTATAAATTATAAATATCAAACATCAATAGATATCATGGAACATGAGATGAATTGGTAGCACACACATCTGTGAAATTCTCTTATTCTCTATAATATCTTACTATGCACATGCATGTTCTACTATATGGATTATATAAAAAAATTATATATTGAATTAATTATATTTTTATTTTTAAATAATATATTAATATATTTACTATGAATGGATTTAGAAAACTTATAAATTCATTTTAAAGATCTCGTTCCCCAGAAAACATTTTCAACATTATGTAAAACATTGAAAAATTTCACTAAATAGTCTTAACAAACTAATAGGGTATAACATTTTTTTCCATATGTTATTAACATATCTATCATTAAAACTAACATCACCCACACTATCCTATTTGAAAAACATATCAATAATTCATTTCAAAATGAATACTCTCTGATCACTATGCATGATTTTTTCATCAATGAATTTATGTAATATTCATTTATTATTGGAAATTATTGATATAACCAACTCTTTAAGTTATGAAATTTATATTTATACCATAGAGTCTCCTTTTTTCTTATTAGATAGACATATTCAATAAGGATTCCTCTATATGAGAAGTTATTGAATTTAAATAGCCTAATATAATGATCATGAAAATATGTTTTGACAAATAGAATTAAAAAATGATATTATAAATGATTGGAGGTGAATAAAATTTATTATAGAATAAACTCTCAATAACATAATCACGCTATATTAGTACCATCTTGTGTCATCCATTCCCAGTTCCTAGTGAATACTCACTTGAAGTCTCAAGCCTTAAAGCCATTCAAAATACGGAATCCCAAAACATTGATACATGGAATCCATCACTTGAATTTAAACATGATTCTAAACTATAGAATATTAAAATTTACTATTTTTTATAGGAATATTAATTATGAATGAATAATATTTTTTCCACCAACAATGGTGAATGTAAACAATCTCTTTAATTTTTAATTCTTAAACATTATGTTTCTATGGATCTACTCCTCCCACTAATAGCAATGTAGTACAGTTTTCCAATGTCAACTCATGTGAATTGAGAGCCTTAAAAAATTTAATTTAATTTTTCTACCATTTTATTTAAATATATAGGATTCCTTTATATAAATATAGTCGATCATGTCTAGATGTTAATAATCTTTTTTGTTGAATGATCATTATCATAGATGATCCTTAGAGTTTTGATGTTCGTTGGTAGATTAGTCTATATTTTAACAAACATTTTCAATTAATATTTGTAGAATTGTTCAAATTGATTTTTATCATACTACATTAAAATTATATTCATTAGAAAATATTGTTGGCATATGGTGTTCTTATGTAATTATATTTACAAAATACTTCTTGAAGAGAATAATTAATAATTTCAAATATATATAAGTATCATCATCAATCTTACTTTTAATACCATCATGAAGATGATGTACTAAAGGGAATTTGAGTTAGGGATAACCTTTACACGAAATATATGATTAATTATTTCTTAGATAAGATATTATCCAACAAGAAATCTTGGTGATTCCTCAATGTTTACCATGCTAACTCTTTTACTTCATTGATAATTCTTAAAATTTATTAAGTGAATATCTTGAAGATTACTTTATTTTAGAATGTTTCATGTGGACATGTTGAACAAACTCTAAAAATATTTTTGATATACCTTTATTTTAAAATGTTTATTTCTATAAAACATGATTATTAGTTTATTTGAAAATCCATTATATTAGCTAAATTCAAACGAAAACAGTTTTATGGGTATTAATATGTTAACTATGTTCAATTTTACTCTATAAATAATAATATTGTCACAATCTAGTAAGAGTATTATATTTTATATTCATCATTCACTGCAACAGATGACTGTGATTCAAGAGTTACAAACATTAGTTTAGTATATAAGTACTATAACTAAATTTATTCCAAATATAAATAATGTATTATTGCTTCTAGCTAGGTACTGAGATAAATTTTTAGGTAATAATGATTACAAACCTGAGTCAATTCAATGTGGTATAGAGAAAGGGTGAGCACCCCTAAGATGACATAGGAATCACACTTTCTCATGTCATTTAGAGTTATTTTAATAACCTTTTTATTCATTATCATTTATTATATTTATATAAATAAATGTTATAAGCATAATGTATTTGATTCAAATGTAGTGAATGAAAAATTGATAAATATTCATGAAGTGGACACAAATTCATTGTTCGTTAATTCATTGTAACATATTGTATAGTATCCATTCATTACACATAAGAATCATATATCTTCCTATTAATTCTTCTTCCATTGAATCTCTTGTCACTTTGAAGGGAACTGTAAAGGGAATATTGGATTTATATTAGCCCATTATTTCAACATTTTCACCACATGGGGTGGAGAAATATGATCCAACCAATACTTATATGCATGGTGAAGTATGAATAAAAATTTCCTAATGGAATTATACATTTAATTTATTTAATATTTAACAAATAAGGATAATCCTAGTTATAGAGATAATAAAATAATAACAATGGATGATATCATATCCAAGTGGAATCCCAATTTTTCTAAATGATCAATATACCCTAACATTTTAAAATCATGTTAGTAACATGAATTACTTCTTTAAATTTAAAATGAAATATTGTATTGACAATATTATTTATTTCGATCTTTCTATTCTCTTTCTCAAGAGAATGGAGATGTGATATCATGGTGTAAGTATCCTTATCCTTTTGTTGTATCACCAACTATCTAGAAATAATTTATATATAATATGACTAACATTGGATTCATCCTCAAAATATCTAATGGTAGGAATCCTTTTCACATATACTCACCTACTAGGGTGGTAAAAAAAGAATAAGGGATTCCATCAAATAAAAAAATCATTTTGAAAATAATGTATCAGATTAAATTTTTCACCATACCTATAGATTTTTAATTGTAAGGAAATTCCATTAAATAATAATTGATCCAGATTTTTATGGTATTTCATTCCATTTTATACTATAATTAAAAACTGTGATTAATACTTTACTGCATTAAAAAATATATGATAATTAATAGTAAAAAGTATTATTAGTTCACCCACTTATTTATCAATCCTCAATATCCATCTCCATTGAACATAGGATGTTTAGATACAATGAAATTATTATGGAAAGGTTACATACATCCCTTTTCATATCCCAAATGAGGGTCAGTAAATCTAATTCAAGGTATTTATGAAGGAAGGTATTTCCTAACTATGGGTTTTCATCTATTTGGTCTGTTTAGTGGACTCCCCAATCTAGAAATCCAGACATTGATTTTCTCCACCCCTACCTCAATGTTACATCATGCCTTGAGATGACTACTTATCTTGATGAAAGATGTTTATTTCAAACCAAATTCTTCACATGAACTCCACGTTTAAAATAAGTTTCCCAATGGGGGATGGTCAAAAACATAGTTTTAAGGCATTCATTCCAAATAAAGTAATGGAAGTCCAAGTGCGACATGATATTTACATAAGGTATTTTAATTTATTATGAATAAATTTTAACTTGTTTTAACTTTCTATGACTTTTAAATATTATGTTCATTTTATTTTCATAATTAACAATGTAGGATTAAACATTTCACATATTTAATTTATTTAATCTCCACCTTTGAACTTAAATTAATTTTTTTTATTTTCATCTTATATACATAATTTAATTATTCATAGAGATAAATAAATACCTAAATAACTGGACCTATCATGATCTTATGTAATGATTGATTTTTTTGATAAGATAATAAATCAGCCTATGATTTAGGGGAATTACTATTTTTTTTAGTCTTGTCATGAGTTGTATTATTCCACTTATCCACTTGTGTATTACTTAGTTTGAATCATTATAGTTTCTTCTTGAATGGCCTTTTCACACCTTGGGATACTCTATTAATTACATGTATGTATTCCTCATATGTAGGTGAGGGAAACCAAATGATTAGTTAAGGGGAATTACATAAATAACCTTGGATAATTATGTTCAATATAATAATGGAGGGAGGGATACATTTAATTCCATAAAATTACATATAAAATTAATTAATGGAAACCAATGTATTAAATTATATTAAATAATTAAAAAACATAAATAGGTATTGGTCAAGCTCATGAATGGTCAACCACATGCAACAAATATGAAAAAGTATAATTTCGTAGCATCAATTTCTATTTATTATTCTTTATAGTGATAAACACACTCTTATTAATTAATTAATTCCCTTGTATCTTAATAACCATAATAATGTAGTTGGAGATAGGAGTCATTAATGTAATTCCTAGAAAATAAACAACAGAACGAATTATAAAAGATTATTATAATAAATTAATTGAAAATTTAATAATTCGTTAAATTTTTTATTAAATTGTAAAACAAATCATGTATAAAGATCAATAAAATAATATTTTCTCCCTGTAATTTAACAATTTATTATAATTTAATTATCTTATTTATTAGGATAAAACAAAGCATATACTTATATTCTACATATTGCGCTCCACGATTGTCTTGTACCATGGATAAAATACTAGGGCTTCAGTGTTTACCTTGGAAGGACTACACAATGTGTAAAATCCTTCTCTATACCTCATATTAATCTTTTCATGTGTCCTCATGACTCACAGAAAGACCATTCATGTTCTTTTGAACTAGAATCACATGATGTGTATACTTGCTACACACCATGTTTTCCACTTTTTTGTGACTTTTTGACACACTGAATAGATTTATATGTATTTCATATGTGAGAAATAATGAACCACAAGGTATGCACATGCCATCTACATGCCATTAATGTCATTATTACTGTAGGGGGTCAGTATTAGATAGTTTTTTACATGTTTCTCACCACCTGACATGTGGAAATTTCTCCACGAATATATGCGGACTACATGAAATGTACACCAACTACACGACATATAATCTAATAAAACATGTAGAAAGTTGTTTTTGTCTACACATTAACTGTAATTAATGTACACAATTTAGTTATATATGGCATGTCATGTATCCTATGTAATTTCCCGAAATAGTGCTCTTGGGTACATGACATGTACTCTGACTACACATCTTGTATCCCAATCATACCAACCAAAAATCATTTCACATTCTAATGGAATATAATGTAATTATTATACGTTTATTAGAATTTTAATAAAATAAAATCATGAATGATGAGAATTAAAAGGATGATAAAATGGTTACTAAAATAGTATTAATGTGAGAATATTATATAACATAAATATCTATCAACTAATCAATATATAGATAAAAAATAAAACAAATAATTATAAATTTGAAACATCACCACTATGAAACCACTTGTAGGTTCTGGGTTCATCATAAGTGCTATTGGTTGGTGGGAAATAAATTTTTTTAGTTTAGAGTTTTATAAAACCCATAGATTGGATCATTTACATTAAATTTATAATTAATTTATATATGATTAGAATAAATTATTACCTTATCTTAGGATACATTAATTGATGATATTTTTTATCATCTTAAAAACCTCTCATATTACTTCCATTACATGTAATGGATTCAAGTATAGAAGCACTCTAGAGGTGATCCATACATGCTCAATTGATCTATAAGAAACCCCAGTTTATTTTAAGATGCTAGCATGATGAAACAATGATGTTGTATTATTTTCCCTGATCACTCCAAAATCCTATAGTTTTTATGGAGTTGTTATCATTCATATGAAGAAGAGAGGAGGAACCTAAGAGAGTGAGAGATATAGAGAGAAAGGGAGAGATAGAGACAGGTTTTGTGTGTGCAATGATTCTTTATATTATATTTTCTATTAATTCTACACATTATATGTAACAATCTATTTATAGAGATGGGGATTATAAAAAAATAATATTTAATTGAATAGAGACCATTAAATTGTATTATAATATTATAATAAACCTCATTCCATATAATTATAATTGTTATATTTGTATTATTTTATGGTTCCTTCCATCCTGGACACTGAAAAATATTATTTAATTAGAATGTAAATTAATATTCATCACTAGACACAATATTTGTCCACTCAAAATCATTTTTATTCATTTAATACCTAAATAAAAATTTTATTCACTTCAATAAATAATTTTTTCACAATCTTGAAAATATTTATTTATTAAATATTAAATAAAATAAAATAAATTTTTCAATCCCAAATGAGTGAAAAAATAATTATTATATATTAGGTTGGTATGCCTAATGTAAAGATTATTTTATATAAATGAGTTCGGAAATCTAAAAGAAAGAACTTAATTTCCAAATTTCGACAACCTCATATGAATTATCAGAATGTATGATAATCAAATTGTCATAATATATCCTCAAGAAGGTCACACATTTATGTCAAGAAACTATATGCTCGATATGTATTTCTTTGACTATCCAAAATGAATAATGTCACATTATGGCCCTAGAATTTATGGTATAGTACTATTTTAATCAAATAACTCAGACATCATCTTATATAAAGATGGAAGAGACAAATATTTCATTGACTTATACACTTGTAACATGTCATTTTTAACTAAAAAAATGTACCCTACTTCTCGCTGACATATGGTGTTATGGTTTTTCACATTAAATATAAGTGAGTGAATCAAGAAATGAATTAATCATAATAAGGAATTCTGAGACCCATTAAACATGATTGTAGAATGTAATATCTGATTAAAGAAAAAACATTGAGAATTCCAACTAGTTGATCTATTCTCATAATCAACCATCTTGGAAAGTACAATGTACATACTTCATGAGAAGAAGAATCATGTGATTACGAGTACAAACACCTAATCATCTGTATAATATGGGACCTATAATTGTAAATTATCTAACCACATACCAATTTTAAAGAATATAAATATGAAATTTTGAGTTTCTCATCTAATTGAGAAGCTTATATGACCTTATCAACGTGGCAGATACTCTTGGACATTTTTAAATGAATGTTATTCAAAAGAATAATCAATATGTTATAGGATATTTATATTAATATTAACTCTATTGAATATTCATGTAATCTAATATATAAATCAATTGGTTTTATGGAACAAACTATACAAATAATCCCGAGAGATTTGTCATCTAAAATCTTATCCCCATCATATCATCTCCAACAATTATTTCTCATACCCCCTATTAGACATAGATTAAAAATAATCCGTGCATTAAATTATCCTTGAGTTAAGAATAAAATAGAAAATAAAACCCAAAATACTTTTTTATATTGATATAGGATTTATGGTTGACCTTTATGAATCATATCTTTTATAATTATCCCTTCAGACCATTCAATATTTCATTGGATTCCATTTATTCCCGCAATTCTAGCATATGGATCGAGGCACGAAAAAATTAACTCGACTTATCTCTCATTTTATCCATTACTTCACAAAAATTTCCCATGGCATATAATACCCCATATTCATTACATTGGATGTTTTTAAGGTAAATTCATGGGTTTCATTACCTCTTGTATTTCTCACTATAATGACCATCATTTACCATAACATGAACAACTATGATAAAAGGATCAATTATTGTGATAATACAATAAAAACTCCCCCCATGGTATCAAGATATCTCTATGTCAAATTGATACCTTTGTTATGATCCACCACTAACCATACTTCAAATATTTTCATTTTCAGTAGTATCCATATTAGATACCCTTTGTTCATTTGGATTATAATACATGTTTTAATGTGTAGTAATCCATATAATAGTTGTACCCACATCTTAGATATAGAATGCTATATTCAGAGCTAGAATTATAAAAATCAACCCCGGTTACTTCCAATAAATAATTTCACTTTCATATTTTTACATGAATTATGGTTTGAATCCCCTCAAAAAACAATCTGATATCTTTAGAAGATATATTATTCAATCTTTATTACAAAAAATATGTTGTCTATCTTATTGAATTCATCAACATAGATCTTAAATACATTTTACACTATCATTATGCAATCAATTTACCACCACTAAATTCAACCAATATAACTGGATAAGTAATTTCTTTGTAGGATTTTCCAAGAATAATATACATAGAATTGTGCTCGAAACTATGTTTTAAACTCCTAACATGGGTATGACAACTAGAAACTCTACATCAAAGATCTTAAACCACTCATTATTCCATAAACCTTTATTATGGATGTTATAACTTAGATACCTCAATTAATTATCTATGGTTCATAACATAAAAACTCATTGACACTCAATTTCAATAACCAAGAACCTATATTGGGATCTATAATATAAATACCAAATTTCATGACACTCCAATAAGAACTTTATAAATATAATGAATAGAATAAAAGAACAAAATTGAACAACAACAGTCTGAATAACATGGTTTAAGAATTACCCTACTCTCTTGGTGGAATACTCCAACCTTTGGATTTAAAGAGGAAACATCAGTGTTACAACCAAAAAAATCATGGAAATCTACTTAGAAATAGAATAATCCTTATAAATAGTTAAAGTATTGTAGATGTGACTCAACCATCCATTTTATAGAAGAAATCATCCAATTACACCAATTGAAGTACTGTAAAATCTTTGTAGTAAACCATCAATCAATCAGGTAAACATCCAACAGCCAGTTGATTATACCCACAAAACTTGTATTTTTTGATGTATAATTTATGCTTTGTAATTCATCCCTATGATTCTTCCAGACTTCAGTAAATTTCCATTTAACACTAATATTTCATAATGTTGGTTCCATTACCCATGCATCATCCAGTTTCATAACTAGATTTTTCCACTAATATTTCTTGAGATAAATAATAATGTCGAAAAACATGTATTTATCATCACTTCAAAAAATACATTTTGGACGGGAACACTAAATGGATAAATACCACCACATCCTTTATAAAATATATGAAAATATATATCTTTTAGAATTCATTTATTAGTTTTCCTTCATATTTCAACTTAGTACTTCACGAAATTATAAAATTTCACTTAATATAGGTAAATTATAGGTAATTTCAATACCCCCTTAAATATTAAATTGATGAACAACATTATAGTTCTATCCATGTTTCCATATCGTTCACATAGATCAAAATCTAAATACAACTAAATCGTTTGGTTTTAACATTATCTTTTTGAACATATCAAAATTTACCATACAAATCCATTACAATCACTCAATAAACATTCTCTAACTAGGATTATAATCTACAACCAAATGAACGAAATACATAATGATTTTCTGATGCTGAACTACTCACAATAAATATGCATGTTAGGATTACGTATCCATCCTGGTGATGGTTCTCCTAATATTTCTAGTGATGTCTGTAATATAGTAAACATAGGAAAACATTCTTATTTAAGTGATATTATTACTTTCGGTATGAAAAATTCCATAGAGAATACATTTTTAGTAGACTATATTGTCTTTTTTATGTATAGTCAATATGAATGCATGATTCAAATGGTTCAGTTTTTTAATCTATACATTCAACCAAATTGACATTGTGAAAAAATATTAATGTATATATTATATCATAACTTATGATTTGTGTTACTCACCCAAAATAAAAGATAATAATATTCACACGTATTCAAATACATATGATGAATTTGGTACAAGAAAACCATTCATATATAGGGTTAGAATCATAGGAAACCAATATATACACCAGATTAATTATGGTGTGATAGGTATCCATTTAATCTCATTTTGGAAACAAACTAACTCCATATTTTTGTGTTTATTGACACTATCTTCCACTACCCGTAGATCTATACTCAAGAGAGATCTCTATTCCAACATTAATTATATTCTTATAATTTGAAAAAAACGATAGTCCTAATTTATGGAATATAAATATTATTCAATTACATTCATATAACATCCAATATTCAAGGTTTGATAATGATAATTAGAAATATACAAATAATAAAAATTAGTCACAAGAAATGAAGTGTTGAATTCAAAATTAATACACATGGTTGATTAGTTTTTTACTTGATGTTAACAAATATTAATTATTACTAATTATTATTCCTATTTATGAATTGAAATTACTAATCGCTCCTCCTTACTACTAATTGATTATTTGTGATTTGTAATATTAATTAAATTACTGTAACTAATCCTAGAAATTATTAATTTATTATTAATTAATGATAATTGTTTTTTATTACTACTAATTATTTATATGAATGGTTAATAAATACTATTTATGATTATTTAATCATAACTAAACCGCGTTATCACCAATTTATTATAAATTACCTCTAATTATTTTTAACTAATTATAATTTCACATAATAATGACTATTTTCAAATTTATTATTGTAAATATTAATTATTTTAAATATTGATAATTTACATTAGTTATTACTAATTAAGATTATATATATCTAATTAAACATAATTATTGCTATTTATTTATTAATTACATAAACTTTTTTCTAGGTAATTTTAATTACTCAAAATTTCGAGGAATTAAAAATTAATTTATGCTAATTATAGTAAAAATTTTCTAATTACTACCAATTTTGATTAATTAGTAATAATTAATAATATATATATATCTAATTAAACATTATTTTAACAATTAATTATTAATAAATCCAATTAGTGTCAATTAATTAAAATTACTCCTAATAATGATTTATAAATTGTTAGCTTATCCTGATTACTATTAAACATTAATAATTTATACCAATTAATGTATATTAAGGACAATTTTTTTAATTATATATGATTAAACTTCATTATTAATAATTAATCAATAATTACCCCTAATTGTTGTTGACTGATTGTAATTACACAAAATTATGATTAATTATTTTTTGATTTATGCTATTTATAAGTAATTATTACTACTTACTATTAATAATAATAATAATTAATTTTTATTATTGTGAATAGTTATATCCTATTAATCTTAATTATTTCTAATTAATTATTAGTTACCACTATGTATCATTAATTAACTATAATTACTCTCAATAATGATTAATAAATAAATAATTTAGAGTAGTTAGAGTTAATTACTACTAATTATGATTAATTATTACTAATTATGATATGTAGATATAATTAAACCTTGTTATTACCAAATAATTAATAATTATCACTAATTATTAATAATTATTAATAATTACTCATTTTTATATGTAACCCTTATAAATGACCAAAAATCATAATCTATTGGCAACACGACCTAAAGATCCAAACTAGTTGGTCATGTTTTGACCTGCATCCATCATGTACATCCCTTACACCGGGCACCATTAGAACTACCATCCAGGGCTTCCCTCAACACCCATGTGTCATCACCATTGATATTTGGTTTGTCTCCATCCCAAATCACTCCTCCAGCTTCATCTTGAAACAAGGAAAGAAGCCTCCCAAATAAATGATGATATGTGGGTAGTGGGGAAACGAACCTCCACAATCCTGTTGTACAAGAGTTACCCTAAACACATTCCCAGTTCCTTGACACCATATTCTTTAATAATCAATTATCCTATGGTATAATTCATCAAAAATATTAAAATTTATTACTGATAATTACATAATAACTACACTAAAATTATAATGGAACTACTAAATAATGAATAAAAATAAATGAAAAAAATTAAATAAATGTATAATACTAAAAAATATAAATACCATATACAGAAAATTTTGTCAGAATTGTGATTCTTTGAAGATATAATCACTTGAATTTGGATGAATATTCAGTCAATGTAGGAGGAATTGGACTCCATATTTTTTAGTTTTAATGAATTTGTTTTATCCTTATACATTTCATAAATATATCAATTTTATGAATTTTTTGAAAATTTTATAAACATATATTTTTTGAAATTTTAACTTTTATTTATTTTTATTCAAATGAAAATATCAGTTATTCTATGCACAACACATAAAATCACTTTTTTGGATTAATTATTTAATATTTTTTTGTGAAATCTCTCCCAAGAATTTTCTTCATTATGGTTTTTCTTGGTTCAAACAAGCCTTGAATAAAATTCCATGTATCAATTTGGATATTTTCTTATTTTTATAATAAATAAAATAAAATAATAGACAAAAATATTTTCATATAACAATAGAAAATCAAATAAAACATTCAGTTGTGCCCTTCTATTGAATGTATGTTTTTAAATAGAAGTTTGAATGTTGTGCATTCTATTTCATGAACAAAAAGGTTCATACAGAAATTATAGATGATTTTGGTTTTATTTTTTTAAAATATGCGGTCATTAACAAATTTTTTTGTAACAATTTAGTGATTTTATAAATTTAATGATTAAATATGATTTTCCTTCTATTTTTATTGACTCTTTTTGTATTATAATTAATTTGTGTCTTCTTTTGGTCTTTTTTTTATGAGATTAACATGAGTGAATGAGCATGTACCAGATTGGTAAAAGGTTATGGAATAGAATCCAAGAGCTCGAGGATAAAATCCAGGTGGAGTCATATTTCTAGGTTATTTTTGTGGTATTATTATAGCTACTGGTCGGTGTTGTAGTTTATGGAACTTTTCAAATGACTCGGCCTTTGGGTGAATAGTTTGGTTCTCAAGTCCTTCAAGGCCTTTAGTCCTCCCATGCCTTTAGGTCAATAATTATTTCAGGATACCTGAAGGCCTCAGGGAAATATAAATTCCTTTGGGCCACCTCTTGGTCTCTGTGCTAGATGATGTGTGGAATCAAACATATAGATTGTACCAGGAACATACTCCAGATGTGGATTCAGGGTAGGCACATTCACCAGAGAATGGCTAAATATATTTAGAAGAATGAGAGGGTATGTATATTTCCATCAGTACAAGGAATGTTCACCTCTGTATAGGAAAACTACCCTAACCTCCATTGTATGGTTTAGAAAAAACATCATGATGTAGATGCTGAGGAGGGGTAGTTTCATGTAGTCATTGTATGGGATAAATTCCTCTATGTCCTTCAGGTTATGTAATTCTGTGAAGCCTATTGGACATGTAGGGGTTCCCACTTAACCCATAAAATAGTGATTTTCATAAATGAATAAAAAATATAAGGCCTTATGGACATTCAGGGAGAGATTAACTGGCTATCGATTGATTTTGAGGGTCACAGTTTCACTTTTTTCAGGAGAGTGGGTTATCACGTTATGCATTATCTTGTCTAATTGGTGGACATGATAAGGTGTTTGTTTATTTTGTCCCCAATTCATTTCTATCATTTATATTGATGGATATTTTTTTGTTGAAAAATATTTATTTGTTATATATTAATCCTAAGAAATTTTCATTTGTTTTTAAAAAGAAAAACATAATTCATACAATGTTAAAATTGTCCAAATATTTCATAAATTTTAATAAATTTCAATTTCTAAAAAAATAGTCTTCATTCATTCCACCATCCATGATAAAAATAATTCCTTATTTTTATATAATCCAATAAGAATATTAGAATTTTCCTAGAGGTTTCCACAATTCTTCAATGGAACACTGAAACCCCCAAGGAATCAATATAATCAATCTCATGAATCAAAATTTACATTACACAAAACAGAACCAATATTACTGGCTGAAAAAATATCGAGTATATACATTTTTTACTATACATTTTATCATTAAATTAATATATAAATTAAATATAGAAACATAAAAATAACACATAAATGGAATATAACATTAAAATACCACATAAACAAAATAATTCAATATAGTGTAATTTTTTTAATATTAAATAAATTTTCAAAATTTTTAAAATTAATTAATTTTAAATACCCAAAATTTTAAATTGAAGAGAGATATTGAATGTAATATCACTTATGGAATTTGAATTCATGATTTTATAAAATCATAAATAAATTATTTCATTAAAAATACATTTAAAATTTAATGTAAATTTATTTTAAAAAATTCATGTAACTATTAAATTATGCCCAAACATTTCATTACAATAATAAATGAAATTTTATTTTTATGAAATAAATATTTCAAATTATTTTATTAACATGATTATGGAGGTTGTATGATATTAAATTCATATTTATTTCCATAACTCACATTAATTTAGATAAATAATAAAGTTTATATTCCTAAGTGATATTATTTTCAAATTTAGTGTCATTAAAAATAATTAATTTTAAAATAAGAAACTTTTTGAACATTAGTGAAATTGAAGGCCCTTTTGTAGGATTAATTTATTCATATAGTCATTCATTATAATTTTTTAACAATCATATAATTACACTCAAATTTCTATGTGGATAACCAAATAATCATCGTTTCATATATTAAGGACCAACCCAAATAATATGTTTCTAAAAATAAAAAATAGGACTTCTTCTTGTCATAAACTATTAAAAGTAAAAATTTAATCGAAAGGTAATTATTTTGAAAATTTAATTAAGGGAAACAAGAAAATGTATCTAAAAATTTATAAATATAATTGGTTATTTCTCTAGGTAGTTGTCCAATTCCCTTAGGGTGCAGGTTAGTGGTAGCTGCCCATGCGGGTTTCGACGAGGTTTAAAGTTCAAAACTCCCCTAGTACATCCCTATATTTTTTATTGCCCTATTTTCATTATATTGTATCCCATTACTATAATGACCCATCCCCCTAGGGTTGGATCCATAACTACCACAAGACCAGCTCTAATAGGAATGGGGCTGGAGACCATCACCGGAAGGGCATATCCCTCAAATGGGAAGAATTTTCCTTATGTAACTACACACATGCACACATATGAAAGCCCGAAAAATAATGAAATGTAAAAGATATAAAACAAATGATTTCATACTATAGTAATACCTCAACCATTGTTTGATAGTAATTTAATAAAAGTGGGAATTTTTTCTAAATACAACCCCAACAAAAAAAAACTATATTGATTCCAACTTACCCCATGGGAAAAGACAATGATCAAATAAAATCATTCAGAAATGAAAACATAGTCCTTTGTGATCAAGATAATCTCCACCTTCTCTACATTCTCCAAATGCACCATCAAAAGGACCATCATATATATAATACACATCATGTATGGGCATATCCCATGCATGAATGAGTATAAAAATACACAATAAGACCCATCAAAAACACTAAACATGAATCATTAGTTATAGTCATCTCAATAAAATGATATAATAATAAATGTTTGTCAGAAAATACCCAGATATACTCAATAAAGATATTGTTCCACCATGTGGTCTCAAGTAACTACTAGCCATAGGATTCTAGTAAAAAAATTAATATTCTAGGAT
The DNA here is from genome assembly GCA_963277665.1 of Viscum album. NCBI lineage: Eukaryota > Viridiplantae > Streptophyta > Magnoliopsida > Santalales > Viscaceae > Viscum > Viscum album. The sequence goes on from OY728121.1 coordinate 1,127,663,499, forward strand.
AATCGAAAACATGATCCATGATATCATCCGAGACCCTCATCCTAGAGGTCAATATCATTGGGCCTAAACCAAATAAATAACAATATTCTAAGAATACCCTCATACTCAGATAGATGGTTATTCCCAAAACTATTAGGGGATACGATGAAGCATGTTTGGATCAACCCATTTTGTAGGGGATTTCAGACCAATGATACCATGAACCCTATCAATATAGCATACCAAATGGGAGAAAAATCCAAGATCAAAGCATTCATTTTGATTCATGAAACCATACCCATGGTATAAATATCATAGAGGATCACACTTGGGTCTCATGAAGGGACACTAAAAACACTATATGAAGCTCATCCTCTAGAGGGGATCATAATATTGAGATGTGTATATACTGTTGCTCTATAACCTCATCAGTATAGACCAAGGGAACCCAATCAAATGAAAATTGTCTATAATTACAAAAAAAGGGCTAAAACACCCTCAATGGGGGTAAAAAACTTGTACCAGGGGTACATGGAATGTCTGTCTATCCCCAAGATTACCCCTACAAAAATTCCGCACATGACATGTAAACATAAAAAAGGGGGTGGAAGAGGGAAATATTGATTGTAGAGGTTACCTGGATCCTACCAATTTCATCTAGACATGATACTATATCTCTAGAGGTATCTATATAACATATCATGTTCAACTAACCATCTCTTCTTTAGAGTACATAGCGTGTCCATGATAATGTTCTTCTGGTTGTCTTCGTGTAACTTCTGAATACATTCCAAACCAACATATACATTTAACACATCATATGATACTTAACTCCATCTTAAACCCTAGTGCCCCTTCTAGGAGGTCTCGTATGGAGTGTAACGTAGAATTACTATCTGTATAATGCTTTTGGATTTTCTAGATCAACCAGTTCCTCCTCCGTGTCATCTACCAAATTTTTGGAGCCATTTCCCTCACTATATTATATAGATATGTGGTATTCCAGTCCTCTTATCACTGGAAAACATAAATATGGTCTTTGCAACAGTTTGACAAATGTCTCATTACACTCTCAGTAGTCACACTGTGTGTATCTTGGGAAAAATGATGAAAACCTGATTTGGTATTATTCTCCCTCGATTTATCCACCATCGACATCAATTTCAGAAATTATTCCCCTATAATCAGTCATACCTATGACATAGATTCTTTTCTTCTAATAACATTCCTGAAATTATTAAATAATGCGTATTTGTGGAAGCATTTTCTAATGAAAATACCTATGGTGATATAATGAAGAAAAGGGGAACAAAACCAAAATCCATCAAACATGAGGAATAAACCTCATCCTTTTCTCATTCATCCATGATTTTTTATAGAAAATGGATAATAAAATAGGAATAAAATAAAATAATGAATTAAAATTCGATAAAATTAAATATATCATCGATGTTCATATCAATTATATTAGTGGAATTGATCCATATTTGTTTGAGATTAACGAATGGGAAGGAAAACAAAAATCAGCACCCATCCTATAGTTTCAATAGAACTATGATGAATAAAATTTTTATTTTGTCGTCGATGATGAAATCAATGAACACTATTGGCACAAGGATCATTGATCTGGTATATATCTATTTCCGTTATCCAAGAATAATCTCCAATGGTCATTTAGATCTTTAGGGTTTTAGTGGATAACTCTGAGGAATGCCTCAGAACTGAGTATTTATAGGATATTTTTTCCCTCTTTTGTATGATATATATTTAATAAATTTAAATAATTTATTATATTAATTTTTTTCCCATGATGATTTTTCACAAATGGCCCATGTCGAAAAAGTTGTGTTGTGCCTATGGTAAAACCCAAATTCTATACTCAATGGTGTGGCTAGATTTCTAATTTCGACCACCATTCAAGAGTTATCAAAATATTTCAAGAAAATTGTGTGTGCATGTTTTTTAATATATGTAATATATTTGGAACATTTATTATAGGGACACTACACCTCAAAATCACACATCATCTCAATGATTGGTCTCAGAAAACAACCATATAATAACTAATAATAATACATGGAAAATCATTGTCATTGAATTCTCCCCATATATATATTTTAATATTGAAATGATATAAACCTAAACAAACAGATTAGGATACGTGGATCACATTTGGGTCTCCCACTAACAAGATCACTCCTGACGATTCTTGTGCCTACACGAGACCTACAGTAGTGGAATAAATAACCCATTAGGAACCTCTAATGCCTATACTCAACCTCCCCTAGTAGTATTCAAACATGCCTCCATCCTCTATATCTATATTTCCACAATCGATAACATATAATGAGTCTTTAATGTATCTCCTCATCTACGACACATATTAGATGTCGTGTATTAGGTAAAACATTAGAGGTAAAGCTAATAAGTACACCACCTTACTAAATATATGTAATATCTAGAAAGGGCCATTGAATATTTGAGAAAACCTATGTCCACTGAGAAATGTCATTAATCCATGTTGATATGAGACCCTCAAGAACACATGGTGTCCCTCCTCGAACTCTGAAGGTCTCCATAATCGGTACTCATATGACTTGTGATGACTTTGTGTAGATTTCATCCACTTCAAGATGGTTTAAACCTTCTCTATACAATCTCACACAAGCTCCATTTCCATGAATGTTACTCTGTTGGATTAGTCTAACAAATTAGTAACCTATAGGGTATCACATACACATCCTCCAATGATCTCATTCCAATGGTGTAATGATATCTATCTTATACCCAAACTCCACCAAGGGTAGATGTTCATCCCAACTATGGCCAATGTCCAACATTAAATCTTGCATCATGTTCTCAATTAACTGAATGATTTGATATGACTGGCTATCAATCTTAGGGTGAAATGTACTCCTAAAGACCATTATAAACCAATATAAAAATGTATGAAAGATCTAGTTCATGAGTCCGATGAACACTTTTGGGGCATTTATTACACTAAACGACATCACCATGTACTCCTAAAGACTATAGTTACATATTCATGTAGTCTTTGGTATATTCCTATACTATAATCATAGCTAGTGATATCCTGATCTAAGTCCAATCTTTGAGAACCATCACGCCCCTCCCAACTAATCAAATTGATCATTGATCCCTAGTAGAGGATACTTATTTTTCATGGTCACTTGGTTCAATCATACATAATATACAAATAACCTCAAACTACTATTTTATTTAATAGCGAACAACACTAGGGATGCCTAGGGTGAATCTATAGGTTTAACTATGCCCTTATCTTTTTAGTTCTCCAACAACAACCTCAACTAATAAAACACTACGAGTGCCATCTGATATGATGGTATAGATGTCAAGGCCATTCTAGTATTCTTTTCCATGTAGAAGTCGGTCCCTCAACATGGATGTAAACTTAATAATTCCATTTGGAACGATTTATTCATACTCCACCACCATAAGAAACTGGCATCTCATAACCTCAACTGCTCCAGGAGCCATGCCAGAAAGTTGGATATTAATCAACTTCACTCTCCTATACATGTCCCTATCTTACTATTCCTTGTTTTAATTTTTACCCACAAAGTAATACCTTCTTCCATCACTACAAAAATAGAAAATATTCCTTATAAAACTATCATATGGGCTTGAAATATGGATAAGAAGTCCATACCAAACATGATGTTGTAAGGTATCATCACTGATAAAATGAGATCCCATAAAAAACACTCACCTCCAAGGACCAGATCACACATTTAGCATAAGAGTGAAATCACTATGTCACCAGCTTTCATCGTCTCCAATAAAACGTTTTGATTTTAAAGATCAAACAGAATATCTATGTCTTGAACCAGAGATGTGTAAATGAAGGAATGAATTATGTTTATGTCAATCAGTACTAAAGCTAGTGTAGAAAATACCCAATCCATACATTGTATCATCCCATATTCCTTAGGGTCATAGGTATCTATATATTATAGATGGCCTCATCCCTAAACACCAGTTCCTTAAGCCTGGTGTGGACCACTTGGGATGGTGGTGGTAATAGATCAAACCATTGGCCACTTCGTATAACTTTTTCAAACCATCTTCCACCTCTACAGACCTATTTACTACACTACTCCTTCTTCTATCTTTGTCTTGGTGGTCTCTGAACCATATGCTAATTATCATTACATGTTGATAAAAAATCTCAACCCATATATTTCTAAACATCATAGGAGAAACACTACCTCTCCATTAGATTATTTGATCCATCATGAGAGAGATGAACTACTAAAATAATGTCACAAGATCTCATAATGAAGTTTATATCACGTTTCGATCCCTATAATTTTCATCCACTACTTTATTTAGAGGTCTCAAATCCAGGCTTCCCACTACCAACTATCAAATTCGATGTGTTCTCTTCCTAGAAGCTCTCTACCCACAAAGATTCCTCTATCATTGGTGGGAAAAATATTCATATTAATAGAGCCCAGAAATCATAGTGTAATCCCATCTCAGAGGTTTTGGTTTAGAAGAAATTATCCTACACCATATCAAAGGACTAATGTGAGAGATAATTAAGTCTCAATAAGTACTCTACAATGTTTAAAATCCCTATTGTAGATGAATAAGCTTTGATATTCCTAATTATCACAACATTAAAGGCTTGTACGCATCCCCAAAGTGATTCTCAAATTATTATTACAAGTGAGGTGTCATTTCATTTGACTGAGTCACCAATATACACCATCACCCAGAAGAGTCATGAAGAAGAATCAACATGCAGAACTCTATCACATATATTTACATCCTCACATGTTAAAAAATGAATGTAAAATCCTCTAGCCAGTCCTCATCATTTTAAGGGTCCATCTCACCATAGATAATTGGAGTTCATTTTTTCTATAATGTGTGATGTGAAATAAGCCAACATTTCTCATCAAATGGTATATCAAGTGCAAGATGTCGCTTGATAGGTGTTGGTATAGATGGTAAACCCCTCATAGGTGTTATCTCTAGTACATTCCATTGAACAGAAGTCTCATCAATCTACGCATAATCCCCATGATCTCACAGTTGAATCTTGATGGGATATCTGTGTGAAATCAACCTTAAATAAACCAAGATGTACAATGGTCAAAGGATATTTCTAGGGAGATGACACATGAAGGACATGGAAAAATCCCATTCTTGTATGATTCATATACAAAAATAATACTTTAAACCAATTTATTCATGTATATAGTTGAAATGTATGTGATGAGAGTCTTGGTGTATTAATACATTAGCCACCTCCCAGTCATAGGAATCTATGGCATGAAATCATAAATTTAAGCAGTAAACATTGTTACCCCAAACCAATCCCACCGACTCTATTCCAAAGGTACAACTGAATTCTCTGAAAACAATCTATCATGACCTGACCCGCTGGGGTCTGACACATGATTACCCTAATCCCACCCCCAATAGGCCTTGGTCTAGTGACTAGAAATCAGTAGGCATGTCCCACAAATGGGAGGAATAAGCATAATGTACCTGTATAAAAGAAGACATCTCCAAGCCCACACAATACTAAAATTAAGATCACATAAAAAAAATTCATGCATACATCTATAATCGAATAAGGATATTACGAATTTAAAGTACATAAAAAAGAAAAATGGGAAAAATACAAGCCAATCCGAAAACATTAAAGAGTCTAACCTGCTCTAAGGGTTACAACTATGATCAAATACAATCTCCCTGAAAACACCTCAATCTATCAAGATCAAGATAAGCTCTACTTTCCCTATGTCCCTCTAGTACACCATCAAAAGGTTCATCCTCTTCGTATGACAAGACACATGCTGTAAATGCCCATACATGGGTTAGTATAACAATACAAAGTAGAAAACCATCAAAAAACTAAACATGAAGAATCATATATATTCACCTCAATACAAAGATATATCAATCAATGTATATAAAACATCGAGATATACTCAGGAAAGATACCACACCACAAGGTGGTCACAACCAACTACCAACCACATTATTATGCTAATAGTAACACTTGTTATAAGAGAATACACTCCACAATCCATGAAATCACCAACAAAATGCAACCATGAAGTCAATATCTATTTCCCCAGCCAAATAATTCTCAATGTTATAAGAATACCCTTATATTTAGGTAGGTTCTCATTCCCAGAATAGTTGGGGGACACCATGAACTAATCGGGAACAACCTGCTACGTAGGGAATCGTATTCCAATGATACCATGAAACCTACTGATATGAACTCCTAGATGGAGGATCAAAACACAGGCCAAGGAGGTCACAATGATTACACAAACTATACCTATTGTAAAAATATGATTTAGGATCACACTCTAATTTCGCAATGGGACACTACAAAATCTATATGAGACACATCCTCTAGAGGGGATCACAATACTATATTGTGGATGTAAATTTGCACTGTACCATAGTGGGAATGGACCAAGGGAAATCACTCAATCGAGACTGGTGTAGAATAAAGAAATGAAGGACTGAAAACACCATAATAATGAGGACACAGTGTGTACTGGGATCAAATGTAATGTCTAGCTATCCCCAAGTCTTACCATTTTAAAACACCTCACAAAAAATGTAAACCTAAAAATACATGTTCTATGAGTAGAATATACATCATGTATAGATTAATCATCACCTACCCATTTTGTCTAACCATGCCCATGTAAATGTAGTTCCCTCACAGAAGGGTCACATTGCATGTGATCATGTCACATGTTGTGTCATGCTTAAATCCAGTATAAACCCTGGACCCAGAGCCAAGGGGTTCCATTTTGTGTGTAACACTGAATTACATATTGTGTATAGCAGGAATTTTCATATTTTATGGTTCCTCCAGCGTGTTACTAGAGCCACCCTCCTCATTGAATTATGAAAATCCAAGGTCGGTGAATCCTCTCATTGCTGGAGATCATAGACCAGACTTCACATCCGCTCAAGAAATGTCTCCCCAAACCGTCTATAGCTATGTCATGCATCCCATAGGAAAGAAAAAGAACCCTAAATTTGGTATCATTCTCCCTCAATCTATCCATAATCATTGTAGATTCCCAAAACCAACATTCATCGTGATCCATACCCATTCCATCGATCCGTTGTATTGAAGGACATCTTTGGAACGACTGAATATCATCTATTGGTTGAACCATTTTACTAGTATAATTCCAATGACGATTAACCAATGATGTGGGGATGAAATTAAAAATCAATCAAGAATGAGGAATGAACCATAGACTATTTTCATTCATCCTTGATTCACTATCTTAGAAAATGGACAAAACAAGAGATATAAAACACAACTAATAATTATAATTTCATGAAATTAAACTACTGATGATGCACATATCAATTTTAATAATGGAATTGATCATCATTCATATAGGATCATTGAATGTGATCAGAAACATAAATTAATAGTCCACATAGAGTTTTCATCAATCATTGATGAAGAATAATTTTGTACTTCCATCATTGACGAGATCCACATACTCCTTTGTAACAATGATCCTCGACCAAATCAAGATACATCATCTTCCACCAAGAATTTTCTCCAATAATATTCTCAATATCTACAGTTTGATTGTACAACCTTGTGTAAATTATCATACCATTTATCTAGAGGTTATTCAATCATAGTTTCTAATTAAATAAAATAAATAAATTTAATTAGTTTATTTTATCAATTATATGCCCAGGATGAATTTTCAAAAAGAATCTATGCCAACAAAGGTTATGTCATGGTTAGGGTAAAACTTATGTTTTGAGATCAATGGTGCCCCTGATTTTTTGATCTATTCAATCATTCTTGATTTATTCCAATTTCTCCGGAAAAATATGCACGTGTGTTATTTTTGTATATTTAATATATTTCAAACATTTCATTCAGTCACACTAGGCATCAGAATGAAATAATTTTTCACCACCAGGTCTCAAAAATAATCCATATAATACAAAAACAAACAATATCTAGAAAATATAAGTCATTGCATTTCCCTGGATCGATTCAAATATAGTTAGTTTCTCAATGATTTAGAAATTAAATTATATGTAGAATTAAGTTGTATTTTTAGCAATTTCATAATCCTTAAGTCAATTTAATTAATTAATTTAGTCATTTTAGGTCATTTTTGAAATTTATGTTCCTAAATTAATTTATAAATATTGATCCATTTTGATTATAAATAATTTTGCTTATTTGGATGTACATAATAATTATTATTAATAGATAAAAATTCAACACACATGTTTTAAATTTCATGGTTGAATTTATATTTTTTTGTTTGGATACAAAGGCTTGGATGTTTGTAAATCTATTTCTTGGTCATTGTGATGGTTGAAATAATCTATGAAGAAGATGTGACTCTAATTTCATTTTTTTCTATATTTTCCTCCCAATGATCAACATTGATTATATTGCATTCATTGAATCATTGGTTCCAACGATGCTTGAAGGAAACTAATGGAAATATAATAAATCGACAACTCGTTCACTAGAAATATATCTTTATGATTTTTTATATAGTAAATTCCAACACACTTGAGTGTGGAGGTGAAAGAATGTATGTACTACATGGAATGTTACCTGATCCAGGATCCCATCTACTGCTGCTCCGTCAACATCTAGTTTATACTCTAGAAGATCTAGAGTGTAGAGATAGAGATTTCATATACTAGGACCAGTTAAACATCCTATCCGCCACACCCATTCTCCCTCATCCATCTACATCATTCATCTTATGCCACCCATAGAGGTTGTGATCCATTAGGGGACTGATGTTGAAACCTAATTCTGGAAAGGCGCCAAAGGCCATGCAATTGATATGGTTTTCAGGCCACTTGTCTTCTAGTCAATCTGATCAACATAACCATAATAAGGTTATAAAGATGAAATTCTATAGGTAATAAAAATGAGAATGTATGATCAGTGTTGTTGATGGTATTTTTCTTTGGATAACCCAATAAGATCATTATAGAGGAAACGTCACACAACATTTATAAATGGTTTCACTACTAGATATATTGGTTTTTGCGCCTGGGAAAACGGGCGACCGCCATTGGCGGTCGCTATTGATAGCATTAGCGACCGCCAATGGCGGCCGCTAATGTGGGGAAAAAAATAGCGGGATTTTTCCCGCCCCTGCCGCTGTCTTCCCCAAAAACCACCGCTGCAACTGGTGCAGTCTCCCCCGCCGGTGTCCAGCCACCATCGGTCGCCCCCATCGCCACCTCCACGGCCTCGCGTCACTTCTACCACACTCACTGCTGAACCCCACGCCCCCCGATATTCGACCGCCTAAAGTGATACCCTCGATGGCGCACCTGCCCCTCCCTCTGGCAACCGGAAATCCTCCATGGCCGGCGACCAAGAGCTTCGAAGGTTCCTCTTCATACCCCCAGTGCCCCGACGTCCGGCTCGCACCACATACCATTTCCAGGGAACGCGATACCTGCAATATTTTATATAAGCTCTAGCGACCGCCATTGGCGGTCGCTGTTGGTCTTTACCGACGTAGCAACAGCGACCGCCAAAAGCGGTCGCTAGGCGGTCAGTAAAGGCCTTTAGCGACCGCTTTTGGCGGTCGCTAAAGAGCTGTATTGTAGTAGTGTTTTCATGAAGTAGTCATACATTCAATATTAGAATTGTATTCTTTTATCAAATATTTTTTAGAATTTCTATAAAAAAATTTGTGTGTATATATTTAGATATATATAGCATAAAAAATTATTTATGAAAACACATACATAGACACACACACACACACAAACACACACACATTTTTGTTCCCGAACCCTAACCCACCATCGTAACCCATGAACTTACCAATTCAACCCACCATCCATAGTTCCTGGAAAAAGACCCTTGGTATCATTATGTGGTCTTGGAGATTCACTGGATAAAACTGCAGCACGAAAATTCACCGCTTTCACAACCGACAGATTTGAAATTTCTGGAATATTATTACAAACGTCATGACCATCCTGGGAGAATAGAACCCCCAACATCCAACAAGTTAGGAATGTGACCTACATATTATAGCATGACAAATCAATATATGTAATATATAATATATTCTAACAGATATACATATATTTATATTACATGTTTTTTAAATATCAATATATATATATATATTCATTTATTTATTTAATAATGTATTTTAAAAATCCATAATATTTTTTTAATATTATATTAAATTATTATATTAAAATAATGCTGAAAATATAATATGAGTAACAATATGAATCTTTTAACATAATTTATGTTATACGTGTCTGTATTTAGTGATTATTACTAATATATTATTTAAAAATAATTAACTTGAAATTTTTTATTTATATATGTATCCAATAATATATTGTATATTTATTTAATTTTCATTCTACTATATATACACACATTTAAGTATACTCACCAATATTTATAAATATTTACAAATATAGGTATATATATTTCTGTAACAACACTATAGCTTCGAAATTAAAATATTATTATTTTATACATAAATAATCAAAATATCAACAATATTAAATTTTTGTAAGTTTGATTAACAAAAACAATGTACATATTAAAAAGTAAAAAAATATTAAGTTATATTTTTTGAATATAATAAAACTACGTAAGTATATATAAATTCATAGAATTAATTAACAATCTAAAATAAAAATAATTATATTTTATACATAATTACTCAAATTAATAATTATTTATAATTAACAAAATTTAAAAATATTGTTAACTATATATTATTTTATTTTTATTAGCAGAAATAATATTATTCATATATATATCAAATAATATATTTAAATAAATTAAAATAAGATAAATAATAAAACATATATATATCTATATTTATAATAAAATAAAGTTAATAATAATTTTTATAAATAATAATTAATATTACAATTTAAACAAAATATATTATTATATTCACTTTATTTATCTATATATCAAAAATTACGTTTTAAATTTATTTTAAATTAAATATAATATATAATATTATAAATACATATAAATATATTGAAATATATTATTCCCAATTAAAATGAAAATATTTATATTTCGCTAACAAATAGAATTTCCCAAATTATAAGTTATACTATTTTATACATAAAATTTAAATTATACAAACATAACATTTAAATTTACTAAATTATTAATTGTAAATTAAAACATACCAATATAGTAATTATTACATCAATTAAATCATAAAAATAATATTAATTCATATATTCATACAACAATGAAACTAAAATAAATAAATAACAAAAAAATAAATAAATAAATCAATTGGAAAATAAATATTTTTAAATTTAAATTTTACCAACTCAAAAGAAAAAAATAAATATTTTAATAGAAAGATTCGGTTGAGAATCACTACAAAATATTATATTAGAAAAATGGAAATGGAGGGTGCAAAGAGGTATTAAAAGGCCTCTATTTGAAATTTTTTGTGGTGGGTGGCTTGAACTCCATTAATTCCACATATGTATTCATTACAATGAAAATGTGAATGGGATTCATGCCTCTCAGTGAATGAGGGAAGAATGAACATGCTTAACAACTCTCTCAACCCATTTTTAAAAATATATAAACCACAATTACATTTTTTAGGAGAACGGAATTATAAAAAAAACTCTAGTCAGTCAGATTCATGCAAGAATAACAAGGTTATGAAGTTGAAAATTGATAATAGTAATAGATATTTTGGTATTTTCAATAGTGAATTAGTGGCGGATTCCCATCACAAAAGGTCACTTGCGACGGGAGTCCATAACAAATTCACCATTATAAAAAATTGTGTCACAAATGATTGTATTTGCGATGGTCCTTAGTAAATATAAATTTATAAAGATGAAAAAGTCATTTGTCACAAAGGGTTTTTAATTTGGTTTTTAAAATGTTAATTGTGATGGTTTGTCACAATTGATATTATTTGCGATGGATATTTCTTCCATCACAAACACTTATTTCTTTTTGAAAAACTAAAATATATAAAAATTAAATTAAACTAAAATAATTAAAAATAACTAAAAAATATTATAAAAAGTTAAATTTAATTAAAATTATTTAAATATAATTAATAATATCTATGAAAATATATTTTTAATAAAACTAAAAAATATTAACAATATTAATGATATTATAAATAATTAAAAAATTTAAAAAATATAAATAATTAAAAACATTTTCTATAAAAATATCAATATTAAAAATTTTGAAAAAATTAAAAAAATTAAAAAATTAAAAACAGTTTCAAATAATAAAAAATTATTAAAATTGTTAAAACACACGTAAAAGTAATGCCTTATTCCAAACATAATATGTTTATAATCCCAAATTACAAAACTATCGTAAATCTACTCAAATCATTAACTGGTGTTAGGTGGAGGAGTATCACTCGATGGATTAGGGGGAGGAAACATCACGTCAATGCCAAGAAAGAGCTGTCTCATGTACTCCAACATCTACTCATCTCTCTGACGCTGATGCTCATAATCTTCCTCCCTCTCTTTCTGCATTCATCGTATCACCTCATCTTGAGGCTTTAACTTATCCTCACACTGTACAACAGACGATGGAATCAATGAATACTCACCATGATCTCCCATCAAGATCACTAATGACATCACATAAATACCATAATAACTTGTATGTGTCAGTAAAAAACCAGTACAAATCTCCCATCCTTTCTTGACACCATGAAGATTAACATGTATCTAGGCCCCCTCATCAAAACTCAACCCACTGATGTAATCATGTTCACACTCAGCTTGAGTATCTCATGAATGAGAAGTCACAAACTTCTATGTTTCCTTCAAATATAATTCTAAATAAAAATAAAAATAAAAATAATATTCATGAAATTTTTAAATAAATTACTAACCACAATTTGTTGATGTCGATTTCCTATAAATTATCCTATATGGGGATAAGTATACATCATCTTATCAACTTGAAACTCTATAATAGATAGTCCAGTATCATCATGTATAATGTAAAATGATTTTATAGTTAAAATATATATACCTTAATAAATTAAATCACTTAACATATGTCATCGTTGTCTCCCAAATGTATGAATTCTGGCCCAATGTGTAACCTTTTTTCATTCTGTATCATGAAGTTCATATGAAGACCTCCTTTTAAAATTATCTTATAGATAATAAGAGCACAATACATCCAATACCCAATCTGAGAGATATTCAGATATATAAGAGATAAAAGACTAGTAAAAAATAGTAGCAGAATCCTTATTCCTTTTCCGATATCTACAGTTGTGTAGAAACATTCAAAATTTCTTAGGTAAAATAATCTCCCATGCATCATGGATATTATATTTTAGGCTATCAGTAATCAAGGAAAATATATTCCGTAAGAAAATTTAATACAATATGTTATTACTTAAATAAATTATAATTTTTTTTATATTTAAAAATGGAAAATTTAGTGGTCGAATATTTGGTGACGCACATCGATGGGAACCAGTAGCATGACACCCATGACATAGAAAACTAATTTCATATAATCACACTAGCCTACCCAACACCTAAATGCTAACAGTTGGATGAATAAAAAAATAATCAATAAATTATTAGAAAATTAATGAAATAAAATAATATTAATTAAATATCCCAAACAAATAAATATACCTCCACAAATAAGAATTAAAATCAAAAGACATCCTTCTCTCTAGATCATGCCCCTGAATCCATAAGAAAGTAATAAAACACCCCTTCTTATTAGGCATAACATCCTGTGGATCAGATGGATTAGGCTCATCAGTAGGTAGTCTGGGGACATGTGTGAATGAAATAAATCTTCAGGAGCATCTACAACCATCTAAAACAAATATTCTTAACTATATGAAATTCTTATTAAAAATATAAAATATTAAAATTATTAAATAACATAATAAAATTATCATTTATATAATAAATTTTTGATACCAATATCTTTTATAAAAAACATATAAATATCATAATATAATAATTTCCTATAAATAAATAAGGGAACATAATAATTTAACATATAAATATTCATTAATATTGATATCGATTAAAAGAAAAAAATAAATATAATATAGAATATAATATATTTACCATTCAATATATGTTAATATGAATATCACATATAAAAAAACTAATAATTTTTGGCATCACTGGAGGAACAAAAGGGATCATCGGGTCCAGAAATGTGGAACAAAATTTTTTATCTATAAATAAATTCTAATACAAATATATAATATAAAAAACCTAAATATAATATATTAGTGTTCATATTCATTTTCATATTAATCTATATCAATGTGTCTAGACTAATATTCAACATCGTCAACTTCCATACAACATTCTGTTTCATCATTTCTTATTACTTCATCAACATTATATCTATCATCAATCCTTAACTAGATGGGTCTCATAATTGATATTTATATCTTGTCAGGTAAGAGATATATTTTGTGATATTTCTTCAAAAAATTTAATATGTTTCACTTCCACATTAACATTTTCATTTTCAAAAAAATGACCTCTACATGATATCATTTTTATCACAATCCAACAGTCATTTAAAACTCTTGAAACATCCGAGTAACCTGCATAATAAACTTTTTATTCTTTATTTTGAAAAAAATGGATCATTTGATGCTGAAAGACTAAAATATTTATTTTCAATGACTCAATGTCATGGATGAACTCACAACCATCGACTAGTATCAAACTAATAGAATTTAATAATTTTTATATAATTTCCTCCAAGATAACATTAATCAACTATTTCATACATCATTGCATAAAATTTCACTTCATATTATTTATGATGATATCCTTCAAAACAATAACCTCTATCCATTGATTTCTTTGAGTAACCATATACGCAAATATGGAATTGAAATCCATTAACCACATACGCATTATATGATTTTACCAATTCCAATAGAGGGTTTTGGAGAAATAATAATCAACAATCAATTTTATTTTAATGTGTTATTTCTTGGAGACACTAAAATTATTAATAATATATATCAATGGAAATTTGATTTTTTTTCCATGGAACGAAACATTATTTAGCAGTCTTGGAAACCAATATGATAATATTTTTTGTTGATGAAATTCTTCAAGAGATTCATACATAGTTTTTATAAATTGTTTTTTCCTATTGTCATCATATTGTCTAAGAAAAATTATTTTAAATTATTTTATATTTTTTAAATAATTGACAAAATAATGAAAAAATAGTACTTACTCCACAAATACATTCATTTAATCACAATTTCATAGATAATTTATATGAGTTATGTAGAGTTATTAATTTGAAATCCATCATTCACATTATCCATGTAATCCATGCCCTAGATGATAAAAAACTCACAATTGATGATATAATACATCATCAAATTTTTTATTATTTCGAACCATCAGGTAATTTTTTGAATTATATTCCTATTGAAAATAATAAGAGTATAAATTCATAATTTCATATTGTATGTATGCTCTCTCAGTTGACCAATCATCTAATTCTCTGTTACGTACTATCTTCTTTATGTTTTTCATACATATCTCAAATGGGTAAATCCATCATAATTGTAATGGTCTTCCACTTTTAGCATTATATGGAAAATAAAATATCAAATGTACCATTGTGTCGATGAAGGAAGGTGGGAATATTCTCTCTAATTTACAACAAATTAAAATAATATGGGCTTTGAGCATAATCAATGCAATATAATCTGATGTTTCTACCAAGATATATTGAAATAAATTTGATATTTATGTAAAAAATCCTATAATAAATAATTCAACATCCTTACAAGAACAACAGGTAGTAATCATTCCATTATGATGTCAGTCATTACATTTAAAATAGGTAATATTAACAAATATGATGTTGATGGAAAATTTATAAGTATAACCATTTGGTAACTTCAATTATTCAATCTATTGAAAAAATAATAAATTAATTCCATTGGAAAGTTTGTAAAAATATTTTGGCTTCATTAAATTTTGTGATCTTCCATCATCAAATAATTCAACTCCATGATATTTTTAAAGTTTCTCAAGATCTTACCATGACTTTATATTATCATTGGTCTTACCGAGTGTTACCCACAATATATAAAATATGTTATCAAAAAAAATACTTCTCATTACTCATTACATCTAATATGGGATGAACCAATATATCCAACCAATGTGCATGGTCCCAAAAACTATTATATTATATCGAGGTATGATCTTTCCCAAAACCATTAATTTTTTATTCATTTATTTTTTTCTTAAAAAATAAAATTAGGTAATGAAGAGATGATATATTTTAACTAAATTCCATAGAGCACTATTGGAGGTTCACCAATTTAAATTTAACCTTTTATAAAATGATTTTCCCCTAGAAAATGGTGAATTGTAGGATAAAATCTCTTATGGTAGTAAAAATAACAATTATTTCTCCCATTACCAAATGTAAATGAATTTTTTCCCATCCATGTAGTACAGACATGATTTTAGACCATGTGTGATTTATCCAAAAATCATATCACACACCGAAACTTTACTGATCATCCATATTAATGAAACATTTGGTGTAAAATTATGATTTTCAACTATATAAACTACATTCACAACATTGTTCCACAATGTCATTAACTCATCAATTAGTGGAATAAAAAAATTCCAATATTCTTCTTCAGATGTCCTATAATTAATAGCAGCAAATATATATGTGGTTCGATCATCAACATCAAAGGAGTCATGGTGTGTGGAGTAATGAAAACTGACCAACATGAATATTTACTTTGAAAACCAATGAATAAATAAAAACCATACATAGAAAGACCCAACCTTATGTTATGAGGTTCTAAAGAAAAAGAAGTTTACATTTGGTTAATGTGTTTCAATAAATCTACATCACATGGATGATTTAATAATTTACTGATAGAAATATTTTACTTATTCGATGTCATCAATTAAGTTATATTGCCAGACGTATATAAACATCGTTCAAAATGATGTAACTGTAAAATGTCTCAATTATTTCATAGGAAATATAGACATTCCATTTTTTGCATAACTATACATTGATTCTCAACATGTTGGATAATTGTCCAAGGATTCATAATCACCATAATATAGTATTCATTCATTTTAACTTTTACGAATCTTCTAATAAATATGTCTAAAATTATTTACCAAACTCTATATTTCATAGAAAAATTATGATAATTTATTTATTTCAAGAATCAATGATTTAACCAATAATAATATCTAATTGAAACAACTATTTGTTATTCAAAATTAATATTTAATTGTCATCAATTTTGTCTCATCTTGCATTTTTCTCATCTGGAATCCCAGATTGATTGTATCCTCATCAGATTTCAAAAAGCTGTAAAACTGAGAAGGTTCAAATTCAGGATATTGAATATCATTCATATATTTTTGGGAATATAAGGAACATAAGCCCCATGTACTAAGTTATAAAATGATAGTTCACAAACCAAGAAATTTTTATCTTCTTCCTGAATTATGTTCACCATGTTGATACTAATAAATAAAACCTTTTTGAAAACTAAAATTGAATAAATAAAGTCCAACAATGAAAAAATATTAAAATTACCAAAGATCACATTTCTGAAATATAAATTTGACTTTTCCTTCCCAAAAAAATATTAATTTGATTATTAAAATGATATAAATGTTTCAAGGCCTTAAATAATCCATATTTATACTAGGTATGCTAGGAATATTCACTACTGGAAATATAGACAATACCAATGGTTTAAAACAGTTGGTATAGGCTGGAAAACCGTTGGTATAAGATATACCAACGGTTTCCCAAACCGTAGGGAAGCAAGGCATTGGGAAAGCCATTTACCCACGGTTTAAGGAAAACTGTTGGCAAAAGGTGGTGGAAGTATTAATTTCCCAATGGTTCCTCTAAACCATTGGTAAAAGGATTTACTAACTTTTTAAAAACGTTGGGAAATTCATATTTTTGAGCTTAAACCAACGGTTTAAAACCGTTGGTATAGGTTTCTACCAACGGTTTAGATAAACCGTTGGTATATATTCATATATTCTCAAATAATGCCAATGGTTCTAAACCGTTTGTATAGCATTTTACCAACGGTTTAGATAAACCGTTGGTATATATTCATATATGCTCAAAGTATACCAACGGTTCTAAACCGTTGGTATTGGGTATTTTCACAAAAAACCAGTAGCCAGAATACAGCTGCCTCCCCTTGATACACCTACATAAAAAACATCACAAATAACATATAGAAATAAACATCATACACCACAAAAAACATTGGAAATAGCACAAAAAAACACATAAAAACATCACTCTTCCAACCATGCCATGTACTACAATTCCCCATTTCAATCTTCATGTGACAACAACTCTTTCAATTAACCTATTTCAATTTATTGGGTTCATACATATCAATTTTTTCTTACTCAAAAAGGTGATGATTATGATAGAAATTGGTGCATGAGGGGTATGTGTGATAAAGTGAATTAACAATGTGGTTAATATTTGTGCATCATCTAGAGTGATGCATGACTTGCATTGAATGTGATGTGGGGGGATGTCCAGAGAGGGGAGGGGGTTGTCGAGGTAGAGGGGAGGGAAGATTTCCAGGGAGCTATTATGGGGTCATGGAGAATGTGCAACAAGGATTTTTATTCAAATTATAGCATATCATCACATGCATTTGATGAGCATGAGCTAATAATCTTACCAAGTCATTCATATAGTTCAAAACATACAAAAATGGAATAATCCAAAATAACATTGCATGATCGAAGATATAAAAAAAGGCATGTGAAATCAACATGCCTACATTTACATATCATCCATGAGGTATAACATTTAATCAAATAGTAATAGAAATATACATAAGGCGTACGAGTCTCATTTACTTGCATACACAGTGGTACAAAAGGAAAATGTTATTCATGTACGGGGGGCTGTCTGGGGTCTAAGGAGGAGGGTGGGGGGCTGTCCAGGGTCCCGGAATAGGGGTAGGGGTGCTGTTCGGGGATGTCCATTCACATCACATTTGACTCATGGATCGTTGTCCTTATGTTTCAACAGAATCTGAATGCGTTTGGTCTGTTTTTCGTATGTCAGTTGTTGATTTCACTTAAAATTAAGTCCATTTTTAAAAAAACAGAGGCACGTTGAGTGGTATCAGCCACACCGGGCCTCAGATTGAGGCAGGGTTGACTCGAACACGTCACATATGAGACATGGATCATTGTGAAAAAGTATCAACAAAATCAGAATTTGTTTGATCGGTTTGGCGTATGTACGTAAAATATTATCCATTTTAATCAAAATTCATACACATGGAGTGATATCGGGCAAAATACGCTTCGGATTGAGCTAGGGTTGACTCTTACACATCAAATATAACCCATGGTTTGTTTTCCTAATTTTTCAACGCAATCCGAAGGCGTTTGGTCGGTTTCCCGTATGTTAGTTGTTGATTTCACTTAAAAATAAGTCCATTTTGAATAAAAGAGAGGATGTTTGAGTGGTCCCGGCCACACCGCACCTCGGATAGAGGTGAAGTTGACTCTTACACCTCAAATTTGACCCATGGATCCTTTTCCTTATGTTTTAACATAATCTGAATGTGTTTGGCCGGTTTTCTGTATGTCAGTTGTTGATTTCACGTAAAATTAAGTCCATTTTTAACAGAACAGATGCACTTTGAGTGGTTTCAGCCACACCGAGCCTCGGATTGAAGTGGGGTTGACTCATAAACATAACATATGAGTCATGGATCGTTGTTAAAAAGTATCAACACAATCAGAATCCGTTTGATTGGTTTGGCATATGTACGTAAAATAGTGTCCATTATAAACAAAATACATACACTTGGAGTGATACCGACCACACCGCGCTTCGGATTGAGCTTGGGTTGACTATTACACATTACATATAACCCATGGATCGTTTTACTAAAGTTTCAATACAATCCAAAGGTGTTTGGTCGGTTTTCCGTATGCTAGTTGTTGATTTCACTTAAAAATAAGTCCATTTTGAACAAAAGAGAGGGAGTTTGAGTGGTCCCGGCCCCACCAGACCTCATATTGAGGCGAAGTTGACTCATACACGTCACATTTGACCCATAGATATTTTTCCTTAAGTTTCAACAGAATCCGAATGCCATTGGTCAGTTTGTCGTATGTCAGTTGTTGATTTCACAAAAAATTAAGTCAATTTTAACAAAACAGAGGCACTTTGAGTGGTGTCGGCCACACCGGGCCTCAGATTGAGCCTTGGTTTATTCATAAACATCAAATATGATTCATGGATCGTTTTGAATAAGTATCAACACAATAAGAATCCATTTGATCGGTTTGACGTATGTACGTAAAATATTGTCCATTTTAAACAAAAGAGGGACAGTTTGGTTGGTTACGGCCACACCACACCTCGGATTGAGGCGGGGATGACTTTTACACGTCACATGTGACCAATGGATCGTTTTCCTAAAGATTCAACAGATTATGAACTCATTTGTTCAGTTTTTCGTATGCCATTTGTTGCTTTCAGTTAAAATTAAATGCATTTTGAACAAAAGAGAGAATTTTTGAATGGTACCGTCCGCACCGCCCCTCGGATTAAGGTGGGGTTGACTCTTACACTTCACATATGACCCATGGATCATTTTACTGTAGTATCAACAAAATCCGAATGCGTTTTGTTGGTTTACCGTATGTCAGTTGTTGATTTCCCTTAAAATTTAGTCTATTTTTAACAAAATAGAGGCATTTTGAGTGTTGTTGGCCACACAAAGCCTCGTATTGAGGTGGGGTTTACTTTTACATGTCACATTTGACTCATGGATCGTTTTACTTAAGTTTCAATATAATACGAATGCTTTTGGTCCTTTTTCTGTATATTAGTTGTTGATTTCACTTAAAATTAAGTCATTTTTTATCAAAACAGAGGCACTTTGAGTGGTGTCGGCCACACCGAGCTTCGAATTGAGGCAGGGATGACTCGTACACATCAAATATTAGTCATGGATCTTTTTACAAAAGTATCAAGACAATTATAATCTTTTTATCGGTTTGGTGTATTTATGTAAAATATTTTCCATTTTAAACAAAAGAGGGACAGCTTGGGTGGTTCCGGCCACACCATGCCTTGGATTGAGGCGGGGTTGACTCGTACACGACATATATGACCCATGGTTCATTTTACTAAAGTTTAAACAGATTTGGAATGCATTTGGTTGGTTTTCCGTATGCCAGTTGTTGTTTTCACTTAGAATTAAAGTCATTTTGAACAAAAAAAATACATTTTGAATGGTACCGTCCACACCACACCTCGGATTGAGGTGGGGTTGACTCGTACACGTCACATATGACCCATGGATTGTTTTACTATAGTATCAATAGAATCAAAATGCATTTGGTCAGTTTACCGTTTGTTAGTTGTTGATTTCACTTAAAATTAAGTCCATTTTTAACAAAATAGAGGCATTTTGAGTGGTGTTGGCCACACCGAGCCTCATATTGAGGCGGGGTTGACTCATACACGTCACATTCGGGGGGTGTCCGGGTGGCTGTCCGGGGTCCTGGGAGGAGGGTGGGGTGGATGTCCGGGGGGCTGTCTAGGGATCGAGGAGGAGCGTCGGGGGCTATCCGGGGTCCAGGGAGGAGGGTGAGGGGGGCTGTCTGGGGGGTGTCCGGGGGGCTGTCCGGGGACCATGGAGGAGGGTGGAGGGGCTATTTGGGGGGATGTCTGGGGGCAGTCCAGGGACCAAAGAGGAGGGTGGGGAGCTGTCTGGGGGGATGTCCGGGGTCTAGGGAAGAGGATGACATGTCAGTGGGAGGGGAAGGGTCTAGTCGGGTACGCGGAGATGCTCGTCTACCTCTGGTACGAATCTCCCTCGTACCATCAACCTAAGAACTGAAAGAATGGAATAATGAAAATTGCACATACTTATGTACCTATAAAATCTACACATAGATAGCACATAGCCGCATCATGTCATAAAAAATAACACCAACTATCAGACAAAATAGAAGCAGTCATGCAGAGTAATGACAAGTGCACATACAGATCAGAAGCAGCTAAACAATTGTTGCATACATGCCATGTTTATTTTCTAAAACAAAGTAAAAAAGTGAAATTATAAAACTCTAGAACATGGGTTTCCTCCCAGGAAGCGCTAAGTTTTACGTCTTCAACCAGAAGGATGGACACTGGTCAATCTTCTTGGTCCATCAGCTCAGAACTCCTCTGCCTCTTGCAAGAACTCGTGTCCGTGACATCAAGATCACAGGGATGCTTAGTGAGATTGATCACCTCAGGAGTGTAGCGGGCGTGAATCTGGTGTGGAAGTAAGAGAATCAGGCGCTCTTCATCAGCTAGACTCTTAGTGGGATTGATCACTTTAGTAGCGTAGCGGGCGTGAATCTGGCGTGGAAGTAAGAGAATCTGGCGCTCGTCATCATCCAGACGTTGAGTCACCCGGCGTATGAGGTCAGATAGAGACGGGACGTGCACATCGATGATCATGGAAGAGGCAGAAAAGCTAGAAATTTTTTGTTAAGCTACATCCACAAATAGATTCATTTTTATATATTAGAACCTTTATTAATGTTTGTCCCATTTTTACAAACAATTAATGTGTGAAAATTGTGAAAAATAACTTATCGGATATATAAAAATTGATTTACTCATGGACATGATGCATTATATCTCAAATATTCCTCATTGGATCCCAATTTGAAATTTTAATCCATTATCAAATGTCTGATATCAATTTATTTTTATTTGGATCTTTAAGGTTGAGCGCTTTTTGTAAAATTTAGCCAAGGGAGGATATACTAGTGACTTGGCATACAATAGGATGATATGTGGTGAAAACCACATTATAAGCATTTCTTAGGATATTATTGAGGTGGTTTGAGGATAAAATCTATCTTTTTAGAGAAAATCCAGCATGTCCAAGTTTGGTGGTCAATGTTTTGAAGTGGGCGGGTGGTATTTGGTGGTTGAGGAGGGGGGTGAGGTGGATGTCCAAGGTCTAGGAGGAGGGGTGGGGGCTATCCAGGGACCAGGAAGGGGGGTGGGGTCTGTCTAGGGTCATGTAGATGGGGAGAAGGGGTTGTCCATGGTACAGGAAGGAGGGGGGATGTCTAGGGTCCGTTGAGGAGGGGGGATATCCAGGGTCCAGGGAGGAGGGTGGGGGCTTCCTAGGGTCCATGAAGGAGGGGGGGCTATACAAGGTCCTAGGAGGAGGGTGGAGGGGGGTTGTCCAGGGTCCAGGAGGGGGGCTGTCAAGTTTCAGGAAAGAGGGGGGGAAGGCTGTCGAAGTTCAACGAGGGGGGACTATCCAGGGTCCAAGAGGGGGGTGTCCAGGGTCCATGAGGAGTTGGGGCTCTGTTAAAGGGAGAAAATCCCCAAATAATTCGTTGAAAATTAACTAAAATTAATCCAAAAAACATCACAATTCCAATCCATCACCCAACCAACATCCAATTCATCCTCAATATCACTAACCTTCACATGCCATAAACAAAACAACCTAGTTTATACCAAATTAAAAAAGAAAACAAAAATAATAGATGCAAAAATTAAAACTAAGGTAGTACTTACAGATTTAGAGTGTAGAACTACAAAATTGTTTGATTTAAGATGGATCTATGAGTGGAACGAGTTTCCGAGTCTTTGTATAGAAAGATCCCTCACGTTTAGGTCAAATGAAAATAGAAAATAATAAATAGATGAAGAACATTATAACTGAGGTAGAACTTACAGATTTGAAGTGTAGAACAGAAAAAATGTTTGATTGAAGAGGATTAATGGAGTTTCGTAGACTGGGTAACGAGAGAGCGTCAAGAGAGCTTCAATTTCAGGGCTGTAGTCGGGCGAACAGAGAATTGGGGGAGAATTGGGGGCTCTGTGTATTTGGAGGAACTTTTCCCCAACGGTTTTTTAAAACCATTGGGAAAACTATGAATTACCAACGGTTCACTAAAACCTTTGGTAAAGGTCGTGGAATTGGGAGATATCCCAATGGTTTTATCAAACCATTGGGAAGAATGGGTTCTATTGGGAGATATCCCAATAGCTTGATAAAACTTTTGGAAAAAAGGTGTGTAATCCACAAATACCAACGGTTTTCTATAACCGTTGGCATCAAAGTGTTGGTATATCCCTCAATTCCAGTAGTGATTGACTTGATTTATCCGATCATGATCGCATTATAGAAATTAGTGTCTACTTTTAAAGTCTATATTTATTTAATAAGACAATAGAAAATTAAAAAATTATTTATAATAATCTTGACTAGTTGAAAATTATTATTATATTTTCACACCTTGATATATTTTATGTAATATGTTGTAGTGAGGTGCTAGATTAGCATTGGATTCGGGGCTCATAATGTCTCTGCATAGATAGAATAAAAATATTAAATGTATTATATCAGAAACAAGATAGTTTTATAAAATAATAAAATATCTCTAATAGTGTCTCATGTTGGATATCTGAGACCACCATTAGTTGTGAAATGTGATGTTTACCCAATGCACGACATAACAATTGTGTGCATCAAGAGTTCAGTAACATCATCCACAAAGGTAATTCCATTTAATACTTTTATTATAATTATTTACAAAAAAATTATGTATCTTTGTAATGGTATATCGTATTAGAAATATGATACGACCATTAGATCAAGGATGTTTTTAATACCCCATGAACAACATAACATATGTGTGTGTCAGTTTTTTGGTTACACTTCATGTGAGGGTAATTCATTTTATTTTTTTAATTTTAATTTTTTAAAAAATTGATGTATCTCCATAATGGTGTATCATATCAAAAATATAATTCCACTATTAGATTAGGGATTTTGGGTTTACCCAAGGCATGACATAACATTTTTGTTCATTTGGTATTTGGTCACATTTCATGCGAGGATAATTCATTTTATATTTTTAGGATAATTTTAACAAAAAATATAGTATCTCTCTAATGGTGTATGTTATCAAAAATACAAGAACACCATTATATTAGGGAAGTTGGGTTAACCCTAGCTGAGACATAAAAATTTTGTGCATTGGGGATTTGGTTACATTATTGGAAAGGGAAATTGATTTAATATTTTAAAAATATTTTTTTATAAAAAATTTATGTATCTCCCAAACTGTGTATTGTATCAAAATTAAACGACCACCATTATGTCAAGGATATAAAGCTTACCCTAGAAACAACATAAAATTTTTGTGTGTCGAGAGTTTTGTTACATCACACATGATGGTATAATTTTATTTTTATAATAATTTTCCATAAAAAATTGATATACCTCCCAAAATTTGTATCATATGGAAAATTTGAAACAACCATTTGGTCCAGGATACTAGAAATACCCAAGGTGCAACATAACATTTGTGTGGGTCGGATTATTGGTTACATTGAATGTGAGGGTAACTCATTTAATATTTTTATTATAATTTCATAATAAAATTAAATTATCTCTCAAACTGTGTATCATATGAAAAATAAAAATAACATTTAGGTTTGGGATGTGGGGTTTACCCTAGACATGAGATTCCATTTATGTGTGTTCACAGTTTTTTATCATCAAGCATGATGGTAATTCGATTTAATGTTTTAATAATATTTTTTTACCAAAATTTGAATTATTTTTTAAATAGTTTATTTTATTAGAAATATGAGAAGATCGTTAGATTGAGAATGTTGGGTTTACCCTATATGCGACAAAACATTTCTGTGCATCAGTTATTTCGTGACATCGCACGTATGGGTATCATTTTTTATCTTTCATTTAAATTATATATATATATATTTAAATATTTATTGACATTATAAATATAAACTATTTTTTTAATACAACATTAATACAAATTTTTATCAATTTATAATATTTATTTTTTATATAATTTTTTTCATGGAATGATAAAAAAATAGGACTTATTATGATTTTTTTTATTTTTACTAGTTTATATAATTATTTGTTAAGTAATATTAATTGTTTTTTTAAATAACTAAATTTTTAATAAATATTAGTAATTGTTAACAATTATTTGTATTTCAAATTATTTATTTGATTTTTTTACAATTTTTATTAATTTCATAAAAATTTCTATTTATTAATAATCTTTTGTAATTAACACTTATATTTAATATTTATTAACAATATTTAATAATGAAATATTAGTTATTATAAATTATTTAATGATTGTAATTAATTATTTAAATTATTATTAAATATTCTAAAAATATTATACATTTGTATATAATGTTTTCAAAATTAATATAAATACATTAAATATTTTCTAAATATTTTTTTAACCAAATATACATATCTAATCTAATTAAAACAAATAAACAGATATATATATGTATATAATAAACCATATATTTTTTATGAAATTTTATATATATATTCATATTTTGATATACATTTATATATATTACATGATTTAATATTCAAATATTTAGTTTTTACATGTTTTTCTAAAAAAAATTACATATCATATCAATACATACATACATCTATAAAAATATATATCTCTCTCAAACCTTATACATTTTTTAATCCTATATATTTGTGTGTGTGTGTGTGTCTTCACATCCTTACACATTTTATATTGATTATATATATAGTGAAACTTTAATATACATACATGTATATGTATGTATTTAAATATATATATTAAAAACCATATATGTTTTTTAAAATGATTATATATGTATATTTAGAATTTATTATTTATATATATTTATACCAAATGATTTATTAATTAATATAAATAATTCAAATATGTTCTGAAAAAAATATTTTGAAACCAATATACATAGAAGATGTATATATACATAGTCATAAAAAACATAAAAACATAAATATATATATATATAATCATACACATTTTCTAAAACCATATATATATATATTCACATGTTAATATATATACACACAGACATTGGTACAAATAGAAAAACTAAACAATCAACAACTTAACTAAAAATGATTTGAAATAAATTTTACGGACAAGATTAACATACGAGTAGAAAATAATAAATATTCACCAATCCTAAATACCAAATAAATAATGAAAATTTGATAATATTTTAAACATTGGTATTTTCAATACAAAATCATATAATAAAATGATTAAAACACAAAAATAATCACATTATAGATAAGAGGAATCTATACCATGGAAAGTTGAAGCTCAATCTATAAAAAATCTGTTTAAATGGTTTATGTTAGAGCAAGGTAGAGCACAACAACCCAAGTGGGGTGATCGTATCATAGAAGTTCAAAAGAAGGAGAGGAAGATGAGAGGAGGAAACAATGGAGTGAGTTTATTATATATTGATGAATTTATTATGAAAACATTTTTTAATGGAATTAATTCTGGAAAAAATATTTGTCTCCTCAAAAGTATTTATGATTGAAATTATTGCCCATTACAAATAATTCTGAGTTGAAGGGCATTTTCTATGGATGTATAAGTCCATTTAATATTCCTGCCACTACTAGGGTTTAGGCAGGGTTGTGAGTAGTATCACTAATACTGTTTGAGATAGATTCCTTCTCCCATTGAAAATAGTATTTATTTTTGATAGATGAATTTATACATTTAAAATAGTTAATATTTGGAGACAATTTACGACAAGAAAACTTCCAATCCCAAATTCCCTTTTTCATATAGTAAAATTTATAATAAGGGAAGTGAAAAATTATGACAAGAAATATGGGAATGAATAATTGGATCATGTCACCCCTTAAACCAACACCCATGTAGGTACTCAACCCTAACTATCATAAACCGACATGGATCTCCCAAACCATATTTAACCCAAATGGGTCCTAACATTTTCTGAAGAGCATTCCGGATCCCCATGGACTGGTGGAAAGTTCACAAGAATGAAGAACAACCTTTGGATATGAATTAGCCACAGTGAACCCGATGAAAGACGGTGAATAAATAGGATTTATTGGTAATCCTAAAAACATGGAAACATGATATATGTAAAATCATTTGGAAAATTATGTTATAATACATTAAAAATAATCTAAATACAAAAAATGAGAGAAGATAACATTATGATCCTACCATGTATTTCATAATCACACATTATAAAATAAACCAACTATGAAAAAATTAATAAAATAAGGCATGCAATAGGATTTTACATAATGTATAGAATTAACACACTTTTTGAAAATAAAATAAATCATGTCTATGAAAAGGTTTATAATGAATTTCCTTTCACACACCAACATTACATTTCAATGATATCCAATTAAGAAAAAAATCCCATATATACAATCAATATCATGTTAATATTGATACACATTACATCATAGTGTTACTAGGCTACCTAGTGTGAAAATTACACCTGAAAAATAGCAATAGGTTTATGGTGATACTATTGAGAGTGAAACTTTGTCAGATCTTATGCATCATGTTACATAAATTACCATGTTAAAATAATTATAGGGGAAAATACTTCAAACCTATGGATGTATCCCTACGTCAGCGTTCGTTACATTCATGTTTATAAAATAAATTTATTTAAAAGGAATTTCATCATTGAGACAAAAGATCCACTGTGATGATTAGTTTTGAACACGATGTTGTTTTTGTTTACAAATATTTTTTTGTCAAGAATGTTTTTTTAAATAGGTTAATGTTATTAAATTTATTTGTTAGAATGTTGATGAAGAAGAAAATGAAGGAAATATGGTATGTTGGGAAGTTGTAAAAATTTATAAATAAATTCAATTGGTTATTTTCTAATATTAATGTTCTCAACATCATGAAAATATCATGATTTATGGTTTTGATAAAAGAAAGATTAATGATGTTTGCTTAATGCAGTGTATCAAACATAGTAGCACCTGAATGAAATGTTCTCGGATGCTTAGAAGTGTAATTTTTTTCAAAAAAATTATCATTTTTATTATAAAATAATTAATTGAAGGATCAAACAAATTAATCATCTATTAAAAAATATGATCTTGTATATGTAATGTTTTAACAAAGAAGGATATGTTAATCACCCGATTTTTTCCATCAAATATATCAGAAAAGATGCATAAGATGCTAACTATTGGCCATTATTACTAAATAAACATGATTGGATAGGAAATAGTTTCATAGTTTATACAATGTGATGTTTTGATTTAGGGAATGAGAATATGGTCAATAGACAAATAATTTATTAAAAACATGGAAGTGTTGTGGTCGCTCAGACCATAAAACGTTCAAAAATATGAAATATCTAAAAGATAAGTCAGATAAGATTTTTATTTTGATTCAACATATGATATTTTGATTCTAATTAAATATATTATCTATTGAAACCGATCTATAAGACAGTCTTTTGACACCAATTCATCATGAATTTTTTTTAAGAATATTTATAGTTGTTGTGTAGTTTCTATGGTTTTAAAAAATGTGGAATAAATATAGTGAATAAATAAATAAGACATGAATTCATGATAAATGATAAAGTGCGAGATCATGTTTTTGATTGGAAACATTTCTCCAGATAAATAAAAAAGTACGATCTATTGGATTTTTGAGCTGATAGAGATGGAGTAGGCAATTTAAGTCTTTATAAGTTCTTATAATGTAGTCCACCATTTTCATCTATCTTTGAGAAAAAGAATGAGCTAAGTTTTCATTTTCTATTTTGAGATAGTATTTATATATATTTTAGGTTAAGATCATTTATCCTAGGAATAATAATTTTTATTTTTTTATTTTTTTAATAATTAGTTAATGAATTTCTATTTGAAATAAATTTGTTTTCAAAGTGTGATCTAAGAAAAATGTAGTTTTTAGTAGAACCTTAATGATCTGGTTGAGTGTTTTTTATGTGTGTTAAGACCACAAGATAGATTTTTTTTCAAAAAATCATGTGTAGAATAATTTTTTATATGAAACATTATAATGTTTTAAATTCAAATGATGATAGGTTTTTTTCTTTCATGTAATTTTGTATCTTTTTTAAAGTAATAAAATTATAGAATAGTTTAAGATATTTATGAATATTAAAGTTTAATCTAGAATACATGGTAGAATTTAATAATATTTTGAATGAAATTCAAATGAACATTAGTTTTGGAGTTATGAAATGTGAGTGAGCAGGAAAAAGAAATTGGTCTCTTGCCCATACCTTCAATGGATTAGCAATAAATATATGTGCATAGTAAATTTATACTTTCACAATTTAGAGTGAAAAAAGGTTGAAAATATGAAATTATTTATATAAGAGGTGTTTTCCCCTACCAAATTTATTTATATGATGAGTATATTTTTTTGGATAAATAGTTATGATTATGTGATTGGATAGAGGAATGTTCAAAACACCAGATAGAGAGAATCGCACTGAGAAGATCAACCTGATTTCTTTTTTGCATAATATTGAGAAGAATCTTTTTAGTAAATATGATAATTAGAATGTTTTTTAATAGGAATATGTAGAGAAAAGTTATGTCAGACTAGGCATATCTTGCTGAGTTCATTAGGTAGAGTCTATCAGATGAAGGAACGTCAGATTGAGTTTCTGAACATACCTTTGTGGAGAAGGATGTTTCAATGTTCATTAATTTTTTTATGGCTCAAATTTTCTAATCACTTTTTTTATAAATAATATAATTGGAATAATCATTCCTATTTGGGTATAAAAGGTTTTAAATGGGATTTGACACAATTTTTATTCACTTCTTCATAATATTGAATTTCCATAAACCCATGGGAGAGGTGATAAAAAATATATATGTTCTCACACTAAGGCCAAATAAGAAAATGAAATCTTAAATAAATTAGTTTGATTAATTATAATATGATACATCATAAATAATTATAACATTAATTGAAAATGACGAAAAAGGTACGATTAATGAAATGTTGAAGAAGAAGGAGGTGAAGAATCGACCAGAGAGTAGCATCACAAATAAATTTTCTTCGATGTGTTGAGAAGAAAAAACTCTCAAGAATGAAATTAGAATGACGAATAAATACTATGTAAAAATTCATTGAAGGAAGATATTATGTTTCAAAGTAGGAAAAATATTACATCAAGGATATCTTAGGCTATGTACTAAGATTTTTTTAATAGAGAATGTTTGAAGAAGACCATAATAAGATGTTATCATCTAAAGAAGATGAAGTTAATAAAATAAATTTAGAACATCATGAGGTTGAACGTAACTTATGAAATTAAAATGAGAATTATATAAATGAATGAAAATTACTATAGGAATCATTGAAATCTATATAAAATGATCTTTGAAATAATGAGGTGAATTATACACGTTCCAAAAAGTATTTTTTTATCTTATTTTTCAATAATTTCATGTGTTCAGAGAGATGTTGGGAAATATTATGTTGAGAAGGTATGTGAAATATCTATCACATCAATATAATATGAAAATTACACCAAGAAGAATGTTTCCACATATCGAAGTGAAACTAATGTGGAAAAATATTTTGAACCTTTACATTCTTGTTATAGAGAAAGACCATTCATCCCTAGAAAACCAAGAATTAATTGATTCTATTAGTGTTGTGAAATTTATGGACATATAAATAACTATTGTCGAAATAATTTTTAACTTCCTATAATAAATTATGAATAATGGGGAAAAATGGTTGAAAAAATGAGTAGGTTTACTAAAACAATGAATGTTGGAAAAGTGAACTCTCAAGATGTTAAAAAAATTAAAATGGATAAATGGTCAGACTTAAAATAATTATGTGGATGATGTGACTAAGTTGGCCACCATGAAAAAGAATTTTTGAAAAATATTCCCTGTAATATTTATTATTCTATATAAGAAAAGAAAACCATATAGAATAATGTTTTTGGAAGATAATTTCTTGTGGATAAAACCTTACAAGGAATAAAAATTAAAAAACCAAGGATTCATGATAGTGGATATTATTCACACATAATGAGAGATTTGAAAATAAAAACATATTTTGGAAATCTAAAATGGCCAATAGTCAAATCAGGAATGATATTTCCTTAAAAATATATGTTATTATAATAGGTTAAATTGTAGAAGAATATATGAAATCTATGGAAGTTCTATTTTATGATGGAATCAATCATTACTTTCCTAGTTTGGAAAACATTTTGAATATGATAAATAAGTGATATTCAGTAAATATTCTTGTATAATCATATTTATAGAAGATGATAAATTTTCAAAGAGGGTATTATTATCCTATAGTAATCTCATTCAGACATGAGAACATTACAACTTATATTACTTGAGTTTTAAAGTGGAAGACATTTTTTTTTCAAAAACATGGAAATATTGGTTAGAAATGTATGAATAATATTTCCAATGTTTATGTTGGTAGAAAATTTTTAACATTAAAATGAATGGATGATGATGTTTTAATAACTTTTCAAAACAAAAATATTGTTATTAATGTCCTCATGAATCTATAAATTCAATCTATCGATCCTCTTGATCATATTCACTCCAATGTATGTGGTATGATGGGACGTAAGTAAAACAAATTATATTTTTAATTTATCACTTTTATTTATGATTTCCCATGGATGAAAAAAATTATGTTTTTGATGGATAAGTCATATTTAGTATAAAGATTCAATGTTTATATAAGGTACATTAAGAGGAAAATATTTCTTTACATAATGATGTTTAGAACTGATATTCCAAAGGAATACATATATAATTACTTCAAATAATATTTGAATAATCATGGAATTAAAAATATATATAGTGATATATACACACATCAAAAAAATTGATTTTCATAAAATAAAAATGACAATTTAGGTGAAATTGGAAGAAACATGTTGCTAAAATAAACAGTTTCTATGAATTTCTAGACAGAATCCATTAACATTGTAGTACATTTGAAAAAAGAATATTTTTATGGGGTAAATAAAACAGTAATTATAATTGAATTTGGAATAAAAAACACCTATAGTGAAATATTTCAATGTGGTTTTAATTCCATTTATAATAAAAATAAAAAATATAGATCATGGAAAATTTAATAAAAATGATGATTAAGTATATTTCAAGGGATATTGACCCAATTGGGGATGATAAAAAATTTAGAACAAATATTTACAAAAATAAGTGGGTTCCTATGATGATAAATTAATTGAAAATACAAATTCCTTAAAAAATGATGTCGAAAACATTGATGAATGAAAATAAATATTTCTATTGAAAGTGAATGTGAGACAAAACATATATATCATTAACCATAAGAATCATTTGATGAGAAACATAATTCTTGAATTGAATATTTTAAATTCCCTACCATCCAAAAATATATTGAAATAAAAATATAAAAGGAAATAATGAACCATTAATTAATACTTGAAGATGGTTGAGATTATAAAATCAGACATCACTCATTTCACAACGTGAACAACAATTGATTTCTAAATAAGTAAAAAACAAATAATGGTAGAATGAAATGAATGAAGGGTTCAATCCAATTATGAAAAATAATATTTGGAAACAAGTTCCCCGACTAGTATAATGAAATATAATTGGGAAAAATGGTTTTATGGGAATAAGATGATTGAACATGGTGAAGTTTTAAGAAATGAATCAGGACATGTTTGTAAAAGACATTACCATGTGGAAGGTGTGGATTTTGATTAATCTTTTTCTACTATTCAGTGATTATAAACTATTAGAATGTTTCTAGATGTTTTTTCACATCGATGTTACAATGTTTTCTTAATTGATGAAATGAAATATTTCTTTAATGGTGATTTTAAAAAAGATGTGTTCACTGAGAAACCATGTGGTTTTGTCATTAAAGAACATGGTAGAAAGATTTTAAAATTGAAGAATTTATTGTATTGGTTGAAACAAGCCCCATGTTAATGGTATTACAAACCTAATATTTTTATGAGAATGATAATTTTTTATCATGAAATCGATTTTAGAATCTAATATGTTAATGATGTTAACTCCAACATCATGATTATAATTGATTATGTAGATGATATTTTTTTTGCAGAGATGAATAAAATATATGTAAATATTTTTCATATGAAATGAAGAGTAGTTTTTATATGTCAATCATGGGGATGTGTTTTGTGAGTTGGAATAGTAAGAAACTAAGTTCAGTGACTTTGAGAATAGCTGAATAAGAATACTTTGCAGTTACAGATCCATGTACACAAATTTTGTGAATGAATGTTCAGTTGGATGGTTTTAATGTTTTGTTTTCTACACCATCGAAGATACTAGTTGATAAGTAGAGTACAATAGATCTTTATATAAATATTGTTTAATAGTTAAGATCAATGTACCATGATATTATCTTTAACTTCATCAAAAAAATCATTCTATTGGAGATGTTTTACTAGAATACATTTCATCAAGATATCAAATTGTGGATGTTTTTAAAAAGTATATTCTAAGGGATATATTTGAATAATTGAGGCTCAAACTTATTTTTTTAGCCTCAACCAATGAGTCCCTAAATACATTATGAAACTAACCCAAAATTCTTTTGATTATATTTTTTTTGAATGATAATTTTTACAACTTTATCCAACAATGGGGTGTTTTTGTACTAAATTTAATCAAATGAGTGGTCATCATAAAACAAGAGAGATATTTAAATGTAAGATAAACATTAAACTAATGGGTGATTGATTTTCATAACATGGAAGAATATTTTCATTTTTTTAATGGATATAATTCATTAAAAAGAAAGACTTTACCCTATAGTGTGGTTTCAAGACAGTACCTTTTAAGAATTTGTGTGTTTTAGTAAAAGATAAAAATATGATTTCGGAAAAAGTAGGAATATTTAAAAAGGATGAGTTGGGAAAAGTTATTAACAAGAGTTTTTAAAAAATATATAGGGGGTGATGGAAGATTCTTTTTGTTGTTTTTTAACAAGGTGTTTTTTAAACTAATTCTTTTTTAATATTTTTTTTGTAAAATAGGTGATAGTTATAAAATTAAGTTTTTATACTGTTGTTGTAGAAGTAAATGTGACAATGTTATTAAGTTTTGTAGTGTCAGAACCTTCCAAATCAAGTCATACGATTATTTTTTTATATTAACATTCTCAACATCTAGAAAATATTTGGATTCATACTTTTGATAAAAGAAGAAATGGCAATGTGTTTTGGACACATCGTATCAAATACGAAAGAAATGGAAACAAAAGTTACATGAAGGTTGGAAGCGTAAACTTATTCAAAAAATGTATAATTTTTATTATTATATGATCAATAGGATTAACCATTAGAATATGTTTTAGGTTGAATGTATATGTTTCCATAAGACATGGTTTTAAAAATAAGTTGATCTCGTATTGTTGACAACATCTGTAAAAAATATAAGAAGAGAAGCATCAGATGCAGAGGATTGATCATAGTTATGGTACTAACCTAGCCAGATAAGACAAAGTCTTTGATTTTATATAATGATAAATTTTTATCCAAAGAATCCGATAAAGATCATTAGAAAACCATTTTTCAAAAAGATGTATGTTTTGTGGTTACTATGCTAATGCAATTTTTCAAAATAAGAACAAATTAGAAGATACATTAGACGATATTTTGATTCCAATTTATCAAATTACCTTTTTATGCCATGTCATTGGATGATATATTGATTCCAATCAGTCAGATGGTATTTTTACACCAATTAATTTTTTATGTATTTATTTTAAGAATAATTGCTAATGTTGTTTATGTCTTTTATTAGTTTCTCAAAAATGTGCAAGAAATGATGTGACTTATGAAATAGGATATAAATTCCTAATAAAATAAAAATGATGAAATCATGTTCTTAATAAAAACTAGTTCATTAGAAAAATAAAGTGGAATATATATTGAATTTTCTACCAGAGAGTTCTAAAGAACTCAACTGAAGTGTTTAGATGTTGCAAAAATGTAGTAAACCATTTTTAGCTTTCTTGGAGAACTTTACTGGGAATAGTTTTCATTGATCATTTTGACATATTTTTTTATCCTTATTGGTTCAAGAGAATTTAATAATTAAATAATAATATTGATTTTGTAATGTGTTAATGTTCTGGTTAAAAAAATTCTAACAGATAAATAGTTGTTTATAGATTTTGTGGTCGGTGGAATGATGTTTTCGCTGGAACCTTATTGGTATAGTTTTGTGTGTTTCATCTGGTTAAAGAGGACACAAAAAATGATTTTTATAGAAAGTAATTTATGTTCAATGTTTCTTAAAAAAATTGATGTTCTAAATTCTGACAATGCTATTTTTCTCTCTTTCAAGTTGGTTTTTTCTTGTTTAATGTAAGGAAATTCAAGAAGAATTTAGATTTTTTTTCAAAGACTATATATTACAATAGAATACATGAGAATATTTTAGAAGGTTTTTAATGAAATTAAAATAAACATGAAATTCATAGTTATGAAATTTGAGTGAGAGGGAAAATGAAATTGGTTTCTTGAACATTCCTTTATTGGAGAACCTATAAATAGAAATTCACAATACATTTTTACTTGTCAGTGTTCAGAGCTCCAAATGTATGAAATGAAGATTTTTTATGTCAGTGGTGTTTTTTTACCAAAAAAGATTTATTTTCATGTCGAATAACATTTTTCAGATTGATAGTTTTGATAAGATGATGAGACATAGGTATGTTCAGATTATTGGATAGAGGGAATCAGACTCAGATGATTGGGTTGAGTTTTTTTAGTAGAATTTTGAGAGGTACATTTCTATTTAAAAAGTCAATCATAATGTTTTGGATGAGAAATGTTTCATGAAAAAGTGGATTATAAAAGGTTTATGGGAATGAGTTCATTAGATGGTGTCCGTTCTAATACATTCACATTTTACATAGTTTTTCAACATTTCTTTGTGTGTTAGAACATTATGAAGATCCTTAAATTATCTTATAGATGATAATTTGTGAGAATTTTTTTAAAAATGAATAGTGTTAGTTTAATATTTATTATCTGTAGAGAGAATCTGTAAAATATGATTTGATATATGTTGTATAAACATCATTGTAATATTTATTATCCATATAGGTTTTAGAGTGGTTAGGATAATTATATAGGTTTTCACACTGATGTTAAACCTTGTAAATAATGCATCTCTTTTTTTACTTATCTAATTATATATGAACTCGAATTTACTTAATGTTGATAAGGATGAAACTCTAACATGTAGCATGGGTTATGTTTCAAAAAGTTAAAATTTGTACAAAGTAATTTAGTTATTCTCCTCTCCGTCTAAGTGATTTAATGATGCATATGATCTTCAAAAAACCCAAAAAATATTTAAATTAATTTCCATTAAGAACATCATGGAGAGAATAAAATTTAAAAACCATAATCTATACCACCATTTTCCATAAAAATTATTTTTATTCCTTTCAAGAATATTTAGAAATAAATTTAGAAGATAATGTAATCAATATACATAAAAAAGGTTTTTTTGAAAACAATTACCTCGAAACACTATGAATAACCATTCCCATGGAAAAAAGATAATCCAAGATGAGAAAATAGACTTTTCAATGGAAATTGATCCTAAAAAATTACCCTTAATCATAAATATCAAAATTGACAGGATCTAGAACAAAGAAGGCCAAAGAGAACACATGCCACCCAAATTCTCAATGAACACATTGTGAGGATTCTATATCCATATGACCTCCCTCAATTATGAAAAAAATATAAATTGAAATAATATTAGAAACCAATATCAAGAATTTCTATTTTAGGGGAGTCCAAAACATTTTAAGAAACATGAGGAATCAAAAGAAGAAGGAAATGAAATACAAGAAGAAAGATCAACTCCCCAATGGCAGTACACCAGATCTATAAAATGTTCATCCTACCATGGAAATTGATTTGAGATATACAAGAATAGCCTAAGAGAATCTCCAAGTTGAATGAGATTAATTATGTCCAAATAGTATTAATTTAGAATTAAAATGTGTGTTTGAAATGGAATCAATATGTAATTTTTAATAACATCGCAGACCAAGAACACTACCATGAGGTAGCCTGTAAAGGACATCAACTGGACAATAGAATTTTTAGATTGGAAGATCCCATGGGTTGTTTAGTGCTTCATGTATAATTTATATACCCTTTGATACCCCACCAGTTGACTGGTGGGATTATTATAGGTAAATCCCTATGTTATCCTACCACTAGCTAGAAAATGTCCTTCACCTACAAACCAGAGGACTACC
Source organism: Viscum album (assembly GCA_963277665.1). NCBI lineage: Eukaryota > Viridiplantae > Streptophyta > Magnoliopsida > Santalales > Viscaceae > Viscum > Viscum album. The sequence continues at coordinate 1,127,701,776 of OY728121.1, forward strand.
TAGAACCTTTCCACTTGTAGGTCCTTGTAAAATCTTGTGATAACCACCCAAGCACCATGTGAACTATCAAATTTAGAAAAAAACCCTCCCATGACCCCTCTTACCAAACACCACAATCCAAAAATGATGAAGAAGTGGAGGGTCAATGAAATGAATGAAAAAATACTATCACTAAAACTGTAGTACCTAAAAAAACATCAGCAAGATATTACAATTCTCACTTACATATTTTTTTTCTACCAATAGAATGCTAACTTGACGAATTTTGGACTTTAAACATTTGAGGTCACTGGTCCCTCAATAATGACTCCCACTCCGAGGATTCATGAGAATCAGTCTAATGCTTCCACAAGACATAAACCATAGTTATAGAATTCTCATGTAGAACCTTAATTTTATAAACCATGATTTGAAGTGATTTATGAATCATAGAAATGTCAATCTCTCTATCGAGGTATTCCCAATTTAGAACATGTAAAGGGTTCGATTAATACTTTATGAGTTTTGGAACATGTAAAATCATGAGTCTAAGACAAATGAGGTGGTAAAGAAAAGTGATAAGACATAGTTCCCTATCCTTTCATGATCTCAAATGGTCCCACATATATGAAAGTGATCTTTACTTCTAAATCCATCAATGTCCCAAATAAGTATATACAATCAAGAACACTCGATCAAAAATTTAAAAATACATGGGGAGATGATATTGATTTGCATATGACTTTTACAATCTCTAACCCATCATAAAATAATGGAGAACCAATTGGATATTCATAGTAGTTCCTTTATATAAACTCAATAAAACTAATGAAGCTTTCCGAACCACATACCAATTAAGTGGTGTGTTATAATGGATGACATAGAAAGCCTTGATAGTTTCCATTCAGATGTCCAGCTACTATCCTTTATTATAAAAAAGTTTATCCATCCTCATATTTCTTTCCTGAACACCACTAAACACTATGACACAATCAATGGGATTATAATTCAAAATCTAATTTTCTATTTTTAACTATCCATCCAACTGAGGATGATATGCTCCGATATAATCTAACATGAGTAACAATTTACTCTTCCCTACACATCCAAATCCATGAGATAAATCATGGGTCCCTATATGATATAATGTCCATAGGAACTCAATGAATCCTCAAAATCTTCTTCATGTAAAACTTTCCCACATATTCTACATTAGTGATGTCATAGATTGACATGAAATGAAAAAATGTTGTCAACTGATTAATAATCACCAAGAAAGAATACATAACTCATTTAGTTCTAGTAAAACCCATAGTAATATGCAATGAATTTAAATTAATCTTCTCTGTTTTCATGATTAGAGGTTTAAGAAACCCAGAAGACTTTTAATCCTAAACCATAATCTGTTGGAACGTATAAAAATGAAATAAAATGACATATGTGTTTCATTTCTTACCAAGACAAAAAAAGATATTTCACATCATAGAACATATTTTAGTACCTCTGTGGATATCCCAAAAGGAACAATGATAATATCCTGGAATCAAATTTCTTGATGATAAAGGAACAACATACCGAATTGTAAATCAAAGGATACCCTATGTGGAAAGTGACCACTATTTTATGGTCCCCCAAAATAAAAAAGGGTTTGTGATACACTAAAACTCATAATATTTTTTTTATCCTAATGAATCATCTCAAATAGAGTGGATGTCAGATGAGCCTCATCTATAATGTTACTAAATTCCTTCTCCCTAACCCCAATGTGAGTCTGAGAAAAAAGACCCATAAGGATTCACTCGTCCTTTGATTTTTTCAGTGAATGATAATTCAGCATTCTAATAATAGAATCAACCAAAAAGTTACCTTTCCTAGGTGTATAGAAAATGTAAAATTCAAATGACTTCAAGTAATTGAGTGAACTAATCTACCAGTGTTTTAAATATTTTTGAGAAAAAACGTAACCCAAACATTTGTGGTTAGATTATATGATAAACATTTCCCAAAAATACAATGAAACTAATTTTTTAGGGAACAATACATTATAGAAATATCCAAATAATTAGTGGGATAATTATTCTAATGAGGAAAAATTAGGTTTGAACTATAAGACACTATGTAATCCCTATAAAAAGGGTACTTCCCAAACATAATCTTGATGCATCATTTTAAACAATGTATCCCTATCCAGCCTTTTGTAATGTAATAATTGATTTTATGGTCAAATGTTATTTCTTCTTATCAATGGATTCATGAAACATTTCATCCCATTATAACTTCACCCCCTTTATTGTGAGTTCGGTCAAGGGAGGTACAAGATTTTGGAATTCCATAATATTACATTGATAATATATTATCAAGCTTAAGAAGGGACATTTCTTTAACACATTTTTTGGTTCTTCCAATGAGATGGAAACAATCATATTTTTATTATCAAATGAGATCCCACTTTTAGAGGTTACGTTCTCTAATAATTTGACTTCATGGATCTTGAATTCATCATTTGATAATTAATAATAAATTTTATGATCCATCAGAATACCCCAAGAATGTATTTGATGTCACACCTGATCATCTCTAGTCTTAGAGTACAACAAGATTTAAATCATGGAAACTATAAAAAAATTATTAGAATAATCATATAATATTTAGTTCATCAATACTAAAAACATAGTAGGATCATTGGAAAATACAAAAGGAATGACAATGAACTCAAAACATCTATATCAGATACTGATGATGGTGTAATGAATATTGGAATCATTGATTTTGAGATGATGGTAAAATGAATGAAGAACAGTTTTAGAAAACCACCTTTACCCTTTAAACTGATTGAGAAAATTAAAAACATGTTGGATCTGATATTTATTCTTGATCATTAATCCATTGAGCATATAATAATAGAGTCATAAGTGAGGAGTCCCACAATAATTCGTGTAAAAAAGAAAAGGGATGACCGTAGTGAAACACAAGGGTTTACAAAACCAATGGAACTCAAATCATTTAAATAACTTTTCATCTACTTAAAGTCATCTAGAGGGATGTTGTAATACAATATCGATATAAAAGAATAATATGTTATAGAAAAAATTTCCCCACCCATGTGGAAATTTCATCACATTATCCCACAAACACATGAGAGTTTCAATCAGATGTAGTGAAGAGAAACCACTGATGATAACCATTGATGTTATCCTTTTGAGTTATCAATCCATCCATCCAGATAATCAAAATGAATAGTTCTAAATTTAGAACCATGAATTCACATAACTGCTCTACATCACACATAATTAATTAGCATAGGGACTGAAAAACCACTACACCATCATCTTTCATTGAGGGATCACCAATTCTAAAGAAATGGCATGAGTTCCTTTGAAAATTTTAGAAGGTAAACCAAATGAGTTGGACGAAATGTTTAAGAGGAACCTGTATTAAATGGAGAAGTCTATGAGGTAGAATTAATAAAAATGGTACATCTTACAATTTTCGGACTCACATTAACTTTAGCTAGAAACTTATTAAATTTGTGAAACTACTACATTTTGGAGTCTTGTAGATGGAACCCTATATTCTGGGAAGGATTTGAAAACATGATAGATAATATAGGGGTTGAAAATTATGTACTAGATTGATGAATATATTGATCTCAACAAAAGTTTTTTTTGTGGAGTTGATTCCCACAAGAGTCGAAATAATTTGGAGGAATGGGGAAAAGGAATATTATGTGTCCCTTTTGGACACAATGAAAACATATCAATCCATTTTCCACTAATGACAGGGAAGGAGTAGGTAATTGAGATCTACATTCACTAGAGGAAATATAATCATTGACCAATACTATCTTACCTTCCAAGTGATGCTCTGTCATCAAGGTCTTATCCACCACTTTAGAATAGTTTAAAAACATCATCTTTAATACATTATTCTAAATATCAGGAAAGATATACATTTGGAATTTGAAAACCTTAATATTCTTTTTACACACCACTTTAGAATAAAACATGGGGTGTCTCTATGAAATGATTTGCATAATCTATCATAGAATGATAACCTTTCTCATGTTTGGGAAATATCTATGGATTTTTCCATAGTCATAGAACACAAGAATAATTCCATGGTGAAAATGGACATGAATTACTTCAACTCCATGACCACATGATTCTTATCTAGGATACCCGAGTCCAAAATCATTCCACTCAGAACTTACATATTAAAAATAATGGATTTTACCTAGAACTATTCATGTGTAATTGTAAATTCCAAAATACTCTCATGGTTTCCCAACTAGTCCTATCCTTTTGAGAATCATTTCTCCCTTGGAATGATGATAGATTTCGGTGAAAACATTTATGAGCTAGAATATTTTCTTCATCCCTTTGGGTTTATACCTTAATAACACAAACATGGGTTAGTGAAACACAATGGTATAAAGATCATACAGTTTAAACAACCACTTTCACTATTTTATGATTAACTGGGGGTTTCTCTGTCATGTTTTATCAACAACACCCTCTGTAGGAATCACTAGATGCATTATAGAGGATATTATACAGTACATCAATAGACAAATATGTATAATAATGTAATATCCTAGAATAAATTCCATTTTAAAATATTATAAAACAACTAGAAATTCCATTAAACATGAAAAATAAACATTGGGATTAAAAAATTCAAAATCATTAAGGACAGAATTTCTAACAACCCATGGAAAATCAAATCTCGTAACGATTAGCGATGATAGGACACTCATTAAAAAAATGAAAAATAATATATTACATTCCTATTTCCCATCTACCAAGTTATCCCAAATATTCATTCCATGAATGAAAAGTAAAATCCTTTCCTTTGATTCAGTTTTTTCATGAAACAACCTAGATTTCCCAAACAATATTTAACCCGAATGGAACTTGAAATGGCCCGATGTGTGTTCCCAATATCCATGGGCTGGTGATAAGAACCCGAGAATCAAGAAATAAATTTTGGAATTATTTAATCATCAATAAATTAATGACTCTGTTTGAACAAGTAGAATATATCGATAATAATAAAACAATAAAACAATATAAATCTTTAATCATTAGTTAAAATAAGGGTAATTACATTGAAAATAACTAATATATTGAAAAGTGAAAAAACCAAACTATGTGCGACATGATTTCATCCATAGACTCCCACACTATATTAATTAATAACCCCCATGATTCAATTACCTTACCAGAAACATATATAACAGGATATGTATACACCCAAAAGTGTATACAGTGTTGGAGTAAAATACCCTAGTAGGATCCCACTAACTATTTCATAATAAAGGTTAATAAAATAAACCAATTCTATTCAAATAATTTAAATCATGGGAAGTGATACATGTTTATAAAAATCATTGAACAAAATCACCTTTTACAAAAACAATAAATATTGATAATAAATGGTTTTCAAAAGCATTTATGTACACACACCAATAAAGTTATTCGATAATAACCAATTAAAAATATCGCATGTATAAAACAATTCAGGTCAATTTTTATCCTCATATATTTATAGTGATTATTAGGCCACATGGTGTGCAAATTACCCTAGAAGAATGGGACTATGGGGTATGGAAAAACTCCAATATGTGTCTCCTTTCCACAATATAGGAAACCTAGATCACACATTATTGAAATTGAGGGTAATGTTTTATTCCAAAAGGATGGATACCTACTTCATCATCAATCACTTTTGGGTTTATTCCAGAAGTGTCATTCATGGTCATTTCATCTTTGAAACCACTAATAGATGCATTTAAACCATACTTTTAAAATCACCAAGGGGTGATTTCATATTTAAAATCATATTCAAAACCATGATTTTATATAAAAACCATTTTTGTTTAATTTATCTAAATTTAGAGGTTAATTTAGAAGGGAATGAAATCATGTTCCATAAGATACTACCAAGATACAAAACCACTTGCCTTGAAACACATAGGTTAACCATGATAATGGGGAAATGATATGACATGTTGATCAAAGGGCACTAAGAATAAATAAAATATCATATAATATGAACCATAAATCATAAATCTCAAAACTAACATGATATAAAAAATAATTCCAAAGAGAAAACATACGACCCCAATTTCATAATAACACAATGTGAGGATACCTGATCCTACCGACATCCTTAAATTCTAAAACATATCGAAGCCATGAAAAATATCAAATCACCATGAAATTTACTTGGTTTCAACCTACACTGTCATCATCTAAGGGATTTCATTTGAGAGTGATAAGAACACCCTATAAGAATCTCAATGTCGAATTTGATAAATTCGGGTGTTCGAGTTTTCATAGAAGTAATTGATAATATGCCTTTACTGAACCCTAAGTTGTTGTGAGATATATTATATCCTATATATTTTTTGATTTCATATACTAACACATTCTTGTTTATTAGGGTGACCGACACCAAGTGGAATTTGGGTGGGTGTTGTCCCCCATATTCTGGTGGTGAGGAAGGATGTATAAGTACACCAACTAGCCCAAATCTATTCTCATGGTAGATTTATGTACTATTATTCACGTTTTTTATTTTTCCCCATATATGTTTTTTGAGGTTTTTAATGGGATATTATTATTTCACACATTTGTTTCTCCAAATATAGTAGCCAAAAGATTATTTTTGGGATGACTTGTATAGGATGTGATAGATTGAGATACATTACACGGTTAATGATCTATGACTGCTTGAATAATAATTCCTAATGTATGATACACATAATATGGGATGTGGTAGATCCTAGAGAATACTAGGTTACAATATATATAAGTGATATGGGATTATAAAATATTTTTTTTCATGAAAGGTATTTTGTGATATGTAGCACAGGTGTTTATGGGTTGTCCTATTTTTCGATAGAGATGGATTAAAATGTATGATGTTGGGGTAAAAAGGAAAACTATTAGGGGAGTATTTGTGGGGTACCCTTATTGATTCATTACTATAATATACCATAAATTTTATTTGTTACATGGTGAGAGATATCCATGCTTCAGTTGAGAACTTGTTATACGAGCTTAGGTGAAAAGTTAGTTTAACTTGTTGTTCATTTGAATTTAGTGCAGTTACATTATCTTTTCCATGATAGAGGGATGATACAATCAAGTATACTATTATGATAACCCCACATATTTATAAACTATTTTCAGTTTGGTAGGTGCATGTTGGAGATCAGGCTAGGTATTACTAGCTCATGGTTTTTTTGACATGTTTAGGCATTATGGTTTATTCTGAGTTTATTTTTTAGTACTTTGAAGACCTTTTCTATTTTTTTTAGTTTGTATTATATTTCATGTATTTACATTGTATTTCTATTACCTTTATCCCATGAATTTTCTTTTTTATGGTTCTTATTAACTAAAACAAATATTAAAGAAAACATTAGGTATTATTTTTATTATACATCAATGAAATTAATATCCTACCCTATTATCATATAAAAATCAAACATAAAAAAAACATTTTTATTTTCATAAATTTTTAAAATATGTTTTAAAATAGTAGTTTAAAATTCATAAAATTTATATCAAATATAAAATGGTCATAAATAAAATTTCATTGACCATTGTGATTTTTTTAGTTTTAAAACACCAGTAATTTGGAAATATCATTATCATTATTTGGTGATTTTGTACCATTAATAGATAAATATGGGTTTTTTACTGGTTTTAATTAATATATTTTTATCCTAATGAATTTATTTCTTCTTTTGTTCTTATTATTGATTCGATTAACTAATTTTTAGTGCAGTTTGAGTGTTGTATATTATACTATATTAGGTGTGATGGAGATCAATTATTGCGTCATCTTGTGGGGAATGATGTACTTTATAAGTTTTTGGTTGATGTTGTCCATAAATCATTGAAATATATTGTATTTAGGATATTTTGATATTTGGATACAAAATAGTTCTTTTTTCTATATTTATCAAAACACAATATGAGTGGTCATATGAATGAAAAACATTCAATACCCAATCTTAATGTTTCCATAATCTATTGAATTTATTAAAAAAAATCAATTTCTAAGGAAAATGTCTAGTTTTTAATCATTCCACCATCCAAGATAAAAATATGCTTCTCTATTATTCTATATTCCCACAAAATTATAAATAATTACCCAGATTATGGTAAAATTTATCAATTAAATAGAATAAAAAATATACTAGTCAATAAAATTAATCTCATGGATTATAATGCATATTACAAAGAAAGAATCAATCTTGTTGACCGAAAAATATCATGTATAACCAATTCAACATTATATTATATCATTAAATTATTATATATATTTAAATTGAATATATGAATATACCATATAAAGGTAATATAATATTAAATTTAGACATAATAAAATCAATTCCAAAAAATGAAGTCGAAATTTATTAATAAAATAACCACGAATATTTTGAAATAAATTAATTTTAAAAACGTTAAATTTAATATGTGTATGTGATTATTAAGGTAATGTCGCATAAAAAAGATAAATTTATTATTAGATAAAATCATATATATACCCTCATATAATTATTTTCACATACCAATTAAAATTAACTAGAAATTTTCTTACAATGTTTCAATTAACTAATAAATTATTTACAAACATTTCATTACATTTAATAATGAAATTGTATTTATTGGGAAAATTATTTTCAATTAGATGTTTTGTTAAATTATGGACCTAACATGATGTTAACTTCAAAAACAGGTTCATAATACAAATTAATTTCAATAATTAAAATAATTACAGTGCATAAATGATCTCATTTTTCAAATTTCACGTCCTTAACAAGAATTATTGATAAAATAAAATAATTTCCATCATTTTTTAAATTAATGGTCCTTGTGTAAGATTAATTTGTTCTATGGTACATTTTAATATATTTTAATAATCCAATGACTTACACAAAAAATTTTATTTGTATTAGACAAGAATCAACCTCTCATATATTGAGGACCAACACCCATTTTTAATTAAGTTTAAAATTAAATTTCTTAACCAAAAATACATATTGTTAAAAAATATCAACTATTAAAAATAATACATTTATTGCATAATTTTTTTTCATATTCACAAAATATATATATGAATATATATATATATATATATATATATATATTCTCACCTAAAAATATTTTTATGTCAATTGAAATAACAATATAATAAAAATGAATGAAATAGTTTCTATAAGATGTTCGGTTGACCAGCATATATCTAGACTACTCATCTTAAATATATGTTCCTTTTCATTATATTTAATTTTAATCCATGTAATCTGTTGTTAATTAATTCAATTTAATATTTTTTTATTAAAATATTGATTTATTCTATTGTTTGTGGAACCGTCACCCATGAAGACCAATCATGGCCACATAAGATCTTCTCACATGTGGATGATTTTGTAATTTCCTGAAATATATATTTTTAGGGAAAAAATATTCATTCAACTTCAAGGAGAAATTTTTTATCAAATTTATATAATATTCCAACACATTCAAGAAAATATCCATGATCGACTAACAAAATTATTACAGAATATGGAACTAGAATTTAAAAAATTATAAACAATTGATATAATTTATAATATAATTTCAATTCCTAATATAAAATCAATGAAATAATTGCGAACAAAAATTGTTTTTGAACAAGGATACAATTTTAAATTCTATGTATTTAATTCATTTCTCAGAATTAGAATAGTCCTAAGCCCCTAGTTTCATCTTATCATCAACCTTTATTAATATAAATTCATCTTCATTAGTTATGAGAAATCAATATCATTATGGATCTTATGTAATACCACCTAAACTTCAAATATTATATTTAAATTTAGTTTTTTATTCCTTCACAACTCATTATAGAACTATATCAACCCCCATCTTAGGTACACATCATTTTTACTAGTTTTAAACTTCATCAATGCAATATTTCAGTCCACTTACTACATGATCCATGTCTTTTCTCTAACGTAGAATAATATCTCTAGTGACAAATCATTTTTCTTCAATATTTTTAGAGAGATAATATCAATTTTATTCGTTGATATAACCAATAAATAATAATATTTATTTCTTGGAGCCTATAATTTTAGATGAAAATCATCGTATGGGTTCTTTTTTACCCAAAATACTTATACAATATATAATGGGGTGTTTCCTTGACTATATATCGTATGGTATATTTATGATTTACATATATGGAATTTGATTCAATAAAAATGTAGTGATATTTTGAACATAGCCCCAGAATGTAATAGTAAGGTCATGCTAATTGATTAGTGGTCATACTATGCCCCAAATGGTATGATTCATACTCTTTGTCAAATAATTACACTCTGGTGTTACAAGTGGAGTAATTTTTTGAGAAATTACACAATCTCATAAATTCTCTAGGATTTCCAAAATCAATTATTTACCAACAAAATTTGATCAGAAGATCCAAAAACAATTTCCTGATTTATTTGGTTCCTCATTCTGATCCTCTATGAAATTTCTAATAGTTTCATACTTGTATATCATTAGGGATATAAATTCATATATATTAAATTCAACATTAATAGTAATGAATTTTCTAAAAACAAAACATTCTGGAGTACTCATTGGTCAAAAAACATAACTATATATAATATCTAACAGTTCAAAATCCCTTTCCCCTTTTCTAAAAAATGTTGTTTGGTCATATTTTCTAGTAAACAAGATTCAAAACTGTCAGATAATTCATAATGGAACAAATATATATAATCCATATCCATGGAGTCTATAGACGTTTTTTGTTGTTTATATGTCCAAGGAGGCAATGACAAGGACATGTGGGATCATATCAACCCTATACTTAATCATTTGATGGTTATAAAAAGGGTTGTCAATATGTAGAATATATAATACATTTATCTTATTCCCACTTCCATTAAAAATTTCATTCATATATTTTGAATAGACTTTTTCTTAATAGTGATTAAAAATCCCAACTTTTACAAAAATTTAAAGAAATATTTTTTTTGTTATGGAGGGTACATAATAAAAATTATATTTTTCTAGAATTAATCCACATGGTAAACTCATATCAATAATGATAACTAATGGAGACAATATTTCTATATTTTTTAAATGGAATTACCTTTCACCATTTTTTAATTCCATCATATCTTAGTTTTTTATTTAGTATAAAAGTGTGACACACACCTTGTATCCAATACCCTACATTCATATTTAGTGAAATTTTCCTCAATAATATTCACATTGAGATTATCAAAACACTTATCATTGAGAAAAAATCTCAAACATAGAGAAAAAAATAGAAACTTTATTAAAGGTTATACATATATGTGGTCAAAAAAATTAGCATTGATTAATCCATTATCTTGAATAAGTGACTTTCATGTTTTATGATAGTTCATAATGTAATTTTAATGAATGTACACCCACTAAAAATTATTCCCCTACACTACATAACTATATAGTGTGCCATGATCTATATTTCAATTAGCAACATTCCAAATTTATCATGAAACCCATCAAATAGTTAATTTGTTAAGTAATTGAATGAATTAGAAAACTATTGATTCGTTGATAGTTTAGTGAGAAAGTGTTTTTTACATATTAATCATAATGATCATGAACAAAATTGTATTCCTCTAGTATACAATCCATTTGGATTTTAGAGATAATTGTTTACCAAATATAACAACAGGATGCATTTTCCTAACCCATATGATTAACCATTCCCACCATTCCATACATAAAATAGTCCATAGCATCCCAATCCTAGGGAGAACCTACTATGTTGGATGATAATCTTAATGACATATTATTTAAATAGAATTAAAATAAAAATTAGTATTTGAGGAATTTTGTTTTAAAATAATTACCAGTGTAAAATACATCAAATATATATAACACCCATTGAATCTCATGGAATATTTCTTATCTCACATTTTTATTCATTTTTGTATAGATGAATATAGTGATTTATTCATTAAAATCCATATTTCTCTTACCAAATTAATGGGTTCACACCATATTAATCTACGACTCTTTATACAAATACCATGTTTGTGTTTCTCACCCAAAAATAAAAGTCAAAAAAATTATATATATCCAAATCCATCTCAGGAAAAAGACATATAGAATCTTCACGAGTAATCTATGAGTGCTAATTATCTAACCCCTCACCTTTTTAATGAGGAATAATCCTCTAGGATACTGTTTAGTATTACTAAAAATCCTTCTATCCAGGGATACATAACATTAGAGAACATTCAATTCCTCATATCTATAAAACTGAATATGAAAAACTATATTCAACATGTATTCTGAATCTTTCAACTCTAAAAAACTGAGATAATGGTAGATGAAAACTAAATATTATGATATCACATATGTAATCTTAGGTAGGCCAATATATCTAGGATTAAATTTATCATATAAATTTAGCATATAAAATAGTTACTCAAAAAAAATTATATACATGAATATAATATAGGAAGCAATTAATAAATAATAATATTATTTATTATTTGACAACCTAAAAAGAATGTAATGAACTTTTACTATTTTATTTAGATATAAAAATTCCCATTTTATGTTTCCTATTACTTATAATTTATAAACCACAAGAGAAAATATAAAAAATAATTTATTTTACATTATCTAGGAATGATGTATTTTATGAAAAATAATTATATTATCAGTCTTAAAATATGGTGGATAAATAGAACTAAAATATTCTATGCACCAATTATATTCTACGATATATGAGGAATTGTATACTATGATGGAATCATTAAATATGATCTCATCCATCATAATGTTGTTATTATATTTTATCAAAGAGCATGTATCATATTTACATAATAATCTCTTAGTTCCATGAAAACCATGGATCAAATCATATTTCATGATATCATGTATCATATGATATGAAATAATTAAAATACCCAGGATAATTATATATTTTTCCATTCAATATGATTTAATCATACAATACGACTATCCAAAATAGAAAAAAAAACATATGAACTTTTTTGATATAACTAAAATTCATTAAAAATATTAATTTCATTGAAAAACTAGTAGATTCACATATTTAATCCCATGAAACCCTATATTTAATACATTTTATGGGTTATATAGGATCATTGTATATTCATATGAAGAAAAAAACCCATATATGGCAAGATCTATCTACAATTATTCAACAAACATGGAGAAATAAAAACATCACATACAAGATACAGAGTTTTATTATCATCCATATTCTTCCCTGATGGACGAAGATTGATAATTATCACTAAATCAATAAATAATGTATTCATATTTCTAAGTGTTTTCACCAACCTTGTATTATAAATCATATCTTGAGGACTTCAAAACCCTGACGGGGTACTAGGGACTTCAATCTGTAACAAAAAAATAATTTTTTAATGAATATATTATCTCCATAATTTTAATGAAACAAGTGACACTGAAATGAGGGAACCCTTCCCTTATATACACATCATAAAATGTCTTCATTTTATCAAGAAAATTAACCATATTTTGTGTACCGGGTTCCATATCATGGATCCCATAAAATTCTAATCATTTGATTGGTATTAATTTTTCATATCAATAAATTATTTCATGAAATAAATAATAATCATTATTGTTTAGAAGCCAATGAAACTATGTTGTAGGTGGTGTCTAGATGCATCAACTAACTTGGAAATCATATCTATAACCATATCATACTAAATCATATTGTTTGGAGAAACTTCCTATGATTCTATTATAATATATATATATATATATATATATTATGTAATACATCTTATTAATCACTTACATATAGAAACATATGATTCTAGGTAGAAATATGATATGAATCACCCATTTTTTGAAATTATCCCTCACCTTCCACAACAATTGTTCCAAAAAACTACAGATTCTCATGTTAGACAACTATTAAATCAAAATTAGTGCCTTTTTTAACCTCTATATGTGTCATAACCATTAAAACTCCCATAATAATCCATTTTATAATTGGAAGAAAAAAACATTCATTCTAATAATTATAGGATCCAGACATAGTTGAATCGCCTATGGTGGGTGTACAACTAAAATTAATTAATTTAGAGTTTCATGAAACTATAAGATAGTATCATTGATATTAAATTTATAATTTATTTATTTATGATTGGATGTGAATAATAAATTGTCTTAGGATCATTTCTTTGATGAAATTTTTGATCACTAAAAATCCCTTTTATATTACAATCATTTCCCTATAAGGATTTATGTTTATAATATATATTACATTGATCTATACATGACCCATTGATCTATGAGAAATGCCAATTGATTTTTAGGTGCTATTATAGTGAATCAATTGTATTGCATTTTTCATCTTGATTGCTCCAAGATATGTTGGGATTGAATGAGTTATTCTCATTTTTAAGAGGACGATAGGACAAATTTGAGAGATGGAGGGATATATATATATATAAATAAATATTTATGTATTTTGTGAATAATGATTCTCTATTATAAATTTTTTATTAATTACAAAAAATGGATGCAACTATCTATTTATAGTGTTAGGGTTTAGATTAAAATATTATTTATTCTTTTACCAGAACATATATATTACTATAATATTTTAAAAAAACTCATTCTATATATTAATATTAATAATAATATTATTATTTTAGGTCACACGCTAACCTTCATGTTGAAAAAAAATTATTTTAATTTCAAATAATTTAAATAAATAATTATTTATTACCTAATGAATAATATAAATCAATATAATTTGAATAAAATTAATCCTCATTCTTCAGAATAATATTCAATAAATTAATTAAATTCAAACATAATTTTCTTGATATCAATATAAATACTTAGTATGTGATACTCTAAGATTTTTTCTCTTTGGCATTAGGCAGGAAATCCAAATTTCAAAGATTACTATATAGAAATGGTTCAAGGAACCTAAGTGAAAGAAATAAATGTCACAACAACGCCAACCACATATGAACGCTCATTGTGTAATAAAATCCATTTGTCTCAATGTCTCATTAACAAGTTTTCTCATTTATTTCATCAAACAATCAACTTGATAAATATTTAATTAAATATCCTAAATAAAGGTCATTGAACTATATCCATGGAATTAAGGTTATAATATATTTTAATTAGAGGGAAAATATGTAAACATTTATAATGACGGAAGGTAAAAATCCTTCATCAACTTATCAATTAATAACATGTCATTCAGGATATACCTAACATACCATAAATCCTACCAACATATGGTGTTACTATTTTTTCAGTCAATCTATGTGCATGATTTATGACAAAAATTAATGATAATCATAATGTCTATGGAAAAATAAACAAGCTCATAGAATATAATATTTGATCACACCAAAACTTGCATAATTTTTACTAGTGGATATATTCTCAAAATCTCCCATCATTGATCATATGCAGTGTAATCTTCATGAGAATAATACTCATATGCTTATGAGTTCTCACACATTGTGATATATATATAATGTTTTGTATTATAGTATGTTTTACATCCATTGAATTATTCTAATGAATATCATCATTTTATTTAAAGATTCCATTCATAGAGGGGAACATTTATGACCTTATTAATGTGAAGAATACTCTAGGACTTTATCACCTCCATTTTATGAAGAATAAAAATATATATGTGATAATATATTTAAATTAACATTCAAATATTGATTAAATATAATTTATAATGTAATTAGTTCTAGGGAAAAACTCCAGAAAAATATCACATTATCTAAAGGAAAATTCTAACGAACGGTTTCTCCCTGTGTGAAAAAACTTTTCGGTTCATTATGTCTATAACCACTAGGCGTACCCAATTTCCATGACTATGGTTAGTAAATCCATGTGCCTGTGTAGAGATTCCTTTTACCACAATATTAATATTACGAAAAAAGCCCTTATGTTGAGACATAAACTTGTATGAACCACTTGTTCTTATGTCATAATCCTCACATCATGAATATACCCATCACCATGGATTATCATACAATTATAAATTTATTTTTATGTTATTACCCAAAATTATAGAAAGATATTTCTAAACTACTTTTTATGTTGTATCAGAAGCCACAACATACTCCAAATTGTAGATATGGAAGACATTGGTTGAAATATGTTTTTATTTAATATTAAAATAGCCTTAATGGAGATACTAGATTAAATTAAAATTAATAAATATAATTGATCAATTCCCTTGATCACTAAAATTCCCTCATTTTCAGACACAAGGAGCTCCTCATGTTCTTCTTTTCCATGTAATGTCATATATTTCGATATGTATTTATATGAAATTATGTTCGATATTATCTATATTTTTCTATTACTCTTTATGTATTAGTAATATAAAACATTAATATATATCAAGAAAAATGATATGAATTCCTAGAACATAAGATTGTGTAATTTGGTTAATCTATATAATCTCTTCGTATGCCTATGTATGGTCTATTAGGATGATTATATGCTAACAAATATTAAATATTAAATTTTTTCTACATTTATTTATCAATATTTTGTTAATATATGTTTAATGATGGGATTTAGTGAAATAATATTTTTATTTTTTAGATATTGATCCCAAGAACACAATAGCTACTTTAAGTTAAACATGAAAAAATTACATTCCTTAGTCTTAACAAGATGGTAAGACATGATATTTGTTTTCCATATGTTATTAACATCTTTATCTTGGAAACTAATAGGAATCCTAGTAAAAAATTAGATACACATGTCACTAATATGTTTCCAAATGAATATTCTATGATCGTTATTCATGATTTATTCATAAATGAATTTATGTAATATACATATCTTACTAACCTTTATTGATTTCACTAACCCTTTTAGTATTTAATACTATTAATATACATAAGGATCTCATTTTGGTCATTTCATATAGAAATATTCCAAATGGATTCCTTTAAATGATGCGTCCTTGACTATGAACTTCACAATATAATGATAATAGAATATGCTTTGACAAGTTTAATTCAAAGTGTATATTTTTCATGATGACTGGTGAATATGTTTTTACATAGACTAAACTCTCAATAATATATCATGTTATATGAGTACCATGTTTTACCTTCCATTTCTAGTTTCTGCTGAATACTCACCAGCAGTATCATGTCATAGAAACATTCATAATAGGTATTCCAATAATCCTGATACATGTAATCCATTGATTGAATTTATACACACTTTTCAATTATATCATATTACCACGTATTTCTTCATTGTAGGGACATTTATTCTATAATAATAGTATATGTATCACAATACATGGTGAACATAACCACCTTTTCAGTTAGTGATATCCTTTACTCCACATATTTCATCATTGATTACATGGATAATATATTATTTGACAAGCATGCTCGGTGATTCCTCAGTTTTTACCAAGTTCTATATTTTACTTCAATTGGAATTTATAGAATTTCATAATGAAACGTAATGATGATACAGTTATTTTAGAAATCTTGTTGTTGACATAATAAACCAACTCTAAATATCTTTTGATGAACCTTTATATAATACAGATTCTTTCTCTAAAGCCTGATAAATGGTTTTTTATATCCATTAATTTTTCTCGATTAGGCGGAAAAGACATATATTCTTATAAATAGGTCAACTAATTTTAGTTTTATTGGACGATGAATTATTTTTACACAAAAAATTAAGAGTATTGTATTTTATATTGTTCATACACTATAATGATTGATTGTGATCCAACATTTTATGAACCGTTAGTTTAGTGTTTGTGTACCATAACAACATCTATTTGAATACAAAAAAATGCCACTTCATGTCTATCTATAAAATGAGATAAAGGTTTTTTTAACTCATAATATAATGTTGAATCAATCCAATCATGATATGATAAATACTGAGCTCTCTTCTCTAACATAGGAATTTCCATCTCTAATCTCCTTTTGAGACCAATTTATAAACATTATATTTATTCTTATTCACTATATGTAAATAAATTTATGTTGTAAGAATATTGTATTTAATTCAAAATAAAGGAATAAAAACATGATTAATATCCACACTGTGAATTCATCTTCTTTATTATTCATTTCATTGAAATTTCTTTCTTAATGTATCTTCTTTAATCATAAGAATAAAATAGCCTTCTATTCATTCTTATGATTTTGAAATTTTTATCTTTTAAGGATTTTGTAAATGATGTCTTTTAAATATATTAACCACTATATTTCAACCATTTCTTTCAAAATTTTCACTGAAAGGGGTGGAGAATCATGTTTAAACAAATATTTATCATCATGATTAATTATGCATAAAATTTTATTAAGAAACATAACTATTTAATTTATTTGGGACTGTAAAAATAAGGGTAATCATTATGGTAGGAATAATAATACAAGATTAATGGATAATTTATTATCCAAGTTGAAGTGAAATTTTTCTAACTGATCAATATAACCCATCAATTTGAAACAATGATTAGTAGAAAGATTTACTTCCTCCAGTTTACACAGATATAGTTCATTGAAAATCTTATTTATTTATAGCACTTCCATCTCTTTCTCAAGGGAATATAGATTTAATATTAGGGTGTAACTATCATTTTAATTATATTATATCCTAAACTCTATAGACATTGTTGATAAATAATAAAGGAATATATAAATATTTCTCAACATATCTCTGGTAGTAATCCTTTTCACCTTTTATTACCTAAAAGGGTTGTATGATATAAATAGGGGATTCTAAAACATAATATACATTTTCCATAATAATTCATCGCTTAAATTGTTTTATGATATCTAAAAATTTACAATCGTAATAAAATACACTATGTTACAGAATTATCACACTATTTTTGTGTTTTTACATTACATTTTATAAATAATAAATCAAATGTTTAGTATTTTCATTGATTACATGTTATGTGTGAAAAAATAAAAAATAAATATATTAATTTTCCATCAACTTTATCAAGTCCCAATATCACTCATCATTGAAATAAATATGACTTTTTGCAAAGAAATTTTTCTGGAAAGGATCCAAATTCCCCGTCCCATAAACCCAATAATGGTAGTTCAAGCTACATTAATGTATTTAGGTGGATAGGTCTCCTCCAAATATGGTATTTCATCTCTTTGATTTGTTGAGAGGACACCCCCACCAAATACAAAAATATTTACTTGTATTTCTTTAACCCTACCTCATTTTTAAATCATCCCTAGCGAGGGATACTTGTATTAATGAAACCATTAACTCAACCCATAGATTTCATAAGAAATCCATGATAAATGTATGTTTCCCAACGAATAATGGCCAACAAATTATTTTTAAGGATTTCATTATTTATCATGTAATGGAAGGCCAAGTCTTACATGTTATTTATTTGATGGATTTTAATTTACTATTAATAAATCATATATTATTTCTTCATTACAAGACTTTTATAAATTAAGTGGATTTTAGTTAAATAATGTACCATTTTGGAAAAATCATTTACACATTATATTTTTATTTAAATTCAATATTTTAAAATTCATTAATTTATTTATGTTCTCATGGTCTTGAATCCATAATTTAGATAATTTATATTAAATTATAAATAAATAATAAAATAACTTGGTTGTAATATTATATAATGGTTGATTTATTATGTAGAAAATAAATGAACCAATGGCAGAGGGGATTAACTCCATGTTCTTATCTTGGCATTAGTTACAAAATTCCACCATTCGAACTATGTATCACCTGGGATGGAATTATTTTTCCCCACCATGAACCACCTCCATCCACTATGGGATACACTTTTAATTACATTAATTTATAACCCACATACATGTAGGGGGAACCAATGGTTTTTAAGGTTAATTACATAAATAAACATGGACATGTTGATCCTACATAAAAATGGAGGAAGGGATGACGTGCAGGACTTCAAATTTAATTTAATTTTATAGTGTGGGAAAACCATCCAATTAATAAAATTAAATTACACTAACACATAAATAGGTCATGTTCATGCTCATTAATGGTCAATAACATGAAACAAATATGAGCATGTATAAAAAGTTATTAATCATTTCAATTCACTCTACATTATTAATATAAATTCCCTTGCGTTAATTAATTAATTGATTCCCTACTATCTTAATAACCATATGAAATCACTTGTAGATACCCATATTTAATGGAATTCATGGAAAATAAATAGCATAACCAATAATAATAAATTATTATAATATATTAATCAAAAAAATTCTTAACATTTGAAATATTTATTAAATTATAATAAAACAACATATATTTCAATCAATAAAATAAGAATTTAATTCTATTATCTAATAAGTTAATTTAAATTAATTATTTAATTAACTAGGAGACTACACAGTGTGTACTTATGAGGTAGACATAGTGTACCTTGATTGTCATGTATAATGGATTCATGCACAAGGATTTTTTATGTGCCTTGGAAGGATAACACGACATGTACAATCTAGTTACACATCATGTATCATTGTTGTTGTGTGTCTACATGACCCACTTAATGAATATATGTGTTCATTAGATGTGAAATCACATGACCTTTATATTAGCTACATGCCTTCTATTCTATTTCCCATGTGTCTTCTTGACATGAAAAATAGCATCTCATGTATTTAAAACATATTAAATAATGAACAACACTTGGTGTAAAAGATAACTACACTCCATGTATCTCATTATTACTATATGATTTCATTATTATGTAGTTTAAACCATGTTTATGACCACATGGGATATAGTAATATCTCCACTAAACATTGTAGACAACTTGTTATGTATTCAAGCTACATGTCGTGTAATCTAATATGACTTGTGCGAGATTATCCCAGTCTACATATAGAGTGAAAGAAATTCACAATGTATAATCACTGTTTAGCATTTTGTGAATCCCATTGCACATCTAGATATAGTGAACCAGGGTTCATGACATGTATATTGATTACACAACATGTAAATCACTCTTACTGGTAAAAAATAATGGGACTTTCCAATGGAATCATTAGTTGTTCTTACACTATTCATATAACTTTAAGAAAATTTAATCACGAATGATGAGAATTAAAATATTGATAACATGTTAATTAAATTCAGATGAATGAAATAATAGTATATAAATGAAATACATCACCTCTAATTCATATATAGATCAAAAATAAAATAAATAATTATAAATATCAAACATGACCACTCTAAAGACACTTTGAGGTTCTGGGTGCAGTGAATGTTCTTTTGGGGTCTGTCATATAAAAATTTCCTTTAATTTAATGCTTTCTAAAACCCCAAGGGAGTATCTATAATGATACATTTATAATTAATTTATTTTTGGTTGGAATAAATGATTAACTCCGCATAGGATCCTTTCATTGATGAAATTTGGATATTCTTAAACCCTATTTAGATTACCTTCGTTGCACAACATGGATTCAAGTGTATAATCCCTATAGCGATTATCCAAAAATTCTCCTTTGATCTCTGATAAATTAAAATTTATTTTAGAATGCTTGTGAGGGGAATCAATTTTCACACACTAATCTTCTTGATAACTCCATGAACATTCAGGCTTGAAGGAGTTCTTATAATTCCTAAGAGGAAGATACTAGGAATTCAGGAGAGGGAGATACATATATGTTTGTTGTGTGAAAGGATTATCTATTCTCACATTTTAATTATAACAACATAATAAAAATAAAACATTATTTTTATAGTTATGGTTTAGATGAAAATATTATTAAATTTTGTACCATCCCTTATATATTATAATATTATTTTTAAAAACCACATTCCATATATTAATAATAATATTACTATTAATAATAATTTTATTTTATGGAGTGTGCTAAATTTTGTGATGAGAAATATTATTGGAGTTGTATTGAAATTAATATTCATCATCAGACAATATCTGGGTCCACTTGAACTAATCTTCATTTATTGAATACCAAATAATTATTTTATACAATTCAATAAATAGTCTATTCTCATTCTATATAATATGTAATTATTAAAAATTCATCAAATAAAATAAATATTTGATCACAATCTAGAGAATAATTATTTAATATATATTTATTTAATCAAATAGTTTATTTTTTACATTTTTAATATTACCAATTGATAAAATTTGAATGAAAATATTCCTCAATCTTGTCAATAATATTTATTCCGTTTATTAAATTTAAATGAAATTTAATCGAGAGCAACATAAAACCTGAATATGTGAACCTCTAGGATTCATTCTCATTTGAATTAGGAGCGTACCCCTAAATTCCAAGATTAATATATCGAAATGATTCTACAAACCCAAGGGAATGAACATAATTTCATAACATTGGAAAAAAATATTAATTATCACTATGAAATTTATTTTGTTTGTCTCAATATCTTATAATGTGGTTTTTACATCTGTTTCATCAACCTATATGCTTGATATGTTTTAATTTTAATGCATGCAAGAATTTTTTTTCCACTAAATCCATGGAATTTTTGAGAAAGTTATATTTAAATAAAAGGAATGAGGCATCAACTTCTATAAATATGGATGAGACAAATCCTTCCATAACTTATACCTTGATAACATGTCCTACATGATGCACGCAATCTACCAAATTTTTTTTTATCATTTGGAATGATAGTTTTTTTCTATTAAAACTATGTAAGTGAGTCATGAAATTCATTAATGATAATATTAATATATAAGTTCCATTACCCGGTCTTATATATGGCAATATCTGATTACACCAAAACATGTGGAATTCAATCTAGAGGGTATATTCTTATAGTCTCCAATCATGGAGATTACCAAGTGGGAACTTCATGAGACAAATCATCATATTCATATCAGTACTCATACATGATTGTCTTTATAACATGCAACATATCATTACATATTATATGACTATATAACTATTTTAAATAATACTATTATGGCATTTCAAGGTTCTCATCATAGCCAGAAACTTCAATGATATTATCAATGTTACAGATACTCTAGGTCATAATCACATCTATGATATGCAGAATAATAATCAATATGTGATGAGATAATTATATTGATTTTATATCCTTTTAATACAATTTCAATATAATGTAAAAATTACATGATTCTATGGAACCAAATCCAACAATAATTTTGAGACTTTCAACATCTACATGGTTATCCCTATCATATTTTCAAGAGACAATGTTTCTCATACACCCTCTCATGGACATTGAGTTAAAAGAATCTCGGGGTTACATCATCCTATAATCAAATATACTAGAGACACTCAACACAAAAAAACTAATTTATTTTGAAATAGGATTTATGTATGAACTTCATGAATCATATCTTCCAAAGAAAACCCTTTAGTCCCTATAATATTTCTTCATATTCCCTTTATTCCAAAAATACTAACATATAGATGAAGCTAATCCAAATTTCCTCTACTCTTGTCTCACCTCCCTTTCTCCTTATCTAAATTATTCCATGAAATATAATACACCGTACTCTTTAAACTAGGTGTTTCTATAATAGAATCCTAGGTTTCCTTAACTATTGAATTTCTCTCTATAGTTACCATCATGTCCCATAAATTTAGAAACCATGATAGATGGGTAAACACCAAAAATAATCTAATAAATGTTACGCCAATGGACTCGGTATATCTATGATCCCCATGGATGTCATTTTCATGATCCACCACTAAACTTCCTTCGAATATTTTCACATTTAAATGACTCTATATCCAAAAGACTTTGTTGATATGGATTCACAGAAATGTTGGAAAGTGTATTCATTGATATAGATATAGTATCCACCTGTTATATATTGAATGCCAATTTTGATGATACATAATAAAAATCACCTATAGTGATATTATATCAATGATTTACCATTCATATTTTGACATCAATTTTAGTTCGACTCCCTTCAATAGAAAATTATGATCTCTTTAGAAAATATAGTCTTAAATCTCTATCCTCTAGAATCTAAAATATGTACTATAGAATTTATCAATCTAGAACTAACCCACATCAAACATTATCCTTCCCAAATTAAATAACTCCCTATGGATATAAAATTTTTATTGGGATTTGTAATTTCATAGAAAAATTATCCAATAAGGTAATGAACAAATGATGCTCGACACAGCATTCTAAACACCCAACTAGGATCTAACTACTAAAAAATCTACCTCAAATCTCTGGAACTAATTATTCTTCATAAAACCTATAATATATATGTTAACCTCTAGAAACCTGAAATTAAGAATAAATATTCCGAACATATCAAATAAATGATACTCGATGTAAACAACAAAGCTCCTAAATTATGTTATATAATATCAATTCAAAATTTCCATATACTAATACAATAACCTAAGAAATAAAATGAATAACAACTAATATTAAATAAATAGGATAGAAAAAACATGAATAACATGGTTTTAAAATTATCAAACTCCATTGTGATGAGATTTTAGTGGACCACATTATCTTTTTTTATGATATATCTATATGTTTTTTATATAATGAGATATGGGTTTCTCACACATCCCTTACATCCCTAAATTTATTAAATAATGATAATGATACAGTTTAAATATGAGGTGTATTGTGCTTACATAGGCATAAAATTAAACAAAAAGTTCAAATTATTTCCAGTATGATGAAATATTGAGTGATTCACCCAAAATCATGATCACAACCTCCATTCTATCTAATTTTATCAACATTTAAACCTCAAAACATAAACTCACAAGATAGCTACTATCTCATCCAAGTAAGAAAACATAATCCATACATATGTCTTGAAGCTGCAAAACAAGGTTTTTATAGAATATTGGTCTCCACATCCCATAAATATACAGAATGGAAAACCACCAGGACCGAGGGGCTTGGATGGTATGATATGTGATAGAAGATAAAAATTGAACCATCATGACCAATGTGCATCAAGATCAAACAAGTGATTCCATCTAAGGTCAATAATGATCTAAAATTTAAAATACCTAGTGATATGATAAAAATCATTCCTTATATAAATATTTTCAATAATTTTATCCACTATGTAATGGGAAGAAATCAAAAAAGTCCAGAGATAAATAAAAAATTCAAAAAAATATTAGAAAAATGGCTTCTACCACATATAAAAAAGGAAAGTGGGAACTCAGCATAATAGAAAAATGTCTAGTCTATGGAAGGAAGTTTTGATGTTCAACCAACACCTATAGAACATAAAAAACATAATTAAACACAAAAGAGAAGTCAAATAAACTATACTACAAAATATAACAAAAATATCACCAATAAGAAAAATATTTAAACCAGTAAAAATTACATTACCAAGGTATGTCTCTAAAGTAAATACCAAGATACATTTTGTATTCTTAAACAATCCTAATAAAAATATGTTTTCGTATTTGATGGTTCATCGTAGGTGTAATATCGCCATTATTATATTTATAGAATGTAATTTTATCTTGTTCATCCATCCATGCACTAAACGCTTCACTCACATAACAATCAATCAAATAAGAATCAATGTACATATGATCATTATTTTTTATCATATTCCACCTTATCAAAACTAGAGGTTTCAATAGGTTCCACAACTACTGGTAGTTTTGGATGGTCATTTATTTTCCTTCATATAGGCTTTAAATGATCTTGTAACTATTTTTCTTTCATGTTAGTAGTAGTCATTATGATTCTTAATTTTTTTGGGGATTTAGGGTAATGATTCCATTAGAATCCACCATCTGCTTTTCCTATTCCTATCCCTTGATTTTAAATAGGATTATTGAATTTGATTAGATTGATCATAATATTTATGTAGATATTTTCTAGTGTTAGAGAGGGCATAAAGATCCTTATATCATATATCATGGGTTTCAGTGAAATATACAGCCTGACAAGTAGTATCCTCATTGTCTTTTTTAGAATAATGGATAACATCCAGAAAACTAGAAATATTAGTAGGAGAGGGAAAAGAATTATTAGTTCATGGGATTTTATTGACAATGTTCTTCCCATGGGTATGAGAATTAGCACCACCCTTTTTAGGAATTTCTTTTTCATCCAAAGAATAATTTTTGGGCCAAGATGGTCGAACAAAAAAAAGGGTCTAATCCCACATTCTTTAGTATGTTCTCCATTTTTAAAACTTTTTCATATGTAGGATAGTAAATATTCTATGATTAATTCTAGTATAAAATTTTATTCCCAATTTTTAATCCACATGTGTGATGGTATGTTCTAAGATATGTCAAATTCAACACAAATCCAACCAATAGATAGCCTAAGAAGATTATTGGTTGCGATATCATGTTTCAGATTTTATCCAAATAAATTTGAAATTGAAAATAGAGCATCCTATTTAAAAAAATTATGATTTATTCTAGGGAAAGTAAACCATATAGGTTCAGTGGGGTACTTAAAATTGAAGCATAAATCAGGGGACCATTTCAACACATTCATGGAATAACCACCAAAACACCATTTTCCTCTCCTCTATAGTCGACAATAAGAATATTTTGATTGAAATTCAAAAATTACATATGAATAATTCAACAATCCAATATTAAATCGAACAAAACCATTCACTTACAAGGTCTTACTAAGGTTAGATAGAGAGGGTCTCCACTAAAATAATCTACCAACAATCAAAAATCGATAGCCAAATACATGAAAAAGAACCTCTTCCTTTAAAAAGAAAATTGAGGATAAACCCTGGTGTCGAAATTTCTTTGCTTCAATGAGGCCCATAGACATTGCATCATCATTCATGAGCAAGGACTAGTGAGCTCTAGAAACAAAATCTACATAGGAACGATGATCTGGATTGGCTGACTGAACATTACCAATTTTATTACTAAAATGGACTACATCAAAGAGAGATACATCAAGGAGGTTGGAAGTAGTAATGTCCCAAAGCATAGTTAATAAAAAAGTGATAACCTACAAGAGGAAAAGATACATAATTAAGATAGAGGGAAATATTTTGGATTTGGGAATCCTAGGCTTCCAAGATGTCCACAACTTTATTCCCCTCACGCTATGTGTGTGAGATTCTCGTATGGGCACCCATGATCTGCTTTCACTTACGGATAAGATAAGCCATGCTTCAAGGGATACATCCACATACAGATAATGGTTTATAGAGAATTAAAGAGTCTGTCTCCACCATCCTCAATGCAATATTCCTTTGTTCAAAAACCTCAAATCATGTGGCCATCACCTTAACCTCAGCTTGAAGGGAATCTCCTCTTCCATAAAAGGCTGAAAAGGCCCCCAAAACGGACCCCCTCTTGTATCTTATAATACCACCAACTCTCATATACCCCTAGAGGGATCTGTCTGTGTTGAGTGTGAATCCATCACATAGGGGGTACCAACGTACACAATTTCCTTGTCTCATACTCCCCTTTTGAGACACCACTCCTTGGAGAAGAGGTTTTATCTATGGGGAACCATGGAAATATATACATAAGTTGACTAATTCCAACAACATATTCATCATTTTGAAGATGATTCTTACATGGGTGTCAGATATTTTCTTATACCACGTGTCACTCCTCACTTTCCAAATGGTCTAGAAACCTTACATGAGTATGATAGCTCTGCTTTTCCTCTTTGGTCGATGCACAGCTGGACCATAGAACCACCAGGTCGGGATCTCCTTCGACATCCCACCTGAATCTTTCCACCCAAAAAACTGTCTGTGTGCCTGCCAGCTCCACCTAGCCCAATCACTATAGAAGAAGAGATGCTCCACTATTTCTTAATGGGGGTTAATGTAGCACCAGAATCTATATTCCATGTTAACACCCATGAGTTGTATGTTTTCATAAGAGGGAATGGAATTATTCTAGAATATCGACAACAAAAAGCTAAACATGGGGGGAGATTCCCTTTAACCACAACTTTTCACCCCATTGGTCTATAGAGCAGGGATCCCTCCTTATACTAAGATACACTTTGATGAAAAAGTCAAACGACTTAGCACCCCATGAAGATGATTCAGTAAGTGTCATCATTTGGACAAACCTCCTTGAAGGGAGTAAGTGGATCATCATTGACAATGTATTGAATAAAAATAGGATACCCATTGGCTTTTTTGAAGGATATTTCTGGTGATGGACACCCAAGAAACCACATATTCCCTCCCCCCAATCCTGCCTATAGAAATTCACATCACCTCTTCCCACCAGACAATGTGCATGAGGAAGAAGTCCCTCTAAGTATGGGTGAGTTAGCTTCCATGTTCTCGATGGAAGATACCTATGCACTGCCATATGCATTCCATATTTATCATGCATGTGATGGGCCAACAGAGTTCTTCCCTCCATAACCTACCATTTTTGTTTGGCATGCATCCCTTCCATGGTTGAAGATACACTCCTCAAAATGATTTCCCCTTCCAATATAGGTCTTTCTAAATGCTTTCCTGAGGCCTAGTGATACCTACTCTCCATTTGATTATCCCATATCAAGGATACCATTATCCTCTCAATGTTGGCAATAATACTTTTAGGAACCCTTACAATTGACATGAGGTACATGGGTATAGATAATAGATCACTATTTACCAGATTAATGCACCCTCCAAAGGATAGGAACCTATTTTTACAATTGAGAATGTGTCCCATGATATTGCCCACAATCTTCTCAAAGTGGTGAACACAAAGGGAGTTTGCACTCACCGGGGCTCTAGGATACTCCATGGGGATGGAGCCTCTCCTCATATTCAAACTGTATTATAGAGATCCAGCCCTCCTAGATAAGAGGTCCTTAGCACTATAAAACAATCTTTTCTTCTTACTCACCACTTTTTCACTCCATTTATAATATTCCCCTAGACGACCATTCAACCCCGTCACTAATCTCTTACTGGCATTGATAAATAATATTCTATTTTCCACAATAATAAAGTGGGATATACCCATATGAGAATGTCTATCATGATATAGAAGGATTCTACCCATGAACATGCCCCTCTTTATAAAAAAGGTGAGAACATTTTGGGATAAAATGAATAGAGTGGGAGATAGGTGGTCCCCCTGCCTTAAACCTCTACACTCCTGGAAGAAGCTAAAATGTTTACACATGAACGAAGTAGAGATCCACATCGAGCTAAGGGAGTGAAATAGGAGATCATAGGTCTAGTTAGAGAAACCCATGCATGTCATCTCCTTTAAAATGAATCCTCATTCCATTTTATCATAGGCCTTACTCCTATCAAGCTTGATTTCTATATTATTCATGAAGGTCTTATTTTGGATCCCACTTATCACTTCAAGAACCACTCCTATTGCACCCTGAATGGACCTAACTTTGATAAAGTCATGTTGCTCTGCTGCAAACCAGGCTATTTAAGTGTGCCACAAAACTTTATTTGAGGATACTCTCCATGACCTTATATGGGTTTTTTCACATTATGATTGGCCTGTATTGGTTAATGTGATGGGGGTTGATCACTTTTGGTATCATAACCACCTTGGTCTCAATAACTATGCGTGAAAGATGAACACATTGAATGAAGTCTTGCACCACTCTCACAATTTCCCCTTTGATCATATCCCATGTCACCCTGTAAAAAGATCAAGGTATCCCATCTAGCCCTGGAGCACTGTCTGAGTTCAAAGTCCACACCACCTCTCTTACTTCTTCCTCAAGTAGAGGAATTGTTAATCCCTTGTCAATATCTTCAGAAACACAGCTAGAAATGTCCTAAAAAAGCTCTGTATTCACACTTGGGTAGTTGTCTACCATGTTGGAGTTAGGTTCTACCAGTATATCTTTGACAATTTCATTGGCCAGTTTCCCCATAAAATATCGATCATTGGTATATGAACCATCTCATCTAAAAATATTGAGCCTCTGAGTATGACACCTTTCTATAATTCATGCATGAAAAAAACTAGTGTTTCGGTCCCCCTCATGAAGCAACTTGACCCTTGATCCCTATTACACCATCCACTCCTGCCTTAAAAGAAGACCAGTTAAGAGACCCTTAATAGCCCTGAGATTGTTAAACAAGGTATCATCCCTTGATTAGATCCTGATCATTTTCAGCAACATTATTCCTCTACATTTGAGGTAGATTTTTGAGCCTCCTTATCTTGTTGTGGAAAGATATCTACCAATTCCATGAGTATGACTAGTCCCATGCCTCCTTGACCACATCACTGAATCTCACGTCTTCCATCCACATTCCTGAGAACTAAGTGAAATTGACTCTCAGAGTACTGGATCCCAGACAAAGCTGCAATGGAGAGTGGTCAGATAAGAATCGTACTATGTGAGATACTTTAGCATCCAGGAAGAGAGAAAGAGATACCTGGTTTATCAAGCACTGATCCAGATGATACCAAGTTCATCTTCCACCATGTTTGTTATTACACTTCATGATATGGGGAGGGATGGGAGGCCTCCCATTATTATTTTTTGTGGCAGAAGGATTGGACTTCATTAAAACCTCCTAAATATTAATTACAAAGAACGTGTGAATGTTTTTCACACATATTAGTGAATGAGGGAAGAATGAATAGGTTTCACTCCTCCCTCAACAGTTTTTTCTAAATACATAAAACCTCTCCCATTTCATATGTAAACAAAAACCTATTATAAGAAAACTCTCCAGTCGGTTAGATTGATATAAGAATAATAAGGTTATGAAAATGAAAATAGGTAAGTAAAAAATGATGAATCAAAAAATTGGAATTCAAGATCAGAAATTGGATTTCAATTTCATTTTGAAGACCAATTTTAAAAAAATAAGAATGCCACTATGCCAAACATTTATGAAAGGGTACCAAGAAGTATTCATACATTCACACAAAGAAATATATTCTCTTATCATATTTTTTAGCATTTTTGTAAGGGTAACGTAAATGATGTTTTGGTATATGTGTGTGTATATATATATTTATGAACAAAAATCACAATCCACTATTATAGGCCATGTACTTCATAGTTTAACAATCCATCCATTATTGCGGATACTAGACCACGAGACTCATTGTGAGGTCCTATAAGGTCACTAGGTAAAAAATTTGTGTGACTTAATTCCCATACATAGCTAGAAGATTTAAATTTTCTAGAATATCTAGAAAAACCTCATGACTAATCAGTTAGAATAGAAATCCAACATCAAAGAACATGAATTTCATGGTTGTGGGAGCATAAATAGTATTACCCTGCTTTTTGTAATACACATTTATATCTGGAGGATTGATACCTATTCTCTAGTTAGGGAGGGTTGTACTCTTGAGATAATACATTCTATTGGTGGTTGAAATTGATGTTGAAATGTATATTTATATAATTATATAAATAGACATGTGTGAATTCACCGATACACATATATAGTTTAAATTACACAGAAAAGATAACAAATCAAGATTATGAATCCAAAAAAGTGATTTGAATGCTTCACTACAATGTATAGGGATTTAAATCAAAACAACCTCACTCACAAAAAAAATCAGTGGCATGGCTAATGGATAAGGGCACAAATTTCAATTGTGGGGAAATTCCAAGGTATAAAAAAATGATAGTGGGTGGAATCAATGCAAATGATTAATTTAACACCCCAGCTCAAGCCACTTATCTATGCCCACACAAGATATATCAAAATACGTTAGGCGCACCTCCCCATTTTCCTAAGGATGGTTACTATTAGTGTGGATATAATACATAACATTGGGACTCACACACATTTCCTCTACATATGGGTGAGTTATGCCTACCCAATCCATGACATGTCATATTCTCAACCTGAAAGAAGACATAACATCTTCACATGCACTGATGTTCCCCTAGAATATTATAGCATATTAATGTATCTATTAGGAATGCAAGAAACATGAAACCCAAAACCTTAGAGGTAGTGTCCAAACCAGAGAAAAATGACTCCCTTTGTATCATGTAGCTTTGGTCCAACCATGAAAATATTACACTCTATAATATCTACTTCCCCAACACTCATTAATCACCCATTTAATCTCATTGAGCCACAATTCTGATACTCACTCGGTACCTAATGACTCAGGGTTGTCTGGCTCAAAAAACCTCATCCCACTACCTGTTAACTTTTGGAATTATCACATGTTCATATATCGACACACTACATAATCTCTCTATATAGGTTCAACCCATCTCATTACATCACTCCACAACCCAAAGCACCAGGCGGACCTTGGAAAAATATTTCACAAACCAAGTAAAATAACCCAAACCATATGTATCGTAGATGGGTCCAGACATGGCTTGAAGGGAATCCTTGATCCCCATAGTGAAGAAAAAATCTCTCATGCATCAGTAACTACATATGGGAATGATTTATCCACAAAGATCTAGAAGAAAGTAAATGTAAACAATGTAATTTATTGATATTCCAAAAAACATGAAAATAATATATAGTTGAAAATAATTAGTCAAAATATGTTATAATAAAGAAATAAAACTAATGTTATAAAGAGATAAAATCCTTACTTTTTGTGTGATAATGTCACCTCTAGATACCGACACCCTATTAATGGTAAAACCCACCACCTTTACCTTACCGGCATCAAATATACCAAGATCAACATACACCTAATGGTGTATATAGGGTGTGGTAAAAAGATCCATTTTGGATCCCACTATGTATTTTATAATTATACATTATAAAATAATCCAATTATTCACAAATATATTAAAAAATGATGTGATAAAGTTTTACATAAAAGAATGGATAAAAACAATTTTCAAAAAACAAAAAACTAGGATAAGAAATTGGATTCCATAGAATTTCAGAACAAAAAAATATTGAATTTAAAGGATAACCAATTATGAGTGAAATAAAATATATATAATAAATTTCATGTCAATAAGCATAATTTTTAGTTAATATTGATACTAGGACACCTAGTATTCCCATTAACCATGAAAAATAGTTCTAATTTGAAATACGACACACTATAGAGTGAGTACTTATCACAAATTCTACATCCCATCACAAAAATTACCCTTATAGAACAGGTGTAGGGGAATATAGCTTAACCCATAAAATTTCTCCCTGGTGCATCATCGATTAATTTTAGTGTTATAAAAAAATCTAATTTAAGTTAATTTCTTTTTTGAAACTGAATATCAATTGTAATGTTATTTAAAAATATTTTTTTATTAACTAATAATTTCTTAAAGAATTATGTCACAAAAAGGCGAATGTTCTTAATTACGAATGTTACAAACTTATTGGAGAATTAAATCTCAAAATTATAGTAGTATGGGAAGTTGTAGAACCATCCCAATAAATTCAAGCAATGACTTTCTGGTCATAATGTACTCAAAATCATCAATGTATCATGATTCATGATTTCAATAAAATAATATAAGTAGAAGTGTTCCAAACGTAGTGTATAATATACAGTGGCACTAGATGGAAAACATATAGGAATGATGGAAGTGTAAATTTTTTCAAAAAAAGTTCAATTTTCTGATTGAATAAACCATCAGACAAACCATTGGGAGAAGATTCTGGTGGATGTTTTGAGTTTGTATAATTAATTCACTAGAAGAGAAGGATTTGATGTTTCCCTTAATCTTTCCAACAAAAAAATCAAATGAGAGGCATAAAATAGTGAATATTGGTTTTATTTATTGTATAGACATTATCAGACATGAAAAAATTGTTGTGTTTTAATGAAATGATGTTTTGATCCAAGGAACTAGGTGTAGATCATCACATAATTATTTTTTCAGAAAGTTGGATGTGTTGTGGTTGCAATGATCTTGGGGTTTTTAAAAATATGATAGAAGGGGAAGATTTATTGGATTATCTTTTATGAAGATTAGTTGGAGGAGATGTTGATATTGATTCTAGATATGATCTATTGATTAATATCCCTTTTATTGGAATTCGACACCAATTCATTAGAAAATGAATTTGTAATAATATATAAAGATTGTTTGATTAGTTTCTATGGTTTTATAATATGCAGAAGAATTATAGTGACTTAGAAAATTCGATTTTAATTCTCAAAGTAATAAAAAATGGGTTATCATGTTTTAAATTGGAAAAAATTCTCTGGGGAAAAATGATTCTGATCTGTTGATATTTCTACAAGATAGAGACGGAGTAGAAAATTGAATTATTTTGAAGTTTCAAAATTCTAGTCAATCATTTACAAATGGAATGAAGAATGGTACTGATAAATGATATTTTATTTTTATTTTTTTGAGGTTTTTATCTTTATTATGTCAATAGAATCTATTTAAGGAATAATAATTTCAAAATTGTGATTTTTTAAATCATTTTTTAATGAATTTACATTGAAATTGTTTTTATACAAAGTGTGAGTTTTGAAGAATATATATTTTCATGAGAATCTTATTAGTCTGGTTGAGTGTGATTCAAGTTTATTTTGGGGAAAAGAAATATTTCTATTTTTCTAGAAAATCACTTATGAACAAATGTTTTATAAGAACCATGGTAAAGATCAAAATTATAATGATTATATATTTTTTCAATCAAGTGGATTTGTATATTGTTTCAAGGAAATTCAAGAAGAGTTGAGAATATTTATGATGATTCTAGTTTATTATATATTTCTTCAGAAAAGTCTTAAATTTTTTCCATGATATTATATTGAAATTGAAATTTAGGGTAATGAAGTAATAGTGAGTGGGGAAAAGAAATTGGATTCTTTCTCTTATCTTTATTAGTGAACCAAGAAATAGATTCCACAATACATTTGTACTTATCAATATTATGAGAGAAAAAATGTTGATGAGATGATTTTTTTCATCCATGGTGAGTTTAGCCAATTAATGTTATTTTCATCTTAAAGAAATATTTTCATATAAAATGTTCTGATATGATGAATGGATTAACGTATTTTTAGACTATCAGAGAGAGAGAATCAAATTGAACAGGTTTATCATATTTCTTATTCCAGAATTTTTGTATGTGAATTATTGAACTAGGTGCATCATAATGTTTTGTAACACGTTTATTTAGATAAAAGGTGCATAGAGCTAGGGCTATATGACTATGTTCATTAAATAGAGTCCATTAAACATAGGCCCATCATAAAATGTTTCTAGACATAAGTGTGTGGTGTAGAAACATGAAAAGTGCAGCAATTTTTTGTCTCATATTTGGTAATAAAAGGTTGTCAAATGGTATGAGTCGGTATAATATTTCTTATAGAGAGACTGATGGTATCTAATAGGAGTTGGCACAGGTTTTGTTTAGTTTTTTTATAGTTAATTTCAATGAAAAATGAGAGTGGATATGATACGGATATTGGTAATCATAGCAAATATGAACACCGTAAATAATGTGTTCCTTGTTTACTAATCTATTTCAACATGAATTTTAATTTACTAAATGTTGGTAAGGAATAAATACTAAGATAGTTTAGGTTTTAAGTAACTTAAAGTTGAAATTTGTATGAATATAATCTCTAATTAACCCTCCTAAGTGAATCAATGATCATTAGAAACATCAATTTGTATCATAGTGATGTTCCCCTATTGAATCTTTATCATTGATAATCTAAATTATGTAAAAAATATTGGAATTCCAAAATTTTATAGAAACAATTAATATGGATAAAAAAATAGAATGATTCCTTATCTTCTATCACTTGGCCTGGATGTTGTTAATGAGGCGATAATTGGGTTTCCACCCATTTAGAATGACCCCTTATGAATTTTTTCTGGAAATAAGAAAATTAAATTTAGTGGAAGTGCATGAAATTATATTATTATTTCTCAATAGGAAAATGTACATTTCCAGGTGATGGGTCTCAAAAAGATAATACAATGAGGTACATTCTACACAATATTTGAAAAGGAAAAACTCAAGTGAAGGAAGCAATGCTACAAATCTGGCATATCAAATATGAGGAGATAATAATGAGATATAAGGAAACTATTAATGAGTACATCACCAACAGAATTAAATTTTTTTTTCAATATCATAGGATTTTGAGATGTCTGGGATGATTTTAAAATTGTTAATAAACTCATGAGAAACATTATAGACACATTTGAATCTAATATCAATGCTTTAAAAGATAAAGATGGCATATCTCACAATGAATTGAAAAACATTCTATTTTCCTATGAAATGATAAAGACTCCATAATTAAAAAATAAGATCAATGATAAAATATTTTTTAATGAAATTAGAATGTTTAAAATTCAAGATGATGAAGATGTTGACGCTTGTTATTCTGTTGATATGGTGGTTTATAATATGAATGAAAAATCATGTCTCTTATCTCGGGGAACTGTCGAAGATGAAGAGTAAAGTACGGGGGAATCCATTCTATCAAATTTTTTGAGTGTGTACGAATTAGGAACTTTGCAATGAATTTCCCAAAAATGAAAATTGGTGAAGTTTAAGATAATTCAAAATAAAAACCATAGTGGGAGAATTTTGATAAAACATCCAATAATGAATGAATGAATAGTAGTGGAAAGAAGATGTTTGTTAAGAATAAAATAATCATGTGAGTAAGAAATTTTATTCTGACACAGATGTGATTGATTAATCATAAGATTAATGTTCATAAAAGATCAGAATCTTCATTGATAATTAAAAGAATAAGGTCTATTCATCCAATTATGATGAAAAAATAGGTAAATAATCTTATAAAATGTATCATATAAGATCAAAACATGTTTTATGTCTAGAGAAAAATAGAACTATCCAGAAATAAATCAAAATGATGAATAAATATAGTTGAAAAGTGATTGATGGAAGAAAATATATTTCTATGTAGGAAGAATAATACATCATAGAGATCCAATGCTTCAAATATATTATTCTTGAATAGGGAAACGTGGTTGAATACCTTATTAAGAAGTTGTCACCTAAGGAAGATAATTTTAATAAAACTCAATTAAAACCCATTGATTCAGAAAGTACTATAAGAATGATGTATGAAAATGTCACTATGCCTTTGGATGTTGAATATAAATAGTCTAAATATGTTGAAGAAAACAATTACAAAAATCATGTGAATTATCCACCAAAATAAAATAAAATTTCATATGATTTTTATGTAATTTTCAGTGTTATGAAAAGTGTTGGTAAATCTTGGGTTGAGAATGAATGTGTAAAATCAATCACATGTGTAATATATCGAAATTACCCCATGTAGATGGTTTTAACATGTGCATAGGAATCTAATTTGACAAATTTTATGAACCTCAAAATTCATATTATAGGGAAATATAATACTTCCATAGAATATAGAGATTTGATGGATTAAATTAGAGTTTTTGATGTTATGGAAACAAAACATTCATTTGTTGTCATAAATTGTCGCTACTTGTAATAAAGTATAAAAAAAGGTATGTAATGGTTGAATAAAAATTATATTTACATAAACCAATAAATGTTCGAAAAATTAAATATGAACAAGTTACAAAAATATAAATATAAAACAAGTTTAAATTTTTAATTGATGTTTGTTAAAGATGCGACAAGGATAACACCATAACAAAAATTGTATGAAAACTCTTCCAAATATATTTTATTATGTTAGAAAAGAAATGGAAGTATGAATGAATAATGTTGAAGAAAGAGGATCTCTTTTTGAAAATGGTTTAGAAGAAAAAAAAACATTGATTCTTGATAGTGGATATTCTCACACATTATGCGATATTTGAAAATCATGAATGATTTTGAAAATATATACATATGAGTAGTTACATCTGGGAATGATCATTCCTTAAATATCAAAGAAATTGTAAAAACTGAAATCGAAGAATAATATTGAAAATATAAGGAAGCTCTATTTATTGATTGGCTCAAACATAACTTACTTTTTGTGAGTTAAAATTGTGATTATTAAAAATTAGTGATATTCTAAAAACATTATTGTATCATAAAAAGTATGGAAGATGGAAATTTTTTAACTAGGGATGAAATATCTAGAGAAAATATCTTTCGAATAGGAGAACATTATAACTCCTATTATATGAGTGATGAAGATGAAAAAAGGTTTTCAAATCATAGACATGAAAATACTAGTATTAAATTAAGAACAATCATTCAAAATGAGATTCTTTTATAAAGATTCATACATTGAAAATAAATGAAGATATTGTTTTTATAACTTTTCAAAGTGGAAATATGGTTACTAAAATGACCAAGAAAGTATAAAGTCAGTATACTCCAAGACATAAGATTATTAACATTTATTTATGTAGAATAATGAGAAATCAATCAACCAAATGATATTTTTAATTTGTATTTTTTATTGATGATTTCACAAGGGTGACCAGTATTATTTTTATGAAGCATAAGTCAGAGGTAGTAAAAATGTTCAGAGTTTTTAGAACTGATGTTGAGAGGGAAATATGTGTTTATATAATAAATATCAAAAATAATAATGGAATGTAATTCATGTGAAATGAAATTGAATTACATTTTAATAAATTTGGATCTAAGTATCAGTAAAATCTTCCACACACCCCTAAAAATGGTGTTTCAGAAAGGAAAAACATAAATTTAGTATAAATGTCAAAAAAAACATGTTATAATATAAAAGTTCTAATTTATTTGGAGATAATACATTAGCACTATTGTAAAAATAAAAAATACAATTTAATCAATTATGTAATAAAAAATGACTTCCAATGAAATATGTAATAACAAATAATATTGAGTTAAACATTTCATAGTTTTTAGAAGTCTATATTTACTAATAATAAAAATCATGATCAAGTGAAATTTGATGAAAAATATTATAAAGAAACCTTCATGGAATATTCATCAAATGGGAGATGTAAAAAATATTAAAACAAACATTTAGAATATTTTGTGTCTTATTATGTTGTGAAATATATCGAAAACCAAAATTCAATAACAATGGAAATTGAAAATTTTGAAGAAGTCAAACAAAAAATTTCTAATGACAAAGAAAGTGGTCCATAACAGATATATCATGGAATGGAAAATAATTTAATGATAAATGTAAATCTTGAAAATATTATTTCATTTTTTACCTTATATAATGAGTATGAAAATTATAATATAAATTAAAATAAAAAATCACTGATTCAAACTAATAGAAAGATGATATCAGAAAATCTAACAACCCTCATTTCAAAAATTAAACTAGAATCCATTTATAAATCTGTATAAAAAATGAATGGGTA
Organism: Viscum album; assembly: GCA_963277665.1. Classification (NCBI taxonomy): domain Eukaryota; kingdom Viridiplantae; phylum Streptophyta; class Magnoliopsida; order Santalales; family Viscaceae; genus Viscum; species Viscum album. The sequence goes on from OY728121.1 coordinate 1,127,741,039, forward strand.
AATTCAATGAATTATTGTTTGGATAAAAATATGGAAGATGAAATGTGGGACCTTTTTCCAAAACTATTAGATAAGAATGTTCTTGAATAAAAATTGGAATATTTTAAAAAAATTAATGAACATGGAGAGTTATCAAGTAACATAGAAGGTAATATTTTTAAAGGATATGCATAAGTGGAATATGTGGTTGTGAATGAAACTTTTACCCCATTATATTGTCAGAAACTATTATAAGGTTTGTAGATGTGTCTGAACAAAAAAAATACAATTTTTACCATATGGATGTAACACCATGTTTAATAAATGGTGAGATTAATGAATAAGTGTATCTTGTGGATCTTTGTGGCTTTCAACTTGATGAATATTGATTAATTATTTTTAAATTAATGAAATACTTGTATGGGTTGAAATAAAAGCCACAATTATGGTATAAAAAACATTATAATTATCTGATATTATTGAATTTTAATATAGGAATGGTTGATAGAAAAATATATGATAAATAAGGTAACTCTAACAACCTGATTATAATTATGTTTTTAAATGGTATGATGTTTTCATGATATGAAGAAAATGATTATAATCATTTTTATGAAGAAATGAATTTCTATTTTAGGATGTTGATATTTGGATAATATTGTGTGAGTTGGCATACTAATAAATAGATTTTGATAAATTTCAAAATATGAGACTCAGAATATCTTTCAACTACAAAGATTTTCCTAAACTTTTACGGATAATGGTTTAGTTGGAAGATCCAAAAGCGGATGACTGTACAGTAAGGATTATAATATGTAATGATAGGGAGTAAACATGTTCTTTCTAAAAATCCATTCCAACACAAAAGATCAAATCACATTGATATTATGTTCCACCTGATGAATGAAAAATTCGATGGGGGGCTATATTACTATAATTTATATCAAGAAAATATTAAATTTTTGTTGTTTTCATAAATGATAATCTAAGGGAGATATTTGGATGATTTATCATGAATCTTCATATTCATCATCCTCCAAAGACTTCCCAAATAACATAAATAAATCCTCCACCATTCGTTGGATTATGTTGATGAAGGGATATAATTTTTCCCAACTTTATTCTATAAGGGGAATTTTTCTTGCATAAATGAATCAAGAACTGTGGTTATCAGAAATGGGGGAGATAATGAAAAGTGAGAGTAAAATAAAAGTGAGAGAGATATTATCTTAACATGGACACATATTTATATATAATTGATGATTTTAATTACTTAATAAATAATATGTCATCCATTACTATTTCTTCAGGACACTCTCTTTTGAGAGAGACTATGTTTTGATAATAGTTAAAAATAAGAGTTATGAAAAAGTATGAGTGTTGAAAAATGATGATTTGAAAAAAAAATTAACGATAATTGTCCACAAATCCAAAGTATGATATTTTTCATCCATTGTGATTTTTTTTATTTTTAAAGATGTTTTGTTTTTTAAACTATCATTTATTCATGATATTTTCTATAAAATAGGTGAATGACCATAAATTTTTATTTTAAAAAATTTCTAGAGAAGTAAATATGAAATATATTGTATCTCTGGTTGTTATAGAACATTATAAATTAATTAAAATAATATTGTTTTGAACTTAACATTCCAAACATCATGAAAATATAATGATTGAATCATTCAATAAAAGAAGTGATGTTGTTTTGGATGCTGCATATCCGGCATGGCGACGCTGGACCTAACAGTTACTATAAGGTTGGATGTGTATATTTTTTATAAAAGTAGAATTCTTGTTAGTAGAAGATTTATCTAAATAACTATTCGATGTATATTCTTATATAAATTATATATCTGAATAATTCATTAGTTGACAATGAAGGATATGTAGCTTCCAAGACTCGGTCAATTAGAAGAATTAGAAGAGAGGAATCAGACATTGATAATTTGTCTTAGTTACTCTAATGACCTGATCAGACATGATATAGTTGTAGATTTTATTCAAAGGTATGTTTTGATCCACGAAAAGAGATATATATCATCAGAAAAAGAAATTTAAAAAAATATGGATGTGTTTTGGTTCTTGGGATCTTACTATTTTAAAATTTTTGAATACAGTAGAAGATTCATCGGATGAGCCATTTGATGATGATTCATCAAAATGGATGTTGATTTTCAATCTTCTGAAGAGGTTTTGATATGATCCATTGGGTGAACTTTTGAAACAAATTCATCGAACAATGAATTTTTATGAATATTTGGACATTTTTTTCTTGATTATGTGGTTTCTCAAAATGAAGCATTAATTTAGTGTTTGAAGAAATCAAGTCTCAATTCCAATGAAATGAAAAAGGTGGAGATCAATTTTCTAATCAGGAATAGTGATCTAGAGAAATAACAAGTTATATCTATTGAAGATTCAACCAGACAGAGATGGAGATGGAAATTTATTTCTATAGATATTAAAAAAAAATTCAACCATTCTCACTGGCTGGAAGTAAAGGGATGAGAAATGTTTTATTTTTTTATTTTGATCTATTTTTTAATCATCAGTAGGTCAATAGAATTTTGTATAAGAATAATCATTATGATTTTTTGATGTTTTAAATATCTCATTAAATAATTTCAATCAGAAAAAAATATGTTTAAAACCTGTGAGTAAAGAAGAATGGAGTTTTCGGTTGAACCTTATTGGTTTGATTGAGAGTGCTTCATGTGGGTAAATATTACCATAAAGGGTATAATTTTTCATATAAATAAATTATGTATCGAAATTTAGTATGAAAATTTGAAAATTTTTATGTTCTAATGATGGTATATTTTTTCATTGAAGTGGTTTTGTATCTTTCTTTAATTAACAAAATTTGAGAACCATATAAAATATTTAATAACATTTTACATTATTCTAGAATACTCAAGAATAACCAATAATGATTTAAAATAAATTCAAAAAATGTTGAATTTAGATTCATGGATATTGAGTGAGAAGGAAAAAAAGATGGATTCGTACCCCTACCATTATAAATAGAGGTTCACAATATATTTTTTACATATCAAAATTCATAGAAAACAATGATATAACACAAGATATTTCTATCAGAAGTGATTGTACTAAATAGAATTTATTTTCATATTAAAAAATGTATTCCCGATAGTGATTTCTGATTAGAGGATCAGATAGTTGTATGTCTATATTACAAGGCATTAAGAATTAGACTATGGAGATTGGTCTAAATTTATTTGAGTTTATATTTGAGAAGCACATTTTGTTAATAGAAATATATGAATATTTTAAAATAGGCATGGTTTCAATAATGGTGTATTGGTTTGGGCCTCTCAGAATTATTTTATCAGATAGAGGGGATATTATGTAGTCACATAAGATAGAGTTTCTAAACATTACTATGTAGAGAAACAAAATTCAAATATATTTAATTTTTTTATGGCTCAAATTTTGTATATAAATTCTAAATTGATTAGAGTCATTATAATGTTTCCGATTGGGAGATATAATTTTTACAATGAGATATGACTTAACTGATTATTATTATTAAATTTTCATAGTCCCGGGGGAGAGGATATAGAAAGGATATAGGTTATCACAGTAAGGTTGGACCTGGTAAATAATGTGTGCCTCATTTATTTCACCATTTATACTTGCATAAAAATACATTTAAAGATAATAAGGATGAAACTATAACATGTTTCCAGGGTTATGTTTACAAATTATGAAATTTGTTAGAAGAAAATCAGTAATTCCCACCCCCATTGCATTGATTCAGTGATCATTAGGAACTTCAGAAACTACAAAAATAATATTCCTTAAAACCATTCCCATTAAAAATATTAGGGATATATTCTATTTTTAATACCATTATCAAAACCATCATTTTCCACCAAAACTATTTTTATGCTTTTTTGGAAACAATAGAATTCAATTCATAAGGGAGAGAAACCAAGCTCTGTATGATAAATACATGTTATGAAACTGCTTATCTTAAAATAAACGGAATTACTACTCTCTAGGGAAATTATAATTCACAATGATTAGAGGGACTAAGTAATTCAAAAGAGATCATAGAAGATGGTCCCTCAATAATAATTCTTTAAATTGAAATGATCTTGAACAAATAAGGCCAATGTGAAAACATAACACCACAAATCCCAATGAACACACCATGAGGAATATATATCTATTAAAGCACCCTAAGTTCCAAAAAAACAAAAATTAATTATGATTAGAAATAAATATAAATAATTCCCATTGTAGAGGAATCCAAACCATTGATAGAAACTCATGGAATCTAAAGAAGAAGAATATCAAAGAGATGAAAAATGATCAACTCACCTTGAGTGGTACTAATGATTTATTTGTGCTTCAATCTAGTTGTGGAATTGATTTGAGTGGGATAAGAACTCCCCATGAGAACCTCCATGTTGAATGGTATTAATCTGGTCAAATGGGATTAATTTAGGATTAAAACAGGTGTCTTAGGTTGTAAATATAAAATATTTTTCCTAACTTCAATGACTAAAAATGCTACCACCAACCATATGACCAAGTCTCTCAGTTGGATAGTGGATTTTTCAGAAAGGAAATGCCTATGGGTTGGTTTGTGGACTAGGTAGAAAACCAAAACATCATGATACCCCACTAGATGGCCGGTGGGATTCCAATAGGTAATTCACTATACCAACAAACCATCTACTTACCAATGGAATTCACAGGCTAATTGGTGGAATACCTATATCCCTTACAGCTTTAGGTTCTCATAAAATCCTATTCCAACAACCAAAGCACTACTAGAACTCACAAATAAGAAACAAAAAACATCAACTGACCCATCTTACCAACTGAAACCAACAAAAATAGAATATAACAGGAGAGATAAAGGATGTAATGAAAACATAATATCTTCAAAAGTGTAGTACTTAAAAACATCAGGGGGATATTAAAATCATCCCCATTATATTTTTTTCTACATCCAGAATTTTATGTTCATTATTGTTTTTCATAAATGTGTTTTGGACACTACTCCCCCATCAATGTCTACCTATACAAGGTTTCATGAGAATCAGAACCATGCTACCAGAAAACACTAACTACAGGTATAAGCATTCCATGTAGATCCACAATATTAGAATCAATTACATATAGTGATTTCTGAGTCACACAAAGAACTAGATCTATTTCGATGTATTCAAAATTAATAACATGAAAAACGTTCGATTGATATGTTTGGATTTATTACACATAGAAATCATCATGAATTGATGACAATTGATGAGTTAAAGTCACATGATAAGATACCATTACAAGGTATTAAATGATATCAAATGGTATCACATACATAAGAGAAAGATTTAATTTCTTTATAATATATTAGTGACCCAACTAGGAATATACTATCAAGAACACATTAATACCATATGAAAAATCCATGGGGCGATGGTGTTAATCTATTTATGACATGTACTAGCTGCAGGACATCACCAAATTATAGAGAAAATATTATATATTCACTAATTTATCTTAAAGTAAACTTTTTCCATGAAAGGAAGCTTCCCCTACATCATAAAAACAGTGTGGATAACTACATGGGAAGATATTAAAATCCTTGAATGATTTCATTCTAATTTCTAATGGTAACTATTTTTATAAAAAAAATTCATATAGCCTTATATTTCTATCTCAAACTCTACTAAATTCATTTACATGGGAATAAAAAATATATACTGAAATATTATTTTCCCTTTCGCTCTTCCCATACATCGAAGGATGATATGTTTTTCTTAATCAAACATATGTATTAATTTATTCTTAGAGACCTTTCTAAAACCATGATATAAAACAAGGTTCCCTTTATGATACAATGTCTGTAGTAAATCCCTGCGGCCTTATAATCTCCTACACATACAAAATTTTCATGTATTCGACATTAGTAATGTCACATATTAATAAGAAATTTGATTATTTATTCAACATATCAATCACAACTGTAATATAATTATTACTTAAAGTAGTTCGAGGTAACCATATAATGAAATCCATCAAAATTAAATTCCTCTTCCATGTTCACATGATAATTTGTTTAAGAAAGTCAAAAGGCTTCTAATTTTTATCCTTAATCAATGGGAATGTATCACAATTAGATACAAATTCATTTTATTCTCATTTCATACCATTTCATAAAAAATGATGTTTCATTTCATAGAAAATATTTTTGGTTCTATAGTGGATATTCAATTTGAAATAATGATGATTTCTTAGAATTTACATCCTTGAGAACAAATGGAAAACCTATTAACATATAAATCATTGGACACCCTATGGAGAAAGATAACACCCACTGAAGGTATCCCCTCAATATAAATAATTATCTATACTCCAAAAGAATTTATATGTGAATTTCTCCAATTGAATCATATAAATGAGAGAGGATGTAACTTGAATATTTTACAAAAAATTAATGAACTCCTCCTCCTTGTCACCAAAGTGAATATAAGAAAAACTTCCAATAATTATCCACTCATTTGTTTTCCTTCAGAGATGGAGAAGTCAAAATCCAATATGAAAATAAAAAAACATTACCTTTTTTAGGTGTATAGGAAATGTTGATGCCTAATGAGTGAAAGTGATGGACCAAAAATATATGTTATAGGTTTTTGTATTTTTGACTAATTATGTAACCAAAATGTATTTGGTTAAATTATATGATAATACTTTTTCCAAAAATGAAAAAAAAAAATTTTATAGGGGTTGAACCAATTTAAAAACCTACAAATCTTGTGTGAGATAATTATTATCACTATGCTGAAGCTGATGTTACACATAAGTGTCTATGTGATCTCCCTACATAAGGACACATCCTAAACATAATACAGAAGAATAATAATAAACAAGCAAGCCATTTCCAACATTTAGTAAGGTGAGAATCAATACTAAGGTGATATGATTCTTCATCTCATCAATGGATTCCCTAGCCTTTGAATAAAACAAAAAATTCATCCCATTCAAGATGAGAGTGGTCAAGAGAGTTTAAAGCTTAATGTTGTCCTTAATAAACCATTGATATTATCCTCTAAAACCCATGATTCTATGTTTCTCAAAGATGTTATGTGGTTAATCACATAGAATTCAAAAAATCATATATTTGAGATCAAATTATATTCTAAATTTAGAGATTACACAACCCAAGAATATGATTTCAAGGATCTACAATTTTTTCTTTTATAATTCATAAAAATGTTGGGGATCCATCAAAATTCCCATAAACTATCTTAGATGACACATGGTTATCTTTATTTTTAGAGTAATCTAATATTTTTTCCACATTAAATATAAAAAACTATCAGAATACTCGTGGAAGATTTGGTTTATCAAATCCACAATGATAGTAGGAGAATTGGATGAGCTAAAAGTTATGATAGGGAACTCAAGATGAGAATAACTTCTTTTGATGGTAGTGTAAGGAAAATTTGAATCTTTGGTTATGATTTGATAGTATCCAAGATGAAGATAAGTTTTATTAAACTACCTTCCCCCTTTATACTAGTTAAAATAGTCAACAACACATTATATGATATATTTGATCTTGATCAGTACTCAATTTATCTTCTTATTGTCCACACATAGATATAGAGTCCCATCAAACATCATGTAAAAATGAACATGGTCCACCCATTGTGACACAGTTGGGTGCAGAAATCCATAGACCCAAAAATTAGACATCTAAATTTTAAACCCCATCAACTCTTGTAGATCCATGTTGTAAGACAACATCGATATTGGCTATTTTCTAGGTACTAATTCAATTAAGAGATCAACCACCTGCACTGGGGAAAACCCATGAAGTTTTATGAAAAAAAATAATGAAACTCATTAAAAACATGAGGAAGACAACCATGACTATATTAATATTCCAACACTACTATAGATATAATAAAATATTATTGAGCTCTAGAAATTATTCCCCCACTCAACTAGACCGTGGATCCCAATCTCCATAAAACACCCGATAGGTCACATAATATTCATTAAAGAAAGTCCACTGATGATAATAATCAATATGATACATTAGAAAAATCATTAAATCCATTATAATAATCACATTAAAGAGTTACCAATCAAGAACAATGAAATCCCAAACCATCACTACATCACACAAAAAGAATGTGCATGATAGATAATGAATACTTTGGTCCCTCTTATTTGCTAGAGGTGTAGTAAATTCCATTAAAATGGAATGAGTTCCAATGGATATAATATATTACCAACCACATGAGTTGATAAAAGCATTATGGGGAAAAATTATCAAATATAATAGCTTCTGAGCTAAAAGAAACAGAAATGGAACCCTCATAGTTATAGGACCCACATCAAATTTTTATATAAACTCCTCAATTGTTTGAAACTAATATAATATAGAGTCCTATGACAAGATCACTATATTCTAGGAAGAAATTTATTATTCCATAGAATATCACGGTGTTGGGAATTCTGTAATAGACGGAGGATTAGATATAACTATAAAAATTCATAATGTACCCATGATGCCCACATGAGTGTCAGAGCTTTGGAGGTTGGGGAAAAAGCATTTCGTGTGTCCTGTTGGGACACATTGAAAACACATAAAAAAAATTTATCCACTAAAGATGGGTTATTATTATATATATGATATTAATGGAAACTTTTCCACCTATAAAAATCATTTCTCGTCTTTTTACAATTGAATGAATCGTTGGATCTACCACAAGAAGAAACAGAAACTCCTGTCAGTCCTGTCATGCCAACCATGTGATGCTCTTCCTTAAAGTCCCTATCCAGCACTACATCATAGGAAGTCAAATTCAACATAAAAACTTTATAAAAGGTATTATCTCTAATATCAATTTGAAAACTCTAAGAATTCATATTCTATTTAGACACTAGAATATAACAAAATAAGGATAGCTCCACGAAATGATTATCACGATCGATCAGAGAAAGATCTCCATTATCATGCGTGATAAACTCAATGGATTTATACATGGTAATATATTCTACATACAAATTCATGGTGAAAATTATAATTAATTCCTTCAACTCTAAGACCTCATGATTATTATCATGAGAAACTGATTCCCACTACATTACACTTAGACCATCGATGGAAATGATGATTCACATTTCCTTGACTGAGTCGAAAGTATCTAGAAATTTTTAAAGACTCAATATATTTTCCAACTAATCATTCACATATCAAAGTTCATTCATCCCTTGGATGAATTATGGCTTCAGGGAAAGAAATTTAGGAGTTTGAACATGTCCTCAACCCACTGTCATTATACCTCGCTAACATGAACAAGGTTAGGTACACCACCATTATCTATAGATCAAAACATATTCACCCAAACATTGATCAGTTTATGATCAAGGGGAGGTTTTCATTATCATTCTTCATTAACAACACCTTCTATAAAAATCACAATAAGTATTCTTTGAGGCATAATAAAATACATCAATAGATAGTGAGGTATATTAATATAAAATAGAAGAATAAATAATAATTTATATTATCATTTAAAAACAAGAAATACTAAGAAACATGAAATTTAAATACTAGGATTAAATCTCTTCAATTCCCAAAAGACACAATTTCCATAAACCAAGGGAAACAATGGGCTCACCCTGATGAGATATTGAATGAAACTCACTCAAAACATACCCCTTATGTTCCTGAATTCCTATTTCCCATCTACAAACAAATCCCAAATATGTATATCGATAAAGAAAAATAAATCCCATGCTGTTGATATATGTTTTTTAGGGACAAACCAAAATTACAAAAAATAAATCATAAACCGAATGGGTACTGACATAGCCAGATGTGCCTTCCTAATCCCCACATGCTGGTGAAAATAACTTAGGAATCAAGAACTACCTTTGGGAACAATTTAATCATAAATAACCTAAATCCTGTTGATGAATATATTGAATATATGGATATAAAAAACAATAAAATAATAGATAGTTACAATCATCATAAAAAAGTACCAATACCTCATAAACAACCAAAATACTAAAAATATGAAAAACCGAACATAGTTTGACATGATGTAATCTCCAAATTATCTCATCCATCTAATAAAAAAACCCATTTCATTCCCATAATGGCTTTTCCTTAACTAAATTATATATAAAGAGATCCAGATACACCAAAATGTATGTGTAGAGTGAGTAAAAGAGCTAAGAGTATCCCATCAAGGGATTCATAAGTGTACATTATAAAATAATAAAATTATGATAAAAAATAAAAATATCAAGGAATGGGGTATATTTTTACATAAATCATTTAAAAAAAATCCATCTTCATTAAAAAATCGTTACAGGAAATAGTTTTCCAAATAATTCAAATACAAAAAAATTCTACATTTCAAGGATTACCAAGGAATAAGAAAAAATATGTATATAATAAGTTTTAGGTTAAAAATGATCCTCTTAATTTATAATTATCAATATGCCTCATGGTGTGACCATTAACCTATAATAAATAGTCATGTGTTATGAAAAAATATTGATATTTAGTAATTTCACAACAATGGAAACTCAATACAAACATTATCATAACAAAAAAAGAATATTGGAAGGAGTAAATCACTAAGGATGGTTTCCTACATCATCATAGATCACATTCAGGTGTATCAAAATAATTTCATCCAAGGTAATTTCATCTTTGAAACAAACACAAAACATACTTTAAAACAATTTCTATTAAAAACCCTACTGAAATATTTCTTTTATTAAATAATATTTAAAACCAAAAAACAAATTAAAACAATATACAAGACATTTAGCCATATTTATATATCAATTTAGAAGAGAATAAAATAAATGTCTATTAGATAATTCCATGATACAAAACCACTTACCTTTAATCATGTGGAATAGTCCTTCCCATGTGAAAATGATATGTCAGGTTGAGTCGAGGGACTTATGAAACAAGAATATATCCATTAATATGAACCATGAATTAGAAATATCCAAATTGACAAGATCTATAATGATGATGTCTGTAGTGAACACTTACCACATTAATTCTTGATCAAAAAACCATGAGGATTCTAAATCTTACCAAAATCTCTAAATTCCATAACAAAATCAAAAAGGAATTAAGATTATATTCCTTGATCAATAGTTCCAACTATTGAATAAACTAAAACATTGAGTGAAACCTGTGGAATTGGTAGAAGAAGGATATCCATGCCACAAATAAATGTGAAATCACCAATTGAGGTACATGGTTTTGATAAACAATTTGTTCCCCCAAGGATATTGGGTTGAGAGAGGTAAAAACACCTAAAGGGAGTGTACATGTCAAATGGGAAGAATTATGGTGTTCAGGTGATGATAGATACAGTAGATCCTAATATTTGTTATACCCACAGTGTTGTTGTGAGCTATATATTTTATCCTTTAGGTTTTGTGATTTCATATGATAGATCATCCAAGTTACTTAGGGATATTAACATCCTATAGAATTTGGTAGTTTATTTTCCCCAATATCCCTATTGTTGGAAGGGTGGCTAACTATACCCTATGCACTGATCTCTTCTTTTGGTATTATTATATAATTTTATTAATGGTGGTTAGTTTTCCACATATTTTTGTGTACCGGTTTTTAATGGATTTTTCTTACTTTAAACATGTGTATCTCTAGATATTCTATACAATGGATTATTATATTAATGACTTGTATAGGTTGTGATGTCTTGTGTTACCTTACTTGTTATGTGGGGTCTGGTGGATTGAGTTATAATACCTAATGTATGATACACATCATACAAGCTGTGTTGGCCCCAATAAACTACATGGCTTTTATATGGATATGTGATATGGAATAATGAGATAATGAGATTCATGAGAATCATGTTGTGGTACATATCCCATGTTTTTATATGTTGGATTATCTTTGGATATATATGGCTTATGACATATCATGTTTATGTAGAGAAGAACACATGTGGAGGAATTGATGTGGGGTACCCATTTTGTTTCATTACTATAATATAGGATCTATTGTATGTTATACTTGTATATATATATCCATGGAGAGGCTTGCAATAGAGGATACCTGTTTAGGTGACAAGTTAGTTTCACTTTTTTTTCACATTGTTTTAGTAAGGTTTCATTATCTTTTTCATGAGAGGATCTTGGGAGGATCCTATTAGGTATACTGTAATGATCAGATAACATATTTATAAACTATTTTTTTTAGAAAGATATGGTTGTTGATGAGGTTGTTTATTACAATCTCACAGTTTTCCAGGAGGTGTTTGGGTGTCGTGGTCACTTTTGAGTTTATCGTTTGGTACGTGTAGTCATGTTTCAGTTGTATTAGTCTTGTGTCGTATTAAATTTATGCACATTGGATTTATTTTATATATCTTATTAGGAGTTTATTGGGGTATCTTTATTATATCTCACATCTATATGTTCTCATAAAGGTTAATAAATCCCATTTGTATGTTCATTATACCATCAGAGCAAGTCACCTACCAAGGGCCTACTAGAGGTGGGACCCAAGTTTCATTATCAATATTCTATAATTCCATCATAGAAGGGGTACCTTTGGTGAAATGGATTTTGAAATATTAATCATCAAATGCATCCTGTAAATTGTGTACTTTTAAAAAAAAGTGAATTAGATCCCAAATGATTTCCTCACACTAAATAAATAAATATCCAAAATTGTGGGAAATGAAAAAAAATCTAAATAAAATTTTGACTAAAATAACATATAAAGTGACATATAATTAATTTAATTTCCATTCATTCCATATCATTAATGAATAATTCATATCATTAATACATATTCTTTAACACCTGTATTAATTACTTTTTAATCCATTTAACTTTTATTGATATGTAGTTTCTATCAGTTTTTGAAAGTTCTAATAATATATATTTTTAATATAAAAACTATCTATTTTTTTGGAAAAAGAATTTGTTTTCATTATATATACTTCATAGAAAATCCCATATTTACATTATAATGTAAACACATTTTTTAAAAATCTATGTCATGAATTAGTTTAAGGTTCTTATTTGATAAAATAGGCATTGATGAAAATTTCATGTATCAATTATGTATTTTTCAAATTTTTATTTTTCATCCAAGAAAATAAGAAACACAAAAATTATCATATAACAATAATACATACAAAAAAACAAACATAATTTCCATTCTATTTAAAATATGTTTTAAAATTTTAGTTTAAAATATCTACATTTTATCTCTATGAAAATGGCCATAATGAAAAATTTGATGACTTTTCTAAATAATTATTTTAAAAACATCAATCATTAGAAAATTTTAATGCCATATTTTGGTTATTTTTACAGTTAGTAGATAAATATTATTTCATTGTTGTTTTTTAATAATCTCATAAAAAAGAATTCATGTTCTCTTTTTGTCTTATTATTGTCATATATACTAAATATCTATGCGTTTTGAGAATTATTGCATCCATATTTTCATGAGATATAGTGTTCAAGTAATGTATTATTTGGTGAACTTATCTAGAATAGTTAAGGTTTAGGTTTATTTTTCCCTACATCATTGAAATATGGTTTGTTGAAATCTAATTTTCGTTTAGTAAAAAAAGTGATTTTGTCTGTATTTATCTGAACACATATTCAGTGGGTCTAGAATGAAAAAAATAATCATATAATCTTATTATTATCACAATATTTTTTAACTTGAAAATTTTTTCAATTTCTAAAGAAAAAAAATCTAGCTTTTATTCATCCACCATCCATGACGCAAATATTCTTCCCTATTACTCTATAATCCAAAATATTTATCAATTTATTTATAGTTTATTATAAAATACATCAATAAAACACCATAAATAAAACCATAAAAATTAATAAAATAAATCTCATGGACCATAATTTTTATTAAACAAAAAATAATCAATCTTGTTGGATCAGAAACATATCATGTATAACCATTTCAGATTTATATTATTTCATTCTATTAGTATATATATTTAAAATCAATTATAAAAAGACAATATAATTGGAAAAAAATATTTACATACCGAATTAACAAAATGAATTATACAATATGAAATATAATTTTAATAACAATAAATACTAGTAAAATTTTGAAATTAATTAATTTTAAATACATTAAATATAAATTTTATAAGTGATTACGAACTTAATGTCTCATAAGAAATTTAAATTTATTATTAGATAAAATAATCTTTCAAAATACAAATGTAATTGCAACCATAAATAATTTAAAATTAAGAATAAAATTGTGAAGTCATTTTCATGAAACTATTATATCATTTAAATGTATTTCATTGCATTTACAAATGAAATATCTTTAATTGGAAAAATTAGTGTCATTTCATCATTAAAAATATTATAGACCTTAAATGATATTAAATTGAAAAAATACCTTAAAAAAGTTAATTTCATGATTTATAATAATTAATGTTCATAAATTATTTCATTTTTTAAATTTAGTGTCCATAAAAATAATTATGGTTAAAATAAAACATGTTTCCAAAAATTTCAAATTATATAACCTTATATAGGATTAATTTTTTTGTACAATCCATTGTTATAATTTTTCAATATTAATATAAATACACTCACATATCATGTGGATATGAAATGAATCTCCATCTCATATATAGACCACAAACTCATATTTTTAATTAAGATAAGAAATGTATTTCTTAAACAAAAATAAATATTGTAAAAAAATATAAACTATAAAACTTAGAGTATGTTTGGTATAAATTTTTTCACTTTCCAAAAATTAATATATATATATATATATATATATATTAATTCCTCAAAATATTTTTTCATAAATTTTAAATAACAGTAAAATAAAATAAATTGACTTTCTTAGAAGACGGGTTAAATAAAATATATCAAGAACAGTCCCCATAAATAAATGGACTATTTCTTCATACTTCATTTTAAACTATATAAAATGTTGCATAATATTAATATTTATGATTTTTTTCATACATATTGTGAATCATACTATAGGTATGTGTAGTTTTTACTAAATAATATAAATTTATCTTAGAAAAAAACCTTCTCACATGCGGATGCTATTATAATTTATTAAAATATATAAATTTTTTGAAAAAAAGTTGTTACGCTCATTCAAGGAATGGAAAAATGAAACCATTATTTCGAATATAACAACACTAAAAATAAAATCCTCATAAAAAATAAAAATTATAAATCATGATTTTGAACCTTAAACTTATAAAAATATAAAAAATTTATCCTAATTTTAAAATAATTTCAATTAATAATGTGAACATGAATAAATCATGGTTAAAAATATGGATTTTTACATGGATTTCATTGTGAATTCATGTATTTAAACCATCCCTCTGAATTAGAACACTCTATGTCCCATAAATAGGTAGTATTTTTATCAATTATTAATAAAACATCATCATTATTAGCTATGAGAAATCCATATCTCCCAATATCTTAATAAATACCACCTGACCTTTTAGATTTATAAGTTACATTAGTCTTTTCTTCCTCCACACCTTCTTATTGAACCTGATCAAATTCTATCACAATAGCACATATTATATAATATTTTTTAACTTCGTCAAGTTCAACATACCATATATTAACTACTTTATATAGTTCATCTCTCCCTGGGAAAATTAAATCTCAAACCACAATGATTTTCTTCTTAATATGGTTATGTAAAAAATATCCATTTTTTATTGGGGAAAAAAAATAAATTTTATAACTTTTTTTGTTGTCTTGTTAGATTAAAATCATCATATCTTTTTATTTTCAACCCCAAATACTCATAATGTAAATGAGAGATGATTCCTTGTATATATCTCATATGGTTTCTTAATCATTTCAATAGATGGAATGTAGTTTTTTTATAATGAAAATATATTTTATTCATAAACCTAAAATGTAATTGAAAGGTCACAATAATTCATATTCAATCATAATATGCCCATAATTCTCTGATTCCTCCTCTCATACCCATTTATTACCCTATAGTGTTCTAAGAGGGGTGATTTTTGGAACAATTCCACATCATTTTAGATTCTCAGTGAATTCAATGATTAAGTATTCACCACCCTGATTTGTTCAAAGGATGATAATACATTTCTCCATTTATTTTGTACCTTATTCTATGAAACATTAGAATTTTGAAAAGTTTCACCCATGGTTCACATCATGGGCGCAAATCCGTATCATTTTAAATCATTAATTAAAGTAAATAATCATCTAAAACCACAAACTTATTGACTAATAATCATATTTTCAACTAAAAGGTTCTTTGGTTGTATTTCCATGTAAATAGGTTTCATCATCTTGAGGTGTTCTCGATCCAGCTATTTCATGACCGAATGCTCATGGTGAAGAAACTAAGGCTACTGATGGAGTGGAAAATAACTCATTCTCTATCAATAAGGAATCGTATTCTACTCCCAGTCATCAAGAAGGATGTGTGGCTCACATCATGGAAGATCAGATTTATTTCTATGAATGCATCAAAATTGGTGAGCATTCAATAAAATATCATGTTGTTTTACCTAGAGGTCTCATTCTAATGAAAATTGTATAAATCATTGAGTGGATCATAGAAATATTGTAGTTATCATCTTGGAAATTAATTTCATTGTCTCATAGATTCTTTATTATTCTCTTCCCCTCTATTGAGTTAAAGATGCAAGAATGGGAATTTGAATAAATGTTTTCTAAAACCAGGTATTCATCATATATGTGAATGGGATATGAATTTTAATCCACATTAAGTGGATAAATCTTCAATTCCACTCTGTTTAAGGGTCTATGGAATTAATTGGATTCCTAGGAATCATAAAATTTTGTACGACCTCATTTTGTCAATTAGAGTTCCAATAAATACTATCAATGAAACAGATACCACAATATATGGGAAATTTCCTATCATTCTGGTTGAATTTGATATTAACTCCACTTTGGTGGTTTTTGTTTTGCAATAAACTGATGAAGATGAGCATGATTTGAAAACTGTGCATGAAAAGTTTGGAAATTTTTGTTTGTAATTAAAGGTAATTGGACAAGAAATCTTGAATTGTTAGAAATATATGATTTTTTTTACTATAGATACTTATGTTTGAAATATTTAATGATATGTATACAGAAGAATAAAATTTAAACCACCCATTCTGGTGGCCTTGATCAGACATAGGTTGCTATAACTTCAGGCGATAATCCTGGACACAGGAAGATTATGCATGAATCTAATGGTCTCTATTTTAAGGTTGATACACATTTGGTGGATTTATCTCTTATAAATAATTTCACATATCTGGGGTCCCCTTATCGTAATTTTTTTTCATTGATACTAGAATGAATCCCCCTAGACACGAAAATGCAATGCAACTTATGGAGAGCACTCATGGCAATGGTTGTGTAGGTGTTGGACATGTAGCTTATGGGACCTCTGGGCAACTAATTTTCTAGTAAGTAGGTGATTGTGATTTATCTACTATGCGAGTTGTGGAATGGGGTTCAAGAACTTTTAAGATGAAATTATGGGCCCATATTTTTGCTAGGTATGAGAATAATGCAGGGGAGGGAAGTTTGGTGTTTGGTCAAATTTCGCAAAAATACACTATGTTTAGAAATTGGAAAACGACTGATAAACATACATCACCTATTATGGATATAATAGAGTTGATTTAAAATGATATTGGTGTGATTGTTGGGGTGTATGATGATTCCAGATTCATTAATAACTATATAGAGTATCCTCTCATGATTTCTATACTTGAAGGGGGTTTGAAGAAAATAAAGACATGGAAATGAGGTCAGCATCTGAAAAACTATGGATGAGAACATGGTAGGGAAGATTGGTTTAGTGGGATTGTCTGGTCTACTAGGTCTTCTTTAAAGTATCTCACTCTGATGCAGGAAAAAATCTACAAAAATTAATACATGCTTTTAAATCAGAATAATTCACAGTCAATATGGAATTTTTTGGATGATACATCTGATCAGTATTATGGGGACGATCATGGTTCTACCAAATTTATGTTTTCTTTTTTGGATAAGGATCTTTCCTTTGTTGATCCCTTCCTTTCTCTTTTCCATGTTTTGTCTCTTATCTTTTCAATAATGTTTTCATGTAGTAGGTTCACCTAGATCGTAGACCCTATTGATATATATAATATTTCTTTTCATAATAGTGAATTAAAATTCCTTCTTCTACAAACAATATATTTAAATAATTTTTTCGGTTATGGAATAAACATAATAAATATTCTCTATTTCATGGATTAATTGAATTAGTAATGTTAGATCATAACAGATAACTTAAGAAACAAAATCTTCCACTAATTTTCACATGATGAACCCATCACCATTTTCAATTCCATTATATCATTGATTTTGTTTTTGTCAGCATGTGTGATTAACACATTGTATCAAATACCCTATAGAGAGAGTTAATAAAAATTCCCCTTATAAAATTCACATTTAGATAAGCAGAATGATTATATTTTAGAATAATCCCCATCTTAAAATTTAAAATTCTAAAAAGGTAATAATTATATGTGATATAAAAACGATTATCATGAAGTAAGTCATTATCTAAAAGTGGTGAGTGTTATGATTCATATCACTCCATCAAGTTTTTTTAATGAATTTAATCTGAAAAAAATTATTCCCCTATACATCATATCCATATTGCGAGCCATGAACCATAATAAATTTATCATCAACCCTCATTTAGTTTGGAACTCATGACTTAGTTATTCAGTTAAACAATCAGACCAATCACTACACTTGTGAATCTAGGATCGTTACATGGGAAACACTTTTCCAATATTATCCAAAAATATAATAACCTCACATATATTCCTTATGTATAAAAACAATTAGGTTTTCCTATATAAGTGTCACTCTAATATCACAATAAGTTGTTGTTACCTACCCCTTAGTTTTATCCATTCTAATCATGCCTTATATAAGACAATCCATGACCACCCAGCTTTTCCATAAACCTACCAAGTTAGATGATCATGGTTTGGACTTGTTCTTTAATTATAAAGAAACTAAAAATTAATCATTAATGGATTTTTTAAAAGACTCACTAGTTTAACATACATTACATGCATATAAAACCCATTACTTCTAATTGAATCCTTATTAAATAATGTTTTTATTCATTTGGGAATACATTATTAAAACAAATTACTTTTGAAATCCTAATTTCATTAACCAGATTAATGTATTAATACTATATTAATGTGAATTAATTTATAAAACATATAGTTTGTGTTACTCACACAAAAATAAAATAAAATTTATACATATTCAAATGCATCATGGGAATAATGTATATAAACTCTTCATGAGTAAGATTGGTGTAAATGTTATCAAACAAATCACCTTTATAGTACAAGGCATCATCTTCATTGAAAATGGGTAATCTGACCTCAAACCCCTTTCTATAGGGAGACGTAAGAGAAAATTTACTTCATGATATCTTTAAACGGAATATGAAAAATGACAATTAAAATGTATTCGAAATTTGATAATTGTAAAATAAATTTATTTCAATGTAGATGAAAAGTAAATATTGTGATATTATACATTACATATAATGTAAAAAACTATATCCTAAATGAACGTTATCACATAAATATTGCATACACAATATGTATATTCACCAAAAATTTTATAGACATGAATATAATAGAAGAATAAACTAATAAATAAACACATTATTAATCTTTCCAAAACATGAAAAATAAATTATGAGTTTCTCATCTTATATTTTTAAATGAGAAATCCTATTTTTTTGGTCATAACACTTATAATTTATAAATCATACAAAATAAATATCATAAATAATATTTTTAGCATTTTCAACATGTCATATTCTATAACTGATAACCTTATTATCAGTCATATAATATTCCAAATATAAGAGACATAAATAGTCTTCAACCCAATCATAATACATTATATTGCATAAATATTATTCAAGGATTGGTTCATTGAATATGATTTTCTCTTTTGCAAATATTCTATTTTTTATGATAGTGTCATTATCATGTTATTCTTGGTCCCCTATTTCCATGAAAACCCTAGATCTAGTTAAATTTTATGTCCTCATATATCTTATAATATGAAATAATTAAAATCATTAAGATTTTATTAGATCATACCTTTCTATATAATTCAAAAATGTACTGACTCTAACGAAAATAGAAAAAAACTATAATATATCATAATTTATGATATAACCATAATATTTTATGATATCAATTTCACTGAAAAACTAGACGATTCACATATTAATTCATGTTCCATCCTGGGTTTGATAACATTTATGGGTTTTAGGGTATCATCTTATGATCTGAGGTAGAAAAAACCCATATTTTGAAAAATCTATCATCAATGATTCAAAATAAATAAAAAGTCAAGAATAAAACATACCTGAATCATAGTCACATTTCACTCCATGTTCTTATTCGATGGAGAAATTATGATGATGATCATGGAATAAAAAAACAAAGGATTCCTTGTTCTATGTGAATACACTAGCCATGGATCATATATCAAATGAGGAGGACTCCCAAATGTAAAAGGGGTGATAGGGCCTTCACTATGTAAGAAACAGTGTTTTGGGAAGAAGAGGTATTTTCCCTACATTTCATAAAAGGAGTGACACCAATAAGAGGGAATCCTTCTGAGAAAAATGCATCATTGATTCTTATTATTTAATGATGATTTGTTGACCATATTTCAAGAATTATGTCCCATCTCATGGAACCCATACATTACTAATCATTGGTTATTTCTTCATTAAACACTTCAATAATTTTTTATTATACAATAAATAATCCATGTAATGGATTATAATATGATTAAACCATGCAGGAGGTATCGACTAGATACACGCACTCACATAGAAAACATACCATAACCCTTAAAAAACAATATTATATTGGTAATAGAATCATTAGAAGTATTTATTAAAACATATGAATATCATAAGAAATGATATTCATCTCATGCATATCATACTATATAATTTCAGGTCATCATAAGATAAAAATAATCCATTTTATATGAATATACATCACATTTCACATGAAATTTTCAAACAAACTATAGAAACACATGAAAAACAATTGTTCAATAAGTATCTAAATATTTTGTAAGCCTAATATTTATCACTCACCTTAAAACTAAAACAAGTATTTATTTGACGTTTGGATGAAAAATTTAAATTTCCCATAATTATAGGTTCTGGGCATAGTCAAAGCACCTTTTGTGGGTGTTAAATAAAAATTTATTTTAATTTAGTGTTTCTAAAAACCTCGATAGAGGAGATTCCATGTTAAATTTGTAAATAATTTAATTATGATAGGAAGAAATGACAATATAATCTTATGAACCTTTCTACACTATCATTGTTGATCATTAGAAAAACCTTTCAGATTACCTTATTTTCATTATAAAGATTCAAGTGTATAATACTTCTATCGGGGACCCACTCATGATCCATTGATCTCTAGAAAAAACCAATTTTATTCTAGGTGATAACACTGTGAATCCATTGTATTAAAATTTTCACCTAGATCATTCTAAGATTATTTAGGATTGTTTCCATTTTTCTCTTTCTTGAGGGGAAGAGGGGATGTATTTGAGAGATAGAGAGAGAGATTGATGGATATAGAGAAGTATTTTGTGTAATATTATTCTCTATTATCAATTTTAAATTAAATCTACACAATTGAAATGGACATCTATTTATAGAGACATGTATTAGATTAAAATATTATCTAATCATGTACCAGCCGTTAAATTATACCAAAGTATTTTAAGAAACCTTTTTTCATTTAAAATTATATTATTATATCAAATTGCGTGCTGAAAAATATTATCTTACGTGGATTTAAATTAATATTAATTATCAGATGGGATCATTGTTGGCCCAAATTCATCATCATTAACTGAAACACAAAATAAATATTTTATTTACATAAATATATATTTTACCCAAAATATATATAATAAAAATTTAATATATATTCCATAAAAAAAATACGTTATTCACAAACATGAAATTTAAAATTTATTATATTTTCACATATTAAAATAAATTATTCAGTAATAAAGGAATAATTTTTTACCATATGAGGATCATAAATCAACAAAACATCAATAAAATTAATCCATGCCCATGATAATAATAAATACTCCATTTATTAAATTAAAATATAATTTAATGTATATTAATATAAATGCATAGTGTGTGATCCTCTAGGATTTCTTGTCATTTTCATTAGGCCAGTATGCTTAATTTCCTTGATTACTATCGAGCCATTGGTTAAGTCTCCCATGATAAAGAGAATAATGTTACCATGTTGACATTCATATACAAATTCTCATTGGGTAATATAATCCTTTTCTCAATATCCCATCAAGCATGATGACCATGTGTTTCATTAACCCTTCAACTTGATTGTTTTTTCTTTGACTATCAGAAATACATGTTGTTGCACCATGGCTATGGAATTTATGTGACCATTATATTTTAGTCAAAAAGCTAAAACCTCAACATTAATAATTATGGAAGGGAACAATCCTTCCTCGTATTATCTATTAATAACATGTCATTTATGAAACAACCAACATACCGTACTTCCCGAAAAAATTTGGCATGATGGAATTTTTCAATTAATCTATGTGTGAGAGTCATTCCATGAATTATTGATAATCATAATGTCTAAACCATTGTATATGATCATATATAGGAATATCCGGTGACACCAAATCATGGAAAATTCCTAATAGAAGGTATTTTATAAAAATATACCATATTAAATATTACCAAGTGAAAATATCATGAGATAAATCCTCATCAACTTATGAGTACTCTCAACTAATGATCTATATAATGTGTCCCTATCAAATTACGTTATCTGATCATATAACTATTTTAATGAATATTGTCATGGAATTTCAGGATTATCATTGTAGTGGGAAACACCTATGAACATATCAATGAAATATATACTCTAGGACATCATCACCTCAATGTTACACTAAAGAAAAATAAATATATGTTATGATATATGTATTAACATTCACTCCTATGAATACTAATGTAATTTAAAGAACAAATTAGTTGGTTCTTGGGAACCAACTCCAAAAAACTCCCACATAATATACATCCAAGTACTAATGATTGGTTAGTCCCCACATTAATAACATGATTATAATGTGTATGGATACAAATGTAAAGCCTACCACTATTATGTTGCTAGAATTAGTAATGGTTATTCCCATTAAATATTTTTACTACAACAATAATATCTTAAAAAAATAACTCATGTAGAAAAATAATCAATCCTCAACCTCAAGTTCCATTTTTAGAATCCTGACATCCTAAATAAATCCATATTAAATCATATAATAAAACGATAAATCACTTAATTTTTTTATATCCCAAAATCATAGTAAGATATTTCTAAATGACTTTTTAAGTTTATTTAGAAGCCACAATGTAATCAGATATTTTAGATATAGAAAAAACTAGCTATAATAATTTATTCTTGCATATTACTATGGCCATATCAACGATACAATATTAAATTGAACTAATTAAATATAATTGTTCAATACCCTTTATCACTAGTATTACCAATTCTCCAAACACTAGGAACACATACAATTATTATTCTCCATGTACTAATGTATAGTTCTATCATTAAGTCTATTAAATTATGTTGTATTTATTTTATATTAACCATTAATTACATATTACATTAGCCATATCAAATTTCAATACCTTTCATTGAACACGAGATGAATTCCTAGAACTTTGGATTGAAAAATTCTTTTAATCTACACAATATCATCCATTTCTTTTGCAAGTTCTACCAAAATGATTATATGCCAAAAAAAATTGATCATGAATTATTTTCAGCTATTAATTTTCAATACGACATTAGTATATTTATTATGACATGATTTATAATTCTCAAAGATGAATTATATATATATAATTTCCAATAACATTGTTTCTACTTTATTTCAAACATGGAGAAATTTTTTTCCTTAATCATAACAAGTTGGTAATTCATACCATTTATTTTTCACATGATATTAATATATTTATCATTGAAACCAATAGCACTACATTGTTCTTGAAAAATCCACAATTGACTCATTTGTTTCCAAATGAATATTATTTGCTAAATATATATCATTTATTAATAAATTAGTTTGTTTAAACTGAATATATTATAGGAATTTATTGATGTCACTCAGCCTTTTAGTTATTCCTAGTTGGAATATACCATAGCGTCTCATATTGTTTGTGTCATATAAACATCTAGAATAAGGATTACTCTTAATGATGTGTGATTTACAATCAATAACATAATATTATTATCCTAGAAATGTGTATTTACATGTAGAAATCGAAAAGTATTTTTCTCATGATGAGAGGAAAATAATTTTTTGTCATAGACTAACCTTTCAATAATATATCAGGCTATTTTGGAACCATCATCTACCATGAATGTCTAGATTCTCATGAATACTCACCAGTAATATAAATTCTTAGAAACATTCAAAATATAGAATCCATAAATTGTGAAACATGGAATACATCATTTGAATTTATACATACTATTTTACTGTATTTTATTTCCATTTTCCGATTATGTGATGAAATCTTTATTATAAAGTAATAATATATTAATCACCCACATTGGTGAACAAAAACCACCACATTAGTTATGAATTTCTATACAATATGATTCTCTAGTACTACTCATGACATTAATCTTAGTGGAGTCTATTATTCTTATTGCAATTCATTTTCATCTAGAGCCTTAAACTATAAAGTTATGTTTCATACCACCATATTCAAATAGATAATTTTCGTTTGTAGGAATATAGTCTATCTTTACTAGATGTTAATATCCTTAGTTATTGTAGGATCATTGACTCTAATGAACCGTAGTGTTTTGATGCCTGTTTGTTTCTATGGGTAGCTATTAACAAGGATTTTTAAAATATATATATTATAGTGTTATAATTTATTTTTATCATATTAAATTTGATATGATCTCCATTAGAGAATATAGTTTTAATATGGATACATTTCTTAATTCTAGCTAAAAAATAACACTTGAAATGTATAATTGGTTATTTTAAATATATATATATATAACACTCTTCATTGATCTTCCTTTTACAAACATCGTGACATTGATTCATATAAGAAAATGCAAGTTAGGGATAATCTTTACTCCACATATAAAATCAATGAATACTTGGATAAGTTATTATTAGACAATCCACATAGGTGATTCCTTAATATGTAAAAATTTCACTCTTTTACTTCATTTAAAATTTCTAAAATTTCTTAATAGAACCTGATGAAGATACCTTTATTTTAAAATATTCCATGTGGCCATGTTCAACCAACTCAGAAAAATATTTATGATGTACCTTTATCTATAAAATGAAATTATGTTTGATTGAATATCTAATATCTTAGCTCAATTAAGACCAAAACACTTGTATATGTATAAATTGGACAATTACACTAATTTATTTTGATAAAGAATTATCTTGTCACAATCATGTAGGTGAATTATCTTTCATATTCCTTATTCTCTGCAATTGATGTTTTTTATTCAATAGTTACTAAACCATTAGTGGAGAATTTATGTACCATAACAAAATTTATTCTAAAATGAAATAATTTATTATTTTTTTAGCCGTACGTAGACATAATTTCTTTGTAACACTTATTATAGAAAAATAACTTGTCCTATTTAGTAGTGATAAATATTGAGATCCCCATGGATGATACAGGAAACACACATTCTTAGCTCTTTTTTAGTTCAATTTATGACATTTATATTCATTCTCATTTTCTGTATTTAAATAAATTTATGTTTTGATAATATTGTTTTTAATTCACAAGAAGAAAATAAATAATTGATAAATATAATTTATGTGGGCCCATCTTCATGCTTCTTCAATTAATTGAAATTTATTTTCCAGTGTCTATTATTTCAACATGAAATAAAATAACCTCAAGTTCATTCTTCTAGATTTGAATTTTTAGTCGCTTTAAAGTAACCATAAAGGATCATTTAGGTTTAGATTAGCAATACGATATTTATCCATTTCATTAAATATATTCACCGCATGGGGTGGAGAAATAGGTTTCAACCTAACCATATCAACATGGTGATATATGAATAAACTTTTCCTGAGTGAATTATTAGTTTCATTTATTTGGTTTTGAAAAAAGGTTAATATTGGTGATATTGATAATAAGATAATATTAATAGTTAATTTATTATCTATGTGGATGCCTAATTTCATAGTCAATCAATATAACCCCTCATTTTTAATGTATAGACAATATCTATATTTCCTTATTCTTGTTTATACAATTATTTTTCATTTAAAATCACATTTATTTATATCCTTCCATCTCTTTATGATGGGATTAATGATGTGATATCATGGTGTAAGAATCCTTGTATTTATTTTGTATCATTAACTCTCCGGATATAGATGATAAATAGTATAATGGAAATAGTAATAATCCTCAAAATATATCATATAGGATTCTTTTTCACATTCTATAACCAATTAGGATGAAAAAACATGAATAGGGGATTACAACACATTATAAATACTTTCTGATAATGGCACATCGAAAAAATGATTTTACCTTATCCAAAAGTTTGTATTTGTAAAGACATAACCCACGTTAAGAAATTACCACACCATTTTTTGTTTTTCATTCCAATTTTTAATATAACTAAAACAAATGATAATTACATTACATGATTATAAATTATGTGAGAAATAATAATAATTAATTTCATTAATTCTCTCGAAATTTTTCATATCCCAATAGCCCTCACCCTTGGACATAGAATATCTAGTAGAAATTAAATTCAACTGGAACGAATAATTATTCCCCATCACATATCCCGAATGAGGGTTGGTAAAACTACTTGATGGTATTTAGGTATGTAGAAATTTCCCAACTTTGGGTTTATAGTTCCTTGATCCATTGAGTGGACCCCCTAATCCAAAAATCCTTACTTCAACTTCCTTAAACCCACCACTATATTACATCAATTATCAAGAGATACTTCTGTTGAGACATGATGGTTATTTCTAACCAATACTCCATAACAACATGATATTAAAAGTAAGTGTCCCAAAAGGGGTTTGAAAAAACCTAGTTTTATGGATTTTATTCTTAATCATATAGTGGAAGGATAATTATTTCATGATATTTAGTTGAGGTATTTTAATTTATTATGAATAAATTTTATATTATTTTTTCAATTAGTTGACTTGAAAATATTATATGGATTTTATAAAATTAATTAACCATGATGGATAACCAAATTTACATATAATATATATTTTTTAAATTCCCTCGTTGAAACTTAATTCATTTATTTATTTTAATCTTGTCTTGAAACCATAATTTAAATGATATATAGAAAGAATGAAATTAATAAATAAATAAACTGATCAAGGTCATATCTGAATGTTGATTTGTTGTGTATACTATAAACAAGCCTATAACCAAGGGGAATATTCCCTTCTGGTGTTCTTGGCTTCAGTTGTAGCATTCCAACTTTCCAACTTTGTATCAAATAGGGTGGAATCATTATGGTTTCATCTGGAACCACCTCCACATTCCATGGGATTCTCCATTAACTAAATGTATTTATAACTCACATGAAGGTGAGAGGAATTGATATTTGTTATGGGGAATTAAAAAAATAAACATGGTCATAGAGGTGAAACATAATAATAGAGGGAGGGATGACTTATAGTCCATTAAATTTAATTTATAATAAATATTTGCAAACCCATGAAATAAATAAAATTATATAATTCCAACAAATACACAGGTCTTGGAATATCAAATTAATGGTCAATCATAGGAAACAAAAAAAATAATAGTATATCTGGTTAACAATTATTTATATTCATAACTCGTTATAAAGATAAATTACATAGCATTAATTAATTAATTAATTAAACCCATTTTATACTAATAAAAATCCAAATTCACTTGGAGAAACCCATCATTAAAGGAATTCATGGAAATTAAATAACATCCAATAATAAAATATTATTATAATAAATTAATCAATAATTTAATAATAATTTTAAGAAACTATTAATGTATCAAACACACCATATATTCAAATTAATAAAATATTATTTTCATGCTGCAATTTATTAATTAAGTTTACTTTAATTATTTCATTCATTGTGAGACTAAACAACATATATTTATGATCTTCTAGTTGTGTACCATAGTTGTCCTTTACCATGGATACATGTTTGGGGTTTCAGAGTGTTCCTCGATTGGATTACACGACATGTCAAATATAGCTAAAAAATGAGTATCACTCTTGTTTTGTGTCCTCCTGGCCTATTGACAGACTCAATGTGTTCTTTTGATGGGAAATCAAGTGACATGTAGGCTAGTTACATGTGATGTATTTTTTCTATTGAGTGTCTTCTTAGAAGGAAAAATAGTTTGTGCTTTATTTTAGATGCAATAAAAAATGAGCCACATGACAAGTACAAGCCAGATACAGGAAATTTATGTCTCCTTTACTCTAGGATATCAGTCTCACATGGTTGTTACCATGTTTATGACCACATGGGATGACTGTAATTCACCTCTAAAAATTGTATACTACATAAAATGAACACCTTCTACACACCATGTAATCTAATAAGACATGTTCCATGTTGTCCTACCCTACACATGGAGTGCCAAAAATAAACTGTGTATAGTTAGTGTTTGGAATGTCATATATCCAACGAAACCTCGAGATACAGAACACTTGCGTACATAGTGTATACTGTATCTGAAAATCATGCAACCCAATTTTAATGGCCAACAATCATTTCCAATTCCAGTGGAACCAATTTCTTTCTTAACATGGTCATACACCATTATGGAAAATAAATCATGAATAACGAGAAATAAACTTCCAATAACATGACAATTAAAATTAGATAAAATAAATAACAATATGGAAATAAAATATCAAACCCCTAATTCTTATATAGATTAAAAATCAAATAACTAATTCTAAAATTTGAATCATGACCCCTCTGAAACCAATTGTAGGTTCCAGGTGTAGTAGAAGCTCCTTTGGTTGGATTAATATTAAAATTTCCTATAAATTTTAGTTGTCCACACCCTGAGAGAGGATCATTCACATTAAATTTATAATTATTTTATTTATGATTGGTGTAGTTCCCTAACATCATAATTTATGAGATGATGAATTATAGTATTACATTGTAATTATTACAAGGATTCAAATATCAAAGGATCGAAGGGTTTATTTATCATGGTAAACCAGATACATACATGATTATTTTATTATAAATTAATCCACTAATTACAAATTAATTATTTTATTTAAAGGAATAAATTATTTCTAATTAGAATATACATTCATATATTTCTATGAAAACTTCATGGATTCCTAGGGAATGAAGAAAATAAGGATTAGATCAAATGATCACTATGGTTTAAGTACAACTTAAATAATATTAAATTAATGCGAATATTCAATATAGAGAGGTAAATAACTAAAGACATATTCAATTTAATTAATAAATTGAGAAGGGGTGTTTAAAAATATGTCATGGTCAATAAATGAACTCACATGTCATTTAAAATAACTGGATATGGAATAAACAATTTGGAAAGGTTAATAACTAAAAAATATTTCATTTAATCAACAAGTTATTAATTAAATGAAACTATATATTTTTTATATAAAAATTATAATTGATAAAAAAATGAACCCTAAAGATGCTAATGCTTAACTATTAGACACCATAATTTCTATTAACATGTAACCTCTACAATAAAGACCATTCTAAATATGGTTTATAACATACTCATTGAAAAACCTCTAAGTCTTGCTAACTGATTCATCCCATGAGAAGATTGATCCATCGAGGGGCCTTCTATAACTGGTCCATCCATATTTTACCTAACTAAATCATTCCTCATATATCAAATAATCAATTTAATTAATGAAAAACATACATTATAAAATATCTGCAGTGAGTAAAGATGTTGATTCATCAATATTTCCATAGATATCAAATATCATTCAAATTAAACACTGCATGTAAAAATGGTATATGGTTTAGGAAATAATAATATATGTGTTAATTGATATGGATATTTAAGGGAAATATAATGTTTAATGATTAATTGAAATTGAATATTTCAAGGAGACTAAAAAATGAATCTAGGAAGTTATTTCCCATAATATACATGGAAAATTAAATCATAAACCTTCAAGAGGTAGAATATTGATGGAATCAATAAAACACATCCCATGTGGAGTAAAATAAATTTGTATTGTTGTTGATTAATGAAAATATTTTAAATATATATTTTAAAAACATTCTTGAGGGAAATGTAATTTTTATTTTGAAAACAATTTTGAGAATAATTTTCATTGAAAGTAAATTGAAAAAATTTACTTAAAAATTATCCTTTTAAAAATACAAAGAAATATTTACAAAAATGACACTGGGTAAATTTGTTCATGTCATAAAAGGTTTAAATAAAATTCCTTTTATATGTTAAATTTTTTATAAAACTACCTTGTTCGGAAACCGACAAGAAAATTAAATTAAAAAATTCATAAAAGGAAAAAAGGATAAAATATTATTCAATAAATCATTTTGGAATGTTGAAAAGAAAATTGAAAACCAATTTATAAAATTGGGTTTTTAAAATAAAATAGTTCCTATGATGTAGGAGTGAAATGATGTCTTATTTTATTAAAAGTATTTTCTAAAAAATTTTAATTAACAAAGAGTAAAAAATGATACTATTATCGAAAAAATATCACGAATAATCCTAAGGGAATAATATAAATGTATTTAGTAAAAAAATTTCCAATAATTTCCTCAATTGGAAATCTATGGGTAGATAATTGTAAATAAAATGTGATTGTGATGTAATCCCTATAAAATCCATAGCTTTGATGTGAGATTCAAAAAAATAATTTATTATTTTTATAAAATGTTAATAAAAATAATATAATTTTAAATAAATCAATCTATTTTGGAAATCATTACACAATTGAGCATAAAATTTTATCGAGAGTGAGGATGTAATATAACCCAATTAGAATGAATTGTGTTATGAAATTTTCTAGCACTTTCGTAACATTATGTAAAAATCACCTTATATGAAATTATTAAAAATAAAAATAAAAATATCATGAATAATTAATTAATCATGATAGTATATGCTAGTGTGGAACTATTTACACAATATATAAGAAATTAGGCTAATAATAATAAAGTATGCCTCAAATAATTGAAATTTATATGATGTCCCTTACCTTGTGTTTCATTTCTTATGAAAATACTTTAACAGAATATAATTATTTTTTTAATGCCACTAACTTATAAAATAACAAAAATAATATTTAAAATATCATATCTGGTCTTATTATAATATCTTATTACCTATTTTTTAACAATCATTCAATGCATTAACTATTTTGGGTGCCAATTTCTATGTTTTTTAGTATGTTTTGGCTTGTTACTTGTTATTCATATTAATTAGATCATGATATAATAATAAAATAATTTAAAACATGACTGAAATTTAATATATATTAATTATATATTAATTTATAATAATCAAGATAATTTGTATATTGGAAATGAAATCACCATTCATGGAGACGGTAGGTCACCTGCACACATCAACGCTTCTTCTATTTCTATTTTCCATTACAACAAATGAATATTAAATAATATATATATGTATATTATAAATAAATTATCATATTTATATAATTTATGTAACAAATTTTTATTAAAATCATTCTTAATAAATTCCATGTAATGCTTGAATGAATCACATTACATTTAGGAGAGGGTAGTCCAAACATCCATAAACAATGTTATCGTATTCCCAAAAAATTAAAGGCATGAAGTTATGGTTATTGAAAAATTTATATACGAATAAATATATCAAAACTAAAGTATATATCATATAAAACTATAAATCAATCATTACTCCTACCTAGAATTATATTTATTAGATCAATGAACGATATCAGTTCGCGAGGCGGTAGTCCAATGAACACTTGAATGATGATTGTGAATCCAATTTTATGGATGTGTGTGAAGCTATATGTCAAAATAATAGCACAAAAACATATTATTATGTTAATGTAACAGAATTTATCATATATAATCAATATATAAATAAAAATTAAGTGGTGTAGAAGTAAATGAAACAAAGTTGATCATTTAATAATGTTACCTCTTATTCGGGTAACTCCTTTTGGTTTATACAAAAAGACATCCTCGGTTGGATATATTCCTAATGTGAGGATTAAAGGATTATGTGAGGTAATATGGTATATTATTTGAGAATATTTTAGATGAGATAATATTCTTAAGAGATTTCAAATGGTTTGAGGGATTAGTTCATTTTTATAGTGTAGGATAAGTGACATTCCTATACATTTTTGAGAGTGAGAATTCGACCAGTGTTTTTCTATTTTCATGTTGCTAAAATAATTCAATAAATTAAATAAAATGAAGTATAAGGCCAAAAATATTTCATCCAATTTTTTTTTGACATGTTTTTAGGTAATCTTCCACTTCATTTTCATGTATAGTCCATTGTTATAGCTAATTTTTCTATGAATTCATGTAAGTAATTTTAATAACCATAATTAATATTTTGGGAAAAAATAATTTTAATCTATTAGACAGTATAATTTATTATTATTCCAAATGTAAAATCCATTTTTCCAATTGGTAATCCAAAATCTAGCATGAATTAATTAAAAATTATTCGCACAAGAGGAATGGAAAAACTAGTTTTTGAAGTAAAAATGTTCAAAAGTTCAAAATGTTGTCTTATGTAATATCAATTTTACATTAATTTAAATGAAATAAATTTGATTATTTTTTATAATTATTTTAATT
Organism: Viscum album; assembly: GCA_963277665.1. Taxonomy (NCBI): domain Eukaryota; kingdom Viridiplantae; phylum Streptophyta; class Magnoliopsida; order Santalales; family Viscaceae; genus Viscum; species Viscum album. Next base: position 1,127,774,108 of record OY728121.1, read on the forward strand.
TTACTTTAAAAATAATTTAAAATACTATTTTAGTATATAAATGATTTATAAGAAAAAATATGTTTTCCGTTAAAATTCGGTATTTTCACTATTAATCAAAAAATGATACTTCACAAAAAAAATTATCACTAATAATATTTTGAAATCATGATTTTAAAAAAACTATTTTGAAATATAATGTTTATTATATTTCCAAAATATAGTTTTAAAATTGGCATTCTGTTAAAAGGAAAAAACTGCATTTTTAGAGAAAAACAAATTTCCTTATAAACCCAACATTATTATTATCTAATTTGATGAATGTAAAAAAAATTATTGAATATATATTTTTGTGTGTGTATTATAATTCATTTATATCATTCACTGATAGTAATTAATTTTTTATTATTATGAAAAAACACCATTGTGTTAATAAGAACATTTCCTTTATAATCAATTGTTTTATTTATTCATTTAAAATTAATTGGTAAAAATTGACTTTTGTAATATATATTTGTATGTTATTTAATTATTTTCATAACTAATAATTTATCTTATAAGTTCTATCTAATTATATTAAATAATAATTTTTGAATAATATATTGTTGTTTGGTAAAACATAGTTTTTCCTATAATGTAAGTCATCTAAGAAAGTGTTTTTGCGTGAGACACAAGATAAATCAATATTGAATTAATTTAAAGATATAAAGTGTATTAAAATTATTTAAAAAATTGAATATACCATATATTCTTGTGTGGTTATAGTCATTTCTACATTTTTTGTTTTCCATCACACCCGATATCGAATAAAAGTTAATCTTTTAGAATTATTGTGGTCTTACATTCTCCTCTCATTTAATAAATTTTATAATCACAATTTAAACTCAATAATGGTAGTAAAAGGATTGATATTCAGAAATTAATTAGTTAAAAAACCATATAGTATTAGATTTTATAAAATATCCCCTAAATAAGTGAAACTGAGAAGTAAAAAATGTCTCATGGAATAACATATAACTAGGTTTTTACATGGGAAAAAATTAGTGGAATGTGAATACATGGAATTTGGGGAAAAGAATAAATATTTATGAGGAGTGATTGAGTTCATCAATCACAAAATATTGAATGATCAATGGAATGTTTTCGGCCTCCATGACATAAATATATGATGATTTAAAATACCATCGGTTCAAAAAAATAAAGTTATTAGTATAAACATTTACTTTTAACAGACATTTCCTGATGTTGAAGAATTATTTTATTTTCTAGAAAAATATAGAAATAGACTTATATAAAATATTTCCAAATAATTATGTCATCATTTGTTTGTTCTTCGATCAATTTTAAATTTATCCCTTACATTAAGTAATGAATATCTAGAATTTATATTTGATGTATGAAGCACGGAATTTCAATTTTAATATTTCAGATGTTACGTGGAATGGTGAAAGGTCTTTTTATCTATCTTTAAACATTTTTCAAAACCAATATGTCACATGCATTAATATTTACACCTCAATATTGAAACCACTTGTTCTTTCATAATAATTATTCACCAAATTATTTAGAAAAACTTAATGAGACATAAAAAATGACATCATGTAGGCCATTGGTAGTCACGCAACCCTTATAGTCATTCGGTTAGGGGTTCAAGACCCCCAACCTTTTCAAATGTGATGAGTTGTCACCCGACATTAAGGTTTTCCTTTTACTAAAATATATTTATATAATTTCAAATTTATGATTGACAACCTTGAAATTTAACCCTTAAAAATCATTTTACCTAATGTTTTCATTATAACCCAATATATAAATACTTCATCCAATAATTTCTACATTAGTCCATCCATTTTCTATAGTTTATCCTTTCGGTGAACTAATTTACATGGGTAATTCCCATATTCTCTTAATTTAAGGGAGAAGCTATAAATGGATCATTTGGATGTGTTTTATTTCCTTCCATCAGAATATTAATTTTTCCTTGTAAATTATTTTCTATATGTCGTTCATTCCAACACATAAATAAATTCCATGATCCATTGATACACTTTCCTAGGTGTATCCCCCCACATTTCTTGAATGATGGAAATCGAGCATCCTCTTATGCATGGTCTCCACCAATCATGCTCTTAGAAACCACCATATGTCTCTTATTTGGTGAGTTTAATAGTTGGTTAAGGTGTATTTTGTTAATAGTATTTCAGGGAAACACATTAGGCATAAACATGATATGTTTTACTCCTATTAATTACACATTTAGTAGCACATTTTCACCATATTGTCTTTTATGTTCAGTGTTAACATGGATCCTACAAGTTATAGCCCTAGAATAAAACTAGAAAGCATTATGATAGTAACAATAGGAATAGGGACAAAAAAATTTAATCATTTATAGGATATATAAACCCTAACACTATATTTTCAATATAAAACACCATAGGATTAACCTAGGTTATTTATTTTCATTATATATTAAAATCCTTAATAATATATTATAAATAAAACTTAAATTATACTAACAATATCCCTTGGTAGTGAACAAATATGTGTGTAGTATGGCCTATTTTTGTGTACGAGGTTCCACACGAGTTAGGACCAAAAAACATTTTTATAGTTATTACCCAAAGGTTGTAATTCCCCAAACCTAGTTACCCAGTGTCAGTGCATTATTACATAACATTTTCCTGATCACACAAGATCAAGTATTTAAAGACTCATTAGTTTAGTAGCCTTGGATGTACTAGATACATTCATAAGTTTTACATTACATTATTAAATGAAAAACAACAACAAAATTATCTCCGTTGACCAAACTCATATACCTTATATTATCCCTGCAGGACAGTCATAATATACTTCTTTGCATCTTGGAAAAAATAAATCATAGAAAGGGTTGAGCTCAGATGCTCAGTAAGGATAACAATATAGAGAAAACATTCATAAATCAGCATAAACATTTAAGAAAACGTATAAGACTAAAAAAATCCTTTCAATCTTAAACTTCATCTTAATATGGAAAATATAAATCAAAATAATTCTATTTACTTATTTACATGGATATTCTACTAGTGGAATAATCACATACAATATAAATAGCCAATCTCATAATGATGTAATTAATAATGTAGGACATTATAACCACATAGTCAAGGCCTCCTTCCATGACTAAAAATAAAGATTTTTCCAAGGCCTTTTTCCAAGACACTAGTTTGTCTAATTAGACCCACTGATTCATCGAGGAGCTATAGCAGGATCCACCCATCAATTACTAAGTCCAATGAATTCTTCATATGAAAAGGTTGAAACATAACATAAACTTTCATATTAAAACAAGAATATTAAATGTTAATACCTTAACCATAAAACAAGAATGATATAAAAATAACACATCCATAGTCAAACATATCACAAAACCATCAATACCATATGGAATATTTTATCATAATAAATCAACATCAAACAAGTGTAAAATCCATCAAAGGATGTTGACATAGATGAAGTCAAATTTTTTTTAGAGAAATATCTATTTATATTTTGAAATCATTTAAAAGTCATGTAATTATAAAATAAAACATTTATTTTGAAAATATTTGTATAAGATTTTAAAGGAAGCTTCTAAGATGTTATAACAACGGAAAAGAGCTGTAACAGTCCTATATATTAAAAACATTCTTACCATAATTTTTTGAAAATTTTATAAAGTACCTTATTAGGAAATTTATGACAAGATTCCTTTAAAAAATTATAAAAAGTAAAGAAAGGGTATAAATGACTTTAACCCATATTCTAGGAATTAGTATAAATGTTTTTAAGTACATTTTTATGAAACACAGATGTGGATGATAAAGAAGCCCGAGTAGATACGTACATAAAAAACCTCGGATATAAAGAGATTCTGAAATTAACCCTTACCTTGTACTTTTCAGTGGTTGAGGGTATCTTAAACTCTTGTATAACAGTTAATTTTTTATATTAAATTATACAAGAACCATATACATAAATATGATATCATATATGATCTTCTAATATTGCTTGGTTAATAATATTTTAGTATTATCGTCGTTTCGGGTGTTAACTGATTCGTTTTCTTTTAAATGTTCTGTTATTTAAGTCATGTTTATTATGGATAGGATGTAGTTGATTCATATACTGAATGATATTATGTTATTAAAAATTATTTTTAGTCATAAAATAAAAATTATTCTTGAATGGTTACGATCGCGTTCGTGGAGACGGTGATCCGTACGTAGGCATGAGGGACAATATAATTCTTTTGATATTAAACTCTTATGTAAATGGATGTTATATAATATAAACAATATCATTAACAAGTTATATTTATTACTCAAATCAATTATACTCATTATTATACCCATCCATCTAATGAAGTGTTAAATAAAAAACTACCCCACGACGTGGAGACGGTAAGCTGTACGTACACACGTATGGTGACTTTGACATTAATAGGATAGATATAATAGTGAATATGATTGTACCATATTTATAATAAAATCATAGTATGTATAAGGTACTGGATTTATTATTTTGGTAGGGATATAATAAGAAAGAAGAAGTGGAAAAACAAAAGAACATAGAAAGAGAAGGTGAAATTATTATCTCTTCTTCGGGTGCTTCCTTCTACTTTGATCAGAAGGGATCCTTAGGTTGGATTATGATCAAAGTAATCCCTCTAGGATTAATTGAGGGTAGTTGGGAGGATATTTGGGTAGGTTTTGGATGAGACAAATTGCATTGTGGGTGTGAATTTTAGAAAAGGGGAAGTTCCCTTTTATTAGAGAGGTGAGGGTCACTTTTGGTAAATTTTGAAATATTATTTTATTATACAATAATATTCGGTTTATAATGGCTCCAAAATGATTTATTTAGAGTCTGAGGTTGGGATGGGTCGAAAAACTCTCATACAATAAGTTTTATACAGGTTTGTATCACCATATTAACCTTATCTTTTAGATTTAACTATTAGTTAAATAGTTTAACTTTTACCATGTATTCTTGTATTATTATAATAATTGGTTAGTAAACATACTATAAAAAGCCAATAGAACCCAAATTTTGTGATTATTAATATATATAACCTTATCTAAGTCTTTTTTCTGAACATTATATTTTTTGGAATATTATATCACTTAATAATATAGTATTTGTTTTAAAAACTCTTTTATGTTAGTTTTGACACTATTTGGTATTTTGTTTTTTTAAGTTCTAACAGAATTATTAATTCGAAAAAAATTCATTGAATCAGCCCTAACATGTTATATTAACCTATAAATTTTTTTAATTCATAAAAAGTCTCAAATTACATTTATTTGGATATTTATAATTTTATTTATGTTAATTTTTCATTAATAAGGTAATTACTGCATCATCATTGTGTCATAAATAAATTTAATTATATAATGACTAAAAATTATAAATAAAATACTATTATGTAGGAAATATTTTTATATTTCTAATGAATATTTATTGTAGAATTTATCTTAGGTATAATGCTATATTAAAAATAATTTATTAATGAAAACTTGAATTTAACACTTTTAACTCTTCTTTAAATTAAATAATAATAAATGTCCTAATCTAATCCAAATGGACCAAAGAGGATCATATTTTATTCCTAATTTTGATTTTGGTTGAAATACACTTATCATATATAATTATGACATGTTTTAGGGTAATTATAATATCTTTTAACCTTTAATTACCCTATTTACGTTTAACCGTGGTAAATAAAATTCAAAAGTGACTATTCACCAAAAAATATTTTCATCTTATTGAGTCACATTTTACTTACTCATATCAACCATGTCTCTCAAATTTTTGAAATTCAACTCATAGAAGCGGTAAAATTAAGTTTTATGCAAATTTGCAAATGCTCTTAGAAGGTGGGTAAAAGACGGTATAAAGTTCAATAAAATTTTATATATATAATATTATTAGAAAATTACCCCAATGAATTACATTGAACATATATAGGTATTATGTATCTATTTTGACCTAAAATAAATTTAAATAAAATAAATAATTATTTAAATAAAAACTCAGTTTTAAATAAAATCGAAGTGTTTTTCACTATTCATTAAAAATTGAATGTTTTCAGAAAAATACCAAAAAATCACCCTAAGCTAATTTTGATATTCCGAATCCAAAAATGATGTTCATTTTGAAAAAAAAATACAATTTCAAAAAGTGGGTATTACTATTCATAACGGCTAGTTTTATTGGTCGTGGTGTGTTAGAACTCGAAGTTGCGTACAATGAAAGCCATTTTATTATTTAAAGGGAAGTGTACTGTGGAAGCTTGGGGTTTTACATTATTCTCTCTGTCAAATAATTTCATACTAAAAATTTCTAGAATATCACTATATAAAAAGACTCGGGTGGTTCTTCATCATAAGTTCTCCCGGTTCCCATGTCGCCTCCTCCATCTTATGGTTTCTTCATAGAACTTTTACCAGAAAAGTCATCCAATTTCTTAACACTTGTTCTCTAGTATCCAGAATCTTGATAGGCTCTTCACAATAAGATAGATTGGGTTCCAGTTCTATTTCTTCATAGGTGAGTACATTCATTGGGTTAGGCATCTATTTTATCAATAATGGTACAAGGAACACATCATGAACTTTGGAGAGACTTGGTGCCATTTCCAAACTATAATTTATAGCCCCAATTAATTATAGAATTTTGAAAGGTCCGATGTACCTAGGACTTAATTTAACCTTCTTACTGAATCACATAACACCCTTCCATGGAGATACCTTCCAAAAAATATGATCTCCTGCCAAAAATTCCAAATCCTTCCTTTGGTTATCGACATTTCTCTTTTTCCTACTTTGATTTTCTTTGATATGGGTTTGGATAACCATAACCTTTTCCATTGTTTCCTAAAGAATATATGAGCCTACAAGTTTTCTTTCACCAACATCATCCCAACACGTTGGCGTGTAACATCTCTTTCTATACAATGCTTCATACAATGCCATTTGAATACTTGAATGGAAGCTATTGTTATAGGAAAAATTCTGCCAGAGGTAAATATTGATCCCACATGCCTTGAAAGTCAGGTTAGAAAGATCTCAACATATCTTATAAGGTTTGAATAGGCAGTTTTGATTGTCCATTAGTTTGAGGGTGGTACGCAGTGCTCAAATGAAATCAGTATCTAGGGATTTATGAATACTTTTCCAGAATCTTGATGTAAAATGTGGATCACGAAAGGAAAAAATCGATTAGGTTACACAATGAAGTCTTACAACTTCATTAATATATATTCTTTCAAAACATTCAAGTGGTAAATCTTCTCTTACAGTAATAAAATGTGCTGACATGGTAAGACAATCAACAATGACCCATATTTCATCATTCCTTCTAGGAGTCTTTGGTAGTCCATTGTAATATCATCTTATTTGCACTCAGGTATGGGAAGTGGTTTCATGACTCCTCTAGGATATTTTCTTATAGCTTTCACTTATTGAAAAAAACCATACATCTCAACACAAAATCATTAATCTCTCTCTTTATGTTGTCCCACCAAAAGTGTTCCGTCAAATATCTATACATCTTAGTGCTACCAGGGTATATATAGAAATTGGAGCTATGAACATCATCCAACAATTACCTTTTTAGATCAAGTATGTTAGGAACACATGGTCTCTTCCTAAATTTCAAAATCCTATATTCATATACGAAGTCAATCAATCTCCCATTGTTCACAACTTTAATTTTTTTTGAAACTCCATGTCATTAGTCTGAGAACTTTTTATCCTTTTTTGTAAATATCATTTAGCAACCATTTGAAAAATTATTTATGTTTCACCTTCCATGATTATTCCCATATCCATATTTAATAGATCCATAAACATAGGATCCCTTTCAAATCTCATCTTGTTCAGAACTCCATGATTATTTCTGCTCAAATCATCTTCCACCTTATTTGCCTTCCCCGGGTGGTAGTGTATAGTGAAATCATAATCGTTGAGTAGTTCAGGCCATTTCCTTTGCCTTATGTTGATTTATTTTTGTGAGAAAATATACTTGAAACTCTTGTGATAAGTATAAATCTCACATTTTTACCATATATATAGTGTCTCCATATCTTTAGGGACAATATTACTTCTTCTAACTAAAAATACTGAGTGGGATAGTTTTTTCATGAATTTTTAGCTTTTGTGATGCATTGGAAATAACTCTATCATTATGAATAAGGACACAACCATGTCATTTCATTGAAGCATCACTATAAATAACATACCCATCATTCCCCGATGGTAGAATCAAGATAGGTGAATTGACTAATTTTCTCTTCAGTTCTTCAAAACATTCTTCACATTGTTCTGTCCAAAAAAAATTACCCCTTTACGTGTGATCTTGGTTAATGGGTTAGCCAATAGATAAAAATTCTAGGCGAAGTGCCAATAATAACATACTAAACCAATAAAACTGTGTACCTCAGTTATAATCTTTGGTGATGGCCATTCATGGATTGATCTTGTCATAGAAGGTTCAATAGAGATTCTATCATTAGAGACAATATGGCCTGAAAAAGAAATCTCTTGATGCAAGAATTCACACTTTATAAACATCCCATATAATTAATTTATTCTAAGAGTCTTTAGAATAATGCATAAGTGATTTTCATGATCATCATATCATTTGGAGTATACCAAGATATCATCAATCAATACTAATACTATTTCATCAATTTATTCCTTGGAAACTCTATTAATTAGATCCATGAGACATATGGTAAAATATTCATTCCAAAAGACATTACTATAAACTCGTAATGACTATACCTGGTTCAAAATTTTGTTTTCGGAATGTCTTAATTCTTCACACACAACTGATGATATCCATATCGTAGGTCAATATCTAAAAAATATTTAGCTCCATGAAGTTGGTTGAATAAATCATCAATGCAAGGTAGGGGATACTTTTTCTTTATTGTGATAGCATTTATTTCCCTAATATCAATGCACAACCTCATAGATCTATCATTCTTTTTATCAAAAATAAGAGGGGATCCCCATGGAGAAACACTAGGGTGAATAAATCCTTTATTAGTCAATACATATAGTTGTTTCTTTAGTTCCACTAATTCCACAGTGGCCATTCTATGAAGGGGCTTCGATATGGTCCTTGAACCAGGAATTAAATCAATGGAAAACCCAATTTTTCATTCTGGACGATGTCCTAGTAAATCCTCTGGAAACACACCAATATATTCTTGCACAATGGATAAATCCTCAATTTAAACATTATTTTCCTCACCCATAGTTATTTAAGTGTATTCTTCCCCAATAATTGGATTTAGTAGATATACCGGGGGTCGATCTAGATAAGAATCGTATGTTGACATTTTTTCTCTAATGATAAGGTACTCCTTATCATCATCAAAAATTGTAACATCCATCTTCTTGCAATAAATTTTTTCATCATGGTACAAAAGCTAATACATACGAGGGATTATATCAATTTCAATCATGGTTTTGATGATGAGATCAGTAGATAAATAAAATTTATATTCCCTACTGGGAACTTATTGAAAAAACATTGTTGAAATAATACTTACCTTAGGAGTTTTGACTGACAACATATTTTTTAAATCAAATTCAAAACATCTAATTTTCATAGCAAGCTGGGAAGAGTTAAAACAATGTAATGATCTGGAATCAAAAAAAGAATTTGATAAACTTTAGGAAACCATTAAATTACCTACCACCACGTCTTTTGGATCTTCAACCTCAACAGTAGTGATCAAATAAGCTTGGCCTTGCTCCCTTAGACTTTTCTGAGGTATGTTTCCTTGGTGATTAGGAAATTAATTTTCATAATGCCCCCCATCACTACAACTATAGAATTCAACATTGACAACCTCTTTATTTCCTTTGTAATCACGAGCTTGGTGGCCATTTCACCACACTTGTAACATAATCTCATTCCCATCAGGCATAAACCATGGTGTTTCTTCCCACATTTACTACAGTATGGATATTAAACTTTTCCCTTTTCCCCCTTATTTCCATTTTTATAGTGATCAGTAGATCTCTTCTTCTACTACTTTGCTTTAAGGTCATAAGACTTAGAGAATTTTTTTCTGTCTTGATAGCACATGAGACTATATCTTTGTATGAAAAGAAGGATTGTGAGACTAATGGTCAATTGATAAATGATTTTAACCCATAAAATAATCGATCAATCCTACTCCGTGGGTTACGTATATAATCTTCCACATGCCTTGCGAACCTTGTAAAGTTAACCTCATATTTTGTGACATTTTTCATCTTCCTTTATGTTTTGAATTAATGACTACCAGTGATCTGCATCTCCCATGAGCCGATAAACTACCATGATAACTATTTCCCTTTTGCTACTCCCCAAAACATAAAATATTTTCTCTAAGGAACTTATCCATTTCTTAACTAAAAATTTATTTTTTGTCCCATTGAATGTTGGTGTTTTTTTCCTCATGAAGCGGTCAAACATTGATCTTCCGTGTTGTGGATCATGGTGCTCCATATGGGTAAGGTTATTATTCATAACCAGAGTGAGTTTTTCCAGTATGGTGATAAATTGATTCACACCAGTTGTATCACCATCTCCACTATTATTATCATGAGTATGAGGTCAATCCCTACATTGATTACATGTGTTGATATGGTTTCCATTCCTTTAACTAGGTGCCATTTCTAAATGATGGCATACACTAGATTAGTTTATGAATCACAATTTATAATTCCAAACTTGTAAACCACTTAAAATAAATTGAACAATTTATAGATATAATCCATAATCATAAAAAAATTATTTGAGGAAGTATATACTCATAAATTCTTCATAATGGTTTTTAAAGAAAATGTGAATTATCCTATGCATATCCCCCGGGAGTGTCATAACCAAGAGTGCAGCAAGGCCCGTTTTCGTATACCAGGATACCCCAGTTCAAGCCTGAAACTCCTTTTCGGAGTTTTCAATCCTAGGTACATATGTTCCCGATATTCTTCTACCTACTCATATTTAGACTGGGATGCATTACTTGAAAAGTACCGAAAATATCTAAATTACCAAAATTCTTTGAAATTCTTCTATAATAATCCTCAATGTCTATCTTAGGGTAATGTGATCTAATCAATTTTTTTATAAATATATTTTCTGAGGTTATTACTAAACATCCTCTGATACCAACAATAATTCCCAAACACTATTTACCCAGAGTTAGTGCATTATTACATAACATTGGAATGATCACAAAAGATCATGTCTTGAAATACTGATTAGTTTTGTATCCTTGGAAGTACTAGATACATTCCTAAGTTTTACATTACATCATAAAATGAAAAACAAAAACAATATTTTCTCCATTTACCACACTCATATCCCTTAGACTATCTCTACAGGTCAGTCATAATATACTTCTTCGCTTCTTGGAAAAAATAAAACATAGAAATTGTTGAGCTCAGATGCTCATTAAGGATAAAAATATAGTGGAAACTATCATAAATCAGAAGAAACATTTAAGGAAATTTATAAGACTAAAAAAATCCTTTTAAAATTAAACACCATCTTAATATGGAAAATATAAATCAAAATAATTCTATTTACTTATTCACATAGATATTTTACTAGTCGAATAATCACATACAATATTAATACCCAATTTTATAATGATAGAATGCATAATTCAGGACATCATAACCACATATTCAAGGCCTCGTGACAAGACTAAAAATAAATATTTTGTTAAGGCCTTGTGCCAAGACTCTATTTTGTCTCATGAGACCTACCGATTCATCGAGGAGCTATGGCAGGCTCCACCCATCACTTACTAAGTCCAATCCATTTTTCATATGAAAAGGTTGAAACATAACATAAACATTCATATTAAAACTAGCATACTAAATGTTAATACATTAACTATAAAACACGAATGGTATAAAATTAACACATCCATAGTCAAACATATAACAAAACCATCAATACATTATGGAAGATTTTATCATAATAAATCAACTTCAAGCAAGTGTAAAATCCATCCTAGGATGTTGACATAGATGAAATAAAAACTGTTTGAGAGAAGTATCTCTTTATATTTTGAAATCATTTAAAAGTCATGTAATTATAAAAGAAAACATTTATTTTGAAAATATTCTTATAAAATTTTATGGGAAGCTTCTAAGATGTTTTAATAGCAGCAAATAGCAACAATCGTCGTATACGTTAAAAAAATTATTTCCTTAGTTTTTCGAAAAGGTCATAATGTACATTGTTTGGAAAATGGCAGAAAGATTCCTTTAAAACATTTATAAAAAGTCAAAAAAAGGGTATAAATGACATTAACCCATATTCTAGGAAATAGTAAAAAAAATTTGAAATACAATTTTAAGAAACACGGATGTAGATGATAAATAATTCCTGGTATATACTTATATAAAAACAACCTCAGATAATATTGATATTCAGAAATTAACCATTACCTTGTACTTTTCATTGGTCGAAGGTACGTTAACCTCATGTATAATAGTTAAATAATTGTTATTAAATTATAAAAGAACCATATACATAAATATGGTATCATATATGATCTTCTAATATTTCATTGCTATTAATATTTTAGTATTATCGTCATTTTGGGTGTTAACTGATTAGTTTTCCTTTATATGTTTTGTTACGTAAGTCATGTTTGTTATGGAAAGAATGTATTTTATTCATATCCAGAATGATATTAAGTTCAAACACATTATTTTTAATCATCTAATGAAAATTATTCTTGAATGGATTTGATGGGGAAATGAATCTCATCGCGTTCGTGGAGATGGTAATTCATACGTATGCACGAGAAACAATATCATTATTTTGATATTAAAATAATATGTAAATGGATGTTATATAAAATATGAAGAATCATTAAAATTTTATATTTATTATTTACTTCAATTATACTCATTATTATACCCATCCGACCAATGAAGTGTTTAATAACAGACTACACCATGACGTGGAGATAGTAAGCCGTACGTACACACGTATGGTGACATTGTCATTCTTAGGATGGATAAAATAGTGAATATGGTCATACAATATTTATAAAAACATCACATTATGTAGAAGGTACTGGAGTTATTATTTTGTTATATAAATAAAAATAAGGAGGATGTGGAAGAAGAAAAGAACTTAGAAAGAGGTGATGAAATTATTACCTCTTCTTCGGGTGCTTCCTTTTGATTTGATGAAAAGGGATCCTTAGGTTGGATTATGATTAAAGGAAGGACTCTAGTATAAATTGTTTTTAGTAGGTAGGATATTTGTGTAGGTTTTGGCTGAGAAAATGGCTTTGGAGGTGTGAATTCGAGAGAAGTGGTAGTGCCCTTTTATAAGAGAGGTGTGGGTCACTTTAGGAAAAGATTGAAATATTGTTTTATTATACAATAATATTCGGTTTATAATGGCCTAAAAATGATTTTTTAGAGGATAAGGTGGGGATGTGTCGAAAAATTCTCAACCAACTGGTTTTAGATAGGTTTTGTTTCCATATTAACCATATCTTTTAGATTTAACTCTTAGTTAAATAGTTTAACTTTTACCATGTATTCTTGTATTATTATAATAATTAGTTAATAAACAAACTATAAATTACCAAGAAAACCCCAAGTGGTTCATTATTAATATATATAACTTTATCTATGTCCTTTTTCAAAAACTTATATTTTTAATAAATATTATATCATTTAATAATATAGTATTTTTTTTTAAAACTCCTTTTTGTCAATTTTGATACTATTTGGTATTTTGTTTTTGGTAAAGTCATAACAACATTATTACATCAACAAAAATTGATTGAATCAACCTTAACATGTCATATTTACCTATAAAATTAGTTTAATTTCTGAATTGTCTCAAATTACATTTATTTGGATATTTATAATATCAATTATTTTAATATTTCATTAATATGGTAATTACTCCACCATCATTGTGTCATAAATAAATTTAATTATTTATCGTATAATAATAATAATTAAAATTCCATTATGTAAGAAATTTTATTAGGTATTTAATTAATATTTATAGTCAAATTTATCTCATGTAAAACCCTCTATTAAAAATGTTTTAGTTATGAAAACTCGAATTTAACACTTTTAACTTTTCATTAAATTAAATATTAATAAATGTCCTAATCTAATACAATTGGACCAAAGAGGATCATATTTTATTCTTAAGGTTTATTTTGGTCAAAATACACTTATCCTATAGAATTAGGACATATGTTAGGGTAATTATAATATCTTATTTACCTTCAATTATCCTATTTACTTTTAACCGTTGTAAAAAAAATTCAAAAGTCACTATTCACCAAAAATTATTTTCATCTTATTGAACCAAATTTTACCCACGGATATAGTCCATATCTCTCAGATTTTTGAAATTCAACTCACATAAGTGGTAAAATTATGTTTTATGCAAATTTTCAAATTCTCCAGATTGTGGGTAAAAGACGGTAAAAATTTAAATAAAATTTTATATATCTAATTTTATAATCAAATGACTCCGATGAATTTCATTGATCTTATATAGGTATTATGTATCTTTTTTTTTACATACAATAAATTTCAATAAAATAAATAATTATTTAAATAAACAGTCTACTTTAAATAACAACTTAGTGTTTTTCACTATTCATTAAAAATTGAATGTCTTTAGAAAAATACAAAAAATTCACCCTAACCTAATTTTAATATTAAAAATCCACAAATGAAGATCATTTTGAATAATGAAATTTATAAAATTTCAAAAAATGGGTATTACTATTCACAACTGCTAGTTTGATTGGTCGTGGTGTGTTAGAACTCGAAGTTACGTACAACGCAAGCTACAATATTATTCAAAGAGATTCACACCGTGAAGACTTAGGGTGTTGAAAAGGTACATTTGTATCAGAATAATGTCCAATTGTACTATTCATACATGGATGTTTTTCTAGGAAAACCGTATAATCTCTATCTAACCTAAAAATTAGTATGTTCTTTTATAATTCTCTTTAAATTATATCATAAGGATATTGTATCTAATCTATGTTTTTTAAAATTCTAGATCCCAATGTTTCTGCTGGGAATCCTTTGATTCTTACTGTAGTGCAATGTCCCCAGATGCTCGGAGCTAGTACATTACTTTATTACATCAGAATTATTATGGGGAACCAATTCTAGAAGGACCAAAGAGTCCAATAGTCATAGTAAACAAGAAACATACATGATTTCTATTTTACAATTGAATACACTAATTAAATGATTATTTTTTTCTCCCAAGGAAAATTTATTCCCAATTAGGATGTCCTTTCATATATATCATAGTACACATCTTGTATTCTTGGGGAAAGGAAAAAAAGATGATCCTAAATTCTTTTTATGGGTTTTGTACAGTGGAAACAGAAATTAATCAATGTGAATAATTAATTTGGGAAGTAAAATAAGTAAGCACATAATCCACGTAATCAATTAACTGAGAGGGAGTGCATAAAAAATATGATAAGATAAATATTTGAACACACATTCCATTTAATATAACTAGATATGGAGTATTGAATATATAAAGGTAAATAACTGAAAATACATTCTATTAAATAAATAAAAACTCAATGAAATGTATCCATGTGTATTATCATAGTGAAAATATATGGGATAATAAAAAATAAATGAAAATGAATGAAATTATTAATTATTGGATTCCATGATTCCTAGGGACATAGTACCTTTAATATAAAGAACATTCAAAATAAGTTTTATAATATAATTAGTGAAAACCAACTATGTCTAGCAAGATAACTCTTCCCATGAGACTATTAATGCTTCGAGGGACCATTTGTAACAAGTCCCCACCTATGCCATACCATTCCAAAGCATTCCTCATATATCGAGTAATCTATTTAATATATGAACAATGTTCCTTTTCAAATAGCCACATTGTTTAAAGATATAGATTTAACAATATTTCGTATATATAAAATTACTATCAATAAAAACAATTTATGTAAACATGTCATATGTTTTAGGAAATAATAATATCAATTATAAATGATATGGGTATTTAGTGGAAATTTATGGTTCAATTATCGCTGTAAATTGAAAATTTCAAGGGGAGTATAAAATTGAATCAATGAAGTGAATTTCAATATTACCCAAGGAAAAATAAATCAGAAACCATCCCGATTAAGAATAAAGATGGTATCAATAGAATATATCCCATGTGGAGTAAAATAAGGGTTTTTGTTTTTGATGAATTGAAATGTTATCAAAATATTTTTAAAAACAGTATTGAGTAAAATAACCTTTTATTATTTATTTTTTTTGAAAACCATTTTCTTTGAAAATCACTTTTTAATTTTTATTAAAAACATGTTTTAATCTTAGAAAGTTAGCTTCATTGAAATGACAACTCGTAATGTTTTACATGTCGTACATGGTAAAAAGAACATTTCTTTTAGATTGTAACAAGGTTAGAAAAGTGTGTTTTTTAGAAATTGATATGAAGATTCATTTGAAAACATTTTTAAAAGGAAAAAATGATAAAAATGAGTTTAATATATCATTTTGGAAATGTGAAAACCTTATTGAAAAACATTTTATAATAACAGGTTATTAGAAGTAAATATTTTCTCTTATTAAAGAATAAATTGATGTCCTGTTTTCTTAAAAAAATTGTAAACATTATAAGTACCCAATATTATAAAAAATATATATTTAACCTGAAAAATATCATTAATATACATAATGGATGAAAATGAGAGTATGTATTAAAAAATGATCCAAAAATTTCCTATAATTGAAATTCAAGTGCAAACACTTCCGAATAATATGGGATTTCAAGAAAACCCTTGAAAAGACCATAAAATTGAAGTGAGATTCAGAAAATTAATTGATTATATGTGTCAACTATACCTAATCCTACGAGAGGTGTAAATAAATCAATATATGATCAAAATCATTATGCAAATAATCATATAATATTAATTATAATGTGGATGTAATATAACCCAATGAAAAAGGATTGGGTTATGAAATTTCATTAACACATGGGTAACATTATGTGTAAATCTAATTAGATGAAATAACTAAAATTAATACACAAAATATCATGATTCTTGAATGAATATTGATATTACATTTCAATGTGGTAGTATGTACAATGTATATAAGAAATTCTGTCTGTAATAACAAATTATATCCAATGGAATTGAAAAAGAGATGAAGTCCCTTACCTTGGGGTTCTTTTCAAGTGAACATCCATTAATATCTCATATAGTGGATTAAATAATTTAATGAAATTGTAAAAAATCCATAATAATATTTATTATATAATATGTGATTTTCTAATAATATCATATTATCTATTTTTTAGTAATCTTTAATTATTTTCACTATTTCTGGTGTTAATTACATGGTTTTTTCAGTATGCATTGACTTGTTGTTATTTGTATTAATCAGATTATTCTTTCATCATCTCCAGAATTTAGAACAAGATTTAAATATTATATATATTCATTATATATGAATTGATACCATTCCATATAATTTGGAGATATTAAAATAAATTCACTATTCATGGAGATGGTATGTCGTACGTATGCTTGAATACTACTACAATTCCTTTGTCCTATTAAAAAGAAAGAAAATAAAAGGATGTAAAATTATATTATAATTAAATTATCGTATTTATTTAATATATTTATCATATATTTATTTCATCTATTATTAATACATTCCATGTTATGTTTGAAAGAATCATAATTCTTTGAGGCGAGAGTAGTCCACACGTCCACAAATGATGTTATTATATTCCCACAAAATCGAAGTCATGAGGTTATGTTTATGTAAAAATTTCCAGAACCATAAATAAATTTTAAATGTAATTTTTTTCGTATATAAAATTTAAATATATCATTATTCCAACCTTCAATGTTTGTAAATTGAAGAACAAGTGACCTATGTTTGCAAGGTGGTAGTCCTTCATACACTTGAATGATGATTTCATATACAATTTGATTGATGTATGTGAAATTATGGGTAAAAGTAATAAAATAATAACATATAAATATATTTAATATACTTAGGATATTATATAATCATTACATAAAAATAATTGAAGTTCTAGAGATGTAAATGGACCAAAAGTGTTCATTGAAGAACATCCCCTCTTATTCAAGTAAGTCATTTTGGTTTATAAAAGAAGATTCCATTTGTTTTATTTATGCCTAAAATGGCCCATATACGCTGAGTGGAGGGAATTTGTGATCCTATTTTGGAGAATATTTTATAAGATAAAGTTATTGATAAGTTCTAATAAGTGTGAGGGGTGAGTTCCTTTTTATAGTGATGGAGTAGTTCATTCTGGAAAATTTTTCAAAAAAGGAATTACACCCATGATTTTCCAACATCATGTGGCTACCATATTAGTAAATATTCAATTCATCGATTTACAAGGTCGAAATATGGCTATAAAATGGAATTTGGGCAAGTTTCTAGGTCATTCTGGACCGTAAATTTAATGTTTACTCCCTTGTTATTCATATTTTTAAATTAATTGTTGTGATTAATTTGAATCACCTAAACTAGTAGATTTTGTCAAATAAAATATATAAATTATTATACATTATATATTCTGATTACTCCAATTTTTTGTTCAATTTTTTGAAATTCCTATCACATAATTTGTAGAAATTAATTTAACATTAATCCCTCATGTGGGAAAACAAAGCGGGTTTTTTAAGTAATAGTGTTCTTAAGATTGAAATGTTTCTATTTCTAATTTTAAAGTGAAATTGATAAAAATTAAATAAATTGGATTAATTTATGTATAATTGATCTAATTTTATAGTAAAACAAATTTATAACATAATTTTACTATATAAAAATATTACACTAAAAAGAAGTTTTCAATTAATATTCATTATTTTTCACTATTCATTAAAACATAAAAATTCATAGAAAATACCAAAAAATAAACATAGGATAATTTTTCAATTACATTTTATGAAATTAATTTTATTTTTATGTATAATGTTTAAAAAATTTCCAAAATTTAGTTTTAAAATAGGTTCCCCGTTAAAAAGAATTAAAATTAATTTTTTTTAAAAAAATTCATTTTTAGCATAAAATTAAATTTATTCTTATATTATTGGATGAATGTCAAAAATATATTAATTATTATATAATAAATATATAATTAATTAATTTAATTCACTAATAGTAATTAATTTATTTATTTGATAAAAAATCTTTCTGTGCGTAAAAATAATTTCCATCATATTGAATTAGGTTTCAGTTTAGTATCTAATGAATTGTTAACCTGTGAATTTAATAATATATTTTCATATGGTAGTTAATAATATTAATAAATTATAATTTAAAAACTAGGTTACATCATATTATATTAAATAATAATAATTTAACAATATATTCATGTTCGATAAATCTTAGCTTTACATGTAACACAAGTCCTAAAAAATAGGCGTTGTTGTGTGTGATGCAAGAGTATTATTTATTTTATGCATTCAAAGATATAAAATATATAAAATTTAATGAAAATATTAAATATTTCATAATGTATTGAGAGCTTATATTCATGTCTATGTTTGGTGTTGTGTGTCTAAAATTTTATTGAATAAAAGTTACTCTTTCATAATTCTCTATGTTCTACATTTGTAATAAATGATTTCCTTATCGTAGGATACTTTATTTGATGATTTTTTTGATCGTATTAAAACCATTTCAGATTAACGTCATTTAATAGTATAGATTCTTCTTCATAATCCCTCTAGCGGTTATCCACACATGGTCCATTAAACTCTATGCAACAATAATTGATTTTTAGTTTCCAATGCGGTGAATGAGTTGTATTTATTTTTTCATCATGATCACTACAAGATAATTTCTTATTGAAGTAGTGATTCTTTATTATTATAGGAATAGAGGAGTAATAATATATATATATATATAGAGAGAGAGAGAGATAGAGAGAGAGATTTCCATTGTGTGCAATGATTCTCAATTCTCAGTTTTTGATTAATTCAACACAATAGAGATAAAAATATATTTTTAGTGATGGTGTTTAGATTAATATATTATTGAATTACTTACCATCCCTCAGATAATATTTAAAACTTTTAATAAACCTAATTCCATAAAACAATAATAGTAACATCATTATTATTATTATTATTATTTTATTGTGTTATCTAACTTACATGCTAAAAAGTAGTATTTCACCAGCATGTTAATTAATATTCATCTTCTTGAAAGTAGAAGAACCTCATGTTACATATACTATATTCCCTATCATTGTATATTATCCTTCCATTGAAATATTTTTAAGAATATCATTTAGGAATTTCAAGGTTCTCATCCTAGTAGTAAACGTCTAATACCTTTTCAATGTAGACAATACTCTAGTATATTATCACATAAATGTAATGTTGAAGAACAATCAATATGTGTTAAGCTATTTATATTCATATTTATGCATTTGAATATTAATGTAATCTAAAGTATAATGTAGTTGGATATAGGGTACATACTCCAAAAATAATCCTGATTGGTTCAACATCGATTAGGTAATCCATGAGATATCTCATAGAAACATTTCCTCTCATAATCCCCCTCTTGGAAAAAGTGTGATGAGAATCCCAAGATTCAATTATATTTGAAACAAGTAGACTAGATTCACCTAAGAGAAAACTACACTTTTTTTGGAAATAGGAATTACATATGAACATCCTCAAGCATATCATCCCTAATAAACCCTTCAGTACCAACAATATTTAATTAGATTCCCTCTCTTCCAAGAATTATTTATTTTTAATCAAGGGTCTACCAAATTACCTCAACTCGTATATCACTTGTATTTCCCCTTCCATTGACTTTTCCCTGAAATAAATTACCAGATACCCTCCACACTAGATTATTTTCTAATAGAATCATTGGTTTTCATACCTCTATATTTTCTTACTGTAGTAACCATCAATCCCCATTAACTCTATGATAATGATATGAGGTTCAATTCCCACACTAATCAAATAGAATTTACCCAAATGGAATCAAGATATCTTTGAGTCACCTTGAAGTCATTGTCTCGATCCAAAACGAACCTTCCTCCAAATATTTTCATGTTAAACAGTCTCCATATCAAAAACACTATGTTTATTTGGATTCTCATAAATGTTTTAAAGAGTAGTCCTCATTATAGAATTCATATCCACCTACAAGATATTAAAAGGAATATTTAAAAAACTAAAAACTAAAAATCATATTTAGTTATTTCTGATCAATAATTTCCCATTCATCTTTTGAAAATCCATCTGATCTAACTCTATTCCAAAAAACCTCATGGGCTCTTTAGAATAGATAATGTTCTATTTTTATCCTATAGAATCTATAATCCATCCGGTTGAATTTATCAATATGTAAGTAACCCACTTTCTAAACTATAATTTTGGAATAAATAGTCTCATACTAAACTCAAAAAATGTAATAGGATTTTTAATTTATTAGAAGAATTATCCTACAATTCCTAGCAAAAAATAATGATTGAAACCAAGTAATGAAATCCTAACTAGGTTCTAACCACTAAAAACACTACAATCATGATTTGAAACCACATATAGTTCATTAATCCTATAATATTGGTTTATTCTCTAGTACCAAAAAATAAAGAGAAAAGGATTAGAACACCCAAAATAAATTAATCTAAATTTCAACAACCAAGCTCTAAAATTGGGCTATATAATTTCCATTCCAAAATGATATATACTCAAATATGATTTTAAGAATGAAAAAAATGGAAAGAAAAAAAATAATTAAATGGAAAAATATAACCAAGAATATAAATGTTTAGGAATTACCATACTCTATGGGAAGAATATTTCATCCTTTTGATTAGGAGAGGAATCATCAGTGTTATAATAGAATAGAATACTAAGAATATACATAGAAATATAAGAAGACTTATAAATAGTTCATGTATTATATTTGTGACCCAACATTATATTATACAAAGAATTGAATCTGGTTAAACCAGTGTAAAAATTATTCGATATTTCCATTCAACAAATAGTTGATCAAGAAAATGACCAACAACCCAATTATTATACCAACTCATCTTATAGTTTTTGGAACTCATACCTCATCTTCTTCCACACTTCATGAAAATACTAATTTTCACAACTGTATTGGGAATTTGGTTCCACTTCCCAAAGATCATCCTGTTCTATAATTACTACTTTGGAACCACTCATTGAATTCAGTAACATAGTGGAAAACATTCCGCTATAGTCAAGTATACCAATAAATTTTTGAACATTACACTAATATATTAAATACCACATGATCTTCTAGATTAGATATGAAAATATATATCTTAGTGAATCCCATATTTTTTTACTTCCACTTTCAAACATAGTACTTCATGAAATGAGAAAATTAATATTTAAATAGGTTAATTATAGGTAATTTCAATGACCCCTTAAGGATGACATTGATGCACTCCACAATATTTGTGTTCATGATTCCATACCTTTTTCACTTAATCAAATCTAAACACAAATTTTCATTTTGGTATTCACATAATATTGTATAAAATATCAAAAATTACCATATAGATCCCATCTAATCACTCATTAAACATTCACTGACTATGATTATATGATATAAAACAATGAACCAAATACATAATGATTTAGGTAATGATGAACTTCCCATGATAAAAATGCACATTAAAATTATTTATCTAGATTTGTGATGGTTTTCCAAGCATTTCTATTGATGTGTTTCATATAGTATATATAGTTGAACATTCTTATTTATGTGATATTATTACTTTAAGGAAAAAAATCTTAAAGAATTGATTTTTAGTGGACCACATTATCTTTTTTATACTATCTCTATATGTATGCATGATTCTAATGGTCTCATATTTTAACCTATATCTTCATCGAAATTAATATGTTAAAATTATATTAATATATAACTTATATCAAAACTTTTGATTTGTGTTACTCACCCCAAAAAAATGATAATATTATTCAAACATATCGAAATCCATATTATGCATTGAATGAATAAAACGTATTCATATAAAGAATTCAATGAATATGAAACCAAAATCCATGAATGAGTAATTATGGACTAATAGGTTTCCAACTAATAACATTTTTAAAAAGTATAAATCCTATTTTTAGTATAGTTTGACCCAATTTCCCACTACCCATAGATCTATATCTGAGAGAGATCTCAACTGTAATATTGTCCAAACACCCAATTTGAATGAATCCTAAAAAACATTACTTTTAGTCCTATATTTGGAAGAAAAATCATAGTCTTGACATAATTATTATATATATTATGTAAGTACGATGAATATAACATCCAATAGGAATTATATGATAATCAAATAAAAAATCTAGACAATAAAAAATAGCTACATTAAATGATGAATTCAATTAAGAATTCATACTTATAATTTGTTAGTTTTTACATAATGTTAATGAATATTAGTAATTAATATTTACTATTTCTACTTATGATTAGAAAGGTCTAATAAGTCCTCGTTAGTACTTATTGATTATTAATTATTTATAACTATTACTAAATAATTTCAACAAATTCTAACAAGGATTTATTTATTATTAATTTATGATAATAAGTGTTAATTATTACTAATTACTAATAAGTATGATTAATAATTACTAATTTTTATCAATTAATACAAATTAAATCAATATATTACTAATTAATGATAAATTACTTCCAATTATTATTAATTAAATAAAATTACTAATATTATTTATTAATCAATTTTTAATTTAATTAAATAAAAAGTAATCATTTTTTATTATTTATAATTAATATCAATAGTTACTAATGAATAATATTTATTTATAATTTATCATAATTTTGATTAATTAGTTATAAATTAATAATTATATATAATTATTTCTATGTAATTTAAATTTCTCAAAATAATGACTAATTATTTATTAATTTTTGAAAAATATTGAAAAATATTACTAATTACTACAAATTATGAATAATTTTCACTAATTAGTACTACTTAAGATTAGTTATATAAAATTAAACATCATTACAACCAATCGACTATTAATTATTACAAATGATAATTAATTTACTGTAATTAACCCAAATGATTATTATTTAATTGTAAGTTTATACTAATTATTATTAATTTTTTGATAATCATTATTATTAATTATTACCAATTAAGGATAGTAATATCTAATTGAACCTCATTGTTAATAACTAATTAATAATTAAACTTAATTATAGTAAACTAATTGTAATTACTCCTAATGACGATTAAATATGGTTCAGTTTATGCTAATTGTAGATTATTATTACTAATTAATAACAATAATAATAACTAATAATAACTATTAGGATTAGTTATATCAAATTAAACTATGTTATTTCCAAATAAGTAATAATTACCTCTATATATCATAAATTAATTGTAATTTATCATAATGATAATTGATCAATAATTAATTTAGCATAATTGTAATTGATTACTACTAATTATGATTTCTTTTACTAATTTTGATTTTATATAAAAAATTATACTTTTTTATTACTAATTAGTTAATAATTACAAGTAATTATAAATAATTAATACTCAAATTAAGAGGTAGTCCTAAAACATGAACAGAAAACCCAATCTATGAGCAACACACCCGAAGTGCCAAACACATTGGTCTATTTTTATATTTATCTCTCCTACAAATCCTTTGCACCAGGGGATATCAAGACCTCCATATGGGGCATATTTTACACCATGTGCACCATATCCATCAATATATAGTCTGCCTCTCTCTTGAATTACTCCTATTGAGCGGTAACCCTTCCACATGACCTAGAAACCCAATCCGTAAGCAACATGCTCGACGAACCAAACTCGTGGATCCATTATTGCGATCAACATCGTCTCAATTACCCACCTAAATTGGTGGGTTTTTTAGGGTCCTACAATTGGGAGATGTGGCCACTAGAAAGCAGATGTTTTATCATTTGTGAGCCCTCCCCATGAAAACCAAAGTCCATGCAGCACCCCAACCACTTCCCCAAGAAACCCCAATTCATTTTCTCAATGTTGAATATGTTATTTCCATAAAAAAAATTAATCTAACATATTCTACTCAAATAGTATCATAATTTCAATCATTCATGACAAATGTAATTTTGACAACGATACAAATAATTATAGACAAAAAAATGAAACAATTTTTTGAATTTTAGAATTTTCCTTTAAAGGAGAAAATTTTCATTGTAAATTTACTAAATCATTCATAAGCACTCTAAATTGATAATAATTTATACAAACACGATACATTAAAAAATTACCTATAGATAATGTTTTTATATAATTAATTAGTATTTTTGTCAATATATATTTATACTTATTTATTTATTTACATACTTATATATGAATTTTTATAATTAAATACATACATATAATAAAATAGTTATTTACAAATGTATATATATATATATGTGGATGAAACTGTATATTTGAACATGCATGCACCCATGAAAATATAATAATATTTCAAATAAAATTATTTTGATGTATATGTAAAAATAAATACTCACATACTTACAAACATATGTCACATTAAGATGTGTATATATAAATATAAATATACACATATATTCATACATATATCACAATAACATTTGTATATATACGTAAACATATATATAATTATACATACAATCTAATTTTTTTGCATAAAATTTAGAATGAATTTTTTTGTATATAGTTGTAGTAATTAAATTTTATATACCAACATAACAATAAATATATCTAAAAAATTATGATCATGTACACAGACCTATATATAAATCCTCGAATATATATATATATTCTTACATAATTATATAAACATATATAAATATTATTGGACATAGAAACAAAAAGATATATATAATAATCAATGTATGTTTAAATACATACATTTATGTATGTGTTGAATATATGTCAACATGGGTACAACAAAATTAATATATTTATATATATATTTATATGTATAAACACACAGGTACCTTTAAAAATGAAAATTAATATATTCACATACATCTATATATACTTAAAATTATAAATTTAAATACGGACTCATACACATTCATACTATCATAACTACATATAAATATCAGTTTATACATGCATGCATGTATTCATATATATTAATGTATTTATTTAAAAATATATATTAATATATTCATAATATTATATATATTCTTTCAAATATATATATATATATGTATGTATGTATGTATGTATGTACGAATATACAAACACGTACATAAAAGCAAACATATATCAATGCATGCATACTGTGTTTGTATGTAACTAGGTACATGTATAGTTGCAATTAATTACAATAATAAATATTTATGCATGTAAATAATTAAAATGATATTTTTATATATGAAACTTTATATTAATGTACATATGGACATTTATACAATTGTTTAATGTACTCATATTTAATCGCGCATAATTTTAATTGTGTATATATGTATATAACTGTTTTAATATATATTCATGTAATTATATTACTATATATTCATGTATGTATCTAGGAGCATAGTTATATTTCTGTATGTGTGTTTAATTTTATACATATTAATGTAAATACTTGGAATATTGATAGTGTAAATCACCACGATGAAATCTTCCATGGGGGATTCATACTATAATCCTCTACAAAGAAATCTCCCATGAGAGATTACCACTGTGAATCATCACTAGGATTCTCAAATTGGAGATTTCAGTGCCCATCTTTATTGGGAAATCTCTAGAGGGATATTTGTTCATTCTTACATTTACATATTATACTTATAAATAAGTAAATTAATATATATGCATGCATATATGCATGTGGGTACTTATATTTCTATGTATGTTTTTACTTATGGGTTTGTATAAACTCACACATATTATATATATATATATATGAATATTCAAGTAGTTAAGATAATTCTTACATATATAAATATAGATATTTAAATAATTACATAAATATGTATTCACGCATGCATGTACCGATATTTATTTATAGGTATATGTATATATATGTACGTATGCATATATGATAATATTTAGATTCATGTGTGCACATGCATTAAAATATACCCATAAATATATATGTTTTTATGTATATACCTATTTGTTTGAATGTCTATGTCCATCCATGAAATTATATCTACAAGTAATTACATTAGTTATATATGAATATAATTTCAATAATATATGTACATGTACTTATAGTAAAACTGATTTATGAATGTATGTAAAAAATTACCATAAAATACACCTATAAATTTTTATATTTGTATATACTTATATATATGTATAATTTTAAATAATTACAGTAAAATATATTTATGTATGCATCTTTATATCTATGTGTATGTATGTACATGTAATAATATCTAGTAACATGTATGTACATGTATTAAAATGTGCTTATAAACAGTCATATTTGTATTGACCTACAATAATTATTCATCACACACATATATAAAAACCTATAACTATATATTTACACCCACACATACTTACGTACACACATACATACATAAATATTAATATATTTTCATATAAATACATAAATATATTTGTACAAAAATGTAATATATCCACATAAAAACTTAATTATATATATATATATAAGTATACGTATAACCATAAATAAATTAAAAAATCTATTTTAATATCAGCACATAAATATATATTATTTCATTTATTTGAAAATATAAATATTGTAATTATTTAAATGCATTCATACATTAATACATATTTATATATAATCACAAACAATTATAAATATTTTCATCTATATTTTTATACACGTACATTCATACATATAAATAATATTATATATACATACTTTTTAATTGAATGAAGACAAATTGAGTAGAAAAATCATTAGGAATAAAAAAGTACTTTATTCAAGGAGGAAATACATCCAACCCAACTTGTTTCACACCAAAAAGACATTGAGAAGCTCGAAGATGTGAATCCCTATTCCCCTCCATTTTGATAAAATAAGAGGAGAAATTTGAGATAAGATGTAGAAGGGACCGGATCATGAGCATCACAAAACCAAATGATTGGAAACCCATTTCTTCTTCTTGAATGGAGTGGGTGATGGCAAGGGAATCATATTCGATGATGATTGATTTCTATCCACTCTCAATTGTGATAGAGAAATTGACCCACATCACATAGGCCTCAACCACCAATGGATCCCAACATGCATGGGCTAACTCATGGAAAGAAACCAAGATACATCTAGTGGAGTCGAAAAACATAACCCTAAACCCAATAAAATTGTTTAATGGGGGAGAAGAGTTAAATTTTATTTTAAGAACATATATAAGGTGAGTCCATGAAAGGATATGAGGGGCTTAAAAAGGGAACTACATCTAAGAATAAACCTGTATCCAATCCGATAACTAAGATGTGGACTATTCAACCAAGAAGACATTTATTCCATTGATATTCTTAAAGATGACATCATTATAATGAACCCAGATGCACCATGCAAGCATTCATAAAAATGAAACCTTCTCCACTAGAAGAGTGGTGATCTAAGAGACCAGAAATTTTGCATGATCAGTCCCCATCACAAAAAACCAAGATGATTTGTGAAACCTTGTAGTAAAAAAATATCTTTCCTCCGGACAATAAAAATCAACATGAAATGGAGATTTAGGTTCTACCATTCACAAGGGACATATTGGATTTTCATATTCATTATGGAAGAAGAGGATCACCCTGGATTGTATATTACCAGTTCATACCTACCACTAGAAATATAAAACCTTTGGAGGGCCTACATGAACCAAATACCCCTCCATATCATGTTGTAAACCTGGATAAATGCTTTAAGAGACATAATGTAAGCATATCTCAGTGAGAAAATAGCCAGAAATATTCGTGAACAAATAAATATTTCTGTTTACCTTGTCCCTTACAAAAGGGATACATTAAATGGTTTCAATATCTCTCACCATTGATCAATTTATCATATAATTCATAACACAATCCATCACCTACCTCATTAAACTCGGTACATGACACAACATCCTAAAACCATGTAGCCACTAGGGAGGATACCAAAATATCATCATCACTAGGCAACCAGGGATCCTTCTATGTATTGATGATGGATCCATCCCCAATGCTACAATATTTCCCATGACCGAGAAGGCCACGAAACCCTCAAACCCTCATCAAAAGGATACTAGGTAGAGGGCCTAAAGACACATTTTGGATATTTGAGAGGGTATCATACATCACCTATAAAATTCAAGAACATAGACAATTAGGGTGTTCTATTAGTGTCCATCCTTGATTGACCAAGAGTGAATCATTGAATAGGGTAAGATCGTGGAAACCAATTCCCCTACAATATTTATGGGTGAAAGTATATTCTATGTCATAAAATGTGTTTTTTTTCACACATTACTACAACCCCACCATAAATAAGCTATACGAGCATGAATGTAGTCGAAATACATGGTTGAATGATTTAAGAGGGACATGATATTGGTTGGAATCACTTGAATTACTGATTGGATAACACCTTCATACCCATATTTAGATACCCTGTAGGATTTACAAACCTAATTTTTTTTACAATCCTATCATGAATATTTATGAAAATATCTTTTTTTATCCACCACCAACCATTGGTAGGGGGAGATATTTATTTTGTTTTTTTACATTCTAGATATTAGAAACCACAATGAGATCATCCTACCTGCTCAAGGAAACACTTGTACTATAGTAAAATTCATATTTATCCATATTAATCGATCTTATAGAATACACATATTAGATAAAAATTAGATAAAACATTGAAATTAATTCTTCATGTGTGACACTTTATAAAAGAATAATTTCATCAACAATAAAGAGATAGGAAATATATGGGCTTCATTGGGAAACAATTTCCACATGGATAGCATTGTTACTTGTTTCCACTATAATAATATTAGATAAAACATCAACCACCAAAATAAAAATGAATGGAGAAAGGGGACCCACTTTCCAAATGCCCCTTGAGGGAGTGAAGCTCTGAGTGAGATTCCCATTAATATTGATCTTCAAAAACACCACCATGACCAATTACATAATGATCTTAGTCCATTTTGAGAAAAATCCAATTTTGATCAAAACACACTAAATAAAGGACAAATCCATATTATTATAATCCAATTTCAAATATAGATTACAGGATAAAATACCTATTTTAGCAACTGATAGAGTTCTCAAGGAGTTTATAATTCATTGAGAAAAGATGGAATTTTCCATAATAATACTTTTAGGAACAATGGTACTATGATTTTATAAGATAATTGAAAATAATCATAGATAAATATGGTTAGTGAGGATCTTAGAAAAAATATTATAAGAATCATTAAATAGGAAAATTTTCTTAAAATATGATACATGAAGGGGTTGTTTATTTTTTGGGATTAGAGTGAAAATGGTTAAAATCAGACTGGATAGAATCAATTTTAACACCCTGGGTTATATCATGAGGGCCAATATATATAGACTAATATTATAAAAGAACTTTTTTTAAAAATATTACTTGAAAACCATCCATCCATGGGGATTTAGTGGAATTCATTTTCTTGAGGGACCGAAAATATTTCTCCTAATCAAGATCATGTATGAGCTAGTAATAAATACCATTTGAGACAACTATATTAATAAAATTCTAAAAATAATAATTAATGGGGATAACCTTTCTTTTTAGAGCTTCAAAAAATTGCATGATAATATTTTGTATCCATGATTAACTGGGGACTACTATACATTCATTACTTTTCATGAATCAAACAATGTTTTTACGGTGCCTTTTAGAGGCCTTATGGTGGAAATAAGAGGTGTTGGAGTCACCCTATTTAATATGGGATTCTAGATCATGCATGGAATATATGAATTCACTGATGGAGAGATATGTATCCATATATATTTCTATTTTATTTACTCTAGATAGGATAATATCTGATGTGGTAAGGGAAGAACACCTTCAGTTTTATTTTAATGATATATTACATTCAGTGGAATGATAAAATTTGGGATTACTCAATGTTTTGATTTTTCATGACACATGGTAAATATCCCACCATGTATCAAGGTCACCGACCATCCAACTATCTAGAATAATATCCTATCATTTCCTTTCTTTGGACCAAAATCTCTCAAACATGAAATGTTTAACATATCATGGTCTCCTTGAAATATATGCAGTGTAAATAACAATGGGTCAATGATCTAATGTGGATGAGTTCAAATGGGAGTTATTAAATGAGTTGAATAAATTATTCTAATCATTGGAACTGATGAAATGGTACAACCGTTCTGTGATACAAGTGGTGATTTAATTCCCTAAAAAACGCATGAAAGGTGTATCTTAATGCCATATATCAAATAGGCCCTCCCTCATTGCTGATTTCTGGAACATCATATATATATTTAAATAGTTATAAATAAACTCAGATTTACATATAAATCAATGATTATACAAACATTAATGCATTTATATATATTAATAACGTGATAGATTCCTTAGAAAAATCTTCATTAAAATATACACTTGAGAAATATTATCTTGTAGATTTAAATTTCCAATGTAATATATATTTTGTTTATATAACAAAAAATATATGTATTTATATGGGAAATCCAAATGGAAAATCAACAATTAGGGATATGCAACACCAGATTCCAATTGGATATTTGTTGGATGAATCTCTGTTAGAATATTTGATCGACAATTTACACTGGGAGATTTTTCAATGTACTATATATGTGTTTATATAATCACAATTATATATAACTGTTTTTTTTACATTTTAATATTTATAAATTAAATTTATATATAATGAAATTAATATATATTCTTGCATGTGGGTACTTTTATTTATATGTATTTATGATTTGTGTGAATGTGTTCGTATATGCTTATATATATGTACACAAGCATGTAGATAAGATTATGAATATAAATATATATATATTTGTAATTAATTATATTATTCTAAATGAATGCATATAAGTATTTATATAATAATATTTATTTTATGTGTGATTGTATGTATGAAAATATTTACATTCATTTGTACATGTATCAAAATATACATACAAATATTTGTCGTTGTGTATACCTCTATTTGTGTGAGTCTCTACATATTCCTACACATATATCTATAAGTAATTATATATACATTTATTTTCTTGTCATGACCTATCCCCCGGGGCCCGTACCGTGACTGCCCCAAGCCCACCTTCCATAGGCCAGGGGCTGGTGACTATCACCAAATGAGTAATTCCCTAAAACGGGGAAGGAATTGCCTTTATAACCTGTAAACACACACACACAATAAAGCACCCAATTGGACGAAACACCAAGTAAACTGTATAACAAAAGGGTGATGAAAGTAAAATGGGATAGAATACTAAGACCAACTAGAAAGTATAAGTACAATAGGGATAAAATACAACTAAAAGAAAATGGAAGACAACTACTGGATCGTCCTCCGGGGTTCCTACCTGAAGGGTAGATATAGATCGCCTCCTCACCACTCCACATATGTCCCTCTCCTCTACGTATCGACACAACGTATGGTCCACCATCAGGTAATGTCTATTCCTGGTACTCTCAGCCTCATTCAGCGCTGTATGTCATCTGTATCCAACACAACAAGGTGCAGGCATAGCCTATGCAGGGGTGAGTATAACAATACTCAGTAGCGACCCCGAGACCCTGAAGGTCACACAAAATCCACTAAGGATAAAACACAAAGAATGAAATCCACAAATAACCCTACATAGGTATATTCCCATACATATAGATAAGTTATCAAGTGATCCATCTCAATCATGAGGAAAACGCAGAAAAACTGACTCAGCTCAAACCAGGATTTTATCCTAGGGGGTAGTATCAAGTAACATCCCCAGTCACATTTTCGAAACCTCTCTTGCTGGAGAACTCCACTTCTATAGAGCATAGTGGGCCTACCGCGACACCAAGCATGCTTTCCACTAACCTTTTACTACTTAGGTACTCCTCCTGTCAAGTACCGTGGATATACCGCATCACCAAGCATGATCCCCACCATGGGTCTGCTGCGGCACCAAGTGCGGTCCCACTCTTAGCCTGTTGAGGTACTCCTCCTGTCGAGTATCGTGGGTCTACTGCGAAACCAGGGTGATCCCCCCTATGGGTCTATTGATACACCAAGGTGCTCCTCACTAGACATGTCGAGTCACTGCGAGTCGAAACGGTCAGCAGTTGTCAGGTCTCATCCAGGTATTAGGTTTCTGCACTACACTTGATTGTATCCGAGAGGATCCACTCCACGAGCTACTGGTTGATACTACAACTATCACAAATTACCATGAAGAAGTATCTCAAAGGTCCTCCATGTCATAGGGGTCTCAACGCAACCTACATTGCGTCAAACGGATGCTCAGTCTGTGAGTTATTAGACTTTTAGTCCTGGGGGCCCGTTTGGATTCTTGCTCGATCCAACCTAACTATTTACCATCTCAAACCAAAACTCTAGTGTAGTATACTCAAAGGGGATGCATCACTCCAAGATTTCTCGGGCCGCTGATGGTTCATCGATTGGACGTCCAGTGCCAAAATATGGCCAAAGGAGATAAAATGGGTCGTACTGGGCCTGAGTCCGGTCCGACCCGGTTCAGGTCCACCCGGCCTGAACCGCTGGGTCCGGCTGGGCCTGTGATGCATCCTAGTCCATTGGGGGTCCGCCAAGCCATTCGGTCCGTGAGGGGCTGTGGATTCTCCATTGTCGCGGGGCGTCTCGGTCGCGGGAGTGTCACGAGGTCGTGGGCTGGTTCGGCCGGAGCGCCATGGGGGCGCAGGGCCGGTGCGGCCGAGGCACCACGGTGGGGCTCAGGCCGGTTCGGCCAGGGTGCCATGAGGGACGCAATCCAGTTCGGCCGGGTCACCCCAAGGGGTGCGGACCGGTTCGGCCAGGGCACCGGGAGGGGCGCGACCGGCGGGTGGTGTGGCCGGTGGGTGGCACAGCCGGGGTGGCTCAGTCGGAGGGGGGCGCGGCCAGCGGGTGGTGTAGATGGGGTGGCTTGGCTGGCGGGGGTGCGAGATGGGGTGCGGGGCCGGTTTTGTCCAGTGCAGCGCAGCGCGACAAGGGTGTGAGGAAAGTCTGACCGGGAGGCCGGAGCACCACGGGAGCGGTGCGGGTCGCTGTGACCGCGGGTGGCGATGTCATTGCCTTTGTTGCCTTCCTTCATTCTGAAGAACACCTCAAAGAATAATGACGTAGGGGTCGGGCCATGTTGGTTTGGCCCTCACCCTCCTTGTTAGGGTGGTAGCATTTGTCTCAACAAGAAAGAAGAACAATGAACTCAAAACATTACGACCTCTACAACAATTCTTTCCCAAACCACAAAAGAAAACAAGGAAAGAATTATGAGGAAAATAAACCTCCTATCTTGGGATGATACATCAACGGAGTCGTGGGAATGATGATGAATCTCTGGGAAAAGATGGAAGTTGGTGTCATTGGCATTTTCCTTGATCGTCAGTTTGGGCGCTGGTTCGTCATAGTCGATGACGTCCTACATTGGAGAAAGTCTCAAGGTAAAAGGTCAATGTTAGGGTCGGCATTCTTAATTGGCATTCTTCGTTGGTATAACGCGTTCTTCATTCGGAGAAGTAGTTCTTCGTTGGAGATTTTTTCTCCCAAGCCTCCACCAAAATGAAAAATGGCCAACTAATGTGTTTCCCCAAACTTTAATCGTTGGAACAAATTCAAATTAGCCTAATTAAACATCTAGGTTGGCACAATTAGCGGTATGTGTGTTGGCACAATTAATGTGGAGGAAGTCAGGAGGCTCCTCCACATTAATGAGGGGGTTTGAGACGTTTTTCTCAATTAAAGGGGGGTTTCAAGGGGGGTTTATTCCTGGGTGGTCCCCACCACCATAACATCTCATGGGAGGTTATGGTTTGGGTTGTCCCCACACCTAAACTTTCACATGGAGGTTTAGTTGTGGTAGACCCACCTCCCAACACCCACATGGTTGTTGCAAATAAAAATAAAAATTTCATACACTCTTATTTTTATTTTATTCTTACACGAAAAACCCAAAAACTAACATTCACCCTCGACCAACTGTCGTCGAGGTGAAAGTATTCTTAGGCAAATATCGGCACTGCGAGTTCAACGATGGCCTCATATTTTAATTCCGATCAACAGGTCAAAAGTTACAGAAACCCGCTCTGAAATTTATGAACCTACACGAAAAAAAGTTTAGAAATTCATTCTAGGAACTCCGGGCCTCGGAATCACATGCTGTCAATTTTCGTGGACTCGTAAAAATACCATTTATTTAAAAAAAATGTAGATGGAAATTCTAGGTCTTTACAATCTCCCCACCTCATGGATCTATATCCCCATAAGCCAAAACTCAAACTTGGTAAAAAAGTGGGGGTAATTAGCATGCTCCTGAGCCTCCCACTCCCATGTGCTCACCTGGAGGTTCCCATGCTGCCAGCGAATGCGCACCAGAGGTATCGACCATCCATGAAGGACCCGCTCATATTGATCCTCATTCTCTACTGGAACCTTTGTAAAAGTCTCCCCATCTTTGAAGTCCAGCTTTCCATGGTTGATGATGTAGGAAAAGTCATGCATGTATCTCCTCAGTTGGGATACATGGAAGATGTCATGCACCCGCTACAACTGAGGTGGAAGAGATAAGTGGTATGTCACCTCGCCAACATTTGTCAGGACATGAAAAGGTCCGATGAACCTCAAAGATAACATTCCACCTCGTCCAAATCTCTGCAAACCTCATCAAGGTGAGACCCGTAGAAAAACGTGGTCACCATAATCGAACTCTAGAGGTCTCTTTCTCCTATCAGCATACGTCTTCTATATACTCTGTGTAGTCTTCATCGGCTCTTGGATGATCTACACCTTCTCTGTGGAAGTCCGTACCATCTATAGTCCCAGTAGTACTAACTCCCCTGGGTCAATCCAGCACAAAGGTGATCTATAAGGTCACCCATACAATGCCTCAAAAGGTGTCATCCCAATGGTGGAGTGATGGCTGTTGTTGTATGAAAACTCCACCAAAGGAAACTGATCCTCCCTGCTAAATCCAAATTCGAGGACACAAGCATGTAGCATGTTTCTAAGGTTCTGAATGGTCCGCTCAGTCTGGCCATCCATCATAGGATGGAAGGCGGTGCTCAAATGATGTTGTGTCCTAAAAGCCTCCTACAACCTCTTCCATAGCTAGGAAGTAAAACGTGTATCACGATTGGAGATAATCATTGACGTTACTCCATGTAACAATTAAATCTCTTTCAATAGAGACATTTCAAGCCCTCTACTTAACCCTACTCTCTAATCAGTAGGAAGTGGGCCGACATGGTGACTTGGTCGATGATTATCAAAATCGAGTCTTGTCCCCTGGATTTATGTCGATGTCCTATCACAAAGTCCATGGATATCCCATCCCACTTCCACTCTGGGACCTCTAAGGGTTGAACCAAGCCTACTGGTACCTGATGCTCTGCCTTCACTTGCTGAAAATTGAGGCACCATGAAACAAACTCTACAACTGATTTGTTCATTCCCAACCACCATTGATGTCGTCGAAGATCCTGGTACATCTTCGCCAATCTTGGATGTACTGCTAGAGGGGATGTGTGTAACTCCCTCACCACATCCACCTGAAGTGACACTGGTACCATTGTACGTCCTCTGTAGAAGATGACATGCTCCCCACCTTCAGAAAATCCATCTGGTGCATGTCCTGTGGATATCTAAGCACGTCGTGGCTCGCAGTCAGCATCCTCACGTAGCGCCTCCCTGACTCGCTAATGTAGTGGGGGAGTGACTATGAGAGACTGAAGGAAAGCTACTCCATATCTATCCACAAATGATATCTGCAAAGCGGTCAGCTACTCTATTGCCTCACCAAGTACCTGTATACCAAATCTCCTACTGAGTGCATCTACTACAACGTTCCCCTTCCCAGGAGTATAGAATATCTCAAATTCATACTCCTTGAGGTACTCAAAACAACGTCACTATCTCATGTTCAGGTCCCTCTAATAGAATATATACCTGAGACTCTTGTGATTAGAGAACATGGTAAAACACTCACCCATCAGATATTGTAGCCACATCTTCAAGGTGAACACCAATACTGCTAACTCCAGGTCATGGGTAGCGTAGTTCTGATCGTGTTGTCTCAACTGTAGAGAACCTTAAGCGATCACTACTCGCTCCAGCATCAGGACACATCTGAGTCCGGTCCCTATTTCATCATAGTAGACTACATACCCTACGCCTTACTCTAGAAGCCTCAAGATGGGGGAACTAGTCAGCCTTTGTCTCAGCTCTTGAAAGCTCTGCTGGCATTTCTTGGACCACACAAATGGTTGTCCCTTCTTCGTCAAGGCTGATAGTGGTGCTGCAACTCTGGAGAAATATGGCACAAACCTCCGGTAATATCCAGCCAAACCCAGGAAACATTGTACTTCCGTTACACTCTTGGGTGGCTCCCAAGCTTGTACCGCCTCAATCTTTGCTGGATCTATCGAAACTCCAGTCTCCGAGATGACATGTCCGAGAAATTGAACCTCTTGTATCCAAAACTGGCACTTCAAGATCTTAATATAAAGTTGGTACTCTCAGAGTGTGTCCATTTCTACCCACAAATGATAAGCATGCTCCACCTCAATAGTCGAGTATATCAGAATGTCGTCGATGAAGACTACTACAAAGAGATCATGTTATGACTAAAAGATCCTGTTCCTGAGTCCCAAAAAACACTGCTGGAGCGTCGGTTACGTCGAATGGAATAACCAAGAACTCTTAATGGTCATACCGACATTTGAATGTCGTCTTCCGCACAACCTTTACTCGAACTCTGAGCTGGTGATAGCCTGATCTGAGATATATCTTCGAGAACCACCGTGCTTCTTTCAGTTGATCAAAGATGTCATCAATCCTTGGAAGTGGTTACTTGTTTTTCACGGTCACCTGGTTCAGGCACCCGTAGTCAACACATAGTCTCAAGCTCCCATCCACCTTATTGGTTAATAGAATCGGGGCAGCTGAAGAAGATACAGTGGTCTGGATGAATCCCTTCCTCTGCAAGTCCTCCAGTTGCACCCATAGCTCACGAAACTCCATGATAGACATCCGATACGCTGGTGTAGATTTCGGTGTTGTCCCGGGGCACAAGTCAATGTCAAATTCCACCTCTCTGTGAAGAGGTAGACCCATAACATCATCAGGGAATACATCCGGGTACATGTCCACCACTACAGGATAGCTCGGATTCTCTACATCAACTGGCACTACTATAAATGTAGGATTTCTCAATTGTTCTGAACCGTTGGGAAAGGCTGAAGAATCGTTGGTATATATTATACCAACAGTTCTGTAAACCGTAGAGAAGTAAGCCGTTGAGAATGTTTTTCCCAACGGTTTACACTGAACCGTTGGGATATGTTAGAAAAAATGAACCTATCGCAATGGTTGTTCCAAACCGTTAGGATATATTTTCCCAACGGTTTGGCTTGAACCGTTGAGAAAACCAAGTAGTGGCTTCTTTACCAAGGGTTTCTAAACCATTGGGAAGGGAGTTTTACCAACGGTTCACAGAACTGTTGGTAAAAAAAATACTCAGAGAGGCTATGCCAATGGTTAGAAACCGTTGGCATAGCCTATGCTGTGAAAATTGAACAGCAGCCTACAATTTTTCCAGCATCTCTCATTTTTGTGAAATTTTCACAGAAGCATTCCCTCTCATTTTCAATCATTTCCAATTATTATACCTACAATAAACTAACACATACATGTACAATTATTGTACCTACAAAAACCAACTAACACATACACATAGAGAACAAATTCATACACATTTAACATATAATGCATCCTGGAACTATACACATCCATAATTAAATCAGAATTCATAATGTAATTATAAACATACATAATTAATTTAGAAATCCATTTAAAATTTAGATGACAATTATATGTGGAATCAGGAATTCAATTCATATTTTGATCGGTTTTTCATATACCATATGTTTTTACTAGAAATGATGTCCATTTTAAACAAAATACATAAACCTGGAGTGATAATGGCCACACCATGCCTCGGATTGAGGAGAGGTTAACTCGTACATGTCACAAATGACCCATGGATTGTTGTTCTAAAGTATCAACATGTTCCAAAACTGTTTGGTCTATTTTCCGTATGTCAGTTGTTGTTTTCACTCTAAATGAAGTGCTTTTTAAATAAAATAGAGACACTTTGAATGGTGTCGGCCACACCGCTCCTCGGATTGAGGCGGGGTTGACTCATACACGTCAAAAATGAACCATGGATCATTTTTCTAAAATATCAACACAATCAGAATCCGTTTGGTCGGTTTTCTGTATATACCTAAAATGTTGTCCATTTTAAACATAAGAGAGACACTTTGGGTGGTCCCGGACACACCGTGACTTGTGTTGAAGCGCATTTGACTCGTACACGTAACATATGACCCATGGATCGTTGTCCGAAAATTTCAACAGATTACGAATGCTTTTGGTCGGTTTTTTGTATGCCAGTTGTTCTTTTCCCTTATAATCCTCTCCATTTTAAACAAAAGAGACACAGTTAGAGTGGTACCGGCCACACCACGTCTCAAATTTTGATGAGGTTTACTCGTACACATCTCAAATGACCCATTGATCATTTTCCGAAAGTATCAACACAATCTGAATGCGTTTGGTTGGTTTTCCGTATGCCTGTTGATGTTTTCACTTAAAATGATGTCCTTTTGAAAAAAAGGACAGACACATTGAGTGGTTCCGGCCACACCACATCTCAGATTTAGGTAGGGTTGATTTGTAAATGTCACATATGACCCATGGATCGTTGTGCTAAAGTATCAACACAATCAGAATCCCTTTGGTCAGTTTTCTGTATGTACTTAAAATGTTGTCCATTTTTAACAAAGGAGAGGCACATAGAGTGATCCCGGCCACACCATGCCTCAGATTGAGGTAGGGATTACTCATACACGTCACATATGACCCATTGATCATTTTCCTAATGCATAAACACATTTTGAATGCGTTTGGTCAGTTTTTCGTATGTCAGTTGTTGTTTTCAGTTAAAATGATGTCCATTTTAAACAAAAGAGAGACACTATGAATTTTGTCGGCCACACCACTACTCTTATTGAGGAGGTTTTGACTCTTAACCATCACATATGACCCATGGATTTTTTCCCTAATGTATTGACACAATCAGAATCTGTTTGATCATTTTTTCGTATGCTAGTTGTTGTTTTCAAGTAAAATGAAGTCGATTATAATCAAAAGAGAGACACTTTGAGTGGTGTCGGCCGCACCATGCCTCATATTGAGGCTATTTTCACTCATACACATCACATATGATCCATATATTGTTATCCTATAGTTTCAATGGAATCCGAATGCGTTTGGTTGGTTTTCTGTATGTACTTAAAATGTTGTCCATTTTAAACAAAAGAGAGACAATTAGAGTGATCCCGTGCACACCATGACACGGATTGAGTCCGGGTTGGCTCGTACACATCACATATGACCCATGGATCATTGTGATAAATTATTAACAGATTCCTAATGCATTTGGTTGGCTTTTCGTATGCCAGTTGTTCTTTTCACTTATAATCCTGTCCATTTTAAACAAAAGAGAAACAGTTAGAGTGGTACCGGCCACACTGCATCTCAGATTTAGATGGGGTTGACTCTTACACATCTCAAAAGACCCATGGATCATTTTCCTATTGTATCAACACAATATGAATGATTTTGGTTGGTTTTCCGTATTCCAGTTGATGTTTCCACTTAAAATGATGTCCTTTTGAAACAAAAGACAGACACTTTGAGTGCTGCCAGCCACACCATGTCTCAGATTTAGCCGGAGTTGATTCTTATATGTCACAAATGACCCATGTATCATTGTGCTAAAGTATCAACACAATCAGAATCTGTTTGGTCAGTTTTCTGTATGTACTAAAAATGTTGTCCATTTTAAACAAAAGAGAGCCATATAGAGTGATCCCGACCACACCACGCCTCAGATTGAGATGGGGATGACTCGTACACATCACATATAACCCATGGATCATTTTCCTAAATCATCAACAAATTTATAATGCGTTTGGTCAGTTTTTCGTATGTCAGTGGTTGTTTTCACTTAAAAAGATGTCTATTTTAAACAAAAGAGAGACACTATGAATGGTGTCGGCCACACCGTGCCTCAGATTGAGGTGGGGTTGACTCGTACATATCACATATGACCCATGGATCGTTGTGATAATGTATCTACACAATCAGAATCCGATTGGTCGGTTTTTTGTATGCTAGTTGTTGTTTTCACTTAAAATGAAGTCCATTTTAAACAAAAAAGAGACACTTTGAGTGGTGTCGGCCACTCCTCGCCTCGGATTGAGGTGAGGTTGACTTGTACACTTCACATAGGAACCATGGATCGTTCTCCTAAAGTTTCAGTGGATACCGAATGCATTTGGTCATATTTATGTATGTACTTAAAATATTGTCCATTTTAAACAAAAGAGAGACACATTGAGTGATCCAGGCCACACCGTGACTCAGATTGATCCCGGGTTGGGTCGTACACATCACATATGACCCATGGATCGTTGTGATAAATTATCAACAGATTCTGATTGTGTTTGGTCAGTTTTTCGTATTCCAGTTGTTCTTTTCCCTTATAATCCTGTCCATTTTAAAAAAAGAGACTGAGTTAGAGTGGTACCGGCCACACCACGTCTCGGATTTAGACGGGGTGACTCGTACACGTCTCAAATGACCCATGGATCATTATCCTAAAGTATCAACACAATACAAATGCATTTGGTTAGTTTTATGTATGCCAGTTGATGTTTTCACTTAAAATTATGTCCTTTTGAAACAAAAGACAGACACGTTGAGTGGTACTGGCCACACCGCGTCTCAGATTGACGTGGGGTTGATTCTTAAACGTCACATATGACCCATGGATAGTTGTGCTAATGTATAAACACAATCAGAATCCATTTGTTTATTTTTCCATATGTACTTAAAATGTTTCCCATTTTGAACAAAAGAGTGGCACTTAAAGTGATCTCGGCCACACCGCACCTCGGATTGAGGTGGGGTTTACTCATACATGTCAAAAATTATCCACGGATCATTGTCCTAAATCATCAACGCATTTAGAATGCGTTTGGTTAGTTTTTCGTATGTCAGTTTTTGTTTTCACTTAAATTGATCTCCATTTAAAAAAAAGAGAGACACTATGAATAGTGACAGCCACACTGCGCCTTGGCTTGAGGCAGGGTTGACTCATACACGTCACATATGACCCATTGATCTTTGTGCTAAAGTATCGACACAATCAGGATCCATTTGGTCGGTTTTCCATATGCTAGTTGTTATTTTCACTTAAAATGAAGTCCATTTTAAACAAAAGAAAGACACTTTGAGTGGTGTCGGCCACACCGTGGCTCAGATTGAGGCGAGGTGACTCATACACGTCACATATGACCCATGTATCGTTCTCCTAAAGTTTAAATGGAAACTGAATGCATTGGTTGGTTTTTCTATATGTACTTAAAATGTTGTCCATTTTAAACAAAAGAGAGACACTTAGAGTGATCCCGTCCACACCGTGACTCGGATTGAGCCCAGGTTGGCTCATAAACGTCACATATGACCCATGGATCATTGTGATAAATTATCAACATATTCCGAACGCATTTGGACAGTTTTTCGTATTCCAGTTGTTCTTTTCACTTATGATCCTGTCCATTTTAAACAAAAGAGACACAGTTAGAGTGGTACCGGCCACCCCATGTCCTGGATTTAGACGGGTTTGACTCGTAAATGTCTCAAATTACCCATGGATCATTTTCCTAATGTATCAACACAATACGAATGCGATTGGTCGGTTTTCCATATGCCAGTGGATGTTTTCACTTAAAATGATGTCCTTTTGAAACAAATGACAGACAATTTGAGTGGTTCCAACCACACCGCATCTCAGATTGAGGCGGGGTTGATTCGTACACGACACATATGACCATGGATCATTGTTCTAATGTATCAGCACAATCAGAATATGTTTGGTCAGTTTTCTATATGTACTTAAAATGTTATCCATTTTGAACAAAAGAGAGCCACTAAGAGTAATCCTGGCCACACCGCGCCATATATTGAGATAGAATTGACTCATACATGTCACATATGACCCATAGATCGTTGTCCTAAAGCATAAACACATTTCGAATGTGTTTGGTCAGTTTTTCGTATGTCAGTTGTTGTTTTCACTTAAAATGATGTCCATTTTAAACAAAAGAGAGAAACTATGAATGGTTTCGGCCACACCGCTCCTCAGATTGAGGCAGGGTTGACTCATACACATCACATATGACCAATGGATCGTTTTTCTAAAGTATCGACAAAATCAAAATCTGTTTGGTCTATTTTCTGTATGCTAGTTGTTGTTTTCATTTAAAATGAAGTCCATTTTTAACAAAAGAGAGACACATTGAGTGGTGTCGGCTACACCGCTCCTCGGATTGAGGCGAGGTTGACTCGCACATGTCAGATATCACCCATGGATCGTTCTCA
Organism: Viscum album; assembly: GCA_963277665.1. Classification (NCBI taxonomy): domain Eukaryota; kingdom Viridiplantae; phylum Streptophyta; class Magnoliopsida; order Santalales; family Viscaceae; genus Viscum; species Viscum album. The sequence goes on from OY728121.1 coordinate 1,127,817,877, forward strand.
TAATGTTTCAACGGAAACCGAATGTGTTTGGTCTGTTTTCCATATGTACTAAAATTCTTGTCCATTTTAAACAAAAGAGAGACACTTAGAGTGATCCTGGCCACACCGCGACTCGAAATGAGCTCGGGATGGCTTGTACACGTCACATATAACCCATGGACCATTGTGATAAAATAACCACAGATTACGAATGCGTTTGGTTGGTTTTTGGTATGCTAGTTGTTCTTTTCACTTATAATCTTGCCCATTTTAAACAAAAGAGACATAGTTAGAGTGGTACCGGCCACACCGCGTCTCAGATTTATAAGGGGTTGACTCGTACATGTCCAAAATGACCCATGGATCATTTTCCTAAAGTATCAACACAATCTGAAAGCGTTTGGTTGGTTTTCCATATGCCATTTAATGTTTTCACTTAGAATGACGTCCTTTTGAAATAAATGATAGACACTTTGAGTGGTACCGGTCACACCGCATCTCAGATTGAGATGAGGTTCATTCATACACGTCACATATGACCCATGGATCGTTGTGATAAAGTATCAAAACAATTAGAATCTATTTTGTTCAGTTTTCCGTATGTACTTAAAATGTTGTCCATTTTAAACAAAAGAGAGGCACTTAGAGTGATCCCGGCCACACCGCTCCTCGGATTGAGGCAGGGTTGACTCGTAAATGTCACAAATGACCCTTGGATCAGTTTCCTAAAGCATAAACACACTTCGAATGCGTTTGGTCAGTTTTTCGTATGTTAGTTGTTGTTTTCACATAAAATGATGTCCATTTTAAAAAAAAGAGAGAAACTTTGAATGGTGTCGGCCACAAAACACCTCGGATTGAGGTGGGGTTGACTCTTACACGTCACATATAAACCATGTATCGTTGTGCTAATGTGTCGACACAATCAGAATCTGTTTGGTCAGTTTTCCGTATGCTAGTTGTTGTTTTCACTTAAAATGAAGTCCATTTAAAACAAAATAGAGACACTTTGAGTTGTGTCGGCCACACCGCACCTCAAATTGAGGAGAAGTTTACTCATACACGTCACATATGACCCATGTATCGTTCTCCAAATGTTTCAATGGAAACCGGATGCATTTGGTTAGTTTTCTGAATGTACTTAAAATATTGTCCAATTTAAACAAAAGAGAGACACTTAGAGTCATCCCGGCCACACCACGACCTGGATTGAGCCTAGGATGGCTCGTACATGTCACATATGACCGATGGATCGTTGTGTTAAATTATCAACAGAATCCGAATGTGTTTGGTCAGTTTTCCGTATGCCAGTTGTTCTTTTCATTTATAATCTTGTCCGTTTTAAACAAAAGAGACACAGTTGGAGTGGTACCAGCCACACCGCACCTTGGATTAAGACGGGGTTGACTCGTACACATCTCAAATGATCAATGGATCTTTGAACTAAAGTATCAACATAATATGAATGTGCTTGGTCGGTTTTCCGTATGCCAGTTGATGTTTTCACTTAAAATGTTGTCCATTTTAAACAAAAGAGAGACACTTAGAGTGGTGCCAGCCACACTGCACCTTAGATTGAGGCAGGGTTGACTCATACATTTCTCATATAACCCATGTATAATTTTCCTAATGTTAAAAAGGAAACCAAATGTGTTTGGTCAGTTTTCCATATGCACTTAAAATGATGTCTATTTTAAACAAAAGAGAGACACTTAGAGTGATCCCGACCACACCGCGACTCAGATTGAGCCCGGGATGGCTCTTACACGTCACATATGACCCATGGATTGTTGTGATAAATTATAAATAGAATCTAAATGTGTTTGGTCAGTTCTCTTTATGCTAGTTGTTTTTTCACTTATAATCCTCTCCATTTGAAACAAAAGAGACACAGTTTGAGTGTTATGTTTGTTGTTTATTCACATTATTCAAATAAACTATTTGACTATGGGTATTTAAATTAATTTTTTTATGAAAAATTTACATTTAAAATGATAATATCAGAAAATTAATAGAAGATAAAACTTTTACTAAAAATCCTTGTGAAAATATTAAGGTAAACATGATTTATGAGAATACTCATGTTTCTATTAGTGGAATGGTATTTACATAAAATATTGTGAAAATTCATATAGAATATTTTTATATCATTCTTAGTATAGATTATATTTTAGTTTGTCATGCTATGAAACATTTCAGAGCTAACAATGCCATGACCAATGAATACATCCCTTTTATAACATACCAAGAATCTATGATATTGATTAGATGTGTAAATGTGATTTACAATGATTATCATGATGAAAATAAATAAAATATATAATATAGATTTCTTAGAAGTAAATGAAATCAAGGAGGGTGGGGGCTGTCTAGGGGGGCTGTCTGGGGGGCTATCCGGTGGGTGTTCGGGGGGCTGTCTGGGGACCAAGGAGGAGGGTGGAGGGGCTCTGCGGGGGGATGTTCGGGGGGTGTTCGAGGGGTTGTCCAGGGTCCAAGGAAGAGGGTGGGGGTGCTGTCCGGGGGGCTGTCTGGTGGGCTGTCCGGAGGTTGTCTGGGGGGCTATCTGGGGGGCTGCCCAAGGTCCAAGGAGGATGGTGGGGGTTGTCCAGGGTCCAGGAAAGAGGGGGCTGTCCATGGAGTTACCAAACTCACAACCACTTAAAGACAACAACATTTGTAAAAATAGACAATATATAAAAATAACTCAACTCCAATACTATACTACGGGTCTTGATAAAACCAACAACTAGAATAGATTAAACATAAAATCTTAGTAATATTAGTCAAAAATTCAACGGATCAATTTTTCCCACATCACCATCACCATCATCACCATCATCATTACCCTTGTCCTCATCCCCATCATCGTCCTCTCCCTCCTCAGTGCCCTCCTCCTCACCCTCACCCTCACCATCCGCCTCGCCCTCCTCCTCTCCCTCCTCTTCTGCATCACACTCCTCGTCATCATCATCGTCAAGATGGACATCATCCTGACCACCACTTAAAATTCCACCTGGTGCACCATATATAGAATTTATCAATGACATATATTCATCAAAAGTTGGTTTGGCCTCTACTGGAAGTGTTGGACGTAGAACTTCAATAAATTTCATAAATACACTGTTTTCCCTAGCAGACTGTTCTGCCATCTCTATGGACCTTTTCTCAGCCTGTTCTACCTGTTCCCTAACTTTCTATAGCTCGGTGGAACTAAAAATCGTACCAGATGAGGTCCAATACCTCATCGGGGCTATCCTAGGTCGGCAGCGTACTATGCCAGGATGTTCCTCTCCCAACACCTGATGTAAGTGATCAGTTGGCCTAAAATTGTCTAGTTCTTGGGCATCGAGGGTCTCTAAAGCAGCCTGTTAGAAATATAAATATATTATTAAGTTACAAAATAGATATTAAAATATAAAATCAACAGATTAAAACTTACAATCTGCTGCTAATTCACATCATTGACGGAACATCCATCATTTTTACGTCTACTCGAACAAAATAATTTTTCTCGAGGCACACGTCCTTCAATATTCTGTATTTTCCTCTACAATGACATTGAAAACTAAAGTCATATGAAAAATCTAGAAAACTATTAAAAAATTGAGGAAACAAAAGAAAATGTATGTCGTAATGAAAAATTATAAACAATTTCCATACCTGCTTCCTCTCATGATCCGACATCGTAGTACGTCCTAGTGTGTGGAGGTATTTTTTCATCATTGTTTTCTCTATTTTTTCCAGATTATTCCTAAATAATATTCGATAATTAAAAAGATAATATTAATTAAAAACATGAAAGTTATTATTTAAGTACCTTAAATGAAATTCATACATTAAATTGGGTACTCGTCGAATGAGTAATCATCTGACGATACTTCTTTATAGGACAACCATCCATGACTAGTACCGCCTCTAACTGAGTGACAACTCTAGCACACCAGCCAATATACAAATCATGCATGTAGGCTCTCCAAATCTCACCTAAATCCTTTAGACATTCTGGTCATGCACCCCCACCATTGGGAAAATTAAATCAAAGTTGACATCAAAATATTAATTCATATAAATACAAAAAAAATTCATGGCATTAAATACAACAGATTTCTTTACCCATAACTCTGCCCAACCTCTATCTTTGACCTCATGTGGAAAATTTCTCCACGATAGCTGGCTGACGGGAATGATTTCGGAGTATTTGGCAAGCGTCGCCAAAAAACTCTGACATTGCTGCCCTATTTTCTCAACCATTTGGTTGTCTTCATTGTAATCCACCATAACCTGTGAGTGGCGGTTCCACACCGAACACATGCATGTACGCCCCCTCCCCCGCCTCCTATTAGTAGATGTATCTGTCATGAATGAAAAAAAAATATTTTATCAAAACATGTTATAATGAAAAAAAAATATTTCTATAAAAATTTGTTAGGGTTCTATAAATATACCTGTTCCAGTCTGATTGATGAGCGCCGCTGGATCGACAAAAACTGATGGAACATCCTATGGTGGAACAGGAGTCGAAGACAATGAAATATAGAAGCTTGGAGATACAGAAGTAGAAGGAAAAGAAGCTGGGACAACTATATGATAGGATTCTGACTTGGGAGTGGGAATCATTATGGGATGTGAAATTTATGGGCCAGAAGATGCAAAAGGTGGCGAAAACATGGGAGGCCTAAACATCCCGTGTGTCTCTAGTGACACACTCGGATCAGAATGTGGGAAGGATGACATGTCAGTGGGAGGGGTATGGTCTAGTCAGGTACGTGCAGATACCCGTCCACCTCTGGTACGAACCCTCCTCGTACGACAGACCAGAGTACTAGGCTCCTTGTCGAATAACTATCGACATATAGGTGGATCCTATGAATAATGTTACAAAAAAATTAATCACATGACATTATGTATTCTTTAAATAAATATATATGAAATAAAGTACTCATTGTAGGCAATAATGGTGGAACACCCATCTCCTCCATTCAACGACTGTTCTCCATCATTTTTTTCTTGTGTCTCTCTTCAATTGGATGCATTTCCTGGTTTTGAAAACAAATATGTAATTAATTAGAAAAAGTAAACTAATCTGTAAACCAAAAAACTAAATATATGAGAAAATAGGGGGATTCATTGGTAATTTAGCTATCAATTGTTTTAGAAGTTCTTGAATGGATTTAATAAATCATACAAGTTGTAATGGTCACCAGTTTAGAAATATTGTTTGACTAGGATTGAATACAGTTCAATTGAAAATTAGAAAATGTAATTTAAATAAAACTGTAACCAATAAACATTGAAAATTCACATAACGGTCAAGTTAGCTAAAACATATTTGTGATCAATACTAAATCAATTTGAATATTTCCAACCTTAAAAACCCAACTCGAGGTAAACCAAAAGAATTGAGAAAATGGATGAATTATTCTATATATTTTCAACCACAACTTCAGGTTACAATCAACTCTGAAAATTGTGCTATTGGAGTCATCAAAAGAAATAAATGGATTGGTTCCAATGGAACTAGGGAAAGTGTCAATTCCATCATCACCATCATCAAAAATATGTCTTGGAATTGCATCAACTATGACACCAAATTCATGTCGAAGTTGGTCTTTGACATAAAAAACTTGTTTATCCATTAATGCAAACACATATGGTTCTTCGGTAGCAAGAGTGTGAGTCATATTAATTACTCGAAATCCACAATCATCAATAAATGAGCCTTGTCTATTCATCGAATCAAACCAATGGAATTTCATCATTGTGACTCGTCCATGAGAGTAATAATACAATGTTGTTATTTTCTCAAAGACTCCATAAGAACCCATATTTTCAAATCGCGGTCTACTCTCTGATGCACTGGCATAACATTCTGTTCTGGCAGTAACCATAATACCACTATGTTGTGTTCTCGTGTTCTTTTCTCATTCAGTGAAAATAAATTTGTACCCATTAATAACAATTGATTTACAGTCACAAACCATGGTATTAGGACCAAAATCCAAAGATCTTATTTCCTCAGAGACAGACTCAGTAGACAAAATCAATACCTGCAATATAAATGACTATTAAACTTAATTAAATATTGATATAATTATTTTAAACAGTAATATTTTTACCTTCAATTTTAACCAAGAAAAAAACTATTTGCTATGAAAAGTTTCTCTACTTCTCAAAGATAAAGAACGATGCTTCCTATTTATCATTGTTTTATGTTCACTTTAGATAAAAAATATGAATAGTTTAAAAAATATATATGTAAGATATACATATTCAATTTAGTTACTTGATATAGTCATCGAACAAATCACAGTTGAACAAAACTGTGCGATTTTCCATCTATTTCTCTTCATGGATTAATGTCTTCAATGTATATGATCCAGGAATTCCTCTTGTCTGAGGAAGTGATGGAAAACTGGGTTCAATTTTCTCATACTTTTCGTCTTCATTTCTCATTGGTCTATTCATTCTGGTAGTAAGATCAGACAAATACATTCAGTAAAAATCCATACATTCTTGAGCCATGTAACAGTTCACGATATAACCTTCGGTATGATTCATGTTTCAAACATAAGAATTTAGTGTGTACATATTTCTTTCAGTTTGATACATCCAAAGAAAATAAACAGGTCCTCAGAGAAGTATTTCAGTGGGAATATGGACAGTCATATGTAGCATACATGTGAAAAATGATGGAGGAAATATTTTCTCCAACTCACACAAAATTAATGGGGCATCTGTCAACATTTTTTGGAAGAAAGTCTTGGAAAACTTCTTAGCCCAAAGATCTCTAAACAAATGGCACAACCGAATAACAGTCACCCTTACATTATTGGACAAAATGTAACGGATTGCTATTAGAAGCAACTCATGTAGTAGAAGGTGATAATCACGAGTCTTCAAAGATTTTAGCTTCAACTCTCTTCTATTGACCCATTTAGATATGTTGCTGGAATAGTCATCAGGAACTCTAATAGTCTCTAATAATTCCAGAAATTGTTTTTTTTCGTAGGTTTCATCACTTTAGATGCACATGGAAGTTTCCATTTATTTTCACTAATACGCACAGGATGCAATTCTGGTCTGATGCCCTAATCCACCAAGTCAGGCCGAGATCTTAAATCATCTTTTTTCATCCCCTTGACAATTAGAACAAGTGAAAGAAACATTTCACATATATTCTTTTCAATATGAATTACGTCTAATAAATGACGTAACAAATTGGTTGACCACTAAGGAAAATAAAAAAATATACTCTTCTTCCTCCAATTGTAACAGGTTTCAGTGGAAACATTCTTTCTCTTTCTAGATTTCATTTGACCCTTCCCGAATGAAAAACTGAAATCATTCAATTCATTAAGGACCTCAGTTCCCGACATACGCTGAGGTGGATCATTAGTCTCTATGGTATTATCAAATCTTCGATGATTCATTCTATATGGATGATCATTTGGCAAGAATCGCTGATGTCCCATAAAACTGAATCTACAGCAATGTTTCAGTCTTCTGGATCGTGTATTCTTCATACAAACTGGGCATGACAGTTTTCCCTTTTTACTCCATCTAGACATCATTTCATAATCCGGAAAATCATTGATTGTCCACATAAATGTCGCATGCATCTGAAATATGTCTTTTGAACATGCATCGTATCTGCGCACACCCACATCCCAAAGAAGATTCAACTCTTTTATTAAAGGTTGATTGTATACATCAATATCAATGTCGGGATCGGAAGGACTCGATATGAGTATACTCATGAAAGTGAATGGTTTTTTCATACACAACCATGGGGGAAGATTATAAATGTGTATAAAAACTGTCCATGTGCTTTCCGAAGAAAGAATCTGCCCAAACGGATTAAAACTGTCGCATGAAAGACCCAGCCTCACATTATGCACGTCAGCTGCAAAATTAGGATGTCGAGAATCAAATCTCTGCCATGAAAATCCATCTGCAGGATGACCCAACTCATCATTAGTCTTCTTTCTCTTGGTATCATGCCATCTCTTTTTTATTGATATTTCATCATACATAAAAAGATTCTGGAGTCTGGGGATCAATGAAAAGTGCCACATTACTTTCTGTGGAATGCAGGATGGTGTTCCATCATATTTTGACTTCCATCAGGATGTGCCACATTTTATACAATCATTTCATTCAGTGGTTTCCTCCCAGAATAAACTGCAATATTTTGGGCAAGCATGAATTTTGTTTCTTGAAAATCCAAGTTCCTCAACTAACTTCCATGCCATATAGTGGTTTGATGGAATATTTGCATCATCTGGAAGTAAATCCTTCAAGATGGTAAGAATGTAATTGATTGTTGTATTAGAAATACCATACATAGTTTTCCTATGAAACAATCGGATTAAAAATTCTAGCTTATTCATTTTATCCCATTATCGATATACTGGAGTCATGGCAGCATCATCCAATTTTTCACACTATTAATATCATCATTTTCACTTGATGCATTAGCTGTCCTCATATCGATGTATTCTTGAGTCTAAATCCATTCTTTTTCATGATGATGAATAAATGGAAACCGATCATCTAACAAATTCTCCATTCCAGTCCTTTCATTTCGATCATCACCAATTTGAGATTTCATTTTCTCCCCATTGTGATACCAGAAAAAGTAGTTTACTTGAAAACCATTTTTCATAATGTGGTAGCTGACTTCTTCACGGCTCGAACCAAGGCCTACCAACACAATTGGAACATGGGAAGTGTATGTTACCACTATCTGAAGCATTTCGAAATGCAAAATCTATAAAGATCTCCAAATTGTTTTGAAAATCGCTTGAGATCCGATCGGTTTCATACATCCAACTTTGGTCTATTCTATAAAAATAATATATATATGTCATTTTGTCATAATCAGTTCAATAGGATTGGACTTTAATAGAAAATACATTTAAGTAAACGATAAAGGAAGAAGTTTCTAGTCGATGTAGTGAACAATTAAAATAATGTAAAGAATAAGTACTCATAAATTAAATTAAAATTTTTTATATTAATTTTCATTAGGTCTATTAGAGGCACATGCCTCAGGTCTCATTATGTGTTATAGGCATCCCAAATCATTTACTCATGTTCAATAACACATTATTGTCACCTCTATGTCCATACCTTTCATTACCCAATTACTTCCCCAAGTCATGAGCACCCCATGGGTGAATAAATTTTAGGCTTCTACACTAATAGGTTGTTCATGGCTTGTAAAAAGATTTAATTTCATTAAGTATAGACAAAAACATTTATTTTTAAATTTGAGATTAATAATAAAGTATGTCAATGATAACAACATTACTGAATTAAACTTGTGACTTATCAAACATTTTTATGGATGTCTACACATGTCAGCATGGGTTGTGAAACACATCCCACCCTCGTAAAAGTGAGTATTGGCCAAGAAGAACACATAATATACAACGTACAATGAGAACTTTATTTAATTTACCCTAAATTTAAATTAATAGAGTCATCTTGGGGGAAATGAAATATATGATCCTGGTTAACCGATGAATTAAAAGCTCGTATTCCATATGTTGGACACTATCTAAGGTATGAAATCATGTGAGAATGGGTTTAAATCATTCAATTTCTTACATGCTAGTGAGAATGAAGAATTGAATTAATGACTTGGGTTCACTGATTAAATTAGGGTAGAGGTTGCATAGGCTGTGTAAACAGAATGATTAAATAAGGGAAGAGGTTTCATACACTGTGCATGGTGGGGGAGTCTCAGCCGATTATGAAACTAAAATAAATTCCCATCATAGGTATCAATAAGAAAGATCAGCATCAAAAGAAACTCCAAATAAAAAAGGACTAAAAACATCAAACATTTCAATAATTCACTACTATGCATGGTTTATCCACATGTTTTGCAGTAATTATATGTCTTAATCATGAACCACCTCTACAGATCCCAGTTTTCACCAATAAACATAAGGTAAATATCTCAAAATATCATTAAAAGAACTCATTAATAGGCTCAAAATGTAAATATAATCTTGAACCAACCATGTAATCTCTTTCACAACATATTCTCACACACCAGCTATCTCATGTGTTTCTAAATACCAAACATAGTAATATAGTGTACTATAACAAATTACATTACACAAGCCTTATTAAAAAAATTCATTTTAATAAAACACTTTCCTCAAGGAATTTTAAAGAAAACATTCATAAAAACATTGCTAAAAATTAATAAAAACATATAAATAAATTTCCAAGTAATAATTAATTAAAAGATGAATAAAGTCATAAAAAACATACTTAGAAAATCTAGAATCCTACCGCAATGAATTTGAGGTGTTTCTTCTTTGATGGAGGGTTAAAGATTTAATTAATTAAATGGATTGGAATGGTTAAAGTCTACATTAAATAAAAACACAAAAAAATGATATACACATCAAAATCAAACCTTAAAACTAAAATATGGGATGAATAACAATAAAAACAAGGTAGTACTTAAATATTTTATTTGTATGAAGAAGAGAATACCTGATTTGAGTTGATTTGGATGGAGTTTCACAAGTTCGGATGGGGGAAGTCACGAGAGCAGTTGAGCTGTGCAAGGATTAGGGTTCTATCATGAATGTGGGAGAGCAGCGGCCGACTGGGTATTTGGGGTTAACATTTACCAACGGTATTTAAAAACCGTTGGCAAAGGGTGCCTTGGATAGCCCCTTTCCCAACAGTTCTAGTGAACCGTTGGGAAATGCCTTCTTGACCAACAGTTATCTTAAACAGTTGGTAAAGAAGCATGGGCAAAACCTGCTTTCCCAGTAGTGTGGTCCGAGGGTAAGGCAAGACAACTGATGAGTGATCGGCTACACCCTCCTCCGGGTAAGTCCGTCCTGTGCTGTAAAGGTTACCTTCTCATCAGTGAAGGTAAACCTGGTCCCATCCTTTTGGACACACTGCACTTTGCGCCTAATACAGTCAATCTGAGCATGGACTGTAGATAACCAGTCCATACCCAAGATGATATCATAAGGCCTTGATGCCACTACTAGGAGATCCTAGCCAAATCTCTCTCCCCCTAGAGTAAGCTCACATTGCTAGCACCAGTGCATAATCCTCGAATCTGTTCTCATAGGAGTCTCTAGCCATAAGGATTGAGCCAATGGCTCCATCGGAATCTCCGAGCTCCGAACGAGGGTAGTTGAAATGAAAGAATGACTAACACCTATGTATATAAGTACTGAATATATGGTGGAGTAGACATAGATTGTACCTCGAATCATCTCCGGAGTTCCGTGATTGTAGGCCTCAGCTGCCTGGAGCTGAGCTCTCCCCTATCAACCTACTCCCTGTGGTCGGGGTGGACCTCCTGGTGGTGGTGGCGGTAACAACTCAAATTGTCACCCACCGCCAACTACATGAACAACTCCTCTTCCACATCTACCTACTCCATACAGACCTCCTTGGTCGAATATCTGTCTCTACATGGGCAGTATTTCAACTGTCTGTTGATCATCCGAACAGCGGGTCGGACAGTCACGAGCCATGTGACCATGCCCGCCACATGTGAAACACTACCCGCTCATGGAATGTCTGTATTCACTTCTGGTGGTCCAAAAAACTGATCCTGAGTCTGGAGGTTATCCACCTGTAGGTCTGGTCCTCTGGGACCTCTGGGACATCTGTCTGCTACTAGCTGTAGAAGACACCACTACGTGATGAATGGTAGTGGTTCTCGCGGTTGGTGTCTTCTCGGCAAGGATACTCTCCACCAAGAGGGATCTCTCTAACACCCATTCCTATGTCGGGATGCTGAGTGAGATCACTAAAGCCCTAATCTCCCACCTGATCCCCTGGTCAAAGGTCTAGGACCTGAAAAAAGGGTCCTGTACCATATCGGTGGAGTAACATGGGAGGTCAGTGAACCTCGTTGAGTACTGATCCACTGTCTTGTTGCACTACTATAGATGAAGAAGCTATGGTATGCTCACTGCCCGAAGAGTGGCTGGAACCAACTCCACCCAAAATAGGCTCTCAAAGTCTACCTAATGAAGCGTCACCTCGTCATGGACCAGGAGAATCAAGCTCCACCGTTTTACCGCTGCTGCCCATCGAAGCCTGGAAGCAAGAATCACCATGAGGTCAGTTGGTGTCCCTACATGTCGGAAAACTCTCACCATATCCTCCAGCTAATCCTCACCCTCTTTTGGGTCCATATCCCCCATGAAACTGGGTGTACTCTACTACTATAACTCGTGCAACGTGCTCAAGTAGTGTTAACCGTCTGCTATTGGGGATGGTGGCATCGGTGGCCCAATGGGGAATGGTACCGCTGGTGCCTCCGCAGGTGCCTCTACTGGAAGAGGGTCTTTTGCAGAGGCCTCATCGCTCAGTGAGCTATCAATGCGTACAAATCTCAAAAATCTAGCTGGAAGTATGCTTGGAGAAATCATGAAAAGAAACAGGTGTGCTACGGTCAAAAGTTATACCTGGCAAGCTGACCTGGTGAGCTGACATAAAGAAAACTTTTGAAAACAATCACACAATCAGTGTTTTCATGCACTAAGTCAGAAATCAGAAGTCAAGGTCCTGGTGTATGGACATGTTGGCCACTGCACCAACACTGGACTCCCTGAACTGAAAACCGCACTCATTACCCTTAATACTATTGCTTCACAAAAAACATCAGATTCCTAGTTCTTCGGTAGAACCGACTCCTTTGATACCAATTTCTCACGACCCGTCCCCTAGGGCCCGTTCCGTGACTACCCCAAGCCCGACATCCATAGGCCTGGGGCTAGCGACTAGCACCTAAGGAGTAATTCTCTAAATCTAGGAATGCATTGCCTTTATAACCTGTAAACACACACACAAGAAAGCACACAGCTGGACGAAACACCAAGTAAACTGTATAACAAAAGAGTGCTGAAAGTAAAAGGGGCCAGAATACAAGCCCAACTAGAAAGTACAAGAATAATAGTGATACAATAAAACTAAAAGAAAAAGGGAATACAACTACTGGATCATCCTCCGGGGTTCCTACCTAAAAGGTAGGTACCGATCGCCTCCTTAGCACTCCACATCGGTCCGTCTCCTATGCATATCGACACACCGTATGGTCCAACTTTGGGTACCGGCTAGTACTTGTACTCTTAGCCTCATTCAGTTTTTTCCATTGTCTTCATCCAACACAACAAAGTGCGGGCATATACCGTGCAGGTGTGAGTATAACGACACTCATTTGGGACCCTGAGACCCTCAAGGTCTCACAAAATCCACCAAGGATAAACAAAAAATAATGAAATCAATAGAAAACCCAAATTAGTTATATGTCCATAAATATACCTATGTTATCAAGTGATCAATCTCAATCATGAGGAAAACACAGAAAAAATGACTCGGCTCAAACCTTGATTTTATTCTAGGGGGTAGTATCAAGTAACATCCCCAGTCACATTATCGAAACCTCGGGTACTGGAGAACTCCTCCTCTATCGAGTACAGTGGGAATTCCGCGACACCAAGAGCGTTTCCCACTAACCTTGAACTGCTGAGGTACTCCTCCTATTGAGTACTATCGATTTGTCACGTCACCATGTGCGCTCCCCACTGTGGGTCTGTCACATCACCAAGCGTGCTCCCCCTCATAGCCTTCTGAGGTACTCCTCCTGTCGAGTACTGTGGGTCTGTCGCGACACCAAAGCTCTCCCAAATGTATGTCATCCATGACACCAAGGTACCCCCCATTGGACTAGTCGAGTCACTCCAAGTCGAAACGGTCAGCAGTCGTCAAATCTCAGCCAGCTACTAGGTCTCCGCACTACGCTCGCTCGTCTCTTGGAGGATCCACTCCATGAGCAACTGGTCAATACTCCAACTGTGATGAAGTACCATGAAGAAGTGTCTCAGAGGTCTTCCACATCATATGGGTATCAACGCAATAGACATCGAGTCAAATGGATGTTCAGTCTGTGAGTTATTAACCTTTTAGTCCTGGGGGCCCGGTTGGATTCGTGCTCGATCCAACCTGACCATTTCCCATCTCAAACCAAAACATAAGTGTAGTATACTCAAAGGGTACGTATCTCTCTAAGGTTTACAGCGCCAGATACGATTTGTGAAACGGACATCTAATGCTAAAGATATGGCTAAAGGAGCATAAATGGATCGTAGTGGGCTCAGGTCCGGTCCGACCCGGTCGGATTGACCCGGTTCTAGTTGACCCGGCCCGACCCACTGGGTTAGGCCCTGTCCGTGATGCAGCACGGTCCACTGGGGGTCTGGCAAGCCGCGAGGGGCCGTGGAGCTACAGGTTAAGTGGGGCAGCTCAGTCGTGGGAGTAACTTGAGGGCGCGGGCCTGTTCGGTCGGAGTGTCGCGGGGGCGTGGGGTCAGTTTTCCATAGGCGCCACTGGGGCGCACAGGATGGTTCGGCAGGGGCGCCGTAGGGGTGCGGGCCAGTTCGGTTGGGGCGCCACGAGGGGTTGGGGCCGGTTCAGCCGAGGTTCCGCGTGGGGCGTTTGCCGATTCGGCTGGGGTGGGAAGAGGGGTGCGGGCCGGTTCGGCCAGGGTGCCGCGAGGGGTGCGACTGGAGGGAGGTTTGGCCGGCGGACGATGCAGTCAGCAAGGGGGGAACGATCGGGGTGGCCCGGCCTGCGGGAGGCACGACCAGCAGGCGGTGCGGCTAGGGTGGCGTGAGCCAGGGCACGAGGCCAGTTTGGACCGGGAGAGCGCGGCGCGGTGAGGGCGCGCTGCCGGTTCGGATGGGAGGTCGGAGCGCCACGGGGTGGCGCTGGCCGCGGGGGCTGTGGGGGACGACGCCATGGCCATCATCGCCTTCGTCTTCTTCGTCGCCTTCCTTCATTCAGAATAACACCATAATGAAGAATGATGGAGGGGTCAGGCCATGTTGGTTTGGCCGACGCCCTCCGCGTTAGGGTGGTAGCATTTGGCTCAACAAGAAAGAAGAACGATGAACATCAAACATTACGACCTCCACAAAAATTATTTCCCAAACTGTAAAAGAAAACAAGGAATGTATTTTCATGAAAATAAACCTGTTACCTCAGGTTGATATGTCGATAGAGTCATGGTAAAGAAGACGAATCGTTGGGAGAAGATGGATATCGGTGTCGTCGGTGCTTTCCTCAATCATCGGTTTGTGCGTTGTTTCGTCGTAGTAGATGACATCGTATGTCGGAGGATGTCTCAAGGAAGAAGGTTAAAGTCGGGGACAATGTTCTTCTTTGGCATTATTCATTGCAAGAATGAATTAATCGTTCGTAGAAGTAGTTCTTCATTGGAGATCTTTTCTCCCAAGGCTCCACCAAAATGAAAAATGGACAACTGATGTGTTTCCCCCAACTTTAATCCTTGGAACAAATTCAAAATAGCCTAATTAAATACCTAGGTTGGCAAAATTAATGGTATGTGTGTTGGAATAATTAATGTGGAGGAATTGAAGAGGCTCCTCCACATTAATGAGTGGGGCTGAGAGGTTTTTCTCAATTAAAGGGGGGTTTCAAGGGGGGTTTAATCCCGGGTTGTCCCCACGACCATAACCTCTCATGGGAGGTTAAGGTTCGGGTGGTCCCCATACCTCAAATACCACATTGAGGATTAGTTCTGGTGGACCCCACCTCCCAACACCCACATGAGTGTTTCAAATAAAAATAAAAATGTCCTACACATTTATTTTTTATTTTATTTTTACGCGAAAAACCCAAAAACTAACTTTCACCCTCGACCAACTGTCGTTCAGGTGAATGTATTCTTAAGCGAATATTGGCGCTGCGAGTTCAACGGTGGCCTCAGATCTCAATTCCGAGCACCAGTTCAAAATTTAGAAAAACCTGCTCGCACGTTTAATGAATGTTCCCAAACAAATGTTCATAAATTCATTCCAGGCACATCGGGCCTCGGAATCATGCGCCGTTAATTTTCTTAGACTCCAAAAAATCCCATTTATTTAAAAAAATTACATGGAAGTTCTGGGTCTTTACATGTCAAAATATTTTTTTACATATTTTAATATAGATATTTATATTCTTGTATGTATATAGGTTTTTTAAGGAAAATAATTTAAATAATTTTTCTTATATATTTTGTTATATATATTTACATTGTGTGAATGTAATTTTTTGTGAATAAATTATACATATATATACACTAATTCAACAATTTATTGATTTTTTAATATTTTATGAATAATTATTAGATATATTTATTGATTTGATCATATAGAACATTTGAAATCTACATAAAGTGTATAACAAATAAATTCTAAATCATATACAACCAAATCTATGTTCTATGTGTAGTTATATATATGTTTATTTATATATAAATATTTTTATGTCATATATGTATGTTTTTGTGTATCCATATTTATTTATATATATAACTATACAATTATATATTAAATACAATAATATTTTCATAGGTTCAAGCATGTATATATATATATTTCCATGTAATCAAATATAGTTATATTTGTTAATAATCATAGTAATATATATGTATGTAATTCTAATATAAATATATATATATATATACTTGAAAAAAATTCATATATACAGGTATAGTATTTAATTTACTAAAAAATCATTAATATGTAATTTATTAATGTAATTTCTTTGTATAAACATATAACAAGTAAGAATTTTTAAAAAAATATATGTTTTAAATTTACTGTGTAAATCTATACCAGTATATAAAAAATTAAAAGTCATAAAAAAATGTATTAAATATATATGTATATATTTATTCATATCAAAATAACGATCACATTGGTGGGGGTGGATTGAAATTATAATACCCTTTGAGCTGAATATATTAGAGAAAATTTTCTGTGGAAAAAATAAATAAATGAGAGTGAAAATGAATTAATGAATATTGATGGGGAAATGAACATGGGGGTAATTAGGTATTTGAATATATTTTCATTTTGAAAAAAATCATTCTAGAAGAAAATAGGTATCACCAATTGGCTTCTACACACTTTACTATGTGAATCCCATAAATATTAACTATTTTAGGTGGGGAATGGAGAAAATTAAATCTATAATTTTCTTCCTACGTCCATCTAGTAAATCTGTTGGGTTGAGTTCCATCAAAACATATATCATAGACTACCCTCACACACAATGCACCATCTATATCAATATTCAATCCATCATCCTCCTAAATTTCTCTGGTGACCTCCACATTCCTAGCCATCCAACCAATCAATATAACAAATATCATAGATAATAGTGTATATTATATAAAAATTGATCTTTTTGGATGAAAAAAATAATGTGTTTAAACATTTGGAACATTATATTATATCATTATATTAGTATATAAATTTAAAAGGTACATATAAAAACACCACATATAAGTATAAAATGTTAATGTACCACATAATCAAAAAAATTATATGAAATCAAATTTAATTTTATTAATAACAAAAATAAATAATATTTTGAAATTAAATAATTTTAAATTCAAAAAATTTTAAAATTAGAAGTGATTTGGACATAAGGTAACATAAAGAAATAAATTTTTATTGTTAGATAAAATCCCAAATTTATCATTATTGTCAAAAAACATTTAAAATTAACTATAAAATTGATAAAAAAATTCAATTGTCTATTAAATTATTTAAAATCATTTCGTTGAAATTGAAAATTAAATTTTATTCAAATAAAAATTACATTAATTTTGTTGGATAAAAAAATTATGGACCATTTTATAAATTAACATCATAAAAAATTCAATAACACAAATTAATTTCCATAATTAAAAAATTTACATGTTTAAATGATATGATTTTTCAAATTTATTTATTTTTAATAGGATTTAATGTTAAAATTTGAAATTTTTCCAAAAAAATTAAAATTGAATGCCCTTATGTAGGATTGACTTTTTCATATGAACCTTTATTATCAGTTTTTAATAATCAAATACATACATCCACAATTCCATGCATATAACACAATAATCATTGTTCAATATATTAAGGACAAATCCAAGTACACATGTTCTAAAAATAAAAATAAAGGGATTTCTTCATAGTGTAAGAATTTGAAAATAAAAGTATATATATAAATAAATATATTTGTAAATTTTTTAATAGAAAATTTTAAATGTGTCAAAAATTTATTAATATATATATATATATATATATATTTGTGAAATGATTTATAAATTAAATTATATTTACCATTTATTTATTTTTTAGCGATTTCAAAATTATTATGTGAAATTAATTTAATGTGTTTGTCATTTAAGTATTTTTCTAAAATAAATGGTCCTTAATTAATTTGAAAAAAAAATAAATTTTTGGTTAGAATTAATTTTTTTATTTGGGTGTTCACATGAATGATTATATGTAGATAAAAATAAAACTCCCATGTTGTAAACAATGAGATTCAATATTTTTTTTGAAGGGAATGTAGGGCTTGGAAATTTTTAAATATATTACCAAGTCATTGTTCATCTTGTAATCATTTTTGAAGAATATGTTATTATCTTTGCATTTTCAATCCCCAAGTTCATCCAAATGATAGAAATCGATTTAATTACATTCATCAAATCATTCGGACCAGAAATGTTGAAATTTCCTTGAGGGTAATATAATTAATCATCAACTAATTCCCTATAAATTTACCTATAATGTTTTATATGAAGAAAATCCTATTACACTTTGGAGTAGATGTGATGGATAATATGTACTATAAGGCACTGATTCAGATCTATAGTCCAGTCTATCATGGCTCTGTCATCATCTAATCACTCCTCTAGTAGATCTAGAGTGTGGAGATAGAGATCACGAAATACTAGGCCCCGTAAAAAATTATATCGGTGGAACCCTCTCTCCCTAATTTGTCTAACTCCTCTCATTTTTTCCCCCATAGGGATAAATAGCCTTTAGGTGACCGACATTGAACCATGGTGATTGCAGACAACAAATTCCACACTTATGGTCTAGTCATAGGGACATCTATCTTTCAGTTAGTCTAATAAATGTAAGAATGAGAAGGACTTGAATATTAAAATTTATAGGTTCTAAACAAAAAAATGGAATATTGGTATTGTTGAGGTAAATTTCCTTTAGAGAACTATAAAATAACATTAAAGGAGAAACTGCTCCCAATATATATGAAATGGTTTCTATATTTAGTAATACATTCACTCTTATAAATGTATTCTTATATGAAATATTTGTTATTATTTTTTAGTGAAATTTGTCTTTATATAGTTTTATACATTAATAATAATAATTTTGAAATTTTCCTCCATTTTTAAGAAATTTCATCGATTTTTTCCTCAGTTTTAGTTTCTACTCAACTCATTCAAGGTTGGGAAGATCTGTGTCATCGACTATTCCATTAGGTTCAAAGTTGTGATTCATTCTCATCATCATAATCATCATTCTTATTTATGTATGGAGACATGGATAATTACCTGGGGAACCATTGGTGGTGTCTATTGATTTCAGAATAGAAAATGCACCTATTGTAACAAAAAATTATGATGAAGTCTTCTTAATGAAGAGAATGGGTAAAAATAAAATGGGTAAAATCATCACTGAATGATTAGATTCCTCTAAATTATATGCTTCATGTTATTTAGGACCCGGAGGATGGTGTGTCCATACTAGATATTGGATAGGAGATCTTGGTCTTAGAAATATTTAGAGATAACGATAACCAAAAGATTCTATTAAGAAATCTCTGGTCCTCTGATAACCACGTTATCAAAATGGAAGATTTGGTTAATGATAGAGATATTATGAATATATCATTATCGAAATATTATTTTGGGATTCAGCATACATGTTTTCCTTTTTTGGGGTATATCAGAATGATTTTTCATTTATATCTAGAACTGCATCAGAAAATTCACGGATTGGGATCAATCAAACCTTATTCTTTCGGGGCCTTAGTGGGGATCAAGGAACTATTTTGTGTTGATCTCCCTTTTTTGAGTGGGGTGTTCCATTCCAGGTATATGTTAATGATTTGGATATCAAGAGAATATGAAAAAAGAATTGTAATGTATATTTCTTCTATGGGAACATTTTTTACTCTGAAAAGGACTATGACACTAAAAGTGTGTATGAAAATGGATATTTTGTTAGGTAGTATGTACATTGCTTATATGCTAAAAACCATGATGTCATATTTATTCTAGAGGTTAAAAGGTATTGGGATAGTGGGAAGAATGTTAAGGCTCTATTAATTCATGAAGTCATTGACAATAAAAAAACGATATAATTCTTGGGATAGCACAACTTCTCATAGACCACAATGATTTTATATAGGCATAAGAATTAATGATACAGGATCCCCCCCAAATATCTCCAGTTCTAAGGAAAATATTCTAACTGGAATATATAATCCCTAAATGAAGAAAATAATTTCACCTCGAAGACCATATTATGGCTCTAAGGGGATCTCTAAACACACTACTATGTTAAGAAAAATCTTTTCAGATCCACCATATCCATTTCTTATCCCTAGTATGGACCTTCATTTTACTTATTATTGGGAAGGCGATGAAAATAATTTTGTGATGGTTTCATGCCCTAAATATCACAGAAAATAGAAGCGGTCAATCATAGGGGTCCTCAGTGACAAGACCCCTATCACAATTCAATGTCGATCTAAATGATGCTCTTAGGCCTCAAATCCAATGAAGCATCTCCCAATAAGGTATAATGTCTCAAACTATGGTTTAGTTATTTAATTCTTAGATAAACATGATGTAATAAAAAATCCCTAGCTATCATAACGAACATCCTATTTTGGAACTCCCATGGGCTTGAAAACGAACACAAAATTCATATTCTTCTACACATGAGTGCTAAAAGTTTCCCTAAATATGGTTTTTTTCTAAAACCATTCTGTATAGTGAAGAAATTCATTATGTGGAAACAGAAAGTAGTGAT
The DNA here is from genome assembly GCA_963277665.1 of Viscum album. Lineage (NCBI taxonomy): Eukaryota > Viridiplantae > Streptophyta > Magnoliopsida > Santalales > Viscaceae > Viscum > Viscum album. The sequence goes on from OY728121.1 coordinate 1,127,838,768, forward strand.
CAAGGATGTCTTCTAGAGTCTCATTAAGTCCACTCTAGGGGTTTGTTCCTTATTTTTAAGGAAGATTCATGTTTCATAATTAAAAAATATTATTAAAATCACATTGGTACTACTACCAATTTGTTTCATGCACCTATATGGGAATTAGTTTGCTTCAATGGTTGTCCTCCCCATTAATATAAACAATATTCTATAGAGAGAGTCTAAATTATACATGGGGGATACATTGGGCCCTTTATGTTGGGTGGGACTTTTATTTAATCATGTATAAATTTGAGAAAAATGGGGTGCTAATAGGAATTATTTGGTAATGTAAGATTTCATGAAGGTTGTCCAAAACATGAAGCTGATAGGTTGAGGAAAATGAGGTCATTTCTTTTCAGGTATTCAATGGAATTATTATATCACTCATACTGAAGAGTGTGTGTACATGTACCTGGAAATAACTGATTAGTTAATATTTACAACACCATCAAGGTTTTCTCATATCAAATCCTCAATTTAGTATCTTTATTATTTTTATTATACATCCATAAAAATATCATAAAAAACATATTATCATATAATAATAAAACATATAAATAATACATTAATATTTTTACCTTATATTTAATATATTTTTTCAAATCAGAGTAAAAAACATTTCATTCAATTTTAAAGTAAATAAAGACCAAAAGGAAAATTTTGTTGATTTTAATAATTTTTTAATTTAAATATTTGGTAATTAGGGACTATGTTTCTCATCATTTGGTTATTTGGTAATTTTAAAAACATAATAAGTGTTTTTATAGGATTTGATTAAATCATTTTTTATCATAATAAATTTATGAATTCTTTTGAACTTATTTTTTATGATATTATCCAACTTTCTATACATTTCTTTTGTTATAGTTTCTCTTTTTTCAAGTGAGCTAATACTCATGATGTTCATTATTCAGTGGGATTTGGTGGACTTGATAAGGTGTTGGATGATTTTTTTCCAACTTATGGGTTATTGAATGATCATCACACGACCACGTCCACTAGAAGATAGCTTAAAAACATGAAGATATATAACTAAGAATCAAGGTGTTAATAAACTATAAAAATAGTGTACCTAGATATCACAAATTATAGTAGATTTATTCTTTGTTTGTGAAGGGAAATCCATAATGAATATCACATTGATGTAAATAAAATAAACCTTCCTTTAAGGGGGGTATATATCATAAAAAACTATGATCACATTGTAAGGATTATAAAATGATGAAAGGGTGCTAGATCGTTCATCTTAGTAGATAAACCTCAATTTGGGAGGAAGAGAGGAATGTGAGGAATGGTCACCATTTCTTAATCTTACAGGGAATAATTACATACCTTTATATATCCATCCATGATGTGTTTTATTAAATTAATTTTTTTCCAATTTAATGTATACATATAAATTTATACCCATCATTCATCGATTCCTATTCAATGAGAAATCAATCCGAGTAATACATTCATAAATGGTTGTAATTTCTAATAAAACCTATAAAGAGAGATAAATATATATCAAATATACGTATATTTTATCAAATTTATTTAATACATGAATTGAAATAAACACATAAAATACATTTAATTTAATATACACTATATATATAATAAAATTACACATATATATATTTATACTATCACATTTTTAACAAAATCTCACTTTCAATAAAATCTAAAATGGAATTTATGCATAACTTCACTACTCTTTTTGAATCCATCCAAATACTTTTGGATATAGTTTTTTCGTCAAACTCTATTTATTTTATGAAATAATTCTTTTTTTTCATTATCCAAGAGACCAGTTGTGTGACCATGTAGGCCTTAGAATCATTAAAAACAACTGTGAATTCTCTATTTCATAGATGTACGCAATGATCGGCCACTAAAAAAAATTAGTGATACTTAAGATATTAAGGGGACTTTTGTGATCTCCATCAATCATACTCATATCTTTATATGATCATTTCCACAACAATATGTGTCATATAGACCATATTATTATTATATTATCCATTTTTCCATGACATAGTGAAGATACTAGACCTAGAACATGCCAATCTAGTATTAGTGTCTCATAATATTATTCATTATATGGAAAGGACTAACCGCATAGATGAGTATATCACATGTTATTCATCAATCTGATAAGTGCATCACATGTTAATTATCTGAGTAGTTGAACATGTCATATGTGAAACAATAATACATAGCCATGAATTACCTAAATCTATTTCCATCAAGGTCTAGATGACATTAGCTGTCATAATTGTGGATAAAAACTGTCTTGGTTGCACTTTGACCAACCATACGATCAACAACATTCCCAACCGCCCCCTTATAATCTATTTTCATATGGTGACTTGTTAAAGAAGGGTATAAATGTGTAAAGGTTCTCATGCGAGGTATATCATCAACATCATGTAAGAAATAATGATGATAATTATACACCCTGAAGTATATCAATGTCTATATGAAATTCCATGAGATATAATTTATCGGACCGGCCTTTGTAATAATTCTCTACTCATTACCTTAAAAATATATTCTCCAATATCTCATATACACACTTTTGTAACAAATATAAGAATCTATTCAATATTATTAGCCTATTAAACTTCCTGATGATCATTGATTGGGGAAACACATTTTTTTTACATTGAGGGCATATTTATCATTTGACTGAGCATTTAAAATAAATTTCAGTACTCATGGATGGATGAACAATTGAAATTTCCTTTATTATAATAAATCTAAATCTATTAAAACCCATATATAATGTATTTAACACCTAGAGATTCTATGTGAATCTCATGTTGTTATATCAGCAAAGGATTTTCAACATTACATCCAAAAGTAATTCATGTCACATCCCTATGCAACCATCTAACGAAATAATTCCACTAACAACCATGTGGGGGAAATTTATTAAGAAATCTAGTTTGAATAATTTTTATAAAAAATAATCATATCCATTAAGTTCAACTCATTGAACTTATATTCAAACTCCTTAACTTTATAACATCAAAATTTATAATGTTATATTCTTTTTTCCATAATGTCCTCTTTCTAAATAAATAATCTTCTTCTTAGTAAACCATTACATCAATCCCCCTTTTTTGTAATATTTTATATACAATGTTACTATTTAAATTATCATTTTACCGGAACATGCTAAACTATTTTAGGATAACTTGATATAAACTTTTTTTTATATAATATAACACTTTACATTTCTTTTTACTATTATACCCTAAATAATTTATAATATAATGTATAATAATTTGATTATGTACAGGTATAATTCATTATATAATAGTGATATTCATATGGTAGGGTAAGTAAATTTAACTATTTACATTATAAGTTACCATTATATCCTTATATAATTTATGATATTAATTGAATTTCATTTTATGATAGTAATTAATGAAACTATTTATATTTTTCATTTTTGTCATGGCCTGAATCATCTTTTAGGATATCAATTGAAATTATAATTATTACAATAATTAAATATGAATCTTTATAATTATTTATCATCATATTTAATAATATTTTTTTTTCAAATTTAGTGAATAATTATTATAATATTATATGGGTATAATCATTTAGTTAATAGTAATAATCATGTTCTCATAGGAACTTATTATGACATTTTATATTTCTTTTTATTGTAAAATACTCTAACTCATTAGAATAAAAATTGAATAATCACATAATCTAAATGTGGTACAATAATTTTTCTATTTAATTTTAACATTTATAGGTTCTAACATACTCCCACTAGCCAATTAGATAGTATAATATTTTAAGAATATCTTTCTACTATAACAGAAAATGTATTGTTTTTAGGAAATAACATTTATTCCCCATTATAAGAAAATAACACAAATAAATTATGGTTTTGATGTCATATATGTATGTAATTGTAAGTGTTTGAAAAATTTACTTTTCAAAAGAATATTTTATGACAATATATCACCAATGGGTAGTGGGAACACATTCCCACATGTTTTAACAAATAATTTAAAAAACACTTTTATCATGGATAATTTTTTTATACAAATATTATTATAAAAATTTCTTATAGAAATTGATTAATTAAAAACCATGTGTATTCAATTAATAATATTAGACTTGTTCCTATGAAATCTCCATTATCGAACATATTCTCTTATCACGTGAGAGAAATGTGACGAGGACAAATTTTTTTAATTATATTCATTTTCTCCTAATAAAATCCATTACATTAACATCCTAGTTATAGTCATTATTTACCTAATCTCTTTAACGAAAACAAAAATATCTTTTAATTCTTATTTTTAATTCTGAACTCATGTATATTTACAAGACATTATATAGTACTAATTTTTTATCACATACCCTTCATAATCAAACAATTTATTTTTATAACCCCTATAATTGATATGGTAATTCCATGGATGTCCCAACCACCATTAGGTATCTCTGGGATAATCCAATTGTTATTAACTATTAAAATTCCTTCCTGAAAACCCTATGTTTCAATGAACATGATAATCCTTTTAATGAAACATTTTTGAATATTTTCAGAAAAAAATTCTTCTTCTGGTTTAAATTTTTTCCCAATTATAATTTCATCATAGTTCCAGAATCAAAAAATATTATTCCTAGTTGATATACTATCATCCCTTAAAGAGTTTCTGGTAAACATCTCTTGAATTTATCCATATTTCTAGAATATTTCCATTGATTACAATAGGATAAATTCCCTTACCAGAGCATGGATTATTATAATTATTTAGTATTTCCAATTATACATGATCTTATTGAATATAATATACATAATAAATCATATTTAATATAGGAGAATAGAATTCATTAGGTCAATTATTCATTAAATTCCATTGAAACCTTAAAGTAATCTTTCAATTATCCCATAACCAACTAGATTCACTTATTTAATAACTTCAACACATTGTTACACAAGAAGGATCTACTATAACACATATAATATATCTTTTACTCTATAAAATTTCATTAACAACCATTATTAATAAGTACTTACATTAAGATCAATATTTAGGATTGATATATTACTTATTTTTATTATGTTGATTCATTTATATATAATAAATCATGTAGTTAGAGGTTAGTAATGAATTATATACTTTCATTAATTACATTTAATGAAGGTTCAATGAAAATAATAATGATGACCCCATACATCATATCCATTTAGTGATCCAAGATATATATATTTCTCTATAACAAATAGCAATTATCACAGAAGGAATTCATGATTATTTTGGTAATGAAACATTCCAATCATAGTAGTTGTGATTTATGGGTAGTTGAGTGGATAAATCATTATCTAAATCCATCATTACGAGTGCACTAAACTCTATTCCAATGGTATCCTAACTATTTGGGTTTCCTAGATAGTGTAACCCAAATCCAATAAATAGAATAAGAAATCTAAGTACAGTCAAGCAATACCCATGTTGAGCATGAAAATACTTAGAATGAAAAACCGTTGTTACTTATAGCTCACTCACCATACAAAAGATAAACTAGGAGAACTCATGCTGAGATTGACAATACTCGCTTGAATGATTTTGGTGTTGACAAGTGTCTCTTTGGATTTAATCTTGGACATAGTGTTTTAGGGGTATTCCTTTTAAGGCCTCACTAATTAAATATAAATCATATGCATATTATATTAATAATGTTTAAATCATATGTAATAATTATATTCACATGTTTTATTCATGATCTTTGTATGCATTCTTCATGTTATTTAGTTTTAGTATCCTTATACCAACCAAAAAATTAATGTGTTCACACCACATTTGTGTACGACTCTTTAAACAACCCAATATTCTGTGTTATTCACCCGAAAATTGATGTTAATTATATTTATACATATCTAAATGAATCATATTAAAATCTTATATGGACACTTTATGTAAATGAATATAGTTATATGTCAATTTTAAACTCCACATGAGTAAACCCAGGAGCGATAGATAGCCAACCCCATTCACATTCTTATCTATGGAAGCCCCCCTGAAAGTAGGTGGTCCGACCCCAGGTCTCTCTACTAGGGGATACATTAATCAGGAGATAATTCAATTCATGAAAACTCTAATACCTAATATGCACAAACTATAAAAAAATACTCTCAAGATAAAAACTAAAATTACAAACCATGGTGAGGGTTGATAAAAACAACATTTTATTATATCAAACCTAGAATGATATGAAAGTCCCTATTATAGATGAAATTTATCACATATATTTTGGGATAAAATTATGTATAATATAACCATTTAATAACTATGAATAATACAGAGAATAATAATTAAATAAATGAAAAATTCGAATATTTTAACATGAAAAAAACATTCATGAACAATTTCATATGTAAGACATAATTATAATCCCTTTTATATTTTATAATCTAACATTATAATCATTCCATAAAGTATGAATATAAAATCTTTATATTATTTAAAATATAAAAAATTTCAAATTTAATATTAATATGGAATTTTATTTTAAATATATGTTATTATATGAATATGGACTATTTCAAAATTCATGTTTTATTATGTAATCCATTTACATAACTTAAATACCACATACTTTATTATTATTTAAACCGTTATCATATCAATTTTTTAAACATTTTATGAAGTGGGTTAAATAACATCCAAATAAATCACCATTAATTAGAACAATTTCAAATGGATTATTAATGTAGTTAACATGAATATTAAGGAAACTTATCAAATAAAAAATTATTTATTTTCCAAAAATTTGAGACATTTAGGGACTATTCATAAATATTTTATAATTATATTCATTTTACAAACTCCCAATAATATATATATATATATATATATTATATTCTTATCTATATGAACCCATTAACATTTTATACTAAATTGAATTATTATGTTAATTTAGGAATTATTTACATTTTAAAATCCAATACCCATTATATAAATATTTTTATATAATTTGTATATCGTATATGTTGAAATTTATAAACTCTTTATAAATATCCATATATGATTCCTAAATAAAACATTTTTTTCCAAATCCTATATCATCAAATTTATTATTTTAAAATTATTTTTACAAATTAGTTATCAATTAACCAAAAACATTGTATAGTTAATTGATTTATAAAAAACTACTATAAATTTTTATACATATTTAAAAAAAATTAGTATATAAAATTATTTATATATAATATAATTTAATTAAAATTTTAATTCTCTTAATTCAGGAAAATATTTTATTTTTTTCATAAATATGAGTAATATATATATATATGTTTCATATTTTGTTTCAATGATTTAAAAACTCATTTTACTATTAAAAAATATTTTTCATAAATCAATAAATGTGTTGATTCATTAAAGAACCCTATGGTAAAATAAAACTTTTTGTTTTTTGTAATATCATCATATGACCACATGAAGTGGAATAAAACTCATACATAGGAATATATATCTTTGAGAATCAATGTGTAAATAAACTATATATACTGTGTACCTGGAAATCATCAATGAAAAAAATCATCTTATTTCTCAGTGAAGGAGAATGCTTGATGAATATGACTTAGTAGGGAACATAATCACCCTAATTCCATATGGGTTGGAGGACACTAGCCTATGGATCCATGATCATATCGTGAGGATTCATCAATGTTGAAGTTCTGCTAGCTTATTCCTCTCAAGAAGATGAATAATAGATTTGGATAAAGAGAAAAATAAGTTTCTTCCTCATTATTTCTTATTCTCAACTAGAGGGATAACATCCATTTAAATAACCACACATGATGATTTTATTGAATGAAAATGTTTTTTTGGCCATATTAATTTTTCCATATAAATTTATTCCCATTTTTAGTTGAATCCTATTAAATGAGCAGTCAATCTAATTAATCTTCTCCTACGTTTTTGTAACTGATAATAAAACTGTTATGGAGAAATAAATATATATCAAATAGATATATTTTTATTATCACTTGTTTTTAGTACATTAATTATATCACAAAAATGAAATAAATGAAATAAAATAAAATAAAATATATATATATATATAATATTAGATACTATATGAATACATATTTTTTAACTGAATTCATACGACTAACATTATTAGTTCTTTTCTATTGAAGAATCTTTTCCGATTTGGTAAAAAATAAAGTTATTTTTAATTACTTATTAGAAGAAATTATCTTTTCATTTTAAAAGGGAAAAATTAATTTATTCAAATTTATAATTTTCATAAGATTTAGTAATATTTTTGTATATTCAATTTCACAAAAAAAAATATTCTTCTTTCATCCAACAACCCATTATACAAATACGAGTCCCAAATATACTATAATCAAATGAAATTATTAGATTTATCATATAACTTTTTTCAATTCATCAATGATAAGCTATATATATAACACTTCTAGTCAACAAAATCAATCTAATGGATTCTAATATATATTACATACAAAAGAGAAAATATTGTAGGATGAATAAAATACCTTGTATACCAATTTTTAAAATTATATTATATCATATTTCCATTATTAAGATTTATAATGAAAATATAAAATGACCAAATAATGGTATAATAACATTAATGTACCACATAAACAAATCACTTTTATAAAATGAAATATAATTTTAATAATATTAAAAATTACTAAGATTTTGAAATAATTAATTTTCAATACCAAATAATTAAAATTTAGAAATGATTTTGAACTTAATAGAACTTGAAGAATTTGAATTTGTTATTATATAAAATTACCATAGTCATATGTCATTTAAAATTAACAATAAATATATTATGAAATTTTCATGAAACTTTTAAATTATTTATAAACATTTCATTACAATTGAATATGGAATAGTACATATAAAAACTAAATAATTTTAATTGAGTTAATTTACAGAATTATGAATATTATGTTATAGTAATATCATAAAAAAGTCCTTAAAAAATAATTTCCACAATTAATAAAATTTAGGTGATTAAATGATATCATTTTTCAAATTTAGTGTTGTTTATAATAATTCATGATAAAATTAAACAAAATCCAACATTTTTTATATTTAAGGCACTTATGTAAAATTAATTTATTTGTATGGTGAATTATAATCATCTTTTAGTAATCAAATACCTCTTATAACATTTCCATATGGACAACATAAGAATAATCTTTTCATATATTATTGACCAACCCAATGAATATGTTCAAATAAAAGGATTTCTCTTTAGTCATAAACATTTGAAAACAAAATTTTAAATGTGATATTTTAAAAAAAATGATTTAAGGTATATTTTTTAATAATTTGAAAATTTATAATTATATTAATTTTTTATTTAGATAGTAGTACAATTATTTTTATATTAATTTATATGTAAATTTTAATTTTATATTTAGTAAAAAAATTATATTTCATAAGTGAAATTAAATTAATGTTTTAGTTAGTTAAGGTCATTTTTGAGAGTTTTTGTCCTTAATTAATTTCAATGAAATGATACATTTTTATTAGAATTGATTTTTTTTTTATGTGCAAAATAATGGTTTCAGAATATTAAATTTTAACAGACATTTTCTAAAATGTGATGTTTAATATTTTTTTGGGAAGGCAGTGGTTGGATTATTGTTAATATGATTCCAGGTAATTGTGTAGCTCACAATCATTAGTGAAGAAGATGTGATTTTAATTTAAATTTTGGGCCTATTTTCCTCCCACTGATAAACATTTATTTTATTGTGTCCATCAATTCATCTAGCTATAAATGTTTGAAGGACACAGTTGGTAATATAAAAATTCATCAACTCATTCACTAGACCAATCCATTTACTGTATTGTATGTATGGAATCCTGGTGAAAATGAGAGAAAAGGTGATGGAAAGTATGTACTATGAGGAACGGTTTTGGGTATAGGATCTGGTCTTTGGAAACTTTGCCATCACCCATTCACAGATCCGCTAGATCTAGAGTGAAAAATAGAGATCACTAAAGACCAGGCCCATCTGCCCATCCTATTATCTGTACCAACTCTCCATCATCCTTCAACCACCTATTACCTCTAAAAACCAAAGGGAATTCAATCCATAAGAGGGCTGATGTGGAATTCTATTGATGGTCACGTACTAGGAGTAGCACCATTAGACTTGTCGTATAGCCACCCATCTTCCAGTCAGTCTGATTAATGTATGCTTAACAAGGTTATGAAGGGAAAATGGGTATTTTATAAAATCCATAATGGAATATTAGAAATTTTGATTTTATTTTCCTTTGGATAACCAAAAAATAAAATTATGTAGGAACCTATGAACAAAATATATTAATTGGTTTCAGGAAGATGGAATACATTAACTATTAGAAGTGTATTCTTTTATCAAATAGTTGTTAACATTTTTAAATCAAATATCTATTTATATATTTATATATTTTAATCATAATATAATTATTTATGAAATAAAATATATATATATATATGAACAAAACCCCATCCCACCAAAAAAACTCATGAACTTCCCAATTCAACCCCACATCCCCAACTACGGGTAAAAGACCATGGGTCTCAATGTGCGTTCTTGAAGACTCATTGGGTAAAATTGCTTCATGACAATGCACTTTTGTGTAGCTGATAGATTTAAATGTTATAGAATATTATTACAAAACTCATGACCAACATGTGACAATAAAACCCTCGGAATTAAAGAATTTAATTGAGTTGTATATATATTCTAACGTAACAAATAACTATATCTAATAAATAATACATTTTTATATATTTACCTCTATTTTTATTAAATGATTTTAAATATCAATATATATATATATTATCATTTTCTATTTGATAATTTCTTTTAAAAATGCATAATATTATTTTTCGAAATATTATATTTATATTTTTATTCCAATATTATTGCATATATTCTCTCTGTAATAGTAAGAATTTTTTTCATTTAATTTATGATATATATAATTGTGTGTAAATATTATTTCTAATATACTTTGAAAAAAAATAACTAGAATAATTATATCTATCAATGCATCCAATAATATATTGTACATTGATTTAGTTTATAGTATATCAAATATATATATTAAATGCAAGAAAATGTAATTATTAATATTTTACAATATAAATATATATATATTTCAGAAACTATTGTTTCTTAAATAAAAATATTATTATTTTATAAAAAAGTAATCAAAGTATTATTAATTGTAAATTGTGTAAAATTAAATTTAAAAACAAATTTTAAACTTAAATAAAAAATAAAATATTGTAAACACAAGTTAGTTTCAATATAAAAAAATTTGGTATGTATATATATATATTTAATATATTAAACTTTCAAAAATTAAATAATTAAATATTTTACCCAATATCTCAAAATAATTATTATTTGTAGTTAATATAAATTAAAAAATATTTTTAACTCTATTTTTTGATTAACTAAAAAAATATTATTTATATATACGTATAAAAAAATATTTTAAATTTAAACAAATTAAAATATGATAAATAATATAACACATACACACATATATATTTATATATTATATTCAAACAAAGTTAATAATAATTTTATAAATAATTATTAATAATATAATTTATGGAATATATTTAGGTAGAACTACTTTATTTATATATGTATCTATTATTATATTTCAATTAATTTTATATTATTTATACAATATAATATATTACCTACATATAACAATATTCTCAAATCTAGTTATTCACAAATTAAATTACAAATATATACGTTATTAAATATAATTATATTTCCAGAATATAAATTATATAATATTATAAATAAAATTTAAATTATGAAAACACCATATTTAAATTTTATAAATCACTCAATATAAATTTATACATATAAAGTGAAATAATTAATACATAAATAAAATTATGCAATTAATTCTAATTCACTCATTCTTGGAACCATACCATATTATCAAATAAATAAAATATAAAATAATTTTATTTATTGTTAAAATAAATCATAAAATAGAAATTTTATGTTATTGAAAGTGTAAAATTTAAATTTTATGAGAAATATTTGGTAAATATTCACTTCAAATTATCTATTTTGAATAATTGAAATGGTGGGTGTTGGGAGATGGTGGGAGGCCTCAATTTATAAATTTTTGTGGTGGTATTACTGAACTAATTTAATGCCCCTTGTTTATTCATTACAAATAAAGCATGTATGGGGCTCACACCTCATGGTGATCGAGGGATTCCTAAACGGTGTTCACTTCTTCCTTGAATAATTTTTCAAAATACATAAAACCTTATCCAAAAATTTTATGAAAATAATACAAATTATAAACAAATATCTAGATGTTCAGATTCATATAATCATAACAAGATTAGGAAGATGAAAATAGAGAACTGGTCAATGATGAATAGAAAAATGGTAAAGGATAATATTCAGTTGGAAGTCATTTTCATTTAGAGAACAAAGATGAAAAAAACATTACGGAGGCATGTATGCCCATAATTTATGAACGGGTTCCTGGAAGTAGTAATACATTCACTCTTAGAAATATATTCTTTTAAAAATTAATTATTAGTGTTTTTATAAGGGTAAAAATAGATTTTTTGTGTATATATACGTATATATATTTCAATAAAAACTCCAACCCACTATTACAAGCCACGTACATCCTAATTTAACCATCCATCCTTGAGTACAACTACCAAACCTCGGGTCAGATTATTCTGTCATGTAGGTTCACTCGATAATACATTATCATGACCAAACAACCAATAAGAGTTTTTAATTTACAAATTATGGAATATAATTACAAACCTCATGACCAAATAGAAATAATAGAAGGCCCAAAATTAATGATTCCAAGTCAATGAACTACCATTTGGGAACCGAAAAAGTGATTTTCAAAAACATTATATAATTGTATCTATATAATTATGTATAAAAATGAATATATTTATCTATAAGTACATAAATAATAATATTTGTACCAATGTATATTTATTTAAATGTATTAGTACGAAAATGCATGTTGGTGTGAGAAATGACAGTTTTACACCTCTCTTTGCAAGATGCATTCAAGACCTGAGGTTTGATACCCATTCTCTAGTTGGAAATGGATTATTTTATAGAGATCATACATTGAATAGGGGTATATATTTATGTTCAAAAAATATATTTTTATAAAAATATGCAAAAACATGTGAATATGCACTAGCACAGACACAGACACATATATGTGAAGTCCTACACAGATGATAATAAATCATGATTAAGAGTCCAGACAATTGTTTTGAATGATTTAATACAAATCATAGGGGAAGAGTTCAAATCCACCATCGCTCATAAAAAAATATCAGTAGTGTGGGATGAGGTTAAGATGACACATTATAGTTTCAAGGAATTCCAAGGTAGGCTATAAATATTGTTGGTGGAGTCAATATGGATGATTAATTTAACATTTTACCTCGTACCAGTTATCAATTCCAAGATAGGAGACATAAAAGGACCTTAGACTCTCCTCCCTATATGCGAGAGGTTTTTGACTATCAATGAGACCATAATCCATAAAATAGGGGAAAATACTCCCACATCATGCGGTTACACAATTGTGTAAAAATAACTAAAACATATTCAAAATATAAACATAGTACAAAAAAATAAACAAACAGATTTACAAATAAAACATCCCATAAAGAAGCATACATTCTTACGTGCACTTATCTAATTTTGAGCCGGTCTAAAAAAAATAAAACAAAAATTGAGACATTCACATTGGAATCACTACAAACCCTAATCCTCACACTCCCTATCTCCACATACATGCGATTTGTGGTAATTCAATCCATGGAATGTTTTGTTCTAAAACTAAAAGAAGACATAACATATAAATGTGAACCGAGATTCACCTAGTATATGACATCATTAACATGTGTGGTCCATGATTAAAATCAACATGGAACCTAAGAACCATATATGTCACTTTATTACTAGAAAAACCCAACTCTCTGTGCATCATGTATATTTTTTCTAACTAGTACACTATGAAACCCAATCATACATACCTCAATAACATTCCCTAATCCACCACATCATCTCATATATCTACTGCAATGACTATCATCCTATACTGAAAGACTCATGGTAGGGTGGCAGCCTGAGACTCATACCACTACCCACTGAAACTTGGAATAGTGAAACAGTAATATCTCAAACCACTTCATAATTAGTTTAGGCTAGTTTAATCGGTCCTATCACATCTCCTCCCAACCCAACACATAGGGAGGTGCTTGACCCAAGCTATTTCAAACCCAGTTAAATTTTTTAAACATTATGTAACCCGAATGGGTGTTGACATGGCATGAAGTATTCTCGATCCCCATGTGTTGGTGACAAGTGCGCATCCTTTTAGAACAACCATTGGGAATGATTTATCTGCAATGAACCTCTAGAAAGTTGATGAATACAGGGAATATGATTGTATTCTAAAAAGCATGAAAACATTAGATATGTGTAATCATCAGAAAAAATGTGTGAAAATACTTCAAAAAACCAAATAAGAAATAATTGACAAAACCAAACACAATGTGACAGGATTTCACCTCCAAACTATAATAACATTCAAAATAGAAAAGTCACCACATTTACATCAACCGCATTATATGTAACATGATCTAAATACAGCCAATGGTGTGTGAAGGGTTTGACCAAAAGATCCCATTATGGTTCCACTATGTATTTCATAAGGATACATTATAAAATAATCCAATAATGTTCAAATAAATAAAACATGGCATGGAATACATTTTTACATAAAGCATGAAATAACCAAAAAATTCATTAAAAAAAGAAATGAAAAAAATAGTTTTTGAAAGAATAGAAACACATAGAATAACAAATCATACCAAGGATATCCAATTTATAAAACTATCACATATATCCAATAAATATCAGGTCAATATGGATCTATATTACCTCACAATTCTAGTAGGCCATATGGTGTTCAAATTCCCAGGAAAAATAAGTATAGTGGTAACACGACCCTACTAAGAATAGCTCCTCATTTCAACTTATGTGACCTAGTAAACACATTACCAAAGATGCAAATGTGAAGGGGAAATGATTTCAACCCTGAGGATGGTTCCCTACTTCATCATTGACCAATTTTGTGTTTATAAACACATTTACATTCAAGGGAATTTTAACTTTGAAAAAAATGATTGTTTATGTTTTTTTGTTTTTAACAATGTTAATTTATTGAAAACTAATTTTTTATCAATAATTTCATTTTAAAATAGGATAATGATATTAAAATAATTTTTTATAATGTTTTTATGGTAGTAAATTTTTGAAATTTAGTAGGCTAGGAGGTTTAGGAACATTACAAATCATGTCAGATGGTTCATTTTTTATCTTAATGTTATCAAAATCATTACAATGTTGTGTTTCAAGATTACAATAAAATAAGGGAAGTTAAAGTTTTACAGTCACAGTGTATTGGACATAGCGACACTAGAGAGATATGTTAGATGATGAAAATATATTAAATTTTCATATCAGATAATCAGTCATATAGATTGTATGATTATGATTTTATTAAAAACATAGAGTTTGTATATGTATTTTTTTGAATAGAAAGATATTTTGTGTCCCTATCTATGTCAATTGAATAGATAATAATAGAGGCATCCGATGCTGATGATTATTCTTAGTAACATTATATAAATAATCAGACAGAATATTGTGATTGATCATATAAAATGGGATGTTTTGATCAAATTCATTAGATGAATATCATTAGAATATGAATTTCTCAAAAGGTAAAAGTGTCATGTATTCTATGATCATGTGGTAATGAAAAATATGAATGATATAGATGATTCATCAAATGATCCATTTATTCCAGTTAATCATTCAAGCTATTATATCCAATTCATCAGATGAGCTATTAATGTTAATACATTTGATGATATTTTTAACCAAATAATTAGACAAAGAATTTATAAGCATCATAGAAGTTATTTTTGTTGAGTTTTGGAAAATTTTAAAAAATTCAAAAAAATGTAGTGACAGAAGAAATAGTATATGAATTCATTGGGAAAGGAAAATCAGTGGATAATATTTGTAATTGGAAACAACTCTATATAAAAATAAAGAGTAATATATATTGATATTTCTACCAGACAGAGATATAGTAGGAAACTGATGTCTTTATAATTTTTAATAATGTAGTAAATAATTTTTGGCTATCTTGGAGTAACCGACTAAGAAAAAAATATCATTTTTTTGTGAGTTTATTATCTTCATTGGGAAATAGAATTTTATAAAGAAACGAACATTTCTATGTTGCCATGTTTTAATTCTTTGGTTAAAGAAAGCCTAACCAATTTTTTTTTCAAATTATGATATGAGAAGAAAGGAGTATTCAATGGAATATTTTTGGTCTAGTGGAGTGTTAATCAATTTTCTTAAGAGGAAAATACAGGTGATGATTTTTCGAGAAATTCATTACCTTAAAGACTTTGAATGAATCTTTATGAATTTCTAAATTTTTATAATGATATTATTTGTTAATCAAGATCTTTTATATCTTGTTTAAAGAACATAAATTTGACAAGAGTTTAGAATATTTAAGAAGATTATAGTTTAATCTTGAAAACATGATTATGGTCACGAATATTTTTAAATAAATTCAAATAAACTAGAATTTATGAGGTTTTAAATTTGAGTGATTAGGAAAAATAAATTGGTTTCCCACCTATAAAATTATTGGTGCACCTAGAAATACATGTTTAAATTAAATATATACTTTTCACTATTCATAGAGACAAATGGCTGAAATTCCAACTTTTTTATCATTGATGAATTTTCCCAACTAAAGATATTTTCATGTTGAGGAATGTTTTTTGGATACAGAGTCCAAATCAGATGACAATACGGAGGAATGTTCAAACTAGAAAAATAGATATAATTTGATTGACTAGATCAGTCATAGTTTTTTAAAATATGTTTTAGAAGAATGATAATGTTAAATATAATGATAAAAATATTTTGGAATAGTAACATTTTTAGAAAAGGTTCACTGGACTAGGGATAATTGATTTATTTCATCAAATTGAGGCCCTTATATGTATGAACATTAGACAGAGTTTCTGAACATAACATGTGAGGGGAAAAATCTACAAATTATACAATTTTTTACAGCATGTATTCTCTAAGAAATTTTTCTAAACTTATCAGATATTATATAATCTTTTCTATTAGGATATAAAGTGTTTCTATAGTACATAATAAAATAGTTATTCAATTATTTATAAAATTAAATTTCCATTAACCCATTGGAGTGCCTACGACTAGGATGTGGGTTCTCACACTCATGTCGAAACCTGTAAATATTCTAATAAAATTTTAATTATCTATTTAAAAATAAATTTTAATTTACCTAATGTTGATATGGAAGAAAATATATGATGTTTTAGCGATTTTATTTATTAATGTTGAAATTTGAAAAAATAAAATAATTGGTTCAGCCCCCCTTCTCTGTGATTGAATAGTCCATATGGACATCAAGTGGTATCATAGGGAGGTTCCCTTATTAAATCCTCATCATGAATAATATTTATTATTTTATTATTATAATTATTCATATTTTTATGGAATAAAATATTATGGATGGAAAAAATAATTATTCACTACCACTTGTTAGTTGGCTAAGATGATTTTGATTCTACTAAAATTGGGATTCCACAAAATATGAAAGTTTCCTCTATGAATATTGTAGACAAGAGATACATTAATGTATATGGAAAATATAGATATTATATTTTTATTTATCTATAGAAGAAAATTTATATTGAATTTATGGGTCTCAAAATAGTAAATATTATGTGGGACATGATTTAAATTATTTTCAAATGAAATAATAAAGTGAAATACATGAAGCTAAAATTCATCCATATATGTTTGAAGACATAAAAATGAAATATGAATAAAATATTGATGTGTATCTCACCCATGTAATTGATTTTTTTTGAAAAAATAGATGTTTTAGAGATGTCTTATAAGATTCTACAATTACTAAGAAACACATGAGAAACATTATAGATCAGTTTGATTTCGAAACATCCGCATTAGAAGATAAATAATATCTATCTCACGATTAATTGAATAACATTATTATTTCGTATAAAATGATAAAAGATCTATCATTAAAAAGGAATATCAATTTTGAATAGGATTTTAATGAAATGGGAAATAAAAATTCATGATTCTAAAGATGATGAACAATGAGATTTTTGAGATAATTAGTATGACTAGTTGAAAGGAATAATTACATATCTTATCTCTAATAACAAGTGAAATTGTAGAATAATTTTTGGAGGAAAAATTCTTCTAAAATATTTGCAGTTTGGTGGAATCATTTATTTTGTTTTGAATTGGACCAAAAAGGGTGATTTTTTTGTTTATCATCAAGAAAAATATTTTTTGATGATGTTTGATTAAAAAGACAAGATAGAAATTATGTACACTGGGGGAAAGAATATGCACCCTTAAAATAGAAGAATTATAATGAGTAAAATATTATAATATGACTTTGGTGAGACTGCTTCACCAGAAGTTGAAAGTTTCGAAAGAATGAGAACAATATTTTAGAATCTTGAGTCAAAGGAATATTTTTCAAATTATGAAGAATAATTAGGTGAATAATCTTATAGAGATTATTAACTCTTATCATAACTTCTGGACTGTATTGAGAAAAAAACTCCTAATAAATTAATTTTATTAATGAAGAAAGACAATGGAAAAGTGTTTGAAGAACGAAAAGACATTACTATGTAGAATGAATAATTCATCTCAGATATATTATCATTAAAACCCAAAATTATTGAATATGGAAAGATGGTTGAAGTCCATAGTAAGTAGTTTTTATCTATGTAATATGAAGTTAATAATACTCAATCAACACTACTTGAGCATGAAAGTACCTTATGAACGCTAAATTAGAATTTCATCAAGTCTATATAAGTAAAAGTTGAATCATCTAGAGATAAAAAAATTTAATTCCATGAATCCTGTGAACTCTCCACCTTATAAAAATAAATTTTATCCTTTTTATAACATATCAAGTGTTAAGATATGTTTTGGTAAATATTTCACTGATAAGGGATGTGAAAAATATATCACATCAATAGAAGTTGAAGATTACCCCCAAAGGAATGTTTTCACATTCCTAGAGGAATGTAATGATTAAAAATTTTATAAGCGTAGAAAATGTTATTATATGTAACGATCATACATCCATAAAAAACTAGGTTTTATTGATTTTTTTAGTTTTGTGGAGTTTATTGATAGATATAATACAATTATTCGAATTATTTTTCACTTATTAAATGAAGGTATAAACAATGGGGTAGAAATGGTGGAAGAATATTGAGTAAATTTAATAAAACATAGAATGTTGGAAAAGTGAAATATAAATATGTAATAAAAATTGATCATAATTTTTTTTGATTGTATAAAATAAGTACGTAGATGATTTAGTCAGGTTGGACCCTATGTGGATGAATGTATAATAACACATCCAGGGAAATTTTATTAATATATACATGAAAAAAGAAAACTAGAGGTAAACATTTTGAGGATAGAAAAATTATTGTTGAGAGAGCGTTAAAATAAAAAAGAATAAATCATGGATTCTAGATATTTTTTCTTCATCACAAATGAAGGGAGATTTAAAAATCATGAATGATGTTAAAAATTGAGATGGTGGGGCAATTAACTTAATGAATGACAGTTCCTTAAAAATCATTAGAATTGGAAGAGTTGAAATTGAAGCATAAAAGATAAAATATAATGAATTTATATTTATTAATGGGATCAAACAAACCATACATAGAGAGAGTCGACAATTTTATTATATAAAAGGAGTGGTATTATGAAAACAATTCATTTATCATTAGAAGAATGGAAGATGGTTATGTTTTAACTAGGGGAGAAAGAGAATGTTGGAATCTCCTTTAGTTAGAGGAATTTTACAACTCCTATTACATGAGTTCTAAAGCTTAAAACAAGTTGTGGCATTTCAATCAGGAGAAAATTAGTAAAAAACATATGACCAATCATTCAAATGATAATTCTTCTAGAAACATGCCTACAATGAAATTAATGGACAATGATTTTTATATAACATGTAAGAAATGAAATAAGGTCATTAAAATTCATTAGAAAGTATAAATTAATCATAGTCTACCATTTAAACATAATCACTCCAATTTATGTAGGCTTATTATACATCAATCCAATAATGGTGATTTTTAGTTTATCACATTTTTGTCTGATTTCACCATGATGACTAACAATATGTTTTTTAAGAATAATTAATAGTAAGTATAAGGTTTTATAGTTTTTATAAGGGATATTGAGAGAGAAATGAGTGTTTTCATAATGAAGTAGAGATCTGATAATGGAATGGAATACACATACAATGAATTTATTCATATATGAAGAACCATGGAATTAAATATCTATATAGTACTCCATGTACCCCACCACAAAATGGAGTTCAAGAAAGCAAAAATAGATTTTTAGAGGAATATGGATAAATCATGTCGGAAGAATATAAACTTTCTATGATTTTCTAGATATAATTTTTTAGCGCTACTGTACATGTGAAGACAGACATTGGTTAATGAAAAAATCAAAAAATAATTTCTATGAAATATGATATAATAAAATACCATCACTAAAATATTTCAATATTTGGAAGTCCCTATTTACTACAATATAAAATAAATATCTTGGGGGATTTTATGAAAATTTGGAGGAAGGAAATTTCATGGGATATTTACCCAATAGAATAAGGTACAAATGATGGAACTAATGTTTTCACAATTTAATGGATTCAAATGATGAGAATGTTATTGAAAATCTAGTTTTCATAAAAAAGATATTGAAAATATTGAATAATTAAAATTATTATCTTTAATAAATGTGTAAGTGATCCAAAATAGATTTATAAAAAGTCAGAAAGATCATTTGAGGAGGATAGTGTTTATATAAAGGAAACAATGAAAATTACATCATAACCGAAACATATTGAATCTAAAAATATTCTTGGTAACATGAATACTTCAATTTATACAAGAATAATGTTAAGATTATAATATCATGCATCACTCATTTTAGAAATTAAAGAATAATTAGTTTCTTGAGGTATAAAAACACAAATAATGGGTGAATAAAATTAATGTAGATTTGGATCATTGTGAGGGAAATAAATCATGAAAAAAAATTCCAAGACCAGTAGATAAAAATTTTATTATAAAAATATTGGTGTATATAATCATGTTTAAGGAACATGTAGACGTTTTGAGAAAAAGAGATATACTTATTTTTAATTTTTATGCACAGGTGAAAGGTGAGGATTTTGAAGAAACAACTAAACTCATTGAATGATTTGAATCTATTAGGTTGTTACTAGATGTGGCTACCCATTAATGTCAAAATTCATACTAGATTTATGTATTGTGAGATTATTTTAAATGTTTATATTGAGGAATATATGTACATTATGAAAGCATGTGGTATTATTCATGATGGTGAAAGAAGAACGTTTTTTAAATTACAAAAATACGTGTAAGCATTGAAACATGCCCCACATTGTTGGTATTCCAAATGTGATAATTTTATGATAATTTTGGAGTTTTTATAAATGATAGGTTGATGTAACTTGTATTTGTAAGAATTTAACTCCAGCACACATATTTAATTTGTATAAAGAAGATATAATTTTTGTCTAGAGATAATGAAAAAGTTTGTAGAGAATATTCCAAGGAAATGAAGAAGAATTTTGGGATTTCAATCATGGGAGAATTTTTTGTGAGATTGAATAGTAAGAAATAGAGTTCAATAACATTGAGGATATAAGAATTAGAATATGTTGTAGATACATAGGCTTTAACTCAGATTTAATGTATAAATGATCATTTGGATGATTTGAATGTTGATTTTTTACTCCAATGAAGATACGTTTTGATAATCAGAGTGAAATTGATCTTTAAAAAAAAAATACTTTCAAGCAGTCTAGATCATTGAGAATTGACATAATTTTTCAATTAATAATAGAAAAAGTTGTGGGATATCATGTTTTACTAAAATATATTTGAAAAAAAATATCTGATTGATTAAATTTTTTGAAAATATATTCCAGAAGACCAATTTTTATAATTAAGGATGAAACTGTATGTTTAAACATCACTAAATAAATCCTATACCCATTAAGTAAAGCCCACACCATGATTCAAATTAAGTTCCCAATGTGGGGATTTACAACTTTATCCAAAAAATGGGGACATTTATTAAATTAATTAATATAGAGATACAGTTTTCATAAAATGGGGGAGAGACAAAGAGGAAAGTGAGAGAAAAATAAAATTGATGGGGGTTTATCTTATCATGGATTCTTAATATCTTTAAAACATGGAAATGAATTATTCCAAAAAAGATACTTTATCCAGTATAGTTGTAAGAACCCAGATCTTCTTTTGAGGAATGTTTTTCTTTTTATGGGGTTTTTGAGGAAAAGATGAGTTTCTGGAAATTTATGGAGTACATGTCGTGTACTTATAAGTACAAAATGTGTACTCAGTTGCCGCAGGTGACCGTGTACTGGCCGAGTAACAACCACGCACATGGACATGTGGGGTGACATGGAGGCCACCAAAAGTGGGGCCTGGTAAAGGCAAGTAAACGTCCTGTACATTCTTTTTTTCATTAAACAGACTGGGGTCACATCTAATCGACCAAAAACTATTCTTCTAGGTCTATCTCGTCTAGGAGAGATCGTACGACCACAGATCTTCTCTGAGCCCCCAAATCACCGTCTGTTCTCCGATTCAACTTCTGTCAATTGCGTTGGAACCACATCGATGAAATCTATTTTCTTCTTGAACCCCATATCTTGATTTCTCCTCTCTCTCAAGTTATCTTCATTTGAAATTTTTTAATGTTTTTGTAGATCTACAGTGTTATAAGGTGATTCAAGGCATGAGATTCATGTATATCGATCTAACAATTCCATGGTAGGAATTTTGTTCCTTTTTGTAGATAATCTTTGATTCATATGTGCAAATGTTCCAAATACCCTCATTTGGGGTATTGCGTGTTTATGGTTTTTTGCCATTCTATTGCCTACTATGCCTTTTTTGTTTGGATGGTGGTTTAATTTTTGAAAATAGGTTTATATTTCTGTGCTATGGAGGTTTTTCCCATGTTTTATTATTTTGACTGTTTGGTCTAGCTTTGCCTGATAGGCTACTATTTTCTTTCCATGCCTAGTATTGTCAGGATGGAGTGATTATTATTTGACATGCTATGATATCTTGTAGAATACTTTTCCAAGTAGTTCTTGAGGATTAATTTGGATGCTATATATATTTTTTGTGCATCATTGACTTACACAGGGTCGTGAGAACATGTTGTAGTAGACCATATGGAGAATGGATGTTGAGGGCTTCTCCAGAGTGTTTGTTTTACTTTTACATTGTGAGACCATAGGGGGGATGGATGTAAGTGCTCCCTCAGAGTGTCTGTAGTTCCTCGATGTGGGACACAAGGGGAATTAGATGTTGATTGCTTCCCTAGTGGACCTATTAGTTACGGAAACAAGAATGTTGGGGGAATTGATGGTGAGTGCTTCCTCAGAGAGTATGTGCTAAAGCTGAACCAGAGGGGTTAGGCTATGTGTACTTCCCAGAGGGTTTCTTGTGTGGTTTGGTTGAACCAAAGGGGTTAGGTTGTGAGTAATTCCCATAGGGTTACCTACTTGTGATTAGTTATTCGAATGATATATGAAACGTAATTCTTTAAAACTGTAGGATTGTTTACTTTTGAGTACTTCCTTGTTTACTATTTCTTTTTTATTATTGCCTACCATATATATTCACTCACTGTTAGGCATAGATCATTGGGTGGTTGCCTACTAGGATTAGTCTCACAGCATTTTTGGGTCATGATTTTGGGCCCAAAAAGATTATATTGCTACCGGTATAGATAAGGGAAAGCACCCTTCTACATCAGGTACATGATTGCTATGGAGCTGGAGAACATGGGACCAAGATGAGGCTTGTGATGCTGAGGAGTTGATTACTTGTTTTTCATTTATACATTGGTTTAGTACTATATTCTAGCATTTTGATCTTTTTAGATGCATTCATAGACATATGTATCATACCTTATTTATATATGTGTGCTTCAGTTGTTTATTACTTCCGTTGTTTACCTATTGCATGTTTTACTGATTCCTATATTGTTATCTCTTTTACATTCCATTATTTTACTATCAAAATGTGGGCATAGTTTCCCCACTATCACACCCAAGGCCCTCGTTGCTAGTCGGAATCCTCTGACATTCAGGGAAATGCGATTGAGGCCATGTGTCCAACCAGGTGCAGGGTACCTTTCGGCAGCTTCAAGAACTGGGAAGTTACAAAGTGGTATTAGAGGGATTATTTTATTCTTGACTTACTATTTAGAGCCTATAGCCAGGGATAGGATGGAATATGTAATTGGTAATATGTTGTTCCTAAGAGTACCTAACTTGTGTATATGGAAAATCTAATCTACATCGTTTATTTCAATTTTTCTAGTTTTTCAATTATTACAGTTGATTTGATTTCACCATGAGTGATTCACATGATTTGTGTTGTTATCATTGATGTTATTGAGGTTTTATTTCTATTTTAACCAAATAAGATGAGGGTATTCCATCTCATGAAGCATATAAGCACTTTCTAGAAATCACAAGCCATGCATTCTTGCCATTCCATTTAGGGTGCATTAGCGATTTCATGTTGTTGTGATTGATGTTGTGCTATATATTCATGCTGTTGTGATAGATGCCTTGATAAAATACCTGATGTTTGATAGGGTATGAATTTGTTTATGTTCGGTTGAATGAATTCCATACTTTGGCTATTGAGGTGTTATGGGCCCTCATAGACCGGAATTTGGTGGGCCATTACTCTGTTATCCTTGTTTATAACATGTATTAGAATCCAAGATTTGATTCATGAGGAGTATGGGCCCTCACGAATCATAATTTGGGACTTTAATGTACATTTTAGTATTTTTATGGGTTCCAGAGTAGTTTATGGGGCTTACTATCTGGAAAAACCAAGAATACACACTGTGTAATGTTGAATACACACCCTGTGTTCATTTGTTCAGGAAGGAACTATTTTTCCTAAGTACACTCCGTGTAGTCTCTAACCGGGTCACTGGCTATGTGGGTAGAGACACGGGGTTGGGAAATATTTGGTGGAACACGCCGTGTACAAGTTGTACACTCTGTGTTGTGTATACCATGTGTCCACCTGTGTGAGTAACGACATGGATGGATAAAACATAAGTTATACATGTCATTTCATGATTGAACACGACGTGTAGTGTAACCAATGTATCCGGCCATGTAGCAAACAATAGGGGTTGGTGGGGTATTTTCTGGTACACGCCATGTCTAGAACAAACACTCCATTTAGAGTCATCCATGTAACCGGCCGTGTAACTAACAACATGAGTCGGTGGGTTTTGTCTATTACACGATGTGTTTGGAACTAACACGCTAGGTAGTCTTGTTCTAGGAGAGCAGCGTGGCTTATTCGTGTAGAAGAACTTGGGGATGATAAGAGTATTCAAGTACATGTTGTGTGTTAAGACAACATGCTATGTGTTTGGGGTGTTACAAAACATGGGTTGGCAGGAGAACATGCCAATGAGAAAGGCTTAAGGGAACATGTTATGTAGTTAATTATACACATCGTGTTTCCATGTTTTAAAAAACATGAATGATTTCTTTCTCATGTTACCTTCTTGCACATATAGTTTCCAGTCCTTGATGATTTTGATATAAAGTGAGCACTTGACCTTGAAGAGTCATGCCACCGAGATGCCCTCCGGTTGTACGGCAGTTGCAAGGCAGTGATCAGACACCATACATGGCTAATCAGGGACTACCAGCAAATCCTCCAGTTGTGCCAGTCTTGGCACCAATCTTCATTCCAAACACAGGTGAAGACACACAGTTCTGAGAGGGTTTTATGAGGTTTATGCAAACCTTCTTCATATTACCGCATCCTACCCCATCTATGGTAGAGTTGACGCGAGTTTTCCAGCAGCATCATCCTCCCACTTTCACAGGGGAAGGAGGACCTCTAGCTGTAGAGTCATGGTTAAAATCCATTCTTTCTATCTTCGAGCATCTGTAGATGCCTCCAGAGTGGAGGGTGAAGCTTTCTACTTATATGATATGGGATTAGACCAAGAGATGGTGGGATGTGACTTCAAAGGTGGGATGCTAGCAGGTCATGGATTGGGATTAGTTTCAGCATGCCTTCTATGACTAATTTTATCTTGAGACGTTGAGGGATTATTAAGCCCAAGAGCTCATGAGTCTGGAGCAGGGTAGTCTTTTTGTTATGGAGTATTCTTCTTGCTTCACAGAGCTGTAGTGATTCACTACCATTCCAGGAGTGGGTGAGTTATTCATGGAAAGGAAGATTGAGGATGGTCTCAGGCATGACATCTGATCTCTGGAGAACATCTTCAAGTTGACTTCCTTCACTTCTATAGTCAACCAGGAACAGATCACAGAGCGCAATATGAGTGATTCTAGAGTTGTGATATAGGGCAGCTTGACATCCGGAGTGGGTATCCCTCCTACTAATAGTAGGAAGTGTCTTAGGGAGTCTACGCATGGATATCCGACGAGATGAGAGATATCTTCTAAGTGCCAGGTGGTGTGATACCAGTGGGGGAAGAGCGGGCATATGATGACACATTGCCTAAGAGACCCAGTGGAGTACTGATCATGTTGCAAGATGGGTCATCTTCAGAGTTTCTGTCATATCTTCTCACCAGTAGCTAGTGATTGGGGTTCTTCTATGACTCATCATTTGGGAGCAGCACCACCAGATTCTCACTAGTATAGGAACTGGATTTCTTCCAGCCATTCAGGACAGAGTGGAGGTTGCGGTTGTGGTAGTCAGTTTCCAAGCATTCAGTGACAATAGGGTGGATCATCTTAAAGCAGTCAAGCATGGTCATAGGGCCATGGTACATGCCAGAATTTATCGGTGGAGCAGACCTAGAAGGAGTAGGATCCCGGACCCTCTACAATTCGAGGTAGAATTCTAGTTGCCTCAGTTTTAGCTTATTCTCTTTTAGACACAGGGGCATCCCATAGCTTTATATCTGTTGCTATTGTGGAGATCCTTGGGATATGTGTTATTTATTCTAATGATATCTTGATGCTAGAAACTCCATTGAAGACTAGAACGACTATTGTACGTTAGTGTAAGGAGTGCCCTTTTGAGGATTATGGGTGTCACTTTCTATGGGACCTCTATGTTAGAGATATGAAATTCTATGATGTCATCCTTGGAATGGAATGGTTAGTTCCCTTCTAGGAAGTTGTCTACTGCTATTGCCACAGGGTGAGTTTCACATCATTAAAGGGTGGATGGTTTCTTTATAAGGGAGAATGGGATGTCCAGGAAAGCATAGATGGACCCAAGATTTATGGGTTAGGAGGAGTTACAGATCAGATTTATAGTCTATATCTGGATGACTAGGGGACTTCACAGTGGGAATTTCCTCATGTTTTGGATGGTTTTAGAGATGTATTTCAAGAATAATTTTTAGTCTTGCCTTCAGAGCGAGAGGTGGAATTTTCTATTTATCTTGTTACAGGAGGAACACTGATGACCATTCCCACTTATAGGATGGCTACACCAGAGTTGCAGGAGCTCAAGAAGCAGTTGAAGGAGTTGTAGGAAAAGGGTTTCAACCGATCCAGTACTTCTCCTTGGGTTCGCTTGTCCTCTTTAGAAAGAAGGCGGACTGTACCCTCAGACTGTGTGTGGATTAACAAAAGTTGAACCAGTTGACAGTCAAGAACCGATATCCCTTACCGAAGATTGATGATCTCTTTGACCATCTTCATGGAGCCCAGGTGTTCTCGAAGATTGACTTGAG
Source organism: Viscum album (assembly GCA_963277665.1). Classification (NCBI taxonomy): domain Eukaryota; kingdom Viridiplantae; phylum Streptophyta; class Magnoliopsida; order Santalales; family Viscaceae; genus Viscum; species Viscum album. The sequence goes on from OY728121.1 coordinate 1,127,866,849, forward strand.
ATCTAGTTACCATCATTTGTGAATTAGACCATAAGATATACTGCTTACAACCTTCCAGAGTTGGTATGGTCTACATGAGTATGTGGTTATGCTGTTTGTTCTCACGAATGCTCCAGTAGTTTTCATTGCACTGCTGCACTGAGTGTTCCGTCCATTCTTGGATTCTTTCGTGGAGGTCTTTATGGATGATATCTTGGTGTAATCTCACACTCGACATGACCATGATGCACATCTTGAGATCATTTTGAGTACACTAAGAGGGCATCAGTTATATGATAAGCTCTCAAAATTCCACTTTTTGATGGATCAAATTCACTTCTTGGGTCATGTTATCTCAGATACAAAAGTATCAGTGGACCTTGAGAAAGTGATAGAAAAATTTACCTAGGAGTATCTGAAGAATGTCTTTGAGGTACGATGTTTTCTAGGGTTGGCTGGTTACTACAGAAGTGTCATACATGACTTCTCATGCATAGCAGTGCCACTGATATGTCTGACTAAGAAGGGTTCAATGTACTTATGGTCATGTTATTGTGAGTCTTCCATTCAGGAGCTGAAAGGGAGACTGACTTCAACACCGATACTATTTTTTCCAGAGTTGAACAAGAGATATAATATTTACTGTGATGCATCAGGTATTTGGCTGGGAGTTGTGCTTATGCAGGGAGAATGATTCATTGCGTACGGGTCTCGGCATTTGATGCCACATGGGAGAAATTTCCCGACACCCAATCTCGAGTTGGATGTAGTTGTTCATGATTTATGCTGTTGGAGACACTATCTTCTGGGAGAGCATTTTGTGGTTTTCACTGACCACAAAAGTCTCAAGTATATATTCACTCAGCGTGACCTGAATTTGAGATAGTGAAGGTGGGTTGAGTACCTTCAGTCCTTTGATTTTGATCTTTCCTACATGCCTAGGAAGTCCAACGCAGTGGTTGATGCGTTGAGCAGGAGTACTCAGATAATGGCAACTCCAGAGGCCAGAAGTGAGTGGCAGCTTATAGCTCTATTCTCTGAGATGCATTTGGAATTGCACCACAGACAGAGGAAGACTTTTCTATCTTCTATAGCTGTTACCTTTACTCTTCTTGATCGATTGAGAATGAGATAACTATCAGATTATGAAGGTATAGTCCTATGGGAGAGCATGTTAGGAGAGGAAACTATTCCAAGATAGACCGTAGGCGAGGACGAGATCTTGCATTTTCATGGGAATGCATGGGTGTTAGTAGACATATGTGAGAAACTGATGCAGGACTTTCATTACTCAGTTTGGGAAGTTCATCCTGGTGTCACCAAGATGTATCATGATCTACACCGTCAATATTGGTTTCCAGGTATGAAGAGAGTTGTTGCTAGTTTTTTCATGAGGTGTTCCACCTGTCAGTAGTTGAAGGCGGAGCATTAGTGACCAGCAGGGCTTTAGCAGCAGTTACCCATTCTCTAGTGGAAGTGGAATGATGTCGCGATGGATTTAGTGATAGGTTTTCTGATTCCTCCTTGAGGGAATGATGCAGTTTGGGTTGTCATTGATAGACTCACAAATGTTTCTCACTTCTTTTTGATCGAGGAGAACTTTAGTGTTAATGAGCTAAGAAGGTTGTACATCTGTGAGATTGTACGTCTGCATGGGGTTCCACATTCTATTTTTTCAGACAGGGATGCATGTTTTAATTATTGGGTTTTGAAGGGGCTACATAAGTCTTTGGGTACACAGTTACTTTTGAGTAAAACATACCATCCCTAAACAGATGGCCAGTCTGAGCGTACACTTCAGGTGATTAAGGACATTCTTCAAGCACGCATCTAGGATTTTGGAGGTTCTTGGGAAAAGCACATACCTCTTGTGATGTTTCCCCATAATAATAGTTTTCATGAAACTATTTATATGGAACCTTATGAGGCTTTGTACAGTAGGCCATGCCGATCACCCTTATGTTGGCTAGAGGCAGGACAGGTAGCTATGCTGGGACCTTATCTTTTCCAGGAGACCACAGAGTAGATAGAGTTGATTCGAAAGAGAATGGATACTACACAGTCTCGATAGAAGTCTTATGCTGATCGATGGAGATGACCTCTGGAGTTTGAGGTCGAGGATCAGGTTTTCCTGCATGTCACATAGAGGTTGTGGGACAGGAGGATTTGGAGACAGGGTAATATTTCATCAAGATATGTCAGGCCATTTGAGGTATTTGGGAGAGTTGGGATGGTTTCTTATCGGTTGCAGTTACCATAGAGGTATCAGGTTACGCACAACGTTTTCCATGTTTCTTAGCTTAAATGTTACTTCTCAGACCCGTCTCATGTCTTCTAACCCGAGGAGGATGAGCTCGAGATAGATGCCTAATTTGAGGAGAATCCTATCCGGATTGTTAATCAAAGTACAAAGGTTCTCCGTTGTAGGTATGTCCTTCTTGTACGAGTGTTATGGAAGCACTAGTGAGTGTAGGACGAGACTTGGGAGAGGGGGGTCGATGTACGGTCTCAGTGGCCAGAGTTGTCTGAGGATTATTCTTCAACGCCGCCTTGCTAGGGAAATTCAGGGATGAATTTATTTTAGGTGGGAAGTTTTTAAGAACCCATATCCTCTTTTGAGGTATTTTTTTTGTTTTTGTGGTGTTTTTGAGGAAAAGAGGAGTTTCTAGAAATTTCTGGAGTACTTTTCGTGTACTTATAAGTACACGTCGTTTAGTTCATTATCGTAGGTGACCATGTAATAGCTAAGTAACGACCGAGTACATGGCCATGTGGGGTGACCTAGAGGATGACTAAATCAAGGCCATGTAAAGGCACGTACACGCCATTTAATTTTAATATACAAGCTGTGTACATTTTTTTTCATTAAATGGACCAGGGTCGTGTCTAATCGACATAACACTCTTCTTCTAGGTCTGTCTTGTTCGGGAGAGACTGTACGGCCACAGATCTTCTTCGAGCCCCCAACTCACAATCTGCTCTCCGATTTAAATTATGTCGATTGCGTTGGAACCCCATCGGTGAGTTCTCCTTTCTTTTTGAACCTCATTTCTTGATTTCTACTCTCTCTCAAGTTATCCTCAGCTGATCATTTTTAACATTTTTGTAGATCTATGACATTCAAAGGGGATTCAAGGCCTAAGATTCGTATATATCAATCTCATAGTGCCAAGGTAGGTGTTTTTTGCCTTTCCATAGATAGTATTTGAGTTATATGTGCAAAAGTGCCCAATACCCTCATCTGGGGTATTGAGTGTTTATGGTTTTTAGCCCTGATCTTGCCTGCTATGCCTTGTTTGTTTGTATAGAGGTTCAGTGTTTGTAAATTGGGTTATTTTCCATACTGTGGATGTTTTCCCCATGTTTTCGTGTTTTGACTGTTTGGTCTAGCTTTGTTTGATAGGCTACTATTTTCATTCCATGCCTAGTATTGTTAGGATAGAGTGATTATTATCTCACATTCTATGATCTACTATAGACTATTTAGCCAAGTAGTTCTTGAGGTTTACTTTGGATGCTATATATATCGTTTGTCCATGATTGTCTTACACAGGGCTGTGAGAACCCGATATAGTAGACCATAGGGATAATGGACGTTGAGGGCTTCTCTAGAGTGTCTGTTTTACTTTTATGTTTCAAGACCATATGGGGGATGGATATAAGTGCATCCTCAGAGCGTATGTAGTTCCCCGATGTGGTACACAGAGTGAATTTTATGTTTAGTGCATCCCTAGAGCACCTATAAGTTACCGATACGAGACTATAAGGGGAATTGACGGTGAGTGCTTTCTCAGAGAGTCTATGCTAAAGCTGAACCAAAGGGGTTAGACCATGTGTACTTCCCAGAGAGTTTCTTGTGCTGTTTAGTTGAACCATAGGGATCAGGCTATGAGTACTTCCCAGAGGGTTACCTTCTTGTGATTACCTTCTTGCTTGATATATGAAACTGAAGGCTTTGAAACTATAGGATTGTTTACTTTTGAGTACTTCTTTGTTTACTGCTTCTTTTTTATTATTGCATGCCATATATATTCACTGACTGTTAGGAACAGGTCTTTGGGTGGTTTCCTACTGAGATTAGTATCACACCCTATTTGGGTCATGCTTTTGGGACCAAAAAGATTATATTACTGCAGGTATAGATAAGGGAAAGCGCTCTTCTAATTAATGTACATGATTGCTGTGGTGGTGGGGAGCATGGGACCAAGATGAGGCTTGCGATGCTAAGGAGTTGTTTACTTGTTTTTATTTTATATTTTGGTTTAGTAATATATTATAGAACTGTGATCTGTTTGGCTACATTCCTAGACATATGTATCATGCATCATTTATATATGTGTGCTTCAGTTGTTTATTACTTCTGTTTTTTACCTATTTCATGTTTTACTTCTTCAACTACTGTTATCTATTTTACTTTCCACTGTGCTACTCTGCCAATGAGCGGATAGTTTCCCCACTATCACACCCAAGGCCCTCACTTCTATTCAGTAGCCTCTGGCGTTCAGGTAAATGTTCTTGAGGCCATGTGACTAACCAGGTATGGGGCAACTTTGGTTGGCTTCCAAAACCAGTATGTTAGAAAAAAATTTTCTCGAACACTCACTTTTGAGAAATCATAGGTGTTTTTAAAGGATAAAAATATTATTTTTGAAAATTTTTGAATGTTGAAAAATGATGGGTTTAAAATTTTTTTGACGAGTGTTGTCCAGAAATTCAATGGGGGAGAATGAGGATACGTTTCAAGGATTATATTTATCTCACAATTTTTTTGAGAAATAAATTTTTGTTAAGAATGATTTTGTAAAATATCTAGAGTTTCATAAATGATTTTTTTATAATGTTGATAGAGATGTAAATGTAAGAATATTAGTATTTTTCGATGTTTTAGAACATTCCAAATTATGTTAGGATATTATTTGATGATATTTATGTTATCAGTATCATGAAAATATAATGATTTAAGATTTTTTAAAAAATGGAATTTAAAGTGTTTTAGATGTAACATATCAGACATAATTATACCTGATATAATTGTTTTAAGAAGGATGGAGTGTTAATTGGTTAGAAGAGATACACATTTTATAATGGGATGATATATCCAATGAACCATTAGATAGAGCTTCTCATAGAATGTTTGAGTTTGTATAAGTCGTTATTTTACAAAGAAGGAGATGATATTTCATTAACTCTAGCCATTAGAAGAATACGAAGAGTGGTTACTGTAACATCCCAGGTAAATGAGGAATGAGAAATATTTCATATTTATTAATATTGGTGAATTAAATATTAATTTTACTTTAAAGGGGTTTCTATGTTTGATAGCGTACTCGATACCCAACAAAGGGTTTTTTTGAAAACTTATGTGGCACACTAATAATATAATATTATTATTTTAAATGGTAGTTAACTCCTAGACGTTGTATTGGAGTGAATGAACAAAACTAACTACAATATTATTATACGTGATTTTCAAATTTATTTACATTATCCAATAAAATGTTAGAGGCTTAAAATGTGAATGAAGCTAATTTTAAGCATAATTTACATTAAAGGGCCGATTTATCGCCTTTTAATGGAGAACCCTCTTTAAATATAGTTTTGGTCACTATAATACATTGTAATTGACCAAATAAAACCCTTATTTAGAATGGGGACATAAAATTTTAATTTGGGTAATTATTTTGGTATTTTTCTGATAAAGTTCATTTTTTAATGAATAGGGAAAAATATTGCCTTTTAATATAAAGGTGCATTTTAATCCAATTTATTTATATGGTTATATTATCATTTTAGTTGGTTTAAATGTGTAATTAGAATAAATTTTGACCATTTAATCCAATGTTGGTCATTGGAATTAATTTCACATTGAAATTGGACATAAACAAGTTTCAATCTTTTGATAGTTATTGTTTTCTAAAAACACTCTATTTGTTTTGATAACGGGAATTAATTTTAAAATTAATTAATGCCAATTCTATGTTTTGAATTTGGAAAAATATAAATTATTTTTGAATTCGAAATATCAAATATAGCTTAGGCTGATTTTTTGGTATTTTTCTGAAAAATTTAAATTTTTGATGGATAGTGAAACCACATAGTGGTAGTTAAAAAGCTGACTTTTTTCATTTAATTGAAATTTTACCACTTCTGTGGATTGAATTTCAAAAAAATAACATACATGTTTGTTATCAAGAATTAAAATGTGGTTCATTAAGATGAAAATAAGTTTTGGTGAATAATAACTTTTGACTTTTATTTACCGCGATTAAAGGTAAATAGGGTAATTTAAGGTTAAAAGAATATTATAATAATTCAAAAGTACGTTAACACTTGTCCAAACCTTGTTGGTTGAGTCATTTACGACCATGGGCATCTTTGTGTCGATTTTGGGACCCCATTGAGCCACATCGGAGTGATAATGGTAATTTAGATTAATTAATTAAATATGAAGACAAAATTTACATAAACAAATATATTTTAGTAATTAATATTTATATGGTGTTATATAAGTCCTATTTTCGACTATAAATATTCATTGGTAAGCTAAATAGATTTAATACCTTATAGTATTTTTTTGTTAATTTTTAGACATCGAATAAATTAAATTATTTATCACACAATAATGATGCAGTATTTACCTCATTAATAAATGATTTAAGTAAATAATATTATAATGATTAAAATATTATCCAAAACATGTCCAATTCAGATTTTATGATTTTATTTCGACCATGAATCATCTTATCTTTGACTATAATTATTTTGGGACCATTAAAAACTGAAGATCATTATATTATAAAATAATACTTTCACACTTTCCGAAAGAGCCCCTCCTCTCTTTTATAAAAGGAGACGACTTCTATCCAATTCCTCACACCTATCAAACCCTTTGGCTCGTCAAAACTCTACCCAATTAAGCTCCCTACATCCGTATCCTCCTTATAAAATCCTTAGCTTAGGCAGAAGGAAATTCAAGAAGTCCTTTGGTTCAAACCAAAGGGAGTTACCCAAATTAAAGGTAACAGTTTCTCTTAAATTGTTTTATTTTATTTTACTTCTCCAACCCCTAAACTCTTTTTAATCCTTTCTTTTGTAACAACACCAGTATCCTCAATATAGTAGGATGTCATTATGGGAAGTATAATAACTAAACTTACACACACCTCCATCTAATGGATGAAGATCATAATGTTTCTGTGGATGGAAAACTAAGGCCTCATGAAACGATGATTGTTCAATTACATCTTACCACCTTGGATGGGGGCCATTATGATGGAACTATATTTATATATGATATATTTTATGTTGAGGATTTCCTTATGCTTGTGTACTTTCCATTTATAGCATTCCATTATGGTTTCTATAGTGGGTAAATACGATAATCTCATTTGAGGATGTGCGGACTATCGCCCCCTCAAAGTGATTTGATTCGTTAATGCCTTATGTGGGATGTATAAAGGATGGAGTTAACTATATTATATATGATATTATACATGAATTATAATATACCTTTGTATCATTATGTTCTAATTCCATTAAAATTAGAAATAGAAATAAAAGTAGTGTTCATGCGTACGTACGGCTTACAGTCTCCATGAATGGTGCATTTCATTTCTTACCTCTAAATGTTATGTACTATTATAAAAACATGTATATACTGGATATATTATATATATGATATCCAAATCATCAATATAATTCTAGATATAATGAACCTTTTACCACATGGACAACTAGTAAATATAAGTTGTTCAATTTATACTCAAGTACCAAATATCGAAAAAATGAACATTATTAACTTAAACGATTGCATAATGTTTATAACATGGTAATAAGTTATATAAAAGGAATAATAAACTTGAAAAAGGTTATTAAGAAAGTAGAAATTAACTTTATTTTATTATTCAGGAGATTAAAGAACGATCGAGTCAAGTCGGACACGAGGTAAGGGACTTCGTCTCAATCTCCTTTCGTTGAGGCATATGTTGTTTTAATACACGATTTTCTTTTATATGCTGTATAAACACCTTTGAATTTTCATTTCATTCAAAGAGAATCTTTTTATACGCAGCATTTTACTGAACGAAAAAAAGGAATGTTTTTTACATAAGCGGTGACAACGACCTTTCCGCCACCGCGAGTATTATTTGATCATTGGCTTCCTTAACAATCCAGAATGTTTTTAAAAGGAAAAATAAATACCATATACTATTTTTACGTATTTTGGTATTGAAAATTATTTTTAGAATGGATTTTTTTATTTCAGTATCTCGAAATGATATTTTATTATTGCAATGTGGAAATTTTATCTTTCTTTTATGCTTATGTTATGTGTTATAATCATGTTATGGTTCATGGGAATTATTTACATATACGGGTGGTTCCGTTATAAACCTAGGGTGGGTGAGCCTGAGATAGCTCTCCAATTCATTGTGTAACATGACAGAGGTAAACTTGAATGTTTCTCCTAAGAGATTTAGGGAATATACTGTGATGGGTATTCCAAAGTAACTCCCTATGTAGCTGTGATAGCTACAATGTAAGTATGATGTGGATGCCAAAAGTTACCTTTATGATTTATGATTTCTATGTGTCTTTCAAAAATCTTATGATTTAATGAGGTAAGTAAAAGATTTTATGTTTTGTATATATTTATGAAAAAAAATTCATTCTTTGTTTAATAACCCTTATTGATATTTTTATGTTCATCCGATGTTTTGAAATGTTTTCACAAGACTTAAAGATGAATATGGTCAAGGATGGGATCAAGGAAAAGTCATTCTGTCTAAAACATAGAACTAGACATGACAATTTTTTTAAGAGTTTTTATTTTATGAAAAAAATTGGAAACTCTGTAGATCTGTCTACCTTGTAATTTTTTGAGATGTAATAGTTATGTCCTACTTCTCTAAAACTCTAAACCTGAAAAGATCCTTAATGTGAATTATTCATTTAATTCAATATTATGTAATGTTCAAGGCTGGGTCCTTATAGTTTGTATCAGAGATCAATTTAGATAACTTTAGGTGTTAGGGTATTGTTAAAGTAATATCCATAAAGTAATTTATGTTAATATTGACATCATATAGAATTTCTAGATTACCATATTTCTTTGCCTAAGATATTTTTTTGTTAAGAATGATTTTCTATAGAGGAAATAGGGTAGCTGTGTTGGGAAGACATCAGGAGGAAGAAAACCTTCCAAATAAGCAACCTGAGATGGTCAGAATCAGAACTGAACAGTTTGTTACAACGATGGCACAGTTGAATCAGGCTATAAATGGTGGTGGTATCCATGTACGAGATCATCCAGATCAACCACATAGGAAATGTCAGTAGTGGAGCATTTCATGACGCAACATCCCCCATAATTCAGAGGATCATCTGATCCAGTGCTAGCAGAAGGGTGGATTAAAGCACTAGAATAGATTTTTGATGTCATGGGTTGCTTAGAACATCAAAAGGTTAGTCTTGTTGTTTACCTTTTTGAACATGAAGATGATCAGTGGTGGTCGATGGTGAAAAAAATTAGGGATAGTGAGGAGATTGATGCTCTTGTTTGGGATGAGTTCAAAGGTATGTTTCTTGGGAAATATTTTCCTAAGGTGGTTTGTCTTCAGATAGAAAAACAATTCGTGGAATTGAGGCAGGAGGATGACTCAGTGGCTGCTTATGAAGAAAAATTCACTCAACTTGCAAGGTATGCTCTAAATTTCATACGAGATCTTGATAGTAAAATGAACCGTTTTTACTCAGGATTAAAGCCAATGTATGGAAGGGCTTTGGCTTCTCATGAGTTCAAAAGTAATGAAAATATTTTTCATTGTATGGAGAAGGTGGAAATGGAGTTTGCTGATGATCAGGTATTCTTTGAAAAATAATAGAATAAGAGGTCGAGGTGGCAGGCGAAAGGGAAAAACTCTTCAAAAAAGTCTGATGGTATGAAATTTATGTTTACAGTTTGTGGAAATTGTGTTAAAAAGCATACTGGGGAATTTCTTTTGAATTTTGGTAAGTGCTACCGATGTTCTAAAATGGGACATAATGCTCGTAATTTCACTGAAAAAGGTCAGGGTAATGGTAAGACAAAATCTAATTTACAGTCAGTAAAATGTTTTAAGTGCAATGAAATGGGTCATTATGGAAATGAGTGTCTAAAAAAGAACTCAACCGAAGGAAAGCTGCCAGACTACAAGCAGAAAGGGGTGGTGAAATCCTTTGCAACTACTTCAGCAGATGTTGGGTCATCAAATGAAGTTCTGTCAGGTACACTGTTTATTTTTTCATATTATGTCAATGTGTTGTTTGATTCAGGGTCTACACACTCTTTCATTTCTGAGAAGTTTTCTAGTAAATTTGGAATTCCATCTCATGATATGAATACTGAACTTATGATAAAAACACCTGGAGGAAATGTTGTGAAAAAAAGAAAACATAAGAACATTCTTATCCTTGAGTGTGGAAAGGATCTACTTGCAAACCTTATTGTTTTGCCTTTAGTAGAGTTTGATGTTATATTGGGAAAGGATTGGCTTTCTATTTATCATGCTAAGATTGACTATAGAGCTAAAGAGGTTTCTTTTCAGAATGATTTTCAGTTTGTATACAAAAATGAACCCTTGCTATTGATAACATTTCAGGAAGCTGATAAACAAGTAAAAGATGGAAATGAATGTTACCTTTTAGATATTGTTGAAAAAAAGGAACTGTTCAGATTAATGATGTGCCAGTGGTAAATGATTACCTTTATGTTTTCCCTGATGAGTTGTCTGGTATTATACCTGATCAGGAAGTTGAATTTACTGTTGACTTAGTTCATGATTATAATCTAATATCAAAACCCACTTATTGAGTATCTCAAATTGAACTTTTAATGTTAAAGAAGCAATTGTAGGAGTTATTAGATAAAGGTTTCAATCGATCTAGAACATCACCATGGGGTTCTTCTGTCTTGTTTGTTAAAAAGAAATATGGTTCAATGAGACTTTGCATTGATTATAGAGCATTTAATAACATCACTGTTATGAATACGTATCATTTTCCTCATATCGATGATTTGTTTGATCAGCTCCAGGGACCTCAGTATTTTTCGAAGATTGACTTGAGGTCAGGGTACCATCAGTTGAAAGTAAAGGAATCAGATGTTCCAAAGACCGTGTTTCATACTAGATATAGCCATTATGAATTTGTAGTTATGCATTTTGGTTAACCAATGCACTTGTTGTATTCATGGATCTTATGAATAGAATTTTCCGTGAGTTCTCGGATAAGTTTGTGGTGGTGTTCATTGATGATATTTTGGTTTATTCCAAAAATAAGGAGGAACATGAATGTTATTTAAGGGCTGTCTTGCAAACCTTAAAAGAAAATAAACTATTTGGGAAGTTCCGCAAGTGTGAGTTTGGGTTACAAAAAATTTCTTTCCTTGGTCACAGTGTTTAAAAAAATGGAATAACGGTTGATCCTGTTAAAATGAAAGTTGTTGAAGAATGGCCAATACCCACAAATATAAACAAGATCCATATTTTTCTTGGTTTGGCAGGTTATTAACAGAGGTTTGTAGAAAATTTGGCATGGTTATCTAGTCCAATGACTAAGTTAACTAGAAAAGGTGTCAAGTTCATCTGGACAAAAGAATGTGATGATTGTTTTCAGGAATTGAAAAGAAGATTGGTGAATGCTCTAGTTTTGGCACTACCTTCTAGAAATGGTGAGTTTGTTATCTATAGTGATGCTTCATTGAAAGGACTGGGTTGTGTCCTAATGTATAATGATTAGGTAATTTCTTATGCTTCACTTCAGTTGAAACCACATGAGTTAAATTAACCTACACATGATTTGTAATTAGCTGTTGTTGTTTTTTCATTAAAAATTTGGAGGCATCATTTGTATGGAGTGAAGTGTGAAATATATAATGATCACAAAAGTTTGAAGTATATATTCATTCAGAAATAATTGAACATGAGACAGAGGAGATGGTTGGAATTAATCAAGGATTATGATTGCACAATCCTCTATCAAATGGGGAAATCAAATAAAGTGGCTGATGCTTTGAGTCAAAAAAGTAATACTTCATTAACCGTGTTATGTTTGGAACGAGACCCTTTGGTTTTGATTTGATGAACTTTGGCATAGAAGTTGTTGTTGTAGGAAATTATTCTGTTTTGTTTTAGGTGTCAGTGAAATTATCTCTATCATAAAGAATTAAGCAATCGTAGAAGGAAGACAGTGAGTTGCAGAAAAAGGTTGTGTTGGTTTAGAAGGGTTTGTTGCCTGATTTTACCATTGATAATGATTGTGTTTTGAGATTTGGAAGGAGATTGTGTGTTCCTTGTTATTCACAGTTGGATAATGAGTTGTTATGTGAATCTCATAGTTCTCCATTTTCAGTTCATCCTAGCAGTACTAATATGTACAGAGATCTGCAGGAGTATTACTGGTGGGATGGAATGAAAAAAGATATTGCTGAGTTTAATGTGAAGTGTTTAACTTGTCAGTAGATTATAAAAGAGAGACAGTTACCGAATGGAATGCTTCAACCTTTACCGATGCCAGATTGGAAATGGGAAAATATATCCATGGACTTTGTTGTGGGATTACCAAAGACCTCTCGAGGTAATAATGCAATCTGGGTTATAGTTGACCGATTGAGTAAATCTGCTCATTTCCTTCCTATTAGAGATACTTTGTCACTAGATAAACTTACTCAATTGTATGTTAAAGAGATAGTTAGGTTTCATGGAGTTCCTCTCTCCATTGTATCTGATCGTGATCCCATGTTCACTTCTAACTTTTGGAAAGGCCTTCAGAATTCATTGGGTACTGAATTAAATTTTAGTACAGCTTTTCATCCTCAATCATATGGGTAGTCAGAATGAACAATTCAGACCATGGAGAATATGTTACGTGCTTGATTGATGGATTACCAGGGAATTTGGGGCCAACATATTTCTTTGGTTGAATTTTCTTATAGTAACAACTTTCATTCCAGTATACAGATGGCTCCATTTGAGTCATTATATGGAACGCATTGTCGAACTCCAGAATTTTGGGATAAAGTAGGTGAAAGGAATCTGAGGGGACCAGAACTGGTAGAAGAGATGGAAGAGAAAGTTTAGTCGATTCAAAAGCACATGAGAACAGCTCAAAGAGGACAGAATAGTTATGAAGATAACCATAGGAAGGATCTTTCTTTTGAGGTAGGTGATCATGTATTTCTCAAAGTTTCTCCATTGAGAAGTGTGATGTGTTTTGGTAATAAGGGAAAGTTGAGTCCGAGGTTCATTGGACCTTATGAAATTCTAGAGAAAGTTGGATCAGTTGTGTATAGAGTGGCTTTACCTCCAAGTTTTTCCCACGTACACAATGTTTTTCATTTTCAATGTTGAGAATGTATATGCCGGATCCATCTCCTGTTTTGAGCCTAGAGGTAGTCAGTTGGAAGAGAATCTCTCTTATGAAGAACAACCAGTACAGATTCTTGACCGTAAAGAGAAAGTGTTGCGGAATATGGTAATTCAGCAGGTAAAGGTTTTGTGGAAAAACCATATGGTTAAAGAGGAATCATGGGAATCTGAAAATGCTATGAGGGATAAATACCCCCACTTTTTTTGATAAGTGAATAAAAATTGCGAGGATGCAATTCCCAAAAGGGGGGAAGGATGTAACATCCCAGGTAAATGAAGAATAAGACATATTTCATATTTATTAAGATTTTTGAATTAAATATTAATTATACTTTAAAGGGGTTTCTATGTTCGATAGCGTACCCGATACCCAACAACGACTTTCTTTGAAAACATACGTGGCACACTAATAATATAATATTAATATTTAAAATGGTAGTTAACTCCTAGTCGTTGTATTGGTGGGAATGAACAAAAATAACTACAATATGATTATACATGATTGTTAATTGTATTTACAGTATCCAATAAAATGTTAGAGGCTTAAAATGTGAATGAATCTAATTTTAAACATAATTTACTTTAAAAGGCCGATTTATCACCTTTTAATGGTGAAACCTCTTTAAATATAGTTTTGGTCACTTTAATACCTTTTAATTGACCAAATAAAATCCTTCTTTATAATGGGGACGTCAAATTTTACTTTAGGTAATTTTTTTGGTATTTTTCTAATAGAGTTCATTTTTTAATGAATAGTCAAAATATTGCATTTTAATTCAAAAGTGCCTTTTAATATAATTTATTTATATGGTTATATTATCCTTTTAGATGGTTTTAATGTATAATTAGAATATATTTTTACCATTTAATCCAATTTTGGTCATTGGAATTAATTTCACTTTGAAACTCGACATAAACAAGTATCAATATTTTGATAGTTATTATTTCGTATAAACAAGCTATTTGTTTTGATAATTGGAATTACTTTTAAAATTAATTAATTACACTTCTATATTTTGAATTTGGAAAAATAGAAATCATTTTTTAATTTGGAATATCAAATATATCTTAGGCTGATTTTTTGGTATTTTTCTGAAAAACATCAATTTTGATGAATATTGAAACAACATAGTGGTAGTTAAAAAACAGGCTTTTTCATTTAAATGAAATTTTACCACTTCTATTGATTGAATTTCAAAAATCTGACATACATGGTTGTTATCAATAAGTAAAATGTGGTTCATTAAGATTAAAATAATTTTTGGTGAATAATAACTTTTGACTTTTATTTACCGCGGTTAAAGGTAAATAGGGTAATTCAAGGTTAAAAGAATATTATAATAATTTAAAATTACCTTCACACTTGTCCAAACCTTATTTTATGAGTCAGTTTCGAGCATGGGTATCTTTGGGTCGATTTTGGGACCCCATTGTTCCACATGGGAGTGATAATGACAATTTAGATTAATTAATTTAATATGAAGACAAAATTGACATTAACAAAAATCTTCTAGTAATTAATTTTTATATGGTGTTATATAAGTTATATTTTCTACTCTAAATATTAATTGGGAAGATAAAAATATTTCCTACATGATAGTATTTTTTTTATAATTTTTAGACATAGAATATATTAAATTATTTATGACACAATAATGATGCAGTATTTACCTCATTAATAAATTATTTAAATAAATAGGATTATAATTATTAAAATATTATCCAAAACATCTACAATTATGATTGGATGATTTTATATCGACCATCACTCATCTTATCATCGACTATAATGATTTTTGGACCATTATAAACCGAATATAATTATATTATAAAATAATACTTTCACACTTTCCTAAAGAGCCCCTCCTCTCCCTTATAAAAGGAGACCACTTCTAACCAATTCCTCACACCTCTAAATCCATTTGGCTCGTCCAAACTCTTCCCAATTAAGCTCCCTACATCCCTCTCCTCCTCCTAGAAGCCTTAACATAGGCAGAAGGCACTTCAAGAAGTCCTTTGGTTCAAACCAAAGGGAGTTACCCAAATTAAAGGTAACAGTTTCTCTTAAAATGTTTTCTTTTATTTTACTTCTCCAACCACTAAACTCTTTTTATTCATTTCTTTTGTAACAACACCAGTATCCTAAATATACTAGGATGTTGTTATGGGAAGTACTCGAACTACACTTACACACACCTTCATCTAATGGATGAAGAACATAATGTTTATGTGGATGGAAAACTAAGGCCTCACGAAACGATGATTGTTCAATTACATATTACCGCCTCTCATGATGGCCATTATGAGGGAAACGTATTTATATATGATATATATTATGTTTATGATTTCCTTATGCTTCTGTAATTCCCATTTACAGCATGCCTTTATGGTTTCCATAGTGGGTAAATATGATAATCTCATTTGAGGAAGTGCGGACTACCTCCCCCTCAAAGTGCATTGATTCGTTAATGCCTTATGTGGGATGTATAAAGGATGGATTTAACTATATTATATATGATATTATACTAGAATTATAATATAACTTTGTATCATTATGTTCTAATTCCATTAAAATTAGAAATAAAAATGAAATTAGCATTCATGCGTACGTACGGCTTACCGTTTCCATGAACGGTGCATTTTATTTCTTACATCTAAATGTTAGGTACTATTATAAAAACATTTACATTCTGGATATATATGATATATATGATATCCAAATCATGAATATCATTCTGGATATAATTAAATTTTTACCACATGGACAACATGTAAATATAAGGTGTTCATTGTTTACACAATTACCAAATATCGACAAAATGAACTTTATTAACTTAAATGATTGCACAATTTTTATAACATGGTAATAAGTGATATAAAAGGAATAATAATCTTGAAAAAGGTTGTTAAGAAATTTGAAATTAACTTTAGTTTATTATTCAGGAGATTAAATAACGATCGAGCCAAGTCAGACATGAAGTAAGGGATTTTGTTTCAATATCCTTTCATTGAGGCATATTTTGTTTTAATACACGATTTACATTTTTACACTGTATAAAAACCTTTGAAATTTCATTTCATTAAAAGGGAATCTATTTATACAAAGCATTTTATTAAACGACAAAAAAGAATTTTTATTACGTAAGCGGTGACAATGACCTTTCCGCCGCCGCGAGTATTATCTAATCTTTGGCTTCCTTAACAAGCCAGAATGTTTTTAAAAGGAAACTAAATACCCTATAGTATATTTACGTATTTTGGTATTGAAAATTATTTTGAGAATGGATTTATTATTTCAAAATCTTGAAATGATATTTTATTATTGCAATGTGGAAATGTTATCTTTCCTTTATGATTATGTTATGTGTTATAATCATGTTATGGTTCTTGGGCATTATTTACATATATGGGTGGTTCTGTGATAAAACTATGGTGGGTGAGCCCGAGATAGCTCTCCAATGTAGAGACCCGAAGCTTGACGTACATGGAAATTACATTACTTTTGCGGAATACTTAATACATAACAAAAACAGACACACAAGGATCGTAATAGTTTAGTGTCTTTGGAAACTCGGTATATTATCTTCTAATCATGGTGAAAGATCTTCAACATCTCCCATAAACATCTTCCCCTTTTTCTTTCTAAACTAAAACCTTTCTTTTAATCCTGGGGGAAAAGAAAACATAAAAAGGGTGAGCTCAAATGCTCAGTAAGGGTAGGCATGGATAAAATAAAACATACCATATACATTTGACCTTAAAAAACATGAATATTAAAAATCTTGAGAAACGACATAAAACATGGAATTACATAAGGCATAGATCATAATGGAACATAAATCATGATAAAATAGCATGGGAATAAAACATTTAATAGTGGCATCCATTAAGCACATGTAATGATTTCCATAGTAGCCAAGACATTGTTTCCAATACCATCTTAGTGGACAAAGTCCCATTCTGAATCATGTTCACTCCTCGTTTCAGTCCTGTAACACTGAACCGGATTAACTTCCCGTTCCGGCCATGTCTATCTCATGAGATATAAATCTTTACCCAATGCATTGGAGGGAGATACAGGTCCCACCCATCTCATAATGAAATCATTCTTACTTTTGCCACAAAATAAACATACATCATTCATAATAACCCAAATAATAAAATGGATTTCATAAACATCATCCCATCATCACTAAATCCATATAAAACAAATGGATATCATTTCATCATAAGAAAATTGAAACCATGTAAATCATAGAGACATTATACTTGAAATATACAGATATTAAATAATGTCATCTTAGATGGAAAATGGTTTTGATAAAACACTTGAAATGAATTCTTGAGGAAAATATCCTTTCTTCTTTAAAATCATTTTCTTTTCACAAAATGTCATGCAATTTTAAAATAAAAGTATTTTGTTGAAAATAGTCATGAAATCATTTGGAGGAAGCTTCATGATTATAATGCTTTATAAAACCATAAAAATCCATTCACACCGTATAAGTTAAAAATAACAATCTCCTCATACTTTTGTCGGAAAAGTCAAAAAGTACCTTGTAGGGTAAATAAAAGAAAGATTCCTTCCATACCATGGGGTAAAAGTCAAAATGGGTAAAACGTAATTTAAACATACATGAATAAACTTTTATAAAACATGGACATGGATGATAGCAATAACCCCAGTAAATACTTACGAATAAGCAATCTCGGATAAAAATGAGATTTGCAAAATTATCCCTTACCTTAGGTCCGATATGCTTCGTACGTATCCGAACCTCCTGTATAATTATTTAAATAATGTCATTTACTTATTAAAGAATCATATTCATTGTTATTATATCATATATGTTTCACTTATGACTTTATATTACCCGTTATTTTGTAAATTCCATGTTAAAGCAGCGTTTTGGGTAAAATCATTTTATTTATCGTATGTGTTTTGACTTGTCGTTCTTGATATTATTACTTATATCCTGATTTACATAATTCTAGATTGTAAAACATGATTTTTATATAATATATATTCATCATATACATATATATTATAGATCAATAAAAGGAATGAAATACACTGTTCATGGGGAAGGTAGGCCGTACGTACGCATGAACGTTGTTTTCGTTTCCCTTTTGAATTGAATGGAATTAAATAAATGACATACATATATATATATAAATATATCCAGTATCATTATTATGTCATATATTTCATTATTATTCATTATATATACTTTATAATCATTCATGAATAGTTAACATGGAGAGTGAATCTCATCGCGTCGTGGAGGCGGTAGTCCGTACGTACGCACGAGCGATGATATCATTCCCAAGATCCTAGAATTGTATTAAAGTGTATATATAATATTAAAAAATCAATATCACTTCACAATAATCATATATATTCATTACATTCACCATTATACCCATCCATGTAAGGTGGTGGTGGAAAATAGATTACACCACGGCGTGGAGATGGTATTTCGTAAGTACGCACGCGCAGTGATTTCATTTTCCGTTGGATGGATAGATGGTGAAAAATGGTTGTTTCATACTTATAATAACATATCAGTATATTATTTATACTGATGTTATTACCTCATAATGAAACAACTAAAAAATAAGAAGTGAAAGAAGAAATAAAGTTGAAAGAATCGGTAATGGACATTACCTCTTCTTTGGAGTGCCTCTTGGGGACCTCCTCTTAGGGAACTTAAATTGGTCTTTGAATAATACCAGGACCTCTAGGATGTTTCTAGGGAAGTGGAGAAGATAATTTGGCAGGGGTTGGTCGAGCATGAAGGCTCAATGTGGTGTGAGGAAGAGAGGGATGAGTTTCCCTTTTATAAGGGAGGAGAGGGGCACCTTTGGAATAACTAAAAGTATTATTTTATTATAAAGTCAAATTCGGTTATTAATAGCTACAAATTGATATATTTCTATGATAAGGTGGGGATGGGTCGAAATCCTCTCATCCAATAGAATTTAGACAAGTTTATGTCATTAAATTAACCTTATCTTTTATTTTTAACTCTTAGTTAATTAGATTGACATTTACCATGTCACTTTGTATTTTTATATTATATAGTTAATAAACTTACCATATACATCCAAGAGACCCCCCAAGTGGTCCATTAATGATACATCTATCATGATATAAGTATCTTGGCCTAACCATAGATTTTTATGAATATAAAAAAAATTACAAATATAATATTTGTTTTAAAAACTATTTTATGTCAATTTTGACACTATTTGGTAATTGATTTTTTTGAAAATCTTAAATGAATGATTAGTTCGAAAAAAACTAATTAAATAAATAATAACATGTCATATTAACATATAAAATTATTTTTATTCATAAAAAGTCTCAAATTACATTTATTTGGGTATTTATAGCATCAATTATGTCAATATTTCATGAATATGATAATTACTACATCATCATTGTATCATAAATAAATTAAATTATTTTAAGTATAAAAATTAAAAATAAAATACCACTATGTTGGAAATCTTTTTATATTTTTAATGAATATTTATAGTCGAATTTATCTTATGTATAACCCTATATTAAAAATTATTAAGTTATTAAACTTTGATTTTAACTACTTTAACCCTTCTTTAAAACAATTGATAATAAATGTCCTAATCTAATCCAAGTGGGCCTAAATGGTCATATTTTATTCCTAAGGTTTTTTTTGGTCGAATTAAACTTATCCAATAGAATTAGGACATTTTTTAGGGTAATAATAATAACCATTTTACCCTTAATTACCCTATTTGCTTTTAACCGTGGTAAAAAAAGTAAAAAGTTACTATTCACCAAAAATTATTTTCATCTCATTGAACCAAATTTTAGTCCTTGATATTAACCGTGTCTCTCAGATTTTCTAAATTTCACTCACAAAAGCGGTAAAATTATGTTTTATGAAAAATTCAGTTTTTTTAACTACCACTTAGTGGTTTCACTATTCATCAAAAAATGAAAGTTTCCAGAAAAATACCAAAAATTAGGCCTAAGCTATATTTGATATTATGAATTAAAAAATGATGTCTATTTTATCAAATTCAAAACATATCAGTTACATTAACTAATTAAAAATTAATTCCTGTTCTCAAAACAAATAGCTTGTTTTTAAGAGATAATAACTATCAAAAGATTAAAACTTGTTTATATATGGTTTAAACGTGAAATTACATCCAATGACCAAAATTGTATTAAATTGTAAAAATATATTCTAAATATACTTTAAATCCAATCAAATTAATAATTTATCACTATTAATTATTTCGATTAAAAAAAATTGTTTTTAATTAAAATTTAGTAATTTTCACTATTCATTAGAATATGAAAGTTATCCAAAAAGTACCAAAAATTCACCCTAAGATAATTTCGATATTCCGAATCCAAAAATGAAGTCCATTTTGAATAATAAAATTTACAAAATTGCAGAAAGTGGTTATTACTATTCATAATGGCTAGTTTTAATAATATTTTAATAGCATATCGTAGTTTAGTGAAACTCGGTATTGCGTACTACACACGCTATTGAGGAAGGTCATGATTGCGTGTAATGCAAGGCAAGTCAAGGATACTTGTTGTGGAAGATCCTTTTGGTGTATAGTACAACACAAGACATTAGTGAAATTAAAAAGAATATTTTTCATAAAATCTCGGGGCGTTACATTCTACCCCCCTTAAAATGAATTTCGCCCTCGAAATTCGTCGGGGTTATAAATGGTTTACTACTCGAAATTTTATTTAATAGAAACCCAAATCGTAAAAAGGAATACCAAAACCAATATTTAAAAAACAAAATTATGAAACGTAACGGTTAGCAATATAAACTAATCACTGGGTTTCCACATAGGTGAAAATATGGATATGGAAAAGAAATCTAACCATCATGTTCTGATAGAGAGTGGTAGAGAACATGGCTATGGAAAAGCCAACAATCACAAATCCATAAATTTGTGATGATCTAAGGTACCATCTGATTCATCAGATATAAGAGCACTAGGACAACATTTTTGGTTTTCAAGATCATTTCCCTAAAGTTGATGAAATTGGAATTAGAAGAAATAATTTCATGATTTTGGTATAGTCTCACCATTGGTCGTTCTTTGGACAATTTACACTTCATCTCTTCAATAAATGAAGTTGAATTTTTCATTCATGATATGTTAGCCGATCATGTGATAGAATGATGGGTCATTCAATCTGTCTCAAACAAAAGGTTAGAAAAGTTATCAAAAAATAAATAAGTCCACCTATAGTGAGATTAATCATACATGGTTCCTAAAATGGACTTATACTTCTTATATCATACTGCTTAATATAATAAAACTAGTTTCTACTAAACAGGGACTTCCTGCAGGCCAGTGGTAGGCGATAAAGGCCAGTCGAACTTCGGTTGTGGGTTCGATTCCCACAGCCTTGTTCGACGCGATGGGCTGTCGCATGTCCTGCAAGTTGTCCTTTTTCTAAAACTACATTACTTTAAAATCCCATCAGAAATATCGAAAAAGTTCTATCTATAAACAATACTAACATATTTCCAACATAATCCATTCCAATCTTTAGGCTTATCTAAAATACTTCTGTCCATGCTCATAGTATAAAGAAAATGATTACTTGAAATGTCATCAACAAAGCATGTGAATACCATCATTTATCCCCCATATATCTTGTTGGTCACATTCCAATCGTGTGAATACCTGAATCATGTATTCTCTTGAAAAATGAATACCATTAAACCTTAGTGAAAACATGAATCCTGTGAAAAGTTAACTCCTTCCACATACCAAAATCCAAAAATTCTATGTACTCAAACCATGATATAACCTTCTCCTTATATCAGTCATGAGCTCATGAATACTATCTAACATTTAATTTTCTCCTTATCCATTCATTATGAGCATATCATCTACATTACAATAATATCTGAATTACATTTCATGGATACTGGTACCATTAATCATACACTTTCAAAACTCAAGGAAGGACAACAATGTAACAATCCTTAGATGTCTCTTTCTTCAATAGTACCATGAGATTACTTATACAAAATTACACTTGATAAACATGTAATCATTCCACTACCTTCTTAAACCATTGACTGTGCTTCAAAAATTCTTTCATCTCACATATCATTTGTAGTCTCTTCATCATCATCAACATAAATACTACCCAAATGGCCATACTGATTCTCTTCTTGAGACTTTCCCTTAGGGCATTGGTTTTCATAATTCCCGTACATTCCACATTTAAAACATTTAACCATTGTTGATATCATAGCAATACCATTATCCTCAACCATGGTGTTAACTGAACCTTTTCCATTGCACTTACTGGATTTGTTTCCTTCTTTTCCACACCCAAAGCATCTTCCAGTTCCTTTGAAACAATCTCCTTGATTACTCTTCCCAGATGATTTACATGAGGGAAATTGAACTTTCTTTCCTCTATGATCATCATGAAACTCCATCTTTCTCTTATTAGCTGAGTCAGAAAACTTACCAAATTTGAGTTTATTGATCATATTATGAGATTTCTGATTCGGCATAATAATGTTGTTTGGACTTCCAAATCCCTTTTCATTTGGTTGCTCATGAAGAACATCATTCCATTGTCCATCATATCCTCCATTATCGTGAATCATCTTGTTTCAATCCATTTTCTAAAACCCAAAAAGAATAGTGTGAGAGGAAAAAAATCATAATAAAGGGGCAGTAACATCAATATCTAACATCTTAGGTTTAATCTAATATCGTTAGCATAATTCTAGGACTATAACCAATAGTTATACTTAACCTTAGGGACATCCCTAGACGTACCTTAGAAATATCTCTAGGGATATCACTAATTTTTTCGCATCCTAGTTTCCAAAGGTTGACTAACCCTTTCCTCTGATACCAACTGTAGAGACCCGAAGCTTGACGCACATGGAAATTACATTGCTTTTGCAGAATACTTAACACATAACAAAAACAGACACACAAGGATCGTAATAGTTTAGTGTCTTTGGAAACCTGGAATATAATCTTCTAATCGTGGTGAAAGATCTTCAAAATCTTCCATAAAGATCTTCCCTTTTGGTTTCTTACCTAAAACCTTTTTTTTAATCCTGGGGGAAAAGAAAACATAAAAAGGGTGAGCTCAAATGCTCAGTAAGGGTAAGCATGGATAAAATAAAACATACCATATACATTTGACCTTAAAAAAACATAAATATTAAAAATCTTGATCAACGACATAAAACATGGATGTACATAAGGAATAGATCATAATGGAACATAAATCAAGATAAAATAGCATGGGAATAAAACATGTAATTGTGGAATCCATTAAGCACATGTAATGATTTCCATAGTAGCCAAGGCATTTCTGCCAAGACCATCTTAGTGGACAAAGTCCCTTTCTGAATCGAGTTCACTCCTCGTTTCAGTCCTGTAACACTGAACCAGATTAACTTACCGTTCCATCCATGTCTATCTCTTGAGATATAAATCTTTACCCAATGCATTGGAGGGAGATATAGGTCCCACCCATCTCATAATGAAATCATTCTTACTTGTGCCACAAAATAAACATACATCATTCATAATAACCCAACGAATAAAATGGATTTCATAAACATAATCCCAACATCACATAATCCATATAAAACAAATGGATATCATTCCATCATAAGAAAAGTGAAACCATGTAAATCATAGAGACATTATACTTGAAACATACAGATATTAAATAATGTCATCTTAGATGGAAAATGGTTTTGATAAAACACTTGAAATGAATTTTTGAGGAAAATATCCTTTCTTCTTTAAAATCATTTTCGTTTCACAAAATGTCATCCAATTTTAAAATAAAAGGATTTTGTTGTAAATAGTCATGAAATCCTTTGGAGGAAGCTTCATGAAAATAATGATTTATAAAACCGTAAAAATCCGTTCACGCCGTATAAGTTAAAAATAACTATCTCCTCGTACTTTTGTCGGAAAAGTCAAAAAGTACCTTGTAGGGTAAATAAAAGAAAGATTCCTTCCATACCATGGGATAAAAGTCAAAATGGGTAAAAATTACTTTAAACATACATGAATAAACTTTTATAAAACATGGACATGGATGATAGCAATAACCCCAGTAAATACTTACGAATAAGCAGTCTCGAATAAAAATGAGATTTTCAAAATTATCCCTTACCTTAGGTCTGATATGCTTCGTAAGTATCTGAACCTCCAATATAATGATTTAAGTAATTTCATTGACTTATTACAGAATCATATTCATTGGTATGATATCATATATGTTTCACTTATGATTTTATATTACCCGTTCTTTTGTAAATTCAATGTTAAAGCAGCGTTTTGGGTAAAATCATTTTATTTTTCGTATGTGTTTCGACTTTTCGTTCTTGATATTATTACTTATATCCTAATTTACATAATTCCAGAATGTAAAAAATGATTTTTATATAATATATATTCATCATACACATATATATTATAGATCGATAAATGGAATGAAATACACCGTTCATGGAGACGGTAGGCCGTACGTACGCATGAACGCTGTTTTCGTTTCCCTTTTGAATTGAATGGAATTAAGTAAATGACATACATATATCTATATATATATATAAATAAATTCAGTATCATTATTATGTCATATATTTCATTATTATTCATTATATATACTTTATAATCATTCATTAATGGTTAACATGGAGAGTGAATCTCATCGCGTCGTGGAGACGGTAGTCCGTACGTATGCACGAGCGATGATATCATTCCCATGATCGTGGAATTTTATTAAAGTGTATGTATAATATTAAAAAATAAATATTACTTTACAATAATCATATATATTCATTACATTCACCATTATACCCATCCATGTAAGGTGGTGGTGGAAAATAGATTACACCACGGCGTGGAGATGATATTCTGTACGTACGCACGCGCGATGATTTCATTTTCGGTTGGATGGATAGATGGTGAAATATGGTTGTTTCATACTTATAATAACATATCAGTATATTATTGATACTTATGTTATTACCGCATAATGAAACAACTAAAAAAAGAAGAAGTGGAAGAAGAAATAAAGTTGAAAGAATCGGTAATGGACATTACCTATTCTTTGGAGCGCCTCTTTGAGACCTCCTCTTAGGGCACTAAAATTGGTCTTTGAAGAAGACCAGGACCTCTAGGATGTTTCTATGTAAGTGGAGAATAGAATTTGGCAGGGGTTGTCCGAGCTTGAAGTCTCAATGTGGTGTGAGGAAGAGAGGGACGAGGTTCCCTTTTATAAGGGAGGAGAGGGGCACCTTTGGAATAAAAAAACTATTATTTTATTATAAATTCAAATTCGGTTTTTAATTGCTCCGAATTGATATATTTCTAAGATAATGTGGGGATGGGTAGAAACCCTCTAATCCAATAGAATTTAGACAAGTTTAGGTCATTATATTAACTTTATCTTTTAATTTTAACTCTTAGTTAATTAGATTGACATTTACCATGTCACTTTGTATTTTTATATTATATAGTTAATAAACTTAACATATACATCCAAGAGACCCCCAAAGTGGTCCATTAATGATACACCTATCATGATATAAGTATCTTGGCCGAACCATAGATTTTTATGAATATAATAACAGTTAATAATATAATATTTGTTTTAAAAACTATTTTATGTCAATTTTGACACTATTTGGTAATTTATTTTTTTGAAAATCATAAAAGAATTATTAGTTCGAAAAAAATTAATTAAATAAATACTAATATGTACTATTAACATATAAAATTATTGGAATTCATAAAAAGTCTCAAATTAAATTTATTTGGTATTTATAACATCAATTATGTCAATATTTCATGAATAGGATAATTACTACATCATCATTGTATCATAAATAAATTAAATTATTTTAAGTCTAAAAATTACAAATAAAATACCATTATGTCTGAAATATTTTTAGATTTTTAATGAATATTTATAGTCGAATTTATCTTATGTATAACCCTATATTAAAAATGATTTAGTTATTAAACTTTGATTTTAACTATTTTAACCCTTCTTTAAAACAATTGATAATAAATGTCCTAATCAAATCCAAGTGGGCCTAAATGGTAATATTTTATCCCTAAGGTTGTTTTTGGTCGAATTAAACTTATCCAATAGAATTAGGACATGTGTTAGGGTAATAATAATAACACTGTTACCCTTAATTACCCTATTTACTTTTAACCGTGGTAAAAAAAAGTAAAAAGTTACTATTCGCAAAAAATTATTTTCATCTCATTGAACCACATTTTAGTCCTTGATATTAACATTATCTCTCGGATTTTCTAAATTCCACTCATAGAAGCGGTAAAATTATGTTTTATGAAAAATTCAGTTTTTTTAACTACCACTTAGTGGTTTCACTATTCATCAAAAAATGAAAGTTTCCAAAAAAATACCAAAAATTAGGCCTAAGCTATATTTGATATTATGAATTCAAAAATGATGTCTATTTTATCAAATTAAAAACATATCAGTTACATTAACTAATTTAAAAATTAATTCCAATCGACAAAACAAATAGCGTGTTTTTAAGGGATAATAACTATCAAAAGATTGACACTTGTTTATGTCTGGTTTAAATGTGAAATTACATCCAATGACCAACATTGTATTAAATTGTAAAAATATATTCTAAATATACTTTAAAACCACTCAAATTAATAATTTATCACTATTAATCATTTTGATTAAGAAAATTATTTTTAATTAAAATTTAGTAATTTTCACTATTCATCAGAATATGAATGTTTTCCGAAAAGTACCAAAAATTCACCCTAAGATAATTTCGATATTATGAATCCAAAAATGAATTTCATTTGGAAAAATAAAATTTACAAAATTTCAAAAAGTGGTTATTACTATTCATAATGGCTAGTTTTAATAATATTTTAATAGCATATCGTTGTTTAGTGAAACTCGGTATTGCATACTACACACTCAATTGAGGAAGGTTGTGATTGCATGTATTGAAAGGCAAGTCAATGATACATGTTTTGGAAGCTCTTTTGGTGTAGCGTACAACACAAGACATTAGTGAAATTAAAAAGAATATTTTTCATAAAATATCTGGGTGTTACATCCAATGCATTGGGTAACGTGACAGAGGTAAACATGAATGTTTCTCCAAAGATATTTAAGGAATATACTGTGATGGGTATTCCAAATTAAATCTCTATGTAGCTGTGATAGCTACAATGTAAGTATGATATGAATGCACAAGTTACCTTTATGATTTATGATTTCTATGTGTCTTTCATAAATCTTATGATTTCATGAGGTAAGTAAAATATTTCATGTTTTGTATGTATCTATGAACAAATGTTTTCATTCATTGTTTTATAACCATTACTGAGATTTTTATGCTCATCCCAAGTTTTGAAATGTTTTCACAAGACTTAAAGATGAATAGGGTCAAGGATGGGATCAAGGAAAAGTCATGTTGTCTAAAACATGGATCTAGACATGACTCTTTTTTTCAAGAGTTTTTATTTTATGAAAAAAAATTGGAAACTGTGTAGATATGTCTACCTTGTAATATTTTGAGATGTAATAGTTATGTCCTAATTCTATAAAACTCTAAACCTGAAAATATCCTCAATGTGAATAATTCATTTAATTCAACATTATGTAATGTTTAAAGCTGGGTTCTTATTGTAATAGATGTAGATGACTTATCGTAGATACTATACTTACCTGATTAGAAAGAAGGCACTTTCTGATTTTATACAATGTGACATTTCTATCAATGTTATATAATGAAAATCAATTGATAAATAATCAGTCAATTATTAGGAATGGTTTTGGATACTTATATATATATATATATCATTTTCTAAAAATATGAAATAATTAGAAGAATTATTTGATGAGGTATTGATGTTGAATAATAGAATGAGATGTTGATGTTGATTCAATAGATGTGTTATTTATTCTAATCCATGATAAGTTCTGTTGACACTCATTCATCAAAAAAAGATTTTATTACAATCTCTAATATTATTACTATGTTTTCACCATTATGAAAAATGTTGAATAAATTAAATGACATAAGATATAATATCTGAATTCCCAAGAAAAGATAATGGGGGAGATCATGTTTGTAATTATACATAGTTCTTTACCCAAATAAAGAGTCATATCTATTTAATTTTATACCAGATAGAGATGGAGTAATTAATCAAAGTATTTATACGTTGAAAAAATGTTGTTAACAATTTTTCATTAGCATAGGGAAACAAATCGACGAGAGATATCATAGTTTGTTTTCAGAGAGTTTTATTATATTTAAGGGTTCAAGAGAATTTAACATAGGTTGATTCAAATTTCTATTGTAATGTTTTAAACATATGGTTATAGAATTTCAAACAATTTTTTTAAAATGACTTATTTGAGAAGAATGGATTTTTCATTGAAACCATAATGGTCAGGTTGAGCGTGTTTCTAGTTGGTGTCCCGCGGGTGTCCCGCGGGTGTCCCGTGGGTGTCCCGTGGGTGTCACGCTGGGGCGGCGGCACCCCCCGCGTCACCCGGGACGTGGCTTCAGCCGCGTCCGGGTTGTCTGGCCGACACCCCGCGGATGCCGCGGGGGTGTCACGCGGGGCGGCGGCTCCACCCGCGTCGACGACTCGGCCACTTGGCCGCTCGGCCGAGCCGGGCCGGGCGGGCCGGGTCGGGCCGGGTCGGCCCGGGCCCGTACCCCCCGTCTTCGGACGGTCTTCGTTCAGACGCCCGTAACATGAGCTACGGGCCTCCAAACGACTCGCTGTCAGCGGAAACACGATCCTTGGATCGAGACGGTCGTTTCGGTATATCGCACTCAAGGTTTCGGAATACCTTGAGGTCGGCCGGGTTGGTTCGTACACGAAACCAACCGGGCCTTCGGAGCGGAAACGCTCATATCTTGAGCCACGGACGTCCGATTGAAGTGCCGTCAGCTTCGTTGATTTCCTTTTTGTGAGACGGTTGTTTTGGCATACTCCGCCCGAGGTTTCGACGCAGGTGGTGTACGGTCGGGTTGGTTTTGCCTTAAAAACCAACCGGGCCCTTGGGACGAAAAAGCCAATAACTCTCAGACCGGGTGTCCGATTGACGCGCCGTCTGCGACGTTGTGTTCCTGTTGACGATACGGAACTTTTGGATACATCAACTTCGAAATTTGTGTCAGTTGATGTATCAGCCTCTCGGATCGTGGAGCGGACCCTCCCGAACGAGCTTGCTGTGTGCGAGAACCCTAGTGCTGGCTGCGATTGTTTCTTCGACAGCGACGCCGTGCAGAGATCCTCAGTGGACTGCGGTGATGACTGTGCAGAGATCCTCTGTGGACTCCGACGACGACAGTGCAGAAATCCTCAGTGGACTGCGGCGACGACTGTGCAGAGATCCTCAGTAGACTACGACAACTACTGCAATCAGCGATCCTACGTGGATCAGTGCTACCGATCCTGTGTGGGTCCGATCCTGTGTGGGTCAGCGCTCAGTGGTTCTGTGTGAGCCAGCGCCGACAGGTCCTACGTGGGCCCGATCCTGTGTGGGTCTGATCCTGTGTGGGTCACTACGAGGTTAGTACCTATCGATCCTTCGTGGGTCCGACGACTTAGATGGTTCAGTGATCATCTTATCGTAATCCGAAGAAGTATACCTATGTGAGCTGAATCTTGTGTTACTCTTCTTTGTGGATTGTGTTGAGCCATCCTGTGTGGATTTACCGTTTACTCTCCTTTGTGGATTGTGTTGAGCTATCCGTGTGGATTTACTGTTTACTCTCCTTTGTGGATTGCATTGTGCTATCCTGTGTGGGTATATGTTGATTTCCTGTGTGGACTGGGTTGTGCATGGGATCGGACGTTGGAGCCGAACGAGAATTGATGACTTAGGTATATGTATGGGAATATACCTAAGCCGTGTCAGATGTTACTTCATGATTGTATCTTTCATTTGTGGATTATCCTTTGTGGATTTCGGGAGACCTTCGGGGGTCTCAGGGTCCCTACTGAGTAGCTTATACTCACCCCTACACGGGCTTTTCCCACACTACGTTGTGTTGGTTGCAGACGACGGACAGCGCTGATCGTGGTGGAGGCGTGCGGATCAGGACGGTACCTGGAGGTGGACCACTGGGCGGGATGTACTCGGAGCGGTCAGGTGGACCCGAGGAGCAGTGGAGGCTATCTGTACCCACTCTTTAGGTGGGACTTCCAGAGGATGGCTCGACGCTGCAGTTTTCCCCTTTCAGTTGTTGTTTTTTCCTTTCAGTTGTACTTTACAGTTGGGCTTGTATTTCCGGCCCCTTTTACTTTCAGCACAGCTTGTACCGTTTTTACTTAGTGTTTACTTTTCCGCTTCCTTACTCTGTGGTGCTTGTTTACTTTTCAAAGGAAATGTCTTCCCTTTTGTTGGGATTTACGCCTTGGTGCTAGTCGCCATCCCCTGGCCTATGGATGGCGGGCTTGGGGTAGTCACGGCACGAGCCCCAAGGACGGGTCGTGACAAATTGGTATCAGAGGTGGTCGGTTCTACCGCAGACTCTGATCTTTCTTCTATGTGAAGTAATAGTGTTTAGCGTATTAAGTGTGGTTATCAGTCCAGGGAGTCCAGTGATGGTGCGGCGGCCGGCGTATCCATTCAC
Source organism: Viscum album (assembly GCA_963277665.1). Classification (NCBI taxonomy): domain Eukaryota; kingdom Viridiplantae; phylum Streptophyta; class Magnoliopsida; order Santalales; family Viscaceae; genus Viscum; species Viscum album. Next base: position 1,127,897,936 of record OY728121.1, read on the forward strand.
CAGGACCCTAACTTCTGATTTCCGACTTAATGCACGAAAACATTGATTTCATGTGTGTTTCAAATTTTCTTTGTGATTACTTGTGTCAGCTCACCAGGTATACTGTTCAGACCATGGCGCACTTGTTTTCTTTTTCAGGATGGCATGACGATAGAAGCCAGCTAGGGTTCCTAAAGTAGAGCGCGACGACAGCGCGCCGAGCGATGAGGCCTCGGTACAGGGCCCGTTGACAGCAGAGGCACCGGCGGTACCTTTACCCGCCGAGCCCCCGATGCTTCCAGCACTGGCAGCTGATGACGCACGATGCCTCAGAGCTCTTCACGAGTTCCAGCGCCAACGGCCACCCAGGTTCCGTGGGGAGTCGGACCCCCAGGCAGCCGAGGACTGGCTGGAGGCGGTCGTCCGAGTCTTCAGGCTAGTGAGGAATCCAGCAGACCTCATGGTGATCCTCGCGGCGAGCCTACTGCACGCAGGAGCAGGGCGATGGTGGAGCCTGATGCTCTAGGTACACGATGAGGCCACCCTCATCTGGACGGACTTCGAGATCCTCTTCCGCTCAGAGTTCTTCCCGGCCACCCTCCATGCGGTGCGCATTCAGGAGATTCTTCAGCTGCAGCAGGGCAGCTTGACGGTCGCTCAGTACGCGGCGAGGTTCACCGATCTTTCTCGCTACTCGACCGACATGGTACGAGACCCCTTCTTTCGGGCCCGAACCTTCGAGCATGGATTGAGACATGAGATCAGGGCATCACTGATCTCCCTCAGCATCCCGAACCAGGCAGGAGTGCTAGAGAGAGCCCTCCTGATCGAGAGCTTTCTGGCTGAGTCTACAGCGAGACCTACCGCAGGGCGGCAGATAGCGGAGTCTTTGGCAGCAGGTAGCCGACGGATGACTCAGGGTTCCAGGAGGACCAGACCATCCGGCAGACGACCTCGGGACACTGGCTCAGCAGTGCAGGGCAGCCAGCTCGTAGCTAGTCTTCCAAGAGGCAGGCAGTGCTACGAGTGCGGCGGGCGGGGCCACATGGCTCGTGACTGCCCGACCCGCCGTACCGAGGGGCAGCAGACGGTGGAGGGGCCACCTCGGTAGAGGCAGAGGGTCGACCGTGGCGGTCCGTAGGGAGGAGGCGGACGAGGCAGAGGAGCTGGCCGAGCAGCAGGTGGTGGGCGATGCTTTGAGGCTCTGCCACCACCACCACCAGGAGGCCCGCCCCGACCACAGGGAGCTGGCGGGCAGAGACAGGCTCAGCTCCAGGCAGCGGAGGCCTATGACCACAGCGCGCCAGAGATGATTTGAGATACGATCTGTGTCTATTCCACCCTTGCTGTAGTTCTGATAGACACAGGAGAGAGTCACTCTTTCATAGCCACTGCCCTTGTTCGGAGCTCGGAGATTCCGACAGAGCCGTTGGCTCGATCCTTACGGCTAGAGACTCATACGGGAGCAGACTCGACAATTACGCACCGGTGCCGACAGTGTGAGCTTACTCTAGGAGGTGAGAGCTTCGACTGGGATCTTCTTGTAGCGGTGTCGAGGCCTTACGACGTCATCTTGAGCATGGATTGGTTATCTACGGTCCATGCTCAGATTGACTGCATTAGGCGCAAGGTACGATGTGTGCGCACCGATGGGAGCAGGTTCACCTTCACCGGCGAGAAGGGAGCCTTAGTAGCACAGGATGGACTCACGCAGAGGAGAGGTCAGCCCATCACTCATCAGTTGGCTAGCCTCATCCTGGGAGCAGTTGACGTGCGGAGTCCCAGTTTTCCTATAGTGGTGGATCAGTACGCGGACGTCTTTCCCGACGACGTTCCAGGACTACCTCCTCGCAAAGAGGTAGACTTTTATATTGACCTGTACCCCGGGACATCCCCGATATCCACTCCAGCATATCGGATGGCCCCCGATGAGCTTCGATAGCTGCGGGTACAGTTGGAGGACTTGCAGGGCAAGGGGTTCATCCGACCCAGTGTTTCACCCTGGGCTTCCCCGATATTGTTCGCCAAGAAGGCGGATGGGAGCTTGCGACTGTGTGTCGATTATCGTCGCCTGAACCAGGTGACAGTGAGGAACAAGTATCCGCTACCCAGGATTTATGACCTCTTCGATCAGCTCAAGGGAGAACGGTGGTTCTCGAAGATAGACCTCAGGTCAGGCTATCATCAGCTCAGAGTTTGAGAAGAGGATGTGCAGAACACGGCCTTCAGGTGTCGGTATGGCCACTATGAGTTCTTGATTATTTCTTTCGGCGTGACCAACGCTCCAGCAGTGTTCATGAGCCTCATGAACAGGATCTTCCAGCCATACCTCAATCGATTTGTCATAGTCTTCATCGACGACATCTTGGTGTACTCGACCACCGAGGAGGAGCACACCTACCACTTGCGTGTTGTACTAGACACACTCCAAGAGCACCAGATTTATGGAAAGCTCTCGAAGTTTTAGTTCTGGTTACGTGAGGTCCACTTCTTGGGGCACGTCCTTTCTGAGGCGGGAGTTGCAGTGGATCCCGCGAAGAACGAGGCCGTGCTAGCTTGGGAGCGACCCACGAGCGTGACAGAGGTGCGGAGTTTCTTGGGCCTAGCCGGATACTATCGGAGATTTGTGCAGGACTTCTCCAGAGTTGCAGCCCCACTCTCAGCGTTGACGAACAAGGGGAAACCCTTCGTGTGGTCAGACAGATGTCAGCAGAGCTTCCAGGAGCTGAGGCAGAGGTTGACCAATGCACCTATCTTGAGGTTGCCTGAGGAGGGAGTTGGATACGTAGTCTACTGCGATGCATCAGGGACCGGACTCGGGTGTGTCCTGATGCAGGAGCGGGCCGTGATTGCCTACGGATCACGTTAGTTGAGGCCGCATGAGCAGAACTACGCTACCCATGACTTGGAGTTGGCAGCAGTGGTCTTTTCCCTGAAGACATGGCGGCACTATCTGATGGGTGAGCGCTTTACAGTCTTTTCTGACCACCAGAGTCTTAGGTACATCTTCTCTCAGAAGGACCTAAACCTGAGATAGCGGCGATGGCTTGAGTTCCTCCAGGACTATGACTTTCAGATATTCTATACTCCTGGGAAGGGGAACGTGGTAGCTGATGCCCTCATCAGGAGGACGGGCATCCAGCTACTTGAGGAGGCGATAGAGCAGCTAGCCACCTTGAAGATATCCTTCATGGATAGAGACTAAGCACCCTTCCTTCAGTCTCTCATAGTCTCTCCTCCACTTCTACAACGGGTCAGAGAGGCACAGCGTGGGGACGCTGACTGTGAGACACGGCGTGCACAGATATCCTCGGGATAGGCACCTGATGGTTTCTCCCGTGGAGCAGAGCACGATTTCCTTTTCAGAGGACGTAACTTGGTACCAGTCGCTTTAATAGAGGAGGTGCTGAGAGAGTTCCACACTTCTCCTTTGGCGGTACATCCTGGAGTGGCGAAGATGTACCAGGATCTCAGACGTCAGCACTGGTGGCCGGGCATGAAGAAGGCTGTGGCAGAGTTCGTTTCGCGGTGCCTCACCTGCCAGCAAGTGAAGGTAGAGCACCAGGTACCAGCAGGCTTGGTACAGCCCTTGGAGGCCCCGGAGTGGATGTGGGACGGCATATCTATGGACTTCGTGACTGGACTTCCACGCACTTCCAGAGGTCACGACTCCATTTGGGTGATTGTTGACCGACTCACCAAGTCGGCACACTTCTTACCCATCCGAGAGCAGGGCTCAGTGAGGAGCTTGGGACGTCTCTACGTTCAGGAGATTGTACGGCTTCACGGTGTGCCATCGACTATCGTCTCTGATCGGGACGCTCGCTTTACTACCCGGCTTTGGAAGGGGTTGCAGGAGGCGTTCGGGACGCAGCTACGTCTGAGCACCGCCTTTCACCCTCAGACGGATGGTCAGACTGAGAGGACCATTCAGACTCTCCAGGACATGCTCCGTGCATGTGTCCTCGACTTTGGTCGCAGCTGGGAGGACCACCTACCCTTGGTGGAGTTCGCGTACAACAACAACTACCACTCCACCATCGGGATGGCACCCTACGAGGCGTTGTACGGCATGCCTTGCAGATCTCCTTTGTGCTGGACAGACCCTGGGGAGTCAGCACTTGTGGGACCAGAGATGGTCTGGGCCATGACAGAGAAGGTCCAGGTCATCCAGGAGCGGATGAGGACAGCACAGAGCCGACAGAAGTCATATGCTGACAGGAGGCAGAGGCCACTAGAGTTCGAGGATGGCGACCACATCTTCTTGCGGGTCTGACCTCGACGTGGGTTACAGAGATTTGGCCGAGGCGACAAGTTGTCTCCACGCTTCATCGAGCCTTTCCAGGTCATCAGCAGGATTGGCGAGGTGGCTTATCGCCTGGCTCTGCCACCACAGTTGCACCGGGTGCACGACGTCTTCCACGTATCCCAGCTGAGGAGATACGTGCACGACCCGATGCACATCATTGACTATGGGGAGCTAGACATGGATGATGGGGTGACTTTTGCGGAGGTCCCAGTGGAGATAGAGGATCGACAGGAGCGGGTCCTACGTGGGCGATCGATTCCTCTTGTGCGCATCAGATGGTAGCACGGGAACCTCCAGAAGAGCACATGGGAGCGGGAGGCTCAGATGCGTGCACAGTACCCACATTTGTTTCCCTAGTTTTTGATGTATCATTACGGGGACGTAAATCCCTGAGGTGGGAGTAATGTAAAGACCCGTAAATTTCAAGGAAATTTTTTTTTATTAATTTTCTTTGGAATTTTTCAAGAGCGCAGTTTCTGACGGGACCTGATTCCGAGGCCCGGTGTGCCCGGAATCATTTTCCGAAGTTTGGCTCGGGTACGCTCAGTGAACGGACGAGTGGGTTTTTCTAACTTTTGAACCGGTGCCTGGAATCGAATTCTGAGGGCACCGATGAAATCGCAGCGCCAATATTCTCTTAGAAACGCCTTTTCCGGAGTTGCGTTTTCTCGGGTGTGGTTTTTAATTTTCGGGATTAATGTTAAGAAATAAAATAATTTTGCGACAACTTTATTTTATTTCACATAAGCCACTTGGAAGCCACTTGAAGCCACATAAAGTCGGCTTGAACTGAGTTAAACCGGATAGGATGCTATCTAGAAATATCCTACCTCCCTTGGTAGGATATTTGAGAGGTGGGTCCCGCACGAGCCACGCCGTTTCCTTCCGCTAAGAAACGCACCCGCGAAAACCCGTCTTTATGAAAGTCAACTGACGCATTTCTTAAAATCTTAACAGACCATTTAATTGGGCGGTTTATTTCATGAATTAAATGGGCAGTTTCTTTCGTCGAATTAATTCAACGAATTAATTCAATCGTTTCTTAACCAGTTTTTAAATTCGTTGGCGTAATAATAAAATAAGGCCAACGCACGACCTCTGGTTATTTGCGCGTTGAGAGGATTTGAGAGGACCCTTGTATCTTCTTCTCCCTTGCGAAGAATGCGAAGAACGCGAAGAATGTGAAGAACGCCGAACCCGGAAATCGGCGACGCTCCCATCCGAGACGTTCTTCCCCGCCCCGATCTCCGATCACCAACCATTTGAGGTGAGTGATTTCGGGTTTCCTCTAAAGGTTATTTTTGGTTTTAAACGAGACACAGATTTAATTATTTATAATTTAAATCTGTTGTTCTTGGTCCGTTGAGCTTGCCGACTCAACGCCGGAGTCCGCGACGAGCAATTCCGCGAAAAACGCTCACGCGCGACGACCAACGAGGTAGGGATTTGTTTTTGATTTACCCCATTTTTATATTGCCGTCAATGTTTCTTTAAAAAAATTATAGAACCGGTTTGTGAACAATTTTAAACTTATTAAAATTGTTATTTCCTGTGTGGAATAAAAATTCTCCCGTTTGTTTATCTTTAACGCGGAGGGTGTGGGCCAAACGAACACGGCCCGACGACCCTCCGTCGTTCTTCATTTTGTGCGGAATTAACGGGCGACGATGGAACGCGCCACAACGGATGTTTGACGATCCCGCAGTGAAGAACGAGTCCCGGGAGGAGCAATGGCGCAGACGGGAAGAAAATCGGGCCACCGGAGCGACTCCGGCGGCCCGCGGAAGCCGGCGGCGGCGGCGCTCGAGGGACGCGGCCGAAGCCGCGTCCGGCGCCAGGAGACACCCCGCGGGTGTCATGCGGGGGCGGCGGCACCCCCCGCGTCACCCGGGACGCGGCTTCAGCCGCGTCCGGTTTGTCTGGCGGACACCCCGCGGATGCCGCGGGGGTGTCACGCGGGGCGGCGGCTCCCCCCGCGTTGGCCACTCGGCCACTTGGCCGCTCGGCCGAGCCGGGCCGGGCTGGCCGAGCCAGACCGGTCGGACCGGGTCGGACCGGGTCGGACCGGTTCGGACCGGGTTCGGCCGACCCAGGGGGGTCGTGCCGGGTCGGCCCGGGCCCGTACCCCCCGTCTTCGGACAGTCTTCGTTCAAACGCCCGTAACATGAGCTACGGGCCTCCAAACGACTCGCCGTCAGCGGCAACGCGATCCTTGGATCGAGACGGTTGTTTTGGTATATCGCACTCAATGTTTCAGAATACCTTGCGTTCTTCCGGGTTGGTTCGTACATGAAACCAACCGGGCCTTCGGAGCAGAAATGCTCATATCTTGAGCCACGGACGTCCGATTGACGTGCCGTCAGCTTCGTTGATTTCCTCTTTGTGAGACGGATCTTTTGGCATACTCCGCCCGAGGTTTGGATGCAGGTGGAGTACGGTCGGGTTGGTTTTTCCTTAAAAACCAACCGGGCCCCTCGGACGAAAAAGCCAATAACTCTCAGACCGGGCGTCCGATTGACGCGTCGTCTGCGACGTTGAGTTCCTGTTGACGATACGGAACTTTTGGATACATCAAATTCGGACTTTGTGTCAGTTGATATATCAGACTCTCGGCTCGTGGAGCAGACCCTCTCGAACGAGCTTGCTGTGTGCGGGAACCCTAGTGCTGGCTGCGACTGTTTCGTCGACAGCGATGATCGTGCATAGATCCTCAGTGGACTGCGGCGATGACTGTGCAGAGATCCTCCGTGGAATCCGACGACGACCGTGCAGAAATACTCAGTGGACTGCGGCGACGACTGTGCAGAGATCCTCAGTGGACTACGATGACTACTGCACTCAGCGATCCTACGTGGATCAGTGCTACCGATCCTGTGTGGGTCCGATCCTGTGTGGGTCAGTGCTCAACGGTTCTGTGTGAGCCAGCGCCTACAGGTCCTACGTGGGCCCGATCCTGTGTGGGTCCGATCCTGGGTGGGTCATTGCGGGGTTAGTACCTATCGATCCTTCGTGGGTCCGATGACTTAGATGGTTCAGTGATCATCTTATCGTCATCCGAAGAAGTATACCTGTGTGAGATGAATCTTGTGTTACTCTGCTTTGTGGATTGTGTTCAGCCATCCTGTGTGGATTTACTGTTTACTCTCCTTTGTGGATTGTGTTGAGCTATCCGTGTGAATTTACTGTTTACTCTCCTTTGTGGATTGTGTTGTGCTATCCTGTGTGGGTATACGTTGCTTTCCTGTGTGGATTGGGTTGTGCTTGGGATCGGACGTTGGAGCCGAATGGGAATTGATGACTTAGGTATATGTATGGGCATATACCTAAGCCATGTCAGATGTTACTTCGTGATTGTATCTTTCCTTTGTGGATTATCCTTTGTGGATTTCGGGAGATCTTCGGGGGTCTCGGGGTCCCTACTGAGTATCTTATACTCACCCCTGCATGGGCTTTTCCCGCACTACGTTGTGTTGGTTGCAGACGACGGACAGCGCTGATCGTGGTGGAGGCGTGCGAAGCAGGACGGTACCTGGAGGTGGACCACTGGGCGGGACATACTCGGAGCGGTCAGGTGGACCCGAGGAGCAGTGGAGGCTATCTGTACCCACTCTTCAGGTGGGACTTCCAGAGGACGGCTCGATGCTGCAGTTTTCCCCTTTCAGTTGCTGTTTTTTCCTTTCAGTTGTACTTTACAGTTGGGCTTGTATTTCCGGCCCCTTTTACTTTCAGCACAGCTTGTACCATTTTTACTTAGTGTTTACTTTTCCGCTTGCTTACTCTGTGGTGCTTGGTTACTTTTCAAAGGCAATGCCTTCCCTTTTGTTGGGATTTACGCCTTGGTGCTAGTCGCCAGCCCCTGGCCTATGGAAGGCGGGCTTGGGGTAGTCACGGCACGGGCCCCGAGGACGGGTCGTGACAGGAATAATAAATCATAATAAATGGGTGACATAAAATTCCCAATAAGAGTATATATTTAGAGGAATATATCATAAATAATAGTAATAAATTATGGTATGGTAAATAACTGAAATCATGTTCCATTTATTCAATTAATTGCAAAAGAAAATAAATAATGTTACATGAGTAAATTATGATCAAATAATTTCCTATAGATTAATCACATAAGATCAAAATATTTCCATCGATTGATTAAAAATTTATATAATAAAATGGAAACCAATAACAATTTTCATAATGATGGAATATATAATTCGAGACATATTGTAGTCGATTCCCCATCAATGACATCATAATATAAATTGGTAAGGCCTCAACAAAAAACATATCAGATTTGACTCATGAGGCCAATATCTGCATCAAGGTGATATAAATGTCCCCAAACATCACCTACTAATCCCAATATATTCATCATATGAATATAGTGAATGATAATAAACACACAAATTTTTATTTAAACTAAAATAAAAATTTTAAATAGCATTCCCTATTATGTAAACCTAATCTCAAACCAGAGAGAGTAATATGGTGAATGATATCAAGATATTACATCCCCAATAGAACTAATCAACAACCATTTAAGAAAATATTATTGATGGTATCATAAGAGATGAACCTAAATGTAACACAAGATTCAAAAATTTCTGTTTAAATATATTTAAATACATTAAATGATATTATTGAATAATTCTTGAGGAAAATAATATTTAAACATTACAAAGTGTCTGATACCACATGGAAGCCTTTGAATTGTAATACCCATCATTGAATAACATTAAATGAAACGTATAATTTCATGACTATAAGGATATTCATCATATAACATGCCAATGGATCATTATATAAAACACATAAAAATATATGTGGTGAATAAGGCATATATCTCAAAGATGTAAAAGAGAGAAGAGAAACCACTCACCTCACACTTTACTTTAGTGTAGAATTCATTAAACTCATGTATAATGGTTTACAAAATTTTATTAATTAATTTTTGGACTATATAAATATTTATTATACCTTTTTTGATGGTTTTATAACATTTAATGGCCAACACATTTATAATATTACATTATATCATTGTTTTTGGTGCATTCATTTCATGGTTTCATGATTTGTACATTTGTGTAAAATTATGGATATTCTGGTAAAATTGGATTATAACAACTTAGTTTTAATGGATTTTTATTAATGAACTTTAATAAGTATTTATTCTCTCATGTAATGTTTTTTATTTCTTGTATAAGGATTATTTATTTGATATAATGTTAATGAAAAGTTTTTAGTTAATTTTGGCAGTTTTTCCAAACACCAGAGACTAGTTGCACTTTATTTAATAATATGAGTATATATTAGTTAAATAATATGAAATCGGTTATATAATGAAAATGGAAATATTTTTTAACTAGAAAAAATAGTTTAATGACCATCCCTAAAGGCAGTAATCGAAAACAAATAAAATCATTGTCAAAAGAGGAGATTTACCGACTTAACATGGAACAAAAGTTTCATTTCATTCATAAAGAGTAGGTAATTGAAAGGTATGGATATAAGATATTATATTAGGAAAGTAAGATTATAGTACATAAATGATTATTTAATTATTTTACATTATGTTTGAAATATATGATGATATAGTCATAGAAGAAAGGATATTAATATAGGTGTTTTGAGAAAATTACCTATTGAATATCACCTCTTTTAATGACCACATAAAGGCCATAGATTTGGTATTTTTGTGAGAATAGAATCACTTGGATGGGGGGAAAGTTAGGAGGATATGTTATGGAAGTGATTTATAGTGGTTAAGGCTTTGGGATGAAATGGGGTGGTATTTGTACATGAGGAAAAGTGGGTTTAAGTGACTAATTAATGAATATTTGATAATTTTAGATAACCACATTGAGTTGGAATCAATTTCACTGAATTATTGTGTAAATAAATGTATTTAAGGATATTTAAGGTGGAAAATTAAATCAAACAGCCATTAATAGTTTCTTTTTTTATTCAAATTTTTTATTTTAACTTTTAACATTGAGCCTTTTCAATATTTTACTTATACTTCAACAAATAATTTTACGACCATGATAACATTATTTAGTCAAAAAATGATAATGAAATTTGAAAATAATATTAATATTCTGATTCGAAACAAGGAATACATTTTTTCAAATTGAATTCACATAATTGAAAAAATTTGATTGGAAAATAATCCAATAGACACAATGAAAAGACGAGTTTTTAATGTAAAAAGTTCATAATATTGAGAAATTTTTACATCCAATTTGAATATATAATTGGTTAAAATGACCAAAATTGGTTTCAATTATTTTTAATTTATATATTTATACTTTAATAATATTAAAATAAATTTACCTATATAAGAAAATGAGAAGAAAAAATAGTTTTCAATTAAAATTATATATTTTTCAGAATTCATAAAAAAGAATCTTTTCCAAAAATAAAACAATATTACTGCAAGATATTTTTTTAATTTATATATGTAAAATATACTACTTTTAGTGAAATAAATTTTATAAAAGTGAAAATTTTTAGTTCTTAAAAAGGTTCACCATTAAAATGTTGCATTATTTATTTTTAGAAAAATATAAATTTTTATGAGTAATTTTTTTTATTTCTTACCTTAAACATATAAAACATATTTTTTAAATTAAAAAACCATTCATTTAATGTATAACATATAAATTTCATTAATATATTTCAATAATATTAATTAATTTAATTATTAAGATAAAATTCCAATATTCTCATAAAAATAATTTTCTATTAAAAACACATCCTTTAGGTTTAATTGATTGTACTTTTCATACACAATTAATTAGAAATAAATGAATTTATTTCATAATCATGTGTACATTATATTTTCATAATTTATTTTATAGAATGAATTATCACCATTAAAATGGAAAAATGATTATATAAAAATTAATTAATATTATTTATTCATTTATTTAAGCTTGATTTTGAATGTAAATTATGCTCTATATGAAATAGAAATTATTTAAGAAAGTAAATATCTTAAAATATTATGGTGTTAAATAATCCCCAACTTAAATAAATTGTGTCCTCTTAATTTGAAATTTCACTTCTAAAATTAATTTCTGTTAGTGTAAAATTCCTTTGATGGAAATCTAAATCCTAAATAGGGTTATAATACATCTTATAAATATGTGAGAAAGTGAAATGGGAATTTAATCTAAAAATAATGCCTTCAAAATAGGATAAATTTTTTGAAAATAGAAAACTATGACTTTGGAGAGACATTTAACCATCATGTTCTGAATGAGAGTGATTGATAATAAAGTAATAAAAATGTATTACATCACAAAACATTATATCATTGATGGGATAATGATGTCATTTATTTTCATCTATAAAAATTTAATGAATAATATTTTTAATCCCAAATTCCTTTCCTAGAGTTGAGGGACTCCTTTACTATCCATATAAAAGCAGGAGATAACTACTGTTACATGATTTATTTCCATGACATAAACATAATATCATCATTTATTCTTGCTTTTATTTACTTCCACTTCATCCCTTGCACCAAAAAATTAATGTTAATGATTATTTTTTAGAATCCCAAATTACATTTTAGGATCATAAGATCCAAAAATCATTTCAATGATTTTTACTTGTTTATTGAAACAAAACTGGTTCAAAGTAGATATCAATTATAATTAATCATAAATTAACCTCAAATAATAATATTCAGTATTCAATTTAATCCATTACACATGTAGTTAAACTTATGAATTATTCAAAATATGTCAATCAAAATTCACAGTGAGAATAATTAGAAAGAAGGTTCCAAGATTTTATAAATAAAAATTTGATTCCCCAAATAATATAATGTAAATTTTATTGTCACATACCAAATTTATGAATACTTCGATCACATTATAACCTAAATGAAAGCATGAATGCTTCAAAAAATAAAATCAGGGGGTGTTGTGTAGATTCCATAAATCCAAAAATGTAGAAAAACCAATAAACATAACATAAGCCGTTAAATCACTAACAACCTTCATGGACACTAATAATATCATATAAGAAATATATTTATAATTATTGTATGAACATCAAGAATATATTAAGAGTTATCTTATAGAAATCACGTGTTTTAGAAAAGATATAATTAGTACATAATTACTTCTCTTGGTTATTTATTCCATTCAACATATTCTCTTAAATCATGTAAGAAACATTACAATATTACAATCTTTATATATTTCAAAATTATGATGACCAATACATCATTGATAAATTACTCAAATAACATAATTCCATAATCCAAACACAAAAAAAATATTTATTGCCGATAATATTTAGTATGAGAATAATATAGACCACAATCCATTAGATTATTTTTAAATATATTCTCTTGATGTTGGGGGAATTCATTTTTGTGGTAACCCATATCTCAACTATTAAGGAATTGTACATTACAAAACGAAATTAATTTACATTCTATCATAATCATTGCGGAATTTCTCTATAAATTTGTTTAAATCTCCAAATACTTTTAATCATATACCAAGGTCCTTAATTCCACAATTATCACATGTGGGAAAATACTTCTTCTTGTATATCCATTATCCATCTTTTTCCCATCTGTCATCTTCTTCACTTTATTCCTTTTAAAGGTATAACACAAGGATAATTCATTCTATATCATATTATAATGTTATATTATTTCCCAATATAATGATAATTTTTGGTAGACTTCTTACCTTCAAATGATTAGTTTAATCCCATATAAGATATTATTATTTTTATTACTCTTTAGATCACATGAATTGGTGAGGTTCACATTCCTTTTGTGAGACCGAAAGTCTAAACAAATATATACACATGATTATATCACAATATTATGATACATAATGTATAATCTGAAATCTAGTGAAATTATTATCATATATTGAAAACTTTATTTGTATAAAATCTCATAATCCTAAAAACGGTTTGTTTGGATGTCATTCTACACTTATCCTCAATCTCTATCGTAGTGTTTTTTTCTATAATCAATGGTTTCCTAAATCTTGTTACAATAGCCTCTACTAATCTTTCTTAGATAGCAACAGTAATAACCCTGACCCTGTTAGTCTAGAGAAAATACCTTACATTATTACATTGGCATACGATACATGAAATTACTTCCAAATAGACATAATAGTATAGAAATAATAAAACTATATACATATTTGAAAATAAAATTACTATTTGGAGATAAAATTCAAAAAATATTTTATTTATGAACATTGTTTTCCCCTACAGTTACCCCTGCACATCAATTATAATGAATTTCTAGGAATCCAGGTTGAAAATAAAACATAAAAAGGGCTTATATCAGATACTTAGTAAGGGTATTTATACTATGGAAGCCATCATAATCAAGAACAAAAAATTATTGCAGGAAAAATTAGTGGAAAAACATTCCATTTATTCAATAACTAGATCCTGAAAATAAATAATATGACATGATAAAATTATAATCATTTAATGCAATATTGAATAATCTCATGAGCTCGAATACAAACCATATATACTTTGAAAATTGAAATAATCACGTGGAATCCAATAAATAGTTTCATAAGGATGAACTCATAATGAAAGACTAATGAAATATACCATCGAGGATTCAACCAAGGCATCTGAAAATAATTTCTAAGGCCTCAGTTAAATCTGAATATGGTTTGTCTCATAAAACATATCAATGAATCAAATGGAAATAGAAGGCCCCAACCATCACATAATAAGTACAATAAATTCCCTATATTAATGTGGTGAAACATAATCAACAAATACATCTTTATTGAAACTATTACACAAAGTGTAAATAACTTTCCCCATTATGTAAACATATTCAAAAACCATATAGTGTAATATGGTGAATAGAATCAGGATAGTACATCCACAGTAAGACTAATCAATCAACATTTAATAATAGATGGTATATTGTAACATAATAGATAAATCTCAATGATGTAAATGATTCAAAAAAATTTGTTGACATAGAAGAAAATTCTTTAAATGAGTTCATTGAAAAATTCGTGAGGAAAACAATCTGTAAATATTCCAATGTGTCCCATACCACATTAAAGCATATGAATTTTAAACCCGATAAAGGAATATGAATAAATGAAAATTATAATATCATGATAGAAAGGATAATCATGATATAAAATTTTAAATAATTCTTAAATACAACAAACTATAAAATTATGTGGTGAATAAGTAATATATATCACAAAAGTAAAAGTGACATAAGAAACCTTTTACCTCACATTTTCCTTTAGTGTAGAATTTTTTAACCTCATATACAGTGGTTTAGATAATGGTATTATTCAATAAAAAGTATATTATTGTTTATAATACCATATTTTATGAATTTATAACATCTTATGATCTAATAATTAGTAACATTTCCTTATATTTATGATTTTGTGTGCATTTATTTCATGGTTTCACGGTTGGTTTATTTGATTAAAATTTTGGACGTTCTTGTAAAATAGGATTATAACTCAAGAAATAGAATGAAATTTTATTAATAAACTTAGATATTTAGTAATGGTCCCATATATAATTTTACATTATTTTATGGGGATTATTCATTCAATAAAATGTTAACGATAATTAATTGGTCAATTTTGGTAGGTTTTCTGATCACCACACAGTAGTATAGTTTTATCAAATATTATGATTAAATATTAGATATGTGACATGAAATACATTATAAAATACATATTGAAATATTATTTAATAAAAAAATATTTTAATGAATATCCATGAAGGTGGTAATTAAAAAAGAACGAAAACATTATTCACAGAAAAGATTAACCCGCATAACTTGAAAATAAGTTTTTATTCATTGAATAAGAAGAGGTAATTAAAATGTATGTATATAATATATTCAACTATAAAAATAAAAAATATTATTTAAATTAACCAAGAATAAAAATTACATGTCATATGTAATACATGAGGATAATGTATAAGAGGAAGTGAACTTAGGATAGGAGTTTTGAGAAATATAACTCTTGAATATCACCTCCTTAGAGGACCCCTTGATGACATTGGATTTGAAATTTTGATGATACTAGAATCACATGGAAGTGGTTAATGTGAGTAGGAGAGGTCTTATCTAAGACATTTGGAGCTCCATGGATTTTGTGTCAAAATAGGTTTGTGAGGTATGGTATTTATACATTAGGAGAATTGGATTTAAGAGACTAAATAATGAATATTTCCTAATTAAAACCAACAACATTGAGGAGGAATTTATTTTGATACACTATATCTGTATTTAACGTTTTGGGGGTTATTCATATTATATAAATACATCAAACACCACTTAAATTTATTAATTTTTTGTGTAGTTCGAACCTTTAACTTTTAAATTTAAGCAAATTTGTTATTTCATTATTACAATTGTAAACAAATGTTTTCATCGTTATAAATTTAATCAAGTATAAAATTAAAACTGACCATAAAACCAAAAATTAGCCTTCTAATTTCAAATATGGAATCCATTTTACCAGATTCATTTCACATAAATCAATTTTTTTGTAAAAAAATCATGTATACATAATGAAAAAGTGGGTTTTTAATGGGAAAAGTTTAAAAGTTTGAAATGATTTATATAAAGAATATTAATGTGAAAATACATCCAATAAAAATAATTTATTTTATTTAATTATAATTTAAATAATTATAATTTTAAAAAAATTATAATATAAATTATCTATACAAACACATTAGATGAAAAGCAGTTTTCAATTAAAATTCAATATTTTTCATTATTCATCCAAAAATGAATCTTTCCTGAAAAATAAAAAATTTTCACCATATGATATTTTGGATATTAAAAATTCAAAAATGGACTTTATTTTTTCAAATAAAACAAAAAAAATTTCCAAATTTTATTTTTGAAATAGTAGTGGCATTAAAAGGCGTCAAAATTTCCTTTTAGAAAAATATATGTTTTTATCCATAAAATTGTATTTTTTATTATGAAAATATAAGAAAATATTATATGAATTTAGAAACATATTAATAAATTTATAGAATATAAATTTAGTTAATATATTTTAGTTATAGCGATTAATTTTATTTAGTATGATATGATATCATTATGTGAATAAAAATTGTTTTTGATTAAAAACACATCCTTTATGTTTGATCATAGTATGATATCATTTGATTAATCTCGGTGTTCTGTATAATGTATGATAATAAATAAATTGAATTTATTTAGGATTGGATATACCATTATATAATTGGGTGTTACATATACACTTCTGGTGTGAGATCTAGAGCTCCCAATAGAGGCTTTGGCCAAATAACTCTATCTTTAGGTTCCTATAGAGAGTGCTTATACTGTATCTTTTATCTGCCAGAAGTGAAATCTATCACATGGGGGAGAGAGATTTACATGGGTCATTTCATTCATCATGATGGTAACATATGATTTCATCTTGGGTATGGATTTTTTGTACATGACCTAATCCCAGATTTACTATCACACAGACTAGTTAGATGCCTTCACACTTATGGGATGAGATTCACCTTAAGGATGAGAGATATCTAATGGTGGGATGAGTAGGTTATGTGAGTTGGAGGATACAACCCATCACACATCTATTATATTTTATATCCCTTTTTTCCACCAGGATCATTAGGCACATGTATTCCTTCAACCGTGGAGTATTTTATGGATTTATCCCCCTAATATGTTATGGGAGTACTTATGAGGTGTTAGAGGGATTTTTTATCGACTTAAATCATGTGATCATAATAACATATCCTATTGAATTTTTGAAGTCCCCTATCAAGCTACGAGAGTTGAATTTTCAGTTGTAGGACATTCAAGTGACATGTTTCATCAATCCCAATGTGTTCCCTCGGGCGGATCTAGTGTTTTTTGTGAAATTGGAAAATGGGAACCTATAGACTTGTGTGGATTATCATTGCGTAATCCAGGCTATAATAAAGAATAGGTACCCAACTTTGAGGATTGAAAACCTCTTTTACCTATTGTGAGATGTGATAAGGTTCTGGAATGTAACAGCCCAAAGTTTTTCAATGGAAATTCCCTTCATATTTTTATGTCATAAAGTCACATGAAAACAGAACATAATGATCTACTAAGTGATAAGTGACATTTAAACATAAGTTTGCCACTTCTGTGTTTGTTATTTTGAAAATATGACATACACTGTTGTGTTTAAGATGATTTTTGGAGTCTAATGAAACAAAAATAATTTTCAGTGAATAGTATCGTACCAATGTGAATAGTAACATACCCTTATGAATATTATTATGACCCTTATGAATAGTAAATCATCCAACATAAGAGTAACCTTACCCATGAATAATTAAATAAAATTTAGATATCTTAGAAAGTGACAATTTGACCTGGGTAAACGTTTTGGTATTTTGTAAGTCATAAAAAATTAATTATAATCAATGAATTAATTTAAAAGAAAATTTATTTTCCTAAAATGCATTCATAAATTATTGAATCAATGTCTTATAGTTTTTAGATAATTTTATATGACCCTACTTAATTTTTTAAAACACTATAAAATCAGTTTTAATTTTAAAAATTGTTTTTTAAGTAAATTGTGATTTTAATTAAATATTAAATTAATCATATTTACAAAATTATTTTGGAAAAAATGGAATTGATTTTGGGATTCTAAACGTTGAAAAATGGCTGGGGTAAATTTTTGAGATTTTTCTGAAATACTTGAATTTTTAATGAATAGTGAAATACCGCAATTTACAAAACTAAGCTAAATAAGCAAATTATAGAGTCATGTTTGATGTTCTACTGATGTCAAATAAATTTTTCCGGAATAACATTAAAAAATTACTATTCTTGGTCATGGAATAGTCACTATTTCTTGTCTTGTGAAGAAATAATAATCTAATGAACTTAATATTAAGGAAACCCCTCTCCCATCCACTATAAAAACCACCCTTCACACCCTCATTTTATCACACCTCTCAAGCTCCAAGCGATCTCTAAACTCTAAACAAACATATTCTCTATCCCCTCTCCCACGTCCAAGATCTATTGGTCTTAGAGAAAGGCCAATCCTAGCTTCCTTAAGGAGGATCTCAAGAGGTGGATTTAAGAGGTAATTTCTCTCCCACTTCTACTTTAATTTCCTTCCAAGTTCAAGTTCATTTCGTGATCTCTCCCCACCTATCTTCATCCAAATGGTATTGTAACTCTAGTATTATACATATACTATAATTTTATGATTCCAATTGGATATTATATCCTCCAACCCCCTTTCCCTCTTCCTTTTATTTTATTAAATAGAACATTTTTCGTGAGGTGTTAATTTATCACCTTCAAGAACTACATGCTTTCTTATTCCATTTCTACCATCAGATATGGTAATTAAACCATTTTTATTTTTGAACCACAATATTTTATATGTATTATGTCCTATTTAATGTTATGGAACTTACTTATTAACATATTACTATGTGATAAATTAAAACAAGTTCATTGTGATCGAAAGACCGCCCAAATTAACCCAAACAATCTTCATTTAATTTTTATCTAGTGATTCATCCACATGTTATATGATATAACTCATTATAATATCATTTTAAATTCTGTAATTTTATTAATATCATGTAATATTAGTTCTGTATGTTTACCCATGTTCTACCCGAACTTCAATTTATGAATACAAGTGAACCACCCAAGAGAAACCATAAAAACAAACATCCCCTAACACTGTTTTTAAAATCTAAATCATCCAAAGGAACATAAAATGACATAATGAAACCAGAATGAACCCTATTAATGTTTAAAAGTTTATTTAATTTTAAATTAATGAATATAATGTCATTATACTGTACATTAAATAGAATGAAGAATTCAGATACATGGTAAGGGTAAATTCTTGAACCCAAATTTCTTCCTTCAGGTTCTCCCTCTTTCACTCCATTTTTGATATGGATACTCCTTAAAAATAATTTTTTCATCATTGTCTTTACATTTTTAGGATATATGTAACACCCCAGGTAAATAATGAATATGAAATTTTCATATTTATCCATATTTGTGAATAAAATATTAATATGACTTTAAAGGGGACGCTATGCTCGATGGCGTACCCAACACGCAACAACGAGTTTCTTGGAAATCTTACGTTGCACTCTAATAATAAAATAATTTTAATTCAAATGGTAGTTAACATGTAGCCGTTGTATTGGCGGGAATGGATAGAAATAACTAAAATATGATTATATATGTTTTTTAAATGTTTTTATATTTATCCAATAAAAGCTAAAGGCTTAAAATACGGAAAGAATTCAATTTTAGGCGTATATGCCCTAGTTTTCACTAAAGGTTCACTTATCGCCTTTTAATGGAGAACTGTCATTAAATATAGTTTTTTTCACTCTTAAACATTCTTTTGGACCAAATAAAACTCTTATTAAGAATCGGGACATCAAATTTTACTTTGTGTAATTTTTTGGTATTTTTCCGATAAAGTTCATTTTTTAATGAATAGTGTAAAATGTTGTATTTTAATTCAAAACCTCTTTTTAATCTAATTTATTTATATGATTAGATTATATTTTGAATTGGTTTTAAAGTGAAATTAGAAAATATTTTTACCATTAAATCCAATAGTGGTCGTTGGAATTAATTTCACTTTGAAATCAGACTTAAACTAGTGTCAATCTTTTGATACTTATTGTTTTATAAAAACACGCTATTTGCTCTGACAGCGGGAATTAATTATTAAATTAATTAATGTGTCTAATATGTTTTGAATTTTGTAAAACGGACTTCATTTTTGAATTCGGAATATCAAATATAGCTCAGGGTGAATTTTTGGGATTTTTCTGAAAAACATCAATTTTTGATGAATAGTGAAACCACTAAGTGGTACTTATAAAAGCTGATTTTCCGTTTAAATGAAATTTTGCCATCATTGTGTTTTGAATTTCAAAAATCCGACATACATGGTTGTCATTAAGAAGTAAAATGTGGTTGAATGAGATTATAATAATTTTTTGGTGAATAGTAACTTATTAAGTTCTTAATCGCGATTAGAGGTAATTAGTGTAATTTAAGGTAAAAATGATATTATAAGAATGTGAAAACACCATGAAACTTGTCCTACACCTATTGGGTGAGTCATGGCCGACCAAGACAAGCCATGGGCCAACTTGGGGACCCCATGGAGACACATTGTTTGGGAAATGACATAAATAACTTTTTATTTAATGTTAAAATTAAATTGACACAAACATGAGTTGTTTTACTAAAACAATTTTTAAGTAGGGTTACACAGGTCCAAATTTTGATTATAAATAGTCATTGAAAATATAAAAATATTTCCTACATCATAGTAATTTTTTATAATTTTTAGACATTAAATAAATTAAATTATTTATGACATAATAATTCTGCAGCGATGACATCATTATTTGACGATTTAAATAAAATGGAAAGATAATGTAAAATCTATGAACTACACATGTCCAAAACCAATTGGATGAGTGGATTTCGAAGCCTTATCACCTTATCCACGAATTATATCAATGTGGGACCTTTTAAAACCGAAACACATTTTCAAATAAAGTAATATTTCTTACTTTCCAAAAGTGCCCCTCCTCTCCTCTTATAAAAGGCCCCCACCTCTACCTCATTTCACACACTCCTCAAGCCTTTGGATCGGCCACACCCTGCCCATTTACTCTATCCACATCCCTCTCCTCATCCTAGAGTATTCCCTTTGAGCATAATACTTTAAAAGTAATCCTTTAGGCTCAAATCAAAAGGAGTTACACTTTTAAAGGTAATTCATTCTCTCATGTTCATTTGTTTTATTTTGCTTCTCCAACCCCCTAAACTCTTTTTATTTATTTCTTTTGTAACAACACCAGTATCTTAAATATACTAGGATGTTTTTATAAGATTTATTCTAGCTACACTCTCACACAACTACATCAAATGGTTAAAGAACATACGGTTTCCGTGGATGGAAAAATTCTGCCTCCCGAAAAGATGATTGTTCAATACTCATTTAACACCTTCAAAGGTGGCCATTATGATTCCACTATTTTTATATATGATATATAATATGTTTATGTTTTCCTTAAGCTTCTGTTTTTTTCATTTTGGTCATACCATTATGGTTTCCATTATGGGTAAACGCGATATCTTCATTTAAGGAAGTGCGGACTACCGCCCCCTCAAAGTGATTTGATTCGTTAAATACCATATGTGGGACGTATAAAGGATGGAACTATGATATTATATATGATATTATACTGGAATTATAATATGCCTTTATATAATTATTATTCCATTCTATAAAATACGAAATAGAAATGAAAGTAGCGTTCATGCGTACGTACGGCTTACCGTCTCCATGAACGGTGCATTTCATTTCTTACCTCTAAATGATTATGTAATGTTATAAATGAATGAATGTACTGGATATATATATGACATAAATTATATCTACATCATGAATACAATTCTGGATATAATAAACATTTTTCCACATGAACAACATGTAATTGTAAGAAGTCCACTTTCGACTTAAGAACCAAATATCGGCAAAACAAATATTATTAACTTAAATGATTACATAATGTTTATGACATGGTAATAAGTGATATAAAATTAATAATGAACTTGAAAAGGGTTCTTAATAAAGTATAAATTAACTCAAGTTTATTATTCAGGAGATTAAAGAATGATCGAGTCAAGTCGGACCCGAGGTAAGGGATCCTACAACTCTCTTTCTTTATAAGTACACTCTTTTATGTCATTTCTTTTAAGCTCAAATTTCTTATGATTGGGATGTTCTTTTATATTACTCCTACTGTAATTTTTATGTTCATGTGATGATAGACCCTATTATCTCTCATCAATCCATTTTGGAAGTTTTGAGTGGCGCCGTTAGGCTGCCGAATTTTCGTAAGAGATCTAACCTATCTCTTTCTTTTTAAGTACTCTCCTTTGTGTCACTTCTTTTAAGCTCCTATTTGTAATGTTGGGGGATGTTCTTTTATATTCCTCTTGCTGTAAATTTTATTGTAATGTGATGAGATACCCTATTTGATCTCATCAATCCATATTCAGAAGTTTTATGTGGCGCCGTTAGGCTGCCGAGTTTTCGTAAGGGATTTTTCATCTCACTTTTATTCCCGTGAGATTTATGCTAAATTTGCCACAAATTCCATTGAGTGGTGTATGTACTGCCCATTATTCTACTCTTTGTGTAATATACTTTCGTTTATGAGTATTTACATCAATGATCTATTGTCCTTCTTTCATGGGGTGTATGTTTTGAAAGATACCCAAGTCGGTAAGGGAACCTTTCACCCTCCTCTTTTTTAAAAGACTTCTTTTGTTGGGTCTTTTAATTTACATATTTTTATGTTGGGATATGTTCTCATATATCCTTATTGATGTAAATTTTATGTCCAAGTGATGAGATACACTTTTTATCTCTCATCAACTCATTTTGATGTGATGTCGTTAGGCTGTCAAGGGAACTTTTTAACCCAATTTCGATTTCTTTGGGTTCAACATGTAGTCATTGAATATGTCATCCATTGAATATATGTGAATGTCCTTTTATTGTTTTACACTTAATAACCACTTATATTGGGTGTATTTATATTTGTCACACATATTTTTGAGATTGATTTGTCCTTAATTTAAGGATACCTTCTTTATAAGGGATTTCGTCACATTTGACATTTCTATTGAGGGTTCATTGTTGTTATGCACCAATTCACTCTTATATGGTGTATATACTGTCCTTTGGAGTATTATATCATGAATCCATTTATTCTCATGATATTATAAAGTTCTTACTAAATGTTATTCCACAATTATTGTATTCAAGTGTCTCTAATTTTGGTAAAACCCCTTTAACCAAAATATCATTTTAAATGTTTTAATTATTTGTTCTTATTAATATCCATGTTTTCAAAATGGTTTTGAGGATTTATTTATATGGATATTAATGGTTTAAAATTTTAAGCTTCAAGGTGGTATGGGACACTTTGATTCAAAAATCTCTTTATTAAATGTTTTAAATGGTTTTGGAAATGGTTTCTTTTTGAATGGATTCATTATTTCAATATACTAAAATGTTATATTGTGATTGAAATGTGGAAATGTTATGTTTCCTTTATTCATGTTTTATGTGACACATTTATGTTATGGTTCTTGGGCATTGTTATGAAAACGGGTGGTTCCGTGATAAACTAAGGGCGGGTGAGCCCGATATAACTCTCCAATGCATTGGGTAACGCGAAGGAGTGAAACGTTAAGGTTTCTCCGAAGAGATTTAGGGAATATACTATGATGGGTATTCCAAACGTAACCAAGAGGGTTACTCCCTACGTAAGAATGTAATGAATGCCTCAAGTTACCTTTATGTCTTATGTTTTCTATGATTTATTCATGATTTGATATGCCTATGTTTTATGGGTAAAGTGTGATTTCATTCTAATGTATATATGAACTCATGTTTCCTTTCCATATTTTTTATAACTCTTACTGAGCTTTTTTTGCTCATCCCAAGTTTTTGAAATGTTTTTCACAGGTCAAGGGAAA
Organism: Viscum album; assembly: GCA_963277665.1. Classification (NCBI taxonomy): domain Eukaryota; kingdom Viridiplantae; phylum Streptophyta; class Magnoliopsida; order Santalales; family Viscaceae; genus Viscum; species Viscum album. The sequence goes on from OY728121.1 coordinate 1,127,921,824, forward strand.
GGTACATGATGTGATGATAGTGTCAAGGATGTGTCAAGAAAGAATCTGTGTTATCATTTAAATATGATTCCGTTGATGGGAAGAATGAATGCTGTCTTTTATGTAACCACTTTGTTTAAATGTGGAATGTAATGCAAGTTTCATGATCTAATTCTCTAAAGCTCTAAACCTGAAAAGATCCTCAATGTGTAATCTTGTAATAACTCAAGATTAAGTAAGGTTTTAAGGCTAGGGCCTTATAGTTGGTATCAAAGGTCGGTTTAGATAACTTTAGAGGTTAGGGTATTATTTAAGCATAAGTGACATTACCATAATGGTTAGGATTTCAGAAAGAGTCCTAGTTTTGGATAAAGTGAATGAGTAAGTGTATCTTAGTGTTTACCTTCCTCATTATTACATGATGGTTTTGTTGATATACTCACACTGACATTTCTATTTTTAGTGAATGGATGGATCTAGCAGGCACCAAAGAGACAACAGGTTTGAAGGAAACTGTGGTGGTTCTTTGATTAAGATACTAGATAAAATGGAGGATTCAATGAGGAAACTCGTGGTTGTTCTAAACCAAATATCAAGGAGTCATGATCAACCACTTCAACCTTGGTGAGTTCTCTAATGCATCATTTACGAGATGGCCAACTCGATGTGGAAATTAAGGTAATAATTATTAAGGTAACCATTAGGGTTTATATGATACTTAATTTTTAGGTAATTATGGGTTACTCTATGATATGATGGAAAATGAAAGGAATGAGATAAACTTGAGGTTAAAATATGTTATGATTATTCTTGAAGATTTTATCTCATTTTGGGGAATGTTTTAAGAATTATATAGTTTTGAAAAAAGGACAACACGCAGACCGTGTGACAACCCGTCGCGTCGGACAAAGCTGCGGGAATCGAACCCACAACCAAAGTGCGACTGGTATTTATCGCCTACCACTGGACTACGTGAAGTCCCTGGTTAGTTTGACTGATTCATTCTAGTTATATGATTTTATGAATTAAGAGTAAGTTGATTTTGGGTTATTTATGAAAATGATTAACCTATCATGGATGATATGTGATTAGGTTAATCACTTTTCAAAACAAGACTTTAGGAGCAACTGATATTGTTTGGAGATAAATGTTATGATTTATCTTGGAAGACTACGCGACTAAATCCTTCAAATATTTGGGTTTCAATCTTATATTGGTTTACTTTGAGGAATTTTTATGGACAAATTTGTTTATAGAATGGTCCTCGTTGAACTTTGGGTTTTGTTTGACAAATCTTGGAGGTTAAGAATAGATTTTCTTTTATAAAGGGTTATCCTTTTCTGGATTATCTGATCTTGTACTAACCTTATTGGTTTTGGTTTTGGTTAAAGTCTAATGACATGGGATGCATATAGTTCCTTTTTGTGGATTAGGTGATTTTCTAAAAGTTGATTATAGTACTCTTAATGTGAACAAGTCTTCCTAAATACTCGCCTTCTGGAGAAAATATGAGTTTGATTAAGGAATCTAATAAAAGTTGAAAGTCAACATGATAAGTGATTATGTTTCCTTATGAATAAATTCCTCAATAAAAAGTAACTTAAAACAAAAATGTTGTCTATTAACTTTTCCTACTGGGGAATCGAATACCGTTTAACCCATCACAAGTTTGTGATTTTCTCATGGTTAACTTTCTCCTAAACATGTTTTCTATCACTCTCCATGAGAAAATGAACCTATGTTTTATCCTCCATGTCCATGTTTTCATACTTGGAATCCTAGTATGGGTTAACTCGGGTGACCTTTGTACTTATCTTTCTTTATTTTAAAGTGTTTGTTTTACCGACTTTTGTTCCGATGTGGGACTTTCAAGGATGTTTCCAAGCGCAATTTTAAAATTGCGAGGACGCAATTCCCAAAAGGGGGGAAGGATGTAACAACCCAGGTAAATAATGAATATGAAATATTCATATTTATCCATATTTGTGAATAAAATATTAATATGACTTTAAAGGGGATGCTATGCTCGATGGCGTACCCAACACGCAACAACGAGTTTCTTGGGAATCTTACGTTGCACTCTAATAATAAAATAATATTAATTCAAATGGTAGTTAACATGTAGCCGTTGTATTGGCGGGAATGGATAGAAATAACTAAAATATGATTATATATGTTTTTTAAATGTTTTTACATTTATCCAATAAAAGCTAAAGGCTTAAAATACGGAAAGAATTCAATTTTAGGCGTATATGCCCTAGTTTTCACTAAAGGTTCACTTATCGCCTTTTAATGGAGAACTGTCATTAAATATAGTTTTGTTCACTCTTAAACATTCTTTTGGACCAAATAAAACTCTTATTAAGAATAGGGACATCAAATTTAACTTTGTGTAATTTTTTGGTATTTTTCCGATAAAGTTCATTTTTTAATGAATAGTGTAAAATGTTGTATTTTAATTCAAAACCTCTTTTTAATCTAATTTATTTATATGATTAGATTATATTTTGAATTGGTTTTAAAGTGAAATTAGAAAATAGTTTTACCATTAAATCCAATAGTGGTCGTTGGAATTAATTTCACTTTGAAATCAGACTTAAACTAGTGTCAATCTTTTGATACTTATTGTTTTATAAAAACACGCTATTTGCTCTGACAGCGGGAATTAATTATTAAATTAATTAATGTGACTAATATGTTTTGAATTTTTTAAAACGGACTTCATTTTTGAATTCGGAATATCAAATATAGCTCAGGGTAAATTTTTGGGATTTTTCTGAAAAACTTCAATTTTTGATGAATAGTGAAACCACTAAGTGGTACTTATAAAAGCTGATTTTCCGTTTAAATGAAATTTTACCATCATTGTGTTTTGAATTTCAAAAATCCGACATACATGGTTGTCATTAAGAAGTAAAATGTGGTTCAATGAGATTATAATAATTTTTTGGTGAATAGTAACTTATTAAGTTCTTAATCGCGATTAGAGGTAATTAGTGTAATTTAAGGTAAAAATGATATTATAAGAATGTGAAAACACCATGACACTTGTCCTACACCTATTCGGTGAGTCATGGCCGACCAAGAAAAGCCATGGGCCAACTTGGGGACCCCATGGAGACACTTTGGTTGGGAAATGACATAAATAACTTTTTATTTAATGTTAAAATTAAATTGACACAAACATGAGTTGTTTTACTAAAACAATTTTTAAGTAGGGTTACACAGGTCCAAATTTTGATTATAAATATTCATTAAAAAGATAAAAATATTTCCTACATCATAGTATTTTTTTATAATTTTTAGACATTAAATAAATTAAATTATTTATGACATAATAATGCTGCAGCGATGACATCATTATTTGACGATTTAAATAAAATGGAAAGATAATGTAAAATCTATGAACTACACATGTCCAAAACCAATTGGATGATTGGATTTCGAAGCCTTATCACCTTATCCACTAATTATATCAATGTGGGACCTTTTAAAACCGATACAAATTTTCAAATAAAGTAATATTTCTTACTTTCCAAAAGTGCCCCTCCTCTCCTCTTATAAAAGGCCCCCACCTCTACCTCATTTCACACACTCCTCAAGCCTTTGGCTCGGCCAACCCCTGCCCATTTACTCTATACACATCCCTCTACTCATCCTAGAGTATTCCCTTTGGGCATAATCCTTTCAAAGTAAGCCTTTAGGCTCAAATCAAAAGGAGTTACACTTTTAAAGGTAATTCATTCTCTCATGTTCATTTGTTTTATTTTGCTTCTCCAACCCCCTAAACTCTTTTTATATATTTCTTCTGTAAAAACACCAGTATCTTAAATATACTAGGATGTTTTTATAAGATTTATTCGAGCTACACTCTAACACAACTACATCAAATGGTTAAAGAACATACGGTTTCCGTGGATGGCGAAATTCTGCCTCCCGAAACGATGATTGTTCAATACTCATTTAACACCTTCAATGGTGGCCATTATGATGCCACTATTTTTATATATGATATATAATATGTTTATGTTTTCCTTAAGCTTCTGTTTTTTTCATTTTGGTCATACCTTTATGGTTTCCATTATGGGTAAACGCGATATCTTCATTTAAGGAAGTGCGGACTACCGCCCCCTCAAAGTGATTTGATTCGTTAAATACCATATGTGGGACGTATAAAGGATGGAACTATGATATTATATATGATATTATACTGGAATTATAATATGCCTTTATATAATTATTATTCCATTCTATAAAATACGAAGTAGAAATGAAAGTAGCGTTCATGCGTACGTACGGCTTACCGTCTCCATGAACGGTGCATTTCATTTCTTACCTCTAAATGATTATGTAATGTTATAAATGCATGCATGTACTGGATATATATATGAAATACATTATATCTACATCATGAATACAATTCTGGATATAATAAACATTTTCCACATGAACAACATGTAATTGTAAGAAGTCCACTTTCGACTTAAGAACCAAATATCGGCAAAACAAATATTATTAACTTAAATGATTACATAATGTTTATGACATGGTAATAAGTGATATAAAATAAATAATGAACTTGAAAAGGGTTCTTAATGAAGTAGAAATTAACTCAAGTTTATTATTCAGGAGATTAAAGAACGATCGAGTCAAGTCGGACCCGAGGTAAGGGATCCTACAACTCTCTTTCTTTATAAGTACACTCTTTTATGTCATTTCTTTTAAGCTCATATTTCTTATGATTGGGATGTTGTTTTATATTACTCCTACTGTAATTTTTATGTTCATGTGATGATAGACCCTATTATCTCTCATCAATCCATTTTGGAAGTTTTGAGTGGTGCCGTTAGGCTGCCGAATTTTCGTAAGAGATCTAACCTCTTTCTTTTTAAGTACTCTCCTTTGTGTCACTTCTTTTAAGCTCCTCTTTGTAATGTTGGGGGATGTTCTTTTATATTCCTCTTGCTGTAAATTTTATTGTAATGTGATGAGATACCCTATTTGATCTCATCAATCCATATTCAGAAGTTTTATGTGGCGCCGTTAGGCTGCCGAGTTTTTGTAAGGGATTTTTCATCTCACTTTTATTCCCGTGAGATTTATGCTACATTTGCCACAAATTCCATTGATTGGTGTATGTACTGCCCATTATTCTACTCTTTGTGTAATATAATTTCGTTTATGAGTATTTACATCAATGATCTATTGTCCTTCTTTCATGGGGATTATGTTTTGAAAGATACCCAAGTCGGTAAGGGAACCTTTCACCCTCCTCTTTTTTAAAAGACTTCTTTTGTTGGGTCTTTTAATTTACATATTGTTATGTTGGGATATGTTCTCATATATCCTTATTGATGTAAATTTTATGTCCAAGTGATGAGATACACTTTTTATCTCTCATCAACTCATTTTGATGTGATGTCGTTAGGCTGTCAAGGGATCTTTTTAACCCAATTTCGATTTCTTTGGGTTCAACATGTAGTCATTGAATATGTCATCCATTGAATATATGTGAATGTCCTTTTATTTTTTTACACTTAATATCCACTTATATTGGGTGTATTTATATTTGTCACACATATTTTTGAGATTTATTTGTCCTTAATTTAAGGATACCTTCTTTATAAGGGATTTCGTCACATTTGACATTTCTATTGAGGGTTCATTGTTGTTATGCACCAATTCACTCTTATATGGTGTATATACTGTCCTTTGGAGTATTATATCATGAATCCATTTATTCTCATGATATTATAAAGTTCTTACTAAATTTTATTCCTCAATTATTGTATTCAAGTGACTCTAATTTGGGTAAAACCCCTTTAACCAAAATATCATTTTAAATGTTTTAATTATTTGTTATTATTAATATCCATGTTTTCAAAATGGTTTCAAGGATTTATTTATATGGATATTAATGGTTTAAAATTTTATGCTTCAAGGTGGTATGGGACACTTTGATTCAAAAATCTCTTTATTAAATGTTTTAAATGGTTTTGGAAATGGTTTCTTTTTGAATGGATTCATTATTTCAATATACTAAAATGTTATATTCTGATTGAAATGTGGAAATGTTATGTTTCCTTTATTCATGTTTTATGTGACACATTTATGTTATGGTTCTTGGGCATTGTTATGAAAACGGGTGGTTCCGTGATATACTAAGGGCGGGTGAGCCCGATATAGCTCTCCAATGCATTGGGTAACGCGAAGGAGTGAAACGTTAAGGTTTCTCCGAAGAGATTTAGGGAATATACTGTGATGGGTATTCCAAACGTAACCAAGAGGGTTACTCCCTACGTAAGAATGTTATGAATGCCTCAAGTTACCTTTATGTCTTATGTTTTCTATGATTTATTCATGATTTGATATGCCTATGTTTTATGGGTAAAGTGTGATTTCATTCTAATGTATATATGAACTCATGTTTCCTTTCCATATTTTTTATAACTCTTACTGAGCTTTTTATGCTCATCCCAAGTTTTTTAAATGTTTTTCATAGGTCAAGGGAAAGGTACATGATGTGATGATAGTGTCAAGGATGTGTCAAGAAAGAATCTGTGTTATCATTTAAATATGATTCCGTTGATGGGAAGAATGAATGATTTCTTTTATGTAACCACTTTGTTTAAATGTGGAATGTAATGCAAGTTTCATGATCTAATTCTCTAAAGCTCTAAACCTGAAAAGATCCTCAATGTGTAATCTTGTAATAACTCAAGATTAAGTAAGGTTTTAAGGCTGGGGCCTTATAATATAAATATTTGTCATTGGTATTTTTTTCAAACAAAATGTTTTCCAAAATAACTCTTCTTTTAAGAACAGCCCTTTTACTTCTCACTCAAAGTGGACGGTTCTTGTAACATGTATGTTATTCCCTCTTTCTTTTGGGAACCCAAAGCTTATGAATGTGTTATTATGAGATGAAACCCATTACATTATATGGGTTAGTTTTGTACATTTTTTATATGTGTTCTATGTGGCAAGCACGATGATGATAATGTTATGATGTGAAGGGTGCACCCGGAATTATATAGTGCAATACGAATGTTTCAATGTGATGGGTGCGCCCAGAATTACACAGTGCTCGAATTCAATGGGTAAAGTGATGAATCTCATGAGTAAAAATGAAATGATGTGTGAACAAGATTCTATCATGGTTCACAAGTATGTTTTGTAGTTAACCCCTATGACATGATGTTTTATTTTTTATGCATTGCCACATTTCAGGTCTTTTATTTATGCTCCTTTCATGTTCATGATCTTTTGCCTATGTCATGATTATGCTCACACCATGCTATGTTTTTCTTATCTATCCTATTATTGGGCCATTATCTCACCTCTTTTTATGTATATCCTCAGGTGGCTACATGTACTAAGGAGAGGACAAGTGCCAATAAGAAGCTAGAGAAGAAGAAATTAAATAAATGTTTAAGCTTGATGTTGTAATTGTTTTGTACGGTCCTATTTTTCCTAAGACACTAAACCTTTGTATCCTCTATGTGTAATACTATTATGTTTTTTATCTTTGAAATTATATAATAGTAATGTATGAAAAGGCAGGGATGATATAGTTGGTATCAGAGGAAAGGTTTAGTTAATTTGGGAATTAGGATTACTGAACCCTAGAGAAAACCTCTAGCATGAGACTAAGAACAAATATGCACACCAGAATATTTACATAGGTATCCCACATGTTAAGTTTTTTGAATAAATTGATTAAATGAATAAGATATTCATGACTTGTTTACTTATGTTTTGTTCTAAGTTTTTCTATTTTAGAAAATGTTGGGAACCAGGTGAAATCAGACCAACAACTCGTGCGAGGGCCAATGCAATGATTGCCCGAACGACATCCCCAATGATTTGAGAGGTGGAGTTCTGAAATTCATGGAAATTCCTACCCAATTATCTCAGGTTATGAACAATAAACATAATAATGGGGAACATCCTCATTCACCAAAGAGGGAAGAACTGGCTATCGAATGTTTAATCCAACAACGACCATCGATGTTTAGTGGATCTTTTGATCCACTAGTTGTGGAATAGTGGTTTAACTCCATGGAGAATATATTTTCTGTTCATCACTATTTTGAGATGGAGAAGGTGACCCTAGCCATTTATCGTCAATATGGAGAAGTTTATCAATGGTGGGCTATGATTAAGAACACCATGCCAAGGGAGGAAATTGAAGAGATGGAATGGGAATACTTTAAGATAATGTTTCTTAAAAAGTATTTCCCACAAACTATTCATATGAAGATAGAGACAGAATTCATAGAGCTTAAGAAAAAAAGAAGGAGAATCTGTCACAACCTATGAAGCTAATTTCACAAGGCTTTCAAGGTACGCTTCGGGGTTTGTTATCAACAATGATAGAAAAATTTATAGATTCTTTAGTGGATTAAAACCAGACCTTCGAAAGGATCTTGCAATTCGAGACATTGGGAGTTATGAAGTTGTTTTTTAGTGTTCTCTCAAAGTGGATATAGTGTATGGATAATGTTACCATGGCTATGGTGATAAGAAAATAAGGGTGGAGTTTCAAGCTGGTGGATCTAATAACAAAGGTGGGAAGAAAAATCAACGACCCACATGCCAAAAATGTGGGAAGTTGCACCATGGGAACTGCCTCAAAGGGACGGGGAAATGCTTCAAGTGTGGTAAATAAGGACATCATGCCCAAGAGTTTCGAAAATAAATGAAAAGGAATGATAATGTAGCTGATGAAAGGAGAGTACCACTCATGGTCCAATGCTACAACTGTAGCATGCTAGGTCACTATGCAAACCAGTGCACTAAACCTCGTGTTCTTGAGGGTAATAAACATCAGCAACCACAAAATCCAAATAAACAAGGGAAGGATTTTTCCATCACTACTGCGGAGGTGGAGCATGATAATGAAGTCATAGAAGGTACACTTTATATTCACTCAAGAATGGAAAAAAGTATTATTTTATTCTGGTTCTACGCATTCTTTTATATCTTCCATGTTTTCTAGAACTATATAATTGATGCCCCAAAACCTAGATGTAGAGATATCTGTAAAAACACCAAGTGGTGAAATCATTGAAACCCAAGTGTTTGACTCTTCTTATATTAGCGTATGTGGGAAGATTCTTCCAGAAAATCTCGTAATGCTTCCCTTGGTGGAATTTGATGCTATAATGGTAATGGATTGGCTCTCGATATATAGAGAACATATCAAATGTCTGGAAAATGAAATGTCTTTTCATATTCTAATCCATCCCATGCTCCTCTACAAATTCAAGGAATATCATGAATCTCCTTTGAAAAATCCTTCAATGGTGTGGGTGTTGATACCCCATGAAAAATCATACCTCACCCAAATGGATGAGTTGAAGGAAAGTGCCAACCTTGAGGAAATTCCCATTATGAGGAAATACAGTGATTTATTTCCCAAAGAGTTACCCGGAATTCCCCCAGATCGTGAGGTAGAGTTATCAATTGATCTCATGCCCGGAGCTACTCCTATCTCAAAGTGTCCCTATATGATGGCTCCTATCGAACTAGAGGAGTGAAATAAGAAGTTACAAGAGCATCTGGAAAAAGGGTTCATATGAACTAGTGCATCACTTTGGGGTGTGCCAGTACTCTTTGTGTAGAAGAAGGATGAAATAATACGGTTGTGTATCGATTATCGGTAACTCAACAAGATCACCATGAAGAACAAGTATCCACTCCCAAGGATTGATGAATTGTTCGATCAGTTAAGAGGTGCTCAATACTTCTCAAAGGTGGATCTTCATTCTGGATATCATCAGGTAATGTTGATGAAGGAAGATATTCAGAAGACTTCCTTCCAAACAAGGTATGGGCACTATGTGTTTTTTGTGATGCCCTTAGGACTTACTAATTCCCCTGAAATCATCATGGATTTAATGAATAGAGTCTTTAGACACTACCTTAACAAATTTTCGGTAGTGTTTATTGATATTATTCTCATCTACTCCAAGAGTAATAAGGAACATGAAGAATATATAAGACTTGTGTTGGTGACTTTGAGAAAGGGGAAGTTGTACGCCAAGTTTAGCAAGTGTGACTTTTGGATGAAACAAGTCATGTTCTTGGGAATTGTGATCACATGTGAGGAAATTTCTGTGGATCCTACAAAGACAAAGGCAATTGAGGAATGGCCCAGACCCTCAAGGTAAACAGAAATCCATAGTTTTCTTAAATTACCTAGGTACTACCGATGTTTTGTGAGAAACTTCTCACGATTTTCAAGCTCGCTAACTAAGTTAACAAGGAAAGGGGTAAAGTATTTCTAGATGGAATAAAGTGAGGGAAGCTTCAAGGAGCTAAAGAGAATGCTGATCACAGAAACTGTACTCACACTACTGAAAAGTGGAGAATGCTTGGTGATATACAGTGATGCTTCAAAGAAAGTCTTGGGTTGTGTACTCATGAAAAATTATAATGTGATAGCCTACACCTCACGAAACTTGAAGATCCATGAGAAGAACTCCCTGAAGCATGATCTGGAGATGGCATCCGTGATCTTTGCCTTGAAAATCTGGTAGCACTACCTTTATGGTGAGAAGTGTGACATATACACCGACCACAAGAGCCTAAAGTATATAATCACTCAAAAGGAGCACAACATGAATCAAAGGAGATGGTTAGATCTAATCAAGGATTATGATTTATCTATTCACTACCATCCTAGAAAGGTGAACAAGGTAGCTAATTATCTAAGAAGAAAATAACCCGCTACTCTATCCATGTTACGGATTGAGAAAGACCCTATCTTCTTGGATATGAAAAGAATGGATTTTGAAATCATAAGGGTAGGGTATACATCCTACCTTGCCAAAATGATTGCGCAAAAATCCATCCATGAGAAGATTAAAGAAGCAAAAAGGGATTACGTGGAGATACAGAAGATGGTGAATGTAGTAAAGGATGGGAAGCTGCAAGAGTTCCATATCAACGAGGATGGTGTGATTTGGTTTGGAATGCTGCTTTGGGTTCCTTCATAACCCTGGATAAAGAAGGAGCTATTGGATAATGCACATAGCTCAACTTTCTCTATCCATACTGGGAGTACATAGATGTACCGTGATCTCCGAGAACACTTTTGGTGGGATAACATGAATAAGGAGATTGCAGAATATATATCAAGGTTCTTAGTATGTCAGCAAGTTAATACTGAGTGACAAAAGACCAAAGGTATGATGTATTCATTGCCTATACCCATGTGGAAATGAGAAAATGTTACTATGGACTTTGTCATGGGTCTCCCGAAGACGTCTAAGGGAAATAACACGATATGGGTTGTGGTTGAGAAACTCACCAAGACTTCCCATTTTATCGTTATTCGGGAAGATCTCTCACTTGAACAACTTTAAAAGATATATGTGAAGGAAGTGGTGAGACTACATGGTGTTCCACTCTCAATTTTCTCTGACTGTGATCCATGGTTCACATCTAAATTCTAGAGGAGCCTTAAACATGCTTTGAGTACTAAATTAACTTTCATCACGACCTATCACCCCAAAACTGATGGGCAGTCTGAAAGAACTATTCAGACGCTTGAAGATATGCTTAGAGCCTGCTCTCTATAATTCAAAGGTTGTTGGGATCAATATCTACCATTGGTTGAGTTCTCATACAATAATATATTCCACTCGAGTATTCATATGGACCTGTATGAAGCTCTTTTTGGGAAGCAATGTATAACTACAACATGTTGGGATGAAGTTGTACAAAGAAAGAAACTTGGACACTGTCTTGTTCAAGAGACGATAGAGAAGGTTCAAGTCATCCAGAAACACATCAAAGCTGCTCAAAGTTGACAATAGAGCTATGTTGACAATCGTCGAAGGGACATGGAGTTTGATGTTGGAGATAAGGTCTTCCTTCGAATATCTCCATGGAAGAGAGTCATGTGATTCCGGAAGAAAGGGAAGCTAAGCCCAAGGTATATTGGCCCCTTTGAGATCCTTGAATGCATAGGAGCTATGGACTATCGTCTTTCACTTCCACTGAATATGGCTCAAGTTCATGATGTGTTTCATGTATCACTACTGAGAAAGTACATATCATACCCCTCACATGTACTAAACTCAGACGTGGTGTAGTTGGAAGATGATCTCTCCTATGAGAAGCAGCCGGTAAAGATTATGTGTCAGAGGGATAAGGTTCTACGCAACAACAAAACCCATCTTGTCAAAGTGTTGTGGAGGAACCATAAGTTTGAGGAAGAAACTTGGGAACCAGAAGAGGCAATGAAGGAGAAACACTCTCACCTGTTTGTGTAAAGTAAAATTTCAGGGGTTAAATTTCGTAAGGGGGGAAGAATGTAACAACCAAAAATTTTTCAATGGAAATTCCCTTCTTATATTTATGTCATAAAGTCACATAAAAACACAACATAATGAACTACTAAGTGATAAGTGACATTTAACCATAATTTTGTCACTTCTGTGTTTGTAATTTTAAAAATCTGACATACATGGTTCTGTTTAAGATGATTTTTGGAGTCTAATGAAACAAAAATAATTTTTTGTGAATAGTTACGTACCCTTGTGAATAGTAACATACCCTTATGAATAGTATTATGAACCTTGTGAATAGTAAATCATCCAACATAAGAGTAACCTTACACATGAATAATTAAATAAAATTTAGACATCTTAGAAAGTGACAATTTGACCTTGGTAAACGTTTTGGTATTTTTTAAGTCATAAATAAATAATTATAATTAATTAATTAATTTAAAAGAAAATTTATTTCTATAAAATGTATTCATAAATTATTGAATAAAGGTCTTATAGTTTTTATATAATTTTATATGACCCTACGTAATTTTTGAAAACACTATAAAATTAGTTTTAATTTTTAAAACTGTTTTTTAAGTAAATTGTGATTTTAATTAAATATTAAATTAATCATATTTAGAAAATTATTTTTGAAAAAATGTACATAATTTTTGGATTATAAATGTTGAAAAATGGTTGTGGTAAATTTTTGGGATTTTTATGAAATACTTGAATTTTTGATGAATAGTGAAATATCGTAATTTACTAAAATAAGCTAAATAAGCTAATTATAGAGTCATGTGTGATGTTATGCTGATGTCAGCCCACATGGTTCGGTATCACATGATTTAATTACTATTATCGATCAGGGAATACTCACTATTCCTTGTCTTGTGAAAAAAATAACAAACAAATGAATTTTATATTAAGGAAACCCCTCTCCCCTCCACTATAAAAACCACCCTTCACGCCCTCATTTCCTCACACCTCTCAAGCACCAAGCCTTCTCTAAAATCTGCCCAAAAATATTTCCTAGCCCCTCTCCCACATAAAATATCTGATGGTCTCATCAAAAGACCAAGCCTAGATTTCTTAAGGAGGATCTCAAGATGAGGATTTCAGAGGTAATTTCTCTCCCACTTCTCCTTAAATTTCCTTTCATGTTCAAGTTCATTTCTTGATCACTCCCCACCTATCTTCATCCAAATGGTATTGTAAATCCAGTATTATACATGTACTGTAATTTTATGATTCTAATGGGATATTATATCATCCAAACCCCTTTACCTCCTCCTTTTATTTTATTAAAGAGAATGTTTTTTGTGAGCCGTTAATTTATCACCTTTAAAAACGACATGATTTCTTCTTCCATTTATACCTTCAGATCTGGTCACGAACCCATTTTTATGGTTGAACTAGAATATTTTATATTTATTATTTCCTATATAATGTTCGGGAACTGACTTATGAACATATTATTATGTGATAAATTAAAAAAAGTTCATTGTGATCGAAAAACCGCCCAAATTAACCCAAACAATCCTCATTAAATTTTTATCTAATGATTCATCCACATGGTATATGATATAACTAATTATAAGATCATTTTAAATTCTGGAATATCATTAATATAATTAAAAATTAGTTCTGGATGTTTACCCATGTTCTACCCAAACATCAATTAATGAATACAAGTGAACCACCCTAGAAAAACCATAAAAATGATCATCCCCGAACAATGTTTTTAAATTCTATAAGTCATCCAAAGGAACATAAAATGACAAAATGAAACCAGAATGAACCCTATTAATGTATATAAGTTTCTATAATTTCATATTAATGAATATAATGTCATTATACATGACATTAATGAGAAGGAAGCATTCAGATACAAGGTAAGGGGAAATTATCGAACCCAATTTTCTTCCTTCGGGTTATCCCTATTTCACTCTATTTTTGATATAGTTACTCCTTAACGATCACTGGATCATCATTTTATTTAGTTTTCTGGTGTATACATGTTTTTCACTAGTTTTTATGTCAAACAAAATGTTTTCCAAAAGAACTCTTCTTTTAAGAACACCCATTTTACTTCTCACTCAAAGTGGACGGTTCTTGTAACATGTATGTTATTCCCTCTTTCTTTTGGGAAACCAAAGATTATGAATGTGTTATTATGAGATGAAACCCATTCCATTACATGGGTTAGTTATATACATTTTTATATGTGTTCTATGTGGAAATCATGATGATGATAATGTTATGATGTGACGGGTGCGCCCGGAATTATATAGTGCAATATGAATGTTTCAATGTAATGGGTGCGATCGGAATTATATAGTGCTCCAATGCATTGGGTAACATGATTAATCTCAAGAGTAAATGTGAAATGATGTGAGAACAAGATGATATATTTTTTCACAAGTATGTACGACATTTAACCACTAAGACATGAAGTTTCATTTTTTATGCATTTCCACATTCCAATTCTTTTATTTATGCTGCTCTCATGTTCATGATATTTTTCCTATGTCATGATTATGATCAAACCATGATATATTATTCTTATCTATCATCTTACTAGGCTTTTAGCTCACTCTTTTTTATGTATATCCTCAGGTGCCTACATGTACTAAGGAGAGGACAAGTGCCAATAAGAAGCTAGAGAAGAAGAAATTAAATAAATGTTTATGCTTGATGTTGTAATTGTTTTGTACGGTCCTAGTTTCCCCAAGACACTAAACCTTTGGATCCTCTCTGTGTAATACTATTATGTTTTTTATCTTTAAAATTATGTAATATTAATGTATAAAAAGGTAGGGATGCTATATGGAATATCGATCAAATTTCTGAATAAAAACATTGAGGTTTCTCAATGGAAATTCTCCAAAACGTACATTCTAATATCGCTATAGACACTATGAGTTCTTGGTGAAATAATTTTCTATGAATAATAAACCTCTTTGTTTATTGAATTTATAAACCTAGATTTTTCTCCATAATTGGACCAGTTTTTGGTTTCTTACATCAGTGGAATACTCATATACTCTACATTAATGTAGGATCATATAGAACAGATGATGATGGTCCTATATTTTCATTAGGAGTACTAGAATCATGAAAACGTCTCAATTTTCTAGTTCAAGATTCATGTGGCTTTATTTATGGGTTATTTCATTTATAATAGTTCTTTAACTATGGACCCATTGAAGATTGACACAAGTATTTCTTTAGATCCACCCAAGATTTTGCTAAAGGTGTAGAGTTTTCTTTAAATAGAGGGGTACTAGAAGAGGTTTATGGTAGAGTTATCCCATATTTCATCCCATTTAACAATCCTGAAGTAAAAAGGGTTACCTTCCACCTAGATTGAGAAAATCAAAAAATCCATTTAATGAGTGGAAGATGATGATAATGAGTTGTTTGTGTTGATAATATCGAATAATGGGGTTGAGTTCATTGTGTATTGCAATGCCTAAGGAGACGGTATTATATTATTATTGATGCATCAGTGTGTGGTTATAATATACAGGTTGAGTTAGTTGATACCCCATTAAATTAAATACATGAATGATGACCTAGATATTGTATTGGTAGTATTTCCCCTAAGGTTGTGAAGGAACAATCTTCTAGGAGGGTGCTTTGTGGTTTACTCATACCATCATAGTCTCAGTTCTGTCTTCATAGAAAGATACTTGAACATGAGGTAGTTTTAATAGTTTGAGTTTCTATAAGACTGCAACATTGAGATAGTCTATACTCCAGTAAAGGGAAACTGGGTTGAAGATTCCCATAGTTGGAAGTCACAGGCTCTCTTGGTGCATGAGGATTTAGAGGAGTTGTCATTCTTGCAGATGACTGTGGTAGATTCAGAGCATGAGAATTTTAATTTGTTGACAATTTTTAATCCTCCCCTTTTTCAGTGTGTGATATATTCCTAGCTAGGTATATAAACCTTGAGGTATTTTGTGGTCATATATCCATAGGAAATACACTCTATGAATATTCTAAAGGAAAGAATCACACCATCATTTTTAGGGGTAGATATTGGTATAAACCATGATTCTAGAGGAGGTTATGTGGGAGTTATAAAAATAACTCATATCTATATATCTTAGTGTGGGGAATATTTATAGATACCATCAATGTAATTTTTGGAATTCGTGAATGATATGTAGTGTGGGTGAGTTCAAACCATGGTTCCTCACCTTGTCAAAAGGTGAAGGATGAGCACTAGGTTCTGGTAGGCTTGATGCTGCCCCATGTGATCTCAGAGTGGGGGGTGTGATGAAATATACATGTAATTGGTGATTTTACCTGCACAATTGGTGAAGGTCAATGACACAATCTAAGTGATGGTTTATTGACTCACAAAGTTATCAATTTTTTTGGTAATAATGGATCAGATATAAATTGAGACTTTGGAGAAGAAGTGTGTATAAGCGTCCTTGGGTGCCTTAAACCATTGTCTCCAACCATGATTTCATATTTACATCATTATTGTTTATTGGACTGACCGAGGAATTAAGGAAACAAATGTGTAGGAGTACAACCTTTTAACCCTAAACAGATGGGATGATTATGCGAAATATCACAATGTTGGAGGATATTTTTAGGGATTGCGGTGTTAGACTTTTTTTAGAGAATGGAGAATCAATTTACCATAATATATTTTACATAAAAAACATAGCTACCACTCTAAGATCAGTATGTTTCCTTTTGAGGACCTATATATGACACCTTGCATGCCATCACTATGCTGGAAAGTAATCAGTGGGATATATCATGTCAGTCCAGAGTTGGTTCAAGAAATAAAGGAGAAGGAATTGATCATTTGTGATAAGATAAGGATGGCTTGGAACTGGCATCTATATTATGAACATTGACATCATAAGACATTGGTGTTCGAGAAGGGAGACCACGATTCCTTAAGAGACCCTCCATGATGAGGATGTTGGATGGATCATACCAGGAGGAAAGGTATATTTAAAGTTCATCGGACCATTCGATATCCGGAAAATGGTTGGTGAGGTTTCTTAACTCCTTTCCATACCCCCAATGTTGGATTGGCTACATGTCTTATCCCATGTGTCATAACTGAGATGATATAGTCATGACCTTACATGTGTCATCGACTAGGGTGAGTTGGACATCGAGGATGGTGAAACATTTGAATATCACTCAGTTGTGATCATGGATAGAATGGAGAGGAACATGTGGGGATAGTTCATCCCCTTGGTTTGTCTGTGGTCATAGCATGAGAACATGTGGGAGATCTCCTAGGATTGTGGGAGATAGATGTCGAATCTGTATTCCATGCTTTTCGTTTTTTTATTTTCAGGGATGAAAATATTGATGGGGAAAATGATGTAGAGACCCTATTTTGTTTTTCCATGCATGAAATAAACATATTTCTAAACACATTTTCAGTTATAGGAACTAATACGGTCTGTGATTTTGAGCCCCGATGTTTGTAGATTTAATTATTTAAAAATATTAAAAATATTTTCTATAATTCACACAGAGTTTCAAAAATAAAATTGAATAACTCTAAAATCTAATCTCGGATCCGAAATCTAAAACCAATGTTATGTCGAAATTTATATGTTTACCCTATGTGCATCCAAAAATAGATCAATTTATGGCATTCGTCTAAGCCGACCATTGGTGTTATATTTAGTGGATTTATTAAAGTATAAATTTAATTAAATCATTAAATTAATATAATAGATTTCATTTTAAAATTTGTTTCTATAGACATTTTCAATGTTTTATCTACATAAGCATTGAGAATATTCCATAGTGCTCTTCCCACTTCCATTGGTGAATTATAATCATATGACATCGGGACTCTGGATCAGAGCATACCTAACTACAATAAACATTATGACTCCTCTCAATGGTCGGTCAACACATTATTCATTAATGAAATATCGAATCTTTATATAATATTCATAAATTCATGGTTAGGAATTTTTTTTATTATATTGATTTATCAAAATAATTCTTTCTTTGAATAGTACATATTTTATAAACATGGCATGCACATATGTACCAGATTAATTTGATTATTCACTATTTTATAAACCTAATATTCTAATGGTGTTTTTTGTAAAATAAATCTTGTATAACAAATGTTTAACCACTGTAATTGTATATTGCCTTGAAAAAATCATTTTTTCATCCTTATTATACCACGAGGTCGTGATTTGATAATTCCAATCATTACCAAGCCTGATAGGACCCATAGAATAACAATGATTTCATGAGCAATTAAGGGGTCAGCAAAGAAGGATTGATTTTGTGATGAATCATGAAAATAACTGGAATTGTTTCTAATGGATTTTAATATTGAGATCAATGGGAGGATTGTGGGGTAAAGATAGTTCATAAGAACTTCTAGTGATTAAAAAAATCATTTTTCATGCCACCGGCTGGCTGAAAAATGGTGAATGACCATGAGAGTACATATTTCAGGAGGAGATGAGGATGTATTTAATAGAGGGAAAACCGAAACTAGAATATTGATAAAGGATCTAAAATTCAAGGAAAATCATGACTAAACACCATGTAGTTTTAATAACACAAGGTGATATGGGCCTTAGTTGAACAATCTAGGGTTTCTACAATTTATATGCTAAAAAATTCATGTGGAACCCTTACACACAAAGTGACCATGTGCTGGAAGACTCCGTATGAAATCTAAGAGAACATGGGAACTCTCACGGTTAGGCACACACCACGGTATATTGTACACAGTCATAACCTTAGACAATGGTGGAAACCATGTGGATGAAAATGTCATGTACCGAATAAGGTGGACGAGGGATTGGTACATGGACATGTCAAAGGAGCATGGATAGGACCCCTAGTGGCTCAGACACACTGCGTATACCCCCTACATTCCATGTAGCAGTACATGGGTAGTGATCCATGTACCTCTACATACATGGTTAGGTGATAGATATGGAAAAAAATCCATGTGGGTCCCCTAACAAATCATGTACCCCTTGGTTAATTTTGAAGGGACCCCAATATCTCATATGTCCTTTGTTTATACTCACATTTGGTCCCACGAGTAGCCTATCCTAATATTTTTCACGCATAATGTTTTGGTGTCCGCTGTTGTGCCTCTTGGGATATTATTTCATATTTTAGGGGTAGTATGTCTATTTTTTTTGGCACTCAACGCCAACATTGATTAGGTATAGGATCAGTAGCTTTCTATTGAGTGGAACCCCCATCTCCTTGAGTGTGTATCCTCTATTTTCTGAGTGGAACCCCCTATTAGATAGGGTATGGGTCCACATGAAATTATAGTGTAAAACACCTGAAGGATAATGGGGTGTGTCCTTTTCCTAGATACTAGATCCCCACATTATCCTGGATGTGGGTTATTTATCTATTAAGTAGTACCCCCTGATAAACACGAGTCCGTGTGACAGTAGAGTAGATCTCCCTAATTGATCATTACATGGTTTATCGACCTATGGAGTGAAACCCCCATCATACATGGCATGGTTCTTATATCTACTGAGTGGAACACCAAAATTTTATAGGGAACTGGTCCTCATGACACTAGTGTGGAACCCCCACCCCCCTGAGGGATTAGGGAGAGGGTCCCTGACATGCAGATTAGAACCCCCCGATGCATTGGGGAACGAGTCTACTATAGATACATATATTGTGGAACCCCCTATCACCCTAGGGCATGAGACCTTTACATGGGGATTGTTCCCCATTATTTGTGTTGTATTTTGTCGAGGCATTGGCAACCACATGATTACTTCATGGAATATTCATGAGATTTTGGAGATTGTTGATGGAAATTTGGAACTATTGAAGAATATTTTCCTATGTAGGGCATTGAGATAGATATCCAATTTTCTCCCTCATTTTTGATTATTGTTTCTGAGGTTAAATATATATGTATCTACATTGTTGTATTTTTTACTCTTTTTTCCATGGGTTTCTAAGACTGGTAGGGTAGTTTACCTACTCACCATGTTGATCACCTTTTGGATTGTTGAGGCTACTCTCCTGTTATGGGGGGTGGGGGTGGGGGTTTCTAAACATGTAGTTCATATACACACTTTGTTTATGCCCTTTACTGTGGATGAGATTATTTTCTTTATTTGGGTTGATCTATTCACAATATTCCATCAATCTATTCGTCTTGTGCCTCTTGATTCCCAAACTTTCATGTTTTAGGGCATCCTACTAGGAATTTATAGACACACCCATGCATGGGCTTTTCTACACATGTCGTGTCATATGAGTACTATAGATAGGATGGTGGTGACATTAGAGGAGAACATGGATACATTATGAATTGTACCTTGTGTAGTGGTTTTAGGATTGATATCATGAGATAGACCCCCTCAGTGTCTTAAATTTATATAATGTGTGTTTGGGACATATTTTTGGTTGGGTGTGTATTTTCGACCCTAATTTTTCAGTTTTCACTTTCATACTCTTGTAATATATGGAGGTTCGACATGATTGGTCTATATTATTTCTTTTGGATCTTTTATTATTACCCCTATACACATTTCCATTGATATTTTTTGGTGTGTGCATACCTATACATTAGGCAAAGGCCACCCGTTTAGGTTATGCCTTTCAATGCCTGTCGCCACCCCCCTTGTTAGTGGAGACTGGCTTGGTGTAGTCACTTCTTCGTTATAGTGAATTTACAAAGACCTATGGAAGTGGATATGGAAAGGATATAGGTTCCCACACTAACGAATAACTATATAAAACATGCACTCTGTGTTTAAATTCCAATTTGTACATGAATATATATTTTGTATAAAATAAGAAGGATGAAAATATAAATTTTTTTAGGGGTTAAGTTTCTTCATGTTGAAATTTTTATAATGAAAATCACATCTTCAACCGCCCATATTAGGGATTCAGTGGTATTTATGAACTTCAGAAACAACACCAAGTATTCACTAAAACATTTTATATTAAACATAACATTGAGAGATTCCATTTTCAAAAAAATATTCTAGACCACCATTTTACAGCAAAAACCATTATTATGCCTTTTATGGAACTATATAAATTAATTTCGAATAGAAATAAATTAGGGTCAATAAGTTAAAGCCATGTTATGAAACCAGATATCATAAAACACATGGAATAACGATGACTATGTTAAATAGATAATTCATTTTTATGAAGGACCCTATGAATTGAGAAGATATCAATGAATATGAACCCTAAATCATAATTCTCTAAATTTACATGATGTAGAAAAAATAAAGCAAAATAGAACACTTACCACCCCATTTCACGATCAACACACCATGAGGATTTTAGATCTATCCAACCTCCATAAATTTATCCAAATAAATATAAAAGTATTTAATATTAGAAACCACAATCATAAATTTAAACCATGAATGAATAAAAACCTATTATAGAAACATGGGTAATTTGAAGAAGAATGAGATCCAAGACAAGATAAAAGGTCAAATCACCAAGAGCATTAATCGGCTTTTATTAATTCTTCAATCCACTAAGAGATTTGAGTAGAGAGAGAAAAAACCCCAAGAGAGTCTACAATTTGAATGGGATGAAATAGAGTCAAATGGAATAAATTTATAATAAAAATTGATGTATCATTTAGCATAAATACATAATTTCTCTTACTTTTGTGGACCCAGAACACTACTACCATCCAGCTAGAGGAGGCCACCAGCTGGCCGATGTAATTTGTTGATCTATTGATCTTATGGGGTGGCTGGTGGTTTAGGAAGAATGGATACACCTCCAAACACAACATATATTGGATAGTGGGATTCCAAATGGTAATTAACTCCACTAAAATACCATCGGCTAGCCGATTTCCTTCATCGACTAGCTAATGGGCAACATATAGATCTTCCAGGTACAAATACTCATCCACTCCAATTCCAAAAAATCAAGCACCACTAGATCTAATAAATAATAAAATATCCCCCCAATAACCAATACCAAAAAATTTGAAAAAAATGATGAAGAATTTGTAATGAAAAAGAAATGAATGAAAAATAATATATTGAAAATTACAGTACCTAAAAACATTAGTGGGATATTACAAATTTCCTAGTATATATATTTCTTCCACAAGAAGGATATGTTGTAGAGGTTTGGACTTCAATGATCTGAGGATACTTCTCCCTAATCAAGGACCCACCACTTCAATGTTTCATGAAAACCTAAACCATTTTCCACAGGACTAGAACTAGTGGTATAAATTTCACATGGAGAACCTTCATTTGAGACTCAGTTATCTGAATTGATTAGTAAGTCATAGAAAAATTAGGAACTACACTAAGGTATTCCAAATTAGTAACATGATAAGGTAATGTTTTATCATTTTTTACTTGTGGCACAAGGAAAACATCCGGAATCGAAGAAAAATGAGGTGGTACGACCAAGTGATACGGCACATTTCCACATCCTTCTATGATCTCAAATAGTCCCACATACATGAGATCATGCTTTACCTTCTTTCTAAGCCATCAATGAACCTAACATGGAGTTAATTTCAAGAATACCTTATCACACACTAAAAACCCAAGGGTAAATGATGTGAATTTATAAATGAACTTTATTAGCTCTAAGTCATATCAAAATACTAGATAACTAATTGGATCTATACAATTTTCTTATGAATTAAACTCTATCCATGCAAGGATGTTTCCCGATATTTTGACCAACAAAGTGTAGAAATGAAAGGGTATACATAAAAATCCATTAAATGTGAAATTATGATGGATGAACGGATCTTTTTATTATAATAAAATTCTTCCAGCCTCGTATCTCTATACCAAACACCAAAATTATCAAAGACAGAGGCATACGACATATATTCCAAAATGAAAATTTCTGCTTCTATATTTTCATCCAATAGAGGATGATATACTATACTCAATCTGACTGGAGTACCCATTTCCACTCTGGAGACCCTTCAAAACCATTATGTTAAACGAGGGTCCCTATAAAAGAAAATGTCCATAGGAACTCTATGTAGCCTTAATGTATCCTAGTGATAAAACATTCCCATTATTTCAACATTAGTAGTTTAGAAGATTGAAATGAAATGAGAATATTTAGTGAAATAATCGATCACCGCCTATATGCAATTCATTCCTCATATCGTTTTAGGTAACCCCAAAATAAAATCCATAAATATTTTATTTCTTTTCCACTATGGCATGATAAGAGGATTAATAAAACTAGATGGCTTCTAATGCTAATGCTTATTCTATTGGAATGTATAACAATTATATACATAATAAAATATGTCTTATATCTTACCAAGACAGCATAAATGTTGTTTCATGTAATAGAACATCTTTTTGGTGAAATTATGGATATCCCAAAAGGAAAAATGGCAATATCCCTTAAAGTCCCTATTGAAGATAAATAAGCAACGTACTGACTTATGAAACAAATGATATCCTCTAAGAAAAGAAATATCTCACTAATGGTCACCCCCTATATAAAGTGTTTTTTATACTCTAAAATCAATCATATTTACCTTTCTATTGAATTATCATCTCCAGGAGGGATGATATAACATGAACATTTTCCAAAACATTATAAAACTCCTACTCCCTAAATCCAAAGTGAATCTATGAAAAAAGTATCATCAATATCCACTCATCCTTCACATCCATCAGAGAAAAGAAGGACAATTATTATAAGAGAAAAAACACCATGTTACATCTTTTGGGTGTTTAGGTAATGTAGAATTAGAATGAATACATGTAATTGATAGAACTTATCTACCTAAGGTTTATGTCTTTTTGAGAGAAGTTGTAACCCCAACTTTTTTTGTCATAGTATAAGATAAAATATTTCTAAAAAAGATAATGATTCAAATTTTTTATATCATGTAACATTGTAGAAAAATAAAAATCATGAGTGTTATAATTATTATCATGGGACCAAGGATGATGTGAACCTTTATACACTACGTGATATCCCTTCATAAGGACACATCCAAAACCTAAACCTGGAACATCAGAGTAAATAAGGAATCCTCACCCATCCTTTTGTAAAGTTATAATTGATGCTGAGGTCAATTTTTATTCTCCTCATCAAGGGATCCCTTCCAATTTTATTCCGATAATAACATCACCAAAATCTAGGTGTGACTGGTCAAGGAATATGCATGCATAATGTTATCCATTCTAAACAACCTCTAATATCCTACCATGAACAAGATTCTATATATCTCAAAGACATTCTGTGGTTGTTCCCATGACATGGAAACCATCATATGTTTAGTGTAAACTGATATTCCACATTTCTATATTAATATTTCCCATGAATTTGATTCAAGGACATAAAATTGGCACTTTGATAATTTAGCCTAATATTGATAATCCCTCATAATTCCTAGAGCATGTCTCAGATGATACAAATTATCTTTTCCCATCATAGAGTACATCGGCATTTTATCAATGAAATGTAAATCAAATTTCAGTGAATACACATGGAATATTCATTTTATCAACCCTATAATTATAGTAGGATAATTGGACAATCCAAAAGGCAAGAAAAGGAACACAAAATGGCCATAACATCACCTGAATAAATTTGAGGGAATATTTGACTCTTTGAATCTTTGTTGTTGGAATACAGAATGAAGATTTTAAAAAAATCCTCATTTCACCTTTCAACATGTCAAAAAATAATCTATACGTGTGAAGAGAATTTTGTTCTTGATCGTTATAGAATTTAGTTTCTAATAATTGACTCATAGGTGAAGAGTGTCATCAAACATATTTTAATAAACAAAAGGGGACACCTAAGGTGACACACATGGGTGTACAAGGCCATTGACCCTCAAATAATCCAACTAAATTTTCATATCCTTATACTCATCTAGAGACTTTCTATATAACAACATCAATATTTGTCGAGTTCTTGGTATTATATCAATCGATAAATCCACCCCCAACTCTAGGGGAAAACTCAGGACGTTTCACAACAATACATATAGAAATTCCTTAAAAATTAAAGTAATGATAAATTGACTAGATTAATATTTGTACCAAATTGTATACTAAAATAAATACTTACTAATTTATAGATAATATTTCTCTACCCGACTAGCCATTGGATCCCATCCTCCCTAAAACATATGAGAGATCCCATCCAAAGCAGTATAGAAAACCCATAGATGGTAACAATTAATATATTCCTTTCAGGAAATCAATCCATCTAACTTGATAGTCCAACCAACAATTTCTATGTCAAGATATTATAGAACCCATTCCATAACCACGTCACATATAAAAAAAGTGCATAAGGGAAAATGAAACTTGTTCTCCCTCATCATTTCTAGAGACGTCACCAATTCCATAACAAATTTTATGAGTTCCATTGAATATTTTATGTGATCAACCCCATGAGTTAAAATGAATGGATAATAGTATCCAATATAAAATAGAGTAGTTACAATGATATATTAAAAAGATATGATACCTCTCATAGCTGCATGACCCACATCAACTTCTGTTAGAAACTCCTCAACTATGTGAAGCTACATCATTTAGAGGCCTATGGGTGGAACCCTGTATTCTTTAAATAATCTGACATCATGATAAATTCTTTATGTGTTGGTTAAGCTATAATAGTAGAAGGAATGTATAGATATCAAAAAAAATATTCAAGTGGCCACGATGCCCATATGAGTTGTAGACCATTTGAGGCAAGGGAAAAAATCCATTAATGTGTCTCATTTAGAAATAATGGTAACATATCAAGCCATTTCAACATATTTTGGGATAGGAAGTGACCCATGATAAGAAAAAACAACTTTTTTCACTACAAAAATCCTTCGTCTTCCTTTTACCTTTAAAATAACTATGGTTTCTACCCCTAGAGGAAATCAAAATTTTGGTTAATCATGTCTCCCATTATAGGTGACTTTCTACTATCAAGTACCTATTGACCACTTTAAAATAGGTGGTTAGCTTCAACATAAATTCTTGAGACCTGATATAAACTCAACTATCCATTTTAAATCAGCAGGCCTATATATTATCATTAAATACAATCTTAGAATAAAATA
This sequence comes from Viscum album, assembly GCA_963277665.1. Taxonomy (NCBI): domain Eukaryota; kingdom Viridiplantae; phylum Streptophyta; class Magnoliopsida; order Santalales; family Viscaceae; genus Viscum; species Viscum album. The sequence continues at coordinate 1,127,948,167 of OY728121.1, forward strand.
TGGAGTGATCTGCAAAAAAAATTAGCATTATCCATCATTGGATGATCTCATTTCTCAATCATGAGAATAGCCATTGATTTTTTTGGTCATAGATTCCATGAAAAACATATTGGTTAAAAGGGCATTAGATTCCTTCCACACCAATACCTCATGATTCTTAGAAAGGGAAATTGAGTCCCACCACATTCTACACAATCCTCCATATTTAAGATTATCCATGGTACCTTGATAGAGTCAAGAGTATAAATAAATTATAAAATACTCTAAATATTTCACAACTAATCCATCACCGCTTGTGGATAATTCATCTGCTTGAATTATGCTTTCTTTAATAAAATAAATTTTTTTGTTTAAGTCCGGTCATCATCTATTTATCATTTTTCATTGCTACATTGAATAGGGGAAGTGCCCACACATTGTTCTATAGATCAAACCATGTGCACAACAACATTGATCATATTCAAATCAAATGGTCAGTTTCTTAATCATGGTTCATCAATAACACCCTATGGTGGAATAATTGAATGTCTTCAAGGATGAATGATACTATACATCATCAAATAGAGATGTATATTAGTATAATATTCAAGAATTAATTACATTTTATAATATCATAAATCATATTAAAATACCAAGAAACAGGTAAAATAATGACTAGTATTAAACCTCACTATAGGGATCCATTATTTCCATACATTAACATTAAATAACATTAGGAGAATACTTAAAAAATTATAGAAATGGATGACCAATGACCGTATTAGTTTAATATCTATGGAAACATGGAACCATATACACTTTTACATGAGTGGAAACATTATCTCCCACTATGTTCTCCATAATTATAACCCATCTAATAAATATCATAAAAATATATATATTCATAACCTAGAGAGGGAAACATTAAAACGGGTGAGCTTGGATGCTCAGTAAGGGTAAAATGGGGAGACATGTAAGAATAAACATGAGAATTGGGGTATGAGAACATGATCATGACATTATAATATCATACCCTACATATAATTGATCCTAAAATTGAATCATGGCATGAAGATTGGAATTCCATAAGACATGAATTATAAGGGATATAAGAGCATAAGAATACCATTGGAATAAGACAAGATATTTTTGGCATACAAATAATCACAGAAAATAATATTTCAAGGTCACCTATATAGAGATTCACCACATTTTATGATTGGGGTAATAACTTGTGTACATATACAGGGCTTGGGATTCCCTCTTATGTAACCACTTTTTAGGAATAGGATGACCACCTATGTACCCTCTTATTTTTGGGTTAATATTCTCTCTTTTTCAATATATGGATTCCCTCTAGTGTACCATCTTTTTTCTGGCATGGTTTCTCCTCCTGTGTACCATATTTATTTCACAAGATATTTATCATTACCCAATTCATTGGAGGGTGATATAGGTCCCACCCATCACATAGTAAAATTAATCATAAATGTTCTACAAGATAATAAAACCCGAATAACATACTGATCTATAAAAATATATTATTTTAAAAAACATCATATCATATCCAATTAAATATAATGTGTATCATAACATTATAACTTATCATTACCTATGGAAAATAGACAGGTTTAATTTCATCAAATCATAACATGTGAAAAGAATCATATTTAAAAATTATATAACTAGTGGATTAAGAACATGTGTCATAATCATCAAAAAATAAACCATTTAAGAATGAATATGAATATTATTCCCAGATCATATACTACTATATAATGAAATATAACAATATATTCCATCTTATATAGATAATTATTCTTAAATAACACATAGAACATTTCTAATTGAAGATAACCTTTCATTAAAAACCATTTTTCTAAATTCTTTTCAAAAATACTTTTCTTATAAATAATGTTTCACGTTTTCATTTAGAGTTGTTCTTGGGAGAAATATCCTTTATTCATTGAGTTATTATTTTTAAAACATAAAAACTTTTGAAAACCATTTTATTCAAAATACTCTAAAAATATATGAATAAGGCCTAATATTTCTTTTGAAATCATCATTCCTTGAAAATTTATAAAAAAATCATCAAAATATTTTAAAAAACCCTTTTAATTGAGAAATAATTGAATATTTTTAAATAAATATTGAAAAAGTTTGAAAATAATTACATTTAAAATATATTAAAAACTTATATAAAAGGAATGAAAATATTTTGAAAACCATTCATTTGAAAATACATTGAATACATAAAGTAAATTATTTAAAAATCATTGAAATCGATAATATATTTTTGAAGAACTTTTTTATTGAAAATAAATTAAAAAAATAAAATCTAGAGTATATGGAAAAAATTTAAATAATAAAAATAATGACTTATTAATCATGTAAAATAATCTTCTAGGGAATGAAACTCATGAGGGAGAATAAATCCGTATTAGTCAGAAATTCCTTTTGTATCGCAAATGGGTTAGAAAGGTTCCTCAATTAGAAAATTACAAGAAGATTACTTTTTAAGAACCCTTTTGTTTAAAAAGGTAAAACATGTGTGGAAATTTCTTTTGAATATAATTGGATAATAGTAGAATTTTTTTTCGAAACCATTTTGGAAATCACGGTTTTGAAGGAACATAGATTTCCAACTAAAGATGGGGTAAAGGTGAGATTTCTTAGAAACAAATTCTTTACTATATAATGTAAAAAATGGTAATTGTTTTGAAAATACATGAATACACCTTGAATAAAAATATTAAGAATGTTTTATGATTGTTCTTGAGAGATGGATCATAAAATTCATCAATGAGATCATAACCATAATGAATATTGAAATGCGATGTGATTATATCTATAAACACATAACACTTCGTAAAAATGAACCATACTTCTCATTTTATAAAATAAAATAAAATTATTCATAAAATACCATGAAATTGTGGATATTAATGACATAACATTCTACAAGAAATATATACACCTCATGAAAAAATATAGATGCATAACATGGTATGTGTCTCAATGAAGGAAAAATGAGACAAAATTATATTTCTGATTTGGTAACATTTGAAGCACAAATTCCACTATCGAAGTATCAAAAAATGGGTAATTAAATATCCATAAATTTAATTATAATAATCATAAAATAAATCCATAGGAAGTATACACACCACACAAAAGGATTAGCATTGAATAAAGGATGTTTTCCATGTAAATAAAAAGCGAGATGAAATTCCCTTACCAAGTGTCTTGACTGTCGTCGCACTCATACAATAATACTATATAAAAAATTTATGATTATTATAAATAATTTAAAGAATAATATTTTTATATCTAAAACCATATATGATTTTATTATTACCATATTTCATTATCTAGTTAAAAATATTATATTATGGTTTCACTTCAGGTAATATCCGCTTTACTCTTCACATATGTTTTAATTTGTTATATCTATAGTACTTAAACTTATATCATTATTCACAGAATGTAAAAAATGATATAAATGTCACTTATATTTATTATATTTATATTACAATAATCTATATCATATAACAGTTTGAAATGGAATACACCATTCATAGAGACGGTTGGCCGTACGTGCACATGAATGATGTTTGAATTTTTTTTTGTATTGAAAGAATTATTGTAAATTAAATATAAATAAATATATTTATAAATATAATTATTAAATTATAATTATTGTATCATATATTTCATATAATTTTACTAAACCCAATCTTAATAAATTAAATGTAGTGTGTGAATGAATCATATCACTTTAAGGGGGTAGTAGTCCACACTTTCGTAAATAAAATTACCATACTTTTATAAAATGCAACATATAATGATATTTGATGAAAAAGAAAAAGACAATATTAAATAAATTATAAAGATCATATATAATATATATAAACATATTCTCCATCATAATTATTTCCATGAGAGACGACCATGGAAGAATGGATGATCATCATTTCACGAGGTGGTAGTTCATCGTACCCATAAATAGTATGTTCATTACCCATTAGATGGAAGTGTGTGTTAGTGTATGTAAAAAATATGTCATAAAGATATCTCAGTATATTTGGGATACTGATTCTTTGTTATGATCATGGAATATGGATAATGAATGGGGTGGATAAAAAATTAAGATAACATAGCTTGAGGGAGGATGCTACCTCTTCTTTGGGAAACTCATTTTTGTTTTCACTAAAGGGATCCATATGATTAATTTAATCCAAATGGGAGGTTTCAAGAAGAAATTTATAGATGTTAGGATTTTTATTTGGTAGTTATACTATGATAATTAGTGTTATTTATGTGTGAATAAGTGGTAGGACTAGAAGCCATTTTATATTGGAGGAGTGGCACTCCTTTAAATTTCTGGATAAAGAATCCCACCCATGTTTTTCCCATTTCATGGGGATTCTATATGAGGACCCGACCTTAAGCATTACTTATTATTGAATTAAATGAATAAATCAAATTGAGGATCTTTTCAGGTTTATAGTTTTAGATAATTAGGAAATAACTATTACATCTCAAAGATTACAAAGTAGACACATCTACTCACCTTCCATTTTTTTCACAAAATGAAAACTCTTGAACAAAAGATTCATGTCTAGTTCCTTGTTTTAGAAATCCTGACATTTCCTTGATCCCATCCTTGACCCTATTCAACTTTATGTCATGTGAAAAACATTTCAAAAAAACATGGGATGAGCATAAAAAGCTCAGTAAGGGTTATACCAATACGGAAAGAAAACATTAGTCCATGTATACATAAGAATCAATGAAATCATACATTACTCATAAAACATAAGCACGTTTACATACCTCATGAAATCATAAGATTTATGAATAACTCATAGAAATCATAAGACATAAAGGTAACTGGAGGCATTCATAACATTTTTACTTAGGGATTAACCCTCATGGTTAAATTTGGAATACCCATCACTGTATATTACCTAAATCTTTTTAGAGAAACTATAGCGTTTAACCCATTCGGGTTACCTAATGCATTGGAGAACTATATCGGGATCACCCGCCCTTAGTTTATCACGGAACCACCCATCTTCATAAACAATGCACAAGAACCATAACATAATCATAGCACATAACTTAAGCATAAAGGAAAGATAACATTCCCATATTTCAAAATCAATATAACATTTTAAGATATTGAAATAATGAATCCATTCTAAAAACCATTTTCAAAACCATTTAAAACATTTAATAAAGAGATTTTTGAATCAAAGTGTCCAATACCACTTTGAAGCTTTTACCATTTTAAACCATTAATATCCATAAAAATAAATAATTAAAACCATTTTGAAAACATGGATATTATTGAGAAATATTTATAAGAATAAATCATTAAAACATTTAAAACGATATTTTAGTTAAAGGGGTTTTATCAAAATGAGAGACACTTGAATACAATAATTGAGGAATAAAATTTAATTAGAACTTTATAATATCATGAGAATAATGGTATTAATGATATAATATTCCAAAAGATAGTATATACACCATATAAGAGTGAATTGGTGCATAACAACAATGAAGATTCAATAGAAATGTAAAATGAGATGAAATCCCTAATAAAGAAGGTATCTTTAAATTAAGGATAAATCAATCTCATAATTATGTGTGAAAAATATAAATACACCGAATTTAAGTGGATATTAAGTGTAAAAAAATAAAATTTCATTCACACATATTCAAAGGATGAAATATTTAATAACTACATGTCGAACCCAAAGAAATCGAAATTGGGTTAATAAGTTCCCTTGGTAAAATTCGACAGCCTAACGACGTCACTTTAAAATTCATAAAATTATTTGATGAGAGAGAAAATGGTATCTCATCACTTGGAAATAAAATTTACATCAATAAGTATATATAAGAACATATCCCAACATAAAAAGATGTAAATTAAAAGACATAACAAAATAAGTCTTTTAAAAAGAGGAGTGTGAAAGGTTCCCTTACCGATTTGGGAAACTTTTGAAATGTACACCCATGAAATAAGGGTCATAAAATTAAGATTTAAATACCCATAAATGAGAATATATTACACAAATAGTAAAATAATGGGTAGTACATACACCACACAAAATGAAATAGTGGCCAATGTATCATTAATCTCACGGGAATAAAAAGTGAGATGAAAATCCCCTTATGAAAATTCGGCAGCCTAATGGCGCCACATAAAACATCCGAAAATTGATTGATGATATGAAATAAGGTCTCTCATCATATTAAAATAAAATTTAAAGCATGATTAATATAGAATAACATCCCCCAACATAATAAATATGAGCTTAGAATAACTTACATAAAAGAGAGTACTTTAAAAGAAAGAGAGAGGTTGGATCACTTACCTCAAGTCTGAGTTTTCTTGTTCGTTTCTTTATATTCCTGAATAATTAACTTTGGTCAATTTATAATTTATTAAGGTAATAATTTTAAGATTATTATTCAGTTCATATCACATATTATAATGTTATAATAATTGGTTAATAATGTGAGTTCATATCAGATGTTTTTGTCGATGTTTGGAACAGGAGTCAAAAATGAACTTGTTTGAAAATGATTGTCCATGTAGTTATAAGTAAATCATCTCCAGAATAGTATTAATGATTTAAATATAATATATATCCAGTAGATATTCATTTTATACTATTCCATAACATTTGGAGATAAAAATAAATGAATTTCACTGTTCATGGAGACGGTAGGCCGTACGTACGCATGAACGCTACTTTTATTTCTTTGTCATATTAATGGAATTAAAAATAATTGAGATATATATATTATAATTCAAGTATAATATATATGTTTTATAGGTCACATAATTTCATTAATTTCATTCTTTATACATTCAATGTATTGCATGAACGAGTCACATCACTTGAGGGGGCGGTAGTCCACACTTTCTCGTATGAAATTATCGCAATTGCACAACATGCAAAGCATAAAGGTATGTTTTAAATATAAAATACAGAAGCATAATTGAAACATAAATACCATATATATCATATATAAAATACAGTGGCATCATAATGGCCACCATGAAAGGTGTTAAGAGAATATTGAACAATCATCGTTTCGTGAGGCAGTAATTCGCCATCCATAGAGACAGTATGTTCTTTAACCATTAGACAGAGGTGTGTATAAGTGTAGCATGAATCATTCAAATAAAAACATACTAGTATATTGAATATACTGGTGTTGTTACAAAATAATGTAATAAAAAGAGTTTTGGGGTTTGGAGAAGCAAAATAAAACAAAATAACACAAGTGAAGACATTACCTTTAAATCGGGTAACTCCTATTGGTTTGAACCAAAAAGGTTTCTTGAAGAGCATTCATCCAAAGGTGAGGCTTCAATGATGAAGAGAGGGATTTGGAGAGATGAAATGGTCAGGTGTTTTCCAAGCCAAAGTCTTCAGAGTTGTGGGTAAGGTGGTAGAGGTGGGGGCCTTTTATAAGGGAAGAGGAGGGGCACTCTTGGAAAGTTATAAACTAATACTATATTATAAAATGATTTTCGGATTTTAAAGGTCCCAAAAGGATATATGTCGAGTATAAGGTAATAAGTTTTCTAAATACACCCATCCAATAGATTTGTGACAAGTTTAAGACTTATATTTCACCCTATCTTCTCATTTTATTTAAATCGTTCATTTATGAGGTAATCACTGCATCATCACATTGTCATAAATAAATTAATTTATTTAATGTCTAAAAATTATAAAAAAATACTATGATGTATAAAATCTTTTTATCTTTACAATGAATATTTATAGTCTAAGATATAGTCTATGTAGACAAAATTAAAATCTTTTTACTTTGGTGTTACATACTTTGGTTACATTTTCATTTCTTTAAAAAAATGATAAAAGGATCACTATCACACTAAAGTGATTCCATGGGGTCCCAAGGTTGGCACAAGGCATCCCATGGTCGGCCATGATACCACCAGTAGCATTATGACACATTTTGGGGTCATTTTTTTTATTTTTATGATATTATTTTATTACCCTTAACTACTCGGTTACTAATTAAACATGATAATTAAAGATAATTACCGTCGTTACTATTCATAATGTCCAAAAACAAAAGAGTCTTAATTACATAATTTGGAACTTCTGATTAAAAATATGGAATCCATTTTTTCAAATTCCAAACACAGAAATTGTAGTAATTATTTTAAAATAATTCCCGTTGTCAAAACCAAAGACGAGTTTTTAAGAAGTAAAATATATCAAAAGATTGATTTGTTTTTACATCAAATTTAAAAGTAAAATTAGATAAAATTTCAAACATTGTATTAAATAATAAAAAAATAAATAAATCACACCTTAAAACCAATGAAAATGACAATATAAATATATAAATAATTTGGATGAAAAGACAATTTTGAATTAAAATGCAGTATTTTTCACTATTCATTGAAAATGAACATTTTTCAAAAATATACAAAAAATTCACCCTAAGCTATATTTGATATTCCAAATAAAAAAATTGTATAAATTTTATGAAATTCAAAACATATATGTTGCATTAATTAATTTTATAATCAATTCCCGCTGTCAAAACAAATAGTGTGTTTTTAAGAAACAATATCTATTAAAAGATTGACAATAGTTTGAGTCCAATTTCAAAGTGAAATTAATTCTAATGACCACCATTGGACGAAATGGTAAAAATATATTCTAAATAAACTTTAATATAAATTAAAAAGATAATCTTTCCATATAAATAAATCATATTAAAAGGAGGTTTTGAATTAAAATTCAACATTTTCACTAAAAGTGATCTTTAACGGAAAAATAACAAAAATTTACACAAAGTAAATTTTGATGTCCAGATTATAAGGAAGGATTTTATTTTGTCAAATACAACATATAAAATTGACAAAAGTATATTTAAAAAGGGTTCTCCATCAAAAGGCAGTTAATCGACCTTTTAAAAAATATTAGAAGATTTGTGCTTAAAATTGGATTCATTTGCATTTTAAGCCTCTAACATTTATTGGATAAAAGTAAAAATATTTGAAAAACATATATATTCATTTTTTAGTTAGTTCCATTCATTCCCACCATTACAATGGCTAGGAATTAACTACCATTTAAAATAATATTATTTTATTATTAGAGTACAACGTAAGATTTCAAAGAAACTTGTTGTTGCGTATTGGGTACGCCATCGAACATAGCGTTCCCTTTAAAGTAGTATTAATGTTTTATTCCAAAATATATAGAAATATGAAAATTTAATATTCTTTTTTTACCTGGGGTGTTACATTCTACCCATGTTCACCTAGTGAAAGATGGATAATTCTTATGATGGTGGCTCATGATCATGTGTTTGATTTCCGAATTCACTCAAAGTCTTTAGAAACCATAGAAGTTGGATTTGTGACTGATCTTGGTTGGTCCTCTTGGAACTGGTTCAGGGAAATTGAAATGGATTAATGAATTCTCATGTGAGGAATGATTTACATTATGCATCATTGTTTTTAGTTCACGTTTCTTTATTTACATGTGGTTGATGATTTTTTGATGGATTTAAGGGTTGGGAATTTTTTTCATTGAATTTTTATACAATTCATGATTGTTCTATTGGGAGGGTGGCCTAAAATGTGGGATGGGTGTGTTAACACCCATCATCTGGCCATTTGTCGTTGTTTGAAATATGGGTGCCTTTCTTGATTTTGTGTCATGTTTATTGGTATTGAGTTTTGTTACAGGAGATTGACTTACTGTAATTTCTTCAGTGTCATTTTCGGGTGGGAAACTAAAAAGTGAGATAGATGTGTTAGTGTCTATCGTCTGGTTCTCCTACAACATTTTATGTGTGTGAGGGGAGTTTATTTCCTTGTTGTGCCACCAACACAACAAAACATCTTTTTAGGGGGAGACACTCTTATTTGGCCAATCACATTGTCACACATTCCATCAAAGGGTGGATTAAACTCTTTCCTTCCTTTTTTTATCATTTTCTCTTCATTAATCACCTTGTCCATCCTTAAGGTTTGTTTTATTAGCATATTCCATCCTTATGATAATGGGTTACCACTAACCCCATTTTTCAAAAGAGGATTTCATGATATATTTTCAGTTTAGGGGGATCCCCCATCATCTTTTAAAAAAATGACACTTTTAAAAAATATATAATTTAACAATATAAATAAATTAGATGAAAAATAATTTTTTAATTCAATGTTACTACTTTACATTATTCATCAAAATATAAAACTTCGGAAAAAATACAAGAAATTAACCCTATCATTATTTTTAGGTTTTCCATGAATTTTTATGTTGATATTGACATATATGCTTTATTAAATACCCAAAAATTTGATTAAAAAATGGTTTTCAATTGAAAGGAATTAAAAGTGCCTTAATATAGGGTTTTTATGTACAAAATTATGTTTTTTTCTATCTTATGTTTATGAAATCTATTTGATGAATATAATAAATATTTTATTAAATATATAATATATATATTTAATTAATACCCACCACTAATTGGAATTAATTTAATTTAATAGGATTAAATATCTTTGTGAGATTAAAAAAAAGTTTCATATAAAAACATTCCATTATATTAAATTGGTTTTTATAATCAATTTTAATTCATTTCGTAATTCAAATTTTTTTTTTATAATTTACTAAATCCTATTCATAATTTTCAATTTAACTAATAGGTTATATATTATTATATAAAATAATTTTCTTCTTAATAATATATTATTTTTCAGCACACTTGGTCTTTTATGTTATACAATCCATCAAGGAATGCAATATAGCATGTAATGTATAGTAATGTCGGTGTTTGATGTAGAGAATGTTAACCATTTTGATCTGTGAAGTGCACTCAATAAAAAAATTGTTCTTTAATAAAAAACAATTTTCATTATTACAGGAAATTCATTATATCAAAAAGATAAAATAAAATGAAAAAATTTCACAAAATATCATTGTGTTACATTATAGTGCCCATAAATAAAATTATACACTCAAAATTAATTTGTTTTATTATAGGTTTAATATATTCAATTTTTTTCATAAAAATAAACATTGTAAAATGAACACTAATACTCACTTAAAAATTAATGATGGAACAGTAACGACAAGACAATGTAATTCAAAACTTACTTCCCATATTAGAGAAAATAGATGGGAAGTGAAAACATGGAAATAAAAGAGAAATGTAACTATATATTTCTAGAGGAGAGTGATAGAGAACATGGTCTGGAGAATGTTAACAATCATAGAGCCATACATCTCTGATTCTTTAAGGGAATATTGGATTTATTGATAAATAAGGTACTAGGATAGCCATTTTTTTTTTCAAGAACCCTTCCCTATGGGTGAATAATTTTCCAAAGAATTTATAGATACATTATTTTATTCCATTTCATAAGTAAAATATCACCCTTTGGTCATGTCTTTATTATTTCCCATATCACCTCTTTTTTAAAAATGAAGGTGACTTTTTTTCATTCATTATGCACTAACAGATCATAAGATCCATGATAAGTCTTATAAGCTTTCTTTAGTTACCATCTACACAAAATTCATTGAGAAGGTTATAAAATATGATTAAATCCCTATGTGTTGAGACAATACATTAATCTCACAAACATTATCCAAAATATAACTTAAATATCCCATAAATAGTGTACATATAACCCTTCTAAATGGAAAAAATCCCAAACATTTGAATGAAAGAAACTAAATAAGCATAGAATTGATCCCCAATACATCAAAAAGTATCTCTTATTGGATTAATTCAAAATATGTTAATACAATCAAAATATATTCTCTTGAAAAATGGCTGTGACCTGAATTATCATAAATATATATGTAAAACATGTATACCTCTTCATTCCAATGGCTACTAAATATATTTCATAAATCCAAAGAGTTTTACACAAAATCCATGATGACATGGATGAATTATTCAACAAATCAGTTATCATATCTAGGGTAATCATTGCTATAACATTTACACTTTCCTAATAAACCATCTCTTTATCCAAGCTAAACATAATTTTCTCAACATCTTGATCATAGTAATGGTTACATTCCATTAACCAAAATATCAATTTTATAATTCTTCATCACCATTTATAATATCCTTTTCAATCAATATTTAAAACATAAATAGAATATACTTATATATTTCATGATACATACTACATAATAATTGAATTTAAAAACATAAATACATCATTCATCATATGTTATTCTTTAACCATTACTCTGGATTCGTCAACATATTCTTTAGAACATCATTCCTAAAATAACATGTATGAATCATGTCCTATGGTTCCTTTACAGAAATCAAATAATTCTAATTATATTTATTATAAACAATACTATAAGAACATATCATACCTTTAACATGTCATTTGTGGTCTCTTTAGTTTCATAAGTAAAACCAATAGTCATACCTCATTCCCGATTGTCTTTATTATATTTCTATTAGGGAAATAAATTTTCATAATGCCCATACTTTCCATATATAATGAATTAAATGTTATCTATGTTCCTTCTAGTACTCTCCATTGGCTAAAACCAGAAAGAACGAGGTGGGAAACAAATATCATAGAATAAAACCTCATAATCATGATAAAGTATATATTGGATATCTAAATCATGAAACTAACATTTTATTGGATGAGAACATTGGTTTATACATGGATGTTAATAGCCATCTTCTGTTGAAAATAATCATAGTGGATTATAAAAAGTTTGTGAATTTCCTAAAAATATACCCTAGGAGTGTCAAACCAAGTGTGTAGAAATACCCGTTATCAAGTACCAAGATACACAGAGTAAGGATCGACACAACATGTCAGATTTATTATCTCGTGGTACATCTTTGCTAGATCCACATCCACTTTTACTATCTATAACTGGATGTATTTCACGGATACCACATGCTTTATCCTTTAAAAAATTCCATGAAATTTTCATAAACATTAAATTTTCCTTATAATTATCCTCAGATAAACCCCTAGACATATACTTAAAAATATACCCAGGGTTCTCACTAAAATTTTCTCATCCTAATTTTTATTCATATTATAAACCGTCTCTTTGTACCCACTATAGAGACCCATTATTTTAATACATTAACATTACAGCAGTTTATTTGGAATACATAAAACATCATCCAAATGGAATCCCAACTACTGTATAGGTTTAGCTCCTTTTGAAACATGGAAACATAATCATTATTACATTTAAAAGCTATGTAATCTCCCACTTATTTATGCAAGTCTAGCACCGCTAATAAAAATAACATACATGAAATACATCTTCATTACTTAGGGATTGAAAAAAAGTGGTGATCTCGAATGCCCAGAAAGGGTTATCAAAGGATACATGTAAGCATAATCTTGGGAATATGTGTAAAATAATGTGGTAATAACATTTGAAGATCACACATTATATATCAATGATAATAAATAGGAATCACTGCATAATGATTGGAAGTTCATATGATATGAATCATATGGGAATCCAGAGAATAAGTATATCATTAGAATAAGACACTATATTTTTGGAATACACATAAATATATGAAATAATATGTCCAGTCTACCTACATAAACCTTCACAAAATTCTAGGATTGTGAGAATAAACCATTTACATGCTTTGGGCTTGGGATGAGCTCTCATGTACCCTCTTGTTTTGGTCTAGGTATGTCAACCCAGGTACCCTCTTGTTTTGGGCCTTAGATTCCCTCTTGTTTCAGGATTGTGAATCCATCCCAAGTACCCTATTGTTTTGGGATTGAGATTCCTTCCTATGTACCCTCTTGATCTTATAAAGGATTTATTATTATCGAATTAACTAGAGGGAGATATAGCTCCTTCCCATCACAAAATAAAATAATGGATACATATAACACAAGATAATAAAAAATTAATCATATCATGATCCATAAAAATAGATGGGTTTCATAAACATCATAACATAGCCCATTAAATTAAATTGGTATGATAAAATTATATCATATAATTTCCTATTTAAAATTGAGAGGTTTAATTTTATCAAATAGTAGCACATTAAAATAAATAGGTTTCAAAATCATATAACACGTGGATGAGAAACGAGTGTCAAAAACATCAAAACATAATCTATTCATGAATGAATATGAATGGTATTCCTAGATCATATCCAAGGGAAGCATAAAATATCCCCAATTATTCTATATTAGATGGATAGGAATTTTTAATGTTCATATTTAACATTTTTTATAAAAGATAGACTTTCTTTGAAAACACTTTTTATAAAACCATATCAAAATCAACTTCTTAAAAAAATATTTACAATTTAATTTAAATTTTTTTATAAGGGTAATTAATATTATACTTTGTGATCAAAAAATTAAAAATAGAAGCTTTTTTAATCCATGCTCATTGAAAATACATTGAAAACATACAAAGAAGGAATGAAATTTTTTTCAAAATCATTTTCCTTGAAAAATTATAAACTATACTTAAAAAAAATTTGAATTTTGTTTCATTGGAAACAACTTGAAATCTTATAAATGAAGCTTGAAAACATTTTGAAAACCATATCATTGAAAATAAAATTAAAACTTATAATGAAATCTTGAAAACTCTTTTGAATACCATTTAATTGAAAAAAATGAAAACATATAAAAGAAGCATTGAAAATAATTTAAAATAATAAAACATTTTTTAATTACTTTTTTATTAAAAAGAACATTAAAATAAAAAAATTGGGATATTATAAAAAAATTAATATTAAAATAATAATTATAATAATAATAATAATAATATCACTGTAATAATTTAAATTAAGTTTCAAGGGAAAAATGTTCATGACGGTGGATAAATTTGTACTTTTTGAACATTCCTTTTGTACTGTAAAAACTATAGAAGAGTTCCTTGACTATAAAGTGACATGAAGATTCATTTTTAAGAACCCTTTTGTTTAAAAATTTACAAAATGGCTAAAAATATATTTTAAGGATCATAGGATAATAATATATTATTTTTTGGAAATAGTTTTAGAAAACCTGGTTTTGATGGTACACAACTTCTTACCAAAGAGAGGGATATGCCAAGATTTTGTAAAAACAATTTATTATATAAATTATGTGCCAAAGAGTGGGAAAATTGTAACAATACATGAAAATATCATTAATAACCATATTATTTTAAATTCATGAGTTTTATTTACAGATTTATCATAATATTCATCAAAGTAAGCATAAACAAAAACAATCCCGAAAAGATATGAGATTGCTTCAATAAACTATTACCAATTGGTAACATTGAACCATAATATGCATTTATGAAAATTAAATTACTTGAATACTAAATTATCATGAAAATTATGATATTCATGATATAAAATTTCAATGTTTGTATATTCAACTTGTGGGAAAAATTGTTTCATAACATGGAATGTGTCTTGAAGAAGGAAAATTGAGGCAAAGTTAAGTTACAGATTTGGTGACTATTTAAACATAAAAACCATGAATGAAATTACATAAAATGGGTATGTATATACACAAAAATTTATTCATTATAATCAAATAATATATACATGGGATGTAAAAAAACCACACAAATGGAATTGGTGGTGTATAGAGAATGTTTCTCACATAAATAAAAAGTGAGATAATGTTCCACTACCCTATGGCTTGACTCTCTTTGTGCTCATACAATATTCCTATAAAATTAATCTATGTTTATCATACATATTTTAGATAATAATATTCTAATATATAATACCAAATATGGTTCTATTATGAACTTATATTACCCTCATTTTAACAATTCAATGTTAAGGTTTTAGTACAACTAATATCCACATGGTTCTTTGCTTCTGTCTTAATCTGTTATATCTTCGTTACTTATACATATATCCTGACTTACATAACTTAAACCATGATATATATATATATATATATCATTTGTATTCTGTATAGGTGTATTATAATAATATATAGGATATAAAAGTATGATTTGGAATACACCGTTCCTAGATATGGTAAACCATACATACACATGAACGTTCTTTTTGTTTTATTATCGTATATAAAGAAATAGAGTAAATAAAATATAGGTATACATACATACATACATATATATATATATATTTGTTATAATATCATTATTAAATCATATATATCATATATGTTTAATAATGTTATCTTTAAAACATTCCTTGTAGTGTTTTAATGAATTATATCGCCTTGAGGGGTGGTAGACCACACATTCCAATTGAAATTATTATATTTACACAAAACTGAATGTAGAAATATATCAATTGTAAAATAATTTAAGTATCATAAATACATTATAAATAAAAAATATTATACATATAAAAAAATTTCTTGCATAATATCCACCATTGGAGGCGGTAATTTAGAAAATTAACAATCAAAATATTTCACAAGGCGGTAGTTCACTATTCACATAAAATTATAATTGTTACCCATTAGACTAAAGTGTGGGTAATAGTAGGTATAACCATTAGAATAAAATCATCATAGTATATTTAGGATACTATTTTTTATAAGCATGTAAAAACTTATAGTTGAGTGGTTGGAGAACAAAAATAAAATAAAAGTTCCTGATAGAGGATCTGACCACTTCTTTAGGTAACTCCTTTTGGATTTCACAAAAGGGATTTCCTGGAATTCCTTCACCCCAAAGTGAGGATTCATGGAATAATGGAGGTTTTTTATTTTTTTATTGAAAATAGAATTACTATGCCTAATTTGGTCAGATAGTTTTTAAGAAGTGTCATTATAGGAGGCCTTTTTATGGTGGGGGAGGAGTGAAACTCTTACCTATTTTGGGAAAAAAAATTCCACCCATGTTATTCCAAATTCATGTGGACCCAATAATGGAAAAAATTAGATCCATAGTAGTATAGGGTTCAAATATTTATATTCAATGCCTATTTGAAAA
The DNA here is from genome assembly GCA_963277665.1 of Viscum album. Taxonomy (NCBI): domain Eukaryota; kingdom Viridiplantae; phylum Streptophyta; class Magnoliopsida; order Santalales; family Viscaceae; genus Viscum; species Viscum album. Next base: position 1,127,965,134 of record OY728121.1, read on the forward strand.
TATTTTATCTCATTTCGACCATAATAAATAAGGATTAATACTTTGTTGTTCTCATTTTCCTCTTAATTGTTATAATTAATTTTAATCAATTTCACATATATTATTTATAAAAATACATGTTTAACTTTTTAAAAATTATAAATTATTATTATTAACAATATGGAATCTAATTTTCCAAATTACAATCACATATGCAGCATAAATTAATTTAAATTTAATCCTATTAATGGGACGAAACTGTTGGTTTTTAATGTAGAAACATCCAAAATTTTGAAAAGTCTTTATACTGAATTAAAAAGTGAAATTTAATTCAATGATTAAAATTGGATTAATTGATTATAATTTAATATAATAATCTTTAAAAAAAATAAATATTAAAATCTAAGCATATAAATAAATAAGGTGAAAAATGTGTTATGAATTAATATTCTGTATTTTTCAGTATTCATCAAAATATGAAACGTCACTAAAAAATACAAAAAAATAAACGAAAACTAATTATTATTTTATAATTTCAAAGAATAAATTTATTTACATTTATATTTATAAGAGGATGAAAAATTGGATTTAAAATTGATTCTCCACTAATAGGCTGTAAAAGTGCTTTAATAAAATTATGGGTTTTTATTTGTGAAATTTGGTTTGTTCATATATTTTATTTAAAAATATATGGTAAGAATATAAAAAATATTTTATTGAACATAATATATATATATATATACATTATTAAGAAGACTCAATAATTATAAATAATTTAATTTATTAGGGTAAAATAGCTTCGTGAGAATAAATGTAGTTCACTAGTAAAACATTATATTCATATTGAATTGGTTTTAAAATTCAATTTTAATTCAATTTTAACTAATTAATTCAACCATGTAATTTCAAATTTTTTTAGAATTTATTCATTAACATAAAATTAATGGCTATGTTATATATTATTATATTAATTCATTATATTTGAAATATGTATTAATTTTCAATAACACTTGGTCTTGTGTGTTATGAAAGCCATCAAGGAAAGTCAATAATGTATTTAATATAAGATAACATAGTTGTTATTTGAAGATCATGTAAGAAATTATGTTGTGTGTACTATATGCAATCCAAATATGGTGCTTTAATAAAAACACATGTTTTAGTGTTCGTGAAAATAAATATATCAAAAAATTAAATTAATCTGAAAAAAATATTTCAAAAATTCTCTAGATGTTACGCACTTGAAATCATGAAATACACAATTCCTAAAATAAATGTGTTAACTCAAGGATAATTATCTGGGATATGGTATTACACCCATTTAATACATACCCTTTATGTATGGACTGAAGGGTGTTCCCAATCGCCATGGGCTAAAATAAATCCCTAAGAATAAGGATCTACCTTTGGAAATAATTTCATCATAAAGATCTTGGAGTATGTTGATGAATATATAGAATATATTGATATGAAAAAACCAATTAAATAATATATAAGTATAGTTATATAACAAGACAAGATTGAATACATTAAAAACAACTGAATTACTGGAAAAAAAATGATCTCTAGGTGGCATGATATCATCTCCAAACACTCAAACCCAACTAAAAAATAAACCCAATCCCTCCCAATGACACCATTCCCTTACCTTAATTAGATATAAACATATCTATATAAACCCACTGGTGTATGCACGGTGTGGGTAAATGATCCTAATAGGTACTACCATTTGATTTATAATAAAATATTATAAAAAACCCAATTTTGATCAAAAAAATTAAATAATGGAATGTGATATAGTTTACATTAATCATGGAATAGACACCATATCCACTAAACTATAAATAATGATAATAAATAGGTTTCAAAATAATTTCATTACACAAAACAAAAATGGAATTTAAAAATAACCATTTAACAAAAAAAACCCATACATGTTGTTAGTTTTAGGTCAAGGAGGATCATATTTACTTCATAGTGATCAGTAGGCCACATGGTATACACATTAGCCAGAAAGAAAAAGTCTATGGGTCATAAGAAACTCCTATGTGTGAGTCATTTCCATGACATAAGAATCCTAGTGCACACATTACCCTATATAAGTAAGTTTAAAAGGAATTATTTCATCCCTAATGATAGATCCCTACCTCATTATCAACATCATTGTTATTTATAACAATATTTCAAGATTATTTAATATATGAAATCAAACATAACATGACATAAAACATTTTATATTAAAAGTACTATGTTTTGATATAATTTTTTTAAATCATATTCAAAACCACTAATTCCTATCAATTCAGATTTTAGGGCTATCATCTGACATTAGAAATCAATTTTGGAGAGTAAGAAGTCATGTTCCACAAGATAATGAAAGGGAAAAAAATTAATTACCATGAAACCAATGGATTAACCATTACCATGTGAAACTTATATGCCATGGTGAGTCAAGGGACTATAAAATCAATCATGTATCCTAATATATAAACCATAAATCACAAATATAAAAATTGACATTATCTAGATAAAAAAATAAAAAAAATAGAGAACTTAAAACCCCAATTCCTGATTAACACACCACGATGATTCTAGATCCTACCAAAATCCCTCAAATTCCATAACAGATATAAAAGGAAATAATATTAGAAAACAAGACCAATAGTTCCTAATATTGAAAAAACCAAACCATTGAGAGAAATATATGGAGTTAGAATATGTATATACACGGCACGAACATTGATCAACCCACGAATAGTGATCTATCAATTCAATCATCATTTAGATCCACCATGTTAGTTATGTTGTGGGAGCTATGAAAAGGATAAGTAGGTGTCCAAGTTTAATGGTTAGAATTGGGGGGTTCATATGATGACAAATAAAGTTGATCCTAAGAATATTATATTCCGATACTGTCATTGTGAGTTATATAATAACCTGTATGTTCTTTTATTTCATATTCAAGATCCTCCATGTTCATTAGGTTGAATGACACATAGTTTAATTTGAGATGGAGTTTTACCTAACCTCGTATGGGTGAGGATGGATGGATAAATTCCCCCTCTGGCCCAACCCACTTCTCCTGGTTGTATTATGATTGTTATTCATAGTGGTCATTTTTACCATATATGATTGTATAGAGTTTTAAGATATTGTGGTTATTTAAAAAATGTGTATCCCCAGATATAGTATCCAAAGGATTATTAAAGGTGTGATGTTTATAGGCTGTGATTGTTTGAGGTTCCTTACTCAGTGTACGGGTTATGATGGGTTGCGGTATAATAACAAATGTATGATACACGCAATATGTGATGTGCTACTAGAAACTAAATGATTACTATGTAAAGATGTGATGTGGGATGATAATATTATCTAATGCATGAGATGAATATTTTGATATTTAACCCCAGTGTTTATGGGTTGGCTTAATGTTTGAGATAGATGTATTATGATGTATGACATTGGGGTAGATCAAAAAAACTAGTGAGGAAGAGGTTTCGTGTACCCTTGTTAGTTCATTACAATAATATAGGTTTTCTGGTACATGATACATGATGAGAGATATCCATTTTTGTTCTAGGAACTAAGTAATCCTATTCTGGTTATATTTTAGTTTCACATATACTCAATAGGCATCGGTGTGGTTTCCTTTCCATTTTCACAAGAGGATCTATGAAGGATCCTATTGAGTGTATTTTTATTCTCACCCCACATGTTTATTATTTTTTTATGTTACTAGGATTATGATGGATATTGGGCCAAATATTACTTTCTTATAGGTTTTCAAATGGTTTAAGGGATTCATGGTTGATTACGTGGTTATCCTTTGGTACATGTAGTTTCTTTTCAGTTGTGTTACTTTTTCATAGTATTTCTTGTAAGCATTTTGGATTTCCTTTATCTATCTGAGAAAGAGTTGACTGGTGCATCTATCATATCCTTGTACTTAGCATGTATAATTATAATGAAATTAATTCCATTTTATATGTTTATTATAACCTTAGTGATAGTTGCCAATGCACAACCTCCTAGTGGAAGGACACGATTGTCATTATATCTCTCCAATCATTTCCAGTAAAGAAGCTCTACCTTTTTAGGGGGAAGGTATTGTGATAATATTAATAAATAAATTTTTATTACCTAATATTTATTTAGGTAACCATTTATTTATGTATCTGATGAATATAATGTGTTTAGATGATGTTTGGGAGGTTTTAGGGGGCTTTTAAAATGTTTTGTGGGTTTTTTGGAGGTGGAAGGTTTGAGCCCGAACAAAAATAACAATGAAACTCCTATAGGAGACAATCGAATTTATGGTAGTGGGATCTAGGTAGGTACATAGTTAGGCACACGATTAAGCCTAATCATAATCTACAATGGCGAAATTTTCATTTTGGGAAATGGTGATTTTCTATGGTTGGAACTTCATTTTTCTAACCCTTAAAACCAACCGTGGGAGGTTCTCCTTGCGGTAGTGTCTAGAGCATGGTTTGTGAACTATTTCCTAATAGTGTAATCTAATCAAGAATGATTATATTTTAGATCCTAAAAATGCTTATGTTAGTTGGTTGTACCCCTAAACCATTATTGTTTCTTCCATTTTTACCGTAACTTGGATTTACCAATTATAAAAGGTTGTGGAGACTTTCCCAAATGATATAGGAGTGATCTGTTGAAAAATCATTGTGTGTTGAAGGATTTATTGTTGGGTAATTTTTTTTCTTGGTGGTTTTTCTTAGATAAAATATTATTCCCTCTATTGGATTCATATATTTGATTCAATGGGGATATATCTATGTTATTTTATGAATATCATGATGATATTTTGATATTTAGATATTATGTAAAGATATCTAAGGCCAGTTTTTTTGAGATTAAACCAAGTATTTGAGATTAATTTTGGCCATTCTTTATTTTTTTATATAGTTTCATATGTATTTTTATTCACTCTCAACCCCTCATAATAGAACATGATGTTTTTATTTCCAATTTATTATTCTACTTTAAATTGACTGTAAAATTGTTGTGCAATTCTTGATGAAAAACCTCTATGGTGATAGATTATAGAATCTTAAAAATTGTGTGTTTTAGTGGAATTTGAATATGGTAACATGATTTTAAATTGATTATTTTAAATGATTTTTTGGTTTTGATATATGGAAACATATTTTCAAAAAAATGTCCTTATTAAAATGGTTTGTAACATTTTGGTTGGCATGGTTGCTAGTTTAAATTGTTAAGTGTGAGATGGATGGGATGGAAAATTTTTACGAAGTACCACTAATTAATTGATGGAGTATGTAAATGAGGTTACATCATGAATTTTAACACCAAGAATTAGTTTGGATGTGTAGTTCTGTGAAATAGTGTGATTTGTGCCAAATGATTGTTGAAAAATTCTTGAATTACTTGTTTGGTTACTATCCATGGAATTTCTTTGGTTTTGGATACTGTTTTGTTATGGATATTACATTACATAAGAACGTTTTAGATTGAAATAACCAATTTTGATTTTTTAATTAATTATTTTACATAAATTTGCTAACATGTTCAATATTAGTGGCATGAATTGGGATGCAATTTAGGGAAAACCAACAATGTGTCATTACTCACCCCCTTCTTAGTCACTTCATTGTGTTTTCAGATATTGTTTATCATGACATAGTTAAAGTTTAAGTATCAAATTCCCTTATAGGTTCTTCAGGATAAATGGGTATGAATTGTGTAATTGGATCTTGGATCACGGTGGGAGATGATGTGCTGATATTCATTGGAAGCCTTGAGAATTGTAATGTAGTCTTCCACTTTGTTACTCTTATGTTCGTTATGTATTATTGTGATATATTTAAGTTTTGGTATTACATTGAGTTGATTAAATTTTTATTTTGAATCACATTATTGTTTTTGATGATATTATTTATGGGTTTGGATATTTTATTTTCAAATTGAAAATATTAATGTAATTTTATTAAATTCATTTCATTTATTTCTTACCTTTTTCATCATGGGGGTGTAACCTATTTCCATGTTAAAATAAATCCTCGACTCAAGATAACTAGGTGGGGTGGGATGTTACATGTGGTATCAATCATGGTCAGTCTAAATATATTTTTGGGGAAAGTGGTATTGGTTTTCTTGATCAATGCTTATCAGTTGTGTTAGTATTGGAGTTGAAAATAATTTTTCTCATCCCTTGAGTTTGGATGGTAGAATGGAGTAGGATTTTCATAAAATAAATCCTAGAGCATAAAATTGTGTAGCTAACCTATTTTTTTTGAATATCAAGTTACCAAGGAATTGGGTAAATATGTTTTTTGGTAACACATATAGGAGTTTTAATCTCAAAGTCATGGGTTTATCTGATTGGAATATCATGATATGCATTGACATAAATAAAATCCCACTGGGAGGGAATATTTAATCTTGAGTAATGATTTTTGATTTTGTGGAATTTTTTAAAGTGTTGCAATAGTTTTCAAATGTGTGATTTTGAAAAGAAATTATATTTGAATTTGGATAACGGGTTTTCTTTAAAAATAATGGATTACTTTTAGAAAATTGGATTAAAATGAAGAGTATATAACATTGAGAATGCCTTGTTGTGATATTTATGAAATGATAAATTTCAAATTGTTTATCCTTATGTTTTTATAGAGTTATAATTTTGGTGTTTATAAAAATTGAACTTGGTAAGCATCATAGAAACCAACAAGAAAAATCCTTAGACAATGTGGATACAACTAATCCATATATGAATGAGTAGCTAGTTCAAATCATGGTACTATATTTATAGGTTGGGAATAGAGGGAACCAAAGAGATGAACCAAGGAATGAAGATCATTCAGTTTTGTTCTATAAAAAGAATCCTCTCATCTATCAAGGTGATTTTGAACTAGAAAAGTTAGTGCTATGAATGTATACGATGAATCAAATTGTTGATTTCCATGGAACACAAAAAGAGCTAAAGGATATTCTGGTGATTTATTTGATGGTGGATCATGCACAACAATAGTGGGATTTAGCTTTTTAGGCATAAATGGATCATGGAATTACATGGAAGGATTTTTAATAATTTCTCAAAAAATAATTATAACGTCATATGTTCAGGATTCTAGAATGAAGGAGATTTTCCGCATGAAGTAGTATAAACCCTCCATGATAGAGTACTTGGATAATGATTTAATTTATTCTTCATTGTACCTGAAAAATATTGATAGTGAATCCTTAGAGGAATGTATTATTTGAATTGCAGTTGAGGATGGAGATCTTATCAAATACTTCTGTGATTTGTATAAATGTTTATATAGAGATATTGAATAGTGTGATGGTGGAGGAAAGGGACATCTTAGGGAATATGGGCGGAAGAAATATGTGGTTACCTGTAGGAAATAGTGGGAACTCTAATACTAGGAAAAAGATAATGAGGGACACCTATTTCTAGGGATGGAATTTTGCTTATAATTAGACAGCTATATCACTTAATCTTCTTCCCAATCCCAAGACCAAGATTTGATGTTTTTAGTGTGGTTATTTGGATGAAATGAAGTTAATGTGTATGGAACCACCTTGATAATTCCAAAATTGCAATCATATGGGTAATCATTAGCCCTATTGTATTTGTGCTCTATGATCAGGTGTTTGGAAACAACCCATGTTTCAGTGATGTCATATGATACATCCAGACGAGTCAAGAAGAATAATTCTCATTAGTAGAACTGAGCTACCAATGGTGATTTCAGGGATACAATGACTTTTCAACAAGGGTAATGTCAACCAGGAAAAAAATATTAAAGTGAAGGGAGTAATAAGTTATATGAAGATAATCATGTTATTGGGGACAATCAATCAAGACCATCAAATTTGAGAGTTATGATTATTTGTAATTCTTCCCTTATGCATGATTTCTTTGATACAAGTTCATAACATTCATTTATTACTTATCATTTCATTGAATTTCTAGGTTTTAATGATGAGATGATCTCATGTATTTTGAATCTTCAAACTCCACTTTGAAAAATAGAATTTTGATCCTTGATGTGTATAGAATGTTCTATAAACATTGATGGGAATGAGATTATATGGGACTTCTCTATGTTTAATATTTATATCTATCATAAAATCTTAGGTCTGTATTGGTTGACAATGTTCAAGGCTCACAACGAATATTATACACAAAGAGTGACTTTTATCACTGATGATAGTGTCAATCATCTCTTTGGAGGATACCGAAATATAAATTTATTATCAATGGGCTTGTTGGAAACACTAGTTATAACTATCTCATAAATGTTGGAAGCTATGACCATGGAATCAATGTAAGAGATTGAGAATAGTATTTTTCCAAAAGTGGTGGACTAGTTTATAGATGATTTTCCTTTGTATTTATCAGTGATACCACCAATAAGAGAATTTGAGTTTATGATATATATAATTATGGGGAGAAGTCCAATTTCATATCCATATTAAAATATAAAAAATAAAAATTAGGGGAATTGAAATTATAGTTGGGAGAGATGGAAAAAAGGGTTCATTCATCATAGAACATATCTATGGGAATCACTAGTCTTGTTTGTCAAAAAGAAGATGTGACACTTCAGTTATGTATGGATTATAACATTTCTAACCATGTTAAAAAAATGAATTAGTATCTTCAACCATGAATTAATGATCATTTCGATCGATTGGGGGGTTCTAACTGGTTCTAAAAAATTTACATTCAATAAGGATATCACCAATTGCAGGATTGGAAGGAGGATATTCCATAATAAGATGTCATAAGTAGATTTAGACATTTCAAATATCTAGTTATGCCATTAAGTCTTATGAATGAACCATCGGTAAAAATGGATTTGATGAAATAGATCTTAACAAGGTATTAGTATTCTTTTTTGGTTGAATTGTTGGATGTTATAATGCTATATTAAAGAATAAGTGACGAGGATGAGAAAAAACTGGAGATCAAATTTGGAATCATACGAGATCCTCAGATATCGGAAAATTTATCAAAATGTGATTTTTGGATTTAATATGTTAGTTTACAATGATATATTATCTCTAAATGTGACTTTTTTCTGTATCTAGAAAAGATAGTGGTTGATATCTATTGGAAACCACAAAAGAATTTATTTGAGATACCTAGTTTCCGTTTCCAAGATGGTTATTAATGATTATTTTTCATGAATTTTCAAGAACAACATCATCTATAACATCATTTAAAAAAATTAATTTTCCATTTCAACTGAGTGAGGAATGTTTTAATTCTTTTATAGAGCCAATCATTCACCTGACATCAACACCAATTTTTATTTTTCTTGAAATAGGATAAGGGTATATAGTATATTGTGATGCTTTGAGATATGGGTTGGGTTGTGTTCTCAAGCAGGGATATCAAGTTGTTTCTTATTGGAAATGGTTGTTATAGTTTCAATAGAATAACAACCCAAAACATGATTTGGAGTTAGCTGATGTAGTCCTTGCATTAAAGACTTGGATTTAATACAAATTTGGTGAGAAATTCATGGTTTTTATGGATCTTACAAGCTTGAAATAAATTTTCTCAAAAAGAGATTTGAATCTAAGATATAGTAGATTGATCGAGTAGCTCCAAATGTTTTAATTTGAATTAATGTATACATTATTTAAAGGTTATTTGGTGGATGATTCATTGATTATAAAGTTGTATGTTTAGTTGGAAAATGTTGATTCATATTAGTGGAAAATAATGTTTATGACAACAGAAATGATATTTGATTGTGGAGACTGAGAAGTGTTTTGGATCTTATTCCAGTTTCTTTGGTTCATGATTTCGTAAATATAGTTAAATAGGAAAAAACATATGATTTATATTGTTTTGATTTGAGTTCAAATATCAATTCTATAGAGAACATTGAGGGATGGAATTCTGATGTGAGTTTAGTTTTATGTTTCGAGGTTGTATGGTCATACCTATAGCTTATAAATAAAAATAGATTCTCTCATACCACCATTTGATATGGGTTGTTCATCCAGGAATATAAAAGATGCATAATTCCTTTAAATCGTTGTTTTGGAGGGTGGGAATGAAAAGGATTGTGGTTGAGTTTGTGACGAGATTCCTCACATGACAGTAGGTTAAGGCAGAGCATCAGTGGCCAGTAGGTTTTTTGCAGTCCTTACATATTCCTGTTTGGAAATGGAAAAATAAAGATATGAATTTTGTAAATGGTCTCCCATGGATGGTTCAATAAAATGATTCCATATTGGTGGATGTGGATCCACTCACACAGGAAGAAATTTTCTATCCAATTCATGAATCCCATATGACTATGTAATTGTCCAAAATATAAATTTGATAAGTGGTAATGAGGCATGGTTTACTAATTTCGATAGTATAGGACTGAGATGCAAGGGTTACATCCCATTTATATAAATCCATATATTACGCTATTGGGACTATGTTTACTCTGAGTATGGTGTAACATCCTTATAGGAATGGAAAATATGAACGGATTATACAAACATTAGAGACATGTTTTGAGATTTTGAAAGAGATTTTTGTGGCTCATGTGATGGGGACACACCATTTTTGGAGTTCTTGTATAAAAATTTTATCAGGCCTTGATTCATATGGATCCTTTTATATATATTTATTGAAATAAATTTAAATTATACACTTTTTTGGGTAGAAATAAGCGAGACCATACTAGTTGGGCTGAGCCATGTACAAGAGACAATGGATATGATTCAGTTTTTCAGGAAGAGAATAGAGACAGTGAAGAGTCATTAGAAACCTTATACAGTTAATCATCGACATCCAATGTGATTTGAGGGCAGTGATCAGGTGTTTCTGGGACACTCTCAAAGGATTTGGAATCATTTTGGAATGGAATTCAAGTTATATACTCTATACATAGGACCTTCTGAGATACATGAATGGTTTGGTGATGTAGAATATCAGATAACATTGGAACCATGATTCAGTGTATTGCATAATGTTCTTGAAATATCTCTATTCTAAAAGTGTATACCTGATCTAGAAAATGTGATTCAATGTGATCACATTGACCTAGAGTTGGATTATTCGTTGGTTAATTTGCAAGTGCAGATTTTAGATAGGAAATAGAATGTCTTGCATTGGAAAATAATTGGCCTAGTGTGGGTTTTGTGGAAGCATGGTCATATTTTGGAAGAATAATTAGAATAGAATAATGAAATGGTCAAGCAATGGACCAAACCCTTTTTGGGAAATTCTAGTTTTATACTTTCTAGGGATGAAAAGTCCAATGTTGGGGATAATTCACCACCCTCAATTTCTTATAAGTGACCCTTTATATATACATTATATATATGTAATATGATTGAGTGGGTATTGGGAGGGTTTAGAGGACATTTGAAATCAATTTTTAAGATTTTATAAAGGTTCATGGTTCTAGAATGATTATTAGAAACATTGAAACTCTTATAGGATTCTGTGCAATGTATGGACGTGGGCTCTAGGTAGGTATACAGTAAGCCTTATGGTCTATCCAAACAATGAATCCACCTAGAAGAAACTATTTCATTGGGATGTAGTATTTTTCATAGTTGGCACACAATTTTTATAATTGTGAAATCCAACCATGAAAGGTTCCCCTTGTGGGAGTGTCCAGTACAAGGATAGTGCACAATTTTGCTAACTGTGCAAGCTGACGATATATGGTTAGTTTTTAGATCCTAAAAAATTGGATCTCACCAATTTTTAAAACTAAAATGTTCATTTTTCCTCAATTTTATTCATAACTTTTTTTTCTTCCTCCAAATGAATGTTTAGGATATCCTCTTCAATTTGGGAGTGATCTATTAGAAAATCATGGTGTATTAAAGGCCTAATTTCTTGTTAAGTCTCTATTTATAGTGGCTTCATGGATTACTCGATATGGTTTTTTGTGAATATATCTATGTACATTTATTTCAATAATGTTGATATTTGGATATAGAGAAGGTAAGGAATGAGATACAAGGGGTTTTTGGAGATTCCACCATTTTTTTTGAATAATTAGTTACATTATTTATCTTCAACATAGTTTAGGATTAAGGTGGATTAACTCTAGACTTCTCATATTTTAACATAATTTATTGATTTTTAATTAGTTATTTAATTTCAAATTTATTTTGATATTTTCATGCAATACATGATAGAAACCGTATTTAGTGATGGTTTATGGAATTGTGAAAATTAGATGTTATGATGAAAAGTGATAGTTGTAACATGATTTTAAAATTACAGTTTTAATTTATATATATATATATATGGAAAAACATTTTCAAAAAAAGTATGTATTTTTCAAAATGTTTTAGATCATTTTGGATGCAATGGTTGTCTTCTTAAATGGTAATGTGTTAGTGTAATGGTATGGGTAATGGTCTTTAAGTAAAACCACCAAAGGGATGGAGTGTGGATGTGATGTTACACCATTAAGGGTAACTCCATGATCCAGTATGTGTGTGTGGTCATGTGAAATATAATGGGTTATTACAAATGAATATTGAGAAATTGTTTAATGTTGTGTTTAGTTTCATTCTTTAAAATTGTTTTGGTTTGGAAAACTATTTTTGTACGGAAATTGTTTTATATAGAATTTGATTAGCTTTCATTAAATTATTTTGTGTAGTTTTATATAAATTGTATTATATAACCATGCTAACATGTTTTATAATTGTGGCATGAGCATGGAATTTTATTAGAGGAAACATACAAAGTTTCATTACTCACTCCATGGTTCGAAACATTGGGGAATTTGTAGATATTCTGTATTAGGACACTAGTAAAGGGAATGTATCACATTTATGTAGTGGTACATCAAGATTCTTGGGCATGGATTGAGGAGTTATACTGTGGAGCACACTGGGAGATTCTGGGTTGATATCTTTGGAATCTATTAGAATTGTAGTTTAGCCATCCACTTTAGTACTCTGGTGTTGGTTATGGAGTAGATTGGTATTGTTTTCTATTGGTATTAATTTGAGTTTTAGTACATTTCTACAATGAGTTATATAGTTTTTTATTATAGTATTTGTGGTTGCGGTTATTTTATTTTCAAATGGAAAATCATCCCCCAATTATGTTAAAGAACATGGCATTTATTTCTAATCCTTGTCGTCTTGGGGATGTTGGCAACGACCATGTAGAAAATCCTTTTATAATTAAGAAAATGAGAGGTGTGATGCTACAAAATACAAAATCAAAATTTAGTATATTTTTTTATCCAAGTTAGTATGTTCATAAATTATAGTTTCAAACCAAATTAATAACTATTTAAAATAGTGGTAAATAAAAAAAATATAATTGATATTTGGACTAGAATAAGTTTCAAATTTACTTACAGTTAATGAAATTCCCATTAATTCCTTATCATTAATAAATAATCTATGTCAATAATCTCTATTATTATTCATTAGTATTAAAGATCTTATTTTATCTATATAACTTTTATTAATATATCATTTTTAATATGTTTTTTGAATTTTTTTAAAACAGATATTTTTTAATACAAAAAATAACAGTTATTTGTTTAAATAAAACATGTTTATATTCTATCCACTATAGATATACTCTTGATTTTATATTAATAATTTAAAATTTTTTCATAAAATATCTCTGATAATTTTTTTTATTGTTCTTATTTGGAAAAAAGATATTGAAAAAAATTTCAAGTATTTTTTATTATTTTACATAATTTTATTATACATCCACGAAAATAAAAACAGAAATTATTAGCATATAAATATAAATCATAGAAACAAAAAATACATATTTTACATAATATTTAGAAATTGACATAAATTAGTAGTTTTACATTTTAATATTTTATGTCCAATGATAAATTTTCATAAAGAAATTTTTTATGAATTATATGATTTCTTATTTTTAAGTAATTGGTTATTTAAAATTTTATTTTTCATAATTTGTTGACTTTTTACCTTTAATAGATAAACATGATCTTTACTTGGTATTTATTTATATTTTTTTTCATATGCAATTTCTGTCTTATTTTTTTTATTATTGATAACATTAACTAACAATTAGTTAATTTTGAGAATTATAGTTTATATTTTTTCAAGAAAGATAGTGGTCTTGCTTTTCATTATCTTGTGTTCATTTTTGGACATGATAAGGATTTGGTTTATTTTTTCACTATTACATCACAATCTTTTTTATTGAAGGACTTATTTAAAAAAATAGTGATTTTTCTATATTTATCAAAAAACCTTTTTAGTTGTTTAAAACACGCAAAACATACTTCATAAAAATTTTATATTGACATATTAATTTGTAGTTTGTCAAAAAAAATTCAATTTCTAAAGAAACAATTTAGTTTTCATTAATTAGTCAATCTATGATACAAATACGCTTCATTATTCTATAAAAGAAAACAATTATCAAAATTTTCTTAGAGGAATCTACAATTCATCAATGGGAATCTATAAACAAAACACTACCAATAAATAAAATAATTATCATGGATCATAATGTATATTACACAAAAAAGTATAAATCTTGTTGGATAAAAAACATCAAGTATAACCATTTCATCTTTTTCTTATATCATTCAATTAATATATATATTTAAAAGGTAAATATACAAAGAACATATAAATGGAAAACAATATTAACATAACACAAAAAAAATTGAATTCAATATAATGGAATTTAATTCTAATAATAATAATAATAACTACATAAATTTATATTTTAATTAATTTTAATATCATTAAATTTAAAATTTGTATGAGATTACGGATATAATGTCACATAAGGATTATAAATTTATTATTAGATAAAATCATTTATATATATGAAAACACATATCATTATAGTCATAAGTCATTCTAAACTGACTATAAATTTGTTAAAACTTATTTAAGTTAATATTGAATTCTTTAACAAAATTTTTTATATTTTCGAATGAAATTGTCTCTATAAGAAAAATTATTTTAATTTAGTTGATTAATAAAATTATTTACCTTGCATGATATTAAATTCAAAATCATTTTATTGAAACTAATTAATTCTATGAATTAAATAATTGTGGTTCATAAATGATGTTATTTTTTAAATGTGGTGTCCTTAACAAGAATTAATGTTATAATAAAATATTTTCCTGAAATATTTCCAATTATCTTACCGTTTTTCAGATTAATTTGTTTCTATAGTCTATTGTTATAATTTTTAAATATTAAATTGCTAACAATCACATATCCCTATGGATAAGACTAGAATTATCATCTCATATATTGAGGACCAACCAACACAATTAATTTAGATAAAAAATATATTTATTAAATAAAAATAGATATTGTTAAAAATATCAACTATTAAATTAAAAAGATATTTCATAATTTTTTATCATTTGAAAAAAATATTTATATATTATTACTTCAAAATACATTCAAATAAAATTAAAATAATATTAAAATGAAAATGAAAAAACATTTATCATGGAAGACAAGTTGAAGAGTATATATCTTGATTGGTCAACTTAAATATATGCACCATTACATCTTGCCTCATTTTAATATATATAAAATGTGAAATATTATTTCTATTTAATATTTGATTTATAAATATGATAAATTATACAATAGGTATATGGAACCACAACAAATTTAATACCCCTCAAGGTTCAAAAAAAAACATTATCCCATATAGCTTCATTTTAAATTTCGTAAATTATATATTTTTGAGGGGGAAACTGTTCACTCAGATTGAAGGAACAAAAAAATTTCTCTATTAGATATAATTTCTCCAAACATTCAATAAAATATCCATTATATAAGAAAAACTAATTAAGATTAAGAGACTAAAATTTATAAAAATATCAAAATTTAATAAAAATTTTCAGTTGATTTCAATTAAAAATATAAAATCAATGATATGATGGGGACCTTACATATTATTTTTTAATGTATTCCACTTTTAAATACCATTCATTTAAACAATCTTAATAATAATAATATTCTATATACCCTTGGTAGGTATTAGGTTTTTCCTTTTTGATCATTACTTCATCATCATTAACTTTGATAAATACATATCTCCTGGGATAATAAAGAATACCATATAACCTTCAATGTTCAAATGTAACATTATCATTTACATCCACCATAACACTTTATTGAATGAGATCAATCATTATTTCTGGAAGGCTTCCAATTTACTAGGTTCGAACTTCAACAAATTCTACTTTCCTTCCACTAACTACATGATCAATGTATTTTCTCTCGAAAAAATATCATATCTATCCACAATCACTTCATGTTCAAGATGGTTAAAGAAAAAATATATATTTTTTTCACTAGGATAACAATAGCTAAGAATTTTTCTAACATGGAGCCTTTCTTGATAGAAATAATTCACCGTAAGAGTTATTTTCAACCCAATATAACCCTAAAATACATAATGGATTGTTTCTTTTCTGTATATCATATGTAGTCATTATTATTTCAGTAGATGGAATTTAGTTTAGTAATAATAAACAAATATTTGGTACATAGTCCCATAATGTAAAAATAATATCACACTAATTCATTTTCGATCATACTATTCCCAAAAATGTACGATTCCTTTCTCAGACACACTATTCCATTATGGCATTCTAAGCGGTGTGATTTGTGGAAAACTTCCAAAATATCACAGATGCTTAGTGAAATTATGGATTTAGTATTAAAACACATTATTTGATTATAGTATCTTCTTAATTTTTCCTTATTTAATTTGTACCTCATTTTGAAACTCTATAAATTTTTAAAAGATTCTTATTTTTGTTTCATCTGACACACAAATCCACATCGATTAGAGTCATAACTAATGTAATAAAATATCAAAAAACACAAATTTCATGGGTACAAATCCATAGAAAATCACTATATATGAAATCCATGAATCCACTATCCCTTTCACCCTTTCCACTAACAGATTCAATAGTCTCATATCCTAGTAATGAAAAATCACTATTATCAAACTATTCATAATCGATTGGATATAATAATCCCTACCCATGGAATATCTAGATGTTATTATTTTTTATATATCAATGGAGATAATTCCAACAAAAAATTGGATTATAATCATCTATGAACATCAAAGTTTTAATTTTATATGCAATATTATCTATATATAGAATATATAATCCATTTATCATATTATAAATTCCATAAAACGTTTCATTCATATATATAGAATTGAATTTTTATTAATATTTAATGAAAATTCCTTCTTAAAAAAAAGATATTGAAAATAAATTTTAGGTTATGGAATGACCATAAATGTAACACCCCGATATTTTATGAGATTTATTCTTTTTAATTTCTTTCATATCTTCTGTTGTACGCTACAACAATATTATCTTGCGCTACACGCAAGACCTTATTATCTTGTAGTATACGCAACACTATTCTTGGATCGTGTTACACACAATTTCATGTTCGTTTGATAGTAGTTATTCGACGCAACATTGAGTGTATATATATATATATATATATTTTCAATGTATAAATTAAATATAGTTGGATTCTATTATACACAAAAAAAAGGAGTCTTCCACTACAAGCAGCCCTGACATGGTTTTCTTTACACGCAATCGCGACCTTCCACGATAGCGTGTGTTGTACGCAATACCGAGTTTCACTAAACAACGATATTTTATTAAAATATTATATAAACTAGCTGTTATGAATAGTAATACCCATTTTTGGAAATTTTATTTTTCAAAATGGACTTCATTTTTGGATTTGGAATATCGAAATTATCCTAGGGTGAATTTTTGGCATTTTTCTGAAAACTTTCATTTTTTGATGAATAGTGAAAACACTAGGTTACTATTTCAAAACCGACTTTTTATTTAAATAATTATTTATTTTATTTAAATTTATTTTAGGTCAAAATTGATACATAATACCTATATAAGTTCAACTTATTTTATTTGAGCCATTTTATAATAATTTTAGATATATAAAAAATTTATTGAACTTTTCACCGTCTTTTACCCACCTCCTAGAAGAATTTAAAAATCTGCATAAAACTTAATTTTACCGCTTCTGTGACTATAATTTTGAAAATATGAGAGACACGGTAAATATCAAGGAGTAAAATGTGGTTCAATAAGATAAAAATAATTTTTGGTGAATAGCATCTTTTTACTTTTATTTACAACGGTTAAAAGTAAATAGGGCAATTAAGGGTAAAAATGATATTATTATTACCCTAACACATGACCTAATTCTATTGGATAAGTGTAATTAGACCAAAAACAACCTTAGGAATAAAATATTACCCTTTCGGTCCACTTGGATTAGATTAGGACATTTATTATTATTTAATTTAAAGAATAATTAAAATAGTTAAAATCAAATTTTAATAAATAAACATTTTTAATATAGGGTTTATACATAAGATAAATTAGACTATAAATATTAATTAGAAAGATAAATATATTTCCTACATAATTATAATTTATTTATAATTTTTAGACATTAAATAATTTAATTTATTTATGACACAATGATGATTCAGTAATTACCTTATTAATGAAATATTAACATAATTGATGTTATAAAGACCCAAATAAATGTAATTTTAGACTTTTTATGAATTCAACTAATTTTTTACGTTAATATGACATGTTAGAATTTATTTAATTAACTATTTTCTAACTAATCATGTTGTTGTGATTGTCAAAAAAATCAAGTACCAAATAGAGTCAAAATGAAAATAAAATAGTTTTTAAAAGAGATACTATATTATTAATTCTTATTTTATTCCAAAAATTCTAATGTTCGGAAAAATTAATTAGATAAGGTTATATATATTAATAATGAAAAACTTGGGGTTCTTTTTTATTTTTACAGTTATTTTATTAACCATATAGTGTAAGAAAACAAGAAGACACGGTAAAGGTTAAATTATTTAACTTAGAGTTAAAGCTAAATGATAAGGTTAAAATAGTTACGTAAAGTTGTCTAAAACCTATTGGTTGAGAGGATTTAGACCCATACCCACCTTATATTCTAAATAAATCAATTTTGAGCTATAAAAAACCGAATATGACTTTATTATAAAATAATATTTTATGTTTTTCTAAGGTGCCCCTCTCCTCCCTTATAAAAAGGGAACCCCTTCCCTCTTCTCTTCACACCCTTTTGAGCATTGAAGCTCGGAAAAACACTGCCAATTGCTCTTCTGAACCTATCTAGTTATATTATAGAGGTTCTGGTATTCTCAAAAGACCAACTCTAGTGCCCTGAGAAGAAGTTTAAAGGAGGTGCGTCGAGGAAGAGGTAATCTCTTCTACCGACTCTTACAAGTTTCTTTCTTCTTCTACTTCCACTTCTTTAGTTGTTTCATTATAAAGTAATAACATAAGTATTAATTATATACTGATATGTTATTATAAATATGAAACAACTCCATTTCACCTTCTATCCATCCTACAGAAAACGAAATCACCGTGCGTGCGTACGTACAGAATACCGTCTTCATGCCGTGGTGTAATATGTTTTTCCACCACCACCTTACTTGGATGGTTATAATTGTGTAAAGAATAACTATATATGATTATTATAACATCATATGGATTCTATGATATTATATCATCCACTCCCATTCAATTCAATAAATATGGGAACGATATCATCGCTCGTGCGTACGTACGGATTACCGTCTCCACGACGTGATGAGATTCATTTTCCATGTTAACAATTCAAGAATGATTGTAAAGTATATATAATAAGTAATAATGAAATATATGACACAATAATGCTATGGGATATATATATACATATGTATATATGTATTTCCTCTACTAAATTCCATTCAATTCAATAAGGAAACAAAAAACAGCGTTCATGCGTACGAACGGCTTACCGTCTCCATGAACGATGTATTTCTTTCCATTTATCGATCTATTATATATATGTATATTCTGAATATATATTATATATAAATAATTTTTTATATTATGGAATTATGTAATCATTATCTACGTAATCATATGAATAATTACAAGTCAAAACATGGACGATAAATGAAACGATTTTACCCAAAATGTTACTTTAACATGAATTTACAAAAGAACATGTAATATAAAGTCATAAGTGAACCATATATGATATCATAACAATGAATATGATTCTTTAATAATTCAATGACATTATTAAAATCATTATACAGGAGCTTTGGATACATATGAAGAATATTGGACCTAAGGTAAGGGATAACTTTTCCAATCTCTTTTTTATCCAAGATTGTTTATTCGTAAGTATTTACTTGGGTTATATATATCATCCATGTCCCTGTATTCTAAAAATGGTTTCATGTATGTTTAAAGCCCTTTTTACCCATTTTTTTATTTTACCACGTGTTATGGAAGGAATATTTCTTTGCTATACCATACAAGGAACTTTTTGACTTTTCCGACAAAAGTACGAGGAGAATGTTTTTTAACTTATACGGCATGAATGGATTTTTACGGTTTCATAACACCATATTTTCATGAAGCGTACTCTACAAGATTTAATGACTATTTTCAAAAAAATCCTTTTCTTTATAATTTTCATGGCATTTTGGGAAAAGAAAATGATTTTGAAAAAGAGAGGATATTTTCTTCAATAATTCATTTCAAGTGTTTTATCAAAACCATTTTCCATCTAAGATTACATTATTTCATATGTGTACGTTTCAAGTATAAGGTCTCTATGATTTACATGGTTTCATTTTTTTTATGATGAAATGATATCCATTTGTTTTATATGGATTATGTTATGATGATATGATGTTTATGAAACCCATTTTATTCTTTGGGTTATGATGACTGATTTATGTTTATACCGTGGCACACGTAAGAATGATTTCATTATGAGATGGGTGGGACCTATATGTCCCACCAATGGATTGGGTAAAGATTTATATCTCATGAGATATACATGGCTAGAACAGTAAGTTAATCTGGTTCAGTGTTACAGGACTGAACCGAGGAGTTAACTCGATTCAGAAAGGGAATTTTTCCACTAAGATGGTCTTGGCAGTAATGCCTTGGATACTATAGAAATCATATCATGTAATTAATGGTTTTCCACAGTTACATGTTTTATTCTAATGATATTTTATCATGATTGATGTTACCTTATGATATATGCCTTACGTACTTCCAAGATTCATGTCTTTACTCATGATTTTTATGTTTAGATTTTATGTTCATGTTTTTTGCATTCAAATGTTTAGGGATTGTTTTATGTTCTCTATGTTTACCCTTACTGGGCATTTGAGATCACCTTTTTTTATGTTTTCTTTTCCCCAGGATTTAAAGAAAGGTTTTAGTTATGAAAATAAAATGGGAATATCTTTATGATATATTTTGAAGATCTTTCACCAAGATTAGAAGATTATATTCCGAGTTTCCAAAGACACTAAACTATTACGGTACATTGATGTCTGTTTTTGTTATGTATTAAGTATTCCACAAAAGTAATGTAATGTCCATGGTGTCCATGTACATCAATCTTTGGGTCTCTACAGTTGGTATCAGAGGAATGGTTTAGTTACCCTTTGGAAACTAGGATGCAAAAACTTTAGTGAGATCCGTAGAGATATTTCTATGGTATGACTAGGGATATCCCTAAGGATAAGTATACATATAGGTAATAGTCCTAGAATTTCAGTAATGATATTAGAATTAAACCTAATATGTTTGATATTGAAGGTACTTCCCCTTGATTATGATTTTTTCCTCTCACACTATTCTTTTTGGGTTTTAGAAAATGGCTGGAAACATTAATATTCACGATAATGGAGGATATGATGGGCAATGGAATGATATTATAAATGAGAAACCAAATAAAATTGGATCATGAAGTCCACATATCATTGTTATGCCTAATCATTAATCTCATAAAATGATCAATAATCTCAACTTTTGTAAGTTTCCCGACTCAGCTAATAAGAGAAAGACGACGTTTCATGATGATCATAGAGGAAAGAAAGTTCAATTTCCCTCATGTAAATCATCCGGGAAGAGGCATTAGGGAGAATGTTTCAAAGGAACTGGAAGATGCTTTCGGTACAGAAAAGAAGGACACAAATCCAGTAAGTGAAAAGAAAAAGGTTCATTTAACAACATGGAGAAGGATAATGGTATTGGTACGACATCAACAATGATTAGATGTTTTAAATGTGGAATGTATGGGCATTATGCAAACCAATTCCCTAAGGGAAAATATCATGAAGAGAATCAGCATGGTCATATGGGTAGTATTTATGTGGATGATGATGAGGAGACTATAAATGATATATGAGATGAAAGAAGTGTTGAAGCTTGGTCAATGGTTTTAGAAGTTAGTGGAATGATTTATGTTTATCAAGAGTTATGTTTTATAGGTAATGGTAATATGGAATAAAGACACATCTACGGATTGTTACACTATTATTTTTCCTAAAGTATTTGGAAGTATATGTTGAATGGTACCAGTAACCATGAAAGGTAATTCATATATTTTTGGAAATAAGATGATATGCGCATAATTAATGGGTAAAGAGAAAATAATATTTGGATATTATTAATGAGATCATGACTGATATAAGGACAAAGTGATATCATGGTTTGAGTATATATAAATTTTGGTATTTTGGTATGTGGAAAGAGTTAACTTTTGACAGCATTCATGTTTCAAGAGAATACATAATTAAGGTATTCACATGTCTGGAATGTAACCAACAAGATATATTTTATGATATATGGGGGATAAATGATGGTATTCACATTCTTGGTTGATGACATTTCTAGTAATCATTTTATTTATACAATAATATTGGACAGAAGTATTTTCGATAAGCCTAAAGGTTATAATGGACATCATATAGTATTGCTTAAGGCTATAACTTTTTGTTTTTATTTATGAAATGTTAGGATAGTATAGTTTTATAAAAAGGGCTACCTGCAGGACGGGCGACAATCCGTCACGTCGGACAAGGCTATGGGAATCGAACCCATAACTGATCTGCAACAGGCCTTTATCGCCTACCACTGGCCCATAAGAAGTCCCTGCTTAGTAGACTCTAGTTTTATTTTATTAAGAGGTATGATAGATTAAGTATAAGTCCATTTTAGTAACCATATACGATTAATCTCACTATAGATGGACTTATGTATACTGGATAACTTTTTATAACCTTATGTTTGAGACAGATGGAATGACCTATCATTCTATCGCAAGATCTGCTAACACTTCATGGAAGACAAATTCAACTTCATTTCTTTAAGAGATAAAGTGGAAATTGTTTAAGGCACAAAAAACAGTGAGATTGTACCAAAATAATTTAAGTATTTATTTTAATTCAAAAAATATTCAACATTAGGGAAATGATCTTGAAAATAAAAAATGTTGTCCTAGTGCCCTCATATATGATGAATCAGATGGTACCTTAGATCATCACAAATTTATGGCTTTGTGACTGTTGGATTTATCATAGTCATATCCTCTACCACTCTCCATCAGAACTTGACGGTTATATATCTCTTACATATCCATATTTTCAGCTATGTTATCCTATGTGGAAATCCAGTGATTAGTTAATTTGGGTAACTGTTTGGTTTCATAATTTAGTATTTAAAGATATGTTTTGGTATTCCTTTTTA
This sequence comes from Viscum album, assembly GCA_963277665.1. Taxonomy (NCBI): domain Eukaryota; kingdom Viridiplantae; phylum Streptophyta; class Magnoliopsida; order Santalales; family Viscaceae; genus Viscum; species Viscum album. The sequence continues at coordinate 1,127,988,758 of OY728121.1, forward strand.
TGATGTGGGTTTCTATGAAAGAAACTCTCATGTAATAAACCATTTATAACCACGACGAATTTCGAGGGCAAAATTCATTTTAAGGGGGGTAAAATGTAACACCACGAGATTTTATAAGATTTATTATTTTTAATTTCATTCATATCTCTTGTTGTACGCTACACCAAGATTATCATGAACTATACGCAAGACCTTATTAGCTTGCAGTATACACAACACTTTTCTTGGATCGTGGTACACACAATTTCAAGTTCATTTGATAGTAGTTATTCTACGCAACCTTGATTGTATATATATATATATATATTCAATTTATAATTGAAATATGGCTGGATTCTGCTATATGCAACAACAAAAGGAGTCTTTCACTACAAGCATCACTGACATGGCTTTCTTTACACGTAATCACGACCTTCCACGATAGCGTCTGTTGTGCGCAATACTGAGTTTCACTAAACAACGATATGTTATTAAAATATTATATAAAATAGATGTTATGAATAGTAATACCCACTTTTTGAAATTTTATTTTTCAAAATGGACTTCATTTTTGGATTCGGAATATCAAAATTAGCCTAGGGTGAATTTTTGGCATTTTTCTGAAAACATTCAATTTTTAATGAATAGTGAAAACACATGGTTACTATTTAAAAACCGGCTTTTTATTTAAATAATTATTTATTTTATTTAAATTTATATTAGGTCAAAATTGATACATAATACATATATAAGATCAATGTTATTCATTTGAGTCATTTTATAATAATTTTAGATATATAAAAATTTTATTGAACTTTTCACCGTCTTTTACCCACCTCCTAGGAGAATTTGAAAATCTACATAAAACTTAATTCTACCGCTTTTGTGAGTGAAATTTTAAAAATCCTAGAGACATGGTTAATATCAAGGAGTATAATTTGGTTCAATAAGATAAAAATAATTTTTGGTGAATAGTAACTTTTTACTTTTATTTACCACGGTTAAAAGTAAATAGGGTAATTAAGGGTAAAAATTATATTATTATTAACCTAACACATGTACTAATTATATTGGATAATTAGACCAAAAACAACCTTAGGAATAAAATATTACCCTTTAGGTTCACATGGATTTGATTAGGACATTTATTATTAATTAATTTAAAGAAGAATTAAAATAGTTAAAATCAAAGTTTAATAACTAAAACATTTTTAATATAGGATTATACATAAGATAAATTAGACTATAAATATTCATTATAAAGATAAAAATATTTCCTACATAATGGTATTTTATTTATAATCTTTAGACCTTAAAAAATTTAATTTAATTACGACACAATGATGATACAGTAATTACCTTATTAATGAAATATTAACATAATTGATGTTATAAATACCCAAATAAATGTAATTTTAGACTTTTTATGAATTAAAATAATTATCTAGGTTAATATTACATGTTATTATTGATTTAATTTACTTTTTTTGAACTAATCATGCTGTTATGATTTTAACAAAAATCAAGTACCAAAGAGTGTCAAAATGGACATAAAAAACGTTTTAAAACAAATATTATATTATTAATTGTTATTTTAATCCTAAAATATAAATGTTCGGCCAAATGACTTAGATAAGGTTATATATATTAATAATTAACCACTTGGGGTTATTTGGGATTTTTATAGTAGGTTTATTCACCATATAGTGTAAGAAAACAAGAAGACACGATAACGGTTAAATTATTTAACGTAGAGATAAATCTAAATGATAAGGTTAAAATAGTTACCTAAACATTTCTAAAACCTATTGGTTGAGATTATTTCGACCGATCCACACCTTAGCTTCAAAATAAATCAATTTGGAGCTATTAAAAACCGAATATGACTTTATTATAAAATAATATTTTAAGTTTTCCTAAGGTGCCCCTCTCGTCCCCTATAAAAAGGGAACCTCTTCCCTCTTCTCTTAACACCCTTTTGAGCCTTGAAGCTCGGTAAAACCCTACCAATTACTCTTCTCAACCTCTCTAGTTATATCATAGAGGTTCTTTTCTTCTTAAAATACCAACTCCAGTGCCCTAAGAAAAAGTTTAAAGGAGGTGCGTCGAGGAAGAGGTAATCTTTTCTACCGACTCTTTCAAGTTTCTTTCTTCTTCTACTTCCTCTTCATTAGTTGTTTCATTATAAAGTAATAACATCAGTATTAAAAATATACTGATATGTTATTATAAATATGAAACAACCCCATTTAACCTTCTATCCATCCAACGGAAAATGAAATCACCACGCGTGCGTACGTACGAAATACCGTCTCCACACCGTGGTGTAATCTGTTTTTCCACCACCACCTTACTTGGATGGGTATAATTGTGTAAAGAATAACTATATATGATTATTATAACATCATACTGATTCTATGATATTATAGCTTCCACTCGAATTATATTCAATAAATGTGGGAACGATATCATCGCTCGTGCGTACGTACGGATTACCGTCTCCACGACGCGATGATATTCATTTTCCATGTCAACAATTCAAGAAGGATTATAAATTATATATAATAAGTAATAATGAAATATATGAAATAATAATTCTACTGGATTTATGTATATATATATTTATGTCATCTACTTAATTCCGTTTAATTCAATAAGGAAACGAAAAACAATGTTCATGTGTACGAATGGCTTACCGTCTCCATGAACGGCGTATATCTTTCCATTTATCGATATATTATATATATGTATATTCTGAATATATATTATATATAAATAATTTTTTATATTCTGGAATTTAGTAATCATGATCTATGTAATCATATGAATAATTACAAATCAAAACACGGACGATAAATGAAACGATTTTACCCAAAACGCTACTTTAACATGAATTTACAAAAAGACCAGGTAATATAATGTCATAAGTGAACCATATATGATATCATAACAATGAATATGATTCTGTAATAATTCAATGACATTATTTAAATCATAATACAGGAGGTTCGGATACGTACGAAGCATATCGGACCTAAGGTAATGGATATCTTTTTCAATCTCGTTTTTATCCGAGATTGTTTATTCGTAAGTATTTACTGGGGTTATATATATCATTCATGTCCCTATTTTCTAAAACTGGTTTCATGTATGTTTAACAACCTTTTTACCCATTTTTTACTTTTACCATGTGTTGTGGAAGGAACTTTCTTTTGTTTACCATACAAGGAACTTTTTTACTTTTCTGACAAAAGTACGAGGAGAATTTTTTTTACCTATATGACATGAATGGATTTTTACGGTTTTATAACGCCATATTTTCATGAAGCTTACACTACAAGATTTCACGACTATTTTCAGAAAAATCATTTTTCTTTAAAATTTTCAGGGCATTTTGTGAAAAGAAAATGATTTTGAAAAAGAAAGGATATTTTCCTCAAGAATTCATTTCAAGTGTTTTATCAAAACCATTTTCCATCTAAGATGACATTATTTCATATGTGTATGTTTCAAGTATAATGTCTCTATGATTTACATGTTTTCATTTTTTATGATGAAATGATATACATTTGTTTTATATGGATTATTTTATGATGGGATGATGTTTATGAAACCCATTTTATTATTTGGGTTATGATAAATGATTTATGTTTATGTTGTGGGACACGTAAGAATGATTTCATTATGAGATAGGTGGGACCTGTATCTCCCTCCAATGCATTGGGTAAAGATTTATATCTAATGAGATAGACATGGCTGGAATGGTAAGTTAATCAGATTCAGTGTTACAAGACTGAAACGAGGAGTGAACTCGATTCAGAAAGGGACATTGTCCACTAAGATGGTCTTGCCAGTAATGCCTTGGCTACTAGGGAAATCATATCATGTGCTTAATGGTTTTACACAATTACATGTTTTATTCCCATGATATTTCATCATGATTGATGTTCCTTTATGATATATTCTATACATATTTCCAAGATTCATGTCATTGCTCAAGATTTTGATGTTTAGATTTTATGTTCATGTTTTTGTATTCAAATGATTATGGATTGTTTTATGTTCTATATGTTTACCCATTATGGGCTTTTGAGCTCATCCTTTTTTATGTTTTCTTTTCCCCAGTATATAATGAAAGGTTTTAGGTAAGAAAATAAAAGGGGAAGATCTTTATGGGATATGTTGAAGATATTTCACCCAGATTAGAAGATTATATTCCGAGTTTCCAAAGACACTAAACTATTACAATCCTTTGATGTCTGTTTTTGTTATGTATTAAGTATTCCGCAAAAGTAATGTAATGTATATGTACGTAAATCTTTGGGTCTCTACAATAAAAAATTCTATATTTATATAATTAATCAACTTAGTAAATTCATATCATCAGTGCCAACATATGTAGGAAATCTTGCTCTATTTTTAACATAATGATCCCTTTCACCCATTTCAATTCCCTTATATCATTGAGTTTATGTTTTTCCAAAAAAATATATGGTTCAAACCTTGTATTAAATAACCATGAGTCAGATTTAGTGATATTTTTCTTTATATCATTCACATTATAATGAAATCACACACAATGAAAGATATATAAATATATATAAATATATAGATATGAAAAAAAACCCAAACCCACCATCACAATCAATGAACTTACCAATTCAACCTTCCATCCACATATGTGGGTATAAGAACATGGGTCTCAGTATGCAGTCTTGTAGATTCATCATGTGTAATTATTTCATGAAAACACTACTTGTACATAGACGAAAGATTCAAAGATTATGAAATATTATTATAAACCTCGTGACCAACCATTGAGAATAAAATCCCTAATATCAAAGAAGTTTTGTGATAATTCTATCTATTGGAACATAAGAAATAACTATATAAAATAAATAATTTTTTTACAAACATATATTTATATTATAGGTTTTTAAATATCAATATATATATTAAATTTTTTATTTAATGATATCTTTTAAGAAGGAATAACATTATTTTTTAAATATTATATTTAAATATTATATTCCAATAATATAGCATATACTAGATCAATAATATTATAAATTCTTGAATTTATTTTACGATTTATGTTTTTGTATGTAATGATTATTGTTAATATATATTTTTTAAAATAATTAATCAGAATAATTACATTTATCTATGCATCCAATAATATATTGTAAATTTATTTTATTTTCAATATAACATATATACATAGATTTAAATATATTAAAATGTAATTATTATTACTTTAAAATATAATTATATATAATTATATATATTTTTATATATCGCTATAGTTTCCTAAAAAAAATATTAATATTTTCTACATAATTACTCCAAATATTATTAATATTAAATTTTTTTAAATTTAAATAATAAACACAATATACAAAAAAGTAGAAAATAAAATATTTTATACATATGTTATTTTTAATATAATAAGATTAGGGAATTATATATATATTTTTAGAATTAAATAACTTCTCAAAATTTAAATGAAAATATTTTATACATAATTACTCAAAGTAACTGTTATTTATAATTAAATATATTAAAAAGTATTATTAACAATAAATTTCATAGTATCATTAAAAATAATATTATTCATATCATTATATCAAAAAATATATTGTATATTTAAATAAATAAAAATATGATAAATAATATAACATATATATTATTACATTCAAATTAAGATAATAGTATTTTTTAAGTAAATATTATTAATAGAATTTTAATTAAATATTTAGGTAGATTCAAATTATTTATCAATATATGAATTATTATATCTTAAATTTATTTTAAATTAAATATACTATATAATATAATATATAATTATAAATATATTAAAACCTAATTATTTGTAATTTAAATTTAATATATATATCATTATAATAACAATTCCCTAAATATCAACTATATTATTTATTTTAAAAAAAAATATTATTAATAAAGATTCATATTTTTTTTAAATCATTCAATATAAATTAATTTATACCAATTATAACAATTCGTATATAAATTAAATTATACAATTAAAATGAATTTGTACATTCATACTACCATACAATTTAAATAGATATGTCATGAAAAAAAATCAACTAGACAACTAAAAGTTTGAAATAGATATTTTACCCCCTCAAAAGATGAAAATTTATATTTTAAAAGAAATATTTTAAAAAGATTCACTATTAAATATCATGTTGTAATAAAGGAAATGGAGGGTGTGGGGAGGTTTTTGGAGGCCTTTATTATAAATTTTTATGGTTGGAGGCATGAACTCTTTTAATGCCTCTTATATAATCATTAAAAATAATTCTTGAACGGGGTTAACTCATCAGTGTGAATGAGTAAAGCATAAATAGGGTTCATTCCTCCCTCAACCCATTTTTCAAAATACATAAAATCCTATCCCATTTTATGAAGGAAATAATTCCAATTATTAAAAACACTCGAGTCGGTCAGATATACATAAGAATAACAAGGTTTTTAAGATAAAAATAGAGAAGTGATCAACAATGAATGAAAATATGGGAAGGAAAGATCATTAGTTTTATTTCATTTTAATTTTGGGAACTACGATGAAAACATAACATTAAAGAGGCCACTATGAACAACATTTATTTAAGGGTTCCCAAAAGTAGTCTTACATTTACTCTAAGAAATATATTATTGTATCAAATATTTATTATCATTTTTATAAGGGTAACATAAATTAAGTGTGTTTGTGTGTGTCTGTGTGTGTGATTAAATACAAACCCCAACCCCCAATTACAAGCATTTACCATCTCAGTTCAACCCTCCATCCTCGACTATGGGTACCAAACCGTGGGTCTCATTGTGAGGTCATGTAAGTTAATTGGAAAAAATATATGCATAAAAACACACCCCTGAAAATATGGAAGATTTAATCATTATAGAATATCATTACAAATCTCATGAACATCTAGTGATAATAAAATCCCAACATTCAATGGTTCCAAAAGGAGAAACCTACCACTGGGGTACCCGGATGGGCAATTTTTAAATAAAATTATATAATTTCATCAATAAGAATCATTATGTAAATATATATTCAAATCTATAAATATATAAATAAAAATATATGTATTCATATATATTTATTTAAATATATATGTATTAAAGTGCATGATAGCATTAGACAGGAATGTTTTACCTTTCTCTTTGTGAGATGCATTCATGACCTCAGGTATGATACCTATTCTCTTGTTGGGGGAGGGTTATGTTTTGGAGACCATTAATTTTGTATGGGATTGATATTTATGTTTAAAAAATATATTTAAAAAATAATATGGACACACATGAGTGAATTCTCCCACACACACATATATTCAAGATTACATAAACAAGATAATGAATCTTGGTTAAGAGTCCAAATAATTGTTTTTAATTATACATTACCAAGCTCCAGAGAAGCGTTCAAATCTACCCTTTCTCACATAAATAAAACTAGTGGAATGGGTTTCGGTTCAGAGGACATATTTCATTTGTGGTGACTTGCTAATATAGGTTGTCAAGATTGTTGGTGGAGTCAATACTTATGATTAATGTAACGCCCCACCTCAAACCACTTATCAGTTCCCATATGAGAGTCATCAAAGAACCTCAAGTAGGAATCCATATACACTAGAGGTGATTGACTAGTAGTGCGACCTTAATATACACAATTCAGAGACAAGGCCCTCCATTGTGAGTCGAAAAATAGTGGATAAAATAAATAAATCTTCAACAGAACCAAATTAAAATACACATAAATAATAAAATTGTGTCCAATTTCTAATGTCCCATATAGATGAATGGAATTTATCATACACTGATTTCTTATTGAGAATATCTAAACTAAAAAATAAAACAAAACCCAACACATACACACACACTGGCCTTACTACTTCCCAGGCCCTTAGACACGTTGTCTCTACAGACATGTTATTTGTGTTAACTTAATCCACAAAAATTCCTAAGCTTAACAAGAATGTAGAAATAACATCTACATGTGCATTGAGGTTACCCTAGTGTACTCATTAATGTATATGTATTTAAGAGGAATAAAATAAACATGAAACCTAAGAACCATATATGTCATGTTTTTTCCATCCCACCACGACTCTCTGAGGATCAATTAACATTGTGCTAACCCTGACACTATGCCACCCAATCATACAAGCTTCAAATCCATTCCCAAATTCATCCCATAATCTAATTAATCCATTTAAATGATCCTCATTCTATAACAGAATGTCTTGGGGAATGGTGGTGCCTAAAATCTCAACCCACTACCCACTATCATTCGGAATATTCACAGGTTCATATCTCAACCAACTACCAAATCACTATAGGAATGATTAATAAGTATCATCACATCACCCATAACCCAATCCCCATGTATTTACTTTACCATATCCATCACAAACCATATTGAATATCCCAAACCATCTACAAATCAACTATGTCATGACATGGCCCAAAGGGCATTCGTAACCCCCACATGGTGGTGATAACCACTTAGGAATCCAGAAATATATTTGGGAATGACTTTTCCCAAAATACCATCAAGAATGTTGTTGAATAACTGGAATATGTTGTCATTCTAAAAATAGTACAACACCATATATCTACAATCTTCATGAAAAACTTCCAATATATTAAAAACAATTGAAGTACTAAAATGACACCAAACCAAACTTGGTGTGACAAGATGACAATTCCAGACTCTTAGACACAACTACTAAGAAAACACAACACATTTCCCTTACCTACCACATATATAACATGATGTACATTAACTAAAAATTTTATGAAGGTTAAGATAAAAACATCCTATCGGGACCCCACTAAGTTCTTCTGAAGCATACATTTTAATATAATCTAATTAATAAAAAATAAATAAAATAAGGAACGTGATAATGGTTTTTATAATTCATGGAATACACACTTTTTTCAATAAAAACCATGATATGAAATAAGATTCCAAATAATTATAGTACACAAAAAATGAATAATTGAAAAGATATTGAATTAATAAAACAATCCCATATATACAATCATGATCATGTCAATAAGGAGTCTAATTATATCATATGGTTAGTCGGCCACTTGGTGTGTATAGTAACCATGAAAAATATGTCTATGGTGTGAGACGATACACTTGAGAGTGACTCCTTGTCACATATTATACAACCCATTAAAAATTAACCTAGAAGAATAAGAGTAGGGGAACTGTTCAAACCCAAGGATGGCTCCCTATTTCCTCATCAATCACATTCAGGTTTATTAGAACAATATCCTTCTAGAGTATTTTATTTCTGAAAATGAAAATCCATTATGATGTTTTCTTTTTAACAATGATTTTAATTTGTTGACATGTAACTTTTTTCATGATTTTCCTTTGTAAACCAAGTGAATGATCTTCAATGCCATATTTTTAATGTTTCTATAAAAGGAAATGAGGGAAATTAAGTGTTTTTTGACATTGTATACCACTCAAAATCAATTTAGATGATTATTTTCTGATCAAAAAGTTCTTAACATCATGAAAATATCATTATTCAATATTTCAATAAAAGGAGGGAAGTTTAAGTGTTCTGAATTCAGCATATTTCACATACTGTCATTAGATGGAAACATTCTCTGATGTTTGGAATTGATAATTTGATTAAATATGTAAAATTTTTCTGATTACATAGTCCATTTGATGAATCTTATTATAAAATGTATGGTTTTTTATAATTTATTATTTTACATAGAAGGATATGTTGTTTCACTGACTATGCCATCAGATAGAACGAATGAGAGACATTTGAAGCTATTAATCGATCTAAGATACAATATAGACCTCGTCAGATAAGAGATAGTTTCTGAGTTTTTAAAAAGTGATGTTTTGATCAAAGGAATTAGACATAGATCATTAGACAAAGAATTTGTCAAAATGATTGAATTGTTGTGATTGTAGATATCATGTGGCTTTAAAAAATATAAATGATGTAAAAGATTCATTAAAGGATATAATGATTTTGAATCATCATATGAGTTTTTTATTACAATTTATCATATGATCTATTGATTTTTATCCTTTAGATGATATTTTGACACCAATTAATTGGACAGAGAATTTTTATGAATCTCTAATGTTTTGGTTTCTTAGTTTCCATGGTTTTACAAAATGTGGAAGAAATGAAGTGAACCATGAAATCAAATATGATGTCCTGAGAAAAGAAAAATAGCAAGGTCTTGTTTTTAAAGAGACATTGTTCTATGGAAAAATAACAAGTTATATCTACTAAGATTCTACCATAAAAGTAGGATTAAAAACTCAAGTCATTAGAAGATACAATAATGTAGCCAATCATTTTCGACTTTCTTAGAGAAATGATCCGACAATTATTTTGGTTTGAGAGAGTATTTTTATCTTTAGATGGTCAAGATCATTTAGTATATGAATAATAATATAATATTTGTGAATTTTTATATCTCTAGTTAAATAATTTTCATTGGATACTTTTTTAAAAAAATTCTGATCTGAGAAGAATGAATTTATCACTAGATCATTATTAGTATGGTTGATCATGTTTCATGTATGCCAAGAGGACCAGACAGATGATGAAATTTTTAGCCATTATTTCAAGACTATCATTTGGTTAGAAACTTTGTAATGTTATACATTATGATGATTCTATGTTTTTTTCTTTAAAGTGGGGTTTCATCTCTTTTAATTTAATGATACTCGATATTAATTAACAATATTTTTGTAGATTCTAGTTTATTATTGAATACATGAGATGTTTTGATAAGGGTTTGAATAAAATTAAAATTAATTTGAAATTTGGAGTTATGAAATTTGAGTGAGAGTGAAAAGTGATTGGTTTTATGACCTTAACATTATTGGATGACATATAAATAGTGGTGAACAATATATTTTTACGTGTCACTAAGAAGAGAGACAAAAGGAATTAAATATAAAAAAATTGTGTCTGAGATGATTTATCCCAACTGATGTTAACTCCATATTGATGAATGCTTTTCAAATATAGATTTCAAATCAGATGACCAGACATATATTAGTTCGTATAACCATAAAGAGAGAATCAAACTGAGTGGATCAGACAGATTTCATTAGACGAAGGCCATCGAACATAGACACATCAAATAATGTTTTTCAAAATAGATTTTTGGAGTAAAAATCATAATATTTATTTACATTTTTTAGGTCTTAAATTTTGTAATCATAATTTTTTAAACTGAATTGAGTCAATATAATCTCTCTTTTCTATAAATTGAAGTTTTCTTATGGTAGTTGAAACAACTTTTATTAACTTATTTGTAATAATGAATGTCTATACACCCACGTGAGTGGATATAACAAGTATGTAAGTTCTTAAAATAAGAAAAAACCTTAAAAATTGTGTGTTCCTTCTTTACATTTCTATCAATGAATGAATTTGAATTTACAATTAGTTGATAATGAATAAACTATTATAAGATACATGAATTATTTTTAATACTATTGAAATTATTAATAGTACATTCATAGATTCACCCCACCCCATCTCAATTATTCAGCAATTATTAGGAACCTAAACTGATATCATAGTGATTTTCACCTCTAGAATAGTTATCATGGATAATAAAAATTCATTAAATAGTTTAGGAATTTCATATTTTGATGGAATTTTTTTAGGATGGAAATAAATAATGATTCTCAACATTCAATCACTTTGACTATAAGTTGTTGATACTCAAAAAATTAGGTTACCACCCATTGAGAACTATTCCCAATGACATTTTCTGAAAATAGAAACATTGAAGTTTATCGAAATGCTAGAAATTATATTATTATGTATTTTTTTTAAAATTATTATTAGAACGTGATGAATCTCAAAACAAAAAAAACTGACATTAGAAAATCATGATTGTATTTTAGAATGAAATATAAAAGTGAATAATGTAAAGTAGCCAATATAGAATAAGAAATTTAAAGACATAATAATTATGGATGAAGAAACTATTGATTATTAATTTAGTATATTAACTGAAGTTGTTTGTAGAAATATATTTTTTAGATATTTCTTGGAATATTCATTACATTTTAAGAAACTCATGAGAAAATTTTTGGATTTTTTTATTCTAAAATATCTTATTTAGAATATAAACAAGATTTTACTCTTTCTTAATTACAATAATTTATTATTTCCTATAAAATGAGAAAACTTATAGAATTCAAAGAGAATATAAAAGATGAAATGGGTTTTGATGTTATGGGAAAGTTAAAAAATCAAGACATGGAATATGTTTATCTTTGTTATTATGAAGATAATTATTGTGATGAGCTGGAAAAAAATCTCATATCTTCATGAATTATTGAATAGGAAGAGGAAAGTATAGTGGCAATCCACCTCTCAAATTTTATATGTCTGGGAGATTCAAGAAATTTTCAAGTAATGGAATCAAAAAGAAAATTGTTAATGATGAAGATGATTCTGAAGAAGGACCTCAGTGGGAAATGTTTGATAAAACATCCATGAAAGAAAATGAGTTTAATGGGAGAAATAATAATTTTTATAGAAAAAAAGATGCTAATAAATAGTGTATAGTATTAATTACATGAAATTAATTCATTAAAAATAGAAAATTTTAAATTAATCAAAACCTTCATTGAAAATGTTTAAAATAAGAAAGATTCACTAGATAGTGAAGAAGGAGTTGGTGAAGAATCCTATAGAGCGTATCATATCAGATCTAAAATTATGTTAGGTCTTGATGAAAACAAAACTCTCAAGATTAAAATAATAATTTTAAATAAGTAGAGAGGAAAATTTTTTGAAGGAATAAAATATGTTTCTAAATAGTAAAAATAATACATCCAAGATTTCGTAGGCTAAAAAATAATTGATTAATAGTGAAATATGGTTGAATAAATTAGTAAGAAGTTGGAAGTAATAGAAGATGTGGTTAACCAAACTCAATAAAAACTCATTGAGTTATAATGAACACTAACATATTTGAATTAAAATTTCTCCAAGGATTTCAATTTAAAAGATAAGTCATCTAAATCTATAGAAAAGGTCATTCCATGAATTAGGTGAATTCTTCACCTTCCAAAAATAATAATTCATCCAATTTTTCATGCATTTTAGTTGTAAAAAAAGTGGTTTTGGAACTATTAGAAAAAAATGGATGTGAAAATTATTTCAAATCAACAAAAGAGGAAAATTACCCCAATAATCTGTTTTCCGCACAATAAAAGGATCATAATGTTGAAAAATATTTTGAACCTGAAAAATTTTATTATAAGGAATGATCATACATCCATAGAAAACAATGATGTTATGGATTAATTTGGATTTGTGGAAGTTATGGACATATATCTCACAACTTTTCTTAATGTTTCACTTCTAAGAATAAGGTATCATTAAAGTGTAAGAAATGTTGGAAAAAGAGTGAGTAATTTTCCTAAAACATTAAAAGTTTGAAAAGTGAAATCTCAAGAAATTAAATAAATTCCAACAAAATAAAAAAATGACTCTATGAATGAAGTATGTGGAATATTTAACGAGGTTTTACTCTATAACAAATAATATATAAAAAATATTATAGTAACATTTATTATGTTAGATTAGATAAGGTATCTAGAAATAGGAATGTTTAGGAATGAAATTTTGTTGTTAAGAAATCCTATAAGAGAAAAAAAATGAAAAAACCATGTATTTATGATAGTGTTTGTTCTTTACACATTATGGGTGAAAATAAATTATGGAATGTTATTAAAAATTTACATGGAGGGGAAATTACATTCCAGAATTATTTTCCTTAAAAATCATAAGAATTTTTAATGTGGAAATTGAAGCAGATAATGTTAATTCTAAAGAAGTTCTATTTTTTAATAAGATAAAAAAACCTACTTAATATGACTCAACTTTTTAATGATGGAATAATTGTGATATTTATAATATATCATTGTATCACTAATTTTACAGAACATGATAAAGATGTAATCATGAGATAAAGAACCATTAGAAGTACCTTTCATATATGAGGACTTTACAAAACATATTAATTTAGTATTGAAGTTGAAAACAGGCTGTGATATCCCATACATGGGCATCGTGGCTAGAAAAGTATGAAAAATACATTCAAATACCGATGATTATATAAAAATTCCTACATTAAATAGAATGGAATAATATTTTTGTATAACTTGTTTTCAATGAATGCAGTAAACAAAATACACATGAATATGTAATTAAATATACTCAACCACTTTATATTATTCAATATAATTTATATGGAATAATGAAAAATCAATAAAAAAAGGGAATTTTCAATTTATCACATTTAATGATGATTTCACACAAATAACCAACTTGTTCTTCAGGAATCATATGTTAGATGTATTAGAAATGTTTAGAGTTTTCATAGGGGTAGTTGAAGGAGAAATTAGTGTTTTTATAATTAATTTAAATAAGATTGTGGAAATGAATAAACAATAATTGAATTCAAATCATATTTTAGAAAAAATGTAATTAAAAGTATTCACAATGATCCCTACACCACTAAAAATGGTGTTTTAGAAATGAAAAGATAAAATTAATTTAAATGAGATGAAGCATATTTGCAGACTATAAACACTCAATGTTTTTCAAGAGTGAATCCATTAGAACTATTGTACATGTGAGAAATTGACGGTTTTTAATGATAGAATAAAATAATAATTCCAATGATATATGGTATTAAAAATATTCACTGAAATAAATCAATGTTTTTCTGCAAGTCCCCATTTACTAAAAATAAAGAATCTACAACTAGAAATTTTATAAATTGAAAAATTAAGGATGATTCATTGGATATTAACCCAATGGAATAAGATAAAAAATTTGGAGTGGATGTTCAAAAAATATGGTTGATTCCAATGTTGATAATGTTATTTAAACCCAAAATTCTTTAACAAAGGATGATGAAAATGGTTATGATGGAAAACCAAATATTTCCAATGAATGTAAGCCAAAATAGATATGTATGGACTCAGAAAATTAAAATGATGTGGAAATTAAATATGTCAAATAAACATTGAAATCATAACTAACAAAAAAAAAGTTTGAAAATGAAAATATACATGGAAATTAGAATGCTCCAGTTTAGAATAAATCAACATTGATTTTAGAAAATCAAACTTCACCCATTTAAAAAACTGAACCGTAATCAAATTTAGATGATGTAAAACATAGTGAATGGGTTAATGTAGTGAATAATGAGATTTATTATATTTTCAAAATTTAATATTGGGACTAGTAGATAAAAATTTCATTAGAAAAAAATTGGTGTATAGAAAAAATTTGATTGAACGTGAATGTTTTTCAAGAAAAAGAGAAAATATCTTTTTAAATGATATGATTTGGTTAAATGAGGGGATTTTGAAAAAAAACCTTTTCACACGTTGCAAGATTATATACTATTATAATGATTTTTTCATTGGATTGACATCATAGTCACAATGTTTACTAGATATATGTAATGTGATCTTTCTTAAATAGTGATTTTTATGATGATGTTTACATTGATCAAAATTGTTTTTTTCTACATTATAAAGATAAAATAATGGTTTTAAAATTTAATAAATCCTTGTACATGTTTATAGAAGCCCCATATTCTTAGTATTCCAAAAATGATATTTGTTTTGAATATTTTAGCTTTTTAAAGGAATGGTTAATAGAAATATATATGTGATAGTCTTTACCTCCATCCCCCTGATTCTAATTATGTATAGAGGTGATATAATATTTTGGGAGATGAATAAAAATTATGAAAATCATTTTCTAAGGAAATAAAGAATAATTATGAGTTTTTAATATTGGCATAATTTTGTGTGATTTTTTGTAATAAGAAATAAATTTCAAAAATATTGAGAATAGAAGAATAAAAATATATCTTACCTACATAGGATTGTACACAAATGTTGTGGAGGAATGTTTTATTTCATGATTTTAATGTTTAATTTTTTACACCGTTGAAGATACTTTTTGAAAATAATGTAGCAATTGAAATTTATAAACATCCTATGCAAAAACAAAGATCGATGAAAATGATATTATGTTTCACTTAGGTAGTGAAAAATTTATTAGTGGTGATGATTTATTGGAATTGTTTCAATAATATATCATATTACCACTTTATTCAAAAAATATATTCTAATGGAGAGATTAATAGAATTGAAACTGAAACATCATGTTCGACCTCCATCAAGGAAATCATAAATATTTTACGGATATCCCCCACCATTATTTTAAATATTTTGACAATGGGGTAGAATTTTTCCCACATTATCCTACAAGCAGGGAAATTTCATAAAAATTGAATCAAAAGATAAGGTTATTTAAAATTGGTGGTGGGAAAACAATTCTATAGAAAAATAAATGTTTCTGAGATTATCTTAACATGGATTCATATTTTCTTTTCAAAGAGGGATAAAATTCCATCAAAATAATAATTTATCTATTAGTATGGTGTTAGGAAACTCTCTATTGAGAAAATATGAGTTTGGTAAATGAATAAAATTTGAGATGTAAAAAAGTCAATATTTTGAAAAATTATGAGTTAAGAAAACTTCTTAATTAGGGTTTTCAACAAATACAAATGGGGATGTTGAAGATACTATGTGATTTTTTCACAATTTATTTTTTAAAAAACTAAACTTTTTATAAGAATGATTATGTTAAAAACGTGATAGTTCTTAAATGGGATTGTTATAATGTTACTAGAGAAGTAAATCCTAGAATGTTAACAATTTGGGAAAATGATGAAATTTCAAAATCAAGTCCGATGATGATGTATTGTTTTGATGTTTCCAACATCATGAAAATATCACGATTAATGATTTAGATAAACTAAGGGAGGTTATTGTTTTTCATTTATTGGGTATTGATCATAGTAGAACCAAAAAAAAAAGATCTAGGAACACTATATGTGTATTTTTTTTTTTTGAAAAAGTACAATTGGTATGATCATATGATCCGTTAAAAAAACCACTAGAAAAGATTTTGGTAGATAGTCTGTGTTTTTATAATTTGTGGTTTTCCAATAAATTTAATGTTGTTACCCAAAATCTATCCATAAGATAGTTCATAAGAGAGGCATTAGATACTAAATAATAGAATTAGAAGTTATATACACTAGATCTGATAGGATACAGTTCTTGTGTCTATATAAATGGATATTTTGATGTGTGGAACCAAATGAAAATCATTTGTCCAAGAATTTATCCACAAGTTAAAAGTGTTCTGGTTGTTGATTTCATATAGTTTTAAAAAATATGAAGGAAGGGATGGTTCTTTATGCCACCCTTTAAATTTGATTCATCAAAAATGATTTTTATGTTTATTAAAAGGATGATCTATTGATGTTTATCTATTAGATGAGATTTTGACACCAATTCATTGAAATGATAATTTTTTAGAATATCAGAAGTTGTTATTTAAAAGATTCGATGGTTTTTAAAAATCTGAAATAAATGAATTGGATAATGAAATAAAATATTAATTCCCAAAAAAAGAAAAATGGGTATACAAATTATTAAATTGTACATAGTATTTCTGAAAAATAATGTGTCAAATCAGTTAAAATTTATACTATAAAGAGTTAGATATGGAAAATAAAGACATTAGAAGTTGAAAAAATATAATGAATCATTTTGATCTCTCTTGGGTGAATGAAATGATATAAATTTTTGAAATATTTTTTAGAGAGTTTTTTATGTTTAGTGGGTCAAAATAATTTAATATAGGAAGAATATTTTCAATGTTTTGAATTTTGAATGAACTAGTTAAATAATGTAAAATGAAAAAAATATTGACAAAGTGTGATCTAAGAAGAATAGAGACATCACATGAACCATATATGTCTGCTTGAGTGTGTTTAAACTAAGTCAAGATGACCAGATAGATAATGATTTTTCATAATAATAATTTTTGGATAGACATATTGTAATAATACTTATTGAGTTATAAATATTGTCAATATAATTTTTTTACTTTTGTATGGTTTTTTATATTGTTTAATGTAAGGCAATTTGAGAAGAGTAAAAATTATTTAAAAAGATTCATGTTTACTATAGAATACATAATAATAGTTGAGAATAGTTTTAATGAAATTAAAATGATTGTAAAATTCAGAATTATGCAATTTGAGTGAGTGGGAAAATGAAATTGGTTTCTCGGCCTTACCATTATTAGAGAACATATAAGTAGAGGTTCATAGTACTGTTGTAATTTTTACTGTTCAATTAGAAAAGAGGTTGAAGAAAAGAAATGATTTGTGTTAGAGGTGCGTTTTCCCAACCAATTTTTTTTTTGTTGAATAATGTTCTCTAGAAAGGAAATTATCATCAAATGATTGGATATAGTTGTATTTAGATATTGGGAACAGAGAATCAAACTTAGTGGATCAGTATGCGTTTTTTAGTAGATGGTTGAGATGTGTAGTTTCTTTTAATAAGTGGATAAAAATGATTTTGTATAAGAATAGGTTGTAAAAGGTGAATCAGACCAGGGAAGTTATACTATGTCTATAGGATAAAGTCTATCAGATGCAGGCACAATAAACAGAGTTACCGAACAATCCTTTCTGGAGACAAAAGTTTCAAAGTTCCTTAGTTTTTATTATGGGTATTATTTTGTAAGATAAATTTATAAATTGATGGGATTAAATATAATTATTCCAATTAGGATATATAATGTTTCCAATGGGATTTGTCACATGTTTTACTCATTTCAATATAATAGTGAATTTCCATAGGCTGATATGAGTGATGATGGAAAGGATGTTGGTTCTCACACAGAAGTTGTAGCTTGAAAATCATGTCTCCCTTATTTCATTTTCTATTTCTACATGAATTTTATTTTAGTAAATGTTTATATGTAATAAACATTAATAATTTATAAGGTTAAACATTTTTAAAGTAATATTTTTTTAAAATTGAATCACTGGCTCAACCCCCACCCTTCCCAATGATTCAATGATCTTTATGAACTTCATAAACCACAAAAAAACATTATTTAAAAAACATTCCTCTAAAAACAACAGGGAGAGATTCAATTTTCAAAACAATATTAAAAAACACTCTTTTGCATCAAAAAAATTCATTTCCATTAGGAAACATTAGAAATAAATTTAGAAGTACATTCAATCGAGGTATATAAGATAAACCCATGTTATGAAACCACTTACCCTAAATCACATGGAAGAACTTATACCATGGGAAAATAATGGACCAATATGATATGTGGGAATTATTATTTTAGAATAGATCCTATAAAATGAATCCTTGAAAAAATATATCCAAATTTATATGATCTAGAATAAACAATGCCAAAGAGAACACATACCATCCCAATTCTGTATTAACACACAATGTGGATTCTAGATAAATCCACCCCCCATTTATGAAAAAATATAAGAGGAATTATGATTAGAATCTCAGACACTAAATTCCCAATATATAATAATCCAAATAATTAACAGAAACATGGGGAATAAGAAAAATAAGTATATCTAAGACAATAACAAAGATCTATTCACCATGAGTGGTACATAGGTTATATAAATTCATCAATGAAAAAAGGGAGATGAGTTGAGTGAAAAAATAATATCCCAATAGAATCTCAAAGTTGAATGGGATTAATTTCGGTCAAATTGAATTAATTTATTATTGAAATGTGTTTTTGTAGTGGGATAAATAAGTATTTGTTCCCAAATTTACTAACCCAGAACACTATCAATAGCTAGCCATTAGAGGATATAAGCTGGCCAATGGATTTTATAGTTATTCAAAGCCTATAGGTAAGAAAATGGTGAAGGTAGAATTATTACACAACTAGAAACCCCACTGACTATATGGTGGGATTTTTTTAGGTAATCTCCACTGACATCTTACCACCTGCTCGGATATGGACATCACCAGTCAGCTTGTTGACTACTTGTATACATTATAGCTAAAATTCCTCACACACTCGTATGAAAACCACTTGAGCACCACTAGAACTATCAAATAAGAAATGAAACCCCTCAAATATTCTCTTTTACCAACCCAAACTAGTATACTTTTTTATGAATCCAGATAGAAAGATTATTGAACAAAAACATAAAATTATGAGAAGTGTATTACCAAAACACAAAAGCAGAATATCAAAATTATATAATAAATATTTCATTATTTAACAAAAAATATTTATTGAAGAAGGTTGGAAATCAAAGAGTCTTTGTCACTAGTACCTCATTAAAGACTCCCACTCCCATGTATCAGGAAAATTAGAACCATGATACTGCAAGACAAAAACCATAGGTATATACATCCTATATAGAAACTATATTTGAGAATAAATTATCTGAAGTTATTTATCAAACAAATAAAAATCAGGCT
Organism: Viscum album; assembly: GCA_963277665.1. NCBI lineage: Eukaryota > Viridiplantae > Streptophyta > Magnoliopsida > Santalales > Viscaceae > Viscum > Viscum album. The sequence goes on from OY728121.1 coordinate 1,128,009,171, forward strand.
CTACTTTGAGTTATTCCCATTTAATAGAATGCTAAGGGTCCATTCGAAACATTTTTATTTTTAACACATGGAAAACCTCATGAATCATAGGCAACTGAGGAGTTAAGTCTATGTCATAAGACAACATTCAAAGTAATTCTATAATCAAAAATGATCCCACATACTTGAGAGAGTGATTTACTATATTTATAATCCAACGATGTCCTAGGTAGCAAGAAACATTAAAAACACATGCTCACCAACTTAAAAATCCAAGGGGTATTGATATCAACCAATATATGACTTGGTCAAACTTTAATAAATTTAAAAATTTTGGCTAATCAAATGGATCTTCATGGATGTCTCTTAATCTAAACTTAGTCTAGCTAGTGAATCTTTTAAAACCATATACTAATATAGGGGGAACTATAAGGACCGATATAAAATGGCTCGAAAATTTCCATTATGAAATATCAATAAAAATTGTTTTTAAAGTAAAATGCATCCCACTTAATATGTTATCCCAAACACCACTAAATTCCAAGACATAGTCATATGACATATGTTTTGAAATTAGAATTTACCATTCTATATTCACATCTGTATGAGGATGATATGTTGTGGAATGTCTTACAAGGGTACCCATTGCCTCTATGAGACCCTTCCAACCCCGTGTGGTAAAACAAGGGTCCCCATTTGAGATAATGGCCATATGAACTCTATAAAACCATATAATATCCTAGAAGTACAAATTTACCATGTATTAAACTTTATTTTTGTTATAGAGTGATGTGAAATGAGAAAATTTATTCAATTGATCGATAACAACCCAAATGTAATTCTTACCTCAGGAGGTTAAAGTTATCCCCATAATGAAATCTAGCAAAATTCAATTCCTCTTCCATGTTGTCATAATAGTAGGATTAATAAATCCATATGGATTAAAATTATCCTCCTTAATCTATTGTAATTTATATCGACGAGGTATAATGTATGTTGTGTCTCATTTCATGTTAGGCCACCAAAATGATGATTCTTGTTAGAAAATATCCCTATTGTTATGGGGATGATAGCACATAAGGAACAATGACAACCTCCTAGAATTACCTTACTTGAAAATAGAGGGACAACTTATTAACATCTGAATCAATTGATACCCTCTAAGGAATGATACCACTCACCGATGGTCTCCCCACTATATAAAGTGTTCTTAATACTTTGAAACTCATCAAAATATCCATTGATCTGGAAGATTCATATCAAAGTCACATGTTGTGTCATGAAAATTTTATAGAACATCCCAAAAATCTTCCTCCCTGACTTCAATGTAATTCTACGAAGAATGTATCATCAAGATCCACTATCCTTTACATCCATCAGATACTAATAAGGAAAATTTTAATGAAAATCATAAACTACCATGTTACCATTCTCAAGTGTATAGAAAATATTGATGTCAAATGAATTCATGTAATTGTACCAACATATATGATATATGTTTATGTATTTTGAGAAATGATATAACCCAAAAAAATTTGTATTGGTTATATGATAACATTTTCCACAAAAAGAAAATCGAACCAATTTTTTGGGAATAAACAAACTTATAAGGCTCTAAATCATTAATGGGTTAATTATTCAATTGATTCCAGATATATCTTGATTTATAAGCCACTATGGGGTATCCCTGAATAAGGAATCCTCCAAAATTTATACCTAAATCATCACAATAAATAGGGTATCCCTGCCTAGCCTCTGGTTAATTCAGAACCAGTATGGAGTTAAAACATTTCTTCTTCTCATTAATGGATTCCTAAAAAATAAAATCGCATAATTACACCACCAAAATCCATTTGAGAGTGGGAGATAGAAATATAAACTTTGATAAGTCCTTAAAAACTGATCGGCAATACCCAACCAATCCAAAAAAGCAATTTATCTCTAAGATATGTTGTGGTTCTTACCATGAAATGGAAGCAATCATATTTTTTGGGTCAACTGGGATTCATCATTTAGATGTTACATGTCCCAAGTATAGGGCTTCATGGATCTAACATTGTTACTTTGATAATTTTACATAAATGAGGTGATCCATAAAAATTCATATAGAATTTATCAAGTGAAATACATGATCTGGTTCTTACTTAGAGAACATAAGGATTTCATCCTAAAACACTGCCAAAAAGTGTTAGAATACTCATGAAAGATTTAAAACATCATTCCATAATGGTAATCTGAGTATTGAATAAGATAAAAGACATAAATAGGATTTGAAAATAGATATAACTCTTACTGATGGAAGTTTATGGAATATTCGACTCATTTATTCTAAGTTTATTATTTCTCATTCCTTGAACCTGTGTAAAACTACATTATTTTTGGAGGAATATGGATGGAACCCTATAGTATGTGAAGAATCATAATTCACCATAAATTGTCTAGGCACATATGAAGCTAGACTAGGGTTAGGAATAGATAGAGCTCAACAAAACATCCAAAAGTGTCCATGATTCCCACATGAGTTACAATCCTTATGATACGTGGAGAAAAATCATTTCACGTGTCTTGTATAGATAAAACAAAAACATATCAAGACATTTTACAATGATGATGGGGTCAGAAGAGACCTATGAGATGTAAACCCACTTATTACCATATAAAAATCATTGCTATTACTTTTACACCTAAAATAAATGTTGGAGCTGTTAGAAAAGGAAATAGAAACTCTAATCAATCATGTGTTACCTTTGAGTTGAATCAATAACATCAATTCCATATCCACCAATTCTTCATAGTTTTTCATCTTCATTAATTTGAACCTATACCATATATAAACTCATATATTGATTTTAAATATTTGAGTCGTCATATTCCCATTAGAACCCACCTTAGAATACAATATTGGCGTCTCTATGAAATGATTATAACAATTTATCCTAGAATGAAATATTTGTTCATGCATGATAAATTCTTTTGGTTTAAAAAAGGTTATAGATTCTATGAAGAACATCAAGATGAAAATTTCAATGAATTCATAACACTCCAAGAACTCATTATTTTTTTCCAAGAAAACCGAGTCCCACCACATTCAACTTGGTCCTTTCATATTAAATAATGTTCATGTCACCTTGTCTATGTAGAAATGTTTCCATAATTTGAAAACCCTCTATAGCTTTCCAAACTAATCCTCCAACTCTTTAGAATAATACATATGATGGAAGGATAATGGATTCTGGATAATACATTTCTAAGTTTGATTCATATCCTAATCCCTTTTAGGTTCTTCCATGCTAAATTGAACATGGGTAGGTTCCACACCATGGTTTATATATCAAACTGTGTGCAAGATCACATTGAAAAGTTTATGATAAAATAGAAGGTTTCTCTATCGTGGTTCATTGAAATATCCCTACCATGAAATCAATGGATGTCTTTAAGAAATAATGATAATATACATCAACTGATAGAGATTTATAATAATATATGTTAAAATAATCAATTCCAATCTATAATATCATAAAACAATAAGAAATAACATGAAACAAGGAAAATAAGGACTGTGATTTAAACTCTACAACACCGAATATATACAATTCCCAATAGCCCATGGAAGCTCAAGTATCATCATAATGAGAAATGATAAGAGGCACACTCAAAATATAAACCTTATGTTCCAACATTTCGATCATCCATCAACCATGACATCACAAATTTTTATAATTACATCGAACTATTAAATAACTTCATTTTATAAATTTTTTTCATGAACTATCTTGATTTACTAAAAAACTATGTAACCTAAATTGGTCCTAACATGCCCATAAGGGAGTTCTCAATCACTACAGGCTAGAGGAATGTTCTTGGGAATTATTAACTACCATTAGGAATGATTTAACTATAATTAAATTTAAGGATATTGATTATTAAACACAATATATCGATATCAAAAAAGGAAACATCAGATAGGCATAATCATTAGGAAAAATAAGCACAAATACATTGAAAACAAAAGGAGTATTGACAAGAAAAAACTGAAGAAAACATGAAATGATTTCATATCTAGAATCCCCCACCCTACTAAAATATAAACACATTTCCTCCCATGAAGAATTTTCAATACCCACATTATATATAACAATATCTTGATATATTCAATAGTGTTCGGAGGGTGTGAGTAAAAGAGCCTAGTATGATCCCACTAAGTGTTTATAAGAAACATTTATGAAATAAACAAATAATAATAAAATAATAGAATCAAGGAATATTTTATAGTATTTAATAATTCGTGGAATACATACCCCTTTTAACAAGGATAAAAAGCATGATAATAAACAGGTTTTTCCAAATCATTTCAGAACACACACCATTAAATAATGTAAAGGACAACTAGTTAACAAAAAAGACCTTATATACCATTAGTTTAGGGTCAATTAGGATCCTATTTACATTCTAGTGATTAGTAGTCCACCATGTGTTCACATTACCTGGGAATAATTGGTCTAGGGGTACGACAACAATCCCAAGAGTGAATCCTTTCCACAAATTAGGATACGTAGTGCACAAATTTCCCGAAAAATCAACTCTATGGGGGAGAAGAGTTTAACCACAAGGATGGTTTCCTCCCCGATCATCAATAAATTTCATGATTGTCACAACAACATCAATAATAGTAATTTTATCTTTAAATCTAGAAAAAACATTCTTTAGAAAAATTTATTAAAAACTCTTGTGTGATATTACATTATTAAATGAATTTTCAAAATGATCATTTTCAAGTAAATCTATTTTCATGTGTTTTAGGAAAATTTAGAAATATATTTTGAAGATAAAGGAATCAAGGTCCATAAGATAAATAATGGATACAAAACCACTTACCATAGAACACATGGCATATCCATGCCCATGGGAAAATGATATGCTAAATTGAGCTGAGGGCCTTTTGAATAATGAAAATATCCTAGAAGATTAACCACCGATCATAAATCTCAAAATAACATGGTATAGAACAATGAATTCCATAGAGAAAATTTTCCACCAATATTCTGGATTAAGACACCATGAGGATTATAGATCATACCAAAATAACTCATTTAAATAAATAATATGAAAGAATTTATGATTTGAAACCCAGATCAAAAGTTCCTACTACTGAAATAACTTGACCATTGACAAAAAAAATTATGAATTTGACGAAAAATGAGTTCCGAGACATCGAAAATGATCAACTCACCATCAGAGGTACATAGGGTTGATCAAAACCATGATAGTCCAATAGAATTATTTGGAGAGAGATAAGTTCACCTTATGAGAGACTTTAAGTCAAATCAGATGAATCGGGATGTTCAATTTATGATAAATTCATTAGATCATAGGAATAGGTTATTCCCATAGTGTGGTATTTAGATATATTATAATTGTTATGATTAGTGAATTCATATGATAGATCACTAATATTTTATAGGTAAACTGACAGCTATTGGACTATGGGAGGGAATTTTCCCCAACATCTCGGTGGGGAGGATGGATGACTACCTCCTTCGGCCTAACTCACTTATCTAGGTAGTATTATGTGATTTTATTCATGGTGGTTGGTTTACACCATGTATTTTTGTAGAGGGTTTCAACGTCTTGTGGTTAGTTCATACACATCTATCTCCTGATATATTATCTAATGGATTATTATAGGTATTATGTGTATATGTTTGGATGTATTCTGGTACCTTACTCGATGTATGGGTTGTGATGGCTTGAGGTATAATACATGATATTTGAAACACATCATACAGGTTGTGGTGGATCTAGAAGAATACTTGGATACTATATAGATATGTGATATGGGATGATGAGATAATTTGATTCAAGATATGTATGTTTTGATTTCTATCCCACATGTTTGTGGTTTGTTTTACTTTCAGATAGATATGGCTTAGGACGTATGACGTTGGGTATAGTGGAAAACCAGTACAGAAGTTTTTGTGGGGTACCATGGTTGGTTCATTTCTATAATATTAGATTTTTTTATGCATTCATGATGAGATATTTCCATGGTGAGGATACAAATATAGTATACATGTTTAGGTGACATGTTAGTTTCACTTGTTTGAAAATGGTCTTTACTATAATGCCTTTATCACTATAAAGAGAGGATCTAGGGATGATCCTATTAAGTATACTATTATACTCACCCCCATATTTATAATTTTATTATTTAGAATTATTATATTGGAGATCAAAATGGTTATTAAAACTCATGGTTTTGAAGGAGGTGTTGGGGCATCATCACGACTTCTATATTTTTAATTGGGTACGTGTAGTTCCTTTTTTGTTGTATTAGTGTTGTATTATATTAAATGAATGCACATGAGAATTATTTTATCTATCTAATTAGCAATTTATTGTTGTATATATATTATTTATCAATAACAAATATTCTCTTAGAGATAAATGAATCCCATTTTTATGTTCATTATACCCTCTATGCTAGTCAAAAACCTGAGGACTACTCGAGGCCGGACTCAGATGAAATTATACCTCTTCTATCATTCCAATCACAAAAATGATACCTTTTTGGGGAGGGGGTTGTGAAATTTTTATACATTAACCACATTCTCAATATTAAATAACATTTCCCCCAAAGTGAAAAATCTCTTAAATGATAGATTAAAAAAATAATTATTGAAAATTGTGGAAAAATATAAATAATATTTTGACATGAAAAAGATCTACAAGGACATGTAATTAATGAAATTTCTATACATTACTTATCATTGACTAATAAAAATTATCATTAATCATTATTATTTATAATTCTTTTAATTATTTTGTTTTTGCTTATACCATTTTTAATATATAATTTTAGGATGTTTTATAGAATTTTCAAAACTTATAATTTTTAATACAAACCCTAACATTTTTTTGACATAAAAAATTACTTTATTCCATTAAATTCAAAAAAATATATTTTTTATTTTATTATGTTAACCAATTTTTGTAAAATATCTCCCAAAAAGATTCATTTTTAATGTTCTTAATAGATAAAATATTTATTTATGCAAATTTATTGTAACAATTATGTATTATTCCTATTTTCATTATACGACAATGAAATTAATAACCAAACATATTATCATATAATAATACAACATAAAAAATATTTACATTTTACATTTATTTTTTTAAATAGTATTTTAAAATATGTACATTTATCTTCAAATAAAAACAACTATAAGGAAAATTTTGATGGATTTTCTAAAAAATTTAAACATCATAATTTATAAAACCTATTTGTCATAGTTTTTTGATGGTGTGACATTAATTGTTAAATATAAGTTTTTCTTTGTTTTTATTCATATTTTTTATCATAAAGAATCTATGACTTGTTTTCCTACTATTAATGATGAGATTAACACACTATTGATGCGTTTGGAGCACTGTAGTTTCTATTTTATCAAGAGAGAGAGTGATCATGTTGTGAATTAACTTGTGTGAATTTGTGCAATTGATATGTTATTGGAAAATTTCATCCCTACATCATTATATTCATTTATGTTAATGAATATTTTATTATTGGGTAAACAAAGAGATTTTCCCATATTTATTAGATCTCATTTTCAATGGTTTTCATAATGAAGTCCATACTTCATAAAACCATCATATTTTAAAAGGTATTTTAATTGTTTAAAAGCATGAATATATAATGAACAAAGTAGTTTTTATTCATTCCATCATCCATGATGAAAATATACTTCCCTATTTTTATATAATCCAATAATACTATCAAAAATTTTCTAAAGAATTTTATATTTCATCAATGTAATGTTATAAAAAACCTACCAATTAATAAAATAAATCTCATTGGTGAGAAAGTAGTTTACACAAAAAAGAATCAATCTTTTTGGATGAAAAAATATCATGTATAATCATTTCAATATTATATTATATCATTCTATGTGAATATATATTAAAATATAAATATAAAAACTACCATAAATATGGAAAATAGTATTAAATTAATTCTTAAAAATTGAATTCTATAAAATAAAAGTTAATTTTAATAATTAAAAAACTACAAATTTTTTGACAATAATTAATTTTAAATACAGTGATTTTAAAATATGAATGTGATTCTCATCTTAATGTAACTTTAGTAGTTTAAATATATTATCATATAAAATAATATATATATATATATAAACACATATAACTATAGTAATATTCCATTAAAAATTAACTATAAATTTGTTAAAAACTTTTAATGTAACTATTAACATATTTACAAATATTACATTACATCTAAAAATGAAATTGTATTTCTATGAAAAATTATATTAATTTTAGAGACCTAGTTTATTACTTGTAATAATTTGAATTTTATATATTTATATATATAGATATATAAATATTTGGATCCATGTTCTTAGATGTTGTACGATTCCGATGTCAGGTTTTCTCAGAATTAATTTTTAAAAAAAATTAATTATATTATTTCGGAATGAACAGTTCCATAAAGAAAATGGGAAACTCTTAATCTAGATCATGGATTTGAATTTGGAGTCCACTATTGTGTGCTCACCATTATCATCACCATATGCATGACCTAAAATAGTTTAGTGTAAGGAAATCAGATTGAAGGGCCATTGGCAATACATTTAGTTGATTTGTTAATTAATTTAATTAAATAATTAATCATTCCATCCAAAAGGATTATTATATAAGTAAACCATTACAATATTTTATCCATATTTTTCCACATATTCTTGGGATAATTGAGAGCACATTCTCCCCCATTCAATTGAAAATACTAGATCATGCGATGATGAGACAACAAATCCATGCAGATATAGACCCGATGGATGAAACAACCCCTCTTGATCATTAGTGAGAACATTATTCATTGAAGAATGATCCAATCACTAGGTAGGATTCATTAATTCATGGATTGTTTCCTAATTTATTAAATTGAATGAGCATGATTGGTTCTTCTCCTTCGATCGGTTCTAATTTTACCTTTACTAGCCCATACATACTAGGTAATTTGATTATTCAATTTTCTCACCCTTTATATCCATTTGTGTTCATTGGAAAAGGAGGTTTGGAAATTGATTTTTCAACCCTTTTTGTGACTCTACTATGTAAAAAATATCATCTTTTTAGTCATTGTTGGACCATAGGGTCACAATTTGACATTTTTGTGTGGGAACGATCTAACTAAAACACTGAGATTTGCAATGGATTCACATTAAACAAATAGATCTATAATCAATGTTGGATTTTTAGGGGAATCATGGTAATTAGTGGTGATCTCATGGATTATGAGCATATAAGTCTGGGTGGAATGAACAAAGTCCGGGAGGTTTTTGTTGGTTCATGTGGCTATCAAATTATTAAATAGAAAACCAATTTTCGAATATTAGATGTATGTAAATGAAAAAAGGATGAAAGATTCACTATTTTCAAGTGGCTAGAGAAAACATCTTTGGTGGAGGAGCCAAATTTTGAATTCTCGAACACATATCTAATTTTTTATGAAAAATGCTACTTCACGGCCTATAGTTTGATGATGACATGACATGTATTCCATTGGATTTTTCAGCTAGTGTCTTGGTATTGTTTATGGTTCCCACATAGGGTGGAACCCCCACACATTGTGGGACCTTGTAGTTCGTGACATGATGTGTACTATGGTATTACATAAAAATGGGCATGGATATGCACACAAAACATACCAATGTACACATACACAGCTTTACACATGGGTGGAAGCCCGTGTGGAAGGAGACACCATGTACCATAGTACACAAACAATGGAAATACATATGGACATGACCATGGACAATGGGAAGTACCCTGGGAGGATGAGGTACATCGTACAATCAACCTACACCCCATTAATGACAGTGATCAGGTAGAATCGTTAGAGTTGTACCACCCCTAATGAAATACGTTGAGTGTCCTCAATCAATTTAATGGGTAATACCCCCAACTCGGTATGGTGTAGGGCCTGCATAAACTATGTGCTACCCCACTGTATGAAATTAGTTTTCATTTCTTATATCGACTAAGTGTTATACCCCAATGAAATTAGGGTGAGATTCCACTATCTTCTAAGTGTAACCACTCTATCGATTAGGGTGTAGGTCCTCATCACACTAGATTTTATCCCCATGTCACAACAAGGACTGAGTACTCAACCAATATAGTGAAACCCCCATATGTTACTATGGAGTGGGTCATATACGTACCAATGGAACCCCCTATAAGATAGGGTGAGGGTACATGCGACACCAGCATGGAACCTCATGTAGAACTAGTTGATGGGTCGTCGACATATATAGAGAAACATCCACCCTTCGCACCAGAATGTGGGAAATATACCAACCATTTGGAACCCCCTAATAGATATGTTTCAGTCCTCATTACACCATTGTTGAACCCCCTATCACACTGGGCCATAGATAATCTACATACAGAGTTCAACCCCCTAACACAATAGGAAAGTGGGCCTCTACATATAATATTTTAATGGAAGCCTCAAGATGTAGTAGGGTATGTATCCTATACCTTATGATTATCCCACTCAACTATACGATATAGTGGTGAGGTTTGTCTTGTTATGGATGTTTTTGGCTGAGAAGACACATGAGATGCTGGGAATTTTTTATGGACATCAGAACGTGGTTTTCATCTTTTCCTAGGATGGGATGTGATATGGATATACCCTTATCTCATGTTTGGTTTTATTTTGTTTGATTATATATATATAAATATGTGTATGTAAGTATATATATATGTATCCATGTCATTGTATTTTTTAATATCTTTATTTTGGTTCAGCTGTTTATTATCTTTTCATATTGCGTGTCTTATTACTCTCCCTTGATATTTCATGGAATACTACTAGGTATTTAAATACTCACCCATGCATGGGCCTTTCCCACATGTGTGATTTATTAGGGAGATGATAGACAGATGGGTAGTGACTATATATGAGCTTAGAAAACATTGTGTATTGGACTGTGTACGGTGGTTATAACATGAAGATTATGAACTGGGATCTCTTAGACAATTTAATTTCTAGTATTTTCTAGTTGGTAAATCATTCTCCCTGGGGGTGTATTTCTCCCCATTAAATTTTAGTTTTCAATATCGTAATCTTATACACACTAGATGTTTTAAATGCTTGATTATAATCTAGGTTTTGGATATTTTTATTATTATTCTTATGCACTTCTGCATTGTGATGGTTTCCTATGGGCGTACAAGTATATTTGTTAATGAAATCCCATTTAGGATATTCATTTTAGAAATTATCTCCACCCATTGGCTATGGAGGTGGGATTGGGTTAGTTGTGGCTCGATCCCCAGTTATAGTCCAGTTGTGACATATTGGTATGAGAGAAGTACATTCCATGGGATAATGTTCATTGTAGTCCCCTTATAAAGGTTTTTTGGTATATTGGGAAAAAAAATCAATTTATCTCACGTGAGTATCTCAGGGCAAGAAAACCAATGATGGGCTGGATGACTGACATATCCATTCACACAGGCATTCACTAACAACTTTTGGATTCAACATACAAAGACAATGGTTTTAGGGATCAATGGAACATTAATCATATATGATTTTTTCTTTGAAATCAATTATTTAGTAAGATCCCCATTGTTTATATATATTCAAATCTTACCATAGTACATCTTTATTAAATCTTCATGATTCCTTAACAATTATAGAAAACCATGTTACAAATTACATATCGTAAAGATGATCTAATAAGTGATGAGGCCTTATTTTAGGGTCCACCCCATGATATCCTTCCTCATGGTGGACAAGTAGAATCACCACATCAAATCATGTAGAAGATCATTTAGGTATGGTAGGATGAGGATGCACATTGTCATAGAACACTCTATGAGTTCCAGTATTAGAGGTTGTTGAATTCCCACAATGAGCTAGTTCACCAAGAATTATAAGATTTCTAAGAGGTGATGTTCTATTTTTTTATTCTTATCTAGACACTGGATGAGTTCATTGTTTCACTAGATTCTATCATTTTCCACAGAGCATTTGTACACTGGTGGAGTATTTCTACCCAGATGCACGATATGTCGACACTCTTAAGGTAATAATTATTGAAGTTGTTCCATGAGGAGTTATGCACTTCATGATTGTTTTCATTATAGATTCAGTAACTTTTAGAGATACATAATGAAAATAAGACATTGTATGACTATCTTTTATGTTTTACAAACCATATGAAGTACTCTATTAAAATGAGACAGTGTGGCTATATATGAGAATGTATGTCAGAGCATGGTCTCTATAGGGATATTCATTACAGTGTAGTGAAATTTTTAATTCCAACTTATACTGGTGTACTGGAGTAGGATATGGTGATGTAGAGATTCAATTCATAGGGATCCCCGTAGCTATTTATTGTAGAGGGTGTTACAAGGCTGAGTCATCAATAGATTCTAGTAGAGGAATGTTGATTTTGTAATAGCCCAAAATTTTTCAATGGAAATTCAATTATTATATTTATGTCATAAAGTCACATTAAAACACAACATAATGAACTACTTTGTGATAAGTGAACTTTAAACATAAGTTTTTCACATTTTTGTTTGTAATCTTGAAAATCTGACATACACGGTTGTGTTTAAGATGATTTTGGGAGTCTAATGAAACAAAAAAATTTTGGTGAATAGTAGCTTACCCTTGTGAACAGTAACATACCCTTATGAAGAGTATTATGACCCTTATGAATAGTAAATCTTCCAACATAAGAGTAACCTTACCCATGAATAATTAAATAAAATTTAGATATCTTAGAAAGTGACAACTTGACCTTGGTAAACGTTTTAGTATTTTGTAAGTCATAAATAATTAATTATAATTAATTAATTAATTTAAAAAATATATATTTCCCTAAAATGTATTTATAAATTATTTAATCAATATCTTATAGTTTTTAGATAATTTTATAACACCCAACGTAATTTTAGAAAACACTATAAAATCAGTTTTAATTTTACAAACTGTTTTTTTAAGTAAATTCCGATATTAAATAAATATAAAATTAATCATATTTAGAAAATTATTTTTGAAAAAATGGACTTCATTCTTTGATACTACTCATTGAAAAATGGTTGGGATAAATTTTTGGGATTTTTCTGAAATACTTGAATTTTTTGATGAATAGTGAAATACCGTAATTTACAAAAATAGGCTAAATAAGCTAATTATATAGTCATGTGTGATTTTCTACTGATGTCATACCACTTTGTTCAGGATCACATTATAAAATTACTATTCTTGGTCATGTAATACTCACTATTCCTTGTCTTGTGATGAAATAATAAACTAATTAATTTTATATTAAGGAAACCCCTCTCCCCTGCACTATAAAAATCACCCTTCACACCCTCATTTCCTCACACCTCTCAAACTCCAAGACTTCTCTAAAATCTGCCCAAAATCTTCCCTAGCCCCTATACCATGTCCAAGAGCTTTTTTTCTCATCAAATAACCAAGCCTAGGTTCCTTAAGGAGGATCTCAAGAGGAGGATTTAAGAGGTAATTTCTCTCCCACTTCTACTTTCATTTCCTTTCAAGTTCATGTTTATATCTTGATCTCTGCCCACCTATCTTCATCAAAACGGTATTTTAACTCCAGTATTATACATATACTGTAATTTTATGATTATAATGGGATATTATATCATCCAACCCCCTTTCCCTCTTCCTTTTATTTTATTAAAGAGAACGTTGTTCGTGAGGTGTTAATTTATCACCTTCAAGAACGACATGCTTTCTTCTTCCATTTCTACCTTCAGATCTGGTCATTAAACCATATTTATGGTTCAAACAGAATATTTTATATATATTATGTACTATTTAAGGTTCTGTAACTAACTTATGAACATATTACTAAGTGATAAATTAAAACAAGTAATCGTGATCGAAAATCGCCCAAATTAACCAAAACAATCTTCATTTAATTTTTATCTAATGATTCATCGACATGGTATATTATATAACTCATTATAATATCATTTTAAATTCATTAATTTCATTAATATCATGTAATATTAGTTCTGTATGTTTACCCATGTTCTACCTGAACATCAATTTATGAATACAAGTGATCTACCCAAGAAAAACCATAAAAACGAACATCCCCGAACAATGTTTTTAAACTCTATAAGTCGTCCAAAGGAACATAAAATGACATAATGGAATAAGAATGAACCCTATTAATGTATAAAAGGTTATTTAATTTCAAATTAATGAATATAACATCATTATACAAGACATTAAAGAGAAGGAAGCATTCAGATACAAGGTAAGGGGAAATTCTCGAACCCAATTTTCTTCCTTCGGGTTCTCCCTCTTTCACTCAATTTTTATATAGTTACTCCTTAAATATCATTTTTTCATCATTTTATTTAATTTTATGGGATATACATGTTTTTCACTGGTTTTTATGTCAAACAAAATGCTTTTCAAAAGAACTCTTTTTTTATGAACACCCCTTTTACTTCTCACTCAAAGTGGACGGTTCTTGTAACATGTATGCTATTCCCTATTTATTTTGGGAAACCAAAGCTTATGAATGTGTTATTATGATATGAAACCCATTCCATTCCATGGGTTAGTTATGTAAATTTTTTATATGTGTTCTATGTGGCAAGCATGATGATGGTAATGTTATGATTTGACGGGTGTACCCGAAATTATATAGCCCAATATGAATGTTTCAATGTGACATGTGCGCCCGGAATTATATAGTGCTCCAATGAATTGTGTATAGTGATGAATCTCATGATTAAATGTTAAATAATGTGTGGAAAAGATTATATCTTGTTTCACAAGTATGTGTGGTAGTTAACCACTAAGACACGATGATTGATTTTTTATGCATTGCAAAATTTCAGGTCTTTTATTTGTGCTCCTATCATGTTCATGATCTTTTTCCTATGTCATGATTATTCTCACACCGTGCTATATTATTCTTATATATCCTCTTAATAGGATTTTAGATCACCCCTTTTTATGTATATAATCAGGTGGCTACATGTACTAAGGAGAGTACAAGTGCCAATAATAATCTAGAGAAGGAGAAATTAAATAAATGTTTAAGCTTGATGTTGTAATTGTTTTGCACGGTCCTAGTTTTCCCAAGATACTAAACCTTTGGATCCTCTATGTGTAATAATATTATGTTTTTTATCTTTTAATTGATGTAATAGTAACGTACGAAAAGGCAGGGACACTATAGTTGGTATCATAGGAAAGGTTTTGTTAATTTGGATTAGTGAACCCTAGAGAAAACATCTATCATGAGACTAAGTACAAATATGCACAAAAGAATATTACATAGGGATCCCATATGTTATGTATTTGGTATAAATTGTTTAAATTAAAATTTTATTAATGACTTGTTTACTTATGTTTTGTTCTAACCTTTTCTATTTTAGAAAATGGTGGGAACCATGAGAAATCAGGCCAAGAACTCGGGTGAGGGCCAGTGCAATAATTGGCCGAACGACATCCCCAATGATTTGGGAGGTTGAGTTTAGAACTTCATGGTTATTCTTACCCAATTATCTCTAGTTATGAACAATAACCATAATAATGGGGAATTTCCTCCTTCACCAAAGAGGGAGCGACTGGCTATCAAATGTTTTATGCGGCAACGACCACCGACGTTTAGTGGATCTTCTGATCCACTAGTTGCAGAACAGTGGGTTAACCCCATAGAGAATATATTTTATGTTCTTTACTATTATAATATGGAGAAGGCGACCCTAAACGTTTATATTCTAAATGGATAAGCTGATCAATGGTGGTATTTGATTAAGAACACCATGCCAAGGGAGGAAATTGAATAGATTGAATGGGAAGACTTCAAGATAATGTTTCTTAAAAAGTATTTCCCATGAAATCTTCGTACGAATATGGAGAGAGAATTCATAAAGCTCAAGAAAAAATAATGAGAATCTGTCACAACTTATGAATCTAATTTCACAAGCCCTGCAAGGTACGCTTCGGGGTTTGTTATCAACAATGATAGAAAAACTGATAGATTATTTAGTGGATTAAAGCCACACCTTCGAAAGCCTCTTGTAATTCGAAACTTTGGGAGTTATTAAGAAGTTGTTTGGTGTGCTCTCAAAGTGAATATTTTGTTTGGAGAATGGTCCCATGTCTATGGTGATAAGAAAAAGAAATATGGAGTTTCAAGCTGGTGGATCTAATGACAAAGGTGGGAAGAAAAATAGACGACCCACATGCCAAAAATGTTGGATGTTGCACCATGGGAACTGCCTCAAAGGGACGGAGAAATGATTCAAGTGTGGGAAAGAAGGGCACCATGCTCAAGAGTGTCGAAAAGACACGAAAAGTAAGGAGAATGTAACTAATGAAAGGAGATAAACACTCATGGTTCAATGCAACAACTGTAGGGAGTGAGGGCACTATAAAAAACAGTGCACTAAACCTCAAGTTCTTGAGGATAATCAACGTCAGCAACCACTAAAGCCAATGAAACAAAGGAAGGCTTATGCCATCACTACTACGGAGGTGGAGCATGATAATGAAGTCGTACAAGGTACACTTCCTATTCACTCAATAATGGAAAAAGTCGTATTTGATTCTGGTTCTACGCATTGTTTTATATCTTGCAAGTTTGCTAGAACTATATAATCGAAGCCCTAAAACCTTGAAGTAGAGATATCTTTAAAAACACCAAGTGGTGCAATAATTGCAACCCAAGTGTTTGAATCTTCTCCTGTTGGCATATGTCGGAAGATTCTTCTGGAAAATTTTGCAATGCTTCCCTTAGTGTAATTCTACATTATAATGGGAATGGATCAACTCTCATTATATAGAGCACATATGAACTATTGGGAAAAGGAAATATCTTTTCATATTCTGAACCATCCCATGATCCTATACAAATGCAAGGAAGATCATGAATCTCCTTTGAAAAATTCTTCTATGGTGTGGGTGTTGATTCCCTATGAAGAAGCATACCTCTCCCAAATTGTTGAGTTGAAGGAAAGTGACCACATTGAGGAAATTCCAATCATGCAGGAATACAGCGATGTATTTCCCAAAGAGTTACCCGGAATTCCCCCGGATCATGAGGTAGAGTTCTCAATTGAACTCATGCCCGGAGCTACTCCTATCTCAATGTGTCCCTATAGTATGGCTCCTATCGAACTGGAGGAGTTAAAGAAGTAGCTACAAGAGCATCTGGACAAAGTGTTCATCCACCCTAGTGCATCACCTTGGGGTTCTCCAGTGCTCTTTGTGAAGAAGAAGGATGGAACAATGCGGGTGTGTATCGATTATCGGGAACTCAACAAGATCAACAAAAAGAACAAGTATCCTCTCCCAAGGATTGGTGACTTGTTCGATCAGTTAAGAGGTTCTCAATACTTCTCAAAGGTGGATATTCATTATGGATATCATCAGGTAAAGGCTAAGAAGGAAGATATTCATAAGACAACCTTCTGAACAAGGTATGGGCACCATGATTTTTTGGTGATTCCATTAGGACTTACTAATGCCCCTGAAATCTTCATGGATTTGATGAATAGAGTCTTTAGACACAACCTCAACAAATTTGTGGTAGTGTTTATCGATGATATTCTCATCTACTCCAAGAGCAAGGTGGAACATGCCAAACATCTAATACTTGTGTTGGTGACTTTGAGAAAGGATAAGTTTTATGCCAAGTTCAGCTAGTGTGACTTTTGGATGAAACAAGTCACATTCATGGGACATGTGATCACAAGTGAGGGAATTTCTGTGGATCCTTAAAAGACAAAGGCCATTGAAGAATGGCCCAGGCCCTCTAGTGTCTCAGAAATTCATAGATTTCTTAGATTATCCGGGTACTACCGACGTTTTGTGAGAAACTTATCATGATTTTCAAGCCCACTAAATAAGTTTACAAGGAAAGGGGTAAAGTATGTCTGGACAGAAGAATGTGAGGGAAGCTTCAATGAGCTAAATAGAAGACTGATCACAACACCTGTACTCACACTACCGAAAAGTGGAGAAGGTATTGTGATATACAGTGATGCTTCAAAGAAAGTCTTGGGTTGTGTACTCATGCAGAATGATAATGTGATAGCCTACAACTCATGATAGTTGATGATCCATGAGAAAAACTACCTGATGCATGATCTAGAGTTGGAAGCCATGATTTTTGCCTCAAAAATCTGGCAGCACTACCTTTATGGCGAGAAGTGTGACATATACACCGACCACAAGAGCATAAAGTCTATATTCACACAAAATGAGCTCAACATCTGTCAAAGGAGATGGTTAGAGCTAATCAAGGATTATGATTTCTCTATTCATTACCATCCTGGAAAGGCGAACATGGTAGCTGATGCTCTAAGCAGAAAAGAACCCCCTACCCTATCCATGTTATAGATTGAGAAAGAACTTATCTTATTGGATATGAAAATAATGGATTTGGAAATCATAAGGGCTGAGGATAAATCCTACCTTCCCCAAATGATTGCGCATCCATCCATCCAGGAGAAGATTAAGGAATAACAAGGTGATGATGTGGAGATACAAAAGAGGGTGAATGCAGTAAAGGAAGGGAAGCTACAAGAGTTCCATATAGACCATGATGGTGTGATTTGGTTTGGAATTCGGCTTTGTGTGCCTTCATCACCTGGGATAATGAAGGAGCTGTTGGATAGTGCACATAGCTCAACTTTCTCTATCCATCCTGGGAGTACCAAGATGTACAGTGATCTCTGAGAACAATTCTAGTGGGATAACATGAAGAAGGAGATTGCGGAATATATATCATGTTGCTTGGTATGTCAGAAAGTTAAAGCTGAGTGACAAAAGTCCAAAGTTATGATGCATCCACTACCTATACCCATGTGGAAATGGGAAAATATTACTATGGAATTTTTCATGGGTCTCCCTAAGACGTCAAAAGGAAATAATGTGATATGGGTTGTGGTAGACCGACTCACCAAGACTCCCCATTTTATCGGTATTCGGGATGATCTCTCACTTGAACAACTTGCAAAGATATATGTGAAGGAAGTGGTGAGACTGCATGGTGTTCCAATCTCAATTGTCTTTGACCATGATCCAAGGTTCACATTTAAATTCTGGAAGAGCCTTCAACATGCTTTGAGGACTAAATTAAATTTCAGCACGACCTATCACCCCCAAATTGATGGCATGTCTGAAATAACTATTCAGACGCTTGAAGATAAACTTAGAGCTTTCTCTCTTGAAATCAAAGGTGGTTGGGATCAGCATCTCCCATTAGTTGATTTCTCATACAACAATAGCTTCCACTCGAGTATTTAGATGGCTCCATATGAAGCTCTTTATGGGAAGCAATGTAGAACTCCAACCTGTTGGGATGAAGCTGGAGAAAGAAAGCTACATGGACTCGATCTTGTTCAAGAGATGACAGAGAAGGTTCAAGTCATACAGAAACACGTCAAAGCTGATCAAAGTTGACAAAATAGCTATGATAACAACCGTCAATGGGACTTGGAGTTCGACGATAGAGAAAAAGTCTTCCTTCGAATATCTCCATGGAAGAGAGTCATGTGATTCATGAAGAAAGGGAAGCTAAGCCCATGGTATATTGGCCCCCTTGAGATCCTTGAACACATAGGATCCGTGGACTATCGTCTTGCACTTCAACCAAACATGGCTCAAGTTCATGATGTGTATCATGTATCACTATTGAGGAAGTACATACCAGACCCCTCACATGTACTAAACTCAAAGGTGGTGGAGAGGGAAGACGATCTCTCCCATGAAGAGAATCCAGTAAAGATTCTGGATTGGAGGGATAAGGTTCTACGCAACAAGACATCCCACCTTGTCAAAGTGTTGTGGAGGAACCATAAGTTTGAGGAAGCAACTTGGGAACCAGAAGAGGGAATGAAGGAGAAACATCCTCACCTGTTTGTGTAGAGTGAAATTTTGGGGGTGAAATTTTTTAAGGGGGGAAGAATGTAACAACCTAATGTTTTTCAATGGAAATTCCCTTCTTATATTTATGTTATAATGTCACATGAAAACACAACATAATGAACTACTAAGTGATAATGGACCAATAAACATAAGTTTTTCACTTCTGTGTTTGTAATTTTGAAAATCTGACACACACGGTTGTGTTTAGATGATTTTTGGAGTCTAATGAAACAAACATAATTTTCAGTGAATAGTAACATACCCTTGTGAACAGTAACATACCGTTATGAATAGTAAAAAATCCAACTTAAGATTAACCTTACCCATGAATAATTAAATAAAATTTAGACATCTTAGGAAGTGACAATTTGACCTTCGTAAACGTTTTGGTATTTTGTAAGTCATAAATAAGTAATTATATTTAATTAATTAATTTAGAAGATAATTTATTTCCCTACAATGTATTCATAAATTATTTAATCAATGTATTATAGTTTTTATATATTTTCATAAGACCCTATGTAATTTTTGAAAACACTATAAAATCAGTTTTAATTTTAAAAACTGTTTTTTAAGTAAATTATGGTTTTAATTAAATATTAAATTAATCATATTTTGAAAATTATTTTTGAAAAAATAGACATCATTTTTGGATTCTACACGTTGAAAAAATTTTGGGGTAAATTTTTGGGATTTTTCTGAAATACTTCAATTTTTTATGAATAGTGAAATACCGTAATTTACAAAAATAAGCTAAATAAGATAATAATAATAGAGTCATGTGTGATGTTCTGCTGATGTCATCCCACTTGGTTCGGGATCAGATGATAAAATTACTATTCATGGTCATGGAATACTCACTGTTCATTGTCTTGTGAAGAAATAATAAACTAATGAGTTTTATATTAAGGAAACCCCTCTCCACTCCACTATAAAAAACACCCTTCACACCCTCATTTCCTCACACATCTCAAGCTCCAAGACATCACTAAACAATTCCCAAATATCTTCCCTAGCCCCTCTCCCACGTCCAAGAGTTGATGTTCTCAACAAAAGATCAATCCTAGCTTCCTTAAGGAGGATCTCAAGAGGAGGATTTAAGAGGCAATTTCTCTCCCACTTCTCCTTTAATTTCTTTTCAAGGTCATGTTCATTTCTTGATATCTTCCCACCTATCTTCATTCAAATGGTATTTTATCTCTATTATTATAAATATACTGTAATTTTATGATTCTAATGGGATATAATATCATCAAACACCCTTTCCCTCATCCTTTTATTTTATTAAAGAGAACGTTGTTTGTGAGGTGTTAATTTATCACCTTCAAGAATGACATGCTTTATTCATCTATTTATACCTTCAGATCTGGTCATGAACCCATTTTTATGGTTGAACCAGAATATGTTATATGTATTATGTCATATTTAAAGTTTTGTAACTGACTTATGAACATATTACTAAGTGATAAATTAAAACAAGTTCATTATGATCAAAAAACCGCCCAAATTAACTCAAACAATCTTCTTTTAATTTTTATCTAATAATTCATCCACATGGTATATAATATAACTCGTTATAATATCATTTTAAATTCTGTAATGTAATTAATATCATGTAATATTAGTTCTGGATGTTTACCCATGTTCTACCCGAACATCAATTTGTTAATACAAGTGAACCACCCAAGAAAAACCATAAAAACGAACATCCCGAACAATGTTTTTAAACTCTATAAGCCATCCAAAGGAACACAAAATGACATAATGAAACCAGAATTAACCCTATTAATGTATAAAAGGTTGTGTAATTTCAAAATAATGAATATAATGTCATTATAAAGGACATTAAAGA
This sequence comes from Viscum album, assembly GCA_963277665.1. Taxonomy (NCBI): domain Eukaryota; kingdom Viridiplantae; phylum Streptophyta; class Magnoliopsida; order Santalales; family Viscaceae; genus Viscum; species Viscum album. The sequence continues at coordinate 1,128,030,980 of OY728121.1, forward strand.
GATGGAAGCATTCAAATTCAACGTAAGGAGAAATTCTCGAACCCAATTTTCTTCCATCGGGTTCTCCCTCTTTCACTCCATTTTTGATATGTTTACTCCTTAAAGATCATTTTTATCCATTTTCTTTAATTTTCTGGGATATACATGTTTTTCACTGGTTTTTATGTCAAAAAAATGTTTTCTAAAAGAACTCTTCTTTTAAGAACTCCCCTTTAACTTCTCACTCAAAGTGGACGGTTCTTGTAACAAGTATGTAATTCCCTATTTCTATTGGGAACCCAAATCTTAGGAATTTGTTATTATGAGATTAAACCCATTCCATTCCATGAGTTAGTTATGTACATTTTTTTATATGTGTTCTATTTGGAAAGCATGATGATGATAATGTTATGATGTGATGGGTGTGCCCGGAATTATATAGCGCAATATGAATATCTCAATGTGACGGGTGCGCCCGGAATTATACAGCACTCGAATGCATGGGGTAAAGCGATGAATCTCATTAGTAAATGTTAAATGATGTGTGAACAAGATGATATCTTGGTTCATAGGTATGCGTGATAGTTAACCACTAAGACATGATGTTTCATTTTTTATGCTTTGCCACGTGTCAAGTCTTTTATTTATGCTCCTATCATGTACAAGATCTTTTGCCTATGTCATGATTATGCTCACACCATTCTATATTATTCTTAGCTATCCTCTTACTTGGCTTTTATCTCACCCCTTTTTATGTATATCCTTAGGTGGCTACATGTACTAAGGGGAGGACAAGTGCCAATAAGATGCTAGAGAAGAAGAAATTAAATAAATGTTTAAGCTTGATGTTGTAATTTTTTTATGGTCCTAGTTTGACCAAGACACAAAACCTTTGGATCCTATATGTGTAATACTGTTATGTTTTTTATCTTTGAAATGATGTAATAGTAATTTAAGAAATTGCAGGGACTCTATAGATTGGATCTCAGTATTAGAGAACTCCCTATGATCATACTAAAGAATGTGGTCTTGCAGCATTGGGAAAGCACATATGAGCATGGTATCCCAAAGAAGATAGGTTATATGATTAATACAGAAAATGTCCTAGGGATTATGACTGGCCAACCAGACGTGCTGAGGAACATAAGAAGATAGCTAAAAAATAGCCATGATAGAGGAAACATCATCATTATAAGGGAGACCTCTAAGGAGGTGGATTTGGAAGAAGATTAGGTTGAAATCTAGGATAATTAGTTGTGGGTGGTGGATTCCCCTATGAGATCCTTCCAATAACACCACCAGGTGGACCACTTCATGCTTATGTAGCTACCATTTGGGGCCTTGAAAATATGCAGGCTACAGAGTCTTGTGACTTTGTGGAAGATTAGATGATCATAGGTAAAATATCTGTTTATCATAACAATGCATCAATATTATTAGACATAGGTGTGATTCATTGATTAATATTTATACATTTCATGCAAGATCTAGAGCTCACAATTTAATCTTTAGCTAAGCAGATTCATGTTGAGGTTCCTAGAAGGAACAATTATTCATAATTTTTTATTTATCGATGGTGAGAGCTGTCAGTTGGTGGATATTGGTTCACGTGGGACCTTTTGGTCATCAAAATTGAACCCTATGACATCATATTGGTTATGGATTTCTTTTCTATAGTCTGAAACAATATTGAATGACACCACAAAGGATTCATAACCCTTTTCATGTATGGGATGTGATTCTCTAGTTTGGGTGAGAGATATATCTTAGTAGGACAAGTGGGTTCTATGAGGAAGAGGATGTATCCCAACACCCATCATTTATTGAGTTCAACCATTGGTGTAGACGGATCTTTAGGTTTCTAAATTCCTTCATTCATAGAAGATTATATACACATCTTTACATAGGATGTTCTGGGAGTACCCCCGAGGTAGGATATGGATTTTTCTATCGACATGCATCCTAGGACCACTATGATAACTTCTATGGAATATCAGATAGCCCCTACCATGCTCTAGGAGATATGGTTTTAGTTAGAGGAATAATGATAGAAGGGATTTATCGGGCCCAGTGTGACCCCCTTGGGAAGCTCCAATGATGTTCATGAAAAAGGTGGATGAGAGCTTGTGTCTATGTATATATTTTCGTCACCTAATCCATGAATTCATAAATGAAAATTACCCAATTCTATGTATTGATTAACACATTGACTAGTTTTATGTTGGAAAATGGTTCTCCAAGATCGATATATGGTCTTGATACCACCAATTGAGAGTTCTCAATTATGATATTCTAAAGCTAGAATTCCAATGTCACAAAAAACATAATGAGTTCCATGTGACTGCATTTGGTGGGACAAATGCACCCACTATGTTTATAGAGATAATGAATTGGATTTTCAGGACATACAAGGGCTAGTTTTTTAATTTTCTTCATTGATGACATAATCACATACTCTATGTCATAGGAGGAGATATAGAGAACTTGAATATGGTCCTAGATTTTCTTTGGGAGAACCTGCGTTATGGTAATCCCTAAATGTGAGTATTCTAGATTCATGTGGTCTAATTTTAGGGACATGCCATTTCTAAGAATGGATTATATGTGAACCCATTGAACATCGATGATTCCTTTCCATGGATCCACCCAAGTGAATTTTATAGTTGAAGAGTTTTGATGGGTTGGGGGTACTACTAGAGTATTGTCGAACACTCTTCTAGAATTAAAGCCCATTTGACTTCCCTGACATGGAAAGGGTATCCTTTAACCTAGAGAGAATAGTTCTAGATGTCCTTTGAGGAGAAGAGGCTATGTTTAATGAGTGACACTATTTTAAGACTACTAAAAGAGGGTGTGCAGTAAAAAGTGTATTATGATGCCTTAGGATATGAGAATGGATACATGTTGATGTAGTAAAAAGTCGTTATCTCATTTTGGTTTAGGATGTTGAGACCCCACAGTAAGAACAATGCACATCATAATTTGGAGTGGGAATTATTAATCAACAACCTCATTATGTGGAGGTACTATATTATGGGGGATCACTTTGTGGTTTACTCAGACCATTAGAGTCTTAGAAAAAACTTGTCACTGACACATTTGAACGTGAGATAGTGACACTAGTGGATGTTCACGTGGGACTGTGACTTGAATATAGTCTATACTCCAGGGAAGGGAAACATTATAACAGAATTCCTTAGTAGGAATTCCAAAGATCACTTCATATAGGAGGCTTTTGAGTAGTTGGTTTCATTGAATCTGAACCTATTGGAGCAGAAGGGTGGAAATGTTTCTCAGATTATGGAATTGAATCCTCTACTTCTTGCATGTGTGAGAGAGTCCTAGTTGGGAGACATCAACTACAAAGTCCTTTTTTACTAGATAAACAATGGTGATTAACCTTGTGGATATTCAGAAGAAGGGAACTAAATCATCCTTTTTCAAGGAATGATAGAGGTTCTAGTAACAATGTGGGATGAGGTGATGCGAGAGTTTCACAATTCTCCTTTTTTGTACATCCCGATGCATGGAAGAATTTTAAATACCTTCAGTGGGAGTCTTGGTGGCCTATGGTGACATGTATAATTGTTTAGTTAATCTCATGATGTGCCGCCTATTAGCGGATGAAGGTCAAGCACTATGTTTCTAAAGTTTGTTTTGTGTCCCCTTAAGACCCGATAAGGGACATGGGATGGAATATCCATAGACATTGTGACAAGGTTTCCACAAATAGTGAAGTGACATAAATCCATCTAGGTTATAGTTGACAGACTCCCAAAGTCGGCACACTTCCTTACTATCTGAGAGAAGCGTACGATGGAGAGTTTGGGTATGATGTACATACAAGAAATTATTCCCCTTTATGGGTTGCCTTCAACTATTATCTTTGGTCATGATAAATCATTCTCATAATGACTCTAAAAAGGCCTTCAGGAGGCATTCAGGACCCAATTGAGTATGAGTAAGTTTGTTAAACCCCACATAGATGGCTAGGTCGAGTGCACTATCTAGTTGTTGGAAGATATTCTAAGGGATTTCATGTTAGGGTTAATCTAGAGTTGATAGGATCACATTCCATTGGTATATTTTTCATACAACAATAGCTATAATTCTGTTGTCGACAATGAAACTTTGTAGGCAGTCTATAGGAGACTCTTCAGATCACCATTATACTAGAGAGATCAGTGGGGGATCTTTTGTGGGTTTAGTGATGGTATAGGTGATGATGGAGATGGTCTATGACATTTATGAGTAGATGAGGACTTCTCAGAGAAGGTAGACATCTTATGATGATTGTTGTTGTAGGCCCCTAGGGTTCAAGAAAGGAAACCATGTTTTCTTAAGAGTCTCCTAATCATGAGTGTTTTTTAGTATGTTTGGGGAGTAAATTTATCCATGATGTTCATCAGGATCTTCAAAATATTTCAAAGGGTTGGTGAGGTTTTTTACCACCTCACCCTACCCCAAAAGTTGTAGTATATGAGAAATGTCATCTAGGTGTCATTTCTATGAAGATACTGCATGACCCCATTCATGTTATTGAATGGGGTGAGTTTGGAATTCAGGTTGGAGATAACATTATGTATCACCCATTGAGGATTGATAATATAAGGTCCATGTCATTGGATCAACCCCTTGGTTTATGTTTTTTGGTAGAACATGAATGTTCATGAGAGCTCCTAGGAACATGAGATCTAGATACAGGTATAGTGTCTCAAGATTTTTGTTTAGATTTTCATTTCATAGATGAACATAATTAAGTACGTAATGACTTAGAGACATATTTATTTCCTTTTAATACATTTATATATTTTTATAAATAATTTTTAAGCCTTGCGTTTAGACGGCGTTTGATTCTAAGGCTTTGTGTTCCAATAATTAATTTTATAAAAAATTATATTAATATATCATATTATGTTGGTGTAGTTTCTTAAATAAAATGAGATAACTCTTAAACGTAATCTTGGATCAGAAATCTAAGATGGCAGTATAGTCTTTAAGGAGATTCACACCCTAGTCGCATCCAAAAATAGGTCGGGGCATGGCATTCAGATAAATCTTCCATTGGTGGTACGTTCAGTACATTAATTAATTTATTAAATTAATTAATTAATTAATCTAACATAAATGGATTCATCAATAAATAATATATTATAGAAATTTTTCTAGGTTTATCAGTATACATCTTGGATAATTAAGATAATATTATTTCTCCTTGCATTGGAGAATCATGATCTGAGGATGATGAGAATCCAGATTGAAGCAAATCTATATGTAGTGAATGAAAAGACCATATCAATAGTTGGTGAGTGAATTCTTGAATAGGGAATGATCCAATCCCATAGATAGAATTTTAAATTAATGTATTAGCCTATAATTCATTAATTTGACTATGCATGATCAATTATTCTCCTTTTGTGGTAGTAATTGAACCTTAGAAAGCACATATGTAACTGTATAATTTGATTATTATATTTCCTCACCCTGGATATCCAATTAAGTTTTTTATTGAAAAAAATTCTTAGAAAATAATTTTTAGAAACTTATTCTTATCACATTTTCCCAAAAATTCTTCATGTTAGTCATCATTTCACCGTGGGGTTGTGAGTTGACTTTTTTGGGCCGAACTGAGCTTGATCGAAACCCTGAATTTTTGATGGGTTCACATTCAATTATTGGATCTGCAATCAAGGATGTATTTTTTTGTAAAATATGATGATGGGTGTTCTTATAAAAGATTTTTGTTATTTGTGACCAACCGTCAGGAAAAGTGGTTTAACGGTGGAAGGAGGTTCATGTAGAATTCTAGAGATTCAAAGGAAAACCAATTACCTACCAACAGTTGGTTGGAATGGATTAACAGAGGCATGATCCCCAATTTTTAGGTTACTGGAGGTGGGATTAGTGGCTGAAGAGATAGATATGAAACACACAATCATAGATCTATCATTACTTGTAAAATTTGACTGCATACGATGTAATTATTAGAACATAGTGAGTGTAGGGCCTTCACTATGATGATAACGATTTTTGTGATATTTTAAGTATCACATTCCATGTGGGACCACTACACATAGTATAAGCCTTTTTTTTGTTACTCAACATGAACTCTGAGAGTAAATGGGAATTGGAATGACCAGGAAAATGATATTTACCAATGTACATAGACACATCTAGGGACATGGGTGGAACCCCATGTGGAAGGACACATTGTGTACCATAGTACTTGGACATGGGAATGATATACAAACATGTATTGGGAGCAGGGGTAGGACCCTAGATTTCTGAAGCATTCTATGTAGTCCACATACTAACCATATATGGTTACATGGGTAGTGAGCCATGTAAATGAAGGTAAATGACCAGGTGATGGAGCCAGACCACATCACATATGGGACACCATAAAAGTCTTGTATAATTTATTCCCTTTTGTGGAAACTAATACCTATCATACAACATTTTTCTTGACTAATATTCCAGTTTATGATTTTCTTATCTTGATTCTTTTAATAATATTACATGATGGTGGCCTCTATAGTATCTTTTATGATTCTATGAGATTTTTTACAGACGTGACACTAATTTAGGTGATGCTCAATAATATCCCTTATCACGTTGAATAATAAGAGTGGTACCCCCATCAGAATAGGGAGTTGTTCCTATATCTATTCATAAAGTAGTATGGCAAAAACCGTAGGTTGTGTATCATCCAAACATTGTGTGGAACACCCTTTGGATTTCTGGTGTGGGTACTCTACCAATTAAGTGGTACCCCCTATGGATTTAGGGTGTGGGTACTCATTGGATGAGTGGAACCCCCTATCATATTGGGCTGTAGTCCTCTTGAAAAATGATTAGGACCCCGCTATCACACAAGGGTGCATTTTCTCGACCTAAAGAGAGAATCCTTCTATAGATGTAGGGATTGGGTCTTCTACCTACCTAGTGGAACCCCCAAATCATATAGGGCATGGGTAATCATGAAACTTGAGTGGACCAACCCAATTTCACAAGTGCTTGGGTCCTCATCCTACAGAGTATAATCCCCACTGTCACACTGGGAAATTGATTCACTACCTTTTGAGTTGAACGCCACACTAGGATAGGGCATGGGTTCTTATGACACTAGAGTGGAACCCTCTATCATAAAAGGTCACAAGTACTCTACCTATATAGTTAAATCCCCCAAGATTAATTTTGGCACGGGTCCTCTATAGATTCTTACTGAATGGAACTCTCCTATTATACCATGTTTTGGGTACTCTACCAAGAGAATGTTTCCCCATGACTGTATGATATAATGGAAATGTGTGGATTTAGTTGGATATTTTCAACTATTCAAGAGTGAGAGATGTTGGGAATTTTTGATGTAATTAATGTGACGATGTATCTATTTTCCTAGTCGGGGCTCTAAGATTGATATCCCAATCAATTTCATTTGGGTTTCATGGGTTTGAGAATATATATATATATATATCTGTATCCTTATCATTGTATTTATTAATCTATTTCTTTAGTTTATTTTGTTTACTATCTATTCATATTATTCCTCTATATACTCTGTCATCAGCATTCAGCTCTTCTAATTATGTATGTCCACACTCACCCATGCATGGGATTTTCCCAAACGTGACGTGCCTTATTGATACGAATGAATGGTCGGTGGTGAATAAACAGGAGCTTAGATATACTTTGTGCATTGGAACTCAAATATTGTGTAGACCTTGATGATCATGAGTTGGGCTCTATTTAGACTTTTAATTTCAATTTTTTTAGTGCAGGGAAACATTCTTATAAGGTATGTATTTTACCCCTTTACTTTTTACTTTTCACTATCATACTCTTGTACAACCTAGAGGATTTCCATGCTTCGTTATCTTCTAGATTATTATTATTATTAATCCTCTTCAAATCTACATTAAGATGATATGGTGTGTGCATACCGGAATAATATAAAAATGTCTACCATTTAGGAATTGTCTTTCGATGATTGTCACAGCCCCCTATCCTATGGAGGTAGACTTAGATGAGTTGTATCACAAACCATGATTAGGGTTGGGTCATGATAGATTTTTATAAGAGTAGTCCATTACTTTAAATGGTGTTTGGTGTAGTACCCTTATGATTTCTTGGTAGGGATTTTGTGAAAATGTATCAAGGTATCCCTTGTTTGGATCTCAATCTAGGGAACCTGGTGATGGCCTGGGAGGCCAACATATCTATTTACCATGATCTTGATTGTATGTTTGTCAACTCATAATACCAATACATTAGTTAAAGGGATCAATGAAACATGCATCATATAGGAATGAGTCTTTGAATATGCTGATTGATTCATCTCACAATTGTATATATCTATATTCTCATGTGACTGTGGAATTTCTTGATGAAATTTTCAAGATACATACATGATGAAGACTAGAAATGTTACCGATTCTGGATCATGATGACAATAAAATGTGTAATGAGGACTTAGTTTGGGGTCCATCCTATGGGAACCCACCTCCATGAGTATAGGTAGTATAATTCCCACCTTTTGAATAGTAGATCATAATATTATGGAATTATAAGGATGTGAACTCTCATAGTGCACTTCGTGAGTTTTAGCACCGATGGCTGTTGAGGTTCTATAGTGAGCTAGATCCCCTAGAAATTGAGGATTGGAAAGATTTAGTGTTCCATATTGTAAAAAATATCACAACATTGAAATATCATGTTCATGAAATGGATTATAGATTTTTTATGGAGTAGTTGAGTGCTGGTAGAGTCTTTTTACCCTGACTACCGATGAGACAACACTCTCATGGACCAACTTTCATCAAATATTTCATGAGGAGTAAAACAACTCCTTTGTGTTCTTAGTTTGGATTCATTAGATTTTGGATCTTTATTAGGGAGAGATGAATGTGGATGAGTGGTTGTGTGGTTAAAAGAACTAATGTAGTACTCCCTTGATATGATACAGATGGATACTTTTGAGCATGGAAATTTGATAAGGATCTACAAGGAGATATCTATTCCAATGTAGTATCAGTGTGCATTCCCACATATTCCAAGGTGTTGGAGTGGAGAATTGTGATTGGGAGATTATTGTGAGAGGTATTCCAAGAATGTGGGGATGAAAATAGGCATTACAGGGTGAATTGATGTGCAATAGCTTGCAGGCTCTAGTCAATAGGATCTTGGTGATGGAGACCATACCATGATTAGACATAGGATCATAGCCATGCAGAATTGGGAGAACACAAAGGAAAATGAAATATATAAGAGTGGTGGTTCTATTTTAAAAGGGATGAGATCATATAGTGCTTGATTAACAGACTAAACATGTTGAGAAGCGTAGTTAGATAGTTGATGACCTTCCACAGAAGAGGTAACATTGTGATTAAGGATCACAACAAATAGGGAAGGGAGGCCCCTAGGGAGGCTAAGCTAGAAGAAGAGAAGGTGGTTCCATATGATTGGGAGTTTTGGGTGGCGGAAGACACTGTGAGATCCTTTCACCACACCCACAAGTTGAGCCACTTTAGGCTTGGGGATTTGGCAGTTAGGGTCAAAGATGTTGATGGATATGGAGGCTTATAACCACAAGGAACACAAAATGAACATAGGTGTGGTCTATGTTTATTCAATTATTTTATTAGTATTAGTATACATATGTATGAGTCATTAATTATTCTTTATACTCATATTCTGAGAGCTAGATATATTATATGATTCATTAGGAAAGAATAATCATATTTATATCCTTAATACGAATGATTATTCTATATCATTTTTCTACCAGAAAAGTGCGATATCTCTGGGTGGAGAGTGTTTCACAAGGGACCTTTTGTTTGTCTTGATAGAACCCAATGATGTTATCTTGGGTTAGGATTCACTGACAATTGACTGTGACCATATTTTATGTCACTATAGCTGAGTCATATTCCTTCACAAAACTTGGATAATATTGTCATTTTTGGGTGAGAGAGATCTCATAGTGGGATTAGTGGTTCTTCGAACAAGAGTTTGTAGTACATAACCCATCAATTGGTGAACGTATCCCTCAGTGTTGCCGGATCATTAGGAATCTATATTCCATCATATAGGGAAGATTATATGGATATATTTCCTAAGTATATTTCAATACTACCTGCAGGGATGGAAGTAGATTTTTTATCAACATCATCCTGAGACCACTATGATATCCTCTATGGAATATCAGATGGTCCCTACCAAGCTCTTGGATCCACTGTTGCAGTTGGAGGGCCATCACGGGAAGAGATTTATCAGGCCCAGTGTGTCCCTCTTTGCACCTCCAGTGTCTTTCATCAAAAAGTTGGATGGGATCATATAGATTAACATTTATTATCATCATCATAAATAGGCCATGATAAAGAACAAGTATCCCTTGTCAAGGTTTGATGACCTCATTGAGTATTTTCAAGGCACAAGATGGTTATAGATGAATGATATTCGGTATGAATACCACTAGTTGAGGGTTTGTGAGAATTATTTTCCAATTATTGTATTCCGACATCTCTAAAAACACTATTATTTCATGGTTATACCCTTTTTTTAACTAATTCCACCACTCTGTTTATGAATTTGATGAACTATATTTTCAAGCCATACTTGAACCTAATTATGATTTTATTCCTCAAAGAAATAAATATTTCAACAACCTAATCTTCCTTGTAATGCTTTTTTTATCTAATTCAATGGCTTGCACTGTACACAACCCCATGTTCATGAACATAATGACCTATCATACTATCCATTTAAAAAATAGTTATGAATAGTACTAACCACAATTTGAAATTTTATAAATTTTATTTTTCAAAATTGACTTTATTTTTTGATTTGGAATATTAAAATAACTTACGGTGAAAATATGGTAATTTTTTTGACAAGTTTCAATTTTTATTGAATTGTGAAAAAGATTGCATTTTAATTCAAAACTGCATTTTTGACTAATTTATTTATATAGATAGATTAGTTTTTCAATTGGTTTTAAAGTTTTATTGGATTATCATTTTATCATTTTATCCAATTTTTTCATTTAGAAGTAATTTCACATTGAAATATGACATAAACATATGTCAATATTTTGATAGATTTTTTACTTCTTAAAAATATTCATTCACGTTTTGACAAAGAGAATTAATTTTAAATTAATTTCTGCCAATTTAGTGTTTTGTGTTTGGAAAAATGGATTCTAAATTAGGAATCAGAATATACAAATTTTGTAAATATATATATTTTATTTTTGATCATTATAAATAGTAACTTTAGTAATTATTTTTATTTACCATGGTTAAAGGGTAAATTAGGTAAATAAATGTAAAAAATTATTATTATATTAATATAAACCTACACCAACACATGTCCTAATAATATTTTATGATATATGGCCAACCATTTTCATCCTCAGGTCGATTTTAGGACCCCATTGAGCCACTTGGTTGTGAAGATGACATGTTATAATAAATAATTGACAGTAAAGGGAAATATAATATAAAAAAGTTTCTTATTAATAAAATAATATTAATTCAAGTTATATAAGTGATATTTTAAACTATAAATAGTAATTATAAAGCTAAACATGTTTCCTATATCATTGTATTATATTCGTAATTTTTAGACATTAAATAATTAAATTTATTTATGACACAATAATGATGTAGTATTTTCTTTATTATTGAATGCATCAAATAAATGTTATTATAAATATTAAAATAAATTTAATTTGAAGGTTTTTATTCCATAAAAAACTTTATTGATGATTTTGACATGTTATATTTTATTTAATTCATTTTTTTCTAAGGAATAAAGTTGTTATCACTTTAAAAAAATTTCAATTACTAAACAGTGTCAAAATTGACATAAATGAGTTAAAAAATGCAATTTTATTAAATGATATAAAAATTATAAAAATATAACAATCATCCAAATAACATAGATAATGTTACAAATTTCATTAATGATCCACTTGATTTTATCTTTGAATTTTATTGTAACTAAATTAACCATATGGTGTAAATCTTCAAGAAGACACGGTAAGAGTAAAATTATTTAACTATGGGTTAATGCTAAACGATAATGTTAATTTAATGAACTAAACATGTCTAAAAAAAGTTGTATTATAGTAAATAGACCCATAAATATTTTATCCCTTAAATTAAACACTTTTCAGCTATTATAAACCCAAAATAAATATATAATAAATTCATATTTCAGGATTTTTGTAAAATGCCCCTCACCACTCTAATAAAATTGAACTTCTCATTATCTTTAATTCAGACATCCAACACACATTGACTCGGATAAAACCTAACCATTTCCTCTCAAAACCTCCCTCATTTAATTATAGAGACAACACTATCAGCATAAATTTAACTGATGGAGTCATTTTTTACAAATCAATAAGAGATACCCGAAAAAGTGGTAATTGTTTTATCAATATCTTTCAAAGTTATTTCTTTTTCTAATTATATTTCCTAAGTTGTTACCATACAAAAATAATAATAATCAGTATCTAATATATGATGATATGTTTTTATGATTATGGGAAAACGATATTCTTCCTTTTACCCATCCTATAAAAAAACTATATCATAATGTGTGTGTACGTACGGCTTACCGTCTCCACGCCATGATGTAAAATGTTTTTCATTGATAAAATATTTACATGGTTCCAATTATTAATATAAATGACTTAAATAATAAATATAAAATGATATTTTTTCCTTAAAATTCATATATTATCCAATTCTATATCATTTCACCATTAAGGAAATGATATTGTACCCCATGTGTACGTACGTTTTACTATCTCCAAGGCGTGATGAGATTCATCTTCCACGGTTACCATCCATGATGATTATAAAAAATATATATTATGAATAATTATGAAATATACAACATATTAATTCTATAGTAATAATATTTATATATATTATCAATATATATTTCATTCACTTACTTCCATTCAGTACTACAAGAAAATAGAAATAATGTTCATGCGTACGTACGGCCTACCATCTTCATGAAGGGTATATTCAATTTCATATATATATATATTATGATTATATATGATATATAACTCATATTATATATTCCGTAAGTAATTAAATGATTATCTATGTAATATGATCAAGAATAATAACTCAAAACGTGTGTGATAAACTAATCGATTATTACCCAAAATGATTCATTAACATGAAAATGTTAATAAATGGGTAATATAATGTCATAAAAGAATAATTTTTTATATCATTAATATTATTATGATTCTAATATATGTTAATATTTTGTTTTAAAAAAATATAGTAGTTTCGAACACATATAGAGAGTATCAGACATAAGGTAAGGGATTTAAATCTCAATTTCATTTCATTAAGGAATATTGTAATGTTATGATCCTAGTTCCTTTTATACGGTGTATATTCTACCTTATGACTTGTTATCATGAATCTCATTATTTTCATGATATTATATTATTTCCTTTGTATGAATTATTGATAGATATCTACTCATTCAATATGGTTATTTGAAAAGGAATGTTATTTATTTTGGTTAATCAATATGAGAAATTCTTCAGACATACAATGATGGGTGGATTCAGACTATATATAGCACCTCGATGTATCGATAGGTTCTCATGCGAGAAATTACAAGGATAAATGGATTTCTTCCCTTAGTTTTAAACTGTGTTGTGAAAGTTCATGACGATAACAGTTTTTCATGTGCTTGAGACATTACATACTTAAATAAATTATTTCCATCACTTATTTCAGTTATTATCAATACATGTGATTGTGTGTCAACATATCTATAAAAGTATTTCATTCATAGTTTATTTATTTATGGCATATGTTTTAGTTTCTTACATTCCATATTATTTGTGATTTTTATATTTTGTAAATGGAAACTGTTATCAGATATTTACCTTTCCATATAGTTTATTATTTATTTCATTGTACATAACCTTACAGAGAAATTGAGCTCACCCTTATTAAGTTTCCCTCCATTGGTTATGATGATGAGAACATTGAATAATATTTCAAAGACGTAGTTAATTTTAGTTTTTAGTTAGCTTGTTATATTTTTTCCCAAATTATTATGGGTATCATGTATCTAATTTTTATTTCTAAGATTGGTAAACTGTGAGGTCCATTAAGATTTGATACCTAGTAATATTGGCAATGAAAAGTAGTAACACACTGACATTATGTTATATGGGTTCAGGGAGTTATAGTTAGTATTAGAGGAAATTTAGCAACAATATAGGAAACAATATTTTGAAAACATATATTATGGAACATAACCTATGTTAGCCTTTGGGTATACACATATTATAATTCACACAAGGTAACAGAATTTTATGATTTATTATGCATAAATTTTTAATTTAACCTGACTATTTTACCATATTTGAAATTGATAATTTTATGAGCTAATTTCATATGTGTCATTATATATATACGAAACCTACATGGATAAATCGTATCAATACTCAGGGAAATTTTTGGGTTTTCCCAATAGAGGAAACCAATATAGCTAGTATTAGAACGAATCAAATTAAGGCGATTATAGGGAAACATAATTAGGTTATGAAAAATAATCTATATTGAAAGGAACAACCCATTTTGCAAAGGGAATCTTGTATGATGTATTGCTTTATGTGAAAAAAATCCCCCAAAATTTAGTGGAATTACTAATCCAATTGTAGAAGACCAGTGGATTAAGTCTATGGAAATGATATTTTGGGCCTTGGGATGTAAAGAAATAGAAAAGGTTAGTTTTGAGTTTATTTTCTGGAAGTGATGACAATCAATGGTGGACATTGATCCAAAATATTTGGTAGGAAGAACAAATAGATCTTATGGAATGGAGAACTTTTAAAGAGACATCATTTGACAAATACTTTCCTCGTGATCACAAAATGATATAAAGAATAAGTTTCTAGGATTAAATAAAGAGGAAGATGATAGTGTCATAGATTATAAAGCCACCCTTACAAGGTTATCCAGGTTTTCTAGGGACTATATTTTCAACACATAGTGAAGGATCAATCGATCAATTTATGGTATTAAGCAAAATATATGAAGGGCATTGGTTTCTCATAATTTTTCATCATATGATGAAACAGTTTTATGTCCCATCATGATTGAGAATTAATTTTCTAGGACCAATATATTCAATGGAAAAAAAGACAAGAATATTCCACTAGAGAATAATGGAAAAGGGAATGTATAAAAGAAGAAGAATAAGTTTGAACATTTTTCATCTTGTGAAATATGTGGAAAAATAACCCAAGTATGTTTTTTAAGGGATTGGGAGTTTGTAATTTGTGTGGATATTAGAGACACCAAGATCATGAATGAAAAGGGAATAAAAAATTAGATGATGTCTAGTACTAAAATTGTAAAGAGATAGCACATTATGAAAATGAATTCAACTATCATCAAGGAAATATACCATAGAAGAGCCTGAGGAGAGAAGGTTATGATTTCTCAATCACAACTGATGAGGTTTAAGTTCCTAATGTTGCAGTGGCATGTACATTAATTACTTCCTAAAACATAGCTAAAGATTTATTTGATTATAGATAATCATATTCCTTTATATCTTCCCAGTTTTCTTTAAAAATATGTTATTTCAAATTCTCCATGATAAGGGAAATGTCATTCAGAACTCATAGTAGGAACCTTATCACAACAATGATGTTTTGAGAAGTTCCTATTATGGAATATAAACATGCACTAATTACTAATTTTATTGTCATATGTATGGTTTATTTCGATATAATCCTCAATATGGATTGGATTTCAAAATATGACATGAAAACATATTACAAGAAGAAGGAATTAGCGATTTTTGAGGAAGATGTAAAATCCATTATCATTAGATTAGAAACATCATTTCCTAATTTTTATCAAAAGCATCCCCCAATACTTTACTGAATGAAACTATTGAGTAATTTAAAAAAAATATCTAGATATGAAGGAGGTAATCATAAAATTGAGGACATAGTTCTTGTAAAGGGATACATTGATGTTTTTCCTGATTATTTACCTAGACAACCCCACAATGTGAAGTTTATTTTTGTGTTAATTTATTCCCTGATGCAAGGACAACATAAAAAACACCCTATAGAATGACCATTGTGAAATTTTTAAAGCTAAAAAACAACTTGAAGAGTTTGGTAAAAAGTGAGTTATCCACCCTAGTGTTTCTCCATGGGGAGAACCTAGTCACTTTTTCAAATATAAAGATGGATCCATGAGTCTGTGTATTGATTATTGGGAAATTAATGTGATTAAAATAAAGAATATGTATCCTCTACCAAGTATCGATTATTTATTAGATCAAATTAAATAAACTCAATTTTCATTGATGATTTATGTTCGTTCATGATATCATCAATTACAAGTTAAGAAGGAATAAATTCTGAAGTTGGATTTTCGAAAGAGGAATGATCAATATGAGTTTACATTAATGGCTTTTGGATTGACTAATGCACCCTCAGTTTTTATAGATCTCATGAATAATGTATTCAAGGAATATCTTGATGATTTTTTTTTGTATTCACTGACGATATTATTATATATTATAAAATATTTTAAGATCATGAATATCACTTGTGAATCATTCTTATGTCTCCCAAGAGAGAAGAATTATATGGTAAAATACGAAAGTGTGAATTCTGGCTTGAGGAAATTTCATTCCCTGTCCATATAGTCTCTAAGGATTGAATATCTGTTGATTCATTAAAGACAAAGGCAATTTCTGAATTTCCATCACCGAAAAGTATAATTTTGGTATGCATATTTATTTGTTTAACAGGTTACTATTGGCATTTATTCCAGAATTTCACTCGATTGGATAACCCAGTAACCATGCTCACACGTAAACGAGTAAAATTTGTTTGGACTAAATAGTTTGAAGAATGTTTTGATGAATTGAATAGAATATTAGTCAATTCTCCTATATTGAAATTATGATATATGAATGTTGGTTTTATTATTTATAGTGATATATTGAGGAAAGGACATGGTTGTATCTATATAAATAATGATAGGGTTATTTCATATTAATCAAGGCAATTAAAAAACCATGAAAAAAACAATCCAACTCATGATCTTGAGTTAGATGTAGTAATCCTTTATCGAAAGATATAGAAACACTATATCTATGGTAAAAATGTGACATATATACTAATAATAAGATATTAAAATATATTTATCATAGAAGGAACTCAACATGAGAAAAAGGAGATGGCTCTAGATACTCAAGGATTATGATTTCAGCATACACTACCACCAAAGAAAAGAAAATAAGGCGACAGATGCCTTGTGTAGAATGGACCATAGAGTTCTGAACAAGATGATATTTAAAAGGGATCCAATGTTCATGAATCTAGTAATGATGGATATGAAAATTATCATAGAGGGTGAAACATCACAACATTTTCAATTGGTTCCTAATCCATATTTACTGGGAAGGATAAAAAGTTATCAGACTAATGATGAGGTGTTTCAAACGAAAAATAATTATATGAATGATAGGAGATTGATTGATTATGTATTTGAAGATAGAATTTTTAATTAAGGGATGTGGGATTGTGTTCCCGCTATACTAGATCGAAAAAGGGAATTACTGGATGATGCTCATAGCTCCAATTTCACTATACACCCCAGTAGCACAAACATGTATAGATATTTGAATGAACATTTTTGGTGGGACAAAATGAAGAGGGAGATTTCTGATTTTGTGTCAAAATGTTTGGTTTGTCAATTGGTGATGTTTGGAAAACAAAATCCTAGAGGAGTCACGAAACCTCTTCCTATTGCGTTGATATTAGGATGGACTTTTTCATGGGGCTACTAATGACTCCCAGAAGGAATGATGAGATATGGGTTATTGTTGATCGTCTTACCATGTAAAAACCTTTTCATGATATAAGAGAAGATTTACCACATGAACGTTTATCAAGACTATATATAAACAAAGTTGTGAAACTCTATGGTGTACCCCTATATATTGTTTTAGATCGCGATACTTGATTTACATCAAGAATCTAGAAAAGTATTTAGAAGGACCAAGATACTATACTTCATTTGAGCACTTCATACCACCCTCAAACTAATGGATAATCAGAATAGACTATTCAAAATATAGATGACATGTTGAGTTCCTTATAACATGAATTTCAAGGTATCTAGGATCAATATTAACCTTTATTATAATTTTACTAAAACAATAGCTTCCATTCAAGTATTCAGATGTCACTATATGAAGCATTATATTAAAATATATGTCGTACAACAACTTTTTGGGATGATGTTGGTGAAAGAAAAAATATATGTCTAGAACCAATTGAAAAATAAATTGAGAAGGTGAAGATTTTCCAAACCCATATCAAAACATCTCAAAGTAGGAAAAAGAGATATATTGGTAACCAAAGGAAGAAATTGGAATATCTAGTGGGAGATCATGTTTTCTGGAACGTATCAACATTGAAGGGTGTCCTACAATTTGGTAAAAAGGGTAAATTAACTCCTTGGAATATAGGACCTTTTGAAATTCTAGAACGAATAGGAGTTTTAGCCTACCATTTGGAAATGTCACCAAGTCTCTCAAATGTTCATCATGTGTTCCACATATCATTGTTAAGGAAATATATTCAATACCCAATACATGTACTCACCTATGAATAAATAGATCTAGAAACTATTATGCCTTATTTTGAAGAGCCTATCACGATTTTTGATACTATAGAACAAGTGTTGACAAATTGGAAAACTTTTCTGGTAAAATGTCATTGGAGAAAAAATAAAATAGAATAGGTGAGGTGGGAACTTAAAGATCATATGATGAAGAACCACCCAAATATTTTTATGTTGTGATGTTCGAGAAATTTCTTGGAAGAAGTTATTTGAGGTAGTGAATAATGTAGACCCGAAGCTTCTATGGTACACTTATTTTTAACTAATTTCATGGCTTGCGTTGTACGCAACCACTACAACAAAAGCAGCCCTTAGCGGCGGTTTTTTCCCATTTAGCGGCGGTTTAAACCACCGCTAAACTTGGCGTCGACAATCTTTTAGCAGCGGTTTTTTCTATTTCACGGCGGTTTAAAAAATGTGTCGTAGATGCCTCATTTCCCGGCGGTTTCTCTCCATTTAGCGGTGGTTTTATGGGTATGCCACACCTTTTTATTCGTGGCGGTTTTAACCGCCGCAAAATTATGCTGTTTGATGCGCCTATTTTGCAGCAGTAAACACCGCCGCTAAATATAAACGTAATATATCTAGCGGTGGTTTTAAACGCCGCTAAATTGTGCCTAGCAAGGCATTTAGCGGCAGTTAAAACCGCCGCTAAATGCTACCAAGTATGGAATTAGCGGCGGTTTTAACCGCCGCTAAATTCTGAATTGGAAAAAAAAAATTGGTTCTACTACACCACTGCCCTGAAAAATAAATCAAACCAGAATATAGATAAATGATCACATCGTCACCCCTTTAAGCATCCAACCGATGGTTCTCCCCACCATAGGTTTTAACATTAACAGAAAATTATGAACCATAGTATTCTCCACCATTATAATTTCCTATAAAGAATATCCAAAGATTTCCAATGACAATATTGGAATATTTCCTCTAATTCGGAAATCCTAAATACTTATGAGGCCATAATAGGGACCTTACTATAAAGAAACAGTCAAATGCCAATCAGCCTAACTGAAACTAGTCATGAAATATTTCTCAGAAGACATTTTCGACCCTTTCATGACACCCACATTATCCTAGTGACATGATTTAAATGGATACTTTCACCTATATACATCTAAGAAGAAGTATAATAATTCAATCCACTTTCAGCTAACCATTCCCAAGATACTCAGCTTAGATGACTCACATATCACAACCTGAACCACAATTCCTTCCTCTATGAAATCCCGTGTTTACCACAAGCACATTCACAAAAGACCATACCTGACTTTCAATGAAATTTCTTTGTCATTCCATCACCTAACCATTTAATACATTGTTCCCCAGCATGAACAAGGGTGGAACATAGATCCATCCCACTATAATCATTACCCTTTAAACATCACCTTTGAGTCTGACGATAAGTTTGGGATAAAATAAGATCAACAACTATGTGCCATAAATGTTACATATACAAACCAACCGTTATCATACTTGTTCAACACATCAACAATACTACTACTCACCATCTGATGCTGCATCGTCACCCTCTCCACCTTCATCTCCGCCACCTGCTGCCACCTGTAAGAACATTATATTGAAAATTAAATATTGTTTCATATTTATAATAAAAATTAAAACCAATAAAAGTTTGCAAACTAAATGATTTTGATTTTTTTGTGATTTACCTGCTCACCACTACCCGATGCACTACCACCGGGGGCATATCTGCTCATATACTGACGTATTTCAAGCAACTCTTTCTACAAACCAGATATCGGATCCCCCTGCTGGTGAACTGTGTTTCGTAGAGAAGACATCTCCCTCTGAGCATCTTCAGGTATGAAATGACTATAAGCAGGAGTAGATGTAGCCGAAATCCCTGGTGGCATGAGAAAGACCTCAGATGGTACAGGTCCCAAACCCATCCCGCGCACTCTACCAGGATGCTCCTTCCCAAGGACTTTACCAACCGGGTCATCCTGGGAGACTGAGTAGGATTGCCCAGGATTGGCATCCCATATTTCTATAATTTTTACCTATAAATCAAATATCAATATATATTAACATAGTAAAAACTGATAATAAGTTATTATAATAAATAATTGACTTCATACCCCAACTTCTCTGGCAGGTTCATTAACAAAACATCCATCTGTTTTTTTATGAACATCCAGCCACAGTTCTGTTCGGGATGCGTCATGCCCTAAACTCTGTGACTGCATTAAACAAAAATAAATCAACAATTAAATATGTTAAATAGATAATATTATCTTATAAATATTTAAACTAATTAAAAGATTACCAATGACATTCGGCTTCTTGAAAAGCTTTTTGAACCCGTAGTGTGCGGGATGACATGCTTTGCCCAGTTTGAAGCATTCTGTCTTGAGAGATCCTGAAATAAATAAAATTCAATTTAACAGTATTGTATTCAATGTCTATCTCCTCTTCATGTACATGTATAAATGTAAAATGAGGATAATATAATAATATATATTTCAATACCATCCGCTTCTCACCACGATGTCTATGGACAAAAACCTTCCACTGTTCTTTCGGTACCCCACTGGGTAGCTTCTCATACATCTGCTGCAAGGTCAACGAAGTATCGTTGACATCACACCACAACCTCCATTTGAAATCTTTCCATTTTTTTCCAAGATTTTTCAATGTCCACTTCCGTGCTATCACATCAGCAACGGTAAACTGGAAGAACATCTGTATACAGAAATTCATTTTGAATATATTAGTAACATGACATTCAATTAAACCATAAAGTAATAAAATTACCTTTATCTGAGAATCATAGACTTCATTTTTCCGGTTTGGAGGCATATGCCTCCAATCATCATATGAAATAGGCAGGGAAATGGGCTCCGCTGCCAGTTGACCTATAATCTGACCAAGTAAACCTGCGGCGTCATCCGTCAGGACCCCATAAGAATCAAATGGCACCACTATCTTCTCTCCATGCTTGTTCCAAACATCAGAACTTTTTATGTGTTTTTCCACGGTTGCAATGTTTTCATCTGCAATGAGCAAACAATTACTATAAACAAAATGCAATAAATTTATTTAATTAAAATTTGTGCCTATGACTGTGACCCTCCAGAATGTCTGTGATGAACTGGAATGGGCGTGTCGCTGCCCCACTACTGTGGCTCCTGTAGGGGGAGGCGATGACTCATCCTCTAAAGAGGCATCCACTGATGGTGTCAGAGATGGTACAGGGGGAGATGATGCAGGGATGTAGGCAGCTGCTACCTCAGATGTCGTGGGGACAGACGTATCGTCATCTGTCGCAGAAGTAGAAGGAATGGTGTACCGCTTCTTCCTTGGCATTCCTATCATTTAATCAAATAAAATTAAGTTCAGAATATATATTTCAAAAAATTTATGCAGAAAAAAAATTAAAAATAATAATAGATGCCCAGTACAAACAAACAAAATATATATAACAATGATAATGAATGACTATAGAAATGAAACAAGTGGTTGCTGAATGAATAAATAATTGTACATACAATAATTTTCCCCTTCAATCATGTCGGTTTCCTTCTCCATTGCTTCATCCACTTCATTCATCCTTGCTAGACTAATATTTTCAATATCATGATGGATAAATAATTCTGCTTCCTATTGTTGATGAAATTCAATTGTAGAGGTCAAATCTTCCACTTCAGCACCCATATCATACAAATCTCTTTGTATTATGTGAGTAACTACACTCCAACCTTCATCCACAACATCATTCACATTATATACCATTTTTTCCTGCGATGCTAAGATATATGGATCATGCAGTTCACGATCACCAACATCCATCAAGTGAGAAATGTTTACACAAGTAAATTGCAAGGAATCTCTTTTAACACCTCTGATAATATCGACCCATTTGCATTTGAATAAAACCACAGAAAAATGCCCGTGGTAGTTTAATTCAATAATATCATGCAGCTTTCCATAGTATTCCACTTCAGCAAATGTAAATATACCACTATTCTGTGTTTTCAAACCCACTTCTCGATCGACTGTATGGAATCTAAAACCATTCACATTATAAGAACTAAACTTTCTAACTTGTTTTATAGGACCTCTAGAAAGAAACTTCAAATCTTCTGACAAGTCTGCTCGAGTATCAGTATTCATGATCTGAAAAAAAATATTAATATAATTGCAAATTGTATTTGTCAAACTAATATTCGTATTTATTGCAATATTTATAAACATACACGTCGTGCAAACCATTCTACCAGCTCTTTATTCACAGCTTTCATTATATCTTTTTCATTTCGTGTTCGGCCTCTCATTCGTCTCTTTATTTGTATCCTCAACTCTTCAATAAATGGATCTGCAATTTCACTATTCAGCAGCACATATCTACGTGCCTGTAATAATTCCAATTCTGTTAGTGTTGTGTATGAGGTCCTCCCAACTGATCGGCCAATAGCAGGAAATATTTTTGATTTCTGATGCATTTGAGAATGAGTTGATGTGTCGTCAACACGTCCAACTCGATTAAATCTTGTCTCAATATCATCCAAATATCTGGAACAAAAGGTGAGACACTCCTCGGCCAAATAGACTTCAGCAATAGAGCCTTCTGGTTGAGCTTTATTTCTCACGTATGCTTTCAAATGCCCAAGATATCTGTGAAAAAAAAATAATATTATGCATTTATTTAAATGCCAAAAATTGTTTACTTAACTGGAAACATATAAATAAAATACCTCTCAATTGGATACATCCATCGATAATGAACGGGGCCTCATAATTTAGCTTCGTCAACCAAATGCACAGTTAAATGCATCATGATAGTAAAAAACGATGGAGGAAAGATAATCTCCATTGCACAAAGGGTCAATACAAACCTCTCTTGTAGGTTGTCAAGCTGAAATGGATGTAGAGCTTTCTCACATAATTTCCTGAAAAATGTGCAAAATTGGAGTACAACAGCAGTAACTTTTTCAGGTAATAATGTACGCAATGCCAATGGTAGTAACTGTTGTAACAAAATATGTGAATCATGACTTTTCAATCCATATAACTTACGATTCTTCAAGTCAAAACACCTCGAGATGTTACTCGAATACCCATCAGATACCTTAACATTCTTTAAAATTTGAAGTAACGTATCTTTATCCCTATTTTTCATTTAAAAAATGGCCAGATCATACTTTTCATTCTCATCTAGCCAGAGATCACGTTTTATGTTCATTACTTGTAAGTCTTTGCGAGCATTGAGATGATCCTTTGACTTTCCATGCTCATTAAGTAATGTGAAAATCAAATTATCACATACATTCTTCTCAATATGCATCACATCAAGATTGTGGCGCAAAGAATTAAATTCCCAATACGGAAGTTTGAAGAATATACTTTTTTTCTTCCATTGTTGCGTTCTAATTTCACTTGACGATGCACTTCGCACTCGTTTTCCGCTATCATTCAATTTCTGAACCTTCCCAAATTCTGTTTTAACATTTTCAAGCTGTGTCAATATTTCAGAACCGGTTAACAACTTTGGAGGTGGTCTACGATCAATGGAACCATTAAATTTTGATTTGTTCAGCCGAAATCTATGAGATGCATCAAGAAATCTTTGATGGCACAAGAAGAACCATTTTCTACTGTGAGGTAGCCGTTTGGGCTCGAAATCAAAGTTACAAACGGGACAAGACAAACCCGTATAAGTGTTCCAACTAGATAAATTCCCAAGCCCAGGGAAGTCACTAATGGTCCACATTAAAGCAGCATGCATTTTGAACATTTTTTTAGAAGAAACATCAAATGTCTCAACAACGTTGCTCCATAACTCCTGCAATTCTTCAATCAAAGGCTGCTGGTATACATCAATATCATTTCCAGGCATTTGTTTTCCAGGAATAATCATCGAAATGATAAAAGATGTTTTTTGCATACACATCCACGGAGGCAGATTATAAGGGATCAAAACAACTGGCCAAATGCTATAACTCGTACTCAAAGTCCCAAATGGATTGAATCCATCGGCAGCCAATCCCAATTGAACATTCCTAGGATCATCTGAGAAATCTGGATGTAATGAATCAAATGTCTTCCACAATTGGGAATCTCATGGATGTCTCATTAACCCATCATTGTTATTATCTACAGCATGCCACTTCATGTGTTCGGCGGTTTTTGATGACATGAATAATCTTTGCAATTGAGGCTTCAAAGGAAAGTAACGCAAAACTTTTGCAGGTGTGTTCATTTTCTTCTTCTCCATGAAATTATGTTCAGCCATACTTCCAACATTACCCTTTGACTGCCATCTAGAAGAAGAACATTTCTTACAATTCTATCTACTTGAATCCTCTCCCCAGTAAAGCATACAATCATTGGGACACGCATGTATTTTTGTATAATTCAGACCAATCTTGTTTACAACTTTTTTCATCTCATAAAACAATTCTGGGATTTTTGCTTCAGGAAATGCATCACGAATCAATTCCAATAACATAGACATTGCCTTATTTGTAATTCCACAAAGACATTTGATATGGTACAACTTCAGCAGAAATGAATGCTTTGAATATTTCAAACACCCACTATACAACTCGTGATTTCCATCATCAACTAAATCATGAAACACATTTTTCACACTGAATTTTTCCCTTACATTTGGCTCCACAGAATCAAGAGGAGGATCCAATGATATGTTACAATCTTGATCTGCTTGTGTTACAGTCTCAAAAACATCACTTGTCACGTTGCAATTTGTAGCATCATCTTCTGGTTGTTCTGATATGTTTTGATGCTCATAGTGGTGTCTTGTAGTGCCGAATGCATCATTTATGAGGTTTTGCATTTCATTTTCCATTGGCGACAAACTTGGGACCTCATTCTGTGGATTAACATTAGTCCTCAATCTTTCTGTATTGTTTGATTCTCCATGCCAAATCCAACACAAATTTTGATCAGGGAATTGCTTCAGTATTAAATGTTCATAAACTTCATCCCTCTTCAACCATGTTCTAAATTTACATTTAGGACATGGACATCTTATTCTCCCTTCAACGGATCGATTAGAAATTGAAAAATCTAAAAACTCATTTAAACCCTTAACATATTGAGGTGTGTTCCTCGGTAATGTGATCCAACTTTTATCCATGTATATCACAATGTGCCTACACAAAAATATACGATAGTGTAAGATTACAGAAACATAATATAATAAAGATGAACCATTGATCATAAAGTATGCATAATATAATAAAGATGATTCATTGATCAAATTTACCACTTCAGACCAACAGAACAAGTCTGGTCCATAGGAGACAGCGTCAACACCTCATTGAGGAGCAATAAGAATATCGGGCTACACACTTATCATAACACTATCGATCACACATTTATGTTGCCTCAAACAACACCCCATTGATGTGTGATCGAAACTGATCATAATGCATTTTAAAATTGAGACATTATGTGATTGTTTAGGCTTGACCTTAGATGTCCTCCAAGAGGAATGATGTTTCTCAATGGTTTCATACACAACCAACTATAAAGAGGGCCACTATGTTCACTTTATTCATCGAAGTGTCACCTCTCAAGGTTTGAGTATTACAAGTCAGACATTTATAATCATGTCTTCAACCATCGACATATAAAGAACCAGTTTTTTATTCAAGGGTTGTCTTAGAGGAGGAGGCGGATGAGGCTGGTGGAGGAGGAGGAGCAGGAGCAGAGGAGGAGGAGGCGGCGGCCGCAGCGGAGGAGGAGGAGGCAGCGGAGGCAGCGGAGGAGGAGGCAGAGGCCATGGTGGAGGAGGAGGAGGCCGCGGTGGAGGAGGAGGCACCGGCGGCAGCGCAGAGGCAGGGCGGAGGCAGTGTGGAGGTGGCGGAGGCAGCGGAGGCAGCAGAGGAGGAGGAGGATGAGGCCGGTGGAGGAGGAGGAGGAGGAGCAGGAGCAGAGGAGGAGGTGGCGGCCGCGGCGGAGGAGGAGGAGGCGGCGGCCTCAGAGGCACCGGCGTGACCGCGGCGTGACCGCGGCGTGACCGTGGCATGACCGCGGAGGAGGAGGCGGCCGCGGAGGCACCGGTGGCACCGGCGGAGGAGGAGGAGACATCGGCGGAGGAGGAGGAGGCCACGGTGGAGGAGGAGGCACCGGTGGCAGCGCAGAGGCACCGGTGTGACAGGGCAGAGGCAGCGGAGGCAGCGGAGGAGGAGGAGGATGAGGCCGGTGGAGGAGGAAGAGGAGGAGCAGGAGCAGAGGAGGCGGCCGCGGCCGCGGCCGCGGAGGAGGAGGCGGCGGCCGCAGAGGCACCGGCGTGACCGCGGCGTGACCGCGACGTGACCGCAGCGTGACCGCGGAGGAGGAGGATACGTGGAGGCACTAGTGGCACTGGCGGAGGAGAAGGAGGCATCAGCGGAGGAGGAGGAGGCCGCGGTGGAGGAGGAGGCACCGGAGGCACCGGCGGCAGCGCGGAGGCAGGGCGGAGGCAGGGCGAAGGCAGGGCGGAGGCAGGGCGGAGGCAGGGCGGAGGCAGGGCGAAGGCAGTGAATGCAGCGGAGGAGGAGGATGAGGCCGGTGGAGGGGAGGAGCAGGAGCAGAGGAGGAGGAGGCGGCCGCGGCGGCGGAGGAGGAGGAGGCATCGGAGGCAGCAGAGGAGGAGGAGGAGGCCGTGGTGGAGGAGGAGGCACCGGCGGCAGCGCAGAGGTAGGGCGGAGGCAGGGCGGAGGCAGCGGAGGCAACGGAGGAGGAGGAGGATGAGGCCGGTGGAGGAGGAGGAGGAGCAGGAGCAGAGGAGGCGGCGGCGGCCGCGGCGGAGGAGGAGGAGGCGGCGGCCGCGGAGGCACCGGCGTGACCGCGGCGTGACCGCGGCATGACCGCGGCGTGACCGCAGAGGAGGAGGAGACGTGGAGGCAATGGTGGCACCGGCGGAGGAGGAGGCGGCGGCCGTGGAGGAACCGGCGTGACCGCGAAGGAGGAGGCGGCCATGGAGGCACCGACGGCACCAGCGGAGGAGGAGGAGGCATCAGTGGAGGAGGAGGAGGCTGCGGTGGAGGAGGACGCACCGGCGGCAGCGCAGAGGCAGGGCGGAGGCACGACGGAGGCAGCGGAGCCAGCAGAGGCAGGGGAGGAGGAGGAGGATGAGGCCGGTGGAGGAGGAGGAGGAGGAGCAGGAGCAGAGGAGGAGGCGGCGGCCGCGGCAGCGGAGGAGGAGGCGGCAGCCGCAGAGGCACCGGCGTGACCGCAGCGTGACCGCGGCGTGACCGCGGCGTGACCGCGGCGTGACCGCGGCGTGACCGCGGCGTGACCGCGGCGTGACCGCGGCATGACCGCGGAGGAGGAGGAGACGTGGAGGCACTGGTGGCACCGGCGGAGGAGGAGGAGGCATCGGCGGAGGAGGATGGGGCTGCGGGGGAGGAGGAGGCACCGGAGGCAGCGCGGATGTAGGGCAGAGGCAGGGCAGAGGCCGGGCGGAGGTAGCGAAGGCAGCGGAGGAGGAGGATGAGGCCAGTGGTGGAGGAGGAGGAGGAGCAGGAGCAGAGGAGGAGGCGGCGGCTGCGGCGGTGGAGGAGGAGGCGGCGGCCGCAGAGGCACCGGCGTGACCGCGGCGTGACCGCGGCGTGACCGCGGCGTGACTGAGGCATGACCGCGGCGTGACCGCAGCGTGACCGTGGCGTGACTGCGGCGTGACCGCTTCGTGACCGTGGAGGAGGAGGAGACATGGAGGCACTGGCGGCACCGGCGGAGGAGGATGTGGCGGCCGCGGAGGCACCGGCGTGACCGCGACGTAACCGCGGCGTGACCGCGGAGGAGGAGTTGGCCACGGAGGCACCGGCGGCACCGGCGGAGGAGGAGGAGGCATCGGTGGAGGAGGAGGAGGCCGCGGTGGAGGAGGAGGCACCGGTGGCAGCGCAGAGGCAGGGGCGGAGGCAGGGTGGAGGTAGCGGAGGCAGCGGAGGAGGAGGAGGATGAGGCCAGTGGTGGAGGAGGAGGAGGAGCAGGAGCAGAGGAGGAGGAGGCGGCCGCAACGGCAGAGGAGGAGGAGGCGGCCGCAGAGGCACCGGCGTGACCGCGGTGTGACCGCGGCGTGACCGCGGCGTGACCGCGGCGTGACCGCGGTGTGACCACAGTGTGACCGCAGCGTGACCGTGGAGGAGGAGGAGATGTGGAGGCACTGGCGGCACCAGCGGAGGAGGAGGAGGCATCGGCAGAGGAGGAGGAGGCCGCGGTGGAGGAGGAGGCACCAGAGGCACCGGTGGCAGCACGGAGGCAGGGCGGAGGCAGGGCGGAGGCAGCGAAGGCAGCGGAGGAGGAGGATGAGGCCGGTGGAGGGGAGGAGGAGCAGGAGCAGAGGAGGAGGCGGCGGCTGCGGCGGAGGAGGAGGAGGCAGCGGAGGCAGCAGAGGAGGAGGAGGAGGCCGCGGTGGAGGAGGAGGCACCGGCGGCAGCGCAGAGGCAGGGCGGAGGTAGGGCGGAGGCCGTGCCCAGTTTTGTGGTAGTGATAGAATGGTACTTCAAGTCATATTATATAAATAGAGAATCAGTACACTCAAATCAAACAAAACAACACAAACACAGACAAGAAAACTTTGCACGATTGTCCATGAAACACCATGGGGATTACATGGGAACCAATAAACCAAAGGCAATAAATGAAAAGAAACAAAATAACAAAATGAAAACCAAAACTAAAAGCATTCACAGCACTACGACAACAAATCAATAACGTGGAACCTGCAACCAGTCTGAAGCTTGACATTCATTCCTCAAATACAAATAAGAACTCTCATTCCAGTAGAATATAACAGTTAAAATTCAAAAAAAAACCACTCCAGATGGGCCTAAATAGTAGTAAATGAAAATATCAGTGAACCTACAAACAAATCTGCAATTCATCCACAACTCAAACTGTTGGAACCAAAAAGATTTCCCAAATGAAATAGATGACATCATTGGCCTAAAACACAACTGAAATAACATTAATGGATAACAGATAATGCAAGTACTTGATCTTGGATGAAAAATAAGAGATGCGCAAGAACCGCCATCCAAGAAACTGTAACTTAGGACATAGTGCCAAAAGAATGTCATGCTTGAAAAAGTTCAATGACAACAATAATTTCATATCAAAACCCAACAGAGCATTATGATAAGAAATTAAGATGTTTGATCCATACTAATATCATTTAATAAAGGAATAAATTATTTAAGAGAGTATATTAAAGTCGTAACATACCTCTATACAGTAACTAATTATTAATAATGTTTTCTTGTTATCAAAATAATGTAGTATGAATATGTTGAGATTGTTATTAAAGAAAAATAGTGTTCCATCATCTGAATCCATTATTGACCAAGTGTTCATGATCTCTAGACACATTTTTGTTCATTTTCAAATAAAGGATGTTGAATATTCAACCTTTTAAAGAGAAATTTTCTAACCCAAAATGGTTTTCTATGTACAGGTCTTGGAGGGCTGCATGCAACAATACATTGTATGGAAAACAATGATAAGAATTCCATTTATTACTGCATTAATTCACAACTAAAAACATGTACTCAATTAACATGAAAATGAAAAGTTAATAACCTATGATTTATCATCAATTAATATAATGTAGTGACTATATATTTACAAAGAAACTAAATTTCAAATAACATATAGAATAATTAATTTTAAAGACTAAAACAAACTTTGATTCATTAAC
The DNA here is from genome assembly GCA_963277665.1 of Viscum album. Classification (NCBI taxonomy): domain Eukaryota; kingdom Viridiplantae; phylum Streptophyta; class Magnoliopsida; order Santalales; family Viscaceae; genus Viscum; species Viscum album. Next base: position 1,128,061,346 of record OY728121.1, read on the forward strand.
AAGAAACACTATTAGTTTATGACCACATAAATATATCATTGTGATGTTCAAAAATATATGTGTAATTAAATATATATATCAACAATTATTCACAACCCAACTAATTAATCTTTGCGCACAAGGCATGAGTTGTAAAAAAACTATTTGATGTATATAATCTCAATATTAGATTCAATAGTACACTAAATAATTCATGAATAAAATGAATATAATGCATTTTCAAATCACATGGAATGGGAATAATGCATTAATAAAGAAAAGGCACAATATTGTTCCACTCCCTATACCAAATCAGGTGCGGGGGGTCGCCGAAGGCCGCAGGGGGCGTGGGGGGTGCCGGGGTCGCCGGAGGGCGCGGGGGGCGTGGGGGGCGTGAGGGTCGCCGGTGGTCGAGGGGGTCGCCAGTGGTCGAGGGGGGCACCGGGGGGGTGCGGGTTTCACCGGAGAGAGTGGGGGTGAGGAGTCGCCGACAGCGCAGGGGGTGGGGAGTCGCCGGCAGCGCGGGGGGTGGGGAGTCGCCGGCAGCGCGGGGGTGAGGAGTGGCGAGGGTTAGGGATCGCGAAGGGGAAGGGGGAAAGGGTCGGCGGCTATGTAAAATAAAACGGGATTCGCGGCGGTTTATTAAAAACCGCCGCGAAACCTTCACCGAAAAAGGTTTTGCGGCGGTTTTGTGAACCGCCGGCACAAAACCGCCGCTAAACCATGTTTTTTTAGTGAACCCTGAGTTCAAGAACACCACGACCTATCAAACCAGATGCTTAAAAATAAATTATGAAAATTATTAACCCCATTTTATAATTTTATAAATTTTATTTTTCAAAATAAATTTAATTTTTTAATTCATAATATCAAAATTATCTTAGGATTAATTTTTTGTAATATTATGTTTTGTTTCAATTTTTTAATGAATAGTGATGAATACTGCATTTTAATTAAAAACTTCCTTTTAGCCTAATTAATTTATATAAATATATTATATTTACAACATCTTTTAATGTTTTATTGGATTATGTTTTTATCATTTAATCCAATTTTGTTCAATAAATGTAATTTCAAATTGAAATTTGACATAAATGTATGTCAATTTTATGATAGATTTTACTTCTTAAAAAACTGGTTTCTACTTTTGACAACGAGAATTATTTTTAAGTTAATTTATTCCAATTTTTTGTTTTAAATTTTGAAAAATGGATTCCATATTTGGAATCATATGATACAAATTCTGTAAATTGGTACCTTTTTTGGACATTATGAATAGTAACTTCAGTAATTTTGTTTATTTATGAGGGTTAATGGGTAAATCAAGTAAATAAAGGTAAAAAATAATATTATAATAATATAAAACTATCCTAAAACATGTCCTAAGACCTTTGGATGATATGAGGACGACTATGATCTTCTTTAGGTTGATTTTAGGACCCCATGAATTCACATGGCTATCAAAATTATATGTTATAATAATTAATTTAAAGTAAATGGAAATACAACATAAACAAGAATCTTATTACTAAAACAATTATAATTCGAGTTATATAAGTGATATATCCAAATATAGGTATTAATTATAAATTTAAAATTGTTTCTTATAACATTGTTTTTAATTTTTAAGATTTAGACATTAAATAATTAATTTTTTTTATGACGCAATAATGAGGTAGTATTTCCCTTATTAATGAATGAATCAAATAAATGATATTATAAATATTAAAATAAATCTAATTTGGATGTTTTCATTCCTTCCATGAATTTTATGGAGGACTACGACATTTTATATTTGGTTTAATGCTTTTTTTCAAAGGAATCAAGTTATTATGACTTTAACAAAAATCAATTAATAAATATTGTCTAAATTGACATAAATGTGTTTAAAAAACATTAACTATTTTATTAAATTATATAGAAATCCTAAAAATCAAATATTCGGCCAAATGACATCTGTAATGTTAAAAATTTCTTTAATTATCCACTTTAGGTTCACTTGGTATTTTATTGTAAATAACATTATCATATGGTGTAAAAACTCAAGAAGACAAGGTAAGAGTTAAATAATTTAACTAAGTGCTAAAACTAAAAGATAATGTTAATTTAATTACCTAAAAATGTCTAAAAATCCTTTTCTAAGAGAATTTCGACCCAACATCATATTATATTTGAAATAAATCACTTTATATATATTATAAACCTAAAATAAATTTATAATAAATTAATATTTCAAGCATTTCTTAATGTGTCTCTCACCTCTCTTATAAAAGGTAACCTATCATTCTATTTATTTCACAACTCCATAGCCCTTTGGCTCACCCAAAACGTGACCATTTCTCTCCCAGCTTCTCTCACATCATCTTAGAGGCTACACATTGGGAATAAAGCCCACAAAAGGTGTTCTTTTGTTCAAATCAAAATGAGATACCCAAAAAAGAGGTAATAGTTTAATCAAACTCTTTCAAAGTTTCTTCTTCTTAAATATATATTTCCTAAGTTGTTACCATACTAAAATAATAAATCTTTAATAAAATATATTTAGAGATGTTTTTATGATTATGGGAAATTAATGTTCCTCTTTTTACCGATCCTATAAAAAACAATATCACCACGCGTCCATATGTACGGCTTACAATCTCCACACCATGGTGTAAACTGTTTTCCATCTATAATTTTTTTGAATTTATATAATGATTAGTATAAATTAATTAAATAATAAATATAACGTGATATTATTTGTGAATAATTCTTATTACAACCTATTCCATACCATTTATCCATTATGGAAATGATATCATCGCTCATGCATACGTACAATATACCGTCTCCACGACGCGATTAGATTCATCTTCCACGTTCACCATATGAGAATGGTTATAAAAATATATATATTATGAATAATAATGTAATATATGAAATAATATTTCTACTGGAATATATATATGTGTGTGTGTGTGTGTCTGTGTATTTACAAAATGTCATTCACTTACTTCCATTCAATATAATAAGAAAACAACAACAGTGTTAGTGAATTCATATGGCCTACCGTCTCCATGGACAATGTATTCCATTTCATATATAAATCATATTATAAATTATCTATGTAATTAAATCATGATCTATGTAATATTATAAAGAATAACATGTCGAATTTTGTATGATAAACAAAGCGATTATTACCCAAAAAGATTCATTAACATGGAATTGTTAATAAATAGGTAATATAAAGTCATAAAATATTCATATATTATATCATAAATATTATTATGTTTTAAATATAAGTTAATAATAATTTTAATTCCATTGTACATTAATTTCGAACACATACAAAGAGTATCATACTTAAGGTATGAGATTTCATCTAAATTTAATGTCACTGAGGAAAATTGCAATGTTATGCACCTAGTTACTTTTATACAAAGTATATTGTTACTTTTGAATTATTATCATGAATCTCATTAATTTCATGACATAATATTATTTCCTTCATGGGAATTATTTATATATTTATATTACACATTCAATATGGTTATTTGATAAGGCATATTATTTATTTTATTTATTCGATATGACAAATACTTTGGACCGGAAAAGACGGGTGGATCACAGATTTTATATATCTACTCAATGCATTGAAAGGTCATTATGAGACTATATGTTGGCCAAATGGGTTTCTATCATTAGTGTTAAACCATCTTGTGAAAGATCTTGATGATAACACGTTTTCATTTTCCTGAGACATGACGTTTTTAAATAAAGTTTTTCCCTCATTTAAATTTAGTTATTATTTATCCATGAGATTTTGCATCGACATATCTGTAGATGTCGTTCATTCTCAGTTTATTTGATTATGGCCTATGTTTTAGTTTCATATATTCCATATTATTTGTGCCTTATCTAGTTTTTTAAATGAAACATAATCTTATATATCTACCATTAAATATATATTGATTATTTCTTTCATTTTACATACCCTTACTAAGAATTTGAGATCACCCTTATTATGTTTCTATCCCTAGGTTATGAAGAAGATATATTGATTAAGATTTCAAGGATGTAGTTTTTTTAGTTATTCTGTATCTTTTATTAATTTTCTTCCAATGTATTATGGGTATCATGTATGTAATCTGGATTTCCAAGACTGCTAAACTGTACAGCCCTTTGAGATTTGCTTCTTTATAATAATTCCAATAAAATGTAATAATACACCTGCTTCAGGTTAGCTGGGGTTGGGGCGTTACACCTATCTAATCTATGTCATTTTATGAGCATACATAATACTTTAGGATGGTGTTATATTTTTTATTGGGAGTGAAAGATTTATCATAAGATCTCAAAGTGAAATTTATGGACTAATAAGGTTCAATTATTAGGGAATTTAATTTCTTATAATGGTTTTTATATGGACCCGATGACAATCAATGTAGTGCATTCATGGGACACACCCAAGTTTGTGTCACTGGTGTAGATTTATCTTAACTTTTAAGTGTACTACTAGGCATTTTTGACATACTTATCCTTGATTTTATCCACATTTAAAACCCAACCATGGAATGGGATGTCTTTTTCCGGGACTGGGATGTTCCATAGGTCCTTTGAGAAATTCAGGTTGTGGTTGATTAGTGATCCTGTTTTGAGACTAATTGAGGAGGGAGTTGAGTATTTAGTTCATTTTATGCTTCAAGAATTGGACTTGGCAGCATGTTGATGCAGCCCCAGACAGTTATCACATTTTGGTCATGGTTGTTGAAACTCCATGAGTAGAACTACACGATACATGACCTAGATCTAACTACAATAATATTCACCTTGATGATGTGAAGGCACTATCATTTGTGGGATTGGTTCAAGGTTTACTCAAAACTTCAGAGTCTCTGGTACATATTTATACAAATAGATTTTATCCTAAGATAGTGACTCTATTTAGAGTTCCAGAAGGACTGTGAACTTTAGATAATATGTACTCATTGGAAAAGAAATGTGGTAGAATATTACCTTAGCATGATTCCCCTTGCTTAGTTAATACATGAGGCTTCTGAGAATTTATCTTCCATGAAGCTGAACCTAGAGGATAATTAGGGTGAAAGTAATCTTTAATTGATTGCGTTGACTCCTCAGTCTCTTGAGGTTTCAAGAGAGTCCTCATTGGGATACATTAATTGTGAGGTATTGCGTGATATGAAATAAATACGAGATTTGCTATAGGGATATTCTTATTGTGGGAATCACATAACACCATATCAGGGATGGATCGTGGTCCCAATCAAAATGTGGGGGTAGGTGATGTGAGAGTTACACACCTTTCCTTTGTCTATACTGCTCAGTGTGGGGAAGATGTATGAAGACCCTTAGTGGCATATACTTGGTCTGACAATAGATGGAGCATGGTTTATTTCATCCCACAATTCCTCAACTATAAGTATGTTATGGAATATCACTAGGTTCGAGAATGTTTCTTGGAGACCCTTGACATCCTAAATTTGAAATGGGAAAATATATTTGTAGTCTTTGTGATAGGGCTTCTATAGATAGTGATGTTCCATTATTCCATCAAGCTGATAGTTTACCAACTCATGGAGTTATAAAAATTAATTTCTATTAGGGATCAATGTTTGGTTGATGTTTTCTGAAATTTATGTATGATTGATTGTTCACCATCTTGGGGTTCATGTGACTATTGTCTCTGATCACGATGCAAGGTTCACATCATGATTGAGGAGAGGCCTAAAGGAGGAATTCAGGACCTAGATGAGGTAGTTTACAACCTTTCATCCCCACACATATGAGCAAATATTTAACACTATCCAGGTGCTGGAAGATATGTTAAGGTATTTGTTTGTTATACTACTACAAGAGTTGGTAAGATCATGTTCCTTTGGTTTTTTTTGACGAAAATATCTTTTACTCTACTATCATAATGTCACCTTTTGGGTCCTTTTATTAAAGACCATGTAGGTAAACCATGTGCCTGACATGGATTAGTGAAGCATCTCTTGGGGGTCTATATAAGTTGATGGTGATGGTAGAGGAGGAACATGTCATCCGTGACCAGATATTGGTGGCTCGGATCATGTAGAAATCATATGCAGATAGATATCATATGCCCGTATAGTTCAACCATGGATACCAAGATTTCCTAAGGGTCTACCCATGATGTGGATTTTCAAGTTTTATTTGGGGAGGCAAGATATACCTGATGTTCATCAGACCATTCAAGGTCATGTAGAGGGATGGTGATGTTGCTTCCTGCCTGTCCCTACCACCAATTTAAAAGTGGGGGCATGTTGTCTTCCATGTATCATAGTAGTGGATATACATGTAGGACCCCCAGAACATTAATTACTAGGGTGATGTGGTCATCATGTATGGATCCACATTTCCAATGCAATTGAAGGTGATAAAAATTCATTGGAGAGGACCTTACTTGGATGTAACATCCCCTTGATTCGTATGTTTTGGAAGAACAAGAACATGAAGGGGAGATCATGGTTGTGGGAGATCTAGTTGCTGGCACAATATCCTGGTCCTTTTATTTAATTTTTCTTTTCAGGGATGAAAAGTGTGAAGGATTAACTATGTTGAGACCCAGTTTTTTTCTTTATAAGACATCAATATAGTTCTCGATATATTTTATGAGCTACTTTTTTAGATGGAAAGCGATTATGAGGAATGGGGTTCCTAAAATTTAATTTATAAATATATTAAATATATTTATATATTATTAATGAAATTTTTCTTAATGAAAATATGATAACTCCTAAATGGAATCTTGTTTTTAGAATATAAGACTGCACTTGAGTCCAAAAATTGATGGTTAACTTAGGGAAAACCTAAAATAAGTTAGCGTGAGGTGTTCCGAAAAACTACCATTGGAGGTGCATTCAGTGGATTAATTTATTGATTAAATTTATTAATTAATTAATATAACCTAAATGGACTCACCTATAAATAAAAATTTACTATAATTTCTCATTTTTGAGATCCTTGATCCTTTGATAGTAGAGAGAATATTCTCCCTCATTGTGTTAGTAAATAAAAATTTGAAGACGATGAGACACTTGATCTAAGTAGAATGGGACACACTAAACACAACAAAACCACTATATCGTAGGAGACAATATTATTAAACAATGAAAAATCTGAAATACTGGTATGAATGAAAATCTAATTGATTAAGCCCTTATTGATTAAATTAATCAAAAATGACTGATTCTTATCCATTGATCTATACTAATGGAACCATGACATGATCATATGAACCAGTTTAATTTTATTTTTTGATTTTCTCACCATGGATAACCAAATTTGTTCAATGGTCATGAATTATTGACTGTTAACATTTAAACCTTTGTTATTGACATTATCCCAAAAATTCTTCATGTCATCTTTCTATGAACCATATGGTAGAAATTCAACCTTACCTGTGGGGATCGAGTATGATCAGACACCCAGATTCATTATTATTTTTGTGTACGATGAATTGATCAAAAATCAAGGATTGATTTTGGGGGGAATCATTATTACGAGTGTTGATCTCAAGGATTTTTTTAGTCAAATACTGAGATATGTGAAATTAGTCATGGAGGTGCGAGGTGGTTTATGTGGATATTGAAAAATTAAATGGAAAAGAAATTTCAAGCCATCAAATGGAAGGAAATGACTAAGATAGGAAAGGTCCACTATAATCATGCAGTTGGAGGTGATAAAAATAGTAGAGGATCATTACATTGCAGGAAGAAGTGTTGATCTGTCTTTCTAGGGAAAACATGACTACATGCCATATAGTTTGAAGAACACATTTTGTATTCGGCATTAGTGATGACTATTAGAGTTTCATGAGATTTTATGTATCACATGTCTTGTGGGACCCCCCACAACTTATGACCCATATAATGGAGAACCATTATTTACTCTGGGAGTACATGGTCTTGGGCATGGAGAAGCACACTCCATGAATCAATGTTCGTAGACATGGCTGGAGATATGGATAGAACCCAATATTGAAGGAAAATCCATGCATCATAGTACACATACACAGGAAGGATACACAATCATGTCTAGGGAGCATAGGTATGACACCAGGTGACAGAGGCACACAGTTTAGTTTATCTACATGATGTGTATGGATACATGGAAGTGATCCATGTACCTGCATTGTCATGGCTAGGAAATGGAGTGGGACCACATACCATGTGGGTCCCATATAGACCATGTACCATTTCTTCCAATTTGAGGTAACTTCATTATCTCGTATCTTATTCAATTTAACTCAAATTTTGGCATGTGAGGAGCCTATCTTGAGTGTTATTCTTCCTATAATGTGGTTGTGGCCTTTGTAGTGGATTTTGTGATACTATGTGTGATCCTATAGGCCTGATAAAAATTTAGGTAGTGCTCTATAAGGATAGTGATAAAAAAAGATCATTAAAGTGATACCCCCTATCATGCTAGGGTGGTGGACCTCTATCTATTCAATGAGTAGTAACCCATACTAGGTACAGTTCTTTCCTCCTTAAAAATATAGGTACCACCCTATGTCATTTGGTTTTTGTTCACCTATCAATAGAGTGGTAAACCATATAGAATTAGGATATAGGTCCCTATTTACTATGTGGAAGACTATAACAGATAGGGTGTGGGTCCTTATTACACCAGAGTGGAATCCCCCATGTTTCACCAAGGTGAAGGACCTAACCCATTAAAGTGAACCCCCCTTGTTAGACCAACACATGAGTCCTCCAACTTCCATGTTGAGGCCCCTATTGGATAGGGTTCCATTACTCATGACCCTAGAGTGGACTCCCCCATTCACACTACGGCATGGGTCATTGACCTTTAGAGTAGAACCACTCTGTCACACCAAGAAACAGTTCCTCTATTTAGATAGTAGAACTCCCCCATCAGATAGATTGTAGTTATAATAACACCAGATTTGATCCCGCCTATCATACTAGTGTGTGAGTCCTATACATATAACGTGGAACCACCATGATGCATCTGGGCATGGGTCCTCTATAAAAAATCACTAAATGTAATCCTCATACTATTCTAGGGCATGGGTCCCCTACATTGAGAATGTTTGCCCTCAAATGTGAAGCACAATGGTTAGGTGTGTCTTTAGTCTGATGTTTTCTTGTGAGTACACACATAAGATTCTAGGCATCATTGATAGACTTAAGGAGCCGATGGAACTCTTTTCGTGGACTAGGTTGTTAGATGGATGCGACCTTCTCTTTTTTTGGGGTTTTTGGGTTTAAGAATATATACATATATATATATATATATATATATATATGAATCAATGAAATTTTATTTTTTTAACATCTTTATTTGGGATGAGTTATTTAATATCTGATCCTATTTTGTCTCTTACAAATCCCCCATAAAATTTCAGGGAGTACTACATGGTATGTATATTATTACCCTTGTGGTGGATTTTTTTTCATGTGTCTAGTGTTATGTGGATAATAGACAGAGAAGTGATGATTATATAGAATATTAGGATTACATCGTGCATTAGACTTTTTATGGTTGTCAGAGTGTGGAGAACAAGATCTAGTCTCTCTCATCCCTATTACATTCCAGTTTGGTCTGGTTGGGAAATATTTCTGATTGGGACAGTATTTTGACTCTTTTCTTTTAGGTTTTCACTATTGTCCTCTTGTACACCCTAGAGGATTTTCATGCTTTGTAAAATTCTATATGTTTCATATTTTTATTATTATTCCTCTGTAATTATAAATTATTATTGTCAGTTGTTTGTATAAAGGTACATTAGTAAAGGGACTCCAATTTAGGATATGCCTTTCAGTACTTGTTGCCACCCCTTGGCCAATACACGAGGGATGGGGGTAATTGTGTTTCGAGCTCCAATTAGGGACAAGTGGTGATATTTATTTAGTTTTTTTAATAAACATTAGGAATTTAAATGATATTAACATAAAAAAATATCTTGAACAACAATTAATTTCAAGTGATAAAAAATCAGGGTTCATAAATTATGTCATTTATTAAATTTAGTGTCCTTAACAAGAGTTTATGTTAAAATCAAACATTTTTTCCAAATTTTCTTAATTTAATGTCCCATGAATAAGATTAATTTTTTTCTATCATTCATTATTATACCCTTTCAATATTCAATTACATACACTCACATTTCCATATGGATATGGCAATAATCATCATTTCATATATTTATGACCAATCCACATTTTTAATTAATTTAGAAATTGTATTTCATAAAAAATAATTAGTGTTTATAAATATCAACTATAAACAATAAATATGTATTGGATAATTTTTTTCATATTTAATAAATATATATAAATATATTCTTACCCCAAAATCCTTTTACATTGAATTGAAATAACATTAAAATTCAAATGAAAAAAATAATATGTTCTTGGATAACGAGATCACTAGTGTATATCAAGACTAGAAATCCTAAATATATTGTAATTTTATTCCTATTAATAATAATACCTAATAAATGTGGCATATTATTTTAGTTAATATTTTTTTCCCAAATATGGTGAAGTATAATATAGTTTTGGGGAACTATTACCCATTAAAAAAACTCATGTTTAGAAAAAACCCAACTCACTTGGAAATGTTTTATAATTTTCTAACATCTGTATACAATTAGCTGATAGAACATGTCACCCTCATTCATTAGAAGAAATCACTTATATATTATATCTAATAGACCAAGGGTTTCAATAAAATATCCCCGATTGAATGTCAGAATTAATTTGGAATGAGGACCTCAAATTTACAAAAATATAAAAAACTGGTCACATTTTTAAAATAATTTCAATTAATAATATCAATTCGATGAAATAATGGAGGCCAAAATTGGTTTCGGTACATGGAATAAATTTTAAATTCCATGGATTTAAACCATTCTCTAGAATTAGAACACTCTATGGCCCCATGGTAAGTATTAGCTTCAGGATTTTTGAACATTACATTATCATAAATTGATTATGATAAATACATAACACTTTTGTTCTTAATAATCACTACATGAACATAAAGGGTCATATTTATCCTTAGTAATTTCTTCCTCCAGAACTCATTGAGTAAAAAAATCAACCAACATATCTGGATCACTTCATTATTTCTAGTTTTGAAAATATTTATGTGGAACTATCCATTACCTAACTACTTTATCCAGGTTTTTTTTATCTCAATGAAATTAATAAATCAATCCTCAATCACTTTTTATTATGTAATTTTATTACAATAATATAAATTTTTTTGATTGGGATAACAATAAAATCATAATTTTTATATATTTGAGCCTTTCTTGTTAGAATAAAACTATTATATGGGTTATTTTCAATTATAAATATTCATAAAACACATAATGGGATGTTTCCTTTTCTATATATCATATGGTGTATTTTTGGTTTCATTATATGGATGAGGTTTAAAAAGAATGTAAAATATTTGGAACATAACCCCATAATGAAATAGGAGGGTCAAATTAATTTATCATCAATAATACTATGTCCAAAAATGTATAATTGATCCTCTCATACATATTATGAAACTATGTTGTTCCCAAAGGAGTGATTTGTGAAAGCGTTCCACAATTTAAAACATGCTCAGGGAATTCCTAGATCAAGTACTCAGCACCCCAAATTGATCAAACAATGCTAAGAATTTTCCACATTGATTTGTGTATGTCACAGTGAAACTCTTTGAAACTTTTAGAAGAATAATACTTTCGTCTCATTAGAGATATAAATCCATAGTTATTAAAATCATCAGTCAAAATAATTGTTTTTTCAAAAACTACTCCTTTATTTGGTACTAATTGGTCTATAAACATCTCTATATATGAAATCCAACACCCCAATGGCCCATTCACCATTCCCACTAAATGGTTATTTTTTCATCTTTACTAGTAAAAAATATTCAAAATTATCCAATTATTCATAATTTAATGGTTCAAATAATCAATCTCTATGGAGTCTCTGTGTGTGTTTCTTGTTTATATATCCATAGTGACAATGAAAATGGTATGTGGAATTTGAATCAACCATTTCATTATTTTTCTAGGTTTTATAAATATTATAATCCATATCTTGATTATATAATTGATTTATTTTGTTCCCAAGTAAAAAATTCATTTATATATACATAATAGACCTTTTAATAATAGATAATAAAATTACATTCTTGTTAAAATTAAATATACAAATCAATATTTTTGTTATGTTAGGAACATAATAAATTCTCTACCTCTAGAATTAAAACACATGGTATAGTTAGATGATCATATATATATTCTTTAGAAACTCTTAATCCATTTTTAAAAATAACACCCCTTTCATGGTTTTTCAATTCCATCAATTCTTGACTTTTTTCACCTCAAATGTGTGATGTACAACTTTTATCCAATAACAAAGAGTCGGATTTAGTGAAATATTACTCTGTAATATTCAAATTAATATGCAAGAAATACTTCTCTTCCAGAAAATTTCTCACCCTTAGAGAAAACATATGAAATATATTATAGGTTATACATATATGTGAAAAAAATGATTATCATTATATTTTTTTATTTGAAATGGGTGAGTTTTGTTATTAAATCATTTCATCAAGGAAATTTAATGACTTTATTCCCTCTAAAAATTATTCCCCTATACATCATATCTATATAGTGAGAAAATATATTGGTTTCATTTAGTAATGTCCCAAAATTTATCATGAAAATGACCAGTTATTCATAATGTGAGGTTAATATGTTTTGTCACAGTCTATACGCTTGATAAAATATCATCATATATTTGTAACATATTGTTCCATCAATGTATAGTTACTTTAAATACACACTTGTGGTATCATGTATTAGAAACATTCAATATATGAATTCCCTAAATTTAGATACATGGAATCTATCACTTGAAATTAGACTGTCATTTTAAATATATCATATTATAATTGACTTCATCTTTATATGAATAAATATTCTAATTGAATAATATACATATCACCTACAAGGGAAAACCTAAACCACCTCATTGGTTTAGAATTATCTCTCAGTATGTTACTATGGAAATACTCCCCTACTAATATAAGTGGAGTCCATTATTCCTACACCAAATATTGGGAATCTAAAGACATAAACCAAAAGGTCAATTCTTCTCCCAATTTCACTAATGAGATAGTCTTACTTTACATAAATATAGTCGATCACGACTGGTTGTTAATATTTTTAGTGGATTTAGGATCATAAACTCACATACAACTTAGTGTTTTGGTGTTATTTTTATTTATGGATATTTCTTAAGAATCATTTTTTAAATAATTTTGTTATAATTCTTATTGATTCTTGTCATATAGTATTTAATAAAATATCCATTAGAAACTACATTTGGAATATGGTTGGTTTTTCCACATTTATTTATAATATATTTCTTGAACAAAATTATAGAATATTTGAAGATTTTATAGGACTAATAATTCCCATCCTTTTACAACCAACATGACATTAATGTATATAAGAACATTCCATTTAGTAATAAACATAACCCAAAAATACGATCAATGATTATGCGGATAATACATTATTTTATAGGCCAGCATTGTGATTCAACAATCTATACCAAGCCACAAATTCAATTCATTCAGAATTTATAAATATTTTTAAGGGAATATCATGTAGTTACATTTATTTTAAAATGATTCATGTGGAAATATTGAACTGAATATAAAAATCATTGTGATAAACAATTTTTTGTAAATATTTATTTCTTTAAAAAAAGATATGTATTTTTTTATATACAATATCATAAAGTCTAAATAACATCACACACACTCATGGATTGGAATATCTGATAAATCCAAAACATGATGAATTTATACTGGTAGTTCTTTTCTCACAATCTCACATCATGGATATTACTAGGTGCGAACTTCATCAGAAAAGGCCTCATCTACTTACTATGCTTCCTACCTATATTTTCATGTTAAACAATCTTCATATCATAAACATTTGGTTCATTTGGAATCTCATACATAGTGGAATGTGTAGTCATAAACTTAGCATTCATCTCATGCTCATATATTTTGAAAAATATGTTCCAAGAAAAAATAATCAAAACCATTTAGTGATTTCTGATTCATCCATTCACATTTATCATTTTTAATCACTTATGTTTTACTCTATTCAATAGAACCTCCATGTATCATCAGAACAAATAGTTATCAATCTATTTCCTCAAGAATATGAAATATCTCCTATTGTATTTATCATTATCAAACATGCTCACTCCCTTAATTTTCCTTCTATAAACAATTGAATCCAAATAAATTCAAAATATATAAAGGTAATGGTAATTGTATAGTATAATTCTCCCATAATGACTACCATATAATAATTCTTGAAACTGAGTTTTGGACTCCTAATTAGGATGTGACCACAAGGAACACTACAACCAAGCTATCACAACTTATCATCTAGAACCCTCAAATAATGATAAAAATTATAGATATTCCTAAATAAAGAAAACTCGATGTCAACAACAAATTTCCTAAAATGGGATCCATAATATTTATTCAAAAATGCCCCAAAATCAAATAATAAATTGATATGGAAAATGAAAAAAATAATGACATGAAGAAAAACACATTGAATAACATGGATGAGGAATTACCCTACCCCATGTGAGTAATAACCCAACCATTAGACTATGAGTACAAACATCAATGTTACAATAGAACAAAATACTAGAAATATAATTATAAATATTAGGAGACTTGAAAATAGTAAAAGTATTGTACAAGTTAACCAACTTTGAATTTTATAGATTATCCCATTTTATTAAACCAATTGAAACCCTTATAGATATTTAAAATCAAACATTAATTTATCAAGGGAACTACCAAGATCCCACTGATTATACTATATCATCTAGTAGATTATGTTCTATAATATATTCATTGGAAGTCATCTGTTTACACATTCTACATTTCCATAAATTTCCATTCCTAAAATCTATTTTGACATTAGGTTCCACTACAACTACATAATCCTTACCCATAACTAGATCTCGGGAACCACACATTCATAAATTCAATAATATTGCTGAAAATGGGCCTTCAAAGTCCAGTCTAACAACACATTGTAGAGTGGTACACTAGATGACTAAAGACCACATGATTTTGTAGATAATATATAAAAATATATATATTGGTGAATCCCATCATTAGTTTTCCTTACTCATTCATCATATTTCATCATGGAATGATAAAATTTCTCCTAAAATAGGTTCATTATAAGTAATTTCCATATCCACTTGAAGATGACACTGATACACTACAAAATATTTTTGTTCTTGTATCCATATATTCTCCCCAGATTAAAATCTAAAAACCACTTATCCTTTTGGTATTCATATCATATAGTTGAAAATACCTTAATTTTTCATGCACCTCCGTTATGATCACTCCTAAGAACTTATCTATTAATGACTATTGTACCAAAAAAATAACCAAATGCATAATTATTTATATGATGATTACATTCTCACAATAAATACTAATATTATGATTACTTATCCATCTTGTTGATAGTCTTCCTTAAATTTCTTCTGATGTGTGTAACAAAGTAAATGTAGGAGATCATTTATTATTTATTTTATATTGTTACTTGTGTAAATAAAAATTTCATAAAGATGTAATTTTTAGTGTAAGAAATTATATTTTAATTTGTTCACTCTGTATTTATGCATTATTATAATTATTTATTTATTATACTATACATTTTACCAAACTAATAGGGTTAATGAATATTAATGTGTACCATTTATCAAAACCTATGATTTATGTTACTCACAAAAAATAAATGAATATAATATTTACACGTATGGAAATCAATATTATTAATTGGGCTTATAAAACCCATTTACATAAAGGGTTAGAATTTTAGGAAACAAATATATACACATTAATAATTATTTTAAGATAGGTTTAAAACTAATAATTTTTTTTAATTAATTGAACTCTCATGTGAGTGTAGATTGACCCAATGTTTGAATACCCATAGGTCTATACTTATGAGATACATTAATTACAATACAATGAAGACATAATTTTTTTTGAATAATAAGTAACATTTAATTTTAAACTATTAATTAGAAAAAAATAATTGTATTTATTGATTTATTGGTGTTCCCCACCTAATACAGTTTAGGGGAAGGTGAATAAATCATTTTTATATATCCACCTGTGTGAGATGGTTCATGGAAGTGAATATTCCTTTTCAAGGAGCCAACAATTATGATGTTTTTTAGGGGATATAACCTTTGTGGGAAAGTTTTTTTCTTGGTTGATTGTTTCTATAATGCATAAAGAACCATCGAGAGAGATAATAAAAGTAGGAGACCGAGTTAGGATCTTAGTATCCACACCAATGTTTCTTATTTTCCTCATTTTAGGGGGAAAATATTTGATGGTGGTAATAATGTAACATCCCCATTTATTGAATGTAAGAGCTTAAAACACATATATTAATATTTTTAGATGTAGTTGTTGTGACTCTGTGAGATTTGAAATCCTGGGGTGCTCAGATTTAATTGTAGTGAAATATTTTAACAATGTTAATATGGCACACAAAAAGTTTTTCAGATAAAAATGAATAAAACTTGAATAGGGGCTAAAATTAGAAACCAGAGGGCACTGTTGAGTTTATAATTCAGGTTTTAAACTATGCATGACATATAATTTGTCGTCATGGGGCATTTGGGAAAGAATCATCAAAATTTTAAAATGAATAAAATAGATTAAATAATTTAACATAATTTTTTCATTGACATGTATACATATATCATCATGTGAATTCTCTATAATGGATTAATATCATAGTTATCCACATAACCCAAGATATTTATAGAAGCCACTGCAGAGATGTTGGAGTAATTTCTATTGGTGAACAACAACTGGATTGATGATTGACAACTAATGTGAGACAGAATTCAAGGATGTATCCAAAAATAACGGAATAACATGTGTTTTCATTAATGATCAATAAAAATGAATGTAGTTATATTTTTTTGTGGATTTATCCTAAAATTTTTATCCCATGATAACAAAAATCAATTGAATAATAGACTGATTAATATATTATTCATTTTTGCTGGTGTGTGATACATTATTAGATTTGGGTATGATTATTGTTTTGTTGTTCATTGAATGTTATACCTAATTTTTCATCATTCCTATGATAGAGGATTGTTTCTGAAATTAATAATGGTTGAGGTTATTTTCTCATGTTTATGTGTTATGGGTTTTCACCATTATATAAGGGTTAATCCATTGCGTTTGTTTTGGCCTGTGATTTGATGAATACCCGATGCACAATCATTGGGTGTTCAATAATTGGTGAAAAAATCATTACATGGGGACATGAATGGGGATTTGATGATGTAGTTGTAGTATAGATCTACCTAAGAAGTTACATAGGCATATTGGAGGAGTTATTATTGTTTTTTTCATACGGTATTGTCAATGATCAAAAGCAGACATTTCCTGAGTAAAGGATATGGACAGATTGGTCAGAATTTGGCTATAGGTGGTGAAGAGTTTCATTCGACCCTAGATAAAGGGTGTGAAACATTATTCCTAGTGGAATCAGTGTCCATTAAGTTAGGATCAAATTATGGTGAAGTTATTTTTTGGGTTATGTGAAATAGTAGACTACACGGCGTGTAGTTTCAAGAAAACAAGATATTAATTAACTTTTTGGGAGATTTTTGTGTTTCATCCCATATAAAAGTATAAAAATCTATGAATACCATATAAGAATATCTTGGTGTGTACATGGATTACATGCTCATGAATTTGGATAGACATAAAATTTTGTGTGGACCTAGGCATACATCATGTACAACCCGATAGGCAGCTCGACATCAATAGGGAGTACATGCTCTAGAGACTAGGTAGCACCACACACCGAGTGTGGTGGGGTACAAACCATGTATATAAGAATGTACATGGGCATGGATAAGAGTCACATAAAGTGGAATCACAAATACCAATAATCTATGTACCTTAGGGAAACAATATTTATTATGGAGAAGTAAATGAAATGTCAATGTGAGACAAGGGTTGTTCGAGAAATTATGAGACACTTCATGTATGTCCAGGGACAAGTTGTGTATGAATTTGAGGATAGGATAGATTCATTATTCTTCTTATATCATCATTGTTTCGATATAATGTGATATTTCATGGATTTTTTTCTATTAGTCCATTTTTATGAGGGTTTGGTATGGAAACAAACTCTCATAATGGAGGGTGACTCCACTACTTCATTCATGGATAAGTGTAGTGAGGAAAATATCACTTCATCTAGAGTGAGTTGTCTTAGCCTGATTTGACATATATCTTTGTGGGTTGGATAATGTATCCCTATGGGAGGCCCTGAGTAATCCTCATTCCCTTATTGTTTCATTAAATGGTTTTTTTGTGTTGGTGTGACCAATATATACATGGACACTGATCCCCTACCTTGGAGGACGTTTCCGGTAGGGGTTAGTGTCACCCCAGTGAGCCCAGGGCATTAACCCCTATCATTATATCAGGATTTTGATATTTTCAATGATGTATTATTATGATGGAGTGTTTATCTATAATGAATCCCCTCAGAATAATTTGTGACATTCCTTGTATATTGACCTAACATGACTGAACTCTGGGATGGAAGGTATATCCTATTGGCTTATAGACACCATAAGAGTGATATATCTCAGATCAATTCCATCATTGATGGTAAGACTAGTTGAGTGATTTATCCTATATGATGGTTTTCTTAAAACCTCCTAGTGAAACTATGGCTAATAGTGTCTCAGTCCCTCATGAATCAGAGTATTTTAAAAGTATATTTGGATGTTTAATTTTTTGCCTCTAATTTTGATTTACATTTCATGTGATGAGATGAATAATTTGGATAAATTATTCTTAGTGATTTTAGGTTTTCCTATAGGGTATTGTTAAACTCCCAATTTTATGGGTTCTTCCAACATGTTTTGAGTATTATCTAGGAAACTAACATTATTACAATGTACTTGGGGACTAAAAGTAGGTGGAGATTATTTTGGTCTTGATAGACCAAGGTGTATACTGATGATCCTTTTTACCACAATCACCACCTTATATGTAGGTTAGAATTTACATTCTAGTATTTATTTGGAATATATTTATCCCCTTTATAATTACTATTTCCAATATTATTTTTCATACTCTATTTGTGGAGTTATATATGCATGAATTCATTGTATTTATTTGTTTTAAAATTTATCATTTTCTAAGGTGGTAGGTGTGTGTGTCTATATATTTAATAAAGCTTAATTCCCCCCCCCCCATGTGTGTGATATGCCTTATTAGTATTGGTCAACCACCCCTGGCCTATTAGAGGTTGGTTTGGGGTAGTTGCATCTCGATCCTCATTTGTTCATGTAATGACAATCCTTTAGACCATATATGAAATATATATCATAGTGAATATCATCTTTAGTTTTTCATCCACTTTAAATATAGTACATCATACTGTGATAAAATTCATTTAAATATATGTTAATTATAGTAAATTTCTATATCTCCTTTACAATGACATTGATGCACTTCACAATTTATGTCTTCATGTTTCCATACCAATTACCTAGATCAAAATCTAAAGACCACTTATCCCTTTTATATTCCTATCATATAGTTTGGAATATATTACTTTAAAATATAGATCCCCTGTAATCACTATTAGACATTCTCTAAATATTTTTATATGATAGAACACAATGAACCAAATACATAATTGTTTTTGTAATGATGAACTTCTCAAAATAAATATATTCACATTAATATAACTTACCTAGCTTGGTAATGAATTTCCAAAAAATTACTAGTGATGTGGGTAATATAGTAGACGGAAGAGAACATTATTATTTATTTGATATTGTTACATGTGGTAATAAAAAATTCATAGAGAAGTGTTTTTAGTGGGCCATATTATATTTTTTATGTTCTCCCTATAAGTATGCATGATTCTAATGGTTTAATTTTTTTCCTATACTTTTAACCAAATTAATATAGTGCATGAACATTATTATATAACATATATGAAAACCTGTGAATTTTTTTACACACTAAAAATAAAAGATAATAATATTCACACATATCCAAATCTCTATTATGCATTGGGCACATAAAACCCATTAATTTAAATGGTTAGACATATATAATCTCAAATATATGAAAAATTAATTATGTTATGATAGGATACTAACTAATATTATTTTTTAATGAATAAAACTACCTTTATTAGTGTAGATTGACCCAAAGTCCCACAACCCATAGATCAATACTTGAGAGCAATCATAATTTCAATACAATCCAAACACCAAATTTGTATGAATCATAACAATACTTTAATTTTAATCTTATAATAAAAAAAATCATAGTCTCAACTAAATAAATTTAAATATAATGAAATTATGTTTCATATAACATCCAACAAGCTTGCTATGACAATAAAAAGAAACCGTTTATAAATATTGAAAATTAGTCTCATTAAATGAAGAATTGAATGAAGAATTATTACATATGATTGATTAGTTTTTAGTTCATGTAAAAGAATATTAATTATTATTAATGACTATTTATAATTTTTACTAAAATGTATTAATCACTCCCCCTTAGTTATAGTTGATTATTTATTATTAATAATTGCTATTAAATAATTTTTCTAATCCAAATACGGATTAATATATCATTAATTTATGGTAATTGTTGTAAACTATTACTTATTACAAATAAATATGATTTGAAATCTTAGTTGTGATTTGTTAAACCTAATAAAAAATAATTAGTACTAATTAATTATAAATCATAACTATTTATTGTTAACGATATATAATTACTCAATATAACGATTAATTTTTTAAAATTTATTTTTATAACCGTTAGTTATTTGAAATTATTGATTATTAATATTAATTATTTCTAATTATAATTGATTATATCTTATTAAAAAATGTTATGACTAATTTATATTAATTTGATATAATTATTTTGATATTAATTGAAATTACACCGAATTAGGATTTATTAATGATTAGTTTATGCTAATAATAAAAAAGTATATCTAATTTTTTCCAATTAGGATTATTTGATACCAATTAAGAATAATTATTACTAATTAATCACAATAATTAATAATTAATTATTAATTACCTTCAATTATTATCAATTTATTGATATTATTCCTAATGATGACTAATTCATTGTTACATTATCCTAATTACATTTAATTATTATTAATAGTAATAATATATTATTAGTTTTACGAAACCCTCTTTCATTCACGACACTAACAATCCACTTTTTTGAGTCAAACTCCACTTTACATAGCCATCCATCCTTGGATGTCGTTTCCAGTCTCGCCACAGATACTTCTCATTGGTGTAAATCTATACATCCCCCACCAAACACCTCACTTGATTTCAACACCTCCTTGATGAAAATAAAAAAAAACATATCTAAATGATATTTTTACCATAATTAGAGTTAGATGAAAGATTATTTAATAAAATTTACATTTATTCCATTCCATTAATGCATAATCCATCTCATTAACATGTAATCCTTGTAATTAATCCATAATCATTCTCATTAATGAATAATACTTCACATTTATGTATTTTCCATGTTAAATACATGGTACTTTATTTTTTAGTAATTTTTATGAGGGTTTTTAAATTTTTCAAAAGATTTCTTTTTTAATAGAAAAACGGATGGCTATTTTTATTGAAATAAAAAAATCTATTGTTTTCACATCAAATACATTCCCGTTATTAGATTATTTAGTTTACAAATTTTTCTAAAATCTATCACAATCATATAATTTTTTACAGTTCTTTTTGGATCAAACATGCATTGAAGGAAATTTTTGGAATCAATTTATTATTTTTATTATTTTTATTATATTTATTATACAATCAAAAAATAATAAAAAAAATATTTTCATATAACAATTAAACATAAAATTAAAACATTAAGATTTTAAATTCCATTTAAAATATGTTTTAATATCGGAGTTTATATATTATACTAATTTTTTTGTTTTAAATATTCATACATTATAAATTTCTATCATAATGTGGTCATTTTGTACTTTTAATAACTATAGGAGTTTTGAAAGGTCTAAATAAAATAATTTTTTATCATAATGAATTTACTTCTTCTTTTGGACTTATTATTTATGATATTAGCCGACAGTCAGTGCGTTGTGAGTGTTATAGTTTCTCTTTTGTTAGGAAAGAGGGTTATAATGTTGTGCATTAAAGAATTTAAATTTATTATTAGATAAATCCATATAAATGTATAATTACAGTCATATGTCATTTAAAATTAACTTTTAATTTTTTAAAAAATTATCATGTAGCTATTAAATTATTTACAAATATTTTATTAAAATGGAAAACGTAATTGTATTTTGAAGAAAAAAAATTAATTTAATTTAACTGATTTTTTTAATGTTATGTGATATTAACTTCATAAACATGTCCTTGGAAAAAATTAATTTCCATAATTTTTTCAAATTGATGGATGTTGTGTAGGATTAATATTTTTATATGGTACATTGTTTTCATTTTTCAATAATCAAATAATTACACACACATTTCAATTTATATATCATAAGAATCAGCATTTCATATACTAAGGACCAAACCAAATACACATTTTCTAAAAATAATAATATAATGATTTCTCTGTATCCTAATAATTTGAAAATAAAATTATATATCTAATGAAATAAAATTCTAAATTTATTTATGGAATAATTATAATTTTGTTTACAAATTTATAAATATATTTCTTTATATTTATAGAATGGTGTATGTAGATTTATAAATGAAATTATATGTGTCATTTATTTTTTTGTATCATTTTTTGAATCCCTTAGTGAAATTAATTTACTCATATAAGGATTATTTTAAAAATAATTTTCCATAATTAGTTTTTTTAATCTCTATTTTCTGTAAAATTAATTTTGTTAGTTAGATGTTCTCAATAATGATTTATAGTAGATACAAATAAATCCCATATGTTCTAAATTATGATGTTTAGTGTATATTTTTTTGTTGGGAAGGCTGGGATTGAATAATAATTAATATGTTTTCAAGTCATTATGGAGCTTATAGAATCATTGAAAAAGGTATGATTCTTATTTTCTTTTTCCCTATATTCCTCTTAATGTAAAACATCAATTTGATTTCATTTATAAAATATTCGGATCCAACAATGTTGGAATGATGATTACAGTAATATACAAAATCATAAACTAATTAACTAAGAATAACCCTTGAAATTTTTTATTCATCAAATCTTGATGAACTTGAGGGAGGATGTAGTGGAATGTATGTAATATGAGGAACTCTTTCAGATCGAGCATCCAGTCTATGGCTGCTCCACTATAATCTAGTTGGTGCGATATAAGATCCATATTGCAAAGATTGGGATATCTAATGAATATTCCCAACTAGTCATATGATCTATGACACCTACTCTCACTTATCCTTTATCCTATTCTCACTTATGCCACCCTCTAGGATTTCTAGCCATAAGGGGACTGATTCCAAACCCCGATTTTGGAAAGGAACCATAGGTCCTGACATTGGTCTTCCCATTTTTTCACCCATCATCCAGTTGGTAATATCAATATTATAATAACAAGGTTATAAAGAAGAAAATGTATAATTTATATACATGATAATGAAAAAACGGTGCTTTGGTGAACCAAAAAAATGATTAAGGAGGTCAGTACACCCACCATTTGGGAATGTGTTCTAAGAAGTATTCATACATTTACTCTAAGAAATTTATTATTTTATCATATAATTTTTTTCCTTTTTGTATCCAGATGTTTGTCTAAATATTTATATATATTAAGCATAATAATATTTTTATGAATATATATATATATAAACACAAAACACATCCCTACATTGCAATCCATGAACTGCAGGTATAATACCGTTGGTCAATTATGTGGTCTTATTGATCCAATGGGAAAAATGCGTTATGAAAACACACCCTGTGCAAAGCACACATATTTATACGTTCTAGAATATTATAACAAACCTCATGACCATTCAGTGAGATTCGAACCCCGATCATCAGAGAAGATAAAGGAAAAACCTATATATTGTAACGTTACCAATAGCTGTATCTATTAAATAATACATTTTGATAGATATTCTTATTTTGATATTACATGTTTTAAAATCTCAATATATATATAGGAATTTATTTATTTAATAATTTATTTTAAATATGCATAATACTAATATAATTTTTGAAATAAATATCTTGATTAATTTTATTTATCTTTGAATCCAATAATATATTGCACATTTATTTTATTTTTAATATTATATAAATATATACATTAAAATATAGTAAAGTGTATTTATTGAATGTATATATATATATATATAATTTTGGAAGTAACTATAGATTCTTGAATAAAATTATTATAATTATATAAATAATTATATAAAAATTTCTTACCAGTATACTTTATTAAATTTAATTAAAAAAATTATACCTAAATAAAAAAGAAGATATTATAAACATATGTTATTTTTATTATAATAATATTATATAAGTAACTATACATTTTTATAATTAATTGACTCTTCAAAAAACTAATAAATATAATTTACACATAATTACAAAAAATAATAAATATTTTAAATTAATATAATTTAAAATATATTAATAATTGTAAATTTTTTTCATTAATAAAAATAATAATATTTATACCAATGTATCCAATAACTATTCTATGATGACTAGAAAAATAGGAATGGAATATCATTAGTTGGATATCATTTTCATTTGGAGAACAATGAAGAAAAATAATATAAATATTTCAACTACTCCCAACATTTATGAGATGGTTCCCAGATGTAGTCATACGTTCCCTATTTGAAATATATTTATTTATCAAATATTTATTAGTATTTTTGTAATGGTAATATAAATGATGTGTGTGTGTGCATATATATAATTATATACTTTAATAGAAACCCCGACCCCTATTATAAGCCCTGAACTACCCTCTTTAACCCTCTAACCACCGTTGTGGTACACGAACCTATGTCTCATTATGTTATCTTATAAGTTCGCTAGGTAAACATCTACATGACCACACAACCACTAGTATTATATGTGGGGTTACATGTGGGTTTTTATTGATTTTATAACATTTAATACTCGATGTTATTGAAAGAGACATTGTAAATATATTTTTAATTAATGTTTAAAACAGAAAATTTTAAATGAATTACTATATTACTTTTTCATTACGGTTATCATACAACTGATGTGGAAAACCAATCTTAATTGGTTTTCAAATTAGTTATCAGATAATTAATATAGATAATCATCACATTTAAGGGGTTCTCATGTCGGTTGTTTGATAACCAGTGTGAAAAACGATTTATAATGAGGTTTTATATTGTTATTACCAAACTAACATGCATATTTTTTAAAATATTACATTTTCCTCTCCTCTCCAATGTAGACAAGAAAAGAAACATAAAAAAACTGCAGAAACCCAAAAGAAATAGTTTCCGTAGAATGACCAAAAATACCTATTTATAACTAAAACATTAAAAATTACAATATATAGTACGACTAGACTAAAATCCCAAAAAAACTATAAAATAAATTCCCCACCCAAAAACATTTACAAATCAAAATTTCAAAATTAAAATAAAGAGTCAAAAAAACAAAAATCCATCCAGACAATTAAAATGATATTCCCATTTAATTTGTATGTGTATGATATCATCTCTGATACAAGTTTGAGGTTAATAAAAATTATATAAAAATAAAATAAATCATATTTCAAGTATTATGAATAAAACAAATGAAAAATTATGGAAAATTTTATAAATAAATCTTACATAGTGGAAATTTTTAATTGTCCTAATTGAAATTATGTCATACATAAATATTAACACATAATATTTTCATTTTTAGTGCCTTCTAGTTTATGAAGATGCTATTTATATTATTTTTTCAATTCAAAATTACTTTATTATGTATTATATCAAAAAAATTCTAATTATAAATTAAAATTCAGTTTTTGTTCTTCATGATTTATCTTAGAGCTATTCTTTCTTGTGGTATCTTGAAAGAAATTAAATTCCCTTTATGAAAACAATAAGAATGAAATAAATTTAAAATTCATTATAATGAAACAAGTATTAAAAAATTAAAAAATAGTTGCCTAATATATTCTTAAAATGTTTTCACACTTCAGCATTCATAGAGAAAACCTAGTAAATTTCATTCTCCCTTGAAAAAGAAATCTGTTATACAATTTCTACTAATATAAAAGAAAATTTAATATTATTGGAATTTCTTAAAAAGATATATAATATATTTTAAGATATAAGTTTCATACTCTTAATGATAATGAATCATCAAGAAAAGTTATTTTGAAACATTTATATATATAAACTATTCTTTCTACTTTAGGAACTTATCAATATCATCTATTAAATTTCAATAGAATTAGGGATCTCATATAAATCAACATCCTCCCGCAGTTTAACAAAACCAATTTACTATATTTCCGTATAAAACAATAGAAAAATCCATATCAGGTTCATCATGAACATATAATTTTTTTCCATGTGTTTCCATTATAAGAGGACAATATTATTACTCCATTATATAGAGATTAACAATTTTTTTCTAAATTCATCATGTAGGACACTTTTGTTATTGATAAACCACTTTTAGTTAAATGTTTGAACATGGAATTCAATTTATTCAAGATCCTATATTTCTTTTATGACTCCAAAAAATCAAAATGATGTGGAAATTGGGGTTTTGACTTTAGCACTCTCAAAATGAAGGTCTTCTACAAATACAAAAAACACTTGTACTCTAAATTATACAATTGTTGTCCTGAACTTATTTTTTAAAATTATATCAATTAATATAATACATAGACCATGATATAAATTATAAACATAGACCACCCACTAGACATATTAACGATTCTAATGCTTCTGATCTGACTTGGTTGATCTGTTTAATCATAGGTGAAAAAATTTAGTCAATCTCGTTAAAAAACAATATATAATTACCTTATGGATACAATTATTTCAAAACATTTATATTGATGTTTATTTATATTTGAGAATCATATATGTTATTTAAGAATTATAAATTTATCTTATTTATATATTCACCTATTAATGATTTGAATTTCAATCCATGGATCCCCTTTCCCCATAATGAACTCTTTCATTGTGAGATAGAGGAAATCTAATGTTACCAATATAGAAAAGTATCTTATAAAAAATATCCAAATTAAATATAATTATAATTATAAAAAAATTTGTCTTCTAGTCGATATGGATTCATAAAATTCCCCTTCAATATCTTTATAAACTTTTCAAATGGATACATCCAACGTATATATACAGGTCCATAAGGTTTTATTTCTCACCCCAAATAAACCATTAATTTCACCATGATATCAAAAATATATAGAGGAAAATATATTTCATATAGGAAAATTATATAAACAACTTCAATATCCAAATTGATCAATAAATTAAAATTAATCAACTTATTAAAAATATAGTTAAAAATATCACACACATTGATAACATTAATTCATAAATGGCTGGGAAATATTCCATTAAATGAAATCAATATGAGTTTTTGCATCATGAAATGAAAATTATGATATTTCCTATGAGTCAACTTCAAATCCATTAATGATTGAATACACATTAAATTTAAAGAATAACCCTATGTCACATTAATATCTTGAACACATTGAAACAAGCTAATTTTCTCCCTCTTGGAAGATGTATGACATGATGGTTCAGGAATGTTACCCTTACATCAGAAGTGGGACATAACTCCAAATATATTCTTATTGAGATTAAGTCTGATCATACATTCAAACCATATTTAATCTTTCCTTGAATATATATAAATATATGAATCAAACCATTATATATATTCTTCTCTAAATGAAAGAAATCAATGTTGTGTTGGACCTCAAGATATGTCCAATATGGTTACTCAAAAAATATTTACCATTTCTAACAAATATTTCTATTATTACCATATTTATGTGTCTCCCAGAATATCACATTAATGGTTTTTAATCAATCATTATACTAATCTGTGGATAAATTTTTTGACGTAATATCAAATTCTTATGATCTATTGAATTCCTTTTTAATATTTTATAAGAGTGATACATAGAAAACAAATTGATGACCGCTACAACCTATTTTTCTCCCATGATGAAATTGATAATATGAATTTTGTTCCTCAAAAATTGGACACAATTTATTCCCCTTGAAACTATATCAAAACATTTTCCATACATTTTCATTTATATAGATCACATTCACTGCATGCTATTAAAATTAGTCCATTTTATAAGAATGGTAAAACAAATATCTAACCTCCCATAAGAATTTAAAATCATTAATTAATGGTAAAAAGAAAACATCAAAATCATTTTCATGCTATTTTGGTCTAGATATTGTTAATCTCAACATGAAAAAAATTCTCTTAATGGAAAATTCAAGAGATAAGATTTAAAATACCAATAATATAGGAAGTGAGCTATGTTCTACTAAGGAATCCATATGGATTCATTCTATCCATGAACAACCCATGTCTGATATTTCTAACATCATTTCCAAATATTGAAAACTAATGATCATTTTTCCACTATGGAGAATTAGCTTGGTGCTGTAATTTTCCATAATAAATCCATTCATTTACAATTAATCATAACCTTTTTGCTTCATTTGAATTACAAAATAAACTTTTAAAATTAAAAATTAATGTAAGATACCAAGATTCCATATTAGGTTTCTTTGTAACTGCTAAATTAGCATATGATATTTCTTTTAACATATACCATGATGTCCAACATTTTGGACACATTGACAGATATTCATATTTCGTCCTTTTTAGAACACATTAGTTCTGGAAAAAAGTATATTTTTGTACCCTAAACCCATTAGGGATTTTATTTTCATCGCATTGTAATGTGAATTTGGAAGATAATTATCTTTAAGTATAATATCTATGTGAAATTGTATCAAATTTGGAAAACTCTTGTGAGTCAAACCATGTTTCCACATCAAGTTAATCAATATTGACACCGATGATAAAGGCATAAATTTCATACAAGCTAGATATAGTGGTTTATTGAATCACCATATAGAAGATCATTTTTTGGTTCTTTCTCAATTGTATATAATTCAATATTATGAATTATTTTTTAAATTTCCTTATTATTGTCATCTTACAAAGCATCATTATCAACATATCTGAAATTAAGACTAGTTTGACCATGCAATAAAAAGGGAAGTAAATCAGATTAAAACAATGAAAAATTAAATTATCAATGATCTATATTCCTTTAAAATTCATCACTATTAAAAATTTCATGAATGGATAGGAAAACATGTTGTTGTTTAAAACATTTTGATTATAAAATTCAAAAAACCCATAAAAACGTCCTCATATTCATCACTTATTCTATGTGTAGTAATCCATATTCAACTAATTTTTATCTATAAAAAATATTGAGAATAAATATATTTTTAAAAATATATATTTGTGAAAAAAGTGAGTATTAAATTTATAGAAAAAATTTCACAATTTGAAACTTACAGAACATTTAAATCTTTTAAAAATATATGGGTATTTTAAAAGTAGTATTTTATATTCTAGACAATAATGGAATATATGTTTATTCATAATTGAAAAATCATAAAATGAAATGAGTTGATGTTATTTACAATAGATAATATTGTTATACTAATATGGCATTTTTAATTTTCTTCTATGTGATATAATATAAAACATTATATTGAATATTATTGGCTAGAATCCAAATATAGTGCGCATTTTCCATTTTCTATTTTAATCATAATCTTTAAATATTTGGTATATTTTATTTCATAAATAACCAAACACTTATTAAAATAAACATTAATTCATACTATAACATTATCATATAGTATAGCTAGAAAAACACAATGCTGAATTTTTAATGCAGTACACACAGAATGATATATATATATATAAAATAATAAATATTATTTATGCGTAGTGTATTATAAAAATTATGAAAGGATAATTACATAAATTATATTGAATTAAAACATGTTTTATTTTAATATACCACACTAATAACCCACAGTTTAATATGTTTTAGTCTACATCATTTGATAATATATATATATTCATATTTTTGGGGGTAAAAATAAATTTTTGTGAATAACATTTGATGTATGTGTAATTTCATGAATAAATAACATATAAAAACTCAACCTATGTTGTGGGATAATCAACTAAATTTAAAAAAATGCAACTTATAGTATTACTGGGGAAAAAGTATGACTGTGGTAATGTAAGACTGGGGATATCAGCACATCAATCCCCATTATTATTTTTTCAAACTTGGTTAATTAGTCTACATAGAGTCAATTCCTAACATACATTTATCATTATAATAGAAAAAAATATTTAAAGATTCCAATTTTCTTTTCATATTCTGTATTCACCAATAATGTGAACATTATATTAAATGTAAGTCATAATATGAAGAATACCTATTTAATATATGATTTTTGAATATAAAAATATGATCACATCACATGAAAAGTGTTTCTTTTCATATAACCTACTTATAAGATATTGAATATTTAAATATATGAAATTTTAAATGTTTTTATAAATTACATTTTTTGATTAAAAAGTCACAAATAAATGCATAATTGAAATTTAGGAATATCTATATACATGGTAGTGTTTTCATAAATAATGAATTATTCAAAAAAATGATTCAAATAAGTTACATTTAGAGATTCCATGAAGAAATATAATATGTGATGCAATAAAAATAACCATAAAACAATTGAAATATTAAATCCATTCAATATATTAGAAAAAGTAGAACATTAACATATAATGAATAAATTTATTATCAAATATATAAAAATAAGATATTATGAAATACAGACCATCTCACCTTTTTCAACAACTATGGTATATTAAGATGGTAATATGATATTCTAAATGTGAAGATCAATATACGGATGTTCAATGATGAGGCTGGTGAAACATTAGGGTTAATAAATTTAGTAATGCAATATTTGATTAAATCGAATAAAAAAAATGAGATTTAGGGCATATGAGACATTGAACATCCAAAAGCGAGGATCATTGTGTGGGGATTTATGATTGTTAAGAGAGGTTTGGATCAAATGAGTAACTATGAGGCCAATGAAACATGACAAGGTATGCAGATAGATAACCAGAATTGGAGGCCATTGGATTGAAGAAATGATACTAGGGATTTATCAAGGGTGGAACAAGTTTTCTTTTGTGAGAATGAATAACACCAAAATGATTCAGGATGGAAAATAATAAAATTTTATATTTATTTCACATTTTTTATATGATAAACAATGTGATGAAGAAACTTTTATTATTTTATCACATTATTTATACTGTAACAAATGTGAAAAATCTACTTTATGACATCAGATATAAATTAACCTATGTGATAATGAAATGAAAATTTATTCATCACGCTTGTTATTAGATAAATAATGTGAAAACACACGTTATCATGTTAATTATCATATAACTCACATGAGAAATCAAGATACATTTTTTTTCACATCAGTTATGCATAACCAACATGAAAAATAAGACACCAACAAATACTATTTGTACTGTTCCCCCAAATAGAACTGTATAATTTAAAATTTCTATAATATCATTACAAACCTCATTACCATCCATCAAGAATCAATCCCCCAACATCCAAGAATTCGGGGTAGAGACCTACCACTACGGCACCCCAATGGGGGATTTTCAAAAACATTATATAATTGTATTTATAAGATTAATTATATAAATATATATTTGAATATATAAATATATAAATAATAAAATTATGTATGTATATTCATTTAAATATAATAGTAAAACATTGAATAGTTTCATGAAAGGTTTTATTTTTACCCCTCTCATTGTAAAATGCATTCAAGAACCCACGTATGAATCCTATTCTCAAGTTGGTTGAGTTTTATGATCTGGAGAACATAAATTTTATTGGGGGTTGATATTGAATTTGAAAAACTATATTTATATTAAAATAAGATTATAATTGTGTCAAGGCACCTGAACATATACATATATGTGAAATTACACAGACATGATAAAAATTCATGATTAGGTTCCTGGACAAGATGTTTGAATTATCCACTACAAGGCATAGGGGAAGAGTTTAAATTCATTC
This sequence comes from Viscum album, assembly GCA_963277665.1. Classification (NCBI taxonomy): domain Eukaryota; kingdom Viridiplantae; phylum Streptophyta; class Magnoliopsida; order Santalales; family Viscaceae; genus Viscum; species Viscum album. Next base: position 1,128,093,711 of record OY728121.1, read on the forward strand.
TCATTCATAAAAAAATATGTTTAATGGGTAGGGGATATAATGATACATTGAGGTTGTGGGGAAATGAATATGCAGGCTCTCAAAATGGTGGTTACAATTAATGAAAATACAAAATGTTAGACCGAACCTCATGCCACATATCAATGCCCAGATATGAGACATAATAGGATGTCATATGCACCATCCTATACAACATACGTTGCTAACATGGATTGGGACCCTAATATATATAATGTGGATACTATACCCTCAAATTAGTGAAACAAAATAGAGGAAAAAATAACTAAAATATCTACACCACATAATTGGAATACATGGAAATGAAAAAAGAGTGAATTATCAAATGTCTCATAAATAGTCATAATGGTTTAGCTACAATAATATCTAATTGGAATGATCTGAAATAAAAAACTAAAGAGAAATAAACACATGAACCTTGGCCTTACATTAACCCCCGAGCTTCACAAACCTTGTCTACACATACATACGATTTGTTCCAAATCAATCCATGACATGTATTGAACTCAACCTATAAAAAAACAAGAAATCTACATGATCACTGAGCTTACCTAATTATATTACATCTTGTACATGTATGAATGTGTAATAAAATAAACATGAAACCCAAGAACAGTATACATTGTGTGACTACATGGCCCCCATGACTCCCTAAGAATCGTGTAACTATGTGATAACCAAGACACTCTAACACCTGATTATACCTGCTTTAGTGCCATGAAAAAATAATTTTCATCATCTCATTAAGAAACTGCACCAATTATTAGAATATACATAAGGACCCATGGTTGTGTAGTACCTAATAACCTGACCCACTATCCACTAAATTTGGGCACAATCACAAGTTCATAATTCAACCCACTGCTTAATCACTCTAGGAGGGGTCAATCAGTCCCATCATGTAACCCCACAACACATCACCCCATATATTCCCTCAACCTAATCTATAATAAACCAACCCATATTAATCAAACCATCTATAAAAAAAATTGGTCCTAACATGTACTTATTTGAATTTATGATCCCTATAGCTCAACAACATGTGCCCGGGCATCTAGATCTATATTTGGGAATGATTTCTCCATAAATAACATGAACCTTGTCAATGAATAAATAGAATTTCTTAGTATTCCATAAAACATGAAAAAATAGATTGGTATAATAAATAGAGAATTAAATACCAATACATCAAAAAAATTGAAGTACTAAAAATTGGAAAAACTAAACTCCATTTAACATGATTTCACCTCCAAAACCTCACACCCAATTATTGAAAAATCACACCACCTTTCCCTTACATTCATTACATATAAAATGATTTACATATGCCTAGAGGTATATTAGAGCTATGAGAAGATGTCTCATTTGGATCCCCATAATTATTTCATAAGCATAATTTATAAATCAAACCAATTATGCACAGTTAAATTAAACATGGCATGTGATAATTTTTTACATAAAGCATGTAATATACATCCTTTTGAAAAAAATCATGATATGAAATATGTTTCCAAATAATTTTAGTACACACTCCAATAAATCGTTTTATGGATAACAAATTAGGAATAAAATCCCATATATTCAATCAATATCATATCAATAAGTATCCTCTTAACATAATAGTTTTAATTGGCCACCTTCTATGAACAATACCCACGAATAATAGGCATAGGGGTAATATAAAACTCTTGAAAGTTACAACCGATCACAATGTATATGACATAGTAAACACATTATTATAGAAAAATAGATGAAGAGGAAAGGATCATGAACCTGAGGCTGGATCCCTGCTTCATTATTGACTACATTCAGTTTTATAACAACAATTTCATTGAAGAGAATTTATAAATTTTAAATCTAAGATCTTATGTTTTGTTTGTAACAAAATATTTTTTATGTTCACTACTAAACATTTTAAATACTATTTTAGTAAAATTATTAGAAGTTCATAAATGTGTTCTTTATAAGGTTTGTTCGGAAATAAATATTTTAATGTTAGTATGTTGGGAAGTATTATAACTTTAAAAAACAAGTGAGATTATTCTTTCAACATATTAAAGTTATAGTCATCATGAAAATATCATGATTCACACTTTTTATAAAATAATTGTGTTAATGCATTCATGACTTTTTATATTAGGCATAGGGGATATAACAAAACTCTCATTTCATACATTACATTACAACGCGTTTTTTGAATACATAATATTTTACACGAACAGATGAACAAAAGCTATATTAGTCTCATGCCTTTAGAAACATAGTAAGAGAAACACTGGTACATAAGTGAGCAACATTATCTCCCACTAGGTTATTCATGACTATAACCCTTCTTAGAAACATAAAACTTAATACATATCATCATGTCATGGGATAGGGGACATAGTAATGTGGTAATATTATATGCTCAATTAGGGTAATCAAGAGAGATTTGAAAGCATACACAAGGATATAAGGTTACGATAATGTGATCTAGACAATAGAAGATCATACCCTACGTATAAATGATCATAGAAATGAATCATACCATAAATATTGGTATTTCATAAGACATGCTTCATAAGGAAAACTATAGAATAAACCATGAAATCATAACATAGGTATAAAACATGTAATTTTTCTATACACATATACATGTAAAATAATTCTATATAAGTAAAGATGCCTTACTAGAACACATTAGGGAACTTTATAGGGTATACACCTACTGGGTGGGATGCACCACCATACACAGTCACAATCCATTTCCTATAAGGTATATTGTTTTCTGATCATCCCATTTAGGATCGGGGTTCTACATTACCCCTTAATGGATCGGTATTCCGCATATTCCTTCTTCATGGTTAGCAAAACTTCTGGGTGGGAAACACCACCATCCACAATCAAAATCCTTTCCATGTAAGGTATAAGGTATCCCCATCATCTTATAGGGGATCAATCCCTTTAAATTAATTCCAATAATTTTTTAATGAGATATAAATCATTACCCTATACATTGGGGGGGATATATGGGTCCCAACCATCTCATAATAAAATCATTCATACTTATGAAACAATATAATAAAACTATAATAACATAATGTCCCATTAAATGAGATGGGTTTCATAAAAATCTAATCATAATCCCATTAATTGAAATGGGTGTGATAAACAAATAATCATATATTAACTAGTGAAAAAATACAGGTTACATAATCATTTCACCAAATCATAAACCATGAAAAGAAGCGGTTTCTATAAGTATAACACACATGCAAGATGAAAGAGTTTTATAGACATAAAACCTATGAAATAGAAGTCGTATTTATAAACATAATGACATCAAATCATAAACTATTTTGAAAAATAATATGCATGGATCCTTTGGTTCATTTCCCATAAAGGCATGATTAACACCAATGGGCGTCTTCTTAGATGGAAAATAATTTGGAAATACCCTAATAAAAAAGATTCTTTAGGAAAATATCCTTCCAAAAAAATTATTTTTAAAACCTAAATCGTTTTTTAAAAGATTTTTATTCTAAAACATAATATGGGAAATTGAACACATTTTGAAAATAATCTTCCATGAAAACATTTAAAATTTACTTTCAAACATTCTGAAAATGATTTCATTCAATATTAATCTGGATAATATTTTTGAAAACCCTTTCTATGAGAATAATTTGAAAACATAAAATGGAATATTAAAAACCATAAATAAATTTTAAAATCCATTTTCCTCGAAAATTATCTTAAATTATCATCATTGTTTTTTCAAAAAATGGTTCTTGAGGTTCATGGCATGTGTCACAATGAAGGGAAACTGAGAAAAAACTAATATACCTATTTAGTAACTCTTGGAACATAAGCATAATGGATGAGAGATCATAAAATTCATATCTAAATACACATAAAATCAATGTTAAAATCATATAATATATTCATGGGTTTTATAATCACTACAAAAAATATATGAGTGTTGAATAGTGCCTAAATCTCAGAAAAAATGAAAGTGATAATTCAAATCCCATTACATAATGTATTAACTCTATTTATATTCATAAAAACCTCATTTATAATAACTTATGTCTATTATAAATATTTAATATAATTATATTATTATATCTAATACCATATAGGTTTTGATTAATACTTTCTATTACCCTTTTATTACGGATTTTATGTTAAGGTTTCTCTTTGGGTAATATGATATTTGTTTTTGAATGTGTCTTAATTTGTTATATTTTTGTTCCTCATCCAAATATAATGATTTAATTAATGTAAAAAATGATATAAATATCATAATTATTGAATTTATATATATTTATAAAAAATATAAAGAATTTATAAATATGAAATTAAATACACTTTTCATGGAGATTGTAGGTCGTACATATGCATAAACGTTTTACCTCATTTCTTTTCCATATTGAATGAAAAAAGAAAATTAAATATATGTATATATGTATATTATAATTACTGTAGAAGTATTATTTGTTATATATAATTTAATTTTAAAAAACATGACATTAATTAATTCTATTCACTATGCGGATGAAGCACATCTCTTTGAGGGGTGGTAGTCCACAATTTCCCAAACGAAATTTTTATATTTTGAAGAAATGGAAATCATGAACGGACTTGTTTTTTAATAATAAAAAAATAAAAAAATTCATAATATATAAAATATATTCCATATAAAATAATATTTCAATCATAATTACCCACTATGAGATGTGGTAAGGGAAAAACAATCATTGTTTTGTGAGGTGGTAGTTCTATGTACACAGAAATGGTATGTTTGATACCCATTATATAAAAGTGTGTGTATGTTTAAGTCGAAATATTAACATAAAAAATCATTGTATATTGATGAAACTAAAATATTATGAATGCATGGAATAATTCAAATTGATTATGTTGAGAAAAAAATTAATGGAAATTATCTTGGGGAAGGATGATACATCTTCTTTGGGTAACTCATTTTTGTTTTCACCAAAGGGTTTCCATTGATGGATTTATGACCAATTTGAGTAATAAAGAAGGAATTAAGGGATGTTTGGAATTGAATTTGGATGACATTTTAGTAACAAAAGTGGTTTGAGAGGATATAAGAATGGGGAGAGGTTATGGCCTTTTATAGGGTAGGGTGGGGAGACACTTCATTTTTTAAAACAAGTTAGGTGTGACCAAATTTCTAACAAAAAATGTCATGAAAAACCATTAAAACTAAATAATTGAAATTATATGGATGAAATAATTCTATCCAATGGGTTTTTGTAAGGATGCAATGTCATGTTGGCCCATTAATTTATGGTTTTGTCTCTTATGAAGCTTAAGTTGACCTTATTCATTATAATTAATCCAAATCACTTTCTCAAATATTTTATATGAAAAATTATTTTGATAATATTTTAATATAAATATTAAAATTAATAAAACCACGTAATTCCTTTTTTGAAATTCTATTCATAGAAGCAGAAAAATTATGTTTAATCCTAATCTCACAAACATGGCGAGAAAGCCGGTTTTTATAGTGAGAATGTTCAAATTTTCATCAAATTGTGATCTCTAAATTCAATATAAAGATTATTTAAATGACTCAATAGGATTAATAGATTTATAATTGATCTATTTTGACTTTATGTCCAACATAAAATATAATTTATCTATATAAATAAATTATTTGAAAAATAGTTTTTAATTTAAATTCAATATTTTTTACACTATCAGAAAATAAAGTTTCCCATAAAAATGCAAAAAATTCACCTGAATATAATTTTTACATTCTGTATTACAAATGAAATTTATAATATAAAACTAAATTTCAAAAATACCCTAAATTAAATTTTATTATTTTTCACAGAAGGGCATAAAAACTTGTACATTTAAGAAAATTGTATTTTCAAACATTCAAAGAGTTTACTAAAACAATTGTATGATTATTATCCAATAGAATAATATATATAAACCCATTATTAATAATACTGAAAAATTAATAATTACTACTCATATTAAAAATTTTAATGACTAGGATATAACTACCTTGTTAAAATAATTTAAAAATTAATATGATGTTTTGTAGAAAATTAGTGTTCAGCGTAAATGAAGGTAAGCCTATGTTTTACATCATGTAAGGTTATATTGGTTTAGAGTTAACTAATGTTTGACATAGTGTATCATGATACAAATTAAATCATATAAGAATAATTTATTTGAATTAAAAGTTTAAAAAAATCTCAGGGTGTTTCATTCTAGCCCAAATTAAATGAATTTTCCCATGAAATTCGTTGTTCTGATACAAAAAAATTATGATTCTCCTATTTCATAAAATCATAAAGATCGCACATAGATTCCATTAGGGGGTGTTTTCTCTAGAAATAGTTCAATAGGTGATGAGTCTTATTTTTTAGAAGATTCTGAGTATGATGCAGAATATTAACTAGTTATTCCTCGAAAGAAAGATCCTACTCCAGAGGTATGACCTCAGAGTTCAGTATATGTAAAAGGTGAGGAATATATTTATTGAGGAGAGATACATGGAACAAATAATGGACGTAAGGTATATTTAGAGTATTTTCAATGATATAGGTTACCATTCCAATAAAATCAATAATATCTAAGGGGACAATATACATAGGGAAAAATTTCCTTTCTTCTTGAGCCTCATAAACATATTCCATGGGGAAATGAAAAGAATCAACATCTTATAAACATAAAAATGCATTTCATGTAGATTGTTATCAGCAAAAAAAATTATAATTACTTTGAGCTGGATTGATTTGTTGTTGAATGGATGTAACCTTCTCTACCATTTCATCATCAATCTGAGGTCCCAATTGGTTTTTTTCTCCAATTTCATTCTAGAAAGTTGGATCTATACATTTCATCACACTAATTTATTCATATGTATATATCATAATTCATGAGTGAAAGTTATTTTTATAATAAAACTCAATTATATAAAGGTGTTGATCCCAAAAAATGTTGAAATATAATGAAAATGATCTCAACATATCTTCTAGGGCTTGGATTTCTCTTTTAGATATACTATCTATGTATGGTAGATAAGTGGGGAAGAAACTCAACTCTATATCATATTCTTACTAAATACATATGTATAATATTGAGGTAAGTCATGAATATTTATTAGATACAATAGAATGTGGTACTCTATGAATCCTTACCAGTTACATAATGTATATCATGGAATGATGATCTAGAGAGAAGTATTATCTGATAGAAATAATGTGCGCTAACATAATATGGAAGTAAACTACCACCTATATTGAATCAAACCCTATTGAGGTTTTGAGGAGTCCAACAAAAAAATACATTGTGATGTTCTCCCCTTTCCATTATGGTATGCGTAATTGATGCAACATCTACACATATTTTTTTCCTTCTACCTTAACTTGCTAGTATACAATGAATTGAGATAAAAACTCCAAGATATCACTTTACATTCCTTCCCCCATGAAGAATTACATGAAGAATATATACATATTCATACATCTATGATGAATACAGAATGATAAACAGTGATATTCCTCCAACAAATAATTATTTGAATTCAGTATTGAAGGAAAACATACAGGATTTCTAAAACTTATCATTTCATCATGATCAAGATTATACTTAGGAACATCTAAAACGTTATTTTTTATCTCAACATATTCCTTCTATAACTCTTTGATATACACATGGATGGGGGGAAAAATATTCAATTGAGAAAGATATGATTTTTTCCCATTCATCATGATTTTTACATCAATCCATTTCAAATTAAAAAATATTAGATCGATTTGAATCCTCAACATGGATGAGCTAGCATGATCCGTTTAACTCAAATCATTGGCCACCTTGTTCACATTCCTACGGTGGAAATTTATATATCAATCAAAATCTTTTATCAGCTTTAACCTTCCTCTTTGAAGCATGTTCAACTCCTTCTGTGTCAATATATATTTTATATTTTTATGATCAGTATATATTTCAAAATTTTATCGATAATGATATTTCCTCCCTATCAATAATAAAAATTTGACTGCTGCTAACCCCAAATAATGATTCGGTAAATTTTTTATGAGCCTTCAACTATCACGAGGAAAATGAAATAGTAATGTTGTTGTGTATAAAAAAACATCACCACACCTACATGGATTCATTACTATATATTATAAATACTTATCTAATAAAGGGTAATATAAGAACAAGTTCACTGACTAGCCTTCACTTCATATCCTTGATATTCTCCTCATATCAATCATTATATAGGAACTTGGAACCCTTCCGAGTAAACGTGGTAAGAGGAATAGGTAGTCATGATAAATTCTAAACTTATCATCAATTATGTCTATCTAAACTCAGAAAACAATGTATTTTAGTCACCCTAGTCTGTCTAGCCCAACAATCAATATCCTATGTCTTTGATGGATCTACTTCTATACAATCTATTCAGATTATTGACCCAAAATGTTTCTTTTTTTTTAAAAATAACTCTTTATTGATTCTTCATACAATATCTACATCCTCATGGGAATTAGTAAAATTCCCATGTGTTCTTAATTCTCTTCCATGCACTTTGAAAAGATTATAATAACATCAATAAAGACTACCACAAATAGATCGGGGTAATCTCAAAAGACATTATTAATCAAATACATGAAGATTGTATGGTTTTAGTAAGACAAAAATACATTAGTATATTTTTATAGTTTATATAACTTGTACATAATTACATCATGAGTATATCAAATTTCTTCAACCTCAATTGATGATAGCCCCAATGAAGAGAAATCCTGGAAAATATTGATCTACGTATAATTGACCAAATAAGTCCTTAATATGAGGAAGATGATATTTTTCCCGAATCATGATCCTGCGTAATATTCATATTCAAGACTTATTCATATTTATCCATATTTATTTCCCACAAATAGGATAGTTTCACACCATGGGTACACACTTTTCTAAATGAATCCCTTATTATGGTTTTCATGGATCTGCTTCTTAAATTCCTACAACTCAATTGGGTCCATTCTGTGTTGTGTATTTGAAATTGGTGTGGAACCAGGAATGAGTTTTATAGATAAATCATCATCATGTTTTGGGAAGGCTAGGAAACACTTCCATGAAAAAATCCACAAATTCCCAGAGTAGGAATATTATTGTTTTCATGTTTTTCTCCAATAACTTGAGAAAAACATGTCTTTTGAATGATAATTAATACACGTACACTGAATGTATTCAACATAGGACGTTTATACTTATCATCATATTGATTTATTATCATAGTTTGATTTTAAATATAAAACATAAATTCCATTCCCCATCAATTGGAGTGGGATTTCTATAGATTAATAAAATCTTAGACTAAGATGACATCAAATTAAACCAATGAAACATTAACATCATTTTTTGGAGTCACATTCCATCAAACATTAACCAGAAAGGAATCATAGAATAGAGATGCATCCATCATACCATTTGGTATTTGCACATATAATTCCACATATAATCATTTGGGAGGAATATTAATTCACTTAGAAAATTAATTGGATATGAATGTGTGGGTTGATACATAAAAAAATAAGACATTAGAATTTATTGGGCGGATGGTAGGTTTACCATTCACCACATCTTCATCGAACCCCTTATAAGAATTGTAATCACTTGATATTTCACCATGTACCTTGATCTAAGAGGTTTCTCATACTAATCTCCATCACCAACACTTGGGTTTGGGAACTTTTTAATATAATTCCAATAACATTTAAATATAATGAACTAAAGTGTGGGAGGTATATTCTATGTCTATTTTTCTCAATTTTAATTATTATCCAACATTTTACCATCAATGTGACAATTAATTACCTAATTCCCTTCTATTCCGCACATAAAACACTTATTAAACCCCAAAATAAAATTCATCTGAAGCTTCTTTCCACACTTAGAGCTTAATAAAAGGCTCATATTCTTCTCTTCCTAGATTTTAGCCATTCCTTTGAACTCCATGTTCATTATCTTTTCAAAACCATGATATTGTTATGTAACAGCCACATCCATTTAATCATTTATTTCACAACAAAAAATCTCTTCATAGATACTAACATATATTAAAGGAAACACCCTTATGATACATGGCGTTAAGACACTGAAGAACCTATCAAAATTATATTCGAGTTGAATTATAATTCCAGAAGCATATTAATAACTCTTGTGAAATTATCCTCATAGGTACCCATGGATTCATCATACTTTTTCTTCAACTAAATTATCTAATTTTCCATCTTCATATTGAGAACATATGGAAAGTACTTTTTGAGGAATGTGTTCCCAAACTCATCCCAATCCATAGATTAAATTTCATATGGATTTCTTATATTCTTTATTAGAGTCCATTACCGTTTTACTTCACCTTCTATTTGACAAATATCGAGAATGGCATTGTCATGATCTGAAAACTAGAAAATGGAGAATATCATTTCAGTGGTACCGATCCAATATACATAAAATTTTGGTTAGAAGATATAATGAAAGAATATAGGAAATGCCTCATGAAAGACTCAACTAAACATTTTTCCCTCTATTTCTCTTTTGGAATATCAATATGATTCATAGCTTCGGAAATATATGTGAGCATAGCAATGATGTTTTTCATTCCATCTCACATATCAGTCAGATTCTCAGTATAAAAATAATTGCATTATTTATCACAATCACCATTAATGCATCACTATAGTGTTCTAGACATTTACTAAAACCAAAAATCATTGACTAAGAAACTATTTTCATTGTAATGAATCACATAATCATGAAAAAACATACAAGACATCTAATTCTTGTATTCAGAAATTGGCGTATCACTACAATGCCACTCTCTCTATTATTAACCAAAATTAAATGGCATTTTACTATTGTTTTCCCTGTCAATAAACATATCTATATGAATTTCATTTGGGTTCCCACAAGGTTATTTTCATCATTGTATACAAATTTTAGTTAATATTTCTCTCTAATACCAAATATAACAACTGCCAATTTTGATACATTAGCATTATTTAACTTTTTCAAAATAGTTAATAGGGAACACAAACAAAAACCTAATGATTGTATTAGTCTAGTTCTGTTGGAAACATGGTAATATAATAATTGGTACATATTTGAGATTCATTATCTACCACTAGGTTCTTTAATGACTAGTATCATTCTTACAAACATTATACATAATAAATATCTTCATACCCTATGGAAGGAAACATAAAAAATTGGTGAGATCAAATGCTTAGTATGGGAAAACAAAGAAGATATGTAAGCTTAAACCTGAGCAATATTGTATGAGAATGTTGTCATAATATTATATGATCATACCTTTAAAACCAAAGATCATAAACAAAAATCATGCCGCACATAGTATTGGTTCATAAGGGATAAATTATAAGGGAAATAAGAGCATAATATAGGAATGCATAACATAGGAATATGACAAGGAATTGTGGAATACACACGAACATCTAATACCATTCCCTATAAGTAAAGATTCATTGGTAAAACTTATTATGACACTTCATAGGGAATACACCTACTAGGAGGGATACCCCCCAATCCCCAGTCACAGTCCTTTTATTATAAGGGATCTACATTCACCACCATCCCATTCTGTATTATGTTTCCATATACTCCCATGGTTGATCAGGTTTCCCCATCTTTAGACATCATGGAGACTACACCTACTTGGTGGGACACACCGCTATCCCCCTTCACAGTCTTATCCTTTTAAGGGATCCACTTTCCCCATATTCCCATTTTGTATATAGCCTATTAATTTTGTTCCAATCATTATCTCATGAGATACAAGTCATAACACAATTATTTGTAGGGATATATATATATATACATCCAACTAATCTCATAATAAAATAATTAATACTTGTGCTAAAAAATAATAAAACATTAATAATATCATGACCTATAAAAAGACATGGGTTTCCGAAACATCCTTCCTTCATCCCATGAAATGAAATGGTGGCATAAACTTTTTATATTAACTTCACCTATAAAAAAATATTGTTTTCATAATAATTTAATCAAAGAAAAACATGGGAAACTAATTATGTTTAATTAGTATAAAACCTATAGAAGAGGGCCTAGTTTCATAAATATATAACCAATTATAGAGAAACATGTTGTAAAAATATCATTCCATCAAAACATAGACCATTCATACATGTATTTTAAAAAGAACCTTCAAATAATTTCCCAGAAAGTCATCTATAACAACAATAGATGTCATCAAATATTCGAAATTATTTGGGAATAATATTTTTAAAAAAATCTTTAGGAAAATTTCCTTTCTTCAACAAATTATTTTGAAACATAAATCCTTTTTGAGAAACGATTTCTCTTAAAACATAAAATGGAAACATGAAAACATTTTTAAAATAATTTTCCTCGAAAAAATATAAATATAAATTGATTTTTCTTTTCAAAACCATTTCTCTGAAATGGAAGCTTCAAAACATTTTTGTGAACCGTTTATTTGAAGATAATTTGACAACTTGTAATGGATAATTCAAAACAATAAAGAAATTTAATATAATTTTTTGTATATAATGATCTTCTAATAACATTGGTGAATTTTTTTTAAACATGGTACATGAAGTGCAATATCCCAAGTTTTCAAAAGAGAAAACATTGTTCGATAGCCAATGCGATACGAAACAAAAAACTTAAAAAAGAAATCATTATTCTAATATGGAAATTTAAACCTTTAAATTATAATAATGGATATAATTAGGATTATTTTTTTATGATATACATATATTGATAAATTAATAGAAACTAATCGATCAATTTTTGGTAATGTATTTTTATATGTCTCCTTTAAAATGTTTTTTATTTATTTAATGAAGAATATATTATACTTATTTTCTGTAATATTTATAAAATTTATTTTATAAAATTAACTCCATTTTCTTATCATCAAATTATAATTAACATAGGAAGAAAATATTAAATTTTTCATAAAGTATAGTTTTTTCAATGAATAGTGTAAAATGAACTTTTATATTGAAAAATTAATTAAAATTAATATAAAATTATACATTTGGTGTTATTTCATGTTAACATATGTATTTTTTAATTTTAAATCATCTTTATACCAGATTTTAGTATAAGTGTATTTTTTTAATCATTAAATTCATATATTTTGATTTTTTTAAAATGGATAATGTTTCTTGGCTATGATTATGTAAAATAACCTGTAATTATATTATAATTAAATAATTTTTTTTGTTAAATATTAATATTTGTGAATTTAAATCATTATAATTAATATTACTAGTTATATAGTTAATGTGAAATAATATTTTCCTTCAAAAATACATTTTTTCAGAAAACTACATTCCATCATGATTGTGGGTTTTAATTAAAATTTAATTATACCACCTTATTGAATTCATTTTCAAAAAATAGATTCCATATTTAGAATAAACATTATTTAATTTAGTTAATATGGTAAACTTAATTTTTGAAAAATATGAACTAGAATTGTAGTAAATATAAATTTAAACTGAAAAAAAAAGAAAAATTGTTAATTAAGGGTATAAATAATTTAACCAATACAAGAACCAAATTAACTATAATAGTATGAATATTTATATTACCATTTCATTACAATTATGATTCATTTGTCTTTTTTTACTTTATAAATAATTTTAGAAGATGTTAGTGAAAAATTTATATGATAAAAAATAGTATTTTTTATTTAATATGAATGTTCAATTAAGAAGATTCATTTAATGGTTTAATTTATTTATGAAATAAGTAATATTTAAATAAAATACTATTCTTAAATAAATGTTATTAAATATAAATTATCATATAATTTTTATGATTTCAAATGTAATTTTTATTGGTGTTTGAAAACTGTTATTTTTAAAACCCGTTAATTTTCATTAAATGTTAGTTTTATTTTATAAAATAAAATTCAAAATATTTTGGAATTTTTTTATATAATATTAATATTATTTTTTATTCAAGACAACGACATTATCCATTGGTGAATTTTTTATACTTTTCTGAGATCATAGAATTTTTGGGTAAAAATTAAATACTGTATAAATGTATAGTGTGTTTTATGAAAATATAATGATCCAATAGTGAGGTTAAAGATATATAAAATGTATACTCAGAAAAATAAATGTAATTCCATAAAAATTATGTGGTTTTATGTTTATTTTATTTGTTTTATAAATCCTTACTGAATCCTCCTAGGAATATTTAATATTTTATGATTTTAAAATCATTTCATTAAGAGTGTGACTCACCTCCACAATTTAAAGGGAATTATTTTATTATATTCAGAACTCGGCCTTATAAAACAATGTAAACCACTCCACATTTTTTGAAACTGAATGAAAATGGAAAGGGATGGTTTTTGGATTTGAACATTTTATTATATAGTTTCCAAAACTAAAATAATAATTAATTCCCCCAATTTTTTTACATAAACCCACTCATTATACAATATATCTTCACAAAAAATCCATGATTCTTTCCCAAACTCTTCCATCTACTCCCTTTAGTCCTTATAAAGAACCTTAGTCTCCAATGAAGCATCACACAATCCTTTGGAGTCACACATTCAAGTAGGGGATGCTCACATTCCTCTCATTCTTTCAATTCTAGAACCTTCTTAAAATTATTCCTTATAATTTCAATTGGTTATATTATCATTAATTTATTATCATTATATTACTTTCTAATTAATTTTATTTTATTGGTATAACATTTATACTCTCTCATATTGAACGTTACCTACGTCATTACTATTCTGAAATTTCATAAGGGATTCTCTCTCTCCCCTCTTTTAATCAAGTAATTCATTTATGATATGGATTTTTGATTTAAACATTCATAAATTGGGGAAAAAATATTACCTATCCACCTTAATTTGGAATTGATGTTTATTTTATTATAACCCCTTTAACTCTCAATTATCCCTCTTACGAATAATTATGTACACCGATTACCATGCGGTAATTCTGTAAGTGTTATTTTTATTTCTCCTTTTTTTCAAGATTATTTATTATGTTATGTCTTCTAGTTCTAATTACCTTTTTTGGAGAATGTAAACCCATGTCCCTAATATTTTAAATTTCTTTCAAAATTTAGAGAGACCCCATTCTCCCCCATCATCTCATTTTATGAATTTCTATATGATTTCATTATGCTACCAAAATCGCACCCTGATTTTTCACTGTAAAATCATTGTGTAGTGAATGTCACACCCATTTATATATCAAGGGTATTCAACTTATGTACATATACTTATTTTTTTTAAAATATAATGTATTTATTCCACATTCCTTATTTACGAAATAAATTATGATGTTAATAAATCTACTTTAAATGACCTATGTGGCACAATTAAGTATTAGAATGAAATGATTACGAAGGTTGAACCCTAATTGGGATTCAATACATTGGGAAATGGATAGTATCATGAAAATTTATGATGGGAGATGGTGTTTACCTGAATATATAATAGGAACTTTTCCACTATGATTTCTTGGTGGGGGTTATCCCGGACCTATGTTTATAATTCAGTGTTTTAAGTTGTTTTTATATTTCCCATGTTATGATTATCATTATATATCATGCCTTATTATTCATATTATTTTTATGCTCCATTGATATGCCTATTTTCTAACTTGTATTTTATTCCTCACATTGTGCTATTTTAATTCCCTTAATTGGATTTATAGATCACCTTTTTTATGTATGTCCCCAGGATATCCTAAGCAGTTTTATGTTTGATGGATTATTTTGATCCTGTCAAGGAAGTTTTCAATATTTTTGTTCTATTACTTATTATAAACTATTATTTAATGTACCTAATTCCCAAATGATCTGTAATTATTTATCTTTTGGTATTGTATTAGGTGATTTATCATGTATTAATGTCTAATAAAAATCATGGTTTTCATAGTTGCTATCAGATAAAGGTATTGTTATTTTTGGGATTATGATTAGGAACCCCTATTGAAAACCTATAATGGTCAGACTAAGTGTTTGAAAACATCCCTAAATTTTTATAAATATAGATTTAATGGTTTATCAAGAAAATACATACCTGTATGGATACTAAAATTAGATATGATTCCATCACAGATATACCAAGGAGTAACATATCTAACAAGGTGTTTGGAGCCTGACTCGGGGTAACTTGTTACCCAAAAGGGCCCTAATGTGCACATGGTTTGACGTTATTGGGGGATATGTTTTGGTAAATTCATAATCTCAATATGAAACACAATTAAAGGGAAAGAATAATTCATATAAGAATACACACTATAAGATAGATCATGAATAACATAAATTAAAGAAAAAAATCATAAGTTAAGGAAATAAATGAAATTTATATGTTATCCGTCAATTGTAATTGGAATCTCCATTATTTTTTTAATATTTGATGATACTCATCCCTAATTTTCCCTTTAAAATATAAAATAGACATGAATAGGAGTATCAAGTTAAAAACTAATGTGAATGGAAATGTGATGACTTCCCCAATGAGATTCTCAATCAGATGGGAGCTCAAGAAGAATATACAGTGATTATACCACACTACCTATCAAAATTCATGATTAATAACTTGAACACTAGTGAATTACCAAATACATAAATGAAGAGTAAGATGATGTATCATGTTAGTTAATCAGATAAAGGTGATTAGGGAAATAAGACCCAATTTCCTTTGTGAAAAAAGTGTGGAAATTGGATCTAAGTTAAATATCAAAAAGGTCCTGGGAGTTGTTTTTAGTGTGGAAAGATAGGGCATAAATTAGAAAATTTCAATGAAAAAAAATTATATTGTGTTATATGGCAATAATTTTCAATCTAATTATCCTTATATAGTTCTATGTCATTGGTGTAAATAATTTTGACAATATCATAGAATGGATCATGATGATTGAATATAGAATTGTGCCACATAAGGATAATTAATTGTTACTTCTCGTGAAAGAATGGTTCATTATGTTCTTAATTTTAGATGATATAGGAATTTTTTAACTCTAGAGAAATAATCTTGAATCAAAAATATTATCATATTTTAATGAATTTATGGTCATTTTAAAAATCATATATTTATTATTTTGTGATCATTTACATCATCTTAACCATGTTCTATATGACGCACAACTTTTTCTTTGTTTTTATCTTTCACTTCCAAGTCTATGCTTTCACATACCACTAATTTTATCCCACTTGTAATCCAAGTTATGTGATTACCTTCATACCTCTCTTAATCTCTCTTGATGAGGATATTTTATTAACCCCTTTTTATAAAATGGGTTGTTAATAAATTTATTTAAAAGTGTCATATATTTTATTATTAATTTCATGATTAAATTTCAAGGAAATAATTTATAAAAGGGATGCATAATATAATACGCCATGTTTTCAAAAGAGAAAAAATTGTTTGATAGCCAATGTGATAAACAACATCAAACCCAAACAAGTAATGATTATTTAAATGTTACCATTTTTAGAATTATATTAAATTTATTGGTATAATTAAGATTAAATAATTTATTATATATATATATATATATTGATAAAGAAATAGAAAATAATCAATCATTTTTTGGTGATGACATTTTTATGTCATATTTAAAATTATTTTTATTTATTTTTGGTATAATATATAATAATTATTTATTACGTCGTGAAAAAAAATTATTTTATAAAATTAACTCCATTTTTATATTATCATATCATATTTATCATAGGGTGAAATTTTGGAATGTTTTGAAAAATATATATTCTTCAATGAATTGTGTAAAATCATATTTTATGTTGATAAATTATTCATTATAAAAGTATAATTGTTAGTTCAATTATATTTCATGTAAACTTATGTATTTTAAATTTTTAAATCATCATTGTACGAGATATTAGTATAATTTTATTTTTTTAATCTTCAAATTCATTTGCTTGCAATTTTTTTAATTAACAAATGTCTCTCAATTAAAATTAATTAAAATAACCCATAATGGGAAAATTTTGAAATTAATTTTTTATATTAAATATTATATTTGTGAATTTATATCAATATAACGAATATTACTAGTTATATAATCAAAGAGAAATCCTCTTTACCTTGAAAAACTGAATTTTCTGGAAAATTACATTCTATCATGTTTATAGGTTTTACATTAAATTAAATTATTCCACCTCAATGTATTGATTTCCATAAAATGGATTCCATATTTGGAATAAAAATTATTAATATTAGGTAATAAGTTGAACTTAATTTTTGAACAATGTGAATAGTAATTGTAGTAAATATTAATTTTCACTCTAAAAAGGAAAATAGGTTAATAAGGTGAAAAAATAATTTAACAAATACATGTAATAAAGAAACTCTAATAGGATGAATATTTATATTTCTATTTCATATCAATGATTATCCCTTTCTCTTATTAATTTATAAATTATTTTATAATAAGTTTGAGAAAAATTCAGACTCTAAATCACAAATTGTACTTTAATCTTATATGCAAGTTAAATTAAGACGTTTCATTTTTTGAATTATTGTTCTTATTAAATTATTAATATTTTAATTAAATTTTATTATTAAGTAACTTATATTAAATATAAGTGATCATATAATTTTTAGGAAGTAAAATGTAATTTTTATTAGGGTTCGAAAATAGTTATTAGGAGAACCAGTTAATTTTCAATAAATGTATGTTTTTATTATAAATGTGATAATTTAATTATTTAGAAAATTATTTATCTAAAATTAATAATATTTGTAGAATAAATACATAGAAGTTATCAAAGGGTGAATATTTCCTAATTTTCTGAGATAGTCGAATTTTTGGGAAAAAATTAAATACCATATAAATATTATGTATGTTTTATGACATAATAAGGGCCCAATATTTATGTAATATATACTATAAAATTTATTCTCCATAAAATATAATTATTTCATCTCAAATAATGGGATTATATATTTTCTTATTTATTTTATAAAGCCTTAGTGAATCCTCAAAGACGTATAAAATATTTTATATTTTTTAAAACATTTATTTTAGAGTGTGACTCACCTCAAAAATAGAAAAGACTTTATTTTATTTTCATTGGACCAAGTAATTGTAATATAATTTAAACAAAATACCTTTTTATGAAACCATGGACAAAATCTGGGGGTTTATTTGCTGTTTTGAATATTTTATTATGTAGGTTCCAAAACCAATATAATAAACCAATCCCCCTATTTACCTACATAATCTCACCCATGATCCAATATCTCTTCACAAAAAACATCATGAAGAACTTACACACTCTGGAATATACTCCCTTTAGTCATCCTAAGTCTCCCCAAGATCTCAATAAGCCTCTCCCATGCCTTTTGAGTCACACATTCAAGTACAAGATCCTCACTTTCCACTATTTCTTTCAATTCAACAACCCTTTTTGAAATTAGTCCTTATAATTTCAATTGATTATATTTTAATTCATATAATTTCATTTCTATACATTCCAAATAATTTCATTTAAATTTGATTCCATTTATAATGTCTCATTTTCTCCCTTACCTATGCCTTTACTATCCCGATTTTTCATAAGGGATTATTTCTCTCCTATTTATATCAAGTAATTAATTTATGATATTCGATATTGATTTCAATTATAATAAATTGGGATATATTATTACATATGCCCCTTAATTTACTTTTTATTATTTAAAAAATGTGATCCCCTTTCACTATCATTTATCCCACTTATGAAAACTCATATACACCTGTTACCATGCCAAAATTTTATAAGTGTTCTTTTTCTTTCTCCTTTTTCTTCAAGATTTTTTATTATGTTACGTCTTCTAGTTCCAAATAATTTTTTTGGATAATATAAAAAAATTTACCTATTACTATACATTTCATGTAAGAATTATTAGATACCAATTTCTCTCTCATCAACCCATTTCATAAATTTCTATATGACGTTGTTATGTTGCCAAAACTGTACCACGATCCTCCATGCCAAAATCATTATATAGTGAAGACCAAGCCCATTTTATCTACCCAGTGTATTAAAATTTATTAACATATACATATTTATTAGTAACTAAAATTTATTTATTACAAATTTATTATTAATTTAATAAATTTTTATGTTTAATGAATCCATGATAAAAGACCTATGTGGCACATCTAACCATGTGAATCAAATTATTATGGAGTGTACGCCCTGATAGCACTCCAATGCATTGGGTAATGGTTAGTATCATGATATGTCATTAGGGATAGGGGTTTTACTAGATATTTTTATGTGACTTTTTCCACCATGATTTACAGGTAGGTTTAACCTTGACCTATCTTATGATGTAGTGTTTTAAATTGTTCCAACATTTCCCATGTTGTTATTATCATTCTATATCATAACATTTTATTCAGGATCATTTTTTGATTCATTGATATGAATATTTACTAATACGTATTTTCTTAATCAAGTTATTCCTTTTGTATTACATTAAAAATATTTTTTTATAACACTTTTTAATGTATTTCCCTAAGATATCCCATGAATTTTTATGTTTGATTGTTTAATATGATCATGTCATGGATGTTTTAAACAATGTTGTTGTATTACATGTTATAACTTTCATTGTAATGTACCTAATTACTTAATACCCAAAAATTATCAATAATTTAGAGTTTTATTAAGTTATATCTCATGTAAAAAATCATGTAGAGTATGTTTTTGATATAAAGTTAATGGAATCTTTCTCAATGATGGAAAATTGAGACAAAACAGCTTACCAATTTGGAAACTCTTGAAATATAAAAAATGTGAAAGGGAGATCATAAAATTGACATCTAAATAAGAATATATTTAAGGATAGATATCACATAATATATTAATGGGTATAAAAATCACCACATAAAATAGGTGAGGGGAGAATAATGCATAAATCAGAGAGAAATGAATGTGATCTTAGAAATATCCTTACCATATGTCATGACTCACTTCATCCGCATAAAAAACTCATGTATAATATAAATAAGATATTTATAATTATTCTAAAGAACTATATTTATATATCTAATACCATTTATGTTTTCCTTATACATTTATATTCCCCGCTTATTAATGATTTCTTGTTAGGGTTTCACATCATGTAATATCTGATCGGTTTTTCACATGTGTTTAATTTGTTATATTATTGTTACTAATACATATATCATGAATTAAATAATGTAAAATATCATGTAAATATTAGATGTATTAATTTATATGAATATAAAATAGTCTATATAATATATTATTATGAATTGGAAGACCCTCTTCGTGGAAACGGTAGGTCGTACGTACAAATGAAGATTGTTTTGTTTTTATTTTTCTTATTGAAAGAAATAAATTAAATTAAATAAATTTTTATACGTACATATATATATGTATATAATCATCAGATCATAATTATTACTTCATATATCATATAATTTCACTAAACCTATCCATAATATATTCCATGTAGTGTGTGAATGAATCACATCGCATTGAGTGGAGGTAGTTAACACATACTCAAACAAAATTATCATATTTGCAGAAAATTTAAAGCATGATGTTCTTTGTTTTATATTAGTTAAATAAGTATAAATACCTCATATATATCAAATATATAATAAAAAAATACAAATTCCATCATAATTCCCAACTGTGAGAGCTGGTAAAGGTAAAACGAACATAGTTTCGTTAGGCAGCAGTTCAACGTACACAATAATGGAAAGTTTTCCACCATTTAGATTGATGTGGGTTTACGTGTAGTTCTATACATTAACATAAAAAAACTCAGTATATTTTTTATAATATTTATATTATTTATGAATGAATTAATGATGACAATGTTAGTGGAGAGGGGAAATAAACGAAAAGAGTTTGAGGAAGGATGTCACCTCTTCTTTTGTTAACTCTAATTTGTTTGAACAAAAGGGATTCCTTGGTTAGATTTATTACTAAATGGATTATTCAATGAGGAAGCTAATGATGTTGGGGATTAATTTTTGTAGTTATTTTACAATGATACGTGGTTTCAGAGGTGTAATTAATGGGAGGGAAATGGATTCATTTATAGGGGTGGGAGGGGACACACATGGCATTTTTGAAGACATGTTAGGTGTGCCCATGTTTTTACATAAAAAAGTCTTAAGAAAACAAAAAAATAATTACTTTAATTTAAATGGTAAAAAATGGACAATAAATGGGTGTTCGACAAGTTTTTAGGTCATTTTGGACCTTAAGACTAAGGTTTAGTCCATTGTTAAGCTTAATTTTAGCTTAATCGCTGAAATTAACCTTAATCAATTTCACTAATGATTTTTTCAGGAACTAATTTAATTTATTAGAATTTAAATATTATAATTAGTAAAAAAATTAGTTATTTATTTCAAAATTCAATTCATTGAAGTGCAAAAATTAATTTTAATGTTAATCCCATAGACCAAGCGAGAAATAGGGTTTTTAATGTAATAATGTTAAAATTTTCTTTAATCATTCATATATAAATTTAATATAAAAATTATTAGAATAACATAAATTGTATATATGGGTTTATAATTGTCTTATTTTGACTTTAAAACTGACATAAAAGATTACTTAATTATATAAATATATTATATGAAAAAATTGTTTTGAATTAAAAATGAGTATTTTCATTATTCATCCAAAAATAAGTTTTCTCAATAAAATACAAAAAATAACCCTAAAATAGTTTTATCAATATGAAACCAAAAATGTGGTTAATTTTATCACATTTAAATTTTAAAAGTTTTTAAAATTGATTTTATCATTTACCACAAAAGGATATAAAAATAAATTCTTTTAAGAAAATAACATTTTCAAACAAATAATGCCTTTACTAAACAAATTATATAAATTAATATAAATAAAAATTTTCTATATAAATCCAATTAAAATATTACTTAACACTATTAATTAATAATCATATTACTATTTTTGAATGATAGGTTATATATCTCTCATTAAAATAATTTTATCAATAAGATGATATTTTGTTGAAACTCAGTGTTATATGTAACACATGAAAAGTTGATGTTGTGTATAGAAAAATATTATGTTTGTGTATATTATAATTTTTTTAAAAAAAATTTACTGTGAAAATCATGGGCCTAAATAAAATTAATTTATTAAAAAAATGGTTCACAAAAACATCCAGTTTTACAGCAGCACAATACAGAAAATTTTTAGGAAGGCTGGAAGTGCAATTTTTTTAAGAATTGAAATTTTGATGATTATATTACCCATCATACAACCCATAATAATATTATTTTATAATTTTTTTTAATTTTTTATAATTCTTAAACTGAAAAGGGTGAATATGATTTTTTTTCCCTTACTCTATCAATCGAATGGATCAAAATAGAGGCATCAAACACCAATGATCCATCAGAGTTACTATGCATACCTGAGAAGAAATGAGACATGTGCTGTTAATATAAAATGAGATGCTTTTATTAAGAGCATTGTATGTAGATCAAAAAATATGTTCTTAAGGATGGATTCGTTGTTGTTTCTCCAATCATGTGGTTTTGAAAAATAGAGAAGATCTAGACGATTCATTGAATGAGAAGTTGTTGTGAGTTCATTAGATGAGATGTTGATTGAAATTCACCAACTGAGCTATTTATTCCAATCCATGAGATGTTATTTTTACACTGATTTATGAGATAGATAATTCTTATGAATATTTTTATCTATTGTTGTTATGTATCTGCAGTTTTGGAAAAATGTAGAAGGAATTCAATGACTCGGGAAATTTGATCTGAATTAAAAAAATGAAAAGGGGTAGATATTGGTTTTAATGTGACGCATAACTCAAAAATAATGAAGGATTCAGATTGATTTATTTTTCTACTAGATAGAGATGGAGATGGTTACCAATGACTTTACATGTTTCGAAGATGTATTAAACCGTTTTATGATTTCTTGGAGCAACAGGATGAGAAAATATATGTTTATTTGTTTTCTGAAACTTTTTCAATCCTTGGTACATTAATAAAATTTAACATATTAAGGATAATTTCCAAGATATGATGTTTTAATTTTCTTATTATGGAATTTCCATTAGAAGAAAATTTTATAAAAATGTGTGACTTGATAGTAATAGAGTTTTCCCTAGAACCTTGTTGTTTTGGTTGAGTATGTTTCATGTTGTTCAAGAGGAACAGAAAAATGATGATTTTTCAGAAAAATAATTTCTTGATAGAAATTTTTTATGAAACATTTTAATTTTATAAATTTTAACAATGATATTTTTTTTAAATTCACACTATTATGCAAGTTCTTTTATATTATCTTATTCAAGAAGAATTTAGAATATGTAAGAAGATTATAATTTAATATAAGAAACATACGAAGATTTAAGAGTATTTTAAATGAAATTATAAAAGAATTTTAAATTCTGAGTTATAAAATTTTAATGATTTGGAAAATGAAATTGGATACCCACCCTTACCATTATTGGACCATATATAAATAGAGGTGCATAGTATATTTGTACATGTACCTAGTTAGAGAGAGAAAATGTATAAATGCTGAATTTTTTTTTCATAGTTGTGGTTTCCCTAAACACAGTTATTTTTATATTGAATAATGTTCTCTAGATAGATATTTTTTATCAATAGATCAGACATCAGTAATTTCAATCAAGTAAATAGATTGAGTCATATATAACTAATGATTCTGAGTTTTTTTGAGCATATGTTTGAGGAGCGTAGTTGTGTAAAAAATGATGATTTTATGTTTTTGGAATAGGAAAAGGTTTATAAAAGCATCATTTCACTAGGGATATCAAATTGACATCATCAGATAGAGGCCATCAAACACAAGCACATCAGATATAGTTTCTGAACATACCTCTCTGTGGAATAATGGTTTAAAGTTAATTATATTCTATTTTGGATAAAATTTTGGAAGGAATTGTTGTAAATTTAATGGATTTACTATAATATTTTATATTAGGATATATAATTGGTTCAAAGGAATTTTACAAAAGTAGTATTCAATTGGTTATAATAGTAAATTTCCACAAACCCATAAATGTGTCTATGATAAGGATGTTGGTTCTCACATTGTGATAAACCTTGTAAATCATGTCGAATTTGTTTATTTTTATAGTTTTCATGAATTTAAATTTAATCATTATAGAGAAAGAATGAAATATAATAACATAAAGGGGTTATATTTCTAAAAGTTTAAATTGAAAAAAAATAATTGATTCAACACCCCTTAAAAAATGAATCAGTGATCCTTATTAACATCAATTTGTATCATATTTTGGTTCCCTTATTGATTCCATATAATGGATAACCTTAAATTTATCAACCGTATAGAAATTATTACATTTTATATAAGGAATTAATATGGTTGGAAAAAAAATAATGCGGTATCTTCTATCACATGACATGGATGTTGTTGATGCTACTAAAAGTGGGATTCCAACCATTGGGAATGTTTCTCCTATGACATTTACTAAAAAAAGAGGCATTAATGTTTATGGAAAACATAGAAATAATATTTTTATGTATCCATCAAATAATTTAATTTAACGGTGATGGGTCTCAAAATAGTAATAATTATGAAGTACAATAGTGAATTTATTTTCAAGTGAGATACTAAAGTGATGGAAGAGAAACTACAAATATGGTGTAGACTGACTAAAGACATAAGAATGAGATATTATGAAAACTATTGATGATTAATTTACTATAGTAAATGGATTTGTCTTCAATATCAAAGGTTTTAGATATACATCGAATGATTCTAAAACTATGATGAATCATGTGAGAATCTTTTCAGATAGGATTGATTCTTAAATATATTCCTTAGAAGATAAAGAAGAATTATCTCTTTATTTATTTCACAACATTATTATTTCCTGTAAAAAGAGAAAAACCACATCATTTAGAAATAAAATCTGTCACGAACCAACCCAGGACAACCCTGAACTGGTCGCCCGAGCCGGTCCGCGACATGGCCCGAGAGGCGTTCCCGATCCTCTCGGGCTGGCGACAAGCACTAAGTCATCAACAGAGGATGTGGGAGCGATTTTTCCTAGTAAAATAAATACATAAAGCAACATAAATAAAAGAGAGTCACACAAAATAAATAAATTAATTAATGTAACTGAACAAGTACAAGAGAAAATAAAAATAATTGATAGAGACAACCATTATCTTCATGTGACCTCAAGGTTTACTCTCCAACCCATGACCAAACGTCTCCCAAAGCGAACACACCCAAGTTGTAGCCTGCACAAACACTAAAAATAGAAAAAGAACTATAGGAGTGAGTATTAAATCTCAGTAGGCATTCCCAACAAACTATTCCCAATGCACTACCTTTAAATAATGAAATTTATTAATTCTAGGTTTGAACTAAATATACAAGATATTGGTTTTCACACACACACGATTTCATTTCTAAAAACAAGTATCAGTCCATTGCCCTTTAAAATTATGAAAAAAAAATTAATGTTGGAAAGGAACTAGTATATTGCATTTTTAAACATTTTTGCGAACAATTTGAAAACCAACCTTTAGTTATTAGCCAAAAAGGAAAACTACACATAACACAAAACACACGCCAAGGGAAATGAAAAAAAGTGGCACACAGGGGCCAGGTACCGAACTGGACCTCTCAATCATCCGCCACATACAAATAAACAAAAAAAGAAACATGGGTCAAACCTATGAGATCGTGAACAATCTAGAACATACCATACTTGTGAATCATCCTGAAAGCATGCTCTAACACGATGATGTCATAACGCCCTAACGCCCGGCATATCCCTACATGGCCTAACCGAGGGGCCCAATCCCCATAGCAGAAATAACTCAGTATTACCCTACAATGGGGCCACTAGCCGGTGCGTAGTATAAACTATTGCGGCAATTGTTCTCAGAAGATTCACTCACTATGCCAGATTCCCATGTCAACACAAGCAATAAAAAGGGGGTGCGTCCACAATGTAAATTAATCAGTCACGATGCACAAACATCACATATAGCTCACGCAATCAACGCACACCAAAGATCACCCCCGAGTGGGTTTTCCAAAATAATATATTTTATTAAAGTGCCAAACGGGCCTTCACCAATTTTAAATAATGACCTCATTTCTCGAGAAAACCTAAAACACTTGTTCAAAAGAAATCAATTATCTTTAAAACTAGAACTACATTTTAAATTCTGTGAAGTATGTTTAAAGGCCAAACTGGCATTCTTTCAATACTGGGTGTCCGCTCATCAGGAAAATGATTCAATTGTCGTGTATAAAATAAACGGCTCTTTTACACCAAATAAGCTTTTAAAAATTAATTAACTTATATTATTTATCATTCATTAAAAAATAATAAAACAACAAGAAATTAATAAATTCTAAATATAATGGTATGTGAAGTGGGGGACCTACCTCAACTTGCAGCTCGGTAACGATGACGATGCGGTATGTCAGAACTTGCACACAAGCACGAGCTACTTGCCGACGACCATAATATCACTGAAAACCCTTGCCAATGCGCTGCAACAACGCAATGTATCTAAAAACACAGAAACATTGTCTTAAAAATAATCCAAAAGAATAAACTGAGTAAAACCCACCTTGAAATCGGTGCAGACGAAACGGAACGAACTCAAAACATGTGGTAAAATAAGGTGTGCCCCGTAAATAAAGGCGAACAATCCAAAGAAATCTGAATCGCTTCCCTTCGGTGGCGGTGGATGCAGCACATTTCGACATGACCCGAGACACCCTTTGCGAACCCAGTGAGGGGATTCGTGGCCACGCCGAAGCAACACCCTACAACAATTAAACAACACCCAAAAAAAATTAATGCGGAAGGACCAATGCATGACCAAAAGTACCAAGGACTAACATTAACCAAAAGCAAAACCAAGCGCACATCAAAACCTTCCCAAAGTATAATTCGCATCACACTCACCAATAAATAAATCATTTCAATAAATAATACAACTTTTCTAAAATTCCCAACATTACTTTACCCTAAAAACATACTCCATTTATCATATTTAAATTCAAACGCACCTCGAAACATTTTCCAACACGACATAAATCAACAACACACCCAAAAACCTATTCTAAGGCCAAAATCACACTAATAAAATGTCTAAATAGAATTCACACCCCTTGCGCAACAAAATAAAATGCTAATACAAGACTAAACATGGGTTTTTTTCACCACAAACGCACTCCATCCCATATAATCAAACCACCAAATAGAACCAACAAAAGATAAACTTCACGAATCCCAATTTTGCACAAAACAAATAAATCAAAGAACATGATAAATTAATTAAACAAGAAAATTAATTCATTAAATAATATTTAAATACAGAAACAAATACCTATTTGTAGACAAAATTTACATCCTTGGTACGCAACTTCATCGCACGACAACCGCACCACAACAAGCTCAAATTGAATTCTAAAATCAATAGATCGAACTATGTTCATCAAAATTGGACCCTAAAAACATAAAACCATAATACGAAACTCTATAAGAGGAAGAAAACAACAAATAAAAGTAGAGTGCACCTGCGATAGGGGTTGCATGTGGTTGGTCAAGCGAGACAAGGGTTCGTTGGATGTGCGCTGCACCTGAAAAAGGGACGCTGGGAAGATTGTCACCGTATGGGGTGTCGACCGAAGCGCCGAAGAGAAAAAATGTGTTTCATGTTGGGGGTCGCATGCACAAGGGGAGTCTGTCTGGAGGTGTTGCACCCCAGAAAGAGTCCCGTGGGAGGGTGGCTATCTGGACCGGGAGGGGGAGCAGGGGCGTCGCGCGCTACTTGCTGGATGGGAGGGGGCACACCGGTCCAATTTACCGGAGCAGAAGAGGAGAAAGGGAGAGCTTGGGGAAGACCGGCACTGGGCGAGGGTTATGGGGTGGGCCGGTGCGGGTTATCACGGTGGAGTTGGCCAGCAGCTGGTGGCCGGGCGCTGTGCACAGGAAACCCGGGGGGAGGGGGTTGTCACGCGACAGATGAAAGAGGGGGAAAGGGGAGCGGTCAGCGGCGTATAACAGGGAGATGGGGTGGTGACGGGATAGAGTAGGGTTTAGGTTATTTTTTCTCTCTTTATTATAATCACAATAGATATAATAATAAAAATAATTATAATTATAAAAATAATAATAATAATAATAATACAACAATGATAGTTATAATAATAATAATAATAATAATAACATACACATAATGATAATGATAATAAGAACACTAGAATTCAACTAAAATTCGTTCTCAACAATAATAATATTATTATCATTAGTAAAAAGAAGATGATAATATTAATAATATTAATAACATGAAAATGGTACTAATATAAACTAAATGGTATTTAAAATGAAATCTTTGTTTCATTTCATTTTGAATATTGATAATAATCTTTCAACGCGTAGTCTCCAAGACCGAATGCATGGTCGGCGCTAGTAGTGTGGTGATCACACACCGGCCCGAGACCCGCCAAAAATATGAAGCTTTGGAAAAGTTGAAATAGGGACCTAAATAAACCTCATCCAAATGACGCGAGACCAATAAAAGAATAAAATAAATGGTTTACGTGGTCAGGGTGTGGAAATTCTCCCCACCACAGACACTTTCTGCCCCTAGTAAGTCACCAAGCCAAAAGTTAACATAATTCAAGTCCATGCCCAGACAAAACCAAAGAAAAACTAGAGCCTCAGAATAACAATTCCCAACAAAAGTCACACCCAACCAGTTCAAGAAGGACTGCAGCTCAATATTGATTGGAGAACACGAAAGGTTTCTCCCCACCACGAGGATTCACTAATACAGAATCCATCGAAATCTGAACAAACCACTCCCATGGGGGGAAACACGGGAACTCCCAAACTAGAACCATTCCTTTTCCCCACATGGACCAAACAACACACCTGACACGTTGACGGAAATATTTATATAGAATAATCTAGCAACATGAGGATGATAATTTAACTTAACACCTCCATCAACTTTAGGAAACGAACATCCCCTTAACGAACACCGCTAAGACCAACTCAAATTAGAAAAAGTCAGTTTATTAACTGGCCCGCCCCATTCAAAGAGACCGAACAGTTAAAAAAACTACATTGGGGGCTGATATGACCATTGGGATTGCGGTGGAAAGGACTCATCACGTCACCACAATAAGGATGAGCTTACATAAGCGACGAGAATAGAACAATGAAATTTTGGATATTTCCATCCCAAGGCTGAAAACATTATCTGAACAGTGGTTCCACACACATTTAGAAACCTCTGACTGTGCGCAAGCTTCACCCCGCGACCTGTGGTTGGGGCCCTGATGACTGAAGCATCTTATGCCTCACAGTCAGGAATTTTTGTCCTCCAGTCCCTAACTCCTTCCTCACGAGCGACGCTTCTTCCAGAACTCTCCCCGGTGGCCCGAACAGTCGCACGGTTGGAAGAATTCAGAGGGATGCGACAAGGTGGCTTAGAATGCCTGAACCGGCCAGACTACTGGTAGGCGAGTGAACTCTCCAACAAACTGGAAGTTAGTACAGACAAAGATCCTTTCCAAATGGGGAATCTTTACAAGAGATGACTCCCACCAACTTCAACCGAGACACTAACGACGATGAGACGTCCCACATTTACTAGTCCAGAACTGAACCCTCAAATAACTCTAGGGTGGTATGATCCTTAACTATCCTGGGAGTTCCCAACAACACGAAGACACACTATCTCTCATAACTATAAAACTACCTCTAACAGACTTCGATTATCTCGAAAATAAAGCATAACACCAAAGGAACCGAGAACTGAGAATAAATCATTTACAACATTAGGATACTTTCTGGGCAGCGTACTCATGACAACACGAGAAACACCATAGAAACCGGCATCAATCCAAAAGTCCATCAAAGCAACAAAATAACCCAAGGATAGTAGGCCCATAAGCGAAACATATAAAACACAACGAGAAATCACTTTTCCGAAACCGCTATTTCTTTGCAATTTTTTTTAAAAAACTCACCTATAACACCTTATGTAGTGTCGCATGTGTGTTCATTCAATCCCGCTCACCTAATCTAGGAACAAGTACCCCCACACACTTTCCATACTTACCCACACACATGTGACTCTCTATAAGGATTTCCAAGGTTCAAACACTTCTTTTTTCTTTACCAAATCCAAACACAAATCATGTTTTTCCAAACAATACACCTTCTCTTTAAAAACTCACTTTAGTAATTTCAAAAAAAATTAGAAGAAACACATTTCCATTTAAAAAAAACAATTTCACTTTTAACACACTCTCAAATCAACTGAGACTAAAACAAAACACAAGCAGTAATAAACCCCTGGAATGAGAAACTAGTGCATAAGTTTGACCCCGTGACATGGTGGTGAGTCGTGCCCCAGGTAAAGAATAACACTAAGAGGACCTTGAGCCGGACACTTGGACTTCACATGGGTCACCACCCCTTGTGAGTCCTCAAAGTAAACCGATTCGCCTACATTGTAATTCCTCAATCCAAAACAACCAAGGATAAAAGATTCAAATCTTGGACTAACCCTGGTAGCTCAGGTCTCATTACGAGCGTTGGTTATCAGGCACCGACCCGTAACCTACCTCATGATCCTCGACAGTCCTAATCTCCATCTAATAGACATCCTAAATAATAAAGGGTGCCTTGAAAAGCAAGGTCGACTAAGGGCCGACCTGCTCTGATACCATTTTGTCACGAACCAACCCGGTTCGACCCTGAACTGGTCACCCGAGTCAGTCCGTGACATGGCCTGGGAGGCGTACCCGATACTCCCAGGGTGGCGACAAGTGCCAGGGCATCAAAAGAGGATGTGGGAACGATTTCACCTGTAAAATAAATAAATTAAGCAGCAGAAATAAAATAGAGTAGCGCAAAATAAATAAACAAATTAAAGTAACTGAACAAGAATTAAAGAAAATAAAACTAACCGAAAGAGACAACCATTATCTCTGTGTGACCTCGCGGGTCACTCTCCAACCCACGACCAAACATCGCCCAAGGCGAACGCACCCAAGCTATAGCCTGCACAAACACCTAAAATAGAAATAGAACTATAGGCGTGAGTATTAAAACTTAGTAGGCGTGCCCAACAAACTATTCCCAATACACTACCTTTAAATAAAGAAATTTATTAATTCCAGGTTTGAACTAAATATACAAGATATTGGTTTTCACACACACATACTTTCATTTCTAAAACTAATATCAGTCCATTGCCCTTTATAATTAAAAAAACATTTTTTAATGTTTGAAAGGAATATGTACATTTCATTTTAAAACATTTTTGCGAACAATTAGAAAACCAAACATTAGTTATTATCCAAAAAGGAAAACTACACATAACACACAACACAAGCCAAGGGAAATGGAAAAAAAGTGGCACACAGGGGCCAGCTACTGAACTAGACCTCTCAATCATCCGCCAAATACCAATAAACACTAAAAGAAACAAGGGTTGAACCTAGGAGATCGTGAACAATCCAGAACATACCATACATGTGACTCATCCTGAAAGCATTCTATAACTCGATGACGTCATAAAACCCTAACGTCTGGCATATCCCTACATGGCCAAACCTAGAGGCCCAATCCCCATAGCAGCAATAACTCAGTATCCCCCTGCTATGGGGCCACTAGCCAGGGCGTAGTCTAAACTAGTGTGGCAATCGTTCTCAGAAGATTCACTCACTATGCCAGATTCCCATGTCAACACAATCAATAAAAAGGGGGTGCATCCACAATGTAAATTAATCAGTCACAATGCACAAACATCACATACATCTCACGCAATCAACGCACACTACAGATCACCCCCGAGTGGGTTTTCCAAAATAATCTATTTTATTAATGTACCAAACGGCCCTTCACCAATTTTAACGAAATACCTCATTTCTCGAGAAAACACAAAAACATTTTTCAAAAGAAATCATATATCATTAAAACTAGAACTACATTTGAAATTCCATGAATTATTTTTACAGTCCAAACATGCATTATTTCAATACTGGGTGTCCGCTCGTCAGGAAAATGTTTCCAGTGTCGTGTATAAAATAAACAAATCATTTACACCAAATAATCATTTAAAAATTAATTAACTTATATTATTTCTCATTCATTAAAAATTAATAAAACAACAAACAATTAATAAATTCTAAATCTAAAGGTATGTGCAGTGGGGGACCTACCTTGACTCGCAGCTCAGTAATGACGACGATGCGGTATGTCACAACTTGCGCACAAACCCGCGCTCCTTGTCGACGACCATAATATCACAAAAAAACCTTCCCAATCTGCTGCAACAACACAAAGTATCTAAAAACACAGAAACATTGTCTTAAAAATAATCCACAAGAATAAACAGAGTAAAACCCTCCTTGAAATCAGTGCAGATGAAACGGAACGAACCCAAAACATGCAGTAAAATAAGGTGTGCCCTGTAAATAAAGGCGAACAATCCAATGCAATCTGAATCGCATTGCCTTCGGCGGCGGTGGATGGAGAATGATCTGATGTGACTCGAGACACCCTTTGTGAACCCAGCGAGGGGATTCACGACCATGTCGGAGCAACACTCTACAACAATTAAACAACACCCAAAAATAAAATTAATGTGTAAGGACCAAAGCATGACCAAAAGTACCAAGGACTCACGTAAACCAAAAGAAAAACCCAGCGCACATCGAAACCTTCGCAAAGTATCATTCGCATCACACTCCCCAATAAATAAATCATTTAAATAAATAATATAACTTTTCTAAAATGCACAACAAGTCTTTACCCTAAAAAACTCCATTTCTTCTCTTTAAAGTCAAATGCACCTCGAAAATTTTTCCAACACGACATAAATCAAAAACACACCCAAAAACTTATTTTAAAGCCAAAAGAACACCAATAACATGTCAAAACAGAATTCACACCCATTGCGCAACATAATAAAACTGGAATAAAAGACTAAACATGGATTTTTTTTACCACAAATGCACTCCACCCCATATGATCAAACCACCAAACAAAACACCCAAAATATAAACTTCAAGAATCCTTATTTTTCACAAAAAAGATAAATCAAAGAACATGATAAATTAATTAAACAAGAAAATTAATTCAATAAATCATATTTAAATGCAGAAACTCTTACCTATTTGTAGGAAAACTTCACATCCTTGGTAGGCAACTCCATCGCACAACAACCACACCACAACAAGCTCATATTGAATTCTAAAATCAATAAATCGAACCGATTTCCTCACAATTGGACCCTAAAAACATAAAACCATAATAAGCCACTCTATTAGAGGACGAAAACAACAAATCAAAGTAGAGCACACCAGTGATAGGTGTTGCAGGAGGTTGGTCGAGTGAGACAAGGGTTCATTGGATGTGCGTTGCGCCGGAAAAAGGGACGCTGGGAAGACTGCCGCCGTATGGGGTGGTCGACCGAAGCACCGAAGAGAAAAAAAGGTTTCATGTTGGGGGTGGTGGGCACAAGGGGAGTCTGTCCGGAGGTGCTTCACGCTGGAGGGAGTCACGCGGGAGGGTGGCTGGCCGGACTAGGAGGGGGAGCAGGGGCGTCACGCGCTGCTTGCTGGACAGAAGGGGACGTGCCAGTCCAATTTGCCGGAGCAGAAGAGGAGCAAGGGAGGGCCTGGGGAAGGTCAGCACTAGGTGTGGGCGGCGGGGAGGTCCAGTGCGGGTGATCATGGATGGGTCGGCCGGCGGCTGGTGGCTGGGCGCTACGCGCAGGAAGCGAGGGTAGAGGGGGCTGTCGCGCAGCGGACGAAAGAGGGGGAAAGGGGAGCAGTCAGCGGCGCAGAGTAGGGAGATGGGGGGCGACGAGATAGAGTAGGGTTTAGGTTTTTTTGTCTCTTTATTATAATAACAATAGATATAATAATAAAACCAATAATAATAATAATAATAATACAACAATGATACCTATAATAATAATAATAATAATAACCTACACATAATGATAATGATAATAACAACACTAGAATTCATATAAAATTCTTTCTCAATAATAATAATAATAATATCATTAGTAAAAAGAAGATGATAATCTTAATAATATTAATAACAAAAAAATTTCACTAATATAAACTAAATGATATTTAAAATGAAATCTTTGTTTCATTTCATTTTGGATATTGATAATAATCGGTCGACGTGCAGTCTCCAAGACTGAACGCATGGTCGCCGCTAGCAGTGTGGTGACTGCGCACCGGCCCGAGACCCGCCAAAAATATGAAGCTTCGGAAAAGTTCAAACAGGGGCCCAACTAAACCTTATCAAAATGATGCGAGACCAATAAAAGAATAAAATAACTGGTGTCCGTGGTCGGGGTGTGACAATATCAAATATGAAATTGAATTTTAATCTACAATAAATATGTAAATTGAAGAGGCTAAAGATGTTTCTCCTTGATGTTTTGAAGAAATGAAGTAAGTTTAGTTGAATGAAAAAATTGTATCACATATCTCTAATAAATATTAAATAGATCGAGTTAAGTATGGAGTAAAATTCATCTAATATTTTTCTAATGTTCTAGAATTTTGAATTTAGAAATTAATTGGATCAAGAAATTTGTGATTTTTGAGATCATTGTAATGAAAAACCTTGATGGAATATGTTTGAAAAAAATTCAATGAAACAAAGTAAGTACACATGTGTAAAAGAGGATTTTCTTGGGGAATTTAAGAACCATGTTGAGTAGTAAAGTCATGTTTGAATTTGGTGAGATTGATTCATAATGAGATGAATATTCATAAATATTCAAATCCTTATTTGAAAATGTTGACAAAAAGGATGATTCATCCAATAGTGATGAAGAAGGAGGTGGATAATTTTACAGAGTGTATCAGATCAGATTAGAACATGTTTAATGACCTATGAAAAAACTCTAAAGAATGTAATATTATTGATGAATAATGAGAGTGGAAAATTTATTGAAGGAATAATATTTTTTCAATGTAGGAATAAGATTACATCTATGAAATATTTGGATAAAACACGAGTTTTTGAATAGGGAAATATGGACGAAGACCTCTATATATTGTTGTATTCTAGGGAAGAATACGTTAATAAAAATAAATAATAGATCCTCGATGATGAAAGTGCTTTCAAAAAATTTAATTAATATTTCATCAATACTTCAGATGTAAAATATGAATCATCTAATAAGGAAGAAATAAATCATTCTATGAATCAAGTGAATTATCCACCTTACAAAAGTAATTATTTATCTGATTTTTATAATATTTTTGGTGTTATAAAAAGTGTAGGGAAATCTTTGTTTGATAAGGGATGCAGAAAATCTATCATAACAACAATAGTTGAATATTTCCCCACAGAATAATGATTCCAATTTCCTAGAGGAAACTGATGTTGATAAATGTTAAAAACAATCAGAATCTTAGTATAGGAAAATATCATTCTTCTACTAAAAACCAAGATTCTATAGATTCTATTGGTGTTGTGGAATTTATTGAAATAGAGCATAAATTTTTGTGTATAATTAGTCAATTCCTAAAAAAAGGTATATAAATGATATGAAATTGTGGAAATATAATGATAAGTATTCCTTGAACACAAAAAGATTTCAAACGGTCATCTCAATATGTAAGAAAAAGTACAACAGATAAAAAAGTTGAATGTATGAAAT
The DNA here is from genome assembly GCA_963277665.1 of Viscum album. NCBI lineage: Eukaryota > Viridiplantae > Streptophyta > Magnoliopsida > Santalales > Viscaceae > Viscum > Viscum album. Next base: position 1,128,130,505 of record OY728121.1, read on the forward strand.
AAATATTTAGATTATGAAACCAGGTTGGAAACCATGCATAGGAATGTATGAAATCTCTTCCTGGGAAAAATTATTTTTCTAGGAAAGAAAGATTAAACTAGAAAAAAAAACTTAATATTATTTTTTTGAGAAAACCTTAAATGAAATAAAAAGTAACATGACATGGATTCTTTATAGTGGTTATTCATCAAACATGATAAGATAATTAAATTCATGAAAGATATTAAAAATGTAGTTGTAGGATTAGTTAAATTTTGGAGTGACAATTCATTAAAAATCAATGAAATTTTAATAGCTTAAATTGAAGAAAAAATTTTAAATCTAAGGGATTTGTTTTTACTTATGGGATCAAACATAACATACACAGTGCGAGTTCACTTTGTGATGATGTAAAATAAGTGATATATAGATCATATTCTTGATTCTTCTAAAGTATGTAATATGGTATTGTTTTAATCAGGGAATAAATAACCATTGGTAATCTATTTCATATAGTGTAACTTCAAAACTCCTGTTTCTTGAGTGATGAAGTAGAAAACAGGTCATGGAATCCAAAACATTGGCATATTGGTCAAAATGATATGAAAAAATATATTGAAATTTGATGTTATTAGAATCATTAATAAATTGAAAATAAAGGATAATGATGTTTTTATATCTTTTTAATAATGAAATATGGTTAGTAAAATTCATAAGAAATTTGAAATTCATTATACTCATCCTCTTTATAAAATTCACATTAATTTATCTAGGATGATTATACATCAATCCAAAAATGTATATTTATAATTTGGGAATTTTTTGATGATTTCACCTAGTTGATAAACATTATGTTTATGAAGCATAATTTAGAGGTAGTAAAAATTTACAGATTTTTCAGAATGGAAGTTGGGAGAGAATGGTGAGCCTATGTAATGATGTTGACAATTGATAATGGTAATGAATACACATAAAATTATTTTGAATAATATTTTCATAGTCATGTGATTAAAAATCAGTTCAATTTTTTGTAAACCCATAAAAAAATGGAGATGCATAAGGGAAAAAATATATTTCATATGGAAATGGGAAGAAACATTTTGGAAAAATATAAACATTATATTTTTTTTGAGAGAATATATTAGCACTACTGTAGATGGTAACAATAGAAGTTTTTTAAGGATGGAATAAAATAAGACTTCTTATGAATTGTGGTATAACAAAATACAATCAATGAAATATTTATATGTTATTGGAAGTCCCTGTTTACTAAAAAACTAATATATGCATCATGGTAAATTTGATGAAAAATATGAAGAAGGAACTTTCCTCGGATATTAACCCAAGGGAAAAAGTTAAAATTTTTGTAAAAATAATTTATAGAAGATGGTGGATTTCTAGGCTAATAAATTTATTTAATATTCATTTTCATTGAAATGAGATGGTTAGAATATAGATGAAGACAAACTGATGATTTCAAATGAAATTTATGGTGATCCAAAATAGATATATAAAGAGTCAAAAGAATCACGTGATGAGGAATTTAAAGATGGGAATGAAAAATTGAAATTTACTACATAATATAAAGGAGTTGAAAATAAAAGTATAATTGGAAATAAACATTATTTGATTCAGAATAAAATAAGATTGAGTTCAGAAAATTAGGGATCACACATTTCAAAAATTGAACCATAATTAGTTTCTGAAGTAGTGAAAAAAATATTGGGTGAATAGAATGAATGATGATTTTGATCAATTAAGATAATAGAAATTTGGGAATTTATTAAATGATACATTGAAAAATGTTTTTAAAACAAAATGGGTATATAAAAATAATTTGAATGAATATGGTGTAGTATTATGTAGTAAAGATAGAATTGTTTATAAAGTCTATTAATGAGAAGATTTAATGGATTTTTAAGAAACCATTTCACCTATTTCAATAAGAGAAAATATTAAAATTCATCTAGTGCTTTATTCACATCAAAGATATATTATTTAATAGATGGATATAAATACATATTTCTTAAATGGTGAGAATATTGACGATGTTTACATTGATAAACCTTGTGGGTTTCTACATGATAATGATAAAATCAAGTATTGTAAATTTAATAATTCATTGTTTGCATTGAAATAATACAAATTTGATGTTTATTTCAATAATTTTTTTTTTGAGAATAATGATTATTATGAATGGAAAGGATGATATAAACTTATATGTGAATGAATAAAACTCTAGTACCATGATTTTAATTGTGTATTTAGATTATATAATTTTTTCTAGAGGTTTATAAAATTATTTAAATAATTTTTTTTGGAAATGATGAAAAATTTTGAGATGTTAATCTTGGATGAATATTGTGTGATTTAGCATAGTAAGAAACAGAGTTGAGTAACATTGAGTATAGAATAATCAAAAAATATTCTTTCTATATAGGATTGTACAGAAATATTTTTTTGCGAATGGTAATTTTCAATATTTTAAATGCGATTATTCTACACCATTTATGATTCTTTGTGATAATTATAGTTTAATTTATCCCTCTAAAAATTATTTCCAATAGTCAATATCAAAGAACATTGGTATAAAGTTTCACTTCATAAAAAAAAGTCTTTAGAGGAGATGATTGACTAGAATATATTTCAAAAAAAATTGAATTGATGAGACTTTAATAAAATATATTCTAATGGATAGATACAATGAATTTTATATCAAACTTCATGTCCATCTACCACCAAATACTTCCAAAATAACTTATGTAAATCCCCCACCATGCTTTTAATTATATATAAAAGGGAGATAATTTTAAATTTTTTATCCTATTATGGGGTCATTTCTTAATTAAATAAATTAGATATATTATTATCATAAAATTAGAGTGATAAAGAAAATATAGAAAAAAAATATGGGATTGGGATCTTATCTTAACATGGACACATATTTTCTTATCACTAAGGGAAGAAATTCCGTCAAAAAATTTACTTCATCCAGTAGTGTTGTGTTAGGTCACTCACTTTTGAGAAAGGCTAAATTTTGGAAATGGATGAAAATATGAGCTATCAAAAATACAAAGTGTTGAAAAATTATGATTTGAAAATTTTTGTTAATGATAGTTGTCAAAAAACCAAAAGGGGAAGATTGAAGATCCTTTACGTCATTTTGTTTTTAAAAAATATGTGTTTTTTTGGAAAAATAAATTATTTTCAATAACATTTTTGAAAAAAGGTGAATGTAATGAATTTTTTTATAAATTATCCAATGAAGTAAATATGTGAATTTTAGTATTTTGGGATTTCATAGAACATTCCAAATAAATTGATATTATCATTGTTGGCCTTTATGTTTTCAACACCATGAAAATTACATGATTTAATCTTTCAATAAAATAAGGGATGTTAATGTGTTTGTAATAAAGTGTATCTACTACATCGAAAATGGATGGAAAAGTTTCTGGAAGTATTTAAGTGTATATTTTTTCAAAAATGAAAAAATTTCAAATTAAACCCTAAATATAATTAACAATAAGATAAATCATATGGTATAATGGTTGAGTTTATAAATATCATGATTTGAAAAATAATACGGCATTGTTTCTCTGAATATTTTTATCAGATGGATCAGAAGAGAGGAATAGAACCTAGAATATTGGATATAACTACTATAAACACTTTATTATACTGGAAATAGTTTTTGAGTTTATAAAAATGGAAATTTTTATCTAAGGTATCCAATATATATCATGAAATTTGAAAAAACCATGGATTTTTTATTGTCATTGACATAATGAAGTTTGGAAAAAAAAATTTAGAAGATTGATTAGAAGAGCTATTGATATTGATTAATTGGATGAGATTTGTATTTCAATTAATCATATGATATGTTGATTCCAATCAATTAGATGATATTTTGTAATTAGGCATAGTTCTCCTAAAAATGAAAGAGTCATATCAATTAAAGTTCCTACCAGATATAGATAAAGCTGGAAACATTTGTCTTTAGAATTTACAGCAATGTATTCATCCATTTTCATCTTTATTAGACAAATTAACTAATAAATTTTATCATCTGATGTTTTGATAGATTTAATTAATCCCCAGTTGGTCAATAGTATTTAACATTGGAATAATCATTCTTTAATAGGTGAAATTATAATTCTCTGGATAAAGATATTTTATTGGTAAATTTTCGCAATGTGTGGTCTTAGAATAATGGTTTTATATCTAGAACTATATTGGTCAAGTTGAGTGTGTTTCATGGGGGTAAAGGGGGATAAATAAATGATGATATTTCCATAAAATCAATTCTAAACTGATGTTTTGTATGAAACACTATAATGTTCTAAATTCTGATGATGTTATTTTTTCATTAAATTGGTTTTTTATTTTTTTAACAATAAATATATTTTAGAATATTTTAGATGATTTAAGATGAATATAATTTACTCAATAATACAAGATAAGAGCCGAGAAGAGTTTTAATGCAATTCAAATGAACCTGAAACTATGATTTTTGGAATTTGAGTAAGTGTAAAGAAGAAATAAGAATCCCTCCCTAACCATTATCGAAGAACCTAAAAATAGATGTGCATAATACATTTTTAATTTCTAATTTATATAGAAAAAAGCCTAAAATGCTTACAGTTTTTATTTCAGAGGTGATTTTTATCAACAAATGTTATTTTCTTATTGAATAATTTTGTTCAGATAGAGAGTCCTAATTATATGATTGGATAGAGATAATTTCAGATTACCGGATAGATAGAATCAAACTGAGTGGATCATTCTATGATTTATTTAGTAGAATATTGAGAAACATAGTTTTGTTAAAAAGGATATTAAAATGTTTCCGAATTTGAACACATTGAAAAAAATGTAGTAGAAGGAGTATATTGGACTGAGTTCACTAGAAAACAGTTATCAGAAAAAGGAGCATCAAATAGTGTTTCCAAGAATACATTTGTAGTGTAGATATTTTAATAGTTATTTGCTTTTTTTAACTCAAATTTTTTAAGAAAAACATGTCAAATGTTGGGATTTCAAGTAATCATTTCTATTTTTATATTGAATTTTTCCAATGATTTAATTATCCATAAACACATCATAAAATATACAAAACAAGATTCAAAACAATTTCCATTAAAAACATGAAGAATATATTCCATTTTAGAAAACATTTTCAAAACCATATTCAAAACAATATTCAAAACCACTATTTTCTATCAAACCCACTTTTATTACTTTTAGGAAACATTATATATCAATTTATAAGAGAAACAAATCATGGTGCATATGATTAACCCATGTTATGAAAACATTTACCTTGAAACACTTGGAATGAACAACCCAATGGGAAAAGATAATCCAAGATGATGGGATGATATTTGGAATTGGGGAGATATCTTAGAACATAATCCTTCAATCATATATTCCAAAATCATCATGATATAGAACAATTAAGGAAAAAGAGAAAACTTACCACCTTATTCCCAATCAACACACAATAGGGATGATATAACCATCCAACCTCCCTCACTTCTAAAAAAATATAAATAGAATTAATATTAGAAACCCAGATAAATAATCCCCTCTATAAAAAAAATCCAAACCAATGGTAGAAACATGGGGAATCTGAAGAAGAAGGAGATTCAAGACAATAATAAAGATCAACTCACCACAAGTGGTACATGGGTTCTATCAACACATCAATACACCAAGAGAATTGATTTGAAAGAGACATGAACACCCTAAGAGATCCTCCATGCCGAATGGGATGAATTATCACCAAATGGTATTATTTTGGAATTAATGTAGATGCATTTGGTGAAAAAAATATGCAACATTACCTAACATCACTATAAAGACCCAAAAATTCCATGTAATTTCTTATTTATATGGAAATTTTATGAGTTCGCAAAAATTGACAATGTGTGATTCCGAGGACCGGTGTGCTCGGAATGAATTTATGAAAATTTTTCTGGTGCATTCAGTAAAATCATGAGAAACATTTTGTAACTTTTGAACCGGTGCTCTGAATTGAGTTCTGAGGGCACCGTTGAACTTGCAGCACCAGTATTCTCTTAAGGGAAGATTTACTTTGATGGTAGTAGGTCGGGTGAAAAAGTTAGGTTTTGAGAATTTTTATGGAATGAAAATAAAATTATTTTATTATTTTATTTTTGCTTCTATCATATCCTCTAACGGACAAATTGTGGTGGGACCAACAATGTGTCAGGTCATTAAATGGTATGACCCATCAATCCTAGTAACTGATTCATTGGAGAATTTTTGAATCTTCCTAATAAATGCACTCCCATTAATTATTAACACCGTTAGACACACCCTCTCGTATTTGTATGGATCTTGGGGAGGGGTGTCAGCATAGTTTTTCCAAGAAACGAAGTACTGAAGGAGTGTCGTGACATCGAGCCCTTGGAAGACGGAGCCTATTTCGGTGAGTGGTGGTGATCGACAACGAAACCCCAAAAGAGGATCGACGATCAAGTGATGTCATTGGAGGTTGTTTCAGGAATGGCGAACACTGACCAACTTCCTCAAATGCTGGCATTTCTCCATCTTTCACGAGGTAGGGATTTTTGTTTTGAATACCCTCTTACCCGTTCTTGATGTTCTTCAAGATTCAAGAAATAATAAGCCACTTCCTACCGCTCTAACGCGGAGGGTACATGCCAAACGAACATAGCCCAAAATCTTTGTAAAACTTTGTGGTTCTTGATGTGTTATTCTCGGTGGAGGAGGATGGAGACCGGTACTGGTGGGGCTCGGGAACGGCAGCCGACACCATGACCGTCCGCGACGAAAGCGGCGGCGCGACCACGCCACAAGAGAAGGGTCGCGGCTCTTCTTCCACGGCAGAGCAAGGGAGGTGGCCAGCGGAGGTAGGCCACACGAAGAGGACAACGACACGTTTCTGCGTAGCCTGGTGAGTGAGAGCCACAACCTTGTGTCGTGGCAGGGAAGAGTGGGTGGCTAGCCGAGATGGCCACCAGTGAAGGATCGGTGCGTGACCGCGCCGTGCGGAGGAGGACGGCTGGCCGACCGGCCAACTTCGAGTCGATCGGTCCACCCTATAGGACCGCACCATAGACCAATAAAGGCTGGGATGCACCGGCGGGCCCGGCGGGACCTAGCGGGCCGAGTCGGATCCCGCGGGCTGGGTCCGACTAGGTCAGACTCGACCCAGAACAATGTCGACCCTTTTTATTCTTTCAGCCATATCATGAGCTATAGGAGTCTGTTTGATTAACCATCGATGGCACTAGAATCCTTGGATTGAGACGGTCTTTTTGGTATAAACCACCTGGGTTTTCGATAAAGTTGGGGTATGTCCGGGTTGGATCGAACACAAATCCAACCAGGCCCTCGAGACTAAAAGGCCAATAACTTACTGATCGGGCGTCCGATTGACGCACCGTCTATTTCATCAAGACCCCTTTTACATGGAGGTCCATCGGGATACTTCGTTATGAGACTTCATGGTAGTTGGAGTATAGACCTGTGGCTTGAGGAGTGGACCCTCCTGGAATCAAGCGAGCTTAGTGCAGGAACCTTGTAGCTAGCTGCAACGTGAAGAAAGATCAACGATTCTAAGTGGGTCAACATCTATCGATCCTAAGTGGGTCAGGAGCTATCGATCCTATGTGGTTCACCACCTATTATATCCTATGTGGGTCAATGCTCAGTGATCCTGTGTGGGTCAGCGTATACCGAACCTATGTGGGTCAGATCCTGTGTGGGTCTGCGGGGGTTATTACCCATCGATCCATTGTGGGTCAACAACAGTGGTACTTAATAGAATAAAAAGATTTAGCTTACGACTAATAATTTATATTTTTGTACATAAATTATACCTGGTGTGAGCTGAGTCCTTACCTTTGTTGTAATCTGCTATGTGGCGTACCTTTTTGGTTCATACCTTCATGGTGATACCATTGTGATAATCATCTGTGTGGCATACCATTGTGGTACTAACCTTCATGGTGATACCTTTGTTGTATTCTTCTGTGTGGCATTACCTTTGTGCTACTTACCTTTGTGGTTTTGCCTTCATGGAAATCCTTCCATTACAGAACAGTTGACCTTTGGGCTTTTGAGTTGGACCTTGTGTTCCCTCAGGAATGAGATGCGTATACTTGATAACTTATGTATATGTATGGGAATATACCTAAGTAGGGTTGTCAGATGTTTTCATTATTTTTGGTTTATCCATTGTGGGTTTCTGAGACCTTCGAGGGTCTTGGGGTCCCTACTGAGTATCGTTATACTCACCCCTGCACGGGTTATGCTCTCACCTTGTTGTGTTTGGTGTAGGAGACAGATAGAGTGGACTATGTACAAGGGTTCCAAGACTGGAAAGTGCCCGGATGTGGACCATTAAGTTTGACGGTACGCAGAGGATATGGGAAGACATTGAGAGCTGAGGAGGTGATCTGCACCTACACTTCAGGTAGGAACCTTGGAGGATGACCTGGTAGTTGTTTTCTCTTTGCTTTCAGTTGTATTGTAATTCCAGTTGTACTTGTAGCATTATATTTGGGCTTATATTCCGGCCCATTTTACTTTCTACACTCTTTTACTACAGCAGTTTACTTCATAGTTGCTTCATGTTGTGTTCTTGGACCGTGTGTTTTTACAGGATGAAAGGACATTCCTTCCCATTTTAGGTAGTGTGCCTTTTGGTGCTAGTCACCAGACCCTGGCCTATGGATGGCAGGCTTGGGGTAGTCACGGCACGGGCCCCAGGGGACGGGTCGTGAAAATTTGGTATCAAAGAAGTAGGTTCTACCATAGAACGTTGGAATATGATCTTATTTACAGCAATAGTGTTAAGTATAGTGAGTGTGGTTATCAGTTTAGGGAATCTAGTGTTGGTGCGACAGCCGATGTATCCATACACCAAGACCCTATCTTCTGATTTCTGACTCAGTGCATAAAAACACCGATTGTGTGTGTGTTTTGAAATGTTTTCTTTGTGATCTTTTTGATTCAACTCACCAGGTATAACTTATTAACCATGGCACACCTATTGGTTTTTAGGATTCCTCCTCGCAGAACGCCAGCTAGGGTTCCAGGTATAGTACGTGATGATGGCCCACGGAGCGACGAGGCCTCGGTGTAGGCCCCTATTTCAGTAGAGGCACCAGCGGAGGAACCAACGATACCATTACCTATTGGGACACCGATGCCACCAGCCCTAGAAGCAGAGGGTGCACACCGCTTGAGCATGTTGCATGAGTTCTAGCGCTAGAGGCCACCCAGGTTCTGGGGTGAGACAGACCCACAAGTGTCTGAGGATTGGCTGTAGGCCTTGGTGAGAGGCTTCCGACTGGTAGGGACACCATCTGATCTCATGGTGATCCTTGCCGCCAGTCTTCTATAGGCAGCAGCAGGCAGATGGTGGAGCTTGATGCTCCAGGTTCACGACGAGTTGACACTTCTCTGGGCAGACATTGAGAGCCTATTTCGGGCAACGTTTATCCCAGAGACCCTTCGAGTAGTGCTCATTCAGAAGATTCTTCATCTGCAGCAGGGTAGCAGGACTGTGGCTTAGTACTCAGCGAGGTTCACCGACCTCTCATGCTACTCCACTGATATGTTGCGGGACCCATTCTTCAGGGCATGAACCTTCGAGTAGGGGCTCATGCGGGAGATCCGGGCTTCAATGATTTCTCTCAGCATCCCGATGTAGGCGGGGGTGTTAGAGAGAGCCCTCTTAGTGGAGAGTTTTTTTGCTAAGCAGTCACCAGCAGTGAGACCCACCATCGGACGTCACGTAGCAGAGTCTTATATAGCTAGCATCGGACTAATGTCACAGAGGTCCAAGAGGACTAGACCGACAGGTGGACAACTGCAAGATTCAAGGTCGGTTGTGCGGGACACCAGAGACATAGCCAATTATATGAGGAGTAGGTAGTGTTACACATGTTCTAGGCATGGTCACATGGCTCGTGACTACCCAACCCACAGTATGGATGATCAGCAGACAGTCGAAGGCCCACCCAAGTAGAGACATAAGTTCGACTGAGGAGGTCTGCAGGGATCAGGCAGACGTGGCAGATGAGATGGTTGTGTAGCCGGCAGTGGGTGACTGTTTGAGATGTCACCACCACCACCACCAGGTGGTCCACCCCAACCACAGCGAGCAGGTGGATATGGGCGAGCTCAGCTCCAGGCAACTGAGGCCTATGACCATGGCACTCCGGAGATGATAAAAGGTATGATCTATGTATACTACACCTTATCTGCAGTACTTATAGACACAGGAGTCAGCCATTCTTTTATTTCCACTTCCCTCGTTTGGATCTCTAGGATTCCGATGGAGCTGTTGGCTCAATCCGTATGGCTAGAGACTACTACCAGAGAATATTTGATTATTACACACTGGTGTCTGTAGAGTGATCTTACTCTTGGAGGAGTGATCTTCGGTTGGGATCTCCTAGTAGCGGCGTCGAGGCCTTACGATGTCATATTGGGTATAGACTAGTTATCTATATTCCATTCATAGATTTAGTTTATTAGGCTCAAAGTGTAGTGTGTCTACATGGATGGGACTAGGATTACATTCACTGGTGAGAAGGGAGCCTTAACAGCATATGATGGACCTACCTAGAGGAGATTGCAACCGATCACTCATCATTTGGCAAGCCTTACCCTCTAAGTAGTTGATGTGGAGAGTCTGAGTTATCCTTTAGTGGTGGACCAGTATGCAGATGTCTTCCCTAATGATGTTATGGGTCTAACTCTTCATAGAGAGGTGGACTTTTACATTTATTTGTACCTCGGGACAACACCGATATCTACACCAGCATATTATATGGTTCTTACGGAGCTTTGTGAGCTGCGAGTATAGCTGGAGGACTTACATGGTAAGGGGTTCATTCAGCCCAATTTTTCTCCTTGGGCAGCCTCAATTTTGGTCACCAAGAAGGTGGATGGGAGCTTGAGACTCTGTGTTGACTATCAGTGCCTGAACTCGGTGACCGTGAAGAACAAGTAACCACTTCCTAGGATTGATGACCTCTTTGATAAGTTGAAGGGAGCCCGATGGTTTTCGAAGATAGACCTCATATCAGGCTATCACCATCTCAGAGTGTGAAAGAAGGATGTGCAGAAGATGACTTTCAGATGTCGGTACAGCCACTACGAGTTCTTGGGTATTCCATTCGTCATTACCAATGCTCCAGCAGTGTTCATGGGACTCATGAACTGGATCTTTAAGCCATATCTTGATCACTTTGTGGTGGTCTTCATTGATGACATTCTGATCTACTCGGCTACTGAGGAGGAGCATGCATATCATTTGTAGATAGTTCTGGACACACTCAGAGAGCACCAGTATTATGGTAATCTCTCAAAGTGCTAGTTCTAGATCTGAGAGGTTTACTTTATGTGACACGTCATCTTGGAAGTTAGTGTTGCAGTGGATCCAGCGAAGATCAAGGCGGCACTTTCTTGGGAGCCACCCAGGAGTGTGATGGAGGTACGAAGTTTCCTTGGTTTTGCGGGATACTACAAGAGATTTGTTCCAGATTTCTCTAGAGTTGCAGAACATTTATCAGCATTGACGAAAGAAGGGGCAACCCTTTTGTGGTTGGAGAGGTGCCAGTAGAGTTTTCAGAAGATGATGCAGATATTGACTAGTGACACCATCTTGAGGCTTTCGGAGGAGGGCATTGGGTACGTATTCTACTACAACGCATCAAGGACCAGGCTCGAATGTTTCATGATCTAAGAGTGAGTGGTTATCATGTATGGTTCTCGACAATTGAGACATCATGAGTAGAAATACGAAACCCATGACCTAGAGTTAGTAGCAGTGGTATTCACCTTGAAGATGTGGTGACATTACGTGATGAGCGAATGTTTTACTATCTACTCGGATCACAATATTTTCAGGTATATCTTCTCTCAGAAGGACCGGAACTTGAGATAGAGATGTTGTCTTGAGTTCCACTAGGACTATGAAATCGATATAGTCTATACTCCTGGGAATGGGAATGTTGTAGAAGATGCACTCATCCAGAGATCTGGTATACAACTGCTAGGTGAGGTGATGGAGAAGCGAGCCGCTTTGTCGATATCCTTGGTGGATCGAGATGGAGCAGCTTTTCCTCTATCTCTTACAGTCACTCCCCCACTTCCTCAGTGAGTCAGGGAGGCGTAGCATGGGGACACTGACTGCGATGCTCGATGTGCTCAGATATTCGTAGGAAAAGCACCTGATGGATTTTATGAAGGTGGAGATCACTTAATCATTTTCATTGGATATACTATGGTACTAGTGGCTATACAGGAGGAAGTGTTTATAAAGTTTCACACATCCAATCCAATGGTATATCCATGAGTGGTGAAGATGTACCAGGATCTCCAATGGAAACATTGGTGGTCGGGAATGAAGAAATCAGTAGTAGAGTTTGTTTCTCAGTTCCTCACTTGTCAGCAAGTGAAGGAGGAGCATCAGATACCAGCATACTTAGTTCATCCTTTAGATTTCCTAGAGTGGAAGTGGGATGGGATATCCAGGGACTTCGTGACAGGAACTCCATGTACATCCATAGGTCATATTTCTATCTGGGTGATCATCGAACGACTCACCAAGTCGGACCACTTCCTACCGATCAGAGATCAGGGTTCATTAGAGAGCTTGGGACACCCCTATGTGCATGAGATTGTGCGGCTACATGGAGTACCCTCGATGATTTTCTCTGATCATGATGCATGTTTATCTTCTCGGTTATGGAAGCGGTTGTAGGGGGTTTTGGGAAGCAGCTTCATTTGAGCACTACCTTCCATCCTTAGACAGATGGCCAGACTGAGCAGACCATTCAGACCCTCGAGGACATGTTGCGTTCTTGCATCCTCGACTTCGGTCGTAGCTGGGAGGGTAACTTTCCCTTGGTGGAATTTTCATAAAACAACAGCTATCACTCCACCATTAGGATGGAACCATTTGAGTATTTGTATGGGAGACCTTGCAGATTGCCTCTATGCTGGACTGATCCAGGGGAGTCAACCCTCATGAGACCAGATATGCTACAGGCTAACACATAGAAGGTCCAGATCATCCAGGAATGGATGAAGACTACACAGAGCATGCAGAAGTCTTATGAAGATAGGAGGAAGAGACCTCTGGAGTTCGAGGATGGTGACCATGTCTTTCTATGGGTGTCACATCGATGAGGTTTTCAGGGATTTGACCAGGGTGGACAGTTATCTCTGAGTTTCAATGGATCTTTTCAAGTCCTCAGCAGACTTGGCGAGGTAGCTTACCACTTAGTTCTTCCACCTCAATTTCACCGGGTGTACGACGTCTTCCACGTATCCCATCTGAGGAGATACGCGCACGACCCTTCACACATCATTGACTATGGCGAGATGGAAATCGACGTTGGGGTGATGTTTACTGCTGTTCTAGTGGAGATTGAGGATCGACCAGAGAGGGTCCTTCGTGGGTGGTCGATACCGCTGGTGTGCGTTTGTTGGAAGCACGGGAGCCTCCAGGAGAGCACATGTGAGTGGGAGGCTCAGATTCATGCTCAGTACCCCCACTTTCTTTCTTTTTTTTGATGTGCCTTTTGGGGATGCAAAGCCCTGAGGTGGGGAGAATGTAAAGACCCGAATATTCTATGTCATTTTTTTTAATTATATGGGAATTTAACGAGTCCACAAAAATTGACAACACGTGATTTTAAGTCCTGGTGTGCCAAGAATGAATTTATGAACTTTATTTTGGGTATGTCCAGTAAAAGCGAGAGTGGAATTTTTTAGCTTTTGAACCAGTGCTCGGAATTGAAATTGGAGGGCAATGTTGAACTCGCAGCACCGATATTCACTTAATGGAAGATTTACTTTGACCATAGTAGGTTGGGTGAAAAAATTTAGGTTTTGGGACTTTTTATGGAAAGAAAATAAAATAATTTTATTATTATTATTATTTATCTTATCCTCCAATGAAAAAACTATGGTGGGACCAATGATTTTTCAAGCCATTAAATGGATTGACCCATCAATCCTTGTAACTACTTCGTTGGAGACTTTGGGAAGCTTCCTCATAATGTACTCCCATTAATTACTGACACTGTTAGACACCCCCTCCCCAATTTATATGGAACTTGGGTAGGGGTGTCAGCATAGCTTTTCCAATCAATGAAGTGTTGAAGGAGTTTCGCGACATTGAGCCCTTGGAAGACGGAGCTGGTTTCGGTGAATGGTGGTGATCGACACTGAAACCCCAAACAAGGATCGATGATCAAGCGACGTCACTGGAGGTTGTTGTGTGAACGGCGAACACCGCCCCACTTCCTCAACTACGTGTGTTTCTTCATTGTTCACTAGGTCAGTTTTTTTGTTTTGAATACCCCCTTACCCATTCTTGACGTTCTTCATGATTCAAGAAATAATATGTTGCTTGCTACTGCTCTAATGCGGATTGTACGGACCAGAAGAACATGGCCCGACCTCTCCGAAAAAACTATTTGGTTCCTCTTGTGTTTTTGTGATGGAGGTGGATGGATACTAACACCGGTGGGGCTTAGGAACAGTGGACTACACCATGGCTGGCCGCGACGAAGGCGGTTGTGCGACCGCACCGCCGGAGAAGGGCCACGGCTCGTCGGCCTCGGCGGAGTCACTACGGCGGCTGACAGAGGATGGCCGCATGTGTGGGACAGTGGCACATGTCCGCACCGCCTAACGAGCAAGATCGATGCCCTTGTTCCACGACGGCGAAGGGATGGAGGTCGGCTGAGGCGACCCTCGGTGAAGGCGCAATGCACGACCGTGCTGCGCAGAGGAGGATAGCTGGCTGACCGGCCAGCCACAAGCCGAGCGGTCCTCCGCAGACCGCTACACCATGGTCCTGGCCATGTCGGTGGTCCGGGTTAGATCCCACTGGCTAGGTCAGACCTAGGGCCATACCCGGGTCAGGCCGGGTTGGTCAGACCGGGTCGGACTGGACCCAGACCAACTTCGAACATTTTCATTCTTTTGGCCATATAATGAGCTACAGGCGTCCGTTTGATGATCTGTCTACTGCACCGGAAACCTTGGATCGATATGGTACTTTGGGTATACCACACTTGGTTTTTCGATAATGTTGGGGTATGGTCGGGATGGATTGAACACGAATCCAACAGGGCCCTCAGTACTAAAAGGCCAATAACTTACAGACCGGGTGTCCAATGGACGCACTGTCTGTTGCATCGAGACCCATTTTAGATGGAGGTCCTATGGGATAATTCTTCATGGGACTTCGGGGCTATTGGCATATTGACATGTGGCTTGATGAGTGGACCCTCCTAGAATAATGCGAGCTTAGTGCGGGAACCTAGTAGCTGGCTGTAACATGAAGAAAGATCATCGATACTAAGGGGGTCATCATCTATCGATCCTAAGTGGGTCAGCATCTATCGATCCTTTGTGGGTCAACACCTATCAAATCCTATGTGGGTTAGCACATACCTATCCTATGTGGGTCATATCCTGTCTGGTTTAGTGGGAGTTATTACCTATCGATCCTGTGTGGGTCAGCAGCAGTGCTACTTAACCGAATATAATGATTTAGCTTACGACTATTCATATATACTCATGTACATAAATTATACATTGGGTGAGATAAATACTTACCTTGGTGGTAGTCTTATTTGTGGTGTACCTTTGTGGTACTTACCTTCGTGGTGATACCTTTTTTGTAATCTTCTTTTTGGCGTACCTTTGTGGTACTTACCTTCGTGGTGATACCTTTGTGGTATTCTTCTTTGTGGAGTTACCTTTGTGGTACTTACCTTTTTTGTACTTACCTTTGTGGTGTTTTCTTCATGGTATTCCATCCTTCAGGTAATATTAGAGCTTTGGGATTTTGAGTTGGACCTTTTGTTTCCTCAGGAATAAGATGGGTATAATTGATAACATAGGTATATGTATGGGCATATACCTAAGTGGGGTTGTCAGATGTTTTCATGCTTTTTGGTTTATCCATTGTGGGTTAGTGAGACCTTTGATGGTCTCGGGGTCCCTAATGAGTACCGTTATACTCACCCCTACACGGGCTATGCCCGCACCTTGTTTTTTTGGTGCAGACGATGGACACTGGTGACTGTGGATGAGGGTGCCAGGACTGGATGTTTCCCAGAGGTGGACCATTCGACGTGATTGTACGCAGAGGGGACAGGCAGACGTGGAGAGCTGAGGAGCTGATCTGCACCTACCTTTCAGGTAGGACCCTCAGAGGATGACCCAATAGCTATTTTCCTTTTCATATTAGTTGTATTATAAATCTAGTTGTACTTGAACCTTTACAATTGGGAGTGTATTCCAGACCCTTTAACATTCAGTACTCTTTTACTACAGTAGTTTACATCACAGTTTCTTCTTGTTGTGTTCTTGGACCGTGTGTTTGTACAGGATTAAAAGCAATGCCTTCCCATTTTAGGGAGTGTGACTTTCGGTGCTAGTCGCCTGCCCCTTTCCTATTGAAGAAAGGATTGGGTTAGTCACAACACGAGCTCCGGGGGACAGGTCATGACAGTCACAGACCCAAAATGCCACCATCGACCAGCAGGTGGAGGACATCAATGTAACACCCCAAGATTTTACGAAAAATATTCTTTTTAATTTCATTAATGTCTTGTGTTGAATGCTACACCAAAAGGATCTTGCACAACACACATCCCTGACTTGGCTTGCATTACACGCAAGCGCGACCTTCCACGATAGCGTGGGTTGTACGCAATACCATGTTTCGCTAAACAACGACATGCTATTAAAATATTATTAAAACTAGCCGTTATGAATAGTAATAACCACTTTTTGAAATATTGTAATTTTTTTTTCAAAATGGACTTAATTTTTGGATTCGGAATATCGAAATTAGCTTAGGGTGAAATTTTGGTACTTTTCGGATAACTTTCATATTCTGATGAATAGTGAAAATTACTAAATTTTAATTAAAAACAACTTTTTAATCAAAATAATTAATAGTGATAAATTATTAATTTTAGCAGTTTTAAAGTATATTTAGAATATTTTTTTACAATTTATTACAATGTTGGTCATTGGATATAATTTCACATTTAAACCAGACATAAACAAGTGTCAATCTTTTGATAGTTATTATCTCTTAAGAACACGCTATTTGTGTTGACGACGGGAATTAATTTTTAAATTAATTAATGAAACTGATATGTTTTGAATTTGGTAAAATAGACATCATTTTTGAGTTCATAATATCAAATATAGCTTAGGAATAATATATGGTATTTTTCTGGAAACTTTCATTTTTTGATGAATAGTGAAACCACTAAGTGGTAGTAAAAAAATGAATTTTTCATAAAACATAATTTTTCCACTTCTGTGAGTGGAATTTCAAAGATTCGAGAGACATGGTTGATGTGAGTAAGTAAAATGTGGTTCAATGAGATGAAAATAATTTTTTGGTGAATAGTAACTTTTTTCTTTTTTTTCCACGGTTAAAAGTAAATAGTGTAATTAAGGGTAAAAATGATATTATTATTACCCTAAAAGATGTACTAATTCTATTGGATAATATTAATTCGACCAAAAACAACCTTAGGAATAAAATATGACCATTTAGGCCCACCTGGATTAGATTAGGACATTTATTATTATTTAATTCAAAAAAGTGTTAAAAGAGTTAAAATCAATGTTTATTTACAAAAACATTTTTAACATAGGTTTATACATAAGATAAATTAGATTTTAAATATTCATTATAAAGATAATAAGATTTCCTACATAATTATATTTTATTTATAATTTTTATACATTAAATAAATTAATTTATTTATGACAAAATGATGAAGCAGTAATTACCATAATAGTGAAAATTTAGAATAATTGATATTATAAATACCAAAATAAATATAATTTCAGACTTCTTATGAATTATAATAATTTTATAGGTTAATATGGAATGTTAGGATTTATTTAATTAACTTTGGTTGAAGTAATCATTCTGTTATGAGTTTCACAAAAATCAACTATTGAATAGTGTCAAAATTGACATAAAATAATTTTTAAAACAAATATTATATTATTGATTGTTATTTTATTCTTAAAAATCTATGGTTTGGGCAAGATACTTATATCATGATAGGTGTATCATTAATGACCACTTGGGGTCGATTGGATGTATATGGTATGTTTATTAACTATATAATATAAAAATAAAAAGTGTCATGGTAAATGTCAATCTAATTAACTAAGAGTTAAAACTAAAAGATAAGGTTAGTATAATGACCTAAACTTGTATAAATTCTATTTGATGAGAGGATTTAGACCCATCCCCACCTTAGCTTCGAAATAAATCAATTTGGAGCTATTTAAAACCGAATTTGGATTTATAATAAAATAATAGTTTTAGTTATTCCAAAGGTGCCCCTTTCCTCCCTTATAAAAGGGCACCCCCTCCCTCTCTTCCTCACACCACTTTGAGCTTTCAAGCTTATCCAACCCCTGAAAAATTATCTTCTCCACTTAACTAGAAACATCCTAGAGGTTCTGGTCTTCCTCAAAGACCAATTTTAGTGCCCTAAAAGGAGATCTCAAAGAGGAGCTACAAAGAAGAGGTAATGTCCGTTACCGATTCTTTCAACTTTATTTCTTCATCCACTTCTTCTTATTAGGTTGTTTCATTTTGAAGTAATAAAATCAGTATCACTCATATACTGATATGTTATTATAAGTATAAAACAACCCTATTTCGCCATCTATCCATCCTACGGAAAATGAAATCACCGTGCGTGCGTACGTACGGAATACGGTCTCCACGCCGTGGTGAAATATATTTTCCCCCACCACCTTACTTGGATGGGTATAATGGTGTAAATAATAACTATATATGATTATTTTAAAGTGATATTGATTCTGAAATAGTATACATACACTCCAATACAGTCCCACGATCATGAGAACGATATCATCGCTTGTGCGTACGTACGGACTACCGTCTCCAAGACGCGATGAGATTCATTCTCCACATTAACCATTCATGAATGATTATAAAGTATATATAATAAGTAATAATGAAATATATGAAATAATAAAGATACTGTATTTATGTGTATATATATGTATGTCATCTACTTAATTCCATTCAACTCAATAAGGAAACGAAAACAGCGTTCATGCGTACGTACGACCTACCGTCTCCATGAACGGTGTATTTATTTCCATTTACTAATTTATTATATATATGTATATTCTTAATATATATTATATATAAATCATGTTTTACATTCTGGATTTAAGTATTCATGATCTAAGTAATCATATGAATAATTAAAAGTTAAAACACGAACGACAAATGAGACGATTTTACCCAAAACGCTCTTTAACATGGAATTTACAAAAGAACGGGTAATATAAAGTCATAAGTGAACCATATATGATATCATAACAATGAGTATGATTCTGGAATAAGTAAACGACATTATTTAAATCATTATACAGGTGGTTCTGACACTTATGAAGCAAGTCGGACCTAAGGTAAGGGAAATATCACAATCTCATTTTTATCCGAGATTGTTTATACTTTGGTATTTACTGGGGTGTATTTTATCATCCACATACATGTTTCCTCAATATGTAATATTGTGTCCATCCATCTACAATTTTTTAAATCCAAATTTACCCTTCGGTGAGTTTTTAGTAAAAGATATGAAAGGAATCTTTTGTCATTTTTCGTACGAGGTACTTTTTGACTTTTCCGACAAAAGTACGAGAAGAATGTTTTTTAACTTATATGGAATGAATGGATTTTTAAAACATTATTTCCAGGAATCTTCCTTTAGAAGTTTTCAAGTTTATTTTTAATCAACTTCTTTTAGTTTAAAATTGTATGACATGTTAAGAAAGGAGAATGTTTTTGAAGTATAAAGGATATTTTCCTCCAGAATGGAGTTCAAGTGTTTTATCAAAATTATTTTCCATCTAAGATAATATAGGGTTATGTTTCTATCCCTATTATTACATTGATTTGATAATGTTGTGATGGAATTATTTTTATTAATTCCTTTATCTTATATTAATTGTTTTATGATGTCATGTTGTTTAAGAATCCCATTTTTATTACATGGGTTATGCAATGATGTATGATTTATGATTTTTTGGAACACATATGAATGGTATCATTATGAGATGGGTGGGACCTATATCTCCCTCCAATTCATTGGGTAAAGATGTTATATCTCATGAGATAGACATGGCTGGAACGGCAGGTTAAACCGGTTCAGTGAAACAGGACTGAAACGAGGAGTGAACTCGGTTCAGAAATGGACTTTGTTCACTAAGATAGTCTTGGAAATGAGTCCTGACTAACAAGAAATGATTCTCTATGATTATGTGTGCATGCCACAAAGTTTCGTGTTTTATGTTATGATTATTAGGATTACATTTCACTACTATGATTTATCCCATTTTATGATATTATGATCTCTTTTGCAGGTTATGATTTCCAAAATGTTATGTTCTTATGAATATGATGTGATTGATATTTCTTTTCTTTACCCTTACTGAGAATTTGAGCTCACCCTTTTATGTTTTCTTTTCCCCAGGATATAAAGAAAGGTTTTAGGTAAGGAAAAAAAGGAAGATCGTTATGGGAGATGTTGAAGATCATTCACCATGATTAGAAGATTACGTTACGAGTTTCCAAAGACACTAAACTATTATGGTCCTTGTGTGTGTGTTTTGGTTATGTACTAAGTATTCCGCAAAAGTAATGTAATTTCCTTGTACGTCAAGCTTCGGGTCTCTACAGTTGGTATCAGAGGAAAGTTTTAGTCAACCTTTTGAAACTAGGATGCGAAAACGTTAGTGAGATCCCTAGAGATATTTCTAAGGTATGTCTAGGGATGTCCCTAAGGATAAGTATACGTATAGGATATAGTCCTAGAACTACGATAACGATCTTAGAATTTATCCTAAGATGTTGGATATTGAAGGTACTCCCCCATTATTATATTGTTTTCCCTAGGGTGATTTGTACCTCTCACACTATTCTTTTTGGGTTTTAGACGATGGCTGGAACCCGAAGGAACCGGGTTGATCAATGTAATGGACAATGCAATTATTGTCCTCCTAAACAAACAAATGTTATGGGAGATGGAGTGAAAAATCTTATTGCTATACTTACACAAGCTATGAATCATTCTGGACTTCCAAATGAGCAGAGAAGGGAGCAATATTCGATTGAGTCCTTCATGAGGCAACGTCCACCTTCTTTCAGTGGGTCTTCTGATCCACTTGTTGCTGAACAAAGGATCAGTACTACTGAAAAGATATTTTGAGTTCATCAATGTTCTGAACATGATAAAGTCATCTTAGCAGCATATCATTTGGAAGGTGAAGCTGATCAATGGTGGAATCTTATCAAGAATACAAGGCCATGAGATGAAATTGAGTCCATGGAATGGGATGAGTTCAAGAACATATTTTTCAATAAGTGCTTCCATCATATTCTTCGAACAAAGATGGAGAAGGAGTTTCTTGAACTAAAGCAAAAGGATGATGAATCTGTTGGTATATACGAAGCAAATTTTACAAGGCTTGCCAGGTATGCATCTGGATTTATCATCCAACCCGAAAGTAAAGTTGATCGATTCTTTAGTGGCTTAAAAACAAATCTTCGAAGGGAATTAGCTATAAGAGACTTCAGTAGCTATGAATAAATTGTGCGTTGTGCTATCAAGGTAGAAATGGAAGTTGGTGTTACTTATCCATCTCATAGTTTTGACAAGAAACGAAAGATGGAGTTCAAGGAGAAATCTCAGAGTAATGGTGAAAAGAAGATGAATGTTTCCCTATGCTAAAAGTGTAGAAAGAAGCATGGTAGAGATTGTCCAAGGGACAAGTAAATGTTTCAAATGTGGAAAGTAAGGTCATCGGGTATTTGAATGCCGCAATGATGGGAAGAAGATGTCTACTGATTCAAACAAAGGAAGGGATACACAGAATGAACCTACTACACTTCAATGCTACAAGTGCAAGGAAATGGTGCATTATGATAATAAATGCCCTAATCCATGGTTTAGTGAAGATCGACATGAGCAACCACTTAAGGCAAAGGACAAAGGGAAGTCACATGCGATAACCATTGGCGATGTTGAATATGACAATGATGTGGTGGAATGATTAAGTGTTTATGTAATGGGATTCCTAAATAATGTTGTATATAGTATCGTGGAATATTTGAATATTTATGTTTTGGTCTATTGTGGTTTTCAATAATTTTATGGTACCGGTAACCATGGAAAGTGATGGAGATATTTTTGGAAAAAAGAGGATATGCGCATAATGAAGGGATAAGGAAAAAATGAAATGTTTGACAGTATTCATGAGCTCATGATTGATATAAGGACTAAGTGATATATTGGTTAGAGTATATAGAATTTTGAGGATTTTGGTATGTGAAAAGTGTTAACTTTTAACTGCATTCATGTTTTCACTAAGGTTCAATGGGTATTCATTTTTCAAGAGAATACATTATTAAGGCCTTTGAATGTTTGGAATGTGACCAACAAGACATATCTTATGATATATGGGGATCAACGATGGTATTAAATCTCTGGTAATCGTTTTCACTATATTATGAGAGTGGACTGCAGTATTATGGATAAGCCAAAAGATTGGAATGGATTATGTTGGACATAAGTTAGTATTGTTTAAGGATATGAGTTTTTTCGACATTATTGATGGGATGCTAAAGTAATATAGTTTTAAAAAAATGACAACCTGCAGGATGGGCGACAGCCCATCGCGTCGGACAAGGCTGTGGGAATCGAACCCACAACCAAAATGCGACTGGCCTTTATCGCCTACCACTGGCCTAAAGGAAGTCCCTGGTCAGTATAAACTAGTTTTATTTTATTAAGCGGTATGATATATGAAGTATAAGTTCATTTTTGGAACCATATACGTTTAATTTTACCATAAGATGGACTTATAACTTTTGCTAACCTTTTGTTTGAAATAGATGGAATGACCCATCATTCTATCACATTATCTGCTAACACATCACGAATAACAAATTCAACTTCATTTCTTTAAGGAATTAAGTGGAAATTGTTCAATTCATGAACAACAGTGAGATTGTACCAAAATCATGTAAGTATTTCTTTTAATTCATCAACTTTAGGGAAATGATCTTGAAAACCAAAAATGTTGTCCTAGTTCTCTTATATCCGATGAATCAGATGGTACCTTAGATCATCACAAATATATAGCTTTGTGATTGTTGGATTTTTCATAGCCATGTTCTCTACCACTCTCCATCAGAACCTGATGGTTAGATTTTTCTTCCATATCCATATTTTCACCTATGTTCTCCTACGTGGAAACCCAGTGATGAGTTAATTTGGGTAACCATTACATTTCATTCTTTAGTTTTTAATTCCATGTTTTGGTATTCCTTTTTACGATGTGGGTTTCTATTAAAGAAACTTTCAAGTAGTAAACCATTTATAACCCCGACGAATTTCGAGGGTGAAATTCATTTTAAGGGGGGTAGAATGTAACACCCCAAGATTTTACGAAAAATATTCTTTTTAATTTCATTAATGTCTTATGTTGTATGATACACCAAAAGGAGGTTGCACAACACGCATCGCTGACATGGCTTGCATTACTCGCAACCGCGGCCTTCCACGATAGCGTGTGTTGTATGCAATACCTTGTTTCGCTAAACAACGATATGCTATTAAAATATTATTAAAACTAGCTGTTGTGAACAGTAATAACCACTTTATGAAATTTTGTAATTTTTTTTTCAAAATGGACTTCATTTTTGGATTCGGAATATCGAAATTAGATTAGGGTGAAATTTTGGTACTTTTCGGATAACATTCATATTCTGATGAATAGTGAAAATTACTAAATTTTAATTAAAAAAAACTTTTTAAATCAAAATAATTAAAAGTGACAAATTATTAATTTTAGTGGTTTTAAATTATATTTATAATATATTTTTACAATTTAATACAATGTTGGTCATTGGATGTAATTTCACATTTAAACCAGACATAAACAAGTGTCAATCTTTTGATAGTTATTATCTCTTAAGAACACGCTATTTGTGTTGACGACGGGAATTAATTTTTAAATTAATTAATGCAACTGATATGTTTTGAATTTGGTAAAATAGACATCATTTTTGAGTTCATAATAACAAATATAGCTTAGGCCTATTTTTTGGTATTTTTCTGGAAACTTTCATTTTTTGAGGAATAGTGAAACCACTAAGTGGTAGTTAAAAAAATGAATTTTTCATAAAACTTAATTTTTCCGCTTCTGTGAGCGGAATTTCAAAAATCCGAGAGACACAGTTGATTTCAGTAAGTAAAATGTGTTTCAATGAGAAGAAAATAATTTTTGGTGAATAGTAATTTTTTACTTTTTTTTACCACGGTTAAAAGTAAATAGGGTAATTAAGGGTAAAAATGATATTATTATTACCCTAACAAATGTCCTAATTCTATTGGATAAGATTAATTCGACCAAAAACAACCTTAGGATTAAAAAATTACCATTTAGGCCCACTTGGATTAGATTAGGACATTTGTTATTATTTAATTCAAAGAAGTGTTAAAAGAGTTAAAATCAAAGTTTATTTACTAAAACATTTTTAATATAGGGTTATGCATAAGATAAATTCTATTGTAAATATTAATTAGAAAGCTAATAAGATTTCCTTAATTATGATATTTTATTTATAATATTTATACATTAAACAAATTAATTTATTTATGACACAATGATGATGTAGTAATTACCATAATAGTGAAAAATTAGAATAATTGACATTATAAATACCCAAATATATATAATTTCAGACTTTTTATGAATTGAACTAATTTTCTAGGTTAATATGGAATGTTATGATTTATTTAATTAACTTTGGTCGAAGTAATCATTCTGTTATGAGTTTCACAAAAATCAACTATTGAATAGTGTTAAAATTGACATAAAATAATGTTTAAAAAAATATTATATTATTGATTGTTATTTTATTCCTAAAAATCTAAGGTTTGGCCAAGATACTTATATCATGATAGGTGTATCATTAATGGACCACTTGGGGGTCTCTTGGATGTATATGGTATATTTATTAACTATATAATATAAAAATACAAAGTGTCATGGTAAATGTCAATCTAATTAACTAAGAGGTAAAACTAAAAGATAAGGTTAGTATAATGACCTAAACTTGTATAAATTCTATTTGATGAGAGGATTTCGACCCATCCCCACCTTAGCTTCGAAATAAATCAATTTGGAGCTATTTAAAACCGAATTTGGATTTATAATAAAATAATATATTTAGTTATTCCAAAGGTGCCCCTCTCCTCCCTTATAAAAGGGCACCCCCTCCCTCTCTTCCTCAAACCACTTTGAGATTTCAAGCTCGGCCAAACCCTGCCAAATTCTCTTCTCCACTTCACTAGAAACATCCTAGAGGTTCTGGTCTTCCTCAAAGACCAATTTTAGTGCCCTAAAAGGAGATCTCAAAGAGGCGCTTCAAAGAAGAGGTAATGTCCGTTACTGATTCTTTCAACTTTATTTCTTCTTCCACTTCTTCTTCTTAGGTTGTTTCATTTTGAAGTAATAGCATCAGTGTCACTAATATACTGATATGTTATTATAAGTAAGAAACAACCCTATTTCACCATCTATCCATCCTACGGAAATGAAATCACTGTGCGTGCGTACGTACGGAATACCGTCTCCACGCCATGGTGAAATCTATTTTCCACCACCACCTTACTTGGATGGGTATAATGGTGTAAATACTAACTATATATGATTATTTTAAAGTGATATTGATTCTGAAATAGTATACATACACTCCAAATATAGTCTCATGATCATGAGAACGATATCATCGCTCGTGCATACGTATGGACTACCGTCTCCACGACGTGATGAGATTCATTCTCCACTTTAACCATTCATGAATGATTATAAAGTATATATAATAAGTAATCATGAAATATATGACATAATAATGATACTGGATTTATGTGTATATATATGTATTTCATCTACTTAATTCCATTCAACTCAATAAGGAAACGAAAACAGCGTTCATGCGTACGTACAGCCTACCATCTCCATGAACGGTGTATTTATTTCCATTTACTGATTTATTATATGTATGTATATTCTGAATATATATTATATATAAATCATGTTTTATATTCTGGATTTAAGTAATCATGATATAAGTAATCATATGAATAATTACTAGTTAAAACACGAACGACAAATGAGACGATTTTACCCAAAACGCTCTTTAACATGGAATTTACAAAAGGACAGGTAATATAAAGTCATAAGTGAACCATATATGATATCATAACAATGATTATGATTCTGGAATAAGTCAAAGACATTATTTAAATCATTATACAGGATGTTCGGACACTTACGATGCAAGTCGTACCTAAGGTAAGGGAAATATCACAATCTCATTTTTATCCGAGATTGTTTATACTTTGGTATTTACTAGGGTGTATTTTA
This sequence comes from Viscum album, assembly GCA_963277665.1. Classification (NCBI taxonomy): domain Eukaryota; kingdom Viridiplantae; phylum Streptophyta; class Magnoliopsida; order Santalales; family Viscaceae; genus Viscum; species Viscum album. The sequence continues at coordinate 1,128,157,037 of OY728121.1, forward strand.
TCATCCACATCCATGTTTCCTCAATATGTAATATTGTTTACATACACCTACAATTGTTTAAATCCAATTTTACCCTTCGGTGAGTTTTTATTAAAAGATATGAAAGAAATCTTTTGTCGTTTTTCGTACGAGGTACTTTTTGACTTTTCCGACAAAAGTACGAGAAGAATGTTTTTTTTAACTTATATGGCATGAATGGATTTTTAAAACATTATTTCCAAGAAGCTTCCTTTACATGTTTTCAAGTTTATTTTTAATCAACTTCTTTTAGTTTAAAATTGTATGACATGTTAAGAAAGGAGAATGTTTTTGAAGTAGAAAGGATATTTTCCTCAAGAATGGAGTTCAAGTGTTTTATCAAAATTATTTTCCATCTAAGATAATATAGGGTTCTGTTTCTATCCCTATTATTACATTGATTTGATTATGATGTGATGGAATTATTTTTATTAATTCCTTTATCTTATTTGAATTTTTTATGATGTCATGTTGTTTAAGAATCCCATTTTTATTACATGGGTTATGCAATGTTGTATGATTTATGATTTTGTGGAACACATATGAATGGTATAATTATGAGATTGGTGGGACCTATATCTCCCTCCAATGCATTGGGTAAAGATTTTATATCTCATGAGATAGACATGGATGAAACGGCAGGTTAAACCGGTTCAGTGAAACAGGACTGAAACGAGGAGTGAACTCGGTTCAGAAATTGACTTTGTCCACTAAAATATTCTTGGAAATGAGTCTTGACTAACAAGAAATGATTCTCTATGATTATGCGTGCATGCCAAAAAGTTTCATGTTTTATTTTATGATTATTGGGATTACATTTCACTACTATGATTTATCCCATGTTATGATATTATGATCTCTTTTCCAGGTTAAGATTTCCAAAATGTTATGTTCTTATGAATATGATGTGATTGATATTTCTTTTTTTTTACCCTTACTGAGAATTTGAGCTCACCCTTTTATGTTTTCTTTTCCCCAGGATATAAATAAAGGTTTTAGGTAAGAAAAAAAAGGAAGATATTTATCAAAGATGTTGAAGATCTTTCACCATGATTAGAAGATTACGTTCTGAGTTTCCAAAGACACTAAACTATTACGGTCCTTGTGTGTGTGTTTTGGTTATGTACTAAGTATTCCACAAAAGTAATGTAATGTCCTTTTATGTCACGCTTCGGGTCTCTATAATCTACTAGCCGATGGATTTTGTAGATCTGTTGAGTCTATGGGTTGGCTGGTGGTGCCCGAAATTTTTTTACACCTCATGACACCCCCAAATGGATGGTGGGATTTTTTATGCAATCCCCTATACTAACCTTCCATCGACTGGCTGATGGACATCAATAGGTAGGAAGGGGACTAAATATATCCCTTCATTCTATAAGTAATAATCCACTCCTATTTATACCACTTAAGAACCACTAGAAATGTCAAAAAAGAAAAAAATACCCTCCTCGGACCACTATTACCAATGAGAAGAAACAAAAAAGGATGAATACATATATAAATAAGATGAAATGAAAAAATAAGATCTAGAAAAGTGTAGTACCAAAAACATAGACTAGATATTTAAATATCCCCAACATATTTCTCTATACCACTAGAAATAAATGTTGATATGGTTAGACAACAATGATTTTAGGTTACTCACTCTTCAAATACTCCCACTCCCATGTTTTGTGAGATTTAGAAACATGATACCAGAAGACATGAACCCGATGTATGTACTTCCCATGTATAAACATTATTTGAGAATCAATTATTTGAATCGATAACTTAATTAGTGATAAATCACGATCTATATTCAGGTATTCTGAATTAATACTATTAGATGGTACCAATTGATTATTTCTGAGTTGTGAAACTTGTAAAACATCATGAATCAAAGATAACTGAGGTGGTAACGCAATGTGATATAAAAAGATTCCAATCTGTTCCATTATCATAAATGGTCCCACATATATGATAGTGATATTTACATACTTTCTAAGCCATTAATGACTGAACAATTGAGTAAATTTGAAGAAAACCTGATCAATAACTTAAAAATCCATGGTGAGAAGATGTCGATCTGTATATGAATTTTACAATCTCTATGAAACCAAAAAATGATGGTGACCCAACTGGATCATCCCTATTATCACCTAATATATACTTTTTCCAACCAATGATGCTTCCCCAACCATAGACCAATACAATGTATAACTAAAATGGAATACATAAAAATCCTCAAAAGATCTCATTTTCATTGATGATTTGTAACAGTTATTATAATAAAATTCAACTTTCCAAATATGATTATCCGAAAAACCTCTAATGTCCAAGACAATGGAATAGTGAATATAATCCAAAATATAATTTTCTAATTATGTCTACCCATCTTCCAAAGGATGATATGTTATGCTCAATATAACATGATTACTCATTTCCTCTTAGAGATTATTCCAAAACATTGATCTAAAATGAGTGACATAATCTAAGAAAATGGTTATAGAAACTCAATGAACTCTTATAATCATCTTCACATATAATTTTCCTAAGTATTTTATTTTATTGGTGTCATATATTGACATCAAATGAGAAGATATTTTCAATTGATCAATCACCACCATGATGGAATTATTACCTTAAGGATTTCAATGTAACCCCACAATTAAATCCTTAAATGTTCTAATCCTCTTCCTGGGTGGAATGATAAGGGGTTTGCTAAACCTATAAGTCTTTTAATGATAAGCCCCAATCTCTTGGAATGTAAGAAAATGACATTCAAAGTCATCTGTGTATATTTTCATAATAGTCCCCCCAAAATGATGTTTTGTGTCCTCATACATCTTTCTACTTCTTGGGTGGATAACCCACATGTAAAATTGAAAATATCCCATAATGAAATTTTATGCAGATGAAGGGAAAACATTTAGACATTTGAATCAATGGATACCCTCTGAATAAATATACCACTCACTAATATACTCCCCACCATATAAATAGTTCAAGGTACTCCAAAACTCACCATGCTTTTTGCGGCTCCTAATGAATCATCTCATGTAGAAAGGATTTAAAAAGAGATTATAACATATAATTACCAAATCCCTACACTCTAACTCCAAAGTGAATCTATTAAAACCACATCAAGATATTATCCACCTTCTCTTCATTAAGATATTGAAGAGGAAAATTTACATTAAGAGAATCAACAGCCACATTAACATTCCCCAATGTCTACACAATGTCAAAAATGAATTAATTAGTGTAATTGACCCCACATCTCAATTGGAGTTTTAAGTCCATTTTATAAAATATGTAACCCAATCATTTTTGGTCATAGTATATGATAATATTTTCCACAAAAATATAGTTAATCTAGTTTATTATTACATGAAACGCTATAGAATGACCCAAATCAAGAATGGAATAATTATTCTTGTGAGGCAGAAGTTGTTGTGAGACATTAGATGCAAATTTATTGTAACAGATCGAGTTTTCAAAAGAAAAAATTTTGTTCGATAGCCTCTATGATAAACAAAATCGAAACCAAACAAACAATTATTATTTAAATATGAATATTTTAACCTTTATATTAAATTTATTAATATGCGTAGGAATAATTAATTTTTGAAACATATATATTTCCTAAATATACTGTAAAATGATTGCAAAATAACCAATCAATTTTGGGAAATTTTATTTTAGTTTATTTCATAGAAATTTATTTTTATTTATTTTTATAGAAAAATTTATTATAATTATTTTCTATAACATATAAAAAAATATATCTGATAAAGGGAACTCAATTTATTATGTCATCCTAGCATAACTAACATATAGAAGAATTTTTTAATTCCTCATAAAATATATATTTTTTATTGAACAATGAAAAATTCATATTTATGTTAAATTACCTTTTATATTGATAAATTAATTAAATTTAAAGTATAATTATCCCTGAAATTTTATTTCAAGGTGACTTAATTAATCTTTAATTTTACTCAATTAATTACTTTTGAAATCATATTTATACCTAATATCTATATATGTTTACTTTTTGAAATTGAAATCCAAGTTTTTTGAAAACTATTTTAAAATAAAAAATCCACCTCAGTTAAAATTAATTAAAATTAACTAAGGATGAGAAATTATTTAAATTAAATTTTTAGATTACATATTTACATTTATGAATTTAAATCCATATAATGAATATTTAATGTTGTATTGTTAATGAAAAATCAACTTTTTAGTGAAAAAATGTTGATTTTCTGGAAACTACATTCCATCATGCTTACGGGTTTTATTTTAATTAAAATTATTTTACATTATAAATGATTTTTAAATAACCATGATAAAAATGTATACTATAAAACATAAATTGTCTTTTTATGTATTATGAAATTTTAAATAAGATTTTTTTTGGATGAATTAGTTAATTTTTGAAGTAAATTATGTTTTATTAAAATATTATTAATAAATAATTTTTTCTTAATATAAATTATCATATAATTTTTATGAAGTAAAATTTAATTGTTATAAGAATTAGAGAATGGTTATTGTCAAAAAATTAGTAATTTTTAATAAATACTGGTTATTATTTTACAAGAAAAAATTCACATATTTATAAAATTATTTAGAGAAAATATATATTATTTTTTTATTTAGAATATATAAATTATCTAATGTTGATTTTTTTGTAATTTTCTGAGACAATCAAAATTGTGGGTGAAAATTATATGTCATATAAATATACTTTGTGTTTTATGACATCATAATGAACAAAAAGTGATGTAATAATTACAATAAATGGGATACATGAAAAAATATATTTTTCCATTTAAAATAATGTTATTTTATGTTAACATTATTTATTTTTTAAATCCATTATGAATCCTCCAATAAATATAGTATATTTAAAGGTTTTAATATAATTTCATTAAATGTGTTACTCAACTCCACTTAAGAAAAGAAATTAATTTAATATATTCAGCCAATGCTCATATAAAATAATATAAACAACTCCCATTTGGTAGAAACCATGGGAAAACATAGTGTGGTTATTTTTATTTTTTTTAATTATGTAAATCCCGAAAACTAAGTAATAATGAAACCCCCACTTTTTCTATATAAACCCAACCATGATCTAATTTATCTTCATTCAGACTCCTTGAACGACATCCATAATATTCACTGCACTATCTAGAGTCCTACTAGGGTTCCCCCAAGATCTTAATATGCTCATCCCATGCATTTGGAATCACACTCTCAAGGTAAGGCACCTCTCTCACTCCTTTTTTCAATTTAATCTTCTTCTTTATTTTATTAATTTTTCCCAATTAATAATGTTGGGAAACATTCTTTTAATCCACTCCAACATTAAATTAAATTTTATGTATATGTTTTCATATAACCCTTTCATTCTATTTAATTTCTCTCATGATCAATTATATACACCTGTTACCTTGAAAACATTTATTAAGGGATCATCCACTCTCATTTTTTTTCAAGCACTTATATTATGTTATGCTTCTTAGTTTTCATTTTTTTCTTATTGGGGTATGTTATTCCATATCCTACATACATTAATTGTGATTATCACTTGTTGAGACACCCCTTATTGTAACATCCTAGGTAAATAAAGAATAATAAATATTTCATATTTATTAATATTTTATGAATTAAATATTAATTTTACTTTAAAAGGGTTTCTATGTTCGATAGCGTACCCGATATGCAACAACGGGTTTCTTTGAAATCTTACATTACACACTAATAATAGAATAATATTTTTTTAAATGGTAGTCATCTTCTTGTCCTTGTATTGGAAGGAATGAAAAAAACTAAATAAAATATGAGTATACTTTTTTGTTAAATGTATTTACATTTATCCAATAAATGTTAGAGGCTTAAAATGTGAATGAATCTAATTTTAAGCATAATTTATATTAAAAGGCCGATTTATCGCCTTTTAATGGAGAACCCTCTATAAATATAGTTTGGTCACTTTAATAAATCCTAAATGACCAAATAAAATCCTTCTTTATAATGGGGACATCAAAATTTACTTTGTGTTAATTTTTGGAATTTTTCTGATAATGTTCATATTTTTAATGAATAGTGAAAAATATTGTATTTTAATTCAAAAGTGCCTTTTAATATAATTTATTTATATGGTTAGATTATCTTTTTAATTAGTTTAAAATATAAATTAAAATATATTTTTACCATTTAATCCAATGTCGGTCATTATAATTAATTTCACTTTGAAATTGGACATAAATAAGTATTAATCTTTTGATAGTTATTGTTTCTTAAAAACACGCTATTTGTTTTGATAATGAATATTAAATTTTAAATTAATTAATTCCACTTCAATGCATTGAATTTGGAAAAATATACATCAATTTTGAATTCAGAAAATCAAATAATGCTTAAGCTGAATTTTTGGTATTGTTCTGAAAAACGTCAATTTTTGATAAATTGTGAAACCACTTGGTGGTAGTTAAAAAACTGAATTTTTTATTTAAATAAAATTTTACCACTTCTGTGAATTGAATTTCAAAAATCCAACATACATGGTTGTTAACAAGAAGTAAAATGTGGTTCATTAAGATGAAAATAATTTTTTGTTGAATAGTAACTATTGACTTTTATTTACCGCGGGTAAAGGTAAATAAGGTAATTCATGGTTAAAAGAATATTATAATAATTAAAAATTACCTTAACACATGTCCAAATCATATTGGTTGAGTCATTTACGACCATGGGCATATTTGGGTCGATTTTGGGACCCCATTGAGCCACATGAGAGTGATAATGACAATTTAGATTAATTAATTTAATGTGAAGACAAAATTGACATTAACAAAAATCTTTTAGTAAGTAATTTTTATATGGTGTATTATAAGTCCTACTTTCGACTATAAATATTATTTGGAAATCGAAAAAGATTTCCTATATCATGTTATTTTTATATAAATATTTAGACATCAAATAATTTAATTATTTATGACACAATAATTATTCAATATTTACCTCATTAATAAATGATTTAAATAAATAAGATTATAATGATTAAAATATTATCCAAAAAATGTCCAATTCTAAATGGATGATTTTATTTCGACCATGACTCATCTTATATTCAACTATAATTATTTGTGGACTATTAGAAACCGAATATCATTATATTATAAAATAATATTTTCACACTTTATTAAAGAGCCCCTCCTCTCCCTTATAAAAGGAGAACACTTCTAACCAATTCATCACACCTCTCAGGCCATTTGGCTCGTCCAAACTCTTCCCAATTAAGCTCCCTACATCCCTCCTCTCCTCACCTGAGAATACTTACCTTTGGAAGAAGTCACATCAAGAAGTCATTTGGTTCAAACCAAAGGGAGTTACCCAAATTAAAGGTAACGGTTTTTCTTAAATTGTTTTCTTTTATCTTACATTTACAACGCCTAAACTATTTTAATTCATTTCTTTTGTAACAACACCAATATCCTCAATATACTAGGATGTTTTTATGATAATGATTCAATATACACTTACACACACCTCCATCTAATGGATTAAGAACATAATGTTTCTGTGGATGGAAAACTAACGCCTCATGAAACGATGATTGTTCAAATATCTCCGACCGCCTCTCAGGGTGGCCATTATGATGTAACTATATTTATATATTATATATATTATGTTTATTTTTTATTTATTCTTATGTATTTTCCATTTAAAGAACACCTTTATGGTTTCCATAGTGGGTAAATACGATAATCTCATTTGAGGAAGCGCGTACTACCGCCCCCTCAAAGTGATGTGACTCGTTAATGCCATATGTGGGATATATGAAGGATATAGTTAATTATATAATATATTATATTATACTATTATAATATACCTATGTATCATTATGTTCTAATTCCATTAAAAGAAGAAATAGAAATGAAAGTAGCGTTCATGTGTACGTACTGCTTACCGTCTCCATGAATGTTGCATTTCATTTCTTACGTCTAAATGTTTTGTACTATTATAAATACATTTATATACTGGATATATGTGATATATTTGATATCTGAATTATGAATATAATTTTGTATATAATGAACCTTTGACCACATGAACAACATGTAATGATAAGAATTCCATTTTTGACTCAAGTACCAAATATCGACAAAACGAACATTATTAACTTAAATGATTACATAATGTTTATAACATGGTAATAAGGGATATAAAAGGAATAATAAACTTGAAAAAGGTTCTTAAGCAATTAGAAATTAACTTTACTTTATTATTCAGGAGATTAAAGAACGATCGAGTCAAGTCAGTCACAAGGTAAGGGATCCGACCTCTCTATTTATTTTGAAGTACTCTATTTTATGTCATTTCTTCTATGCTCCATGTTCTTATGTTGGAGGTCGTTCTTTTATATTCAAAAAATTTTAATTTTAATTTTCATATGATGATAGACCCTCTATTACTCTCATAAATTCATTTTATGAGTTTTTAAGTGGCACTGTTATGCTGCCGAATTTTTTTACGGGATTTCTCATCTCACTTTTAATTTCGTGAGATTTATTTTATTCACCACCTATTTATTGCATGTGGTGTATTGTGTACAACCATTTTCTATATACTATCATGATTATCTTTATATTCATGGTATTATGTAATTATTTTGGTGGTTAATAACTTTTGTTCATACGACTCGATTGAATTACAACGTGGTAAGGGGTCTTCATCTCACTTGTTGTTATTCTCGTGAGATTCATGCTATATTTGCCACTATCTCATTTTGTTTGGTGTATTTACTGCCCATGATTATACTCTTTGTGTAATATAATTTCATTTATGAGTATTTACATCTTCATTGGATTATCCTTCTTTCATGTGGCATATGTTTTGTAAGTTACTAAATCGGTAAGGGAACTCCTTAACCCAATTCCGATTCTTTGGGTTGATCATTCCTTTTTTATTTATGTCATCCTATGAATATGTGTGAATAACCTATGATTGTTTTACACTTAATATCCACTTGTATTGGGTGTATTCATATTTTTCACACATAATTATGAGATTGATTTATCCTTAATTTAAGGATACCATCTTTATAAGGGATTTCATCTCAATTTACATTTCCATTGAGACTTCATTGTTGTTATGCACAAATTCACTCTTATATGGTGTATATACTATAATTTGACATATTATATCATGATTTCCTTTATTCTCAGGATATTATAATGATCTGATTAAAATTTATTTCTCAATTATTTTTATTCAAGCGTCTCTCTTTTTGTAAAAAACTATTTAACTAAAATATCGTTTTAAATGTTTTAACGATTTATTCTTCTAAATATTTCTCATTAATTTCCATGTTTTAAAAATAGGTTTTAGGCTTTATTTATTTGTACATTAATGTTTTCAAATGATAATTCCTTTAAATGACTCAAAGTGGTATGAGACACTTTGATTCAAAAATCACTTTTTAAATGGTTTTTTAAAATGATCTGATAAAGCATTGTTTACTTAAATATCTTGATTTGATATAGTGGAATGTGGAAATTTTATCTTTCCTTTATACTTGTGATATGTGTTATGATTATGTTATGGTTATTGGGAGTTGTTTACGTATACGGGTGGTTTCGTGATAAACCTAGGGCAGTTGAGCCCGAGATAGCTCTCCAATGCATTGGGTAATGTGACGGAGGTAAAAGTGATGTTTCTCCTAAGAGATTTAGGGAATATACCATGATGGGTATTCCAAGTGTAAATCCCTATGTAGCTGTGATAGCTACAATGTATGTTTGATATGGATGCCATAAGTAACCTTTATGATTTATGATTTGTGTGTGTTAATCATAAATCTCATGATTTCATAAGGTATGTTATGATTGAAAAGTATGGTTTCATTGATTTTTGTTTTTTGATGGGCTAATGTTTTCCTTCCATATTTTATAACCCTTACTGAGATTTTTATGCACATACAATGTTTTTGAATTGTTTTCCACCAGACTTAAAGATGAATAGGGTCAAGTATGGGATCAAGGAAAAGTCATTCTATCTAATACATGGAACTAGACATGTTTCTTTTTAAGATTTTTAATTTTATTGAAAAATGGATACTGAGTAGTAGTGTCTACTTGTAATATTCAAGTTGTAATGTATTAATTATGGCCTAATTCTCTAAAAATATAAACATGAAAAGATCCTCAATATGAATTATTAATTTAATTCAATATTATGTAATGTTTAAGGCCATGTCCTTATAGTTGGCATCAGAGTTTGGGTTAGATAACTTTAGATGTTAGGATACAATTTAAGCATTAGTGACATTAACATAATGGTTAGGATTTTAGAAAGAGTCATAGTTATTTTTATAAAGTGAATGATTTTAAGATAACATGAATAAGTATATCATAGTGTTTACCCTCCTCATAAGATGTTATATGATTATTTTACTAATATATGCACACTGACCTTTTTGGTTATAGTAAATGGCTGGATCTAGAAGGCACCAAAGTTACAGTGGAAGTGAAGAAAACTATGACAGTTTCCTGAATGAGCAACTGAATGATATGGGAGCTGTAATGATAACTCTTGTGGTTATTCTGAACCAACTATCTAGAGTCATTATTGACCACCTGAACCTTAGTGATTTTTATAAGACAACATATATGTGAGAAACAAATCCCTGAGGTTGTTCAGGTAATAATCATAAAGGTAAGTATGTTCAAAAACTGATGTCTCAAATATGTGGAAAGAAACACATCGGAAAATGTTTCAAAGGGACATAAATATTCTTTAGATGTGAAAATGAAGGTCATAAAGCAAGAACCTTCCATAGAAAATGGAAGAATCTAGTTGAATCTAGGAAAGAGAAAGAATTTATTTCTAGAGAATCAATTGAATTTTTTAAATGTGGTGAGCATGGTCATTATGAAAACACATTTCCCATGAAGAAGTTTCGGGAATGGGATCACCAGGATCATACAAATATTCATTTACCAATAACTAAGGCCATTCCGATTGAGGATGAAGAAACTGACAATGTCCAATGAAAGGTATGGATTATTTCTTAACATATGTTTTCCTGTTATTGAAATCATAGGATATGATTCATGATTTTTTTTGTAGGAAAGAATTATTTCAGAATAAGTTGGTAAAGATTGGTTGATGTATCATGAAGAACGTTGAATGAGTAAGATGTCGACATATAAGAGATTCAAGAGTTATGGTTGATTTCAGGATGGTGAAATGCTTAAAATTATTAAGGCTCTTTTGATGATGGGATTACATTAGAAGAATTTTTATAGTATGTGTAACCCTGATGTTTGATATATGAAAATTTTATTCAAGGAATAATTATCTTATCTTTTGTGGATATAGTTATAAAGACCCAATTGGGTTTATATGATCCTTGAATTCGAGGCATTTACCGGTTAATAAATTTTGGGATGCAAAACAAAAGTTATTAGATAACCTTTGTGGTTAAAATATGTTATGGTTATTTTTGATGAATTTATCTATTTTGGGAATGTAATAAAATTATGTAGTTTTTTAAAAGGGACAACACGCAAACCATGTGACAACCCATCGCATCGGACGAAGCTGTGGGAATCAAACCCACAACTAATGTGCGACTGGTATTTATCGCCTACCACTGGACTACGTGAAGTCCCTGGTCAGTATGACTAATTTTTTTAGTTAGATGATCTTATCAATCATGAATAAGTTGATTTTGGGTTATCTATGGAAATGATTAACCTATCATGGAGGATATGTGATTAGTTTAATTACTTTTTATTATGAGACTTTAAGAGTAACTGATGTTATTTGGAGATAAATGTTAAGATTTACCTTGGAAGACTTTGTGATTAAATCTTTCAGAGATTTGGGTTTCAATCTTAGTTTGGATTACTTTGAAGAATTTTAAGGATAACTGTTTATTTAATGGTCTTTCTTGAAACTTGGGTTCTTTTTGTTGAATTTTGGAGGTTGAGAGTAGTATTTATTTTTATAAAGGATTATCCTTTTGGTGATTATCTGATCTTATACTAAAAATTTTGGTTTTAGTTAATATCTTAAGACTTGGGAAATATATAGTTCATCTTTTGGGGATTATTTGATTCTCTCGAAGTTGATTATAGCGCTCTTAATGTCAAAAAAAAGTCATCCTGAATATTCATCGTTTGGAGAAAATATGAGTTTGGGTTAGAAATCTTGTAAAAGATGAATGTCTACATGACAAGTAAGCATATTTACTTATGTTTTTGGTTAACCTCATAAATAAATTCCTCAATGAAAAGTAACTTTAAATAAAAACCATGTCCATTAACTTTTACTACTGGGGAATCAAAGACTATTTAACCCATCACAAGTTTGTGATTTTATGGTGGTTAACTTTCTCCCAAACATGTTTCCTAACACTCTCCATCAGAACCTGACCCTTTTTTTCTCCTCCATATCCATGTTTTTATAGAATCATAATATGGGTTAACTCGGGTGACCTTTGTGCTTCTCTTTATTTCTTTTAAAGTTATAGTTTTACAGACTCTTCTTCCAATGTGAGACTTTCAATGAAGTTTTGAAGCCTTTTTTTTAAATTGCGAGGACGCAATTCCCAAAATGGGGGAAGGATTTAACATCCCAGGTAAATAAAGAATAAGAAAAATTTCATATTTGTTAATATTTTTGAATTAAATTTTAATTTAACTTCAAAAGGGTTGCTTCGATAGTGTACTCGATATGCAACGACGTGTTTCTTTGAAATCTTACGTTAGACACTAATAATATAATATTATTATTTTACATGGTAGTCAAATCCAAGCCGTTGTATTTCCAGGAATGAACAAAACTAAATACAATATGATTTTACATGTTTGTTAAATGTATATACATTTATCCAATAAAAGTTAGAGGCTTAAATTGTGAATGAATCTAATTATAAGCATAATTTACATTAAAAGAACGATTTATCGCCTTTTAATGGAAAACCCTCTCTAAATACAGTTTATTTTCACTTTAATACATTCTAAATGGCCAAAAAAATCCATCTTTAGAATGGGGACATCAAAATTTAATTTGTGTAAATTTTTGGAATTTTTCCGATAAAGTTCATTTTTTAATGAATAGTTGAAAATATTGTATTTTAATTCAAAAGTGACTTTCAATCTAATTTATTTATATGGTTAGATTATATTTTTATTTGGTTTTAAAGTTAAATTAAAATATATTTTTACCATTTAATCCAATGTGGTTCATTAGAATTAATTTCACTTTGAAATTTTACATAAACAAGTATTAATCTTTTAATGGTTATTGTTTCTTCAAAAAACGCTATTTGTTTTGATAAAAGAATTTAATTTTTAAATTAATTAATGCCAATTCTATGTTCTGAATTTTAAAAACTAGAAATCAATTTTGAATTCATAAAATAAAATAATGCTTAAGAGGAATTTTTTGTATCTTTATGGAAAACTTCAATTTTTGATGAATAGTGAAACCACATAGTGGTAGTTAAAAAAACTGACTTTTTCATTTAAATAAAATTTTACCACTTCTGGGAATTGAATTTCAAAAATCCTACAAAAATGGTTGTTAAAAATAATTAAAATGTTGTTCATTGAGATGAAAATAATTTTTTTGGTGAATAGTAACTTTTGACTTTAATTTACCGTAGTAAAAGGTAAATAAGGTAATTTAAGGTTAAAAGAATATTAAAATAATTAAAAATTACCTTAACACTTGTCTAAAACTTATTTTTTGAGTCATTTACTACCATGGGAATATTTGGGTCGATTTTGGTAGCCCATTGAGCCACTTGGGAGTGATAATGACAATTTAGATTAATAAATTTAATGTGAAGACAAAATTGACATTAACAAAAATCTTTTTGTAAGAAATTTTTATATGGTGTAATATAAGTACTATTTTCTACTATAAATATTATTTGGAAAGATAAAAATATTTCCTATATCATGGTATTTTTTTTATAATTTTTAGACATCATATAAATTAAATTATTTATGACACAATAATGATGCAGTATTTACCTCATTAAGTAATGATTTAAATAAATTAGATTATAATTATTAATATATTATCCAAAACATGTCCAATTCTGATTGGATGATTTTATTTCGACCATGAATCATCTTATCTTCGACTATAATGATTTTTGGACCATTAGAAATTGAATATCATTATATTATAAAATAATATGCTCACACTTTCCTAAAGAGTCCCTCCGCTCCCTTATAAAAGGAGACCACTTCTAACTGATTCCTCACACCTCTCAAGCCATTTGGGTCGTCCAAACTCAGCACAATTAAGATCCCTATATCCCTCCTCTCCTCTTCTTATAAGCCTTACCTTTTTCATAAGGCACATCAAGAAGTCCTTTGGTTCAAACCAAAGGGATTTACCCAAATTAAACGTAACAGTTTCTCGTAAATTGTTTTCTTTTATCTTACTTCTCCAACCATTAAACTATTTTTTTCGTTTATTTTGTAACAACACCAATATCATAAATATAATAATATTTTTGTATGATATGTTTTAGAACTACACATACACACACCTCCATCTAATGGATGAAGAACATAATCTTTCTATGGATGGAAAACTAACACCTCACGAAACGATGATTGTTCAAATATCTCGAACTGCCTTTCATGGTGGACATTATGATGGAACTGTATTTATATATTATGTATATTATGCTTATGTTTTCTTTATTATTCTGTATTTTCCATTTATATCATGCCTTTATGGTTTCCATAGTGGGTATATACGATAATCTCATTTGAGGAAGCGCAGACTACCGCCCCCTCAAAGTGATGTGACTCGTTAATGCCTTATGTGGGATGTATAAAGCCTATAGTAAATGATATTATATATGATATTATATTATTATAATATACCTATGTATCATTATGTTTTAATTACATTAAAATAAGAAATAGAAATTAAAGTAGCGTTCATGCGTACGTACTGCTTACCATCTACATGAACGGCACATTTCATTTATTACCTCTAAATGTTATGTAATATTATAAATACATGTATATACTGGATATATATTATATATAAGATATCTAAATCATGAATATAATTCTGTATATAATTAACCTATGACCACATGAACAACATGAAATGATAAGAAGTCCATTTTTGACTCAAGTACCAAATATCGACAAAACGAACATTATTACCTTAAATTATTACAAATTTTTATAACATGGTAATAAGTGAAATAAATAGAATAATAAACTTTAAAAAGGTTCTTAAGCAAGTATAAATTAACATTATTGTATTATTTAGGAGATTAAATAATGATCGAGTCAAGTCGGACACGAGGTAAGGGATCTGACCTCTCTCTTTCTTTTCAAGTACTCTCTTTTATGTCATTTCTTTTATGATCCATGTTCTTATGTTGGAAGATATTATTTTATATTAACCATACTGTAATTTTTATTTTCATATGATGAGAGAACCCCTCTTACTCTCATCAGTTCATTTTAATAATTCTTAAGTGGTGTTGTTAGGTTGCCGATGTTTTGTAAGGGATTTCTCATCTCACTTTTAATTCCATGAGATTTTTATTATTCACCACCTATTTGTTGAATGTGGTGTATTTTGTACTGCCATTTTCTACAAACTATCATGATTATCTTTATATTCATGGTATTCTGTGATTATTTTGGTGGTCAATAAATTTTGGTCATATGACTCGATTGAATTACAACGTGGTAAGGGGTCTTCATCTCACTTGTTGTTAATCCCGTGAGATTCATGCTATATTTGCCACTATCTCCTTTTTGTGGTGTATGTACTGCCAATGATTGTACTCATTGTGTAATATACTTTCATTTATGAGTATTTACATCTTCATTTGATGATCCTTCTTTCATGTGGCATATGTTTTGTAAGTTACCAAATCGGTAACAGAACTCCTTAACCCAATTCCCATTATTTGGGTTGATCTTCGCTTTTTTTATTTATGTCATCCTATGAATTTGTTTGAATGACCTCTGATTTTTTTAAACTTAATATCCACTTGTATTGGGTGTATTTATATTTTTCACACTTAATTATGAGATTTATTTATCCTTAATTTAAGGATTCCATCTTTATAATGGATTTCATCTCAATTTACATTTCCATTGAGACTTCATTGTTGTTATGCACCAATTCACTCTTATATAGTGTATATACTGTCTTTTGACATATTAAATCATGAATCCCTTTATTCTCATGATATTATAATGTTCTGATTAAATGTTATTTCTCAATTCTTTGTATTCAAGCGTCTCTCTTTTTATTAAAAACTCTTTAACTAAAATATCGTTTTAAATGTTTTAAATATTTATTCTTCTAAATATTTCTCATTAATGTCCATGTTTTCAAAATGGGTTTTAGTATTTATTTATATGGACATTAATGTTTTCAAATGATAATTCCTTTAAAATCTTAAAAGTGTTATGGGACAATTTGATTCAAAAATCTATTTTTAAATGGTTTTTGAAAATGGTTTGATAAAGAATTATTTACTTAAATATCTTGATTTGATATAGTGGAATGTGGAAATTTTTTCTTTCCTTTATACTTGTGTTATGTGTTATGATTATGTTATGGTTATTGGGAATTTTTTATGTATACAGGTGGTTCCGTGATAAACCTAGGGCGGGTGAGCCCGAGATAGCTCTCCAATGCATTGAGTAACGTGACAGAGGTAAATGTGATGTTTCCCCCAAGATATTTAGGGAATATACCGTGATGGGTATTCCAAGTGTAACTCCCTATGTAGCTGTGATAGCTACAATGTATGTTTTATATGGATGCCATAAGTAACCTTTATGATTTATTATTTGTGTGTGTTATTCATAAATCTCATGATTTCAAAAGGTATGTTATGATTGAAAAGTATGGTTTCATTGATTTGTATTTATTGATGGGTTAATGTTTTCCTTCCTTATTTTATAACCCTTACTGTTCTTTTTATGCTCATCCAAATTTTTTGAAATGTTTTCCACAAGACTTAAAGATCATTAGGGTCATGTATGGGATCAAAGAAAAGTCATGCTATGTAAAACATTGAACTAGACATGTTTATTTTTAAGAGTTTTTTTATGGAAAAAATGGATACTGAGTAGTAGTGCTTACTTGTAATATTCAAGTTGTCATGTAATAGTTATGGCCTAATTCTCTATAATTATAAACCTGAAAAGATCTTCAATATGAATTATTCATTTAATTCCACATTATGTAATGTTTAAGGTCGAGTCCTTATACTTATATTCAAATTAATCCCTCCAAAAAACTATTCTGAACACTCGTTACCATGCCAAAATTTAGTAAGGTATTTCTCTCTTCTTATTTCCCTTCTGGAAATTATTTTATGTTATATCTCTTATAACCCTTTATCTTATGTTGGGTTATATTATTCCATATTATTCATTATGTTCATTTAATGTATAAATGATGTGATCCCCCATTACCTCTCACTAAGCCTCCAATTATCCTTCGTTACACCAGTTATTATGCCAAAAAATTATTACGATTCATTTCTCTGTTCAAGTGCCTTCATTAACCAATGAAATATATTTTAAAATATATATTGTTGGGATAATATTTTCCATGACCCTTTTAGTTATGATTATATTTTTATTTGATTAGATACATCATTATCTATCATTAATCATTTTATATGTTATTTATTTGATGTTGTTATGTTGCTGAAATTTCACCATCACATTCTATGCCAAAACAATTGTGTAGTTAAAACCATAACCATTCAATTTCAAGGGTATTCACATTAATGATCATATTGTTTTTAATGGTGAAGTAAATATATTTATTTAATTCTCCCAAATCGGGGAGTAAATTGTGATGACAATAGAATCCATGTTTTGTGATCACATTGGAAATAAACAGCATGATAATGAAATGAATATGATGGGTGTCACCAGATAATGCTCCAATGAATTTGGTAATGTTTAGTATCATGATATTTCACGTTCAGCTATGAAGTTAGCTCGATTCCTATTTGGTACTTTTTCCACCATGATTTAATTTAGGGTTTGTCCAGGACCCATGTTTATGATTCAATTTTTTATGTTGCTGCATAATTTCCCATGTTATGATTATCATGCTATATCATATTTCTTTATTCATGTTTATAATTACTACTCATTATATGATCAATTGGTATAAAAATTTTGTATCATGTATTATTCTCTACATGATATTCCATGTTTATTACCTTATGGGGATTTATAGATCACCCCTTTATAATGTTTTTCTCCAGGATATCCCATGCAGTTTAAAATGATTTGGAATTTTAGAAGCATGTTTATGTTGTTTTTAATAATGTTTTTATATGCAGTATTCAAACCATTGTTCTATTTACCTAATTAAAAATGAAATTATACTTCTAGATATTTTGTTTTGTTGTATTCTTAATTTTATGAAATAAATCATGAATTAATATAAAATATTGAGCATGGTTATTATAGTTGGTATCAGAGAAAATGTTCTTTTATTTTTAGGATTATGATTAGAAAACTCTTGTGACAACCTTAGGGATAAGAAAAAGTATAAAAAACATACCTAAATATTTTTTTAAAGATTATGTTATATATCAAAAATATTAATCCCATTATTGATAAAACAAATAGATGTGGTTTAGGAATAGTTGTACTGTGGGGTAAAAACCTTGACAAGGTGTACCGGGCCTGACTCGACGTAACATGGTACCTAAAAACGAGCCTTACAACACAACAGGTTTGAAAATCCAAGGGGTTTTCTTGGATAAATTAATAAGATCATTATGAATCACAATTAAGGGTTAAAATTACCATTAAATTATATGTCAGTAAATCGATCACAAATATCATAGATTGAATCCGAGAAGTTAATAATTTATGAAATAAATGTAATTTAAAACATAACCCTTTTATTTAATTGGTTTCCCATTTATTTTTTCAGTAATATAAATCTACACATCCATAATCCTATATTAGAAAAAATATAACTAGAATAAACAACATTGGTGTTATCATCTTGAGTTATACACATTCCTTCCTATCATGAATATTGTGTATAAATATCCAAACACCACCATAATGCATGGAAGTATAACCTTCGGTGATTCTGAAAATTAGAAAATTATTGAATCAAAAGTTTATAAATATTCCCAACTTAATATAATGGGATTAACTTCCCCTTGAACCTCTTCATACTCTATTTTTTGGAATTTGAGTCAATTTTTGGAATGTATGGTATTTAACTATATTGATCCAATATAAATTTCCGTGATAAAGAAATTAATCATCGTATTGTGAATAACACCTAATTATTTAAAAGTACAAGGAGGATTTTGAATATTATATAGTATGTATATTATTTAACTACAACATGTTTGGGACCAAAAAAGGACCTATATTCTGAAATTTGTTACAGTGTAATGAATAATGTGTTTATGCATGGTTATTTTAGATTTATGTTGTAAAATTCGTATATCAAGTATATTTTGGATATAAGAATCTTGAAACATCTATCTATTTTTTGAAGTGTTTTTTATAAGGATGTGAAATGTATCCTGAATGCTACCAATAAACGATAAATATGAATTAGTGATATAATGATATTTTAGAAAACACATTATCGAGGGATTGATAAACCTTAACTGGTAATTTATGCTGATACAATCTGAAAGATTCTTTGGGTGATATGTCTAAGGCTAATAATATTCTTAAAAAAATTGATACAGGTTTTGAATATTTATATAATGTAAGATTGGTATGAAATTTTTTGGATACTTATTACAATAAAAAAACTTCTTATTTTGATGTAATTGACCATATTTTGGGATATGTTTTATTTAGTTTGAGGAATAGACACCCATTTAGATTATCTGAGATGAATGATATTTCATTTTTTGAGATATATGAACAATGGTATGTTACAACTTTGGTGGTCAAAACACATTGTTATTTTAATATTATTAGTGTTGTATATGGGTATTTATTTAAAGAATTATATATGATAAACCATTGGGATTTTGTATAATTTTGGAGACTAATGTGTTATGTTACTATCTGGATTTATGATAACAATTTTGGATTTAGTAAAACATAAATGATGTCTTGTTATTCTTTGGTGTATTATGTGATCCATAAGAAGTTTATTCTAATGCTTCAGGTATAAGAAAAGTCAACCTGATTTTTCATCATTTGGAAAAAAATATGAGATTTATTATATATGTAAATAAATAATATTTATTTAGATTCCTTTTTTAGGTGACAAAGACATTCCTTAGCTCTGTTGAAATAATATTGAATTACTGTTTTCATATTCTGATGAATTGATGGTCATTTTATCCTTCACGGATTTAAGGTTTTCGGGTAAATGACATTCTCTTGATCATTTTACCTATCATAATAAATTAGATGTTAAGTTTTATATTTCTCAACCATGTATATGTCATCACATCACACTAATGTTCTACTACATGGAAACCCATTTATGTGATGACCTTCATACTTTTCTTTCTCACTTATCAACATGATGTTTTATCAACTCTGTTTATGATGTGGGTTTTCAATAAAGATATTTGCAAGTGCAAAAACATTTATTACTTATTTCACATTTAAATTTTTAGGAATCAATTTATTAAAGGGGTGAGGAATGTAATGCCCTATGTTTTCAAAAGAGAGAAATTTGTTCGATAACTTATGTTGTATGAAAGACCAAACCGAAAAAAATTATTATTTAAATATATCCATATTAACCATTAAATTAAATTTTTGTATAATTTTAAGATTAATAAATTTATGAAATATATATATATATATATATATATGTCTTAAATATATTGTTAAATGATTAGTAAATAATCAATCAATTTTTGGTAATGTATTTTTTGTATGTTTTCTCAAAAAACGATTTTTATTTTTTTATGAGAAATATATTGTTATTATTTTATATAATATTTAAAAAATTTATTAGATAAAATGAAATACATTTATCATATAATCATATATTAATTAATTGAGGGTGATATTTTGGATTTTTTCCAAAAATAATGATTTTTCAGTGAACAGTGAGAAATTATGTTTTTAGATAAAATTGACTTTTATATTGATAAATTAATTAATTTAGAAGTATAATTGTCCTTTTAATTTAATTTTTAGGTAACATAATTATTCTTAAATTTTATTAAATTAATTTCATTTAAAATTGTATCTATAAATGATCTTAGTAATTATTTAGTTTTTAAGCCTAAAATGCATTTGTTTTAAAAATTATTTTTGAATAAAAAATGTCTCTTGATTAAATTTAATTAAAAAATCCCATTCATATAAATAATTTAAATTAAATTTTTATATTAAATATATATATTTATGAATTTAAATTTCCATAATTAATATTACTAGTTATAGAGATAAAGAGAAATCATATTTTCCTTGAAAAATGGATTTTTTATAAAACTGCAATTTATCATGCATCTGGGATTTATTTTTAATTATAATTTTTCACCTCTATGAATTTATTTTAATAAAATTTATTCAACATTTTGAATCATAATAATAATTATTAGGTAGTAATTTCTAATTATATTATGAAAAAAATGAATAGTTATAATAGTAAATATTAATTACTGTAGTAAAAATAATTTTTTTTAGTCGAGGATAAAAAAATTTAACAAAGACTAGAAACTATGTAACAAAAATAGAATAAAAATTTATTTTTACATTTCATTTAAATAAATATTATATTTATTTCTCATAGTTTTTAGTTTATAAATGAATTTTTAATAAGCTTGAAAAGAAAAATTTATTACAAAATAGAAATTATATTATTAAGTTTTATGCATTTCAAATTATGACATTTCATTTGTTCAATTACTTATTTTTTAAAAAAATTATATTTTAATGAAATTTTATTATTAAAAAATTATTATTATACATAAATGATCTTATATTTTTAATGAAGTCAATTGTAAGTTTTATATGGGTTGGAAAACAGATATCGTAAAAAACGTCATTTTCAATAAATGTCCCTTATTATTTTAAAATTGAAAATTCATATATTAATAAAATTATTTAGAAAAACTGAATATTATTTTGGGAATCATAATATCAAAATGGTCCAATGGTTAATTTTTCATAATTTTCTAAGACAATCAAATTTTCATGCAAAATTAAATATTGTATAAATATACATTATTTTTAAAGACATCATAATTACCCAAAATTGATGTAATAATTACAATAAAATATATCCATGACCAAATAAAATTTTCAAAATCTTAAATAATTTGATTTTGAATTTATTTTATTTACTTGGAAAATCATTAAAAATCCCCTAAAACCAATAATATATTTTAAGGGTTTAAAATCATTTATTAAGAGTGTGACACGCCTATACAAAAAAATAGATTTTATTTAATATTATTGGCCACTATACATATAAAATAATTAAATAAATCCCAATTTTACAAATCCATGTGAAAAAAAACCATGGGATTTTTTTTGTTTTTGGTTGTTTTAATATGTACAGTCCAAAACATAAAAAATAATAAAATCCATCTATTTTCCTTTGTAATCCCACCCAGGATCCCATTTCTCATTACTCAGACTCCATGGTGCATATCTATAATCTCCCCTAAACTCTCAATATTCCTCCTAATGTGCCTCAAATCACTACTAAATCACCTCCCAAACATTTGGAATCACACTCTCCAGGTAAGGTACCTCTCTCTCCTCTTCTCAATTCATGAATCTTCTTCATTTTTGTCATTTGTTTCCAATTCATAATTTTGGGATATTTTATTCTATTCCACTTTAAAATACTGTAAATTTTATTTATATGTGATGGGATTCCCCTTTAATTCTCATCAATCCCTCCAACGGTTCGGTATTTACACATGTTAACATTCAAAAAATATGAAAGGAAGTATCCCCACTACTTTTTATTCATGTACTTATTTTTTGTAATGATTCTTAATTTACATTTTTTATTGTTTGTGTATGTTATTCCATATCCTATATACAATCCTTTTGATTTTAACATGATTAGAGACCCATTTTACTCTCGTTAAACATTCCCATGAATAGTTATGTATACTCATTACCATGCCAAAATTTAGAAAGGCATTTCCCTCTGATCATTTCCATTCATGCATTTATTTTATGTTATGTATTATAACTACCTTTTATTCTATCTTTATATGTTCCAATTTATTACCATTTGTTTCCATTTAATTTATAAATGATGATATCCTTCATTCCATCTCATTTTTCTTACCATGATCTTTTATGTACCCCAGTTGATATGCCAAAATATACTTACGTTTTTTCTCTGTTCAAGTCTCTTCATTAACTTATGCCTTATATTTCAAAATTTACAATATTGAAATATGATTTTTCATTCCACTATTACAACCCATTTCATATATATTTTATGAGAGACTCCATCCTCTGTAATCATCCCATTTTTATTAATCTTCTTGTAATGTAATTATACTGCCAAAATATCAACGGAATTTTCCATGCCAAAAAAAATTGTCTAGTGAAAACCATACCCATTTCCTATAAAGGGTGATCATATTTTTTAACATATACATTTTAATTAGGACATACATATATGCATTCCGTGCTAATAAACACTTGAATAAATTATGATGATGATGGAGTCCATGTTTGATTATCTATGTGGGACACATAATCGTGAGAACGAAATTAATATAATGGCTGTTCACATATAAAAATCAATTTCATTAGGTAATGTTTAGTATCATGATACATCATGTGGGGATAGAGAGTGAAACTAATTTCTTTATGTGAATTTTTCACACAAGATGACTTAACAGGTTTAGAAATTACCTATGTTTATTATTTAGTGTTTTAATTTGTTTCCACTTTTTCTATGCTATGATTATCATGTTATATCATGTTTCATTATTCATGTTGATGACTAATACTCTTTTTATTCCCCCATTTAAGTTACATTTGTGTAACATTTATTAGAAAATTAATGTTATTCCATGTTTATTCATATATTGGGAATTATCGCTCACCCCTTTCTTATGTTTTTTTCCATGACCCATCCCTCGGGGGTCATGTCGTGACTAACCCAAGCCTACCTTCAATAGAAAAAGTGTGCTGAATGTAAAAGAGTGGTGAAAGTAAAAGGGGCTGGAATACAGGACCCAACTGAAAAGGTTCAAGTACAACTGAAAAGTACCAAACAGATCCTGGATTTTCCACCGAGGATCCTACATGAAGGGTAGGTATAGATCACCTCTACAACACTCCACATCTGCACATATCCTCCGCGTACCGCCTGATCCTGGCACCATCAAGCCTCGATCAACACTGCACGTCATCTACACAAGACACAACAAGGTGAGGGCGATTCCCGTGTAGGGTTGAGTATAAAAGTACTCAGTAGGGACCCCGATACCCCTTTAGGTATCCTAGAGTTCCAAAAAGGAAAAACCACAAAGGAAGACAACAATTCTACTTAGGTATACGATCATACATATACTTAAGTTATCAGGATATACTCATCTCATAAATGATGAAATAATACCCCAAAGGTAACACCACGATGGTAGAAATACCACACAAGAAACACCAAGAAGATAGAAGTACCACAAACGTAACACCATGAAGACAACACCAAAAATGTAGAAGTAACACATAGGTATCACTATGAAGACAACAACACAAAGGTAGAAGTGCCACACAAGTATCAACAAGAAGATAGAAGTACCACACAGGTAACACCACATAGTTATTAGTACCACACAGGTAACACCACCAAGATAGAAGTAACACATAGGTAACACCATGAAGATAACACTACAAAGGTAGAAGTACCACACAGGTAACACCATGAAGATAACACCATGAAGGTGGAAAGACTCATCTCATAATGATGTATAACATTAGTACAGAAGTAAAAATGATTAGTTATAAGTCTAGATCATCTTATTCTACTAAGTAGAACTGCTTCAATCCATACAGGATCGATAGGTAACTAACCCCCGCTGACCCAAACATGATCGATAGGTAACTAACCCCCGCTGACCCACACATGATCGATATTCGCTGACCCAAATAGGATCATTGAGCGCTAACCCACATAGGATCTGACCCACAAAAGATCAGTATGATCTGACCCACACAGGATCACTGAGTGCGGACCCACACAAGATCGCTGTTCTTCTTTCACGTTACGGCCTCCAACAGGATTCCTCGCACCAGGTGCGCTCGAGTTCTGTAGAATATTACTATTGAGATATTGTTCGTACCTCAACTGCCACTAATCTATAAAAATGAGTAACCCAATGTATCTTCATGTTTTAAGGGTTCCAACACGAGAGACGGCACATCAATCAGACGCCCGATCTGTGAGCTATAAGCGTTTTTGTTCTGAGGGCCTGGTTGGATTCAGGTTCGATCCAACCTGTTCGTACTCCCACTGTCTCAAAAACTCAAGTGAAGTATACCAAATGGACCTTCTCACTCTAAGGGACCTAGAGACATTAAAGGTTAATAAAAAAAATGCACATATTTCAAGAATTTTCCCCTTTAGTGTTTCTGGGTCCCGTCTGACCTGGTCGGACCGAACCGACCGGACCCAATTTGGGATTGGTCATGGCAGGCTCAGCCCACTAGGTCGAGGGCCTAATAGGCCCGCAAGGGGCGTGCGGAATGGCCCGTGGGATAGGTGGCTAGCTTGGATGGGGGCCCGCTAGGTGTTGGCCTACTGGGGGGTGTCCTGCTGGGCAAGCAACCCAGCCGTGTGAGACGCTGCCCGCAAGGGGGAAACCCGCAGTCTGCCTGAGCTGGAAGGGGGGGAGTTTCCCCCCCGGACACCGAACGGCCCAGAGGCCGCTCGGCTCCTCCGAAGTGGTGGCACCACATGGCGCTGTCAGGTGGTATGCAGGACCCACTGGAACAGGTCATGCCTTCCATCACGGTCGGCTGGTGTGCCAGCTGCCATCTCCAGCGAAGTACGATGGCATGCCTCTCTTCCACCTGTGGTCGGCCGCCTTCCTCTGGTTCACCATGACTGACATGCCATGGCCTAAGTCCTCCGGCGGCGTGGGTGTCCCACTTCCTCCATCTTTCGCGGCTGACAATCTACTGTTAGTTCCTATGGCTCCATGTTTACGCAGCCTCTTCCCTCGCGGTCGGCCAGTGCTGGCTGCTACCTTTGTCCCTGCCAGCACCAGTCGCTGGTACCGCCGTGCCAGCGGTCCTGCATAGAGAACGAGTGGGGTAGAAAAGGTAGAAGAGGGTCTGTGTGGGGTTCGTTAGGCCTTCCCACTCCATTTTCGCTCGTAATCATAAGGGAAGAAAAATGGTTCAATAATCACTTGATTTTAAACAACTATCAAAACCCAACCTCAAGAATGATGGAGAAATGCCCACAGTTGAAGAAGTGGGTCAGTGTTCGCCTTCCCGGCAACTAGTCTCCAACGACGTCGCTCGATCATGGATCTCCGGTTTGGGTTTTTTGTGTTTCTTGTCACTACTTCATGGAACCTACTCAGTCCTCCAAGGGTTTGGTGTCTCGGAACTTTGTCAGCACTTCACTGCTTAGCGATGTTGTGTCGACACCTCCCCCAAGATCCATTTAAATAGGAGAGGTGGAGGGTAAGTAACGACGTTGGGAATTAAAGAAGGATCATTAATTTTTAAGATTGCTAATTTCCCCAATGTTGTTTTTATGTAGATTGAAGGGTTAGGACATTTAATGTCTTAACTCATCGCTTGTACCAAACTTCAGTTGTCCATCGGAGGATATGAATGAAAACAAATTAATAAACTTATTTTATTTTATTTCTTTTAAAAAAAGACCTAAAATGTAACTTTTTCTCTAGACCCACTGCGGTCAAAGTAAAACTTCCTTCAAGCAAATTCCAGCACTGCGGATTCAACAGTGCCATCAGATTTTTAATCTGACCACTGGTTAAAAATTTTGAAAATGCCACTTACGTGTTTACTGAACATACCTTATAAAAAGTTCAAAAATTTGTTTTAGGAACACCGGGCATCAGAATGACGTTCCATCAATTTTTTCAGACTCATAATAATTCCATTTAAATAAAAAAAAATACATGGAAAATCTAGGTCTTTTCATTTCCACCACCCAGTTGGCCACCTACGCAGCGGGCCGCCAACCCTACAGGCTGGGGTGCCTGCCTAACGGGTCGCGTGGTTGGTGGGACATTCCCCCCTTGTGGGCCGGGACACCTCCTTGCAGGTCGGGTGGCCCCCTAGCGGGTCAAGCGGCCCCCTTACGGGCTAGGTCGGACCTCGACATAGCGGGTCGAGCCCGCTGCAGCCCAGCTGAGACCGGGTCGGGCAAGATCGGACTGGACCGGAGGCCAACCGGACCCTGAAACACTAAAGTGGACATATATTGAAGTCCGGGAGTTTGTTTGATGATCCTTCTATTGTCTTTTTCATTACCCGTCCCTCAGGGCCCATGTCGTGACTACCCCAAGCCTGCCATCCATAGTCCAGGGGCGGGAGACTAGCAACAAAAAGGCGTATCCCTAAAACAGGAAGGCATTGACTTATAATGTGTACAAGCACACAGTCCAAGAACACAACTATAAGCAACTACAGGATAAACTGTTGTATTTAAAGTGTGCTGAATGTTAAAGAGTGTTTAAAGTAAAAGGGGCAGGAATACAAGCCCAACTGAAAAAGGTAAAAGTACAACCGAAAAGTAAAAAATAGATCCTGGATCATCCACCAAAGATCCTACCTGGATGGTAGGTACAGATCATCTCCAAAGCACTCCACGTCTTCCCGTCTCCTCCGTGTACCACTTGGTCCTGTCAACCTCAAGCCTCGATCAACGTTATACATCGTCTTCACAAGACACAAAATGGTGCGGGCAAAGCCCATGCAGGGTTGAGTATAACGACACTCAGTAGGGAACCCGAGAACCCCTTAGGTCTCCTAGTGTTCCACTAAGGAAAACCCACAAATCAAGACATCAATTGTACATAGGTATATACCCATACATATTCTTAAGTTATCAAGATATACACATCTCACACATGAGGAAAGAATACCACAAAGGTAACACCACGAAGATATAAATACCACACAGGTAACAACACAAAGATAGAAGTACCACACATGTAACCCCACGAAGACAACACCACAAATGTAGAAGTACCACATAGTATCACCACAAAGACGACACCACAAAGGTAGAAGTACCACACAGGTATCAACACGAAGATAGAAGTACCACACCGGTTACACCACGAAGATAGTAGTACCGCACAGGAAAACCCACGAAGATAGAAGTACCCCCATAAGGTAACACCATGAAGATAGAAGTACTACACAGGTAACACCATGAAGGTGGAAAGAATCAGCTCCCAATCTAGTATAACTTAAGTACAGAAGTACAGATGATTAGTCGTATGTTTATATCATCATATTCTATTAAGTATCACTGCTTCTGACCCACACATGATCGATATGTAACTAACCCCAACTGACCCACATAGGATCGATAGATAACTAACCCCTACTGACCCACATAGGATCTGACCCACACAGGATCGGTATGCACTGACCCACACAAGATTGATAGATAAATAACCCCTGCTGACCCACACAGTATCTGACCCAGACAGGATCACTGAACGCTGACCCACACAGGATCGTTGATCGCTTACGCACACAAGATCTGACCCACACAAGATTAGTATGTGCTGACCCACACAAGATCGCTGAGCGTTGACCCACATAGGATTGATGTTCTTCTTTCACATTACAGACTGCCACAGGATTCCTCGCACCCAGTGTGCTCGAGTTCTATTGAAACTGCCTCTTGAGATATTGGTCATACCTTGACCTCCACTAAGCTCCGAAAAGGAGTAACCTAAAGGATTGTCATGTCATAAGGGTTCCAACTTGACCGATGACTCATCAATCGGTCCTCTGGTCTGTGATTTATAAGCGTTTTAGTTCTAAGGGCCCAGTTGGATTCGGGTTCGATCCAACCTGATCAGACTCCAACTGTCTCCAAAACTCAAGAAGAGTATACCAAATATACCATCTCTCTCTAAGAGTCCTAGAGTCGTAGATGGTTCATCAAATGGACCCCAAATTTCACGATATGGCCCCTTTAGTGTTTCTGGGTCCAGTACAACCATGTTGGACCGACCTAGCCCGACCCGATCTGGGCTGGGACGCAGAGGGATCATCCCAAACTATAAGGGGTCCTGGCCCGCAAGGTAGCGTCCTGGCCTGGCTCACAAGGGGGCCCGACCGGCAAGGGGGTGTCCTGGCCCGCAAGGGGTCGTGGCCCGCCAGGCGCGCAGACCGCGAGGTAGGAAGCCTGAACAATGGGGTAGGCAGCCCGCTGTGCAGCAGCCCACTGGGCGGCAGCCCACTGTGCAGGCGGGCCACTAGGGGGCAGCCCGCTGGGCAGGTGGCCCACTGGGCAGGCGGCCCGCTGGGCAGGCGGCCCGACTGCGTGAAGCGCAGTCCACCCGAGCTGGCATAGGGGGGGGGGAGGGTTTACCCCGGGTACCCAGAACGACCCAAAGGCCATTCGGCTCCTCCCCAGCGGTGGCACCAGGTGGTACCGCCAGGTGGTATACGAGACCCAATGGAGAGGGTCATTCCTTCCGTCGCGGTAGGCCGCCATCTGCAGGTCTGCCCGGATTGTCGAGCCATGACATGAGTCCCCCAATGAAGCGGGTGCACTGCTTCCTCCATCTACTGTGGCTGATGAGCCGCGGTCAGTTCCTCCAGCAGTGCGGGTTTTCCATCTCCTCCCTTGCATCTGGTCGGTTCCGGCCGCCACCTTGGTCCCTACTGGTGACTACCCAAAACCATCCTTGGGGCCCATTACATGACTACCTTCAGAGGCCTGGGTTGTGACTACCCTATGCTCACCTCGGACCCGAGCCTAACCAGACCGAGAAACACTAAAGAGGGCCATATCTTTAAATCTAGGTGTCTATTTGACGAACCATCTACGACACTTGGACCCATGGAGTGATACTGCCCTTTTGGTGTACCCCAATTTATTTTTGGATATAATTTTAGTATGACCAGGTTGGATCAAACCTGAATCCAATATGGCCCTCGGATCTAAAACGCATATAACCTATTGACCGGGCGTCTGGATGATATGTCATCTTTGGCGTTGGGACCCTTATGATGTGATGGATCATCTGGATTCTTATAGTTGTGTTCTTGGACTGTGTGTTTTTACATGTTATAAGTCAATTCAATACCGTTTTAGGGATACGCCTTTCTGTGCTAGTCGTCAGCCTCTGGCCTATGGAAGGTGACCTTGGGGTAGTCACGGTAGGGGCCCTGAGGGATGGGTCGTGACAAATTCAGCAGGAGTTTTATGTTTTCAGTTCCCAACATTAGTGGCAGATCATGGATACATCTTTTTGGAAGATGTTTCCAGGATTACCTCCCTGAAGAGAGAGGGACTTCTGCTTTGGCTGGGTACTACCTGAGATTTGTACCTAACTTCTCCTTGGAAGTGGCACCCTTATCAGGTTTGACAGAGAAGGGAGAGCCTTTAAAATTTATGGAGAAGTGTCAGAATATATTCCAAGAGCTTAAACTGAGACTGATGAGTGCCCCCATCTTGGGGCTAGAAGATGAGGGCATTGGGTATGTAGTCTACTATGATGCATGAGGGACCAGACTGAGTTGTTTCCTGATACAGGAGTTAGAAGTGATCGCCTATGTCTCATTTCATTTGGGACAACACGATCATAACTATGCTACCCATGAACTGGAGTTAGCAGCAGTGGTATTCGCACTAAAGATGTGGTGGAACTATTTTTTGGGAGAACGTTTCACAGTCTACTCTAATCAGAAGGGTCTCAGGTATATCTTCTCCCCGAAGGACCTGAACTTGAGATAGAAGTAATGGATAGAGTTCCTCCAGGATTATTACTTTGATATAGTTTATACTCCTGGGAAGGGGAAGGTGGTAGCAGATCCACTCAACAGGAGGCCTGGTCTACAATTGCTGAGTGAGAAGATATATTAGCTAGCCAAGATGCAGATATCTTTCGTAGATAGAGATAGAGTAGATTACCTTTAGGATTTGAGAGTCACTCCCCCAATCCATTATTGATTCATGTAGGCATATCTTGGGGACATTGAATGTGAGGCTCGACGTTCTATGATATCCTCAGGACAGGCACCTAAAATATTTTCTAAAGGTGGAGAGCACATTATCCTCTTCCAAGGACACACCATGATACCAGTGATTCTTCAAGAGGAGGTTTTGAGGGAGTTACATAAATCCCATTTAACGGCACATCCTGTAGTGGAGAAGATGTACCAGGACCTCCAGAATTAGTACTGGTGGCCAAGGATGAAGGAAGTAGTGGTCGAGTTTGTATCATGATGCCTCACTTGTCAGCAAGTGAAGAAGGCACAGAGCCGACAGAAGTCATATGCTGATAGGAGATGGACACCCTTGGAGTCCGATGAGGGAGACTATGTCTTCCTTGAGTTCTCACCCTGATGAGGATTACAAAGGTATAGCTGAGGTAGTAAGTTATCAGTGAGGTTTATTGAACCATTTCTGCAACTACGGAGGATATGCAAGGTGGCATACTGCTTGGCACTTCCACCGTAGTTGGAAAGGGTGCATGATGTCTTCAACATATCCCTATTGAGGAGATACGTGCATGACCCATCTCACATCATTGACCATGGAGAGCTGGACTTCAATGATGGGGTGACATTTACAGCAGTTCCTGTAGAGATTGAGGATCAATTAGAGCGAGTCATTTGTGGGTGATTGATACCTCTAGGGAACGTTCCCTTGCAGAACGAAAACCTCTAGGAGAGAAAATGGGAGTGGGAGGCTCATATTCATGCTCAGTACCACCATATTTTTCCTTATTCTATGTGGTGGCTTTTGGGGACGAAAAGCCCTAAGGTGGGGAGAATGTAATGTCCCGGATTATATATGTAATTTTTTTAAATTATATTGAATTATTACAAGTTTGAAAAATTGACGATGCGTGATTCTGAGGCCCAGTGTGCCCGGAATGAATTTATGAACTTTTTTTAATGTACGTTCATAAAACCCGTGAGTGGAATTTTCTAACTTCGGAACCGGTGCCCGAATTAAATATTTGAGGGAACCATTGAATCTGTAGTGCCGGGATATGCTTAAGGGTGGATTTACATTGACCACAGTAGGTCTGGAGAAAAAGTTATGTTTTGGGACTTTTTAAAATATATAAAATAAAATTACTTTATTATTTTATTTTCTTTAATATCCTCCTACGGACAAGCGGAGTGTGGCACCAGCGACGTGTCTAGCCATTAAATTTATTGACACTTCAATCAAAGTAACAAAAACATTGGGGAAATTAGGAAGCTTCCTAATTAATGAGACCCCATTAATTCCCAACGTTGTTACATACCCTCCCCCTATCCTCTTTATATGGAGCTTGGGGGGAGGTGTTGACACCACTTCACTAAGCAGCGAAGTGCTAAAAAAGTTCTGAGATGCCAAACTCAATGAGGAAGGATCCAGTTCTGGTGAGTGGTGAAGAGCGACACTGAAACCCCGAACTGAAGATTGACGATCGAGCGACATCATTGGAGGATCGTTGCGGGGGATGGAAAACACCGATCGACTTTCCCAACTGCGGGTGTTTCTCCATCATTATTGAGGTAGGGTATTGACTGTTGTTTAAATTCGAGTGATTATTGAACCAATCATCCTCCCTCATTATTACGAGCTAACATAGAGGGCGTGGGCCTAATGAACCTGACCTGGACCATCCACTACCTTTGCTACCACACTCGTTCTCCGTGAAAGGCCACCGATACGGCGGTACCGGTGATTGGTGACGGCAGGGACCAAGGAGGCAGCTGGCACCGGCTGACCGCAACGGAGGAGGTAGTGCACCCGTGCTGCTGGAGAATTCGGGTCATGGATTGTCATCCATGGTGGACCAGAGGAAGGTGGACGACACACTGGTCCGCTATGGGTGGTGGAGCTGTGAGCCATCATGCGTCATTGGAGACGGTGGTCGGCACACCAGTCGGCCGCAATAGAAGGCAGGACCTGCTCCTTTGGGACCTACATACCACCTAGAGGCGCCACGTGGTGTCGCCTTTATGTACTATTTGAAGGTCCTCCAGGCCTTTCGAGGTACTGAGGGACAAACACTACCCCCTTGCAAGCTTGGGCAGACCGCAGGCCTCCCCCCTTGCGGGTTGCACCTCTCGCAGTCGGGCCGCCTACCCCGCAGGCCGGGCCGCCTACCTAGCGGGTGACGCGCCTCGCGGGAGGTGCCCCCTTGCGGGTCAGGCCTACCCCATTCAGGCTGTGTTGCCCCCTTGTGGGCTGGGTCGGTCCGACCGGGTTGGACTGGACCTAGGCCCATTTGGACCGAGAATCAATAAAGGGGCCATATCATAAAATTCAGGCATCCATTTGACAAATCTTCTGCATTCATGGGACCCTATGAGCAAGACGGTCCATTTGGTATACTCCACATGAGATTTAGAGATAGTTGGAGAATGGCCAGGTTGGATTGAACCTGAATCCAACTGGGCCCTCGGAACTAATACGCTTATAACTCTCTGACCTGGCGTCTGATTGACACGTTGTCTGTCATGTTGGAACCCAAACGACATGAAGGTCCTTTGGGTTACTCCTTGTTGGAGGTTAGTGACAGTCAAGGCAATACCTTTATCTCAAGAGGAATATTATACAAAACTCGAGCTCACCAGGCGAGGGGAATCCTGTGGCAGGATGTAATGTTAAGGAAGAACATCGATCTTGTCTTGGTCAGCAGATATCGATTCTGTGTAGGTCAGATCCTATGTGGGTCAGCACTTAATGATCCTGTGTGGGTTAGCGCATAACGATATTGTGTGGGTCAGATCCTATGTGGGTTAGTGGGGGTTAGTTACCTATCAATCCAGTGTGGGTCAGCGGAGGTTAGTTACCTATTGATCCTGTGTGGGTCATAAGTAGTGATACTTAATAGAATAATTTGATCTAGAATTTCACTAATCATTTGTACTTTTGTACTTAAGTTATACCTAATTGTGAGATGAGTCTTTCCAGCTTTCTGTAGTTATCGTTGTGGTGTTACCTGTGTTGTACTTCTATCTTCGTGGTGTTACATGTGTTGTACTTCTACCTTTATACTGTTATCTTTGTGGTGTTACCTATCTGGTACTTCTATCTTCGTGGTTTTACCTGTGTGGTACTACTATCTTTGTGGTGTTACTTGTGTGGTACTTCAATATTCGTGGTGATACCTGTGTGGTACTTCTACCTTTGTGGGGTTGACTTTGTGGTGATACTTGTGTGGTACTTATACCTTTTTGGTTTTTCCTTCGTGGTGTTAAATGTTTGGTACCTATATTTTTTGGTGTTACCTTTGTGGTATTTCTACATTTGTAGTATTACCTTTGTGGTACTTTTTCCTCATGTGTGATATGAGTATATCTTCATAACATAAGTGTATGTATGGACATATACCTAAGTGGAATTGATGTCTTGATTTGTGGTTTTTCCTTTGTGATACTCTATGAGACCTACAAGGGTCTTGGGGTGCCTAATGAGTATCATAATACTCACCCCTGCATGGGCTTCACCTGCACCTTATTGTGTCTTGGGTAGATGACGTACAACGTTGATCGAGGCTTGAAGGTGCCAGGACCAGGCGGTACACGAAGGAGATGGGCTGACGTGGATTGCTATGGAGATGATTTGTACCAACCATTCAGGCAGGATCCTCAGGGGATGATCCAGGAGCTGTTTTGTAATTTTCAGTTGTACTTTTACCCTTTTTAGTTGGTCTTTTATTACGGACCCTTTTACTTTTATCACTCTTTTACGTTAAGCCCACTTTTCCTACAGTAGTTTACTTCATGGTTTCCTCTAGTTGTGTTTTTCGACAGTGTGTTTATATAGGTTATAAGGAAATGCCTTCCCGTTTTAGGGATATGCCTTCCCATTTTAGAGATATGCCTTTCCGGTGGTGGTCACCAGCACCTGGCCTATGGAAGGTGGGCTTGGGGTAGTCACGGCATGGGCCCCGAGGAATGGGTTGTGATAGCAGGACTCCTACCCTATGGGCCGAGCCGCCTGCCTAGCGGTCTGCGTGCCCTGCGGGCCACGCCCCACTTGCGGGTCGGGTCAGACCATGGTGCAGGGGGCTAAGCCCGCCACTACCCAAGCCCGCCGTGGCCCAAACAAGACCAGGTCGGGCCGGGTCAGTCTGACCAGGTCGGACCGGACCCATAAACACTAAAGGGTCCATATCATGAAATCTGAGTGTCTGTTGGATGAACCATCTAGGGTGTCAGGACCCTTGGAGTGAGTTGGTCATTTTTTTATTGTCCACATGAGTTTTGGAGACATTTGGAGTACATCAGGGTTGGATTGAACCTGAATCTAACCGGGCCCTCAGAACTAAACCACCTATAACTCACAGAACGGGTATCTGATTGACACGCTGTCAATTGCATTAGATCCCTTATGACATAAAGTTCCTTTGCATCACTTCTTTTTTGATATTATTGGTGATCTAGGAACTACTGATATCTCTAGATGAAGATTATACGGAACTCGAGCGCATTGGGTGCGAGGAATCCTGTGGAAAGTTGTAACATGAAGGAAGAATATCGATCCTATGTGGGTCTGAACTTAGCAATTCTATGTGGGTCAGAGAATACTGATCTTATGTGTTTCATATCCTATGTGGGTCAGTACTCAGTGATCTTGCGTGGGTCAGTGAATACCGATCCTCTGTGGGTCATATCCTTTGTGGGTCAGCGAGGGTGAGTTACCTATCAATCCTCTGTGGGTCAGCAGGGGTTAGTTAACTATCAATCATGTGTGGGTAAAAAGTAGTTCTACTTAACAGAATAGGATTATCTAGACTTACGACTAATAATATATACATTTGTACTTAAGTTATACCTGTTTGTGAGCTGATTATTTCCACCTTCGTGGTGTTATCTTCGTGGTGTTACCTGTGGGGTACTACAATCTTTCTGGTGTTACATGTGTGGTATTTCTATCTTCGTGGTGATATATGTGTGGTACTTCTACCTTTGTGGTGATGTCTTCATAATGATACATGTGTTGTACTTCTACCTTTGTGGTATTGTCTTCGTGGTGTAACCTGTGGTACTTCTATATTCATGGTTTTACCTGTGTGGTATTTCTACCTTCGAGGTGTTACCTTTTTGGTATTATTTCCTCATGTATGATATGAGTATATCTTGATAACTTAAGTATATGTATGAGCATATACCTAAGTAGATTTTATGTCTTACATTTTGGTTTCTACATTGTGGAACTTTAGGAGACCTACGGGGGTCTCATCATCCCTGCTGAGTATCCTTATACTCACCCATGCACGGGCTTCACCCGAACCTTGTTGTGTTTTCTGAAAAAGACATAAATCATTGGTCGGGGCTTGAGGGTGCCGGGACCAGGAGGTACATGGAGGGAACTGGATGATGTGGAGTGCTGTGGAGATGATCTATACCTACCCTTGTGGTAGGATCCTTGGTGGACGATCCATGAGGTTTTTTGTACTTTTTCTATTGTACATGTACCTTTTTCCATTGGGATTGTATTCCAGCCCCTTTTACTTTCAACACTCTTTTACATTTAGGAAAATTTTACTATGATAGTTTACATTGTGGTTACTTTTTGTTGTGTTATTGGACTGTGTGTTTGTACATGTTATAATGCAATGTGTTTTCATTTTTGGGATACACATTTCTAGTGCTAGCTGCCAGTACCTAGCTGTTGCAAGGTGGGATTGGGGTAGCCACGACTGGTGTCGACCTCCGTCGTGGTCCATGGGTGGCGGCTTACTGGGCTGGGGCCCTCCAGGTAGGCGTCCCATTGGGCGGTGATCCACTGGACAGGGGACCCGGCCACGAGAGGTGTGGCCTGCAATGGGGGCGTGTCCCCCCCCCCCCCCACCAGTAGCCTGAATGTCCTGGAGGCCGTTCAGATCATCCATAGCAGCAACAGCAAATGGCGCCTCCAGGTTTCATGAGGGGCCCACTGGAGCAGGTCCTGCCTTCCGTCACGGCCGGCCGGTTTGCCAACCACCTTCCTCTGGTCCACCGTGGCTGATTATTAATGTCTCGAGTCCTCCGACGGTGCATGTTTTCCACTTCCTCCATCCATCATGGCTGACAAGCCGCGACCAGTTCCTCTAACGCTGTGGGTGTGCCACCTCCTCCCTCAAAGCCAGTAGGTGTGGGCCCCCTCCTTGGTTACGGCCAGTGCTGGTCGCCAGTACCTCCATTCTGGCGGTCTTCCACAAAGAACAAGTGGGGTAGCAAAGGTATCGGAGGGTCTGGGCTGAGTTCGTTAGGCCCA
The DNA here is from genome assembly GCA_963277665.1 of Viscum album. NCBI lineage: Eukaryota > Viridiplantae > Streptophyta > Magnoliopsida > Santalales > Viscaceae > Viscum > Viscum album. The sequence goes on from OY728121.1 coordinate 1,128,194,471, forward strand.
CGCCATTCGCGTTAGCTCATAATCATGAGGGAGGATAAAGGGTTCAATAATCACATGAATTTCAACAATAATCAAAACCCTACCTCAAGAATGATGCAGAAATGCCAGAGGTTGAGGAAGTGGGTCAGTGTTTGTAGTCACCTGCAACTAGCCTCCAATGACGTCGCTCGATCATCAATCTTCGGTTCGGGGTTTCGGTGTCCCTCATCATCGCTCACCAGAAATATCTCCGTCCTCCAAGGGTTTGGAGTCTCAACACTTTTTCAGAACTTCGCTGCTTAGTGAAGTTGTTCTGACACCTCCTCCCAAGCTCCATATAAATATGATAGGGGGAGAGTAAGTAATGGCATGGGTAATTAATGGGGCTCATTAATTATGAAGATTTCTAATTTCGACAACATTGTTCTTACTTATGTTGAAGGGTCAAGCCATTTAATGGCTTGATACATCACTGGTCCCACACTCTGCTTGTCCGTTATAGGATATGAAAGAAACTAAAATAATAAAAAAAATTATTTCTTTTAAAAAGGCTCAAAATTATATTTTTGTCCAGACCTACTACATTCATTGTAAAGCCTCCCTGAAGTGAATCTCGGCATTGCAGATTCAACGGTTCCCTCATATTTTAAATCATAGGATCAGTTCAAATTATAGAAAATGCCACTATTGTATTTACTGAAAGTACCTTATAAAAGTTCAGTAATTCGTTCCAGGCACACCGAGCCTTGGAATCACGCGCCATCAATTTTTGCAGACTCATAATAATTCCATATAATTAAAAAAAATACATGGAAAATCTTGGCCATTATATTCTCGCCACCTAATGAACTTTTCCCCCAAACTCCATGAAATAGAATAATGAAAAAGATTGAGGGTACTGAGCAAGAATTCCCCAAACTCCCATTTTCTCTCCTGGAGGTTCTCATGCTGCCATGGAATGCGCACCAGAGGTATCAATCTCCCATAAAAGACTCGCTCATGTTGATCCTCAGTCTCTACTGGAACCTCCATAAATTTCACCACATCATCAATGTCCAGCTCTCCATGGTCGATGATGTGAGATGGGTCATGCACGTATCTCCATAGCTGGATTCATGGAAGAGAACGTGCACCCTTTCCTTCTGCGGTGGATGTGCCTAGTGGTATACCATCTCACCTATCCTTCGATGTATCATAAATGGTGCGATAAAACTCGGTGACAACTTTCCACCTCAACCAAATCTCTATTTTCCCCTTGGAGGAGAGACTCGCAAGAATATGTGGTCCCCCTCCTGAAACTCTATAGGTATACGTCTCCTGTCAGTATAAGACTAATTTATACTCTGTACAGTCTTCATACAGGCCTAGATGATCTGAACCTTCTCAGTGGTAGCTCTTACCAACTCTAGACCCATATGTGCTGACACCCCTGGGTCTGTCTAGCATAGAGGTGATCTGCATGTCCGACCATATAGGGCCTCGAATGGTGCCATACCGATGGTGGAGTGACAGATGTTTTCGTATGAAAACTCAGCCAAGGGAAAGTGATCCTCCCAACTATGGCCAAAATCTAGGATGCATGCACGAAGCAATTCCTCCAACGTCTAAATGGTCCGCTCCATTTGACCATCCGACTGAGGATGAAAGGTGGTTTCCAAGTGCAGCTGATTCCCAAACGCCTCATGAAATCCCTTAAACAACCTGTAAGTAAAACATGTGTCATAGTTAGAGATTATCATCGATGGCACCCCATGGAGTAGCACAATCTCATGTACGTAGAGTCATCCCATGCTTTCTACAGATCTGTGCTCTCGAATATGTATGAAGTGGGCCGACATGGTGAGTCGGTTAACAATCACCCAAATGGAATCATGTCCACTGGACGTACATGGAATCCCTTCCACAAAGTCCATGAAGATCCCATCCCATTTCCACTCCAAAACCTCTAGTGGATGTTCTAAGTCTGCTGGAACCTGATTATTGACCTTCACTTGCAGAAAAGTGAGGCATCGAGAAACAAACTATGCCACTGATTTCATCATCCCTGGCCACCAGTGCTGACACAAGAGGTTCTAGTACATCTTTTCCACACCAGGATGTACCGCTTGAGGGGACGTATCGAACTCCCTCAACACCTCCTCCCATTGAACCTCCAGTACCATGCTACGTCCTATGAAGAGGATGTTGTTCTCCCCACCTTCATAAAATCCTTCAGGTGAATGTCCTGATGATATATGAGCATGTCGAGCCTCGCAATCAATTTCCCAAAGTTGCGGCTCACTGACTCGTTGAAGGAGTGGGGGACTAACTGTCAAATAATAGAGGAAAAATGCTTCGTCTCTATCCACAAAGGATATCTGCATCAGGGTTAGCTGCTCTGTCGCCTCACTCAGAAACAGTAGACCAGACCTCCTACTGAGTGCATCTGCTTCCACGTTCCTCTTCCCAAGACTATAGACTATCTCAAAGTCATAGTCCTAGAGGAACTCTTGCCCTCGGCACTGTCACAGGTTCATGTCCTTCTATGAAAAGATATACTTGAGACTCTTGTGATCAGGGTAGATGGTAAAACGTTCAACCATAATGTAATGTCGCCGCGTCTTTTGGGAAAAGACCACTACTGTTAACTCTAGGTTGTGGGTAGCATAGTTATGCTCATGTTGCCTCAGCTGTCATGAGCCGTAGGCAATCACTGCTCACTCCTACATTAGGACACACCTGATTCCAGTCCCTGATGCATCACAGTAGACTACATATCCAACCCCCTATTATGGTAGCCTTAAGATGGGGGCACTCGTCAGTCTTTGTCTTAGCTCCTGAAAACTCTGCGGGCATCTCTCCATCCATATGAAAGGTTGTACCTTCTTCATCATAATTGAAAAGGGTTCAGAAACTTTGGAAAAGTTAGGAACGAATCACTGGTAGTATCCAGGTAACCCCAGGAAACTCTGAAACTTGGTCACACTCCTGGGCGGCTCCCAGGAAAGTACAACCTCTGTCTTTGCTGGATCCACTACAACTCCAGCCTATGAGATATCGTGTCCCAGAAAGTGAACCTCTCGTATCTAGAACTGGAAAATTGAGAGCTTACCATAAATTTAGTGCTCTCCGAGTGTATCCATAAATATCTGAAGATGATAGGCATGCTCCTCCTCTGACTCCAAGTATATTAAGAAGTCACCGATGAAGAAACCCACCAAGAAATCAAGGTATGGATGAAAGATCTGTTCATGAGCCCCATTAACACTGGTGGGGAATTGGTCTTGCCGAATGGAATAACTAAGAACTCATAGTGGCTATACTAACACTTTAAGGCCATATTATGCACATCCTCATCATGTACTCTGAGTTGATGATAGCCTGATATGAAGTCTATCTTCAAAAACCAACGAGCTCCCTTCAGCTAATCGAAAAGATAATCAATCCTTGGAAGTGGATACTTGTTCTTCAAGATAACCTGGTTCAGGCGTCGATAGTCCACACAGAGTCTCAGACTCCAATATGCCTTCTTGGAAAACAAAAAAGGGGTTTCCCATGGATAAACACTGGGCCTTATGAACCCCTTCCTATGCAAGTTCTCCAACTATACCCCTAACTCAAGAAGCACCGCGGGAGCCATCTAATAAGCTGGAGTAGATATGGGTGCCATCTCAGGGTATAGGTTGATGTAAAACTCTACCTCCATGCATGGAGGTAGTCCTGGAACATCATCAGGAAATACATCATCACACTGGTCCACCACTACAGGATAGCTCGGACTCTCAACATAAACAGCTCTGAGGGTAAGGCTAACCAACTGATGTGTGATCGGCTACAACTTTCTCTGGGTAAGACAATAATGTTCTAAAAATATTCCCTCCTAGCTGGTGAAGGAAACATGGGTCCCATCCATGTGGAAACACTGCACTTTTCGCCTAATACAGTCAATCTAAGCATGGACATTGGATAACCATTCCATACCCAAGATGATGTCGTAAGGTCTCGACACCGCTACTAGAAGATCACAGCTGAAGCTCTCACCTCCTAGAGTATGCTCACACTGCTATAACCAGTGTGTAATCATCGAATCCTCTCCCATAGGAGTCTCTCTACATAAGGATAGAGCCAATGACACTATCAGAATCTATGAGCTCCCGAAGAGGGACATGGCAATAAAAGAGTGACAGGAACATGTGTATATAAGTACTGTAGCTAAGGTGGAGTAGACACAGATCGTACCTCTAATCATCTCCAGAGCACTGTGGTCGTAGGACAAAACTTTCTGGAGCTGATCTCGTCCATGACCTGATGCTACCTGTGGTCAGGGTGGACCAGTAAGAGGTAGTGGTGGTAGAACCTCGAATCACCGCCCACCGCCTACTACACGACTAGCTTCTCTTCCACGTCTGTCTTCTACCTGCAGACCTCCCTGATCAAATCTCTACCACTACCTCGGTAGTCCCTCAACCATCTACTAGTCATCCATATGGCGGGTCTGGCTGTTGCGAGCCATGTGACCCTACCTGCTGCATGTATAGCATGGTCTGGTCCTCATATGTCCTCCTCTACCCCGGGAGCCCCTCACCACTGACCCTGTATCATGAGGTCGTCCACTTGAAGGACTAGCCCACTTGGGGCCCCTCGTCATCCATCTACAGCCTGCTGTAGATGACTCTACTACCTGACATCCGATGTTTGCTCTTGTTGTGGGTGCCTTCTCAGCTACGAAACTCTCCACCAAAAGTGCTCGCTCTAGCACCCCAGCCTGCATCGGAATGCTAAGTGATATCCTCGATGCTCTGATCTCCCATCAGAGACCCTACTCAAAGGATTGACCCCTGAAGAAAGGGTCTCGTACCATTTTGGTGGAGTAGCAGGACAGATTAGGGAACCTCGTCGAGTACTGGGCCACAGTCATGCTACCCTGCTGTAAGTGCAGCAGCTCTTGTATACTCACTATGCGTAATGCCACTAGGGAGAACTCTACCCTAAATTGGCTTGTGAAGTCTGCCCATATGAGGGTCACCTTTTCGTGTATCTATAGAATCAAGATCCACCAATGTAGCACCGCAAATATTTTATGGTATGCTTCCATTAAATACATTCTATTCATCACTGTGTTCCTTTGAAACAAAACAAGGTTGTTTAGGAGATAGACAAAACCTATCCATTAAATATAAATTTTCCACTTCTATGTTTTGAATTTTGAAAAATGGTCATCTAGAGTTGTGATCAGTAAGTCATTTGGATTCTCATTGAAAAAAATTGATTTTTGGTGAATAGTAATATGACCCTTATGAATAGTAGATAAAAAAATTATTTTATTTTCTTAAGGAAGTAGGATAATGGGATTCTAATTAGTTATTCAATGTGAAATAAAACTAATTGCACCTTTAATATTGTTATTTTTCGAATTAACTATGACTTTACTTAAAATTAAATTAATAATATTTAGAAAATTAATTTTGAAAAATGGAGTTCATTTTTTAATTCTACACATCAAAAAATGGTTCAGGTAAATAATTGGAAATTTTGTGAAATTCTAGAATTTTTGATGAATAGTGATATACGATAAAATACCCTATATACAAATTATCTGTAAAATACACTATTTATGACCTCAAAAGTGATTAAAGGCCACTTGGTTCGAACTCACATGCCATTATTACTATTTTAGGTCACATGAACTAAGACTATTCAAAATATTGGGCAAAAATATTATAATAATGTTTAAAATAATGAAAAATACCCCCTCCCCTCCACTATAAAAACCCCTCACCACTCCCTCTTCTCTTCACTCCTCTAAGACATGAAGAACCTCAATGTTCTTCCCAAATAACCTTCCCTAGTCACTCCCCACTACCAAGAATCTCTTGTTCCTTAGAAAAGACCAAAATCCCTTCCCTTAAGGAGGTTCCCGAGGATGTCATTTCAAGAGGTAAAACACCTTTCCTTTTATTTTAGTTTCATTTGAATTTATCTAAATTGGTTATCCTCTCCTCACCTCCTCTGCCCAAATGGTCATGATAACTGCATTATAATATATATAATGGATTTATATCATGTGAATGGAGGTAACGTCATTAATATTCTTACTCCCTCCATTTTATTTTTATAAACAAAATCAACGTCCATAAGGTTCCAATTTATACCTTTGTGGATGAAGAAGTTTTTTTCTTCAATTGTTCCTTAATTACTGGTCATAAAATCATATTTATGGTATAACTAGGTCATAATATATGTATTTTATCTTGATTAGTGTTCTGTAATCTTTACACGTACATAATTTGGAATAATAACACAAAACAAGTTTATTGAGCACAAAACTGCCAAGCCAAATTCAAGCATTAATTTTTAACTCATCGAATGAGTCATTCTCATGGTGTATAACCAGAATAATTATAATATAATTTATATATCATTAATGTCACTAATAATATATATTAACAATTCTTGATTTTTAACCATATTTCAAACCAACTTCCATTCATCAATGAAAGTAAACAAATCATGAAACCAATTAAGAAAATGCTTCCAAAACAATAAAATTGAATCTCTTAAAACTTTTCAAAAATACCATTAATGAACTTAATAAGGTTATAACATATCAATTAAATTTTTATTAGGTTTTGGAATTATTAATTAAGGAATCTATATTTTATTATTCAATTCGTTAAGAATAATCAAGAACACATTCGAGCATAAGGTAAGGGATTGCTTAACTCAATTTTCATTCTTTGAGTTAAACATCTATTTCATTGGTTACATTGTTCTAAGAATATATGTGAATGACCTATGATTGTTTTATACTATATATCCACTTATATTTCATGTATTTTTATTTGTCACACATAATTATTTCATTTATTTTTTCTCAATCTTATGATATGTTCTTGGTAAGGGATCCTCTCTCTTGCTTTTGTTCAAGAATCTACCCTATGTTGTGATCTTTTATTTTTAATACCTAATGATGGGGTATGTTTTATCACCTACCCCATACATACCTTATGATATATAAATGAACTATTTCCTCTCATTAATCCCTCGCAAGAACACTTGTTACCATGCCGAAATGTTTGTAAGGTGTTTCTTATATCACTTTCATTTCTGGGAGATTTTCATTGTTTGCCACTTATTTCTTGTATCTTGTATATGTTTACTTCCATTTTATATATATAATAACATGATTCTATTTATATTAATTTTATTCAATGATTCATTTGATGTCCATTATGTTATGGTCATATGATTCGACTGATTACATTGTGGTAAGGGACATTGTCTCAACTACCTTTTCGTTGTGACTAGCTTTGTATTATGCAGCTACTAATCTTTATGTGGTGTACCTACAGCCCATTTGAGATAAATTTTCATTTTAAATGATATTTATATTAAATATCCATAATATCATATCAAGGATATGTTCGTTGTCTAAACCTTATACAATTTTACATATGGTGTTTATTTGGAAAGTTATTTTAATTATGGAAATATTGATGAATCTGTATACTCTACTCTATATGGATATTGAAAAGGTATATTTATCTTGTATTGAATCTATGTATAAAGAATTATTTGTACATGTAGTGGTAGGTGGGGCCCATTATAGTCCCTCTATGTGTCGATAGGTCTCATGAGACAAATCAGTTTGGCGACAAACCCTTCAAGTTTGTTTCCAAAAATCAAACGGGTTTCTACCAATAAACCTAATCTATTTTCATGGTATTATGGTTTCATGTGCCAGATACATGACATCCAATTAATAGGAATTCTATTTATTCATTATCAGTTATTATTATTATCCATGAGGTTTCCACTATGACAAAATATATGGATGTAGTTTCATTCTCAGATAAATAATGGCATTAGTTATTAATTTATTCACTATTCCATATTGATTATGTAAGATTGATTGTGATTCACTTATTATTTTACTCATGATTCCACTATTTTTAACCCATACTGATCATTTGAGCTCACCCCTTTCATTGTTTACATTCAAAACATGACAAAAAGGAGATCGTTTATTGAGTACTTGTGGATGCAGTTTTTAGTTCCGTTATTTATTGTATTTTCTAAACTTTTCCAATGTAATTTGAGTAACATCGATGTATCTAGTTTCATAAATACTACTAAACTGATCATTCCTTCATGAAATTCATTCCTTATAACCATTCCAATATCACAAGTAATTCACTAGCACCATCCTAGAGGGGTTGCGGTGTTACAGTTGGAATTAGAGGAAGATTAGTAGAAAAATTGGAAACTAGAGTAGAGAATGTATAGTAGGGAACAAAACCCTATGGTAGTATTTGAGGATAATCATACAAGAAAGTCCTGGTATTATGGAAACAAATATATTATGTTTATATTTTAAGAAATATTTACCTATTTGGATACGAGCAGGTAGAGGCGGCTCTGGCAGAGATGTATCTAGGTGTAAAACTCGAAAACACTGCTTTGAGCTAGACTCGAATGAGAACTGGTTCACGACAACGGGCCTTGCTACACTTTTGGTTATGACACTCCTGAGGGATATTCTTGGGATAATTAATATTTTCTTTACAAGCCATTATGAAGGAGTTTAATGTAATTTTTTTTAGAGGAACCATTTTTATTAGATTAGCTATGCATAGAATTTCAATCTATGTTGAGTGATTTTCTATTTGAGATTCATAAACTAATATACTGTATCCCATTATTTTCAAATGATGTCCAATGGAAGAAGGGGAATCAATAATCATGGGAAATGTCATCTCCCTACTAAGGAAGTCAACAGAGTCAATGTTGAAGTAGATCAGATCATGACCATATTGGGACAACTTACTCAAGTTGTAATGAATAACCATTCCACACTTGTGTTGGATCGTTTCATGTGGCATAAGTTCCCATTTTTTAGCGGGACTACTAATCCAATGGTAGCTGAGCAATGTATCAAGTCCCTTGAAAAGATATTTTTGGTGATAAGATGCAATGAAAATGAAAAGGTAGTACTGGTGGTATATTTTCTCAAGGGTGACGCTGATCAATGGTGGTCCCTGATTCAAAATACCGTGGAGGAAGAAGAAATAGATGATATGTAATGGAGGAGTTTTAAGGAAATATTCTTCGAAAAATATTTCCCTCATGAGCAATGAACTGAAATGAAGGGGAAATTCATTGTCTTGAAACAAAGGGAATAAGACAGTGTGGCAGAGTATGAGGCTACCTTCACAAGGCTATCCAGGTATGCCGAAAAATATGTATGTGACTCAGTGGACAAGATTGCTAATTTATTTGAAGCTCTTAATCCAAGTCTTCGAAGGGCACTTACTTCTCAATAATTTTCATCATATGATGAAATTATGTCATGTGCCATCAAAACAAAGAGGGAATTTTCTAGATCAAATATTTTCAAAGGAAACTAAAAGAAGAAGCGGTACTCTGATAACAAAGGAAAAGGAGAAGCACCAATGAAGAGCATGGGAATGAATAGTTTCTAATTATGAGAGATTTGTGGAAAGAATCATCTTGGGAAATGCATGAAATGCATGGGAGTCTTTTATAACTTAGTAGAAAAGGATCATCGATCTAGTGAATGCAAGGGGAAGAAATAATTCAATGATATTCAATGATACAATTTTAGAGAGATGGGACACTATGAAAATGTGTGTCCTAAGCGTCAAGGAAACTCGCCTCAGAAAAGGCCAAGAGAGCAAGGGAGACCCTTTCCGATTACAACCGCAGAGGTTGATGTTCCTAATGACGTGGTGGTAGGTACATTAATTGTTTCCTCAAACTTAGCCAACACTTTATTTCATTCTGGATCATCGCATTCATTTATATCGTCCCAGCTTTCCATGAAAATTAGATATGTCCAATTTGATTTAATAAAGGATTTTTCAATCTAAAATCCTAGGGGATGTATCATTACAATCAAGGCATGTCGACTAGTCCCCCTCCAAACACCAAAATGTGCTCTAGTTTCTAACCTTATCATCATACCAATGACTGAATTTGATATAATTCTAGGTATGGATTGGCTCTCAAATTATGATGCACAAATTTATTGAAAGAAGAAGGAAGTTACAATTTTTGAAAATGGTGTAGAATCCATTGTCTTTAGGGCAGAAACTTAACCACCTGATTCTTATCTAGAACCACCCCCAGTAGCTCTACTGAATGGAATACTTGTAGAGGAAGATAAACCAATATCTATGGGCGAGGAAAGAAATATTCATATTGAAGATGTGCACATAGTGAAATAGTACATTGATGTATTTCCAAAGGATTTACCTGAACATCCTCCAGAGCGGGAAGTTGAGTTCTCTATTGATTTAATTCATGATGCAAGACCTATATCAAAGACTCTCTATAGAATGGCCATAGTGGAATTTGTAGAGCTAAATAAACAACTAGAGTATTTGAGTGAAAATGGATTTATTCGACCTAGTTTTTCTCCAAGGGGAGCCATTGTCCTCTTTGTTAAGAAGAAAGATGGATCCATGAGGCTTTGCATTGATTACAGGGAAATCAATTCCATTAAAATAAAGAATAAGTATCCTTTTCCGTGGATTGATTATTTATTTGACCAACTACATAAAGCTCAATAATTTTCAACGATTGACCTTCGATCTAGATATCAACAGTTGCGTGTGAAGAAGGATGATATGCCTATGAAAACATTTCAGACCAGGTATGGGCATTACGAGTTTACAGTGATGCCTTTTGGACTCAAAAATGCACCCTCTGTTTTCATGTATTTAATGAATAAAGTTTTCAAGGAATATCTTGATAACATTTTTGTGGTATTCATCGATGATATCCTCATACACTCAAAAATCTATGAAGTCCATGATAATCAATTATGGGTTATTCTGAGAACTCATAGAAGAAATAAATTATATATGATGTTTAGCAAGTGTGAATTCTGGCTTCAATCGGTTTATTTTCTAGGCCATATTGCCTCTAAATATGGAATCCAAGTTGATCCGGTGAAGACAAATGCAATCCAACATTTCCCCTTTCTAACAAATATAACTAAGGTAAACAGTTTTATTGGATTAGTAGGTTATTATCGATGTTTTGTTCAAATTTTTTTCCAACTGGATAACCCGCTAACCAAGATCACACGTAAAGCAGTAATGTTTTTGTGGACAAAAGAATGTATAGAATGCTTCAATGAATTGAAAAGAAGATTGGTCAATGCTCCAATTTTGACTCTTCCATCAGGAAGTGATGGATTTTTAATATACATCGATGTATCATTGAATGGACTGGGTTGCATCCTTATTGAAAATGATAAATTTATTGCTTATGCATCAAGTCAGTTGAAGAATCATTAGAAAAATTATCCAACTCATGATCTTGAGTTAGCAGCAGTAATATTTGCTCTGAAAATATGGAGGAATTATCTATATGGAGAGAGTTGTCAAATTTATACGGACCACTAGAGTTTGAAATATATTTTTATACAAAAAGAACTCAACAAGAGCCAAAGAAGATGGCTCGAGTTACTCAAATATTACAATTGTTCGATACACTAACACCCAGGAAAGGAGAATAAGGTGGAAGATTCATTAAGCAGGAAAGATCATGTCCTTCGGACTCAAATGAGGATTGAAAGAGATCCTATGTTCATGGATATACTAAAGATGGATATGGGAATTGTTAAGGAAGGGGAAACATCACTCCTCTTTCAAATGATTCATAAACCATCTTTACTAGAGAAGATAAAAATTTCTCAATCTGATGATGAGAATCTGCACAAGAAAATTAATGCATTTAAGGATGGGAGACTGGTTGATTTCCTGTATGAAGAAGGATTTATGATGTTTGGGAAGAGGTTATGAGTTCCATCAGTACCTAAGCCAAAAAGGGAACTATTAGACGATTCTGATAGCTCAAATTTCTCTATACACTTGGGTAGCACCATGATGTATAGAGATATGAAGGAATATTTTTGGTGGGATAATATGAAGAGAGAAATTGCTGACTACGTGTTAAGGTGTCTAGTTTGTCAACAAGTGAAGGCAGAGAGACAAAATCCCAAAGGAGTGATGAAACCTCTACCTATTCCTAAGTGGAAGTGGGATAACATTATGATGGATTTTGTCACTGGACTACCAAGGACACCTAGAAAAAATGATTCAATATGGGTTATTGTTGATCGTCTCACTAAATCTGCACATTTCCTTCCAATAAGAAAGGATTTACCACTTGTGCGCCTAGCAAGAATTTATATTAATGAAGTTGTGAGACTTCATGGTGAACCTCTATCGATTGTCTCCGATTGAGATCCTCAGTTTACATCAAAATTCTGGAAAAGTCTCTAGAAGGCTTTGAATACTGAGCTTCGTTTGAGTACTGTATACCACCCTCAAACTGAAGGACTATCTAAAAGGACTATAGAAACTCCGGAAGACATGCTGTGATCATGCTCTTGTGACTTCCATGGTATGTGGGATCAATACTTGCCTTTCGTGGAATTTTCCTACAACAATAGTTTCCATTCTAGTATTCATATGGCTCCATATGAAGCATTATATGGAAAGAGATGTCAAACTCCAACTTGTTGGGACGAAGTTGGTGAGAGGAAACTTATAGGCCCAAAACTTATTTAAGAGACCACAGAAAATGTGAAGAAAATACAAGCCCATATTAAAGAATCTCAAAGTAGGCAGAAGAGTTATGCTGACAACTGGAGAAATTACTTGGAATTCAAAGTGGGAGATCATGTATTTTTGAAAGAATCTTCATGGAAGGGTGTCTTAAGGATCGGTAAGAAAGGGAAACTGAGGCCCAGGTACATCGGACCATTTGAAATTCAGGAAATAATTGGAGTTGTAGCTTACCATTTAATGATGCCACCAAATCTCTCCAGAGTTCATGATGTGTTCCACGTATCATTATAAAAGAGGTACATGCCAGACCCAATGCATGTACTCACATATGAAGAAATAGAACTGGAACCTGATTTGTCATAATGAAAAAATCCTATCAATATTATTGACATAAGGGAGAAGATATTGAGAAATTGGACAACTCATCTAGTAAAGGTTCTTTGGAGAAACCAGAATATGGAAGAAGCAACACGGGAACTTGGGGATGTTATGAAAAAGAGTCACCCATATCTTTTTTGTGGGATTTATATATAAAATTTCAAGGAAGAAATTTCCGAAGGAGGGAATAATTTAGAACCCCCAACATTTTATGGTTTGTTTCCATTAAATACATTCTATTCATCCATGTGTTCCTTTGAAACAACACTAGTTTGTTTAGGAGATAGTCAAAATCTTTCCATTAAATATAAATTTTCCACTTCTATGTTTTGAATTTCAAAAAATGGTCATCTAGAGTTGTGATCAGTAAGTCAATTGGAGTCCGATAGAACAAACATGATTTTTGGTGAATAGTAATAGGAACCTTATGAATAGTAAATAATAAAATTATTTTATTTTATTAAGAGAATAAGATAATGAGATCTTAATTAGTTTTTCAATGAGAAATAAAACTAATAGCACCTTTAAGATTGTTATTTTTCAAATTAACTATGACTTTATTTAAAAATTAAATTAATAATATTTAGAAAATTAATTTTGAAAAATAGATTTCATTTTTGAATTCTACATGTTGAAAAATGGTTCGGGTAAATGTTTGGGATTTTTCTAAAATTCTAGAATTTTTTATGAATAGTGAAATACGATAAAATACCATATATACAAATTATCAGTAAAATACATGATTTATGACATCCTAAGTTATTCAAGCCCACATAGTTCGAACTCACATTCCATTATTACTATTAGAGGTCACATGAACTAAGAATATTAATAATATTGGGAAAAATATTATAATAATTATTAAAATAATTAAAAATACCCCCTCTCATCCACTATAAAAACCCCTCACCACTCCCTCTTCACTTTACTCCTCTAAGCCTTGAAGATCCTCAAATTTCTGCCCAAATACCCTTCCCTAGTCACTCCTCATGACCATAAAGCTCTTGGTCTTTCCAAAAGACCAAAATCCCTTCCTTTAAGGAAGTTCTCGAGGAAGTCATTTCAAGAGGTAAAACACCTTTCTTTTTCTTTTAGTTCCATTTGAATTTATCTTCATTTGTTATCCTCTCCTCACCTCCTCTATCCAAATGATAATGAAAAATCCAGTATCATCTATAAAATGGATTTATATCATTTGAATGGAAGAACCATCATCAATATTCTTACTCCCTCCCTTTTGTTTTTATAAAAGATATCAACGTCCATAAGGTTCCAATTTATAACCTTCATGGACGATGTTGTTTCGTTCTTCAATAGTTCCTTAATTACTGTTCATGAAACCATATTAATGGTTGAACCAGGTCATAATATATTTATTTTATCTTTATTAGTGTTTTGGAATCTTTACCCGTACATAATATGGAATAATAATATGAAACAAGTTTATTGAGCACAAACTGCCAAGCCAAATTCAAGCGTTTATTTTTAACTCATCGAATGAGTCATACTCATGGTATATAACCAGAATCATTATAAGATCATTTATATATCTTTAATGTCACTAATAATTTATATTAACAATTCTGTATGCTTATCCATATTTTAAACCAACTTCCATTCATGAATACAAGTAAACAAATCATGAAACCACGTAAGAAAATGCTTCCAAAAAAATAAAATTGAATCTCTTAAACCCATCAAAAAGAACATTAATGAGCTTAACAAGGTTATACTATATAAATTAAATTTTTATTAGGTTATTTAATTATTAATTAAGGAATCTAAATTTGATTATTCAATTCATTAAGAACAATCAAGAACACCCTCGAGCAGAAGGTAAGGGATTGCTTAACTCAATTTTCATTCTTTGAGTTAAACATCTATTTCATTGGTTAAATTGTTCCAAGAATATGTTTGAATGACCTATGATTTTATTATAATGTATATACAATTATATTTCGTGGATATGTATTTGTCACAAATAAATATTTCATTGATTTGTTCTCAATCTAATGATATGTTCTTAGTAAGGGATCCTCTCTCTCACTTTTGTTCAAGAATCACCCCTATGTTGTGATCTTTAATTTTTAATACCTAATGATGGGGTATGTTTTCTCACCTTCCCCATAAATCCCTTATGATATATAAATAACCTTTTTCCTCTCATTAATCCCTCTCAAGAACACTCGTTACCATACCAAAATGTTTGTAAGGGGTTTCTCATCTCAGTTTCATTTCTGTAAGATTTTCATTGTTCGCCATTTATTTCTTGTATGTGGTATATGTGTCATTCTCTTTGATATATATAATATCATTATTATTTTTATATTAATGATATTAAATGAGTCATTTTATTTTTATTAAGTTCTGGTTATATGATTCGACTGATTACATTGTGGTAAGGGACTTTGTCTCAACTACCTTTTTGTTGTGACTAACTTTGTATTGCGCACCTACTAATACATATGTGGTGTACCTACTTCCCACTTGAGATCAATTTTCATTTGAAATTATATTTATATTAAATATCCATAATAACATATCATGGATATGTTTGTTTTCTAAATCGTATACCATTTTACATAAAGTGTTTATTTGGAATGTTATTTTAATTATGGAAATATTGATGAATCTGTATACTCTACTCTATATGGATATTGAAAAGGCATATTTATATTGTATTGAATCAATGTATAAATAATTATTTGGACATGCAGTGGTGGGTGCGGCCTACTATAGCCCCTCGATGCATCGGTAGGTCTAATGAGACAAATCAGTTTGGTGACAAACCCTACGAGTTTGTTCCAAAAAATCAGACGGGTTTCTACCCATAGAACATAACCATTTTTACGGTATTATGGTTTCATGTTCCAGATAAATGACATCCAATTAATAAGAATTCTCTTTTTCATTATCAGTTATTATTATTATCCATGAGGTTTTCACTATTACAAAATCTTTGGTTGCATTTTCATTCTCAGTTAATTAATGACATTAGTTATTCATTTATTCACTATGACATATTGATTATGTCAGATTGATTGTGATTCACTTATTATTGTACTCATGATTCCGCTATTTGTAACCCATACTAAGCATTTGAGCTCACCTATTTCATTGTTTACTTTCAACAGGTGACAAATATGTGATCGTTTATTGAGTACTTGTGGATACAGTTTTTAGTTTTGTTATGTATTGTATTTTGTAAACTTTCCTATGTAATTTGAGTACCATCTATGTATCTAGTCTCTTCAACACTACTAAACTGATTGTTACTTCAAGATTTTCATTCATTCTAACCATTCCAATATCATAAGTAATGCACCAGCTCCATCCTAGAGAGGTTGGGGTTTTACAACCATCTCCCTGCTACTTTCTGAAAAAGGTTGTCTTCTAGAATCACCGTATGGTCAGTCGGTGTCCCCACTAAGTAGAAAACCTTGACTATAGCCTCCAACCAGTCCTTAGCCGCCTGCGGGTCCATCTCAACTCAGAACCTCAGAGGCCTCTGCCACTGAAACACATGCAATGCACTCAGTCTACGTGCACCCTCTACTGGTGGGGTAGGTGGAATCTGCTACCCAATGGGTGGGGGTGTTGCTGGTACACCACCCGAATGTTCTAACACTATAAGAGGGCCCTGAACTGAGGCCTCATCGCTCGGTGGGCCGTCATCGTGTACTCTCTCAGGAATCCTAGATGGCTGTCTATGTGGTTGCATCCTGCATGAAAAAATGTGTGCCGCACTCAATATGTTATACCTAGTGAGCTGACTCAAAAAGATCACAAGAAATACATTTCAATAACACACGCTATCAATGATTGCATGCACTAAGTCGGAAATCAGAATTCAGGGTCCTGGTGTAAGGATACGCCGTCCACCGCACCAACACTAGATTCTTGAAACTGAAAACAACACTCATAACACATAACACTACTTCCAGATAGCAAAGAATCGAGTCCTAGTTCTTCGGTAGAACTAAATCCTCTGATACCACTTTGTCACGACCCGTCCCTCGGGGCCCTTTCCGTGACTACCACAAGCATGCCTTCCATAGGCCAGGGGATAGCGACTAGCATCGGAAAGGCATATCCCTATAATGGGAAGTAATTACCATATAACCTATACAAACAAACAGTCCATGAACACAACTAGAAGCAACCATGAAGTAAACTTCTATAGTAAAGATGTGATGAAACTAAAAGAGTGAAAAAAGTAAAAGGGGTCGGAGTACATGCCTAACTGAAAAAGGTACAAGTACAACTAAAAAGTACTAACCATCTCCTAGTTCATCCATCAAGGATCCTACATGAAGGGGAGGTATAGATCATTTCCACAGCACTCCACGTCAGCCCTTCCCCTCAGTGTACCGCCTGGTCCTGGTACCCTCAAGCCTCGATCAACATTGTACATCGTCTGCACAAGACACAACAAGGTGTGGGTGAATCCCATGCAGGGATGAGTATAATGATACTCAGTAGGGACACTGATACCCCCTTATGACTCCGAGAGTTCCACAAAAGAAAAACCACAAATCAAGACATCAATTCTACTTAGATATATGCCAGTACATATACTTAAGTTATCCAGATATAAGAATCTCATACATGAGGAAAGAATACCACAAAGGTAACACCACGAAGGTAGAAATACAACACAACTAACACCATGAATATAGAAGTACCACACATGTAACACCACGAAGACAACACCACAAAGGTTGAAGTACCACACATGTATCACCATGAAGACAACACCACAAAGGTAGAAGTACCACACATGTATCACCACGAAGATATAAGTACCACACTGAAAACACCACAAAATTAGTAGTACCACAAAGGTAACACCACAAGGAAGTAAAACATAGGTAACACCATGAAGATAACACCACAAAGGTAGAAGTACCTCACAGGTAACACCATGAAGATAGAAGTACCACACAGGTAACACCACGAAAATAACACCATGAAGGTGGAAAGACTCAGCTCACAATAAGGTATAACTTAAGTAAAGAAGTACAAATGATTATTTTTAAGGCTACATAATCTTATTCTGTTAAGTAGCACTACTTATGACCCACATATGATCGATAAGTAACTTAGCCCCGCTGACTCACACAGGATCATTAGGTACTAACCCCTGCTAACCCACACAGGATTTGACCCACACAGGATTGGGATGCGCTGACCCACATAGGATCGCTGAGGATTGAACCACAAAGGATCTGAACCACATAGGATATGTATGTGCTGATCCACACTAGATCGTTGAGCACTGACTCACATGGGATTGATTTTCTTCCTTCACATTACAGCCTTCCATAGGATTTATCACACCCGGTGCGCTCGAGTTCCATATAATCTTCCTCTTTAGGTATCATTCATACCTTGACCACCATTATGCTCCACACAAAAGTAACCCAAAGTACCATAATGTAGTAATGGTTCTAACGTGACAGATGGTGCGTCAATCGGACCCCCAGTCTGTGAGTTATAAGCATTTTAGTTTGGAGGTTCTGGTTGTATTCGACTTCGATCAAACCCCTCTATACTAAAACTGTCTCCAAAACACAAGTGGAGTATACCCAGAGTACCGTCTTGCTCCAAGGGTCCCAACGCTGCAGACGGTTCGTCAAACGGACACCCGAATTCAAGATATGACCCCATTAGCATTTCTAGGTCCGGTTAGGCTCGGGTCCAGTCTGACACGGCCCGACCTAGTCTACGCAGGGTTGCTGTAGGCTCTACCCAGCCCCCAAGGGGATAGATTGTCCTGCAAGGGGGGTGGAACGGCCCTCAAGGGGGCATGGACTACCAGGCGCACGGCCCGCGATGCAGGTGGCCCGGAACGCGGGGTAGGCTGCCTGCCGGGTGGTGGCTAGCTGGGTGGAGGCCTACCGGGCTGGCAGGCTAGTCGCAGGAGGCATGAACCGCAATGGGGTGGCCCTTGGTCCTCCCAAGATGGAAGGGGGGGGGGGGGGGGTTCCCCACAGAATCCCAAATGATCTGGAGGCCATTCAGCTCCTCTGTAGAGGCGACGCCACCAGGTGGTATGCGGGACCCGCTGGAGCCGGTCCTACCTTTCGTCGAGGTGGGACGGTGGGCTGGTTTTCGTCTCCAATGGTGCGTGATGACGATTTGCTCTGCCACCCATGGTCGGCTAGTGTGTCGACCGCCCTCCTCTGGTCTGCCACAGCTAATGATCCGCGACCCCAGTCCTCTGATGGTGCGGGTGCACCGCTTCTTCCATCCGTTGCGGATGACAAGCTGAGGCCGGTTCCTTTGGTGTCGCTGGTACGCCGCCTCCTCCCTCACGGCTAGTCGGTGCTGGCCGACACCTCGGTCCCTGCCGGCGCCGGTCACCAGTCCCGCTGCACTGGCAGTCTTCCACAGAGAATGATTTGGGGTAGAAAAGGTAGCGGAGGGTCCGAGCCGGGTTCGTTAGGCTCGCGCCCTCCGCATTAGATCATAATCACGAGTGAGGATAAAGTGTTCAATAATCACTAGAATTTAAACAAAAATCAAAACCCTACCACAAGAATGATGGAGAAATGCCTGCAGTTAAGTAATTGGGTTGGTGTTCGTCGTCCCCCAAAACTAGCCTCTAACGACATCACTTGATCGTCGATCTCCGGTTCGGGGTTTCGATGTCAATTTTCACCGCTAACTGGAACCAGCTCCATCCTGAAAGGGTTTCGCATCTTGGCACTTTGTCAGCACTTCGCTTCTAAGGGAAGTTGTGTCGAAACCTCCCTCCAAGCTTCATATTAATAGAAGAGGGGAACGGTATGTAACGATGTTGGGAATTAATGGGGGCTAATTAATTAGGAAGATTCCTAATTTACCCAACATTGTTGTTACTTAGATATAATGTTCAAGCCATTTAATGTCATGACACATCACTGGTCCCACACTCCGCTTGTCCGTTGGAGCATATGACAAAAAATAAAATAATAATGTTATTTTATTTTATTTTTTAAAAAAAAAGTCCTAAAACATAAATTTTTCTCCAAACCTACTACGGTCAAAGTAAATCCTACCTTAAGAGAATCCCCACACTGCGTATTTAACAGTTCCCCCAGAATTTTAATCCGAGCACCGGTTCAAAAGTTATAAAATGTCGCTCACATGTTTACTAAACGTACCTTAAAAAATGCACAAAAATTTGTTCCAAGCAAACCGGGCCTCGGAATCATGCGCTGTCAATTTTTTCAGACTCGTAACAATTCCATATAATTAAAAAAATTACATGTAAAATCTCAATTTTACAATCTCCCCACCATAGGGATTTTTGTCCCGGAAATCCACAATATAGACTAAGGAAAACGATGGGGATACTGAGGACACATTTGAGCCTCCCGCTCTATTGTGATCTCTTGGAGGTTCTTGTACTGTCAGCGAATGCACACCAGAGGTATTGATTTCCCATGAAGGATTTACTCATGTCGATACTCAATCTCTACTGGAACATCTGTAAACGCCGCCCCATCATTGAAGTCCAAATCTCCATGGTTGATGATGTGTGTTGGGTCATCCACGTATATCCTTAGCTGGGATATGTGGAAGAT
The DNA here is from genome assembly GCA_963277665.1 of Viscum album. NCBI lineage: Eukaryota > Viridiplantae > Streptophyta > Magnoliopsida > Santalales > Viscaceae > Viscum > Viscum album. The sequence goes on from OY728121.1 coordinate 1,128,214,980, forward strand.
GTCGTGCACCCTTTCCAACTGCGGTGGAAGTGCCAAGCGGTATGCCACCTCACCTATCCTCCTAATTATCAGAAATGGTCCGATAAACCTCAGTGATAACTTGACACCTAGGAAAAATATCTGCAGTCCCCATCGAGGGGAGACTCGCAAGAATACTTGGTCCCCCTCCTAGAACTCTGGACGTCTACTTCTCCTATTAGCATAAGACTTATGTCTGCTCTGTGCAGTCTTCATCCCTTGTGGATGAACTGCACCTTCTCAATGGTAGCCCGCAGCAACTCTAGACGCATTAGTGTCGACTCCCCTAGGTCTGTCTAGCATAGAGGTGATCTGAAAGGTTGACCGTATAGGGCCTCGAATGGTGCCATATCGATGGTGTAGGGATAGATGTTGTTGTACGAAATCTCCAACAAGGGAATGAGATCCTCCCAATTGTGGAAACAATCTTGGACACATGCATGAAGCATGTCCTCCAGTGAATTAATGGTCTGCTCTATCTGACTATCCGCCCGAGGATGAAAGTCGCTGCTCAAGCATAGGTGATTCCGAAATGAATTATGAAATCCCTTCAACAACCAGGAAGTAATACATGCATCATGGTCAGATAGGATCATTGATGGTACCCCATGGAGCCGCACAATCTCCTATACTTAGAGGCATCCCAATCCCTCTATAGATCCCTACTCTCGAATAGGTAGGAAGTGGGTGGACTTGGTGAGTTGGTAAATGATCACCTAAATGGAATCATGTCACCTGGACATATGTGGATGCCCTGTCACAAATTCCATGGAGATCCCATCCCATTTCCACTCTCGCACCTCTAGTGGATGTTCTAAGCCTGCTGGAACCTGATGCTCAGACTTCACTTGCTGAAAAGTGAGGCATCGAGAAACAAACTCGTCCACTGCTTTCTTCATCCCTGGCCACCAGTTCTGAATCCGGAGGTCTGGGTACATCTTCACCACACCGGGATGTACATGTAGAGGGGTTGTATGGAACTCTCTCAACGCCTACTCTCGTAGAACCATTGGAACCATGGTATGTCCTCTGAAGAGGATTATGTGCTCCACACCTTCAGGAAATCCGTTAGGTGCCTTTCCTGATGATATCTGACCTTGTCAAGCCTCAAAATCAATGCCCCCAAGCTTCACCTCCCTAAATCAGTAAAGGAGTGGGGGAGTGTTTGTAAAAGACTCTAGGTAAGATTCTTTGTCTCTATCCATGAAGGATATCTTCATCGTAGCTAGCTTCTATGTCGCCTCGCTCAGCAATTGTAGACCAGACCTCCTGCCGAGTGCATCTGCTACCATGTTCCCCTTCCCAGGTGTATAGAGTACCTCAAATTCATTGTCCTGGATGAACATTTTCCATCACTGATGTCTCATATTCATGTCCATCTATGAGAAGATATACCTGAGAATCTTCTTATCAGAGTAGATGGTAAAACTTTTTCTTTTCAAGTAATGTCTCCACTTCTTCAGGGCGAAGACCACTACTGCTAACTCCATGTCATGGGTAGAATAGTTCTTCTCCTGTTGCCACAATTTTCGTGATCCATAGGTGATCACTTCTTACTCCTGCATTAGGACACACCCGAGTCTGGTCCCTGATGTGTCGCAGTAGACTACATACCCAACGCCCTCTTCTGGTAGCCTCGAGATGGGGGCACTCGTCAGTCTCTACCTAAGCTCTTGTAAAATCAAATGGATATCTCCGTCCATATGAAAGTTTTTCCTTTCTTCGTCCATGCTGACAAGGGTGCCACAACTCTTGAAAAGTTAGGCATGAATCTCCGGTAGTATCCTGCAAACCCCAAAAAACACTACACCTCGGTCACACTATTGAGTGGCTCCTGAGAAAGTACAACCTATATCTTGCCTGGATCCACTAAAAATCCATCCTATGAGATAATGAATCCCAGAAAGTAAACCTCTCATTTCCAGAACTGGCACTTTGAGAGACTACCATAAATCTGGTTCTCTCAGTGTGTATCCAGAACTATCTACAGATGATATGCATGCTCCTCCTCCGACACCGAGTATATGAAAATTTCGTCGATGAAGACCACCACAAAGCGATCGAGGGATGGCTAGAATATCCTTTTCAAGATTCCCATAAACACTGCTAGGGAATTGGTCATGCCAAATAGAAATACCAAGAACTCCTAGTTGCTATACAGACATCTGAAGGTCGTCTTCTGCACATCCTCTGCACATACTCTTAGCTGATGATAGCCTCATATGAGGTCTATCTTTGAAAACCAACTAGGTCACTGCAGGAGATCGAAAATATCGTCAATCCTTGGAAGTAGATACTTGTTCTTCATAGTCAACTATTTCAGGCACCGATAGTCCACACAGAGTCTCAAACTCCCTTCTACCTTCTTGGGGAACAATATCAAAGCTATCCATGGAGAAACATCGGGACTTATGAACCCCTGCCTATGAAAGACTTCCAACTGTACTTGTAACTAATGAAGCTCTGAAGGAGCCATCTGATATTCTAGAGTAGATATAGGTGATGTCCCGGGGTATAGGTTGATGTAAAATTCTACCTCTTTGTGTGGAGTTAGTCCTAGAACATCATCAAAAAAAATATCGGTATACTGGTCCACCACTACAGGATAGCTTGGACTCTCAACATCAACTGCTCTTAGGGAAAGGCTAGCCAACTGATGTGTGATCAATTGTAACCTCCTATGGGTAAGACCATCCTATGATGAAAAGGATCCCTTCTCACCAGTGAAGGAAAACTTGCTCCCATCTGTGCGAACACACCACACATTGCACCTAATATAGTCATTCTAAACATGGACTGTGGTTAACCATTCTATACCTACAATGATGTCGTAAGGCCTCGATGCCGATGCTAGAAGATCCCAACCGAAGCCCTTGCTTCCTAGACTATTCTCGCCATACTGGAATCAGTTGGTAATCATTGAGTGTTCTCTTGTAGGAGTCTCTAGCTGTAAGGATCAACCCAATAGCTCTGTCAAAATCTCCGAGCTCTAAACGAGGGTCATGGAAATAAAATAGTGACTGTAACTTGTGTCTATAAGTACTATAGCTAAGGTGGAGTAGACATAGATCATACATCTTATAATCTCAGGAGTGTCTTGGTTGTAGGCCTCAGCTACCTGGAGCTGAGCTCGTCCCTGGCCTCCTACTCCCTGAGGTCAGGGTGGACCATGGGGAGGTGGTGGCTGTAGTACCGCGAATCGCTGCCCACTGCATGTTGCATGGACAGATCCTCTACCACATCCTCCTACTGTCTGCGAACCACCCTGATCAATTCTCTACCTCTGCCTCGATAGTCCCACGACTGTCTGTTGGTCATCCATATGGCAGGTCAGGCAGTTGCGAGCCATGTGACCCTGCCCGCCACATGTGTAGCACCATATTCTCCTCTACCTTCCTCATCTATCCTTTGATCCCCAAACCACGGACCCAATATCCTGAGGTCTTGCACCAGAAGGCATGTCCCGTTTGGGGCCCCGCGTCATCCTTATACTATCTACTAAAGATGATTCTTCTACCTAATGTCTGGTGGTGGCTCTTGTTGTGGGTGCCTCCTCGTCAAGGAAGCTCTCAACAAAAAGCACTATCTCTAGTACCCTAGCCTATTTCAGAATACTTAGTGATATAATCGATGCTCTGATCTCCCATCGGAGACCCTGGTCAAAGGTCTAGACCCTAAATAAAGAGTCTTGTACCATGTTGGTGGAGTAGTAGGAGAGATCAGTGAACCTCGCCGAGTACTGGGTGATTAGTCACTGAAAGTGGCTAATATTCTTTGTTAATATATTTATATTAATGTTTTTAAAAGTTAATAAACATCAATTTTAGTTCAATTAAGAAATTGATCTTCATTTCCCATCATTGTGCAATTCATGCATAAAGTGTCAATTTGGGCCCACTCAATAAATTGCTAGGGAAAAATACATTGTTCATCATTTTAATTTTATATTTTTATATATTATTCATTACTTTATTTTTAACATTTTTTATTTTAGGTATTATTGATTAATCACAAGGGAAGATGGATATTTTTGCACCTGAATGCAGAAACTTGATGGAAAAATCATAATGGGCCTAAGGCCCATCAAACCAATGTGGGGCCCACAAACCAAGCCCAATGAACCTCAAATTTATATAGTAAAAATATAATAATATAAGTATCATTTTATTCAACTGTGTATAAAGCTAATTCTGATGTTTTCATGATAATATAGGGATCTGAAGTTGAGATTTAAATGGTGGAACCGACATTAATGAACATAAAGCCGTCCCACTATTTCGACCATAACATCCAAAAGGCTGATCGAAATTTACTGAAATATTTAAATATCATATAGGACAAATGGAAAAATATATTTCTCTTCTACGACCCCTACGGATTCGGCTTCCTTCAATTACGAGTCCATACGTCAAAATGGTGGACGAATCCGGCTGGTTTTGTGGTCAACTTTGTAACGTCAATTTCCTTTTCATTCTTCATCCTTATTTTTACTCTATTAATTTTTGGGGGGTTGACCTATGGCTTTTAATATACCTATATAAGGAGCTGGTGGTGAAGGGAATATAATCTGATATTTTTCTTATCATCTTTTGTTCCTTGTTTCATTGTAAGGTTATGCTGCAAAAGTTCCTTTGTAATGTTTTCAATTTCCATGTATTTTTTTTATTAATGAATATATTTCTCTTCTATATTTTTCATTCATTTATTAAAACTAAATTTTCACAAATCACAATGATATCTCTGCGTTGTGGTGAGTTAGTTCACACATAGGTGTGAATTTCATTCACACACACGGAGGAGTGCTTGTTATTTTCGCGGTTTTAATTTCTTCAATCCAATTCTTGTAATCCATCTTCCACCCACCATTGAGAGTATACCATCAATGGAGGGATAACCCTTTAATGGGTTGATCTTAGGAGGATGAAAAGGCTGGATTGAATGTTATTTTATGAATTAATTGTTGTTAATTGGATAGTTAATTTAGGACATTCATTCTTCAGTTATTTATAATCTTCATATTTACTATGTTTGAGCAAAATAAATTCAATTACTAAATGACCATATACCTTAGAGAGATCATGAATTTGGTTCTCTAAGTGTATAGGGGATTAGTAATTATGTTTAGTAAGCACCAAACCAAAAAATGATGATGGTAGTGTTGTTTTTGAAGAATGGATTCATCAAGAATTAATAAAACCAAAATTGTCTAAAGAAGTAAAATTCATTCAATACACCCTAAGCATAATCCTAAGATCAACACATTTTCATTGAATTGAATTCACTTAGGTTTTTTAGTGTTCTTTAAAACCATCCAAAATCAAAACCAAAGTTGTCTACTTCATAGCCCATCCTTCACCAAATCATAGTATCTCAAGGTTACTTCTTCGGTCCCTATGGACTCGACTCCTACATGTACTACATCGACCGATTTTTACCAGTAGGGTAAATTTGGGCGCAACCAAATTTTGGAGCCATTTTTGGGGACCCAAGTATGTACCTTAGACACTCATATTCTATTCTCACCCCAAATTCTATATTCTCACCTTAATTTCTCTTCTCTTTTCCCCTTTCTGTTTTCGTGTGTCCAAAAAAAATCCAAATCCAAATTTTATTCAACTCCAATGGTGTATCATCAACAATTTCATTTCATAAAATCGGGCTGGAATTAATTATAAAATCAACAATGGGAATCCCCTCATATAGAAAATTAATTTGATCAACACTTGAATGATTACCCCACACCTGATAACATTAACGATCTTTGTGATGATGAATGTTTAGAAGATCAATTTTCATAACTATCAAGAATGATTGAAAAGATAAATATTGAGGAATTCCATGATGTCCAAACATCTATCAATCGTAATCCTATAAAAATTCTTCAAAAATTGTAGGAAAAATTGGAAAAAATGAATTCAGAGGTATCATGTTTTAGACTAGAACTACAAAGCAATAAAACTTGTGTGGACCCCATTCCTACTCAAACTATCCCTTCCTCAATATGGATTGAAGAATCATGTAACACACAAACCCCTCATGCCTTTATTGAAGAACCAACCATAGGATTTGGGATAATTAGAGAGGATCGAGGAGTTTTTGAAGGGTCTTTAAATCAAGAGGAAATTGATTTTTTGGATTAAAAAGTGGAAAATTTGACATCATGGATTGAGTTTCCTGAATATAACTCCATTAATAAATTTTTAGAAGCACCAATAATTTAACCATTAAGAGAGTTAAAAAAATATTGAGTCCATACCCATTCTTGATATTCAACTGGACAATTTTTAGGATGAATCTTATTTTCAAAATGAACCAATTGTTTCTAAATATTTTGAAGAAGAAACTGATTTTGATTTAATTTGTCAATCTCCTTTTGGAAATTTCAATGATCCCGAGCTCAAAATTATTTTACTTTCTTCCCAACTCAAGAATCCGACCATAGGAGATAAGAAATACATTGTTGTTGTTGTTCATTATTCTCAGGAAACCAATAGTGTAGGAATGATCCTTGGTGTCCTAGGAAAGACTATAGAAGAAACTCGATCAACCATTTCATATATTCCTTGGAATTTACCAATCATTATAGAAAATGGGATTTTACATGATACAAATTTCAAAAAAATAATCAATCTCAATCTTATTGAAGTCGAAAAAGATGGGTTAATTAAAATGTCGAAAGTTGGAATTGGATAAGTTGGGGGGTGAAAGTCGAGGTAACGGCGTTAAAAAAAGCGATGCATGGGAGGAAACCCATGGTTTTCATGTTTCCAATAATTTTGAATCGTTTTCTTTTTCATATAATAAATTTCCATGGACTGTTGAGCTGTTATTCCTTTATGAGTAAGGATGGGTATGAATGGGGATCACTGTATTCATTGGTGTCACGCGGTGTGATCCCTATGTAATACCTTACCCAGAAAATATAAGGAAGACAATGTATCATCAGTTTGAATTTTAAAATTAAAAAAAACAAGGAAAACAATAAAAATGTTGATAATGGTTTTAAATAAATTTTTGTGTTGATTTTTTTTCTGGTTTTTTCTTCTTTGTATGGTTTAGGAACTATTTTGGGTGATACATGTTAAATCAAGCAGGTGCCTACATCCACCAAGAGATCAAAGGAGTAATCTGGAGCATCATGAACTTCAACTTCAAAAACCAGGTGAATTTTTTCCATGTTTATCATTTTCAATTTCGTCTTTGAACTCCTCTCTTACCCCCCTTATAAATTTTCTTTTCTTTAAACACTGGGGACATTGTTATTCTATGTTGGGGGGAGATGAAAATAAAATATTATTTTTTTAATAAGATCATGCACATAAAGAAAAATTCCATTAACCTTGAACATGATAACACACATTGCAAACTCTGTAATTTGATATCAAATAATTTTACACGCCTTGATTTTGATTTTAATGCAAGTTTATGTTCATGAGCATAGTTTTTGGAAAGTGCGGTTTTCTGATGTGATTTATCAAAGTTTACATTTAAATCCTCTTAATAAAAATTCCACAATGCATGTCTACTGGATCATGGGTTTAAATTTGAGTTCTTGGGTCCCTTTCATTATAGAATAGGGTTCTGGGGTCACTTTTAGTTTAATTTGGGTATCCAAAAATAATATTGAAAAAAATAACGACCACATAGTGCAATGTTTTGTCCAAATGTGTGGCGTCCGGCACTTGGGGATCTTGACTCCATAGTTATCATGCCTAGATTTAGGCTTTATATCACTATTGTAGAGCATGGGATTGACAATATGTGTGGCGTCTGGAACTTGGGGATCGTGACTCCATAGTTGTCTTTCCTAGAGTTAGTATTTTCATATCTATTGTGGTTGAAAAAAAAATTAAAAAAAAATTGGATACTAATATTAAGGTTTAATGTGACTCCCACCTAGAGCTTCCATTTTTTCCCCTTGAACAATAAAATGGGCCCCATATCATTTGTGATGCACAACATTTTATCATGCTTAATTAAAATTGGATGAAATGTGGAGATGAATTTGAACAAAGGAATGGGCTTGGGATTGGGATATACTTATGGACCTAGCATGTTTTAAATTATTTTGATGGGTTTCATAATTTTTTCGTGGTATGAGTTATTTGGGTGAGGAATGTGTATTAAAATGTTTTCGGAAAAGGGGATTTGAATTTCATATTTGTAATATATTTTTCTCAGGACTAGAAAAAATCAAATTGGGGGGTGTGATTAGTCACTGAAAGTGGATAATATTCATTTTTAAGATCATAATATTAATGTGTTTAAAAGTTCATAAACATCCATTTTAGTCCAATTCAGAAATTGATCTTCATTTCCCATTATTGTGCAATTCATGCTTAAAGTGTCAATTTGGGTCCACTCAATAAATTGATTGGAAAAAATACATTGTTCATCATTTTAATTTGATATGTTGTTATATGATTCATCACTTTATTTTTAACATTTTTTCTTTTAGGTCTGATGGATGAATCACAAGGGAAGATGGAGATTTTTGCGCCTGAATGCAGAAACTTGATGGAAAAAGCATAATGGGCCTAAGGCCCATCAAAAAAATTTGGGGCCCACAAAACAACCCCAATGAAATTAAAATATATACAGTATAAAGATAAAAATATGAGGATCATTTTATTCAACTGTGGGCAGAGCTAATTCTGACGTTTTCATGATGATAAAGGAATCTGAAATTGAGATTTAAATGGTGGACCCGACATTAATGCACATAAATTCGTCCCACCATTTCGACCATAACATCCAAACGGATGATACAAATTTCCTGAAAGTTTTAAATCTCATATAGGACATACGGACGAAGATATTTCTCTACTAAAACCCCTACGGATTAGGCCTTCTTCAATTACGAATTCATACGTCAAAACGGTGGATGAATCTGGCTGGTTTTGTGGTCAACTTTGTAACGTCAATTTCCTTTTGATTCTTCACCCTTCTTTTAACTCTCTTAATTGATGGGGTGTGAATTGATTGTTGGGGGGGGGGTTTACCTAAGCCTTATAATATACCAATATAAGGAGCTAGTGGTGAAGGTAATAGAATCTAATATTTTTCTTATCATCTTTTGTTGCTTGTTTCATTGTAAGGTTATGCTACAAAAGTTCCTTTGTAATGTTTTCAATTTCCATGTATGTTTTTTTTTGTTCTTAATCAAAATAATTCTATTATATATTTTCCATTAATTTATTAAAACTAAATTTTCACAAAGCATAGTGATATCTCTGCTTTGTGGTGAATTAGTTCACACATAGGTGTGAATTTCATTCACACACACTGAGGAGTACTCGTTATTTCCGCAGTTTAAATTTCTTCAATCCAATTCATATAAGCCATCTTCCGCCCAACATTGAGAGTATACCATCAATGGAGGTATAACCCCTTAATGGGTTGATATTAGGAGGATTGAAAGGCTGGATTGAATGTTATTTTATGAACGAATTGTTGTTAATTGGATAATTAATTTAAGACATTCATTCTTCAGTTATTTCTACTGTTCATCTTTACTATGTTTGAGAAAACTAAATTCAATTAATAAATGACCATATACCTTGTAGATATCATTAATTTGGTTCTCTATGTGTATAGGTGATTAATAATTGTGTTTATTAAGCACCAAACAAGAAAATGATGAAGGTAGTGTTATTTTTGAATAATGGATTCATCAAGAATTAATAAAACCAAAATTGTCTAAAGAAGTAAAATTCATTCAATCCACCCTAAGTATAATCCTAAGATCAACCCATTTTCATTGGATTGAATTCATTTAGGATTCTTAGTGTTCTTTAAAACCATCCAAAATCAAAAACAAAGTTGGCTACTTCATAGCCCATCCTTCACCAAATCATAGCATCTCAAGGTTACTTCTTCGGTCCCTGTGGACTCGACCCCTACATGTACTACATCAACCACTGTTTACCAGTATGGTAAATTTGGGCGCAACCACTGGTCCACAGTCATGTTTCCCTACTGTATGTGCAACTTATCATGTATACTCACTGGGCATAAAGTCGTTGGGTCAAACTCTGCCCTGATCATGCTCTCGATGTTCGCCCAGACAAGGGTCACCTCATTGTGTATCTAAAGCATCAAGATCCATCATCTCACAATTGCTTCCTGAAAAAGGATGGCTGATAGGATAACCATAAGGTCAGCTGGTTTCCCCACAAAGAGAAAAACTCTGAGTAGAGCCTCTTGCCCGTTCTCAGTTGTCTACAGGTCCGTCTCGCCTCAAAACATTAGAGTCCTCTTCCACTAAAACTTGTGCAACACACTCAGTCGGCATGCACCCTCTGATGGTCGGGCTAGTGGAATCTGTTTCCCAATGGGTGGTGGTGCTACTGGTACACCACCCAAAGTTGCTAACAGTGTATGAGGGCCCTACACCAAGGTGTCATCACTCGGTGGGCCATCATCGCGTACTCTCTTGGGAATCCGGGCTGGATGTCTATGTGGAGGCATCCTAAAAGAACACAAGTTCTCCATAGTCAATAATTTATACTTGGTGAGCTGACTCTAAGATATCACAAGAAAGACTTTTCAAAAACACCTGCAATCAGTTTTTCCGTTAAATAAGTCAAAAATCTGAATTCAGGGTCCTGGTGTATGGATAAATCGGCCTTTGTAAAATCAATGGACTACCCAAACTGAAAACCACACTCATAACACTTGACACTATTACCACATAGAAAATATTAGAGTCTTAGTTCTTTGGTAGAACCGACTCCTCTCATACCACTTTGTCACGACCCGTCCCTCGGGGCCCATGCCATGACTACCGCAAGCCCACCTTTCATAGGCAGGGGTTAACGACTAGCACCAGAAAGGTGTATCCCTAAAATCGCAAGGCATTGCCTTATAACCTGTACAAACACATTGTCCAAGAACACAACTAGATGAAACCATAGAGTAAACAACTGTAGTAAAAGTGTGTTGAAATTAAACGAGTGCTGAAAGTAAAAGTGGCTAGAATACAAGACCAACTGAGAAAGGTAAAAGTACAACGGAAAAGTAAAAAACAACTCATAGATCTTCCACCAAGGATCCTACCTGAAGGGTATGTATAGATTTCCTCCACAACACTCCACATCAGCCTGTCTCCTCTATGTACCACCTGGTCCTGGAACCCCCAAGCCTCGATCAACATTGTACAGCATCTGCACGAGGCACAACAAGGTGTGGGCAAAGCCCGTGCATGGGTGGGTATAACGATACTCATTAGGGACCCCAAGACCCCCGTAGGTCTCCTAGAGTTCCACAAAAGAAAAATCACAATGAAAGAAATAAATTATACTTAAGTATATGCCCATACATATACTTAAGTTATCAGGATATACACATCTCATACATGAGGAAAGAATACCAAAAAGGTAACACCACGGATATAGAAATACCACACAGGTAACACCACGAAGATTGAAGTACCACACAAGTTACACCATGAAGATAACACCACAATGGTAGAATTACCACAAAGGTATCACCGTGAAGACAACACCACAATGGTAGAAGTACCACATAGGTATCACTGTGAAGATCGAAGTACCACACAGGTACCACCACCAAGATAACACCACAAAGGTGGAAAAACACAACTCACAATCAGGTATAACTTAAGTACAGACGTGCATATGATTATTAATAAGGCTAGATCACCCTATTCTATTACGTAGCACTACTTCTTACCACACATGATCGCTTGGTAACTAACCCCGGCTGACTCACACATGATCGACAGGTATATAACCCCCGTTGACCCACACGGGATCGGTGTGCGCTGACCCACACAAGATCACTGAGCACTGACCCACACAAGATATGACCCACATAACATCAATATTCCCTGACCCACATAGGATCATTGAGCGCTGACCCACACGGGATCGATGTTCTTCCTTCACATTACAGCCTGACATAGGATTCCTCGCACCCGGTGTGCTTGAGTTACATAGAATCTACCTCTCAAGATATCGGTCATACCATGACTGCCACTAATCTCCAAAAGGTAGAAACCCAAAGAACCATCATGTCGTAATGGTTTTAATGAGACATATTACATTTCAATCAGACACCCTGTTTGTGAGTTATAATCATTTTAGTTCTGAGGGCTCAGTTGGATTTGGGTTTGATCCAACCCGGCCATACTCTAACAATTAACAAAAATCAAGTGGAGTATACCAAAATGACCATCTCACTCCAAGGGTCCCAGTTCCATAGATGGTTCATCAAAGAGAAGCTCAGATTTCAAGATATGTCCCCTTTAGTGTTTATGGGTCCGGTTGGCCCCTAGTCCAGTCCGACCTGGTCGCACCATCCTGGCCCACCAGTGGGTGGCCTGACCTGCAAGGGGAAGCTGAGCCTACGATGGGGGCACGTACCTCCAGGCATGTGGTCCGTGATTCAGGCTTCCTGGCACGCGAGGTTGGCAGCCTTCTCGGCTGGCGGCCCGGCCGCGAGAGGCTCGGCCCGGATGGGGGGAAGCCCGCCGTCCGCCCGAGCTGGCAAGGGGGGATCGTTTCCACCCAGTACACTGAACGTCTCGATGGCCTTTTGACTCCTCTATAGAGGTAGTGAAATGTGGTGATGCCAGGTGGTATACGGGACCCATTGGAGCGGTTCCTACCTTCTGTTGTGGTCGGACGGTGTGCTGGACGCCTCCCTCCGGTTCTCCATGACTAACAAGGCTTGTCCCGAGTCCTCCGGTGGCACTGGTGCACCTCCTCCTCCGTCTTCCACGGTTGATGAGCCATGGTCAGTTCTTCCGGCGGCGTGGGTGAGTTGCCTCCTCCCTCGCGGACAGCCGGTGTTGGCCGCCACCTTTGTCCCTGCCAGCACCGGTCGCCGGTACCGCCGTGCCAGGGGTCTTCCACTAAGAAAGAGTGGGGTAGCAAAGGTAGAAGAGGGTTCGGGCTGGGTTTTTTAGGCCCACTCCTTCCACGTTATCTTTTAATCATGGGGGTGGATAAAGGGTTCAATAATAACTTGAATTTAAACAAACATCAAAACCCTACATCAAGAACAATGGAGAAACACCCTCGATTGAGGAAGTGGGTCAGTGTTCGCCATCCCCTACAACTGGCCTCCAACGACTTTGCTCGACCGTCAATCTCCGGTTCGGGGTTTCATTGTTGCTCATCAACACTCGCTAGAACCGGCTCCTTCCTCCAAGGATTTGGTGTCTCAGCACTTTTTCATCAATTTTCTGCTTAGGGAAGCTGTGCCGACACCTCCCCCCACGCTCCATATTAAAAGTAGAGGGGGAGGGCATGTAAAGATGGTACAAATTAACGGGGGATCATTAATTAGGAAGCTTCCAAATTTCCACAAAATTTCTTTTACTCAGATTGAAGGGTCAAGCCATTTAATGGCTTCAAACAACACTGATACCACACTTCACTTTCTGTTGGAGGATAAGAAAAAAAAATAAAAAAAAAGATATTTTATTTTATTTATTTTAAAAAGTCCCAAAACAAAACATCTTCTCCTGACCTACTTTGGTCAAAGTAATTCCTCCGTTAGGCGAATCCCCGTAGTGTGGATTCGACGGTGCACTCAGATTTTTAATCTAAGCATCGGTTCAAAAGTTAGAAAAATCCACTCACATGTTTACTTTACATACCTTAAAAAATTTAGAAAATTCATTTAGGGAAGATCGGGCCTCAAAATCACTTGCCATCAATTTTCGCAGACCTTTAATAATTTCATATAATTAAAAAAAATTACATGGAAAATCAAAGTCTTTAATTTCTCCCCACCTTAAGGCTTTTCATTCCTGAAAGCTACAACATAGACTAAGGAAAAAATTGGGGTACTGATAATGAATCTGAGCCTCCCGCTTCGGTATTTTCTCTTGGAGGTTCCCGTGCTGCTAGGAAATGCACACCACAGGTATCGATCACCCATGACAAACTCGCTCCTGTGATCCTCAATCTCTGCTGGAACATCCGTAAACGTCTCCCCATCATCGAAGTCCAGTTCACCATGGTCGATGATGTAAGATAGGTCATGAATGTATCTCCTTAGCTGAGATACATGGAAGTTGTCGTGCATGCTTTCCAACTATGGTGGATGTTCCAAGCAGTTTGCCATGTCACTTATCCTCCAAACAATCAGAAATGGTCCGATAAACCTCGATGATAACTTTCCAACTCGGCCAAATCTTTGTAGTTCATATTGTGGAGACACTCGTAAGAATACGTGGTCCCCCTACTAGAACTCCAGAGGTCTACATATCTTGTCAGCATAAGAATTCTGTCTTCTCTGTTCAGTCTTCATCCACTACTGGATGATCGGAACCTTCTCAGTGGTAACCCGTAGCATCTCTGGAACCAGAAGTGCTGACTCCCATGGGTCTGTCCAGCATTGAGGTGATCTTCAAGGTCAAATTTATAGTGCCTTAAATGGTTCCATACTGATGGTGGAGTGATAGCTGTTGTTTTATACAAACTACGCCAAGGGTAAGTGATCCTCCCAACTGCATCCAAAATATAGGACGCATGCACAAATCATGTCCTCCAACGTCTAAATGGTCTTCTCCATCTGACCATCTATCTGAGGATGAAAGGTTCTTCTCAAGCGCAACTGAGTCCCAAACGCCTCCTCCAATCCCTTCCAAAACCGGGAAGTAAAACATGAATCATGGTCAGAGACGATCGTTGATGGAATCCCATGGATTATAACAATATCCTGTACATATAGGCATCCCACTCCCTCTACAAATACCTTCTATCGAATAGGTAGTAAGTGGGAAGAATGGTTGAGTCGGTCAATGATCACCCAAATGGAATCATGTCCCCAAGATGTACGTGGAAGACATGTCACAATGTCCATGGAGATACCATCCCATTTTTACTCCAGAACCTCCTGTGGTAGTGCTAAGCCTACTAGAACCTGATTCTTGGCCTTCTCTTGTTGACAAGTGAGGTGTGGAGAAACAAACTCTGCCACTTCTTGCTTCATCCATGGCCACCAGTGATGACACCTGAGGTCTTGGTACATCGTCCCCACATCAGGATGTACCTCTATAGGGGACATATAAAACTACCTCAACACCTCCTCCCATAGCACCACTGATACCATGGTACATCCTCTAAAAAGGATGATGTGCTCCCCACCTTCATAAAATCTGTTAGGTTCCTATCATGATGATATCTAAGAAAGTCGACCCTCGCTGTCAATGTCTTCAAGTTTCATCTCCCTGACTCGCTGAAAGAGTGGGGGAGTGACTATCAAAGACTGTAGGTAAGTTGATCAGTCTCTATCCACGAAAGATATCTGCATCACTGCTAGATGCTCTGTTGCCTCACGCAGCAACTATAGACTTGACCTCCTTCTGAGTGCATCTGCTACCAAGTTCCCCTTCCCAAGAGTATAGAGAATCTCAAATTCATAGTCCTAGAGAAACTCTTTCCATCACCACTATCTCAGGTTCAGGTCCTTCTGGGAGAAGATATACCTGAGACTCTTGTGATCAGATTATATAGTAAAACGTTCACCCATAAATGTCACCACATATTCAGGGAGAAGACCACTTCTACTAAATCCAGGACATGTGTAGTGTAGTTATGCTTTTGTAGCCTCATATTTCATGAGCCATAAGAGATCACTGATCACTCTTGCATCAGGACACATCCAAGTCTAGTCCCTGATGTGTCGCAATAGACTACATAACCAAAACCCTTTTCTGATAGCCTCAAGATGGGGGCACTCGTGAGTCTCCACATCGTCTCCTGAAAACTCTATTGGCATCTCTCCATCCACAAGAAGGGATATCCCTTCTTCGTCAATGCTAAAAAGGGTGCCACAACTCTCAAAAAGTCAGTCACGAATCTCTAGTAGTATCCAGCCTACCCCAGGAAATTCCACAACTCGGTCACACTCCAGGGTGGCTCCCAAGCAAGTACAACCTCTATCTTCTCTGGATCCACTGAAACTCTAGCCTCCAAGATAAAGTGCCCTAGAAAGTGAACCTCTAGTATCCAGAACTGTCACTTCAAGAGCATACCATAAATATGGTTCTCTCGGAGTGTATCTAGAATTATCTATAGATGATAGGAATTCTCCTCCTATGATGCCGATTATATCATGATTTTGTCGATGAAGACCACCACAAGGTGATCTAGGTATGGCTAGAAGATCCTATTCATGAGTCCCATGAAGACTACTGGGGAATTGGTCATGCTGAATGGCATAACCAAGAACCCATAGTGGTCATACCAACAACTGAAGGCCGTCTTCTGCACATCCTAATCACGTACTCTAAGCTGATGATATCCTGATCTGAGGTCTATCTTCAAATACCAATGAGATCTATTCAACTGATCGAAGGAATCATCAATATGAGGAAGTGTATACTTGTTCATAACGGTCACCTGGTTCAAGAGCCAATAGTCCACACAGAGTCTCAAAGTCCCATCTGCCTTCTTGGACAACTAAATCGAGGCTACCCATGGAGAAACACAGGGCCTTATGAGCCCCTTCCTCTTAAAAGCATCCACTTGTACCCATAACTCATGAAGATACTGAAGAGCAATCGGATATAATGGTGTCGATATCGGTGTTGTCTTGGGGTACAAGTTGATGTAAAATTATACCTATCTGCGTGGAGGTAGTCCTGAATCATCATCAGGAAAGAAAACAACATACTGGTTCACCACTACCAGATAACTAAGAATCTCAACATCAACTACTCCAAGGGTAACGCTAGACAACAGATGTGTGATCAGCTGCACCCTCCTATGGGTAAGACCATCCTGTGCTTCAAAGGTTCCCTCATCATCGGTGAAGGAAATCGTGGTCCCATCCGTGTGGGCACACCGCACTTTGTGCCTAATACAGTCAATCTGAGAATTGACTGTGGATAACCTGTCCATTCCCAATATGAAATCGTAAGGTTTCAATGATGCTAATATAAGATCATATGGGAGTCAGTACATTTGGGTTCATAGTTGGTATGAGCGACCACTAAGAAGGTGTTGATCATCCAGGAGTGGATGAAGACTACACAGAGTAGACATAAGTCTTCTGCGGATAGGAGACGTAGACCTCTGGAGTTCCTGGAGAGGGACCACGTATTCTTGTGAGTCTCTCCTTGATGGCACCGTTTATCAGAACTGACAGGGACCAAGGTTGCGGCCGGCACTGGCTGACTGCGAGGGAGGAGGAAGAACACCCGCGCCGCTGGAGGAACTGGTCATGACTCGTCAGCCGTGATCGATGGAGGAAGGGGTGCACCTGCAACTTAGGAGGACTCGGGATGCGGCTCGTCATCCGCGGCGGACCGAAGGAAGGTGGTCGGAACACCGGGTGACAAGAGTGGTGGAGCAGCGCGCTGTCGCGCATGGTTGGAGATGGCGGCCAGCCGTGACGGAAGGAAATATCTTCTCCAGTGGGTCCCGCATACCACCCCACGGAACCACGTGGCGTTGCTGATGCGGAGGAGTTGAACAGCCTTTGATCCATTTGGGGTACATGAGGGGGGGGGGACGATCCCCCTTTCTAGCTCAGTGGATTGTGGGCTGCCCCCCTTGCGGGCCGCACATCTCATGGCCAGGCCGCCGCCTAGCGGGCCTCCGCCCAGCGAACCTCCTACCCCACGGGCCAGGCTGCTAGCCTAGCAGACTGCGCACCTAGGAGGCCTCCCCCTTGCAGGACGAGCCAAGCCCACTGTGGCCCAGCCCAGACCGAGTCAGGCCTGGTCGGTTGGACCGGGTCGGACCGGACCCAGAAAAACTAAAGGGGCCATATCTTGAAATCTGGGTATCCGTTTGATGAACCATCTGTGGTGCTGGGACCATTGGAGTGAGAATATACTTTTGGTTTAATCCACTTGTGTTTTGGTGATAGTTGGTGTATGGCTATGTTGGATCGAACCAGAATCCAATCAGGACCTCGGAACTAAAATGCATATAACTCACAGACTCGGTGTCCAATTGATGCGCCGTCTGTCACATTGGAACCCTTACAACAGAAGAGTACATTGGGTTACTCCTCTGCCAATCTTAGTGGTATTATAGGTATGACCTATATCTTGAGAGGCAGATTCTATGGAACTCAAGTGCACAGGATGAGAGGAATCATGTGGCATGCTGTAATGTGACGGAAGAACATCGATTCAGTGTGGGTCAGCGCTCAATGATCCTATGTGGGTCAGCGCATACCGATCCTGTGTGGGTCAGATCCCGTGTGGGTCAGCGCTCAGCAATACTGTGTGGGTTAGTGCATACTTCCCCTGGGTGGGTCAGATACTGTGTGGGTTAGTGGGGGTTAGTTACCTATCGATCCTATGTGGGTCAGTGGGGGTTAGTTACCTATCGATCCTATGTGGGTTGGAAGCAGTGCTACATGACAAAATAAAATGATCTTTACTTAAAAATAATAATCTATACTTTCGTACTTATTTTATAATTTATTGGGAGCTAAGTCTTTCCACCTTCGTTGTGTCATCATTGTGGTCTTACCTATGTGGTACTTCTATCTTCATGGTTTTACCTATGGGGTACTTCTATCTTCACGGTGTTACCTGTGCAGTACTACTATCTTCGTGGTGTTACCTATGTGGTACTTATATCTTTGTGGTGATACCTATGTGGTATTATACCTTTGTGGTGTTGTCTTCATGGTGATACATGTGTGGTAATTCTACCTTTGTGGTGTTGCCTTCGTGGTGTTACATGTGTGATACTTCTATCCTCGTGGAGTTACCTGTGTGGTATTTCTACCTTCATGGTGTTACCTTTGTGGTATTTTTTCCACTTTTATGAGATGAGTATATCTTGATAACTTAAGTGTATGTATGGGAATACACATAAGTAGAATTGATGACTTAATTTGTGGTTTTTCCTATTTCGTACTCTAGGAGACCTATGGGGGTCTCGAGGTCCCTACTGAGTATCGTTATACTCACCCCAGGACGGGATTTGCCCAAAACTTGTTGTGTCTTGTGACGAAGACATACAATGTTTATCAAGGCTTGAGGGTGCCAGGACCAGGCGGTACACTGAGGATACATGCTAACATAGAGTGTTGTGGATATGATCTATGCATACCCTACAGGTAGGATCCTTAGAAGACAATCTTGGAGCTGTTTTGTACTTTTCAGTTGTAATTTTATGTTTTTCAGTTGGGCTTGTATTCGGAACCCTTTTACATTCAGTACCCTGTTACATTCAGCAAACTTTTACTACAATAGTTTACTCTGTGGTTGCTTCTACTTGTGTTCTTGGATTGTGTGTTTGTACAGGTTATAAGGCAATGCCTTCCTATTTTAGGGATACACTTTTATGATGCTAGTCACTAGCCCCTGGAAAATGTAAGGTGGGCTTGGGGTTTTCACGACACGGGGTCGAACCCTTGTGGGCCGAAATGGACCTCGGCCTAGCGGGCCGAGCCCGCCATGGCCCAGCCTAGACCGGGTCGGGCCGGGTCGGTCTGACCAGGTCGGACATGACCTGGGCCCAACCAGGCCCAGAAACAGTAAAGGGGATAGAACTTGAAATTTGGGAGTCTGTTTCATGAACCATATATAGATTTGGGACTCTTAGAGCGAGGAGGTCATTTTGGTATACTCCACTTGAGTTTTTGACACAGTTGGGATTTAGTCTGGTTGGATCGAACCTGAATCCAACATGGCCATTAGATCTAAAATGCTTATAACTCACAGACCGGGTGTCCGATTGATGCACCGTCTATCACGTTGGAACCCTTACAACATGAAGGTACTTTGGGTTACTCTTTTGTTGTGGTTAGTGGTGGTCTAGGTTCAACCAATATCTCATGTGGAAGATTGTAATGAACTCGAGTGCACTGGGTGCAAGGAATCCAGTGGTAGGCTGTAACGTGATGGAAGAACATCGATAATGTGTGGTTCAATGCTCAACGATCGTAGGTGGGTCATTGTATACTGATAATATGTGGGTCAGATCTTGTGTGGGCCAACGTTCAGTGATCCTGTGTGTGTCTGCGCATACCGATCCTGTGTGGGTCCGATCTTGTGTGGGTCAGTAGGGGTTAGTTACCTATCAATCCTGTGTGGGTCAGTGGGGGTTAGTTACCTATCAATCATGTGTGAGTCATAAGTAATGATACTTAAAAGAATAAAATGATCTATCCTGATGAATAATCATCTGTACTTATGTACTTATGTTATACCTGATTGTGGGCTGAGTCTTTCAACCTTCGGGGTGTTATCTTCGTGGTGTTACCTGTGTGGTACTTCTATCTTCTTGGTGTTACTTGTGTGGTACTTTTATCTTCGTGGTTTTTCCTTTTTGGTACTAATATATTTCTTGGTGTTACCTGTGTGGTACTTTTATCTTCATGGTGATACCTGTGTGATACTTCTACCTTTGTGGTGTTGTCTTCATGGTGATACATATGTGGTACTTCTACCTTTTTTGACTTGTCTTTGTGGTGTTGCCTGTGTTGTTCTTCTATCTTTATTGTGTTACCTGTGTGGTATTTCTGCCTTCGTGGTGTTACCTTTGTGGTATTCTTTCCTCATTTATGAGATGACTATATCTTGATAACATAAGTATATGTACAAGAATATGCATAAGTAGAACTGATGTCTTACTTTGTGGTTTTTCCTCTGTGGAACTCTAGGAGACCTATGGGGGTCTTGGGGTCACTACTGAGTATCAT
Organism: Viscum album; assembly: GCA_963277665.1. Taxonomy (NCBI): domain Eukaryota; kingdom Viridiplantae; phylum Streptophyta; class Magnoliopsida; order Santalales; family Viscaceae; genus Viscum; species Viscum album. The sequence continues at coordinate 1,128,235,647 of OY728121.1, forward strand.
TATACTTACCCCTACATAGGATTCGCCTGCACCTTTTTGTGTCTTGTACAGATGAAGTATGAAGTTGATCGAGGCTTGAGGGTGCAAGGACTAGGTGGTACATGGAGGAGATGGGCTGATGAGGAGTGTTGTGGAGATGATCTATACCTACCCTTCAGGTAGTATACTTGGTGGACGATGCCGGAGCTATTTTGTCCTTTTCGGTTGTACTTGAACCTTTTTTAGTTGGGATTGTATTCCTACCCCTTTTACTTTCAGCACTCATTTACATTCCACACACTTTTACTACAGCAGTTTACTTCGTGGTTGCTTCTAGTTGTGTTCTTGGACTGTGTGTTTTTAAAAAATATAAGGCAATGCCTTCCGGTTTTAGGGATACTACTTTTTGGTGCTAGTCGCCTACCCCTGGCCTATGAAAGGTAGCCTTGGGGTAGTCACAGCATGGGGCCTGAGGTACGTGTCGTGAAAAATACTTTTTCATGGCCTTTCCCTCGGGGCCCGTTCCGTGACTACCGTAAGACCGCCTTCGACGGGGGCTAGAAACTAGCACCAGAAAGGCATATTCCTATAACTGGAAGGAATTTACTTTAAACCTGTACAAACACACAGAATAGAACACAAAAATATTCAACCACCAAGTAAACTAATTTATTAAAAAGGCGCGAGGAATGTAAAGGGTCTGGAATACAAGCCCCACTAAAAAGTACAAGTACAACTGAAAATAGAAAAATTTCTCCCGGATCGTCCATCGAGGATCCTACCCGAAGGGTAGGTACAGCTCACGATCAGTAGTCCTAGCATCACTTCATGCCAAATGGTCCATGTCTGAGCATCGTGCAGTCCTTAAATTTTTCCCATGTTATCTCATGCACTTTAAAAAACCATGGAATTTTATTAGCATGTCGCATATTTTTTTTAATAATATTGTTGTATACCATGTTCAGTCTATTATTATATGTAATTAATTCTTCAATACATGAGACTTATAGATCTTTTGTGTTGTATTATGTGTTATTTTACTTAATAAATCATGAATTAATGTTAAATCGATGGTATGGTTGTTTTAGTTATTTTCCTTCATAAGGACACATACAATACCTAAACCTAAATAATCACCGCAAAAAGTTAGACCTATCCAATATATGGTAAAGTTAGAATTTATGTTGTGGTAAAATGTTTCTTATCTCATCAATGGAATATTGAAACTTTTAATCCCATAATAACATCACCCCCTTCTGGATGGGACATGTCAAGGGAGATTAAATATTCATCAAAGTCCTCAACAAGCCGCTGATATTGTCTTTCCATGCCCAAGAATATATGATTCACAAATATGTTCTATTGTTTTTCCCATGAAATGAAAACCATCATATTTTTAGGATTAACTATGATTAAACATCTCAAAATTACATGTCCCAATAATTTGAATTCATGATTCTATAATTTTAACACTGATAATTTATCATGAAGGTGGTGGTCCAACCAAATTCACAATTTATGTATTAAATGAGACACATGATCTTATTATGTCTATTATTACACAATAATTTAATCCAAAACCCATCCAAAAAGGTTTTATAATTGTTTTTAAAGATTCAGTTCATAAAATTCATAAAAATTATAGGAGAATTGGTGAATTCAAAATGAATGAAAAGGAACTAAAAATGTCTACACCTTCTCCTGAAGTTAGTGTAAGGAATATTCAACTCTTTGATTTTTAGCTAAGAGTTACCTAACAAAAAAATGGATTTTCGAAAACCTACATGCCCATTTATGTAATTCAAAAAATGCATCAACAAGTGATATGGTATATTTTTTCTTGATCGTTAGATGATTGAGATTCTAATAATCAATTTTTAGGTAAAGATTCATATTGGACTTCATGTGAAAAATAAAATGGGCCAATCAAAGGGATAGACATAGTTATAAAAATCCATTGAAACTAAGACCTAGAAACTAAATTTGTATCTATATCAACTCATCTAGATCCTTTTAATAAGAAATCATAAATATCACTTGAAGAATGGGTATTAATTATATCAATAACTTCACTACTCGATCTAGGGGAAAATATGAGATGTTTTCTACAAAAACATTTGGAAAATCATTGACTACTGGAGGAAGGATAACATGACACGATTACTATTGAAACACAACTACAGAAAAAAAACATACTAATATCTTGAAAATATATCATTTCCTGACCAGACCATGAATCAAATTGTCGCTAAAAATATTATATCTCACAAAAAAATAATTGATGAAAAAACTAATGATAACAATCAGTCCATTCTGTTTGAGTTACCAATCTATTAAACCTGGTAATCACATGGAAATGGTCTTTGTAAGAAACAAGAAACCCCATACCATCTCAATATCTCACATAATGAATGAGCATTAGGGACAATGAAATAGAATCCCCATCATATTTCCTAAAGGTGCCTCCAATTCCATAAAAAATTGCATCGGTTCCTTTGGATATGTTTGATGATCAACAGAATGAGTCTAAAAAAGATTTAGAGGAACCTGTATCAAAATAGTGATGTCACTAAGGTAGGTGAATCATAAATGGTACCCCTCACAACAACAGGTCCCGAATCAAATTATTCTATAAAATCCCCTACTATGTAAAAAACATAATTTCAGAGGTATGTGGAAGGAATCATATAGTCTATGAAGAATCTGAAAATAGAACATATCATGAAGGTGTAGTTGATTTTGTACTAGTGTGAGGAATAAATAGAGCTCAAGAAAATTCTTTAAGTTTCCATGATGCCTACATGGGTTTCATACCTTTTCAGGTGTGGGTAAAAGAATCATGTTCATCATTTATAGACTCAATAATAACATGTCATGCCATTTTCCATTGATTATAGTTACAAATAAACCTATGACATTCCTAAACACTTTTCCCACTATAAAATAATTTTGTTTAATTTTAATCATAGTAGAACTAATTGAGCTACCATCTGTGGAAATAGAAACTCTAATAAATCATATTTTAACTATCGGGTGTGGATTAATCATTAAGGACCCATGTTCCACCTTTAAATAGCTAGTAAGCATCAATATAAATAATTATTATCAGATATCAGATTGAATATTCATTTGAAATCAATGATCCTTCTTATTATCATTAGTCCCCACCTCCTAGGAAAACATTGATATCTTCGTGAAAAAATTAGCATACTATATCCCAAATATTTATAATTGATCATGCTTGAGAAAATTGATGGATTTAACCACTTTAGTATCCTTATGTTTTTTGAAATACATTTTTTCAAATTTATTTAACCCTTTTGATAGATTCCATTTCACATAACACTGAAAATTGTGATTATATATATATATTAAAGCACTATTCTTGTCATACAATATACAAAATAACAATTTAATCATGATCTAAAAACAACATAAAGGATATATTTCTCTACATGGAATACTGAGGTTATCTTATGTTATATTAAATAGTGACTTTCCTTGATTCCTTGTGTAACATGCAAGATCGAGTATTTCTAAAAAAAATATTGTTGAAAAAAATATTATATAATATTTAAAGACCAAACCTATCTATTAAGTTAGTGGTTATGAATTTTACTAAATATATTATTAAAAAAATATAGTTTACAAAAATATAAAATTAATTCATTTTTTACAATTAACTAATTGAATATAGGGGGAATATATTAGTAGAAAAATATTTTTATGCTGACAAATCTATATTATCCTAATAAATTAAATTAATTAAAAAATTTGACTGATATTATTATAATATATATATATATATATATATTATATTCAATCAAATATTCTCGATATTCATCCAGTAGATTAAATAGGAATAAGAGAACAACAAACCAAATTTCTCAGAAAAACCCTATGTTTTATTAAGGAACTATTACCACTTTTTTACTGAGAACCTACATTAAATATATAATTGGGAACATTTATATAAAATTTATGTTAAAATAAATATCATTTTCTAAAGAGACACATAAAATAATTTTTGGGTGAATTTTTTGGTATTTTTGTGTGATGTTTAATTTTTTTCATGAATAATTAAAAATAATTAAATTTAACCCAAAAATAAATTTTCATCTAATTTTTTATAAGGTTGAATTTATTTTGATTTTAAAGATTATTTATATCAAAATTTTATCATTTTATCCAATTTATAACATGAAAATAAATTACACATAGAGATTGATTATAAAAAACCTAGCTAACATTTGACTGTTAAAACCCTACTTTATCCTCCTATCTGCGGGATTAAATTTAAAATAATTTCCACCAATTCTATGATTGGAATATGGAAAAATAGATTCCATATTTTAAATAATAATTTTTAAAAATGTCTAATAATATAAAATATATTTCACCAAAAATATTAGTGAAGGTAGGTAAAATTAATTTCAATGATTATTATTAAATCAATCATAACAGGGGAATAACCCCTAAAATAAAAGCCTAATATAACCTATAGTTTTGTCTAAAATAAATTACCAAGAAATATTTCGACCACATCTTCAATTTAATATACTTTGGACATTTATTTGATCAATATTCAATAAAAAAACATTGGTGGGGTTTCTTTTATTCCAAAATGTTAGAAGAGTGCCACTCCTCCTCCACTATAAAAGTATTCCACTCCTCACAATTCCTCTCACCTCTCAAGAATCATTGGATCAAATAAACTATATCCAACTAGATCCTCAATATCCCTCCCTTACTCCTTTAATAATCCCTTTGGGAAGAAACCTTTCAATGTTATCCCTTTAGTGAAAACCAAATTGAGTTACCCAATTAATAGGCAACATCCTTCTTCAAGTTCCTTTCTTTTATTTTCGTTCACCACCCCATAAAATCAACATATTTCAAGATTATATAACAAAAAAATTATCATCAATATAATGATATGTTTTTATATTATGGGTTTTACATACACTTACACACACAACCATATAATGTGTAATGAACATACCATTCATGTACAATGAACTACCACTATGTGAAATGATAGTTGACCGTTTTAAATTTCCAACTTTTAATGGTTGTAAATTATGATGGAAAATATATTTATATGTAAAATATATGATATATATTTCTATTATTATTCTTAATTATTCTATTACAAATTTCTATATTCATCCCATTATGTTTAAACATGATAACATTCCTTGTGGAAGTGTGGACTTCCTCCCCCTCAATGTGAAGTAATTCATTCACAAGATACATGGAATGTATAAAGAATGATATTATTTTGAAATATGTTACATAATAAAAATATATATTATATTAATTACATAATTACCCTTATATAAATATAATATATACCATTTTTTTTATCATTTAGATATATAATAATTGATAACATCATTCATGGACGTGTGGACTACCACCTCCTCGAAATGATGTGATTCCTTCTACATCATAACAATTTTATATATAAGTTTATATGAATAAATAATATGTTATATATTATAAAATTATCATTTTTGGAAGGTTAATTTTAATTACCTTCACTCCGTAAAGAGCATTGAGAAATGGGAATGATACTCATTTGTACCTATGACCTACTGTATCCATGATTGAAACACTGAATACTTTTTCACAACCATGTTTATTTATTGGGTTTAATAGTTTCATTTTAGAATAAATATCCAAATTATTTCATGATTATTAATCTCTAAATGTTTATATAATGTCCCATTTGACAATAGTTGACCAACCAAGGTCGTTTTTAACACATGAACCGAATTTGGTCAAAATAATCAACATATACATATTTATTTAAGTAGTTGTATAAAACATGGTAAAAAGTGAAGAAAAATTAATAATAAACGTGATTAAGGTTATAAATCAGGGAATTTATTAACATAAGTTTATTATTCATGAATATCATGACAAATAAGACTATTTGAACTCAATATAACGGTATTTCATCTCACTCTTTATTTCTGGGAGATAAATACTTTATTCAGGACTCAGTAATTTTATGTGGTTTATATTCTCCCCATGAATGTATTATATTCATCTTATAATTAAAAATACTTTTATTTACATAAAAATTTTATTATCATTATATCATGGGGATTATGTTTCAATAGTTATTAAATTTGTAAATTAATTTTGTCTCAATTTTCCTTCTTTGAGAGACATGTCATGTTATACCCCTATATTATTATTTTTGGTTTATAATCTACCATTGAGATGTTTTATAATAAATATCATTCTTTTCATGATATTATAATATCCATTTAATTTTATTTTCCGATATGGGGAGTATGATTAAATGTTACCGAGTGGTAAGAGCTTATTGAAACCATCTCATTTTTTATCGAGATTGTTTGTGATCATGGTTTTATTTATAAAATAATATTTAACATATTCCCTATAAAATCATGAATTTCATCCTTGCCTAGTTATTTTTTATGTACTCAGGTTTTAGTACCATTTTTTCAACTATCTGGCACTTATGATAAATAATATTTTTTTATAAAATATGACCTTACCTCACCCTTCACTCTGAAACCTATTTTCAATCGAAATCATGTTTCCTAAAAAGGTTTCCAAGAAATTTACACTATTCCCATATGACATATAAAATAAATTTTTACTCTTGTTTTACCATCAATAAATGGGTATTAAAAAAGAATGTTCTTTTCATTTTCTGCATGAGGCTCTTGTCTTTATTCTTATAGTGAAAAAGTAATGTTATTTTTACCACTTATGACAGGTAAATAATCACCTAAAAACATTTCTTGTAAAATTAAATTACATGATTAAATTGTCAACTTTTGTAAAAAAAATTTTAAAACTTATTTTCAAATAAATGGTTTTCATTTTTTTTTCACGACCACTATATTTTTTCAATGGAAGAATTATTTAATGATACTTTCAATTATTACTTTATAGGTATTAATATTTAATATAATGAAAATAGTTTTCAAAATATTTATTTAAGAATAATTATTTAATGGAGAAAGTATAATTTCATCATTATGTTCTTTTAAAATATCTTTCAAAATTATTTCTCACCTAAGATAAAATACATTGGTGTTACTCATGCCTTTATGGGGAAATGATTCAATAATTCCCTTAATATTATTTCCCTAAATGGTTTATATTTTATATATTTTAGGTAATAGTTTTCTAATTCATTTGATATGTTCTTATGAAACATAATTATTTTCATAGGTTCTACAACGATTAAATGATTATGAATCCTGTCTCTTTTCCAGAATTTAAGATACAATTAAATAGTTATGATACCCATTAAATTTCATGGTTCATGATATGATTTTTTATGATTTTGTGGAACATTTACATATGATTTCATTATAATATGAGTGGGACATATATATATTCTTTCAATGCATTAGGTATAGATTTATATCTCATGATATATTCTAAGATGGTATTGATAGTGAAAATTTACTAATAATATGGCCATGAGAGTGAACCCTGACTACCGAGATGGTATAATGTGTGAACTCATGATACTAATATGGACATGGGAGTTTACCATAAAAAACAACATAGAACAGTTAGTGAACCTATACCACTAAGATGGTCTTGTAAGTGATTCATTGGCTACCATAGAAATCATATTATATGCATAGGTGTTTTATTGAATTCCATGTCCTATTCATAAGTTATGATTTCATTGATTATATTCTTTACTTCTTTATGATTAAGGTATTATGAAAGGTAATGCATTATTCTATGATTCATGTGCATGATCTTTGATATTAATGGTATGATCATAAAATGTTTGGATCACATTCACGTACTAATTTTCTCATGTTGATGTTTATATATATCTCTTGTTTACACATACTGAGCATCTTAAGATCAAACCCACTGATGATTCCTTCTTAAATTTATGATTATTTCTTTTATGATTGATTTTTCTATGAATAATGATAGTCATGAAGAGCCTTATGGATATAATATAGCTCAATTATATACCATTTTTTATGTTTCCATGTTTCCAAAGGCCCTAAAATAATACCTTATTTGGGAATATGTTTTTTTAATGTTTTATGTATTAAAAAATAGTGATGTAATGTCAATGTACATTAATACTGGGTCATTATAGTTCATATCAAAGAAAATTTTTAGTTGACCTTTGGAAACTAGGATGAGAAATCCATGGTGAAAACTCTTGGAAAATTTCTAAGGATATGACTAATGATAATGAATTGTATAGAAAAAATTCCTCATTATTTTTAAATGATAAAGTGTGTGGTTTCATAGAAATACATCCTTGTCTATTTTCTATAAGTTTATGTGGCTCTGGCACAAATTTACATATTAGTAACAACTTCAACAAGATGTCTTGGACCAAACTCATGGTAATCTAGTTCATGAAAATGGGCCTCCATGGACACCTTGTTGGACACTCATGGGGATATAATTTAGAATAACAAAAAATCATTAGGATCCATTATAGAGAAAATTAATACAAATGACTATGAATAACATAGGATAAACTAGTGGGTTCATATAATTAATTGGATTGTGTCATGATTTAGACATCCTATTTGTATTTTTTTATTATTTTGTAGTTTTCTTCTAAGACATGTGATTTTCACCCATGATTTCTAGTTTTAGTGAATGGAGGGAATAAATAGGATCTGGAGGAACATTTTATGTGATCGAAAATCAACTAATGAGAATTCAAATGGAATGTCCCTTGGAGTGAAATATGTTGTCATCATGCCTATTCAATTTTCAATGAAAATGACAAAAAATTTCTACTTTAGGAGACTCTAGAACTCACAAAAGAATAGAAGTAAAGAGTTCACTGAGATTTTAGGGAGGAGATGCCTTGTAGGTAAGAAGATTTAGTTTCGATTGTTTAATAAATGAGAAAATAATCACCTAAGTTAATGTATAATAGGAAAAAGAAGGTGGTTTGACTATGGAAATTAAGGGAAAAAATCAGAAAACATCAAAGGAAAAAATTTAGGGTTTAACAAACCAAATTAATGGGAATATTGGACTCCCTAAGAAACCATAAAAGGTTAAATTCATTATATATTAAATGAATTGTCATTATACAAATTTATGCCCTATATGGAATGAATCTGATGACAACCAGTATGGTGGTATGTGTAATGGTTATACTTCTAATGATGTTGAGATTACATAGGAATGTGAAAGGAAAAAAGGAATTATGTACTATGATGATTTATCCTTTTTATGAATAATAAATGAAGTGGAATAATAGAAGTTTCAATTTATTTGTATTAATGAATTATTTAGGATGAATAGGGACATATGAAAGGATTATTCAGTTTCTGTTTTTCACTATGTATTTTTTAGAATATATTGAACAATTATAATGTACAAGAGAAGTGATTTAATGAAAAGATAATATTCATGGGATACAAAATATTAAGGGAATGATAACCCTTAATGGGTTTTGAATGTTAAGATAATTATTTTTGTATAATAGGAATTTTGAATATAAATAAGTTAATTTAAAAATATTGATTACCCTGGATATGATTATTTAGTGGTTGACAACGTGGTCTATGTAATCATGGATGATGTTTAAAACTTCTTTGATTTAAGGAATATATCAAGTTATCATTTTAATACTGAATAATGAATGATTTAAAATGTATTTATGGTTATTTTGGTTAATATAATGTTTCAAGATATTACATGATGAGGGCATTCACATGTTTTTAATGTGACAACCACGAGATACTTTCTGATATACATGGGATCAATTTTAATACTATTTCGTGACATTCTATATAATGTTTTTGATTTTTCAGAAGTGTTATAAGGTTATCCATTTATGGCAGGATTAAGTTAAAATTTTAATGATGTTTGTGATAATAAATTATTATATCACCAAATGAGTATGTCTTTATATAGGATAACCAGTTATTAAGAAATAAAGTGTAGGATAACTAATGATAGATGGGTTGGAATATCATAGATCTCATTATCTGTTAGTGCTTCATGAATGAAAAATTGACCTTCATTTTTGGAGATAGAGGTGATGTGGGTCAGGAAACAAAAAAGGGTGAGGTTTTCATAAAATATACATGTATAACCGTTAATGAAAATTAATTAACATTAGTAAAAAATAACTTGAACCCAAATAGTTTATCTTAGTCCCTCCATTTATGATGAATCAAATGGTCCCATAAATCATCATAGATTTAAGTATTGGTGATTTTTAACGTTCTCCTAAACTTTTCCTCTATCACTTATCATTAGAACATGATTTTTATATTTATATTCCATGTCCATGTTTTCACTTTCCACCTATGTTATACCTTGTGGAAACCCAGTTATATGTTACATTGGGTTACCCTTATGTTTCCATCATTGCATTTTAAAAGGATGATATTTTATTCATTTTTATGAAGATGGATTCAATGAAAATAACATTAATGTATTAAAAATTTAATAGAAAACATGAATTTCGATGGAGAAATTAATTTTAAAAATGTTAAAGTTAACAACATGAGATTTTTTGAAATATATATTTTCGAATTAATTTAATCATTTAAATATTCTCCATTTCACGCAACACTAAAAATAGTTATTTTATATATATTAAAGCACTATGATTAGATGGAATTATATGCAATTACATGTTAATAATTAAGTATATGCAACATAAATGGTATCTTTATTAAAATAGAATAATGATGATATAAAACATTAATTAAAGAAAAAATTTCCTCGATGCCTTGTCTAAGACGCAAGAACAATTTTTACCAAACAACGATATATTATAAAAATAGTATTATTTAATTTATTAAGTCATAACCTAACCGTTAAGTATGTGTTAATGAACAGTAATGACTAAATTCTAAAAACCAATGTTCTAAAAAAATATAAAATGAATTCATTAGTTACAAATAACCAATTTAATATTAAAGGGAATTTTTTTTATTAAAATCACTCTTTATATTGACAATGTTATTTTATCCTAAAAAATTAAATTAATTACAACTAGTGACTGATATTAATTTAATATATATATATATATATGTTTTATATTTTATTCAACTAAATACTTTTGATATTCATCCATTATAGTTGATAGAAATAAGACAAGAAAAAACAAATTTTACACATAAAACCATATATTTAATTAAGGAAATTTGTAAGCCTTTTGATGGAGAACCTAAATTATATATAAATTTTGTAACTTTTAAAAATTTAAATTTAATAAAAATAAACCTTTTTTAACGAGAGGTATAAAATTTTTGGTAGGGTAAATTTCTGGAATTTTGCTGTGAAGTTTCAATTTTTAATGAATAGTGAAAATAACGAAATTTAACTCAATAATTATTTTTTACATAATTTATTTATAATGTTAAAATATAATTTTATATTATTTTAAATATTAATTATATCATTTTTTTATCATTTTTTCTAATTTATTTCATTTGAATCAATTTCACATTGAAATTGGTTATAAAAAATCCAAAAACATTTCAACATTTAAAAACCACATTATCATCTCATCCGCGGGATTAAATTTAAATAAATTTATTCCACTTCTATGAATGAAATTAGGAAAAATTTATTACATATTAGGAAGAAAAGTAATTTATGTTTTAAAATAATATCATGTTAATTTTTGAACAAAAATATTAGTGAAATTAATTAAATTTATTTATAATGCTTAATATTAAATTAAGCATAAAAAGGGACTGAACACTTAAAATAAGGCATAATATGACCTAGAAACTTGTCAAAATTCATATTTATAGAGCTATTTAGACCATATACTCACTTGTATATAATTTAAATAGTTATTGGATCCACATTCAATAAAAAATCTTGGTTGGGCATTCATTTTTTCCAAAGTATTACAAGAGTGCCACCACTCCTCCATTATAAAAGGTGTCCTCTCCTCGCAAAACCTCACACCTCTGAAGCCACTTTTTCCCAACCCAAATCTACCAAACAATCTCCAAAAATTTCCTCCCATCCTCCCTATATCCTCCCTTTTCGATTAAATCCATCAATTTATTCCCTTTATAGCAAACCAATATATGTTTTCCAAGGAGAAGGAATGATTCTTCCTCAAACCCTGTTTATTTATTTTCTTTCTCAACCACCTCAAATATAATTATTTCATGATTATATAACAAAAACAATATCTCAAATATAATGATTTTTTTTTATTTCAAGGGTTTTTCCTACACTCAGACACCACCATATAATGGGTAACGAACATTCTGTTCCTGTATGATGAATTACTTCCTCATGAAATGCTGATTGTTTGTTTTCCTTTCACACAATTAACAGTTGGGAACCATGATGGAAAATATATTCATATATAATATATATTATATAAATAATATATTTATTATTCATTAATTATTTTATAAAAAATCAATTTATTCATTCCATTATGTTTAAACACGATAACATTGCTTGTGGATGTGTGGACTACCTCCCCTTCAATGTGTTGTGATACTTTCACAGGAAACATGGAATGTATAAAAGAGGGTTTTAGTTAATCAGATGAAACATATAAAATTTTATATTATATTAAGGAAATAATTATCATTTTGGAAATATAATATATAAAAATTTATTTAATACCCTTCACACACTTAAAAAGTGATAACGACATTCGTGGACTTGTGGACTACCGCCTCCTCAAAAGAACGTGATTCCTTTTACATCACAAAAAATATATATAAATTTATATGTCAATAAATAATATTGAATTTATGATATAATTATAATTATAAAAATATTAATTTCACTAACATTTTTTCCGTAACTATCTTTGAGAAATGGGAATGATACACTTTCGTACATACGACATACTATCATCGTGGTTGTAACATTGATTAATTTTATTCAACGATAATTATTTGGCGGATTTATAGTTTTAATATACCTATAAATATGATAATTATTTCATTATTACTATTCTTTATATATTTATATAATTTCCCAAAGACCATAGTTAACCAGCCAATGTTTTTCTAACACATGTACCGAATTTGGCCAAAACACCCAACATAAAATTAATTATATAAGTTATTGTATAAAACATGGTAATAAGTGGATTAAATGAAACAATTCAAATGAAAATGGTTATGAATAAATTAATTAATTTAAATTTTTTATTATTCTGTAATGTAAAGAAACGCGAGTCAATTCAGACTCAGTTTAAGAGAATATCATCTCAGTCTTTAATTCTTCTAGACACATTATTTATTCACTGATAACTTCTTTTTTGAGATGTATATAATACCAAGGAATGTACTCTATTCCTATTATACTTAAATATATTAGTATTTACATAACTATTTCATTTTATTTCTATTAGGGGGTTTTATTTCGAATGATACCAAAATTGGTAAATTAATTTTATCTCCCTTTTTTTCTTCGAGACACAAGCCATGTTATACAACAATATTTTTATAAGAGTTTAATAAATATAATTTCAAATGCTATATAATTAATCAAACTAATTTAATTATATTTTAATCTCCAAATAATTTCATTTTCTAACTTGTGGAGTATGATTCAAATATACTATGTGGTGGGAAATTATTGAAACAATCTCACCTTTTATCATGATGGATTATGATCACTTATTTATTTACAAAATCATATGATCTATCCTTCAAGAACACTCATGATGTTTCTTATAATCTATTTATTCTTTATCTATTCAAGTATTAGTATAGTTGTCTCCAAGATTGGGTACATCAAATAAATAATTAATTTTTTTAAGAAAATATATCCTTACCTCTCCCTTTGGTAATAAATATATGTTCTTTCATAACCATGACTCCTAAAAATGCTTTCAAGAATATTATAATATTATCCTACAATATTTAAATGAAATTTTTACCCTTGTTTTACCTTTCAATCAAATATTGGTTTTAAAGAATATTATTATCATTTTTGGGTCCATGAACATTTCTAAAAATTTTACCCTCCAAAAGGAATGTTCTTTTTACCTCATATGAAATATATGTATTTTCCCACTTACATTTCATTGAGGATCCATTTACATGTTTAGATGTTTCTTTTTTACAATAATTTTTTTTAAATATAATTTAAAATAAATGGTTCTAAAATGGATTCTTTATCCCACTACAAGTTTTCAATTGAAAAAGGATCTAAAATTGTTTTGAATTCACACAATATTTGTTTTCATGTTTATCTTTATCGATATGGTCTTTAAAAATTATTTACATTTTATAATGATTTTTTCAAAATATAAAGAATAATTTACTCACAATTTATTTTTAAAAGTTCATTAATTATTATTTCCCATATAAGATAACATCTTCCAGTGTCGCTCATTCCTTTCTTAAGAAATGATTCAATGTTTCCATTCATATTCTCTCTCTGAATGGTTTACATTTTATAGAATGATGTTTTTGAAATCCATTTATCATTCAATGGTTACATTCTTATTAAACCATATTTTATCACGGGATATTATTTTAGGAAAATATTATGATTCTTTCCTCTTTTACAAATGTTATGATATGATTACATGTTAATGATACCCATTTCATTTCAGGCGTTATGATATGATTTTTTATATTTTTTTTGTAAAATGTGAATATGATTTTTTTGATGATATGGGTGGGACCAATATCTCTATCTAATTCATTGGTTAATGATCTATAAATTTTGAGATATATTAAGATATTCCTGGGAGTAAATCATAAGTTCGAAGATGGATAAGTGAGTGAACCATGACTACAAATATTGTGTGAGCAGTGAACGCAAGATACTAATATGATTGTGGGAGTGAATAATGACTAATATGATGAAATGGGGAGTGAAACCATACTTCTATGATAGTATTTTATGTGATTACATTGATAGAATAAAAATCATATTATATGATTTTATTTTTTCCACCATTCCATGTTTAATTTCTATGTTTTATTTTAGGGATTATGTTCTTTATTTACCTATGATTAATGACATATAAATTATTATGTATAATTCAAATATTCATGTTTATATTATTTGATATGAAGGGTATGATATTAAAATATTTTGATCACATTATCGTACTCCTCTGATCATGTTTATCATTTTATATGTCCCTTCTTTAACCTTACTGTGCATCTGAGCTCACCCAATTTTATGCTTCCCTCCCCAGGTACTGAAGATCTAAATTATGTATGATTTTTATATGTAGGGATATAGTATTGAAGAAACTAGTTTCAAAAAATGTATCTCACTTATGTATTATTATGTATGATTCCATGTATCCTAAGGAAATAAACCAATACGATCTATGAGAATCTATTTCTGCATTGTTTTAAGTATTCCAAAAAAGTGATGTGATGTCACTACACATTATGATAGGGTTTTTATATCCATAGACATAGGTTCTAGGATGAATTTTTTTGTGAAAATGTCTTTGAATTTACTCTACTCCAATACAACACTCTGTACAGCCTGGTCAAGTGGGTCCTACCACATCTTTATCAACCCTCTATATTAACGATGATACATGTTACCTTGAATATGTTAGGAGTTCCCAGAAATTCAAAAATACTCTCAAGAATACCCAAATAATATTTCACCTCTTTTGGATCGTTAATCCCCTTCTTGGATGATGGCTTCAGGAGATGTAATTTTTGAGTTTGAGTCTTCTCATATTCCCTTTGATGTTCTAACTTAGTAATATGAACATGGGCAGGTTCCATACATTTAAATATAGATCAAATGATGTGCACCACCACATTTATCAGTTTATGATCAACTGGGGCGTTTCTATATCACATTTCATAAACAACACCATCTGTGGGAATCATTGGAAGTCTTTTTGGAGCCATGATACTATGAATAATTAGATTGATATTCATAATAATATAACATCCATGAATCATTTCCAGTTTATTAAATAATAAAACACTAGAAATACCATGAAACCAGAAAAAGAATGTCAGGGACTTAAACATTCCAAATCCCAGAATTCACAATTACTAGTAACCCATGGAATCTCATGAATCATCACAGTGAGTAATATAATGACACTTTATAAAAACAAACCACTTGACTTCACAAATTTATATCTCCAATCTATCGAGACATCATAATGATGAATATTGATAATCAAAATGAAAAAAATTTCTTTTGATACAAAATTTTCATGACCCATCCCATATTTCTCAGTCAATCTAAGAATTGAATGTGCCATGTCATGGTATGAAGGCTGTTTCCAATCCCCATGGACTAGTGAAAAATGTATGGGAATCAAGAAATACATTTGGAAATGATTTACTCATTAAGTACATGAATATAGATAATGAATACACAAAATATAACTCTATGAAAAAAAGAAGACAATAATATTTAGGTATATGTATTTGACAAAACATGTTCCAATAAATTGAAAATAATATAAGTACATAAAAGATTGAAAACCAAACTCTGTGTGACATGATTTCATATCGAAACTCTCACAATATACTAATGAATAAACCTATTTCCTCTCCATAATCACATTCCCCAACACACATCAGATATAATAAAAACTATATAAACCCAAAGGTGTATATAGGGTTTGAGTAAAAGATCTCAGTATTATCCCAAAAAGTGTTCCATAAGGAAAAAATATAATATAAACCATTTAAGATCATATATATATATATATGAAATTCATGTTATAAAGTTTTATATAAATCATGGAATAATAAAAAAAAATTGACATAAAATAAATGAATGATAATAAATAGTATTCAAAGGAAATTCGAGATACACAGTAATAAATCATTTCAAGGATACCCAATTCCCAAAACAAGCCCATATATACAAATAGGTTTTGGTCAATGAGGTTCCTATTTACACGAATGTGATCAATAACCCACTTGGTGTGAACATTACCCTATATTAATATGTCCTCGGTGTAACCCCTCGATATTTTGTTAAATATATTCTGTTTTGATGTAATTTAATATTCTGATTTATTTCATTTCACACAACACTAAAAATTATTTATTTAATAATTCAAAATGATTTGACTTCATAACACATATGACCGAGTGTTACTGAAAAATTATTTATTATTAAAAATATTATTATTTAATATAATAAGATATAACATATCCATTATGTTGACGGTTATAAAAACGAATAATTCAATTATAAAAATAAATGGTTAAATTCATTGGATACAGTTGAATTAGAAATTAATATAAGAATTAATTCAATATAAAGGGAATGATTTTATAGAAAACTATATTAAGGTTCAGAAAGATATTTTTTACTAATATATAAAATAATGTAAAATCAGTGATTGATATTAATTATATACATATATATGTATTATATATCACATAAAATATTTTTTATATTAATCAAATATATTTGATAAATATAGGATATGAACAAACCCAATTCGACACATAGAAACCTATATTTTCATTAAGTAACTTTTACCTCCTTTTAATAGAGAACCTATTTTAAATAAGATAATTGTATCATATATAAATATTATATGTTAAAAAATTATAATCATCAAATTTGGAAAATAAAAACTAGTTTAGCATGAATTTTTTGTATTTTTCAATCAAGTTTTTTATTATGATGAATTGTGAAAAATATTGATTTTTAATTCCAAACTGCTTTTCAAATAAGTTATTAAAATGGGTAAATTATATTTGAAATTATTATTTATGTTTAATAAGAATTAATATTTATAAAATGATCAAATTCATTTCATTGTAATCAATTTCTTGTTGAAAATTAATATAAAAACAGTGCAATATTTTTAACATCTTTACTTTAAAACCCTGTATTATCTTCCCTTCTACAGGATTATGTTTAAATTTATTTTTCCCACTTCATTGTTTGGAATTTAGAATAATTGATTTAATATTTGGAAACTGAATTATTTATAATTTCTAATGTGGTAAACATATTTTTGACCAATAATATTAGTTGATCTAATTAAAAATAACTAATGTGATTAATATACAATTAATCTTAACTAATGACTAAACCATAAACTTAAGGGA
This sequence comes from Viscum album, assembly GCA_963277665.1. Classification (NCBI taxonomy): domain Eukaryota; kingdom Viridiplantae; phylum Streptophyta; class Magnoliopsida; order Santalales; family Viscaceae; genus Viscum; species Viscum album. The sequence goes on from OY728121.1 coordinate 1,128,253,652, forward strand.
TTAATGACTTAAAAAATTGATAAATACCTATTTTGTAGACACATTTAGACAGTATAATAACAATTATCTACATTGAACCATTATTGGATGCATATTAATTGGGAAAACGTGGGAGGAATTATTTTTCAAAAAATATACAAGGGTACCACTCCTCCTCCACTATAAAATGCCACCTTTCCTCCCACTTCATCACAACTCTCAAACCGCATAGGTTCATACAAGATCTACCAAATTCACTTTCAATAACAACTCCCTTCCTCCATGAATCCACCCATTTGGTAGAATTTAATCCATGTAATCCCATTCGTGATAATCAAAATGTGTTACCAATAAATAGGTAATATTCTCACTCAAGATATTTTATATTATATTAATTCTCCACCCCCTACAGTCTCCTTATTCCATTCTTACAAAAAATAGAATGTGTCCACAACATTATGTGATTTTTTATTCTATGTCATATACCTAAACTTATACACACTTCCATCTAATAGATAACGAACATACTATTTATGTGTACAATGAACTATTGCCTCATTGAATGATGATTGTTCAATTTTCCATTACATCCTCTCATGGTGGAAATTATTACCAAAAAATATTTATATAAAAAATATTTGATATTTAAAATGTAATTAAGCTTAATTAATTTTTTTACAACCTATATCTTTATACTCTATTTTTTGTAAATAATATAACTTTGATTGAGGATGTGTGGACAAGCACCCCCATAAAAGCGATTTGATTTGTTAACACACTACATGGAATGTATTAAGGATATCATTAGTGAAAATAAATGAAACATATGACATAATAATTATATTTTAATTAAATTATATGAATATATTTATATATTTATTTTTCTTTCATTTATTCAATATGACAATAAAACGAAAACAGTGTCCATGTGTACGTACGACTTACCATCTCAGTGAATGATGTATTAAATTTCATACTTCGATATTCTATATATTATTATAATAAAAATATAATTAATGAAAACTAAATCTATAACATGTATTAAATTCATAAAACCATGGTTTAATTATATTTCTAAATATATAAGAAAATTAGGACCCATGCTAAAAAACTGAATATTGCTTGAAGCGTATCCTTAACATTAAATTGATATCAAACATGAAATATAAATTCATAATTAAAATATATATCATATTTTATATAATAATATTATTATTTTATAGAATTATTATAATTTTATATTTTTTATAATGGGTTTTTCAATGATTACGCTGAGATTCAAGAAACAATGGAAAGGAATTTCATCTCACTTATTTTTTCCATGAGAAGTTTGTTTTATTCACCACCCATTCCTTTTCTATGGTACGTATAACTCAGATGGATGTATTATATTATTTTTATAATTATATATAAGGTTATTTACATACCCCATTTATGATATTTATTTCATGAGGTTTATTTTTCAATGTTTACATAATCAATAAAAGAATTATTTCATAGTTTTCCTTTTTTGACACACATGTCATAAAATGATACAATACATTTCTATGAGGTTTATATAATTCCTTTTAAATGTTATTTCCTGAATCTCCTTCAATGATATTATAATATTCATGTAATTTGATTTTCTTAAAAGGGTATTATGGTTCATAGTTACCATGTTGTAAGAGATTACTGAAACAAACTAATCAGTTTTTGAGAATGTTCAGGTTCATGCTTCCTTTAATGAAATATTATTATACATCGCTTAAGAAAACTCATAATTTTTCTTATCATACTATTATTAATGATATATTCCTGTATTGGTACCACTTTTCCAATTATTGTAAAATTAGATAGTTAAGAAATTGTTTTTAAGAAATCCCACCTTTATGATATTTTCGGTCAGAAATATGTGGTCCTTCAAAACAGGTTTTCCAAAAATAAAAGTTTCCAAAAATATTCTTATAATATCATATAATCTATAAAAGAAATTTTTATCCATGTTTTACATTTTTGGAAAATTTGTTTCTTAAAAAGTAATATTCTTGTCATATTCTAGTTAAGACACTTCTCTAAAAATTTTATGATGAAAAAGAAATGTTCAGAATGTACAGATTTTCCAACCATCATGATTGTCATTACCTTAATGATTCCATTACAAGATTATAATGTTAAAATTTTAATATAAATGTTTTTCCTAATATTATTGGAATTAATCATGTTATATTAATTTTCAATAAAAAAGGTTTTAAATTTTTTTATGGTTTTTAATTATTCTCAACGCTTCTTTTAAAAGTTGTAAAATTATTTTCAAATAAATGGTTTTCAAACAATATTCAATATTTAATTATATGTTTTAATTTTATTTTCAATGATACAGGTTTCAAATAATTTTCAATACATATTTATATCATTTCAAATAATAATCAATGATTTTTTTTTACAAATGATTTTTTGTTTTAAATAGCATGTCTGGTATAATAATGTTTATTTCCCTGAAGAACAATTTTATATGAAATGGTAAATATTTATTTATATGAAAAGTATTTTTGAAATGGTTTTATGAAAAAGCTTATAAAATAATGGATATCGTCCTGAATATGCGGAATTTCAAAATCCCTCTCCATCTAAGATGGCATACATTGTGATGGTTTATTCTTTAATGGTATATGATATAATAATATCAATCATGTTTTTTCTTGGATGGTTTATATATTCATGGAATGATATTTTTTACACATCTTCTTCTACCATAAGATATATATTTTTGAATCCCTTTTCTTTTTACTATTTACACATTAAGGAAACAAAACCTATATATTTTTCATAGGTGATGAAATCATAGAATGTTATGATACATATTTTAGTTCATCATTTCTGATTTGATTTTTATGAAAACCATCACTTTTTTTTTGGTTTAGGATATGATGTAAGTTTTAATATATTGTGGAACATGTATATAAGATTTTATCATGTGACGTGTGGGACCTATATCACCCTCCAATTAATTAGGTAAAGGAATATGTTTTATTGGTACAAGATGGTACACAAAAGGGAATCCCAATCACGAAACTAGAAGGTACATGAGAGGGTTTACAAATCCCAAAACAAGAGGGCATCGTTAAACCAAAATAAAAGGGTACATGGGTGGACATCACTAGACTAAAACAATATGGTAAATGAGAGAGTATACTAATCCATAAGTTGGTACATGGGTTATTATCCAATGCCGAACATGTTTTGAAGGTCTTGGTAGGTACCCTTGACATATTGTTTTTTATGTTTATGTGTATGGAATAAATTCCATCTCTTACTCCAATGTTATGATTTCATGGATTATGTTATTGACTTACTTATGATTCATGCCTTATGATCCTCAAAGCATTATGCCATTATTTTTTTTTATGAAATCCAGGGTATGATATGATGGTGTTATGATCACATTATCATACCCATATGCCCATGTTTATGCTTATATGTCTCTCTTGTTTACTTTTACATAGCATCACCACTCATCCATTTTTATGATTCCTGTCATAGGATATGAAGATCGTTATTTAGTATAATGTGTCAAAGAATGGTTATAGTCATGATGAAACTAGTGGGATATAATATAGCTCACTCAATTACCAGTGTTTATGTTTAATTTTTCATAAAGGCACTAAACTAATATGATCTTTCAGTTTTCGTTTTTATAGTGTTTTAAGTATTCATCAATAGTAATGTAATTTCTATTTATATTAAGACCGAGTCATTATATTTGGTATCAGAGTGATGGTATAGTCACCCATTGGAAATTAAGATGATAAAATTTATGGATATACATAGATATATTTCAATGAATATTTCTATGGATGTTTCTAGGGATAAGTATAAGGATGATTTAATGTTTAGAAACATGTCATGGAATTTTGGTAAAGGATTGAGTGAGTGGTTTCCTAGAAATACGTCTTAGTCTATATACTACAAGTGGACATGGTTTTTTGGAACTGATGTACCTTTGAAAAACACACTGACTAGTTGTGTCGGCCATGGCTCAGCATAACCTGGTACATGACAATGGGGCTTACTGCACACCTTCTTCGATACTCTCGGGGGATATTTATTATAAATTCAAAAAATACTTCATAAACAATCATGAAGGATTTAAATGTATGTCTACTATGAATAACATATGATAATACTAGGGTTCAATGGATTAAGGAAGGTTTCATGATTTAGATATCCTATAAGTAAAGTTCCATGATTATTTTTTTTCTTATATGATATGTGTCTCTCACCATGTGCATTCTAGTTTAAGTCAATAGACCAAACTTGAAGAAACATGGTTAAAATTGAATGTTTTAGATAAAGAATATGGTAATTATTAAAATTCATTTTCCAAGTGGAAAAATCATATCGATAATCAAGAAGGAGGTATGAGTATTTCTTATACCTCTAAAGATAAAGAGAACACAAAAAATGTGAAATTTAAGTGATGTTATTCTACTATTTATTAAATTAAACATAAGAAGCGTGATTAAAATGAGGATAAAGAACCTTATGAAATTAATAATATTTCACATTATCAGAAAGAGCTATTAAGAATTATGTTTATGAATCCTAAGTAATGGCTTGAGAATATTTTTGTATGAATGTTGTATTTATATTTTGGAATTAAAATATTATGTTATAAAAATCATGAAATATATAAATATTTTTATTATATGTTTTCATTAATTATTGAAAGGGGTATGTTGAATGGTGATGAAGAAATTGAAATGTGATATTTTTATTAAGGAAGGAAACCCTCAATGTGATCAAGATGTTGAAAAAATTGTGTTTGTCTTTTATAAATTGACTATTGATTTGGATATTGTAAACTATATAGAACTGATTACCCTTGATCTAATTATTAATTTATTAAAAAATTGGAATATTTTTTATAATGTATTAATATTCAATATTTTTTAAAATAAGGATAGTATCTATAATCCTTTTGAATAAGGAATCTTTCATGATGTCCAAAGGTATTGAAGGTAATCCATGTTATTACTACGTTTCAAGATAATATACATTAATTTATTCAAATGTTTGGAATATGAAAACCAAGATATACCATGTAATATATGGGGGATAATTTTCTAACCAGTTTTGTATCATTATTTGGAACGTTTTATATTTTCACCATTTAGAATGATTATATAGTTAACCATTCATTTGATGATTAATTTAAACTTCATATGAAGTTTGTGAGATTAAATTGTTATCACGCCACATGATGATTTATTAATAATGGATGGCATGCACTAAAAATATTATGCTCATCGTAACTGGAGAGATATGGGCGGAATTATCATATATCTCATGTTCTATTAGAGCTTCAAGAATAAAAAATGTAACCTTAGTTTTTGGAGAAAGGGGTGAAGTAGAAATTGATCAATACACGGCCAAAGTGTGAGATTTTACTTATGAAAGGGAATGAAACCAAAAATAACTTCTCATGAAGATTATTATATTTTAGGGAAATTATATTTAAATGTAAATTTTTATCCTCGTGAATTATTATATAATGAATCAAATGAACTCTTACATAATCACATAATTATGGAATTTTTATTTTTTAAATTCTTCCCCACAAAGTACTCAATCACTCTCATCTAAAACGTGATAGCATGATTTCTATTCCTGGTCCATGTTTTGACATTACGCCTATGTTATCATACATGTAATCCCAATTATGTGTTACTCAGGGTAGCCAATATGGTTCAAACATATTTTTAATGATTGATTTGTATTTATTTTTTATGTGGGTTTCTATTAAATTAACATAAAATTATTTATCCTTTGGTAAAAAAGAAAAATGTCAAGGGAATAATTAATTTTAAGTGGTGTAGAATGTAAAAAAATCTAGGGTTGATGAAATATTTTTTGGAATTAATTTAATATTCTAATATTATTCATTTCATGAAAACTGAAAATAATTATTTAATAAGCACTGTGTTTTTCTTGTGTAACCTGAAAGATTGAGTGTCACCAAAAATATATATATTATTAAAAAAAATATCGAATATAATATGATGTAAACTACAAATTAATTTTATGATTTTTAATTGGACTAACTAACTTATAAAAATCCATGGTTAAATTCATTATTTACAAATGAATTTGATATGAATATAATAACAAATTAAATATAAATGTAATGTTTATATAGAAAACTATTTTCCTTCTCACAATGTTATCTTACCCTACTAAATTAAATTAATTAAAAATAGTGATTTTTGTTAATTTAATATATTAATTATTTATCCAATGGAATATATCTTATATTCATCCAGTTGATTTTATAAACATAAGATAGGAACCCAAAAAATTCCACAAATAAAAACCCATATTTTTATAATTAAAATTTTACATCCTTTTATTAGAAAAAAAATTTTAATTCCAATTTATGTATATTTTCTAAATAATATGTGTCCTTAAAAGAATAATTTATGAAGAGTTACATAAAAATTAGTATATGGTGAATTTTTGTAAATTTTCTATTATGTTTTATTATTTGATGAATAGTGAAAATAATGAATTTTAATTCAAAAGTGATTTTTCATCTATTTTATTAATATTTTAAAAAAATAAATTTTATATGGTTTAATGTCTAATTACATTAAATATTAATTATATAATCCCGTTTATGTCATTGGAAATATTCATAAATTGAAATTGTATATAAAAAGATAGCACACTTGTGAAAATTTTTACATTAAAACCTAGCATTGTTGTCTCGTCTATGAGATATATTTTTAATATAATTTATTCCAGAGGTGATTTTGGAATCTAGAAACCTTGATTTTATATTTGGAATGCACATAAATTATAATTCATATTATTTTAAAATTAGTTTTTTACCAAAAATATATCTGAAATTAATGAAAATTAATTAAAATGATTTTGGTAAATTAAGCTTAACTAATGACTAAAAAGTAATCATTTTGGCCTAAATTACCTATAAACATTTACAAAAAAAATTTATTGAAATATTTATACCCTATAATCACATTTATCTACATTAGAAAATTATTATATCCACTTTCAATGTCAAAAATGTTGGTCGAATTCCTTTTATGAAAAATTTAATAGAACGCCACTCCTCAACCACTATAAAAAGGCCTCATCTCCTCCCATTTGTTAAAAACTATCAAACTAAATAGGTTAGTCCATGATATCTAAAATTCAATTCACTAAATACCTTCATTCCTCCCCGAATAACCTCTTTTTGAATAATATAATCAAAGGTATCCCATTGGTGAAAACCAAACAGAGTTACCTAAAAAAGGGGAAAAATATTTAATAATGTTCCTTTTTCTTACTTCCATTCTACACCCCCTACACTCTAGTTATTTAATGATTATAAAAAGACCAAAATATATTAAACATTATTATTTTTCTATATTATAATCTTTAGATCCACACTTACCCACACACCCATCAAATTGTTAACGAACATACTATTTATCTTTATGGGGAACTACCGCCTCACGAAACGATGACTGTTCGTTTTTACATCACCGCCTCTCAGGGTGGTTATTAGGATTAAAAATCAGTTAATATATAATTTATATTATATTTATCATATATTTAATCTTTATTAATAATTTAACAACACATATATTAATACATTCCATTTTTTGTAAATATGATAATCGTGTTTTTGGAAATGTGGTCTACCACCCACTCAATGTGATACGATTCTTTCAAAAAATACATGGAACATATTATGGATTTGTGTGGTGAAATTATATGATATATATTATATACAAATTCCACTATAAGGATATTATATACATATGTAATGTTAGGTCATTTTCTTTCTTTCCTTCAATATGAAAGAAAACAGAAATAGTATTCATGAGTATGTACGTCCTACTGTCTCTATAAATAGTTTATTCCATTTCATAACTCAATAATAAATCGATTATTATAATAAAAATATAATTAATATTAATTATATATATATATATATCATGGTTTATATTTTGTAAATCGTGAATTAATAATAAGGAAACAATATAACAAATTAGGACACATGTGACTAATAAAATGAATATTACTCAAAGAATAACAATAACATGAAATTGGTCACAAGTGGGTAATATATAGTGATAATTGAACAATATATGGTATTATATATAATAATATGGTTTTGGAATATATTTATTGTAATATTATTTTTATCATACATGCATTATCAATGAGTAGGATGAGAGTTAAGACACATGGTAAGGGAATTTCATCTCACCTTTTCTTCCATCAAGACCATTCTTTATTCACCACCCATTCCATTTTTTTGGTGTTTATAATTCCCATAGATGAATTATATTATTTTTATAATTAAATATATGGGTATTTAGATACTAATTTGATGATATTCCTTTCATGGGGTCTATATTTCAAAGCTTTCAAAAATGAAAAATTAATATATTTTTTCAATTTTCGTTCCTTGAGAAACATGTCATGTTATGAACCCATATTTCACAATTAAGTTTATATACTACCTTTGAAATGTTAATTAATTAATAAAATTCATTCCATGATATTTTCATTATAATTTAATATCATTTTATTAATAAGAGATTTTAGTTCAATCTTACCATGTGGTAAGAGTGTAATGTAACAATCTCATCGATTTTCGAGAAAAATTATGTTTATGTTTCCTTTATTGAAATATTGTAATCCATATCCCAAAAAAACTATTTACTTTTATTCTAATGTAGTAATTCAAGATATATTAATTTATTGGTACAATTGATTCACTCTTTGTCACAAAAGATAGATAAGAAAGTGTTTTTAGTAAATCCTGACATTACCCTCTCTTTGGTCAGAAATCATTCTTCCTTGAAACTATTTCTTCCAAAAAATATAATGTTTCCGAAAAATATTCTAAACTTCTCCTATAATCTTTAAATTACATTTTTACCCATGTTTTACCTTTTAAAATAATAGGGTTCCTAAAAATTATTCTTTTGGTCATTTTCTAGTTGAGGCACTATTCTCAATTTTTCGGTCGAAAAGTAATTTTATTAATGTAAAAATTTATCTATTATGAGGACCATCATTCCCCTAATGCTTAATTCACAGGATTAAAATGATATTTTTTAAAAAGAATTTTTTCTTAATATTCTTAATAATAATTGTTTTAAAATTATTTTCATTGAAAATGGTTCTAAAAATGTTTTATTATTTTAAATTATTTTCAAAGCGTCCTTTTTATGTTTTCAATGTATTTTTAAAGGAAATGGTTTTCATAATTTTTTCATTATTTCACTATGGATTATAGACTATTTTCAAATAAAGGGGGTTTAAAATGTTGTCTAGAATTATTTTTATGTATTCACCTTATTTTCAAAAGAAACGGTTTTAAGAAGTATTTATTTTTTAAAAATAATATCTCAAATAATAAATGATATTTCCCTAAAAAATGAATTAAATGGAATAGTTAGTCTTAATTAATATGAATATAATTTTTGAAATGGTTTTATGGAAAATATTTTCAACAAATGTATACTTTCCTTATGAAATGTTTCATGTGATTTTTCAATATCCATCTCTAACTATGATGGAATAAATTGTTATAGTATCTGATTTATAGGGAAATGATCCAGGAATACCATTTATATTCATTCTTGAATGGTTTATGTTTTGATTGAATGATGTTTGTTATGTAATGTCTCGGTTCCTGAAGCCGCCCCAAGGAGCCACGTAGGTGGTTGGTCACATGGCTTCAAATGGATTTCCCTGAACGCCAGAGGCTGTTGACTAGCAATGATGGCCTTGGGTGTGATAGTTGTGAAACTATACCCTCATTGGCAGAGTAACACAGTGTAAGTAAAGCAAATATAAAATAGCGGAAGAAGTAAATATACCAATAATAGTAAACAACGGAACACTGATGAAAGAAACAACTAGAGCACATATATATATATATGATGCATGATACATGTGTCTAGGAAAATAGCCAAACAAATAACAATGCTGAAATAAAGTACTAAAATAAAGTACATGAAAAGAATTAAACAGCTCCACAGCATCACAAGCCTAATCTTGGTCCCATGATCTCCAGCTCCAATGCATTCAAGAACCTGAAGTAGACGGGAGCTTTCCCTTATCTATACCTGTAGCAATATAATCATTTTTTCCAAAAGCATGGCCCAAATAGGGTGTGTGACTAAATCCTAGTAGGCAACAACAACAAGATCTATACCTAATATTCAGTGAACATAGGGCAGGTATTAAGTATGGAATACAGTAAACAAGGAAGTACTTAGTAGTAAACAATCCATAGTTTCAATTTCATTAAATTCCACATATCATGTATGAAGCTGAACAAAGAAAGTAACCCTATGGGAAGTAATCTTAGCCTGACCCCTCTGGTTTAACCCAATAACACAAGAAAGAAGATAACACAATAGGTAACCCTCTGAGAAGTACACACAACATATCCCCTCTGGTACAACTTAGAAGCACAAGCAAGCAGATAACATAACAGGTAACCCTCTTGGAAGTACTCACAGCTGATCCACTCTTCTCCTACCCAGCAACACAATAATCCATCTGGGAAGTACACTCAGTCTAACCCCTCTGGTTCAGATTAAGCATAGACTCTCTGAGTAAGCACTCACCGTAAATTCCTCATATAGTCTTATATCGGTAGATAAAGGCGCTCTGGGGTAGTACATACATCACAACCCCCATGTGGCCTGCATCGAGGAACTATAGACACTATGAGCAAGAAATTACCTCAATTCCATTTGTGGTCTTGCATCTTAAGTAGAAAAGACACTCTGGATAAGCCCTTATATTCATTCTCCCCATGGTCTATACACCAGGTTCTCACGTCCCTGTGTAAGTCAAGAAAGTACAGCGAAGCGTGTCGGCCAAATTAAACCTTAAGGACTACTTGGATAATAGTCTACAACATAACAGCATGTCAGATAAACAATCACTCCTTCCTAACAATACTAGGCTTGGTAAGTAAACAACCTAACAAGAAAACATGACCAAATGGTCAAAACATGAAAAAATGCATGGGAAACACCTCCAAAGAATATCAATTAACCCTATTCTCATTCAATTAACCTCTATTCAAGCATAAAACCATAGAAGACAAAAAATATGTCTAAAATAGTAAACACACAATACCCCGTTCAAGGGTATTGGTCACTTTTTCACATATAACTCAAATAATTTCAACAAAAAGGCACAAACCACCTACCTCGGTGTTGGGAGATTTCTATACGTGAACCTCAAGCCATTAATCTCCCAAGAACACTGTATATCTACAAAAATGTCTAAAATGTTTGACCTGATATAAATAGAGAAAGTGGTGGAATCATGAAATGAAGCTCAAGTAGAAGGAAGTGATTATAGAGGTGATCAAAACACAATTAATGGCCGTCGAATCGGTGATCGGATGCTTAGTTGGTGGTTCATAGGAAGATTGCAGCCGAACCCTTTCTCTCGAACGAACCCAAACTTGAATGAGGTGTTTCTGTCTTCCAGACACGACCCCGGTAAGTTTAATGAAAAAAAGAATGTACATAGTGCCTACATTATAATTTCATGGTGTGTACTTCCTTTCACTAGACCCTGCATTAAGCGGTCTCCATGTCACCACACATGGCTGTGTGCATGGCTGCTACACGCACTCGGCTACCCGTGGTAACTGAGTACACGGCGTGTACTCATAAAGTACACAGCCTATAATTCAAAATTTTCCAAAAATTCATATTTTTATCAAAAAAAACAAGAAAAGAAATACATACTAGAAAAAAAGATCCGTGTTCTTAAAAAATTCTCCTCTTAAAGAAATTAGTCCTCGAATTTCCCTAGCAAGGTGGCATAGAAGAAGAAACCCTGAACAGTTCTGGACACTACGATCGTACATCGGCCTCCCTCTCCCATGTCCTGGCCTGTACACGCCCTTGATACCATAACACTCATACCAGAAGAATAGATCGGACATGGATAACCTTCGTACATTGATAAAAAATCCGGATAGGATGCTCATCAAACGAAGAATCCACTTCCTACTCCAACTCTTTAGGTTGGAAGACATGAGAGGGGTATGAGAAGTAACGTCGAAGCTGAGAAATGTTAAAGGCGTCGTGCATAGCCCAGTACCTCTAAGGTAACTAAAACCGATAGGAAACCGGCCTGAATCTCTCCAACACCTCAAACGGTCTGACATACCTCGGTGAAAGCTTACCCTGTCTCTAAATCCTTATGTGACCTAAACTCAATGTGACACACAGGAAAAACTGATCCCCAACCTCAAACTCCAGATGTCATCTATGCTGATTAACATAAGACTTCTGTCAAGACTGTGTGGTAACTGTCCTCTTTTGAATCAACTCTATATTCTATGTGGTCTCCTATACAAGACAAGGTCCCAGCATAGCTGCCTCTACTGCCTCAAGCTAACATAAGGGTGATCGGCATGGACTAATGTACCAAGCCTCATAAGGTTCCATCAGAATAGTTTCTTTAATAATTTTATTATAGGCAAACTCCACCAGAGTTATGTGATTCTCCAAATAACCTCCAAAATCCAGGATGCTTTCTCGTAACATGTCCTCAAGAACCTAAATTGTACGCTCGGACTAGCCATATGTCTGAGGGTGGTATGATGTACTCAAAAGTAACTATGTACCCATGTCCTTCTGAAGCCCCTTCTAGACCCAAGATGTAAAATGTGCATCTCCATCTAAAAAAATGGAGTGTGGAACTCCATATAGACGTATATCTCACGGATGTACAACCATCCTAGCTCATCAACACTGAAATTCTCCTAGATCAGCAAGAAGTGAGTAACCTTTGTGAGTCTTTCAAAGACAACACATACAACATCATTCCCTCAAGGAAACCTCAGATAACATGTCACGAAATACATCATGACATTATTCCACTTCCACTATGGAATGGGTAACTTTTGAAAAAGTCTGGCTAGTCACTGATGCTCTGCATTCACTTGCAGACAGGTGGAACACCTCATCACAAAACCAGAAACATCTCTATTCATGTCTGGCTACCAATACTGACAGTGTAGATCACGATACATCTTGGTGACACCAGGATGAACTTCCCAAACTGAGGAATGAAAGTCTCACATCTGCTCATTATGTATGCCTGCTGACACCCATACGTGCCAATGGAAATTAAAGATCTCATCCTTGCCTATGGTTCATCCTGGAACAGGGTCCTCTCTTGACACACTTTCGCATAGGACAAGGCCTTCAGAATCTAATAGTTGCCTCATTCGCACTCGATTAAGAAGAGTATATGTAACAGCAACCGAAGAAAGAAACTTCTGCCCCTGTCTGTCGTGCACCACGAAATGCATATAAGAGAACAGAGCCATAAGCTGCCACTCACTGCTGGCCTCTTGAACCGCCTGTATCTAATTCCTCCTACTTAGTGCATCAGCCACTGTGTTGCCTTTCCCAGGCGTATAGGAAAGCTCAAAGTCAAAAGACAGAAGGTACTCAACCCACCTTCGTTGTCTGAAATTCAATTCACAATGAGTGAAGATATACTTGAGAATTTTTTGGTTTATGAAAACCACAAAAATCTCTCCCACAAGATAATTTATCCAAAAACATAAGGCATGAAAAACTGCTGCAAACTCAATATTGTGCATCTAGTAATTCCTCTAATGCGGCCTCAACTGCCGAGACCCGAAAGTGATGACTCCATCCCCCTGCATAAGCACAAAACCCATCTCTATACCTGAAGCATCATAGTAAATAATATAGATAATGCTTAGTACAGGCAAGACTAGTATCGGTGCTAAAGTCAACCTCCCTTTTAGCTCGTGAAAGGTTGACTCACAATAATCCGACAACAAGAAATTTGCACCCTTCTTATTCAGGCCCGTCAATGGTGCTTCTAAGCGTGAAAAATCATATATGAAATGTTTGTAGTATCCTGCCTTCCCTAGAAAACTACGTACCTCAAAGACGTTCTTCAGATTCTCCTAGGAAACTACTGCTCTCACATTCTCTGGGTCTACAGATACTCTTGTCTCTGAGATAACATGACCCATGAAGTGAATCCGGTCCATCCAAAAGTGGCATTTTGAGAGCATAGCCTATAACTGATGTTATCTCAGTGTACTCAGGATGATCTCAATATGGGTAGCATGGTCGTTTCGATTGTGAGAGTACACCAATATATCATCCACAAAAACCACCATGAAAGAATCCAAGTATGGATGGAACACTCGGTTAATCAATGCCATGAAAACTACAGGAGTGTTCATGAGACCAAACGGCATAACCACATACTTGTATAGACCATACCTTCTTTGGGAATCTATAAGAGGAATATCAAATGGTCTAACATGAAAATAATGATAACCGAACTTTAAGTCAATCTTCAAGTACACCTGGGCTCCCCAAAGCTGATCAAAGAGATCATCAATCCTAGGAAAGGGATATCGGTTCTTGACCGTCAACTGGTTCAGCATTCAAAAATCCACACAATGTCAGAGGGTACCATCTGCCTTCTTCGTAAACAGGACAGGCGAACCCCAAGGAGATGTACTGGGTCTGATGAACCCATTTTCCTGTAACTCCTCCAACTACTTCTTGATCTCCTGCAACTCTGGTGTGGCCATCCTATAAGGAGTAATGGACATTTATTCTACTCATCGGACAAGTTCAATAGAAATGTCTACCTCTCTTCTCGGAGGAAAACTAGAAAAGTCCTCTGGAAAGAGTTCCCTAAAACGATCCACCAATAGAAAAAAGTCCATTTGTGAAGTCTCCTAGTCATTTAGATATATACTAAAAATCTGGGCTGTAACTCCTCCAAACCCATGATGGTCGGGTCCCGCTCTACTCTCTTAAACATCCCATTTTTCCCAATGAAGAAACGATCCACCCTTTGGTGATGTGAAACTCACCCTACGGTGATAGAAATCGACTACTTCCTAGAAGGGAACTAACCATTAAATTACTTGAATGAAATCATAGCCTATCAAATATAGGACATAAAGGTCCCATAAGAAGTGAAACCCACCAACCTCGTGAGGGAACTCCTTACACTTACGTACACTAGCCGTTCTTGACCCAATGGAGTGTCCAACGTCAAGATATCTATAGAAGAAAATATACAGAGCCCAATGATATCCCTAACAGCAATATATATAAAGATTTGGGATGCCCCAATATCGAAAAGAGAAGAAGCTACAACTGAGGAATCTAGGATCGTACCTTGATCTGTAGATGGTCTGGGATCCTGCTCCAGCTGGGTCTGATCCAATGCAAAATTCTGACCTACACTGCGGCCTTGTGACCCTGCCTGACCACTCTGAGAAGATCCACCCTGTTGTCGCTAAAATATTGGCATCTGACTACCACAGTTGTGACCTCCACCTCGGCCTGAACGGACAAAAGAACTCCAGTTCCCAGACTGTTGACAAACTGGTTGTGCTACTCCTGTACGAGGAGTCATAGAAAAACTATTGTCACCAACTGCTGGTGAGAAGATCTGACATAAATTTTGAAGATGTCCCATCTTGTCACATGATCGGCACTCCGATGGGTCGCTCGGGAAATGTGGCCTCGTATGCCCTCTCTCCCCACACTGGTAGCACACCACCTGGCTACCAGAAGAAGTGTCTCGCCTCCTCGGATCACCGCACGAAGACTCCCTACAGCGCTTCTTACTGTCAGTAGGTGGGATACTATCTCTGGATGTCGAACTGAGAGAGTACCCAGATCCAGATGCATTAACTCTTGGGCTCTATCGGCCCTCAAGGTCTCCAGATAGAATTAGTCATAGAAGTCACGCTGGAACTCATCCCAAGCCATAACTTTCTGGCATCACACCCATGAGATCAAATCCCACCATGTCTTGGCGGAATCCCGAAACATTTACGTAGCGGTATTTACCCTGCTCTATGAAGGTGTATCCAGATGCTCGAAGATAAAAATCATGGTTCTATCCATGACTCTACAACCTGAGGTCCTCCGTCCCATGTGAAGGTGGGAGGATGCTGCTACTGGAAAACCTACGTCAGCTCTGCCATAGACGGGGTAGGATGGAGTACTCTGCGGAAGGTCTTAATGAACCTCATGAAGCCCTCTTGGAAATGTGTATCGACACCTGTGTCTAGAATGACAGCTGGTGCCAAGACTGGTACAACTATAGGATCTGCTTTTAGTCCTTGATCAGTCATGTCTTGTTTCTGATCTTTACCATGTAACTGGCGTACAACCGGAGGACGTCTCGGCGGCATGACTCTGCAAGGTCAAGCACACACCTTAGATCAAGATCAACAAGGACTGAAAACTAGAAGGGTGTGGCGGAAACCAGAGAAATAAAGTATTCATGTTTTTTGAAACAAGGATACATAGCGTGTTCCCTTATGCCTTTTACATGGGTGTTTACTTCTACCAAAACTGGTCGTGTAACACCCCATACATGGTGTGTTTTCCTTACTCCTAGCGTGTACTTGAATCCTCTTCCCCTACTCGAGTTCCCTTATATGGCTCGGCCACACGGTTCTCCAAACCCAAGAATATAGGGCATGTTAGTTCCAGACATGGCATGTAATAGACAAATTTCACTAACCCGTGTTGTTAGAGACATCGCTGAATACACAGCTCACACTATATGGTGTGTTCCAGATGGGCACAATGTGTACTCGGAAGACATCACCAACCCATTTTTTAGTGACATGGTATAATTCCCAAGAATACACTACATGGCGTGTTCAATATTGACACGACATGTAATTCTTATGTTTTTATTCCTCTGTTTCATTAGTCGCACGGGTGAACATAGGTTCCAAACACACAACGTTTATGTCTGGTACATAGCAAATTTTCCCAAGGACTTCCATATCCCATTTCTCTACCCACACGACCTATGACACAGTTACATACTACATGGTGTGTACATATGGTACACATCATGTACTTAAGAAAAATAGTTTCTTCCTGAACAAAAGAACACATGGCATGTAGTCAAAACTACACAGCGTGTATTCTGGGTTTTTCCAGACAGTAAGCCTCAGAAACTACTCCAGAGCTCAGAGAAATACTGAAACAGTCCCTTAAGTTCCAAATCCCAATCTGTTAGGGCCCATACTCCCACAAAATCACATCTTGGCATCTTGTACATGTCATAAATTATCATAATAGATCAATGATCCACCAAATTCATGTCTGTGACGGCCCATAACTCCTCAAGAACCAATGTTTGGTGTTCATTCCAACAAAAACATACACAATAATACCATATCAAACATCAGGTATTTTATCAAGAATCTATCACAACAGCACGCATATCTCGCACCACATATATCACAAAAACATGCAATTTCTAATGAAACCTAAATGGCATGGAATGAATGCATGTCATGTGATTTCTAGAAGGTTCCTATATGTTTCATGATATGTAAAAACCTCATATCATCAGGTTGAAATAGAAATAGAACCTCAATATCATCCACAATAATAGCACAAAACATGTGGATCACTCATGGTGAAATCAAATCAACTTTAATAAATGCAAAACCAGAAAACATGAAATTAATGAGGTAGAATGGTTTTTCCCAGAACGCAGGTTAGCTCCTCCTGGGAAAACCTTATTTCCAAGTATGTATTCTTTTCTATCTCTATCTATAGGCTCCAAATAGTAAATTAAGAGAAAATAATTCCTCTGATACCACTTTGTAACATCCAGGTTCCGGAAGCCGCCCAGAATCACCCCGTACTCGGTTGGTCACATGGCCTCAAGTGCATTTCCCCAAATGCAAGTGGCTGCCGACTAGCAGCGAGGGCCGTGGGTGTGATAGTGGAGCAACTATATCCTAATTGGTAGAGTAACATAATAGAAGTAAATAAAATATACAATAGCAGAAGCAATAAATATACCAACAACAGTTAACAACAGAATACTGATGAAAAAACAACTGGAGAACATATATATATGATGCATGATACATATGTCTAGGAAAATAGTGAAACAAATCACAGTGATGAAATACAGTACTAAATAAAAGTACTATAAAGGTAGTAAATATCTCCACAGCATCGCAAGACTAAGCTTGGTCCCATGCTCTCCAGCTCCAATGCAGTCAAGTACTTGAAGTAGTAGGGCGCTTACCCCTATCTATACCTAAAGCAATATAATCAATTTGGGCCCAAAATCATGGCCCAAAAAGGGTGTAGAACAAAATCCTAGTAGGAAACCACCACAATATCTGTTCCTAATAGTCAATAAATATATGGCAAGAAATAAGTAAGGAAAGAAGTAAACCAGGAAGTACTCAGCAATAAACAACCCACATTTTCAATTGCATTCAATTCCACATTTCAAGTAAGCAGTTGAACAAAGCAGGTAACCCTCTGGAAATTCCTCTCAGTATACCCCCTTTGGTGCAACCCAACAACACAAGCAAGAATATAACACAACAGGTAACACTCTAGGAAATTACTCACAGCCTATCCACTCTGGTGCTACCTAGCAACACAAGAAAGCTGATAACACAACAGGTAACCCTATGGTATGTACTCACAGCCTATCCCCTCTGGTCCTACCTAAGAACACAAGAAAACCTATGGGAAGTACACTCATTCTAACCCATCTGGTTCAGCTCAAGCATAGACTCTCTAAGGAAGTACTTGTCGTCAATTCCTCTTATAGTCTCGTATTAGTAACTAAAGGCGCTCTGGGGAAGCACTTACATCACATTCCCCCAGTGGCCCGCATTGAGGAACTACAAACACTTTGAGGAAGCACTTACATCAATTCCCCTATGGTCTCGCACCATAAGTAAAAAAGACACTCTGG
The DNA here is from genome assembly GCA_963277665.1 of Viscum album. Classification (NCBI taxonomy): domain Eukaryota; kingdom Viridiplantae; phylum Streptophyta; class Magnoliopsida; order Santalales; family Viscaceae; genus Viscum; species Viscum album. The sequence goes on from OY728121.1 coordinate 1,128,272,453, forward strand.
AGAATCCCTTACATCCATTATCCATGTGGTCTATACACTAGGTTCTCATGGACCAGTGTAAGTCAAGAAAGTACAACGAATCGTATCGGCCAAAGTAAACCTCAAGAATTACTTGGATAACATTCTAAAGCATAACAACATGTCAGATAAACAATCATTCCATCCTAATAATACTAGGCATGGTAAGTAATCAACCTAACAGGAAAATAAGACCAAATGGTCAAAACATGAAAACATGCATGGTAAACACCTCCAAAGCATAGAAATTAACTTTATTCTCATTAAATTAACCTCTATTCAAGAATACAAGCATAACAGGCCATCAACAGGGCTAAAATAGTAAACACGAAAAACCCCGTTCAAGGGTATTGGGAACTTTTGCACATATAACTCAAATAATTTCAACCGAAAGGCATAAAAGGCCAACCTTGGTGTTGGGAGATCTCTATACATGAACCAGAAGCCTTTGATCACCCAATCACACCCTAGATTTTCAAAAACGTCTAAAACATTCAATCGGAGATAACTTGAGAAAGAGGAGGAATCATGAAACGAAGCTAAAACAGAAGGAAGAGCTTACTGAGGTGATCCCAATTCAATCCACAGTGGTCTAATCAGAGATAAGATGCTCGGTCGGTGGCTCCAAGGAAGATCACGGCCGAACCCTCACTATCGGTTGAACCCAACCTTGAATGAGGTGTTTCTGTCGGTCAAATGCGACCCCGATGTGTTTGATGAAAAATTAGAAAGTACACGACGTGTACTTTATAAGTACATGATGTGTACTTGCATTCACTAGACCCTAAATTAAGTGGTCTCCAGGTCACCACAAACGACCATGTTCATGGCCTTTACATGACCAGCACTCGCCTACCCGCGGTAACCAAGTACACAATGTGTACTCATAAAGTAAATGATTTGTAATTCAACATTTTCCAGAAATTCATCTTTTTCTCAAAAATGACTAGAAAAGGAAGACATACCAGAAAAGAAGATCTGGGTTCTTACATTTGACACCAAATACTCATCCACATGTTATATGTTTCTGAACCCTGTTTCTTTTCATGGTTTTTGTATTGATGAAATGAAACCAATGTATTTTCCCTAGGTAATTAGATGATAGAATTATATGATACTCATGTTCTTTCATGGTATATTATATAATTTTTATGAAACCCATCCCTTTTTATGGGACCAAATATGATGGTAGATTTATTACCTCAAGGAACAAGAATGTATGATTTTATTACATGACAAGTGGAACCTTTATATACCTACATTTCATTAGGTAACATATTTTTTATGAGATAAAGTGGGTACAAAAAAGTTATTACCAAGAAAAATATGGGAGGGTACATGAGAGGGAATCCCAATCCTGAAACAAGATGGAATTTTAAGCCCATGAAAAGAGGATGCATGAATGGAGATCTCATGGCTGAAACAAAGGGTCACATCAGAGAAAATCCCAATCACAAAAAGGTACATGGGTTATTATCAAAAGCCTTAAATTTTGTGAATGTCTTGGTAGGTATCCTTGAAATATTATTTTCTATGATTATGTGTATGGCAAAAATTCCATGTCATACTCCTATGTTGTGATTTCAGGGAAAATTCTATTGATTCCATTATGATTCATGCCTTATAAACTAAAAACCATTATGGAAGGATTCATGTATATGATATAAAGGGTTTGATCTTTTGATGTTATGATGACATTATCATACCCCTATGTTCATTTTAATTCCTACAAGTCTCCTATGATTACGCTTACTGTGCATCTGATTTCAAACCTTTTTATTATTCATTCCCTTGGTTATGGAAATATTTATTATGTATGATGTATCTAAGAAGGGTGATAGTCATGAAGAACCTAGTGGGAGATAATGTAGCTAAATAATATTCCATTATTTATGTTTCCATGTTTCTAAAGGCTCAAAACTAATATACTCTTTGGGCATCCATTTGAATAATTTTTTACGTATTCCATAATTGATATAAAATTTCTATCGATGTTAATATTGGTTCGTTATATAAGCGGTATGATGACACTCCCATGAGTGACTCCTTTCCACAACATTGGATACCAAGTGCAAAAGTACCCAAACAATACATGTATAAGGGGAAAGAGTTCATCCCCAAGTATAGTACCCAACCCTATCTCCGATCACATTTAGTCTTATCAGAAAAATTTCATTCATGGTCATTTCTTCTTTGAAACTACACAAAACATGATTTAATAAATTTTCTATTAAAAATAGTAAGGTGCTATTTCATTTTATAAAAGCATATTAAAAACCACCATTTTATATAATAACCAATTTCATGCCATTTAACTAAATTTAGAAATCAATTTATAAGATTAGTAAATAAAGGTAAAAAAGATAAATATAAATAAAAGACAACATTCTGTGAAATAGTTAGAATAAACATTCTCTTGGGAAAATTATATTCAAAGGTGAGCCAAGGTCATTAGGAATGATGAAGACATCCTAGAATATAAACCCTTAATAATGAATATACTAATGGTATGATATTGAACTATAAATTCCAAAGATAACACGTACCACCCTAGTTTCTAATCAAAACAGCTTGATTATTCTGGAACCTAAAAATGTTCATATTTTCCATAAAGATTCAAGATGGAATAATGACTAGAAACCCCGATCAGCAGTTCCACTGTTGAAGAAACAAGACCATTGAGAGAACCGTGGGGACATGGAAGAAGATGGATACCCAATAAAAGAATAAATTCCATCTCAATAAGGGTGGTTAATGGGTTCTATCGACACTTTGATAAAATATTTAAATCTATTTAGGAGAGATAATAACACCTTATGAGAGTATAAATGACAAATGTGATGAATCTGGGTGTTTATGTGATGATAGATGTTGTTGACCCTATGACTAAGTTACACCCATAGTGTTGTTGGGTGAATTATTATATCCTATATGTTTTCTGATTTCATACGCTTTCTCACACATTTTCATAATGGTGATGTCTACCTAGTGTAATGTGGGTGGTTGAGGGGTTATTTTCACTAATATCTCAAGATTTATAATGGATGGATAACTATTCCCTCTGTCCATACCCTCTTCTCTTGGTATTATTATGTTATGTTATTCATTGTAGTTAGTTTCCACCATATATGTGGCTAGATGGATAAAATGGCTTGTGGTTATTTTACACATTTTTATCTCTAGATATAGTATCCAATGTATTGTTATAGTTATAATTTCTATAGGTTGTGAAGTCTTGATTTATCTTACCAAGTGTATGGGTAGGGATGGATTGATGTATAATACCCGATGTTTGATTCACATCATACTGGCCATTATGGATCCTAGAAACTACTTGGTAACTATATTGGGATGTGATACAAGATGAAGATATAATGTGTTGCATGATATTATTTTTGTGATATGTATCACCAATGATTATGGGTTGGTTTACTTTTGGATAAAGATGAATTTGGATTTATGAGATTCATGTAGAGAGGAAGACTAGTGGGGAATTAGTTACAATATTTTATTTTTTGTTCATTACTATAATATAGAATCTTATGTTTTCAATACTCATTGAGAGATAGTCCTTGTGATAATGAGAAAATATCAAAAAAGTTGTGAAAATGTAGTATCACTTGTTTTTAGTATGTTTTCATTATCCTTCTCATGAGAAGATCCGTAAAGTATCCTATTTAGTGTACAATTATGCTCACCAGTTTTACCTATATTTTTTTAGGTTAGAAAGAATATGATGGAGATTGGGCCGGATATTACTAGTTGATGGTTTTGGTGGAGGTGTTTGGGCATCTTGGTAACTTCTGATTTTAATTTTCATACTTGTAGTTTTTTCAGTTTTAATAGATTTCTACGATATTACATTAATTAACATTGGATTTAAATTATCAATATGATAAGGTGTTGTTTTTTTTATATTTATCATCTCCCTAATATAGATGTTCCCTTAGAGGGTAATGAGTCCCATTTGTATATTCTATATACCCTTCTTACTAGTTGTTAACCTTGATCCTAGTGGAGGTAGGACTCAGGGGTCGTTATCTCTCTTCATTCATTTCAAGCATATAAGGGGAAAATTTTGGGGGGAGAGGGTTGTTCCATTTTTCATCATTAAATATATCTTAAAAAGAGAATTTATTATATCTTCACACTAATTAAATAAGTATCCAATATTATAGGAAATAAAAAAATAAATATAAATGGTATTTGGAAATGAATAAGTGGAAAAGGGACATATAATTTATGAAATTTCATTATAATCCATATCATGAATGAAAAATCCTTTTCACTAATCCATATTCCTAATCATTTGTTTTATTTATTTGTTTCCATAATCCTTTTATTAGTATATAATTTTTATGATGTTTTTAAAATATTTAAAAACTTATATTCTTTAAAAATACTAACACTAATTTTTTTTCAAATAAATTTTTTTATTATTCCATAAAATCTACATACACTCGCGATTTTAGATTATTAAGTTAAAATGTTGCATTTAAATATATCCCAATATTTATTTTTATTCTTTTTCATAAATGAAAAAGTCATTGACGAAAATTCATGGTATCAATTTAGTATATTTCTATTTTCTATTACAAGATCAAGAAAATAAAAAAGAAAACATATTTCCATATAATAATATTACTTACAAACCAAACATTCAGATTTTATGTTCAATTTAAAATATTTTCTAAAATTTTATTTGAAGAGTTGTACATTTTATTTGTAATAGTAAAATTTATAATGAAACTTTCGAAGTATTTTCTAAAATTTTAGTTTAAATACATTAGTTATTAAGAAATTTATTTATCATCATTCAGTTGTTTTTACCTTTGAAGGAAAAATAAATTTTTTTATAGTGTTGTATGCATATTTCTTTGTCATAAGGAATTTATGTCTTATTTTCTTCCTATTCTTGAATAGACTAATTGACTACTGGTTCACTTTGAGAAATTTATTTTCTATTTTGTAAATATACATGGTGATAAAATTGTGCATTATCTTGTTCACTTTTCAGTACATGATAAGGTGTTGGTGTATTTTACCCATGATTGATTTATTCTAATTTATTAAAGGATATTTTTGTCTTAGGTTATAAATAGTGATTTCTTCCATACATATTATTAAAAATTTAAAGTGATTTTCAAAATGGAAAACCTACTTCATACTTGAATCATATTTTCATAAGATTTTATAAATTTGGAAAATTTTATTTTGTAAAGAAAAAAACTATATTTCATTGAATACATCATCCATGATAAAAATTCTCTTCCCTATTATTGTGTGGTCAAACAATTTTATCAAAATTCTATAAGGGGTTTGTATAATTCATCCATGAAACACTATAAAAAACTCTGCCAATAAATAATATAAATCTCATGGATCATATATTATATTTCACAAAAAATAATCAATCTTTCATACTAAAAAATTCAATTATAACCATTTCAAATTTATAATATAACATTATATTTGTCAATATATTTAACAGGAAAATATAAAAAGTCCATATAAATGGAAAATAATATTAACACACCACATATAAAAATGTATTCTATTTAATGAAATCTTATTTTAATTGTAATAATAATGACTATTGAAAATTTAAAATTAATTATATTTAAACACATTAAATTGAAACATTCTATGAGATTATGAAATTAATGTCACTTAAATAATGTAAGATCATTGTTAGATAATATCATAAATATACAGGAACCCATATGATTATATTAATTAGTAATTTAAAATTAACTATATATTTTTAAATTTTTTCATGAAATTAATAAATTATTTACAAACATCTCAATACGTAAACAAATGTGATTGTATTTATAGGAAAATTAATTTTTCTTAGTTTATTAAAAATATTATAAAACTTAGCTGATATAAACATAAAAAACATGTCCTTAACACAAATTTATTTTAGGTCTTAAAAATTGTGGTTATTAAATGATTACAATTTTAAAATTTCTTGTCCTTAACGAGAATTAATGTTAAAACAAATCTTTTTAACAACATTTTTTAAATTAATGTCCCTTTTGTAAGATGAATTTGTTTTTATAGTAATATTTTATTTTTAAAAATTTGAATACTTGCACTCACATTTCTTTGGGAAAAAGAAAAGAATACTTATCGCATATATTGATGACCGACCCACATTTTTAATTAAGTTAAATAATATATTTCTTAAACAAATATACATATTGTTATAAAATATCAAATATTGTACATAGAATATGTATTGCAAAAAAATGTTCATATTCACCAACCATATATTTATATTTTTCAGAATCCTTTTACATAAAATTGAACTAGGATTAAATGAAATATTAAAAAATAATTTTTTTCTGATGACAGGTTTACTAGTTTATATCAACACCAGCCAGCTGAAATATATTTTTTTTCACATGCTTCATTTTAAACCATCTAAAACATTGAATATTATTTCTAGTTAATTCTTTTTGAACCAATATGGTCAAATATACAATTTTTATATAGAACTGTGACCCCTTATAGCCAATAATTATTAGAATGAACAATATCACTTGTGGGTGGTTTCATAATTTCATAAAATAAATTTTTTTAGGGTGGGAAACTTATCACTCTAATTCAAAGAACAAAAATATTACTCTATTACATCTAATATCCAAACATTTTCTTGAAAATATCCATTATAGAGTAACAAAACTAATTATGCATAATGACCACAATTAAAGAAAATAAAAAATTGATCAAAACATTAGATTAATTCCAATTAAGAATCTAAAATAAAAGAAATATTAGGGAACATCCACGGTTTTTGTATATGGATTCCATTATAAATTCCATTGAATTAAACCATTCCTAGGAATTATAACACTCTATGGGCCTTTAGTAGGTAGTAGGATCAACATTTATAAACAATACTTCATCATCAATAGCTAAAGGTAATCCATATCACAAGAGATCATAATGAATACCACCTAAAAAATGTTCATATGCGAATTTAGTCATTTCTCGCACCAAAACTCTTTGTGGAACTAGATCAACCTCTATCATAGGATCAAATCTAATTTACTTGATTTTAATTTCAAAATATTTTTGTTTCCTTCCACTAATTACATGACCTATGTATTCTTTATTAATGAAAATATCAACTTGATTAACAAACACATTGTGTCTAATAGGTTCATATAAATAATATAATTTTTTCATTTGGATAACTAAATAAAATAATTTTTCAAACTTCTATGCAATATTTCAAGATGAAAATCATCGTATAATTTAATTTTAACCCGAACTACTCATAATATTAATAATGGGATGTTTTCTGGTCTATATATAATATAATGACGTTTTGAGTACTTTAGAAGGAATCTGGTTATATAAGAATGTAAAAATATTGGGTGCATAACCTCAAAATGTAATAATAAGTTTACACTAATACATCATTGGTCATACGATGCCCAAAAAGTATGATTCCTCCTCTAAGACACACTATTCAACTATGGTGTTCTAGGAGGATTGATTTTGTGAATAATTACATAGTATTTTAGATTCTTAGGGAATTAATAGAGAATGTATTCACTACCCTGATTTGATATAAGGATCCTAATACATTTCTCCATTGATTTTTCCCTCATTAAGAAACTATTTCATATTATCAATAGTTTCATACTTATATCTCATCAGAAACAAAATTCCATATTGATTAGAATAATCTATAAAAGTAAGGAATTATCCAAAACCAAATCTTTATTTATCACTCATTGGTCTATATAAATCACTATATAAGAGATCCAACATTCTTTTAGCCCTTTCTCGTATCCACTAAAAGGTTATTTGAATATTTTTTATTGTAAAAACTATTCACAATATTCATATTATTCATAATTGAATTGTTCCAATAATCCATCTCAATGTAGTCTATATATGTTTTTCTTATTATATATCCATGGAAAAAATTCCACTGATAAGTTGGATTAGAATAAATCATAACCTTATTATTTTGAATTTTATAAATATTATTATCCATATCTAAAACATATAATCTATTTGTTATATTCTCAAGTGAATAAATCATTTCATTCACATATATATATATATAAAATTGATTTTTATTAATATTGACTGAAAAACCTTATTATAAATGAAGGAATATAAATAATTTTTTTGGGTTATGGTGGGAATATAATAAAAATTCAATAATTACAGAATTAATCCACATAGTATTGTCATATCATGAGTTCTAACATTTGAAGAAACGTTATTTTTCCTTTTCTCAACAAAGATCCCTTTCACCCTTTAAAATTTGGTCATATCATTGAGATTAGGTTAGTCAGTACAAATGTCTGACACACACCTTGTATCCAATACCCAATCATCATAAATAGTAATATTTTCCTCTATAACATTCACATTGATATGTTCATAATTCTTTACTTGAGAATACACATCAACCATATTTAGACAATATTATTTATGTTATAGGTTAAACCTATACGTAATCTAAAAATGATTATAATTAAGTAAGTATTTTTCTATAATGGTTAACTGCGATGTTTTATATCATTTCATCAATGAATTTTAATTAATGTACTCCCACAAAAATTATTCCCCTATAAATCATATATATATCGTGTTCTATGATCTAGATTTCATTTATCAACAACCCCAATTTATCATAAAACTCATTACATAGTTATTTCAATAAAAAACCATACAAATACCAACACATGTAATTCATGTATAGTTGAGTGGGAAACCCTTTTGACATATCAATCATATAGATAATAAACTCAACTATATTTCTTGGGTATAAACCCCATTTTGGTTTCCCACCTAATTGTAATGAAAATCTAAAGACATGATGTAGTTACTTAACAATTATGAGTAACCATTCCCACTATACCTTACATAATATAATCCACATCCACCCCACAGTATTATAATCCTACCATGTGGGATGATCAAGATTTTATCGGTGTTTCAATAGAAGGAAACTAAAAAAATAGTATATGATCAATTTTTCTTAAAGACGCATCAATTTAACACACATACAATGCATATAAAACCCATTTCATCTCATGTAATCGTTATAATATCATGTTTTTATTCATTTGTATACAAATTATTTAAATGATTTAGTTTTGAAGCCCTAATTAATTAATAAAATTAATTATCTTATCATATATTAATGTTTAAGTCTTTAGATAACTCAGATGTTTGTGTTACATACTCAAAAATAAACGGCAAAAAAGTTTATACAGATCCTAACGCTTCTGAGGAAGAATTTATATTAAATCCTCATGGGTATTGTAAGAATGAATGTCATCCAACCACTCACCATTATTTAACCACTAATAATACTCTTAGATAGTGGGTTCATTGATCCTAAATCCCTCCCATCCTATAGACTATAAATAAGAGAAATCTCAATTCACTATATCTCTAAAGATGAATATTCACAAACTATATTCAATAAGTAATCTCAATCTCATAACTTTATAAAAAATCTAAGGTCAAGGTAGATGAAAAAAAATCGTATGATATCACACATAACATATAAAACTAGACAATACCTCCTAGAAAATATTTATCACAAAAACATAACATATACCATAATTTTATACAAAATACACTTTATAAAAATGAATATAACCAAAGAATAAACTAATAACATCAAAGTTTAATTATATTTCAAAAACATGATGATTAATTATGAAATAATGATTTTTTATTTAGAAATAAAATATCCCATTTCGTGATTCCTAACTCTCATAATTTTTAAACCATAAGTAAAACTGCCAAGAATTAATGTTTTAACATTTTTTTGGCATGTCATATTTTACGACAGATAATATAATCACCAGTATTAAAATATGGCTAATAAGTAGGAGAGAAAAAGGTTGTGAACCAATAATATTATATGATATGAAATCAATTGTATTATATGATTGAATCATTGAATATGATTAGATATATCATAAATCTGTTATTATATTCTATAATAGATATTGTACAATATTTATTCATTGATCCTATGATTCCATAAAAACCATGAATCGAGTCATATTTTACAATATCATATATCATATGATATTTCATGATTCAAATACCTAATATTATTTTATATCACATATTGAAATATAATTCAACCATATACTATGACTAACCAAAATTGAACGATATAACATATTTTATTTTAATATATTTACAAAATGATTTAGAATGTTAACTTCATTGGGAAACAAATAGATTCACATATTGAATCCTATGAGAACCTGGATTCGGTGCCATTGAATGGTTTTAGAATAACATTTTATGATATTAGTTAGAAAAAAAAATCCCTTATATAACTGGATATGTCTTCAATGATTCAAAATAAATTGATAATTCTGAACACAACATTCCTAAAACAATATCGTATTATATTTTGTATTCTTCTTCAGAGGATAATGATTGATGATGATCATTGAAACTGAAAAAAGGATTCCTACATCTAATGTCTTATAATGTCCATGGATCATAGATTATATATTAAGGATTTTAAAATTCTAAAGCACTGTTATGACTTTCACTTTGTAAGTGATAGAGTTTTGTGATGAAAATATATTTGAACTGTTTTTCATGCTAATATTGACACCAATATGAGGGAAAGTTTCCCTTATATACAAATAACTGATACTCGTCATTTAAAGAAGATGATTATGAATATTTTTCATATGAAGTACCATCTCATGGAATCCAAAGAATACTAATCATTAGAGTACATTTCACCAAACACGTCTATATAGATTTGTCAGGAAATAAATAGACTTTGTCAATGATTATAATCCAAAGAAACCATGCAGGAGGTGGAGACTAGATACATGCACTCACATGGAAATCAGGTTTTAAACGTTATTATACTATATGATATTGGTATAAAAATCATCCAAATATTGAATTATAATATAAATTTATCGTAGTAAATTATATGTATCTCATGCATATCCCACTAAATAATTTTAGGCACTAATAAGATACGACTCATAAATTTTATTTAAATATCCATTTCTTTCAACATACAATATTCAAACATACTATTGAAACACATTTCATACAATTGTTCAGTCAATATCAGGATATTTTAAAACCCTTATATGTGTTAAACACCTTGAAACATGAATACGAATATTTCTTATGTTTCAACGAAATCATCACCTTTTAAATAATTATAGATTTTGAGTCTTCTTGTAGCACCTTTGATTTGTTATAAATTAATTAATATTTTAATTTAGAGTTTCTAGAAACCTCAAGAGAGGATATTATAAGTAAAATTAATAATTATTTAATTTATTATTGGAAAAAATTAATACGTCCTCTGATGAGCCTTTCTTCGCTGACAATGTTGATCTTTTGAAAAACCTTGTAGGTTTCCTCCTTTTAACTATTTGGATTTACGTGTATAACCCCTATAGTAGTGATCCACATGTACACCATTAATCACTGAGGAACTCCAATTGATTTCTTGATGCTAGCATGAAAAATCAATTATATTTCATTTTTAATCTTGATTGCTCAATGATCCTTTGGGATTGAAGGAGTTCTAATTCTAGAGAGGAAGAGGGTTTGAATTTTAGAGAGAGAGAGTAGGAAGACTATTTTTCACAATTATTCTATATTCCAAAGTTTTTTATAATTATATACAATAAAAAAAACTCTACATATAGAGTTATATAATAGATGAATATATTATTTTAATGTGTATGTGAACTTTTATAATACTATATTATTTTATCAAACCTCATTACATATAATACTATTATTAATATTATTATTTTATGCTGAATTATAACTTACATTCTTACAAATATTATTTTACAATCATGTAAATTAATATTCATCTTCAAATGTGACATTGGACTACTCAAACTTGTCATTGTTTATTGAATTCATGAATAAATATTTTATTCACATAAATATATAGTTTATTCACATAAATATCTATATTATTCACCATATAGATAATAGATATTTATTAAATATTAAATAAATAAAATAAATATTTTATTCCCAACATAAAATATATAGTTGTTATATATTCACATAATCAGATCCATTAATTATTAATAAATTGATAATTATTTATTTCTATATGAATATTATTGATCACTAAAACAAGAACAAATAAATCCTTAGTCATGAGAATAGTATTTATTCCATTAATTAAATTTAATATATAATTTAATTGATATCAATAGAAACCCTCATTTTATGATCCACTAGGATTATATAATGTTGGAATTAGGTTGGTATGCCTAAATTCAAAATTAATCTCTAGAAATGGCTTAGGTACCCTAGGAGAGATAACATAATGTCGTAATGTCTCCAAACTCATACAAATGATCATTATGTAATATAATCATTTGGTATTAATATCTCACAAGATGGTTTCCCATCAATGTCAACAACCTATATTTTTTATATATCATTTTTTGACTATCATAAATAAAAATTATTACACATTGTAAATGAAATTTATAATTTTATTTTAATTAAATGAAAGGTAAAATATGTTAAATTTTAAAAATAGAGAATGAAAAATTATTTATTCAACTTATCCATTAATAGAATTTTGTTTCATTTCGCACCCAACATTCCAAACATCCGACCAAAAAATTCCATGATAATTTTAATTAGTAAAAAAAATGTTCTTCAATCATAAAATGTATTAATGAAAATATTAATGTATAAGAACCATTACATATTTTAATATATTGGGATATTCAATGAAACCAAAATATACAAAATTACGATCAATGGGTCTCTTCTCATAATCTCTCATCATAGAGATTACCTTGTGGGAACTTCATTATAAGAAGCATCATCAACTTATGAGTACCCGAAAATGATTATCTATATAATCTTAAACCAATAAAATACTATTATCTAACCTTATAACTATATTAAAGAATATCATCAAGGAATTTCAAGATAGTCCTCAAAGTAGGGAACTGATATGACCTTAGGAATGGGATGGAAAATCTAGGACATTATCACTTCAATTTTATGTTGAAGAACAATCCATATGTGATATAATATTAATGTTAATATCCATCCCCTTGAATATTCTTGAATTTTATAGTAAAATGTAGCAGGATCTACCACACCAAATAAAATAAAATCCCCCATGCTATAGAATCAATTTCTAACAACCAGTTAGTCTAAATCTGAATAACATGCTTCCGTTGAGTATTTCTACAACTTCTAAGACTTCCACATTTCTATGTTTAGGGTTATTAAATCTACATGTTTGTGAAACAAATCATTTATGGAAAAATTACCATCATGGTAAAATCCCTCAATATGTCATATAAATGACGATCCACATCTTGTTCCTGTCTATGAGTCAATACATCATAAATATTTTTTTACTCAATTATTATCATAAAAATATAATTAAATTTATTTTTTTTAAACCAAAATTAGAAAATGGTTTTTCTATCTCTTTTTAAGTAGCATCAGATGAATTAGTATTCTCAGATATTGTAGATGTGGTAATCACTGAATGTAATATGTTTTATTTCATATTACTATATCCTTATTAGTGAAACTAGATCAAATTAAACTAAATAATGATAATTGTTTAATTCCATTTATCACTAGTACTCCCACCTCTCTAGACATCAGGAACTCATCCATTTAGGCTTTTCCATATAATTTCATATTGTTCTAACAATAATTCTATGGAATTGTGTTGTATAATTTTGATATTAATCTATCATTATTTATGATTTAAAAATATAAAACATCAATAAATATATCATGAAACATGAGATTAATTCCAAGAATTTATGATTATGAAATTATTTCAACCTTTTTAATCACTTACTTTTCCAATGTATGTTCTATATGAAGAATTATGTGCTAATAGTAAATGGTCTTGAATTATTTAATCTTTTATTTTGAAATAAAATATTAATATATTGACTATGACTGGATTTATAGAACACATAGGTTCATTTTTTAGATCCAGTTCCCTAGAGCATAGTTGCTAAATTAAGTTAAACATGGAGAAATTTCATTCCTTAGCCTTAACAAGCTGGTTAGACCTAACATTTTTGTCCACAATTTATTAACATATACACATTTGAAACTAATATTTCTCCCATTAACCAGTTCAAGACACATTTTATTCATTCATTTCAAAAATAAAATTTTATGGTCAATATGCTTAATTTATTAATAAATGAATTTTATAATATGAATATCTTATTAGAATTTATTAATGCCACTAACACTTTCAGTTATTCCTCATACACATATTCCATAGGGTCTCATTTTGGTTGTTTCATATCGACATAATACATAAGGATTCCTCTAAATGAGATGAACTTTACTGTAAATATAACAATATGATATTCATTGATATATGATTTGATAAGAGTAATTCCAAATATAATTTAGTCATGATGAGTGGTTAATGTGCTTTTTCATAGATTAAAATATCAATAATCTATAATGAAATGATGGTACCATATGGTACCATCCATTTCATGTTTTTATTCAATACTCACAAGGTGTATGAAGTTGTAAAAACATTAAAAATAAACAATCCCTGAATTGTGATACATGGAATACATCATTTCAATTTATACATACATTTCAACTTTATTAGATTAACATTTACTTATTCTTTGATGGATTATTTATTCTAAATTAATAATATTTTTATCACCCACAATGGTGAACATAAACAACCTCCTTAGTTATGAATTCCTACACTATAGGATTATATGAAACTACTCCTAAAACTAAACTCAGTGGAGTCAATTATTCATATACCAACCATGTGAATCAAGATCACTAAACCATAGAAGTTATGTCTTAGAAAACTATCTTTCAAGAGATAGGAAGAATTTATGAAAATTATTTTATCTTGACTAAATGCAAAAACCCTTAGTTGTTGTTGGATTATTAAATCAGATATACCGTTGTACTTTGATGTTCCATTGTAGCTATGGATATATTTTAACCAATGTTTAACAAAAAAATACTTATCGATGCATTCTAATTCATTCTTATAATATTTCATTTGATATGATATATATTATACAATATAGTTTTCATATGCTTATTTTTTCACTTCTAATTACTAAATATGTCAGGGAAAAAAATTGATGACTTTCAATATATATAACTCTCATAATTGATCATAATTTTAAAACCATAATGAAATTGATGTATATAAGAAAAATTATGTGTGGGACATCCTTTAATCTACATATATGGTCAATGATTACAATGAAAATATATTATCAGACATGACAGCTCAGATATTCCGGAATCATTTCCAAATTTATTCTCTTACATAACTAAGAATTTATAAAATATAATAATGTAATATCATGAAGTTAACTTTATTTTAGAATGTTTCATGTGTCCATGTTGAAAAAAATATTAAAATATTTGTTATGTACCTTTATTTATAAAATTTTATTTGTCTAAATCTTATTAATTTTATGTTTTTATATACATTATCTTAGCTTAATTGAGACAAACCCACTTTCATGGTTTAAAAAAGGTCAACTAAATTAAATGTAATTTTAGAAATAATTATCTTTTCAAAATAAGATAAGAGTATTATATATTATATTTGTTATTCACTGTAATATTTGTTTCTGATTCAAGCATTTGTGAAATGTTTGATTAGTATTTAATTCCCATAAAAAATTATTTCAAAGTGATATAATGCCATGTTGTGTCTTTCGAGACAATGATATAATTTTTTTGCAATACTTTTTAAAAAAATGAATCAATTCAATATTTATAAGTGAAATAGTGAGGTCCCCAAGGATAACATAGGAATCACCCACTCTCATATCATTTTGAGATCACTTTATAACCATTCTATTCGTGATGATTTAATGTATTTAAATAAGTGTATGTTGAAAGAATATTGTATGTAATTCAAAAAAGTGAAGAAAAACATGATAAATATACCTAAATTGGATTCAACATCTTTCTTCATTAATACATTACGATTTATTTTTTGGTGTCCATTATTTCATCATATGATAAAAATATATTAATGCCAATTATTTAACTTTTAATATTTTTCTCCATAAATTGTGCAGAAAATGATTGTTTATATTTAGATTATTCATCGGATCTTCATCCATGTCATTCATTTTATTCTTCACAAGGGGTGGAGAAATATGTTACAATTAATCCTTAACAAAATGGTGATGTATAAATAAAAGTTTCCTAAGTGACACATCCATTTAAATAATTTAGGATTTGAAAAAATATTGAAAATCATGGAGGTATGGATAATAAAATTAGATTAATGTTTAATTTCATATTCAAGTGGAATCCTAATTCCACTAACTATTAAATATACCCATGCATTTTGAAAGTATGGTCAGTATCTAGATTTACATCATCTAGTTTTGCATTAATATAGGGTAGTGAAAATCTTATTTCTATCCTTTCATTATCATTCTCAAGAGAATAGAGATGTGAAATTATAATGTACTAATCATTATCTTTATGTTGTATTATCAACTATCTGAACATATTTTAAAAATAATACAATAGATATAAGAAGAATCCACAATATATCTCTGGTTGTCATCCTTCTCAAATTATACAAGAAATGATAATAGTAAATTTTAATACATCTCCATTATTTTATCAAGTCCAAAGTATACCTCACTATTTAACTCGGACAATATAGCCTTAAAAACATTCTATAAGAAAGGATCCACATGCCCCTAATCATAAATATAATGGGGGTTTTTGAAGATATTGGATGATGTTTAAAAAGGTATGTGTTTCCCAACTATGGGTTTCCACCTCCATGATTCCTTGAGTGGACTCACTAGTCCTGAAATCCTAACATGGGTTTCTTCAACCCCTGCCTCCAAATTAAATCATGCCTAGAAAGGTCTACTTTCATTGATGAAAGATTTTTAAGTCAACCTATAACCTTCAAATGAACTCCAATTTAATATATGTTTCCCAATGATGGTAACCCAAACACATAGTTCTAAGGATATAAATCAAATTCATGTAATGGAAGGGAAAGTCAAGAATTATATTTAGTTGATAGGTTTTAAATTATTATTCATAAATTTTATATTCTTTTATCCTTTTCATGAATTGAAAATATTAATCATCTTATAGTTAATTAATTAACCATATATGATAAAAAAAATTACATATATTCTATTTATTTAAATTCTATATTTGATCATTAATTCATTCATTTATGAGATCATGGTCTGGAATAAATAATTTAAATAATTAATAAATATAAATAAATAAATAAAATACCCTATCATTATCTTAGGAAAGGATTTATTTGTTGAACAGAAAATAAATCAACATATAACATAGGGGAATAATTCCTTCTGTCTTTCTTATTATGATTAACAACATTCCACCTCTCCAGTTGTGCTTCACCTAGCCTGGCATCATTATGGTATTTTCATGAACTACCTCCATAAACCATGGGATAAAAAATTAATTATATGTATTTATAAGTCACCTAAATATGAGGGGAACTAAGGGATTGTTTAAGGGGAATTTCATAAATCAACATGGACATGTAGGTCCTACATAATAATGTATGGAGGGATGAATTTGTGGCCATAAAATTTAATTTAAAATTAAATAATTGGAAACCCATGAAAAAAAATAAAATAAAATAAATCCAACACATACACTGGTCATGGTAAAGCCATTGAATAGAGAAGAAAATGAATGATATGTGGAAAATTGTAACCGATTAATACTCATTTGTATTTATTCTTCATTATTATGATAAATGTTTATGCATTAATTAATTAATTAATTAATTCCATTTTATCTACACTATTTGGTATGGTTTTCACTGGTTTCTTCCCCTCCCCCAAACGATGTAATAAATTTAATTAATATCATAATGAATGATTTACCTTTTACCTTAATTAATTATTGTAATCACATGGTGATACCAATCATTAACATAATTCAGGGAAAATAAACTTTTGAACTAATAATCATATAATATTTCAATAAAATGACAAAATATTTTAATAATTTACTAAAAACTATATTAAAATTTCAAACACACCTTCTTTGAAAATAAATAATGTAATATTTCAATGCTCCAATTTTATAATTTAATTTAATTTAATACTATTATTTATCTGGAGATTACACATCATGTACTTACAAGCTACACATTGTATACC
This sequence comes from Viscum album, assembly GCA_963277665.1. Lineage (NCBI taxonomy): Eukaryota > Viridiplantae > Streptophyta > Magnoliopsida > Santalales > Viscaceae > Viscum > Viscum album. The sequence continues at coordinate 1,128,290,677 of OY728121.1, forward strand.
TCGATTTTCAGGTACCCTAGATACATGACTAGGGCTTTGGTTTGTACCTATAAAGGACTACAATGAATATAAAATCTAACTGCACACCATGTATTTTATCCTTTCAGGTGTCTTATTAACCTATCAGAAGACTTCATGGGTTTTTATGACATGGAATCAAATGGCATGTATGATAGTGACTCCCCAAGTGTTCGACTTTTCATGTGTATTCTTGACACGTTGAATAGCTCGACATGAATAATATACATGGAAACTAATAGACCACATGGTGTGTAAAATCCAGATACACACCATGTATGTCCTTATTACCCTAAAATATTACTCTCACATGGTTTTTCTATTTTAATAACCGCACTAGATTCATTAATTTTACCACTCAACTACGTAGAGTAAACGACACGTACACCGTCAATAAACATTGTAATCTGATGAGGATTTCAACAAATACACCACATATAGTTACAATTTTTCATGTCATATATCCCATGAATCATCCTGATATAGTGATCTTGGGTACACAGTATGTACTCTGACTACGTGTCATGTAACACAATCTTACTAGTAAAAAATATTGGTACATTCCAATGGAATCTCTATTCATTCATAATCTATTCGTAGAAATTTATGAAATTAAAATCATGAACAATGAGAATTAAAATTATGATAACATGTTAATTAAAATAGGATTAATTAAATAATAATATAGAAATTAAATATCTATCATATAATGAAAATATAGGCCAATAATAAAATAAATAATTATAAACCTAAAATGTCACTGTTTTGAAACCACTTGTAGGTCCTGGCTAAAACGGAAGCACCTTTTCTGGGCATGAAATTTAAATTTCATTTAATTTCAAGCTATCTAAAACCTTAATATTGGTTAATTAATTTTAAATATATTATTAATTTATTAATTATTATAACAAATGATAAGAACATTATGAAATCCTTTCTTTGATATTATTTTTTAACTTCTTAATACCTTTTCAAATTACCTTCCTTGAAAATTATCAATTGAAATGTATAATCCCTCATATAGTGATCCATATATTCTCCATTGATCTCTGAGATATGTCAGTTGATTCTTGGTTTCAACCATGGTATATCAATTTTCTTACACTATTTGTCTTGGTCACTCCAATATCCTTCGCGTTTGAAGGATTTCTTCTCATTCATTAGAGGAAGATAGGAGGATTAGATAGAGACCGATAGAGAAATAATTTCTTTGTGAGCAACAATTATCAATTCTCAATTTTCAATTAATTATAAAAAGTATAAATAAACATTTTTTTATAAACATGGGTTTTATATTTAAATATTTTTTTAATTTTCATACCATCCCTTAGAAAATATTATACTCTTTCAATAAACCACGTAAAATATAATAATAATAGTAAAAATACTACTATTATTATTTTAAGTTGTGTACGAACTTACATACTAAAAAATATTGTTGTTATGGTATATAAATTAATATTCAATGTCAGATGCGATATTGGTCCACTCAAATTCATCGTCATTCCATGAATAGATTAATAAATAGTTTAACCACTTAAATAAATATTTTATTCAATATATAGAGATTAAATTTTTATTAAATATTCAATAAATAAAACAAATATTTTATTCACAAACCTTTAAATAAATATTTATTAAATATTAACTTCATAAAATAAATTATTATTTAACAAATAAATTATTATTTATTATACTGTGAATATTACCGATTTAAAAAACAAAAATATAATTATTCCTCACTCTTGAGAATAAATTTTTTTCATCTAATTAAATTAAAACAACATTTAATCTATATCCACATAAAGACATGTTGTGTAACCCTTTAGGATTCATTCTCCATTAAAATTGTAGAGTACGCCTAATGTCTATGATTACTATATAAAATGGGTCTAGAACCAAATAGAAAAAACATAACTTCAAAACATCAACAACCACATATGAATGATCACTCTGTAATATAAACCCTTTTTCTCAATATCTCACCTGGAAGGTTTCACATCCAATACATCATCCTATATTCTTTATATACATATTTTTAACTTTCTAAAATAAACATCATTACACCATGACCATGCATGTTGTGGGAGAATTAAATTTCAATAAATGGGATGAGGCATCACATTCTATAAAGATAGAAAGGAAATAATCCATCCTCGAAATATCAATTCACAATATATAATTATTAATGCAACCAATGTACCCTAATTAAAGCTATCATATTTCATTATAGTCATTTTCAATTAATCTATGTGTGCGAGTCCTGAATTTCATTAATGATAATCATAATTTCTATGCACCATTACACATGACCACAGAATGAAATTGTAGAGACCCAAAGCTTGACGTACATAGACATTACATTAGTTTTTTGGAATACTTAGTACATAACAAAAAAAAGACACACAAGAACCGTAATAGTTTAGTGTCTTTGGAAACTTGGAACGTAATCTTCTAATCATGGTGAAAGATCTTCAACATCTCCCATAAAGGTCTTCCACTTTTTTTTTCCTTACCTAAAACCTTTCTTTTAATCATGGGGGAAAATAAAACATAAAAATGGTGACCTAAAATTCTCAGTAAGGGTAAACAAAAGAAATATCAATCACATCATATTCATAAGAACATATCTTTTGGAAATATTAACCTGCAAAAGAGATCATAGTTTCATAACATGGGATAAATAATAGTAGTGAAATGAAATCCCAATAATAATAACTTAAAACATGAAACTTTGTGGCATACACACATAATCATAGATAATAATTTCTTTTTAGTCAAGACTCATTTCCAAGACTATCTTAGTGGACAAAGTCCATTTCTGAACCGAGTTCATTCCTCGTTTCAGTCCTGTTTCACTGAACCGGTTTAACCTGTCGTTCCAGCCATGTCTATCTCATGAGATATCAAATCTTTAACCAATGCATTGGAGGGAGATATTGGTCCCACCCATCTCATAATGATACCATTCTTATGTGTGCCACAAAATCATAAACCATACATCACAGCATAACCCATGTAATAAAAATGGGAATCTTAAACATTGTGACATCATAAAACAATTCATATAAAATAAAGGAATTCATAAAAATATTCCCATCACAACATAATCAAATCTATTTAATAATAGGGATAGAAACAGAACCCTATATTATCTTAGATGGAAAATAATTTTGATAAAACTGTTGAACTCTATTCTTGAGGAAAATATCATTTCAACTTCAAAAACATTTTCCTTTCATAACATGTCATACAATTTTAAACTGAAAGAATTTGATTAAAAATAAACTTGAAACTTTTTAAAGGAAGCTTCTTGGAAATAATGTTTTAAAAATCCATTCATGCCGTATAAGTTAAAAAAACATTCTTCTCATACTTTTATCGGAAAAGTATAAAAGTACCTCGTACGAAAAACGACAAAAGACTCCTTTCATATCTTTTACTAAAAACTCACCAAAGGGTAAAATTGGATTTAAACAACTGTAGGTGGATAGAAATATTATTAAATATTGAGGAAACATGGATGTGGATGATAAAATACACCCCCAGTAAATACCAAATTATAAACAATATCGGATAAAAATGAGATTGTGATATTTCCCTTACCTTAGGTCTGATTTGCTTCGTAAGTGTCCGAACCTCCTGTATAATTATTTAAATAATGTTATTGACTTATTCTAGAATCATAATTATTTTTATTATATCATATATGGTCATATTCTTAGCTTCTTATTAGTAATATTTCATTACTACTTGTTATTCGGGTGTTTATTACTTTTTGTTCTTATGCGTGTTTTGTCGAATAAATTCTTATTCTTCTTTTTAGGTTATAGATACCTCATTTCCAGATTGGTATTAGTGTAATATATTCATTCATTCAATGAATTTATATAATCATTATGCGATGAAGATCATGTAGAACGAGTCGCATCACATCGTGGAGACGGTATTCCGTACGTACGCACGAGCGATGATATCGTTCCCATGATCGTAAAATTGTAATGGAGTGTATATATAGAATTTCAGAATCAATATAACGTTACAATAATCATATATAGTTATTATTTACACCATTATACCCATCCAAGTAAGGTGGTGGTGGAAAATAGATTACACCACGACGTGGATATGGTATTCTGTACTTACGCACGCGTGGTGATTTCATTTTTTGTAGGAATGGATAGATGGTGAAATAGGGTTGTTTCATACTTATAATAACATATCATTATATGAGTGATAGTGATGTTATTACTTCATAATGAAACAACTAATGAAGAAGAAGTGGAAGAATAAATAAAGATGATAGAATCGGTAACGGACATTACCTCTTCTTTGAAGCGCTTCTTTGAGACCTCCATTTAGGACACTAGAATTGGTCTTTGAAGAAGACCAGGACCTCTAGGATGTCTCTAGGGAAGTGGGGAGAAGAAATTTTCAGGGGTTGGCTGAGCTTGAAGGCTCAAAGTGGTGTGAGGAAGAGGGGGAGGAGGTTCCCTTTTATAAGGGAGGAGAGGGGCTCCTTTGGAAAAACTAAAAATATTATTTTATTATAAATCCAAATTCGGTTTTCAATAGCTCCAAATTGATTTATTTCTAAGCTAAGGTGGGTATGGTTCGAAACCCTCTCATCCAATAGAATTTAGACAAGTTTAGGTTCCTATTTTAACCTAATCATTTAGATTTAACATTAAGTTAGATAATTTTACTTTTACCATGTCTTTTTGTGTTCTTACACTATAAGGTTAATAAACTTACTATAACAAGCCAAACGAACCCCAAGTTGTTTATTATTAATATATATAACCTTATATAAGTCATTTGGCCGAACATTATATTTTTAGAAATAAAATAACAATTAATAATATAATATTTGTTTTAAAAACTATTTTATGTCAATTTTGACACTATTTAGTAATTGATTTTTCTGAAAATCGCAACACAATGATTAATTCAAAAAAAGTTAATTAAATAAATACTAACATATCATATTAACCTAGAAAATTATTTTAATTCATAAAAAGTCTCAAATTAAATTTATTTGGGTATTTATAACATCAATTATGTCAATATTTCATTAATAAGATAATTACTACATCATTTTTGTGTCATAAATAAATTAACTTATTTAAAGTCTAAAAATTACAAATAAAATATCATTATGTAGGAAATATTTTTATATTTCTAATGAATATTTATAGTCGAATTTATCTTATGTGTAACCCTATATTAAAAATTCTTTAGTTATTAAACTTTGATTTTAACTATTTTAACCCTTCTTTAAATAAATTGATAATAAATGTCCTAATATAATCCATGTGGGCCTAAATGGTCTTATTTTATTCCTAAGGCTGTTTTTTGGTCGAATTACACTTATACAATAGAATTAGGATATGTGTTAGGGTAATAATAATATCATTTTTACCCTTAACTACCCTATTTACTTTTAACCGTGGTAAAAAAAAGTAAAAAGTTACTATTCACCAAAAATTATTTTCATCTCATTGAACCACATTTTAGTCCTTGATATTAACCGTGTCTCTCGGATTTTCGAAATTCTACTCACAGAAGTGGTAAAATTAAGTTTTATGAAAAATTCAGTTTTTTTAACTACCACTTAGTGGTTTCACTATTCATCAAAAAATGAAAGTTTCCATAAAAATACCAAAAATTAGGCGTAAGATACATTTGATATTAAGATTTCAAAAATTATGTTTATTTTACCAAATTCAAAACATATTAGTTACATTAACTAATTTAAAAATTAATTCTCGTCGTCAAAACAAATAGCGTGTTTTTAAAAGATAATAACTATCAAAAAATTGACACTTGTTTATGTCTGGTTTAAATGTGAAATTACATCCAATAAACAACATTGTATTAAATTTTAAAAATATATTCTAAATATAATTTAAAACAACTCAAATTAATAATTTATCACTATTAATTATTTCGATTAAAAAAGATGTTTTTAATTAAAATTTAGTAATTTTCACTATTCATTAGAATATGAAAGTTATCCGAAAAGTACCAAAATTTCACCCTAATCTAAATTCGATATTCTGAATCCAAAAATGAAGTCCATTTTGAAAGATAAAATTTATAAAATTTCAAAAAGTGGGTATTACTATTCATAACGGCTAGTTCATAATAACATTATAATAATATCTCGTTTAGTGAAACTCGGTATTGCGTACTACACACGCTATCTAGGAAGGTCGTGATTGCGTGTAATGCAAGGTAAGTCAGGGATGCATGTTTTGAAAGCTACTTTTGGTGTAGCATACAACACAAGACATTAATGAAATTAAAAAGAATATTTTCCATAAAATATCAGGGTGTTACATTCTACCCCCCTTAAAATGAATTTCGCCTTCGAAATTCGTTGGGGTTATAAATGGTTTACTACTCGAAAGTTTCTTTAATAGAAACCCACATCGTAAAAAGGAATACCAAAACTTAGCTTTAAAAACTAAAGTATGAAACGTAACGGTTACCCAAATTAACTCATCACTGGGTTTCCACATAGAAGAACATTGGTGAAAATATGGATATAGAAGAAAAATCTAACCATCAAGTTCTGATGGAGAGTGGTAGAGAACATGGCTATGAAAAATCCAACAATCACAAAGCCATAAATTTGTGACGATCTAAGGTACCATCTGATTCATCGGATATAAGAGCACTAGGACAACATTTTTGGTTTCCAAGATCATTTCCGTAAAGTTGATGAAATTGGAATTAGAAGAAATACTTTCGTGATTTTGGTACAGTCTCACCGTTGGTCGTTCCTTGGACAATTTCCACTTCATATCTTAACGAAATGAACTTGAATTTTTCATTCGTGAAGTGTTAGCAGATCATGTGAAAGGATGATGGGTCATTCCATCTGTCTCAAACAAAAGGTTAGAAAAGTTATCAAAAAAAAATACAGAAGTCCATCTATAGTGAGATTAATCATATATGGTTCCTAAAATGGACTTATACTTCATATATCATACTACATAATATAATACACCTAGTTTCTACTAAACAGGGACTTCCTGTAGGCCATTGGTAGGTGATAAAGGCCAATCACACTTCGGTTGTGGGTTCGATTCCCACAGCCTTGTCCGATGCGATGGGCTATCGCCCATCCTTCAGGTTGTCCTTTTTCTAAAACTACATTACTATAAAATCCCATCAATAATATCGAAAAAAACATCTATCCTTAAACAATACTAACTTATGTCCAATATAATCCATTCCAATCTTTAGGCTTATCCAAAATACTGTTGTCCAATCTCATATTACAGTGAAAACGATTTCCAAAGAGTTCATATAACAAGAATTTTAATACCATCATTGATCCCCATATCTCATGAGATATGTCTTGTTGGTCACTTTCCAAACATTCGAAGGCCTTAATCATGTATTCTCTTGAAAAATGAATACCCATTGAATCTTAGTGAAAACATGAGTGCTATCAAAAGTTAACTCTTTCCACATACCAAAACCCCAAAATTCATTATATTCAAACCATGATATAACTATTTCCTTATATCAGTAACGAGCTCATGAATACTGTCAAACATTTCATTTTCTCCTTATCCCTTGCATATCATCTTTTTTTTTTCAAAAATATCTCAATCACTTTCAATGGTTACCGGTACCATAAAATTATTGAAAACCACAATAGACCAATACATAAATATTCCAATATTCCACGATTCTATGTACAAAATTATTTTGGAATCCCATTACATAAACACTTAATCATTCCACCACATCGTTTTCATATTCAACATCACCAATAGTGATCGCATGTGACTTCCCTTTGTCCTTTTCCTTAAGTGGTTGCTCATGTCGATCATCACTAACCCTTGGATTAGGGAATTTATTAGCATAATGCCCCATTTCCTTGCACTTGAAGCATTGAAGTTTTGGTGGTGTGTTATCTGCAGTATTTTCTTTATTCACATCATTAGAGACACTTTTTACATTACTTCGACACTCAATTGCTCGATGACCTTCTTTTCCACACTTGAAACATTTTATAGTCCCTTTAAGACAATCTCCACCATGCTTATTTCCACACTTTGAGCATAAGGAAACATTCATCTTCATTTCACCATTATTATGAGATTTCTCCTTGAACTCCATCTTTCATTTCTTGTCAAAACTATGAGATGGATAAGTAACACCAACTTCCATTTCTACCTTGATAGCACAACGCAAAATTTCTTCATAGCTACTGAAGTCTCTTATAGCTAATGCCCTTCGAAGATTTGATTTTAATCCACTAAAGAATCGATCAACATTAATTTCAGGTTGGATGATAAAGCCAGATGCATACCTTGTAAGCCTTGTAAAATTCACTTCGTATACACCAACAGATTCATCATCCTTTTGCTTTAGTTCATAAAACACCTTCTCCATCTTTGTTCGAAGAATATGAGGGAAGTACTTATTGAAAAATAAGTTCTTGAACTCGTCCCATTCCATGGACTCAATTTCATCCCCTTTCCTCGTATTCTTGACAAGATTCCATCATTGATCCGCTTCACCTCCAAAACGATATACTGCTAAGATGACTTTATCATGTTCAGAACATTGATGAACTGAAAATATCTTTTCAGTGGTACTGATCCATTGTTCAGCAACAAGTAGATCAGAATACCCACTGAAATAAGGTAGACGTTGCCTCATGAAAGACTCAATAGAATATTGTCCCCTTCTCTGCTCATTTGGAAGTACAGAATGATTCATAGCTTGTGAAAGTATAGCAATAAGATTTTGCACTCCATCTCCCACAAAATTTGTTTGTTCAAGTGGAAAATCATTGCATTGTCTGTTTCATTGATCAACACGGTTCCTTCGGGTTCCAGCCATCGTCTAAAACCCAAAAAGAATAGTGTGAGAGGTAAAAATCATGCTAGGGAAAACAACATATTAAAGGGGGAGTATCCTCAATATCTATCATCTTATGTTAAATTCTACGATCTTTAGCGCAATTCCAGGACTATAACCTATACGTATACTTAACATTAGGGACATCCCTAGACATACCTTAGAAATATCTCTAGGGATATCACTAAAGTTTTCGCATCATAGTTTCCAAAGGTTAACTAATCCTTTCCTCTGATACGAACTATAGAGACCCAAAGCATGACGTACATAGACATTACATTACTTTTTCAGAATAATTAGTACATAACAAAAAAACAGACACACAAGGACCGTAATAGTTTTGTGTCTTTGGAAACTTGGAACGTAATCTTCTAATCGTGGTGAAAGATCTCCAACATCTCCCATAAAGATCTTCCACTTTTTGTTTCCTTACCTAAAACCTTTTTTTTAATCCTGGGGGAAAATAAAACATAAAAAGGCTGAGCTCAAATGCTCAGTAAGGGTAAATAAAAGAAATATCAATCACTTCATATTCATAAGAACATATCTTTTGGAAATCTTCACCTGCAAAAGAGATCATAATTTCATAACATGGGATAAATCATAGTAGTGAAATTTAATCCCAATAATCATAACATAAAACATTAAACATTGTGGCATACACACATAATCATAGATTATCATTTATTATTAGTCAAGACTCATTCCCAAGACTGTCTTAGTGGACAAAGTCCATTTCTGAACCGAGTTCATTCCTCGTTTCAGTCCTGTTTCACTGAACCAGTTTAACCTGCCGTTCTAGCCATGTCTATCTCATGAGATATAAAATCTTTACCCAATGAATTGGAGGGAGATATAGGTCCCACCCATCTCATAATGATACCATTCTTATGTGTGCCACAAAATCATAAACCATACATCAGAGCATAACCCATGTAATAAAAATGGGAATCATAAACATCGTGACATCATAAAACAATTCATATAAGATAAAGGAATTCATAAAAATATTTCCATCACAACATAATAAAATCCATTTAATAATAGGGATAGAAACAGAACCCTATATTATCTTAGATGGAAAATAATTTTGATAAAACTCTTGAACTCCATTCTTGAGGAAAATATCCTTTCTACTTCAAAAACATTTTCCTTTCATTACATGTCATACAATTTTAAACTAAAACAATTTGATTAAAAATAAACTTGAAAACTTGTAAAGGAAGCTTCTTGGAAATAATGTTATAAAAATCCCTTCATGCCGTATAAGTTAAAAAAAATTATTCTCGTACTTTTGTCAGATAAGTCAAAAAGTACCTCGTACGAAAAATGATAAAAGATTCCTTCATATATTTTACTAAAAACTAACCGAAAGGTACAATTTGATTTAAAAAATTGTAGGTGGATGGAAATAATATTAAATATTGAGGAAACATGGATGTGGATGATAAAATACACCCCAGTAAATACTAAAGTATAAACAATCTCAGATAAAAATGAGATTGTGATATTTCCCTTACCTTAGGTCTGATTTACTTCGTAACTGTCTGAACCTCCTGTATAATGATTTAAATAATGTTATTGACTTATTCCAGAATCATACTTATTTTTATTATATCATATATGGTCATATTCTTAGCTTCTTATTAGTAATATTTCATTACTACTTGTTATTCGGGTGTTTATTACTTTTTGTTCTTATGCGTGTTTTATCGAATAAATTATTCTTCTTCTTTTTAGGTTATAGATACCTTATTTCCAGATTTGTATTAGTGTAATATATTCATTCATTCAATTCATTTATATAATCATTATGCAATAAAGATCGTGTAGAATGAGTCGCATCACATCGTGGATACAGTATTCCGTACGTACGCACGAGCGATGATATCATTCCCATGATCGTGAAATTGTAATGGAGTGTATATATACAATTTCAGAATCAATATAACTTTACAATAATCATATATAGTTATTATTTACACCATTATACCCATCCAAGTAAGGTGGTGGTGGAAAATAGATTACACCACGGCGTGGAGATGGTATTCCGTATGTACGAACGCGTGGTGATTTCATTTTCCGTAGGATGGACAGATGGTGAAATAGGGTTGTTTCATACTTATAATAACATATCAGTATATGATTGGTACAGATGTTATTACTTCATAATGAAACAACTAAAGAAGAAGAAGTGGAAGAAGAAATAAAGATGAAAGAATCGGTAATGGACATTACCTCTTCTTTGAAGCGCTTCTTTGAGACCTCCATTTAGGACACTAAAATTGGTCTTTGAAGAAGATCAGGACCTCTAGAATGTCTCTAGGGAAGTGGAGAGAAGAAATTGGCAGGGGTTGGCCGAGCATGAAGGCTCAAAGTGGTGCGAGGAAGAGGGGGAGGAGGTGCCCTTTTATAAGGGAGGAGAGGGGCTCCTTTGGAAAAACTAAAAATATTATTTTATTATAAAGCCAAATTCGGTTTTAAATAGCTCCAAATTGATTTATTTTGAAGATAAGGTGGGGATGGGTCTAAATCCTCTCATCCAATAGAATTTAGACAAGTTTAGGTTCCTATTTTTACCTTATCATTTAGATTTAACATTATGTTACATAATTTTACTTTTCCCGTGTCTTTTTGTGTTCTTACACTATAAGGTTAATACACTTACTATAACAAGCCAAAAGAACCCCAAGTTGTTTATTATTAATATATATAACCTTATATAAGTCATTTTTCCGAACCTTCTATTTTTAGAAATAAAATAACAATTAATAATATAATATTTGTTTTAAAAACTATTTTATGTCAATTTTGACACTATTTAGTAATTGATTTTTGTGAAAATCATAACAGAATGACTAATTCGAAAAAAATTAATTAAATCAATACTAAAATGTAATTTTAACCTATAAAATTAGTGTAATTTATAAAAAGTCTCAAATTACATTTATTTGGGTATTTATAACATCAATTATGTCAATATTTCGTTAATAAGTTAATTACTGCATCATCTTTGTGTCATAAATAAATTAACTTATTTAAAGTCTAAAAATTACAAATAAAATATCATTATGTAGGAAATCTTTTTATATTTCTAATGAATATTTATAGTCGAATTTATCTTATGTATAACCCTATATTAAAAATGATTTAGTTACTAAACTTTGATTTTAACTATTTTAACCCTTCTTTAAATAAATTGATAATAAATGTCCTAATCTAATCCAAGTTGGCCTAAATGGTCATATTTTATTCCTAAGTTTGTTTTTGGTCGAATTACACTTATCCAATAGAATTATGACATGTGTTAGGGTAATAATAATATCATTTTTACCCTTAACTACCCTATTTACTTTTAACCATAGTAAAAAAAAGTAAAAAGTTACTATTTACCAAAAATTATTTTCATCTCATTGAACCAAATTTTAGTCCTTGATATTAACGGTGTCTCTCAGATTTTTGAAATTCTACTCACAGAAGTGGTAAAATTATGTTTTATGAAAAATTCAGTTTTTTTTAACTACCACTTAGTGGTTTCACTATTCATCAAAAAATAAAAGTTTCCAGAAAAATACCAAAAATTAGGCCTAAGCTATATTTGATATTATGAATTCAAAAATGATGTTTATTTTACCAAATTCAAATCATATCAGTTACATTAACTAATTTAAAAATTAATTCCCGTCGCCAAAACAAATAGCGTGTTTTTAAAAGATAATAACTATCAAAAGATTGACACTTGTTTATGTCTGGTTTAAATGTGAAATTACATCCAATAAACAACATTGTATTAAATTGTAAAAATATATTCTAAATATACTTTAAAACCACTAAAATTAATAATTTATCACTATTAATTATTTCGATTAAAAAATTTGTTTTTATTTAAAATTTAGTAATTTTCACTATTCATTAGAATATGAAAGTTATCCGAAAAGTACCAAAATTTCACCCTAATATAATTTCGATATTCCGAATCCAAAATTGAATTTCATTTTGAAAGATAAAATTTATAAAATTTCAAAAAGTGGATATTACTATTCATAACGGCTAGTTCATAATAATATTATAATAATATCTTGGTTAGTAAAACTCGGTATTGCGTACTACACACACTATCTAGGAAGGTCGTGATTGTGTGTAATGCAAGGTAAGTCAGGGATGCGTTTTGTGCAATCTCCTTTTGGTGTAGCGTTCAACACAAGACATTAATGATATTAAAATGAATATTTTTCATAAAATCTCGGGGTGTTACAGTAATATTCAATGAAACCAAACATGTTGAATATTTAAAGACCTTTCTATTTATATAATCTCACAACATGGAGATTAAAAATTAAAATCATCTTAAGATGAAGCCATATCCACTTATGATCACTCACACATGACGATCTATATGATATGTCCCCATTATTTGTAATGTATCAGCCAATAGAACTATTTTATGGAATATCACTATAGAATTTTAAGTTTCAAGTCAAAGTGGGAAACTAATATCACCTTATCAATTTGACATATACTCTATGACATTATCACATAAACGTTATATAGATGAATATTATATATATGATAAAATATTTATATTAATATTAACTCAATTTAATATTCATGTATTCTAAAGTAGAAATTAATTTGTTCTATGGAACCAACATTGAAAATAACATTAAGATATTCATTATCTACAAGTTTATCCCAAACATGTATTATAGAAATATTGTTTCTCGTACTCCCCCTCTTTGAAATTGTGTGAAAAGACATCATGGATTCATTTATCCTTAAATCAAGAGTACTGGATACACTCAACACTAAACTACAATTTTCCACTAAAATATGACAAATGGATGAACATCATGAATCATATATTCTAGAATAAACACTTTCTTATTTAAAATCATTCATTAGATTCCCTTTCTCCCTAAAATTATAGTATATTGATCAAGGCTTGACCAAATTACATAAATCATATCTCACTTTCATTTATAGTTCTCTTCAAATTTCCATGAAAAATAATACCCATACCCTCTACACTGGTTTATTTTCTGATAGAAACCTTTGTTTTTAAACCTCTATAATTTTTCACTACAGTAACCATTATGTCCAATAAATTCACTATCAATGATAGAAGGATCAACTACAACACTACTTTAATAAGCAATACCCCAAATGGACTCAATATACCTTAAATTCACATTGAAGTCATTTTCCTAATCCACAAATAAGATTCATTCCAATATTTTCATGTTGAACTACCTCTATGTCATAAAAACATTTTTCATTTGGTCTCTTATAGATTTTAGAAATTTTAGTCATTGAAACAGTTGTCTTGTACACAACTTAGATATTTAAGGCCACATTATAATGAAAAATAAACAAAATATTTTATAGTACATTCCAGTCAATCATTTCCTATTCATATTTTGACACCACATCTAGTTTTAAAACCTCTTATAGAACCTCTAAATCTATTTCGAATAGATAGTCTTAAATTTGAAACCTTTACAATCAAAAAATACATCCTAATAATATTATCAATCTGAAACTAAAAATAATCTAACAATATTATTTTGGAATCAATTAACTCTAAATGAATTCAAACATTTTAACGGGGTTATTAATTTCGTGGTATAATTATTCTATAAGGCCAATCATATAATTATGATTGAAATTGATTCTGAACTCTAAACTAGTGCATGACCACTTGAAAATATAAAACCATGCTCTGACAAAACATGTTATTCTTTAATCACATAATATAGATGTTATCCTACAGAAAAATCTAATAAGTTACAATTTTTCATAACATTCGATATAAATGAAACTCAATGTTAAAAACCAATCTCCTAAACTATTCTCTATAATATCCAAACCTAATTTCCTCAGACTCAAATAAGAAATTTGAAATGAAAATGAATAGGAAGAAAAACAATGAAATAAAGCAACAAGAAATAGGAAAAAATTGTTTAAGAATTAATATACCCAATGGGAGGAATACTGGATCCTTTGGATTAGTCTAGGAAGCATCAGTGTCTCTATAGAAAAATAATATTTTAAATCTAATTAGAAATGAAATAATAATTATAAATAGTTAATGTATTTTAAATGTGAACCCATGTTCTATTTTATAAAATATCCCATCATGTTGCACAAATTAAAACAATATTCAATCTCTATGATCAACCATAAATCAAAAAGACAACTACAAATGGATTGATGATGATAACAACAAAACTTGTAGTATATGATATTGAATTTATGCTTTGGAACTCATCCCCATACTTCTTCAATAGTAAAACAGTTTCTATTCATCACCATGAGAAATTTAACACAAATTACCATGCTTAATCCTATTCCATAACTGGTGTTCTATAATCACTCCTTGAATTAAATAAAATTGCTGAAAAATTTTCCTCCATAGTCAAGTATTACAAAACATTTTCAAATGTCACACTAACTGAATAAATCCACATGATCCTATTAATCACACTGTAAATTATATATCTTTATGAATCCCATCATTATCTTTCATTCATATTTCTAAATTTTACTTTTTTTAATGATAAAATTCATTTTAAAAATGGTTAATTATAGGTAATTTACATACCCCTTGAAGATGACATTGATACAATCCATAATATTTTTATTCATGTTTCCATACCTTTTCCCCAGAACAAAATATAAATACCACATAAACTTTTGGTATTAACATTATATAGTTGAAATTTTATTAATATAAAATAAATATCCCTTATAATCACTCGTTAAACATTATATAATCAGGATTATAGGCTAAAACACATGGAACCAAATACATAATGAATTTTTTAATGAGGAGCAACTGATAATAAATATTCACATCAATATTACTTAGCCAACTTGCTGATAGTTTCCTGAGATTAATGGGGATATGTGTAGTACGTTATATATAGGTGGAAGTTCATATTATGTGATATTATAATTTTTTGAAAGAAAATTTTCATAGAAAACGAGTTTTTAGTCAACCGTTTTATGCTTTTTTATGTTTTCAATATGTATGTATGATTATAATGGTTTAATTTTTTAACATGTACATTCAACCATATTAATTTGTTTCAAGCATATTAATATAATTTATATCACAACATAGGATTATTTTACACCCCAAAAATAAATGATAATAATATTGAAACATATCCTAATCCATATTATTCATTTGGTGTATAATACCCATTCATATGAAGGGTTAGAATCATATAAAACAAAATTATATGCAAGTATAATTATTCTGTGACTTAAATCCATCTAATCACCTTTTTTAATTATTCAAAATCCCCATGTTCATGTAGCTATACCGAATGACTGACTACCCATAGATCAATACTCGACCATGATATCAATTCCAATACAATTCATACACCAAATTTGTATGGAACATAACTAATCCTTAATTTTAAATATTTAATTGGAAAACACATTGTCTTAATTGAAAGAATCTAAATATCATACATGTACCTTTCATATAATATCCAATATAAAATTTATGATAATGATAAGAAACCATTTACAAATATTAAATATTAGTAACATTAAATGAATACTTTAATAAGGAGTCTATACTTATGATTTATTTTTTTACAAGATGTTAGTAAATATTAATTATTATAATTTATGATTTATATTTATGATTATAAATTCCTAATCCCTCCCAATTAGAAAAAATTGATTATTAATTATTAATAATAATTATAAAATAACAATCATGAATCCTACCGCTGATTAATTTGTTATTTATTTGTTCTAATTATTTTTTATTACAACTAATTACTAATAGGTATGATTAATTAATAAAATTTATGCTCAGTTAATCCTAATTAAACCTCGATATTACTAATTAATTATAAATCACGACTAATTATAGTTAAATATATAAAAGTACCCATAATAAATTTTATTTTATTTACTAATATATTTTAATAACTATTAATTATTTCTAATTATTGATAAATAATATTAATTATCAATAATTTAGATTATTTATATATAATTAAAGATTATTTTTTCTAATTAATTATTAATCAAATTTAATTTTTTCTAATTAATTTTAATTTCTCCAAATGTTGATTAATTAATTATTAATTTACTCTAATTATAGTAAACTATTTCTACCCAATACCAATTATGATTAATTATTACTTACTAATAACTGTTATTTTTTATTAAACATTATTATATAAAATTAATTATTTATTACGTCCAATTATTATCAATTAATTGTAATTTTTTCTAAAGATGAGTAGATAATTTTTAGTTTATCGTAATTTATATTATTTATTACTAATTACGTAAAATTATTGTTAATTATTACCAATTATTGGTAGCTATAGCTAATTGATACTACTTCAATGACACTAAAGGTATTTCAAAATTTTATAAAAAATATCGAATCATTGTTGGTGGTAAACAATAAATATACTATTTAATTCTATGAATATAAGATAGAAAACCTTATCAATACATTTTTTATTTTAGCCTTTTTTTGATTTTTATATATTTTTTAACAAAATTTTCTAGAGTGTGTTTATACTCTCATTTTTTTATCATCGATCAACATTAAATTCATGAAAATAGATTTCTTTTTTAAAAATTCATAGGAGTTTCTTTGAAGATTTAAAAAAATCATAATTTTTTTTGAATGTTTTTATTTCTCATTTATTTTAATTTTTGAATGAAATAATCTTATAATTACATAAAATCATATATGAATTGGTATAAATTAATTGTGATATTTGTTTCTAATACAAAAAAATAATATATAATACATTTTCATACAGGCAATTTTTTAATGCTTGAATCATCTTAGATTTTTTATAATGGAAGATTTATTATATTTAAATCAATAAATACATCCACAATATAAATAATTTTTTTTGAACAATGGGATTAATATTTGAAATTATAGATTCCCACTAATTAAATAAATATCCAAAATTGTGTAAAAAATTGAAACAAATATAAAAGATATTTTCACTTGAATAAGGGTTATATGGACTATTATTTATTGAAATTTTCATACATTACCTATCATTAATGCATAATAATTATCATTAGTTTGTATTCCTCGTCATAATTATTAATGGTACTATTTAATCCATATTCATTTAGCTAATAGATCACTATAAGAAGTTTATAAAAAAAATTTAAAACTTATATCTTTTAATACAAAAATACATATTAGTATTTTTTATTTACAAATAGTCATTATTCCATGAAGAACACACAAAATCATGTATTTATATAATCTAGTTGAAACATTTTTGTGAAAATTTTTCCCCAATAATGTTTTTCTTTACGAATCTTCTCAGATCAAATAAAAATTAATGAAAATTTCAACTATAAATTTAGTATTTTTCATATTATTATTATAAATCTCAAAAAGTAAAAGAAAAACTTATTATCATATAGAAACTAAACATATAAATAAATCATTCAGAATTACCCATTCAATTAATATATGTTTAGAAATTAGAGTTTAAAATTTATGCATTATAATTCAAAAAAATGGTCACAAGTAATATTTGATGATTTATTTGATATTTAGTTTTAAATATTCCTTCATATCGATTTTTTTCTTTATTATTTTATTTTTTTTATTTTAAAAATTAAATAATAGTTTTTGTTGGTTTTGATTCAATATTTTTTATCATAATGAATTTATGTCTTCATTCCATATTATTATATATGTGATTAAACAACATTCATTATTTTTTTAATTATAGTTTCTCTTATAGTTGGGAAATAGGATAATCAGGTTTTGAATTATCATGTGTAGTTTTGTGGACATGATAATATTTTGGTTGATTTTATCCCTACTTCATTGTAGTTTTTTTAATTAATGGATATTTTTCTATTTTCATAAAATTTAGTGATTTGTCTAATTTTTTTTGAATAAATTTTCATTGGTTTTCAAAACTCAATGCATAATTTATACAATTCTCATATATTCATTAGAATTATTGATATGTTAATATATTAAATTTATAAAAAAATCTAGTCATATTCCATTTCACTATCCATGATACAAATATGATTCCATATTATTCTATAATCTAAAAAACTTATTAGAATTTTCCTTGAGTTTTGTATAATTCATCAATGAAATAATATTAAAAAAACACAATGAATCAACAAAATCAATCTCATGGATCAAAATGTAAATTACACAAAAATGAATCATTCTTGTTGGATGGAAAATACCAAGTATAAAAATTTCCATATTTATATTATATCATTGTATTAGTATAGATATTTAAAAGTAAAATATGAAAAATCCACATAATTTTTAAATAACATTAAATTACCACATAAAAATGAAATGTATAAAATGAAATTTAATTTAAATAATAATAAAATTTCGAAAAAGTTGTAATTAATTAATTTTAAAGAAAAAAATTTAAAATTTTGAAGTGATTTTGAACATAAAAACACTCAAAGAATATAAGTTATTTATTATATAATATAATAATTATATAATTATATTCATAAGACAATTAAAATTGACTAAAAATATAATTAATAATTTTTCTTGTATCTAATAAATTATTTATAAACAATCCATTGAAATTTAAAATGAAATTGTATTTCTATGATTTTTTTAATTTAGTTGATTATGAAAATTATGAAAAATATATGTTATTAACCACATGAAACGTTTCATAGTTGGGACTAATTTCTATAATAACAAATATTTAGGTTCTAAAATTAATTCATTTTTCAAATTTTGGTGTCGTAACCCGTAATTAATGTAAAAACAGACAATTTTATAACATTTTGAAATTTGATGGCCCTTGTGTAGGATTAATTTTTTATACAGTCATTTGTTTTCATTAATAAATTATCCTATAATTAAAAACACATTTCCTTATAGATAACACAAGTATCACATTTTTCATATTTTAAGGACCAACCTAGATACTCGTGTTCAATAAATACAAAAAGGATTTCATTTTATCATAAACATTTGAAAATAAAATTTTAATTTTAATTTAACATATTTTTAAATAAATTTATCGAATATTTTTAATATTTTTTAAAAATATAAATATATTTCATTATATATATGTCAATCTTTACAAAGAATTTCAAATTATATTACATGAAGCATTTATTTTTATTTATGGGAACTTTTTGAATTCTGAAGCGTAATTAATTAAATGAGTTTAATGTTTATAGAATTTTTGAAATGTTTTTTCCCTTAATTAATTTTAAAAAAATGAGTTCTTTGAGTGGAATTAATTTTTTATTTTTATGTGTAAAATAATGATTTTTATGAGATTAAATTGAAATAAAAAATTTCTAAATGGTGAGGTTTAATATATATTTTTCTATTTGGCTGACAAGGCTTGGGTATTTGTAAAAACATTTCAAGTTCATTGGAGATATTTAAACCATGAATGATTAAGGTGTTATTATAATTTCATTTTATGTTCCAATTTTCCTACCAATGATCAATATCTATTTGATTGTGTTCATAGTATCCTCAGTTCCATCAATGATGGATAGACACATAGTGTAATATAAAAAATCCAAACTCATTCCATGGAAATTTCATTTAACATTTTTGCATACAGAAAATATAGGATCACATGAGAGTGTAGGTGAGAGGATGTATGTAATACATAGCACTATGATGGATTCACGATCCAGTCTATGGCTGCTCCATCATAACCTGGTCACTACTCTGGAAAATCCAGTGTACGGAGATGGAGTGTACCAAAGCTGAGACCCAGCTGGCCATCCTATAAGGGCAACCAAAACTCCTTCATCCCTATATCTACACTCTTTACCACTAAACTATGGCATTGTGATCAATAAGGGGGCCAATGCATAATCCCAGTGCAGGCGAGGCACCTAAGGCCACACCATTGTTTTGGCCATTAGACCAACTATCTTGTAGTCGGCCCAATCAATGTAAGAATAAAAATGTTATGATGTAGAAAATAGATTAGTGATAAAAAAGGGAAAGGAAAATCATTTTTATAGATTTTATTCTCCTTTGGACTATGATAAAAGAAAAATAATGAGGTAACTATTCACAACATTTATGAATGGTATTTGAGAAGTATTAATAAATTATTTCATAGAAATATATTACTTTACCCAATATTTGTTTTTTTTGTAATGAAATTTATTATTATATATTTATATATATTAATAATATTTACATTATTTACAAGAATACACAAACTATAACATTACATGTTATAGGAAGGTAACACTATGTTAAATAGCGTACAATATACACTACATCGAGCATAAAATAAACAACTAAAAATTATTATATAATTGTTACAGTTATAACCTAGCTATTAGGATGGAAGGGATGAATAGAATTAAAGAAATTATGAAATTATAGTTTAGATATTTTTAAATAATGATTCCTTGGTTCCCAATTTATTAATAAAAAACTAAAAACTAATTGAATAGAAAGGATGTATTTTTATAAAAATCAATTGAAATTAGAATAATAGTGTTTATAAAATCATAACACTCTATATGATTTTTATTTAATGAAAAATTTATGTTATATATTAAATTTAATGTTTTAAATTCATCTATTATGTTTTCTAGATATGATAAAATAACAAATTCTATTTTTTGAATAAAAGAATTAATTTTAAAAAAATATAGTTTTACTGCCTTTTGATGAAGAACCCTTTTTAAATCTATTTTTAGACAATTTTATATGTTATATATAATATAATAAATGTATTATTTTCAAAAGAGTCATAAAAATTTACCTTCATTGAAATTTTGGTATTTTTCTCCTGAAATTCAAATTTTGATGAATAATGAAAATACTGCATTTTAATTCAAAACTACCTTTTTGTTGAATTTATTTATTGGTTAGATTATATTTTTAATAAGTTGAAAATTATAATTTTATTATTTTTTCTAATATAATACTATTTTGGTCATTTTATGTAATTTCACATTTGAATTTTACATAAACACATGTTAATCATTTGATAGTTTTTATTTATGGACACCCCACTTTCTGGTTATGACAACGGGAATTAATTTTAAATTAATTACTAAAAATTATGTGTTTTAAATTTTTAAAAATTGATTTCATATTTGGAATTAGGAGGTACAATTTTTTTAAATATTTACCTTTTATTTATTGACATTGTGATTAGTGACTTCCGTAATTTTTTTAATTTACCACGGTTAATGGGTAAATTATGTAAATAAGGGTAAAATAATATTATAATAATATAAAACTACAATAACACATGTCCTAATATTATTGGATGGGTAATTGGTGACTAAATAATCCTTAGATTGAACTTTTGGCATTTGGGAGCCACATGGATGTGGAAATGACACGTTATAATAATTAATTTAAAGTAAAGGGAAATAGAACATAAACATGTATCTTATAACTAAAAAAATTTCAGGTGCGGTTATGTAATTGATATCTTTTACTATAAATAGTAATTATAAATAGAAAAATATTTACTACATTATGTTATTTTATTTATAATATTTAGACATTATATAAATAAATTTATTTATGACACAATGATGATGATGCAGTGTTTACCTTATTAATGAACGACTCAAATAAATGATATTATAAATATTAAAATTAATTTAATTTTACAATTTCGAGTCCATCCTCGAATTTTCTTTAATATATTGGCTTTTTATATTTGATTTAAATTTGTTTTTTAGATTAATCTAGTTTTTTTTAATTTTAAGAAAAAAATACTAAATATATTCAAAATTAACATAAATGAGTTTTAAAAACAAATACAATTTTATTAAATGATATAGTAGTCAGAATAATAAAATATTCGTCCAACTGACATAGATATTGTTCCAAATTTTATTATTTATCTACTTGAGGTTCTATTGGAATTTTATTGTAATTATATTAACCATATATTCTAAAAATAGAATAAGACATTGTAAAAGATAATTTATTTAACTAATTGTTAAAGCCAAAAGATAATGTTACATTTGTGAACTAAACTTGTCTAAAATCTATGGAATGAGAGGATTTAATCCCATCCTCATCTTACACTGTAATTATTTCACTTTGGAGGAATTAAATTTCTAAAAACAATTTATAATAACATAACATTTCAAAACATTCATAAGATGCCCCTCCTCCCTCTTATAAAAGGCCACCAACTCTACACACACACACTCACAACTCTCAAGACCATTGGATTATCCAAGTTCTTCTCAAATAAGCCATAATAATCCCTTCCATCCTCATTGAATCCTTACCATGTATAGAAGGAAGATAAAGGAAGCTACATGGCTCAAATCAAATGGAGTTACTCTCATGAACCAACCCAATTCGACCTTGAAACGGTCACCCAAGTCAGTCAGTGGCATGGCCCGAAGGGAGTTCCCGATCCCCACAGGTTGGAAATTAGTGCCAGACATCAAAACAAGAAGTTGGGATTGATTTATCCCAGAAAATAAAAGACAAATAAATATAAATTAACCGAACAAACGGGTAAACACTAAAAATGGAAAAAAAAATAAAGGGAACTAACTAGACATACCTCCAAGGGACCCCATGGGTCATCACCGAACATAAATCCAATATCGAGCAATCCAAAACTAAAACCTGAGACTAAAGTGAGAAATTAGACATGATCACTGAGATTCTTATTATGAAATCCAAAGTACAACAATGCCCTAAGCCACTATCTTTAATAAGAAATCCAAATCATGCTACTTTGAAAATAAGGAATAATAAAATAATGGTTTTCTCTCTTTTCAATTTCAAATAACAAGCTTTCATTTGAAAGGAAAATGTTTCTCTTCCCTTTTCCAAAATAGTTTTTGAGCATGCATTAACATTTCAAAATTTAAGAAGAAAAATTTAGATAAAAAATATGGTTTACACAAAAGAGGGAACAAGCATGAAACAACTGAATTGATGTCACGACCCAACCCAACATGGCTCAATTCGTGACTCCCCATGCGCACCTCCAATAGGCCAGGGGCTGGCGTCTAGCGCCAAGTAGGCCATCACACACAATGGAGGCCTTATCCTAAGGTACCTGCACACACGCACCCAGATAAAACTCCATGCAATAGTGTGGAGAGATATATAAAAACTAGAAAAAAAATGCATGCATACATCTATCCCAAACTAGAGTATAGAAAAATTACAAAAGGGAAAAACAGGGCCCTCAAAAAGAAAACTGCAAAGTGTCCACCCTACTCAGAAGGAGGGGAAACACTACCAAAACACCGGCCGGTAAGCTCCTCAGCATAGGTTCGGTAGACACCCCGGTCAAACCCGTGAACTAATCTCCACCTGCTCCGGGTCCTTCTGGGACTCCGTCGAAAGGCATGTGGTCTGCACAAGTCACAAACATGTACGAGCAAAGCCTGTGCAGGGGTGAGTATAACAATACTCAGTAGGCACCCCAAAAAAACCCAAAACAAAAGAGAGAAACTGAAAGGAAATAGTCCACTCATCCCAGCCATAGGGAACCCGGATGAGAGATAAACTCCATCTCATGAACTTCCTCGGGTAAACATAATGAGTCAGCTCAAACCAGGTGTATTCCCAAACATACACCTTGTTCATCCAGATATACTTAGCTCATGCACCAAGCCACATGAGGTTCTGACCTCATCACCAACAGTGGTTCAAAACCAAGAGAGCACACTCCACGATCTGTGTCATCCCAGATGACACTCGTCCGAGAGATACACTCTATCAGGTCAAACACAAACATCTCAGATGCTCACCTGAGAGATCACGCTCATCAGATATTGTCACTGAGGAAAACTTACTGAAACAACATGGACACTGAACTCCTCCGATAAGGGATCGCTCCTAAGGTCAGCTAGGGGATACCGGAACCCACACCGGTATACAAAGATCTCACAGATAGGTGATCACTCCCAAGGTCCACTGGAGGATACCGCAACCAGATCAGCCATTCGTGGATCTCACTGATAGGGTATAACTCTTAGGATCTGCTGGGGGATACCACAACCCGATTTGAAATTTGACAGAAACACGTCACTCAGATTGAGGATCGTCACCCATGTCACGACAGTCACGATGATACTGTAACCCTATCCAGTACAAGTCGTAATGTAGGGGATCAAACTGACGATGCTCCAACCCTACCTAAACTAGGCTCTGAGTAGAGGATCGTATAACCAACGATACTGCAACCCTACTATAAACTTCATGCTGAGTAGGGAATCGTATAATCGATGATTCCACAACCCTACTTAGCACGACCCACCACGTAGGGAATCATATTCTCGATGATGCCACATACCCTACGTGTTTAACATTATAGATAGGTGATCACCGCCCGTGGATAAGCGGTCACTATGATACCAAGAACCAGATCCAGGGAAACGATGCTAGAGGATCCCGCTCTGGGCCCACCGGGGGGATGCCACAACCTTAACAGATTAAACATCCCATCGAGAGGATCACAAACCTAAAATAAGGTTATGATGCCTTGAGAACCATCGTAGGATCGAACCAAGGGAGTATCGTCAACCACTATCGGTCCTAACATCACAAACCCGAGCGACCCGCCACAATTCCACCCCGCACACCTCCAAGGCCGATACCAAGGCCACCATCATGATCCACGTGGAAAAACACACAGGATAGGCTGTTTACTCACCTGAAACGGACGACTGGTAAAAAAGGCACTATTCACCGTAGCTAGCCTGTGTGGGGCCTACTCAACAATCCTAAAAACCATCAAGTGGATCATACCACTGTGATCCATTCAGAAAAACCCACAAGATCCACTACTCGATCATCCCAAACAGACACCCAGTGAAAAAGGTACTATTCACCGAAGCCATCTCAAGCGGGACCCACACCTCGATCTCGAAACACACCAAACGGATCGCACCAGTGCAATCCTCTCGGAAACACACACATGATCGATTATTCATCTGCCAAAATCAGACTCCTGGTGAGAAAGTTTCATTTCTCCGTAAACGACCAAACCTGACCTCATGGGGCCTGCACCCCAAACTCAGTCCCAACACCCGAAAACCATTATGAATAGTCTGTCGTACCATCAGGGTCTCAATGCCACTGACAGCACCTCAATCGGACGCTCCGGGTAGAATATACCACGACCCAAAGTCGAATAATAATAAAATAATATTATTTTATTCAATGTTTGAAGTTTCCGGGCCACGATCCTGAAACATTAAGCTCCAAAACGCACACCGAAGGGTTTTCCTCATCGCCAGGGTCGTGTCCCCGCAAACGGAACATGAAACAGACTCTGGGATTGCAAGAAACGGGGGTTCTAAAACCCCAGTGTAATAAAAAAGTGTCGGACCGGCCCGTGCCGGCCAACCCTGCCGGCGAACGGCGCCGTCGCGGCGCGGCACGGTGCCCGCGTGCTGACCCCCAAAGCGGGGTCGCTGATGATTGGCACCGGACTACCGCCCCCTGCAGCGGTCTGATCTTCCTCCCGCAGCCCGCAGCCGTCGAGGCCGTAGTTGCGGGCACCGCCACGCTGGTGTCATGCAGGCAAACCATCTGAGGGCCGACGGGGGCACCGCAAGGGTCCGAACGCAAATCCGAAGACATCTTCGCGCCCCCCGGGGCTGGATCTATGCATCTACAGGCATAAAATAGATAAAAACCAACCAAATCGGGATTTGGGATTTCGAAACTCAAAACGCCTTCCTTTTGGCGGAACGCCAAAGATTCGCACACCCCGTAGCTGCCGCTACACGATCCAGGAACGCCCTCCATCAAGATATAAGCCCAAAGACACCTTGATCATGCAATTCAGTCACCGATTTGCCGCCGGAAGGGTAGGAGGAGGAAGGAGGAATCCCTTCTCTGTGCACAGCACGTCCAAGGGTGGGGGATAGATATTTGTTTCCAAAAAATATCCGCTTAATTCCCCATCCCGACACGCCCCCGACCCCGTGCCCAATGCAGACAAGGATAAGGTCGCCCTTAGGGAAAAAAAGACGTTATGAAAGAAATAGTGGACTCAAATTGTTGATCTGAGACTCCGTTCAGAAGTTATTCGAGCCGATTCTCATAAATTAACATTTCCATATATCTACCAAAATGCCCCTGGTGGCTTTTCTGACAGCAGTCCTGCACCCGCAACGTCTACACCCCATCTAGGGTAAACGGCATGTTCTGGACGCAACTGTGTCCTCAGATTCTCGTTCCGAGAAACCTTCTAGGAGATATCACACCTCCACCACGTGCATAGTATAAAATAGTTAATATTTTTATAAAATTAATTCCGGACACACCGGGCCTTGGAATCGCACGCCATCTTTTTTCCTAGCTCTATAAATATTCATAAAAATATTAGAAAGTCTAATAGGGCCAATACCCAAGTCGCTAAATCCTCCCCCTTAGAAATTTTCATCCTCAAAAAGTCCTAAGCACAAGAGAAGCGATTGGACTCTCAACTCGGTCTCCCACACCAGCGAGTTCGCCAACAAACACCCATGCCCAAACACATAAGTCAAAGGGACGCATCCACCACACCTCAACACTATCTTCTTTGGGCGGAACTGACTCACCCGTATGATTTTGATTGCCTCACAAAAATGCGTCTTGGTGGGGGTATGAGCCCTCTTCCTTATACATTCAAAGCACGCCAAACAACACCCACACAGCGTTTTACCAATGCCCTTAATAAAACACGAGCATGAAATGGAATGGAATGAGTACCGCTAAATAGTGTCTATCAAACTACTACAGAAAGTAGAAAGGACACAAGGTGTACCTCTATCCATCCATGGAGCCTCTGGGTCAACAGCGTCCTGGGAATCCAGCTATCCTCACCCTCGGCCACCAGCTCCCTGAGCTTGGAGTGGACCACATGGGGGTGGGGTTGGTGGCTACTGATACCGCCTACCACCTCATGCTGTTGCACCAGCTCCGTCACCACATCCGCCACCCTGTGGACCTCCATGCTCGAGACGCTACCTCTGCCAAGGTGGTAAGTCGACCAGCTCCCTCTCAGCAGCACGACGGGTCGGAAAATATCTAGCATGATATCACCAACCATTGCAAGCATAACACCGCCTCTCCTGTGGCTGACCAAAACTAGCCTGCGAGTCCTGTGAGCCCTGAGCCTCAGATCCTCTATCCTAGGGTCGCCTCCTGAAATTTCATCCACACCCGGGCCCTTGAGTCTGTCATCAGCTCCCAGATGTTGACCTAACTAACAAAGTCTCTGCTCTCGCGCCCCCGGCACTAACAGGTGAGATTTTCTCAGCCATAATGCTCTCCACCATTAGGGCCCACTTGAGCACTCCATCATAGGTGGGAAGACCCAAAGAAACCACACTTGCCTAGATGTCTCTGCGTAGTCCCTGCTCGAAGGTCCGAACCATAAAGAACGGGTCCTGAACCATATTCATGGAGTGGCATGATAGGTCAGTAAACCTCACTGAGTACTCTGACACAGTCATGCCCTCCTGCCGAAGCTGTAGAAGCTTCTAAATCCACACTGACCTCAGCATCACCAGATAGAACTCTTCCCTGAAGAGACACTAAAACTCTGCCCACGTGAGTGTCTCCTTGTCGTGGGACTGCATCACCAAACTCCACCACCGCCCGGCCGAACCATGCAGAAGGCTCGCCGCTAGGACCACCATCTGATCTGGGGGTGTCCTTACTAGGCGGAAAACTCGAGTGACTGCTTCGAGCCAGTCATTAACTGCCTAAGGGTCTGGATCTCCCCGAAACCTCAGAGGTCACTGCCTCTAGAACTCGTGCCGCACACTAAGCCTGCGCACAACCTCATCCTGCACTGCCGGCACAACCAGCTGCTCGACAGGTGGTGGATCAATTGGTGGACCACCTGGAGGACCATACTCAGAACATGTTCCCTAGTCCAAAACATCTACATAGGGTGGATCATCACTACAATCCTTTTGTGGAGCCCTCACTAGTTGTCATCATGGAGGCATCTTGAAATACATTAAAGACACACCACAGTCAAAGGGTATATCTGGTGATATGACTCAAGAAAGAAAAAGAAAATCCCAAAACCCAGTGTTATATGATGCATGTCCCATTATTTTCCTACAACCAGTGTATGATTGTCCCGAGTCGAAAGGAAGGTTATCAGAGACCTGGTGAATGGATACATCGTCCGCGACACCAATAATATAATCCCTGGCCTGGAAGCTGAACTCAAAACACCCTAACACTACCGCTATGAGACCCAAACCAAACTCACAGCTAGACCAGCTACGCTCTGAGATCCCAAAGGTGGAACCTCCTCTAATACCACTCTGTCACGACCCGACCCAACGGGGCTCAAGACACAACTCCCCAAGCCCGCCTCCAAAAGTCCATGGGTTGGCGTCTAGCACCGAGTATGCCATCCCACACAAGGGAGGACTTAGACTAAGGTACATGTACACACGCACCCAGATACACCTCTATGCAACAGTGCAAATATATATATATATATAAACTGGAATGAAAATGCATGTATACATCTATCCCAAACTAGTGTACAACAAAATAAAAAAAGGGAAAAACAGGGCCCACCAAAAGAAAACTAGAAAGTGTCCAACCTACTCAGAAGGAGGGAAAACACTGCCAAAACACCCGCCGGTAAGCTCCTCGGCACAACTCCAGTAGACACCTCGGTCAAACCCACGCACTAAGCTCTGCCTGCTTCGAGTCCTCTTGGGACTCCATCAAAAGGCATGTAGTGTTCACAAGACACAAACATTTGCGGGCAAAGCCCGTGCAGGGGTGAGTATAACAATACTCAGTAGGCACCCCAAAAAAACCAAAAACAAAAGAGAGAAACTAAAAGGCAACGGTCCACTCATCCCAGCCAGAGGGAACCCGTACGAGAGATAAACTCCATATCATGACCATCCTTGGATAAACATAACTACTCATCTCAAATCAGGTGTATTCCCATACATACACATTGTTCATCCAGATATACTCAGCTCACGCACCAAGCCACATGAGGTACTGACCTCATCACCAGCAATAGTTCACAACTAGGAGAGCACACTCCATGATCACTATCATCCCAGATGACACTCGTCCGAGAGATACACTCCATCGGGTCCCACACAAACATCTCAGATGCTCACCCGAGAGATCACGCTCGTTAGATATTGTCACTGAGGAAAACATGCTGAAACGACATGGACACCAAACTCCTCGGATAGGGGATCGATCCTAGGTTCCTCTAGGGGATACCAGAACCCACACTGATATACGAAGATCTCACAAATAGGGGATCCCTCCTAGGGTCGACTGGGCGATACCGCAACCCGATCTGGCATTTGTGGATCTCACAGATAGGGGATCAGTCCCAGGATCCGCTCAGGGATTCCACAACCTGATCTAGCATTCGACAGAAACATTTCACTCAGATAGAAGATTGTCACCCATGTCACGACGATCACGACGATACCGTAACCCTATCTGGTACAACTCGCGATGTAGGGGATCGAACTAACGATGCTCCAACCCTACCTAAAGCACACGCGGCGTAGGGGATCGTATAACCAACGATACCACAACTCTACTATAAACTTCATGCTGAGTAGGGGATCTTATACCTAACGATGCCACAACCCTACTGAGAACGACCCACCACGCAGGGGATCATATTCCTGATGATGCCACAAACCCTACGGGGTTAACCTATTAGATAGGGGATCACCACTTGTGGATAAGCAATCACAGCGATACCAAGAACCGATCCAGGGAAACGATTATAGAAGATCCCACTCCGGGCCCACCAGAGGGATGCCACAACTCTAACAGGTTAAAAATCCCATCGAGAGGATCACAATCCTATACTAAGGTTGTGATGTCGTGCGAACCCTCGTAGGATTGAACCAAGGGAATAACCTCAACCACTACTGGTCCAAATGTCGCTAACCCAACCGACCCACTACAATGCCACCTCGTGCACCTCCAAGGTCGATACCGAGGCCACCATCGCGATCCAAGCGGAAAAACACACAAGATAGGCTGTTTACTCACCAGAAATAGACGAACGATGAAAAAGGAACTATTCATCATAGCTAGCCCGTGCGGGGCCCACACTACGATCCTAAAACCCATCAATCGGATCATAACACGATGATCCCCTCGGAAAAACAGACATGATCCACTACTCAATCGTCCCAAACGGACACCCGGTGAAAAAGGTACTATTCACCGAAGCCAGCTCAAGCGGGGCCCACGCCTCTATCCTGATACTCATCGAACGGATCACACCATTGCGATCCTATTGGAAAAACCCACAAAATTGACTATTCATCTGCCAAAATCGGACTCATAGTGAGAAAGTTGTGTTTCTTCGTAAACGCCCAAACCCGACGTCGTGGGGCCCACACCCCCAACTCGGTCCCAACACCTAGAAACCATCAAGAAAAGTCTGTCATACCATCAGGGTCTCAACACCACTGACGACACATCAATCGGATGCTCCGGGAAGAAGATACCACAGCCTGAAGTCGAATAATAATAAAATATTATTATTTTATTCGACTTTTCAAGCTCCCAGACCACTATCTCGAAACATTAAACTACCAAACCCACTCCGATGGGTTCGCCTCTTCGCCGGGGTCGTTTCTCCACAGACGGAACATGAAACAGACTTCCGGATTGCATGAAATGGGTATTTTAAAACCCATGTGTAACAAAAAGGGGTCGGACAGGCCTGAACCGGCCGGCCGCTCCGGCCTGCAGACCGCGCCGCTCCGGTGTGTCATAGCGCCCGTGCGGCCGACCCCCAAAGTGGGGTCACTGCTGATTGGCACCGGACCGCCACCCCTGGCGGTGGTCCGATCTTCCTCCCGCGGCCCGCCGCCGGCGCCGACCGCCGTCGGTGCCGCACCGACGAACCATCTGAGGGCCGTCGGGGGCACTCCGGGGGTACAAATGCAAATCTGAAGACATCTACACGCCCCCAAAGACCGAATCTACAGATCTGTAGGCTCAATACAGAGAAAAACCAACCAAATCGGGATTCGAGATTTCGAAACACAGAACTCCTACCTTTTGACGGAACGTCAAAGCTTCGCACACCCCGTAGCCGTCGTTGCACGATCCAGGAAGGCCCACCGTCAAGATCATAGTCAAACGACACCTTGATCGCACGATTCGGGCACCGATTCACTGCCGGATGGGGATGTGGAGGAGGAATCCATCCTCTACGCACAACACGTCCAAATGGGGGGGGAGGTATTTGTTTCCAACAAATATCTGCTTAACTCCCCGGCCTGACACGACCCCAACCTCGCGCCCGATATAGACAAGGATAAGGTCTCCCTTTGGGTAAAAACGATGTTCTGAACACAATGGCAGACTCATATTGTCGATCTGAGACTCCGTTCATATGTTATTCGAGCCAACGCTCATAAATTAACTTTTCCACTTATTTATGAAAACGCCTCTGGTGGCTTTTCTCACAGCAGGCCCGCGCCCGCAAAGTTTACACCCCGCCTAGGGTAAACGGCACGTTCCGGACACAATTGTGCCTTCATATTCCTATTCCGAGCTACCGTTTAGGGGATATCACACCCCCTCAATGTGCATAGTATAAAAATACTTAATATTTTTATAAAATTAATTTCGGGCACACCGGGATTCGGAATCCCACGCCATCTTCGCGCCTATCATTAGAAATATTCATAGAAATATTCCAAAGTCTTACATGGCCAAAACATGAGTCGCTACAATTGAAAATCGTATCACATGAACCATGGAAAGTCCCTAAGCAGATAGTGTTAGATGGGGACCTAGGATCTTCGTGTCTCAGTGAAACAAGGCATAGAAGGCCACAACCCTCTGAAAAAATGGCTTAGAAGGCCACGACCCTCAGAAAACGTGGCTTAGAAGACCACAACACTTAGAAAATGTGGCTTAGAAGACCACGACCCTCAATCATTCATATGCTTAGTTAGTGTTGCAATCGTCAAACGTATAGTGAAACTGAGTCAAGTAACCTCCAGACCACTAGCCCACAAGTCTTAGTTTCCCCCACCTAGATACCCAGGTTTCCCATTGTGCTCGGTTTCAAGTGGTGGTGAGTTTTTATCAAGAAAAAATATATGTAAACCACACTTTCATTATCCAAAACTCATTCAACCTCTCACTATTGTTCTCCCTCCTTAAGTGCATCCCCATTTTTATGTCATAAGACATCGCATAAGCCTCTTCATTAGGTAAATATCACAAATCACACATTTAGTATACACAACATGTTTCTAAAATAATGGGGCATGCCTTAAGAGGGGGTTTCACTTTCACTATTAAATTTCAAGGTGCCAAACGGGCCTCATTACTCCACATGAATGATTTTTACTTTAGAATACATGTTCACCCAAAACTCATTTTGGAGATCATTTTGGAACTTCTTTAGAAAACATGTCATTTGACCTTTACAACAAAATCGGCCAAAAGACCACGCATCTTTGGAAATACCTACATTATGTTCGGAACATTAAATAAATCACTTTTCAAGAACCAAAACCACATATATATATATATATATTGCATATGTATTTCATATAGTAGAAGAATATGCACTTTTAATAAAACACTAAGTAATTATGGAAATTCTAATTAAAGATTAGGGAATAGGGGACCTACCTCAAACATGTCGTTATTCGTCGACGACCACTCAAACTAATAATTGGTGCATACATGCACATTCATTTATACATACATACATACATACATATATATATATACACCCCTATCTTCATTGCACATATTACCCACACCATGAGGGAATATGTTCAAAGAGGGCATATATGTATATCATTTAGAAACTTCATAAAACAATTCCATAAAACTCCACAAGGCTATACAACAAAAACACACTAAAAGTCCACTTTTAAAACCAATCTCACACCGAAACCTTCCCAAATTATCATTCGCATCACACTCACCAATAAATAAATCATTTCAATAAATAATAAAACATTTATAAAATGAAAAAAAATGATTTACTCTATAAACCTTCTCTATTTCCTCTCTTTAAAATCAAATGCACCTAAAAACATTTTCCAAACATGGTTTGCACCTTTTACACAAATAAAAACACCATTAGAAAAACATATAAAACAACTTCAATAACACCCCCAAGTGCTTATAAACCCCAAGAGAACCCGAACCCTCTAAAAACAACTACATATCAAAGCCTTATTAAAATAAAACTTCAATCCTACACATAATTTAATAAACTACACGCATGGTTTATAAAATCATAAGCAGTGACGCGACTAAGTTTTCCACATTCAAAAAACACTACTTCACATAAAATCACCACATAAAAACAAAAACCACCTAAATTACTTTCACAAATCATTTTCGCAGCACCCAAGATAATCATAGAACATGCAAAAACACTCAAGAAAGGATAAAAATTCATCAATCAAAGGATAAGCATGAAATCACCTGTCTCGCGTGTCGAAAACTCCAACACCCTGTGCGAAACATCAATCCCACACCAAACACACCACAAGAGAACCCTAAGAAGTCATGATTCATCCAAAAAAGACAATATTAAACCCTAGAATGAACTCCATACCCACTAAAAACCTAAAATACCTAAAGTAAGAACCCAAACACAAGTGAAAGGAGAAGATGAGCTTATCGGGAGAGGAATCGTCCATGGAGGAAGGCTGCGCCGGTCGAGCAGGGGTGCGACGGGTACATTGCGAGGTAGAACTATGGCACCGGTGCAGTTCAGGCCCGCATGAGGAGGTCAAATGGCCAGGAAGAGGGAGGGTTTTCAGGGCGGCGTGAGAAGGGTCTCGACCAGGGGGGGGGTTGTGTCGTGCGGGTTTGTTGTGGGGAGTCGGGAGAGGATGTCGCAGAGAGGGGAGCTCGTAGAGGAGGCCATCGTGGAGAAGGGATCTTGGCTGGAAGGACAACAGGGGGGGTCAGCGTGCTACAGGTCCGAGAAGGTGGGGGGGGGGGGGGGGTGAGCTACGCGATAAGAAGGGGAAGGTGTTCGATTCGGGTTTCTTTTTTTTATATTATTTTTTTCAACGTAATTCAATTGATTTATAAAAATAATAATAATAATAATAATAATAATAATAACAAAAGATAATAATTATACTGATAAAAAGAGTAATAATAATATCCCAAAATGTTATAAAATAAAATAAAATACGGTATGTTAGGTCAGGGCATGACAATTCTCCCCACCATGACACTTTCTGCCCCTAGAAAGTCCCAAAAGACTCATCTGTTCAAAGATTGAAACAACGACACGACAATTATCAAAACGAAACCTCTTCCACTTGAGGATAAAATGCTCACTTACCACCAAAGACATGAATCCTTGAGACCCAGAATACTAAGAAAAAGAACCAACGATAAAAGACTCACATTTCCAAAAACAACCACAACCTGTAACACCCTAACCCCTAACATAGAAATCACTAGAGTCCGCTCAAGATTTACAATGAGCATTCTCCATACAACCCATCATCTGGGCTAAACATCTATATAGATCGGGGTCGGGTGGAGCAGAGGCAACGAGTTGCCCCGACAAGAACACCTTGAAGATTAAGTTCTCTCCGCGGTTTTTTTCCCATGTTGGTCTCCCCACTGTATTAGGACTCTAGCCGAAAACTGACTTCCCCAAATTGAAACAAAGAAAAAAATCAATCAAGACAGCTGGTACTGGTGTGACCCCTCAACATTCTGAGTCGCACCCGACCATCTTGAGGGAAGACATTGGCGAGACCTATAGTGGGTCTCCCCACCATATTAGAAACTAAGTAGTATAAAATCACCCACATGGGAGCTCTCAATTTAGTTTCAATAGTGCAGATTGAATTCCTCATTATGAACCCACCGACATGGGGAAGCTTCCTACATAGTAGAGGGGGGGGGTCCAAACTGGAGGAACCCGAAATGAACATTGACTCCGGACTCACCACTTCCCTAGGACACGAGCATCCCCAATAGGCAACACCCAAAACCCAAAACTGCTTAACGGGAAGACTAGCCATTAGAGAGTTCATATCCCATGAGACACAACCACAAAAACTTCATGAACGAGGCCACCATGACCTCCAAAACAAACCCCCTCCCAAACAGACAACCATATGAAGTAAAAACTTAACTATTCTCTCTCTCAGAATTAAAGAAAATAGGTTGGAAGTGCATCTCTTGCACTTGGAAACCGCCCGACTGCGTGAAATGCCTCACTCCGAGACCTATGGTAGGAGCTCTAATGTATTGAAGCATCTGATGAACTGAAGTCAGAAACTAACAACCTCCAACTCAGCCTTCATCTTCTGGAAATACCACTTACCGACTTCATTCCCTATGTGACCCAAACAGCCACGCTGTTGACAAGCCTTCAGAAGATTGTGACGAACAGCTTTGAGTGCCCAAATTGAACACATTAGAATCAAACGATTGCATGGTATTAGGAATGAGAGACAAGAACTAATGAAAGTCCCATTCCCATCACATGTTCCTCCAGTTCACTCTCTACACCAGATGGGGAGCCCTTCATGAGCACCTTGAAAAATAATATTGTCATTTGTCCCAATCTACGACCCCAACTTGCAAGGAGAAGGTAGCAATCACCCTTCTCTATCCTGATCATGACTCTTAATAAAAGAGGACAACTTACCCTTCACGACATCTATATTTCCTAAAGACCGAGAGAAGCACTCGACTTCCTCATGTTTCACCGCACCCTCCATTGAACCTTGGCCACCAAAGAAAATACATGAAATGACGAAAAGAAAATAACCCAACCACTCCACCGGAATTCTAGGTAAAAATAACAAATGGAAATGATCCCTCAGGGACCTCTGGACATTTCTCAGTGGCATAAATTAAACAAGAAGAACAAAACCAACCTAAAGAACCTCACAAAACAATCCTCCACATTTAACCATAAATCATTCACTCAAACTCAAAACATCATTTCAACCTTGAAACACTAGCTCAAAAACAATAATCAAGACCATAGAATAATACACTACGAAACAAAACCATAACTCCACTTTCACAAATAGCCATTTTCAAAAAATTCCCATTTCAAACCATCTGAATGCTAAAAACGCCTTTTTAAAACCCACTTTCCATTTTTTTTAAAAATTCTTAAACAAAATTCGTCCCAGCACATCACTAATCAAAACATGCTTTTGGAAAACAAAACAAGCCTTGAAAATTGAGCACCCACCATTGATATTCCATGAAACCTCACGTTTTTACATTCTTGTTCCAAATATGGAACCAGTCCATGCATACCAATAACCATCAACATCAAATTACATTCATCCATACATGTGGGCATCCATATAAATACCAAAAGCCAAAAAGATCATTTCTAAATTAATTTTTTTCAATAGACATTATTTTAATTCTTCAGAAAATTTTTAATATCCCCATAAACATTTTCCAAATCCACTTTCTATTTACTCTTTACAAAATCTTTAAAAGATCCCAAAACAGTTCCCAAAAGAACATCCATTTTCAAAAAAACTCATTTCATTTTTAAACAAACCAAGATTTTCATTTTGGAAATCCAATTTCAAAGGACTAATCATAAATTTTTCACCCTAATAGAAACACCCCAAAACCAACTAAAACTCACACCAACAACATTCCTGAACAACCATTTCATCCAACAAATCATGATTCCATATTCTCCAATAAACAACCACAATACATAGTTTGGTCACACGGTTTGGAGGACCTTACACCAACCGGGTGAGCATGTAGCGGTCTGGAATTACTTCCAGTGGACTATAATTGATACCTATCAGGGCACTCCACAGGCAGCTACACCCCCTGGGCGGGACACACCACTATCCCCAGTGGAAGCCATTTCCTCATGAAGCCCTTGGGCGGAGAGCTATGCTTCTTCCAACGCTCACATGTGAGAGTTCCCAAGGATCAGATACATTCCTACCTCCTTTGCCTCTGATACCAACTGTAGAGACCCGAAACTTGACGTACATGGACATTACATTACATTTGCGGAATACTTAATACATAACAAAAATATACACACAAGGACCATAATAGTTTAGTGTCTTTGGAAACTCGAAATAAAATCTTCTAATCGTGGTGAAAGATCTTCAACATCTCCCATAAAGATCTACCCCTTTTTTGCTTACCTAAAACCTTTCTATATATCCTGGGGAAAAGAAAACATAAAAAGGGTGATCTCAAATGCTCAATAAGGGAAATCATGGATAAAATAAAACATACTATATACATTTGAACATAAAAACATGAACATAATGTTTAAACATCAAAAGCTTGAGCAATGACATAAAACATGGAAGTACGTAAGGCATAGATCATAAAGAAACATTAAGAATGATAAAATAGCATGGGAAAAAACATGTAATTTTAGAAACCATTAAGCACATGATATGATTTCTATAGTAGCCAAGGCATTGCTACCAAGACCATCTTAGTGGACAAAGTCCCTTTCTGAATCGAGTTCACTCCTCGTTTCAGTCCTGTATTACTGAACCGGTTTAACTTGTCGTTCCAGCCATGTCTATCTCATGAGATATAAATCATTACCCAATGAATTAGATGGAGATATAGGTCCCACCCCTCTCATAATGAAATCATTCTTACTTGTGCCACAACATAAACATAAATCATTCATCATAACCCAAAGAATAAAATGGGTTTCATAAACATCATCCCATCATCACATAATCCATATAAACGAAATGGATATAATTTCATAATAAGGAAAGTGAAACCATTTAAATCATAGATACATGATACTTGAAACATACACATATGAAATAATGTCATCTTAGATGAAAAATGGTTTTGATAAAACACTTGAAATGAATTCTTGAGGAAAATATCCTTACTTCTTCAAAATCATTTTCTTTTCCAAAAATGGCATGTACTTTTAAAAGAAAAGGGTTTGTTGAAAATAATCCTGAAAACTTGTAGAGAATACTTTATGAAAATGAGGCTTTATGAAACCTTAAAAATCCATTCACATCGTATAAGTTAAAAATAACATTTTTCTCGTACTTTTGTCAGAAAGGTCAAAAAGAACCTTGTAACGTAAAAAAAAAAGAAATATTCCTTAAATACCATGTAGTAAAAGTCAAAAATGGGTAAAAAGGACATTAAACATACATGAAACAATTTTTAGAAAACATGAGCTTGGATGATAAAGATAACCCCAGTAAATACTTACGAATAAACAATCTCAGATAAAAATGAGATTGATAAATTATCCCTTACCTTAGGTCTGATTTGCTACGTAAGTGTCCGAACCTCCTGTATAATGATTTAAATAATGTCATTGACTTATTCCAGAATCATACTCATTGTTATGATATCATATATGGTTCACTTATGACTTTATATTACCCGTTCTTTTTTAAATTCAATGTTAAAGAGCGTTTTGGGTAAAATCGTTTCATTTGTCGTCCGTGTTTTGACTTGAAATTATTCATATGATTACATAGATAATGATTAATTAATTAAAGAATATAAAACATGATTTATATATAATATATATTCAGAATATAAATATATATAATATATCAGTAAATGGAATGAAATACACCATTCATGGAGATGGTAGGTCGTACGTACGCATGAATGTTGTTTTTGTTTACTTATTGAGTTGAATGGAATTAAGTAGATCCAATACATATATATACACATAAATCCAGTATCATTATTACGTCATATATTTCATGATTACATATTATATATACATTATAATCATTCATGAATGGTTAACGTGGAGAATGAATCTCATCGCGCTGTGGAGACGGTATTCAGTACGTACGCACGAGCGATGATATCGTTCTCATGATCATGGAATTGTATTGGAGTGTATGTATACTATTTCAGAATCAATATCAATTTATAATAATCATATATAGTTATTATGTACACCATTATACCCATCCCAGTAAGGTGGTGGTGGAAAATAGATTACACCACGACGTGGAGACGGCATTCCGTACGTACGCACGCGCGGGGATTTCATTTTCCGTAGGATGGATAGATGGTTAAATAGGGTTGTTTCATACTTATAATAAAATATCAGTATATGAGTTATACTGATGTTATTACTTCATAATGAAACATCCTAAGAATAAGAAGTGGGAGAAGAAATAATGTTGAAAGAATCAGTTACTGACATTACCTCTTCTTTAAAGAGCCTCTTTGAGTCCTCCTCTTAGGGCACTAAAATTGGTCTTTGAAGAATACCAGGACCTCTATGAAATTTCTAGGGAAGTGTATAAGAGAATTTGGCAGGGTTTGGCCGATCTTGAAGGCTCAAAGTGGTGTGAGGAAGAGAGGGAGGAGGTGCCCTTTTATAAGGGAGGAGAGGGGCACCTTTGGAATAACTAAAAATATTATTTTATTATAAAGCCAAATTCGGTTTTAAATAGATCCAAATTGATTTATTTATAAGCTAAGGTGGGTATGGGTCTAAATCATCCCATAAAATAGAATTTGGAAAAGTTTAGTTTACTATTATAGCCTTATCATTTAGTTTTAACATTAAGTTAGATAATTTTTCTTTTACCGTGTCTTTTTGTGTTCTTACACTATAAGGTTAATAAACATACTATAATAAGCCAAAATAACCCAAAGTTGTTTATTATTATTATATATAACCTTATCTAAGTCATTTGGCAGAACCTTATATTTTTAAAAATAAAATAACAATTAATAATATAATATTTGTTTTAAAAACTATTTTATGTCAATTTTGACACTATTTAGTAATTTATTTTTGTGAAACTCATAACAGAATGATTAGTTCGAAAAAAGTTAATTAAATCAATAATAAGATATCATATTAACCTATAAAATTAGTGGAATTCATAAAAAGTCTCAAATTACATTTATTTGGGTTTTTATAACACCAATTATGTCAATATTTCATTAATAAGATAATTACTGCATCATCTTTGTGTCATAAATAAATTAAATTATTTAATGTCTAAAAATTACAAATAAAATACCATTATGTAGGAATTAATTTTATATTTCTAATGAATATTTATAGTCAAATTTATCTTATGTATAACCCTATATTAAAAATGAGTTTCTTATTAAACTTTAATTTTAACTATTTTAACCCTTCTTTAAATAAATTAATAATAAATGTCCTAGTTTAATCCATGTGGGCCAAAATGGTCATATTTTATTCCTAAGGTTGTTTTTTGTGGAATTACACTTATCCAATAGAATTAGGACATGTGTTAGGGTAATAATAATATCATTTTTACCCTTAATTACCCTATTTACTTTTAACCGTGGTAAAAAAAAGTAAAAAGTTACTATTCATCAAAAATTATTTTCATCTCATTGAACCACATTTTACTTACTGACATCAACCGTGTCTCTCGGATTTTTGAAATTCCACTCACAGAAGTGGTAAAATTATGTTTTATGAAAAATGCAGTTTTTTTAACTACCACTTAGTGGTTTCACTATTCATAAAAAAATGAATGTTTCCAGAAAAATACCAAAAATTAGGCCTAAGATATATTTGATATTATGAATTCAAAAATGATGTCTATTTTATAAAATTCAAAACAAATCATCTACATTAAATAATTTTAAAATTAATTCCCATCGTCAAAACAAATAGCGTGTTTTTAAGAGATAATAACTATCAAAAGATTGACACTTGTTTATAACTGGTTTAAATGTGAAATTACATACAATGACCAAAATTGTATTAAATTGTAAAAATATTTTCTAAATATACTTTAAAACCACTCAAATTAATAATTTATCACTATTAATTATTTCTATTAAAAAAGTTGTTTTTAATTAAAATTTAGTAATTTTCACTATTCATCAGAACATGAAAGTTATCCGAAAAGTACCAAAATTTCACCCTAAGCTAATTTCGATATTCCGAATCCAAAAATTAAGTCTATTTGGAAAAATAAAATTTACAAAATTTCAAAAAGTGGTTATTACTATTCATAAGAGCTAGTTTTAATAATATTTTAATAGCATATCGTTGTTTAGTGAAACCCGGTATTGAGTACTACACACGCTATCGAGGAAGGTTGCGATTGCGTGTAATGCAAGGCAAGTCAAGGATGCGTGTTGTACAAGTTCCTTTTGGTGTAGCATACAACACAAGACATTAATGAAATTAAAAAGAATATTTTTTCATAAAATCTCGGGGTGTTACATTCTACCCCCCTTAAAATGAATTTCGCCCTCGAAATTCATCGGGGTTATAAATGGTTTACTACTCGAAAGTTTCTTTAATATAGACCCACATCGTAAAAGGAATACCAAAACCAATCTTTAAAAACAAAAGTATGAAACGTAACGGTTACCCAAATTAACTAATCACTGGGTTTCTACATATGAGAACATAGGT
This sequence comes from Viscum album, assembly GCA_963277665.1. NCBI lineage: Eukaryota > Viridiplantae > Streptophyta > Magnoliopsida > Santalales > Viscaceae > Viscum > Viscum album. Next base: position 1,128,332,967 of record OY728121.1, read on the forward strand.
GAAAATATGGGTATGGAAGAGAAATCTAACCGTCATGTTTTGATAGAGAGTGGTAGAGAACATGGCTATGAAAAAGCCATCAATCACAAAGCCAAAAAAATTTGACGATCTAAGGTACCATCTGATTCATCAGATATAAGAGCACTATGGCAACATTTTTGGTTTTCAAGATCATTTCCCTAAAGTTGATGAATTTGAATTAGAATAAATACTTAATTTATTTTGATACAATCTCACTGTTGTTCATGATTTGAACAATTTCCACTTCATCTCTTAATGAAATGAAGTTGAATTTGTTATTCGTGAAGTGTTAGCAGATCATGTGATAGAATGACGAGTCATTCCATCTATCCCAAACAAAAAGTTAGAAAAAGTTATTAAATATACATAAGTCGATCTATAGTGAGATTAATCATATCTGGTTCCTAAAATGGACTTATACTTATTATATCATAATAAAACTAGTTTCTACTAAATAGGGACTTTCTGTAGGCCAGTGGTAGGGGATAAAGGCCAGTCGCACTTCGATTGTGGGTTCGATTCCCACAGCCTTGTCCGACGCGATGGGTTGTCGCCCATCCTGCAGGTTGGCCTTTTTCTAAAGCTATATTACTATAACATCCCATCAATAATATCGAAAAAAGTTCTATTCTTAAACAATACTCACTTATGTCCAACATAATCTATTCCAATCTTTAGGCTTATCTAAAATACTTTGGTCTAAGCTCATAGTATAAAGAAAATGATTACTTGAAATGTCACATAACAATCACGTGAATGCCATCATTTATCCCCAATATATCATAAGATATATCTTGTTGGTCAAATTACAAACATGTTAATACCTTAATCATGTATTCTCTTGAATAATGAATACCCATTAATTGAAGCATAGTGAAAACATGAATGCAGTTAAAAGTTAACACTTTCCACATACCAAAATCCTCAAAATTCTTTATACTCAAACCATGATATCACTTAGTCCTTATATCAATCATGAGTTCATGAATATTGTAAAACTTTTCATTTTCTCCTTATCCCTTCATTATGTGCATATCATCTGCTTTCCAAAAATATTTGAATCACTTTTCATGGTTACCGGTACCTTAAAATTATTGAAAACCACAATAGAATAATACAAAAATATTCTAATACACAATAAAAGTACCTCAACAACATTATTCTTGAATACCAATACATAAACACTTCAATCCATCTTCTTCAATTATTGTCCTAGAATAAGTCCTTCCTTGATTTAGAAGTAACTTTTTAGGTCATGGCATTGAGTTGGGTAATGCCTATGTTCTCCACAAATAATACATTGAACTCCATAATAGTCTGTCACTCTATGACCCTTTTCTCCACACAGATAACATCGGTCCCTCCATTTGAGGTATTCCTTAAGGTTCTTCTTCCATTCTTTAGAAATATTAATCTTCCTTTCTTTATGCTCCTCAACATGCGAACATGCATAATAGTCTATCTTCTTCTTCTTTGATGAATTAGGCATACCACTAAATTTCACCTTGTTAATCATATATCGCGATGACTGATTTGGCATAATCACAATATCTTTCTCTCTAGGCATTACAGAATTTTGTTTCTCATAGTCACCAATTTTTCCATTGGATTCAATGTTAATCGAATTCCTTTGGGTTCCCTCCATTAACAAAAACACAAAAAGAATTCTGTGAGAGACAAAAATCTTGCTAGAGAAAACAACATAGTAAAGGGGGAGTACCCTCAATATCTAACATCTTAGGTTAAATTCTAAGATCGTTAGCGCAATTCTAGGACTATAACCTATACGTATACTTAATCTTAGAGACATCCCTAGACATACCTTAGAAATATCTCTAGGGATCTCACTAACGTTTTCGCAACCTAGTTTCCAAAGGTTGACTAAACCTTTCCTCTGATACCTAATGTAGCGGTCTGGAATTACTTCCAGTGGACTATAATTGAAACCTATCAGGGCACTCCATGGGTGGCTACACCCCCTGGGCGGGACATACCACCTTCCCCAGTGGCAGCCATTTCCTCATGAAGCCCTAGGGCGGAGAGCTATGCTTCGTCCAATGGTCACATGTGAGAGTTCCCAAGGATCAGATACATTCCTACCTCCTTTGCCTCTGATACCAACTATAGAGATCCGAAGCTTGACGTACATGGACATTACATTACTTTTTCGGAATACTTAATACATAAAAAAAATAGACACACAAGGACCGTAATAGTTTAGTGTCTTTGGAAACTCGTAATAAAATCTTCTAATCGTGGTGAAAGATCTTCAACATCTCCCATAAAGATCTTCCCCTTTTTTGTTTACCTAAAACCTTTCTATATATCATGGGGAAAAGAAAACATAAAAAGGGTGAGCTCAAATTCTCAATAAGGGTAATCATGGATAAAATAAAACATACTATATACATTTGAACATAAAAACATGAACATAATGTTTAAACATCAAAAGCTTGAGCAATGACATAAAACATGGAAGTACGTAAGGCATAGATCATAAAGAAACATTAAGAATGATAAAATATCATTGTAAAAAAACATGTAATTGTGGAAACCATTAAGCACGTGATATTATTTCCATAGTAGCCAAGGCATTGCTGCCAAGACCATCTTAGTGGACAAAGTCCCTTTCTGAATCGAGTTCACTCCTCATTCCATTCCTGTATTACTGAACCGGTTTAACTTGCCGTTCCAGCCATGTCTATATAATGAGATATAAATCTTTACCCAATTCATTGGATGGAGATATAGGTCCCACCCATCTCATAATGAAATCATTCTTACTTGTGCCACAACTTAAACATAAATCATTCATCATAACCCAAAGAATTAAATGGGTTTCATAAACATCATCCCATCCTCACATAATCCATATAAATGAAATGGATATCATTTCACAATAAGGAATGTGAAACCATTTAAATCATATAGACATGATACTTGAAACATACACATATGAAATAATGTCATCTTAGATGAAAAATGGTTTTGATAAAACACTTGAAATGAATTATTGAGGAAAATATCCTTTCTTCTTCAAAATCATTTTCTTTTCCAAAAATGGAATGTAGATTTAAAAGAAAAGGGTTTTTTGAAAATAATCCTAAAAACTTTTAGAGAAAGCATTATGAAAATGAGGCGTTATGAAACCGTAAAAATCCATTCACGTCATATAAGTTAAAAATAACATTTTTCTCATACTTTTGTCGGAAAGGTAAAAAAGTACCTCGTAACGTAAAAAAAAGAAACATATTCCTTAAATACCATGTAGTAAAAGTCAAAAATGGGTAAAAAGGACAGTAAACATACATGAAACAATTTTTAGAAAACATGGGCTTGGATGATAAAGATAACCCCAGTAAATACTTACGAATAAACAATCTCGGATAAAAATGAGATTGATAAATTATCCCTTACCTTAGGTCCGATTTGCTTCCTAAGTGTCCGAACCTACTGTATAATGATTTAAATAATTTCATTGAATTATTCCAGAATCATAATCATTGTTATGATATCATATATGGTTCACTTATGACTTTATATTACCCGTTCTTTTGTAAATTCCATGTTAACGAGCGTTTTGGGTAAAATCGTTTCATTTGTCGTCCGTGTTTTGACTTGTAATTTTTCATATGATTACTTAGATCATGATTACTTAATTACAGAATATAAAACATGATTTATATATAATATATATTCAGAATATACATATATATATATATAATATATCAGAAAATGGAAAGAAATACACCGTTCCTGGAGACGGTAGGTCATACGTATGCATGAACGCTGTTTTTGTTTACTTATTGAGTTGAATGGAATTAAGTAGATGCAATACATATATATACACATAAATCCAGTATCATTATTATGTCATATATTTCATGATTAATTATTATATATACTTTATAATCATTCATGAATGGTTAACGTTGAGAATGAATCTCATCGCGTCGTGGAGACGGTATTCCATACGTACGCACGAGCGATGATATCGTTCTCATGATCGTTGAATTGTATTGGAGTGTATGTATACTATTTCAGAATAAATATCACTTTACAATAATCATATATAGTTATTATGTACACCATTATACCCATCCAATTAAGGTGGTGGTGGAAAATAGATTACACCACGACGTGGAGATGGTATTCCGTACGTACGCACGCGCGGTGATTTCATTTTCCGTAGGATGGATAGATGGTTAAATAGGTTTGTTTCATACTTATAATAACATATAGGTATATGAGTGATATTTATGTTATTACTTCATAATTAAACAACCTAAGAAGAAGAAGTGGGAGAAGAAATAAAGTTGAAAGAATCGGTTACAGACATTACCTCTTCTTTAAAGCGCCTCTTTGAGTCCTCCTCTTAGGGCACTAAAATTGGTCATTTAAGAATACCAGGACCTCTATGATGTTTCTAGGGAAGTGGATAAGAGAATTTTGCAGTGGTTGGACGATCTTGAAGGCTCAATGTGGTGTGAGGAAGAGTGGGAGGAGGTGCCCTTTTATAAGGGAGGAGAGGGGCACCTTTGGAATAACAAAAAATATTATTTTATTATAAAGCCAAATTCGGTTTTAAATAGATCCAAATTGATTTATTTAGAAGCTAAGGTGGGTATGGGTCTAAATCCTCCCATAAAATAGAATTTGGAAAAGTTTAGTTTACTATTATAGCCTTATCATTTAGTTTTAACATTAAGTTAGATAATTTTTCTTTTACCGTGTCTTTTTGTGTTCTTACACTATAAGGTTAATAAACATACTATAATAAGCCAAAAGAACCCAAAGTTGTTTATTATTATTATATATAACCTTATCTAAGTCATTTGGCAGAACCTTATATTTTTAGGAATAAAATAACAATTAATAATATAATATTTGTTTTAAAAACTATTTTATGTCAATTTTGACACTATTTAGTAATTTATTTTTGTGAAACTCATAACAGAATGATTAGTTCGAAAAAAGTTAATTAAATCAATAATAAGATATCATATTAACCTATAAAATTAGTGGAATTCATAAAAAGTCTCAAATTACATTTATTTGGGTTTTTATAACACCAATTATGTCAATATTTCATTAATAAGATAATTACTGCATCATCTTTGTGTCATAAATAAATTAAATTATTTAATGTCTAAAAATTACAAATAAAATACCATTATGTAGGAATTAATTTTATATTTCTAATGAATATTTATAGTCAAATTTATCTTATGTATAACCCTATATTAAAAATGAGTTTCTTATTAAACTTTAATTTTAACTATTTTAACCCTTCTTTAAATAAATTAATAATAAATGTCCTAGTTTAATCCATGTGGGCCAAAATGGTCATATTTTATTCCTAAGGTTGTTTTTTGTGGAATTACACTTATCCAATAGAATTAGGACATGTGTTAGGGTAATAATAATATCATTTTTACCCTTAATTACCCTATTTACTTTTAACCGTGGTAAAAAAAAGTAAAAAGTTACTATTCATCAAAAATTATTTTCATCTCATTGAACCACATTTTACTTACTGACATCAACCGTGTCTCTCGGATTTTTGAAATTCCACTCACAGAAGTGGTAAAATTATGTTTTATGAAAAATGCAGTTTTTTTAACTACCACTTAGTGGTTTCACTATTCATAAAAAAATGAAAGTTTCCAGAAAAATACCAAAAATTAGGCCTAAGATATATTTGATATTATGAATTCAAAAATGATGTCTATTTTATAAAATTCAAAACAAATCATCTAAATTAAATAATTTTAAAATTAATTCCCATCGTCAAAACAAATAGCATGTTTTTAAGAGATAATAACTATCAAAAGATTGACACTTGTTTATAACTGGTTTAAATGTGAAATTACATCCAATGACCAAAATTGTATTAAATTGTAAAAATATATTCTAAATATAATTTAAAACCACTCAAATTAATAATTTATCACTATTAATTATTTCGATTAAAAAAGTTGTTTTTAATTAAAATTTAGTAATTTTAACTATTCATTAGACTATGAAAGTTATCCGAAAAGTACCAAAATTTCACCCTAAGCTAATTTCGATATTCTGAATCCAAAAATGAAGTCCATTTTGAAAAATAAAATTTACAAAACTTCAAAAAGTGGTTATTACTATTCATAACAGCTATTTTTAATAATATTTTAATAGCATATCGTTGTTTAGTGAAACTCGGTATTGCGAACTACACACGCTATCGAGGAAGGTTGTGATTGCGTGTAATGCAAGGAAAGTCAAGGATATGTGTTGTGCAAGCTCCTTTTGGTGTAGCGTACAACACAAGACATTAATGAAATTAAAAAGAATATTTTTTCATAAAATCTCGGCGTGTTACATTCTACCCCCCTTAAAATGAATTTCGCCCTCAAAATTCGTTGGGGGTTATAAATGTTTTACTACTCGAAAGTTTCTTTAATAAAAACCCACATCGTAAAAGGAATACCAAAACCAATCTTTAAAAAAAAGTATGAAACGTAATGGTTACCCAAATTAACTAATCACTGGGTTTCTACATAGGAGAACATAGGTGAAAATATGGGTATGGAAGAGAAATCTAACCGTCATGTTCTGATGGAGAGTGGTAGAGAACATGGATATGAAAAAGCCATCAATCACAAAGCCATAAACTTTTGACGATCTAAGGTATCATCTGATTCATCAGATATAAGAGCACTAGGACAACATTTTTGGTTTTCAAGATGATTTCCCTAAAGTTGAAGAATTTGAATTAGAATAAATAATTACATTATTTTGATACAATCTCACTGTTTTTCATGCTTTGAACAAATTCCACTTCATATCTTAAAGAAATGAAGTTGAATTTGTTATTCGTGAAGTGTTAGCAGGTCATGTGATAGAATGATGGGTCATTCCATCTATCTCAAACAAAAGGTTAGCAAAAGTTATTAAAAATACATAAGTCAATCTATAGTGAGATTAATCATATACGGTTCCTAAAATGGACTTATACTTATTATATCATAAGAAAACTAGTTTCTACTAAACAGGGACTTCCTATAGGCTAGTGGTAGGCGATAAAGGCCAGTCGCACTTCGGTTGTGGGTTCGATTCCCACAGCTTTGTCCGACGCGATGGGTTGTCACCCATCCTACAGGTTGTCCTTTTTCTAAAGCTATATTACTATAACATCCCATCAATAATATCGAAAAAATTTCTATTCTTAAACAATACCCACTTATGTCCAACATAATCCATTCCAATCTTTAGGCTTATCTAAAATACTTTGTCCAAGCTCATAGTATAAAGAAAATGATTACTTGAAATGTCACATAACAATCACGTGAATGCCATCATTTTTCCCCAATATATCATAAGATATATCTTGTTGGTCAAATTACAAACAAGTGAATACCTTAATCATGTATTCTCTTGAAGAATGAATACCCATTAATTGAACCATAGTGAAAACATGAATGCAGTTAAAAGATAACACTTTCCACATACCAAAATCCTCAAAATTATTTATACTCAATCCATGATATCACTTAGTCCTTATATCAATCATGAGCTCATGAATACTGTCAAACATTTCATTTTATTCTTATCACTTCATTATGCACATATCATCTGCTTTCCAAAAATATTTGAATCACTTTTCATGGTTACCGGTACCTTAAAATTATTGAAAACCACAATAGAATAATAGAAAAATATTCTAATACACAATAAAAGTACATCAACAACATTATTCTTGAATACCAATACATAAACACTTCAATCCATCCTCTTCAATTATTGTCCTGGAATAAGTCCTTCCTTGATTTATAAGTAACTTTTTAGGTCAGGGCATTGAGTTGGGTAATGCCTATGTTCTCCACAAATAATACATTTAACTCCATAACAGTCTGTCACTCTATGACCCTTTTCTCCGCACAAATAACATCGGTCCCTCCATTTGAGGTATTCCTCAAGGTTCTTCTTCCCTTCATTAGAAATCTCAAACTTCCTTTCTTTATGCTCCTCAACATGCGAAGATGCATAATAGTCTATCTTCCTCTTCTTTGATGAATCAGGCATACCACTAAATTTCACCTTGTTAATCATATATCGCGATGAATGATTTGGCATAATCACAATATCTTTCTCTCTAGGCATTACACAATTTTGTTGCTCATAGTCACCAATTTGTCCATTGGATTCAATGTTAACCGAATTCCTTCTGGTTCTCTCCATTAACTAAAACACAAAAATAATTCTGTGAGAGGCAAAAATCATGCTAGAGAAAACAACATAGTAAAGGGGGAGTACCCTCAATATCTAACATCTTAGGTTAAATTATAATATCGTTAGCGCAATTCTAGGAATATAACCTATACGTATACTTAACCTTAGAGACATCCCTAGACATACCTTAGAAATAACTCTAGGGATCTCACTACCGTTTTCGCAACCTAGTTTCCAAAGGTTGACTAAACCTTTCCTCTGATACCAAATGTAGCGGTCTGGAATTACTTCCAGTGGACTATAATTGATACCTATCAGGGCACTCCATGGGCGGCTACACCCCCTGGGCGGGACACACCACCATCCAAGTGGTATCCATTTCCTCATGAAGCCCTTGGGCTGAGAGCTATGCTTCGTCCAACGCTCACATGTGAGAGTTCCCAAGGATCGAATATATTCCTACCTCCTTTGCCTTTGATACCAACTGTAGAGACCCGAAGCTTGACGTACATGGACATTACATTACTTTTTTGGAAAACTTAATACATAAGAAAAATATACACACAAGGACCGTAATAGTTTAGTGTCTTTGGAAACTCGGAATAAAATCTTCTAATCGTGGTGAATGATCTTCAACATCTCCCATAAAGATCTTCCCCTTTTTTTGCTTACCTAAATCATTTCTATATATCCTGGGGAAAATAAAACATAAAAAGGGTGAGCTCAAATTCTCAATAAGGGTATGCATGGATAAAATAAAACATACTATATACATTTGAACATAAAAACATGAACATAATGTTTAAACATCAAAAGCTTGAGCAATGACATAAAACATGGAAGTACGTAAGGCATAGATCGTAAAGAAACATTAAGAATGATAAAATAGCATGGGAAAAAAACATGTAATTGTGGCAACCATTAAGCACATGATATGATTTCCATAGTAGCCAAGACATTGCTTCCAAGACCATCTTAGTGGACAAAGTCCCTTTCTGAATCGAGTTCACTCCTCATTCCAGTCCTGTATTACTGAACCGGTTTAACTTGCCATTCCAGCCATGTCTATCTCATGAGATATAAATCATTACCCAATGAATTTGAGGGAGATATAGGTCCCACCCATCTCATAATGAAATCATTCTTACTTGTGCCACAACTTAAACATAAATCATTCAACATAACCCAAAGAATAAAATGGTTTTCATAAACATCATCCCATCATCACATAATACATATAAAAGAAATGGATATAATTTCATAATAAGGAAAGTTAAACCATTTAAATCATAGAGGCATGATACTTGAAACATACACATATGAAATAATGTCATCTTAGATAAAAAAATGGTTTTGATAAAACACTTGAAATGAATTCTTGAGGAAAATATCCTTTCTTCTTCAAAAGCATTTTATTTTCCAAAAATGGCATGTACTTTTAAAAGAAAAGGGTTTGTTGAAAATAATCCAGAAAACTTTTAGAGAAAGCTTTATGAAAATGAGGCGTTATGAAACCATTAAAATCCATTCACGTCGTATAAGTTAAATATAACATTTTTCTCGTACTTTTGTCGGAAAGGTCAAAAAGTACATCGTAACGTAAAAAAAAGAAATATTCCTTAAATACAAAGTAGTAAAAGTCAAAAATGGGTAAAAAGGACATTAAACATACATGAAAAAAATTTTAGAAAACATGGGCTTGGATGATAAAGATAACCCCAGTAAATACTTACGAATAAACAATCTCAGATAAAAATGAGATTGATAAATTATCCCTTACCTTAGGTCTGATTTGCTTCGTAAGTGTCCGAACCTCCTGTATAATGATTTAAATAATGTCATTGACTTATTACAGAATCATACTCATTGTTATGATATCATATATGGTTCACTTATGACTTTATATTACCCGTTCTTTTGTAAATTTTATGTTAAAGAGCGTTTTGGGTAAAATCGTTTCATTTGTCGTCTGTGTTTTGACTTGTAATTATTCATATGATTACTTAGATCATGATTACTTAATCACAGAATATAAAACATGATTTATATATAATATATATTCAGAATATACATATATATAATATATCAGTAAATGGAAAGAAATACACTGTTCATGGAGACGGTAGGCCGTACGTACGCATTTACGCTGTTTTCGTTTCCTTATTGAGTTGAATGGAATTAAGTAGATGCAATACATATATATACACATAAATCCAGTATCATTATTATGTCATATATTTAATGATTACTTATTATATATACTTTATAATCATTCATGAATGGTTAACATGGAGAATGAATCTCATCGCGTCGTGGAGACAGTATTCCGTACGTACGCACGAGCGATAATATCGTTCTCATGATCGTGGAATTGTATTGGAGTGTATGTATACTATTTCAGAATCAATATCACTTTAATATATTTATATATAGTTATTATTTACACCATTATACCCATCCAAGTAAGGTGGTGGTGGAAAATAGATTACACCATGACGTGGAGACGGTATTCTGTACGTACGCACGTGCGGTGATTTCGTTTTCAATAGGATGGATAAATGGTTAAATAGGGTTGTTTCATACTTATAATAACATATTAGTATATGAGTGATACTGATGTTATTACTTCATAATGAAACAACCTAATAAGAAGAAGTGGGAGAAGAAATAAAGTTGAAAGAATCGGTAACGGACATTACCTCTTCTTTAAAGCGCCTCTTTGAGTCCTCCTCTTAGGGCACTAAAATTGGTCTTTGAAGAAGACCAGGACCTCTAGGATGTTTCGAGGGAAGTGGAGAAGATAATTTTACAGGGGTTTTCAAGGCTTGAAGGCTCAATGTTGTTTGAGGAAGAGAGGGAGGAGGTGCCCTTTTATAAGGGAGGAGAGGGGCACCTTTGGAATATCTAAAAATATTATTTTATTATAAAGCCAAATTCGGTTCTAAATAACTCCAAATTGATTTATTTCGAAGATAAGGTGGAGATGGGTCGAAATAATCTCATCAAATATAATTTGGACAAGTTTAGATCACTATTTTAAACTTATCATTTAGTTTAAACTTTAAGTTAGATTATTTTACTTTTACCGTGTCTTTTTGTGTTCTTACACTATAAGGTTAATAAACCTACTATAACAAGCCAAAAGAACCCAAAGTTGTTTATTATTAATATATATAACCTTAGCTAAGTCATTTGGATGAACATTAGATTTTTTGGAATAAAATAACAATTAATAATATAATATTTGGTTTAAAAACTATTTTATGTCAAATTTGACACTATTTAGTAATTGATTTTTGTGAAACTCATAACAGAATGATTAGTTCGAAAAAATTTAATTACATCAATAATAACATGTCATATTAACCTAGAAAATTAGTTTAATTCATAAAAAGTCTCAAATTACATTTATTTGGGTATTTATAACATTAATTATGTCAATTTTTCATTAATAAGATAATTACTGCATCTTCTTTGTTTCATAAATAAATTAAATTATTTAATGTCTAAAAATTACAAATAAAATACCATTATGTAGGAAATATTTTTATCTTTCTAATGAATATTTATAGTCGAATTTATCTTATGTATAACCCTATATTAAAAATGATTTTCTTATTAAACTTTAATTTTAACTATTTTAACCCTTCTTTAAATAAATTAATAATAAATGTCCTAGTCTAATCCAAGTGGGCCTAAATGGTCATATTTTATTCCTACGGTTGTTTTTGGTCGAATTACACTTATCAAATAGAATTAGGACATGTGTTAGGGTAATAATAATATCATTTTTACCCTTAATTACCCTATTTACTTTTAACCATGGTAAAAAAAAGTAAAACGTTGCTAATCACCAAAAATTATTTCCATCTCATTGAACCACATTTTACTTACTGACATCAACCGTGTCTCTCGGATTTTTGAAATTCCACTCACAGAAGCGGTAAAATTATGTTTTATGAAAAATTCAGTTTTTTTAACTACCACTTAGTGGTTTCACTATTCATCAAAAAATGAAAGTTTCCAGAAAAATACCGAAAATTAGGCCTAAGCTATATTAGATATTATGAATTCAAAAATGATGTCTATTTTATCAAATTCAAAACATATCAGCTACATTAAATAATTTAAAAATTAATTCTCATAGTCAAAACAAATAGCGTTTTTTTAAGAGATAATAACTATCAAAAGATTGGCACTTGTTTATAACTGGTTTAAATGTGAAATTACATCCAATGACCAAAATTGTATTAAATTGTAAAAATATATTCTAAATATACTTTAAAACCACTCAAATTAATAATTTATCACTATTAATTATTTCGATTAAAAAAGTTGTTTTTAATTAAAATTTAGTAATTTTCACTATTTATCCGAATATGAAAGTTATCCGAAAAGTACCAAAATTTCACCCTAAGATAATTTCAGTATTATGAATCCAAAAATGAAGTCCATTTTGAAAAATAAAATTTCAAAAATTTCAAAAAGTGGTTATTACTATTCATAACAGCTAGTTTTAATAATATTTTAATAGCATATCGTTGTTTAGTGAAACTCGGTATTCCGTACTACACACGCTATCGAGGAAGGTTGTGATTGCGTGTAATGAAAGGAAAGTCAAGGATGCGTGTTGTGAAAGCTCCTTTTGGTGTAGCGTACAACAAAAGACATTAATGAAATTAAAAAGAATATTTTTTCATAAAATCTCGGGGTGTTACAGAGCACATAGGGAGTGATCTGAGGTGATTTCATGGTCTTCACATGGCTTTCTAGTCCGTGCACAACATCCATTAACCCCTATAATATGACCACCAAATCTCAAAACCAACAAGAAACATGCAAACAGGACTAAGGTGCCTGAAAACAATCGGGCGCCGGATGCATACTTAGAGGCAAGACCATCCCAAACCACCCTGGCAATTCAAGGGTCATTCCGAATAGGTGGTGATCAGGCACCTACCCACAATTAACCACTTCTATTCAGACAATACTAACTCTAAACTATCATACATCCCCAAATGACATGGGCTATCACTACAACAAATACCGATCCTAGCGGCGGTTTTTTTCCGGTTTAGCGGCGGTTTAAACCGCCGCTATATTGTGTGGCGGCGGTTTACAAAAACCGCCGCTAAGTTTGGCGTCGGCAATCTATTAGCGGCGGTTTTTTCGATTCCGCGGCGGTTTTAGAAATGTGTCGTATGTCCGTCATTTAGCGGCGGTTTTTCTTCATTTAGCGGCGGTTATATGGGTATCTTATTTAGCGGCGGTTTTAACCGCCGCTAAATTCAGTCGTTTGATGCGCCTATTCTGCGGCGGTGAAAACCGCCGCTAAATATCAACATAATATATTTAGCGGCGGTTAAAACCGCCGCTAAATTCTGCCCAGTTCATCATTTAGCGGCGGTTAAAACCGCCGCTAACGGATTCCCGGTTATTTAGCGGCGGTTAAAACCGCCGCTAAATTCTCACAGGTATGGCATTTAGCGGCGGTTAAAACCGCCGCTAAACGTTGAACTGGAAAAAAAAAATACGTTGCATCTGCTACACCACTGCCCCACTAACCAAGCACACAACCATACACCAGTTTCATAGTTCCAATTTAACTACATCAATTACCAACCACCTACATAATCATTTACCATATTTATATATTTAATTACAATCCATTATATATTCAAGACCTACATTTTTTTCAACCTAATTTAAGCAAAATTATCCAATTTATCCATCATCATTCATTTACTAGGATTTACCATTTCAAGAATTCCATAACTACTGAGTAACTAACAAGACAAGACACAATGTTATAAAATTCAAACACATCCAACCCACAATTTTTGCATCACAAATCATCACCTTATCCATAATCCAAACTCATAAAGTAACCATAACCATAATTCCATCTATTATGCAAACTATCAAATTAAATCAACCTCACAAGAAAAGGGAAAAGACAATGATTCCTTGTTTACAGATAGGAAATTCAATTACCATAAGTAAAGACATTATCATTTTAATGTGAGGTGATTTATCAAATTAAATTTTAGAAACAATAATAATTTCATAGAAGTAAAAACAATTCATAATAAACAACAACCAACACACATTCATAGAAAAGCAATATCATGAAAAACCTAAAGCACATTTGATATCACCCCTTCCCATTAATTTTAATATATCCAATTAATTATTTTCATTAGGAAATATCTTAACTTCCACCCAAGATGAAATAGTAGTATTATAATATCACATATTTAAAATAGTAATGAGGGAACTCAAATATCCTACCTTAATTAGAGATTTAAGGAGAACCATAATCGCAACAGAAGAAACAAAGGATCAAGTTTCACTAGGATATAAGAGATACCCACCAAAACCTATCCTCAGAATCCCATCACCCAAACACACTCATAACTCAACCAAAAATATAGGGGTTCTCAACAATAAACACCCAAAATATTGGGAATAATAAAAGGTATAAAGGAAAGAAGAAGGAAACTTGAATAAATGGAACTCAATTATCCACAATCCAAGAGGATAAAAACATTAAGAGAGATGGTAAAAGGTAATCAATGGGATTTGGTGTTATCCAAATATCAAATTAGAAGAAAGAAAATCAAAATAAGTCCATATGTGCCTTCTATTTATAGAGGAAATCCCAAATGGGTTCTCCATAGTGTGGAGACATCCCAATATGCTGTGGTCTCCCTTGGTTAAAGGAGATCTAAGTCACCCATATCTCTTTCCTGCCTTTCATGTGTTTTTAAAAAAAATTGACCACCACCATATCCTAGAACATGGAATGGACCAAGGTGTGCTGGATCCCTCGATTCCCTCCATGAACATCCACTATGACATAACATAAAAAGATTGGTTGTTTTCTCCTCACCACACCCAAGACCACGACATGGTTAAACCTAGCTCCCCGTGCTACACAGGTGGTACCCAAAAGTGAAATGAACAATATAATTCCCTTCACCGTGCATATTCTATTTCCCATGTTACACAGGGTGGACATCCATTCACCATTCCCAACAACATAACCAACCATACCATTTCACTCTTTGTGGTGTATCCTAACATCACACAACCATCTCCATAGACAACCTACAAGAACCAATGGCCAAAACAACCATCACCACAACCAACAACATGGAATGGTGACCCTTTGAATGCACATAACTCTCACCAAGACTCTAAAACACCTCTAAAATTCCTTTTAGTAGAAACAAGACATGGAAAAATGTAAAGGGAGTGACTTTTGAATTCTGGACCCTCAAAACAAAAATCTATTAAACAATTATCATCCTTGAGAATCAAAACAAAACATAAACACATCACAATGTAAAAGTATACAACATCCAACACAACTCATAGAATATATACACAAAAACAGATGAATGATGTATATTTTTATCGGAAAACAAAAAAAAATTGGTGTTTTATTCACCCATAATGCAACTAGGTCAAAATTAATGTTCCCAAAAAATCCCACAACTTATTGAAATTCAATTCCAGATTTCCATCGATTAGGGGATTGAAAGTCATTTTAAAGAGAGTTTAGGTAATGGAGGGATTCCATATTCCTCCCAATAATGATGATATGAAATAGGAATTACATTCTAAACAATTAATTATGGTATCATGGGGAGTCCTAAAACCTCATCCATGTACAATCATTCTTAATAATGTATTTAACTGGACTCCTTGATTTCTATATAATGTTATGAAATCATTATTCAATATATGATCACATATCCTCCCTAATATTGGGGATACATTGTGACCATCACAATTTTGACTTCCACCCACTTCCAATTGGTATATAATGATTTCATGAATGTACACATCTAAGAACTAGTATATGAATTCATAGATCATATATATTGTGAGCCCCATTTATATATCTTCTTCTATTATAACACTGAATGATATAACCACAAACCAGATGTATTCAATCCTATGAGGGAAGGATGTATTCAAGATAACCTCATCATTCAACCACCTCGGGTGATTTTTAGACCATATATCAATCATAAAAAACCTATCAGATTCCTTTAAATGGTGTAATATATCATCTACAATTAAAATGGGTAATAATTCTTGATTTTATGATAATTAAACATTAATTACTCCAAACATAGTCTCAGAATACCATCTTAATACATAGAGAACAACACTAGAGTGCTAAAAAGAAATAATTTTCAGCAAATGAAATGCTTTTACTACAAACCAACTGTTATCATACTTGTTCAACACATCAACAATACTACTACTCATCATCTGATGCTGCATCGTCACCCTCTCCACCTTCATCTCTACCACCTGCTGCCACCTGTAAGAACATTATATTGAAAATTAAATATTGTTGCATATTTATAATAAAAATTAAAACCAATAAAAGTTTGCAAACTAAATGATTTTGATTTTTTTGTGATTTACCTGCTCACCACTACCCGATGCACTACCACCGGGGGCATATCTGCTCATATGCTGACGTATTTCAAGCAACTCTTTCTGCAAATCAGATATCTGATTCCCCTGCTGGTGAACTGTGTTTCGTAGAGCAGACATCTCCCTCTGAGCATCTTCAGGTATGAAATGACTATAACCAGGAGTGGATGAGGCTGAAATCCCTGATGGCATGCGAAAGACCTCAGATGGTACGGGTCCCAAACCCATCCCGCACACTCTACCAGGATGCTCCTTCCCAAGGACTTGACCAACCGGGTCATCCTGGGAGACTGAGTAGGATTGCCCAGGATTGGCATCCCATTTTTCTTTAATTTTTACCTATAAATCAAATATAAATATATATTAACACAGTAAAAACTGATATTAAGTTATTATAATAAATAATTGACTTCATACCCCAACTTCTCTGGCAGGTTCATTAACAAAACTTCCATCTGTTTTTTTATGAACATCCAGCCACAGTTCTGTTCGGGATGCTTCATGCCCTAAACTCTGTGACTGCATTAAACAAAGATAAATCATCAATCAAATATGTTAAATAGATAATATTATCTTATAAATATTTAAACTAATTAAAAGATTACCAATGACATTCGGCTTCTTGAAAAGCTTTTTGAACCCGCAGTGTGCGGGATTACCTGCTTCGCCCGGTTTGAAGCATTATTTCTTGAGAGATCCTGAAATAAATAAAATTCAATTTAATAGTATTGTATTCAATGTCTATCTCCTCTTCATGTACATTTATAAATGTAAAATGAGGATAATATAATAATATATATTTCAATACCATCCGCTTCTCATCACGATGTCTATCGACAAAAACCTTCCACTGTTCTTTCGGTACCCCACTGGGTATCTTCTCATACATCTGCTGCACGGTCAACGAAGAATCGTTGACATCACACCACAACCTCCATTTGAAATCTTTCCATTTTTTCCAAGATTTTTCAATGTCCACTTCCGTGCTATCACATCAGCAACGGTAAAGTGGAAGAACATCTGTATACAGAAATTCATTTTGAATATATTAGTAAAATGACATTCAATTAAACCATAAAGTAATAAAATTACCTTTATCTGAGAATCATAAACTTCATTTTTCCAGTTTGGAGGCATATGCCTCCAATCATCATACGAAATAGGCAGGGAAACGGGCTCCGCTGCCAGCTGACCTATAATCTGACCAAGTAAACCTGCGGCGTCATCCGTCGGGACCCCATAAGAATCAAATGGCACCACTATCTTCTTGCCATGCATGTTCCAAACATCAGAACTTTTTATGTCTCTTTCCACGGTTTCATTGTCTTCATCTGCAATGAGCAAACAATTACTATAAACAAAATGCAATAAATTTATTTAATTAAAATTTGTACCTATGACTGCGACCCTCCAGAATGTCCGTGATGAACTGGAGTGGGCGTGTCGCTGCCCCGCTGCTGAAGCTCCTGTAGGGGGAGGCGATGACTCATCCCCTAATGAGGCATCCACTGATGGTGTCAGAGATGGTGCAGGGGGAGATGATACTGTGGGGACAGACGGATCGTCATCTGTCGCAGAAGAAGAAGGAATAGTGTACCGCTTCTTCCTTGGCATTCCTGTCATTTAATCAAATAAAATTAAGTTCAGAATATATATTTCAAAAAATTCATGCAGAAAAAAAATTAAAAATGATAATAGATGCCCAGTATTAACAAACAATATATATATAACAATGATAATGAATGACTACAGAAATGAAACAAGTAGTTGCTGAATGAATAAATAATTGTACATATTCGTATTTATTGCAATATTTATAAACTTACACGTCGTGCAAACCATTCTACCAGCTCTTTATTCACAGCTTTCGTTATATCTTTTTCATTTCGTGTTCGGCTTCTCATTCGTCTCTTTGTTTGTATCCTCAACTCTTCAATAAATGGATCTGCAATTTCACTATTCAGCAGCACATATCTATGTGCCTGTAATAATTCCAATTCTGTTAGTGTCGCGTATGAGGTCCTCCCAACTGATCGGCCAATAGCAGGAAATATTTTTGATTTCTGATGCATTTGAGATTGAGTTGATGTGTCGTCAACACGTCCAACTCGAGTAAATCTTGTCTCAATATCATCCAAATATCTGGAACAAAAGGTGAGACACTCCTCGGCCAAATAGCCTTCAGCAATAGATCCTTCTGGTTGAGCTTTATTTCTCACGTATGCTTTCAAATGCCCAAGATATCTGTGAAAAAATAATAATAATATTATGCATTTATTTAAATGCCAAAAAATGTTTACTTAACTGGAAACATATAAATAAAATACCTCTCAATTGGATACATCCATCGATAATGAACGGGGCCTCCTAATTTAGCTTCGTCAACCAAATGCACAGTTAAATGCATCATGACAGTAAAAAACGATGGAGGGAAGATCATCTCCATTGCACAAAGGGTCAATACAAACCTCTCCTGTAGGTTGTCCAGCTGAAATGGATGTAGAGCTTTCTCACATAACTGTCTGAAAAATGTGCAGAAATGGAGTACAACAGCAGTAACTTTTTCAGGTAATAATGTACGCAATGCCAATGGTAGTAACTGTTGTAACAAAACATGTGAATCGTGACTTTTCAATCCATATAACTTACGATTCTTCAAGTCAACACACCTCGAGATGTTACTCGAATACCCATCAGATACCTTCACATTCTTTAAAATTTGAAGGAACGTATCTTTATCCCTATTTTTCAATGAAAAAATGGCCGGAGCATACTTTTCATTCTCATCTGGCCAGAGATCACGTTTTATGTTCATTACTTGTAAGTCTTTGCGAGCATTGAGATGATCCTTCGACTTTCCATGCTCATTAAGTAATGTGAAAATCAAATTATCACATACATTCTTCTCAATATGCATCACATCAAGATTGTGGCGCAAAGAATTAAATTCCCAATACGAAAGTTTGAAGAATATACTTTTTTTCTTCCATTGTTGCGTTCTGATTTCACTTGACGATGCACTTCGCACTCGTTTTCCGCTATCATTCAAATGATGAACCTTCCCAAATTCTGTTTTAACATTTTCAAGCTGTGTCAATATTTCAGAACCGGTTAACAACTTTGGAGGTGGTCTACGATCAATGCAACCATTAAATTTTGATTTGTTCAGCCGAAATCTATGAGATGCATCAAGAAATCTTCGATGGCACAAGAAGCACCATTTTCTACTGTGAGGTAGCCGTTTGGGCTCGAAATCAAAGTTACAAACGGGACAAGCCAAACCCGTATAAGTGTTCCAACCAGATAAATTCCCAAGCCCAGGGAAGTCACTAATGGTCCACATTAAAGCAGCATGCATTTTAAACATTGTTTTAGAAGAAACATCAAATGTCTCAACACCGTTGCTCCATAACTCCTGCAATTCTTCAATCAAAGGCTGCAGGTATACATCAATATCATTTCCAGGCATTTGTTTTCCAGGAATAATCATCGAAATGATAAAAGATGTTTGTTGCATACACATCCACGGAGGCAGATTATAAGGGATCAAAACAACTGGCCAAATGCTATAACTCGTACTCAAAGTCCCAAATGGGTTGAATCCATCGGCAGCCAATCCCAATCGAACATTCCTAGGATCAGCTGAGAAATCTGGATGTAATGAATCAAATGTCTTCCACGATTGGGAATCCCGTGGATGTCTCATTAACCCATCATTGTTATTATCTACAGCATTCCACTTCATGTGTTCGGCGGTTTTTGATGACATGAATAATCTTTGCAATCGAGGCTTCAAAGGAAAGTAACGCAAAACTTTTGCAGGTGTGTTCCTTTTCTTCTTCTCCGTGAAATTATGTTCAGTCATACTTCCAACATCACCCTTTGACTGCCATCTAGAAGAAGAACATTTCTTACAATTCTGTCTACTTGAATCCTCTCCCCAGTAAAGCATACAATCATTGGGACACGCATGTATTTTTGTATAATTCAGACCAAGCTTGTTAACAACTTTTTTCATATCATAAAACGATTCTGGGATTTTTGCTTCAGGAAATGCATCACGAATCAATTCCAATAACATGGACATTGCCTTATTTGTAATTCCACATAGACATTTGATATGGTACAACTTCAGTAGAAATGAAATCTTTGAATATTTCAAACACCCACTATACAACTCTTGATTTCCATCGGCAACTAAATCATGAAATGCATTTTCCTCACTGAGGTTTTCCCTTACATTTGGCTCCACAGAATCAAGAGGATCCAATGATATGTTACAATCTTGATCTGCTTGTGTTACAGTCTCAGAAACATCACTTGTCACGTTGCAATTTGTAGCACCCTCTTCTGGTTGTTCTGATATGTTTTGATGCTCATAGTGGTGTCTTGCAGTGCCGAATGCATCATTTATGAGGTTTTGCATTTCATTTTCCATTGTCGAAGAACTTGGGACCTCATTCTGTGGATTAACATCAGTCCTCAATCTTTCTGTATTGTTTGATTCTCCATGCCAAATCCAACACAAATATTGCTCAGGGAATTGCTTCAGTATTAAATGTTCATAAACTTCATCTCTCTTCAACCATGTTCTAAATTTACATTTAGGACATGGACATCTTATTCTCCCTTCAACGGATCGATTAGAAATTGCAAAATCTAAAAACCCATTCAAACCCTTAACATATTGAGATGTGTTCCTCGGTAATGTGATCCAGCTTTTATCCATGTATATCACAATGTGCCTACACAAAATATACGATAGTGTAAGATTACAGAAACATAATATAATAAAGATGAACCATTGGCCATAAAGTATGCATAATATAATAAAGATGATTCATTGACCACATTTACCATTTCAGACCAACTGAACAAGTCTGGTCCATAGGAGACAGCGTCAACACCTCATTTAGGAGCAATAAGAATATCGGGATACACACTTATCATAACACCATCGATCACACATTTATGTTGCCTCAAACAACACCCCTTTGATGTGTGATCGAAACTGATCATAATGCATTTTAAATCAAGTTAACTACATGATCTTCATGTGGAAAAAGTTCATCATGTGGAAACTTTAAAGACAATTCATGCTATTCAAAAGTAATATTTTAGAAATGCTGGGAGATTGTGTGAGAGAAAAAAATTGGGAGATTTGGCTACACCATCCAAAAGATTAAGGGGTAAAAAGAGTTATCCCCACTCTAAAAATACCACCAGCTATTTAGTGTCTGTTGGAAGTGGTTTCTTGCATTTCCAGACACTAATAGCTAGCCGGTGGCACTGCAACTGTTTTGACTACATCTACCACCCGACCTCTCCCAAGGTTCCTATGATACTTTGAGATAACTCAAAAGCCTCCAACCATATCTAAAACTCCTCCATTGAGGTTTTCAAAGACTCAAAATTTGATTCTAAATCCCATTTCAAAATTCAACTTAGCCACTAAATTGAAAATTTATGTTTCCCTTGATCTCTAAACACCTGTATAGATATGGGGTTTTACAAATACCATCCCTAATTAAAGCAAAGTGAACATAACTCGAAATAGATTATAGTTTGGTCACATAAAAGAAAACATGATAACTATATACACATGTCAGTGTGTATGTAGGGTGTGAGAAAAAACATTCCCATTTGGATTCTACTATAGATTCTGTGAAATTCATTCCATATGAAATTTCAATAATTCTAGTTTAAACTACAGTTAGGAAAATAAGTTTCTCACATGTAATATTATCAAATAAAATATCACACCAAATTTCACATATTAAAAAATTTAATCCATTTTTAACTAAATAAGGAAAAAATAACTACTTTAAAACTTTAAATAGGAGACCTTTAATTTTTTTTTTCAGAACAAAACTAATATTTTACTATGTATCTATATCTTCTTAAAAACTCAAATATAAAACATAAAATTTTATTTCCTTTGAAAAAAAAATCAATTTAAAATCCACCATAATTTAATTCATTATATAAAACAAATAAAATCATAAGAATAAAGAAAATATCAATAAATAACTAAACCAATAATGAATAAGGAGTAACAAACACAAACACACAATGGTTTCATAATCCAATCAATCTTGGGGACACCATGAAAAAGAAAATGAAAATACCCTTTTTAATTTCATAAAAAATACTTGGTATCATGGGAAAATCACTAGGGTATAACATGAATGATATTGGATATATCTAATCAGAACACTACCTAATACATGTGAACCTAAATATTTTGGGAGCTACCATGGTCTCATTGGGTCACAAATCTATCCCATTAGCTCACTCGGTCTAATTGGGACGTAATCCCTAGCCAATGAATAATATACAGTAGGGTCACAATCATATAGATCTTTTACATAGCTACCTATGATCCCCATGATAAAACTCAAGGTATGTGAGGAAACAAGTAAGTCATATGATCATTACACAAATAAATTTTAAAACACTTTAACTAAATATCACATCACCTTCAATTCCATCTTAAGAAACATCCCCATTTCACAAAAAATTCCTATAATAAAGATATAAAATATTCTCCTCAGTAACAAAAATATATATGTATCAATCAGTACAAAATCAAGGGCCTTGACTAAGGGCTGTGTACATTTTTGAGAAAACCTCCTTGAAGGTGACAAACATGACTTTCTTTCAAAATTAGTCCAGGATAGCAAGCCATTTTTTTCCATTTTGAAATATTTATTTAAAATTTATTTAAATGAAAATAATAGAAATCCATACATAAAACCATTTAAAGGATCAATTTCCTTTTTTCATTTAAATCATTTGAAATTCCAAAACACCACCTTTTATTTAAACTTTTTATTTAAAACTACACCTTTTACCATTCCAAGACTTAAACATGGCCAATTGACCATAATAATTAAAATCAACATTAAATGATCCATATACACATTTTTTTAAATACTTGAAATTCAATATCACTTTATACATGAGTAAACTATTGAAAAACCTTTATGAAAAGTAAGAAAAACTTGATATTTTTTTTAAATCCACTACTATTACCGCATATAGATTTAATTTAACAATAAAAGGAATTAGAAAACATTAGGCACTCAATGATCTTCTAATTAAAGGAAATTTAAAAAATTTACCTACCTCAATCAAGTGGAAGTCAAGTTAAAATGAGTCTACTTTTATAGAAAATATCAACCAAGAAAAGGGGAGCCCTCTAGAAGCCCTAAACACATAAAACCCCCATATTAGAACCATATCATACCCTAATATCCACCAACATATTTACTAGAGTTCATGGGATAAGTATAAAACAAGAAATAATGGGTGTAGGGGAGAGTATAGGGGATGAACAAGATGAAAAAAGCATTTACCTCAATAAATTTCTAGAAATCAATGGAGGAGAGGCTCAAAATGGAGGCCGCGGGGGGTGTGGCGGTCGCCGGAGGGCGTGGGGGGCGCGAGGGGCGCGGGGGCGCGGGGGTCACCGGCGGTCGAGGGGGGGGGTGCAGGGTTCGCCGGGGGGCTCGGGTGTCGCCGGAGGTAGCGGGACGGGGATCGGGGAAGAGGGGAGGGTTTGTGAGGGGGATCGGGGTACGGGTATGCGATAGGGGAGGGGAAAGCGTCGCGGTTTTTCAAAATAGGTTGGGTTTCGCGGCGGTTTGTTAAAAACCGCCGCGAAATCTTTCACGGATAACGTTTAGCGGCGGTTTTGTGAACCGCCGCCACAAAACCGCCGCTAAACACTGTTTATGTTGTAGTGTATTCCTCCTCTGATACCATTTTGTCACAAACCAACCTAGGTCGACCTTGAACCGGTTACCCATGTCAGTCTGCAGCATGGCCCGAAGGGCGTCCCCAATCCCCACAGGCTGGAAACTAGTGCTGGGCATCAAAAAAAAGAAGTTAGGGATTATTTATCCCATAAAATAAAAGATGGATAAATATAAATTAACTGAACAAACGACTAAACACTATCATTGGAAAAAAAAATAAAGGGAACCAACTAGACATACCTCCAAGTGACCCCATGCGTCATCACCAAACATAAATACAAGCTCGAGAGATCAAAACTAAAACCTAAGACTGAGGAGATAAAGTAGGCATGAGAACCAAGATGCTCAGTAGGAAAGTCAAAGTACAACAACACCCTAACCCACTGTCTTTATAAGAAATCAAAATCATGCTAGTTTGAAAAAAAGGCATAATAGAATAATGTTTTTCGCTCTTTTCAAATTCAAATAAAAAGATTTCATTTCCAAGGAATACGTTTCTCTTACCCTTTCAAAAATAGGTTTTGATCATGCATTAACATTTCATAATTTAAGGAGACCAATTTAGATAAGAAAAATATAGTTTACACAGAAGAGGGAACAAGCGCGAAACAACTGAATTGAAAATCGTATCACAAGAACCATGGGAAGTCCCTAAGAATCTAGTGTTAGTTGGGGACCTCGGATCTTCGTGTTTTAGTGAAACAAGGCTTAGAAGGCTAGGACCCTCAGAAAACGTGGCTTAGAAGTCCACTACCCTAAAAAAGGTGGCTTAGAAGACCACAACCCTTGGAAAACGTAGCTTAGAAGACCACGACCCTTAGTCATTCATAAGTTTAGTTAGTGTTACAATCGTCAAACCTGCAGTGAAACTGGGTCAAGTCACCTCCTGATCACTTTCCCATAAGTCGTAGATTTCCCCACTTAGATACTCAGGTTTCCCATTGTGCTCTGTTTCATGTGGTGGTGAGTTTTTATCAAGCAAACATATATGTACACAACACTTTCTTTATCCAAAACTCATTCAACCTCTCACTATTGTTCTCTCTCTTTAAGTGCTTACCCTTTTTATATCATAAAACATCACATATGTCTCTTCATTAGGTACATATCACTACTCACACATTTAGCATACACAACATGTTTTTAAAATAATGGGGCATGCCATAAGAAGGGTTTTTTACTTTCACTATTCATTTTTAAGGTGCCAAACGGGCCTCATTACTCCACAGAAAGGATTTTTGCTTTAGAAAACATGTTCACCCAAAACTATTTTTAGAGAAAATTTTGGATCTTCTTTGGAAAACGTGTCATTTCACCTTTACAACAAAATTTTCCAAAAGACCATGCTTCATTGGAAATACCTACTTTATGTTTGAAACATTAAAGATACCACTTTTCAAGGACCAAAACCATTTACATATATATATATATTGCATATGTATTACATGTAGAAGAAGATGCATTTTTAATAAAACACTAAGAAATTATGGAAATTATAATTAAAGATCAGAGCATAGGGGACCTACCTCAAACATGTCTTTATTAGTTGACGACCACTCAAACCGACACTTGGATCAGACACACACATGAATTTATAAATATATATATATATACAACCCTAGATGCATTTGACATATTCCCCGCGCCATGAGGGAATATGTTCAAAGAGATCATATATATATATATGACTTACCCTATGCATGTACATGTAATATACCTTGACACCCGCATCCCAAAACTATCATATCAAGGTCTAGAACACTATACATATCATTTAATAAATTAATAGAACAATTTATGCAACACTTCAAAATTAGCACCACAAAATTTACACAAAAGAAACACACCAAAATTATATCAAAGTGTAAAATTAAAACCAATTGTACACCATAACCATACCAAAACATGGAATTCACCATTTAAGAAATTTAAATGAACCATTTAAAAAATTTGTAATGAAATTTTAAGAGGCATCACAAGGCTTTGTACACAAAACACCCACTCACATTCCACTTTTGGGGCAAAAAGCACACTAAAAACATTTCAAATCATAATTCACATCACTTTCATAATTTAATATATCATCTAGAAACATGATGAAACAATTTCATAAAACTCCACAAGGCTATACACCAAAAACACACTAAAAATCCAGTTTTTAAACCAATCACGCACTGAAACCTTCCCAAAGTATCATTCGCATCACACCACAAATAAATAAATCATTTCAACAAATAATAAAACATTTCTAAAATTCACAATAAGGCTTTACCCAAAAAACATACTCAATTTCCTATCTTTAAAATCAAAAACACCTCAAAACATTTTCCAAACATGGTTTTCACCTTTTACGCAAATAAAAACACCATTGAAACAACTTATAAAACAACTTCAATAACACCCCAAGTGATTCTAAACACAAAGAGAACCCGAACCCTCTAATAAACAACTACATATCATAGCCTTATCAAAATACAACTTCAATCTTACACATAATTTAATAAACTACATTCATGGTTTATAAAATCACAAGCAGTGGTGTGACTATGTTTTCCGCATACAACAAACACTGATTCACATAAAATCACCACTTTAAAACTAAAACCATCTCAATTCCTTTCAAAAATCATTTTCTCACCACCCAAGATAATCATATAACATGAAAAAAAACTCAATATATCCTAACAATTAGTCAATTAAAGTATAAGCATGAAATCACATTTCTCGCGTGTCGAAAACTCCAACACCTTGTGCGAAACTTCAATCGCACACCAAACACACCACAAGAGAACCCTAAGAAGTCATGATTCAACAAAAAATGACAATATTAAACCCTAGAATGGACTCCATACCCACTAAAAACCTAGAATCTCAAAATTAATATCCAAAACACTAGTAAAAGTTGAAGATGAGCTTACTGAGATGGGAATCATCCATGGAAGAAGGTTGCGCCGGTCGAGCAGGGGTACGACGGGTCCGATGTGAGGTGTACGTATGCCACCGATGTGGTTCATGCTGGCCGAAGGAGGCTGGATGGTCTGGAAGAGGGAGGGTTTGTGGGGCATCGTGAGCAGTGTCTCGGCTGAGGGGTTGTGTCATGCGGGTTTGAGGGGGGGAGCTGAGAGAGGATGTTGCTAAGAGGGGAGCTTAGAGAGGAGGCTACTATGGAGAAGGTAGATCGGCCGGAAGGAGAGTAGGGGTGGTCGACACACTGCAGGTCTGAGAAGGAAGGGGGGTGAGCTGCGCGATAGGAAGGGGAAGGGGGTGTTCGACTAGGGTTTTATATTTATTTTTTAAATCTAATTGACTTGATTTAAACAAATAATAATAATAATAGATAATAATTACATTGATAATAATAGTAATAAAAATAACCCAAAATTTTATAAAATAAATAAAATACAGTGTGTCTGGTCGGGGCATGACAGTTCCCCAATTTAGAGGTAACGTCTTCTCTTAGGATCCTTTAATTTATTTTCCTTATCCAACACCCTATCCTCTCATTATTAAATTACGTTATGAAAACAAAAGTTTCATAAATATACTAGGATGTGTTAATTCTATGGTTTCGACCAACACTTATACATCTTCATCTAATAGGTATTTAACACACAGTTTCAGTGTACGATGAACTACGGCCTCACGAAAAGATGATTGTTCAATTTTCTCCTATAACCTATCATGGTGGCAATTCTGATGGAACTATATTTATATATAATATAAATTATATTTATATTTTATATATTATTCTTTATTTTTTATTTATAACACACCTTTATGCTTTCCATCTTATGTAAATGTGATAATTTCGTCTGAGGAAGTGTGGACTACCTCCCCCTCAAAGCGACGTGACCCCTTCCCGCTACACATGGAATGTATAAAGGATGGTTTTATTAAACCAATTAGATATAAATGATATTAATATAATACTATTATTATAATATACATTTATATAATTTTATTGTTATTCTTTTAATATGGAAATAATGAATGTAGCTTTAATGCATACGTATAGCCTACCGTCTTCAGGAACGGGGCATTTAATTTCTTATCTCTAAATATTATGGGTTATTATAAATAAATATATAAAATATATATATGATATTTACATCATTAATAATGTTATATAGATGATGTAATTTTTACCACATGGTCAATTGACATCAAAACAAGTTTATTTCCAACTCATGTACCAAATATTGAAAAAATGACTTATATGAACTTAAATAATTTTGTAATTTTTATATGATTGAAATATGTGATATAATAGGAATAATAAAAATGAAAGAGGTTATTAATAAAGTATAAATTATCCTATTTCTATTATTCTATGACATAACGATTGTACGTGATGATTCGTACTCAAGGTAAGAGAAATCTTAACTCAATATCCATTCATTGAGTTAAATATCATTGTCATTGTTTTAAAAGAATATGTCTGAATGTCATATAACTGTTTTACCTTGAATATCCACTTATATTGGGTTATGTTTATTTTCACACATAATAATGTCATTTATTTATCATTAATATGATGATACTATCTTTGTAAGGGACTTCGTCTCAATCTCCTTTCATTGAGGCATATTTTGATTTATAAATAATATTCTTTTATAAGGTGTATATTCAACCCCTTTGACATTTAATTTCATTAGATGGTTTTGAAAAGGAATACTTTTCATATGAATTGTTTTAATAAATGATAAAAGGAATGTTTTTAATATATGAAGAGGCAACGTCTTTTTCATCCATCGCAACAATTATTTGATATTTGGATTCTTCTATAAGTCGTAGTGTTTTTTAATGAAAAATAAATACCATATTTTCTTTTCATGTATTTTTGGTATTAAAATGTATTCAATAAACGCCTTATTATGTCAATACCTCAAAATTATCTCTTGTTATTACGATGTGGAAATGTTATTTTTCATTTATTCATATTTTATGTGTTATGATTATGTTATGGTTCATGGAAATTGATTATTTATATGGGTGATTTTGGGATAAACTGAGGGTGGGTGAGACCATAAAATATCTATAATGCATTGGGTAATGTGATGGGGGCAAACATTAAGGTTACTCCTAATATATTTATGGAATATACTGTGATGGGTATTTCAAACAAAACAATGAAGGTTACTCTATATATAATTATGAAAGCTAAAATATAAGTATGTGATTAAAACTGAAAATTATCAATATGATTTATGATTCGTGTAGTTTTATCAGGAATATTATGATTTCATAGGTTATTCTAAAGAGTTTATGATTTAGGGGTGAAAATTATGATATTGTGAAAATGTTATCAAGAGTTTTAAATATTCATGGACTACTGGTTTTATTCCAAATTTTATATTCCTTAATTATATTTTTATGCCCTTCCCACGTTTTTGAAATGTTTTCCATAGGGTATAAAGATTTGTATGAGTATATAAGAAGTCAAGAATATTTTTATCAAGAAACACATATCATATTTTGTAAAATGTGATTCCTTTGGTGGGAAAATTAGATACTGAGTGTAATTGTCCACATAAAATGTCTGCGTATATTATGTAATAATTATGGACCAAATCTCTAAAACTCTAAACATAAAAAGTTTATCAATGTGAAATAATCTAAAATAATTTACTTACCTTCAGATTATGTAAATTTTAAGTCCAAGGGCTTATAGTTGGTATTAGAGGTCAGTTTAGAGAACATTGGATATTTGGATGTTTTGATAAGAGTTAGGGATATCGTCATGGTTTTATAATTTTAAGGTAGATTATAAGTTCTATTTTCTAGAAACCCCTAAACGGGATTTATGATCTGAAATATTATGGTGACTAATGGAATTTCTAGAGACAATTGCCTTTTTTGAAATTATGGATTATTAGTATTTGGGAGGAAAAATGTGATGTTTGAAATAAAAATTGAGGATAAAACTTGTTATGGTTATTTTTTGAGGTCATTGTAATATTTTTGAAATATTATAATAATTAAAAAGTGTTATAAAAAGGACAACCCATATGATGGGTGGAAACCTGTTGTGTTTAGTAAGGCCACGAGAATCAAACCCCCAACTGAATGGTTACAAGGGTAAATTTCCTACCACTAGCATATGTGAAGTCCCTATTTAGTATGACTGTATATTTTTAGTTGAAAAAGTTGATGAAATAAGAATAATATGATTTTGGTAACTTATGTTTTTTCAAATGGATATCCATAGTATAGGAAAATGATTTAATTATTTAGTGATAAATGTTAATTGGGAAGATGTTTGATCTTTTGGGAACACTATATGCCTAATGAAAATTGAATACTATGGGATTTCATTTGACGAGTAATGGTTGAATTTATTTTGGAAGAGTCTATGTTTTTATTTTGGACATATGGTGTTTTTTATTTATGTAAATGATTAACCTATCATGGAGAATATGTGATTAGGTTAAGTACTTTTAAATGTTAGACATTTAGATTAGTCGATGTTATTTATAGATAAATGTTATGATATATCATGAAAGACTATGTGATCAAATCCTTTTGAAGTTTGGGTTTCAATATTATTTTGGATTATTATGAGTAATTTAATGGATTTTTTTAGTTTTCTGTGTAGAACTTGGGTTTTAATGTTGAATTTTGGAGATTAAAAGTAGTCATTATACTTATAGAGGATTAATATTTTTGGGGGATTATCTGAACTTGTACTAACCAGTTTGGTTTTTTAAAATTTATAAATGTATGGGAAATATATTTTTAATCTTTTACAGATTATTTTATTCTCTATAAGTGGATTCTAGTTCTTCAAGACTGACCAATTCATCTTAAATACTCATAAATTTGTGAAAAAGATGAGTTTGTGGTGGAATTCGATTAATTGATGAAACTCTACAAACCATGTAAGTATATTTCATTATGTTATTATTATATGTAGTAAAATAATTCCTTATCATTATGAAGTGAATCTTAAATCAAATTTTTTTCTATTTACATTTTTCTAATATGAAATCGAAGACCAATTAACCCATCACAAGATTGTCGTTTTATGATTTCTAACTTTATCTGGATAATTTTTTCTATCACTCTTGATAAGAACAAGATGATTAGTTTTTCTTCCATATCCATGTTTGACTATATGAAACCTAGTATGTGTTATATCAGGTGGCCTTTGTTCTTCTCTTTCTTTCATTTAAATTGATAGTTTAATTAATCCTCTCTATATGTGGGTTTGTAATAAAGATATTTTGAAAAGTCAAACTCTAGTAACCAACCCAAAATTAAAATTGCGGGGGTGAAATTTCATAAAGGGGAAGGAGGTATCATCCCTAATTTTAGGAAATAAATAATATGTTCAATTCTGTACTTGATACGCTACATTGAGTTTAACATGAATAACTAAATATTATTATTTAAATGTAACCATCTTAATGAAGCCGTTTGAATCGAGGGAATGAATAATATCAACTGAATTATGAAAATATGTTTTATATATTTTTAAATAACAATTCATTTGTTACAAAATTTAGTAGACATATAAATAAAAACCAATTGAATATAAACGGATTGTTTTTAAGAAAACCTATTTAAAATAAAATAATTGTGTTTATAAAATCATATCACTCATTATGGATTTTATTTAATGAAAAATTTATGGTATATATTTAATTTAATATTTTTTATATTCATATTATTTGTTTTCAATATATGATATAAGAAGGAATTCAAATTTTCATATAAAGATTTATTTTTCAAAAAAATACAGTTTTACCACCTTTTGATGAGGAACCCTTTTTAAATCATTTATTTAAAGACTTTATAAGTTATATATGACATAATAAATTTATTATTTGGAAATGAGACATCATAATTTACCTTTTATTAAATTTTGGTATTTTTTTGATGAAATTCAAATTTTAATGAATAATGAAAAATACTGCATTTTAATTCAATACGACATTTTTGTCTAATTTATTAATATAGGTATATTATATTTTTAATTTGTTTTAATGTGTAATTGGATTCTGTTATTATAATTTTATCCATTTTTGGTAATTTGAAGTAATTTAACATTTAAATTGGACATAAACACCTGTCAATATTTTGATCATTTTTATTTTTAGAAATCTGCTTTCTAGTATTGACAAAAAGGAATTAATTTTAGATTAATTACTCCAACATCTATATTTTAAATTTGGAAAATGTTATTTTATAATTGGAATATGAAGGTCCAAATTGTATAAATCGGTACCTTTTTTTGGACATTATGAATAGTAACATTATTAATTATTTTAATTTACCACGGTTAAAGTGTAAATTAGGTAAATAAGGGTAAAAATATTATAATATTATTAACCAACCCTAAAATGTTCCCTAATATTATTGTATGAGTCATGGGAGACAAAAAAACCATATTCCTATATTTTGGCATTTGGGAGCCACAAGGTTGTGAAAATGACATGTTATAATAGTTAATTTAATGTATTGGGAAATATAAAATAAACATGTATGTTTTTACTAAAAAAAGTTTGAGGTGGAGTTATGTAATTGATATCTTTAACTATAAATAGTCATAAGAAATCTAAAAATATTTTATACATCATGGAATTTTATTTATAATTTTTAGCATTATATAAATAAATTTATTTTTGACACAATGATGATGCATTGATTTCCATATTAAAGAAAGATTGAAATAAATGAAATTATAAATATTAAAATAAATGAAATTTGAAAATTTTTGGGACATAAACGAATTTTATGAATTATTATTCAATTTTATATTTGATTTAATTTAATTTTTTCGATTGAATAAAGTTTTAATTACTTTAACATAAATCAATTACTAAATATTTTCAAAATTGACATAAATGAGATTTAAAAAAAAATACTATTTTATTAAATGATATAATAGTAATAAAAATCTATGATTTGTCCAACTGAATTATATAATTTTAAAAATTCCATTATTCATCCACTTGAAGTCCTCTTGGAATTTTATTGTAACTATATTAATCATATATTATTAAAATATAAGAAGACATGGTAAGAATTATTTTATTTATATAAGGGTTAAATACAAAATATAAAGTTAAATAAGTGACCTAAACTTCTATAAAACATACCGGTTTAGATTATTTCAATCCAAATTCATCTTATCTCTGAAATAAATTACTTTGGATCTATTTAAATTTGAAAATAAATTTATTAAAAAAATAATATTTCAATACTTTCCAAATGTGCCCCTCCTCCCTCTTATAAATGGCCACCACCTCTACCCACTTACCCACACCTATCAAGCCCCATTGGATCATCCCAAATATGCTAAAATAAGTGTCCAAAATCCCTCTATTGCTCATAGAATCCATATATTAGGCATTAAGAAACACAATGACTCCTTTTGGATAATATCAAAAAGAGTTACCCGACATAGAGGTAATGTATTATCTCAAAATCCTTTCGTTTATTTTACTTTTCCTTCCCCCTAACCTCTCTTTATTTCATTATTTTATAACAACACCAATATAATAAATTTTATCGAATGTTTTTATTCTATGATTTTAAACTAATCCTACACAAACCTCCATCTAATGCATGTATAACAAATAGTTTCTGTGCACAACGAACTACCCTCACAAAATGACGATTGTCCAATTTTATCCTACCACCACTCATGGGGTCCATTATGATGGAACTATAGTCATATATCATATATTTTATATTTATATTGTCTCTATTATTATGTAATTTTTATTTAGAGCATACCATTACGCATTTTATATTGTGAAAATATGTTAATTTCATTTGGGGAAGTGTGGAATATCACACCCTCAAAGCGATATGACTCATTCCCACAATATATGTAACATATAAAG
Source organism: Viscum album (assembly GCA_963277665.1). NCBI lineage: Eukaryota > Viridiplantae > Streptophyta > Magnoliopsida > Santalales > Viscaceae > Viscum > Viscum album. The sequence goes on from OY728121.1 coordinate 1,128,367,267, forward strand.
GATGGTTTTATTAAACCTATGACACATATAAGAAATTAATATCAAAATTTTATCATAATATACATATATACCATTTGATTACAATTCTTTTAATATGAATATGAAATGAATGTAGCGTTCATGAGTACGTACGACCTACAGTCTCTATAAAAGGTGCAATTCATTTCTTATCTTCAAATATTATGGATTATTTTAAATAAATATATATTGGGTATATGTGATATTTAAATCATCAATGATATTCTGTAGATGATATACTTTTGATGACATGGACATTTTACGTGAATAAACGTTCATTTTCGACTCAAGTACTGAATATCAACAAAATGTTAGATATGAACATAAATAATTATATAATTTTTATAACATGGTAATAACTGATATAAAAGGAATAATAAAGATGAAAAATGTTCTCAAGAATGTATAAATTAACCTCAGTTTATTATTCTGGGACATAACGATTGTATGTGATGGGTTGAGCTCAAGGTAAGGGAAATCTTAACTCAATGACCATTCATTGAGTTACATATCCATGTCATCAGTTTTGTTTTCAATGAATATGTGTGAATTTAATCTGGTTGTTTTACACTTACTATCCACTTATATAGGGTGTTTTTTTATTTTCACACATAATAAGGTCCTTCATTTATCCTTACTCTAATGATAGGATCATTGTAAGGGACGTCATATTAATCTCCTTTCACTGAGGAATATTTTTATTTATACACAGACTTCTTTTATATGGAATGTATTCAACAACATTGAATTTTATTTTCATTCAATGGTTTTGGAAAGAAATATTTTTCATGTGAAGTGTTTTTCTAAAGGGTAAAACTAAGGTTTTTTAAGATATGCGGTAATAATGAATTTTTCCTCCACCAAAACTATTATTTGATATTGGGATTCCTCTACATGCTGTAATGTATTAAAATAAAAATAAATACCATATAACCTTTTCATTTAATTTGGTATTGTAATGGTTTTGATAATGGATTGATTATGTCAATATCTTGAAAAGATATCTTGTGATTTCCATTTGTAAATTTTATTTTTCCTTTATTCTGGTTTAATTTTTCATGATTATGTTATTGTTCATAGGAATTGGTTATATATACTTGTGGTTATATGATAAAACAAGGTCGGGTGAGAGCGTGATATCTATCCAATGCATTGTGGGATATAACGAAGGTAAAGGTGTAGGTTTCTATAAGAGATTGTTGGAATATACTATGATGGGTATTCCAAACATAACCCTGAAGGATACTCTCTATGTATTTGTGAAATCTGCAATGTATGTATGTTATGGATGATGAAATTTAACATTATTATTTCTGATTCCTATTGTTTTATCAAGAATATTATGATTTGATATGGTATGCTAAAGAGTTTATGTTTTATGGGTGAAATGTCTGATTTTGTGAATATGTTTTCCTGAGTTTTAAATATTCATGGACTAATGGATTTATTCCTTATTTTATATTCCCTATTGATATTTTTGTACTCATACGATATTTTTGAATGTTTTACTCATGGTATAAGGATGGTTAACATAAAGGAAGAAGTCCTGAAGATTTTTATCCAGAAATAATATAATGAATTGTATTAGGGGTTTCCTTTAGTGGAAAAAGTTGATATTCATTATAATTATAAAATTTTAATGTCTTGGTCTTTTCTATAATATTTATTCCCTAATTATCTTAAACAATAAACTTGAAAATATAATAAATGTGAAATAAGGTAAAATTTTTGAATTTTCTCAAGATTTTGTAATGATTAAGGACAAGGACTTATAAACAAACATATATAGATATTTATATTTGATCAGAAACCACATCCCACCATCACAATCCATGAACCTCCCAATTCAACCCTGTAAACATAGCTGGAGGTACAAGGACTTAGATATCATCATGTTGTCATATATATTTATTTGGTAAAATTTTTTCACAGTTATGGGAACTGAGCAGTGATGAAAAATTCAAGCTTTCTGGAATTTTATTAGGAACCTTATGAAGAACCCTAGTCAATAAAATCTACCACTTCCAAGAACTCAGGGGGAAACATACATATTGTACCTTTAACAATAAATATATATAATAATTAAAAAAATTTATGGATAAACATATATTTATATAACATGTTCTTAATTATTAATATATATATATATGTACACATTTTTTATTTAATGATGTAATTTAAATATGAATAATATGTTTTTTCAATTTTTTTTAATATTATATTCAAATAATTAAGCATATAATATCTTAGTAACAATATTAATTTCTTTTTTTAATCTACAATCATTTTTTTATGTAATGATTATTACTCATATTCTTTATAATAAAATAAATAACTAGAATAATTTTTTTATCTATTGATCCAATAATATATTGTATGCTTATGTAATTTTTAATATAATATATATTTGAAATTATAAATATATTATACTCTAATTTTTAATATCTTAAAATATAATTATATATGTATTTTTTAAGAAACCATTATTTCATAAATAAAAATATTATTAATGGTAAATTTTATAAAATTAAATTAATAAAATAAATTCTCACTTAAAAAAATATATAATATTGTTAACTTGTGTTATTTTAAATATAATAAAATTATGTAACTATGAATACTTTTTTATAATTATTAAACTTTCAAAAGTTTATATAATTAAATTTTAATGTAAAATTACTAAAAATAATAATTATTTATAATTAATATATTTTTAGAAAATTATTTACTATAAATTCCTATATTTTAATTTAAAAATATTATAATTTATATATATATATATCAAATAATATATTTTATATTTAAATAATGTAGAATAAGATAAATAATATAACATATATAGATATTATAATATTCAAATAAAGTAAATAATATTTTTTGTAAATAATTATAAGTAATATAATTTTAATAAAATATTTATATAGATTCACATTATTTATCTATGCATAAAATATATTTTAATTAAATTTATTTTACTTCATATATATTTTATAATAAAATATATACATATAAATATATTCAAAAATAATTATTCAAATTTTAAATTACAAAAATATTCATTTTTATGAACAATAGCATTTCCTTATATATAAATTTTATTATTTTATAGATAAAAATTATATTATGAAACACTATAATTAAATTTTTTTATATCATTCAATACAAATGAAATCATACAATGTACAATAATTCATACCTAAATTAAATCATAGAAAGAAAACTAATTAATAATTTAATATTTCCATATTATTTAAATAAATTAATTAGTCAAACAAGATATATAATGAAACTAGAAAAAAAATTCTAATATATATTTTACCTCCTGAAAAGATGAAAATTAATATTTGATGTGAAATATTCATAAGAGATTCACTGAAAAATGTCAGGTTGGAATAATGAAAAAGGAGGGTTCATGGAGGGGGTGGGAGGCCTTCATTTTTAATTTTTTATGTTGGGAGGCATGAACACCATTAATGCGTTCTGTGTATTCATTATAAAGAAACTGTGAATGGGGTTCATGCATCTTGGTTACTGAGGTAATCATAAACATTGTTTACACCTCCAGTGATCTTTTCATAAAAATACATTAACCACTATCCTATTTTTGTTGAAAATAAAACCAATTATAAAAAAACTCTCCAGTCAGTTTGATATATGAAGGTATAGTAATGTTGTGAATATGAAAATAGAGACTTGATCAATGATTTAGGAAAAAATTGGAATTGAAGATCGATACATGGATTTCATTTTCATTCGGATAAACAAGATAAAAAATATCATTATAGAGGCATATATGTCCAATATTTATGAAAGGGTACCTTCAAGTTGTTATACATTCACTACTAGAAATTTAATCTTTTATAAAATATTTATTAGTTTCATTATATAGGTAACATAAATGAATTCTCTCTGTGTGTGTCTATATATATATATATATATTAACACAAATTTCAACCCCATAGTACAAGCCATGATCTTCTCAGTTTAACCCTCCATCCAAGGTGGTGGATACTAGACCCCATGTCTCATTATGCGTTCTTGTAGGTTCACTGGGAAAAACATCTACATTACCACATACCCCTCCACAGCTAAAAGATTAAAATTTCAAGAATATCATTATGAACATCATGTGAAATAAGCATTAATTGAACCCCCAACATCCAAGAAGCAAGGGAAGAGATATACAACAAGGGCACCCCTACATATGATTCTCAAAAAATTATAAAATTTTATATAAAAAATTCATTATATAAACATATATGTGAATATATGAAAATAGAATTAAAAAAATAAATGTATTTATGTATAATTATTTAAATATATTAGAATAATTTTTCATGTTATTGTGAGAAGGTAATGTTTTACCCTACCATTGGGAAGACACATTCAAGACCCGAGGTTTGATGCCCATTCTCTAGTTGGGGGAGGGTTATGGTCTAGAGATCAGACATCATATTCTGGGTTGATATTGATGTTTAAAAACTATTTTAAAATAGATATATGAGAACACATGTTCTCATACGCCTACAGACACCCACATACATTGGAAATAAAAAAACATGATAATAAATAAATTTTAATAGTCCAACAAGTGGTTTGAATGATTCACTACACGGAAAAGGGGAAGGTCTCAAATCTGACCATGCTAATAGAAAATAAATCAGTGTTGTGGGTTGTGGCTAACTGAACACATTTTATTTCTAGATAAATTACAAGGTTTTCTATAAATATGGTGGGTGGATCCAATGTAGATGATTAATAAAACACCATGCATCAGGCCAGTTGTCAGTGCCCAGATAAGAGACATCAAATTACCTTAGGTGAGAAAATATATATGATATAGGTTTCTTATGATCATTGATACCCTAATATATTAAATTGGGATACTACCCCCATGACTCTATGTAATACAACAATTGAGAAAATAACTCAAACCAATATACCATATAATTGTAGTGCACTGAAATAAACCAACAGATTTATATATTAATTTCCCCATGCAGAAGAATTGAAGTTTACATTCACGAATAATTTATTGGGATGATCCTAATTAATAAAATAAAAAACACAAAAAAGAAGAAAAATTAGCCCTACCACAACCCATATGCCCCAAACACCATGTATCCTCTTGTGATCGTGATGTTCCAACTCAATTCTTGACACATCCAATGATTAACCAGAAAGAAGAAACCACATATTAACATTCACCAAGGTTATATTATTATACACTGTCATGTACATGTATGCATGAGTAATAAAATAAAAATTAAACCTTTGCACCTTAGATATTGTGTGCTTACTAGGCCACCATGACTACCTGATCACCAAATAAAATTTTGTTAAAAAAGCCAGCATGAAACTCAATAATACCTACTCTAGAAAAATGTCATATTTCACCTCTTAAACTCAACAAGATACTTCTCTAAGATCATCCTATACTCGAATACTCTAAGTAGTGGGCCACCCAATTCCTCAAACCACTACCTAATAACACAAGGCATAGTCAAACATTTATATCTCAACCCATTGCCTAATCACTTATGGTAGAGTCAATTAGTCTCATCACAATGTCCCCCAACCCAACAACCTGGGGGATCCTTAACCCAATATATCACAAAACAACTCAGATTACCCAAAACATTTATAATATGAATTGGTCTTCACATAGTGAAAAGGGAATTCCCAACCCCTAGGGGTAACGACAAGCGCCTTTCCATTAAGAACTGCCTTTGGGAATTATTTTTCAAAATAGAACACGAATAATGTCAATGAAGAGTTGTAATATTTCAATATTAAAAAAACATGACAACAACATATCGGTATAATCATCATGTAAAATAATTTCCAATACATTAAAATCAGTTAAGGTATTAAAAAGTGACACAACCAATCATTGTGTGACCTGATGTCACCCCCTGAATCTCACACCCCACTAACCAGAAAAATCCCCACCTTACCTATACCTGAATCATATATATCATGATATAAATACTACCAATTTTCTATGTAATGTGTGGTCGAATTTACCATTTGGATCCAACTACGTATTTAAATAGAATTTTTAAAAAAATTTACCTTTTATTAAAATATAAAAAAATAATTCAAAATATTTTTACATAAATCATTGAAAGAACACCCTTATCAAAAAAGAAGAAATTATGATATTCAATAGGTTTCCATTGAGTTTCCATACAGAAACAACTATATAATTTCTATGATAATAAATTAAGAAAATAATACCATATATAAAACTAATATCATGTTAATAAGGATCCTCATTACATCATAGTATTAGTAGGCCACCTGGTGTGCACTTTACCCTTGACAAAATTGGTCTATGTGGTTAGATGACACTCTTGAGGGTGACTCCTTATCACAAATTTCTCAACCTAGCATACAGATTACCCTAGCATAAAAGGTACAGGGGGTAATTTTTAAGCAAATGTAATGATCCCAAATTCATCATTGGTTATATTAGTGTTTATAACAACATTGTAATTTAATGTAATTTTATAATCTAATTTGAATGTCTTTGTGAGGGTTTTTATCAATGTTTTGTTTTTGTTGAAAACAATCTTTTTGTCAATGGTGTTTTTGTAATACATGTGACGGTTCATAAATGGGTTTGTTAGAAATTTTTTATAGATATAATTATGTGAATTTTAGTAATTTGGGACCTTTTAGAACATTATAAATCCAGTTAGATGATACTATTCATATCATAATGTTTTTAATATCATGAAGTATCATGATTCAAGATTTCTATAAAAGTAGGGATGCTGAAGTGTTCTTTTGAAACGTATTGGACAGAACGACATCAAAAAAAATTCTACAAGGATGGATGTGTATATTTATTTATAAAAATTAAATTTTTTCATTTCATAGATCCATATGATAGTGAATGAGACGAAGATTGTACTGTAATAGTAGAGTTTTTATAGGTTGTGATTTGACAAAGAAGGTGTTGTTTTTTCCTAAAATTGACTGTTAGACAGATCAAAAAAGAGGAATGTAACACTAAATATCAATCTCAGTCACTTTATAGACCGGATCAAATTGGAGAGAACTATTGAGTTTATAAAAAGGAATTTTTTGATCCATGGAATCATAATCTGATCATCGGACAAAGATTTTTTCAAAAATAGGGAAGTGTTGTTTTTATTGATATCAGGCTATTTTGAAAAATAAAAAATATGTACTAGATTCATCAGATGAGATATTAACAATGATAATTTGGATGATATTTTGATGTAGATTCATCGGATAAGCTATTGATACTAATCCAATGGATGATCTTTTTACACTGAATCGTCAAAAAGAAAATTTATAAGAATCACTGAATTTTTTCTGGAAGAGTTTCTATGGTTTTGAAAAATGTGGAAGAAATTATGTGACTTATGAAATTTGAGTTGAAATCCCATGAAAATGGGGATTAGGATATTTCATTTTTAATTTGGTAGATTTCTCTTGTCAATATAATAATCAGATCAATTGAAGTAGCTAAAAGATAGAGATGGAGAGAGAAACGGATGTTCTTAAAAGTTGAAACAACATAGTCAACCATTTCAACTATCATGGAGAAATGTACTAAAAAAGTTTTTACTATTTGTTTTTAGAGTTTTTATTATTATATTCAATGATTCCATATTATTTAATATAGGAAAAATCATTTCGATGTTGTGAAATTTTAAATCTCTGGATGAAGATTGTCTGTAAAAAAATGTTTTGTACGTCTATGCTGAGATGAATGGATATTTCACTAGAACATTATTTTTCTGGTTGATAGTGTTTCTAGTGGGTCAAGAGGACTAGTAAATTGATGAGTTTTGCAATAATTAATTTTATGGCATACATTTTGAATGATCCATTTTAAAGTTATAAATTAGTTTGATGCTATGTTTTTTTATTTAAAGTGAGTTGTTATCCTATTTAAATAGAATAGATTCAATAAGAGTTTAAAAGATTTAAGAAGATTAATATTTACACTAAAACCTCTTGAGAAGATTAAAGAAGATATTCAATTAAATTCAAATGAATATCAAATTTTCATTTATGATATTTGAGTGGGGAGGAAAAATAAATTGGTTCCCTTACCTAAACATTATTAGAGAACCTTTAAATATTGGTGAAAAATACATTTGTACTAGTCACTTTTCAGAGTGTAAAAGGATGAAATGATGAAATTTCTTTCTCTAGATGTGAATTTTACCAAATAAATTTATTTTCATTTTGATTTCATTTCTAGATTGATGGTTCTGATAACATGTTTGAACAAATTTAAGCTCAGACTACCAGATAGAGAGAATCAAACTGCGAAGATTGGTCTGATATTTTTTAGAATAAGTTAGAGAAGCTTAGATTTTTAAAATTTATATCATAATGCTTTCTAATAGATTCAGGTTGATCAGAGGTGAATTGGTATGGGGAAAAAGGTGTGGTTCATCAGGAAGAGCCTATCGGATGCAACACACCACAAAATTTTTCTAAACATACCTTTTTGGATAATAATGATTCAAGGTTAATTAATTTTTTTGTTGCTTAAATTTTGTAACATAGATTCTTAAGTAGACTATAGTATGTAAAATATTTCTTATAAGGATATTTGGGGTTTAAAATAAGGGATGACATAATATTTATTCACAAATTAACAATATAAAATATCCTTATACCCATAAGAGATGCAATGACAAGTCAAAAGTTTTTAAAACTAAGGCTAAACCTTGTAAATCATGTGTTACTTGTTTGTATTTATATTTCTAGAAGAATATGAATTTTATAAATTTCTATAAGAATGAAACTCTATCATATTTTGGAGGTTATTCTTCTTAAGGTTGAAATATGTAAAAAAACAAAAACTGGTTCACCCCCTCTCAATGATTGAATGACCATTTGGAAATTCATGTGGTGTCAGAGTGTGGTCCCCTATTGAATCTTTATAATGCATAATATCAATTCTACTAATATTGGAGAACTTTCTACCATCAATGATAAAATTATCATTGTTGAAAAAATTGATTCCACATCATCTGTCACATGAAATAGAAGTTTTTGACGCTGCTATAATTGGGTTTCAACCAATTGAGAATATTGATAATATGACTTTTGGTGACAATAGAAACATTTATGATTACATAAAAGCAAGACATTTTATTATTAAAATGTTTATTTGAAGAATATGGGTTCCAAAATAGAAATGATTATGTGGGACAAGTTTGAATACATTTTTGAAGTAAATACTAATTCAAATAAATAAAATATTAAAATATGGTGTAGAAAGTCGTAATACATAGGAATTATATATAAAAAACTATTCAGGAGAATATCAATAAAGTATATGAATTAGTTTTTAATACTATTGGTTTTAGAGAGGACATGGATGATTCTACAATTCCTAATATATACATGAGAACCTTTCAAGACAAGAATGATTATAAAATATCATCATTATATGAAGAATAATATTTATATCATAATGATTTTCATAAATTTATTATTTCCTACAAAATAATAAAAGTTACAACATTCAAAAATAATATTAAAGATCAAATGAATTTTCAATAGTTGAGAAAGATAAAAATTAATGGTGGAGAATATACTGATCCTCGTGATTATGATGATAGGGAGGTGGATGATTTGATTGAAAAAATATTGACTCATATATCTATGAACTATTTAAGCGAAATAGTAAAGAATAGTGGAAAAAATCATCCCAAAACTTTTGACTGTGGTATAATCATTCATTCTTCTATGACTTTCCCAAAAAATAAATTGACGATTTTAATATCATTTTGATTAATTACCTTGTTGTAATATGTTTGATAAAACATCCATGTAATATAGTAAGTACACTGGTGGAATGAAGAAGTTTGATCGAAATAAAAGGACAATACATAGTAAGAAATTCAACTATATGTTATATGAAACTAATTCATCAAAATATGATCATTTCAAAATGATCAGAACCTTCACTGATTTTTTTTAGAAAATCAATATTCATTATATAGTGAAGGAGAATGAGGTGACGAATTTTATAGAGAGTATCAAATCAGATATGAACTTATTTCACTCCTTGAGAATATAATATTTACCCTAAAATAAATTAGAATGATGAATAAAGATAGTGTAAATGTGATTTAAGGAAGAAAAATTTTCCTAACAAGGAAGAAGAATACTTCAATTAATACGTAGGTAGAAAAATAAGATTTAATAAATAGTGAAAGATGGTTGATAAACCCTATAAGAAGTCAGAAACTGAGGATGTAGATGTTATTAAAACTCAATAAAAACTCCATGAGGATGAAATTACATTAAAAAAGTTTAATGAAAATTTCAGAAAGCCTTCATTAGTAAAATATGAATCATTTAGAACTATATAAAAATATTGGTCAAAGAATCAGGTGAATTTTGCACCATTAAATAACAACGTTTAATAAAACATTTCTAATATTTCTTGTGCTAAGAAAAGTGTTGTGAAGTAATGGGTTGGTAAGGGGTGTAAAAATATATCACATCAATAAAAGATGATAATTACCCCAAAATAATGGTTCCACATTCCAAGAGGATACTAATGTTGAAAATTGTTATGAACCTTGACAATCTTGTTATAGCGAATGATCTTACTTCCATAGAATACCATAATTTTATGGATTCTATTGGTGTTGTGAAATTTATGGAAAAATATAAAAAAATTGATGAAATAATTTTTCACTTATTAGAAGAAGGTATGAATAATTTGGAATAAATTTTGGAAATCGAATTAGTAACATTAAAAAAATATTCAATGTTGGAAAATTGATATCTCAAGATGTTTGAAAATATACAAAACAAAAAAATTGAATGTCTGAAAGAATCATGTGGAATAATTGATTGGAATGGACACCATGCTAAAGAATGTATGAAAACTCTTCCATTTAAAATTTATTATTCTATAAAATAAAATTAATCTTCAAATAATAAAAATGAGGAATGCTAAATTTTTGTTAAGATAGCCTTAGAATAAACAAAAAGATAAAAACCATGGATTCTTTAGATTGGTTGTTTTTTATAGATTATGTGATATTTAAAATTATTAAAATATGTTGAAAATATAAATGGATGATCATTTATGATCACGAATGATAGTTCCATAAAATTTAGATGAATTGGAACATCATACATTAATTAAAAATGAGGAATTATAAGGATGTGCTATTTTTTTATGGGATTAAACATAACATAATTAGTGTGAGTTAACCTTGTGATGGTAGGAAAAGAATGATATTTAGAAAATATTAATGTATCATTGGATGTATATAAGATGGTACAGTTGTAACCTGTGGAGAAATATCATGTCGTAATATCTTTCAGATAGAATACCAATAAAAATCCTATTACATTAGTTTTGGAGTTGAAAAAATGTTGTGGAATTAAATATGTGGGGATCTTGGTTAGAAATGTATGAATAAACATTAAAAAGTTGATTCTTTTAGAAACATTCCTAAATTTAAATGAATGGAAGATCATATATTTATATCTTTTCATAATGGGAAGATGGTTACTAAGATCTATAAGAAATTATATCTTTAATCTAATCATCCTCTTGATATTAGTCACACTGATTTATGTGGGATGATTAGACATCCATCAACAAAACAATATTCGTAATTTATCAATAATATTGATAATTTCAACAAGATAAACAAAATAATTTGTATAAAGTATAAGTCAGAGGTAGTACAAATGTTCAGATTTTTTTATAATGGATTTTAAGAGAAAAATGGGTGTTTATATAATTAAGTTGAGAACTAAAATGGAAACGAATATACATGAAATTAATTCAAATGATAGTTGAATAAACATGGAGTAAAACATCAATATATTGATCTATAAACCCTTAAAATGTATTTTAAAAAAGGGAAAAAGAATTTTATTGGAAATGGGAAGATGAATATTAGAGAAACATTAACATTTATGATGTTATTCTAGATAGTTGATGTTGTCATTGTTGTACATGTAAATAATATTAGCTTTTTATGGATATAAAAATAATACTTCCAATTAAATGTGGTATAAAAAACCATTAGTAGAATTTTTGAAGGTACTTGGAAGTCCCTTTTTACTAAAAAAAATCTAGATCTTGGGAAATTTGATGAAAAAGACGAGGAGGGTCGTTCATGGGATATTAAACCAACTAAAGAAGTTACGAATGTTGGAAAAATGTTTACAAAAGCTAGTTGATTCCTATAAAGGTAATGATATTGAAACTTCAAATTGTTAATCAAGAGATGTTGACTGTATAGAAGAAGAAAAACTGAAGATTTCTAAATATATTAAAAGTGACCCTAAAAAGATATATCAAGACTCATAAGAATTTTGTGATGAGGAAATAAAAGATGAGAATAGCCGTTCAAATTTACACCTTTATAGAAACAAGTTGAAACTAAAAATATACATGGAAATAATAAATATTAGATCTATACTAGTTGAATATTTGGATTTTAAAAATGTAAATCATTAATTTTAAAAACTGAACGTGAATTTTTTTGATGTAGTAAAACACAATAATTGGTTGAATACAATGAATGAAAAGTCAGATTAAATTGACAACAAGGAATGGTGGGAACATGTTCTGAGACCAGTGGATAAAGTTTTATTTAAAAAACATGGGTGTATATAAATAAGTTTAATGAATTTAGAGAAGTTTTGATAAATATAGAAATACTTTATTTAAAGGATATACACAAAAGAAGGTTTGGATTTTAAAGAAACATTTTTCACCATTTCAAGATTGGAAACTATTAGAAATATTAATAGTAGTGGTCACACCTCTAAGTTAAATTAAATTTCAAATGGATGTAATGTCATCTATCATAAATGTTGAGAGTGAGGAAGAGGTGTATATTTAGAATCCACGTGGTTTTATAACTAGTGAATGTGGATTCAATGTTTTTAAATTGAATAAATGCTTGTATGGGTTTAAACAAGCCCCACATTATTGGTATTCCAAACAATATAATTTTTTTAGAATGTTGGATTATTCTAAAGGAAATGTTTATAGTAAATTATATGAGAATGAATTTAACTCTAGAATCATGATATCAATTGTGTAGTTAGATGATGTAATTATTTCTAGATATGATAGAAATTTTTGTAATTTTTTTTAGGGAAATAAATAAGAATTTTGGAATTTAAAATTTACAGAATGTTGTGTGAGATGGCATATTAAAAAATATATGTCAATAATATTGACTAGAAAAAAATTAGAATATGATGCAGCTACACACTATTATACTCAAATGTTGTGGAGAAATGTTCAGTTTGAATATATGAAATTTGAATTTTATATACCATTGGATTTATATGATATAATTAGTGTGAAATTGATCTTTCTAAAAATCCTTTCCAACAAAAAATACTAATTAATATTGATATTAAGATTACCTTCATATGAAAATTGATGTTGGAGATGATTTACTTGAATATATTTCAAAAACTGTATCAATTTGTTGATTTTTCTGATAATCCGTGCTAAGGGAGATATTTGAATATATAAGCCTCAAAATTATTATTCACCCTTGACCAAAGATGTACTAAGTACCATAAGGAAATATACTACAATGCATTGTAACATTTAGAAAGAGGGTGAAAATTTGAAAATGTTATTCTAAAAACGGGGTTTTCTATCTTAAATGAATCCTATGATGTGGCTTTTGTAAAATTGGGGTGATAATAGAAAATTTATAGAAACAAAATTGATGGGAAGCGTAACATAACATGGATGATTATTTTCTTTTAATCAATGGATGAAATTCCATTAAAAACATTAAATTATCCCGTAGAATTTTATCAAGACACTCACAATTGAGAATGGATATGTTTTTCTAAAAGATAAATATATTAGTTTTGAAAAAGTATGAGTGTTGAAAAATTATGACATAAAATATTTTTTAACTACGGTTTTAAACAAATCCAATGGGGCAGTGAATATCCTATGTGATCTTCTGATATTAACAATGCCTTTTTTATTAATAGTGATTTTTTTCAAGATTGTTTTTGTAAAATAGGCGGATGTTCTTAAATTCAATTTTTAGAATGTTGATGGAGAAGTAAATGTGAGAATGTACATTTGGAAGTTGTAGAAAAATCCATTTCATGTTGGAAAATTCATTGATAATCGTATTGGTCTCAAAACCAGGAAAAAATCATGACTCATTATTTTGATAAAATATAGGATATTTAAGGGATTAGAATTAATTTTATCAAAAAAATTGACACGTAATGGAAAATTTTTAATATGAATGGAAGTGAAAATTTTCATGAAAAGTTCAATTATTATAATAAAATGATATATCATACGAAGCTTACAGTAGAAAGTATTAATTTGAATATTTTAGGAATAGGAAAATAGAGATATGATGCTTTCCTAGATCATTCCTGGATATGGATCAGAAGAGGGTAATTAGAGGATGAATAAATGTATTATTTACATTAAAGAACAGATAAAATAAGACACAATTATTATGTTTAGAAAAGTGGAAGTTTTGATCAAATAAATTAGACACAGATCATAAGACGAATTTTTTTAAAAAAATTAGGCAGTGTTGTGGTTTTTGAGATCATATGGATTAAAAATATATTAAATAATTTGAAGATTCATCAAATGATCTATTGATGAAAATTTATTAGACAAGATTTTGATGAGAATTCATCAGACTAGATGTCGATATTGGTCCATCAGATGAGTTTTTGACACTAATTCATCTGATGAATAATTTTTAAGAATATATGAAGTTAATGGTGTCAAGGTTTTATGATTTTGATGAATTTGTAAGAAATATTGAGACCTAAGAAACCATATCTGAATTCCTGAGTAAAGAAAATGGAGGAGATCGATTTTTTAATCAGAAATAGTTCTAAGTAAAAAAAGAAAGATTCAGGTATATTGATGTCGCTACCATAAATATTTACAGTAGCAAATTGAAGTCCTTAGAAGTTATAACAATTTAGTGAACCATTATATACTAGCATGTTGAAACATACTAATGATTATATTGATTTTTTATTTGGGAGTTTTATTTTATCTTTAATTGGTCAAGATCATTTAACTAGTGAAGCATAATTTTGACATTTTGATGTCTTAAATATCTAGTAAATGAATGTCATTTAGAAAATAAAAATTTCCCATGTGTGAGTTGAGAATAATTTATTTTTCATTGGAACCATATTGGTCTTGTTTTGTGTCTTTAAAGTGGGTTATTTGGACCATAAATAGGATGAGTTTTCCAGAAAATCATTTACAGACTATCATTGTGTAAGAAACATTATAATTGTCCAAATTATGATGATGCTATGTTTTTTTTCATTCAAGTGGTTTTTCATATTTTTTAAGAAGAGGAAATTAGAGTAAATTTTAGAAGATTCTTGTTTAATAATGAATAGTTTAAAAGATACATGATTTTTTGGAAGTAAATTCAAATGAATTTTAATTTTAGATTTATGAAATTTAAGAGACTGGAAAAAATAAATTGGTCTCATTACCTTAAAGTTATTGAATATACAATAAATAGAGGTTCACTATAAATAAGTAAATTCCATTGTTCACTAATAAAAAAGGCTAAAATGATTAAATGTTTCATGTATGATGTGATTTTTACGAACAGATAATGATTTTGTGTTGATGTATATTTTTTGGATACCGGTCCCTAATTAAAATATCAAGTAGAGATATGTTCATATTATTAGATAGATAGAATCAAGTTGGCTAGATCTGCCTATTTTTTTAGTAAAAGTTTTAGAATAATTTTGTTAGTTAGAGAAATGAAAATTTTTGAGAATATAAATATGTTTATCAATGGTTAATCAAACAGAGGCTGTTCGACTTAGTTCATAGAACAATGTCCATTAGAAATATGATAATTAGATAATTTTACCAAACATACCTATGTGGGGAAGAATGTTTTAATTTTTTTTTCATTAGATCAAATACTATAAATAGAAATACAAACTGATGGGAGTTAGTATAATATTTCCTATCAGGATATTGAATTTGTATGATTGGAGTAGATATAAGTTGTACTCACTTCATCATTATAGTTAATTTCCACAGACTGATGGAATTGGATATGGAAATGATATTGTTTCTAAAATTAAGGCCGAACCTTGTAAACTGTTTTTGAATTTTTCACTTTTCTATTATTAAATTAATTTTTTTTTACCATAAATTTTTAAGGAAGAAACATTAAAAAGTTGTATGGGTTATATTTCTTCATTTTGAAATTTTTAAAACTAAAATCACCAAATCAATCTACCCAAACTCATAAGTTCAATTATCCATAGGAACATCAAAAACCACAAAAAATACGATTTAAATCATTTCACTTTAAAAACATAAATGAGATATTAAATTTTATATACCATATTCAAAAGCACTATTTTCTATTGAAACCATATTTTTAGCTTTTAAGTAAAATTATTAATCAATTTAGATGAGTAGGCAATCACGGTTTATAGGATTATACAATGTTATAAGACAACATACCTTGAAAATCAATGAATAACAATTCCAATGGGAAAATAGTACCCCAAGACAGGTAGAGGGACGTTGGAATTAATGATATATACTGGAACATGAAACCTAAATCTAAAATCTCTAAATTGACATGATCTAAAATAAATGAGGACAAAGATAACACATACCACCTCAATTCCTAATCAATAATGTGTGGGGACTCTAGATCCTTACAAAATTCCACAATCCCACAAAAAATCAATAATTAATTATAAATAAATCCAATATCAACAATTCCTACTATGTAAGTATCTAATACATTTGATAGAAACATGGGTAATAAAAATAATAAGGAGATCTATGACAAGGAAAAATACTAACTCACCAAAAGTGGTACATGGGTTCTATCAATTCATCAATCCACCATTGGAATTGACTTGAGAGAGAAAAGAAAATACCAAGAGTGTATATAAGTAGAATTTGATCAATTGGGGTCAATTTTGATTAATTAATAATTAAAATGGGTTTCTCATATAGCATAAATATTTAATTGTTCTTAACATTTCTTACATAGAACACTACCACTAGCAAACCAGAAAAAGCCATCAGCTACCTAGTAGATTTTACAGATTTGCAGAGCATATGGGAGAGCTGGTGAGGTAGCTATAATGTATAAACATCTAGAAACCCAATATCATAGCAGGTGGGGTTCATGTTGGTTACCCCCATTACAAACCTACCACCGGATGGCCGTTGGACTTCACCAGCCAGCTAATGGACAATCTATAACACTTACAACTATATATCCTCATCAACTCCTATTCTAACCACCAAAGCACAAATAAAACTCTCAAATAAAGAAAAAAACTCCATCCCAGACCCCTTTTACCAACCTAAACCATGAATAAAAGATGAATAATCTAGAGGGGTGAAGGAAGGATTTAAAATTTAAATAATGAAAAATGTATTTCTTAAAAACAGTTGTGGGATATTACTGTTCTACCCAACATAATTAGTTTTACAACAAAAAACTATATTGAAGAAGGTTAGCCTTCAAATAGTTGAGGCCATGAGTCTCCAATCAAAGAATATAACTCCCATGTTTCATGAGAATCAGAACCATACTACAAAAACACCCAAACCATAGGTATATAATTCCCATTTTGAACCATAATTTGAGAATCAATGATCTGAAGTGATTTCTCAATCATAAAAAACTAGGATATACAACATGGTATTACCAATTAAGAACTTGATAAGGGACAGTTTGATACCTATTGAGTTATGAATCACTGAAAAAATAATGAATTGATGACAAATAATATAATAAGTACAAGTGATAAGCCACCTTTCCAAGCCATTACATGATCCCAAATTGTCCCACATATATAATTGCAAACTTTCCATAATTTCTAATCCATCGGTGAACAACCAGAGATATACATTCAATTACACTGTTTTAGTATTTGAAAACTCAAAGAGTCCATTATTTCAATATAAATATGGCTTTTACCTTCTCCAATACATCACAAAATATAAGTAAACCAATTATATCTTTCTCATTTTATTTTGAACTAATCTATGTACAAAAAAGGATACTTCCCAAACCTCAAACCAAAAAAGTATATAAATACATGGGAAGAAATAAAATTCCTTGAAGGATTCCACTCTGATAGATGACTATTAACTGTTACTATAATAAAATTCATCTAACCTTATATATCATTCCCAGAGACCACTAATGATAAATACATAGACGTATGACTTGTCTTCTAAAATCCAAATTTTCATTTTTCTTCTTTTTGACCATCATTCAAGGGAGTATATTTTTTTCTCAATATAATTTGAGTACCTTTTTCTTCTTGGATACCCTTATAAAAATGTGAGGTAAAACAAGGTTCCATATTTGATAAAATTGAAATATTAAATTCTAATAGCCTTAATGTCTTCTAAATGTAAATAATTCTCATCTATTATACATTAGTGGATTCATAGATCAACCCAAAATGAGATGACATATCCAACTAATCAACCACCACAAATATGAGATTCATAACTCATTGAGTTCAAGTTAACCCCACAATGAAATAAATAAAAAATAAATTCCTCTTCCAATTTGTCTTGAGAATTGGTCAATGAAACCTATAGAGCTTCTAATGCTCACCATTAATATGTGGTAAAGCATAGAATGGGATACAAATTCATCTTTGTATCATTCCATATCAGGCCAAAAAAATTTCTATTTCTTGTAATAGAACATATTTTTAGGGTCAGGGTGGATAGACCACAAGGAAAAATGAAAATATCATAGAATACCCTTTCTTTCATATGAAGGGTAAACATACTAACTTATGAAGCAATGGATACCCTCTATATATTTAGACCACTTACTGATGATCTTCCCATCATATAAAGTGTTCTTGATACTCTAAAACTCATCGTATATTCATATCACATGATGAAGCCTCTCATGGAGAGAGGATTTCACAGTGAAATTTTCCATAACATTACCAAACATTTCCTTTATGACTCAAAAGTGATGTTAAGAAAAAATTACAATCAAGATCCACTCATCCTTCACCTCCTTCTGAGACTATGAAGGAAAAATTCTACTAAGATCATAAACCACCATGTTACATTTCTCATGAGTAAAATAATTTTCAATGGTGAATGGATACAAGTAATTGATAAAATACCTATGCTGGAGTTTATTTATTTTTTTGAAAAGTTGTAACCCAAAAATTTATAGTAAAACTATGTGATAAAATTCTCCCACAAAAGAAAATGATACTAATTTTTTTGGGAATTCACCAATGTAAAAGTATCCAATTCATAAGTGAAATAATTATTATCGTGAGGCTGAATATGATGTGGTCCATAAGCCAATATGTTATATCCTTTTATAAGGACACATCCAAAACCTGAACCGGAATCACTATAGTAAACAAGGGATCCCTATACATCTTCTAGAAAATTAAAAATCATTTCTTAGGTAAAATTATTCTTCTTCTCATCAATGGTTACCTGAAACATAAAATTCAATAGTAATTTCACCCATTTCAGGGTGATAGGGGTCAAGGGAGATTCAATATTTAAGAAGTCCATAACAATGAATTGAGGATATACAATCAAGACTAAGAATCTATGTTGTAAAAGTCATTTTCCGGTTCTTCCCATGAAGGGTATCAAATTTTTATGATCTATTAATATTCCACATTTAGAGATTACATGTCCAATGAATTTTACATCATGAATATATAATAGTCACTTTGATATTATATAATGAAGGTGTGGATCGCTCAGAATTTCCAAAGCATGTCTCAAATGAAAAAAAATTATCCTAATTATTTTATGAGTTAACGGACATTTAAACCATGAAAACTAGTAAAAAAGTATCATAATACTCTTGAAAGATTCAATTCATTTTTTACATAATGATAGCAGGATATTGGAGATGTAAATAGGAAGGAAAGAGAACAGAAAATGGACATATCTTTTTCGGAAGGAATTGAATGGAATATTTTACTATTTCATTCAGATTTGATGGTAATCAAACTAATAATTAGATTTAGAAAACTTCATATCCCCTTTAAACTTGTTGAAAATCCCATAAATGTGTGAAAAGAGAATTTTTTTCTTGATCATTACATGATTGAGCTTCCAATAATTGATGCATAGGTGAAGAGTCCCATTAGGAATATTGTAAAAAAGAACTAGGGCTTCCCAATGTGACATACATGTGGGTAAAAATCTATATTCTCTCAAATCATATGAGTAAATTTTAATCTCCTTCAACTTTTATGGATCCATGTGGTAATAAAACATTGATATCAGTTCAGTTTGGGGTACTAAGTCAATTGAGAAATCCATCTCCCACTATAAGATAGAGAATATAAAGTTATGTAGATAAACCTACGGGAATTCATTGAAAATTGGATGAAAGATACCATGATTTAATTAATAGTGTAACACTACTATATAAAAAAAATATTATGTTCTGGAAAAAAAAATTTCCACCAGACTGGACCATTGATCCCATTCTCATTGGAGTACATGAGAGCACCCATCATAATTATTGAAAAAGAACCACTGATGGTAACCATTAGTCATATAATGTGGAGTTATTAATAAATCCACCTTGATAAGTTCATCATATACTTTAATTTTTGTATCCATGAAGTCCCATACCATCTCTACATAACACATAATGAAAGATAATTAGGGACAATATCACCATTTCTCACTCTTATTTCAATGAGATTTTAGAAATTCCATAAAAATGGCATGTTTTCCACTGTATATTTTATAATATCAACCATATAACATTACCAAAAGGATTAATAAGTACCTTTATCTAATAGATCAGTCACTAAGTTTGACGAAACATAAATGGAACCCCTAATAATCATAGGACAACCATCATCTTCTAATGAAAACACCTCATCTATGTAAAACTACTTAATTTGGAGGGATAGAGTTGGAACACTATAGTCTATGGATCATCTTACTTGAAAATAGATCTATAGGTGTTTTTGATGATGTACTAGAGTATGGAATAGATATATATCAACATAACTTTTGTAAGTGGCCATAATGCCCATATGTGTTTTAGACCATTTGGGGAATAGTAAGAAAACATTTTATGTGTCCCATATAGAATCACAAAAAACATATCAATCCATTTTACGTTGATTATTAGTCATTAAGAGTTCCATGAGAAATAAAAATAATTTTCCTGGACAAAAATAAGTTATCTTACTCTTACCCTTAAAATAAGAACATGATCAACCACTAGAGGGAAAAAACTGAAGTCAATCTTTATTTACCAGCCTAGTGAATCTCTACTATCATGTCCAGGTCCATCACTCCCACAATGGTGTTTATCATCAATGTAATGGCTATATAATTTTTATCATCTTGAATATATATTTGAAATGTTTAGGCCTTCATAATCTATGTAGATACCACCATAGAATAAAACATGTAGAGCTCTAATAAATGATTAGAATACTCTATCATAGACTGATATACATTCTCAAGCTCGAGATAATATCAAGATTTTACAGGGTTATAATTTCCTTGAATAACTGATTTGTGATGATGTTATTGAATTCCTTCCACTCCAAGACATCATTATTATTAGCAAACACACATGAGTACAACCAAATTCTACTTGGACCTTACATCATATTGATGGTTCCTACTACATTGAATGTGTTATGAGCCTCTATAAAGTCTAAAATCCTATAGATCATTCCTAAAAAATTCCTTCACCTCTTGAGGATCATTTATCCTTTTGATGAATGATGGATTAATGGAAATAAATTTTTATATCTGAGTATAGTCCTCTTCCCTTTTAGGTTCCAACTCACTAACATGACTAGTTGTAGGTGCCACACCGTATTCTATAGCTCAGAACATGAGGACAATCTATTGGATTTGATTATGATCAATTGGCAGGGTTCCCTATCATGATTCATCAATAACACCCTTTGGAGGAATTAATGGATGTCTTCTAGGAGGTGTGAAACAATACATCAATCAATAGAGAGGTATAATAATATATGGTCAAGGAATCAATTCCAGATTAAAATATAAAAAAAGAAATTTTAAGAAACTAGAAGAATTATGACTAGTATTGAAAATCAAAAAATTCGAAAAGGAACAATTCCAAATAACCCGTGGAATGTCAAGGCCTATCATGATGAGTGACAGTAGGGAACTAACTCAAAAGTTATGATTTATGTTCACACATTCCTATTTACTATCTACCAAGACATCCCAAATATTCATACATTAAATAATAAATATAATCATTTAAATTAATAAAAAAATATAATGAACCAACCTAGATTACACAAAAAATCTAATAACCTATACGGATCTTGACATTAACAAATGGGTTTTTCCAATCCCCACGGGCTGGCGACAAGCATTTGGGAACCAAAAACATCCCTTAGGAATGATTTCATCATAATGTACCAAAATAATGTTAATGAATAAATATAATATATTGATATAAAAAAATACTACAATAATAGATAGGATAAATCATTAGTAATGACATGTACCAATACATATAAAACAACTGATGTACATAAAAGATTCAAATAGAAACTCTATGTGACATTATATCATCTCCAGAAATTCACGAACAACAAATTAATAAACATATTACCTCCAAATGAATCCTCTCCCTTACCCACTCTAGATATATGATGATCTATATAAACCCAAAGGAATATTCATGGTGTTTGTAAAAGAGTATATTAGGCACCGACCATGTATTTTGTAATAAAAAATTATAAAATAAACCAATCAAGATCTAATAAACAAAATAATTTAATGTTATTCAATTTTACATATGTCATGGAATAGGTCTCTGGGTAATTTCATTACACACACCAAAAAATCATTTTAAGGATCACCAATTAACAAAACAATCCCATATATGAAATTATTGTTGGTACAATGATGATCCTATTAACTTTATAGTGATCGGTAGGCCACATAGTGTGAAAATTACCCAAAAATAATTTGTCCATTTGGTAATAATACACTTAATAAAGTGACTCCCTTCCAAAACATAGAAAAACTAATTTAAACATTACCATAATAGAATAAGTAAATGGGTTAGGACTTTTTCCCCAATTATGGATCCATTTCTCTTCATCGATCACTTGCAGGTTCCTCACAATAATTTAATTCAAGGTAATATCATATTTGAAACCATAAAAAATCTACATTAAAAAATTTATATTAAAAACACCAAGTAGATAATCCATTATTTAAAACATATTCAAAACCACCAATTTCTATAAAAACTATTTCCTTTAATTTTGCCGAATATTTGAATTCAAATTAGAAGATCAAGAAGTCATGGTCGATAAGATAAATCCATGATACTAAATCACTTTAATTGAAACTCATGGAATGATTAATACCATGGGAAATGGTATTCTGGGGTGATCTAAGGGCCATAGAAATCAAGAAGATATCATAGAATAAAAACCCTTAATCATAAATCCTGAAATTGCAATGATATAAAAATATATATGATTAATTAGAACAATTACCACCTCAATTCCTGATCAACACAATATGATGATTATAGATCCTACCAACATGCCTCAATTAAATAACAAATAAAAAAGGAATTACGATTATAATTCCAGATCAATAGTTCCCACTATTGGAAAAACCAAACCATGGATGGAAATATGGGGAATTGGAAGAAGAAGTAATTCCAAGAAAAGAAAAAAGATAATCCTGCCAAGAGTAGTACATGGACTCAATCATCACTTAGATCCTCCATGGGAGTTGTGATGAGAGAGCTAAGAACACCGTAAGAGAGTCTCAATATTTAATGGGATGAATTAAGGTGTTTGAGTGATGATAATAATAGTTGATCCTAGGACTAGGTTATACCCATAGTGTCTTTGTGAGTTATATTATTACTTTTATATTTTTTGATTTCATATGCTAAATTACCCATGCCCAATATGGTAAAATAATCCTAGTAGAATTTGTGATGGATTTTTCCCAACATCCTCATAGTGAAGATGGATGGCTGACTACCCCCAATAGCCTGGTTCTCTTCTCATGGTAGTATTATGTCGTGTTATTAATAGTGGTTTATGTTACACATACATGTTTGTAGAGGGTTTTAATGGAGTGTGTTTATTTAAATCATATATATCTTTATATATAGTATCCAAAGTATAATTAAATGCATGATGTGTATAGAATGTGATGGATTGAGGTACCTTACTCAGTTTATGAGTTTTTTATAGCTTGAGGTATAATACTCGATGTATGATAAAAATAATATGGGCTATGGGGATACAAGAAACTAATTGGATACTATATGGAAATGTGATATGGGATGATTAGATAATTTGCTGCATGAGATGCCTTTTGTGATACACAACATGGTGGCTTATTTATTGTCTTACTTTTTGATATAGATGGGTTTGGCTGTATGAATTTTTTGAAGTGTGGAAAAGTAGTGGGGAAGTTGATATATGGTACCATTTCTGATAAATTAGAATATAATTGGATCTACTGTATGAAATACTTGGTGATAGATAACCATGGTGGGGATGGGAACATAGTATACCTATATAGGTGACAATTTAGTTTCAATTCATTCTCATTGGTATTTTGTTTTATTTCGTTACCTTTTTCATGAGAGGATCTGGGGAGGATCCCATTGAGTATAATTTTATTCTTACCACATGTATTTAAAAAATTTTGAGATAGAAAGAGAAGGTTTGAGATTAGGATGGACACTACTATCTCATGGTTTTTAACGAGGTACTTTGGAATCGTGGTCACTTATGAGTTTATCGTTGGGTTTAATTAGTTTCTTTTCAGCTATATTAGCTTCATAAAATATTACACGTATGAACTTGTGATTTTTTATATCTATCTAAATAGGAGTTTATATGTGTATATGTTTTCCCTTTGTCTTTAGCATGTTCATAGAGAGGGTACTATATCCCATTATTATGTTCATTATACCCTAAGATATAGTTGATAACCTGAGACCTACTTGAGGAGGGGCTCTAGTGTCATTATATTATTTTGTTTCTAGCATAGAAGGTGTACCTTTGGGAGGAGGGGGTTATGAAATTATTTATTATTAAATACGTCCCCATAATTACATAAATGTTTTTCACCCATGTAACAAAGATCCTAATGATAGCGTCAAAAAATATATACAAAATAGTGGTAGACAAAAAATAGGAAAAAATTATATTTGTACAAAGTTAAGTGTTAACAGAATATATAATTAATAAAAGTTTCATATAATCCTTATCATTAATGAAAAATCATAGTAAAAAATTCATATTCATTATCATTATTTTTAATTTTTTTAATATTATTCCATTTATAAATCTAACATTTTATGTTGTATTTTTATATTTTAAATACATATATTTTTTAATAGGAAATATAACCATTACATGTTTTAAGAATTAAAAAAATACCTTTATTCCATCAACTACACATTCACCCACTTTTTTATATTCTTAAGTCAATACACATTTATTATATATCTCCCATGAAATGACTTTTTTACGGATATTTCTAGATTTATCATAAATTAATGAAAATACTAGGTATCAATTTAGAATTTTAATTATTTTAATTGTATATCAATGAAAATAAGAATCAAAATTATTATCATATAAAAATAAGGATTATAAAAAATACAATATTTTCTTTCCATTTTAAATAATTAATAAAAATGAAATATAAAAGATCTAAATTTAAATTCAAATAGAAAATATCATAATGAAACTTTTAATGAATTTATTGATTTTTTAGTTATAAAATATTGTTCATTAGGAAATTTATTTGTCCTCATTTGGGTATTTTGTACCTTTAATAATAATATTTTATTTTCTCTAGGTTATTATTGAAAAAAATCAACCTAACCATTTTATGTCAACTTCTGTTATTATTATTGGTGATATTAACTTACTATCGATTCATTTTGAACATTGTATTTTCTATTTTTTCAAGAGATATTATGATCATGTTGTGCATCATCTTGTGAACTATAATGAAATTGATACTATGTTGGTTTATTTTTTCACCACATCATTGAAATAATTTAATTTGATGGAAATTTTCCATATTGGTTAAAAAATTATTATTTTTTATATGTTTTTAGAAAACATTTTCAATGGTTTTCAGAATAAAAATAGACATTATCATAATTTCATATTGTAATAAAAACGTGTAATTTGTCAAAATTTTCATTTTTTAATTAAAAGAACTAGTTTCCATTCATTCCAAAAACTGTGATACAAATATGGTTTCCAATTCTTCTATAACAAAACTAATTCATAAAAAATTTCCTAGAGTCTTGTAAAATTAATAAATAAAACACAATAAAAATAACCTACCAATCACAAAAATCAATCTCTGGGACTATAATATATATTGCAGAAAAAATGAATCAAACATATATCATGAATAACTATTTTATCATTATATTATATCATTATATTGTTGAATATATTTAAATGAAAAATATTAACAGGCCGTATAATGGGGAAATAAATTTTAATGTACAAAAATAATAATTGAATAATATACAATGAAATTGGAAATTGATAATAATAAAAACATCAATTTTTTTTAAATTAAATAATTCTGAAAACCTTAAATTTAAAATGTGTAATTGATTATGAACATAATTTTAGTTATATAATTTAAATTTATTTTCATATTTTCTAATTTATATACACAAAAAAACAAATATAATTATAGTCATAAATAGTTTAAAATCAAGTATATATTTGTCAATAGATTTTCATGTAATGGTTAAATTTTTAATAAACATTTCATTACATTTACAAATGAAATATTACTTTTAGGAAAAATTATTTTAGTATAGTTGATTTAAAAAATTATGAACCATTAGTGTTATTATATTTAAAAGTAAGCCTATAAAAAATTAACTTCAGGAATTAAAAAACAAGGTTCATAAGTGATGTGATTTTTCAAATTTTGTTCCCTTAAACAAATTGATGTTTAAATCAAATATTTCCCAATATTCATCTAATTAAAGGCCCCTATTTATGATTAATATGTTTATATAGTCCATTGCTATCATTTTTTAATATTGAAACAATTACACATACATTTACTTGTGGATAAGATAAGAGTAATTCTTTCATATATTGAGGACCAACCCATATTATTAATAATGTAAAAAAATATATTTCTCAAAAAACGTAACATATTTTTGAAAAATATAAACTATTAAACATAATATATATATTTAATAATTTATTTTAAAATTCACCAAATATATATATGAATATTCGTACATGAAAATATTTTTACAATAAATTGATATAATATTAAAATGAAAGTAAAAAATAATAATTTTCTTATATGAAGGGTTGGGAATTATATATCTATACCAAAAAACATAAATATATATTAATTTTCTACCATTTTAATTTTAACCCCTCAAAAAAATTAATATTATTTCTTGTTAGGATTTTTTTCATAAATATAGTGAATTATACAACATATATACGGAATATGACCCATTTAAGACCCCTCATTTTTGTTGAAAACCCTTCTCTCATGGGGATGCTTTAAATTTTTTTCCATTTATATATTTTTTAGCGGAAAAAACATGTCAACGCAATCAAGAAATTCTCCATGATTGAGTAACAAAAATAATTCTCAGTAATTACCATAACATTTTAAAAATATTAATCTTGGATCCAAATATTAAAATAATTTCAATTAATAATCACAAATTGATAAAATCATGGTGAAAAAACAGTGTTTATGTATGTGTTTTTTATTTTAAATTCCTTGTATTTAAAATATTCCTCATAATTAGAACACTCTACAACCCCTCTATAAGTAATAGGTTCAATATTTATGAATATTACTTCATCGTCCTTAACTACGAAATATCCATATATATCTGGCTATTAATGAATACCACCTTACCTTCATAGGCCAAATGTAAATTTATTCTTTTAATTTATCATAACCCATTTTGGAAACATATCAAAATCCTTCTCAATAAGACATATTTTTTACTAGTTTTTAACATCTTCCAACACAACTTTCCTTCCACTAAATATGTGATTGATTTCTTTCTCACAAGGAAAAATCCATATCGAACCAAAAACATTTTCGATCCAATAGGGTTATAGAATTAATATCAATTAGTTTCATTTGGATTACCAAAACATAAAAATATTTGAACCGGGAGGGTATATTTTTAGAATAGAATCATTGTACGAGCTCTTTTCAACCCTAAATACACATAAAATACATAATGGGACGTTTCATTGTCTATATCTCATATGGTGTCTTTATGATTTCATTATAAGGGACAAGGATCAATAAGAATGAAAATATATTGGGAACATAACCCAATAATTTCATTGGATGATCATAGTAATTCATTGTCAATCACATTATGTGAGAAAATGAATGACTCCTCCACTCAGACAAAATATTCCACACTGGTGTCCCAAGAGGAGTGATTTTTGGAACAACTCCACATTCTCTTATATGATTAGATAATTCATCGAACAAAGAATTCAAAACCCTGATTTGATCAAAGGATAATAATAATTAATTTCCATTAGTTGTGTACCTCATTTTGAAAATTGTTGATATTTCTAAATGTTTCATACTTCTGTCTCAACATTTACAATAATACAACTCAATTATAGTCATCATTAAAAGTAAAAAATTACCTATAACCAAAACATTATTGTGTACTAGTGTGTCTACAACCATCACTATATATGATATCCAACTATCGAATATACCTTTCAACTTATCCACTAAAATTTTATTTTTCCATCTCTCTTAAGAAACAAGAATAACAATTATAAAATAATTAATAATTGAATGGTTTAAAAAATCCTTCTTAATTGAATATCTAGAAGTGTTTCTTCTTTATATATCCATGACAGAAATGTTAAATATAAGTGGGGTTAGAATCAACATAAACTTTTTATTTTTAATGTTATAGAGAGGATTATCCATATCTAGAATATATAATCAATTTATCATAATCCAAATTCCATAAAATATTTTATTCATATATATATAATAATATATTTTTTAATATTGAATGAAAATCCCTTCTTATTTAAAAAAAGATATAGAAATCAATCTTTTTTATTATGATTGTAATATAATAAAAATTCTTTAATACCTTAATTAATTCACATATTAGTTTCATATCAAAAGTGAAAACATAAATATAAAATGTAGCATTATTTTGTCATGAAATACCATTTCAAAAATTTTCAATTACCTCACATCCTTTAGTTTGTGTTCATCACCACAAATGTGTGATGAACACCTTGTATCCAATACCCGAAAGTAAGATTTAGTTAATTATTCCTCTTTAACATTCACATAGTGATTCTTAGAATACTTATATTTCAGAACACTTATCAAACATAGAGAGAACATTTAAAGTGTATTAAAGGTTATAACTCTATGTGATCAGAAAACTATTATCATAAAGTGAGTAATTATCTGAAATGTGTAAGTTTCATGTTTTATATCATTTCATAATAAACATTTAATGAATGTAGCCCCAATACAAGTTATTCCACAATATATCATATATATATAGGGATCCAAGATCGATATTTCATTTAGTAATGAACCTAATTTTACATGAAACTCATCAATTAGTTATTTCATTAAACAATGATACCAATATAAAACATTATCTTCTTTCATAACTTAGTGGTAAACTATTTTCCAAATCAATCATATTGATAATAAACTCAAGTACATTTTTATAGTACACAAACCATTAGAGTTTCTTAGTTATGTTTCACTTAAATACCACAAAAAGAAGTTGTTACCTAACACTTAGGATTAACCATGGTCATCATTCCCTGCATAAAATAATCCATCTCCACCCCACTTTGATGTGAACCTACCATGTTGGTTGAATGGTTTTTTGACTAGTGATATCATTTGAAAGAAACAAACAATTAGTATTTTTGGGATTTTTTTAAAATAATAACTACTTTAACATACATCCCACGCAATTAAAAACCATTACATCTCAAGGAAGCTTTATTATATATTTGTCCTTCATTTGTGTATAAATGATTTTTTCAACTTAATTTTTAAATACTGATTTATATAACCATATTAATATGTTAAAAACATATTAATGTGTAATACATTACAAAACTGACAGGTTTGTGTTATTAAACCAAAAATAAAAGAGAAATAAATTTTATTAATATCCAAATTCATCTCAGGAATAATTAATTTGAACTCTTCCTAAGTAATCTAATAGTGATAGATATGAAACCCATTTCCTTAATATAATAACTCATAATCCACTAGGATAGTGGGTAGTTTTACCCTAAATACCTCTCCCTAGGAGACATTACTTAAGATAAAATAGAATTCATGATGTGTCAAAAACCAAATATGCACAAACAACATTAAACAAGTATTATCAATCTTATAACTATAAAATCAAACCGAGTTCATAGTAAATGAAAATAAATTTTATGACATCACACTAAGCATATAATGTCATACATTGTCTCCTAGAATAAATTTATCGCATAAATATATCATAAAAATATTTATATTCAAACAATGCTTTTAATATCATGAATATAATATAGAAATAAACTACGAAAAAACAATTTATTTATTTTTCAAACACATGAAATATTGTGATTTTGTGATTTTTTATTTAGATATGAAAAATATTTTTTAAGATTTCTAAAACTTATTGTTTAAAAATTACAAGTAAAAAAGACCAAAAAATAAATAAAATGTCTGGGAATGTCTTATTTATTCACTATTAATATTTTTATCTGACCTAAAATATGGCTGATACATATATTATAAATATTATATGACTTACTCAATTTATATGATATAATATTATTTGTATACTTCGATTGAATCATTGAATAAGATTATTTTTATCATAATTCTCCTATTATATTTTATGATAGAGATGAAATCATATTAACATATTGATCCCCTATTTATATGAAATCAATGGATCGAGTCATAATTTATGCAATCATATATCATATTATATGATATAATTAAAATTTCTAGGATTATTTTATATCATAAAATTCAAAATAAATAAGTTTTATGTTGCAACTAACCTAAATTAAAAATATATAAAATAACATATTTTATGATATACCCTAAATGATTTATGATATTAATTTTATTGAAAAACTAGTAGATTCACATATTCAATCATGTGGGAACCTAGATTTGATACCATTGATTGGATTTATTGGATCATCGTATGATCTTAGGAAGAAAATGTAAACCCATATATGTATAGATATATCTTCAAAGATTCAATAAAAATGGAAAATAAATAAAACAACATATGAGAAATAGAGTCACATTAACCTCCATATTCATATTCGATGGAGAATGTTTTATAATGATCATCGAATCAGTGAACAATGGATTCCTACCCTTAAGGTGAAGCACCATCCTTGGATAATAGATCCTATACTGAGGATTTCAAAATTCGTAATGGGTGATAAGGCCTTAAAATTGTGGAAAACTGAGTTTTGTGAAGAATAATGTTTTGAAAAACATTGAAGGGAATGAGTGACACCAATAAGGGGTAACCCTTCCCTTATATAGGCACCATCGATGATCTTTATTTATTTACAGTCATTATTCATATATCACATAACAAGTGACATCTCATTGACCCCAAACATTCCTAATAATTGGATTGTTCTTCATTTATCACTTTAATAACTTTATTTTATATGATTAATAATTCATGACATAAAATACAATCCAATGAAATGATACGGGTAGTGTAGGCTAGATGCATACAATCACAAGGAAATCATTTAGTAAAGCTTATCATGCTATATGATATTTCCAATAGAAGCGTCCTAATGTTTTATTATAAAATTTATATACAATATGACATGATATAAATCTCATTCACATCATACCATATGATTATATATAGTCATAATATACATGTCACCAATTTTAAGTGAGTATCCAACACTTTCTATATGCCACATTCAAACATATTATATAAACAATTGTCAAACAACTATTTAATCGAGATCAATATCTTTTTTATTCCCTATATCTGCAACACACCTTCAAAACCCAACATTATATTATTATGTTTTGATGAATAAATCACCCTTTCCCATAGTTATTGGTTATTCATATATTGGAAGCAACTTTGGTGGACGTGAAAATAATTTTTTTAATAATTTATTGTTTTCCAAAACCTAGAGAGATTACAATTGTTTTTAAATTTATAATTAATTTATTTTTGATTCAAATAAATCAAAAAATCATCTTAGATTCATTTTAAAAACAAATTTGATCTTTCCAAAACCCATTTTTAATACCATCATTTCACTATAATGATTCATGTATAGAATCCCTCTATTAGTGACCCACATATGCCCTATTGATCTTTGAGAAATGCCAATTGATTTCTCGGTGATCTCACGACGCATCAATTTTATTTCAATTTTCATCTTTATTGATCCAAGATCCTTGATGGTTTAAGGATTTATTCTTATTTATAATAGGAAGAGGTGATGAAATTGATATTTAGTGATGGAGAGAGGGAGAGATATAAGTTTGTTGTGAACAAAAATTCTCTATTGTCAATTTTTGATTTATTCTACACAATATACAAACCCATCCATTTATAGATAAACAGTTTATATTAAAATATTATTTAATCATTTACTATAATTTAGGTTATACTAAAATACTTAAATGAACCACTTTCTATAAAATAATAAAGAAATATTATTATTATTTTATGAAACACACTAACTTTCACGTATAAAAATATTATTTTTCTATCATGTAAATTATTATTCATAGTCAGATTTGAGTATTGTCTCCTAGAACTCCTTGTCAATTATATAATACCAGAATATATATATTATTCAATTAAAAAAATAATTTATTGATAATCTAGATAAATAATATTTTTAAAATATTTAATAAAAAATAAATATTATATTCACAGAATATTGAATAAATGATTATTATATATTAATGTAATAAAATTAAATATTTATTAAAACTTAAATAAATAATTATTTTCGTATGAATATTAGTGATAAATAAAACCTAAATAAAATTAATCCTCATTCAGAGAATAAAACGTAGACCATTAATTAAATTCAAATAGAACTTATTCGATATAATAATAAATACATTTTGTGTTGTCATCCTTGATTCATTCTTGTTTGAATTAGGTGGGAACACCTGAGTTCCATGATTATTTTATAGAAATGGGTGATGGAACCCAATATAAAAAACTTAATTTCAGAACTTCAACAACCTCCTATGAATACTTACTACATGATGAAATCCTTTTTTTCAATATCTCATAAAAAAGAATTCTCATTAGTGTCATCAAGATATATTCATGATACATCAATCATTGACTACCTAAAATAATGGTCATTACTAAATGGCCATGAAATTTATGTGACAGTCATATTTTATTCAATGGGATAAGACATGAACTTTCATAAATTAGGAAGGGAAAATTCCATCATAAAAATTTACATTAATATGATGCCCTTCATGATGCACAAAATGTATCATACATCTAGCCATCATCTTGGGTGATGAGTTTTTTCAATAAAAATATCTGTGTGATACATGGAATGAATTAATGGAAATTGTAATGTTTAAGGAACATTACACATGCCCATATAATGGAATTACTAGATACACCAATAGAAGAGGAATTCCTACTTTCATTTTTGTTCGCAAAATATCTTAACATAGATATTACAATGTACAACCTTTGTGAGAATAAGTATCTTCCTATTATGTGTGGTCTCACCTAATGATCTATTTACTATGTTCTCTATCATATTATGTTATCTAACTATATAACTATTTTAAATAATATATTCATGGAATTTCAATATTCGCAGTGTAACGGGGTACTACAGTAACCTTATTAATTTGAATAGTACTCTTGGACATTATTACATCAATGTCATATAGAATATCAATCAATATGTGAAAAGATATATATATTAATAATCACCAAATTGAAAATTTATTAAATCTAATGAAAAATTAAGTTGATTCTAGTGAACCATCTCCAACAAACAAACACTTTTTCTATAGCCAACAGATACTGAATATTTAGTCCATACATGAAAAACATTCTTATGATGTGTATGGAAACAAGTTCTAGGCCTAACACGTTTCGGTGGATTGGGTTAGTGTAGACACATCTTTTTTCAGTAAATCATTTCACTAAAACCATACTATCTTGTGAAAATCCATCAATTATATATATAATCTAGTATCTATGTCTTATTCCCGGGTTAGAATATTGATATCCTGACTAAATCCATATTTGAAGATTATAATAAAATTATAAATCAATTTATTTCAGTACAAACCAAAATTAAAACATAACATTACTAAATTTCTTTTTAAGATGCATCATAAGGGACAACATTCTAGGATATTTTAGATATGGAAACCACTGGAAATAATAATATTTTTCTATCATATTACCATAACCAAATTAGTGATACTAGATCAAATTGATCTAAATAAGGATAATTGTTCAATTACTATCAACACTAGTATTCCCACTTATCCCGAAACCAAGAACACAAACCCTTCTACTTTTATTTGTATTTTTTCATATTTATAATTGTACGTCTATGAAATTATATTTTTTCTCATTTATATTCACCTATTGTGATTTATAAATTATTAATATCAAAAATCAATACATTTTATGGAATATGAGATGAATTCATAGTACATAATATTGGTAAATTATCTTCTTCTTAATAATCACTTTCTATGACCATTCAGGATCAACATGAAATATTATATTAAAAAAATCAATCATCAATAGTTTCATCATTTTTTTAAATACTCGGTTAGTATATGAACTATGACTGGATTTTTCAAACTCATATACTCATTTTATCGATATTGTTTTCCTTATCATGGTTTCTACATTAAGTCAAAAATGGAGAAATTTCAACCATTATTATTATCAAGATAGTGAGAAAGAATTTTTTTCATATGTTATTCTCATATGAATATTTAAAACTTGTAGTTGTCCCACTAACTAATTCATGAAACATGTATCTCATTCATTTCCAAGAAAATATTCTATGATCACTATTCTTTATTTATTAATATATGAATTTATGAAATCACCATATATTATTTGAATCTATTGATTTCAATGACCATTTTAGTATTTACATGTAGAAATATACCTTAGGTTCTCATTTTGGTCTTGTAATTTAGAAATATTTTGTAAGGATTCCACTAAATGAGGTGGCCTTAACATTTAATAGCTCAATGTGATGATAATAAAATTATAATTCGACATGTATATTTTAAAAAAATATTTTCTTCATTGTAGGATGTGAATAGGTTTTTTATAGACTAAAATAATTATACTATATCATTCTATATTGGTATTGAATTTTACCTTCCATGTTCAGTTTCTACTGAATACTCACTAGTAGCATAAAGTCTTAAAAACATTCAAAATTTGAAATCCCTGAATTTTGATTCATAGAATCCATCAATTAATTATATATATATATATATATATATATATTGTACCATTATACCATGTAGTATTTATTTTATTGGAATATTTATTCTTAAATAAATATATATATATATATACCTCCATGGTAAACATAGACAACCTCTTTAGTTATGAATTCCTATACAATAAGTTTCTTTTTAAATACACCTCTAACTAATATTCATGGAGTCTAGTATTCCTATGCCAACTCAAGTGCATCAAGATCCTTAAAACATCAAATTTATGTATTACCTCACCATATTAATGGAAATAGGTTAATGTTGTATAAATATAGTAGATATTGACTACATGTTAATATCCTTAGTGGTTGTCGGACCAACATGTCATGTGGACCTTAGTGTTTTGATGTTTTTTGTAGCTAAGGCTCCTTTTAACAAACAATTTTAAATAAATACATATCATAGTGTTATTGTTTATTTTATCATATAAAATTTGAAATGATATTCATTATCAAATGTAGTTTTCATATATTTATTTGTTTTACTTATTGTTATAATGTAACGACCCAAACATTTTTAATGAAAATTCCTCATCATCTAATTTAATCTCTAATTATGTAAAATAGTTATATAAAACATATTCCCTTTAGTGGTTTTATGTTTTTGGATTTTCAAATACTATTAATAAGTGTTACCATTGCTAATATAGCCATTGAATAATGACCACATGATTAGTTTAAATATAGGGCTTTAACAAATCCAATTCACTCAGACAAAGAATGTGATGGCCTCATCCAGTAAAATTTCTCCATATGAAGCCCATTTATAGGAGCTCGAAAAGAAAATGGCTTCACCTGGATTCGCTCTTGACCAAGTCCATTTTGATCTTCAACTCATTAAGCTTAAATGGAACCGCTTACATGAGAAGTTGAAACTGATAGAGATTACCACCCGAGCGATGTTATCTGAGCCACCCCAAGAGTTTGTCATCACCGAACACCTTACCCATCAGTCATATGAGGGTGTTATAAGGGGTAATTTATCAATAACCTAGCACTATGATTATGTCCAGTATTTTTGTACAGAATAAAGAATATAAATTCATTTTTTATTGTTACTTTCTAAATAGTTTTTAAATCACAAATAGAATTTTTTAGTGAATATTCAATTAAAAAATATATTTTAAGGAATTAATTTATTTTTTAATTAAATAACATTTTAATAAAATATTATTACTAAATTAACTTTTATTAAATATAAATAACCATATAATTTTTTTGAATACGGTGGTAATTTTTAATTAATGTTTGAAATCCATTTTTATCAAAACCCATGAATTTTTTTATAAATGTCGGTTTTTATATTAAAAGTAAAAATTCACATTTTTAGAAAATTATTTATATAAAATGAATATCATTTTTGGAATCAGGATGTCAAAATTATTAAATAGATAATTTTTGATAATTTTCTAAGACAATCGATTTTTTAGGTAAAAATTAAATACCATTTAAATATATAATGTGTTTTAGGACATCATAATTACCCAATAGTGATATAATAAAATTATATAAATTGTATGATCATCCAATATAGGTTTTTACATTAATATAATGTGATTTTAGGTTTGTTTTATTTATTTTACAAATCCATAGTGGACCCTCCATGACTTATAAAACATTTTAACTTTTAAAATTATTTCCATGAGGGTGTGACTCACCCCACATAAGAAAGCCTAATATTTTAAGATGTTCGTCAATTGGAATCTTAAAATAATGTTTTTCACTACCATTTGAAAAAAATTATTTTTTCCCAAACCATGGGTTTCTTTGCGTTTTTGATTAGTTTAATGTGTGGTGTCCAAAACAAAAATAAAAAATAATTCCCTCTCTTTTCCTATATAAACACACACAATCTCCCACTTCCTTTAACTATTAACCCTTTCATGGATAACATATATTAAAGCCTATAAATTCACAAGTTAAGAAAATAAAAGTAATTTATAATTCAAAAAAAATTATTTATATTACCTTTTATGTGTTCCCCATATATTTTCATTTATTCAAACCAATGTCCGGTAATAGGAAGACTCATGCTAACAACCGATGAAAATATCAATGTGATGATTGTTCTAGTGAGATGCCAAATCCGATGGGAGTGGGAATCACAAACCCTATTAAGATACTCTCTCAGTTAACTCATATTTTGAATAGAATCATGGGTCAAGAGGAATGTTCAACCCCTCCCCCTCTAAGAATGAAAAAGTTTCAATTGAGAGCTTCATGAGACAAAGGCCACCAAATTTTAATGGATTATTTGATCCCTCAATTAGAGAAAAAATGGATCAAATCCATTGAGAAGATATATTCCATCCTTCAATGTTCTGAACAAGAGAAGGTTCTTCTCACTTCTTATCATATTTAGGGTGAAGCTGATCAACAGTATACATTAATAAAAAATACTATGCCTGAGGAGGAGAGTGAGGTGTTGGAATGGAAGGATTTAAGGAAAATTTCTTTTGTTAAATATTTTCCTCATACCCTCCAACATAAGATGGAATGGGACTTCTTTTCCCTCCTAAAAAAAGATAAAGAATCCATTGGAGCGTATGAGGAAAACTTCACAAGGCTTTCACAATACGCATTCGGCTTTGTCATTACATCCATATAAAAGGTTGGTCACTTCATTGGTGGGATAAAACATAGCCTATGAAATGCCCTAGTGATTCATGACTTTGAGAGGTATGAGGAAATCTTCCGTTTTGAGCTCAAAGTTGAAATAGAGATCGGTGAGTCTCGGGGGTATAATGGGGATAAGAATTTTATGGAGGACATTAATTCTAGTGGTCTAATGGATAAATCCAATGATTCTATGAAAATAAATCACCCCACTTTGTAATGGTGCA
The DNA here is from genome assembly GCA_963277665.1 of Viscum album. Lineage (NCBI taxonomy): Eukaryota > Viridiplantae > Streptophyta > Magnoliopsida > Santalales > Viscaceae > Viscum > Viscum album. The sequence goes on from OY728121.1 coordinate 1,128,405,759, forward strand.
GAAAGAAGCACCCTGAGAATTACTTTAAGAGGATGAGGAGATGCTTTAGTTTTTGAATAGAAGGGAACCTAGCCCTTAACTACCAACATGAAAAACCTGCAGCTATGATAGAGAAGAGGAGTGATTTGTTTCACCCTCAATACATTGTTCATTATTTCAACTACAATGAACCAGGGCACTTTGCAATCCAGTTCCCTAAGCCAAGGGTTTTTTGAGGCAACCAACAACCTCTAAGGTAGAAAGGGAAAAAAAATTCCATCACTACCGTCGAAGCGAACCTCAACAATGAAGTTGTGATAGGTACGGTAGTTATTCATTCAATAATTGTGGATATACATTTTGATTCTGGTACTAAACATTCTATTATATCCCTAATACTTGTTAGAACAATCCCAACACCACCAAAAATCATGGAAGTAAATATGTTGGTGAGAATGAAAAATTGGGAAGTCATTGCATCCCCTAAATATAACTCCTCCACTATCTTAATTTTTTGATTGAACTTCCCAGGGAACCTCAACATACTCCCTCTGGGGGAATTTGATTCAATTCATGGAAGGGATTGGATATCACTATATAGAGCCAACATACATTTCCTTGAGTGGGAAATCACTCTTCATATGGAGAATCGACCCCCCAATTCTAAACATGTTCAAGAGGATGATGAGTCTTATTTAGAACAAAAAACTCAAGAAAGGATATTATGGACCTATCAGCATGCATATCATTCTCAGATGATTCAATCTAAGGAAGAAACCATCCTTGAAGACATTCCTATTATGAGGGAATTCACTGAAGTGTTTCCAGATGAAATTTCCTGGTCTTCCTCGTAAAAGAGTTGTCTAATTATCAATTGATCTTATACCAGGGGCATTTACAATATCCTAGACTCCATATAGAATGACTGTTGTGGAGATTGAGAAGATAAATAAATAAATATAGTAGAATTAGGATAAAGGGTTTATACATCCATGTGCTTAACTATGGGGTGCACCATCCCTCTTCACAAATAAGAAGGATGTTTCAATGCACCATTGCATTTATTATCGCGAACTCAACATAATCATGATAAAGAACAAGTATCATCTTCCACGAATTGTTGACTTGTTTGATTAGGTTCATGGAGCACAATAATTCTCCAAGGTGGATTTGTGGTCGGGATATTATCATGTAAGGGTGAAGAAGGAGGATATCCCCAAGACTGCTTTACGTACAAGATACAAGCACTATGAATTCAATGTAATGCCTTTCATACTCACTATTTCTCTATCAATATTCATGGACATGATGAATAGATTCTTTAGATGTTACCTTGACAAATTGGTGGTATTATTTATATATGATATTCTAATATACTCCAAAACCAAGGAGGAGCTTGAGGAGCATCTATGAACAGTACTAGAGACCTTGTGAAAGGATAATATCTATGTTGTTTCTGAAGCTTTCGCCAGGGCGCGTGCATCCGTCCGTCTGCGGGGGAGGATGCGATGCGCTTGTTGCCCCGCATTCCCGCTTTCCAAAGGCGGGCAGCAGTCGCTCCTTATTCAAGGACGTCTTCTCCTTGATTGAAACGGGATGATGGGATGTCGGTTATTCCTTCTGTGGATTCCTCCTCAGAACCCATCACCTAGTCCGGGTCTCCCGCATAGATTTAATATGTTGTTCGTGAATCTCATTCCTGGTGCCATATCTTCATGGACGTCGGTTAATTACACTACTTCCGTCAAGACTTTCCATAGTTTCTTGACATGGTAGAGACTTTCGGTCGGAGTAGACGGCAACATCAGGCATGTCCGGGAATCTCTGGGTGCGTACACATTAGGGAACCTGTATTCTTCCTCATGAGAGGGTATCTCAAGGGTGAAAAACCCAGGGCATGTATCTGAGGTTTTCCTCAGCTTCCCGTGTTTAACACATGGTATGTTTCAAGATTAACGTCTAGCAGAGACGGTTACACCAAAGGCGTGTCTTCCGAGGTTTTCTTCAGGCATCTCATGTCTATCACGAGGTAGGTCGCGAGTTTAACGTCTTGCAGAGACGTAATGAGGGTGATCAGAACGTCCCATAGAGACGGATCAGATTGGTATATCCCAAAGGGAGAATATCTAGAAGATGGATGGGTCAGAATGCCCAATGAGGACGGATCCGAGGTGGTGCACTCCCTAGAGGGGAAAATGGTGATGAATTGGGTTGTACACAGAGTACAACAACCCGGAGGTATGATGGGGCTTACATGTGGAAAGTGGCCCATGCACCGCTAGGAGCAGCGAGGAGGTGGATGGCATGATCCCACCGGGATGTGGCGGCCCGGGTGAGAATCAGGATGGGTGATGGATGGATGAATGAAGTAGAGGGGGAATGAAATGGGACCATCGCAGGGGGGGGGGGCGACAGTGAAGTTGGTCTTGAGCCTTGAAGAGGCTTCCTACGTATCCCCGTGGCAGGGAATCAATGTCTGCGTAGTTCGGGATGGTGCCGGTGAACCGACGTGAAGGTGGACCTTGGTCCGATGGATGTTGTCAGTGAACCGACGTGAAGGTGGACCTTGGTCTGATGGGCATCGTCAGCGAACCGACATGAAGGTGGACCTTGGTCCGATGGGCATCGTCAGTGAACCGACGTGAAGGTGGACCTTGATCCGATGAGAGATGGGCTTGAACCTTGGGGAGGCTTTCTACGTACCATTCCTTAACATGGATCAAAGACCTCGTAGTTCAGAGATGGTCATCGGTGAACCGACGTGAAAGCAGACCCGGGGGTCCACTAGTGGTGGGATTGAAACTTGGGAAGGTTTCCTACATACCATGCCATGACATGGATCAAAGTCCTCGTAGTTCAAAGGATTGATGGAATACAGTTTAAGGTCATGCGGGGCGGTAGTGAACCCTGACGTGAATAAACGACGGGCAGTGGGTGTCGGTGAACCGACGTAAATGAGGGACCTTGGTCCGATGGGAGATGGGCTTGAACCTCTGGGAGGATTCCTACGTACCATGCCTTGACATGGATCAAAGTCCTTGTAGTTCGGGTGAAAATGGGGGGGGGATCTTGGCACACCGACAAGGAGACGGTCTGGGCCAATGATTGTTGGGCCTGAACCTTGGGGAGGCTTCCTACGTACCATTCCTTGACATGGATCAAAGTCCCCGTAGTTCGGGTGGTGGACTACAGTTTAACGTCATGTGGGACGAGGGTGAACTGACGTGAATGAGGTCAGAACGACCGGATGGTGGGTTTGAACCTCGTAGAGGCTTCCTACGTACCACGCCTTGACATTGATCAAAGACATCGTAGTTCGGGTTAGTCACAACGGCTTGCCGTCGGACTGGAATGCAGTTTAAAGTCATGCTGGACGAAGGTAGAACTCGACGTGAATTGGATGATGGGTGGGATTGAACCTCATGAAGGCTTCCTACGTACCACGCCTTGACATGGATCAAAGACCTCGTAGTTCAAATGGGTGTGCAGTTTAAAGTCATGTGGGACAAGGGGCATACAGTTTAACGTCATGCTGGACGAGGGCGAAACTCGACGTGAATGAACGACTGAGCAATGTGGCTTGAACCCCATGGAGGCTTCCTACGTACCATGCCTTGACATGGATCAATGTCCCTGTAGTTCGCTATGGGTGGGGGTCAGGGTCGGTGCTCACTCTAAGCCCACGTGAGTCATGATTGGTGTGAGAAACAAGAGGTTGCAAGGACCTGACGATCACGTCGCGAAGGATGCGTCCATGAGAAGAGAAGAGGGGCTTACGCGTTAGGCGGCCCATGGTGCTGGGACTTACTCCAGGATGGAAGCCTGGGGAAATGGATGACGATAGTTTCGGGATTGAGCCTTGAAGAGGCTTCCTACGTACCATGCCTTGACATGGATCAAAGACCACGTAGTTCTTCTGATGACAGCTTACCGCTGATTGGGGGTTTCAATGGCTTACCGCTGGATTGGGTGTGATCATCTTACCGCTGGATGGGGTTGCAACGACTTACTGCTCGATGAGGATGTCAACGGCTTACCACTGAATAGGATCACAGTGGCTTACCGCTGGATGAGGATGTCAACGGCTTGCCGCTGCATAAGGATGTCAACGGCTTATCGCTGAAAAGGAGTGAAAATAGTGGATGGGGCTTACACTAGGAAGTTGCCCGGGTGCCGCTATGGAGCGGCAATGGTGAATGGGGCTTACGCTAGGAAGCTGCCCGGGTGCCGCTATAGAGCGGCAATGGTGAATGGGGCTTATGCAAGGAGCTTTCCTGATGCTGCTAAGGAGCGGAAATGGTTAATGGGGCTTATGCAAGGAGTTTCCCGGATGCTGCTAAGGAGCGGAAACAGTGAATGGGGCTTATGCAAGGAGCTGCCTGGCTCCCGCTATGGAGCGGCAATATTGAATGGGGCTTACGCAAGGAGCTTCCTGGGTCCCGCTATGGAGCGAAAATAGTGAATGGGGCTTACGCAAGGATGATGCACGGGTGCCACTATAGAGAAGCAGTGGTGAATGGGGCTTACGCAAGGATGCTACCCGGGTGCCGCTATAGAGCGGCACTGGTGATTGGGGCTTACGCTAGGAAGCTGCCTGGGTGCCGCTAAGGAGCGGCACTGGTGAATGGGGCTTACGCAAGAAGCTGCCTGTAATGTCTTGCTCATATCAGGCCATGAGGGCATCCCAACTCACTAATGAATTGAGGCCTTCACTTATGCACGGGTGCACAAGAGGGAGAATGCCAAGGGGCGTTGGAATCAGGCCACTGTAGTCATGGAATTAGGCCTTTTATGCTTGGAGCATAAGGCATCTCTTGTTTAATGCAAGAGGCATCTTATGATTGGCACATAGGGATCATACTACAGTTTAGAGTCTTGTAGGTAGGACTGTTGGCATCTTGTGCTTGGTGCATAAGGCATCTCTCGTATAGGGAAAGAGGCATCCTATGTGTGGAACATAGGGATAATACTACAGTTTAGAGTCATGTAGGTAGGACTGCTGGCATCTCATGCTTGGAGCATAAGGCATCTCTTTCTTGGAGCAAGGGGAATCCTATCATTTGTTAGATAGGGAGAATACTACAGTTTAGAGTCATGTAGATAGGACTATTGGCATCTCATGCTAGGAGCATAAGGCATCTCTCGTATAGGGCAAGAGGCATCTCTTGTTTGGAGTAAGAGGCATCCTATCATTTGTTAGATAGGGTGTACTACAGTTTATAGTCATATAGATAGGAATATTGGCATCTCATGCTAGGAGCATAAGGCATCTCTCGTATAGGGCAAGAGGCATCCTATCATTTGTTAGATAGGGTGTACTACAGTTTATAGTCATGTAGATAGGACTCTTGGCATCTCATGCTAGGAGCATAAGGCATCTCTCGTATAGGGCAAGAGGCATCCTATCATTTGTTAGATAGGGTTACTACAGTTTAGAGTCATGTATAAATGACTGTTAGGCAGAAGGTTCCTAGAAATGGTTGGTGTTGGGACTTACTCAAGGGAGGCCCTTTCTGGTTCAACCTCTCGTAGGAGCCAAGTGATAGGGTTTGGACGAGTTTCCTGAGGAATGGTTCGACTCAAGGTACTCGGGGAATTGATGATGAGAATCTCAACTCATGACATAGAATGAAACCCAGAGGAATATGTCAACTCAAGGTGTTTCATGGTGTGTGGAGGAGTATCTCTAATCATGGTATTCCATAGGTGGAAGGTGGGAGCGCATAAGTGCGCAATGGAAAATCCCGACATCCCGGCCCGAAAATGTCGCGGTGTGACTCTCCATTTTTCATGGGGGTCTTTGACGGTAGCGAAGGGACCGGCACTGACCCCGAGCGGGGGTGCGGGGGCGCAGCCCCCACGGTATGGACCGGTGGGCGCGAAGGTAGGATCCTCGCGAAGGATAGGTCTCCGCGATGTAGCTTCGCGGATCATGGCCTCGCGGAGCAATGGTCTCTCGCGGAGCAAAGGGGTCTCGTGGAGCTTGGTCTCACGGATCAGCATCGCGGAGCATTGGCTCGCGGAGCATGGACTCATGGAGGATGGTCTCGCGGAGTAGCATCGCGGAGCATTGGATCGCAGAGCATGGACTCACGGAGCATCGGCTCATGGAGTAGCAATGCGAAGGAAGCTGCTCGCAGAGCATGGCCTCGCGGAGCCGCAATGCGGAGCTCCGCTCGGCTGCCCAAGGGGCGAAGTGGCCATGGCCATCCTCCTGGAGAAGGGGGGTGAGCTGGGTATTTATAGGCAAGGGGAGCCGCAAAGCAGAACTCCCACGCCACCTCAGGTGCTTCGCGGTGCACTCGCGAACATCAAATTTGTTCCTGGAGAGGTACCGCCTCCGGAGCTTCGCGGTGGGCTCGTGAACGTCAAATTCGTTCGCGGAGAGTTACCGCCTCTGGAGCTTCATGGGACCGCGATGCTCGGGTGCTTCGCATTGTTGATTCGCATCCGTGCTTCGCGAGGGGTCTTCGCGGTGCATTGCGAACATCAAACGGGTTCGCGGAGCCTCTCACCTCATTACTTCGCGGCGGCGCTCCACGATCATGGAGGGGGGCTTCACGAATGGGCTTCACGAACCAGATTTCCAGCCAAACTTCAAACATCCATAACTCCTATTCCGTAACTCCGTTCGGTCCCTACGACCTACCAAATCGAAGCTTAAGATAAGTTCTACGATCTTGGATCGTGTATGGAAGCATTTGGAAAATTTTAGGAACGCGTTTTCCGGGGTCTACATATGCAAAGTAGATCAAGTGTGTGTTCGGGTTGAAGGAGGCCTCATTCTTGGGTCATATCATCACAAAAAAGGTATATCAGTGGATCCCTCCAAGATAGCTAAAATAGAGGAATCGTTGAGGCCAACATCGGTGACAGATATCCACAGATTCTTGGGGTTAACTGGATACTATCGCCGATTTTTGAGAAATTTATCATGATTTTCAAACCCTCTTATCGAGATAACTCGTAAGGGAGTCATGTTTTCTTGAAATGATGAATGCGAAGAGAGATTAATGGAGTTGAAAAGGAGGCTTATCACTGCAACAGTGCTCACACTACCCATATGTGGTGAACTTTTTTTGGTATTTAGTTATGATTTGAAGAAGGTCTTGGGTTGTGTGTTGATGAAAAATGACAATTTCATTGCCTATCCTTTAATGAAATTGAATGTTCATGAGAAAAATTATCCAACATATGATCTGGAGTTAGCTGTGGTAATCTTCACTTTGACAATTTGGAAACATTACCCCTTTTGGGAGAAGTGTGAAATATATATAGACCACAAAGTCCAGAAGTATTTATTTACACATAAATAAGTTAACATGCACCAATAAATATGGTTAGTGATATTCAAAGACTATGACTACTCGATCCATTACTACCCTAGGAAATCAAATACGGTAGAAGATTCACTATGTATAATGGACCCAACTATTATATTAGTGATGATAATTGAAAAGGATTCAATCTTTGTATATTTGATTGATATGGACAGGGGAATCATAAAGAAGGTAAAATCATAAATACTTTCACAAATGACTGCTCAACCGTCTATTTTGGAAAGTTTAATCGATGCTCAGAAGGATGATGTAAGAATTCAGAAGAAAATGGAATCTATAAGAAAATAGAAATCCTTAGATTTCAATGCTAATGAAGAATGAATTGTGAGATTTTGGTAAAGACAATGTGTTCCATCAAATCCGGAGGAAAATAATGAACTTTTGGATGATGCATATAGTTTGAATTTCACTATTCACCAGGAAACACAAACATGTATTGAGATCTATGAGATCATTATTTGGTGGGATAACATGAATAAAGATATCACTGAGTATACATCAATGTTCCTGGTATGTTAGAAAGGTAAGGATGAGAGGCATAAGTCTATGGGGATGATGAAACCATTACCCATACTAGTATGGAAATGGGTGAACAACACCATGTACTTTGTCACTATACTTCCGAAGACATCCAAAGGAAAAAATTATATCTGGGTTGTTGTAGATCTTCTATAAAATAATTCACACTTCATTTTAATTCGAGAGGATTTATCATTAGATCATCTAGCATAGATATATATCATAGAATTTGTAAGGTTTTATGGAGTACCACTATATATTGAATCCGATCGAGATCCAAAATTCACCTCAATGTTATGGATGATTTTTCAACATGATCTGAATTCTGATCGGAACTTCTGCACAGATTATAATTCAAAAACTGATGGTCAATCTGATCGGACTATCTAAACACTTGGGGACATGTTGAGAGCTTCGTCAGTGGACTTCAATGGATGATGGGATCAATGTCATCCTCTGGTTGAATTCTCTTATAATAAAAATTTCCACTCAAGCATCTAAACGGATCCTTGTGAATCCCTTTATGGGAATAGGTGCAGAACACCAAATTGTTTGGATGAAGTTGGGGTGTGAAAACTCCTAGGTCCAGAAATGGTTGAATAAATGGTGGAGAAGGATAAGATCATCCAACATCACATTAAAGCTGCTCAGATTCGACAAAAGAGATATATTGATAATCGTCGATGAGACCTAGAGTTTGATGCCAGAGACATGATATTCCACTGCATATCATTATAGAATAGAATTATGAGATTTGATAAAAAGGGAAAGCTTAGTCCAAGGTACATCGGTGCTTTTGAGATCCTTTATTGCATTGGAGAAGTGGCCTATTGACTATAACTCCCACCAAACTAATCTCAAGTACATGATGTATTCCATGTATCATTCTTGAGGAAGAACAAACCTGACCCATCGCATGTACTCAATCCAGAGGTGTTACCATTGTTTAATGACCCCTCCTAAGAAGAGAAGCCTGTGAAGATCTAAGATCAAGGGGAAAAAGATCTATGAAATAAGATATTTCCCCATGTCATGGTGTTATGGTGAAACCACATGTTTGAAGGAGAAATGTGGGATTCAGAGGAAGTGATGTAGCAGAGTTACCCTCATCTATTTTAGTGTGGGAAAATGAAATTTTGAGGGTGAAATTTCATAAGGGGTGGTGATTGTAATGACCCAAACATGTATTAATGAAAATTACTATTGATCTAATTTAATGTTATATTATGTAAAATGGTTATATAAAACATATTAAATTTACTGGTTTTATATTTTTGAATTTTAAAATACTGTTAAGAATTGTTACAGTTGCTAATATAGTTGTTGAACATTGACCACATGATTAGTATAAATATAGGGCTTTAACAAATCCAATTTACTCAGAAAAAGGAAGTGATGGCCTCATCCAGTAGAATTTCTCCATAAAAAGCCCATTTGTCAAAGCTCATAAAGGAGGTGGACTTCACTCTTTTTTCTAGACCAAGCAAAGAATCAACATGTTATGCTCGAACAGAACTGCCTATGAGAGAAGTGGTTGTTGATAGATATTACCACCTGAGAAAGGTTATCTGAGTCACTCCAAGAGTTTTTCACCATCGCACACCTTACGCTTAGGACATATGCAGGTGTTATAAGGGATTATGTAACAAGACCCTATCAATATGATTATGTGAATTATTTGGGTATATAATAAATGATAAACATTTATTTTATTATTGTTACTCTGTAAATAGTTTTTAATGCACAAATAGTAGTTTTTAGTTAATATTCAATTAAGAAATCCATTTTGATGAAATAATGGATTTTTGAATTAAATAATATTTTAATAAAATATTATTACTAATTTACTTTTTATTAAATATAAATAATCATTTAATTTTTATGAACATAATCGTAATTTTTAATTATGTTTCGAAATCCATTTTTGTCAAAACTAATGAATTTTCGATAAATTTCAATTTTTATTTTAAAAGTAAAAATTCACATTTTTAGAGAATAATTTAGATAAAATTAAAAATATTTTTGAAATCCGGATTTCTAAATTATCCAATGGTGAATGTTTCATAATTTTCTAAGACAATGAATTTTTTTACGTAAAACTTTAATACCGTTTAAATATATAATGTGTTTTATGAAATAATAACGACTTAATAGTGATTTAATAAAATAATATAAATGAATTTTTGGCCAATATATGTTTTCAAATTATAATAATTTGAGTTTAGGTTTTTTTGATTTATTTTATAAAGCCTTAGTGGATAATCTAAGACTTATAAAATATTTTAACTTTTAAAATGATTTCTTTGAGAGTCTGACTCACCTCCACATAAGAAAGTCTAATATTTTAAAAGGTTATTCTATTGGACATATAAAATAATGTTATCTAATCCCATTTTTCAAAAAAAATGGTAAAAACCATTGGTTCGTTTCTGGTTTTGATTAGTTTAATGTGTGGTGTCCAAAACCTAAATAAAAAAGAATTGCATCCCTTTTCCTATATAAACCCACCAAAGAACCAACTTCTCTTCACTAAAAACCCCTATAGAACGTCCCTAATATGACCTCCTCTATCTTATATCCTACCAAGGCACCCCAATCTCCCAATAATCCTCTCTCAAGCCTCTCCCAAGCCTTTGGGATCACACTTCCAAATAAGGGATTTCATCCATTCTCATTTTGCTCGACATTTCATTATGTTGTAATACCATCTGTTTCAAATAAAAATGTTGGGGTATGATGTATCACCCCCATACATACCTACATATGTTTTATGTATGATATACCACTTTCTCTATCATTAATTACTCCCATGTACACATGTTACCATACAGAAATTCCGTAAATAATTTCTCTCATCTCATTTACATTCGTGTAATTATTTTGTATTATGTAACAAAATCTCATTACATATGTTTGGACATGTATCTATATGATCCCCTTACTATAAATTTCATGTAAATATGATTCTACATTCATTTCTCTCCCATAAACCATTATTATGAATTCTTATGTCACGCTGTTGTGCTTCCGAAATTGAACCGTTATTTCCAATCCAAAGTCATTATATAGTGAATATCATGCCTATTTCTATATCAAGGGTAATCACCTTTATAAACATTTACTTATTGATTATATAGTTTCATGTATTTATTACACATTCCTCTATCATTGAATAAATTGTGATGTTTATTGAATCCATGTTATATGATCCATGTGGCACACTTATTCATGAAATGAAATGATTGAGAAGGGTGCGCCTGGATAGTGCTCCAATGCATTGGGTAAATATAAATATCATGATACATCAAGTGAAATGAGGTTTTAATCATACTTATTTATGTGAAATGATGGTTTACTTATTCTCTATGTTCAATAAGCCATTTCACATACTAAAATCATATTAATTGTTGTTTCCACACTTCCATGTTATGAAAATCATGCTATATCATGGCTTTTTGTTCATGTTTCTATTATGCTTCGTTGATTTGACTATTTCCAAAAATGTATATTATTATTTATTTTATTATTTGTTTACTCCCTTACTAGGATTTATAGCTCACCCTTTTCTTATCCATGTCATCTGGTTATCTCATGTCATGCTAAGTACGAAGGAATGTGTGTGGTCATGTAAAAAAAGTTTTCAATAAAGGTGTGTATTTCATGTTTTATGTTGTCATGTAATGTTACTAATACCCAAAGACACTAGACCTCTATATCTTCTATGTTGCATAAAGTGAATATTTTATGTAATAAATCATGTTTATGTGTGTAATAAAGAGTAGGTTATTATATACAAAATATATATTAAATGGAATAATGAAAGATTATAAATATATATATAAATCATAACATATCTTCCTTTTAATATCGTTATTACAATGATTAGTATATGAATATGTGTGTTATGTAAAAATATTAATCCTCATATAGAGTTAATTATTAATTGAAAAATATATTATCCCGTAATCCAGCTCAATGATTCCTCAATCATTACCATGTTCACTCTTTTACAACAATGAGAATTCATAAAATTTCTAAAAGGAATATGAAAAATCTAACCTTATTTTAGAGTTGTTTATGAGAACATATCGAACAAAATCTAAAAATATTTGTGATGTAACTTTAATTAAAATGGTTTCTTTCTCTAAAACATGGTTTGTATCAGGTTTGTATATACGTCATCTTATCTCAATTGAGGTAAAGAAACTTGTATGGTTATTAATAAGAAAAATAATTTTAATTTTATTTGATAAATAATTATATTTTCACAATCATGAAAGCATATTAAATTTTATATTACTCATTAAATGTAATATATAATTCTGATTCAATAGTTATAAACTTTTCTTTTTGTATATAATTATCCTAATAAGATTTATTTTGAAATTAAATAATGTGTTATAGTGTCTAGACAGACACTAAGATATATTTTTTCATAACTCATATTACAAACATGAAATAATCCATTCTAGTAATATGAAATAGTTTTCTCCCTATGGCTGATATAGGAAGAATGATTTCTCATATACTTTTTAGTTTACATTATAAATTTTTATTCATGCTCATTTCCAATATTTAAATAAATTTCTATAATAATATTATTGTTATAAATTCAAAAGTAGTTAATAAAAAAATTATAAATAAACATGAGGTGTATGAATCTTCTTATTTCTTTAATTCAGTACAGTTTTTTTCCTAATGTCCATTATATCAATATAAGAAGAAAATAGCCTCATGTTAATTATTATACCATTGAAACTTTTTCCTATTTGAAGGGAACCAAGAATGATAATTTGGATTTATATTAACTATGGGGTATTTATCCATATATTTAAATCTTTTCATAATAATAGGTGGGGAAATAGGTTTCAACCAATACATATCAGTATCATGAAGTATTTGTAACGCCCCGACCCCAGTAACTCAGATTCGGTGCATTATTTTTATACATTGGCATGATTACAAGGAATCAAGTCCCGAAGGACCGATCAATTTAGCAGTCCTGAAAAATATATTACATACATGAATGTTACATTACACTTTAAGACATAAAAAACAACATAAATAATCCTTCATGAACGCCATTATTCCCTTTTCTTAACCCTGCATATCAATCAAAATACACTTCTTGCAATCCTGGGAAAACTAAAACATAGAAATCGGTGAGCTCAAAAGCTCAGTAAGGGTAAGAAATACAACGAAAACTTTCATAAATAAGCATAAAAATATAAGGCAATGTATAACTAAAACAAAATCCTTTTAAACATGAACTTCAGCATAATATGGAAAAATGAAAATGAAATAATTCAATTTTCTTTTTCACATGGATATTCTACTAATAGAATAATCACATGCAATATCACTAACCACATTCATAATGATGGAATGTATAATTCCAGACTGTCATAACCACATTGTCAAGGCCTTGTGCCAAGAATACAAATAAGATTTTATCAAGGCCTTGTGCCAAGACACATGTTTGTCTCATGAGACCTACCGATGCATTGAGGAGCTGTAGCGGGCTCCAGCTGTCACTAACTAAGTCGAATGAATTCCTCATATGAACAGGTTTAAACATAACATAAACATTCGTATTAAAACTAACATACAAAATGTCAATACATTCTCCATAAACCATGAATGATGTAAAAATAACACATCCAAAGTCAAACAAATCAAAAAACTATCAATACAATGTAGAAGTTTTGTATAATAATAAATCAACTTCGAATAAACATAATATCAATCAAAGGATGTTGACATAGATGAAATCAAAACTATTTGATAGAAATATCTTTTTTTTAAATCATTGAAAAGTTACACATTTATAAAGGAAGTAATTTAAAAGATATTTTTGAATCAAAGTGTCCTATACCACTTTGAAACTTGTGAAAAGAAATATCATTTGAAAACATTCATGTCCATATAAATAAATCCTTAAAATCATTTTGAAAACAAGGACATCAATTAAAAAGATTTAGAAAGATAAATATTTAAAACATTTAAATTTATGATCTTGATAAAGAGTGCCTTTCACAAATCCATAAAATATTCATTTTGAAATCATTTTTATGAAAAATGGACATGTATTATAAAAAGTTCCCAGTAGATACTTACACATAAACAATCCCGGATAATAATGAGATTGAGGAATTAACCCATACCCATTTAGTAACTTACGAAACATACACCCCATGAAATAAGTATCATAAAATGAATATGTAAATACACATAATTTAAAGTTTATTACACAAACAATACAATTATGGGAAGTACATACACCACACAAAAGTTAATAGTTGCAATATGGAATGAATCTCACCGGAATAAGGAGTTAGATGAAAACCCCTTACCTTGCACTTTCCTTTAGTCTAGGGTACATTTAACCTCTTGTATGAAGATAATAGTATGTTATTAAGGTATACCAGAACTATATTAATATTTATGATATCATACATGATTCACTTATTACCTTATACTACCCATTTAATAATAATTTTCATGTTAAATTAACATTTCGGGTAATAATCGCATTCTATATCGTACGTGTTTTAACTTGTTACTCCTGACTGTATCACTTAGATCAAGATTTAAGTACTTCAAGAATATAAAAAATTATTTATATATCATATATATTTAGAATATAAATATTTATAATAGACATATATATGAAATGAAAAACACTGTTTATGGAGACGATAGTCCGTACGCACGCATAAACGTTGTTTCCGTTTTCATCTCGTATTGAACAGAAATAAGTGAATAAGATATATGTAAGTACATATATATATATATGTATATATCTCTAGTAGTATTATTATGTCATATACTAATTACTTATTAATAATATATATATTTTTATAATCGTCGATGAATAGTGAATGTGGAAATGAATCCCATCGCATCGTGGAGACGGTAATCTGTACGTACGCACGAGTGACAATATCATTTTCATAAAGTTGTGGAATTGGATGGTATATTAATTTTACAGAGACATTATAATTTTATTTGAATTATTTTTATACATATTACTCATCATTATATCTATCCAAATAACATAGTCTTGAATAACAAATTACACCACGGTGTGGAGATGGTAAGCCGTACGTACGCACGCAAGGTGGCATTATCATTAATAAGATGGATAGGATAATGAATATAGTTTTTCCATATTTATAATAAAATCATAGTATATAGAAGATACTGGAGTTATTATTTTATAATTTAGACAACAATGATAGTGTAAGTGGAAGAGTACGAGAACTTGAAAGAGGGTGGTGAAATCATTACCTCTTCTTCGATTTCTTCCTTTTGATTTGATCAAAAGGGATACTTAATTTGGATTTATGACCAAAGGAGGGCCTCTAGGATGAATTGAGGGAAGTTTAGAGGATATTTGGGTAGGGTTTGGCTGATCCAAATGTCTTAGAAGGTGTGAAATTGAGTGAAGGGTGAGTGCCCTTTTATAAGAGGGGTGAGGGGTACCTTAGGAAAAAAATAAATATTATTTTATAATAAATTAATTTTCGGTTTCTAATGGCTTCAAAATGAATTATTTAAAGGATAAGGTGGGGATGGGTCGCAAACCTCTCAACCAATAGGTTTTAGATAGATTTAGGTCACCATATTAACCTTAACTTTTAGATGTAACTCTTAGTTAAATAGTTTAACTTTTACCGTGTCTTCTTGTATTCTTACTCTATATGGTTAATAAACTTACTCTAAACATCCAAGAGTACCTCATGTGGCACATTAATGACATATATAATATTATTTAATCCTTTTTCCCAAACCTTACATTTATAGGAATATTATATCAACCAATAATATAGTATTTATTTTAAATATTAATTTATGTCAATTTTGACACTATTTGGTATTTTGTTTTTGTGAAAGTCATCACAACTTGATTACTTCAAACAAGATACATTGAATCATCCCTATCATGTCATATTCACCTAGAAAATTCGTGGATGTCATAACAACTTTGAAATTATATTTATTTTAATATTTATAATACCATTTATTTGATTCTTTCATGAATAAGGTAATTACTACATCATCATTTTATCATAAATAAATTAAAATATTTAATGTCTAAAAATTATAAATAAAATATCATTATGTTGGAAATCTTTTTAGATTTCTATTGAATATTTATAATCGAATTTATCATATGTATAACCCTATATTAAAAATGTTTTTGTTATTTAACTTTGATTTTATCTCTTTTAACTCTTCTTTGAATTAAATAATAATAAATGTCCTAATCTAATCCAAGTGGACCAAAGCAGTTCATATTTTATTCCTAAAGTTTTTTTGGTCGAATTGTACTTAGCCAATAGAATTAGGACATGTGTTAGGGTAATAATAATATCATTTTTACCATTAATTACCTTATTTACTTTTAACCGTGGTAAATAAAATTAAAAAGTTACTATTCCCCAAAAATTATTTTTATATTATTGAACCACATTTTACTCCTTTATATTAACCCTGTCTCTCGGATTTTCGAAATTCCACTCACAGAAGTGGTAAAATTAAGTTTTATGTGAATTTGCAAATTCTTCTAGGAGATTGGTAAAAGACGGTGAAAAGTTTAATAAATATTTTATATATCTAAAATTATTATAGACTGACTCCAATGAATTACATTGAAATTATATAGGTATTATGTATATATTTTGACCTAAAATAAGTTTAAATAAAATAAATAATTAATTAAATAAAAAGTCGGTTTTAACAAATAACTCAATGTTTTTCACTATTTATCAAAAATTGAAAGTTTTCAAAAAAATACCAAAACATCACCCTAATCTAATTTTGATATTCCGAATCCAAAAATGATGTCTATTTTACCAAATTAGAAACATAGAAGTTACATTAATTAATTTAAAATTAATTCCAGTTGTCAAAACAAATAACGTGTTTTTAAGAAACAATAAATATCGAATGATTGACACTTGTTTTTGTATTATATCAATGTGAAATTATTTCCAATGACCAAAATTGGATTAAAGGGTAAAAATAAAATCAAATTATACTTCCAAAACATTAAAATTCATAATTCAACACTATAAATTATTTTGATTAAAAAATTTGTTTTCAGTTAAAATATAGTATTTTTCACTATTCACCAAAATATGAAAGTTATCAGAAAAACACAAAAAATTTATTGAAAGGAAATTCTTATGTCCTGATTATAAAGAGGATGTTTATTTTGTCAAATTTAATATATAAAATTTTCAAATATTGGATTTAAAAATGGTTCTCCATTAAAAGGTGGTAAAATTGCATTATTTGAAAAATAATTCTTTTATTTGAAAAAAAAAATAGAATTTGTTCTTAAATTATGTCTAAAAACCCATAATATAGATTCTAAAATTATAAGGATTGTATAATGTTCAAATTTCAGTTAATACTATTCATAACTGCTTTTGAACAGCTAGTTTGGGAAGTCGTGATGCGCTTGAACTCAGTGTTGCGTGTAGTGAAAGTTATTGCATTACATTGAAGAAATAACGTAATATGAAATATTGGGGTGTTACATTCTCCCCTATTTCAATAAATTGTGTCCTCGCAATTTGAAATTCTTCTTTGAAAATAAAAGGTTGAAAATAGAATATTCCTTTATGGGAAAACCCACAACAGAAATTGGTTAATAAAATTTAGTCTTAATAAGAGGAAAAATGGAATGAAAAAGTCACCAAGAAATTATGATCTTAATTAGGAGATCATTGGTGGAAATTAGAGACACCTAATTGGAGGAAAAATATAAATACTTATAGGGTTTGATTGAGGTCATCAATCAAAAACAGGTGTAAAATTGAAGGCCTCAAAGCCATCAATCTACGATGACTTAAAATATCATCCGTTCAAAAAAAACATAAGGTATTAGGATAACACATTTTTGGTTTTAAGATCCATTCCCTAAAGATTAAGGATTAATTCTTTCATAGGATGAAAAAAAGTATAATTGTCATGTAGAGTTATATACTTTAACAAATTTCTACCACAAACTCATCTTTCACTCTAAAAGATAATAGAACTTCAAAATATTATGTTTACCTTAATCGTATAGGGTTCCAAATTTAATGAATTTATAATTCATATATCAGACCCTTAAAAAACTAAATTATTCAATCCAGGACATCACGTGGGTCAGTGATAGGTGATACAACCTTTCCTCCCTTTATTTGTGGGTTCAAGTCTCACGGCCTTGCCAGAGGTGATGGGTTGCCGCCAGACCTCCGGGTTGTCCTTTTTATGGAAATCCCAAAATAACCTTAAAAATAGTATCCAATTTCAAACTTAATCCCTTCCAACATTTAGAATTATCCAAAATACTTATTTCCAAATTCTCTGTCCAAATTTTATAAGGTTGTTAAACATAATGAGGATTCTTTTTTCTAGGTAATAACTTGTGAATGCCTTCATCGGGTATTCTTTTACAACATCGAAACACCCTAATTTACCAAAATCAACCATCACTTATTCCAAAATCACTACCTCATTATCAGGACCATATTAAATATTACCTTTCCATTAACCATTTATTTTCCAAAAAGTGTAGCTTACTATGAAGTCACTTTTCTTAGAACCATATACTCTCAAATCCTCAATAAAATAGTACTGCAGTACAATCCTTATTTATCTTCATAATTCATGTAACCAGTATACTTTTGATACAACACTCAAATGAAATAATTCACAACATAAGAAAACTAGTCTTTCTTCTTCATATTAGGTAGTATCATAACATGATTTTTTTCCAATAACATCATTTGTGGTATACTCTTATGAATTGGATATTGATTCGCGTAGTGTCTCAACTCATTGTAGATGTAGAATTTTACATTTGACAACTTTTTTTTACCCTTGAAATCATGTACTTGGTGTCCTTTTTCTCCACACTTATAACAACTCCCATTCCCTTAATGAATTTACCAAGGTGATTCATTCCACATTTATCACATATTGTAAAATCCTTCTTTCCCTTATTCCCTTTATCCATCTTTCTTACTGCCATCCTTTTCTTCTCTTGCTTCCCTTCAAAGCCGTAGTGGAGAATTCTTCACTGATCTTATGATATTATTTATTCATGTGATGATAATACATGGGAGACTATTTCATTTCTAAATTTTTTCTTAATACCATGAATGATATGACCCTTCATACTCTTTGGATCATACATATTTCTGGAGTTCACATTCCTTCTACTGGGTGCCATTTCTATACAATGGGAAACACTAGATTAGTTTATGAATCGCAATACAAAAATCCAAAATTGTAAAAAACTTAACGTAAATCGAACATTTTATGGATATAATCCATAATCATAAAAAAAATTCTCTGAGGTAGTATATACTCATAAACCCTTAAAAATGGTTTGTAAAGAAAATGGGAATTATCCTAAGAATATCCTCCGGGAGTGTCGTAACCAAGAGTGCAGCAAGGTCTGTTGTCATGCACCAGTTCCAGTTCGAGTCTAGATCAAAGCGGTGTTTTCAGGTTTTACCCCTAGGTACATCTATGTTAGAGCTGGCTCTACCAACTCGTATCCAGATAGGGATGTATTTCTCCGAAAACCCACAAAATCTCTACAATAAAAAATTTCAAGGAATTTATTCTATAATAATCCTCAAATTCTATCTTAGGGATATGTTCTCTAATAAGAGTTTGTCTAAATCTATTTTCCAAGTTTATTTCTAAACTTCCTCTTATACCAACTGTATCACACCGACCCCAGTTACCTATGTTCGGTGCATTATTTTAACACATTGGCATGATTACAAGGAATCATGTCCCGAAGGACCGATCAGTTTAGCCGTCTTGGAAAATAGATTACATACATGAATGTTTCATTACAATTTAAGACATACAAAACAACATAAATAATCCTTTATGAACATCATTATTCCCTAGGCCTAACACTGAATATCAATCAAAATACACTTCTTGGAGTCCTGGGAAAAATAAAACATAGATATTGGTGAGCTCAAACTCTCAGTAAGGGTAAGAAATATAGCAGAAACTTTCATAAATAAGCATAAACATTTAAGGAAATGTATAACTAAAAAAATTCCTTTTAAACTTGAAATTCATCATAATATGGAAAAAATAAAATGAAATAATTCCATTTACTTATTCACAAGGATATTATACTAGTCGAATAATCAAATGCAATATCACTAACCCCATTCATAATGATGGAATGCATAATTCCAGACTATCATAACCACATAGTAAAGGCCTTGTGCCAAGACTAAAAATAAGATTTTTTCAAGGCCTTGTGCCAAGCCACTAATTTGTCTCATGAGACCTGTCGTTGCATCGAGGAGATGTAGTGGGCTCCACCTGTCACTTACTAAGTCCAATGAATTCCTCATATGAACAGGTTTAAACAAAACATAAACATTCATATTAAAACTAACATACGAAATGTCAATACTTTCTCCATAAACCATGAATGGTATAAAAATAACACATCCACAGTCAAATATATCACAAAAATATCAATACAATATGGAGGTTTTGTATCATAATAAATCAACTTCAAATAAGCTTAAAATCCATCAAAGGATGTTGACATAGATGAAATAAAAAATATTTGAGGGAAATATCTCTTTTTTTGAAATTATTGAAATTCAAACATTTATAAAGGAATTAATTGAAAAAGATATTTTTGAATCAAAGTGTCCCATAAAGCATTAAATCTTTTGAAAAGAAATATCATTTCAAAACATTCATGTCCATATAAATAAATCCTTAAAATCATATTGAAAACATGTACATTAATTAAAAAGATTTAGAAAGATAAATATTTAAAACATTTAAAATTCTAATATTGATAAAGTGTACCTTTCAAAAATCCTTAAAATATTCATTTTGAATCATTTTTATGAAAAATGGACATGGATTATAAAAATGTCCCAGTAGATACTTACACATAAACAATCTCAGATAATAATAAGATTGAGGAATTAACCCTTACCCATTTAGTAACTTACGAAACATAGACCCCATGAAAGGAGTATCAAACAATGAATATGTAAATACACATAAATTAAAGTGTATTACACAAAAAATACAATTATGGTCAGTACATACACCACACATAAGGTAATAGTGTCAATATCAAATGAATCTCACGGGAATAAAGAGTGAGATGAAAACCCCTTACCTTGCACTTTCCGTTAGTAGAGGGTACATTTAACCTTCTGTATCAAGATCTTTGTATCATATTAAGTTATACCAGAACTATATTAATATTTATGATATCATACATGATTAATTTATTACTTTATACTACCCATTTAATAATAATTTACATGTTAAATTAACATTTCAGGTAATAATTGCTTTCTTTATCATACATGTTTTAACTTTTTAATCTTGATTTTATCACTTAGATCAAGATTTAAGTACTTACAGAATATAAAACATGATTTATATATCATAGATATTTATAATATAAATATGTATAATAGACATATATATGAAATGAAAAACACCTTTTATGGAGAGGGTAGTCCGTACGTACGCATAAACGTTGTTTCCGTTTTCATCTCGTATTGAACGGAACTAATTGAATAAGATATATTTAAGTAATTATATATATATATATGTATATATCTCCATTAGTATTATTATTTCATATATTATATACTAATTATTAATATATATATATATTTATAATCATCGATGAATGGTGCATGTGGAAATGAATCCCATCGCATCGTGGAGACGGTAATCCATACGTACGCACGAGTGACAATATCATTTCCTTAATGTTGTGGAATTTGATGGTATATTAATTTTACAGAGAAATTGGCATGTTATATGAATTATTTATATACATATTACTCATCATTATATCCATCCAAATAACATACTTTTGAATAAAAAATTACACCACGACGTGGAGACAGTAAGCTGTATGTACGCACGCATGGTGACGTTATCATTCATAAGATGGATAGGATAATGAATATAGTTGTGCCATATTTATAATAACATCAAATTATATAGAAGATACTGGAGTTATTATTTTATAATGTAAACCACAAAGATAGAGTAAGTGGAAGAGTACGATTACTTGAAAGAGGGTGGTGAAATCATTACCTCTTCTTCAGGTTCTTCCTTTTGATTTGATCAAAAGGGATCCTTAAGTTGGATTTATGGCCAAAGGAGGCCCTCTATGATGAATTGAGGAATGTTTATAGAATATTTGGGCAGGTTTTGGTTGAGCCAAATGGAAAAGATGGTGTGAAATAGAGTGAAGGGGGAGTTCCCTTTTATAAGATGGGTGAAGGGTACCTTTGGAAAAACATAAAATATTATTTTATAATAAATTCATTTTCGGTTTCTAATGGCTCCAAAATGAATTATTTAAAGGCTAAGGTAGGGATGGGTATAAAACCTCTCATCCAATAGGTTTTAGATAGGTTTAGGTCACCATATTAAACTTAACTTTTTGATTTAACTCTTAGTTAGATAGTTTAACTTTTGCCGTGTCTTCTTGTATTCTTTCTCAATATGGTTAATAAACTTACTCTAAACATCCAAGAGAACCTCAAGTGGGTCATTAATGACATATATAATATTATTTAAGACCTTTGTCAAAAATTAAAATTTTAGTAATTTTATACCAACCAATAATATATTATTTGTTTTAAATATTAATTTATATCAATTTTGACACTATTTGGTATTTTGTTTTTTTGAAAGTCATTACAACATGATTACTTTGAAAAAGATACATTGAATCATCCCTATAATGTCATATTCACCTATAAATTTCTTGGAGTTCATAAAAACTTTGAAATTATATTTATTTTAATATTTATAATACCATTTATTTGATTCTTTCATGAATAAGGTAATTACTGCATCATCATTTTGTCATAAATAAATTAATTTATTTAAAGTCTAAAAATTATAAATAAAATATAATTATGTAGGAAGTAGATTTATATTTCTAATGAATATTTATAATCGAATTTATCTTATGTATAACCCTATATTAAAAATGTTTTAGGTATTTAACTTTGATTTTATCTCATTTAACACTTCTTTGAATTAAATAATAATAAATGTCCTAATCTAATCCAAGTGGAACAAATATGTTCATATTTTATTCCAAAGGTTGTTTTTGGTCTAATTATACTTAGCCAATAGAATTAGGGCACGTGTTAGGGTAATAAAAATATCATTTTTACCCTTAATTACCTTATTTACTTTTAACCGTGGTAAATAAAAGTAAAAAAGTTACTATTCACCAAAAATTATTTTTATCTTATTGAACCACATTTTACTTCTTGAAATTAACTTTTTCTCTCGTATTTTCGAAATTCCACTCACAGAAGCGGTAAAATTATGTTTTATGTGAATTTGCAAATTCTTCTAGGAGATGGGTAAAAGACGGTGAAATGTTCAATAAAAATTTTATATATCTCAAATTATTATAAACTGACTCAAATTAATTAAATTGAACTTATATAGGTATTATGTATCTATTTTGACATAAAATAAATTTAAATAAAACAAATAATTAATTAAATAAAAATTCAGTTTTAACAAATAACTCAGTGTTTTTCACTATTCATCAAAAATTGTAAGTTTTCTGAAAAATAACAAAAATTCACCCTAAGATAATTTTGATATTCTAAATCCCAAAATGATGTCTATTTTACCAAATTCAAAACATAGAAGTTAAAATAATTAATTTAAAAATAATTCTCGTTGTCAAAACAAGTAGCGTGTTCTTAAGAAATAATAAATATCAAAAGATTGACACTTGTTTATGTATAATTTCAATGTGAAATTAATTCCAATGACCAAAATTGGATTAAAGGGTAAAAATATATTCTAATTATACTTCCAAAACATTAAAATATATAATTCAACACTGTAAATTAATTTGATTAAAAATGTTGTTTTCAGTTAAAATATAGTATTTTTTACTATTCACCCAAATACGAATGTTATCAGAAAAACACCAAAAATTTATTGAAAATAAATTCTTATGTCCTGATTCTTAATAAGAAGTTTATTTTTTAAAATTGAATATATAAATGTTTCAAATATTGGATTTAAAAAGGGTTCGCCATTAAAAGGCAGTATAATTGCATTATTTGAAAAATAATTCTTTTATCTGAAAAAAATGAATTTATTATTACATTATGTCTAAAAAATCATAATATGGATTATAAAATTATAAGGATTATATAAATTTCAAAAATAAGTTAATACTATTCATAACCGCTTCTGAACAGCTAGTTTGGTAAGTCGTGATGCGCTTGAACTCAGTGTTGCGTGTAGTGCAAGTTATTGCATTACATTGAAGAAATATCGTACTATGAAATATTGGGGTGTTACATTCTCACCTCCTTCAATAAATTTCAACCTCACAATTTGAAATTGTTTTTTGAAAATAAAACGTTGAAAATAGAAAATTACTTTATGGGAAAACCCACATCGGAAATTGGGTTAATAAAATATAGTCTTAATAAGAGGAAAAGTGGAATGAAAAACTCACCACCAAATTATGATCTCAATAAGGAGAACATTGGTGGAAATTGGAGACACCTAATTGGAGGGAAAACATAAATATTTATAGGGTCTTATTGAGGTCATCAATCACAAACAAGTGTAAAATTGAAGGCCTCAAAGCCAACAATCTATGATGACATAAAATATCATCGGTTCAACAAAACATAAGGTATTAGGATAACACATTTTTGGTTTTAAGATCCCTTCCCTAATGTTTAAGGATTATTTCCTTAATAGGATGAAAAAAGTATACTTGGAAAGTAGAGTTATATCATTTAACTAATTTCTACCACAAACTCATCTTTCACTCTAAAAGATAATAGAACTTAAAAATATTATATTTACCTTAATAGTATAGGGTTCCAAAAATAATGAATTCATTATTCACATATCAGAGCCTAAAAAACTACATTATTAAATCCAGGACATCACATGGGTCAGTGATAGGTGATACAACCTTTCCTCCCTTCAGTTGCGGGTTCAAGTCTCACAGCCTTGCCAGACGTGACGGAATTCCGCCTGACCTCCAGGTTGTCCTTTTTATGGAAATCCAAAAACAACCATAAATATAGTATCCAATTTCAAATTTAATCCCTTCAAACATTTAGAATTATCCAAAATACTTATTTCCAAACTCTCAGTCCAAATTTTATAAGGATGTTAAACATAATTAGGATAGTTTTTTCTATGTAATAACTTGTGAACGCCTACATCATGTATTCTTTTACAACACCGCAACATCCTAAAATACCAAAATCAACCATATCTTATTCCAAAATTGATGCCTCATTATCAGGACCATATTAAGGATTACCTTTCCTTTAGCCATTTATTTTAAGAAAAGTGTAGCTTACTATGAAGTCACTTTTCTTAGAACCATATACTCTTAAATACTCAATAAAATAGTACTATAGTACAATCCTTATTTATCTCCATAATTCATGTAACCATTATACTATTTATACAACACTCAAATGAAATAATTCTATAATAACAACATAAGAACACTAGTCTTTGTTCTTCATCTTAGGTAGTATCAAAACATGATTTTTATCCAATAACATCATTTGTGGTATACTCTTATGAATGGGATATCGATTCATGTAGTGTCTCAACGCCTTGCAGATGAAGCATTTTACATTTGAAAAAAAAATTACCCATGTAATAATGTACTTTGTAAAGACCCAAAGCCTGTCGTACATGGACATTACATTACTTTAGCGGAATAGTTAATACATAACAAAAATAGACACACAAGGACCGTAATAGTTTAGTGTCTTTGGATACTCGGAATATAATCTTCTAATCGTGGTGAATGATCTTCATCATCTCCCATAAAGATCTTGCTTTTTTTACCTAAAATCTTTCTTTATATCCTGGGGAAAATAAAACATAAAAGGGTGAGCTCAAATTCTCAGTAAGTGTAAACAAAATAAATATCAATCACATCATATTCATAAGAAGATAACAATTTGGAAATCTTACCCTGCAAAAGAGATCATAATTTCATAACATGGGATAAATCATGGTAGTGAAATTTAATCCCAATAATCATAACATAAAACATGAAACGTTGTGACATGCACACATAATCATAGAGAATCATTTCTTATTAGTCAAGACTCATTTCCAAGACTATCTTAGTGGACAAAGTCCCTTTCTAAACCGAGTTCACTCCTCATTTCAGTCCTATTTCGCTGAACCAGTATAACCTACCATTCCAGCCATGTCTATCTCATGAGATATAAAATCTTTACCCAATGCATTGGAGGGAGATATAGGTCCCACCCATCTCATAATGATACCATTCTTATGTGTGCCA
Organism: Viscum album; assembly: GCA_963277665.1. Classification (NCBI taxonomy): domain Eukaryota; kingdom Viridiplantae; phylum Streptophyta; class Magnoliopsida; order Santalales; family Viscaceae; genus Viscum; species Viscum album. The sequence continues at coordinate 1,128,431,973 of OY728121.1, forward strand.
CAAAATCATAAACCATACATCATAGCATAACCCATGTAATAAAAATGGGAATCTTAAACATCATGATATCATAAAACAATTCATATAAGATAAAGGAATTCATAAAAATAATTCCATCACAATATAATCAAATCAATGTAATAATAGTGATAGAAATAGAACCCTATATTATCTTAGATGGAAAATAATTTTGATAAAACACTTGAACTCCTTTCTTGAGGAAAATATCCTTTGTATATCAAAAACATTTTCCTTTTTTTAACATGTCTTACAATTTTAAACTAAAAGAAGTTAATTAAAAATAAACTTGAAAACTTGTAAAGGAAGATTCCTAGAAATAATGATTTAAAAATTCATTCATGCCGTATAAGTTAAAAAAACATTCTTCTCGTATTTTTGTCGGAAAAGTCAAAAAGTATCTCGTACGAAAAATGACAAAAGATTCCTTTCATATCTTTTACTATAAACTCACCAAAGGGTAAAAATGGATTTAAACAATTTTAGGTGGATGGAAATAATATTAAATATTGAGTAAACATGGATGTGGATGATAAAATACACCCCAGTAAATTTCAAAGTATAAACAATCTTGGATAAAAATGAGATTGTGATATTTCCCTTACCTTAGGTCCGATTTGCTTCGTAAGTGTCCGAACCTCCTGTATAATGATTTAAATCATGTCATTGACTTATTCCAAAATCATACTCATTGTTATGATATCATATATGGTTCACTTATGACTTTATTTTACTCGTTCTTTTGTAAATTCCATGTTAAAGAGCGTTTTGGGTAAAATCGTTTCATTTGTCATCCGTGTTTTGACTTGTAATTATTCATATGATTACTTAGATCATGATTACTTAATTCCAGAATATAAAACATGATTTATATAAAATATATATTCAGAATACACATATATATAATAGATCAGTAAATGGAAAGAAATACACTGTTCATGGAGACGGTAGGTCGTACGTACGCATGAACGTTGTTTTCGTTTCCTTATTGAGTTGAATGGAATTAAGTAGATGACATGAATATATATACACATAAATCCAGTATCATTATTATGTCATTTGATTCATGATTACTTATTATATATACTGTATAATTATTCATGAATGGTTAACGTGGAGAATGAATCTCATCGCGTCGTGGAGACGGTAGTCCGTACGTACGCACGAGCGATGATATCGTTCTCATGATCGTGGAATTTAATTGGAGTGTATGTATACTATTTCATAATCAATATCACTTTAAAATAATTATATATAGTTATTATTTACACCATTATACCCATCCAAGCAAGGTGGTGGTGGAAAATAGATTACACCATGACGTGGAGACGGTATTCCGTACGTACGCACGCACGGTGATTCCGTTTTCCGTAGGATTGATAGATGGTGAAATAGGTTTGTTTCTGTAACATCCTAGGTAAATAAAGAATAATAAATTTTCATATTTGTTAATTTTACTTTAAAGGGGTTGCTATGTTCGATAGCTTACCCGATACACAACAAAGAGTTTCTTTGAAATCGTACTTTGCACACTAGTAATAAAATAATATTATTTTAAATGTTAGTTAACACGTAGCCGTTGTACTGGAGAGAATGGATAGAAATAACTAAAATATGATTATATGTGTTTGTTAAATTTTTTTACATTTATCTAATAAAGTATAAAGGCTTAAAATACGAAAAGAATTCAATTTTAGGCTTATATACTCTAATTTTCACGAAAGGTCCACTTATCACCTTTTGACGGCGAACCGCCATTAAATATAGTTCTGATCGATCTTATAAATTATATTGCACCAAATATAACTCTTCTTTAGAATCGGGACATCAAAATTTACTTTGTGTAAATTTTTGGTATCTTTCCAAAAAAGTTCATTTTTTTAATGAATAGTGTAAAATGTTGTATTTTAATTCAAAACCTCTTTTTAATCTAATTTTTTAGGATGATTAGATTATCATTTGAATTGGTTTTAAAGTGAAATTAGAATATATTTTAACCATTAAATCCAATAGTGGTTGTTGGAATTAATTTCACATTGAAATCAGACTTAAACTAGTGTCAATCTTTTGATACTTATTGTTTCATAAAAACACGCTATTTGCTCTGATAGCGGGAATTAATTATTAAATTAATTAATGAAACTTATATGTTGTGAATTTTGTAAAATGGCCTTCATTTTTGAATTCAGAATATCAAATATAGCTTAGTGTGAAGTTTTGGTATTTTTCTAAAAAACTTCAATTTTTGATGAATAGTGAAACCACTAAGTGGTACTTATAAAAACTGATTTTTCATTTAAATGAAATTTTACCACTTCTGTGTTTTGAATTTCAAAAATCTGACATAAATGGTTTTTATTAAGATGTAAAATGTGTTTCAATGAGATTAAAATATTTTTTTGGTGAATAGTAACTTTTAAGTTCTTAATCGCGATTAGAGGTAATTAGTGCAATTTAAGGCAAAAATGATATTATAATAAAATGAAAATACCTTGACACATGTCCTACACTTATTGGATGTGTCATGGCCGACCAATACAAACCATGGGTCAACTTGGGGACCCCATGGAGCCACTTGGGTTGGGAAATGACATAAATAACTTTTTATTTAATGTTAAAGTAAAAATGACACACACATGAGGTGTTTTACTAAAACAATTTTTACATGGGGTTATACAAGTCATATTTTTGACTATAAATATTCATTATAAATCTAAAAAGAGTTCCTACATCATGATATTTTTTTTCTAATTTTTAGACATTAAATAAATTAAATTGTTTATGACATCATGATGATGCAGCGATGACCTCATTATTTAACGATTTAAATAAAATGGAAAGATAATGTAAAATCTAAGACCTACACATGGCCAAAACCTATTGTATGGGTGGATTTCGATCCCTTATCAGATTATTCTCGAAACACATCAATGTGGGACCTCTTAAAGACGAATACCATTTTAAAATAAAGTGACTTTTCTTTACCTTCCAAGAGTGCCCCTCCTCTCCTCTTATAAAAGGCCCCCACCCCTACCTCCTTATCCACACACCCAAAGCCTTTTGCTCGGCCAACCCCTGCCCATTTTGTCTATCCACTTCCCTATCTTACTCCTTAAAGCCTCACATTGGGTAGAAGTCTTCCCAAGGAATCCTTTGAGCTCAAACCAAAGGGAGTTACCCGATTTTAAGGTAATGTCTTCACTTGATTCCTTTTGTTTTATTTTGCTTCTCCAACCCCATAACTCATTTTATTATTTTATTTTGTAACAAATACAGTATACTCAATATACTAGGATGTTGTTATAAGAAGTATTAGAGCTACACTTACACACACCTAAATCTAATGGTTAAAGAACATACTGTTTTCGTGGATGGGGAATTTCTGCCTCCCGAAACGATGATTGTTCAACATTCTTTTAACACCTTCAAAGGTGGCCATTAAGATGACACTATATTTATATATGATATATAATATGTTTATGTTTTCCTTAAGCTTTTGTATTTTTCATTTTGGTAATACCTTTTTGGTTTCCATTATGCGTAAACACGATAATTTCATTTTAGGAAGTGCGGACTACCGCCCCCTCAAAGTGATTTGATTCGTTAATGCCATATGTGAGACGTATAAAGGATGGATTTAAAGTTATTATATATGATGTTATACTGGAATTATAATATACCTCTATATCATTATTATTTCATTCCATTAAAGTATGATATAGAAATGAAAGTAGCGTTCATGCGTACGTACGGCTTACCGTCTCCATGAACGGTGCATTTCATTTCTTATCCCCAAATGTAATGTACTATTATAAGTACATGTATATAATGGATGTATATGATGAATGATACATCTAAATGATGAATATAATTCTGGAATTAAAATATACATAACTCTCATTTAGTTTTAATTCCATTAATATGACAAAGAAATGAAAGTAGTGTTCATGCGTACGCACGGCTTACCGTCTCCATGAATGATGAATTTAATTTCTTACCTCTAAATGATTATGTAATATTATAAATACATGTATATGCTGGATATATATGATATATATGATATCCAAATCAGGAATGTCATTCTGGATATAAATAACCTTGGACCACACGAACAACATGTAATTGTAAGAAGTCCACTTTCGACTTAAGAACCAAATATCGACAAAACAATCATTATTAACATAATGATTACATAATGTTTATAACATGGAAATAAGTGATATAAAATGAATAATAATATTGAGAAAGGTTCTTAAGCAAGTAGAAATTAACTCAAGTTTATTATTCAGGACGTTAAAGAATGATTGAGTCAAGTCGGACCCAAAGTAAGGGACTTCGTCTCAATCTCCTTTCATTGAGGCATATTTCATTTTATAGAAAACGTTCTTTTATTCGGTGTATAAAACCCTTTGACTTTTACTTTTATACAGAAGGAATATTTTTCTACGAAGCGTTTTACAAAATGACAAAAAGGAATGTTTCTTTTAACGTACGCGGTGACAACGACCTTTTCCACCGCCATGAGTATTATTTGATCTTTGGCTTCCTCAACAGGCCGTAATGTTTTTAAAATAAAATAAATACCATATACTCTTTTATGTATTTTGGTATTGAAAATGGTTTTGATAAAGGATTATATTATGTCAATATATTTAAATGATATATTGTTATTGAAATGTGGAAATTTTATCATTCATTTATATTAGTTTTATATTTTATGATTTTATATTGGTACTTGGACATTTTACGGGTGGTTACGTGATAAACCATATGACGGGTGGTGCCGTGAATACCAGGACGGGTGGTTACGTTATAACCTCCAATGCATTGGGTATGGAAGTCGGCCATATGGCTATTCCATTAAGTATGTATGGAAGTTGGCCGTATGGCTATTCCATTAAGTGATATGTGTGGAAGTCGACCATATGGTTACTCCAGTTAAGTATGTTTAGGTCCCAAGTTACCTTTATATGTTATGTGATCTTTTTATGGGTTTATGGTAATCTTTTGGTTACAACAGGGTAAGTAATGATCTTTTATTCAGTAAAGAGTTTTTACTACTTCATAAAGGTGAAAAGTATTAATTTGATAAAGTATACATGGTTTACTTGTTGTTTTGATAAACTAACAGTTTTCATTCTTTGTGTATCCCTTACTGAGCTCTTTATGCTCACCCCAAGTTGTTTTTGAAATGTTTTTCACAGGACCTAATGTGGAATAGGTTCAAGGATGGGATCAAGGGAAAGTCATGCTATATAAAACTTGGAACTAGACATGTTTCTTTTTAAGAGTTTTTTTTATTCTATGGAATCTTAGTAGAAGTGTCTACTTTGTAATCTTTTGAGATGTAGTAGTTATTTTCTAATTCTCTAAAACTCTAAACCTGAAAAGATCCTCAATGTGAATTATTCATTTAATTAAATATTAAGTAATGTTTAAGGTCAGGGCCTTATAGTTGGTATCAGAGGTCGTTTTAGACAACTTTAGGAGTTAGAAAAAATTTTAAATTATAAGTTAATTTATGGTATGATTGAAATGATATAGCATTTAAAGATTACCATGTTGCTTCAACTGAGGTATTTCAGTGTTAAGAATGGTTTTTCATAGAGTAAACAAGGAAGCTTTTTTTGGGAAGGCATACAGAGGGAAATGACCTCTCAAATCAGTATCTTGAGATTGTCAGAATCAGAACTAAACAGTTTGTTGCAGTGATGGCTCAGTTGACTCAGGTGAAAAATGTTGGTTGTTTTTATTTATAATATTTTGGTGTTTTCTGAATGTAAAGGGGAGCATGAAAGTCATTTAAGGGTTATTTTTCAAAACTTAAAAGAAAAGAAACAATATGGAAAATTCAGCAAGTGTGAGTTTTGGTTATAACAAATTTCTTTCCTGGGTCACATTGTTTCAAAAAATGGCATAACTGTTGATCCTGCTAAAACAAAAGTTGTTGAAGAATGGCCAAGACCCACAAATGTAACCGAGATTCGTAGTTTTCTTCGTTTGGCAGGTTACTACCGAAGGTTTGTTGAAATTTTTTCACGGTTATCTAGTCCAATGAATAAGCTAACTCGGAAGGGTGTTAAGTTTATCTGGACAAAAGAATGTGATGATTTTTTTCAGGAGTTGAAATGAAGATTGGTGAATGCTCCAGTTTTGGAACTTCCTTCCAGGAATTGTGATTTTTTTATATACAGTGATGCTTCGTTGAAGGGACTTGGTTGTGTCCTTATGCAGAATGATCAGGTAATTGCTTATGCTTCACGTCAGTTGAAAACTGATGAGGTAAATTACCCTACACATGATTTAGAATTAGCTACTGTTTTTTTGCTTTAAAATTTTGGAGGCATCATTTGTATGGAGTAAAGTGTGAAATCTATAGTGATCACAAAAGTTTAAAGTATATATTCACTCAGAAATAATTGAACATGAGATAGAGGAGATGGCTAGAATTAATCAAGTATTATGATTGTACAATTCACTACCATCCGGGAAAAGCAAATAAAGTGGCTGATGCTTTGAGTCGAAAAAGTAATGCTTCATTAACGATGTTGCGTTTGGAACTTGATCCTTTGGTTAAGGATTTTATGAACTTTGGAATAGAAGTTTTTGGTGCAGGATGTCCTTCTATTTTGTTTCAGGTATCAGTGAGATCTTCTCTATCAGACAGAATCAAGCAAGCACGGAAGCAAGACAGTGAGTAGCAGAAAAAGGTAGAGCTAGTTTAGAAAGGTATGTTGCATGAATTCAACATTGATAGTGATTGTGTTTTGAGATTTGGGAAGATATTGTGTGTACCTTGTGATTCAAATTTGAAGAAAGAGTTGTTATGTGAAGCTCATAGTTCTCCGTTTCCAGTTCATCCTGGCAGTACTAAGATGTACAGAGATCTATGGGAGTATTACTGGTGGGATGAAATGAAAACAGATATTGCTGATTTTACTGTGATGTTTTTGACATGTCAGCAGGTTAAAGCAGAGTGGCAGTTATTGAAAGGCATTCTTCAGCCTTTACCAGTGCCAGAGTGGAAATGGGAAAACATATCCATGGACTTTGTTGTGGGATTACCGAGGACATCTCGAGGTAATAACACAATATGGGTTATTGTTGATCGCTTGACTAAATCTGCTCATTTCCTTGCCATACAAGATAATTTTCCATACATCAACTTTCCCTCTTGTATCTTAAAGAGATAGTCAGGTTACATGGATTTCCTCTCTCCATTGTATCTGACAGTGATCCCAGGTTTACTTCTAACTTTTGGAAAGGCCTTTAGAAGTCATTGGGTACTGAATTAAATTTTAGTACAGCATTTCATCCTCAATCAGATGGGCAGTCAGAACAAACAATTCAAACCCTAGAGGATATGCTATGATCTCGTTCGATGGATTATCAAGGATGATGGGACCAACATCTTTCTTTGGTTGAGTTTTCTTATAATAACAGTTTTCATTCCAGTATACGGATGGCACCATTTGAGGCATTATATGGGAAGCGGTGTCGAACTCCAGCATTTTGGGATGAAGTGGGTGAAAGGAAGCTGATGGGACCAGAATTGGTAGAAGAGATTGCAGAAAAAGTTCAGTTGATATAGAAACACATGAGAACAGCTCAAAGCAGGCAGAAGAGTTATGCGGATAACCGGAGGAAGGATCTATCTTTCGAGGTAGGTGATCATGTTTTTCTCAAGGTTTCTCCATGGAAAAGTGTGATGAGATTTGGTAAGAAAGGAAACCTGAGTCCAAGGTTCATTGGACCATATGAAATTCTGGAGAGAGTTGGATCAGTTTCATACAGAGTGGCATTACCTCCGATTTTATCTCAGGTACACAATGTTTTTCATGTTTCGATGCTGAGAAAGTATATGCCAGATCCATCTCATGTTTTGAGTCCAGAGGTAGTTCAGCTGGAAGAGAATCTCTCTTATGAAGAACAACCAGTCCAGATTCTTGACCGAAGAGAGCAAGTATTGTGAAATAAGGTAATTCACGAGGTAAAGGTTTTTTGGAAAAACCATATGGTTGAAGAGGCAACGTGGGAATCTGAAAATGCTATGAGGGATAAATACCCCAACTTATTATGATAAGTGAATAAAATTGTGAGGACGCAATTCCCAAAATGGGGGAAGGATGTAACATCCCAGGTAAATAAAGAATAATACATTTTCATATTTATTAATTTTACTTTAAAGGGGTTGCTATGTTCGATAGCGTACCCGATACGCAACAAAGAGTTTCTTTGAAATCGTACATTGTACACTAGTAATAAAATAATATTATTTTAATTGATAGTTAACACATAGCCATTGTATTGGCGGGAATGGATAGAAATAACTAAAATATTATTATATATGTTTGTTAAATTTTTTTAAATTTATCTAATAAAGGATAAAGGCTTAAAATACGAAAAGAATTCAATTTTAGGCTTATATACTCTAATTTTCACGAAAGGTCCACTTATCACCTTTTGACAGCAAACTGTCATTAAATATAGTTTTAATCGATCTTATAAATTCTATTGGACCAAATATAACTCTTATTTAGAATTGGGACATCAAAATTTACTTTGTGTAAATTTTTGGTATCTTTCCGATAATGTTCATTTTTTTAATGAATAGTGTAAAATGTTGTATTTTAATTCAAAACCTGTTTTTAATCTAATTTTTAAGATGATTAGATTATCATTTGAATTGGTTTTAAAGTGAAATTAGAATATATTTTTACCATTAAATCCAATAGTGGTCATTGGAATTAATTTCACTTTGAAATCGGACTTAAACTAGTGTCAATCTTTTGATACTTATTGTTTCATAAAAACACGCTATTTGCTCTGACAACGGGAATTAATTATTAAATTAATTAATGAAACTTATATGTTGTGAATTTTGTAAAATGGACTTCATTTTTGAATTCGGAATATCAAATATAGCTTAGGGTGAAGTTTTGGCATTTTTCTGAAAAACTTCAATTTTTGATGAATAGTGAAACCACTAAGTGGTACTTATAAAAACTGATTTTTCGTTTAAATGAAATTTTACAACTTCTGTGTTTTGAATTTCAAAAATCCGACATACATGGTTGTTATTAAGAAGTAAAATTTGGTTCAATGAGATTAAAATATTTTTTTGGTGAATAGTAACTTTTAAGTTCTTAATCGCGATTAGAGGTAATTAGTGCAATTTAAGCAAAAAATGATATTATAATAAAATGAAAATACCTTGACACATGTCCTACCCTTATTAGATGTGTCATGGCCGACCAAGAAAAGCCATGGGTCAACTTGGGGACCCCATTGAGCCACTTTGTTTTGGAAATGACATAAATAACTTTTTATTTAATGTTAAAGTAAAAATGACACACACATGAGGTGATTTACAAAAACAATTTTTACATGGGGTTATACAGTTCAGATTTTTGACTATAAATATTCATTAGAAAGATAAAAAGATTTCCTACATCATGATAGTTTTCTTATAATTTTTAGACATTATATAAATTAAATTATTTATGACATCATGATGATGCAGCGATGACTTCATTATTTAACTATTTAAATAAAATGGAAAGATAATGTAAAATCTAAGACCTACACATGGAAAAAACCTATTGGATGGGTTGATTTAGAACACTTATCACCTTATCCTCGAAACACATTAATGTGGGACCTCTTAAATCCTAATACCATTTTAAAATAAAGTGACTTTTCTTTACCTTCCAAGAGTGCCCCTCCTCTCCTCTTATAAAAGGCCCCCACCTCTACCTCCTTACCCACACTCCCAAAGCCTTCGGCTCGGCCAAAACCTGCCCATTTTGTCTCTCCACATCCCTATATTACTCCTTAAAGCCTCATATTGGGCAGAAGTCTTCCCAAGGAAGCCTTTGAGCTCAAACTAAAGGGAGTTACCTGATTTGAAGGTAATGTCTTCACTTGAGTCCTTTTGTTTTATTTTACTTCTACAACCCCCTAAACTCTTTTTATTATTTTCTTTTGTAACAACTCCAGTATCCTAAATATACTAGGATGTTTTAATAATAAGGATTAGAGCTACACTTACACACACCTACGTCTAATGGTTAAAGAACATACTGTTTCCGTGGATGGCGAATTTCTGCCTCCCGAAACAATGATTGTTCAACATTCTTTTAACACCTTCAAAGGTGGCCATTAAGATGACACTATATTTATATATGATATATAATATGTTTATGTTTTCCTTAAGCTTATGTATTTTTCATTTTTGGCATACCCTTATGGTTTCCATTATGGGTAAACACGATAATTTCATTTTAGGAAATGCGGACTACCGCCCCCTCAAAGTGATGTGATTCATTAATGCCATATGTGGGACGTATAAAGGATGGATTTAATGTTATTATATATTATGTTATACTGGAATTATAATATACCTCTATATAATTATTATTTCTTTCCATTAAAGTATGATATAGAAATGAAAGTAGCATTCATGCGTACGTACGGCTTACCGTCTCCATGAACGGTGCATTTCATTTCTTATCCCCAAATGTAATGTACTATTATAAGTACATGTATATAATGGATATATATGATGAATGATACATATAAATGATGAATATAATTCTGGAATTAAAATATACATAACTCTCATTTAGTTTTAATTCCATTAATATGACAATGAAATGAATGTAGCGTTCATGTGTACGCATGGCTTACCGTCTCCATGAATGGTGCATTTCATTTCTTACCTCTAAATGATTATGTAATATTATAAATACATGTATATTCTGGATATATATGATATATATGATATCCAAATCAGGAATGTAATTCTGGATATAAAGAACCCTGGACCACACGAACAACATGTAATTGTAAGAAGTCCACTTTCGACTTAAGAACCAAATATCGACAAAACAAACATTATTAACTTAATGATTACATAATGTATATAACATGGAAATAGGTGATATAAAAGGAATAATAAGCTTGAAAAAGGTTCTTAAGTAAGTAGAAATTAACTCATGTTTATTATTTAGGACGTTAAAGAACGATCGAGTCAAGTCGGACCCGAGGTAAGGGACTTCGTCTCAATCTCCTTTCATTGAGGCATATTTCGTTTTATACAAAACATTATTTTATATGGTGTATAAAACCCTTTGACTTTTACTTTTATACAAAAGGAATATTTTTCTATGAAGCGTTTTACAAAATGACAAAAAGGAATGTTTCTTTTAACGTACGCGGTGACAACGACCTTTTCCGCCGCCGTGAGTATTATTCGATCTTTGACTTCCTCAACAAGCCGTAATGTTTTTAAAATAAAATAAATACCATATACTCTTTTATGTATTTTGGTATTGAAAATGGTTTTGATAAAGGATTCTATTATGTCAATATATTTAAATGATATATTGTGATTGAAATGTGTAAATGTTATCATTCCTTTATATTGGTTTTATGTTTTATGATTTTATATTGGTACTTGGACATTTTACGGGTGGTTATGTGATAAACCATATGACGGGTGGTGCCATGAATACCAAGACAGGTGGTTATGTTATAACCTCCAATGCATTGGGTATGGAAGTCGGTCGTATGGCTATTCCATTAAGTATGTATGGAAGTTGTCCATATGGCTATTCCATTAAGTGATATGTGTGGAAGTAGACCGTATGGCTACTCCACTTAAGTATGTTTATGTCCCAAGTTACCTTTATATGTTATGTGATCTTTTTATGGGTTTTATGGTAATCTTTTGGTTATAACAGGGTAAGTAATGACCTTTTATTCAGTGATGTGTTTTTACTACTTCATAAAGGTGAAATGTATTACTTTGATAAAGTATACATGGTTTACTTGTTGTTTTGATAATCTAACAGTTTTCATTCTTTGCGTATCCCTTACTAAGCTCTTTATGCTCACCCCAAGTTTTTTTTTTAAATTTTTTCACCGGACCTAATGTGGAATACGGTCAAGGATGGGATCAAGGGAAAGGCATGCTATATAAAACTTGGAAGTAGACATGTTTCTTTTTAAGAGTTTTTTTTTCTATGGAAACTTAGTAGAAGTGTCTACTTTGTAATCTTTTGAGATGTAGTAGTTATGTTCTAATTCTCTAAAACTCTAAACCTGAAAAGATCCTCAATTTCAATTATTCATTTAATTCAATATTAAGTAATTTTTAAGGACGGGGCCTTATAGTTTCATACTTATAATAACATATAATTATATGAGTGATACTGATGTTATTAATTCATAATGAAACAACCTAAGAAGAAGAAGTGGAAGAAGAAATAAATTTGAAAGAATCGGTAACGGACATTACCTCTTCTTTGAAACGCCTCTTTGAGATCTCCTTTTAGGACACTAAAATTGGTCATTGAGGAAGACCAGAACCTCTAGGATGTTGCTAGGGAATTTGAGAAGAGAATTTGGCAGCGTTTGGCCGAGCTTGATGGCTCAATGTGGTGTGAGGAAGAGATGGAGGAGGTGCCCTTTTATAAGGGAGGAGAGGGGCACCTTTGGAATAACTAAACATATTATTTTATTATAAAGCCGAATTTGGTATTAAATAGATCCAAATTGATTTATTTCTAATCTAAGGTGGGGATGAGTCGAAATCCTCTCATCCAATAGAATTTAGACATGTTTAGGTTCCTATTTTAACCTTATCATTTATATTTAACCTCAAGTTAGATAATTTTACTTTTACCGTGTCTTTTTGTGTTCTTACACTATATGGTTAATAAACATACAATAACAATCCAAACGAACCCCAAGTTGTTTATTATTATCATATATAACCTTATCTATGTCATTTTGCCGATCCTTAGATTTTTAGGAATAAAATTACAATTAATAATATAATATTTTTTTAGAAACTATTTTATGTCAATTTTGACACTATTTATTAAATGATTTTTGTGAAACTCATAACAGAATGATTAGTTCGAACAAAGTTAATTAAATCAATACTAACATGTCATATTAACCAATAAAATTAGTGTAATTCATAAAAAGTCTCAAATTACATTTATTTGGGTATTTGTAACATCAACTATGTCAATATTTCATTAATAAGATAATTACTGCATCATATTTGTGTCATAAATAAATTAAATTATATAATGTCTAAAAATTAGAAATAAACTACCATTATGTAGGAAATATTTTTATATTTCTAATGAATATTTATAGTCGAATTTATCTTATGTATAACCCTATATTAAAAATTATTTTCTTATTAAACTTTGATTTTAACTATTTTAACCATTCTTTAAATAAATTAATAATAAATGTCCTAATCTAATACAAGTGGGCCTAAATGGTCATATTTTATTCCTAAGGTTGTTTTTGGTCGAATTAAAATTATCCAATAGAATTAAGACATGTGTTAGGGTAATAATAATATCATTTTTACCCCTAATTACCCTATTTACTTTTAACCGTGGTAAAAAAAGTAAAAAGTTACTATTCACCAAAAATTATTTTCATCTCATTGAACCAAATTTTACTTACTGACATCAACCGTGTGTCTCGGATTTTTGAGATTCCACTCACAGAAGCGGTAAAATTAAGTTTTATGAAAAATTCATTTTTTTAACTACCACTTAGTGGTTTCACTATTAATCAAAAAATGAAAGTTTCCAGAAAAATACAAAAAATTAGGCATAAGCTATATTTGATATTATAAATTCAAAAATGATGTCTATTTTACCAAATTAAAAACATATCAGTTGAATTAATTAATTTAAAAATCAATTCCCGTCGTCAAAACAAATAGCGTGTTCTTAAGAGATAGTAACTATCAAAAGATTGACAGTTGTTTATGTCTAGTTTAAATGTGAAATTACATCCAATAACCAACATTGTATTAAATTGTAAAAATATATTCTAAATATACATTAAAACCACTAAAATTAATAATTTATCACTATTAATTATTTTGATTAAAAAGGTTGTTCTTAATTAAAATTTAGTAATTTTCACTATTCATCAGAAAATGAAAGTTATCCGAAAAGTACCAAAATATCACCCTAAGATAATTTCGATATTCCGAATCCAAAAATGGAGTCCATTTTGAAAAATAAAATTTACAAAATTTCAAAAGGTGGTTATTACTATTCATAACGGCTAGTTTTAATAATATTTTAATAGCATATCGTTGTTTTGTGAAACTCGGTATTGCATACTACAGATGCTATCGAGGAAGGTCGCGATTGCGTGTAATACAAGGCAAGTCAAGGATGCGTGTTGTGCAAGCTTCTTTTGGTGTAGCGTACAACACAAGACATTAATGAAATTAAAAAGAATATTTTTCATAAAATCTTGGGGTGTTACATACTTGGTGTCCTTTTTCTCGACACTTATAACAACTCCCATTCCCTTCAAGCATTTACCAACGTGATTCATTCCACATTTATCACATATTGTAAAATCCTTCTTCCCCTTATTCCCTTTATCCATCTTTCTTTCTTCCATCCTTTTCTTCTCTTTCTTCCCTTCAAATCCATAGGATACAGATAATTCTTTACTGATCTTATGATACTATTTATTCATATGATGATAATACGTGGGAGACTATTTCCTTTCTAAATGTTGTCTTAATACCATGAACGATACGACCCTTCTTACTCTTTGGATCATACGCCTTTCTGGAGTTCACATTCATTCTACTGGGTGCCATTTCTATACAATGGAAAACACTAGATTAGTTTATGAATCCCAATACAAAAATCTAAACTTGTAAAACACTTAACATAAATTGAACAGTTTATGGATATAATCCATATTCATAAAAATGTTTTCTTTGAGGTAGTATATACTCATAAACCCTTCAAAATGGTTTGTAAAGAAAATGGGAATTATCCAAAGCATATCCCCTGGGAGTGTCGTAACCAAGAGTGAAGCAAGGCCCATTGTGGTGCACCAGTTCCAGTTCAAGTCTAGCTCAAAGTGGCATTCTTGGGTTTTACTCCTAGGTACATCTGTGCCAGAGCCGCCTCTAACTTCTCGTATACAGACTGGGATGTATTTCCCAGAAAACCAACAAAATATCTACAATAACAAAATTCTATGAAGTTCTTCTATACCAATCCTCAAATTCTATCTTAGGGATATGTGCTCTAATCAGAGTTTATCTAAATCTAGCTTCCAAGGTTATTTCTAAACTTCCACTAATACCAACTATAACGCCCTGAACCTAGTTACCCAGAGTCGGTGCATTATTTTAATACATTGGCATGATTACAAGGAATAATGTCCCAAAGGAATGATCAGTTTAACTATCTTGGAAAATAGATTACATACATGAATGTTACATTACAATTTAATATATACAAAACAACATAAATAATCCTTTATGAACGCCATTATTCCATTGGCTTAACCATGCATATCAATCACAATAAACTTCTTGGAATCCTGGGAAAAATAAAACAAAGAAATGGGTGAGCTCAAATGATCAGTAAGGGTAAGAAATACATCAAAAACATTCATAAATAAGCATAAAAATTTAAGGAAATGTATATCTAAAAGAAGATCCTTTTAAACATCCACTTCAGCATAATATGGAAAAATTAAAATGAAATAATTCAATTTAATTATTCACATGGATATTCTACTAGTCGAATAATCACATGCAATAGCACTAACCACATTCATAATGATGGAATGCATAATTCCAGACTATCATAACCACATAGTCAAGCCCTTGTTCCAAGACTACAAACAAGATTTTGTCAAGGCCTTGTGCTAAGACACTAGTTTGTCTCATGAGACCTACCGATGCATCTAGGAGCTATAGCGGGCTCCACCCATCACTTAATAAGTCCAATGCATTCCTCATATGAACAGGTTTAAACATAACATAAACATTCGTATTAAAACTAACATTCGAAATGTCAATAATTTCTCCATAAACCATGAATGGTATAAAAATAACACATCCACTGTCAAACATATCACAAAACTATCAATACAATATTAATGTTTTTTATCATAATAAATCAACATCAAATAAGCTTAAAATCTATCAAAGGATGTTGACATAGATGAAATCAATACTATTTGAGAGAAATATCTCTTTTTTAGAAATCATTGAAAAGTCACACATTTATAAAGGAATTAATTTAAAAGATATTTTTGAATCAAAGTTTCCCATACCACTTTGAGACTTTTGAAAAGAAATATCATTTCAAAACATTCATGTCCATATAAATAAATCCTTAAAATCATTTTGAAAACATAGACATTAATTAAAAATATTTAGAAAGATAAATATTTAAAACATTTAAAATTAAGATCTTGATAAAGAGGACCTTTCAAAAATCCTTAAAATATTCATTTTGAAATCATTTTTATGAAAAATGGACATGGATGATAAAAATTTCCCTGTAGATACTTACACATAAACAATCTCGGATAATAATGAGATTTAGGAATTAACCCTTACCCATTTAGTAACGTACGAAACATACACCCCATGAAAGAAGTATCATACAATGAATATGTAAATACACATAAATTAAAGTGTATTACACAAACAATACAATTATGGGCAGTACATACACCACACAAAAGTTAATAGTGGCAATATGGAATGAATCTCATGGGAATAAGGAGTAAGATGAAATCCCCTTACCTTACACTTTCCATTAGTCGAGGGTACATTTAACCTCCTGTATAAAGATCTTAGTATGTTATTAAGGTATACCAGAACTATATTAATATTTATAATATCATATGTGATTTGTTTATTACTTTATACTACCCATTTAATAATAATTTATATGTTAAATTAACATGTCGGGTAATAATCGCTTTTATTTATCGTACGTGTTTTAACTTGTTACTCTTGATTGTATCACATAGATCAAGATTTATGTACTTCCAGAATATAAAACATGATTTATATATCATATATATTTAGAATATAAATATGTATATTATACATATATATAAAATGAAAAACACCGTTTATGGAGACCGTAATCCATACGTACGCATAAACGTTGTTTCCGTTTTCATCTCGTATTGAACGGAACTAAGTGAATAAGATATATGTAAGTACACACACACACATATATATATATATTTATATATCTACAATAGTATTATTCTGTCATATATTATATAATTACTAGTAATATATATTTTTATAATCGTCAATGAATGGTGAATGTGGAAATGAATCTCATCGCGTCGTGGAGACGGTAATCCGTACGTACAGACGAGTTACAATATCATTTCCTTAAAGTTGTGGAATTGGATGGTATATTAGTTTTACAGAGACATTATCATGTTATTTTAATTATTTATATACATATTACTCATCATTATGTCCATCCAAATAACATAGTGTTGAATAACAAATTACACCATGACGTGGAGACGGTAAGTCGTACGTACGCACGCATGGTGACATTATCATTCATAAGATGGATAGGATAATGAATATAGTAGTTCCATATTTATAATAACATCACAGTATATAGAATATACTGTAGTTATTATTTTATAATTTAAACAATGAAGATAGAGTAAGTGGAAGAGTACGAGAACTTGAAAGAGGGTGGTGAAATCATTACCTCTTCTTCGGGTTCTTCCTTTTGAATTGATCAAAAGGGGTCCTTAAGTAGGATTTATGACCAAAGGAGGGCCTCTAGGATGGATTTAGGGAATTTTAGAGGATATTTGGTCAGGGTTTGGCCGATCCGAACGGATTAGAAGGTGTGAAATAGAGTGAAAGGGGAGTGCCCTATTATAAGAGGGGTGAGGGGTAGCTTAGGAAAAACATAAAATATTATTTTATAATAAATTAATTTTCGGTTTATATTGCCTCCAAAATAAATTTTTTAAAGGCTAAGGTGGGGATGGGTCGAAAATATCTCAACCAATAGGGTTTATATAGGTTTAGGTCACCATATTAAGCTTAACTTTTAGATTTAACTCTTAGTTAAATAGTTTAACTTTTACCTTGTCTTCTTGTATACTTACTCTATATGGTTAATAAACTTTATCTAAACATCCAATAGTAACTCAAGTGGCTCATTAATGACATATATATCATTATTTATGACCTTTGGCCTAACCCTTACGTTTTTAGGAATATTATATCAACCAATAATATAGTATTTGTTTTAAATATTAATTTATGTCAATTTTGACACTATTTGGTATTTTGTTTTTGTGAAAGTCATAAAAACATTATTACTTCTAACAAGATACATTGAATCAGCCCTATCATTTCATATTCACCTATAAAATTAGTTTATGTCATAAAAACATTGAATTTATATTTATTTTAATATTTATAATACCATTTATTTGATTCTTAAATGAATAAGGTAATTACTGCATCATCATTGTATCATAAATAAATTAAATTATTTAATATCTAAAAATTATAAATAAAATATAATTATGTATGAAATATTTTTATCTTTATAATGAATATTTATAATCAAATTTATCATATGTATAACCCAATATTAAAAATGTTTTAGTTATTTAACTTTGATTTTATCTCTTTTAACTCTTCGTTGAATTAAATAATAATAAATGTCCAAAACTAATCCATGTGGACCAAAGTGGTTCATATTTTATTCCTATGGTTGTTTTTGGTCGAATTATATTTATCCAATTGAATTAGGACATGTGTTAGTGTAATAATAATATCATTTTTACCCTTAATTACCTTATTTACTTTTAATCGTGGTAAATAAAAGCAAATATTTAATATTAACCAAAAATTATTTTTATCTTATTGAACCACATTTACTCCTTGATATTAACCGTGTCTCTCGGATTTTATAAATTCCAATCACAGAAGCGGAGAAATTATGTTTTATGTGAATTTGTAAATTCTCCTATGAGATGGGTAAAAGACGGTGAAAAGTTCAATAAAATTTTTATAAATCAAAAATTATTATAAACTCACTCCAATTAATTACATTGAAATTATATACATATTATGTATCCATTTTGACCTATAATAAATTTAAATAAAATAAAAAATTAATTAAATAAAAAGTCTGTTTTATCCTATAACTCTGGGTTTTTCATTATTAATCAAAAATTGAAAGTTTTTAGAAAAATACAAAAAATTCACCCTAAGATAATTTTGAGATTCAAAATCCAAAAATGATTACTATATTACCAAATTAAAAACATATATGTTACATTAATAAATTTAAAATTAATTCTCGTTGTCAAAACAAATAGCGTGTTTTTAAGAAACAATAAATATCAAAAGATTGACACTTGTTTATGTATAATTTCAATGTCAAATTAATTCAATGACCAACATTTGATTAAAGGGTAAAAATATAATCTAATTATACTTCCAAAACATTATAATGTATAATTCAACACTATAAATTATTTTGATTAAAAAAGCTATTTTCAGTTAAAATATAGTATTTTTCTATATTCACCCAAATATGAAAGTTATCAAAAAACACCAAAAATTTATTGAAACTAAATTCTTATCTCGTGATTCTAAAGAGGATGTTTATTTTGTCAAATTGAATATTTAAAAGTTTCAAATATTGTATTTAAAAAGGGTTTTCCATTAAAAGGCCGTAAAATTGCATTATTTGAAAAATAATTCTTTTCTCTGAAAAAAAATGAATTTGTTCTTAAATTATGTCTAAAAACTCATAATATGGATTCTAAAATTATAAGGATTATATAATGTTCAAAATTCAGTTAATACTATTCACAACAACTTTTGAACGGCTAGTTTGGTATGTCGTGATGTGCTTGAACTCAGTTTTGCGTGTAGTGCAAGTTATTGCATTACATTGAAGAAAAAATGTACTATGAAATATTGGGGTGTTACATTCTCCCATCCTTCAATAAATTGTGTCCACGCAATTTGAAATTTTTCTTCGACAATAATAGGTTGAAAATATAAAATTCTTTTATGGGAAAACCCACATCGGAAATTGGGTTAATAATATTTAGTCTTAATAAGAGGATAAGTGGAATGAAAAAGTCACCAACAAATTATGATCATGATTAGGAGAACATTGGTGGTAATTAGAGACACCTAATTGGAGGAAAACCGTAAATATTTATAGGGACTGATTGAGGTCATCAATCACAAACAAGTGTAAAATTGAAGGCCTCAAATCCATCAATCAATGATGACTTAAAATATCATCGGTTCAAAAAAAACATAAGGTATTAGGATAACACATTTTTGGTTTTAAGATCCATTCCCTAAAGTTTAAGGATTAATTCCTTCATAGGATGAAAAAAGTATACTTGGAAGGTAGAGTTATATCCTTTAACTAATTTCTACCACAAACTCATCTTTCACTCTAAAAGATAATAGAACATAAAATTATTTTATTTACCTTAATCATATAGGGTTCCAAAAAAATGAATTTATAATTCACACATCAAAACCTTAAAAAATACATTATTCAATCCAAGACATCGCATGGTTCAGTGATAGGTGATACAACCTTTCCTCCCTTCAGTTGCGGGATCAAGTCTCATGGCCTTTCCAAATGTGACGGGTTGCTGCCCGACCTCCAGGTTTTCCTTTTTATGGCAATCCTAAAATAACATTAAAAATAGTATCCAATTTCAAACTTAATCCCTTCCATCATTTAGAATTATCCAAAATACTTATTTCCTAACTCTAAGTCCAAAGTTTATAAGGATGTTAAACATAATGAGGATCCTTTTTTCAGGTAATAACTTGTGAACGCCTTAATCGTGTATTCTTTTACAACACTGAAACATCCTGAATTACCAAAATCAACCACCTCTTATTCCAAAATCACTACCTCATTATTAGGACCATATTAAGGATTACCTTTCCTTCAACCATATATTTTCCAAAAAGTTTAGCTTACTATGAAGTCACTTTTCTTAGTACCATATACTCTCAAATCCTCAATAAAATAGTACTACAGTACAATCCTTATTTATCTCCATAATTTATGTTACCAGTATACTGTTGATACAACACTCAAATGAAATAATTCTATAATAACAACATAAGAACTCTAGTCTTTCTTCTTTATCTTAGGTAGTATCATAACATGATTTTTATCCAGTAACATCATTTGCGGTATAGTCTTATAAATGGGATATTGATTCGCGTAGTTTCTCAACGCCTTGCAGATGAAGAATTTTACATTTGGAAACTTTTTTTTACCCTTTCAATCGTGTACTTGGTGTCCTTTTTTATCCACACTTATAACAACTCCCATTCCCTTCAAGTATTTACCAAGGTGATTCATTTAACATTTATCACATATTGTAAAATCCTTCTTTCCCTTATTCCCTTTATCCATCATTCCTTCGACCATCCTTTTCTACTCTTGCTTCCCTTCAAAGCCAAAGGATTCAGAGAATTATTTACTGATCTTATGATACTATTTATTAATATGATGATAATATGTGGGAGACTATTTCCTTTCTAAATTTTGGCTTAAAACCATGAATGATATGACCCATCTTAATTTTTTGATCATACATATTTCTTGAGTTCACATATCTTCTACTGGGTTCCATTTCTATACAATGGAAAACACAAGATTAGTTTATAAATCACAATACAAAACAATCATGTAAAATGCTTAACATAAATTGAACAGTTTATAGATATAATCCATAATCATAAAAATGTTTTCATTGAGATAGTATATACTCATAAACCCTTCAAAATGGTTTGTAAAGAAAATGAGAATTGTCCTAAGCATATCCCCCGGGAGTGTCATAACCAAGAGTGCAGCAAGGCCCGTTGTCGTGCACCAGTTCCCATTCGAGTCAATCTCAAAGCAGTGTTTTTGGGTATTACCCCTAGGTATATCTGTGCCAGAGCCACCTCTACCTGCTCGTATCCCAGATAGGGATGTATTGGTCAGAAAACCCACAAAATCACCACACAAAAAAAAAATTCTAGGAAGTTCTTCTATACTAATCATCAAAGTCTATCTTAGGGGATATGTGCTCTAATCAGAGTTAATCTAAATATAGCTTCAAAGGTTATTGGCTAATCTTCCTCTGATACCAACTGTAATGCCCTGACCCAGTTACCAAGAGTCAGTATATTATTTTAATACATTGGAATGATTACAAGGAATCAAGTCCCGAAGGACCGATCGGTTTAGCAGTTTTAGAAAATTGATTACATACATGAATTTTACATTACAATTTAAGACATACAAAAAAACATAAATAATCCTTTATGAACTCCATTATTCCCTTGGCTTAACCCTTCATATCAATCACAATACACTTCTTAGAATCCTGAGAAAAATAAAACGTAGAAATGGGTGAGCTCAAACGCTCAGTAAGGGTAAGAGATACAACAGAAACATTCATAAATAAGCATAAACATTTAAGGCAATGTATAAGTAAAACAGAAGCCTTTTAAACATGAACTTCAGCATAATATGGAAAAAATAAAATGAAATAATTCCATTTACTTATTCACATGGAAATTATACTAGTCGAATAATCACATGCAATATCACTAACCACATTCATAATGATGGAATTCATAATTCCAGACTATCATAACCATATAGTCAAGCCTTATGCCAAGACTAAAATATGATTTTGTCAAGGCCTTGTGCCAAGACACTAGTTTGTCTCATGAGACCTACCGATGCATCGAGAATCTATAGCGGTCTCCACTCGTCACTAACTAAGTCCAATGCATTTCTCATATGAACAGGTTTAAACATAACATAAAAATTCATATTAAAACTAACATACGAAATGTCAATACTTTCTCCATAAACCATGAATGGTATAAAAATAACACATCCATAGTCAAACGTATCACAAAACTATCAATACAATATGGAAGTTTTGTATCATAATAAATCAACTTCAAATAAGCTTAAAATCCATCAAAGGATGTTGACATAGATGAAATCAAAACAATTTGAGATAAATATCTCTTTTTTTAAATCATTGAAAAGTCACACATTTATAATGGAATTAATTTAAAATAGATTTTTTAATCAAAGTGTCCCATACCACTTTGAAACTTTTGAAAATAAATATAATTTTAAAACATTCATGTCCATATAAATAAATCCTTAAATTCATTTTCAAAATATGGACATTAATTAAAAAGATATAGAAAGATAAATATTTAAAACATTTAAAATTCTGATCTTGATAAATAGTACCTTTCAAAAATCCTTAAAATATTCATTTTGAAATCAGTTTTATGAAAAATTCACATGGATGATAAAAATGTCTCAGTAGATACTTACACATAAACAATCTTGGATAATAATGAGATTGAGGAATTAACCCTTACCCATTTAGTAACTTACATAACATACACCCCATGAAAGAAGTAACTTACAATGAATATGTAAATTCACATAAATTAAATTGTATTACACAAAAAATACAATTATGGGAAGTACATACACCACACAAATTTTAATAGTGTCAATATGGAATGAATCTCACGGGAATAAGGAGTGAGATGAAAACCCCTTACCTTGCACTTTCCTTTAGTCGAGGGTACATTTAACCTCTTGTATGAAGATCGTAGTATGTTATTAAGGTATACCAGAACTATATTAATATTTATGATATCATAAATTATTCATTTATTACTTTATACTACCCATTTAATAATTAATTACATGTTAAATTAACTTTTCGGGTAATAATTGCTTTCTTTATCGTACGTGTTTTAACTTCTTACTCTTGATTGTATCACATAGATCAATATTTAAGTACGTACAGAATATAAAATATGATTTATATATCATATATATTTAGAATATAAATATTTATAATAGACATATATATGAAATGGAAAACACCATTTATGGAGACGGTAGTCCGTACGTACGCATAAACGATGTTTCCGTTTTCATCTCGTATTGAACAGAAATAAGTGAATAAGATATATGTAAGTACATATATATATATGTATATCTCTATTAGTATTATTATGTAATATATTATATACTTATTAGTAATATATATATTTTTATAATCGTCGATGAATGGTGAACGTGGAAATGAATCCCATCGCGTCGTGGAGACGGTAATCCGTACCTACGCACGAGTGACAATGTCATTTACTTAAAGTTGTGGAATTGGATGGTATATTAATTTTACATAGACATTAGAATGTTATTTTAATTATTTATATACATATTACTCAACATTATATCCATCCAAATGACATAGTGTTGAATAAAAAATTACACCACGACGTGGAGACGGTAAGTCGTACTTACGCACGCATGGTGACATTATCATTCATAACATGGATATGATAATGAATATAGTTGTTCCATATTTATAATAACATCACATTATATAGAAGATACTGGATTTATTAGTTTATAATTTAAACAAAAAATATAAAGTAAGTGGAAGAGTACGAGAACTTGAAAGAGGGTGGTGAAATCATTACATCTTTTCAGGGTCTTCCTTTTGATTTGATCAAAAAGGATCCTTGATTAGGATTTATGACCAAATGAGGGCCTCTAGGATGATGTGAGGGAAGTTGAGAGTATATTTGGGCAGGGGTTGGACGAGCTAAATGTCTTAGAAGGTGTGAAATAGAGTGAAGAGGGAGTGCCCTTTTATAAGAGGGGTGAGGGGTACCATTGGAAAAACATAAAATATTATTTTATAATAAATTCATTTTTGGTTTCTAATGGTTCCAAAATTAATTATTTAAAGGCTAAGGTGGGAATGGGTCGAAAAACTCTCAACCAATAGGTTTTATATAGGTTTATGTCACCACATTAACCTTAACATTTAGATTTAACTATTAGTTAAATAGTTTAACTTTTACCGTGTCTTCTTGTATTATTACTCTATATGGTTAATAAACATACACTAAACACCCAAGAGAACCTCAAGTGGCTCATTGATGACATATATAACATTATTTAAGCCTTTTTTCCGAACCTTGAATTTTTAGGAATATTATATCAACCAATAATATTGTATTTGTTATAAATATTAATTTATGTGAATTTTGACACTATTTGGTATTTTGTTTTTGTGAAAGTCATCACAACTTTATTATTCGAAAAAGATACATTGAATCCACCCTATTATGTCATATTCACCTTGAAACTTCGTGGATTTCATAAAAACATTGAAATTATATTTATTTTAATATTTATAATACCTTTTATTTGATTCTTTTATGAATAAGGTAATTACTGTATAATCATTGTATCATAAATAAATTAAATTATTTAATGTCTAAAAATTATAAATAAAATATCATTATATAGGAAATCTTTTTATATTTCTAACTAATATTTATAATCGAATTTATCTTATGTATAAACCTATATTAAAAATGTTTTATTTATTTAACTTTTATTTTATCTCTTTTAACTCTTCTATGAATTAAATAATAATAAATGTCCTAATCTAATCCAAGTGGACCAAAGATGATAATATTTTATTCCAAAAGTTGTTTTTTGTAGAATTATACTTAGCCAATAGAATTAGGACATGTGTTACGGTAATAATAATATCATTTTTACCCTTAATTACCCTATTTACTTTTAACTGCGGTAAATAAAAGTAAAAAGTTACTATTCCCAAAAATTATTTTTATCTTATTGAACCACATTTTACTCCTTGATATTAACCATATCTCTCATATATTCAAAATTCCACTCACAGAAGCGGTAAAATTATGTTTTATGTGAATTTTCAAATACTCCTAGGAGATGAGTAAAAGACGGTGAGAAGTTCAATAAAAATTTTATATATCTAAAATTATTATAAACTGACTCCAATAAATTAAATTGAACATATCTAGATATTAGGTATCTATTTTGACATAAAATAAATTTAAATAAAATAAATAATTAAATAAATAAAAATTTAGTTTTAACCAATAACTGAGTGTTTTTCACTATTCATCAAAAATTAAAAGTTTTCATAAAAATTCCAAAAATTCTCCCTAATCTAGATATTCCGAATCCAAAAAAGATGTCTATTTTACCAAATTCAAAACATAGAAGTTACATTAATTAATTTAAAATTAATTCTTGTTGTCAAAACAAATAACATGTTTTTAAGAAACAATAAATATCAAAAGATTGACATTTGTTTATGTATAATTTCATTGTGAAATTAATTCCAATGACCAACATTGGATTAAATAGTAAAAATATAATCTAATTATACTTCCAAAACATTAAAATGTATAATTTAACAACATAAATTATTTTGATTAAAAAAGTTGTTTTCAGTTAAAATATAGTATTTTTCACTATTCACCCAAATATGAAAGTTATCAGAAAACACCAAAACTTTATTGAAACTAAATTCTTATGTCCCAATTCTAAAGAAGAATTTTATTTTGTCAAATTGAATATATAAAAGTTTCAAATATTGGATTTAAAAAGGGTTCTCCATTAAATGGCGGTAAAATTGCATTATTTGAAAAATAATTCTTTTATATGAAAAAATTAATTCGTTCTTAAATTATGTCTAAGAAACTCATAATATGGATTCTAAAATTATAAGGATTATATAAATTTCAAAATTTAGTTAATACTATTCATAACTGCTTTTCAACGGCTAGTTTGGTAAGTCGTGATGCGCTTGAACTCTATGTTGTGTGTAGTGCAAGTTATTGCATTACATTGAAGAAATAATGTACAATGAAATATTGGGTTGTTAAATTATTTATAAAAGTAACTTCAGTGAATTATCAATTTAGTTTATTTGGTCTTTGAAAAATAAGGATAATCCTGGTTGTGTGGATAATAAGATAATATTAATTGATAATTCCTTATCTAATTGGAAGTATAAATTTTCAAACCAATTTATATACACCATCATTTTTAATGAATGATAAATTTCTCTATTTCCTTATTCTATTTTACATTAATATAGTTCATTGACAATATTATTTATTTCTATATTTTCCTTCTCTTTTTCAAGAGAATGGACATGTGATATTATAGTGTAAGAATCATTATATTCATGTTTCATCATAACCTCTCTAAACATAAATTAAAAATAATACAACGGACATAGGAAGATTCATCAACATTTCCCTGGTAGGCATCATTTTTATCTTTCCCAACCTATTGGGGTGGAAAATAGTAATTGTTGATTCCAAGACAAAATATAATATTTTTTATAATAATTTACCATATAATGGATTTCACCATATCTGAAACTTTGTATTTCTATGGATATACCATGTTTCATGAAATTATCACATTATCTTTATGGATTTTCATTCCATTTTATATTATAACTACAACAAATGATTATTAATTTTATTTA
The DNA here is from genome assembly GCA_963277665.1 of Viscum album. Classification (NCBI taxonomy): domain Eukaryota; kingdom Viridiplantae; phylum Streptophyta; class Magnoliopsida; order Santalales; family Viscaceae; genus Viscum; species Viscum album. The sequence continues at coordinate 1,128,459,249 of OY728121.1, forward strand.
TAAAAAATTATGTGAGAAATAAAAATAATTAATTTTATCAATTATCCCACTATTTTATAAAACCCTAACATCACACATCATTAAATTTATAATGTATTGATTCAAGGAAGTTCTAGTGGAAAGGATACATATAACCCTTCACATAACCCAAGTGAGGGTTGGTCAACCTACCTTATGGTATTTTTCTATGATGGTATTTCCCAATTATGGGTTTGTATCTCCTTGATTTGTTGAGTGGACTCCCTAGTCAAGGAATCTAGACATGGATTTTCTCAACCCCTAGCTCCATGTTACCTAAATCATAGAGTGGGATACTTCTCATGATGAAAGAAGGTTATTTTAACCCCTAAAAATCATAAGAACTCCTTCTTAAAAAAGTGTCCCAATTAGGGTTGGTAAAACAAATAGTTATATGGATTTCAATCCTAAAAAATATATGGATGGTCAAGTCTAAAATTATATTTAGTTGAGGGATTTTAATTTATTTTGAATAATTTTTTTATTTTTTATTAATTTACATGAATTGTAAATATTAAATGTATTTTACTTAATTAATATAAAATTTTGGATAAACCATTTATGTGTGATATATTTATTTAAATTATATCATTGAGCATTAATTAATTTAATTTTGTGCTGTCACTATAACATAAATTATTTAACTAATTCATTAATAAATAAATAAATGGCCCAAATGTGATCTGATCTAACTGATAATTTTATTAGTGGAAAATTAATATGCATATGGCCTTGACGAATAATGTCACGACCCGACCCCACCCGGGCTCGAGCCGCAACTACCCCAAGCCCGCCTCCATAGGCCAGGGGCTGGCGACTAGCGCCGAAGGCATAATAACTCGGGGAGGCCTTTGCCTAAGTACCTGCACACACACACGCAAAAAACTCAATGCAGAAGTGCGGAGTAAAATAAAAGACAAGTAAAGAAAAACGGAAACTGCTATATATAAACCACAAAGTGCATCGACCTCTACAAGTACAAAGCAAGTTCTGAAAGTAACTGAAAAAGAAAAGGGGAAAACATGCGCCCAACCAGAAAAGTGCCACAACCCAGCAATTGGTAAACAAAACAAACAGCTGGAAGGGTTCCCCACCTAGAACCCAACTACAACCACTGCACGCGGTCCAAGCTCCCGAACTCCTATGCTCCACTGAAGTCACGACCATCCTGTTTGTCGTCTGCAAGGGCACACCAAGTGTGGGCAAAGCCCAAGCCAGGGTGAGTATAAAAATACTTAGTAGGGTACCCCGAAGGCTTGAGGGACCAAAAAAAGGAGGTACAAAAGGGTGAACAGTAGAGAGAACAGGAAAAGTAGAGGAGTACAACTGAAAGTGTAGTAAGGAGTAAAGTAAAGAGTCCAGATCAACCCAACAAGAGGAAAGAAGGTAGCCTCGTCCAAACACAAGGAGCTGGAAACGGTGAGAAGATGAACTTCCCGTAGAGTATTTGCTACCTATAGTAGGAGAGTAGACTCGTCCAACCATGAGAAGCTAGACCTGGAAAGCACATGGCATACCCCGCGTGTCTTCGCCTCTCCTGGAAGGAGAGTAACCAAACCCAAGAAGTGGGTACCGGAAACAAGGTATATACATATATTTATTCTCATCAAGAAGCCCGAACAACGTCGTAAGGGGATCTCCGTCCCGTAGCTCAGCCCAAGAAAAGAGTGAGTCGCCAATAGTCCCAGAAGTAACACCATCGATTCCTAGAATCCCACACGTCTACCCCGAACTACAAGACAAGGGCTCAATCACCACACCTCGACACTATCCGCTTTGGGCGGCACTGACTCGCCCGCACGGTTTTAGGTCGCATCACAAGGATGCATCTCGGTGGGGGAAAAAAGCTCCTCGTACTTGAGAGTTCTGGGGGAAAGTCAACCACAACTCGTCACTGCCCCACAATCGAGAGGTCTGCTCAAAGTCGACAGGGGACCCCCTGCCCAGACCCGCTGGAGGATCCCTAGAAGTCAACGGGTTCCCACTACAGGGAGACCCGGATAGTCGACGGGTGTCGCACTGCCCAATCCCGTAACAGGGTAATCCACTAGAGGGAGACCCAGCTAAAGACGGCGACGGGACCACTGCCCAGCCCAGCAGGAGGTAACCCGGCATCGGGGACCGCTGCCCAGCCCAGCTGGAGGTAAGCCCGGCATCGGGGACCACTGCCCAGCCCCGCTGGAGATAAGCCCGGCATCGGGGACCACTGCCCAGCCCCGCTGGAGGTAAACTCAGCATCGGGGACCATTGCCCAGCCCAGCTGGAGGTAAGCCCGGAACTTCTCTGGCCATCCCTGCTGGATGGTACTGCTCGGTGAACACCGTTGTACTGGCCATCCCTGCTGGATGGTAACCCACTGGCGAGCCCTGCTTGAAACAACCTCAGCCCTACTGGAAACAACCTCGGCCCTATTAGAAACAAAAACAGCCCTGCTGGAACAACCTCAGCCCTACTGGATCAACCTCAGCCCTGCTGGAACAACCTCATCCCTGTTGGAACAACCTCAGCCCTGCTGGTAACAACCTCAGCCCTACTAGAAACATCCTCCTAGGTAGATGATCGGTGCCCACGTAAAGTGTTGGTCACACCGAATCCACAACAACTACCATGGAACAAGGAGCAACGGGAGAAACTCCCTAGGCCTCACAAGGCGTTCCCGCTCCAATCCACTGAGTCACTGTCGGAGCGGACCGAGACATCTCATCCCAGAGAGTGGGAAAAACACCCACGCTGCACGGACACTCGTAGCCACAAACGGTGCCACAGACCGGTGGAAGGGAACAGTACTGAAACCCCTCACCGCTAAAGAAACAGAGGAAACAAACCATCTATGTCGGCCAACCATCGAGTAGAGGACCAGGGGAAAATCACTCAACCCTGCTGGTCAAACAAAAGAGCACCAGGCCAGGGGAAACTCTATCCTGCTGGTCAAACAAACGAGCACATATCCAGGGAAAACTCCACCCTACTGGTCAAACAAACGAGCACATAGGGACCCTCTACATCGCGAGTGGTCAAAGTACGTAAAGAAGAACACGGCACGCACATGGGTCCCACAGGATGTGTGGCCCCAAGTCAACCCCAACTGGGCGCACAAACATCCTCAAGTAAAACAACCACATATACCTCCAAGCACTCTCGTATACTCCCAGAGTAAACCTCGTTCCAGCCCAAAGGCTATCGTGCACACGGCACCCAGCGTCAACGTGAAGGCGTGACGTAATAACTCCACCTCAAAGGCCCAGACACGGCCAACCACATCTCGTGGACCAATTATATCACTCTCCCAAGAGTGCGCGATCACATGCCAAGGGTCCATACAAACAAGGTAGGGCGAACCACCACTGGAGCACCTTCCATGCTTCCACATTTAACAAGATCGCGCAAGAGGCTCCGCACAATCAAATGGATCGCACCGTTTTAATCCTCACAGGAAAACATGCGAGATCAACTACTTACTTGCCTCAAACGGATATCCGACGGAAAAGTCACCAACACCGCCTCACGCCTGAACGGCGTCCCGTGATCCCGAGCCTCGGCCCCGAAAAAAGTCGGGCGCATCGCACCATTGCAATCCCCTCGGGAAAACACCTCAAAATTACTACACACTTGAGTGCAACGGATATCCGGAGAAAAAGATGCATTCCGGCACACCGCACACGAGCGGTGTTTCGTGGGACCCGCAACCCGGTCCTAAAACTCAACGAATGGATCGCACCGTTTCGATCCTCTTGAAAAAGAACACAAGATGGACTATTCACTTGTCCAAAACGGTCGACCGGTGATAAAGATGGAAAATCACCGTCGACGCCCAAATGGTCCTCGTGGGCCCCACACCATCATGCTGAATTATAGCGGGTAGACTACGCCAACACAATGCCCTCGTAAAAACACCCAAAAATGACTGCTCACACGCCCCGAACGGGCGTCCGATGAAAAAGTTGCTAAAACGTTGCACACAGCTCGAACGGCGGGTCATGGGGCCCACCCCTCAACTTCGGCCTCAACGCCTGAAACCACCCTAGAAAGCTCCGCCTCGACGCCAGGGTTCCAACGCCGCTGACGGCACTCAAAACGGACGTCGGATGCATCCGCGCCGCTCAAAACAAGATTCCTGGAGAAAACGACATTTCACTTAAAGACACATCGCGCCTCCGAGGCCCATCATTTTGGGAATTAAAAATTCTAGAAACCATCTCAAAACGTTTCCCTCGACGAAAGGTCCACGCTACCGCTGAATGCACGCAAAACAGACGCCCGTAGCGAAAAATACGGGCATCGGAAATTCCAAAGGGGGAACCCCTTGGGCCGGACCGGCCCGGTCCGGCCGGTCTGCCCACAGCCGGCCTGCGGCCCGGCCGCGGACATATGGCCGCGGCCTTTCACCACCAACCGGTCATCATGGCCGGTCCATTTCCCCGCAGCGACCCGCGCCATGCGGGTCGCGGTCACGCCGCACGGGGCCGCGCACCTCGCGGCCCCTCCCTCTTTGCGCTACTCTGGCGCCGCCCGAGACCCCGCCTCGCCGCCGTCCGCAGCCGCCTCCGCCACGCCGCCTGAAGACCAAGCCACCACCGCGCTGCCTGAAGACTGAGCCACGGCCGCACCGCCTGAATCCCGAGCCGCCGCCACCCTGGGAAGACGCTGCACCGCCGGAACCCGTCGGAACAACCCAAAACAGGCCGAAACCAAAATTAAACCCGCAAACTTTGACGAACATCCGTGCGCAGCTCGGGACTCGGAATTGAAATCCGAAAGATGCGTCAGAAAGAGAATAAAATCCACTACATAATTATGGGATTTGTTTGAGAAACAAAAAACAAATTGATATATATACTTGAACTCAAAGGGAGGTTCGTAAATATAAAATGCAACAAAACCTCCTACCTCACTGGGCTTCGCCCGTAGCTTCGCGTCGATCTGCCGGCATCACGCACCTCACCGGAGTCACCTAACCAAAGCTGTTGGAGGAGAGGGAGGATTTCCTCCTTGCTTCTGTCCAGGTGGGGAAGAAGAAGAGGGAGGGGGTGAGTTAAGCGTTTAAATAGAAAACGCTTAACCACCCGCCCGTCGGCCCGAACCCGAACCCTCATCAGGGTCGAGGTTAAGCCTCCCCTAGGGTAAAAACCACCTACCAAGCACAACGGAGGTCTCAGAATTTTAATCCAAGACCCCGTTCAAAATTTATAAAATTTAACGTCTGAAGCCGCTAAATTACGAAAATGCCCTTGGAGCCATTTTTTACAAACGGCCCGTGCCCGCGAAACTTATACCCCTCCTAGGGTAAACGGCACACTCTGAACTCAAAGGTGCCCCTGGATTTCCAATCCAAGCCACCGTTTAAGAGATACTATCATTTCTCCATTAAACGAATAAAGTAATTTATTAATTTGTCCGTTTAACCTTCCTAAAGCGAGCGAGGGTTCCAAACAGCCCGCGCCGACAAGTTTTATGTCGTTCCTAGGCTAAACACCCCATTTCAGACCCATCAGTACACACGGATCTCTGATCCGGATCAACGTTCAGAAGTTATCCCATTTACTTGGTGTTTCCAGTGTGGACGCACTGAAAATTTAATTCGGCCACTCCGGGGCTCGGAATCACACGCCGTCTGAAGGCGCTACTCTGGAATATCATCAAGAATATTCCAATGTATTTCACAGCAAAACCGGATTCTTAAATCATTCCCTCCATCAAGCTTTTCATCCCTGAAAAGCAAAACTAGGGAGCAACACAGGGTACTAAGCCCACACTTGGCTTTCCCATACCCAGAAGAACCCACGCGTAGCTCTACGTCACTGCACACAGACCAAAGGATTGATCCGTTTACGCGAGGTCGGCCCATGCCGAGGTCGTGTACCCACTCCAGACATTGTGGGTAGGGAAAGGCGATAGGGTACCTCACCATCCCTTTGCACAGTCTCAAACGGCCCGAAGGCCCTCAGGGGTAGCTCACCTCCCCGGTCAAACCCTTACGTCGCGCGCCGCAACTGGAATCATCGCCCGCACCTGGAAGAAGGCCCGGAGATTTCCTCTTTCATAATATCCATATGGTGAAACACCCAAGGATATCTGATCACACAAGAGTTCACAGTCGATGTCTCTCAACCAAGACTCTCTTACATGCTCGGAGAGTGAAGGAGTCAACACCATCGACTAAAGAGAAAAGGTGTTATGCCTTTTACCTTACCAACACAGGGTTACACCGACGCCCGACGTCACCCTGGTAACACATCAAACAAGGAGAAGGGAGGAAAGCAGTTCACACACATAGTCTAACAATTCTACTGCAAAAAGGTAGAAGAGGTGTAGAGCGTACCTCCTATCACCTCATGGTCTGCAGGATAGTAGACATCCAAAGCTCGCGGTTGTCCGTGGTCCAAACTGTTAGCTCCCGAAGCCTATTGTGGACTGCCTAGGGGTGATGGGAAGACCTCGTAAAGCCGTCCCCCACTACCAGCTCCTATCTCTCCTCTTCTAGCACCACCTCTCTGGGCGCTACTCCGATCACGGCGCTGCCTCTGTAGTGGTGGGGCGCCTGCTGCCTTCCCGAAGCTCTCAGCAACTCGGGGCGGGCAGTCTCGTGCCAAGTGACCTCGCTCGTCACAAGAATAGCACCGACTCTCTCTGGGATGAACTGGTGCCCTTCGGCTCCACTGTGGTGTACGACCACGCCCCTGAGTTCAGTTGTCAGTAAGCCACCTGCGTCGAGGTTCTGCTTGCCGATGCCCACTAGTTGCGGCAGACGTCTTGGCTCCAACGTGCCTACTGCCAACACCAACGCTAGAACGTGACAGGAATCCCTCTGTCACCAGCACCTGCTCTAGCACCCCAACATATGTGGAAATTCCCAAGGGTACTATGACAGCACGAATCTCTCGGTGGAGACCCTACTCAAACATCCGCGCTCGGAGGTTGTCGTCATGGACCAAGCCCGGGTAAAAGCGTGTACGGTCTGCAAAACTAGCCGCATACTCGACCACCGTCATCCCTCCCTGCTGAAACTGCAGGAGCTCCTGAATCCAAACGGAGCACAAGTAGGAGGCGCAAAACTCCTCACGGAACAACAACTGAATGTCGCCCCATGAAAGCGATGACTCATCAAGAAACTGAGTCATCAGACTCCACCAATGCCAAGATGCTCCACAAAAAGGGGCAGCTGCCAAGCCACTCTCTGATCTGCCGGCGTCTGCACAAGCCTGAAAAGGGGAACCACTGCCTCGAGCCAAACCTCTGCTACCTGAGGGTCTGGCTTACTACTGAACCTCAGTGGTATCTGCCGCTGGAACTCACAGAGCGTGCTCAACCTGCGCTCAAGCCCCGTATGCTCTGCTAAAGCTGTCTGCTACTCAACAGGTGGGGGTGCTGCTACCGGACCACCCGGAGAAAGGAGCTCGCATGATGGGTCCCTGACTGTGGCCTCATAGCTCATAGGGTCATCGTCACGAACCAAAGCTGGTATCCTAGCTGGCTGTCATCGCGGAGCCATCCTGAAAATTATCAAGGAGTGCCGCGGTCAGATGAACATATATTTATATACCAATAGCAACGATGGGGAGCTGACTCAAGAAGGACAGTCAAAGACTCAATCCTATGTGATGCACAAACCAATTCTCCCTGTAACAAGTGTCTCGGCATACTGAGTCGACATGCGGGTTATCAAGGTCCTGGTGAATGGATACGTTGGCCGCCTCACCATCACTGGACTCCCTGGCCTGAGAGCAGCTCTCGAGACACGTTAACACTATTTCCCTATATCCCAACCAATTCCTCTTTTAGGGACATCCGAACATCGTCCTAAAGAACGACCCACCTTTGATACCACTTTGTCACGACCCGACCCCACCTGGGATTGAGCCGCAACTACCCCAAGCCCGCCTCCATAGGCCAGGGGCAGGCGACTAGCGCCGAAGGCATGAAAACATGAGAAGGCCTTTTCCTAAGTACCTGTACACACACACGCAGAAAACATAACGCAGAAGTGCAGAGTAAAATAAAAGACAAGTAAAGAAAAAGGGAAACTATTATATATAAACCACAATGTGCATCAACCTTTACAAGTACAAAGAAAGTGCTGAAAGTAACTGAAAAAGAAAAGGGGAAAACCGGCGCCCAACCAGAAAATTGCCACAACCCAGCAACAGGTAAAAAAACAAACAGCTGGAACGGTTTCCCACATGGAACCAAACTACGACCACCACATGCGGTCCAATCTCCTGAACTCCTATGCTCCACTGAAGTCACGACCAGCCTGTCCGTCGTCTGCAAGGGCACACCAAGAGTGGGAAAAGCCCAAGCAGGGGTGAGTATAAAAATACTCAGTAGGGTAACCCGAAGGCTCGAGGGAGAAACAAAAAGAGGTACTGAAGGGTGAGCAGTAGAGAGAATAAGAAAAGTAGAGGAGTACAACTGAAAGCGTAGTAAGGAGTACAGTAAATAGTCTAGCTCAACCCAACAAGAGGAAAGAAGGTAGACTCATCCAAACACAAGGAGATGGAAATGGTGAGAAGATGAACTTCCCGTTGAGTCTTTTCTACCTATAGTAGGAGAGTAGACTCATCCAACCATGAGAAGCTAGACATGGAAAGCACGTGGCATACCCCGCGCGTCATTGCCTCTCCTGGAAGGAGAGTAACCAAACCCAAGAAGTGGGTTCCAGAAACAAGGTATATATATATCTTTATGCTCAGAAAGAAGCCCGAAAAACGTCATAAGGGGATATCCGTCCCGTAGCTCAGCCCAAGAAAAGAGTGAGTCGCAAATAGTCTTAGAAGTTACACCATCGATGCCCAGCATCCCACATGTCTGCCCCGAACTAGACGCCAAGGGCTCAATCACCACACCACGACACTATTCACTTTGGGCGACACTGACTCGCCTGCACGGTTTTAGGTCACGTCACAAGGACGTGTCTCGGTGGGGGAAACACGATCCACATACTTGAGAGTTCTGGGGGAACGTCAACCACAACTCGTCACTGCCCCCCAGTCGAGAGGTCTGCTAAAAGTCGACAGGCGACCCCCTGCCCAGCCCTGCTGGAGGATCCCTGGAAGTCAACGGGTTCCCACTACAGGGAGACCCGGAAAGTCGACAGGTGCCGCAATGCCTAGTCCTGTAAAAGGGTAATCCACTAGAGGGAGACCCGGATAAAGTCGGCAATGGGACCACTGCCCAGCCCAGCTGGAGGTAGCCCGGCATCGGGGACCACTGCCCAGCCCAGCTGGAGGTAAGCCCGGCATCGGGGACCACTTCCCAGCCCAGCTGGAGGTAAGCCCGGCATCGGGGACCACTGCCCCGCCCCGCTGGAGGTAAGCCCGACATCGGGAACCACTGCCCAGCCCAGCTGGTGGTAAGCCCGAATCTATTCTGGCCATCCCTGCTGGATGGTACTGCTCGGTAAACATCGTTGTACTGGCCATCCCTGCTGGATGGTAACACACTAACGAACACTACTCGAAACAACCTCAGCCATGCTAGAAACAACCTCAGCCCTGCTGGAAACAACCACAGCCCTGCTGAAACAACCTCAGACCTGCTGGAACAACCTCAGCCCTGCTGAAACAACCTCAGCCCTGCTGGAACAACCTCAGCCCTGCTGGAACAACCTCAGCCCTGCTGGAACAACCTCAGCCCTACTGGTAACAACCTCAGCCATGCTGGAAACAACCTCCTGGGTAGAGGATCAGTGCCCGCGTAAAGTGTTGTTCACACCGAATCCACATGAACTACCAGGGAACACGGAGCAACGAGAGAAACTACCCAGGCCTCACAAGGCGATCCCGGTCCAATCCGCTGATTCACTGTCTGAGCGGACCGAGACATCTCATCCCAGAGAGTGGGGAAAACACCCACGCTGCACGGACACCCATAGCCGCAAATGGTGCCACAGACCGGTGAAAGGGCACAGTACTGAAACCCCTCACCGCTGAAGAAACAGAGGAAACAAACCATCTCTGTCGGCCAACCATCGAGAAGAGGACCAGGGGAAAATCACTCAACCCTGCTGGTCAAAGAAAAGTGTACCAGGCCAGGGGAAACTCCACCCTGTTGGTCAAACAAACGAGCACAGAGCCAGGGAAAACTCCACCCTATTGGTCAAAAAAACGAGCACAGAGGGACCCTCTACGTCGCGAGTGATCAAAGTACGTAAAGAAGAACACGTCACGCACATGGGGCCCACACGACGTGTGTCCCCAATTCAACCCCAACTGATCGCACAAACATCCTCAGGTAAAACAACCACATGTACCTCCAAGCACTCCCGTATACTCCTAGAGTATACCTCGTTCCAGCCCAAAGACTATCGTGCACATGACACCCAGCGTCAACGCGAAGGTATGACGTAACAACTCCACCTCAAAGGCCCAGGCACGGCCAACCACATCTCATGGGCCAATTATTTCACTCTCCCAAGAGTGCGTGATCACATGCCAAGGGTCCACTACAAACAAGGTAGGGAGAACCACCATTGGGGCACCTTCCATGCTTCCACATTTAACAAGATCGCGCAAGAGGCTCCGCACAACCAAACGGATCACACCGTTGTAATCCTCTCGGAAAAACATGCGAGATCGACTACTTACTCGCCTCAAATGGATATCCGATGGAATAGTCACCAACAATGCCTCACGCCAGAACGATGTCCCGTGATCCCGAGCCTCGGCCTCGAAAACAGTCGGGCGCATCACACCATTGCGATCCCCTCGGGAAAAAACGTCAAAAGCACTACTCACTTGAGTGCAATGGATATCCGAAGAAAAAGATGCATTCCGGCGCACCGCATACGAGCGGTGCTTTGTGGGACCGGAAACCCGGTCCCGAAACTCAATGAACGGATCGCACCGTTGCGATCCTCTCGAAAAAGCACACAAGATGGACTATTCACTTGTCCAAAATGGTCGACCGGTGATAAAGATGGAAAATCACCGTCGACGCCCAAACGACCCTCGTGGGCCCGCACCATCGTGCAGAATTACAGCGAGCAGACTACGCCAACTCAATGCCCTCGTAAAAACTCCAGAAAATGACTGCTCGCACGCCCCGAACGAACATCCGATAAAAAAGTTGTTAAAACGTTGCACATAGCTCGAACAGCGGGTCGTGGGGCCCGCAACTCAACTTCGGCCTCAACTCCTGAAACCACCCTGGAAATCTCCACCTCGATGCCAGGGTTCCAACGCCACTGACGGCACTCAAAACAGACGTCGTATGCCTCCGCGCCGCTCAAAACAAGATTCCCGGAGAAAATGACATTTCACGTAAAGACGCGTCGCACCTCTGAGGCCCATCGTTTTAGGAATTAAAAATTTCTGAAACCATATCAAAACGTTCCCCTCGAAGAAAGGTCCGCGCTGCCGCTGACGGCACGCAAAACAGACGCCCTTAGCAAAAACTATGTGTGTCGGAAATTCCAAAGTGGGAAACCCCTTGGTCCGGACCGGCCCGGTCCGGCCGGTCTGCCCACAGCCCGCCCGCGGCCCGACCGTGGGTTTGGTTTGGTCCCCCGCGGCCAGCTGGCCACGTCCTGTCACCAACGACTAGCCATCATGGCCGATCCCTTTCCCTGCAGCGACCCGTGACATGCGGATCGCGGTCACGCCGCACGGGGCCGCCCGCCTCGCGGCCCCTCCCTCTTCGCGCTACGCCGGCGTTGCCCGAGACCCCGCCTCGCCGCCGTCCGCAGCCGCCTCCGCCGCGCCGCCTGAAGACTGAGCCACCGCCGCGCCACCTGAAGACCGAGCCACAGTCGCACCGCCTGAAGCCCAAGCCGCCGCCACCCTGGGAAGACGCCGCACCGCCGGAACCCGCCGGAACAACCCAAAACCTGCCGGAAACCAAAATTAAACCCGCAAACTTTGACGAACATCTGTGAGCAGCTCGGGACTTGGAATTGAAATCCGAAAGATGCGTCGGAAAGAGAATAAAATCCACTACAAGATTATGTAATTTTTTCTAGGAAAAAACAACAAATTTATACATATACTCGCACTCAAAGGGAGGTTCGTAAATAAAAAACGCAACAAAACCTCCTACCTCGCTGGGCTTCGCCCGGAGCTTCGCGTCGATCCGACGGCATCACCGCACCTCTCCGGAGTCGCCTCGCCGGAGCTGGTGGAGGAGATGGAGGAGTTCCTCCTTGCTGCTATCCAGGTGGGGAAGAAGAAGAGGTAGGGGTGAGTTAAGCATTTAAATAGAAAACGCTTAACCTCCCGCCCGTCGGCCCGAACCCGAACCCTCATCAAGGTCGAGGTTAAGCCTCCCTTAGGGTAAACAACACCTCACGAGCACAACAGAGGTCTCAGAATTTTAATCCAAAACCCGGTCCAAAATTAATAAAATTTAACGTCCGAAGCCGCTAAATTACGAAAACACCCCTGCAACCATTTTTCACAAACGGCCCGCGCCCGTGAAACGTATACCCCTCCTAGGGTAAACGGCACGCTCCGAACTCAATGGTGCCCTCAGTTTTCCAATCCGAGCCACCATTTATGAGATACTAGCATTTCTCCGTTAAACAAATAAATAAATTTATTAATTTATCCGTTTATCCTTCCGAAAGCGAGCGAGGGGTCCAAACATCCCGCGCCGACAAGTTTTATGTATTTTCTAGGGTAAAAACCCCATTACGGACCCATCCGTACACTCAGATCTCCGATCTGGATCACCATTTAGTAGTTATCCCATTTATTTGGTGTTTCCAGTGTGAACACACTGAAAATTTAATTCGGCCACTCCGGGGCTCGGAATCACACACCGTCTGAAGGCGCTGCTCTAGAATATCATCAAGAATATTTCAAAGTCTTTCACAGCAAAAAACGGGTTCTAACATCATTCCCTCCTTCAATATTTTCATCCTCGAAAAGAAAAAATAGGGAGAAACACAGGGTACTAAGCCCACACCTGGCTTTCCCATACCCAGAAGAACCCACACACAACTCTGTGTCACCGCACACAGACCAAAGGATTGATCCGTTTACGCGAGGTCGGCCCATGCCGAGGTCGTGCACCCACAACAGACTTTGGGGTTAGGGAAATCCGATAGGGTACCTCGCCATACCTTTGCACGGTCTCAAACGGCCCGAAGGCCCTCACAGGTAGCTCACCACCTCGGTCAAACCCATACGTCGCACACCGCAACTGGAATCATCGCCCGCACCTGGGAAAAGGCGTAGTGATTCCCTCCTTCAGAATACCCATATGGTGAAACACCCAAGAATATCTAATCAGACATGATTTCACAGTAGATGTCTCGCAACCAAGACTCTCTTACACGCTCGGAGAGCGAAGGATTCAACACCATAGACTAAAGAGAAAAGGTGCTACGCCTTTTACCTTACCAACACAGGGTTACACCGACGCCCTACGTCACCCTGGTAACACATCAAACAAGGAGCAGGGAGGAAAGCAGTTCACACACAAAGTCTAACAATTCTACTGCAAAAAGGTATAAGAGCTATAGAACATACCTCCTATCACCTCATGCTCTGCAGGATAGTAGACATCCAAAGCTCGCGGTTTTCCGTGGTCCCAACTGTCAGCTCCCGGAGCCTGACGTGGACCGCCTAGTGGTGATGGGAAGACCTCGTAAAGTCATCCCCCACTACCAGGTCCTCCTGCTCCTCTGCTAGCAGCACCTCTCTGGGCGCTACTCCGATCACGGCGCTACCTCTGCCGTGGTGGGGCGCCTGCTGCCTGCCCAAAGCTCTCAACAACTCGGGTCGGGCAGTCTCGTGCCAAGTGACCTCGCCCGTCACAAGCATAGCACCGACTCTCTCTGGGCTACACTGGTTCCCTCCGGTGCCACTGTGGTGTACGAACACGCCCCTGAGTCCGGTTGTCATTAAGCCACCTTTGTCGAGGTTCGGCTTGCCGACGCCCACTAGCTGCGGTAGACGTCTCAGCTCCAACGTCTCTACTGCCACCACCAATGCTAGAATGTGACAAGAAGCCCTCTGTCACCAATGCCTGCTCTAGCACCCCGGCATATGTGGAAATTCCCAAGGGTACTATGACAGCACGAATCTCTCAGCGGAGACCCTGCTCAAACTTCCGCGCTTGGAGGTTGTCGTCATTGACCAAGCCCGGGTAAAAGCGTGCACGGTCTGCAATACTAGCCGCGTACTCGGCCACCATCATCCCTACCTGCTGAAACTGCAGGAGCTACTGAATCTGATTGGAGCGCAAGTATGAGGGGCAAAACTCCTCACGGAACAACAACTGAAAGTCGCCCCACGAAAACGACGACTCGTCAAGAAACCGAGTCATCAGACTCCACCAACGCCAAGCTGCTCGACAAAAAGGGGTGGCTGCCAAGCCACTCTCTGATCTGCCGGCATCTGCACAAGCCTGAAAAGGTGAACAACTTCCTCGAGCCAAACCTCTGCTGCCTGAGGGTCTGGCTCACCACTGAACCTCAGCGGTCTCTGCCACTAGAACTCACAGAGTGCACTCAACCTACGCTCAAGCCCCGTCTGCTCGGCTAAAGCTGTCTGCTGCTCAACAGGTTGTGGTGCTGCTACCGGCCCACCCGGAGAAAGGGGCTCGCATAATGGGTCCTAGACTGTGGCCTCGTCGCTCACAGGGTCGTCGTCAGGAACCAAAGCTGGTATCCTGGCCGGCTGTCCTCGCGGAGACATCCTGAAAATTATCAAGGAGTGTCGCGGTCAGATGAGAATATATGTATATACCAATAGCAACGATGGGGAGCTGACTCAAGAAGGACAGTCAAAGACTCAATCCTATGTGATGCACAAACCAATTTTCCCTGCAACATGTGTCTCCGCATACCGATTCGAAAAGCGGGTTATCAAGGTCCTGGTGAATGGATACGTCGGCTGCCGCACCATCATTGGACTCCCTGGCCTGAGAGCCTTTCTCGAGACACGTTAACACTGTTGTCCTAAATCCCAACCAATTACTCTTTTAGGGACATCCGAACAGCATCCCAAAAAACGAACCACCTTTGATACCCCTTTTTCATGACCCGACCCTACCCGGGCTCGAGCCGTAACTATCCCAAGCCCGCCACCATAGGCCAGGGGCTGGCGACTAGCACCAAAGGCACAACAACTCGGGGAGGCCTTTGCCTAGGTACCTGTACACACACACACACACCAAAATCAATGCAGAAGTGCAGAGTAAAAGAAAAGACATGTAAAGAAAAAGGGAAACTGTTATATATAAACCACAAAGTGCATCAAACTCTACAAGTACAAAGCAAGTGCTGAAAGTAACTGAGAAAGAAAAGGGGAAAACACGCGCCCAACCAGAAAAGTGCCACAACCCAGTAACAGGTAAACAAAACAAACATCTGGAAGGGTTCCCCACCTGGAACCCGACTACGACCACTGCACGCGGTCCAATCTCCCGAACTCCTATGCTCCACTGAAGTCACGACCAGCCTGTCCATCGTCTGCAAGGGCACACTAAGTGCGGGAAAATCCCAAGCATGGGTGAGTATAAAAATACTTAGTAGGGTACCCCGAAGGCTCGAGGGAGAAAAAAAGAGGTACAAAAGGGTGAGCAGTAGAGAGAACATGAAAATTAGAGGAGTACAACTGAAAGTGTAGTAAAGAGTACATTAAAGAGTCCAGCTCAACCCAATAAGAGGAAAGAAGGTAGACTCGTCCAAACACAAGGATCTAGAAACGGTGATAAGATGAACTTCCCTTCAAGTCTTTGCTACCTATAGTAGGAGAGTAGACTCATCCAACCATGAGAAGCTAGACACGGAAAGCACATGGCATACCCCGCGCATCTTCGCCTCTCCTGGAAGGAGAGTAACCAAACCCAAGAAGTGGGTACCGGAAACAAGGTATATACATATCTTTATGCTCAGCAAGAAGCCCTAACAACGTCACAAGGGGATCTCCGTCCCGTAGCTCAGCCCAAGAAAAGAGTGAGTCGCCAATAGTCCCAGTAGTAACACCATCGATGCCCAGCATCCCACACGTCTTCCCTGAACTATAATCCAAGGGCTCAATCACCACACCTCGACACTATCCACTTTGGGTGGCACTGAATCGCCCGCACGGTTTAAGTTCTCATTATAAGGACGCGTCTCGGTGGGGGAAAAAGCTCATCGTACTTGAGAGTTCTGGGGGAACGTCAACCAAAACTCATCACTGCCCCACAGTCGAGAGGTCTTCTCAAAGTCGACAGGCGCCCCCCTGCCCAGCCCCGCTAGAGGATCCCTGGAGTCAACGGGTTCCCACTACTGGGAGACCCCGAAAGTCAATGGGTGCTGCACTGCCCAGTCCCGTAACAGGGTAATCCACTGGAGGGAGACCCGGCTAATGTCGGCGATGGAACCATTGCCTAGCCCAGCTAGAGGTAACCCGGCATCGAGGACCACTGCCCAGCCCAGATGGAGGTAAGCCCGACATCAGGGACCACTGCCCATCCCAGCTGGAGGTAAGCCCTGCATCAGGGACCACTGGGCAGCCCCGCTAGAGGTAAGCCCCGCATCGGGGACCACTGCCCCGCCCAGCTAGAGGTAAGCCCGAAACTGCTTTGTCCATCCATGTTGGATGGTACTGCTCGGTGAACACTGTTGTACTGGCCATCCCTACTGGATGGCAACCCACTAGAGAGCCCTGCTCGAAACTACCTCAGCCCTACTGGAAACAACCTCAGCCCTGCTGGAAACAACCACAGCCCAGCTGGAACAACCTCAGCCCTGCTGGAACAACCTCAGCCTTGCTGGAACAACCTCAGCCCTGCTGGAACAACATCGGATCTTCTGGTAACAACCTCAGCCCCGCTGGAAACAACCTCCTAGGTAGAGGATTGGTGCCCGTGTAAAGTGTTGGTCACACCGAATCCACAAGAACTACCAGGGAACACGGAGTAATGGGAGAAACTCCCTGGGACCCACAAGGCGATCCTGCTCCAATCCGTTGAGTCACTGTCGGAGTGGACCGAGACATCTCATCCCAGAGAGCAGGGAAAACACCCACGCTGCACGGACACCCGTAGCCACAAACGGTGCCACAGACCGGTGAAAGGGCACAGTACTGAAACCCCTCACCACTGAAGAAACAGAGGAAACAAACCATCTCTGTCGGCCAACCATCGAAAATAGGACCAGGGGAAAACCACTCAACCCTGCTGGTCAAACAAAAGAGAACCAGGCCAGGGGAAACTCCACCCTGCTGGTCAAACAAACGAGCACAGAGCCGGGGGAAAACTCCACCCTGCTGGTCAAACAAACGAGCACAGAGGGACCCTCTACGTCACGAGTTGTCAAAGTATGTAAAGCAGAACACAGCACGCACATGGGGCCCACACGACGTGTGTCCCCAAGTCAACCCCAAATGAGTGCACAAACATCCTCAGGTACAACAACCACATGTACCTCCAAGAGCTCATGTATGCTCCCAGAGTATACCTTGTTCCAGCACAAAGGCTATCGTGCACACGACACCCAGCGTCAACACGAAGGCGTGACATAACAACCCCACCTCAAAGGCCCAAGCACGACCAACCACATCTCATGGACCAATTATATCACTCTCCCAAGAGTGCGCGATCACACCCCAAGGGTCCGGTACAAACAAGGTAGGGTGCACCACCACTGAACCACCTTCCAGGCTTCCACATTTAACAAGATCGTGCAAGAGGCTCCGCACAACCAAACGGATCGCACCGTTGTAATCCTCGTGAAAAAAAAAACACGAGATCGACTACTTACTCGCCTCAAACGGATATCCGACGGAAAATTCACCAATACAGCCTCATGCCTGAACGACGTCACGTGATCCCAAGCCTCGGCCCCGAAAACAGTCGGGTGCATCGCACCATTGCGATCCCCTCGGGAAAACACGTCAAAAGCACTACTCACTTGAGTGCAACGGATATCCAGAGAAAAAGATGCATTCCGGCGCACCGCACATGAGCGGTGCTTCGTGGGACCCACAAACCGGTCCTGAAACTCAATGAACGGATTGCACCGTTGTGATCCTCTCGAAAAATCACACAAGATGGACTATTAACTTGTCCAAAACGGTCGACCGGTGATAATGATGGAAAATCGCCGTCGACACCCAAACGGCCCTCATGGACCCCGCACCATCGTGCAGAATTACAGCGGGCAGACTGCACCAACACAATGCCCTCGTAAAAACACCCAAAAACGACTGCTCGCACACCCCGAACGGACGTCCGATGAAGATGTTGCTAAAATGTTACACACAGCTCGAATGGCGGGTCGTGGGGCCCACACCTCAACTTTGGCCTCAACGCCTAAATCCACGCTAGAAATCTCCACCTTGATGCCAGGGTTCCAACACCACTGACGGCACTCAAAACGGATGTCGGATGCGTCCGCGCCGCTCAAAACAAGATTCCCGGAGAAAACGACATTTCACTTAAAGATGCGTCGTGCCTCCGAGGCCCATCGTTTCCGGAATTAAAAATTCCCAAACCATCTCAAAGCGTTCCCCTTGACGCAAGGTCCGCGCTGCCACTGACGACACAAAAAATATACGCCCGTAGAGAAAACTACGGGCGTCCGAAATTCCAAAGGGGGAAACCCCCTTGGGCCGGACCGGCCCACGGCCCGGCCACGGGTCTGGTTCGGTCCACCGCGGCCAGCTGACCGCGGCCTGTCACCACCGAATGACCATCACGGCCGGTCCCTTTCCCTGCAGCGACCCGCGACATGCGGGTCGCGGTCGCGCCGCACCGGGCTGCGCGCCTTGCGGCCCCTCCCTCTTCGCGCTCCGCCGGCGCCGCCCGAGACCCCGCCTCGCCGCCGTCCGCAGCCGCCTCCGCCGTGCCGCCTGAAGACCGAGCCACCGCCGTGCTGCTTGAAGACCGAGCCACGGCCACACCACCTGAAGCCCGAGCCGCCGCCGCCCTGGGAAGACGTCGCACTGCCGGAACCCTCCGGAACAACCCAAAATCGGACGGAAACCAAAATTAAACCCGTAAACTTTGACGAACATCCGTGAGCGGTCGGAACTCAGAATTGAAATCTGAAAGATGTGTCAGAAAGAGCATAAAATCCAATACAAGATTATGGGATTTTTTCGATGAGAAAAAAAGAAATTGATTCATATACTCGAACTCAAAGGGAGGTTCGTAAATAAAAAACGCAACAAAATCTCCTACCTCGCTGGGCTTCACCCGGAGCTTCGCGTCGATCCGCCAGAATCACCACACCTCGTCGGAGTCGCCTCGCTGGATCTGGAGGAGGAGATGGAGGATTTCCTCCTTGCTGCTGTCCAGGTGGGGAAGAAGAAGTGGGAGGGGGTGAGTTAAGCGTTTAAATAGAAAACGCTTAACCACCCGCCCGTCGGCACGAACCCGAACCCTCAGCAAGGTCGAGGTTAAGCCTCCCCTAGGGTAAACACCACCTCTAGAGCACAACAGTGGTCTTAGAATTTTAATCTGAGACCCCGTTCAAAAGTTATAAAATTTAACGTCCGAAGCCGCTAAATTATGAAAACGCCCCTGGAGCCATTTTCACAAACGGCCCGCGCCCGCGAAACTTATACCCCTCCTAGGGTCAACGGCACCCTCCGAACTGAACGGTGCCCTCAGTTTTCCAATCCGACCCACCGTTTAAGAGATACTAGCGTTTCTCCATTAAATGAATAAATTAATTTATTAATTTATCCGTTTAACCTTCCGAAAGCGAGCGAGGGGTCCAAACATCCCGCGCCGACATGTTTTATGTCATTCCTAGGGTAAAAACCCCATTCCAGACCCATACGTACACTCGGATCTCCGATCCAGATCACCGTTCAAGAGTTATCTCATTTATTTGGTGTTTCCAGTGTGAACGCACTGAAAATTTAATTCCGGCCACTTCGGGGCTCGGAATCACACGCCGTCTGAAGGCGCTGCTCTGGAATATCATCAAGAATATTCCAAAGTCTTTGACATAAAAAACCAGGTTCTTAGAAATTACTCATTGTCTTGGTCTTGTTATTAGTTTCATCGTTCCACTTGTCCACCTATGTATAACCCGGGTGGGAATCATTATGTTTTCATCTTGAAGCACCTCCATAGGCCTAAGGATACCCCATTAATTACATATATTTATGACTAACATGCATTTGAGGGGAACCAAAAGATTGGTTAAGGGTAATTACAAAAATACCCCTGGACATTTAGGTCCTATTAATAATGTAGGGAGGGATGACTTGATGGCCATGAAAATTATTTTAATAATACAAAATTGGAAACCCATGTAATAAATTTAATTATATAAACCCAAAATGTACATTGGTCTTTCTGTAGCTCATGAATGGTCACACATACGCACTGAATACAAAAAAGTATATCTAGTTAACATTTGTTTCTATTTTTTTTTCATTATTAAGATAAATGAAATTTCATTAACTAATTAATTAATTAATTCAATTTTTTCTTAATAACCATCAAGATTCACTTGGAGATATCCATAATTAATTTAATTCATGGAATATAAATTTCAAAACCAATAATAAAATATTATCATAAAAATTTTATTTTACATTTATTAATTCATTAAAAAAATTGTTTAATTGATAAACACACAATGTAGGAAAATTAATAAATAAGATTTTTATGCTGGGATTTTAAATTTTAATTTAATTTAATTCTGTCATTTATTGGGAGACTCCACAACATGTACTTATGAGCTACAAGATTTTCACCTTGATTATCATGTACACTGTATACAAGTATGGGGCTTAAGTGTGTACCTTAGAAGGAATACATCACGTGTACAATCTAGTTACATACCATGTATCACTCTTCGCATGTGACTTCTTGACAAGTAGTAAGAATTGATATGTTATTCAAATGTTGAATCACATGATGTGTATTCTAGCTATACAATGTGTATTTATCTTACTGTGTGTCTTCTTGAAACATTGAGTAGCTTGGTGTGTATTTCATATGTGGGAAATAATAAAACACATGGTGTGTACAATCAAGATACACACCATGTACGACATTATTGCTCTATGTTGTCAGTATCACATGGGTTTTTACATGTTTATGACCACACAGGATGTGTGAATTTCACCACAAAACTATGTAGATTACTTTATGTGTATACCCACTTCATACTGTGTGATTTGATAAGACATCTACAAGGTTTTATCAGTCTGAACAAGGTGTAAAAAAGTGCACTATGTATAATTATTATTTGAAATTTTGTTTATTACCCAACACATCTTGATAATGTGAACCTATGTGGAAGATATGTTCTGTAGCTATATTCCCTGTAAACCAATCATACTGAAAAAAACCATGGCAGATTCCAATGGAATCATTGTTATTTTTTAATATTTTTTTTGACCATTAAGAAAATTAAATCATGAATGATGAGAATTAAAAGGTCAATAAAATGTTAATTAAAATCATATTAATGAAACAATAATATATAAATGAAATATGTATCATATAATGAATATAATGATCAAAATTTAAATAAATAATTATAAATTTCAAATGTGACCAATAAAAAACAACATGTAGATTCTCGGTGAGGCCTAAGTTCCATTGGTGGGTGTGATATTAAAATTTATCTTAATTTAGTGTTTTCTAAACCCCTTATAAAGGATCATTTATGTTAAATTTATTATTAATTTAATTTGATTAGAAAAAATGATTACCTCATCTTAAGATCATTTCATTGAGGTCGTTTTTGACCTTATTAAAACCCATTTAGATCAATGTTAGCCGATCAGCAATGCAAGGTGGGAAGCTAAGGAGATCAATGATTCAAGATGCTGGGGAGGGGAAGTTCTAGTGGGTTGGGCCGATGGGTCATGTAATGGGCATGGTATGCCTCTGGGCCTTCAGGTCATGTATTGCGGGTCATGTCAGGCCGTGTGCCTTGGGCCTACGGGTCATGTACGTGTTCCTCTTCAACCCTTAAAATGGGGATTATCTATAATAAAATCAAAAGAAGGCCTTCGGGCCATTTAGGCTAAATCTCTCTTGAGTTGATCCATATATGATCCCCAAATCTCTGATTAACCCCAATGGATTTTTTGAGTATAGTATATCCCTTCAATTTTCTTGTGTTGTTTGTCTTGGTTTCTGCATTGTAACACCCCAAGCTTCCATGGTATGATTCTCTTTGAATAATACAGTAGCGTGTGTTATATGCAACTTCGAGTTCTAACACACACCACAACCAATCAAACTAGCCATTATGAATAGTAATGACCGCTCTTTTAAATTTTATTCATTTTATCTTTCAAAATTTACTTCATTTTTGGATTCGGAATATCGAAATTATCTTAGGGTGAATTTTTGGTACATTTCTGATAACTTTCATATTTTGATGAATTGTCAAAATTACTAAATTTTAATTAAAAACAATTTTTTTAATAGAAATAATTAATAGTGATAAATTATGAATTTGAGTGGTTTTAAAGTATATTTATAATATATTTATACCATTTCATACAATGTTTTTCATTGGACATAATTTCACATTTAAACCAGACATAATTTTTTTTCAATCTTTTGATAGTTATTATTTCTTAAAAACACGCTTTTTTGTTTTGACAGCGGGAATTAATTTTAAATTCATTTCTGCCACTTCTGTGTTTCGAATTTGGAAAAATGGATTCCATATTTGGAATCAGGATGTTTAAATTTTGAAAATAGGTAACTCTTATTTCTAGACATTTTGAATAATTACTTTGGTAAATATTTTATTTACCATGGTTAAAGGGTAAATCCGGTAAATAAGTGTAAAAAATAATATTATAATAATATTAATTTACCCTAAAATGTGTCCTAACCCTATTGGTTGAAACATGTCCGACTATGGGCATCTTTGGGTCGATTTCGGGACCCCATGGAGCCACTTTTAGGTGATAAGAACACTATATAATAATTAAGTTAAAGTAAATACAAAAACGACATAAGCATATATCTTTTAGAAAAACAATTTTTACATAAGGTTATATATGTTATATTTTCGACTATAAATAAAAATTATAAATATAAAACGATTTCCTACATAATTATATTTTATTTATAATTTTTAGTCACTGAATAATTAAATTTATTTATGACACAATAATGATGCAGTATTTTCTTTATAAATGAACGAATCAAATAATTGGTATTATAAATGTTAAAATAAATATAATATGAATGTTTTCATGAAATAAATGAATTTATTTATTAATATTGCTTTTTATAATTTCTTAAATTAATTTGGTTCTAATTAATAAAGTTGTTAAGACTTTAACAAAAATCAATTATTTAATATTATCAAAATTGACATAAATGAGTTTTTAAAACAAATATTATATTATTAATTGATATTATATTCCTAAAAATCTAAAGTTAGGAAAAAGGACTTATGTCATGATATTTGTATCATTAATGAACCACTTGGGGGTCTCTTGGATGTATATAGTAACTTTATTATCTATATAATATATAAATACAAAGTGACATGATAAATGTCAAACTAATTAACTAAGAGTTAAAACTAAACGATAAGGTTAATATAGTGACCCAAACCTGTCTAAAATCTATTAGTTGAAAGGATTTCGACATATATCCACCTTAACCTTTAAATAATCCACTTTGGAGCCATTATAAACTGAATATTAATTTATTAAAAAATAATATTTCTATCTGTTCCTAAGGTGCCCCTCACCCCACTTCTAAAAGGGAACTCCCCCTTCTATCAAATTCATACCGTCAAAACCTTTTGGTTTCAAAAAACCTGACAAAATATTCTCTCAACTTCCCTAAATTCGACCTAGATGCCTTAGTTTGACAGAAATCAATCCTAAGGAGCCCTTTTGATCAAATCAAAATGAAGAACCCGAAGAGGAGGTAATGTTTTCACCACCCTCTTTCAAGTTCATTTCTTCTTAAACATATTCTTTCTTTGTTATTTACATTCTAAAATAATAACTCCACTATCTTCTATATACATTGATGTTATTATAAATATGCTACAACCATATTAAATATTCTATCCATCCTTTGAATTACATGTCATCATACGTGTGTACGTACGACTTACTGTCTCCACGTCGTGGTGTAATTGTTATTCAAAACATTAGTATTCAGATGGGTATGATAATGATGTATAATTGATGTAAATAATAAATATAACATGATAATGATTATGTATATATGATATAACATCCAATTATATAATATTTTAATGTCAAAAGAATGATATTGTCGCTCGTGCGTACGTACGGAATACCGTCTCCACGAACACGATGAGATTCATTCTTCATCGTATCCATTCAAGACTAATTCTCATTTCATGATTAAAAGTAATGTTTAAGGACTTGATATGATTCTTGATAGGAATATGATACAACCTATCCATAACAAACACGACTTATGTAACAAAAGATATAAAAGAAAATGAGTAAGTTAACAACCGAAACGACGATATTACTAAGATATTATTAACAAAGAAATGTTAAAAGATCATATATGATATCATATTAATGAATATGATTCTTGTATAATTTAATAACAATTATTTCACCATTATATAGGTGGTTAACCTACCCTCAACCAAGGAAAATTACAAGTTAAGTGTTTATTTCACAATCTCTTCGTTATCCGAGGTTGTTTATACGTTATTATGTTCTATGACCTCTTTATCATCCACATCCATGTTTCTTAAAAATGTGTTTTGAAATCATTATTACTATTTTATAGAATATGGTTTAAATTAATTTATACCCTATTTTTACTTTTTATAAGAATATTATAAAGGAATCTTTCTGTCTTTTTCCAAACAATGTCCTTTTTAACCTTTTCGACAGAATTAAGGTAAGAATGTCTCTTTTTAACTTATACGGAGGGTGAGGCTATTTTCAACCATTATAAAATATTAGAAGATTCCCTTAAAAGATAATAAGGATATTTTAAAATTAAATTTTTTATTTTATAATTATGTGACATTTAAATGATTTCAAAAAAAGAGATATTTATCTCAAATAGTTTTGATTTCATCTATGTCAATATCCTTTGATGGATTTTAAGTTTATTTGAAGTTGATTTATTATGATACAAAACATCCATATTGTACTAAAGGCATTGTGATATGTTTGAATGTGGATGTGTTATTTTTATACCATTCATGGTTTAGGGAGAAAGTATTGACATTTCGTATGCTAGTTTTAATACGAATGTTTATGTTATGTTTAAACCTATTCATATGAGGAATGTATTGGACTTAGTAAGTGACGAGTGGAGCCCGCTATAACTCTTCGATGCATCAGTAGGTCTCATAAGACAAACTAGTGACTTGGCACAAGGCCTTGAAAAAATATTATTTGTATTCTTGGCTCAAGGCCTTGAATATGTTGTTATGATAGTTTGACTTATGCATTCCATCACTACAAAAGTCATTATTGATATTGCATGTGATTATTTGACTAGTAGAATATCCATGTTAATTAGTAAATGGAATTATTTCATTTTATTTCTACCATATTATTCTGAAGTTCAAGTTTAAAAGGATTTTATTTTAGTTATACATTGCCTTAAATGTTTATGCTTATTTATGAAAGTTTCCGCTATATTGTTATCCTTAATGGGAATTTGAGCTCACCCCTTTCTATGTTTTATTTTTCCCAGGATGTGAAGAAGTATTTTATGAATGACGTGTAGGGAATGTATGAGGGGATATGAAGACAAGATGTGTTGTAGTTTTTTTTTTCACATTATGACGTAATGTAAGACTTATGAATACATGTAGTGTTTCCAAGGCTATGAAACTAATCGGTCTTTCAAGACTTGTTATTTTGTGATCATGCCAATGTTATTTAATAATGCACTGACTCTGGGTAACTATGGTTGGGGTGTTATAGTTGGTATTAGAAGAAGTTTAGTACAACCCTTGGAAGCTAGATTTAGATGAACTCTGATTAGAGCACATAACCCTAAGATATACTTTGAGGATTAGTATAGAAGAACTTCCTAGAATTTTGGTATTGTAGAGATTTTGTGAGTTTTCCAAGCAATACATACTTGTCTGGATACGAGCAGGTAGAGGCAGTTCTGGCAAAGATGTATCTAGGGGTAAAACCCGAAAACACAGCTTTGAGCTAGACTCGAATAGGGACTAGTGCACGACAACGGGCCTTGGTGCACTCTTGGTTACGACACTCTCAGGGGATATGCTTAGGATAATTCTCATTTTCTTTACAAAGAATTATGAATGGTCTATGAGTATATACTTCATCTAAGATTTTTTTTATGATTATGGATTATATCCATAAACTGTTCAATTTATGTTAAGTGTTTTACAAGTATGGAATTTTGTATTTTGATTCATAAACTGATCTAGTTTATGCCATTGTTTAGAAATGGAACCTAGTGGAAGGAATGGAAACCATATCAATGGACGCACTCCATGTTGGGATTTCCCTCCTTCTCAAGATAATTATAGTGGAGCTAGTGATGCAATTGGTTATGATCAGCTAATCACCATACTGGGACAACTCACTCAGTTTATGAATAATAACCTTACCCATATGGAGAACCCTGATCTGTAGCATGGAGGATCAATGTCAGATCTCTTCATGAGACAACAACCACCAACATTAAATGGGGGTAAAAATCCACTAGTAGCGGAGCAATGGATAAATTACTTAGAGAAAATATTCCATGCTTTGGCGAGTAGTGAAAAGGAAAAAGTTGTCATTGCAGTGTACCGCCTCACTGGAGATTCTGATCAATGGTGGTCATTAATTCAAAACACAAAGGAAGATGATGAAGTATAAAATATGGAATGGAGGGAGTTAAGAGTTATTTTCTTAGAAAAATTCTTTCCTCGTGACCATTTAGCAGATATGGAAAGACAATTTCAGAGTCTGAGACAAAAGGAGGATGAGATGTCGCAATATATGAGGCTAAATTTTCAAGGATAGCGAGGTATGCCGCATATTATACACGTAATCCAAGAATTAAGATTGATCGTTTCTTTGAAGGGTTAAAACCATTTCTCCATAGAGAATTAGTCTCACAAACCTTCTCGTTGTAAGAAGATATTATCTCATGCATTATCAAGATAGAAAAATAATTCTCTAAGTCTTATGACTTTAAAGAAAAGAAAGAGATGAAGAGATCTATTGATCACTCTGGAAATGGAAATAAGGGGAATAAGGGAAAGGTTGATTATCCATCTTACTGCAAATGTGGGAAGAAACACCCTGGTACTTTCTTGAAGGGAGTGGGAGTCTGTTACAAGTTTGGTGAAAAAGGCCACCAAGCTTGTGATTGCAAGGGGAAAAAGAAGCTACTGATGTTCAGTGCTATAACTGTAGAGAGATGGGACATTATGAAAATGAATGTCCTAAGCGTTCAGGGAACTTACCTTAGAAAAGGCCAAGGGATCAAGGCCAATCTTAGGTTATCACTACTGCTGAGGTAGAAGATCTGAAAGACATGGTGGCAGATAATTTAATGGTTTCCTCAAGTTTAGCAAATGCTTTATTTGATTCTGGATCATCGCATTGTTTCATATCTTCCCATTTTTATAAGAAAATTAGATGTTTCTAATTTTATTTAACAAGGGAGTTGTCAGTTAAAACTCCTAAGGGAAGTATCATTGCTACAATATTCTGTGAATTTTTTCCCATTAGAGCATATAAATGTTCTTTATCTGTTGATCTCATTGTCATACCTATTATTGAGTTTGATATAATCCTTGGTATGGATTGGATTTCCAACTATGATGTGATGATTTATTGTAAGAAGAAGGTGGTTATGATTTTTGATGATGATAATAAGGAACACCTTATCTTTAGAGCAGAATTGTCACCAACTAATTCTTATCTAGATCCACCCCCTGTAGCTCAACTAAATTCAATTATTCGGGAGGAAGAGAATGAATTGACTATGGGTGTGGAAAGGAATGTTCAAATAAAGGATGTACCTATTGTGAGAGGATATGTTGATGTGTTTCCAGAAGATTTACCTGGACATCCTCTGGAACGAGAAATTGAGTTTTCCATTGATTTAATTCCTAGATCAACACCCATATCAAAGACCCCATATAGAATGGACACTGTGGAATTGGTGGAACTAAAGAAACAACTAGATGAATTGTGTAATAAGGGATTTATTTGCCCTAGTATTTCTCCATGGGGAGCCCCTTTCCTCTTTGTTAAGAGGAATGATGGATCTATGAGGTTATGTATCGACTATAGGGAAACCAATGCTATAACAATAAAGAAAAAGTATCCCTTACCTCGCATTGATGATTTATTTGAACAACTGCATAGAGCTCAATACTTTTCAAAGATTGACCTTTGATCTGGATACCATCAGTTGTCTGTGAAGAAGGAAGACATTCCGAAGACATCATTTTGAACCAGGTACGTGCATTACGAGTTTACAGTAATGCCTTTTGGGATGACTAATTCACCCTCTGTTTTCATGGATCTAATGAATATAGTTTTCAAGGAATATCTCGATGATTTCATGGTGGTATTTATTGATGATATCTTGGTAAATTCCAAAATCTATGAAGATCTTTAAAATCACATGCGCATTATCCTGAAGACTCTAAGAAGACATGAATTATATGGGATGTTTAGCAAGTGTGAATTAAGGCTTTAGGAGATTTGTTTTCATGACCATTTTGTCTCTAAGGAGGGAATCTCTGTTGATCCTTCTAAGACAAGAGCAATCTATGAATGGCCAGTACCGACGAGTATAACTGCGGTACGCAGTTTTATTGGTTTAGCAGGTTATTATCGATGTTTCATCCCGAATGTTTCCTGGTCGGCTAACCCATTAACAAAGCTCACACGAAAAGGGGTTAAATTTGTTTGGACAAAAGAGTGTGAAGAATGCTTCGAAAAATTTAAGTGAAGATTAGTCAATTCTAAATTGAAGCTATAGCTACATACCTATAGCCACGGTTTTATAGGCCCATGGCTATAGCTTGTTTATAGCCACAGTTTAATTTTTAATCCATGGCTACACAATTCCGTCCCCCATCTTTTTTCGATTCCCGTCGGGCTCCAAATCCATCCCTGATATGCGTCCCCCCCTTTTTTTATTCCAGTCGGTCTCCTCCTCTGTCCCCGATACGCGACCCTCTCACCAGGGCACCCTCTTCCCCCGACGGCCTCTCCTCCTCCCTGATGGCCTCTCCTCCTCCCCGACGGCCTCTCTCACTGCGCCCTCCTCTCTTTCCACTTTTACCCTCGCTACTGTCCTCTATCGCTCATCCTCACCAGCTGCGGTTCCTCCATCCCTCATGATGGTTCCTTCATTCACAGCACGGATTCTCCAATCTTGGCTCGGCTTCTCCATTCGGGGTTTCTCCATCCCTCGAGCGGTACTCCCTTCCTCCATACCATTCATTGGGC
Source organism: Viscum album (assembly GCA_963277665.1). Classification (NCBI taxonomy): domain Eukaryota; kingdom Viridiplantae; phylum Streptophyta; class Magnoliopsida; order Santalales; family Viscaceae; genus Viscum; species Viscum album. Next base: position 1,128,488,597 of record OY728121.1, read on the forward strand.
ATTCATCCTTCATTCAGTGTGTCGACAGAAGGGTTCCTCCATACCCTTATTCGGGCCTTCCTCCCCCATACGGCGCGTTGGCCCAACTAATTTGTATTTTTGAGGAATTGGGGGTTCCACCTAGGCCATTGGACTCACCCAAACTCATTTACACAACTAGGGTTTCAATATAAATGATGAGAGATTCTTGTTTTCTATTAGGCTACATGTATTTATTAGAGATGTAAATGTAGTAAATGTCTAGTAAGTTGAAGAGGTGAAGGATTTATTAGGCTGTATTATGTTAGTTGGTCCATAGTCCAATTTTACTTTAGTTATCTTTTAGCATGTATTGATGATCTTTCTAGTTTATTTATATCTTATTCTATGATTTTCTGCAATTTCTTCTGAGCTATTTTAATCTTCTACAATATATAGATTTATTTATTTCTAGTCTAGAATGCGTGGGATTAATTGGCTCTCTATTTTGTTTCTAAAAGTTTTTGTGATGTCTGTTATATTGTCGGGTGATGCAAAATTTTCATTAGTTTGGGCCATGACCCTCATGCCTTATATTAGAGGGAACAATGTCCCAATGAATATTCGAGGACCTCACAAATAGTTAGAAGAATTTGGTGTATGGTTAGGTGAACTTTAGTTCATGTAGAACCCTTGTGTGGGTTCATTTGGGGTGGTCCGTATTAGGGTGTAAAACACACACAAACTCACATAGGAAACCTATAGATATCATCCAAATATCCGTGATAATACAATAACGATAAGTACTTTACATACTGAATAATACCAAATAATACTACTCTTGTAAAGGACTTGATCGGCTCCCTGATCTCATGACATTGGCTCACGCAATGGAACCCTACCCACTCCGTCATTACCTGCTCTCGTGACATCGGCTCAGGCGAAGGAACACTACCATCTCCAGATATATCAAAGGAAGCCTACCCGCTCCCTGCTCTCGCAGATGAACCCTTCCTACCAAGGGAATGAACCTTCTGGCTCCCTCCTATCGTGATTAACCCCTTCCTGTAGGTAATCAAAACTCTTACATCTCTTTGAATGATATGAATCCTCATATTCCATTCATTTATTTCTGACCAAATTAAACATTTTTTGAGATATTTGTTGTAAATTGTCTTCTGAATATCATGTTGTACTTTTTACTTTCATGATCATTGATATCTAATAGCCTGTTTTCATGTTTCAACTAGCCTGTTTCCAAGAGTACTTTTGATTTTATTTTCATTAGGGAGATTTTCATAGAGAATACACTTGTGTTGTTTACATTGTAAAAGATATAATTATTTATTCTTGTAATTATTTTTTTCTAATTATTGAGATCAAATAGATATGGTATAGAACCATATTTTTATGATAATTCATGATGAATGGCTACTGCTGATCCACTGAGAGTAATAGATTCCCAGGTTAGTAATAAAATTTTTATTTCTTAGATTGGTGAAAGGATTTTTTTCTTGGAAAATAGAGTGTACAAGGATTGGTTGTTGATACATAACAATGGTTTTTCAGTCGAGGAATATCTTGTGGAAAGAATTGAGATACCTTGGCTTAGGTTACAAAGCACATGTCAAATTTTTCTAAAAGTTAAGGGTTTTATAGTTGTATTTTTTTGTTAATTGATATTCTTTAGGGATATTTGAGTTGTTACTCAATACATTATTTTTTATATATCATTGTATTTATAATTTCTATCGTTGACATTCTATTTGATGAACTATTTTTTAAGTGCTAATAGTTTTATTCACCATTGATTTATATTGTACTCTATTGTTCTGTGATTTGATTGGAAGATTATATCATCTCGTCGACATCAACAAGACTAGGATGACTATTTTTTTGGTTTTTATTTTACAATTCTCACCCTATTATAGTTTCATATCATATCATATCACATCTAAAACCTATAAAATAAATTTTTTTGTAAACTAAAATGGCAATTGGTTTTTTCATCTAAGAGATTAAACAAAGACATAGAACATTTGTCCAAGAAAATAGAAAGGCTATCATTCTAAGATGATTCTCACTCAAGAATTGAAGAGGAAACTGTTGAACCACATTGTATAATTATCTAATGAATAAAAATTGTCTAATTAGGAAATCTGGAAAAATTTGGCAATATTGACAGGTAGACATTCTTGAGTTCTAGCGTGTTATCTAATGATTCCTTCCTATCCCTCATTATTTTAATGTTCTCGACTTTAAAATATTTTTCTCAAGCTCATAGCCTCGTAAACCACCTTAACACTACACATCCTCAACATCCTCTCTATGTAAGTCTTAACTGGGCACTCTTACTATCATGTGACAAGAACTCATCCCTACTAACTAAATGAAAAAAACCCATTTTCTACTGGTTGAGGCATTGTGTCTGATATACCTAGATAAAATTTTTCCTTAATTCACACTACTTTTACTTCTACAAAAAATTCTAGAAACTTCTCCTACTATCAATGATCAAAATTCCATGTATCACTATACAATAAACATGTCAGATTCTTTCAGAAATTGAAAAATTCATTAAGCACATAACCATGTCCAAGATTATTCATCCAACCAGCTCTCCATCGTGACTTAACTTTCCCGAAACATTCTCCAGGGAACTCAAGAAATATCTATAATCATTAAACTGCTTCACTCACTAGCTCAAGATCAAAAGCATTGCCTCAAAATTAACTTTTCAATTATAAATTAGGGCTTTTTTTGTTTTCAAATCATTTTTTGTACCCTTCCATAGTTCCCTTGGAACATGGGTTACCATGATTAACATGACGTATCTCACTTAATCATGTCATCTTAATCATACAAAACATTATTTCCAACCTATGTCAGCATCATACATGAATTCAAGCTTCTCCACATTTCAATATCCATTCTTTCAAAAGAAAAAACACCCAAAAACCCACTTTATTAATATCCATCAACCATTTGAACTCAAAACCAATCATATTTTTTTGGTGAATACATCTCGGACAGCAACATTTGAATTGAAATACCAATACATTGCTTCTAAACCACTCTACTCATCCTCATAAAAACATAGGAATTTCATTTGTTAAATATTCTATATTTATGAAACCAAAATAATAAAGAAATTAGAGGCTCCAATATTTCATTTTTATTCAACCGGAATATGGAACACTATCCATTGAATAAAAAACATTGTCTTTAACAGCCTCATAATGGAATGATGCTTGCCTTGAATTCCATATCCATGGAAATATACTTAAAAACGTTCTTTGGAAATCGCTTCAATCCTATCACTTTATTCATTCATCATTGTTCCCATTTCATTTATGTTGAAATTCCAGGTATCTTCTCTATTCTGTTTCTTGTTCTCCAAGTCATCATCTTCGATCATCACATTTAAAATTCTTGCATGAAATCCCATTGTTTCACAATCTCTTATAAGTCTGGGATATCTTCATTTAAATGGGATGAACACATCCTTGAATGGAACTTGATGTTTTTTCCACCTGTTCATAATACATTCTTTTTAGCTCCATAATAGTCTAAAAACCCACTTTCTTTCTAAAAATCAATGTTATAATCACATGTATTTAAATGGGTTTTAATATCTATTTTGGTGAAAAATATTTCTACACCAGCGTTATATTGGCAAAGACTAAGCCATTAATAACTAGTAAATACATTGATATATATGCAATTATTATCTATATAGCTACATATTTGTATTTATTTTCCAGTATACATATTTAGGTATGCAATTATTTCCAGTATGCATTACCAATTTTCACGAACATAGAAAATAAGTGTGACATAGCTACTGTATGCATTGATTTTTCGCTTTGGAGTACTAGTATGCACTTACATAGAGAATAAGCACATTAATATTAGTGCCTTCCTATTTGAACTTGTTTTCCAAGAATTTATATTGGAAAAAATCCAATATATGTGTAAGTGAATTTATATTAGACAATTATTTTAAATCTTACATAGAAATAGAAGAGAAAGAAATATAGAGGTGAAAGAGTTTTGAGAGAAATAATATATATATATATATATAATCATATTTATTTATTATGGTATATTGTTAGTATATTATTTCCATACTTATGATATATTGTTTTTATATTAAATTAATCATCAGATGTACATCTAGAGAAGAAATCCAAATCAATTAGGATGAAATACTCTTCATATTACATTCATAGTTATGTTAATATACGAACACTACATCATAATTAAATCAAATAGTACATTTTGAATTGAATCAATTTCAATTCAAGAATATTATCAGTTTGAAAATGTTAACATATTTTAAGGGAATCTATTAGGATGTATTGATACTTGAGTATGTATGTTAACAAATTATAATGTATAATTGATGAAATCATAAAAATACATTCTGATTAATATACAATGATGTATTTAAAACTGTTTTTATAACATCAATTATACATAGAATGTAATAATTAGATGTATTTATAATAACCAAGGAAGTGTAATTTCTTCAATTAGAGGAGTTGATTAGAGTTTCTTTAGAAAAAACCAACTTAAAATCAAGTTTTTTTAACACAACAATTGTAAACTACAATTGAAATTTTAATCATAAGAGATCCAACTCAATTATGTTGGTATATTTGTTATTATGTATTGTTGTTTTTTTATGAATAGTACATCACAATTATACATTGATTTAATAACATAATTGATACAACTCATTTATGTTCACATCCAATAATTGATGTTACCTTAATAAATACATTTGATTATTATACATTGTTGTTTTTTATATTGTTAGTATACCAAATATTAGCAATACATTATTAAACCCTATTTTTCATATGATGAATCATTATTTTTGTGGTCTGACTATAAATTTTATTTTATTACAGGTTGTTCCTTCAGATGCAACCTCCTGACAATCTGTTTCAAGTACTACAACAATGCCATCTTCATACTCAACAGTATGAACTATTTAATTTTCTTTCGGTTTCAAGTTTATATTGAGAACACAATTTTTTTATTTAAACCTTCACATTTCATTGGTGAAACTCCTTTTTCATTCTATGAAATCTATTTTTGAAAAATAATTAAGCTAATATTTTTCCATAACTTCTAAAAAAAATTATATTTTCAATATGTTATGTATTCTCCTCTTCTTTTCCATAGCTACTGCTATATCAGTTTTATATATTCAAGCAACATACACCTTTAATGCCAGGTTTGATAATTAATCTCCTATTCTAATTTTTCCACACCCATTCTTGGTGTGGAACAATGTATTATTTTGTTCAAGACATTTCCTGTTAATTCATATAAATTCTTAGGATATTGTTCCATGATCTGCTCCTTTTCATATTAGTGTTGTGATGTTGGTTATTGTGTGGTCTTATAGAATGGTTCATCTTACTCCCCAAACTCCATGCCATTTGTTCTTTATTTTGTTCATTACCTATATCTAGAATTATGGAATGTTTCTTCCTCTTCATGACATGTATCTTTGTTAATAACTAGTTCCCTTAATATCTAACGATTTCCATCTCCAAAATTTCTCAGCCTCATTCACCATGGAATGGGGCAGGCTGTTGTGAAATTATCATTCACCATATCACTTTTATCTTGCTCCCGATAATTCATTGTAAGCTCCAAATCCTTCCAACTACTGATTATTCATTAATAAACATAATAGACAACATCAAACACCATTTGAATTTCCACCTCCACATGCGCATCTATATAATTCGATGTGAACCAATTCTCTATATCTCCTTAAGAATTCTATTTTTATAATGTCATTAATATATTCCTATGCTTTAAACATTTTACATCATTTTTTATTTTTAAAACACCAACACACAATCTATTTGGTTAAAAAAATCTACCCATTTGGTGTTTATTCTCAGCTCTACTCCCCCTTTCTCAAGAAACTTCTTTCAGAAGATATATGATGTAAAAAAACATCTTTTCATGCCTCCAAATATGAATTTCATACCTTAGTCCCCTTGTTGGATAGAATAATTCCATATTTTGTTATTTTTAATCTTAGAACTACTTTCGTTAAACCCACCTACACTTTCCACAGTAAATTACAATTAGTGGATTCTACACTTTGAATTGAGTTGTAGACAAATCCTCAAGGCCTTGTGAGTTGTATATTTATGTATGAAACGTTATTTTAAGCCAAAAAACTTGTTTGTTATGTGTCACTCACCTCATTGACCTACCACAAGATTAAATGGCCTATTATGTATGTGTTTATGCATCTTTTTTTCCATCCCTTTCTTCAATCATTCATATATTATTCTAATATTTAGTTATGAATTGTATAGTTATTAAGTAGTTTATGGTATTGCAGAAGTGAAGGTCTACACATGTCATCGGTTTTTGGAACGTTCCTGATTGAGGATGGTCCCTATTATTTTTTCATGCTACAAATCCTACTCGGGAAGCTCTCTCAAAGTCTATATAGTCAGGTATGTCCTGTAATTGCAGGATGTTCAATGCAGTAGCTTCCAGAAACCATTTTTCTTCATTTTTTATGATGATTTTGATGTGGCAGTAGGAAAGGGGTAGGGGTCCTATCCGGGTTTAGCGGGGATTTGTCTGTGGCGGGGGGAACTGGCAGGGGGAAGGGTGAGGGAGGGAAGTGGGGGGGAGGGTGCAGTGGGGTCTTCATGGCATAGGGGAGGGGTGCAGGGGGGAAGGGGGGTCTGTAGGGGAGAGGTGAAGGAGGGCAGGGGGAACTTGCAGGGGGGAGATAGTACATGTGGGCAGGGGGTGTCTGCAGGGTAGTGGGGAGGAGGGAATGGGGGGAGTGGGGGGGGGGGGGGGTATGCAGGGGAGAGGTGTAGGTGGGCAGGGGAACTGATATGGGGAGAGGGTGGAGGGGGCATGGGGTGTCTGCAGGGGAGTGGGGAGGGGTGCAAGGGGGGAGGGTCTGCATGTCATAGGGGAGGGGTGCAGTAGGGCGGGGCGGGGGGGTCTGCAAGGGAGAGGTGAATGACGGAATGGGGGAGTGGGGGGTGTCCAGGGTCGGTAGAGGGGAATTTTCAGGGCCAGGGGGGGACTGGCAGGGGTGGGGGGGGATGGCACGGGGAATGCGCAGGGGCAGGGGGGTGCATGGGGAAGGCAGGGGACATGGTGGGGAGGGAAAACTTGCAGAGGGGGAGGGTGAAGGAGGGAGGGGGGGTGTCTGCAGGGCAGGGGGAGGAGGGCAGGGGGGACTAGCAGGGGGTGACCGATTTAATGTTATTTAACTATCTTATGTACATATTACTAAATGATTAATCAAAACAATTTCGTTGTGGTTGAAAAACCGCCCAAATTATCCCAAAAAAATCATCATTTAATTATTATCTAATGATTCATTCACATGGAATATCATATAATTTATTATAAGATCATTTAGATTTCTAGAATATCATTAAAAACTTGAAATATCATTTCTGGATGTTTATCCATGTTCTACATGAAAATTAATTTAAGAATACAAGTGAACCACTCAAGAAAACCATAAAAATGAACATTCCTGAACAATGTTATTAAACCAAATAACTCATCAAAAGGCCCATAAAATAACATAATGAAACTGGACCAGGCCAACACGTCGCGGTCACGCTGTGGTCACACCGCGGTCACGCCGCGGTCACGCCGCGGTCACGCCGCGGTCACGCCGCGGTCACGCCGCGGTCACGCCGCGGTCACGCCGCGGTCACGCCGTGGTAATGCCGTGATTTGGCCCTACTCCAGCCCATCCAGCCCACACCACCCCCCTTCCACCTTAATTTCAGCCCGCTACCACCAACATTCCAGCCCGCAACAACCCCCCTTCCACCTTATAATCAGCCCGCACCATCCCCCCAGCACCTGCAACCAGCCCCCTTCCACCAGCATTCCAGCCTCCTCCCGCTCCCTTTGCTCCTGGCCGGAAGATTCTTCCCCGCAGATGTCACTGGACCGGGAAAACATACCGCGGTCACGCTGCGGTCATGGAGCGGTCACGGCACCGTCACGCCACAGTCATTACGCGGTCACGCCGCGGTCATGCCGCGGTCACGCCGCAGTCACGCCGCGGTCACACCGCAGTAAGGCCGTGATTTTTTCCTTACTCCAGCCACATCCAACCCACACCAGCCCCCTTCCACCTATATTTGTATTCTCCTTGGACAAATTTTCCATTATGCTATTTCTTGCCTCTATTTTCACATAAAAGCAAGGCTTTTTGGCATGAATCTATGTTTTTCTCCTTCTTCTAGGATAGAAGAATTGATCCTTTTATATTTAGCACTTGACTTAGACTTCGTAGGTTTATTACCCAAGGATGTATGATCTGCCTTCTTTAAAAACTTATTGGTAATAGTGTTTCCAACTTCATTTTTTTAGAATTTTCCAAAGGAAAGTTTCTTCCATTTTTCATCATTAGTGGTCTTCATTATCCATTTGTTTTTAACACATTCTTAAATGAGCATGCTCCATTCTAGTGACCACACTCAATTAAAATACAATAGCGATCTTAAATAAAGAAGTCACCCAAGTTGAATCATTTAATTTTTTTGGAAAATAAGAGTAGCTACCACACAAACTAATAATGATAATATTACTAACAAAAAGGCTCATAATTGTGTCAAAATAACTTTAATTGATCCATTATTTTTTTCACTGTAATCTCATGGAGGAATGTGACAGACTATCCTGATAAATCCGTTGTTACTCATGCATATTTATCTATTACCCATGGTTTAAAAACAAATTATGTACAAATATGGGTGCGATTAAGTAATGAGAATCCATCCATGGGGGTGTAGGGGGACTAGTGCTGGATGGGGGCAGAACATTGATCCATTTACTATCCAAAAAAATATACTCGTTTATGGATCCACATCTTTAAACTCAATTGGCTATATTGGCATCCTATAATTTTATGGGTATTGCATCCTCAGTTGAAAATCCCATCAGAATTTATAACCAAACCAAAAATCCATGGTATGGTCACATTACAAGAGTCTTGTTGAAGCTGATATGGAATGTACATTGGTAGAGGAAGTTGTTATTACCATAAGAGATGATAGTTTTAACCAAGACATTGTTTATGAATGGAAGCCTATGTTTTGTGATGGTTTTTGTATATTTGAACATCTCTTATCTGAGTTCAATCGCTCAATGGTCTATGAAAAATGTGATTTGAAGGGTCATGTTGAGGAAACATTCAAAAGAGGCTTGGAAAATGTCAAGGGGATGGCTCATGATACTGCTTTCGCAAACACTAGTGCAGGCTCCAACTTTCATGGTGAGGAACATAATCTGGACTCACAAAAAATGGATGGACTGGATCCTGATTTGGTTTCACTTATTGACATTGTTGAGTTTGAGGGGGATAACAAAGAGGTTCTCCTCCAGCATGCAGTTAATCCATCTATCGTTGTTGACATGCAAGATATCTGCATTGGTTTACAAAATGAATCAATAAATCAAATGCAGTATCATGATGATTTCAATCAGCAGAGTGTGCCTGAAGATATCCCAGTGTCCTATGTGACTGCCCAGCCGCATCAACTGATTATGGTCTCTAAACAGGCTTATAAGGCCCCATATAATGATTGTTTGGAATAGAATGAGTAGACCCACAACCTAGGCCAGGAAATACACGACTAAGACCAGGCTCTTGATGGAAAGTAGGAGAACTTCAGAACTACTAAATGTGGCTCTGATGAAGTTGTCCCAGACTCACAAATGCCTACTACAACCATGCCTAGACATAAGGTGAAAATCAACAATTCAGGGTAGGACCTACATGGTTCAGGCAAGTCACTTGGTGGATAGTAGGAGAACCTCAGTGCTACTATATATGGCTATGATGAAGTAGTCCCAGACACACAATTGGGTAGTGCTGGTTCTGTTCATGCATCTACCTTGCCTACGTCATATTTGTTTGGACTGGATTCTCATAAAGGGGACTCTTTTACTCAGGTAGAACCTACAAAATTAGGAAAAAGGCGAGTTTCAAGAGCCACAGACGTAGGATTTTCTCACTCTCTAAACAAATTCTTGCCTCTAAGTGGAAAATCATGGGTGGAAGATGTAGATGACAGTTCTCCATCCAAAGATATAACTATTTAAATAAATGGGAAGGATGAATCTTCCCCTTCCTCTAGGGAAACTGGTGAATGTCATGAGGATAAGGCCTCTAAAGGCAAGGCTAAAGAGAACACTAAATCCAATAAACTGAAAAACATGAAGAAAGGGGGGCCTCAGACCAGAGGCAATTCAGCTCTTTATAAATGAATATTTTTTCTATAATTTTCATGGGCATGGGAACCCTTCCACATTCAAAGCCCTTAGGAACATTCTTATGACCAACAAACCTTTAATTATTAGCATTGCTGAACTGAAAATGATGTTCTCAAGCTGGATAGCTATAAAATGGTCTTCAATTGGATACTCACCAATCTTATAACTTGTGAATGAAAATGCGAATGAGGATTTTGTTGGGTTTTTGTTGACTGATCCGGTTGGGCTGAATGCTTGTAGCCCGCAACTGTAGCAATGCTAGATGTCATTGGATGATTTTAATACTGCGCTCTGACTAGAGGAGAAAACTGTTGATTACATCAACAGGATGGATTCTTCTGACGTCCTTTCTTGCATTGACAATTATAAGCTAGTTGAAGTGACCACTATGGGGGTGATTACTCCTCGAGCAGGTACACCATTAATGGGAGGCAAGCTATTAGTATTGATAGATTCTTGGCCTACATCGATGAATGGAATGAACCCCTGAGTATTTATAGACTCATCTTACCAAAGCATCACTCTGATCAGAATACCATCCCGATTGATGTATGTGCTAGAAATGTGAGGTCTTCTCCTTTTCCATTCATACATAACAACTCGTGGATTGTGTGTAGGAGATAGGGTGAGGGGGCAAGGGTGGTTTTCTGAGGGCAGGGAGGTTTGTAGTGGGGTGGGGTGATGTACAGTGGGCAGGGGGGAAGTGCAGGGGGCAGGGGTGTGCTGGGGGCAGGGTGTGTCTGCAGGGGGGATGCAGTGGGCTGGGGGGTGAGGTGCAGTGGGTAGGGGGCAGGGGTGTGTGCAGTGAGCTGTGGGGAGTGCAGGGGGTAGTGCTGGGGAAGGGGGCAGGTGGGGGATGTTTTTTTATGGAATTGGGGGACATATAGCCACGGTTTAAAACCATGGAAAAAGGCCTATACCATGGTTTGAAACCATGAAAAAGGCCTATAGCCACGGTTTTAAACCGTGGCTATATATATTTCCAAACATAGGATTCTACCACGGTTTGAAAACTGTGGCTATAGGATGTTTCCACGTTTCAAACTGTGGCTATAGGGATATAGCCACGGTTCAAACCTTGGCTATATGGCTATAGCCACGATTCAAACCGTGGCTATAGTGATATAGCCACGATTTGAAACCCTGGCTATAGGTTTTACCCTATAGCCACACCAATACCAGCCAGGGTTTATGAAACCGTGGCTATAACCTATACCCACGGTTTTTGGGCCTATTGCCACAGTTTTTGTGCCTATAGCCACGGTTCCAAACCGTGGCTATAGAATTATTTTGTAGTAGTGAGCTCCTATCTTGACTCTACCATCGGGGAATGATGGGCTTGTTATTTATAGTGATTCTTCAAAGAAATGACTTGGTTGTGTCCTTATGCATAATGATAGATTTATTTCCTATGCAGCACGACAGCTAAAAATTCATGATCAAAACTATCCTACTCATGATCTTGAGTTAGAAGTTGTGATCTTTACTTTGAAGATATGGAGACATTATCTCTATGGTGAAAAATGTGAGATTTATACTGATCACAAGAGTTTGAAGTAAATTTTCAAACAGAAAGAACTCAACATTAGGAAAAGGCGATGACTTGAACTACTCAAGGATTATGATTTCATGATACACTACCACCCGGGGAAGGCAAATAAGGATACAGATGCTTTGAGCAGAATGGATCCTGGTGTTTTGAACAAAATGAGAGTTTGAAGGGATCCTATTTTCATGGATCTAGTAAAGATGGATATGTGAATAACCATGGAAGGTGAAACATCGATACTTTTTCAAATGGTTTCCAAACCATCATTACTAGAAAGGATAAAAAGTTCTCAGACCGTTGATGAAGAGTTTAAAAAGAAAATTAAATCTGTGAATGATGGGAGATTGAGTTATTTTTTGTATGAAGATGGAATTTTGAAATTTGGTAGGAGACTTTGTGTTCCCAATATACATGATCTAAAAAGGGAATTTTTGGACAATGGTCATAGTTCCAATCTCTCTATAAACCCTAGGATCAGCAAAATGTGTAGAGATTTGAAGGAACATTTTTGGTGGGACATCATGAATAGAGAGATTGCTAATTTTGTGTCAAGTTTTTTGGTTTTCAATAAGTTAAAGATGGAAAGCAACAACTTAGTAGAGTATTGCAACCTCTTCCCATACTTGAGTGGAAATGGGATAATATCATGATGGAATTTGTCATGGGACTACTAATGACTCCTAGAAGAAACGATGAAATATGTGTCATTGTTGATCATCTCACTAAGTCAACACATTTTCTTTTTATAAGATAAGATATACCACTTGAACTTCTAACAAGACTATATATTAATGAAGTTGTGAGACTTCAGGGAGTACCCCTATCGATTGTTTCTGATCGTGATCCCCATTTTACTTAAAGATTCTGGAAGAGTCTTCAGAAAGACCTGGATACTGAACTTCGTTTGAGCACTGCTTACCACCCTCAAACAGATGGACAATCAGAACTGACTATTCAAACCATAGAAGACATGTTGAGATCATGATCACTTGACTCTCAAGGTATGTGGGATCAATATTTACCTCTGGTATAATTTTCATATAATAATATCTTCCATTCTAGTATTCGGATGGCACCATATGAAGCATTATATAGAAAGAGATGTTGCACACCAACCTGTTGGGATGATGTTGGTGAAAGAAAACTTTTAGGCCCAGAACATGTTGAGGAAATGATGCAAAAGGTAAAGGTAATCCAAACCCACATCAAAGTATCTCAAAGTAGGCAGAATAGCTATGCTGACAATCGAAGGAAGGACTTGGAATTTCAGGTAGGAGATCACGTTTTCTTGAAGGTATCTCCATGGAAGGGAGTTATACGTTTCGGAAAGAAAGGTAAATTGAGTCCCAGGTACATAGGACCTTTCGAAATTCTAGAACGAATTGGGGATGTAGCTTACCGGTTGACAAAGCCTCCAAGTCTCTCCAAAGTTCACGATGTGTTCCACGTATCACTGTTGAGAAAATACATGCCTGACCCAACGCATGTACTCCCCTATGAGGAAGTAGAACTGGAACTCGGTCTATCTGATTGCGAAGAGCCCATCAGGATTGTTGATACGAGAGAACAAGTTCTGAGAAACCGTACGACTCATCTGGAAAAAGTTCTATGGAGAAACCATAAGATGGATGAGGCAACATTGGAACCCGATGAACTTATGATGAAGAACCACCCAAGTCCTTTCATGCAGTAATATTCTAGAAATTTCGAGGGTGAAATTATTTGAAGTAGAGGAGAATGTAACACCCCAATCTTCCAGGGTACGCTTCTTTTTGAATAATACAGTAGCATGTGTTGTACGCAACTTGAAGTTCTAACACACACCACAACCAATCAAACTAGCTGTTATGAATAGTAATACCCACTTTTTAAGATTTTATACATTTTATCTTCCAAAATGTACTTCATTTTTTGATTCAGAATATCGAAATTATCTTAGGGTGAATTTTGGGTACATTTTTGAAAACTTTCATATTTTGATGAATAGTGAAAATTACTAAATATTAATTAAAAACAACTTTTTTAATCGAAATAATTAATAGTGATAAATTATGAATTTGAGTGGTTTTAAAGTATATTTAGAATATATTTTTACCATTTAATATAATTTTGTTCATTGAACATAATTTCACATATAAACAGGACATAATCAAGTGTCAATCTTTTGATAGATATTATTTCTTAAAAACACGCTTTTTGTTTTGACATCACGAATTAATTTTAAATTAATTTATGCCAATTCTGTGTTTTGAATTTGGAAAAATGGATTCCATATTTGGAATCAGGAAGTCAAAATTGTGTAAATAGGTAACTCTTATTTTTAGACATTTTGAATAATTATTTCGGTAAATATTTTATTTACCATGGTTAAAGGGTAAATCCGATAAATAATTGTAATAAAATAATATTATAATAATATTAATTTACCCTAAAACGTGTCATAACCCTATTGGTTGATATATTTCCGACCATGGACATCTTTGGGTCGATTTTGGGACCCCATTGAGCCACATGTAGGTGATAAGGACACTTTATATTAATTAAGTTAAAGCAAATACAAAAAGGACATAAGAATATATCTTTTATAAAAATAATTTTTAAATAGGGTTATATATGTTATATTTTAGACTATAAATATTAATTATAAAGATAAAAGTATTTCCTAGATAATGGTATTTTATTTATAATTTTTATACATTTAATAATCAAATTTATTTATGACACAATAATGATGAAGTATTTTCCTTATTAATGAAAGAATCAAGTAATTGTTATTATAAATGTTAAAATAAATATAATTTGAAATTTTTGATGACATCTACGAATTTTATATGTTAATATTACTTGTTATAATTTTTTTAAAACTAATGTTTTTGAGTTAATAATGTTGTTTATACTTTTACAAAAATCAATTATTAAATATTGTCAAAATTGACATAAATGAGTTTTTAAGACAAATATTATATTATTAGTTGATATTCTATTTCTAAAAATCTAAGGATCAGCCATAGAACTTATATCATGATAGGTGTATCATTAATGGACCACATGGGGGTCTCTTGGATTTATATAGTAAGTTTAATAACTATATAATATAAAAATACAATGTGACATGGTAAATGTCAAACTAATTAACTAAGAGTTAAAACTAAACGATAAGGTTAATATAGTGAACCAAAACTATCTAAAATATATTGTATGAAAGGATTTCCACTCATCCCATCCTTTACCTTTAAATTATTCAATTTTGAGTCATTAGAAACCAAACTTGAATTTATTATAAAATAATATTTCTATCTTTTCCTATAGTGCCCATCACCCCTCTTATAAAAGGGCACTCCCCCTTCTCTCAAATTCATACCCTCAATGCCTTTTGGTTTGGCCAAACCCTACCCAAATATTTTCTCAACTTCCCTAAAATCTACCTAGAGTACTTAGTTTGATCATAAAGCCATCTTAAGGAGCCCTTTTGATCAAATCAAATGGAAGAACCCGATGAAGATGTAATGTTTTCACCACCCGCTTTCAAGTTCCTTTCTTCTTCAGCTTCTTATTTCTTTGTTATTTCCATTATAAAATAATAACTAAAGTATCTTATATATACTTTTATGTTATTATAAATATGGAACATCCATATTCAGTATTCTATCCATCCTTTGAATGACATGTCACCATACGTGCGTACGTACGGCTTACCGTCTCCACGTCGTGGTGTAATTGTTATTCAAAACATTAGTATTTGGATGGGTATGATAATGATGTATAATTGATTTAAATAATAAATATAACATGATAATGATTCCTTATATATGATATACCATCAAATTATATACTATTTTAATATCAAAATAATGATACTGTCGCTCGTGCGTACGTACGGACTATCGTCTCCACGAACGCGATAAGATTAATTCCCCATCGTATCCATTCAAGACTAATTCTAATTTGATGATTAAATGTAATGTTTAAGGACTTGATATAATTCTGGATATGAATAAGATAAAACCTATCCATAACAAACACTACTTATGTAACAAATCATATAAAAGAAAACGAGTAAGTTAACACCCGAAACGACGATAATACTAAGATATTATTAACAAAGAAATCTTAAAAGATCATATATGATATATTATTAATGTTTATGATTCTTGTATAATTTAATAACAATTATTTCACCATTATATAGGATTTTAACCTACACTCAACCATGGAAAAGTACATGTTAAGGTTTTATTTCACAATCTCTTCATTATTCGAGGTTGTTTATATGTAATTATCTTCTAGGACCTCTTTATCATCCACATCCATGTTACTTAAAAATGTATTTGAAATAATTAATACTATTTTACAGACTATTTGTTAAAGTCATTTATACCCTTGTTTTATTTTTTATAAGAATTTTATAGATGAATCCTTCTATCGTTTTCCAAACAAGGTCCTTTTTAACCTTTTTGACAGAATTAAGGTAAGAATGTCTCTTTTTAACTTATATGGCGGGTGCGGCTACTTTCCGCCATTATAAAATCTTCGAAGCTTCCCTTACAATCTAATAAGGATATTTCCAAAATTTTTTATTTTATAATTATTGAATTTTAAATTATTTCAAAAACAGAGATATTTATCTCAAATAGTTTTTATTTCATCTATATCAAAATCCTTTGATGGATTTTATTTTTATTTGAAGTTGATTTATTATGATACAAAACATCCATATTTTATTGAAGGTTTTGTGATATTTTTTACTATGGATGTCTTATTTTTATACCATTCATGGTTTATGGAGAATGTATTGACATTTCGTATGCCAGTTTTAATACGAAAGTTTATGTTATGTTTAAACCTGTTCATATGAGAAATGCATTGGATGTAGTAAGTGACGGGTGGAGCTTGCTATAGCTCCTCGATGCATCGGTAGGTCTCATGAGACAAACTAGTGTCTTGGCACCAGGCCTTGAAAAAATCTTATTTGTAGTCTTGGCACAAGGCCTTGACTATGTGGTTATGATAGTCTGGCATTATGCATTCCATCATTATGAAAGTGGTTATTGATACTGCATGTGATTATTAGACTAGTAGAATATCCATGTGAATAAGTAAATGGAATTATTTCATTTTATTTCTTCCATATTATGATGAAGTTCATGTTTAAAAGGCTTTTTTTCATTTTACATTGCCATAAATGTTTATGATTATTTATGAATGTTTCCGCTATATTGTTATCCTTACTGGGCATTTGAGCTCACCCCTTTCTATGTTTTACATTTTCCAAGATGTGAAGAAGTATTTTATGAATGACTTGTAGGGAATGTATGAGGGGATATGAAGACAATATGTGTTGTAGTTTTTTTTCACTTTATGAAGTAATGTAAGACTTATGAATATATCTAGTGTTTCCAAGGATACTAAACTAATTAGTCTTTCGAGATTTGATCTTTTGTGATCATGCCAAGGTTATGTAATAATGCACTGACTCTAGGTAACTGGGGTCGGGGCATTATAGGCATGATCATATAGGCATGAAGCATTAATTAATATTATTTAGTTGTTGAGAGGAGGAATTCAAGATAGGGAGGAAGAGAGGGTTGGAGAGATGTCGAATTTGTGCAATGATTCTCTATGATCAATTTTTGATTAATTTTACAAAATAGACATACTTTTCTATATTTAGATATAGGGTTTAGAATAAAATATTATTTAATTTTGTACAGACCCTTAGATAATATTATAGTCATTAAAAAACCCCATTCCATACAATTAGATTATTGTTATTTTTTATTTTATGGTTCCCACTAGCTTGTGCACTAAAAAATATTATTTTATTGCCAGATCAATTAATATTCATCGTGATAAGCGATTATGGGTTGATTGAACAAATCATCATTATTGAATACTTGAATAAATATTTTATTCAATTAAATACTTATTTTTCTCATTATAGAATATACATATTTATTAAATATTCAATAAATAAAACAAATGTATAATTCAAAATATAGTGAGTAAATATATATAATATACTCAAATAAGTAATGAAATAATTTATTAATTAATTAATAATTATTTATAAAACTATGAATTTTATCGATTAATAAAACATGAATAAAATTTTTACTCAATCATGAGAATAATATTTTTACCAATAACATAATTCAAATATTATTTAATTGAGATCAATAGAAACACTTTGTGTTCGATCCTCTAGTATTCATTACCATTGTAAGTTGGTGGGTATGCCTAATACACATGATAACTCTCTAGGAACGGGACAAGAGACCCAAGATAATGATCTTAATTTATCAATGTCAACAACCACATATGTATGATCATCAGTTAATATAATCCCTTTCTCTCAATATCTCATTATGATTTTTGCATTAATGTGTCATCAACCTATATGGTCGATAGATATTTCATTGAATATCTAAAATAAATGTTCTCACATCATGGAAATTTAATTTATGTAGAGGTTTTAATTTAAGAAAATTTTCAACACATAAACATCTATAAATATGTAAGGGACAAATCCTTCCATGACATATCCATTAATAAGAGGTTATTCATGACACACCCAATGTACCCCACTTCCTGCAAATATATTTGAAGAAATTATTTTTCAATAAATCTCATTGACTGAGTCATGACATGAATTAATTATAATATTAATGTATATGGAAAATTACACGTGATCATGGGTAAGAATATATGATGACACCAAAATATTAATAATTATTTCTGGTGGGAAAGTTATTATAATCTCCCATCATATAAGTTACTATGTGTGAAACTGATGAGATGAATCCCCATCCACTTACGATTAATCACACTAGATGATCTATAAACTATGTTCCCAATTATTTTACATTATCCAACAATAGAACTATTTTATAGAATACTTTTATTGAATTTTAAGGTCCACATCATAATGGGAATCATATATTACATTATCAATGCAGTAGATAGTCTAGGACATTATCAAATTAATGTTATGCATTAGAAAAATCAATATATGATAAGATATTGCTTTTAATTTTCATTATATTTTATTTTCATGTAATATAATGTAGAATTTACCTGGTTCTATGGAACAAACTCTAACCATAATATATATAGTTTCAACATCTATAAGGTTATCACTATCATATCTTCTTCAAACATAGTTTTCAATACTCCCATTCATAGAAGTAGAGCTAAAAGAAGCCAGGGACTCAATTTTCTATTAATATAACATTATATAGACACCCTATACCAAACTACCAATTTCTATTGATATAGTATTTATGGATGACGATCTAAAACCATGTCACTCAGAATAAACCCTTTAATCCCATAAATTTTTCATCATATTCCCTTTCATCTTACAATGCAAGAATATGGATCGATGCTCCACCAGATTACCTCAACCAACATCTAAATTCCCATTCAACTAATCTCTAATTTTACATAAAATACAATAAATCATACCATATAGACAAATTATTTTTTGATAGATTTTTTGGATTCTTTACATCTATAGGTTTTCACATTAGTAAAAATTATGTCCCCTAAATTCAAAAAATAAAATAAAAGGAATAACACCTACAGTAATACAATAAAATTTACCACAAAGGACTCAATATATATCTGAGTCACATTGAATTTATTATCAAAATCCACCAATAAACTTACTTCTAATACATTAATGTTGAAAAATCACCATATTGGAAACACTTTGTTCATTTGTATTCTCAAACATGTTGGAATTTGTATTCATTAATAATGTATTTATCTACACCTCTTAGATATTGGAAGATATATTCCATGAAAATAAAATAATAATCACCCCATGTGTTTTCCAATAAATCCTACCCCATTAAATTTTTTTCATCACTTCTGGTTTGAATCCAATCAACTGATCATCTAGATCTCTTTAGAATTGATTGTCATCTATCTGTATCCTATAGAATCTAGAATCTTCCCTATTGAATTTATCAATTGAGAATCTACCCAATTATAGAACTATTCATAGAGAATCAATTAACTCCCACTGAATTCAAAATATGTGAATGGATCTATAATTTCTAACAAGAATTCTCTTATAAAGAAAAATATTGAAAGATTCACAACCCATATATCTAAACTCTTGAAGAGGGTTTGTACACTAGATTATCTACAACCAATACCTATCTCCACTTATTATTCCAAAAAATTATAATATCAGTGTAATACTCTTGAACCCTCATAAAATTAAAATGATTCACAACATCCAAAATAGATGAAAACTGATTTCAAAACACAAGAACCTATATTGGGCTCCATAAACTCAAAACAAAATTTCCTTAGACTCAAATAAGAACCTGAGAAATAAAAAAATAGAATGAAAAAAGGGTATACAAAGAATAAAAAACCTAACATAACATGGTTCATGAATTACATTACTCAATGGATGTAATACTATATCCTTTAGAATAATAGAGTATACATTAATGTTACAATGTAAAAAAATTTAAATCCAATTACAAGGAGATGAAGACTTATAAACAGTTCATGTATTGTACAAGTGACCCCAAATCCCATTTAATAGAATATTTCATCCTATTATACCAATTGAAAAATTATTCCATCTTTTTATTCATCCATCAATCCATCAAGGAAACTTCCAATTTCCATCAAATTATACCCACTCAACTTGTCAGTTATGATATAAATTGTATACATTGGAATTCATCCTTATTATTCTTACACCCATAAAAAACATCCATTTATCATTAATGTTTTATAGTTTAGGATTCATTACCCTATCATAATCCAATTTCATAACTGATGGTTTAGAACCACTCATTGAATTCATTAACATTGATAAAAAATATTCCTTTATATACAAGTCAAAAAAATCATTGTAGAATGGTTTATTGACAAAATAAATTCAAAATAATCCTCTATATCGGAAATAAAAATATATATATTAGTGAATCAAATGATTATTTTTCTTTCATATTTTAACAAATTACTTCCCACAATGATAATATATCTCTTAAACAATTAAAGGTAATTTCCATTACACCTTGAATATGAAATTGATGTACTCAAAAATATATTTCATTATGTTTATAGACCTTTTACATAGATCAAAATCTAAATTCCACTTAACCATTGAGTATTGATATCATAAATTTTCAAATATGTTAATTTACTAAAATTTACTATTGTAATAACTCCATAAACCTTCTCTGACTAGATATATTTGTTACAAAAAAATGAACAAAATACATAATTAATTTTTTGATTATGACCCTCCCACAATAAATATTCACATTAATATTACATACCCATCATGGTGATGGTCTTCCTGACATTGTTTTTCATGTGTGTAATATAGTATATATGGGACAACATTCTTATTTATGTGATAATATTACATGTGGTAAGAAAATTTTCATCGAGAATAAATTTTTATTAGACCATATTACCTTTTTTATGTTCCCTCTCTTTGTATACATGATTCTAATGATTTAATTTAGTATCTATAATTTCATCCAAATTATTATGTCAAAGGAATATTAATGTATACAATATATCACAAATTAGGATTTGTGTTACTCTCCCAAAATCAAATATGACAATATTTGCACATATCCAAATACATATTACGGATTGGGTGTATGAAACCTATCAGTATAAAGTGATATAATCCTATTGACGAAATATTTATGAAAGAGTAATTATGGTATGATTTTTTCCAACAAATCCCTTTTGAGAAGCAATCAAACTCCCCATGTTAGTAAAGCCGAACCCAATGACCCACTCACTAAACTACTGGAAAACAGGTCTATACCCACGGTTTTCTTGAAAAATATGCGTATTGAGTCACCTTAACCCATGTTTTTCATGAACCATTGATATAGGTGACATTTTCTAACATATAGACACAATTCTTTTTAAATCGTGGGTATAGGGTACTCGCATAAGCACGGGAAGATAAAAAAATGTGTGGGAATGTCGTGGGAAAACATATACCCACAATTTACATTGAACCGTGGGAATGTGTGGTATTTATAAGCACATTTTTCAGGAATCGTGGGTATATCCTTTAGTATAAAAACCTAAACCCCTGGTTTACATTCAACTGTGGGTATAGGTGGCATCTATACCCACAATTTTCAAGAAGGGTGGGTATATTCTTTAGTATATAAGTCTATACCCTCGGTTATACTAAATCATGCATATATGGTCCCTTATTATTTAAGTGAAAAAAATATAATAATATATATATATGTAATAATTATATCATGTATTAAAAAAGAAAATTTGAGGTTTTTCGTTGTTGTATTCATGAATTTCTATTTACAGTTACTGTTTGCAGACTGTTAGTAGTTTCTATTTGCAATTGCTGTAACAAAATGGAATTGAGTCTGTTTGAGTCAAGAATACATGACTTCATTTAATTAATTCTATATTAAAATAAAATGATACTATTTCACTTATATATACATGACTTCATTTTCATAATTCTTTAAAATTATATTTCTAATTCACATTGAAATTTTTTAATTCACATTGTAATTCACATGTTCATCAATGTTTCCTATATAAAAATGATTCTATTTGTTGTTGTTGATTTTGTAAAGGAAGCCATATGAATAATTTTCACCTATGTAAATATTCCAATATTCTTATATATCATCATGATGTTGATGTATATTAGGAATAAATCAACATTCTATAGAATTGTGATATTGATTCTCAGGATATAATATTATTTTATCGGTCTTCATCTATTTTAGTGATTTATTCTAATGTTTTCAGGTTTTCTGAAGTGGATGAAGGCTTTCTCTTGATGCTGTGTAGCATGGGTGAGTGTGTCTGATCAGAGAAAATAAATCTGGATGCCCCTCCTCTTACCCAATATTGATCTATTTTTTTTAAGCATTAAAACCCACAACCCAACACCATTGTCAAAGAGTGAAGAAGGTAGACATTCAAAAGATCGGGAAATGTCACCGTTGTATGATTTTATGGAGTAGGGTTAAGTTGATGTTGGTTTTAAAGCAATTTTCATTACTTCATTGATGCAACTCCGGTTTCCATTTTAATTTTCTTGAGACTAGTTTTCAGATGTGTCCTCAAAATCTCATATGTCAGCTGTTTTTTCCTAATCGCATTATTCTGATTCTTCCTACTATTATTTTCTTATTTTTCATGTCACCGGTTGATTTTTTTCATATTAATATGTGCCATTTACTCACATTCATGTGTAATTAACTATTAAAAGGATTAATATAACCATCTAAAATCTTGACGAATTGTTTCTCCTCTACATCAATGGATCTTGGCTGTACTTGGAGGCTATTGAATGCACATTCTAATGAAACGTGGGGGAATCTAATTCATAGACCTACTTCTATTGAAAACTATGGTTCTTGTTATTGTTATAATTCATGTATCTTACACTAAAACTGTCTTTATGTTCTATTACCATGGTGATAGAACATTCTATAGTTCTATTTACATGGTGACTTAATAGTATAGAGTTACGTTTCTTTGCAGACAATGAACCATGGTGTTCTTTACATTTTGATGCTATGTTTACATGTTTTGGTTTCAATGTCTCAACAACTTCGACTATCTATATGTTTTGTTTCCATCTGAAGTTTCGGTTTAACTCTATTTTACATTATTCAGTGTTTACTGTTAGTTATTCATATTTGAGAGCTATGACCAAAATTGTTATTTAAACATATTTATTATTAATTTTCATTGATCGATTCTCAAATTATTAAGGCATTTTGAAATTTTGATATTATTTAAGGCATCATGCATATGCACAAGTGAAGAACTAGTAATAATAACAATTGGTGTTGTGGTGAGGTGCTCTAGCCCTGGATCAGAGACTCTACTTCGAAGCTCGGTGGTAAGATTTTATTTATACACGGTTTTTTAAATATATATACACATATATTTATATATATATATTAAATAATATATATATTAAATATTATATATATATATATGAAAATGAAAATCTAGTTGGCCTCGTATTATCCTACTTCAACCAATGTGTACCAACGCAAGTTTGAAACCCACTACGTCATTTTTTATAAGGAAGTTTGAATTAATATAATAGGACAAATGTAAAATCGGTTAGACACTCTCGTTTTGAGCAGCAGGTCGTGAGATTTATTCTCACCATATATTTTTCCTATATGAACTATGTGTATTATTATATAATGGCATATGTAAATATATAAATATAATATATTTAATAATCCTAGTTGGTAAGAAATCGGTGTTTATTATGCCATTTATGTGAACAAATCCCCCTCGCTATGTTTAGGGGAGATTTTTTACATTTTTATGATATGTTAAACCCACAGTTATTGAACCATGGGTATAATAATTTTAGTGATATTTATACGTACAATTTTTGAAGACTGGGTATTAGCGATATTTATACCCATGGTTTTAAAACTGTTGGTATAATTCTATGACACGGTGGAAAAAAAATACACACAGTTTTCCAAACCATGGGTATGGGCCGTGGATCTATCCCGATGCCTCGATTTCCCACGTTTCCCAAAACCATTGGTATAGCCTTTACCCATAGTTTTAGGGGATACACCCATGGTTTTGAAACGTTGGTATAAGTTATTTTTCTAGTACTACTTTAGATCTACACATCAGATTGATCTCAGTTCCAATATAATCCATACACTATACATGTATGAATCATAAATAACCTTTAATTTTTAAATTATAATTTGAAAAAAAAATAATAGTCTTGATTGAAAGAATCTAAATATCATGAATATACCATGAATATAACATCAAATATTCATGGTATGATAATGATATGAAAAAATTTACAAACAATAAAAACTAGTCACAAAAAATGAAGGGATGAATTTCGAATTCATACATATGATTGATTAGTTTTCACTTGATGTCAAAAAATATTATTTATTACTAATTAATCATTCTAATTATGATTATAATATCTTAATCACTCCTTAGTAGTACTACTTTATTATTAATAATTTAATATTATTACTAAATATAAGTATGTAATCCTAACAATGATTAATTTATTATTAATTTATGATAATTAATTTAAATTATTACTAATTATTGGTAACTATGATTAATAATTTCTAGTTAGGATCATATAATCCTAATTAAAAATCATTATTACAAAAAATTATAAATTACCTCTATTTATGATAATTAAATATAATAACTCTAAAGTATGAATAGTTGATTTTTAAATTATTTTAACAAATGTTAAATATTTCCAATTATTGAAATTTAATATTACTTACTAAAAATTATGATTAATTATATCTAATTGAAGAATGTTATTAATTATTAATTATTAATTACATATAACCAATTCTAATTAAATGTAATTACTCAAAATTTTGATCACTTACCTTTTATGTTATGTTAATTATAGAAAATTATTACTAATGAATACCATTTAATATTAATTATTTCTAATTAAGATTATTTATATCTATTAAAACGTAATTATTAAAAGGTAATTATTATTTACCTTTGATTATTATAAATTATTTGAAATTACTCATATTAATGATTAATTAATTGTTAGTAAATCCCAATTAGTATTAATTGTTTGTAATTACTACAAATTAGGGTTAATTATTATAGATTGTGGTTAGTTATATCTAATTGGACCTCATTTTTGTTAACTAATTAATATTTAATCAAAATTTTTGTTAACTAAATTGAATTACACCAAATGATGATTAATTATTTCTCATTTTATTCTAATTATACAAAAACATTAAAAATTACTATAATTAATAATTAATTATTTATATTATGATAACATATATCCAATAAAAACTCATTATATCTAATTAATTATTAATTACCTCTATATATGGTTAATTTTTTAAAATTACTTATAATGAAAATTAATGTATAATTATTTTATTGTATTTAATTTTAATTACAACATGTTTAGATTAATCATTACTAATTATGGTTATTTATATCTAATTATACCTTCATATTACTAACTATTTATTAATTACTAATAAGTATTAATAAATAATTATTATAGTTAATATTTGGGTTAACCCTTAAAAATGACCAGAGAGCCCAATCTGTTGTCCACATGACCTGAAGACACAAAATTGTGGGACAATTTTTCATCTTCATCTATCCTATGCATCCCTTTAACTAGGCTCCATTATAACCAATATCATGGGACACCCACACACACAGTGCATTTCCCCCAGTGATATTCGGTCAGTCCCCCTCCAAAATTTCTTCTACAGCCTCTGTTACGATGGAGGTAAGAAGATGCCGAATGAAACACTAGTTTTCTGGCTTGTGGCGAATCGAACAACCATTTTCATGTAGTATAATGGGTTCCTTGACCACTTTCATGGTACCATGTCTCCATATTCTCTATTAAATAAATATTGTTAAATATAATTCATTAAAAATATTATAATTTATTATTCAAAATTACATAATAATTAAAATATTATTATATTTAAACTTATTAATAATGAATAAGTATAAATACATGTAATTACATATATATTTAAAGAAATAAAATATAAAATACTGTTATGGGAAAATATATTGAAATTGTGATAGGTGACAGATTTAATTACCTGAATTCACCAGACGATGTTTGAATATTCATCCTATGGGGGAGTATTTTAAGATAGGGTGGGAGAGGAGGGTGACAATGAAATGATATGGGGTTTATATTTTTTGGGGGAGTTGGAAATATTGTTATCTTGAAAATCCCTTTCACATTTATTAAAATAAAATCTTCTTTTGGAGGTAACACAATTAATTTTAGAAATATCAAAATTTGTTACTGCCCTTAACTCTTTTCTATGCCACTAATTTTGGGAAACAACATTAATGGTGGCAATTGATTTTAATTAAACTATATTTTTTCCACTTTCGACACATTTTAAAATGTATTTTTTAAAATTAAACTAAACTTGATTGAGTATTTATAAACACCAAATAAATGATTTGGATTTTAAAAAGTTAATGAAATATACATATCAATCCATATGATTTGGGATTTTATTTTTCTATATTATTTTGAATTCATGGATATATATTTTTCATTTTTTTTTGTTTTTTTTAAATGTTGAAACTACTTCTATGGTAGTGAATGAATTTTTTAATTATTCAATGTTTTTTGTTGCTTAATGATAAAAGTAGTAAATATTGATGTGTGTATCTCTTAGAAAACATTATCAATAACATTTTTTTTTCATTTGGTTAATGTTATAATTTTTTTTTTAAAATGTGAGATTTTTTTCAAACCCTCTTGGTTTTTTTCATTAATCAATATTTTATTCATGAAGTCTAATTTTTTCCTTCAAAATGCACATGTCTCTCTTTGAACATGGAAATAAAAAATATTAGGTTTTAAATGTATAGATGTATAATTGATTTCATTTTTTGAATAAAACACAATTATAATTAATTTTAGTCATATATGAATTGCAAAAAGTAATTGAGATTATTGTTTTACTAAAATAAGAGAAAACATTCAATTCATTACTAAAAAGTTAGGTTTTTAATGATCATCATATATTAACTTACTCATAATAGAATATTTATAATTTTTAAACAATAAATACTTATACAAAATGATGGAAATTGTTTACCACGTGAATAAGCTCCAAAATGAGTGCATCACAATAATTAAATAATTATACAAAATAGTGGAAAATATAAAAACAAATAAAAAGATATTTTTACTCGAATAAGGATTAGAGGGAACATTAATTAACACTATTTATTTACATTACTTATAATTAATTTATAATACTTTTCAATAATCCAAAATCATTTCCATTAGTTATAACAGTTTTGTTTTATCAATATTCCCATAAATATTATATTATTTTATGAGTATTTTTGAAAATATTAAAAAGTAATATATTTTTTAAAAAATAGTCATTATTTTTTAAAATAAAATATATATATTGTTACATGAATAACACAAAACTACCGTTTTTAGGTATTTTAGTTAACACATTTCTTTAATATCTTTCCCATGAATTTTCTAATTTATGGCTATTATTTGATCAAACAATCGTTAAAGAAAACTCTACATCTCAATTTAGTATTTTTATTACTTTTATTATACATCCAGTAAAGTAATATTCAAACTTATTATAGTATAAAAAAAAATGAAATAAAACATTCACATTTCTCCTTCAATTGAATATAATTTTTAAATATTTATTTTAAAATTTGTAAATTATATATCACGAAAAAAATGATCATATATAAAATTTTGATGTTTTTGCTATTTGTTTTTCGAATATATTTTCAATAGGAATTTTTTTAACATCATTTGGCGATTTTATACATTTAATTAATAAATAATAGTTTTTTTAGGTTTTTATAAACACGTTTTTTATCATAATGAATTTATGTCTTTATTAGGTCATATTATTTATGGACATAACCTACTATCAGAGCATCTTTAGTGTCATGTTTTCAATTTTTTTAGGTGGGAGAGGTAATCATGTTGTGCATTATATTTTTTCCTTTGGAGAACATGATAAAATTATGGTTGATTTTTGGCCTACTTCCAAGATATCCACTATATTGTAGAACATTTTCATTTTTGATTAAAAACATAGTTATTTTTCTATATCTACCTGAAGACATTATAATCAGGTTTGAAGTCACAAAACATACCGCATACATTTTTGACATTGTCAAAAGAATTATTAATTTTTAAATACGTCCAATTTCAAAAAAAAAATTCATCATTCGTTTCACAAATAGTTATTAAAATAATCTTCCCTATTATTCTATAATCCAACAAAATAATCCAAATTTTCATTGTTTTCTGTTGAATTAGTCAATTAAACACTATAAAAAACCCTATTAATGAATAAAATCCATGATATGGATCAAAATTTAAATTAATCCAAAAATAATTAATCTTTTTAGATGAAAAAAATATCATGTATAAGAATTTTCTACATTATATGATATCTTTTTATTAGTATATAAATTATAAAGGAAAATATAAAATAACCACATAAATGGAAAATACATTAAAAGACGACAAAAACAAACAAAATCTATAAACATAGATTTAATTTTAATAATAAAAATATTTCTTATGTTTTCAAATGAATTAATTATTTAATAAAAAAACTAAAATTTAATAGTTATTTTGTTTTTTATTTCAGTTAAGAAATTAATTTTTTTTATTACATACAATCATAAATGTAAAATTATAGTCATAAGCTATTTAAAATATACTATACTCTCTTTAGAAAATTTTCATGTAACAATAAAACTAAATACACACATTTCTGTAGAATTGATAATTAAATTGTATCTATAGGAAACAAATTAGGATTAAGGACCTTATGTGATATTGTCCTCATAAAAATGTCCTTAAACAAAAGTTAATGTTCATTATTTAAACATTTAGGTGTTTATATGATTTAATTTTATAATTTAGCATTGTTAACAAGATTTAATGTTAAAAGTAAACTCATATTCATCATTTTCAAATTGAAGGTCCTTAGGGAAGATTAATATGTTTGTATGGTCCATTGTTATCATTTTTCAATAATCATAGGTTTACACTCACATTTCCATGTGGATAGTAAAAGAATAATCCATTCAAATATTAAGAACAAACCCAAATACACATGGTCAAAAAATTAAAAAAAAACCATTTCTTCTTTTTTAGGAAATTAAAAATAAAATTACAAATGTGATGAAAATTATTTTTAAATGAAATTATGGAATAATTATAAATGTTTCAAAATATTTATATATTTATTTTATTATATCTATATCTAGATATTCAGTTCCCTCAGGGTGTATCTTAGTAGGTGCTTCTCCTATGGTCTTAGTGAGGTCTACTGTTCGAACCTTGCTCAGTAAATCTGTCTATTTTTTGTTGCCTTATTCTGTTTGAGTTTATTCCATTTTCAATTCATCAATATAATTATTTCTATATTTTAAATTATTTTTATTTTAAATTATATTTATAATTAGTTTTTGTTTTATATAAACTACAGAAAACTTAATTAAAATTAATTTTATGAGTTCTTCATTTGATGAAAATTCAGAAATTTGTGTTCCTTAATTAATTATAAAAAAATGATAATTTTTAGTATAAGTACTTTGTAAATTTGATTAGGTAAAAGAATAATTTTTATTAGATAAAGATTAAAAAAATGTGTTCTAAACTACGGGGTTTAATATATATATATTGTAGTTGGGTAGGTATGGCATGAATATTTGTTAATATATTTCCAAGTAATTCTGTACCTTGCAATAATATATGAAGAATATGTTATTTTAATTGCATTTTAATCCCATATATTATTCCCAATTATCAATGCTGATTTTAATATTTTCATCAAATCTTTAGTGCCAACATTTTTGAATTGAAGCTAAGGGTGATATAATAAATAATCAACTCATTCACTTGACATATCCTTTTGTGGATTCATATAAAGATAATTTTAGTAACTTTGAGAGAAGATGAAATGAAATTTATATACTACGAGGTACTTTTCTAGATCCATGATCCAATCTATGGATACAATTTCATCATCTAGTGGCTCCTCTGGAAGATCCAGAGTGCATATATAGAGATCACCAAATCCCAGGCCCATCTGGTCATCCTATTAATGACACACTCTCTCACTCATCAAATTGAATCCTCTATATTCGTCCACCCACATGGATTGTGAGAAATTAGGGGACCTATTTTGAATCCAGGTTCCTTCCAGGCCCCAAATTGCACACAATTTGTTCGGATACTGAGTGTCTGGGATAAAAAACGGACCAAGAAGATTCTTAGGATTTTCATTTTAGAGACGACCCTTGATGATAATTTGGAGAAATTATCATCCACCATAGAAGAGCTAAATATATTAGAGGATTGAGATAGTATGAAAATAACCATCGGTACCTAGAACAATGCAGCTCCATATAGGGAAATGCTTGCCATTCCACCATGTGAGGTGCAGAGATAGGGGATAGAAAAGAAGATGAAGCTGGGGAGGGGTAGTTCAAGTTTTTAGTGGTGTCTTGGGACCTAAATTTTTATGTACTAGGCCATGTGCCTCTGGGTCTTCAGGTCATGTATGGGCCTTGTGAGTCTGGGCCTACAGGTTATGTAAGGATTCATGCTCAACTAAAAAAATTTGGATTATCCAAAAAAAATTAAAAATAAGGTCTTCATTATTACTATGTTTAAATACAGGAATGGATGATCAACTCTATTTATGTTATATTCCCTTAGAGTCCCAAAATGAACATTATGGATGTAACTGCACCCACGTTTTATGAAAGGGTTCCAAGAAGTAATCATACATTCTATATTATAAATGTATGTTGTAATCAAATATTGGATAGCATTTTGGTATTCAAATCTATGTTTTTATATTTATATCTATTAAGAATTTTAATATTATTTATAAACGGATATAGACACAGTGTTATATATATATATATATATGAACACAAATCCAAACCCACCATCACAATACATGAACATCCTAACTCAACACTCCATCCATACCTATGGGTACAAGACCTTTAGCCTTATTATGTTTTCTTGTATATTATTTGGGTAAAATTGCTACTAAACAATGATCCCCATGTACTACAGAAAAATTTAATGAATTTTGGAATATTATTATAAACCTCACAAAAAACCTATGAGAATTGAATCTCCAAATTCCAATAATTCAGGGGAGAGACCTAGATATTGTTTCATTATAAATAACATTATATAATAAATAATAAGCCTTTATACATATACATATATTTATATAGAATGTTTTTAAATATCAATATATGTGAATTTTTTATGTAATGATGTCATTAAAATATGATTTTTTATTTAATTATTATTAGTCATATATTTTTAAAAAATAACTAACTAGACTAATTTTATTTATCGATACATTGAATAATGTAACATACATTTTTTAATATTCAATTCTATAAATATATATATTCAGATTTAAATATATTGAGATGTATATATTGAAATTTTAAAATATAATTATATATTGTTTTAAGAAACAAGATATTCTTAACTCAAAATATTATTATTTTATACATAATTACTGAAAATATTTTTAAAAGGATATTTTGTTAAATTTAATTAATAAATGAAATTTACACTTAAATGAAATGTATAATATTATAAATTTATGTTATTTTCAATACAATGTAACTATGTAATTGTAGGTATCTTTTTTGAATTAATTAACTTCCCAAAATTTAATTAATTATATTTTATACATAATCAAAAAATAATAATTATTTATTTTTATACAATTTTTTAAATATTATTAACTATAATATATTTTTTAGTTTCATTAAAAAAAATAACATTATTAAAAACTATATATCAATTAATATATTGTATATTTATATAAACTAAAATATGTAATTAATATATTAATATATTAATATATTTATATTCAAATAAATTTAATAATATTTCTTATAAATAATTATTATGAATATTAATATTACAAATATGATTAAGTAGATTCACATTATCTATCTATTTATTATGGAAAATATTTAAAATTTATTTTACATTAATTAAACATAATAATAATATATATATATATATATATGAATCTAATTATTAACAATTAAATTTAAAAATATATACATTTTTCTAAAAAATAATATTTCCCTATATATATTATATTATTTTTCACATTAATGTTCAAGTATGCATGCACCATATATAAATTTACTAAATAATTAAACATGAAATAAATCACAAAAAGAAAAATAATTCATACATAAATTAAACAATATAAAGAATAACAATTCATAAATTCATAAAACCTTACAAATTAAATATTTAAATAATAGAAGAAAAATAAATAATTATTTGGAAAAATAAAATTATTAAATGGAAATTTTACATTCTCAAAAAATGAAAATTATTTTTGAAGATAAAGATTCAATATAGCTTCAATGAAAAATATTAGGTTAGAATAAAGAAAAAGAGGGTGTGAGGAGGGGTTGGGAGGACTCTATTTATAATTTTGTTGTGGTTGGAGGCATGAAATCTTTTAATACCTCTTATGTATCTATTACAAAGAAAGCTTGAATGGGGCTCCTAATTTATGGTGAACAAGGGAACCATGAGAATGGTTCACATAAACTTGAAACCCTTTTTCACAATACATAAAACCATATCCCATTATTTGAGATAATAAAACAAATTATAGAAATACTCTCCAGTCGGTCAGATTCACATAAGCATAATATGGACATGAATTTGAAAATAGAAAAGTGATCAAATATTACTTGTTACATGGTAATAGAAGATCAAAAATTGTATTCCATTTTCATTTGGAGAACCAAGACGAAAAACAATATTAGAGAGGCCACTGGGCCAATCATTTACGAAAGGGTTTCTAGAAGTAGTCCAAAATTCATACATAGAAATCTATTCTTGTATCAAATATTTATCAGTGTTTTTGTAAGGGAAACATAAATGATATTTTATGACTATATATATATATATATATATTAACAACAACCCCAACCCCATATTAAAAGCCATAGAATTCCATGTTTAACCCTCCATCCATGGGTTTGGGTACCAAACCATGGGTCTCATAATGAGGTTCTATAGGTTCACTAGGAAAAACATTTTCCTAATGAAATTGTCATGACCAAACCCATGTTCTAGATAAAGTTGAAACTACGCCAAGATCATCTTCATTTTATATGGATTGTGACATGTACTAAAAGGCATATCCAAAATTGGTGGCCTTTCCTATGTACATGTATGAAAACACCCGACCATCTCAATGAAAACGTGTAGAGGAATAATAATAAATGATACAATATCTAGAATGTACTCAAGTATTTAAAACCTATAGGGTGTGAAAGAATACTACATTTCAAAATAAAATGTATGGGATTAAAATACACACCCAAGTAGTAATGCATCCCAACCTGATAAAACATGTAATGTAATCTACTAAGAGTGCCAATATCCTAAACTCCATGATGCGAACACCTTATGTGGTCGACAACAAAAGTTATCCCAATGATCCTTTGAAGTCACTATTGACAATTCAATTGTCTTCATAAGACATGACACATTCCATAAAATCCCATGCATGGGTGATTATATAAATACCCAGTAGGATGCTTTAAATGTTGAAGGGGGAGAGATAAGAAATACAATAGGAACAGAAAGACAATAAATAGTATAAAGGATCCAAGATACAGTGAAAGATATCATATCATCAATAACAAAAAGATATTAACATCAACCAGACACAGGGGAAGAACATGGTGTGTATATTAACAACCCATCGAGTATATTTCACTTATAGGATAATATTAAACTTATCAAGCCATTATATTCTAAACATTAAAATCATGTGGAATACTATACGCATATTCACAACCCATAGAAGGAGTGTTAAAAAATCCAAAGGTATGGATACATATGAAACAATATATTCTCATTAAAAATAAAAAAAATTAGATAGATGTGGGATCTTTATCTAACATATTAGCAAAGGATGAAAAGTAACCAATAGTTCCTATTGTTTATCAGTGATGCCTATCACCACAGGTGTCTACTCAAAAGTAAAGGTGTGAAGTCATATGTCCCCCCAAAGTACCACACAGTCAAGGTCATGTAATAACTAGGTAGAAGACCCATGCCCCAGTGCCTGATGAGGGTTACAATAAATATGTACCTGTAGAGGAATGATTCATTGATGCATTAGGGGGTTTCCACTCATGTTTTGAGAGGACCCACAACTTAAATGATAGTGGGTCCACTCAAAAGTTATAGGACCCACACCCATGATGATGGGGTGTTCTTATCTAAAGGTTAAGGACCTACACCCTGGTGTGAAGAGGGGCTTCCACTCTAGTCGTTGAGGACTCCTAATCTATTTGATAGGGTGATCCACTTATAAATAAATGGACATGAAGCCACGTTGATGGGGGGTTCCACTCTAAATGACAAGGACCCACACCCTAGTGTGATAAGGGAGTTCTATTATGGTCCTCGAGGACCCTCGCCCTATAAGATTGGGGGATCCACTTGGAATGTAACTACAAAGCCCCATTCCCAAGCTGATGGGGGGGTCCACTATATACAAGCTTCTGTTGACCTTGACCAATCACTCATATCATTGGGCACCACCTCAAATAAGATTCATTCTAAGAAAATTTCCCATCGTATCTCCTAATCAAAAAAAAATTCAACGTCACATTAATCCTGAGAAATATCTAGATATGAAACAAGTGGGGAAAATCTGATTCCAAACTAAGGATATATAAATGAGTTATATTTATTGAAAAAGAACCAAGGGGTACATAGCGTGTGGTCCCACTCCATCACCTATGTGTATCACTAGAGGTAAAAGGCTCACCAACCAATTAGAAGTCCATGATTTATGGGGGATATGCATGGAATACCCATACCACTTATAGTTTTACCTTCATGTTCTTACCATGTTCATGCATCAAGGTTTTTTCCTTGTACTTTACCCCATGTCTAGGTAGTTTACCATGTGTCTTTGTATGTTGTCACATAGCAGTGTTCCTAGACATGTACTCTCACAGGGCGTCCTTCCCATGTGCTTATACACATAAACCATCCACATAAGTATGTGTTAAATGTTGTTTATGTGTTCTACACACCATTCCATCCTTCTAGATTTGAAAACCATGTTTACATGGGCTAGGGCCCGACATGTCATGTTTTCTTCGACCTACACAACGTGTAGTGTGGATTTTTTTAGATTCAAAGATATGTCTTCTATGTATAAGATCAGGGATTATAATTAAATATAGGATTCTATTCCATTCATGATTTTTTGATCTAGTGTTGGGAGAATGGATCTAGCCCTCCGACTGCTGAAAACTCCAATCCATTTGGTTTTGTGCAATCCTGTACACACCACACATCATGATTCCTTCAGTAGTTGTAGATAAAAACTACTATCATGAAAAAATAATCCAAAAATATAAAAATTCCCATATATATCTTTGTTTCATCGATCTATCCCTCGTTTTTCATTTTGTAGCAATTTAGGGGGTCCAACCATGCTCACTGATGCCCGACAACATTAAAACGGGGCCACATGGTCCTACTGATTAATAACACGAAGCAACTATAGGGGTTAAGGAAAATAACATATTTTTAACAATCATTGGACAAGAAATCATGAACAATGATCATGAACAGGGATAATATGGTTGAGAAAACAGAATAATCAATTACAATTAGTACATTGGAGCACGTTAATGATCCGTAATTGACATTGATCAAAAGAATAGATCGATCTCCACTATTATTACAGTAATAAAGTGGTAAAATAAAAATTTATGATTCATAAGTAACTATTGTAACATTCTTCATCAAATAATATGATTTCAAATTATTTAAAGAAGTAGTTTAATTCACTACATCCTAATCTACATTGATCCTATGTTTCGTCATCATTTGATCTGATTCTATAATTGAAGGAGGTAGAAAAAAATCTAGAAAGATCCTATGATTATGAGGCTAACCCTAGGAATATCACCATAGATATATACTTATAGGCATTTTAGTTTGGTTAAAAATATCATTTAATTGTATTAATTTATTTATTTATCCATAGAATTTACATCCAATGTTTGAGATGTATAAACTCCCCACACTGACCTATTTTATGTTTCAATTTAGGTAAACACTGTGTTCAGGACTCAATATGGGTCTTTTATTTCTAATATATGATTCAATTTAAGAGTTATAAAATTTAATTTAATAATTGACTTTACTAATATAAAATATATTTAATATTTTTCAAAAATTTATTTCAGAAGCACCGGTATGAGGAATCACAGACTGTCTTAGTTCCATGATCAGGAAATATATGTTAAAATATTTAAAATTCATACAAGAAAAAATCCTAGTATCTACACCATTCCATACATCAAAGTCATTGCCTAAAAAATCAAAACTAATCAAAGAACATATGAAACTAATCCCTGAATCTAGTTTTTTAACTCTTAGGAACTCTCATACACATTCTTGTGTTTCCACAACATTGGAACCAAGGGGACCATTTTTTCATGTAAGGTCCTCTCCAAGCGATCATTGATCACCACAGGGTGATCCAAAAAGTATTCTCCATATTCAATGTACATATCACCCCATTTGATGATGTTCATATGGACATGTATATATCTCCTCATATGCAACACATCGAAGACATCGTGCACCCGCTCTATCTATGGGGGTAGGGATAGGCATTAAGAAACCTCACAAACATTATGTATGATATTTAATGACTTGATGAACCTCAGGGAATATTTCCTCCACAACTGATCCTCCATAATTTTCATCATGGATCAACTCTTAGGAAGATGTGATCTCTATGATAAAAATATAATGGCCTCTCTTTTGTGGGTCATGCTCATCTGCTCTTGAATGACATAGACCATCATCGTTTTCACCTACAATATATATGGTCTCACAATACATGTCTCAACAATCTCTGTCTAGCACATGGGTAACCTGCGAGGTCTAAAAAACTAGACCTAAAAAGGTTCCATGTTGATTCTAAAGTAGTATATATTTTTTGTATGAAAACTCTAACATGGGTAGTGACCCCCCCGATCTCCAGATAAACACTAAAAGAGAATTCATCAATATATTATCCATCACCTAGATAGTGTGCTCAATATACCCATCGGTCAAAGGGTAAAATGTTGTACTCATCATCATCTAGGTCTTGAATACCTCCTAGAGGACTCTCCATAATCATCATGTAAACCATGTGTCATGAATAGATATTTTCATTAAGGGCACCCCACGAAGTTGATCGATCTCCCATACGTACAACTCCCCCAAACTCACCACAAAACTCTGATCCTCGATAAAGAGTAAGTGTTTTTGACTTCCTGAATTGATCAACTATCACCCAGATTGCATCATGAACCTTTTATATGCAAGGAATCTTAGTAAAAATTCCATGGATAATCCTTCATATTTCCACTCCCTAACCTCAAGGTCCTGTAACAAACCTGCCAGAATTTAGTGCTTATAATTCACATGCTTACAAGTGAGGCACCAATAGACAAATATAGATATGCTCAATCTGATATAGGATTAGAAGCATTTTTACTGAATGTGTCATTACTTCATTCCGACATCGAGATGTACATCGAGGGTGAATTGTGGTAATCCCACATCACCTCATCATGCATCGTGACTAGGAATGATATCTATCCCTAATAAAGGATGATGTGATTCCCTATTTCCAAATACACATATGGTGAATCATCTATGTATATCTAGTATTGAATAAACTCATGGACAATGAATCACAATAATTACTTCTTCACACAATCGAGATGATATAGATTTGACACCATCAACAATTGAAAATTTTCACCCTCATTCTTCTCTAGGGCCAGATTCAGTGAATTAAACATCTCCAAATCAACATACACCAAGAGAGTGGGAGATTTTCTACAAATCAAATTTTCTACTATGTCACCCTACCCTAGAGTATAGACTATCTCGATGTCATAGTCGTGTAGGAACTTGAACCAGTGTTGCACTCTATGGTTATTGTGTATTTATATGAAGACATACAGGAGACTCTAATGGTTTGAGTAAACCAAAAATCACCCACATAGAAGATAGTGCCTCTACATCCCCTGAGTGAGGACTACAGCTGGTAGCAATAGGTCATGAGTTGTGCAGTTATAATCCTGGGGGATCATCTACCTCAACCTATATGTGACAACTACCTACAATGACTTTAACTCATAACCAAGACCTTATCATGACTCATCACACTAAACTACACATTTATGCCCTCCTCTAGTATTCTCAACAGAAGAGCACTCACGGGACTCATTCTGAACTCCTAAAAGTCCCTTTAGAAGTTCTCAGTCTATGTAAACGGATTCCCATTCACCTTATATTTACTCAAATGGGATAAAATTCTTGGTAAGTATACCATAAACATCTTGTAATACCCCAATAAGCCATAGATTCTCTAAAACTCTATCACATTCTCAAGTGGATCCCAAGCATTCACTGCTTTGATCTTCATTGTGTGTAATGATAAACCATGATCCAAAGGGGAAATACCAAAAAATTGATCTTCATGAATCAAGAACATGAACTTATAGATAATTCCATTAAACTAATGCTCTTAATGAAAATCTAGAACCATCCTCATGTGCTCTTCATACTCCCACTATGATGTTCAGTAGATGAGTATGTTATCGATGAAGACAACAATGAAATGGTCCATTTATGGTTAAAAAACCATTTCATCAAATATATAAACACAATAGAAGCATTCAACACACAAAAGGGAATCAATAAGAACATATAGTGTCCATAGGGACATCCGGATACCAACATTATAATATCTGAATCATGAAACACCAAATGGGGTTAGAAGGACCATATATTGATCATTAAGAACAACATCATACCTCAAAAATGGTTAACAAGATGGTCAGTACTCAGGAAGGGGTACTTCTTTATCATTTCCCAATTTAGGCAATGATAATCCATAAAAAACAATAAGTTCCTATCATCCTTTTTAATAACCAACACTGTAGCTACCCAGGGGGTCACACTAGTCCTCATGAAACCCTTCTATAAAATTTCCTACAACTAGAACCTTAAATGAATGAGCTTGTTAGGGGAAATATTATATGTTTTAGAAGATATACGCATAAAACCACGATGCAAGTTGTGGGAAAACTCCATATTCCTCCTCAAATGTAGCCTCGTAATGTCCATGTGTAAAATGTTCATATAATCAACCATAATAAAAAGAATCGAAATTCCTGAAGAGTATACAACACTAAGGGCTATAATCTTCATCTAATGGGTGAGGTGATGCATCCTATTTCTTGTATAACTCACTCATCCTACCATGAGATACATGTTACAAGAAACGGATAATTTCATCACATTAGTGTGCAGGAATCTGACTCATCTATAGTGAAAGTCAACCTGGACATGAATAATGAATATCCAATCCATACACATGATGAGGTTATATGGTTCCATCATGATGATATATAGGTATCACGTGAACATCTCCCCACCAAGTGATATATGTCACTACTGATAGATAAAAGATACAAAAGAACATATTCCTATATGTTCTTCAAGATGATACAGCTGGGCTAGCACCTCATTTGGGAGATCCAGTTCATGAATATTGAGTATTGAGAAAAAGGAAATACTAAAGAATGTGTTTAATATTACGAAATAAATATTATAATTAACATAGATTGTACCCATAATCATCTCATGTTATGTGGGGTAAAAATCCTCCATACCCTCTAGTTATCTGCAATCCTATGTGCTAGCTCTGTGAGTTTGACCTGGGACTCCCAGTGGTGGTGTTTCAAGGATATCATCGCATCTCCCTCCCCCTATAGATCCTCCTTCTATGACAGCTCCGCATCCCTATGGGACCACCATATCATCCCCTGGTAGATCCTTGATCATGGAGTTTCCTTTATAATGACGGTCTTCCAACTATCTGTCTTTGCAATGTAGTTTTTCTAGTTGGGTAGTCTCTTTAAATGTGAACTCACCCATATGAAGAAATGCACCAACCTCTCAAGGATTCCCTGGCCCTATTCATTTCCCCTAATCACATGCCTGAGTTTGATCATGGTGAGGTCTCCTGCATTGAGATCTGGTCATCTTGTGCATGCTAACTATTGTATATGGCTCAAATCTGTAACGCCCACTACCATCCACTGATTCCTTATGTCCCTCTGACAAAAAACTCTATTCCATCATTTTCCTCTCCAATATTGTAACATATGTGGAGATGTACAAGGTTATTTTACAGGCTTAGATCTATCAACATATTTCATAATCAAAATTATATGTGTGGAAGTTTCCACCCCAGATCATGTCAACGGAGTACCATGTATGGTTTGTAAACATTTTTGTGTACTCATCAACTATCATCCCTCCTAAATATAGCACCAGAAGCACCTGAATTTGAACTTTGGGAAAACAGGAAGGGTTGTACTCCTCACTGACCAGCTGATGGACGTCCTTCCATGAGAGTGTTGACTCGTTGTGAATCTACATAAGATGTCTCCACCAACACCCAACTGATCCATGTAAAATTATAGATTCTAGTACAACCACTTGATCCATCAGTTATTGGATGAGCCTAATGACATAGACCACTGAATCTAGCCAATCCAATACTTATGAGGGTTTGGCTCATTGTGGATCCTCAATGGCCTCTAGTGATTGAACTCACGGACCATGCTGAGCCCATGTCCATCTTAAGCCTGTTTGACTGGTACAATGAAATTATAAATAGTTGGAGGTACTGTTAACTTCCCACATGGTGGAAGATTGCAGGATGGACCATGATATAAGGCCTCATCACTCATCAGATCTGTAAGAACCCGGCTCTTCATTTCGGGTATGTTTTTCCTTTTTTTAGATGTTTTTGTGAAAAATGGAGTTTCTGGAAATTTTTGAAGTACACGCCGTGTACTTTCTGGGTACACGTTGTGTACTCTTTTCCCGCTCGAAGCCGTGTACTGGCTATGTTCGGGCCACACACATGGTTGTAGGGGTGACGTGGAGGCTGATTTTGGCAGTGTACGGGAAGACCTAGTACATTTCGTGTACTCTAAAAGTACACGATGTGTACTTTTTTTTTTCATTAATCGGACCGGGGTCACGCCCGATCATCATAAAAATCTTATTCTAGGTCTGGTTCCACTGAGAGATGCCATACGGCCGCGAAACTTCTCTAGATTCCCGAGCCTCCATCTGTTGGCCGATTCAACCACCGTCTATTATATTGGAATCGCAGCGGAGAGTTCTCCCTTCTACTTGAGCCTTTTTTCCAATTCCTCATCCTTCTCAAGATATCGTGGGTTGAGCATTTTTGGAGTTTTTTCTGATCTACGATGTTCAAGGGAGAATCAGTTGACGTTTTTCAAGTATATCGATCTCCTAGGATCGAGGTAGGTTTTTTGTGCCTTACCATTCAATGCCTTTGAGTTTTATGTGCAAATTCCACCAATACCCGTGAATGGGGTATTGCGTGTTTTCAGTCTTAACCTTGTTTTTTTCCTTCCTTGCTTGTATTTTTGCGTAGAGGTAAATTAATCATCTTAGAGGATACTTTGTTGTGCTTGGATGTTTTTCCCATTATCTATTCTATTTACGACCTTTGGGGTCTCATTTGCCTTTGGCTGTTACACATGTTTCCATGCCTTATGATTATAGGTTGGAGTGAAATTCATAACATGATTGTTGCCCTGTAGAATGATAGCCAAGTACCTCTATAGATGTACTTTGGTTATCCAAGTAGCTCTATAAGTGTACTCTGGCCTTATAGAATTATTATACACTGAATAGCACGAGACTGAGTGAACCTGGTGCTATAGACTATAAGGGATAGAGCAAGTGAGCTTCCTAGAGAGTCTTAGATATTACAGACTATAGGTGGGTAGACCAAGAGATCTTCCTAAGAGAGTCTTGGACATTATACTACTGGGGATGGACCGAGTGAGCTCCCAGAGAGTCTGGGAATTTTATAGACTACAGGAGTGTATTCAGAGTGTGCTTCCTCAGAGAGTCCTACCTTGATTGTTTTCTCTTTAAGAACCTTCCCAGGATGGAAGAGGAATTGACCGAGTTAGCTTCCTCAGATATTCTGTGGTATACCTAAGGCTATATGAGGAATTGACTGAGATAGCTTCCTCATAGAGTCTCCAGACCTTGGGGCTAAGAGGGTTAGACCTCATGATCTTCGTCAGAGAGTCGCTGACTACACTAGGATATAAGGGGAATTGACTGAGTGTTCTTCCCCAGAGAATCTCATAAATTCGTATGACCAAACCAGAGGGGTTAGGCTGAGTGAACTGCCCAAAGGGTTGTGGTACTTCTTGGATAAAACCACAGGGGATGGCTCCGAGTACTTCCCATAGGGTTTCTTGCTTGTTAGCTATTTGATTCACTACTGTTGTTGGTTTTGGTTTGACTACTGTTGTATATCATTCTGCCTTACTGCTTACTCTTACTGCCTACTGCTTTGCTGTTGCTGTTACTGCTTATTGTACTTTTACCTTCCATATACTCACTGACTGTTAGGCACAGTTCTTCGGGTGAATGCCTACTGGGATTTAGTCTCACACCCTATTTGGGTCATGATTTTGGGCCCAAACAGACTATGTTGTTGTAGGTATAGTCATGGGAAATCACCATTCGACTTACGGTACTTGATTTCTTGGAGCAGGAGAGAAAGGGACCAAGCTTTGGCTTGCGATGCTAAGGAGCTGTTTACTTTTCTTTTGTACTTGTTTTGGTACTGTGGTGTTTTTCATCATTGTGACTTGTTTGGATACTTTCCTAGATATGTATCTGGCATCATTCTTTATATATACATATGTGCTCCAGTTTTTTGATTTAGTCTTTTGCTATTATTATTGTTGGTTATTTACTGCTTCTGTTATTGCATGTTTATTACATCCAATTTGTACTTTGCCAATGAGGGCATAGTTTCTCCACTATCATAACCAAGGCCCTCGTTGTTAGTCGGCAGCCTCTAGCATTTGGGGAAATGTGCTTGAGGCCTTGTGGAGAACCGGCTCGGAGGCCCGATTAATGGCATCAGGTCGGGACGTTACAAATTGGTATTAGAGGAGGTCCTTTTCTCTTGATTTACTATTTGGATACTTTTTCCAGGGATAGGACAGATTCGGTACTTGGTAATAAGCTGTGCCCGGGAGTAGCTAACCCGTGTACAGGGAAAATCCATACTACCTCATTTATTGCAGTTTTCTGGTTTTGAGATTTTACAGTTGATATGATTTCACCTAGAGTGAATCACATGCTTTGTGCTGTTATTGCTTTGATATTACAGTTCTATTTCTGTTACAACACGATGAGATTATGGTATTCCATCTCATGCATCATATAGGAACTTGTTTGAAATCACATTCCATGCATTCTTTCCATTCCATATAGGGTGCATTAGCAA
Source organism: Viscum album (assembly GCA_963277665.1). Taxonomy (NCBI): domain Eukaryota; kingdom Viridiplantae; phylum Streptophyta; class Magnoliopsida; order Santalales; family Viscaceae; genus Viscum; species Viscum album. The sequence continues at coordinate 1,128,532,460 of OY728121.1, forward strand.
TTCCATGATGTTGGGATAGACTTTTTGTAGATTATGCATGCTGTTGTGATAGATACTTGATAGAATCTCTACTTCTTTATTAGAAGATATTTTATTGTACTTTGCTTAAATGAACACCAAATTTTGATTCTCGAGGTGTTATGGGCCCTCTTGAATCGGAAATTGGTGGATCATGATCATATTTTCTATTGTCTATGAATATAGGAGATTCCAAGATTTGATTCGCGGGGAGTATGGGCCCCCACGAATCATAATTTGGCTCCTCTTTGCCTTGTTTTCTGTGTTTTCTGAGATTCTGTGTAGTTTTTGAGCTACTGCCCAGAAAAACCCAGAAAACACGGCGTGTACTTTTTGACTACACGCCGAGTAATTTTTAGACTGTGTCACTGACCGTGTGGGCAGGGACACGCTGTTGTAGAAACGCCTTCAAGAACACACCGTGTACGGTAGGTACACGCCGTATAGTTTTGAGCCGTGTACCTGGCCATGTCACTAAAAACACGGTACATGGAAGCTCGAGTAGAACACACCGTGTTGGTGAGGATCACACCATGTAGTTTTGATCAGGTACCTGGCCATGTCACGAACAACACGGGTCGGTGTCACCTTCTTCCATACACGCCGTGTGGGTAAAGAACACATCGTGTAGTCTTGTCCTTGGTACCAGGCCATGTCGCGAACAACATGGGTCAGTGTTAACTTCTTTTATACATGTCGTGTTTGTTCGGAACAAGCCATGTAAGGGTCAGCCATGTAGACGGTTGTGTAACAAACAACACGGGCCGCCGAGACCGTGTCTAGTACACGCCATGTCCCTAAGGAACATGCTGTGTAGTCTGGGATTAGTTTGGACTTTGTGGGTTAGTCGTGTATGGAGACTCAGGCAGGGGTTTAGAGTTCAAGTACATGCCGTGTGTGGGGACAACACGCCGTGTAGTTTGGGGTGTTACACAACCTGTCAGGTGTAGGATCGAAATAATGATGTAGATACTCAATATACAAGAGGGGGGGGGTGAATTGTACACTTTAAAAATTCAATGGGAACCTTTAAAGTTAGTTACGAATAACGATGGTTTCCTTAATCAAAGGAAAGAGCTATGTTTAACAAGGTTTAAACTAAGAAAATTCAAAACACCTCTAATACCAAATGAAAACCTGGAAAGAGTTTCCGAAAGTAGGTTCCGTAAGTATGGTTCCGGAAATTGAAACTTAACAAAAGATTACAATATGAGATTCTACCTTAAAGCGTATAGAATCTAAATGAAACAGATTACAAGTAAGTAAGTATAAGAAAGTTATACTTTCCTTATAATACAAAATGCAGCAGAAATAAATAAGTAGTAAAACTACAAGTAACAAGATATAAGGCTTTTAACCCAAAGAGAAGGGTATCCAACAACCTTGGATAAAGGTCCCTTGATTTATACTTTCAAGCAAGTCTGTCTTACCCACACTTGGTTAAGCCCTCGATAAAAAGATCGGAGTCTCTGTCATGCTATCCCCACAAGCCCTCAACTTCTAGGTAGTTGGAAACCTCTGTCTTCCTTAGCAAGGAAGCCCTCAACTTCAAGGTGTTGGAAACCTCTGTCTTCCTATCCCCGGAAGTCCTCGAATGTAATCACCAACATTCGGAGTCGCACAAAGCTTTGAGAGTTAATAAGAGCCTCTCTCTCTAGAAATTATTTCAAGCATGTAATCACATGAGTCGAAGATCAGTCGGCCTTTCAGCACTGAGCTCTTTCAAATGAGCTCCTATTTATAGGTAAGGTCAGCCTCCTTTCCAACGGTCATATTTTCCTTAAAAATTGGAGGGACTTGTACACGTGTAACTTAACCAACAGTTAGTTCATAACAGAATACATGACATCGTTTTATAACAAAACAAGTGTAACAGAATGTATGTCATCGTTTTAAGTCTAAACTAAAAAGTTCGGAGTGAAAGTTCAGAGTGAAAAAATTTATTAAAGAGTAAAAAAATTATAAAAGCGTAAGCAAAATGAAAGTTTGGAGTCTAACAAAAATAATTTTCAGAGTCTAAATAAATTCGGAGTGTATAAAACAAAGATGATCGGATTCTGTTTAATAGGTGAATTCCGAATGAGAATTCGGAATGAGAATTCATCATCAGAATTTGTAGTGAGAATTCCTCATCAAAATTCATAATGGGAATTCATCATCAGAATTCATAATGATATTTCATCTTAAGAATTCGTAATGATAATTCATATCCAGAATTCGAAATGAGAATTCATCATCAGAATTCGTAATGAGAATTCATCATCAGAAATCTTAATGAATATTCGTTATCATAATTCGTAATGAGAATTCGTCATTAGAATTCGTAATGAGAATTCAATGGTGAACTTCATAAGGATTCGTATCCTGAATCTGGAGTAGAACTTAATTAGAGTTCGTATCCAGAATTCAGAATGAAACATTATCACAGTTTTCATTCTGGATTTCAGAGTGAAACTTTATTACAGTTCTTATCCATAATTCGGATCCTAAAACAGAATACTTCATATCAAAGATTCAATCTATTCCGAAAATATAGAAATGAATCTGAATCTTATACTTTAGAAAAATATGGATGAAAATATGATAAGGATAATTTTTCTTACAAAGGCGATTTTCCTTATAAAAGCGATTTTCTTAATGAAAGGTGTTTGTGATTTTCAAAACAAGAAGGAATGGAAAAGTCATAAGGAAAACCTTATTGACTCAACAATCTCCCCCTTTTTGGAAAGTAGAAACATCCCCATGAAAAAGAAATTCTAAGAAGAAAGAAAAACATTAAGGCTTATCTCCCTTTGATTTAAGGATATTGATAAATACGACTAACTCCCCCTTAGGCTTTGAAACTCTAAGGATCGAATTTTAGATTTCCGGAATGATATTTCATTACGAATAAAAAAGTCTTATTTAATGAGAAACTCCCCCTTAGATAAACCCATATTAGAGTTTTTTTTTCTTTCTCACCCTTTGTTAAGATTCTTTTTCCATCTTCTTATTAGGGTCTTTTCCTTCTCCCCCTTTTTGATTTTCAAAAAGAATTCGAGGAAATGGAAAAAATAACCAGGTACCTGAAAAAATTAGTAGTAACAACAAAAGAAACGAGAAAGCACAAATTTTCATTAAGTTTGAAAAGCTCAACAACAATGAAATTTAGATACAAAAAAAGATTGGATCTGTCTATTTTGGATCTTTTTCCTTCGCCATGAGACCCATAAGAATAGTCTTTATCTTTTTCAAGTCTTTATGATCTTCCTCGACTTGCTTCTCTAACACAACAATTCTTGCACTTTGGGCTTCAATCTTTTCTTCCTGGGCTTGAAGCTTTTCTTCCTGAGCTTTCATCTTTTCTTCAAACTCAATCTGATGATCCCTTTCATATTTCCAATTTTGAGAGACAGAATTTAGCTTCCCATTCAGATCTCTGACTTCTTGGATCTGGAAATTCATTTCATTTTCCAATTTCTCTTCAAAGGAAGAAGTCATCTCATTAATCTTCCTGTCCTCAGACTCAAAAGAATCCTTCACATTATCTTGGAATTAATCTAACCGTCTCATCTCTTCTACAGTTTTCCTCGACCAATTTGTCATCCTCTTGCAAGATCTTCTATGGGCTTCATAGCTGACAAAGATTGTTTTGAACTGAGCCTCTATCTCAATGCATTTGTCCATAACCATAGATACAGAGTCTGTTTTCTGATTCAAAGAATGTTGGAGCATCTGACATCTTGAATCAATACTTGAGAAAGTTGGAATAGTACCCACCAACTTCTTTAAAGACTGAACAAAAAAGTCATGCCCCAACGAAGATGACTCCGAATCCAAAACTTTGCTTGGAGAATTTTCTTCTTCAACAAGGTCAAGCTTTCTCTTTGAAGAACTACCAACTTCCTTTCTCTTCACCACTACTGAGCTCGGAGTATCAGCAAGAATTTTCTTTCCCATGTCTCTTTTCGGAATAGAATCCTGTTCTGGAGTTCTTTTTTCACTATCAGTCACTTTAATAATATTGTCTTCATCATCAAAAACTTTTTGAGCTACATTCTCTACGTTCTCCATTTGAGAAAAACCATGTAGAAGTTGTTCTTCTTCTGCATGATAAGAAACTTCTTCTTCTCCTTGCTGCTCATCTTTTCTAGGACTGACTAATTTCGAAGATTCGACTTCTGAGGTTCGGAGCGACATATGTTCCGAAGGTGTCCCCTTATAATCATATACTTGTTTCAAAACATCTCCAGTTTCACCACTGCCTTCAGCTACATCTTCTTCCTCTTCCACCCGCTCAATTTTCTCTACTTCCTCAATAGTATTAGCAACAGCTTCTTCCGGAGTGATGGAATTTCTTCCTGGAATATCAGGAAGGGAGTCTAAGGAAAAGGATCTCAGAACATGAATATTTGCTGAAACCATCTCATTGAACTTCAACAATGCCTGAGCTACCTCCGCTTCAGACAACTTCTTCTTAAGCTTATTTTCTTTGACTTGTTTTTCTAGCTCATCCGCAATCCTTTCCTTCAAGGCCTTAGCCTCCGTAGGATCCAAGCCAAACTGAGTCTCCCCTTGCACTATTTTTTCTTTGATCTCCCTCCATTTAGCAACTACTTCATCTGGGTAAGCTTTCTTCTTCTTTGGTTTTGGAGGTGCGGAATTAACTTCCTTAGACTTGGGATTCTCTACTTCAACTTCAACTTCTTTCATCTTTCTCTTCCTCACTGGCATAGAGGATTCTGGATCAGCATCTTTTGGAACTGCTTCTTCTTGAGCAGGTAAATCAATGAACTAACTAATCTTCTTGTCAAAGGCTACATCCATCCTTTTGAGTGTACCATCACTCACCAACATAATCTTGAAAACTCTTGGCTTAGACTTACAAGCCTCCTTGAAAGACTCAAGGCACTGGACTATCATCTTTGAGAGGATTGCTGGATACATTATGATCTGAGCTCTCAGATTCCCTTTCTTAACATTCTCAAGAGTAATGAGAATGTGCTTCATCAGGTTAAACTTCCTCCGATTTATCAGAAAATCTAGGATGTATATCTCACTCTTATTCAAACTATCTTTTTCACCCTTTCTTGGTACGATAAGGCCTTTTAACCATAATTATAGGATCTGGAAATTTGTAGATAAACTAGCAATCTTCGGAGCCTTATCATCTGCCAGTCCGAGAGTTTCTAATGCTTTTTCCTTGACGAAGCTACCCTTTGAATCCGGCAACACATGAGATATAATTTCAGCTTCTACTTCATTATTCAGCCCTACCAAGCTAGCTGCCTTGGCATATGAAAGCTTATAATTCTTACCATAAGACTTAAAAGACAACTTTTATCTTCCATCTTCCTTATGAAAGGAAAGTGTATCATAAAACTCTATAAGCAATTCTGAATAGACTTCATCTTGATTCCCAGGTTTCGACACAGAAACATCTTCCCATCCATTAAGCTTAATATTCTTGGATATAAGAGAGCCATACCTGTTGAAGAAATCAGGATGAACCAGCCTCTATCTATATACCAGCCACTTTGAAATCGGCTTAGAGGAACACATGTCTTGAGAAGCTACTTCCACAGACATTCGAATCTGAAGACCTCTAAGAAGTTCGGAACAGAGAAATCTGAAGTTCGGAACGACTTTAAAACAGAGAGGCAGAGCTTCGGGACGCTAGAGCTTGAAAACCGATGTGGGACAATCATTTTTGGTCCCCTTTATATAGGCAACGAGAAAACGGTTCAACTTCCACGGTTGATCGAATGGTTGTGACAAGGTGAGATTAGATCTGACGGTCAAAAACCAATTCTCATGAAAACTTGAATCTGATCTTTTGAGGTTTTATTAAAAACAAATATTTAAGAAAATTATAATCCGAAAACAAAATATAAGAAAATTCCAGCAAGAAAAATATGACTATGAAAACTTGAGTAAGGAGATCATACCTTTCGAATTGGATTGGGAGGAATATTCGTAATGGGTAATATTCTTAAGAAAACTACGAAAAAATCTTTACTACGAAAAGACAAAGTTCGTAAAACTCACTACGAAAAAAAAAACTCATTACGGAAAACTCAGTACGAAAAATATTATAAGAATTTAGTTAAAAAAATTTGAATATGAAAAACTCATTATGAAAGACTCGGTACGGAAATCTCGTTATGGAAATACCAGTACGAAATTTCCCATTCCGGAAGTGTTCAATACAAAGTTTTTGATTCCAGAAGTCTTCTATACGAACATATCCATTCTGTAAATTTTTATTTCTGGAAATTCCATTCCGGAAATTTAGTTTCGAAAATTTTGAAAACCTAACTTTGAAAAATTTTATTACTTTCACAATCAAATGTACTCCCCCTATAAAAGGGAGTTTATTACTGTAAGGAGACTTTTTCAACAGAAAGTTAATTAAGAAGGATTACCTTATGGTTATCATTCCTAACTTCTGTTTAATGTAATCAAATCTATTAGAAGGCAATGATTTTGTGAAAATATTAGCAAGTTGATCTTGTGTTCCGATAAACTGAAGAATAATATCTCCTTTTTATGTGTGATCCCTAAGAAAGTGATGCATAATATCTATGTGTTTTGCACGTGAGTGATGTTCAGGGTTCTTACTATGGTCAATGGAACTTGTGTTATCACACAAAATTTGAGTTTTAGTAAAACACAAGCCATAGTCTGTGAGTGTGTGTTGCATCCACAACACTTGAGCACAAAAACTTCCAGCTGCTACATATTCAGCTTCAGCAGTGGAGAGTGCTACAGAATGTTGCTTCTTGTAGGACCAATAAACTAGTGAATCTCCTAAAAAATGAAAAGTTTCGGATGTACTTTTTCTATCCATTCTACATCCACCAAAGTCAGCATCAGAAAAGCTTTTTATAACAAAATCATTTCCAGAAGTATAAAATAATCCTAGATCCATGGTTCCCTTAAGGTAGCGAAAAATTCATTTTACTGCCTTTAAGTGAGATTCCTTAGGATTGGATTGATATCTTGCACATAAGCATACTGAAAACATTAAGTCTGGTCGACTAGCTATTAAGTATAGTAGACTTCCTATCATACCTCTAAAAGATGTTTGATCTATTGGTTTCCCAGCTTCATCAAGATCTAAAGAGTTTGAGGTACCAATAGGAGTACTAATACTCTTAGTGTTGTCATAAACATACTTTTTGAGAAGATCTTTAATATACTTATGTTGAGATATATAGGTTCCTTCTGGTTTTTGAGAAATTTGAAAACCAAGGAAAAAAGTTAACTCACCCATCATACTCATTTCAAACTCATATTTCATTAGACTTGTGAAAGAGTCGGTCAAAGATTGCTGAGTTGAACCAAATATGATGTCATCAACATAAATTTGAACATTCAAAACATTTTTCTTATCTTTCTTTATAAAAAGGGTTGGATCTTCATTTACCTTAACATAGTTATTTTGAAGAAAAAATCCAGTAAGTCTATCATACCATACTCGTGGGGCTTGTTTAAGGCCATACAGAGCTTTGGTAAGTCTAAAAACATAATCAGGATGTTTTGTATCTTCAAATCCAGGAGGTTGTTCAACAAAAACATCCTCTTGAACATAACCGTTAAGAAAAGCACATTTCACATCCATTTGAAAAAGTTTAAAATTAAAGAATTCTGCAAAGGCAAGTAGAATACGGATAGATTCAAGTCTGGCTACTGGAGCATAGGTTTCTTCATAGTCTATTCCCTCTTGCTGATTATAGCCTTTAGCAACAAGTCTAGCTTTATTTCTTACTATGACTCCATTTTCATCACATTTATTTATGAAAACCCATTTGACTCCAATTATAGAAGTTTCCTTAGGTCTTTCAACCAAAGTCTAGACTTTATTCCTTTCGAATTCATTTAGTTCATCTTGCATGGATTTGATCCAATCATCATCACCTAAAGCTTCATCAGTGCTTTTAGGTTCTAATTGGGAAAGAAATGCTAGATGTTATACTTCATTTCCTATGGAACGTCTAGTCCTTATAGGTTGATTTACATCACCAATGATACTATCACTGGGATGATTCTTAAGAAACACCTGATTTGGGTTTTGAAAAGCCTGTTCATCAACATAGGGTAGAAAGTCTTATGGGGTAAACATTTCAGAAGTATCTTCATGAACATTTTCCTTATCAGAAGGATCTTCTATCAAAGGTTGATAATCAGTTTTTGAAAACACATCCGAGGATGTAGGCTGGTATTGTTTAAAAACAAAAGGATCAGAATCATCAAATTTTACATGTACTGTTTCTTCAATAGTACAAGTGTTTTTATTAAAAACTCTATAAGCCTTAATAGTTGTGGAATATCCTAAGAAAATTCCTTCATTAGATTTTGGTTCGAATTTATGTAATTTATCTTTAGTAATCAAAATGAATACTTTGCAACCAAAAACCTTGAAGTAGGATAGTCTTGGTTTTCTACCATTCCATAACTCATAAGGGGTTTAATTAAGAAAATGTCTAATCAAAACTCGATTTATAGTATACGAAGCAGTACTTATAGCTCTACCCCAGAAATGTCTAGCTATAGAATATTCACTCAACATGGTTCTAGTTATCTCTTGAAGAATTCTATTTCTTATTTCAACTACACCATTTTGTTGAGGAGTTCTAGGTGCTGAAAAATTGTGAGTAATACCTTTTTTACTACAAAAAGTTTCAAAATCGGAATTTTAAAATTCTCCTCCATGATCACTATGAATAGTTTTCAATGGAAGGTTTTTCTCATTTTAAACATGAGCTCTAAAACTTTTGAAATAAGAAAAACCTTCAGATTTATTTGCTAGAAAATAAACCCAAGTAAATCTAGTGTAATCATCAACTAGAACAAACAAATAGTATTTGCCTCCAATACTTCCAGTTTGTGTTGGACCAAAAAGATCAATGTGCACTAAGTGTAATGCATCAATTGTTGAGACTTCACCGATTGATTTAAAACTAGATTTATGTTGCTCGCCATATTTACAAGGATCAAAAACATTAGAAGAATCAAATCTAAGCTCTGGTATATCCTTAACTAGTTTCTTCTTAGAGAGTTTACATAGGTTTCTAAGGTTACAGTGACCTAGTCTTCTATGCCATAACTAGGAATGATCTTCCATTGAACTTAGGAAAGGTAAATCTTGGCTTCTAAGGTCTTCTAAGTTTATGGTGTAAACATTCTCATGCCTATTGGCTGAGAGAATAAATTCTTCCTTGGAATTGTGAACTAATCACTTATCATTCCTAAAATTCACAAGGTAACCTTCATCACATAACTGACTTATGCTAATGAGGTTGTGCTTAAGACCCTTAACAAAAAGAACATTTGAAATTAAGGTTTTACCTAGAAGAACAATATTACAAATACCAACAATATCACCCTTAGCATTGTCTCCGAAAGTAACCTTTCCTCCTTTCATTTTGATAATCTTTTCAAAATAGCTTTTGTTACCAGCCATGTGCCGGGAACATCCACTATCCATGTACTATGTATTGTTGCTGGTACTCTCTTTATTTTCCTAAAATCAAGAATAAAATTAGACTTTTGGAATCCAAGCTTGTTTGGATCTGATATTACTAGATAACATAATTTTAGGAACCCACATCTTCTTAGAAAAGTAAGCTTTGTGAAATCCTAGAGATTGGGTTTTGTTTAAGGAATAATTCATTGTCCAGTGACCACCACATTGACACTTAGTAAAAAATGGGGCACTTTGAGGAACAAAATAATTGTTACTGAAAAATGGTTTTGCATGGGTATAACCAAATCCGGATTTAATTCTTAAAGGTCGTATCTGGGAATACATTTTATCAAAATTTTCCTTACCATGGGTAAAGTTTGATAAACACTTCTTTAAGGAAAAAATTTCGGACTTGAGTTTTATAACCACATTTTATCCTCAAAATCATTTGTTTTAGAACTAGAACTAGGCTAAAAAACATTTTTCTTAGAAATTACTTTTTCTAACTCTTTAGCAAGTTTATTCTTCTTAGAACTTACTTCCTCCAGATTTTTTGAAATAATTTCAAAATCAGCATTTATCCTATCAAGATCTTTAGAAAGATCTGATATCTCTTTTGTAAGAATAGAATTCATAGAGTTTTCCTTATCAAGTTTCTTATTGAGTTTAGAATTCTCAATCTCAAGAAGTTCAGAAAACCTAGATACTTCTTCATAAGTAGGTAAAGTATTTTCTTCATCAGAAGTGTTATAATACTTACTATAATTTTAATTTAAAGAAACATTGGTCAATGATTCATCATTTCGTACCTTAACCATAAAACAATGATTATCAATAGGTAATATGGCTATAAGGCCAAGATTCTTCTGTCTTGAAGATTCAAAATCAGAAGATTCATCTGAAGAGCCACCACCACTGGCACTCCAGGTGTCATTAGCTTTCAACACTTTCTTAGATTTGGATTGATAATACTTCTTTCTGTTCCTGTCTGAATGCCTTTCTTTCCTTTCTTTCTTTTTGAGCAAAGGGCAATCTGGTCTAATATGTTCAGCTCTCTTGCATTCATATCAAGTGACTTCTCCATATTTCTTATCTTTCCATTCCTTTTTCCTATACTTGTATTGGAAACTCCTTTGGCCAGCTATCTTGTTCATCCTTTGATCAAGATTTTCTAACTCATTCTCAGATATTTCACTCTCACTAGATTCGGATTGGAAAATAACTTTCTTAGACTTGGATCTGGTTACTCTCTCAGGAGTCTTAGCTTTCATCTGATTTGATGTTGTTTTAAAAGAAACGGTACCATTTCCATTTTTCTTTTTGATGTTTTCAGCATCTCTCTTCATTCTGGTTTCATGTTGTAGAAGAGTTCCAAATAACTCATCAAGAGAAATTTGAGTAACCTTCCTATTCTCATCTATAGCTGTTCTTTTGGATTCCCACTCATTGGGAATACTATCAATTATCTTGTCCACAAGTGCTTCATCATCTAACCGTTTTTTCCCATAGACTGTAAGCTGTTGACTATAGTCATAAATCTTTGTTGAACTTTACAAATTGGTTCACCATAAGGAAAGTTGAAGCCATGATATTCTGCTCTAAGCATAGCTCTCCTAGTCTCAATCACCATAGAAGTTCCAAAGTGTGTAACCTCTAACTTCTTCCAGATACAATTAGCTGCTTCACAAGAAGAAATTTGGCTATATATATTTCTAGTCATTGAACAAAGTAGAGTATTGCGTACCTTATAGTTGAGTTGATACTCTTGCTTTTCCTGGTTAGTAAAAGTTCTAACTTCCTTATCAGGAATTTTATAATCACCAGTGAGCATAACAAAGTTTTCCACTCCAGTATTGATAACAAAAGTCTTCATTCGATCTCTCCAATACTCATAATCATTACCATCAAATATTGGTGGTCTTGTAGGATTTAGACTATCAATAAAACCAACTTTAATTCCTGCCATACTAGAACAAACTTTGGTACACAAACATGTTAGTAGAAAAAGTTCGTAACCACAAAGTTCGGAATGAGAAAGTTTAGAATGAGAAAGTTCTGAACGAGAAAGTGAGCAAGAAAAACTTATACGTGAGTACAAATATTTCAAAGACCTGCTCTGATACCAATTGTAGGATCAAACTAATGATGTAGATGCTCAATATACAAGAGGGGGGGGGGTGAATTGTACATTTTAAAAATTTCTTTGGAACCTTTAATGTTACTTACGAATAACTATGGTTTCCTTAAGAAAAGGAAAGAGCTAAGTTTAAGAAGGTTTAAACTAAGCAAATTCACAACACCTCTAATACCAAATGAAAATCTGGAAAGAGATTCCGAAAGTAGGTTTCAAGAAGTATGGTTCCGGAAATTGAAACGTAACAAAAGATCACAATATGAGATTCTACCTTAAAGCGTATAGAAGCTAAATGAAACAGAGTACAAGTAAGGAAGTATAAGAAAGTTATACATTCCTTATAATACAAAATGCAGAGGAAATAAACAAGTAGTAAAACTACAAGTAACAAGATATAAGTCTTTTAACCCAAAGAAAAGGGTATCCAACAACCTTGGATAAAGGTCCCTTGATTTATACTTTCAAGCTTGTCTGTCGTACCCACACTAGGGTAAGCCCTCAATACGAAGATCAGAGTCTCTATCTTGCTATCCCCGCAACCCTCAACTTCAAGGTAGTTGGAAACCCATGTCTTCCTCAGCAAGGAAGCCCTCAACTTCAAGGTGTTGGAAACCTCTGTCTTCCTATCCCCGGAAGTCCTCGAATGTAATCACCAACATTCAGAGTCACACAAAGCTTTGAGAGTTAATAAGAGCCTCTCTCTCTAGAAATCACTTCAAGCATGTAATCACATGAGTCAAAGATCAGTCAGCCTTTCAGCACTGAGCTCTTTCAAATGAGCTCCTATTTATAGGTAAGGTCGGCCTCCTTTCCAATAGTCATATTTTCCATAAAAATCGGAGGGACATGTACATGTGTAACTTAACCAACGGTTAGTTCATAACAGAATACACGACATCGTTTTATAACAAAACATGTGTAACAGAATGTACGAAATCATTTTAAGTCTTAACTAAAAAGTTCGGAGTGAAGATTCAGAGTGAAAGTTCGGAGTGAAAAAAATTTATTAAAAAGTAGACAAATTATAAAAGCGTAAGAAAAATGATGGTTTGGAGTCTAACAAAAATAATTTTCGGAGTCTAAATAAATTCGGAGTGTATAAAACAAAGATGATCAGATTCTATTTAATAGGTGAATTCAGAATAAGAATTCGGAATGAGAATTCATCATCAGAATTCATAGTGAGAATTCCTCATCAGAATTCGTAATGGGAATTCATCATCCGAATTCATAATGAGATTTCATCTTAAGAATTTGTAATGATAATTCATATCCAGAATTCGGAATGGGAATTCATCATCAGAATTCGTAATGAGAATTCATCATCAGAAATCTTAATGAAAATTCATTATCAGAATTCATAATGAGAATTTGTCATTAGAATTCGTCATTAGAATTCGTAATGGGAATTCAATGTTGAACTTTATACGGATTCGTATCCTGAATCTGGAGTATAACTTAGTTAGAGTTCGTATCAGGAATTCGGAATAAAACTTTATCACAGTTTTCATTCTGGATTTCGGAGTGAAACTTTATTACAGTTCTTATCCAGAATTCGGATCCTAAAACAAGATACTTTATATCAAAGATTCAAACAATTCTGAGAATATAGAAATGAATCTGAATCTTATACTTAAGAAAAATATGGATGAAAATATGATAAGGATAATTTTTCTTACAAAAGCGATTTTCCTTATAAAAGTGATTTTCTTAAAGAAAGGTGTTTGTGATTTTCAAAACAAGAAGGAATGGAAAAGTCATAAGGAAAACCTTATTGACTCAACATCGGTCAGGGGTACACGCCCATGTTAATGGATTTAACAGACACGCCGTGTAGTTTATATACACACCTTGTAGTCATGTTTCGTAAAACATGAATGTTTCTTCCCCCTGTTCTCGTTTTGTACTCTTGTGTTTTCAGTCCTTGTTAATTCTGATCTAAGGTGTGCTTTTTATCTTTCAGAGATATGCCTCCGAGATTTCCTCCAGTTGTACATATGTTACCAGAGGGTGATCAGACACTAGATATGGTCGATCAGGGACCTCCTGTTGATCCTCCTGTAGATCCTCCTGCTGTGCTAGCCTTGGCACCAACAGTCATACCCATCGCATGCACCGACACGCAGTTCAGGGAGGACTTCTTGTGGATGTTGCAGACTTTTCAGGGAGCGCCGCCTCCTACCCCATCGATGGATGAGTTGACTAGGGGTTTTCAGCAGCATCATCCTCATACTTTTTCAGGGGATGGAGGACCCCAAGTGGCAGAGTCGTGGTTCGAGGCCACCCTGACTATCTTCGAGCACCTCGAGATACCTCCAGATAAAAGGGTAAATATGGGTACTTATATGCTTTTGGACACCGCCAATAGGTGGTGGGATATGATCTCACTATCAGGGCGCCAGCAGGGTATGTCATGGGATGAGTTTCAATGTAATTTCTATTACTATATCTATCCAGAGACCCTGAGGGACGATCGAGCCTGGGAGTTTATGAGCCTGCAGTAGGGTACTCTTTCTGTCATGGAGTACTCGTCCTGTTTTACTGAGTTGCAGTGTTTCACACCGATCCCAGCAGGTGATGAGTTGTTCCTTGCTAGGATGTTTGTGGATGGCCTCAAGCAGAAGATCCATTCATAGGTGAATATCTTTCAGTTGACTTCGATATCTTCTATCGTCAACCAGGTGCTGATTACCGATTATAATGTGAGGGATTATGGAGCAGTGAGCTAGGGCGGTTTGACAACCAGATCTGGTGTTCCTCCTACGGACAGTAGGAAGCATCGCAGAGATTCTTCTCGAGGAGATCGGGGTTCTCGGGATGCGTCTTCTAGAATCCAGGTTGTATTCTTCTAGTGTGGTAGGAGTGGTCATACAAGGCCTGAGTTCCAGAGAGATCCGATGGAGTGCCGATCTTGCGGCAAGATGGGCCATCTTCAACGCTATAATCCCATCTTCTCACCTTCACCTAGTGGTAGAGGTTCCTCTATGACCCCACGTTTTGGAGATGCTTCACAAGTTTCCCACCAGTCCAGGAACTGGAGTTCATCCGTCCGTTTGGGCTTAGGTGGAGGTCGCAGCTGTGGTGGTCAGTCACCAGGTCATCAGTGACAACAGAGTGGATCAGCTTAGAGCGGTCAGCCAGGGGCGCAGGGCTGTGGTGCAGGCCAGTCTTTCACCGTGGAGCGGACCCATCATGAGCAGGATCCCGACCCTTATATAGTTCGAGGTACGATCTTAGTAGCCTCAGTTTTATCTTCATCTCTTTTTTGATACCGGTTCTTCCCATATCTTTATGTCTGTTGTGGTTTTGGAGAACCTTGGGCTCTGTATATGTTCATCTTCCGACTTGTTGACTCTTAACACGCCGTTGGGAATGAGGACATCTAGCATACGTCACTGCAGAGAGTGCCCTCTTGAGGTTGTGGGGTGTCATTTCTTATGGGACCTCTATGTCCTAGAGATGTCAGGCTATGACATCATTCTCGGGATGGACTGGTTGGTTTCTTTCCAGGCAGTCGTCGATTTCTATTGTTGTAGGGTGAGTTTCGTATCACAAGAGGGTGGATCTTTTCTTCATAGAGGTGAGTGGTATGTCCAAGAGGGTAGAGTTGGAACCGAGCATCATGGGATTGGATGAGTTACAACCCAGATTTCTAGTCTTTATCTGGATGACCAGGGGACCTCACTGTTATACTTTCCCCCAATGGTGGATTGTTTCAGGGATGTCTTTCTAGAGGACTTTTCAGGTTTGCCTTTGGGGCATGAGGTAGACTTCTCAATTGATCTCGTGCCAGGAGAAGCACCGGTGTCCATTCCTTTTTATAGGATGGGCACAGCTGAATTGCAGGAGCTCCAAAAGTAGTTGGAGGAGTTACAGTAAAAGAGTTTCATCCGACCCAGTACTTCTCCTTGGGGTTCGCATGTCCTGTTTGCGAGAAAGGAAGATGACACCCTTTGGCTTTGTGTGGATTATCAGAAGCTGAACCAGTCGATGGTCAATAACCGATATCCCTTTCCAATGATTAATAACCTCTTTGATCATCTTCGAGGAGCTCAGGTGTTCTCGAAGATCAACTTGAGGTCTGGTTTTCATCAGTTGCTTGTTAGACCATCAGATATACCTCTGACAACCTTCAGGAGTAGGTATGGTCTATACGAGTATACAGTCATGCCGTTCGGTCTCACAAACACGCCTGTAGTTTTCATGGCCCAGATGAACCGAGTGTTCCATCCTTATTTGGACTCCTTCGTCGTGGTCTTCGTGGAGGATATCTTGGTGTACTCTCACACTCGACACGACCATGCCACACATCTTGAGATCATTTTGAGTACACTAAGAGAGAATCAGATTAATGCTAAACTCCTGAAGTTCCACTTTTGGATGGATCAGATCCACTTCTTGGGTCACGTCATCTCAGAGGATGGAGTATCAGTGGACCCAGAGAAAGTGAGAGTTGTAGTTTCCTGGGAGTAGCTGAAGAACGTATTTCAGGTACAGAGTTTCCTAGGGCTTGCAGAATACTACAAATTCTTCATTCAGGACTTCTCGCACCAAGAATCACCATTGACATGTCTGAACAAGAAGGGGGTGAAGTGTTTATGGTCATATTCTTGTGAGTCAGCCTTTGAGGAGATGAAGAGGAGGTTGACGTCAGCACCGATACTAGTCTTTCCAGAGCCGGGAAAGGGCTACACTATTTACTATAATGCTTCAGGTATTGGGCTGGGAGGTGTGCTTATGCAGGGAGATGGAGTCGTTGCATATGGGTCTCGGCAGTTGAGGCCACACGAGAGGAATTACCCTATGCACGACTTGGAGTTGGCAGTCATTGTACATGCTTTACGCTGTTGGATACACTACCTTCTGGGAGAGCACTTTGTGGTTCTCACTGACCACAAGAGTATCAAGTATATCTTCACTCAGCGTGAACTGAATCTGAGACAACGTAGGTGGGTTGAGTATCTTCAGTCCTTTGACTTCAAGCTCGCCTATACGCAGAGGAAGGGGAATGCAGTGGTAGATGTATTGAGCATAAGAACTCAGATTCAGGCAGTTCAGGAGGCCAGCAGTGAGTGGCAGCTTATGGATATGTTCTATGAGATTCACATGGAGGTGCACGACAAATAGGGATAGACTTTTCTATCTTCGGTAGCTATTACTTCTACAATACTTGATCGGGTATGGATGAGGCAGCTATCAAACTCAGAAGGCTTAGTCCTGTGGGATAGTGTGTCAGGAGAGGACCCTCTTCCGGGATGGACAGTGGGCGAGGATGATATTTTGCGTTTCCATGGATGCGTATGGGTTCCAATAGACATATGTGAGGAGCTGATGTGGGATTTTCATTCCTCAATTTGGCCAGTTCATCTTGGCGTCACCAAGATGTATCGTGATATACACCGCTAGTACTGGTAGCCAGGTATTAAGAATGATTTTTTGGTTTTGTTATGAGATTTTCTACTTGTCATCTGCTGAAAGCAGAGCATCAGTGACCAGAAGGGATTTTAGAGTAGTTACCTATTTTTGAGTGGAAGTCGAACGATGTCGCGATAGACTTCGTGACCGGGTTACCGAGGTCGCCTCGGGGGAATGATGATGTTTGGGTTGTCGTCGATAGACTCACGAAGGTCACACACTTCTTGCCGATCAAGGAGACCTTTAGTGTTGATGAACTGGGACGGTTGTACATCTGAGAGATCGTACGTCTACATGGAGTTCCATACTCCATTGTTTCAGACAGGGATGCTGGCTTTACTTCTCAGTTCTAGAAGGGACATCAAAAGGATTTGGGTACACATGTACTCTTGAGTATAGCATACCATCCCCAGACAGATGGCCAGTAAGAGCGAACGATCCAGGTGCTTGAGGATATGCTCTGAGCTTGCATTTTAGACTTTAGCGGTTCTTGGTAGAAGCATATAACTCTTGAGGATTTTGTCTACAACAATAGCTTTCAGGAAACCATTCAGAAGGCACCATATGAGGCTCTGTACGGTAGGTCATGTCGATCACCCTTTTTCTAGCTAGAGGTAGGAGAGGCAGCTTTGCTGAGACCTCATCTTGTTCAGAAGACCACAGAACAGATAGAGTTGAATAAAAGAGGATGGATATAGCACAGTCTCGACAGAAGTCTTATGCTGATCAGCAGAGACGACCTCTAGAGTTTGAGGTCGGGGATCAGGTTTTCTTGCATGTCGCACCGAGGTCGGGACAAAAGAGGATTCAGAGATAGGGTAAGCTTGCACCACGGTACGTCGGTCCATTTGAGGTGTTGGAGAGAGTTGGTATAGTTGCCTATCGGTTGCAGCTACCTCAGAGGTACCGAGATATGCAGGACGTCTTCAACGTCTCTCAGCTCCGATGTTACTTTTCAGACCTGTCTCATGTCTTCCAACCCGAAGAGGTTGAGCTTGAAGCAGATGCGTCGTTTGAGGAGCATCATATTTGGATTTTTGATCATAGTACGAAGGTTCTCCGAGGCCAGTCTGTTCCTATGGTACGGGTGCTATGGGATCATTGGCGAGTACAGGACGAGACATGGGAGAGGGATGCTGAGGTTCGATCACATTGGCCAGATCTGTTCGGGGTTTCTTCTTCTACGCCTCTCTAGGGAAATTCCTGGCTGAATTTCTTTAAGGCGGGAAGTTTGTAAGAACCCAGATCTTCGTTTCAGGTATGTTTTTCCTTTTTCTGGAGTTTTTGAGAAAAATAGAGTTTCTGGAAATTTTTGAAGTACACACCGTGTACATTCTGAGTACATGCCATGTACTCTTTTCCCGATCGAAGTCGTGTACTGGCCATGTCCGGGCCATACACACAGTGTGTAGGGGTGACGTGGAAGCTGATTTTGGCGGAGTACGGAATGACCTACTACACACCGTGTACTCTAAAAGTACACGTCGTGTACTTTTTTTTCATTAATAAGACCGGGGTCGTGCCTAACCTCTATAATCATCTTCTTCTAGGCCTGGTTCGACTGAGAGATGCCGTATAGCTGCAAAACTTCTCAGGATTCCCAACCCCCCATCTTTTGGCCAATTCGACCGTCGTCGATTGCGTTGGAATTGCAGTGGTGAGTTCTCCCTTCTTCTTGAGCCGTGTTTTCAAATTCCTCCTCCTTCTCAATATATCGTGGGATGATTGTTTTTTGCATTTTCTCAGATCTATGATTTTCAAGGGAGAATCAGTCGACGTGGTTCAATTATATCGATCTCCTAGGATCGAGGTAGGTGGTTTGTGACTTACCGTTCAAAGTCTTTGAGTTTTATGCGCAAATTCCACCAATACCTGTGAATGGGGTATTGCGTGTTTTCTGTCTTGCCCTTATTGTTTTCCTTCCATTCTTGTATGCTTGCGTAGAGGTAAATTGATCATGTTAGAGGATACTTTGATGTTCTTGGATTTTTTTCCCATGCTTTGTTCTATTTACGGCCTTTGGGGTCTCGTTTTCCTTTGTTTGTTACACCTGTTTCCATGCCTTGTGATTATAGGTTGGAGTGAAATTCCTAACATGCTTGTTTCCCTATAGGCTGATAGACAAGTAGCTCTATAGGTGTACTTTGGTTAGCCAAGTAGCTCTATAGGTGTACTCTAGACTTATAGCATTATTATACACTGACTAGAATGGGACTGAGAGAACCGGGTGCTATAGACTATAAGGGATAGACCGATTGAGCTTCCCAGAGAGTCTTAGATATTATAGACTATAGGAGGGTAGACCGAGAGAGCTTACTCAGAGAGTCTTGGAAATTAGACTATAGGGTATGGACCGAGTGAGCTCCCAGAGTGTCTTGGATATTTATAGACTACAGGAGGGTAAATCGAGTGCACTTCCTCAGAGAGTCTTACCATGTTTATTTTCTCATTAAGAACCTTCCCAGGCTAGAGAAGGAATTGACTGAGTGAGCTTCCTCAGAGAGTGTGTGGTATACCTGAGGCTATAGGAGGAATTGACAGAGATAGATTCCTCAAAGAGTCTTTAGACCTCGGGGATAAGATGGTTAGACCGTGTGATATTCCTCAGAGAGTCCCTGACTACCCTAGACTATAAGGGGAATTGACCGAGTGTCCTTCCCCAGAGAGTCTCATAAATTCGTATGACCAAAACAGAGGGGTTAGGCTGAGTGCACTGCCCAGAGGGTTGTGATACTTCTTGGATAGGACTAGAGGGGATGGATGCAAGTACTTCCCAGAGGGCTTCTTGCTTGTTAGCTGTTTGCTTCACTGCTGTTGTTGGTTGTGGAATGACTATAGTTGTATATCATTCTGCCTTACTGATTACTATTACTGCCTACTTCTTTGTTGTTGTTGTTACTACTTATTGTACATTTACCTGCCATATAATCACTTACTATTAGGAACAGATCTTTGGGTGAATGCCTACTGGGATTTAGTCTCACACATAGTTTGGGTCATGCTTTTGGGCCCAAACAGACTATTTTGTTGCAGGTATAGACAAGGGAAAGTGCCCTTCGACTTCCGGTACTTGATTACTTTGAGCAGGAGAGCAAGGGACCAAGCTTTGTCTTGCGATGCTGAGGAGCTGTTCACTTTTCTTTTTACTTGTTTTGGTACTGTGGTGTTTTTCAGCATTTTGACTTTTTTGGCTGCTTTCCTAGATATGTATCTTGCATCATTCCTTATATATACATATGTGAACTAGTTTGTTGATTTATTCTTTCGCTGTTATTATTGTTGGTTATTTACTACTTCTGCTATTTCATTTTTATTACTTCCACTGTGTACTCTAAAAATGAGGGCATAGTTTCCCCACTATCACACCCAAGGCCCTCGCTGCTAGTCGGCAGCCTCTGGCTTTTGGGGAAATGCGCTTGAGGCCTTGTGGCGAACCATCTCGGAGCCCCGGTTAATGGCATCAGGTTCGGGACATTACATGATCATTGTCATAACCTAGAACTTGTTAAATTTTTATCTATCATCATGGAGGCTTCCAAAAAATTATATCGAGATGCACCAAAGTCATATGATAATACGTTTATATATATATATATATCAGCAATGGGGGATGAATCAATAAGGATATTCAATGACTCCATCCTAAATGATTCATGGACCATTTTTTTCCTACAACCAATGTCTTTGTATGCCGAGTTGATAATAAGGTACTCAATGTACTAGTGAATTGAAACGTCTGCTACCCACACCATCAATAGATTCCCAAGAACGTGATCCACATAAAAAATACTTTGACAAATTTTCCATAATCCCAACCAAAATCCTCGTATGGGGACTACTCCAAAAAATGTCCTAAGGAATGAAGTTCTATGATACCAATTTGTTATAGCCCGACCCCTACAACAACTCAATCTGTAGATACACCATGCCCACCTCCGTAGGCTATGGGTGAAAAAAAGTGACAAATGTAATTTCCAAAACCATAATTCTTTAACTAAATAACTATTTTCACAAACCTAACCATCCAAATGCCTAATATTAGAGTAATAATAATAATAATATGAAACCAATAGAAAGTAACCCAAGCATATATAACCTATAGGGTGTAAAAAAGTACAATAGTGAAACTGAATTGTAATGGGGAAAAATACAAACCAAACTAGAAATATTTCCAAAACTAAAAAACTATTTAAGTTAATGGATAAGATATCCAAGCTCATGATATTCTAGAAGCAACAATATTATGTGGTCCATAGGACTAGGTATACATATTTTCATATGAATTAACCACCGACTATTCTTTCATACATATAAGGAATGAAACATGTGGGGAAATACCATATAGATAATAGTATATTAATACCTAGTATGATTCCCCAAAATCTAAAGGGGGAGTGTAAGAGATCCAATAGGAACGGAAAGATAAAATATAGCACAAAGTATGCAAGGAACAATGAATTAGAACAATGAATTAGAACAACTCAAACCAAACCAAGGGTGAGTAACCCCATCAAAACACAAGAGTCCCAACATGATGAGTAGATGAACTACCTATATATTATTTTCCACCTTTAGTAGTATATTAGACTAATTTAACCATGAGAAGAAAAAAAATCAGATGGAATAATCAGCATGTCTTCACATCCAATGGAATTAGAGAATCCAAATATAAAGGTTTGTATACATATGAAAATATACATGATTATTCAAATGAAACACAAACAACAGTGAATTGGGATATCCATCTCACATATGACCCCAAGAAGAAGAGTTTCCAACAATTCCAAAAGACCATCAATGATGCCCAGAACCTCACACTTGCTCTCAAAAGAAAAAGTGTGATGGCCCATGCCTCACATCTGTAACGCATAGTCGATGGTCCATAATATCTAAGTAGAGGACCCTCCCCTTAGGGTATTAGTAGGTGGTTCCCCTTTATAAATATACATATAGGACACACACCTTTATGTTTTTGTTGGGTTCTACATTAGTTTCATGAGGATGGACACCCTATTCATGAGTGGGGGTGTCTACTCAGAAGGCAGACGAATCATGCCCAAGATGATGGGAGGGGGGGTCTACTATAATGGTCAAGAACCCATGAATTGGTTTGAAAGGGGGTTTTACTCTTATCATCAACGACCCAAAACATATCTGATAGGGGTTTCCACTATAGATGTAGAGGACCCACACCTAATCTGGTGGGGGCGGGGGGTTCCACTCCGAAGTTCAAGGAATAAATCCCTATTGAGATAATTGGTTTAACTCCAGTCATCAAGGACCTCAACCCATATGATAGGGGGTTCCACTGATAATGTGTTTATAGAGGACCTGCACCCAAGCTAATTGGGAGTTCTACTCTATAGAAGACTCTGGTGACCTATCCAGATCACTTCCTTCATCGACCGTCACATCAAATAATCTCCATTCATAAAAAATTTCACATTTTATCTCAAAATTCATATCCAAGGTCACCATTGTGTTATATTTGTAAAAATACTTAGGATTGGCTACTCGGAAGGAAAAACCAGAGTCAAAACAATGAACATATAAAAGATTTATGTTTTTTCAAAAGGAATTTTGGAGTACACAATATATGGGGGGACCCATGAATTATGTGCTCATGCTCCATCCCTTGGCTATTTCCATATAAGTACATAGATCACCAAAAATGTTAGAGTATAAGAAATGTGGGGGATATACAAACGTCCCCATGTTACTCAAGGTCCTAACATTGTGATCTTTATTTGTATATGTATCCTATCCATGTCCATGTACATTATGCTATTTTTATGTAGTTTACCTCGTGTCCATGTACATCGGTACATGGCCACGTGTCTGGCCTTGTAATATCACATGAGGTCTCACCCATGTAGTTAACCACATGGCCTGTACGTCTTGGGATTAGGTACATGGTGTGTAGGCGGGATCCCCACTATTCCATCCTTATATATTTCTGAAATCTTGGCCACCATAGACATATTCCCACATTATATGTGTTCTATAAAATATAAAACACATAGTCTAGAATATTCCAGATTCTCGGATCCATATTCAGCATTTTGGAATTAGACATAGCCATAAATTTGGGCATTGATTCCCCAATTGATTTTTTTATCTAGCATCGATCATTAGATTCCATCCCCCCAGTGGCTAGAAACTCCAATATTGTTGGTTTCATGTGATACTATATGAACCACACATCCTGATTCATTCCACTGTCAATGATATGGATTCTGATCATTGAAAAAAACATCCAAACACCGCAAATGTCCCATATTTTTCATTATTTCATCGATTTATTCCTCATTTTTCATTTCACCATGATTATATGTGTGTAATCAGGCTCAGTAACACCCATCATCATCAAACCAGGACCACAGTGCCATACCAATGAATAAAATAATGAAATTGATGGGGGATAGCATAAGAACTAATGTTTAACCATCAAAATCCAAGTGTTATTGTCCAATGATCAAGAATTGTTATAATCCAGTTGAGAAAAGTGAATAATAATTTAAAATTAGTACAAAGAGCATACCAGGGATCTGATGATTTCATATATTAAAAGAAGATATAAATCTTCTCAATCAATTTAATAAAAAAGTACGTAAAATAAATATTGAAGAGTCTTATGTAAATATTGTATTGTTCTTAATTAAATAATTTGGTTTTTAATGATTGGTGAAATTCGTTGCATTCAATGCATCCAGATCCACTCCGATACGGACTTTCATTATCATATAATGCAACTTTTTTATGGAAGGAGGAAGAAAATACTCTATGTAAATCCCATGATTTTAAATCTATCCCTACCAATACATCCCTGGAAGTATAATTATATACATTTCACTTAGATTCAATAATTAATTAAATTAAATTAAATAATTCATTTATCCACTGAACATACTACCAAGCAGTGAGAAGTCTAATTTTCCCACGCCAACCTTTTTTATGTCTTTTTGAGGTTAAACACCGTGTTTATGACTCAAATGTTGTATTTTATTTCTAAATACGAGTGTATGTTTATGATTCATCCCATTTTCATTAATAATAGTGAACATGTAATATAAAATATCTTTAATATGTTCATAAAAATAATTTTGAGCAGACCAGGATATGGAATTGAATGCGTTCTATGTCCCAAATGCTAGAAATATATATAATATTATGTGATAGACCTAAAATGTAAATTCTAGGTCTATACAGACACTCCCCAGAATATCTATAAGATTTAAGATTTCTTAGATGACATTATAGTTTGAAATAATTCTATTTATTTTATATATTTATGTTTTTATGAATTTTAATTGTTAACAAAATTCATATTTTTATTCTAAAGATATTATCATTAATGATTCATATTATTCCTTTCTCAAATGAAATTATCTTATGATAACTATGACCTTTTCATATTATGTTGATTTGTGTATTCAATCAATGAAAATGTACATTATATTAAAAGAATAAATGTTTTGAAAGAACATAATTCATCTAGTCATAAAGAAAAGACTCCATGTTGGATGTTTTTCTTACTACATAAGATATTATCTTAAGGGGAGAATTTTTGATCCCTAGTGTTTTTAGGGTAATATAATTTAGAACATATATAAGAAGTATTTATCTTACAAAAAAGGATATTCATAAAAGATTATCTTATAAGAATTAGAAAAATTTGTAATGTTTAGTGTCACACTTCGGTAAAAAAATTGTATCACACTGATGAATTATCCTACTCAATGTTTCATTTTTTTATCTTATGCATGATATAAGTTAAAATTTTGTTTTATATTATAAATATTCTTTTGAAGTCATTTTACATGATGATTACTACCATGTAAGTATCTTGTTAATAATTAGCTCTTATACATAATTTCGTGATTAATTTCATTAACTCGTGATAATCCACATCAATCATTTTCATATATTAGAAAATTTATTTTCCATTTAAGAAGGTATAGATTTTTGTTACTTTTAATTTTTATAGGAATGAAAGTATCAGAATAAGAAGATCTCTTACATCATATTCAAACTAGATTTTCTCATATTTGGATTGAATGGTTTTGTTCCATCAATATATTTACTTATCATCATTTAAATGGATTATCAACTCAGCTTTCATGGTTATCCTGTAGATATTGATAAAAATAAATGAGGAAATATAAAAGAAATAATTAGTTGTTACATGATGGGGAAGAAACTAATAATCACAGACATTCACACACACTATGATAATTGTATCAAATAAATATTTTATATAGAAAATATCATATTCGACACTCATGTGAACTAGTTTCTATCATATCAGTGCAATCAAGGATCATCTAGATCTAATCATTGAATATTATCATCTTCTCAGGATGTATATTCATCTACTGTTAGTTTCTTATTATAGCTATGTGACAGAATAGTTCATTAAAATATTTTTAAAATCATTGTGTTTATACTATTTTTATGTGACTGTATTATGATAATGGATAGTTCCTGTAAATGGAGATCTAATTTTAAATCTCATGTACCATTATAATAATAAACAACTGATTGTACTCAATTGGGAGCCCTTGGAAAAAGGGTTTTCACAGTGAAAATTACCAACCTTGTGGAGTAGTGTGTTGGGTTGGTGGAAAAGGGGATTTATGTGCCTTAAAACACAATAAATTTCATATGTTCAATATCGTTCCATTAATATTTTTTTATTTATCCTTCCAATTTTTTTGTAATGAAAAATATTTGAACTCTTATCTTGATGATGGTGGTTTAATGTAATGAAACATTTTAGGAACTGAATTCAACATACAATTTATTTTTTACATATCCATAATCTGGAGAAACAATTACTATAAGTGCTCATCACTATTGAGTTCAATAATATCAAATGTGGATGTCCAAAAAACTGTTCTCAAAATTTTTTTCTCTAGAGAATAACCAATAATGTATGTCAATGGATAGAGATACATACATTAATCTTGAAAATTATGTTATTTGGAAGGCTTATATTAAAATCAATATGAATATTTATGGCATAAAAATTAATCATAAATTAGTTGACCCCTATAAAATAACAAATACAGAACATGAAACGTGGGATGCTACAATAGATATCAACTATGAACTATATCCTAAATCCATGAACGATATAATTTATGGATTGTGAGTAGATGATTTAAATAGTGTTTATCAGTGGTAAAAAACTCATCAAAAGTGGACTAAAATAGGTGTTTCTTATGAAAGGACACAGAATAAGAAGGCTCCAAGATATGATCATCACAGACTTAATTTTGATACTTTCAAATGGATGATGGAGAAATCATCACTCATTTGAATAGTACAAACACATATATTGTGAATAATATTTCTTATTTAGGAATCTGTGTTCTCGAGCACAATGAATAATTGAATGGTTTATGAGTTTTACAGTGGATGTGGAGCTAAAACTCAGCCACCATTTACCAATCAGCATAGGTAAATAATTTCAGAATTAAAATTTTCATTTGATCTCTTATAATGTATGAAGCTAAAACCAAATCTGAAGATGAATATTATGAAACAGTAATGAAATAAAATGATGCACTAAAGGTTTTTTTTACATTTATGGATGATAAAAAAACATTGTACTACAACTCTATGAATCACAAAGAGAATAATATTGCACAATATATATTAAATTTAATGTTGAACTTTCACATTTTCTCAAAATTATACAAAATACTATAATAAATGAATATATTTCAGAAGACCCTTTAAAAATTACATGATTTATGTTGAAATCAATATGGATGTAATATGTTATGAGAGAATAAATCTAGAAGACATCATTTTAGATTCCACGTAATTTTATAAAAAATAGAAGTGTGACTAAAAGTTCTCCAACAATGATGGATATAAAAAGAAATAAAAGAAAGCTATGAGGCACACCTAGAGGGATTCTGAATATTCTAGTAAATTTACATCTTTAGAACCATAAGATGAATCTCATTATCAAAAAAAATACACATTATAGAACATTTGGATGAGGATCATTCTTACTACTCTTATAAGCAAGATTGTTAATCAAAAAATGAAAATCGGTCCTATAAATAATTAAATGGATATTGTATGATGTTATCAAATAATTATGAAATCCTTATTTAGAGAAATACTTCTCAAGAAGTCCTAAATAAATTAAATAAATACGAGGACATAATCGAACAAATTTTTTATTTGAAAGAGTATATAAGAAATTATACTATATTATGTACTAAACAGGTCGACACAATAGAGATCCTGCAGAAGGATTTTCAAAACATTATATACAATAATTTATTTTTTACTAAATATGAATATTATCAAAAACAAATTCTTCTTCAAAATCAATTGAAATTGAAAAAACTTGGAAAAGGACATCAGGGTTAATGGACCAAAATTTAAAAAATCTATTTTTCATAATTATAAAGAAAAAAATCTATTCCAATATTACCTATATTCAATGTGGATAAATATAAAATTAATCTATAATTTTAATTTGAAAAATAATCAATTTTTTCATTCAAAATTGATTTTGATAGATTTTTTTTATAATGTGTTCCAAATTCATATGGAAAACACAAACCAGTTTGGATCCCCAAGAAATTTGTACTTAACATTGTTGGAACCAAGAGAATTTGGGTATTGAAAATTCATGATGCATGATTTATCATTGATAGGAACAAAATACTTAAAAAAATGAAAAACTCATTATGGATATAGTTTTTCATGACATATGAGTGGTCATTTCCCAAACATTCTCTCACTATCAAATATTGATAGAGGTTGTATGAAATTTGTTGATAATGAATTATAAATGATTTTTACTATTGGGTTAGATATAAATACAAAATATATTATCATTAATTAAGTTAATTATGTTGAATGATTTAAGAAAAACCTCGTAAGTATTTCTCAACTTTTTGATGATGGTTATTTAGTTGATTTTTATAACAATTATTTTTTATTTTTCAAAGATAAAATCTATCATGATAAAATTACGAGGATCAGAAAATTTCTATACATTAGATATTAATTTTATGTGTAAAAAAATTTATGTTTTTGGATTACTGAAAATGATGATTCATGTATTAGGAATACAAGACATTGAATTTGTAATGTTTACTCCATAAAAAACATTTCTAAAAGATATTTAATTTCTATCTTTGTTGACTATAAATTGGATAAAAGGAAATTATGTGATGGATGAGAAATTGTATAGAAACAAAATTCATATTTAAACCCAGTTATATATTTCTCCACATATATACTTCTAAAACATATTCCCAAGGATCAATTTGGACCTACTAAAAATGAAATTATTTCCAGTAGATCATTTTTCAATATTTTTCAATGTTTTTATTATGATTTACAAGGGTTTACTTTTTATGTCAAATGAGTTATTTTTTTTTCTATTTTTTAAATTTATATCAAATTTTCTATAATGAAAATTATTTCAAAATTATGATGTTGATAATTGAGTGTAGGAACCTGGTTTTTGAATCAGGTATGGATCCATTAAATATGTGTCTACTTTTCCAAAATGGTCCTAATCATGATTCCTAATTAGTCAGTAAATATCACTAAGCTATATAACGTTAAATCATATCCTAGAACCTAAATTTTTGGGAGAAAAAGTTATGTTAAACTTTATTGATAAATCATGTGAGGTAGGTCATATGGTTAGTTTGAATCATACAGGGATGGACAATGTTAGGGAGCAGGGTTAACAGTTTGATCTAATCATGAAATTTTTTCTGGACAACTGTGTAAACACTAATGATAAATTTCATAGGTCTTTAATAGGGTTGGAACATTATTTCCCTAATTATGCAGCCTAACCATGTGGTATTCCCCTTCCTACCTGTGACCATGCATGGTTTGTGCATTGTGTGGCCAAAACATCTAGCCAAATAACATAAAGAAAACAAATGTTTGAAATTACAATTTTATTTTAAATGAAATATTAAATAAATCCTTCCTTCCTATTTATTTTTTTGTATAAATCCCCTCCCATTTATCCCCTAGTGATAACTTTTGGAGCCTATTCTCGAAATTGAGATATATGTCATGTTCATAGTTCGAATTATTCATCATTCATCTCAATGGATCTACACTGGTACATTCTCAATTCCTTTTTGATCTTTCATCATTCTTCTTCCAATCTATGATGCTATTTATGTGCAACTTCCAATTCCCTATTTTAAGGGAATTTATATGTTCTTAAAATAAAATTTAATCTAGGAGAAACATTAGGCTAATAATGTATGTGAATAGTTGTACGAGTATGATGTAGGTGTTGATGAATTGAAATTCTCATTTATTTATAATAATCAAACTCACCAAAAAGTATTTGCATCATCTTATAGTGAAACAATATCAATATTAATAAGAAAAAAAAAGAAAAAAATTATAATTTAAGAAACATGACATCAACCTGAAACATGGGTTCGTGATTCCCAATAACCGTTTATTACCATGTACCAAGAGCTCAAAATCTCCAATATATTGTATCAAATTATTAAAGCAAGCATGCAACCACTCTGATACAACATTGTGACATCCTTATCCCAGAAGCCATTGACGATGCATTGAGCCTGATTGGAAACATTTCATAAAGATCATCTCCTCGAATGATAAAGTATAATGAATAGTAGCAATGGACTATGGTGTGTCTATGGGAATAATATTTCCTCATTATGATAGTGCATCAAAACAGATGAATAAGAATCAGACAATAAATTGTGGAAGCAATATAACTAAACCATCATATTTCATAGAAGATGCTAACTGATGTAATAATAACTGAATAAACTAGTGTAGAAGATATAAATACACAAAATATAATGATACATTTAATGTCTCTAGAAATCTAGAAAACAACATACAAAGAAGAAAACAATAATGATATACAAAAGTATCGAAAAGGAATCAATAATATATCAAAGCATCCCTAGCTCAATATTGATCATCTTCTACAATTAACATCCTACTACAATAAAAAATTATGTGTTTGAACTTATATTGTTCCCCATTTCACCTCCGTCATTCATTTATTCTTCCTTCTTATTCACGTTCTTTTGCATAGATAGTAAGATAAATCTCTATAGGCCCCTAAAAGTGGTGTCTATAACATCCTACATGCATTATATAAACTAAAAAAGGTTTCAAGAGTACATATATAAAAGTAAATCCGTATAATAATGTAAATATCAATGCACCTACTTCATCCCTCCAATAGTGTCAAAACATGTAACATGTACATTAATTAATTAAGTTTTATTTTATAAAATTTGGTCATATTAAGAAAATCCAGTACTGGCATGGTAATAGTGAAGGATGCATGATGTATCAAGGAAACCAATTTAAAATATTTAATATAAGTGATCCAATGTAATAACTATGTAATAAAAGACCTCATAAGTCTCCAACTTATTAGTAAATGTATCCTAGATAAGGATTAAGAGTGTAATCATAGGAGGATCGTCAAAGGAATTCGAAAATATTTGGATCAAACCGATCCCAAAGAATACATACAGGGTATAATGGGATAATCTATGGATAGGCCGAAGGATGTAGCCAAGGAACCTCATGTCTATAGAATCCAATTTGGATCCAAGGAATATATCCAAGGAATATAGTAATGATATATAAGAAAACCTATGGTGTCATACTAATGATCCAATGATATATGAGGATCATGTTACAAGGAGTGTCTCAATAAAGGAATATGAAATCCATTAATAGGAATGGTGTCATAGATATTTGATGAAATTACCTAGGGAATCCTAGGAAAGAACTAAGTAAAAATGATCCTATAAATATTTAATGGTTTATGTGTATAATTAGGAACCTCCTATTTAATTAATTTCACAGAGTAAGTCCTTAAATAATACTTCCATTTAATATTCATTAGGATCAAGGAAATTCCTTTCATTATTTTGATTAGGAAAATTAAGCATGAAATAATTATTTAATAAATTTATATCATATCAATTCACTTGGTTCAGTTTTTTACCTTAATTTTTTTTGAAATGGTGTTCTATGGCATTAAAAAAAATTCATTTAATTATGCGAAGTTATATATATTCAATATAAATCCCAATTTCCATTTTATTTGATTTTTCAAATTGTTTTGTATTACCTTAGGTAGGTCAAGTGATTCAAATTCATGGTACATTCCATGAAAAATTAACAATTCAAAAGTGACATAATTAAGGGAGGCTTTCCCTAAGAATGGTTAGGCAGAGGCACACCAAAATAGTGGCTCAAACAAGTCAAAAATCTAAAAAACTTATTATAGAATAATACCCTACATGGGGTGGTCAGTGTTATAGATGTAAAAAATTGATGAATAATATATGCAAAATGATTCTTAGAATATATTTTTCAGGACTATAAGAAGGAAATTTAAATTTAACTAAGGATTCTTGATGAGATCAGCGATCACCTACAACATTTTATGAAATGATCAAACTCAATTCCTGATTAGATGAGGGAAAGGATCATTGTTACATGAATCATCATAGGAACCTATAATTCACATGTCATGCATATTTCCATACCATAAATGTGCATTTCACTCCATTAATATCTTGATATGAATTTTATTATTGAGCGATTCATGTTTATATATTTCACATATACTACTCTTGGGATATGATTGAGAGATTTCATGTTTCATTTTCATGAGTTTTATGGGAACTTATGGGTTATAATGATTAATTTACCATGTGAGTCCAATAGTTAGAATTTAAATATGTATCAACCTCAGTGATAAGGAGTTTGGGACATGCTCACTAGGACATAATACTTATTTTAAATGAATATTGATTTAAGATGTAAAAAAATGTTAACTATAAAAGTGAAACATGATTCAAAAAAATTAATGGTTTCACGTCATTATATCACCTTGTATTTTTTTAGGAAAGGTAAAGAGTGAATTGATAAATTAAATAATAAATAAATGAAATGGTTTCCAGTTAATGATGATGCAATGTATGGTTGACCCTTCAACTACTAGAACCTTTGTTTCTAATTCTTGAGAAGAAAACAATAAATTTTCTTGTAAGAGGGTATTTAGGGTAGTATACCGTGGGCATAGAACCCTTTTTATTATTTTAGCTTCCTTTAGTGTCTTTATATATCTACATACTAATTTTTATTGAGGTGTGTGGTTTTATATTGTAGACCAATTCCACCAAGAAGTCCTCATGTCTTGCACCAAGAGGTTGGAAATGACCATGATCTAGACATGGTGTCCCCGAGCATCAACTCTTACCACCAACTGTGCCACTTTAGGAACTACTTATTGTACCTAATATTGGATATGAAACTCAGGTCCATGATATTTTTTCTATGTATGATGCAATCCATGCTGGGTTCCCCAAGAGCTACATCTACAATGGATGATCTGACATGTGAGTTCTAGCAACAACATCCTCTTTCATTCTCAGGTTAGGTAAGTCCATTGGCTATTGAGTCATTTTTATGGTGTGACATTTATATATTTGGGAATCTGGAGACACTTCTATAGTAGAGGGTCAAGCATTCAGTATACATGATTTGTAAATCTGCTAAGCATTGGCTAGATGTAGTTACCCAAGATGGTCGCCATCATGGCATTGTATGGGTGGATTACTAGACTGATTTCTATGATTATTTCTTTCCAAAGATGATGACAGTTTAATGATTTATAAATTTAATTCATATCGAGTAGTGATATAAGTTGTTTTTGGAGTATTTAGTGCATTTCATATGGTTTCAATGATTTTTCACAGCTTTTAGATAGTGGTGAGATTTCACGGGCTACCCAATTTTAGGATGGGCTTCAGTATACCATATGTACATTGGTTAAATGTTTTTTCCTACCTACCATGTATTAAATTGTTAATAAGGCTCTAATAAATAAGAAAAACCTGATAAAAAACAATAGTATCTGTTATATAGGACTAGTTGTGAGACATTCTGGAAGATATTCCAGCATCATGAATCATTCTATTGAGGTTTCTCTCTAGGTATGTAACAACTAGATTGTGACAGATAACCTAGGGATTTCTATTCTTGCAGCCATATGGGGAACCATTAGAAATTCAAAAATACCATTCCATCGTAATCTAGTCTAATAGGATCCACACCAGCTCCATCATTAATATTAGGTTCTTTTACACCATGTTAGGAAGGATTTTGAGAAACACCAGTAGGAATTTCTCAGGAAGAAGTCATGTTCATGGTATCCAGACTCCTGGTCACTGTAGGCACCAGTACATCTATTTTAATTGTGGTAGTAAATCTCTTTCACAAGACCATAGAGCATGCTAGTTGTATCCACTATTACTGATACGTCAGGATCATGCTACAAGGCAATCAATATTACATGGTATTATTCTAGTAGCCTCTGATATTATATGTTCTATATTTGATACAGTTTATTAACACTATTTCATATAGCTTTCCATCAAGAAGTTATTAGGCTAGAAATATAGTATTAAATTGTTGTAATGAGCCTAGATACATCATTGGGATTTTGTATAGAGGGCATATTCTAGTGTACGGATATCTCATTATGGTAGATAGTAACCCTTTATTATGGAACCAAATTGTTCCTGAAATGATTGGATTCAATGTCATTCTCAGGATGGATTTTTTGGTTCTATTTCATGAAATTATAAACTATTATCATCCCATGGAATTGTTTACATCACCAGATGGAAGCAATGATCTAACCAAGGGTGAGTGGGATGTCTAAGCTACTGGAGATGGACTGATGAATCATCGGCTATGTAGTGTGCCACCCAGACTTTCAGTATCTTATTGGAGGATCGTGGTTTATATCAATATTAATTCCATCCAATGGTAGGACAATGCATGTATTTTTTTCTGAATATTTTTCTAGGGAACCTATTGAGAGATAGGTATAGTTTACTTTTGAGCTAATTACAAGAGTATATCTAATGTCCATTCCTCCTTCCTAGATAGAAAATACTGAGCTCTAGGATCTCAAGCGTCACATTGAGGCTTTGGTGTCGAAAGTTTTAATATTTCATAGAACTTACTATGGGGGTTTTCTGGTTCTTTTCTCCCAGAAAGAGTATGGGACCCTTCAAGTATGCATGTATTATAAATGGATGAACTAGAATATGGTCAAGAACCATTATCCCCTACCTCGAACAGATGACCACTTTGAACAATTCCAAGGAGATAAGGGCTTATCTAATATCAACCAGAGATTGAGATATCATTAGGTGTGAGTCAATCCATCAGAAATACCTTAGACATCTTTCCATTATAGGTATGGTCTGTATGAGTACCTTGATATTTTGTTCACTCTTACAAATGTGACTTCCATTTTAAAGGATATGATTAATATTTTTTATCCCTATCTAGAATATTTTGACATGGTCTTTTTGGATGATGTGTTGGTGTATTAGCAAAACAATAGAGACCATGCTAACCATCATGAGTAAATTTTGAGTTTATTTAGAGAGCATCAGATATACTAAAATATTTCAATGTGACAATTTTGGATCGAAAAATTTTATTTCAAGGGTTGTATTATCTTTGAATTAGCAGTCCATGTTGATATAGGGAAGCATTGTATTGATGTTTCGTGGGAGAAGCCCAAGAACATGATTGAAATACAGTTTTTTGGGGCTACGTAGACATTACATGAATTTATTACTAAACTTATCATGCCTTGTTTAGATATATAATGGTCTTAAAAATAAAGTTGTTAAGTTCCTATGGATATATTATTATGGGAAATCCTTTTAGGAGATGAATGTATTTCTTTTATCAACATCAATGTTTTATTGTTTCAATGCATATAAAGGATATATAGTGTTCAATGATGCATCAAGAATTCGTTTGGGTGGAATTATGATACAGGAGGAAAAAGTTATTGCATATGGATATTCACAGTAGAGGCATCATGAGGTAAATTACCCCATGCATGAACTCGAGCTAGAAACAGTTTTTGTGGACATACATTGATGGAGAAAATATTTGATTAGTGAGTGCTTTATGGTGTGTATAGACCACCAGAGCCTTAAATATATCATTACATAGCATGGAATGATTCTTAGGTACTGAATATGTGTCAAATATATTCACTGATTTTATTTCAATATTTAATATACTATTGAAAATGGAAATACTATAGTACATGTTCTGAGTTAGAAAACTCATGCACAATCTGCATGGGAAGCCAACGATGAATGGAAAATGATGTCCCTTTTCATTGATCTACAATTTTTTCACAATATTCATGAGTAGTCTTATCTCTAAGCCTTTATAGTTACCTCTTCCCTCCTTGATAACATAAAGAGAAAGCAATTTTAAGATCCTAATGGCTTGGTACTCTAGGAGAGAATTTCAGTAGATGACCCTATTACAAATTGGTTTGTGGATAAAGGACACATCCTTCTTAAATGTAGAGATTCTTGGGTTCCTAAATATATTACATAGGTTTCGATGAGAGGGTATCCTTCTTATCAGTGGGTAGTTACCCCTATAATCTCCATGATATATCTTGGTATGTGATGCAATTATTAGTGGAATGGGATAAAATGTATGATATGATGCTTTATCATTTTGGGTTCGACCATTTAGCAGGTGCAGGGTGAGCACCAGAGACCTGCTAACCTGAAACCTCCACTTATTATCTTGAAAAGAAAATGGGATGATGTCTCCATGGATTTAATTGTCAGCTTACCTAGATTTCCTAGAGGTAGTGTAATTTTATGTGTAGTCATTGATTGGATGACAAAGGTAGCCCACTTAGTTACTATCAAGGAGACCTTCTAGGTTTATGAGCTAGTTATGTTGTATGTCCGTAAAACAATCTAAATACATGGGGTCCCTCATAATAACATTTTAAATATGGATTCTTGCTTCATTTCATAGTTCTAGAAGGGGATGCATAAATCAATATGTACATAGGTGTTTCTGAGTAGAGCCTTTTACCCTTAGACTAATGGACAGATGGAACAAAATATAAAGGTTCTAGAGGATATGCTCAGGGAATGTGTCCTTAACATCACTAGTTGTTGTGAAAATCATACCCCTATCATCAATATTTCCAATAATATATCATTCACATGATAATTTGGATGGTCCCTTGTCACGACCCATCCCTCAAGGCCCATGTCGTGACTACCCCAAGCCCACCTTCAATAGGCCAGTGGCTGCCAACTAGCATAGGAAAGGCATGTCCCTATAATGGTAAGGCCATTCCTTTTTAACCTATACAGACACACAGTCCAAGACCACAACAACAAGCAACCACACAGACTAGAACAAAACAAAAATAAACCATGAAGTAAACTGGTATAGTTAAAGAGTGCTGAAAGTAATGGGGCTAGAAATGCAACCCAACTATAAAGTACAAGTACAACTGAAATGTACAAATACAACTGAAAAGTAAAATTCATCTCCTAGATCGTCCATCGGCGATCCTTCCTGAAGAGTAGGCACAACTCACAAAGATATAAGTCTTAGATCAAACCAGGTAACATAAATACATATGTTCATATGACTAGTCATAAGTTGGATCATCTTATTCTGTTAAGAAGCATTGCTGCTGACCCACACAAGATTGATAGGTACTAAACCACACTAACCCACACAGGGTCTAACCCGCCTAGGATCGATATTTACTAACCCCTGTAGTCCCACAAAGGATCTGACCCACACAAGATTGCTGAGCGCTGACCCACACAAGATCAGTATGCGCTGAACCACACTGGATCGCTGAGCGCTGACCCACATAGGATCTGATAGGTGCTCACCACATAGGATCGATTTTATTTTTTAACGTTACAGCCAGCCACAGGATTCCTTTCACTCGGTACGCTTGTGCACTGTTGAATATGCCCCTCGAGATATCGATCGTACCCTTACCACCACTATTCTCCATAAAGGAGTAACCCAAAGGACCATCATGTCATAAGGGTTCCAACGCGACAGACGGTGCATCAATCGGACGCCCGGTCTGCCAGTTATAAGTGTTTTAGTGTCGAGGGCCCAGTTGGATTTGAGTATGATCCCACCTGGACAAACTCCTACTTTCTCTAAATTTCACGTGGAGTATCTCTAAAGGACCAACTCATCTCAAAGATTTCAGCATCATAGACGGTTCATCATTTTGACACTGTATGAGGGAGGTATGTTGGATACAAGATCCTGCAATAGTAATATTAATAATATTATTGTGTGTTTTCTGGACCTGAGCCCCGAACCAGAATTTAATATCCAACATTAGACTTAAATCTACCTTCTTAATGACAGGATCACATCGCCACTAACAGTATGTCAATCATACGTCGCACGCAGGAGTTATAGAGGGTCGAAGATTTGATAATAATAATAATATATTATTATTTGATCATTTCAGGTAACCGATCCAAAACCCCAAAAAATAAATCCAATATTGGAGTCATAATTTCTATCTTGAAGTTAGGTTCACACTGCCACGGATGTTTCTGGAAACTGAGGTCACACGGAAAAGTTACGGACGAATAATGGTTTTGACAACCAAAAAAAATAATAACATTATTTAATTTATTATTCTTTTACTTTTTCCCCTTATAACTAATCTCAATTGACATTCACGCACCCCTTTCCCATGCAGGTAGCTCCTCCCCCTTATTAATTTATATTTTTAATTTATCTCTTTTCAACTCTACCTCTCTCCAATAAATTCATTCCTTCTTCCATGTTTTTCACCTCTATACATTAACCGGTAACCCGCTGCCCCTCCACTCACACACGACTAGACTGCCTCCACCTCAACCAGGCACCATGGTTGCCTGATCGCCTCACAGTAACCTCCACCATGATCCACTGGAAAATACACCACCACGTTGCTCCTTCCGTGGGCCGCTACATCTTCTTTCTAAGGCCAAATATTGTGACGATTTCAGATATGCGATCCTCAGGTTGAGATCTCTCTGTCTATATTCTGTGCTCAATGAAACATTGAGTTTTTAGCACGCTTAACTATTTGGTGATGTAGAACGCATGGATAATGAAGTAGAGATGGTCATGGTTTAACTGCGGATCGATGGATGTGTTTGTTTTGCCATCATCGTTGAGAATCAAGAACATGAGGAAATAGAAAATAAATATTTATCGTACTTCAAGATTTCCTATTTCAAGATAAACAATGAGAAATTGATTCAATCCATTGTTTTTCAATCCACGAATTAATTCATTTAATTCGCATTCGTCATGAAATTTATATCAGAGTAAGGAATCCACGAAGATAAATACCTACCTTGAATATACGATGGAGAACGTTCGCGATTGAAGGTGGGTCGGTGTTCATCGTTTCCACAACAGGCTTCCAGTGACGCCACATGAATGACGATCATTAGTTTTTTATTGTGAGATACGTTCGTCATCAAGAGCCTCAAGATCATGTTCCTCCTTTCGCCAACCTATAACAACACCCAACTCCAATGAATAGTTAATACGACTCTTATTTTAAGAGGTAATTCATTTATTTTGAATTAATAAATCCTTTTAATTAAATGGATTGGTGGTTAAACATTTTGTGTAACCGGGCATTTAATGCCAATAATTTAAATTCCCAACCACCCTCTTGTGATCCCCACCACCACAAATTATAAGATGATGTGGGAGGATATTTAAAATAATATTTATTTATTTTATTTATTCCTCCACAAAAACGTAAAAACCAACTTCTTCTATCAACCCACTGTGGTTGAGGTTAAACCCACCTTATGCGAATCCCGATGCTTTGAGTTCAAAAATTCCTTTGAATTTTTAATCCAAGCACCGGTTCAATAGTTAGAAAATACCACTCACAAATTTTCTTAATGTACCTGAAAAAAAGTTCGTAAAATTATTATCAGTCACCCTCGACATGTGCTGGTCGAGGTGGGGCTCTGCCTCGATGAAATAATCCACAGAAAACCCAACGATACTCTTGGATTTCTAATCTGACAAACCATTTAAATGTAATGAATTTTAATATAAAATAATTGTCACTTAATTATTTTATTTACGGCCAAAATCTATCTTTCACTAGTGGTCCACACTAGCCAATATTAGTATCTGCCTAAATAAATCGTACCCATGTGAGTTTAGAGGTGGTTTCGGATTTTTAATCCAAGTTACTGTTTTTGAGTTATAATCATTTGAAAAATAAAATAAGTTTAATTAATTATTTTATTTTAAGTTATTCCATTTTCCTGTTTTTCACTAGAGGCTTGCACTGACTAAACATAAGTCCCACCGAGGGTAAACCTGTTATCATGAACACAACGGTGCCTCAGATTTCTGATCTAGGCACTCATTTACAAGATATTCCAATTTTTCAGGAAAACTATTTACACGCACTAATTAAATCTTATCAAAACATTGACAGATCATTCCGGGCATTCCGGGCCTCGGAAATCGTGCATCGTAAAATTTCAAGGTCTCAAAATAATTCAATATAAATAAAAAATAATTATACAGACATTCCAAGAGATTAAATTTTCCCCACCTTAGGGTTTT
Organism: Viscum album; assembly: GCA_963277665.1. Taxonomy (NCBI): domain Eukaryota; kingdom Viridiplantae; phylum Streptophyta; class Magnoliopsida; order Santalales; family Viscaceae; genus Viscum; species Viscum album. Next base: position 1,128,571,999 of record OY728121.1, read on the forward strand.
ACACCCTCGAAAGCCAAAACAGTGGCAGAACAGACAAAAGAGGGTACTGAGCACGAATCTGAGCCTCCCACTCCCATGTTCTCTCCTGGAGGTTCCCGTGCTACCAACATACACACACCAGAGGTATCGACCGCCCATGAAGGAACAACTTTTGTCAATCCTGAATCTCTACAAGAACCTCCATAAACGTCGCCCCATCATCTAAGTCCAACTCGTCATGGTCGATGACGTGAGACGGGTCGTGCACGTATCTCCTCAACTGGGATAAGTGGAAGACATCGTGCACCATCTCCAACTACCACGGAAGTTCCAAGTGGTATTCCACCTCACCTATCCTCCTACGTATCAGAAAAAGACTGATAAACCCTGGTGTTAACTTGCCACCTTTTCCAAATCTCCGTTTTCCCCGTCGAGGAGAAACCTAAAATAAAACGTGGTCGCCTTCCGGGAACTCCAAGGGTCTCTATCTATGGTCATCAAGAGGCTTCTGACACTACTTACTTCATCTCTGGCCAGAAGTACTGACGCTAGAAGTCCTGGTACACCTTCACAACACCAGGATGTACCGCTAATGTGGATATATGGATCTCCCTCAACACCTCCACTCAAAGCGTCATGACTACCACAGTGTGTCCTCTGAAGTGGATGATGTGATCCCCACCTTCAGAAAATGCATCAGGTGCATGTACCAAGGATATCTGAGCAAATAATGCCTCACAGTCAAAGTACCTAAGCTATGCCTCCCTGACTCGCTGAAGGAGTGGGGGAGTGTTAGTCATAGATTGGAGGTAAGCTACTCCATCTCTATCCACGAAGGATATCTACATTGCGGCTAGCTACTCCGTTGCCTCACTCAGAAACTGTAGACCAGACCTCCTACTGAGTGCATCTTCTACAACATTACCCTTCCCATTAGTATAAACTATCTCAAAGTAATAGCACTGGAGGAACTCTAGCCATCATTGTTGTCACAGGTTTAGGTCTTTCTGAGAGAAGATATACTTTATAATCTTATGATCATAGTAGACTATAAATCATTCACCCATCAAGAGTTCTGCCACATCATTAGTACAAAGACCATAACTGCTAACTTCAAGTCATGGGTAGCGTATTTATGCTCGTCAGTCTCTATAATAGCTCATAAAACCTCTACTAATAGTTCTCCATCCATAGGAATGGATCCCCCTTCTTCTTGAAAGCTGACATGGGTGCCACTTCCCCGGAGAAGTCAGCTAAAAATCTCCAGTAGTACCCAGCCAAAACAAAAGTACCTCTCCCTTCGAGGAGGTAATCCTGGAAACAACTTTTCAAAAGATGTCTCCACACTCTGCCACTCCTATTGGGAACTGAAAATTCAACAACTCTTACTGCCATGAGGGTAAGGCTGGTCGACTCTAGAGTGATCTGTTGCACCCTCCTATGCATGATTTTATCTTGTGCTTCATGGGTTTCCTTCTTCACTGACTAAGGAAAACCCCATTCCAATGTTGTAGATAAACCACACCCTTTTGCCTAATATATTAAATTTCTGATTGAACTGAGGATTCCCATTCCATATCCAAACTAACATTGTAAGTCCTCGACACTACCACAAAGATGTTCCAACTGAAACTCTTTCCTTAAGGGTCAGATCACACCATCAAAGTAAGTGTGATTATCAAGTCTCTTCCCAATGTTATCTCCAGAGGTAAGGGTCAAGTCAATGGTCTCACCGGAAACTCTAGGTCTGGAACAAGATTTTTGGTAAGAAGGAAAGATTGGTACCTATTTCTTTTAATATGAAAGATAGTAGTAAACATAGAGCATGGCTCGAATCATTCCTGGAGCCCTTGGGTCACACTCCGTGACCACATGCAGCCACTCCCTTCCCCTTTCCTCCACCTCCCTAAGCTTGGTGGGGACAACATTGGGGTGGTGGTCATAACATGTCCAAATGTATACCACCTCATGTTTCTCTCTAAGCTGCACCTTCACATCAGCTTCCATGCAGATTCATCTATCCCTATCACTTCCTCCTCCTAAAACATTTTACATGCCTAGGTCTCTGAGACTGGCCTCAGTTTCCTGCTTTGTCACTAGTAACATTCACTAGCTGTATCCACACATCCATTTAACCAAAAAGGTTCTCTATATCACCCTAACATAAGTAGTAATTTATAGAACAATATTATTGGCTTGGATGTCATTAAAGATACCTCACTCGATGGTATGATCCCGGAAGAACTATCTGTACTATATTCATTGAGTACTTGGGATGGTCGGTACACCTCGATGAATACTTAGCTACCGATATGTTGTCCTACATAAGCTATAGAAGCTCTAGAGAACACTCATCCCTTAGCTCTTTATAGCAATGGACCCCCTTCTCTATGGATGGTTCTTGAGCTTGTCCACATAAAAAGTCACATACTCGCAAGATCAGGGTAATCTAAACCCTTCCATTATCCTAATGAGCCACGTAAAAGGCTCTCTACCAGGACCGCCATCTGATCGAATGGTGCCCTGGCTAGATGGAAACTTGACCACCTCCTCAAGATAGTACTTAGCCGCCTGTGAGTCAGGCTCACCTTGGAACATGAGGGGTATCTAATGTTGAAATAGGTGTAAGGAAGTAAGACTACATGTGTCCTATACAAGTACTGTCAGTTGTAACTTCTGACCAATGGGTAGTGTTATAGATCGAACAATACACGAAGGTACCGTCTCGGGAAACATTCCTATACTGAAGCCTCATCACCATGAAAACTATCCTCATGGTAATTCACTGATAAAGACTAGCAGTTGGGATCACCATCTGATCTAATGGTGTCCTAACTAGGCAGAAAACTCTAGCCACAGCCTCTAGCCAGTTCCCAACTACATGGGAATCTGTCTCACCTCAAAACCTCATAGTCCTCTACTGCTAGAACATGTGAAACACGCTCAATCATCATGCATAGTTTTCTAGTGTGTTTGGTGGTAACTTCTTCCCAATAGGTGGTGGTTCTACTGGTACACCACCTGAAGGTGATAACATACTAAGAGGGCCCTGAACAGGAGCATTGTCGCTCGATGGGCCTTCTTCATGTACTCTCTCCAGAATCCTAGCTGGCTATCTACGCGACAACATCCTAATAAGGAATAGGTGAGCCACGGTCATTAGATTATACCTGGTGAGCTGAATCAAATAAATCATAAGAATAACTTTTAAAAAATGCACACCATCAGTGTTTTCATGCATTGAGTCAGAAATCATAATTTAGGGACTTGTTGTATGGATACATCTACCACCACACCAACACTGGATTTCCAGAACTGGAAACCACACTCATAACACTTAGCACTATTTCCACACTGAAAATATTAGATTCCATGTTCTTTGGTAGAACCGAACTCCTCTGATACAACTTTTTCACGACCCATCCCTCTGGGCCCGTTCCATGACTACCCCAATCCCGCCATCTATAAACTAGTGGCTGGCGAATAACACCAGAAAGGTGTGTCATTATAATGGGAAGGCATTTCTATTTTAACATATATAGACACACAATCCTAGAACACAACAAGAAGCAACCACACAGACTAGAACACAACAAAATGAAACCAAAATGTAAACTGCTGTAGTAAAAGATCATTGAAAGTAAAGGGCTAGAAATACAAGACAAACTGTAAATTACAAGTAAAACTGAAAGGTACAAATACAAGTGAAAATTACAATGCAGCTCTTGGATCGTCCAACGAGGATCCTTCCTGAAGGGTAGGTACAACTCATGAACCGTAGCTCATGTGTCATGTCACTCCAAATAGTACACCTCTGAGCACTGTCATGTCCTGGCTCCCTCAGCCTCGATCAATACTGTATTTCATCTGCATAGAACATAACAAGGTGCAGGAATAGCCCATGAAGTGGTGAGTATAACGATACTCAGTAGGGACCCTGAGACCCCCCTTAGGTCTCCTAGAGTTTCACAAAGAAAATACCAAAAATCAAGACATCAACTCTACTTAGGTATATTCTTATACATATACCTATGTTATTATGATATAAACCTCTCATACATGAGGGAAGAATACCACAAGGGTAACACCACTTAGGTAGAAGTACCCCACAGGTAACATCATGAAGATATAACTACCACACTAGTAACACCACGATGACACCACCACGAAGGTAGATTTACCACACATGTAATACAACGATGGTAGAAGTACCACACAGGTAACACCTTGAAGCTAGAATTACCACACATGTAACACCACAAAGAAAACACCTTGAAGGTAGAAGTACCACACATGCAACACCATGAATATAGAAGTACCACACAGGTAACACCTCGAATGTAGAAGTACCCCACAGGTAACACCATCAAGGTAGAAGTACCACACAGGTTACACCACGAAGTTAAAATACCACACATGTAACACCACGAAGACACCACCATGAAGGTAGAAGTACCACACAGTTAACACCACGAAGATAGAAGTCTCATCTCAAACTAGGTAACTTAAGTATATAAGTGCACATGACTAGTCGTAAGCTATATCATCTTATTATGTTAAGAAGCATTGCTGCTGACCCACACAGGATCGATAGGTACTAACCCCCACTAACCCACACAGGATCTGACCCACACAGGATCAGTATGTGCTGACCCACCCAGGATCGATGACCGCTGACCCACACAAGATCTATATGTGCTGACCCACACGGTATCTTTGAGAGTTGACCCACACATGATCTGATAGGTGTTGACCCACATCGGATCGATGATCTTTCTCCACGTTACATCCAGTCTGTAGAATTTTCCTCTCAAGATATCAGTCATACCCTGACTACCACTATGCTCCACAAAGGAGTAAACCAATGGACTGTCATGTCTTAAGGGTTCCAAAGTGACAGACGTCGCATCAAAAGGACCACATCTTCTCAAGGATTTCATCACCACAGACGGTTCGTCATTTCTACACCGTAAGAGGGAGGTATGTCAAATACTTGATCCCGCAATAATAATATTAATAATATTATTGGGTGTTTCATGGACCCGAGCCATGAACCAAAATTTAATATTCCACATTAGACTTAAATCGACCGTCTTAATGATAGGATCACATCGCCACTAACGGTAAGTCAATCGGACGTCGCATGCAGATGTTATGAGGGGTCGAAGATTTGATAATAATAATTATTATTATTATTTGAGAATTTCAGGTACCCGATCCAAAAACTCATAAAAGAAATAAAATATTGGACTCTTTATTTACGTCTTGAAGTTAGGGTCACACTACCGCTGATGGTTCGTGAAATCGAGGTCGTATGGATATGTTACAGATGAATAATGGTTTTGAAAACCAAAAATAATAATAACATTATTTATATTATTATTATTATTTTAATTTTTCCCTTATAACTAATCTCAATTGAGATTCACACACCCCTTTTCCATGCAGGTAGCGCCACCCACTTATTGATTTATATTTTTAATTTATCTCTTTTCAACTCCACCTTTCTCCAATCAATTAATTTCTTCTTCCACATTTTACACCTCTATACATGAACTAGAAACCCACTGCACCTCCCCTCACATAGGGCTAGACTGCCTCCACCTCACCCAGCCACCATGGTTGCCTACTCACCTCACCAGAACCTCCGCCTTGAGCCATTGGAAAACACACCTCCACATCACCCCTTCCGTGGGCCACTGAATCTTCTTTCTAAGCCAAAAAATTGTGACAATTGCAGATCTGCGATCCTCAGTTCAAGATCTCTGTGTCCATATGTCGCGCTCAAGGAAACATTGACTTTTTAGCACGCTTAATTATTTGATGATGTATAATGCATGGAGAATTAAGTAGAGAAGGTCATTATTTATGTGCGGATCGATGGCCATGTTTGTTTGGCCATCGTTTTTGATAATCAAGAACATGAGGAAATGGAAGATAAATATTTATCATAATTCAAGATTTAAAATTTCAAGATAAACAATGAAAAATTGATTCAATCCATTGTTTTCTATCCTTGAATTAATTTAATTAATTTGGGTTCGTCAATACAATTAAACCGGGGCAAGGAATCCATAAAGATAAATCTCTACCTTGAAAATCAGTTGTAGAACATTCGCTATTACAGGTGAGTCAAGGTTCATCGTTCCCGCAACAAGCTTCCAATGGTGCTGCTAGAATGATGATCAATAGATCTCGATTGTGAGATATGTTCTTCATCAAGGGCCTCAAGATCTTGCTCCTCCTTTCACCAACTGAAAACAACATCCAACCCCATGGAAGAGTTAATATAACTCGTAGTTTAAGAGGTGATTCATTTATTTATAATTAATGAATACTTTTAATTAAATGGATTGGTGGTTACACATTTTGTGTAACCTAGAATTTAATGCCCAACGTTTAAATTCCCGGCCACCCTCTTCGGGTCCCCGCCACCAAAAATTAAAAGGAGAGGCGGGAGGATATTTAAAATAAAATATATTTATTTTATTTAATCCTCCATGAAAAAACTCAAAAACAAACTTCTTTTATCAACCAAATATAGTCAAAGTTAAACCACCCTTAAGAGAATCCTGATGCTGCGAGTTCAATGGGGCCTTCAGTTTTTTAATCCGAGCACCGATTTAAAAGATAGAAAATGCTACACACTTGTTTACTGGACGTGCCTGAAAAATTTTTTAGAAGATTATTATCAGTCACCCTCAACCCACACCAGTCGAGGTTAGGTTCTTCCTAGGTGAAACACGCCCTCAAAAAAACCAACGATACTCTCAGATTTCCAATCCGAGTTACCATTTAAAAGTTATGGATTTTACAATAAAATAACTGTCACTTAATTATTTTATTTACAGCCAAAAACTAACTTTCACTAGTCGCATGAGTCAGCCGATGTTAGTATCTACCTAAGGAAATCATACCATCACGAGTTCAGCGGTGGTATCAGATTTTTAATCTATGTTACCGTTTGTGAGTTATAAGCTTTTGAAAAATAAAATAACTTTATTTGATTATTTTATTTATAGTTATTCCATTTTCATATTTTCTCACTTGAGGCCAGTTTTAACTAATCATAAGTCGAGCCTAGGGTGAGCCTGTTATCATAAATAGAACATAGCCCTCATATTTTTAATCTGGGAACCCGTTTAAGAGTAGTTACAGTTTTTTAGGAAAACTACTTACGTGTGCTAATTAAAGCTTTACAAAACTTAGAAATATCATTTTGGGCACTCCGGGCCTTGGAATTTTGCACTGTCAGATTTCATGGTCTCGAAATAATTGAATATAATTAAAAAAATTGTACGGAAATTCAGGGGTATTACATCCTTTTTGAGGCCATATATGGTTGCTCGTTCCTTTCATCCTTATGATATTTAGAGGTAAGAGAGGTAGCACTAATAGGTCCTCATCTCATTCTGGATATGTTGGAGTAGGTTTTGTTGATTATAATGTGTATTTATATTTATTATTATAGATAGGAATATTATTAAAATCACCACCAACAAAAAATGGTGATTGAGTTTGGGGATCTTGTTTTCTAGCAGGTATCATCAAGGCAAGGTCAGAGATAGATAAAGAGCATTGGTAAGCAGTCGCTGTGACTTTTCTATCTTCTTGAGAATCTAGAGATAATCCAATCAGTATCCTATTGTATTCTACTAATACATAGGTATTGTTCCCTTCATTATTTTTTCTACATTTCAAGACTTCATTGATATCATTCTTACCCATCTCATACTATTGATCCTATAGATTTTTAGCATAATGTTGATGCTTCATTTGAGGACTATCTTATACTCATCACTGACTGGACCACAAAGGATATCCATGGGTGGTCTATCCCTATTATACAAGTGCTATGGTAGCATGACCATTTGAAATATGTGAATTGGGATTGGGAGGTTGATGTACATGTCTAGTAGACAATTTTGTTCTTAGAATGTGTTACAAATCCCTTTGAATGTGAACTCAAGGATGAGTTCCATTATGGGGGGAAGACTATAAGAACCCAATTTCTTTACTCGGACATGGATCCTTTATATTATGGTTTTATTTTATTTTATAGACATAAAAAGGATTCCAATTGAGTTAGTAAAATACTTGGGGTTTTTAGGGGCTTGTTTAGAGACCAAAACCTATATTTTTTGGGAGAAAAATGTGTATCACTAGGTTTGAATAAACTATACAAGGTTGGATGTATGATTTTTTTTAACGTTGTGAGGATGGAATTTGTACTTGAATATGGTGCTCAGTATGATCTAACTATGTGATTTGGTTCAAATTATCATGTGAAAACATGAGAAAAATTGTAGAAGAATCACATGGTTGGTGCAAAATTTCTCTATTTGTGCGGCGTAATGGTGTGGAATGCCCCTTCCTACAGGATCCCATGCATGGTTTGTGCATGCTATGGGAAAAAAATGCAGCCAAAAAATGAAAATGCTAAAAAGTGTGAAATTGTGTTTTCCATTGTGAAATTGTGTTTTCTCCTCATATGACCCATTTTAAAGCCTATTCTAGGAATTGAGATCTCGCACTTATCTAGATTCTGAATCAGCCATTATTCATCTTGTAGGATCCTTTCTTGTACATTATCAATTCCATTTTAATCTTTCATCATTCTTATTATTATCTGCAACACTATTTAGTTGGATGCTCATATTCCTTATATTCAGGACATTGTTTCCTTCCTTAGATATACTTCAATCAAGAACAAACAATATATTGGTACTGGAAAAGGAGAGTCATACGAGTCTGAGGAAGGTTGTGTATAACTCATCTATTGAGTTTCGTTATTTTAGAAAATGTCCTAGTTGTGCACCTATTTCATTGGGCATCATTGATTAAATTTATGTGTCTTTATTATAGTTGGTAGAACCAAATTCGAAGACTCATTATATATACATTATTCATCATTGGTGGTCACATCCACAACACTAACCACCCCATGTAGGGTGTTAATTCATAAATGAGTTTTTAGTGTTTGACTCATTTGATCCACCATTCAAATGTGCCTCATATTGACCCTTCTAACTGTAAGCCTCCATGAATTTAATGATTTTGGATTTGTTAATTTATCCTAGAAACTACCATTAATGTTAATCAATTGACCCAGCTAAGGATAATTAAATAATTTGATAAATAAATTTAAAAGGTAATTGGAATGTATTTTGTATATATATGACTTGGCCTAAATGAATGAATGTTGGAGTCATTCCATAAAACCTATTAAAACTTATGTTGGAAGTCAGTGGAATAAACCATGTGTATTGTTAATGATATTAATGGATTAATTAAATAGTTTCATGCTAAATTGACATTTCCACCCTAATTGAAGGCATTGGATTGAACCTTGTGACATATTAAATGGATAAACTATTCAATAAAATAATTTGTTAAATTAATTATAGGTAAGTTTCCTTATTATACACATAGAATATAACATTTATGTACGAGTGGTTTAACATTGAAATGTATTGGATTCCCTAAGAAATTCTTTGAGCACTCTAGGGAACAATTAAGATTCATGTATGTTGAATAACATGGTTGAGTCCCACCATGGAACCCAATTATTTTCTATTAGTTTATGTATATTATGAAACTCTATGAAACATTCTATATCATTATAGGATTACTTGGATACACTGATTAGATCCTTCCTAGGTCTTACAGACACAAGGTTCCATGGTTACATCATTGTGCCTAGCCATATCTTACCTCTTTTTTACCATCGATGTATTCCTTGGAATCATATAGATCAAACTATTCTAGAATGCCTCAGATGATTCTCCTTGGGTTACACTCATACCACATAGCTAGGATATAGTTACTACTGATTTGGTGACCCTTGAGGTCTTGTTTTCCTTGGTTATTTCCATGGAATAATTTTATTATAAATACTAAATAGCTTTCCATATTACATTGTTGAACCATCACTATTATTTTGTTAGTGATGGATATGCCTCACATGGAAAAATTATTTAAAATGGAAACTAATTAATTGATTTCCAATCTAAATTCTCAGAAACTATCCTCAAGATAAAGAATGCACTTTGATATATGCATTACTGTACCGGTTTACATTTATTTATGCATTCCTGCACAACGTTTTAAATTATATTACATATATAAGATGTTATAAACACTGTTGTGGGTAGCCTACTGAGTTTTATCCCACAATATATTTGGGCCTCCATTTGTACTATTTCAGAATATATATATATATATATATGCACGTGTTGATAAAGGGAATTGTATCTCTTTAGAAACATGATTGCTTTCTGAATTAGGATGGAACTGGTAACAGAAGATCGAGCTGGAGCCCCTGATGATTGGATAGTTTTTGGATTCCTTTTTTATAATTTTTTATAGAAATCTAGTATGATTCATTCTATATTATTTTCCTAGATTATAAATTCTTGACATGTATCACCATCTTTTGTATATTTATATAGGTTGAACCGGTTGTTTCAGTTATTATTACATTAGTTATCTTCTTCTATGCCCTCTAACTATTTATATATATTGCTTCCAATATTTACTCTCTAATTCTTAGTAATACGATGTGATAAACTATGATAATGAATGTATTGTCTCACCACAGACATAATCTAATACCTGAATGTTAGTCATCATCCTCTATAATATAGGGAGATGTGATTGATAATATATGGTCAACAAAAAATGGGGAAACATTGGTGGATTTTGGGAATGTAACATCATATTGATCATGGAGGAGAATTTTATAATCATGTATTTTATTCATATATTTCAAAACAAGGTGGTAAAAATAATTTTTTCCATAATACACCTCAACATTATGGTGTTGTTGAAAGGAGGAATATGAATTCGTAAAAAAATTCTAGAAAGATGTTGCGTGAAAATAATATTCCCACTCATTTTAAGATAATGCTAAAAAACAACCTGTTATGTCATTAATTGAGTTATAATAAGGCATGTATTAAATAAAATAGCCTATGAGTTATAGAATAGCATAAAACCAAAGTCGGAGACATCAACTGATCATGATTAAAAGTTTACATATTAAGCACTATATATAATCATGTAATGTTTGATAAAAAAGGTTCAATTTATTTTCCACGGTTATTCTACTATTTATAGGGATTTTGATGTTTTTGTGAGAAGGTAAACAATTGGTGAATAATAAAATCATGTTTATTTTTATTATAGTGATACTATTGATCACAAAATTACTCAAACTAATGAACTGAATGATTCTATCAAGGCCATGAGATGTAAACCAATCTTCAACAATGATAGTGACGTTACATTGAAATTTTTTTATATTGAACCAAACACAATAAGGGTTGATGCTAGTGTACTATAATGTTCTCTTCCTTGATTAACTAGAAATCATAACGACCATCCTTTATAAAAGTTTATAATAATCATAGATGACAATGTTAGAACTATAATACATTTTGGTATCCTAGAATATTTCTCTATCATTTTATCTAAAAGAGAACTTAAAATGGTATAAAAGATTTAGTTCATTAAAGTTAGTTACTAGCTATGCAATATTAATAAAATTATTTCAAAAGGAATAAATTATATGAATTAGTTGATCGACCCATTGATTATCCTGTTATTAGAAAAAAAAATTATTTAAAAATAATGAAGATGATCATTGTGAAATCATTATAAATAAAGCAATATTAGTAGGAAAATGATAAAATAAAGATGAAGGTATTAATTATGAAGAAACAATTTCACATGTAGCATGACTAGAATCAGTTTTAATCCTTCTCAGATATTCATATTATATTAGTTGTAAATTATTTAAAATGAAAGTTAAATCTACATTTTCAAAAACAATTTTTTTAGTCGATATCTATGTTTAACAACATCTGGGATTTGAAGACACTCACTTTTATAATTATATTTTTAAGCACAAAAAATCTCTATATGGACATAAAAAGCACCAAGATCATGTTATGGGTGACTAAGCTCATTATTTCATAAAAGTTATATTTAGTAAGAATTTATGATCCTACATTTTCTAAGAAAACATCATCCTTAGATATTTTCATATTACATATATATATTGACGATGTATTTTTTATGTCAAAAAAAAAAAAATTATGTAATTATTTTTCAAATATTATGCAAAATGAATTTGAAATTATTAGTGGTTGAGTGAAAATATTGTCATGAATTACAAATTTATCAAATTATTTTTGGAAATATCATAAAATAAATCAAATACATAATTGATTTTCATAAAAGTTTTGGACTTGAAAATAGTAATACATATAAAACTCGACAAAGATACAATATTAAAATAAATATGGATGAGGATGTAAAACTAGTTAAGAAAAATGTTTATAGAGGAATCATTGGATATTTTTTATATCTTACTACATGAAGACTGAACATTATGAATTTAGTATATATTTGTGATGTATTTCAATCATATCTGAAACTATACCATGGAAACTTTGAAAAAAATACATTTATGATATTTAAAAGGAAATGGTACTGTTTATTTACATTTTCCATAGACCATTGAATTCAATTTAACATAATATTTTGATTTTGAATTAATCATATGTATACAAGATAAGAATAGAACATTTGGAACCTATTATTTTATAGGTAATTCCCTAGTATCTTGGTTAGGTTAAAAACAAATCATTTTATAAATATTAACTATTTATGCTGAATATAATACAGCTGGGTTTTTTCTGTATAAGTGTTGTGAATGAAAAATACTCCAATGAATTTTGGATTCAATTTAATTTATTTCAAATAAATAGTTGAAAATAAAGTGCTATAAAAAATTCAATAAATGCAATCAACCATTATATAACTAAGAGAATTGATTTGAGAAAACATTTATTTAGAGATCATAAATTTTTTTTATCTATTTTGAAATTGATTTCATATAAAATAAATTCGTACAAATATTTACTAAGACATTGCCTATTTATAGACTCAATTATATTAACATACAAAGGGATCAAACTGATAAAGGATATGGGATAAGTATTATCCCATTATAAACCTTATGAAGTTCTAGATATGGTTAAGGGGTTTTGTCTCCAACTAAGATATCTGTCCAATGGTATGATGAGTGTGAGAAAATAACTCTACGGAAGATCAATCTTGAAACCTAGTTTGGGGATATTAAATCAGAAAGTGAGTTTATGGTAATCCATCAAGAATGTTCATATATCATCCTTCTTGTGAGGACCTATCTCCATATAAACCTTGTGATACCATCAAATTCCTATCATCGTTTGATGAATTCCATCAATGGAAAAGATATCACACTACATGGTGATAGTTCTACCATTAATATTTAGGGGGGAACATATGATGAAGAATATTTCTATAAAAAATGGAGGAAAACCCATTAGAGGATTACAATATATAGGTTACTCCTACAAATGTTTTGGAGACCACTCCTTTGAATACCTAGAGTATGCTTGATGGTGACTATGTTCTCCACATAAACCATGTCAATGTCATTGATACAATCCCAGAAGTCAAAGACCCTCATGTTTTCAGTGACAACATCGAAGACCATCAACTTTGTCATATCCCTATAGGGAATCAGTCAATAGTGTAAGATAATGCCTCTTCACATGGTCTCTCCCACCCTGATATTGGAAACATGTCCCCCAGATTTATATCATCTTATAGAAATATCTCCACAGATTCAAAGATGGAAGAAGATGAGGCTAAATTGAGGAACAACCCTCCAGCATTCGAGGAAGGTATCTCTACACCATTAATGAATTTGGGTAGGTAAATCTAGGAATACAATATGACTTGTGGCCTAAACTTATTAGTTCCACCATTCCCCTTTATGTTAAAGTGGTGTAGATCACATTTTTAATGAATCACTAATATCTGATCATGTGGAATGACACAAAATTCCCAGATAGAGTCCAGTTGTGTCTATGCACCATATGGGTCTACCAAATGAGCATCTATGAGTCATGTACATATATAGGATGATGAACTTCTCTCATGACAACAATATATATGCAGAGGTTTACATGTTTATTGAACTAAACATTTTCTAATAAGTACAATTACTAAGATGATATACCAATATGATCACTTTAAATAAATGTATGGGAATATTTTGTTCTGCATTGATTCATAATCCTGAGTCAAAATTACTATAAGGATGATTTCACAGTACTGATCATAGAGATCTTGAACTATGAAACTACTAGTTTCTAATCCCTTTTTTTAATGGATGGGTACTTCGGGTAAAATCAAATAATGATGGACCCGGAGGATGAAGAAGCCGTTTCTTTTAGAGTGCCTCAGGAGATCTTATGACATCAAGTAATGCCTTGTTTCTTTATTTATGTAGGTTCCACATATCGATGTGATGTGCATCATATCTCTATGCCATTCTTGGTAAAGATATTATAGTGTTATCTTGATAAACTGGTGGTTAAATTTCGACAGTGATGTGACCACTTCATTAACTTGATAATAATTTTCCACATGTTGTGATTAAATATTATAAAGATTAATCCCATGAAATACACTTTTAGGGTAACATATAAGATATTCCTTGGATTTTTGGTGTGCCACAACAGCATTGAGTTAGATATAGAGAATACAAGTGCTATCTTAGAAATTTCAGCCCCAAAAATCTCAATGAATTGATGGGGTTCCAAGGGAACCATTCTTACATTAAGTGGTTCATTACCAACATATACAGAAAATACCTCCCCTTAACCAGAATAATATAGAAGAGAACCACATATCAATGGTGAGATGGTTATAAAAAATACTTCATAAATATCAATCCATACCTGCTACACCCACAAATTTAGATGTCTCATATGGAAGGGGGTCAGTCATCTTATACATGGATTCCATGTAACACTCATTAGTAACACTCCTTGAAACAAACAATGATGTGGGAAGAAAGAATACTATCTATTATCATATATAGAATATGATAGGTACTATGATGTGATACTATGAGGTTGATAATAACATCATTGCACAAATTTAAATAGTGAAAAAGACGAGGAATTACTTATAACACCATAATGTCCAACTAGTTTCTTGTATCAATCAAATCAAGTACATCCTTGGCCATCCAGTGCAGACTAAGTGCTTGGCTTGAGGGGTGGTCATCCTTCAGTTACATGATATTAAATTTGGGTCACAAATTTTAGTGTAATAAAAATCCCTCACTCATTTCCATGAAGCCCAACCTTCCCTAGAAAATACACCAGAAAACACTTAGGTACCATACAAAGAGGTATTATATTCCCATGACACTCTGTGAACATGGGAGGTGTATTTAAATGGATACTCAACATGTCTGATCGAAAAAATGACTGAAAACCCAAGGTTCAATTGATTTTGATTGGGGATCATATTTTTTATCATAACAAAGAATAATTTTTATACTCTTTCTCTCTATTGGATAGTTTCACAAATAATGAGGAAGAATAACAAGCCCTCATTGTAGTATTGGAAGTAGCTATACAGTATCAAATTTCCTACCAGAACATCAAACAAGAGTCATAGTTAGTTATATAGAAATTCAATGGAGAATAAAAAAAGAATAAAGGTACCCTCTCACTGGCTACACTAGGGGACAAATGGGAGAGTTCCCTTTCGAGACCACCTTGCAACATGTTCCCTAATAAAATAATGCTCATGCCGATACATTGGAAAAATGAATAACCATATTAGATAACCCGAATCAAGATGAAAAAAATTATTTATCAGACATTAAAGAATTGTTTTGTAGATCATATTCTCTGATATGGAAGAGATCAATCAGGTAAATACCACCTCTGAGCATGATGCACCAAGAATCACCACCAGGTGTATGGATCCCATAATCATCTACTATCAAAATGGGACTCTCCCAACAGATATAGGTAGAAGGGAACAAATTGGACATATTTAATCAATCATTAACATACATGATCACCTAAATGAGAAGAGAGGCCTCTATATACTTGAATAAGACCAAAGCCTCCTTAGATTTATAGTAGAAGAAGAGATTTCTGCAGTCATGGAAGTAGTCCTTGGGGGCTCATGTGGCACCCATCAATATGGGACTAGGCTCTCCCACCAGATCAAGTGTATCAGATATTACTGGAAAACCATGATACATGCCTACATGGAATTCAATAATAAATGTCATGCATATGAAATCCATGATAACTTCATCCATCAACCCCTAAAATTGCTATATAGAGATAAATATTTCATGCTATTTTCTATTTGGGGGATGGATGTCATGGGGGCATTTCCACTAGCCACAGCTAAGTAGTTTAGGTACATCCATAATACATCCAATTACTTTTCCAAATGGGATGATGAAATAACCAATATGGATGTAGGGACTAAGAACATCATCAAATTCATGATGTCCGATAGCAGAAATAGTTTTAGGGTCCCCCTTTTAATATTGATGGAAAAAATCACAAAAAAACTGTTCTATATAGCTAGAGAAAATCTATTAGGTGTACGATAATGAGTCCAATCACTCATCCCAGTATCATATAATAGAGAATGGATAGATAGAAGTATTTAATAAGACTCTATCAAATATAAAACAAAATATGGTTAATAAAGATAACATAACATGGGAAAAAAACTCCCCCATGCTCTATGGTGCCACCATAATACCACTTGTACTGATACACATGAAATGCCATACTCACTAGTGTGTGGGACTGAGGGATTATAACCCATAGAATTCTAGTTTTCCTCACTCTGAGAATCCATCTGTGGGAAACTCCCAAATGATGAGTGATTAAAAAAAATACTGGATAGACTGTAATAATTGATAAGAATAGGTTGTGCACCCTTCAAATCCTTGAGGTCCTTGAGCCTTTAATTAAAGGGTTCACCCCTTCTCGTTCCTCCAAGGGGAATTCATGTTTTCCCTCAGAACCCCAATGATATCAGGCCAAAATCCCCCAAATCTGGAAACCATATTTTGGATACCATACATCATACATATGGTCTATCATATCAGGGCTTACTTGTTAGCCACAATAGAAAGAGAGAATTTCACAACCCCCCCCCCCCAAATATAGGATTTCTAAAAAACAAACATTTGATAGCTATCAGCATATGTGTGTCCACATTTCTATAAGTATCGTCAGATGTCCTATCAGCAAGCTGTTAAAATACACAAAATCTCTCATCCTTAATTCATGTTATTAAAATAGCATGACATAAATCCTAGAAACACGATGTTGAACTGTATAGAATCAATCATATTTACACCATGATGTTAAAAATTCATAGCTAATGTCCTAGAAGAAAGACATTAAAAAACAAAAAATCTCACAACCTTAAATCGTGACATTAAACTAGACTAACTCATAACATCCATTCCACATCACATCTAGTAATCTATATTCATTAATACAAGATATTAAACTACCAGACCATTGTCCTTACCACCTAACATAAAATTGCACAGGTCTATGATATCCATATCAAGACACATAAAGTAATCTAAATAATTTTCATATGACATTATTATTTATAATTATTCTATAACTATGTACGGCTTCATCCTCATTCCCATTGAGATACATTGGGATTCCTTGATCCTATATCCTGGTCCAGCAAACTCATGATATAAAATGCACCTTTACAATTATTAAAGTCCTCTAGATGTTGAAATGGGACCCCTACAATTCCTTGTCTCTCATATCGATCATAGCTCACACGGGCTTAGGAATATCATTATGGGATTCTATACGTTAAAAAGGTATAAGAACACTCGAAAAGATCATCATGGTCCTAAATGTAAGACCATAATAAGAATACCATTATCCTCAATGCATTATGTTAAATAGCTTGGTCCATCAGGTACTATGCATGGCTTGATTCTCATTTCAAATTAGATAGGTAGGGACACCTCCATCCAATATCATTTATCATCTACAACATGATAAAAGCTGCCTTTATTGTAACCTCAATTGTATCTGAACTATAGATAATCCCTTAACATTTTTTGTTTCTCACACCGAGCATAGCTCACATGAACTTACGAATTTATTCAGGGGAACTCCCTCAAAATAAAATCATTAAAGTACCAAACCTGTCCATTATGATCCTTAATGAATGACTAGAAAATTCATACTAGGAATTCTCTTCACTTGAAATTAAACTGCACCATTTTTATGAAATATGTGTTGTTTGATTCTCATTTTCATGAGATATGTAGAGATTCCCATAATTCTGTCATTGGGCCCAACCAGAAAATCCCATAATTTTAATGACAATCCTTCCTCATCCTTTCCACGTTACATTAAACTGCAAGGATTATCAAGAACTTTGTGTGTCTTGAATACATCCATCACATGATATATAGTGATGCCTGAATCTCTAATCCAAGCCCTAGTTAAAACAATAAAAGGAAATAATTCCCACCTCTAAAAAAGGTTTTTAACTGTGTAGAGTATTTACTATTTAAGAACAACATGTGGCTTCATTCCCATCGCCATAGGATATATAGTGAAACCCTAAATTCCATTCATGGGACTAGCTGCAATAACACTAGTTCATGTCGATGAACCCATTTCGTCACCAAATGACATTAAACGTGATGGAATTTAAGAACTATGAGTGTTTTTAATCTTGTTATCATGAGATATATGGTGATTCATGGAATTTCTTCCTTGCAACTACCGCAACACATCCATCCATTTTCATCGGTTCTCATGTCCATACCACACGATGAGAAATTGCACATGAATATGTCATTACCAAATGATGTTAATAAGAAATGATAATGTATTGTTCACATGACACTAAAAATTCATAACAAACATTCCCACTACATGATGATATACTATTAAGGCCATCATCCATATTTATTTCTTTAAAAAATTACCAAAAGAAACATAACACCGTCAACCAGAGCATGGGGTTCTTCTTCTTTATTTTTAAGCACCTCATTTCATACTCCACACTTCATGTCTTGAGTGACTCTAGTTTCCTCAAACCTTGAATGGTCTTGAAAATATAAAATAATTTCTCTCTATTTTCCTTTGTATGGAAACAAATGGTCTTCATACCCACAAACTAGGGACATCAAGGTCCAATATAAAGGGCCTTCTGATTCTTGTGCTGCTGGAATCACCACAGCGGAACATAGCAGCCCATTATGTCCTAGGATATCACCAGTGTGATAGTACCATGACATTTTTCATGACTATAGAAACTCAATATTGGATTTACAATGTTTCCATATCCTGATCATAAGGATTTTTGGATGCTCTTGACCCCAGGTATCCTAATTAGGCTCTTTCGTAATATCTCTAGTATTAGGTTGAAATGATTCATGACCTCAAAATTTAGCACTTTGGTCAATGTTGTATGACCATAAACACTATCCAATAATGGTAAAAATTTCAAGACAATAAACTTCTAGAAATATAGACACAAAACATGTTAGGTTAAAAACCCAAAAAGGGAAATCTAAGAAGAAGTCAATTCTTCACTCGCTAAAATCCTCATGTCCATAGTTTACGAAAAAATAAAGGTGAAAATGAAAGGCATAAATCTCATATGTTCCACATTGTGGCCATAAAAAAATACAATATATGCTTTCTAGACCCCCTGTTCTAGGAAAAAGACTTAATTAATGATTTTTAACAATTTTTCAACATGAGAATATGTTCTCTAGGCCTTGGCACAACTTTTAGGGTGATCAAACACTTCTTAGATATTACATTTTCCATAAATCACACTTCATAATCTATAGAATCTTATTTCATTGGAAATTTTTAATTTCCTATGAATCAAAAAATATATATCTCTACATGACCATGATATCGATGCAGAATGGATTAGACCAACCAACTAGATACATCTCTGTCCGATATAAATTGATTATTGATTCTAGTATACATGGTGTCATCATAGTGAAACATAGAAACCCATGATATTTTATGATATACCCTTTGTGAATATCCCGTAACATTTATCATGATCTGAACACATTTCAATATGATTTATAATATCTGTATCAAAAATTGAAGCATATCTGATATCCTCAACATTGCATCAACATGTTTTTTTACCCTTTATCAAGGCTGGAATGCGACCCTTCATTCTAGAAATTTTTGATGACCCACACCACATGATTCGAAAACACAAGGTGTATGGCTTGAGCTATGATAATTGAGATGATATTACCTATGGTTATATGACCCTTCCTATAACTCCATTCCATATGAAACACATCACTTAGATGTTTGAGACTTCAAAAATATTTAATATCCCATGGAAAAGAAAAGAGATGTCCCAGTTTATCAATGATACTAATTCCGAGGAGATCAGACCCACCAACCAGAGTCATATTGGGACATTTTAAAGGGATTAATAATCCTTGTGATCCTCAATGACACTATAGTAGAATTTAAATCTCATAGTGTTAAGGTACATTCTTTGAATGTCTACCCCAATCCACATTACATGGATATGACTTTTTCATTGTGACTTACATCACCAAAAATCCATCTATCCATGTTGGACTAGCTTCCCTAGTATTTTACCCTCAACCATATTCACCCGATAAATCTTCCATATACCCACGGAAAATATTAGAGATCATATTTTATTAGAAATGCTTCTGATGGATTTAGTATTTAACATTCCAACTAAAGATGTGTATTTTATACATGAAAGGAGATCCATCCCTCATGAGTCTTGGAAACATCATGGGGGGACTCAAAATCCCTTATTATATGAGTTATCTTGGGTCTTCCACCCCCATATTACTTATGGTATGAGCTAGAAGACCCTAAACTACAGTGATATGAAGTTCAAAGATCAAAGACCTCAAATTACAGCACACCGATGGTCTATTTTATTGGACCTCAAAATAGAAAGAGACATGATTCTTCCCATGATAAAATCCTGATAAGGGAATCCTAGAAAAAATATGACTTTCTTCTCACAGAACATAAATTTTGTGTGATCGAAGAAATATTTAGTAGATACAATGGGAAGGGAAATGAAAACTTGTCAAGAAGAAAACCTATAATAATGCATCCTATGAAAAAGAAATATCCATTTATTCCAATTATTTCCCCATATGAAGCTTATGTAAATGTTAGGGAAGGTCAAATAAAAAATACACATTGATTCTAGGTCCCACTATATGGCCTTAGAAAAAAAATATATGACCACTTTGCAGCTTGACATTGGAAAATGTTAGATATTTCAGAGAGGATAACATATCCAAATTATCCTTATAAATCAGACAACCTCAAGACTATTAGAGAAGGTTAAGAAATGAAGAGTTTCATGTAAGGTGAAATTCATTAATATTTTTCAAACAATAACCTATTGAATTGAATGCACTCAAATATAGGTGATCAGGTCTATTTTTTGTTACACATAATGGATGAGAATCATGGATGATTAGATCAATATATCCACTAAAACATGTCTATCTACCAAGGATTTCATCACAAAACAGAGACTTACCCCTCCTATGTGTGATTTATAACTACGTAATTAAATTTATCCTCGAGTTATTTATCCATGAAAATATCTCCATAATGTATGAGTTTGATCTCTATAGTATTATATATCTGAATAATGTGTGTGTAGATTCCCATACTTTTGGGATACATAGTGTCACACACGTTCTTTACATCATATCCACAAGATAATCTTATTCCACATAATACCTATTCCATTCAGGCATTCATATACATTCAAATTTTAAGGTATCAATGCACCAAATCAGAGCTACTCACAATATTTTATTTAGCAGAGCATTTTTTGCCAAAATTATCATATTTCTAACACATGAGAGTTCCCTATAAATACATGGGACATATCCAATTAGTGTATTCAGTAATAGGGTTCATAATATATTCAAATATTTTAAAAATTGGTCTGTTTTTTAATAATCCAATAACATTCCTTCAAAATAATCTAATTATATAGGGGGAATTTTTTGGCATCCATAATTGTGAATCTAGAACTTTTCCATTGAAATTTTTATATTTTAAAAGATTATATGGAAATAGAATGGATTCATTCATGGGATATATATAAAGATAACTTGGATATGGATTTGATCACATTGGGACTCTTATATACTCTTATGAATTTTATTCTTAGTAGTTAATGTGTTTTTAATAACACCCTTATAAAAATAATATGGACAACACTAGACAACCATGCCATTTAGACTGCAGGCCCATTTGGGAAAAGAGGTTGACAATGACCAGTAGAGGACAAATCATACAACAAAAAACACGTGGTCGAAACATAGATCGTGAGCTAGAAGGTTCCCATTGACTGAGCCAAAAGATATGTGGGTTGAAGCCTGAGTGTGGAAGTGATTCAAATGGTATGCATGCCGGCCGCATTTCCTACTCGAATTAATAGAATCTAAATAATAGATTATATAACGCAGGGGAGGCATAGAAATAATTTGAGGGGATATGGGATTTTTCCATTGAAATTTAATTTGGACATCTTAATTGCACCTCCTAGTGATCTACGCTATTTAATCATGCCCTTAGTTGATCCTAGCCATCTACTCCAATCACGCACCTTGTGAAGTCAAATAGAATTTGATCGCATGCCCCGTGAATTGAATTTCTATGGTCAATATGGATATAATATGTCTATAATTAACCTCCGGACACTCTGATTTGATGTCACATAGAACACCCAATGCTCACTCTTTACCACTACAATCTCTCCAAGCCTTCGACGATTTTCATGCACATCAAAAGCATCCAATTGAATCCATGACATTATTTAAGTATATAATCCAATAACCATCTAAAAGATCTCCCTATAGTGCTGAAAACCATTGCATGGTCATTTTATGATCATGAGACTGAAGCGAAGACAAGCCCTAATGATGTATTGAGAAGATCATTGAATTCATATCCCTTTTACCTCAGATGTATTTTCCATTTGAATCAATTCAGATTTTTTTAGATCTTGAGGCTTCACAGAAGGGGATTGATGCCATCATATGATCATCCTTAGATCATGAAATTGATGTTAATATGAGGCACCATAAGAAATTTTTTTACCATGAACTAATCAACTTATGAGTTATTTTTCGTCTTATTTAAGTCATATTTTTCATATCATACGATGTTGCAAATGAAGATCATGCACAGACCTCCACCGGCTCGTTGGTGCATGTGGTGTTCATCCTATGAAATTTGGAAAGATACTCAGCCTCTCATGACCTATATAACCCCTTAATTTAGAAAAGAAACACTCAAAATGGGGGAAGGATAGAAGCTCTAGAAAATATGGATGGCGGAGAATAATTTCTTGTCCACTGCCCACAATAGATCTTCTCTAGGTAAATTAAGGCCCCCCTATGAGATACCTCTATAGAAATTTATCTATGAGTTCTCATCATGTGATCATCATAATACCATGTGATCACATGAAGGGATAATATCATGTGATCCAATTTTTGTATGTATTTTCCCATATACAAACCTCCCTCACATGCATGTGAATGAGATTCACATAAGAACCGGTGGAAAATAACCTTATGATATCGAGAACTATCATTCTTATGGTTATCCATTACTAATCAAAGTGATACAGACATGTGGACCTGCACCCTCCATATATGTGCTACCTTGTGCATGTTTTCCATGGAATTTTGTGCCATCGTGGTTCATTGGCATGGTAGCTAAGATCATAGCAAGACCCATTTGGAAGGACATGAAAATCAAATGAACAAAGGGACCTCATATGAACCTTTTGAAGCATGATACATCATCATGAACCTGTGATCATATAGGATTCCAGCCCTAGGTTTAGAATCAAAGACATATTCCCCTCAATGATTTACCTTAATTTGATGCATGAAGTCTCCATGTCTCATGACACCTACATGAGGCGTTGGAAGTGGATTCCTTGACATGGAGAATACCTATTAGAACCCTTCTCAATCAACGAAAATAGTGAGGATATGAAACCCACATGACCTGAACTCCTCCGCATATAATATCCACCATTATCCATTCACACTTTTGTTTTGATATTCAATCTCCTTCTGCAAAATTGCATGGCTCATTTTGAGACCTCAGAAAGGTCCTGAAGATCATAGATGTATATGTATCTTGTGGTGTGATAAAGACATTGATCGATATGCTGTTTATCTAAGGGAAACCCCAAGTAGTGTGAAACATGGACCCTTATCCATAATTTCATTTTTTTATGAATCCTCTACCCATGTTCAAAGACACAATTACAAGTATGTTTTTAGTTTATTTAATAGCATGAACAAATGAGCTTCGTGTTATCATCTCCTTAGTGTGTGTATAATATTATGGGTAAGAACTCCCTTTTCCATGAAGTCCATATGGTTTATGCCTTCAACATGTAAACTTGGGAATGTATTGTTTCCCATGATACTAATGGTAAGATATCTTTAGATGTGAACTTGAGGCATCTGGGTGAGATTAAGATACTGAACATATCCACATGACCTTTCCACATGAATGTAATAAGGAAACATAATCACAAGAATCCTCATGATTCTCGTGATGTCTTTAGGAATTATTGGGAATGCCAAATTGGTCATATGACATGCCTTTGACAACCCATGTTAACCTCAAAATAGTTGATCAACATGTCACTATTATTATGTGGTTGTATGAATACAAGTCAGTTGATTGAGTGACACCCCTTTGAGATGTCTACATCACTTAGGAGAAGACATCCAAAACAAGTCATTTGATCATGTGCATGACCACAGGTATGTACAATATCCACTTCGATCAAGTTACACCCCTTTGACATCTTCACATCATGTAGATGGATACATCTGAAAAAAGTAATTTCATCACATGAAAGACCACAAACATGTATTCTTTGATCATTAGAAGGCTCTTTGACATGCCCACATTGTTGAAAAATGAGATCTAGACAATGTAAATTAACCATGGGTAAGAGTCACTAAAATATCGACATGATCCTTCAATTGTATATAGGAAAATCATCATGGATATGTGAAAATACAAAGGCGATTAGGGAAGATCATGTAGAATGACATGATAATGTCTACTTTGATCATGCATATTACCCCAGGCATGACCACTTTGGTTATATAAAGAAACATGCGAATTCCCACTTCACCCAAGAAAGGGCATTTAAGATAATTCCTTTGACCATTGGAAGGATTATGTATACATCCACTTAACCCATATAGATGCATCCATGGAATGTTAATTAATTCGTTAGACACCACTATATGTGTCTTCTATGTCAGAATGGTGGTCTAACATATTGGGTAGAAAATCAAGATATGACAGACACATAATCAAGACAGGTCATATAGATCCCCTAGTACATTTCAACCTTATTAAAAAAACACCCTTGGAGGGGTCTTCCTTGTCAAAAACATGCCCCAAAATATCAGGATAAAGAGAAACACATGTCTAACATACATCCATGGAATGTCAGGAAAATATCTTAGGACACACCCACTTCAAACGATATGCTTATTTGGGATCATTTCATATGTATGGACAAGGACCATTGGTCGCATCCTCCTTTTAAAATGGAGGTTTCCTCTATGAGCTAGGTTCATTAACTCATCCAACCATACCAATGACATTCTATTGGACAAAATTATCATGGTTTTTACCATATCTCTTTATTCCATCATAGGATAAGAAGTGTGTATACCGATAGGAAATAATTAGAGTGTATGCCCCGACCAATTGGGAAGCCTCAGTAGGTAATAATAAACTACGTAAATAATATAATATGTCTCCAATTAGTAGGGTATTCATATTTTTATAAACATATATCATTCTTGAAACCTCAAGGATGGCTATGATGTCTCCGAGTGTGAACATCCACCGAATCATATCCTTAGGTTAAGGGATAATTGAACTATGAGAACTCTGATTACCACCATAACCTGGATATATAGGAAACCTTCCTAAGGCCCAATAATCATTCCACAATTCCCATGATATGGGAAACCATACATCTGATATGGAAACATTAATGTGTAAGACCTATAAGAATATGGTCAAATATAATGTTTCTTGCCTACTGCTATCCCTAGTGTATCATACTGAGCATGGATCACATGAGCATAGAGACCAATGATGATTGTACCAATAGAAAGATAAGAATCACCCCCAGTGAGAAATTTCCATTGCGATATAAGCCTGATTACACCTCATCTCTAGTCAAAGGGATATATTTCTGAAGAAGAAATCCAAAGGACACACTTATGTATCAGTCCCACCTATGTACTCTATTGTTTCATATCTCACAACATAAACACACATTACAAGAACTACATGGAATTTTATTCCTTCAATCAATAGGATACATAAGATTCCTCACTATGGTATGAACCCAATATTCTTGTCCTAACCTTATGACGCTGAACTACATGGATGGGTCTAGTTGTACCAAATTATAATATGTAAAATTAACTATGTGGGTTTTGATTCCTATTTTCATTGGATATGAAGGATTGCTCCTAGAGGTTCAATCCCATCACCAAGACACCAACAATCTCTTTAGATGAAAATAAACTCAAGAGTTATGGAATGGGGCCATGGACCGAAGCATCATAACTAATGAATAGAGAGATATAGAGCTCTTGATATGCATGGAATTGTTTCTATCAATAAATTTTCATTTTCAAGTCATTGACATTGGGTTACCAATCCTGTTTCTAGTTCATGGATTTATTTCATGATCATATATTAAATCAATAAGGACATCCTGGAGTTAGAAACCAATACCCCCAAAATGATGTGCTGACCCTGACCTCTAATCCGCTGGACCAATTCATGTCCCCAATAGTAGTTAGGCCTGAAATCTCATATGACCGTCGACCATTAGAAAGTGGGTCTGTACATATCAATGGATGTGGGAACCATTGTGTGTTTATGGGAAATGTGAAAATGGAATCATGATGAGTGAAAGCCATTACACACTAAAAAGCATGAAAAAAAGATCACATACATATAAAAAAACCTATGAATATATACACACACACCCAACTATGTACACAAATTCATACATACATATTAAATAAATGTATATATAAACACATGAACATATCTATACACAAAAATTAATATATCCATATAAAAACATGGTTAAAAGAATATATTTAATTATAATCACATTAATACTTACATTGAAAAATATATATTAATATGAGTACACAAATATATATTTTTTCATTTATGTTAAATTATAAATAATGTAATTACATAAATGAATTAATATGTATAGACTTATATATATAGGAATATTAAAATATAAATGTTTTTATGAATATTTTAATATAACTAATAAAATATATCTTAATATTATTATATATACTTACATTATTATAGGTAGAAAAATTAAATAAATAAATTATTGGGAATAACAAGGGACTTCAACCAAGGAAGAAATTCATATGACCAAACATGTTTAACCTAAGAGATACATTAATAAGGAAAAATATGGGAATCTTTATTCCTCTCACTTTTGATAAATGAAAATGTGAAATTCATGAAATGATGGAGAAGGTACCAGATCATCAGAAACAAAAAACTATATAATTGTAAACCTCTTTCCTCTTCCTAAATAGAAATTATTATGGTGAGAAATTCATATTTTATGATGATATTTTTTCATACCTTTTCAATAGTAAAAGACAAATCGACCCATATTGGATGGGACTTAGACACTGAAGGGTCCGAACATGCATGGTTCAACTCATTGAAGGGAACAATGAAACATCAAGAGGATTCCCAAATCATTACTCCAATCCCAATAGTACCATTTATAGGGATAAAATCATTAATGGTGATTTAAAGAACACCTCTGTAGGGAAGAGTCCACATGGTGATACAAGGTACTCCACTAAGGATCTCCCTTTGAGAATCAACATGCATCCACTTATTTAACCAATAAGATTCAATTTCAACCCAAAATCCATTTTGACATTTGATCTACACTACTACAAAAACGGGCAATAACAGCGCTAAAATCGGGCTTTAACAGCGCTAGAAAAGCGCTGTAAAGCTCAGCGCTGATAAAGGGGGGGTCCTTTAACAGCGCTTTTTTAGCGCTGTTAAATGTCACCTTTAACAACGCTAAAAAAGCGCTGTTAAATGTCACCTTTAATGGCGCTAAAAAAGCGCTGTTAAAGGATACCTTTAATGGCGCTAAAAAAGCGCTGTTATATGTTGCCTTTAACAGCGCTTTTTTAGCGCTGTTAAATATCTCCTTTAACAGCGCTTTTTTAGCGCTGTTAAATGTTTCCTTTAACAGCGCTAAAAAAGCGCTGTTAAATCCCTGCCTGCTGCTAATAAAAAACCTGCACTAGTACAGCCAGCCGAGCAGACCTGCACAAAAACCAGTATATCAACCACAGACCTGCACAAAAACCAGTATATCAACCACAAGCATGTCATCAACCGATCACAACCCAACCAAACAGTGTTCTTACCATGAGTTAGATACCATCTACCCAGAAAGCAAAACTACCTCATTACATAGTATCACAAAATATTCCTACACAACTCAGAAGATAAATACTAGAACATTCCACTATGCATTGTTTCTCCTTGGATTGCCACTTGGTTTTGACAAATCGTGCAGAGCCCGTGCTCCTTGAATCATTCTGCAATACATAAAAAGGATATCCTAACTCTCCCAACCATCACCCTTAGTAATTATGTATATTAATACAAAAAAGGTAACATATCATAAATTGGGGTACTGTAATGAGACATCAAGATTAACATTCTATATATAGGATCAATGTCTGGTAGGATTGGTTGCGTTGATACATGACTCTACCTGGACCTCAAAAATAGATATATGATCTCACTCCAGGACTTTCAGAGAGACTCCAACTATGTCTAGGACGTCCTGCTGAAGCGATCGTACTACCGTAAGTCGGAAAAGATACCAAAACCATCCTAGGAAGGATCATGGGAGCCAACCCTAATGAAATATGTCCTTGATATAGTGTTCAAAGAGATCAATCATGGTACATAAAATTATGTGTCATTTAAAGGGTCACATGCCTTGTCGCTTTACCCTGGGTAACTCCAATGTTCAGCTGCCTGTGTGAATATACATGTCATATCAATAGGAAATTACATGGCATGTTAAAAAACATATACGTGTTACCTTTTGATCTTGTGTCCTCTTATGCACCCTTGCCCTATGTTAGTACATGACGTCGATCTCGTGTGATTCTTCCTGTGTATCTGTACAAGGGATAAACTGCGTAGCTGGCTCATTAAAGACGTGTAGTGGGATATATTCCATGTAGGAAAGCCATGTAATCCACCCCAGGTTTGACTCGTACACGTCACATATGACCCATGGATCATTGTACTAAAGTGTTAACACAATCCTAAGGCGTTTGGTCGGTTTCCCGTATGTCAGTTGTTGATTTCACTTAAAAATAAATCCATTTTGAACAAAATAGAGGCACTTTGAGTGGTGTCAGCCACACCGGGCCTCGGATTGAGTCGGGGTTGACTCTTACACGTCAAATTTGACCCATGGATCATTGTCCTTAAGTTTCAACAGAATCCAAATGCGTTTGGTCGGTTTGCCGCATGTCAGTTGTTGATTTCACTTAAAAATAAGTCCATTTTGAACAAAAGAGAGGCACTGTGAGTGGTGTCGGCCACACCGGGCCTCGGATTGATGCGATGTTATGTCACACATGAGTCATTGATCATTGTGAAAAAGTATCAACGCAATCAGAAGCCGTTAGATTGATTTGGCGTATGTACGTAAAATATTGTCCATTTTAAACTAAATACATACACTTGGAGTGATACCGGTCTCACCGCGCCTCTGATTGAGGCGGGGTTGACTCGTACACGTCACATTTGACCCATGGATCATTGTCCTTAAGTTTCAATAGAATCCCAATGCGTTTGGTCGGTTTGTCGTATGTCAGTTTTTGATTTCACTTAAAATTAAGTCCATTTTTAACAAAACAGTGACACTGTGAGTGGTGTCGGCCACACCGGGCCTCAGATTGATGCGGTGTTGAATCGTACACGTCACACATGAGTCATTGATTGTTGTGAAAAAGTATCAACGCAATCAGAAGCCGTTAGATCGGTTTGGCGTATGTACGTAAAATATTGTCCATTTTAAACTAAATACATACACTTGGAGTGATACCGGTCACACCGCGCCTCTGATTGAGGCGGGGTTGAATCTTACACGTCACATTTGACCCATGGATAGTTGTCCTTAAGTTTCAATAGAATCCCAATGTGTTTGGTCGGTTTGCCGTATGTCAGTTGTTGATTTCACTTAAAATTAAGTCCATTTTTAACAAAACAGTGACACTGTGAGTGGTGTCGGCCACACCGGGCCTCGGATTGATGCGGTGTTGAATCGTACACGTCACACATGAGTCATTGATCATTGTGAAAAAGTATCAATGCAATCAGAAGCCGTTAGATCAGTTTGGCGTATGTACGTAAAATATTGTCCATTTTAAACTAAATACATACACTTGGAGTGATACCGGTCACACCGCGTCTCGGATTGAGGCGGGGTTGAGTCGTACACGTCACATATAACCCATGAATCGTTGTCCTAAAGTGTCAACACAATCCGAAGGCGTTTGGTCGGTTTCCCGTATGTCAGTTGTTGATTTCTCACTTAAAAATAAGTCCATTTTGAACAAAACAGAGGCACTTGGAGTTGTGTCAGCCACAACAGGCCTCAGATTGAGGCGGGGTTGACTCGTACACGTCACATTTGAAGGTGAGTATGCATACACGATAGTTGACCTTCTTAGAGAAGGGTTTCTGGAAGAGTATAAAAGACATGAAGCAATGAAGATCATTAGAGTGTTGGAGCAAATGTGGTTGCTACAAACAATGTGGAAATCGGCTTGTGCAAAGCGACCTAAGTTACAACTTGCAAGTATTCTACTCTATTTTTTTCTGGAAGGTTTCAGTTTAAATGCATTTTGGAATGATCATTGCTAGCCATGGTCTTTTAGGTTTTTTTGATAGCCGAGGGGAATGGGTGGGGTCTGAAGACATTGTAGGATATGTCGAAGGGTGATTTTGTGTGTGAATATGTTGAAGAAATGTTAACTCCCGCAGTTCTGAAAAGAGTCACTATTTGAAAGAAAGTCACAAGTTTAGATACATCTCAAGATGGTCAGTTTAAAGACATTTTGAGGGACACTACTAAAGACATGCTCAGATATGCACTCATCCCCCACTTTTAGATCGTTGTCTACTACAATGATCTTCCAAACAAGATATGCATTAGAACGCTCATGATACATAGAGAAATTCACTGGCCACCTTCGAGAATGATCTGAAGCACAAACCATGACAGCATTATGTTTTTAACTTCAGCACCTCAATTGAGAATGTGACACCTTTCAGGACTTGGCGCCATTGTATGTCGTTTCGTCCACTGAATGGGTCTATCCTTTTATTTAATTTTTTTAACTTCAGTCAAATATTCTAGAAAGATGTCGCGGCAGATCCTTCACCATTTTGTTTTGCTGAACATCTCATTACATTGTTAAAAAAAAGTAGGGTGTCTTGCATGGGCAATACGTTCGTGTATTGAAGATGATGCACTCCCATTTTAATGGACTAGGTTTACTCCCTAATCTCATACATAACATCTAATGAGACAATAGATTTAACCAATGAATTGGAGTCCTATCTGGGTACAACCATCATACGATTTTCATGATTATGTGTTCCACAATAATTAAATCAATCATTAGGCTTAAACAAAATAATTAACCATGTGGGTTCGAATAAATGGGAGTGCATCATCTTCAATACAAGAACGTATTGCCCATGCAAGACACCCTGCTTTTTTTTAACAATGTAATGAGATGTTCAGCAAAACAAAATGGTGAAGGATCTGCCGCGACATCTTTCTAGAATATTTGACTGAAGTTAAAAAAATTAAATAAAAGGATAGACCCATTCAGTGGACGAAACGACATACAATGGCGCCAAGTCCTGAAAGGTGTCACATTCTCAATTGAGGTGCTGAAGTTAAAAACATAATGCTGTCATGGTTTGTGCTTCAGATCATTCTCGAAGGTGTCCAGTGAATTTCTCTATGTATCATGAGTCATTGATTGTTGTGAAAAAGTATCAATGCAATCAGAAGCCGTTAGATCGGTTTGGCGTATGTACGTAAAATATTGTCCATTTTAAACTAAATACATACACTTGGAGTGATACCGGTCACACCGCGCCTCTGATTGAGGCGGGGTTGAATCTTACACGTCACATTTGACCCATGGATAGTTGTCCTTAAGTTTCAATAGAATCCCAATGTGTTTGGTTGGTTTGCCGTATGTCAGTTGTTGATTTCACTTAAAATTAAGTCCATTTTTAACAAAACAGTGACACTGTGAGTGGTGTCGGCCACACCGGGCCTCGGATTGATGCGGTGTTGAATTGTACACGTCACACAGGAGTCATTGATCATTGTGAAAAAGTATCAATGCAATCAGAAGCCATTAGATCAGTTTGGCGTATGTACGTAAAATATTGTCCATTTTAAACTAAATACATACACTTGGAGTGATACCAGTCACACACAAAATCACCCTTCGACATATCCTACAATGTCTTCAGACCCCACCCTTTCCCCTCGGCTGTCAAAATCACCCTTCGACTATCTGGTTATGATTTTTGACAGTCGAGGGGAAAGGGTGGGGTCTCAATCCGAGGCGCGGTGTGACCGGTATCACTCCAAGTGTATGTATTTAGTTTAAAATGGACAATATTTTACGTACATATGCCAAATCGATCTAACGGCTTCTGATTGCGTTGATACTTTTTCACAATGATCAATGACTCATGTGTGACGTGTACGATTCAACACCGCATCAATCCGAGGCCCGTTGTGGCCGACACCACTCACAGTGTCACTGTTTTGTTAAAAATGGACTTAATTTTAAGTGAAATCAACAACTGACCATCTCGAGATGTATCTAAATTTGTGACTTTCTTTTAAATAGTGACTCTTTTCAGAACTGCGTGATATGAAGGTATTTTGGAGATTTTACTGGTTCATGCATGATATGAAGGTATTTTGGAGATTTTACTGGTTTTTTTGTCCAAAGGCCAAAGAAATGTGGTCCATCATTCTTGCATGTTACTCGTACACGTCACCAAGGACCCGTGGATCCTTCTCCTAAAGGATGAAGGCAATCCGGATGCGTCTGGTCATATTTACGTAGGTCAGTTGTTGTTTCCAATTAAAGTGGTGTCCATTTTAAACAAGAGAGCGACCCTTTGGGTGGTAGCGGTCACACCGTGCCTCGGATTGAGGCGGGGTTGACTCGTACACGTCACCAAGGACCTGTGGATCCTTCTCCTAAAGGATGAAGGCAATCCAGATGCGTCTGGTCGGATTTCCGTAGGTCAGTTGTTGTTTTCAATTAAAGTGGTGTCCATTTTAAACAAGAGTGCGACCATTTTAGTGGTTCAACATTCTTGCATGTTGCTGGTGCATATCATCTGTTAAAATGGAAAAATGACTCATTGGAGAAAGAATGTTTTATTTAATAACAATTACAATTTTGCTACGAACATTTACATACAACAATATTTTATCTTTTGATCCCCTTAACCCCTCTCAAAAATGACCACCAATTGTACATGTCCCCAAGTCAGATCATCATTGTATTTGTGTACAATCTGTCATCAGGTATGCGGCCCACTCGTTTCTGAACACATCTATATCGTCTTGTGAGTATGAGGCTTTTCGGGAGTCATAGTAGTACTGCAAAATAAAAAAATAAAGAATTAATAAATAACTTAAACGAACTAGTAATTGTTTTTGAAAATACCTCTTTAGGGATGCTAGTTTGCTGATGAAAAACGATCTCTTTCATAAATTTACAAACATAATAACCGCAATCATTATCGTTTGTTTGTTTTGGACACTGCAAAAAAATTGATCATTAGGAGAATAAATAACTTGTGTTGAGGTGTGTTTGGATAGTGAAATTTTATTATATATACCCTGATATTTGTCCAGACGTAGTACTTGCTCGGCTCCTTATGCTTAGCCCCTGTCCTCATACCATGATTTAGACGATATTGGTACACCGCCCTATCATAACAGAATCCTCAGTAAAAGATAATATATATTATATAAATTGATGTTTAGACCTAAAACGTAAGATGTAGTGTCTTACAGATTCACAAACTCCTTCATGTATGGTCGGTTTGATGGATATCCTAGCTTTGAATCCAGAAAGTAAATCTTCGGAGTATCCAAGTTCACCGCAATTAGCAACCAATGTTGCCTAAAAACACAAAAAGGAATAAGTAATAAAAAAAGTGAAAATATAATTGATATGCTTTAATCGTAGAGTATTACCCCTGCATGGTTGGTATTAGGAAAAGTCTGTCATCTGTAATCTTGCGTTCAAATGTTTTCAGCAAGTCCTTCACTATTGCATCCCTTTTTGATGACTCTATTTTTGTTTGGTGTGTTGATGTGATATGAGGACTAACCAGTCCAAATCTTGGCTCATGGGAAAATCCCTTCAACTGTTTTTCATAAATGCGTCTGTCAACAATATAAAATGCATTTAGTCATAATTTGCACATTAGATCAGCTTTTAGAAAATCAATTCATGGAAACATACCTCATATATACATTTACAACAGTGACGCCTAACCAACCGTTTTCAAGGATTTCATTTACATTTTCAGCAGCAACGAAATCTTGACTTTCCTCTCCGTATATATTATCTTCGAAAATCACTATATGACTATTACCATCTTTTAGCTTCGTATCCACATGAGTCTTCAATGCTAGTAAATGTGGAAAGAGAACAGGTGGTGTTATTGTGCTTTCAGTAGCTCCTTGGGATCGATTGGTCGATCCTTTAGATGGTTTCGAGCTGATGTTAGTCACCCCCTTTCCTTTCTCGGTCTATAACAACAATCATTGATTCAGACACTCTTTTCATTAATTGTTAAGGGTTTAGCTTGAAAATAAAAGGAAATAAATACCTCTTTGTCTGCATGTACTCTTACAAGTTCTGCCGGCCATGCAATGAATGTCCCAATATCCTTTTCAACCGTATGAATATCATCGTCATCAAGTGGAATAGGTAGCATTGCATTTGGCTCATGAGCTACAGTAATCGTCACTTTCAGATGATCTTTTGAAAGTGGTCTATTATGCAGTGTGGCATCTGGGATATTGAACACTGTAGCCCTCGCTACAAGGTGATAGGTGGGTGTTGACAGATATAAATCACAATCATTATCACCCTGTAGAAGATCAGTACAGATAAATTATCAGTGTTTGTCTGATTCATATTTAATGGGAACCGTTATTAGAATATTGATTACCACGGCTAAGACATTTTTTTTAGGTGAATGGCTCGCCTCAA
This sequence comes from Viscum album, assembly GCA_963277665.1. Taxonomy (NCBI): domain Eukaryota; kingdom Viridiplantae; phylum Streptophyta; class Magnoliopsida; order Santalales; family Viscaceae; genus Viscum; species Viscum album. The sequence continues at coordinate 1,128,607,388 of OY728121.1, forward strand.
AGCTGGTGGGGGGTGGGGCAGGATGTTCATGCGGTGGTTCTTCCTGAGTTGTGTCCTCCCTTTACTTCCCACCCATAAAAGTTGCTAGCAGCTCTCCCTGCCATTGCAATTTTTCTTCAAGGGTTGCTATTTTTTCGCTCATTTGTTCCAATTTTTTCTCTGTATCATCTATTTTTTTCTTCTTCTCAAAATATACTCGGGGTGTCACCCCAAACCCTGCACCTCTGACACGACCGTATTTTTCCGGCTGCTTCAAAGCCGTCGATAATAGGTCTGTATCAGCTACAGGAGTAGCTGATTCCTGTGACTGTCAGATATAGGAAAAAAACTAATTATTTTTATGTAATAACAATTTTAAACAAATCATTTTATCATCGTGTCATACTTACACATATTTCCCACACTTTTTGTGTGTTCTCATCTATTAACTTCCCTTCTTTGTTCACACGTGCCTCCTTCCATAGCACATGACGTGGGATAGAAGTGCATTTGGTTTTAGATTCATCAATCTACATATAAACATAGAAAGATAATTATGATGTTGTTTATTGGCACCTAACAATATTACTGTAAATTTACAATACGTACCATTTTCTTTTCTAATGAAGCGTACCCCATCCTTGCTTTACGATAGGGGTATGTTGGATTTGATGCACGTTCCTTATTTTCAGTACAGAGTTTCTGTTTCATAAATGAAATATTGACAATCAAAGTGATGAATACAGGTATCCTCAAACAACGTATTATCACTCACAATGTACCTGAAACTTCTCATCCCCACGACGGCCAATAAATGCATCCCATGCTTCTTGGGATATCAGGTGCGCATAGACAATGGGTGGGTGCGGGTTTATTTTACCTTTAGAATCTTTCAGGTGACATCTTGTTAAAATAGTACGAAAACCTCGATGAATCTTTCCTGCAAGCCTTAGTACATAATCCTTGTGTGAGTCGTCTACTATAAATGTACTCTGCAAGAGATTGAGAAGAGTAAGACACTGTTTCATCATTTTATTTGCTAGTTAATTAAAAAAATAAATTCATAATGTTACCGTAATTTCTTCCCAGATCACAGCCTTCAACCCGGACACAACATGGTGCCATGAATCTACGTCAATCGGCACGCGTTGCCGAGTGACAACTCCAATGTAACTGCTAAACATAGTCTTGTTGGGATTCACATGTTGGCCTCGTGCATTCCATCCGACTTCAAATTTGATGCCTTTGCTTTTCGCCTTAAGAATTTTGGCTAACACTGTCAAACTACGACGCACCTGTGATTTCTGCGACTTCGGTCCTTCATTCCCGACCATTTCATCGATATCAACATCATCTATATGTTCATCTACTATGATATCAACGGCATGTGCTGATGGTTGTTGGACCTCAACACTAAGAGAAGGAGCCGCAACAGCAAGAGCAGCAGCAGGAGCAGCAGTAGGAGCAGCAGGAGCAGCAGCAGGAGCCGCATCAGGAGCACCAGGAGCCACAGCAGGAGGAGGAGTATGAGTCACAGCAGTAGGAGCAGCAGGAGCCGCATCAGGAGCAACAGTAGCAGCAGAATGAGCTGCAGGAGCAGCAGGAGCAGCAGCAGCCGCAGCAGCAGCTGCTTGAGAGACTTGTTCAGTCTCAAGGTTAGGAGCACCAGAATGTGCAGAAGTCATTATCTGCAAAAGTGGTTGAACAGTTCATTCAAATTACATAAATTCTGTAATGATAAGATAATAACATGAGATAACAAGATCTATATTACAAACAAAATATAACCTGTTTACTGAACTCTCTTTCTTTTTTTCAAAGGTTGAAGAGATTTGACACCTCTATCGACAATCCAAATCCCTTCATTGTGGTCTCCTCTAACATACAAAACATCATCTGCATTGGGACCGCTCTGAATTGATTGTGACGTACCACTAAAAGGATCGTCCTCAACTGAATTTTCATCGGAACCCTCAATAGTTTTGGACGATAACAGAACAATCGACCACTTTCGGTTTGCGGGATCTGGAACATAAAAAACTTGTACCGCTTGTGATGCCATTATAAACTGTTCGTCTTTGTACCCTTCTTTACTAAAATCAACTTTCACAAATACCCATTCATCTATTTTAACACCACTATTGTTATCAATCCATTTGCATTGAAAAATCGGCAATTGAAATGTCGTATAATCCAACTCCCATATTAGTTTGATAATGCCAAAGTATGACATATTTGCATAAATTGGATTTATATCCTTACTACCAGAAACATGCATCGCTTCAGCCACTAGTGTAACTCCACTATTTTGCATGGTACTCTCTTCATCATGTTCATCCGTATAGAATGTATAACCATTAATTACATACCCACTGTAAGATAATACATACACACTTGGTCCAGCGGCTAGCCATCGAAGTCGTTCTGAAATTGAATTCGGATTTTCATCCAACTGCTTAAAAATATGGTCCTGAAACCATCCTATAAACTGGTGATTATGTGTATCTGCTAACCATTTTTCAGCCCTCGATGGATTAAACTGCCTAAGAATTTCTTTGTGAGTTTCAATATATGGAGCAACCTCCCAACTGTTATGCAAAACATAAAGATGAGCCTGCTCCCGATCTGTAATACTGATTGTTACAACTTCTCTTCCAGAAATTCCCTCACCCTCAATGCGTCCAGTGTGACGAGATTTCGGGAGACCAATGCTTTCCACATCAGATAGGTATTCAATACAAAATTCAATGGCTTCCTCAACAATATATCGCTCCACTATACAACCCTCTGGCCGACTTCGATTTTTGACATATCCTTTCAAAATCTTCATATACCGTTCAACAGGATACATCCATCTATAGTGCACAGGACCACAAAGTCGAATCTCTCTCACCAAGTGAATCATCAAATGAACCATCATATCAAAGAATGTTGGCGGGAAGAACATTTCTAATTCACATAATATGATGACAATTTCTTTTTCCATAGCTGGCAATTTCCCCGGGTCTAAAACTTTGCTACATATAGATTTGAAAAAGAAACAAAGTTTGGTTAACGTATGACGAACATTCTTGGGTAAAATGCAACGTAAAGCTATAGGAATTAGATCTTGCATCAAAACATGGCAATCATGTGATTTCAAACCTTTTAACTTCAAATCATTCATTGACACAATGTTCTTGATATTTGATGAGTACCCCTCTGGAACCTTTACATCATTAAAGAAGTTGAAAAACTGATATCTCTCTGCCCTAGAAAGAGTATAAGCAGCAGGAGGAAGAAACATTCGATTTTCACCTTTCACGGGAGCCAACTCTTCTCGTATTCCCATGTCAACCATGTCCAACCTTGCCTTAATTCCATCTTTTGTTTTGCCAGGGGCATTTAGCAACGTTCCAATAACACTATCACATACATTTTTTTCCACATGCATCACATCAAGAAAATGTCTGATGTACAAACAATTCCAGTATGGTAATTCAAAAAAAACTGATCTCTTTTTCCAACCGATTTTCGTAAGGTTTTTCGAAAATGGTTTACCAAAAACAGTGTTCATATCTTTTACTTTCTCAAACAGCTGATCACCTGTTAGTGGAGACGGTGTTGTGCGTTTTTCTGATCTTCCATTGAATGATGTCGTCCAAGATCGGTACTTATGCCGACGAGGTAGAAATCTATGATGTCCTAGAAACACAGATTTCGATGAATGTTTCAACCTAATTGATTCTGTATCTTCTTCGCACACGGGACACCCTTGAGTTCCTTTAATGCTATAGCCTGACAAATTTCCATAAGCAGGGAAATCATTTATTGTCCCATACAACATCGCTCTCAACGTGAAGTATTCACTTTTATAAGCATCATACAACATTACACCTGAGTCCCACAATAACTTCAAATCCTCGATCAAAGGAGTCAGATAAGCATCAATATCGTTACCTGGTTGTTTTGGTCCTGATATAAGCATAGATAACATGATGAATTTTCGCTTCATGCATAACCAGGGTGGCAAGTTATAATTTAGCAACATAACAGGCCATGTACTATGAGTGCTGCTTTGAAAACCAAAAGGATTCACTCCATCTGTAGATAACGCAAGACGAAGGTTTCTCGGCTCTTTTCCAAATTCAGGATACTCATGATCAATTTTCTTCCATTGAGGAGAGTCGGCCGGATGACGTAATAACCCATCTTTATTTCTTTTATCTGCATGCCACGACAATTGTCTTGCAGTTTCTTTACTTCCATATAAACGCCTAAACCTTGGAATGATTGGAAAGTACCATACAACTTTCGTAGGATTGGATTTATCTTTCTTGTATCGATAAGCACCACACTTTGGGCATTCTGTAAGTGATTTGTTCTCCTTTAGAAACAATATACAGTCTTTCGGGCAGGCATGTATTCTTTCAGAAATCATTCCCATCGAGCGTAGCATTCGTCTAGCTTCATACGTCCGGCTTGGGATCTCATTATCTTCCGGAAGCATGTCATTCAAGAGAGCAAGTAGTTCTGTAAAACTGACATCACTCCATCCATTGCCTGCTTTCAATTTATACAACTTCAGTACAGCTGACAATGTTGTATACTTAGTGCAAGCAGCATACAATGGCGTCTTTGCACAACTCTTTAACTTCTCAAACAATTTTGGGCAATCACGGGGTTCATCTTGAATTGTCTTTGTCATTTCCTCAATACGATCTTCATCATCATTGACATCTGTAATCACATCCTCCATACGGTCTTCTTCATTATCTATATTTGTATTCATATCTGACGATCCATAAAACGCAGTTTTATCCCAGCCAGTAGCTACATTCGCTTTTTCTCCGTGTTTATTCCAACATTTATAACTCCGATCTATTCCGTGACATATCAAATGTTCTTCCAACTCCTCTGGAGTAAGTAGTCTAGAATAACAACAACGTAAACACGGACAAAGGATTTGAGAAGGATCCTTTGTGTGATCCTTTGCAAACTTGATGAACTCTTTCACTCCGTTCTCGTACTCTATTGTTAAACGATTAGAATCCATCCAATCTTTATTCATCTTCATCTTATTTGAATCTCAAATATTAGTATTTATGGTTCAAGTACACAAAAGAAGACTTCCAAATATAGTAGAAGGGAACCACTTCCTTGGAAGGAGATCAAGTAGTCTAACCTATAATCAAGATTCATAAAAAAGAATATTAGATTCACTAAAAAGATGATTATCTATCACTCTATTAGGAGAAAAAGATACGTATGCACCTAATGTGACATCAAACATGGTTTTACACACTTTGGGATAAACATGTGTTCATGTTCAGAAACGATTATAAATAATAGGATACCCCCTTAATTTAGTATCTCAACTTTTATAGAAAATATGAGGCTTTGAATCGCGTAGAATTGCATTCAATAGGAGTTTGTAAAGAGAGTTGCGTGCATGGTAAAAAGTTGCGTGCATGGACTTATTCTTATCGATTCGAGAATCCCTGGTGTCATAGTCTACACCTTTCTCCACCTTCATGTCCAGCGCATGTCAAATTATCTTAGACTGATTTTCCATTAAGTTACTCAGGATTTTCAAGGAATCAGTCCCCACAATATGACACTAAAAAGTTCTACCATAGTTCTAATTCCATGATTCTAAAATGCATGATTTCAAGTACTATAGTTGGTTTGATTCTATAGTAATGCCTAAGTCATTATGTTCTAGTCCAGACACCCCAAAAACTAAACATTCCCCCTCCCTTTGTGTGGGTTAGACCCATGCATGTAGTTTTAACTTAAAATATCTATGTACAGCTTGATTCTTTCCATCACAAGAAACATGGTGATACATAAACATCATATTTAGGGTCTATTCATGAGACATAAATTTCCCCATTGTCACTATGTCGGAGCCAAAAGGGTCTCTTCCTTTCAAAAACCATACACTATGCACAAAAAGGTCTTAATCCTCATATCCTTCCATGGCCATCGGAAATGAGCGGTCATCGTCCTAAGGTCACCTTTATTTGACTAATCACAATATGCACTGGTGGATCTGCATATGTTTCCCACTAAAAAGGCATGTCAACCAAAGACAATTTCGTCCTCAATAATGGATTTTACTACCATCAAACACCCTATGACATTTAAGTACCATATCAATCCTTGGATTCATGAACCCCTGGGTTAAAATTTACATCTACCACCCCCCCCCCCTCATGCATGATTATGGTAGAACATTCTTGGTTATACTATAGTGAAAAGGGTGAATCATTTCCCCTCCTTATCAGAACAAAATGGAAACCTGCACAAAGGTCCTGGTTTTAGGACATTAAACTACACCATGCCTCAACTCTCCATTACATAAGACAAATTCTAGTAGGTTTTATACATTCCATAACAACTTGAAGGGATTCCATGAATGTTTGAAACAAATAAATAAAACTAGAATAGAATTCATACCCTTAGTTGGTCGAGGGCGTTGCGGGTTGCGGAAGGCGGCCGCAGAGGGCGACCGAGGGCGGCCGAGTGAGGCGGAGGGCGACGGAGGCGGCGGAGAGCGGCCGAGGGCGGCGGAGGGCGGCCGAGGGTGGCAGAGAACGGCGGCCGAGGGCGTTGCGGGCAGCCGAGGGCGGCAGGCGGTGGGGGTCGGCCGAGGGTGTTGCGGGCGGCGGAGGACGGCGACTGTACCGAGGGCGGCAAGCCCCGGCGAAGCGAACACATCAGCGGTATTCGGGAGAAGAGTAGCAGGGTTACGGTTCCGCGAGAGCTTTAGCTGCGATAAAACGAGGGCACTGTGCGACCGACTTTATAAAAAAGTCGACTAAGGTTTTATCAGCGCTAAAAAAGCGCTGATAAAGGCTACCTTTATCAGCGCTAAAATTATAGCGCTGATAAAATCTTGCATTATCAGCGCTTTTCTAGCGCTGATAATATTATGATTTATCAGCGCTAGAAAAGCGCTGATAAAATCTAGCTTTATCAGCGCTTTTCTAGCGCTGATAATATTATGATTTATCAGCGCTAGAAAAGCGCTGATAAAGATTCCCCGTATCAGCGCTACAATTATAGCGCTGATACCGGGTCTCTTTATCAGCGCTTTTTTAGCGCTGATAAAGATAATTTTTATCACCGCTTTTTGAGCGCTGATAAAGGATACCCTATATCAGCGCTGAAATTTGAGCGCTGATAGAGGTGTTCTGTATCAGCGCTTTTTTAGCGCTTATATAGGAAACCTTTATCAGCGCTCAAAAAGCGCTGATAAAGACCAACTGTATCAGCGCTAATATTTTAGCGCTGATACAGATCATATTTATCAGCGCTTTTCTAGCGCTGATAAATATTTATATTATCAGCGCTAAGAAAGCGCTGATAAAAATTAGCTTTTTCAGCGCTGTAATATTAGCGCTGATATAGGGTATCCTTTATCAGCGTTTTTGCTTAGCGCTGTTATAAGGGCGCGCTTCCCTTGCCCGTTTTTGTAGTAGTGCTAGTTGAATATGACCTCATTATGATGATTCTAAATGAACCATTAAAGAGTTTATAATTACACCACCATCTATTTAGGAAGATAAGTGTCTCGAGAAAACCTAAAAATAGTGTTATTGAACCTCATCACAAAAAAACTGAGCCACAATGGGAACCTTAATGGTCCAAACATCCCTAGCCTGATGAAAATGAAAAACAAGATTAAAGGGTATTTTGGTTCCATCATGGATAAGGTACATAGAGAATATTTTAAAAAATGGAATAAGAAGAAGAGAACCTTGGACGGTAGGATATCAATGCATAACGACCACTATAAATTGAAAACCATGGGGGGTGGCTTCTAGGAACTAATAAAAATTTAATATCACGTATTCAACTATGATATGTTATTGATGGCCATATAATAAGAATAATTCAACAAAAACACTATAAATATCTCCATTAACCACTAAACAAATTCACCCCCATGTCACTTATGCATTGGATTCTTTGAATGATTTTATCTTTTCTCTCATTAAACCATATATCATGAAATTCGAAACACCATACATCAAATTCCACATTAAACATGGTATACACCATATGATATTCATACCCATTAGCAACTTATGAGGTTTCCAAAAATCCATTATCACTGAAAAACCAATGATCTTCCCAAATATAGATGATAGAGCCTTACCCAATCCTCTAACATATTCCACGTACAAGAAGGGAATGTAACCCATGATCATTCCTCCAAAAGAAACTATGATGAGGGCCTAATTCCACATTTTAGAAGTTCAAGTTGGGAAAATACAGGGCCTTGACATCCAAAAAATATAAATAATTCGGGTTTTTATGTAGCCATTGGCATTGTAGGTACATGATAGAATAATTGAACATTTTAAGATAAAAAAATTATATTCCCCCATATTCTATATGGGTGCAATTTTTATTCCAATCCATCCAGTGAATTTTATTCTGGCCACTTTTAAAACTCCACACGAAATTATAAATACAAGAATGAGTTTGGGAACAAACATGGATGGATGATTAAACCTAGACATGATTTATTATGGAATTTATTGAATTATTGATTTTATAAGAGGTTCATTCCCCCACATTAGATACCATCTTGGACATACATCATTACATTTTTTTCCAATATATAATATATGAAAAAAATTTGATCATCCAATGATCTTGGGTAGCCTGAAATATTTATTGTTTTTGTCAACCATTTGGATTCTCCAATACTAAAATAGATCATCATTCATACTCGAAGAAGCCCCTACATAATAAGGAATTTCATATATAGCCATAAAAAGTAATTTTCCAGAAGCCAACTCATTGATACAAAATAGATAAGAAAAGGACATGCATTCCTCACGTGTGGATATTTAGAAAATAAGACTAACATTAGGAGAAAAAAAGAGGATAAATAGGTGGGATTTGTCACCTGACATGTTCCCCAATGATAACATTTTTTTATGGATACCACTAAAATAATATTAGAGAAAACAACATCCACAAAAATAAAAATTAAAAGAGAAAGAGGATCCCATTATCTAAGGCACTTGGTTGGAGTAAATAAATTAGTGGGATTTCCATTATTATGGTATTGAAACATACTATTTAGACACACAACAAAATTATCATAGTATGTTTAGAGAAAAAAGCCATTTTGATCAAATAAAACTGATTAAAGGACTAGTGCACATAATTTTAATACTTATACATATCAATATTTCATGCCATACTAATACTTTTAGCAAATGATCAATTTTTCCTTGAGTGAAACTTTTCATCTATGATTATGGGATTTTTTGTAATAATCCTTTACTAAACAAATTTACAATGATTTTAAGAGATAATAAAACCTAAAAATGGATTATCATCATTATCTAGGTTCATATTTAAATTAATAGAAGAAATATTTCACATGATAATTCACAGAAATTATGAAGTAAGAACTTTTTTTACTTTTTTGAATTTGAGTGGTAAAGGATTCATTAAAACTGGATAGATTCATTGTCCCGACCTAGATATCTCTAATGATGGATAGGGTATATAGCCCAATAATAGGATAGTATTTTTTGAAAATTGGTCATGTAAATCATCTGGTCCTAGCACTTTAGTGGAATATATTTTCAAATGGGACACCAAGATTTCCTCATAAGTGAGACCATCCTTGAGGTGGAGACTCATAGAATCTAAGACCGTGGGTTTAATACAGGGCTCACCATTTTATTGATAATGAGGATACCCCAATAGTGCAGAGAATATAGGAAAATTTCATGATAATGTTTTTTTAACTAGATTCACTGGTGATATATCTACCTTCCTTATTGTTCAGGAATGAGATGGGTTTTTGTGGTGCCTAACAAGGACTTTTGGTTAAAATAAGTGTTTTTGTTGTTACCTATTTAATATTGTAATATGGGGGAAAATGTCTTAGCTGAATTCCTTATTGTGGAGAGAATCAACCCCCTCCATTTAAAATTAATCTATTATTGAAAAGACAATATATCAAGGAGGGTTAGATTTGAGCACCTACAGTTTTATTTTATTGATATCACACCATCTATCTGGGTAATGAAATTTTTAATCGCTCCATATTTTAATTTTTCATACTACATGGTGAATATTATCCCTATATAAAATTTACAGACCTTCTAGATATCTCACATCAAATGTCCACATTCCTTGTATTTGGATTAGAATCTCTCTAACCTGAATGGTTTATCATATCTTGGTCTCCTAGAACAATTCGAATTTTCAATAATAATGTGTAAATGATCTGTGGTGGTTGACATATAGTGATTTGTATGGAATTAATTGAATAAATTATTCCAATCATTAAACCCCAATAAATGGTCCATACATTGTGTGATATAGGTGATGATTGTATTCCCTCAAAATGAAGATAAATGAATATCTACTTTCAATAAATCAAAAAGGACTTCTCTCATTTCCTCTTATTGGAACTATAATTAGATATTCATACATATATGTATATACAAAAATATTTACATATAAATTTATGTTTATTCAAACATTAATGTATTTATATATATTTATGACATGGGAGATTATTCAAAAAAATATCAGTTATGATATTCATAGGAGGAATATTCACAAGGATATCTTTATTTCAAAATTACTATAAATGTTTTCATATATTTAAATTATTTTATCTATATGGGAGATATGTATGGAAAATCATTATTGTAATATTTGAATGAAAAACCTGCAATTGGCGAATTGAAGGACAAATATTCACTAAGAGATTCTGAAGAAAAATCTCCCTGGGGATATTTTTCAAAGTAATATTTTTGTTTTTATAATCATAGAATTATATATAATTTTAATTTTAAATTATTATAATTATATAATAAATTTATAAAAAATTAAATTAAAATATTTTCACACATGCTGTAAAGTGGGTACTTTATTTATAAATATTTATGATTTTGTGTATGTATTTGTATACGCCAATAAATACTCACATGCATGAATATAATATTATTCATATAATTATATATATTTTTAAATTTTTGTAATAATATATACAAATTAATTAATGTTTTTATATAATAATATTATCTGTATTTATTATTGTATGTATATGTATATATATATGTATGTATGTATGTATGTATGTATGATAACATTTAGATTTAGGGGTACATGTATTAAAATATACATACAAATATTTTCATCTGTGTATACCTATATTTGTGCATGTTTCTACATATGTATGAACATATATTATTATGTAATTAAATTAATTATATTTACTTATATCCAGGGTAATATATATTTATGAACATATATTAATATACAGTTATATATGTTTGTACGTATATACATTTTTGAAATGGCAATAACATAAATAATTTTTATATACTTTTATTGATATATATTTACATTGTTTCCACATAATTATAATTGAATACATTATATTGAAACACAGACACAAACATTCATTAACTTGTTTTTTATTAAGTATGTGACAACTAATTTTTAGATGTTTTATTTGATATGTTGGTACAAAAAATTTATTTTCAACATAAAATTATAAAAAATATTTCACCTTATTAAACATAATATGTGTTCTATGTATAATTATATTTATGTTCATGTATAATAAAATATGGTTATGTGATATATGAATGTAAGTGTATAACTATTATTAGTTATATATACGTGTGAATAATTATACTTGTAAATGCTTATATATTTTCATTGGTTCCTTCATGTAAAAAAATATAATTTCATGTACTCATGGAATGTTATAATTGTATATAATATAGTAACATGTATATATGTAAATATAATAATACATATATACTTGAAAAAAATCATATACCTATACTAATTAATTTTCTAAAAAAACATACATATATATATATATATATATATAAATTTTTTTAAAGGTATTTTGTGTTTATTAATAAATAACGAGGGGGAATCTTAAAAAATGATATTTTACATTTACAGTGTAAATCCGTTCCTATATATGAAAAAAATAAAATGAAACAAATTGTATGATATATGGGACTATATTTATTTGATTCAAAGTAATGATCACATTTGTTGTGATGGATTGAAATTAGGACCACATTTGGGAATAATATATTAGAAAAAATATTGTCAGTTGAACAAAAAATGATTTCATGAGAGATATAATGAATCACAAATTAGTGATGTGCAAATGGGATTAGTGGTATTTATGTAATTTGATATTAATAAAAACAATTCTATAAGAAAGGTGATGTTGTAACCTAATTTATACACATGTCACCGTGTAATGTCAAAAATTAATCCACCATTTCATGTGGGAAATAGAGACAATGAAATCCATAATTTTTTATTAGCATCATTTCTATGCATCCCTTACACCAGGCCCCATCCAAACATTAATTCTTGGATAACCTCTCACCCTGGGAATCATTCTAGTGATATTTATTCGATCTCCCTCTTTAATTCCTCAGATGGCCTCTTCATTTCCGTTCCAGTTGACCAATCAATAAAAATAAATATCATGGATTTTAATTTATATTAAATATTGAAAAATCAATCATGTTGGTTGAAAAAAGATCATGTATATCCATTTTCCATATTAAATTATATCATTCAATTAGTATATACATTTAAAAATAAAATATTAAAATGCCAAATTAAGGGAAAATAATATTAATTCACCAAATTAATAAATGAATTCCATAATATGAAAATAAAATTCCATAATAATTAAATTTTATAAAATAGGGAAATTATTTAATTGTAATTATCCAAAGATTAAATTTTAGTAGTCATTTTGAACATCATTTCACTTATGGATTTTTAATTTGTTATTAGATAAAATTTTAAATATATTATTTGATTCACAATTGATTTAAAATTAACTATGACTTGTTAACATGTATTCATGTAACTATTAAATTATTTACAAATATTTCATTACAATTGAAAATGAAACTATATTAATATGAAATAAATATTATTAATTATTTTATTATCAAAATTAAGGATATTATGTGATATTAAATTCATAAACAAGTCCATAATGAAAATTAATTTCTAGAAGTAAAAAAATTTGGGTTCTTAAATGATATATTTTTTCAAATTTAGTGTCGTTTATAAGAATTAACGTTAAAATCAATATTTTATACAAAATTTTCCAAATTGGAGGCCCTTGTGTAGGATTATTTTCTGAATGGTCCTTGATTATAATATTTTGATAATCAGATACCTACAAACACATTTCAATGTAGATACCATAATAATCAACCTTTCATATATTAAGGACCAATACAAATACAATTGTTCTAAAAATAAAATCAAAAGATTTTTTCTTATCATAAACATTTTAAAATAATATTATATATGTGAGGAAATTTATTTTAAAATTTAATTATCGAAAAAGTGTCAATCTATTGAAAAATTTATAAATATATTTCTTTATAACTGTAGAAAAATTTCCAATCATAAATAAATTAAATAAAAAAATTATTTTTATTTAGTTGCAATTTTACAATCCTTAATCGAAATTAATTTATTGAGTTTTTCATTTAAGTAATTTTTGTAAATTGGTGATCCTTACATAATTAAAAAATTATCCTAATTTCAGTAGAATTAATTTTTCTTGGATGTACATATGAATAATTCTTATTAGATAAGAATAAAACACACATGTCCTAAAAGGTGAGTTTTGATATATATATATATATATATATATATATATACAGTTGTTGTCTATTTTTGTATTAGATATTTGTAAATATGTTTCCATTTATCATTTGGTAACTTGTAATCATATTTATAAAATATTTGTTTGTAAATGACTTTTCTATTCCGATTTTCCTCCCAATAGTCAACATCAATTTTATTGCGTTTTTTTGAGTCTTCAGTGCCAGAAATGCCCAAAAAACTGATGGTAAAATAATAAATCTCAATTCATTACATAGAAATAGGAAATTATGGTTTTGTATTAATAAAATTCATACACACTTAAGAGTGTATGTAATAGAATGTTTGTCATACGAGTAAATATGAAAGATCTATGATCAAATCTATGGATGCTCCACAATCTTATAGTTTCTTCTATTAGGTATCAGTGTGGAGATGGAGATCACCAAATCCCAAGCCCAACAAGATTTCTTAATGGTGGAACTATATCCCATTGTTACCTTCACCTCATATCACTTTATCCTCCCATAAGGATTACGATCCATTATGAGACTAGTGTCTAACCTTGGTGTTGGCCAGGTACTAGAGGTTATGCCATTAGTCTGGCCATTGGTCCACCCATATTCTAGTAAGTTTAATAAATGTATGCATAACAATGTATGATGACAAAAATGGATAAGTGATAATCAAAAAAGTGGAACAATGGGTATTTTGATGTTATTTTACTTTAATTAACCAAAAAATAACATTATGGAGGGAAATATTCCCAACATTTATGAAAGGGTTTTGGGATTTGGTCAAACATTCACATTATAAATGCATTCTTTTATCAAATATATTTAATTTTTTTAGTTAATTGGGTGTTTTAATATATATTTAGCATAATAATTTTTAAATTATCCCCTGTTGTTGAGAGGATTCCCCTATGTTTTCCTAGGGTTTGGTTTCTCATAGAATATTACTAGGTTGGGTAGATCTATAGTATCGACTCTTCCCATGGGTTCTTATATATGGTTCCTTCTCATCAGTATAGGCCACCATTGTTCGGATGGATGGAGATATGGAGAATGAAATGGTAATCCGTTGTTGGTTTCTATTTCTTTTTGAAAAGAAAAAGGTGTCTATTTCTACAACCAAAGATAAACACAACTTCTTAATTATGATAATAGAGGTACTTATGATGGGAAAATTCATCACTAAATCACCCTTTAATCTGGTATCTCTTGTGAATATTTCACAATCTATTTAGTGTTCATAGGATAGTTTGGAGATATGTTATATTTCATTAGGGATACTATTTATAGAATTCATTAATGAGAATCATAAGTAAAAGATTTTCCTTGGAAGGCCCTAGTAATTTGATAAAAACATTATCCTGATGGAATATCTAGGAAATGGATGAGACATCATGAATATAACCATAAATAAATATGATCTTTGGATTTTAATTATTTTTATTCTTTATTTTGTGGGATATAAGTATGAGTTGTAAAGGAAATTAAGAACCACTTCAGCACTTCAATGGAATGGGACTAATCAGACCTTAATCTTTGGGGACCCTCTATGAGGATTAGGGTACTGGATAACATCGATCACCTTATTTTATGGGGTATGTTTTGTTCCTTGAATATATCAATGATATGGATATAAGGATAATATAAAAAATTCCTATTTTCTATTTCTTATATAGGAACATTGGTATATCTGAAATGGACTTTGACATCAAGGTTGTGAATAAATGTGGAAATTTCATTATGCACTATGGCCCTTCATTGTGTTCTAAAGACAACGTGATACTATTTTTTATTAGTTGAAAATATTTAGGGATAGGGATATTTTGGAAAATTCTCTATCAGTTCATGTAGTCATTGATAATAATAATATTATAATATTGGAGGAACATACCTTCCCAGAGTCTGATTTGATTTTTTGAAGATAAATGAAAAGATAATTTGATCCCCCAAATTGTCTCCAGTGTTTTGGGAAATAGTAAATGAAGACATGATTATTCCCATACATAGAAAATAAATTTTCCCACTTGTAAACATTTTGGGTTTTAGAGGATATCTAAACACAGTTTATGTCAAAAAAGTAATTCTGAACCCACAGATCAATTTCATCCCCTAGTAGAGACCAACTTTTCACTTCATCTAAGGAAGGAGATGACATTAATGGGGTGATATGTGGGGCCCTATATATAAATGAACCTATAATTTGTTAAATAGAGGGAAATCTGGCAATGAAAAATCTATTTCAATTTTTTCAAATCTAAATAAATCTTTGAGCCCTCACATCAAAGTGAGCATCTCCAAAAACATATTGAATGTGGCATGAGATGGTTCTCTTATTTTTTTTATATAAATAGGAATGAATGAACCATCCCTACCTATTGAAATAAATATACTAAGTTGGAATTGTGGTGGTCTTGGAAATCCAGACATAGTTTGGTTTCTCCTACACAATGGTGTTAAATGTCACATGACATGGATTTTTTATTTGAAACCATAATGGATTGCAAGGAAATGATTAATGTGGAAAATAATGATTTTTTTAGAAGTTTCTCCTAGTGTATATTCTTGGCCACTAAGGGTTTAACACCCTGATATTTATATGTGTTTTATTTTTTTAAAATTTCATAGATGTCTTCTATTGTGTGGTACACTAAGATAAGTTTTTGTAATACTCAACAACATTTTAGCATGCTGTATATGAAAATATATTCTTAGATTGTGTTAAAAAAAATATCAATTGATTTTTAATGAATTAATTTCACTTATGTCCATATATAAGGGAACAACTAAATATTATAACCAATCCATTATTAGTGCAGGTATGAATAATATTAACTTTCTTTTAAAAAACTACTTTACTGAAAATAATTGAATATATAATATAATAAAATCACTCTTGATGGATTTAATTAGTGAAAATTATATGTTATATATTAAATATAATTTTTAAAATTAATCTTATATGTTTTCTATACATTATTTAAGAACAAATTTCTTTTTTGGATAAAAGATATATTTTAAAAAAATTCAGTTTTTCTTTCCTTTGATGGAACACCTATTTTAAATCTAGTTTTTTCAAATTTTTATATTATATATGAAAAAATTAAATTCTTACTTTAATGAGGAACATAAAAATTTAATTTGGATGAAATTTTGGTATTTTTCGGATAAGATTCTTTTTCTGATGTATAGTAAAAAATCTATTTTTTATTGAAAATGTTATTTTCATTTAAATTAATTTCATATTTAAATTACTTTTTCGATTTGTTTAAAATTTTAATTATTTCATTTATATCCTATTATGGGTTTTTATAAAAATTTTACACATTAATTCCATATAAAAACATTTTCCATTTTAAAAAGTGAATTTTTCCTAAAATATGTTTTTTTCATGACATTTTACCATTTTTATTTTCAATTTACTACAGAAAATTTAGTGTTGTGAATTTTGAAAAATTAATGACAAATTTAGATTAAGGAGGTACAAATTTTTTCTATATTTTCCTTTAATTTGTGACCAATATGAATAGTAATCATGGTAAATTTTTTTATCACTATAATGGGAAAATTTGGTAATTTACGTTAGAAATAAAACTATAATAACCTTAAAATGACCGAAACAAATGAAAAAATTTTATTCGATGAATGAAATAAGGCCCATAAAACAAAAGTGTGGAAGTTATTTCATTTAATGGATATTTTTCAATGAAAATAACATAAATAATATCTAAATCAAAGAAAGCCAGAAGTGGCATTTTCTTTATCTTTAATATCTATTATGTGTCCACATATGAACAAATGGGCAGAATCAACGAATCTAAGTGTAATTTTTTAACTTAATAAACCTATTTCCATAATATAAATTTATTTTCGACATTTGGGGCCCTTTTGGAGATATTAATATGTTTATAAAATTTATTTAATGAAAACATAATGATGTCACATTCATGATTTAAATATTATTTCATTTTTAAAATAAGTTAATACATAAACTATATTTGACTATAGATGCTAATTTGAAAGATAATATGTCTTTATTTATAAAGTGACATTATTTTTAAATTTTAGGAAATATTCTATTACCTTAAAGGATTATAAATTAATGATGTGAAAATCATTTAATTGATGTATATCAAATAAAATTTATTTTTTAAAATGATGATAAATATTAAAATACCAAAACACTTTACCAAATCTCATTAGATGAGTATATCTATACCATAATCATACAAGGGTTGATTTATAACCATTTGGAGCCTTATATAAGATATTTGGACAATTATATTATTTTATATAAAGTGAAGTTAAAGTTGTCACATTCATAATTTAATAAGTATAAAATTTTTAATGTTGTATTTTACAAAAATTGAATTTTACTACATATATTCCTATGAATTATATTATATTTATATTCATCATAATATTTTTTTTTAATTTTTTTAAAAAAATATTTATACTAATTAATTACACAAAATTGATGTTGTAATTATTTTATTATTGGAGACAACAAATAAATGTTATTAAAAATATTAATGTAAATATAATTTTGGATAATTAATATTTAAAATTAATTTTTTATATTACCTTGACATATTAGGAATATAATAAAATAGTTGGTTCAATGTTAAATTCTGATCTTAATATTTTTGAAAATTATAAAATTAAATAGTTGCAAAATTTACAATATTGCTTGTTTATCAAAATAATGTGTTATTAAATTATTAAAAAACTTAAAATAATTTTAAAAATATATAATAATTATGATATGGTTTAATATAATCTAAAATTATTTATTCATGAATTTATTTATATAAAATATTCTAATATTTCATCCTTTTAATATTGAAATAGTTGGTACCGTAAATAAAATAAAATAGAATAACTAAGTGCTAAAATAAAATTATAAGGTATAATTTTAAATAAAAACATGTCCAAAATTTATCAGATGATGAGATTAAAACTTTATCTCATCTAATCTTAAAAACTGTGACATTTTTAAGGGTTTTTGGATGTTTTTGGATTTTATTATAAATTAATTTTTTTTTTTGAGATTTGAAATGTTCCCATAACCTCAATTATAAAAGGGTGCATCCTCCCTCAGAATTTAATTTCATTTTGAGCCTTGATGCTCATCCATAACCAGATCATTGAACATAGAAACACCCTTAGTCACATTATAAATGTTCTATTCTCCTCAAATGACCAACTATATGGCCTTTAAGAAGAAATCTAGAGGGAGTTCGTCGAACAAGAAGTAATCTCCTCTACCGATTCTTTCAAATTATTTGTTAATCTAGATCCTCATAATGAGTTTTTTCCAAAATAAATAAATTAATCTAGAATCAATCGTATACTGAGATGTTATTAATATTATGTAGCAACCATATTACACCTTCTAACCATCCAACAAAAAAGTTAATCACCACACGTGTGTATGTATGTCTTACCATCTCGACGATGTGGAGTAAAATGTTTTTCACCAGCACATGACTTGGATGGGTATAATGATGTAAATAATAACAATATAGGATTAATATAATAAGTAAATAATTCTATAATAGTATATATACCATATAATTCAATACAATTTCATAATTAATAAAATGATAGAATCGCTCATCCTGCGTACGACCTACCATCTTCATGATGAAATGCAATTCATTATTCATTATATCCATTAAAGAATGATTACATAAATATACCTTGTGAATTAATAATTTAATATTATTATTTTATCATTTTTAATGGTATAAATTTGATCTAAGGAGTAAAAGATCTTCTTTGACAATGCATGCATAAGAACATAAAGTAGTCAATATGCGAACAACAAGTTCAAATGGAATGTTACTAAGAAAAGGATGATAATATGATCATATATGATATAATAAAACATACTATGATTATGGAAAATTTCAATGAAATCATTTAAATAATTATATATGAGGTTTAGATACATACAATGTATAGCAGACTACAGGTAAGGGATAATTGTTCAATATGATTATTATTCAAGATTGTTTATATGTAAGTAATTACTGGGGTTTATTTATCATCCATTTCCATGTTTTGAAAAAATAGAATGATTTACTATTCACCTATTATTTTTTAAAGTTATTATTACCCAATTTTGTATTTTTACTATATGGTTTTTAAGGAATATTTTTTACCTTTTCAATATGAGTTACTTTTTGATTTTCTGAGAGAAGTATGAGGAGAATGTTTTTTTAAACTTATATGTCATGAATGAATTTTTTTTCATAACTCTTTATTTCATTGAATATTCCAATTAAATATTTCAATATTATTTATAATTAATTTATTATCTTGAAAATTGTGTGAAATTTTGAGAAAAGAAAATATTTTTAATGAAGGAAGGATGTTTTCCTTAAGAATTAATTTCTAGTGTTTTATGAAAATTATATTCAATCTATGATGACATTATCTAAATGGGTTCGTGTTCCTATCACCATTGTTGGTATGATGGAATGATATTTATGAAATACATTTGTTTTATATGGACTATGATTTAATGTGTAACATCCCAAGTAAATAATGAATTATACTTTTGAATATTTATTAATATTTTATGAATTAAATATTAATTTAAATTTAAAGGGGATTCTAAGTTTGATAGCGTACTCGGTATGAAACAATGGGTTTCTTTGAAATCTTACGTTTCATGAAACGTTGGGTCATACAGAAAAATAACAATATAAAATAATTTTAAATGGTAGTTAAAACCTAGCGATTCTATTGGAAGGAATGAATAGAACTAACTGTAAAATAATTATAAATGTTTGTTTAATTTTTTTATATTCTTTAAATAAAATTTAGAGGCTGAAAATGTGAATGAATCTAATTTTAAGCATAATTTACATTAAAATGTCGATTTAAAATGTTTTAATGGAGAACCCTCTTTAAATATATTTTTGGTCAATTTTATATGTTCTATTTAACAAAATAAAATTCTTCTTTAGAATTGGAACACCAAAATATACTTTGGGTAAAGTTTTGGTATTTTTCTGATAAAATTAAATTTTTATGAATAGTGAAAAATATTGTATTTTAAATCTAACTAACTTTTAATATAATATATTTATATGGATATATTATATTTTTAATTTTTTTAAGGTATAATTAGATTATATTTTTTCCATGTTATCTAATTTAATTCATTTGATGGAATTTCAAATTGAAATTGGACATAAACAATTGTCAATCTTTTGATAGATATTATTTTTTTTAAACACGCTTTTTGTTTTGACAACGGGAATTAATATTAAATAAATTAATAAAAATTTTCTATTCTGAATTTTTTAAAATATACATCATTTTTGAATTCAGAATATCAAATATATCTTAGGTCGAATGTTTGGTGTTTTTCTGAAAACCTTCAATTTTTTATGAATAGTGAAAACACTTAGTAGTAGTTTAAAAACCAAATTTTTCATTGAAATTAAATTCTACCACTTTGTTGAATTGAATTTCAAAATTCCTATATACATGGTTGTTAGGAGTAAGTAAAATTTGGTTCAATAAGATGAAAATAATTTTTGTGGATAGTAACTTTTGACTTTTATTTACCACGATTAATGGTATATAGGGTAATTTAAGGTAAAAAGAATATTATAATTATATAAAATTACCTTAACACTTATCCTAACCTTATTTTTTGATACATGTCCGACCATGTTAATCTTATGGTCTATTGTGGAACCCCATGGAGCCACTTAAGAGTGATAATGACACATTATATTAATTAATTTAAAGTAATGACAAAAATGACATAAAAAATATCTTTTAGTAAATCAATTTTTATATAGGGTTATATGTGTTTTCTCAAGGAATATAAATATTATTTTTAAGGATAAAAAGATTTACTACATAATGATATATTTTTTATAATTTTTAGACTTCATATACATAAAATTATTTATGACCCAGTAATGATGCAGTGTTTACCTCATTAATGAATGGTTTAAGTAAATAGGATTATAAATATTAAAACAATATCCAAAACCTATACAGTTATTATAGGATAGTTTTATTTCGATTATTAGTCATCATATATTTTACAATAATTTGTTTTGGACCTTTTGAAACTTAATATATGTTTATAATAATATAATATTTTCAAACTTCCCTAAAGAGCCCCTCCTCCCCCTTATAAAAGGACACCACTTATAACCCATTCCTCACACATATCAAGCACCATGGATCGTCCAAAATCTACCTAAATATGCTCTATAAATCATTATCTTCCTCCTAGAATACATAACTTATGTAGAAGGAACTTCAATTAATTCTTATGGTTGAATCCAAAGGGAGTTACCCGATTTGAAGGTAACGTCTTCTCTTATGTTCTTTTCATTTATTTTACTTATCCAACCCCATAAAATATTTTTTTTCATTATTTTCTAAAAAAAACCACTATATTCAATATTCTATTATGTTTTTATGATAAGTATTCGAACTAAACTCCCACAAACCTCTATCAAATGGGTAAAGAATAGACTGTTTCTGTGGACGGTGAACTATTGTCTCATGAAACGGTGATTGTTCAAATATCTCTAACCACCTCTCACGGTGTCCATTAATATGGAACTATATTTATATATTATATATATTATTTTAATTTTTTCTTTATGATTCTGTATTTTTCATTTATATCATTCCTTTATGGTCTCTATAATGGGTAAACACAATAATTTCATTTGAGGAAGTGCGGACTACCACCCCCTCAAAGTGATATGACTCGTTCATGCCTTATGTCAGATGCATAAAGTATGATGTTAATGAAATTATATATGATAATATACCATAATTATATTATACCTATTTATAATTATGTTTTAATAACATTGAAAGGTGAAATAAAAATTAAAGTCGTGTTCATACATAAGTACGACTTACCATCTCCATGAACGATGCATTCCAATTCTTATCTCCAAATGTTATCTACTATTATAAATATATATATACTAGATTTATATGATATATACGATATCTAAATAATTATTATAATTTTTTAGATAATGGACTTTTGACCACATGAACAACCTGTAATTATTAGAAGATCATTTCGACTAAAGTACCAAATACCGACCCAACGACCATTATGAACTTAAATGATTACACAATATTTATAACATGGTAATAAGTAATATAAAAGGAATAATAAAGTTGAAAAATGTTCTCATTTGTAAATTAGATTTAGTTTATCATTTAGGAGATTAATGAATTAACGTGTTAAGTCAGACATGAGGTAAGGGGTTTCTTATCTCACTTTTAATTCTGTGAGATTTCCATTGTACGCCACATATTTAATGCATGTGGTGTATTGTATACTGCAATTTGATATATATTTTCATGATTATATTTATATTAAGGTTATTTTATGATACATTTGGTGATTATTAACTTTTGGTCATATGAATCGATTGATTACAACGCGGTAAGGTGTTTTCATCTCGCATTTTATTCCGGTGGGATTCAAGCTATATTTTCCACTATTTCCTTTTGTGTGGTGTATGTACAACCAATATTTTTATTCATTTTTAAGGAAATTTAATTAATGGGTATTTAAATCATCATTTTATGATCTTTCTTTAATGGAGTGTATGTTTCATAAGTTACCAAATCAGTAAGGGAACCCTTCACGATCATCTTTCTAAAAGGCTTATTTTTTGTTATGCCTTTTAATTTACATCTTCGAATGTTGGGATATGTTCTTATATATCCTTATTGCTGTAAATTTTATGCACAAGTGATGAGATACCCTTTTTTCTCTAATCAACTCATTTTATGAATTTTATAGTGACACCGTTAGGCTATCGAATTTCTATAAGGGAACTTGTTAACACAATTTCAATTCTTTGGCTTAAACTTCAACTTATTGATTATGCCTTGATATAAATATTTTTGAATGACCTATGATTGTTTTACACTTAATATCTTCTCATATTGAATTTATTTTTATTTTCCACACATAATTATGTCATTTATTTATCTTTAATCTAAGGATATGATCTTTGTATGGGACTTTGTCTCAATTCACATTCTATTGAGTCTTCATTGTTATTATGCAACAATTAAATTTTATATGGTGTATATACTGACCTTTGACATATTATATAATGAATATCCTTATTCTCAGGATATTACAAGATTTAATTAATGTTATTACTCAGTTATTTGTATTCAAGGGTCTCTCATTTGTTTAGGAACTCTTTCACAAAAATATCATTTTAAATGTTTTAAAGATTTATTCCCCAAAATCATTCTAATTAATATACATGTTTTAAAAATGGTTTTACGGATATATTTATATTCACATTAATTTTTTAAAATGTTAGTACCTTTAAAAGATTCAATGTGGTATGAGACACATTGATTAAAAAATATCTTTATTAAATATTTTCGTTGATTTTGAAAATGGTTTGATAAAGCATTGATTATTTCAATATCTAGAAATGATATATTGTGATTGCAATGTGGAAATTTTTACGTTATGAATATTTTATGTGTTATAATTTTGTAATGATACTTGGAAATTTGGTGGGTGGTTATGTGATAAACCAAATGACTGGTGGTGCCGTGATAAACCATGACGAGTGGTTACATTATAAACTCCAATGCATTGGGTATAGAAGTCGGCCGTATAGCTATTCCATTTAGTGATATGTGTGGATGTTGACCATAGGGTTATTCAATTTAAGTATGTTTATGTCCCATGTTACCTTTAAATTTTAGATGTTCTTTATTTGGGTTTTATGGTACTCTTTTGGTTACAAAATGGTATGTAATGATCTTTTATTTATTAAAGAGTATTTACTACATCTTAAAGGTTAAAAGTATTACTTATGATAAGGTATTCATGGTTTACTTGTTGTTTTGAAAAAATAACAGTTTTAATTCTTTTTGTATCACTTAAGGAGCTTTTTGTGTTCATCCCATGTTTTTGAACAGTTTTTCAGGACATAAAGTGGATTAGGGACAAGGATGGGATCAAGAAAAAGTCATGATGTTGAAAACATGGAACTACAAATTAATCTTTTCAAGAGTTTTTATTTCTTGAAAAAATTGAAACTGAGAAGAAGTGTCTACTTTGTAATATTCAATTTGTTTTGTATATGTTATGAACTAATTCTCTAAAACTCTAAACTTGGAAAGATCCTCAATTGGAACTATCCATTTAATTCAAGATTAAGTAATGTTTTAAGGTAGGGGCCTTATAGTTGGTATCAGATGCCATTTTAGAAAACTTTAGGAGTTAGTATATTATTAAATTAATATCCATAAATTAATTTATAATAATATTGTAATGATATAGAATTTAGAAATTACCATGTTTCTTCCCCTAAGATATTTTTGTGTTCAGAATGGTTTTCTGTAGAGGAAATAGGGAAGCTATGATGGGACAACATCGGGGGGAAGACAACCTTCCAAATCAGAAACCTAAGATGGTCGTAATCGTTATTGAACAATTTTTTTTCGTGATGGGATGGTTGAATTAGGCTATAAATGGTGGTGGAATCCATGCATGAGATCAACCATATCAACCACATAGGAACATGTTAGTAGTGGAGTATTTCATGAGGCAGCATCTCCCATCATTTAGAGGATCATCTGACCCAGTGCTAGCTGATCAGTGGATTAAAGCACTGGAGATGATTTTTGATGTCATGGGGTGTTTAGAACATCAAAAATTTATTATTTCTGTTTACCATTTTGAAGGTGAAGCAGATCAGTGGTGGTCTATAGTGAAAAATATCAAGGATAGTGAGGATATTGATTCTATTGATTGTGATGAATTTAAAGGTATGTTTCTTGAGAAATACTTTTCTAAGGTGGTTCATCTTAAGATGGAAAAACAATTCATGGAATTGAGGCACGAGGAGGACTCATTGGATGCATATGAAGAAAAATTCACTCGATTAGGATGGTATGCTCCCAATTTCATCTAAGATCTTGATATTATGATAAATAGATTTTATTCAGGATAGAATCCATGATATCGAAGAGCATTATCCTCTTGGGAATTAAAAATATATGAAAACCTTGTCAGATGTTCCGAGATGGTATAGATGGAGTTTTCTAATGATTATGTGTACCAAGAGAGCAATCAAAAGAAGAGGTTTAGTTGGTAGGAAAAGGGAAACAATTCATCATAGAAACATGGTGGTAAGAAAATTAAAAATCTATCTTGTGAGAAGTGTGGTAAAAATTAAAATGGAGAATGTTTATCATTTTCTGGAAAGTGCTTCGGCTGTGGTAAGTCTAGTTATATTTCTCAGAACATTAAGTAAGATGATCAAGCAGTAAATGAAAAATCCAATGGTAAGATGTTATAAGTGAAATGAAATGAGTCATTATGGAAATGAGTGTACAACAAAGAACTCAATTGAGGGAGAGAAACCGGACTTCAAGAAGAAAGGGGTGGTGAAATATTTTGCAACTACTTCAGCAGATGTTGGGCCATCGAATGAAGTAGTGTCTCGTACACTGTTTTATTTTTTGGATTATTTTAACATGTTGTTCGATTTAGTGTCTACACATTATTTCATTTATGAGAAGTTTTCTAGTAAATTGGGAATTCCATCTCAAGATATGAATCCTGAACTTATGGTAAAAACATATGGAGTAAAATATGAGGAAAAAAGAAAAAATAATAACCTTCCTATCCATGTGTGCATAAAGAATCTACCTACAAACTTTATAGTTCTCCCTCTACTAGAATTTTATGTTATTTTGGGTATGGATTGGATTTCTTCTTATCATGCTAATAATTACTAAAGATCTAAAAAGGTTTCTTTCCCAAAATAATTTTAGTTTGTGTACAATACTGAACCCTTACTTTTTATAAAATATCAGGAAGCAGAGAAACTAGTAAATGATGGAAATGAATGTTACCTTGCACATATTGTTTTAAATAAATGAGATGTTCATATTAGTGATGTGCTAGTGGTAAAATATAATCTTGGTGTTTTTCCTGATGATTTTCCTAGTATAATACTTGATCAGGATGTTGAATTTACTATTGACTTAGTTCTTGATACTAAGCCAATTTCAAAACCGCCTTATCGAATGGCTCAAATTGAACTATTAGAGTTGAAGAAGCAATTATATGAGTTATTAGATAAAAGATTTTTTCGACCTAGCACATGACCATGGTGTGCTTCATCCTTTACTAGTACCAGAGTGGAAATGGCAAAATATATCCATGTACTTAATTTTTGGATCACCAAAGACATCTCGAGGTAACAATAAAATCGTGGTTATTATTGATCAATTGACTAAATCTGCTCATTTCCTTCCTATTTGAGATACTATATCTCTAGATAAACTTTCTTAGTTTTATGTTAAGAAGATATTCATGTTACATGGAGTTCCCCTCTTTATTGTATCTAATCGTGATCCGAGGTTAATTTTAACTTTTGTAAAGGCCTTCAAAAATCGTTCGGTATTAAATTAAATTGTAATAATCCTTTTCATCTGCAATCAGATGGGTAGTTTGAACAGACAATTCAGGCATTGGAGGATATTCTATGTGCTTTTTCAATTGATTACCAGGGAATTTGGGACCAATATATTTCTTTAGTTGAATTTTCTAATAATAACAGTTTTCATTCCAGTATACAGATGGCTCCCATTAAGGCATTATATGAGGATAGGTGTCGAACTCCAGCGTTTTGGGATTAAGTAGTTGAAAAGAAGTTGATGGGACTTGAATTTCTAGAAGATATGGAAAAATAAGTTCAGTTGATTCAGAACCAAATGAGAACAATCAGAGTAGGAAGAAAAGTTATGCGGATAATTGAAGGAAGGGTCTTTCTTTTTAGGTAGGTGATAACGTCTTTCTCAATGTTTCTACATAGAAAAGTTTGATGCATTTTGGAAGGAAGTGAAAGTTGAGTATGAGGTTCATTGGACCTTATGAAATCCTAGAGAATGTTGGATCAGTTCTGTATAGACTGGCTTTACTTCCAATTTTATCCCAGGTACACAATGTTTTTCAAGTTTCAATGTTGATAAAGTATATGCTAGTTCCATCTCATGTTTTCATCCCATAGGTAGTTCAGTTGGAAGAGAATATC
The DNA here is from genome assembly GCA_963277665.1 of Viscum album. Lineage (NCBI taxonomy): Eukaryota > Viridiplantae > Streptophyta > Magnoliopsida > Santalales > Viscaceae > Viscum > Viscum album. The sequence continues at coordinate 1,128,635,115 of OY728121.1, forward strand.
TCTTATGAGAAACAACTAGTAAAGATTCTTAACCAAAGAGAGAAAGTGTTTTAGAAAAAGTTAATTTATCAGGTAAAGGTTTTGGGGGAAAACCATATGGTTGAAGAGGCAACATGGTAATATGAAAATGCTATGAGGGATAAATACCCCCACTTATTTAATAAGTGAATAAAAATTATGAGGACACAATTTCCAAAAATAGGGGAAGGATGTAACAACCCATGTAAATAAAAAATAATACTATTGAATATTTATTAATATTTTGTGAATTAAATATTAATTCTAATTTAAAGGTGATTCTATTTTTGATAGCATACCCGATACTCAACAACGTGTTTCTTTGAAATCTTACATTGCATACAACGTTAGGTCATACTGAAAAATAATAATATAATATTATTTTAAAGGGTAGTTAACACCTAGACATTGTATTAGTAGGAATGAACAGAACAAACTACAATATGATTATACATGTTTGTTAAATATTTTTACATTCACCCAAAAAAAGTTAGAGGCTTAAAATGTGAATGAATCTAATTTTAATCTTTATTTATTTTAAAAGGTCAATTTACTGCCTTTTGATGGAGAACCCTTCATAAATTTAGTTTTGAGAACATTTATATGTTCTATTTGACAAAATAAAACTCCTATTTAGAATCAGGACATCAAAATTTACTTTAGGTAAATTTTTTGTATTTTTCTGATAAAATTCATTTTTAGTGAATAATGAAAAATATTGTATTTTAATTCCAAACTGCATTTTAATATAACTTATTTATATTGTTAGATTATCTTTATAATTGGATTTAAATTTTAATTAGATTATATTTTTACCATGTAATCCAATTTTGGTTACTGGATGTAATTTAACTTTGAAATTGGACATAAACAAGTGTCACTCTTTTGATAGTTATTATTTCCAAAAAACACTTTTTTTGTTTTGAAAACGTAAATTAATTTTAAATTAATTAATGAAACTTTTATGTTTTTAATTTGGTAAAATAGACATATATTTTGAATTCAGAATAACAAATATATCATAGGCTGAATTTTTGTTATTTTTCTGAAAACCATCAATTTTTTATGAATAGTGAAAACACTGAGTTGTAGTTAAAAAACGAAATTTTTCATTTAAATGAAATTTTATCACTTTTGTGAGTTTAATTTATAAAATAAAACATACATGGTTATTATCAGTAAGTAAAATGTGGTTCAATAAGATTAAAATAATATTTGGTGAATAGTAACTTTTGACTTTTATTTTCCATGGTTAAAGATAATTTGGGTAATTCAAGGTAAAAATAATATTATAATAATATAAAATTACCTTAACACTTGTTATAACCTTATTGTTTGATACATGGCCGACCATTTGAATCTTAGGGTCGATTTTGGGACCCCATGGAGTTATATAAGAGTGACAGTGACACTTTATATTGATTAATTTAATGTAATGACAAAAATAACATAAAAAAATAGATTTTAGTAAATCAATTTTTACATACAGTTATATATGTTATATCTTTGAATATAAATATTATTTTTATATCTAAAATGTTTTCCTACATCATGGTATATTTTTATAATTTTTAGACTTCAAATAATTAAAATTATTTATGAGAAAATAATGATGTAGTGTTTACCTCATTAATGAATGATTTAAACAAATAAGATTATAAATATTAAAACAATATCAAAAAACTGTCCAATTCTTATCAAATAATTTTATTTCTAACATTAGTCATCATATATTCGACTTTAATGAGTTTTAGTTCTTTTGAAACCGAATATAAATTTATAAAAAAATAATATTTTCAAACTTTCCTAAAGGGCCCCTCCCCCCTTATAAAAGGACACCACTTCTAACCCATTCCTTACACCTCTCAATATCATTGCATCGTCTAACCTCTACCTAAATTAGCTCCCTAAATCCAGCTCTTCCTCCTAGAAGCCTTACCTTAGGCAGAAGGCACTTCAAGTAAACCTTTTGGTTTAAAACAAAGAGAGTTACCCGATTTAAAGGTAACATCTTCTCTTATGTTCTTTTCATTTATTTTACTTCTACAACCCATTAAGAACTTTTCATTTGTTTATTTTATAATAACCCTAGTATCTTAAATATACTAGGATGTTGTTATGATAAGTATTCAAACTTCACATCCACACACCACCATCTAATGGGTAAATAACAAACTGTTTCTGTTAATGGTGAACTACTTCCTCAAGAAACGATGATTTTTCAAATATCTACAACCGCCTTTAATGGTGAAAATTATTATGGATACATATTTATATATTATATATACTATTTTTATGTTTTATTTATGCTTCTGTATTTTTCATTTATAGAATACCTTTATGGTTTCCATAATGGGAAACGCGATAATTTCATTTGAGGAAGTGCGGACTACCGCCCCCTCAAAGTGATAGGACTCGTTCAAGCCTTATGTGGGACATATAAAGGATGGAGTTAATGAAATTATATATTATATTATACTAGGATTATAATATGAATATATATCATTATGTTTTCATTCCATTAAAATATGAAATAGAAATGAAAGCAGTGTTCATGCGTACATACGGCTTACCATCTCTATGAACGGTGCATTTCATTTATTATCTCCAAATGATACATAATATTCTAAATACATATATAATGGATTTATATGATACAGATTATATATAAATCATTAATATAATTCTGATGAAAATGGACGTTTGACCACATGAACAACTTGTAATTATAAGAAATTCATTTTGAATAGAGTATCAAATATTGACCAAACGACCATTATTAACTTTAAATGAATACATAATATTTATAACATGGTTATAAGTGATATAAAAGTAATAATAAACTTGAAAAGTCTCTTAAAAAATAATAAATTATATATAGTTATTTATTCATTAGATTAAAGAACAAACGGATCGCGTTGGACACGAGGTAAGGGGTTTCTTATCTCACATTTAATTCCGTGATATTTTCTGTGTTCCCCACTTATTTATTGCATGGTGTGTATTGTGTACTTCCATTTGATATATATTATCATGATTATATTTATATTAATGGTATTCTATGATAAATTTTGTGATTATTAACTTTTGGTCATATGACTTGATTGATTACAATGTGGTAAGGTGTTTTCATCTCACTTTTTATTCCCATGAGATTCATGCTATATTTTCTATTATTTCCATTTTTGTAGTGTATGTAATTCCCATTATTGTATTATTTTTTATAAGAAAATTTTTTTTATGTGTATTTAAATCTTCATTTTTTGATCCTTCTTTCATGTGGTTTATGTTTCGTATGTTACCAAATCGGTAAGGGACCCCTTCACCCTCCTCGTTTTAAAAGACTTACTTTTTTTGTTATGTATTTTAATTTACATATTTATTTGTTGGGATATGTTATTATATATCATTATTACTGTAAATTTTTTGTCCATGTTATGAGATACCCTTTTTTCTCTCATCAAATCATTTTTCAAATTTTAATGTGACACCGTTAGGCTATCAAATTTCTGTATGGGAACTTCTTAACCAAATTTCAATTATTTGGGTTAAAAATCTACTTACTGGTTATGTATTTCTATAAATATGTGTAAATTACCTATTATTGTTTTACACTTATATATCCACTTATATTGGGTGTATTTATATTTTTCACACATAATTATTTCACTGATTTATCCTTAATCTAAAGATATCATCTTTGTAAGGGACTTTGTCTCAATTTACATTCCATTGAGACTTCATTGATGTTATGCACCAATGAACTTTTATATGGTGTATATACTCCCATTTTACATATTATATCATGAATCTCTTTATTCTCATGATATTATAAGCTTTTATAAATGTGATTACTCAATTATTTGTATTCAAGTGTCTCTCATTTGGTTAAGAACTCTTTAACAAAAATATCATTTAAAATGTTTTAAATATTTATTCTTATAAATATTTATCATTAATTTCCATGTTTTAAAAATTGTATGAAGGATTTATTTATATGGACATTAATGTTTTAAAATATTAATACCTTTAAATGCCTCGAAGTGGTATGGGAAACTTTGATTCAAAAATCTCTTTGTTAAATATTTTAGACTATTTTCAAAATGGTTTGATAACCCATTGATTATGTCAATATCTTAAATTGATATATTGTGATTACAATTTGGAAATGTTTATTCTCTCAATATTTTATGTGTTATGATTTTATAATTATACATGGACATTTTACGGGTGGTTACGTGATAATCCAAATGATGGGTGGTGTCGTGATAAACTAGGATCGGTGGTTACATTATAAACTCCAATGAATTGGGTATGGAAGTCAGCTGTATGGCTATTCCATTTAGAGATATGTGTCAAATTAGACAGTATGGTTATTCTGTTTAAGTATGTTTATGTCCCAAGTTACCTTTTTATGTAATCTGTTCTTTCTACGGGTTTTATGATAATCTTTTGGTTACAAAATAGTATGAAATGATCTTTTATTTAGTAAAGAGTATTTAATACTTCATAAAGATGAAAAGTATTACATATGATAAGGTATTCATGGATTACTTTTTTTTTTAAAAAAACTAATAGTTTTTCCTTCTTTGTGTATTCGTTACTGATATTTTTGTGCTAATCCCATGTTTTTGAAAAAAAATTCAAAGGACATCAAGTGGATTTGGGTCAGGGATGAGATCAAGGAAAATCCATGCTATTTAAAAGATGGATGTAGACATGACTTTTTTCAATAGTTTTTATTTTCTGAAAAAATTGACAATCAGTAGATGTGTATACTTTTTATTATTCAAATCGTTTTGTTTATGTTATGGCATAGTTCTCTAAAAATCTAAACCTGAAAATATCCTCAATGTGAAGTATACATTTAATTCAAGATTAAGTATTTTTTTAAGGGAGGGGCCTTATGGAATGATTCTTATGAAACCCATTTTATTTATTGGGTTATGATATGATAAATGATTTATGTTTTTGTGGAACTCATGTTTATGGTTTTTATTATATGATAGGTGGGACCCATATCTCCCTCCAATTTATTGGGTAGAGATTTTTATCTCATGATTCATATATAAGTATTTACTGGGGTTTATTTATCATCCATGTCCATATTTTCTGAAAATAATTTTTTTACTATTCTCTTATTTATTTTTATTTAATTATTACCTATTTATAACCTTTTAATTCATGGTTAGCAAGTAATCATTATTTAATTTCTGTACGAGTTAATTTTTGACTTTTATTTAAAAAGTACGATGAGAATGTTTTGAAACATATATGGAATGAATGTATTTTTCTGTTTTCAGAACTCTTTATTTCCATGAATCATTCGGTACAACATTTCTTGTTTATTTTCAATTAAATTCCATTCTATTAGAATTGAATTGAATTTTTAGAAAAGAAAATGTTTTTGAATAAGAAATTTTATTTTTCTCAATAATTAATTTCACGTTTTTTATCGAAATAATTTTCCATCTAAGATGAAATTTTCTAAATGGGGTTATTTTTCTATCACAAATATTACTATGATCAAATGATATTTAAGAAATAAATTAGATTTATATGGGTTATGATGGAATGATTATTAAGAAACCCATTTTACTTCATGGGTTATTCTATGATAAATGATTTGCGTTTTTTTGGTACACATATGTATGTATTTCATTCTGTGAAAAGTGGGACCTATATCTCCTTCCAATGCATTGGGTAAAGATTTATATCCCACTAGATAGAAATGATTGGAATGGAAAGTAAATCCAGTTCAGTAATACAGGGAAGGAACATTCAGTTAATCACGTTTGGTAATATAGGTCTGGAACGACATGCAAATCCAGTTCAGTAAAATAGGGCTGGAACAAGGAGTGAACTCGGTACAGTAATGGATTTTTTCTACTATGATGGTCTTGGAAATGATACATGGCTAATATTGGGATGATTTTTTATGCTTATGTGTTTTCCATTATTCTATGATTTTACACTAATGATATTTTATCATGGTTCATGTTCCTTTATGATTTATGTCTTACGTACTGCCATGATTTATTTCACGAATCAATATTTTGATATTCAAATGTTATGTTCATTTTCTTACATTATTCTATTTATGTTTTGTAAGATATTTTCCATGATTACCCTTATTGAGAATTTGATCTCAAAATTTTCATATGTTTTCTTGACCTTATGATATAAATAACGGTTTTAGGTAGGAAACTAAAGGGTAAGGTCTTTATTGGAGATGTTGAAGATCTTTCAACAATATTGCAAAATGACTTCCCAATTTACAAATACACTAATCTAATATGGTAATTAGGAATCAATCTATGTCTTGTATTCAGTATTTCAAAATAGTAACTTAATGTACATGTACATCAACCATTGGGTATTTATATATGGGGATTGTTCCCTCTCTGGATGGTAGATACAGATTTAAAAATTATGAACATTTCAAAAAATAACATTTCTACTATTATCCATTCATTTTATTCACCAACGTGGGAATTCATCGGATTCTACAATTTACCTTCCCAGGGGAATAGATAATTTTCATGGGAGATCCTCCACTCTATGCACAAATGTGTTACCTTGGACCCTTATTTTTGGAATGAACATTAATTAAATAATGTATCGATATAAGAAAGGAGTGGGTTCTAATAAGTGGACAATGATGATTTTGGATTTCCTATGTGATGTAAAAAACATATATATTATTTATTTAGGACACTCAGGATATCCCTTTACTTGGTTTTGGAGGAATACTTATGAGAACTGTATTGAAGATACTCTGAATAGGTACATATGCTCAACATATTAGGTTAGACTTTTTGTCTCCGTAGAGTTTTCTCATCTCCCATCCACCTCTTCTGACCATTACCCAATAATTATTTATTTATCATGTGATGGTGACATACCAACCCATGAAATTTCCTTCAATTAGAGAGATTTTTTGTTAGGGAAGAGGAATGTATGGATGATTTCCTCTTAGGGCGGTTGGGTGGTAATTATGATTCTTATAAGAACCAATCCCAGGTGGCCTCGAAGATGAAGAAGTTGATCTATGAAAAATTATAGCATAAGGATTTCCATTGTGATATTATTAAAATGTGGATTACCATTAATATATTATATCCCTTAAAATACTATTTTACTCATAATATCAACAATGGTTGCTGAGATTACGGTCACTCATAGAATTATGTAGAGAATATGGTATATGTGAGCATGAGAAGATCATATGAAAGATGATGATTCAAAAACATTATACATTGATTAAATGGAGTCAAAACTACACCCCAAGAATGTTATTTATTTTATTTCTAATGAAAATATTAGGTCTTTTTCAAAAAACAATGATATTTTTTATAATTTGATTCAATTTTTCCTAGACCTCAATACCATGTGGGGATTCTTACATATAATTGGATAAAAAAACATGTACTAGACTAGTTTTTACAGTGGCATTGAACATTCAACATCTATGTGACATTAAAAATGATGAAATCCTCTAGGAACTCAATAAAATCCACTAATCTAAGGAACCTGTTGTAGATGTGTTTCTTGCCATATTTTGAAAATATAAATTGGTATATTATTAGTATGGATATTTTGGGATTCATGAAGTATCTATGGATGGTTAAATCAAATTTTCATTATATTAATGAAGAAATTATTAAACTCATTCCTAAAATTAAAAATTAATATTTTTTTACTTTTTAGACCCATTAGACTTTTCCATATTACACATATAATATTATCAATGATTCTAGTGTAGTAACATCTGATTTGGTTTCCCACTATAATTTCTGAAAATCAGTGTGCCTTTGTCCCCCAAAGACATATTTCTGACAACAACATTGTGATACATGATATTTTAATCTCCATGAAAACATAAAATAAATCTATTAAATGGTTCATGTCATGGAAAATTTATATGAAGGAATTCTATGATAGTGCTGAGTTGTTGTTCATCAGGTTTTTGATTACTAATATGTGTTTTTTCACCAACTGAATGAACCCATCCTGAATTGTGTTTCTTATTTCTCTTTCAATATACACATCCATGATGGACATTCAAAATGATTCAAAGCCTTCATAGGCCTTGAATAGTGGACCCCCTCTATTCATTACATGTTATATTTGTTGATAAATCTTTTTCCAATCTTATTTATTTAGAAACTAATGGTCACCTTACCCATTGTGTGATGTTTTTTCGATAAGGGCCCCCATTTTCCAACCTGTATTTTGTGGATGATATTATTATTTTCAGGATAGACACGTTAGGATAATGAACTCATCTTTCCTAATACCTCATATTTATGTTTTTTCATTGATACAATCTGTCAATCACATGAAATTTTAAATTTCTTCTAAATCGATTGTTCAAAAAATAGGAAAGGGGAAATTTATCTTCCCTTTGGAATTCATGTGGTTGATAAAAACAATAAATACCTTATGAACCTAAATTTTTTGGGTGATCCAAATTAGATAAGTTCTCGTATATTCAAAACAGTGTGGCTAAGAAAATTTTGGGGTGGTTTGAAAGAGTAATATTGAAAAACGGGTAAGGATATCTGAACCAAGAATGTGGTCCCATGAATCCCCAATTATTTGTTGTCTCTATTTAATATAAAAGTATTTATTGTTGACTAAATTTGTTGTAATCTGGAAAAAATGTAGTTGGGTACCTTTAATGGGAATAATAAGTCTGACTAGATTGTATGGTACATGTTAAGACACCTAAAACCATGGAGAGGTATGGATTTACGTGACATGTTCCATAATAAAGAATCACTAATTTATAAAAAAAGTATGGAGGCTCACATAATAACTTGTGTCCTTATATTCTAATGTCCTATTTGTCGGGTATTTCAACATTTTGGAATTGTTGGAGAACCCGACAGCCCATGACCGGGGTTCATCAGGATGAGCCTCTAGGGCATGCTAGATATGATCCATCAGGGTATTTATTGAAAGATCAGTGATGGGTATTCTTTTAGAATATGGAAATACCAATTGTTTATTGTAGTGTGGCTCTTTGTCTACATAAAAAATGGATGAGGGATTATAATATTATATATCCACCATTTACGCAATGAAAATGGAGTTGGTTTTTGATATAAAATGGTGGGGGAGGATTTAATGATAGAGATATTTTTTTATATGTGGTGTCCCTTGTATAAGGAATATGGGGTTATAAAATATTTAATAATCGTTAGATATCTTCAGTGCTTACAGTTTCATATTGGACTATATGGAGGCCCCCTGTACACCGATTATGAAGGTGGGTGATCTATGGAAATTCATATGGTGACTTATTATCCCTCATAACGAAAGGTACATTGTTACATAGGGATCCTCCTCACAAAATATTTCAATGTCTTAAACTAGGCTTCAGCGACCCCTACTACCTGATCCAATTCATTGAATCGTAGCCCCCATTTCCTGTAATCATTTGTTTCTCTGACACTAGTGAGGTGTTGCGGGCATTGAGTGTTAATGCACAGATTATCCTTGACATGGAGTCACCTCTATATACATTATTTCTGAAAAGTTCTACTTAACCTTCCTTATAGAAAATGTGATCTTCATGAATGATAAAATTTATTATCATGTCCTGAAGAAATGACATCATATTTAATCAGGTGATTGAGATGAGCTCTATCTAGGTTGATCAAGACAATATATGGTTGAATTCATGAAAACAAAATGATATGATTTATAAGGAACATGTTGTTCATGAGGCTTCCTGTTGGGGGCCACCACCACCAGGGATTTTAAATATTAATGTGGATTCTTCATTGTATGAAAATGACACTTCTATTATTGGAATCGTCTATAGGAAATTCAATACCTCTTTTTTTTTTGTGGAATTCCATTCATAAATCAATGAAAAATGGGAACCAATGATAGAAAAATCCTAAGAAATAATTTTGGAATTTATTTTTGTTTGGATAAGGGATTGAATATACTGATATTGGATTAAGACATCCTTCCCATCATTCATGTCATCTCCCCTTCGAAGGATGGTCTCCAACTGTTTGGATTGATTGTCAGGAAGATTCAGTCGCATAATATCAGAATCCTGATGTTCTCTTTTAATATAATTAAATGTGAAGGGAAAATTTGTTGCATCTAATGGAAACATATGGACTCTCCATTGGTTCTCAAATTTGGGTTTATTATTTTCATTATTGATTTTTTATAAATATTTCATTGGATTTTCAATCATCGTATTCATTTTTCACTTTTCCAAACAACAAATTATTTATGAAAACACACAAATATATATATATATATATAGAATTATATATTTGATCACAAAATACAGCCCACAATTTCCATCCATGAACTTATCAGTTGAACCATCCATCTACAGCTGCAGGTACAAGACCCCAGATCTTATTATGTGCCTTTTAGATTCATTTTGTAATATAGTTGCATGAAAACATTTCCCATGAAAAAATTATAGATTTAAAAATTCGAGAATATTTTTACAAACATCGTGACCACCAAGTGAGAATTGAACCCCCAACATCCAGGAAGACAGGGGAACGACCTACAAGTTATAACCTTACCAATAACCATTCCTAATAAATAATATATTTTTATACATGTAAATATATTTATATTATAAGATTAAAAATATCAATATATATGTATACATATTCATCTTTTTGTTTAATGATGTCAAATATGCATAATATTATCTTTCAAATATTATATTTAAAACATATATTCAAATAATATTTAATTTTTTATCCCAGTAACAATATTAATTTTTTGAATTTATTTTACTATATATGTGTTTTTATGTAATGATTAATAATAATTTATTTAATAAAAATTAACTAGAATAATTTTATTTATCTATGCATCAAATAATATATTGAAAATTTATGTAATTTTTAATATACTATATATACAAACATTTAAAAGTTTTAAATTGTATATTATAATATTTTAAAATATAAATATAAATATATATGTAGATTTTTTACTAAACTATTGTTTCTTATATATAAATATTCTTATTTTACACAAAATTACTCAAAATACAAGTAATAGTAATTATTGTTAAATTTAATTAACAAATGAAATTTACACTTAAATAAAAAATAAAATATTATAAGCGTATGTCATTTTCAATATAATAAAATTAAGTAAGTTTATATACATATTTATTATTAATTAACATTCCAAAATTTAATTAATTTTTTTATACATAATTAATCAAAATAGTAAATACTTATAATTAATATATTTTTAAAAATATTTTTTAATGTAAATTTTTTTGGATTAATTATTAAACATATTATTATTTATACCTATATATAAAATAATATTATTTATATACATATAAAATAATTTTATTTATATCTACATATAAAATAATATATTATATATTTAAATAATTTAAAATGTGGTAAATACTATAACATATATATTATTATATTCAAATACAACTAATAATATTTATTAAAACTAATTATTAATAATATAATTTTTATAAATTATTTAGGTAAATTTCAATTTATTTATCGATGAAAAAATATTATATATTAAATTAACTTATCATTAAATATTTTATATAAAATAAAATAATATATATATATATTCAAATCTAATTATTCACAATTTAAATTTCAAATATTTACTTTTTTCTAAGTAATATTATTTCCCAACATATAAATAAGAATATTTTATACATAAAAAATATACTATTCAAATATCAAATTTTAATTTTCTAAATCATTCAATATAAAAATTAGCTTACAATGTTCAATAATTCCTACAAAAATTAAATCATATAAAGAACATTAATTAAAAAATTTATACTACCATACATTTTAAATAAATTAATCATACAAAAAAATATATAATAATTGGACAATTAAAAATTTTAAATAGATATTTTACCCTCTCAAAAGCCAAAAAATTATTTTTTAACTTAAATATTCAACAAATTATTACTAGAAATTACTAGTTTATAATAAAGTAAATGGAGGGTACCAAGGGTGTTAAGAGACCTTTAGTTATTATTTTATGGTGGGAAGAATGTACTCTTTTAATGGATAGGGTGTATTCATCACAAAGAATGGATGAATGAGGTTTACACATCATGGTGAATTAGGGAAGCATGAATAGGTTCTATTCCACCCTCAGCCCTGTTTTCAAAATACAAAACACAATGTCCCATTTTTTATGAAAATAAAACCAATTATAAAAAATATTCGGTCAGATTAATGTAAGTCTAAAATAGGTTTTATGACAACAATAAAATTTTGATCAATTATGATTGAAAAATTATGAATATATGATCGTTAGTTGGATGTAATTATCATTTGAATAACAAAGATGAAAAAGAACATTATGGATTCCACTATACCAGTAATTTATTAAAGGTTTCCCAGAAGAAGAAGAAAAAATACCTCTTAGAAAAATATTATTTATTAAAATATTTATTATCAGTTTTGTAAGGGTGGAATAAGAAAATTGTATTTATTGTCTGTATTTGAACACAAAAACAAATCCTCTATTATAAACCATGATCTTCTCAGTTTAACACTCCATCCAATTCTGCATGTACCAAACACTAGGTCTTATTTTGTAGTCAAGTAGGTTCACTAGGAAAACATTCACATGAACCCACAAGCCTACAAATATTGATGATGTTTACTTTCTAGAAAATCATTACAAATATCATGACCATGTATTTAGAATCAAAATCCAATATCCATGAATCCAAGAGAGCAACTAACTACCGAGGCACTATAACTAAGTGTTTTTAGAATCATCTTATAATTGTACCTATAAATTTTATTAAATAAATATATATTTGAATGTAAAAATATAATAAAATACATTTTTAGTTATTTTTATCATTTTAAATATATTACTATGATAGCTCATGGTATCGTATGAAGTGAGAGTTTTACCCCGCTCTTTCAAGAAACATTCAAGACCTGATGTTTCATACCCACTCTCTAGTTGCATGAGGGTTATTTATGGAGATCGTAATTTTTATAAGGGGTTTATATTGATGTTGAATAAATATAATTAAATAAAATTATGCACATATATGTGTGCATGGTCCCCCACACACACATATATATGTGAAATTACACACACATGATAATAAATCATGAGTAATATTCTAAACCGTTTTTTTAATTAAACACTACAAGGAATATGAGAGTATTTCAAATCCATCCTCAGACATAGAAATAAAAATACATGGTGTGGGATGAGGATTAGAAGAAACATTGAATTTGTCAGTAAATTTAGAGGTCATATATCAAGATGGAGGGTGGAATAAATTTAGTTGATTAATGTTAAACCCCACCACAGTCCACTTATCAGTGCATAGAAAAGGGAAATAAAAAGACCTAAAGGGGTCCTCCCTATAAAAAATAGGTTGATAACTAATAGTGAGTCCCTAATACACACAATTTGGGTTACTACACACTCAACTCAGAGTCATACAATATGTGGAATGTGATGAAAAAGATATAACACACAATCAAAGTACACATTAATTAAAACATAAATTTCTATATCAAATGTCCCATGTAGAAACTTGCAATATTAGATACAATAGTTTCTTATTTTGTTGATATGAAATAAAAAATAAGACAAAACCTGACACACATAGTGTAGGCTTATTTCCACTATTGGTCCCCACTCACCCTATCTATACATACACATGAGTTGCGCTAACTAAATCTATGACATGTCTTTTTATCAACATTAATGAAGACATAATATCATCATGCACACTGAGATACCACTAGTTTATTTCATAATGAACATGTATTCATGTGGAATAAATTTATCATGACACCCAATAACACTATATGGCATCTACTTACGAGGCCACCATGACTCCATGAGAATGAAGAAACAAAATACTAACCAGGAAAATATAACACCAAATCATACCTACTTCAGCGCTATTGCAAAATTCACCTCATTATCTCATCAATACACTATACTGATTCTTATTCTATACCCAATGAATTAGGTTAGGGTGGTGGCCAACACCTCGACCCACTACCAACTAAAACTAGGCATAGTCACATGTTCATATCTCAACCCATATTATAATCACACTAGGTCAGAGCAATCGGTCTCATCACATCATCCCACAAACGAACACCATGTTCAGTCCCCAAACTAATATATAACAAAAAAACATGGACTACCCAAACAACCTATAACTTGAATAGATCCTCACATGGCCCAATGGGCATTCCATATCACCACAATTTGGAAAAAATCACACATGGATAAATAAATTCATTTGAAAATGATATACCCACAACGAACCAGAATCATGTCGTTGAATAAATGGAATATATTTTATTTCCATCAAAATATGAAAATATAATATAGGTGTAATAATTATGGAAAAAGGTCCATTACATAAAAACAAACAATGTTTTAAAAACAAAAAAATAACCCTATGTGAGAAAACACAACCTCAATACACTCACACCCAACTAATATAAAAACACATTGAATTTATCTAATAGGAACTATATATAACATGATATACATACACATATAGGTGTATGGAAGGGGTGATAGAAATATTCCACTAAGATCCCAAAAATTATTTCATGAAAATACATTATGAAACAAACCATTTATGAACACAAATATAAAAAAATACATGATATATAGTTTTATATAAATTGTGGACTAAAAATTATTTTCACAAAACAAAAAAACATGATAATAAATAGGTTTCCAAATCATTTCATTACAAAAACTAATAAATCATTTCCCAGATAACCAATTATGAAATAACACCCATATATTAAATAAATAAAATTTCTATAAGGATCCTATTAACATCATAATTTTATTAGGCCACCTAGTGTGAACATTGCTTCAAAAATTAGTTCTAAGTGGTAAGAAGACACTAGTGAGAGTAAATCCTAGACACATATTATGCAACCTCATACACAAAATATCCTAGAAAAATAGGTGTGGCTAAATGGAGTTCAAACCTACAGATAGATACATTCTTTATCATCAATCACTAATACTTTTATATCAATAATTAAAATCAATGTAAGTCATATTTGAAATAAAATATCATTTGGGAATTTTTTCAAAATGATTTGTTTTTTTTTTGAAATCTAACTTTGTTTTAAGAATTATTTTTAAAAAAAATTAAAGTTCTTCCACGTGTTTTATAAAAGTACTATATAAGTAAATATGAGAATGTTATTATGTTTGATCCTTATAAAACTGTAAAAATCAGGTTAGATAATGATTTTATAATAATAATGTTCTCAAAATCATGAAAAAATCATGAAAAAATATTTCTATAAAAGAAATAATTTTGAAGTGTTCTAAATGATCCATATTGAACATAGTGGCATCATATTAAAAATTGTACAGAAGGATGGTTTTTTTTGAAAATCTTGAATTGTGTTGATTGGGAAACCCAATGGATATACCATTAGATGATGCTTCTAGTAAAAATTTTGTGTTTTTATAAGTCATTTTTGACCATGAAGAATATATTGTTCCCCAGGCTCTGTCAATAAGATGTATCTGAAGAGAGGAATGAAATAGTGAATATCGATCATAGTTACTATATAGACCTAATAATATATGATATACCATCTGGGTTTATATAAAGTTAATTTTTTATTCATTGTATCTGGAGTATATCATCAGACACAGAATGTTTCAATAATCTGTATGAGTTGCGGTTACTAAGATCATGTGTTTTTTAAAAATATAAAAGAAGTAGAATATTGATCAGAAAATCTATTGATGGCGATTTATTAGATGAGTTATTGATGTTGATTCGTTGGATGAGCTATTCAGGCTGATCCATAATTTGATATTTTGAAACCAATTCATTTGAAAAAGAGTTTATAAGAATCTCTAAAGTGGTTGTTGACTAGTTTTCATGGATATAGAAAATGAGTAAGAAATATAGTGACTTAATAAATAAAACCAGAATAACTGAATATTGAAAATGGGGAAGATGAATACAATAATCATACATAGTTATTTGAACAAATAAAGTGTGATATATGTTTCATTTTTTAGAAGACGATGATTGAGTAGGAAAATGATGTCTTTTGTTGTTAGAACAATGTAGTTAACCATTTTGAAATTGATTGGAACAATGAACTGAGAATAGTTTTATTTTTTTTATTTTGAGAGATTTTAATCTTTAGTGGGTCAGTAGAAGTTAACATAGGATGAATCATTTTTTTGTGATGTTTTAAATATCTGGATAATGAATATTCATTGGGTAAAAATAGTTTAAAAAGTGTGTGTTTAGATGAATATATTTTTCACTGGAACCTTATTAGTCTGGTTGAGCACGTTTCAAATTGTTCAAGAGGACACGAAAAATGATGTTGATTTTGGAAATTTATATTTTTACTGATTTCATGTAAATAACTATGTAATTTTATATATTCTGATGCTGTTATGTTTTATGTATTAAAGTGGTTTTGTTTATTATTTAAAGAAATGAAAGTTGAGAAGAATTTAAAATATTTATGTTGACAGTAGTTTACTCTAGAATAATTGAGAATATTCAAGAAGAGTTTAAATGAAATTATAAAGAGAAAAAAATTAATAATCTTCAAATTTCAGTGGGATGTAAAAATAAATTGGTTTCTCACCATTGAAATTATTGGAAAAACCATAAATAGAGGTGCACAATTCATTTGTAATTGTTACTATTCCATGATAAAAAAATAACCACTAAAAACGTTCATGTCCGAGTTTATATTTCAAAACCAATGTTAATTCCATGATAAAGAGTGTTTTAAATATAGATTCCTCATATTATAATAACAGATAATTGCATTTTTGGACTACATGATAAAAGGAATCAGACTGAGAATATCGGTCATTATTATTTTTGAGAAGAGGTTTGAGAAGCATAATTTTGTTAAATAAGTAGATAGGAATGTGTTAAAATAAGACCATTTTGAGAAAAGGGGCATCATACTTGAGTTATCATACTGAGTTCAATGGATGGAGGCCATCCGACTCATTCACATTCGACAGTGTCTACGAAAAAACCATTATCAAGTACAAATTACCAAAGTACATTACTCTTTTGATGTGGCTTATATTTTTTATGAAATATTTTTTTAAACTTATGGGATTCAAAAAATTCATTCCCATTGTGTTATAAAATGTTTACAATGGGATTTGAAATATTTTTTATTCAGTCCATTATAATAGTTATTCTCCATCGACCCATAAAAGTTGATATGAAAATGATTTATGTTCTCACATTGAGTCTAATCATTACAAACAATGAATTATTTCTTCACTATTCTATGTCTTCATGCATTTTAATTTAATAAATGTATATAAGAAATAATCTTTAACAAGTTACTAGGGTTATTTTCTTAATATTGAAATATGTAAAAAGACAATCACTACATTAAATCTGCATTCTCAATGATTCATGATCCTTAAGAACATCAAGGGGTATTAGAGAAAGTTTACCCTATTTAATACTTATCATGGAAAATCTAAATTCTATCAATAGTGTAGGGATTCATATGTGTGTTGAAAAAAATTAATATGTCCCAAAAAAAGAATTATTCTCAGTCTTCTATCACTAGGACAATATGTTTTTTATGCTACTACAATTGGGTTTCCAAAAATTTATAAACAATCACCTAGGATATTTTTTTTGTGAAGAGAAATTTTTGTTTTGTTAAATAATATATAAACTTTATTCTTATTTTCCTATCATAAAATGTTAATATGTTGGTGATGGGTCATCAAAAAACAACAATGATTATATGGGAAAATACTAAATGTATTTTCTGAAAAACCTAATGTGAAGGAAGTCAATAAACTTATATTTAAAACGAATAAATATATAATAGTCAGATATGAAGAAAATATTGGAGACTAATTCACAAGATTAAATTAAGTTGTTTGATAAAAAATGGTTTCAGTGATGTCTTTTAGGATTCTAAAAATTTGAAGTAACTCTAGAAGAACATTTTACGTAGGTTTGATTCTAAAAAATCTTCTTTATACTATAAATGTGATTTATCTCTTGATTAATTTCATAAAAAACATTTTTTAAATTAAATGATAAAATATATAACATTAAAAAATAATATCATAGATGAAATTGATATTGAAGTAATGAGAATGAAGAAAATTCAAAATGATAACAATTTTGATTCTTTTTAATTTGGTGATTAGGATGATGTTGATTTAAAAATAAAAAATAATTTCTTTAATCTCTATGAACTACTGAAGAGGAAGTGGGAGGTTTGGAGAAGAACCACCTCTCAAACGCTTTTAGTGTGGTGGATTTATACATTTTAAAATGAGTTTAACCAAAATAAAAATTTGTGAATATGAAGATTATTATGAATAAAAAACATAGTTGAAAAATCTTGAAAGAACATCCAAAAATGAATGTTAAAAAACTGGTGGAAGGAATATGTTTTCTTAGATACAATATAATCATTATATGTAAGAAATTTGAATATTAATTAGATGAAACTGATTCATTAAAATATAATTTTTTTAATGAATCTGAAAATTATTTGAAATTATTTAGAAAAGGTAATATTTTTAAATAATTGATGAAGAAATTGGTAATGAATCTGATGTAGAGTATCAGCTCAGAAATGAAATTATTACATGTCTTGGGGAAATTAGAATCCTCAAGAATGAAATATGAATGAATAAGAATGATTGTGAAAAAGTGATTGAAGGAATAAAATATGTTCCTATGATGAAAAAATAATATAAACCTCAGATATTAGTTTACAAATAATTTATTTTCGAGTAGGGAAATATGGTTTTAGACCTCATTAAGAAGTTTGAAGCAAAGTAATATGAAGGTAATAAAACTTAATCAAAAATCATGGAGGTGTAATGTTCCGTAAGAATGTTGAATGAAAATTTCAAAAAGGCATCAGAATAAAATTATGAATGATCTAAAGCTATAGAAAATGTTCCTTAAAATATTATAGAGAATTCTACACCATCCAAAAATAATGTTTTATTTGATTTTTCTAACATATTAGTTGTTATGAAATGGTGTTATGAAATCATAGGTAGATAAGTGATGTGAAAAATATATCACATAATGAAAAAATAAAAATTATCCCCCAAAGATGGCTTACACATGCCTAGAGGAATCTAATGTTGAAACTTGTTTTGAACCTCGACAATATATTTATAGTAAAAGATCATATGTCCAGAGAAAATCAATATTTTTTGGATTCTCATGGAGTTGTCGAATTTATGGACATAGAGATTACAATTTTTGGAATAATTTTTACTTCTTATAATAATATATGAACAAAGGGGAAGCAAGGATGAAAATGAATAACTTTCCTAAAACACATAAATTTGGATAGTGAAATCTCAAGATCATAGAAAAATTACAATAGAAAACAAAGTTGAATGTCTGAATGAAGTATGTAGAAGATATGACCAGGTTAGTCACCATGAAAAAGAATGTATGACAACTCTTCTTGGGAAAAGTTCTTATGATATAAAATAAAAATAATGGGTAAATAATAAAGTAAAGGAAATATAATTTTTAATTTATATTTCCATAAAAGAAAATAAAAAGTAATAAACAATTGATCCCTAATAGTTCATGTTCATCAAACATGACATAATATTTCAAAATAATGAAATATTATGTAATTTGAGATGGAGGAGTAGTCACCTTCGGGAATGATGGTTCCACAAAAATTAAAACAATTTAAATAGCTGGAATTGAATCATAAATGATGAAATTAAAGAATTTAAATTTTTTGATTGGCTCAAACATAACAAACATGGTGTGACCCCACAATGTGATGAAGGAAAATAAGTGATACTGAGAGAAGACTCTTATATCATTAGAAGTATGTATGATGGTAAATTTCTAACAATAGGAGAATGAACCCATGGAATTCTCTTTCTTATAATGGAAAGTTACAACTCCTATAAATTGTGGGATGAAGTTGAAAAAAATGTGTAGCATCGTAGATTTGGGCATCATTGAAAGAATAGTGTAAACAAACAATAAAAATTTATTTCTATTAGAAACATTCATACATTGAATAGATAAAAAGATGAGGTTTGTATAACATTTCATAATGGAATAATATTTTTGGAAATCCATAATAATATAAAATTTCAATATACTTAAGCTCTCGAGCATACTCTAACTAAATAATAATGATCGACGGGTATTTAATCAATAAAAGGATATTTTTAATTTATAATATTTATTAATTATTTCACCCAGATCACAAACATTATATTTATGAATCATAATTTATATCCAATAAGAATCTTTAAACTTTTCATAATGGTAGTTTAGTGAGAAATGGGAGTTTATATAATGATGTTGAGAAATGATAATAAAGAAAAATACACATGTAATTCCTTCAAACCATTTTTGAATAAACATGGAACAAAAAATTAGTTCAATGATCCATACACACCATAATTAAATGTACTTAAAGAACTTAAAAACCAAATTTTAGTGGTAGTGGGAGGAACCATATTTGTAGAATATATAATTTCAATGCTTTCCTAGCGTGAATCCATTAGCAATGTTTTATATATGAAAAATATATGGGTTTTAAGGCTAGAATAAAATAGGAATTACTATAAAATTTGGAATAAAAAACCTTTTTGAACTATTTAATGGGGTTTGGAAGTCCATTTATATTAAAAATAAAAAATATAGATCTTGGGTTTTTTGATAAAAAATAAGAGGAAGGAACTTTCATGAGATATTCAAATAATTTAATAAGATAATATTGTTGAAAAAACTCTTTAAAAAAGATAGTGGATTTCTACAATGATAAATTTACTAAAAACCCAAATTTCCTAAAAATGGATCTTGAAATTTTTGAAGAAGAAAATTAATGATCTTTAACGAATGTAATTGTTATAAAATATAGATATATTGAGATCTAGAAGAATCATGTGATGGGGAAAGTAATTTTAGAAAATAAAAATTTAAATATCCTACAGTAAAGAAAATTTAAAACTAAAAATATACTTTGAAATTAAAAAAATCTAGTTTAGGAATGTGGATGGTTTATATTAGAAAATTAGACATAATAATTTTCAATAATTGAACTAGATTAAATTTTTGAAGAAGTAAAACTCCATGAATGATTGAATGAAACAAATGAAGAGTTGGATTAAATTAGGAAAAATGAAATGTGGGAACTTGTTCAATTAATTGTACATAAAAATGTAATTATAAAAATATGGGTACATATAATTAAATTTAATTAATATGGAATAGTTTCACAATTAATTGAAAGAATTGTTTTTAAATGCTATGTAGAGATAGATTTTTTTTCATGAAGAATTTTCCCCTATTTATGTATTTGAAACTATTAGAATGTTTCTAGTAGTGTATTCAAATAAAAGTTTCAATGTTTACTAAATGGATTTAATTTATCATTATTAATTGGTGATATTGAGGATTAAATGTACATTAGGAAACCTTTTAGGTTTCCACTTGATGAATTTGGAATAATTCATTTTAAATTGATTAAATCACTATATGGGTTGAAAAAACACCCATGTGCCGATACTCCATACATGATGATTTTTTAATAATTTTGAATATTTATAAATGGTCAAGAGAAATTTATATGTTATAGAAGATAACTGCATCACCTAGTTGGAAATTGTGTATGTAAAAAATGTAATTTTTTTAGAGATGAAGAAAACAACAGAAAATAAATTTCTGAGGAAATCAATAAAAATTATGAGATTTCAATATTATGATATTGTTGTGTGCATTGGAAGGTGTAAGAAATAGGATTATATAACATTGTGTATAATAGAATCAAAATATTTCTTAGCTACATAGGCTTGTACTCAAATTTTGTTGATAAAAGTTCAGCTGTATGATTTGAAAGTTGATGTTTTATATCTTTTAAAGATAATTTTTTGATAATCATAGATAAATTTATTTCTCAAAAAAAATTTCCAATACTCAAGATGAAATAGAAATGATATTATGTTTGAAATCCTCAAAGAAATAATTCCATTTGGATATTTTTTCCTAGGATATATTTGACTAAAATATCAAATTACATATATGTTCACAAAATTAATGCTAATGGAAGGATTTGGAGAATTATGGATACAATATGATTTTTGGACTCCCCCATGGACTTCCAAAATATCTTATAGAAATTAACCACCATGATTTCAATATGGATGAAAAAGGGGGATAATTTTGACAACATTATCCTAAAAAGGGGCAGTTCTAACTTATATTAATATGAATATGTGGTTAAAAGAAAATTGTGGAACAGATTAATAGTTAATGTAAAATAAAATTGGGGGAGATTATATTAACATGGGTGAATGTTTTCTAATAATCATGGGATTAAGTTCCGTTAAATTCCGTAATCTATCAAACACAATGGTGTTAGGACACTCTGTTGAGAAAGGATGTGTTTTCGTTTAAGATAAAATTATGGGTTGTGAAAACATTTGTGTGTTGAAAAATGAAGAGTTAAAACAATTAATGATATTTTTAAATGAAACAAAAGGATGAGATTGAAGATCATTTGTGATATATTATTTTTAAAAATGTTTTAATTTCTATGAAAAAAATTCAAGAGTTTTTTTAAAACAGATGAATGTTCTTAAAAACATTTGTTAGAAATATTTTGGTGAATTAATTATAAGAAAGATAATATGTTGTGGCGTTGTAGAACCATCCAAATCACGTCATTCTAATATTTGAAGATCATAAGGATCTCAATATCATGAAAATTTCATGATTCAAACATTAAATAAAATAATGGATGTTTAGGGGTTTAGGACAAAGTGCATGAGACACAGCAACATGGGATGAAATTTTTTTAGGAACTTTGGAAGTGTAAATCTGATTCAAAAACCTAAAAATTTATGATTGGATGATCTATCACACAAACCAATAAATTATTAATCTAGTAGAAATTTTTATTTTTTGTAATTCATGACTTATGAAATAAGGTGATTGTGTTTCCATGAAATTGTCCATCAAAAGGATCATAAGAGAGGAATCAGACACAAAATATTAGTATTAATTACAGTCAAGATCTGATTAGAGAGGATATAGTTTATGAGATTAAAAAAATGGAGGTTTTTATCCACTTTATCTATTTAAAATCATCATAAAATTAATTTTTAAAAGTCATTGATTTATTTTTGTTACGATGATAATGGTGTCGTGAAAAATAAGAATGAAGTAGATGATTCATTATACAAGATATTGATACTAATTCATTATACAAGATATTGATATTGCTTCACTGGAAGATCTGTTTATTTTGATCCATCGAATGAGTATCTGAAAATGATTTGTCAGACATATAATTTGTAAGAATCTATGAAGTTGTAATTAATGAGTTTATATGGTTTTGAAACATGTGTAAGAAAGTAATTTAATCAAGGAATAAAATTTTAATACCTATGAAATGAAAAGGTGGAGATCAATTTTTCAATCAGATATCGTTCCCTATACAATGAATGAGTCAGATCAATTGTAGCTACTAAAATACTAATATGGGGAAGGAATATTAATTATTTTAATGTAACAACATCGTAATAAACCATTGTCACCTATCTTGGAGAAAATAAATCATAAAATCTTTTTATGTTTTCTTCTTTGAGATAGTATTTTATATTAAGTTGGTAAATACCATTTGACAAAGTGAGAATCGTTTCAAAGTTGAGATGTTTTAATTCTTTGGTTAAGAAATGTTCGTCAAGAATTTTTTTACAATGTGTTAGATAAGAAGAATGGATTTTTCAATGGATAATTATTGGTCTAGTTTGCTGTGTTTTGTGTTGGTCAGGAGGTCCATAAAAATGATGAGTATTACAAAAAAATTATTTTTTTATCTATATTTTGTATGATACTTTTTAAATTTCTAAATTATGATGATCCTTAGTATTGATCATTTAATTTTTTTTGTATCATGTTTAATATTAGTAAATTATAACATTGTTTAGAATATTTATTAAGATTCTAGTTTACTATATAATTTATTATTATACTTGAGAAGAGTTTGAATGAATTTCAAATGAAGTTGATATTCAGAGTAATGAAATGTTAGTGATCAGGAAAAATATCTTGGCTCCACTCCCTTACCTTTATTTGAGATCATAAAAATAGAGATTCATAATAAGTTTTATTCAGTTGTTCATAATAGTAAATCTCCATAGACACATGAGAGTTAAAATTCCCAGGATGTGGGCTCTAACGTGGAGGGTGATCCTTTTAAATCATGTGTTTCTTTATAAATGTATCATTTATTCATGCATTCCAATTTACTAAATGTTGATATGGGAGATACTATAAGATTTTTTAGGGTATATATTTCTTATAGTTTAAATATGAAAAAATAAAATCAATGATTAACCCCACTCTCAATGATTCAACAATCCTTATGAACATCATTAAACAGAAAAAAGATACATTAAAAACTTTTCCCATTTTCAACTCCATGGATAGATTCCATTTTCCAAACCATATTAGACAGAACCATTTTTTTAGTAAAACCCATTTTAAAACAATTTGGAAAAATTATAAATATCATTAGAAGAAAAAGAAATCAAGGTCCATGAGATAAATTAATGTTTCAAAACCACATAACATAAAACACTTGGAATAGCTACACCCATTAGGAAAAGATAATACAATACAATATAAGGGAATTAAAAAATAAAAATAAATCATAAAACATGAACACTCAACTAGAAATATCTTAATTTACATGATTAGAACAAATAAGGCTAAAAATAACAATTACCATGCCAATTCTCAATCAACACTGCATGAAAATTATAGATCGATCCTGCCACTGCAATTCCACAAAAAATCTAAAATGAATTATGACTATAAACCCAGATCAATAATTACTAATGTTGATTAGTCCAAACCATTGATATAAACATCAGGAATCGGAATTAGAAGATCCATGATAAGAACAATGTTCAAATCAATGAGAGTGATACAAAGGTTCTATCAATGCTTCAATCCACTAATAGAATATAGTTGTAGGAGGAAAGAACTTCCCAATAGAGTCTCTAAGTGAAATGGGAAGAATTTGGGTAAAATGGGATAAATTTTGATTAAAATTTGGGTCTCTGGTGGAGGAAATGCTTAATTGTACCCATGTCTGCTATCCTAGAACACCGTCAATGGCCGGCTTGTTAAGGAAATCATATGGCTAGTGGATTTTGGAGATATAAAAATCCTATAATATGGATGGTGGTTCGTGAAGTATTACTACACATCTAGAGATCCCAATGACTTTTCGGTGAAATTCCTGTTGGAAATCCACACTAGTGGCCTACAAAAATCTAGCTAATGGACTTCACCAAACTACTGGTGGACTACCTATAGTCCTTCCAGGTATGCTTCCTCATCCTCTCCTATTTCAACAACCACATAACCACAAGAAATATAAAATAATAAAAAAAACACCCATTATTCCATATTACCATAAAAAACAATAAAAAAGTGAATTAATTCAAAGTGATAAATTAATGAATGGAAACATATGTTAATGAAAAGTTTAGAAGCTAAAAAATAAGAAGGATATTAATTTTATCCCCAATATTTTTCATTCTACCACCCTTAATATATGTTGATGTATGTAGGGCACAAAATTGATGAGGTTACTTCTCCCTAATCAAAGAAGCCAACTCCTATGATTCATGAAAATCAAAAACATGCTACCATAAGACAAGAATCATAGTTATAGACTTCATATGTAGAAGCTTCATTTAAGAATTAATGATCTAAACTGATTTCCCAACCATAAAAAAACCAAGTTCAACCTGAAGGTATTCCAAATTCGGACCACTAGAATGTTCTAGTTGATACATTTTGTGTTGGGACACCTAGAAAACACAATGAATTGATGAAAAATGAGGTGGTAAGGCCATTTCCAAATACATGAATCCAAGTCGTTCAACGATCTCAAATAGTCCCACAGACATGATAAATATATTTACTTTCGTTATGAGCCCTTGATGACCCAATAGGTGGGTGGATTCCAAGAAAATAACATTACAATCTAAAAACATCAAGGGGAGATGTCTACAATAGGCTTATGGATTGTACCATCTTCAATCCATCACAAAATACGGGAGAACCAACTACACCTACACTATTTTATCCTAATCTAAACTCATACAAACTGAGTAAGATTCCCCAACCATAGACCAATAATAGGTATAACTATAAGGGGAGATATAAAAAGACTCTAAATGGTACATTATACCGGATTACTAAAAACTATTTTTATAATAAAATTCATCTGTTGTCATATGTGTTTCCCAAACACCATTGATGTGTAATACATGGGAATTCGTAATATTATCTAAAATATGAAATTCCCATTTTGTCTGCCCATCCATATGTGGTTGATATAAAGTACACAGTCATACTTATGTACCCAATACCTATTGCAGATCATTCCAAAACTGTGAGTTAAAAAAGGGTCCCTATATAAGACAAAAACCCTAGAAACATCATGCAACCTTTAAATATGATACAGAAAAAATTTTCTCACGTATTATAATATAGTGTTGTAACAAATTAACATTAAATGATATTGTTTTCACAAATGATAGATCAAAACCAATATGTTATTTTAATATCAGGGGTTTCAAGGAAACCCTATGATGAAATACAACAAAATTACATTGATCTTCCATGTTAGAGGGACAAAATAGTTAATTTTTAATCAACAAAAAACCTAATATGATTGATACCACTCACTAATGGTCTCCCCACCATATATAGAGTTATAAATACTTTAAATCTTATCATATTTATTTTTGGTCCGAAATAATAATCTCAAGGATAGGGGATCTGACATTTACATTTTCCAGAACATTGAAAATCTCCTCCTCTATAACTCTATTGTGAATTTGTTGAAAAAAATGACATCAAGAACCACTCATATATTTCTTCATCCAGATACTAAGAAGGAAAATCCATCCAAATATTATCAAAAAAAACTTTAATTTTTATTTATTTATATAGAATTTTAAAGTCAAATTACTGAGTGTTATTGACCCAACAAATCTGTTGGATGTTTATTTATTTTGTAGAAAAAATATTACCTAAAATATTTTTATTAGGTTAAATGAAAAAAAATCCCGAAAAAGAATATGAATGTAATTTTTTGGATATGTACCACTGTTGAAGCTTCAAATCATGATTTGGATTTATTATCATGAGGTCTAAGATGACATTATCCACAAGGAACTATGTGATCTCCCAACATAATGAAACATCCTAAACCTAATACTGGTTTATTATAGAAATCAAGGAGACCTTTTCTACACTTTGGTAAATTAAAAATCGATTTTGTGGTCAAATGTTTCTTCTTCTCATCAGTGGATTATTGAATATTTAAATCCCCTAAGAACATCACCTATTATAGATGAGATCGGTAAAGGGTGATGCAAGAATCAAGAATTCCTTAAAATCTATTGATAATATCCTAACATGCCCATCAATATTTGTTTCTAAAATATGTTATGTGTTTCATCCCACAAAATAAAAACAATCATTTTTTTAGGATCAACTGAGATGCCGCATTTAGAGATTACATGTCTTAAGAATCTGAATTCTTGGATCAAGAATTGGCACATTGATAATTATTCATAAATGTGGTGATCCCTCAGTATTCCTAAAGCATTTCTTAAATCACACAAATAATATTCATTGTTCTTAGAGTACACCATTATTTCATCCCTGGACACTACCAAAAAAATTTCAGAATAATCATGGATGGCTCAGTGCATCAACTCTATTAACACAACAAGATCATTAGACAAGTCCAACGGCATGATAAGGAACTCAAAACGGTCATATCTTCTTATGAATAATGTTTACATAATATTTTACACATTGATACATTATTTATGTTAACCATATGGAATATTATTTTTGTAATACCACATTCCACATTTCAACTAATCAAAAAAAACATCAGCATGTGAGGATGGATATTTACACATGACCGTTACGCAATTGAGCTTCTAATAATAATCCAATGGGTGAAAATTTGTATATAACATCATGTAAAAAAGAATAGGTCCGCACAAAGTGACTCACAATGGAGTAAAAATAAATTTCACCCCAAATAATTTTACTGAATTTTCATCTCCTTCAACACATATGGGTCCATTTTGTAAAACAACAACGATATCTGTTGAATTTTAAGTGCTAAGTCGATCAAGAAATATAGCTCCTTATCTAGGGGAATCCTGATATGTTTAACAAAAACACACATGGAAAATATTTGGCTACAAGTGTAAGTCTACCATAACTAGATAATTATTCCAACAACATTATAGGGAAAAATATACTTTGTTCTTGTAATGATTTCCTGCTCGATTGCACATTGGATCTAATTCCCTAAAAAACAAATCAGTGCTCCCATCATAAGTAGTGATAAACATATTCTAATGATAAAAATATATATGAACCTTTTTAGTGATCAATACATCCATATTAATTATCAAATCTAAGATGTGCATGTTTGGGAACACTAATTCCTATACCTCCCCTATATTGAACATAATGAAAGATCCCAAGGGACAACAAAAATCTTGTTCTCTCTTATTTACTTGAGGAATCAGCAACTCTGTACTATATGGAATGAGTATAATTCAATATTTTTGAATATTAAAAACATGATATGAGAAAAAAATGACTATGATGTATAATTATATAATAGAGAAGTTTCTAAGGTATAGGAAACAAAAATGACACCTCTCGTGCATGCAGGACCTAGGTCATCTTCTGTTGGAAACTCCACAACTGTGTGAAACTACTTTAGCATAGAGGCCTATGGTTAGTACCCTATAATATTTGAAGAATATAACTACACCATATAAACTCTATGAATTTATAGGTCTATAATAGATTTTGGAATTTATAGAGCTCATGAAACCTTTTAAAAGTGGCCATGATGCCCACATGGGCTACTGACCTTATGAGGTATGGGGAAAATAATTTTCTATTTCTTGTCTAGACACATAGATGAAAAATAATTCCACTTTCCATATTTTATGAGACAAGAAGATAAATATGAGATTAAAAAAATCCCTAAAAAATCATTTTAGATTATTTTTTAAATAAAAGAATTCATAAAGCTTCCATGTGGGGAAATAGAAACACTAGTCAATCTTGTCTTACCTTATTGGTGAAGCTATACGATCAAGGACATATCCACTATAGTATCATAGGTGTAAATCTATATATAAATACTTAAGACCAGATATCATCTCAAATACCCTTTTGATATCTCTAAGAACTCATATTCTCACTACAAAATATTTCACTTTTTCCAATGGTGGCATATGTGTTGGTAAAAGTGTGTTTTATGCTGGTAAAATGGTTTTCCAACATATATGTCCCTATCACTAAACTGTTAGTAGAAACTATATCACTAAATTCTTTTGCGAAAGATAAAACAATTCTCTTGAAATTATAATAATACCAACACACAATATATATGGTTGTTAAAGTGTTTATCAACTGTTTTTGATTAAAAATTTAACTGTTCATAATATTATTGCCAACATTTATCACTCATCAACAATAATATTAAAAATATTATTTTATCCACTATTATATACATTATCACTAATTAATATCTGTTCGTAAATTATATTTTATATAAAATATTATTTGAGGGTATTAGATTATTTTCTACAAAAAAATTATATTATATTAATTAATCTAGTTAAATATAATATATTTATTATATTTATTGTATAATAATTATATAATTATGATACATGAAACTCTTACAAATAGAGTTTTTTTTTGAAAAATATGATCAAACTTAATTTAAAACTATATTCAAATTCTATGAAAATACATTAGCAACATTTAAACATGTTCTAAATGCAACAAAATTTTTTACATGAAACTCCATCAAACTTCCTTGACAATTTTTTTCTCACACATCAGCTGTCGTTATGGTGCATCACAATGGATGCAAGGTCCATGCATCCTCTGCAATTTTCTTCACATAGATCAGCTATCATTATTGTGGATCACCCTAGATGTAAGGTCCATGAATCCTCCGCCATTTTTTTTCTCACACATTAGTTGTCATTATTGTGGATCTTACAGGAAGAAAGGTCTGCGCATGCAGTTCACCCAGTCAATCCTGATATCACCATAATGGCATCAATCATCTATTGAATATAATGAGGCGTGTCACCATAATTTCAGAAGAATATGGTTAAATGAAATCCCTTGTAGATAAAACAACATTAATCCTATGTTTTAGTAGGAAAAAACCACATAAAATTAAACATAAATCATAATATGATACATAAAAATTAGAATGAAACATTGAAATTTACTCCCCTATAAGTGATGTATTTTCCTATTATTTGAGTCAATGAAATCATCCACCTATATATTGAATGACATGACATGGTTTCTTACTTCAATAAACCAACACAACAATGATGATGGAAAATTTTAATTTTTCTTAATAAAATGAGGTGTGAATTGGAGACGAGATCACACTTCTTGAAAATTAATTGAAATAAAGATCAGTGTACAATGTTTTCTCAAGGTGAAATGAGGTTTCACAAGCATCAAAACAATATGAATTTAAAAAAACAAAAATTAAATCAGTATAAAGAAGATCTATTGTATCAATTAGAGAAGAAAATCTATTCACTAAAAAAATCAAGTATACAGTAGCCAAAGAAGACCTTTTCACCAGATATATCCCATCTCCATGCTTCATAATTTTGTTACAAGCACACTGAAAAAACCAAAAATCCACCAACACAACTGCATTCAAATAAAACATCCCTAAAAAACACGACATCTAATTTCCTATAAATGTAAAAAATATTTAGAGGATATAATGTGGGAAATAAAAACATCAAATCCAACCTCAAATGAGTTCTATAATCAATAAATCTCATGGTGTCACACTAAGGATTCAAGTCCTAGTATAATTCTCATCTAAAGGATACACCACTAATTCAATAATCTTCCATGCTTCAAAAATTTTAAATTGGATCCTTATCCAAGTTAAAGAACACTAGAATAAAAAAAAGCCCCCTATTTCTTTAGGTGTCAAAAATAAAAACCTCTAGAAAATTATATTTTTCAACAGATGAGGAAATATGAAGTAACAAACTTGCCAAGATCCAAAACTCTAACAACTAATTCAATGAACTAAAAACTAGTAGAAAAAAAAACTTCCTGGTTGATCATCTCTCATCATGATCTATTATTCCTCTAATTATAAGGGTCTTCATACATCAAGTCAAAGAACTAAATTTCATAACTACAAGCTATAATTTTTTTTTAAAAAATATGTATATAAACAATTTTATGAATAGAATGCACCGACCTGAATGTTGTTTTCATGTAAATTAAACATCATAAATGATATCGTAGTATGATGATCATACTAAATCATATAGGTAGAGTCCTTACACTTGTGGATGGAAATGTTTCAGGCCCAATCTCACACTCACACAAAAAATAAAATTAATATAAAAAAAATAACAATAGTAGAGTAGACGGAAATAAAAAAATTGTAAAAAACATTAACAAAAATATTTTTTTTTCTATTTTTTCAATTTAGAATACATGAAAACTATATTTTAGTACAACATAAAACACACAACCTAATAATTTATATTCCAAATTAACATCAAAACACAAGGAATTATTCTACTGGTGTTTTATTTTCATTAATTGATGAAGGATAATTAGTTATTTTCTAGAGTAAAAAAATTTAACATAAAGAAAAAAAGGCATATGAATACTAATTCATTAAGAATAACCACACAATCAAATTGCTCTGAAATACTATCTAGAAGTTTCATGAAAAACTACAACTACCTTGTACAATAATAACCTCATGTCTTCTGAGGGCATTTTCACTTGAAGCCTCTAGATTATATTAGATATTACCTAATTCTTGTGATTTTTCTTTATGTTCATATTTATAATATTCATGAGAATGTTAGAAATATCATGACACCCATTATCAACCGAATTCTGCATATAATGAATTAAGTTGCAAGGAACACAATAAAACCATTATCACATTGAAAAATCCTATGAAATACGAGATACATTAATAATCCATAAAAATATTAAATTACATCATTATAAGAGTCATAAAGGTAATTAAATTGGATACACTGATAGAACCATTAAATCATGCATATTTTCCACCTTCAAATAGAAAACATGAAATTACTTAACCTATGAAAAATACGTAGAAAACTTTCAGACATCATCTTCAAAAAAATGTTTTGGAACATGGAAAAATAGAAGGAAAAAATAACTGATCACAATGTATAAAAGTAAAATAACTAAATCATGATCTACTAAAATCATGTTCATTTTATAGAATTTTGAAGAATAAAAATCATAATTTAGAATTTCAAGAGGACATGTGAAACAAATATCAACGACCAAAAAAACTAGTACTTGATTATAATCAAAGACAAAAAAATAATTTCTAATGTTCCATAAGAAGACAATATATCGTGAACCAAAAAATAAAAAATCACGATGGTTGAAATGTTTTAGTTTTCAATATAGTCAAGCATCCCCATATTATAGTATTTTTTTGTGCTCTCAACAAGCAGGTACAATACTAAAGATCTCTTAACCCATCTATGTATCCACAAGATAGTGTCTATGAATTCTGTTGAGATGCTCCCCTTATAGATACTCTATTGTAATGATTACCATAAATTAAAAAAATACTTCACCCCCAATCCATTGAATAGAATCATACAAATAAGAATCTAGATATCAAAGATGTTAAATGGACACACAAATGGTACATTTATTTATATTTAATTATTCCTTGATCCCTCCCACAAACCCCAATACTTGGACCTGGCTTGAATAGTGTTTATGTAACTTAATGCCAAGTGTTTCAGATTTCCTACTAAAAACAATTTTCCTACCATGAATTCAACTGATTTTTGAGTGTGTCCATCATAAGTGAAAAGTGTTTACACAATCTTCAATAATTTATTCCAAACAAAACCTAAATTCATTATAATCTAAATAAATCCCAAAAAATACATAATAATGAAATGTATCACAAATATAAATGATAATGCGCATCCACCAGATTCATCCCCAGGAGTTTTGATGATATATATGCACTTCTTGGTAATTTGTTCGATGAAATCAACTCGTGTAATCATTTAAACTGATATAAAATTGGTATTAATTTCCACAAAACCTTACTTTTTGAATATTCACACAATATTCAATAAAAAACATATCCCATAGGTTGTTTTAGAGAGAATTGTAATTTAAAATTTTGTTTTTGGAAAGGTCATAACTCTGTATAATCCATCCAATGAGTTTAGCACTTTATTCATGCCTTCTAGTTTTTTATAACATTAAACATTATATTTATAACTGAAATACTTATATATATCTCTCTCTCATGTTTTTACTTTTTGTTTGGTAACATCCAATAATTTAATATGGATTTGAATTAAAAAAAATTGTTTGCACAATTACAAAGCCCATACTAATAAAATTGGAGTGTCTCCACAAAAGTATTCAATTAGCATCCTAAAACCCTCCAAAAATAATCAAAAATAAATATACAAACTCATTTAATAATAATTTCATTGAAATCCTAATTGAAATTCATTTCAAACACTAGATACCCATGACTTTAAGTGCATAAATCATGAATATAAGAAGTACATACCTGTTAAGGGGATCAAAATCAACAGATTGAATGAGAAATGAGTTTGTGTCCTCCAAACACATAATCTATGTAATCTTAATAGGATAAAACCATTCTAACATTAGTAGATGGAGATATATAAGAGACCACGGAGAATTGAGAGTGTGGGTGTGGGTGCAAGCAACAACGATGAACCAAGTATTTGAGTGTAGGTAGAGATCACAGAAAAATAGAACCGCACAGCACCTATGGACTAAAATTGAAATAATAAAAATACATTTACCTAGAGTGGATCTGGAGATTCATGAAATTAACCACAAAACATTATAAGTAAAATAAATAAACACAAAAATGAAAAACCCCATATATCTGAATTTAACTAAAAGCCTAAATTCTACTCTATTCAAACGCCAAAATCCCATGAAATCAATGGATTAAAACATGAAGAGATAATGTGCATATCGTATAAGAGTCTCAATCATTGATCTTTTGAATGAGAAATGGGTGGAACTTAATATTTTTAGTTGAAAGTGGAAAAATTGAATCGTGCATCGGTAAACATTGGGTGTAGGTGATGCTAAATATTTGAGGGGTGTGTGGTTGTGGGTGTGATCAATGGTGATGAACTGTGTTTGGGAGTGTAGAAAGGGATCATTGGTTCGAAAGGTGACACTGACAGGAGACTAACTTGTGGGGGAGTGTAGGAATGAGGTGACTGCTGGGACGGGGCTAGGGATTTTCGATGATTATTAAATTTTATTTATTTATTTATTTATTACATTCTATTCTTTTGAAATGTATTTAAAATGTTGTTTTAATTTTATGGTAAATAAAATATATATTGGAATAACTTTAGAATTTATTCCAAATATTCATAATATTTAATAATAACATATTTTTTTGTGACTAAGTTAGAAATGAGTCTTACAAGTTTTTTTATTTTTTTAATAACAATAGTAAATAGTTAGATAATAGTTGCAACCAATTTTGTTGTTAAATTATTTTTTTTATTAAATAAATAATGGCTAAAAACTTGTATGTTGAAAAAAATTATAGGTAATAATGATTATTAACTTCAAATTTATTTTTTGGTAAAAGAAAACTATTCGTATTAATATGATAATGTAACAGATTTAATTATTGGTATAGTGTTTGTTGGTGTTAAACAATTAAAACCAACATATATATGTATTGGTAAAAATTAGTGTTGCTATTTAAATTTAATAACAAAAAAACATAATATATATTTCTATAGTTCATTCTTACCAATATATATGATATATTTCACTATATTTAAGTTATTAGAATTCATTTTCTGAAGTGTCTCCTTAGAAAAAAACATAGAGTAATGAATGGAGAGAATAATAAAATGATTCTAATACTCCCTCATAGAATAAACCCCTTTCTCAATCATGGGAAACACCATTGATTTTCCATGCTCATAGATTGTAGGAATATATTTTTGGAGAAAATTTTGTTGAATGATTTACAATCCAAGACCTCTTTCTTCTTTTCCAGGGAATAGAGTCCCACTAAATTCTACTCAATCCATCCATCTTAAATATGATTCATGTTACCTTGAATTTTTCAGGTGATCCCACAGATTCAAAAATCATTTTTCATATTTCCCAAAATATACTTTACTTATCGAGGATAATTGATCCCTTGGATTGATTATCACGTAATGAGAGAAAATTTATGAGGTTGAGTCCAGTCCCCATATCATTGAGGTTACACCACTCTATCATGATCATGGGTTGTCTCCAGAACTTAGACAATATATCAGACATATACACCACCACTTTGATTCATTAATGATCAACTAGAGGGTTTCCCTATCATGGTTTATCGACAACACCATCTAATGTTATCATTGGAAGTCTTTTGGGAGGCCAGATACTATACATCAAGAGATGGAGAGGTATAATAATTTATGATATAAGAATTAATTAATTTTTATAATATCATAAAACCTATAGAAATACCAAGAAACAAGAAAAATAATTATTGGTATTTAAAATATCCAAATCCAAAAACACACTTTTCCCAACAACCCATTGAAACCCAAGGCTTATCATGACGAGATATGGAAAGACACTCACTGAAAACATACCCCTCATGTTCCCACATTGTAACTACCCAAACACATACCAATGGAATTTATCCCTTCTTATAGTAATGAAATATACTATAAATCACATAAAATCTCTTAGAGGCCATAATAAAATCATTATCATCTAGGAATTAAAGAAATAAGATTAATTTTAATAAGTTATGGATCCAAAAATGATGAAATAGTTCCATGACCATTATAAATAGTAAATATCCCAAATAAATAGTAGCATAACCACAAATATTAGTAAAAAAATCAGGCATCTTAGGAGTGGAAATATGATATAATTACATCACAGTATAAGTAAAAACTTATTTTAAATATTATTAATTAAATATTAGAATTTTTGAATGTCATAAATATTTTGTTACAATTAAATGATTAATTTAATAATTTAAAAGAAAAATTAATTTCATAAAATGTGTTCGTAAATTAGTATTTTTATTTCTTGTAATTGTAAGATAATTTTATGATTCATTAATTAATTTTCTAAATTGTTATAAAATTAGTTATAATTTAAAAATTCATATATTCTATGAAAATGGAGATTTTGATTAAAAAATAAAATACTCATATGTAGAAAATTATATCCATAAAATGGTTTTCATTATTGAAATCTACACATTAGATAATGGGTAGGGTGAATTTGTTGTATTTTTCTGAAATACATGAATTTTTGGTGAGTATTAAAATATCACAATTTATGGTATAAATACATAATAAAATACATACACATTTACATAAATCATGGTTGTTGTAAGAACCATTCGTACAAAATCACATGATCAAATTACATTATCCAGTCTCTTGAATCAACAATATTTATTGTCCTGAGAAAATAATAATCCAATTTTTTTAATGATGAGAAAATATTTCTATCCTCCACTATAAATACCACCCTTAAACCCCTATTCTTCTCACACATATAAAGCATTTAATTTTTTTTTTAAATTCATCCCAATACTCTTTCCTAGTCCATCCCCCACTTCTAGGAGCTCTTGGTTTTATTGAAATACCAAAACCATTCCCTATTGGGTTCTCCGGTAGGATAAATTCAAGAGGTAAATCCTCCCTCTCTTTCATTTAATTTCATTAAAAATAACAAGATAACTCTCCTACCTTAAATATACTAGATTTATATCATTTTAATGAAATAAACATCATTAAAATCCACCCTCCCTTTCTTTAACATTTAAAATTAAATCATCGCCCGTGATGTGCCAATTCACCAACATTGTGGGCGATGCACTTCCATTTCCCTATAACACCATCAAGGATATTAATAAACCCATTAAATGGTCCCAAATGGACAATAATTTTTATCCATAAACCAATTTATATTCTAGAACTATCATTTATACATATCACTTAATTATAAAACAAAACAATTTCATTATGATCGAAACCGCCAAAATTAACCTAAAACATTCATCATTAACATTTATCTAATGATTCATCCTCATGGAATATAAGAATATTATTTATATGATCATTGAAACATATTTGATAACATTAATAACATATAATAACAATTTTGGACATTTATCCTCATTTTACACAAACATCCATTCATGGATACAAGTTATCCGTTCATGAAAACTATGAAAATGGACACACCTAGTCAATGAAATTAAACTCTATAAATAATCCAAAAGATCATATATTAATTTTAAAAATATATAATGAATCTAATAAATGTATAAAAGGATATTTATTTTTAATGAATGATTCTAATATGATTATACAGGATATTAAAGTGTAGGAATCATTCAGACATAAGGAAAGGGGAATTCTTGAACCTAACTGTAATGTCCCAAATTTGTTTTTTCCATGTATTATTTTAATATTATATGGGAATTATTTCGAGAATAGGCTCTGAGACAGCGTACTGTTCCGAGGCTCGATGATCCCTGAACAAATGTTTGAATTTTATTAAATAATTAAATAATGTGCACGTATGGTTTTCCTGAAAAAGTGGAATAACTCTTGAACGGGTGCTCGGATCAAAAATTTGAGGGCATCATTGCGTTCATAGCAGCGATTTTCCCTTAGGTGAGACCTAACATCAGCTGGCGTAGGTCGGTGGTGAAATCTAGTATACGGACGTAACCATAGTAAAATATTAAATAAAAATATTTTATTAAATCTTTCTAGAGTGAAATATTTTTAATCTTTAAGTAAAGATTTCGCAAGGATCAGGGTTACAGATCTCATAACCCTGAATTTCCCCTAGAGGCTCTAGAATACTCTAGAGGAAACCCCCAACGTGGCGACGACTTTCTTGACAAGTTTCGCCGGTGACTACGATGCGACGACCGGATCTTCTCCAACGAACGTCGGGGATCCAGGTAGGGCGGTTGATATCTTTGTGATTTCTTTCCCGTTCTTGATTTCCACAACAGACCCAGACCAATCAATGAACAGATTGGCATGCGGATTGATCGTTATGTGGGATGGGTTATCTGCGGGATCTTATTTGGGGATTGATTCTTGAAGGTTATTTTGGTTTCTTTTCGACTTCTAACGGTGACGAACCAAGATCGACATGAACATCAATCGAGGTTCATCCCTCTCGATTTATTGTGCCTTTCTTCCCCAATTTCTCACGTTCTTCATGTGCCTTCTATGCGTTTTTCATGGAGATATGAATGATTGATCATTGTGAATCTTTTTTGTGACGCAAAGATCCCAAATTGATGATATGGAATCGGGAAAACCCCATGGAGGTGTGACTGAAATGGCGATGGATGGATCGAAGTGGATCGAAAGATATTGTTCTTCGAACGATTTCTGCATAGGTGACCGGAAACGGATTTCGAAGTCGATCGAAGGCCCGAAACCCACATATTCTGAATAACAACGATGAGGCGACTTGATATCTCGATTTTCGCAGAAAATGGATGATAGATCGTGAATCTGAATGTTCATCCAAGACGCGAGGAAGAAGGCATTGATTTTGGAGAAATCCCGACTACACGGCGTGTAATATGGGCTACACGGCGTATGTTTGTCGGCGGACCACCTGGTGTGTACTGCGCGAGTACATGGACACGGGTTAGGTACACGACCAAGGACACGACATATATACCCCTTCCCGACCAGGCCCATCTAGATACATGGGATACCCCGTGTACTTGTACATGGGCAGGGAGACACGGGTTGAGGCCGTGATCGGGCACCTAGCCAGCGTACATGGAGTGAACCCTGGGAACTCAGACACAGCGTGTA
Source organism: Viscum album (assembly GCA_963277665.1). Lineage (NCBI taxonomy): Eukaryota > Viridiplantae > Streptophyta > Magnoliopsida > Santalales > Viscaceae > Viscum > Viscum album. The sequence continues at coordinate 1,128,674,208 of OY728121.1, forward strand.
ATCCTTTTACATGTCATGTAGTTACTTTTTATATGACAAGCCTTAAGACATGGAACATTTTATACGGGCAATACCTGGAGTAAAGGAATATGGCGTGTGACCCTACTACACACCATGTAACTTGTTTAAACATGGCTTGAGCCAGTTGACTTCTGTGACATGGACTAGTATCCTTAGGGTTTGTCCACTGGGTCTTTCCCCTAAAGTTTTCTGATATCATTTCCTATATACAAGAGTATGATCCCTTCTACAGGACTTCCCTAATAGAGATTTTGGAATTCCCTCTGTGAGACTTAGAGTCGGATCCTCTATTCGTTTGTGGTACCCTAGGTAGAGTTTCTAGGTATCGACATGACCTACTTTACCTAGGCACTGATCCTCTACTTAGCTGGTTAGTTCAGAATGAGCTTTTGGAATCACCCCATAGCTACTGGTTGTGATCCTCATCTGACGCATCATGTATATGTATTCAGTACTCGTGGAGTGAGTTCTCCCAGAACGAGTGCATCATATCTTTTTTCAGACTTAGGAGTATGTTCTCCCGGTTACGTGCTTAGTGGAATCTTAGAGCTAGATCTTAGTGGTGGTTTTGGGATAGTCGATCATGTATGACTATATCTATATATTATTGTTATATGTTCCGTAAACATATACTGTGTAGAGCTGACAATATCATTCTTTTGTGGTATTTTCCTTTTTTTATTCCTTTGTGGTTTTGAGGTGTCCTACTGGGTATTGTTATACTCATCCATGCATGGGCTTTGCCCATACGTGTCATGTATTATGCAGACGAGTATGCCTTTGAAAGGATTCTAGGTGGACCTGGACCGACCGGTGCTCAGTGAGATCAGGCAGGCTGAGGTGTGTTCCTATGGCAATAGATTGTAGTCCCAGTACCTTTCTTTACAGGTTGGACTTTTTTTTAGACTTTCTTTTGGCGGGCTTGTACTTTTAGCCCAGGGTTTTACATTACTATACTTTACTTTCCTGTTGTACTCTGTTGGTTGGGATTTTTAGTGTATGCATGCATTTCCCTTTTTAGTAGTTTTTACATTTAAGCTTTATGGGCTTGGATATGTGTGTGTCTATGTACAAGTTTATTTGCAATGCCTCCCATTTTTGTTTAATGCCTACTCGGTGCTAGTCACTGACCCCTGGCCTGGGAAGCGGGCTTGGGGAGTAGCAGAACGGGCCCCACTGGGACGGGTCATGACAGAGTGGTATCAGAGGTGGTCGGTTATACCTTAGGACTGAGAGTCTGTGAGTTGGTTTGGGCCAACAGTGTTAAGTGTTTCAAGTTCGGCTTTCAGGCCAGGGACCCCAGTGTTGTTACTGGCGGCCGACGTATCCTTACACCAGGACTCTAATAACTTGCATTTCGACTCGGAACATGAGAACAGTATTTTCAGGGGAAAATAATGGTACATGAATCATATACGAATGGTTTGTGGTTTCCATGTCCTTATTGTGTCAACTCTCAAGATATACTCACTGACTATGATACATCTTGTGTTTTTAGAGGATTCATCCACGATGCACACCCGCTAGGATCTAGCAGCTCGATCACGAGGATGACCCCCTCTATGATGAAGCTTCGATACAAGGACCAGATCCCCTAGTTTTACCTTTTGGTGGTGTTCCAGTTATTCCACCACCTGTGGATTAGTGTTTAGTGCCTGCTGTACTAGTAGAGGAGGAGAACAGGCTGAGTGCACTCCACTAGTTTCAGAGACATAGACCCCTTAGGTTTTGAGTCGAGCCTGACCCTCAGGAAACAGATGACTAGCTTAAGGCAGTGTCAAGAGTCTTCTGTTTGTTCAGCACACCAGCAGACCGGATGGTGATCCTGGCAGCGAGCCTTCTGTAGGGCTCGGTAGGGAGATGGTGGATTTTGGTTATCCAGACTCACGATGAGGTGACTCTTGCATGGTCGATGTTTGAGAATCTCTTCAATGTGGAGTTTTCACCGGTTACCCTGAGAGCAGTACGTATACAGGAGCTTCGCCAGCTCCCACAGGGAACCATGACGGTGGATGACTATTCATCGAGGTTTTTTGACCTCTCACGGTACTCTATGGATATGGTCAGGGATTAGTACTTAAGAGATCATAATTTTGAGTGGGGCTTGCGTAGGGACATCTGAGCTCGCATCATCCCTATGAGTATTCCTATTTATGCTGGGGTGCTCGAGTGGGATTTGGTGGTCATAATCTTCTTGGCAGAGTAGAGACAGCCAACAGTTGTTAGTAGTGTGCGAGCTGGAGCAAAGACCTTGGCAGTAGGGAGCTGATATCAGGGACCCAGGCGTGGGAGACATTTTCATAGGAGATCGCAGGATAGAGGATCTGTCATACATGGTTCATAGGGTGCATCCATCCAGCCTCGAGAGAGGTGATGCAACTCATGTGAGGGAAGGGGACATCTCGCTCGAGATTGTCCGACCCGCCATACTACTGACATGGTAGCAGTGGATGGACCACCATGGTAGAGGAAATTCCTGGAGCAGACAGAACCGTGGGGCGGCTGACGTGGTAGAGGAGCTGGGAGAGCACCCGGAGGTGGTCGACATTTTGACCCTTTACCACCACTACCCACAAGAGGTCCACCCCAGGTTCAGGGAGCTGGTGGATAGAGGCTGGGACTGCAGCAGGCAACATAGGATTATAACCCAGGTACTCCTAGAATGATTAGAGGTACAATCCGTGTCTTTTCTACTTTGGCTGTGGTACTGATAGACACAGGTTCTAGTAATTCTTTTCTTGCTTATTATCTTGTTCGAGACCATGAGATTATAGTTGAGCCGTTGACTCGACCCTTACACTTAGAAACACCGACTGGAGAAGATTCAGATATCACACACCTTTGTTGAGAGTGTGACCTGACCCTTGGATGTGAGAGTTTCGGTTGGAACCTCTTGCTGGTAGCGTCGAGGCCTTACGATTTCATTCTTGGTTTGGATTGGCTATCCACAGTTCATGCCCAGATTGACTGTTTTAGGTGAAGGGTGCAGTGTGTCCACAGTTATGGAATGAAGTTCTCCTTCTACGGTTAAAACGAGACACTGACAGCGCATGATGGACTCGTGTGTAGGAAGGTACAGTCGATTTCACATCAGTTGGCTAGCCTAGCCCTTCGTGTAGCAGATGTTATGAGTATCCATTATCCAGTAGTAGTGGATGAGTACCAGGACGTCTTTCCAGAGGATTTCCCCGGACTACCTCATTGTCGAGAGATAGATTTCTGGATTGAGTTGCAACCCGGGACGACACTGATATCAGCATCAGCATATCGGATGGCTCCTGCAGAGCTTCGTGATCCAAGAGTGCAGCTGGAAGACTTGTAGAGGAAGAGCTTCATGAGACCCAGTGTTCCACCATGGGCGGCCCCAGTGTTGTTTTCCAAGAAGGTACACAGGAGCATGAGGATGTGTGTGGATTACCGGTGCTTGAATCAGGTGACTGTGAAGAATGGGTATCGACTACCAAGGATTGATGATGTCATCGACCAGTTAATTGGGGCACAATGGTTCTCGAAGGGTGATCTACGATCAGGCTATCACCAGTTGTGAGTACATGATGAGGATATAACAAGGACGACTTTCAGATGTCGATATGATCATTATGAGTACTAGGTGATGCCCTTCGGTGTGACGAACTCCCCGATAGTGTTTATGGGACTCATGAACCGGATATTTCAGCCATATTTAGATCGGTTCGTGGTAGTCTTTATCGATGATATCCTTATGTAATCTATTTCTGAGGAAGAGCACACAAGTCACATAAGGATGTTTCTAGACACACACCGAGAGCACCAGTTGTACGGTAAACTCTCGAAGTTTCAATTTTGGATATAAGGGGTCCACTTTCTGGGACACGTTATCTCAGCAGATGGAGTAGCAGTGGACCAAGCCAAGGTAGAGGGAGTGTTAGCATGGGAGCCTCCCCGGAGTGTGATGGAGGTGTGGAGTTTATTTGGGTTGGAAGGCTACAAATGGATATTCATTAATGATTTCTCCAGGATTTCAGCACCAATGACAGCTTTGACCCGAAAGGGGCAGCCTTTCGTGCAGATCGAGTGATACCAGCAGGCTTTTTAGCAGTTCGGAGAGAGTCTGATGAGCGCCCTGATATTGAGACTACCAGAATATGGTGTCAAGTACGTAGTGTTATGTGATGCATCAGGAACTAGGCTTTGTTGTGTCTTGATGTAGAGGAAAGCAGTGATTGCCTATGGATCACGTCAATTGAGGCCACACAATAATAACTACGCGACCCATGATCTTGATTTGTCAGTGGTAGTCATCGCATTGAAGATGTGGCGACACTACCTGATGGGCGAGTGGTTTATCGTCCACTCTTATAACAGGAATCTCAGATATATATTTTCTCATAAGGATTGAATTAGAGACAGAGGAGGTGGCTTGAGTTCATCCAGGATTACGACTTTGAGATCGTTTATACACATGGGAAGGGGAACGTTGTGGAAGATTCTCTCAGTAGGAAATCTAGTTTACAGTTTCTAGATGAGGTGATGAGGCAGTTGGCCTCTTTACAGTTATCCTTCATGGATAGAGATGAGGGAGCTTACCTTTAGTATATGGTTGTTACCACTCCACTCTTATAGCGAGTCAGGGAAGCACAACTCAAGGATTCTGGCTGTGAGACTCGACGTGCTCAGATATCCACATGCGATGCAGCTGATGGATATTCAAAAAGGAGGGGATCACATTGTTATTTTCAGAGGGCGTACAGTAGTACCAGTGACATTGCAGGATGAGGTTCTGAGGGAGTTCCATTCATATCTTTTGGCGGTGCATCCAGGTGTGGAGAAGATGTACCAGGACCTCTGATGTCAGTTCTAGTATCCAGGAATGAAGAAGAGTGTGGTAGATTTTGTTTCTCAGTGCCTTACTGGTCAGGAAGTAAAGGATGAGCACCAGGTTCCAGTAGGTTTGACTCAGCCCCTTGAGGTTCCATAGTGGAAGTGGGATGGGATATCGATGGACATCGTGACGGGTTGACCGCGTACATCCAGGGGACACGATTCTATCTGGGTGATCGTTGACCGACCCACCAAGTCGGCTCACTTCTTAGCCATACAGGAGCCGAGTTCAGTAGATAGCTTAGGAGGCCTCTACGTGTAGAAGATATTTCGACTTCATAGAGTTCCATCAATGATCGTCTCATATCGTGATGATCATTTAACATCCCATTTTTGGAAGGGATTGTACGATGATTTTGGGACTTAGTTACACATGATCACAGGGTTTCATCCTCAGACTGATGGTCAGCCAGAGTGGACCATCCATTTTCTGGAGGATATGCTAAGATCTTGCATACATGACTTCGGTCTTAATTGAGAGGATCACCTACCACCGGTGGAATTTTCCTATAACAACAGTTATCATTCAACTATTGGTATGGAACCATTCGAGGCTTTCTACGAGTGACCCTTCAGGTCCCCACTTTATTGGACTGACCCAGGGGAGTCAATACTCATGGGACCAGAGATGGGGCGAGCTACTACGGAGAAGGTGCAGGTCATCCAGGAGTAGATGAAGACTTCACAGAGTCGATGTAAGTCTTATGCCAACAAGAGACGAAGTCCCTTGGAGTTTGAGGAGGGAGACCATGTGTTCCTTTGGGTCTCACCTCAACAGGGATTGCGGAGATTTGACCGAGGTTTCAAGATATCTCCGAGGTTTGTTGGCCCTTTTCAGATTCTGAGTAGAGTTGGAAATGTGGCGTACTGCTTGGCTTTACCTCTTTAGATGGACCGAGTACACAACGTCTTCCATGTGTCGTAGCTGCGTAGGTATATGCATGATCCATCACATGTTATCGACTGGGATGGGTGGATATTTATGATGGAGTGACCTTTGTTGAGTACCTAGTGGAGATCGAGGATCATCAGGAGAAGATCCTTTGTGGGTGAGCTATTCCCTTGGGGCATGTTCGGTGGCAGCATGGGAATCTCCACGAGAGCAAGTGAGAGTGGGAGGCTCAGATCCGTGCGCAGTACCGACATCATTTTGAGTAGCCTTAGCTTTGGATTTTGGGGGATGGAAAGACCTAAGGTGGGGAGGATTTAATTTCCCGAATTTTTTTTCCATGTATTATTTTAATATTATATGGGAATTATTTCGAGACCAGGCTCTGAGACAGCATGCAGTTCCAAGGCCCGGTGTGCCTGGAACAAATGTTTGAATTTAATTAAATAATTAAATAATCTGCACGTATGGTTTTCCTACAAAAGTAGAATAACTCTTGAATGGGTGCTTGGATCAAAAATTTGAGGGCACCATTGCATTCAGAGCAGCGAGTTTCCCTTAGGAGAGACCTAACATCGGATGGCGTAGGTCGGTGGTGAAATCTAGTTTTTGGACGTAACCGTAATAAAATTTTTATTAAAAATATTTCTTTGAATATTTTTGCAGAGAAATCTTTTTAAACATTATTTAAAAATTTCACAGGGGATCAGGGTTACAGATCTCATAACCCTGAATTCCCACTAGAGGTTCTGGAAAGCTATGGAGGAAACCCCCTATGCAGAGACGACGTTCTCGACGAGTTTCACCGGTGACGGCGACACGACAACAAGATCTTCTCCAATGAATGTCGCAGATCAAGGTAGGGTGTTTGATCTCTTTGTGATTTCTTTCGCACTCTTGATTTCCACGACGGATGCAAACCAATCAACAAACAGATTGGCCTGTGGATTGATCATTATGCGGGACGGGTTATTTGTGGGATCTTATTTGGGGATTGATTATTGAAGGTTATTCTGGTTTGTTTTAGCCTTTTAATAGTGAGGAATTAAGATTGACATGAACATCAATCAAGTTTCATCCATCTTGATTTTTTGTTCCTTTGTTCCCTGATTTCTCACATTCTTCGTGTGCGTTCTATGTGTTCTTCACGGATATATGAACAATGGATCTTTGTGAATCTGTTGTGTGATTAAACGATTCCAAATTGAAGATCTAGCATCAGGACAACCCCATGAAGTTGTGACTGTAGTGGCAATGGATGGATCAAAGCTTATCAAGAGATATAATTCTTCGAAAGATTTCTGCACGGGTGACCCGAACCAGATTTCAGAGCCAATCAAAGGCCCGAAACCCACAGATTCGGCATCATGACAACGAGGCAACCTGAGATCTAGATTTATACGACAAACGGATGACAGATCGCAAATCCGTAGGTTTGGCCGAGGCACGAGGAAGAAGGCAGCGATTCTGGAAAAATCCCGACAACACAGCATGTAGTATGGGTTACACAGTGTGTGTTCATCGGTGGACCACCATTCGTGTACTACGGGAGTACACGAACATGGGTTGGGTACATGGCCAAGGACACGGTGTGTATACCCTTCCCCAGCCAGGCTCAGCCAGATACACGGGATACCCCGTGTACTAGTACAAGGGTAGGGCAACACGGGTTGAGGCCGTGTGCGGGCACCTGGCCAGCATACAAAGAGTGAACCACGAGGACTCAGACACAGAGTGTAATCCTTCTACATGCCGTGTAGTTACGGTTTATACAAAAATCCTTAAGACGCGAGCTGTTTTACATGAGCAGTACCCGGATTAAAGGAACATGGAGTGTGACCCTACTACACGCCATGTAACATGTTTATACATTGCTTGAGCCAGTTGTCTTCTAGGAAATGGACTAGTTTCCTCAGGTTTCGTCCCATGGTTCATTCCCCTGAAGGTTTCCGATATCATTTCCTACGTACAAGAGTATGATCCCTTCAGCAGGACTTCCTGAATAGAGTTGTTGGAATCCCCTCTGTGAGACTTAGACCCGGATCCTTTATTCCATCGTAGTACCCTTGGTAGAGTTTCTCGGTATCGACGTGACCTAATTTACTAAGGTGTCGATCCTCTACTTAGCAGGTTAGTTCATACTGAGTTGTTGGAATCACCCCATAGCTTCTAGTAGTGATCCTCATTTGATAAATCAAGTATCTTTCTTCAGTACTTGTTGAGTGAGTTGTCCTAGAATGAGTGCATCGTATCTTTATTCATACTTAGGAGTATGTTCTCCCGGTTACGTGCTTAGTGGAATATTTGAGCTGGATCTTAGTGGTGGTTTTGCGATAGTCGATCGTGTATGAGTATATATGGATATTCTTGTTATATATTCTGTAAACATATACTGTGTAGAGATGACTGTATCATTACATTGTGGTGTTTACCTTTTTGTATTCCTTTTTGGTTTCAGGGTGTCCTACTGGGTATTGTTATACTCATCCCTAAACGGGATTCGCCCACACGTGTCCTGTCTTGTGAAGATGAGTGAGCCTTTGACATGATTCTAGGTGGACCAGGACCAGACGTTGCTCAGTAAGATCAGGCAGGCCGAGGTGTGTTCTTACGACAACAGATTTCAGTCTCAGTACCTTTCATTAGAGGTTGGACATTGTTGCAGACTTTATTTTAGTGGCCTTGTACTTTTGGCCAAGGGTTTTACATTACTGTACTTTACTTTCCTGTCGTACTCTACTGGTTGGGATTTTTAGTGTATTCATGCATTTCCCTTTTTAGTATTTTTTACTTTTCAGATTTGTGTGCTTGGAGATGTGTGTGTGTGTGTGTGTGTGTCTAGGTTTATAGGAAATTCCTCCCATGTTAGTGACATGCCTACTCAGTCCTAGTCACCGGCCCTTGGCCTAATGGAGGCGGGCGTGGGGAGTTGCGGCACGGGCCCCACTGGGACGGGTCGTGACACTAACTTTCTTCCATTGTGTTTTACCTCTTTGAACCCATTTTCAATATAAATATTTCTTTATTTATTATTAAATATCATATATTCATCACTATATTATATTTTATTGGATATACATGATACAAATATTTATTTATGAAAAAATTAAAGGACTTTACCAACATAGCTCTTTCTCTAAAAACACATCTTTTACAACCCATGAGACTATTTCTTCTTCTCTCAAGATTGTTGTTCCAAAATTAAAAATGTCTTTTTTAGAGAAGTTTACTCATGAAGGAATTATTTATGAAATTCTTCCAATTTTATTACATTGGTTATTTTGTTCTCATGATTGACATACAATCTATGTTTAAAAGAAATATACTTTAAAATTTTTGATGAGACTGGTGGACCCGGAATTATATAGCATACTATAAATGTTCTGATTTGACATGTGAAACCATAATTATATAGCACACTAATGAAATTCGTAATTTTATTAATCTCATGATTTAATTTCAAATATTTTAGAACATGATTACAACTCTGTTCATAATAATGTGTGGTAGTTAACCACTAAGGAATGATGATTATTTTTTATGCATTTCCACAATTAATTCCTTTATATAGTGCTTACTATCATGATTTTGATGATTATGTTTTGGATATTCTCACCCAATTTATTATATATACTCTAAATGGGAATTTATCTCACCCCTTTTTATATATATTCTGAGGTGAATATTTTTACTTTGGAGAATGTGGAGGACAATAAAAATATAGAGAAGAATGAATTAAATGAATGTTTATGTTTTATTTTGTAAATGATATATATGGTCATAATTTACTGAAAACACTAAAAATTTGGATCCTTGATATGTAACACAATTATGTTTTTATGTTTTAAATTATATATTAGTAATGTTAGAAAATGATGGGTTTCAATAGTTTGAATCAGATCACATTTTAGTTAATTTGGGAATTTGGATTAGAGAACCTTTGTCAAAAACCATAGTATGAGACATTGTATAATTAATCCCCCATGAATCATTGTTTTATAAAATTCTAAATGTAGGGATCCCATAATATACTCCTTTATAGTTAATTACACAATGAAATAAATTATTTATTCTGTTCAAATTGACTTATTTTTTTCTAACCATGTCTATTTTAAATAATGGTGGGGACCATGAGAAAACAAAGCAAAAACCCATGCAAGGGACATTGTTGCAATTTACCAAATAAAATCCCAAATTATTTGGGATGTTGTGTTTAAAATTTCATTGAAATTATTACCAAGGTGTCTCAGGTTATAAACAATAACCTCAATAATGTTGAATTTCTTCCTTCACCTGAGGAGGAGAAACTGGATATCGAGTGCTTTATGTAGCAACGACCAATGATATTCAGTGGATCTTCCAATCCACTAGTTGAGGAATATTGGGTCAACTCAATGGAGAAGATACTTTCTATTCTTCGTTTCTCTATAACAGAGAAGGTGAATCACGATATTTATCATCTAGATGGAGTGGCTGATCAATAGTGAGATTTGATTAAGAACACCAAGCTGAAAGATGAAATATGATTAGATGGAGTGGGAATGCAATAAGATAATTTTTCTTTACAAGTATTTACCCCAAATCATTATAAAAATATATATATATAATTCATAGAGTTGAAGGAAAAAAGAATGTAAAACTGTAACGAGCTATAAATAAAATTTCATAAGGCTTGCAAGGTACGCTTCTGGTTTTGTTATCAACAATGATAAACAATTTGATATATTATTTAGTAGTATAAAACCATAGATTGGAATGGTTGAGAAATTAAATATATTAAGAGTTATGAAGAATTTGTTAGATGTTCTCTCAAAGTTAATACGGAGTTTAGAGGATGATACCATGGCTATGTTAATAAGAAATAAAAGATGGAGTTTCAATATGGAGGATCCAATGAGAAAGGTGTTATGAAAACTCAACCTATCAAATATAAAAAATGTGGGATGAAGAATCATAGGAATTTCCTCAAATGGATGGGGAAATTCTCGAGGTGTGGGAGAGAAGGACACAATGATCATGGGTTTCAAAAATACATGGTAAGGAGGGACAATGTGATGAAGGAAAGGAGAGAACCACCCATGGTCGAATGCTATAAATATAGGGAGAAAAGAAAATATGAAAGACAGTGTAGTAAAGCTCAATTCCTCAAGGGTAATCAACATCATCATCCACCAAATCCAAAGGAAAAAGGGATGGTTTATGCCATAACTACTATAGATGTGGATCATTAAAATGAAGTCATACAAGGTAATATCATATTCACTAAAGAATGAAAATGTCTTATTAGATTATGGTTCAACTCATTCCTTTATATCTTTAATGTTTTCTAGAGCTATCAAATAAAATCCTCGAAACCCTAAAGTAGATATATCTATAAAAATTCCAAGTGGTGAAATCATTGAAACCCATTGTGTTGGACTATTCTATTGTTGGAATATGTGGGAAGATTCTTATAGAGGATATCATAATACTTCACTTAGTGGAATTAAAGGCTATAATGGGGATGTATTCATTATCTTTATATAGAGAACATACAAACTATTAGGAAAAGAAAATTTATTCTAATATTAAAAACATCCCATGATCCTATAAAAATGAATGGAAGGTCATGAATATCTTTTGGAAAATCCATCATCATTGTGGGTACATATTCCATGTGAAGAAGTAAATCTCACTGAAATGGTTCAGTCAATGGAAGTTATCAATGTAGGGGAAATGCCCATTGTGAGGGAATACAGTGATTTTTTTCCTAAGGAGTTACCTAGATTCCCCCAAAACAAGAGGTATAGTTCTCAATAAAACTTATAACAGGAGCTGATTCTATATCAAGAAGTCCCTAAAGGAAGGATCCTATCTAATTTGAGGAGTTTAAGAAGTAGTTGCAGGAGAAATTGGACAAAGGGTTCATACACCCCAATGCATTACCTTGTGGTGAGCTTATGCTCTTTATGAAGAATAATGATGGATCAATGCAACTATGTATCGACTATCAGTAACTCAACAAGTTCACTATGATGAACAAGTATCCTATTCCAAGGATATATAACTTGTTAGATTAGTTACTAGGAGCTCAGTACTTATCAAAGGTGGATCCTCATTCTATAAATCATCAGATAAAGGTGAAAAAGGAAGATATTTAGAAGTATTCTTTCTATATAATGTATGTGCACTATGATTTTTTTTGTGATTCACTTGGGACATACTAATTCCCATACAGTCTTCAAGGATTTGATGAATACTGTCTTTAGACATTACCATGAAAATTTCATGGTAGCATTTATCAATGATATTCTCATTTACTCTAAGGTAATGGAAGAACATGAATAAAATAAATTGACTGTGTTGGTGACATTGAGGAATGGTAATTTTTACATAAATTTTATTAAGTGTTAGTTTTTGATCAAGGAAGTCGCATTCTTGGGAAATTTGATCACAAGTGAGGTAATTTCTATGGACCCTTAAAAAATGAAATTAATGAAAGGCCTATACCATCTAGTGTCATGTAAATCCTTAACTTTTTTTTGGATTATATAGGTACTAAAGATCTTTTATGAGAAAATACACTTTAATGGCATGAAAACTATCTATTTTCACATAGAAAAGGGAAAAGTAAACATGGATGGAAGATTGTGAGGAAATCATCAAGGAGAAAAAGGGATGGTTGATCACTAAACCTATACTAACATTTAAAAAGAGTGTAAAATGTTTTGTGATATACATTGACTCTTAAAAGGTAAGATTTGGTTTTTTACTCCTGAAAATGATAATGGAATAGCCTATGGATCATGGTAGTAGAAGAATCATGAGCTGAACTACCTGATGCATGATCTGGTGCTAGCAGTTGTACTTTCTACCATGAAAATATGGTGGCACTACCCATATGATGATAAGTGTGATATATATACCTATCATAGTTTCCTAATGTATATATCAACACAAAATGATCTAAAACTATGTCAATGGATATGGTAAGAGACAATCACCGACTACGATTTCGCTATTCACTACCATCATGGCACGGTGAACAAGGTAGCTGATGCTCCTAGTAGAAAAGAACATGCTACTATGTCCATGTTTTTGATAGAGAAAGGACCTATCATCATTTTTTTTGTAAAAGACAAAGTTAGAAATCATAACCATAGGGAATACACCCAATATATCACAAATTATTGTTAAACCATCTATCTAAGAGAAGATTTAAGAGGCACATAGGGATGATTCAGAGATACAAAATAATGTGACTAAAGTAAAGGAATAGAATATACCAGTGTTACATATCAATGATGATGGTGTGATTTGGGTTGGAATGAGGCTTTGCGTGACTTCATAACCTAAGATAAAGAAGGATCTATTGAATAACGTACATATCTCAACATTCTATATCCATTATAGGAGTACCAAGATGTACGGTAATCTTTGATTACTCTTATAGTGGGACAACATAAAGAAGGAGATTTATGAGTATATCTCAAAGTGAATAATATGTCAGAAAGTGAATGAAAAGTGAAATCAGTCCAAATGGATGGTTCAACCATTGCCTATACCCTTGTGGAAATGGGAGAATGTCACTATGGAAATTTTCATGTGTCTCCCAAAGACATCCTATGGAAATAATGTGATATGGGTTGTAGTGGGACGACTCACCATAACTTCCCATTTTATTTATATTTGGAAACATCCCTCACTTGAACAAAATTAAAAGATATATGTGATGGAATTATTGAGATTTCATCTGGTTCCACTCTCAAATGTCTCTGATCATGATCCTAGGATCAAATCTATATTATATTTGACTCTTCATCATGCTTTGAGTACTTAATTGAATTTCAGCTGAGCTTATCACCCATATACAGATGGCCAATCTAAAAATTCTATTTAGATTTTGGAATATATTCAAAGATCATGTTCTTTATAATTCAAAGGTGGATAGGATAAACAATATCCCATTGGTTGAGTTCTCATATAATAATAGATTCCACACAAGTATTTAGATTGATTCATATGAATATATGTCTAGAATGTTTTGTAGAACTCAATCCTATTGGGATGATGTTGGTGAATGAAATCTACATAGACTTAACCTTGTGTAAGAAATGACAGAGATGTTTCATCCCATCCAAAAACAAATCAAAGCATGTTAGAGTCTGAAAAAGATCTATGATGATTACCATAGAACAGATGTGGTGTTTGATGTTGTAGATAAAGTCTTCGTTTGAATATCACCATGGAAGAAGGTCATGCAGTTTGGAAGGAAAGGTAAGAAATTCCCAAGGTACGTTGGCCCCTTTGAGATCCTTGATCATATAAGATATCTAGCCTATCAGCTTCCACTTCCACAAATTCTCTCTCAATTTCTTGATAAGTTCCTTGTATCACTCATGAAAACGTACATACAAGATCCCACACTTTTACAGATCTGAAAGGTGTACAGCTGGAAGATGTTCTATCTTATGAGGAGAATCTTGTAAAGATTCTATATCGAAGTGGTAAGGTTATATGAAATAAGAAAACCCACCTTTGAAAAGTGTTATGGATGAACTATATGTATGAAGAGGAAACATGGGAATAATAGGATGTGATAATGAATAATAACCATCATCTATTTATGTAAAAATGAAATTTATATTGCCAAATTTTAAAGGGGGGGAATAATTTATCAACCCAAACATTTATCAATGGAATTTCACCCTTCCTTTAGTGATTAAATATAGTATAACACACATAAAATCACTTATATATCATAATAAAAGCTTTATAAATGAGTAATTAATTAAATAATAAGTTTTTCTAGTAGTTAAATATCCTAAATAAATTAAATTGTAACCTGAACTTTGGAATAATATTATGACCATTATGAATAGTAATTCAAGCAAATGAAATGTAGCATATCCCATGAATGCATAAATAAAATTTAGGCATATTATAAGTAGAAATATGATATAATTATATAATATTATAAGTAATTAAATTTTTATTAAATTATTAAGTGTTTGAATTTTTGTATGTTATAAATATTTAATTACAATTTTATTGTTCATTTAATAGTTTAAAATAAAATATATATTCATAAAATGAGTTCATAAATTAATATTTTGATTTATTATTATTTTATGATAATTTATGATCCCATAAGTAATTTATCAAAGTGTTATAAAATCAGTTATAATTTTAGAATTTGTATTTTCCATGTAAATGTTGATTTTAATTAAAAATTTAATTACTCATATTTAAAAAATTATTTTCAAAAAATGGAGTTCATTTTATAATTTTACATGTCAAAAAATTGTTACTGTTACATTTTGAGAGTATTTGTAAATACATGAGTTATTCAAGAATATTAAAGTATAAATACATTTTAAATTAAATACACTATTCCCGGAATCATGGAGGATGTAATAACCATTGGATTGAACTAACAAGATAAAATTACTATATCTGGCCACAATAATAAACACTATTTATTGCCTTGAAAAAAATAATAATCTAATGATTATAATAGTTAGAAAACACCCATGTCCTCCACTATAAATACTACACATCACTCCATCATTGACTTGTTATTTTAAAGACTTTTTCATTGCCTAAATTATTCCCAATACACATCCCGAGTCCCTCCCCATGTCTTAGAGCTCTTGGTCTAACAAAAAGACCATAAAACCATTATAAAGAGGTTCTAATGTATGATAAATTGAAGAGGTAAGACCTCCCTCTCTTTATTTTAATTTCCTTTTAAATTGCATGATAATACTAGTACCTTAAAAATACAGGAATCATATCATGACAATGAAATATCCATCATTAAAATCCTCCCTATATCTCTATTATTTTTAAAATTAAATATTCCCCTGTGATGTGCCAATTTACCTAAATTATGGGCAATATACTTCCATTTTCATGTAACACCTTTAAGGATATTAATAAAAACATAAATTGTTTAAAATAGATTGAAAATTTCTTTTTTACCCACTTTATTTTATAGAAATTTAATTTATACATATCACTAAATGATAAAACAAAATGATTTCATTGTGATGTAAAACCTGCCAAAAATTAACCTAAAAAATTCATCATTAACATTTATCTAACGGTTCATCCTCAGTGTATATAACCAAATTATTTATAAGATCATTTAATATTATGTAATATCATTAATAACACATAACAAAAATTAGGTATATTTATCATAATTTTACACAAACATAAATTAATAAATACTAGTGAACTGATCATGAAAACATAGAAAATGAGAACATTCACATGAGCCTTAGACTGGTTGGTGAGGAAATATCAAATTCATCCACAAGAACCATGTTCGTATCTGGGTAGAGTCATATTTTTGGGTTACTATATCATGTAATGTTTTGTACTGTAGTTTCATGATCTATTCACCTTCAGGACCCTGGTTTGGGCCTGGATTCCTGAAGGCCTTCAGTCCACCCAAGGTCTTCGAGATAGTTAAGGATATCTGGCATCCTCATGTCCTTAGGGAACCCTCATGGCCTTTAGTAAATCATATTGAGATTAAAAAGTGCAGATGAAACCAGACAGAGTAATGAAACTAGCTCCAATTGGGGATTCAGAGAAAGATATTTCACCCAAAAAAATCTATCCATATTTGGAAGAATGAGAGGGTATGAAAATTTCCTTCAGGACCAGGCATATGAACCACAACACATGTATTTCTAGACGAACATGAAATGTAATGGTGGGAAGCTGACTTCACGATCTAGATGATCGGTAGGGGAATTTACATGTAGTATTGTCTTGGATGAATTCCTCTATGAACTTTGGGTCATGCAATACACTATGACTACAATCCATTTAAGGGTTACCCTCAATATGTGAAATAGGGATTATGAAAAATAAATAAAAATAAGGCCTTAGGGACATTCAGGAAATGAAAACGAACACCCCCGATAACTAACATTAAAATATATAACTCAATCAAAATACCATAAATGAATTTCATAAAACCCTAATGAATAAAAATTCATGTATAAAATGATATATATTTTTAATTAACCAATTTAATGTTATTATAATTTCTATTAATGTGATGGATGCATTCAAAAACAATAGAAGGAAAATTCTTGAACCAAACTCTCTTCCTATGGGTTTTCCCTCATTGACTCCATTTTTAGTTTGGATATTTCATTATTTTAAATTAATTATAAATTCATCATCATAATAGTATGTTTAATGGGATATACATGTTATAAATAAGGTTTTGTGACAAAATTCAAAGACATTTAGAAAAAAAATTATTTATTAAAAACACATCAATCACTTCCTATGAGACTTATTCTTCTTCACTCAAGATTGATTATTCTTATAAAAATAATGTTATATTTCCAAAAGTTTATTCATGAATGATTTCTACATGAAATTATTCCCATTTAAATACATGGTTTATTTTATTTCCAATATTTACATAGATTCTATGTGGCATGCATGATAATGTAAATATTATGATGAGACGAGTGTTCTCGGAATTATATAGAGTAATGTAAATGTTATTATGTAACGGGTGCACCTAAAATTATATATAACTCCAATGCATTGGGTAATGTGAGGAATCTCATTAGTTAATGTGAAATATGACTTAACATGATGCTAGTTTTGTTTAGAAATATGTGTGGAATATTATCACTAAGTCATGAGGTTTCAAATTTATGAATTTCCACATTTCATGCCTTAATATATTTCTTCCACTCATGATTATAATAGTGATGTATTGGTTATGAACAACCCATGTTATATTTTTTTTTCTTATCAATGCTCTTTCTGGTCATTTATCATTCCACTTTTTGATGTATATCTTCAGGTGATTATTTTTACTAAGGAGAAAGGGATGTCCAATAAGAAGATATAGAATGAGGAATTAAATAAATGTTTATGTTATGTTTTTTAAATAATATGTGTGGTATGAATTTACCCAATACACTAATCCTTTGGGTCCTGGTTTTGTAACACTATAATGTTGTTTATATTTTAAATGATATCATAGTAAGGTATGAAAAATCAAGGATACTATACAAATTCCTATCTCCCATCTACAAAGACAACCCAATTATTTGTATCGAGGGTGAAAAGTTTAATCCATTACACTTTTAACAATTTTTAATGAACCATATTAGATTACCCAAACAATTAATAACATGAACAGGTCATGAAAATGCATAAAGTGTGTTTCCAATCCCCACGGGTAGGTGGAATGTTACTTGGAATCACGAACTACCATTTGGAATGATTTAATCAGAATAAACATTAATCATGATTTTGAATAAAAAAAATATATCTATATGAAAAAAATAAAGACAATAATAGATATTTACAATCATCATCTAAATAAATTTCAAATACCTTGAGAACAATATAACATTAAAACAGATTAAAACCTGAGCGTTGTGTGACATGATTTCATCTCCAGAATCTCCAACCCTACTAACTAAAAAACCCATTACCTTCCAATGATTCATTTCCCATACACATGTCAGATATACCTAGATATACATCCACCTAAATGTGCATGTATGGTGTGAGTAAAATAACCCATTAGGATCCGACAATGTTTTTTATAAGAAATATTAATAAAATACACCAATTTTGACAAAATAAGAAAAATCAAGGACTGTTATCTAGTTTTTCATAAATAATGAAATAAAAACCCATTTTTCAAAATAATAATGAATGCTAAGATACATGTTTCAAAATAATTTTGCTATACATAACAATTAAAAAATTTGTGTAAACCCAATTAAATAAATAATCCCAAATATACAATTAGTTTTAGGTCAATGGGGTACTTATTTTGTTCATACTAATTAGTTGGCCATATGGTGTTCACATTACCTTGGGTGAATAGGTGAAGGGGGTTATAAAACACTCCCACGAGTGACTACATCATAAGAAATAGGAAATATAATGAAAGAATTACCCTAAATGAAAACGTCTATAGGGTAGGTGTTCTTACATAAGGATGGCTCCATACATGATCATCAATCAATCTCAGATTTATCACAACAACATTATTCACAGTAATTTCATCTTTTTAACAAAAAAAATATTTAAAACCTTTTATGTTAAAAATTATAAGGGGATATTATGTTTTTAAATACATATTCAAAAGAAAATTTTTTATGAAAATAATTTTAATTCCTTATTGTTAAATTTAGAAACCAATTTATAAGTGAAAGGAATCATGGTTCATAATATAAATCTATGATACAAAACCAATTTCTTTATAACACAAAGAATAACGATTTCCATAGGAAACTGATATTACAAGGTGAACCTAGATCCTTAGGAATCAATAATATATCCTACAATAAGAACCCACAATCCTAAATATCTAAATTGAAATTTTTTAGAACATTTATGTTAAAGGATAGTGCTTAGAACCCCAATTCCTGATCATCAGACCATGAGGATTCTAGATTATACCAACATCCCTAAATTACATAAAAATCTAAGAGAAATTATTATTAGGAACTATGATCAATATTTCCCACTGTTGAAAAATCAAAATCACTTATATAAACATGTGCAATTGGATATAGAAAGAGATCAAAGTCACAAACAAAGATCAAATAGTGGTGAGTCAAAATGGGTTTGATCATCAAATTTTTCAACAATGGTAATTATTTTTTGGGAGTTAATAATGCACTAATAGAGGCTCCATGTCAAATGGGATGAATTAGTGTCTTTTAGTGAAGATAACTATAGTTGATAATTGTATTAGGTTATGCCCATAATTTTTTGTTGAGATATATAATATCAATCATATTTTGTTATTTGATTATCTAAAACACCCATGTTTTTAGGTAAAATGACACCTAATGGAATTTCGGAGGATGTTTTCCCCAAAATCATGGTAGAGTGGATTAATGGATGACTACCCCCTTCATCCCCACTCTCTTATCTGAGTTGTTTTTCTAACTTTTATTCAAGGTGGTTAGTTTTCACCATATATGTATTTAGTGGGTTGTAGTGGATTTTTGTTATTTCATGCACATGTATCTTTGGATATAGTATCAAAAGGATTATTATTGGTCTGACATGTATATATTTTGATGAATCATGGTACCTGTCTCTAAGTATGGTTCACGACGACTTGAGTTATAATACACAATTTATGATACACATCATACAACATTTTGTGGCTCACAAAAAATACATGGATACAATATGTAGATTTGATATGGGATTATGAGATAACATTATGAGAAAAATTAATGTTTTAATAAATATTCCTAGATTTTATGGGCTTTTATACTTTTGGATAAATATTTATTAGAATGTATGACCTTAGGGTAAAGAAAAAAACTAGTAGGGAAGTAGTTGCAGGGTACCCTTGATGGTTCATTACTATAATATATGATATCTTGTTTGTAATAATTAGTGAGATATATCTATGTGGAGGTTGGGAACTTATTATACCAATTTATGTGAAAAGTATGTTTCAATTTTTGCACACTAGGATTTAGTATAATTTATTTATCTTGTGCACAACAGTCTCTATGGAGGATCCTATCGAGTAAACGTTCACGATCACACAATATATTTATACACTTTTTTAATGTCATCATGATAGGGTTGGTGATTAGACTGGATAATAAAATCACACGGTTTTCTAGGAGGTGTTTGGGCATCATTTTTTCATTGGAATTTATATTTTGGTAATTTTTGTTAATTTCCATTTGGATTAGCTTTGTAAGATATTATATGTATGAATTTGGGATTTCATTTATCAATATTATTTTAAGTTTATGGTGTATCATTATTATATGAATCTTCCATATGTTCTCATATAGTAAAATGAATCCCACTTGAATGTTAATTATACCCTCGGTTCTAGTCACCAACCTAAGGCCTACTAGGGGCGAGACTCGAGCGTCATTATCATTATTATATTATTTATTTCATATAAGGTGATACTTTAGTGGGTGGGGCTTGGGAAATTTTTCATCATTAAATACATTCTCCACATTAAATAATTTTTTTGACCAAACTGATTTAGAACCTAAATTATAGCTTTGAACCAAATATATAATTATCCAAAATTTTAGGAAATAAGAAAAAAATATATTTTATTTTAACTTGTATAACTGTTTTAAGAACTTGTAATTAATGAAAATTCCATACATTGCCAATCATTAATGAAAAATCCTCCTCATAAATCAATGTTACTAATCAATAGTTTTAATGATTTTGTTATATTTATATACCATTTGTAAACGTATCATTTTTTTGGGTTTTAAATATTTCTCAAAAATTATATATTTAATATAAAAACTAAAAACTATTTTTTAAATAAATATTTTCATTATTCCATCAACTGAACATAAAATCCCTTTTTAGATTATTACAATAAATATTTTGGTAAAATATCTCAATATAATTTTCTTTTTTATAGTTCTTCTTAGATAAAACAATATTTTATTAAATTTTTGGGCATCAATTTATTCTTTTTCATATTTTTATTATACATACACGCAAATAAAAAAATAGTATCATAAAAAAATCAAACATACAATCAAAATATTAATGTTATTCATTTTAAATCTGTTTTAAAATAATATTTGAAACATCATACATTTTATTTCAAATAAAAAACAGTTATAAGGATAATTTTATTGAATTTTATGATTTTATATTATTTAAACTTATGAAATTAGTAACCATATTTATCATCATTCGGTTATTTAGTACCTTTAATAGGTAAATATGAGTTTATCTAGGAGTATTGTCATATTTTTTTCATAATGAATTTATGAATGTTTTTTATTTGTATTGATTAGATTAACTAACAATTGGTTCATTTTGATCTTTTTTGTTTCTACTATGTCATGGGAGATGGGTTATAAGTTGTGCATTATCTTGTGCAATATTTTCTACATGATAAGGTATTGGTTTATTATGTCCTTACATCATCAAAATATTTTGTATTCAAGAATATTTTCTTATTTGGTTAAAAAATAGTAATTTTGGCCATATTTAACAAAACACATTTTCCTTGGTTCTCATTATGAAAAACATTATTAAAAAAAATTATTATTTTCATATGGATTTTTAATTTTTCAAAACATTCCATTTATAAAAAAAAATCTATTTTTCATTCTTTAAACCATCTATGATACAAATATAATTACCTATTATTATATAATGCCATAAATTATCTAAAAATTCCTAGAGGTCTATATAATACATCAATGAAATACTAAAAATAAATCTCTATAAATCTACAGTATCAATCTTATAGATCATAATGTATATTACACAAAAAAGAATCAATTATATTGTCTAAAAAAATACCCAGTATAACATTTTCTAATTTATTTTATAAGATTCTATTAGTATATATATTTAAAATTAAAATATAATAACATTGTATAAATGGAAACTATTATTAAAGTAAACCTTAAGAAATTGAATTCTATAATATGAAATTTAATTCTCATAATAATTAAAACTAATTTTTTTTGAATTTAAGTAATTTTTTAACATTAAATATAAAAAATTCAATGGATTATGAAAAAATATTCACTTAAGTAATTTCAATTTATTATTAGATAAAATCACATATATATATTGACATATAATTATATTAATAAGTCATTTAAAATTAAATCTAAATTTCTGAACAATTTTTTATGTAACTAATAAAATATTTTCAAGAAATTTATTTCATTTAAATATAAAATTTAATTTCTAGGGATAATTATTTTAAATTCGTTGATTAATAAAATTATAGACCATTAGTGATATTAACATCAAAAACAAGTCCTTCAAAAAATAATTTCATGATTTAATAGTATTAATATACTTCAATGATGTCATTTTTAAAATTTAGCATCCTTAATAAGAGTTAATGTTTAAATGAAACATTTTTTAAAAAATTTCAAATTAAAGGCCCTTATGTAGGATTAATTTTTGTGTATGGTCTACTAGTATTATTATTCAATATTCAAAGACATACACTCAAATTTTCATAAGGATATGACAAGAATCATGCTCTAATATTCTGAGGACCATCCCACACATGTAATCGTGATAAAAATATATTTTTTTGAAACAAAAATACATATTTTTAACTAATATCAAATATTTATCATAGAATATGTATTCATAAATTTATGTATATTTACCTAATTTAAATATATATATATATATGTATATTATTACCTCAATTTCATTTTACCTAAAATTTAACTAACTTTAAAATAAAAAGGACAAAAACAAATTTCTTGGATGATGGGTTGACAAGTATATATCATGGATAGTTAGCTTAAATATATGTTAATTTTATTTCAGGTTCATTTTAATCCCTCTATAATGTGATATATAATTTCTAGTTATTATTTTTTTAATAAATGTGTATAAAGATACAATAGGGACGTGGAATCATGAACCTTGAAGCCCCTCATGGTTACAAAACCCCATATCACATGTGGTTGTTTTTATAATTTCTATAGTTAAATATTTTGTTGGGGAAAAATTTTCTAACTCATTAAATGAAGAACATAATTTACCCATTAGATATATTTGACAAACATGTTCAAGGAAATCTCTATGATCGAGTAACAAAATTAGTTTTAAATAAAGACCGTAGATTAAAAAAATTGATCAAATTTTTTTACAAAATAAATTCAAAATCAAAATTTGATGAAATCATGGGGACCAAACTTTGTTTTTTTTCATGGATTTTATTTTAAATTATATGAATCTGAACCATTCATATGAAATAGAACACTCTATTTCCCCTCTGTAGGAAGTGGGTTCATCATTTATAACCTCTTTTTATCATCAATATCTATGATAATTACACATATATCGGGACCTTAATGAATACAACCTGATCATAAATGTTTGTATGTAACAGTAATCCTTTCTTCTTCTAAAAATACCATTTGTAATTTGATCAATCTCCATCTTAGGAAAAAATCAGGTTTAGGAGTTTTGAACTTATTCACATTCAAAATTCATTCTAGTAACTACCTGATACATTTCATTTCACTCAAAAAATTTACCATCACGGTCCAAAAAATACATTTTTATGAATTGGTTTATCGAAATAATACAAATATATTTCATTACGATAATAAAATAATAATAATTTTTTAACATGGAACCTATCCCTTTCAAATAAAAACATTAAATGGGTTCTTTTCAATCCAAAATTCATAGAAAATTCATAATGGGATGATTCAATATATATATATCATATGGATCCTTTATGGTTTTCTTATATTCAGTGTAGTTTAGTAAGAAATAAAATATAATTTGAACATAACTCCATAACATAATAGTAAGGTTACACTAATTCTTCATCCATCATACTATGCCCAATATTTTATAATTCATCCTCTCAGGAACACTCTATAACTTTGGTGCTCCTTGATGAGTTATTTATTGAAAAAATCCATAATATCATAGATTATTAGGTATTTCATGGATCACTAATTCACCATCTCAATTTGATCAGAGGATCCAAATACATTTCCCTATTTCTTTCATACTTCATTCTAATTTTTTTTGAAATTTTAAAAAATTTCATTCTTGTGTCTCATCACAGAAACAAATCCATATTGATCAAAATAATCAATAAATGTGACAAATGATAAATAATTGTTACTTTATTGAGTTCTCATTATTCTATAAACACCACTATATATGAAATCTGACATTCCATTATCCATTTCTCCTTTTTAATTAAATGTTTATTTGGTCATCTCGATGAGTAAAAGTGATTTTCTAGTTATCAAATTATATACAATTGATGGGTTGCAATAATTCATTTCTATATGTTATGTATATGTGCTTCTTGTGTATATATTCATGGAAACATTGCCAATGATATCTGGGATTAGAATCAACCCTGAACTTCATATATTGAATGATATAAACAAGATTATCCCTGTCTAAAATATATAATCTATTTATCATATTACTATTTCAATAAAACATTTTAATAATTTATATAGAATATTATTTTTATTAATAGATAATGGAAATAATTTCTATTCTAAACAACATATAGAAATAAATTTTTTTCTTATGATTGTAATATAATAAAAATTATATAATTCTATAATTAATCCTCTTATAATGTTAGGCCAGAAGTGAAAACATATGAAGAAACTCTTTCTAAATATTTTACATGAAGACCCCTTTCACCTTTTTCTATTCAATTATATCTTTGATATTTTATTTTTATTAAAAAGTTCGATCACACAACTTGTATCGATTACCCAAGAGTCATATTTAGTATAATATTCTTCTATAACATTCACATTTAGATTGTCAGAATGTTTCACATCGAGAACATTTCTCATACATTGATAGATTATTTGAACTACATTATAGAATATACATAAAAGTTTTCTAAAATTTTCTACCATGATATAGGTTTTTATCTTCAATGGGTGAGTGTCATGTTTAATATTATTTCATCAACGACTATTGATGAATGTAATTACACTAATAATGATTATCCTAAACATCATATATATATATAGTGATCGAAGATGTATATTTTATTTAATATTCTCCATAATTTATCATGGAACTAATTAATTAAATAAAATTGTAAATAAAAATACCCATCAAGAAACATGTCATTATTTTATAGTTCATTGGGAAACACCTTTTCCATATCAATCAATTAGATAATAATGTCAACTATATTCCTATGGTTTAAAATCTTTTAGGGTTTCCTCTCTAAGAATCCCTAAATTCACACTATAGGATGTGGTTATAAAACCCTTAGGATTAACTATGATCACCTTTCCTTACATAATATAATCAATGGCCACCCCACCTTGACGTGAACCTACCAAGATGGATGATCATTTTTTGGAAATGTTGTTTCTTTAATAGGAAACTATGAATTGTTTATTGGGAGATTTTTTTAAATAAATCATCATTTTAATATACAGTTATTTCATACGAAACCAATTACATCTAAATGAAATTTATTGTCTCATTTTCTTATTCTTTTTTTATACATGAATTTATCAATTTTGTTTTGAAATCCTTATTTCATTAACGTAATTTATGTGATCTCTCCATTTTAATATGAAATTATTTACAAAACTCATATGATTATTTTTGTCAACAAAAAATCCAAAAAATTGTATACATATCCAATTTCTTATTAAGGGTATGTATATAAACTCTTCATGACTAATCTAAGAGTTACATTTATCCAACCCATCACATTTATATAACAATAAATAACCATATAGGATATTGGGTACACTGTCCCCAAAACCCTTTATCCATGGAAAAATTACATGAGAGAAATTTATATTCATGATATCTCAAAAACTATATATGAAAAAACTATATTCAACCATTATTCTTAATCTCATATCTCTAAATAAATAAGGAAAAGGTAGATGAAAAATAAATCATATTATATAAAACATGGAATATAATGTTGGAAAATATCTCATAGAATAAATTTATCACATATATTTACCATACACAATATTTATATTCAACAAACACATTAAAAACATGAATACAATACAAGAATAAGGTTATAAATACACAATTTATTAATTTTACAAAAACAAGAAAAAACCTTTTAAACTTGTGAAATTTTATTTTGATTTTTAATATACTATTTTATTATTAATAACTCTTATAATTTATAATCCATATGTCAAAATAAAAAAATTATGAATTTTCACCTTTTTTAGGAATGTTTTATTTTACGAATGTTAATATTATTATCATTCATAAAATAGGGCCGATTTGTAGGAAAAAAAATTCTATGAATAGATAATAATTCACAAAAATTACATCTATTGTATGCTACTATTGAATAATTTGAATATGATTTGATCTATTGTAAATCGCCAATTGTATTTAATAATAGAGATGGTATTAGTTTTTTTCTTGATAACCTCTTTCCCTAAAAACCATTAATCTAATAATATATTTTGATATCATAAATCATAGGATATGACATAATTCTAATCCCCATGATTATTTTATATCATACCATGAAATATAATTCTTTTATTCACTACAACATATATAAATAGAAAAATATAACATATCCAATTTGATGATATACCTAAAATGTATTAAGATATTAATTTAATATAAAAAACTAGTGTATTTGAATATTGAATCTAGTGAAACCATATTTTTGATACCATTAATGGGTTTTAGGGGATCATTATAGAATCTTATGTATAAAAAATTAAATATATGGCCAGATATCTTTTGAATGATTCAACATACATGGAAATAAAGAACAAAACATACCAGAAACACATACCCACTATACTCTATATTTTTATTTGATGGATAAATTTTGATGATGACCATTTAATTAGTAAATGAAGGCTTCCAAACAATAATGGATTATAATGTCCTTGGATCATAAAATATATCTTTATGGTTTCAAATCATTGGTGGGGTATTAAGGCCCTGACTATATAACAACTTATGTTTTGAGATGAATAGAGAATCATTCTAGTTTCCATGAAAAAGGGGACATCAATACGAGGGAACTCATACCATATATATTCATCATCAATGTTCTTCATTTAATGATTATCATTGACCATATTATGCATAATGGGTTCCATATCATGGTACCTATACATTCATGATCCTTTTAATTTCCTACATTAACACTTCAATAATGTTGTGTGATGCGATAAATAATCCATATCCGGGATTATAATCCAATGAAACCATGCTAGGGTGGATACTTAATGCATGTAATAACATGGTAATCCTATCGTAATCATTTTCATATTATATGATTTTGGAAGTTGAAGTATCCAATTATTATATTTTAATGTATAGATATTGTAAGACATGATAATAATCTCATTCATATTGTTCCTGTAAAGACCCGTAAATTCCAAGGAAATTTTATTCTAAATTTTCTTTGAAATTTTACAAGAACGCAGTTTCTGACGACACCTGATTGCGAGGCCCGGTGTGCCCGGAACCATTTTATGAAGTTTGGCTCGGGTACGTTCAGTGAACGGACGAGCGGGTTTTTCTAACTTCTGAACCGGTACTCGGAATCGAATTCTGAGGGCACCGATGGAATCGCAGTGCCGGTAATTGCTTAGAAACGCCTCTTCCGGATTTGCGTTTGCACCGGTGTGGTTTTTAATTATTGGGATTAATGTTAAGAAATAAAATAAATTGTACGACAAACATTATTTTATTTCACTTAAGCCGCTTGGATGAAACTTGAAGCCACTTAAAGCAGATTAAGCTGAGTTGATGCGGATAGGGTGCTATCCAGAAATATCATATCCTCTTGGTAGGATATTTGTGAGGCGGGGCCCGCACGAGCCCCACCGTTTCTTTCCGCTAAGTAACGCACCCACAAAAACCCGTCATTATGAAAGTCAACTGACGTGTTTTATTATTTTCTTAACGCACCAATTAATTGGGTGGTTTTCTTCGTTGAATTAAATGGGAGGTTTATTCGTTGAAATTAAATCTATGAATTAATTTCATTCATTTCTTAACCTGTTTAAAAACCGTTGGCGTAATAATAAAATAAGACCAACGCACGACATTTGAAGAAAAGCTCGTTGAGAAGTTTTGACAAGTTTTGTGCCTTCTCCCTCCTCCGCGAAGAATGCGAAGAACGCGAAGAACGCCGTCACCCTCGGAGATTGACGATGCCCATCTGAGACGTTCTTCCCCGCCCCGATCTCCGATCACCTACTGCTAGAGTTCGTCGACGCGTCACCATTTTCCGTGACGCGATGACCTTCCGTGACGACGTGACGCCTTTCAGCGACGACGCGACGCCCTTCCGCGACGACGCGACGCCTTTCCGCGACGATGAGACGCCCTTCCGCGACGATCAAATCCGAGAAGAACGCGTGTGCGACGGCTTGACGAGGTAGGGGTTTTGTTTTTGAAATGATTTTATTTCCGTGGTTGTTCGTCTAAAAAAATAATGATCCGGGATCAAGTTGCAATTTTAATTTATTAAAATTGTTTCTTGATATGTTTCATGTGTTGATAATTAATTTTTTCCCAATTGTTATCGCCTAACACGGAGGGTGCGGGCCAAGCAAACACGGCCCGACAACCCTCTGCCATTCTTCGTTGTTGTGCGGATTTGGCGGGCGATGACAAAACATGACGCAAGGGTGATTTGATGATTCCGCAGTAAAGAACGGGTCCCGGGAGGAGTAACGGCGCAGACAGGACGGAAAACGGACCACCGAAGCAACTCCGGTGGCCCGCGGAAATCTCCGGCGGCGGCCAGCGGACCTGCGGGCGCGCAGGTCCAGGTCACCCGCACGGGACGTGGCAGAAGCCGCGTCCGCTTGTCCAGCACGGCCCCACGCTGGGCCGCGGCACCTCCAAACCGCGGGGTCAGCGACCTGCGGCACCCGAGCGCTCGGCTGCTCGGCCGAGCCGAGCCAGGCCAGTCCGACAAGCCGGGTCGGCCCGGGCCCGGACCCCCCCGTCTTCAGACCATTTTCGGTCTTTTGGCTGTAACTTGAGCTACGTGCCTCCGAACGACGCGCCGTCAGTGGCGGTGCGATCCTTGGATCGAGACGGTCGTTTTCGTATATCACACTCAAGGTTTCGGAAAACTTTGGGTTCGGCCGGGTTGGTTCGTACACGAAACCAACCGGGCCCTCGGAGCGGAAACGCTCATATCTTGAGCTCCGGACGTCCGATTGACGTGCCGTCGACTTTGGTGGATCCCTCTAAGTGAGACGGATCTTTTGTCTCACTCCGCCCGAGGTTTGGATGCAGGTGGAGTACGGTCGGGTTGGTTCTCTCACGAAACCAACCAGGCCCCTCGAATGAAAAAGCCAATAACTCACAGACCAGGCGTCTAATTGATGCGCCGTCTGTCTCATTGCTTTCCTCTTGATGAGATGGAACGTTTGGCATACTTCGCCCGAGTTTTGGTTATAGTTGGATAGTGGCCGGCTGGATTGTATCCGAAATCCAATCGGGCCCCTGGAACGGAAAAGCTGATATCTTTCAGACCAGACGTCCGTTTGATGAACCATCAGCGGCGTTGGTGATCACGTTGAGTAATGGTCCCTATGAGTATACCCTATGGGAGTTTGGGGTACAGTTGAGATATGGCCGGGTTGGTTCGCTCACGAAACCAACCGGTCCCCTGGGACGAAAAGGCTAATAACTCACAGGTCGGGCGTCCGATTGACGCGCCGTCTGTTGTGTTGAGACCCCTATGACGAGGCGGTCCTTTGAGATACTTCTTTGTGGGACTTTGAGATACTTGGAATATCGACTAGTAGCTCGTGGAGCGGACCCTCCCAGAGACGAGCGTATGGAGTACAGAGACCGTGTAGCCGGCTGAGACCTGACGACTACTTGACCGATCGACTCGGTGTGTTACAGATAGCCCATTGGGGAACGCTTGGTTGTAGCGGCAAACCCACGACAGAGGTGCGCTTGGTTGTAGCGGCACATGGGAGCACTTGGTTGTAGCGGCAGACCCACGACAGAGGTGGGCTTGGTTGTAGCGGCACAGGGGAGCGCTTGGTTGTAGCGGCAGACCCACGACATAGGTACGTTTGGTTGTAGGGGCACATGGGAGCGCTTCGTTGTAGCGGCAGACCCACGACAGAGGTGCGCTTGGCTGTAGCGGCACATGGGAGCACTTGGTTGTAGCGGCAGACCCATGGTGGGAAGCGCTTGGTTGTAGCGACAGGCCCACAGTACTCGACAGGAGGAGTACCTCAGCAGTCTTAGGTCAGTGAGCAGTACCTAGGAGTCGTGACAGGACCACTGTACACTCCAGAGACGGGGCTCTTCAGCAGTTACGGTTTCAATAATGAAAATCCTGGTTTGAGATGAGACTTTTGACCTTGTGTTTACCTCATGTTTGAGATGGGATACTTAATAACTTAGGTATATGTATGGGCATATACCTGGGTAGTGTTTATACGTTGTTTTCACAATCCTTGTGTTTCCTCAGGATTGGGATGGGTTACTTGATAACTTAGGTATATATATGAGCATATATCTAAGTAGAGGTTATCTGTTGAGATCTTCTTTGTGGTTATCCTTGTTGGTTTTAGTGAGACCTTGAGGGTCTCGGGGTCCCTACTGACTATCATTATACTCACCTCTGCACGGGATATGCCCGCACCTCGTTGTGTTGGTTGCAGACGATGGGCAGTGCTAACGGAGGTCGACTGTTCGAGGACTGGACGGTACCAGGAGGTGGACTACACGATGAGTCAGTACCCGGAGGTGGACTACACGATGAGACGATACACGCAGGAGGTTGACGGGCGAGAGCGTTGAGGAGACTATCTGTACCTACCCTTCAGGTAGGATCCATGGTGGATGACCAGAAGCTGCGCCATCTGTACCTACCCTTCAGGTAGGATCCGACAAGGACGACCCAGGAGCTGCTTCCTTTCTTCCAACTGTTGTCTTTTTCTATTGTACATTGTTCAGTTGTAGTTGTACTTTCATTTGGGTTTGTATTCTGGCCCATTTACTTTTCATCACTTTCTTTTGTACTTAGTGTTTTTCTTCCGCTTGTACTCTGTGGTGTTTTGATTACCTTTATAAAGGTAATGCCTTCCCAGTTATTGGGATTTACGCCTTTAGTGCAAGTTGCCAGCCCCTGGCCTATGGAAGGCGGGCTTGGGGTTGTCACGGCACGGGACCCGAGGATGGGTCGTGACAGTTCCACATGATTCCAGGTTGTCCTGAGAAATATATCACCAATTTTATGTGAATATTCATCACTTTCCATGTGAAATTTTTAAACGCACTATATAAACTCAATTCAAACAATTGTTTAATCAAGATCTAGATATTTTGTAACCCTTATATATGTTCCACGCCTTGAAACTCCAAAAAGAATATTTTTTAACTTTTGAGGAAAAATTCATCCTTCTATATAATGATAGGTTTCATAAAAAGATAATGTACCTTTGTTTGGTGTAAAATTAATCTTTTAATTTTGAGTTTCCTAAAACCTAAAGAGTGGATCTTTCATGTTTAGAAAATAACTAATCAATTTATGATTTTAATAATTGACTATATTGTAATAAGATCTTTTCCTTGATTATTGTTTTTATCTTTTGAAACCCATTTTGGATTTCCTTCATTTCACTATATGTATTCCTATGTAGAATACCTCTAGCAGAGATCCAAATTAGCTCCATTGATCTTTGAGCAATGCTAATTTATTTTCGAGTGGTAACACAATTAATCTTTTTATTGCATTTTTCTACTCAATCACTCTGAGATCCTTCAATAATGGAGGTGTTCTTCACATTATTTGGATTATTATAGGATGATTTGAAGAGATTTATATTGAGAGAGTGATAAGTCCATTAAATATAACAATCCTTTATTATCACTTTTTAATTAATTATACACAATAGCCACCACAATATATTTATAACCTCAAGGTTTATATTAAATTTTTTATCATGTTCCAATCCTTAAATAATACAATAATCTTTTATGAAACCACATTTCATAACATAATAATCTTTTTATTATTAATATTTCTTGGTGAGAACTATCTTGCCCACTGAAAACCATTATTTTAACAACATGTAAATTAATATTCATCACCAGATATCATCTAGGTCATCTAGAACTCCCCATCATTTACTAAATTCCCAAATAAATAATTTATTCAATTAAGTAAATATTTTATTCAAAATACATCAAATAAATAATTATTAAATATTCAATAAATAAAATAGTTATTTTATTTAAAAACAAGAGAATATATATTTATTATATATTAATGTGATCAAATAAATTATTTATTAATTATTAAATAATTATTTATTAACTTATTAATATTAGAGATCAATAAAACCTAAGTAAAATTAATTCTGGGTACTTTGAATAATATTTACTCCATCAATTAAATTCTAATATAATTTAATGACGATTAATATAAATAAATAGTGAAATTTCCACTATAATTATTTCTCCTTTGAAATAGGAGGGTATGACAAATTTACAAGATTACTTTTTAAAAATCGGTCAAGGAACCCACGATAACGATAATAATGTCACAACATTGACAATTACATATGAACGCTAAATGTGTAATATAATCCCTTTATCTAAATATCTCATCAAGAAGGATTATCATCCGAGTCATTAACCTATCTTCATCACACATATTTCATTGACTATTAGCAATAAAAGGCATTACACCATGGCCATGAAATTCATGAAACATTTATATTTCTTTATATGGGATAATACATCAACTTCCATAATGATGGAATGTGGAAATCCTACGTAAACATTTCTATTTATAAAACCTAATTAATGAGAGTCCCAACATACCCTACATCCTACCAATATATGGTGTGTTGTTTGTTCAGTAAATCATAGTTCATGTGGCATGGCATGAATTGTCGATAACATTAAATTCTAAGGACAATTAAAAATGCTAGTATATATAAATATCTAAGGACACCAAAACATGAATAATCCCTTCTAGAGGGTATATTATTTTAATATACCATTATATACTTATATTAATGAATATAATAATCTCATTTCATGATTATCATCATAGAGGGGGAATCGTTATGTCCTAATCAATGTCAAATATACTATAGGACATTATCACATCAATGTTATGTAGAATATCTATCAATATTTTATATGATGTTTATACTAACATCCAATCCTTTAAATATTAATGTAATTTAATGTAGAATGTAGTTAGTATTAGGGAAAAAACATCCACCAACAACCAAATTTTTTAGATCCAACTACTAATGAAAAGTTAGTCCTCACATAAAAAACATGCTTCTTTTGAGTATGGCCAAAACTGGTAGGCCTACCATGTTTCTTTGGATAGGGTTAGTAATGAAAAGTTTCTGTGTGGTGAATATTTTTATTGCAACATTTGAATCATGATAATATCCCCAATATATATATAAATGAGTATCGACCTCTTGGTTCTATGTCATAATCCAAGAATATTGAATAAATCCATAGAAAATTCTTATCATAAATTTGTAAATCACATTGTTATAATATAACACAAAATCCGACCAGAGATTTCTAAAATTATTTTTTTGCTGCCTCAAAAGACTCAATGTACTAAAGTATTGTAGATAAAATAATTATAACATCCAAGGTAAATGAATAATAAGGCATATTTCATATTAATTAATATCTGGGAATTAAATATTAATTTTACTTTAAAGTTGTATCTATGTTCGATAGCGTACCTGATACGCAACAATGGGTTTCATTGGAATCTTACGTTGCACACTAACAATATAATATTATTATTTTAAATGGTAGTTAACTCCTAGCCATTATATTGGTGGGAATGAAAAAAACTAAATATAATATGATTATAAATGATTGTTAAATGTATTTACATTATCCAATAAAAAGTTAGTGGCTTAAAATGTGAATGAAACTAATTTTAAGCATAATTTACATTAAAAGGCTGATATATCGCCTTTTAATGGTGAACCCTCTTTAAATATAGTTTGGTCACTTTAATACATTCTAATTGAACAAATAAAATCCTTCTTTAGACTAGGGTCATCAAATTTTACTTTGGGTAAACTTTTGGTATTTTTTTGATAAAGTTCATTTAATTAATGAATAGTTAAAAATATTGTATTTTAATTCAAAAGTGCTTTTTAATATAATTTATTTATATGGTTATATTATCTTTTTAGTTGGTTTTAAAGTTAAATTAAAATATATTTTTACTATTTAATCCAATGTTGGTCATTGGAATTAATTTTACTTTGAAATTGGATATAAACAAGTGTAGATATTTTGATAGTTATTGTTTCTTAAAAACACGCTATTTTTTTGATAACATAAATTAATTTTAAAATTAATTAATGCCACTTATATGTTTTTAATTTGAAAAAATAGACATCATTTTTGAATTCGGAATATCAAATATAGCTTAGGCTGAATTTATGGTATTTTTCTAAAAAACTTCAATTTTGATGAATAGTGAAACCACTTAGTGGTAGTTAAATAAACTGACTTTTTCATTTAAATGAAATTTTACCACTTATGTGGATTGAATTTCAAAAATATGACATACATGGTTGTTATCAAGAAGTAAAATGTGTTTCAATAAGATGAAAATAATTTTTGGTGAATACTATCTTTTGACTTTTATTTACCACGGTTAAAAGGTAAATACGGTAATTCAAGGTAAAAATAATATTATAATAAATCAAAATTACCTTAAACTTGTCCAAAACTTAATTTTTGAGCCATTTATGACCATGGTCATCTTTTGGTCGATTTTGGGACCCCATTGAGCCACTTGGGAGTGATAATGACTATTTAGATTAATTAATTTTATATGAAGACAAAATTGACATTAACAAAACTCTTTTAGTAATTAATTTTTATATGATGTTATATAAGTCCTACATTCGAATATAAATATTAATTGTAAATATAAAAGTATTTACTACATGATAGTATTTTTTTGACAATTTTTAGACATCTAATAAATTAAATTATTTATGACACAATAATTATGCAGTATATACCTCATTAATAAATGATTTAAATAAATAAGATTACAATGATTAAAATATTATCCAAAAGATGTCCAATTCTGATTGGATGATTTTATTTATACCATGAATCATCTTATATTGGACTATAATTATTTTTTTATCATTAGAAACCGAATATTATTATATTATAAAATAATACTTTCACACTTTCCTAAAGATCCCCTCCTATCCCTTATAAAATGAGACCACTTATAATCAATTCCTCACACCTATCAAGCAATTTATCTTTTCCAAAATCTTCACAATTAAGCTCCCTACATCCCTCTCCTCCTCCAAGAAGCATTAACTTAGGCAGAAGGCACTTCAAGAAGTCCTTTGGTTCAAACCAAAGGGAGTTGCCCAAATTAAAGATAACAGTTTCTCTTAAATTGTTTTCTTTTATTTTAATTGGCCAACCCCTAAAATATTTTTATTCCTTTATTTTGTAACAAAACCAGTATCCTCAAAATACTAGGATGTTTTTATGGTATGTATTCTAACTACACTTACACACACCTCCATCTAATGGATGAATAACACAATGTTTCTGTGGATGGAAAACTAAGGCCTCACGAAATGATGATTGTTCAATTACATCTTACCACCTCTCATGGTGGCCATTATGATGGAACTGTATTTATATATGATATATATTATGTTTATGATTTCTTTGTTCTTCTGTACTTCCCATTTATATCATGCTTTATGGTTTCCATAGTGGGTAAATACGATAACCTCATTTGAGGAAGTGCGGACTACCGCCCCCTCAAAGTGATTTGATTCGTTAATGCCTTATGTGGGATGTATAAAGGATGGAGTTAAATATATTATATTTGATATTATACTGGAATTATAATATACCTTTGTATCATTATGTTCTAATTCAATTAAAGTTATAAATAGAAATAAATGTAGGGTTCATGCGTACATACAGCTTACCGTCTCCATGAACGGTGATTTTCATTTCTTACCTCTAAATGTTATGTACTATTATAAAAAAATGTATATAATGGATATATATGTTATATATGATATCCAAATCATGAATATAATTCTGGATATAATGAACCTTTTACCACATGGACAACTTTTAAATATAAGGTGTTCATTTTTTACTCAAGTACCAAATATAGATAAAATGAACGCTATTTACATAAATGATTGAATAATGTTTCTAACATGGAAATAAGTTATATAAAAGGAGTAATAAACATGAAAAGGGTTCTTAAGAAAGTATAAATTAACTTTAGTTTATTATTAAAGAGATTAATGAATGATTGAGTCAAGTCGGACACGAGGTACGGGACTTCGTCTCAATCTCCTTTCATTGAGGTGTATTGTATTTTAATACACTATTTTCTTTTATAGGCTGTATAAACACCTTTGACATTTCATTTTATTCAAAGGGAATCTTTTTATAGGAAGCATTTTACTAAATGAAAAAATTTAATATTTTTTATGTACGTGGTGACAACGACCTTTCCACTACTGCGAGTATTATTTGATATTTGGCTTCCTTAACAAGCCGACATGTTTTTAAAAGGACAAATATATACTATTTTCTCTTTTTACGTATTTTGGTATTGAAAATGATTTTGGGAATTGATTTATTATTTAAATAACTTGAAATGATATTTTATTATTGCAATGTGGAAATGTTATCTTTCCATTATTCTTATATTATGTGTTATAATCATGTTATGGTTCTTGGGAATTATTTACGTATACGGGTGGTTCCGTGATAAACCTAGGGCGGGTGATCCCGAGATAGCTCTCCAATGCATTGGGTAACGTGATGGAGGTAAACGTAAATTTTTCCCCTAAGAGATTTAGGGAATATACTGTGATGGGTATTCCAAAGTAACTCCCTATGTAGCGTGATAGGTACAATGTAAGTATGATATGGATGCCACAAGTTACCTTTATGATTTATGATTTCTATGTGTCTTTCATAAATATTATGATTTCATGAGGTAAGTAAAAGATTTCATGTTTTTTATGTACTTATGAACAAATGTTTTCATTCTTTGTGTTAAAACCCTTACTGAGTTTTTTATGCTCATCCCAAGTTTTGAAATGTTTTCATAGGACTTAAAGATGAATAGGGTAAAGGATGGGATCAAGGAAAAGTCATGCTGTCTAAAACATGGAACTAGACAAGAATCTTTTTTTAAGAGTTTTTATTTCATGAAAAAAATTGGAAACTATGTAGATATGTCTACCTTGTAATCTTTTGAGATGTAATAGTTATGTCCTAATTCTCTAAAACTCTAAACCTGAAAAGATCCTCAATGTGAATTATTCATTTAATTCAATATTATGTAATGTTTAAGTTTGGGTCCTTATAGGAATCATAGGTTGTAATAAGTTTTTATTACATATTTCTATAACCTTATCAATGATACTAGACAAAATAAATCTAATTAAATATAATTATTTAATTACCTTGATTACTAGTATTCCATAATCTCCAGACAACATAAACTCATCCAGGTCTACTTTTCCATGTACTTTCAGATAGTTCTATGTACATGTTTACAATATAATGTCGGATATACTTGATATAAAACTTATTTTCATTATAAGTTATTTATATCAAACTTCAATACACATCATGTTACATGATATGAATTCTTTGCACATAATATTTTGAAACTCTTTTATTCATCATAGCCTCTTTCTATGATCATTCATATTATAGTAGAAGGATTATATGGAACCAAAAATTTTATCATGAATTTTTTTCAATTTTTTTTCAATATTATGTTAATATATGTACTATTAATGTATTTATAAAAATCATAGATTAATTTTATAGATCTAGATCACAATAACATGGTTTCTACATTAAGATAAACATTGAGAAATTTCATTCCTTAGTATTAACAAGTTACCAAGACATTACATTTGTTTTAATTATTTTATTAACCTATCTATCATGAAAACTAAATTAATTAACAATAAATAGACAAAGACACATGTAACTCATTCATTTCAAAAATGAACATACTATGATCACCATGCATGATTTAACTATAAATTAATTTATTTAATATACATATTTTATTGGTATTTATTGAAAATTCTACCCCTTTTAGTTATTCATTGTAGACATATTACATAGGGAATATTTTTGGTCTTGTAATATATAAATCTTCCATAAGGATTCAACTAAATAATTAGGCATTAAACATCAATAGACCAATATGATGATCATCAAAATATTCTTTGACAACTAGATTTCGAAAATGATTTTTTTTCATGATGTGAGGTGAATATTATTTTTATTGAATAATCTACTAATAATATTTCATGCCATTTTGGTTCCATAATACATCATCCACGAATAGTATCTCTTGAATACTCACCAGAACTGTGAAGTTAATGAATCATTCAAAATATGGAATCATGATATTTTTATGTAAAGACCCAAAAAATTCTAGGGAAATTTTTTTCTTAATTTTCTTTGGAATTTTACAAGAACGCAGTTTCTGACGGCACCTGATTCCGAGGCCCGGTGTGCCCAGAATCAATTTCCGAAGTTTAGCTTAGGTGTGTTCAGTAAAGGAATGAGTGGGTTTTCCTAACTTTTGAACTGGTGCTCAGAATCGAAATCCGAGGGCACCGATGGAACCGCAGCGCCGGTAATTGCTTAAGAACACCTTTTCCGGAGTTGTGTTTTCTCGGGTGAGGTTATTAATTTTTGGGGTTAACTAAAGAATAAAAGAAAATAATGTGTAACCGATTTTATTTTTATTCTAAGAAGTGTTAACCTAGGTATGGTGGTTGATGTGGGACCCACTGATATCCTAACTCCTAGGTAGGATATTAGTGAGGTGGGGCCCACACGATCCCCACCCCCTTTAATTTCCTTTTACCTCCCATGAGCATTTAATATAGTAACTCACCCGCACCCCCCTCTTAAATGCCATGTCAACTCTCACGTTTAATAGAATTATTAAATGCCTCTTTAATTGGGCAACACTCGATAATTATAGCGTGATCTGTTTTTGAATTTCAAAAACAGTTGGCGTGGGAAATAAAATAAGGCAAGGCCTTATTTTATGATAGTTGTTGTGTCGTGCGAGAGATTTGGGGGAGGAATTACTCAAAGCCTTGAATCTTCATCTTATTCGTGGGAGAACGTGAAGAACGACGAAGAACGTCGGCCTTCGACGGAAGACGAAGAAGAACGCTAGTTCTCTGGAGATCGACGACGCAACGCCGTGTACCTCGATGTCGACGATCCTCCTTCCGCGATGCCGACGATCCTCCTTCTGCAACGCCGACGATCCTCTTCTGCGACGCCGTCTCCCGCGACATCTTTTCACATGACGATCTTCATTCATCAACACCTTGAGGTAGGGGGTTTTGGTTCAATTAAATCTATGTGAATTATATCCTCGTCATGTGTTTAATTGTCGGAAGTCGTTTGAACTGCTAACGTGGTGGGTGCGGACCAACGAACAAGTCTGAACCCACCGTTTCTATGTTCTTGGTGTGCGGATCGACGGGCAGTGACGTAGCAGGCCGTAAAGGCGTTTTGAGGACTTCGTAGTGAAGAGTCGGTCCCGGGAGGACCGCTGGCAAAGAAGGAAGGCAAAATAGACCACCGGAACGCATCCGGTGGTCCGCGGAAGACCCCGCCGGTGCGCCGCACCGGCGCCAGCGGCCAGAGGCGGCGGCCGGCCCCAGCCGGCCGCCAGGAGGTGGTGGCACCTGGCGCACCACTGGGAAGGGCCACCGCGGCTTCAGCCTTGGCGGCAGGCGGCTGGTCCCGCGGCCGCGCGGGACCATGGGCGACGCGACACTGGGCCGCGTCCGCTGGCAAAGAGCGGCCCCCACACGGGGGCCGCGACTCCAATCAAGGGGGCAGCGCCCCCTATGCGCAGCCGCTCGGCCAGCGCCAAGCCGACCCCACTGGGCCAGCGCCGAGCCGCCCTGGGCCGTGCCCTAATGGGTCGGACCCAGACCCGGATTGGGTCGACCCGGTTCGGGCCGACCCAAGGGGGTTTGGGTCGGGTCGGTCCGGGCCCAGACCCCCCATTTTCAGACAACATCCGGTGTTTTTCCCATAACATGGGCTAAAAACCTCCGATCGATGCACCGTCAGTTGTGTAGTGATCCTTGGATCGAGACGGTCATTTTGATATATTACAGTCAAGGTTTCGGAGAACTTTGGGTTCGGCAGGATTGGATCGAACACAAAACTAGCCGGGCCCTCAGAGCGAAAACACTTATAACTTGATCTTCGGACGTCCGATTGACGTACCGTCGACTTTGTTGGATTTATCATAGTGAGACGGACCTTTTGACTTACTACTCACATGGGTTGGACGTAGTTGGATTATGGTAAGGTTGGTTTTGACTTAAAAACCAATCGGGCCCCTCGGACGAAAAAGCCAATAACTCTCAGACCGGGCGTCCGATTGACGCGTCGTCTGTCTCGTTGAGTTCCTGTTGAGGATACATAAATTTTGGATACATCAACTCCAGACTTCGTGTTAGTTGACGTATCAGCCCCTCGGCTTGTGGAGCGGACCCTCCCTGAACGAGCTTGCTTTGTGCGGGAACTCTAGAGCTTGCTGCGGCTGCGACGACGAAGACGACTGTACAGAAATCCTCCGTGGATTCGACGGCGACGACTAAATCACTCAAGATCATGTGTAGATCAGTGCTACCGATCCTGTGTGGGTCAGCACTCAGCGGTCCTGTGTGGGCCAGCGTATACCGATCATGTGTGGGTCAGATCCTGTGTGGGTCATTGCAGGGGTTAGTACCTATCGATACTTTGTGGGTCATTGCGGGGGTTAGTACGTATCGATCCTTTGTGGGTCATTGTGGGGGTTAGTACCAATCGATCTTTCTTGGGTCATTGCGGGGGTTAGGACATATCGATCCAGTGTGGGTCTGACGGCTTAGATGAATCAGTGGATACATCTGATCATCTCTATCGTCTTACGAAGAAGTATACCTATGTGAGCTGAGTCTTGACTTTCAATCTTTATCTTCGATAATATTGACTTGATATCCTGTGTGGATTACGTTATGCTTCCTGTGTGGTTTGGGTTATGTTTTCCTGTGTGGACTAGGTTGTAGTTGGGCTCGGATGTTGGAGCCAAACTGGAATTGATGACTTAGGTATATGTATGGGCATATACCTAAGTAGTGTAGGATGTTACTTCGTGATTGTATCTTTCCTTTGTGGATTATCCTTTCTGGATTCTGGGAGACATTCGGGGGTCTCGGGGTCCCTACTGAGTAGCTTATACTCACCCCTGCACGGTCTATGCCCGCACTACGTTGTGTTGGATGCAGACGACGGACAGCGCTGATCGTGGTGGAGGCTTATGGAGCAAGTCGGTACCTGGAGGTGGACCACTGGGCGGGACATACACGGAGCAGACGGCTGGACCTATGGAGCTGAGGAGGCTATCTGTACCCACCCTTCAGGTGGCACTTCCAGTGGATGGCTAAACATTGCGGCTTTACTTTTCAGTTGCTGTACTTTCTTTCCAGATGTACATTACTTTGGGTTTGGGTTTTTATTCTGGCCCACTTACTTTTCTGCACTTACTATTGTACCCAGTTTTACATAGTGTTTACTTCTTCTTTCTTGCTCTGTGGTGTTTGTTTACTTTACAAAGGCAATGCCTTACCTTTTTTTATCGGGAATTACGCCTTGGTGCTAGTCGCCAGCCCTTGGCCTATGGAAGGCGGGCTTGGGGTAGTCACGGCACGGGCCCTGAGGACGGGTCTTCACAAATTGGTATTATAGGTGTTCGGTTCTACCGCAGAACTCTGGACTCTGATCTTTCTTCTATGTGAAGCAATAGTGTTAAGGGTATTGAGTATGGTTATCAATCTAGGGAGACTAGTGTTGGTGCGGTGGCCAACGTATTAGTACATCAGGACACTGACTTCTGATTTCCGAATCAATGTACGAAAACATTGATTGCATGTGTGTTTTAAAAGTTTTCTTTGTGATTACTTTGTGTTAGCTCACCAGGCATACTGTTTGACCATGACGCACCTGTTTCTTTTCAGGATGGCCCCATGACGGCATCCAGCTAGGGTTCCGAGCGTTGTGTGAGACGACAACCCACCGAGCGACGAGGCCTCGGTGCAGACCCTTTGACAATAGAGGCACTGGTAGTACCTCTACCCACCGAGCCACCGATGCTGCCAGCCCCAGCCGTTGATAGTGCACATCGCCTTAGTGCACTGCACGAGTTTCAGCGTCAGAGACTGCCCAGGTTCCATGGGGAGACGGACCCTCAGGCATCCGAGTATTGGCTGGAGGTGGTTGTTCGAGTTTTCAGGTTAGTGGGGACACCAGCCGACCTCATGGTGATCCTCGCAGCGAGCCTCCTGCACGCGGCAGTAGGAAGATGGTGGAGACTGATGCTCCAGGTGAACGACGATGAATCTCTCATATGGACGGACATCGATAGCCTCTTCTGCTCGGAGTTCGTCCCAGCCACCCTCCATGTGGTGCGCATCCAGGAGCTTCTATAGCTGCGGTAGGT
This sequence comes from Viscum album, assembly GCA_963277665.1. Lineage (NCBI taxonomy): Eukaryota > Viridiplantae > Streptophyta > Magnoliopsida > Santalales > Viscaceae > Viscum > Viscum album. The sequence continues at coordinate 1,128,717,047 of OY728121.1, forward strand.
CAGCATGACGGTCGCCCAGTACTCGGCGAGATTTACCGATCTCTCGTGCTATTCGACGAACATGGTACGAGACCCATTCTTCTGGGCCCAGACCTTCGAGCAGGGACTAAGGCATGAGATCAGGGAATCGATGATCTCCCTTAGCATTCTGACACATGCCGGAGTACTGGAGCGAGCTCTTCTCATAGAGAGCTTTCTTGCTGAGCTTACACCAGCAGCGAGACCTACCGCAGGGCGACACGTAGCAGAGTCGTCTGCAGCTGGAAGTCGACAGATGTCACAGGGGTCCAGGCGGACCGGACCATCAGGCAGATAACCTCAGGATACTAGCTCAGAGGTGCGGGGCACAAGGCACAGAGCCAGCCTTCTGAGGAGCAGACAGTGCTACGCATGCGGCGGGCAGGGCCACATGGCTCGTGACTGCCCGAACCGCCATGCAGAGAAGCAGCAGACGGTTGATGGGCCACCCAGGTAGAGGCACAGGGTCAAACGTGGCGGTCTGCCGGGAGCAGGCAGACAAGGCAGGGGAGCTGGCCGAGCAGCAGGTGGTGGGAAATGCTTTGAGGCTTTTCCACCACCACCACCAGGAGGTCCACCCCGGCCACAGGGAGCTGGCGGGCAGCGACAAGCTCAGATTCAGGCAGCGGAGGCCTACGACCACAGCGCGCCAGAGATGATTCGAGGTATGATCTGTGTCTACTCCTCCCTTGCTGTAGTTCTCATAGACACAGGAGTGAGTCATTCCATTATTGTCGCTGCCCTTGTTCGGAGCTCGGAGAATCCGACGGAGCCGTTGGCTAGATCCTTATGGCTAGAGACTCCTATGGGAGCAGACTCGACGATTACGCACTGGTTCCGACAGTGTGAGATTACTCTAGGAGGCGAGAGCTTCGGCTGGGATCTTCTTGTAGCGGCGTCGAGGCCTTACAACGTCATCTTGGGCATGGATTGGTTATCCACAGTCCATGCTCAGATTGACTGTATTAGGCACAAGGTGTGGTGTGTTCGCACCGACAGGAGTAGTTTCACCTTCACCAGCAAGAAGGGAGCCTTTGAAGAACAGGATGGACTCTCGTAGAGGAGAGGATAGCCCATCACTGATCAGTTTGCAAGCCTCATCCTAGGAGTATTTGACATGCAGAGTCCTGGTTTTCCTGCAGTGGTAGATCAGTATGCAGACGTTTTCCCCGATGAAGTCCCAGGGCTACCTCCTCACAGAGAGGTAGACTTTTATATTGACCTGTACCTCGGGATAACCCCGATATCCACTCCATCATATCGGATGGCCCCCGCTGAGCTTCGAGAGCTACAGGTACAGTTGGAGGACTTGCAGAGCAAGGGATTCATCCGACCTAGTGTTTCACCCTAGGCTTCCCCGATTTTGTTCGCCAAGAAGGCGGACAGGAGCTTGCAACTTTGTGTCGACTATCGTTGCCTGAACCAGGTGAACGTGAGGAACAAGTATCTGCTACCGAGGATTGAAGGCCTCTTCGACCAGCTCAAGGGAGCACGATGGTTCTTAGAGATAGACCTTAGATCAGGCTATCATCAGCTCCGATTTCGAGATGAGGACGTGTAGAAGACGGCCTTTAGATGTCGGTTTGGCCACTATGAGTTCTTGGTTATGCCTTTCAGTGTAACCAAAGCTCCTGCAGGGTTCATGGGTCTAATGAACATGATCTTTCAACTATACCTCAACCAATTTTTCGTGGTCTTCATTGACGACATATTGATATACTTGACAGCTGAGTATGAGCACGCCTACGACTTTTGGGTTGTACTAGACACACTCCGAGAGCACCAGCTTTATGGAAATCTCTTGAAGTGTTAGTTCTGGTTATGTGAGGTCCACTTATTGGGACATTTTATCTCTGAGGTGAGAGTCGCGGTGGATCCCGTGATGATCTAGGCAGTGCTAGCTTGGGAGCCACCCAGAAGCGTGACAGAGGTGCAGAGTTTCTTGGGTCTAGCTGGGTACTACCGTAGATTCCTGCCAGACTTCTCCAAAGTTGTGGCACCACTTTCAGCTTTGACGAAGAAGGGGAAACCCTTAGTGTGGTCAGACAGATATCAGCAGAGATTACAGGAGCTGAGACATATATTGACCAGCGCGCCTATCTTGAGGCTACCGGAGGAGGATGTAGGGTACATAGTCTACTGCGATGCATCTGGGATCGGACTCGGATATGTCCTGATGCAGGAGCGGGCCGTGATCGCCTATGGATCACGTCAGTTGAGGCAGCATGAACAGAACTACGCTACCCATGACCTGGAGTTAGTAGTAGTGGTCTTTGCTCTGAAGACGTGGTGACACTATTTGATGGGCGTGCACTTTACAGTCTACTCTGAACACCAGGGTCTCAGGTACATGTTCTCGCAGAAGGACCTGAATCTGAGACAGCAATGATGGCTTGAGTTCATCTAGGACTATGACTTTGAAATAGTCTATACTCCTGTGAAGGGGAATGAAGTAGCCAAGGCAATCAGCAGGATGATGGGCATCCAGCTACTCGGGGAGGCGACGAAGTAGCTAGCTGCTTTGCAGATATCCTTCATGGATAGAGAGGGAGCAGACTTTCTTCAGTCACTCACAGTTTGGACGCCAACTGTGAGAGGCGGCGTGCGCAGATATCCTCAGGACAGGCACCTGATGGATTCTCTTTAGGAGGAGAGAACGACGTCCTTTTCAGAGGACGTACCTTGGTACCAGTTTCTTTACAAGAGGAGGTGTTGAGAGAGTTTCACACTTCCCTTTTGGCGGTACATCCTGGAGTGACGAAGATGTACAAGGATCTCAGACGATAGCACTGGTGGCCGGGTATGAAGAAGGATGTGGCAGAGTTCGTTTCTCGATGCCTTAGCTGCCAGCAGGTGAAGGCAGAGCACCAGGTACCAGTAGGCTTGGTACAGCCCTTGGAGGTCCTGGAGTGGAAGTGGGATGGGATATCTATGGATTTTGTGACTGGACATCCACGTACTTCCAGAGGTCACGACTCCATTTGGGTGATTGTCGACCGACTCACCAATTCGTCCCACTTCTTACCCATCAGAGATAAGGGATCAGTAGAGATCTTGGGATGTCTCTATGTTCAAGTGATTATACGGCTTCACGGTGTGACATCATCTATCATCTCTGATCGAGATGCTCGCTTTACTTCCCAGCTTTGGAAGGGGTTGAAGGAGGAATTCGGGATGCATCTACATCTGAGCACCGCCTTTCACCCTCAGACGGATGGTCAGACGGAGAGGACCATTCAGACTCTCGAGGACAAGCTCCTTGCATGTGTCCTCGACTTTGGTCGCATACGGCCGACCTTGTAGATCACCCCTGTGCTAGAAAGATCCTGGGGAGTCCGCACTTGTGGGATCGAAGATGGTCCAGGCCATGACAGAGAAGGTCCAGGTCATCTAGGAGCAGATGAGGACAGCTCAGAGCCGGCAGAAATCTTATGCTGACAGGAGGCGGAGACCACTGGAGTTCGAGGATGGTGACCACGTCTTCTTGCAGGTCACACCATGACGTGGATTACGGAGATTTGTCCGAGGGTTCAAGTTATCTCCATGCTTCATCGGACCATTCCAGGTCCTCGACAGGGTAGGCGATGTGGCTTACTGCCTGGCTCTACCACCTCAGTTGCACCGGGTGCACGACGTCTTCCACGTATCTCAGCTAAGGAGATACGTGCATGAACCAACACATATCATCGACCATGGGGAGCTAGAACTTGAAGATGGGGAGACCTTTGCGGAGGTCCCGGTGGAGATCGAGGATCGACAGGAGCGGTCCTATGTGGACGGTCGATACCTCTAGTGCGCATCAGATGGCAGCACGGGAACCTCCAGGAGAGCACTTGGGAGCGGGAGGCTCAGATGCATTCTCAGTACCCACATTTGTTTCCCTAGTTTATGATGTATCTTTATGGGGACGTAAAGACCTGAGGTGGGAGTAATGTAAAGTCCCATAAAATTCAAGGGAAATTTTTTTCTTAATTTTCTTTGGAATTTTACAAGAACGTAGTTTCTGACGGCACCTGATTCCAAGGCCCGGTGTGCCTGGAATCAATTTCTGAAGTTTAGCTCGGGTACGTTCAGTAAACGAACGAGCGGGTTTTCCTAACTTTTGAACCGGTGCTCGGAATCAAAATCTATTGGCACCAATGGAACCACAGCACCGGTAATTGCTTAAGAACACCTTTTCGGGAGTTACTTTTGCTCGGGTGAGGTTATTAATTTTTTGGGTTAACTAAAGAATAAAATAAAATAATGTGCAAAAGGTTTTATTTTTATTCTAAGCAGTGCTAACCTAGGTATGGTGGTTGATGTGGGACCCACTGATATCCTAACTCCTAGGTAGGATTTTAGTGATGTGGGGCCCACACGAGCCCCACCCCCTTTAATTTCCTTTTACCTCCAACGAGCATTTAATATAGTAACTCACCCACACCACCTCTTAAATTCCATGTCAACTATCACGTTTAATAGAATTATTAAACGCCTCTTTAATTGGGAAACGCTCGATAATTAAAGCGTGATCTGTTTTTGAATTTCAAAAACAGTTGGAGTGGGAAATAAAATAAGGCAAGGCCTTATTTTATGATAGTTGTTGTGTCGTGCGAGGGATTTGGGGGAGGAATTACTCAAAGCCTTGCATCTACATCTTTTTCATTGGAGAACGTGAAGAACGAAGAAGAACGCCGGCCTCCGATGGAAGAAAACGAAGAACGCTAGTTCCCCAAAGATCGACGACGTGACGCCGTGTACCGAGACGCTGATGATCCTCCTTCCGTGACACAGACGATCCTCCTTCTGCGACGCCGACGATCCTCTTCCGTGAAGCCGTCTCCCGCGACGTCTTTTCCCGCGATGATCTTAGTTCATCAACACCTTGAGGTATGGGGTTTTGGTTCAATTAAATCTATGTGAATTATATCCTTATCATGTGTTTAATTGTCAGAAGTCGTTTAAACTGCTAACGCGGTGGGTGTGGACCAACAAACATGTCTGAACCCACCGTTTCTATGTTCTTGTTGTGCAGATAGATGGGCGGCGACGAAGCCGGCCGAAAAGGCGTTTTGAGGTCTTCGCAGTGACGAGTCGGTCCCGAGAGGACCGCTGGCAAAGATGGAAGGCAAAACGGACCACCGGAGCACATCCGGTGGTCCGCGGAAGACACCATCAGTGCGCCACGCCGACACGGCGGCACCGGCAGTCGGAGGCGGCGGTGCCCGGTGCGCCACCGGGAAGGGCCGCAGCGGCTGGCGGCTGGTCCCGTGGCCACGCAGGACCGGGGGTGACGCGGCACCGGGCCGCGTCCGCTGGCAAAGAGCGCCCCCCACGCGGGGGCCGCAGCTCCAATCAAGGGGGCAGTGCCCCCTATGTGCGGCCGCTCGGCCAGCGCCGAGCCGCCCCGGGCCGGACCGGCCGAACCGGGCCGGGCCTCGCCCACCGGGCCGGGCCGTGCCCTAATGGGCCAGACCCGGACCCGGTTCGGGCCGACCTAGGGGGGGTTTGGGCCGGGTCGGTCCGGGCCCAGACCCCCCATTTTCAGACCACTTCCGGTCTTTTTCCTATAACATGGGCTACATACCTCCGATCGACGCACCTTCAGTTGAGTAGCGATCCTTGGATCAAGACGGTCATTTAGGAATATTACACTCATGGTTTCGGAGAACTTTGTATTTGGCCGGGTTGGTTCGAACATGAAACCAACCGGGCCCTCGGAGCGGAAACACTTATAACTGGAGCTCCGGACGTCCGATTGATGTACCGTCGATTTTGTTGGATTCCCCATAGTAAGATGGACCTTTTGGCTTACTCCGCTCAAGGTTTGGACGCAGTTGGAGTACGGTCGGGTTGGTTTTGACTTAAAAACCAACCGGGCCCCTAGGACGAAAAAGCCAATAACTCTCAGACCGGGCGTCCGATTGACACGCCGTCTGTCTCGTTGAGTTCCTGTTGAGGATACAGAACTTTTGGATACATCAACTCCGGACTTCATGTCAGTTGATGTATCAGACCCTCGGATCGTGGAGTGGACCCTCCTCGAACGAGCTTGTTGTGTGCGGGAACCCTAGAGCTGGCTCTGACTGCAACAATGATGATGACTGTACAGAAATCCTCTGTGGATTCGATGACGACAACTACAGGACTCAGTGATCTTGTGTGGATCAGTGCTACCGATCCTGTGTGGGTCTGATCCTGTGTGGGTCAGCGCTCAGCGGTCCTGTGTGGGCCAACGCATACCGATCCTATGTGGGTCAGATCCTGTGTGCGTCATTGCGGGGGTTAGTACATATCGATCCTTTGTGGGTCATTGCGGGAGTTAGTACCTATCGATCCTTTGTGGGTTATTGCGGGGGTTAGTACCTATCAATCTTTTGTGGGTCATTGTGTGGGTTAGAACTTATCGATCCTGTGTGGGTCTGATGGCTTAGATGAACCAGTGGCTACATCTGATCATCTCTATCGTCTTACGAAGAAGTATACCTATGTGAGCTGAGTCTTGACTTTCAATCTTTATCATCGATACGATTGACTTGATATCTTGTGTGGATTATGTTATTCTTCTGGTGTGGTTTGGGTTATGTTTTCCTGTGTGGACTGGGTTGTACTTGGGCTGGGATGTTGGAGCCGAACCGGAATTGATGACTCAGGTATATGTATGGGCATATACCTAAGTAGTGTCGGATGTTACTTTGTGATTGTATCTTTCCTTCATGGATTATCCTTTGTGGATTCTAGGAGACCTTCAGGGGTCTCGGGGTCCCTAATCAGTAGCTTATACTCACCCTTTCATGGGCTATGCCCGCACTACGTTGTGTTGGATGCAGACGACGGGCAGCGCTGATCGTGGTGGAGGCTTGTGGAGAAAGTCGGTACCTGGAGGTGGACAACTGGGCAGGACGTACACAGAGCAGACGGCTGGACCCGTGGAGCTGAGGAAGCTATCTGTACCCACCATTCAGGTGGGATTTCTAGTGGACTTCTCGACGTTGCGGCTTTACTTTTCAGTTTTTGTACTTTCTTTCTAGTTGTACTTTACTTTCGGTTTGGGTTTGTATTCTGGCCCACTTACTTTTCCGCACTTACTATTGTACCTAGTTTTACTTAGTGTTTACTTCTGCTTGCTTTCTTTGTGGTGTTTGTTTACTTTAAAAAGGAAATGCCTTCCCTTTTTTATCGGGAATTACGCCTTGCTTCTAGTCGCTAGCCCCTGGCCTATGGAAGGCGGGTTTAGGGTAGTCACAACACGGGCCCTGAGGACGGGTCATGACATTTTATATAAGGAATACTTCATGTTAATTTATACTTACTTTTCAATTTTAATATATTTCCATTTACTGCCTCATTGTACAAATGTTAATTCTAAATGATTAATATATGTATCACCCAAAACGGTGAACATAAATGGTCTCATTGTTTAAGAATTCGAACAATATTTGTTTCTTTAGAACTAATCCTCCCACTAATATCAGTGGAATCCAGTATTCTTATGACCAATCATGTGCATAAAGATCCATAAACAATAAATGTTAAGTATTCTCAAATATCATTAGAGAGATAGTATTCCGTTATGAAAATATTGAAGATATTTAAAATATTTTAATATTCTATGTGGTTTTATGATTGTTAACCCATATTCACCTTAGTGTTTTGATGTTCATTTAATGATAAGGATACCTTTTAACAATCATTTTTTTAAAAAATACTTGTGGTTGTGTTTTAATTTAATATTATATTATTAAATTTGAAATGATATTCATTAGAAAATCTAGTTCGTACATGGTTAATTATTTAACTTCTTTTTGAAAAATATTTCATCAATTTAATTATGGAAGATTTTTATTATGTATAATAATAAATTTTTAATATATTTGATACTATCAAGATATTCATGTGTATACAGAAATGCGATTTAAGGATAACTATTACAAAAAATATCTGATCAATGATTAGTTTTATAAGATATTATATGACAATCCAACTCGGAGATTACTCAATATTTACAAAGATCCCTATTTTACATCATTGATAATTTATAAATTTTCTGAAAGGAATATTATGATGATTAAATTAGTTTATAATGTTTCATTTGGCCGTATTGAACAACTGTTAAAACTTTTTATGATGTACAATTATTTAAAATTGTTTCTTTTGCTAAAAAAATATATGTATTCTATTTGTATGTCCATTATCTTAATGTATAAAGACCATTACATACTCTCATAGATTATAATAATTTATGATTCCCAAACATATGGAATTCCAAATAGTGGGTCTATTATAATATTCTCCCATATTAGAGATTACCAAGTTTGAAATTCATAATAAGAAGACTCAACACATACTAGTACTCACAATTGTTGATTTATATACCCAATCATTGTGCATTATCTAGCCATAGAACTATTTTGAAGAATATCATTATGGAATTTCAATGTTATTAGAATAGCTATAGACTTTTATGACTTTATCAATGAAATAGATACACTCGGACATTATCACATTGAAACTACATAAATTAAAAGTCAATATGAAATAATATTTTTATTTTAGTATGAAAATCATCGAATATTTATATAATATAATGTATAAAGTAGTTTATTATATAGATTTAACTCTAATAATATACTCAAGTGTTTCATCATCTATAAGGGGATCCTTATAATATCTTATAGAAACATAGTTTCTCATACTAATTCTCTTGGACAGAGAGTGAAGAGAATCAATAAATTCATTTATCCTCAAATCAAGAATACTAGTTACCCTCAACATAAAAATACACCTTTCATTTCAAATATTATTTATGGAGGAACTTCCTAAGGTATATCTTCCAGAATAAAACCATGGTTTCCTACAAATTTTATTTAAATAACATTTTTTCCGACATGCTAACAAAAGGATAATGGCTTGAAAGAATTTCTGCAAATCTTATCTCACATCTATTTATCTATCCATTAAATTTTCCATTAAATTTTCCATTAAATTTAATAACCCATACCTTATACACATGATTCATTTATAATAGGATCATCAGTTTCATTAACATTAGAAATTCACAATACATCAACCTTTTTGTCCCATAAATTCAGCAACAATGATGGACATATCAATGCCTATTATCATATAATAATAATTTTCCTAATGGAATTAATATATCTATGAGTTAAATTGAATTAATTATAACGATCCCCCACTAATCGTCCTTAGAAATTTTAGAAGTTGAACATTGACAATATCAGAGAGAATGTGTTTCTATGGATTCTCTTACATGGTGGAAAGTGTATTCATCCACATAGTAGTAATATCCATCACTTTTTTTGTTTATATACACGTTATGAGCCTAGATTAAAAAAATAATCTCTAGTGATTTTTGATCAATATTTTCTCATTCACATTTGGACATAACTTTTGGGTCGTCACCCTTCAATAGAACCTTCAAATCTCTTCATAATATATAGTATTCAATATTTATCATATAGACTCTGAAATTATTCTTATAAAATTTATAGATCTGGAATATACCCATATCCATAACTATCCTTATATAGTCAATTTACTATTAATAAATTCAAAAATGTAATGGGATCACTAATTTCTAAGAAGAATTATCCTATAATGGCAAGCATAAAATGATTCTCAACATCGAGTTTTGAAGTCATGAAAATAGTTAGAACCCTAGATATTGTACAAAAAATCTCATACACCTCTTACTATTCTTGTATCCTATAATATGGATGTTATGATATATAACACTCAAATAAGTATCAAAGGATTAGATGATCCAAAATAAATGACACTCGATGTCCACAACCATGAGCCTAAACTTGGTTCAATATTCTCCCAAAACATTCCATTGGACTTATATATGAATTTTAGAAATAAAAAAGAAATAATGAATAATGAATGAAACAGAAAAAAACAACTATAATTTCATTTTTCTTGATTTTCCCGACTCCATGGGAGGAATAATGCAACCATAGGACTAAGAGATGAAAAAAATATTATAAAATAGAACAAAATAATGGAAATATACATCGAAATAGATAAAGAGTTGTAAATAGTTCCTATATTGTACCAGTGACCTCACCTTCCATTTTATAGACATGCTCATAAAGTTATACATATTGATAAGAAATCGATATTTTTATTCAACCATCAATAGATTAAAATAACTTCTAATATCCCAAGGATTATACAACTCAATTTGTATTTTTTATATAAAAGTATTCATTATTACTCTTACGTAAAATTCTTCTACACATCCATGAATTTCAATTCATCACCAATGTTTCAAAATTAAGTTCCACTTTTTAGAAACCTAATCCTTTTACAAATATTTTATATGATTTTAAGCATAATTAACCATGAATTATAAACCAAGGATAAAAAATTATAGGGTATTTTGAAGAGTAGGTACTTTATTAGAAAACATGAAACAAAAATAATATATCACTTCATTAATAGTCCATAATTATATCCTTACTTACATTGAGATCTGACATCTTCATTGGATAACTGGGGGAATACCGAAACAAAGAGATGAGATAAAAATACCACTAAGGGAATAAATATGGTAATAAAGCATATCAAACGAGTTTGAAGGAATATCCTGATAATAAAAATGAATGGATAAAAAATGAACATATGGAAGCATAACATAGAGAAAATGGAATCATATGATCATGCTAATATAGAAATGTGCATGAAATATCTAGAATGACATAAACATATGTCAAGGATAACTTCATAGATGATATCACATGGTAGAAGAAATTCCATAAATGATTAGGTGTACTCCATAATCCTTTACATGATGTGTCATGAGATTAGAAAATAATCTGATGGATTGGAGTGCTATATAGGTGTAGCCATTATAACATGTACATGAATATGCATTCCATATAAAGAAATAAACAAATGGAATATACATAAGGGATACATATGGAATGAAATGGGTTTTGTAATAACATCATAAGAAAAAACCAAAGGGTGTATCATAATGGAATCCATGAAAGAAGGGATTAAATATTTTACAATAATTTATAAAATAAAAATAATAAGATATCTTGAATAATGATGACCAATAGAATTAAAAATGCTAAATATAATGTTTAGGTAACACAAGAAATGTCCCAATTAAGTGGAGTTTTAGGGAAAAGAATAAATACTATTCATATAGAATAAAAGAATAATTGTTTTCATAAAAACAAAAATTAAATAGGATACTTTTTCATGATAAAATTATATATTTTACAAAACTGTTATTGTGTGAATATAATTTATTTAGTGTACATTAAAATATTAAAGAAATGGTGAGATACCTTTTAATCGATCTTTATTATTATATGGAATTGAGAATGTAGCTTTTGGAAAAATGTATTTATGAATGAAAGAAGGATTAATTAATTAAGAAACTTTTGTTGGAAACATATACATAAAATGTAGAATAATTATGTAAAAGGAATGGATAAATACGTTGGGTCGATTTTAGAAAAAGTGTGGCCCAAATAAAAAAATGCATGTTCGGAGAGATCCCTTACCATATGTCTGAATGCATTCAATAAATGATCTTAATTACCAAGATAATAAAATTATATTAATTATTTACATAATTAATAATATAATATAAATTTATTCATTTTATTTTAAATTTATTAAATTCATTTATGGAAATTCTGATGAGTTAAAATGTTCAATTTTGTCATTTTGGGATTGTTCGTTTCATGGATTCATGAGTGGTTACCTTGTGTATAATTATTGAAGTTCTATTAAAATGGAAATAATTATACAGGAGTGATATTATATGGTGTTATTACACATTAAAATGTTTAAATGGTCCCGTATATCATTTTTCAGTATGGGATGGCTAATTGATAAAATGTTAATGACAAATGTTTTGTTTGTTTTGGTGGTTTTCCAACCATCATCAACTAGTATCATTTTATATGTTATTTTTTATATAAATTAGTTATGGAAAATGGAAATGTTATAATATACATCTGAAAAACTATATTAACCATAATAATGGTTTTATGACTAGGGTTTAATGGAATAATGGAAAAAATATCTCATTATCCACATAGATGGTAAACTATAATAATTTAGAAAGTGGTCTTATTTCATTGAATTAGATGAGATGAGAAAAGGGTAAGACAAAATATATTCTAGTATAAATATAAAATTTCAGTCTATACATGATACTGGGTTTATTATTATTTAATAAATGATGTTTTTGAGTAGAATATTGAAAACATAATTGAAATTAAATGATATTGTTTAATAAAGTAACCTCTTGGATATCATCTCCTTGATGTACCCCTTTAGAACATGGTAATAGCCTTTTATTGATACTAGTATCCCTTAGACATGGTAAAGATTATTGGGAAGGGAATTGGGAAGAATATTAAAAATATATGTTCTTAGAACGTGTGGGGATAATTGGTGGTGAGGGGTGGTATTTATATTGGAGAGGGGTGATTTTATTATTATATATATTATTTTATTATTTTTCTCAGGACTATCAATCATTTTCATTACCATGACTAAATATAGTAAATGGATTATGATATTGAGAACCAGTAACTTCTTTCATCAGCCATGACTTAAAATTTCATGTATTATTAATATAATTCTAATTATTATAATTTACTATATTTCACTATTTCCAAAAAATTCAACTATTTTAGAAATGTCTCAAAAATTAACCCTAACTATATTCTCATTTTTATATAGCAATAATGTAATTAATTTTTTAAAAAATAATTTTTTAATATCAGAATTTTAATTTACAAATAAAATCAAATGTTATTTGACAAATATTGATTTTAATATTACAGTCTATTTTTTGGAACCATTGAAGAAAATTTTAAGGTCACATAACATTAGAGTATAATTTTAATACAATGTATTTTTAATTTATGAATCTATTTTATGGAAATGAATTATATTTCAAATCATTATATTAATTATAAAACCATAAATGAACATTTACATTTTACAAAATTACTAATGCATAATTTATCATTTTTAAAACAATTATTTACATATACCAATATATAAATTTATAATTTATTTATTCATAAGAGACCTAAATTTTATTTTATATAATAATATGTGAGGATATAATTCTTACATCAAGATTACTATTCATAAAGGTCATATTACCATTCCAACTGTCAGATTTATATTGGTCATATTTGTTCCTTAATTCACAAAACTACCTCTCATTTCATTAACATCTCTTTTGTCTTCAGGATATATATATATATATATATATATATTCATAATTAATTTTTTTTATTGAAAATATTATTTATTTTTTTATATTTTCCATGTGTGTGATTATTATAGTGGATCGATTAGATCCAAATTCTCCCATTTTTGTTATTTTATTTTTTACTTATTGTCATGGTATAATATCTAGAATTCATATTGTTTTATTTTCATGAAAAATGTATAATTATTTATTTATGAGAATAATTTCTTCCTTGGGATCTCCATGTTGTATATGTTTTTCATTAAATAATCATAAGTAGTAAATTCCATTGATAAAATTCTAGGTTGATACATTTTTTTACACATATAAAATTTCACCCTCAAAATTTCATTATACATTTGAATGTGAAAACATGTGAGTGTAATTATCATTCATATATTCCGATGATTCCCTTTCCAAATCTTCATACTTATGGTTCCATGATAGAAATATAACTAATTTAGTGCTCTTGTAATGCAGGACTTTGTATCTAATGTCCAAAATCACCACAGACTCCTCCTCGTAAGAGATATCATTTTCTAGCTGAACCACACCCGATTTAAGTACACGTGAGGGAACTATTATGTACTTATTTATGAGGGATGCATGGAATACATTATTTAATTGTGACATGGTTGGTGGAAGTGCTAGTAAATAGACCACATATCCAACCAGATCAAGAATATTGAAGCGGATGATGTAGTTGGGACACTACATTCCTTTCTTCCAAAATATCGCGACTCTCTTCCATGGACATATATGGATGAATACCTCTTTATCACCCTAAAACTCTATTTGCATTCAATAAATTTCTCAATATCTCATAAAAAATCTATGGTAAGCCCAGATATGTTTCTGGACGGTCTTAACATTTTCTTCCATTCCCTTATCATTAATTGTCTCAACAAATTATGTTCACCAACTTCATCCTAAAATGTAGGGGCTCTACGTATTTTCCCATAAAGGGCATCATATGGTTCTATTCTAGTGGTTGATTGGAAATTATAGTTGTAAGAGAACACTACCAAAGGATGATGTTTATCCCTCATCCTTTGTAGTCCATTGAACATGCACTCAATATGTCTTGAAATTTATGAATAGTTCACTCAGATTGGCTACTAGTTTAGGGGTTATAAGCCCTATTGATGTTAAACTCAGTATTTAGTGGATGTTGGATAACTGTTGCAAATGTGGAAGTAATTCATGGAGCATGATCATATATAATTGATAATGGAACCTCATGAATCCTTATCACTTATCTGATGTATATCTATGATTGTTGGTTGAGTGAGAAGTCATCTCAAATAAAAATAAAAATTTATAGTCTTTTTAAAATGATCCATAATTACCCATATATAATTATTTTATCTAGATGTCTTCAATGTCCAAGGAAAAATTCCATAGTGATTTTATCCCATTTCTATAAAGTTATATGAATGGTTTGCATCATTACCTTAGATTTTTTCCTTTAATCCTTCACTTTATTACTTACATGGACCCTTGATTTATATTCTATTCTCTTATACATTGTTTTGTCACACCAATAGTGCTGCTGGATATCTCGATACATTATTGTGTTCCCATGTTAAATATAGATGGTTAAGCTATGTCCATCTTTTAGAATCTATTTAGTTATCACTAGATTTGATGGAACACATAGTAATTACACAAATATTACAACTCATTCCTCTTCATTTATGTACTCTTAGGATTTCCCATATCTAATATATTCCACCTTATTATTAATTTCCACATCATCTATATGATTAACCTTTAACTTGTCTAAAATGGATGGTTGAGATGTCATTTGTTAAAGGTATGAAAATGGACCATATTATATGATTACCCTATCTATCCTTTGAAATTATATGAATATTGGATCTCTTTAGATTCTCATCATTGATAATATTTCAAGATCCTTTCTATATAGATCATCTTAAACTTTATTTTCTTTACCATGATGATAGTGGATTGGGAAGACTTAACAATTAATGGGATCTAACAATATTCAGTGGAACATATTAATCTCTTTCTATTTGAATAAATAATTGATTCTATTATAATCAGTATATATCTCACACATCTCCACATAGAGATAATGGTGCGAAATATTAAATATGAATATAAAAGTGGCCAACTCAAAATATTGTGTGGTATAGTTTTTCTCATGAACTTCTACCTTCCTTGAGGTATAGGCTATCACTTTATCATATTTCATCATTTAAATTTCTAATACCTTTCTTGACATACCATTGATTGGAACGAAGAGTTATCCACTTGTTGGTAGTGTATATACTAGTGCAGTAATAAGACTCCTTATCAACTCATTGAATAGTTCATCACATTTAGTGGTACACATACTCGTTACTCACTTATGATTTATCATGTTTAGTAGGTTAGAAAATAATGATCATTTTTAACAAATCCTCAGTAATACCGTATGCTAAGTAAACTATAAATCTCTATTAAAGATATTATTCGAGCCTACTCATAAATTTTCTTTATTTTATAAGGGTCCACCAATATTCCTTTGACAATGGTAACAAGGCCCATGAATGATACTTACTCCATCAAAAACTAACATTTACTGTAATTTTTAGGTAGTTTTTACCTCTAAAAATCATTTAACATTGTATGAAAATTCTTTTCATGATCCTCCTTACTCTCCGAGTATATTAGAATATAATTTATAAAGGTTACTGTAAAATTTTCATGATAAAATTTAAATAATATAGTAATTATTTCCATGAAAATTTCTAGATCAACAGTGAATCCAAAATAATTAACTATGAACATATAATTTCCATATGTTTTTTGAATGGATGGTTTACTAATATCTGCCTTATTAACTTTGAATTGGAGATATCACAACTAAAGGCCGAACTAAGAGAATTATTGTTCCTACAAAAGTGATTGAAAATATCATATATCCATATTAGGGAAGAAATGTTCATTATCATTATTCTATAGATATCACAATATTAAATAAAGAGGCAGATTGATCCATTATTCTTTAGTAAAAATAGGACAACCACACCCCAGGGTGAGGCACTCGGGTAAAGAAAACCATTTTCCAAATTCACTTTCAGCTGGTTCTTCAATTAAATCAACTCAATAGTTTCTAGGCTATAATGAGTCTTTGAAATAGGATGAGATCTATATACAACATCAATTATGAAATAATACTCTCAAATAGGTGGAAACCATGAAATTTATTTGGGAACATATCAGGGAAGTCCCTAATAGTAATAATGTCATCGAGTATGATCATGTCCATTGTCTCAATCATTTGAGCTAGATATTCTCTCTCAAAAAGAAATAATTCAGACGATTGAGATGACGGTTTTGAAAGAAATTCTTCGTCCTACATACAATTCTGATGAATTTGTGGATGCCTTACGGTGTGAAGTGAAATCTCACTTTTCTGGTAGTTGATTCCATTTTCATGTAAAAATAGAAAATCACTTTCTAATATAACATCAAAATCCACCATAAGAAGAGAGATTATATATTTTTTGTATTTAGGTTCACAAAAATTTACCATGGAGGATTTACATACTTTAGATGCAATAATTTACACATTTTACTTTCTCAATGATAAATCAACCTTTATATTTTTAGGTGGTGTTTGAATAATTATAAAAAACATACATGATAAGAATTAATTTGTATAACCATAATCAAATAGAGTGTTCACTACTCCTGAATGAATAACCATCATATCATTCAAATTTTTTTCAAGATCTCCTCAATAGTAGTGATTGAATATAATATAACAACCAAATCATAACATATATAAACATTATATAAGTTTTGTGGAATATTGATATCATTTGTCAAACAGACGCCCAAAGACAATATTACTCCCGTGCATTTGGAAACCTGGAAATGTAGGCACATATACATAAGTGATAAACATTATCTACCACTAAGTTCTTATTGAATAGAAACCTTCTTAGACACATCCCACATAATACATATCTTAATTACATTGAGAAGGAAACATAAATAATTTATGAGATAAAATGCTCATTAAGGGTTAAAAAATCATATATATGAGCATAATTATCATACTTAGTGTATTTGATCATGATCATGATGATAGAAGATAAAACCCTTCATATCAAATATCATATACATGAATTAGGGCATAAATATTTTTAGTTCATAAGACATGATTAACATAGAAATATGTTACATAACCCATGAAATCATAACATGGGAATAAAACATGGAATTTTGGATGACACATAAGTTTATATAATTACATACATATTAGTCAAGACATTTCTTCCAAGGATTTCTTAGTGGAAAAAGATCATTATTGAACAGGGTTCACACAAAATTCTATCATAGTCTTATTGAATAGGGTTTACTACTCATTCATTCCCTATAATACTAAATCGAGTTCACTCTTCACCCCAACAATGATTATCTAATGATATATAAATCATTACCCAATTAATTGGAGGGAGATATAGGTCCTACCAATCTTATAATGAAATAAGGCATACATGTCTCAAAAAATCATAAATAATCTTTTAAAAACCCATGAAATGAAATGGGTATTATAAAAATTTAATCATTGAATATCATAATAATAAATGAAGGTTTAATAATCATTTCAAATTAACATAACCCACAAAAAATAATGTTTTAATAGCATATATCCCATGAAATATAAATGGGCTTCATAAATATAATTCTTTCAAAACCTAATCCCTTTAGATAGATAATAATAATGGAATAGTTGAATAAATTCTTAAAAAAAGACACGAGTAACACCAATTAAATTCATCTTAGATGGGAAATAATATTGAATGTTCTTTTAAAAATATTTCTTGAGGAAAATATGTGGTTTTATTTGGTAAATTATTTTTAAAACATAGAACCATTTCAAGGAAATTTTCTTCAAAATAAATAATAAAACATAGAAATAATGGTTTAAATCATTTTCTGAAAACCATTTTCCATAAAAAAATATAAAAGAATATTGAAAATATTTTGAAAACCAATTATTTAAAAATACATTGATAACTTATAAATAAATCATAAAAACGTTTTGAAAAAAATTTCTTGAAAATACATTGAAAAAATATAAATAAAACATGAAAACATTTTGAAAACCATATATTTGAAAATAATTTCAGAAACATTTAATTAAATCTTCAAGATGTTTTGAAAGCTATTTTATTTAATATAATTTTAAAAATTATAATTAATTCATGGAAATGTATAAAAAACCAATTCATTTAAAATTATTTGAAAATTTATAAAAAAAATATTGAAAACATTTTGATTACAATTTAATTGAAAATTAATTTAAAAAAAATCAATTTTTTAAATAATCATTTGTAAATTTCAATGGAATCTACAATGAATTGAAAATGAGTAAATCTATACATGATAAATGATGATATTGTTTCAGTAAATTTTTACCTCATGGTATTTTGGATCATACTCTCCAAGAAAGAAAATGAAATTATATGAAGCATAAAAATACATTAAATAATTTGTATTCAAGATATAACATTTAAAATGAATTTATATACACCATGAAAAATTATGTAGGTAAATAATAAAACATGCGCCTCAAATATGGAAAATTGGGACAATACTGTCTTACCAATTTTCTAGTGTTTGAAATATTAACCCCATGAAATAAATATCATATAATGGTTATTAAAATACCCATATATTTATTTATAATAATCCATGAATACATCCATTGGTTGTATACACTCCATACAAAAGTAATGGGTAGTTAGTGAAACTTGTATCTCCTAGAAATATAAATTGAGATGAAATCCCCTTACTATGTGTTCGGAATATCTTCATAATCATACATGATTCAATTAAAAATAATAATTTTATTATAAATACTTTTCTTAATCATATTCTAATAACTAATACAATACCTGGTTTTATTATGATATTATATTTAACTGTTGTTCACAATTCTATGTCAAGGGTTTACATTGGGTAATACTAACTTAGTTTTCCACACGTGTCTTAATTTTTTATATATGTAGTCCTTATCTATATATCATGATTTACTGAATGAAAACCATGATTAAAATATTTTTCATATTCATTATATTATTATTATAATAATCTATGGAATATATAAGTATGAAATGGAATATACCATTAATTGAGACGGTACGATGTACCTACGCATAAATGTTGTGTCCGTTTTTATTGTCGTATTGAAAGAAATAATGAAAATAAAATATATGTATATATTTATATAATATCATTATATTATAATTAAAATTATATATATATATATATCATATAATTTCACTAAATTCACCCTTAATACTTTCCTTGTAGTGTGTGAATGAATCACATCGCTTTGAGAGGATGTTAGTCAACACTACCTCAATGAAAATTATCATATTTACATGAAATATAATGTATAAGGATATGTGTTGTGAAAAAAATTATAGATGATTAATGAAATTATTAATATAATATTTATCTATATATAAATACTAAAGTTTTCATTTTTTACCATCTGTCACCCCCTCATCAACTCCCTTCACATTCCAATATAACTCTTCCATTATTACTTCGCCTTCCCCTCTCTCCCCACCACGACATTCGTTTTTCAATTAAATAGTTTCAAAACCTCCATTGATCTTCCTTCTTTGTCATGCTCTGATTTCACCAACATTGGCATCTCAATTCCATAGTTTTCGCTGCATCTTGCTACTCCATTTTACCCTCTACCAATATCCACCTCGTCGTGACTTGTATACCCCATCTTCACCTCTACTGATCTGCACCTTGTCACGAGTTATATATTTCAAATCGCTAATTTAAAAAGGTCAACCATTTCCCTTCCTTCTCATCCAGCAATTTCACTAAGATTTTCCTCCAAATATATGGTAATCTATACTTCTTAACACTCTTTTTTCACCTCTATTGATATCTGTAATCTAGGGTTTGGTAAGATACTCCATTAGGTCTCCCAAATACTGAGTTTCATGTCCTTCATGCTCAGCTATCGGGGCTCCATCACCATTTACCACCTTAAATTTCATCATATACCTCTTCTAAAATAACTTCTAAATAATCCACTACCATATTATCTATTGTTTTTCTCTATAATCTGCATTCTTCTACTCATCCAGTTCACTCGGGTTCTCCTTGGTTCAGCTCCCACAAATCCTTCCACAATAGTTATGTTATCTTACTATCCCTTAACACCTTTCCCTGATTGGAATCATATATTATTTATAGCTTAAAATGTGGTAATGATACCTTAATAATAATTTATCATATTTCAATACTCCATGTATTAGTCTTCATCAGAATTTACCTTCTTCTCATGTCAATAAATAACTGTAAATTGACAGCCAACCACTGTAGTGACTACATGCCCATTCTATGTATTATTTTTCTTCAACATATACATTGTCTATACAACGATCAATGTACTACCTCCACATATAAATTTTTAATCTGATCAACCAATTTTCATTGACCATTCATTATTATTATGGTTTTCATTATATTCATCAATGTAAATAACTGTAACTAGTACCATTTGGACATACAACCCTAGTAGTGACTACATGCACATTCTAAGGATTATTTTTCTTTAGAATATACATTTTCTATAATCTGATCACAGTACTATATTTCATGGTTCTATGGTTATGTTCAATTCCATTACAATAAAATAAAAAGGTACACCATATAAACATGCGCACCCTGTTGAAATATAGAGATGCAGGACTTCAAAGAATACTATTATGGAAACAACGCCTATAAGGTTGTCTTATTTTTATTCTACACTCCCAATATTGTTTCTTTATTTATCAATATAAAGCTTATATATTTACTATAATTGAATTTCCATAGGCAAAATGTGTCTTGAAAACATTAAAGCAACTGAATCTATAACACCAATGGGAAGCACGCAAATAGGAAGCGGTATTCCTTTCTCATTGATACCCAAAAATGCTAAGTTCAATTTAAAAATTCCATAACTTATTATTTAGTTATCATATTGCAAACCGAAATATCATACCTCTTTAAAATATTATCATGTTGCCTGATAATGTATATTCTAATAGTACTAATTATTTTATGATAAAAATAAATGTTGTAAAATGTTTTACAGCTGAACTTATCTCAATAGATAATAACACATAAATACGCCGACACAATTTATTATCACCTATATCTTAAAATGGTTATTTCCAATTACTATCTCTATTATAACTAATTTGATTTAATACTGCAATATAGGTAACCATGTCTTGCTACAATTTTTCACCTCCCTATTTCACTGCACCTCAAAACTTTTCAAATCTGTCAATGATATATGATAGATCAAATAAGAAAAAAAAACTAATGAATACCATGATAAAAAAATATTTTATTATATAGTAATGTTATCATTGAACATTATTTTACTATATTTTAAATATATTTCATTTATATTTAACAACTTCATGTCCCAATATTACTCTTACAATGTATGACTACCAATGGTCCAACTTTTATGGAGTCACCAGATGCCTCCTTGTAATAGTCAGAACAAAATATTCCACTAAATAATTTATTCTCTATCAGTTCAATATGATTCTTAATCATGAAACTACTATAATGAATAATACTCCTTATAACTCTATCAAAAATGGCATTCCATTTTCATCCATAGGTATGTTATATAGTCCTAATAGTATTTTAGGTTTCTCATCTATATAACACATTATATATATATATATACTTTATAATATTTAATAAAATTTTCTCCTATGATGTTATTCTCAGGAGTTATTAATAAGCATGATGGTTCTATGTAACCACCTAAGGAAGAACATTCAATGAATCTTATGCCCAGGGAAAATAATCCTACAATAATCTCTGACGTAGATCCCGCTTTCAACATCAGAGGTCTGTCAAAGTGGAAAATATATTTTCAACATTTAATAGTTTTACTATATATTTTCTATTACTATGTATTCATCAATAACAAATTACTTATAGTTGAAAGCAACAGATAAGTCACTACAACGTAAAACTACTGAACAAATAAGTTAGTTGCATTTAATAAACAATTATGTAACTACATTTAATGTGTATACAATTTTATTTGAATACTATTTCATTCCCAATCAATATCAAATATTCTAATACTTTTATCCTTCAGAATATTCAGATTTTAGAGAACCTTCTGTCTTTTTGAGTACTATGGTTCAACATTATGGTATGTAGAGAGGAATAATAAATATTTCCATAGACATATACAACTTTTATCTTTATGTTTCTCACTGGAAAAAATTACTTAGCGGTTACTTCCTACATGTCATAAATACCATTGAACATTAATTTTCAATAAAACCTCTATACATTCAAAAACAATCCAAGACCACATGAACATTTACAACTCTATGTTTGCATTCACATCATTAGGCTTCAAAGTAGAAAAAATTAATTATCTCTGGTGGGTATCAAAATATATTTAGATTAAATCTATAAAACGTCCATCTCAATGGATGTTAATGGAATCCTGATGGACACCCACCAATTTTTTCTCAGCTATATGTACATGACAATACAAATGATGATCATAATAGTGTATGATCCATTGGGTAACTACTAAATTTAGTGGTAGTATATGAATATTTTATCTTTTGATTTTAACTTTTTCATCACAATTTCTCATGGTGCATTGACGATAAAAACCCAAACAATGTTATTGATTGAATTGTTTTTAAAAAACTACAAGATATAATTCACCAAAATTATTCATCATCATGTAAATTTAGAATATTTAGGGATGATCTTGAGAGCCATGGAACTAAAAATTTAAATTTATGGCTTCATAGAAAATCAGTAAGAGATTCACAGACATACAACTTACTAACTAATTATGATATTTTAATTCTCATTGTCAGAAACATTGAATATCTATATAATGAGAGGGATATCATTATTCGAAGAAATTTTTTGAAATTCAATGCATATATGAGCTTCAACTCTTATACCTTAATTTTCAATATCTATTGGTTTTCCCAAGTAGAGAAGAAGGATATGTCGACAATATATTCCATCATGTCACCCCCTTCAATGGGAGTGAAAAAAACAATGATAGAATATTTCTCCTTTCACCTTCAATTATATTATAGTGATGCATCGAGATACCTTTATTCTAAGAGGCTTATACAATAGTTTATTGTAGATTTATATACAATTATTGAGTCTCAAAGACTGTCTTTTATTCTCTTTAATCAAGAGTGCTTTATGGAAGAAATATACAATTAGCTCTAAGATGATTTCCATAGAGGTGACCGAGATGGGTTTTTATGTGAGAATCATATCATTTTACCTTCCACATTTACATGTTATCCAAGGTATATGATTCAAAATTACCATGATTCTCAATCAATCAGTAATTGGAACGGGTATCCTAAATTTTTTTTACATCTACATGTAATCCAATGTGGACAAATGTTTCAAGATTTGTTAAAGTAAACTAACTTCTCCCATTAGAATGTACTCATATAATGTCTCAAATGATCAATATTAAGGTTGAAAAACTCTTTAATGATTTATGAGAATGATTTTTCTTCGGAATTCCTCAAGCAGGTACAAAACTTCAACACTAATATATTTTACTATTATAAGGACTGCTTTTACTAGAAAATTTCACATGTTTTTTCATCTACCCATCAATCTACAATGAAGTTGTTTATAATGTGGAGTTTCCAAAAAAAGGAATTCAATATATAAACATTCTATTATCTATTAGTCATGAAGATTAATTTTTCACTCAAATAGGCATTAACAAAAAAAATTTCATCTGAAATTCAAAATAAAGTTACCTTCCTAAAACCTCATGAATCAGTAACAATTTTTATGATCCATGGGCCTTATGGGGATGCCAATCATCACTAACCTTGTATATATAATGGAAAATAATAAATGTATTATCCAATAAAATTATTGCACATACAAAAAATGGATGATGATAGTTATTCTATATATCTGAGAAGAAATTATGGATGTACTGTTGTAAAAAATGGTGTAGCATTGGACAATCGTTCTATTGTTCCATACAATCCAATTTTCTGTTAAAATAAATGCTTATCTAAATAATGAAATTTTTAATTAGTCATCTTCTATGAAATTCCTTTTAAAATATATAATCAAGGTTCATGATCATGTAACATCTGCATTCTATGACAAAATAATAGACATCTGTCCGACAAGAGTGCCGACATGATTAAAATGTACCATAAATATCGGTACATCTCACATTATGAAGATTCTTGGAGGATATTTTCATATGAGATCCATTATAGATATCCTCTAGTAGATAGATTGAAGTTTCATTTACCAGGAAAAAATAGTGTGAAGTATGATGACTATGAAAATATTGATGACATCTTAAATAATAGAATCATTTCAGATACCATGTTCTCATCTTGGTTAGAAGAAAATTTGTTGTACCCAGAGGGAAGAAGTCTTACATTTGTAGAATTCCAAACAAGATTTTTCTTGAACTATCATGAAATGAAATTTTATCCATGAAAACAGGTATTCAATATTGGCAGACTATACTACGAGCCAACTTCTTCTAGAGAACTATATTATTTGAGGATTCTATATATAATGGTTAGAGTAATCACTTCATAGGATTCTATTAGAATGGTGATCAACATTACGCATCATACATTCTGATAAACCTGTTTAGCAATGTGAATTTTAGCTGTTGATAATACGTTTATTTAAGAACTAAAATATGTATTCTATTAGGGAATGGTACACTATTTGTGAAGACTGATCTCCAGAATGTTATTCTCAAATACCATTTCTCAACCTAACATTGTTTTTCATGAACCCTAGAAGATTCTGACTGAAGAAATTATATATTCCAAAAAATAGTGACATATAATACAAGGTACAAACAATTTACTATACCTTTCTATAGATATCTATGATAGAATATTTCATTCAAATATTATTTACCTCTCTTACATACTTGACAGTCACGGATCATGAAAGACAAATGTTTGATTTGAATGAAATAGACAAAAGTATCTGCAGTAATTGTAATTATCTTCAATGTTATACTCCAATGCCTATTCCAGGTTATTGAATAGCTGGTCAACCAAATCGGTTGATCGTAGATGAGATTAATTATAATAGGGGAAAAATTCATAATGATAACACATCATTACACAGTATGATTAATGTTGAACAAAAACAATTTATGGGGAGAATTATATATATGTTATGTGTTACTGATGGGGTTCTTTTTTCCTACATGTATTTAGCGAGACGGGTAATACTATCGTATATAGAGTCTTAACATGTCTACTATTGTCCAATGGTAAAATTCTTATTGCAGTTTCCTCTAGTGGAATGTCATCATTACTCCAACTAGTTGGGAGAAAAACCATTCTAAATTTCTAATTCCAATATCTATATATGACCAATCGGTCTACAATATTCATCAAGGGGTGATGTTTCTGAACTCCTATAGTCAACCGAACTGATTATGTAGGGCGAGGTTCCAATTCTTCATAAAAGATGTTTTGAAGCTCATGATCATATATTAAGAGATATATTATCAGTAAATAATGAAAATTATTCTAATTTTACATTTAGAAGACTAATGGTTTTCTTAGGTGTATATTTCAGGAAAATACCTCATATAGTCCCTAGTGGTGATAGAAGTGAAATTTTATTTCCAAGTATAAGGTCCTCATTTCTATGTCAGCACTGTTAGGTTTTATCATTGAATTAAAAAAAGAAATTATATTCAACAGATAATAATAATGGTTCAAATGAAGTTCAAAAATTTCCAATGTGGATTTTGGATATTGGTGAGGGACACAATGGTGAGCTCAACGATGGGGATGAATGAATTTGAATGCCATTAACATATCATTAGACAACAAATAAATCCCCATAGACAAAATATGTTGAGTTTTTATACCACAATTTCAATGATAACATTAGAGATGTATCATATTTTAATGATCATGCTATATTAGAACTAACCCATGATGTTGTTCCAGAAGTCGATGACTACATGTTAACTATTAGTACTTCAGAAGGAAAATATTACGTTAATTATAATTCTGTTTTTAGTGCCATTTTTTATATATATATTCCTTTGATCATATATAGAAGTTATATTTTTAATGGTATCAATGTATCTAGGAATCCTCCACACAAAATTAAATTGAATATCAGAGTAATGATTATGTTTCTTAGAAATGTAGACCAATTATTGGGTTATGAAATGGTACTCGTCTGATTGTTAGACACTTGGGTGACTATGTCATAGGAGAAAAAATTTTAATTGGTTTTCAATTTGAGTATCTTTCTTCCATCCCATGATTAAATATGGCCTTCATAGATGATAGATATCCTTTAAAATTACAATGAAGACAATATCCTTTCACTGTTTCTTATGAAATGTATATTAATAAGAGTCCATGCCAATCTATGTCATGTATTTGTATATATATTTTCAAGCCTATGTTCTTTCATGGAAAATATTTTGTTTCCATATCTGGAGTGATGTCACCAATGGTTTGGAAAATTGCTGTTAATGATAGAGATTACCCACCCACTAAAGGTACACAAAAATTTATCTATAGATAAGTTTTTAAAAACCATTCTAATGTATCTTTTAATTTTAAATATATATATTTCAATGCTACTACCAATTGAAGATATATTAAAACACATAACATAAATTGATTCTTACTATGTTATATTTGTACATTAATTAAAAAAAATATAGAATAGAAAACATGTCATGAAGAATTTGTCCTTAGAATGAGATTACTTTTGATTTTGAGGAACCATTAATGATACAAGTCAATGTATTGAATCTATAGTATAACTAATCACCCAAAATCAATGTTTCTATTATCGACCTGATTCTTTGTGATGTACATGTGAGTTTATCCTATCAAGGAAAAACAGTTTCTTTAAAATTTCTATAATGATAATACGATGTAATTATATTACAGGACATTTTTTTGTATTAGTGATAAGTGATATGAGTTTTAAAGGTTTTTATTACAAATTAATTGATTCAAAAGAAAAAAAATTTGTGTACAATTACTAACTGCCTTGTAATCACTAAGTAAAACACCACTCATGTGTGAATTCTTATGCTACATTATACAAAACATCCAAATTTCTTCTAATCGAGGGAGCTACAAGGGGATAATTCATGCCTGTAGACTATTTTTCACAACACCAACATATGTTGACCAGCTGATGTTTGACTACCACTATTCAATTTAGACTTCACTATTTTTATGACATCATTAACAAAAGCATTCCAGAAAAATATTTATTTGGTATATTTTAGTACGAATATTTTTTCTGGAATGCTATGATTTTAAAATGCATCTTTACTACATGTTTTTAATAAATACAGTCTGAAAATTCAGATTTTCCGTCATAAACTCTTCAATTTGATCAAATTCTATACAATTCAAACACTGTAAAGAGCGATACTTTTTTCATAAATAACTCCTATTTTTAAAATAATTTTACCTATTATAGAAATTAGTAGACATTTACATCAATCATATACTATACAGTTTATTGGTACATCCAACTAGAAGATCCAAACTATTTTAGAGGATGACAGTTTATCATCCTTGTCTTCTCACTACAATTGACATAAAATAATGCAATTACCAACACTTATACAATGATATCTTTCATATTCTTGTGAAAAAATTGTAGCTTATGAGCGGGGTTCCAGCATAATGTTATAGTACATGGAAAATAAAAATGACTCTTCTAATGTATTTATCTCGTAGACAGTCAAGGAAAAGTGATTGACCCATATAAAATATACATAAAAATTACAAAATCTCCCTTATTAAAAACATTAATGTTTAGAAATTAGTCAAATAAAATTATGGTTAATTTGTTCGACATGTTCCAACATCTGTTATTATCGCCATTGTAATATTTTATGTCTTATTGCAAACATTAGTTTTTGAAACCTATAATGTTCCATTATATGTTTTGTTCCAGCATCTCTTAAGCCTTATCGCAAACTACGAAATACAATATTCCAGCATCTATTTTGTTCCAGTATCTATTGTGACTTATTGGAAACTATAATGTTCCAGTATCTTTTATGACTTATTGCAAAATATATTGTTAAAAAATTATGCTTATTCTCTCCAACATGTTCCATAGTTTCAATGTAATTTTTTAAAATTAGTCACTTTAAATTATTTTTATGCTCTTCGACATATTCCAGCATCTATTATTATAACCACTTCAATTAATGATTTGAAAATAATTCTAAACATGGACATCATAGTAGTCCGTAAATTCATAAGCTGGAAAAATATTAACTGATCTTATTTGTCCAGCTTTTTTGTTTACAAATACTAACAACATGACTGAAATGTACCTAAAATGTTGTCTTCAATGATGCATTTTCTACAAACATTAGATCATTCTTCATTCATCATTCAAAATATAATTGTTCTCTATAAACACATTTAAATATATTTTTTTCTAATTTACCTTATTTGAATTACTAAAAAGTTATTTCGGATGTTAATATATAACTAGAGGTATGTACAATATCATTCATTTTTTATTTTATTATGTCATCAACAACACTATATATATGAGACATACATTCATGAATTTATTAATATCAATAATTTTATCATAGCTAACAAGGTGTTTTATTTCATCTATAATAATAAAACATCAAAGCAATCATAAATGGTACTTTGAATCATGAAACTCTTGCATAAAGAGAGTACAAACTGTGTATGGGAACATTTGAGGAAAGAATTGTAAAATATCACCAAGCTGCACTACTCCAAGGTAATCATTTAATGTCTTATTTGTTACTAATCAATACTTCAGTATATGCTTAGTATTAAAATTTTATATTATTGATACAAAACTATAAATTATATCAACTATAAATAAAATAGGTATAGATTTCAGCTGCTGGTGAAAGATGACAAATACTCACTCTCTGTCATTCTCTTTGACAAGAAGGTCATGTAGTTTAAAAAAATAGCTTCTCAGTTGAGAGTCTCCCTAATATAAGTAATCTTATTCAAATATGTCTTTTTTCATGTATTTGATTTTTTAAACTCACAGTTTTGATTAATTACCAAATTGGACCTGAATGAGTTTGGTTTACCCCAAGAGCTTAAAATTTGAAAATCAAATACATATTTTTGTCACTAGATGTCACAAGATACAAAATTCAGAATCAAAAACATTATTCAAAACAAAACACATACATGGTTAAATTCATTGGTGACAATGAATATTATATCAGTACCTATCATAAATGTTTTTGCAGACAACCAGGTAAAAAGATTTATTCTTCTAAAAAATTATTTGAAGCCTTACTAATTTTACATAACGACATTCTATTTAAAATTATTAGCGTATAGTAATTTATTTTTTCTTCTTTAACATTCATATTATATAAAAAATAGTCACCCAATACCTATAATATCTATTTCACCCATCATATTTAGGAACATAACTATGTTGGATCTTCAGGAGTCAGCTGAAATACTGATTCTGGCATCGATACAACATGTACAAATGTAACTTCAACTCAGGTACTATTTCTCTATATTAATTTTTTTACTCTAATTGTGTACATGTCGTCGACAATATTGGTTTTTCATCATTTAATTTTATTTTTTTCCTTTTATTATAAAACCACTGAATTTTTTCATATGATTTCTCAAATATTAAACATTACATTGCTTCCTTAATGGTGTGACTTATAAGTATTGACTTCTACTTATTTGTTACAATGATATCTTTATGTATAAAAAACTATTGATTGAATTTGATGCAGAAGATTTTGTCAAATAAAATGACACACTGTCTCAATACTCCACTCAAACCCCATCTCATACCAATGAACTTCATCTCTATATAATGTATAATAGAAAGAAGAAAACTATCAAACTAGACTGAATGTTTTTTCATGAATTTCCAAGGTACTGAAAACATGTTATCTTATCTGTACGTTTCAAATTTCTTGTTTAAAAATTTTATATGTACATATATTAGATGATTTCTCCCCATTTCATTAAGGTAGTGTCTGTGAACCTTATCGGATTTAAGGTCATTTCTCAGTATGTTTATTTTTCTTCGGTGGAAAAATTTGATGTTTACTATAGTGTGTATTATTTAATTGGTTTAAATATCTTTATTTTTTCTATTTCCTTATCATTTTTCCATGATTTAGCATGATTTTTACCATATTTGGTTTCCTTTATTCCTTCATGAAATAACGTTATGAAATGTTGATTAATATATAATTTTTTTGGTTATCTGGTTTTCCTAATTAAATTACATTACAATGCCTAGTGTTCCAATGTGTTTCTACGTTGGGTGTTTACATTGTAGAGTGGTTTTTCCTAATCAAATGGATGTCTATAAATTCAATCCCACACTTACACCCTACATAATTTTAAACTCATTTTCAATTGAAATATATTTATTTAGTACCACTATTCAACAATAGGAACCTGCTGCATTGTTACATCAACAATGGGATATCCAAGCAGAAAAACATGTGGGGGTGGTGAAATCCATGTGCACGATGCGATCCTATCATGGTCTCATATTGAAACAAACTATCGCATACTATCTATATTGTATTAAATCATCCCTTTTCACGATTTGGGATTTAGAAATATATATGGTTGGTTCCATTAACCAGATTTTTTTACACCCTACATTTTTTTTAAAAATCTCTATTTTTGATATGTTTATATTTTTTCTTAAGATCATTTCAGTATTAGAAAAATTTTTATTGGTGACTCACTATATTGTTTTACATGGAACTAATACACTTTGCAATTATGGTATTTTTTTTGTTCTATTTATGAGTTGAATTACAATCTTTTAGCAGTTGATGGTGTATTTAATTTGAGTAGTGGATATTTTTTTATTTAATTGAGAGGTGAATCAATTTTTAGAGCATTGTATAATTTAAATGTGTGAATAAACAGGAGATTACTAGTTATATATAAAAATATATTCCATCATAATCCCTACCATGATAGGTGGTAATGGGAGAATGAACAATCAACATTTTTTGAGGTGGTAGTTCGTCGCAGACATTAATTATAAGTTAGTTACCCATTAGATGAAAGTGTGTGTAATTTTAGTTATAAAAATTAGTATATAAATGTCCTATTATATATAGAAAATGTGTTTTCTAAAAATAATTGAATAATAAGATTCTTGGGGGTTATAATTGAAATAAAATAAAATAAGAAGAAGAATAATTTTACCTGTTATTCGGGTAACTCCTTTTTCTTTGCACCAAAGGAATTTATTTGATTAACATCATCCCAATGGGAGTATTATAGTATGAGTGTTTGGATGGTTAAAAGATATTTTCCTAAAGAATAGTTGAGGATATGCATCTTGAGATGTGTGAGGATGTGGAAGGAGAGGATACATTTTTATAGTGGATGAGGAGTGGAACTAATGTTAATTTTTTGAAAGGGAATTCAACCAAAGTTTTTCCCATGTAAATTGGATCCAGTAATGATAAAAATAAGATAAATTTGATTATAAGTTCTAGATATTTCCATAAAATTTCTTTTTTAAATTTTTCTTGGTCATTTATGTCGTAATTGTTCATGTTTAGTCCTTAGTTAAGCTAATTTTTTACCTCAATCGATGTAATTAATTTTAATTACATTCACTAATATTTTTGGTCAATTTTTTAGACTTTATAAGACATTAGAAATTATTAATATTAAAAATATGGAATCTATTTATCCAAAATCCAATCAAACATGTGTCATAAATTAATTTAAATTTATTCTTGCATTCAGGTCGAAAATGCAGGGTTTTAAACTAAAAACATTCAAATGATTTCTGTGTTTTTATATTAAATTAGAGTGTGAAATTGATTCCAACTATATAAATTCGATTTAATGATAAAATATAATCTCATTATACTTTTAAATCAATTTAAAATTTAAATTATCCTTATAAATTAATTATATGAAAAAAAATTTCCAACTAAAATGCAGTATTTTTCATTATTTATTAAAAATAAAACATCACAAAAAAATAAAAAAAACACCCTAACTTAATTTCTGTTGTCCTATAAAAAAGGATTATTTTCTACAAATTAAAGCAATAAATTTTTTAAAAAAATTATTTCAAATAGTTTCTCCACTAAAAAACGGTAAAAATCTCGTAATAAAAAATATAGTGGTTTAACAAAAAAAATTTGGTTCACTGTTATCTTATATATATCAAATCTATTGGATGAATAAGAAATTTTTTTATTGAAAATATAACATATATATTACATTACTATCATTATCTATTTTAATTAGTTTTATTTACTTGGATGAAACAACATTACAAGTATACAAATAGTTTTTTTCACAAAAATATTTCCTTATTTTCAATTGGTTTTAATATCTACTTCTAATCAATTTTTAAACAAATAATTAATTTTATATTTTTATAAAACAAAAATTTTCATAAGTTATTCTATAACATTCATAAACATTACCTTAATGTCTAGGTTATATCTTTTTATATTGTATACTAATATTTTTTATTATAGTTAGTTAACACTCGGTATTTCATGTTGCACATGTCATCAAGGAAATTCATTCTTGTGGGTATGGTATGATAAAATTATTTTTCCATAGATTTAATGTTAAACATAATGTTTTTTTATTGTAATATAACTTGTTTTTTTCGTATAAAACAACAAAAACATTGTTCTATAATATAAAAACTAAACTAATTTCTTTTTTTTTGTGAAATGAAAAAAATAAAAAAATAGAGATCAATTTGAAAAAATATATTTCACAGAATCTCTTGGTGTTACATTATACCCCTCTTAAAAATAATTTCTCCCTAAAAATTTGTCTTGGTTATCAATGGTTTAATACATGAATTTTTCTTTTTTTAGAAAATGAAATTTTAAAAATTGATAATATTTTTTCACTTATGAAAGGATGGTTGGAACCATAATGGTAACCCAATGTAACATATAATAAGGATTACTCATATAAGAACATACATGGAAAGTGAAAATAGGGACATGGAAGGGAAATCATTTCATCATATTCTGATGAAATTTATAGAGAACAAGGTTAGGAGAAATTTGACAATCACAAAGACATATATATTTATATGATTGTCTAAGAGACAAATTGATTCATCAGAAATGAAGGTACTTGGATAAAATATTTGGTTTCAAGATTTATTTTTACTAATGTTGAATAATATTGAAAATAAAATTTACTTACTTGATTTTATTCTTTTTCATATGCATAATTCACCATTTGGTTGTTCCTTGATAGATTTCCACATCATCTCATTCCTTATGAAATGATGTATAATTTTTCATTCCTAAATTTCTAATAGATCATGAGATCCATGATAAACCATCTCATCTCTCTTTAGTTTCCATCAACACATTATTGTTAGAAAAAGTTATAAAATATGAATAAATCCTCATGTAGTGTGATAATAATATAATCTCACAATATTTATCTAATGTTGAAAATAACTATCCCATTAATGGAAATACATATAACCATTTTTATAGATGAAATTTAAAACACTCTATAATGAATGAAACTAAATCATCTTAACATTGATCCCCCATATACCACAAATTATCTATTTGTTGTCACATTTAAAACATGTGAATAAAATCATCATATATTCTATTAATCATGGTAATAACCTAAATGACCATAAATAATTTTGGAAAAAAACATGAATCCTCATTCTGAAGGATACATAATATATTCCATAAATCCAAGAAGTTTAAAAATTCATCCATGATAACATAGACTACTTTATTAGAAGATCATTTATCCTTTCTATCAAAATAAATACCATCCAATTTACATGTTCACATCTAGTATATCATTATTCTAGCAACATTATCTTATTATAAATAACGTATTTAGTGTTATATTTTCTTAATAAAAATATCACCTTATCATTAACTCAATTTTCCAGTCCATCAAAAGCATCCAACACGAGCAAGTAAATCCTTACAGAAAAAAATAAAATGAGTTTTCCTCATATATTTCACCATTCATACAACATAATTATAGAATCCAAATAAATATAAACATAAATTATTCGACATCATCCATAATACTTTTTATGTCTACTGAATCCTTTAATTTAATACCTCTTTACATTCAAACTTCATCTATAGTCTCACTGTCATGAACAATATAACCATTACCCATACTAGAATAATGATTATCATTAGGATATTTCCCGTTAGGACATTGATTTTCTTAATAACCATTCATTCCACAAATAAATCATTTTTCTGTGGATGATTTCAAAGGGAGTAAAATATTCCCATTTACCTCTTAATCCAAACCCTTTTTTTATTGAAGTTAATTTCCTTTAGTCCTTATTTTCCATAGTCAAGGTACCTCCTTGTTCCTCTAATAAATTTAATTGTTTTATTCATTCCACATTCCTAATACCAAATAAAACCAAATCTTCTTTCTTTCGTAGTCTACATTACTTGATATCCTTAATAATTACTTTTTCCTCTTCCTTGATGAGTCTGAGAGTTGGTTAAGGTACACATTGTTGATCATGTTCATTGAAAACTAATTAGGAATGATCAATATATCCTTCAATACAGATATAATCCCATTTGACTACTAATCAATAGATTTTAAATTATAGTAAATATTAGTCAAGTTCCTTCTGGTTTCCTCAATTGTTTTAAACCATGAAGAATTGAGTAAGAAATTATTATCATAGTAAGGAATGAAATAATCATGAAAAAAAATTATATTATGTATAAATTATTACACATTTCATTAAAAATGTATCCTTAGGATTATGATGAGTTATTAATAAATAGAATCTATTTTAATAGTTCATGATGGTTCATGAATAGTTTTTTAATTCCCATTTCATATCCCCTAGGAGTGTTATACTATGTTTGAAACAAGGCCCACTGTAGTGTACCCGATTAATTATAGTTAGGCACTGATCACCTTGTCGGATTTGTTA
This sequence comes from Viscum album, assembly GCA_963277665.1. Classification (NCBI taxonomy): domain Eukaryota; kingdom Viridiplantae; phylum Streptophyta; class Magnoliopsida; order Santalales; family Viscaceae; genus Viscum; species Viscum album. Next base: position 1,128,752,364 of record OY728121.1, read on the forward strand.
CCCCTAAGTAAATTTGTGACAGAGCCACATCGACATGTAGTATCCAAAAATGGATATATTTCTAGGAAACCACATTCTTTATCATTTACCAAAATTCCAGGATACTTTCCTAAATGTGAACTCATCCTTATACATATCCTTAGAGATATCCCTACACATATGTTTATAAATATACATAGGGATATCTATAATTTCTTCTCATCCTAGTTTCAAAAGTTTAAAAAAAATATTTACTCTCATAACAATAACAATAACCAATTCATAACATATATTAACATTATAAAACATTTTCAGAATACATAAAACATTATACAAAAAGATGCCCAAAGAACCTACTTGACTAGTGCCTTTGGAAAAATTGAATAAAAAAAAATGGTATATAAGTGAGCTAAATTATCTCACAATATGTTCTTCTTGACTAACACCCTTCTTAGATACAACAAAAATAATAAATATCTTCATATCATGAGGAAGGAAACATAAAAAGGGGTCATATCAAAGATCATTAAGGGTAAAAAATGATATGTAATCATAATCATGAGGATAAGGGTGTGGGAAAAATATCATGAAGTAGAAGATCATACCCTACATATAAAAAATAATATAAATGAATCAGGGTATAATGATTTGATGGTTATAAGATAGGAATCATAAAAAAATAAAATAAATTATCCATGATATCAGAACATAGAAATAAAAAATGGAATTGTGGAAGAAACATAAGAATATATAATGATTTCCTTATGAGTTAATGCATTTATTCCAAGATCATCATAGTGGAAAATTTCATTCACAGAATCAAGATCACACATGACTCTATCCCTAAATTACTGAACCTTGTTCAGTATTTATTCTAGACATATAATACTGAACTGGGTTCACTCCTCATACCAGCCATGTCTATCTCATGAGATATAATTCTTTAACAAATGATTTGGGTGGTAGATATAGGTCACAGTCATATCATAATTAAATCATACATACATGTTCCCTGAAATCATATAAAATCATATCATAACCCAATAAATGAAATTTGTATTGTAAGTATGTAATTTTATCATAATCTATGAAAAAAATATAGGTTTCATAACCTTTTTCATCATTAACATTAACTAAGAAAAGGTCATGTTTCAAAAGAATATAATCCATGAAAGAGAAATAGATTTTGTAAATATTGTGCCACCAAAACATAATCCATTTAGGGAATGAATATGATTGGAAACATTGAATAATTTCCATGGAATGGCATGAGTAACACAAAAAGATTTTATCTTAGTTGTGAAATATTTCTGAAGGATCTTAAATAAATATTTCTAGAGTAAAATGCCCTTAATTATTTTGAAAATTATTCTTAAAACACAAAACCACATGGAAACTGTTTTCAAGAAAATATTCATAATAAATTTCAAGGAATTGATGAAAACATTTTTTGAAAGTAATTTTCCACAATAAAATATAAGATAACAATATAATTTTATGAAAACCATTTTTTTTTAAAATACGATGAAATAATATATATAAATCTTGAAATAATTTTCTAAAACAAATTCATTTACAATACATTGAAAACATATAAATAAATATTGAAAGCATTTTTAAAACCGTTTATTTGAAAATTCCTTGAAAATATATAATTAAATGTTGAAAACGTTTTGAAAGCCATTTTGTGGAAAATATATGAAAATCATATAAATAAGTATTGAAAATGTTTTGAAAAAAAATTCATTGATAATATATAGAAATATTATAAAGACTTATTGAAGAAGTTTTGAAAAAAAAATTCATTGCAAATCTATTTAAAAAAATAACTTCTTTAAAATTATCATTTTAAAAATTAGAATGGAATATTCAATGAAATTAATGTGATGAAATTTTTTAATGTTGTATTAGATAACAAGAACATTCATTTTTCACGATAAAAATGATAAAAATAAATTATTAAAAAATAAATAACAAGATTATGTGGAAGTAATTTTTAAAAGAAAAATGGAAATATTTTCATTCAAAGATTTTACAATAATAGTATAATATTCTAGGAATCTATTATTAGAAAACTTACTATTGAATGAACACATGTTTATGACCGAATTGAGGATAATGTTTGGATTTCATAAAATTACATTCATAAAAATATTATGTACCCAAGAGTGGGAAAATGGGATTAATATATAAATATATTAGAAATATATAGAGGATATGAAAATTCATTATTGTACTTAATAGATGGATCATAAAATTTAATCAAAGGAAGCATCATCATAAACAATCTTGATAAACAATGATATTGATTCACAAAATTCTAACCACATGGAAACTTGGGATCCTAAATTCCATGTATGAAAATAAAATTTCATGAAGATTAAAATATCATGAAATGAATTATATTCATGATTTAAAATGTCACATTTATGTATCTAAACCTCAAAAGATAATGTAGGTGAATAATAAAACATGTGTCTCAATGAATTAAAACGGAGTCAAAATTGTCTTACCGGTTTGGTAGCTTTTGGAACATTGAACCCATGAAAAAATATCATATAATGGATATGTAAATACTGAAGAATTTATATATAATAATATTTTAATACATACATAGGTTTTATACACAACACATAAAATATAATGGGTGGTGAATAAATCTAGTATCTTGTGGAAATAAAATATGAGATGCAATCCCCTTACATTGTGTATTTCTTACTTCGTACTCCTACAAGTATCGTGTATAATAAAAGTATGTTCACTCTAAATATTTTAGATATTAATATTATTATATCTAATATCATACATGGTTTTATTATGACCTTATATTACCCTCTTTTTAACAATTTTATATTAAGGCTTCACTTCGGGTAATATCTGCTTTGTTTTATCACATGTCTCTTAATTTTTAATCTATTTAGTCCATATACATATATCATTATTTAAATAATTTAAATTGTCATAAAAATATCATATATATTAAATATATGTGTATTTTAATAATCTATAGAATATATAAGTATGAAATGGAATATAGTATTCTTGGAGATTGTAAACCATGTGTATGCATAAACATTGTTTCCATTTTAATTGTTGTATTGAAAGAATGATAAAAAATGAAATATTTTAATATATGTATATACTATTATTAAATTAACAAGATCATGTTATTTATATATTATATTTTCACTAAAATTATCCTTATTACATTCCACGCATCATGTCAACGAATTATATCGCTTTGAGGGGGAGGTAGTCGATACATGGTCAAACGAAATTATCATACTTACAGAAAATGGAATGTATAATGATATGACTTCCAAAAAGAAATAAATAATCATAGATATGTTATTAATATCATATATATGTTTTATAAATATAGTTTCAATCCTAATTCACACCATGAGAGGAGGTAAAGGAAGACCGAACAATCATCTTTTTTTGAGGCGGCAGTTCACCGTACAATTAAATAGTATGTTTGTTACCCATCAGATGGATGTGTGTTTAAGTGTAGTTCAAACACATAGAATTAAAACATCCAAGATTATTTATGATACTTGTTTTTTAATAAATTCAGGGAATAATATGATTTTATTTCTTGGAGAAATGAAATTAAATAAAATATGTTGAGGAAGATTGTTATCTCTTATTCAGGTAACTCCCTTTGGTTCACACCAAAAAACATACTTGGATTTATTTAATCGCATGTTGAGGATTCTAGTATTATATAATGTATGTTTAGGATTGAAATTGTAAGATCTCGTTCAAGCCAATTTGGGTTGTGAGAAGTGAGGAAGTGGTAAGAGTGGAGGTCTTTTTATAGTGGAGAGGAGAAGCACTCTTGTAATTTCTGGGAAAGGGAAGTCCACCCACGTTTTCCCCATGGAAAGTGGATCCAATAATGGTAAAAAGTAAATAAAATTTATTATATGGTCACAATATATCCATAAAATGGATTTTGGAAAACATTCTAGGTCATTTAGTCCCCTATTATTAGGTTTGAGTCCTTAGTTACATTTAATTTTAACCTTAATCGATGTAAGTAATATTAATTAATTCACTAATATTTTTGGTCAAAACCAAAGTTGTACTTATTAGAATTTATATATTATTTTTATTAAAAATGGTTAATTATGTTTTCCCAATTCTATCAATATAACTGGTAGGAATTAATTTATATTTAATCCTACGATCGGGTCGACAATGAAGGTTTTTAAAGTAAATACATTAAAACAATTGGTATGTTTTTTATTCAATTACAAATTGGGATTTATTTAAACAAACTGAATTTGTTTTATTAAGAAATATATTATATAATTAATATTCTATAAAAACTTAAAATATAATTTAATATAGTAAATAAATTATATGAAAAAGATGATTTGAAAAATAATTTTATATTTTTTACATTTCATTAAAATTTAAAGCATCAATGAAATATATGAAAAATTAATCCTAAAATAACACTTAAAAATATTATTTTTTACATAGTAATTCTACAAATGTTAAAAAATATATATTTACACTATGTTATCCTTTACCAGCTGGTAAAAATTCCATTATAAAAAGTATAGGTAAATAAGCATAAAATTTGGTTTGTTCTTATCATATGTGTATCAAATCTATTGGATGAATAAAATAATTTTAATGAAAATATAAACCTTATATTTAATTAATGTAAATCTATATTTTGAATTATTTTATTTTATTAGGATAAAGTGTATTCTTGAGTATAAAATTTTTTTTATATAAATGTTTACTTCTGATCAATTGGTTCTTATATCCAATTCTAATAAATTTTTAACCAATGAATTAATTATATGTTTTCTTTAAATAGTTGTTTTCATATACTAGTTAGTACAATTCATAACTATTAACTTATCTGCTAGGTTATATTTTGTTATATTAAATAATAATATTTTTAATTGTATTTTTGTAACACTCGGTCTTGTGTGTTTCCAAAGCCATCAAAGAAATTCAATCATGCTTGTAGTGTACACTAACCAAGATGTTATATATTGATAATTTTGAACATTATTGTATGTGTATAACATGATAACTTGGTCATTCTTATATCATAATAACATCATGGTTCATTGATATAAAATAAAAAACTTTTTTTAGTCTTGCGTGAAATGAAAAATTTCAAAAAGATTAAATTAATTTGATAAAATGTATCTCAAAATATATTGGGGTGTTACATATACCATTCCTTAATTAATTATAGGTTTTCATTTTTTTATTATTTCTCAAAACCCTTAGCATAGGGAATTGGCTCACATAATGCACTTATTCCTTACAGTCGAAACACTACACTACATGATGAGAGTTAATCTAAAATATTCTTTTTTCTTCTACTCTAGTGGGATTATTCAAATCCCTTTGTTAATAAATATCCTAATTCCCCTATCATCAACATTGGTATAATAACATAGTTACCTTTACAGATCTATTGGGATGCATCTTCCCACACATTTTACATGTGGGATGTTGTGTTTTATTTTTTTCATGGGATTTATCTGATGATCCTATTATTTTAAACTTTATTTCCAACTTTTTATCTATTAGCCCGTGGTATAACTTTGAGTCACCAATCTTCATCTTATCAGTTTGGCATATTAATAATTCTCCTAATACCTATAAAATTATTGAATGTGTAAGTATTTTACTAGACATGGAATCAATCCACTAAAGATGTTTTCCAAATTACATTCATTTTTCATGAAGAAACAGTATGTTTATCTTGATATAATAGTATGTTTTCCCTTGTATATCAAAAAAAATTCATATTCCTTTATCTTTAGTTAGAGCAACAACCTCTCCTATCTATGACGGTGAGTTTGGCTAAAAAACTATTGAAATATATATTTCTAGAATATGTCCCAATACATGGAATCAATTTCTTCCTTAGAAATTATAATTTTGATCAGTGTCTAACACTGATTAGCTTCCCAAGAAAAAGGAAGGCCACCTATATGACATTATCTCTATCTAGTCAATGAAAGGGATGTGAATTTTATTTTAATGAAGTTAATCCATTGTTCCTTGATATGGGGGTTAAAAGATCCAATAATGATATGAGACCAATGTCACATAATGGATTTGACCAAAACAATTCCTTTCATAGGAGGGGGAGGTAATTCCAAATTAATCATATTATTGTTCATATCATGGACTATTTCAGATAGTACAATCAAGAAGTTTCTATTTCCAATTATAATCATGTTTTCATATCATTAAGACAATCATCATATTGCATATCACATTAATTATTCTCGTAGGTTCTCTAATTTTATTCCATTAAATATGAAAATGGAATAAAATAAAATTTGGGGTATTAAAAAACATAGCTAATGAGAATATGAAAATTCAATATAAACATATAAGGAAATACATAAAAGTTAAAATTATATCCTAACTTATAATTCCAAATGTTTCAGTCTAGGTTATCAATATTGATAGAATTATACACAGGTTTCCTAATAAAATTTTCAAGTCTTAATTATCAAAAATAAGTTGACCATGCTATAATACCAACTATAATTACCCAAACCATTTACAAATATTTTTACATGATTTTAAGTATACATATTCATGAAATAAAAACCAATTATTGAATATTTTAGTGTCTTGGCATAAAAAGATACATAATAAAAAAAATAAAACAAATATAAAATATATTTTTAGTAATGTTCCATAAAGAGCACCTAACATCCTTTAACCTAGGGAATACATAGAAAAAAAGGGATTATATAACAATCACGGTAAAGCAATAAATATGGGAATAATTAATAACTCACGAGTTTGAAGAAATAACATGACATCATAAAAGGTATGGCTTGTGAATAAACATATTGAATCATAAAATATATACCATTTAATTATATGATAATGAAAATTTTAAAATGTGTTACTAACTTATTATTGAACCTAATCATGAGACAAATATAACTAATAATTATAAATTACATGGTTCTAAAAGTCCCACAATGGATTAGTTTTACTCCTTAAACCCATATAAGATGTCTCATGTGAATAAAACTTACCCTATTCATTAGATCACTATCTGGGTGATCCCTTCATAACATGGTCATGAATATGTGTGCAACAAAAATTATTCAATGATAAGAAATAAACATAAGTGTTACACATGGAAAGAAATTGGGTTTTTAGTCATTTAATAAGGTAAAACAAAATGGTGTATCATAATGGAATCCATGAAGGGAGGGATAAAGTACTTATTGGTAATTAAATAATTAAAATAAGGAATATTTCATGAATAATTATAACCACCTCTATTTGAAACATGAAATATATTTTTTATGTAATATTAGAAATGATCTACTTGAGTGAGGTTTTTAGGTAATATATAATGAATATTTAAATGATTAAAGCATATTTTTTCATAAAAAACGAAATAAGATTGATTTTCATGATTAAATGAGTAATTTTATATAAAATTGGTGTATTTAAATATTTTATAGAGTTTACATGAAAATGGGTATGAAATGGAGAAGTTCCATTTTATTGGGTTCGCTAAATGGAATGAATTTAAAAGGGATACTTTTAAATCTTGTATTTCGACATAAAATAAATATTACTTGTCCTGGATACATAATTTTGTAACATATAAAAATAATATAGAATAATTTTATAAGAATAATGAAGAAATAAATAGGGGTAAAGAGCGAGAGAGTGTAACATAAATGAAAAAAATAGATGTATGGAGAGATACATTACCATACATATGAATGAGTTATTAACTTACACATATTTTCTTGGATAATCAAATTTGATTCCATAATTACATAACTAATAATATCTTACACATTTTTTTGATTTAAAATAAATTTATGAAATTCATTTATGGAATTTTTATGACTTATAAAGTTCAATTTCATCATTCATGTGGCATTTGTTTCATGGTTTCATGAACAGTTAACTTGTGTATAATTATGAAAGATCATATAAATTGGGAATAATTTTATAGAAGTGATATTATATGTAATTAATTCAAATATAAACGTTTAAATGGTCCCATATATCATTTATTTCTGGTATGATGGTGAATAATTTGACAAAACATTAATGATAAATATTTAGTTTATTTTGGTGGTTTTTCCAACCATCACGAACTACATTAATTTTATTTAATACTATGCCAATAAAAGTGTTTCAAAAATTATTACAAGGAATAAAATATGTACTAAAATATATTTTAACCATAATAATAGTTTTATTTCTATCCTTTAATGTTGTAATGGAAAACAATAACTCATTATCCTTAGAGATGGTAAACCCCAATAATTTGACCAAAAGATTAGTTTCTTTGAATAAGAGAAGATGAGAATAGTTGTGGATAGAATATCATCAATTTAATATAAAATTATCTAGTATACAAATTATTCTATAGTTATAATAATTTTATTGATGATGGAGGTGAAAAGAAGGTATAAAAATTGAAATTAAAAGATATGGTTAGATAAAATTACCTCTTTATTATCAACATATTAAAGGACACCTGAAAGATCAAGGAATTTTTATTTTCATGAGGCTATTAGATCATGGACATATATAAGAGGATTGGCAATGGAATTGGTCATAATAATGATAATCTACAAGGATTAGATGGTGTGACGAGAATGGGTGGTGAGGGGTTGTAATAATAGGGTAGAGGGGTGTTTTTATTATTATATTTGTTAGTATATTATTTTTACTTAGGACTAAGAATAGTAATGATTCATAAAAAAATATAGTAAATTGGATAAGAGGTTTATAACCAATCAGTTATTATATAAACCATGACACAGAAATTCAATATTTAGATTATGATGTTAATTACGATAAAGTATCATATTTCACTATTCACTAAAAATTCTACTATTTTAGAGAAATACCAAAAATTCAACCTAACCATTTTTAGATGTATATAATTAAAAAATGGAATCCATTTTATGAAATTATTTTTCTAAATATGAGAATTTTATTTTTTAAATAAAATCATAATCTATTCAAAAATATTGATTTTAATATTCTAATCTATTTTTTAACCATTAAAAATTTAATTAATTATGGTCACATAAAATTATCGTATAATTATAATAAAATATAATATTAATTTATGAACCTATTTTCTCAAAATAATATTTTTTTTATCATTATATTATCTATAAAATTGTAAATAAACATTTACATCTTACAAAAATACCAACACATAAATTATCATTCTTCAAATATTTATTTACCTATACCTTGATAAAAATATATCATTTTTTATAAGATACATAAATTTTATGTTATTATCTATTATATGCGGTAACTATTCTAATGGCCATATTTCTATTCTTAATGGTGAAATTACAATTCCAACTATTAGATTTATAATGGTCGTATAGGTTCTATAATTTTTATAAATACATCTTATTTCATTTCCATCTATTTTAACATTTTGTCACATATATACTTTCATGATAATACTCAATATTTTTTTATTAAAATTATGTTATATTTATATTCATTTTTTTGTGAGTGTGGTTATTCTAGCAGATATAGCATATCCAAATTTTTCCATTTTTTATATTATTTTAAACTTATTATCTTGCTGTAATATTGGCATTCTTTTTATTTTTTTGCAAAGTTTTATATCATTATTCATTTATGAGAATAATTGTTTATTGGGTTCTCTTTATGATGTATGCGTTTTATGAAATATTAAATTTCATTTTTTAAATTCAACATCATTACACAAAACCCCTACATCATTGTGTTCCGTAACTAGAGTTCTAGAACCAATACTTCATGAATTCCATAACATAGCTTTAAAACATACCTCTATATAAAGATTAAAAAAACGTTGTAGAATGATACACTAAATTACTAAATAATATATGATTATTTTAATGTCCCATGTTTTACTATGTAACACAATAAAATATTTTTTGGAATATTTCTAGGACAAGGCGCTGAGACTTTATGAGATTATTAGGTCTGGTTTTCCCGAAATTAATTACTAATAACTATATTGACTTTGTTAATGTAAAATTTAAGAAAACTTCCTAAAAAAGAATAAATCATGAACTTTGTCTTTAATTTATAAATATAAGGGAAACATTGTCTTTATAATGTCATTTTTAACACAGGCATGATATAACCACTGTCAGTGCAAGGTCTTTGTCAAAAATACATCATATGTGTAAAATGAATAAAATAAATTAAATGATTTTTTCCAGTAGCATTGAAAAATATATCGACATTAAAATATGATATTGTATAAAAATATCATGGTAATCCCCATAACGAATGAGATTCCGAGGATCCCTTATATAGACATTGGAGGTCGGTCCATTAGTAAATGCCAACAGGTTCAAAGAACAACAACTTATGTGTGAAAAAAATCAAGGATCTCAGAAACCAAAATGATAAAAAAATTTATTCCTAAATGACCAATCTATATAAATATAAGATGTTTTCTATGTGGATTTATCCTTGATTTGTTTTCTGATATGGAAAGTGAATAAATCGACTAATACATTGACTCTGAAATGTTTTTTTTCAAGTATGGGTCAAATTGCAAGATTTTAGGTTTCTTATTGTATCATTTTTCATTGAATCTTTTACCTTTTAATTTTTTTTACTATGAAAATGGATTGAATATAAATTGAAAAAAGGATGAGGTTCATCCCTCCGATTTATGTTTTATGTTTTCCACATCCCATTCTACTTTCATTATTCATTGCCTTTAATTTTCTTTTGAGATTCGATGAATAGAATGTGAATGTTAATTGTGGGTTTGGTCTTTGGATAAATGATTCATTACCATGAGATTCGGATGAATATTAAAATATTCAGTTTTTAAAAAAAACTATTATGTAGATCCATGTATAAATCATAATATTTTATCTCTGTTTAGGCATGTGGTAGTGGCGATGCGTCAGATTGGACATTTCCTGAGCTGTGGGTATGGCTAGAATTTACCCATCAGAAAGGAGGTGGTTTAATGAACCCATTATCTATAGCATGAAAACCAGTTCATGGTGATGTTTTTGGCCATGGATTATTGATCAAAAACACATCATTTTCTTTCATATTTTCTTGGTAAAACAAGACTACACGGTATGTATCCTCATAAACACGTGTTTTGTAATAATTTTTTAGGAACGTGGGTTTTAGCGTGGATAATTGTTTCGCACACCATGTGATATGTATCACATGTTGTGTGGCTATTAGTTGACCATCTCGAATTGTATGTGGAGAACATACCCATTAAGTTAACTGGACTTACACATCATGAGGACTTGGCCACACACCATGTAAAAAACAGAGGCAGCTTGGTGTGTATAGATAGTCCATGTCTACGATATGATATGGCCCCACATAATTTTATTAGGGATATGGTTCATGTACATTGGAACGTATGTGGGAATGGTAAGGTTGTATGCCATGTGCTAGCCCAAACACCTATACAACTTTTACCTCAGAGACATATCAGGTATTTTGGATAAGTACATGTTGTTTGAGTGTGAAAATGGGTAGTTCTAGACCTAGTGAGACATGACATGTACCTCCAAGGACACACCATGTACTCAAATTTAAAAAAAAAATTGATTCCAAATTATTCTTAGTGCATCTCCACTGTGATATTCTATGATATTCCCTAGACTAGTATCAGTTGAGTGTGTTCCCTTTAGCAATTTCTATGAGGGTTCAGTGCTGCACTACAATCCCATCATTAAGGGTGACCCCCCTGGAAATTATAAGGATTAGTGTAGTGGAGGTGAGATCCTTTCTTCTATAGGGAATTTTCACAACCCCATTTTATTAATATCGTTCTATCTTACAACATGTATCTCTCCCATGGGCCCATAACAATAATCATGTCTTTCCGGTTTCCTCAAATAGGGTTGTTGCAATTTCAATTATGATTATTTACATGGTAATTTATCCCCAATATTTGAGTAAGTTTCTAGTATAGTTTTGTGTCCCCCCAATGAGCCATGGGTGTTAACACCATATCCATGATTCGAGATTCTGATCTTTCAAATGGTCTATTAGTCTGATGGAGTGTGTATCTCAGATGAATCCCATTAATAATCAATGTGACATTCCTTGTATAGAAACCTGATGACTATGACATCTGGGATGGTATGGATGTACCATTGGCATAAAAATATCCAATGAGTGATATATCTCATATTAATTCCATCGATTCTACCAGGACTCATGGAGCGATATCTCCTAGATTATGTTTTTCTTGAATCCACGCATGGGAACTAGGGCATATAATGTCTGATACGATTGCGAATCAGATTCATTTATGAGTATATATGGATATTTATTTTTATGTTGTTCATTATTATTAACATATACATATAGGATTAGAATATACTTGATTCTTTATGGTTAGTTATTTCTTGGTTTCCTACTGGTTATTGTTATACTAAACCCATAAATAGGAAATCCCTACTCGTGTCATGTCTTATAAAGATGACATACCATATTAGAAAGCCTTTGGAGGAAAAAGTAAGTGTAAATTTTAGTTTGTGCTTTATAGAACAAGGTGTATATTGATGTTTCATTAAACAAAACCCCCTCATTATGAGTAGGTTGGACTTTACATTAAATTTTCTTTGGGCGTGTATTTGGACATTTTCTGTATAAGCATGCTAAATCATTTTTTCATACTCTATCTATGGTATTATAGAAATATACATGATTTTTTAATTATTTTCAATATTTTAGAATTGTATGGGAATAGAGATTCATGCATGCATACATTTATATAAGGCTAATGAATACCATTTGTGTGAAATGAATTCTTGGTTCTAGTCTCCATCCCTTGGATGATTTGAGGTGAGCATGGGGTAGTTGTGTTTCAATCCCCGTTGGGTCTAATGAAGATAGAATGGAATCAGATTACTACCCAACATTAATTATTATGAATCATCATAGGATTATGTTTGGAGTTATAATTATTTTTCTTGTTGTTATGTTTCCTTTGAGAACTAGGAAAAAAATTAAAATATTTCGAATATGGATCTCCAGGTTGGGTGTTTGGTTTTTGTACAGTTGGAAACATTTCTAATTAGTAGGACCTTGATATCATTCTTGTTGAAATGGTATATATATACATTGGATGTAGATAAAAAATTTCTAAATGCGACATATGGTATTGTGTTTTGGTTTCCATGTCCTTTTCGATTCATATTCTGATATATTCCCATTGAATGTGGTATATGTTTTATTCGTTCAGGATGTATTCATGACTATAACAACTGAGGATTCTGTAACCGTTTCAAGAGCTCAATCCTATGAGTGATTATGTTTCCATGTCTGATCCTGGTCATTGGGTAGGTTTTCATCCATGTTGAAAACTAGTAAGCATTCACCTATTGAGTAGAATATAGATCCAACTTTAGTTATTTAGGTGGATGTGGCTTATCTGACCGAGTCGTGGATGAATCTATTAGTTATGGATGATGATGGAAAACAATTATACATTTATTTTGAGAATTTGGGACATGTATTCTCTATGGAATAGAGTTGTTAGGACCTATTAAATTATTATGTGTGGTAAAAATCATGATATAAGAAGTTTCATTAGATACCGTTGGGGGAGATCAATTCTCTAAAGAAAAGATTTTTCTTTTTTGGTAATGGTAGTGGACATCTCAATTGATATTATCATAATGAACATTTTGATGTTAGAGAGATTATTTATGAACAACAGTGTATGATTGAGCAGTTGGAGAAAGGGGGTTCATGGAGTGGCATATGCGATAGTGTATTTGGTGTTTAGAGTCTTGGATAGATACATATACAAGATGTTCTATTCCTAGGGGATCCTTAAGAATTTCAACGAACATTATCTATTTCCTATACTCTTGTTTTAGTATTGTTAGGAATAGTTCAGAGAAACAATTTTCCCCTATATTATGAGTTCATTTCTCAAGAGTTTTGGGAATCAGTGGATCCTTATGTTCGTGATTTTTTTCATTTCATTGTACATTCAAAGAAGAGGTACAATTCCCCAACCAATATTCATTCATGAGACATAATCCCATAATGTGTAGTTCAGTCAGTGTCTCTCAATGTAAATAGTGTTAGAGTGTGGTTGATTAATTTCTCTTACTTGTGTGTTTGGGGTGGTTTTCTGTGACATGATTTTGGAGAAATCCATAGTTGTGGTAAACTTGTGGGAAAGGGAATGGATGAATCAAAAATTTGGGGTTCTCTAAGAGGATTTGAGTGTGTCTCAAGGTATGTCATGTGTCTTCATTTTCCCGGTTCTAGTTTTCACACAGAGATACAATCAAAATTTCCTACTGTTAAACCCCAATTCGAGGTATAGTGATACTAGGGGAGCCATTTACTCTTAACCCTTCATGTTGAGGCTCTTATGGTGAGTATAAGTGATTACATTTTTATACATACAGTGTGACATGACTCGGGAGGAGTGTGATCCCTACAAGTAAATCCTTTTGTATTAGTAATGGTACCCTATAACTTTTTTCTCAGTATGGACTGGTTCTATACCATCCATTCCAATATGACTTCAACAAGTGAGTGTAGTTTTTATTATAGTAATTTCGGATAACGGATAAATAATTTTATATGGATTGGTCCCGGGATAGGGCAAGCTGATCTCATTGTCAAGATCATACATCTTTTTCCATGATGGTTGGCTAGTATTACCCTTAGATTAGCAGAAGCTATGTGATTTCAGTTCCTGTAATTGTGAGGGGGATGAGGTTTACTTCATGAGGAAATGTTGGGTTTATCAGATCAGAAATATTTTTTCTTGCTTTAGGGAATTTATCCCAGGATGGAATCATATATACACTTTTATATTGGATGACACATGATAGCTATACGATTTGATGGTGTAGTAAAAATATTTGTCGAAAATTGGGCTTCATAAGACCTAGATTTTTCTTAGGTAGATTTATATTGTTTACATGAGTGGTGGAATAAGGATTGGGGTTGAATGTACATTTTCTTCACATGGAATAGTTGAAATGGGGTAATGTATCCACCCCAATGAATCGATTGCTTCATTGAAAAATGGATAGAGGCAAAGGAAATGTTAGGGTTCAACCTCAGGATGGATTCAGACCTGCTCTAGGTTTGAGCGGTGGATCTACCAATCATGAATTCCTAAAGATACTAAAGTTTCTTTAAGTCATTATTGATTACCCTTTGTGAACTGAATACCATAACAAAATATGTATACTATAGTTGATAGTTTTTAAATATGATGTCTTTTGAAATACATCGATATATGACTCGGGGATATGGATGGTGATATGTTGTGTGAAAACATACCTACTACATATAATGATGATATATTTTGTGATGGATTTAATCATGTTATCCTATTTCTAGTGATGGATGGTGATTCCAGTCATGATGTTAGAAGAGGTGATAAGGATATTGTTATCCGTCATCGGTATATCGGTTTTGAGGCACATCAGGTAGGATCATCTTCTATTGGGGGGATTGTTTGTCATGGTGATCTCCACTCCACCATCAGAGTAGAATATTATGTATTCAATATATTATATACCTTTTAGAAAACCTTTATAGTGGTTAGGTATACTAGGGAAGAAGGCTTGGGTCCTTGTTTTGGTGCGATTGGTTGTTGTAAATAGGACAGTTCATCCATGGGAGGATTTTGAATGTCTAATGATTGTTATGGGTCCCAAGTGGAATGATGGTAGATTCTATTGTAGTCGAAAAGTTACAAAGCCTTATCCAGGGTGGTAAAATATCTTCCAAAAGTTGAGGCACATTTATTTTCCAATAGATGTGCCCAGTTTGTGAGGTGGTGTACCTATTAAACTCATGACCATAATATTTATTATTGATTTATGTTCCCCATCATTCATAGCTAAGTGGGTATTTTCACGACTCATTGTATGATATCGACTTGGGTGAGGTGAATAATGGGAGTGGATTTTACATTTTGAGGAGCCATTAACATTGATGACTAGAAGGATAAATTCTTGGTGTGGGAAATTGTTTTCATTGGGGGAGTGTTTTTCGGTAGCATAAGGAACATTTGGGAAAGCTAGTGGGTGTAAGAGGACTAGTTAATAGGTTTGTATCCCCACCATGTTTCATAGATTGTGATTTTCAGGATGAAAATGCATGAAATGTGGAATAATTTAATGCTTTATTTTTTACCATTTAAAACATTGGAATATTTCTTGGAGTATTTTTGTAGTTAGTAACTAAGAATGCGAGAGATTCTATGACACGGTGTGCTCAGGATTTTGATTTGAAATATATTTACCATGTTTTCATGCATGTAGTTTTCTAGAAAAATTAAAATAACTCCCAAAACGGAATCTGATTAGATATTTGAGGGAGAAATGGAGTTCAATATGTGGGTTTTACCCTAGGCATGACATTACATTTGTCGGCGCATGGAATTTATGAAAAGGTTATCATAGGCGTAAAATAAATAAAAATATTTAATTTATTATATTTGTTGATGTAGTGAAATATTTTCTCAATTAAATAAAATTTTATGTAAAAATTATAGGGGTATCCTCATAGACATGTAGATTTGGATAATCCTTGTTGGAGATTCTATTGGCGAATGACAATCAAATCAAAGATCAACAATCGATGTGTATCAGAATTTATGGATCTTGCAAACAATAATGAGGCAACATATTTCTTCATCAAATGATGATAAAATAGAGGTAGGTTATTTTGTATGTCGATTGATCCCCATTTTCTTATCCCACGCGCAATGAAAATCAATCTACTAATAGATCGATATACGAATTAATGTTTTATTTGGGTATGGGTGGGATTGAAGGATATGTGGATGATAATATTTTTTTGGTTCATTCAATGTTATACCTCTTCATTCCCATTTCCTATGAAAAAAGATCAAGGGTGATATGAAAAATATTTGAGTTTCATTCCTCACATTTATTTTTTCTTGGTTTCTCACCCCATTCTATGGGAATTCATAATAAGCATTTATTTTATATTGAGATTCAATAAATACTTGGTGAACCATCATTGCATGTTATATCATTGGTGAAATAGATCATTACCATTGTTATGGGATTTAGATTAAATGATTTGGATGTGGTATATGGCTACATAAGTAGATTCATAGACAGACCCAAGGAGTTATTCAAATTTGTTCATATGGTACTAATGAGGCATGACAGTTCACATTTACTGAGCGGAAGGTATGACTAAAATGGATAGAATCTATACATCAACGATGAGGAGGTTCAGTGAATACCAGATTAAATATGTGTGGAATTATTCTTAGTATAACCGATGGACATAGAGGTTAAATAAAAAAATATGATGTTATTCATTTGGATATGTAAAAAATATGACTACATTGCATATTGTCCCATGAACACACACATTGTAATCCATTTGTTTGTGAATGTAGGGTTGCAGCATGGATTAAAGAATAATGATAAATTTGAAATTAATCACATGTCTTTTTTTCACTAAACATACCTCCTTCGCATATATGGGTTGAACACACTTAGGAATTATGGTTGGCCTTACATGCCATGTGGAGAAGGATAAAGTCCATGAACAACCATAGATGAAGCTCGGTGTGTATAAGGATCACATGCTCGGGATATCATGTATACCCATATATTTTACATGGTGGGATACAAGCAGTGTATATATGAATATATATGTGATTTGGAAAACATCACACTGAGTGCTAGCCCATATGGATACATGTCATGGGCCTCAAGGACACACCGTGTATTGTCGATAAGTATATGTTAGGTGGGAACAAGACCTGAGTAGGGCCATACATTGTGGGATATGTCATTTACCACCAGAAGAATTACATATACTCCTTTGAGGAAATTTCAGATTAATCATTTTTCTTAACTCATATTTTTTGTGAGATTGCAAGAGATTCTGGTTGCTAGTATCAGTTTTAGGTATTCTCCTTTTCCGTTTCGATGAGGGTTCGGTGGGAAACCATGCTCCCATATTACAGTGTGATCCTACTACATCTTCTGAGGATCAGTGTTGTGAGGGTAAAATCCCTTCTATTGAAGGGAGTTATCTCATCCAACATTGAAAAATATCTCAAAGACATGGAGCATATATCCTTTTGAGAGTTTCAGAGAGATCCTCTTGTACTTTATGTTTCCTTATATGGGGTTATTGGAATTGGAATGACCAATATTTACACATTCATTGATCCAATTTCTTGGAGGAGGTTTATTGCAGTGTCTGGTCTCCCACATGTAAACCCTAGGCACTGACCCCCTATCTTTGTATAGTGATTCTGATCTTTTAAATGGTATATTATTTTGATGGATTATTTATCTTGCATGAATCCACTCAGTATACTGTGTGTATTTACATGAATCAAGATATGAAAAGTGAGAAATCAGGGGTGGTAGGGATGTTCCAATAGATTCTAGATTCCCAACAAGTGATATATCTTGAATTAATTCCATCGTGGATATAAGGAATCATTGATTGATAACTCCTTGATACGAATTTCTTTGAAACCATGAACTGGAAATACAGTAGGGAGTGTTTAAGACCTTTGAGACTTAGATTATTTACATGTATATCTAGATGTTTATTTATATATCTCACATTATGATTAAAATATCTTGTGTTGATTTTCATATTCTTAATTATTTCTTCTAATTGATTCATGGTGTACTATTTGGTGTTTTTATACTCACCCCATCATGGGATCTACCCAGAGGTGTTGTGTCTTGTGAAGATGACATGACTTAATACCGAGTCATTTGGAGACTAGTAAAAGGTGGTGCTTCATTTGGGATAGAAATATTGAGGTCTATACTAGTGATTATTCTGACAAGAGTACCAACCTTCTTAGTAGGTAAGATAATACATTCTAGTTTTGGTTGTGATTATATTTTTCCATATTCTATTTACTCTTTCTAATAATTTTTTCATACACTTTTTTAGGATTAGATATATATTAATGAATTTAATTCAATAGTTTTATTCATAAGAATTTTAGGGGTTTAGAGATGTGTTTGTTCATATAGGTACATAATTGTAAGGCCTCACATTCTTGTGATATGCCTTATTAGCACTAGTTGCAAGCCTATGCCTATTGGAGGGATGATCAGGGTAGTTGCATCATGAGCCCTGTTGGGTTGGGTCAGGAAAATCCTCTAGATGGGATATGAAAATATATATCTTGGTGATTCCCATAATTTTTTTCCTTCATCTTTCAATATAGTAATTCAGACGAAAAAAATTTCTATTAGACTATGTTAGTTATTGGTTATTTCCAAAATTATTGAAGAAGAAATTAATGAATTCCCTGAAATTTCTATTCATGTTTCCCTACATGTTACCCATATCAAACTATATATACCACATGATTTTTTGAAATTCAAATCATATAGTTGAATATAACATAATATACCATATAGATCCCATGTAATCACTCCTCAAGCCTTCTCTGAAGAGGCTTATATGCTACAACACAATTAACAATATACATATTGACTTTTTTAATGATGAACATTATCATAATAAATATGAAAATTATGATTACATACCCATCTTGGTGATGGGTTTCTGAAAATTTCTGGTGATGTCTGAAATATAGTATATGTTTGAAAGCATTATTATTTTTGTGTTATTATTAGCTATGGTAAGGAAAATTTTGTAAAGATGGAATTATAAGTGGACCACATTGTTTTTTTATGTTCTCTCTATATGTATGACCGATTCTAATTGTTTAATTGAATATGATATAAATTTAACCAAATTTATATGGTTCAAGAATATAAGTATATATCTTATATAACAACATATGATTTATGTTACTCACCCAAAATAAAATATAATAATATTCACAAATATAAAAGTCCCTATTATGCATTGGGTGCATAACCCCCATTTATTTAATGGGTAGAAACGTATGAAACCCAAATCAAAGAAAGAATAATTATGTTGTGATAGGTTTCCAACTAATATACTTTTTAAATGAATCGAATAACCTGTGTTAGTGTAACTGGACCAAAAGTACCACTACTCATAGATCTATACTTGAGAGAAATATCAATTACAATACAATCTAAACACATAATTTGTATGAATCATAATTAGACATTATTTTTAAATATATAATTAGAAAAAAAATTATAGTCATTATTGATGGAATTTAAATACTATTCATGTACCATACATATAATTTCAAGAATTCTTGGTATGATAATGATAGGAAACCATTTAAAAATAGTAAAAATTACATATGTGACATGAATATTTTAATTATGAATTTATAATTATGAATGATTAGTTTTGATTATAATAAGTGTTGGAAGAATCATTAATTAATTCAATTTCCATACATTACTTCTACTTAATGCATAATCATTTTCCGAAATCCACAATCCTAGTAATTCATCCAAATTCCTTCTCATTAAATCATTATCCTCTTTATTAATTCATACAACTTTTTTATCCACATTCCATTAAATAACAGATCATTTTAAATAATTTTTTAAATAAATTTCACATCATATATATTTTAATACAAAAACTATCATTCATTTTTATTAAAATAAAAATAGATACTATTTTCACTACACATAACCTCCATATTTTATATTATTTAGTTCACACATTTTTTTCGAATCTCTCCCAAAATTTTTCATTTTTATGGTTCGTCATGGATCATAAGGAATTGAATAATATATTATATATCAATTTAGAAATATTTTGAATTGTTATTATACATCCATGAAAATATGATGAAAATATATTTTCATTTAACAATCAAAAATAAAAATAAAACACTCATATTCCACTACTAATTTATATAGTTTTAAAAATAGATGTTTAAATATTTTGAATTTATTTTTAAAAAGAAAAAAAATTAGAAGGAAAATTTTAATGATTTCAGTGATTTTGATATTTCAAAAATTTGGTCATTAGGAAAGTTTTTTTATATCATTTTGTGATTTTGTAATTTTAACATATAAATCGTATTATTTCTATGTTTTGAACCACTCTTTTTTTTAGTAGAATGAATTTATATCTTCTATTGATATTATTATTTATAAATTTAACCGATTTTCGGTGTGTTTTTGGGCATTAAATTATGTATTTTATCAGCAGAGAGGGTTACCAAGTTAGAAATCTAGTAATTTAAATTTTTTATTATATAAAATCATAAATATATTATTACATTCATATGTCATTTAAAATTAATTATAAATTTCTAGAAAATTTTAAAGGTAAATGTTAAAATATTGACAAACTTGTCAGTACAATTGTAAATGATAATGTATTTATAAGAAAAACTTATTTTAATTAGTTGTTTAAATATATCTTTTATTTTATGTGATATTAAATTTATATACAATTCCTTATCAAAAATTAATTTCTATAATATAAGAAATTATTTAGGAGCTTAAACTATATAATTTTTAAAATCTGGTTTCGTCAACAATAATTAATGTTAAAATCCAACATTCACCAACATTTTTACTATTAATGGATCTTGTTTAGGAATAATTTTATTATATTTTCCTTTTTATAATTTTTAAATAATAAAATTCTTACACCCACATTTCTAGGTGGATAAAACAAGATTCATCCTTTCATATATTAAGGACCAACCCAAATACACAAGTTCTAAAAATCAAAATAAAATAAACTATTCTTTTCATAAATATTTGAAAATAAAATTATAAACATAATTATAATTAATTATAAACTTATTAATGGGGAAATATAAAGATGTATAAAAATTTAAATGTATAATAATTTATATATAGAGCTAGCTGTCCAGTTATTTATAAATTTAAAAATATATATATTTAATTTAAATTTAATTTTTTAGAAAATTTTTATAATCCATAAGTGAAATTAGTCGGATGGCATAGTCATATAAATACATTTTTCAAATATTTTATACTTGACTAAATTTTTTTTTAAAAAATTTTTATTTACAAAATATAATTAATTTGGTTATTTGGATGTACACAAGGAGGATTTTTATTAGTGAAATAAAACACTCATGTTCTAAATTGTGAGTTTTAGTATTTTTTTGTTGGGTAGGTAGGGATTGGATATTTTTAAATATGATTCCATTTCATTGTGAATCATTCAAGTATCTTTGAAAAATATATGATTATAATTTTATTTTTTCCCCATTTTTCCTTCCAATGGTAAAAGTTGATTTGATTGTTCTCATCAAGTCTTTGGTTCAAGATATGATGGGATCATACTAAGGGTAATATAAAAAATTGTCAACTAATGGAATAGATAGTTTACTTTATTGTTTTGTATGAATAAAATCCGTGTACACTTAAAATTGTAGGTGATGAATTATATGTAATATGAGGCACTATATTAGATCATAGATCCTGTCTGTAGCTACTCTGTTTTCATCCAGTCGCTGCTCCTACAGTTCTTGTGTGTCGAGATAGAGATCAGAAAAACCCAGGCCTAGCTTACCATCCAATCGGTTTCACCTACTTTACCTCATCCCATGATATCCTCTCACTTCCTCCAACCATAGGGATTCCGATCCATTAGGGGACCGATGATGAACACTACTGTAGGATTGGTATATGAGGCCATACCATGGGTCATATTGTTGGGTCATCAGTCTTTATGACGTTCCAATCATCGTATTAAATATTAAATTTTTTATATATATAAATCTATTTATATAACTTATTTTGGAATATCAACATATATATATATTGGTTTTTATATTTAATGAATCCATAGAAATATGAATAATATTATTTCTAAAATATTATATTTAAATATCATATTTAAATAATACGACATACATTATCTCAGGAGAAATATATGTATTTTATTTTTTTATGATATAGGTGTTTTTATTTAATTATTATTAATTTTTTTCAAAAAATAATTAAGCAGATTAATTTTATTTATCTTTGAATCCAATAATATATTGTACATTTTTATAATTATCGACATATATATATGTACACATTTAAGTATATTAAAATGTATTTATTAATATTTTATAATAAAACGATATATTTTTTGTATGCAACTAGTTTTTCATAAATAAAAATATTATTATTTTAATCATAATTAATTTAAATATTATTGATATTAAATTTCGATCAATTTAATTAAGAAAATGAATATATAATAAATAACAAATAAAATGTTGTAAACATTTGTTATTTTAATAAATTTAATTTAGTAAATATACATTCTTGGAATTTATTAACATTAAAAAAATTAAATAATTATATTTTATACATAATGACTCAATATACTAATTATTTATAATTAATATAACTTAAAAAATAATGTTAATTATAAATTATTTTGTTTTATTTTCAAAAATAATATAATTTATATCAAAATATCAAACAATATATTGTATAGTAAAATAATTTAAAATATTATAAATAATATAACATGCACACACAGAGAGAGATATATAAATATATTATTTTATTCAAATAAACAAAATTAATTTTTTATAAAAAATTATTTATAATTTAATTTTAATAAATTGTTACGTAGATTCACAAAATTTATCTATGTATGAAATATTATTTTAAATGTTAGTTTACATTAGTTATACTATATAATATTATATAATATAAAAATATAAATATATTCAAATACAATTAATCATAATTTAAGTTAAAATTATATTCATTTCTCAAACAAATAATTTTTCACTATGTGTAGAAGATATTATTTTATACATGATAATTAAATTATGAAAATATTTTTTCTAATTTTCTAAATAACTAAATATAATTTATTCATAAAAAATAAAATAATTCATACATAGATTATTTCAAACAAATAACATATATTCATATAGTCACCCAACCATAAAATTTAAATAAATAAATAATATAGACATAATAAATGAATTTATTAGTCAAAAAAAATTTTAAAAAACAAATTTTACCATCTCGAAATACGATAATTAATATTTTAAGAGATTTATTTGGCATAGAATCATTGAAAAATTTCAAGTTGGAATAATTGAAATAGAGGGTGTAGGGATGGGGTGGGGGCCTCTATTTTTTTTAATTTTATGTGGTGGGAGGAATTAACTCCATTAAAGCATCATTTTATTAATTATAATGAAATTTTGAATGCGGCTCAGCTTCTTGGTGAGCAATGAAAAAATGAAAAATATTCCCACCTCTGTCGAATCTTTTTTTAAAATACATATAACTATTTCTAATTATTTTAATAAAATAATACCAATTATTAAAATAATAGTCTACAATCAGTCATATTCATGTAAGAATAGCAAAGTTTTGTTGATGAAAATAGATATGTGATAAATGATGATTGAAATAGTGGGAATGGAATATATGTAGTTGGATGTCATTTTCCTTTGGAGAATGAGGATGAAAACGAATGTTAACAATGTCACTATTACCAACATTTATAAAAGGTCTCTTGGATATAGTGATACATTCACTCGTATAAATATATTCTTTTATAATATATTTTTTAGAATTTTTGTAAGGGTTAAAAATTGATGTGTCTCTGTGTGTGTATTTGAAAAGAACCCCAAAAAAATATTACAAACCATGAATAACCCAAGTTACCATTTAAAAACTACAGCTGATAACAGATCTTGGTCCTCCAAATGATGATTGGTAGGTATGCTAGGTAAAACCTCTACATGAAAACGTGTGCATACCCAATAGAAAGATTTATTCATTCTATAATTTCATTATGATCCTCCTGACCAACCAGCAAGAATCATACCCCCATCACCCAGGAAGATAGAGGAACGACCTAACACTAGGGTACCCCGATAGGATCTTTAAAAAAAATATAACGGTATAAATAAAATTAATTATATAAATATATATTTTAATATATTAGTATATAAATAAACATATTTTTATTTATCATATATTTATTTAAATATATTAGTACAAAAATGCATGGTAGCGTGATAAATGGTATATATAACCCTATATTTGACAGAATCATTCGATACATGAGGTTTAATAACAATTCACTCATTGGGGGATGTTCATGTTATGGAGATCATATATTGTATATGGGGTTTTTTTATGTTGAATAAATTTATTTATATAAAAATATGAAAAAATGTGTGTGAATTCATCCACTCATGATCATATATGTAAAAAACCAAAAAATGATAATAAATCAAGATTAAGTGTCCAAACAAGTGGTTTGAATGCTTCAATACAATGAATATAGGGAGATTTCAAATCCAACCTCACTCACAAAAAAAATTAGTTGCGTGGTTTGGAACTCGATGGAAACATTGTTGTAATTGTCAAATGACAGATTAAGCTATCAAGATGGTGGGAGGATTTGATGAAGATAATTAATGTAACACCCAGCCTGATTCAACTTATCAGTGTCTAGAAAATAGACATCATAGGATCTCAGGTGAAACTCCCTATAAAACAGAGGATGATGAATAGAAGTGGGCCCCTAATACAAACAATGGGAAGACTACACTCTCAAATCAGAGGCACAAAATTTTGGAAAAAATAACAACAAAATATAAAACACATATTCATAGTACACAAAAAAACATACATAGTGCTATATAAAATATCCCATGTAGAAGAATATTTGTTTATATACACTAGTCAATTATTAACCCACACTGAAATACAAATTAATACAAACCCAAACACACACACACACACACACACACTAGCCGTACTTCCAAACTCATGCCTCATACACCCTATCTTTACATATGTGTGAGTTGTACCAACTCAATTCAGGACATGTGTTGTGCTCAACCTGAAAGTAGACATAAAATATACATGTCAAAATGTATTCCCCTGTTATATTCCATTGGGTAATGTGATTTATGAGGAATAAAATAAAAAATTTACCCATGTACCATAAACATCATTTGATCACAAGGCCACCACAACTCCCTATGTATAATGTATCATTGTGATATCAAATCTACCATGAAACTAGATCATATTTTCATTATTACTATTATAGAAACCACATCGTCATCTAATTGATCCATTACACCAATGATCAGCCTATACCCAATGAGTCAGGGTAGGGTGGAGCCCAAAACATAGATCCACTACCCACTAATTTGGTGCACAGACACCAATTCATATCTTGTCCCACTGCATAATCAAAGTATGTAGGGTCAATCGGTCTCATCATGTCACCAAAAACACATAAAATAGGGTGGACCCCAACCAAATCTATCATAATCTAACTCCAATCACCCAAACCATATATAACACAAATGGGTCCTGACCTAGACCGATGGTATTTTCCTATCCACATGTGTTGGAAACGAGGTCTTGAGCATCCAAAAGAACATATTTGAATGATTTAGCCACAATGAAACAAAATAAAGTTGATGAATAAATGGAATCAGTCTATATTCCAAATAACATGACAAAAACATATCATTACAATCATCGTGAAAAAAATAACAATACATGAAAAAGAAATATATGTACTAAAAACTGACTAAACCAAAATCTATGTGACATGATTTCACATCCAGACTCCCATGCCCGACTAATTAGAAATTACACCACCTTTCCCTACACTGTATTAGGTATAACATAATCTAAAAAAACAAAAAGGTGCATGATGTGTGTGAGAAAAAGACCTCATGAGGATCCTATAAATTATTTCATATGTATACTTCATAAATTAAACTAATTATGAATAAATAAATAAAATAAGACATGTGATACAGTTTTACATAAATAATGTAATAACAACCCTTTTCACAAAACAAAAAATCATGTTAAGAAATATGTTTCCAAAACATTTTAGTACACACTCCAAAAAATCATTTCAAGGATAACTAATTAAGAAAATAAGAACATATATAATGTCAATATCATATAAATAAGGGCCGTATAAAATTTATAGTGTTAGTAGGCCACATAGTGGTCATAATACCCCAATAAACTATTTCTTTCTGGGAAAGAAGAGAATAGTGATTTTGAATCCTTATAAAAACATATGAGACCTAGTACATACATTATCCATGAAAACATGTGAATGTGAAAATATTTCAAGCATGAGTATGGCTCCATGCTTCAACATCGATCACATTCATATATATAGAAACAATTTCATTCAATATAATTTCATACGTCAAACTGAAGATCCATTTTTTTTTATTTTAATAGAATTTGTATTTTTTTTACAACTATCATTGTTTTGAGAATTTTTCTATAAAAAAGGTGAAATTTCAGAAAATCTTTTAGTTTAATGTTGCTCGAGAAGTAAATTTGTGATGTTTAGAAATTTGGGAAGTTGTATATCTTTCCAAATCAAGTCATATGATTCTATTCTAATCTTCATGTTATCGACATCATAAAAATCACATTATTCATGAATTAGAAAAATGAATGGAAGTGTAAAAGGATCAATTTTTATGACTGGATGTTCCATAAAAAAGAAATTATAGGAAGATTCTGGAAATAATTTAGAGATTATATAGGTGATAATATGATAAAGAAGGAGATATTTTTTCCCTAACGTTGTCCATCAGATGGATCAGAAGAGAGGTATCAGATTCTAAAGATCAATCTTAGTTACTGTAAAAACATAAATTGACATGATACAGTTTCATATTATATAAACATGTTATGTTTTCATCCATGTAATTAGATAAAGATCATTAGATGACTAATTTTGTGAAATGATGAATGTTTTGTTTTTTCTGAGATTAAGAGGTTTTGAGAAATATAAATGATGAATAAAATTCATCATACGAGTTTGTGTTTCTAATTAATCACACATAATGTAGATTTACATTCATTAGATAATCTGTTGATTATGATTTATTGGATGATCTTTTAACACTAATTCATAGAATTTTGAATTTATATGAATTCATAAAGTTGATTCTTAATTTATTATCCACAAAATCAATTTATTTATTTTTTAAAATAAACATTATAGATAAGTGGTAACCTCAAAAATAGACCAATTCAAACAATACCACCCAC
Source organism: Viscum album (assembly GCA_963277665.1). NCBI lineage: Eukaryota > Viridiplantae > Streptophyta > Magnoliopsida > Santalales > Viscaceae > Viscum > Viscum album. Next base: position 1,128,780,329 of record OY728121.1, read on the forward strand.
CCAGATTAATGAATTATATTTTCTATCAAGATTCCTTAAATACAAAGCAACCCACATTTTATATTAAAACGGAAAACACAACTTAGACATCATAAAAAAACATTAGTCCCCAAAACCTTGAGGGTTGAGAAACCACAATCTTCACCCCCTGATAGACAAGCATACCATCATCATCACCATATGGCAAGTCGAAACCCACAATCATAGCTATCACTATCATCTCACCATGGATTTCATCTAGTTATGACACAAAAAACTGAGGGAAAAAGTGTCGCTAACCACAATACAACCATAACCAGTCACTACAATCATTGACTTGTTTCCATCATCGACAAATCCAATGACTACCACCATAACAAGAAACAAAGAAATCCCAAAACCAGGCCAAAAGAAAATCTTACCAAACAAAAAATAAAATAGGTTAATCATTCAAAAAAATAATCCCAATAAAACATCACTGGTGGATAAGAGGAAAAAACCAATCAAATCGGAATATTCCAAAAAAAACAAATCCATGATATTCTGGAATACAACTCTAAATGACAATAATGTCGAAGGGCTCTCTTCTAGAACACCACTGGCCATTGAACCACACACCCAAAACATAAATGTAACCACAACTCTAGATCCTACGTGGAGATACATAGTATAATGAGAGGACAGAGAAGGGAAACAGAGTTAATGGGCCTTGAATGATATCATCTTCATTGAGGAAGAATACGAAGGCCCCCAAGAAATGAACACGTACACTCATGATGTGCGTTTAATACCATTGATATCCTAACCACAGAACCCAAATCCTCTAAAAAACCCCCAATACATGCCCATCTTAGAGATACATTGGGGTAAATTTGAGGGGAGATTCAGGATTTGAGTTGCAAAGAGCATCAACTGTGGAAAAGATTTTTCTAGATAATTATGTTTTATTAAAAAAATTATGTATATGATTGTCTTATCTATGAAATGTAGATATAATTTATTGAGTTACTAAATTTCTTCTACGATTCCCAAAACATAGTTTCTAGGTGTCGGAAAAATTTAGAAGAAATTTAGTGACTCATGAAATAATATATGAATTTCTGAGAAAAGGAAAATAGGGGGATCATTTTTTTTAAATGGACATAGCTCATAAACAAAGAAAGAGTTAGATCTATTTATTTTTATTCCAAATAGATGTGGAGTATGAAACTGGATTCCACAGAAGTGGAATCAATTTTATATACCATTTTCAGTTTTCTTGGTGTAATAGAAAAAATGTTTTCTATTTTTTTAGATAGTATTATTTTTTTGAGATGGTCCAGATCACTTAATAGAGGAATAATCATTAAAATGTTGTAAATTTTTAAATCAATGGTTAAATAATTTCACACTTTTTTTAATAAATAATGGGATGATAAGAATGGTATTTTTTTATCCTTATTAGTCAGGTTGAGTGTGTTTCATGTGTGTCAAGGGGACTAATCATATGATTATTTTTAAAAAATATCATTTCATGACTGATTTTTGTACGAAGCATTGTAATTGTTTAAATTTTAATGATGAAATTTCTTGATATTTCAATTAGTTTTTTATCTTGTCAAATGTAAGTAAATATAAGAAGAGTTAGAAATAACTATGAAGATTCTAGTTTATAATTTAATAATTGAGTGGAATCAATAATATTTTTTATGAAATTCAAATGAATGTGAAATTTGGAGTTTTGAAATTTGAGTGAGAATATAAAATAAATTGGTTTACCAACCTTACCTTTATTTGATCACTTATAAATAGAGGTTCACAATACATTTCTACTTATCACTAAAAATAGAGAAAAATGTTGAAATGATGAAAAATGTTATGTCATAGGTGTGTCTTCCCAACCGATGTAATTTAGATGTTGAATAATGTCTTTTGGATAAATATTTTTTATATGAGGATCAAAAAGTGGTATGTTCTGCCTACTAGACAGAGAGAATTAGATTAATGGGATCAGTCTTATTTTTTAATTTTTTTTGAGAGGTATAATATTATTAAACAGGCTTATTATAATGATTTTGAACAATCATTAGTTGAGAAAATGTGCATCAAATGGGGTATATTAGATTAATTTCATCATATGGAGTCCATCGGATGTAGGAACATCAGAAAACATTTATGAACATTAGTAGAAAGTACTAATGTTCATTAAATTTTTTTATGGATAATTTTTTTAACAAATATTTTTGTACTGATGGTAGATATTATAATATATTTTATTAGAAGATAGATTTTGTTCAATTTGAGATGACATAAGATGTATTCACTTCTTTATAATATTGAATTTCCATAGACCCGTGAAAATGGAATTAACAAGGATGCATGTTCTCACACTGAGGTTGAACCATATAAATATCATGTACCTTGTTTATTTTTATATTTTCTCATGAATTTGAATTTACTAAAAAACATTAAGTAAGAGAATCTAACAAAATATAGAGTCTATGTATGATAACGTTGAAATTAATAAAAATAAAATAACTGATTCAACCCAACTTCTCAATGATTCAACAATCCTTATAAACTTAATGTGGTATTAGAGAGAGTATCCCCTTTTGATTTCTATTCATGTATAATCATAGTTCAATAAATACTAGATAAATTTTTTATTTTTTCATAACAAATTTTTAATTCTTGAAGAAAATAATGATTCCCTATATTCTATCATATAGACTGGAATTTTTTTATGCTCCTACAATTGGGATTGCACCTATTGAGAAATGTTCCAATATGGATTTTACTAAGAATAGGAACACTAATATAGATAGAAAATCTATAAATTTAATTCTTTTTTAGTATATGAATGTTATTATTTGAAGGTGATGGGTCTCAAAAAATTAATTATTTTTTTCAGAAAAAATTGAAAGTGCTTTCTAATAAATTACTAAAATGAAAGAATAAAAGCTATAAATAAGTCATATATTTTTTATACATAATAATTAGATACAGAGAAAATATTAATGAATACTTTATTAGATTAAATAATGATGTTTTCTATATAATAGTTCTTAGAAATGTTTTCTAAGACTCTAAAATTGTTAGGAAACCCATGAGAATCCTTCAAGATAGGATTGATTCTAAAATTTCTACATTAGAAGATAAAGAATATTTTTCTTCTGATGAATTTCAAAACGTTCAAGTTTCTTATTAAATGAGAAGAACTCCTTCATTCAAAATAAATATCAAATATGAAATTGAATTTGATGCTATGAGAATTATGACTTTCAATATGCTAATTATGTTTATCCATAAGGTTTTAAAGTCATTTAGTATGATTTTTTCAATGAAAAAATTAATATCTCTTGCCTCCATGAACTAAAGAAGAGATATATTAAAGTATTGAGTAAACATTCCTCTAATTGTTTTGAGTATGGTGGGATCAAAAGTAATGTATTAAATTCTCCCAAAACAAAAATTGTTCATGTTGATGATAATTTTGAATAATAAACACAATGGAATATGATTGATATACATTACAATAGGGAATGTAAGGACACTGGTGTAATGAATAAGGTTTTGGAAATATAATAAACATACTGAGTAAGGATTCCAAATATGAAATTTATATGATTGATTTATTAGAATATAAATGTTTAGAAATAATTATAAACATCTTTGTACAATTTGAGAAATGATGATATACATCAAAAAGTGATTAATATGGTGGTTAATAATCATGAAAATTGTATCAACATAGATCATAACATGTTCTTGTCATTAGAAAAATATAAAATTCTAGAAGACAATTAGATTGAAGAATAAATATAGTCTAAAAGTAAATGAAGGAAGAAAAGTTGTTTCTATGTAACAAAAATTATACACCATGGAGATCTCAGGATACAAACTATGAATTGTGGAATAGGTAATTATGGGTGAAGAACATAGTTATATGTTGGTAGCTAAGGAAGATGAAGTTAATAAAACTCAATTAAACCCCAAAAATACTGAATAGAAATTTAAAAAGTTTAATGAATATTTATAAGTGGATTCTGATGTAATGGTTCAATAATCTATCTCTATAGAAAATATTATCCAAATAATCAATTAAAATTATCAAGCTTCAAAAAAAATTCTATATGAATTTTCTAACATTGTAGGTGTTGTGAAATCTGTAGGAAAATTATGGGATGAAGAGGGATGTGGAAATCTATGACATCATTTTTTATGAATTCCCCTAGAAGAAGGTTTTTACATTACCAGAAGAAACTAATTTTCTTAAATGTTATGATTGTTGAAAATATTATCAAAATAGAAGATCTTAATTCCATATAAAACCTGAATTTTATTGATTCTGTTGGTTTTGTGTAATTTATAGAAAAATACATTACAATTTTAGGCATAATTTGTCACTACCTAGAAGAGGTATGAACAAAGTGCAACCTGTGATGAAAATATAATGAGAAAAATTCCTAAAATACATTAAATATCAAAAGTGAAATCGCAATATTAATGAAAATTTACAATGGAAAAAAATTTCCATGACTAAATAATGTGTGTGGATTATATGACCAGTTAGGAAACCATTCCAGGGAATGTATGGAAAATATTCACAGTAAAAAATTTTATCCTATAAAATAAAAATGAAATTGGATTAAAGAAAGGTAAGTAAATATAATTTGATGTTGAGACAAGTTAAAAGTAAATAAAAATGAAAAAATCATGTATTATTGAAAGTGGTTGTTATTAACACATGATGAGGAAATTAAAAATCAAGAAAGAAGATAAAAATAGATATGGATAATTAGTATCCTTGTGTAATTCTAGTTTATCAAGAATCATAAGTATTGTAACATCTAAAATTGATGTATAAATGATGAAATACATATGAGTTATATTTGTATATGGGATCATAAATAACATATATAGTTCAATTAAATATTATGATGATGGGAATGGAGTGATATTACTAAAATATTCTTTTATAATCATATTTATGGAATATAGGAATGTTGTGAAAATGGTATAAAGAAATAGTTGAAATGTATTTCAGAGAGAAAACCATGGAAAATTTAGTAACATGAGTGATGAAGTTGAAAATAATTTTTGGCATCACAAAATTGGGAATCAAGCTCTTAAAATCATGAGAAACTATCAAAAATTGATGCTATTAGATACCTTCCTACATTGAAAATAAATGAATTTGATGTTTTTATAAATTTTGAGAAAGGAAAAATGCTTAGTAAAATCCAAAAAAAAGTGGAAATTAGATATAATATACTTCTTGATCGTATTCACTCCAATTTATCTAAGGCGATGAGCTATCAATAAAAAATAAATTTTTAGATTTATCAATTATCGTGATTATTTAAATCAGACGGAGAAAAATATGTTTATAAAACAAAGTTTAGAATTATTAGAAACATTTAGTATTTTTTAAAAGTGGAGTTGATAGAGAAATTGGTGTTTGAATAATGATGTTGAGAATTTATTATGGAACGGAATACAAATGAAATGACTTCAAATCATATTCAATGAATTGTCAAATTAAAAATCATTACAGTGCTCCATAACCACCTAAAAAAATGTGTAGTCACAGAATGGAAAAATAGATGTTTTTTAGAAATGATATGTGTCATGTTTTCAGAATATAAGCATTCCATGTTTTATTAGAGAGAAGCTAATTGTACATTGGCACATGTGCAAAATAGAGGTTTATTAAGGCTAGAATCAATCATGACTTCATATGAACTGTGCTATAAAAAACCTTCAAAGAAATATTTTATGGTTATTATAAGTCCATTTTAACTGATAATAAAAAACCATTATTTTTGGGAATTTGATAAAAAATATGAGGAAGAATCATTCATGAGTTATTAACCCAATCTAATAAGTTACAAATATTAGAAAATACATTTCCAAATGATGATTGGTTACTATAGTGATAAATTACATGAAAATCCAAACTCCTTATCAATAGATTTCAATAATATTTATGAAGAGAAACTAATGTTTTCAAAGAAAATTAAAAGTGAACCAAAATAGATTTATCATGGCTCAGAATAATTATGTGATGTGGAAATTTAGGTTGGAAAATAAAATTGGAAATTTCCGACATTAAATAAATACAATGAAACTGAAAATAAAATTAAAAATTAAAAATCATTCATTCATAAAATAAAATGTTTTATATTATAAAATTGTACATCACTTATTTCACAAATTGAACCAGAATCAGTTTCTGAAGTAGTAAAACACAAATAATGGGGTATTAATTGAATGAAGTGTTGAATGAAATTGGGAACATTGAATGTTGGTAATATATTCCATTATCATTAGAAAAACATATTATTCAAACAAAATATGTTTATGGAAAAGAGTTGAATAAACATGTAAAAGTGTTAAGAAACAGAGCTAGAATTGATTGTGATGGCTATGCGTAGGTGAAAGACGTGGATTTCAATGAAAAATTTCCTCCCATTTAATGATCATAAACTACTATAATGATTCTATAAATGGATCCACATTGAAGATACATTGTGTTCTTTATGGATGTAAAGAGATATTTCTTAAATGGTGAGATTGAGGAAGAAGTTTTTTTTTGAGAATCCCTAAATTTTTCTACTTGATGGATATGGAAGAATGATTTTTAAATTAAATAAATCCTTCTATGGGTTGAAATGAGGACAACATTTTTTTTATTCCAAACATGTTAAGTTTTTGAGAATATTTAATTTTTCTAATGTAATGGTTGATAAAAACTTATATGTGAGCTAATTTTACACATTCACGTTCAGAACCCAACCCCCCAGGGTCCGACCCTTGCCTACCCCAATCCCATCTCCAATATTCTAGGGGCTGGAAACAATCACCAAGATGGAATATCCAATGAATGGGAGGAATAATTCTATTGTACCTATAAACACAAAAACATATCTCTAATCCCATCCTATGATGAAATGTAAAACAACTAAAACCAATGCATTCATGCATCCATAATCCTAGAATAGAGTAAAACAGTAAAGTACTGATGTGAGAATGGTGATAAATATGATCCCAAACAAAACATTTAATGAGCTAAAACTCCACCATGGTATATTAATATAATCAAATGAATATTCTTGGAAAAAATCTCATTTGTTCAACCTTACACTGACCTCCATTAGATCCACATCCTATCAGGACATAATCAAAATTATCATTGTATAAATAAGACACGACACATACGGGGAGATCTAATTCAAGGATGAATATAACAATACAAATTAAGAAAAAACCAAAACACATTAAAAATAATCATAATGTATAGTTAGCTTAATACAAGGATATAACATGAAATTCATACTAAAAAAACCCTAGATACCCTAAAGAAAGACACCACTCACTATGTAGTCACAACCAACTGTTAGCCATATGATTCTACATGATGGAATGATCATTCCAAGAGAATCCACTAATGAGACATTCTATAATAGGAGACTCTTATGAAATAGGTACAGATAATTACTATCTACCTATGATAGTCCACATGTCTCAAAATACATTGATACTCAGATTTGGGTTCACACCTAGAACCACTGGGAGATTCCTCGAACCAAATATTGATCAACCCGATGTGTAGGAGGTTGTCTAACAATGATAAAATGAACCCTATCTATACATCCTACTAGATGGAAGATCGTCACCATGCTTATGAATGTCACAATAATTCCAAAAACCATACAAATGGATCAATGATGAAAGAGGATGACACTACAGTCTTAGGGAGGGACACCACAACCTCTATCTGAGACTCATTCTCTTGAGGGGATCAAAATATTTAGATTTGGATGTAATTCTACATTGTACCTTCACGGAAATGGAACAATGTAAATTTGTTAACACATATTGGTCCAGATTAAACAAATTGAGGGAAATACACACCATTGAAGAGGTAAAACAATGATTATTAAGTGTTTATGTCATGTTCAATGGTCCCTATGCTTGTTCGTGTGGTAATGCCTCACACTGTTTGTAAAAATTTATAGACATGGTGTCTGATTGAAACAGATAGTGTTTAGAGTTCAGTTTGAACTGGCCAAGGCCATCTGGACATGTTCGTTTACATCAGTCCATCTTCATGTATTTTGTCCACATTCATTTAATTTGGCATTCCCATGTACCAACATGTTTATAGGTTTATGTGTCTATGTATCCTAGACATTGGGCACCCATGTATCCTCCATGTACACGTCATTCTACTAGCATGGGTCATATAGAATGTGATAGAGTCACACATCGTGTAATCATTTTCCCCCGTAGAATCCCTATCAATGCGTAGATTGTCCAACATAGCGTGTAACTGCTCATTACACACTGTGTAATGATGGATTTTCCAGAACCCATACCTGGTTCACATTTCGATCAAATATACTACCTTTTCTATTTATCTCTCATGTGAATATCATATCTAGGGTTTATTGGCCTTTCTGTTGAATGTTTTATAGATTTCGGCCACATGACAAATCATGAAAATATCACTGTTGTTTAGGTCAACATGTGTCACTCATGTAATTTTAGCCATCTCTATTTTGTCTTGTTTGAACTCGATCTATCCACCATCATCATTGATTCCCAAAATGAAAACATCAACATCATCCATAACAATGACATCAATCTGTTTCACTGATTAGTGGTCACACAACTACTGAATACAATGTATTTTTCAAACCATTGGTCAAGGAAAATACCAATGATGATCGAACAATGATACATGGATAAATATGTAATCAATGAAAGTAATGAATGATTTGTATCCTCTATTTATTTAGTCGTGTTCTTTGGTTGTATAAAAAATTACAATCGAAGAGGAATGAATCCAAATGAAAAAATATAGTTCAATAAAATTAAATCTAACAATTATTCACATATCAATTTTCTTCTTGGAATTGATCAGTGTTTATAAAATATTAATGAATGAGATGAAAAAATAAAAATTCTACATGATGTTTAAACTGGTCATTCATGAATTATGATGCTCCATTCATTGATAAGATCCTTGAAATCCACTGGAACAATTATCCTTGATACGATCCATATATATCATTTTTTTCCATGAATTATCTCCATTGGTTGTATAGTTATCCATGGATTGAGTGACCATCCCTAAGGAAATACTTATAACCATTTATTTAAAGAATATTAGTTCATTGTGTTGAATAAAATAAATTGAATGATTTTAAATATTTTATTTTATTAATTCTATTCTAAGGATTATTATTCACAAACATCACATACCAACAAATGTTCTTTAATGCATAGGGTATAAATCACATTATAATCTCATTGGTTCCATAAGATTTCGGATTGAAGCCCCCATTTTTTAGTTATTACATATTTTGGGGAAAACTATGCCACTGTGTTATCTGATACAATTTATATATGAAAAAATTTTATTTTAGTCCATTGAGCATTGTAATAACCAGATTTATTAGGGAATGCTCTTTTAAATAATCCATGTAATATCTAAAAATAATACATAGTAAATATGAGTCATTACCAACACCTTGATTTTAATTGTTCATGTAGATAATATAATTTATGTTATAGAGGGAGAAAAAATATTGATGACATTTTCTAGGAAATGAAGATTATTTTAGAGATTTGAATACTGGTTGAATGTTGAATGAGCATTCATTGTAAAAAAAGAGCTCTATAACATTGAGAATAGAAGAATCCAAAGAAGTTGCAGATATATTGGATTTTACTCAGATGTTTTTTATGAATGTTCATTTAGGGGATTTGATATAGGAAATTTCTACATGATTGAAGAAACATTATGAAAATCAGAATGACATTAGCGTTGTCTTCTCCCACTTCATGATGAAGATGGAAATAGTGTCGATCCATCCCCCTAGTGGGGGAGGGACCTTCGTTGTGAATTAATGGAGTAGATACTTACTTATCCCCATACTAAAAACCCCATGATGCTTCCAAAATTCAATGAATGCTCCATTCAACATAAGATCCCTAATTTATAGGAATGATGACCTAATATTCAATTTTCACTGATATAGTTTTATGAAGATTCAACATCTCTCAATCAGAATCTGATTACTCTATTCTCATAGAGAAGGAAATTGGTGGAAACCTTCAATAGATTCTTCTTCAGTTCATGGGATCTATAGGATAGGGATACTGTTGGTTTTCTCGACACTAGGAACTTCATGATCTTCTCCGCATCAGAATATGAACCTATAAAGGATTGGTAGTTCCTGACTTGCAGATATAACAGTTCCATATTTTAACTAAATATATAGACATATGAATATCAAATGATGTGGGATTCCCATTTAGTGGCTATTTTGGTGAGTTTCCCTGTCTTCCCCAATAATTTCAGAAACCTTATATTATTAGTATTTTAGGGAATCTTATTTGTGGGTTCTTATGCTCTGATAGCCATACCATGGATATGTGTCATTCGATTAATCCAAGAGTTTCGGTTGAAGTTGATGATTCAATAAAACCTTTTAATTTATTTTTTATTACAATTGAATATGCATAAAACTGTTGAAAATAGGTGGTGTATGAATATTGGGTGGACTTTTGTTCTGCTTGCAAATGATTAGGTCATTCATCGGCGACTTGTTGACAGAGGTCAAAACAATATGGGTCTAGGACCATTTTTGAAGAAGGATCCTATGTCCTGGGACAAGTGGGTGTGAAAATTGATGATGAATATCATGGTGAACCACATACTAGGGAGAGTTATTTAGATAAGATATGTGTTTCATTGGGAGGAAAGGTTAAGTGGTATAATAGTTGAGATATGCCTGTTCTGTATTCATTTCTGAAGGAACCTTCAAAAGGAGGTGTTATCTCTAAGAAATGTAGTCATCTTGAGGACATCCTTTTGGATTTATAAGGGGGAGGGGATTGGCAAGCCATAGGTTGACTACTAATACATCTATTCAACCACTAATTACTGGATCTGCGAGCCCAAAGAGTGCTACTTTAGTGAATTATATTGAGGATGTAATGGAAGTGGTAAATTCTGTAGAAGATATTGATAATAGGAAGGATACATATAAAAAATGAAATAGAATCTACACATAGTGATGACTCTGTGGGCTGGGTGAAGCTAGAAAGTAGGGTGACACTAAAAAGAGAAATAAAAAATGTTAAAGTTTGCAATCATTTCCAATTCCATGAGGTTTTTGACCCAAAATGGGACACAGAGGGGGAATTTCTTGGTATTCCACTGATATGGAGGTCTCTTTCACCCAACAAACATTTCCAGACCACCCTATTGACATCGAGGAAGTTATGGTGAATGAGGTTCACAATGATCATGGTGATGGTGAGGCCACTCTTATGGGGGAACCACTAGATGGTGGTATCAATTGGGATGTTTAACATGATAATGATAATAAATATACTGAGGATATGATTTAGAAGCCAGGAGGTTCTTCGGTCAGGACCTCCATAGAAGGATAGAAGGTAATTCATAAGGATAAGAAGGATTACTCCTCCTTTCCTCTTCCTATAGAGACATAATTAGCGAAGAAGCTGAAAGCCAAGTGGATGGAAAAATAGTTTAATTATGGTGTTTTTCTTGAAAAATAATTAAAATTTATCATGATATAAGAAAATGAAACTATTGAATATGGTTTGTCTCTCAATGGTACTAAAGAATATGCCTCTAACAGTATTGGGAGATCATTAAGGATTACTCTAAATGAGGAGCAATATACTTTGATAGAGAAGAAGTACAAGATCTAATTTTGGGGATTAAATACTGGGAAGATCAGCATGAATGAGTATATTCATTTCTGGGAAAATATGTCCTTCTAGTTCAAAGTACTTTTTATGGATGATTCCTACATTCATGTAAGAAACATCTATTGTAAATTATTTAGGTTTACATATTCTGGTAGGCTTAAATTTCCCTTTAACAACTGTTATTTCCTTTTGTGTCTCAACTATTGGTTTATCAATTTTCCCTTAAAAGTGTTTGAAAAATAATAATTTAGTTTTCCTTTAAATAACATTGATATAAGTATCACACCATCAGTAAAAAAGATGTTCTTTGAGATGTTTTACAAGGATATATTTCAAAAAATTATCAATTTTATGATGTTTTCAACAAATATATTTTAAGGTATATATTTAAAGTAATATTTTTATATCTTCATGTTCATACAACAATAATTAATTCCATTGTACCCTATATAAATCCCACACTTTTATTAGATTTTTTCGAACATGGGAGATAATTTTTACAACATTATCATCCAAGGAATAGATTTCATACCTAAAAAAATATGATGCATTGGTTATCATAATATGGGAGAGAGAATGAAATGTGAGAGGAACATAAAATTTAATGGGATCCTATATTAACTTGGACATATTTTTTATTGTCACCAAGGGAAGAAATTCCTTCAAAACCTTATTTTTTCTTGTAGTGTTGTTTCATGACACTCACTTTTGAGAGATGCATCATTCTGGTAAAGGATGAAAATATGAGTTATGAAAAAGCCTTAGTGTAAAAAATATTATGATTTTAGAAATAATTTTAATGAGAGGATTCAACAAATATAAAGTGTGATATTGGTGATCAATTCTCATCATCTTTTGAAAATATTTTTTTCATCAAGTAGTTTGTTCATGTATTTTTAAAAAAACATGTGAATGTTCTTAAATGGATTTGTGAGAATGTTATTAGAGAAGTAAATGTGAGAATGTAATTAAGTTGGTATGTTGTAGAAATTTCTATATAAAATAATATGATGTTTTACTAACATAATGTTCTCATCATCTGGAAAATATAACGATTGTAGATTTTGATAAAATAAGAGTATTTGAAGTGTTCTGATGTAGCGTAATGGAAATAGTGAAACCAAATGGAAAATTTATAGGAATGATTTAAGTAATTTTTTTTTCAAAAAGCGCAATTTTTCTAATCAAATGATCCATCTGAAGTAGAATCTGATGAATCTTCTGGTAGAGATAATGTGTTTGTATAAGTAGTGATTTAAAAATGAATGAGATGTTTGTTCCCTGAATCCTCCCATCATATAAATTACAATACAGGAATCAAATATTTAATATCCTTCTTAGTTATTGTACCATCCTATCCGGTCTCGAGACAGTTGTGGACTTTTTTAAATGTATGTTTTGAACAAAGTAATTCTACACATATCATTTGAAAATGAATTTCTCAAAAATATGTAAGTTTTTTTGTTATTGGGATCATGTTATTTCGAAAAATATGAAAGAAGTAGAACATTCATCAAATGAGTTATTGATATTGATTAAAAAATGAAAACTGCTGATTTTTACCCATCAAATGATATGTTGATGGTCATCCATCCGATGATATTTTGACCATGACTCATCAAACATAGAACATCTAATAATCATTAAAGATGTTGTTTCTATTTTTCTATGGTTTTTAAAAATGTGGTCAAAATCTAGTAACTTAAGAAATAAAATCTGAATACCTAAAAAAATAAAAGGGGAGATTGTGTTTTTAATTAGACATAGTCTTATGGGAAATGAAAGGTTTAAATCTATTAAATTTCTTATAGAAAGATATGGTGTAGGAATCATGAGCCTTTATAAGTTTCACCATTGTAGTAAAAATATTTCTTCATGATTAGAGCTATGGATAGAGAAATGTTTCCACTGATTATTTTGAGATTTTTTAATCTTCAATGTTTCAATAAAACTTATAAATGAAAGAATCATTTTGAAAATGTTATGTTTTAATTATATTGTTAAATAATTTCCATTGAACTATTTTTTTGAAAGTGTGATATGATAAGAATAGAGTTTTAACTGGAACCTTATTGTTTTGGTTGAGTGAGTTTCAAGTTGGTACAGGGTACCAAATAGATGCTGAGTTTTCCAAAAAAATAAATTCTGGATTTATGTTTTGTTAGAAACATTGTAATGTTATAAATTTAGGAAGATGCTATGTTTTTTTCATTCATTTGGTTTTTTATCATGTTTAATTAAATAAATTAGTGATGTATTAATTGGTTTTAATAAGATTCTAGTTTACTCTAGAATAATTCAGAATAGTTGAGAAGAGATTGAATGAAAATCAAATGATTATGATATTAAATGTTTATAAATTTGAGGGAATAGGAAGAATACTTTAGTTTCCAGCCCTAATAATTTTTGGATAACCTATAAGTTAAGGCTCAAAATACATTTTTACTTGTCATTATTAATAGAAACAATATTCTGAATTGAAGAATATTTACCTATAAGTTTTTTGTCTACCCAAATGAAGTTATTTTCATGTTGAATAATGTATATCAGATTGGGAGTTCTTTTCAGAATATTGGCCAGTGTGAAGTTCATATTACCTGACAACATGAATAAGAATGAGTGGATTGAACATAGTTTTTTAGTAGATTCTTAAGAAGAATAGTTTTTAGAAATTTGAAGACAAAAATTCTTTAAAATAGGTGAATTTTTAAAAATGTGCATTAGAATGGGGCTATCATAAAATGTTCATCATACAGAGGCCATCAGAAGTAGGCACATCAAACAGATCTTCTAAACAAACTATTCAAGGCAAGATAGTTTCAATGTTTAATTTTTCATATAACTCAAAATTTCCATGAAAAAATTATAAATATTATGGATGTTAGTATAATATTCCCATTCAAAAAATACAATGTTTCCAATGTGATTTTACTCTACTTGTATTCACTTATTCATTATAGTATATTTCTAGATACCCACATGATTGGATATGTTTAGGATGTAAGTACTAAAAACCTAGTCCAAACAATGTCAATCTTCTATGACTTGTTTACATTTCTATTTTGGTGTGCATTTAAATTTTTTAAAATTTTATAAGGATGAAAATTTAATAGGTTTCATAGGTTATGTTTCTTAATGATGACATTTGTAAAAAAGTTAGTCACTAATTCACCCCCACTCCCTATATGTGGTTTAATGAACCTTAGGAACATTAGAAACCACATAAAGAATTATTAAAAACATTTTTTGTTTTAAATATCAAAGACAGATTCCATTTTAAAATCCATATTCAATCCCCCTTTTCCCAGAAATCCAATACTTATTCCATTTTGGAAACATTAGAAAAAAATAGAAGAGAACTCAATAAAGTTCATTAAGATGAAGACATTTTATAAAAACACATACCTTGAAACACATGGAATATCAAAATTCATGTGTAAGAGATAATACAAGATGTGTGGAGGGCCTTATAAATTTTTAAGAGATCCTATAACAACAACCCCCAATGATAAATCTCTAAATTTTCATGATTTAGTACAATGAAGGATAAAGATAACACTTACCACCCCAAATCTCGATCAACCCATTATGAGGATTCTGGATCCATCCAACCACCCTCATTTATAAAAAAAATATTAATGGAATTAAGAATAGAAACCCAAATTAATAATTCTCACTATGGAAGAATCAAAACCGTTGATAGAAACATGGGTAATCAGAAGAAGAATGTGATCCAAGTGATGAAAAATTATTAAGTCACCATGATCGGTACATAGGTTCTATCAGCACATAAATACACTAAGGTAATTGTGTTGAGATAGATGAGAACACCCCCAAGAGAGACTCTATGTTAAATGGGATGAATTAATGTTAAATGAGAATAATTTAGAATTAAAAAATGTGTCTCAGTTGGTGGAATATGTAATTGTTCCTAACTCCATTGACCCTAAATGTTCCCATATGCCAACTAGTGGAGGCCATCCGCAAGCTGGTGTATTTTCTCGATCTTCCAAGCAAATGGGCTAGCCATTGGTGCTGGATGAATTCCAACACTTATAGACACAGCAATAACTAACTGGTGGGATTCATGTATGTCCTCCCTTATACAATTCTAAAATGGGAATGCTAATTTCCTTCATAGACCAACTAGAGAACGACCTGATGCTCTTCCGTCTAAAGGTTATAATCTAATCATATGCCAACAACTCAAGATTCAGTAGTAATCTCAAATAAAAAAATTCCTCCCCCAACCCATCTTTCCAACAAAAAAAATGGGGATAAGACAAGATGGTCATGTAATGTAATGAAAACATATGATTAGGGAATGTTTTGAACCTAAATACAATGACGAGATATTAATACTATCCCCATTATATTTATTCCCACCACCCGAAGCTATCTTGATGAAGATTTTTCTTTATATATTTGATTCCAGTACTCCTTCAAATATTCCCTCTCCATATTTTCCTCAGAATCACAACCATTATAAAAAATGTGGACAAGTGGTTTAGACATCCCTTTTACAACCATCAATGTATAGTCAATGATTTGAAGTGATTGATCAATCATAGTTAAATCTGGACTTATATTGAGGTATTCCCAATTACTTACATAATAAGGGTCTGGTTGATAAATTTTTTTTTGTGAAACATGGGAAACATCATGAATCAAAGAAAACTAAGCTAGTAAGGTTAATAGAGAAGATACCATTACAATATCTTCCAAAATATGAAATGGTTCCACATACCTAAGAGAATGCATTAATTAATTTAAAAAAAATCAATGATCCAACTTGGGAGAAACTTTCAAGAACACCCAATCTCAAACTAAAACCTCCATTGGGTGATTAATTCAATATGTATATGAATATTACCTACTCTGAGCCATCATAAAATTCATGGAAACCAACTAGATCATCATTGTTGACAACTAAACTAAACTTGTTGCAACCAAAAAGTCATCCCAAAACATCAACCAAAAAGGGGGGAACAAAAATGGGAGACATAAAAACTTTGAATAGCACAATTTTATTTTCTGATTGGTAACTGTTAATATAATAAATTCCATCCAGCCTCAATTTTCTATCCCAAACACCACTAATGTCTATGAAATATTTATACTGTATATAATCCTAAATCTAATAATTCCATTATGTATTCCTAACCATTTTAGGATGATATTATATGATAAATCTGAACCATAAACCCATTCCCTCATGGATACCCTTCCAAAACCATGAGGTATAATGAGGGTAGCTATATGAGACAATGGAAATACAAAATCCACGCATCCTTACTATCTCATAAACAACAAAATTTCCCTGGAATTCCATATTAGTGGTTTCACATATCAACATGAAATGATATGATTAATCCAAATAAATAAGAACCACATATTTCAAGTTTTTACCTCATGTAATTCGAGGAAACCCCATAATTAAATCCTTCAAAATTCCATTCCTCTTCCATGTTGGAATGATAATAGTTTTAATAAATTGAGAAGGCTTATAATTCTCATCCTTTATTATTTCAAAAGTATGACAATAAATGAAATTTAAGTTGTGTCTCATTTCATAGGAAACTACAAAAATTATGGTTCATGTCGAAAAAAATATCATTGGTACTATTGTGGATAGACCACCAGGAACAATTCAAATCAAGCAACATGGAATTCCATTCAGACAAAGGGAAAACATATCGACTGACAAATCAAAGGACACCCTCTGAGGAAAAAATACTACTCACTAATGGTCTCTCCACTATATAAATAGTTTGAAATACTTCTAAAGTCATCATATTTTTGTTTTTCTTGAAGAATCATCTCAAATATATAGGATATTAGAAGTAAATTTTCTAGGACATTACTAAACTCCTCCTCCCTAGCTCCAAAGAAAATATAATAATAAATTTGGATAAATATCCACTCATCCTTTGATTCCTTTAGAGAATAAGAATGAAAATTTATAATAACATCATAAACCACCATGTTAACTTTCTTGGGTGTATAGGAAATATATATGGTGAAGTAATATATATAATTTAACCCACTTCTTTTTTAGATGTTTAGGTATTATTTTGAAAAGATGTAACCCAAAAAAGGTTGTTCAATATATATGATAAAATTTTCTACAAGAAAACTATGAAACAAATTTATTACGAATAAAACCACTATAAGAAAATAGAAATACGGAAATTAATTATTATTCTCATGAGGTCTATGACAATATGGGACATAATATGCTATATGATCTGCATTAATAAGGTAACATCCCAAATCAAAAAATATAGAATCATAGTAAACAAGGTACCCCTAAACATACTCATGTTAAGTCAAAATTGATTTTGTCAAATGATTCTTCTTCTCATCAATGTATTCTTGAAACTTTTAACCCCATAAGATATTAACCACCTTCTAGGTAAGAGTTTTCAAGGGTGACACAAGCTTCACATTATCCTTAACAAAGAATCAATAATATCCTATAGTGCTTGAGAATCTAAGTATCTAAAAGGAATTCTATATTTCTCCCCATATAATTACTACCATCATATTATTAATAAAAAAAATGTTGTACTTTTTGATAATATATGTCCAAATAATTTGACTTCATGGTTTAAAATTTACACTATGATAACTGAACATAAAGGTTGTGATCCCTCATAATTACGAAATCATGAATCTTATGACACACATAATATTTTTTGGTACTAGATTAAAATAGGATTTCATCCATGAACACAATCACAATAGTTTCAGAATACCCATGGAAGACACATTTCATCCACTCCATAAATAAAACTAGAGAACTGGAGAAAAAGAAAGGCATGACAAGGACTGTAAATGGATATACCTTCTCTTGAAGCTAGTGTAAGGAATGTTCAAATATTTCATATTTTTTTGATGGAATCCATACTGAATATTTGTTTCAAAAAACCACATTTACCATTTACAATAATCAAAAAAATGTTTACATGTGATACTAGAAATTTTTTCTTCATCATTATATGATTGAGAATAAAATAATAAATGAATTTTTAATGGGTACCATTGGACTTCCTAAAAAACACGGGCCACCCAAGGTGAGACACATGGGTGTATAAAGAAATTTTCCCAAAAATCAGCCAACTGAATTTTAATGTCCTTCAATTCAACTAGATTCAAATAGTCAGACACCATCAATATAGGTTGAGTTTTCGGTACTAATTCAATTGATAACTACACCACACACTCTGGGAGAAAACTAGAAAAGTTATTTTAAAAAAAGTCAACAAAAATTGTATACTATATGAAGGATACATTTACTAGATTACTATTAAAATAATAATATATAATAAAAAATAAATAATCTCTAGAAAATATTTCTCTATAAAACTAGACCTCAGATCAAATTCTCCCTAAAACAAATGAGATATTCCATCTGAATATTAGAAGAAAACTCAGTGAGGATAATAATCGATCCAAGCCTTTTGACCAATCAATCAACACTACCTGATAATAAAATTAATGAGGTCTATATTGAGAACCATAAAATATTTTACCAACTCTACATCACCTATAGATATTGTTTTTGGAGGAAAAACCCTTGAACCCTCATATTTCATAGTAGTTTCACAAATTCAATACCAAAGGGCATGAGTTCACATGGATATATAAGAATATCAATTTAATTAGTTGAAAAAAAGAGTAAGAGGCATCTATATCAAATATATTAATCAATAAGTATAAGAAACAGAAATGGTACCTCTCACAGTCATATGGCCTCCACCAACTTCTAAATGAAGCTCTTAAACTATGCGTAACTACTTCATTGTAGAGGCATGATGCTGGAAACCTATAGTTTTCGAATCCCTTGACTATAGTGAAGATTCTATTGGTGTTTAAGAGGTTTTACTAGAGTGAAGAATATATAGATCTCATGAAATCTTCTCCAGGTGTCTAGAATGCCCACATGAGTTGTCAACCATTAGATTCACAAGAAAAATCATTTCATGTGCCCTATATTGAAACACATATTACATATATATAAAATTTCAAGTTATTATGGGTATAATGAGGCCTATGAGATTCCCAAACACGTTTCCTCTATAAAATCATTTTGTTTATTTTATCCCTGAAAATAATTATTGGTGGTACCATAAGTGGAAATTGAAACTCCAATAAATCATTTGATACCTTCGATGTGATGATTGTTCATCAATTTCTGGTCCACCACTTTTGCACAGATGGTAAGCATCATCATAATATCCTAAAATTGGATATCAATATAAATATCCAATTTAAATTTCTAAGCCTTCATATTCTCATTAGACACTACTACATTATAAATCATGGTGACCTATGTGAAATGATTACTATACTCCATCAAAGAATGATCTCCATACTCATTATTAAGAAAATCCACTCATATTTTCATGGACTTAGATTCTAGGAAGAACTGATTAGTGAAAATGGATATGAATTATATCCATTGTAATGATTCATTCTTTTTATCTCTGAAAACTGGATCCCAATAAATTATACTCTGACTATCAATCTTATAGATGATTTATGTTACTATTCCTAATTCCAGAGTCTCGAAAAATTAAAAATTCTTATCATGCTTCCACAACTAATACATCGACTCCCAAGGATGACTTATCCATTCAAGGATGATGGATTCATGAGAATAAATTTCTGAGTTTGGTCCTTTTCCTCATGTCATTGAGGTTATTCATCTTTAAATTCAACACAAAAATTATCTAGGAATTGTTATGTAGATCGAACATTTTGTACCACCACATTGATAAATTTAGAATCAAATGGATGGTTTCCATAACATAGTTCATTGACATCAATCTATTAAGGAATCAATGTAAGTATTCTGGGATGAAATTTACAATGCATAAAGATAAATAGATTTATAATAATATAGGATCCTAGAATAAATTATAGTTTTTAATATTATAAGATAACTATAAATAAAAAAAATAATGACTTGGATTTAAACTCACTAAATCTTGGGAAACACAATTCTCAACATCCAGTTCAATCATAACACCCATCATGATGAGAGATGGAACCAAACTTGGTCAAAACACACCCCTTCAATTCCCAAATTCCTATCTACCTTCTACCAAGATATCCTAATGATTATTTTCAAAAATGAAAAATGAAATCGTTTTATATCATAACAATTTTTCATGATCAAATGTTGATTTCCAAAACAATATGTGACCCAAATGGTTCATGTATTGTCCCGATGGGTGAAACCAATCCTCATGGGATGGGGAAAAGCATCTGGGAATCAATTAATACCATTCTAAATTATTTAATCATAAATATCATAAACTATGTTTATGAATAAACAAAATATATTGATACTGAAAGACAATAAAATAATAGATAAGTATAATCATCAGGAAAATTGTGTGCGAATACATCAAAAATAATAGAAATATAGAAATGATAGAAAACAAAGCTATGTGTGACATGATTTTATCTAAAAAATGTTACACTCTAGAAATAGAAAATAATATTTACACCCCATGAAACCATTCATAAACAAGCATTATATATAATAGGATATGTATACACCCAAAGGTGTATATATGGTGTGAGTAGAAGAATCTAGTATGATACCACCATGTTTTTCATTAGAAAACATTATAAAATAGTACAATTTTGATCAAATAAATTAAATCAACAATTTTGATAGGGTTTTTCAAAAATCATGGAATAAAAACTTCTTTTCCCCAAATAATATAGCATGATAACAAATTGGGTTCCAAAAAAATTGTACACATTCCAATAGTGCATTTAACGGATGGCCAATGAAGAAAAAAATTTCATATATACAATTATTTTTAGGTTAGTGAGGATCATATTTAATTCAGAGTGATCAATAGGCCAACTGGTGTGCACATTACCCTAGATGAATTGGTCCAGGGGGTAAGACGAAACTCCCGAGACAAAATCCATTCCCCAAATTTTGAAACATGGTTCACAAATTACCCAAATAGAAAATGTATATGTTGATATCGATCATCCCTATGGTTGGATACATACCTCATTGTCAACCACATTCTGTAATATCATTTCAATGTCATTCAAGGTCATTTCATCATTGAAACCACAGAAAATATTCTTTAAAAAATTATATTAAAAACAACAATGGAATATTCCATTTTTTACATCATATTCAAAGCCACCATTTTCTAGGAAAACAATTTTCAAAACTTTTCACAATCATTAGAAATAAATTTATATTATTAGGAAATTAGGGCCAATAAAAAACACTATGATACAAAAATACTTACCTGAAACACATGGAATAAATATGAACATGTAAAAATGCTATAGGAAGGTGATCTGGGGGCCATAGGAATCAAAAATATTTCTTATAATATAAACAATCAATCATGAATTTCCAAATTTTAATGATCTAGAAAAAATAATCCCAAAGAGAACTCATACCACCCCAATACTGAATCAATGTACTGTGATGAATCTAGATCCTTCCAACATCCCTCAATTTCATAAAAATCTAAATTAAATTGATATTAGAAACCTAAATCAATAGTTCCTACTATTGAAAAAAAACCATTGAGAGAAACAAGGGGACATGGAAGAAGAAAGAGATCCAATCCAATAACAAATATCAACTAAATGAGTGAGGTAAATGGGTTCAATCGAAACATTCACCCTCCATGTGAATTGATTTGAGAGTGATAAATCACCAGAAAATAGACTTTATGATGAATGGGAAGAACTAGGGTGTTCATGTGACAATATATTTAGTTGATTCTTGGACAAGGTTTTTCCCATAGTGTGGTTGCGAAAGATATTAAATATTTCTTGTTTTGTGATTTCTTATTATATCTAACCCATGTTCATAAGGGGGACTAAAACCCAGTGAAATTGTGTAGGGTGTATTCCCTAACATCTTGACTGTGACGATGGATGGCTAACAACCTCTTCTGGCCATATTCTCTTCCCTTGGTAGTACTATGTACTATAATTCATGGTGGTTATATTTCCCCATATATGGGTGTATTGGTTTCAAATGGCTTGTGGTTTATTTCCCAAATGTGTATCTCCAAATTTATTATCCAAAGGACTATAATAAGCATTACGTGCGTAGGATATAATGGCTTGTGGTCCCTTAGTTGGTTTATTGGATGTGATGTCTTGAATAATAATTCGTAGTTTTGGATACACATAATATAGGACATGGTGGCTCCTAGAGTCTACGTGGTTTCTTTATAGAGATTTGATATGGGATGATGAGATAATATGATCAATGAGATTCATGTCGAGATACATATCTTAGGGGTTTATTGGTTGGTATACATTTGGATATAGAAGGATTAGGATGTATGAAATTCACGATGAGAAGAAAACTAGTGGGGTGTAGTTATGGAGAACCCTAGTTGGTTCATTACTATAATATGGGATCTCTTTAATGTGATACGTGGGGAGATATATCCAAGGTAAGGCTTGGAAAATTTTATACCCACTTTGGTGGCAAGTTATTTTAATTTGTTTTTTGAAAGCATTTTATATGAATTCTTTATCCTTTTCATGACAGGACCTAGGCGGAATCCTATTGAGTTTAATTTTATGTTCACGCCTTGTATTTATAATTTTTTTATGTTGTAAAGATTAGGTTGGAGATCGGGATGGAATTAATAGCATATTGTATGGATGATGTGTTTAGGAGACATGGTCACTTCTGAGTTTATCTTTGGGTACATGTAGCAACATTCCAGATTTATTAGTATTTTATGATATTATATTTATGAAATTATGCTTTCTACAATCTATCTGAGTATGAATATATTTGAGTATATTTCTTGTCTCACTCTTCCATATGGTATCTTATAGGGTAATGAATAAAAATTTTATGTTCATTATACCATCAATGCTAGTCTCCAACCCAAGGCCTTTTAGTTGTAGGACTCAGGTGTCCTTATCTCTCATCCTTTGTTTCCATTATAGAAGGGGAACTATTTGGGGTAGAGGATTGTGAAATTATTCCTCATTAAATATATCCTTAATATTAAGTAATCTTATATACAAAGTGAGTAACCTCCAAAGTTATTGATTCATTCCAAATTATTAATTATCCAAAATAGTGGGATATAAAAAAATATTAGGGTTATTATAACTATAATAAGTGTCGAAGGGACTTATTATTACCATATTTTATATATGTTATTTATCATTAACAAATAATCCATATCGTTAATATATATTCCTTATCATTATTTTTAAGGAATTTTTAACAATATACATGTTATTAATATATCATTTTTAATATGTTTTGGATAATTTTAAAAATATATATTTCATAATAATAAATCAATACATAAATGGTTTTCCTCAAAAAAATATTGGTTATTTCATCAACTACAAGTACATAACCTTTTTTAGATTATTTATTTTTTAAAAAAATAATTCAATATATCTACCATGAATTAATTTTACTGTTTTTATTAGATAAAATGGAAAATGAAGATAATTTCTTGTATCAATTATTAATTTGTTATTTTAATTATAAATCCAGGAATATAAGAACCAAACATATTTTCATATAGTAACCAAAAATAAAAAAATCCATATTTAACTTTTTATTTAAATAATATTTTAATAAAACCGTTTAAAAGTTATACATTTTATTTCAAATAAAAATGTTCCTGAGGAATTTTTTTATGAATTCTATGGTTTTTTAGTTTTAAAAAATCAGTTATTATGAAAATTCATTATCATCATTTAGGGAAGTTTTACCTTTGAAAGATAAATATTAGTTTTTATTGGTTTATTTTTATATTTATCCATCATACCGGATTTATAACTTCTCATTTATTAACATTAATAAGATTAACTGACTATCATGGCATTTTGATCATTTCAGTTTCTATTTTTTCAAGAGATATTGGTTTCAGTTGTGCTTTATATTGTTCACTTTTCTGAACATGATAAGCTAATGGTTTATTTTTTAATTAATTCATTGAAGAATTTTTTATTGAATAATTTTTTCATGCCTATTTAATAATGTATTGATTTTTTCCATATTAATCCGTACTAATTTTTAATGGTTTTTAGAATGTAAAACATACTTCATACAGTCATTATATTGATATAAAATTTTTAATTTCTCAAAATTATAAATTTCTAAAAAATAGAGTTTTCATGATATTTTGAAATTGTTCTCGGTTGTATATTTTTTGGAAAACGTAATAATTCCATATGAATCAATATAGAAAAATAGTAGTTATTTGGTTTAGTTTTCATAATCATCAATTATTGAATTAAAATATTGTGATTATGTGAATGCTAGGGAATCTCATTGGTAAGAATTTTTGATCTGATAGTAGAACTCGATCGTTTTTCAACAATTTTCTCCATTAATCTATTTTTAAGTACATGTAACAATATTTCTAGCAGAGTACAACTGGATTTCAGTGGATAAGAGTTAAAATACAAATAGGTTGTTGTTTATGAATTTTGGATCCATTCTTTCTTTCCCTAGAAGAAAATGTGTAACTCAATGGTATCCTTTCAACATGGGATCACGAACAACGATCAGTAGATGGTTTTAGACTTATGAGGAAGTGGCAATGGATTGGGTCTTTGTGTTGGTGATGTTTTGGTGAGGAAGATCCAATTGGGTGTATCTACAAACCCATGTAATGAAAATGGTGTGTAATGAGAGACATAGGAAGGTATCCCGTTCGTGGATGATATTTTTATCCTCTTGAAGAATAATTTTATCGATCCCATACCTTTTGGTAAATTACATTAAGGAAAATTGGTTAATGACGTCGTAAGTGCTACAGGTGTTTTGGATTCTTTATCCCACAAATCGATCTAGGATCCAATTGGTGCAAATATGTTATCTGGTGGTAGTTTTAAATTTAATATGGAGACCTAAGTGGATGATTAGTGAGGTTCAAGGGATACCAAGGCTACAACCTATGTTGATGAAGTTCTTTCAGTGTATAGCACCATTGGAAGAGAGGGATCCTAGTAGAATAAGGCTCTATGAATCCATGTAGTGTTGTCTAATACGACATGGCAGGGAATTCCATCAGGTGGAAACGGTTAAGATCATTCCATAGTGGGTACATTGATAAGGTCTTCCCAATAACAGAATTTACAGTTATTAATCTTTGTAATCACTTTAATTTATTGAAGTGTTAATGGTTTTTCCATGTGTATGATGTATCTCGGTGAGAGAACTCCACTGATGTGAAGGGAGCCCCGGGGGATGAGTCCAGTGATGAGTCTTCTTGTTAGTTCTTAGGAGACACTATAAAATAATTTTAATATAGAAAGTTTCTTAGTCTATGGAGGAGGAAGTATCATAGAGGAATTATAAATAGTTAAAGGACTATTCCTACTTAACCCTACCAATAGATATAAGATATTCCATGGCGAAAAATGATAAGAAAATTTATGGTGATTCGAAGATTTTTGGATTTTTTGATCGGGCTGAGGCTGTAGTTAATGGGGAAGTTCCCCTCAAGGGTATTCTAACTGGATACTAGTGGGAGACATACAGGTTTCTTAAGAAAAAATTGGAGTGTATCATACATTCAGAATAATAAATTATGTAAGAGGTACTTTTGATTTATTCCACACTAGAGTATGCTTATATAATAATGGGAATATTTCTATTCATGGGCACAAATCATGAGCATTGTTCATTATATTCCATGAAATATCTTATATGGATAAGAGGATTTAATGAAGGGAAGATCAAAAAATATAATATATTAAAACATGGGAAAATGTCATATCTAATTGAAGACATTATAATATATGATCATGAAATACATATATCTTCTATCTCCTAGAAATTATTTGGGGATAATTTTTCAAGTAGGATTAAGTAACCTTTTAATGATTATGTTGTTTTTTAGTGTTTGTTCTGGGTGAACCGTGTCATTCCCCAATTTTCTTATAAGTGTTATTTATAATAAAAAAGATAATTTTTCTAAATTACTCTATATAAATGGAACATACTATGAAATTACCACATAAAAAGTTTAATTCTATATAATTAAATTTTATTTTAATAATAAAAATAATCACTATTTTTTTGAAATTAATTAATTATAAATACATTAGTTTTTAAAATTGGTATATAATTACAAACATAATGACACTTAACGATTTGAAATTTATTATTAGAAAAAGTAATATATATAATTATACTTATATTTCATTTAAAATTAACTATAAATTTATTAACACTATTTAATTTACCTTTTAAATTGTTTACAAATATTTCATTACATTTAAAAATGAAAAACTATTTGAAAGGAAAAATTATTTTAATTTATTTAACAAATAAATTTATGGAGCCTATCTGAAATTAACCTAAAAAATATCTGTATATCAAATTTATTTTAGTTATTTAAAAAATTATGTTTCATAAATGTTGTCATTTTTAAAATTTAGTTTCCTTAATAAGAATTAATGTTTAAATCAACCATTTTTTAAAATTTTAAGTTAATGGCCATTGTGTAGGATTAATATTTTAGTAAGGTCTGTTGTAAAAATATTTCAACATTCAAATCATACACTCTTATATTCATGTGAATATGAGAAGAATAATGCTCCCATATATTGAGGACCAACAACCATTTTTAATTATGTTAATTTTTTTTTCATAATCGAAAATACATATTGTTATCCAATATAGACTTTTAAACATAGAATTTGTATTGAATAATTTTTTTTATATTCCAAAATTGTTTATAAATATATATATAAATTATTATAACAAAATTATTTTACATCATATTAAAATAAAATAAAAATGAAAATGAAAAAAATAACTTTCTTAGATAGAGGTTTGATCGGAATATATCAAGACCAGTCACTTATAATTTATATGGATTTTCTTTCTACATTATTTTAATCCATAAAAAATGTGACATATTATTTGCAGTTAATTTTGTTTTCATAAATATACTAAAATATACTATAAGCCTATAAAACCCACATCTATTAGGACAACTCATGGTTACAAAAAGACATCTCACGTGCGGATGATTTTATAATTTCCTAAAATATATATATTTTTGGGGAAATATTTTTTCACTCCCACTCAAAACACAAAAAATATTACTCCATTAGATGTAATAGTCCAACACATTCATGAAATTTCCATAAAAAAGTTACAAAATTAATTCAAAATAAGGATCCTCAATTTAAAAAAATATAAAAAAATGTTATAAATTATTAAAAAATATAATTAAAAATATCAAATCGAAGAAATCACGGGAAGCAAACCAGGTTTGTTTAAATGGATTCAATTTTAATTTCCACAGACATAAAAAATTTCTCAATATTTTAACACCCTATGTCCCCTCAGTAGGTTGTAGGTTCAACATTTATAAACATTACATCATCATCATTAGATAAGATAATTCCTCGTCTCTTAGGATATTAATAAATACCACATGACAGTCATCATTCATAGGATTCCTTTGCAATTTCATTATCCAAAAAATGTTATTGAACTATATCAACCTACATCTTAATAACACTTCCTGTTTACTAGTTCTGAATTAATTTATGTTCAACTTTCCTTGAAATAATTACTTGATCCATGTAAATTCTCTCATTTAAAATACCATCTCGGGCAAGAAATAAATTTTATTCATTAGGTTTTTAAAAATAATATCCATTTTTTTCATTTGGATGACCAACAAGTATTAAAATTTATAACGTCAATCTGATCATTTTAAAATATAATAATAATATGATTCCTTTTCAACCCAAAATACTCATAAAATAGATAATTCGTTGTTTCATTGTTAATATATAATATATTTCATTTATGATTTCTTTAGATGACAGTGGTTCAGTAAAACCGAAAGAAGTAACGTATTCTGAGAATGTAAAAAGAAATTCAAAAAAAATCATTCTTGATCATAGTATGCCCCAAAATAGTATGATCCCTCCTATTGTACACACTATTGCATTGTTGTGTTCTAAAAAGAGTGATTTGTGGATCAATTCGACAATATCTTAGACGCTCCTATAATTATGAGCTCAAGTATTTCCTACCCCAATTTGATCAGCAGATACTAATAATGTTTCCACATTGATTTTTACATCATTATGAAACTGTTTGAAATTTTCAATATTTTCATACAAGTGTCTCATCAAAAATACAAATCCATATAGACTAAAATAATTAGTAAACTATATTCTCGACACTATCTCCAAGAATATTTTTTTCACTTAATCATACACAATTTTTTTATTCATGAAACAGTATAAACATTAATATAATGAAATAGTAAACTAACAAATAAACACATTTATTTTAAAGATTATTAAAAATAATTCTAAACATTTCATATTTTATTTATATATATGAAAATATCATTTTATGATTCCTAACTCTTTTAATTTATAAACCATAATTTACAATGTAAAAAATAAAATGTTTAAAAAAATATGCCATGTCATATTTTATGACTAATATTATTATTATCTATTATGAATATGCTTAATACATATGAGAGAAAAAGAATGTGAAGAAAATCATATTCTATGATATAACATCAATTTTTTTCTATGAATGGATCATTGAATATGATTTGGTCTATCATAAATCCCTTTTAATGTTACATAATAGAGATGGTATAATAATTATTTCATGATACCTAGTATACATGAAATCCTTGCATCGAGTCATATTTTAGGATATCATATATCGAATGATATAATATAATTAAAACTATTTGTATTATTTTATATCATTCCTTCCATAATTATTCATTCATAAAGTGTGACTAACCAATATAGAAAAAAAATATATATCGTATTTTATGATATATCAATATTTTTATATGATGTTAATTTATTTATAAAGATGGTAGATTCACTTATTGAATCCATTGAGAACATGTATTAGATAGCATTTATGTGTTTTAGGGGATCATAATATTATCTTAGGATGAAAAAGAAAACCCATATATTGAAAGATATATCTTTAATGATTCAACATACATGAAAAAATATGAACACACATACATGAAAGGCACTCGCATTAACCTTAATATTCTTCATAAATTGAGAATATTTTATGATGATTATAAAATCAAAAAACAGGGGATTAAAATCCAAATTATTTTACGATATCATATATCATATAATATGAGGTAATTAAAATCCACATTATTATTTTATATCATACATTGAAATATAATTTATTAATACACTGGAACTAAACAAAATCAAAAAATATATAATATATTGTATTTTACAAGATATCCAAAATTCATTGTGATAATTATTTCATTTAGAAACTATAATATTCTCATATTAAATCTGATGAGAACCTAGATTTGAAACCATTAATGGGTTTTACAGGATAATCATATGATTTAAGGTATCAAAAAACCCATATATGGCCAAAAATGTCCTCATATATTAAATATTCATGGAAAATAAAGAACATAATATGTAGGAAACAAAGTATTTTTATCTTCCATATTCATCATTGATGGTGAATGTTTGGCGATGAATGTAAAATAATAAAACAAAGGCTTCCTACAAATGTA
This sequence comes from Viscum album, assembly GCA_963277665.1. Lineage (NCBI taxonomy): Eukaryota > Viridiplantae > Streptophyta > Magnoliopsida > Santalales > Viscaceae > Viscum > Viscum album. The sequence goes on from OY728121.1 coordinate 1,128,810,604, forward strand.
GCGAACCCCTAGCCATGGAATATAGATTGTATCATGGGGATTTCATAATGTTTAAGCGGTGATAAGGCCTTTAACTTATAACAAATCATGTTTTGTGAAGAAGAGGGATTCAACCTACTTTCCATTCAATAAGTAAAACCAATATGTGGGATGCCATCCATTATATAGGAACCATTGATAATCTTCATTTAATAAATATTTTTGGCCATATTTCACATCTCAGGTACCATAATGTGGTACCATACATTATTCCTCATTGGTGTGATCTTCATTGAACACTTCAATAAAGTTGTGTCATGCAATAAATAAATAATGTCATGAATTAAAATCAATCGAAACCAAGTGGTAGGTGAATACCAGATGCAACACTCACATATAAATCATATCGAAAACCTTATCATACAATTTGATATTTCTAGTAGAAGCATCCCATGATCCTATAATAATATAAACATTTCATAATATATGATATGTATCTCGTATGTATCATACTATATGATTATATGTATTCATAAGATATTAATAACCTATTTTATTTGAACATCTATCTCCTTCCACATTCCATTTTAAATAATATTTTAGAATATCATGTCAAAGAACTACTCAATCAAGATCAATATCTTTTGTAACCCATCGACGTATTAGACACCTTGAAAATTTATCATGAATCTATTTGACGCTTGGATGAAAAAATCACCATTGGTAGTTATGAAATTAAAAAATATTTTAATATTGAGTTCTCGAAACATCGAGAGATAATATTTCATGTTAAAATTATAATTAATTCATTTATGTTTGTAAGAAATGACAACATCATCTTAGGATCAATTATTTATGAAATTGTTGATCATTCAAAAGACCTTTTGGATTGCATTTATTTCACTATAACGATTTAAGTGTAGAATCTCACTAGCTGTGATCCACAAGACCGCCATTGATAATTGAGAAAAACTAATTATTTTTGGAGTGATATTGTAGTGAATCCATTGTTTTTATTTTTTATTCTTGATCAATCCAAGATCCTTCAGACCGAAAAGATTTATTCTCACTATAAAGTGGAATAGAGGATTAATTAGAGAGAGAGAGACAAGTTTGTTGTGTACAACAATTCTCTATTCTGATGTTTCGATTAATTATACAAAATAGAAAGAACCATCTATTTATACAGTCAATATTTACATTAAAATAATACATAATCATGTACCATTATTTAAATAGTCTTACAACATTTTATCAAACCTGTTGCCATATAATAATAATAATATTTATCATATTAATAATAATAATAATAATAATAATAATATATTTATTATTATTTTATATCACATGATCAGTTGCACAATAGAAAATTTTAATTCTCCATCATGTAAATTAATATTCATCGCTAAAAGTTATTTTGGTTCCCTTGAGATCCTCATCATTTTTTAAATACCTGAATAAATATTTTACTCATTTAATTTTGAATTTTATTGAAAATAGTAAAAATATATATTTATTAAATATTAAAGAAATAAAATATATACATTATTCATAAACATTTAAATAAATATTAAAAAAACAAATTATTAAATAATTTTTTTATTAATATATAAATAAATTTTTATTACATTATGAATATTAGAAATCAATAATATATAAATAAAATTAATCCTCAGTCTTGAGAATAATATATATTCCTTTAATAAATATCAAATTGAATTTATCATATATCAAAGAAATACATTGTGCGTGATCCTATATGGTTCATTCTCATTGGAATTAAATGGGTACTCATAATGATTAATGTCTAGAAATGGGTCAAGAAACTAAAGGGAAAGAACATAAAATCAACAACATCAAAAACCACATATGAATTCTCATTGAGTAACATATTCCATTTGTCTCTATATCTCATCATGAAAGTTTCTCATCCTTGTCCTCAACCTATCATCTCGATGCATCATTATTTGGTTATCTAAAATAGAAGTCTTTACGCATTGTCTGTGAAATTTATGAGACATTGATATTTCAATAAAAGGGATAAGAAATCAACATTCATAATTTTTTTTAAAAAATTCATTAATCAACATATCCATTAATAAAATATAATTCATGACAAACCCAATGTACCACACTACTAACCAATATTTGGGAAATTATGTTTTGGTAATAAATCTTTGTGAATGAGTATTGACGTGCATTAATGATAATATTATAGTCTAAGGTCCATTACACTTTCTCATAGATATGAATATCTGAAGACCCCAAAATATGAAGAATTCCAAGAAGAAAGAATTTTATCAAAATCTATCATATTAGATATTTCTATGTACAAACTTATCCAGAATAAATCTCATCCTCTTATGATTACTCACAACTAATGATCTATTTATTATGTTCCATATCTTAGTATGTTATCTGAGAATAGAAATATTTTAATGAATATCTTCTTGGCATTTCATGATTCTCATCATAGCAGGGAACTTCTATGAATTTATTAATGCAACATATACTCATGGACATTATTTCATCAAAGTTAAGGAAAATAAAAATAAATATGTGATATGATATTTAAATTAATATTAACTCATTTGATTTGTAATATATTCATAAGAAGAATGTTTCTAGTTTTAGGGTTCCAACTGCTATAATCTACAACTTTCTCTAGATCCCACAGCTAATGAAATGGTATCATTCACATGAAAAACATGCTACTATTGAGTATGGATGCATGTGCTAGGCCGACCACATTTATGTGGAAAGGGTTATTAAAACCAGAATCTATATAGTAAATCATTTTTATAAAACAATACAATCTTGAGAGAATACCACATGTAGTCATATAATCGAGTATCCACCTATTATTTCTATGTTAGAATCATGACATCCTAACCAAATACATAGTCAATGTATATCATAAAATGATAAATAAAATTATTTTGGTATAACCCAAAATAAGAATAGGATATGGCTAAAATGATTTTTAAGCAACATTAGAATTAAGAACATACTCATATTGTGCAGATATGGAAACTGCTAGCTATTATATGTTTTTCATTCATATAAATATATCCATACAGGTGATACTAGATCAAACTGAACATAATAATAATAAATTTTTTATTCACTTTATCACTATTATTCCCATATCTAGACATTTTGAACTCGCCTAGTTCTACATTTCCATGTACTGTCGGATAGTTATATCTATAAGTCTTTGAAATTATTTGGATCAATTTGACATTCACATATTATGATTTATGAATTTTTAATATCAAATGTCAATACATATCATGGAAAATGATATGAATTCACAGAAATTAATATTGTGAAATTCTCTTCGCCTCTATAATCTCCTCTTGTGCCCATTAATATTATTATGGATGTATTATATGAATATAAATTAAAATATTTAATTGACTAAACATTTATTTTTTAAATACTATGATAATATATATACATTTACTAGATTAAGAAAACTCATAGATTCATTTTATTGATCTTAATACCTAGGACATGGTTTCTACTTTCATTAAACCATAAAGATATTTCATTCCTTAGTTGGTAAGGCATAAAATTTGTTTTTTATATGTCATTAACATATATATCATGAAAAGTAATAGTAATCACACTAAAATGTTCAAGACACTTGTATCTCATTCAATTATAAATTAATATTTGATGATAAATTTGTAGTATTTATGGATAATAATATTATAAAATCTAAATATCTTATTTGGATTCATTGATGTTACAGACAACATTATATATTCATAGTAGACATATACCATAGGGTCTCCTTTTCTCAATTTAATATAGACATCTTCCATAATTATTCCTCTAAATGAGGTGTCCTTGACCTTCAATATCCCAATATATTGATAATAATAATATTCATTGACAAGTAGAATTAAAAATTGATTTTAGTTAGGATGGGAGGTAAATAATAATTGTCATATAATAAAATCTAATTAATATATCATGATATATTTGTATCTTCTTAGTCCATCCATGTCCATTTTCTATTGAATACTCACCAAAAATTTCATATCATAGAAGTATTCAATATAAAAAATCCATGACTTTCGATTCATAGAATCCATCACTTGAAATTATATATATATAATTACTATATAATATTACCATTTACTATTTATTTATATTAATATTTATTCTAACAGTATATTATATCTATTACCCACCATGGTGAACACAGAAACCCTCTATATTTATGAATTCTTACACAATATGTTTCTCTGGAACTATACATACCACTAATGTCAATGGAGTCTAATATTCCTATTCGAACTCATGTGAATCATGATCCTTAATACATAGAAGTTTAGTCTTCTCCCACTATGTTTAAATAGATAGTATTTCACTTATGGAAATGTAGTACATATTAAATAGTTTTTAATATCCTTTGTGGTTTTATGATCATCAACCCATATGCACCTTCATGTTTTGATGTTTGTTTATAGCTATGGATATATTTTATCAAAAATTATTCATAAATTACTTGTAGTAGCGTTCTAATTTATCCTTATCATATCATATTTGATATGATATCTACTAGAGAATATATTTTTCATATTTTTATTTCTGGTACTTCAATGTTCAAATTATTTCATGAAGGCAATAATGAAATACATTCATTATATAACATCGGCTGGCATAAGCCAGCTATGGAAGATGGTTTTGGGATGAAAATGTAAATAAAATAAATTATAAAAAATTATTTTATTTTTGAATTATCATAACTAAAAAATGGTAACTAGGAGTATAAAACTAAGACCACCATTGAGTTCATAATGAGATCTCATCCTTATGAAGGACATAACCATTAGTGGTGAAGGTTGACGGTAAAAGAAATTTTTTGGAAATTTTAAAGGATAATAAAATGAAGTTAATTTTATTTCATTTTAATATTTCACCACTTGGTGACCCTGAAACCCACAGATGGAGAAACACATTCTCCCCTCATAAATTAATCAGTATGGAAACACTATTTCAAAGCTAAATAGTAGAGTTGAAACATGTTAATTCATTAACGTTTTTCCTTCATTAATCTTGGAGGTGGTCCAACATTAGAATTTATAACACTGAAGAATTCCTCTGGAACTCTTGAGTTTCACTAAGGCAAGGGGTATAAGGATCTCTCACCGGTGAGATGGATCTAGTTTCATGGTTTGATTAAGCAGCAACAAATCAATGAAAACTATTAGAACAAGGATCGACGTGGCGACGCAACCTCAATCTAAGTATGCAAGTGATCCAACTCAAGTTAGAGGTTTGTTCTTGATTAAATTTGATCCCTATTAATTCTTTCTAAACAATGATGGAAGATCACCCAACTAACAGGTTTATTCGTGATTCATTTGTTCTTGTAGGGTGGAATTGTTTATCTCGGGCTCAAAGGGATAAAAACTTTGTGTTAATCATATTCATTATTATTCTAACATGTAGGAATCAGGATAACATGAACAAGGCCAGATCCCTCCATCATTGGAATTCCTATGTTCTTCTTGACCAAACCCCCAGATCGATTGAAAGGCTACTTTGAACCCGTATTAGGTACGAAGATGGCCCATGGACCATGACAACACTCATAGATCTGAAAAACGACCACCGGAGAGGACTCGATGGCCCGCAAAAGGCACCACTGGTGCCAGCGACTGCTGTCGGTGCCACACGGTGGCATGTAATGATATTCAGTGGAGGAATATGGTGGAGGTCAGTGTGGGAGGCAGCATGCGCTGATAGCGTGCCGCTATGGTGGACAAAGCCTGTAGTAGGGGGTCGGGGCGGTGCATAAGGGTCATGACTTTTTAGCTATGGATGTGTGGGAAGACGACACACATGCAGCGTACCATATCCGCGATGTGGCTCATGGCATCCTACCACGAGTGGTGGATCGGGCTGCCGAAAATGGCTGGTGGAAGTGAATTCGGACACTGCAGCCATGCTGCGTCACATGGTTGGAGGGATATAGTCTAGCGGGACCGGGTTGGATCTAGGTCGAGTCCAGACCATGTCAGTTAGTGGACCTTGGTTTGGGTTGGTCCTCCTGGGTCAGACTAGACACGTACCCCACCTTCCCCGTTTATTAAAAATAGTCATAACATACAAACAGTACGTCTGATCGACGATTAAATTGTGGTGTTGGGACCCTCATGTCAAGATAATATTTTTATATACTTCAGTGTGATTCTGTGGAAGTTGAGTTAGTTACAATGGATTGAGGAGTATATTGCGCTAGAATCAATCTCTCTATGAGCTGTATCTGAGTGGACACCAGGGGCCTGGCAGATGAGCAGTAGCCGAGTGGACCTCAGTGGCCCGGCAAACAAGTTATTTTCGAGCAGATCTCAGTAGCCCAACAGACATGCTGTATCCAATCATACCTCATTGGTCTAGTAGACAAGATATAGCCTAGTAGACCCCAGTGGTTCGGTAGCTGAGTGGACCTTAGTGTCCTGACAGACGAGCAGACCATAGTGACTCAATGGGGATAAGACCCTTAGTAGTAAAACATGGTCATTGTTACGACTGAAGTAGTGTACATCATGTAGTTCTCAGTGTGTTCTTTTTTGGTGGGTCCCAAATAAGAATGACCTCTTTGGGTTTAGGCTTAAATAAGAAGGACATCGTTGCGTAGATCTTTTATGATTTCGTAGCACAAGGAGTGAGTCCTCCCAGGATGAGCGTGCCTTGAGCAGAATCATGTGACAAAGGATTGGTTGTGATATCGAGACATCTTGTCTCAGTGAGAATAGACATATCAGGGAAAAATTATTATGTATCAACCCCAAATTTTCACTCAAATACATTTTCTATACTTTCTGAACCTTGATACTATCAGATATCATGTGGAGTGAATCTCTCGGAATCGAGTGTGCTACATACAGGACCATATGGATGGTAGTACCTGAGATGTTGTGTCTTGGAATCCTTTATGAGTATACCTAGATTTTTATGTTATATTTGTTGATGAAATATACATGTTTTGAGATAAATATACATTCTTACTAGTGTTTTCCTTTGGGGTCCGTTTCTTTGTATGTTTTGGGGTCCCCTACTGAGTATTGTTTTAGTCAGCCATGCACAGGCCTTTCCCATATGTGTTGTTTCTTGTGCAGATGACTGACACTTTAGTGGAGTCTTAGATAGAGTAAGACCATGAAGAATACTAGGCAGTTCCTTATGAGATCAGATGAGCCGAGGTGTTCCAGAATCTTCCCATAGCATCTTCAGTACACTTATTTTTTGGTACAGATTTGTAGTTTTCTTTCATTTAGTGGGAATAAATTTTGACTCAGTTGTGCTTTACTGATTCACATTCTATCATACTCTATTTTTGTGTTGTAGTGGTATGCATGAATTTTCATTACATAGTGTTTTAACTCTCTATCCCTATGGATTTGAGTTGGGTGTGTTTCTATTGGTTTTAGGAAAATTCCTCCCATTGGTGGGATATGACTACCTGGCACTAGTTGCCAGCCCCTGGCATATCAGAGGCGGGCTTGGAGTAGTCACGACATGGGCCCTAGGGGACAGGTCATGGAAGAGTGTTATCAGAGAATTTTGGTTTTACCTTATGAACCCAGAGTCTATGAGTTTGGTGTTGGATAATAGTTTTATGTGTTTTGAGTTTAGATTTTAGGCCAGGGAAACTAGTATTGGTGCGGTGGTGGATGTATCCATACACCAAGACCCTGAATTCTTCTTTTAGACTCGGTACATGAAAAGACTAGTTACATGAAAAATTAATATTATAAGAATCATATAGGAATGTGTTGAGTTTTCCATGTTCTTCTTGAGTCATCTCATCTGGTATAATCTATTGATTTCGGAGAAACTTTTTTTGTTTCATGGTTCTTCCACATAAATAGCCAGTCAGGATTCAACTGTGTGATCAAGAGGATGATCTGTTTGGTTAAAAGATGGTTACAGGGGTTCATAACAGAGACAAAACCATTGTTACCATCTATTCAACCACCTATGAAGTAGCACACGGTGCTTCTAGTACCTGCGGTTGAGATGTGTAGGTTGAGCACACTTTATGAGTTTTAGTGACAAGGACCTCTTAGGATCTGCGGAGAGCCTATCTCATTGGAAGCTAGGGACTAGTTTGATGTGGTAACTGATCATTCCTTCTAGTTAGGGCACCATTAAATTAGGTGGAGGTCCATGTAAGATCCTTCTACATTGATTATAAGGGTGATGGTGGGGTTTATATTACCCAATCTTACAATGAGGTGACTTTTCTGTGGACAGAGCATGAAAAACCTTTCTCATAGAAGGGGCTATTTCATTAAAATATATGGGTTATTCATGCCCAAGATATTTTAAAGCATCGTAAGGATGACATGTCGGTAGATGAGTATTCATCGAGTAATATTATCCATTTAAGGTACATGATGAATATGATACGACCAGTGCTTCAGGGCTCAATGCTCTGAGAAAGATATCTTTAAGGGCATCTGATCCACCACTATTTCTCTGTTGATTCCTACTTTTTCTAGGGTGATAGAGAGAACGATTTTATTTTAATGTCTTTTGGATGAGCAGATATATCCAGTGGATGTTATTAGTCAGAAATAAGTAAGCTCGTATCAGTCTTAGAGACTTGGACGTGTGTGACATTCTTAGAAGAGGTACCATGATAGGTGATCTACAACCAGTGGATCATAGGTTGAGTTCAGTTGACATAGAAATAGGTAATTCTTTTCAATATAAGTTAGGGGAAATCTGGATAGGTATTGTCTAGCCCATCGTGCTAACAGTGAAACTACAGATGGGCCACTATGGTAAGGATAGTGACAGGAATAGACTAATCTATAGGGCGGTAGATGTGGAAGAGGAGTAGGGAGAGAAACAGGAGGTGGAAACCATTTCAACATGTTACAACCACCATCTCAATGTTGATCACACTAGTATCAGGAAGCTGGAGTATAGGGGCAGTGGGTAGCTACATGTGGAAATGGATTATAACCCAAGGTATTAATGAATGATTTAAGGTACATTTTGTGTTTAATATTAGATTCTGTATTAATAGACACTAGTGCTAATCATTCCTTTATTCCAAGAATCATGTTCAAGGCCTAGAGTTTCTGGTTAAACCATTGACTTGACCCTTATATTTGGAAATAACTATGAGAGGTGAATTGATAACGACACTAATGATGAAAGTGTGATCTAATTATAGAGGATAGAGTTTCAGTTGTAAACTCTTGGTGGAAGTGTCGAGGCCTTAAGACATTAGTTTGGGAATGGACTAGTCATCCACAGTTCACGCTCAGACTGACTGTTTTAGGAAAAGGATGCGGTATGTCTAGAGCATTAGAATGGGGTTTTCCTTGGTCTTCAAAAAAGGAAACCCAACCCTCACAAGATAAAACTAAACCATATAAGGTTTTAGCCAATCACACTTGTTTCATCCATCCTTACCAATGTGACAGTGGTTGTTTTGTGTTTTCAGTTCCCTTCAGTAGTGGAAGAGTACTGTTACGCCATTCCAAAATATGTTTCCTAGGTTACATCCCTATAGGGATATGGACTTATTCATCATTCTACACCTTGAGATGTAACCTGTATCAGCATCAGTATATCAGATGGAATTTACAGAATATCGCAAGATAATAATTTCGGTGCATAACTTTCAGAGGAAGGTCTCAGTATGACCCAATGTTTCAGGTAATGGGTGGATTACCGGCCATTTAACTAAATGGACGTGGATAAAGAGTACCCACTGCTAAAGGAATGATGAAATATTTGATCAGTTGAAAGTGGTTCCCATTAATGGGTATGGGAAGGTTCCCATAGGCTTTTCAGCAATTGAGATAGAGTTTTAAGAGCACCCCAATCTTGGGTTGGTAGTAGTAGGCTGCACATTGATGATGGGGAAACACTACCTCCATGGTATAATGGTATACAGTCAACTCTAACCACAAGAGTCACAAGTATGTCTTCTTTCAGAAGGATTTGAAATTTAGACAAAGGTGATGGTTGGAGTTCCTCCAAGACTATGACTTCGAAGTAGTATATACTCTTGTTAAAGGGAACTTGGTAGAAGATTCTCTTAGTAGGATATCCAGTACGTTTATGTTGAATGTTAAAATAGAGTAGTTTCCACGTTATAGTTTCCCTTCATGGATGTTGATGAAGCTACTTAATTCTAGTCATTGGTTGTTACTCATCCACTATTAAATGATTCGGGGAGGCACAACTTGTTGAAACATATTTTGAGTCATTATGTACTCAGTTTTCCATATGGAATACCCCTGATAGACATTCAAACTTTGGGGATAACATTGTTCTTTTCAGAGTATTCTCAGTTGTAGCAATGAAAACTAGAGTGGAAAGATGCATCGAGTAATGTGTTTGAGTGTCCAGGTGAACATCGAATATGATGGAACAATTTGATTGTAGGAGTACCGGTTGAGATTAAAACATGAACTCTCGTATGAATCTATTTTGTGGTTTGTTCTTTCACTTTCTAAGGGAACCGAGAAGGAAGTGGGAAGGGATATTGATAAACATCATGAATGGTTTACCATGTAAGTCTAGGAGAAAGGATACCATCTCGGTGATCATTGATCATCTCACCGAGTCAAAACACCTACTAACTACCCATGAGTCATGTTTAGTAAAAATTTGGGGATTCATCTACATTATAGAGATTTGGTTGGGGAGATATGCTCATTCATGAATGGGAAAAGTTTTCGAAACATCTATTAATAATCAAGGATCGGCAGTATAGGACCCTCTACGAGTGATTGATTCCTCTAGTGAACATTCAGTCACAGCATAGGAATCTATAAAAGACCACATGGGAGCAGGAGGCTCATGTTTGGGCTCATACCCTCATCTATTTTTGAATCCCTTGGGTTGGATTTTGGGGATGTAAATCCTTATGATGGGGGGATGTAACAACTTGAATTTTCCTGGTTTTATTTTTAGAATTTTTTTGGGAAAATCATAAGGCGATGTGCTGAGACGATGTGTGATTCCAAGGCCCAATTTTTCCTAAATGATCCATAAAAAATAATTTTTTAAATTGTGTCTGTGAGAGGTTTCCTTTAAAAATGGAATAAATCATAAAATGGTTCTCATATCAGAAATATGAGGTCACTATTGCATTTAGAGTAGTGTTTTTACCACAGGGGTGACATAAGATTAGTCGACATGGGTCTCCAGTGATAAAACCCAAAAAATGGAATAACCATAATGAAAATAATTAAATAAGAATATTTTATAATTTATGTCCTCATAACTCATGAACGGTAACTCATATTAAAAATTTGAGACTAATATTAAGCTCACGATGGCATGATTTGTTTAGGCTGACCCTAACATCAGACAGTGTGGGCTGGCGATGAACGGTAATTCATATTATGTTTTTAATGAGATTTCCTCCTTAATGTAGATGTAACCTCAACTGGAATGGGTCGAGGGTAAAGTTATTTTATGGAATTTTTAGAGGATAATAAGATAAAATAAAATAAAATAATTTTATTTTCATTCATAATTTCATAGCATGGATACGCAGTGACGTAGAAATGGGGAAACTCGTTCTCCTTTAATAAATGAAGCAGCATGGTGATAATATTTTAAAGTGAAATAGTTACAATGAATAACATTAACAGATTAATGAATTTCCTCCATTAATCGATGACAACATCCAGTGTTATAATTAATAACACTGGATAGTTCATCTAGAAATATGGAGGTTCCCTAAGGCATGGGGGAGGAGGCTCTCTCGCCAGTAACAATGGATTAGAGGTTAGGGTTCGACCAAGAGGCTTTGAATATATGAACACCTACGGAACAAGGATAGACCTGGAGACATGACATCAATCTATGTCTGCAAGTGATCCAGCTCAAGTTATTGTTTTTTTCATGATGAAATTGTTTACCTATTCTTCCTTTCTAGAAAACAAATTTGGATCGACCCACTAACAAGTTGATCCGCGGGTCATTTCTACATGTGGGGTGGATTTTATTACCTTGCTCTTTATGGGATAAAAACATTGTTTTAATCATATTTCTTTTTATTTTAATGTAGAGGAATCAGGATGATAAAAATAAGGCTAGATTCCTCCATTGTGGTCATTCTACTGTTCTTCATGACCAAACCATATTATCGATGAAAAGAGTACAATGAACTCATATAAGGGATAGAAATGAGCTGAGGACCATGAATGTGCTCGAGGATTGGAAAACGGACAACTAGAGCTTACCTGGTTTCCGGTGTATGGAACTGCCAGCGGTGGCACATGTTAGCATCACACGAAGGTATCATGAAATAGTGGTATGTGGCAGTGGCATGAGGTCGTGAACAAATCCTGCAACATGGGGACGAATGTGGTGAATAGGATCTGCAGCTCATTATCCGTAGCAATGCTGGAAACCACCGTGCTAGTAGCGTGCTAGCAGTGCACCGTTGTGGAGAGGTGGACCGCAACATCTCGCCCTGAGTGGTGGATTGGGCTGCTGGCAATGGCCGGTGGTGGCGCACATGGATGCGATGAATGCAGACCCCACAGTGACCTATGGGGTGTTTGGAAGACATAGTTTTCCTACCACGTCTCATCCGGCCCTATCAAAGTGGGTCAGAGTAGGCCAGCATGCTCACAACAAGTCAAACAGGAGGAGGCGGGCCTCCCTGGACTTCCCAATGGGCTGGACCCACTGCCCCTCTAGTCTATGTTGGGCCCATTGGATCGTATATGACCTTGTCTAGGTTGGGTCAGGTAGGTTCGACCGAGTTGGACTAGACCCAAAACCCACTTTCCCATTTCCGTTAAAATGATCGGAAATGAAAACCGTACGTCCAATCGATGAGCCATTTACAAAAATTAGACCCTCGTGATGAGAAGGTCCTTATGAAATACCCTAAGTATGTTTTTATGGAGGTTGATTTATAACTGATGGCTTGAGGAGTAGATTCTCTCGAAATCATTCACTCTACAAGTTGTAGTCGAGAAAACATCAGGGGCCCGATAGACGATTTGTAGCTAAGTAGACTGTAGTATCCTAGCAGACAAGAAGTAGTTGAGCAGATCTCAGTGGCCCAGACAATGACAAGTAGCTGAGTAGACCTCAGTGTCCAAGTAGGAATGAAGTAGTCTAATGTACCTTTGTGGCCTAGCAGATGAGTGGTTGCCGAGTGGACCTCAGGGGCCAGGTAGTAGAATTGACCTCATTGTCCCGGTAGATGTGCAGACCTTAGTGACTCATCGGGGATGAGTCCCTCAGTATTAAAATATGTTCATCATTTCGATTGATTCAGAGTACTTGAATTGGTTCTTTGTGTGTTCTATTTGGGATGGTCCAAATGAAGTGTTACCTATTGGCGTAAGTCTCTGATGACTTCACAACTTAATGAGTGAGTCCTCCAATGAAGATCATGCTTTGAGAATAATCTTGTCGTGAAGAATTGGCTATTATATTGAGACATCTTATCTCAGTGAGACAAGATTTCTTAGGGAAACATTGTAATATATCAAGGCCCTATGATCTATTGGATACTTTTGGTAGACATGTACTACCTAGCAATTATCATATAGCTTAAAAAGTGGGATCTCCCATAATCGAGCATGCTACCCACAGGACCATATGGCTGGTATTTGACGAGATGTTGCATATTTTAATAATTTACGTGTATACCTAGATGTTCATGTTTTATGTGTTCATGACATATAACTATGTTGGTATGATTGTACCTTCTTGGTGGTGTTTTAGTTTGTGGTGATTTTATTTATGTTTTCTCAGGTCCCCTACTGAGTATTGTTTTACTCATCCCTACACTGGAATTTCCCACACGTGTTGTGTCTTGTGCAGATGACCGACAAATTGGTGGATTCTTAGACAGAGTAGGACCAGGACATGGTCCTAGAAATGCCTTGTCAGATCAGATTAGCCGAGGTTTTTCTGGCTGCTTCACACAGAAGTTTTAGTATCCTTTTTTGTAGTTAAGTGTTTATAGTTTTTTTCATTTTGTGGGATTGTATTCTGGCCCAGTTGTACTTTAATACTTTAATTTCTCTCATACTACATTTTTGGGTTGTTTTGGAATGCATTCATTTTTTTACATAGTGTTTTCACTCTCCAATATTGTGTCTTTCAATTGGGTGTGTGTGTACATATTCATATAAAAATGCATCCCATTTGTGGGATATGCCTACTCGACTCTATTCTCCATCCCCTGGCCAATCGGAGGAGGAAATGGGGTAGTCACTGCTTGATCTCTGATGATGGTTCGTAACAACATATATGATTAATATTTACATAGATATGTTATTATCAAAAAATAAATCTCAGTTATTCCTAAATCATTACCAAGTTCACTCATTACTTCACTATGAATTCCTAAAATTTCATAATGAAATATCATGACGTTACCACTATTTTAGATTGTTTCATGTGGTCTTGTTGAATCGACTCTAAAAACATTTTTGATGTACCTTTATTTAAAAATAGTTATTTCTATAAAAAATGAAATGTTGTTAATTTTTAAAACTATTATTTAGTTAAGTTGATACTAAAACACTTGTATGGGTATAAATAAGTCAAATTTTTTTTTTATTTGATAAATATTTATATTTTCAAAATACCATAAGATTCATATATTATATATACACCATTAAATGAAATTGATGATTGTGATTCAAGAGTTATGAACCATTATTTCAGTATTTCAATATCATAAAAACATTTATTCCGAAATGAAGTAATGTTGCATTGTGTCTAGAAAGACTCTGAGATAAATTTATTGATAAATCATATTACAATATAGAATCAATACAATTCAAAAATAAGAAATAGTGATCTCCTCTTGTCCAACATAGGAATCTCCATTTCTTAGATCATTTTGAGTTCTCTTTATAAACATTTTATTCTTGCTCTTTTCCTATATATGAATTATAATATTTTCTAAGAATATTGTATTTAATTAACAATAAGTTAAAAAAACATGATAAATAAACCTGAAGTGGATAAAACTTATTTTTTCTTCAATTCATTACAATTTATTTTCCAATGTTCATTCATTCAACATAAGAATCAAATAGACTCCATTTTATTCTACTCCCTTTGAATTTTTTATCTATTTGATAGTTCCTATAAAATTTTTTTTGCATTAGATTAGACATGGGATCATTAGACATGTATTTCGAACATTTCACCATAAAGGGAGGTAGAAAAAGTTTCAACCAATTCTTATCTACATTGTGAAGTATAGAAAATATTGTCTTGAGTGACATATCCATTTTTTTATTTGTGATTTTTCAAATAAGAATAATTATAGTGGGAGATAATATAATAAAGTATTAATGTTTAAGTTCTTATCCAATTGGAAGTCTAGTTTTGACAGTAAATCAATATAACCCATCATTTTGAAAGAAAAAATACAATATATATTTCCTTTTCTCTATTTGACACTAAATAGTGCGTTGACAATATTCTTTATTTATAACCATTCCTTCTATTTCTCATGACAATAGACTTGTGATATTTTGGTGTAAGAATCATGTATTTATATTTTATAATCTCCTATCCATGAATAGTTAATAAATAATAAATAATACATAGGAAGAATCTTAAACATATCTATCGTAGACATCATTTTCAACTTCACTCACCTACTAAGGATGACAAATAGGAATAGGGGATTCCATCACATAATGAAAATTTTAAGATAATAATGCATCACATAAAATAATCTTCCACAAAAAAATTATTTTCTAAGGGAATCCCAGAGTTATGGAATGGTCACCCTATTTTTATTGTTTTAAATTCCATTTTCAACTATAATTAAAACATATGATTATTAATTTACATGATTAAGAATTAAGTGGGAAATAATAATAATAATTTTTAAATTATCCAAAAATTTATCAAGAACTAATTTCCTTCACCATTGAATTCAAAATGTCTAGGTGGAATGAATTTCAAATGGAAGTGATCCATACAACCCTTCTTATTAACTCAAAAATGTTTCTTCATGATAATATGATGTATTTAGATAGGCCATTATTTCAATTTTTTTTTCTATCTCCTTGATCCATTGAGTGGACTCCCTAATCCCAAAATCCTGAGATTAATTTTCTCAACCATTGGACCCAAGATATATCAATACTAAAAATGGAAAAATTCTCTTGATACAAGATCGTTAAGTTAACCCATATCCATTTTAGGACCTTATTGTTAAAAATAAGTTTCCCAATGAGGGTTGGTCAAGAAATAGGTTATAACGATTTCATTCCTAATAATTTAATGGAATTCCAAGTCTAACATGATATTTGATGAGGAATTTTAATTTATTATGCATAAATTTTAATTTATTCTATCCTTTAAATTACTTTAACATATTAAATGAATTTTCATTAATTAATTAACCATTTTTGATAAAATATTTATTCATAATCTGTTTATTTATATTCAATCTTTGAAAATCAATTCATTTGTTTTTGTGATCATTTTCTTGCATCCATAATTTAAATAATTCATTGACATGAATAAATAATTAAATAAATAAATGATCTAATTCTGATCTTATCTTATGATTTTTTATTTTATGGTGTAACAAATCATCTAGTGAACTAGGGGAATAACTCATGGGTCCTATATTTTCTTGAGTTGCAGCATTCCACATGTCCACTTTTGTATCTCCTAGGTCCACATCATTATGGTTTCATATTAACCCACCCCCATTCCTTGGGATACTCCATTTATTACATGTATTTATAACTCACATGAAGTTGTGGGTAACCAAATGATTGGTTATTGTGATTTACATAAATAAACATGGACATGTCGGTTCAATATAATAATGGAGGGAGGGATGAATTTACATATATAAAATTTAGCTTAGTATTAAATAATTAGAAAGAATGCCTAAAATCACATTCAAAAAATCCCACACATACATAGGAATAAGTCAAGCTCATGAATGCTCAATCACATGCAACAAATTCCTAGAAGTATAACTGGTTAACATTATTTTCTATTCATCCTTAATTATTAAAATAAATTCACATTAATTAATTAATTCAATTTTGTTATAATGACCATCCCAATTAATACGGAGATATCCATCACTAATGTAATTCATTTAAAATAAAAAGAATAAAAAATAATATCATATGATTATAATATATTAATTGATCATTTAATAATTATTTTAAACCATTTTTAAAATGTCAAACACACCATGTATGAAAATAATTAATATATTATTTTAATTCATTAATTTAACCATTTAATGTAATTTAATTTTATCATTCATTGTGAGGTGACATGACATGTAATTCCAAGAAAAAAGATGTGCACCTTGATTTTCTTATACCCCGGATACATGTATAGGGATTCATTTTGTACCATTTAAGGACAACATTTTATAAACAATCTAGTAACACACTAGGTATCACTCTTTTCATGTGTCCTCTTAACCCATGAAAAGACTCAGTGTGTTCATAAGACATGGAATCACACAATTTGTATGCTAGATATAAAGCACATGTTCTACTTACCAGTGCATTGGAAGCACTATTGGTGGGAATGAAATTAAAATTTCATTATATTTATAGTTTTCTGAATCACCAATATAAGATATTTAACAATAAATTCATAATTTATTTATTTATTATTGGAATAAATTATTACCTCATCATAGGATCATTTCATTGGTGACAGTTTTCATATTCTTAATATATTTTTTTGATTATAATCATTGTACAGTATAGATTCATGTGTTGAATCCTTGAAGAGGTGATTCATACAATATCCATTGACATTTGAGAAACCCTAATTTATTTTCATATTCCACCATAGGGAATCAATTTTTTTTATTATTAATCATGATCCTCCAAGATCCATCACGCTTGAAGGAGTTATTCTCATTATTAAGAGTAAGAGTGGAGAAATTCTAGAGATAAAGGGAGGGAGGGAGGGTGAGAAGTCTTATGTGCACAAAAATTCTATATTATTAATATCTTATTAATTCTACACAATATACATAACCTTCTTTTTATAGAGATGGGTGCTATAAAAAATTATTATGTAATATTGTGCAAACCCTTATATAATATAATAATGTTATAAAAACCCACATTCCATATAATAACAATATTATTGTTTTTATTATTTTATGTTCCTGCAAAATTATGCACTAACTAATATTCTTTTTGTGGAATATAAATTAATATTCATCTCCTGACCTGATCATGGTCCCCTCGACCTCATCATCATATATTGAATACCTTAATTAAAATTTTTTTCACTTGAAAAATCTTCTATTCACAATCTAGAGAATGAATATTTATGAAATATTTAAAAAATAAAATTAATATTTTACTAACAATGTATTAAAAATTATTTATTATTTATTCACGTAATAAATTATAATATTATTTAATACATAATGTATAATTTTTAAATTTTTTAATATTACATATCAATAAAACATGAATAAAATGATTCATTAATCTTTAGAAAAAGATTTATTCCATTAATTAATTTAAAATAAAATTTAATAGAGACCATCAGAAACACATAGTGTGTGGCTATCTCTGATTCATTCTCATTGGCATTAGTCGGGTATGCCTAATGTCCAAGATTATTGTCTAGCCAGAGGTCACAAAACCCTATAGAATTAATATAATTTTTCAATGTACAAAACCACATATGAATGCTCACTATGTAATATAATTTCTATATATTATCAAGCGGGATTTACATATTTTTCATCAACCTATATGATTGATACATATTTCATTGAGTATTTGAAATAAACATCACTTCACTATAAAAATATTAATTATAATGAAGATATATTTTAATCAAAGGGTTGTAAAATTTACATATATAATGATGGGAGGGAAAAATTATTCATCCACCTATCCTTTAATAACAAGTCATTCGTGACACAACAAATGTACCCTACATCCCACTAACAAATGGCATGATAGATTTTTTCTGTAAATCTTGGTGAATGTGTCATGAAATTAATTAATGAAATTATTAATTTCTAAGAACTATTACACATAATCATAGATAATAATATCTTATGACACCAAAACTCATGGAATTCGTACTCATTGGTCTATTATCAAAATATCCCATCCTTTAAATTACCATGTGGGAAATTCATGAGAAGATTCATCATATAATTATAAGTACATACACCTAGAGATCTAATAACTCTATGTATTATCATTTTGTGTTAACCTAAAATATAAATACTATAAAAAGTATAGTTATGGAATTTCAAGGTTCTCATCATAGTGGGATATATTTATGACCATATCTAGTCAAAAAATACTCTAGGAAATTATCACATCGTTGTTATCAAGATGAACAATCAACATGTGATAAGATATTTAAATTAGTATTCAATCCTTTTAATATTCATGTAATTCAATGTTGAAATTAGTTGGTTATGTGGGAAAAAATTCAAAAATAATCTTGAGTGTTTCAACATCTAAAAGGTTATCCCAGTCAAATCTTCAAGAAGCATAGTTTTCATAAAACCCATCATGTATATATACTTAAAAGAAATACTATATTCAATTTCCTATGAATCTAACATAATATGGGCACTCAACACCAAAATAAAATTTTATTTTGAAATAGGATTTATTGATTATCATCATAAATAACTACATCTTGAAAAAACCCTCCAATCATTATAATTTTGGATTATATTCCCTTCCTCCTTGAAATGCTATTATATTGATCATGTCTTGAAAAATGTAACTCACATCATCCCTCATTTCTCGTTCTTCATATATATAATTTTCAATGAAGTATATTACCCCATAACATCTCCACTAGATTCTTCTCTGATATATTCATGGGATTCCATACCTCTATATTTTCTCAACATAGTGGAAATCATGTCCTATACATTAAGAAACAATGAATAAGGATCAATTCCGACACTAATCCAATAAAAATTAACACAATGTACTTATGATATATTTTAATCACATATAATTCCTTTTAATAATCCACAAATAACCTTAATTCCAATATTTTCATGTTGAGAAGTCTTTATATAAAAAATACATTGTTCATTCGGCTTCACGTACAATTTGGAAAGTTTAGTCATCAACATAGTAGTACTCTCCATGTCATCCATATTAAGGTCAACATTTAAAACTGCATAATAAAAAAATAATCTAGTGATTTATGATTAATCATTCCCATTAATATTTCAACATAACTTACTATTTTACTCCCTTGAACAAAACCTCTAGTTCTCTTTAGAACAGATAATCTTCAATCTGTATCATCAAGAATCTGGAATATTCCCTATTTATTTTATCTATATGGGACTTACCCACTTCCAATAGTATCATCCTATAATAAATTAACTCCCACAATATTACTAAAATGTAAATGTATCAGTTATTTCTTAGAACAATTCTCTTATAAGTCCATATAAGGAAAGCTTCTCTACTATGAGTTATGAACTCCAGAAAATGTCTGACGATAAGAAATTATACAACCAAGATATGAAAAAAAAAATAATTCCTATAAACTATAATATGAATGTTATCCTATATAACCCTTAAATAATTAAAAAGTTTCTTAACATAAAAAGACCTAAAATAACATGGTTCATTAATCTTCATACTCCATTTTAGGAATACAAATACCTTTGGATTAACAGTGGAAACATTAATGTTACTACATAAAATATAAATTGAATCTACATTTATATAGAAGAGGCATTATAAATTTATTAATTGTAGTAAAAGTTACCCCAAATGAAATTGTATAGATGATTTCAACTAGTTACACCAATTAAATTAGTACTTGATCCTTGCAGTCAAACATCAATCATTCAAGGCAACTTCTAACTAACAACTGATTATAGCAATGCAACTTCTAGTTTCATATGTGAAATGTATGCTTTCTAATTAATCCCTAAACTTCCTACACACATAAAAAAATTCACATTTATCTCCATTGTATCTAAAAATAATGTTCCATTTACCTTTTATCATCTAGTTCCATTCCTGTAATTCTTAAACCACTCATTCATGAATTCAATAACATAGCTGAAAAGCAGGCCTGTATAGTCAAGTCTAATTTTTTTAAATGTTACACCAACTCACTAAATACAAATTGATCCACTAAATTATTTATGAAAAAATATATCATGGTGAATCCCATCATTAGTTTTCCTTCAGCCTTCAACATAGTTATTTAAAAAATGATAAAATTTCTCTTAAACTAGAATAATTATAGGAATTTTCCATAACCCATTTATGATGATATTGATGCACACCAAAATATGTTTGTTCATGATTCTATATATTTTCCTTATTTAATAATTATAATTCCACTTTTCCTTTTTTTTATATACATCATCTAGTTTCAAATATATTAATTTAGCATATAGACCCCTTCTAGTCACACCTTAAACGTTCTCTTTCTATGCTTATGTAGAGACCCAAAGCTTGAAGTACATGAAAATTACAATACTTTTGCGGAATACTTAGTACATAACAAAAACAGACACACAAGGACCATAATAGTTTAGTGTCTTTGGAAACTTGGAATGTAATCTTCTAATTGTAGTGAATGATATTCAACTTCTCCCATAAAGATCCTTCCCTTTTGTTTTCTTACCTAAAACTTTTCTTTATATCCTGGGGAAAAGAAAACATAAAAAGGGTGAGCTCAAATGCTCAGTAAGGGTAAGCATAGAGAACATAAAACAATTCATAAACATTTGAATGCAAAAGCTTGAAAATAAAATCTAAACATCAAAATCTTGTGCAAGGACATAAATATTGGAAGTACGTAAGGAATGTATCATAAAGGAACATCAATCTTGATAAAATAACATGTGAATAAATCATGTAATTGTGGAAACCATTCATCACTTGTTATTATTTCCATAGTATCCAAGGCATTGCTACCAAGACCATCTTAGTGGACAAAGTCCCTTTCTGAATCGAGTTCACTCCTCGTTCCAGTCCTATATCACTGAAATGGATTAACATACCGTTACAGCCATGACTATCTCATGAGATATAAGTCTTTACCCAATGCATTGTAGGGATATATAGGTCCCACCCATCTCATAATTAAATCATTCTTACTTGTGCCATAACATAAACATAAATCATTTATCATAACCCAAAGAATAAAAATGGGTTTCATAAACATCATCCCATCATAACATAATCCATATAAAAAATGTATATAATTTCATCATAAGAAAACTGAAACCATGTAAATCATATAGAATTTATACTTTAACCATACACATATGAAATAATGTCATCTTAGATGGAAAATGGTTTTGATAAAACACTTGAAATGAATTCTTGAGGAAAATATCATTTCTTCTTCAAAATCAATTTCTTTTCACAAAACATCTTGAAATTTTAAAAGAAAAAGTTTTTTTTAAAATATTCATGAAATCGTTTAGAGAAAGCTTCATTAAAATAAGTCTTTATAAAACCGTAAAAATCCTTTCATGTCGTATAAGTTAAAAAAACATTCTCCTCGTACTTTTGTTGGAAAAGTCAAAAGTACCTCATAACGTAAAAAAAAGAAATATTCCTTACATACCATGTAGTAAAAGAAAAAATGGGTAAAAAGGAAATTAAACATACATAAAAAAACTTTTAGAAAACATGGATTTGGATGATAATAATAACCCCAGCTAATACTTACAAATAAACAATCTCTGATAAGAATGAGATTGGGAAGGTTATCCCTTACCTTATGTTCGATATGCTTCGTATGTATCTGAAACACTTGTATAATGATTTAAATAATGTCATTGACTTATTAAATAATCATATTCATTGTTATTATATCATATATGGTTCACTTATGACTTTATGTTACCCGTTCTTTTGTAAATTCATGTTAAAGTAGTGTTTTGGGTAAAATCATTTCATTTGTTTTTCGTGTTTTAACTTGTAATTATTCATATGATTACTTATATCATGATTACTTACATCCAGAATGTAAAACATGATTTATATATAATATATATTCAGAATATATATATATATATATATATAATATTAATAAATCGAAAGAAATACACCGTTCATGGAGATGGTAGGCCGTACGTACGCATGAACACTGTTTTCGTTTCCTTATTGAATTGAATGGAATTAAGTAAATGACATAAATATATATATACATAAATCCAATATCATTATTATGTAATATATTTCATGATTACTTATTATATATACATTATAATCATTCATGAATGGTTAATCTTTGATAATGAATCGCATCACGTCGTCGAGACGGTAGTCCGTACGTACGCACGAGCAATGATATCATTCCCATGATCGTGGAATTGTATTGAAGTGTATGTATAATATTTCAGAATCAATATCACATTAGAATAATCATATAAAGTTATTTATTTACACCATTATACCCATCCTAGTAAGGTGGTGGTCTAAAACAGATTACACCACGACGTGGAGATGGTATTCCGTACGTATGCACGTGCGGTGATTTCGTTTTCCGTAGGATGGATTGAAGGTGAAATAGGGTTGTTTCATATTTATAATAACATAACCGTATATGAGTGATACTGATGTTATTACTTCATAATGAAACAACTAATGAAGAGGAAGTAGAAGAAGAAATAAGCTTGAAAGAATCGGTAGAAGAGATTACCTCTTCTTCGACACACCTCCTTTAAACTTCTTCTTAGGGCACTAGGGTTGTTCTTTTGAGAATCCCAGTACCTCTATATGGTGTCTAGGGAAGTGGGGAAGTGAAATTGGAAGAGTTTGTCCAAGCTTCAAGGCTCAAAATGGTGTGAGGAAGAGAGGGAGGAGGTTCCCTTTTATAAAGGAGGAGAGGGGCACCTTTGGAAAAACTAAAAATATTATTTTATTATAAAGTCATATTCGGTTTTTAATAGCTCCAAATTGATTTATTTTGACGATAATGTGGGGATGGGTCGAAATACTCTCATAAAATAGAATTTAGACAAGTTTAGGTTTCTATTTTAACCTTATTGTTTAGATTTACCTTTAAGTTAAATAAGTTTACTTTTACAGTGTCTTCTTGTTTTCTTACACTATAAAGTTAATAAACATACTATACCAATCCAAAAGAACCCCAAGTTGTATATTATTAATATATATAACCTTATATAAGTCATTTTTCCTAAAAATAGATTTTTAGGAATAAAATATCAATTAATAATATAATATTTGTTTTAAAAACTATTTTATGTCAATTTTGACACTATTTGGTAATTGATTTTTGTTAAAATCATAACAAAATTATTAATTCGAACAAAGTTAATTAAATCAATACTAACATGTCATATTAACCTATAAAATTAGTTGAATTCATAAAAATCCTCAAATTACATTTATTTGAGTATTTATAACATCAATTATGTCAATATTTCATTAATGAGATAATTACTGCATCATCATTGTGTCATAAATAAATTACATTATTTAATGTCTAAAAATTATAAATAAAATACCATTAGGTTGGAAATATTTTTATATTTCTAAGGAATATTTATAGTCGAATCTATCTTATGTATAACCCTATATTAAAAATGAATTAGTTATTAAACATTGATTTTAACTATTTTAACCCCTCATTAAATAAATTAATAATAAATGTCCTAATCTAATTCAAGTGGACCTAAATGGTCATATATTATTCCTAAGGTTGTTTTTGGTCGAATTATAATTATCTAATAGAATTAGGACATGTTTTAGGGTAATATTAATATCATTTGTACCCTTAATTACCCTATTTACTTTTAACCGTGGTAAATAAAAGTAAAAAGTTACAATTCACCAAAAATTATTTTCATCTCATTGAACCACATTTTAGTCCTTTCTATTAACTGTGTGTCTTGGAATTTCGAAATTCAATTCACAGAAGTGGTAAAATTTCATTTAAATGAAAAATTCAGTTTTTTTAACTACCACTAATTGGTTTCACTATTCATCGAAAATTGAATTTTTTCAGAAAAATACCAAAAATTCAGCCTAAGAATTATCTGATAATCCAAATTCAAATTTGATTTCTATTTTTCCAAATTCAATAAATAGAAGTGGCATTAATTAATTTTAAAATTAATTACCACTATCAAAACAAATAGTGTGTTTTTAAGAAACAAAAACTATCAAAAGATTGATACTTGTTTATCTGAAATTTCAAAGTGAAATTAATTCCAATGAACAACATTGGGATAAATGGTAAAAATTTATTCTAATTAAACTATAAAACCAATTAAAAAGATAATCTAACCATATAAATTATTGTGATGAAAAAAGTTGTTTTTAATGAAAATATAGCGTGTTTTTTCTATTCATTAAAAAATGAAAGTTATCAGAATAATATGAAAAATATATCCAAAGTAAATTTTTATATCCTGATTCCAAAGAAGAATTTTATTTTGTAAAATTTAACTTATAGACATGTCAAAAAAACATTTAAGGTGGGTGCGCCATCAAAAGGCGGGAAAACTGCAATTTTCAAAAAAATACATATTTTACATGAAAATTTTATTTTGTTCTCATACCATATTCTAGAAAATGTGTAAGATGAATAATAATGTTATAAAATTCAAAATTTAATTAAGACTATTCATAGAGGCTAGTCCATAATAATATTATAACAATATAACGTTGTTTAGTGAAACCTGGTATTGCGTACTACACACGCTATCGAGGAAGGTCGTGATTGCGTGTAATGCAAGCCAAGTCAGGGTTCCGTGTTGTGAAAGACTCCTCTGTTGTTTCGTATAACATAATCCAACCATATTTCATTTATACATTGAATATATATATATACTTAATTTTGCGTAGAATAACTAATATTGAAATTTTGTGTAACATTATCCATGAATAGTGTTGTGTATACTGCAAGCTAATACGGTGTTGCGTATAGAGCAAGATAATCATGGTGTAGCGTACAACAGAAGATATGAAATAAATTAAAAAGAATATATCTTATAAAATATTGTGTTTTTACATTCTACCCCCCTTAAAATGAATTTCTTCCTCGAAATTCTTCGGGGTTATAAATCCTTTACTATTTATAGAAACCCACATCGTAAAAAGGAATACTAAAACATGATTTTAAAAACTAAAGTATGAAATGTAACGATTACCCAAAGTAACTCATCACTGGGTTTCCATATAAGAGAACATTGGTGAAAATATGGATATGGAAGAAAAATTTAACCATCAAGTTCTGATGGAGAGTGGTAGAGAACATGGCTATGAAAAAGCCATCAATCACAAAGCCCTAAATTTGTGATGATCTAAGGTACCATATGATTGATTAGATATAAGAGAAGTGTGACAACATTTTTGGTTTTCAAGATCATTCCCGTAAAGTTGAAGAATTATTAAAATAAATAATTACTTTATTTTGGTACAATCTCACTATTGTTTTTGCCTTGAACAATTTCCACATCATCTATTAAATAAATGAAGTTGAATTTGTCTTCCATGAAGTGTTAGCATATCATGCGATATAATGATTGGCCATTCCATATGTCTCAAACAAAAGGTTATCAAAAGTTATCAAATATACATCAGTCCATATATGGTGAGGTTAATCGTATATGATTCAAAAAATGGACTTATACTTCATCTATCATACCGCTTAATATAATAAAACTAGTTTTTAATAACCAGGGACATCCTGTAGGCCAGTGGTAGGCGATAAATTCCAGTCACACTTCGGTTGTGGGTTCGATTCCCACAGCCTTGTCCGACGTGATGGGCTGTCGCCCATCCTATAGGTTTTCCTTTTTCTAAAACTACATTACTATAACATCCCATCAATAATATCAAAAAAAATTCTATCCTAAAAACAATACTAACTTATGTCCAACATAATCCATTCCAATCTTTAGGATTATCTAAAATACTTCGGTCCAAGCTCATAGTATAAAGAAAATGATTACTTGAAATGTCACATAACAATCACGTGAATGCCATCATTTATCCCCTATATATCATAAGATATATCTTGTTGGTCAGATTACAAACATGTGAATAACTTAATCATTTATTCTCTAGAAGAATGAATACCCATTGAACCTTAGTGAAAACATGATTGTTGTTAAATTTTAACACATTCCACATACCAAAATCCCAAAAATTCTATATACTCAAACCATAATATCACTTAGTCCCTATATAAGTCATGAGCTCATGAATACAATCAAACATGTCATTATCTTTTTATCCCTTCATTATGCCCATATCATCTACTTTCCAAAAATATCTGAATAACCTTTCATGGTTTCTGGTACCATTCATCATACACTTTCAAAACATAAGGAAAGACAACAGTGTAACAATCCTTAGATGTCTCTTTATTCCATAGTACCATGAGATTACTTATACAGCATTACTCTTGATAAACATGTAATCATTCCACTACCTTCTTAAACTATTGACCGAGCTTGAACAATTCTTTCAATTCACATATCATTTGTAGTCTCTTCATCATCATCCACATAAATAATACCCATATGACCATGATGATTCTCTTTATGATATTTTCCCTTAGGGAATTGGTTTTCATAATGCCCGTACATTCAACATTTAAAACATTTAACCGTTGTTGATGTCTTAGAAATACCATTATCCCTGTCCATGGTGTTAACTAAACCTTTTTCCTTTGAAATTACTGGCTTTGTGTCCTTCTTTCCACACCCAGAGAATCTTCTAGTTCCTTTGAAACATTCTCCGTGATGCCTCTTCCCACATGATTTGCATGAGGGGAATTGAACTTTCTTTCCTCTATGATCATCATGAGACTCTATCTTTCTCTTATTAGCTGTGTCAGGAAACTTACCAAAGTTTAGCTTATTGATCATATTATGATATTTCTTATTAGGCATAATAACGATATGTTGACCTCCAGATCCAATTTCATATGGTTTCTCATGAATAATATCATTCTATTGTCCATCATATCCTCCATTATCGTGAATCTTCATGTTTCCAGCCATTTTCTAAAACCCAAAAAGAATAGTGTGAGAGGAAAAAATCATGCTAGGAAAACATAATAAAGTGGGAGTACCTTCAATATCTAACATCTTAGGTTTAATTCAAAGATCTTTAGCACAATTCTAGTACTATAACCTATACGTATAATTAACCATAGCGACATCCCTAGACATACCTTAGAAATATCTCTAGGGATCTCACTAAAGTTTTTGCATCCTAGTTTCCAAAGGTTAACTAAACCTGTCTTATGATACCAAATGTAGAGTCCCAAAGCTTGACGTACATGGACATTACATTAATTTTGCAGAATACTTAGTACTTAACAAAAACAGACACACAAGGACCGTAATAGTTTAGTGTCTTTGGAAACTTGGAACGTAATATTTTAATTGTAGTGAAAGATCTTTAACTTCTCCCACAAAGATCTTCGCCTTTTTTTTCTTACCTAAAACATATCATTATATCCTGGGGAAAAGAAAATATAAAAAGGGTGAGCTCAAATGCTCAGTAAGGGTAAGCATATAGAACATAAAACAATCCATAATCATTTGAATTCAAAAGCTTGAAAATAAAATATAAACATCAAAATCTTGAGCAAGGACATAAATCTTGGAAGTACGTAAGGAATATATCATAAAAGAACATCAATCTTGATAAAATAGTATGGGAACAAATCATGTAATTGTTGAAACCATTCAACACATGTTATGATTTCCATAGTAGCCAAGGAATTGCTGCCAAGACCATCTTACTGGACAAAGTCCCTTTCTAAATTGAGTTCACTCCTCGTTCTAGTCCTGTATCACTGAACCAGATTAACTTACCGTTCCAGCCATGTCTATATCATGAGATATAAATCTTTACCCAATGCATTGGAGGGAGATATAGGTCCCACCCATCTCATAATGAAATCATTCTTACTTGTGCCACCACATAAACATAAATCATTCATCATAACCCAATGAATAAAAATGGGTTTCATAAACATCATCCCATTATAACATAATCCATATAAAACAAATGAATATCATTTCATCATAAGAAAAGTGAAACCATGTAAATCATAGAGGCTTTAAAATTGAACCATACACATATGAAATAATTTCATCTTAGATGGAAAATGGTTTTGATAAAACACTTGAAATGAATTCTTGTGGAAAATATCCTTTCTTCTTCAAAATCAATTTCTTTTCACAAAACGTCATGAAATTTTAAAAGAAAAATATTTTGTTTAAAATATTCATGAAATATTTTGGAGGAAGCTTCATGAGAATAAGTCTTTATAAAACCATAAAAATCCTTTCATGCCGTATAAGTTAAAAAAACATTCTCCTCGTACTTTTGTTGGAAAAGTCAAAAAGTTCCTCGTAACGTAAAAAAAGGAATATTCCTTACATACCATGTAGTAAAAGAAAAAATGGGTAAAAAGGACATTAAACATACATAAACAAACTTTTAGAAAACATGGACTTGGATGATAACAATAACACCAGCTAATACTTATGAATAAACAATCTCAGATAAGAACAAGATTGGGAAGGTTATCCCTTACCTTATGTCTGATATTCTTCATATGTATCTGAACCTCTTGTATAATGATTTAAATAATTTCATTGAATTATTAAAGAATAATATTCATTATTATGATATCATATAGGGTTCACTTATGACTTTATATTACCCATTCTTTTGTAAATTCATGTTAAATTAGCGTTTTGGGTAAAATCGTTTCATTTGTCGTTCGTGTTTTAACTTTTAATTATTCATATGATTATGTAGGTCATGATTACTTACATCCAGAATGTAAAACATGATTTATATATAATATATATTCAGAATATACATATATATAATAGATCGATAAATAGAAAGAAATACACCGTTCATGGAGATGGTAGGTCGTACGCACGCATGAACGATGTTTTCATTTCCATATTGAATTGAATGGAATTAAGTAGATGAAATACATATATATATATACATAAATCCAGTATCATTATTATGTAATATATTTCGTGATTACTTATTATATATACTTTATAATCATTCATGAATAGTTAATCATTGAGAATGAATCTCATCGTGTTGTGGAGATGGTAGTCCGTACGTACGCACGAGCGATGATATCATTCCCATGATCGTGGAATTGTATTGAAGTGTATGTATAATATTTCAGAATAAATATCACTTTAAAATAATCATATATAGTTATTTATGTACACCATTATACCCATCCT
The DNA here is from genome assembly GCA_963277665.1 of Viscum album. Lineage (NCBI taxonomy): Eukaryota > Viridiplantae > Streptophyta > Magnoliopsida > Santalales > Viscaceae > Viscum > Viscum album. The sequence goes on from OY728121.1 coordinate 1,128,840,827, forward strand.
AGTAAGGTGGTGGTCTAAAACAAATTACACCATGGCATGGAGACAGTATTCTGTACGTACGCACGCGCGGTGATTTCATTTTCTGTAGGATGGATTGAAGGTGAAATAGGACTATTTCATATTTATAATAACATAACAGTATATTAGTGATACTGATGTTATTACTTCATAATGAAAAAACTAAAGAAGAGGAAGTAGAAGAAGAAATAAGCTTGAAAGATTCGGTAGAAGAGATTACCTCTTCTTCGGCGCACCTCCTTTGAAATTCTTCTTAGGGTTCTAGGGTTGGTCTTTTGAGAAGACCAGTACCAATATAAGGTTTCTAGGGAAGTTGGGAAGTGAAGTGGACAGACTTTGGCCGAGCTTCAAGGCTCAAAATGGTGTGAGGAAGAGAGGGAGAAGGTTCCTTTTATAAGGGAGGAGAGGGGCACCTTTGGAAAAACTAAAAATATTATATTATTATAAAGTCATATTCGGTTTTTAATAGCTCCAAATTAATTTATTTTGAAGAAAATGTGGGGATGGGTCGAAATAATCTCATCCAATATAATTTAGACAAGTTTAGGTTTATATTTTAACCATATCATTTAGATTTAACTTTAAGTTAAATAAGTTTACTTTTACCATGTCTTCTTGTTTTCTTACACTATACGGTTAATAAACATACTATAACAAGCCAAACGAACCCCAAGTTGTTTACTATTCATATATATATCCTTATCTAAGTCATTTTTCTGAACTTTATATTTTTATGAATAAAATATCAATTAATAATATAATATTTTTTTTAAAAACTATTTTATGAAAATTTTGACACTATTTGGTAATTGATTTTTGTGAAAATAATAACAGAATTATTAGTTAGAAAAAAGTTAATTAAATCAATAATAACATGTCATATTAACCTATAAAATTAGTGGAATTCATAAAAAGTCTCAAATTACATTTATTTGAGTATTTATAACATCAATTTTGTCAATATTTCATTGATGAGATAATTACTGCATCATCATTGTGTCATAAATAAATTAACTTATTTAATGTCTAAAAATTATAAATAAAATACCATTAGGTAGGAAAAAATTTTATATTTCTAATGAATACTTATAGTCGAATTTATCTTATGTATAACCTTATATTAAAAATGAATTAGTTATTAAACTTTGATTTTAACTATTTAAACCCTTCTTTAAATAAATTAATAATAAATGTCCTAATCTAATCCAAGTGGACCTAAATAGTCATATTTTTTTCCTAAGGTTGTTTTTGGTAGAATTATACTTATCAAACAGAATTAGGACATGTGTTACGGTAATATTAATATCATTTTTACCCTTAATTACCCTATTTACTTTTAACCGTGGTAAATAAAAGTAAACAGTTACTATTAACCAAAAATTATTTTCATCTCATTGAACCACATTTTAGTCTTTGATATTAACTGTGTCTCTCAGATTTTCTAAATTCAATTCATAGAAGTGGTAAAATTTCATTTAAATGAAAAAGTCGGTTTTTTAACTACCACTAAGTGGTTTCACTATTCATCAAAAATTGAAGTTTTTCAGAAAAATACCAAAAATTCAGCCTAAGTATTATTTGATATTCCGAATTAAAAATTGTTGTCTATTTTTCCAAATTGAAAACATATAAGTGGCATTAATTAATTTTAAAATTAATTCCCGCTATCAAAACAAATAGCGTGTTTTTAAGAAACAAAAACTATCAAAAGAATGATACTTGTTTATATCCAATTTCAATGTGAAATTAATTCCAATGAACAAAATTGGATTAATTGGTAAAAATATATTTTAATTACACTTTAAAACCAATTAAAAACATAATCTATTCATATAAATTATTGGGATGAAAAAAGTTGTTTTTAATGAAAATATAGCGTGTTTTTACTATTCATTAAAAAATGAAAGTTATCAGAATAATATGAAAATTTTATCCAAAGTAAATTTTTATATCCTGATTCCAAATAATATTTTTATTTTGTCAAATTGAACTTATAGACATCTGAAAAACAATATTTAAGGTAGGTGCGCCATCAAAAGGCGGGAAAACTGCAATTTTCAAAAAAATACATATTTTACATGAATTTTTTTTTCTCATACCATATTCTAGAAAATGTGTAAGATGAATAATAATGTTATAAAATTAAAAATTTAGTTAATACTATTCATAGTGGCTAGTCCATAATAATATTATAACAATATATCATTGTTTAGTGAAACCTGGTATTGCGTACTACACACGCTATCGAGGAAGGTTGTGATTGCGTGTAATGCAAGACAAGTCTGGGCTACGTGTTGTGAAAGACTCCTTTGTTGTTTTGTATAACAGAATCCAACCATATTTCATTTATACATTGAATATATATATATATATACACTTAATGTTGCCTAGAATAACTACCCTTGAAATTGTGTATAACTTGACCCAAGAATAGGGTTACGTATACTGTAAGCTAATACAGTGTTGCGTATAGCGCAAGATAATCATGGTGTAGCGTACAACAGAAGATATGAAAGAAATTAAAAAGAATATATCTTATAAAATCTCGGGTTGTTACATCTTATATACTAAAACACAATGAACCAAATACATCATGATTTTTTTATGGCAACCTTCTCAGAATAAGTATAAATATTTAGATTATTTATGTGGCTTGGTGATGGTTTTCATGACATTGCTGGCGATGTGTGTAATATAGTAGATATAAGAAAAAATTATTATTTATGAGATATTATTACCTGTGGTAAGAATAAATTCATAGAGATTTAATTTTTAGTGGATCACATTATATTTTTATGTTCTATCTATATGTATGAATGATTATAATAATTTGAATTTGTATCTTATAAATACACCGAAATTAATATATTACAAGCATATTAATGTATAACATATATCACAACATAATATTTCTATTACTCAACAAAAATAAAAGATAATAATATTTATACATATCATAATCTATTTATCATTGGATGTATAAAACACATTTAAAAAAGGGTTTGAATCATATGAAATAAATAAAAAAAAATAGTAATTATAGGGTGATTTATTTCCAACTAATCTCATTATTAAATGAACTATACTCCCCATGTTATTGTACATGGACACAATTTCTTACTACCCTATATCAATATTTCAGAGGAATCTAAATTTTAATACAATCTAGAATAAAAAATTTGTATGCATAAATAAATAACCTTTAATTTTAATCATATAATTGATAAAAAATAATTGTCTTGATTGAATGAATCTAAATATTATGCAATTACCTTGAAAATAAATTATTACATTTAAAAAATAATAATGATAAAAACAATTTACAATCAAAATAACTATCATATTAAATGATTTTTTGAATTAGGAATTCAAACCTATGATTGATTATTTTTGACATGATGTTAGCGAATATTAATTATTACAATTTAATATTTCAAATTAAAATAAAAGTCCAAATCACTCCTTGTTAGTACTAATTGATTATTAATTATTTATAATTATTATTAAACAATTGTAACTCAACCTACCAATGATTATGATTTTTTATTTATGGAAATTATTTTACTTATTACTAATTAATAATAAGTATGATTACTAGTTACTTGTTATGACTATTTAATATTAATTAATCCTCGATATTACTTGTTAATTAAAAATTACCTCTAATTATGGTTAATTAAATATAGTACTCATAATAATAAATAATTTATTTTAAATTTATTTTTATAAATGTAAATTATTTATTATTATTGATCATTACTATTAGTTTCTACTAATTTTTAATAGTTATATCACATTAAACATCGTTATTAAAAATTAATTATTAACTACATGTAATTATTTAATAATTGTAATTCCTCTAAATGATGATTAATTAATTATTAATTTTGGATATTTATAGTAAAATCTTTCTAATTACTATAAATTCTTATTAATTATTACTAATTAAGATTAGTTTTATCTCATTAAACATCATTACTAAATGTAAATTATTAATTGGCTCCAATTATAGTTATTAATTAAAATTACTCCAAATGACGATTAATAAAATGTTAGTTTATCCAAATTACTATTAATTATTACTAATTACTACTATTTGTAATTAATTATTACTAATTAGGGTTTTTTATATATAATTGAAAATCATTGTTAATAATTAATTAATAATTGACCTGAATTTTTGTTAAGTGGTAGAAATTACTCCAAATGGCGATTAATTATTTTTGGTTTATACTAATTATTGGTAATTATTACTATTTACTATTTATAATAATTAGTTATAACTATTATGATTATTCATATATAATTGGTCCCTAATTTTAATAATTATTTATTAAATAAATTTATTTATATTTAATTAATTTTAAATAGACATATTGATGATAATTTAATAATTAATTTATGGAAATTTCAATTAGTTACTACTAATTATGATAAATTATGATAAATTATTATTTTTTATAAGTAATTATACATTGTTATTATTATCATGTTAATAATTGCCTATACTAAATAAAATTTAATTATAATTTCTTATATTGAGACGTACCCCTTAAACATGGAATAATAGCTCAATATGGAGGCAACATGACCTAATAACCCAAACATGTGGGTCAATTTATATCTACATCTGTCACGAGCATACCTTGCTCTAGGTTCCATCAGATCTACCTTCTTGGGCATCCCTCACACCTAGTGTGTTTTCTCCAGTGATATTTGTTCTGTCACCCTCCCAAATAACTTATATTCCCTTTGCATTGCGCATGACATGAAGACCCAAAAATAAGTTTCTGTATATGGGCTTATGGGTAAACAAACCTCCGCTATCATGTAGTACAAAGGGTACTATAATCACATGCTGGATATATTAACCCCATATTATCTCTCAATTAAATATCTAATGATATAATTCACTAAAATATTATATATTATTATACCTGAACCCATAATAATTAAAACATATTTTTATTTAATCATCTAAATAATGAATAAAAATAAATAAAATGAATTTAATAAAAATTAATAAATATAAAATATAAATACCTCATATGAGAAACATCATCGAAATTGTGATTCTTTCTAGATTTAATTACCTGAATAGAAATAATGTTGGAGGCATATTCACCCAATGTGAGGTGAATTTTATAGACGGTGGGAGAGGAGGGAGGGGAGGAAATTTGGGTTGTCTATATTTATAGGGGGTGTGGGAAAAATAGTTAATACTGAAAAAACATTCCACATTTTTTAAAATGAATTCCATTTTATTGATAATACATTAGATTTTAAAAATATAAAAATGTGTTACCACCATTAAACCCTTCCCACACCTCTGATTCGGTATGAAAAAATTAAGGGAGACAATGCATGTAAATAAAACCATAAAAGTGTTTCCTCCTTAAAATCATTTTTTAAAATAGTTAAAACAATAAATTAAATTATTTTTTGTATTTTGAAAACCACAATAATAGACTATCTTCTAATTAGTCAATAACAAATTCAAATCAATCCTTTTGGGTTTGGTATTATAGTTTTCTATATTATATATAATTCTAGAAATATATGATTTAATTTATTTTCATTATTAAAATGTTCAAGCTTCTCATATGAAACTGATTGTATTTTTATATTTTTTTAAAAAGATTCAAGGACTATTTGATGTAAATGCTAAATGTAGTATAGATTATAGTGAATAGTAGTTGGAAAGCATTATCAATAAAAAATTTATTATCTTTATGTGGTTATTGTTATAATATTGTTGAAAACAAATGTGATAGTGTTTTTCTACTCTCTCTATTTTTTCGTCGGGTGATATTTTATTCATAAATTTAATATTTTATTTCAAAATACATAGGTGTCACTATGAACAGGTAAAAAATTAAAACAATGTTTCTAATGTTTTCATTTCCAATTCATTTTAATTTTTTAAGGACACTCACTTATAATTTTTTTACACATTTTTGTAAAATATCTACCAACCATTTTCTTCATTATGAATTATCATGGATCAAATATTCATTATAGAAAATTTCAAGTTACAATTTAGTATTTTTTATCTTTTAGTATAAATCCCATAAAAATGATATAAACTTATTTAAACAGTCACATTTTACATTCTATTTAATATATGCTTTAAAAATGAAGTTGAAAAGTTGTGAATTATATTTCAAAATAAGAAATGGACATAAAGAATGTTTTCATTTTTTTTCAAATTTTTTTGTTCTAAATCTTCTATCATTATGAAATTCATTTACATTATTTAGTGATTTTATACATTTAAAAAATAAATATGAGTTTTTCTAGATTTTTATTCACTCTTGTTTTACCATAATTAATTTATGACTTTTATTTATCAACTTATTTATAGGATTAATTGAATTTTGAGGAATTTTGAGCAATATGGGTTCTCTTTGGAAAAGTGAGTTGATATTCAAGTTGTGCATTATCTAGTGTTCTTTGGTGGACTTGATATGTTGCATTCTGATTTTCTCTCTACTTCATTTTTATATATTTTATTGAAGGTTATTTAACTATTTAGATGAAAGGAAAGTTACTTTTCCAAATTTCATAGAATTCATTGACATTGGTTTATAAAATGAAAAACATACATCATACAATTTTCATATTTTCATAAGATTAAGTAATTATTCAACATTCTCAATTTATAAAAAAGTATTGTTCTTTCATTCCCCCATCCATGATAAAAATATTCTACAATATTATTCTGTAATATAAAATAATATTTAGTATTTTAAAAGAGTTTTTTACAATTAATAAATGAAACACTATAAACAACCCTAAGAATCCATAAAATCAATCTCATGGATTGTAATAAATATTAAAAAAATAGAATCAATCTGGTTGGCAGAAAAAATATCAAGTATAACAATTTCTGACATTATATTATTACATTATAGTAGTATATAAATTATAATTTAATGAATAAAATGACCATGTAAAGGGAAAATAAGATTAAATTACATTGAATATGAATTCTATAAGGATAAATTTAAATTTAATAATAAATAAATTACTAATATTTTAAAAATAATTAATTTTAAATGGCCAAAATTTAAAATTTAAAAGTGATTTTGAACTTAATAACACATAAATAATTTAATTATATTATTAGATAAAATAATAAATATGTAATTACTATCATATATTAATTCAAATTAACTATAAAATTATTAACAAATTTTCATATTATTATTAAAAAAATTTGTAAACATTTAATTTCAATTTAAATTACAATTATACATATAGGGAAATATTATAAAAATTTAGTTTATTAAAAAAATTATGGACCCTTTTTATTTTAAATTCATAAAAATTTCCTTAAAAAAAATTAATTTCAATACAAAAAATTGTGCTATTAAATGATAGAATCTTAAAATTTAGTGTCTTTAACAAGATTTATAGTTAAAATCAATAAATTTTCCAACATTTTTCTAATTTAAACCCTTTTATTGGATTGTTCTATTTGTATGGGCGTTGTTTTATCATTTTACAATAGTTAAAGACATTCGGTCAAATTAAAAAGTATTTAACAGAAGTCTCGTCTTTTCTTATATTAAGGACCAACCCAATTACATGTGTTCTATAAATAAATATGAAATAACTTCTTCTTATTGTAAAAAATTGAAAATATAATTATATGTGTAATGATGTTTATTTTTTAATTTAATTATGTCACAATAGTCAATGTGTCAAAATTTTTATAAATATACTTCTTTATATAAATAGATGTTTTCCAATTCCATCTGGGTGAATCTCAGTGGGAGTTTCACCTATTAGTCTCAACAAGGTCTTGAGATTGAACATCACAGATTCCTTCCCTTCATTTTTTGTTTCAGGATTTTAACTATATTGTTTCCCCTTTTCACACATCGATATTAATATATCCACCTATCTAATAATTTATAAATTAAACTATATATATCTTCTATTTTTATTTAGTAAAAAAATTAATCCTTAAGTGATATAATTTTAAAGAGTTTTCCATTTAAGGACATATTTTCAATTTGGGGCCCTATTTAAATAAAAAATTGACCTTTTTTAGTACAATTGACATTTCTATGTAAATGTGCACAAGAATTTTTATTAGTATTTAAAAATAAAGCGGAAATGTTCTAAATTTTTTGGTTTACTGTATTTTTTGTCGGGAAGGTTGGGCATGGATATTTGTAAATATGTTTCCAGGTCAATGTGAATCTTTCTGGAATCTGGGAAGAAGATGTTATTCTCATTGAATAATCTATCCCAATTTTCCTCCCAACACACTACCTTTATTTTATTATTTTCATAGAATATTTGGTTCCCACTATGTTTCAATGACACTATGGGTAATATAATAAATCATCAACTAATTGACAAGACATATCCAATTATAGTACTTATAAAGAAATTCCTTGTGAACATGACGAAAGAGGTGATAGAGAAAATACAATATGAGGCATTGTTCCAATTTCTGGATCTATACTAATACTACTCAATTTTCATCCATTCACTACATTGGTAGATCCAATGTGTGGATATGCATATTCCTAAAGCCCTATCCCAGTTGTTTATCCCATTGGAGACACCCACCCTCCCTCTATCATATACCTCCCATCACTTTCACCACTCATTGGGAATGTGGTCCATCAGGGGACTGATGTCATGTGAAATTGTTCTCCAGATCCCCAAGGTTGTACCATTGGTCTGGCTCTCAGGTCACCCATCTACCAATCACTCAGATTAATAAAATAATAACTAAATTTTGAATATGAATATTGATAAGTGATAAACACATGAATGGATTATCAGTGTTGCTGATGTAATTTTAATTTAGAGAATCAAGAAAGAACATTAAGGAGGCCAATCTTCCAAAAAATTTTGCATGGTTTCCGTGAAGTTGTCATAAATTGAATCTTAGATATTTATTCACTTAGCACAAATTTGTATTTTTTTGAAATCAAATGTGTGTTTAGATATTTATATATATATATATATAAATTAATTTTTTAAACATATGTATATATATATATATATGTAATTATGTATCTATATATATTTGAACACAAACCCCATTCCACCAACATAGTCCATGAACTTCCCAATTCATTCCTCAATCCAAAACTATGTGAACAAGACCTTAGGTGTCATTATGCGGTCTTGTATATTAATTTGGTAAAAATGTTGCACGAAAATGTTCCCCATGCACAACTCAGAGATTTAAAATTGAATAATATTATTACAAACATCATGACCAAAAAATGATAATCATTCCCCTAAAATTCAAGAAGTAAGGGTAGTAAGGTAAATATTGTAACATTATAAATCACAATGTAAAATAAATAATAAATTTATATAGATATACATGTATAAATATTAAAGTTCTTTTAAAAATATATATATATATATATATATGCATTTCTATATTTCATGGTGCCTTTTAAACATTCATAATATGTTTTTTCATATATTTCATTTAAATTTAAATTTAAATAATATAGTATATATTATCCTGGGATCAATATGCATTTTTAAACATAATCTCGGATATTCATGTTTTTTTTGTAATGGTTATTAATATCATATTTTCCTAAAAAAATAACTAGATTTATTTTATATATCTATACATCCAATAATAAATTGTACCTTTATTTAATTCGCAACCTACTATATATATATATTAATAAATTGAACATTATTTACAAATATTTTCAAATATAATTATATTTTTTTTAATAAACTATATTTAACTTAATACAAATAATTACTAAAAATATTATTAATATTAAATTTTTTTAAATTTAATTATGAAATAAAATTTACACTTAAATAAAAAATAAAAAATTGTAAACATGTGTTATTTTCAATATGAAAAAATATGGTAATTTTATATACATTTTTAGAGTCAATTTAATTTTCAAAAATTTAAATAAATATATTTTATACATAATTATCTAATATAATAATTTCTTTAAATTAATATAATTTAAATAATATTATTAACTATTTATTATTATTGTTTCATAAAAAAATATTTTTCTTTATATCTACAAATAAAATGATATATTTTAAATTTAAATAAACTAAAATATTATAAATTCTATAAGATATATATATTTACATTTATATTCAAATTAGGTTAATAAAATGTTTTATAAATAATTATTCAGAATATAATATCAATAATGTTTTTGGGTGGATTTTCATTATTTATTTATTTTTCAAATACTATATTTAAATTTAGTTTACATTAAATATAATATATAATATAATATATACATATAAATATATTGAACTCTAGTTATTCACAATTTAAATTACAAATATATACATTCTTATGAACAATAATATTTCCCCAAATATAAATTATATTATTTTATACATAAAATTTATATTATGCCAATAACATAATTGAATTTAATAAATAATACATAATAAATTAAATCATACAAATATATTTAATTCCTTCATATATTAAATCATACAATGAACATTACTTCATAAATTCATACAACTATATAAGTTAAAAAATAATGTCATATAAACAAATTAAATTAAATAATTGGACAAATAAAAATTTTTAATTAAAAATTTACCTCCTTAAAACCCAAAAATTAAAATTTTATGAGAATAATTCAACATAGATTCCTGAAAAAATATCATTAAATAAAGGAAATTAAGGGTGCATGGATGGGTGGTAGGCCTCCGTTTATATGTTTTTAGTGCATCGAGGCATGAACTCTATTAATTCCTCATATATATTCATTACAAAGAATGTGTGAATGGACTCACACTTCATATTGACTAATGGAAGAGTGAACTAATTTCACATCTCCCACTACCCCTTTTTAAAAATAAATTAACCATATACCATATTTTTAAGATAATAAAAAAACAATTCTTAAAAATACCCTCTAGTCGGTCAGATTCACATTAGTATGACAAGGTTATGAGAATGAAAATAGATAAGTGATCAATGATGATTGGAAAATGGGAATTGAATATCAGAAATCGGATTTCATTTTAATTTGGAGAACCATGATGAAAATGAACATTAAGGAGTCCATTATTCACAACATGGATGAAAGGTTTTTCAGAATTAGTTATACATTCACTATTAGAAATATATTATATTATCAAATTTTATTTTAATTTTTGTAAGGGTGACATAAATAGAGTTTTTGTGTCTATATTTATATATATATATGAATTAACAACAAGCCCAACCACTATTATAATATATTAACTTCCTAGTTTAACCCCTCAACAATGGATGTGGATACTAGACCCTAGATCTCAATATGTGGTCCTATAGGGTCACTAGTAAAAACATTTACATGACCACACACCCATCCATGGTTGAAATATTTAAAGTTAATAGTATATTATTAGTATTTGATTGAATTTTATTTGAAAATATCTCATTTTTTATGTCTTTTGATTATTCACAAAAAAGTATTTACCATTCAAGAATCGATGTTTTGATAACATACTTGTACTTTTATCATAATAAAAAGACTCTATGTCATTATTTTTTCTTACTATGTAAGATATTATCTAAAGAAGATAATTATTTATTATACACATGTTCAAACATGGATATTTCAAAGAAAGTATAATTATAAGAATTATTTATCATATGAAAAAGGATATTCACGAAGGATTATCTTACAAGACTCATAAGAATATTATAAATTTACATATCACAATTCAAAAACATAATTTTCATAAAATGAAGAATTATCCTACATAATGTTGAAGCTAGCCTATCTTTGGCACAATATAAGTTAAGTATTTTATTTATATCTTACGAAGCCTTAGTGGAAGTTTTATTTTGAGTGTATTAATACCAATTGATGTCGTATGAAGAATTATCAGATATATAGAATTTCATGATTATCGTATGAGAGTAGTATTACCGACTGTGTTTTTTGATGATTTTTCAAGATGTAAATTAATTTACTATTCAATAAATAAGATTGAATCCATTTCCTCTTTAATTATTTTTTGTAAACTGGCGGAAAGAGAAAAATATGAAGAAATTAAAAATTTGAGATGTGATCATAGAGTAGAATTTCTGAATCTTGAACTGAGTTGATATTTCTCAAAACATGGTATTAAACATAATTTATCTTCCCCTAGGACACCTCAACAAAATGGTGTTGTTAAATGGAGGAATAGTACTTTTAATGAAATTGTTATAAAATTTTTTTCTCAATATATTACACCGAATCATTTTTGGTATGATCCTATTAACAAAACATGTTATTTCATTAAGAGTGATCTAAAAAGGCCTATAATAATGAAAACACCCTATGGGTTATGGAATAATATAAAACCCAAGTTAGTATAATTTAATGAATTTTAAATTATGTTTTATATAATTATTACTAATGATAATCATGGAAAGTTTAATCCAAAAGATGATGAATGTATTTTAATAGGTTATGATACTACAACCAAGGATTATAAATTTTTCAAAAACAGGTCAAGGATTGTTGATGATTCAACTTAGGTGACATTTGATGAAAGTTATCCTTTGATTAATAAATGATGAAAACTAATGAACTGAATGATTCCATCATGGACCAGAGACTTATAATTATCTTTTATAATAAAAAGGATGATGGTTTGGATATTTTATATGTTGAAAAAGATCTTGTATGGTTTGATGCTATTTAACTATCATGTGTGCTTCCAATATTATATATATATCTTATGTAACTTCAATTGGAAACATTTATAAGTATCGTAGATAAATGAGTTAAAACAAGAATAATTATTTGTAAACTAGTATAAATCTATATTTTTTATCTCCATTAGAACATAAAACTGTATAAGAAGATTTTGCTAATTAAGTCTTGTTTTTATCTATCAAAGATGTGTTATATCAGTTCAAAAGAAAAAATGAATGGGAATTAGTTGGTATATCCTATGACTATCTTGTTATTTGATAAAATGATAATTCAAAAATAGTGAAATGATTATAATGCAATCAATAAAAATAATTCTTTACTAGTTTCAAAAGGTTAAAATCAAAGAGTAGATTATGAAGTAACCTTTGTTCATCTAGTAGGAATAGAAGAAATTAAAATTCTCTTAGAATATTTACCTTATATGATTTCTAAATAATATCATATGAATTTTACGTATTCATTTTTTAATGGATCTTAAGTAGATTATGTATTTGATGAACAACATCCTACTTTTGAATACCCTTGCATTCATAATTCTATTTTAAAACTAAAAAATTATATATGGACCTAAATAAGAACCAAGATCAAGTTATGAGATAATAATATCATCTATTTAATGAAATTATTTATCAATATTAACTGAATATCCAACATTTATTAAGGAAAAATCTTCAACAGATGTTTTGTTAGCATAAAATATTTTGATGATGTAATTTTTTGATCAAAAAATAAAAAAAAATATGTAATAATATATCAGAACAAAAGAAAAACGAATTTCAAATGATTATGATTGGTGACCTAAAATATTTTCATTGATTTAAAATTTACCAAAATGATTTTGGAAATATATTTAACCAAAAACAAAATATACTTGATTTACATAACATGCTTGTTTTTTAAAATAGTAAGTATTATTCAACTCCTATGAGCTCTAATATTATACATGATATGTATAAGGATAGAAAAATTGTTGACTAAAAGTTTTATAGAGGAATGATTGGATTCTGTTTATATCTTACTACAAGTAAACTTTACATTATGTTTTTTATTATGCCTTTGTTCAGTATTTCAATCCAATTCTAAATAAGAACATTTTTTTTGTTTCCAAAATAGTTATATATATTTAAAATGAACTATTTATTTATCATTATATTTTCTAAACACAAATTACTTAAATTTAACATTTTATTCATATGCACCTTTTGTTTTTGGAATACTATATATGAATATAGCCATAGGAACCTATAATTGTTTTTGATAAATCTATTATATCTTGAATGAATAAGAAAAAAATAGCTTTTAGCACTATCAAATGTTGATGATGAATATATTGTATTAGATAGTTGTTGTACATAATTTTTATGGATGAAATATAATTCAAGTGGATTTTTTGGATTCAATTTTAATTTTTCTCCAATCAAATTTGATGACACATTTTTTTTCAAAATATGAAATAATACATTCAATCGTTCAGGAATGAATTATATTGATCTGAGTATCATTTATTAAGAGATCATCTTAAAAGGGTATATTTATTTATAATTTTTTTTAATAGATAATAAATTATTAGACATTTTTACTAAGACATTGCCTATTGATATATTTTAATTTATCAAATCCAAATTAGGTATGTTCAATTTTTGTTATTTCTATTTTAGAAAGTATAATTATGTTGTAACATGAAAAAATTACTTTACTTTCGATTTGGTATATCTTTTTGAAATCATAGTAACATCATAATAGGATACATAACCTAATTTTTGAAAAGATTACTCTACACATCATCATGTAACCCATCGATTTTCACTAAAAATGAAAGTGTTCCATATATAAGCATGAATCCTATAAAACCCATTAAACACTCATCTATCTACTCTTTGAATCTTGATTCCTTAACTATTCAATATTATAAATCTCAATGATAATGTAAAAAACAATAGATATGATGATTTTTCCTCAAGTATGACTAATCATGCAAGGACTTAATGTAATTTTTGATGGGGATGAGTGATTGATTTTATGTGGCTACATGGAACTGGAATTTTTCTCAAGAATGTCATAACACATAAGTAATGGAATTTTATTTTTGATGAAAAATGAAAATAATTTCTTTTGGGAATGAATTTAATGAGTTTTTTAAGAAAGTAACTTTTCATTTTGGTGAAAATTATTATTTCATAACTATGATGGTGAACCATAATAATTCCTCAATAACCACTATGGATATTATTGAAGTGTTTATGTTTCCTCATAAATTAAACACTAACATCAGTTTATCATTGGTTTACATAGATGAAGTCATTATCCTAGAAATTTTGAAGTATTTTTTGAATTAGTAGATGTTAAAAAAATCACATGAATGACATAGAACCAGAAAGGATGTTTCGTTTACATTTCATCTAGTTTTCCATTACACAATGCAACGTTGAGTTTGAAAAAGTTTTTTTTCAAGAATTTACGTTATTAACTGTTATTATTATTGATAATTCTATAAATTTTTAATGAAACATTAAGATATATATTTTCCATGTCCAGAATAACTTGGTAAATGTTTTTCCATTTAGAATGAAATTAACATTATTTTATCATAATGTTTGTTTTTTTTTGGATAATAATAATTTGATTAATCTTATTGGAATTATCAAATTGGTTGAAAATGTCATAAGGAACAGAAATTAATTTTACATTAAGAAATTTATTACATGTATTTTCTAAATAATATATTGAAGTAGGTACCACTTCTAATTAGGGGGAGTCATCTCAAAGGATAATTTCTAGTGATGATGTTTTTTTAACTTCTTCAATTGTACAAGTTTTTAATGAAAGGCCAATAAAAATTATTGATGTATGTGATGTTATCAATAAAAAACTCTTACTGAAAGGCATAAAAGAGTAATATTTTTCAATTAGTTTATTGGTGAAACTTTTTCACAATATATTTCACCAACTATTACAGCAATAGTTCATCCATATGTTATATTTATTTCTTCTATTAGAGAAGGGTTGGTATCAACCATTAATAGGTTGGAATTTGTTGGTCAAGGTAGGTCCTTGTGAACTATATCAGCTGTGATGCTTCGTATTGATCTTTTTACAGTAGGTGAGAGGGGTATTAGAAATAGAATTTAATTTATTCACATAGTTATTTATAATGTTTATGGTGATGAATAAAAAGAAAAAGGTAATGAAATTCAATTCATTTCAGATATAAGAGAAAAATTATAATCTGTAAAACCATCCTGTAATGCCCCAACCCTAGTTACCCAATGTCGGTGCATTATTATCTAATATTGGCATAATCACATGTGATAAAATCCAGAAGGACCAATCAATTTAGTATCCTTGTAAAGAATATACATACATAAGTTCAACATTACAACTTGAAAAGAAATAAAACACTAATTTATTCCATTAAAAATATCTAAGCCTCCTATATTATTCCTGAAAGCCACTCATAACTAACTTCTTCATATCCTGGGAAAATGAAACATAAGAAAGGGGTGAGCTCAAATTCTCAGTAAGGGTAAGCACTACAACGGAAAATAACATAAATATTAATCATGGTTAATAATTGAATACACATGCCATTACAAATAATAACCATTAACACTTTTATGGTAGGAAAATGAGCTGAGTAAATAATTCCATAATAAAACATAATCTTGGGAATTCTACTAGTCAAATGACCACATGAACCATCAATATTATTTTCATAATGAGGGAATGTATAATGTCGGACATTCTGAAACATTTTGTCAAGGCCCCATCCAAGATATCTAAAAATGAATTAGGCCTCATCCAAAACCATATATATATAATTGTGAAAGGCCTCGTCCAATTCCATGCCTATTTGTCTCATGAGACCTACTGATGTGCCGAGGAGCTATAACGGGCTCCACCTATCACATACTAAGTCAAATACATTCCTCGTATGAAATGGTTGTAATATAACATAAACATTCGTATTAAAACTATAATATGAAATGTCATTAAATTAACCATAAACCATGAATGCTATAAAAATAACACATCCACAGTAAAACATATCAAAAAACCTTCAATACAATATGGAATATTTGTATCATAATAGATCCACCTCAAACTAGTTTAAAATCTGTCAAAGGATGTTGACATAGATGAATGGAAAATTATTTAATAAGAATATATCATTCTATTTTTAAATAATTTAAAGTTAATGTAATTATAAAATAAAACATTTATTTTGAAAATATTATTATAAGCTTATAAGGGAAGTTTTGACGATATTATAACGGCGGTGAATAACCACACCCGCCGAATAAGTTAAAAAAATTATTACCTTAATTTTGTCAAAAAGGTCGTAAAGTACCTTGTTTGGAAAATGATGGAAAATTCCTTTAAAAACATATAAGGTCAAATAAGGGTATAAATGAATTTAACCCATTTTCTAGTAAATAGTAAAAATTGTTTTGGAATAAATTTTTAAGAAACATGGATGTGGATGTTAATGAAGTACCAATAGATATGTAAAAACATGCTCGGATAATAAATAGATTGTGAAGTTAACCATTACCTTGTAATTTTACTGTGTCAATGGTAGGTTAAATTCATGTATAATGGTGAAATAATTGTTATTGAATTATACAAAAACCATATACATTAATATGATATCATATATGATCTTAATATTGCTTTGTTAATGATATTTTAGTAGTATAACCATTTCGGGTGTTAACTGGTTCGTTTTCCTTTATATGCTTGGATACGTAAGCCATGTTTGTTATGGATTGGATGTATATGATTCATATACAGTATTATATTATGTTCATAATTATTTTTTTTAATCATAAAATGAAAATTTTTCTTGAATGATTACGATGGGGAATGAATGTCATCGCATTCGTGGAGATGGTAATCTATATGTATGCACGAGTGACAATATCATTATTTTGATATTAAAATCATATATAATTGGATTTGATATCATATATAAAGAATAATAATCATGTTATATTCATTATTTACATCAATTATACATCATTATTATACCCATCCAAATAATAATGTATTGAATAACAACTACACCACGACGTGGAGACGGTAAGCCGTACGTACGCACTTATGGTGACATGTTATTCATAGGATGGATAACATAATGAATATGGTTTTACCATTTTTATAATAACATCACTGTATATATAAGAGAGTAGAGTTATTAATTTATGATGGAAACAATAACGAAAGAAGAATTGGAAGAAGAAAATCACTTGGAAGACATGGTGAGATATTTTCCTCTTCTTCGGGTTATTTCTTTTCATTTGATCAAAAGGGCTCCATAGGTTGGCTTTATGATCAAACTAAGGCCAATATGATAAAGGGAGGATAGTTGGGAGGATATTTGGGCAGGTGTTGTCTGATCCAAATGGATGTGGAGGTGTGAATTTGAGAGAAGGGGAAGTGCCCTTCTATAAGAGGGCTAAGGGGCACCTTAGGGAAAGATTGAAATATTATTTTATAATAAAAACATTTTCCGTTTTTAATGGATAAAAATTGATTTATTTAGAAGATAAGTTGGCGATGGGTCTAAATACTCTCAACCAATAGGTTTTAGACAAGTTTAGGTTACCATTTTAACTTTATCTTCTAGACTTAACTCTTAGTTAAATAGTTTGACATTTACCTTGCCTCTTTGTATTTTTATATTATATAGTTAATAAACATACTATAACAAGCCAAGAAAACCCAAAGTGGTTCATTATTAATGTATATAACCTTATCTATGTAGTTTGGCTGATTATTAGATTTTTAGAAATACTATATCAATTAATTATATAATATTTTTTTAAAAACACTTTTATAAAAAATTTGACATTATTTAATATATTTTTTTGCTAAAGTCCTAACAACTTTATTAATTAGAAATAAATTCATATGTTCAATAATAACATGTAATATTAACCTATAAAATTAGTGTAATTCATCAAAAGTCTAAAATTACATTTATTTGGATATTTATAATATCAATTATTTTAATATTTTATTATTAAGGTAATTACTGCGTCATCATTGTGTCATAAATAAATTAAATTATTTAATGTCAAAAAATTATAAATAAAATATAATTATTTATGAAATTATTTTATATTTCTAATTAATATTTATAGTTGAATTTATCTTATGTATAACGCTATATTAAAAATGTGTTATTTATTAAACATTGATTTTAACCTTTTTAACTCTTCTTTAAATAAAGTAATAATAAATGTCCTAATCTAATACAAGTGGACCTAAAGGGTCATATTTTAATCCTAAGGTTGTTTTTGGTCAAATTACACTTATCCAATAGAATTTTTACATGTGTTAGGATAAGAATAATATTATTTTTACCCTTAATTACCCTATTTACTATTAACCGTGTTAAATAAAAGTAAAAATTTACAATTCACCAAAAATTATTTTCGTCTTATTGAACCACATTTTTCTTACTGATATAAATTTTGTATCTCAGAGTTTTTAAATTCCACTCACAGAAGTGGAAAAATAAATTTTATGCAAATTTGCAAATTCTCCTAGGAGGTGGGTAAAAGACTGTGTAAAGTTCAATAAAATGTTATATATATAATATTATTAAAAAAGTACTCATATGAATTACATTGAACATATATCGGTATTATGTATCTATTTGATATAAAATAAATTTAAATTAAATAATTAATTATTTAATTTAAAATTCGGTTTTAAATAATAACGCAGTGTTTTTCACTATTCATCGAAAATTGAAAATTTTCAGAAAAATACCTAAAATTATCCCTAATCTAATTTAGATTTTCCGAATTCAAAAATGAAGTCCACTTTGAAAAATAATATTTATAATATTTCAAAAATTGGGCATTACTATTCATAATGGCTTGTTTGATTGGTCGTGGTGTATTAGAATCTCGAAGTTGCGTAAAATGAAATCTATTGCATTATTCAAAGGGAAACGTGTTGTAGAAGACTAGGGTGTTACATTCTACCCTCCATATAATTTTTCCTTCAATATTTCTAGAATATTAATCCATATAAAGATTTGAATGGTTCTTCATCATAAGTTCCTCGGGTTCCCACGTTGCCTCTTCCATCTTATGGTTTCTCCATAGAACTTTTACCAGATGACTCATACAGTTTATCAACAAATTTTCTCTTATATCAAGAATATTGATAGGCTCTTTGCAATAAGACAGATCATGTTCCAGTTCTAATTCCTCATTGAGAGTACATGCGTTGGGTCAGGCATGTATTTTCTCAACAGTGATACGTGGAAGACATCATGAAATTTGGAGAGACTTAGCATCATTTCCAAATGGTAAGCTACAACCCCAATTTGATCTAGAATTTCAAAAAGTCCAATGTTCCTGGAACTTAATTTAACCTTCTTACCGAATCTTATAATTCCCTTCCATAGAGGTACCTTCAAGAAAACATGATCTCCTGCATGAAATTCCAAATCATTCCTTTAGTTATCAGCATAGCTCATCATCCTACTTTGAGCTGCTTTGATGTGGGTTTGGATTACCTTCACCTTTTCCATCGATTCCTCAACATTTTATGGTCATACAAGTTTTCTTTCACCAATATCATCCCAACAGGTTGGTGTGCCACATATTTTTCTATATAGCGCTTCATATGGTGCCATCTGAATACTTTAATGGAAGCTATTATTATAGGAAAATTATACCATAGGTAAATATTGATCCCACATACCTTGAAAGTCAAGTGAGAAAGATCTCAACATGTCTTATAAGGTTTTAATAGTCCATTATGATTTTCCATTAGTTTTAGGGTGGTAGGCAGTGCTCAAACGAAGTTCAGTATCTAGGGATTTCTGAAGATTTTCTAGAATATTGATATAAAATGAGGATCACAATCAGAATCAATCAATAGGTGTACTCCATGAAGTCTTAAAAATTCATTAATATACAGTCTTGCTAGAAGTTCAAGTAGAAAATCTTCTCTTATAACAAGAAAATGTGCTAACTTGGAAAAACGATCAACAATGACCCATATTGAATCATTCCTTCTAGGAGTCTTTGGTAATCCCATGAAAAATTCTATCTTAATATTATCCCATTTCCACCCAGGTATGGGAATAGGCTGCATCACTCCTCCAGGATATTTCCTTCCAGCATTCACTTGTTGACAAACCATACATCTTGACACAAATTCCGGAATCTCCCTCTTCATGTTGTCCCACAAAAAATGTTCCCTCAAATCTCTATAGATCTTCATGATACCAGGGAGTGTAGAGAAATTAGAGAAATGGGCAACTTGTAAAATTACCTTTTTAGATCTGGTATATCAAGAACACAAAGTCTCTTCCTAATTTTCAAAATCCCATCTTCATATATGAAGTCACTCAATCTCTCATCATTCAAAGCGTTAATCTTCTTTTTAAACTTCTCATCAGCAGCCTGCGGACATTTTATCCTTTCTAGTAAAGATGGTTTGGAAACCATTTAAAAAAGTATTGATGTTTCACCATCCATGATTATTCCCATATCCATTTTCACAAGATCCATGAAAATAGGACCCCTTTCAACTGTAATATTGTTCAGAACACCATGATCCTTTCTTCTCAAAGCATCTACCACATTAATTGCCTTCCATGGGTGGTAGTGTAGAGTGAGATCATAATCCTTCAGTAGTTCAAGCCATCTATTTTGCCTCATGTTGAGTTCTTTCTGTGAGAAAATTTAATTTAAACTCTTTTGATCGATATACATCTCACATTTTTCACCATAGGGATAAAGTATCCATATCTTCAAAGCAAATGTTACAACTACTAAATTGATATCATGAGTAGGATAGTTTTTCTCATGAATTTTTAGCTATCCTGAAGCATAGGAAATAACCCTATCATTTTGCATAAGGACACAGCCATGTCCTTTATTTGATGCATCACTATAAATAACAAACCCATCATTCCCTGATGGTAGAGTCATGATAAGAGCATTGACTAATATTCTCTTCAATTAATCAAAACATTCTTCACACTATTTTACCAAACAAATTTAACCCCCTTACGTGGGAGTTTGGTTTAGAGGTTAGCCAATCGGGAAAAATTCTGGATGAAACACCAATAATAACCGGCTAAAACAATAAAACTGTGTACCTTAGTTATACTCACAGGTGCTGGACATTCCTGGATTGTTGTTGTCTTATAAGGATCAACGGAGATTCTATCCTTAGAGACAATATTTCCAAGAAAAGAAATCTCTTGGATCCAGAATTCACACTCTCTAAACATCCCATATAATTCATTTCTGTTGAGGGTTTTTCGAATGGTGTGTGAGTTATTCGCATGAATTTCATAGATTTTGGAGTATACTAGGACATAGTCAATAAATACCACTACAAAGTCATCAAGATATTCCATGAAAACATAGTTCATTAGATCCATGAAAACAGAGGGTGCATTAGTGAGCCCAAAAGGCATTATTGTAAACTTGTAATGCCCATACCTGGTACGAAATGCTATTTTTAGAATGTATTCCTTCTTCACACAAAACTGATGGTATCCAAATCGATGGTAAATCTTTGAAAAATATTGAGATCTATGAAGTTGGTTGAATAAATAATCAATGTAAGGTACGGGATACTTGTTCTTTATTGTTATAGCATTTATCTCCATGTAGTTGATGCACAACCTCAAAGATCCATCTTTCTTCTTAACAAAAAAGACTGGGGCTCCCTATGGAGAAAAAATAGGCTGAATAAATCCCTTTTTACTCAATTCCTCTAGTTGTTTCTTTAGTTCCACTAATTCCATAATTGCGATTCAATAAGGGGTCCTAGATATGGGCCTTGAATTAGGAATAAAATCAATGGAAAACTCAATTTATCATTCTAGAGGATGTCTAGGTAAATCTTCTGGAAACACATCAACATATTTTATCACAATAGGTACATCCTCTATTTGAACATTCTATTCCTCACATACAGTTATTTCATTCTCTTCCTCCCCAATAATTGAATTTTGTTGAGCTACTGGGGGTGGATCTAGATAAAAAGCAGGTGGTGATGTTTCTCCACTAAAGATAAGGTAGTCCTTATCATCATCGAGAATTGTAACCTCCTTCTTCTTAAAATAATGTTTTAAATCATGGTCTAAAAGCCATTCCATACCGAGGATTATATCAAATTCAATCATTGGTATGACGATGAGATCAGTAGCTAAAGAACAGTTATATGCCCTAATGAGGACTGATTCACAAAACCTTTTTGCAATGATACTTCCCTTAGGAGTTTGGACTGACAACTCCTTTGTTAAATCAAATTTGAAATATCTAATTTTATTATTAAACTAGGAAGATATGAAACAATTTGATGATCCAAAAATCAAAAAATCTTAGTCTAAACTTGAGGAACCCATTAATTTACCTGCCTCAATGTCTTTCAGAGCTTCAACCTAAGCAGTAGTGATCACATAAGCTTAACCTTGATCCATTGGCCTTCTCTAAGGTATATTTCCCTGATGCTTGGAACATTTATTTGAATAATTCCCCATCTCCCTAAAATTTTATCATTGAACATTGGTAGCTTCTTTTTTCCCTTAAAATCACCATCAAGATGGACTTTCAGTCTACATTTGTAGAATACTCCTTTTCCTTTTAGAGAGGCACCAGGGTGCTTCCTTCCACAATTATCACGACGTGGATATTCAACTCTTCCCTTATTCCCTATAACCTTTTTTATTTTACCAGAGTTTCCTTATTTCCTTTCCCAGAGTGTTCAGTAGATCACTTCATCACTTTCTTTGCATTAAAGTCATAAGACTTAGAGATTTCCTTTTCTGTCTTGATAGCACATGAGACAATATCTTCATATGATGAAAAGGATTGTGATACTAATTCTCAATGGATATGTTATTTTAACCCATCAAATAAATGTTCAATCATACATCTTGGGTTACATATATAATCTACAACATTACTTGTTAACCTTGTAAAGTTAGATTCATCTTTTGCGGAATTCTCATCCTCTTTTTGCCTCAGACTGAGAAATTGTCTTTCCATTTCCGCTTGATGGTCACGAGTAAAGTATTTTTCTAATAAAAGCGCTTTAAACTCCCTCCATTCCATGTTTGATACTTCTTCATCTTCCTTTGTGCTTTGAATCAATGACCACCATTGATCTGCATCTCCTATGAGGTCATAAACTCCCAGGACAACTTTTTCACTTTCTCTTCTCCCCAAAGCATGAAATATTTTCTCTAAGGAACTTATCCATTTCTCGACTACAAAATGTATTTGTAGGCCCATTTATTGTTGGTGGTTGTAGCCTCATGAAGCGGTCTAACATTGATCATCTGCGTTATGGATCAGGGTGCTCCCTACTGGTAAGGTTATTATTCATAACCTGTGTGAGTTGTCCCAGTATAGTGATAAGCTGATCAGCACCAGTTGTTTCACAAGCTCTGCTATAATTATCTTGAGTAGGATGGGAATCCCTACATGGATTACGTGTGTTGATGAAGTTTCCATTCCTTCCACTATGCTTCATTTCTAAAAAATGGCATAAAATATATTAGTTTATGAATCTCAATACATAAATCCAAACTTGTAAAAAACTTAACCTAAATTGAACAATTTATGGATATAATTCATAATAATAAAAATGTTTTCTTTGAGGAAGTATATACTCATAAACCCTTCATAACTTTTTGTAAAGAAAATGAGAGTTATCCTAATCATATCCCATGAGAGTGTCATAACCAAGAGTGTAGGAAGGCCCGTTGTCGTGCACCAGTTCCCGTTCGAGTCAAGCTCAAAGCTGTGTTTTTGTGTTTTACCCCTAGGTACATCTGGGCCAGAGTCACCTCTACCTACTCATATCCAGACAAGGATTTATTTCTTGTAAAACTCACAAAATATAAACATTACCAAAATTCTAGGAAGTTCTTCTATAATAATCATCAATGTCTATCTAAGGATAATGTTCTCTAATCAGAGATTATCTAAATCTAGCTTCCATGGTTTGTACAAAACTTCCTCTAATACCAACTGTAACACCCTATCCCTAGTTACCCAGAGTCGGTGCATTAGTACATAATACTGGCATGATCACAAGGGATCAAATCCCTAAAGACCGATCATATTAGTAGCCTTGGAAACAAGATACATCATAAGTTCAACATTACAACTTGAAAAAAAATACAACACTAATTTATTCCCTTAGAAACATCCAAGCCTCCTATATTATTCCAACAAGTCATTCATAACTAAATTCTTCATATCCTAGGAAAATGAATCAAATGAAAGGGGTGAGTTCAAATGCTCCATAAGGGTAAGCAATACAGTGGAAAATAACATAAATATTAAGCATGGTGAATAATTGAAAACACATTACTTTACAAATAATAAACATGAACACTTTTATGGAAAGAATATTAGCTAAGTAAATATTGCCTTAATAAAACATAATCATGGGTATTCTACTAGTCGAATGACCACATGAACTATCAATATTATTTTCATAATGAGAGAATGTATAATTCCGGACATTCTGAAACATATTTTCAAGACCTCGTCCAAGAGGTCTAAAAATGATTTTGGCCTCGTCCAAAATTATATATATCAAATTGGGAAAGGCCTCATCCAATTCCAAATCTAGTTGTCTCATGAGACCTACTGATGTACGAAGGATCTATAGGGGGCTCCACCCATCACTTACTAAGTCCAATACATTCATCATATGGAAGGGTTGAAATATAACATAAAATTTCGTTTTAAAACTATCATAAAAAATGTCAATACATTAAACATAAACCATGAATGGAATAAAAATAACACATACACAGAAAAACATAAAACAAAACATTCAATTCAATATGGAACATTTGTATCATATTATATCAACTTTAAACTAGTTTAAAATCCATCAAAAGATGTTGACATAGGTGAATAGAAAATTATTTAATAGGAATATATCTTTCTATATTGAAATATTTTAAAAGTCATGTAATTATAAAAGAAAATATTTATTTTGAAAATATTCTTATAATATTGTAAGGGAAACTTTGATGATGTTATAATGGAAGATAATAACTGCACCCGTCGTATAAGTTAGAAAACATTCTTACCTTAATTTTTTCAAAAAGGTCTTAAAGTACCTTGTTTGAAAAATGATGAAATGATTCCTTTAAAAAATATATGGTAAAATAAGGGTATAAATTACTTTAACCCATTTTCTAGTAAATAGTAAAAATGTTTTTGAAGATATTTTTAAGAAACATGGATGTGGATGATAAAGAAGTCACAGAAGATACTTACGTAAAAACAACCTCGGATAATAAAGAGATTGTGAAATTAACCCTTACCTTGTACTTTTCCGTAGTCAAGGGTAGTTCAACCTCTTGTATAATGGTGAAATAATTTTTATTGAGTTATAAAATAACCATATACATTAATATGATATCATATATGATCTTAATATTTCTTTGTTAGTGATATTTTAGTAGTATCATCATTTAGGGTGTTAACTGATTCGTTTTCCTTTATATGCTTGGTTACGTAAGACATGTTCGATATGGATAGGATTTATTTGATTCATATACAGAATTATATTATGTTCATAATCATTATTTTTAATCATAAAATGAAAATTATTCTTGAATGATTACGACAAGGAATGAATCTCATCGCGTTCGTGGAGACAGTAATCCGTACGTATGCACGAGCGATAATATCCTTATTCTGATATTAGAATCATATATAATTGGATTTTATATCATATATACAGAATAATAATCATGTTATATTCATTATTTACATCAATTATACATCATTATTATACCAATACAAATAATAATGTATTGAATAGCAACTACACCATGGCATGGAGACGGTAATAAGTATGTACGCATGTATGGTGACATGTTATTCATATGATGGAAAACATATTTAATATGGTTGAACAATTTTTATAATAAAATCACTATATATATAAGATACTAGAGTTATGATTTCATAATGGAAACAACAATGAATGAGGAAGTGGAAGAAGAAAATAACTTGAAAGAGGTGGTGGGATATTTACCTCTTCTTCAGGTTCTTCCTTTTGATTTGATCAGAAGGGATCCATAAGTTGGATTTATGATCAAACTATGGATTCTAAAATTAAGGGAGGATATTTGGGAGAATATTGGGGTAGAGGTTGGTCGGTCCAAATGGCTGTGGAGGTGTGAATTTGAGAGAAGGGGAAGTTCCCCTTTATAAGAGGGTTGAGGGGAACCTTAGGGAATGATTGAAATAATATTTTATAACAAAATAATTTTCTGTTTCTAATGGATCCAAATTGATTTATTTATATGATAAGGTGGGGATGGGTCCAAATCCTTTCAACAAATAAGTTTTATACATGTTTAGGTTACCATTTTATCCTTATCTTTTAGACATAACTCTTAGTTAAATAGTTTGACATTTACCATGCCTCTTTGTAATTTTATATTATATAGTTAATAAACGTACTATGATAAGACAAGAAAACACCATGTGGTTAATTATTATTATATATAACCTTATCCAATTAATTTGTCCTATCCTTATATTTTTAGGAATACTATATCAATTAATAATATAATATTTATTTTAAAAACACTTTTATGTCAATTTTGACATTATTTAATAAATGATTTTTTAAAGTCCTAAAGGCATTATTACTTCGAAATAAATTCATATGTTCAATAATAACATGTCATATTAACCTATAAAATTATTGGAATTCATCAAAAGTCTAAATTTACATTTATTTTGATATTTATAATAACAATTATTTTAATATTTCATTATTAAGGTAATTATTGCATCATCATTGTCTCATAAATAAATTAAATTATATAATGTCTAAAAGTTATAAATAAAATATCATTATGTAGGAAATAGATTTATCTTTCTAATTAATATTTATATTTGAATTTATCTAATGTATAAACCTATATTAAAAATGGTTTATTAATTAAACTTTGATTTTAATTCTTCTAACTCTTCTTTAAATAAAATAATAATAAATGACGTAATCTAATCCAAGTGGACCTAAAATATCATATTTTATTCATAAGGTTTTCTTTGGTCTAATTAAACATATCCAATAGAATTATGACACGTGTTAGAGTAAGAATAATATTATTTTTACCCTTAATTACCCTATTTACTTTTAACCGTGGTAAATAAAATTATTAAGTTACTATTCACCAAAAAATATTTTCATCTTATTGAACTAAATTTTTCTTACTGTTATAAACCATGTCTCTCAGATTTTTGATATTCTACTCATAGAAGTGGTAAAATTGAGTTTCATACAAATTTGTAAATTCTCTTAGGAGGTTGGTAAAAGTCGGTGAAAAGTTTAATAAAATTATATATATATATATAATATTCTTACAAAATGACTCCAATGAAGTAAATTGAACATATATAGGTATTATGTATCTATTTGACCCAAAATAAATTTAAATAAAATAATTAATTTTTTAAATAAAAAGTTGGTTTTAAACAATAAGGCATTGTTTTTCAATATTCATCAAAAATTGAATGTTTTCAGAGAAATATCCAAAATTCACACCAAGCCTATTTCGATATTATGAATTCAAAAATGAAGATAATTTTGTAAAATAAAATTTATAAATTTTCAAAAAGTGGGTATTACTATTCATAACGGCTAGTCTGATTGGTCGCGGTGTGTTAGAATCTCAAAGTTTCTTGTAATGAAAGCTACTGCATTATTCAAAGGGAAACGTACCATGGAAGATTGGGGTGTTACACAACTTGAGTGGAGGAGATTAATTATATTGATGTAAACAAATATGGTGATGTTACCTTTAGTATATAATTACATCAATATACTTTTCCTACTATTCCCCAACAATATAGAAGTTCAGAAATTCCTACTGTAGAGTTGAATACTGATGATGGAAGAGCTCGTGAATGAAACAAGAAGTTTATGTCTTAAGTAGAGTCATTAATAGTTTGATTTTATAAGTCTATAAGTGAAATTATGACTCTTCAAGAGCATTCAGTCACCTAGGATGATATCCATGGAGAAAGATGTTGTTTTAGTTAGTATTATAAAAGTGTTCACTGAAATGCTTTAGATAATTTAAAAAATCAAGTGTATGTACATTAATGATTTGAAGGATTGTCTCTATTGATATAAGTGATGAATTATAGAGTTTATTTAGTGAAATATAATCATATTCGAATTTAAATGGTTCAAAATATACAATGATATATAATTTAAAATTTTAGTTGATTTTTAGAATTTCCTCAATGTTCTACTGTATTAATTGATCAATCACAAATGGAAATTAGATCCATATTAAAGGAGAAGTTAATATATATTCATGAAATTTACTTCCATATATTAAATAATGTATGATTTATTATTACTGTCTTGTAAAAAAATGGGACCTTTAAAAATAAGATAAATGTTCTAGAAAAGAAATTTCAGGATCAACATTAGTTGGATGAATATAATGTAAAGCCAAAATCTTCTTTTGATGAAAAAGAAGAGATTGATTAATATTTTAAATCATATGAATTTAATGTGCCTAAATAAGGAAAGGAATAATTTTCTATTGATCATTTAGTTATTATTTCAGAAAATCAGTTGGAGGTGTTGAATAAGTTGGTCATTGGTTCCAAAAAAATTGATATGTATATAATATCTTTTGAATTTTCTCCCATTGGTTATATAATAGATTAAAAACTCTCAATGATTAATGCAATAATGAAATTATAAGGATAATTGACTCTATTATAGAGTTTCTTTTTTATATTCAATAAATACATCCCCAAGGACCTCATATATACATTTACCATTGATCTACCTGTCAAAGTTATAAGGAGATCATTGGAAATATCGATGTTTACGTGAAAGAAAAAGTTATTTTTGTTAAAGAAGTCACTTCACCAGTACATAAACCATATTCTCTGATAGCATTTCTATATATAGATAATTATTACATGGTTATAGATCAACAATCTACTATTAAAATTCAATATTCCTTTTTTAGGATCACTTGTTGTGATCGAGAAACTCTTGGATCATCTTTACAGATGATGGGTGATATTTTTGGACAGAAAGATGATGATCCTCTGGGTAAATCCTCTCTTCCGTCTAGATATTCACATTCAATAAAAATAATATTTATGACAAAGAGTTCCCTATTATAGAGCTGATACACCTTCTCAATTCGTGTTCCCAGTTTCCTCGTTGAATGGGAATATTTCCAATAGTTGAATCATGATTGGAGAAAACATTTATATTATTACATATATATTTTTAATTTTTTAATTAATTTATTTAGCTTTTTCCTTCATATTATAATTTTATTGATGAACTTATTTATCTATATTTTCATTATGTATCTACCGTGTTCCTGGAATTTAATCTCTATTATTTTTTTATATTTATGTTTCATTAATTATTTATTTATCATTACTACTTATTATTTTTAATACATCTTCATGAAAAATTCTATTCACATTTAGTAGAATTAACTATTTACACTTGTTAAAGTGAAATATTAGTTATATTATATTTTCACTATTTTAGTTCTTTTTTTTATTTCAAAAAAAGGATTAGATGAAAAAGGATAATATTAAAATTTAATGATTTGAAAAATTCCATGCTAAAAAGGAAAAGACAGAGTACAAAAATAAAAATGTTCTATATTATGGGGAGAAATTTTTTAAAAAATAAATTATTTTTAAAGATCCATTAATAAAACATTTTTTACCATTCAATGGGATTTGTGATCCTCATAAAGGTTTTTATCACTGGAAACAATTATGTAGTTAGAATAAGTATAATTTAAAATGTATTTTGATGATTAAAAATATTCTAATTTTTATTTTAATTATATTACCATAAGAGTTTTGAATTATACTTTAATCAATGGTACTTATCATTTGATGAATATAATTATTTATCATATAATGATTAGGGTATTCATTTTTTTTAATATTATTATGTCATACAATAATTGTATTTTGGAAATAATATCTTCTATCTACTTAGAATAATAAGACTTCATGTAGGAAGTTTATCTTACAATAATTGATATTATCTTACAAAGAGAATGATTGAAATGTTCCATGATAAAAGTCATATATTTTAGACAATGTGAAATTATAATAATTAGTTATTGTATGAAAATGATATTCAAAAAGGATTATCATATGAGCATTATAAAAAGGTTTGAATTATATGTATCACCCATTAAAAAAATATTTCTCAGATGTTGAAGAATTATTCCAAGAAATATTGATGTCAGTTTATCTTACACAATATATAAGTTAAATATATTTTTATCTTATGAAGCATCTTAAGAAGTTATCTTAACAAAATAGTGATTCCTATAGGATATATTATAATTAATTTGAAGTTATAAATAATTTCATGATTACTTTAAAAATATTTTGATAAGTTTATTCATTCTATATATCATATTAGAAATAGTATTTTCCATTTAAGGAATCAATTATTTCTGTAAATCATCATTTTTTATGGAATGGAATGATCTGAAGGATTTTTATAAAATTATCGCTACCGAATAATATTAAATGTTTAAAACAATGATTTTCATTCCATTTATAGCCTATCTTATCAAATTTTAAAAATATTATACACTCAATGGTTGAGATTATCTCTCAATATAAGTATAAAATCACAGAAATATATAAAATGAAGAGTTATTTCTTGCATGATGGGGTACATTATAAAATTGAAAAATTATCAAACATACTCTAATAATTACAAAAAATGATTGGTTTACAAAGAAAAGGTCATATTCAACACAGTTGTGAAATTATTTCATAGATATTAGGGTTGTCTATGATCTTTAAGGGATGATCTATGATGATTAATATCTTATATTAATCTACTATCATTTGCTTCTTGAAACTATATCCTAAAGTAGTTCAGAAAAGGTTTATTCATATATTTTTGTTTTCACTCATTGGAAATGAGTGTGTTAATGTTTTTGATATGTATTATAATGTTAGATAATAGTTGAATGTAGCTGAATATTTGTAATAACTAACTAGTATTGGTAGTCCACTAAGACCCCACAAAAGGGACTTCATAGTGAAAATCACCACACTCATGGAGTAAAGTGTTGGTAGAGTGGACTAGTGGATTTTTTCTCCAAATCACCATAAAAATAATCTTTTCATTCTCTTTCCATAGGCCTTCTAAATTTTAGTTGCATGATTTTATTAATGACAAGGATTTAAATTCTCATACCTGAAAGGTAGATTAATGTAATGGAAATTATATAGAACCAAATTCACTCTATCTGGGGTATTTATCATTCCATACATCTGGATAAAAATTATGAACCTCACAACAAACGAGAGATAATAAAACCACTGACATCCAAGAAGGTAGGGGAGAGACCTACCAATATGGAACCCCGAAAGTGGATTTTCAAAAACTTTATATGACTGTAGGTATAAAATTCATTATAGAAATATATAACTCAATATATAAATATATAAATATATTACATTGAAAATTCATGATAGCATGAGAAGCGAGAGTTTTACCCAGTACTCTACAAGATGCATTCAAGATCTAAGATTTGACACCCATTAACTAATTAGGGGTGGTTTATGTTATTCAAATCATAATTTTTATAGGGGTTGATATTATAATTGAAAAAATATATTTATATACATATATGCACACACATGTTTGAATTCACCCGCACACACACTTATATGCTAAATTAAGCACACATGATATTAAATAAGTATTAATAATCCAAAAACGTGGTTTCAATGTATCACTACAAGGGATTGGGGAATGTTCAAACCTGTCCTAACTCAATAAGATAATGATTATTGGCATGGGTTGGGGATAAATAGACACAATACTGTTGTAGATAAATTACAAGGTTGGATATCAATAGGGATGGTATTGTTAATGAAAATGATTATTGTAACACCTCTCCTAGGGAAACATATCAGTTTGAATACAAGTGACATAACAGGGCCTCAGGTGACTCTAAATAAACTAGTGGTTCATAACTAGTAGTGGGACACTAATCCATACAATGGGGAGACTACACAAAAAAACTCAAACTCACACAATAGTGGACAATGTAAATAAAACTACTAAAACACATAATCATAGTATAAATATATAAAGTAATAGAGTGATATATCAAATTTCCCGTGATGAAGAATACACATTTACTTATACTGATCACTTCTTTGGATAATCTGAAATACAAAATAAAATAGAAATTGACACACACACACAATTGCCTTAGTGCCTCCCTTGATACTCAAACACATTTTATCTATATAAATGTGATTTGTGCCAGCTCAATCCATGACATGTACTCAACTTAACCTAAAAGTAAACATAACATATTCACATTCACTGAGGTTCCTCTATTATATCCCATCATGTACATGTATTCATGTGGAATAAAATAAACATAACACCCATGAACCATAGACATTGTGTTGTTACGATGCCACCATAACTCCCTCATCATCATGTAACATTGTGTTAACCAAGCCAAAATGACACCTGATTATACCTACTTCAGCTCCATACAAAAATCCACCTCGTCATATCATTGATCCACTCAATCCATGATCAATATATTTTTGAATACTTTGGGTAGGGTGGCACCCAAAAACATGACCCACTACCCACTGACACTGGGAAAATTAAATCTTTCATCTCTCCACCCACATCCATGTCACTATAGGTATGTTCAATTAGTATCACCACTCCACCATTTAACCCAACACCCAATGTAGTCCTCAACAATAGATATCACAAGAAAATGGATTATGAAAACCATATCTAACCAAAATGGGTCCTTACATGACCCTAAAGGACATTGTTGATCCTCATGGGGTGGAAAAAAGTGTATAGACATCAATAAATACCTTTGGGAATGACTTGGCCACAAATAATTTAAGGAAATTCAATGAATAAACAAAAATATTCTGTATTCCAGAAATCAAGATAGAATTTTTTAGGTAAAAACGTTTGGAAGAACAAGTTCCAATAAGTTGAAATTAATCCAATTACAACATTGAAGAAAAACCAAACATTTTATGACATGATTTCACATCAAGACTCTCACACCCTACAACATGAAAACTCACAACATTTACCTTATCAAAATCTGATATAACATGATCTAGATTCACCCTAATGCATATGATGGAAGGGTGAAGAAGCTCCCATTAGGATACCACCATGAATTTCATAATCATAAATTATATAATAAACAAATTTTGAAAAAAAATACAACAATATATATGATACACTTTTACATAGATCATCAAATAAAACCCATTTTTACAAAACAAAATATCATGATTAGAAATTGGGTTCCAAAAAATTTCATTACACACAACATAAAAGAACATCATAGAGAATAAGAAACAAAATAATTCCCATATAAACAGTAAATATCATGTCAATTTGGATCATCATTACTTCGCAGGTTTAGTAGGAAACCTAATGTGAAAATTAAGTTCTAATTTTGTTTATAGGGGGTAAGACGTCACTCCTATGAGTGACTCTATGTCACATTTCATTCAACCTGATACACATAATACCTTAGAAGACAAGGTGTCAAGGGAAAAGAGTTCAACCCTATGGTTGAATCCGAGGTACAACATTGATCACTTTTTGGTTTATAAAAACAATTACATCAATGTAATTTAATCACTGAAAATGATGTTTCTATGTGATATTCTGTTGTTAAAAAATTATTGTTTTGTTTATAAAACTCATTTTCATGTATTTTTTTAAAAATTAATGTTATTAAATGTGTTGGTTAGAATGTTTTTGCGGAAGTAAATTTGAGATATTTAGTAAGTTGGGAAGCTGTAGAACATTCAAAATGAAGTTATTTGATTCTTTTATAATTTTAAATAATTAAATATCATTAAAATATCTTGATTAAATCTTTTGATAAAAATACTTATGTTCATGTGTTTCAAACCAAGTGTATAGGCACAGTGACACTGGATGGAAAAGTTTCAAAAATGATGTATGTGTAAATTTATTAATAATGTACAGTTATTTTATTAGATAATCCGAAAAATAATAAATTGTAAAAAGGATCTAGTAGAATGTATGATTTTTTATATGTCATGATTTCAAAAATAATGATATATTATGTCCCATAATCAATTGATCAGAAAGATCGTAAGAGAGGAATTGTGTGATAATGATATATAATAGTTACGGTATAGACTTGATTGGATGGGATATTGTTGTTGAGGTTATACAAATGGATGTTTTGATCTAATCCATCGGATGTAGTTCATTTAAAAAATTATATTTTAAAAATATTTAATTGTTTGGTTTTTTAGATTGTGTGTTTCAGAACATTATCAATGAAGTATAACATTCATTGAATGAGATTTTAATGATGATTCATCAGATGATTAGTTGATGATGATTTATTAGATTATATTATGATGATGATCCATAACAATTATTTGGACACTTATGCAACAGGAAAATAATTTGTAAGAATATTTAATGTTGTTGTTGTGGAGTTTCTATGGATTTTCAAAATGTGGAACAAAATAATTAATGAATGAAATTATATCTGAATTCCTAAGAAATGATAAAGACGGTGGTTATATTTTTAATGGAACACATTTCTTAGGATAATGAATGAGTTAGATCTATTGAAGGTGATACTAGAAAGAGATGGAGGATGCAACTGAAGTCTATAGATGTTGTAACAATGCACTCAACCATTTTCAAATTTCAAAGATAAATAGACTATAAACAGTTTTCATTATTTTTTAGACATATTTTTTATGCTCTAAGGGTTATAATAATTTAATATAAGACTTATCATTTTGAAGTTGTGATGTTTTATGGATCTGGTTAATGAATTTCTTGTAGACATAAATTTGTATACAATGTGTGAACTAAGAAGAATTATGTTTTTATGGAAACCTAATTGATCTAGTTGAGCATGCTTCAATTGGATCAATAGGACAACATAGATTATGATTTTTTCATCCAATCATTTTTGAAATGATTTATGGTAAGAATATTTGAAAATGTTAAAAATGATGATGATATTATGATTTTTATTCAAGTTTCATTGTATGTTGTTTAAAGAAAAGAAATTTTATAAGAGTTTAAAGAATTTAAGAAAATTATAGTTTTCACTATATTACATAACAATAGTATATTGGAGTTTTAATGATGATTAAATTAGGTTCAAATATAAATTCTTGAAATTTGAGTGAGCAGCAGAAATAAATTGTTATCGGGCACTTAAATTTATTGGAGAAACTCTAAATTGAGTTGTAAAGTAAGTTCATACCTTTTATTATTTAGAGTCAAAAGGATTAAACATGGAAATTGTTTTTTTAATGGTGACTTTTACCAAAAAAAAAATTATTTCCATGTTGAAAAAATATTTCCAAAAGACCGTTCTAACTAGAAGACTAGATTGAGGTATGTTCATACTACTAGATAGAGATAATTTGACTTAGTGGATATGTAGTGGTGTTTAGCATAATTTTATGAAACAAATTATATTTTAATAAAAACATAAAAATAATTTGGGTTAGGATCCAGTTGTTCAATGGTACATCATACCAGGGCATTCAAAATATGTTCATTAAATGGAAACCATTTCATGTAGGCACATCAGATAGAATTTCAAAAAGTACATTCATGGTGAAAAAAGTATCATTATTTTTAAAAAAAATATTAGCTCAATTTTTTTGAGAAATATTTTTATAATGATGTGAAACATTATAATATTTCCTATTGAGAGATTGGATGTTGAGAATGGGAGTAAACATAAGTTGTATTCACTTATTCATAATAGTAAATTTCAATAGACCTATGTGAGTGTCGATGATAAGGATGTGGGATCCAACACTAAGGCGAAACCATGTAAACCATGTTCGTTTTTTATTATTTTATATTTATAAAAGAATTTAAATTTTATAAAAGTTAATAATGTTGAATAACTAACTTGATGAGGGGGTTATGATTCTTGAAGTTGAAAATTTTAAAATGAAAATCAATTATTTAACCCCCCCCCCCCCCCACACACACACACACACTCAGTGATTAAACAATACTTAAGAAATTAAACTGTTATCAAAGTGGGGTTTCGTTATGTAATCCTCATCATGGATAATATTAATTCATTAAATAGTAGATAAATTATAATTGTTAATGAAAAAAAATATTCTTACTAGAACAAATAAGATTACATATCTTTTGTCTCAGGTCCTTAAAGTTGTTTATGCTACTACAATTGCGTTTCCACCAAATTATAATGACTCCCCTATGAAATTTTCATATCATGATAAATATTGAATTTTATGAAGAATATAGAAATTCTATTATAATTCTCTATGAAATAATTTCATATCATGGTGCTTGGTATCCATACTTTAAAGATTGTGTGGGAAATGCTTGAATTTATTTTCAAATAAAATACTAGTGTGATGGATGTGAAGCTACCAATACATAATGAATAAATTTATGACATGAGAATGAGATATCACTAAAGTATTGATATATAATTCATTAGATTAATTGACGTTGTTTCCACTTATAGTGGTTTCAGTCATATTTTATGATTCAATATTTACTAAGAACCTCATATCATACATTTCAAAAAAGTTTGGTTCTAAAATAACTACATTATAAGATATAAAATATTTATCTCTTGATTAATTGAACAAAATTATTTTTTCCTATGAAGTGAGAAATGATTCATCATTCAAAAATATGATTTATGATAAAATGGATTTTCATCCTATGAGAAGGATGAATGTTTAAGATGATAATGATGTTGAACCTTGTAATTATGAAGATATGAGGGATTATGAGTTGAATGAAATCAATTCTCTCATACATTCATGAGAAATCGAAGGGGATAATGAAATTATACAGGAAAAATACATAAAAAATATTTTGAGTGTGGTGAATCTAGAATTTTTATATAAAATTACCTAAAATTAAAATAGTTGAAATTGAATGTATTTTTGGTGAAAACACATAGTTGATGATGTTTGATGAAAAATCCAAGAAATAAAATGCATTGGTTGAAAGATTCAGCTTTCTAGAAATAGTAAAATAATGTAGAGAAAAAAATGGTATCTAACATAGATGAGATTGATTCATTAGAATGCGAACCTTAAAAAACAATCATAACCTTCTTTGAAAATTTTGAGAAAATAAATACTTTTCAAATATTGAAGAAGACATAGGGGAATATTTCAACTACTATTAGATCATATCATAAATTTTTTCATGTCTAGAGAAGAAAAATATCAATAAATAAATTAAAATAATGAATATATACTAGCCCAAAGTGATTGATGTGATAAAGGATGTTACTAAGTAGGAAGAAGAATACATTGAGGAGATATAAGGATATAATCTAAGAATCATTGAATAGGGAAATATGACAGAAGAACTCACTAAGAAGTTAGTATCTAAGGATGATAATATTAATAATACTCATTAAAGACTCCATGAGGAGGAAATTACCATAATAAATTTTAATGAAATTTTCATAATGGATTCGGAAGTAAAATCTGAATCATCTAATGGGATAAAAAAGATCATATCAATAATAAAAAGATTTATACACCTTTAAAAAATAATGTTTCATTTTCTTTTTCTGAAATTTTAGGTTTTCAAAAAGGTATTGAAAAATATTGTGATAATAAGGGTTGTGAAAAATATGTCACATCACAAAAATTTTAAAATTTCCCCATGAATTATCTTTCCACATGGACAGAGGAAATAATGTTAAAAAATGTTATGAAGATCAACAATATTATTACATAGAATGATGTTATGTTGATAAAAAACCATGATTTTAAGGATACTATTCATGTTGTGGAATCAATGGACACAAATCTTGCAATTTTGGGTATCATTTTTCACTTCTAGAAAAAAGGTATTTACAAAGGGTAATAAATGATTGAAATAAAATTTTTGAGTTTCCTAAATCACATAAATTTTTAAAAGTGAAATGTCATGATGTTATAATAATTCCGATGGAAAACAAATTTGAATGTTTTAAAGAAGTTTGGGGAATATGGGTCAATGTCGACCTACATGCCAAATAATGTCTCATCGACAATATAAGGAAAATATCTTATTTTAGAAAATAAAATGCAACTGGCTATAATAATTTTTTTAGGAATGAGAATTTATCATTTATATAATCTTAAATGTAATATAAAGGAACAAACCTTGGATTCTCAATAGTGGTTGTTCTTTACACATAAAAGAGTATTGAAAATATTAAAACATGCGGAAATTTGAGATGGAGGAGAAATTACCTGGTGAATTATAGTTCCATTAAAATAAATGGAATTAGATTAGATGAAATTGTAGCAGAAAAGTTCAAATCTTAGGATAGTCTATTTTTTTATGGGATCATACATAACATACTTAGTGTGAGTCAAATTCTTAATGATTGAAAAGAATTAATATTCAGAAGAAGATTCTTGTGCCGTAAATAGTATGGAAAATGGTAATGTTTTTACCAAGATTGAACGAACATGTACAACTATATTAAGAATATAATAACATTACCACTCCTATTACTTGAGTGCGGACATTTAAAAAAATTTGTTGAGTCACATAATTTGGTATCTTGGTTAGAAAATAATGAAAAAATATTAAAAAATTGACACTTTTATAAACATCCCTATATTAAAAAGAAATAAATATATTGTCAATATAACTTCTCATAATAGAATCTTTTTTAGTAAGAGAAAAAAGAAATTATAAATTCAATCTAATATATCTCGTGAGAATATTCAATCTGATTTTTATGGGTTAATGGTACATAAATTATCAAAAAAAGTCTTTTAATTTATCACATTTATTGATGATTTCACCTGGATGAAAAACATTATATTTATGAAACATAAGTATAAATTAGTATATATGTTTATATTTTTTATAAGGTAAGTTGAGAAGAAATGGTTTATTATATTATGAATATGTGAACTAATAACTGAAATAAATACACATGTAATGTCCTCAAATATTTTTTCAAGAAACAAGGAATTAATCCTTATTATTTTTCACTATTAACCCCTCAAAAATAGAATTTTTGGAAAGAAAAAAATAAAACATTAGTGTAAATAGGAATAATCATGTTGGTAGAATATAAGACTTTAATGTTTATCTGGAGATATTCCATTAGAACTGTTGTAAAATTGAAAAAAAAAAGATGTTATTTTAGCTAGGGATTAAAACATAATGCTAGGAAATGTGGAATAA
The DNA here is from genome assembly GCA_963277665.1 of Viscum album. Taxonomy (NCBI): domain Eukaryota; kingdom Viridiplantae; phylum Streptophyta; class Magnoliopsida; order Santalales; family Viscaceae; genus Viscum; species Viscum album. The sequence continues at coordinate 1,128,880,831 of OY728121.1, forward strand.
AAAATAAATTCAGTGATATATTAAATGTTATTTGGATGTCCTTAATTACTATGAATACAAAATACATGTTTTGGGAAATTTTATAAAAAATATGATGAAGGAACATTCGTGGGATATTCACCCAATGGTGGAAGTTACAAATGTTGGAACAAAGGTTTAAAAAAATTTGTGGATTCATATGATGAGAATGTATTTCAAAATAAAAATTCATTAAAAATGATCTAGAAAATTTTTTAGAATAAATATTAAATATTTTATATGAAGATGACAATGATACAAAATTGATATATAGTTACTTAGAAGGATCATGTGTTGCGAAAATTAAAGTATAAAATGAAACATTATAACTCTATACCATACAGAAACATGTTGATAATTAAACTATACCTAGTAATCATAAATAATGAATTAATACTCGATAATGGTAGATATTCGAAAATCAAACATCACTGATTTAAAAAAAAATGAACCAAAATCAGTTTCTGAAGTAGTAAAACACAAATAAAATCTGAATGCAATGAATTACAATTTGGATCAAATTGAGAAAAATAAAATCTGTGAACTTCATCCATGACCTCTACATGAAATTTTTTTCAAACAAAATGGTTGTATAGAAACAATTTGAATGAACATGGAGATTTTTCAAAAAAAATTAAGTCTTTTTTGTAAAGGATAATATTCGATGGAAGTTTTGGATATTGAGGAAACACTTTCCCCTAGTGCGGGATTAGAAAATATTAGAATGTTTAAAGAAGTGGTTTCACATAAAAGTTACAATTTTTACTAAATGAAGGTAAATTCAACTTCCATGATTTGAAATAATAAGAATGATGTGTACATTGACCAAACTTATGGATTCCTAATTGATGGAGAAGGGAGAAAGGTTGGTTAATGGAATAAGGCCTTTTATGGTTAAAAATAATCTCCATGTTATTGGTATTGTAGAAAAGATAATTTTCTAAGAATGTTTATTTTTTATAAAGTAATCATTGATAGAAACATATATATAAAAGAAGATAACTCCAACACACAGATTTTAATTGTTTATGTAGATGATATAATTTTTATAGTAGATGAAGATATATTTTTCAAAGAGTTTACTAATAAAATGAAGAAGAAGTTTGATGTAAATATTGGGAAAAAGTTGAGTGATTTATCATACTAATAAATAGATTTCAGTAACATTGAGAATAGTATAATAAGAACATGTTGTAGAAACATAGGATTTCACTCAAATGTTGTGGATTAATGTTCAGGTAAAATATTTTAATATTGAATTTTATACACAATCAAAGATACTTTGCGATAATTAGAGTGCAATAGATATTTATAAAAATATTTTCCAACATTCAATATCAGAGAACATTGATATTATGTTTCACTTCATCAAAGAAAATTTTCTTTATTAAGTTACTTTATTGCAAAATATTTCAACAAAATATCTAATTATTGATGTTTTCACAAAAGTTATGCAAAGTGACTGATTTGATTAATAGAAGGCCACACATTCATGTTTAGCCTCCACCAAAGACTTCCTCAATACCTTGATGAAACCACCTGCCATGATTTATATTTTATGGAAAAAGGAGGAGAATTTTTATAACATTATCCAAAATGGGGGTATTTTATTACATAACGGAATATAAATGAATGGTCATCATAAAATGGGGGATATAAAGAAATGTGGCTGAAAAATAAAAGATAGGGGTGGGGTGGGTTCTAATTAAATGGAAGTATATTTTTTCATCTTGGGATCAAATTCATTCAAAAACATTACATTATTCAGTAAATAATATTTGGAAAATCTCTTAAATTAATTTGTTGAGTTTTGGGAAAATTGTAAAATATGGGTTTTCAAAAGTTTTGTGTCTTGAAAAATGATGTGTTGAAAAAAGATGATAATGACAGTTATCAAAAATATGAAGGGTCATGTTGATGATCCTTTGTGATGTTTTTTAAAAAAATTGTCTCCATTTATTGAAAACTAAATTTTAAATATATTTTTTAAATATTTTGATATTCAAAAATAAAGTTGTTATAAAGTATATGGAGAATTAATTGTGAGAATGTAAGTATGGTTGGAAGTTATATAAAATTCCAAATCATGTTACTTGATGCTTTTTTCTCCTAAACTTATGAACATCATGAAAATCACATGATTAAATATTTTGATAAAATAAGGGATGTTGAAGTGTTCTGGATGTAAAGGAAGAGGCATAGTGAATCTAAATTGAAAATTTGTAGGAAGGTTTGAAGTATAAATATGAAGAAAATATACTATTTTTCTGATCAAATGATCCATATGATGAACCATCAAATGATGATTATGGTATAAAGTTTTCTTTTGTATAAGTTATGATTTGAAAAAAATGGTTGTTGTTTCCCTTAATATGTCCATTGGATAGATCATAACTAAATCATTAGTTGATGAAGACTGACCTTAGTCACATTATTTACCAGATCAGATAGGAAGTAGTTTCCATGTTTATACAAAGGGTTATTTTCATCGAAGGCATCAAAAGTATACCATTAGACAAATAAGTTTTCAAAAATCATGAAGTTTTATATTTGGTGAGATAATGTGGTTGGGAAAAATATAAAATAAGTACAAGATTCATTGAATGAGATGTCTATATTGATTAGTCAAATGAGCTATTTTTTTCTATTCATTTACTTATTTGTTGATACTGATCCATCAGTTGATATTTTAACACTGATTCATCAGAAGAAGATAAATTAAGAATCTTGAAAGTTGTGGATTATGAGTTTATGTGGTGTTTAAGAAATTTGGAATAAATTAAATGAATTCATAAATGTCATCTATATTCTTGTGCCAAGATTAAGGGGGAGATCATTTTCTTAATCATACATATTTTTTCAGATAAGAAATGATTCAGAATTATTTATATTTATACCAGATATATATATGGTGTAGGGAAATGAAGTCATTAGAAGATGAAGCAATGTAGTTGACCATTTTACACTAGCTTTGAGAAATAGATTAAGAATATTTTTTGTAATTTTTTGAGTTATTTTTTTATCATCAGTTTTTTGATATAATTTAATAGAGGAAGAATCTCTTTGAAGTTAGGATATTTTAAAGCTGTAGTTTATTATTTTCCATCGAATAAATTATTTTTACAAAGTGTTTGTTTAGATTAATTGAGTGTTTAATGGTACCTTATTGGTCAAGATGAGTGTCCTTCAAGTGATTTAAGATGAATAGACATATTTTGAGTTTTAAAAAAATAATTTTTTGAAACCTTTTTTGTAAGAAACGTTGTGATGTTCTTTATTATGATAATGATATGTTTGGTTCATTCAATAGGTTTTTTATCTTATTTATAAAAAGGTAATTCAATAATTGTTTAGATTATTTAGGAATATTATTGTTTTCTCAATAATAATTTAGAATAGTTGAGAATATGTAACACCCCTAGCTTCCACGGTACGCTTCTCTTTGAATAATATAATAGCGTGTGTTGAAAGAAACTTCGAGCTCTAACACACCAAAACCATTCAAACTAGCCGTTATGAATTGTAATACCCATTTTTTTAATTTTTATAAATTTTATCTTTCAAAATGGACTTAATGTTTTGATTTGTAATATCAAAATTAGCTTAGGGTGAATTTTATGTATTTTTCTGAAAACATTCATTTTTTGATGAATAGTGAAAACACTGAGTTATTGTTTAAAACCAAATTCTTATTTAAATAATTATTTATTTTATTTAATTTTATTTTCTGTCAAAATAGATACATAATACCTATATATGTTCAATTTAGTTCATTGGAGTTGGTTTATAATAATTTTAGATATATAAATATTTTATTGAACTTTTTACCGTCTTTTACCCACCTCCTTGGAGAATTTTCAAATTCACTTAATCTTAATTTTACCACTTCTGTGAGTGGAATTTCAAAAATCCAAGACACATGTTTGATATCAGTAAGAAAAATTTGGTTCAATAAGATGAAAATATTTTTTGGGGAATAGTAACTTTTTACTTTTATTTACCACGGTTAAAAGTAAATAGGGAAATTAAGGGTAAAAATGATGCTATTATTACCCTAAAACATGTCCTAATTCTATTGGATAAGTATAATTAGACCAAAAACAATCTTCGGAATAATATATGAAACTCTTTGGTCCACTTGGATTAGATTTGGACATTTATTATTATTTAATTCAAAGAAGAGTTAAAAGATTTAAAATCCAAGTTTAATAACTAAAACATTTTTAATATAGGGTACCACATAAGATAAATTAGACTATAAATATTCATTAGAAAGATAAAATTATTTCCTACATAATGGTAAATTTTTTATATTTTTATGACAATAAATAATTTAATTTATTTATGACACAATGATGATGAAGTAATTACCTAATTAATTAAGGATTAAAATAATTGACATTATAAATATCCAAATAAATGTAATTTGAGACTTTTTATAAATTACACTAATTTTATAGGTTAATATGACATATTATAGTTTTTTAGATGAATTGTTTTCGATGTAATAATGTTGTTAGGAATTTAGCAGAAACAAAATACCAAATAGTGTCAAAATTGACATAAAAAAGTTTTTAAAACAAATATTATATTATTAATTAATATTCTATTCCTAAAAATATAATGCTCGGCCAAAATAAATATATAATGATATTTTTATCATTAATTAACCACTTAGGGTTCTCATGGAAGTATATAGTAAGTTTATTAACCATATAATATAAAAATACAAAGAGACATAGTAAATGTCAAACTATTTAACTAAGAGTTAAATCTAAAATATAAAGTTAATATTGTGACCCAGTCCTGTCTAAAACCTATTGGTTGAGTGGTTTTCCACCCATAACCACATTATCCTTTAAATAATCCATTTGTTAGAAATTAGAAACCGAAAATTATTATATTATAAAATAATATTCCTAGCTTTTCCTAAGGTGCCCCTCACCCCGCATATAAAAGGGCACTGCCCCTTCTCTCTAATTCACAACTTCAAATCCATTTTTCTCAGCCATAACCTGCCCAAATACCCTCTAAAATCTCTTCCCTTAATCTTAGAGGCCTTCCTTTAGTCATAAAGACAAACTAAGGAGCCATTTTGATCAAATCAAAAGGAAGAACCCGAAGAAGAGGTAAATATTTCATCACCTCATTCAAGTTCCTTTCTTCTTCCACTTCCTTTTTCTTTGATGCTTCCATTCTAAAATAATAACTCTAGTAACTTCTATATACTTTGATGTTATTATTAATATGGTAAAACCAAATTCATTATTCCATCCATCCTTTGAATGACATGTCACTATACGTGCGTATGTACGACTTACCGTCTCTACGTCGTGGTGTAACTGTTATTCAATACATTATTATTTGAATGGGTATAATAATGATGTGTAATTGATATAAATAATAAATATAACATGATAATTATTCTTTATATATGATATACCATCCAATAATATATTATTTTTATATCAAAATAATGATATTGTCACTCGTGCGTACGTACGGATTACCGTCTCCACGAACACGATGAGATTCATTCCCCATCGTATCAATTCAAGAATAATATTCATTTGATGATTAAAAATAATGTTTAAAGAATTTATATCATTATGGATATTAATAATATAAATCCCATCCATAACAAATATAACTCACAAAACAAATAATATAAAGTGAAATGAATCTGTTAACACCCGAAATGACGATAATACTAAGACATTATGAACAAAGAAATGTTAAAAGATCATATATGATATCATATTAATGTATATGATTATTGTATAATTTAATAAAAAATATTTCAGCATTATAAAGCAGGTTAACCTACCCTCGACCAAGGAAAAGTACAAGGTATGGGTTAATACTACAATGGCTTTATTATCAGAGGTTGTTATTATGTAAGTATATATTGGGACCTATTTATCATCCACATCCACATTTCATAAAAATGTATTTCAAATCATTTTTTTCAAGATAAAGGGGTAAAGTAATATATAACCTTATTTAACCTCATATGTTTTGAATGGAATCTTTTCGTCATTTTCCAAACATGGTACTTTATGACGTTTTCGACAAAATTAAGATAATAATGTTTTTTTAACTTATAGTTATGTTACTCTTAAATGATTTCAAAAATAGAAAGAGGTATTTCTCTAAAAAATAAGGTTTTGATTTAATCTATGTCACCATCCATTGATGGATTTTAAGTTTATTTGAAGTTGATTTATTATGATACAAAACTTCCATATTATATTGAAGGTTTTGTGATACTTTTGACAATGTATGTGCTAATTTTATACCATTCATGGTTTATGGTAAAATTTTTGACATTTCATATGCTAGTTTTAATACGAATATTTATGTTATATTTTAACCTTTTCATATGAGGAATGTATTGGACTTAGTAAGTGACTGGTAGAGCCCGCTATATTTCCTCGATGCATCGGTAGGTCTCATGAGACAACAGGACATGGAATTGGCTGAGGCCTATCCCAATTTTATATATTTTTTTGGCCGAGGCCTTAATCATTTTTAGACATCTTGGTCGTGGCCTTGACAAAATGTTTCAGAATGTCCGACATTATACATTCCCTCATTATGATAATAATATTTATGGTTTATGTGGTCATTCAACTAGTATAATACCCATGATTATGTTTTATTATGGCCTTATTTACTCAGCTCATATTCCTTCCATAAAAGTATTCATTTTTATTATTGTTAAAGGCATGTGGTTTCAATTATTCTTCATGCTTAATATTTATGTTATCTTCCGTTGTATCGATTACCTTTACTGAGCGTTTGAGCTCACCCCTTTATTATGTTTCATTTTCCTAGGATATGAAGAAGTTAGTTATGAGTGAATTGAAAGAATAATCTAGGAGGATTGGATGTTTATGATGGAATAAATTCATGTTGTATTTCTTTTCAAGTTGTAAAGTTGGGCTTATGTATGAATCTTGTTTCTAATAATACTAAACTGATCGGTCTTTCGATACATTATTTCCTTGCGATCATGCTAATGTTATGTAATAATTAACCAACTCTGGGTAACTAGGGTCAGGGCATTATAGTTGGTATCAGAGGAAGTTTAGTGCAATCCTTGGAAACTAGATTTAGATAAACACTGATTAGAGCACATAACCCTATGATAGACTTTGAGGATTAGTATAGAAGAACTTCCTAGAATTTTTGTAATGTATATATTTTGTTATTTTTCCAAGAAATACATCTCTGTATGAATATGAGCAGGTAGAGGTGGCTCTGGAAAATATGTACCTAGGGGTAAATCCCGAAAGCACCATTTTGATCTTGACTCGAACGGGAACTGGTGCACGACAACAAGCCTTACTGCACTCTTGGTTACGATTCTCCTAGGGGATATGCTTTGGATAATTATCATTTTCATTAAAAACCATTATGAAGGGTTTATGAGTATATACTTCCTCAAATAAAACATTTTTATGATTATGGATTATATCCATAAACTATTCAATTTATGTTACGTGTTTTACATGTTTGGATTTATGTATTGCGATTCATAAACTAATCTAGTGTATGCCATAATTTAGAAATGACCCCTAGTGGAAGGAATGGAAACTTTATCAATGCACGCAATCCATGTAGGGATTGCCCTCATGTGAAAGATAATTATAGTGGAGATGGTGATGCAACTGGTGCTGATTAGCTTATCACCATACTTGGATAACTCACACAGATTATGAATAATAACCTTACCCGTATAGAGCACCCTGATCCACAATGCAGAGAATCAATGATAGAACACTTCATGAGGAAACAACCACCAAAATTCAATGGGGGTACAAATCAATTAGTAGCTGAGCAATGGATAAATTCTTTAGATAAAATATTCCACGCCTTAGGGAGTAGCAAAATGTAAAAAGTCGTCATGGCAGTTTTCCACCTCACTGGAGATTCTGATCAATGGTGGTCATTGATTCAAAACACAAAGGAAGATGATGAAGTATTAAATATGGAATAGAGGGAGTTTAAAGAAATTTTCATAGAAAAATACTTTCCTCATTACCATCGAGCGAAAATGGAAAGACAATTTTTGAGTCTGAGGAAAAAGGAGAATGAGAATGTCTCAAAGTATGAAGCTAACTTTATAAGGTTAGTGATGCATGGTACAAATTATATACGTAACCCAAGAAGTAAGATTGATCGGTTCTTTGATGGGTTAAAATGATTTTTCTGTTGAGAATTAGTCATACAATCCTTCTTTTCATACGAAGATATTGTCTCATGTGCTATCAATACAGAGAAATAATTCTCTAACTCTTATGACATTAAAGAAAATCAAGAGAATAAGAGATCTGCTAAAAACTCTTGGAATGGAAATAAGGAATCAAGGAAGAAGGGAAGAATTGAATTTCTACCCTGTGACAATTTTGGAAGGAAGCAAGAGGGTGCCTATATAAGAGGAAAAGGAGTATGCTATAAATGTGGACAGAAAGGCCATATTTCTAGTGATTGTAAGGGAATGAAAGATGCTACCAATGTTAAATTTTACAATTGTAGGAAGATGGAACATTATGAAAATGAATTTTCAAAGCATCCGGAAAACTTACCATAGAAAAGGAAAAGGGATCAAGGCCATGCTTATGCGATCACTACTACTGAGGTTGAAGCCATGAAACATGTGGTGGCAGGTTATTTAATGGTTTCCTCATGTTTATCCAATGATTTATTTGATTCTAGATCATTTCATTGTTTCATATCATCCCATTTTTCTAAGAAAATTAGATAATTCCAATTTGAGTAAACAAGGGAGTTGTCAGTCAAAACTCATAAGGGAAGTATCATTGCTACAAAATTTTGTGAATCAGATCTCGTTCGGGCATATAAATGTTCTTTATCTTCTGATCTCATCGTCATACCCATGATTGAATTTGATATAATCCTCAGTATGGATTGGATTTTGTACCATGATGTAAAAATTTATTGTAAGAAGAAGGAGGTTACTATTTTTGATGGAGATGATAAAGAACACCTTATCTTCAAAGAAGAATAGTCACCGCCTAATTCTTATTTAGATCCACCCCTAGTAGCTCAACTAAATGCAATTATTGGGGAGGAAGAGAATGAAATAACATTTGGATAGGAAAAGAATGTTCAAATAGAGGATGTATCTATTATGAATGAATATGTAGAGTATTTCTAGAATATTTAATCGTACATCCTCCAGAATGATAAATTGAGTTTTCCATTGATTTAACTCCTAGTTCAAGACCCATATCGAAGACACCTTATAGAATGGCCAATGTGGAATTAGTGGAACTAAAGAAACAACTAGAGGAATTGAGGAATAAGGGATTTATTAACCCTAGTGTTCCTCCATGGGGAGCCCCTGTCCTTTTTGATAAGAAGAAAGATGGATCTATGAGGATGTGCATTGACTACATGGAGATCAATGCTATAACAATAACGAAAAAGTTTCCCCTACCTTGCATTGATGATTTATTCAGCCAAATTCATAGAGGTCAATACTTTTCAAAGATTTCCCTTCAATATGGATATCATCAGTTGTGTGTTAAGAAGGAAGACATTCCAAAAACATCATTTCGAACCAGGTATGGGCATTACGAGTTTAAATTAATGCCTTTTGGATTGACTAATGCACCATCTGTCTTCATGGATCTAATGAATAGTGTTTTCAAGGAATATCTTGATGACTTTGTAGGGGTATTTATTTGATGATATCTTGGTATACTCTAAAATCTACGAAGAACATGAAAATCACTTGGACATTATCCATAAGACTCTAAGAAGACATGAATTATATGGGAAGTTTAGCAAGTGTGAATTCTGGTTTCAGGAGATTTCGTTTCTTGGCCATATTATCTCCAAGGATGGTATCTCTGATGATCCTTTTAGGACCAAGGAAATCCAATAATGGCCAGCACCGATGAGTATAACTGAGGTATGTTGTTTTATTGGTTTAGAAGGTTATTGTCGACATTTTATCCAGAATTTTTCCCAGTTGGCTAACCCATTAGCAAATCTCACATGAAAAGGGGTTAAATTTTTTTGGACAAAAGAGTGTGAAGAATGTTTTGAAGAAATGAAGAGAAGATTAGTCAATTCTCTTATCTTGACTCTACCATCGGGGAATGATGGGTTTGTTATTTATAGTGATGAATCGAAGAAAGTACTTGGTTGTGTCCTTATACATAATGATAGAGTTATTGCCTATACATCACGATAGCTGAAAATTCAGGAGCAAAACTATCCTACTCATGATCTTGAGTTACTAGTTGTAATATTTCCTTTGAATATTTAGAGACACTAAATCTATGGTGAAGAATGTGAGATTTATACTGATCACAAGAGTTTGAAGTATATTTTCTCATAGAAATAAATCAACATGAGGCAATGGCGATGGCTTGAACTTCTCAATGATTATGATTGCATGATACCCTACCACCCAGGGAAGGAAAATAAGGCGGCATATGCTTTGAGATGAAAGGATCATGGATTTTTGAACAAGATGAGAGTTGAAAAGTATCCTATATGCAAGGATCTAGTAAAGATGGATATGGGAATCACAATTGAATGTGAAACATCAATAATTTTTCAAATGTTTGCCAAACCGTCTTTACTAGAAAGGATAAAGAGTACTCAGACCAATGGTGAAGAGTTTCAAAAGAAGATTAAAGCTATGAATGATGGGAGATTGAGTAAATTTGTGTATGAAGATGTAATTTTGAAATTTGGGAAGAGACTTTGTGTTCCCGATATAACTGATCTAAAAATAGAATTGTTGGATTATTCTCATAGCTCTAATTTCTCTATACACCCCAGGGGCACCATAATTTATAGAGATTTGAATGAAAATTTTTGGTGGGACAACATGAAGAGGGATATTCCTGATATTGTGTCAAGATATATGGTTTTTCAAAAAGTGAAAGCTAGAAGGAAATAGCTTGGAGGAGTTATGAAAACTATTCCCATACCTGAGTGGAAATGGGATAATATTAAAATGGAATTTTTCATGGGGCAACCAAAGACTCCTAGAAGGAACGATGAAATATGGGTCTATATTGATCATCTCACCAAGTCAGCACATTTTCATGCTATAAGAGAAGATTTACCACTTGAACGTCTAGCAAGACTATATATTAATGAAGTTGTGAGACTTCATGGAGTACCCCTATCGATTTTTTCTGATCTTGATCCACGTTTTACATCAAGATTCTGTAAATGTCTTCAGAAATCCTTGGATAATGAACTTCTTTGGAGCACTTCCTACCACCCCCAAACTGATGGACAATGAAAACGAACTATTAAAACCTTAGAAGACATATTACGATCTTACTCACTTAACTTTCAAGGAATGTGGGATCAGTATTAACCTTGGGTAGAATTTTCCTATAACAATTGCTTCCATTCAAGTATTCAGATGGCACCATATGAAGCGTTATATGGAAAGAGATGTCGCACACCAACCTGTTGGGATGATGTTGGAATAAGAAAACTCGTAGGCCCAGAACTTGTGGAGGAAATGATGGAAAAGGTGAAGGTAATCCAAAACCTCATCAAAGCAGCTCAAAGTAGGTAGAAGATCCTTGACAATAACTGAAGGAAGTATTTGGAATATCCGGTAGGAGATCATGTTTTATTGAAGGTATATACATGGAAGGGTGTTATAAGTTTTAGTAAGAAGGGTAAATTGAGTCCCAGGTACATCAGAACATTCGAAATTCTAGAACGAATTGGGGCTGTGGCTTACCGTTTGGCAATACCGCCAAGTCTCTCCAAAGTCCATAATGTGTTCCATGTATCACTATTGAGAAAATACATTCCTGAACCAATGCATGTACTATCCTATGATAAATTAGAACTGGAACCTGATCTGCCTTATTGCGAGGAGCGTCTCAAGGTTCTTGATACCAGAGAACAAGTGCTGAGAAACCGGCAACTCGTCTGGTAAAAGTTCTATGGAGAAACCATAAGATGGAAGAGGCAACGTGGGAACCCGAGGAACTTATGATGAAGAACCACCTGATTTATTTTATGCAGTATTATTCTAGAAATCATGAGGACAAAATTATTTTAAGGAGAGGATAATGTGACACCCCAAGCTTCCACGGTACGCTTCTCTTTGAATAATACAATAATGTGTGTTGTACGCAACTTCGTGTTCTAACACACCACAACCAATAAAATTAGCCATTATGATTAGTAATACCCACTTTTTTAAATTTTATAAATTTTATCCTTCAAAATTTATTTCATTTTTGGATTCAGAATATCGAAATTAGCGTATGGTGAATTTTTGGTATTTTTTTAAAAACATTCAATTTTTGATGAATAGTGAAAAACACTGAGTTATCGTTTAAAACCGATTTTTTATTTAAAAAATTATTTATTTTATTTAAATTTATTTTAGGTCAAAATAGATACATAATACTAATATATGTTCAATGTAATTCACTAGAGTCAGTTTATAATAATTTCATATATATATAAATTTTATTGAACTTTTCACCCTCTTTTACCCACCTCCTAGGAGAATTTGAAAATTCACATAAATCATAATTTTACCACTATTGTGAGTGGAATTTCAGAAATCTGAGAGACACGGTTGATATCAGTATGAAAAATGTGGATCAATAAGATGAAAATAATTTTTGATGAATAGTAACTTTTTACTTTTATTTACCACGGTTAAAAGTAAATAGGGTAATTAAGGGTAAAAATGATATTATTATTTCCCTAAAACATGTCCTAATTCTATTGGATAAGTATAATTCAACAAAAAACAACCTTTGAAATAAAATATGAACCTCTTTGGTCCAATTGGATTAGATTAGGACATGTATTATTATTTAATTCAAAGAAGAGTTAAAAAGAGTTAAAATCCATGTTTAATAGCTAAAAAAATTTAATATAGGGTTACACAAAAGATAAATTAGGCTATAAATATTCATTAGAAATATAAAACTATTTCCTACATAATGTTATTTTATTTATATCTTTTAGAAATTAAATAATTTAATTTATTTATGACACAATGATGATGCATTAATTACCTAATTAATTAACGATTAAAATAATTGACATTATAAATGTACAAATAAATGTAATTTTAGACTTTTTCTGAATTCCACTAATTTTATAGGTTAATATGACATATTATAGTTGGTTATATTAATTTGTTTTGATGTAATAATTCTGTTATGAATTTAGCAAAAACAAAATACTAAATAGTGTCAAAATTGACATAAAAGAGTTTTTAAAACAAATATTATAGTATTAATTGATATTTTATTCCTAAAAATATAAGGATTTGCCAAAATACTTATATAATGATATGTGTATCATTAATGAACCACTTGGGGTTCTCTTCGAAGTATATAGTATGTTTATTAACCATATAATATAAAAATACAAAGAGACAAGGTAAATGTTAAACAATTTAACTAAGAGTTAAATCTAAACGATAAAGTTAATATAGTTACCCAAACCTATCTAAAACCTATTGGTTGAGTGGTTTTCGACCCATAACCAAATTATCCTATAAATATTCCATTTTGGATCCAATAGAATCCGAAAATAATATTACTATAAAATAATATTACTAGCTTTTCCTAAGGTGCCCCTCACCCCTCTTATAAAATGACACTCCCCATTCTCTCTAATTCACACATTCAAATCCATTTGGATCGCCCAAACCCTACCAAAATACACTATAAAATGTCCTCCCTTCATTCTAGAGGCCATAAATATGTCATAAATCCACCCTAAAGAGCCCTTTTGATCAAATCAAATGGATGAACCCGAAGAAGAGGTAAATATTTCACCACCTCTTTCAAGTTCCTTTCGTATTCCACTTACATTTTCTTTGTTGTTTCCATTATAAAATAAAAACTCTAGTATCATCTATATACTATGATGTTATTATAAATATGGTACAAAAAAATTCATTATTCTATCCATCCTTTGAATGAAATGTCACCATACGTGCGTACGTACGGGTTACCGTCTCCTCGCCGTGGTGTAACTGTTATTCAATACATTATTATTTGAATGGGTATAATAATGATGTGTAATTGATGTAAATAATAAATATAACATGATAATTATTCTGTATATATATGATATACCATCCAATTATATATTATTTTAATATCAAAATAATGATATTGTTGCTCGTGCGTACATATGGATTATCGTCTCCACGAATGTGATGAGATTCGTTCCACATCGTATCCATTCAAGATTAATTTTCATTTGATGACTAAAAATAGTGTTTAAAGACTTTATATAATTCTGGATATGAATAATATACATCCCATCCATAACAAATATGACTCACATAACAAAGAATATAAAGGAAAACGATTTCGTTAACAACCAAAATGACAATAATACTAAGATATTATTAACAAATAAATGTTAAAAGATCATATATGATATCCTATTAATGTATATGATTATTGTATAATTTGAAAAAAAATTATTTAACCATTATATAGGAGTTTAACCTACCCTCAACCATGGAAAATCACAAGGTAGGGGTTAATTCTAAAATCTCTTTATTATCCGAGATTGTTTTTACGTATCTAATGGGACCTCTTTATCATCCACATCCATGTTTCTTAAAAATGTATTTCAAAACATTTTTATCTAGATAAAGGGGTAAAGTAATTTATAACATTATTTAGCCTTATATGTTTTTAAAGTAATCTTTCCGTCATTTTCCAAACAAGGTACTTTATGACTTTTTTGACAAAATTAAGATAAGAATGTTTTTTTAACTTATATGGAGGGTGCGGCTATTTTACATTGTTATAACATCGTCGAAGCTTCCCTTAAAAGATTATAAGAATAATTTCGAAATAAATTTATTCTTTATAATTATGTGACTCCAAAATTATTTCAAAATATAAAGATATATTTCTCTAAAAAAAGGTTTGATTTCATCTATGGCAACATTCTTTGATGGATTTTAAGTTTATTTGAAGTTTATTTGTTATGATAAAAAACTTCCATATTGTATTGAAGGTTTTGTGATATGTTTGACCGTGGATGTGCTTTTTTTATACTATTCATGGTTTATGGATAAAGTGATTACATTTTGTATGCTAGTTTTAATACGAAGGTTTATGTTATATTTCAACCTTTTATATGAGGAATGTATTAGACTTAGTAAGTGATGGGTAGAGCCCGCTATAGATCCTTGATGAAACGGTAGGTCTCATGAGACAACTAGACATGGAATTTGCTGAAGCCTTTCTGAATTTGATATATGGTTTTGGCCGAGGCCTTAATCATTTTTGGATGTCTTGGCTGAGGCCTTGACAAAATGTTTCAGAATGTCTGACATTATACATTCCCTCATTTTGAAAATAATATTGATGATTCATGTGGTCATTTGACTAGTAGAATAACCATGATTATGTTTTGTTATGGAATTATTTACTCATCTCATATTCCTTCCATAAAAGTATTCATGTTTATTATTGGAAAGGGAATGTGGTTTCAATTATTCACCATGCTTAATATTTATGTTATCTTCTGCTGTATTACATACCCTTACTGAGTGTTTGAGCTCACCCATTTCTTATGTTTCATTTTCCCGAGATATGAAGAAATTAGTTATGAGTGACTTGAAGGCATAATCTAGGAGGAATGGATGTTTCTATTGGAATAAATTCATGTTGTATTTATTTTCATGTTGTAAAGTTGATCTTATGTATGAATCTTGTTTCCAATAATACTAAACTGATCGGTCTTTCGAGACATGATTTCCTTGTGATCATGCCAATGTTATGTAATAATGCACCGACACTGGGTAACTTGGGTCAGGGTGTTACAGAATATTTCGAAGGAAATTAAAATAAATGTTAAATGTAGAGTTATGATAATTATATTTGAGGGAAAAAGAAAATGGATTCCTTCACTTACCTTTATTGGACCACCTACGAATAGAGGTGAAATGTTTATTTTTACTTGACTCTATTTGGATATAAAAAAGGATAAAATATTTAAAAGTTTATTGTCAGAGTTTATTTATCCCAAATGAAGTAATTTCCTTGTTTAATATGTTTTTCTAGATAGATATTTCCCATTATATGATTGGATAGATGTATGTTTAGATTATTAGACGGAGAGAATTTGACTGAATAGATCTTCTTCGGCTTTTTTGAGTAGAAGTTTATGGAGTGGAATTATATTAAATAGGTAGATTAGAAAGATTAGGAAGAGGAAATACTGAGAAAAGGTGAATCAGATTGGGGCTATCAGACTATGTTCATCATGATCAGACATTAGAACATAATATATAGATTATGAACATACATTCATGAAGAATAAATTTTCATTTTCATTTACTTTTTTGACTCATATTTTGTAATAAATTTTTTAAAATTGATGGTTATTAGTATACAAATTCTTATTGGGAGATAGAATTTTTCTAGGGGGAGTCCACATAGATTTTATGAACATCATTATATTAGTGAATTTCCGTATACCCAAGAGAGTGGCTATGATAATGATGCCAGTTGTCACACTGAGGTCGACCCGTGTAAATCATGTGTTCCTTGTTTAAATTACTATTTGTCTTGAATTTTAATTTAATAAAAGTTTCAGGAATAAACTCTAATAGTTTCAAGTGGATATGTTATTTAATGTTGAAATTTCTAGAAAGGAAATCACATATTAAACACCCCACTCTTAGTGATTCAACGGCCCTTAGGAACATTAGAAATTGCACCAAACATTATTAAAATCCTTTTTAATTAAAAAAATTAATGATGTATTCTGTTTTTAAGCCTTATATATAATCACCCTTTTCCATGAAACCCATTTTTATCCCTTTTTATATACAATTGAAAATAATTTTCGAGAGAAATCAAACTAGGTCTATAAGATAAATTGAATTTTTAAACCCACTTACATTGATAAAATGGAATAAGAATGCCCATGGGAAAAATATAATACAAGATGAGAGAAGGGCCATATGATTTGAAAAGATATCCTAGAAAATGAACCCTCAACCAAAAATTTAAAAATTTACATGATCTAGAATAAAATATGATAAAGAGAACACATATCACCCCAATTTCTAACAACACACCGTGAGGATTCTAGATCCATCCAAACTCCCTCAATAAATAAAAAAACAACAAGGAATAGATATTTTAAACCCAAATAAAAAAATATACTTTTTTTAATAAAAACAATTTATAGAAACATTTGGAATTTTTTGAGGAAGGAGATCAAAGATAAGAATAATGATCAACTAATAAAAAGCATTACACGAGTTCAATTGATGCTTTAATCCACCAAGGGGTTGATTTGAGAGAGACAATAACATTCAAGAGAGTCACATAGTTGAATGGGGTGAATTAGAGTCAAATGGAATTAATTTAGAATTAAAATTATTATCTAAGGTCCCAGAAATATGTACTTGTTCAAAAATGTTTTGACCAAGAACACCACCATCGTCTATCCAACATTTACCATCAACTAGATAGGGGAATTTTCAGATCCTTATATCCTATGGATGAGAAAGTGATGAGAGAATAATTCATACACCCTTGTAACCCCCAAAGGCTAGTTGGTGGGAATCATTTTGGTAATTCCCTCTACCATCCTACCAACGGTTGGCCAATGGTTTTCACCAGCCAACTAGTTGACTACGTGTAGACCATCCAACAAAGGTTCCCATCCAATCCTATTCCAACCACCTTAGCACCACTAGAACTCTAAAATAAGAAACAAAACCCTCCTATAACCACTCTTACAAACTCAAAAAAAATCGGAGGATCCCAAATATGTAATGAAATGAATGAAAACATATGATATATAAATATATAGAAGCTAAAATCATCAGAAAGAAATTAAAATTATCTCTAGCTTATTGATTTCAACCCCCAAAATTAAAATTTGAAAGTATGACATTCAAATATATGAGGCCACTAATCCCTCATAAAATACTCTCTCTAAAATGATTCATGAGAATTAGAACCATGATTCCAAAAGACACAAACCAAAGGTACAGACTTCCCATGTAGAATATTAATATGAGAATCATTTATCTAATGTAAGTACTCAGTAATAGACAAATAAGGCTCTACATTTAGGTATTCCCATTTAAGAACATGATAATGGTTCTATTGATAAGTTTTGAGTTGTGGAAGATGGAAAAAATAATTAATATAAGATAAAAAGGGTGGTAATTCCATTTTATATGTCACCATATCATGTCATTCCATGGTATCAAATGGTCTTGTATTACTAAGATAGATAATTACATTATTTTTGATCTAAAATTTACCCAATAATGTAGAGACTTTTAGGAATACCCTATTAATAGATGAATACTCTATGGGGTGATTACATTGATCCGCATATGACTTGTACCAGCTAAAAAATGGTGGAAAACAAACTAGATCATCATTGTTATATCATAAACTAAATATTATCAGACTAAGGAATCTTCCCCCACCTCATAAAATTAATTTAAAAAAATAAAAAAATAGACAAATAAATCCTCAAAAGGTTCCATTATAACATCTAACTTGTAACTGTTAAAATAATAGAATTAATACATCCTCATATGTCTATCCCAAACACCACTAAATTCTAAGATATATTCATATGGAATATCATCTGAACTCAAATTTTCCCTTTCAATATGTCCATTTGAATATGGATGATATAATATGATCAATATAACCTATATACCCATTTACTCTTGGAGATGCTTCCAAATTAGTGAGGTAAAATAAGGGTCAATATTTGAGAAAATCGCCCTAGGAACACCGTAAATCCTTAAAATCTCCTACAATAAAAATTTTACCATGTACTATAATTTATTGGTGTCACATATCCCATGAATTTAGTATATTGTGTGAATTGATAATCACCACACATAGGGAAATCTTTCCTCATTTTTTTCTAATTAACCCCATAATAAAAACCTTTTAAATTCCATTTATCTTCCAAGTCGGCATGATAAAAGGTTTAACAAACAAGAAACATTCTAATGATCATCCTTAATATATTTCTAATTATAGAAATGAAATAATAAGTAAAAAATGTCATATTTTATACCAATACCCCAAATATTATGTTTCATATCATATTAATTTTTTTTGTTCTAGGGTGGATAGAGAATAAAGAACAATGATTGTCTCCTTGAATGGATTTACTTGTAGATGAATGGAAAAATTCCAACCTCTAAATCAAAAGATACCCTCTAAAGAATTTTACAACACACAGGTGGTATCCCTCCACATAAATAGTTCTTGATAATATGAAATCCATCACATTGTCATTGATCCTAATGAAACATCTCCAAGAGAAAGGATTTCACATGAATGTTTTTAAAAAAATTACCAAACAAATCCTTTATGACTCAAATGTGAATTTTACTAATAATTCACATCAAGATACACACATCATTCTCACCCTTTAATGACAAAAAATTTATATTTCCACTAATAGAATCAATAACTAGGTTACCTTTCTTGGGTGTATATTCAATGTCAATGTTGAATTGATGTAATTAATTAACCCAAAATCTCTATCAGTGGATTTAATTTTTTTTTTGAAAACATTTTTAACCCAAAATTTTTCTGTTAGAGTATATGATAAAAATTTCCCAAAAATATAAATCAATTTTTTGTGCAAAATTTACCACTGTGGTAAGATTCAAACCTTGACTGGTATAATTATTCTTATCAAGTCAAATGTTACATGATTTTTTAGCCACTACATGATCTCCCTATATGAGAAAACATCATAAACCTAAACATAAAGCATCAAAGTTATCAAGGAATCCCTATCCAGCCTTTAGAAAATTCCCAATCAATGATGAGGTCAAAATATTATTTTTCTCATTATTTGATGAATGGAACTTTGAATCCCAAAATAACATCACCCCCTTCTGGAAAAGATCAGTCAAGGGGTATTAAATATTCATTATGTCCTATATAACCAAATGATAATATCCCACCAAGCCTAATAAGTTACATTTCTCAAAGATGTTTTGTAGTTCTTACCATGAAAAGATAACCATAATATTTTTAGGATAAAATGGATCCCATATTTGGGGATTAAATTCCCATATAATTTTAATTAATGGATCTAAGAGTGGAATTTTTATTATTTTTCATAAAGGTGTTGATCCCTTAGAATTCCCAAATCTTGCCTATGATGAAAAGATGTTCTTTTATGGGTATATATTACACTAGTATTTCTTCCAAAAACACTACAAAAAAGCATCAGAATACTCATAGATGATGTAGTTCATCAACCCCATAAAAATTTAGCATAATTAGAAATGTGAATAGGAAATTCAAGGAAATAATAATGAAAATTCCTTCTCTAAAAGGTACTGTAGGGTATAGTTGACTCTTTGATTGTTATTTGATGGTAACTAGAGTGATGATTACTTGTAGAAAACCACCTTTCCCATTTCAACAAGACAAAATATCATCAATATATGAATAGGGATATTTTATCTCGATCATTACTTGATCTAGATTTTAAGAGTTAATAAATAAGTGATCTTTCCCATCAAACTTCTTGAAAAAAAGAAGAGGGACCTCCCAGGGTGAAATAATTGGGTGTACAATTCTATTGGCCCTAAAATTGTAGAACTAAATTTTCTTTTGTTTCATGATATCAAAATTAATGTGGGAATATAACATTGATATTGGTTAAGTATTGGGTACTATGTCAAAATAAAACTCAAACTCCCACTCTTGGGTCAAACTTGTTAAGTTGTATAAAAACACTAATGGAAACCCATTGGCTACTGGAGGATGTCTATATTGAATATATTACTATTACAACACTACTATATAAAATAACATAAATATACTATGATCTATAAAATATTTCCCCTTCCAACTAGAAATTTGGTTCCATTCTCCATGAAACACATAGAAGCTCCCATCCGATGTAGTGGGGAAAAACCCATGATTATAACAATCAATTTTATAATTATGAGTGGTCAAATAGTCCATCCTAATAATCATATTAGAATCTTCAATGTTGAGAACCAATAAATCGCATACCATCTCTATATTTCCCATAATTAATGTGTATAGGAACTATGAAACCCCTACTCCCTCTCCTTTCCTAGAGGCGTTGCAAATTCCATAAAAAATGGAATGAGTTATATTGGATATTTAAGAAGATCAATGACATGATTTGAAAAAAAATTATTAAAAGGGACCTAAATTAAATAGATCAATAACTACAGTAGAATTAAATCAAATGGTGCCACTCATATACATAGGATGTGCACCAACATCAGTTGGAATCTTCTCATATCATTGAAACTACTTCATTTCAGTGTCTTGTGGTTTGAACAATATAGTCTGTGACGCGTCTAATTACTCCAGAGATCCTATAGGTATTAAAGAGGATATACTATATTAAGTAATTCATATTGATAAAAAAAATATTACATATTACATATTTTCTACATGAGTTGTATACCTTTGGAAGAATGGAGAAATATAATTTCATATGTTCCATCTAGACACACCGATAAAAAATCAAGATATTTTCCACTAAATATGGAGAAGGAAGATACATGAACCAATTTATCATATATAAAAAACGTTTATCTTCATTTTACATGAAAATTATTCCCTAGATAATACAATAGATAAAATATAATCTTCATTCAATATTTTCTTACCTTTTAGGTGAAGATCTTCCATCATGTCCTTATCCACCACTTTAGTACTAGTGGTCATCATCAACATAAATACATGACACTAGATATCATCTTGAATATCTATTTTAAATATATGAGCCTTTATATTATAATTAGAACCACCTCTAAATAAAACATGAATATATCAGAAAAATAATTAGCATACTCCATCACAAAATTATCTTCATGCTCAAGATTGAGAAACTACACGGATTTTTACATGGTCATTGATTCTATGATGAAAATCTTAGTGAAAATGTCTTCTAATTAATTCCACTGCAAGACCTCATGCTTCTTTTCCAAGATAACTAAGTCCCAACACATTCTACTAATAACATCCATCTTAAAGATGTTTCGTGGTACCCTGACCGAGCATGAATCTCTATAAATTGTCAAATTCGATCAATATTTCCCAATTAATCATTAAAATCTTTAGGATGATTCATCTCATCAATGGATGAAGGATTCATGTGAATAAATTTATGAGACTGAATATTTTCCTCTTCCCTTTGTATTATTGGCTCGCTAACATGAACATGGGTAGGTTCCAAACATTGTTCTATATCTTATACCATTTGAACTGCCACATTAATCAGTTTATGATCAGTTAGATGGTATCCCTATTATGGTTCGTTAACAACACCCTATAGAGGAATCGTTGGAAGTCTTCTGGTGACATGATAATATACATAAACATATTAGAGTATTAAAAATATACTATTAAAGAATAAATTCATTTTTTGAATAACATAAATCAACTATAATTTACCATAATGTAGGAAAATAAAAACTATGATTAGAACTTTCAAAAATCTAGAATGACATAATTTCTAAAAACCCATAGAACTTCAATGTTCATCATGATGAGCGATGGAAGGACACTTGGTCCAAAATTTCAAATTATTCCCACATTCTTATTTCCCATCGACCAAGAGATCTCAAAAATTAATAATAATAATGAAATATAAAATCCTTACCTTTGATTTCTATTTTTCATGAAAAATCCCAGACTACCCAAAAACAATTGTAACCCAATTAGGCACCGACATTGATTAAGGCGTGTTCCCAATATTCAGGGCCTAGTGACAAGAACGTGGGAATCAAGAACACCCTTTGGGAATGAAATGGTTATTATAACATGAATAAAGTTGATGAATAAATAAAATTTATCAAATTATGAAAAACAAGACAACATATTATAGGTAAAATCATAAGGAAAAATTATTTCCAATTCATAAAAACAATTATTACTGAAATGCTACAAAAAGGAATAATGTGTGATATGATTTCATCTCCCGACTCTCACACCATACTAACGAATAAAATTGTTTCACCCCATGATATATTTCCCTTACCCATATCAGATATAACAAGACATATAAACACCCAAATGTGTATTTAGAGTGTGATTAAAAGATCACACTAGGATCCCATAAAGGGTTTTCTATGAAAACAATATAATACAGACCAATTATAATTAAATAAATAAAATCATGCCTTGTGACATATTCTTTCATAAATCATTGAATTAATACTCTGTTCCACAAAACAATAAAGCTTGATAATGAAATGGTTTCCAAAAAAATTATGAACACACAACAATAAATAATTTCAATTATAAAAAAACTAACATAACAATCCAATATTTACATTTTTTTTGGTTAATTAGGATCATATTTGTATCATAGTGATCATTAGTCCACCTCATGAGCAAGTTATCCAATAAGAATGAGTCTACAGGTAATATGAAACTACCAATAGTGACTCCTTTCCCAAGATTAGATAATATACAACATAGATTACCCTAATATAAAAAATTATATGATGAAATTGATCATCCCGAAGGATGTATCTATTCCTCATCATCTATAAATTTTGGGATCCTCACAATAATGTCATCCAATATCATTTGGTATTTAAACCACAAAACAAATGATTTAAAACCTTTCTAATTAAAACCCCCCAGGTGTTATTATAATTTTAAAACATTATTCAAAACCACCATTATCTATTAAAATCATTTTCATGATTTTTATCCAAATTTTGAAATCAATTTACCAGAGAATGAAATCAAGGTCCACAAGATAAATCCAATATACAAAAGTTCTTTTATTGAAACACATGGAATAGACATTCCCATGGGAAAAATATATTTCATGTTGATACAAGGACCTTTTTAATCAAGAATATATCCTATAATATGAACACTCAATCATAAATAATAAAATTCAAATGGTTTAGAAGAATGAATTCAAAAGGGAACACTTAGAAACCCAAATCCCAATCAATACACTCGGAAGATTCTAGAACCTACCAATTTCCATAAATTCCATAAAAAACTAAAAGGAATTTAGATTATAATCTATGATCAATAGTTATAACTTTTGATCAAACAAATCATTGGGGATAATCAAATAGAATTTTTGGAAAAATGATATCCAAGCCAAGAAAATTTATAAAACCAACAAGAGAGGTAGTGGGTTGAATAAACACTTTTATCAACCATAGTAATTTTGTTGAGAGATCTATGAACACCCTAATAGAGGCCCCAAGTTAAATGGGTTAAAATAGGGTGTTTGAGTTATGATAGTTGAAGTTGATCCTAAGACAAGATTAATCCTATATATTGATTTTGATATATATTTTATCATGTATGTTTTTTGGTTTTATACGCTATCTCAAACATTTTTGGTCGTTTCACTAACCCCCAGTGGGATTTGGAAGGATTTTACCTCTACATATATATAGTGAGGATTGATGGATGACTACCCCCACATGACCCACTCTCTTATATTGGTATAATTGTGTGTTGTTTTTCATTTTTTTAGTTATCCATATATATGTGCATAGAGGGTTGTAATTTCATGTGGTTATTTCTCAAATGTTTTCTCCATATATTTTATCCAGAGGATTATAGTTATGACATGTATAGGTTGTGATGGTTTGAGATACCTTACTTGGTGTATAGGTTGTGATGGGATGAGTTATATAGCCCAATCTTTGGTACACATCATCTGTGATGTGGCGGATCCTAGAAAATACATGCTTACTTTATGCAGATGTGATATGGGATGGTGAGATAATGTGATTCCAAATTTTCAAGTTTTGATATGTAACCGAGGATTATATGGGTTGGATTACTATTTGATAGGGATAGATTAAGACACATCATATTTGGGTAGAGTGGATTACTAGTGGGGAAGTAGTTGTGAGGTACACTTGTTGGTTCATAACTATAATATAGGATCTATTTTATGAGATATTTAGTGATAGATACCCTTGGTGAGGAGGGGAACATAGTGTACCTATAAAGGTGAAAAGGTAATTTCACTTGTTTTTCACTAGGATTTTTTATGCTTTCTTTATCTTTTTTCATGGTAGGCTCCATGAAGAATCTTATTAGTCATACTATTATGGTCACCCCATGTATTTGTGAATTATTTTCTCAGTTAATAAAAGTAGGTTGGAGATTGGGTTGAATATTACTAGCAAATGGTTATACAAGAGGTATTTTGGAATTGTGGTTTCTTCTGAGTTTATATTTTGGTACATATAGTCTTGTTTCATTTGTACAAGATTATTTTGATATTACGTGTGTGAAATTGGAAATTATTTTATCTGTTAGTGGATGATTTTATTGGTTTATCAATATCAAATTTGTCATTAATGTGTTCCCTTATACGGAAATGAAACCCATTTTTATGTCTTTTATACCCTCATTTCTAGTCTCCAACTCTGAGCTAGTTGGAGGCAAGAATAAAGTGTCATTTTATCCCTTCTTCCAATTCCGGCATGGAAGGATTACTTTAGGGAGGAGAGGATTGTGACATTTTTCATCATTGAATACAACCAAAAAAATTAACAATGATATTAATCAAATTAATGATGGATTCACACCATATCTATAATTATCCATGATAATGGGAAATACATAATAACTCTAAATAACATTTGGACTTGAATAAGTGTTAAAGGGATTTGTAATAATTTTCCATACAATCCTTATAATTAAAGAATAATCTCTATAATTATTCCACAATACATATCTTTAGTTGTAATGATTTTATTTTATCTATTTACCATTTATTAATATACCGTTTTTAATAGTTTTTTGAAAAGTTTCAGAATATATATTATTTATTACAAAAACAAAGCATAATTTTTATTTTTAAATAAAAACATTCATTTTTTCATCCTCTACACATACACTTCCTTTTAGATATTACTATGTTAAAATATTTTTTTAAAATAAATCACATGACTTTTTGTAAAGGTTTTTCATAAATAAAATAGTCAGTGATGGAAATATTTGGTATCAATTTTGGATTTTTCTTATTTTTATTATACATCCTAAAAAATATAAACCAAACATTGAAATCAACAATAAGAAATATTGATTTTTTTTATTTTTAATATAATATTTAAAATAGTACATTAAAATTTTTACATTTCATTTCAAATATAAAAAACTTCAGAAAGAATATGTTGATGACATTCCTGAATTTATAGTTTTAAAAATTTATTCATTATGAAATTTCTATATCCTCATTAGATGATTTTGTAACATTAATATATAAATATATGTTTTATTGGTTTTCATTCATCATATTTTATGAGAAATAACTTATTTCTTATTTTATTTATAATTTTTTATGATATTAACTAAATATCGGTGCATTTTGAGCATTGTAGTTTTTATTTTTTAAAGAGGGATGGTGATAATGTTTTGAATTATCATTAATGCTTTGTTGGACTAGATATGGTGTTGGTTTATTTTTTACCAACTTCGTTACATTAATTTGTATTAAAAGATATTTTTTTGTCTGGTTAAAAAATAGTTCTTTCACCAATATTAATCATAACACATTTTTTTGGTTTCCAAAATGCAAAAAAACTTCATAAAAACATCATACTGTGATAAGATTTTGTAATTTTTCAAAATTTTCATTTTTTACTAAAGAAATCATGTTTTCATTCAATCCACCATCCCTAATAAAAATAAAATTCTCTATTATTATATAATAGAACGAAATTTATAAAAAACTTATAGTGGCTTGTATAAATTTTCAATTGGACACTATAAATAAAACTATTCAAATCAATGAAATCAACCTCATGGATTATAATTTAAATTGAAAAAAAATTAATAAATCTTGTTGGCTAAAACCATATCATGTATGACCATTTAAAAATTAGATTTTTTCATTCTATTAGTATTTATAAAATTATATTATAAAAAGACCATATAATTGAAAAATACTAATAATGTATGACATAAAAAATGAATACTATAAAATGAAATTTAATTTTGATAATAATAATTCAACAATTTTTTTGATATTATTTACTTTTAAATACATTAAATTGACAATTTTTAAGTGATTATAAAAGATATTTCACTTAAGGAATTTATATTTATTATTATATTAAATCATATATTTATATATATACTCAGTTAATTATTGTCATAATTCATTCAAAATTAACTATAAATATGTGAAAAGATTTTCATTTAACTATTAAATTATTTACAAACAAAACACTATATTTACAAGTGAAATTCTATTCATAGGAAAAATTATTTTAATTTACATAATTATAAAATTTATGGACCATACATTTCATGCACTAAAGAAAGTACTTAACATGAATAACAGTCAAGAATTTGGAAAATTACGATTCTTAAATGATTTCATTTTTCAAAATATGTGACCTTAAAAATAATTAATGTTAAAATCATAATTTTTTAAAAACATTTCAAATTAATGGATTTTATATTGGAATAATTCTTTTATGGTCCATTATTATCATTTTTTAATAATAAATTAATGATACTCACATGTTCTTGTGCATAATACGTGATTCATCCTCCCATATATTGATGACCAACGAACATTTTTTTAAGATAACAAATATTTTATCCAAAAAAATACATATTGTTAACAAATATCAACTATTAAACATAGAATATATATTGCGTAAAACATTTCATATTCAAAAAAATTAATTAGACATATATATATTCATACCTAAAAATCATCTTATAACAAATTTAGAGAATAAAATAATAAAATAATTTTTTTTCATTTAGGATGGGTTAACCATTATATATCAAAAAAATAATCATAAATATATGTGAATTTTAAATATATTTCATTTTAATCCATATAAAATACATCACATTATTTTTAGTTAAGATTTTTATAAAAAAATATGTGGTTGTACACTATAGGTCTTTGGAATCTTTACCCATTAAGACCCCTCATGGTTAGGGAAAAAAATCTCACATGTGGATGCTCTCATAATTTCCCAAATTTTAATTTTTTTAGGGGAAAAATTTTTCACTCTAATTCATGGAGAAATATTTATCCATTTCATCTAATAGGCCATAAGAATTCAATAAAATCTCTACATTCAGGTAACAAAATATTATAAAAATAGACATTAAATTTACCAAAAATATATAATATTGAAAATTTTATAAAATATTTTCAATTAATAATTTCAAATTAAAGAATAATCGAAGCCAAATAGAGTTTGTGTAAATGAATTTAATTTTAAATTAAATGGATTTAAAAAATTCCTCATAATTATAACACACTATGGTACTTTTTTAGATATTGGTACAGAATATATATACATTACTTCACCATCATTAGATATGATAAATCCATATCTCTCACACCCCTAATTAATACCACATGAATATCAATAATTATATGATTCTTTTGTTGTTTATTCCTCAAAAAATATTTGTGGAACTATATAATCCATTATTTCAGGATCACTTTCTGTTTAGTATTTTTGAACTTCTTCAAGTTCAAATTTCCTTCTACTAAATACATTATCCATTCCTTTTCCCTCAAGGAAAATACCATCTCGAGAAACAAAGAAAAACTATGTTCAATAGGGATTTAGAAATAATATTCATGTTTTTCATTGGGATGACCAATAGAATAATAATAGTTCTATCTTGGATCCTATCTTGTTATAATGAAGTAATAGTATGTATTATTTTTAACTCCAAATACTCTTAAAATACATATTGGGATGTTTCCTTCACCATATCACATATGGTATCTTTATGATTTATTTAGAAGAAATTCAGTTAAATAATAACGTAAAAATATTTGCAACATATCCCTAGAATGTAACACGTAGGACAAACTAATTCATTATCAATCATACATTCAAAAAATGGTATGGTTACATCTCACGGGCACACTATTTATCAATGGTGTTCTAAGAGGATAAAATTATGGATCAATTCCAAAATATCTTAAATGCTTAGGTAATTCTTCACTTAAGTATTCACCACCCCAATTTGAAAATTGGATCCTAACAAATTTTCCCCATTGATTTTTTAAATTGATCTGAAAACCATTTAAATTTTCAGAAGTTTCATACTTTTGTCTCATCAGAGACACAAATCCATATCAATTAAAATAATCATTAAACGTATTTTATTATATAAAAACATTTCTTATGTACTTTTTTTGTACAATCATCACTATATGTGTTATCCTACATCTACTAGCCCATTCACCATTTCCACTAAAAGTTTATTTGTTCATTTTTATTATTTTAAAATATTTGAAGTTATCAAATTATTCATAATCGATTAGTTCCAATAATCCTTATCTATAGTGTCTCTATATTTTTTTTATTCAATACGTATCGATGGCAATAATGAAAAAAACAATTGGGATTTGAATTAACCCTAACCTTATTATTTTGTATGTTATAAATAGAATTAGACATAACAAGAATATATAAACCCATTATCAAATTCCAAATTCCATAATACATTTCATTCAAATATATATAAAATTAGTTTACATATTAGTGAGAGAAAATATCTCATTATACAAAAAATATATTGAAATGAAATTTTTTATGGAATGAACATAATAAAAACATTCCAATTCAATAATTAATCCTATTCATAATTCCATAACATAAGTTTTAAATCATGCTCAAACTATTTCTCTTTTTTAACATGAATATCCCATTCACCAGTTTCCAATTCCCTCATATTTTTGTGCTTATATTTTTTAGTAAAATATTTTGACACAAACCTTGAATCCAATAACCGAAACTCATAGTAATTTAAATTTTACTCTATAACATTCGCATTGTGATACCCAGAATGCTTCTCCTTGAGAACACTCCTCAACCATTTATATATAATTTGAATTATATGGTAGGTTTTAATTAATAGTGACCTAAATTTTTTTTATCTTGATGTAATGTTTTATCTATAATGAGAGAGTTTCATGTTTTATATCATTTACTCAAGGAAATTTGATGAATATATTCCCACTATAAATTAATAACCTTTTAATCATAACTATATTGTGAGCCATGATCCATATTTCATTTACTGATGACACTAAATTGGCATGAAACTCATCACGTAGTCATTTAGGTAAACATTCAAGCATATCATTACATTTTTTTATTATTTTATAGTTGAGTGGGAATATATTTATTCATATCATGCATATAGATAATAAACTCAACAATATACATCTAGTACACAAACCGCCAGGCTTTCCCAGCAATTTGTCACACACATATCACAATAGGATATAGGTACATATCCCTTAGGATTAACTAGATACATCATTCCTTATTTAATATAATCCATGGCCAACCCACTTCATGGTGAACCTACCAAGGTGGATGATTGAGTTTTTGACATATGTATCCATTAGAAAAAACTAAAAATTAGTAATTGAGTGATTTTGATCTAAAAGTCAATTGATTTTTTTATACATCAGATGCGTACAAAACTCATTGCATCTCAAGGAATATTTTTTATCTCATTTTTTATTCATTTGTGTAAACATGATTTTAATGAATAATTATTAAAAGAATATTTCATTAACCAAAAAAAAGTGTTCAAACAATATTAATGTGACAGTCTTTACAAAACTGACATGTTTGTGTAGCTCAACCAAAAATAAAACAATAAAATATTAAAAATATAAAAATTTATTTCATGAATAAGGTATATGAAACAATCTTGAGATATCTTGGAGTGAAATTTATTCAACCCATAAATTTTATTAGCTTCTATGATAGTAGATATCTTGACTCCAAATCCATGTCTCTAGGGATACATTACTAATGAGAAAAATAAATTTAGTATATCTCTAAAACTACATATTCAAAAACTACATTCAACAGGTATCCTCAATATAATAACTCTAAAATAAAATTGAGATCATGGTTGATGGAAACTAAATATTATAATATCAAACATAAAATATAATGATAGAATATCTCCTAGAAGAATTTTAATTCCTAAATTTAGCATATATAATATTTATCTTCAAGAAACATGTTATAAATATGAATATAAAACTTAAAAAATCACAAATAATCAATTTATTTATTTTTTAAATACATTGAAAATAATTATGAACATTAAAAATTTTATATCGATATAAAAATACCATTTTATGATTCCAGAAACATATAATTTATAACCCATTACTAAAAATATAAAAAATAATTTTTTCTAATTTTTTGAGCCATGTGGTATTTTACGGCTGTTAATATTATTATCAGTCATAAAATATAGATGTTTCATAGGAGAAAAACAATATATGAACCAATAATAGTCTATGATACAACATCAATTATAAGCTATTATTGAGTCATTTAATATGATTAGTTCTATCATAAATCCCCAATTATATTTTATGATAGAGATCGTATCATATTTATGTCGTGATCACATGTTTTCATGAAAAACTTAATCAAGTCATATTTTAGGATATCAAGTAAAAATTATATGAAATATTGGAAATCCCCATGTTTATTTTTTGACATACCATCCAATATAATTCATTCATACACAGATACTATCCACAATAGAAAAATAAAACATATCATATTTTTATGATATACTTAAAATGATTTTAAATATAAATTTAATTGAAAGAATAGTATATTCACATATTTCATCCTCTTGTAAGATGGATTTAATACCCATTATTTCTTTTAGGGGATCAGAATTTGACATTGAGAAAAAAAAAATCCACAAATGGACAGATCTATCTTCAATTATTCAACATAAATGGAAAATTAAGAACATAAATTTGTCTGTGATCTAGGAATTGAACTATTTTAATTAATATCTTATTTTAATTTAAATATTATCATCATTTATGGGAAATCATATGACCTAATAAATTAGAGAGATACTTTAGCAATTTATCTCGTTATTTTTATGCATGATAAAAATCAATTTGCGATAATATATTTACACTAATAAAGACTCATTTGAACATTCATATAATCTAATGTACAAAGTAATTAGTTCTAGGTAATAATCTCCAACAAACAACATCATTATATAAGGCCAACTACTAGTTACTAGTTTGTCTATACAAGAAAAAATTTCTTATTATGAGTCTGGCTATATCTGCTAGGCCATACATATTTCTGTGACAAGGGTGAAGAAACCTAGATGTCTCTGCACTGAATATTTTTACTAAAACATTCCTATCTTGAGAAAATTACCTCAACAGTGATACAAATAATTATACAAATCGTGTTCCCATGTTATAATCCTTAATTTCAAATTAAATACATGTATAAGGCATATAATAAAATGATAAATGTGTTTTTTAGAAAAGTAAAATCAGAGTAGGATGGTGCTCAACTAATTAATAAGCTGTATCAGAAGCCGAAACATACT
Source organism: Viscum album (assembly GCA_963277665.1). Classification (NCBI taxonomy): domain Eukaryota; kingdom Viridiplantae; phylum Streptophyta; class Magnoliopsida; order Santalales; family Viscaceae; genus Viscum; species Viscum album. The sequence goes on from OY728121.1 coordinate 1,128,913,266, forward strand.
CATAATATCTACATGTGGAATTGAATATCTTTAATATGTTCTTATTGAATATAACTGTATCATTATAATTGATACCAGTTTAAATTGAGCTAAAAAAATTGTGCAATTCCCTTGATCACTTGTATTCCAACATCTCCAGACACCAATGATACATCAAGTTTATCTTTTCCATGTTTTTAGTAAATTTATAATCATAATTCTATGAAATAATGTTGAATATTATTAATATTCATATACTATTGTTTATGAATTAGTAATATCACACTTCAATTCAAATCAGCGAACATGAGATGAAATCCTAGCACATAGGATTCTGAAATTCATTTAAGCTCTATATTCTTTTCATATACTCATTTATGTTATACTCTTTGGATTATATTCCAAGAATAATTCAATCCAAAAGTTTTAAATTTTTAATATTTCAATAGAATTTTAAATTTTTGACTTCTAATGGATTAGAAAACTCTTAAATTCATTTTATAAGTGTAGTCCCCCAAAACATGGATTCAACAATAAGTCAAACATGGAGAAACTTCATTACATAGTCTTCATAAGGTGGTAAGACATAAATTTTTTTCCCATATGTTATTAATAGGTCTATCTTGAAAACTAATAACCCTCCCACTAACCAATTATAAACAATGTCACTCATTCATATCAAAAATATATATTCTATGATCACTAAGAATGATTTATTCACAGATAAATTTATGTAATCTGAAAATCATAATGGATTTTTTGGATGTTACTAACTTTTTTATTTATTCCTAGTAGACATATACCATTGGTTTTCATTTTTGTCATTTCATATAAAAATCTTATGTAATGATTCCTATAAATGATGTGGCCTTCACTCTTAGTAACCCAATATGATTATCATAGAAGTATTATTTGAGATGTAGAATTCAAAATGTATTTTAGTCTTGATGATATGGGAATAAGTTATGAACAAGACTAAACTCTTAACAATATACCATGATATATTGGTATTGTCTTGTTCCATAAATGTCTAGTTTCATAGGAATACTCACCTATTGTATAAATTATTAGAAAAATTCAAAATATGGAATCCCTTAATATTGATACATGGAATTGATCACTTGAATTTATACACAATTTTCATTTGTATTATATTACCATTTTCTACTTATTTTTTTGAATATTTTATCCAAAGGAATAATATATGTATCATCCACCATGGTGAACATAAAACACCTCTTTTGTTACAAATTTCCACATAGTATGTTTCTCTAGAACGACTACTCCCAAAAATTTATTCGGTGTCTGGTATTCCAATGCCTACTCATGTGCATCCAAATCATTAAACCAAATAGGTTAATTATTGTCGCAATTTATTTGAATTGAAATTATTATTTATGAAAATATATTTGATCTTAAAAACTTTTCAATATACTCAGTGGTTGTATGATCTCTAACCCAAATGAGCCTCCGTTTTTTCATTTTATTTTCTATATATATTTTTACATATTTTTTTTCAAAAAACACAATTGGTAGTGTTTTAATTTATTCTTATGATATAACATTTAATATGATATACATTAGAGAATATAGTTTCCCTTGGTCAGTTTCACTTCTATTAACAAAATATGTATTGAAAGGAATAATGGAATATTTTTAATATATATAAAACTCATTTATTATCTTCCTTTTAATACCATCATGAAATTGTTGTATATAAGAATAATTTACTTAGTAAAATCCATTACTCCACATATATTATCAATGACTACTTGGAAAAGATATTATCTAACAATCCAGCTCAGTGACTCCTCAATCTCTAACAGGTTCACTATTTAACTTCACTGGTAATTCAAAAAAAATCATAAAGGAATATCCTGATGTTACATTTATTTTAAAATGTTTTATTTGTCCATATTGAACCAACTCTAAAAATATTTATGGTGTACCTTTATTTAAAAGGGATTATTTCTCTTAAACATGATAACTAGTTTGTTATTATATACAATATCTTAGATAAATTGAGTCTAATATAATTTTATGGGAATAAATAGGTCAAATACTTTCATCTTTATTTGATAATGAATTATATTTTCATAATAAGATATGTTTTTATATTATATATTAATAATTCACAAAAATGGGCGTTTCCAATTCAATAGTCACTGAATAATTAGTATAGTATCTGGGTACCATAACAACATTTTATTTTGAATTTGAATAATGTTTCATTGTTTATGGCCGGAAACTGAAATAAATTTTTCTATAACACATATTAAAAACATTAATCAATCAAATCATGCAATTATAAATAGTTATATCCCCTTAGATGACAATGGAATCAACCATTCTCAACTCTTTTTGAGTTTACATTATAAAAATTCTACACTATATCATTTCACATATTTAAATAAGTTCATGTTGTTAGAATATTGTATTTAATCCACAATTAATGAAAAAAACATGATAAATATACCTAATGTGGATTCAACTTCAATGTTTTTTAATTCAATTCAATTTCTATTCCAATATGAATTCATTCAATATAATAAAAAATTATCTTATGGGACATTCTTCTGCATTTGAATCTTTTTTCTCTCTGAAGTATACTGTAAAGGATGTTTTGGATTTAAATTATCCAGGGGATCTTCATCTATGTATTCCAAACATTTCCCCAAAATGGGTAGAGAGACTGGTTTCAACCAATCCTTATTAGCATGGTAAGCTATGGATAAAGGTGTCTTGAATGACTTGCCCATTTTTTTATTTCTGTTCGAATTAATATTCATAATATTGGTTTTACGAATAATAATATAATATTAATAATTAATTTATTATCCATATGGAATCCCAATTTCAATTACCAATCAATATTCCCTAGCATTTTGAAACCATGATCTGTTGCAAGATTTCCTCCTTCCAGTTCACACTAATATTGTTCATTGAAAATATTATTTATTTCCAGCCATTCCTTCTTCATGAATAAATAATGGATATGTGATATTATGGATGAAAAATAATTTTTCTTATATTGTACCATGAACTCTCTAGAAATAGTTTATAAATAATACAACAAACAGAGGAATTATCCTAAAAATATATATAGTTAAAATCATTTTCACCTTCTCTCACCAACTAGGGTTTCAAAATAGAATTAGGGGATTCCAACAAATAATAAAAACATTATGATAACAATGTATCACATAAATGATTATACCATACATGTAAATTTTCATTTATAAGGAAATACCCTGAGTTAAGGAATGATAATGCTATTTCTTTGGTTTCTTCATTCCATTTTATATGACAATTAAAACATGTTTCTATTATTTTACATAATTAAAAAATTTGTGAGAAATTTAAATAGTTAATGTCATTTATTCCCACACTATTTTATCATTTCCTAGAAGCCCTCCCCATTGAACTCATAATGTCTACTTGAATAGAGATTCTGGTGGAAGGTATTAATACTCCCCTTCGCATAGGCCCAATGAATATTGTTCAAGATAGTTGAATGTATTTTGGTATGTATTTATATCCAAACAACATGTTTTCTGCTCCTTGATCCATTGAGTGGACCCCCCATCCTAAAATCCTAACATGGATTTCCACAACCTATGCCTCATTGTTACATCATGCCTAGTGAGGGTTAATTTTATTATTTAATGATGGTTAATTCAACCCATATCTTTCATAATAAATCCATATTAAATCTATGTTTCCCAAAGAGTGTTGGCCAACATTCCCAAAGAGTGTTGGCCAAGTCTATATTTATATTTAGTTGAGGTATTTCAATTTATTAACCATTAATTTAATCATATTTTATCCTTTACGGGGTTTTTAAATATTGATTATATTTTAATTCATTAATTAAATATGCTACTCAAAACATTTATGCATAATCAATCTATCTAAATTCAATCTCAAAAAATTAATACATGTAATTTTTGATGATGTTATTCTATCAAAAATTTAAATAATTCATAGATAGATATAGATAAATTACATTATCATGATGTTTTCTAATAGTTTATTTAAAGATCAAACAATAAATCGACATATGACCTAGGCTAATTACTCCTTATGATAGTATTAGCGTGAGTTGCAGCATTCCACATGTCCATGTGTATGTCCCTTGGGTTGGAATCATTATGGTTCCATTATGAACAACCTTCATATTCCTCGATATTCTCAATTAATTACATCTATTTATAACTCACACACATGTGAGGGGAACCAAGGGTTTTGTTTAGGGTAATTTCATAAATAAACATAGACATGTAGGTCCTACATAATAATGTAGGGAGGGATGAATTGAAGCCCACTAAATTTGTATTAATATTATATAATTTTAAATCCATGAAATTAATTATTATATATAATGAAAACACATATACATGTCATGGTCATGCTCTTGAGCGGTCAAGAACATGCAACAAATATGAAAAAGTATAAAATTTTGTTATTCATTTTTATTTGTTATTTAGTATTTAGAAAAAATCAATTGAATTATTTAATTAATTCCATTTTATCATAAGTTAAATGTAAATTTACTTGGATAAACCCATTATTATAGTCCTTTATGGATAATAAACAATATACCAATAATCATATATTATTACAAAAAAAATAATTAAAATTAAGAAATTCATTGAATCCTCAATCAAATTGTTAAACACACCATGTATGAAAATCAGTAAAATAATATTTTAATTATGAAATATAACAAGTTAATTTAATGTAATTCTGTCATTTATTGAGAGACTACATCACATGTACGTATGTGTTACACATTGTGTACATCGATTTTCATTTACCTCGGATTGATTTACATGGCTTTAGACTGTACCGCAAAAGTGATATATGGCATGTAAAATCTATCTACACAACAGGTATCACACTTTTTGTGTATCCTGTTGACCCAAAAAAAGATGAGACTTGTTCTTCGTATTTGGAATCACATGATGTGTATCCTAGCTATGTGTTTTGGGTTCTTCTTGTCATGTGTCATCCTGACACACAGAATAGATCGATGTGTATTTTAAAAGAAAATGAACCACATTAAATGTAATAGCCAGTTACATTCAATGTATATCAATGTTACTCTAGGTTATTAGTCTAATATTGTATTGATCGTGTTTAATTCAACATGGGATGCGTGAATTTCACCAATAAACTGTGTATACAACACAATGTGTATGCCAGCAACACAACTTGTAATTTGATAAGATGTGTTTCAGCATGTCCCAGTCTACCTGAATAGTGCAACAGATGAACTGAATATAGTTACTTTGAGAATTTCATTTATCTCAAAAACCATTCTTATAATGTACACTTGCGTACAAGACAAGTACTGTGGCTACACGTCGTTTAACTTAGTCTTACTGGCAAAAATTATAGTAATTTCCAATGGAATCATGAGCTATTATTATTATGTTCTTAGACCATTTTGGAATTTAAATCATGGATGAATATAATTATAATTCAGTAACCTGTTAGTTAAAATAATATTAAAGAATAACTTTTCTCGCACAATTGTCATGGAATTTATGAGAAAATTATATTTCAATCAAAGGGCATAGACATCAACATCAATATATTGGGAAGAGATAAATCATTCCATGACTTTTCCATTAATAACATGTCACTCCTGACATACCTAATGTACCAAACATTTTTATAACATATAGTTTGACTATTTTTTTGTAAAAATAATTACATAAGTCGTGACAAGCATTAATGATAATCATAAATTATAAGGACCACTGCACATGCTCGTAGATAGGAATATCTTATGACACCAAAACATTTTCAATTCATACTAGAGGGTATCTTCTAATAATATCCCAACTCAGAAATTACCATGTGGGAACATCAAATAATGAAACCTCGTCCTCTTACATGTAATCACACCAGATGATCAATAAACTATGTTCCAAATCATTCTATGCTATCATAACATATAACTATATTAAATAATATTGTTATGGAATTTCAAGGATCTCATCATAGTGGGAAACATATATGAATATATCTAGGTGAAATATAGTATCGAACATTATCAATGTCCAACTAATGAACAATCAATGTATGATAAGGTATTTATTTTAGCATTCACTCAATTGAATATTAATGAAATATAAATTAGAATGTATATTGTTGCGTGGAACAACATACCACAATAATATCAATATTTTCAACATCTATAAGGTGAACCATATCTTATATTTTGAAAACCTAGTTTCTCAAACAAACTCTATTTTATATATATTGAAATGATTCCCTAGATTAAATTTGCCATGAATAAATCAGACTCGATTCACTCAACACCAAAAAACCCTTTTATGTTGAAATAAGATTTATGGATGAAACATCCAGAAGTACATCTTCCAAAATAAACTATTTATCCCCAACAATATTTCATCTGATAAACATTCTTCCTTCAATTGAAGCATATGGATCAAGTATAATATAAATTACCTTGAACAATCACTCACTTCAATTTCACAATCTCATCCATTTTCTAGGAAATTTAATACCACATACCCTCTATATTGGGTGATTTTTTAATAGATTCATGGGTTTCTTTTTCCTCTAGAATTTCTCATTGTAGTATCCATCATGTCCCATAAATTCAGAAACAATCATAAATGGATCAGTTCTTGACTAAATCCAAATACATCTACTCAAATGGAATCAATATATATTTCTATCACATTGAACCCATATTCAGGATCCACCACTATCATTCCTCCCAATATTTACGTGTTTAATAGTCTCCATATCATAAGATCATTGTTCATTTGTCTTCTCATACACTTTTGATTGTGTATTCTTGAAAATATATGTACTCTCAACTTATTAGATATTTATCATCATGTCCCAAGAAAACATAATCAAAATCATCTAGGGTTCATTATGATGATTTTTTTCCCATTCATCATTAGAAATAACTTATAGTTTTACTCCCATTAATAGAACCTATAGATCTATTTGGAATAGATAGTCTTAAATCTGTATCCTCAAGAATCTAAAATATTAACTATCGAAATTATCTATTTGTAACTTACCCACATCCAACAATATTTTTTCATAATAAATTAACTTCCACTTAATTTAAAAAAATAGTGATAAATAATATCTTTGTATAAATATCTTATAATTCCAATCATAGAATGAAGCTTGACACTAAGTTCAGAACTCATGAGTAGGGATTAAGCAATAGAAACTATACAACCATGATCTAACACGACTTATTATTCAGAAAACATATAATATGGATGTTAACCTATAGAACCCTCAAATAATAAATATTGTTTCAAAACACCCAAAATAAATGAAACTCAATGTCAACAACCAAGATCCTAAACTGTGATTCTTAATCACTATATAGATTTCCTCTGAACCAAATAATTACATGAGAAATAAAATTAATAGTCTGAAAAACAATGAAATGGAACAATAAAACCTAGAATAACATGGTTCAAGAATTACCATATGCCATGGGAGGAATACTGAAACCTTTTGATTAATAGAGGAAACATAATTTTCACAACAGAAAAAATATTGTAAATATATTTAGAAATAGAATATGAATGATAAATAGATCAACTATTATACAGGTGACCCAACCTGCCATTTTATAGATGATTTAATCAGATTAAACCAATTAAAATACGATTTGATCTTTCCGTTCCACCACAAATTGATCGAGACAACTGGCTATAGACCACAAATTACACCAACACAAACTATATTTTCTCATGTACATTATATGTTAATGAACTCATCCCTTATATTTTCAACACATCTATACATTTCTATATCCCCATGAAGATGAAATTTATGCACTAAATTATAATTGTGTTCATGTTTCCACACATTTTCTCTAGATGAATATATAAATACCGGAATACATGGACCACTACTATGATTAGTTTATAGAAAACTAGCTGGTTTCCATATCAGGGTTCCTTGATGGAACCATCTGGAGGAATCACTAGAATTTTTTTATATAGACAGATTCCATGCATAAATAGACATAAAGGTATGATAATAAATGATCTAGGAGTCAATTTCAGTTTATTAAATAATAAAACAACTAGAAATAAATATAAGAAATTAAAATAAATACTAGGATTAAAACCCTCTAAATCCCATAATACAAAATTCCCAACATACTATAGAAACTCAAGACTCAGAATGATGATAAAAAGTATGAAGATCTATAGAAATATTCTACTTAAGTTCCCAAATTGTTATTTCATGTCTACCAAGACTTCCCAAAGATACATATTGATAATTAAAAATAAATTCATTACCTTTGATACAAGTTTTAAATGATCCAACCAATATTACACAAACAATTTGGTACATTAATGGATCCATACATCGCCAAAATGGTGTTCCTAATCACCAAAGGAGAGTGAAATATACCTAGGAATAATGAACTAACTTTATAACAACTTAATAAAAATAAAATAAAATCAATTATTTCTAAAAAGAATTTATTGATATAAAAAACAACACAACAACATATAGGTGTATTCAATTGTAAAATCTAGTTCCAGTACATAAAAACAACTGATGTTCGGAAAAGATGAAAAACCAAACATCATGTGACATGATGTCATCTCAAAATTCTCACATCCTACAAATGAAAAAACATGTTTCCTACCATAATTCCATTCCCTTATCTGTATTAGATATAACATAACCTAAATACACCAAAAGGTGAATGTATGATGTGAGTAAAAGAGCCCATTAGGATCCCACCAAGAGTTTCATACATAGATCATATAAAATCCACCAAATTATGATAAAATAAATAAAATAAGGGCATGTTAAATAGATTTACATAAATCATGGAATAAACACAAATTTTCACAAAATAACAAATCATGACATGAAATAGGTTTCCAATGTATTTTAATACAAACACCAATAAATAATTTCAAAGGTAACTAATTAACAAGACTAGCTTATATATACAGTTATTTTTAGGTTAATATAGATTCTATTTAAGACATAGTGATATGTTGGCCTCCATTTTTGTACACTACCCATGAAGAATGAGTCCATGGGGTATTAAGACACTACTGATAGTAACTACATTCCACAACATAGGAATCCTAGTACACATATTTCCCTAACTGAATAGGTCTAGATGAGAAGGTTTTCATCCCCAATAATGGTTCCATACCTCATCATCGATCACATTCTGGTTTATCACAATAATTTCATTAATGTTCATTTCATATTTGAAACCACATAAAAAATCATCAAAACATCATATATTAAAAAGGTGGGATTCAATTTTTAATAGAATATTCAAAAATAATATTTTTTTATGAAAATACTTTTCATGAATTTTATCCAACTATAGAAATAAATTTAGAAGAGAAATAAATTAATGTCCACAAGATAAATCCTTGATACAAACACAATTATATTAAAACAATTTTAATAATAATGTCCATGGGAAAATGATATTCCAATGTCGAACAAGTGAATTAGGAATCAATATGATAACCTAGAATATGAACACTCAGTCATAAATCATCAAACTGACATGATCTAGAACAAATAATTCCAAAGGAACACTTAACATTCTAAATCCCAATCAATGAACCATGAAGATTCTAGATCATACAAACTTCCCTCAATTCAATAATAAGTCATAAGGAAATTGGGATTAAAATACTTCTCAATAGTTCTAAATTTTAACGAAACAAAACCATTGAGAGAAATGTGTGGAATTAGTTGAAGAATGAGATCCATTCAAAGAACAAAGATCAACTCACCATGATAGGTTCATGGGTTCAATTGGAACATTGATCAATAAGGGAAACTGAATAAAGATATATAAGAATGCCCTAACAGAGTCTCCTAGTTGAATGGAATGAATTATGTTTGTTAGTAATGATTGACGCAGTAGATCATTGGACTAGGTAATAAAAATACTATGGTTGTGAGAAATATTACATCTTGTATATTGTGATATCCTAACCGAGGTACCCCAAAACAGTTCCTTGAACTAGTTGGTCACATGACCTCAAGACAACCTCTCCATTTTCTAGAGGATTACAACTACAAGTGGGGGGTTAATAATTCGATCATGTGGACACTATTCTCTATTTTATCAGAGTAATGCATCATCAAAAATTAATAAATAATAGAACAATCATATATAACCCGAAAAAAATATAGATAACACATAATAATCAATGTAAAGAATGAAATATTCAACTAGGATTAGAAAAATATGTGATGCCAATATATGTGTCAGGTTCCAAAAATGAAAATCAAACTAAAGACACTAAAAACAACCAAGAAGGTACCAAACCACTTCTGGTTCCCCCAACATGCTCTATCTCAAATTGTCTATCTAATATGGGAAACATTCATTTAAACTATCCAACATCCTTGAAATCAGTTCTGGAACATATTAGGCAGCTTGAATAGGGTGTGAGTACAACATAGTTGGCTAGAAAATCCATTCAATAAAAAGTGTATAAAGTTTTAAATAGAAATAATTACAATGCATAACTAAACTGTTATCACATTTTCAATTAATCTTTATTAACCACATAAACTCATGTTTTAATCAGGTCACATATTGAATTCACAATTAATTTTTATTTTTCATTTTTGTAAACAACTATGAATAAAACCACAATTCCTTGTAATTTATATTATTTATTAATGTGGAATGCCATGTCTAACACCCTAAAATCCCAATCATTTATATTACTCATTAGTGCAGAATGTAATTTCTAATGCCCCAAAATCCAAATCGTTTATATTATATATTGGTGTAGAATTCCACGTTAAACACCCCAAAATCCCAATCAGTGTAGAAAACCGTCTATAGCACCCAAAATCCTTATCATGCACATGTATCTTTGTTGTAGATCACCATGTATATCACCCTAATTATCAGCAATACTGATAGAAGAATTATTGGTGTGGAAAACCATGTCTATCATTGAAAATCCCAATCGGTGTAGAATGCCATTTCTAGCACCCAAAATCCAATTTTTTGAAGAATGGATTGTCTAGAAAAAAAATATCAAACAATTATTTACATTATTATTTACTAGGATTAGATATTCATCCATAATAATCCATTTCACAACCAATCATTTAAATAAAAATAATCCCATTAGCATAATGAACCACCACTACTTCCATTAATTAACTCATAAATTTCTTAATCTATATTTGTTAATTAATTCGATATTTAATTAATACAAAAATTACACATATCAATTCATCAATAAATTAATCATTTCGCAATTCCAACATCATATGACAAATTCTATAATTATTTATTCATAATTACACTTCAACAATTTCATTATAACTCAATGATTAATTTTCCCAATTTTAATATCATTTCATTGATAATTAATTCAATAATTAATTATCCTTATTTCAAATTTAATTACCCAAAAAAATCTCAATTACATAATAATTGTTTCTAACAATTAGTTATCAAATCACAATTCCAAAGATATTGTAAATAATTCTCCAATTAAATATTCTGTTCAACAACCCCTAAATCTCAAAATTTCACAATTTTCTAAACTAATAAATTTATCAAATTAATTAATTCAATTAGGATTTTCAATTTCTAAACTAATATTTGAATTTAACAAAATTCCTATATGAAATCAATTCCTGGTTATGGGATTTTAAAATTAGTCCACCTATAAGGATTATTTGATGAATGATTACCAAATAGAAATCCACAAAAAATTGAGCAGCAGAATGGCATAGATCATATCAAAATCTATTACCCTGAACCACGATTTAACAAATCAATTGTACAATATCTATATATATATATATCCACAATTCTATGTCTACACTTATAAAATCATGATATTGATCTATAAAAAATAGAATATTAAATCCACCAATCATGGGAGGATGAACAAGAAACAACGGTATTGGGTCCACATTCTAGGAGATGAGTTGATATTTGATTCGGCATTAATATCACAAAGAAAGGTTATGAGGAGGCCTTGAAATTTATCCAAAAAGATCCAACATAGAGAACGATCACCTAATGAAAAATTGGGGCTAACTTGGGATTAATTGGGAGGATTAGAAAAATTTAAAAATAATATTCAAGCTAAAATATTTCTTGTTCGTGCTTTCCTATGTTTTGGATAACCATTTCTCCAAAATGTGAACCTAAACCTTGTGCCTATTAATTTATGGGTTCACAGTTACTCGTAAGACGTATCACATTTTCCAAACCTTAAGCAAGCCATGAGAATCCAATATTCCTTGGTTCACATGGTTATCTAGGTTGTGGTGTGCGTTTTTCCCTATATGTGTTCTAACTGTGAATAACCCTTATTTCATCATTTTTTCTCAATTATCACACAATCACACCACAATGTAAAACCCAAATGAAAATTTATCAAATATATAAACAAGATTATAAGGAAATACGTCCGAGTAAACACTAAAAACGGTCGGGATCATACAATGTACCCACCTTATAGTAGATCACCCTCAAGCTGCACTCCCCAACATCCCTAAGATTCTGATATTAGGATATTGGGCCACTGGGCCACCATATATACTTCCATTTCCAATATTTAATTCTGTATACATCTATGTTTCAATCATACATGAACTATCGACACAAAATTCCCCAATACACCTTCGTACTCTGATTCAACACACTTATTAGATGCTTTTCAATGGAAACATCTATCATAAGATCAAAATAATCTCTATTGATTAAATGAAAAGGGTTGGGGTGATACCACCATTGTTTTGAAACACTGATAACATCATGAATATATCTATATTTCTATTGAAAACCAAATTAGTACACCCTTGGCCTGATTTTCTCTACAGTCCCATACAACCCACTGAACTAGGGTGAAAACATTCCATATCATTGTATCATGCAGTGACCCAACCTAGGAAAAACATGAAGGAATACACGATCACCATCTATACACTCTAGCGGGAATCTACATCTATTATCATATGAATTATTCCTACTATGAGATAAATCCATACGTTTCCAAATAAACTATTCTAATTATGCAATCTCCCTCACAGGACATTGACCCAACAACTCTGAGTCACCTTCCTCAATCCAATAGAACGAGATCTTCATGGCCAATCATTAAGAGCCTTTTATGGTATCAGATATATTCTTTTATAATAATTGTTATTACAAGAAGACTCCATAAAGGAAAGGTGCTTCTCCCAACACCCACATCATATCCTCAAGCACCTTTATGGTACACTCCGACCACCCATATATCTATGTGTGGAAGGTCTTAGTAAATAAAACTAGAGTACGGAGTGCTTTCTACAAGACCTTCCAAAAGTATGAATTAAAATGTGAGACACAATATGATACTATAGTCCCTCTCAGCTTGTGCAGATAGAATATCTCATGAACACACAAATCACCCAACTCCTCCACTAAGAAAATATCTCATATGTATAATAAACTCATTACTTTCATCAGTCACTCCACAACAACCAAAGTACCTTTATTCTTCTCTGGGGACTTTGGGTGACCCACCAAAAAATCCGTTATCACGTTGTTTAAACTATATATTCGAATGGGAAACGAAAAGAGAAAATATCTAGGTCATTGATGATCTAACTCTACCTACTGGCAGGAGTATCATCATATCAAAAACCTTTTCATATCCTTTTCTATTCCCAAACCCCAAAACAGACATCATAGGTCTCAGAACAATTTTGTTACCCTTGAATGAACCACCCACATCGAGGTATGAATGACTTGCATGATCTCCTCTCACATGATCGTAGGCACAAAAACCCTATTCCTGATATATATGATTTCATCCTCATTTATGCCCAAATATAATTTCGACTCTCCAGCTTCAAGGAATTCCCTCATGGTTAAAAAATCTCGATCATTGTATGGGATATCTCATATTTTTCTCAATAGTGTAGACTCCACTGAAACTGATACCAGTTTTATCTTATCCAATATCTCTAGAACCACCACATGCATGTGGGCATCTAAATCCATCATCTTCCACTTAGAAATAGATTCGTGAAAAATTTGAGTATGATTTTTCCTACTTAAGTATTCACCCTCACGGTTTACGTTCCCCATAATATATGCTAGCTCAAAATAAAAATATGGAATATATGAAACCCATATCTACTACCGAAGATTCAAATCTCAACGTGAGAAGATATACATTATATATTTTGATCACTAAACACAGTAAAAATCTCATCCAATAGAGTGTGTCTCTAAAAATACAAATCATAAACCAATGCATCTAGAATAAGGTTAAGAATATGGTATTTCTTTTAATTTCATCTCAACTATAGATACCCATATGCCACAACTCAATATCCTTGCATCTAAAAAATTCCATTTCTAATCTCATAAGTGACAATGAACACTATGTACTCCTCACCTATCTTAGGTAGGCTCAATATTGGAGCTGAAGCCAATCACTTTTTTAACTCATGTAAGGAATTATCATAAGCCTTCACCCATTAAGAATTTTCCCTTTTATTGGTCAATATTGAATGAATCGCTGCCAAATATGAAAAGTCGTAGATAAAAATCTTATAATATATAGCTACCCCTAGAAGTAATTGTATATCAAACAGATTCTTGGACTGCTCCCAAGAAACCACTACGTGAATCATCTCTAGATCCATTGAAACACATTCCAATGATATGATGTTCCCCATTTAGTGTACATGGTTAATAAAATGCTAACACTTATATAGACTTGTGTATATGTGATGCTCTCTTAGTGTAATCATGATGATGTCATGACATTGTGGATGATCGACATGAGTCTTGGAGTATACTAAGATTTATTCCATTAACACCACCACAAACTGATCTATGGACATATTAATGATTATTTCCATTAAGTCCATAAAAACAACTAGTGAATTCGTCAACTTAAAAGGAATTAAGAAGAACTCATATAGGATGTAACTTCATTTGAATGTCGTCCATGCTAAATTAGAAGTCTAAACTCTCATCTGATTATAATCTGAGCTCATTTTGATCTTTGAAAACCTAAAAGATCCATTCAACTGGTCAAAATGATCATCTATATGCAGAATATGATATTAGTTCTTTGTAGTCATTTTTTCACCCTCCATTAATCGACAAAAAAATAGAATCTCCCATCATACTTATTTAAAAACAATATATTTGATCCCCAAGGTGATGTACTCATATGGATAAATCCATTACCATCTAATACTAGAATGTAATTCATGGTCTCTCGAAGATTGTTCAGTTCAATTATGTATGGTGGATTAGAAATTATATCATCCCCTGGTAAGCTCTCAATAGTGAATAACACATCTCTCTCTTGTTGAAGCCCTTATAAATCATCTGGAAAAACATTGTGAAACTATTCCTCCACTGGTGGAAATACATCAAGCCTTACTCCATCATCATCCACCTATAAACTAGAATATCAGGTAATAACCTATCCTAGTTGCTGGGTAATTTTCTCTTCTTGGCCTTCTTGGATATCCCATTCCCCATGGGGAAGATACTTGTTAACATTAAGATATGGAAAATTCAATCTACTTCGATTACAATATATGTTATCTCAACAAGAGACTCTCTAGTCCATAAACATAATTAGGTTAAATCTGGTCATGTTAATGTTATTGAGATCCCACAGAAAAAGTTTCCCTCCAACTTCAAGAGAACATACCTTGCCAACAAAGATGTCCCTAGACCATATTCCCAACGGTCTATATATAATCATTATACCAATAAAAAACTACACTTAAAGGATCAACCCATTTATAGGTTTTGTAGTTAAAAAAGAATGACATAAACCATTATCAAATAACCCACTAGCTAAAGTATAAGATACTATATTAGTACCTCTCAATGTGAATAGCCCTACCTCGATCTCCACAAGTTCAGTATACAGTGAATTAAACTCTCCTTCCCCTCTTCCTTGTGATTTTATCTAACTCTCTTGAGTTGCAACACCCTGTAGATATGGGATATGTTTGATAAAAGCACCAATTCCACTACCTTTACCTCGTCATCTTGTAGAACACCCGCAGTTAGACTAATATGGTGTGGAAGATCCCCACCATAAACCCTTGTTATTTCTAGATCCTATATCACTAACTATTTGTCTCAGGTTCCTTCAAGATATCTGTAGATTTCCCAACCCTCCAAATACTCAAAACTCGACTGGGTTTCTAGGTCAATATTTATAAAATATTCTCATTTAACCAAACTGGTGAAAAATCACAGGGGTATGTTGTAACATCCTAGGTAAATAAAGAATATTACATTTTCATATTTATTAATATTTTGGAATTAAATATTATTTTTAATTTAAAGGGGATGCTATGTTCGATGACATACCCGACACACAACAATGGGTTTCTCCGAAATCTTTTGTTGCACACAAGGCTGAGTCATGCTGAGAATAATAATAATAATATATATATAATTATTTTAAATGATAGTTAACCCCTTGACATTATATTGGCTGGAATGAACCGAACTAAAAATATTATGATTAAACGTGTTTTTTAATTGTTTTTACATTTATCCATACATGTCAGAGGCTTAAAATGAGAATAAATCCAATTTTAAGCATGAAATACTATAATATTATTTAAATGTTGTTTAAGCACCTTTTGATAGAGAATCATTTTTAAATAATTTTTTGGTTACTTTTATATGTATTATTTTAAATATATAATTCTTCTTTTGAAGTGGAACATAAAAATTTACTAGAATGTAATTTTGGTATTTTTCTGATAAAGTTCATTTTTTAATCAATAAATAAAAATACTGCATTTTAATTCAAAAATACCTTTTAATATAATTTATTTATATAGATAGATTGTTATTTTTATTTGTTTTAAAGTTTAATTGGAATATATTTTTACCATTTAATCTAATTTTGGTCATTTGAAATAATTTTACTATTAAATTGGACATAAACACATGTCAATCGTTTGATAGTTTTTACTTCTTAAAACACACTTTTTGGATCTCAAAAAGATAATTGATTTTAAATTAATATATAAAATTTCTGTTTTTTGAATTTGGAAAAATGGATTCCATATTTGGAATCAGTAGGTCGAAATTTTGTAAATAAGTATTTTTTATATTTAGACAATCTGAGTAGTAACATCTGTAAATATTTTATTTACCATGGTTAAAGGGTAAAATTGGTAAATAGGGGTAAAAAAATAATATTTTAATAATATTAAATTACCCTTACACATTTCATAACCCTATTGTATGAGATATGTTCGAACATGGTCATACAAGGGTCGATTATAGGACCCTATAGAGCCACTTTTGTGTGAAAATGACATTTAATTTAATGTTATGGAAAATATGACATAAACATATATCTATTAATAAAAAATATTATATGGGGTAATATAAGTGATATATTTGACTATAAATAGTCATTATAAATATTATAATATTCCATAAATCATGTTATTTTATTTATAATTTTTAGAGATTAAATAAATAAATTTAATTATGACATATTAATGGTGCATTGATTGCTTCATTAATAAAGGATTCAAATAAATGATATTAAAAATGTTAAAATAAATATAATTTGGTTGTTTTGATGTCATAAACGAATTTTATGGAAGATAGTTACAAGTTATCTTTGTATTAATGATGTTTTTTTAATCAATCAAGTTGGTATGGATTTTTGAAAAAGACATGATATGAATAGTGTCTAAATTGACATAATTCATATTTTAAAATATAAAATAGGTTATTAAATATTATAAAATTCCAAAAAATATAAGATTCATCCAAATTGTTATAATAAGTCTAAAATTTTATTATTGACACTTTGATTGGATATTTTGCATGTTTTTGTAACTAGGTTTATTCTCAAAGTGTTAAATGATTGATAAAACGGTAAGAGTAAAAAAGGGTTAAATAAAAATGATAAGGATTAAAAAATATCCAAAACTGTCCAATTATTATTGGCTGATTTTATTTATAATTATATTTATTTTATATTAAAATTTAATTAGTTTTAGAACTTTTTAAACCAAAAATAATTTTATAGTAAGATAATACTTTCAAACATTCCTAAAGAGCCCATCCTCCCTAGAATAAAAGGCCACCACCTCTAACCCGTTACACACACCTCTCAAGCCCCTTGGCTCGTCCAAAATATTCTACATGAATCTACCAACATCCCCTATCCCTCCTAGAGGATTTCCTATTTAGTAGATGTCAATTAAAGAAATCATTTTGGCTCAAATCAAAGAGAGTTACACGTTTTAAGAGGTAGTGTCTTCTCTAAAATTACTTTCCATTATTCTACTTATTCACTCAATATTATATTCTTGTTCATTGATTAAATAAAAAACCAGTATCCTCGATATAATTGGTTGTTTTTATGATATGTATTCAAACTACACATACACACACCTGCATCTAATGGTTATAGAATATACTGTTTCTGTTGATGGTGAACTACTGCCTCATGAAATGATGATTGTTCAATTATCTCCAACCCCCTCTCATGGTGACCATTATGATGGAACTGTAATTATATATGATATATATAATATTTATTATATATATATATATGATTATTTAATTCTAATTTAGAATATACCTTTAGGATTTTCATCTTGTATAAATATAATAATTTCATTTGTGCAAGTGCGGACTATCGCCCCCCAAAGTGATATGACTCGTTCATGCCATACATGGAACGTATAAAGGATATAGTTAATGAATGTATGTGATTTATATAAAATATGAAATTATATTTTAATTATAATATACCTATGTATAATTTAGTTTCCATTACTCTAATTAAGAAAATAAAATTAAAGTAGCATTCATGCGTACGTAGAGATTACCATCTCCCTGGACAGTGATTTTCATTTATTATATCCAAATTATATAGACCATTCTAAATAAATATATACTGAATATATAAGATATATATTAAATCTAAATAATTAATATAATTCTTGATATAATTTCATTTTGATCACATTGACAATTTGTAATTATAACAAGTTCATTTTGACTCAAGTAGCGGACATCGACAAAAACACTGATATTAACATGAATAATTACATGATTGTTATAGCATGGTATTAAATGATATAATAGGAATAATAAACATGATAATGGTTCTGATGTAAGTGGAATTAACTTATGTTTATTATTCATGGAGATAAATAATGAACAAGATAATTCAAACACAAGGTAAGGGACTTCATCTCAATCTCCTTTTATTGAGGCATAAATTGATTTATACACAACTTCCCTTTATATAGTGTATAAACCCCTATAAATTTTAATTTAATTAAAAGGGAATATTTTTTCTACTAATTGTTTTACTAAACTATAAAGGGAATGTTTCTTTTTAACGTATGTGTTGACAACAACTGTTCCACCGCCACGAGCATTATTTGATATTTGGCTTCCTTAACAACCTGTAATGTTTTTAAAAAGATATTAAATACCATATACTTTTTTTTACATATTTTGGTATTGAAAATGTATTTGATAATGTATTGATTATGTCAAGGATATATTGTGATTACAATGTGGAAATGTTAACTTTCCTTTATTCTTTTGTTATGTGTTATCATTATGTTATTTTTCTTGGTCATTGTATACGTATACATGTGGTTCTATGATAAACCTAGGGTGGGTGAGCCCATTATTTCTCTCCAATGCATTGGGTAAAGTGATGGAGGTAAACATTAATGATTCCTCTAAGAGATTTAGGTAATATACTATGATGGGTATTCCTAATGTAACTCCCTATGTTGCTGTGAAAACTACAATGTATGCATGTTATGGATTACACAAGTTACCTTTATGATTTATGATTTCTATGTGTTATTCATAAATCTTATGATTTCATAAGGTATGTTAAAGATGGTATGTTTCTTATGTATTGATATACTAATGTTTTCATTCTTTATTTTATAACCTGTAGTGAGTTTTTTATGCACATCCCATGTTTTTGAAATGTTTTAGACATGGTATATGGAAGGGCAAAAGAAAGGAAGAACTAAATAATATTTATATCAAGAAACGAATTCTTGATTTCTTTTATGAGATTTTTGTTTATGAAAAAATGGAAACTGGTTAGAAGTTTCTATGTTGTAATATTTGAGATGTAATGTAACAGTTATGGCCTAATTCTCTATAACTCTAAACCTAAAAGGATCCTCAATGTTTATTCTTGATTTAACTATTTATTAAGTAATTCTTTAATTTTGGGGCCTTATATATGTTCCCTAGTAAATGATCCCCCTGACTGTTCTCTCTATTTCCAACTTCTCTTCATAATGTTCTCATATCGATTCTTCCTACTCTTGGAGGACATACCTATAGGTCATCCAGAAGAAACCACATGCCCAAAACTAAAAGCCTCTTTTAGGTTACCCTATGAGATGAGTGATTTATTAAGCACTCCTGAAAACATCTTCATCCTAATGAAATTCACCAGGTAATTCATTTCACACCTACTTTTTGAAATCCTTTATCTGAATTAACATCTTCTTCCAGAAACACTGGTGCAAAGGCCTGAAAATTTGTGATGAAACTAGCATACTCCATTATGGACATGATCTACTCAATCAATCTCAAAAACTCACATACTATATTATGTATTAGAATAATTGGGTAAATATTCATTAGGAACTTCTCCAAGAATACTATAAATTTCATACTCATAGTTTACCCAGTTCATGACTGAATGTCCCACCAGTGATTCATTAATCTTCATAGAATATAACAATCCAACATGAACCTATTCTTGACTTTATTATCCATATGGTCATGTTTCAGCTCAATCAGCTCAACCCAAAACCAAACTCCCTCATTTCTACCCTCTCCAATAAAATTTGGAGGGTGGTGCAACTGAAACACCCTTTTCAAGTTAGACATTCTTTTCTCAACCCAACCTGGGAATCTTCCCAATAATTTCATGAAGAGAGAGAAGTTATCTTGAAAATAATCCCCTTATTCCTCACCTGAAACTATCGGTGAATCATGTTCCATTACTAGTAAAACGTCTCTATCCATATATTCCTTTCATTCTCTATACATGTGTCATTGTGTAGGCATAACTATACAATGCCAAACAAACATCTTAGGACTGATAATACATTATTATCACTATTATATTATTGGAAAACCATAACAAGATGCAGAATGTTTCAAAATCTACAACCAATATCAAAACCCCCATATTTTTCTAGAAACATATTATACGAAAGATATCATATAGAACCCCCAAATAAAGAACAGAGTTTCAGAACATCCAAAATATATGAAACTTGATGACAACAAAAAAGATCCTAAATTTTGATCTATATTCTCCACAAGAATTTTCCTCAAACATAAATAATTACTTGAGAAGGAAAATTAATAGAATTAGATAAATAAACAAACTGATCAAAATCACCTACTATAATATGGTTCAATAATTACCCTACCCAGTGGGAGGAATATTACAACCATGGAATTAAATGAGGAAACATTAGTATTAAAAAATAACAAAATATAGGATATATACTAAGAGATATAAGAATATTTATAAATGGATCAAGAATTGTGTAGGTGAACCAACCAACAATTTTTAGATGATCTCATCCAATTCACTCGATTGAAAAACTATTTGATCTTTTCAATCAACCAATAATTGATCAAGAAACTGCCATCACCCTGATGATTATACCAACTCAACTTATAATTTTCGATGTAAAATGTATGTTATGAACTCAACATTTACCTTCTTCCAAAAATTTATAATTTTCCATATCCCCTTGATGACGATATAGATGAACTCCATAATAATTGTGTTCATGATTCCACACGTTTTCCCAAAATGAAAATCTAACAACTACAACATGTTGACAACCACATTTTTTATATTATGATCAATTAGAGGGTTACATTATTTTGGTTCATCGACAGAACCCTCTAGAGGAATCATTTGATGTCTTCTATGAAGCATGATAAAATATATCAATAGAAATAGATTTATAATAATTTACTATACATGTATCAATTCTAGTTTGTAATATAAGAAAACAACTATAAATACCAATCAAATAGAAAAATAAATACTTCAACTAAAACACTCAAAATACAATAATACAAAATTCCCAAAAAATATAGGAAACTAATGACTTCATGATGAGATATGGAATGAAAATTGATCAAAACATCCCTTTAATGTTCCCAAATTCATTTTTCCCATCTATCAAGACATCCCAATGATACATATTAAGAGTGAAAAAGAAATTCCATATCCCCACGAGAAGGAGAAAAATTCCTATGAATTAATAACTTCCTCAAATAAATAATTGATCATGATGAACATGAATAAATTTAATGAATAAATATAAATTATTAATATGAAAAAACAAGACGAAAATAGATCAATATAATCATTTTGAAAAATAAGTACCAACACATCGAAAATAACTTAAGTACTGAAATGATGAAAAATCGAACATCATGTTACCTTATGTCATCTTCAAATGATCACATACTACTAATGAATAAACCTCTCCCCCCCCCCCATAACGTCTTTCCCTAACCTGTCTTAGATATAACAAGACCTATATACAATAGAAGGTGTATGTAGGGTGTGAGTAAAAGAGACTAATAAGATCCCTCAATGTTTTTCATATTGAAACATTAAAAAATAACCCAATTATAGTAAAAAATTAAATGAATGAGATATAATTATACATAAATCCAAGGATAAAGGCCATTTTAATAATATAAAAAATCAAGATATGAAATAGGTTTCCAAATAAATGAAATAAAGACACCAATAATTCATTTAATGGATAACCAAATAACATAAAAATCCTATATATACTATTAGTTTTATATTACTGTGGATTATCTTTACATAATAGTGATAATATGGCCTCATTTTGTAAACAATATCCTAGAGGAATGAGTCTTGGAAGTAAGATGAAAGTTCTGATACTGACTAATTTCCAAAACGTATAAAAACCTATACACACATTACCCTAAAAGAACATGTTTATGGGGAAAGTGGTTAACCCAATGATGGTTACATTCCTCATCATTGATCACGTTTAGGATTATCACAAAAATTTCATTCAATGTCATTTAATCTTTGAAACCATATAAAACATGATTTGAAAACATTTATATTAAAAAATGAGAGATTCCATTTTTAAAGGCATAGTAAAAGACATAATTTTCTATGAAAACACATATAATGACTTTTATCCAACATTGAAAATCAATATATAAGAGAAAATAATAAATTTTCATCGGATAAAGAAATGATACAATACTACATACCTTAATACTCTTAGAATAACCATGTCAATGGGAAAAAGATATGTTAAGGTGAGACTATAGCCTTTATAATAAAGAAGATAACCTTTAATATGAACCCTCAATCATAAATCACTAATTTTACATGATCAAGAAAAATGAAGTCAAAAGACAAAACTTACCACAATACCTCCCAACAAAAATACCATTAGGATTCGAGATCATATAACCTCCCACAATTCAGTAACAAATATAAATGTAATTATGATTATAAACTCCTATCAACATTTCCTACACTTGAGAAAACCAACCCTTTGAGGGATAATGGGGAATTATTAATGGAATGAGATCAGAGCCGATAATAATTATCAACTCGCTATGAGAGGTACATGGGATCAGTGGTCACTTTGATCCACCAAGGGAATTGATTAGAGAGAGATAACAACACACTATGAGAGTCTCTAAGTCGAATTGGATGAATTTGGTTGGTTGTGTAATGGTAGATATATTTGATCATAGGACTAGTTTATCCCATAGAGTGGTTGTGAGAAATTTTTTTTAATGTTGTAACATCCCAAACTGAGTTCCCCATACTTGTGACCTACACCAGTGGGTCACATGACATCATGTGTGCCTCCCTATATGTGTTAGGCTTTTTAATAATAAAGTGGTCATGATAAGTCGATTATGGGAAGATTGTACCCTATTTTTTCATAATAGAACACCATCAGAAATAAATAAACAATATTCGAAGACCATTTAACTAGAAATGATACCTATAACTCATAATAATTATTTCATGGAATACAATATCCATATATGATCCTAAATATATATCATTCCCATATATGTGTCATGTGTATGAAATGAAACTCAAAAGAAAGACGTTAACAACTTTCAAGGGGGCCCCCAAACCATGTCTAGTTCCCTCAAGCATGCTCTACATGACTCATCCATCTTACATGGGACCATTTCTCATAACCTATCTGGTATCCACAAAATATATTCTGATATTAATCACGCAACACAATTGGTGTTGGGGTGAAACTTAGTAGGCTACAACAAATAGTGTCAATAAAATCCAGTCAATAACATGTATATGTAGATGTATATACAAATAATTACAATGTATAATTAAACAATTATCGCAATCTCAATTCATATTTATTCCACATAGACTCGGGATAGAACCATGTCACATATTGAATTCAAAATTTATTTTTATTTATCAATGGTGTAGAATTCCATGTCTAGCAACCCAAATCCATGTAACTTATATTGTACATTTGTGTAGAATTCCATGTCTAACACCCCAAAATCCCAATCATTTATATTAATCATTGGTGTAAAATTCAATCTCTAACAACCCAAAATTCTAATCATTTATATTATTTTTTGGGGTAGAAATCCATCTCTATCACCCAAAAATAAAAACCTATGTATAATACCATGTCTACCACCAAAACTCCCAATCATTATCATTAATATTTGGTATATCTCACCTTCTCTGATAGCCCAAATATCAACAATATAGATAGATCTATCCAAAGTTTAGAATTCAATGTCTGACACCCAAAATCTAAATAAGTGTAGAATTCCATATATAGCACCCAAAAACCCAATTGGTTTAGAATGCCATGTCTAACACCCAAAATCTCAAGAATGTACTTATATAATCATTTAATATAATTAGAAAAAAATTTATAATACCACATTTCCTAACCATTCACTTCTATAACATTAATTTACTTATTACAATTAACCACCACTACTTCCATTAATTAATTTATAAATTAATTAATCCTAGTAAGTTATTTAATTTGAAAATTATTTAACAACATCAATGAAATTAGTCAATTAAACAATTAATAAACCATTTCCCAATTGAATCATCAAAAAATTAATTCACTAATTAATTATTCTTAAATAAAATTCAACAATTAGATCATTAACACAATGATTAATTTTAAAAATTTCCTAGTTATTGCATTTATAAATAATTCACCTATTAATTATTTTTATTTCATATTTAATTATCCAAATCAACCATCTCAATTCTATCATAATTAATTTTCACAATTAATTATCAAATAAAAAGTCCCAATATTTCATAATTAATTATACAATTAATTATATTTTTCAAAAATCCCTAAATATTAAAATTTCACATTTATCTAAATTAATTAATTTACCACATTGATTAATTCATTTAGGGATTTGAATTTCTTAACCACACTACAAATAATAAAAAACACATATACAAAATCAAATCACTAATATGGGATTTGAAAATTAGACCACCTATCCTTATTTTTGGAAGAATGATCGTCAAAAGGAAGCCCCCAAAAAATAGAGCATCATAATGACGTAGAATAGATCCCGATGTATTACCCTAAAAAAATTATTTATCATATCTAGATCTCTTAGATATATATATACATTTACAAACCAATATCAATTATTTTAAAATATATATACTGATCTTGGAAAAAAAGATTATTTCATCCCCCAAAAGAAGAGAGAACATGAGAATATGAACATGAATGTAATGGGGTTTGATACTCTTACTGGGATATGTGAAGATGTTCGATCCAGGATTCGAATCATGAAAAATGGAAAATAGGAGTGCTTGGAATTTTCCAAAGAGCTCCATAATAAAATAAGACATATTAGGGTCGAATAGTTGTTTCATGGGGTTAATTTTGGGGTTCAAGAAAATTATAGAATAAGTTTATGGATAAATTAATTCCTGCATACGGTTTCCTAGGATGTGGTACATGGTTTCACTTAATTGCGTGGAAACTATTTATGGGGTTCATGATTAATCTTAAGAGGGATCACAATATCCAAAATTTGTTCCTGATAAGTTAATCCACACTTCCAAGGTACATATAGTTAGTTTGGAGTGGGTGTACCATTTTCCTTAATCATGAGACAACCATGCAGATCCCCTATTTCTTCCATTTTTCTCAATTGTCATCTAAACTCATGGGTAATTAAAAAACAAATAAAAATTACTCAAATAAAAATTACTCATATATAAACAAAAGTGCACCAAAATTTTTGTAAAATTTAACTCCATTAAAGGATGATATCTTAAATATGTTTTATGATTTCATATTATATATCTCTCATGTTTAATTGGGAGACTGACACCGAGTGGAATTTTGGATGGTGTTTTCCCCAAAATCCCATCGGTGAGGATAGATGGATGACTACCCCATATATCCCCGCTCTCTTATCTTTCTAGTATTATGTATTATTATTCATGGTGGTTATCTTTCCTCATATATGTGTATTGAGTGGTGTAATGTATTTATGTTATCACACACATTTATATCATTAGATACATTGTCAAAAGGATTATTGTAGGAGTGACATGTATAGGTTGTGATGTCATTTGATACCTTACTCAGTGTATGGGTTGTGATTTCTTGAGTTATAATACCTGATGTATGATACACATAATAAAGTCTTTGGTGGCTCCCAAAAACAACATGGTTCCTATATTTATATGCGATATGGGATGATGATATAATTTGATTCATTAGATTTATTTTTGGATATATATATAGCCCTAGTGATTATGAGTTGGCATACATTTGGATAGAGATATTATAGGAAATATGCCACTGGGTTAGAGTGGAAGGCCACTGGGGTAGTGGTTGTAGAGTACCATTTTTTTCATTAAAATAATATAGGTTCTCTTATATGGGATACATACTAAGAGATATCAATGGTGAAGCTAAGAATAATAACACCTATTTAAGAGAAAAGTTGTTTTCACTTATTGTCCACTGGGTTTTAGTATAATTTATTTATCTTTTTCAAGATAGACTCCTCGAAGGATCCTATTAAGTATGCATTTATATCCATCCTAAGTAATTATAAATTGTTTTTAGGTTACAAGGAGAATATAGGAGATAAGGATAAATATTACTAGCTCGTGGTTTTGCGAAGGTCTTTGGGTGTCCTGGTCACTTCTGAGATTACCTTATTGTACTTTTAGTTTTTTTAAATGTAATAGTCTATTATGATATTCATGTATGCAATTAGTATTTCTTTTTTCTATGTGGGGATTAGTTTATTAGTGTATATGTATTATCTATCTCTTTTAAATGTTATCTTAGAGTGTAATCAATCTCTTTTTTATGATCATTATACCGTTGGTTCTAGTCGCCTACCTGTGGCCTACTGGTGGTGAGACTCGAGTTTCATCGTCTCTCTTCATTTATTTCCAGCATATAATGGGTACCTTTTGGGGGAGAAGTTTTTTATACATTTTATAATTAAATTCATAATCAATATTTACTTTATTATTTTACCAAAGTGAATATGTTTCAAATTTATAGATTCAAAATAAATAAATATTTATCCAAAAAAGTGGAAACTAAAAAATATAAATGATATTTTGATGAGAATAAGTGTTATATTGACATAGAATTAATCAAATTTACACAGATTACTTATCATTAATGAATAATACTTAATAGTAATTTTTATTCCTTATTAATCGTTTTAATGATTTTGTGTTATCCATATACATTTTATTAATATATTATTTTTATGAAGTATTTTAAAATTTTCAAACATTCTATTTTTGAATTAGAATGTACTCATTTTTCCTTAGAAAAAAATATACTTCATCCACTATACACAAATTCTCTTTTTTAGATTATTATGTTAATACATGTTTCTTAAAATCCCACGCATTCATTTTCTTTTTTACATTTCTTCTTAGATAAAATAGAGATTGGTGAAAATTTCATGTATCAATTTAGAATTTTTTTTATTGTTATTATAATTAAAAAAATGGAACTAAACATATTTTCATATTACAATAAAACATAGAATGAAAACATTAATATTTTTGGTTCAATTAAAAATATGTTTTAAAAACTTATTTTATAATTTTTACATTTTATATAAAATAAAATGTTGTTATAAAAAAAATTTCGGTTTCTTTTATGATTTTTTTTATTTTCAAAATATTGGCCATTTGAAAATTTTCCTGTCATCATAGTTATTTTGTACCTTTCGTAGAAATTTTTTTTTGTTGTTTTTATTCAAATTATTTTATCATAACGAATTTATCTCTTATTTTTTCATTTTATTGATGAGATTAAATATATATTGATGTGTTTTGAGTGTTGTATATTATAATTTTTTAGGATAGATTTTGATCAAGCTATGTATTATCTAGTGCACATTATTGGACCTAATATGTTGTTGTTTAAATTTTTCCCCAATTCATTGTAATCTATTGAATTGATGGATATTTTTTGATTCATATAAAAATGGATAATTTTATTTATATTTATCAGAACATATTTTAGTGGTTTTTATAGTGGAAATATACATAATACAAACCTCATATGATCATAAATTTTTTATATTTTTCGAAATATATAATTTTTAATGAAAAACACCACTTTTTCACTAATTCCACCATCCATGATACAAATATGTTTCCCTATTATTATATATTCCAAAAAACTTTTCAAAATTTTTCTAGAGGGTTGTACAATTAATCAATGAAGAAAAATAAATAAAACTCCATTAATTCATAAATCAATCTAATGGATCATAATTTGTATTACAATAAAATCAATCTAGTTTGATAAAAAAAATATCCAGTAAACAATATCAACATTATATTATATAATTCAATTAGTAAATATATTAAATGAGAAAATATAAAAATACTATATTAATGGAAAATAATATTAATGTACCATATAAAAAAATTAAATCTATGAAATAAAATTTAACTGTAACAATAATAAAAACTAATAAAATTTTAAAATTAAATAATTTTAAATACATTAAACTAAAAATTTGTATGTGATAACTAAATTAAAGTCAATTAATAAATTAAAATTTATTATTAGATAAAATCATATATATATATACACACACACAGATATATTTATACTCAGATGTAATTTAAAATTTATTATAAATTTGTTAAAAAATAATGTAACAATTAAATTATTTATAAAGATTTCATTACATTTACAAATAAAATTATATTATATGAAAAAATATTATAAATTTTTGGAATAATAAAATTATGTACCATATCTGATATTAACTTTAAAAACAAGTCTATAACCCATATAAATTTCATGAATTAAAAAACATAAGGTGCTAAAATGATTTATTTTTTTTGAATTTAGTGTCCTTATCATTAATTAATTTAAAATCAAACATTTTTCAAACATTCATCAAATTAAAGGCCCTTATGTAGGACTAATTTGTTTGTATGATATACTATTTTCATTTTATCAATATTTAAATAATTACACAAATAATTCTATGTGGATAAGAGAAGTATAATCCTCTTATATATGGAGGGCCAATCCACATTTTTAATTATGTTATGAAACATATTTCTCTATCAAAAGTACATATTTTTAACAAATGTTAACTATTAAGCATATAATATGTAATGCATAAATTTTATCCAATTCAATAAATTCAAATATATATATATATATATATATATTTACCTAAAATTTATTTTAAATCAAATTTAAATAACATTAAAAAAATGAAAAAAAATGATTTTTCCTGGACGAGGGGTTGACCAGTATATATCAAGACCAATCACCTTAAATATGTGTTCATTTTCTTACTAATTCATTTTAATCTATCTATAAAGAAGAATTGTATTTCTAGTTAACATTTGTTTTCATAAATATTATTAAGTATACTATATCTCTATAGAGGGGTGACCCATTATGACTACTTTAGGTTAGAAAAAAATTATTCTAACGTGTCGATGCTTTTATAAGTTTCAGATATATATAATTTTTTGAAGAAAAATATGTCTCACCTATTCATGTAACTAAAAAATTTATCCATTTGATATAATATCCCAACATTTTTAGGAAAAAATATATGAAAAAAATTAAAAAATTAATTATGAATAAGAATATTAAATATATTAAAATATTAATATATTGATCCAAATTTTAATATAATTTCAATTAATATTTTAAAATCGATGAAATTACTAGGGGAAAATATGGTTTGTGTACATGAATTCCATTTAAAATTACATAGATTAAAACCATTCCTCATAATTAGAACACCCAAAGGCCCCTTGGTAGGTTGTTTGTTTAACATTTATGAACAATAATTTATCATCATTAGATGTGATAAATCCATAACTCTAAGGGTCTTAATTAATACTACATGTCCTTTGAGGCTCATATATAACATTATTCAATCCCTCCTCCACAACTCGTAATGGAGCCATATCATATCTATCTCTAGAACACATCCTATTTACATGTTTTGAAATTCTCTATGTTCAACATTAATTCCACTACGTACTTGATCCTTGTATTTTCTATTAATGAAAATACCAACTTGATCTAAAAAAATTTGTGTTTACTGGGGTTATAGGAATAATATTCTTTTTATTCATTTGGATAACGAACAAACAATATCATTTTCTAAATTAGATACTATCTTGATAGAATAAAATCATCATATCAGTTCTTCTCAACCCCAAATACACAAAAAACACATAATGGGAGGATTCCTTGTCTATATCTCAAACAGGGTATTTATGATAAATGTAGAATGTAGTTCAGTAAGAAATAAAAAACCATTGAGCATAAACCAAGAATGTAATTGGAAGGTCACAGCAATTCATCTTGTATCATACTCTACCCTTAATGTTATGATTCTTCATCTAATATATATTATTCCACTATGGTGTTCCAAGATGAGTGATTTGTGGAATAATTACACAATATCATTAATGATTATTGAATTCTTAGATAGAATATTCACCTACCTGATTTGATTATATGACGATGAAACTTTTCCCCATTGATTTTGTACATCGTTCTAAAAATAACTATAATTTTTAAATGATGTATACTTGTGTATAATCAGGGAAATATATATATAAATTAAAATAATCATTAATCTTAATGAATTATCTAAATCCAAAAATTTATTGATTATTCATTGGTCAACAAACATACTATATATGACATCTAATATTCAATTATCCCTTTCACATTTCCTGCTAACATGTAATATGGTCATATTTCCTAGTAAATAAAATTCACAATTATAAAATTATTCTTAATATAATGGTTCCAGTATTCCATATCAATGAGGTATCTAGATGTGTTTCTTGTTAATATATCAATGGCTTCAATTCCAAAGATAAGTGGTATTAGATTAAACCCCAAACTTTTTATTTTAAATTTTCTAAATATGATTTCAATTATCTAGAATATATAATAAATTTATTATATTAATAAGTCATAAAATTTAGCATTAAAATATCAATAATAGTTTTTATCAATAGCCAATGAACATCCATTATTGTACATATAAGAAATGGAAAATCAGATTTTGGGTTATAGGAGGAACATAATAAAAAATCCCTAATTATATATTTAATCCACTTGGTAAAGTAGGATCATAAGTTCTAACATATTCCAATAATATTGTTTCATTTTTTACATGAATAATATTTTCACCCTTTATCAATTCCTTCTAAAATTTGGATTTATGTTTGTAGGCACAATTGTGTGACACACACCTTGTATCCAATACCCAAGATTTATAGTTTTTGGATTATTGCTTTATAAAATCCACATTTATATTCAAAAAATTCTTATCATTGAGAAAAATTCTCAACCTTAGAGAGAAAATTTGAACTATATTAAATGTTATACCTATTAGGAATCTAAAAATGTATATCATGAATTAAGTCATTATCTATAATGGATGAGTTTCATGTTTTATATGATTTAATCAAGTATATTTAACGAATGAGTTCTCACTAAAAATTATGCCCCTATATATCATATCTATAATGTTTTCCAAGACCCATATTTCATTTAAATACAACCATAATTTATCATTAAACACGTCACTTATTTATATAGGTAAACAACCATACCAATAACAACACATATGATTCATTTATAGTTGGGTGGGAAATTCATTTTCCATATCCATAATATAGATAATAATAAAAAATTTATTCCTCTGGTATACAAACCATTAGGGATTCGTAGCTAAGTTTCGCTCAAATCCCATAAAAGGATGTGGTTCCCAGACACATAGGATTAACCATTCCCCTCATGCCTTACATAATATGATCCATGGAAACCCAACTTTTTCATGGTCTTTGCATGTTGGATGATCAGTTTTATGACATGTGAATTCTTTGGAACGAAACTATGAATTTTTATTTGAGGGATTTTGTTTTATAAGAATCACAAGTATATTAAACATAACATGTATATAGAACCCATTTCTTTTATCAAATAATCATTATCTAAAATTTTTATTCATTTTTGTACACATTATTTTAAGAATTACATATTTAAATGCCTATTTTATTACACAAATTAATGTTTTCCCATCGTATTAATGTGTAATAGTTTACACAAATCACATGTTTCTTTTAATCAGTCAAAAAAACCAAAATATATAAACATATCTAAATGCATCTAAGGAATAAGGAATATGAAATCATCAAGAGTAAAAAAGGAGTGATAGTTATATAACCCCTCACCCTTATAGAAAAATGAATAATCCTCTATGAAATTTGGTAGTGTAACCCCAAATCCCTCTCTCTATGGTGAATTAAGAGAAAATTATATTTGTTAAATCTATAAAAATTAATCAACAAAAACTAAATTAAGTAATTATTAAAAATCTCATTACTCTAAAAATACCTAGTGGTCATGGAAGATGAAAACTAGATCATATGATATTTCAATTATCATATATTGTCGTACTCTAAGTCCTATAATAAATTTATCTCAGAAATGTTTCATTCATAGTATTTATATTCAATAAACACATTATGAACATGAATATAATAAATGAGTAAACTACTAAATTAACACTTAATTTATTCCTTAAACATATTAAAAACAATTATGAACATTTCATCATTTATTTAGACAAGAAAAATTAACATTCTATGATTCATAACACTTTTAACATAAATACCATTAGTAAAAATATAAATAATAATATTTTTAAAAATTATAAGGACTGTTGTATTTTACAACTGATAATTTTATTATTAATAAAATAATATTCCAGATAAGAAAGAGAGATATAGTATGAGATTCAATCCTATATTATGAAATAACTTTAATTTTATGATAAAATGGAATCATTGAATATTAATGGACATGTTTTATAGATCTTATTTTATATTATGATAGAGACACTATCAAATTTACATCTTGATCCCCATTTTTCATGAAAATGCTGGATCCGGTCATATATTATGATATTATATATCTTATAATATAAAATAATTCCATTCCCCAAGATTCGCTTTCATTTTTCCTTGTAATATAATTTATTCATGCACTTCCACTAACCAAAATAGAAGTAATATAATATATCTTACTTTATAATATAGACTAAATGCACTATGATATTAATTTCATTGAGAAAATATACATTCACTTGATTAATCCTATAAGAACATGTATTAGAAGCCATTTATGGGTTTTAGGGTATCACAGTATGGTCTTAGGTAGTAAAAAATCCCATATATGGGTAGATATATCTTTCATGATTCATCACACATTGAAAATAATGAAGACAACATACATAAAACATTGCCAAATATCGTCCAAATTCATCTCTAATAGAGAATGTGTGATGATGATCAAAGAATAATCCAATAAAGGCATTATTTCTCTATGGGGAAACACTGAACACTAATCATAGATCATATGTTGAGAATATATTAATTCAAAAGTGGTGTTAGTGTCTTCAATATGTAAAAAATAGTGTTTTTTGAAGAATGGAGATTTTTTCTACATTGCATGCAACATGTGACACCAATATGAGGGAACCCTTCCCTTATATAGGAATCATCATCTCTCATTATTTAATGAAATTTATTTACCATATTGCACAAATCATGTTCCATATCATATCTACCATATATTATGATCTTTATAGATTTCATAAATGAACACTTCAATATAGTTTTTTCTTGGTAACAATAATCCATGTCATGGATAATAATCCCTAGAAACTATGAGGGATGTGGAGACATATGAATTAACACATATGGAAACAATATAAAAAATGTTATCATACAACATGATATTTGCAAAAAAAATAATCCCAAGATTTTATTATTATATATACATATCATAAGATCTGATATTCATCTCATGAATATAATACAATAGGATTCCAATAAATCAAAATATATTAATCACCAATTTTTATAGAATATTATTCAATTTCCATATTCCATTTTCAATTATACTATAAAACTAAATCCAATAAAATGTTCATTCAATATTGGGATCTTTTGAAACCTCTATATGTTTCACAAACCACAATGCTACAACATTAATCTATTTTATGTTTGGATGAAAACCTCATCATTTACCATAATTTTAGCTTCTGGGCATAGTAGAAGTTCTATTGGTGGTAAATAAATAAAAATTTAATTTAATTTTGAGTTTTTGGAATCCACAAGAAAAGATATTTCATGTTAAATTTATAATTAATTTATTTATGACCAGAAGAAATGACTGCATGATATACAGATTCTTAACATTGTTTATCTTTTGAAAACCCTTTATGATTACCATCGTTTCATTATAAGGATTCAAGTGTAGAATTTCTCTAGAGGTGATCCACACGTGATCCATTGAACTCTAAGTAGCAATAGTTGAATTCTAATTTCTAGAAAAACTATTCAATTATATTATATTATTTATCATTATCTCTCCATGATTCATCATGATTAACAGAGTTATTCTCATACTTGAGAGGAAGGGAGGGAGGGAGAAGTCCTCTGTGAACAACAATTCTCGATTCTCAAATTTTGATTAATTTTTCACAATGGCCAAAACCATAAATTTATAGAGTTGGGGATTAGATTAAAATATTACATAATCATGTTCCACACCTAAAATAATACTATAACATTTTAAAACCCTCATGATATATATATTATTATTATTATTTTACATTTTAAGATAACATGAATGCGGATGAACATTATTTTTCCTTCATAAAAATTAATATTCATTTCCAGATCTGATCTTGGTCCACACTAACCCCCTCTTCATTAAATATATACTGGAATAAAAATTTTATTCACATAAATAAATATTTTTATCATAGTGTAGAAATTAATATTTATTAACTATTCAGTAAATAAAATAAAATTTTTAAACAAAAATAGGAAAATAATTTTTTTTTATTCATGGAATAAAATAAAATTTTATTTTCTAAATAAATATTTATTTATTAAATTCTGAATATTTGAGGTCTATAAAACTTGAATAAAATTAATCCTCATTGTTGATAAGAATATTTTTTATATTAATGAAATTCAAATAGAATTTAATCAACATAAATAGAAAAAATTTGTGTGTGATCCACTAGGATTCATTCTAATTAGGATTGGGATATAATTCTTGAATTCCAATAATATTATCCGGTAGTGTGTCATAGAACCCATGATAATGAACATAATGTCAGAACATTGAAAACCATATAGGAATTCTTGTTGAGTAATATAATCACATTGTCTCAATATCTCAGCAAGAAGGTTTCAGATTTGTGTCATCAACCATTCTAATTTATAAATTTTTCTATGAATTTCTGAAATAAAAATCTTTACATCATAGCCATGAAATTTATTAAACAAATATATTTCAATAAAAATGTTATAAAACAAAATTTCCAAAATATGGAAGGCAGAAATCCTTCCTGGACAAAGTCATTAATAACATGTCATTCTCAATGCACCTAACATACCCTACTTTTGGAAAATATATTGCATTATGGTTCTTGTCTATAAATAATATTGTTTGAGTCATGATATTCATAAATGATAATAATAAAGTACAAGGTCCATTATACATTCCCATATATATGAATATATGATGACACTAAGACATGCAGAATTTCAACTAGTGAGTCTGTTCTCATAATCACCCATCTCAGATATTACCATGTGTGAACTTCAATAGATGTAGCATCATCCGCTTATGAGTACACACACCAGAAGATATATATACAATGTTCCCTATCATGGTAAATTATGTGACAATATAACTTTTTTAGATAATATCATCATGACCTTTCCAGATTATCATCATATTAGGAAACTGTATGACCTTATTATTGTGATAGATACTCTAGTAATTTATAATATTAATGTTATACAAAATGACATTTAATAAGATATATAATATTTATATTTAAATTCACTCCATTGAATATTCTTTTAATTTAGTGTAAAAAGTTGTTATTTCTAGGGAACTAGCTACATCAAACTCAAACTTTCTCTAGAGAAAACTGAACATAGGGAATCTTTCCTCACATAAAAAACATTTTTCTATTGAGTATGGATATAACAACTAGGACTATAACATTTTCCTGGATATGGGTAGAAATGCCACATTTATGTTCAGTGAATCATTTTATTGAGACATCACTATCTCAGTAAAATCCATCTTGTAGACATATAAATGAGTATCCACCTCTTATTAGCATTTCATAAATCTGACATCCTAAATTAATCCATATTCATTGGTTGTTATAAAATTATAAATCAATCTCTTTTTGTATAACCAAAAATTAGAATATAATGTCTCAAAACAAATTTGTTTGCTACATCAGAAGATATGATGTACTCATATATTGCATATATAGAAACCATTGGTTGTAATACTTTTTTATTTCATATTACTATATCCTTTTTGGTTATATTATAAAAAAATTTAAAAAATAGAGATAATTATTAAATTCCCATGATCACTAGTATTCCCACTTCTCTAGACACTAAAAACTAATCTAGTTCTTCTTTTCAAAGTATTGTCAGGTAGTTCTTGCTATGTTTACGAAATTTGGCTAGATATATTTTATATATACCTATTATGATTTATTCATTTGTAATTTAAAATTTACTTACATATAATGGATCATGAAAAAAAATCCTAGATGTTAATATTTTGGAATTCTTATAATATCCATAATCTCATCCAATTCCAATGCATGTTCTACTTGAATGATTATATGCCAACAAAAATTTGATGTTGAATTTTTTTAAACTTTTATTTTTATATACTATTTTAATATATTTAAAATTCCTATGGTTAGATACCTCATAGATTCATTTTATAGATATAGCTCCACAGAATATATTTGTTACTTTATGTCAAACTTGGAGAAATTTCACTCTTTATGCTTAAATTTTGGTGAGATATTTCGTCTATTTTCCATATGTTATTAGCATATCTATTTGGAAACTAATTTCTCTATAACTTACTAGTTCAAGGCCTTTTCAATTAATTTTTTCTAGAAAAATATTCTTTGAACAATAGTCATGATATACTCAAAAATTAATTTCAGTAATATACATATATTATTGGGATTTGTCGATGTCACTATCTTTTTAAGTTATTCCTAGTAAGAATTTTCCATAGTGTCTCCTATTTATTTATTCATATAGAAATCATCCATATGGATTCCTATAAATGAGGTTTCCTTGAATAAAAAATTCCCAATATGATGGTCATTGAAATGTGATTTGATAAGTATAATTAAAAAAGGATTTCTTTCCTGATGATCAGTGAATAATATTTTTATAGACTAAACTCTTAAAAATCTGTCATTCTATATTATCACAATAATATAAAATCTAGGTCCAGTCTCACATGAATACTTACTAGTAGTATAAAGACATATAAGAATTCAAAATACATATTTCCTAAATTTCGATACATGGAAAAAATCACTTAAATTTATACATACTTTTCAACTTTAGCATATTACCATTTACTTCTTCCTTTTAGCAATCATTATTCTAGAAGAAATATATATGCATCACCCACCATGGTAAATATAAACCACCACATTGGTTATGAATTCATATATTGTATGTTTCTATAGAACTACTCCTCCCACTAATCTCTGTGTAATCCAATATTCCAATTCCACCGCATGTGAATCCATATTCATAAATTGCAGAAGTTATATTTTATCCTACTATAATTAAACAGTTAGTCTTATATCATGGAAATATAGTTTATCATATATCAATTACCACTAAAATACCTATATGAGTACAAATTAATTAATTACATTTTCATTTGATAAGGTATTGTTGTGTCACAATCAGGTAAGAGTCTTATATTTTATATTCATCATTCATTGTAATGGATGTTTTTTATTTAAGAGTAACTAAACCATTTTTTGGAATTTAATTTCCATAAACAAATTTATTCTGAAATTAAATAATGCATCATTTTTTCTATCCATATATTGAGATAAATATTTTCATATCAATAATTACAAACTTGATTCAATACAGTCTACAAATTAGAAATAATGAGCTCCCCTTGGATGGATTAGGAATCACCCATTCTTATATCATTTTGAGTTCACATTAGAAAAATTATATTTTTTCTCATATAATGTATTTAAATAAATGTGTGTAATAAGAATATTATATTTAATTCAATATTAGAAAATAAAAAAATAAAAAATATACTTGAAATGGATGTGATTTCTTTCATCTTAAATTCTTTGAAATTTTTTTAGTGTCCATTATTTTCACATAAGAATAAAATAACCTTATTTTAATTATTTTGGGTTTTAATCTTTTTACTCCAAGAAGGATAGTAGAAAGGATCTATTGGATTTATTTTCTCCATGGTATTATTGTCCATGTCATTCAATATTTTCTACACAATGGGTGGATAAATAATCTTCAACCAATCCTTATCAACATGGTTTAATATAGATAAATTATACCTGATTGAGTTATCCATATCTTTTATTTAGGGTGGGCCATATAAGGATCCACTTGGTAATAGGGATAATAATATAATTTTAGTGGTCAATTTCTTGTCCATGTGGAATCACAATTTCACTAAATGGCCAATATAAACAATTATTTTGAAATCATTTCTAGTTGCAAGATTTTCTTCTTCTTCTTTAGCCTAAAATAGTTGGTTAATATATTATTTATTTTTATCATTACAACTCATTATCAATAGAATGGATATGTGATATTATGGTGTAATAAACCTTTACTCCTTTTTTCATCAACTCTCCAAACATAGTTGATAAATAATATAATGGATATCGGAATTATCCTCTAAATATCTATGGTATGAATCACATTTACCTTATCTCACATACTAGGATAGAAGAATAGGAATATTAGATTCTAACACATAATAAAAACATTAAGATAATAATGCATATTTAAAATGACAGTACTAAATCTAAAAAAATTATTTTTTAATTTAATACCATTACTTAAGTAAAGGTCACAATTTATTGTTTTTCAAGCTATTTTATTCAATAATTAACATAGTTGAGTTGTTCTTTACATGATTTTAAAGAATGTGGTAAATAATAAAAATAATTAATTTTAATAATTTTCCTACTATATTATAATGTCCTGATAGATCTCACAAATGATCTCAAAAAGTCTAGCAGTAATAAAATTCTAGTGGAAAGGATCCTTATTACTCTTCACATTACCCAAATATGGGGTTTTCAAGATACATGAATGTTTTATGAATATTAGGCCATTCCCAACTATGTATTTTAGGATACTTGATCTATTGAGTGGACCTCCAATCCTGAAATCCTAACATGAATTTCTTCAAACTCTGGCACCATGTAACATCAATATTTGTGAGGGATACATCTCTAGATAAAATATGGTTAATTAAACCCATGAACTCCCAAATAAATCAATTTTAAAAGTAATTATCCCATAAATTTATGGTAAAATACTTATTTTTAAGTCTTTTATTCATAATCATGTAATGGAAGTCTATGTATGACATGATATTTTGTTGATGCATTCATATTTATTCTACATAATTTTTATCTTATTTTTTCGCTTATGTGACTAGTAAATATTAAGTCGATTTACCTAATTAATTAAGAATATTGGATAAATAATTTACAAAAAATCTATATATGTAAATTCCTTCTTTGAACATTAATCCATTTACTTATTAGATCATGGTCATGTAACCATAATCTAAATAATTCATAGATAGAAAGAAATGATCTGATTATGATCTTTTCTAACAATTGATTTATTGAGAATAAAATTTATCAAACTATATGTGTTGGGAATAACTCCTTATATCTTCCTCTAAATGAGTATCATCATTCTACATGTCCAGATCTGTATCACTGGGGATGGAATCATTATGGCTCCATCTTGAACCAACTCCATGTACCGTAAATATGCCATTAAATGCATGAGTTTATTAATCACACCTAGGTGAGGGGAAGCAAAAATTAGTTAAGGTGAGTTAAAAAAATAACATGTACATGTAGGTCATACATAATAATAAATGTAGGGAATAATTATGGTCCTTAAATTTAATTTAATATTAAATAATTGGAAATGAATTATTGAAATTAAACTATAAAACACCAACACATCCATATGTCTTGAAAAAGCTCACGATTGATCAAGAAGGTGAAATGAATACATAAAATTATAATTCAATTTCATTCATTTATTTTTTTCATCATTATTAAGATACATGAACTTACATTAATTAATTATTTAATTAATACCTTTTTTGATATTTATTATATGGAATCACCTGGAGATACCCATAATTTAAAGAATTCATGGAAAATAAATAGTAGAACCAACAATAATAGATTATTACAATAAGTTGATTGAAAATTTAATAATTAATTAAAATCATTATTAAATTGTAAACCACACCACGTATTCCAATCAAAAAATAGGATTTTAATACTGTAATCTATTAATTTATTTTAAATAAATTTTTATATTAATTGGGAGACTACAAGTCATGTACTTACGAGCTACAAGATATATACCATAATTTTTGTGAACATTGTATATATGTCTATGGATTTAGTGATTACCTTAAAAGGACTACACAATATGTACAAACAAACTACACACCATGTAACACTCTTTTTTGTGTGACTTCATGACCATCCATAAGACATATCATGTTCTTTATATGTGAATCACACAGCATGTATTCTATACAAACACAATGTGTCATGATTTATATGTGTCTTGTTGATAGGCCTAATAGCTCGACATGTATATCAGATGAAGGAATTAATGAACCACATGGATTGTAAAAGGAAGATACATTCCATGTATATCAGTATTAATCTATATTGTCAGTCTCAATTTGTTTTTACCATGTCTATGACCACATGGGATGTGTTAATGTCACCGCAAAATAGTATGGACTTCCATATGTGTACTCCAGATACAGACCACATAATCATATAATATATTTTCTTAGTTTTCCTAGTCTATACATGGAGTGGAATTTATACACCATGTATTATTACTATTTGGAATGTCATGTATCCCACGACACGTCTATATATTGGGAACCTGGGTACACGATGTGTACTCTAGCTACATGTGATGTATCCATGTCTTAGAATCCAAAAATCATGACACACTCTTATGGAATCACTGGTCATTCATAATCTTTTCTTATAATTTTATGAAAATTAAATCATGAATGATGAGAATTAAAATTTCACTAACACGTTTATTAAAACTGGGTGAAAGAAATTATAATATATAATTGAAATTTAGACTCCCTTATGGGTATATATATGAATAATTGAATAAATAATTATAAATCTGAAACATGATTTCTTTGAAACAACTTATAGGTTTTGGGTGCGTCAAAAGTGTGTTTGGTCTGATTGAAACTAAACTTTAATTTAATTTAGAGTTTTATGAAACCCTGGGAGAGGATCATCCAAGTTAAATATATATTTAATATAATTATGATTAAAATAAAAGATTAACTCAACTTGATATACTTTTATTAATGATGTTTTTGATGTTATTGTAGATCACTTAGATTTTATTTTATTGCACAGTATGAATTCAAGTATAAATTCCCTCTAGCAGTGATCCACATCTGCTCAATTGATCTTTGATAAATGCCAATTTATTTTCAGATTCTGTTTCTATGAATCAATTGTCTTGAACTATTCTTATTGACCACTCCATGATCCATCATGTTGTGATGATATCTTCTCATTATTGAAAGGAAAATAAGTGTAATTCAAGTGATCGATAGAGAGAGAGAAGTCCAATGTGCAGAATGATTCTCTATTTTCAATTTTAGATTAATTATACCTAGTAGACATAATCATAAATTTTTAGATCTTGGGATTAGATTAAAATATTATTTAATTTCATACTAGAACTTAGATAATATTATAATCATTAAATAACCTCATGCCATATAATAATATTGTCATTATTATTATTTTTTGGACTTTAACTTGCACAATGAAATTTTTTATTTTACTATAATATAAATTAATATTAATCATCTTATATGTAGTCACACATGATGATCTATATAATATTATCCCAATAATTGTTTTTTATCTCACCATATTACTATTTCAAATAGTATCATTATGGAATATCGAGGTTCACATCATAATGAGCAAAACCTATTACCTTATCGATGGGGAAGATATTATAGGGAATTATCACATAAATGTTTTATAGATTAACAATAAATATGCGATAATATGTTATTATTAATATTCACTTCATGTAATATTTATGTAATCGAAAGTATAAATTAGTTGGTTATGCAGAACTAACTCAAAAAATAGTCTCATGAGTTTCATCATCTACAGTGTGATCTATGTCATATCATCTAGAAACATAGTCTCCGTTACCACAACTCAATGAAAATGAGTAAAAATAATCACTGTATTCAATTATCCTTGAATCGATCCAATTAGAGATAGTCAACAACACATTTATCTTTTAATTTTAAATAGGAATTATGGATGAAATTCTTAACATAGATCTTCCAGAATAAACCTGTTGGACCCTACAAGAATTCCTCAATTTTGATTTCATTCCATAATGTTGGTATATAGTTCAAGGCTCAACATAATTATACTAAATCATCTCACAATATAGTTTCTCTTCTCTCAA
The DNA here is from genome assembly GCA_963277665.1 of Viscum album. Lineage (NCBI taxonomy): Eukaryota > Viridiplantae > Streptophyta > Magnoliopsida > Santalales > Viscaceae > Viscum > Viscum album. Next base: position 1,128,956,585 of record OY728121.1, read on the forward strand.
CATATTCATGAAATATATTACCCCATACACATTACACGTGATTATTTTATGGAAGAATCTTGGGTTTACATACCACTATATTTTACATATTTAGTAACTTTCATGTCACATAAATTCATCAATAACTGTAGAAGGATCAACACCAACACAAATCCTATAAACATTTCCCCAACAAACTCAATATATCTTTGAGTCACATTGAAGCCATTTTTATGATCCAACACTATAATTCCTTCTAATATTTTCATGTTGACCTATCTTTACATTAGAAACAATTTGTTCATTTGGATTATCATACATATAGGAAATTTTATTTGTCAACATTTATGTCTTCTCCACCTCATAGATATTGAAGGACATGTTCTGAGCCAAAATAATTAAAATAATCTTTAGTAATTTCTGATCAATCCTTTCCCTTTCATCTTTTAACCATACATCTGTATTAACTACAATCAACCAAACCTCTAGATCTCCTTGGAACATAGAGTATTCATTTTTTATCCTGTATAATTTTAAGTCTTTCATATCAAATATATCAATCTAGAATATACCCAATTCCATAAAAATCTATTTGGAATCAATAAAATCATACTAAATTCAAAAAATAATAAGGTTTCACTAATTTCTAATTATAATTGTTCTATAAAGAAAATACTAGAATGATTCTTGAAATCCATTGGTGAACTTATGACCATAGTCATCCATCTAAAAACTCTACAACAATGATTTGACACCAATTATTGTTCCTAAAATCTCAAATAATTATGGTTTCTTATAGAACCATAAAACAAGGAAAAAATGTTTAGAACATCCAAAATAAATGAAATTTTATGTCTATAATCAATCTCCCAAACATGGATCTATAATCACCACACCAAATTTATATACACTAAAATAAAATCTTGAAAAAGATAAAAAAATATAAAGATAAAATAAAGAAACAGAATAATACCTAAAATAACAAGGTTTGAAGATTACACTAGCCAAGGGAAGAATATTTAATCTTTTCAATTAAGATGGGAATCATGAGTGTTATAATAGAACAAAATACATTAAATATAACATAAAATAAAAGAAGACTTATAAATAGTTCAAATATTGTACAAGTGCCCCAACTTCCATTCTGAAGATGATCTCATCTAATTACACAAATTTCAATAATATTTGATCTTCACAATCAACCATCAACTGATCAAGATAGCTAAAAACAAGGTAATGACTATACCTACACAAATTATATGTTATGATGTCCAATGAATGCTTTGAAACTCATCCCTTATCTTTTTTAAAACATCGAAAAATTTCTATTCATTTCCATTATTTAAGACATTTGCTTCCGCTGCCCCCAAATCAACTAGTTTTGTAACTAGAGTTTTGGAAGCATTCATTATTGAATTCAATATCGTAATAGAACAAAATTAATTTATATTAAATTCAAAGAATAAATTTTAGAATTATAAACTGATAGACTAAATATTATACGATCAGCTAGATCAGATCTGCGAATATATATCTTGGTGAATGTCATCATTAGTTTTCAATCCTCTTTCAGCAATTTACTTTATGCATTGATAAAATTTTTCTTATAATATATTATTTATATGTAATTTATATATCCCATTGAATATGAAACTGATTCACTACACAATATTTGTTTTCATGCTTCCATACATTTTCTGAGGATAAAAATATAAATACCACTTAATATTTTTTTTATTTCAATCGTATTATCGAAAATACCTTAATTTACTCTATTGGTATCTTCTAATCTCCCCATAATCCTACTAAAACAAGGGTAATATGTTATTAAAAAATGAACCAGATACATAATTATTTTTCTGATGATGAACTTCGAACAATTAATATGATCATTAAAATTACTTAACCATATTGGAGATGGTTTTCCAAAAATTGTTGGCCATTTTTGAAATATAGTATATGTTGGAAAATATTTTTTTTATCTGATATTATTACATGTGGTAAGAAAATTTTCTTAGGGAATGAATTTTTAGCGTAAATCTTTCTCTTTTTTATGTTCTCTCTATAAGTATGAATGATTTGAATGGTTTAATTTATTAACCTATACATTCCACCAAATTAATATGTTTCAAGAATATTAATGTATAACTTATATCACATAAAATGAATTTTTCTACTCACCCAATATAAATGATAATAATATTAACACATATCCATATAAATATTACGTATTGGGTGAATACAACACAATAATATGAAGTGTTAAAATCATTTAAAACCCAAATCTATACAAGAGAAATTATGGGGTCCCAGGATTCCCACTAATATCCTTTTTTAATGAGTCAAAATCCCCATGTTAGTGTAGCATAACCCTAATTCTCACTTCCCATAGATCAATAATCAAGGGATACCTCAATTCCAGTACATTCCAAACACCAAATTTGAATGAATGATAAAAACCCTTTAATTTTAATCATATAATTATAAATATATATATGTTTTTATTTATTGAATCTAAATTTTATGAATGTGAAATACAAATAACTAAAAATATATATGGTAGGATAATGATAATGAAGAGTTTAAAAAATAATAATTAGTAATATTAAATGTTGAATTGATTTAGGAATTCTTAATTATAATTGATTACTTTTTACTTGATGTTATCAAATATTAATTGTTACTAATTCCTATTTCCGATTGTGATTACAATGTCCCAGTCAATTCTTATAAGGGATAAGTGATTATTAACTATTTATAATTATTACTAAACGACTTCAACCAATATTAACAATGAGTGATTTAATAATTCACTTACACTAATTATTTTTAATTATTACTAATTACAACGAACTATGGTGAATAATTACTAGTTATGATATTTTAATCCAAATTTAACCTCATTATTAATATTTAATTAAGAGTTACCTATAATTATTGTTAATTAAATATAATTTATCATAATAATGATTAATTGTTTTTATTTTAATAACTATTAATTGTTTCTAGTTATTGATAATTAGTATTAAATATTAAAAACTATGATTATTTATATCAAATTAAAAATTTTACTGCTAATTAATTATTAGTCACCTATAATTATTAGTAATTAATTGAAATTACACCAAATGATTATTATTTGGTAATTAATATAAGCTAATATAGTAATCAATTAAAAATTACTACTAATTATGATTAATTATTACTATACAAGATTAGTTATAACTGATTAAACATCATTATTAACACTGAATTATTAATTACCTCCAATTATGATAAATTTATTGTAATTAATCCTAATGGTGATTAATTAATTGTCAGTTCTTCCAAAATACTCCTATTTATTTCTAATTAATTATAAATATGGTTAATAGTTACATATTATTGTTATTTATTTCTTATTGAACATTATTGTTAATAGTTAATTAATAATTCCACTTAATTTTAGTAAACTAATTATAATAGCTCTAAATGATGATTAATTATATTTTAGTTTATTCTAATTAGTGGTAATTATTACTAATTAAAATTAAAAACAATTTATTATTACTACTGTGATGATTTATATTCAATTAAACCTCGTTATTTGTAATTAATAATTAATTACCAATATATATCATTGATTAATAATAATTAATCTTAATGATGGTTATTCACTAGTTAATTTATTGTAATTCAAATTAATTACTACTATATAAGATTAATTTTTACTAGTTATGATTTTTTATATCTAATTATACCATTTTATTAATAATTAATTGATAAGTATCTCTAATTATTAGTAATTTGTTTATAATTATTCATATCTAGGGGTAAACCTTAAACATGACATAAAAACACAATCCATAGGCGACACCCCCAATGACAGAAACTCGTTCGTCAATTTATGATCTTTATCAATCATGTGCATACCTTGTGACATGAAAAATTGGAACCAAGGTCCCTGGATTCCCTCACACCCCATTCACCACCCCCAATAATATTCAGTTTGTCTCCCTCTTGAATATCTCAAGTTTAGAGGTAAGGCTTAAACATTTCCCCAAAACCAAATTTTTTGGAAACACATCCAAAGAGAAAACCCATGGGTTAATTTTTTGGGATCAGCATCATCTCAATTTCTCAACTGAAATGATGGGTTAATAACATGACTACTCTTGTGTTGTGTTTCCACCCAAAATCAGAGAGTTTATCTTCATGAATCCTCCCCCAAAACCCTCCTTCCAAGCAGAGCCCCACATGCTTCCCCAATTAACCCTAAATCATATTCTCTCACATAAATTCATTTTTTTCCATCAGAAAACATTGATTAATTATATTCTTCTCGAAAGGTATCAAAATTACAATATATGAACACTAATGATATAGTTATATTGATGAAAACAATTTAAAACCCCTATATGATATTTTGAAAATTTAAAAAATTTCATTTGTAAGTTAAAATCTGCACTTTAAATTTAGAATATATTTTATAAAAATATCTTACTCATTACTTTTTTTAGAAATAAGATATATTATAAATATACATATAGATATTGTTTTTAGAAAATTAATCATTATACGTTTATATATGTGTATATTCAAGTATATACATTCATATTTATTTTTTCAAAATTATATATGTATAATACTATAATTATTTACAAATATATATATATATATAAGTACATTAAACTCTATGTATGTACATGCAAGAACACATGAAAGTATACTAGTATTTACAAATACTATTATTTACATGTATATATAAATATAAATATATACTTACATACATAGATTATACTTATATATATCACATTAACACATATATATAAAAATAAATATATGCATAGTTTCATATGAATATCACATTAAAAAATTTATATATACATAAATATAAATGTAGTTATACATACGACTTAAATTTTGAGAATACAATTTCACTTTATTTTTTAAATAAATTTTATGTAGAAATTTTATTTTTTATACCAACATATTAATAATTATATCTAAGAAACATTGATCACGTACACAAACAAATATATATCAACGAAAATTTATATACATATATTTATAATGTATTCATACGTAATTATATTCTCACATATAAAAATTATTGATCACCGATGCACTTATATATAGAATAAAAATCAATTTTTTTAGATACATACATATATGTATGTGTTAAATATATGACTACATAAATAAATAAAATTAATATTTATATATACACAAATAGGTATATTGATACATGAAAAAAAATAAAGTCATATATATAAATATAAACTTATATTCATATATTTAAATATGAGCACATACACATACATACAATCCTAAATATATATAAATACAAGTTTATACATTCATCCATACATGAATATATATTAAAGATATTATTTATAGATATATATAATTATATGAAAAATCTTATATTCACTAATATGTAAATATATATATCTGTGTGTGTATCTATATACAAACCTGTACATAAAACATACATATATGAATGAATTAATATGTATACTTGAAAGTGATTATGTTATTAAATTTGTATATATGTAAACAGTTACATTGAGAATTTTTTGTATTCTACTTTATATTAGTGTGTGTATGCAATTTAAAAAAATCCATTTACATATATTGAATGATGCATACTTTTATACTTGAATATATGTATATATGTATATAATTATATTGATATATATTCATGTACATATATAAATCTATATTCATGTATGTATCCATGAATTTAGTTTTATTTCAATATGTGTGTATGAGTCTACGTGTATTAATGGATTGACATTGAAGATTTACAATGAAAGTATTCATTAGGGAATCACTCCAGGTAGATTCACAATATAAATGTGTTCTGATAAATCTCTAATTGGAGATTCCCGATGATAATATTTACTAGGGAATCGCTACTAGGAGATTCATAGTTTCAGTCACACTAGGAAATATGAACTAAGATATTTTTACATTCGTTAATATTTATATTAAATTTATTCATATTTAAATTAATACATATAGATACAAGGATTCATGTGGGTACCTATGTTTGTTGGTATGTATGTTTTATTTATTTGTTCTGATACACTTATATATATATGTATGTATTTATTAATTTATATAATATACTTCTTATAATTATATACACGAAAATAATTTAATTAATATAAATGAATGAAGGCATGAAAACATACATATTGTAATATGTATATGTTAGTATATGTATGTATATGAATGAATATGTTTTTATATGTTTGTATTCATGTATGATAATATATAGAATCGTGTTTGTACATGCATTGAAAAATAACCAAAAATATTTGATATTGTATATACCTATATGTGAGGGTGTATGGGCATGCATGGACTTAGATTTATAAGTAATTACATTAATTATATAAACATATAATTTCAATAATATTTTTCTCTATTTTTATAAAAATATTAATATAGATTTATATATGTATGTACATATACACTATACAACAAACTTATAAATATTTATATTTATATATAGTTAAATAGATGTAGAATTTTAAATAATTACACTAAAATATGTTTATGTATGAATGTTTATATATATGTATTTATATGTACATGTAATAATATTTAGATGCATGTACGTACATGAAATAAAATATTCCTATAAATACTCATATTTTTATATACCTATAATGATAATTGATCACACACATATATTAAACCCGATGAATATATACACACACACACAAATACATACATACACTAATACAAACATTTATATTAATATATTTATATATAAAATCACACATATATAAATATATAAAAAAATAATCTAGCCATATAAAAAAAATATTTAAAATCATATATGTAAATATAAGTACTTCCATACATACATATAAAAATCTATATTAATAGTAGTAAACATTTATATATTATTTAATTAATTTGTAAATATAAATAATTTAATTATTAACATGCATTCATACATACATAAGTCTACATATATATGAATTTATAACTATAAATACTTTTTTGTATATTTTAATACATGTATAGACATACATCTAAATATTATTATATATACATACATTTTTTGAATGACGAAAAATTAAATAAATAAAAAATCAGGATTAATAAGGTTCTTCATCCAAGGAGGAAATTAATTTTTCCAAACATGTTTTACAACAAAAATACCTCGAGGATATAAAATAAGGGATGTAATGTTCCCCTATAATTTCATTAACTAATATTTGTAATTTGATAAATGTACATGATATTTAAAATAAAAAAACAAAATTATAGGAAACCAGTTTCCGCTTCCTGAATAACATTGATGATACTGAGACAATCAGATTCAATGATGATATATTTCCATCCCATATCAATAATGAAAGATAAACTGACCCATATTGCAATTTCCTCATCCACCAAAGGATCCTAACTACATGAATCGACTCATATAACTCTACAAAGATACATCCATAGGACTTATGAAGCATACATCCACTCTCAATAGTCCCATTCCTAGAGAGAGAAAGATCATCCTTTATTTAAAGGGAACCTGGAGGGCGAGGAGTCTACAAGGTTATAGTGGAGACTCTGATAGGGTTATCCTAATGAGAATCAACTTACATCCAAATATTTAACCAAGAATTTTCCCTATCATCCAATAATTACATTGTTCTTTTGATATAGTTGAAGATGACATCATTACACATAATGTTGATAAACTGTGCAAGAGAGCATAAAAATCACATTTTCTATGGAAGATACATGTCCCAAAAAACCAGAAATGCAATGATATCCAACTCCATAATGAATAAATAATATTCATGGGCACCCCATAGTTCAAACATCCCTATCATGAGGAAAATAAAAAATTGAAATAAAGGGGTATTTAGGTTCCATAATGAACAAGGTACACATAGAATCATTGGATGTATGGTGGATCGAGGGGAACACCTTTGATAGTTGGATACCAGCACAACCATACCATTACAAATATATAACATTGGGGAAACTACCAGGATCCAAATAACCCTCCATATCATGTCATCAACCTATATGTTTACAATGATGGTCATACTATAATAATACTTCACCATGAATAATATTAAAAACTCATTCAAAAAAAATATTTGTATTCCCCATGTAACATACCCAAGGTATACTTATAATGATTATAAAATATGTATAATTAAATCAACTATAATGTAATTTGGAACACTATCCATCATGTGTCTCATTAAACAGGCTACACACCATAGCATCCTCATACCTAGTATCCACTGAGGATTTTACCAATCTCCCATCATCACTGAGAAACCATGGATCATTTCAAATATTTATGATGGATCCGTCCCCTGTATTCTAGTAGATTCCTTGAACAATAAGTCCATATGTCCATTGAAGACTCCTCCAAAAGAAACTACTGAGAGGTTATAAAGACTCATTTCATCAGTGTGAGTGGAGAAACAACTTGGCCTTGAAAACCTAATAACATTGACAATTAGGGTGTTTTAGTAGCCTCCAACATTAATTATCCATGATATCACCATAGAAGAGATGATGATATTGTTGGGAAAGATGGCAAGCGATGAACGCGCAAACAACAAAAACACGAACGCGCAGCGGAGAAATCTTTCCCTCAAACAGCGGATGCGTAGCGACAAAAAACAGGTGCAGAAAAATAAAATTGACACCAGAATTTTTACGTGGAAAACCCAAAAAGGGAAAAACCACGGGACCTAGTCCAGAAAGAGGAATCCACTAAAAATAGATAAGTACACGGTAGAGACTCCCCAAAATTAAAAGGGATCTCAAAAGCAATACTTAGAAAAAATAGTGGATCAAAGTCGGAGAATAGATGCAGTCTTGATGAAGCCTGGAAAGAAGAAAGCAGCCTGCTAAAGAAACCCAAATAGATCTGACCGTGAAAGCAGAAGATTGATGTCCGAACAAAAGTGCAGATGAAAAACACCGGGATCGGATCAAAAACCACCGCAGATGAAAGCCGATCAAATTAGAGTAGTTCCACCGGTTGCAGATCTGAAAACTGCTCCTTCAAAGACGCAACTGCACTGCCTCTAACCACTGCCGAGAGAGGAGTCGCACACCTCATATAAATAGAAGATGAAATCTCATATATCTCCTAAAAGATATCTCATATCTGATTAACGATATTAAATATATCTCATCAAAGATATAAAATATATCTTCTCAAAGATATCAAATATATCTTGTCAAAGATATCAGATATATCTTTTCAAAGATATCAAAATATCTTTTTTTAAAGATATCGGATATATAAAAAAAAAATTATCGGGGCCAGATGAGGAGGCGCCCCAACAAACTCCCCCTCCGACTCAACTGGGGATCATCGCCAACCCTGCAATCAGTCGGCAAGTCTCAAATTTTCCTCTGGGTAAACTCTTGGTCAACATGTCTGACCCATTGTCATCAGTGTGGATCTTCTCAAGCTCTAACTGTCTCGAATCAAGGACATTGCGGATCCAATGATACCGAACATCGATATGTTTCGACCTGCCATGAAAAGTGGGATTCTTTCCCAAACAAATAGCACTCTGACTATCACAAAATAAAACATATCTGTCTTGATTAAAATTGAGCTCTCGAATAAAATTTTTCATCCACAACAATTCTTTGCATGCCTCTGTAGCTGCAATAAACTCTGACTCTGTGGTAGATAAAGCAACACATCTCTGCAACCTAGACTGCCAAGATACAGCTCCCCCTACAAAAGTGATCAAATAGCCTGAAGTAGACTTCCTCGAATCGATATCTCCTGCCATATCTGAATCTGTAAAGGCACAAAGCATAGGTTCCCCTTTGCCAAAACACAATCTCAGATCAGAAGTACCACGAAGATAACGAAAAATGTACTTCACTGCCCTCCAATGCTCTCTGCCTGGATTCGATAGAAAACGACTGACCACACCAACTGCATGAGCTATATCAGGTCTAGTACATACCATAGCATACATCAAACAACCAACGGCAGATGAATAAGGTATGTGTTGCATCTCCTCTCTCTCTTCATCAGTAGAAGGTGATTGACTGGTGTTGAGCTTTAAATGTAAAGCAAGAGGAGTACTAACCACTTTAGCTCTATCCATAGAAAATCTTTGAAGTACCTTCTCAATGTATCTCTCCTGAGATAACCACAATTTCTTGGCCTTCCTGTCACGGGAGATCGTCATGCCAAGAATCTGCCGTGCTGGCCCCAAGTCTTTCATCGCAAAAGACTGACAAAGATCCTTCTTCAATCTGTCAATTCTAGAAGCATCATGGCCAACAATGAGCATATCATCAACATAAAGCAGCAGTATAATAAAATCATCATCAGTAAATCTCTGAACAAACACACAATGATCAGAAGATGTCTTCCTGAAACCCTGATGAGAAATGACAGATTCAAAGATATCAGATATATCTTTTAGGAGATATATGAGATTTCATCTTCTATTTATATGAGGTGTGCGACTCCTCTCTCGGCAGTGGTTAGAGGCAGTGCAGTTGCGTCTTTGAAGGAGCAGTTTTCAGATCTGCAACCGGTGGAACTACTCTAATTTGATCGGCTTTCATCTGCGGTGGTTTTTGATCCGATCCCGGTGGTTTTCATCTGCACTTTTGTTCGGACATCAATCTTCTGCTTTCACGGTCAGATCTATTTGGGTATCTTTAGCAGGCTGCTTTCTTCTTTCCAGGCTTCATCAAGACTGCATCTATTCTCCGACTTTGATCCACTATTTTTCCTAAGTATTGCTTTTGAGATCCCTTTTAATTTTGGGGAGTCTCTACCGTGTACTTATCTATTTTTAGTGGATTCCTCTTTCTGGACTAGGTCCCGTGGTTTTTCCCTTTTTGGGTTTTCCACGTAAAAATTCTGGTGTCAATTTTATTTTTCTGCACCTGTTTTTTGTCGCTACGCATCCGCTGTTTGAGGGAAAGATTTCTCCACTGCGCGTTCGTGTTTTTGTTGTTTGCGCGTTCATCGCTTGCCATCTTTCCCAACATCTGGTATCAGAGGGTTTGGTTTTTATTTCATATTCATTATGGAAGCTAATTACAGTCGGATGATTTTATTGAATGGTGCCAATTATCATATGTGGCGACTTAAAATGAAGGATCTGCTTTTTGTCAAGCGAATGCATCTTCCAGTGTTTAGTACCCAGAAGCCAGAAAGGATGTCAGATGAAGAATGGGTGTTCGAGCATGAGATGGTTTGTGGCTTCATTCGCCAATGGGTCGAAGACAATGTGATGAACCACATTGTCAACATCTCTCACGCCAGAACATTGTGGGAGAAGCTCGAGACTACCTATGCTTCTAAGACTGGAAACAATAAATTGTTTCTTCTCAAACAAATGATGAATTTGAGGTACAGAGAAGGTACGTCTATTTATGATTATTTAAGTGAATATCAGGGATGTTTTGATCAGTTGTCTGGCATGGGTATTAATTTTGAAGATGAGGTTTTGGCACTTTTATTGCTTAACACGTTACCTGATTCTTGGGGGAATTTACGTGTTACTCTAACCGGTTCTGCTCCTAATGGTGCTGTGACATTCAGTTTTGTTAAGTCTGCTATTTTGAATGAAGAAGTCAGGAGACGTACTCAAGAGAAATCTTCAGAGCTTTTAGTCACAGAAAACAGGGGGAGAAGCCAGGAAAAGAATCAGGGACAGAGCAGTTGAGGAAAGAGTAAAAGCAGAAGCAAATCTAGATCAAAGCAGAGAGATTTTGAATGTCATCATTGTGGGAAGAAGGGGCATGTTAAGAAGTTTTGTTATCAGCTGAAAAGAGAAAACAGAATGAAGGAAAATCAGCCAAAGAAGAATATCGATGGAGATGATCATGTCGCTGCCGCTACAGGGGGTGATCTTGTTATTGTTTATGATTCCATTAATATTGCTTCTGATCATTCTTGCTGGGTTGTTGACAGTGGTGCCTGTTTTCACGTGACATCAAAGAAGGAGTTCTTTACATCTTACAACCCAGGTAATTTTGGGATTTTGAAGATGGGTAATGATGGTCATGTTGATGTCGTAGGTATCGGGACTGTTTGTTTAGAGACCAGTACTGGAAGTAAGCGGATTTTGAAGAATGTTCGACATGCACCAGAGGTTCGCTTGAATCTTATTTCTACCAGCATTCTTGATGATGAAGGGTTTATCAACACATTTGGTGATTGCCAATGGAAGCTTTCCAAGGGCTCTTTGATTGTAGCTCGAGGGAAGAAGCAATCAGGTTTGTACTGGACTAGAGCATCTATTTCATGTGATACTGCTTGTGTTGTTGAGTGCAGTGTTTCGTCCAAGTTGTGGCATAAGAGGCTCAGTCACATCAGTGAGAAAGGTCTTGGTTGTTTGGCCAAGAGAAATATTCTTCCAGATTTGAAGTGTGTCAAATTGGACACATGTGATCATTGCATGGCTGGGAAACAGAGCAGAGTGAGTTTCAATAGTCATCCTCCACACAGGAAGTCGCAGGTACTTGAATTAGTACATTCAGACGTTTGTGGTCCTTTGAAATCTAAGACCTTTAGTGGCGGTCTTTATTTTGTGACTTTTATTGATGACTACTCACGAAAGCTCTGGGTTTATGTTTTGAATGCCAAAAGTCAGGTGCTCAGTGTTTTTAAGCAATTTCATGTTTCTATTGAGAGGGAATCAGGAAAGAAATTGAAATGTATTCGCACTGACAATGGGGGAGAGTATTGTGGTCCATTTGATCAATATTGCAGGCAGGAAGGTATTCGGCATCAGAAGACACCTCCCAAGACACCTCAGCTAAATGGTGTAGCTGAGCGGATGAACAGGACTTTGTTGGAAAGAGTTCGTTGTTTGCTTTCGGAAGCAAAGTTGCCTGGAAATTTTTGGGGTGAGGTTTTACTTACTGCTGCTTATATTATCAATTTATCACCTTCAGTTGCTTTGCAGACAGACACTCCCGATAAGTTTTGGTATGGAAAAAGGATCAGGTACGATCACTTGAAAGTTTTTGGTTGCAAGGCTTTTGTTCATGTGCCTAGAGATGAGAGATCCAAATTGGATGATAAGTCACGACAGTGTATTTTTATTGGGTATGGACATGATGAGTTTGGGTACAGGTTTTATGATCCTGCTTTAAAGAAACTTGTCAGAAGCCGAGATGCAGTGTTTAAATAGGACCAGACTATTGCAGATATTGATAAGGGAGAAAAGTCCACTTCTCCAACTTCTGATGGTTTTGTTAGTCTTGAGCCAGGTTCTGATTCACATTTACCTCATGTTGTTGATTCAGATGATCACATTGATGTGCAGAATGATGCTCAGGGTGAACAGGTTGGAGTTGATATTTCTGATGCACCTTTTGTTTCTGATGATCCGGTTCCTGGGGTTATCAATGAACCCGCAGTTCCACTCCGGAGGTCATCTCGGCAACGTACCATTTCTACTCGGTATTCACCTGATCAGTATGTGCTCCTCGCTGAAGGGGGAGAACCAGAATCTTTTGATGAGGCGATGGAAAGTGAACAGAAGGAAAAATGGGTTGCAGCAATGGATGAAGAGATGACATCATTGCACGACAACCACACTTTTGAGCTGGTGAAGTTACCGACAGGTAAGAGAGCTTTGCAAAATCGGTGGATTTATCGGATTAAGAATGAAGAATCCAGTTCTGTTCCCCGATACAAGGCAAGGTTAGTTGTTAAAGGCTTCCGTCAGAAGAAAGGTATTGATTTTGATGAGATTTTTTCACCTGTTGTCAAAATGTCTTCTATTCGGGTTGTTCTTGGTTTGGCTGCTAGTTTGGATCTGCAGATTGAGCAGATGGATGTGAAGACAGCTTTCCTCCATGGAGATTTAGAGGAGGAGATTTATATGGAGCAACCAGAGGGTTTTGTTGAAACAGGTAAAGAGAATCATGTCTGCAGATTGAAGAAGAGTTTGTATGGTTTGAAGCAAGCTCCGAGAGATATTGGAAGGCCATTCCCCCACATGATTTAGGGATGAAATTTCTATCCAATACATCTGGTGAATTATGTTCTTCCCGTTCTTATAACATCACTAGATAATGGAAATATGATAATTAATTTGGTCTACAACCATGGCCAAAAGATTAAAGAGAGACAAGATATAGCTTGGAATTTTTTGAATTACTGATTGGATAAGAGGTTCCTTCCCCAAATTAGACACCCTCTTGGATGTCCTACCCTACATGTTTTTCAAATCCTATTAGGAATATTTGAGAAAATATTTTCTTCATTCGGCTAATGATCATGGGTTTCTTGATATTTTTATCGGGTTTTTCAACAATATAGTTACATAAAACCTAAAAGTGATCATCCATCCTTATTATTGAAACACTTTTACTATAATAAATTTTTTACATAGTGATATTAACTCATTTTCCCAAATCTAACTCATATATACGAATTAGAAAACACATAGATATGCATTATTTAAACTTGGTCCTTGAGAAAAGAATACAATCATCCACAATAAATGAGAAATAGTTAGGCTTCATCAATTGAATTTGTTTACAAGGAAAACATTATTTCTCACTAAAACTAAAATAATATAAGGGAAAACATCAATAATCAAAATAAAAAAGAGTGGAAAAGAGGATCCCCTTCTAATGGCCTATAGAGGGAGAGAATATTTGAGTAATATTACCATTAATAATGATCCTAAAATACACCCTCGAGACACATTAAATAATTATCTCTACCCATTTGAAAAAACACCATTTTTTTAAAATCATGATAACTAAATGACCATTCTACCTGAGTGAAATATCAATTCATAATAATGTTCCAGTCCATAACACCTCTTTCAAAAACTGAGAAAAATTTCATTGAATGTATATTTTTCCTAGAAAAAGATCACATTGTTTGTAATAAGACATATAGGAACAAAGACACTCTAATTTTAAAATAAAATATATGGTAATGACTGATGATGATGGTTATCCAAGATCATAGGAAAAATCTTATAAGAATCATTTCATGGGATAATTTGACTAAAATATGTGTCTAGAAGTGGTTTCTAATTTTTTTATCAATGTGATAATGTTTTTATTAAGAAGGGATCGATCTATTTTCCCCCACACAGATATCTATGTGAGTTCTGAGATATCATTCCAAATAATATGATTGTAGTTTTCGAATAATGTGGAATGAAAATCATCTAGCCCTGGTGTTTTAGTAGCATGGAGTTTTTTGAGGTCCATTAGGATTTTCTCATCATCTACATCATGAATGTGTTTGCGATTCAAAGCATTTATAAGTAGTGGTTTTATACTAGAATCATATTTGATGGATAACGATGAGACCCAAACTTTGTAGATCTTCTAAAAAATTCATGATAATTGTTTATGTCCCCGATTCACTAGTGATAGAGCTATCTTCATTATTTTTCTGGCATGAGATGTTGTTTTTTGTGGTTCCTTATAGAGGAATTCTAATAGAAATAAGAGTTGTTTAGTGTTTCCCTCTTTAGTATGGTATTCCAAAGTGCACATGTCCCTAAAGCATTGCCTGAAATGGTGGGTTTCATCCATCTATTTTTTCATCTAATTTATTATGGATAGTATAATATTTTATGTAGGGTTAAGGTAGAGCTCCTCCAATTTTCATTCAACGATATCAAAAATATTATAAAAAATTGGGAAATTTTAAATCAATCCATGTTTTGAGTTTAATTATAGATGGTCAAAATTCAACCTATATCAGGGTCACCATCCATTGATCTATATTGAATCACATCCTAATATTCAATGTATTTAGCCTAAAATTTATCAAACATAAATGTTTTATCATATTTTAGTCTCCTCAAACCACATTCTATTTCAATAATAGTGGGCATATGATATGAGTTCGTTAGGATAAGGTGAGAGATATGGAAGGAATTGAATAAATTACTCTAATAATTTGACACTATGGAATGTTCAATCCATTCTGTGAAATTGGTACTACTCATGTTCCTCCAAACCATGTGAATAGCATTTCTGTTTCCCTAGATCAAAAAGTTCTTTCCGTCATTGTCTATTACTTGAACTCAAAAATATATATATATATACATACATACATATATATATATAATATTATTTCCATATAAATATATGTTTTTAGAAACATGAAGGCATTTATATATATTAATGATATGGTAGGTTCTTTAGGTAAATCTCCATAGGGAGATTCGTATGAGAAATCTTAACTTGGATATTTTTATTTCCAAAGTACTATATATGTTTTTATATACATAAAATTATATGAATATATATGGGATATTCATAGGTAATAGATTAAATTATAGATTGAAAATATTAATCAATAATTACATATTTTCATAACAAATCTCTGCTGGGAGATTTGTAAGAGAAATATATGCCAAGTGATTTTCAAGAAAAATCAACGCTGGTGATTTCGTGGAAAAATATCCCCCTATGAAATTTTTTAGTGTAATATATATGTTTCTAAAAATATATAATTATATATATAATTTTTTTATATAATATGGTAATTTTATATTAATGTTATAAATTATCAAATTAATATATATGCATTCATGGATTCATGCATGCATGTACATTTATTTATATGTATTTATGATTTTTTTAAGTTTTTGTATATAATTATAATTATGTAAATAGGAATGTATATATGAATATGAATATACTTATATATATCTATAAAAATTATATTAATATATAATAATCCATGCTTGAATGTTTACTAGAATCATTATTTGTACGAAAAATCTTATGTATATGTATGTATGTTAGAATGATAATATTCAAATTCATGTGTACATGTATTAAAATATAAAAACATATATTTGTAGCTGTGTATGCCTATATGTGTGTGTGTGTGTGCGGACATATGCATGCACTTATTTTTGTAATTAGTTGCATTAATTATATTTACATATATTTTTAGTAATACATATTTGTGTAATTATATTTATATAGATTTATATATGGATGTATTTATGTGATTTTTTTGAGTGTAAAATAACATAAATAATCATTATATAAAAATATTGAGAGTTTCTGTAATTATGTATAAATACATTATATTTACATTAAAAATTCATTTATTTTCTTATTTTTGCGCATGTGATCAATGCTTTTTAGATATATTTATTGAAATGTTTCTCTATAAATTCTAATTACAAAATAAATTGTACAAAAAATTATTCTAAATTGTATAGAATTAAATATATGTTATATGTATAATTATATATATGTTTATGTATACATACATATGTTTATGATATATATAAATGTAAGTGGATACCTATCTTTATTTATATATAGTTATAACTATTCATATTTATAAATACTTTAATATTTTCATAGGTACATTCAGGTTTATACATATATTTTCATGTACTCATCAATAGTAATATTTGAAATTAATCATAGTAATATGTATGTATGTATTTATAAAATTAATATACATATTTATATAATTGAAAAAAGTTACATATATAAATGTATAATAATTAATTTTATAAAAATCATCTTTATTTAAATTTTTTATGTATTTTGTTTTTATGAAAAATAAAAACATATAAATTTAAAAAAAATATTTTTTAAATTTTCGATGTATGATTGTGCCTATAAATGGAAAAAATTAAATGTGTTAAAATTTATCATATATGGGTTTAGATTTATTCATATCGATGTAAAAAGTGCATTGGTGGTGATGGATTGAAATTTCGATACCATTTTTTATGAATTTTTTTGGTCTAATATTTTTGTGGAAAAGTGAATGCTTGGGAGAGAAAATAGGTTACTAATTAGGTTTGGTGGAATTTTTATGGGAGTATTTAGGTAAATAAATATATTTTCATTCAAAAAAATTCTATAAGAAATGTTATACTGCAAGTTTGCTTCTCCACACGTCACCAAATGAAGCCACGTGTTATTTTCCCTTTTCATTTGGGAAATGGAGAGGTTTCAGTCAACAATTTTTAATATGAATATATCATGGGATTCCCTTGTTTCAGGCACCTAAAAAACTACCCTAGTGGGCTCCCCTCACACCATGTGCGCCTTCTCTAAAGATATTCAGTCTATCTCACTCTCGAATATCTCTTACGACATCCTCTTTGCCCGATCGGCTGACCAATCAATAAAATCAATCTCATGGATCATAATGTATATTAAAAAAATAATGAATCATGTTCGATGAAAAGATATCATCTATAACCATTTTCGACATTATAATATATCATTCTATTAGTATATAAACTTAAAATGAAATTATAAAAAAAACACAAAAAGGGGAAATAACTTTCATGTACCACAAATAAAAATAGATCTCATAAAACAAAATTTTATTTTAAAAATAAAAAAATTTAATTAAATTATGATATTAAATAATTTTAAAATCCAATGTATTAAAATTTAGAAGTTATTTTGATCTTAGTCTCACTTATTCATTTTAAATTTATTATTATATGAAATCATAATTATATCATTACATCAACCATTTAAAATTATCTATAAATTTGATAAAAATCATGAGACTACTTAAGTATTTACAAACATTTCATTATAATAACATATTAAATTTTATTTATAGGAATAATTATTTTAATTTATTTGAATAAAAAAATTAAGGACCATATGTGATATTAACTACATACCCAATTACTTAATGGAAATCAATTTCAAGAATATAAAAAACGTGGCTTAAATGAAAATATTTTAAAATTTAGTGTCGTTAACAAGAATTAATTTTTAAATAATTAATTTTCTAAAAGTTTATCAAATTGACGTCCCTTTTGTTAGATTAATTTTTATATACTATATTTTATTATAATTTTTCAATAATAAAATACATAGACTCACATTTCATTGCAGATGACATAAGAATGATAATTTCATATATTATGGACCCAAAAAAATAAACATTGTCTAAAAAAATAAAACGGTTTATTCTTATCATAATCAATTTAAAATAAAATTATAAATGAAATTAATTTTTTTTTTAAATTGATTTAAAGAACAATTATAAATGTGTCTATAAATTTAAAAATATATTTCTTTATATCTATAGATTACTATATAATGGTTTATAAATTAAATTATATGTATAATTTATTTTTATTTAGTATCAATTTTATAATCCTTAAGTGAAATTAAACTAATGAGTTGACCATTTAAAAATGTTTATAATATTGGTGGAACATAATTAATTTTAAAAAATGACCATTTTTATTCGAATTACTTTTTTATTTCTATGTGAATAATAATGATTATTTGAAGATAAAAATAAAACATTCATGTTCTAATCTGTGAGGTTTTTTATATATTTTTCTATTGGGCGAGCAAGGATTGGATATTTAACAATATAGTTTCTCTTTCTCTCAACATATTCATGAAATATATTACCCCATACACATTACACGTGATTATTTTATGGAAGAATCTTGGGTTTACAAACCACTATATTTTACATATTTAGTAAATTTCGTGTCACATAAATTCATCAATAACTGTAGAAGGATCAACACCAACACAAATCCTATAAATATTTCCCCAACAAACTCAATATATCTTTGAGTCACATTGAAGCCATTTTTATGATCCAACACTATAATTCCTTCTAATATTTTCATGTTGACCTATCTTTACATTAGAAACAATTTGTTCATTTGGATTATCATACATATAGGAAATTGTATTTTTCAACATTTATGTCTTCTCCACCTCATAGATATTGAAGGACATGTTCTGAGCCAAAATAATTAAAATAATCTTTAGTAATTTCTGATCAATCCTTTCCCTTTCATCTTTTTACCATACATCTGTATTAACTACAATCAACCAAACCTCTAGATCTCCTTGGAACATAGAGTATTCAGTTTTTATCCTATATAATTTTAAATCTTTCATATCAAATATATCAATCTAGAATATACCCAATTCCATAAAAATCTATTTGGAATCAATAAAATCATACTAAATTCAAAAAATAATAAGGTTTCACTAATTTCTAATTATAATTGTTCTATAAAGAAAATCCTTGAATGATTCTTGAAATCCATTGGTGAACTTATGACCATAGTCATCCATCTAAAAACTCTACAACAAAGATTTGACACCAATTATTGTTCCTAAAATCTCGAATAATTATGGTTTCTTATAGAACCATAAAACAAGGAAAAAATGTTTAGAACATCCAAAATAAATGAAATTTTATGTCTATAATCAATCTCCTAAACATGGATCTATAATCACCGCAACAAATTTCTATACACTAAAATAAAATCTTGAAAAAGATAAAAAATATAAAGATAAAATAAAGAAACAGAATAATACCTAAAATAACAAGGTTTGAAAATTACACTAGCCAAGGGAAGAATATTTAATCTTTTCAATTAAGATGGGAATCATGAGTGTTATAATAGAACAAAATACATTAAATATAACATAAAATAAAATAAGACTTATAAATAGTTCAAGTATTGTACAAGTGCCCCAACTTCCATTCTGAAGATGATCTCATCTAATTACACAAATTTCAATAATATTTGATCTTCACAATCAACCATCAACTGATCAAGATAGCTAAAAACAAGGTAATGACTATACCTACACAAATTATATGTTATGATGTCCAATGAATGCTTTGAAACTCATCCCTTAGCTTTTTTAAAACATCGAAAAATTTCTATTCATTTCCATTATTTAAGACATTTGCTTCCACTGCCCCCAAATCAACTAGTTTTGTAACTAGAGTTTTGGAAGCATTCATTATTGAATTCAATATCGTAATAGAACAAAATTAATTTATATTAAATTCAAAGAATAAATTTTAGAATTATAAACTGATAGACTAAATATTATACGATCAGCTAGATCAGATCTGTGAATATATATCTTAGTGAATGTCGTCATTAGTTTTCAATCCTCTTTCAGCAATTTACTTTATGCATTGATAAAATTTTTCTTATAATATATTATTTATATGTAATTTATATATCCCATTGAATATTAAATTGATTCACTACACAATATTTGTTTTCATGCTTCCATACATTTTCTGAGGATAAAAATATAAATACTACTTAATATTTTTTTTATTTCAATTGTTTTATCGAAAATACCTTAATTTACCCTATTGGTATCTTCTAATCTCCCCATAATCCTACTAAAACAAGGGTAATATGTTATTAAAAAATGAACCAGATACATAATTATTTTTCTGATGATGAACTTCGAACAATTAATATGATCATTAAAATTACTTACCCATATTGGAGATGGATTTCCAAAAATTGTTGGCCATTTTTGAAATATAGTATATGTTGGAAAATATTTTTTTTATCTGATATTATTACATGTGGTAAGAAAATTTTCTTAGGGAATGAATTTTTAGTGTAAATCTTTCTCTTTTTTATGTTCTCTCTATAAGTATGAATGATTTGAATGGTTTAATTTATTAACCTATACATTCCACCAAATTAATATGTTTCAAGAATATTAATGTATAACTTATATCACATAAAATGAATTTTTCTACTCACCCAATATAAATGATAATAATATTAACACATATCCATATAAATATTACGTATTGGGTGAATACAACACAATAATATGAAGTGTTAAAATCATTTAAAACCCAAATCTATACAAGAGAAATTATGGGGTCCCAGGATTCCCACTAATATCCTTTTTTAATGAGTCAAAATCCCCACGTTAGTGTAGCATAACCCTAATTCTCACTTCCCATAGATCAATAATCAAGGGATACCTAAATTCCAGTACATTCCAA
This sequence comes from Viscum album, assembly GCA_963277665.1. Lineage (NCBI taxonomy): Eukaryota > Viridiplantae > Streptophyta > Magnoliopsida > Santalales > Viscaceae > Viscum > Viscum album. The sequence continues at coordinate 1,128,978,330 of OY728121.1, forward strand.
ACACCAAATTTGAATTAATGATAAAAACCCTTTAATTTTAATCATATAATTATAAATATATATATGTTTTTATTTATTGAATCTAAATTTTATGAATGTGAAATACAAATAACTAACAATATATATGGTAGGATAATGATAATGAAGAGTTTAAAAAATAATAATTAGTAATATTAAATGTTGAATTGATTTAGGAATTCTTAATTATGATTGATTACTTTTTACTTGATGTTATCAAATATTAATTGTTACTAATTGCTATTTCCGATTGTGATTACAATGTCCCAGTCAATTCTTATAAGAGATAAGTGATTATTAACTATTTATAATTATTATTAAACTACTTCAACCAATATTAACAATGAGTGATTTAATAATTCACTTACACTAATTATTTTTAATTATTACTAATTACAACGAACTATGATGAATAATTACTAGCTATGATATTTTAATCCAAATTTAACCTCATTATTACTATTTAATTAAGAGTTACCTATAATTATTGTTAATTAAATATAATTTATCATAATAATGATTAATTGTTTTTATTTTAATAACTATTAATTGTTTCTAGTTATTGATAATTAGTATTAAATATTAAAAACTCTGATTATTTATATCAAATTAAAAATTTTACTGCTAATTAATTATTAGTAACCTATAATTATTAGTAATTAATTGAAATTACACCAAATGATTATTATTTGGTAATTAATATAAGCTAATATAGTAATCAATTAAAAATTACTACTAATTATGATTAATTATTACTATACAAGATTAGTTATAACTGATTAAACATCATTATTAACACTGAATTATTAATTACCTCCAATTATGATAAATTTATTGTAATTAATCCTAATGGTGATTAATTAATTGTCAGTTCTTCCAAAATACTCCTATTTATTTCTAATTAATTATAAATATGGTTAATAGTTACATATTATTGTTATTTATTTCTTATTGAACATTATTGTTAATAGTTAATTAATAATTCCACCTAATTTTAGTAAACTAATTATAGTAGCTCTAAATGATGATTAATTATATTTTAGTTTATTCTAATTAGTGGTAATTATTACTAATTAAAATTAAAATCAATTTATTATTACTACTGTGATGATTTATATTCAATTAAACCTCCTTATTTGTAATTAATAATTAATTACCAATATATATCATTGATTAATAATAATTAATCTTAATGATGGTTATTCACTAGTTAATTTATTGTAATTCAAATTAATTACTACTATATAAGATTAATTTTTACTAGTTATGATTTTTTATATCTAATTATACCATTTTATTAATAATTAATTGATAAGTATCTCTAATTATTAGTAATTTGTTTATAATTATTCATATCTAGGGGTAAACCTTAAACATGACATAAAAACACAATCCATAGGCGACACCCCCAATGAGAGAAACTCGTTCGTCAATTTATGATCTTTATCAATCATGTGCATACCTTGTGACATGAAAAATTGGAACCAAGGTCCCTGGATTCCCTCACACCCCATTCACCACCCCCAATAATATTCAGTTTGTCTCCCTCTTGAATATCTCAAGTTGATAGGTAAGGCTTAAACATTTCCCCAAAACCAAATTTGTTGGAAACACATCCAAAGAGAAAACCCATGGGTTAATTTTTTGGGATCAGCATCATCTCAATTTCTCAACTGAAATGATGGGTTAATTACATGACTACTCTTGTGTTGTGTTTCCACCCAAAATCATAGAGTTTATCATTCATGAATCCTCCCCCAAAACCCTCATTCCAAGCAGATCCCCACATGCTTCCCCAATTAACCCTAAATCATATTCTCTCACATAAATTCATTTTCTTCCATCAAAAAATATTGATTAATTATATTCTTCTCGAAAGGTATCAAAATTAAAATATATGAACACTAATGATATAGTTATATTGATGAAAACAATTTTTAACCCCTATATGATATTTTGAAAATTTAAAAAATTTCATTTGTAAGTTAAAATCTGCACTTTAAATTTAGAATATATTTTATAAAAATATCTTACTCATTACTTTTTTTAGAAATAAGATATATTATAAATATACATATAGATATTGTTTTTAGAAAATTAATCATTATACGTGTATATATGTGTATATTCAAGTATATACATTCATATTTATTTTTTCAAAATTATATATGTATAATACTATAATTATTTACAAATATATATACATATATATATAAGTACATTAAAATCTATGTATGTACATGCAAGAACACATGAAAGTATACTAGTATTTACAAATACTATTATTTACATGTATATATAAATATAAATATATACTTACATACATAGATTATACTTATATATATCACATTAACACATATATATAAAAATAAATATATGCATAGTTTCATATGAATATCACATTTAAAAATTTATATATACATAAATATAAATGTAGTTATACATACGACTTAAATTTTGGGAATACAATTTCAATTTATTTTTTAAATAAATTTTATGTAGAAATTTTATTTTTTATACCAACATATTAATAATTATATCTAAGAAACATTGATCACGTACACAAACAAATATATATCAACGAAAATTTATATACATATATTTATAATGTATTCATACATAATTATATTCTCACATATAAAAATTATTGATCACCGATGCACTTATATATAGAATAAAAATCAATTTTTTTAGATACATACATATATGTATGTGTTAAATATATGACTACATAAATAAAAAAAATTAATATTTATATATACACAAATAGGTATATTGATACATGAAAAAAAATAAAGTCATATATATAAATATAAACTTATATTCATATATTTAAATATGAGCACATTCACATACATACAATCCTAAATATATATAAATACAAGTTTATACATTCATCCATACATGAATATATATTAAAGATATTATTTATAGATATATATAATTATATGAAAAATCTTATATTCACTAATATGTAAATATATATATCTGTGTGTGTATCTATATACAAACATGTACATAAAACATACATATATGAATGAATTAATATGTATACTTGAAAGTGATTATGTTATTAAATTTGTATATATGTAAACAGTTACACTGAGAATTTTTTTTATTCTACTTTATATTAGTGTGTGTATGCAATTTAAAAAAATCCATTTACATATATTGAATGATGCATACTTTTATACTTGAATATATGTATATATGTATATAATTATATTGATATATATTGATGTACATATATAAATCTATATTCATGTATGTATCCATGAATGTAGTTTTATTTAAATATGTGTGTATGAGTCTACGTGTATTAATGGATTGACATTGAAGATTTACAATGAAAGTATTCATTAGGGAATCACTCCAGGTAGATTCACAATATAAATGTGTTCTGATAAATCTCTAATTGGAGATTCCCGATGATAATATTTACTAGGGAATCGCTACTAGGAGATTCATAGTTTCAGTCACACTAGGAAATATGAACTAAGATATTTTTACATTCGTTAATATTTCTATTAAATTTACTAATATTTAAATTAATACATATAGATACAAGGATTCATGTGGGTACCTATGTTTGTTGGTATGTATGTTTTATTTATTTGTTCTGATACACTTATATATATATATGTATGTATTTATTAATTTATATAATATACTTCTTATAATTATATACACGAAAATAATTTAATTAATATAAATGAATGAAGGCATGCAAACATACATATTGTAATATGTATATGTTAGTATATGTATGTATATGAATGAATATGTTTTTATATGTTTGTATTCATGTATGATAATATATAGAATCGTGTTTGTACATGCATTGAAAAATAACCAAAAATATTTGATATTGTATATACCTATATGTGAGGGTGTATGGGCATGCATGGACTTAGATTTATAAGTAATTACATTAATTATATAAACATATAATTTCAATAATATATTTCTCTATTTATATAAAAATATTAATATAGATTTATATATGTATGTACATATACACTATACAACAAACTTATAAATATTTATATTTATATATAGTTAAATAGATGTAGAATTTTAAATAATTACACTAAAATATGTTTATGTATGAATGTTTATATATATGTATTTATATGTACATGTAATAATATTTAGATGCATGTACGTACATGAAATAAAATATTCCTATAAATACTCATATTTTTATATACCTATAATGATAATTGATCACACACATATATTAAACCCGATGAATATATACACACACACACAAATACATACATACACTAATACAAACATTTATATTAATATATTTATATATAAAATCACACATATATAAATATATAAAAAAATAATCTAGCCATATAAAAAAATATTTAAAATCATATATGTAAATATAAGTACTTCCATACATACATATAAAAATCTATATTAATAGTAGTAAACATTTATATATTATTTAATTAATTTGTAAATATAAATAATTTAATTATTAACATGCATTCATACATACATAAGTCTACATATATGAATTTATAACTATAAATACTTTTTTGTATATTTTAATACATGTATAGACATACATCTAAATATTATTATATATACATACATTTTTTGAATGACGAAAAATTAAATAAATAAAAAATCAGGATTAATAAGGTTCTTCATCCAAGGAGGAAATTAATTTTTCCAAACATGTTTTACAACAAAAATACCTCGAGGATATAAAATAAGGGATGTAATGTTCCCCTATAATTTCATTAACTAATATTTGTAATTTGATAAATGATAGTGAATATACATGATATTTAAAATCAAAAAACAAAATTATAGGAAACCAGTTTCCGCTTCCTGAATAACATTGATGATACTGAGACAATCAGATTCAATGATGATATATTTCCATCCCATATCAATAATGAAAGATAAACTGACCCATATTGCAATTTCCTCATCCACCAAAGGATCCTAACTACATGAATCGACTCATATAACTCTACAAAGATACATCCATAGGACTTATGAAGCATACATCCACTCTCAATAGTCCCATTCCTAGAGAGAGAAAGATCATCCTTTATTTAAAGGGAACCTGGAGGGCGAGGAGTCTACAAGGTTATAGTGGAGACTCTGATAGGGTTATCCTAATGAGAATAAACTTACATCCAAATATTTTACCAAGAATTTTCCCTATCATCCAATAATTACATTGTTCTTTTGATATAGTTGAAGATGACATCATTACACATAATGTTGATAAACTGTGCAAGAGAGCATAAAAAATCACATTTTCTATGGAAGATACATGTCCCAAAAAACCAGAAATGCAATGATATCCAACTCCATAATGAATAAATAATATTCATGGGCACCCCATAGTTCAAACATCCCTATCATGAGGAAAATGAAAAATTGAAATAAAGGGGTATTTAGGTTCCATAATGAACAAGGTACACATAGAATCATTGGATGTATGGTGGATGGAGGGGAACACCTTTGATAGTTTGATACCATCACATTCATACCATTAAAAATAGATAACATTGGGGAAACTACCAGGATCCAAATAACCCTCCATATCATGTCATCAACCTATATTTTTACAATGATGGTCATACTATAATAATACTTCACCATGAATAATATCAAAAACTCATTCCAAAAAAATATTTGTATTCCCCATGTAACATACCCAAGGTATACTTATAATGATTATAAAATATGTATAATTAAATCATCTATAATGTAATTTGGAACACTATCCATCATGTGTCTCATTAAACAGGGTACACACCATAGCATCCTCATACCTAGTATCCACTGAGGATTTTACCAATCTCCCATCATCACTGAGAAACCATGGATCATTTCAAATATTTATGATGGATCCATCCCCTGTATTCTAGTAGATTCCTTGAACAATAAGTCCATATGTCCATTGAAGACTCCTCCAAAAGAAACTACTGAGAGGTTATAAAGACTCATTTCATCAGTGTGAGTGGAGAAACAACTTGGCCTTGAAAACCTAATAACATTGACAATTATGGTGTTTTAGTAGCCTCCAACATTAATTATCCATGATAGCACCATATAAGATATGATGATATTGGAAGGCCATTCCCCCACATGATTTAGGGATGAAATTTCTATCCAATACATCTGGTGAATTAGGTTCTTCCCATTCTTATAACATCACTAGATAATGGAAATATGATAATTAATTTGGTCTACAACCATGGCCAAAAGATTAAAGAGAGACAAGATATAGCTTGGAATTTTTTGAATTTCTGATTGGATAAGAGGTTCCTTCCCCAAATTAGACACCCTCTTGGATGTCCTACCCTACATGTTTTTCAAATCCTATTAGGAATATTTGAGAAAATATTTTCTTCATTCGGCTAATGATCATGGGTTTCGTGATATTTTTATCGGGTTTTTCAACAATATAGTTACATAAACCTAAAAGTGATCATCCATCCTTATTATAGAAACACTTTTACTATAATAAATTTTTTACATAGTGATATTAACTCATTTTCCCAAATCTAACTCATATATACGAGTTAGAAAACAGATATATATGCATTCTTTAAACTTGGTCCTTGAGAAAAGAATATAATCATCCACAATAAATGAGAAATAGTTAGGCTTCATCAATTGAATTTTTTTACACGGAAAACATTATTTCTCACTAAAACTCAAATAATATAAGGGAAAACATCAATAATAAAAATAAAAAAGAGTGTAAAAGAGGATCCCCTTCTAATGGCCTATAGAGGGAGAGAATATTTGAGTAATATTACCATTAATAATGATCCTAAAATACACCCTCGATACACATTAAATAATTATCTCTACCCATTTGGAAAAACACAATTTTTTTAAAATCATGATAATTAAATGACTATTCTACCTGAGTGAAATATCAATTCATAATAATGTTCCAGTCCATAACACCTCTTTCAAAAACTGAGAAAAATTTCATTGAATGTATATTTTTCCTAGAAAAAGATCACATTGTTTGTAATAAGACATTTAGGAACAAAGACACTCTAATTTTAAAATAAAATAGATGGTAATGACTGATGATGATGGTTATCCAAGATCATAGGAAAAATCTTATAAGAATAATTTCATGGGATAATTTGACTAAAATATGTGTCTAGAAGTGGTTTTTAATTTTTTTATCAATGTGATAATGTTTTTATTAAGAAGGGATCGATCTATTTTCCCCACACAGATATCTATGTGAGTTCTGAGATATCATTCCAAATAATATGATTGTAGTTTTCGAATAATGTGGAATGAAAATCATCTAGCCCTGGTGTTTTAGTAGCATGGAGTTTTTTGAGGTCCATTAGGATTTTCTCATCATCTACATCATGAATGTGTTTGCGATTCAAAGCATTTATAAGTAGTGGTTTAATACTAGAATCATATTTGATGGATAATGATGAGACCCAAACTTTGTAGATCTTCTAAAAAATTCATGATAATTGTTTATGTCCCCGATTCACTAGTGATAGAGCTATCTTCATTATTTTTCTGGCATGAGATGTTGTTTTTTGTGGTTCCTTATAGAGGAATTCTAATAGAAATAAGAGTTGTTTAGTGTTTCCCTCTTTAGTATGGTATTCCAAAGTGCACATGTCCCTAAAGCATTGCCTGAAATGGTGGGTTTCATCCATCTATTTTTTCATCTAATTTATTATGGATAGTATAATATTTTATGTAGGGTTAAGGTAGAGCTCCTCCAATTTTCATTCAACGATATCAAAAATATTATAAAAAATTGGGAAATTTTAAATCAATCCATGTTTTGAGTTTAATTATAGATGGTAAAAATTCAACCTATATCAGGGTCACCATCCATTGATCTATATTGAATCACATCCTAATATTCAATGTATTTAGCCTAAAATTTATCAAACATAAATGTTTTATCATATTTTAGTCTCCTCAAACCACATTCTATTTCAATAATAGTGGGCATATGATATGAGTTCGTTAGGATAAGGTGAGAGATATGGAAGGAATTGAATAAATTACTCTAATAATTTGACACTATGGAATGTTCAATCCATTCTGTGAAATTGGTACTAGTCATGTTCCTCCAAACCATGTGAATAGCATTTCTGTTTCCCTAGATCAAAAAGGTCTTCCCGTCATGGTCTATTACTTGAACTCAAAAATATATATATATATATACATACATACATATATATATAATATTATTTCCATATAAATATATGTTTTTAGAAACATGAAGGAATTTATATATATTAATGATATGGTAGGTTATTTAGGTAAATCTCCATAGGGAGATTCGTATGAGAAATCTTAACTTGGATATTTTTATTTCCAATGTACTATATATGTTTTTATATACATAAAATTATATGAATATATATGGGATATTCATAGGTAATAGATTAAATTATAGATTGAAAATATTAATCAATAATTACATATTTTCATAACAAATCTCTGCTGGGAGATTTGTAAGAGAAATATATGCCAAGTGATTTTCAAGAAAAATCAACGCTGGTGATTTCGTGGAAAAATATCCCCCTATGAAATTTTTTAGTGTAATATATATGTTTTTAAAAATATATAATTATATATATAATTTTTTTATATAATATGGTAATTTTATATTAATGTTATAAATTATCAAATTAATATATATGCATGCATGGATTCAGGCATGCATGTACATTTATTTATATGTATTTATGATTTTTTTAAGTTTTTGTATATAATTATAATTATGTAAATAGGAATGTATATATGAATATGAATATACTAATATATATCTATAAAAATTATATTAATATATAATAATGCATGCTTGAATGTTTACTAGAATCATTATTTGTACGAAAAATCTTATGTATATGTATGTATGTTAGAATGATAATATTCAAATTCATGTGTACACGTATTAAAATATAAAAAAATATATTTGTAGCTGTGTATGCCTATATGTGTGTGTGTGTGTGTGCGGACATATGCATGCACTTATTTTTGTAATTAGTTGCATTAATTATATTTACATATATTTTTAGTAATACATATTTGTGTAATTATATTAATATAGATTTATATATGGATGTATTTATGTGATTTTTTTGAGTGGAAAATAACATAAATAATCATTATATAAATTTATTGAGAGTGTCTGTAATTATGTATAAATACATTATATTTACATAAAAAATTCATTTATTTTCTTATTTTTGCGCATGTGATCAATGCTTTTTAGATATATTTATTGAAATGTTTCTCTATAAATTCTAATTACAAAATAAATTGTACAAAAAATTATTCTAAATTGTATAGAATTAAATATATGTTATATGTATAATTATATATATGTTTATATATACATACATATGTTTATGATATATATAAATGTAAGTGGGTACCTATCTTTATTTATATATAGTTATAACTATTCATATTTATAAATACTTTAATATTTTCATAGGTACATTCAGGTTTATACATATATTTTCATGTACTCATCAATAGTAATATTTGAAATTAATCATAGTAATATGTATGTATGTATTTATAAAATTAATATACATATTTATATAATTGAAAAAATTTACATATATAAATGTATAATAATTAATTTTATAAAAATCATCTTTATTTAAATTTTTTATGTATTTTTTTTTATGAAAAATAAAAACATATAAATTTAAAAAAAAATATTTTTTAAATTTTCGATGTATGATTGTGCCTATAAATGGAAAAAATTAAATGTGTTAAAATTTATCATATATGGGTTTCGATTTATTCATATCGATGTAAAAAGTGCCTTGGTGGTGATGGATTGAAATTTCGATACCATTTTTGATGAATTTATTTGGTCTAATATTTTTGTGGAAAAGTGAATGCTTGGGAGAAAAAATAGGTTACTAATTAGGGTTGGTGGAATTTTTATGGGAGTATTTAGGTAAATAAATATATTTTCATTCAAAAACATTCTATAAGAAATGTTATACTGCAAGTTTGCTTCTCCACACGTCACCAAATGAAGCCACGTGTTATTTTCCCTTTTCATTTGGGAAATGGAGAGGTTTCAGTCAACAATTTTTAATATGAATATATCATGGGATTCCCTTGTTTCAGGCACCTAAAAAACTACCCTAATGGTCTCCCCTCACACCATGTGCGCCTTCTCTAAAGATATTCAGTCTATCTCCCTCTCGAATATCTCTTACGAAACCCTCTTTGCCCAATCGGCTGACCAATCAATAAAATCAATCTCATGGATCATAATGTATATTAAAAAAATTATGAATCATGTTCGATGAAAAGATATCATCTATAACCATTTTCGACATTATAATATATCATTCTATTAGTATACAAACTTAAAATGAAATTATAAAAAAACACAAAAAGGGGAAATAACGTTCATGTACCACAAATAAAAATAGATCTCATAAAACAAAATTTTATTTTAAAAATAAATAATTTTAATTAAATTATGATATTAAATAATTTTAAAATCCAATGTATTAAAATTTAGAAGTTATTTTGATCTTAGTCTCACTTATTCATTTTAAATTTATTATTATATGAAATCATAATTATATCATTACAGTCATCAACCATTTAAAATTATCTATAAATTTGATAAAAATCATGAGACTACTTAAGTATTTACAAACATTTCATTATAATAACATATTAAATTTTATTTATAGGAATAATTATTTTAATTTATATGAATAAAAAAATTAAGGACCATATGTGATATTAACTACATACCCAATTACTTAATGGAAATCAATTTCAAGAATATAAAAAACGTGGCTTAAATGAAAATATTTTAAAATTTAGTGTCGTTAACAAGAATTAATTTTTAAATAATTAATTTTCTAAAAGTTTATCAAATTGACGTCCCTTTTGTTAGATTAATTTTTATATACTATATTTTATTATAATTTTTCAATAATAAAATTCATAGACTCACATTTCATTGCAGATGACATAAGAATGATAATTTCATATATTATGGACCCAAAAAAATAAACATTGTCTAAAAAAATAAAACGGTTTATTCTTACCATAATCAATTTAAAATAAAATTATAAATGAAATTAAATTTTTTTTTAAATTGATTTAAAGAAAAATTATAAATGTGTTTATAAATTTAAAAATATATTTCTTTATATCTATAGATTACTATATAATGGTTTATAAATTAAATTATATGTATAATTTATTTTTATTTAGTATCAATTTTATATTCCTTAAGTGAAATTAAACTAATGAGTTGACCATTTAAAAATGTTTATAATATTGGTGGAACATAATTAATTTTAAAAAATGACCATTTTTAATCGAATTACTTTTTTATTTCTATGTGAATAATAATGATTATTTGAAGATAAAAATAAAACATTCATGTTCTAATCTGTGAGGTTTTTTATATATTTTTCTATTGGGCGAGCAAGGATTGGATATTTAATAATATTTTTTCAAGGTCATACCTTGAAATCATCTATGACGAAGATGTGATTCTCGTTGCATTTTTTTCCTTATTTTCCTACCTACTATCATCATCAATTTTATTGTATTCAACAAATCATCAGTGCCGGAAATTTCTAAAGGAAATTGAGGGTAATATAGTAAATCATCAACTCAATCAGTGAACATGTCCATTTAGGGTTTCATATGATGAAAATTTCGTTGCAATTGAGATTGGATGCAAAGGAAAGTTTTCACTATGAGGCATTGTGCCAGATCCAAGATCTAATCTATGGTTGGTCCACTATCATCTAGTCATGACACCCGTAAATGTAGAGTATGGATATAGAGATCACCAAAGCCTCGAACTAGTTATAAATCTTATTTATGGAACCCACAATCCTTCTTCCATCTACCTCCTCTCAATTCATCCACCGAGAGGTACTGCGATCCATTAGGGGACAAATTTTGATCCTTAGTGCTAGCCAGGATCTATAAGTTGTTCCATTAGTCTTCTCATTGGGCCACCCATATTTCAGTTTTTCCAATCAACATAATCATTGTAACATAATGATGACGAAAATAGATGATTGAAAATCAAATTAATGGAAGCCTGTCATTTTTTTTGTTATCTTCCTTTGGATAACCAAAAAAAGAACATTAAGGTGGAAACTACTCCCAACATTTAAGAAAGGGTTATTTGAAGTAAAAATACATTAACTCAATAAATGTATTTTTTATCACTTATTATTATTGTTTTTATAATAAAATGTGTGTTTATATATTTATATATATTAATAATAATAATATTCTATGTCTCTCCCACTATTGAGATCTTTCTCCTCTATTTTAATTGTGTTTGGGTTCACCTGGGATCTTCATAGATTAGGAAGATCATCAGTATCGTTTCATCCATTGGGTTCTCATTTGTGGTTCCTTCTCATTAACATAGGCCATCTTTTTCATGAAATATGGATATATTTATAATTCATTGTTGAATAGTTGGTGGTGTCTATCACTTTTGGAAAAGGAAAGGAACATCTTTCTACAATGAAGGAGGAATATGGATTTTTATTTGGGATAATAGGACTACATAAATTGTGTAAATTCATTACTAGAACACCCTTTAATTTTATTCATATAATGATTATTATTAAATCTATATGGATTGGGAAAATGGTCTGGCCCTATGAGAGAGTGGAAGGGGGCTCATAGAAATTGAATTGTTTATTGAGAAAGATATATAGAAGATTCTCCTCAGAAAGCCCTGGTCCATTGAAAACCATGATATTATAATGTAATATCTAGGTAATGATAGATATATATTGAATATATCATTCTATAAATATCATATTTGAATTAGACATACTATTATTCAATTTTTGGGGATATTGGAATAAGTTTTCAAATAAATTTGGAACCACATTGACACTTTCACGAAATGGGATCAATTAGACCCAATTAAATGGGAGCCCTCAAGGAGGAGCTTTGAAAATTTCGTCCTACCAGATATATAATGCCTTATTATTGAATGGATGTTTAGTGTACCTCATTCCCATCCCCACTAGAATGTTATTTTATCAAGAATATCAAAAATGGGAGCTGATCTTGATGCAGCTCATAGAGATACTGAGATTATCTGGTATATGTTAGCATGATATGGTCATATGAAATATGGTGATGCAAAAACACACTAATTCAATTAAAAGGTATCATCACTATGTCATAAGAACATTATACTTATCTCACTGATAAATATATAAGTCCTTTTTCTCATAATAAATTCATTTTTTATATTATACAACAATTGTTTTAGGATATATATACTACAGACAAGTCTTCCATCTCATCAAGTGATAAAACATTCATTAGACTAGCGATTATAGAGGCAATAAACAATAAACATGTGTGTGACATTAAAAATGAAAAAAATAACCATTTCACTGAACCAAATACACTCAAAAAACTCAGTACGTGATGATTTTTTTGATGAATTATTTTTCAAATGATTAAGGGTAATTGTTTTCGGAGTTATTTTGGGTATCATGAAGGATCTCTGGACTGGTAAAGCCAACTGTCATTTTATTAAAGTAACACCTATTACACCATTTATAAATTTAAAATTGAATAATTGGATATTTATTTTATTCAAATTAGTCTTTTAATCATTACTTATAAATTCTTCTCTATTATTCTGGTGAATAAACCTCTGATTTGGTTGCCCTCTATAGTTTCTGATAATCATAGTTCCTTTTGACCAGTAGGTTTATTTACGATATGGACATTACTACCTGAGTAATTTTTCAGTCCATGAAAATGTTAAAAAAATCTAACAGAGTATTATAGAATGGAAACATGATATGAAAATGAATATGATGTATTTGACTTGTCATTCGTCAAGATTGTGATGAATAAAATGGGTTTTTCATAAAATGGATTGAAATAATCATGTGTTGTGTTTCATATATCCCATTCAATATTTCGATCAATGGTGGACTTACATTGAGTTTCAGCCCATCCATGGGCCTTTTATAGTGGACCCCATATATTCAGTAATTATTATATTATTAGACGATTTCATTTCCTATCATATTTCTTTTGTAGCTAATGGTAACCATATCCATTGTATAAAGGATTTTTTAAAATCTTCCCCTTATCCCACTGATTTTTTTGTAGATGATAGCCTTATTTTTTCAAGTGGCACTTTGGGTGAATGAAAATATAATTTTCAAATATACTATATGTATGATTTCACCACTATAAAATCCATCAATCCTCAAAAATCTAGAATTTCATTCTGTTTATCTGTTCAACAATCTAGGAAATAGGTTCTCCAATATTCTTCTTTAATTTTTTTGCCAAATATGAACCATAAATACATTTAGATTCTATCCACTTTATGGTGATAAAAGTTACAGGTTTTCTCACATATTCTTGATTGGGTACCTATGAATATTAGGGACTAGTTGGGTAAAATAATATCAAAATCAAGTTAAGAAGTACTAATCAATCCTGCGACCTAATCAATATTAACATGTTTTCCCCCACTTTAAAATCCGATGATTTATTTTTGACCATACAAATTCTCTCCTAGTAAACATTTCTTGGGGTACCTTTAATGGGAAGAATAAATCCTACTGGATTGGATCTGAGTAGGTAAGCCACCTAAAAGAAAGATGTGGTATTGGTTTCCTAGACATGTTTCATTTTAATGATGCCCTCCTGGAAAAAAGAATGTATCAAATCATTCAATATCCAATGTCATTATACAGAAGATTCATTCGAGATAACTATTTCCCCATATAGGATTCATTAAGGAATCCCTCAGCCCATGACACTGAGTTTGATGAAGTATCCTCTAGGGCGCATGAGATTTTATCATTAGGGTTAGTTATTGAAGGATATGTAATGTGTCTTCTATAAAAATTTGAAATGAACCATGGATTATTGATAGTGTTGGATCTCTGGCTACATCCAAACTGGCTAAGTGATAAGAAGATGCTATTGTCCACCATTTACTCAATGAAAGTAGATTTGGTTACTGTAATGATAAGTAAGAGGAGTGGTTTAATGATAGAGATAGTTTTACTATATGGAGTATCCCATGTCGAGTGAATATTAGGATAGATGACCTATAATGTTCTTTGGATATCTATAGTTATAACTATATCAGATCAAGATATATGGTGGCCCTCGATACATAGATTACAGATGAGGATAATCTGTGGAAATTCTTTTGGTGACTTCCAATACCTCCTAAAGAAGGTTCATTTCTCTTGAAATATTACTCGAGGATGCACCGTACAAAATATATCCTTACCATATTTCATAATTACAATTTCCTATCCTATCCTATCTTCCTTTATATAGTTGAGTCACCATTTCATTCCATCATTTTTTCATTGGTGCTAGAACGGTGTATTGGGCATGGAGTGTTATTTCAGAAGTGATACTCAAAATGGAATTTTATTTGGTGACATTTTTTATAAAATGGACTTATTCACTTTTTAGGGAAAAATGAGCTCCACATGCACAGTGGAACATATTAGATGGTCTCGATGAAATGATAACATATCTGATCATGTGATCAATATTTTCACTCTATTGGTTGATGTGGCCAAACTCTAGATGAATTCATTGAAATTATATGATCTTTTTCATAAGGCCCAAGTTGTGCACCATTCTTAATTTTGGAGGCCCCCACCCAAGGGGATTTTAATGATTAATGTGGAAACTTCTTTTTCTTGTTATGATAATTCTGGTATCGGCATCATCATTAGGGATGTCAGTGGATTTTTAAAGCTTTCCATTCTTCCTTACACACAAAAAGGGACCGATCAGTTGAAAAATCCAAAGACATCCTTTTTACCTTTATTTTTCCTTTGATAGAGGATGTAATACTCTTATATTATAGACAGAATACCTTCTCTCCTTTGATGTTATCTCCTCTTTGGAGAACATGCCATAACCATTTGGAATGATTATCAGGAATATTTGGTTGCTTCAACTTAGCATCCCAACATTCTCTTTTCGTATCATTAATAGAGAATGGAATATGGAAGTGCATCTAATGGAAACCTATTTCTTCTCTAGATATTCTCTTGTTTGGATGGATGATTTCCCTTTTTTGGATTTCATCACTTGTTTCATCGGATTTTCGATCCTCTAATTCAGGTTTTATTTTTCTAAAAACAAAAAATTTATTTAAGAAAACACACAATCAGACACATATAAATTGTTGAAAACAAACTAAAACCCACCATCCCAGTCCATTAACATCCCAATTCAACCCTCCACAGTTAGGGGTACGTGACCCTGCATCTCATAATGAATATTATAAATTAATTGTGTACAACAGAAACACAACAATGGACCCCATGCATAGCTAACAAATTCAAATTTTTTGGAATATTATTATAAACCCCATGTCTAACAAGCAATAATTTTACACCAAATATCAATGATGTTAGGGGAGTGACCTATGTATTATAACATTACCAATAATTATATCTAATAAATAATAAAATTTTATAGATATACATCTATTTATAATACATGTTTATAAATATCATTATAAATATAAATTACATTTTTTATTTAATGATATCAAATATGAATAATATTTTTTAAGAAATATTATATATAAATATTATATTAAAATAACAAAATATATATTAACTTAGTATAAATATACATTTTTTCATTTAATTTATGATATTTTTTGTGTATGAAATGATTACTGCTAATATATTTTTCAAAACTAATTAATTAAAATAAATTTATTTATTTATGCATCAAAAAATATATTTTAACTTTATGTAATTTTCAATCTACTAAATATATATAGAAAATTAAATATATTAAACATTATATGTTAATATTTTCAAAAATTATTATAAATATATGTAAGAAAATTTATTTTCCTACATAAAAATATAATTATTCTATACCCAAATACTCAAAATACTATTAATAGTAAATTTTTTTAAATTTAATTAAAAAATGAAATTTACAATTAAATTAAAAATAAAATAATTCAAGCTTTTGTTATTTTCAATGTATTAATTTTATGTAATTAAATATACTTTATATAATTAAATAACATTAAAAAATATAAATAATAATATTTTATACATAATTAAACAAAATATTAAATATTAATAATTAAAAATATTTTAAAAAATATTATTTATTATATTTTTTTTATTTCATTAACAAAAAATATATTATTAGTATATATATATCAAATAATATATATTATATTAAAATAATTTAAAATTTGATAAAAAAAATTACATATATCATATTATATTCCAATAAATTTAGAAATAGTTTTAGAAATAATTAATAATAACATAATTTTTATAAAATATTTAGCTAGAATGACGTTATTTATATATTTATAAATTATTATATGTTAACTATTTTTTCCTTTAATTTTACTATATAATATGACATATATAAATAAATATATTGTAATCTATTTATTTAAAATTTAATTTCAAAATACATGAATTTTGATAAAAAAATTATTCCCATAAATATGAATTGTATTTTTTTTATACATAAAATTTCTATTATAAAACATAATTTTTAAATTTTCAAAATCATTCACTATAAATTCAATCATAAAAATTACAATAATAAATTAATTAATTAATTCAAATTAAATTAATTAATACATTCATACTACTATAAAATATAAATAAATCAATCATAAAAATGAAATAAATAAATCAATTAGAATACTATAATTTTCAAACAGAAATTTAAACTTATCGAAAGACCAAAAATAATATTTGTAGAGAATGATTTAGAAAAGCTTCATTGTAAAATATCATTTTGAAAAAATGGAAATGGAGGGTGCAGGGAGTAGGGGAGGGAACTATTTATAATTTTTTATGGTGGTAATCATGTACTCTGTTAATTCCTCTTGTGTATTAGTTATAAATGAATATTTAATGTGGTTCATGATTCATAGGGAATGAGGGAAGCTGGAACAGGGGTCTCACCTCCCTCAACCCCTTTTTCCAAATAAATAAAACTATATCCCATTGTTGTAAAAAACTAAAAGCAATTATAAATAATTGTCTAGTCCATCAGATTCACATAAGCGTAACATGGTTTTTATGTTGAAAATAGATAAGTGATCTATGATGACTGGAAAATTGTAATAGATGATTTTCTATTGGATGTCATTTTCACTTGGATAAGAAATAATAAAAAAACATTAAGGATGCCACTATGACCAACATTTTTTAAAGGGTTCCAGGATGTAGTCAAACATTCACTCGTAGGAATATATTTTTTATCAAATATTTATTTTAGTTTTTATGGCTATCATAAATGAAGTGAGTGTGTGGGTGTTTGTTTGTTTTTTGGTATTTCTAAACTAACACTAATCCCTATTATAAGCAATGAAAATCCCTATATAACCCTATATCCACAGTTATGGGTACCTGGCCCTGGGTCTCATTAGGTGGTCATGTAGTTTTAATGGGTAAAACATCTGCATGAACACATATACATACAAAAATTTAATATTTAAACATTATATAATATCTTTACAAACCTCATGACTAACCACTAAGAATCAAACCCCAAAATTTAATAATGAAAGGGACCTACCGACCACTAGGGAACCCCAACATGGGCTATTTAAAAAATATATATATATTTTTATCTATAAAATTCATTTTACAAATATAAATTTGAACCAAAAAATATGTCCATAAAAATATTTTTATTTACATATATTTATATTAATATATTTGTATGACTGTGAATGGTAGTGTGAGATGCAATAGTTTTACCATGATCCCTGCATGACGCATTCAAGACCTGAGATCTAATACCAAATCTCTAGTTGGTTGAGGGTTGTATTCTGGATATCATACTTTTTATTGGGGGTTTATATTGATTTTGAAAAAAGAATATTTATATAAAAATATGAAAAAACATGTGTTCTTGCGCCCTCAAACACTTATATGTGAAATTACACACAAGATGATTAATCAATATTAAGAGACCAAAGAAGTGTTTTAATGCATCTCTATAAATAATTGGTGCGGAGTTCATATATTTCCTCTCTCACAAAAAAATATCATTCCATGGGTTAGTGCTAATCAAATAAATTTCAGTTGTGCGAAAATTCCAAGTTCAGCTATTGTGATGGTTGGTGGAGTCAATATAGAAGATTAATGAAACAGCCCTCCTCGGTCCACTTATCAGTGCCCAAACAAGAGTCATCACAGTTCATCAGACACTCCTCCCAATATTCTAGAGGTTGTTGACTAGCAGTGAGTCCCAAATCTACATAATAGTGACACTCCACCCTCAACTTAGAGTCACACAATTTTGGGAAAAAATAAGTAAAACCTAAACACCACATAATCCAGGAACACATAAATAAATAAATTGATAACTATATCAATTGTCTCATGTAGATCATGCCAGATTACATACACTAATTTCTTATTAGGCTGATCCAAAATAAAAAATAGATCAAAATTGTACACACACAAAAGGGAATTACAGCCACCCTTGGCCTCTCATACCCTATCTCCAAATACATATGAGTTGGGCCATCTCAATCCAGGACATGTCATGTACTGTACCGAAAAGAATACATAAAAAATACAAATAGACCAATGTTCCCCTAGTATATTCCATCATGTATAATTATTAACGGTGAATAAAATAAACATGAAACCTAAAACCTTTGATTTCATTTTCTTACCAAGCCTCCTCAACTCAATGATCATCAAGAATACTTGTGCTAACCAAGTCACCATGACACCCAATCATACATACTTCAGTGCCATTCTAGATTCACCTCATAATCATATCAATACACTCTGTCGATGAATTTCCTATTCCCAAGTCCCAAAATATGGTGGTACCAAAAACCGCAACACAATACCTATTGACACTAGCCATAGTAACAAATTCATATCTTGATCTATATCCTAATCACCCTAGGAAGGATCAATCGGTCTCATTATTTCACCCCATAATCCATAACCCCAGGCAGTCCTCATCCAAATCTATCACAAGAAAAATATTCATTACTAAAAACATTTTTATATTGAATGTGTCCTAACATGGGTTGAAGGGCATTAATAATCCCCATGGGGTGGAGAAAAGTTATTAGGCAACAAGAACTGCTATTGGGGATGATTTATCCACAATGAACCTGAATCATGTCGATGAATATATGGAATATTGAAGTATGAAAAAATACACGAAAACAATATATTGGTATAATCATCCAGAAAACAAGTAATAATGCATCGCGAACAACTAAATTACTAAAAATTGACCAAATAGATATCTATGTTTCATGACTCCCCTTACAGACTCTCACACCCAAAAATCAAGAAAACCCACCACATTTACCTAAAATAAACCATATATAATATGATCAACATAAACCTAAAGGAGTACACATGGTGTGGCCAAAAGATTCCATTTATATTCCCCTAATAATTTCATAAGATTAATTTATAAAATTAACCAAATATGAAAAAATAATTAAAAAAAATGAAATGATAAACTATTATATATAAAGCATGGAATAAACAACGTTTAAAATAGAATGATTAGAAATAGGTTTCCAAATTACTTATGTGCACAGACTATTAAATTATTTCAAGTAAAAATAATAATAAAACATGTCCATATATTCAAGAAATATCATGTCAATAAAGATTCCATTTACTTCATAGTGTTATTATTCCACCTATTTTCCACATTACCCTTGAAAAACGGATCAAGGTGTCAAGATGAAAATATATATATTGAATACTTGTCACAAATTATGCAACCTAAAACAAACATTACACTAGACAAATAGGTGCATGGGAAAGTAGTTTAAACTTGAGGATGGATACATTCTTCATAATCGATCAGATTTGGGTTTATAATAAAAATTCCATTAATTGCTATTTTTTAACTGAATCTAATGATCTTGTGTGATTTTATTACCAATATTATTATTTTTAATAACTAACTTTTTGTTCAATAAGGATTTTGTAAAAAAATTGAATGTCCATCAATGAATTTGTTATAGTGTTTCTAGAGAAGTAAATGTGATAAAGGTGGTAAGTTGGGAAGTTATAAAACTTTTCAAACAAAGTGAGATAATTCTTTATTGATCTTAAAGTTCTCAGCATCATGAAATCTCATGATTGAATCATTCGATAAAATAATTGTAGATGAAGTGTTACGTACATATAATATCGTACAATGCGACATTGGATAAAAATGTTTTAGGATGTATCTATGTGTAAATATGTAGGAAAATGTGTAATTTTTCTGAACATATGATATCACGAATGAACCATTAGTTGAATATTTATATAGAAAATTATATGTCGTATAAGTCATTATTTGACAATGAAGGTGATGTTTTTTCTTATACTCTATCCATCTAATGAATCAGAAGATAGGAATCACAAGATGAAGATCATTCCTTGCTATTATATAGACTAGATTTGACAAGAGATTGTTTCTGAGTTTATGTAATTGGTTTTATTGTTCAAAGGATTCATACAGAGATCATTTGACAATGGATTATTCAAAAATATGGATGTTTTATGGTGTTTAAGATAAAATTGTTCTGCAAAATATAAAGTTAGTAGAAGATTAATAGGATGAACTATTATTGTTGATTCATAGGATGTGTTATTGATAATGATTCATGAGATGGGATATGAATATTAATCCATCATATTTTCTTTTGAAACCAATTCATGGGAGAGGGAAATTTTAAGAATCACTGAAGCTATTATTCATCAGTTTATGTGGTCTTAAAAATTTCAGAAGAAATGCAGCAACTCGGGATATGAAATATGAATTCCTGAGAAATGATAAAGGGGGGTTAGGTTTGTAATCAAACAAAATTCTTAAGATAGTTAAAGTGTAGAATCTATTAAATCTTATACTAAATATTAATTGATCCGACAAATTATTTCTTTATAAGTTACAATAATGTAATTAACCATTTTCAACCGGCTTCGAGAAACAGAATGAAATTTTTTTTTCATTTTTTTTACAAGAGGATTTTTTATTTGTAGTGGTATAGATAACATAATTTAGGGTGTATCATTTAAAAATATCAATTTTTAAGTCTCTGGATAAAGACTATTTATCATACAAATACTTATTCACAAACTGTGAGGTGAGAGTAATGAAGTTTGAACTTGAAAAATATTTTTCTAGTCAGGAAAGATTCAAGTAGGTTAAGACGACTATAGAGATAATGTTATTTTTGGACAATCTTTTTAGAATTTTGTTTTGGTATGAAATGTTCGGAGGTTCTACATTATTATTATTCAATGTATTTTTCATTCATGTGGTTGTGTTTCTTGTTTAATTTATGGAAATTTGAGAAGAATTTATAATATTTAAGATGATTTAAGTTTACTATAGAATAAAAGATAATGGATTATAAGAGTTTGAGTGAAATTCAGTTTATTATTCACGAAATTTTATTGAGTGAGACAAAAAAATTGTTTTCAGAACCTTTAATTGATAGGAGAACTTATAAATAGAGATGCACAATATATTTGATCATTTCACTATTCAAAGAGTCCAAAGGCTAAAACACATAAATGTATTTTGTCATGGTTGTGTTTTCCCAACTGATATTATTTCCATGATGAAGAAATAATTCTAATAGAGGCTTCTGATCAGAAAATCCAACAGAGTTGTGTTCATACTACATGACAAAGAGAATTAGACAGATCAAATCAGTCAGTGTTTTTTAATAAAATGTTTTATAAGCACACATACATTAAATAGTACTATTAAAATGTTTAGGAATGGTTATTGGTTGTTTTATGTTGAATAAAAATTCTATTAAACTAATTTCAATGGATAGAATCCATTAGATATAGGCACAATGGATAGAGTTTATGATAATTACATTGTGGATTAGAAATTTTCAATGTTCATTAATTTTCTTGTGGCTCAAATTTTTTTACATATTTTTTAAAGATAATAGATTCCATATAATCATTCATATAAAGATATAAAAGCTTTTTAATGGGAGTTGATAGAATTTGTATTCACTTCTTTATAATAGTAAATCTCCATAGACATAAGGGAGTGGATTTGGAAAAGTGGTAGGTTTTAGACTATTGTAGAACCTCATAAAATTATGTGTTCCGCTTTTACATATCTATCTATTCTTGGAATTTTATTTACTAAATGTTTATAAGGAATAAACTCTAACTTGTTATAGTGGTTATGTTTCATAAATTTTAAATTTTTAAAAATACAATCACTAATTAAATACCCCTTATCAGTGACTCATTGATCCTTATAAACATCAAGTGGTATTATAGTGAGGTTCCCTTATTGAATAATTATCATGGGTAATATCAATTCTGTCAATAGAAGAGGAATTTCTTCGTTTGATGACAAAAATTATTTTGGCTAGAAAAATAGAATGATTCCATAACTTCTATCACTAGGACAAAAAGATTTTGATGCTTCTATAATTTGGTTCCCACCAATTTTTAATAATTACCCTATGAAATTTTCAGACAAGATAAACATTTATGTTGATAGAAAATCAGGAAATTATATTATTACGATTCTATCATAATATTTTTATATGAATGTGATGGGTATAAAAACAAAATAGATTATGTGGTATATGATTGAAGGTATTTTTGAAGGAAATAATAAAGTGAAGGAAGAGAAGCAATAAATGTGTTGAATAATTTCTATGAAATACTAATGAGAGATGAAGATTATATTAATGATTATATCACTAGAGTAAATGATTTTTTTCAATTCCTGAGGTTTTGGATGTGTCTCGTAATATTTTACAATTGATAAGAAACTGTTGAGGAACATTCTGGATAGGCCTAATTTTAAAAAACATTATTAAGAATATAATTAAAATTAATCTCTTAATTAATTGAATAAATTGATTTATCTTCTATAAAATGGGATTATCATCAATATTCATAAATTATATAAAAGGTTAAATGGATTTTGAAGCAATAAGAAAGATGAAAATAGAATATGTTGATGTTTTTTATCACTGTGATTCTAACTATAGGACGATGAGGAGTTGAATGAAAATTTATGTCTCTTATCTCAAATCACTATCAAATAAGAATAGTAATGTATAAAGGAAAACATTATCTCATATGTTTTGAGTTTGGTATAATTGGTCATATTACTATGAATTTCCCCCAAAAAATTTTATAGTAAAATACATCTGAATAAAATCATTGGTGTAAGAATATTGATAAATCATAAATTAAAGAATTAAAATGGTGGAAATAAGTGGTATAATTGAAATTGAAGAAGAATTTTGAGTATGAATGTAAAATCTGAATTAGATGAGATTGATTCATTAGATGTCAAATGGTTTATGAATAATCAAAACCATCTTTGAAATTTTTTAGAAAAATTAATATTTTTCAAATAGAAAAGAGAAGGAGTTTAAGAATATAATAGAGAGTATCAAATTAGATCAGAACATATTTAATGGATTGAGAAAAAAAATAACTCTCAATATTGTAATAATAATGACGATGAAAGGCATTGTGAATGATATTGAAGTAAGAAAAGATTTTTCTAAATAGAAAAAAAAATCTCAGATATCATATTCTACAAAACAAGAATTGTTTAATAAGGATGTATGTTTTATGACCTCAATATGAAGTTAAATTATAAGGAATATTATGTTAATAAAACTCAATATAAACTCCTTAAGGTAGAACATACCTTAGTAACGTTAAATTAACATATCCATAAGGCTTCTAATGTAAAAGCTGAGTCATCTAATGTGGCTGAAAAATATCATTCCAATAATCTGGTGAATTATCCACCTTCCAAAAATAATGATTTATTTAATTTTAATAACATTATAAGTGTTAATAAATGTGTTTAAAAATTTTATGCTAAGAAGGGATTTGAAAATTTTATCACATCAAAAAAAAATTGGCAACTATTCCCAGAATATGGTCATGAAACACCTATAGGAATCTAATGATGGAAATTGTTATGAACCTTGAAAATATTATTAAAATAAAAAAATCACCTTTTAATAGAAAACCATCATCCTATGATTTATTTTTGTTTTCTGGAAATTATGTACACAATGTTTACAATTGTTTTTATAATTATTCACTTACTGGAAGAAGGTATTACGAAAGGATAATAAATGGTGGAAATAGAATTAGTATATTTTATAAAACATGGAATTTTTTAAAATAGAAATATCATGATGTAATTAAAATTCCAACAAAAAATAAATTTTCATTTTTGAAAGATGTATGTGAAATATGTGACCATTTTGGCCAGCATTCCGAATAATGTGTGGAAAAAATTCAATGGAAATGTTATTATTCTTTTAATTCGAAAGAAAATAAAATGGTAAAGTTGACGAAAGATAATTATTTTCCGAGATATCCAGAAAATCAATAAAAGGGCCAAAATAATGATTCTTGATAAAAAAAATTTCTTCAGACATTATAAGAGATTTTGAAATAATGAAATAAGTATAAAATTGTTATAGAAGAGTTGTTACCTTTTTGAATCATGGTTCAATAAAAATCAAAGGAATTGGAATAACTTAAATTGAAGCCCAAAAGTTGGAATTCAATAAATTTTCCATTATTTATGGGATTAAAAATAATGTTCATAGTGTGATTCAAAATTTTGATGATGGAATTTAGGTGACATTAAGAAAATATTCTTTTACCTTCAAATGTATGTAAGATGGTAATGTTGAAACCAGAGGAGAATGAACTAGAGGAAATTGCGTTTAGATAAGAGAACATTAAAACTCTTATTATTGTTATGTTGATGTTGAAATCAAGTTGTGGCATTTAATAATTTAGAATAATGGTTCGAAAGTGTCAACAAAATTTCAAATTATAGGCTATTAGAAACAATACTTCATTGAAAATAATGGATGACTATGTTCTTATAAATTGTTAGAATGTAAATATGGTATGTAAAATCCAAAATAATTTATAAATTCAATCTAATCATCCTCTTAATCGGATTCATTGTAATATAAAACACTCTAGTGGTCATAAATTCAAAAATAGATATTTTTATTTTATCGATTTAATTGATGATTTCACCCAGATGTCATCCAATATGTTTATGAAGCATAAGTTAGTGGCATTATAAATGTTTAGAGTTTTTATAAAGGTATTTTAGTGAGAAATGTGTGATTATATAATGATATTTATAACCGATAATAGAAAAAAATTAACATGAAATTCCACCTAATTATATTTGAAGAAACATATAATTAAACAACTGTTCAATAATCCATACAACCCACAAAAAAATAGATTTTCAAAAAGTAAAAATAATAAGTTTACTGTAAATGAGAATAATAATATTGGTAGAACATAAAAAATCTATATAATTCTCAATTAAATCCATTAGGATTGTTGTACACGAAAAAATAGATATTTGTTAAGGCTCAAATAAAAAAACAATTCCAATGATAATTTGTATAAAAAAGAAAATTATTAATATAATTCATGTTTTTTGGATGCCCAAGTTAAAAACAATAAAAAAAATCCAGTTCTTGGGATATTTGTTGGAAATGAAGGGATAAAAAATTTCATGGTATGTTCATTTAATATAATTAGATATAAATTATGTAACAAACATTAAAAAAACATACTAGATTCATATAATGTTAATGTTATTGAAAATACAAATTCCTTAACAAAGTATGTTGAAAATTTTGAATAATGAAAACAGAATATTTTTATTGAAAGTAAAAGTTGTCCAAAATAGATATATCAAGACATAGAATAATCATGTGATAAGGAATCTAATATTATAAAAGAATCATTAAAACTTAATATCTTATAGAAAATTATTTAAACTAAAAATATACATATAAATTATAAATCCATGATTTATGCTATAATAGGTTTGAGACATAAAACAATCACTCATTTCAAAAATCGAAAAAAAATTCAATTCTAATGATGTAAAACACAAAGGATGGGTGAATGGAATGATTGATTAGTTGGATAAACATGACAAAAATGAAATTTGGGAACTTGTTCCGTGACTATTAGATAAAATGTTATTGGAACAAAATGGTTGTATAGAAGAAAATAAGTAATGAGAAAGTAAATGTTTCATGATACATAAAAATACTTGATTATAATGGATATGCATAGGTGGAAGGTCTTGAGTTTTACGAAAATGTTTCCCCCAATGTAATATTAAAAACATCTAGAATAATTATATAATTAGTTGTAAATTGAGGCTATAATGTTTTCTAGATGGATGTAATGTAAATTTTATTAAATCGTGAGGTTGAGGATTAAGTGTAAATTCAAAATCCTTGAGGTTTTCTATTTAATAGATATGGATGTAAGGTTTTTAAACTGAATAATTCTTTTTATGGGTTGAAACAAGCACCATGTGATCGGTACTTCAAACAAAATAATTTTTTGATACTTTTGAATTTTATTATGGGAAGGATTGTAGAAATTTATATCTGATAGAAGTTAACTCCATCACCCGGATTATAATTCTATATATATGTGATATAATTTAATTTGGGTATGATGAAAGAGATAATATATAATTTTCTAAGAAAATCGGAAAAATTATGAGATCTTTATCTTTGGAGAATGTTGTCTGAGTTGGAAGAGTAAAAAACACAGTTCCTTAAAAAAGGGAATAATAGATTTAGAATATATCATAGTGACAAAATATTGTACTGAAATGGGGTTTATTACTTTTCCACTGGACTAATTGAATGTTGAATCATATATTCCATTAATGATACTTTTTATAATCAAGGATAAATTTATCTTTCTAAAAATATTTTCCAATAGTCAGTATCAAATAACGTTGATAATATTTTTCACTTCGTCAAGGAAAATGATATTATTCGAGTTTTTTAACATGAATATATTTCTATAATAATATCTATTTCTAAGTTTTTCATTAAAGCGATTCCAAGTGAGAGATTTGGATAATTTAGGATGCAACTTCATGTCCAGCCTCCACCAATGACATCCTAAAAACGTTTGAGAAATTAACCATAATGATATGGATTGTGTTAACAAAGGGGGAGAATTTTTATAACATTATCCTAAAAGGGGGAATTTTTATTACATAAATTAATCTAAATATGTGGTTAACATATAAGAATATAAAATTTTGTGGGATCATATCATAACATGGTAACATATTTTATTTTCACCGTGGGTTAAAATTAATCAAAAAAATATTACATTATCTAGTATTTTGGTGTTAGGATAGTTTCAATTACGAAAGGATATGATTTGGTAAAAGTAAAATTTAAGTGTTTTGAAAACGTATGAGTGTTCTAGAATAGTTAGTTGAAAAAAAGTCAAAGGTGAGTTTTTATCCAATCCATAGGGGGAGGTTGAGGATCCTTTTTGTGGTTTTTTTATTAATCATGTTTTGTTTCTATTGAGTACAAACATTTTCTCAATAATGTCTTTGTAAAATAGGTTAAAATTTTTATATATGTTTGATAGAATGTTTCTATAGATGTAAATAGGAGAATGTTAGTTTGTTGAGAAGTTTTAGAACCTTCCAAATCATGACAGAATATGTTTTACTCATCTTAAATTTCTCAAAAACATGAAAATATCTTGATTCAAACATTTAATAAAATAAGGGAAGGTGATGTGATCCAAATGAAGCACATCAAACACTATAGCACTGGGTGAAAATGATCCAAGAACTCTATAAGTGTCAATTTGTTTGAAAATGTAATTTTATGATCGGATGCTTCATCAGTATAACCATCAGTTGAAGCTCCTGTTATATAGTATGACTTTTTTATAATTCGTGATTTAAAAAAGAAATAGATATTGTTTCCTTTCCATTTCCTATTGGACGGATCATAAGAGATCACTAATAGAATTAAAGGGATTTGTGATGGGTTATTTGCGATGGGATTCCATCGCAAATAGGATTTAGCGATGGGGCCCCGTCGCAAATAGCTTATTGTAGAAAATGGAATCGCAAATTTTATTTTTTGCGACGGGCCAGTCGCAAAAAATATCATTTGCAACGGGAAAATTTCCCACCAAAAATAAGTCTCCGATTATATACATTATATATAAATAAACCTTTTGCAATGGGGAACTGTCCAGTCACAAATAAGCCACTGATTATATACATTATATATATATATAACTTTTGTGATAGGCCTGTTGCAATTAGTATTTGGGACGAGATGATAGTCCCGTCGCAAATACTAATAATTAATAATTATATTTAAATTATTTATGATGGGCTACCATCGCAAAAGATCCCGCAGCAAATACTAAACATAAGAAAAATATATGTATTAAAATTATTATTTATGAACAAATTATATTAATATTATTAAAGTAATAAAATATAAAAAATATTATTATTAGTAAAATAAACAAACATTAAAAAATATATTACTAAAAAAATATATTTATTATGATTATGATTAATAAAAATATTAATATTATTATTATTAAAAGAATAAAAAAATAAAAAATATTATAATTATCAATATTAAAGAAATATAAAATATCATCAAATATTATGATTATTAGTAAAATAAAAAAAATATTAAAAAATATAAAACTAATAATAAATAATAAAATATTATAAATTAAAATATTAAATTATCCAATATTTCCACCAATATAGTAGACAGAAATTGTAAATAGTTCATATTACAACAAATCATAAATTCAAATGTTTTAAACATAAAAACCAAATCACCTGGGGTCATCTTCTCGAGGAGGTGGAGGAGCTGTTGGAGATGGTGGAGGAAACTCCATCCCTAAACTAAGAGTTAGACGGTGCATGTGCTCCATCTGCTCGTGATGTTGCTGCTGCTGCTGCTACCATCGACGCATCTCCTCATCATGTTGTTGCTACATTAGCTGCTGCCATTGACACATCTCCTCCTCATACTGATGTTATTGTTGCTAATGCTGCTGACGCATCTCTTCATACTGCTTCTGCAAACTCTCTATAAGCTGAGTCTGAGTTCGCAACTACTCCAGATATTGTGAGGCAGAAGCTGATGCCTCTCCACGATCTCCTCTCGACCGAGACACCAACATCGCAGCAGTACCATAATATGTACCATGAGTAAAATGAAAGTTTATACCAACTACTTGGCCCTTTTCCAAGCCATACTGAGTCGCTTGCATCTATGTCGCCTCATCGAAATGGTGGGCACTGGTCTGCTCAGTCGTCTCGTCCTAACCCTCAGCCTGTTTCTGAGAGGTCGCAGCCTCATATGACTCCTTCAATTCCAATTTGAAATTAAAATTTTCAAAATATTATATATAGTTAATTGTCAAACTGAAAAAATACTAACCATGATCTGATGTTGGCGATAACCTCTGATCTATCGAGTGGCTGGATCACTGTGCATCCATCGATAAACATCAATCTCCATAATATCGGGATGCTCAACTACCTACAGAAATATAAAATAACCTATTTATATTTAAAGTTATATAAAATATTAAAAAATATATACTTACCAGATGCTCTCTATGCGTACTGAATGTACGGCTTCCAGCTCGATGTGTCACACCCTATCTCCACTGATTCTGCCGTCCCACTGAAGATCTCCTCTGAAATCCACCACCAACTAGTGTAAACATAATCCATCCCAAACAAGAGATGAAATGTACTTTGGTTGGTGGGATCTACATGACTCGTCAAATTCTGCCACTCCTTATTTATTTATGGTTGTTCTTCTCGAATTGTGAAAAAACAGACGGAAAGGTCATGCATATACACCTGTCATGCCACATGGATAGCGCCACTCATGATATCATAGATGGGATACCATAAACCGTACGAATAATTTATAATATGAATTTATTAATAAAATAAATTTCAAAATAAATATAATTTATTTACATACCAGCATATAATTGAACATGTCGAGCCACACATCAACAGAAATCAGTTCCCATGTGATCCATGGCTGAGAAAAATAATTGTGCAAGATAGTGCTCCCCAATCTAACATCTACATGCTCAAAACTGTGAAAAATGAATAAATAATCAAAGAATTAGTATATATATAAATAAATTAATGAAAACTAACTAAAATATACAGGTTACCATACCTCCATCTGCGTGGATCGAAGCCAAGACATGAACGTCGCTCGGGGATAGGGTCAGCAATCATCAGTCACGCAAGACCGAGCCCCCTCCACGTCCCCCCTGAACCGTCAGTAGGTTGGGGGTCAGATGGTCCACAATCCCCCTCATCCAAAGGTAGCTCAGCCTCCAGCAACTCACGAAATAGATCATGATCCATCTGAAACACAAAATTACTATTGTTATAAGATAGATGAAAATAACTATTATATAGAGATATAAATTATTTATTATTATAACTAGCATTTAACTGTGTCAATGTCCATCTTCATCCTCATCTCCATAACTATCAATTTCAATGTCTTCATCTTCTTCCTCAACATCATCAATATCTATATGAGTTTTAGTTTCATCATCTCTTTTCATTTCAAGTTCATTTGTAACATCATTAAAATATTCATCGTCATCTATACATAATTGTAGAGTTTCATCATCAATATTCACGTCTCTTTGTGAAAAAGATGGATTTTGAGAAGTTACTTCAAAAGATTCAATTCCATCCACTTCAACAGAACCATATTAAGTTTGAGTAAACTGATTTTTCGAATATTTCATTTGTATTATGCTCCACCAATCACTCAAGTCTCTAGAAGTAGCACATTACATTACGTAATAAATTTTATGTGCCTTTTGAGCCAGAAAAAATGGTTTATTTACTACAAAAAGACTTTTATATTTAATATTGATTATTCCATGAGCCACATGAACACGCAAGCCTCTCTTAGTATCAACTACTGACATATAAACAATGTTATTTAATTCTATCCCAGATAACACAGCTCAATAATTTCATCCAAAATGCCATAAAAGTCAACTTCAGTTTCTCTATGATGCAATCTTCTTAAGAAAACTCCACTATTCATTGTTTTTTTGGATTCTCCATAGGAACGTGTATGAAATCGAAACCAATTCACCACATATGCATTATACTATTTAACCATTTTGGATGGTGGGTTACCCAATATACACAGTTTCGTACCAATTTTATCAGCATGTTGAGACACCAAAAATTTGGTTAAACACTTATCAATATAAAAAATAAATAATGAAATTCATATTAAACCATCAATAATTTATGTTAACAGTTTTTAAAACCATTGAGAATTTTTTTTTCTGCATTCTTCAAGAGAATTTGTTGTAATTCGTGGAAGTTGTTTCTTGATATCATTATCATATAACCTATAAATAAAATAAGTTTACATACTATAACATAAATTATACAATAAGTGAAAAAAGTACTCACAGTACAAATGATGTCATTTCTTCACGGTTGAGCAGAACAAATGTATTAGCTCTATGTTGTTCATCATCTGAAATCCATCATTCATGAACTCCACCAAAACCAAGATTTGGATGATAAAAAATTGATAATTTATTTTCCATTTCATCATTAACAGTACCCCTGTTTCATCCCACATGACTTTATTTTGAGGGATTTTGAGATTCAAAATAATGAGAGCAGAAAAAACACTACTGGAAATAAAATATTTCCCAACGGTTCACAACCATTGGGAAAGCCCCTCTAACTGTTGGTATATGATATACCAACGGTTCTGATAACCGTAGGGAAGTAAGCCGTTGGGAATGGTTTTCCCAACGGTTTACTAGAAACCGTTGGTATAGGCTCACAAAATCCACCCTATCCCAACGGTTCTGCCAAACCGTTGGGATAGTTTTGCCCAACGGGTTGGGAGAATCGTTGGAAAATATCAATATCCCTTAACTATCCCAACGGTTTTGGGATAATTTTCCCAACGGTTCTCCCCAAACTGTTGGGATATCCCTATGGATGAACTCTTTCCCAATGGTTCTAAACCGTTGGGAAAAGAGATATTTACCAACGGTTCAATGAACCGTTGGTAAAAACTTCTTTAGGATTATATGCCAACGGTTTTAAACCGTTGGCATACCCTATGCTACAAATTGCAGTAGCCTGCAATTTTCACAGCCCCTGTCCATCAGGCCCCTCTCCATCATGCCTCATTTTGACCTCATTTTCAATCCAATTATTGTACCTGCAATAAAATAAAATATACATATACAATTACGAACAAATTCATACACATTTAACATATAATGGATCCTGAAACTATACACATCCATAATTAAATTAGAATTCTTAACGTAATTATAAACGTACATAATTCATATAGAATTCAATTTAAAATTTAGATGACAATTATATGTGGAATCCGAAATTCAATTCATAATTTGATCGGTTTTTTCTATACCATATATTTTTACCTCAAATGATGTCCATTTTAAACAAAATACATACACCTGAAGTGATACCGGCCACACCGCACCTCATATTGAGGCGGGGTTGACTCGTACACGTCACATTTGACCCATGGATCGTTGTGCAAAAGTATCGATACAATCCGAATGCGTTTGGTCGGTTTTCCGTATGCCAGTTGATGTTTTTCACTTAAAATGACGTCCTTTTGAAACAAAAGACGGACACTATGAGTGGTTCTGACCACACCGCGTCTCCAATTGAGGCGGGGTTGATTTGTACACGTCACATATGACCCATGGATTGTTCTCCTAATGTTTAAATGGAAACCGAATGCGTTTGGTCGGTTTTCCGTATGTACTTAAAATGTTGTCCATTTTAAACAAAAGAGTGACACTTAGACTAATCCTGACCACACCGCGACTCAGATTCATCCCGGGTTGGCTCATACATGTCACATATGACCCATGGATCGTTGTGATAAATTATCAAAAGATTCCGAATGCGTTTGGTCGGTTTTGCGTATGCCAGTTGTTTTTTTCATTTATAATCATGTCCATTTTAAACAAAAGAGACAGAGTTAGAGCGGTGTCGGCCACACCGCGTCTCGGATTAAGACAGGGTTGACTTGTACACGTCACATATGACCCATGGATCGTTGTGCTAAAGTATCGATATAATCCGAATGCGTTTGGTCATTCTTCCGTATGTCAGTTGATGCCTTTCACTTAAAATGACGTCCTTTTGAAACAAAAGACGGACACTTTGAGTGGTGTCAGTCACACCACATGTCGGTTTGAGGCGGGGATGATTCATACAGGTCACATAGGACCCATGGATCGTTCTCCTAAAGTTACAATGGAAACCGAATGCGTTTGGTCAGTTTTCCGTATGTACTTAAAATGGTGTCCATTTTAAACAAAAGAGAGCCATTTAGACTGATCCCAGCCACACCGCGACTCGGATTGACCCGGGTTGGCTCGTACACATCACATATGACCCATGGATCATTGTGATAAATTATCAAAAGATTCTGAATGCGTTTGGTCGGTTTTGCATATGCCAGTTGTTCTTTTCACTTATAATCCTGTCCATTTTAAACAAAACAGACACAGTTAGAGCGGTGTCGGCCACACCGCGCCTGGTATTGAGGTGGGGATGATTCGTACACGTCACATATGACCCATGGATCGTTCTCCTAAAGTTTCAATGGAAACCGAATGCGTTTGGTCGGTTTTCCGTATGTACTTAAAATGGTGTCCATTTTAAACAAAAGAGAGCCACTTAGACTGATCCCGGCCACATCGCGACTCGGATTGAACCCGGGTTTCCTCGTACAGGTCACATATGACCCATGGATCGTTGTGATAAATGATCAAAAGATTCGGAATGCATTTGGTCGGTTTTGCATATTCCAGTTGTTCTTTTTCACTTATAATCATGTCCATTTTAAACAGAAGAGACATAGTTAGAGCGGTGTCGGCCACACCGCATCTTGGATTGAGACGGGGATGATTTGTACACGTCACATATGACCCATGGATCATTCTCCTAATGTTTCAAAGGAAACCGAATGCGTTTGGTCGGTTTTGCGTATGCCAGTTCTTTTCACTTATAATCTTATCCATTTTAAACAAAACAGACACAGTTAGAGCGGTGTAGGCCACACCGCGCCTAGGATTGAGGCGGGGATGATTCGTACACATCACATATGACCCATGGATCGTTCTCCTAAAGTTTCAATGAAAACCGAATGCGTCTGGTCGGTTTTCCGTATGTACTTAAAATGTTGTCCATTTTAAACAAAAGAGAGCCACTTAGACTGATCTCGGCCACACCGCGACTCGGACTGAGCCCGGGTTGGCTCGTACAGGTCACATATGACCGATGGATCGTTGTGATAAATTATCAACAGATTCGGAATGCGTTTGGTCGGTTTTGCGTATGTCAGTTGTTCTTTTCACTTATAATCATGTCCATTTTAAACAACAGAGACCCAGTTAGAACGGTGTCGGCCACACCGCTCCTCGGATTGAGGCAGGATTGACTCGTACACGTCACATATGACCCATGGATCCTTGTGCTAAAGTATTGACACAGTCCGAATGCCTTTGTCCAGTTTTTCGTATGTCACTTGATGCTTTTCAGTTAAAATGACGTCTTTTTGAAACAAAAGACAGAAACTTTGAGTGGTTCCGGCCACACCGCGTCTCCGATTGAGGCGGGGTTGATTCGTACACATCACATATGACCCATGGATCGTTCTCCTAAAGTTTCAACGGAAACCGAATCCGTTTGGTCATTTTTCCGTATGTACTTAAAATGGTGTCCATTTTAAACAAAAGAGAGCCACTTAGACTTATCTCGGCCACACCACGACTCTGATTCATCCCGGGTTGGCTCGTACACGTCACATATGACCCGTGGATTGTTGGGATAAATTATCAACAAATTCGGAATGCGTTTGGTCGGTTTTCCGTATGCCAGTTGATGCTTTTCACTTAAAATGACATCCTTTTGAAACAAAAGACGGACACTTTGAGTGGTTCTGGCCACACCACGTCTCCATATTGAGCTGAAACCACTTTGCAACATTCTAATTATTATTCGTGACGTGTACGTGCAGACGGCACGTCAATCGGACATTCGGTTTGCGCGGTACGGCTTAATATGCGTGTTTTAAGTGATGTGTGCGCTTCGTTAACGCGCGTGAGGGGGGGTCCAAACGGGCCGAACGAAGTCGGAATGACTTGATATCAGACGAAATATACGGGTGAGTGATTTCTGAAGTGGTCGAGCAGACGGCACATCAATCGGACGTGTCGTGTGCCCGCGGTGACCGACAATGCAGTTCTGGTGTCATAAACGGCCAAAACGGGCGTCCAATGGTCAAATTCATAGAGGACGACCTCGAATTGAGTTGAAACCACCGTGAAACATTCTAATTATTATTCATGATGTGTACGCGCAAACGGAACATCAATCGGACGTGCGGTTTGCACGGTACGGCTCAATATGCGTGTTTTAAGTGATGTGTGCACTTCGTAAACGCGCGTGAGGGGGGTCCAAACGGGCCGAACGAAGTTGGAATGACCTGAAATAAGACGACAAATACGGGTGAGTAATTTCTGAAGTGGTCGAGCAGACGGCACGTCAATCAGACGTTCCTTGTGCCTGCGGTGACTGACAACGCAGTTCTGGTGTCATAAACGGCCAAAACGGGCGTCAAACGGTCAAATGCATAGAGGACGACCTCGGATTGAGCTGAAAGCACCGTGAAACATTCTAATTATTATTTTTGACATGTACGCGTAGACGGCATGTCAATCGGACGTGCGGTGTGCGCGGTACGGCTCAATATGTGTGTTTTAAGTGATGCACGCGCTTCGTAAACGCGCGTGAGGGGGGTCCAAACGGGCCGAACGAAGTCGGAATGGCCAGAAACCATACGACAAATACGGGTGAGTGATTTCTGAAGTGGTCGAGTAGACGGCACGTCAATCGGACGTGCCATGTGCCCGCGGTGACCGACAATGCAGTTTTAGTGTCATAAACGGCCAAAACGGGCGTCAAACGGTCAAATTCATAACGGGCGACCTCGGATTGAGCTGAAATCACCGTGCAACATTATAATTATTATTCGTGACGTGTACGCGCAGACGGAACGTCAATCGGACGTGCGGTTTGCGCAGTACGGCTCAATATTCATGTTTTAAGTGATGCGCGCGCTTCGTAAACGCGCGTGAGGGGGGTCCAAACGAGCCGAACAAAGTCGGAATGGCCTGAAATCAGACGAAAAATACGGGTGAGTGATTTATGAAGTGGTCGAGTAGACGACACGTCAATCGGACTTGCTGTGTGCCCGCGGTGACCGACAACGCAGTTCTGGTGTCATAAACGGCCAAAACGGGCGTCCAACGGTCAAATTCATAGCGGACGACCTCGGATTGAGCTGAAACCACCGTGAAACATTCTAATTATTATTCGTGACGTGTACGCGCAGATGGAACGTCAATCGAACATGCGGTTTGCGCGGTACGGCTCAATATTCGTGTTTTAAGTGATGTGCGCGCTTCGTAAACGCACGTGAGGGGGGTCCAAATGGGCCGAACGAAGTCGGAATGACCTGAAATCAGACGACAAATATGGGTGAGTGATTTATGAAGTGTTCAAGCAGACGTCACGTCAATCGGACATGCCGTGTGCCCGCGGTGACCGACAACGCAGTTCTGGTGTCATAAACGGCCAAAACGGGCGTCCAACGGTCAAATTCATAGCAGACAACCTCGGATTGAGCTGAAACCACCGTGAAACATTCTAATTATTATTCGTGACATGTACGCGCAAATGGAACATCAATCGGACGTGCGGTTTGCACGGTACGGCTCATTATTCGTGTTTTAAGTGATGCGTGCGCTTCGTAAACGCGCGTGAGAGTGGTCCAAACGGGCCGAACGATTTCGGAATGGCCTGAAATCAGACGACAAATACGGGTGAGTGATTTATGAAGTGGTCGAGCAGACGGCACATCAATCGGACGTGCCGTGTGCCCGCGGTGACCGACAACGCAGTTCTGGTGTCATAAACGGCCAAAACGGGCGTCAAACGGTCAAATTCATAGAGAACGACCTCGGATTGAGCTTAAACCACCGTGCAACATTCTAATTATTATTCGTGATGTGTACGCGCAGACGGCACGTCAATCGGACGTGTTGTTTGCGCGGTACGGCTCAATATTCGTATTTTAAGTGATGTGTGCGCTTCGTAAACGCGCGTGAAATGCAACCACTATCTGAAGCATTGTAAAATGCAAAATCTATAAAGCTCTCCAAATTGTTTTGAAAATCGTCTGAGATCCGATCGGTTTCATACATCCAACTTCTTTCCATTCTGTAAAAAGAATTTATATAAGTCATTTTGTCATAAACAATTCAATAGGCATTAACTTTAATAGAAAATACATTTAAGTAAACGATAAAGGAAGAAAATAATCAAGGTATCAACTACACATGTGAAAAAAACATACAAATGTGTTATTGAAAAAATGTAAAACCAACAAGAACTTAATGTGTTATATCACATAACAGCATGCCTCATCCCATAACCATAATAGTAGGGTATCATGAACATGAATAACATCAACCTTGTGCCATCCTCCTACCCTACATGACCCCAACCACATGCCACATATTATTATAGCCTTATCACATCACACCTCACCGGAAAACACTAGGGAAATCATAGTACATCTCACCAGAAGACACATGGACAATCACATCGCATCTTGCCTAAAAACACATGGTCAATCACTTTTGAAGGAAGAGTAGGGAAGACATGGTAGCTATCCAAACATATAACCATCATCCTAGATATTAGAAAAAATACCCATAACTCAAAACCTCTGATCGTTGGTAAGTTTATCCAACTTTGGTTGGGAATGTGTAGAAATAACATAAAAATACATGATATATAGATAGCACAAAATACTCAACCTATGGGTTCACATTAACTACATAATCACACACTTCACTACTACCATAAAACACATAAACCACACCACCACCACACAAGACGCATGGCATTTCTCACATTCATTTATAAGACACTTCATTCACACTTACATTGTCCATTCATTTAATGTTAAATTAATTAAATCCATTTACCACACATCATACACCACAACTTCATCCCACAACACCTCCACACGACACAACACCACCACAAATCATCACTATCATACAACTTAACATGTCACCTCCTTGCCCACTAACCATCACATTACAACCCCACATATCACAAAGTCCAACTGGTCACCTCAATCCCCATAAAACACCCTACAACATACAATGAAACAGAACAAAAAACCTCTCATAGAGGCAACATACCCCAACTTCCACAATGTATTTATTCAAGGTCTTTTATTACATTACCCCTTTATTTATCATGGGCATTATAACACAACTGATATTCCAGGGGAAACTAATTAATTAACAACATATTCATTCATTTCCCTATTTTTCACGGTGAAATCACATCAAAATCCTAACTTAAAACAAAAATATTAGATCAATAACAATAAAAACAAGGTACCATATATGTATAAAGAATAAAATACCTGATTTGAGATGATTCAGCTGGGTTTTCACCTATTTGGATGGGGAGTTCAATATTAGCAGAGATTTGGAGCTCGATTGATAAATTAAAACTCAAATATGAGATCAATAACAATAAAAATAAGATAGTATATGTGTATAAAGGAAAAAAAGCCTGATTTGAGATGAGTTTTCACCTGTTCCGATGTTCGGATGGAGCGAGTTCGCGAGAGGAGGGAGAGCAGCCCTGCTGGATAAGAAATTTAGGGTTCTGTTCGAATGGGGGGAGAGAAGGCCCGTTCCTATATTTGGGGGAATTCTTTCCCAACTGTTTTTAAAAACCGTTGGGAAAAGGACCCTTTTCCCAACGGTTCGGGGGAACCGTTGGCTACGGGGTTCTCTAGGGGGACTTTTCCCAACGGTTCACTAGAACCGTTGGCTAAAGTGTCTCCAAGACACCCCTTTACCAATGGTTTGGGGAAACCGTTGGAAAAGGGGTGTCCTTTCCCAACGGTTTCACTAAACCGTTGGGAAATCCTTCCCTGGACATTCCTTTGCCAACGGTTCTGTATAACCGTTGGAAAATAGTCCTAATCCCATCAACCCCAACGGTTTATGCCAACCGTTGGTAAACACCCGTTGGGAAAAATCCTATTTCCAGTAGTGAAAGAAATTTCCTCTTGGAAAAAAGATTCAGCAATTTAGCCTTCAAATGATGCTTTGTTACATACTTTTTTCTTCAATTTATGCATGCATCTCTCGATTGGGTACATCCATCGAAACTTTACTGTACCTCCACATTTAGCTTCATGTGGAAAATGTAATATCAGATATTCCATTGGGTCCAAGAAAGTCAGTGGAAAGATTTTTTCCAGTTTACATATAATTACAGCAACATCTTCTTCCAGTTTTCTTAGTGCATCATAGTCTGTTTTCACTGGACAGATTTCTCGAAAAAATATGATATGTCTGTTATCGAATCCCTAATCATAGAATTCAACAAACCTCTAAATCCAATCGGTATAATTCTTTTCATTAAAACAAGACAATCATGACTTTTTAATCATGAAATATAACCATTTTTAACACATCTGACCAAATTAGAATCATAGCCATCTAGAGGTCTCAAATCTGAAATCCAATGAAAAAAAAATAAGCGACTCACTTTGGATAGTGTATAAGCTACTTTTGGATTCATCAACCTCTTTGATCTGACATTTTCAAATAGTTCAAGTTCTGGTCGCCTAAAAATTTGGGCAAGATCTAATAATTCCTTTAATATATCTTTGGTGTTACCGAGTGTATCCAATAATGTATGAAATAAATTATCAAAACATTTCTTCTCAATATGCATGACATCCAACATGTGGCGGACTAACAAGTTAGACTAATATGGAAGATCCCAAAAAATGTTTCATTTTATCCAATTATGTTCTTTCCCAAAGCCATGAATTTTCTGTTGGTTTACTATTGGCCCAAATGTGATGGGAGGTAATGAAAATACAACTGATATTAACTCTGTACTAGAGATCATTTTCAGATGTTCATCCCTTTCAATAATACCTTTTCTGAAATTAGATGTGTTCCTCCAAAAAGGATGATCGGTTGGAAGAAATCTACGGTGATAGTCAAGATAGAATGGTTTTTTTCATTGATGAGCATAAAGGATTTTGTGTCTTTCATATTGTAAGGACATGATTTTGGACCATGTGTACTCTAGCCAGATAACATGCCATATGCCGGAAAGTCACTAATCGTCCACATCAATGCAGCTTTTAATATAAAATTTTGTTTTGTAGCAATATCATATGTACTAAAACCATCACTTCACAATGCATTTAACTCATCAATCAATGGTTTCAAATAAACATCAATATTTTTTTCAGATATCCTAGGATTAATAAGGTCAAAAAGATATAGGGATCCTTCACCAACATCCATGGAGGTAAATTGTACGGTGTTATAAAGACGGGCCAACCAGAATACTGACTACCATAAGAACCAAACAGACAGAAACCATCAGTAGAAAGACCCAATCACACATTTCGGGCTTCTAAAGAAAAAGAAGGATGCAGACAGTCAAAATGATTCCATGAATCACCATCAGATGGATGATTCAATCTTTTATTATTTGAAATCTTGGTTTTTTTCCATGAAATCATTGATGTTATATTTTGAGACATAAATAAACACTGCAACCTGGGTGAAAGGGGGAAATATCTCAACTATTTTACTAGAATCGATCCAGACTTCCTTGTTTTAGCTTCGTTATACTTCGGTTTTCTACTTGTGGGAAAAATATCCAACGAATCATTTTCACCATAATATAAGATGTAATCATTTTTACATGCATGAATCTTCCAATAAATAAGGCCCAGATTACGAACCAACCTCTTACACTAATAGTAATTTCCAGTCAATACATTTCCATCAGGTAACAGTGTTTTAACCAAAGAAAATATCTGATCAAAACAGTTGTTTGAAATTTCATTATCAGATTTAAGAGCCATACATTTTTCAACCATTTCAAATTTTCTTATCTTGAAACCAGGATATAATGTGTCCTTAGTAGACCTCAACATCTCATAAAATTTAGATGGTGCCAACTCAGGAGTTAAATAAATATCATCCTGAGTTTTATTTTGTTGAACAGATGGACCGGCAACATCATGTAATAAATTTTGATACCATGACGGATCCAGAATCAAGTTATTAGTATCTTCTCTAGAACTGTGTTCACCTTTTTGATACCAAAAAACATATTCTGGTTGAAAATCAAACCACAAGAGATGTCCCTCAACCTTGTCAAATGTGTCATACGTTCTCAGAGCACATTTTTTACATGGACACTTTATTGTTTCTTCTGAAACATATTCTAGTTTTGATGATGCAAATGATAAGAAATCTTCAACACCCTCAATATATACATGATTTAAACTAGAACCATTTGGATTTCTATGCTGATTTATCCAAACATGATCATCTAATAATGACTATTTTCGACATCCTTATTCCATATATTTCTACAAAATATAAAATCATTATTGTTTTTGAATAATTCGAAACTATAATAACACTATCTGAAAAAAAAAGATAAATAATTAAAACTACTTATTAATAATTACCAATACTTACATGTAACACAATTTCCAGTGGATTGACGGCTCCTCTTTTGTCCGAGGGAACATTTACTTGCAAATTTATCACACAGAAATCACAATGAAGAATATGCTAGGAGGTACACATATTCATTCACGTATGCAGGAGAATGAATATGTGTACCTCTAAGAAGATTCTTCATTGTGATTTCTGTGTGAGAAAGTTGCAAGTAAACGAGTCGTCAGACAAAAGATCCCCCTTTTCATCGATGAATCATCTTCTTGCAACTGTCACTTCCTGAACACATTATGAAAAATGTGGTCCTATGAATTCATATTCAAACTTGTGCAAACAATATTGGATATGCATACGTAGAAGCATACTTTTCATAATGTTTTGAGTCGGTGAAATTTGAAAGCAGAAGAGTCATCAATCAAAAGAAGTGTCGTCAATCCACTAGAAATTCTGCAAAGTCATTACAAGTTATTATAATTTATTATAATTGATTTTCTTCCTAATTGTTCATATTTTTTACTAATTGTTACTAATTGTTAAAATGTAATACTAATTGTTATAATTTATTAATAATTGTTACAATTTATTAGTAATTATTAATATTTATTACTATTTATTACAATTTATTACTATTTATTACAATTAATAATTATTACTAATTATTACTAATTATTACTGATTTTTACAAATTATTACTAATTATTACTAATTATTACTAATTATTACTAATTATTACTAATTATTACTAATTATTATTAATTATTACTAATTATTACTAATTTTTACTAAGTATTACAAATTGTTACTAAATATTACTAATTGTTACTAATTATTACTAATTATTACAAATTATTTTTAATTATTGTTTATTATTCTTAATTATTTCTAATTATTGCAAATTATTGAAGATTATTGTAAATTATTACTATATATTACTAATTATTTCTAATAATTTCAAATTATTGCAAATTATTGCAAATTATTTCTAATTATTTCAAATAGTTTCAAATTATTTCAAATTAGTACAAATTATTACAAATTATTATAAATTATTACAAATTATTACAAATTTTACAAATTATTACAAATTATTACTTATTATTACTAATTATTACTAGTTATTAAAAATTATTACAAATTGTTACAAATTATTGATAACTATTACAAATTATTACAAATTATTACTAATTATTACTAATTATTACTAATTATTACAAATTGCAACTAATTGTTATCAATTATTACTAATTATTACTAATTATTACTAATTAATACTAATTAAAACTAATTATCACTAATTATAACTAATTATTGCTAACTATTACTATTTATTACTATTTATTTCTTTTTTTTACAATTTATTACTAATTATTACTAATTATTACTAATTATTACTAATTATTACTAATTATTACTATTTAATCCTATTTATTGCTATTTATTCCTAATTATTATTAATTATAACTAATTATTACTATTAATTCCTAATTATTACTATTTATTTCTAATTATTCTTATTTATTAATAATTATTATTATTTATTATTATTTATTACTCTTTATTACTATTTATTACTATTTATTACTAATTATTACTATTTATTACTATTTATTACTAATTATTACTAACTAATACTAATTATTACTAATTATTCCTATTTAGTCCTATTTATTACTAATTATTCCTATTTATTACTAATTATTCCTATTTATTACTAAATATTACTAATTATTCCTATTTATTACTATTTATTTCTAATCATTCATATTTATTACTAATTATTCCTATTTATTACTAATTATTCATATTTATTACTAATTATTCCTATTTATTAGTAATTATTCCATTTATTACTAATTACCTGTAATTATTACTAATGAAACATAACTCTTACTAATTAAACATAACAATTACTAATTTGCGTTAATTGATATTAATAAATACAATTTCCAACTAATAATTACTTATTACAAGTAATTATTTATAGAGAATACTAATTTTTGTTAATAATTATTAATTATTACTAATTATTAATTATTACTAATTATTAA
Organism: Viscum album; assembly: GCA_963277665.1. Lineage (NCBI taxonomy): Eukaryota > Viridiplantae > Streptophyta > Magnoliopsida > Santalales > Viscaceae > Viscum > Viscum album. Next base: position 1,129,022,992 of record OY728121.1, read on the forward strand.
GAATTAGTATTAATAATTTCTATTTATTATTACAATTAAATACAGATAACAAAACAATTCTAATCTAATTTAATTACAACTAATCAACAATAATTAAAACTAACATAAAAAATTGAAATAAATACTAAATTAAGTAAAATATAAATACCTTTAAACTTGATCTCCTATTGATGTAAGCGACTTCACAACTTGTCCATAAAAAAACTAACTCAAAGAAAATTTCACTCTAAAAATAGAGTATAGAGAGAGGGAGGAAGTGAGAATTGAGAGGAAGTGAAAAAAACAGAGGGGTATATATAGGTTAGATTAGTGGCGACGAGACTATTTGCAAAGGTAATCCCGTCAGAAAAGGTTCTTTTTGCCACTGGCCCCGCCCCAAATACCTTTGCCTGCATTAATTTTGGTCGATGGTTAAAAGGGTATTTGTGACGGGAACCGTTGAAAAAAGTGACCTACCGACACACGTTCTACGATAGGACAACATCCTGTCGCAAAAACCCATTTACCACCGTTGATATTTGTGACGAGACCCATTGAAAATACCCTCCGACCGACACACTATTTTCGATGGGGGGATCCCCCCGTCGCAAATAACCTTCCCACGCTTTGGCGAGCATCCTGTGCTAAACCGCACATTACCTTTTTCGACGGGACCCCAAAACCTGTCGCAAATAAAATCTAGGATGGACTATTTGCGACGAGAATTAATCCTATCGCATATAGCCCATCGCAAAAGCCTGTTTATCCTATAGTGGAGGCATCATTCACAAAATATTTTTCGTAATTATTGGACATGCCTGATCAGGTAGAAGATTGTCGCTGATTTTATACAAAGGGATGTTTTGATCAAAGGTATCATAAGTAGATCATTGCGAAAATAATTTTTCAGATAGCTGTATGTTTTATGGTTTTGGGATTATGAAGCTTGGAAAAATATGATAGAAGAAAAATTTTAGTCATAATAGCTATTGACATTGGTTCATTAATATAGATGTTGATACTGATTCATCAGATGATATGCTGATTCTAATCCATTAGATGAGCTATTACAACGATTCCATAGAAAGATAATTTGTAAGAATCTATTAATTTTTTATTAATTACTTTCTTTAGTTTTGATCTTTTTTGAAGAAATTATGTTTCTTAAGAAATCAGATTTGAATTCTTGATCAATGTTAAAGGGGTAGATAATGTTTTTAATAGAACATAGTTCAAAAAAAAGAATGAGTCAAAACAATTGAAGTTTCTACCAGATAGAGATGGTGTGAGAAACTAAAGTCTTCAGAAGTTACAGAAATGTAGTCATCGATTTTCAAATGCCATGGAACTGTGGAATGAGAAATGTGTATTTTGTTTTTTTGTAGGATTTTTATATATATAGTGGCTCATGATCATTTAACAACGAAATAATCACTTCAATGTTGTGAAGTTTTTAAGGTATCCTAAAAGAGTGCCCATCAAATTCTTTTTAAAACTGTGAGCTAAGAAGAATAGAGTTCACACTGGAAGCTTATTGGTATGTTTGGGTGTGTTTCTACTAGGGCATTTCGGGACTGTAATTTAATAAGATTATTTATTATGTTATAAAGTCTGATGAAGCAATATTTTATTTTTTCTGGTGGTTTGGCATCTTTTTTAATGTAAAATAATTGTAGAAGAGCTTAGATGATTTAAGAAAATTATATTTTACTCTAGAATATTTTAGAATAGTCGATAATAATTTTAATGAAATTATAATAAACATGAAATTATGAGTTATGAAATTTTTTTGAGAGGGAAATAATAATTTTTTCCCACTATTACCATTATTGGAGAATCTATAAATTCAGGTATAAAGCATATTTGTAGATATCACTGTAGAAAGAGAAAATATGTTGATATAATTTATTTATTTTTTGTCAAATGTGAGTTTTACCAACCAAATATATTTTCACATTGATTAATTTTTTCTGGAGAGAGTGTTCTGGTTATATTATTAGACAAAGATATGTTCAGATTACTAGACATAAAGAATTAGACTGAGTCAACTGGTCTAATTTTTTAAAGGAAAAGATTGAGAATTTTGGATTTGTTAAAATGGTAAATCATAATGTTTTGCAATAGTTGTATGATGAGAAAAGTTCTGTTAGACTAGGGCAATCTGACCGGGTTCATCAAACTAAGTCCATCGGATGTAGGCACATTCGATAGTGTTTCTAAGCATATCATTGGGGTGCTGAAATTTTTAACATTATTTTTATGGCTATATTTTATTAAGAAAAATTTATAAATGTATTGTAGTTAGTATAATCTATCATATCCGAAAATAGAATGTGTCTAATGGGATTTTACAGAAACTAATCTATCCTATAAGAATATATAATGTGTCCAATGGGATTTCACAAAAACTATATTAAATTATTTATAGTATATAATTTCTATAGACCCATAGGAGTTGAAATATAACATATGTAGGAAATGAAATGGAGTTCAAACCTTATAAATAGTGTGTTCCTTTCTTACATATATATTTCTACAAGAATTTTAATTTTGTAAAAGCTGATATGGAAGAAACAAAAAAAGTTGTATGGGTTATGTTTTCAAAATATGAAATTAGAAAATAGACAATCACTAATTCAACCCCCCCCCCCAAGTGATTCAAAAATTCGTATAAACATCATAATCCACATAAAATGACACTTTAAACCCTTTTCCATTAAAAACAACAGGGAGAGAATCCATTTTCATTACCATATTTAAAACCACAATTTTCACTAAAAACTATATTATTCCTTTTAGTAAACCACATAAATCAATTTAAAATATCATTCAATCAATATAAAAAAAGGTAAATCCTTGTTATAAAACCAATTACCATGAAACACATTGAATAACAACAACCAAAAGAAAAAGATATTCCATTACAAGCTAAAAGCTTTAACAATTGAGAATATATTCTATAAAATGAAACATCAACTATAAATATCAAAATTGACATGATTTAGAACAAATAATCCCAAATAGAACACTTACAACCCAGATTCCTGATCAATATAATATGAGGATTCTAAATCCATCCAAACTCCCTTAATTCCACACAAAATCTAAAATTTATTATGATTTAAAACTCAGGGAAAATATTACCACTTTTGAATAATCCAAACCATTGATAAAAACATGTTAAACCAAATGAAGAAGTGGATCTAAGGAAAGGAAAATGATCAACTCATCAATAGAAGTGTTGAGGTTCTATGAATGCTTTAATCCACCAATTAAGTTGAGTTGAGGGAGAAAATAAAACCCCAATAGATTCTATAAGTCAAATGGGATGAATTGTGGGTGGAAATATGTAACTTTTCCCAACATCGCAAAACCAGAATGCTATCACCAGCAAGCTGGTGGAGGCTATCATATGGCTGGTGGATTTTTTATATCTGTAGAGAATATATTCTGGCTGGTGGGGCAGGTAGAATCCCTCCACGTCTAGACACCCCACTGAATGGATGGTGGGATTCCTATAGGTAATCCCATATTCCATCACAACATTGGATGTTCGATGTACTACACTAGCTGGTCAATGGACTACCTATATCACTTCCAGCTAGAGGACATCATCCAATCCTACCCCTTCCACCTCATGACCACTAGAACCCTCAAATAAGTTACCAATCCCACTCGTAGCCCCAATAAAAAACAAAACCATTAATATAGTTGAAGAATCTTGACAAAAAAATGTAAATAAAAAATTATGTCATGAAATTATAAGTACCAAAAAAAATGAATGGATATTACAGTTCTCCAAAGAATACTGAATTCTACCACCAAGAAGGTATGTTGATGAAGGTTGGTCTTCAATGATTACAGGTCGCCGCTCTGTCATCAAAGGCTCCAAGTCCAATGTTTCTGGCCAATCAGAACCATGCTACCCAAAGACATGGACCAATGGTATAAACGTATAATTTCTTGGAAATTCCATGTAATTTTTCATATTATATGTAATTATTTTGAGACCAGACACTCTGACGACACCTAATTCCAAGGCCCAGTGAGTACAGAATAGAATTTTGAATTTTTTAGTTCATTTAAATAAACATTTGATTGCGTTTTTTATAACATTTTAACCAGTTCTAGGATAAAAATATAAGGGAGCCATTGAACTCCTAATGGAAGGATACACCTATAATAGACCTAAATTTGGACATAAAGGGTCTTTTGAAAATTTTAATTTTAAGAAATTTCGAAAAAAACAAATAACTTAAAATTTTATTTATTTGTTTTTTCAAACCTTTGTGTAGTGGCACAGCTGTGCTGCGGTGTGGCAACAATGTGACGATGAGTCACATTAAATGAATTTCATAAATATATCATAAATTTTCAGATTAACGATGAATTAAATGAATAATAATTGATAAATTGTTTAATAAATGAAATTGTGTACGGAAGAAATGACACAGCCTAACAGAAACACTGCAAACAGTTTTAGTTTAATGGGTTAATGCCTTGGATAAATCAGTATCAAAGGGTGGAATTTATCTGATGAAATTGCAATGATAATTCTCTCCAACAAAGAAAGTTATACCCCAGCAAATCGCCAGCGACATCGACGCACCTCAAAGAATGAGACCGAAGAGCATCGAACGCCAACAGAACATGAATCCCCATAGAAGGATTGCTTCAACAATGAACTCCATCCAAGTAGGTTTTTTTTTGAATTTCCATGTTCTTTATTCTTAAATGAAGAATGTAGATCAACCCACAAATAGGTTGATCGACAAATTTCTCTACATGCACGAAGGTTATTTATTTGGTTTTTAGTGTCGCGATTATTATTATTTTGGATTTAACATCCATCCCAAGCCTCCCCATGTTTAAACACTAACATGGAGGACATGGTCCGACATGAACAAGACCCGATCACTTTTTTCTAGTGAATTCTTCATCTAAATACTTTTAAAATGGAAGAAAGAAGGTTCCGAGGCCTTATAAAAGAATTTGGTTCCCTGTAGAGTCCATAGGCATTGATGGCACGAAGAACGGACCAGCGGGGCAGACCCGGTGCTCCACAGAAGAACCTGCCAGCGCACTGGCACCGACAGGGGCATGTGGAGCTGACCCCATGTGAGTGAAGGCGCACCACGAGGGCACACAAAAAGTAGAAAATATTGCTGTATTAGGCCACTATGAGGTAGAAGGATCCACCAGTGCTCAAACCAATGACTAGTAGACTAAGAAATGACCATCTGGCCACTTCAAACAGGGCATCCCTCACTCATGGGCCATGGCACCCTACTAGAACGTGGTCACTAGAACCCATTAGGACCTCCCAACACCCCTCATATAATGGATGGAATAGCCAGATGTGGCGCACTGAATAGGACACCCTTAGGAATCTCGGTTAGAGGAGACATGAACCACACACATGGGCCTAACAGTGTGAGTCGGTCTGCTGTCTGCAGGCCTGACCAGGGCGCGCTAACTGGGATGTTATGCGGCCTAAGATGGAAATAAAACTGGGCCACTTCTATGGGACAATATGGCAGGGTAACGCCATTGTTTCCGATGCTTTTACCGGGGAGCGCGCATCCATCACACAGAGGACATGCTGTTGTTGCCCCGCATTCCCGCTTTCCAAAGGCAGGTAGCATCCGCTTCTTATTTAGGTACGTCTTCTCCTTGATCAAAATGGGATGATGGGATGTTGGTTCTTCCTTTCGTGTATTCCTCGTCAGAGCTTGTCACCTTGTTCGGGTCTCCCTCATAGATTTAAAACTTGGTTCGTGAAGCTCTTCCTAGAACCATATCTTCATGGACACCAGTTAATTATGCCACTTCTGTCAGGACGTTCCAAGGGGTCCAGTCAGGGTAGCAACCTTTGGTTAGGAGAGTAGTCACGTTAGGGCATCACTGGCGTGTCTTGACGCTGGGGATTGGCATGTCTGTCTTCTGTCCCTTATGATAGGGCTTCTCGAGGGTACGGAAGCCCGACGAATACCACATCAAACACGGGGAATTTTATGCCATTGGAATGTATCTGAGGTTTTCTTCATCTTTCCTTGTTTAACATAAGGTATTCCGCAAGGTTAACATCCAACGGAAATGGATCTAACTAATCAGAAAAATAGCTTGAGTGGATCAGATTGAAGAACCCCCTAAAAGGAACACCAATGTTGGGGACAACACGTGGGCGGATTCCCGAATACTGTGGAGGGGAATAAAATGGCACGATCCCACAGGGATGTGGGGGCCTGAGTCATAATCCGGATGAATGATGGATTTGGGCTTGAGCCTCGAGGAGAACTTCCTATGTATCCTTGTGATAGGGAATCAAATTCCGCATAGTTCGGAAATACGGTGGGACACTGGAAGGGGAAAATCGGGAGAATGGACGCATGGATGGGACCTAGAGGAAGTAGAACCTTTGGGTTAGAGAATGAGCTTCCCGAGACACATGGGCTCGAGGGAGAGATCAGGATGAGACATGGGCATTAGGCTTGAACCTCATGGAGGTTTCCTACGTATCCATGTGGCGGGGAATCAATGTCTTTGTAGTTCAGGTGGCCGATACAGTTTTACATCATCCGGGACGAGAACAGGGCATACACCCTGAGGCGGCCCATGGTGGCGGTGAACCGGTGTGAATGGGGACCTGGTGTCTAGATGGATTGGGGATTACACTCTATGGCGACCCAAGGTAGAAATGGGGCTTCGCACACCATCACGGAGATGGCTGGGGCCGATGGTTTGTCGGGCTTGAACATCATGGAGGCTTCTTACGTACCATGCCTTAACACTGATCAAAGTCCCCATAGTATGGGATGGATGGGGCTTACGATCTTATAAGGGCCATGATGGTTGGGCTTGAACCTCATCGAGGCTTCCTACATACCATTCCTTAGCACGGATCAAAGTCCCCGTAGTTCATGATGGATGTGGATTATGCTCTGAGATGACCCATGATGGTGGGGCTTGATCCTCGTGGAGGCTTCCTACGTACCATTCCTTAGAACGGATCAAAGTCCTCGTAGTTTGGGACAGATGGGGCCTATGCTCTGAGATGGCCCATGATGGTGGGTCTTGAACCTTGTGGAGGATTCCTTCGTACCATGCCTTATCACGGATCAAAGTCCCCATAGTTTGGGATGGATGGGGCTTACGCTCTGAGACGGCCCGTGATGGTGGGGCTTGAACCTCATGGAGGCTTCCTACATACCATGCCATAGAACGGATCAAAGTCCCCGTAGTTCGGGATGGATGGGGATTACGCTCTGAGAAAGCCCATGGTGGTGGGGCTTGAACCTCATGGAGGCTTCCTACATACCATGCCTTACCATGGATCAAACTCCCCGATGTTCAGGATGTATGGGGCATACGCTCTGAGATGGCCCATGGTGTGTCATGGTTGGTGCTCACTCTAAGGTCATGAAAGTCATGCTCAGTGTGAGAAACAAGAGGTTGCAGGGGCCTGATGATCACATCGCAAAGGGTGCATCTATGGGAAGTGAAGAGGGGCTTACGCGTTGAGCAGCCCATGGTGTCGGGACATACTCCAGGATGGAGGCCCGATAGTGACAAAGCACAGCGAGATAGGGACTTGGGACCGAAGAAAGGATGAGCCCCTTTCCCTATGACATCCTCCACTGGCCTTGTGGACTGAAGATGAAAGGAGGGAGCACCGTTCCCCCACCACACCCTTCGATGGCCTTGGCACTGAGGGAGTGAGGAGGAACAGGGCCCTGACTCCTAAAAGGAAGGCTAGGGGCTTACACCAAGGTGGCGACCCTTCCCTGTGGACAAGCGCCACTCTAATAAATCACCCCCTATGAGAGATGACCCCACCATCCCCATGGAGATGAGTGGTCGTGGAAAATGTCCAAGGCGGGGGACCCTGCGTGCGAGGCACGGGGCCAGGGCACAGTTTAACGTCATGTGTTGAGGACGAGGTTCTTTGCAGTTTAACGTCATGCAGCTCGGATGAGGTGGGTTGGCTGCGCACCCCTAGGACTTACATAACCAGTGCCCTCTTCCCCTTGTGGAAGGGAAGGCATCAACAATGTCATACTGAGGGGGTGTCACAGAGCGAACCATCGAGGGGTCCATGTTAGTGTGGCTATGCGATGAAGCAATAGTCGTTAGCATGCCTATGTGAATAAGCATGAGGTGAAGCAACGCAACAGGAAGAATTTTCCAAGCGGATTTTAAGTTATTTCATACATTCCTTGAAGGCCGTACGGGAAAACCGTGTATGATACGAATGCTTGGGGTGCACAAGACCCATGCAAATAGAACCAGGAAAAAGGGCATCAGGTACTCATGCACAGGGGGTGCCCAGGGAGAACCGAGGTAAAGGGTGTCGAAGGATTGAGTGCAGCCCTTGTTTATGCGCGGAATAAGGGGAGCCTGGAATAGAAAGCCTCGGGTTGGTGCAAAATAGGTCTTGTTTGCGCGAAACAGGGGGTCTGAGTCTTGTGTGACTTAAATGGACTGTGCGCAAGGGGGTAGACCTACGCGCATGCAGCGAGGGACACACGTAAGGACAGGGGGAGTGAAAATATTGCGCACAACTGACGGGCATGCGCACAATTGAAGGAATTGTGCACAAGGGGCAGTCCTCGAAGGGGTTGGGGTGTAGTCTAAGCCAGGGGGACCTTGTGTGAAGGCAGATCCCGGGGCGACATGGTGCGAAAAAGAACCTTACCTAAATGCCATATTGCGCGCGCGCGGAAAACCAATTACGCGTACGAGAGGTGGTTTTAATTTTTCATCCCCAAAAAGTAAGAGGGTTGCCTTCTATTTATAGAAAACTGGTGGCGCGGAATTCTAAGGTTGTGCAAAATAATGGCATGATCAATGCGGCGGTGCGAAATGTCAATCGTGCGGGGCGCGGGTGAAAAATTATTTCATGCCTGCGCTGGGACTTTTCACGAATCCCAGTACCTTCCACGTGGGACATATATTTTCACGCACTTCTCCCTTTTTTCGCACAACAGCTCTGGGCCCTCCGGACCGGGCCTTCGGGTCCGAATATGACATCGCTTTTTCATTTCTGAACTTTCCCTGGCACTTATGCACTTTTCGATATCTACAAATGCCCCCCCCCCCCCTCAAAATGGGATCGGTGAGGGGTCAAAACGATCGGGTTCCGAGGGAAACACCGAAATACAGGGCTCGTGGGCTGCTAGCACATAAAAACTCGAGCGGCACGAAAAACCCCACTCAGGCACGAAGCCCTCTTTTCAGACGTGTGAAAAACCCCGCCTTAGCCGATAAAAGGCGCTGCGGGCCCTGTGCTTCGTATGGTTTTTCTTGCGTGATAAGCATAGAGATATTGAGTGTGAAATTTCTTCTGTTCTGGTGAGAAAACCTCTTGACTACACGTAATACCGCCGAGATTTAGCGGCCTTTTACACGCAAACTAGGGATTTTCTGCACCAACCTCTGGGATTTCGCTCAAGCCGCTGATTTTGTGCGCCCAACTCCCAGACTCTGTGCTAACCTTCAAGATGTCGCGCAGCACTTCCGAACACTTAGTGGAAAGAAGGTGGCCGCAAACTGGGTTGATTAGAGGGAGGCCGCTATGCGCAGAGCTTAGATGGCTGCGAACCCGGAGGTTTATGGTGGAAAGAGGGTGGTCTCCAATAACCACACCCTCTTCAACATGCTAACTCCCACCCAGAAAGAGTACACCTTATTTGATAATCTACCATTGTGGGACTTCAGCATTCTGGAGGAGGTTCTCCTGCCAGGCTTCGAGGTTGATACCCCGTGGTCAAGGGTGACCCAAAAAGACGACCTTCATTGATATAACATCACCAACAACAGTTTTCCTTCCAGAGAAACTAGGAACATGGATGTATATGTCCTGAATCCTAGGACCAGGACCATTGCTGGGGGTGATCCTGTTGCGGAGAACTCACTAGCCCTCTACGTGGGCACTTTCCGTCCGAGCATCACCGATGAGACCAAAGGATGGATGTAGGACTGGGATTTGCGGTCTGGAGGCAACTTCACCAGCAAGTGGGCTTGGGCATACTGGTTTCGCCACACATGTGACCAATTTGGGGCTGAGCTATAGCACATCAGTATATTCGAGGCAGTGTGGACATCGCAATCCCACTTCTACCGGAACCCTGAGCTTGGACCAGAGTTGTTCACTCGGTGGTCCCCTGACACCAACACATTCCATCTTCACCATCGGGAAGTCGGCATCAGTCTATGGGACATCCACTGCATCGGGGGAATCCCTTTGGAGGGCCATCAATACGAAGAGTTCCTCCTGCGATGAATATCTTGGGTGACAGGTCTCGAACCCCCATTCTGACATGGCACCTGCTGGAGTTGGACAAGGAGAGGCTGAAGGTCAAGGACATCATGAAGGGCATTGCCTACAAGGACTGGTTCTGCATGTTCTTGGAGAAGGACCCAGAGGTCAAGATTCCAGGTCGGGGAAAGCAGAGTCCAACCGCGGTTCAGAGGAGCAAGAGCGGATCCTACTGGAGGATATTGGAGGCGGGGTAATACCAATCATGGGGATACAGCATTAACAAAGCCTGGGACCATAATGTCTAGTACGCTGGATTCCCTGCTACGTTCCTGAGTGGGTGGCTCTTGCCGGTATGGGACAGAAGGATGGGCATCCGCCCCGCGACCATGGTGATGTCGGACATCATGGTTGCTAACAAGAGGTTCAACCTCAGGGTCCCCATGCTAGATCAGTGGTAAGACATCTTAGGGCACATCTCAAGAGGGGGATCGCCTAGGATAGTATGTGGACTCTTCCTTATTTTCCATGGCTGGGTTGCGGCTCACTGTGGTGGCTACACCTTTCCAAATGCCATTCGTCCCCCGGTCAACGTCATGTGACCCTCTCTGCTGAATATTTTCAGGGTCATTCCAATGATGATCAATGAAGAGGGGGTACAGATCAGTATTGGTAACCACACCAAATTCTCCTTATCCCATTCCCTACCCTAACTACTCAGCTGGTAGACGACGATCAAGGCTCGTTGGCGCAGAAGGAATACTTCCAAAGTATCAGAGGCGAGGTACTCATAGCCCGGATTGATGGGAATATTTTCTGCGAGCCTTATGTGTCATCCCAGTTCTCTAGGCAGTTCGGATGCCTCCAGCAAATGTCAAAGAGGGTATTCACAAATGTCAGAGAGGAGAGGCATCCATGTGTTCTTCGTCAGCTATTGCTAACGTTCATAACTTACGACTCCAGTGACATCATAACTTTTCCTCCCACCAGAGCCGACGCAGGCCTCTCAACGTTGTATGTTGAACATTGGAAAATAGAATACACTGAGGGGATTCTTCAGAAGTGAGTCTGGAAGCTCAAGGTTGTCAGTGCGGAACCTCGGCGGCGAGAGAGCAGGCAGGGTGCTGCCAGGAGAGGAGGACTAGAAGCCCCTCAGAAAATGGGTCCCGTACAGGCTGGGACCTCAGCAGCGGGGGCATCACATGGCATGGATTCACCCTCATTGCCTAGAGGAGGAGGGCCCCACGGGGCGGCCAGAGAACTTCCTGGGAAGAAAATAAGATATTTGCTTCAAAATATCTAGGATGTCGTCTTCCCTGCATTGTGGTCCACTTGGATAACCCTGCGGCAGTCAATGAGTAATGAATCCCTCTGGCAGAAGATAATACAAGACGGGATCCAACTTCCAGAAGTCAGGCTTGTCCAGGTCGCTGATAGAGTAGACATCCACCGATGGCATGCATACCTAACAGCCATGGACACATATGCACACTGACGAGGTTGGCATGTAGAGACTCCTCTCTTGGTAAAGGTGCTGCTCGGCTAGGAGCATTATCTAGAGTGGATGTCGTCGGGCGAAGATGACGACGATGAATCCGAGGGCGAAGAAACAGGAGTGTGGGCCGAAGGAGAAGGGGGAGGTGAAGGAGAGGGAGAAAGAGAGGGAGAAGGGGGGTCCATAGGTGAAAGGTCGCAAGGGGGGTCCCACCAAGGGAGTCTTCAAGAATGCGGCGAGATCATCGGCTCTGACATGGATGTGACTGAACTGCTCGAGGTAAGCTCCATCCCTTATCTTATCCTATGTTATCTTTCCATTTCAATCCCTTAATCCACTTTTTCTCTCTTGTGCAGGAGCATATTGGTGCTAACCAAGCTTCTCCGACCGAAAGAGGGGAGGAAGCGTCAATAGGTAAAGGCGGGGCACTGATGCTCGATATCTAGATGACAAATGCTAAGGGACCCCCCTCTACGAAAGCCCCTGTAGCAGCCAGATAAATAGAGGTTGATGCCTTGGGTTCCTGTAAGTTTCTTTCTTCGACACCGGTACTCACTGTCGGAGGACTCAACTGATCAGGGTGCTCCTTGTCTGTATAGTGATCACGGTGCTGGAGGCTCATCGGGCTGCTGAGACCGGGCCATCTGTTAGAATGTAGATGGAAAATGTGCCGCCCCTTCTAGAACATGCCTCCAAAACCGAGTTGGCTCCGACAACTGGTGAATAGGGAGCGGCAGACACTGGTGGTGCTGCTGGTGGGGCAGGGTCAGAAATCGACATGATCACTACCAGGACCGAGGGGAGAGAGGAGGGTCACCCAGATGCTGAGGAGCCTATTCCCCTGGGAGGAATCTCTGAGGAAGACCATTCTACTACCCTGTTGGTTGTCTTCCCTGACTATCGGCCCGCTGATCGCAAAAAAAATGACGATTCAGATTCAGAAGCGGCCCAGGAGAGTCGGATGACATGACATAAGGGATGGAATTGCATCTGGCATTTTCTCAATCATCCCCAGAGGGAATGGCTGAAGCGGCTGGGGTCCCTCCACACATGGATGCGCTTCCTATGTGCTGGAGGGGCGAACGCTCAACGTATTCATATGATGGTCCATGAGTACATGTCCAAGAAGATTCATGAGAGCAGCCGGTGCACCGACGTCATCAGGTGCTAGGAGGAGTCGGGGAGTACCCGGGCATTTCTGAGGGCGGAGCAGGAGGTCCGATGCCTTGAGGAAGAGGCGAAGGTGCAGGAGGTGTTCATTTCAACCTGATATGAGCTTGTGGAGCATTTGAGGGCCCAGCTAGTGGATTCTCAAGATCAACTCATAGAAGAAAGTCGTCAGGTAACCGAGCTCCATGATGAAGAGGCATGGGCACAGGCCAGGGCCAACAAACTGTGCTTCACAGCCGGTGATAAAGAAAGAGTTCTCAGGTGACGGGAGGCAGTCTTGGAGGCCACCAGCCAAAAGGTGGCGGCATTGGAGAGGTCTATCCTGGAAGCCTACACTTAGGGGCCCTATTTTTTCCACACCCATACACTTGTCCCACCTTACTTCTTTCTTCTCTTCTGAATTGTATGTATAGACAAATTTACTTACATGACCCTTTTCATAACATACTTGTCCCTCTAGCTTAACATGCTCAACCATAATCCCAAAATAAATATCAATCCATCTATAAGCTCACGTGGGCCGTGAGAAACAGTGGAGGCCCGTACTATCACTTTGTTTGATTGTGGGAGCGTCAACCAGACTTCGGGCATTCGAAATTCGAACCCAGGTTCCCGAGGAGACAAGGGAGGCCCAACCAAAGGCAGAGGACCTCATACCACTCGATGTAACCTCTTCCAAACATGTCATAGATCACGAGTGAGGTAATTCTAGAGGCATTGGAGTCAATCCGAACCAAGGGAGATGAAAAAGGTGAATCGCATTACCCAAATTCGGAACACTATGGGAGGGGAGTGACGATGGAGGATAGGTGTGGATAGTGGCAGAAACGCAGCATCCATATCTCATTAGCCTGAAATGGGAACAACAAATGAGGGTTGACCACTGACTATGTTCGCAACACGGGGCCAAACTCACATATCGTCGATCAGTCTTCTAGAACATTGGTCGAGGACAGAAGGCGGACCATAGGTCTAGCATCCATAATATTAGGGGGTCCCTCCAAATGTGATCAGTTTTCCGGAATGTTGGCCCAGGACAGCTAGAGGAACATAGGTCAAGCATCCATACTGTTAGGGGGTGCCTCCAAGGATGATTAGTCTTTCGGAATGTTGGCCTGGGATAGCAGGCGGACCATAGGTCAAGCATCCTTACTATTATGGGTTCCCTTCAAACGTGAAAGAGGATGAAGATCCAAACAAATGGGAATGTGAAGCGTGGAAAGTGGAGTGATGGTTTGTTCACATGGAATCCAATACTCCCAAGATTACACCACCATGGTGGAGGCACATTAGGTGGACGTATTAATCTGGTCATGGATGATTTCTACTTTTAGATGGGACCTCTCTGGTGAGGAAACTGTCACTTCCCAATGTCATTATGGGGCATGCCGAACTTATTCGGGGAAAATGATGCAGTTACACAACTCCCCGAGAAGTCAGGCCAAAGGGCCGACAATGAGGGGGGATAGACTTGTGATTCCCGGGGCTGGACCCGAGACAAAATGTCAGGGAGTTCTTATGTATCCCATAAGGATGGGAATCAAGCCGCACATATTTCTAGAAATTATCTCAGTTTAAGGTCTTAGAACTCAGACCAAGGATTGGTAAGGAGAGAAGAAGACACATGATAAGGTGGTTACGAAACCCGATGTGAATGGGGACATAAGCCCTACGTACCATGTGTTCCCAGGGGAAGTGTTTCGGTCAAGGGAATGAACACGAAAGTTTGGTTGGGCCCATGGCGAAGTTCCCAGGTACTCCTACGTATCTCATGAAAATGAGGATCAAGCCATACTTAGTTCTTGGAGGGTGTCATGGTACGGTATGTTACCTGTTCACAGGATGAAAGGGGCATGCTGGTCTAGCCCTCTCACCAAAAGAAGCGGCATTTTATGTATCTCGTTTTTCTTTTAAGGTGAATGGTTTTTATTTTGTGGATCGACTGGCCTATGATAGAAATTCCTGGCACCGCCACAATAATCAAGCCATATATGGGCATTGACAAATGGTCTGGTAACTGACTGATACCCAACATGATGTCCTCTATGTAGAGGTCATCACAATGAAGTGTCATTTTTCGTCATGCAGCTGAGACGATATCATCACAGTTTATGGTCATGTGGTAGGAAAAACCAGCACAGTTTAAGGTCATATGGCTTAGACCTGGGGGAATGTTCACGACACGATAAAGAATACCTGACATGAATCAGGACATAATCCCACACCATCACTATGCGCGATTCCGAGAAAGGAGCCTCGGGCCAAGGGGCCGGCGAGGGTCAGAGGATAAGGGGAAGGAGACACTAGATTCTAGATGAGCTGGGCCCAAAATTCAATGTCTGGGTGACCCCACATATCCCCTGGGGATGAGGGTCAAGCTGCGCAAGGCTCTTAGAGAAGATCCCAGCCTACAGTCTTAGCGCTCGGATCGCAGGAGCCCTGAGAGATGTCGTATTACAACTTTGTCTACTTGACGTGTGGATGTGCACTGAGGGTCAGTGTAAAGAGTGTCGAGATTCCACCTAGAAACAATGGGTTGGAACATAATGTGAATCATGAAAGCAACATTCAGGGCCTGAAAGGGAAGGTCTAAAGATGGAGGATTACTGCTGAACATGTTCGCAACACAGCATCCTATCATGTTAGCCTGAAATGGGGACAAACAAATGGGCATCGACCGCTATCCATGATCGCAACATGGGATTTATATCAATTTATTGTCTAAAACCCTCATGGGCATTGGCCCGTAACGGTAGGAGAGCCCTTTGGTGTTGTATCCAGGTAATTTTTTTGGGGGTCCCTCCGGGTGTGAAAGATAACGGGGGCCCGAGTGAAGGGGAACATGAAGCTTGACAAGTGGACGAAACTTCCCTAAGTAGAATCTGACACTCCGGGTCCTAGACTAGAGTAATCTCAAAATATTGGTGGACCACTGAAAAGGGTCAAGGGGCTCAATTTGAGAGCGGCCAAAAGATGGAAGATTTTCGGGAGAAGGGGAAATGGCTCCAAAAACCCTAGACCACACCAACATATCCCCCTCAAGGAGAGGGGAAGGCCAAGAGGTCGAGGTGACAGGGAGATCATGGGATCTCTTAAGAGATGGGGCTGGACCTGAAATCTAGGTGTTCAGGAGGTCCTATGTATCCCATAAGGATGGGAATCAAGCCACATTTATTTCTAGAAGCACAGTTTAACGTCATGTAGGATGATGAGATACATCTCATATGAGGATGTGTATCGCACGACGAGCAATCCGACATGAATGAGTACATAATCTCACACCACGCAATACAATCCCACTAGACGGAACCTGGTCCGGGGGCCTGAGAAGGCCAAAGGGCCTAAGGCTGGGCCTCGGTCGGGAGGGCCTGACCAGCACGCATTTTAACATCATGCAGGACGAGTATGAATTTTAAGGTCATGCGAGACCGTAGGGGCCTGAATGTAGGACCAAATGTATTTTAAGGTCGTGCAAGACCAAATTCAGTTTAAATTTGTGCAGAACCCGATGAATTTTAGGGTCATGTGGGACCAAATTCTTAGGCAAAGTACTTCTTGAGGAACTTGGCATTGGTGGGAGGAGTTAGACGCTCACCAGGGAGTACGCTCCATTGGGATAAACCTTATGAACAATTAAAGGCCCTTCCCATTTGGGCTCCAACATGGGCGTTTTCCTGCTGGGGATCATTGGCGTTCTTAGGGCTAATACCAAGTCACCTTTCAGGAAAGAGTGGAAGAAAACCTTCTTGTTGAAAGCTCGAGACATCCTACTCTGGTTCCTCTCTAGGTTGTCCAAGGCACGAAGCCTATTCTTGTCCAGTGCTTCCAATTATGTTAGACGGATTTCAGCCACCCTATACGGTGCTTGCTGGTTACAGACCACTGTGCTCAATGAGGGAAATTGAAACTCAATGGGCAAGACGGCCTCCATTCCGTATACCAGGGAATATGGGGTCACCTGGGTAGAATTACGGGTCATCGTACGATAATCCCATAGGGCGTTGGGGAGGTTATCTGGCCAACTTTTCCTGTTCTGACCAACCATTTTCTGCAGAATGTTAGAGATGGTTTTATTGAACGCCTCAATCTAGAAATTTTCTTGCACGTGATAGTAGGAGGTGTGGTTGGAGTGAATGTTTTACGTGGCATACAATATCTTTAGCTCAGCTGCTCTGAAGTTGGGGTCGTTATCGGTGAGGATAGCGTGAGGTACCCCAAATTGATAGATGTTATTGGAACTCACGAAGTCAACGATAGAATGGGCCTTGACTTCCTTGAGTGGAATTGCCTCCAGCCACTTAGAAATGAAATATATACTGGTCATCATAAACCGGCATTGGCGAGCCATTGCCGGTGGGTACAGCCCCACGACATCTAACCCCCAGACTGCAAAGGACCAAGAGTACTTGGTAGTATGGAGAGGCTCCGGTGGCCGATGAAAAAAGTTAGCATGAACTTGGCACGCATGACAAATTTTGGCGAACTCGATGTAGTCATGGATCATGGAGGGCCAAAAATACCCTAGTCTCTGAATCTGGTGAGATAGTTTTGGCCTAGCCTGATGGGAACCACATGAAATGGCATGAACCTCCTGCATGACCTGTGGAATCTCGACTCCTTGAGGCAATGGAGGAGAACAATATCAAATCCACATTTATAGAGGACATGCTCAAAGATGGGACTGCTCTGAAGGGTAAAATGTATCACGCAGCATCGAATTCGCTCGCACTCGGGCCATTTTGACAGGAGATTACCGTGTTGGAGGTATTCAACCAAGGGTGTCCTTCAGTTAGCAACTACTTCGATCACCGCATCTGAAGAACACGAGGTTCCTAACACATAGGCACCGGCGTTAAGATGGTTTACCCATGGGCCGTCATCATCCTCTAGGGTGACGGGAGTAATGAATCTTTGGTGCACCACATGGATAATCAGATCATCCTGTTCGGGCTCTACAAGTGACGCGGCCAGGCTGGCCAAAGCATCTGCTCGACCGTTCTATGACCGAGGGACATGGATAAACTCTGGCCGAGAAGGGAACTCGACCATTAGCTAGAGAGTGCGCTCTAACAACTATACAAGCTCTGGATTCCAGACAACATAGCCTCCATTTACCTGCTTGATGACCAGATCAGAATCGCCTTTCACATGAAAATGGGGCACGTCGATCTCAAGGGCCAGCTCGACACCAGTAATGAGGGCCTGATACTCTTCCTCGTTGTTAGTGCATCCTTCATAAAATAGGAATGAGTATGGCAGGACGGATTACACCGGGGTAATAAAGACGATACCTAGGCCTACTCTGTTGAGCCTAGGATCATTGAGCCTCCTACCGGTGGGGCTACGGGAGGCACCATCAAAGTGCATCTGCCAATATGGGACAGCTTGATTGACTGAGAGGACTGCTTCATTAGGAAAATATAGGTCAAGTGACTGGTTCGCAGAGGTTGGATGGGCAGATAGAAACTCTACCAATGCCTGCCCCTTGATAGCCTTCTGAGACACGAACCTGATGTCAAACTGCTGGAGGTTCATTGCCCACCGCACTAGTCGGCCAGCCAACATGGGACGATTTACAATATACTTCAGTGGGTCTACTCGAGAGACCAACTCTACCTCATGGTGTCGTAGGTAATGTCGTAGCTTCTGCACAGAAAATACGAGCACGAGGAATCTTTTCTCGATGGGGGAGTATCTGGTCTCCGTATTGAGGAGCATGCGGCTGAGGTAGTAGAGTCTATTCTTCATCCCCTCATTGTTCTTCTGTGCGAGTAGGGCACCAAGGGATCGTTCCAGGGCAGTGACATAGCGAATAAGTGGATTTCCAGAGATGGGTGGCGTCAAGACCATAGGTTGGAGAAAATATTTCTTGATTTCCTCAAAGGCAGTCTGGCAGTCCTCATCCCACTCATAAGCGGCTCCATTCTTCATGAGCCAAGAAAAGGGCTTAAACATGCTTCCTAGATTTGCAATGAATCGGAGTATGTAGGCTTAGTGTCCCTGATGACCTCGAGGATACTGAATATTGCTCTGGGGAGGCATATGGACGATTGACATGATCATCTGTAGGTCAATCTTAATGCCCCGGTATCGGACAACAAAGCCAAGATACTTCCCAGAGGTGACCCTGAAGTCACACTTCAATGGGTTCATCTTTAGGTGGTGGGAATGAAGGAAACCGAATAAAATCTCCAGGTCCTTAAGATGGTCCCAACGTTGGAGAGATTTGACCACCATGTTGTCCACATAGAATTCCACAAAAATTCCCAGGATTGGATTGAATATGCAATGCATGGCCCGCTGATAGGTGGAACCTGCATTCTTCAGGCCGAATGACATTAGCTTGTAATAGAAAGTACCTTGGGCACCCTGAAAGTGGTAGATTCCTCATCCTCGGGGGCCATCCAGATCTGATTATATCCAGAGTAACCATCCATGAAGGAGAGGGCTTGGAATCCAGTCGTAGCGTCGATCAACAATTCTGTCACTGGAAGGGGAAAATCATCCTTCAGACAGTGGCAGTTGAGATCACGGAACTTGATACAGAATCTGATCTGCCCGTTCTTCTTCCTGACTAGTACTATG
Organism: Viscum album; assembly: GCA_963277665.1. Taxonomy (NCBI): domain Eukaryota; kingdom Viridiplantae; phylum Streptophyta; class Magnoliopsida; order Santalales; family Viscaceae; genus Viscum; species Viscum album. The sequence goes on from OY728121.1 coordinate 1,129,042,479, forward strand.
TTGGCTAACCACTTGGGGTACTGAACCTCCTTGACGAATTTGTCTTTGCTAATCTTTTCAACTATGGCCTTGCCCATGGCACTATGAGAAGGGTGCATCTTTCTAGGAGGCTGTTTGAACCCGCGATGGTTTGCCGAGAGACCGAGGCGGTGGATGGATACCTGAGGATCTAGTCCTGGTATCTCGTCGTTACTCCAGGATAACACATCACGGTGATGTTTGAGGAATTCCACATACCACTGCTGCTGCTCGAGGGACATAGCAACACTGATCAACGTGGGTCTCGGATCGACATCGCCTCCGAGGTGCACCTGTACCAACTCGTCGACCGTGGCTGAGAAGACTTCCTCAAAGGTAGGGGAGAGTCCTCTATATCTTCTTCTTCACTTATGGAGGGATCATCTAGAGGGGGAGCTACTTCTGAGCTATCAAACCTTTATGGGTGGCTTCTACCCACTTGTGCGATCGTGGTCATTGCATTGGGGCACTCTGGCACCGCTGAGACCATAGCTATAAAGGTTGTCGAACCAATACCATCTGGTCTTCGGCCCAAGGGGCCACGCTTGATAATATCTAAGCAGTAGTGGCACTTCGTCCAGAGCCAACTTATCCTAGCCTGGCGAAACAGAAAAGTATGACGGACAGCCGTTGCCATGATCTGGACATCTCTATACATGACGGGAGTGGGAGGCTCTGGGATCACTGGAGCCTGGTTCTTATGAGAAAATGAATTTATCCTCCGACGCCACCTGGACATGGGAGCATGATTCCCCCTTGTCCCGGAAATGACAAAACACGGCCCCATATCGGGAGTTGTGGCCTCCAACCGACGGATTGTGAAGACGTAGGCATCATTAAGGAATGTCCAAGGGTCAATCGTAGCGGCAACGGGCTCAACCTCACTTTCCAGGACTTACTTATCCTTGCTCTTGTAATAATCAGCAGCCAAGTAGGAGGCTTCAAAAGAGGAGAAAGGAGATGCATCACCTTGGAGTACTCCTACTCGATCATTAGGGGAGTACTTGAGGCATTGGTGATATGACGAGGGGATGGCCGCGTGCAGGTGGAGTTATGGCCTACCCATCAATGCATTGTATGCAGTGTCCTGGGAGACAACGATGAATTCGGTGCGGGAAACCAGGCCACTGAACTGGGTATTCAGGCGGATCTTGCTGACCTGGGTCTATTTTGTCATGTCATATTACTGGATCCTTAAATCAGAGGGAGTCAAATCATCCTCGGATAACCCTAGCTTCTGTAGTGTCCATGTCGGGATAAGGTTAATCCCGGAGCCGGTGTCAATGTGACAGTGGTGAACCTCCACGCCATTGAATTGGCTAGTGATATACAGCGGGTGGATGTGCCCCTATATGGGGGAGCCTTCATCCTCTCCCGAGAATGAGATGACAGCCTAACATTCGGCATTCTCAACTGCTTCAGCATGGAAGGCTTCTGCAGCTCCTACCTCTATCTCAAACTGGAGGGGGCTTCTTAAAGCCTCAGTGAGTGCATCGCGCATGTCCGGCGACAGGCGGAGGGATTCATGGTTGGAGAGACTTTCTGGGATGCTGAAGAGGTGATTTAGAACATCATACTTCCGCGCCAGGCGCAAACCTCTGCCTACAGGAGGCCGCTCTGTGACTGGAGGCATAGCGGACCCTGCCAGCTGGACCGGCGGCTGACTGGTACCAGGGACGTCTCGATGCTCACTAGTCAAATCTCGGTGGGTAGCTTTTGGATGAGGACCGGGTGACTGAGATCAGCTTGTGGCTGGGCGAAGCTGATCGCGATATGGCCGAAGTGGCTCTTCCTGATCAAGTAACACAAACGGTGGCGGAGGAGGGCCTTCCAACACCGGATAAAGAGGTTGTGCATGCTGAGTTCTACGCTGGACCGGCTCTCTGGTCTCAGTGGCGTGCACGGCCTAGATGGAGGTGCCAACTGACATACCCCGGAGACCCATATGGTCGCGGTTCCACCAATGTTGTCATCGGCTGGGGACATTGGGGAGGTTCGTCTGGCGCTCCCCCTCGTCTGGAGTCATATAGGGATTTTCCAACTCAACGGTGTTAACCGAAGCGTACCCCTGACTGTCACTCAACGAATCATCCACCACTGGGTAGATTATGGGAGGGATTCCCATCTTTGGGGTATGATGTCATCGAGAGTTCGGGATGACGATGGAATTCGCATGGCGTGCTGCTTCTTCTCATGCCGCCGATGCTTGCTCTTCCAGGAAGAGGTCGGCTGAGATGATGACATAGAAGTGGTGGCCACAACATCTGAAGGCTCCGGCTGATTCAGGTGTGCATGGATAATTACATGGGTGTGGGAAACTGTCCTGTGAGCCATCCAGTTGTTATACTTCTGAGACCCGCAGTCAGGATCCTGCTGCCACGCACCTCCGTTGTCGCTACTGCTATCTGATCTCACAATAACACCCACCACTTGCACCGGGGTTGGGCCCAACCTAACTATGTTGTTGTTAATATGTTATTGGAACCAGTCCTTAAACACATATCATTGCTTGATGGTGTGCCCCAAGATCTGGTGATAAGGTCAGTAGTTGGGGTGATCAGTGAGATGTGCCTCTTCCGGCTTCCAGCACTCGGGCAGTCGCACAATTCTTGGCTCCAAGGCGATACGAAAGTAGCCGGGGAATTGAGCCTCATAGAATGAGTAGGTCTGATTCCTTCTATCCAGAAAGGGGGTTCTAGGAGCCTGACCCGGACGGGGGGCCGGAGGAGCCTGCCAAGGGGGCGGAACGTTATTATCTCTCATAGGTGGTGGCAGCGCGTTACACTGAGGAGCCTGCCGATTCCAGGTTGGGTGCTACTAGGCTGGAAACTATGCCCGCGGTGGAGGGCCTTTATGAGGCTATGGAGTGTACTCCACTGGTAGAAACTATAGCTTCTTGGGGGCCTCTATCTGGGCCATGGCGGTGGGCTCGGCTCTGGCAGCTCTCCTTGCTCTAATTGCAGGGGATAGAAGGCGTGCCTGGCCAGCCTGTTTTAGATCTTCCTCGAGGCATTGGGCCTTATCCGAGAAGTCTCAGAACACTCCGGGATAATTTTGAGTGATCCGAGAGGGAAACAGTTCCGTCTTGACATTCCCCATGCACATCGTTAGTAATTTCTTCTGAGTCAGCGACATGTTAAGGAAGTATGTGAGCCCCTTCCACTAGGCGATAAAGTCTGTGACTCGCTCGACGGGCCTTTGCTTGAACCTGAAGAGGTCCGCGATTTCCATCTTCTGGGTGGTAGAGCTGAACTGGTAATGGAACTGCCTGCGGAGGTCTTCCCAGCTTTCCACAAATCTAGTGGGGAGCTGGCTGTACCAAAAAAAGTTGGCCCCTCCAGCGTCTGAACAAAGAAATGGAGCTTGGAGGCCTCCAACTGTACTGGAGTCCCTAACATAGGCCCACACCTCAAGTTGATGTAGTCTAGGTGCTACGGTGGGTCCCTCGTCCCATTAAAGGGGGAGAAAGTGGGATTTCCAAATCCCGAGGGGGCCGACATGTCATCCACCCATGCCGAGTATGGCTTTCCATCAGGTGGGACAACCACTTGTCACATTTCCAAAGATTCCAGGGGGCAATGAGTGCCGCCATCAGATCATCTGGACGTGGGTACCTATCCTGACGGGGATCCCTAACCACGAGCGCATTTCTGGGCTCCTCAATGTGGTAGATGAACTCAGCGGCACATGGAGCAACCCTCGGGGCTGCTAGAGGATCCTAGACGGTGTTCCCTGTGTGGTACCGTTGTTCAGGAGGGTTTTGCGAGACATACCACACCCTATTTCCATGGGCTCTAGATTCTACCCTATCAGCGAATATGGCATGATCAGGGTTGCCTGAGAGAATCTCACCGAAGGGTAGTTATTCCTACCCCTGTTGCCCCGGCCTAGGATCACCATAGTCGGGTTGTCGCTCTGCAATGCGTTCAACCAGAATTTCATTGACAAAATTATTCTTCTCGGCAAGCTACTGACGCAGCGCGGCCTTCTCAGGGACCTCTTCCATCTTCTGCACTGAGGCCAATGGGTCGGAGTGTTTGACAGCTCCAACATGCTCTTTTCCTTTACTAACATTCCGGCTTAGTACTAGTGACTCGGTAGGTGTAGGGAGACCTAGGAGGTTCCTCTGCTGACGAGTAATCCTTCCTGATGGGTCCAATGGTAGCACGTCCTCAGGGGGGACGTTCCCATCGAGAAGTACTAGCTCATTCGACTCACCTGTCAGATTGATCATGTTGACTACCACACTTCTTGTGAGAATTTCCTCACTACATCCAAGTGAGTCAGGCTACCGGAGAATCGAACTGAAGAGGAGGGCAGTATACTTCCCCCGGCCATGGATTTCCATGTGGGGGTAGCCTCCTCGACAACTCTGTGGAGTACTTGAAAAATCTGAACACATAGTTGTTGGAGGGATCCTGTGGTGGCCAGGTGACTCGGGGTGTCGGACCGCAGGGAGTGTGGCTAGGTCAAACAGGCGGCATTGTTCGCCGATGCCTTCGAGGTGCTCCTGGCTCCTGGGATAAGTCACCTGCTGGTGGAAAAGACATAGGTGAGTCGTCCAGAGGTTCTGGAGGAAATATTCAAACTCCTCCGGGGTGAGCGATTCTGGCGTACCAAAATTTGATCCTGCGACCGGCCAAAACTTCTCAGGGAAGTGGCCCACTGCGATGATGGTCTAGAAGTTCCCCGGCTCAAATCCATGGTCTGACCATTGACTGCCCCACTCGTCGAATGAGGGTGGTTGAGGAGCTGGTAGCGGCGCAGAGGTGGGCTGCTGGGATGGCAGGCTGGCCGGTGGAGAATACGGAGAACGGGCTGATTGGCCGCCGAATCTTGGGTTGTCCCTTGACGATTGCAGTGACCTAGCCTCCATGTCACTATAGGATGGACCAGAGACCAGTGCTCCTGAACCAGTAGCTACGTCTGTCGGGGGTGGGTTACGTCCTGGATCTTCCATCATTGACCCCCAAAATAGCTCTGAGGTAGAGGGTGCTTCCAGATACGCTGATGGTGACTATGCGGTCGGCCCCTGGAAGCATGACATGGTCTCTTCCTCTTGGATATACCTTTGAAGGGAAGAAGGGATCCTGCGGGCTTCACATTATGAGAGCACGAGGCTGATGCGCCTTGTTCCTGCCCTGGCCCTTGACTCGGAGGACTCAGGGGAGGGCTCCTGCACTGGATCGTACTCCGCCTCAGAGTCTGAGAAGAAGACTGGCCTGATTCCTGCCCGTCCTTCCCCAGGATTCTTCTTCCGGTGGTGGCGGCCTTCTCTCATTCCTCTGGATGGTTCTTCAGGGCAGGGCTAATTTCCGACAAGGGGTCCTCCGGCTGTACCAGCGCCAGGGCGGACAAAGTCCCCACTCGATGAGGCTGGGGTGTGAGGGGAACCGGGACAAATGATTAAAGGGACACAGGGAGGACCTTCATGCTAGCGAGTGAACAGACATGCAATGCCTCCATACTCTTTATTTGCGGCAAGGGGAGTGACCCCTTACCTAGTGTAGTGGGCATGGGAGAGACCCCCCATGTGGAGTGTTGCTGTCATAGGGAAGACCCTCGCCCGGGTTGAAGGTGGCATGGGTTAGACCTCCAAGCTGAGATTGGAAACAGGGAGGGCCCGCACCTTCCGTATTGCTGGTGTGGAGTGAGCCCCCGCGCTGGTTGGCACTGCTGCGGATTGGTCCATGGCAGCCAACACCTGTGCCGGCGACCGAGAGAGTCAACCAAACTTTCTCGTGGGGCGGTTGGGGCCTCGATCTAATCTAGGCATATAGCGGACCATACTCAATGTATGCAGGTATTTGAGAATATGAACCAGCGGTGGCTTGGGCCACATTAGTCGCTGACACTGATGCCCCACCACGGGCATCTTCTTCTGCTCATTCCCGACGCTGGCATCGGGTCAGGTGGACTGGAGCCAGTGGTGCAGGCGCATGGACTACCTGCTCCTCGAATCAGAGAACCGGGCGATGGCACTGACGCGGCCAGGTGGAGGCCCTCGCCGGGAGTCCTTGAAGCGGTACTCCAATCGGGTTGTCCCGGATACCTCATAATTCATCGGCATAGTGGAGGGAGCTGTCGAGGCACTCTGGGGACAAGCTACCGAAGCAATTAAATGTTGGGGTGGGGAGCAGCGGCTCCCTGCGCGGACCTCGGGGGAGGCGTGGATGGTGAGGCACAGCCGCCTCAAGATCTAGGCGGGACATATCCCTGGTGGGGATGACCCCCTCCTCCTCGTACATGCATACAAGTTCATTGATTACCCTTCGCTGGATGATCTCTAATTGGGAAAGGGGGCATGGGCGCCCAGCAGTCCTGGCAGTTGCCGCCGTCGTGGAAGAGGTAAAACTGCGCGGGGAAGCCGTATTGATGTTGCCCCTGCCCGGGCGTCGGTGGGCAGGTGATCGAGCTCCAGAGGAAACAACTTTATTCCTGAAGTAGGGAGAGGAAATCATTAATACTTCTAGAAAAAGGAATCGACAACCCGTGCCACAGCACCATTCCATCTTTCATGGTTGGAAAGAGTGATCCATGCTGACAACATCGCAGAACAGAATGTTCAACGTCCTCACTGTCCCAACTTATGGAAAGTTTCATTTCAGGCCTTCTTGGTGGGAGATGGTACCGGATGATGAGGTCATAAGACATGCTTATCCCCTAATGTCCCAAACGCTACTAGCCCCCAAGCTGAGGAGAGGAGCTTCACGTCTGGTTCACCATTTTCTGTTTATGATGCTTTTACCGGGGCGTGCGCATCCATCATGTAGAGGACGCGATTCTGTTGCCCCGCATTCCCACTTTCCAAAGGCAGGAAACATCTGCTCCTTATTCAGGGATGTCTTCTCCTTGATCAAAACGGGATGATGGGATATCGGTTTTTCCTTCTTTGGATTCCTCCTCAGAGCTCTTCACCTAGTCCGGGTCTCCCTCATAGATTTAAAACATGGTTCATGAAGCTCGTCCCTGTGCCATATCTTCATGGACACCGGCTAATTATTCCACTTCTATCAGGACCTTCCAAGGGGTCCAGTCAGGGCAACAACCTTCAGTTAGGAGAGTAGTCATGTTGGGGCATCACTGGAATGTCTTGACGCTGGGGATTGGTATGTCTATCTTATGTCCCTTATGATAGGGCTTCATGAGGGCACGGATTCCTGAGGAATCCAACATTGAATGCGGGGAATTGTATGCCATAGGCATGTATCTAAGGTTTTCCTCACCTTGCCTTGTTTAACACAGGGTATGCCGCATGTTTAACATCTAGAGGAGACGGATCAGACTGATTGGAACACTAGCTTTAGTGGATCAGATTAAAGAACCCCCTAGTGGGAACACCGATGTTGGGGCCAACACGTGGGCGGATTCCCGAATACTGTGGAGGGGAATGAAATGTGATGATCCCAATGAGATGTGGCGGCCCGGGTTAGAATCAGGATGAAAGATGGCTTTGTTCTTGAGCCTCGAGGAGACTTCCTACGTATCCCCGTGATAGGGAATCAAAGTCCGCGTAGTTCAGTGATATGGTGGGACACCTGAAGTGGTGACCCGTGAGAATGGATGCATGGAGGGTACCCAGAGGAAGTAGAACCTTTGGGTTAGGGTATGAGCTTCCTAAGAAAAGTGGGCTCGAGGGAGAGATCAGGATTAGACATGGGCGTTAAGCTTGAACCTCATGGAGGCTTCCTACTTATCCCCGTGGCGGGGAATCAAAGTATTCGTAGTTCAGGTGGCTGATACAGTTTAACGTCATGCGGGATGAGAATGGGGATTACACCATAAGGTGGCCCATGGTGGTGGAGAACCTGCGTGAATGGGGACCTGGGGTCCATATGGATTCATGCTTACACTCTATGGCGACCCAAGGTGGAAATGGGGCTTGGAACACCATCACAGAGACGATTGGGGCCGATGGTTTGTTGGGCTTGAACCTCGTGGAGGCTTCCTACGTACCATGCCTTAGCATGGATCAAAGTCCCCGTAGTTCAGGATGGATGGGGTTTATGCTATGATACGGCCCATGACGGTGGGGCTTGAACCTCGTGGAGGCTTCCTACATACCATACCTTACCACGGATCAAATTCCCCATAGTTTGGGATGGATGGGGCTTACACTCTGAGATGGCCCATGATGGTGGGGCTTGAACCTCGTGGAGGCTTCCTATGTACCATGCCTTAGCACGGATCAAAGTCCTTGTAGGTTGGGATGGATGGGGCTTACGCTCTAAGACGTCCCATGATGGTGGGGCTTGAACCTCGTGGAGGCTTCCTACGTACAATGCCTTAGCATGGATCAAAGTCCCAGTAGTTCAGGATGGATGGGGCTTATGCTCTGAGACGGCCCATGAAGGTGGGGCTTGAACCTCGTGGAGGCTTCCTACGTACCATGATTTAGCATGGATCAAATTCCCCATAGATCGGGATGGATGGGGCTTATGCTCTGAGACGGCCCATGGTGGTGGGGCTTAAACCTCGTGGAGGCTTCCTACGTACCATGCATTTATCACGGATCAATGTCCCCATAGTTCGGTATGGATGGGGCTTACGCTCTGAGACGGCCCATGGTGTGTCATTGTTGGTGCTCACTCTAAGCTCACGGGAGTCATGATTAGTGTGAGAAACAAGTGGTTGCTGGGACCTGACGATCACGTCTCAAAGAGTGCATCCATGGGAAGCGAATAGTGGCTTACACGTTGAGCGGCCCATGGTGCCGGGACTTACTCCAGGATGGAGGCCTGAGAGAGACAAAGCATAACGGGAGAGGGACTTGGGTCCAAATAAAGGAGTATCCCCTATACCTATAACATCCTCCGCTATCCTTGCATAATGAAGATGAAAGGAGGGAGCACCATTCCCCACCATGCCCTTGGCTGTCCTTGGTGCCGAGGGAGTGAGGACGAACAGGGGCACTGACTCATGGAAGGAAGGCTTGGGGCTTACACCAAGGTGGCTGCCCTTCCCTGTAGACAAGTGCCACTCCAATAAATCACCCCTATGAGGGATGACCCCACCATCCATATGGAGATGAGTGGGAATGGAGAATGTCTAATGCGGTGGGACCCTGCATGCGAGGCACGGGGCCAGGTCACAGTTTAACGTCATGTGTTGAGGACGATGAGTTTGGCAGTTTAACGTCCTGCAACTCGGACGAGGTGGATTGGCTCCGCGCCCCTAGAACATACATAACAGGTTCCCTCTTCCCCTCATGGAAGGGAAGGCATTGGCAAAGCCGTACTGAGGGGGTGTCGCGGAGCGAACCCTCTAGGGGTCCACATTAGCCTGGCTATGCAAAGAAGTAATAGCCGTTAGCGTGCCTATGCAAAGAAGCATGAGGCAAAGAAACGCAATGGGAAGAATTGTCCAAGGGGATTTGAAGATACTTTGTACAAGACTCGAAGGCTGTATGGGAAAACTGTGTATGATACGAATGCCTGGGGTGCACAAGACACCTAAAAATAGAACCCGGAAGGAGGGCATCGGGTACTCACGCACAGGGGGTGCCCGGGGAGCACCGAGGTGAAGGGCGCAGAAGGATTTCCCACAGCCCTTGGGGCTGCACAAAATAAGGTGATCCTGGTGCGGAAATATCCGGGTTGGTGCGAAATAGGTGTTTTTTTCACGAAACAGGGGGGCTGAGACTTGCACGACTTGAATAGATTGCACACAAGGGGGAAGACTTTTGAAAATGAAGCGAGGGTCGCGCGTAAGAATAGGGGGCACGCAAATATTGCGCACAACTAACGGGCCTGCATGCAATGTAAGGAAGTTCATGCAAGGGGAAGACCCCGAAGGTGTTGGTGTTTAGTCTAAGCCAGGGGGACCTCATGGGAAGGAGGATCTCGGGGCGACTAGGCACAAAAAGGAACCTTACCTGAATGCCATATTGCGTGTGCGCGGAAAACCATTTATGTGCACGAGAGGCGGTTCGAATTTTTCAACCTCGAAAAGGAAGGTGGGCCTCCTTCTATTTATAGACAACCGGTAGTTCTGAATTCCAGGGTTGCACGAAATAATGGTGCGACCGATGCGGCGGCGCGAAATGTCAACCACGCGGGGTGTGGGCATGAAATTATTTCGCGCCGGCGTTAGGACTTTTCGGGAATCTCAGTACCTTCCGCACGAGACATATTTTTTCGCACACTTCTCCCTTTTTTCTTGCAGCAGCTTCGTTCCCTTCGGACTGGGCCCCCAGGTCCGAATATGACATCGATTTTTGATTTCGGATCTTTCTCCATCACTTACGCACTTTTTGGCATCTACAGCTGTGCCACTAGGTGGCTGGTGCTAGGAATAAACTAGCCCTCTAATTACAGGGCATGCCACATCAAACCATGTCTTCGGGTGACTGGATGGGTTGGACCCCCAGTCGAACTAGGTCAGGACCAGTGAGGCTCAATGGTTTTGGCCCACAAGCCCGGTCAGACCGAGTTATGTGGTTCCAGTCGAATAAAACAAAGGCATGTGGGGCCCCTGATCCAGGTCAGTCAGGTCGGTCCGACCGGGTCGGACTGTGCCCAGACTCAACCTATCCCTGGTTACTAAAACAAAAATATCATTCAATTTGGGTGTCCGATTAATGATCCATTTGTGGAATTTTAACCCTCGTAGAGAGGAGTATATTTAAGAATGCACTATGGAGGCTTTATGGCTGGTTGAAATATGAATAATGGCTTGAGGAGCGGCTCTCCATAAATTAGGTGCACTGCATGTGGGGATCTGATGACTGATTAAGACCTGAAGACTGCTGATAAGAGACCACGTATTTATCATCTACAATAGCCTAGTGGTAAGAGTCTCTATGTGACCTAGTAGGCCCATGGTGGGGATTAGATCTTTATGTCCTGGTGGACACACGGTACTTGATGGGGGCGAGTACCTTAGCATGATGGACAAGGTGGGAAGTGAATCTGTGTGACCCGAAATTACCATGGTGGGGAGAGGCTCTGTGTGACCAAGCATACCCATGGTACTTATCAAATATGATTATCACATCAGTCTAAGGTTATGTGGAAGTGGCTCTGTGTGACCCACCAGTTCCAGGGTGGTCAGCGGCTTAGTGTGACCCAGCATGCCCACTATACTCTTTGGGGAGGAGTACTCCAACAGCTCAAGGTGATCATTGATATGATTAATATTCTTACCTTCATTACTCTAGATTATACCTCATGTGAGCTATCCTACATCATGATCATGCTTCATGGTTTTATTTTCGATTTATTTGTGGTATTTCCTTTTTTTTTGGTCCCTAATGAGTAATCTTTTACTCACTCCTGCACAGCTTCACCCTCATGTGTTGTGTCTGGTGTAGATGACCGATGACTTGTCGGAGGACTTGGTGGACCAGGACCAGGTAGTGAACAGTGAAATCAATCAGGTAGGACATGCTTCTTTGACTTCCGATTGCTACTCCATACTTAACAATTTGGTGGGGTTTTTAGTGGATGCCTTTCCATCAATCTTGTACTTTCTCGTATTGAATTTTTATTTTGTTGGATTTGAATTTTAGACCATTTATATTCAATTGTACCTTTACACCCAATTGTTGTTTAGTAGCATGAATGTTCTATTTTACAATTTTCTGAGGACATGTTTGTCTATGAATGTGTATAGGAACAAAGGAAAATGTCTCCCACTTTCCTGTTGAAGTATTCAACACTATTCGTTAACCCCTAACTGCTAGGAGGAGATCTTGGGGGAGTCATGGATTAGGCCTCAGTGGACGGGTCATCACATAGTGGTATCAGAGGGAGGTTGGTTATACTTCAAAGGTCGGGAGTTTGTTGTTATCTTTTTGTGAATCAAAGAAAAATGTTTCGAGTTTGACTTTCAAATTCATGGAGTCTGGTGTTGGTGTGGCAGCAGAATTATACATACACTAGGACCTTGAATATTATCTTTTAATCTCTACACATAAAATCACTAATTGAATTCATAATATAGAAATTAAGTGTTTCCTCATGTTCTTCTTGAATTAGATTCAGCTCACCATGTATAATCTATTGATTGTGGTACATCTTGATATGTTTCAAGATTAATCCATATAGACAGTCATCTAGGATTCTGATACGTGGCTATGAGGACAACTCACCTAGCTATGAGGTGTTAGTTTAGGGACCATTGCTAGAGATGGTCCCTCCAAGTGGTGCACCGGTTCTACCACCACCCTTGGATCAGTAGTTACTACCGATATTACTGATATAGGATGTATGCATACCCAATTCCTTGTATGGGTTTTTGAGACAGAGAACACCCATGTTCTGGGGAGTGACAGATCCTCAGTCTGTTGAGGACTGTTTTGAGGCAGTGAGACGGGTCTTCCAAAAAGTGGGGATGCTTCATGATCAAATGGAAATCGTAGCTGTGAGCCTTATTCATGGATTAACAGGGAGATGGTAGAGATTGATCATCTAAACTCTTGATGAGGTGACCATATCCTGTACTAAATTCGGGAGGCTTCTCTAGGAGGAGTTCGTCTCCACAACCTGTGCTGAATGGGCAAACATGATCTTATTCACCTATAAGTGGGAAGCATGTTAGTGTCAGAGTACTCTGCGAGGTTCATAGGCCTCTACCTCTACTTTACAGATATGGTTTTGGATCCTTTTAGTAGGGACTCAGACAAGAGATCAGGGTGTCAATGATTTCTCTTAGCATCCCCACCCAAGCTCAGGTGCTGGAGCGAGGCTTTCTTGAGGATCACTTCCTAGCAGAGCAGACACTGACAGCTGGAGCCACCAGTAGGCACCAAGCAGCAGAGTCTTTAGTGGAGAGAAATATTCAGCATATGCAGGGACCCATGTGCATTATATCTTCCAGGGGACGACCATAGGACTAAGGTTCTGTAGTGCAGGTCTCCTAGAGTAAAGAGATTTATCATGTAGCTAGGATTTTCATCACATGTGGTGGACATTGGCACATGGATTCTGACTACATGATCCACTACAAAGGAGATTAGAAAACAGTGAAGATACTGCCAAGGTAGAGGCGGAGGTTCGAGCGAAGAGGTCTATAGGGCGGCAGACATGGTATAGAAGCAGGCTAAGCAACAGACAGTGGGAGACGATTCTTGATACTACCACCACTACCCCAAGGTGGTCCACCCTAACCTGATGAAGTAGGTGGATCGTGGTGAGCATAGATTTAGGAAGTAGAGATTTATGACCATGACATTCTAGATATTATTAGAAGTATGATCTGTGTCTTCTCCATAATAGCTTTAGTTCTAATTGACTCCTGTTTCATTCACTCTTTCCATTATAGGAATCTCCTTAAGATCTCAGAGATTCCATTGGAGATGTTGGCTCGATCTTTATGATTAGAAACTCTTATAGTAGGGGATTCGACAGTTACACACTAGTTCCACCCGTATTAGGTTACTCTGGGGGATGAGAGTTTTGGCTGTTATCTCCTAGTACCAACATTGAGTCCTTATGAAGACATCTTGGATATGAATTGGTTATCCACATTTCATGCTCAGATCGACTGTTTTAGGCGCACAATCAGTGTGTCTATGGAGATGGGAGTAGGTTTTCAATTTTTGGAAAGAAGGGAGATAGAGTAGCATAATACGGACTTACATAGTGAAGAGTGCAGCCAATCACTCACCAGTTGTCTAGTCTCACCCTCTGTGTAGTGTATGAAGGGAGTCCTCACTTTATTGTAGTGGAAGACGAGTATGGGTACGTATTCCTGGAGGATGTTTCGCGACTGCCACCTCAAAGAGCGGTAGACATATGCATTGACATGTACCCCGAGATGACACATATATCCACACTAGTATATCGGATGGCTCCAACAAAGCTTTTTGAGTTGAGGGTACAACTATAGGACTTGCAAGAAAATGGCTTCAAGATGCCCAACGATTCACGATGTGCATCCCTAATGTTTTTTTCCATGATTTCAGACTCGGGTTTGAAGTTGTGCGTGGACATCTAGTGCCTAAACTAGGTGACCATGAAGAACAAGTATCCACGGCTTAGGATTGATGACCTCTCTGATCAACTGAAGGGAGCGAGGTGGTTCTTGAAGATTGAACTCAGATCAGACTATAATTAGTTATGGGTACGGAATGAGGTCATACCAAAGACAACCTTTATATGTCGGTATGTCCAATATATGTTTTTGGTGTAGCCATTCATTATGAACAATGCCCAAGAAGTGTTCTTGGGACTCATGAATATGATTATCCATCCTTACCATGACCAGTTATTCATAGTCTTCATTGATGAAATCTTGATCTACTCAGTGTGGGTGGATAATCATGCTACACACCTATGAATAGTCTTGGATACACTTTGATAGAACAATATTTATGGTAAGATTTCGAAGTTCCATTTCTAGATTCGAGAGTTCCAATTTCTAGGACACGTCATCTCATAGGCTATATTTGCAGTGGATCCAAAAAAGATAGAGGCAGTGTTGGCTTGGGAGCCACCCATGAGTGTGACTAAGGTGAAGAGTTTCTTGGGTTTTTCTAGAGTCTACTCGAGTTTCATGCCCGAAATTTCCAAAGTAGAAGAACCTTTATTATCCTAGACACTGAAGGTAAATGCCTTCATGTGGACAGAGAAGTTCCATAATCATTTCTAGGAGTTGAGGTAGAGAATGAATAGGGCCCCTATCTTGAGACTACTAGAAGAGGGAGTTGGAAATGTAGTTTTTTGTGATGAAAGAGGGAACATAGTGGGTTGTGTCTTGATGAAGAATTTAGAAATGATCACCTATAGATAAAAAACCTTTTGAAAGAATTAATATAAAAACATGAATCATGACCTGGAGTTTGTATCAGTGGTCTTTTGTAGGAAGATGTGGAGGCACTACTTGTTGGGTGAACGGTTTACCTTCTACTCTGACCAAAATATTCTCAAGTATATCTTCTTATAGAAGTACAAGAACTTGAGACATCGGAAAAGGATGGAGTTCTTCCAGGGATATGACTTTGTGATAGTCTACACTCCTGTGAAGGGGAACGTGGTGGAATACATTCTCCATTGGAGGCCAGGTTTACACCTATTGAGTGAGGTGACAGAGTAGTTATCTGCAATGTAGATACCATTCGTGGATAAAGATGGATTATCTTACCTTTAGTGGATAAATATCACTCCTTCACTCTTACAGTGAGTCAGGGAGGCAAAACTTGTGGTTATTTGCTGTGTAGCCTGACGTGATCAATTATCCGCAAGACGAGCTCTTGATGGATTTTCGATAGGTGGAGATCACATCATACATTTCAGAGGGAACACCGTAGTTCCAGTGACATTGTGGGAGGTGTTAATGGACATCCATAAATCTCATATATAGGGTACATTCAGTAGGGTTGAAGATGTATCAAGACCTCCAACATTAGTATGGGTGTCCAGGGATGAAGAAATTAGGTGCTGAGACCGTTTCATGATGCCTCAGTTGTCAGCAAGTGAAGTATGAGCATCAGGTTCTAGAAAGCTTGGCTCACCACTTGAGGTACCAAATAGGAAATGGTATGGTATCTCGAAGGAATTTGTGATGGGGTTACCATGCACATCCTGGGGACAAGATTCTATATGGGTGATCATTGACTGACTCACCAAGTCGACTCACTTCCTACCCATCCTGGAGCAAGAATTGGTAGAGTGCTTAGGAATCCTCTACATCCAGGAGGTAGTGCGGCTCCATGGGGTGACTTCAATGATCATATCAGACTGTGATGCATGATTTACATCACAGTTGTTTATGGGATTGCCGGAGGCATTCGGGACTCAGAAACTCCTGATCACAACCTTTCAACCTCAAATATACGGTCAGACGAAGCATACTATGTAGACCGTGGAGGACATGCTTTGTGATTGCATCCTTTATTTTGGTCACAGTTGAGAGGACCACCTGCCACTGGTGGATTTTTCATACAACAACAGTTATCAATCCACCATTGGCAAGGCACCATTCAAGGTATTGTACGGGCGGCCTTTCAAATCACCTCAATGCTAACAGACCTAGGAGAGTCAACACTCATGGGTCCAGAGTTAGTATGTGCTACCACTGATAAGTTACCGATCATCTAGGAGCGGATGAGGGTTTCACCAAGAAGATATAAATCATATGAAGATAGGAGATGGAAGCCCTTGGAGTTTTATGAGATAGGCCATGTGTTATTTTGGGTCTCACCCCGATGGGTATTACAGAAATTTGAATAGTACAAAAAGTTATCACTAAGGTGCATAAAACCTTTTATAGATTCTTAGTAGATTTGGTGATGTTTCATACCACCTATCTCTCCCCCATAGATGAAACAGGTGCATGATGTTTTCCACGTGTCATAGCTGAGGAGATACGTCCATGATCCATCCCATGTCATCGACTGGGGAAAGATGGAAATTAATGATGGGGAATGTTTTCAAAGTTCCCAGTAGAGATAGAGGATCGACAAGAGAGGGTCCTTCCTGGATGGTCGATTCCTATGGTGTGTGTTCGATGGTAGCACAAGAATCTCCAAGAGATAACATGTGAGTGGGAGGTTTAGATTCGTGCTCAGTACCCCCATTTGTTGTTTTACCCATTTTTTCTTATGGGGATGTAAATCCCAAAAGGTGGGGGTAATGTAATGTCCTATAAATTTTGTGAAAGTTTTTTTATTATATGGAATTATTTTGAGGCCTGGTGAGTCCATAATATAATTTTTATTTTTTTAGTTCTTTAAATAAACGTGCTAGTGGGGTTTTATAATTTTTAAATTGTATCTCATATAAAAAATGTGAGGTCACCATTTAACTCAGAACAATGGGATATTCCTATAATGGATCTACCTTCGACTGACAAGGGATGACAGGAAATGTTAATTTTCAAACATTTTAGAAGAAAAAAATTAACATAAATTTTTTTTATTTGTTTTTTCCAACCATTGGGTGGTGTCATGGCGGTGCTGCGGTGCGGAAACAATGAGATGACGAGTCCCATTAAATGAAGATCATTAATGCTCATAAACATGCATCATAAGGATGCATTAAATTATGTTTAATAGATATGTTGTTTCATAAATGAAATATTGTGAGGACATAATGATGTATAATAAAAAAACATTGCGGCATGATTTCTTTTAATGGGTTAACATTTTGGAAAAATTAGGATCAAATGGGGCAATTTCGCTGGCGAAACTATAACAAGAATTGTTTCCAATGAAGAATGAATAACATTGGAGAATCGCCAGCTATAACACCCCGGTTCCAGAAGCCACCCAGAGGCACCCTATACCCAGTTGGTCACATGGCCTCAAGCGCATTTTCCCAAATTCCAGAGGCTTCCGACTAACAGTGAGGGCTTTGGGTGTGATAATGGGGAAACAATTCCCTCATTGGCAGAGTACACAATAGGAGAGGAAACAATAAACAATAGTAGAAGCAGTAAACAATCCATACACAAGTGAAAAGCAGAAGAATAAATATGATAAATAGAAGGAGAACATGTATACATATAATTCATGATACATATGTCTAGTAAAACATCCAAAAAAGTCACAATGCTGAAATAAAACAGTGCTAAACCAAAATACAAAAGAAAGTAGATAAACTCCTCAGAATCGTAAGCTATAGCTTGTTCCGATGCTCTCTTGCTTCACAGAAATCAAGAACCTGAAGTAGAAGGGCGCTTGCCCTTATCTATAACTGTGAAAATATAATATGTTTGGGCCCAAAAGCATGACCCAAACAGGGTGTGAGAAAAAATCCCAGAAGGAAACCACCCGAAGATCTGTGCCTAACAGTCAGTAAATATAAGGAAGGTGAAAGTACAGAAAGAAGTAAATAGAAAGTACTCAGTAGAAAAAAATCCACAGTTCTAGCATATAATTTACAAACTAGTAAGCAGGAACTCAATAAAGTAGAACAAACAGATAACCCTCTGGGTAGTTCTCACATCCTAACCCCTATGGTTCAACCTAAAAGTACTAGCAACCCTCCGGGAGGCACACATAATCTCACCCCTCTAGTTCAGCTAAATAAGAAAACTCTCTGGGGAAGCACTCACTATCAATTCCCCCTATAGTCTCATATCATACTAAAGGTGCTCTAGGGAAGCACTCAACGTCTCATTCCCCATGTGGCCTGCATCGAAGAACTATAGGCACTCTGAGGAAGAACTCAATGTCAATTCCCCCTGTGGTCTCACATCGTATTATAAAGACACTTTGGAGAAGCCCTTACGTCCATTCTCCAAATTTTCTAGTAGACTAGGTTCCCACAGCCCTCTGTGAAGTCAGCAAGTGTCGCGTCGTGTAATGGCCAAAGTAACCTCAAGAACAACTTGGCTAGAATTCTAAATCATCTCATCATGAAGGGACAATAGTCACACCACCCAACAAACTAGGCATGGAACTGGCAATATCCTAACAGGAAAAACTAGACCAAACAGCCATAAACAAGCAAAACATGCATGGGAAAGGCATGTAAAGCATTGTAAAATTACCCTATTCATAAAAAATAACCTCTACACAGGCATATAAGCAAAGCAGACAAACAACAAGGGCAAAACAGGGAAACATGCAACACCCCGTTCAAGGATATTGGTGGAAATTTCTCAAAATACTAAAAGACTTTCTATAAAAAGGCACAAACCACCTACCTTGGGGTTAGGAGATCAATATAAGTGAACCACGAGGCTTGAAACTCCTTATAACATCATAGATATACAAAAACGCATAAAAGGTTAAACCTATGATAACATGAGAATGATGGGAAATAATAAAATGAAACTCCAGAAGAAGGAAGAGTTTACCACTGTGGTTCCAACGCAATCGATGGCGGCCGATTTGGAGAACAGACGGAGGCTCGAGGGCTTGCAGAATATTCGCGGCCATACGGTCTCTCCCGGTCGAACAATACCTAGAAGAAGACACCTATGGCGATTAGACGCAACCCCGGGGCATTTAATGAAAAAAAACAAAGTACACAGTGTGTACCTTTGAAGTACATGGCATGTACTCTCCTTTTCCGTACTCCGCTTTAGGCGGCCTCCACATCACCCATACATGGTCATGTGTTTGGTCATGACACGGCCATCACAGGGCCTCGAGCAACATCAAAGTACACGATGTGTACTTATAAAATACATAGCGTGCACATAGAAAATTTCTAGATTTTCCTCTTTTTCCCAAAAACAACCTGAAAAGGAAGAACAAACCTGAAATGAAGATTCAGGTTCTTACAAACTTCCCCCCTGAATGAAATTCTCCCCCAAATTTCTTGAGTATGGCAAAGAAGAAGAAACCCCAAACAAATCCGGCCACTGCGATCGTATATCGGCCTCCCTCTCCAAAGTCTCATCTTGTACTCACCCGTACTGCCATAGCACCCATTCTAGAGGAAAAGACCAACCATAGAGAACCTTCGTACTGCGATCGACAATCCTGATAGGATGCCCTTCAACAATGCATCCACTTCAAGCTCAACCTCCTGGGGTTGAAAGACATGAGATGGGTATGAAAAGTAACTTCGGTGATGAGAAACATGGAAGACGTTGTGTATAGCCTAGCACCTCTGTGGTAACTACAACTGATAGGCAACCGACCCAACTCTCTCCAACCCCTCAAACGGCCCGACGTACCTCGCCGAAATCTTACCCTGTCTCCTGATCCACTTGTGTCCCAACCTCGGTGTGACACGAAGAAAAACATGATCCCTGACCTCGAACTCTAGAGGTCGTCTCCACTGATCAGCATAAGACATCTGATGAGAGTGTGCAATAGCCGTCATCTTCTGAATCAACTCTATCTGCTCTATGGTCTCCTGAACAAGACGAGGTCCCAGAAAACCTGCCTCACTTGCCTCTTGCCAACATAAGGGTGATTGGCATGGCCTACAGTACAAAGCCTCATAAGGTTCCATCTGAATAGTCTCTTGAAAACTATTATTGCAGGCATACTCCACAAGAGTTATATGCTTCTCCCAAGAACCTCCAAAGTCCAGAATGCAAGCTCGGAGCATATCCTCAAGCACTTGAATCGTACGCTCGGAATGGCCATCTGTCTGAGGATGGTAGGTTGTACTCAGAAGCACCTGCGTACCCAAAGCTTTTTGTAGCTCCTTCCAGACCCGAGAAGTAAAACATACATCCCAGTCTGAAATGATGGAGTGTGAAAGGAAATTTTGACGTACAATCTCTTGTATGTACAATCGTCCCAGCTCATCAACACTGAAAGTCTCCTTGATCTGCAAGAAGTGAGAAACCTTCGTAATCCTGTCGATGACAACCCAAACTACATCGTTCCCTCGAGGATACATTATCAACCCCATCACGAAATCCATCTTGACATCGTTCAACTTCCACTCAGGAATGGGTACCTCCTGTAAAATCCTTGATGGACGTTGATGCTCCACTTTCACCTGATGACAAGTGGAAAACCTCATGACAAAACCACTAACATCCCTCTTCATACCTGTACACCAATACTGGCGATGTAGGTCACAATACATCTTGGTGATGCCAGGATTAACCGCCCAAATTGAGGAATGAAAATCCCACATCAGCTCCTTGAGTATGTTTGTTGGCACCCATAAGCATCCCTGGAAACACAAGATATCATCCTCACCTACTGTCTATCTTGGAATAGGGTCCTCTCCTGACATGATTTCTTGAAGGACTAGGCCTTCAGAATTTGATAGCTTTCTCATTCGAGCTCGATCAAGAAGCGTAGAGGTAGCAGTTGCATAAGATAGAAAGGTCTGCCCTGTCTGTCATGCACCTCCAAATACATCTCAGAGAATATAGCCATAAGCTTCCACTCACTGCTGGCCTCCGAAACTTGCTGTATCTAAGTCCTTCTACTCAAGACATTAGCCACTTTGTTTCCCATCCCAGGCGTATAGGCAAGCTAAAAGTCAAATAACTGTAGGTACTCAACCCACCTGCACTGTCTCAAATTCAAATCACACTGAGTGAAGATATACTTGAGACTCTTGTGGTCGGTGAAAACCACTGAGTGCTCTCCTAGAAGATAATGTCTCCAACAGCATAAGGCATGAACAACAGCTACCAACTCCAAATTGTGTGTAGGGTAGTTCCTCTCATGTGGCCTCAACTGCTGAGACTCGTATGCAACGACACCATCTCCCTGCATAAGCACAGCTCCCAACCTGATACCTGAAGCATCACAGTAAATAGTGTAGCTCTTGACCGGCTCTGGCCAGACTAGTATTTGTGCTGAACTCAACCTCCCATTCAGCTTCTGAAAGGCTGACTCACAAGAATCTGACCAAAAGAACTTATCACCCTTCTTGGTCAGACCTGTCAGCGGTGCTACTAAGCGTTAAAAGTCATGTATGAAGCATTTGTAGTATCCATCCAGCCCTAGAAAACTCTACACCTCAAAGATGTTCTTTGGGTGATCCCAAGAAACTACTGGTCTCACTTTCTCTAGGTCTACTAATACTTCTATCTCTGAGATAACGTGACCCAAGAAGTGAATCTGATCCATCCAAAAGTGGCATTTCGAGAGCTTAACATATAACTGATGCTCTCTCAGTGTACTCAGAACGATCTCAAGATGGGTAGCATTGTTGTGTTGAGTGTGAGAGTACACCAAGATTTTGTCCATGAAAACCACCATGAAGGAATCCAAGTATGGTTGAAACACTCGGTTCATCAGTTCCATGAAATCTACGGGCGCGTTCATGAGGCTGAACGACATAACCATATACTCGCACAGATCATACCTGTTCCTGAAAGTTGTAAGAGGTATATTAGATGGTCAAATGCACAAATGATGATAACCAGACCTTAAGTAAATATTCAAGAACACCCAAGCTCCTCAAAGCTGATCAAAGAGGTCATCGATCCTAGGCAAAGGTTATCGGTTCTTGATCGTCAACTGGTTCAACTTCCAATAATGCACACAAAGCCTGAGGGTACCGTCTATCTTCATCGCAAACAGGACAACCGAAGCCCAAGGAGAAGTACCGGGTCAGATGAAACCCTTTTTCTGCAACTCCTCCAACTGCTTCTTGAGCTCCAGCAACTCAGGTGTAGCCATCCTATAAGGAGGAATGGACACTGTTGCTGCTCCTGGAAAAATCTCAATAGGAAATTATACCTCACGCTCCAGAGGAAGACATGAAAAGACCTCTGGAAAGACATCCTTGAAAGGATCCACCACTGGATGAATGTGTAACTGAAAAGTCCCCTGGTCATCCAGATACAGACTGGAAATCTGAGATGTAACTTCACCTAGCCCATGATGCTTGGGTCCTGCTCTACTCGCCTGGACATCCAACTCGCCTCGATGGAAAAAAGATCCACCCTCTGGTGATATGAAATTCACCATGCGGCGATAACAGTCAACGACTGCCTGGTAGGTAACTTACCGGTCCATTCTGAGAATGACATCGTAGCCTGTCATCTCTAGGACATAGAGATCCCATATAAAGTGATACCCAGCTACCTCAAGAGGGCACTCTCTGCACTAATGTAAACTAACCATTCTAGTCCCCAACGGTGTGTCTAAAGCTAAAGTATCAGTAGAGGAAAAGATGCAGAGCCCAAGCCTCTCCACAACAACAACAGAGATAATGCTCTGGGAAGACCCTATGTTGAAAAGAGCAGAAGATAAAACTAAGGCTACTAAGATCGTACCTCGAACTATAGAGGGTCTGGGATCCTACTTCTACTGGGTCGTCTCTTACTAAAAAAGCCTGACCTCTACCATGGCCCTATGACCCTGCCTGACCGCTCTCAGTTGATCAACCCTGTTGTCGCTGATAGACCAGTGATTGACCACCCCGGCCTCAACCTCCACCTCATCCCGAACGGCCAGAAGAACTCCATATCTCAGACTAGTGAGAAATTGGTGGCGCTTCTCCTGAATGAGGAGTCATGGAAGAACCTATTTCACCAGCTGCAGGTGAGAAAACCTGAAAGAAGTGCTGAAGGTGACCCATCTTGACACAAGATCGGCACTCCACTAGGTCTCTCTGGCACTGTGGCCTTGTATGCCCAGCTCTTCCACAATTGTATCATACAATATGGCTACCTGAAGATGTGTATCACTACCTCAAATCACCGTGCGTAGACTCCCTACGGCGGTTCCTGTTGTCACCTGGTGAAGCACTAACTCTGGAAGCAGAAACTCCCTGGCTCTCAGCTCTAGAATCTCTCAAATTTCCCTCCACAATTAGTGCCTGGTTGACGATGGAAGCAACGGAAGTCAACCGGAAGATATTCACCTTTGATCAGATCTCCTGTCTGAGACCATCCTCATACTTCCCAGCCAAGAACATCCCATCTCTGTCCTGGAGGGGTGTAAAATGCTGAAGCTCAGTGAAATGCGAGAAATACGCCATGACAGAAAGAGTACCCTACTCTAGACTCATAAACTCCCAGGCTCGGTCGGCCCTCAGGTTATCTGGATAGAAGTAGTCATAAAATATGCACTGAAACTCCTCCCACGCCATAACCTGCTGATGAACTGCCTGTGAGATCACGTCCCACCACCTCTTGGAAGAGTCTCACAGCATGTAGGTAACAAGATTGACCCACCACTCTGGAGACGTCTCCAGATTCTCGAAGATCGTAATCATGGCTTTTAGCCATGACTCTGCAGCCTAAGGTCCTCCTTCCCATGAGAAGGTGGGAGGATGCTGCTGCTGGAAAACCCGCGTCATGTTTTCCATAGATGAGGTAGGAGGCGGATCTCCCTAGAAGGTCTGTATCATCCTCAGAAATCCTTCACTAAACTATGAATTGATGCCTGCAATCGGTATCAATGATGGTGCCAAGGCTGGAACAATAGGATGATTTGCGGGAAGTCCCTGATCATCCATATCCGGCGTGTGATCACCATCAGGCAACTGGAGTACAACCGGAGGATTTCTCCGTGCCATGACTCTGCAAGGTCAAACGCTCACCTTAGACAACATTATCAAGGACCAAAAACTAGGAGTGTAAGAAGGGAACATGGGAAAGAAAACATTCCAATTCTGCAAAACATGAATACACGGCGTGTACTCTTCCTACACGGTGTGTTCCCTTAAGTCATTCACATGGGTGTGTATTCCTTCCTAAACTGGTCATGTAACACCATAACTACATGGCGTGTTGTACGAACACATGGCGTGTACTTGAATCCTCTTCCCTCTCTGAGTCCTTCTATATAGTCTATCCACACGGCTCCCTAAGGACAAAACTACATAGCATGTTCAAGGCAGACACGGTGTGTATTAGACATGCCTTATGTGGCTTGTGTTGTTAGAAACATGGCATGACACATGCTTGACACTACACAGCATGTTCTAGACGGATATGGCGTGTACAAGAAAGGTAACATCAACCCGTGTTGTTAGCTACAGGGCTGGCTCCATGGTTAACTATACACGGTGTGTTCTACAGGAACACGGCGTGCACTTGAAGGAATTCCCCGACCAGTGTTATTCGTGACACGACCGGATACCCCGGTCATACTACACGGCATGTAAAATTCAGACATGCCATGTATGTGAAAAGATAACACGACCCGTGTTGTTCATGACACGGCTGGGGTACCTGTTTCAGACTACACGGCGTGCTAAACTGGTACACAATGTCTTCCTACAAGAACTTTCACAACCTTGTGTCCCTGCCCACACAGTCAGTGACACGGCTAAAAACTACACGACATGTATTCATAATGTACACACCATGTATTCTGGGTTTTTCCAGACTGTAGCCTCAAAACTACACCGGAGCCCAGAAAACACAGAAAAACAAGCATTAAGGTTCCAAATTCCGATTTTTGAGGGCCCATACTACCCACAAATCAATGCTTGGCATCTTATACAAGTTATAACAAAGAAAACAAGAACTGATCCACTAAATTCCAGTTCATGAGGGCCCATAACACCTCAAGAACCAATGTTTGGCGTCCATCTAAGAAAAGCACTATACAAACAAATTCCCTATCAAACAGTAGGGACTCTATCAAAGCATTTATCACAAAAACATGAATAATATACACAACGTCTATCACAACAACATGAAATCGCTAATGCATCCTAAATGGCATGGAAATAATGAATGGCATGTGATTTCTAACAAGTTCCTATATGATGCATGAGATGGCATACCCTCATCTCATCGGGTTGCAACATAAATCGAACCGCAATAAAAACAAAAGTAAAATAACAAATCATTTGAATCACCAAACGGTGAAATCAAATCTACTGTAAAATTTGAAAACTATTAAAATTGCAATAAACAAGGTAGTATGGATTTTCCTTGTACACGAGTTAGCTACTACCGGGCACAACTTTTAACCAAGTACCTATTCCGTCCAATCCCTAGCTATAGGCTCCAAACAATAAGGCAAGGGAAAAGAATTCCTTTGATACCACTTTGTAACGTCTCGGTTCCGGAAGCTACCTAGAGGCACCCCGTACCCGGTTGGTCACATGGCCTCAAGCGCATTTCCCCAAATGCCAGAGGCTGCTGAGTAGCAGCGAGGGCCTTGGGTGTGATAGTGGGGAAACTATGCCCTCATTGGAAGAGTACAGACTGGAAGAGGAAACAATAAACAATCGAGGAAGTAGTAAATAATCCATACACAAGTGAACAGTGGAAGACTAAGTATGATAAACAATAAGAGAACATGTATACATATAATGCATGATACAAATGTCTAGGAAAACATCCAAATAATTCAAAATTCGGAAATAAAATAGTGCTGAACCAAAATGAAAAAGAAAGCAGATAAACTCCTCAGCATCGCAAGCTATAGCTTGGTCCCATGCTCTCCAGCTCCACAGCAATCAAGAACTCGAAGTAGAAGGGAACTTTCCCTTATCTATACCTACAACAATATAATATGTCTGGGCCCAAAATCATGACCCAAACAGGGTGTGACACAAAAATCTCAGTAGGAAACCACCTGGAGATCTGTGCCTAACAGGCAGTGAATATAAGGCAGGTAAAAGTACAGAAAGCAGTAAACAAGAAGTACTCAGCAGCAAACAATCCATAGTTCTAGCATATAATTTACTATCAAGTAAGCAGCCACCCAAGTAAGTAGAACAAATAGGTAACCCTCTAGGTAGTTCTCACAGCCAAACCCTTATGGTTCAACCTACAAGTACAAACAACCCTATGGGAGGAACACATAGTCTCACCCCTTTGGTTCAGCTAAAGAAGTAGACTCTATGGGAAAGCACTCACTGTCAATTCCACCTATAGTCTCGTATATTACTAAAGGCTCTCTAGGGAAGCACTCAACATCTCATTTCCTCTGTGGCCCACTTCGAGGAACTACTGACACTCTGAGGAAGCACTCAACGTCAATTACCCCTGTGGTCTCGCATCGTATTATAAAGACACTCTGGATAAGGCCTTGCGTCCATTTTCCCTATGGTCTACTACACTAGGTTCTCACAGCCCTGTATGAAGTCCGCAAGTATCGCATTGTGTAACAGCCAAAGTATCCTCAAGAACTACTTGTCTCGAATTCTACATCATCTCAGAATGACGGAACAACAGTCACACCACCATACAAACTAGGCATGGAACTGGCAATAGCCTAACATGAAAAACTAGACCAAATGGTCATAAACAGGAAAAACATGCATGGTAAAGGAATCCAAATCATAGTAAAATTACCCTATTCACAAACAATAACCTCTACTCAGGCATAAAATCAAATTAGGAAATAAACAAGGGAAAAACAGGGAAACCTGCAATACCCCATTCAAGGGTATTGGTGGAAATTGTACAAAATACTCAAAGACTTTCTATAGAAAGGCACAAACCACCTACCTTAGCATTAGGAGATCAATATACATGAACCAAGAGGCTTTAAACCCTTTAGAATGCTTTCGATCTAAGAAAAAGAATAAAACATTCAACCTACGATAACTTGAGAAAGAGGGGAAATTATGGAATGAAACTCAAGAAGAATGAAGAGTTTACCACTGCGGTTCCAATGCAATAAACGATGGAAGATTCAGAGAACAGAAGGAGGCTTGGGGTATCGGAGAATATTTGTGGTTTTACGGTCTCTCCTGGTCAAACGAGACCTAGATGAAGACACCTCTGGCTATTAGACACGACCACAGTGCGTTTAATGAAAAAAACAAAGTACACGGTGTGTACTATCCTTTTCCATACTCCACTTTAGGCGGCCTCCATATCACGCATTCATGGCCGTGTGTGTGGTCATGACATGGACAACACATGGCCTCAAGCGTCATCAAAGTACACGGTGTGTACTTATAAAGTACACTGCGTGTACTTAGAAAATTTCCAGATTTTCCCCTTTTTCCCAAAACGACCAGAAAAGGAAAAAACATAACTGAAAACTAGTTTCAAGTTCTTACACCAGCGACATTGACTCACCTCGAATAACAGGACCGAAGAGCATTGAAATCAAATGGAGCATGCATCCATACAAACATATCGCTTCAACAAAAAACTCAAAGGAGGTGGTTGTTGTTTTTTGTTTTATTTTACCTGTTCATTATTATGAAAGGATGAACATGGTTCAAACCATGTACATATTGATCTGTAGATCACTCATCTTGTAGGAGGGTTCTTTAATTGGGGTTTTCACAGGTTTTAATTATTTTTTATGTAAATAAATTCCATCCCAAGCCTCCCCATGTCTATATTCTAAGGTGGAGGGTGCAGGCTAACACGAACAAGCCCCGAGGACCTCAATATTCTGTGTTATTCATGGATGAACTTTCAAAATGGTGGAAAGAAGGTTTTGATGCATTAGCTGACAATTCAACCACCCATGGAGGTCAGATGTGTAGACGGAACAAAGAACTGACCACCAGAGTAGACCCAATGGTCTATGGAAGAACCCGCTGGCGCACTAGAAGCAGTAGTTGTGACCGGGTTGGGATGCAGTGAGGAAGGCAGAGATGCCAGTGATTGGGATTATGACTGGTGTACCAGGGATGCAGAAAACCAGCCACGTCAGACAGGGTGTCCCACACTCGTGGGTCACGGCACCCTGATGGCCTACGGTTGTTGAACCACTTGTGGAGCCCTAGTGCGGCAAAAAAATCCATTAATGTTGCACCGAACTAGATTCCCTTTGGTGTCCCGGCTATAGGATACCCTTCCCATGATCGTGATCCATGTATAAGGTGTCAGATTTCTGGCTGTAGGCCGAGCTATCAGTTGCAGGCCTGAGCAGGGCACACCAACTGGGTCGCTATGCAACCCTGGCTGGAAATGAACCCAGCCTACTTATGAGGGCTATGCTTGGGGGGTTACACCAAGGTGCTGTAAATCCTGGGGTGGGAAAAAAAGGTCCGCTAGTTGCCGGCCAGGACACAATACAATGGGTTTGTGAGCAACCTAGTAGGTAGGACCCCCGGTTGAACCGGGTTGGGCCAAGATATGCCCAATGGGCGTGGCCCACTAGCCAGGCCAAACTCGGTCAGGTCAGTCTACTCTAATCAAATTAGGGCATGTGGGGCCCCCGAGTAGGGTTGGTTGGGTCTGTTTGAACGGTTCAAATGCAACCAGCTCTTGATTACTAAAATGATTATATCTCTCTA
Organism: Viscum album; assembly: GCA_963277665.1. Classification (NCBI taxonomy): domain Eukaryota; kingdom Viridiplantae; phylum Streptophyta; class Magnoliopsida; order Santalales; family Viscaceae; genus Viscum; species Viscum album. The sequence goes on from OY728121.1 coordinate 1,129,070,990, forward strand.
ATCGGGAGTACGATTGATGATCCATTTGCGTTGTTGGAACCCTCATGGAGAGGAAGATCTTTTTCATGCTATACGGAGGATTTCATGGATGTTTATATATGAATAATGTCCTGAGGATCGGTTCTCCCAGAATCAAGCACACTACGTGTGGGGATCTTTAGGGTAAGTCAGACCTAAAGACTACTGAAAAATGACCATGTGTGGATCATCTATGATGGCCTAGTGGGAAGAATCCCTATGTTACCCGACATGCCTATTGTGGGGAGCGACACTGTGTGACCCGGAAGAACCACAGTACTCAACAACGAGAAGTACCATGACATGATGTCCAAGGTGGGAAAAGTCATGTGTGACTCAACATGCCCATGGTGGGGAGCGGCTCTATGCGAACAATCATTCACAAGGTACTCATTTGGGTTGAGTACGAAAATTGTCCATGATTAAGGGGAAGTTGCTATGTGTGACCTAGTAGGCCCACAGTGGGGAGAAAATTTGTGTGTTTCAACATACCCATGGTACTCAATGGGTAGGAGTACTCCAACAGACCAAGGTGTCCAGTGATACGACTGAAATTCCTACTTTCCTCACTCTACAATATACCTTTTTTGGGATATCTTTCATTGTGATCATGCTTCGTGGTTTTCATGTGGAATTATTTTTGGTCTTTATTTGTTGGTTTGGAATCCCTACTATGTATTCTATTAATCTCCCCTACATAGGCTTTACCTGCACGTGTTGTGTCTGGTGCAGATGATCGATGAATTGGTGGAGGACTTGGGGGCCTAGGACCAGGCAGTGCCCAGTGAGATCAGACATGGAGGACGTGCTTCTACATCTTCCGATAGATAAACTATACTTACCCATATGGTGGGGGTTTTCAGAAAACGACTTTCCATTGATTTTGTACTTCCGCCTGTTGCAATTTTCTTTTATTGGGTTTGTATTCTGCCCCATTTACTTTCAGTTTTTTATTTCTACTCAGTGGTTATTTAGTAGCTTTTATTTTCCATTTTTCAGTTTTCATCGGGTGTGGATGTATGTACATGGGTACAGGTACTCAGTAAAATTCCACCCACTTGCAGGTTGACTCCTTTAGTTCTATTAGCCTACCTCTGGCATCGGGGGGGGGGTCTTGGGTGAGTCATGGAATGGTCCCTAGTGGACATGTCGTGACAAAATGACCCATGAATATCCTTCATTTGAGAATGAATGATCTGAATTGATTACAAAATAACAGACTAATCATTCTCCATATAGATGTATTCCTAATTAAGAGTATGTGATGTTTCTAGTTGATACTTTTCGACATGTGATACATAGAAAACATATTGAATTGAATAATAATATGGTTATGACTCCAAAAGATAAGACACCATTACAATCCATTACACGATCTCAAATATACTATATACTTTATAAAAGGTTTTACTTTCTTCCTGAGACATCACAAATCAAACCTAGGATAGACTTTCATAAACACCTGGTCACCAACAAAAAATGGAAAAGGGAGAGGAAGTCGACATGCATATGACTTGTACTAGCTTTGATCCATAAAAAAATATTGAAATCCCTACAGTATCTTCACTATTTTCTCCTGAACTTAACTCAGTCCAATCAAGGAATCTTTACCAAACTCAAACCAACAAAGGGGTTTTCTACAAATTAAAACATAAAAAACCTCAAATGGTCCCATTTTGATAACTAACTAAAAACTTTTATTGTAATAAATTTAATCCATCCTCATATGCCAATCCTATACATCACTAAAGTCCAAGATATTGGCATAGGGAATATATTTAAAATTAGGAATTTCCCTATATATTCACTAATCGCTATCAAGAATATATACTATTATCAATATGATATGAGTACCAGTTACCCATTAAATACCCTTCAAAACCCATTAGCAAGAACATATGTCCCTGTCTAAGAAAATGGACATAGGAACTCTTTGAATCCTTAAAAAATCCTATACATACAACAATATAATTTATTATACTCATGTGGTGTCAAATATCTATATGAAATGAGAATATTTATCCAACTAATCAATCACCAGAAATATGGATTTCTTTCCTCAGGTATCTTGCGGTAACCCCAAAATGAAATCAATAGAAATTATATACCTCTACAAAATTTGTGTGACAAGAGGTTTTAGTAACTAAGAAGTCTACTAATACTCATCCATAATCTATAGGATATTATAACAGTGAGATAAAAAGTCATCTATTTCTCATTTCATACAATTCCAAAAAATATGTTGTTTAACATCAAATAACACCTTTTGAAGTTGAGGTGGGTATCCCAAAAAGAACAATGATGACCTACTATAATAGCCCTTCTTCCAGATTGATGGACAACATACCATGTATTTAATCAATGGAAACCCTCTGAGGAATGAAACCACTCCATAATGGTCTCCACACAATATGAGGAGATATTGAAACTCCAAAAATCACCATATTTAGCACTGGTCCTAAATAATTTTCCCAAGGAGAGAGGATATGACATGAAAATTTTCAAAAAAAAATTCAAATTCATCCTCCCAAACTCAAAAGTGAATCTGATCAATAATTCCCATCATGATCCGCTCATCCATTTCTTTCTTCAGGGGTAGAAAATGAAACTTTCTACTAACAGCATCAACCACCATGTTACCTTACCCATGTGTATAGGCAATTTTGATGTTTAATGAATGTATGTTATTGACCCAACACATATGCTGGAGGTTTATTTATTTATGAGAAATTATGTAACCCAAATGTTTTTGGTAGGATTATGTGATAAATGTTTCCCACAGAAGACAATGAAACCACGTTTTTAGTCCATTCATCACTATAGAATTATCCAAATCCAGAGTGATAAAATTATTCACATGAGTTCAAGGATTTCATGATCCATTATCCACTACATGATCTCTCAAGATAAATAAACATAAAAATCCTAAACATGGATCACCACATTAAATAAGGTATCCCTTTCAAACCTCTAGAAAATTCATTATTTATGTTGATGTCTAAATTTTCTTCTTCTCGTCAATGGATTTTTTAAATATCAAATACCATAAGTACTTCACCCCATTTTGGGTGAGAGTGGTCAAGGTATATGAATAATTCACAAAGTACATAAAAACCCACAAATAATATCATGCCAAGTGCAATAAGCTATGTATCTCAATGGAATTTTCTGTTTCATCCAATGAATAAACAATAATCAAATTATTATGAACGACTAGAATTCTACCTTTTTTTACATGTCCCAATAATTTGACATCGTGGATATTGAATCGGATCTTTGATAATTTTTTGTAAAATTGGTGATCCCTAAGAATTTCCAAAATGTCTTAGATGAAACACATAGTATTTTATGTTCTTATAGTGCACCAGGATTTGATCCACAAACTCTACAAATAATGTTTTGAAAACTCATTGATGATTCTTTCCATCAACTCCACAATGGAAGAAGGAGAATTTTACATGCCAAAATGCAAGACAAGGAACTTGAAATGGTCATACAATATCCTAAAGGTAGTGTAAGAGAAATTTGAATCATTGATTCTTTTATGATGGTATCAAAATTTAATATTAATTATATAAAACCAAATTTCCCCTTTCAACTATTCAATCTAGTAAACTACATTTGAGGATGGGTATTTTGAAATGATCATTACTTTATTGTGATTTTAATTATCGACACAAAATTAAAAATGTAACACCCCGAGATTTTATGAGAATTATTCCTTTTAATTTCTTTGAAATATTTTTTTGTACGCTTCAGCAAGAGTAGATTGAACGATACGAAACACCGTATTAGTTTGTATTATACACAAACACTATTCTTGGCTTGTGTTACATGAAATAACGACCTTCCTCGATAGCGTGTCTTGTACGCAATACTGAGTTTTACTAAACAATGATATATTGTTATAATATTATTATGAACTACCCGTTATGAATATTATTAACTAAATTTTAAATTTTATAACATTATTATTCATCTTACACATTTTCTAGAACAATTTATGAGAACAAAATAATTTTTTCGGGTAAAATAATTATTTTTCAAAAAATGCAATATTGCTGCCTTTTGATGGCGCACCGACTTGAAATATTGTTTTTGACATGTTTAAAAGTTCAATTTGAAAAAATAAAATTCTTCTTTGGAATCAGGATAAAAAAATTTACTTTGGATAATTTTTTCATATTATTCTGATAACTTTCATATTTTAATGAATAGTAAAAACACGATATATTTTAATTAAAAACAACTTTTTTCATCATAATAATTTATACGGTTAAATTATAATATTGAATGGCTTTAAAGTATAAATATAATATATTTTTACCAATTAATATAATGTATGTCATTATCATTGATTTCACATTGAATTCAGAGGTAAAATCATTTCAATCTTTTGCAATATTTTAACTTTTAAAACTCGTTTTATTAACAACGGGATTAATTTTAAATTAATTTCTGCAACTTCTGGGATTTGAATTTTTAAAAATTGATTCCATATTTGGAATTAGTAGGTCCAAATTATGTTAATAGGCTACTTTTTTATTTTTGGGCACTATGAATATTAACTACGGTAAATTTTATTTAACGTAGTTAAAGGTAAATCGAGTAATTAAGGGGAAATATAATATTATAAAGATACCCTAAAACTTGTCTTAATATAATTGGATGATTATATTTCATCCTAAGGAATATTTGGGTCGAAGTAGAATCCATTGGAACCCACTTGGATGTGATTAAGACCTTTAATTTATTCTATTTTAAAGAAAGTTAAATATGTGTCACTCAAACTTTAATAATTAAAGTATTTTAAATATAATTTTATGAAAAATATATATTCGATTATAAATAATCATTTGAAATCTAATTTTTTTTTCTTTGTTATGGTAATTTATTTGTAATTTTTAAGAGATATTTAATTACCTTAACAGCTTATACATTAATGATGCAGAAATTATTTACTTAGTAAAAATCAATAATAGAGTTTTTATTAAAGTAATAATACCCATCAAAAAGCCCAAAAACATGAAAAAAAACTATTGGTCGAGTATATATATACCATAATCATCCAAGGGTCGACTTTGGGACCATTTAGAGCCATATAAATAAGATTATGACTTTTATATTATTTTATGTCAAAGTTGTAATCTTCATAACTTAATAAATATAACAATTTAAATGTTGAAATTTTAAGATGATAAATTAGAGTCAAAGTCTTATTATGAAAGGTAATAGATTTATCTTAGTCATAGGATTTTATTTTTAATTTTTATGCAAAAAATAATTTTATTAAATAATTATACAAAAATGTTGTGGTAATTCTGTTATTAAGAGAAATATCAAATAAATGGTTTTAAAAATATTAAAATAAATATTATATGATCTATTTAATGTGATCCACTAATTTTATAGATGAATATGACAAGTTGGGAATATATTAATTTTTTTATTGAATATATATTTTCTATTGATTTTATTTAAATTCAAATAATTGAGTAGTGTCAAAATTGACACTATTGATATTTTATAAAAATAACATATTATTAAATTGTTTAAAAATCCCAAAAATATGTAAAAATTAAAAATTGAAAATTATATGTTGAAAACTGTTATAATTTATCTAATTATGGAAAATTAACAACACATAATTAAGTATTTATAACAATTTAAATATTAAAATATTATTACCACAAATAAAACAAAATTGATTAAATAAGGATAAATCAAAATGATAAAGTATAAAATAAACTCAAAACATGTATAAATTTCATTTTATAATGATATTACAACCCTATCTCATATAATATTCGAATTGAGTAATTTTGGGAAGTTTTTAAGTGGGTTTTAAATTTATATTCAATTAATATTTTTGAGTATTCCAAAGGTGCCCCTCTCCTCCCTTATAAAAGAGAACCTCCTCCCTCTCCTCTTCACCCAAATTTGAGCCTTAAAGCTCGGACAAACCCTGACCATTTAACTTCTCAACTTCCATAAAAACCTACTAGTGTTCTTGGTCGTCTTCAAAGACCAACTTTAGTGCCCTAAGAGGAGGTTAAGCGGAGCCACGTCGAAGAAGAGGTAATCTCTTCTACCAATTCTTTCAAGTTTCATTATTCTTCTATTTACTCTTCTTTAGTTGTTTCGTTGTAAAGTAATAACATCAGTATTACTTATATACTGATATGTTATTATAAATATGAAACAACCCTATTTCACCTTCTATCCATCCTACGAAAAACAAAATCACCGCGCGTGCGTACGTACGATATACCTTCTCCACGCCGTGGTGTTATATGTTTTTCTACCACCACCGTACTTGGATGGGTATAATGGTGTAAATAATAACAATATATTATTATTATAACATGATACTAATTCTAAGATATTATATCATCCACTCCAATTCCATTCAATAATTATAGGAACGATATAATCGCTCGTGCGTACGTACGGATTACCGTCTCCACGATGCGATGAGATTCATTCTCCATTTTAACCATTAAAGAATGATTATAAAGTATATATAATGAATAATAATTAAATATATGACATAATAAAGCTACTAGATATATATATATATGTATATATTTCATCAAATTATTTCCATTCAAGTCATTAAGGAAACGGAAACAGTGTTCATGAGTACGTACGGCCTACTATCTCAATGAACGGTGTATTTCATTCCATTTATCGACCTATCAAATATATATTTATATGTTGGATATATATTATATATAAATCATGTTTTAAATTCTGGAATTAAGTAAATCAGAATATAAGTAAGAACAACAAGTCGAAACACGTATGATAGATGAAACAATTTTACCTAAAATGATGCTTTAACATTGAATTAACAAAATAACAGGTAATATAAAGTAATAAGTTAATCATATATGATATCATAAATGTTATTATGGTGTTTTTAGAAGTTAATAATATATTTAAACCCACTATATAGGACTCTCGGACACATGCGGAAGAAATTGGACATAAGGTAAGGGATAATTATTCGAATCTCATTCTTATCTGAGATTGTTTATTCGTAAGTATTTACTGGGGTTATGTTTATTATCCATGTCCACATGTTCTAAAAATATTTTCATAAAATGTTTAATCTTCTTCCATGTTTGTTTGAAGTCATTTTTACCCTTTTTTTGACTTTTAACACATCGTATGGAAGGAATATTTCTTTTGTTTACCATACGAGGTAGTTTTTGACTTTTCCGACAAAAGTACAAGAAGAATGTTTTTTTAAACCTATACGGCATGAATAGATTTTTACAATTTCATAAAGCCTTATTTTCATGAAGCTTACTCTACCATATTTCATTATTATTTTCAAAAAAAGCCTTTTATTTTAAAATTGCATGGAATTTTGTGAAAAGAAAATGATTTTGAAAAAGAAAGGATATTTTCCTCAAGAATTCATTTCAAGTGTTTTATCAAAACCATTTTTCATCTAAGATGACATTATTTCATATGTGTATGTTTCAAGAATAATGTATCTATTATTTACAAGGTTTCACTTTTCTTATGATGAAATGATATCCATTTTTTTATATGGATTATGTTATGATGGGATGATGTTTATGAAACCCATTTTATTCGTTGGGTTATGATGAACGATTTATGTTTATTTTGTGGCTCACGAAAGAATGATTTCATTATGAGATGGATGGGACCTATATTTCCCTCCAATGCATTGCGTAAAGATTTATATCTCTCGAGACAGACATGGCTGGATGGGAAAGTTAATCCGGTTTAGTGATACAGGACTGGAACGAATAGTGAACTCGATTCAGTAAGGGACTTTGTCCACTAAGATGGTCTTGGAAGCAATGTCTTGGCTACTATGGAAATCATAACATGTGCTTAATGGTTTCCATAATTTCATGTTTTATTCCCATGCTATTTTATCATGATTAATGTTCTTTTATGATCTATGTCTTATGTACTGCCAAGATTTATTTCTCAAGATTTTGATGTTTAAACATTATGTTCATGTTTTTTTAGGTTCAAATGTATATGATTTGTTTTATTTTATCCATGCATACCATTACTGATAATTTGAGCTCACCCTTTATATGTTTTCTTTTCCCCAGGATTTAAATAAATGTTTTAGGTACGAAAACAAAAGGGGAAGATATTTATGGGAGATGTTGAAGATGATTCTCCATGATTAGAAGATTATGTTCCAAGTTTCCAAAGACAATAAACTATTATGGTCCTTGAGTGTTGGTTCTTGTCATGTATTAATTATTCCGAAAAAGTAATGTAATATCCATGTACGTCAAGCTTGGGTCTCTGTTGTTGGTATCATAGGAAAGGTTTAGTCAACCTTTGGAAACTAGGATGCGAAAACTTTATTGAGATCCCTAGAGATATTACAAAGGTGTGTCTAGGGATGTCCCTAAGGATACGTATAAGTATAGGTTATAGTCCTATAATTATGTTAATGATCTTATAATTTAACCTAGGGTGTTAGATATTGAAGGTACTCCCCCTTGATTATGATTTTTGACTCTCACACTATTCTTTTTGGGTTTTAGAAAATGGCTGGAAATAGGAAGATTCACGATAATGGAAGATATGATGGACAATGGAATGATATTCTTCATGAGCAACCAAATGAAATTGGATATGGGAGTCCACATATCGTTATTATGCCTAATCAGAAATCTCATAATATGATCAATAATCTCAACTTTGGTATGTTTCCCAACTCAGATAATAAGAGAAAGATGGAGTTTCATGATGACCATAGAGGAAAAAAAGTTCAATTTCCCTCATGTATATCATGTGAGAAGAGGCATCAGGGAGAATGTTTCAAAGGAACTGGAAGATTCTTTGGTTGTGGAAAATAAGGACACAAAGCCAGTAATTATAAAGTAGAATGTTCAGTTAACATTATGGACAAGGATAATGGTATTTATAAGGCATCCACAATGGTTAAATGTTTTAAATGTGGAATGTATAGGCATTATGCAAACCAATTCCCTAAGGGAAAATCTCATGAAGAGAATCAGCAGGGTCGTATGGTTAGTATTTATGTTGATGATGATGAAGAGACTACAAATGGTATATGGGATGAAAGAAGTGTTGAGGAATACAATGACGATGCTCGGTCAATGGTTTAAGAAGGCAATGGAATGATTTAATGTTTATCAAGAGTGATGTTGTATAAGTAATTTGATGGTACTCTGGAATAAAGAAGCATCTAAGGATTGTTACACTATCATTTTTACTTATGTTTTTTTTGAAAATATATGATGAATGGTACTGGTAACCATGAATGGTTATTCCGATATTTTTGGAAAGCAGATGATATGCGCATAATGAAGGGATAAGGAGATAAAGAAATGTTTTATAATATTAATGATCTCATGACAAATATAAGGACAAAGTGATATCATGGTTTGAGTATATAGAAATTCTGGGATCATTCATGTTTTCAAAAAGATTATACGGTTATACATGTTTCAAGAGAATACATTATTAAGGTATTCACATGTTTGAAATGCGATCAACAAGATATATCTTATGATATATGGGGGATAAATGATGGTATTCACGTGCTTGTTATGTGACCTTTCAAGTAATTTTTTTCTTTATACTATTAGATTGGAAAGATGTATTTTAGATAAGCCTAAATATTGGAATGAATTAAATTAGACATAAGATAGTATTTTTTAAGGCTGGAACATTTTTCGATATTATTTTTTGAAATGTTATAATAATGTAGTTTTAAAAAAATGACAACCTGCAGGACTGGCGAAAACCTGTCGCGTAAGACAAGGTTGTGGGAATCGAACCCACAACCTAATTGAGACATGCCTTTATTGCCTACGACTGGCCTACAGGAAGTCCCTGGTTAGTAGAAACTAGTTTTCTTTTATTAAGAGGTATGATAGATGATGTATAAGTCCATTTTAGGAACCATATATGATTAATCTCACCATAGATGGACTTATGTATATAACTTTTTCTAACCTTATGTTTGAGATAGATGGAATGACCTATCATTCTATCGCATGATCTGATAACACTTCACAGAAGATAAATTCAACCTCATTTCTTTAAGAGATGATGTGGAAATTGTTCAAGGAACAAACAACATTGAGATTGTACCAAAGTCAGGTAAGTATTTCTTTTAATTCAGAAATTCATCAACATTTGAGAAATGATCTTGAAAACCAATAATGTTGTCCTAGTGCCCTCATATCTGATAAATCAGATGGTACCTTAGATCATCACAAATTTATGGATTTGCGATTGTTGTATTTTTCATAGACTTGTTCTCTACCACTCTTCATCCATGCATGATGGTTAGATTTCTCTTCCATATCCATATTTTCACCTATATTCTTCTATGTGGAAACCCAATGATGATTTACTTTGGGTATCTGTTATGTTTCTAATGTTTCTTTTTAAAATGATGTTTTAGTATTACTCTTTATGATTTGGGTTTCTATGAGAGAAACTTTCAAGAAGAAAACCATTTATAACCCCAACGAATTTCGCGGGCAAAATTCATTTTAAGGGGGGTAGAATGTAACACCTCGAGATTTTATGAGAATTATTCTTTTTAATTTCTTTGACATCTTGTGTTGTACGCTTCAACAAGAGTAGATTTCATGGTACACAACATTGTATTATCTTGTATTATACGCAAACACTATTCTTGGCTTGTGTTACATGCAATATCAACCTTCCTCGATAGTGTGTGTTATACGCAATACTGAGTTTTACTAAACAACAGCATATTGTTATAATATTATTATGAACTAGCCATTATGAATATTATTAACTACATTTTAAATTTTATAACATTACTATCCATATTTCACATTTTCTAGAACATGGAACAAGAATAAAATAAATTTGCGGGTAAAATAAGTATTTTTCAAAAAAATGCAGTATTACCACCTTTTAATGGCGCACCCACATTAAATCTAGTTTTTGACATTTTTATAAGTTCAATTTGACAAAATAAAATTCTTCTTTGGAATCAGGATATAAAAATTTACTTTGGATGAATTTTTCATATTATTCTGATAACTTTCATATTTTAATGAATAGTAAAAACACACTATATTTTAATTAAAAACAACTTTTTAAATCATAATAATTTATATGGTTAAAGTATAATATTGAATGGTTTTAAAGTAAAAATAGAACATATTTTTACCATTTAATATAATGTATGTCATTAGCATTGATTTTACTTTAAATTCATAGGTAAAATCATTTCAATCTTTTGCAATGTTTTAACTTTCTAAACTCGTTTTCTTAACAATGGGAATAATTTGAAAATAATTTGTGAAACTTCTGTGATTTGAATTAGGGAAAATGGATTCCATATTTGGAATTATTATATCCAATTTATGTTAATAGGCTACTTTTTATTTTTGGGCACTATGAATAGTAACTACGGTAAATTTTATTTACCGTAGTTAAAGGTAAATCGGGTAATTAAGGGTAAATGTAATATTATAAAATTACCCCAACACTTGTCTTAATATAATTGGATGATTATATTTCATCTTAAGGAATATTTGGGTCGAAGTGGAATCCATTGGAACCCCCTTGGATGTGATTAAGACCTTTAATTTATTTTATTTTAAAGAAACTGAAATATGTCTCACTCAAACTTTAATAATTAAACTTTTTTTAATACAATGGTATACAGAATATAAATTTGATTATAAATACTAATTTTAAATCTAAAATGTTTTTATTTGTTATGGTAATTTATTTTTAATTTTTAAGAGATAATTAATTACCTTAATAGCTTATACATTAATGATACATAAATTATTTACTTAGTGAAAAATCAATAATATAGTTTTAATTAAAGTAATAATACCCATAAAAAGGCCCAAAAACTTGACATAAACCTATTGGTAGAGTATATATATACCATAGTCATCTAAGGGTCGACTTTGGGACCATTTAGAGCTGTATAAAAGAGATTATGACTTTTATATTATTTTATGTCAAAGTTGTCACCTTCATAACTTCATAAATATAACAATTTAAATGTTAAAATTTTAAGATGATAAATTAGATTAAAAGTCTTACTATGAAATTTAATAGATTTATTTTCATCATAGGTTTTTATTTTTAATTTTTATGCCACAAATATTTATATTAAATAATTATACAAAAATGTTGTAGTAATTATGTTATTAAGAGAAATATCAAATAAACGGTTTTAAAAATATTAAAATAAATATTATATGTTCTATTTAATTTTCTCAACGAATTTTATAGATGAATATGATATGATAGTAATATATTAAATATTTTTTATTGAATATATCTTCTCTGTGGATTTTATTTAAATTGAAATAATTGAATAGTGTCAAAATTGACACTATTGATATTTTATAAAAATCACATATTATTAAATTTATTAAAAATCCCAAAAATATTTAAAAATTACAAATTGAAAATTATCTGTTAAAAAATGTAATAATGTATCTAATTATGGAAAATTCACAACACATAAATAAGTATTTATAACAATTTAAATATTATAATATTATTACCACAAACAAAACTAAATAGATTAAATAAGGATAAATAAAAATGATAAGGTTTAAAATAAACTCAAAAAATGTCTAAATTTTATTGTTTGTTGAGATTACAACACTATCTCATTTCATCTTCGAATTGAGTCATTTTTGGAGGTTTTTAAGTGTGGATTTAATTTATATTAAATTATTATTTTTGAGGATTCCAAAGGTGCCCCTCTCCTCCCTTATAAAAGGGAACCTCCTCCCTCTCCTCTTCACACAAATTTGAGCCTTCAATCTCGGCCAAACCCTACCCATTTCACTTCTCCACTTCCATAGAAACCTACTAGAGGTCCTGGTTTTCTTCAAAGACCAACTTTATTGCCCTAAGAGGAGGTTAAGAGGAGGCGCATTGAAGAAGAGGTAATCTCTTCTACCGATTCTTTCAAGTTTCTTTATTCTTATATTTCCTCTTCTTTAGTTGTTTCATTATAAAGTAATAACATTAGTATTACTTATATACTGATATGTTATTAGAAATATGAAACAACCCTATTTCACCTTCTATCCATCCAACAAAAAATGAAATCACCGCGCGTGCGTACGTACGGAATACCGTCTCCATGCCGTGGTGTAATATGTTTTTCTACCACCACCTTACTTGGATGGGTATAATGCTGTAAATAATAACTATATATGATTATTATAACATGATACTAATTCTAAGATATTATATCATCCACTCCAATTCCATTCAATAATTATGGGAATGATATCATCACTCGTGCGTACGTAAGGATTACCGTCTCCACGACGCGATGAGATTCATTCTCCATGTTAACCATTCAAGAATGATTATGAAGTATATATAATGAATAATAATAAAATATATGACATAATAAATCTACTTTATTTATGTATATATATATATATATATGTCATTTGCTTATTTCCATTCAAGTCAATAAGGAAATGAAAACAGCGTTCATGAGTACGTACGACCTACTGTCTCCATGAATGGTGTATTTAATTCCATTTATGGATCTATCATATATATATTTATATGATTAATATATATTATATATAAATCATGTTTTAAATTCTGTAATTATGTAAATCAGAATATAAGTAAGAACAACAAGTGGAAACACGTACGATAAATGAAAGGTTTTTACCTAAAACGATGCTTTGACATGGAATTAACAAAAGCGGGTAATATAACGTAATAATTGAATCATATATGATTTCATAAATATTATTATGGTGTTGTTACAAGTTAATAATATGTTTAAACCCACTATACAGGACTCTCAGACACATATGGAAGAAATTGGACATAAGGTAAGGGATAATTATTCCAATCTCATTCTTATCCGAGATTGTTTATTCGTAAGTATTTATTGGGGTTATGTTTATCATCCATGTCCACATGTTTTCAAAATGTTTTCATAAAATGTTTAATTTTCTTCCATGTATGTTTGAAGTCATTTTTACCTTTTTTTTTACTTTTACCACATCATATGGAAGGAATCATTCTTTTTTTAGCATACGATGTACGTTTTGACTTTTCTGACAAAAGTACGAGAAGAATGTTTTTTTAAACTTATACGGTAAGAATGGATTTTTACGGTTTCATAACACCTTATTTTCCTGAAGCTTACACTACCAGATTTCATGAATATTTTCAAAAAAATACTTTTCATTTAAAATTTTATGGCATTTTGTTAAAAGAAAATGATTTTGAAAAAGAAAGGATATTTTCTTCAAGAATTCATTTCAAGTGTTTTATCAAAACCATTATCCATCTATGATGACATTATTTCATTTGTGTTTGTTTCAAGAATAATGTCTCTATGATTTACATGGTTACACTTTTCTTATGATGAAATGATATCCATTTGTTTTATATGGATTATGTTATGATGGGATGATGTTTATGAAACCCATTTTATTCTTTGGGTTATGATGAATGGTTTATGTTTATTTTGTGGCACATGAAAGAATGATTTCATTATGAGATGGGTGTGACCTATATCTCCCTATAATTCATTGGTTAAAGAATTATATCTCATGAGATAGACATGGCTAGAATGGCAAGTTAATCTGGTTCAGTGATACAGGACTGGAATGAGGAGTGAACTCGATTCAGTAAGGGACTTTGTCAACTAAGATAGTCTTGGAAGCAATGCCTTGGCTACTATGAAAATCATAACATGTGCTTAATGGTTGCCAAAATTACATGTTTTATTCCCATGCTATTTTATCATGATTAATGTTCCTTTATGATCTATGCCTTATGTACTTCCAAGATTTATTTCTCAATGTTTTGATGCTTAAACATTATGTTCATGTTTTTTTAAGTTCAAATGTATATGATTTGTTTTATTTTCTCCATGATTACCCTTAATTTGAATTGGATCTCACCCTTTATATGTTTTCTTTTCCCCTAAATTAAAGAAAGGTTTTAGGTAAGAAAACAAAAGGGGAAGATCTTTATGGGAGATATTGAAGATCATTCACCATGATTAGAATATTATGTTTTGAGTTTCCAAAGACACTAAACTATTACAGTCCTTGAGTGTGGGTTCTTATTATGTATTAATTATTCTGCAAAATTAATGTAATGTACATGTACTTCAATCTTGGGTCTCTACAAAGAATCTCATAGGTTGTATTTTAAAAAAATAATATACAACCAAGGTGACACAATTTTAGGTACAATGAAATATAACCCCGAATAATCCAACTAAATTTTCTACTCATTAAACACATATGGGGATATTTGGTAAGGCAACATCAATATTGGTTGAGTTCTGTGTGCTATGTATGTCGATACCTCTACCTCCTTCTCTATGTGAAAACTAATGAAGTTGTAAAAAAATAGATATGAAAATTCATTGAATAATAGAGGATGGATACCATGACTATATACATAATCAAACAATACTATCAAAAATAATAATATGATCTGGAAAAAATGTCCACCTGACTAGACCTAGGATACCATTTTCTAAAAAACAGATGAGGGATCCCATCAAAATTGGTGAAGAAAATCCACTAATGAAAATAATAAATCAAAGTAATTTTATTTATAAACCAATCCATATTTATAATAATATAAAAATTTTGAATGTTGAGAACTATAAATGACACAAAATCATTACAATGCACATAAAATAAAGAGTTGAATGACAACAAAACCCCCTTTCCCTCTTATTTCTTATAGTCCTCACCAATTTTGTAACTTATGGAATGCATTCCACTAGATATTTTACTATATAAAAAACATGAGTTTAAAAGGGTACTGAGAGGAACAAATGTAAAATAATGAGATTTTAAATGTAGATGAAATAGAAATCATACGTCTCACAATAATATGACCCATGTCATGTTCTTCTATAACCTCTTCAACTATGTTGTACTACTTTATTTTGGATGCCTAGTGCTGAAACCTTATAGTCTATGATGCATATGACCACACCAAAAATATTATTTGGTGTTGACGAGGATATGATAGATTGAGGAATATATATATATATATCTCTCTCTCAAAAAACAATTTATTAGTGGCCAAAATTCCTACATGAACTTTAGACCTTATGAGGCATGGGGAAAAATCATTTCGTGTATCCTATATAGAAACCCTAATAACATATAAAGATATTTTTTACTCATTGATGGTTAATATGATACATATTAGAATCATGGCCACATTTTACCACTATAAAAAATAAATTCATATCTTTTTACCCCTAAAATAACTAGTGAACATTCCCCCAGATAAAATAGAACTGTCCATGTGAAATTAGGACATCAAGGCCCTGTCCAATTGTTCCACACTAGTGGTCATCTTCATCTTAAATATCAAGGATTTTATAACATCTCAAATATAAATTTTAAATATTATATCCTTCATATTATCATTAGAAACCACCTTATAATATAACACAGAGAGTAATGGTAAATGATTAGTATTCTCCAATTCATCATTCTTCTTAGCTAGTAAAACTAAATCCTCTACATTCTACTCATTCCATCCATCTAAATGATGATGCATGTTACCTTGACTAAGTAATGTGTCTCCAAAAATTTTAAATGTCTCTTGATTTTTCCCACTATTTCTAAAACTCTTGATGATCATACATCCCTTGGAAGGATTATGTCTTCATGAGAGAATATTTTTGAGTTTAAGTCATGTCCTCGTCAATTTGAGGTTCTGCTTCTCTCACATGAATAGGGGTAGGTTCCACACTATGTTCTATAGTTCATACCTTGTGAAATACCACATTTATTAGTTCTTGATAAACTAGAGGGTTTACCTATCATGGTTCGTTGAAAAAACCCTTGGAAAGAATCACTTGAAATCTACTAGGATGCATAGACCTATACATCAAATGAAAGTGGTGTTTAATAATATAAGATCCATGAATTAATTAAAGAAATTAATATCAATATACAACTATAAATTACTAGAAATGGTAATATAAATATATGGATTTAAATTCTCCAAATAATTAAATATAGAATTCCCAAAAACCCATTAAATCTCAAGCCTTTCAATGATGAGAGATGTTAGGAAACTCACTAAAAACAAACCCCTTCAGTTCACACATTCACATCTCCCATATACCGAGACATACATAAAAGTTTTATCGACTATGATAAATATTATCAATTCCATTGATTAAAATAATTATGAACTAGAATTTATTAACCAAACAAATTGTAACTCTAATGGGTCCTAACATGGCTGAAGGGTTCTCCCAATCCCCATAAGCTCGTGAAAAGCACCTGGGAATGAAGAACTACCTTTGGGAATGATTTTATCATAAATAAAATTATTAATGTTGATGAATAAATAAAATAAATTTATATGAACAAAAAAATACAATAAGTTAGAGATACAATAATCATGGAAAATAAGTGAAAATACATTGGAAATGAGAGAAGTACTGAAAATAATCAAAATTGAACTATGTGTGACATGATTTCATTTATAGAATCAAACTACCAACTAATTAAAAAACTAATTTGCTCAAAATAATTAGGTTCCCTTACCCACATCAGATATAAGAAGATCTAAATATACTAAAATATATATGCAGAGTGTGAGTAAAACATCCCAGTATGATCGCACAAGTGTTTTTATGAATCATTTATAAAATCAACCGATTATGATCAAATTAATAAAACCAATGAATGTAATAAATTTTTTCATAAATCATGGAAGAAATACCCCTTTTAACAAAACAAAAATCCATGATAATAATTAGTTTTCAAAATTATTTCAATGCACCCACAAAAGAAGAATTTCAAGGATAAGTGATTAACAGAACAAGCCCATATATAGAAATTATTTTAAGTCAATTGGGATCCTCTTTAAATTATAGTGATAAGTTGGCTACCATGTATGAACATTACATTAAAATAATAGGTATAGAGATAAAGAATAGAATCCCAAGAGTTACTCCATTCCACAACTTAGCAAACCTAGTGCACATATTACCCAATAGAACAAGTCTTGGGGGAATTAGTTCATCCCCAAGGATGGCTCCCTGCCTCACCATCGATCAATTTTGGGTTTATCACAATAATTTCATTCAATGCAATTACATCTTTTAAACCACACAAACATTAATTAAAACCATTTTGATTAAAATCCCCAAGGTAAGATTACATTTCTAAATTCATATTTGAAATTACATTTTTCTATAAAAAACATTTATATGCATTTTAGATAACATTATAAATAAATTTAGAATATAAAGGAATTATGGTCCACAAGAAAATTCTATGATAAAATACCACTTACCTTGGAACGCTTGAAAAATCCATGAACATGGGAAAATGATATTCCAAGGTGAGTTCTAGTCCCTAGGAATCAACAATAAATCCTAGAATTTAAACCCTAAATCATAAATATATAAATTAAAATAATCAAGAACAATGAATTCTAAAGAGGTCACTTACCACTCAAATTCACAATTAGCACATTATGAGGATTATATATCGTACCAATTTCGGTCAATTTCATAAAAAATCTCAAAAAAAATTTATATTAGAAATATAGATCGACATTTACCACTATTGAAGAAACAAACCCATTATCAAAAATATGGGGAATTAGAATAAGAAGTAGGTCTAATACCAGAAAAAATATCAACTCACAAATAGAGGTAAATGGGTTTGATCAACACTTTTATCCACCAATTGAATGGAGTTAAAAATGCAATGAACACCCTATAAGAGACTCCGTGTCAAAAAGGATGAATTTGGGTGTTTGAATAGTGATAAAAACATTTAATACTAGGACTAGATTATGACCATAGTGTAGTTGTGAGCTATATTATATACTACATGTTTCATGATTTCATTCACTAGCTCACCCATGTTTTTTCGGGAGACTAACACACAGTAAAATTTGGATGTGTGTTTTCCCCAACATCGCGGTTGTGAGGATGAATAGAAGACTAAACCCTCTAGCTCCTCTCTCTTCTACAGGAAAAATAATGTACTCTTAGTCCTGGTGGTTAGTTTTTCCAATATAAGTGTGTTACGCATTGTAATGGATTTTTGTTTTTTCACACATGTGTATCACTAGATAAAATTTCCAAATGATTATTATATGTATGATATATATAGTTTGTGATGTCATATGGTATTGCAATCGGTGTATGATATATGATGGATTGAGGTATAATAACCGATGTGTGGTACATATTATACGGGAAGTGGTGGCTCCTGAAAACTAATCGTTTACTATTTTCATATGTGATATGGGATCTTTTTGGAAAAAATACCTCAAGGTATCATTGAAGTATTTTTTAGGTGATTGTTTTTGTTGACAAAGTGGACAAAGGTTCTGTGATTATTGAAAAAGAAAACCATGTCATACAAACTTGTTGAAAAAGGGGATTTCATGGTGGAATGTTGAGTTCAAGAGCTGTGGTTAAACGATCAATGATTGATTCAATATCTTCGACAAAATAATGAATGATCTGGAGGCGGTACAAAAAGAACAGATACAAGGTGGCGCTGTTTTCTAGTGTTTTCCAAATTTTTGGGCCTGAAAATCATCAAATGAAGAAAAGTGGTTTTTGGCAAAGGGACTTGTGCTCCGTGTACTTGAAGGCTTTGAAATTTTCACGCCATATTTTTTTCAAGATCAGAACATCAAAATATGGCAAAGGGATAAGTGTCGCGCAAGTATTGGTGGTGTTGTGCAAGTGACTTGCATGCTGTGAAAGAGACTTGTGCACCGATGCCTTGGAAGCTTGAGAACTTGGGAGATTATGGTTTTTCAAGATCAGAAGATCAAAATATGGCAAAGGAAAGAGGTTCGCGCAAGTTTAGAATTGAGTCGCACAAGTGACTGGCAGGGGAAGAGACCTATGCGCCGTGACTTTCACGCCGAGGTTTGACTTGTGCACCGTCACGTAGGGTGGTCAATTTGCCTATAAATACTGGACCACCCCTCCTCATTTCTTACCGGAGTTCAACACTTAGAGAAATCAGAGCTCCTATCACGCAGGTGTGGAAGTCGCGCAAGTGGTGGTGTGTCGCGCAAGTGGGACTTGCGTGCCAGATTTGAAGAAGGGCGATTGTTGGTAGTTGTGTGCCAATATTGGATTGGGTGTAAAAGGAAGTGTGTCACACAAGTTTGGAGTTGCAGAATATTGAGTCGCGCAAGTGTGTGAGGTAGAATTTCACGCCAATTGTGACTTGCACGCCGATACTTGCGCGCCGAGATAGACTTGCACGCCAAGGAAGGTTTATTTCCAACAGTGATTTTTGGGCTGTGTGGAAGCTGGAAGTTTGCCCGATACCTTCGGTGAAAAGAGAGATTCATCTACGGTTGAAAGTTGGGATTCAACAGAGCATGTACATAAAGATAAAGATGCATTCCTTCATGCAAATGAAGAGACCTACAGGTCTATAAACTGTGAGTGGATCCTTTCCAGAGTAGTGATCGAAGTAAGAGGAAGAAGGTGATCCTCTCCACCGACAGTGAGCCAGAGAGAGAGAAACAGGGAGTGACCCTTGGGAAAGCAGTGAGATGACCCTAAACATTGTACAGGTAGTGAGCCTGGGACAGAGTGACTTTTCCCAAACCTTGTTATCCACAGCTAGTGAAGTTTAGTGGAATTTGGTACGACCGACAACCTGTCGGTGTATGCTCCTTGGATATATCTCTTAGTGGTGAACCAAGTAAAATTGTTGTGTCATGTGCTTGCTTTACTTTCTTCTTATATCGTGCAATAGGAGAGAGAGAAGAGTGTTTTTCTTAACAGTGAAACAAGATCAGAACGCGCTTTAATTTTAAATTATTCATACCTTGATTCACCCCCCCCCCTCTCAGGATATCCAGCCTTGTGGACCTAACAATTGGTATCAAAGGGAAGAGTTGATATTTGTTCTTCTCTCAATGGAGGTCACTAATCATAAAGGGATTCTAATCTTCGACGGATTTAATTTTCAGATATGGAATAATCGAATACAACACTATTTCCGGTCTTTGGGAATGGATGTGTTTTCAGCAGCTATGCATGGTATCACAGCTGATATTAATAGTGGTGCATTATCAGAATCTGAGCATAGAGAGTTTGATGCTAATGAAAAAGCAATCAATGCATTAGGGGGATCCCTTTCCAATCCCATATACATAAGGAGATTTCATGAAAAACGTCACATTCCATGTGGGAAAAAACTATTGAATATATATTAAGGATATACAAAGGTTAGAGAGGCAAAGCTGCAAGTGCTGTGGAATAAGTATGAAGATCTGAGGATGAACCCGAATGAGGCTGTTGATGAATTCATTGACAGTGTAAATATTGTTGTGGAAGATATGAAAGGACTTAGTGAAGTCATTGAAGACATAAAGATCATAAAGCGCATCTTGAGGAAGCTTCCACCTCAGTTCAATCCGAAAGTTTCAGCACTAGAAGATAAAGATCCCAAAGAGCTGACAATGGACAATTCGCATAGTAACTTGGTTGCATATGAGATGAGGAATGATTATAATGAGGATGTGGAAAGGGGGAAATCCAAAGAGATTGAATTTAAGTCCATGAAGAAGCTCACCATTGAAGATTCTCAGGAAGAAGAAGAGACAGATGAGGTGATGCCATTCCTTTCTTCAAATTTTCAAAGAGGAAAAGGGACGTTTAAAGGGGAACTTCCACCAGCATGTTTTCGATGTGGAAATGTTTTTCATCTTGTGGAAAGGTACCCCAAAAAGTTTCAAGATAACGATAATGATGATGATGAAGTCTAAATTCCAAAGAAGAAGTCTTAAGCATTTGTGAAAGGGAAGAAACAATTCAAGAGAAATTTCTTCAAGAAGAAGAATATTCTTTCACAAGAAATAGACAGTTCAGATGAGTCTGAGGATGAAGAGGTTGAGGAGTTTGAAAATTGTAAAGATCATGGACAAAATTCAATGGTGGCTATTTTCAGTAGTGCTCAAGAAAAGGAAGAAATCGACACTGTTGAAGAATAAGAAGAAATTGAAGGTAGAGTTGACATGGAAGCTGAATTGGAAGCAGCTCTTGAAGAGATAGATATTTGGAGAGAAAAAAAATCCAACAAGGTCATACATGATTCCAAACTCTACATGCAATGACAGAAAGATGAGAAGTCTGAGCTTGTAACAGAAATAGAAAACATTATGTCTTCAAGGACAGAGAGCACAGAAAAGGTTGATGAGAATAAGATCAAGATTGAAGAACAGAAAAGGGAGATCGATGGATTGAATGGGAAATTGAAAGATCACGTCAAGCATATCGAAGAGCTTAAAGAGGAAGTTGGCGGTTTGTGCAGAAAAGTAAAAGACCAAGAAAAACCTTTGATTCCTAACACATTCATGGGAAAGCAGGTTGTTATGAAGACTAAAAAGATGAATGAGGAGCCTAGTAGTTTAGCAGGGAAGAAGCAGCAATTGAGCTCCAAAGTTAAGGTTGTTTTAGGGATTAATCAGAAACAAAAAACTGTGACAATTGAGGTCTGACCGCAAGCACCAGTCCTAAAATTTAAGGTTGATTTTGGCACAATGAAAAAACAAAATATTCAGAGATCCCAAAGGGAAAATCGGTGTGCTGAAGTAACATGAAGGAATTCACCTTATATCAGGTTTTATTGTTGTGGGAAGATGGGAAATTCATAGTATGTGTGTTCCATAGACAAGATGTATAGAAGGGAACAAGAACAGAGGTGGTATCCAAACAGAGAACAGTTTTCCAGAACATATTTCAAAGGAAACGGTTTTTGGTGTGGAGGATTTGGGCACATGGCTAGGTACTAAACATCGACCATTCAGAGAAATGTGCCAAAGAAAAATCAAAATGTATGCAGGAAACAGATCAATAAACCAATAGGTGAGTTAAAATGCAGAATAGATTTGCGGCTCTGCAAGATGAACCTGGTCCATCATACTCTGAGAAAGAATAGAAGCTTCAATCCATGTCGAGTGTGAAGGAAAAATTATGGACCAAGAAGAAGAAAAATGAGAAGGCCGTGGTGGAAGATAATTCCCTTAATGCATCAGATTGATCTGATGTGTGGATCCTTGACAGTGGTTTCACATCCCACATGATGGGTAATAAGGATCTTCTTACAGGAATAAAATATGACAAAGAAGGATTTGTCAAATTTGGAAATGATAAAGGCCTAAAGATTATTGCCTCAGGGAAATCCAAGTTTGGGGTCAAAGAAATGACACGTGCTGATGTCTTGGTATTAGAGGGTCTTAGTCATAACTTGCTCAGTGTCAGTCAACTATATGACTCTGGGAACTCTATCCGATTTACCATGAAGATGTGTGTTGTGAAAGGAAATGATGGAGTAGTTGTTCTATAGGGAAAAAGGACAAAGGTAAATCTTTACCTTGTAGGTGGGGAAGAAGATACATGCCTTTTATCCAGAGAGGAAGAAAACCAGCTGTGGCATAAGCGACTTGGTCATTTATGCCAACCATCTATGGAAGATCTGGTAAAGTGTGATGCTTCTAGAGACCTTCCCAAACTATCATGTGATCGCACTCATATGTATGATTCTGTCAAACAAGGGAAGATCATCATAAAGACATACATGCCAAAGGAATAAAAATCAACTAGAGTGCTCGAATTGGTGCATGTTGATGTATGTGGACCTCTCTCACCCCGAGCTATAAATGGGAAAATGTACTATGTTCTTTTCATTGATGATTATAGTAGAATGGCCTGGGTATTTGTCATTACCCATAAGACAGAGGTGTCCAGTTGCATAAAGCAGTACAAAAGGGAATCAAAAATGATGCTTGGGAAAGAAAATTTTGAAATTTTGTACAGATAACGGTACAGAATTCACAAACAGTCAAGTGGAAGAATATCTCTAGAATCACGGGATAAGGCATCAAGTTTCATCAGTGATAACTCCCCAAAAAATGGAGTTGTTTAAAGGAGAAGTCATATCATCAACAACATGGCCAGAACAGTGCTTATTGAAAAGGACCTACCAGAGAAATTTCGGAAGGATGCAGTTTTGGCATCGGTCTATATTTCGAAGAGGTCTCTGTTGTGTCTGAAGCAAGGGAAGACTCTGTAAAAAATGTGGTATGGAAAGAAGCCAACGTTGAAATACATTCGAATCTTTGTAAGTAAGTATTTCATTCTCAACAAAGAAAATCACAGGATGTTTGAGTCATGAGGTTATGAGGGGATATTCCTTTGCTACTCAGGGAAAAGAAAAGCATATAAATGCTTCATCAAAAGACTGGGAAAAATTGTTGAGAGCAATGATGTCACTATAGTTGAAAATGAATAGAATGCTCAATGACCCAGTGAATTGTTTATGGATGAAAGTGATGAAGAGGTATGCAACACAGGGGGAGTAGAAGTGGCAGAGGCTGACTCAGAAAAAGATACTGATGATTAAGAAGAAAGTGTCAAGTCTGTGTCTGCAAGGAAGCCAAAGAGTTGAGATGAAATTGATAGGCAGAATATCATTGGTGATCAGACAGCTCCATTTCAGACTCAAAGAATGAAATCATTACAACAAACATCACTTTTATCTCAGGTGGAGCTGAAATGTTTTTCCGATGCAGCTGAAGATGAAAAATGGGTTCATGCAATGAATGAAGATCTTGATCAGATTGAGACAAACCGGACATGGGAAATTGTTTCGAGGCAAGCAGACAAGAATGTCATCAGGACTAAATGGGTCTATCGCAACAAGATGAATGAAGATAGCATATTAATTCGGAACAAATCATGGCTAGTGTGCAAGGGATACTCCTAGAAAGAGGGAATAGATGTTGATGAGACATTTGCACCGATTGCAAGGCTAGAGACAATCTGATTATTTTTTTCCATAAAAGTGCAAAAAAAAGTTTAAAGTGTTCCAGATGGATTTCAAGTCTGCATTCTTGAATGGTGTTCTGGAAGAGGAGGTGTATATTGAGTAGCCAGATGGTTTTCTCATTCATGAGTATGAGAACAAAGTTTTCAGGCTGAAGATGGCATTGTATGGGCTAAAACATGCACCAAGGGCATGGTACTCACGGCTAAATCAGTACTGGAAGAAGCATGGTTTTCAGCACGGAGGAGTTGATTACAATCTCTATTTCAGCAATGATAGTAATCAAAGGATGATGGTGTTGGTGTATGTCGATGACATAATTTTTGGCGGATCAGATGAAGCTCAGTGTAGAAAGTTTTATGAATTCATGAAAAATTAGTTTGAAATGTCAATGATTGGAGATCTAACATTTTTCCTTGGCTTACAGGTGACACAAGGAAGTAATGGAATATTCATTTCTCAATCCAAATATGCCAAGGAGATTCTGATAAGGTTTGGAATGGATAATTCCAAGGAGATGCAGACTCCGGTTGCTACCCGGATGAAATTATCAAAAGATGAGGATGGCAAGGTAGTTAATATTACTAAATACAGGTAAATTATGGGGATCTTCCTGTACTTGAACGCAACAAGGCCTTATATTGTTTTTTCCACATTCCAAGCGGTGAGATATCAGAGTAATCCCAAGGAAATCCATATGCTTGCAGTGAAATGAATAATTCGTTATATCCAGGGCACGGTGGATTTTGGCTTGAAATATACTGACAAATCTCAAACAGAGTTATTGGGATATAATGATGCAGACTGGGCCAGTTCAGCGGACGATAGAAAATCAACGTCGGGTGGTGCATTCTATCTTGGTGGATTATGTATTTATTGGCTTAGCAAGAAGCAAGAGTGCATTTAATTTATTACTACGGAAGCTAAGTATATTGCGGCCACTCAAGAATGCACACAGTTATTATAAATGAAGCAGCAGCTTGAAGATGTGGGAGTTGAAGTGATGTCTCCGATCAGAATCCAGTGCAATAACTCAAGTGCTATCAATATTAGAAAAAATCTCGTCCATCACTCAAGGACCAAGAACATTGAGATCAAATATCATTTCATCAAGGAGAAGGATGAGCTAGGAATTGTGAAGTTGTAGTATGTGCCTACAAAGCTATAGGTTGCGGACATTCTGACAAAGGCCTTACCCAAGGAAGCTTTTGAGAGGCATCGACTGGATCTGGGAGTTTAGTCAACTCCCCACACTTGAAATAGTGTGGATGTGGAACACCCCCTCTCCCCGAGGGCTAATGTGTTTTTCCCTAAAGTTCTGATATGAATTCTCTACTCTGTTACAGACTACAAAGGAGTTATCTTTGGTTTCATTGATAAAGGGGGAGAAAATAGTGAGTGTTCATGAGGGAGAAAGCCTGGATATTTGAAAAAATCATGAATGATATGGGGAGAAGCTAATAGGTGGAGCAGCCAGATAGGGGGAGTTGAAGCTAGTTGAACATGCTTAGCCAGATCTTAGCTTGGACAACACAGGAAATAGGGCTAAAGAGGTTTTTTATCTGACAAGAGTTGAAGCTGTGAGCAGAAAGGGGTAGAGTATTAATTTCGACGATGTTAGAAGTGATCAATCAAAGGATAGATATCACGACATCTTAGGATCATTATAAAAGTAGATGAGTGGTGTTGGAAGAATATTTCCAAAAATTGGTATTCATTTGGTGAAAATTTGTATCAGTTTGGTTTAAAAAATGGGTGTAAGAGATGAAGTGATTCATTGATGAACTTTTCATTTACTCTTGTTTCTCACACCGATCATTGCTCATGTGGGCTTAGAGTATGTGTTGATTAAATCCTTGATCACTATCAGAATCGCAATGAGGCGAATGGTGGATGATGAATCAACGATGTATCTTTTTATGGAAGAGTCGTCGACAAACCCAAAGGGGGATATTGTTGGCCAAAAATCCCTCAAGGTATGATTGGAGAATTTTAGAGGTGATTGTGTTTGTTGACAAAGTGGAAAACTGTGCTATGATTGATGAAAAAGCAAACCATGTCATAAAAACATGTTGAAAAAGAGGATTTCATTGTGGAATGTCGAGTTCAAGAGTTTTGGTTAAACGATCAATGTTTGATTCAAGAACTTCGACAAAGGAATGGATTTTCTGGAGGCAGTACAAAAAGAACAGATACAAGGTGGCACCGTTTTCCATTGTTTGCCAAATTTTTGGGCCTGAAAATCATCAAATGAAGAAAAGTGGTTTTTGGCAAAGGGACTTGCGCACTGTGTACTTGAAGGATTTGAAACTTGCGCCTAATATATTTTTCAAGATCAGATCATCAAAATATGGAAAAGGGATAAGTGTCGCGCAAGTATTGGTGGTGTCGCGCTAGTGACTTGCGTGCTGTGAAAGAGACTTATGCGCCAATGACTTGGAATCTTGAGAACTTGCGTGCCTATGGTTTTTAAAGATCAGAAGATCAAAATATGGCAAAGGAAAGAGGTTCGCGTAAGTTTGGAAGTGGGTTGCGCAAGTGACTAGCAGGGAAAGAGACCTGCGCGCTGAGACTTGCGTGCCGAGGGTTGACTTGCGCGCCGTCGTGCAGGGCAGTCAATTTGCCTATAAATACTGGACCATCCCTCCTCATTTCTTAAAGGAGTTAAACACTTAGAGAAATCAGAGCTCCCATCACGTAGGTGTGGATGTCGTTCAAGTGGTGGTGTGTCGCGCAAGTGGGACTTGCGCGCCAGATTTGAAGAAGGGTGATTGTTGGTAGTTGCGTGCCAATATTGGATTGGTCGTAAAAGGAAGTGTGTCATGCAAGTTTGGATTTGAAGAATCTTGTTTCAAGAAAGTGTGTGAGGTAGACTTGCGCACTAGTTGTGACTTTCACATCAATACTTGCGTACCCAGATAGGCTTGCACGCCAAGTATAATTTATTTTCGGTAGTGATTTTCAGGCTGTGTGGAAGCTGGAAGTTTGCCTGATACCTTCTGTGCAAAGAGAGATTCATCTACGGGTGAAAGTTGGGCTTCAAGAAAGCATATACATAAAGAGAAAGATGCATTCCTTCATGAAAATGTAGAGACCTACAGGTCTATAAACTGTGACTGGATCCTTTCCAGAGCAGTGAGTGAAGGAAGAGGAAGAAGGTGATCCTCTCCACCAGCAGTGAGCTAGAGAGAGAGAAACAGGGAGTGATACTTGGGAAAGCAGTGAGCTGACCCTAAACATTGTAAAGGCAGTGAGCCTGGGATAGATTGACTTTGCCCAAACCTTTTTATCCACAGCTAGTGAAGTTTAGTGGAATTTGGTACGACCGATAACCTGTCGGTGTATGCTCCTTGGACGTAGCCCTTAGCGGTGTACCAAGTAAAATTGATGTGTCATGTGCTTGATTTACTTTCTTCTTATATCATGCAACAGTAAAGAGAGAGAAGAGTGTTTTTCT
The DNA here is from genome assembly GCA_963277665.1 of Viscum album. Lineage (NCBI taxonomy): Eukaryota > Viridiplantae > Streptophyta > Magnoliopsida > Santalales > Viscaceae > Viscum > Viscum album. Next base: position 1,129,099,319 of record OY728121.1, read on the forward strand.
TAACAGAAAAACAATATCAGAACAGTATTTAATTTTAAATTATTCATACCCTGATTCACCCCCCCTCTCAAGGTATTCAGCCTTGTGGACCTAACAGGACGATGGGATAATGTGATACATTAGATTCTTGTTATGATCTATTTTCCAGGTTTTATACAGATTTAGTTTCTTTTATATTGAGGTGTATTATGATTTATGATGTTGGGCTGGAGTGGAAAACTAGTAGGTAATGTTAAAAATCAACCCAATTTTACCCCCAAACGGTCACCAAAGCCAGCCTAAGACAATTCCAGAGAGGAATTCCAGATCCTCCCAGGAAGGCAACTAGAGTTGGGGAATAAACAGAGAAGCAAAAAGAAATATTTCTCCCAATAAAATATACTGAAAAATAGAAAATAAATATATTATATCAAAAATAAATTTCTTATCCAATCTAAAAATCATTTATACATAAACTGAGAATACAAAAAAATTAATAATGATACTTTTACTGAAACATATTACAACAACATCTCTATGTGACCCCATGGTTAACTTTCAAAAACAAAAACAATCTATATTCCATAAAGCATGAAACCAATATGAACCTGCATAAAAAGTTAAAAATAAGAATGAAATATAGGCATGAGTATTGAAACATAGTAGCCATGCATGAAAAATAAATTCCTAATGTATTTCCTTTCATTAAAAGACACATCAATTTCATATTTGACATAAAATATAAAAAATTGGTATTTTCACACATTTTCACATTAAAACAAAACACGATCCATTGACCATTTTCTATTCAAATACTAGTTCATTTCTAAGATTAATATGCTCACATTTTTTAAGTGAAAATTGATATTTTCATTTCAGAAATGGAAATTGAGTATAATAAACAATCTCAATTAATTTCATCAATCTATAAAAATAATTAACATCACTTTTAACATAGTACACCATCTAATAGAGCAGTAAAAATAATCTCATAAAGGGGAAAAGGCAAAATATCATGCATAAGTAACCAAACAATAATGAATCTAAATCATCAACTGTAAATTACTAAATTTTGAGGAACATGATTGAAAGTATAATCTCAGGGGAATAATCTCAAACATAATATACATAATGCCTTATTTAGAAGGCATGACTCACTCAATTACATCATTCAATCCCACATGCTTTAGTCCACCCAACCTATTCTGATTGAGGGGAACTATCCAATAGAAAATAATAATAATCAAATACCCTTATATGATCCTCTAGATGGAGTGAAATACTATGATAGTGTAGAAACCTTTCAACAAAAATACACTAGCTATACAAGGATCCCATGTAAACAAAAAATAAGTGTGAGATAACTGATGCCAACTGAGCATCCAGTCACATGCACAAACATCATATACATGAATCACACATAATATTTCACCCCTTATACTCCATATAGAATATTCTATGGCCTTCCAAACATTCCTATGAAAGGGAGCCTCTCAGTGTGGGCCTCCCATACTATTCCACAAAACCAAATCTTGAAATTTATCCCAGAAGGTTTTCTAACCCAATTATTTTCACAAAATCACCGAATGGTCCTGAAGTGCCCTTTAAAATAACACCCTTTTCAAAGAACCAAATCCACCTTTCGAAAAAGGTGATAAAATTCATTTATGTACTCAAATCACATTCTGTAACCAGATACACTTTATCAAAATAAAAAATGGGAAACACACCATCATCGCATGTCTAAATACCTTCCAATGAACCAATCACACACCACTTTCAAAACCAAAACCATTTAGAAATATATTTTTGAAATAAAACCCACAATTATAGATGACAAAAATACATTTAAAAATCCAAAACATGATTTAAAAATCACAAATCACATACAAATGATAACTAGAAATTTTATCTAACACTTTTTATGAAACACATAACTATAAAATTCCATATATGTTAAAATAAAAAATAAATCACCACATTTCACATGAGAAAATAATTATAAAATACATACATCACTAATTAACATTAAATGAATGCGGTAAAGGTATTAAACCAACAATTATTAAATTTATTGGACTCTTGTAAAAGGAAACTTACCTCAAAGTCATATAATTTCAACAATTCCCACCTGAAAAAACTTCTTAAAGGATCATGGAATCAAAAAAACTTATAGGAACCTCAAAAAATAAAACCACATAATTAAAAATGAAACAAACTTGAACCCTAGATCCAAATTATGCAGGAAGAAAAATAAATCGAGATAAAATGGAATAAAGATGAATAGTAAGAGGATGGGATGATATTTACATGATGAATCCCCCTTAAAACATGAAATAATCACTAGATAAAAACCTTAGAAAACGATAGGATGCTCAAAGAAAAAGGTTGGGGATCTCTTAGGGCCACAAGAATTTGGTAAGGAAGAAATGGGGAATTTTGGGGTTAAAATCCTAAGAGGCTATAAATGGAATAACACATATTAAATTACCTAGGCACTACAAAAGGTTTTTCCTCACAATTTAACAAACCTTGCACCAATCATGCACCCCTTTCTGGACATTTTGGGCACCCACACAGTTTGGCCGCATGATTTGGTAAACCATTTTGCAATCGTGTGACATTGTACTATCCAAATTAACAAAACCATGCACACATATTCTTCATGATTTTACTATCTAATCCAAGACCATGTTCCCATGGACATAGACATCCCAATCCTTGCGTTGTTTCATGTGGATGAACACATGGATTCCAATAATTGCACTTCATCCATGCTACACATATTGTCAAACCCAAAATCACCACATTTCACCGAAAAATCATAGATAAACTAAAGAATGAACTTGAGACCAAAAATAAAATAGGAGAAACTAAAAATAAAAATATTGAATATTAAATTCTACACACCATTATAAATTCTACCCATAGAGATCCAAAAAATCTATAGTTGGTCAATTCAATGGACTTTGTTCACATACTCGCACTATTCAACCCATCAAATCAAAGAACATCTCAACCACTTCCATGTATATCCTACTCATCTTACCCAGAGTGATCCAATGATCTAAACCCACTTCCTAAAATAAAATGAAAAAATGATCTATAACTTCCACAAAAAATTTAAAGCAAGATTGTTGGGAATTCTTCATGATCCAAACATGTACTCGAAGGGAAAGACTTGTATCCAGAAAATCCAAAAAACCTATTATTAAGACATCACCCAAAGCTGGACAGGGATATAAAAATTTGAGGCTAGACCAGAATCCCCAACATTAGAATCCAACTGTCACTAATCAACTCCAGAAGATACTAAAACATGTCCCATGGTGGGTCTCCTCGCCATTATGAACCAACATTCATAAACCAACTGGCATATAAAACCCACACAGAAAAAAACAATAACTCTTCACATCAACCAACCAACTCCAGATGAGAACTAATCAAAACCAAAACTGACATAAAAATGATAACTACAAAAAAGACAACCAATACTAGATTCACATTAGAAAAGGAACAACTATTGGAATTTCAAGAAATTGAGACCACCACACCTTCTTAAAAGAAAAGTGTTTCTTTCTATCATTAATTGAAAAAAATTAAAAAATGAAGTCTCTATGCCATTCTAAAAAAATAACTTCCACAGTGAACTGACTACATTATAGAATCTTCAACTATCTCTATTCTATCACTGAAGACAAATGATAGACAATGGTCCTCCACACCCAAATGATTTTTGACTATACACAAGCTTCACTCTTGGAAATGTGGTTGAAGCCTTGATATCTTGATCCTTGCAGAACCAAATAATAATGATATGATAATACCGGATTAGAACTCCTTCTATTTCTTCCATGAGAGGCTAGAAAACACCCAAGTTTGAAACAAAAGAACACAACGCACCATGAGACTCACATTTCTCTAAAAATGAACTTCAACAAAAAAGGGATTTTGATGACACACCATCATCATATTTTACCCCAATGAGGACATGAAAAAAACAGAAACACCAAAAAACACACCTCTTCTAAATAAATAATAATTTCTAAATATCCATAAGTCACACATTCATTAAAACATGAGTTAAAAATAGTTACCCATCATCCTTTATCGTTACAATGAATTAAAAACACCACCACTACAAAAAAAAGAAGCATTACATTAAAATTAACACTTATCTAATCCCAAAATAGCACCCTACTCATACAACTAGGCTGGGTTGTCTTTTAATGGTGTGAATCTGGCTCCATGAACCTTCTTGGAAACACTCCAATATAACTATTCAATGTGAAATAGGATTCCATAGTCACTGTAGGTCATTAGAGAACTCATACATGATGGATTCTTTGGATCTATATTTCTCACCGATGACACACCATGATTCTATTATTAGAAGAAGATGATGAATGATCTAGAGGTATTTTGACACCAAGACCAACACCAATAACTTTAGACCAGTTTCCAAACTTCTTAATGGAATTACCTTCATCGAATCTAGAGATTGGATGAAGGTTACCTACCTCAAGCTCTCTTGGATACATAGATTCTACCTGAACAACTTTCCTCAATACGATGGAAACTGATGCTTCAACGAACTCTGAAACCTTCAACTATAGATCTGAATGAAGCCTCCTCCCAAAACGTCAAGCTTATACGGAATACTCCAAAATGAAAAAATAACTCTGACACTGATCCATCCTATTTCTATAAACAACACATCAATATCTCCTTATATACCCACACTACCTTAGATAAGAACTATAGAATGTATAAAGCCTTTAAAAAATACCACGTCGGATATTCTCAAGGATTTATTCAAGAGACTAATATCCCCCACTTCTTGCTCAGACCTTCAAACATAAATTTAGTGAACATCCCCCTTACATACTCAAGAAACACAAGGAAATTGAACACCCTTTCTATTATCTACATCCACTCTTCTTCTTCGAGTGGATCGACACGACTATAAAAGAGAGTATGATTCAACCTTTAAACTCAAGAAGGAATACTATAACTTTTCCAACATGAGGGTCCACTAATTATGAACCAAACAAGGCTCCATTTCTAATATTCATGGAATTCATGGTGTGGTGTACACAGAGCAACACAAAAACCCGGAACACAGTCAAAATCAACTAAACAAAAATAATTCCAAAACTCAAAGGAAAATATAAAAACATTCGTAATTCAGAAAAAAAACATGTAACAAAACCATCGATTATAAAATAATCTCAGTATATTTATCCTAAAAACATGTTTGGTAATAAAAAATAACAACTTTGTAATGGTTAACCATCTCCAATGGTATTCCATAGAGCCTCACATATACATATTCTCATAAAAAACTAGGCACTCGTCAACTAATTCCATAAATCCACTATCTCAAACACACAACCATGCATGTCATCACTAATAAGAATTATAAAAGTCAAAAGAACTATTACACATTCCAAAAAAACATTCATCCCAATATTTCACATTCTTAATATAATTCCCAATTAATATTTCCCAAAACCTTTTCTAAATACCACCAACCACTAAATCAAAAACCCATTTCAAACTTTCCAAATCAATCCATTTGATTACATTCAGATATAAAAATCCAGTGAGTTCCATCCAAAAACCCAATTAATTATATTAAATTATTTTCCATCAATTTAACAAGTCTTATTCCATAAAACATGAATTTACTAAAAGACATTTTGTCAAAAAAAATTCTTCATATTAAAAACAGTTTTCCAAAACCCTCTATACAGTAAATTTCTTCAACATAAATATCCAATTGTGATAAAAATAGGTTTTTATTATAGAACTCCAATATAAATAACCTTATCCCAATTTTACCCATATATAATTTTATGAATGAAAAATATTTTTTATGATGCATTCACTAAAGTAAATATAAAAATTCATTTTCCATCTTCCGAAAAAAACTATCGCAACCATAAAATCCAGTTTTATGGATTTTGAAACAAGTGTCTTTAAAATAATTTTTATCATGAATAGAGAACAAAAATAAGTCACAAGGGTAAACTAGTTTGGTTGGGTGACTTTGAAATATCATTGGTGGATGTATGTTAATCACACCACTATCACAGAGTGTCTTTTGGAACCATGTCCCTGGATCCACATGAATTTCTAGGACTTAGGATATAACCAATAACATTATACCAGCTTCCTTTTCCTATCCCATACACCAATCAAACACAAGAACATGAGAAATCAATCAAATACCAACGTTCCTTTTAAAAATCAAGCTTCAGAAAAGAGTGTTGGACAAACACCCATACATAGAAACACCACATATTCCAATAGTCCTATTATATCTAACTCGACATCCCATATAACAAGGGATCTCTAAAATCTTGGTCCTCCAAACCACCATATCTCATTCCACTTTTTGATGATCCAACTAGAGTTAGCCCTGAAACGATCATCCATGCCAACCCAAGACAAAGACTAAGAGGCCTTCTCGATCCTCCCATGATGGAAATTATTATTGAGGCATCAGTATTGAAACAAAGGGAAGGATTTAACCCAATTAATTGAATATAACATCCATAATAACAGAGCATCTATAAAAAATAATTACTAAGTTGATGATCATTTATAAATAAACTGAGAATAAAACAAAACAAAAAACAAACCCCAAACATAACCTCATGACCCCACTGTATCCATGTGACCTAAGGGCTCACACCCCAATTCTAAAACTAATAAAATTCCCATGGAATTCAAAACAAAGTTGGAACCTACACCAAAATCTAAAAATTATAATGAACTATAGGAATGAGTATTAAAAGTTAGTAGGAATGCTACAACTATATATTCCAAATGAATTTCCATTAAATAAATGATACATAAATTGATGTTTTGAAATACAATACACAGAAATAGGATTTTAACAAATTTTCAATTGAAAAAAACACTGTTAATATTCATTTTTCCATTCAAATAATTATTTGTTTCCATGAAGACTACATTAATATTTTGAAGAGAAATATTATTTTTTTATTTAAAAATAAGTAATGTTCATGTAAAGATGTGTCTAACTGATTTTCCTAAACCATTAAAAAAATATCCACATCACTTTTTATAGTGTACACCATGAAATAGGTTATCAATAATAATATCATAACAAGGGAAATGCAAAAAAAGCACGCACATGTAACCAACAAACAACGCTTTTCAATCATCCACTACCGATAACTAACTGTATATGAATGTGGGAAAACATAGAAGATCAGGGTAATAATCTCAAACACATTATACATATTGACTTATCATTAAGTCATGTGCCACCTGATGAAATTATTCAATCCCAAACACTTGATCGTACCCTACCTAGAATAACTGAGGGGCACTCTCCCATAGAAACGAAAACAAAAAAATCCCTTTTCATGGGAATCTATCTTGAGAAAAATAACACACTAGTTCAGAAACCATTAAAACAAATCCTCTATATATACTAGATTATTTTGTTAAGGGTAAATATGGGGTAAGATAATTGATGCCAATAATGAATCTATTCATATAAACATACATCATATAAAAGCAACACACACAACAAGTCACCCCCAATCCTCCCCAAAGAACAATATATTGTATTTCAACCATTCAAACACAAGGGAGATGTTCAAGGTCGTCCTACCATAACTTTCAATATAACAATTGATAGTTGATTTTCCAAGGATAGTTTTCAAGAAAATCATATTCCTAAAATCACCAAAAGGTCATCAAAAACACTCTGTGAATTGACCCTTTTTTATAAAACCAAATCCACCTTTCCAAAAAAACGTGCAACAAAATATTTTAAATTTTATAGAAATTTATAGATATATTCTGTTTAGTTACTCGCATGAAATTTACAATCCAAATCTACTTTCATCAAAATGAAAAATGGCCACACACCATAATCTCATGTCAAACCACCTTCAAAAGTGATATTTACACACAACTTTCTAGACCCAAACCATTTAAAACTTCATTTGAGAAATCAATACAACTATTATAGATGCCATAAAGGCATATAAAAATCCAAATCATTCTTTTAAAATAATATATCACATATAAAATCCAATCAGACAATTTTTCAATGGTTTTGGGTAAAACACCTAACAAGAAATTCCATATACCTCAAAATGAAAATTAATTCACCTCATTCCACATGAAACAATTATTCAAAAAAATAACACAAAACTAATTAACATACAAGGAAGGTGTACATTGAATTAAAACAATGGTTCATAACTTTTATTAGTATGTGAAAATGGAAACCTACCTGAAACACATGACGCTTCAACAACACCCACCATAAAAAATTACAACGTCTCAAGTAATAAGGAACAAGCAAGGGGATCCTCAACCAAGAAGATCCCACAATTAAAACCCAATATACATGAACCCTAGATAAACAAGGCCAACAGAAAAGAATAAATAAAGAGAAAATGGATGAAGGTTCAAGAGGAAGTAGAGTAGGATATTTCCTTTAATAATCACCTCAAATCAGGAATAAAATCTTAGATACACACATTGGGAGAGGAGTGGAGGCTTGGAGAATATAATAGGGGATCCCTTAGGGATACATATAACCACATCAAAATAAATTGGGTTTTTGGGGATTAAAATCACAAGATTTAAGAAAGGTAATTTAATATTTTTAATGACATGATAGCTATTCATGTTTAGGCCACACAGTTTACAAAAATGTGTTCCAACCATGAGCCCATAACTAGACTTATTGGGCACCTTTATGTTTTTGCCACATAGTATAGTAAACCTTTCACCAACCATGTTACTTGGTTCTATCCAAATTCAAAGAACTATGTGCATTACTCTTGTATTATTTTCCTAAACGTGCTTAGTCCATAAACCCTCATCTAGAGACATCCCAAGGCTTAAATTATTTCTTGGGGAATTTCATATAGTTTCCTCTACTGTGTTCCAAATGTGTGTCACCTGATGTCAAGCCCAAAATCCCCACTTTTCCACAATAACTCATTGATGAACTAAAGAAAAAACAATGGGCTGAAAATAATAAATGGAATATATAAAATAAAAATCATGAATGTGATAGGGATGTAGTTGCAGGGTAACCATGTTTGATATTTAATAAAATGTAGGATTTTTTGTATAAAATAATTGGTGATATATTTCCATGGAGATCCTAAGGACTTAAGAAAATATTAGGCGACATGTTAGTTTAACATCCTTCCCACTGGGCTTTAGTATTCTTTCATTATATTTTTCATGCGAAGTTGTATGGAGGATCCTATTGAGTATACTATTATGTTCTCCCCACATATTTATAAAACTTTTTTAGGTTATATGTTTTACGTTGGAGATCATACTAGATATTATAGGCTCAGGGTTTTATAGTAGGTGATTGGGAATAATGGAAACTTTTGTGTTTTTATTTTAGCACATGTAGTTACATTTCAATTGTATTCTTTTTTATGTTAATTGTATGAACATGGGATTTCTATCATCTATTAGATCAGTAGTTAATTGGTGTATCTATTTTATCTCTCCTCCACATGTTCTCTTATAGGGTAATGAATCATATTTGAATGTTCATTATATCAAAATTTCTACTTAATAACAAGGGGTGTACTATAGGCGAGGCTAGAGTATCATTTTATCTCTTCATTCATTTCTATCAAAGAAGGGGTACCATTAGAGGGTTTTTTTTGAAATTTATCATCCTTAAATTCGTTCTAATAGGTTTCTAATTTTTTTTAACAAAGTGAATAATCTCTTAAATGACAGCTTCGCACCAAATAAATAATTTTGATGTATTTGATGATTTTTGAGTTTTAAAGCATTAGACATTAGGAATATTCTTTTTAATCATTGGGTGACTTTGTACCTTTAATTTATAATTATGTGTTTTTCTATGTTTTACTCATATTTTTTATCAGAAGGAATTTATATCTTATTTTATTCTTATTATTGATGACTTTAACTGACTACAGTGCATTTTGAGCACTGTAGTTTATATATTTTTTATGATAGATGGTGATAATATTGTGCATAATGATGTGCTCTTTGTTGTATATGAGAAGTTCTTTGATAATTTTATCCATACATCATTTTAATCTTTTGTATTGAAGGTTATTTTAATATTTGGTTAAAAACTATGAATTTTTAACATATTTTTCTGAAAATATTTTCATTAGTTTTTATATTTCAAAACATACATCATAAAAACATAAACATGTTATATGGTTTTGTAATTTGTAAATTTTTTCAATTTATAATGATATAAATTTAGTATTCATCCAATTCACCATCAACAATACAAATATACTTCCCTATTATTATATAATCTGAAAAATTATCATAATTTTCTAGAGACTTTTATAATTTGTAGATTAAACACTATTAAAAAATCCCTACCAATGAATAAAATTAAACTCATATATCATAATTTTTATTACATAAAAAATAATCCATCTTGATGTTTGAAAAAATATCATGTATAACAATTTCAACATTATATATTATCACTCTATTTTTATATATATTTAGACAGAAAATATATAATGTCCATATGAAGGGAAAAAGATATTAATGCACCACATAAAAAATTAATTCAATAAAATGGAATTTAATTTTAATATTATTAAAAATTAAAAATAATTCTAAATTAATTTATTTTAAGAATGTTAAATGTAAAATATGTTAGTGACTAAGAACATAATCTCACTTATGGTATTGAAATTTATTGTTTGGTAAAATAATTTAAATAAAAATATGTAAACATATAATTATAGTCATATGTCATTTATAATTACATATAATTTTTTCAACACTTTTTTAAGTAACTGTTAAATTGTTTTAAAAAATTTTATTTCATTTATAAAAGAAAATATATTTATATGAAAAATTATATTTATTTAGCTACTTAATAAAAAGGAGGACCTTCTTGGATGTTAACATTAAAAAAATTAATTAACCCAAATTAATTTCATTAAAAAAAATAAGGTTCTTAATTGATTTCATTTTTCAAATTTAGTGTCCTTAATAAGAATTAATGATAAAATCAAACATTTTACAACAATTTTAAACATAATAGACCATGTGTAGGGTTAATTTTTTTTTGTTAATGGTCCATTGTTATAATTTTTCAATATTAAAATAATTACAATAGAATTTCATTATGAATGTAACATGATTAATTCTCTCATATATATTGGACCACCCCACATTTTTAATTAAGAAAAAAAAAATATTTCTTAAAAAATACATATTGTTAAAAAGTATCAAATATTAAACTGATAATTTGTATTGCATAAATTTTTACATATTCACCAAATATAATTATATATATATGTATATTCATACCTCAAAATTATTTTTCATCCAATTTATATAGTATTAAAATAAAAATAACAAAAATAATTTACTTGGATTATGCTTTGACCAATATATATCGAGACCTTTTATCATAAATAATTTTTCATTTCCTTCCAAGTTCATTTTAATCCTTCTAAAATGTGGAATATTATTTTTATTTAATAGTTTTGTCAAGAACAATTTTGAAGTACACTATAGGTCTGTTGAACCGTGACCCATTATGGCCCCACGTGGTTAGAGAAAAACAATATCACATGTGGTTATTTTTATAATTTTCAGAATATACCTTTTTTGGTGACAACATTTATCACTCAAATTCATGGTACATCATCACTTATCTATTAGAAATAATAGTCCAACATGTGAAAAAAAACTCCATGATCAAGTAAAAAAATTAATTATAAACGAGAACCATAAATTAACAAAAAGATAAAATATTTACAGAAATTATAAAATAATTACAATAGAGAATAAAAAATTGAAAAATAATTGGGACTAAATAATATTTTTCAAAATGGATTACATTTTAAATTCCATGTATTTAAACCATTTATAAAAATTAGAATATTCTATGGCCCCTCTGTACGTTGTATGTTCAACATTTATGGAAATTACTTCATTATCATTAACAATGAGAAATCCATATCTATTAGAATCTAAATGAACACCACTTGACCTTCAAGGATCATATGTATCATTATTTATTTCTTACTACTAAACTCTTGGTGAAAACAAATCAACTTACTTCTCTATAATACATTATGATTAATACTTTTGAACATCTTCATGTTTAACTTTATATCCAATAATTACAAGATCCATGATGTTTCTTTGAAGGAATTTACCTTCTCAATCCATGAACATTTTTTGAAAAATTGATTTATATAAATGGTAGCCTTTTGTTCCATTGAGACAATCGAAAAATAAGAGTTTCTCTAACATAGAGCCTATATTTTTATAAAAAACCACTATATCGATTATTGAAGATACAAAATAGTCATAAAATAAAAAATAATACATTTTCATATCTAAATGTCACATGGTGTCTCTATAGTTTCTTTTGGTAGAGTGCGGTTCATTAATAATGAAAACATATTTGGAACATAACTCCATAATGTAGTAATAAGTATAAACTAATTCATCTTTGATCATAATATGCGCAAAATTTATTATTTATCATCTCAGGAAAACTATTCCACTTTGGTGTTCTCAGAGGAGTGATTTTTGGAACAACTCCATGATCTCTTAGATGCTCAGGGAATTCTTACCTCAGGTATTCACCACCCTTATTTGATCATATAATCCTAATACTTTTCACCATTTATATTTTAATTCTTTATTAAACACTTTTAAATTTTAAAATGTTTTTACTTTTTTCTTATTAGGGACACAAATCAATTTTTATTAAAATCATTAGTAATTGTGAAAAATTATAAAAACCCACATATTTTTTATTACTCATTTTTCTACAAAAATCAATATATATTTGATCCAAAATTCCACTATCCCTTTCAACTTTTCCAAAAAAAATGTTATTTGGTCATCATTACTAGTAAACAAGATTCAAAATTATAAAATTATTCATAATTGAAATGATATAATAATCAATCACTATGGACTCTGTAGATGTGTGTCTTTTTCAAATATATATGGTGAAAATTCTAATGATAAATGGGATTATAAAAAACCTAGACCATCATATTTTTAATGATTTCAAAAAATGAGCCATATATAGATTATATAACCCATTTATAATATTCCCAATTCTATAAAACAGTACATTCATATATATATATATAATAGTATTTTTATTCATAGATAATGAAAATACTTCTTTTAGAAACTTGATAGAGAAATATTTTGTTTATTATGGAAGAGACATAATTAAAATTTATAATTATAGAATTAATCAACTTGTTTAAGTCAGCACACAATAATAATATATGCATAAACTATTCATTCAATTTTATACATTAAGTCCCCTTTCACCCTTTTTCAATTCAATAATATATCTGAGTTTGTTTTTCTTAGTAAAAATGTGTGATGCACAAAATTCATCAATTACCCCATAGTCACAGAGAGTGAAATTTTCTTCTATAACATTCACATTAAGATGCTCATAATTCTTCTCTTTCATAAAATTGCTCAACCTTTTAGAGAATGTTTGACCACTATTAAATGTTTTACATATAAGTGATCTAAAATTGTTTACCATGATGTATGTTGTTATCTACAATAGGTTAGTTTCATGTTTTATATCATTTCATCAATGATATTTAATGAATATACTACCACTAAAAATGGTTCCCCATATACATAATATCTATATAGTGATCAAAAATCTATATTTGATTTATAAATAACCCTAATTTAGAATGAATCTGAGAACATAGTTATTTATAAAAAAAATAATACCAATCACAAAACTGTATTTTTTGGATATTTGACAGGGAAATTCTTTGTCCATATTAATAATATAGATAATAAAATCAACTATATTCCTATGGAATAAAAACCATTATGGTTTCTGAGATATGTTTCACTCAAATCTCACAACAGGATGTGGTTACCTAACCCTTATTTTTAATCATTCCCATCACTCCATACTTAATATAATACATAGAAACCCGAGAATGGTGTGAAAATACCTTTTATAAGATCGAGTTATTAACATGTTCATTAATTATAAGGAAACTAACTATTATTATTTGAGGGAGTTTTCTTAAAAGCTTCCACCTTTTAACATATATCACATGAATATAAAACCCATTGCATGTCATGAAATATTGTTTATCTCATGTTTCAATTCATTTGTGTATAGATGATTTAAGGAAATTTGATTTAAATACCTATTTCACTAACAAAATTAATATGTCCACACCATATTAATGTTCAACTATTAACAGAACTCACATTTTTCTATTACTCACACAAAAATAAAATTCAATCAAATTTATACACATGCAAATGCATCTTAAGGAGAATGTGTGTGAAATCTTCATGAGTAATATAGTAGTGATGTTTTTCCATCCCATCAATTTTATAGAACACGGTATAAACCTCCAGGTTATTGTGTACATTGACCCCAAATCCGTCTCTCTCATGAGACATTACATAGGAATAAATTCAATTCATGTTATCTATAAAACATAATATTTACAAACTACATTCAAATAGTATTATCATTCCCAAAACTGAAAAAAAAACAAAGGAAATTGTAGATGAAAAATAAATATCTTTATATTACACATATCATATAATATTGAAAAATATCTACTAGAAGAAATGTACCATATAAATTTAGAATAAACAATATTTATATTCAATGAAACTTTTAAAAATTGAATATAATAATGGACTAAAATAATAAATAAACAATTTATTTTTTTAAAATCGTGAAAAAAAATATTTAAATTTCATAATTTAATTATATATGAAAAATAAACTTTTATGATTCCACACACTTAAAATTTATACACCATAACTGAAAATATCACAAAATAAAAATTTTCAAAATTTTTTAGCCGTATCTTATTTTATGACTGATAATATTGTTTTTATTCATAAATTACAACTAATACCTTTGAGAGAAATATTCTATGTTCTAATAATATTCTATGAAATAAATTAATTTTATGCTATAATTTAATCATTTAATAGGATTTGGTCTATTTTAAATCATTTATTGCGTTTTATGATAGATCCGGAGTTATGTTTATGTCTTTATTACAGGATTTCATGAAAACCCTAGACCAAATCATATTTTATGAAATCATATTTCATTTGATATGAAATATTTCAAATCCTTGGGATTATTTTATATCATAACATGAAATATAATTCATTTATACACTCTTACTAAGAATAATAGTAAAGATATAACATATCATTTTTTATGATATATCCAAAATGGTTTATTCTCTTAATTTCACTGAAAAACATGTAAAATTACCTATTTAATATTCTTTGAAACATATATTTTATACAATTTATGGATTTTATGGGATCATTATACGATCTTATGCATTAAAAAATTGATATATTGGATGATATATCATAAAAGATTAATCATACAAGTAATATGAAGAAACCAACATACATGAAACACAATATCATTATACATTATATTTTTTTCAATGGAGAAATTTAGATGATGTTCATAGAATACAAAAAAATACTTCATTCTTCTATTGAAATTCACAGTCCTTTGATCATAGATCTTGTCATGAGAATTTCAAAATTTGATGGTGTTTTATTATCTTAAAATTTTAATAAATGTTGTTTTGTGAAGAAGGAATCATCATCATACTTTAAATACTACAATTGATATAAATTGGGTTGAAACCATTCCAAATATAAGCATTATCGATGCACTTCATTTATTGAAGACCGCTGACCATATTGCATGAATCATATGCCATATCCAAGAACCCATACTATCCTGATACTTTGAGTTTCTTTCATTAAAAAAATCAATAATGTTCTATCATGCGATAAATAATCATTTTCATGAATTATAAGGCAAAGAAACCACGTGGGAGGTGGTGACCAGATGTATAGGCTCACATGGAAATCATGTTATAAACCATATCATATGACATGATTTTTGAAGTCGATGCATCCCAAAATTATGTTATAATATATATATCTATATATATATATCTTAACACATTATATGAATCCCATTCATATTTTACCATATGATTCCTAGTAGTAATAATATATTAATAACCCATTTTGTGTAAATATACATCACTTTACACCTGGAATTTTCAAAAATACAATGGATATTCATGTAAAAAATCTATTTTATCTATTTCAAGAATTTTTATCCCCAATATATGTCACACAACTTGAAACATCAATATTAATATCTTTTACTTTTTGAGTAAATATCAATCCTTTCACCTAAATGTAGTTTCTAAGAATAGAAAAGGTATATTTGGTGGGTGTGAAATTAAAATATAATTTAATTTAGTGTTTCCCAAAACCTCATTTTTGGATCATTCGTGTTAAATTTATAATTCATTTATTTATGACTTGTTGAAGTGAATAAATATCCTTAGGATCCTTTCAACAATGACATTATAGATAGTTTAAAAACAATTTAAATTTACACTCATTTCACAATAAGGATTCTTTTATATAATCCCTATAGTGGTGATCCATATATTCTCCATCGATATCTGAGAAACTCTAATTTATTTTCTGGTGGTATCATGAAAAATCAATTGTATTTCATTTTTTATCATCATCACTCCAAGATCCATTGATCTTCCGGGAGATATTCACATTCTTGGGGGAAATAGAGGATAAATTAGAAATAGAGAGTGGGTGTGTGTGTTCGTGTGATGGAGATAGAGAGAGAGATAATTCTATTGTACATAACAATTCTTTAATATAAATTTTTGAAAAATTAACTACAATAATCATAACCATATATTTATAGATTCAATGTTTTGAATAAAATATTATTTATTCTTATACTAGAACATAAATAATACTATAATATTTTAACACACTTCATTCCATATAATAATAATAATAATAATATTATTATTATTATTATTATTATTTTCCACGTGCTACCTTGTGCACTAAAAAATATTATTTTACCATCTTGTAAATTAATATTTGTCACTCGATATGTTCTTTTCCAAGTTATACTCCACATCATTTATAAATATCAAAATAAATATTTCATTCACAATTCAATTAATAAATATTTATTACATATTAAATAAATAAAAAAATTATTCAAAAATAGCTGAATAAATATTAATTGTATATTTATATAATCAAATAAATTATTTATTAATAAAAAGTAAATAATTATTATCTTATGAATATTAGTGATCAATAAAACTTGAATAAAATCAATCCTCTATCTTGAGAATAATATTTATTTTATTATTTATGTTCAAATAGAATATTTTATATATCAATAGAAATACATAGTCTATGACCCTCTTGTATTTATTATCGTTCGCAATAGGTAGGTGCACCTAAAGTATTGGATTGCATTATAGAAACGGGTCAGAGAACCTCAAAAAAAAGATCACAATATAACAACATCAAAAACTACATATGAACTCTCTCTATGTAATATAATATCTTTGTCTCAATATCTCAAAAAAAATTCCCATCTCTGTCATCAAACTATTTTTAAAACACATATTTCTTTGACTATCAGAAATAAACATCGTTACACCATGGCCACTAAATTTATGCAATAGTAATATTTCAATCAATGTGATAACACATCAACATTCATAAATATAGAAGGTAAAAATCCATCCTCAACTTATCCTTTAATAACATGTAATTAATGAATAACACAACATACCCTACATCCTTCCAATATATGGAATTCTGGTTTTTTAGAAAATCTATGTGTATGAGTATTGATATTTATAAATGATAATATTAAAGTATAAAGACCATTACACAAGCTAATAGATATGAATATCTGATGGCACAAACACATGATGAATTAATACTGGTAGTTATGTTCTCATAATTATCCATATTAGATATTACCAAGTGAAAAATCCATCAGAAGAAGAATTATCCACTTATTAGTACTCAGACCATACAATTTGTATACTTTGGGCCCGATCATTTTATGTTATCTAACCATAGAACTCTTATAAATAATATCTTTAACATAGCTCAAGATTCCCATTATATCACAAAAGTGATATTACCTTGTCAATGTGAAAGGTATTATATTACATTATCACATCAATTTTATATATAATAACAATTTATATGTTATAAGATACTTATATTAATATTCACACATTTGAAGATTCATGTAATCAAAACTAAAAAATAGTTGGTTCTAAAGAACCAACTCGATAAAACTCCAACATGTTCTGGATAAAACATCTAATGATTTTTTATCCCTCAAATAAAAAAATCTTCTAGTGTGTATGGCTACAATTTCTATGCAGATCATGCTACTATGGATTTGGTCAGTAAAGCCATGTGTATGTGAAGTGAAAATTTTTACTAATGAATTTTTATCATGGGAAAATCCATCATGTATAAATATAGTAGAGTATCCAACACTTATTAACATTTCAGAGTCCTATTATCCTAAATAAATCCATAATAAAAGCTTATTGAAAAAATAATAAATCAATTTCATTTTTTATAACAAAAAATTGGAACATGACATTCTTAAACTACTTTTTAAGATGCATCCGAAGCCTTAACATACTCAAATATTGTATATATTCAAACAACTAGATTTTTTATATTTTTAATTCATATTAATATTGTTTTATTAGGGATAATATATCAAATTTAAAAAATAAATATATTTTTTTTCATTCCCTTGATCACGAGTATTCCAACTTCTCCACACACAGGGAACACATCCAGTTCTAATTTTCCATGTACTCATTGATAGTTATTGCATCAAGTCTATGAAATTATGTTGTATTTTTATGATATTCAATATTTTTAATTATAAATTATTAATAATATATTAAAATACATATCTTATGATATGAATTCCTAGAACCTAAAATTGTGAAATTCGATTAATATTAATAATCTCCTCTTATTCTGAGGCATGTTCTTCTAGAAGGATTATATGCCAACAAAAACTCAATCATGAATTCATTAAACATGTATTTTTCAACAATATTTTAATATATTTATATATTATAAGTTTTATAAAAATCATATATTCATTTTATTGATCTAGATCCCCATAACATGGTTTCTACATTAAGATAGTTTTTGAGAGATTTCATTCCTTAGTATTAACAATCTAGTATGGAATTTCATTTTTCAAAATATTTTAAATTTATCTATCTTTCACTAGTTCAAGAAACATAGTAATCACTCATTTCCAAATGAATATTATTTAATCACTATCCATCACTTATTAATAAACTATTTTTTTCAATATGCATATATTTTTGGAGTTTTTTAATTCACTAACACTTTTAGTTATTCCTAGTAGAAATTTACCATAGGGACTCCTTTTGGTCATGTCCTATAGAAATATTCGATATCGATTTCTCAAAATGAGGTTGCCAAAACTATAAATTGGTCATTATGATGGTCATAGAAATATGCTTTGACAAGTAGAATTCAAAAAGGATTTTAGTCATGGTGTGAGGTGTATAAGATTGGTCACAGACTAAACTATTGATAATATATAATTCTATATCAGTATAATCTTTTACCATACATGTCCTATTTCACTTGAATACTCACCAGTAGTATCATGTCATAGAAACACTCAAAATATTAAATCCCTGAATTTAAATAATAGTAATCCAATACTTGAATTTATATATAATTTTTAACTACATAATACTGCCATTTTCTACTTCTTTGTATAAATATTCATTCCAAAATAATATTATTAGTATCACCAAATATAGTGAACATAAACTAACTCTTTGGTTATGAATTCCTACATGTAATGTTTTTTCAGAACTACTCATCCCACTAATATTTTTGGTGTCCAGTAATTTGTGACAACTCATGTGAATCTAGATCCTTAAACCAGAATAGGTAAGTATTCTACCACTATAGTTAAATAGATAGGAAACCATTATGGAAATATAATCGACCCTAACTAGACTTTAATATTCAAAGTTGTTATTGTATCATTAATTGCTATAAACCTTATTATTTTGATGCTCATTTGTAGTTATGGCATGATTTTATAAATATTTTTTCAAAATATACTTATGGAAGTATTCTATTTGATTATTATCATATAGCATTTGATATGGTATCCACTGGAAAATATATTAAGCCTATGTTTTGTTATTTCACTTCTATTTACATAATATTTCTTTAAATGAATAATGGATGATTTGAAATTTATATAATATTCATCATTAATCATCCTTTTATGACCATCATGACATAGAAGTATATAAGATAATATGAGTTGGGTAAAAACTTTACTCTGCATATATGATTAATGAATAGCTGGATAAAATATTTTTCAAAAGTCAGCTCAATGATCCCCCAATATATACCATTTTTACTCTTTTACTTCATTGGTAATTTCTAAATTTTTTTAAAGTAAAATAATGAAGTTACCTTTATCTTAGTATGTTTCTTATGGCCATATTGAACCAACTCTAAAAAACATTGTGATATACCTTTATTTAATACAGTTTCATTCTCTATAAAATTGTATGTATTTTTTTTGTACATCTAGTTACTTAATGTCTAAAGACCATTACATGCGCTCGTAGATAGGAATATATGATGTAAACAAAAACACGAATAATTCAAAATTTTGGATAATTACTCATAATCATCAATATTTGAGGTTACTAAGAGTGATCATCATGTAATGAAGCCTCATCCACTTACTAGTACTCGCACCTAATGATTAATATACTATATTTCCTGTCCCGGAATGCTATCCATCCATAGAAAAATTTTAAACAATATCATTAGGGAATTTAAAAGATCTCAGCATAGTGGGAAACATTTAGATCATATGAATGTGAAAAATACTCTCGAACATTATCAAATCAATTTTATACAAAATAAAAATCTATAAGAGAAATGATATTTATATTAATAATCAATCCTTTTAATATTTATGTTATCTAAATTTTTCATTAGTAGGTTATATGAAATGAAATCAAATAATAATCTCTAGATTTTAATCAACTACATGGTGATCCTTGTAATATCTTCTAGAGACATAGTTTCACATACTACCACTCTTGGACATAGAGTGAAAATAATCCATGGATTCAATTTTCATTGAATCTAGAAGACTATTGAAAATAAACACCAAACTAACCATTTTATTTGAAATAGAGTTTATGGATCATCATCCTAGAGCATATCTTCAAGAGTAAACCATATTCCATATAATCATTCTTCATAACACCTTTCATCCAATAATTATATCACATAGATAAAGGCTTGGAAAAATTACATTGAATCATCTCACATGTCTCTTTCTCATTCTCTTTAATTTTCAATGAAATATAATAACCCTTTCCATCTTCACTGAATTATTTTATAACAATTTCTTGAGTATCCTTACCTCTATAATTTCTCACTATAGTAACCAAAATGTCCCAAAAATTCAGAGAAAATTATAGGAGGATCAACACCCACAATAATATAACAAACATTAACCTAAAGGATTCAAGATATCTCAATGTCACATTAATGTAATTATAATGATCCACCAATAATCTTCCATCAAACAATTTCATGAATAATAGTCTACAAAATAAGAAAACCTTTGTTCTATTAGATTATCATACATGGTGGAAAGTATAGACATTGACATAGTAGTTGTCTCCACCTCATAGATATTTATGTCTAAATTATGAGAAAAAATAATTAAAATCAATTCTAGGGATTTAGAATAAATCCTTACTCATTTATCTTCTAACATGACTTTTTCATTGAATCCCTTCAACAGAACCTACACATCTCTTTGGAGTATATAATCACAATCTATATCCTCTAGAATCAGAAAAATTTCCTATAAAATTATTTAATCTTGAACAAACCCACATTTAAAAATATGCTTCTAGATCAATTAAACCCTAATGGATTCAAATAATGTAAAGGGATTAGTAATGTCTTAGAATAATTGTACAACAAATCCACGCATTGAATGTATCCTGACACTGATTTTTTAATGTCTGCCCAGGGTATGACCACATGAAACTCTACTACCAAGATTTGACACCATTTATTATTCTTGTAACCTATAGTATGATTTTTATCCTTCAGAACCCTCATATATTGAAGTATGTATTATAGCATCCAAAATAAATGACACTCTATGTCAACAACCATGCTCCTAAACTGGGCCCCATAATTTTCATACCAAACTTTCTTAGACTCATCTATGAATTTGAGAACTAAAATAAATATGAAAAATAAATAAAGAAATGAAAAAACCCTTTAATGACATTGTTCATGAATTACCCTACTCCATGGGAGGAATAGGGCTATATTTGGATCATTAGAGGAAACATCAGTGTTATAATAGAACAATATACTAGAAATATACATAGAAAGAGAGGTATACTTTTGAATAGTTCATTTATTATACAAGTGAACCCACCATCCATTTTATATAGGATATCATCCAGTTGCACCAATTGAAACACAATTATATATTTTTAGTCATCCATCAATCAATCAAGAGGCCTTCTAATATCTCACTGATTATATGATCTCAAATTGTGGTCTATGTGATATTGTGTATCGTTTGGATCTCATCCATCAACATCTTCCTTAAATTTAGAAATTTCAATGTGTCAAAAATTTCATGAACATTTGGATCCACTCTATAGCAACCCTATCCATTTAAATATATTTTTATATGATTTTAAGAATAATTTTCTATGAAATTCAATTCAAGGATAAAAAATTATAGTGTCCATGGAAGACTAGTTACATAATTAGATAACATGAAACCAATTTAAAATATAATTTTATTATTGCTATATAATGATCTACACACATACATTGAGCTCCAAAATCTATATTGTTTAACATGGGTAACACAAAGACAAATGCGATGAGCTAAAAACCATGTAAGGGAATAATCATGGGAATAAATAATAACACATGAGTTGTAAGTCATAGAATTATAACATAAAAGTTATAGATCCTCAATAAACATAACGAATTATATCATATAGATCATTGAATCATATGATCATGGGCACATTGAAATGTGGCACAACCATATAACATGATATATGCATGAGTTAATGATATCTTCCAAAACAATATCATATGGTGGAAAAAGTTCCATAATGGATTAAGGTTTATTCCCTGATCCCATACATAGTGTATCCTAGGTAAAAACATTACCAAATGAATTGGACTACTATCTAGGTTCACCCATCATTACATGTTTTTGCATTTTGTTTACATAAATAATCAAACATGATGAATAAATAAAAGGGTTACCCGTGGAAATAAATGGAATTCGTAATCATATCAAAAGGAAAAACCAATGGGTGTATCTTAAAGGAATCCATGAATGAATGGATAGAATATTATCAGTAATTTATAGAGGAAAATTAATAATATATCATGAATAATAATGACCAACTAAATTGAAAACATGAAAGAGAGTAGTTATCTAACATTAGAAATTTCCCACTTAAGTGTGGTTTTAGTGAAAAGAGTAATGATTGATTAAAGTGGATAACTACCTAATTATTTACATAATATAAAAAATGAAATAATATTTATTTCATAGTAAAATTATTTATTATAGAAAATGTTTTTGGTATTATATTATTTTATGGATTTTAAATGAAAATGGATAAGAAGATGAGAAGTTCCCTTAAATCGGACTTGCTTATCAGAAATAATTGAGAGGGGAAACTATTAAAACATGTATTTACCAATAAAAGAAGGATGAATTGATTTGGATAAATATGTTTAAAACATATAAAAATAATTAGTAAGTACATTTGGCTAATGAGGTAGAAACCACAACCCAATGGGAAAAAATTTATGTTTTGAGATATCTCTTATGATATGTTTGAATACTTTCCGAACATAAACATAATGTCCAAGATAATATAATTCTATTTTTTAAATAATTACTTCAGAACTAATTTTATATTACTTTTATTTATTATAATTTTACTAATTTCATTTGTCATTATTATAATGAATTATAATGTTCAATTTCGTCATTCTGGGAGCATTCGTTTCATGGTTTAATGATTGGTTCGATTGTGTTTAATTATGGATGTTATTTTAAATTTGGAATAATAATCATGAAGTTAAATTATATGGTATTAGTTCACATAAAAAATTTTAAATGGCCCCATGTATAATTTTTCCATTGTATATTGATGATTCATTTGATAAAACATTATTGATAATTGTTTAGCTTTTTTTGACTATTTTTATGACCATCAAGGAACATGTTTCGTTTTATTTAATATTATATCCATAAATTAGTTATAGAATATGAAAGTAGTTATAATATAAATATTAAAACATATTTTAACAATAATAATGGATTAATGAATATATATAAATTCTATAATGGAAAAAAGAAAACTCATTATACAATGAGATGGTAAACCACCATAATTTGGTCAACAATTTTGTATCATTGAATTAGTGAGGATATGAAAAGGGGGGATAGAAGTTATTACATAAGAAATATAAAATTATTTTATATAAATGATAATTTATTTATTATTTTCTTATGGTTGAATGAGGTGAGGATAATGAAGATAAAATAAGGGAAATTTAAAGAGATGGTTTGAAAAAAGTTGCCTCTTGAATATCAACTCCTTAAAGGACCCATCATGGAACATGGAATTGGTATTTTATTGAGACCATTAGTTCTTGTACATGGGTATGACACTTGGTAATGTAATTTGGAAGAATATTTAATTTAATAAAGGCATAAAATTTTAGGATAAGGGGTGGTATTTATAGGGGAAGTAGTGTTTTTTATCATTATATTCATTAGTTTATTATTTTGGCTCAAAAATATCAATAGTTCTTATTCATATGAATAAATATAGTAAATGGTTCTTTATATTTAGAAAAAATGAGTTATTACATCATCAATTACACAAAAATTAATTAATTTATCCTATAATGTTAAATACTGTAAATTAACGTATTTCACTATTCACCAAGAATTCATATATTTTAGAAAATTACCAAAAATTAACCCTATACTTTTTTAAATGTTTTCATTTAAAATAATAAATACATGTTAAGAAGATAATTTTATATATATGGTAAATTTAATTTTAAAATAAAATCATCTATTATTGGAAAAATATTGATATTAATATTATAATTGATTTTTTGACAAACTGAACAATTAATTGTGGAAAAAATAATTATGTTTTGTTTATAATATAATGTAATATTAATTTAACAATATATATTATGAAAATAATTTTTTAAATCATTATAATAATTATAAAATTGTAAATAATCATTTTCATTAAACAAAAACACCAACACATAATTTATCATTTTTAAATCATTTTTCTTCTTCTTCCATGATATTAATATATCATTTTTTTACTTATGATATACATAAATTTTATTTTAGACTTCCATATGTTAGTTTACTATTCTAAAGACCGTATTACTATTCTTAACGGTCTGATTTATGATGCTCATACAAGTTCATTAATTCCTATAAATAACTCTATTTAATTCACTTTTATTGTCTCATATGATTATATATATTCATTCATTATAAAGATGAATATTTTATTATTAATATTATGATTTAATTATACAAATTTGTTTGTTTGTTCAATAATTCTAGAGGATCAAGAATATAAAAAAGTTCGCATATTTGTAACATATTTTTCTATTTATTTTCCGACTGTAATATTTTGAATATTTTTTTTGTTTGATGACTAATGTATCAATCATAATTTATGAGAATATAGTTTTTATTGGGTTCTCTATGTGATGTATGTGTTTTATAACATTATTATAAGCTGTAAAATACTTTGATAAATTCATTGTTGTTACATTTTCCCCCTTTTAAAATTTGATTCTCAAAATTGTGTTTTACATACTAATGTGAAAACATGTGTTGGAACTTATACTTCATCAAGTCCTTTGATTATCATTTAACTTATTCATTTATAATGCTTCTCCACATTACCATAATATGTTGAGTGGTTTTTTTACATGAAACCTTGTCTCTATGGTTCAAAATCTTCCCTAAAATCTACTAAAATGAGATATGATTTTCAGGATGTACCACCTATATGTTCATTAAAGGTGATGGATCGGGTATGTATGTACTTAGGAGGGTTTTGTGGAATACACAATGTACTTGAGACATGGTTGGTATAAATGCTCTTTTATAGGCCACAACTCTAAACCATTCATGAATCCTAAAGGGGTAATTGTACATGGTAGTTATCCTTCCTTGCTTCCTAGATCTCATGATTTTTTTCCATAGATACGTCTTGAGAAATACCTTATAACCATACTCAAACTCAAACTCTCATTGATGATTATCTTCATAGCTCTTCTAAAAAAATTAGGAAGCCCAAAAACGTTGTTGGATGGTCTTCAATTTTTCTACAATTTTTTAAACCATTTTATATCCCAGCAACTTACGTTCACCGACGTTATCCCAATATGCAGTTGTTATACATAATTCCCAATAAATTTATTCTTATGGATCCATTTTTATTCTTGATTGAGAACAATTTTTTCAAGAGAACTCGATTAGTGAAGCTATTGATCCCATCCTCCTTTTATGTCTATTAAGAATTCTATCATTATGTCTTCTCATGTATAAATATTATGATCAAATTGGCCATGAGTTTGGGGTTGATAAGCCATATTAAATACCAACTTATTATTTAGATCATGTAAGATATATTTTCTTCATATGGAAGTAAATATCATATCTTTATCATATATAAATTGTAATGGGACTCCAAATATCCTCACCACTTCATAGATGTATATAAGTACCAGTTGGCCTAGTGTGAAGTCCTCTTGAACCACAATACTGAGAGAATTATTGGTAAGACCATCCATAATGACCTATATATCAATATTTCCTCTAAACATATTTTGAAGCCTAGTGAAAAAATATAGATATGTTTATAATTTTCATGTAGGCATGGGTAAGGGTTGCACCGTTCCCATATAATTTTTCCTTTATTCCTTAAATTGCATCCATAACACGAACTTTGATGCATATTCAGTGATCTCCATCTTCATATTTTCCCATCAATAGTTCTCATATAGATATCGATACATCATTATGCTCCCTTGATGAAAATGTAAGGTTGATATAAGTGAATTGTTAAAAATCTCTATCCTTATATCTAGATTGGATGGTATGCATAGTCATGATCCAAATCATTTGACACCTTCCTCTTCATTTTTAAACTCTAAGGATTTTCCATTTCCAATAGCTTCCATCTTCTTCTCAATTTACAGATCCTTTTTATGAGAATCATTTATCTTCTATAAAAGGGATATTGGAAAAATCATTTTTGAATGTAAATATGATGTACCTTACATTATTATTCCCATGTCCATAATTTTTATGCCTAATTATTTTATATCCTTCTCAATTATAATAACTGATAATGATATAAGAGCCTTTCTACATATTGATTATTTTACTTTATTTCCATCCCTACGAAGGTAGTTTATTGAGCTGTCATAATTCTTAATAAGTTCTAACCACTATCACAGATTCATATTTGGCTCCTTCAATGTGAATTTATAATTTAGGCTCTTAGTATTAGTATTTATCTCACACTTCTCCCCATATAGATAATACTTCTAAATTTTCAAGGTGAATATCATTGTTGTCAACTCCAGATCATGGATGGGATTTTTTCTCTGAAACATTTAGCTGCATTGAGGCATAGGATTTTACATTATCATTATTTACATCAATACATAGCCTAATACATTCTTTCACACATATTAGTATACCATGAATATTTCCCCACATTTTGGTAGTAAATGTACTAATGTAGTGGTAAGAATCTTGATAAAAACTTTGAAGAAGCCTTCACGTTCGTTGAACCATCTTGAACCTTACTCAATTCGGAGTCTACTTTATTTGTTGGTATGAAAATCATGAGAATTTTCACAAAAATTATAGACATTACCCAGATACACCAAAAAAATCAATGGATCTCTATTACAGATGCCTGTGTGAGCTACTCCTCAATCTCCGCTATTTTTAAGGGACTATATATATTCATTTATTGGTGATAACATGCCCAAAGAATGATACATCATCCACCCAAAACTCACATTTAATGTGTTTTCATATTACTTATCCATTTGAACAGTATTTAGTATAGTATTCAAATTATCCTAGTGTCCCTCTATAATCTTGGACTATATCTGAGTATGATCTATAACAACTACCCTAGATTTGTTGAGGTAATATCTCAAAACTCTATTCATTAATTCCATGAATGTTATTGGATCATTAGAGACTCCAAATTTAATAACTTTGAACTCATAATTTCCATACACTGTTTGAAGAGATATATTAAAAATATCTTTATTCATCACATCTAATAGGTGATATCCTGATCAAATGTCAACCTTAGAGAAATAATTTGACCCATATAGCTGATCTAAACTATCATCTATCCTTGGTAATGGATAATTTTTCTTTATAATGATATTTTTAATCTCATGATAATCAATGAAGAGGTGCATTGATTCGGGATTCTTCTCTAAGAATAGGACTAGTGTACCCCATGGTGAAGCACACAACCATATAAAACCCTTGTACAAAATATCTTATAACTGTTTATTTAGTTCCTCTAACTCAATGGTGTCCAGCCTATAAGGAGTCTCTGATATAGGTAGAGAATGAAGTATAATATCAATTGAGAAATAAATCTTTTTATTAAGAGGAATAAGAAGAAATACTTCATGGAACACATCATTTTATTCCCTCACAATGGGAAAGTCTTAGAGTATGATATTTTCTTTTAACTCAATAATTTGAGCTAGGTATTCTCTCTAAAAAGGAAATAATATATAGACTTGAGAAGATGATTTTGAAAGATATTAATTTTCTTCCTTACACTTAAACATAATTAGGAGATGCATTAGGATGTTAATATTGATCTCCCTTTACCAATAATTAAGGTTTTATTTGTATGAAGATAGAATATCCATGACAAATATAGCATCAAACATCACTAATGTTAGATGAGATTTTCATGAGTATTTGTCCACAACATTTAACGGGGAAGAGTAATATACTTTATATATAATAATTTTCACATCCATTATTCTCACAGATAACTCAACCTTCATATTTTGAGTTTTTTTTCTAATAGTTCTACTAAACTTGTAATAATTTAATGAAATCATCATACCATAATCCAATAATACATTCTCAGATCTATAATTAATGACCAGTGTTCCTCTCAACACATTATTTCCTAGAGGAACCTTATGATTTGGGATAGAATATTCCATTACTTACTACCTAGTAGTTGTCATTGATGATTGTCTATGATAACCCTTATCTTAGGGAATTGGATCACATAATTCCCGAGTTCTATGTAGTTGAAAAAATTAATTACATGCTGATTTTTAATTTGAACATTTATTTCTCCTTCTCCATTATTGGAATTCATCAAATCCCTTAAGAAATAATTATTGTGATTCCCCAATCTTCCCTTTTCACGTATATCTTGGTTTCCTTTAGATAGATCTTTGGACACTTCTTCCCACACATTTCACATGTGTGATGTTTTTTCCTTCATTTTATTTTTATGTAAATCCTCCCATATTAATCACCATTTCCCCCTTTTAATCATTGATCCCATTAGACCACTAAGAGTCACCAATATACATCTCAAACTTTAGAGAACATCATAGAATCTCCTTAGAGACATCAAAGTCATGAATCACAAAATATTTTCATAGAATTTAATTAATTCAACTAAAGAATGTATTCACCTTACTTTCTATGTTCATGAAAAAACTAGAGGGGTATTGTGTGAACCACATGATTTTTTCCCAATATGACCCAATATATTCCTCTTCTCATTGCATTTCTCTAAGGAACTCACTGTTCATATTAAGATGGTGATTTTGGGGTATATATATATATAAGGAAAAATATATTATTGATTCCTTGGAAATCCATTGAATATATTTCCTCATTATACTTTGTGTTTACTATTAGTTTCCACCATATATTAGATTCACCGTCAACTTGATATACCACGAAAATTAATTTCATTTCTTCGAAGAATTTAATGAAAAAGAATATCTTCCCAATAGATTAATCCATTATTGTGCGATGAGGGGATGAAAAGATACAGTAAGGATTTGATGTCCCTATCACATAAACGATTCAACTAAAACATTCACTTTTTTAGGAGGAGGGTTTCCCACTGTATTCAATTTAATATTAATTACCTGAGCTAGTTGAACAAGTTCTATCATGATGTTTTGGGATCTCATTCCCCTTAAGTTTAGTTTTACATTAGGGAAATAGTCACATTGCCTATCATATTGATTCTTTTCATGGGTTATCATATTTTCCACTATTAACTAATGAAATGGAATAAATTAATATTAGGGAGCCTAAATACATGGCTGATGAGAATATAGGAAGGAAATTAAGAACATAGAATTAATAACACATAAAAAAATTATATCTATCTTGTGATTCCCTATGTTTTATTCTACATTATATATGGTGATATAGTTGTCCCTAGGGTTCATACTACTTTTTTTAGTCCTAATCTCTAAAAAAACTAGACTATGATCTGATGTCAACTATATTTACAAATGCACTTTATAAAAACTTTTAAATGGATTCTATCATAATTATGAATGAAATACAATCCAATGATCCAAAAGTACAGTTTATTTTGAAGATTGGGTTCATAATTAGAAAAATATAATCCTAAATAAAATATAATTTTATTAATAATCAATAAGTAGATACTAAATTATTTTTACCTACTATATAGGATATCAAACGGAATACATAGAGAAAAGGAATGATCCAAAAATCTATGTAATGGAATAAACATGGGAATAAATCACAACACATGAGTTACAAGGCATAACATGATAACATAAAAATCATGTATCATGAATAAACATATGGAATTAGACATTATAGAACATGGAATTATATAATTATGGAAATATTCAAATAAGGTGGAAATATATAACATGAAATAGACCAGATTCAAATCAATCTACCAAGACTATATAACATTGGGTACAAAGTCCCATAATGGATTTAGTTTACTTCCAAATCTCATATATGATGTATCATGATACTAAACATTACCCAATGAATTAGAGAACTATCTAGGAACACCCATGATAACATCTTTTGGCATATCTGTGACACAAATAAAATCAAACATAAGGAATAAACATAATGATTACCCATGTTAAGAAATGAGTTTCGTAATCCTTTCATAAGGGAAAAAAGGGAATATAATAATGGAATCCATGAAAGAAGGGATTAGATAATTATTGGTAATTTAAAAATTAAAAATAAGAATAGGTATTTAATAATTATGACCAAATGAATTGAAAACATGAAAGAAAGTTGGTAGTTAACATTATAAATTTCCAACATAATTGTGGTTTTAGGAAAAACTATATAGAGTATTTAAAGAGGATAAAAACATAATTGTTTTCATATCTCAAAAAATTAAATAGGATAGTTTTCCATAATTAAATTAGTTATTTTAGAAGAATATTGGTGAATTAAAATAGTTTATTGAGTTTACAGGAAAATGGGTATGATATGGAGTTGTTCCCTTTAATCGGGCTTTATTATCAAAATAAACTGATAAGGGAACCTTTTAAAATATGTGTTTACCTATAAATGAATATTGAATTAATCAAGGTAATTATATTTGGAATATATACACATAATATATAAGAATTATATAATAATAATAAAGAAAAAGTATATGGTGAAGAGTGAGAAATCGTAACCTAATGGAAAGATGGATGTTCATAGAGATCCATTACCTTATGTAAAAATACATTCAATACATAAAATTAATATCCTATATAATAAAA
This sequence comes from Viscum album, assembly GCA_963277665.1. Lineage (NCBI taxonomy): Eukaryota > Viridiplantae > Streptophyta > Magnoliopsida > Santalales > Viscaceae > Viscum > Viscum album. Next base: position 1,129,131,221 of record OY728121.1, read on the forward strand.
TTAGATTCAATAATTATATAACACATAACTATTTATTATTTTTAATTTTTTATAGTTTTATTGAATTAATTTATTTCAACTTTGAAGAAATATTATGTTCAATTTCATCGTTTAGAGTTCGTTCGTTTCATGGTTTCATTATAGGTTCACTTGTGTATAATTATAAATGTTCTTTTAAAATGGGAATAATTATCTATAAATGAAATTATATAATATAAGTGAACTTATATATGTTTAAATGGTTCGATATATAATTTTATTCTAGCATGAGGATGATTAATTTGATAAAATGTTAATAGTAAATATTTAGTTTATTTTGGAATTGTTTCTGACTATTAAAAATTCCTTCTATATTATTAAATATTATTCTAATAAAATAGTTTAAACACCTGAAAAATTTTATAATATAAATAATAAAATATTTTTTAACAATAAGATATTTTTTATAACCATTTTAAGGTATTAATGTAAAATGGAAACTCATTATCCACAGAGATGGTAAAGAAGAAAATTTTTGAAAATAGTTTCATTTATTTGAATAAGAGGAGATGAGAAAAGGGGTGGATAAAAGATATTCGATTAGAAATATATAATTATTTAATATACATTATTCTAAAATTAATATGATTTTATAGATGAATTATGTGAGGATTACGTATAAAAAGGTATGAAAATAAAAGAGATTGAATGAGAAAGTTACCTCTTGAATATCACCTCCTTGAATGACCCCATATGAAACATAGAATTTGTGTTTTTATGAAACCAGAAGATCTAGGACATGGGGATGAGTCTTGGAAAGGTAATTGTTAAGAAAATATATAAAATAAAATTTAGAGAAGGTGTTAGGAGAACTATTGGTGAGGGTGGTATTTATAAAGGGAGGGGTGCTATGTTTTTTATTATTATAATCATTAGATTACTATTTTGGTTATAGATGATAAATAGTGTTTTTTTCTCTGAATAAATATAGTAAATGGATTAGGATAGTTCACAAAATGGGTTTTATCATAATCCATTATTAAAAATTTAATGTATTTAACTTATAATGTTAAATATCATAAATTATCATATTTCACTATTGAATAAAAATTATACTATTTTAGAAAACCCCAAAAATTCCCCCTTGAAATTTATCATTGTGTAGATTTTAAAGAAGGGAACCATTTTATAGAAATTATTATCATTATATGATAAATTTAATTTCCAAATTAAATCATCATTTATTCGAAAAATAAACTTTTGATATTATATTCATGTTTTTAACGATTTGGAAAATTCATTAAGGAAACATAATTTTTTTATAGTTATAATACAATGTAATATTAATTTATTAATATATCTTATGAGAATAATTTTTATTTTATATAGTTTTATTAATTATAAATTTTTAAATAAAACATTGCATTTTACAAAATTACCAACACATAATTTCTCTATTTAAACCATTTTTACCCATACCATGGTATAATTATATCATTTTACTATTTATAAGATTGATAAATTTTATTTTTTAATTTCATAGGTTACGTTACTATTGTAATTTCTAGATTACTATTCTTAATGGTCAAATCACTATTCTATTAGTTAGATTTATGATGGTCATATATTTTCCCTAATTACAATAAATACCTTTTACTTCATTCGCTTCAATTTTTTCATAAGGTTATATATATATATATTTTCATCTTCAAAATGAATATTATATTGTTAAAATTATTTTTTATTTCTATATATTTATTTTTTAGAGTAATTAACCATGTGGATTTAACAAATCCATTTTTCCCATTTTATTTTTTTTATTTATTGTCATATAGTAATATTTGGTATTCATAATATCTTATTTCATGAAAAATGTATCATTATTAATTTATTAGAATAATGTTTTTATTGGGTTATCTATTTTATGTTTTTTATGACATTATTTTAAGAAAGAAATCTCATTGACAATATTTTGGGTCTTTACAAACTTCCCCTACTTTATACAGTTCTGTGACAAATGTTCTAGAACTGCCCTTCTTGAATTCAATATCGTAGATGAAAGATAAGTTGATATTTTCAAGCCTAACAATACATTACATAATGGAACCCCGAATGACTAAATACCAAATGATCTTGGTAATGTCCCTTTTTTCTATAGAAGAAATTTGAATAAATACATGAATACTTTTGGAGCCAGGTACTTAGACAGTGTGAGATTCTGAGATCTGGTGTGCCTAACATTATTATTTTTTGAAATATTTAACTATGTTGATATCCCACATGTAAATTTTAAATGGAAATGTCAAATTACTCTTGAATACGGGCACATATCAGAAATCCAAGGGAACCTTTGTGTTCTGAATTCATTTTTTACCCTAGGTGTGATATAACCAGATTCAGCATGGTGTATTTGTGAAAAAGCCATCAGAGAAATAAAATTTATTTATTTTGCTCATGGAATTAGAGGCCTAGTTTATCCTTTGAATATATTTTCATGGAAAATATAAGGGTTATCCACATAAACAATGAGGTTTTGAAGTGTTTTTGGAGAACGGTCAGAGGATATTCCCATGGTGAATTAAAACAGAAAAAAAAGATCAACAATTAGTGTCTGATAGAATTAGTGGATCTAACATAAAAAAGTGAAATAACATCATTCTTCGTCATAGATCAATAAAAATTGAGGTATTATTTATACATTGGGTACTTATACCCACATTATTTTTCCATGAGAAAAAAATCAATCGAATAAGGGATTGATTCACGGATCAGTTGTTTATGTGGGTATGGGATACATTGTTGTATTTGGGGATGATTTTGTTTTTTCATTGAATTTTATACCTCTTAATTCATCAATCATACAATAAGTGATATAGTATTTATTGAAGCAATGAAAGGATTCGTTAATCACATTTTTGTTCCATGGATTACTCTCCCCATTATATACACATTCATTCTTGGCATTTATTTTGTCCTACGATTAGATGAATACCAAATGAACGATCAATTTTTGTTTGAAATTTGGACCAATTAATCATTACCGCATGTCAGTGATGGATATTCAACATGTATGATGTGGTATAAGGCTATTATAGTAGATATATAGAGGGATTAGATGAGTTCTTCCAGGTTTTTCCATGTGGTACCAGAGATGCACGATAGTGAATGTTACCCTGGAAGTAGGTAAAGATGGAATCCATCCATAAATGGTGAGGAGGTTCATTCAACCCTATATCTAGGTTTTTCTTCATGCTTCAGGGTGGAATTGGTGTCCATAAAGGCTCGATCGAAGCCACATGAAGTTACTAAATGGGATCCATGAAAAATACAACTACATAGTGGGTAGTATCATGAACACACACATTTTAATCCTTTTTTGTGTGATGATGGGGTTTAATCAGGGAAATAATTACCACAAATGATGTGACATGTTTCACATTCCATGTGTCCTATAGTCATCCATCTCAGCATATATGGGAAGAACATGCCCTTGATATTTGGTTAGATTACATGTTGTATGGACTTGGTGACATGCCATGTACAACCTAACATAAGGATTGGCGTGTACAGGGAGTAAACACCCTTGAAATAAAGTAAACCTACATGACATATGTGTTGGGATACACACCATATATGTTGGAAAGTGCATGTGCATGGGTAGGCTTCAAATTAAGTGACAGCCCAAACACCTCCATTCTATGTAACATAGGGACATGTCATGTATTATAAAGAAGTACAAGTAACGTGATCATGTGAAATGGGGTAGTTGCAGACATAGTGAGACACACCATGTAACTCTAGGGAGAATCCATGTTCTTCTTTGATTATAGGATGGATTCCTCATTCTTATTACATCATCATTATTGTGAGCTTTTGGGAGATTCCCAAGACTTGTATCTTTGGAGTGTGTTATCTTGGTCTATTTATAGGAAGGTTAGATGTGGAATCATTATCCCATCATAGAGGGTGACCTCAATGAATATTATGAGGATTAGTAATGTGAGTATTTTATCCCTACTTCTAGAGTTATTTTTCTCATCCCATATTGACTGATATCTCAGTGTATTAGATCATGTATTACTCTAAGATTCCTAGATCGATCCTGATATACTTCATGATTCCTTAAATGGGTTTTTGTGAATTAGCGTGACCAATATTTGTAGAGTCATTGATCCCATATCTAGGAGGATGTTTCAAGTAGTGTCTTTTTTCCTCCTAGTGATCCATGGTAATTTACACGTATCATTGTATCGAGATTCTTGTCATTCAGAAGGGATATTAGTCTGATGGAGTGTGTCTCTCAGACGATTCCCCTAGGTATCTAGTGTGATATTCAATGTATCATGTCTAAATTAGTTTGGCCACTTTTATTTCAAGTATGTTCCATTGGATTTTTGGTACCCAATTATTGGTATCTCTATGAATAATTCCATCAAAGATGGAAGGACTCGTAGAGTGAGTCCCCCTAGATGAGCATTTTTATAAAACCTCACAATGGATCTATCTTGGAAATAGTTGAGGCCTATGAGAATCAGTGTCTTTTATGAGTATATCTTGGTGTTTATTTATATGTCTCTCAATATGATTGATATACCATGTGATGATCTGACTACTAATGATTATATGTTCTTATTGATTTTGGTTTTCATAATTGTTATTGTCATACTAACCCCTACATAGGCTCTTTCCACATGTGTCATCTCCTATGAAGATGATGGAAATTATTATAGTGTCCTTGGGGGACCATGTGTAGGGGAAGATTAGTTTTTTCTATATTGAATGATGTGTATATCATTGTTTCTTTTGACTGTAGTACCATCATTATGAGAAATTCTGAATTAACTTTCTAATTTTTGTTGGGATTGTATTTTTTTCTGTTCTATTTACGCTCTCAAAAAAATATTGTAATTTTATTGTGGAGTTATATTTGTATGCAGGAAATATTTTTAATTATTTTACACTTCCATATTTCATGATCTTAAAGATGTGTTCATTCTTATATATACATAAGTTTAATGCCTCCAATGTCTGTGATATGCCTTATTGTTACTAGCTTCTAGGCCCTGGACCATTGGAGGCATGATTGAGTTACTTGTGTCTTAAGACCCATTAGGACTAGGCATGATAGAATTGTATAAGTGTAGTAACCATCCAAAAGTGTTATTATACTACCAGGGTTTAGGTTTAGATATTATATTTTAATTTTTTTTGTGAGGTTTGGTTTGGGAACTAGGGAAATAGTTTTGTTGTTTTTAAATATTTTTTCTTAGGCTAGGGTGTCTAGTAATGTTGTTGTGGTCGACGTATCCATTCACCAGTACCATGATAAATTTATTTCTAACTTAGTGTATGTAGAAATGGTTTGGTGGGAAAAATTTGGACAAGAATCATATTGCGTTGTGTATTCATTTCCTGGTCCTTTTTTTCAGCTCTCCAGATATACTCATTGATTATGGTACATTATGTACTTTTCAGGATGTATTCATGATTATATCTAGTGTGGTTTCCATTATAGGATTGAGAGTTTGAACCGATGATTGATGAGGTCTCAATACACGGTGCTGGGCATAGGGAAGGTTTTCTTCTGATTGGACACCAAGTATAGCTTCCACTAGTTGATCTGTGCTTATATCCACCTCCTTTTGTTGAGGTGGATGTGGCATGTCAAGACAGGGTATGGATGGATCATTTGGTGTTGGATGATGATGTGAATGGATCAAGTGGTTATCATCATCTTCTGAGGAAGGGATTAATCGGGGAGTATGGTAAATAAGAACTATTATTGGAAGGTGTCTGACACGAGTCACAAGATAGGAGGTTTCGTCAGAGATCACAACTATAGATTAGCTCTCCAAGGAATAGATGATTTTTTATGTGATGGGAGAGGACATCTCACATGATGTTATCTTACATGTATTGATATAGTTAGAGGTAAGGTTGATGAATGGCCTGGGAAGAGGGATAATTCCACCCACCGAGACTTGTTCATTAAACATGATCCAAACAATGAAATTGAGTATGTGCCACCCAAATAATATATTTTCGAGGTGTGGTGGTTTCATTTCATTGAGTTGTTTGTTTGGTATTTTTTATGGTGTTATGGTGTTTGAGAAATCCCTAGTTTTGGTAAACTGGAAATAATGGTAAATGGTGAATCCCATGTAGCATGACTTGATAAAGTTTTCGAGTGCATTTCATGGTACAACATGTGTCTTCATTGCCCCAGTTAAAGTTTTCACGTAGTGTTACAATCCACATTTCCCTAATTGTATCCCGTATTTTATTTCTATAGATACCAAGGGATATTTTTTCACAACACCATTATGTTTGAGGCTCTAGTAGAGAGGATCAATTAATGAAACCTCTACAGAAAATGTGAGTTGACTTTGGGATGAGAGAGAGACCCTCATATTGATATATTTTCTTAATGTATATGGCACCCTATGATTTCTTTCTCAGAATAGACTAGTTCTATACCATTCATGACAAGATGATTTTGACCAGTGAGTGTAGTAGTGTTTATAGATTTTTGGGATGGATATTTCAACCATTTATGAGGATTGATCCCCATATGTGGCAAGATGAGATCATTCGCAGAAGGATACATCCATTTCATCATTGTTTTGATTGTATTAAATTTGGAGTAGAAAATTCTATGTGATTTCAATCCCTGTGATGGTGGGGGTATGAGGGAATCCTTCTGGAGGATGTTTTGGGTTTACCACACCATTGAGAGTTTTGTTATCTATAGGGACTTTCACTAGTGATGGCCCAATAACTACCCTACTATATCGGATGACACTGGGTACCTATAAGATATGAAGGTTGGGTATAGGATCTTTAGGGAAATGCACTTCATAAGTCATAACTTGTTTTCTTAGGAAGCATAGTGTTGTTTTCTTGAGAGGTGTTCGAGGGCTTGAGTTTGGATGTGAATTGGTTTTAGGTAGTCCAGGTGACTAGATGGGAAGTATCCCCCTATTATAATTGACGGTTTCATCAAAAAGTGGAGGGAGGGAAGGGAAATTTCCATGCTTGACCTCAGGATGGGTTGTCACCAGTACCAAGTTTGATAGGTGTATGTAACTTGTGAATCTTCCTAGAGACATGAAATTTTCATTAATTCCATTTTGATACCCTCTGGTGAGTTATAGATAGATGTAAAATCATGAATCATTAGTCGATAGTTATTACCCTTCATGATTTATGAAATCTGTGGAGGTAGGAATTTGGGATATCAATGGTGAGACATCTTTTGGATATAAACCAACTATATATAGTCAAAATTTATTTATTATAGGATGGAATCACGTCGTCTAATTTTTAGGGATGGACGATGAATCATTCATGATGCAAAAATAGGTGCTAAGGATGCAGTTTTCCAACAGGTATATTTAGTGGATGTGAGGATGTACTTATAGATCTTGGAATCGATTGGTATGTAAAGGGAGTTTCATCAAGTTTTTAGAATAAAAATTTGTTATCTCCCCTTCCTATGGGAGATGATCAAACAAGTTCTAAAGGGTGGTCATGAAACTGGTGCGTGCATGATGTAATATGACTTTCTGGAATTATGTTGAAAATCATTGAGGACTGTGATAATTACTTCCCTGAATGATTTTTGAGAGTATGAGGGGAGCAATTTTGGTACTCACCTATAGTTGGGCATAATGTTTTACCCCCTCCAGCATGCTATGTAGAAAGAAGCATTTTGATTCGACTGAACATGATTTTGGTTTTCATGTTAGTTTTAAGAAACTCTGTGGAGGATAATCTAACATCACTAGGATTTATGTGTCATGGTAACTTCCACTCCACCACTGAATTAGCACCTTTTAAAGGCCATGTATGAGAGACCTTTTAGGACACTATTATACTAGTTGGAACAAGTGGGTAACAATGCATGGTTCCTAGTTTTTTTACTAGTGATAGTTTTAAATGGTGTTTTTCATCTAGGGAAGTATAATGGATGTTTTCTAAACATTAGGGGACCTTAGTAGACATATGATAGAGAAGTTAATAGTTTCAAAAGTTATAGAGTATTATCTCGGGTGGTAGGATATCATTGAGAAACACAATCCATTCTCTATTTTGACTAGTGAGACAGGTTAGCGAGGTGGTGTATAGTATAACCCTTTAGCCAAATTATTTTTCATTTCTTTCTGTTCGAAATCTATCATAACTGCGGGGGTAAATTAATGAATCATTTTATGTTATCAACGAGGGTGATATGGTTTGTGGGATTAGAGATCCCATTACATGGAACTAGTAATCTTGATGATTGGTATGAAAAATAATCTCGGATGAATTTTTATTCCCTTGGTTGATTGTTTTTTGACATCACAAGGAACTGTTGGGAGAGATGGTGGGAGTAGGATACCCAGTTAATAGCATAATATCTCCACCCTTTTTTCATATTTTGTTCTTTATGGAAGGAAAATCCGTGAAGGTGGTTAAAATTTAATGGCTCATTTTTTATCATGTATCACTTTTGAATATCTCCTGGAATATTTTGAGAGATGGAAGTTTGGAAAATGTCATATTCTAAGGCACAGTATGCGAGAAATTAATTTCTTTTCTAATATATTTACTTATACTATATAAAACACATATATTTTTCCTTTAAATGTTTAATTACTCTTGAATGGGGTCCCGTATTAGAAATAAGAGGGAAACATTGACTTCATAATGTTGTTTTTACCCTAGGTGTTACATAACCTTTGTTAGTGTGAGCCATTTTTTTTGAAAACTCATTCCATTCGTGAAATGAAAAAAATAGATTAAATAAATTAATTTATTTTGTTTATTAACACAATGTCCCATATTCTCCTTTAAAAAATGTTATGTAAAAATTATTGGGTTATCTGGATAACCTTAGAGAATTTAAGGATTCATTTAAGAGCAATTGGAGGAGGTTCTATTGGTGAATGAAAACCAGATCGAAGTTCAAAAACAAGTGTGTGATGGAATTCAAGGATTTTTCAGCAACAATGATGCGCCCACCCCATATCCTCATACCTGATTAGAGTTTCAGGATTTTATAATAATATAGCTAAAAGTCATGCCTACTCTCATCTAAAACTCCCCTTTTATTCTATACTCCTCAATATAATCGTGTATTAAATATTATAAAAACCCAATAATGAATCAAAATATATACAGAATATATTTAAAATAAATAAATAATGTAAATATCATAATATCATCTCATATACAACCACCAACAATTCAGTAAGATATTGTCATTTTTCCACATCTGATCCCTTTTCCATTTCTATGTCTACTAGGGGGAGGGGTATCCTTTATAGATCCTGAAGAAACATATCTCGGTTTTTAAAAAAAATTAGACATAATTTTTTATTCCAATAATGTATACCCTCCATGTGAAAATTTATAAGGGAATACATTTCTAGATTGGATTTCTTAATGAGATATCCAAGATTTGTGTAAATTAAGAATGAGTAAACAATTAATTTGAACCTTATTATAAAAAAATCATTAAAAAGGTAACATTGTACTTAATAAAATTTCTTCATATCTTCTAAATTTATTAATTTGTGTCCATGTATTTTCGTCTATAAAGGGATATATATCAATTGGATTATGATTTTTCCTATGACTGAAAATGAAATCTGATTTCGGGATTGATTTGAACTCCCTCCATCTCCTAGAATCCAATGATAAATATTTACTCCAAAATCCCCTAGTATCAGGTATTTTAGATGTCATTTTCTAAGAAGGGGGAAAAATATATTACTATAAATCTCTCAAGTATATTAAAATAATAAAAATTTATCTTATCAAAATGGTCTCCCATAAGTGAGATACTATCAATTTCTCAACACTCCTCCAATCATCAATCAAAATAATGAATTTTCTTTTTGAATAAAGTGATTTAAATTATTCAATTGTCTTTAATTTGTACCTCTTGGAATATCATTATCATAAATGATTACTAATATCCTCTCTTTTGGTTAGGGTAAAATCAAAATTTTGGTAAATGTGTTAGGACATCTTTACCAACCCTCGAACTCTTCTTTGGCCCTGTGGGACTAGCTGCCACTTATAATAAAGGAGAAGTATTGACAAGAAGAGTATGTGTACATTAATCCCCAATTTTATATGTACGATACTCTCTATAAGTATGTAGTGGATTAGATAATTTATCCATCATTATCCTAAAAATCAAAGTAACATCACATTACTGTAAAAATATACGAATTCAACTATTACATAGTAATTTAAATATTAACAATCAAAAAGTGATACTAAATTAGGATTCACCCATTTATATTCATATTTTTTATTGTTTAATATAATTATAACAACTATAATGAGATATTAAATGAACTATAAGTGAAAGAAAAAAAGTCCAAAATTGTGTGTTTCATAGTAAAAATTCTATAACCTAGTAAATAAGTTTTTACTCTAAAAAGAATAGATTTTCAATATAATCTTTTATTTTATTTTATATATTATATTTAAAATTATTTTTCTCAAAATAAATATATTAATAGATAGGTTATGAAAGGTAAAACATATTAAACTAAACCTAACTAAACTAATATAAACAAAAATATACTTATTAGTAATAATACAGGTTCAATAAAGGAAATAAAATTAAAATTTCTAACATTTTATGAAATTTAAAAAAGGGAATGACAAATAAACATATGTTTCATATAACATTGGGAATGTTATAAAGGTTTATTTTCCCAAATTCTTTTATCATTATCACTCAGTATAAAAAAACTACTTCTACAAACACCAATACGAAACAAGTTTGAAATACACATTTTTTTTCCTGATCATTCGTATTAAATTTTTATCCATTACATTCATAGTAATTGTAACAACCCAAAATTTTTGAATAGTATATTAACTTACTCTTAACGATTTAATAGAGATGTTAATGGTTAGTGCAGAAAGACGAGTCGATGGCTTCATCCGGTAGACTCCAACCTTATGAAGCCCACTTATCAGAGCTTGGGAAGGAGGTGGCATCGTTGGGCTTCGCTTTGGACCAAGCCCAAGCCGAAGTCCAATGTGTCAAGCTTGAACGGAAATTCCTACGGGAGAAGTTAAAGTTAGTGGAGATTACTACTAGGGCAATGTTATCTGAGCCTCCCTCATATTCTCACACCATAGCACACCTTACACTTAGGTCATATACTGGTGTTATAAGGGGCTATGTGATGAGACAGTAGCTTCTTTTTGTAATCCTTTGGGATGAATAAATTGAGATTTCATCCTTTAGTGATGTTTGTGAAATTTAAAATGTCTGGATAATTTTAGGATGTATTGTATTGATGAATTTTGAAAAAAAGGATATTTTAAAATATTTATTTAAACCTTAAATAATTAATGATGTGTAATGATTTTCAAAAAATGGTCTTCTGCACAATTGTTCAGTAAGGAATTTGGAGTCTAATAAGATCAACTTAATTTTTGAAAAATAATAAATTATGAATAGTGATTTTATTCTTAGGATTATTAATGTGACCAAATGGATTATTAGTCTCACTTAAAGAAAGTTTTAATATAATTTAGACACCTTCATTAAGTAATGTGATTCAATAAAATGGTTAAATAACAGTTTCATAAATTATTAGACATGTATTAGTTATTTAGGGGGAATAGTGTTTTTTAATTAAAAATTAAACTAAAAATATTTAGAAAATTATTTTTATAAAATGGACTTTATTTTTGAGCTCAGAGCATCGATAAAATGTTATGGCAATTTTTGGGAATTTTTCGGAAAAAATGAATTTTCAGTGAATAGTGTATTTATTAAAAAATTAAATTAAAAATATTTAGAAAATTATTTTTATAAAATGGTGATTATATTTTTAATCAGAGCATTGATATTTGGTTAAGGTGAAATTTTGGGATTTTTTCTGAGAAAGATGAATTTTCAGTGAATAGTAAAAATGCAGTTTTAGGGTTTTGGTATGTTTAATGACATCATTACTGTTTCATGATGATTTCATGAGATATTTTAAGGTTTGGCCAACAAAAGGTGATGAATTATTGTATTGGGGGTCCCATGTGGCCTAACTCCATGGGAAATACCATGGGAGAGCCCATGGTTTTGAGAAAACCACTTGTGAGGTGTCCCTTGAAATTATTAAAGTATCACCTCACCTTCCCTATAAATACCCACCCTTTCCTCCTTTAGTATTGACTCCAAACTCTTCCCCAACGAAGCTCTGGTCTCATTACCTCCCATGTAGTCATCTCAAGGTGCCCCCAAGCCCTCAAGGTCCAAACCTTTGAGTTTTAAGAGTTACGTTTTAAGGTAAGGTATCCAACCTCTCTCTTTCTTTTCAAGTAATCTCTTTTATGTGATTTATTTTATGATCCATGTTATTATGTTGGATGATGTTCTTATATATTAATCTTACTTCCCTTTTAATGTTCATATGATGATATTCCACCTCTTTCTCTCATCAATTTGTTTTAAGAATGTTTAAGTGGCGCTGTTAGGCTGCCGAATTTTTAAGGGATTCATTCACCCTTCTCATTTTTCAAAGTTCTACATTCATGCCAAGTCTTTCAAGTTCCGTTTTATTATGTTGGGGTATGATCTCTATATCTATCATACTGAACTTTTATATTCATATGATGAGATACCCTATTTTATCTCATCAATTCATTTTTGTTCAAGTTTAAGTGATGCCATTAGGCTGCCGAATTTTCATAAGAGAAATCTAATTTTTGTCTTCCTTCTATGTTTTTTACTTCAAATGGTATGTCCTTATAATTTCATTACCATGTTCTCAAATCATTTAAATTCTGTTACCCTACTGTTTTATGGATCATTTATGAGTGGGTGACCCATGTCCCCTCTCTTTTCAATGTTTTCTAAAACCTCGTAACATAGTCGTTATGCTGCAGAATTTCCATTTCAAAATGTCTCTCTCTTTTTATAAAGTTATTTTATTTTATAAAGTGAATACTCAAAACTCTCTCTTCTATAGAGGTATTCACATATATAACAAGTTGTTCTATTTTAAATTCTGTGATTTACATACAGGAGACCCACCTTCCTTTTCTGTGTGTTTTAAAGTGACACAAAGATCATGTGTTTAAAGCAGTTTTTAAAATGTTATGATTATGAAATGAAACCCATTTATTTTATGCTATATAGGTTTTTTATGAAATTATTGATGATGATATATGTGTCTCAAATGATGATAAAGACAAATTTAAGGGTGCGCCCTGATAGCGCTCCAATGCATTGGGTAAAGACATAATCTCTAGAGATGACCATTTATATTGATACCTTGGTGAATAACCTTGGTAATTTTTATTGACACCTTGGGGATGGACCTTGGTGAAATGGAAATGATTGTCTTTGTAAAATGTTGTAGCCACATCTTAAAGTTATGAAAAACGTTATTTTTATTATGATATGCCTCATGGTTTCTTTCTCATGCCTTAAAGTTCTTTTCATGACCTTATTGAAGTATCTCAAGTTCACATGTAAAATGTTTCTCTTGTTTCCCTTACTGGGCCTTCTACTCACCCTTTCTTTTGATGTATGACCACAGGTTATGAGATGCAGTAATGAACCTAGGATGAAATCAAGGATAATCCTTTCAAGTGTTTAAGATGATTGTTTTATGTTGTTTTCATGTTTTATGTTCCTGGTTTCCAAGACACTAAACCTTAAAGATCCTTAGTTTTGTGTAATGTAATGAAAGTTTATGTTATTTAATGTAAGGATTCCACAGTTGGTATCAAAGGATGGTTTAGTTATTTTTGGAAATTAGGATATAAAAACTTTAGGAAAGACCCTATATAAACGTTTAAATATAGGAAAACTTCCTGGTATTTTGGTAAGTATTGAGTAAGTGGTTTATCAAACAAATACATCCCTGTCTGTATACGAGCAGGTAGAGGCGGCTCTGGCACAGATGTACATAGGGGTAAAACCTGAAAACACCGATTTGAGCTAGACTCAAACGGGAACTGGTGTACGATAACGGGCCTTGTTGCACTCTTGGTTACGACACTCCCAGGGGATATGTTTGGTTAATCACAAGATTTCTAGGATTCATTATGAAGGAATTATAGGGAAATGTAATTGTCTAAGCATGAAGTCTTAGTTAAAAGATTCATAAATTAAATAAGTTTCTCACTAAGGTTTTATTCTTTTAGAAAATGGCGGGAAATAGGAGGAACCATGCAGATGGTGACCGCAATGCACCATGTGCTGACGGCCCTCCGATGGAAGCTGGAATGGAAACATTCATGCGAATGATGAACCAACTGACTCAAGTTATGAGTAATATCTTGAATCAAGATGAGAGGCCGATCTCACCATGAAGGGAACAACATTCTGTTGAGTCCTTCATGCGTCAACGACCACCAACATTCAGTGGATCTACTGACCCATTAGTTGCGGAGCAATGGATAAGATCCAATGAAAAGATCTTTTATGTACTTCATTGTTCGGAACAAGAAAAAGTCACCCTTATTGTTTAACGCCTAGAGGGATAAGCTGATCAGTGGTGGTCACTAATCAAAAACACAAAGCCATGAGGAGATATGGAAGCTATAGAGTGGGAAGAGTTCCGAGGAATATTCTTTAATAAGTATTTCCATCGTTCCATGAGAACGAGAATGGAGAAAGAGTTTCTCAAGCTGAAGCAGAAGGAGAACGAATCTGTCAGAAGCTATGAGATTAACTTCACCCGACCTTCATGATATACCTCTAGCTTTGTCATGGATCTAACTGGGAATCTTGATAGATTTTTCGGTGGACTGAGACCTCATCTGCGGAAGAATCTAGACAACTGGGACAACGATAGCTATGAGGAGATCATGCGGAGTGCAATGAAAGTCGAGCTAGAGTTTGGTGAGACACAGTGGTCTCATAAATAAAATGACAAGAAGAGATCATTGGAGCCTAGTCTAGGGAAGACTTTTCATCAGGGAAGAGGTGGAAAGCAAATTCAACTACCACATGCAATAAATGTGGTAAGAAGCATCTGGGGCACTGCTTGATCGGAAGTGGCAAGTACTACAAGTTTGGAAGAGAAGGCCATATTGTTCAGAATTGTCATAGTGAGGTGAAGCATCAACTTCCCAAGAATAACGACAGAGGAAAGATGGTTCCAGTCTGACCCAAAGTCAAATTATTTAAGTGTGGACACCTTGGGAACTTTTCTAATCACTGTCCAAATCCAAGGGTAGGGGAGGGGAATCACCATCAACCTCAGCAAAGGCCAAGGGAGCAAGGTCATGCTTTTTCTATCACAACAACTAAAGTTGAAGTTCCAAACGACGTGGTAGTAGGTACTCTTGTTGTCCTCTCAAAACTAGCAAGTACTTTGTTTGATTCTGGTTCTACGCATTCCTTTATTTCCTCCAAGTTTGCAAAGAATATAGAATCAATCCATGAACTGCATGAGGTAGAATTGACAAGTCAAGACTCTAAGTGGGATTATCCATGCATCAACAGTGTTTAGAGACTATAGTGTTTACTTCAGTGAGCACAATCTTATCTCAAATCTATTAGTCATTCCCATGTTGGAATTAGATGTTATACTAGGGATGGACTGGCTCTCAAAGTATAATTCTAGGATCAAATACAGAAGTAAGGAAATCTCAGTAGTCTTGAATGAATGACCTACAATTATCTTCCAGGGAGATATATCCCGAACTAATCTGTATCTAGAAGCACCTCCTATAGCATTTTTTATGGAGTTAATCGGTGATGACGAAGAAGGAAAAGGGTGTATACAAATATAATATGTTCCGATTGTTCAGGAATACATGGATGTATTTCCTGAGAAGTTAGCTAGACCTCCCCCAGAAAGAGAGGTAGAGTTCTCCATTGAACTCGTACCTGGATCTCAACCGATATCAACGACCCCGTATAGAATGGAAAATGTGGAGCTAGAAGAGTTACAGAAACAACTCCAAGACTTGTTCGAGAAGGGGTTTATCCGACCGAGTGTGTCTCCTTGGGGAGCACCAGTTCTCTTTGTGAAGAAGAAGGATGGATCAATGCGGCTATGCATTGATTATAGAGAACTGAATGGGATCGCAGTAAAGAACAGATACCCTCTTCCAATAATTGATGATTTATTTGACCAACTTCATGGGGCTCAATTCTTCTCCAAGATTGACCTTCGATCTGGTTATCATCAACTGAGGGTAAAGAAGGAAGATATTCCAAAGACTGCCTTCCGATCACGATATGGGCATTGTGAGTTTACTGTTATGCCCTTCGGCTTGACTAATTCTCCTAGTATTTTCATGGATTTCATGAATAGAGTCTTTAAAGACTACATTGATAACTTTGTGGTAGTTTTTATTGATAATATTTTGATATATTCAAAAATTCGTGAGGAGCATGAAGATCATCTGAGGGTTATTTTGAAAACTCTGCGGAAGGAGAGGCTCTTTGGAAAGTTCAGCAAGTGTGAGTTTTGGTTACAACAAGTGGCTTTCTTGGGACACATCATAACCAATGAAGGAATATTAGTTGACCCTACAAAGACAATGGTTGTAGAGGAGTGGACTCAACCCACAAAAAAAACTGAGATTCATAGTTTCCTTGGTTTAGCGGGATATTATAGGAGGTTTGTGAAAAACTTTTCATGGCTTTCTAATTCGTTAACCAAGTTGACTTGAAAAGGGGTTAAGTTCATCTGGACAAAGGAATAAGAGGAAAGTTTCCAAGAGCTGAAGAAGAGATTGGTTACTGCACCTATGTTAACACTACCCTCTATCGGAGAAGGATTTGTTATTTTTAGTGATGAATCTCTGAAAGGGATTGGGTGCGTCCTCATGAAAAATGACAAGGTAATTTCTTATGCATCTCAACAGTTGAAGATTCATGAGTAGAATTATCCTATGCATGATCTAGATCTAGAGGGAGTTGTTTTTGCTCTAAATATATGGAGGCACTATCTTTAAGGGGATAAATGTGATATATACACCGACCACCAATTTTTAAAGTATATTTTTACACAGAAAGAATTGAACATGAGACAAAGGATATGGTTGTATCTAATTAAAGACTATGATTGTTCAATTCATTATCACCCTGGAAGAGAAAACAAAGTCACTGATGCATTAAGCAGGAAAGATCCTGTTGTTATGACAACAATGAGGATCCTAGGGGATCCCTTGATTAAAGATCTAGTAAAACTAGACTCGGGAATTGTAAGGGAAGGAACACCATCAACCTTATCCCAAATTATTTCTCAACCTTCATTTCTAGAGAAGATCAAGAAGGCTCAAAAAGAAGATCCTTTGCTGCAGGAGAAGTTTGAGTCTGTAAAGGATGGGAAGTTCCTTGATTTCAATATTGATCAAGAAGGTGTGTTGAAATTTTGTACAAGAGTCTGTCTTCCATCTATTCTGGAGATAAAGAAAGAACTGATGGATGAAGCTCATAGCTCTACTTTCTCTATACATCCAGGAAGCACTAAAATGTATAGAGACCTTCATGATCATTATTGGTGGGATAACATGAAGAGGGATATTGCTGATTACACTAAAAGGTGCTTGGTGTGTCAACAAGTAAAGGAAGAATGACAACTTCCTAAGTTGGTATTACAACCGCTATCCATACCAGTATGGAAGTGGGATAATATCACTATGGACTTTGTAACTGGTCTCCTGAAAACATCCAAAGGAAATAATGCGATATGGGTTATTGTGGACAATCTCACCAAGACCGCCCATTTTATCTCTATTCAGGAAGATTTCTATCTGGAACAACTTTCCAAGATATACGTAAAGGAAGTGGTAAGGATACATGGGGTACCACTATCCATCGTGTCTGATCGTGATCCAAGACTCACATCAAAATTTTGGAGAATTCTTCAACATGCTCTGAATACTGAATTGAATTTTAGTATGACCTATCATCCTCAAACTGATGGCCAATCAGAAAGGACAATTCAAACAATCAAATACAAGCTGAGATTATGCTCAATGGAATTTAAAGGTGGATGGGATCAACACCTCCCATTAGTTGAGTTCTCCTATAACAACAGCTTCCATTCGAGTATTCAGATGGCACCCTATGAAGCTCTATATGGAAATTGATGTAGAACTCCTACTTGTTGGGATGAAACTAGTGAGAGAAAACATCATAGGCCTAATCTCGTGAAGGAGATGACAGAACAAGTTCATGCCATCCAACAACACATAAAGGCTGCTCAGAGTCGGCAGAAGAGTTATGTTGACAACCGTCGATGGGACTTGGAGTTTGGTGTTGGCGAGAAAGTCTTACTTCGAATTTCTCCATGGAAGAGAGTCATACGGTTTGGGAAGAAAGGGAAGCTCCGCCCTAGGTACATTGGCCCCTATGAGATCCTTGATCGCATAGGAGCAGTGGCCTATCGTCTATCACTTCCACCGAACCTAGCTCAAGTTCATGATGTCTTCCATTTATCTCTCTTGAGGAAGTACATACTCGACCCTTCGCATGTACTGAACCCAGAGGTGGTACAACTGGAACATGACCTCTCTTATGAGGAGCATCCAGTGGAGATCTTAGACCGTAGAGACAAGGTTCTACAAAAAAAGACTACCCACCTTGTGAAAGTGTTGTGGATAAATCATAAGTATGAAGAAGCGACTTGGGAGCCTGAGGAAACAATGAAGCAAAAGTACCCTCACCTTTTCGACTAGGCCTCAAGTATAAAATTTTGGGGACGAAATTTCATAAGGGGGGAAGAATGTAAGGACCCAAACTTTTTGAATAGTATATTAACTTACTCTTAACAATTTAATAGAGATGTTAATGGTAAATGCAGAAAGAGGAGTCGATGACTTAATCGGGAAGACTTGAACCTTATGAAGCCCACTTATCAGAGATTGGAAGGAGGTGGCATCGTTGGGCTTCTCTTTGGACCAAGCCCAAGCCGAACTCTAGCGTTTCAAGCTTGAACGAAAACACCTACGGGAGAAGTTCAAGTTAGTGGAGATTACTACTAGGGCAATGTTATCTGAGCCTCCCTCAGATTCTTTCACCATAGAACACCTTACACTTAGGTCATATGTTGGTGTTATAAGGGGCTATGTGATGAGACCGTAGCTTCTTTGTGTAATCCTTTGGGATGAATAAATTGAGATTTCTTCCTTTAGTGATGTTTGTGAAATTTCAAATGTCCGGATAATTTTAGGACGTATTTTATTGTTGAATTTTGAAAAAAAAGGATATTTTAAAATATTTATGTAAACCTTAAATAATTAATGATGTGTAATGATTTTCAAAAAATGGTCTTCTGCAAAAGTGTTCAGTAAAGAATTTGGAGTCTATTAGGATAAACTTAATTTTTGATGAATAGTAAATTATGAATAGTGATTTTACACTTAGGATTAGTAATGTGACCAAATGGATTAGTAATCTCACTTAAAGAAAGTTTTAATATAATTTAGACACCTTCATTAAGTAATGTGATTCAATAAAATGTGTAAATAACGGTTTCATAAATTATTACACATGTATTAGTTATTTAGGGTGAATAGTATTTTTTAATTAAAAATTAAATTAAAAATATTTAGAAAATTATTTTTATAAAATGGACTTTATTTTTGAGCTCAGAGCATCGATATTATGTTATGGAAATTTTTGGGGATTTTTCTAAAAAAATGAATTTTCGGTGAATAGTGTATTTATTTAAAAATTAAATTAAAAATATTTAGAATTTTTTTTCTAAAATTGAGTTCATATTTGTAATCAGAGCATCGATATTTGGTTAAGGTGAATTTTTGGGATTTTTTCTGAGAAAAATGAATTTTTAGTGAATAATAAAAATGCAGTTTTAGGATTTTGGTATGTTTAATGACATCATTACTGTGTCATGATGATTTCATGAGATATTATAAGGGTTGGCCGACCAAAGGTGATTCATTATTGTATTGGGGGTCCCATGTGGCCTAACTCCATGGGAAATACCATGGGAGACCCCATGGTTTTGAGAAAGCCACTTGTGAGGTGTCCCTTGAAATTATTAAATTATCACCTCACCTTCCCTATAAATACCCACCCTTTCCTCCTTTAGTTTTCAATCCCAACTCTCCCCCAACGAATATCTGGTCTTATTACCTCCCAAGAAGTCATCCCAAGGTGCCCCCAAGCCCTCGAGGTCCACACCTTTGAGTTTTAAGAGTTACGTTTTAAGGTAAGGGATCTGACCTCTCTCTTTCTTTTCAAGTAATCTCTTTTATGTCATTTATTTTATGCTACATGTTCTTATGTTGGAGGATGTTCTTATATATTCATATTAATTCCCTTATAATGTTCATATGATGAGAGACCCCCTCTTTCTCTCATCAATTCTTTTTAAGAATTGTTAAGTGGCGTCGTTAGGCTGCCGAATTTTTAAGGGATTCTTTCAGCCTTCTCATTTTTCAAAGTTCTACTTTCATGTCAAGTATTTCAAGTTCCTTTTTATTATGTTGGGGTATGATCTCTATTTCTATCATACTGAAATTTTATGTTCATATTATGAAAGACCCTATTTGATCTTGTCAATTCATTTTTGTTGAAGTTTAAGTGACGACGTTAGGCTGCCGAATTTTCATAAGATAATTCTAATTTTTGTCTTCCTTCCATGTTTTTAATTTCAAATGGTATGTCCTTATAATTTAATTACCATGTTCTTAAATCCTCTATATTCTGTTCCCCTACTTTTTTATGAATCATTTATGAGTGGGTGACCCATGTCCCCTCTCTTTTCAATGTTTTCTAAAACCTCGTAACATAGCCGTTATGCTGCAGAATTTCCGTCTCAAAATGTCTCTCTCTTTTTCTAAAGTTCTTTTATTTTATTAAGTGAATACTAAAATCTCTCTATTCTATAGCGGTATTCACATATATACCAATTTTTTCTATTTTAAATTCTGGTATTTACATATAGGAGACCCACCTTCCTTTTCTATGGGTTTTGAAGTGACACAAAGATCATGTCTTTAAAGCAGTTTTTAAAACGTTATGATTATGAAATGAACCCCATTTATTTTATGCTATATGGGTTGTTTATGAAATTATTGATGATGATATATGTGGATCACATGATGATAAAGACAAATTTAAGGGTGTTCCCTGATAGCGCTTCAATGCATTGGGTAAAAACTTAATCTCTAGAGATGACCATTTAGACTGATACCTTGGTGAATAACCTTGGTATTTTTATTGACACATTGGGGATGGACCTTGGTGAAACAGAAATGATTGTCTTTTTAAAATATTGTAGCCACAAATTAAAGTTATTAAAAATGTTATTTTTATTATGATATGCCTCATGATTTCTTTCTCATTCCTTAAAGTTCTTTTCATGACCTTATTGAAGTATCTCAAGTTCACATGTAAAATGTTTCTCTTGTTTCTCTTACTCGGCCTTCTGCTCACCCTTTCTTTTGATGTATGTCCCTAGGTTATGAGATGCAGTAATGAACCTATGATGAATTTAAGGAGAATCCTTTCAAGTGTTTAAGATGAATGTTTTATGTTGTTTTCATGTTTTATGTTCCTGGTTTTCCGGACACTAAACCTTAAAGATCCTCAGTTTTGTGTAATGTAATGAATGTTTATGTTATTTAAAGGCGGGATGCCACAGTAATACCTTGTTATAAAATTCAATCATGGACCAACCACTAACTATATTAATGTCTCTGATGCGTATGATCTACCAAGCCTGGTCTCTTTAATTGAAATCCAAAAAGTTTAGTTATGGTCATTCAAAATCTTCATATCATTATTATTTACGTAATATTACTTCATGAAATTAATATGAAATTTTATATATGGTTTATCATCATATATTTTATTCAAGATGTGTAAATGTATATCCATTTTCTAGTAACTTGTCAATTATTTTACTTTCAATCCAATGATCCCCATTCAACTACAATGAACACGTTCATGGTGAGATGAGGGAAAACCAGTGTTCTCCACTATAGATAGGTAGATTTTTTGAAACATATAAACCTCATGATAAATATACCTCTCAAAAATGGATGTGATGCGCTGACCTGGGTGCCAATAAAAAGTGCCCTGAACCGGTTGTCCACATGCCATCATGCGTGCCTCCCTGTACACTAGAGGGTGACGAATAGTAGTAAGGATATGGTAATTAAGTCTTGGGGAAAATATACCCTCTTTTATCATAAAAAACACCAATGGAATAAAATTACTATAACCATGTTTGGAAGTGTAAAAATAACCAGAATAAGTCCATGGAATATAATATTAAAAACCAGAAAATATAATACTCAACTAAAAGGTAAAGAATGATATGAAAAAGAAAATGCCATGTGTCTACAATGCAACTGAATGTAAAGACACAAAGCCTCCCCAAATGTGTCCCGAACCACATCTAGTTCCCTCTCCCATGCTCTAATCCAAAATTGAAACTTATCCCAGGGTCTTACCCTTATCCTATCCTAAAACAAAAATGTATACTTGAGTGCCGATTAGGAATCCTGAATAGGGTGTGAGTACAACTCAATAGGCCACCACCAACAGTGTTTAAAAAAAGCCCAGTCAAAAGATAGTGCATTCAGTTCTATAAAGTAGTAAATATAATTCATAACAAAACATTTATCACATTATCATTTAATCTTCAATTACCAAATTATTCCATGTTTCATTTCATGTTTCCAATTTGAATCATCATCCATTATCATTAATCAT
This sequence comes from Viscum album, assembly GCA_963277665.1. NCBI lineage: Eukaryota > Viridiplantae > Streptophyta > Magnoliopsida > Santalales > Viscaceae > Viscum > Viscum album. The sequence continues at coordinate 1,129,153,869 of OY728121.1, forward strand.
TTGGGGTAGGTCATCATGCATGGCACCCCACATCTCAGTTGAATCATCATTTATTTTTATCATTAATTTGGTGTAGGTCATCATGCCTAGCACCACAATCTCGTTGAGTGTAGTTCGTCATGCCTATCACTACTTTTATCATTTATTGTTGGTCATCATGCCTAGAACCCTATAATATCAAGCTTGGAAAACAATTGGGGAGGAATGCTACGTCTATGTCCCAACTTTTAATTGGTCTATAATTCCATGTCTAGATCCAAAAAATTATCATCCATTTAATCATTAATTAACTAACAATAATTTTCCACAACATTTTATTACTAATATAAGGATTAGTTAAACATTTAAATGGACATTAGTTAACTCAACAATTAACTAAGCACAAAACCATTTAATTAATTCACCAATTAATTAATCAATCAATAAAATTTTTATTCTATAATGAATTCTTCACAATAAATTATACATATCAAATCTCAAAATTTAATAATTAATTCTCACAGTTAGTTATCTTTGATAATAATCAAGTCACAAAATTAATTCGCCCAATTATTTATAATATGTCAAAATCATGGCACCTAATTAATTCTCAAAATCATTTATCTTAGAATGCCAAACATTATTTCATAATTAATCCCCCTAAATTAATAATTTTAACACAATCAATTCAATATCTTAATTACAATTTGTAAACCAATAAAAAATCTCCAAAATATCTATTTTGGAAACCCCACTACAATTTTTCCATGATTCAATTACCAATTAATCACCAACGTAAATCAGAAGTCCATCCATAATCATAATTACTCCAATTTAGGAAATCAATTATCAAGGGAAGCTAGCAAATCATAAACTCAAATCCAAATATCGTAAATCATGATAATGGGAGTTCTATTTAGAACACCTACCTCAGTGTATTGGTGGAAGTAATCCCAATGTAAATCCCAAAAATTCGCGCAATAAAACGTCATCGATCAATCATCTAATTTAAATCAATAATCAAAAATTTAGATCAAAGGCATCAAGATCTTGAAAATATAGATCTATATCCCCAATCCTATATCTAGATCTGAACTCATAGCTTTAAATCCATTGAAAATGATGGAGATATTCCATGAAAATATCAAGGAATGATATAGTAAAGAATGAGATATTCAATGAGATGAAATCCATATATGGTAACAAGAACGGACCTTCGATACGGGCTTTCGATATCGATGAACTGTGTTAATATCACCTTAGAATCCATTCAGAAGGCTCTGGGAACACCTACAAATTTTCAAGCATAAGACAAGGTCAAAATATGGGAGTATCTATGGATTTGGTTGGTTTTAAAATATATTTTTGGAAATAAAATACCACATGAATGATTTTATAGGAAGAGTCGCACGATTAGGAAAAACTGTGTGCCAACCGTGTGGTCTTCTGCTACCCCCATGGTTAGCTTGCACACGGCTTGGAAAAATTGTGCACAAAACATGCACAATACCTTGTCTTCAAAATTAGTTATAAACTTCAACCATGTACACCCAATGTCAGACCCAATCCATAGGTACATAATAATAATCAAAAAGTACCTGAAAACATGCCTAATATTTCTCTAGAAAAAAACGGGATATTATAATCTCCACACCTTATAACTGCTCATCCTCGATTTACACTCCCAAACTTCTATACAATTCAGAGCCAAAAAGATTGGTATATTGATCCCTCATGTCTCCTTCTCATTCCCATATTTCTTCTTGAACACTTCCATGTTTCCATAACACATGAACTAACAGCATAGTCTTTCCTCATAACACTTTCTAACTATGACACAACACACATATCAGATTCTCCTCAATGGAATCATCTATCTCAAGATCAAAATCTTCAATATAAATTACATGATAAGGGTTGGTGTGATACTGTCATAGTTGTGACACATGGAAAATACCATGAATAACACTGAATTTATGTGGAAGCGCTAGTTGGTATTCCATCGGCTCGATTCTCTCTAGCACATAAAATAGTCCTAAAACCCTTGTTTCCAGCTTTCCATGCCTCTATATAATATGATGAACCAATCTAGGTGAAACCTAAGGGAATATAAGATCAAAATATGTAAACTATAAGGGTCATCTCTGTCTATCTGCAAACAAATTATTCCTACATTGAGTTGTAGCCATACGTTTTACAATCAACAACACTTTCCCCAATGTCTCTTAAATGAGACTCATTCCAAACAGCTCTGACTCACTTGCCTCCAACAAGCATAGTAGTTATCTACACGGTCTTCCATAAAGTTTCTCATGTGGTTCCATCAGAATATTTTCTTGATAACTATTTTAATAAGAGTCCTCCAATAAATCCAAGTGCTTCTCCTAAGAAGCGCCAATGTCAAGAACACATGCTCGCATCATATCCTCTAACAACTTTATGTTACACTATGAGTTCCCATATGTCTGGGGGTAGAAGGCCACAGTTAACATAATCTATCTACCAATCACCTTCAATAATCCCTCCTAGAAGAGTGAAGTAAAGCGCGAATCGCGATCTGGAACTATAGTGTGTTGACCCCATAAAAAACTATCTCATTCATGTATAGTTCTCCCAAAATCTCTACATTAAAGGTTTCCCTAATAGGAAATAAAGGCTCTACTTTCATTAGTTAGTCCATAAAAAAATAGAATTATTCTTACTAAGTGTATTTGGAAATCCTACCACAAAATACATAGTCAGGTAATACCACTTTCATTCTATAATAGGTAACGACTGTAATAGGCCTCCAGGTCATTGATGCTCTACCTTCACCGAATGACAGATGAAACATCTTTTTATGAACCTTGTTGTCTCCTTTTTCATTCATGGCCACAAAAATCATTGTCTTAGGTCAAGATAAAATTTTTTCTCCCCAGGATGTACCACCCACATTGGATCATGAAATTATCGCATGAGTTCCCCTCACATACTCGAAGGAACAACAACTATTATACAATATAAAAGTGTCTCCCCACCTAAAAGTCTTTCAATTTAGGATAAACACCTTGTATCCTCATTCTACTTTTCCATTATAACTCTTAAGAGTATAGACTCCACTGCTATAGAAACCAGAGTCATCCTCTCCATAATTTCATGAACAACTGCCTAAATTTCCGCTAGTAAATTAAACATCTTCCACTCTAAATTTGACTTATGTACCAATTGAGTTTTAGTTTTTCTTATCAAGGAATCTGCAACACTATTCCACTTCTCAGGTGTATATTCTTGTTCAAAATCAATGGACTTCATATACTCTACACATCTTCACTGCTGAAGATTCATGTCGCGTAGTGAAAAGATATTCTTCAAGCTTCTTTGATCTGTAAAAAATATAAACTTTTCACTCAAAATATAGTGTCATTATAGCACAAAACACTACTCAAAACTCGAGGCCATAATTAGGGTAATTATGTTCATGTGGGATCAATAGTAGATACCTGTATGTAACGACTTGATCCGCTTGCATCATCACAACTTCGAATTCGATCCTAGAAGCATCATATACACCATGTACTCCTCACCCAACTAAGGTAAGTTCAAAATTGAGGCCAATGTCAAGAACTTCTTCAAATCATAGAAATAATTCTAGAAATACCTAGTCCAATCAAACATTATACCTTTATTTGTTAAAACTATAAGCGGTTATTCAAATTGGGAAAATCCTTGTATGAATCTCCTCTAATAACCATCTTATCCCAAAAAACATTGGATATTAAAACCATTCTTGGGATGATCCAAAGAAAAAAATTCATGCACATTTTCTGGGTCCACTTCCACACCTTCTCCTGAGATGATATTCCATAAAAAGTGTACCTCGTCAATCCAAAATTTACATTTACATAGCATGGAATATATCCAATGAACTCTTGGTGTACACAGAATGATGTCAACAAGATGGGAATGATAATCATGTGTCTAAGAGTACACCAGGATGACTTCCAAAAACACCACAAAAACTGATCTAAGTATGGATGAAAGATCATGTTCATCAAGGCCATAAACACTGCTCGAGAATTTTTCAACCCAAATGGACTTTCGAAAAACTCATAAAGGCCATACCTGCTCTTGAAAGCAGTTCTTGGTATATCAGAGGTTAGAAAACTCACCTGGTAATACCCTGATCTAAAATTGATCTTTTTAAACTCATAATCCCCCATCATCTAGTAAAACATATAATCAATACGTGAAAGAGGATATCAGTTCTTCATGGTCAATTTTTTCAACATCTATTAATCAACACACAACTGTAAACTCCCATCCGAATTATTTACAAACAAAACTTGTGATTCCCAAGGCGACACACTTGGATGGATAAACCATTTATCCTCCAACTCCTCCAACCGCATTTTGAGCTATTGAAGCTCAGTCAGTTCCATTAGGTAAGGTGGAATAGATACCAAATCCACCCCCGACATGATCTCAATAGTGAATTCCACATCCCTCTCAGGTGGAAGCCCTGAAAAGATTTTAGGAAACACATCCTGAAATAGTTCTACTACTGGTGGAAGGATGTCTTGCCTACCACTCCCATCATCTAAAAAATTACTAGAAACTAGGGTAGTGATCCCTCCCAGTTGCTGAGTAATTTGGCATTCTTGTCCTACACGTATATCAAATTCTCCACAATGAACATACCGATCAACCTTAGGAGAAATAATGGTCATCTCCTATGGTAACAATCTATCTGTGCTCGGCATGTGACTAACCAATCCATACCCATAATCACGATGAAGCCCGATATATCAAGGAAATAGGTATCCCAAAGAAAACAATACTCTATAATCTCTATAGAATATCCCATTCATAAATAGATATCCCTAATCTGTGTTCCCAATAGTGTATCGATATATATTACCCTACTTACAGACTCCAACACCTGGCTTAACCCATTAGCAAGATTTGCAGATATAAAGGAATGAGAGGCACTAGTATAAAACAAGACAGTAGATCAAGTTGAAGAAAATAGAATTGTACCTCTAAATATAGATGAACAAGACTCTCTTTCCACAAGTGTAGGATACACTACATATAACTGTCCTACCCTTCTTCCCTGTTGTTTTTTCTGACTCCCCAGAGTAGCACTACTCTATTGACATGGGAGCTCATTCCCTAAAGCACCACACCCACTTCCTCTAAAGATACATTTAGTAGAACTCCATCTTCCAGACCTATATAGTGTAGAAGATCCCCTTCCCACACTCTAACATTGAGTAGCTTATCCCTAATCACCAACCTATCGCTACTTCCAACAGAACTTTTTTAGGTGTCCCATATTACCACAAAACGATAAATCCATTGATGGTTGAGGAAAATGTGTATGATAGGGTCCATGCCTACAAAACTGGTCCAAAAGCACATGAGTATGACCAGGTGAAACTATTCCTCTTAACTGTCCACTTTACATTATACTATCCAGACTAAGATTCTCATAATGGTGTTTACTGCTCTCCGAAGGAACACTCCCTGATCATCCAGTAACAGCTACATGTCCAAAACATGAATCCTCTTTTTGGTTCCCCATTGAAATGAGAGCCTGATTAACCACATCTAATAATTTATTCACCCTAAAGATATTCACCTGGGAATTAATTTCACACTTGATTCTGTCCTGAAATCATTTTTCCGAAGAATCCTCATATTCTGCCAAAGAAAGATAAAAACACATTAAATCCGTGAAATGTCCAGTTTATTTCCTTATAGACATGCTTTATTGGGTCAGATGCATAATTTATGAATCCTTCTCTTATGTCAGTGTGTCTGGATGGAAGTGGTCCATGGACTTCTCTAGAAATTCCTTCTATAACATATCATCATCTTGTCCATATTGTACATGAATATCCCACCAGTGGGTTTCTGAACCCCATATCATGTAGCAGCCAACTTGAACCTTCTCTTAGTTAGAGTATCCAAATTGTCATGTATCGTCTCTATGGATTGAATCTAGAATTTATTTACCTTAGGTCCACGCTCTCCAGTAGAATTAAGAGGGTGTTGCATCTAAAACTCCATTATCAACTTCGACAGGCTTTTCTGAACACACCCTGGGTCTCTCTCCATGAATTGCATGAAATGAGCAAATTTCTCTCAGAATAGTTCCCCTTCTTCCTCACCTTGCACCAACAGTTCCTCAAATTCCCTGTTTGGATGTTCGTTTCGGGACATACCCCTCAGTCTCTCCCTCAACAAACATCATGGAGGCATATCTATAAAAATTCAAGCATACGTCTTAGTTCTCATAACGATACCTTATAACCTTAAAGTAAGAGGTGAAAATAATATAACAAGTTTCAACATATTCTTTTTCCTCTTTTTCTCTCCACATGGTCAACACTGATGCCTTCTCACTACCCTTTACCATCCTTCTCTTATGTCTTGGTTAACAAGGCTACATAAATTCTCATTAATTAATCCAACCATTAATTAATCACATTATTTAAAAATAAATAATTCAAAAATAAATTAATTAATCAAACTCAATTAATCAATAAAGGTTCTCAATAGAATCCCATTTATTCTCATTTTGCATCATTATTTCAATCCTTCATCAAGTAAAAACAGTTCACATTCAATAACATACCCATAATCCATTTTCCCATGACTGGCTAGTATGATGATTGTCACAACAACCCTGAGTTCCTAAAATTTTTCTTCCAGACTCAAATATCACGCCTCTTTAGGCCACGAATCAAAATTCAAAAAATTTCAAAACAAATATCACATCACATCATAATGGAATATCCCAAGGTAAAATAATATCCAACTATAACAACAAAAAACAATCACAACAATCCTACCCTAAGTACTCATATTTCCCCCACACATGGGTTTGTCACACTCTTGTACAAGATCCTTAAAAAGCCTCATATATTCCTAGTCTTATGTATACCTTTCCCAAAGGATTAATACGAAAGATAAAGAATGAAATGAAAACTCCTTCGATACAACATTGTGATGACCTGACCCGTGTTCCACTAAAAGGTGCCCCGAGCCAGTTGGCCACATGCCCTCAAGTATGCCTCCCAATACTCCATAGGGTGTCGACTAGAAGTGATGGTCTAGTATGTTAGTCTTGGGGAGACTATATCCTATTTTATTAGAACAAAAAACCAATGGAAGAAAAAACAATAACCAAGTGGGAAAGCATGTAAATAACCAGAACAAATCCATGGAATATAGTAGTCAAAACCAAAAAATACAATACTAATCAGAAAGGTAAAGCATTATATGACAATGAAACTGTCCAGTGTCTACAATACACCAGAAAGTAAAGACACAAAGACTCCCCAAACTAGTCCTAAACCATGTCTGGTTCCTTATCCCAAGACCAATCCCATACTACAACCTATCACTCGGCTTTTCCATTATCATTTCCTACAACAAAAAAGTTTACTTGGTTTCTGATCATGCAGATTGATTAGGGTGTCAGTGAAACTCATTAGACCATCACCAACGGTGACTAAAACGAGTCCAATAAAAATATAGTGTAAGAAGTTCTTTGAAGTAGTAAATACAAGGGATAATTAATCGGTTATCACATTGTCATTTGATATTCAATCATCACATTATGACAAGTTTGATTTCATTTTTACCATTTGAATCATCATTCATTTTCATTAATCATTTTGTTTATATCATCATGACTATATCCCCAAATCTCGGTTGAATCATCATTCATTATTATCAAACATTTGGTATTAGTCATCATGTCATCACCAAAATCTCATTGCGTGTATGTCATCATGCCTAGAACTCCTTTTCTCGTTTGGTTTAGGTTATAATGCCTACCATCCTATATTCTCAATCTTGGATAACTATTGGGTTGGAACACCATGTCCATGTCCCAACTTCTAATTGGTCTAGAGAACCATGTATTGCACCATAAAAATCTCATCCATTTATTCATTAATTAATTCAAAATAATTTTCCTCATCATTACATTACTAACCCAATGATTATTTAAACATTTAAAGGTCCATTAGTTAACTCAAAAATTAACTAATCTCATAACCTATTAGTTAATTCGTCAATTAATTAATCAATCAACTCAATTCTCGATCCATAATTCATTCTTTACAATTAATTATCCATATCAAATATCAACATGTAATAATTAATTCTCATAATTAATTATCCTCGATCATCATAATGGCACATAAATAATTCCCCTAATTAATTATCTTAGGTCATAATCATAGCACATAATTAATTCTCACATTTAATTATCTTACACAGCCAAACATCATTTCATAATTAATTCCCCCCAATTAATTATCTTAAAACAATCAATTCAATATCCAAAAAAATCTCAACCAATAAAAAATCTCAAAAATATCTATTTGGAAAACCCCCTTCATTTGCATCATGATTTAATTACCAATTAATCACCAAGGAAAATCACAATTCAATCTAGTTTCCTAACTAATCCATTTTAGGAAATAAATTTTCAAAGGAAGAAAGAAAATCATAAAATAAAATCCACATATCATAAATCTCATCTATAAAGTTTAATTTAAACAACCTACCTTAGTTTATTGATGGATGTTTTCCCAATGGAAATCCCCCAAATCTGAGTGGCACAATGTCATCAATAATGTGTCAGTTCTAAATCCCTAAACCAAAATTAAGATCAAAGGCATCAAGATCTTGAAAATATATATCTATATACACAATACTAGAAGAAGATCTCAACTTGTAGTTTTATATCCACAGAAAACTATGGAGATATTCCATGAAAAGATCATGTAATGATAGATGAATGAATAGAAGGTGTAATGGGATGAAATCCCCATAATGGAACAAGAACTGATCTTCGATCCGCACGTTCGATCTCGATGAACGTTGTTCAGATCACACTGAAATCCCTCCAAAAGGTTCTAGGAACGCCTGTAATTTGTCATGCCTGAGCCAAAGTCGAAACCTGGGAGTCTATATAGATTCTTATATTTTTAAAATAGATTTTTGTTAATAAAATATTCCGCACATATTTACCGAGGAAGAGGCGCATAGTTAGGGAAACCCATGTGCCAACTATGAAGTCTTCCACTACTTGTATGGCTCTACGTCTCATGGTTAAGAAAACCATGTTACAACCTCGAAGTCTTCCATTTCCTGAATGGTTATATTGCTTACGGTTTGTCCAAACTATGATCAAATTGTGCACAACCCCCTTTCTTCACAATTCTTTAAAAACATCAAACATTCACATGCAAGGTCATACCCCAACCCAGAGGTTCTTAACAAAAATCAGAAAGTATCTGATATCACGACCAAGATTTCTCCAGAAAAAGATGGGATATTACAATGGATTTTTAAGGGTGATATAGAATCTCAACATAAAACTTCGATATCTTCATATAAATTTCAAATGGAAACATCCAACATAGATATAATTTTATTGAAAGCATTATTTATTGCTCCAAATGAACAGTTAAATGGAATATGATACAAAAAAGGTTGGTGGAATATACATTTCCTATTGAAAAAGTATGTAAATTTATTCATTCTACATACATTTAAAATAATTCAGAACAATCACCATATTAAAAATTGAATTGAAAAAATTACTCAACATCATGATAAGCATTATGAAATAGAATAGAAATATCCCATGCAATGAAACTGGAAGGATTTATTTCATTTTGACATTAAAATCATGAGATTTCATAACTCTACACTTCAAATATTTTAAAGACACAAATGATTTTTACATTTTAACAATAACACTTCGGTACTTCGACATCATGAAGGGATTAAAAAAAAAATTTGTTCCTCTTGGATAATCTATGAAAATCCAGGGGTAAGAATGTTATACTTCCACCAGGAGTGGGAGATTACAACAAATGTATTCACATTGAGAGTATGTTCAATCATTCATTCAAACCATCTTTATTCCTTCCTTTAATATCTAAAAATTTCCAATCAATGAGTCATAGATATTATTTTGCACATTAAGGACATCAATTTTAGGTTTTACCTCATGATATCTCTAATATGGTATCTCAAAATTTATTTATTTTATTCAAAATATATTTATCATCACCATATTTATGCATCTTTCCAATTGTCATATCTATTTTTCACCCCCACAAAATTCTAATCAGTGGATAAAGGTTCGGGAGAGATATCAAATTCTAGGAAGCCATTGAATGTATTTAATAATTTTCTATATGGGTGATCCGTAGAAAAAGAATTTTTTGACCTGTGTATAATGTTTTCTCCCAGGATGCAATTGATAATATGATTTTTTCTGTTCACAAAATGGAAACTATTTATTCCACTTAACAATATATTCATAAAATAGTCCATATGATGGGGAGATATTTATAGTGAACATAATCATTTTATGAAGTTGAAAATATTTCATTTTATGAAAATCATACAACCTAATACCATCATCCCATAAGAGTTTTTAATCATTAATTAATGTTGAAAGGAAAATATAATTATAATTTTCGGGCTATATTGGTTAAGAGATCATTAATCTAAACATGATAGATATTCTATTCATAAAAAATTCATGAGATATATTTTAAATTAGCAATAAAAATGGCCATGAACTAGGTGGAATACTAAGGCTTCAGTATAGAATTATTCCATTAATTCATTATCCATATCTGAGATTTCTATCCTCATTTCCAAATATAGGAAAATTATGACCAATTTTTTTCCATTTTGGACAATCAAATAGCATCCATAATTTTACATCACTTATCATCTCATATATATGAAATCTTAACCATTTCTCATCATTTTATTTTTTAAAAATCATCTCAAATGTGTAATTTTAGGAATATACCAAAATAACTGTTCATGTGACTCTGTAACTGCTAAATAAGAATGTAAATTTTCATTCGAATTATATCATGAAGTCCCACATATAAGAAATATTTATTGAAATTTTTGTTCTGTCAAATATATAACACATTCATCCAATAAGAATTGAATTTTTTATATCGTAATCCTATTGTCTGGAATCTTTTGTTTCTTATATAATGTTAATTAGGAAGATCATTGTCTTTAGGAAGATTATCATTCATTAATTATAGAAAATATATAAAATTCATGTCATTCCAACTGTGTTTCTCTATAATGTTTATCATTATCAATACCGACGATATAATTATAAATTCCATACAACCGGGGTACAATGGTTTTTCAACTTCAACAAATAAACAATTAATTGTTAGTTTGTTCTCAATTGTCTCCACTTCAATACCATGAACCATTTCTTCAATTTCATTAGATTTATCATCTTGAAAACCATCATCATAAATAAATATACAATTCATCCAAGTTTCACAATGTCATACACAATGGTTATAACCCAATTTAGATCCATGAATAATTAATTGATCTTTGATCTCTCTATTTTTCAACTCCTTCATATTTAAACATTTCATGCATGGATTGAAAAACATTTGGTTTTTTGGAAAATTTCATTTATAAAATTCCAAAAAACCATCAACACTTTCTTTATATTCATCACTTATTCTAAGTGCCATAATCCTAATTTGAGTCATTATTACCTAAAAAATATAAAAATTAAATATCTAGTCAAAAAAAATATAGTGGGGATAAAATTGAGAATAAATTCATTAATTTAAACCAGGATTACATTTATATCAAGTATTTCAATATTTGAAAGTTACAAAATATTGAAATTTTAAAAACATGTATGAATATTTTAAAAGTATAATTAGAAATTAAAAATAATAATGTAATATAAGTTTATATATAATTGGTAAATCAAAAAATGATATGCATTGAAGTAATTTACCAAAGAAAATATAGTTAGATTAATATGTTGTTTTTCATTTTATTCTGAATGAAATTATATGAAACTCTAAATTTTATATTACTGAGAAGAATCCAAATCAAGTGCACATTTTCTATTCTGATTTTAATCATTATCAATTAATTTTTTAGGCTTTTTTGAATAAATAACCAAAAATTATTAGAGGAAACATTAATTCATAAAATAAAATAATCATATAGTACAGTTCAAGAAACAAAATGATGAATTTTTATTATAGTAAAAATACATATATAAAGAGTCAGTACTATTTATTATTTATTCCTTGTGCATTATGAAAATTTTGTAAAGATAATTACATAAAATGTATTCTTTGACAACATGTTTTATTTGAATAGACCACACTAATAACCCCCATTTCACATATTTCAATATACATCATTTGATATAATAAATATCAAAATTTATTGGGAGAAAAAGATTTTTTTTTAATACCATGTGAGGTATGTGTAGTTCCATGACAATATTACATAGAAAAACTCTACCTATGTAGTGGGATAATCCCCCAAATTTTAAAAATATCAATGTAAAGTATTACTGGGGATAATGTATGAGTGGGGAAAATGCATAACTCAAGATAAAGTATGACTAGGGTTAGGCAATGCATCAATATTAATTATCGTTTGTACAAAATTGTTTATTTATTCCAAATATAATCAGAACCTAACATATATCTACAATAATATTAAAAATATATGTAATGAACCCAATTTAAAGTTGATATTGTGTATTAACCAATAATGATAACATTCTATTAATAATAACTCATAGTGCATATTTCAGGTTTAGTATATGAATTTTCATGATATGAATATGCTCACATCACATGAAACATGTTGATATTCATATACAATAACAATTGGATATTTTATTATTGAACTCTATTTAAATTACAATATATGTAAACATTACATTTTCTGATTAATATTTCACTAATAAATTCATAATTCTAAATGAAATTTTTCTGTATACATGGAAGTGTATGCATAAATAATTAATGATTCGCAAAAAACATTCAAATAAGAAATGTTTGGATATTAATTGTAAAAATTTATGATGATATGCAGTATAAATATATATGAATCAATTTAGTTAATATTTCCTTCCATATAGTATAAACAACAGAACATTAATATATAATTCTGAAATTTATAATCTAATATATGACATTTAGATACAATTAAATAGACACCTACTTAATTAAATCATTGAATAAGGTATAAGAATATGGTAATCCATGATTCACAACAAAAATATCAATATAAAAATGTGAAATTATGTGGCTGATTATACCTCATGGTATATAAATATGGTAATGTGGTATTTGAGAATATTGAATCTACAGAAATAGAGTTGGGGATTATGTGGCTTTGAACTAATGTAAGCAAGGATCTATGTGTGAGGATTATATGAGATTTTATAGATGATCATCTCGAGTGCACAATAGTGATTCTGATGAAACATGATGATTTATGAAGATAGAAAATCTAGGATAGAGGCCACTAGATCAGAGAAATTATTTTAGGGCTTCCAGATGAGAGAAACAAGTTTTCAATCATAATATCAAATAACACTTAATGGTTAAAAAAGTAAGTTTATAAAATATTAAAGGGTGCATCAATTTGGTTATATTATAGGAAACTTGATAAATAAATTTTTATTGTTTTATCATGTATATTATATAGTAAATAATGTGATAAATATTCTTTATCTGTTAGGTTAAAAAGTAACCTACGTGCTAGAGAAATGAAAATTTCCTTATCACATCAGTTATATAATCACTGACATGAAAAAAATAGCTTTATCAGATCAGTTATTTGATAGTTGATGTGATAAATCAGGATAATCTTTTCCTTACATTGTTTATTTGATAACCATCATGATAACAAAATATAAATGGGTTTTTTCACTTTAGTTATATGTAACTGATACGAAAACGTCGAGATGATAAATAATTTTTGTACTCGTGGACCCAACACAACTGGATAATTTTAACATTCTATGATATCATTATGAACATCATGACCAACCTATGAGAATTGATACCCAATCATCTATGATGATTGGGGACAGACCTACCACAATGTCACCCAGAGGGGGGTTTATTCAGAAATAGTATATAATTCAATTTGTAGAATTAATTTTATAAATATTGATTCAAAATTAAAAAATTATAAATAAAAGTATTTATTTTTGTATATATTTATTTAAATTAATTAGTTTAACAGTTAATGCTGTTATGAAAAGTGATGGTTTTAGTACTATCTATGCAAGACGCATTGAAGACTCGAGGTCTAAAACCTATTTTCCAGTAGGGGGAGGGATATGTTCTAGAGATCATAAATTTCATAGGGGGTTGATATTGATGTTGAAGAAAATATTTATATAAAAATATGCCCACACATGTGTGCATACTCCCACACACAAACATATAATGGAAATTACACCAAAAGGATAATAGATCAGGATTAAGAGTCTAATCCATTGGGTTTATTGAATCACTTCAAGGCATAGGGGAAGAGTTCAAATATTGCCTCACTCATTGAAAAAACAATCAGTGGCATTCGTCTAGGCCTAGATGACACATTGTAGTTGTGGGGAAATGCCAAGGTAGGCTATCAATACGGTAGGTGGAGTCAGTGAAAATGATTATGTTACACTGAACCTCAGACCACATATCAGTGCCTAGAAATGAGACATCATAGTACCTCAGGAACACCTCCATATACACCAATGGTTGATGACTATAAGTGGGACCATAATCCATACAATGGGGAGACAACACCCTCAATTCAGAGTAACACAATAGTTTAAAAACAACTAAAACATCTAAAACCCATAATCAGAGTACACTAAAATAGTCATACATAGTGAAATATAAAATTTACAATGTAGATGTATATATGTTTACATACACAACAAGATTATTGGACTGATCCAAAATAAAAAATTAAATAAAACTCAAAACACACTCACTGGCCTTACTGCCAACCTCGTGCCTTACACACCTTGTCTCCACATACATGTGAGATGTGACAACTCAATCCAAGACATGTCATGTTTCCAACATAAAAATAGATATAAAATATACATGTGAACCTATGTTCTCCTGGTGTATTATATAATTTACATGTATAAATGATTAATTAAAAACATGGCACCGAATTACCATATACATCGTGTTCTTACCAGGACATGACAACATTTTGAGCATCAAGTAACATTATCCTAACAAAGCCACTAAGAAATCGGATCATACCTACATTAGAGACAAGAAAAAAATCCACCTTGGAATATCATTAAGACACTACACAATTTCACAGCCTATACACAAATATTATGGGTAGGGAAGCACCTAAATATTTGACCCACTACCCACTAGCACTGCACAAAAATACACGTTCATATCTCAACTCACTGCTAAATCACTCCTGGAATGGTCAACTGATCTCATCGGGTCACCCCACAACCCAACACCCATGGGTGTCCCCAAAAAATGTTGTCAAAAATCAACTCAGATTACTCAAATATTTTGTAATCAACATGGGTCTTGATATTTCCTCAAGGGAATTCGAAATCCGCAGGGGTTGGCACAAATTTCCTAAGAATGAATAAATAATATTGGGAAAGTTATCTCTATAAGGATACTAAATAAAGACAATGAACAAATGTTATATTTCAGTATTCCAAAGAATCATGTCTACAACAGATAGGTAAAATCATAATAAAAAATAAATTCCAATACATAAAAAACAATCAAGGTAC
This sequence comes from Viscum album, assembly GCA_963277665.1. NCBI lineage: Eukaryota > Viridiplantae > Streptophyta > Magnoliopsida > Santalales > Viscaceae > Viscum > Viscum album. Next base: position 1,129,169,467 of record OY728121.1, read on the forward strand.
TATAAAGTGACAAAACCAAACTCAATGTGACAGGATGTCACCTCCAAAACCATACACCCTTCTAACAAACACATCACCTACACCTTACTTATACCAGATATAACAGTATCTTCATACACCCAAATGTGTATTAAGGGTGTGATCAAAATATTCCATTAGGATCCAAACAAGTATTTCAAAAGAATAGTTTTCAAATTAAACAAATTTTTCATAGATAAAAAAACAAGGTATAAGATACATTATTACATAAAGTATGGACTATAAACTCTTTCCAAAAAAATTATGACAGGAAATAATTTTCCAAGAAATCTCAGTAAACACTCTAATAAAAAATTTCAAGGATGACTTATTATGAATTGTATCCCATATATATAATCAATTTCAAGTCAATAAGGATCCTTTTTTACTTCATAGTGTTAGTAAGAAACCAATTGTGGATAATACACATGAAAAATAGTTCTATGGTTAAGATGAATATCTTGATAGTGACTTCGTATCAAAAATTAAGTGACAAGGTACACACATTACCCTAGATAACATTAGAATTCCATAACATTATCCTGATGATGGAGCCCTGCTTCATCATCGATAACATTACAATTTATAACAACAATAAAATTTAATAGAATTCCATATTTTAAACTGAAGATATATTGTGTTGTTTTTATAATTTTTTAATATATTTATAACTACTGTTTTTTCATGAATCGTTCTTTAAAATAGGTGAATGTTCTTAAATGAGTTTTTTATAATGGTTCCTAAGAAGTAAATGTGTAAAATTTAGTATGTAGAGAAGTTGTAGAACTTTCCAAATCATGTCGAATTATTATTACTTGAACTTAATTTTCTAAAAATCATGAAAAAATAATTATTCAATATTTAGATAAATGAAGGGATGTTAAAGTCTTCCAAACATATCATATCGTACATAGTAGCATGAAACAGAAATGTTGCAGGAATGCTGTAATTTTAATTTTATAAAAAAGGAACAATTTTATGATTATATTATCAATAAAAAATCATCATATTAATCATCTAGTAGAAATTAAGAGTTTTTATAATTCTTAATTTGAATAATAATGAGTCGGCATTTCCCTTACTTTGTCTATCAGACGGATCCAAAAAGAGTTATTAGAGGCTGAAGATCGAATCTTAGTTATTGTACATGCCTAATAAAAAATGTGATAGTTGTTGATTTTATACAAAGAGAAATTATTATATATGGAATATGAAATATATCATCATAAAAAGAATTTTTGAAAAATATATAAGTGTTTTGGTAGATGAGATCATGCAGTTTAGCAAAATATGAAAGGTAGAGAAGATTCATCATACGAGTTGTTTTTTCCAATTTATTCGGTGAGCTATCAATGTAGAATCTCGAAATAAGCTGCTGATGCTAGTCTATTATATTTCTATTTGACACTAATTCATCATATATATAATTTTTAATATTATCTAAATTTTTTCTTGTAGAGTTTATGCAGTTTTTAAAAATATAGATGAAATAAAATTACTCAAAAAATCAGATTTAAATTCCTAACCAAATATAAAGGGGTAACTCATGTTTTTAATCAAACATAACTCTCCAATAAAATAAGGAGTCTGATCTATTGAATTTTCTACCAGACATAGATGGAATAGGGAAATGAAAACATTACATGTCTAAAAATGAAGTAAACTATTTTCAAATGGATTACAGTAATAGACTGAGAAAATTTTTCATCACTTGTTTTGAGTGATTTTTTATCACTAATGGGCCAATACATTTTACAAAAGAATAATCATTTAAAAAATATTATTTTTTAAAGCTATTTTTAATTAATTTTCATCTAACCAATAATTTATGACAATGTGTGAGTTGAGAAGAATAGATTTTTCACTACAACCTTGTTTTTTGTAGAGAATATTTAGTATTGATCAAGTGGACCAAAAAATGAAGAGTTTTCCAATCAATCATTTCATGAATGAACTTTTTATTGAAATAATGTAACATTATAAATTCTAATGAGGGTTGGTTTTGTGCATTCAAGTGGTTATTTATCTTGTTTAAATTACAGAAATTCATGAAGTATTTAGAATATTTAAAAAGATAATAATTTAATCTATAATACGTGAGAAGTTACAATAATATTCTGAATGAAATTCCAATTAATGTGAATATTTGAGTGTTTAAATTTCAGTGAGTGGGTAATAGAAATTATTTTCCCACCCTTACCTTTATTAGAAAATCTATAAATAGATATTCATAACACATTTGTACCAATCACTATTAGGAGAGAAAAATGTTTAAAATGCTGAATATTTTTGGGACATAGGTGAGTTTTACACACTAAAGTTATTTTCATGTTGAATTTTGTTTTCCATATAGTAATTTTTTATTATAATATTGGATATAGGTTTGTTCATACTTCCAGATAGAGAGAACCAAATAGATTATATCATTCTGAGTATTTTTTAGCCTAAGACTGGGAAGAACAGTTATGTTAAACAAGATTATTAGAATGTTTTTCAATAGTCATATTTTGACCAAAGGTGAATCATACGAGGGGTATCATATTGATTTCACAAGACATATTCCAATGAACATATTCACAATAGATAGTGTTTCTGAACATACCATTATGGAGCAGAAGTTCCAAATATCATTGTTTTTGTTGTCAATAAAATTTTTTTAAAAAAATATTTTTAAATTTATGGGAGTTATTATAATATTTACTATATATATATAAAAGGTGTTAAATGGGTGATGGAACATGTTTTATTCACTTCTTCAAAACTATTAATTTCTAGATACCCAAAAAAGTATTTTTGATAAGGATATAGGTTTTCAAACTGAGGAAAATCCTTGTAAATTGTGTGTTCCTTGTTTATTTTTCATTTTTTTATTTCATTTGAATTAACTAAACTATTATATGATAGAAACATTAACATGTTGATGTGGTTAGTATTCTTGATGATTAAATTTATAAAAATAAAATCAATAATTCAACCGCTCTTCTCTATAATTCAATGATCATTCTGAACTTCTTGTGGTATCAGAGGGAGGTTCCCCTATTGAGACTTTATCTTAGATAATCTCAATCTTCATATTAGTAGGGGAATTATTACTTTTGATGGAAAAAATTATTAAAGATAACAAAATATAATGATTCCTTACCCTCATTTACTTGGCCTAGAAGTTATTGATGCTTCTATAATTAGGATTCCACCCATTGATAAAACGACCTTATAATTTTTATTGACAAGAGAAACATTCATATTTATAGAAAATATAAAAAATAAATTCTTTTTCCACCTTCAAAATTTTTTATATCAAGGTGATTTATATGAAATGAGTAAACAATATGTGGGGAAGGATTGAAATAATTTTAAGAGTAAATAATAATGTTATGGACAAAAATTATCAAATTTGTTTTATATATTTCTAAGACATGGTAATGAGAAATGAAAAAAACATTTATTGGGTACATCACCAGAATATGTGATTATTTTTCAATACCATTGGTTTTAGATGTGTCTTTGAAGGTTCTAAATTTTTCAACAATGTCAATAAAACCCATTTAGAATACCTATATGATGAACCATTAGAAAAAGTTTCTGGTAGAAAGTTAGACTTTGTATAAGTCATTATTTTACCAAGAAGGGGATTGTGTTTACCTGACACTATCCATCAGATGAATCAGAAGAGAGGCATAAGACACAGAGGATCAGTCTTAGTCAATTTTCAATCCTGATCATATATGAGGTTATAGCTGAGTTTATTAAAAGGAATGTTCTGATCTATGGCATCAAGCATAGACCAATGGAAAATAAAATTTTCAAAAATAATTATGTGTTGTGGTTTCTAATATCATACGGTTTTGAATATTTATAAATATTTAGAAAATTCATTGGTTGAGCTATTGATTTTTATTCTTCAGATGAGATGTTTATTGAGATTCCTCAAATTAACTACTGATGTTGATTCATAAGATGATATTTTGAGCAAGATTGTTCTAAAAGACAATTGGCAAGAATATCTAAATTTCATGTTTAAGAGTTTCTATGGTTTTGAGAAATCCTAAACAAATGCATTCACTCATGATATTTGATCTGATTTATTAAGAAAAGGAAAATCGAGAGAAATTTTTTTTTATCATACATAGTTCTTTGGATAAATAATGAGCTACATATATTTAATTAGCTACCATAATTATATAGAGAATGAAACTAATGTGTTTAGATGTTGCAAAAATGTAGTCAACAATTTTCATATTTTATAGAGAAATAGATTGTGAAATGTTTTGATTTTGTTTTTTGAGAGTGTTATTGTTTTATATTCAATGTGTCTAGATAATTTAATATTGGAATAATCATTTTGATTTTGTGATGTTTTAAGGATTTAGTCATTGAATTTTTCTCAAAAAAATTCGATTACAAATTGTGAGTTGAGATGAATGGAGTTTTCTCTAGATTCATATTGTTCTGGTTGAGCATGATTCAAGTGGGTTAAGAGGAAAATGCAAATGATGAGTTTTCTGCATAATCAGTTCAGGACTATAATTTTTTATGAAACCTTATATAGTTTTAAATTATTATAATGATATGTTTTGTTCTTCCATGTGGGTTTTTATCATGGTAAATGTAAGTAAATTCAATTAGAGTTTAGAATTTTTAATAATAATCTTGATTAAAATAGAATTATAGATCTTAGTGGAGAAGATATTGAATCAAATTCATATTTCCATGAAATTAGGTGATATGGAATTTTAGTGGGTTGAAAAAATATAATGGTTTCCTACCCTTAACATTAATAGAGAACCTATACATATAGGTCCATAATACATTTTTTCGTGTCATTATTCATAGAAGAAAAAAGCTAAAATGATGAAAAGTTTTGTTTATGAGTTTATTTTTCTGAACATAATTTATTTTCACGTTGAAAATAGTTTTAGAGATTGATAGTTTTGATCAGAAGATCAAGCATATGAATTTTAGACTACCAAAAATAGAAAATCCTACTGAGCGGATCAGTATGATTTTTTCTTGAAGAAGTTTGAGATGTGTAGTTTTTATAAATAATAATTTAACAAAATTTTGTAAGATGATAATATTTATCATTATTTAATTGGATCGGGGATATCGTACTATTTTTTTTCGGAAGAGTCCATTAGAAACAGGAACATCAGATAATGTTTCTGAACATACCTCTGTATAGAAGATATATTCTAAGTTATTTACTTTTTTGGCACAAATTTTGTATGAAAAATTTGTAAACTAATGGTACTATGTATAATAATTCAAATCAAGAGATAGATGGTTTACCATAATATTTGATACAATTTTTTTCATATTCTCATTATTGTGAATTTCCACAGACCAAAAAGTGTTGATATGGTAAGATTTTGGGTTATCATACTAAGGTCAAAAATTCTAAATCATGTGTTTCTTTATTACATTTCCATTTCTAAATTAATTTTAATTGAATAAAATTTCTAAATGGGAGAAACCTTATAAATTTATAGGGGTTATTTTTTATAAATATGAAATTTGTAAAAAGAAAATCATCGATTCAGCCCCCCCCCCTCTTTGTGAATCAACGATCCTTAGTAAATTTAAGTGGTTTCAGATAGAATTTCCCTTTTTGAATAATTATCATGGAAAATATAAATACTATTAATGCTATAGGAATTCCTAAATTTCATGGAAAATTAATTACGGATTGAAATAAATATTAATTCTCTATGTTTGGTAACTTGGCATGGAAGGTATTGATGATACTACAATTTGGTTTCCACCAATTGAGAAATATGACCCTGTGAATTTTGATTATAATATAAATAGTGATGTTGATTAAAAATAATGAAATGATATTATTATGTCTCTATTATGAAAATTTTTATATGAAGGTGATGGGTGTGAAAACAAAAAAGATTATATGGGAATTGTATGAATGTATTTTTTAAGGAAGTACTAAAGTTAAAGTTGAAAAGATACAAATATGGAATAGAAAATTTTGAGACATAATAATTTTGGATGGAGAAACTATTGCTGAGGAATTCACAATAGTTCATGAATTTTTCTATAATACTAGAGGTTTTGGAGATGTCTTTGAAGATTATAAAATTATTAAGGAACTCATGAGAAACTTTTAGAACATGTTTGATTCTAAAATATCTTCTTTAGATGATAAATAATATTTATGTCTTGATTATTTTCACAATATTATTATTTCCTATGAATTGTGAAAATATCAAGGATTCAAAATTATGAATAAAAATTCAATGGATTTTGAGTCTATGAGAATGTTAAAATTTCAAGATGTTGATCATGTTGGTATTTGTGATTTTGAAGACAAGTAGGATGATGAGTTGAATGAAAAAACATGTCTCATTTTTGTAAGTACTATTTAATAGGGAGATATATGCATAGAGGAAAAATTCATCCAAAATGTTTCGAGTTTGGTATAATCAGTAATTTTCTATGAAATTACCATAAATGAAAATTGGTGATGTTGAATTTCATTTTGAAGAAAAAAATTTGGTTAAGTAGTCTCATAAAACATCCATGACATAAATTTAATACACTTGTGGAAGAAATATGCTTTCTAGAAATTGAATAATAAGTCTTAGTAATAAATTTTGTAATGACTTTATATGAGATTAATTCATTAGATTATTAATTTTTAGAGATAATCATAAACTTCACTAAATGTTTTTTAGAAAAAAATGATGATTTTATTAATAGTGAAGATGGGGGAGAATAATATTATAGAGTGTATCAAATAAAATTTGAAAATATTATTGTATCATTAGTAGTATAAGGGATGGTAGATCTATAACCAGTGGAGAAAAACCTAGTGGAAATTTCTTTCAGAATGGATAAATTTACAACTCTTTTAACATGGGTGATGATGTTGAAAACTAGTTCTGTAATAAAAAATTCGGGTATATTGTATTGAAATGTGTGAAAAAACATTTACAACTTGATTCTGTAAGAAACATTTATACCTTAAAAACAATGGGATATGTTTTTTTCATAAAATTTCACAAGAGAGAGACGGTTATAAAAATCCATCATAAATTATAAATTCAATCTACTTGTCCTATAAATATTATTAACTCAAATTTATATGGAAAGATGAGACATCAATCAAAAAAGGGAGATTTGTAATTTATCTCTAGTATTTATGATTTCAATCGTATGACCAACATTATATTTATGAATCCGAAGTAAAAGTTATTAGAAATGTTCAGATTTAGAAGAAGGGAAGTTGATAGACAAATCAATATTTATATAATGATGTTGTGAACTGATAATGGAAAGTAATACACATTTAATTAATTCAAATCATATTTCAAAAAATATTGAATTAAACATCAACGTAGTGATGTATACACACCAAAAAAAGGATTTAGAGAAAGGAAAAATATATGATTAATTGAAATGGGAATAAAAATGTTTGAAAAATATATACATTCTCTATTTTTCTACATAGATTCTAATATCATTGTTGTAAATTTTAAAAACAAATAAGTTTTTTTAGGTTACAATCAAACTTGAATTCCAATGAAATGTGGTATAAAAAACAATTTTTTAAATATTTCAATGTTTTTGGATTTCCCGGTTTAATAAAAATAAAAAAATAGATCATTAGAGATTTGATGAAAAACAGGTTGGAGGAACATTCATGGGATATTCAACAATCCTAATAAGTTAGAAATGATGTAACAAACATTTAGAAAAGATAGTGGATTATTATGATGAAAAAGTTATGGAGAATCCAAATTCCCAAATAAATGATGTTGAAAATTTTGAATAAATAAAACTGAATATTTCTACAGATATTGAAAGTGTTAATAAATGGATATCTCAAGACTCATAAGAATTGTGTGATGGGGAAAGTGAAACTAAAATAATTTTAAAATTTCCAACCTAAGGAAATAGGATGAAACTAAAAATATTCTTATAAATCATAAAGCTCTGATTCAGAAAAAAATATGTTTGATATTATAAAACCAAACATCACACATTTTAATAATTGAACTACAATCAGTTTCTAAATTAGTAAAACAAAAATAATTGATGAATACAATCAATGTTGAGTTAGACCAAATTGAGAAAAATGAAATGTGGGAAATTTTTCCATGACCATAAGATAATAATTCTATTGGAATAATATTTTTGTATATAAAAAAGTTGAATGGACATGGAGAAATATCATGAAATGGAAAAATACTTGTTTTTAAAGGATGTATACAGGTTGAAGGTGTGAATATTAAAGAAACCATTTCCACCATTCCAATATTAATAACTATAATAATGTTTCTAGTATTGGATTCACATAAACATTACAAATAATACCAAATGGATGCAATATCATCTTTTATAAATGGTGAGATTGAGGTTAAAGTGTACATTGATAAACCTAGTGGTTTCTACTTGATGTAGATGGAATCAGGGTTTCAAAATTAAATATATCCTTTTATGGGTTAAAACAAGCACTATGTTCATGGTATTAAAAACATTATAACTATTTGAAAATGTTGAACTTTTCAATAGAACATGTTTATAGTAACTTATATGCGAATGATGTTAACTCTAAAACCCTTATTGTAGTTGTGTATGTAGATGATATAAGTCTTCTTGAAGATGAGGAAAAATATTGTAATTAATTTATGAGGAAATAAAGGAAAATTTTGAGATTTCAATCGTGTAGGAATGTTGTGTGAGTTTGCATTGTAAGAAACAAAGTTCAATAACTTTGAGAACAATAGAATCAGAATACGTTGCAGCTAAATAATCTTGTATTCAAATATTATCGATGAATGTTTAGTTTAAGCATTTGAAGGTTGTATTTTCTACACCAATAAATTCATATTATGATAATTATAGTGAAATTTATCTTTATAAAAAACATATCTAACACTTAATATCAAATCACATTTATAGAAAGTTTAACTTCATCAAATAAAATTTTGTTTCTGGATATTTTTTATGGAAATATATTTCAAAAAAAATCAAATTATTATATTTCACAAATGATACACTGAGCGATTTATTTTAATAATTGAGCATCCAGATTCGTTTTTAACCTCCTATGATTATGTAATTAATACCTTAAGGAAATACCCCACCATTCAATCGATCATATTGAAAATAGGGGATATTTTGTATAACTTTACCCATGAATGGGTAATTTTCTTACATAATAGAATTGGATCTATAGTTAACATAAAAAGGGAGAGAAAAAGAAAAGTGAGAGAATAATAAAATTAGTGGGAATATTATCTTAACATAGAAGCATACATTCTTGTCACTTATCTATGTAATTACATAAAAATATAGTTTCAAGTAGTTTTGTTTCAAGATGATCAATTTTGAGAAAGGATGTGTTTCTGGTATAAGTTAAAAATATAATTTTTTTAAAAATAATGTGTGTTGAAAAAAGATGAGTTGAAAAAAAATTAACTAGGTTTGACAACAAATCCAAATCGGGATAACAAATATCCTTTTTATTTTTATAAGAATGTTTTCTGTCGAAAATTAACATTTTTTCAGGAATTTTTATGTAAAATATGTGAATTCTTATAATTTAATTTGTTATAATGTTCCTAGTTGTGTAAATGATAGAATTTTAGTATGTTGGGAAGTTCTAGAGCCTTCAACGTAAATTTAGACGATTATTTTATGATTTTAAAGTTCTTAACATCAGGAAAATATCATGGTTCAAGATTTTGATAAATGGGAAGTTGAATTGTTATGAACGCATCGTATTGGATACATTGACACCTGATTGAAATGTTATAGGATGAAAGGAAGCGTAAATATATATGAAAATGTACAACTCCTCTAATTAAATGATCCATTGGATGATGTTTATGTTAGAATTTCTATTTGGTAAAAGTAATGATTTGAAAAAAAAAATAAGATTATGTTTCTCGGACTCTATCCATCGGATGGATTAGAAGAGATGCATAAGGTGATGAAAATTGGGATCAGTTATATTATAGACCTAATATAATAGGATATATTTTCTGAGTTTAGAACAGGGGAAGTTTTGATACAAGGAATCATACATATATCATCAGAAAAAATAATTTTTTAAATAGATGCTAGTGTTGTGGTTATAGATATCACGCGATTTTGAAAAATAGTAAATAATTAGAATATTATTCATATAATATGTTAACTAAAATTCATCATACAAGTTGTTGAGTCCAATTCATCATAAGAGATATTGATCATGATCCATCAAATGAGCTTCTGACATTGATTCATCAGAAAAATAATTTTGATGAATCACTGAAGATGTTGTTACTGAATTCCAATGATTTTGAAAAATGTGTAAGACAATGTGTCATTAAATAAATAATAACTGAATACCTAATGAATGATAGTAGGGTGATCAGGATTCTAATGACACATAGTCCTCAGGATAAATAAATGGTCATATCTGTTGATTTTTCCTCCATACAGAGACAAAGCATGCAATAAAAGCCTTTATAAGTCACAACAATATAGTAAACCATTATCTAATGGAATGGAGCAACAAATTGAGAAATGTTTTCATTTATGATTTTTAGGGAGTTATTATATCTTTAGTTGGGAAAGATGATTTAATAGGGGAATAATAATTTCTATGTTTTATTGTTTTAATGATCTAGTAAATGAATGTACATCAGATAAAAAATTATTTTCAATATTTGTTTTTAGAAGAATGGATTTTTCATTGGAACCATATTTCTCAAGTTGAGTGTGTTTCAAGAGGGATAATAGTACTATATATATGATTAGTTTTTATAAAATCTTTTCTGAATTGATGTTTTGTCATAAAATTTGTAACATTCCAAATTATGATGATGCTCTCTTTTTTTCTTTCAAGTAGTTTTGTATGTTGTTTAAAGTTATGTAATTAGAGAACATATTGAAGATTTTAGAATATTCTAGTTTACTCTAGAATATTATTAAAGAGTTTAGAAGAGGTGAATTAAATTCAAATGAATATGAAATGAAGAGCTGTAAAATTTTAGTTACTGCAAAAAAGAAATTATGTTTGTGAACATTCCTTTTTGGAGAACCTATAAACGTAGTTTCACAGTACATATTTACATTACATTTTTCATATAGAAAAAAGGAATAAATTCTAAAAAAAATTCTGTTAGAGGTTAATTTTCAAAACTAAATATTTTTTAATGTTGAAGAATTATTTTTAGAAAGATAGTTTTGATGTGTAGATTGGAAGGAGGTAAGTTTAGATTATCAGATAAAGAGAATCAAACTTAATAGATTAGTTTGAGTTTTTTTGAGTGGATTCTTGAGAATCATAGTTTTGATAAATAGTAAGATCATTATTTTTCTGAAGAGGAATTTGTTTATAAATGGTGCATCCGACTTGGGTTATTAGATTGAGTTCATTAGAAAGAGGCCCTAAGATATATTAAATTGGATAGAGTTTCTTAACATACCTCTTTAGAGTAGAATGATTCAATGTATTTTTATTTTCTTTTGTGGCACAAATTTTGTAAACATTATTTTTTAACTGTTATGAATGAATATAATCATTCATATCATGATGTAGAATGTGTCTAAATTATTTTGAAACATGTTTTACTCACTTCATCATTATAATTAGTTTTCATACACCCATGGGAGTAAATATGAAATTGAATTTTTTCTCACATTATAGCCAAAACCATTAAATTTTATGAGAATTCCACATTTCCATTTTTTCATGAATTTGAATTAAAAAATATATTATAAGGTGGAAACACTAAAAATTCATAGGTGTTATGTTTTTTAAAGATTATTTTTTTTTAAAATACAATAACTGATTATCCCCTCATCTCATAAATTCAAGGATACTTAGGAACATCATAAAATACAAAAAAACATGATTTAAAACCACTTCTTTTAAGAACATCATGGAGATATTGAATTTGTAATACCATATTCATAACCACTGGTTTCCATAAAAAAACATGTTTTCCTTTTAAGAAACTATAGAAATCACATTATAATATAATGTAATTATAGTCCAGAATATTAAGCCATGTTATGAAATCCCATACCTTGAAAAATGATAAATAACCACGCCATTATAAAAATGACAACCGAAGAAAATCATAGGGGATTATAAATTAAAAATATAACATAAAACCTAAAACATAAAACATAAATCTAAAATATAACATGATCTTGAATAAATAAGGCCAAAGAGAACACTTACCACCCTAATTCAATATCAACAGACCATAAGGATTCTAGATCCATCTAACCACCCTCAATTACATACACAAAAATTACAAGGAATTATGATTAGTAACCCAGATCAACAATTACAACTGGGGAATAATCCAAACCATTAATAGAAACACGGGGAAATGAATGATGAATAAGATCAATGATAAGAACAAAGATAAACTCACCAAGAGCATTATGTATATTCTATTAATGCTTTAATCCACCTAGAGAATTGAGTTGAGAGAAAGAAAATCCACAAGATATTTCCCATGTCAAATGGGATTAATTACAGACAAATAAGATTAATTTGACATTAAAACTTCTGTATCAAGTATCCTAAATATGTAATTGTTCTTAAAATTGATGACCAAGAACACTTCCACTGGACATCCAATAGATTCCATCAGCATTCCAGTGGATTTTACAGATCTATAGACCCTATGTGCTGGCTATTGGGGTATGTAGAATTTATAAACCTTTGGAACCCCAATCTTCTGGCCATTGGTATTCCTATTTGATATCCCCTATACCGACCTACCTTCAGCTGGTCAATGGACTTGACCATCCTACCGATAGACTACCTGTAACCTGTGTAGCTTTATATATTTATCTACTCTTATTCCAACCACCAATCCACCACTAGGAATCTCAAATATAAAATAGAACCCCTCCCAAGACCCCAATTAGAAACCAAAACCGATATTAATTGAATTAATTTTTACAGATAATGGAACGAAAGAAAAATAAGATCATGAAAAGTGTAGTGCCTAAAAAATCAGTGGGATATTACTATTCTTCCCTATATATTTCTTTTTACCATAACAAATATATGTTCTTGAAGTTTTTCCATCAATGATTTGAGTCCACTGCTCCCTTATCACCTACATCCACTCCCAAATTTCATGAGAATAAGAACCATCCTTCAATAAGACATGAAGAATATGTATAGATTTTCCATGTTGAACCTTTATTGGAGAACCAATGATATTGAGAAAATTTTCAATCATAGAAAAATCAGTATCTACATCATAGTATTGTAATGTTAAGAACATCATTAGTGTTTGGTGGATAATTTTTGAGTTATGAAACATGTAAAACACCATGAATAGAATAAAATTGAGGTGGTACGGAAATTGGATATGCAAAAGTTCCAATATTTTCCATGATATAAAATTTTCCCACATATGAAAGAGCATACTTTAATTTCATTCTGAGTCATTGGTGACCTAGCCCTGGAGATACATTCATGAAAACATGATCACCAACTAAAAACTCCGATTTGTAATTATGTCAATTTGAATATGTATTTTAATATATCCAAGCCATCACCAAATAATAGTGAACCAATTGGATATTCATTGTTGTCTCGTGAACTAAACTCTGTTCATCAAAGGAAGCTTCCCTAACCACAAACCAATAAATTGTAGAAAAATAATGGTTGACATGAGAAACCATGAATGATTCTATTACAACAGATTTTTGGAAATTATTATTATAATAAAATTCATATTTCCTCATATGTCCATCCCAAACCCCGCTAATGTTCAAAACACATGTATATGAATTCTCTTTTGAAATATAATTTCTCTTTTATGTATACCCATATATATGGAGATGATATTATATTCTAAATCTAACCTCCATACTCATTTCCTCATCGAGATCCATCCCAAACTATGAAGTAAAACGACATTCCCAATCTAAAATAATGTCCATGAGAACTCCATGCAACCTTACAATCATCTAAATGTATAACATTCAATTGTATTCCACATTAGTGGTTTAACAAATCAACATTAAATGAGACAATTTAGTCAACTAATCAATAACCACCACAATTTTATTATTACCATTGGGATCTTGATTTTCCCCTATGATAAACTACATTGAAATTATAGTACTCTTCTATGTTGTATTTATAAGAGTTTTAAACAACCTATAAGGTTTCCAGTGATCATATTTAGTATGTTAGAAAGTATAGAAACATGATACAAGTTATATTGTGTCACATTTCATAACACACGGCCAAAAATTTTATTTCATGTAATATAATATATTTTAAGTTCCACGATGGATAACCCACAAGTATAAATGAAAATATACAAGAATTTCCTTCCTTATTGATTTTGGGAAAACATATTGTATTATGAATCAATAGATACCCTATATAGAAATAGAACATTCACTAACGGTCTTCCCATCATATTAGAGTTAATGGTACTGGGAAAATAATCGTATTGTCATTTCATCACAAGATTATTCTAAAGGAGATAATATTTCACATCAATATTTTATATAAAATTACCCAACTCTTCCTCTATGAAACCAATTTGAATTTAAGAAAAAAGTCACATCAATATCCACTCATCCTTCTCTTACAATAAAGACTATGAAGGAAAAATTATAATAATTCCATCAACCACTAAGTCACATTTCATGAGTGTATAGGTATTGTCAATGTTGAGTGACTGTATGTAATTGTCCCAATAACTCTTTTGCATGATTAATTATTTTTATGAAAAGTTGTATCCCAAACATTTCTAGTCACAGTATATGATCAAACCTTCCCCAAATAGAAAATGTTACTAATTTTTATTGAATTCATCATTGTAAAAATTTATAAATTATGGGTGTGATAATTATTCTCATGAGGCACATACTGATGTGGGACATATTCCACTATGTGATATCCCGACATAATGACACATCCCAAACCTAAACTTGAATCATCATAGTAAACAAGTTATCCCTATACAAACTCTTGTAATTTAAAAACCAAGGATAAGGTAAAATGGTTCTTCTCAACAATGGATTTATGAAACTTTGAATTCAATAAGAACTTTTCCACCTATAGGTGAGGGTGGTCAAGGGAGATGCATGATTCAAGAAGTCCTTAACAAACTGAAGATGATATCCAATAATTTCTATGAAGTTATGTATCTCAAATAAGTTCTATGGTTCTTCCGATGAAATGGAAATGATAATATATTTAGGATCAATATATATTCTATATTTAATGATTTCATGTCCGATGAATTTTAATTCATGGATACATAATTTTCACTTTGATAATATATCATCATGCTGGTGAAACCTCAGAATTTACAATGCATGTCTCAAATGAAAAACATGATCTTCTTAGATATAAGAGCATGTACACGCCAGAAAACCAAGAATGGTGATGGGTGAATCATGGGTTCGACTCTTTCTTTTAATGTAATGGATCTTGTTCCCACAATTATAGGAACATGTTAATCATTTCTATTTGAATGGTTCAGTAAGAAAACATTCACATTCAAAGAGACAACACAATAGTTTTACTTTGTTCACCACTAAGTTATAGTCCAAGGAGCACACATTGATAGTGTTTTAGTGATACATAAATATACTAATACTATGTATTTGTGGAATAAAAAAGATCATACAGAGACATTATGTTTCAGGAACACTGCCTTTACAAAATTTTAGGGATAGCACACTCCATCCCTCAGAACACTTCTGTGAACTCCCCTATCTCACTACATTGAGGGAAGCTTAAATTATTTTATCTACTTGAATTTCATATCAATAGATTGAAATTACATACTTCTTCCATAAATACTATTAGAATCTACTTAAACTATAGACTTGAGTTGATTTTCTCTAAATACACTTTTCACCAAAACCTAATATTTTGAACACTTGTTCGTGGAAAACCATTGTGAAGCTCAAAATCATTATGAATATAACTTCCTTTGTAAAATAAATTGAATTCCAAAAATCTCACAAAGCCAATTTGGAAAACCATATAATCATAAAACTCTAATTATAGAGATTCATTGGAATCTGTCAAGACATAAGTAGTATTTTCATGATGCTCAAGCTTGCAAAGATATCCAAATTCATGGAGATCCCATAGCATCATAAAATCAGTGTGATTTCAAATTTTCTATGATAATTTTCAAGTTAAAGGAAGTGGAAATAGCATCATATTTATAGGTTCGGCCATTCTCTAGGCTCCACTACCTGTATCGCATTAATTAGGATCAGTAAAAAATATCTTCATAGCATTAATCCATTCATGATTCTCTATTTTGATTTTTTTGTGGTTATGTTTTCTATCAAACCAACATGAACTTGTGATGATCTAATAATCATTATTGTGGAGAACACCATCACCATTCACGAAACTCCACATCATCATGAGTCTCATCACTACATTCTTGAAACCCATACCTTTACCATTTTTATGCAAAGTTGATTCCAGCAAAAACCCTATTGTGGTACTATAGTGAGCTCTTAATTTATGATCTCATTACGTGACAACTTCATCATGTTACATGTGTCCATTGACAAAAAAACACAAATTAGACTCCATTTCCTTCAAAGAGCATCCTTGTTTCCAACAATCTCTCCCGTTGTGTTTCTTAGGAATCTGCAAATAAATTCAATCAAGCACAAAAAACAATGATAAACTGATACATGAGAAACATTTAATCCATAAATTTTAGTATACCTAATAAAATATCATTTTAGAAAACTGTATAAGAAACATGAATAATTTTCTAATGTTTTATAATGCATAATTGTGTCCATGTGAAGCTCTGATAACGTAACATATGCATTGCATACCCTAAAAAATATCTTTATAAAACACATGAATATCATAATTTCATGAAATAATTTCATGGGTTTTCATGAACTTGCAACCAACAAACCATAAAACATAAAATTGTTATTATCCTTCTTTCTATAATAGATTTTCTTGACTTCTCTTCTGATTTCTCCTATAATATTATAGAATTAAATTTCGTCATTCTACCATTTTGGTATTATTCCTAAATGACATCTAATTGATCATATAGATCACAAAACATACTCCCCTTGGATTGAAGCACCCACATAAACCAGCATCCCTTCCACAAATAGATTAAAATAGTTAATACAAAATACGAGAGAGAAAAACTTGTGACCTCCTCATGAACTAGTAGGTGGATGAACACCATAATTTAACAGATGTTTCTCAAACAAATGTGCAACCAATGGCTTAGTCAGAATTCCTTCAACTTTGTCACTAGTTCTAATATGATCCATTTTAATTACGCCTTGTTCCACTCATTCCTTGATGAAGTGATATCTATTATAAATTTTTTTCATTGGAGAATGCTGAATATGATTTTTCATAAAATCAATTTTTCTCTTGTTATCAAAGTGAATAACTATTGGTTATTTCAATTCATCACAAATATCATTCATTTGTTTCTTCATCCACGGTAGTAGAGTGTGGGCATTTTTGGAAGAGATATATTCTTATTCCTGAGTACAAAGAGATGTACTTTCGTGTTTCTTACTCAATTAGGTCACACATTTTATGAAAATAATAAATGCTTCAATACTAATGGACTTTCGATATAGAACTTCTCTAGCTCAGTCAGCATAAGAAAATGTTGACAGTTAATTATCTCATCTGGTAGAAAAATATAGTCCCCAATTGGTAGTACCTTTAATGTACCTCATGATTCATTTAACTTCATCCATATGTTCTTCCATCACATTGCATTGGAGTGTGAGATACTAAGAATATTGAAATGATAATATCCAGCCATGTTTTAGATAAGCATAATAATCTTCATATGATTTTCTTGTATGTGGTGGGATCCATAGATGCCCCATCCTCATGATTTCTAATTTTTTCCTAACTAAAATCTATGTTCACGTTGCAATGGAGCCATTAATATATAATTTCATCCGAAAGTATTTTTCATTATTTTCATGAGAATTAAAAGTTTTTTTATTCCAATAAATCACATGTGGCCCTAGAAGTATGCAAGTTCACCAATAATAATCATTTCAAAATTAGATATTATATTATTGGAAAATTCATCAACCAATCTCTTCCTACTCCCGCTAACTATAATATCATCCATGTATACCATCACAAAAAAGTGATTATTCATTGAATTCTTCCCATATAGATTATCGGAAGAACTTCCACTTTTAAATTTTGACTTCTTAAAATAAGAATATAGACAATAATAACATTCTCATTGTGTATTCATTAGACTATAAGGATCCATTTTCAATATACAAACCTTCATTTCATCATTATAAATTAGAAAGCACACTAGTTGTTCAATTTAGACTTCTTCTTCTAGAAAACCATTTAGGAATTTTTTTTTGAGATCTATATGATAAAATATACACATCTTTAAAAGGACTTATCATTGAAAATCCTAACCAAATCCAGTATTTCTATTGGAGAAAATGTTTCTCCATCATTAATTCCTTCAATCTATGGAATAGCCTTAACTAAAATGATTTTCATTATTTGTAATCACATTTCCATTCTCATATTTCTGTGTTTGTGCGATACAATACCCAATGATATTGTTTCAATAAATTTATTTTCATATATTTCTCCTTTAAGGTCCAGATGAAGTTTCTTTATCCAACATTTCTTCTTCTGATTCTTTTTCTGAATCACACTCTGTGTGTCATCCCATTATATTTTATAATAATTCTGTTATTTCATCATCTGAATCTGTCCCTTGACCACTGGTCATTGTAATGACCCAATAATTTTAAAAGGAAATTAATTTCTTTTAAATATGTCATAATCACATGAAATCACAACATAATTAACTAATATGTGATATTTGACCCTTAAAACATAAGTTTTTCACTTCTATGATGTGAATTTCAAAAATCTGACATACACAGTTGTGATTAGTAAGTTATTGAGAGTCCAAAAAGAAAAACCTAATTTTTATTGAATAGTAACCTAACCTTATGAATAGAAACATCCCCTTATGAATAGTGATATACCCTAATGAATAGTAACCTTACGTATGATAGTATATGAATAATATTCAAGTGTAAGTATGATATATATATGCTTTAAAATAAATAAACAAATGTTTTAAAACTCTTGTTTTTAGAATAAATTATGATTTAATTAATATTAAAATAATAATATTTAGAAAATTATTTTTTCAAAATGAACTTCATTTTTTCATTCTACACATAGAAAAATGGTTGGGGTAAATTTTTGGGATTTTTCCAAAATACATGAATTTTTTATGAATAGTGACATACCATAAATTGCAAAATTAAGATAAATACACTAATTATAGAGTCACGTGTGATGTACTGCTTCTGTAAGCCCACTTTTTTCGGTATCAAATGATAATATTACTATTCTTGGTCATGGAATACTCACTATTCCTTGTCTTGAGGAGAAATAATAAATTATTGAGTTTTATATTAAGAAATCCCCTCTCTTCTCCACTATAAAACCACCTCTCATCCCCTTCCATTCACTCTCTCAATCCTTTTTCCTTCTCCAAATTATGTCCAAATACACTCCCTTCCTCCTCTCCCTCATCCAGCAATCTTTGCTCTCATAAAAAGACACAAACCTCTCCCTTAAGGAGGCTCTCAAGGATGTTTGGTTCAAGAGGTAAATTCCTCTTTTCAATTCTTTGTCTTTCCTTTCAAGTTCATTTGTTTTCTTTTTCTATTACCTCTCCTTATCCAAATATTGTGTTGACTATATTACCTTATATGTACTAGAATTTTTTCATGATAGTGGAATAATTTATCATCATCTTCCCTTTTTACCTTCTTTTATACTAGTAGCAAGAACACCATCCGAGATGTGTCAATTTTACACATTCAAGGACGATGGACTTTCGATTTCTATTATCATTCTCAATTATGGTCATGAAACCATTATTGTTATGGTTGAAGAATATTATTATATAAAATATAACCTATTTAATATTCTATAATACCTTTGTACTAATGGTATTAAGTTATAAAGAAAAATGAGATCGTTTTAATCAAAACCCACAAAATAACTGAAACAATTATCATTAAAGTTCTATATGATAACTCATCCTATTTACATGTAACTAAGTCATATAAATGAAAAATAACACCTATTTAAGTTCATAAATAATATATAATTTCAATTCTTGTGATTTACATTCATTCCACATACTTTTAAACAAGTCAACTGAAGATGAAAATAAAGAAAATGAATACTCCGTAGCGACGGAATTCAATACAACAACTTATCAATAAGAACATAAATGAAATAACCAGAATTATGATAAACTAAATACATGTATAATAGGTTATTAAATAATTTATCAATAAGTATAATTTCATATTCCAGGAGCTTATGTTTGAGATAGGAACACGTTCGGAGTTAGGTAAGGGATTGCTTAACTCAATTTTCATTCTTCGAGTTAAACATCTATTTCATTGGTTACATTGTTCCAAGAATATGCGTGAATGACCTATGATTGTTTTATTCTGTATATCCAATTTTGTGTTGTGGGTTTATGTTTTTCACACATAAACATGTCATTTATATTTCCTCAATCTAATGATATGTTTTTGGTAAGGGATCCTCTCTCTCACTTTTATTCAAGAATCCACCCTATCTTGTGTGCTTTTGTTTTTAATTTCTAATGATGGGGTATGTTTTCTAACCTCACACATATTTCCCTTTTGACATATAAATAATGGGATAACCCTTTACATCTCATTAATACCTTGTAATGACACTCGTTACCGTGCCAAAATGTTTTTAAGAGGTTTTCTCATCTCACCTTCAATTCTGTGGTATTTTCATTGTTCGCCTCTTATTAAATATATGTGCTATAGGTGTACTAACAGTTGAAATATTTTATCATGGTTCTCATTATATTCATTGTATTATGTGACTCTTTTGGTGGTTATTAACTTTTTTTCATAAGACTCAATTGAATACAACACAGTAACAAGCTTTGTCTCAATTTTCACTTCATTGTGACTTGCTTAGTAATTGCGCACCTACTCTTTCTTATGTGGTGTACCTACTTCCCATTTGAGATAACTTTTCAATTGAAATTATATTCCATTTAAATATCCGTATTCTCATATCATGTATATTATTATTTTCTAATCTGTATACCATTTTACATACTGTATTTATTTTGAATGTTGTTTTGACTGTGGAAATGTTGATGAATCGGTATCCTCTATTCTATACGGATAATGTTAATAAATATTTCTCCTATATAGAATCTATTTATAAATAATGCTTTTTATGTAGAGGTGGGTGGGGCCCACTACATCCCCTCGATGCATTAATAGGTCTCATGAGACTAAACAGTTTGGGGACCGACCCTTCAAGTTTGTTTCCAGAAATCAGACGGGTGTCTACCCATAGAACTAAACCGTTTTTAGGTATTATGGTTCATGGTATAGATACATGAAGTCCAATTAATAAGCATTCCCTTTATTCATTGTCAGTTATTATTATTATCCATGAGGTTTTCACTACGACAAAATCTATGGATGCAGTTTCATTCTCAGTTTATTAATGGCATTAGTTATTCATTTATTCACTATTCTATATTGATAATGTTAGATTGATTGTGATTCACTTATTATTTTAATCTGTCTTCCACTATTTTTATCCCTTACTGAGCATTTTAGCTCACCCCATTCATTATTTACATTCAATAGTTTATGAAGAGGAGGCCATTTATTGAGTGCTCGTGGATGTAGTTTTTCTTTTTTTTCATTATGTATTGTATCTTGTAACCTTATCCAATGTAATTTGTATTAAATATATGTATATAGTTTCTTCAAGACTACTAAACTGATCATTCCATTGGTATTTTCATTCCTTATAACCATGAAAATATCACAAGTAATGAATCGGCTCCAGCCTAGTGGGGTCGGGGTGTTACAGTCATGATATCGAAAACCCATTTTCCAATTAAATTATCTTCAATAAATTCAAAAAATAATCAAGTTAGATAAAAATTTGAATAATGATTATAGAATCAACATCATAATTATTCATTTTTCTACCACTCATAGAAAATACATCCCACTATCTTTATAATGGTGGATCTCAACAATAATGGATTTCAATGAATTTTAGTTTGGAGAAAACCCCAGAATGGTTCTTTATCTTGTGACTATCCATATTGGATAAAAATCACAACTTCACTGAGGATAATCTTACTAAACACTAGTTATTCAGGATACAAAAAATAATATCTGACCAGAATGGGAACTTATTTATCCTAGTTTTCCAGAATATATCATCTTATGGTTCAACAAAAAATTATTCTACACCGTGTATGTATTTGAATACCAAATTGAAGAGTCATTTTATGATGGTTACTTCTTCATCTTGTTTATCAATGGAAAAATGAAATCTCACACTGTTTAACATGGTATCCCCCTGAGAACATGCTAAAAATTCCAATTCCCTACATTATTAAAAAAATTATTTTAATAAAAGATTAATGCAATAAGGTGACTAGATCTAATACATCTTTCACATATATCATCTTAAAAAAGATATTATTTTGTTTTCAAACACTCATGCACTTTGTATTTATCATGTGTAATATTTTCTATTCCTTTTTCACTTGCATTAGTCTGTTCATATTCTTGTTTCCTAATTGTTTCCAAATTATATATCTTGAAAAATAACATGTCATTAGGAACATTGGAAGCATGATTGGTTATTGCACATGGATTCTTCTAGGTGTCATCCATCATAGTAGTTCTTTTGGATACACCACCCTTCAACGTCATGGATTAAGAATCGATGGACTTATCACCATTAATCATATTAACTCCCATTAATTATTATTCATTGATATTTATATTTTTTGATGTCTTTTCTTATCATATTTGGTTATTTTTTGAGATAACCATGTACCAATAATTTGACCACTTCCATTACACACATCATAGATCTTATCATGAATTTCATATCTATTTTAAGTATATAGATACTTTTAGACTTGTGGATGCCAATTATTCTTTTTTTCTTGATCCTCCTTGATATAGGAATACTTTTTTCTTTCACATTTTTAGTATTTTATGAAAAATTTAATTCCCAATGACCAAATATGTTGTAGCAACAACATTGTACAAAGAACCTAAATCTACTTATATCATCTATATATGCTTGTTGGATCTTATTAATTACTTTTTGTCCTATTTTTGGGTAACCTGATTACATACCCTTTTTCCAATCCACCGCAGTAATGGTGGTAGTTTTCTTATCTCTTTTATTCACCCATACTTTTCAAAAAAAATTCATATAACATGAACACTTTAGGATAATATATTTAGATTTGTCAACACATGCTGGTATGAATGGTACCTGTTTATTCTTAGATTCATGAGATAGATCAAAAAATATTTCATGATCTTATTATCACATGTTGGAGGTATATCATATTTTGAATCATCCGGTCAACATTGTGTATCAGTCGAAACTATTTCCTTCTTTTGTGAAGTATAAATATACGCCTTTTCAATAATAACCAACTGGGATTCCAAATCAAGACACTTTATATTGAGGATGATTTTGTGATCTTCAATCATATTCATATTTTCATCATAATAATTTTTCATTGTAACAAATTTTATTCATGTAACTTAACATTATTATAAATCAAATGGTCATGTTCCTTGATATTATTAGACATTCCTTCCAACTGTATACACCTATAATTAGTTATATTTTTTCATTTCACTTCATGCACATGGATATTTTCATCAAGGGACTTTTAGACTTCCAATTTCTTTTCAACATATTTGATTTATTTAGTGGAAATTATTTTATTTTACCACTTTTTACCATTAATGTTTAAAACCATTATAATGATCTATAAATAGTCTTGAACTTTTCGTTCCATGCCCTTTTCTATAAAATCAGTTTCCCAATCTAGTTAGGTGATCTCTACCTGCATGAATTTAAATATTCTACAAACAATGGAAACTCATTCTATGGAATGATAATGTTGATATTTTTACTGTCCTTCAATTGATAATTCATGTGAGTTAGTAGAGTGATCAACATTACCACTTGTTCTATGATATTAATATTGGAGACGAATTTCAATGGTGCAAACACTTACCTCGTGATCATTTGAAAAAATTTATTTAAATGTGGCACAATTGTTACCCTTTACTTTGGTGGAATCACAAGAAACCTTCTCTTTACATTACAATCCAGAAATGTTTTCACTATCAGAATGAAAGGGAGAAACAGATAATATCTTTTCTTTAGAAAAGAGGGACTTATTCAACTATCTCTTCTCTTTATTTTTAAATTTCATCATTATCTTGCAGGATATAGAATTCTACATAGATATTACTAACTCTTCATAAAAAATATACCATATTTTTCAATTGGGGATGAAAATAAAATCTCCAACAGATAATAGATTTACTATAGAGTATCCAACATACGTGAACCTGGATCTGATACCACCTGTATAATCATATGGAACCTTCAGATTGAAGGGGTGAATTTGATTGTCATACATTTATTTTCAAAAAACTAAAATTGTTCCCTAATTGGAAGGAAATTTTTAATCCTTTCTATTGTAATAGTTCTATAATAATGATTTCATAAGAAAATAGACCACATAACAATTTTACTTGGTTCACCACTAAGGGCTAGTATGAGGAGCATACATTGATAGTGTTCCATTCATACATAAATCCACTAATCATAATTATTTTTAAAATAAAGAAGTCCATACATAGTCACTTTGGGCCAGGAAGACTATCCTTAAAATATTTTTGGGATAGCACACTTCATCCCTCAGAACACATATGTAGAATCCCCCAAGATAACTACATTTAGATTATTCTGATACAGTTTATCAACATGAAGGTCTCTTAAATGGATGGGAAATAAATTATTTTTATCTCACTAGAACAAGACCCTATCTACACCATAGACCTAATTAGATGCACATTAAAGGCACTATTGACTAAAACATGATATTTAGACGTCTATTTCATGGATCTCCTTCACAAATTTCACAACCCATGCGACGCTGACTGCCTTTGTAGAGAATAGAATCTTTTTGAAGATTACCGAGCAAACATGGAATACCCCATCATAATTATCCAACCATTACATAAGATAATTGTATTTATTCAATACATAAGTAGTCTTTTCATATTTCTCAAGATCATTTAGAAATCAGTATTCAAAGATATCCCCTAGCTTCATGAAATAAGACCGATTCCACATTTTCAATGATAAATATTGTGCTGAATTAAGTGGGGGTATCTCCACATTTATAGGCTTGTCCATTCTCCAAGACCCACCACCTTCAGGGAATTTAAAGGTTCAGTAAAAAATATCTTCATGATGTTAATCCATTCAAAATTATCTATTGAGATTTTTCAATTTTCGTGAACCATTCCATCAAACTATTATGCACTGATGATGATCCAATTCTAATAATTTAGGATAAAACCATCACCATTTGTGAAACTACACATCATGGAAATTCTCATCCTCTGGATCATGAAACACCTCCATTAACCATTTTTATTAATTGTGGATTCCAGAAAACGACGTATTGTGATTCAAGACTCTTCCTCTAGATTTTGGACACTAAAAATTTGGCAAGAACAAGGAAACAACACCACCTTAAATACTATGTCCTACATGTACTATAAGATATCCTTACATAAAAACTCTTTGACTTTCAATGTGTCAACTGATAATAAAAATAAACTAGATCCATTTCAAGTATTCAACATCCTTGGCTCCAAAAGAGTACAGTAGAGTTTAGTCCATGGAAACTAACACAAAATATTAAGAATACACTTGGAAGACTCAATTCATTATCTCTATAATGATAGAAGGATGTTGGACAAGAAAAATGGAATGATAAGGAACTCAAAATGTTCAAAACTTCTTCTGACAATACTAGATATATTATTTGAATCATTAATTTATATTTTATAGTAAAACAACTGAAGATTAGTTTTAGAAAACTTACATTCCCCTTTCAACTTGTCAAAAAACCATCAATTTGTGAGAATATGTATTATATCTTAATTGTTACTCAGTTGAGCATATAATAATTGATTCATAGGTGAATTGTTCCATTAGACATATAGTAAAAAAGAAATATTGCTACCCATGGTGAATCACATGGGAATAAAAACTCATTGGCCCTCAAATAATACCACTAAATTTTCAACTCCTTTAACTTAACAAGAGATGTGAAGTATGAAAAAAATGATATACATTGACTTCAAGGTGTAAATTTAATTGAAAATCAACCTCAGACTCTTGGGGAAAACATGATTAGTTTCCTGGAAACACTTTTCGAAACACAATGAATATTGGTGGAAGGATTCATTGACTAGATTAATATTCCAAAACTACTATAGATAAAAAAAATGTTATTCTCTATAAAATAATTCCCTACCAGACTGGACCTTAGATACTATTCTACATGACACACATGACAACTCCCATTAGAAGTAGTAAAGAAACTCCACTAATTGTAACAATCGGACTGAGCCTTTTGAGTGATTAATTAATCTATCTAGATAATCAAATAATATAATTCAAAGTTGATAACTAAAAAATTCCATACCATCCCTAAATCACACAGAAATAAATAACATGAGGGAATATAAAAACCTTGATCACTCTTATTTCCTAGAGACATCACCACTTATATATAAAAATGG
Source organism: Viscum album (assembly GCA_963277665.1). Classification (NCBI taxonomy): domain Eukaryota; kingdom Viridiplantae; phylum Streptophyta; class Magnoliopsida; order Santalales; family Viscaceae; genus Viscum; species Viscum album. Next base: position 1,129,196,209 of record OY728121.1, read on the forward strand.
AATGTGTTCCATTGGATATTTTAGAATATAAAACACATTAGATTAAAAATGAGTTATATGAACCTTTATCAAATATAGAAGTCATTAATGTTAATGAAACATAAATGGTATCTATCACAATCAAAGGACCCATGTCAACATCTTATGGATACTCATCAATTTTTTGAAACTACTTCATTCAGAGGGATGTAGTTAGAAATATAAAGTCTATGAAGAATCATACTACTCCATAGATTCTCTTAGTGTTGAAGAGTCTATACTGGAGTCAGTAATAGATATAATTCCATAAAACCTTTATATGTGGCGATGACAATTAAATGAGTTTTAGACATTTGGATGCATGGGGAAAATAATTTATTTTTCCATGTATGGACATTATTATAATATATCCAACCGTTTTCCACTAACAATGATTCAATAAGACATCCATGTGATGAAAAACACTATTACCCTATAGAAAATCATCTGACTTACGTATAACCTTAAAAGAACCACTAGATATTACACTAAACGAAATACAAATTGTAGTCTATCATGTATTACATGGATGGTGAAGATCTACTATCAAGGCCATATCCATAAATTCAGAATATGTGGTTATCTTCCACATAAAGAACATATACCAGATATCATCTTGAATATCCATTTTAAATATTAAATACTTTAAATTCGGTTTAGACATCACCTTGGAATAAAACATGGAGAGATCTACAAAATGATTAGTTTACTCCATCAAAAAAATATTTCCTTGGCTATGCCTGACAAACCCCATGTATTTTCCATGGATATAAATTCTAAGAAGAATAAATTAGTTAAAATGGCCTTTGGTTACTTACACTCAATGAAATCATGCTTCTTGGTGTGAAAACTAACTCCCACCACATTCTACTCGGACAACACTCCATGACATCATGTTTCATAAAAAACACCCTCTGGAGGAATTGTTGGATGTCTTATTGGAGGCAAGAAACAACACATCATTATATATAAAGGTATAATAATATAATATCAATTAATCAAATATAGTTCAGAATATCATAAAAATAATTGAAATACAAAGCAACTAGAAAAATAAATACAGAGATTAAAACTCCCAATATCCATAAATACACAATTTCTATCAACCAATAGAAACTTAAGGCTCGTCATGATGAGAGATGACAAGACACTCATTCAATACATAACATTTATTTATCCACATTTCTATTTACCATCTACTGAGACATCACAAATTGTTTTATAAATAACAAAAAATAAAGGCCTTGCATTTGAAATAATTTTTTCATGATCTAAACTAGGGTACCCAAACAATCCATAAACAAAAAGGGTATTGACATGGCCTTAAGGGTGTTCAAAATACCTACGGGTTAGAGAAAAGTACTTGGGAATCAATAATTACCATTCGGAATTATTTAATCATAAATAGAATGATAAAAGCTGATAAATAACTAGAATATATCAATATGAAATATAATAGGGCATTAACATATAGGTATAATTATTAGGAAATACTTGTTTAAATATATCAAAAACAATGGAAGTTTAAAAAATATACAAAACCAAACACCACATGACACAGTATAATCTCCAGGATCTCACACCCAACTAATGAATAATCTTTTTTCCTCCACAAGAAAATGTTCCCATACCCACACTAGATAATAAATGATCTATATACATCCAAACATGTATGCATTATGTGACTAGAAGGGAATTGTAAGATCACACCATGTACTTTGTAAGAAAAAATTATAAAAAATAAATAAATTATGATCAATATAATTAAATAAAGGGATGTGATAAAATTTTATATAAATCATAGTATAAACACCCCTTGTCACAAAAACATAATAGAATATAGGAAACATGTTTCCAATGTATTTCAGTACACACACCAATAAATAAATTTTAAGGATCACCAATTAAAAATAAAATCCCTTATATTCAATTATTTTTTGGACAATGAGGCTCTTATTTTATTCATAGTGATCATTAGGCCAATTGGTGTAAACATTACCATAAAATAATATTTCCATGGGGTAAATTGGAACTCCTAATAGTGACTCTATTCCCCAACCTAGGAAACCCAATGCAGACATTACCATAAGAGAAAAAGTCAATGGGGATTTATTTCATCCCCATGAATGGACCCCTACCTCATCATTGATCATTTTTTGGTTGGTCATAACAAACTCATTCCAGGTTACTTCATATTTGTAACCACATAAAACATTTCTATCAAAAACCCTTATTAGGGATTTTGTTATGAAACTCGTATTCAAAACCACCAATTTCCATGAATATAACTTCCATGCCTTTTATCCAAATTTATAAATCAATTTAAAAGAACAAGAAATCAAAGTCCACAAGATAAATACATGATTCAAAATCACATACATTGAAACACCTGGAATCACCATGCTAATGGGAAATGATATACCAAGGTTATTCCAGGGTCATATGAATCAAGAAGATATGATATAATATAAACCCACAGTCATAAATTTCCAAATTGAAATAATTTAGAACATTGAATAATATAGAGAACAATTAACAACCCAATTCAAGATTAATAAAATTTGTGGAATTTAGATCCTTACAACATCACTCAATTAAATAACAAATCTCAAAGGAATTAATATTTTAAATCCAAATCAATAGTTTCCACTGTTCAAAAAACCATACATTTTAGAGAAAAAATGGGAAGAAGAATGATTTACAAGCCAAGAAAAAAGATCCAAACCCCAAGAGAGGTACATGGGTTCGATAATCACTTAGATCTATCATGTGAATTGAGTTAACAAGGCTAAGAACACCCTATGAGAGTATCCATGTTGAATGAAATGAGTTAGGTTGTTTGAGTTTTGATAGCTACAGGTGATCCTAGGACAAGGTTATTAAAATAGTGTCATTGTGTGTAATATTATATCATTTATGTTTTGGGAATTCATATTCTAGATCACCCATGTTTGATAGGAAAACTGGTACCTAGTTGAATTTTGGAGGGTGTTTTTCCCAAAATTTCAATAATGAGGATTCATGATTGACTACCCCTCTAGCTCCACTCTCTTCTCAGGGTAGTATAATATAATATTATTCACGAGAATTAGTTTTCACCATATATGTGTATGGATTTTTTTTAATGGATTTCAGTAATTTAAAACATTTATTTCTTCATCTATAATATCTAAAAGATTATTATAGGTATGTTGTGTATAGGATGTGATCTCTTGATTATCCTTACTCGGTGTATCAATTGTGAATGCCTGATTTATAATACATGATGCATGATACACATCATACGTGCTGTGATGGATACCAAGAAGTACTTGGTTACTTTATAGAGATGTGATATAGGATGATAAGATAATTTCATGCATTAGATTCATTTTTTGATATGCAACCCTAGTTTATATTGATTGTCTTACTCTTTGATATGATGTCTTAAGATAGTGAAAAAATAGCAAGGAAGTGGTTGTATGGTACCCTTGTAAGTTCATTACAATAATATAGGTTCTATTATATGCGATACTTGGTGAGAAATAGCCATGGTGGGGGTGAGAACTTAGTATACCTATTTACAAGACAAGTTAGTTTTAATTTTTTCACTAGGATTTTGTATGACTTCTTTACCTATTTTAAAATAGGCTCCAAGAATTATTCTATTATGAATATTGTTATTCTCACCTCACATATTGATAAATTTTTTTATAGGTTATAAGGAGCATGTCGGAGGCCGGGATAGATATTATTTTCTCATGGTTTTGAAGGAGGTGTTTGGGCATCGTGGTCTCTTCTGAGTTTAGCTTTTGTTACTTGTAGTTCATTATCAGTTGTATTAGTTTTGTATGGTATAAAATTTATTAACATGTGATTTATTTTATCTGTCTAAGAAGGATTTTATTGATGTGTATGTCTTCCCTCTCTCTCTTTAGAATGTTCAATTAGAGTTTAATTAATCAAATTTTTGTGTACCTTATGTTCTAGTCACTAACCTAAGTCTTACAAGAGTCTGGACTCAAGTGTCATTTTCCCACATCATTCATTTCAAACAAATAATAGGTACTATTTTGGGGAGAGGGTTTTGATATTATTCATCATTAAATACATCCCCAAAACTATGTAAATTTGTTTACCCAAGTGAATAACCTCCAACATGATATCTTCCAACAAATAAAAAAATTTCCAAAATATTGAGACATAAAAAAATAAATATAAATGATAGTTGTACTATGATAAGTTTTATACTGGATTATAATTAATAAAATTTCCCTAAATTTTTTATAATTAATAAATATTACCTGTCAATAATCTATATTCATTGTAAATAGTTTTAATTTTTTTATCCATATACCATTTAATAATATAAAATTTTATGAAGTTTTTGAATATTTTCAATATATATATTTTCCAACAAAAAAACTAGAAATTATATTTTTTAAATAAAAAGTCTAATTATTCTATCCTCTACACATGTACCACCTTTTTTATTATTAATTTAACAAAAATTTTCTAATTCTCTTGCAATAAATTTCTTTTTTATGGTTATTCATAGATAAAACACAAATTGAAGGAAATTTAAGGTATAAATTTTTTATTTTTTTATTTTTTTATACATCCATGATAATATGAATAATAATTGTTAACATATAAAAATAAATATGAAAATCAAAAAATTCATATTTCTTGTTGTATTTAAAATAATTTTTAAAATATTAATTTTACAATTTTATATTTTATTTTAAATAAAAATGGTCATATAGAAAATTTTTATGACTATTATGATTTTTTAGTTTTAAAACATCAACTATTAGGAAAACTCATTGTCCACATTTACTGATTCTGTAACTTCAATAGAAAGATCAATGTGTTTTGTTTTTATTTATCTTTTTTTATTATATGGAATTTATGTATTATTTTGTTGTTATTATTGATGATATTAACTAACTATCTATGTGTTTTTAGAAATATAGTATCTATTTTCACATGAGAGATGGTGATCATGTTGTGAATTATCTTGTGTGAATTTATGTACATGCTAAGGTGTTGGTTGATCTGATCACTAAATAATTTATACTTTTATTATTGAAATATATTTTACTATATGTTTAAAAAATACTTATTTTTGTCTATATTTATCAGAAAAAATTTTCAGTGGGTTTTATAACACAAATCATACTTCACAAAAGTGTCATATTGTAATAAGATTGGGTAATTTATCAAAATTTTCAGTTTGTAAAGAAAAAAATCCAGTTTTCATTCATTTCACTATCTATGATGCAAATATACTCTCATATTATTCTACAAATAAAAGAAACTATAAAAATTTCCATAGAGTCTTGTACAATTAATCTATGTACATATATAAAAATACACCTACCAATAAATAAAATCAATATCATGTATCATAATGTATCATACAAAAAAATGAATCAATATTTTTGGATAAAAATAATATCAACTATAACCATTTGAACCTTATATTGTATCGTTCTGGTAGTACATATATTTAAAACAGAAGTATACTAAGACCATATATAGGGAAAATAATATTAATTTAAAACATAAATAAATGAATTATATATAAGAAAATTTAAAAGCTGATAATAATAAAAAACTACTAAATTTTTAAAATCCAATAAATTTAAATAAATTAAATTATAAAATTATTGTGATTATGAACATAATTTCACTTATGTAATTTAAATTTATTATTAGTTGAAATAATTTATATATAAACACACATATAATTATTGTCACAAGTTACTTAAAATTAACTATGAATTTGTAAACATTTTATTGAGTAACTATTAAATTATTTAGAAAAAATCTTTACATTAAAATATGAATTTATATTTTTAGGAAAAAATATTTTAATTTAGTTTATTAATTAAATTTTAGAATTAGAGTCACTTTAACAACAAAAATATGTCAATAACACAAAATAGTTTCAAGAACAAATAAAAATTAAGCATCTTTTACTATTTCATCTTTCAAATTTAGTTCCCCTAACAAAAATTAATGTTTAAATAAAATATTTTCCAATGTTTTTCAAATTGAAGACACCTTTGTATGATTAATATGTATCTACAGTCCATTTTTAACATTATTCAACACCCAAATACATACACACATATTTCCATGTGGACACAAAATAATCATCCTCTCATATATTGAGGACCAACCCACATATTTAAATAAGTTAAAAAATTTATTTCCTAAATAAAAATACATAATGTTGAAAAATATAAACTATTAAACATAAAATATGTATTTCATAATTTTCTGTATTATATATATATATATATATATTCTTACCTCAAAATCTTTTTCATCAAATTAAAATAATATTAAAATAAAAATGAAAAAAATTATTACATGACGGGTTGACTAGTACATATCAAGACCGGTCAACATAATTATTGGTCACATTTCATCATGCTACATTTTCATCTAAAAAACATGTCATATTATTTCTAGTTATGATTGGTTTCATAAATATGGTTAATTATATAATAGTTATATGGAACCGTGAACTGTTTAACACCCCTCATGGTTAGAAAATAACATTCTTCCATGTTGATGATTTTATAATTTATTGAAATATTTATTTTTTTGTGGGAAAAATAAATCCACACGTTTATGAAAGTATCCCTGATCAAGTAACAGTATTAATTATAAATGATGTTGTTTTGTTTAAAAAAATATATAAAATGATCAAAATATTAAAATAACATCAATTATGAATCTAAATTTGGAGAAATAAAGGGGCCCAAACATGGTTTATATATAGGGATTGTTTTTTAAATTCCCTCTATTTAAAACATTCCTCAGAATTAGAACAATATATATCCCTTAGGTAGGTTATTGTTTCAATGTTTATAAACATTACATCATCAAAATTTACTATGAGAAATTTGTATCTATCAGGATCTTAATAAATACAACCTAACCATCAAGGATCGTATGTAACATTAGTAATTTCTTCCTCTACAACTAATTGTGGAACTAGATAAAACTCAATCATAGGAACAATTCATATTTACTAGTTTTTTTATTCTTTAAGCTCACCAATACTTCTACAAAATACTTGATTCATGTCTTTTCTCTCATGGGAAAACCATCTGGATCCAAAAAATCATTGTGTTCAATAATATACATTTTTTAATAGGATGACCAAAACATAATAATTTTTCAATGGGATGACTAGAACCTAAATAATCTCAATTTTTTCAATTGGATGACAAGAACATAATAATTTTCTAACTTTGATTCTATCTCATTAGATGGAAATCACCCGATGAGTTATTTTCAACCCCAAATTCTCATAAAATATATAACGGGGCATTTCATTGTCTATATATCATGTGGTGTAATTATGTTTTTTATATGTAATGCAGTTCTGTAAGAATGAAATATATTTGAAAAATAACCCCAATATTTTATAGTTAGATCACACTAATTCATTATCGATCATACTATTCCTAGAAAGGAATGATTCTTCCTCTAAGAAAAACTATTTTTCTATGTTGTTGCAAGTGGAGTTATTTTTAGAACAATTCCACAATCAGTTATATGTTTAGAATATTCCCAGAATAAGTATTCACCGCCATGATTTGATTAGAGGATATTAATACTTTTTCCCTTTGATTTTTTGACTCGTTACGAAACCTTTTGAAATTATTAAATGTTTTATAACTATGAATAATTGAAGACAAAATTTCGTATCGATTAAAATCATTAGTAAAAGTAAATAATTGTCTAAAAAAATTATTTTGCACTCATTGGTGTAAAAACATCATTATATATGAGATCTAATATCCCACTAACCCATTTACCTTTTCCATGAAAAGTTTCTTTAATTATCATTCTTAGAAAATAACATTTACTATTATAAAATTATTCATAATCCAATAGTTGAAATAATCTTTGTCAATGGAATATTTAGATGTTTTTCATGTTTATATATCCACGTAGAAAATTCAACTATTAAGTGGGATTATAATAAACCCTAGCCATATTATTTTTATTATTATAAAAAGATTATCCATATCTATAATATATAATATATTAATCATATTCCCAGTTCCATAAAACATTTAATTCATATATATAGAAAATACATTTTCATAGTAGTGAATGAAAATCCATTTTTGTAAAAATAATATATATAAATAATTTTTTATGGTGGTAATACAATAAAAATTCTCTAACTCTTGAATTAATCCATTTTGTATTGTCATATCATAAATGTCGACTTATGGAGGAAATATTGAACAAATTTTACATGAAAATAACTTTCACTATTTTTCAAATCCCAAATTTCTTTGAGTTTGTGTTTTCCATCACAAATATTTGATCCACACCTTGTATCCAATACCTCAGAGTCAGTGTTAGTGAAATTTTCCTCTTTAAAATTCACATTGATATACTCATAATACTTATCATTGAGAAAAAATCTCATCATTAGAGAGAAAATTTTATGTTTATCATAGGTTATACCTCTAAGTGACCTAAATAATGTTTATCATGTAGTGAGTCATTATCTACAATGGGTCAATGTCTTGTTTTATATCATTTAATCAAGGACTATAAATGAATATAATCCCCCAAAAACTTATTCCCCTATATTTTATATATATATAGTTATCCAATATCTATATTTTATTTTTAAATGACCCTAATTTAGAGTGAACTCATAACTTAGTTATTTAGGTAAAAAATAGCACAAATTAGACAACATTATATTCTTGGAATGTTGAATGGGAAAATCTTTTCTATATAAATCTAAATATTATTAACTCAACTATTTACTCTAGTACACAAAAAATTAGGGTTTCTTAGATAATTTTCACTCAAATACCAAAGTAGGATGTGCTAAACTAACCCTTAAAATTAACAATTACCACCATGACCTATATATGATAATCTATTTCTACCCCACTTTGGTGTGAACCTACCATGTTTTATGGTTGAGTTTCTGAAATTTTCATTCATTAGAATGAAAATAAAAATTATTATCCCCAAGATATTTTTAATATACTCATCATTTAATAATACATAACATTCGTATAAAACATATTTAATGTCATGGAATCCTTATTGTCACATGTTTTTATTCATTTCTATATGCATGTTTTTAATGATTTAGTTTTGAAATACTAATTTTTTAACCAAATTATTTTTCCTTCCATATTAATGTGTAACTCTTTACAAAAATTAAATTTTAGTGTTGCTCACCCAAAAATAAAATCCAAACCGATTTATCAAATTGAATCTAAGTAATAAGGTAACTGAACTCATCATTAGTAATGTAGAAGTGATAGTTATTCAACCCTTCACAATAATAGAAAAATACAAGAAACTCTTGGATACTCGGTAGTCTATCCCCATATCCCTCCATCTAGGGAGACGTTACTTAATAGAAAATTCAATCCATGCCACATCAAACACAATATTTATAGAAACTATATTAAATAGTAAGTATCAATCTCATAACTCTAAAAAAATTTGTGGTCAAGTTAAATAAAAACTATTTTTTATGATATCACACTTATCATATAATGTCGGAAGCTATCTAATAGAGAAAATTTATCACAATTTTTTATCATAAAAAATACATATATTAAAAAACATTATAAACAGAAATATAATACATGAATAATCTATGGAATAAATAATTTATTTATTTTTCTAAAACATGGAAGAAAATTATTAACTCTTAATATTTTTTTATGTTATGGAAAAAACAATTTTATTATTCCCAACAATTATAATTTATAAGTCTTGTGTAAAAATATGATAAATCGACAATTTCTAATTTTTTAAATAATGTCATATTTTACCAAAAATAATCTTATTATTAGTATATAAATATGAATGATACATAATAGATTAATATTCTATAGACAAAACATATTCTATAATATAAATTCAATTCTATGATTTTATTGAATCATTGAATTTGATTGGATCTATCTTAAATCACTTATTATATTTTATGTTATAGGATGTATCATATTTATGTATTCATCCTCCATTTCCATGAAAACCCTAGGTTAAGTCATAATTTATTCTATAATATATCATATGATATGACATAATTCAAATCCATGGGATTATTTTATTTCATACATTACAATATAATTCATTTATACGTTGAAACTAACCAAAATAGGGAAAATTAAACATATAATCTTTTATGATATAGGAAAAATGAATTACATTATATTTAAAAAACAATTATATCCACATATTGAATCATATTATAACATAGATTTGATACCATTGATGTGTTTTAGGGGATCATAATATGATCTTAGGAAGAAATAACAACCCCATATATGGCCAAATCTATCATTAGAGATTCAACATACATGTAAAATAAAAACATAACATACCTAAAATTGAGTTGCATTAACCTTTATATTCTTCTTTGATAGAGTAATTTTTATGATGATTATTAAATCTATAAAAAAGGGTTACAACATATATGGTGTAATAGTATCCTTGAATCATAGATCGTATCTTGATGATTTTAAAATTCTGAAGGAGTGATGGGGCCTTCACTTGGTAACAAATGGAGTTTTTTGAAGAATAGAGCTTTTCCCACATTCCATGGATTGTGTGACACCAATAGAAGGAAACCCTCCACTTATATAGGCACCATCATTGAAACTTGTTGAATAATGATCATTCACAAATATTAGGTTCCATCTCAGAGAACCCATACATTACTAATCATTAGAGTTTTGTTCAATGAATAACTAAATAATTTTAAGAAATGTGATAAATAATTCATTTCATAGACTGTAATTCAATGAATCCAGGCAGGAGGTGGAGACTGGATACATGAACTCACATGGATATCATATCATAAACAATATCTTACTATATGATATTTTGAGCAGAAGCATCATGTGATTCAGTTATAATATACATATATTGTAACACATGATATGCATCTCATTCATATCATACAATATAATTATAGGCAGTCATAACAAATAAATAACCCATTTTATGTGAATATAAATCACTTTCCAAATGAAAATTTAAAACATACGATAGAAACTCATGTTAAACAACATTTCAACTATGTTTGGTATCATTTTTAATCCCTATTTATTTTAAACACCTTGAAACTCCTACAATAATCTATTTAATGTTCAGATAAAATCATCATCCATCCTAATAATAGTTGGTTCACATAATTTCAGAAGCTCCATTGGTGGGAATGAAATTGATATTTTATTTTTTATTTTTTATGAGACCTATAGTGATGATCCTTTATGTTAAACTTTTAATTATTTTATTTATTATTGGAAAAAATTAATACCTCATCTTAGGATCATTCATTCGATGACACTGTTGATCTTTCAAAAAAAAATTATTACCCCCATTTCACTATAAGGATTCATGTGTATAATCCCTCACATGACTACCCATATGTGCTCCATTAATCTCTGAGCAATAAAATTGATTTTCGGGTGCTAGAACGACTAATCAATTGTATTTAATTTTTAGTCCTGATTCCTCTATGATCCTTTTGGATTAAATTAGTTCTACTAATTCTTAAGAGGAAAAGAGGAAGAACTTGATAGAGGTAGAGAGGTAGAGAGAGATATAGAGAGAAGTTCTATGTGTACAATGATTATCGGTTTTCAATTTTCTATTAATTATAAAAAATAGATAGAACCATACATTTAGAGAGTCAAGGTTTAGATTAAAATATTATTTAATCAAGAACTAGACTTTAAATAATACTATAATATTTTAACAAAACTCATGATATATAATTATATTATTATTATTATTATTATTATTATTATTATTATTATTATTTTATGGCACGTAGAAACTTGTGCGCTGAAAATATTATTTTACCATCATTTAAATCAATATTCATCATCAGATGTTATTTTGGTCTGCTCAAACCCCTCATAGTTTATTAAATACAGAAATAAATATTTTATTCATTGAAATAAATATTTTATTGAATTTCTAGTCAATAAATACTTATTCAATAGTCGAAAAAATATATTTTATTCAATGAATAGTGAATAAATATTTTATATATATTCTTGTAATAAAATATATTATTTTTTAACATAAATATAATTATTTATTAACTTGTGAATATAGAAATATATAAAACATAATTGAAATTAATATTCCACATTGAGAATAATATATATCCCAAAAATTAAATTCAAATATAATTTAATCGATATCAAAATAAATAATTTGTGTACGATCCTCCTGGATTCATTCTTGTTGGAAATAAGAGGGAACACCTGAAATCTAATATTTTTGTCTAGTAAATTGGTCATGGAACCAAAGTGAGTGTACATAATTTCAAAACATTTACCACCACAATAGAATGATCACCATTTAATATCATTTGTTTTTCTCAATATCTCATCATGAATGTTTTCCATATGTGTCATCAAGTTATCTTCTTGATATATATTTCATTGACTATCTATAATAAATTTTTCAACACCATGAAAATGAAATTTATGTGAATATAATATTCCAATAAAGGGTAAAATAAATCAAAATTTAGAAATATGGAAGGTAAAAAATCTTTCCCCAAACTATACATTAATAACATGTAATTCTTGATTTACCCAACGTAACCTACTTCTAGAAAACTTATTGGGTGAATTTTTTTTCAATGAATCTATGTGTGTGAGTTATGACATGAATTAATGGAAATACTAAATTCTAATGACCATTAAAAATGCTCATATATAGGTATATCCAATGAAAACAAACATGCCAATTTCCTAATAGTATGTATTTTCCCAAAATATTCCATCATAGATTTTAACTTGTATGAACATCATGTGAAGAAGCCTCATCAACATATGAGAACTCTCCCCAAATGATCTAAATAATATGTTCCCAATCATAATATGTTATCTGACAATACAACTATTTCAAATAACATCATCATTTTATTTCATGATTCCCATCATATAGGGAAATGACTACGACCTTATTAATGTGAAAAATACTCTTGGACTTTATTACATCAATGTTGTGTAGAAAAAATAAACTTGTGATAATATATTAATATTAATATTAATTCCATTGAATATTCATGTAATCAAACATGCAATGTAGTTGGTTCACGACCACCGACTCCTATAGGCTTCCACTTTCCCTAGTGCTATATATTAATGACCGGTTTTTCCGTACCTAAGAAACATGATACTAGAGAGCATGGATATTGGTTCTAGTTATACCATTTTTATATGGATTCAGATATAAAATCAATTTTCATGTGTATTAAATCAATTTAATGGAAAATTACTATATTTAGTAAATCCCTCATGTGGTCATATAACCAATAATGAAACTCTTGTTCCCATCTCAGAATCCTTACATCATGACTAAATTAATAGCCAGTGATTATCTTGAAATGATAAATCAATTTGTATTTGTATTATCCAAAATCAAAACATGACATATCTAAACTACTTTTTATTCTATATAAGAAGTCACAACATACTCAGATATATTAGATATATAAACCACAATCTATAATAAGTTTTTTATGTATATTACTATATCCATAACAGTGAAACTAGAACAAATTGAACTAAATAATGATATTTGTTCAATTTCTGTGATCACTAGTATTTCCACTTCTCCTAACACTAGGAACACACAAATTTCTATTTTTCTTAGTACAGTTAGACAGTCATAGTTGTAGGTTTATGATTTTTTTCTCTATTTTAGATTCTAATATTCTGATTTATACAATTGTAATATCAGGCATCAGTATATATCATGGAAAATGAGAAGAATAACTACAACCAATGACTATGAAATTATCTTAATATCTACAATCTCTTCTTATGATCATGCATGATCAACAAGAAAGAGTATAAGCCAACAAAAATTTGATCAGGAATTGTTTAATGTTTTATTTTTAAAAAATATTTTAATATATATACTATGACTATATTTATCAGAATCATATATTCAATTTTTAGATCTTGATCCCCATAACATGATTGATACATTAATTCAATATTGGGGATACTTTATTCCATAATATTATCAATATAGTAAGGCATAACATTTTTTTTATATGTTATTAACACATCTATCTTGAAATATAATAGATTTCCCACTAGCCGGTTCAAGACACACATCACCCATTCATTTACAAATAAATATTCTATGATAACTATGCATTATTAATTTATAAATGAATTTGTGTAAACTATATAACTTATTTTAATTTATTTATTTCACTTACCATTTATGTTAGACATAGTAGACATATACCACATAGTATCCTTTTGTTCATCTAATATAGATATATTTCATAAAAATTCCTCTAAAAGAGGTGGATTTAATTTTCAACAGCTCAACATGATGATAAACTAAATATTCTTTTACAAGTAGAATTAAAAAAGGATATTATTCATGATAGGAGGTGAATAATTTTTTTCATAGTTTAATGTCTCAATAATCAATCTTGTTGTATTGGTACTATTATGTACTATTCATGATTAGTTTCTATTGATTACTCACCAGGCGTATCAAGGATTCGAAACATTCCAAGTATAAAATCCTTAAAAATTGATATATGAAATCCATCACATGAATTTATACATACATAACCACCGTATCAAATTTTCATTTACAATTTCATTTCAGGAAATTTATTCTAGAAGAATAATATATGGGTCACCCTCCTTGTTTTACAAACACAACCTCTTTACCTATGAATTCCAATATATTATTTTTATATGGAACAACACCTCAGACTAATCTCACTGGGGTCCAATATTCTTATGCCAACTCATGGGAATCTAGATCTTAAAAATGTAGAAGTAATGTCATCACCCAATATCATTAAATAGATATCTTTACATTATGTAAATATATTCGATATTTATTAGATATTAATATCATTAGTTGTTTTAGGATCAATAACTAAAATGCACCATACTATTTTGATGTTTTTTAGCAATGAAATTTTTTTAACATATGCTTTTCAAAAAAATACTTATAGTAGTGTTCTAGTTGATTCTTATCACATGTAATTTTATATGATATTTATTATACAATATAGTTTGTATATGGTTATTTTATGTATATCTATTTACAAAATATATCTTAAAGGTAATAGTGAAATATTTTCAATAAATAGAACACACCTCATCGATTTTCATTTTAATATGATTATATGATTGATGTATATTAGAAAATATGTGTTAGTGATAAATTTTACTCAATATATTTTATCAAATTTTAAATGGATAAGATATTTTCCAACAATCTAGCTCTACGGTTCCACAATCTCTACCAAGATAACATTTTTTACTTCTCTAAGAATCTCAAAATTTTATAAAATGAATATCATGTAGGTAAATATAGTTTAGAGTGTCTCACATGACCATGCTGAACATTCTCTAAAAATATTTTAAATTTACCTTTATTTGAAAAAATTTCTCTCTCTAAAACATGATAAGGAACTTTTTTTATATCTTCTATGTTAATTTAATTGAGACTAAAAAAATTATCGATATAAATAAGTAAACTAATTTTAGTTTAATTTGATAGTGAATTATATTTTCATAATCAGGTAGGATTATTATATTTCATATTCATCATTCACTCTTATTGATGATTATAATATAAGATTTATGAACTATGTTTTCAGTATTTATGTACCATAAAAAAATTATTTAGAAATAAAATAATGTCTCATTGGGTCTTTCCTGACATTTAGATAAGTATTTTTGTTACACTTAGTAAAAAATTACGTCAATCCAATCTAGAAATGAGAAATAGTTACCTCCACTTAGACGATATAAGAAGCACCCTTTCTTAGACCATTTGCTTTTCACTTTATAACTCTCATATTCATCCTCATTTCCAATATTTAAATAAAAATATCTTGTAAAAATATTTCAATTAATTAAATGAAATCAAATAAATTCATGATTAATAAAACTGAAGATGGTTCGACTATATTCTTCTTAAATTTATTTCAATTCCTCTTCCAATTTCCATTATTTCATCATAAGAAGAAAATAGCCTCATGTTCAGTCTTCTAACATTGAATCTATTTTCTAGTTGAAGGGAAATATAAAGGATCTTTTGTATTTAAAATTTTAATGGGGTTTTTATCCATGTATTTAAAAATTCTCATCATAGGGGGTGAAAAAACAGAATTCAAACAATACTTATCAGTATCTTGATGTATGGGTAAATTTTTCCTTAGTGATATATTCATTTCATTCATTTAGACTTTGACAAATAAGAATAATCATGGTGGTATAGATAATAAGATAATATTATATTCCAGTTTCTTATCCTATTAGAATTAATTTTTTTAAATTGATGAATATATACCAGCAATTTGAAATCATGATCACTCACGATATTTCCTTATTCTATTTTACAATGATATGGAGCATTGAAAATAAAGTTTATTTCTATCATTTCCTTCTCTTTATCAAGAAAATAAAGATGTTATTTTTTTAGTGTATGAATCATTGAATTTATGTTGTATGATAACCTATCCTAACAATGTTGATAGATAATAAAATAGACATATAAATCATCCTCAATATATCTCTATTAGGAATCCTTTTAACATTTTCTAACCAACGAGGGTGGAAAAATATGAATAAGGAATTACAGCACATAATGGATTTTTTATGATTATAACTCATCACATAAATGATCATGCCATATCTTGATTTTTTTTAAATATATTTAAATAACATATGTTATATAATCAACACACTGTTTTTATGGGCTTTATTCCATACCATTCTATAAATAAATCATATGATTTTTAATTTACTAGATTACAAATTATGTGAGAAATAATAATAATAAATTTCATCAATTATCCCACTAATTTATGAATACCCAATATCCCTCACCATTGAATTTAGAATTTGAAGCTATAATGAATTTATAGTGGAAAGGATCCATACAACCCTTGCATAACCACAATGATGGCTAGTCAAGAAACATTAAGGTATTTATTTAGGTATGTCTTTCCCAACTCTGGGTTTGTAGCTCCTTAATCTATTGGGTGGACTCCCCAATCCTGAAATCTCAACATGGATTTTCACATCCCCTAGCTCTATGTTACATAATACATAGTGAGGAATACTTATCTTGATGAAATACGGTTATGTTAAACCATAAACATCATATAAAATCCATGTCAAAAAAAATGTGTCCCAGTGAGTATTGGTAAAACAATATCTGCTACGGATTTCATTCATAATAATATAATGGAAGACCAAGTATGAATCTTTTTTGGTTGATGGATTTTGATTTATTATTCCTAAATTAAATTTTTATTTATCAGTTACATAACTTTTAATTATTAAATTTATTTTACATAATTGATAAACCATGATGGATAAAACGTTTATAAATAATATATTTATTTAAATTATATATGTGAACATTATTTAATTTATTTTTGTGATCTTTCTATTGCATCCAGAATTTGAATGATTCATAGACAGAAATAAAGAGATAAAATTTTTTCAAATCATGATCTTATCTAATAGGTGATTTTTTGATCGAACAATTAATCATCCTATGGCATAGGGTAATAACTCCATTTTCTAGTCTTTCCACGAGTTAGCACATTCCACCACTCCACGTGTGTATCACATGGGTTGGAATCATTATGGATTCATCCTAAATTACCTCCAAATTCCTTAGTATACTATATTAATTATATTTATTTATAATTAACCTATAGGTGAGGGAATCCAAAGGATTGGTTAAGGGGAATTAGAAAAATAACTTTGGACATTTAGGGCCAATATAGTAATTGAGAGAGGGATGAACTGAAGTACATAAAATTTAATTTAATATTATATAATTGGAAACCCATGATATGAATTAAATTATATAATGACAATGCATAAATAGGACTTTGTAAATCTCATTAATGGTCAATCACATGAAACGAATACACAAAATTATAACCCTTTAACTTTCATTTTTATTCATTAATCAATTTTAATATAAATACAATTTAAGTAATTAATTAATTAATTAATTACCATTTATATTAATAACCATCAAGCTTTACTTGGAGACATAAAACATTAACATAATTCATGTAAAATAAACAACAAAACCCATAATGACATATTATTATTATAAATTTAATTAATATTTAATAATTCTTCAAAACTGTTGTAAAATTTTCAAACACACCATGTATGAAAATTAATAAATATGATTTTAGTGGTGAAATTTAAAATTTTGTTTTAATTTTATATTGAAATTTATTTGGAGACTACATGGAATTTAATTATTATATACACACGGTATAAATCGATTGTCATGTACCTCGGATACATGCCTGGGGCATTAGTGTGTACCTCGAAAGGACTACGCATCATATACACTCAATCTAAACATAGTGTATAACTCTTTTCGTGTGTCCAATTGACCATTTTAATGACTTAAAATGTACTTCATACGTGGAATCACACGACATGTATGCTAGCTATACTTCATGTGTTCCACATACCATGTGTCTTCTTGAAACATCGAAAAGATTTGCATGTATTTCAAGTGCGGGAAATGTTTAACCACACTATGTGTACAAGAAACAACATAACATGTATGTAATTATTACTGTAGTATTTCAGGGTCAAATTGTTTTGACCATGTTTATGACCACATAAGATGTGTGAATTTAATCACTAAATGTTGTAAACTACATGGCATGTACACCAACTACATGTCGTGTGATCTGATAAGACATGTTCTAAGTTGTATTGGTCATCATGTGATGTACAATAAAATAATAGGGTATAGTTATTGTATGGAATGTCATGTATCCCATGACACATCCAAATATAGTGCACTGGGGTACATGTGGCGAAAAATGGATACACAATGTGTAACCCAGTCTTAATGGTCAAAAATCTTCCCACGTTCCATTGGAATATATGGATGCTATTAATCATTTCTTATACCTTGATGAAAATTAATACATTAAAAATACGAATTAAATGGTCGATAAACTATTAATTTAAATTATATTAAATAAATAATAAAATTTAAATGAAATATCTTACCCAGAATGTGTATATAGATCAACAATACAATAAATAATTATGAATATGAATCTTGACTAATTTGAAACCACTTGTAGGTTCTTGGTGCATTATAAAAACCATTGATGGGTGTGAAATTATAATTTTATTTAATTTTGATTTGTTGGAACCCCTGAGAGAGGATCTTTGAGGTCAAATTTAAAATTAAATTATTTTTTATTGGAATAAATGATTATCTCATATTAGGATCCTTTCTTTGATGATAGAATTGATTTTATTAAAACCCCTTTAGATTACATTCATTACATTGCATGGATTTAATTGTTGTATCCCTCTAGCGGTGATCCGTACATTCTAAATTGATCTCTAATCAACCACAATTGATTTTTCAGATGCTAGTGCGATGAGTCAATTTTCTTTCATTGTTCATCTTGATCATTCCAAGATCCTTTAGGAATGAAGGAATTATTCTTATTCTTAAGTGGAATAGAAGAGGAATTGAACATAGAGGGGGATGGAGGGAGGGAGAGATGCATGTTTTATGAAATTATTTTTTATTCTCAATTTTCTATTAATTATACACAATATACATAACCATCAATTTATATAGCCTAGGATTATGAAAAAATATTATTTAATTGTGTAACTCCCTTAGATAATATTATATTCTTATAAAAAACCTCATCCAATATAATAATAAGGTTATTTTTATTATTTTATGGTTCCCCCAAACTTGCACACTAACAATTATGATTTTATCAGCATGTAAATTAATATTCATCACCAGAAGTGATATTGTTCCACTCAAGCTCATCATCATTTTTTGAATACCTGAATAAATATTTTATTACCTTTAATAAATATTTTTTCACATTCCAGTGAATATATATTCATTAAATATTCAACAAATAATAAAAAATATATTATTTAAAAACTAGTTATTAAATATTTATTTATACTCATGTAATAAAATAATTTTTTTATTAATAAATAAATAATTATTTATAAAATTGTGAATATTATTGATCAATAAAACATGAATGAAATTATTCATTGGTATATAGGAAAATATTTATTCAGTTAACCAAATTCAAATAAAATGTAATTGATATCAACGGAAACACTTACTATGTGACCCCTTAGTATTCTTTCTCATTTGAATTAGGTGGGTTTGACTGATGTCCAGGATTACTATCTATAAATGGTTCATGGAACTCATGATAAATAACATAATTTCTCATTTCCAATAACCAAATATTAATTCTCACTATTTAATATAATCCCTTTTTCTCAATATCTCATCATATAGGATAAACATCTGCGTCATCAACTTATATGCATGTTATATATTTCTTGGACTATATAAAATAAACGTTGTTACAAAATGGACATTTAATTTCTGAAAATTTAAAATTTTATTCAAAGGTTCAAGACATAAACATCTAAAAATATTTGAGATATAGATTCTTCCTTAACTTATCCATTAATAAAATATCATTCCTGTAACACCCAATGTACCCAACTTCATACTAAAATATGGGGTGTGAATTTTTGTTAGTATATCTAAGTGTTTAAGTAATGAAATGTATTAACGAAAATATAAATTTCTATGGACTATTACACATGCTCATATATTCTAATATTTAATGACACAAAAACATGTAAATTCCTACTGCTGGGTCTGTTATCATAATCTACCATCTTGGAAATTAATATGTGTGAAACTATGGAGAAGAAAGCTCATGAACTTATGAGTACTATCACATGATGATCTATATACCATACTCCCTATCATTTTATATTAACCAACCATTGAACTATTTTAATGAAAATAATTAAGGAATTTTAATGTTCCCATCATAGTGGGAAACTTATATGAACTTATCAGTGTGACAGATACACTATGACTTTATCAAAATAATGTTTTGATGAAGAAAAGTAAATTTGTTATAAGATATTTATATTAATATTTACTCTTTTTAATATTAATGTAATATAAAGAAGATTTTAGTTGGCTCTATGGAACAAACTCCAATAATAATCACTAGTGTTTTTTCATCTATAAGGTTATCCTTTCATATCATCTAGAAACATAGTTTTGAATAATCACGCTTATATACATAGAGTGAAAAGAAGCTTTGGATTAAATTATCCCTGAATCATATAGACTAGAGAAATTTAAAATTAGACTAACCTTTTCTATTGATATTTTACTTATGGATAAACATCTAGTTTCATATCATCCAAAATAATCCCTTCAATCCATACAATATTTTTTATTATTTCATTTCTTCCTACAATTATCCCATATGGATCATTTCTCAACCAAATTACCTAGACTCATCTCTCACATATACTTCTACTTATCTTGAACACCCCTGAAATACAATACCCCATACCCCTTATACTAGATGATTTTCTAATATAATCTTTGTTTCCATACCTCAATATTTTCTCACAAAAATAAACATTTTGTCCCATAAATTAAGAACAATGATAAAAGAGTCAATTCCAGAAATAATCTAATAACAGTTACGATAATAAAATCAATATATCACTGAGTAACATTGATGTCATTTTCATATTCCACCACTACACTTCCTTCCAATATTTTCATGTTGAACAATATACATATTTGAAACACTTTCTTTATTTGGATTCATATAAATTTTGGAAAGTTTAGTCATCAACTTAGTAGTTTTATCCACTATTTTTATATTAAATTCCATGTTTCTACCCAACCCAATAAAAACCACCTCCAATGATTTCTAATAAATACTTTCTAGTTAATCCACTTTCATCACTTCTTGTTTTACTCTCTTAAATAGAAAATATAAATCTATTCAGAATATATAGTCTTCAAAATGAATCCTTTAAATTATTAAATATATAATATTGAATTTATCAATCGATAACTTACCCACTTCCAACATTATCCTTCTCCAATCTACTAACTCCCAATTAATTCAAAAAAATTAAATGGATCAGTAAGTTCTTATAAGAATTATCTTATAAGGAAAATCATAGAAATATGCTCAAAACTAAGTTCAGAACTCTTAACTAGGGTTTGAACAATGGAAACTCTACATCCTAGATCTGAAACAAGATTTTATTCTAAAAACTTATAATATTGATGTTATCCTCTATAACCCTAAAATAGGGACCAATTGTTCTGAACAACCAAATAAACGACACTTGATGTTAACTTCCATGATAAAAAATTGGGCTCCAGAATCTCCAAACCAAAATTCCTCAAACAAAAATTTTAACTTGAAAAACAAAATAAATGGAAATAAATTAATTAGAAATTAATTAAAAAACCTAAAATATCATGGTTTAGTTTTTACCCTACTCCCTATAAAGAATACTACAAACTTTATATTAAGAGAGGAAACAACAATGTTAAAAAATGGAAATATATTTATAAAGAGAATAAGACATATTAATAGACCAATTCTTGTATATGTGAGCCCATATTCTATTTTACATATGAGTTTATCTAGTTACACCAATTCAAACATTATTCCAAATTTTTAGAAAACTATCCATACATCCGAAAAACATCAGATAGCAAGCTGATTTTACTAACTCAACTTGTAGTTTACAATGTACAATTTATGATTTGGAATTCATCCCTCAACTTATTCCAAACTTCTAAAAACATCTATTCAACCCAACTATTATAGAAATTAGGATTCATTGACCTTCCATCATCTAGTTCAATAATGGATTTTATAGAACCTCTCCTTGTTGAATTCGTTAAATTAACTAAAAATATTCATATATACTCAAGTGAAAAAAATAAATTTTATATTTTTACATTGAATAATTAAATACCACATGATCCTCTAGATCGAATATGAAAAATACATATCTTGGTTAATCCCAACATTAGTTTTCCTTTATCTTTCCACATAGTACATTATACATGGGTAAAATGTCTATTAAGCTTGTTTAAATATAGGTAATTTCCATATCACTTTATGATGGCATTGATTCCCCCACAATATTTGTGTTCATGTTTCTAGAAATTTTCCTTATATAATAAATCTAAATGCCATTTATACCTTTTTAATTTTCATCATATGGTTTAAAATATCTTAATTTATCATATAGATCATTTATAATCACTCATTAATACTTTTCAAACCATCACAATATGCTATAACTCAATGAAGCAAATACATAATTAATTTTCTAATGATGACCATTTCAAAATAAATATAAAATTTAATATTACTTACCCATTTTCATGATGGTTTCCTTGACATTTATGGTGATGTTTGTAATACAGTAGATGTTGGAAATCATTCTAATTTATGTGATATTATTACTTATGGTAAGAAAAAATTCATAGAGAAGATTGTTTTTTTCAACCATATAATCTTTTTTTATATTATCTATTTATATCTTCCTGATTTTGATGGTTTAATTTTTTAACCTATACTTTCTTACAAATTAATTTAGTGAATTAATATTAAGGTATATCTTGTATCACAACTTATGATTTGTGTTACTCATCCAAAATAAAACATAATAATATTCACACATATCGAAATTCATATTATGCATTGGATGTATAAAACCCATTCAAATAATTGATTACAATCATATGAAAGAAATATCTATGAAAGGGTAATTATGGTGTGAAAGGCTTCTAACTAGTCTCAAATAATAAAGAACGGAACTATCCATGTTAGTGAAATCTGACCCATTGTCCCACTACCCAAAGATCTATAATCAAGAGCAATCTCAATTCCTATACAATCTAAAATATAAATTTTTATTATTCATAAATAACCTATAATTTTAAAATTATTAATGGGAAAATCATAAACCTAATTGAAAAAATCAAAATAATGTTCAAGAACCTTTAATATAACATTCATTTTTCATGGTATGATAATTATAAGAAACAATTTACAAAAAATAAAAAATAGTCACATTAAATGAAGATATGAATTAGGAATTTATAATTCTGATTGATTAATTTTTACATGATGTTAATGAATAATAATTATTACTAATTACTATTTATAATTATGATTAGAAAGTCCTGATAACTTTTCTTTAGTACTAATTGATTACTATTTATTTATAATTATTATTAAATAGTTGTAACTATTCTGAAAAATTATTAATTTGTGATTTTTATTATTAATTATTACTAATTATTAATAATTAGGAGTAATAATTACTAGTTATAATAAATTAATCCTAATTAAACATCATTATTACAAATTAAATATAAATTACCTCTAATTATTGTTAATTAAATATAATTACTCATAAGAATGATAAATTAATTTCTAATTAATTTTAATAAATGTTATTTATTTCTAATTATTGATTAATAAAATTAATTATAATTAATTTACAGTAGTTATATCTAATTAAACAGAGTTATTACTAATTAATTATTATTTACTTGTAATTATTTATAAATAACTGTAATTACTACAAAAAATGATTATTTAATTATTAATTTATGCTAATTATAGTAAATTATTAAAAATTACTACCAATGATGAATAATTATTTCTAATTAATATTATTTATATCTAATTAAACATCATTATTAAAAATTAGTTATTAACAACCATTATTTATTATCAATTAAATGAAATTAAACCAAACTATGACTAATTAATTTTTAGTTTATCCTAATTAGTATTAATTATTACTAATTAAAACTAATTATTTTTAATTATTACCCTGTATGGTCCGTTATATATAATTGGACCTCATTGTTAATAATTAATTAATAATTACCCCTAATTGTTGTTAAATGATCGTATTTACTCTAAATAATGGTTAATTATTTTTTTGTTTATGCTAATTATATTTAATTAGTACTAATTAATATTAATAATAACTAATTATTTCTATTTTGATAGATAATATCCAATTTGAACTAGTTATTTCTATTTAATTATTAATTACCTCTATATATAGTTAATTTTTTATAATTACTCCTAATGTAGATTAAGGAATAATTAATTTGTGGTAATTGAAATTAATTACAAATTATTATTATTATTAATTACTATTATTATTTTTTATATCAAATTATACCATTTATTACTAACCAGTTAATAATTACGACTAATTATTATAAATTAATGATAATTACTATTATTGAGAGGTAACCCTTATGCATGAACCGAAAGACTAATTCGTAGGCAACACGACACAAAGATCCAAACTGGTGGGTCAATTTTTAAACTACATCCATTTCACAAGGAACAATCTAAAATTCCATATAAGGCCTCCCTCACACCATGTGCACATTCATCAATGATATTAGGTCTTCCTCCCTCTCGAATCGCTCACGCGACCTCTTCTTTTTTACGTGGAAATAAAATTCCCAAATAAAAACATATATGCTGACCTATGGGGAATAGAGCCTCCACTGTCATGTAGTAAAGAATATACCCTAGCCACATTCCTAGTACCTTGATTCCATATTATCTATTAATTAATTATCTTATGATATAATTCATTACAAATATTATAATTTATTATTCCTAATTACTTAATAATTAAACTAGAACTATACATAAAATACTTAATAATGAATAAAAATAAGTATAATCAATAATATAAATATTTATATGTATAAAATATATATATCTGTTATGAAAAAATTCATCAGAATTGAAATAATTGAATGGTTTAATGACCTAAATTCTCAATAAGTTGGAGGAATATCCACCCAATGTGGGATGAATTTGAGAGAGGGTGAGAGAGGGGGAGGGGAAGAAATAAGAGGTTGAATATATTTATAGGGGGAGTGGTAAGAACTTTTAATCTTAGAAATTCATTTCCCATTTACAAAAATGAATTCCACTTTTTGAAGTAATAATACACATTATAAAAATCCATAAATGTGTTACCACTTTTAACCCCATTTCATGCCACTGATTCATGTAAAATACATTATGATTGATAATTCATTTCAATAAAACCATATATGTGTTGCCTCATTCGATTAATTTTTAAATGTATTTTTATAAAAATTAAAATAAATATGTTTCATTATTTTGAAATCCAAAATAAAATTTTTGATTCAAATTAGAGAATGAAAAATGAAAATCAATCCTAATGTGTTATAATGTTATATTTATATATTATTTGGAATTATAGAAATATATGTTATATTCTTATTTTCATTTTTATATTTCATTTTTTAAACTACTTCTATGACATTGAAGGCATTTTTTAAATTTTACAAAAATATTCAATGATTATTATCAGTAAATGATAAATATAGTATATATTTATGTAACTACTAGTTACCAAACCTTATCAGTATATTTTTTATTTTCTTCATTTGGTGATTTTTTTATAGTTTTTAAATACAAATGTGAGTGTTTTTTATACTCTCTTTGCTTTTTAATTGATTTACGTTTTATTCATGAAATTCAATATGTTCTTTTAAAATAGATACAATTCTCTTTGAATAAGTAAATAAATCATACAAGGTTTTTTATATTTGGATATATCAGTAATTTTATTTTTTTAATATGGAAAACATATAATTAAATTTAATCATATATTAATTAAAATAAATCAATTGATAATATTTTTTTACTAAAAATAAAGAAACATTTAGTCATTTGTTATTATCACAAACCAGAGCAGGTCGCCATCAAAACCAGCACATAACCTAGTAAATGGGAAATCTTGAAAGGAGTTCCCAATCCCTATGTTCTGGAAAAAGATCCCATGTATTATGAATAATTGTTTAGAGATTATGTACCCTAGTTTAGAAGCATTGAACATCCAAAAATAATAAAAAAACAAAATCTGAAAATTTAGCGCAAACAATCATGTAATAAAATTCAGAACTAGAATACATGGTTTAAGATAAATTACAAGAGGCCCAAAACTCAAAATTAGTAGAAACTATAACTCTATAACCACCACACGACAAGGTTCCATCATCACCAAGCCTTATCCACAACACTGCATCAAGGATGGAAGATAACAACCCGATCTACCTTCTCCATGGACCTTTCCCTTACATGTTTCAAACATAACCAAGTCTACATGATCCCAAAGGTGTATGTAGGGTTTGAGCCTAATCCCAATAGGATTCAACCCAAATATATTCCATGTGATAATCATTTTTATACAAAGAAATCTTGTAATTCTTATAAACAAAAATTCTAGTAATAATTTTAAAAGGCTGCAACATTAAATGAATTTTTTTAAGGAATAAACATTAAGATATGAAATCTTCTTAATAAAATATCTATTCTACATAATTTTCCATCCAATCACACTGTTTCTCGATGGTATGTACAATATATTCAACAATCACTAATCATGGGAAAACACCTAGGCACTGGCTAGTTGTGGGCACAATGTACATCCTATCTTGATATAAAAGAAACCATAATCAATATCCTCATTATGCATGAGACACTTGGAAAGGAAACACCAATGGACTTGTGGTCCCAAAAATTTTCAATGTTTATTTAGTATTTTCATCATCATACATGCTATGTGAAACTGGGACGATACTAGTATGGATCTCTAGAATACTAGTCTTAGTCCGCCCACCAAGATACCAAGGTTTCCCTCTTTGTGCTCAAACAAGTTCCACGTGTTAACGAATACCATTTTCACATAAAAAACAATTTCTGTAACATAGACACACCATATAGTACCCAATGTTTCATTTCACCCTATTGTAACTCAATAAACCATTCAAAATTTTCATAAAAAAACTTCAAGTAATAATAACATGGTTTTGCAAACCAAATCCATTTAGAACGCATATTTCAAGGAAAATTTTACACCATTACAATAGCCAACTAGATTTTTCATCCCAAACAACTTTTAATAAAAAAATCATGGGTCTCCAAATAATACCAAATGATACAACATTGAATACACATGAAAACACCCATTTTCATGTCAAAATGGAACATTAAAATTAAATTATCAATCAACACTACCAAAAATGAAATTTTCACCACGAAAATGTTATAATACATGTTAAAAAGATTATAAGATAATGATAAATTCATCCAATAATTTCTACACATGGAATCACCTACCATATATGTCAAAAATCCCAAATCTTTGTGGGAAACTTCAACCGCACCACCACTACATGACAAGGGAGTGAAAATGAACCCAAATCTACGGGATTGGACCATGAAACCCAAAATAAATCCCTATGTATGGACTTTTTACTGGACAAGTGGAACTTCAGGAAATAGTGATGAAACCCTAATGATAATGAAAGTAACAAGATAGGTAATCATTTACTTGAATGATCTTGGTGTTTCACCACCAAAACCCCTTCAAAAATGGCATCCAAGAGATGTTGAGGGAGCCTTGGAGCTTTTCATGGATTCTAGGGATTAATTGCGGAATAAATGTGTGATATCATTTTAATTTATTAAGGAATAAATAGGGGTCACAAAATATTTTTTATGACCTGGACACTTGTGCATGGTTTGTCTATACAATTTAGTAAATCGTGCAGCCAAACCTTGCAGCCAATTATGGCCACCCAGAAACCCTCCAATTTCATCCAAATTCAATGGGGATATAGGGGAGTACTTGGGGGAAGGTAATCCATGAATATAATAGAAAAAATACCTTAAAAGAAGGATTTGGATATGACATTTCTCCCCACAATGAAAACTATTCTCCCCAGAATGTCAACCCCAAGCTTGATCGAAAAACAAGAATGGGTACTTTGAATAAACCCATGAATTTTTCTCCCAAATCTCATGAAAATCATTTCCATGATTCCAAGGTACTTAGACCAGTGTAATATACATCTCTCGAAGCACCTTCTCTTGAAAATCCACTATTCTCACTAGTCTGTCGAACCCTGATAAATTTGACATTATCTCTAACTCATCCCAATTCAGCACACGAGAAAAAAACATATTGTACTTATTTAATTGGGATACAAGGAATATGTATTGAATATATGTCAAATATGTCGGATAATCCAACCTATATTCCACCTTTCTGATGCACTCAGTGATCTCAAAAGGTCTGACAAACCTCAATATTAGATTTCCCAGCTTTCCTAAATGACGATGACCCAGACGATGAATCACATTCATGAATACCCAATCACCCATATAAAACTATATATCTCGAAACCTCTAGCAATAATAATATATTTGGAGACTATTAGCTATCAATAACTCATGCCTGATCAACTTGACTTTCTTAGATGCCTCTTGCACAAGGCTTGACCCCTATAGTGAGATATCACCTACCACAAACCCAGCATAGGGGAACCGACAATGCCGACCATAGAGTGACTCATAATGATCCATTTAAATAGAGCATTGGTAATTATTATTATAATCAAACTCAACCATTCCCAAATGTCTATACCCTAAACTACCGAAGTCCATTACACATTCACAAAGCATGTCTTCTAGAATCTGATTTTCCTGCTCTATCTGACCATCCGTATGAGGATGGAAGTCCATGCTCATCTTAATTTGTGACCCCAAAGCTTTATGAAGGCCATCAAAAAACTGAGAGGTGATGTGGGGATCTCTATCTATCAAAAATTCAAATAGAAAACCATGAATCCTTACCACCTTTTGAATATAAATTCATCCAAAATCATCCACTTTATTTATATCATTGATTGAAATGAAGTGGGTTTATTTTGTCACAAGATCAATCAAAACACAAATATCATTCTTACCCCTAGGAGCATGAGGTAATCCATCAATAAAATCCATGGAGACCACATCCCACATCTAGGTAGAAATATGTAACGACTGAAGAAAAATAGAGGGCCTATGATACACTACATTCACCTATTGACATGTATACCTTCTCAACATGAAAATTGTTGTATCCCACCTCATACTTAGACACAAGAACTACTGAGGAAAATTATTGTACATTTTTGGTATCTCCGGGACGAATGGCCCACTAAGGCTAGTGGCTATCCTGTATCACCACCCTCCACAGAGACAGTGGCACCATTGAATGACCCTTAAATCACAAGATTCCCTTGGGAGACGAAGATCAATCATAGGTCATCTCCCCACCATGAATAAATTACATCAACCACTTACATAGCACATCACGGGGCTGCTCCCACAAAATCAACTCTAAAAGAGAATGAGTCCACTAAATATTTTCCAATAACACACCTCCACTATGAACCTTGGTCTCTATATTCATCTATGAAAAGAGCCACATTAGAGTCCACCCATAACTGGACATCCTCATGGCATGCACTGGTACTCTTCAACTTAAGGAATCAGCCACCACATTACCCTTACATAGGGTATAGATGATATTGATGTTGAACCCCTACAAATCTTCGATCCATTGGTGATTTCGTAGATTAATATCCTTCTATGAGAGGATGTAGGCTAAGCTCTTATAATCAGACTAGACCACAAACTTCTCCCTAAATAGGTAGCAGTGCCATTCCTTCAAGGTGTGCATCACTTTTGCTGAATCCAGGTCATGGTTCGGGTAATTCTTTTCATGTGGTCATAGATGGATATATCCACACACCACCACATGATCACCCTGCATAAGCACACACCCAAGACTCATACCTAAAGCAAATTAAGACACCACATAGTCATTTCCATGTTCTGAAAAGATCAACAAGGGGTAGTAGTAAACCACAACATCAACTCCTCAAACAATTACTAACAATCCGAGACCCATTCAATCATCACCCCTTTACGGGTGAGCACTGTCATGGGTGAAGCTATATGAGAGAAATCTAGAACAAACCTCCAATAATAACCTACCAGGCCGTGGAAACTCTTGATCTCGAACACAATCCCCAGCTGATCCAATGATATAATTTCATTTATCACATTGGGGTCCACTAAAACCCCATTCTCTGAGATCACATATCCTAAAAACATTACGTACCTAATCCAAAAAGTGCAGTTGGACAACCATTAATCAAGAAGATGATCCTGCATGGTTCCCAAAATGATCAAAAAATGAAGATCATGCTCCTCCTCAGACCCAGAGGAAACCAGGATGTAGTCCATGAATACCATTATGATGGAGTCAAGATACTAGTGGGACACCCGATTCATTAATTCCATAAATACTACTAGAGAATTTGTCGATCTGAAGGACATGACCAAGTACTCAATGTGGTTATACTTGCTTCAGAATGATGTCTTATGGATATCTACCTCTCTCACCTAGACCTAGTGGTTTATAGAGTGAAATACTATCTTATAAAAACACTATTACCACCTCATCTAGTAAAAAAATCCATCTATCCAGGTTAATGGATACATCTTCTGGGTGGTTACCTTATTCAGCTTCCTATAATTTATACACAACTAGAGGGATCCTTTAGCTTTTTTCACAAAATTAATAGGAGTGTAAAATGATAGATGATCATGGGAATTAATCCTTTGGATTACAAATAATCCTATTTCATATTTAAATCACGCAACTGGATTGAGGAAATTTGATATTTGGGAAGAGATATCGATTGTGTTTCTATTTACAAATCAATCAATAACTCCACATCTCACTTCAGTGGAAACCAGAAATGTCATCTAGAAATACCTCTGGGAACTCATCCAAAACATGAGGTAACTCAACATCAATATAATGAACATATTTATCTATATGGATTAATTATAATAGGAAGTTATGAATCCTCAACTCTGAGAGGGGAGGTCCCTCACAACCCGAGTGAG
This sequence comes from Viscum album, assembly GCA_963277665.1. NCBI lineage: Eukaryota > Viridiplantae > Streptophyta > Magnoliopsida > Santalales > Viscaceae > Viscum > Viscum album. Next base: position 1,129,227,983 of record OY728121.1, read on the forward strand.
GATCCCATTCCCCATGAAAAACATAAGGACTCCCATCAGCTGTAATGAAACTCACCTGATGCCAATAGCAATCGACGTGTGATTAAATTTACACTAACCAACCCATTATAATGATTTCATCTAAAAGTTCCATATCCAAGACCTGGATGTCCGACATTAACTCAACCCCTGACATAGTAAGCGCACAGGATGGGAACCTAAGACCTTTCTCCTTCTTCTTATCGAATTGACTCACCAAATCCATTGCAAAAGACATCAACTAGGATAGAATGTTCAGAAGGTTCACAATACTAAAAGAGATAAAAAAATATATAATCCCCAATATCAACAAAACTAACAGCTGTATAAGATTAAATCATAACGGTACCTCAAACTGTCAAGGGCCTTGTATCTGACCCCGTTGGTGCAAGATCCACCGCATGAAGATTCCTAGACTCTTTTTGATAATGGACACTTTGTCATGGATCCTCCCTAAACTGTATATGTCTAGAAGATGATCTAACCCTATTTCCATGACCCCCAAACTGAGACCCCCCAACCTCGATTTCTCTGACTGAACTGGAACTCCCCTAGAAGCCATATATCATGCCCTGCTCTGGAGTGGACATACCACCTTGAAAATTCACTACAAGTGTCCCATAGATCCACACTGATAAAAAAACATTAGAGGATATTCACATGATGTTAGAATGTTCCCTGGCCTCCCACACTAGTGGCACACAACATTCCTCACATCAAAATAAATAGATGAGAACTGTCTAAGAGGATGGCTTGAACTACCACATCCCTTCTTCCCCTGCTCCTCTTTCTTCCTTTTCTTCTTAGATGAGCTTCCACTTCCCATAGCATACACCACTCTAGAAAACCCAAACATTCCTTTCTGACCAATCTCAATTATAAAAAAATTATCAGCCACCTCAGCATAACTTCCCAACATGAACAAGATGTCATGAGAGTAAATTTCTAATCACATCACCTTCTCAAACTTCTGATCTTTGAGGGACTCATTAGAAAAAATCTTAAGCACATACCACAGTAGTTCAAAAAATGGTTATCCTATTATATCACTGACTTATCTATGAGGTAAAGATCCAAGAACTCCCAAGATCTGGCATGGGCCAGGACCTTGATGCAATGATGCTCGTTGATGATGGTCTGAAAATCCTTCCATCTCAAATGCTCATTCATCCCATTTTGAAGTACTGATTCCCCCCACCTACGACTGGGACCCTCAAGATGAAATGAGGCACATTTCACCATAACCATATAAGGTGTTTCTAATAACTCAAACATACACACTATCTTCTCAATCCATTTATCTACCTCTTGTGGTTCCTAGCTACATCAAAATGAATGGGGTTTATTATTCAAGAACTCCTAGGTTTTATCCTTCCAAGGACTAGACTCATCTTCTCTAACTGGAGTAGGAGCATGATCAACTCCCTATCATGGAGCATGGACATCATAGACCATATCTTATACCAGCCTATCATCAAGCAGTGTGGGAGAAATCTCTTTGGATTCCTCCTGTGGGGGAATGAGAGGTACTTGGGGAGGCATGTTTCTACAAAAAGAAACATTAACAAGACAAAAAATTAATAAAGTAGTTCTGAAAATTCCAGGAACAACATCAAATATAAAAAAGTCAAACTCATGAAATATAAAAGTTAACAACTACATCACTCCCACCCAATGTCCATGGGCAGTCTCCAGCCCACATGTCCCACCTTGAAGAGAAGTCAAATAAAAAATCCCAACATCCCTTGGACTCTCAAGCTATGTCTGGAGACGTGTGGTCCAAGAACTCTACTCACATCAAGAACATCAAGACCAAACTATCCTAGCTCCTTTCTAACTGGACTGGTCCAAAATAATATGACCCAAAGAGCTTATCGATGCTCTGATACAATTTAATCACAATCCAGATCTGGTCTCCATCAAAACGGTCACCCAACCTAGTCCATGGCAAGCCCTAAAAGGCATTCCCTGACCCCATGGACTGGAACAAGTTCCTAGTTATCATGAATAATATTTTGGGAATTATTTACCGGTGTTAATAAGAATAGCACAACCAAAAACTATAAATATTCTAAATAGGATTTTTTTTCCAAACAAACCTGTAATCAAAATCAGAATTGAGATACATGGTTTTTGATAAAGCCCAATTGTAATGCACCAAAACTTCTAGGTCCATTAATTTTTAAAATTATGTTGTTTGAGGAATTATGGGGACCATTGGTGACTCATATAGGGAGTGTTATAAATCTCAGGTCGAACTAATGGTGGCACCGATTGGCCTCAGTGTCACCGATGGGCCGTTAGTGGCACTGATCAGCATCGGTGCAATGGCGACCGTGTTGGGGAAATTGTGCTAGGGCGACGGTGCCAGGGCGATGGTTCCAGGGAAAATTTTCCCAAGAAACGGTGCTAAGGTGACTGCCCAGTGTGATAGTGACTAAACTAATGGTGATTCATTTCTAGTTTCTCCAGGACATTCAAGTTTCACTTCAGTAATGTATCTTTTAATATAAGATTTTTTCAATACCCCTTTCAATTTAATTTAAGGACATTAAATGTTGTTTTAAGACCTCAATTTTTAGGAGACCCTTGAGATACCAAATCATGTGATCTTTCATGCCCTTTGCTGCTATTTCCAGTACTCTTTGATTTCTAGTTTTCCCCCTGTTATGTGTGTTCAATATTTAAAGAAATCTATTACCTAACAGTCATTATATCCACCATCTCTAAGGGTAATTATTAAATATAAATTAATCCCAATGTGTTAAACCACTAAGTCATGTGGTAAATCCATGAACTGACTTGTATGTAACTCAAAACCATCTCCCAGGTTTTAGGATCTAGCCTCTTCTTGAGGCGAGATCATATCTTCTTTATTCCTTTCAGTTTATCTTAGTGCGCCTCGAGACTTCCTCCTGAGATGAATCGTGCGCCCATGCTTGAGCCCTTCCCACACAGCCTTTGAGCCTTGTAGTTTTCTTTCCCTATATATGTTTCCTTCCCCAATCCTTGTCACAAAGAGAAAAATTCAATCCATGATCATCCAGGTAGGGGTTTTTCTTTGTCTCTCTTTATTGTGCATCATGTGTGGTGGGTTTGATGATGGTCCTTTTGGATGTAGATGAATCCAACTTTAATAAAGATAATAAGAGGGATTTTAAATAATTATTGGGTGGGAAAGATGATGATGTTGTTATTTTATAACCTTGTTTTTATGTTGTCAACCCTATGGGATTATGTCCACTGAAAATCATGGCTATTTTTTGTCCTTTCAAGAACATTAATGAATCTCTGTTTTTCTAGAAAATCATGTGATTGAATGAATATAACATGGAAACTTGTTAATCATGAATATTTTGTTGATTATATGGATACCCAAGGATTAAGAACCTTTATGTTATCACCCCTCTTAACCAAACAGAAATATGGAACATAACTAATGGTGTTTGATAAATCAAAAAACTTCTTGCTCCATTATGTTGATATTTATTGTTTCTCTATTTGATTCCTTATGGGGTGACGTATAGGGGGATGGATCCTCTAGTTGAGGGGTTGATGGTCTGTGAATCTAAGTTCAAGTGGATCTGGTATTTGTGTGATTTTTTTGGATCTAGTTCTTCGAGGTATCTCACAGATCCCTTTTTATGTTGTTAATTTCCATGAGAACTGGGTGTGAATGCTTAAAATCGTGATAGTCTTTTTTTCCAACTGTAGTTGTTTTGGCTTCGTGTTATGCCTGTTATTTTCCATGTAGTGGAGGAATATTTTAAATGGACTCACTTGAACCTGGTAATGAGAATGGGTACAATGGGGGAATGTTTTTTTCCAAAAATGGGTTGTGTTGTGGTTGTGGTTGTTTTGTATTTGTGCATGTTGTGATTGCAACAATGGTGGTTGTGTATGGGATAATTGTATGTTTCAGAACCCTTAGGTTGAGTTGAGTGCTTTTTTACCTCTGTGTATAATATTTAGTTCTTGTGTAATTTATACGCACCCCGCCCATGTTGAGAACATCATGCCGAACACCACTATTTTCATGGGGGGGAGTTTTCCCCAACATTCCAAAGAGTGGATATTTATTAGCTCCTTTATGCTTCCTCTCCTAGGATTCCCAAGACTCTATGGGCATGATGTGATAGCTTAATGTTCATTATGTCCCAAGACACTTTGGGTAGGATGTGTCGTGGTGGTTGGACCAAGTGTGTGCAGGCATATTTTTTTCTAATGTGTCTTCAGGATGAGGCCATGGTGTTTATGGGCATGGAAGTGGTTGTTGTGGGACAGGTGTCTGCGGTCGTGGTTACTTGTGGTTGTGGTGGCCCATTTGTGTGTGGTCAGGATGCGTGGTGGTGGCCCATAAGGTTGTTTTTGGGGTAGTATTGGGACTTCAATGAGACTTGTGGGGGAGTTTTGACACTTAGGATGCTCTAATTAACCAGTGGGAAAGTGGTGTGAGGTGCCTAAATATCGATGTTCTATTAATATTACATTACCTAACTTGCGTTAATCGAGGACTATGCCTTGGTGAGTCCTGGTGGATAGTTTCTTTTCTAGGTGTTATGGTTGCATATACTTTCTCATGGGTCATTAGAATGCATCCCCACTTGTGCATGTGATATTTGGGTTTTTCCATAATGTGTATACCTATATACTCACCCTATGTATATAAAACTGCTTTCTGGTTTCAAGAAGTACATTGAGGGCCATGTTAGACTGTACTAGCTCTGATATCCAAACATTTGTTTTTGGTGATTTTATTTTATTTTGCTACATCCTTTCAGAGTATTTGTTTTACCTTGTACTAGTTTCTTTCAAACATGCTTATGGGAATGGGTTTTTTGTCTTTACATTTACTTTCTGTATTTGGAGTTGTTTGGGATTTACCAACTTATCTCCCTATCTTGTTATACAAAAATGGTAATGCCTTCCATATTACGTGTGATTCTATAACCTTGGTTCTAGTCTCCACTCTAGGGACAATTGAAGGTGGGACTCAGGGGGGGTCATTATCTCTCTTTCAACTTGAAGAAGGAAGGGTCTAGAAGTATCCTGCCCCTTCTCTCATCTTGGGGAAGACGGTTCGTGATATAATGGTATCATAAGTGATGGTTGATAGATAGGATGGGGTTCGGGGTTAGGCACAGTTAGGATTTCGTGGGATGGTATGGAATCAGTGTTAGGAAAACTTGGTTCACTAAATAGGCCTGGTAGGACCATCTATGACATGGTATTTTAGGGCCCCTCATGATCTAATGCAAGGAGTATGGACATACCGAATGACCAAGTGAGGTTGCATTAATTGCTGGGTAGAGACCCTAGAAAATGTACATGGATCATAATGACTTTTTTCCTTGTGTGTCTTGGATGTTTTGGGAATTTAAAATAAATAAAGAGTTTAAAAAATATATATAATGAATATTCTACACTACTCGAGCATAGGAAGTTCTTATTTACCTTGTACCTATGGAACTCGGACGACGTCCACGTGTAGTATGGCCAAGAGAGGCCCATTGGGTTGATCTCGTCGATCATCAGAGGAATGATCAAGAGGAGGATGATGACTAGTTATAGAGGAAGCTTCGTTCCTTCCAATGGTAGGCTCTAGGGAATTAAGAGGGAAGATTCTTGGACATGGAGATGGAGAGATGGCTTGAGGAGCTGGTGACAGCTTTCAACTTCATCCGTACTCCAAGGGAGTATTGGGATTTGTTGGTAGTCAGTCAGATGAGGGTAATCATGTGTCTGTGGTGGATTCTCAGCCTTAGAGAGAGGATGGAGACTAAGATTTCGTGGACCGACATTTTGATGGAGTTCTAGGAAGAGTTCCTTTCATGAAAAATGAAGGCTCAAAATAAGCAAGAGCTACTCTCACTTCAGCAAAGAAGTATTACGATAAGGTAGTTGGGGATCAAGTTCAAGGATCTCCTTCGTTTCACACCACACCTATTCATGGAAGAGGATTCATTGGTGAGATTCTTAGAGGAGGCACGTTGACCTTCCCTTCAGTACGCAGTTACTCTATTCATTGTATCAATTTACATTGAGGTTCAGAAGAAGGCTGAAGTGGTGCAGATGATAAACATGCTGAGAGGTGTTCAATGAGAGGGGATTCAATTAAGCTCATAAATGGGTAAGGCTATGAGTAGCAAGCCTCCGACATCAGGGCCATCTAGGTTTCATCTAGAGGGGAGCATACCTAAAATAGTTCCTGTTCCGATCTCCCAATCTGTACCCTTTCTTTATTAGTCAAAGACCGAGGTGCGTTATCTGTGGTACCCACGGGAACCTTCAGAATCAGTGCCAAGACTGAGTGAAATATAGTGGGGGTGGGAAGGTTTATCACCCACATAAACAGTATTAGTTTCCCACCAGACCTTTTTAACAGTAGCATCAGGGGCAGTGAGCTCCCGTTCTACCAAGGGAGGACAGTGCTAGAGGAGGCTGAGCTCAGGGTGCTCCTTAGGGACCTCGACCAGGGTGAGGTCAGGGAGGTAGCCGACAGTTGTGGGGAAGAGGATCTAGGCATGGGAAGTTTCCATCTTCTTAGGCAGTAGTTCAAGTAGGGCCATAAGTCATTTGAGTTATGATAATTTTTTAGTACTTTTTTCTATGCCTTGTTTTGTTCAGAAGCATTGCACTCATTTTTTGCACCTAGTCTAGTCCATGCCTTGGGTTTAGACGTAGAGTGAATCCCCATGCCCCTAGTGATGAGAATTCGGGTTTGGCATCGGACCAGGCTATTTTATATTTTATGAGGATGTAGACTGATGTTCGGGTGGCATCAGTCAATTGGGGATCTCTTTCTTCAACAAATGCAACCATACAATGTCATTATAGGCATCGACTGGCTATTTTCATTGAACGTTGTTATTGACTTCTTTTGGATAAGGGTCATGTTCTAAGATGTGGGAAGCGAGCGTGTAGCTTCTATTGGTGAGTGGGGTTTCCAGTAAAGAAGCCAGCGAGTGGAGCCACTTCATTCCTTGATAGCTAAGCTGTCAGTGGAGTGAGTAGACTCAAATATAGTGGATGTTCCGGGGATTTTCAGTGAGTTCATGTATGTCTTCCCCAAATAGGTTGTGACTCTACACCCTCGATGTGATGTTGATTCTAGGGTAGACGTATAACCCAGAGCCTGTCCGATTTCAATGTATCCCTGCCAGATGGAACCTTCTGAATTTTGAGAGTTGAGGATTCAAGGTGATTTCCTAATTAAGAAGTGTTTTATCTGACCAAGCACATCACCATGGAGTTCTCCATTATTTTTCTCAAAGAAGACATACAGTGGTCTCAGGCTATGAATACACTACTAAAGACTGAATCAGGTGACGATCATGAACCAATACCCTCTCTCACGGATTGTCTACCTTTTTATTTAGTTGAAGGGGGATGGTTGGTTCTCTAAGATCAACCAGATGTTTGGATATCACCAGTTGAGGGTGATGGAGGGTGACATCTCAAAGTCTAATTTCAGGTACAGATATGGGAACTTTGAGTTTGTATTCATGTCGTCAGATGTTATGAACACACTAGTTATGTTCATGGGGCTCATGAACATTGTTTTCCACAAGCACTTGGATCGGATCATTGTAATGTTCATTGAAGGAAACCTGATCTACTCAGTGTCAGAGGAGGATCATGCCATAAACCTAAAGATAGTTTTGGAGGTCCTCTAACACCACTCTCTCTACGGGTAGTTTTCCGAGTGTATGTTCTAGACACTATAGGTACACTTCCTTGGAAACTTAGTGTCCTGGTAGTGAAAAGTAGTTGGCTCGACGAAGGTTGAGGTGGTTTTTTTAAGGGTAGCACCCAAGAATGTGGTAGAGGATCATAGCTTCTTGGGACTGGAAGGTTACAACTGAATGTTCATGCCTGACTTCTCTTGAGTTTCAACGCCTTTGACGACCTTGACCTGTAATGAACAAGATTTCATATGGAGTCAGTAGTGTCATGTAACACTCAATTATCTAAAGGGGAAGTTGTTCAGTGCCCCAGTGCTAAGGTTTCCAAAGAGAGGGATATTGTTTGAATTATTCTTTGATGATTTCTGCCTAGGTTTGGGGTCTGTACTGATGCAGTAGTGGGGAGTGATCTATTATGGGTCTAGGAAGTTACACCCTCACAGACTTAACTATTCCACCCATGACCTGGATCTTGCATCGGTGGTCTTCACACAAATTTTGTGGATACATTACCTCATTATGGAATGCTTCATGGTCTTCAGAGATCACAATACCTTGAGGTATGTCTTCTCCCAGCGAGACCTGAACTTGCGAAAGTGGAGGTGGATAGGGTTTCCTCAAGATTATGATATTCAGGTCTCCTATACCTCAGTAAAGTGGAATGTGGTTCCTGATGACTTGAGTAGGAAGTCACATAAGGTTGTTGTTCAGGAGTCAGCAGATTCTTGGAAAACAATAGAGGTGTAGGTTGTTTTACATATGGGCATGAGAGTAGAGGATGGTAGAGGCTGTCTATTTCAGATGATAGTGCATTTCTTCTTGTTATAGCAAGTAGAGGAGTCTCATTAAAGATACATAGAGGCTAAAGTGATGTGTGATCACGTTAGCCAAGGTAATGATTCAGAAGGATAGATGGGGAATGTTCAAGATCTGATGCTTTTCCGCATAAAGTTGATTGTCCCATAGATGATGTGTGAGGAAATTCTTTGTGAGTTCCATATTTCTGTCTTGGAAGTACACCCAGGGTTTTTTGAGATGTTCTAAGGCTTTATTAGTTAGTTTTGGTGTCCCTGAGTGATGTGGAAAGTGGAGAAGTTTGTGGAAATGTTCCCCATGTATCAGCAGGTGAAGTATCAACACCATGTTCCATGTCGTCTATTGCAGCCCTTAGACATGCATTAGTGGAAGTGGGATGACGTCTCAATGGATTTTTTCATAGGAATACACATGGATTAGGTAGGATATGATTCCATATCGGTATTGGTCGACCGGTTGAAGAAATAGGCTCACATCATAGTGATTAAGGAGTCAAGAACAGTGGATGCCTTAGAATATAAGTATGTGGGTGAAGTTTTGCGGTTGTATGGATTTACCAGAAGGAATTACAACATGATTTTGGCACCCATATATTCCTTAGCACTACTTTCCAACCTCAGATGGATGATAGGATAGAGAGGAACATCCAGAAGTTAGAAATATCTGGTGAGCATGAGTTCTGGACATCGAAGGCTCATGGGTATGACACTTCCCTTGGTAGGGTTTCCCTACCACAATAGCTATAACTCTACCAATGGAATTGTACCATTTGAGGCCTTGTACGGGAGATTGTTTCATTCACCTGTGTGCTGGACAGAGGATGGGGAGACATGCGTTCTTGGCCCCAAGGTATTGTAGAGGTCGACGAGGAAGGTTCATCTTGTTCATGAGAGGATGAAGGAGGATCAAAACCAGCAGAAGTCATATGTTGGTAATTGGAGGAGACCCTTGGAGTTCAATATTAGAGACCAAAAGTTGTTAAGTGTCTCCCCTCTACGTGGGAATGAGAGGTTTGGTAGGGGGATTAATCTTTCTCCAAGGTTCATCAGACCCTTATAGGTGTTTATAAGTGTCAGTGAGGTGGAATATTAGCTTCCGTTATAGCCTCTACTGGATAGGATCCACAACATCTTCCTTGTATCTTTGCTCTATCAGTATATATAGGATAACTCCAACATCCTTGACTTGGGAGAGTTTGATATCGAGGAACATGCAAGGTCTTTGTAGAAACTACTGATAATCGATAATCTAAAGGGGAAGGTGCTTCGTGGATAGTTCATTCCTTTGGTTTGTGTGTTGTGGATCCATAGTATCCTTGAGAAAATTACTTGGGAATGGGAGGCATAGTTGTGTTCCCAGTACTGGGAGCTATTTACAGTTTTGATCTTGTCTTTCCTTTGTTACTTGATGTGATGTAATTCTGGAACTTCTTTGCTATAACATGGGATATTTCCCTTGTTCCATGAATCTTTGTAAACTTTCCAGACTGTAGGGAGGAGAGGATTTATCCCAAATCAAGACACATTAATGTGGATGTGATTAAACTCATGCTGGTGAGTAAGTGCTGCCCAAAGCAGATAGTATCATGACCTAGGAAAAGGGACTCATTAATCCATAAGTATGGATGGTGTAACATTTTTATGATTGTGTAGTTACTTAGGGGAGAAGAGCGGTAGTGTCTCTATAGTTTTTCAAGAGATAGATGAGAGAAATATGTCCCTGGATGTCGGTTTTTTATTTAGTCTTTCGAGCAACTCTAGGTTGTTTTGTCACTGAGAGGTATCTTAAGAGGTGTTTGTTTAGACCCTTCACTTTTCTTCAGGTTTACTCTTGAATTATCAGGGGTGAGAATAGATTGAGAGGTATCTAATGTATTATCATGGACCTTCTTGGTCGATTACATTGTCAAATTCTGGTGTTTGAGGTATCTTGGGGACCATCGGTTATTCATTTTAGAAGTTTCCCAAATTTCAGCATGAACGAACGGTGGCACTAATGCACACCGATGGGATGTTAGTGTCACTAATGAGCATCAATGGCCCTGATGGGAATCGATTGCATTGATGGGCTATTAGTTTCACCAATCAACGTTTGTGTCAGGGTGATGGTGTTAGAGAGACGATGCCAAACGGATGGTTCTAGGGTGACGGTGCTAGGGAAATGGTTCCAGGGCGATGGTACAAGAGAGATTGTGAGTCACCCAATCGTGAGTCATTTCCAATTTCTACAGGACAGTGCAGTTTCGCTCCAGTAACGTATATTTTGATGTAAAAGTGTTTTCATGCCCCTTAAAAAGTGATTTAAGGCCCATAAAATATGTTTTAAAAACCCAATAGTCAGGAGACCCTTGAGATACCAACACATGTGGTCTCTGTCACACTTTGCCATGTTTTCAATATTTTCGTGTTTTACAGTTTTTCCCTTGAAGCATGTTTTATCTGTTTAATGAAATCTATTAACTCATAGTTGTTATCTTCACTATCTCTAAAGATAGATATTAAATCTCAATTAATCCCAATGTGTGAAACTGTCAAGCCATGTGGTTGATCCACGATCTGAATTTTAAGTACTTTGAAATTTTCTCCCTGGTTTTAGGATTTAGAATCTTCTTAAAGTGAGACCCTCTCTTCCTTATTCCTTGTTTTCTCATAGTGGGCCTTGAGACTTCCACCTGACATGAATCAGGTTCTTGTGCAGGATACCTTCCTGCTCAACCATGGAGCCTTGGAGTTTTAATTTCCTACAAGTCGATCTATCCTCAATCATTGGCGCATAGACAAAACATGGATCCTTGATCATCCAAGTAGGGTTTTTCCTTCATGTCCCTTTACATTGCATCATGCGGGTTGGGTATGTTGATGATACTTTGGGATGTAGATGATACCAAATTTAATGGAGATAATAGGTGACTTAATAAATAATTAATGGGTGGGAAAGATTATGATGATTCTATGTTCTACCCTTGTTTTAATTTTTAAAATTGTATAGGCTTTTGTCCCATAAAAATAATTGTAGTTGGTGGTCCTTTCTTGCACACTAATGAAGCTATATTTTTCTGGAAAATCTTGTGATTGTATGACTGTAACATGTAAACTGGTTAATCATGTACTCTTGGTTGATTAAATGGATCCCCAAAGAATAATAACCTTTTGTGTGATTACCTCGGTTAATCAAAAGTAATGAAGGATCTTAATGAATGGTGTTGGATAAATCTAAAAACATCTTACTCTATTCTGGTGATATATATGGTTTCTCTATTCGATGCCATGTGGGACGACGTAGAGGGTGATGGAACCTCTAGTTGGGGGTTGTTGGTTTGTGAATCAGTGGCCATGTAGAGCTGGTATTTTGGGTCTTGGTTTGGTTCCAGTACATCGAGGGATCTCATGGATCCCTTTTGATGTCGTTATTTTACAGGAGAACTCGGTGTGAATGCTTAAAAGCCTAATTTTACATTTTTACTTTAGTTGTTTTATTGGATGGTGTTTATGCATGTTAGTTTATAGGTAGAGGAGGAATTTTTTAAATGGAATCAATTGAACATGATAACGAGAACAGACACAATGGGGGAACTTTTTCAAAAATGGGTTGTGTTTTGGTTGTGTTCGTTGTGTATTTGTGCATTTAGGGGTATCAGCAAGAGTGTTTGTGTACGAGCTGGTTGTCTATTTCAGAACCATTAGTTTGGGATGAGTGATTTCTTAACTATATTCATAATATATTGATCATGTTTTTCTTATACACACCCCACCCATGTTGAGAAATTTTTTCCAAACACCCCCATTTCAGGGGGGAGGGTATTTTCCCCAAAATTTCTAATTGTGTCTTGTTATTAGTTTCTTTCCACTCCCTATCCCAAGTATCCCAAGACTCTTCATACAGGATTTGATGGCCCAAGGTTTATTATTCCACAAGACTCTTTGGGCATGGTGTGTTGTGGGTGTTGGACCAGGTGTGTGCAGGCAGGATTATTTCCCAAGTGCCTTTAGGATGAGTCCTAGGTGTCTTCAGGGGTGGCGGTGGTTTTTGTGGCCCAGGTTTCTGCAAGCGTGGTTACATTTGGTTATGGTGCCCCTAGTGTCTACAGGCGGTATTAATGGTGATGCCCAATAAGTTTTTTCATGGGGAGGCATTGGGACTATAATGAGACTTGTGGGGGCGGTTTGACGTATAGGATGTTCTTATTAACCAGTTTGAAAGTAGTGCACGGTTACTAATTATTGATGTGCTATTACTATTACATTACGTGACATGCGTTATTTGGGGATTATTCCTTAGTGAGGCTAGATGGATACTTTCCTTGCTAGGTGTTCTGGTTACCTTTACATTCTCATAGGGTATTATAATTCCTCCCCACATGTGCATGAGAGCTTTTTGTTTTTCCCTACAATGTATACCTTTATTCTCACCCAACATATATAAAAATGCTTTCAGGTTTCCACGAGGACTTTGATGGTAGTGATAGAACATTATAGCTTGGACGTTGGGATAATTGTCATTTATACTTTTCTTTTCTTTTGGTACTTCCATTCAGAGTTTTTCTTGTACCTTTTACTAGTTAATCTTGAACATGATTATGCGAATGGATTTTTGGATTTACTTTTACTTTCCGTATTTGGAGTTGTTTAATATTTACCATCTTATCTCTCAATATTTTTCCTCAGAAAGGGTAATTCCTTTCATATTACATGTGATTCTATACCCATGGTTCAAGTCTCCACTCTGAGGCTTATTAAAGGCGAGAATTAGGGATAATTATCTCTCCATTTACTTGAAAAAGAAAGGGTCTGGTGGTTTTTGGTTCCTTCTCTCATCATGGGGAATGTGGGTCATGCTAGTACGGTATCAAAGTTGATTATTGAGAGACATTATGGAGTTCTGGGATAGGCACAGTGAGGATGGAATGGGTTGTTAGGGAAATAGTTTTAGGACATCTTGGTGCATGAAATATTCCAGAGAATACCGGATTGGACATGAGAATTTATGGTGAAAATGATCTAATGGAAGGACTCTTGACCTACCGAACGACCAAGTGAGGCTACCCGGATTGTAGGGTAGACACTAGTAATGGTACATGCATCCTAATTACTTATGTTCTTGTGTTTCATTGGTATTTTTGGAATTTAAAATAAATAAATATTTTAAATACAATTTAAAAAGGAATCTTCTACACTACTCAGGCATAGGCATTCCTTGTTTACCTTTTGGTTATGGCACTCAGACAACATCCATGAGTAGTATGAAAAGCCAACACCCAGTAGGTTGATCTAGTAGATCAGTAAAGGACTAATCGAGAGGATGAGGAAGTCCAGTGGTAGACGACACTTCGTTCCATTCATCTGCATGCTCTAGGGATGTTCAAGGAAAGCGTCACAAACATGGAGATAGAGAGATGGATCGAAGTGCTAGTGATTGCATTCACCTTGATCTGTGATTTTTTTCAGTTATTTAGATGAGGGGAGTGGCATGTGACTGTTGGACACTATTCCTAGGAGAGAGGATGGAGGCGAAGGATTCATGGACCGACATTGATAAGTTGTTCCTATCAAAGTTCCTTTATTCCACGATGAAGACTGAAAAGAGGTAAGAGAATATTTCCCTTTAAGTAGGGAGTATAATGATAAGGGAGTTTTAGATAATGTTCATGGATCAACTTTGTTTATCTCCAGACTTTTTCCTGGATGAGGAGTCGTGGGAAAGAATCTTAGAGGAGGTTCTTTGACCTTCCCTTAATTACATTGTTACTCCCTTCACTCTACTGATGTACTTGGAGGTTCATAAGAAGCCTGATGTGTTGGAGATAATTCACACACTGGGAGGTGTGCCTAAAGAGGGGATCCATTTGAGCTCGTTAATAGGGAAGGTCATTAGTACTAGGCTTCCAGATTGAGGTCCTTCCATGTTTCAGTAGGTGGGGAGTAGGCCTCAACAGTTCCAGCTCTAATATCTCGGTCCTCACCCTTTATCTACAAGCCAAGTACCTAGGTGAATTATTTGTTGAAGCCATGGGTACCTTTGAAATCAGTTCACAGACCGACTGTAACATAGTGGGGGTTGGTAGGTTCACTTTCCACCTTAGCATAAGCAGTTTCTAGATAGACCTTTTCAGTAGCAGCAGCAGGGACAACGAGCTCCCACTCCACCGATGGAAGAAGGTACTGGAGGAGGCCGACCTCAGGGAACTCCCTGGGGACCTAAAATAGGGAATGGTCAGTGAGGTGGCTGATAGCCAAGGGGTATAAGATATGGGAGTGGGTAGTTTCATGCCACATAGGAATTAGTTCCAACAGGGCTAGAAGTTGTTTGAGGTACAATCAATTTTTTTAGTATTATTGTATGTTCCTTATTCAATTTAAGAGCTTCGCAACGCTTTGTTACACCTGATCTAGCCCCTGAATTTGGCCTATATGTAGTGAGACACTCTGTTACCCTTCAACTGAGTATGCTATATGGAGGTCAGACTAACCTATTTGATGTTTGTTTAGGATCCAGACTGATGTTGGGGCTGCATCAGTCCAGTAGGGATCTCTTTCTGCTAAACATGCAGCAACACAATGTCATCATGGGCATTGACAAGCTTTTTCCATTCATGTTGTTATCGACTACTTCTAGAGAAGGGTATTTTTAAGCCCTGAGCGTATTTGAGCTGTAACAATAACATTTTGATAATTATAAGTATTATTATTTTGGTTTTGTTTAGCAATGGTGCATTAAAAGTAAAATACTTGTAGAATAAAAATAAAATGAATGTTATATTCAATATGAATACTGAAACCTTAAAATGAGATGAGGCCAAAAGACCCTTACTAACCTATAATTCCTACTAGGAGATCTATCAAAATAACTAGGAGACCCCCAAACACTACAACTTGACCAAGTAGGTAGTGAACATGCATCAGGTCAGTCACAATGAAAAACATTATGGGCAGAGCTATGATGACCGAACTAAGCATTAAGGTGATGTAGAGAACCATCTTCACCAAGATGATTTTGAAGTTTGGAATACCCCCAATCCCCTATTAATAAGAACTTTGTTACTATTAATAGTCTTTGCAGTCTTTAGGTGACCTTTGGTGTTTTTAACGGTCATAATGGTTTATAACCATTTAGTATATTATTTATTTTGAAAAGTATTATATGTATTCTAAATAATTTAAGTATCTTAATTATTTTTAAGTACCATAAAAACGTTAAGGGTTTTAAATGTTTGAAAATAACATTTTAGTTAATAAATATATGTCTTTAGATGAATATAATTTTTCAAAATAACCCTTCTGTATATACTTATTTATCCTTTGATAAAAAATGAAATTTAACTAATTATTTTATGAAGAAATATATATGATTTAAATATTTTAATGTTATATCTTATGTTAAATAATGAAATAATTTTAATTAATGGTATACTTTATTTTAAATTAATATAACCATGATTATTATCCTAAAATGAATTAAATCAATGACGTTTTATTTTAAACTTATAATATTTTGATGTTTAAGAAAAATTTGGAATTATGTCTTGAAATGATCATTTTAATTAGAATTTATACAGTTGGTGACATGGTATAATTTATAAGTTATATTTTTTTATTATATCATTTCAAAATATAAAATGAAGTTGAAACCAAGTAGTAGATTTATAAAATTAATGATATTTTTAGTTTTAATGAAAATAAATATTGGAAACTTCATTTTTTTACTTATTTGGTTATAAAAGAACATATATTGTGATTTTTTAGGTTATAAGCTGCGTTTTGAGTTTTGAATGTTTTATTTAAAAATTTATATGTAACCCTAGCCAACCATCTAGTTGGCCAAGGGAGGTTTCTTGCACCACTCTCAGAGAGTGTGCGTCCAAGCCTAGGCCCCCAGCCAACACAGGTCGGCCATGAGTGCACGCACGCCCATAGGGGAGCAGGGAGGAACCAAGACAGTGTGCCACCGTGCGGGGCGTCACATCAGTAGAGGGAGGGCGTAGAGCACTCCAGCAGAGGTGAACTGGTACGGGGTAGTACCGATGAGGGGGAGAGGGTGTTATATGTTGAGTTCTAGGAGCTTGAGTCTTATAAAGATGTTTGGGTTTCACTTCTTTTTCGATGTGGGATACGTTTTTAAAGGAGGGATCTAATCATGGATGTCTGATCTTGCCACACAAGATCTCCACCACACGATCATGTCTTGGCTTCGAATCCCTAATGTAGTGCCTTTCCTCTGTATTTTCTTCAGCTGTCCAATCAGGACTCATCTAATCTCAGCCACTCATATCATTTTAAGTCTACTTAACCACCACAACCTTTTGATCAGAACCACGATTTAATCTCCACATTCCTTCCATTTTTTAAAGCATGGAATGTACAATAGTGGTCCGATCTCACTCTACTGATCATGGTTGCCCATCCTTTTTCTATGTCTCCTTCATTTTCTTCTTCTTCCCTGCATCATTCCTATGTTCCAGTACCAATTTCCAGCCCTCTTCTCCACATTACTCTTCTTTGAACCATGAAACCTTTATCCATCCATGACCTCCATCTTTTTTCTTTTCCATAGACCCAACACCCTCTATTTTTTTATAACCAAACCCCTCCGGACCACATGTGAGTTTCCCATGTTATATATATAATTATTTATTATAAAATGATCAATTTACTTACAGTTTTCCTAATTGAAGTATTTGTTCTCTTCTGTATGATTCTTATTTCGGTCTTCTGTTTAGGTTTTTATGAATGTATCAGAGGGTGTATAAATATTTACATGTATAGTTAAAATAAACTCACTTTTCACTCAAAACCCTACGAGTTTTCTTAATCTTAAACCTCCTGTGACCACTGATCGACACTGTGTTTTCTTGAGGAAATGTAAGGGATTATGTTGTTGTGTTTTTATAGTGAAACCCCCCCTATATACACTTTATATATATATATATATATTAATATATATATTTTTTCATACTGTTTAAAATAATTTTCCATCATAACCAGTTTTAGGACATCTAAGTATTTATTATCAATGTTTTGATGCCTTTAAAAATTTTGGTAACTGTAAGGGATTATTCTGCATGTTTTTCTTTACGAAAAACCCCTTACTTATACTATGTGTATTACAGTTATATATATATATATACACACTTTTTTTTAACATTCAAACCCAAACTTCTTTTGGTTTTCTAAATAATGTTTTACAGAATGTAAATTGTGTATATGATGCATATAACATTTGTAAGGGTTCTTCTTTAGTATGTTTTTGACTCAATTAGACACATATAGACTTATATATGTATATATTCTTATTTATATAACAAACCTAAACTAATTTTATGATTTTGAATGATGAAAATTTATTTATAAATGATGGTATGTAATGCATGTAAATCATGTATGAATCCAATAATGTTTAATTTGATCATATAAACATATATATGTTTATATGGTTGTATGTATATATACATATCTATTTTCTTTATAATCTAAATTATGGTTTCATAACATTGATTTTTGTAATTTAATTATTTTATAGAAGTGTATAATATTTTTAAAGATTCATTAAGCATTGTTTTTGTTGTGAAAATTCCATGTATGCACTTTGTGTGTGTATATATGGTTTATATAAAGTTAAAAGAAACTCCAAATATTTATAAAACCCAGAATAAATATATTTATGTGTTGGGTTATTTAGGATGTTATAATAGTATTAACCTGGAGATGATTTTTATATAACACCCACGATAAAATTTTATATGGGAAATAATAACAAAATTCTTTTTTGTTATTGTGTACCTAAAAATTATAAAACAATTCAGTAATTAACTATATATACATCCTTATTTTTATAGGAGTATTATCCCTTGTTTATACATAGGAATATACATGCACATACACCATTAGTAAGGTGGGTTTTTTTGCATCAATATGAATGTTATAAATTAGAGAAGGTTATGATTTAATATAAGATGAAAATACCTAAATAAAAATTATTAGTTTACGATTTCCATGTTTGAAACTTATATATATAGGTTCCTAGATTAAACCTAATTGATATCTATCTTGATTTCATAAACTGTATTTTAATGCATTTAAAGTTTATGGGATATGGTTTCAATGAATTATTATTTTATGTAACAACCCGAATCCATTTATTATTAATATATCACATATGATAATTTAAGGATTAAGGAATTAATTATTTAAAGTGGTATGGGACACTTTAAATAAAAGGGATAAATTAATTATTTGAAGTGGTATAGGATACATCAAATAAAAGACATAAAATGATAAATCAAAGTGTAATGGGACACTTTTATTTAATGAAAATTAGATGTATGAGGAATGTATTGGAGAAATTATGTTATAGGTGAGGCCCGCTATAGCCTCTCGATGCATCGGTAGGTCCCATGAGGCAAATCAGGTCATGGCACGAGGCCTTGAAAAAAAATTTATCTATGGTCTTGGCAAGAGGCCTTGGCATAATGTTATGATTTTCCTGCATTATAAATTTCCACAATATGTGATTAATATTTAACAAACCATGAGATTATTTGACTAGTAGAATATTCCTTAGTTAAGAATACCTTTAATGGAAATAAATTCTTATGGAAAAATGAAGTATGTAATTAGAATTTTTTTGGAGTAAAGTATAAATCTTTTTATATAATTCTGATACATAAGTTGGTATTACATCAAAAATTTCATGAATTTCATTTCTGTTGTTAATAAAAACACCGAATTGTTATTTTTTCAATTCTAAGAATGCTTTATTTCATTTGCTTAATGATATCATCATCATTTAATGTCATCCTAAAATTAGTTTGATTAATTTCAGGATTATGCAACATTCCATACATTTATTTTGTACATGTACGCACACTCATATATATGCTATGAAAAGTTGTATAAAATCTTGTGTAAGAGTCTTCCTTATAAATTTTTTCAAGTAACCTTTGAAAAATGATGACAACGTGCTTCTAGAAATGTTGTTTAACATTTATGAAAATGTTTTGTATTAATTTCAATGTGATGTTTTGAAAAGGAATTTCATTAATTTGTTTTGAAACCCCTTACTAAACATTTTAAATTATCACCCTAGGATTTAAATTTAAATTTATTATGTTAGTAGATCTATCAATATTTAAGTACTCCTATGTGGTGGAAGGAACATCTTGTTTACCTTTGTCATGTCTTTGAAGAAATGTTTCAGCTGTATCTAATTCTCCAAAACCAAAAGCTAAAAGATTATGTGTGATGGAATGAGATGTGTAATTTCTTGTATGCTTGTTTCTATGAAAAAATTACACACCATGTTTCAAGGGACCGACTCTAGGATTTTGGGGTGGGGGTCATCATAGTTGGTATCAGAGGATCGGTTTAGAAAATTCATGAAAATTACAATATAATAAAAAAAATTATGTTTCACTGAATTGAATTGTTTAAAAAAAATCTGATGGCAGGAGAAGGCTCACCAACAATCCTCTTATCTCTCGCTATTGAGTTACTAGAAAACATAATTGTCGTGTCATCCTCAGAGATATACCATCCATTTGTGAACCTGTGTCTAACCTGCAAAATCCATTATCATGTGTCTAACAACCAAAATATTCATAATCCTTATCAAGGACTAAGTCATGTTTACTATCCCATGTCGCAATTGAAACATTCTTTTTATGAACACAAAGGAAGGTACTAAGAAGGAATATTCTTTTTTGTCACCCTATCTGAGTGTTATTGGGCATTAGAGAAGTTCAATGAAGTTGTAGAGGTAGGTGACCCCCATGCAGTGTATATATTCCATGTTTTGAGTTACAACAGGTATGAGAGGCTTTATAAAATCAGGTTTTTATAAAACCAGGTCATCTGATTGATATATTACAACCACTTTCATTATGATATCTCTGAATACTACACCTCTCATGACACCCTATCAAGGACCCACTGATTCCCTCATGAGTTTGAGTCTAGTTTTGATAGCTGAACTTGGGAGAATGAAATTGAGGAGTTTAATAATGTTTTTGGGATCAATATAACCATAAGAACCTACTAGGAATGTATCTTAAGGTGGTGGACCTGGTGAAGGTATAAATAAACTACTATTTTTGATCAATTATTGTTATCTAATAATGATAATATTTTTTTAAGGGAATTAGGGGTTATGTCTGTGGGTTGGTGTTAGAAAGCTTAAGAGTATGATGTAATTGCGGGGACACAATTCTTTTATTGGGGGATAATGTAACGCCATGAACATATCTAAGCTGTAATAATAAATTTTTGATTATTATAAGTATTATTATTTTGGTTTTGTTTAGAAATGGTTCATTCAATATAAAATACTTGTAGAATAAATATACAAGGAATATTTTATTATATAAGAATACATAAACCTAACAATTCTATAAGGCCAAAGGACCCTTACTAACCCAGAATGCCTACTATGAGACCTATCAAAATTATAGGGAGTCCACCAAACACTACAAATTGACCAAGTATCTAGTTCACATCCGTCGTGTCGGTCACAATGAAAAACATTATGGCCAAATCTATGGAGACCAAACTGAGCATTAAGGGGATGTAAATAACCATCTTCACTGAGTTGTTTTTAATGTTTGGAGTACCCCCAAACACCTATTTATTAGTCCTTTGTGACCGTTAATAGTTGTTTCAGTCCCAAGGTGACCATTGTTTTTTTTAACGATCATAAAATTTTGTAATAATTGGGTATATTATGTATTTTGATATATATTATAAGTATTCTAAATAATTTTAATATCTTAATTATTTTTTTTACCATAATAACTTTAAGGGTTTGAAATGTTTGAAATAATATTTTAGTTGTTAAATATATGTTTTCAGGTGAATATGATGTATCGAAAGAATACCTCTATTTATATACTTATTTATCCTTTGATAAAAAAATGAAATTTAACCATTTATTTTCTGATGAAATATATATGTTTTAAATATTTTAATTTTATATCCTACGTTAAATATTAACATAGTTATAATAAAGGGTATACATAATTTTAAGGTATTATATCCATAATGATTATCCTAAAATTAATAAAATCAATGAGGTTGTATTTTGAACTTATAATATTTCAAAGTATAAGAATAATTTTGAATTATGTATTTGAATGATCTTTTTAATTAGAAGTTTTACTTTTAGTGACATGGTATAAATTATATGTTAGATTGTGTATTATAGTGTTTAAAATTTTAAAATGAAGTTGAAACCAAGTTGTAGATTAATAAAATTTGTGATAATGTTAGTTTTAATGAAAATAAATATTGAAAACATCATTTTTGATTTCTTTAGTTATAAATGAT
Source organism: Viscum album (assembly GCA_963277665.1). Classification (NCBI taxonomy): domain Eukaryota; kingdom Viridiplantae; phylum Streptophyta; class Magnoliopsida; order Santalales; family Viscaceae; genus Viscum; species Viscum album. Next base: position 1,129,249,812 of record OY728121.1, read on the forward strand.
GTTATATTTTATATTTTATGTTATATAGGGTTTTTTTATTTTTGAAGGTTTTATATAAAATTTTATATGTGACCCTATCCAGCCATATTACTGGATGAGGGTGGTAGGTCGCACCACTCTCAAGGAGTGGGTAGCCGAGCCTAGGCCCCTAGCCATAACATGCCATCCATCCGTGCACGCATGCCCACATGGGTGCATGGAGGAACCGAGGTTGTGTGCCACCATGCGGGGAGGAACCACGGCCGAGGGTGGGTGCAGAGTGCGCCCGTAGAGGTGGACATGTATGGGTTGGTACTGGGGATGGGGAGAGGAAGTTATCTATTGAGTGATGGGAGCTTTAGGATTATAAATTCCGCCTAGTTTCTATTCTGTTTTGATGTGGGATGGGTTTTTTAAGGATGGATCTAATCCTCACCATCCTATCAGGCCGTACAAGACCTAGACCGCACGATCCGGTCCCAACTTCGAATCTCTACTGTCTCGGCTTTCCTCCATTGTTTCATCAGCCATCAGATCAGGACTCATCTAATATCATCCACCCTTCTCATCTTAGATCTACAGATCCACCATGACCACTCTATTAGATCTACGATGTAATCTCCACTATCAGACCACTTTTAAAACTGTAGAACCTACAATAGTCGTCTAATCTCCCTCGGATGATTGTGGTCGTCTGTCCTTTTTCATTGTCTCCTCCATCTTCTTCTTTTTACCTGCGTCACACTTATGCCCCATTACTAGTTCCCATCCATAATATCCTTATTGCTCCTCTTCAACCCGTGACACGTTTCTCTATCCAAAACATCCTCCATTTTTTCACAAACCTAAAACTATTAGTTTATTATAAAACTGAACCGCTTTGGACACTGTCTGAGTTTTCCATATTATATTTATATATATAATTATACATTATCGAACGATCAATATATAAAATATTTTCTTGATGGGAGTATTTTTTATCTTCTTCATGAGTCTTGTTCGGGTATTTTTTATGTTTTTATGATTATATCAGAGGGTGTATAAATATATATATGCACAGTTTTCATAAAGTCACTTTCACTCAAAACCCTATGGGGTTTCTTCCACCCGATCCTCTGACGACCCATGCTCGACTCTTCCTCTTGTTGAAAACAATAAGGGACTATATTGTTTTCTTTTCATAGTTCAAAACCCTTATATAAAATTTATATATATACAGATATATAAATATTCATACAATTATATATAATTTTCAATCTAAACTGGTTTTTTTTCTTCTATGTATTGACTATAAATGTTCTGATGTTTATAAAATGTATGGTAATTATAAGGGATTATTCTTCTTGTTTTTCTCTATGAAAAACCCTTATATATAATATGTGTATTACTATTATACATATATATTTAGTTTTTTATCTTTCAAACCCAAACTTATTTTGGTTTTATGAATGATGTTTTACAGAATTTAAATTGTTTATATAATGCATATAACATTTTTAAGGTTACTTCTCTAGTTTTTTATTGAATTAAACCCATATACACATATATATGTATATATTCTTATTTATAAAATATCCCTAAACTGATTTTTTGATTTTATAATGATGAACATTTATTTTTAAATGATGTTCTTTAATTCATTTAAATCATGTAAGAGTCCTATCTTGTTTAATTGTATCATATAATCATATATATTTATAAACTTTGTATGTATATATACATATAAATTTTCATTATAATCTGTATTAGCGTATCATAACAATGATTTTGGTAGATTAATTATTTTCTAGAAGTGTATAATATTTATAAAGATTCATTAAGCCTTGTTTTTGGTTGTGAAAATTCCATGTCTGCACTTTGTGATTATATATTTTGTTTATATAATTTTCAAACCCACATGAAAATATGTATAAGAACCCCAAATACATATATTCACGTCTTAGGTTATTTAGTAAGTTATAATAGTGTTAACCTGTTGATGATTTTTATATTACACACATTGTAAAATTTTATATGGGCAACAATAAATAAACTATGTTATGTTATTGGGTGACTAAAAATTCTAAAAGAAGTCAGTAATTAACTATACATACTTCACTATTTTAATTTTATTATTATCTCTTGATTATACATATGCATATACATGCACATAATATTTTTTAATGTGTATTTAGTTGTTTGTGCGTCAATGTGAAGTTTATACATTATAAAATGTTGTGTTTTAATATAAGATGAAACTACCAAAATAAACATTATTATTTTATCACTACCCTATTTGACACATCTATTTATCATTTCCTAGATTGAACATGATTGATATCTATCTTGATTTCAATACATTTATTATAATTCATTGAATTTTTATGGAACAAGTGTTCAAAGAATTATTATATTATGTAACAAACCCAATCAATTTATTATTAATATATCAATTAGGATAAATTAAGGATTAAGGAAAGAATTATTTTAAGTGTTATGGGACACTTCAAATAAAAGAAATAAAATGATAAATCAAAGTGGTATGGGAATAATTTATTTAAATACAATTAGACATATGCGTAATGAATTGGAGGTATTATGTGATAAGTGAGCCCCGCTACAGCCACTCTATGCATCAAAAGGTCTAATGAGAAAAATCAGGTCATGGTATGAGGCCTTGAAAAAAAGTCTTATTTGTGGTCTTGGAACAAGGCCTCAACAAAATGTTATTATTGTCTGGAATTATGCATTTCCTCAATATGTGATTAATATTTAACCAACGATGGGATTATTTGACTACTTGAATATCCCATATATAAGAATCTTTTTAATGGAATTAAATGATTATGGCATAATAATGTATGTACTAGGAAAGTTTTATGAGTAAAGTATAAATATTTTAATTGAATTTTGATACAGAATTTGATAGTACGTCTTCAATTTCATGGATTTTATTTCATATGTTAGTATAAACGTAGAATTTTTTCTTTTTCAATTCAATGAAATCTTTATTTCATGTACTTAATGATACCAACATCATTGAATGTCGTCAAAAAATTAGTTTGATTAATTTTTGGTCTATGAAACATTCCCTTAATTTTTTGTACATGTATGTGCACTCTAATATATGTTTTTAATAGTTTTATAAATTACTGTGTAAGAGTTTTCCTTATAAATGATTATAAGTAGCCTTTGAAAAATGTCGACGATATCATTCTTGAAATGTTATTTACCATTTAATAAAAGGTTTTGTAATAATTTTTAAATGGAAGTTTTGAAAATTAATTTCATTAATTTTTTTTAAAATCCCTTACTAAGATTTTTGAATTCTCAGCCTACATTTTCAAGTTATTTTTACAGGGTTATTAGATCAATAAAGCTTTGTGTACTCCAATGTGATGGTAGCAACATGAAGTTTACATTTTTGATGTTTTTGAAGAAATTTTTCAGCTATATCTAATTCTCCAGAACCTAAACTGAAAAGATTCTCTATGATGGAATGAGATTTTTAATTTATTGTATCCATGTTTTATGAAAAAATTACACACCATGTTTCATGACACTGACTCTATGCTTCTGGTTTCAGGGTTGTTATATTCATGTTCATTGATGTGGGCGTCCAGCGTGTAGCTTTTGTTGGTGAATGGGGTTTCCACGAGGTCAGTCGGCATGTGGATCCCTTTATTTTTTTGATAGATGATATGTCCATGGAGTCAGTAGAATTAGAGATTGTGGAAGTTCTAGGGATTTTCTGTGAGTTATAGGGCTTCATCACGGAAGAGGTTGTGACTCTACCTCCTCAACGTGATGCTGAGTTTGGGGTATACTTACAATCCCATGCCCATCAGATTTCGATGGCTCCCTATCAGATTAATCCTTCAATGTTACAGGAGATGCATATTCATGATGATGACCTTATGAAGACTGGTTTTATCTGACCAAGCATGTCACTAAGGGGTGCTCCAGTCTTGTTTTCAAAGGCAGACGACAGTCTTAGGGTGTGTATAGACTACCAAAGACTAAATTAGGTTAATTTCAAGAACTATTACCCCATATTGAGGATCATTGACCTTTTTAAAAAGTTTAAGGGGGCATGTTAGTCCTATAAAATCGACCAGAAGTCTGGATATCACTAGTAGAGGGTGAAGGAGGGTGACATCTTGAAGACTTATTTTATGTGTAGATATGGGAGCTTTTTGTTTGTAGTCATGTCGTTCGGCATTTCGAACGCACCATCTATGTTCATGGGGCTCCTGAATTGTGTTTTCCATGAGTATATAGACAAGTTCATAGTCATGTTCATTGAATAAATATTGATCTATTCATGGTCGGAGGAGGATCACATCAAGCATCTAAGAATAGTTTCGGAGGTCCCTCGACACCACCATCTCTATGGGATATTTTCCAAGAGCATGTTTTGGATATGAGAGGTGTAATTCCTTGGGCATGTGATTTCCACGAATGGGATAGATGTTGACCCATATAAGGTTGAGGCAATTGTTTCTTGGGCATCACCCAATAACGTGGTAGAGGTTCATAGTTTCCAAGGATTGGAAGGTTAGTACCGAAGGTTTGTGCCCGACTTCTCTCAAGTTGTAACGCCTTTGACAGCCTTGACCTAGAAATAATAGGCTTTCATATAGAGTAACTAATTCCATGCATCTTTTAGTTATTTGAAGGGGAATCTGGTCAGTTCTCCATTGCTAAGGATGCTAGAAGATGGGGTAACCTTAGAAGTGTATTTGTGATGCTTTAGGTCTATGCTTGGGGTGTGTTCTAATTCAGTAGTGGGGAGTGATCTCTTAGGGGTCTAGATAGTTAAATCCTCACGAACATAACTATGCCACCCATGACTTAGATCTTGTAGTAGTGGTGTTTATACAGATGTTCTGGAAGCATTACCTCATCACAGAATGCTTCATGGTCTTCACAAATCACAAGAGCTTGAGTTATGTCTTCCCCCAGCGAGAAATAAACTAGAAACATCGGAGGTGGATAGAGTTTCTTTTGTATTATGACATAGATATCTCTTAAACCTCAGGAAATGGGAATGTGGTGACTGAAGACTTTAGTAGGAAGTAACATGAGGATGTGTTTCGGGTTCAGTAGATGATTGGAAAGAAATAAAGGATTGGGCTACTTTACATAATGGCATGATAGTGGAGGATAGTAGAGGATTTCTATCTCAGATGGCAGTGTAGTCTTCCTTGGTATGGTAAGTGGAGGAGTCTCAGTGTGGAGACATAGAGGCTGAAATGATGTTTGAACGTGTTAGCCTGGGTAATGCTATGAAATGATGGATGGAGGATAGTAAGAATCAGATGCTTTTCTATGGGAAGTTGTTTATCCCATAGACAATTCATGAGGGGGTTCTCTGTGAGTTCCATAGATCCACCCTAGAAGTAGACCCATGGGTTTCTAAGATGTACAGGGGCTTGAGGGGTTAGGTTTTGTGGGCCAGAGTGAAGTGGACAGTGGCAGAGTTTGTGGAAGGTGCCTCGTGTGTTAGTAGGTGAAGGCAAAACACCATGTTCCCAGTGGTGTGTTTCATCCCTTAAACGTTCCAGAGTAGAAGTGGGATGATGTCTTGATGGATTCACTCATAGGACTACCCAAGGATGAGGGCGGATGTGATTCTATATGGGTAGTGGTGGACCGGTTGATGAAATCGGCTCGCTTCATAGCGATTAAAGAGTCAAGCAAAGTGGATGCCTTAGCACAGAAGTATGTGGGTGAAGCTTTGTGAATTCATGGACTTCTGAGAACCATCGTTTCGGATTGGAATACATTATTTAATTCATGAGTTTGGAATGGATTATAGTGTGCTTTTTGCACCCAGCTATGCCTTATCAGCTCTTTCCACCCTCATGCGGATGGGCAGACAGAGAGGACTATCCAAATGATAGAGAATATACTTCGATCACATGTTCTAGACTTCGGAGGACCATAGGTATGACACGTTCTTCTTGAATATTTTTTATACAATAATATATATCCCTCAAATATTGGAATTTCACAGTTTCAGACCTTGTATGGGAGACCGTTCCATTAACCCGTGTTCTAGACAAATGTTCGTGAGACATGTTTTATTAGAATAGAGGTAGTGAAGAGCATGACAGAGAAGGATCAGCTTGCGCATGAGAGGATGAATATGGATCATGACCGGAATAAGTTGTATGATGATCATAGGAGGATACCCTTGGAGTTAGAGATTGGGGACCATGTGTTCTTAAATTTCTCCCCTCGTCTAGGGTAGTGGAGGTTTGGTATGGGGAGTAATATTTCTCCCAGGTTCATCGGACCCTTCATGGTGTTGAGATGAGTAGGTGAGGTGACTTATCAGCGTGTGTTCCCACATCCACTGGAGAGGATCCAGAATATCTTCCACATATCTCATCTTCATTTGTATCTAATGTTTTTTCTCCCACATCCTCGACTATAGAGAGTTGGATATCAAGGACGATGTGATGATCTTCCATAGTGGTTTTGAGTTCTGATCATGTGGTTGCTTTGTGCCTTGTGTGATGAATGATTGACCTTCTCTTCTATAAGATGGGGTTTCCCCTTGTTCTATGAATGTGTGTAAAAAGTCCTAACTATGGTGAGGGGAGGACCTGATCCCTACTCTAGATGCATTAAGGTGGATGTGATTAAACATTGTTAGGAAAGTTAGTGCTTCCCAAAGTGTAAAATATCATGACATGGGAAATGGGACTTCTTAATCCATATGTTTGGATGGTGTGACCTTTATATGTTTTTTGGGTTACTTGGGAGAGAAGTTTTTTAGTGTTTTTATAGTTGTTAAGAAGATATATGAGACAAATTTGTCCTTGGATGTAGAGGATTTATTCCTAATACCGAAAAACTCTAGGTTCGTTTTTCCCAGAGAGGTATCTTACAATGTATTTATGCAGACACCTCTCTTTTATTCGGGTTCAATCTTGAATTCTAGGGGTTGGTAATTGTTTAATATATATATGATGTAATGTAATGGTCCTTCCTAGTCTATTACGTTGTCAAATTTTGGTGTTTGAGGTATCCTGGGGACCATTAGTGACACATTTCATGATTTTTCCAAATTCCAGGTCGAACAGATGGTTGCATCGATGGGCATCGGTGGAACCAATGGGATAGGTGGCATTGATGGGAAACAGTGGAACTGATCTGAATCGGTGGCACTGATGGATATCGTTGGCACTGAAGGACCATCAGTGGCACCGATGGGCATCAGCGGTACCAATGGGCCATCAGTGGAACATATCAGCATTAGAGCGAGGGTGATGGTGTTAGGGAGACAGTGCTAGGGAAACGTTTCTAGGGTGACTGTGCTAGGGAAAGGGTTCCAAGAAAATTGTGACCGGCCGATGGTGCCATGGAGATGGTGACTCACCCAACAGTGAGTCATTTCTAATTTTTCCATGTCATTCCAGTATCACTCCAGTAACATATCTATTGACATAAAAGTGTTTTAATACCCATTTCAAAGAGATTTATGGCCCATATAGGTAGTTTTAAAACCCTAATAGTTGGGCAACCCTTGAGTTACCAAAATGTGTGGTCTGTCGTGCCCTTTTCTGCAATTTCCATATTTCAGTGTTTTCCAGTTTTTCCCCTATTACCAGTTTTCTATGTTTAAAGAAATATATTAACTCATATCTGTTATCACCACCATATCCCTGGAGAATTATTAAATTTCAATTAATTATAATGTGGGAAGCTTTCGATCTGCATGGTCGAGCTGTGATCCAACTTTTATGTACTTTGAAATTGTCTCCCTGGTTTTAGGATCTTGCCTCTTATTATGGATAGATCCTCTCTTCATTATTTCTTTCAGTTTCTCTTAGTGCACCTTAAGACTTCCTCCTGAGATTAATCGTGCGACAGTGATGGACCCATTACCACCCAACCTTGAAGCCTTGGAGTTTTATTTTCCTTCAAGTTGTGCCATCCCCATTCATTAGTGCAATGAAAAAACTTTGATCCTTTATCATCCAAGAAGGGGTTTTCCTTCGTCTCTCTTTACTGTGCATCATGTAGAGTGGGTATGATGATGATATTTTGGGACATAGATGAAACTAACATTTATGAAGATAATAAGTGGGTTTTTAAAAAAATGAAGGGGTGGGAAAGATAATGATGTTTCTATGTTTTACCCTTGTATTTTTGTTTTGAATTTTATGGGATTATGTCCACTGATTATCATGGACAACTTTTTTACTTTTATAGCGCACTAATGAAGCTCTGTTTTTCTGGTAAATCTAGAGAATGCATGACTCTAACATGGAAACTAGTTAATCACATAAACATGGTCGATTGAATAGACACACAATGAATAAAAACCATTGTGTGATCACCCATATTATCCAAACAGAAAGAATGAACTTAATGAATGGTGTTGGCTAAATTTGAAAACATATATCTCTGTTTGGTGATATCTATGGTTGCTCTATTGGATTCTTTTTTGGGTGACGTTGAGGGTAATGGAATGTATTGTTTAGGGTTTGTTGATTTTTTAATTTGACACCATGTAGATATGGTATGTTGAGGCTTGGTTTGGTTCTAGTACTTCGAGGGATATCACAGATCCCTTTTGATGTTGGTACATTATAAGAGATCCAGGAGTGAATGCTTAAAATTCTTCTTGGCCATTTTGCTGTAGTTATTTTTTTTATTGTGGTTATGACTATTTGATTCCTGGAAATAGAGGAATGTTTTAAATGGAATCACTTGAACGTGATAATAAGAATGGGTACAATGGGGGATTTTTTTTCTAAAAATGTCTTGTGTTTTGGTTGTGGATGTTGTGTATTTGTGCATGTAGGGATAGCAACGGGACTTTTTTTGTGCGGGGTGGTTGTCTATTTTAGAGCCCTTTGGTTGGGAGGAGTGCTTTTTAACCTATATGTATAATATTTAGTTATTTCGTTACTTATACGCACTCCAACCATGTTGAGGACCTCGTGCAGAACACCAACATTTCATAGGGAGAGTGTTTTTTGAACATTTGATAGAGTGGATGGTTATTATCTCTTTTATACTCTATATCCCAGGTATCCCAAGACTCTTTCATTAGGTTGTGATGGCCTATGTTTCATTATTTCCTTTGAATCATCAGGTAGGGTGTGTTAGGCTCGTTGGACTAGGTGTGTGCGGACAAGTTTGTTTTCCATGTGTCTTTGAGATGAGGCCCAGGTGTCTTCAGGCATGGCATTTTTTGTTGTGTCATAGGTGTCCATGGTCATGTTTATGTGTGGTTGTTTTGGGCTAGCTTTCTACAGGTGGGATTCATGGTGGTGGCCTATAAGGTTGTGGTTGGGGTGGCAGTGGGACTGCAGTGAGAATTTTGGGGGAGGTCTGACGCATTGGATGATCTAATCAACCAGTGGGAAAGAAGTTAGGGGTACCCAAATATCGATGTTCTATTACTATTACATTACTTGACTTTTTTTACTTGTGGAGTGTTCCTTGGTGAGGCTAGGTGGATAGTTTCCTTGCTAGGTGTTCTACTTACCTCTACATTCTAACATGGCATTTGAATTCCTACCTACTTGTCCATGAGAGAATTTGGTTTTTCCCAACTGAGTATACTTATATACTCATCCTACATATATAAAACTACATTCAGGTTTCCTAGAGGACACTGAGGACCATGAAGGACCTAACTAGCTTAGACTTCAAGACAATTTCATTTCTTCTTTTCTTTTCATTTGTTACTTCCTTTAAGAGTTGTTCTTGTACTGTGTACTAGTTTATTTTGAACATGAATATGTGAATGGATTTTTCGATTTACATTTACTTTTTGTATATGGAGTTGTTTGGGATTTATCATCTTATCTCCCGATATTGTTCTACAAAAAGGTATTGCATTCAATATTATGTGCGATTCTATTCCCTTGGTGCTAGTCGCCACTCTGGTGCCTATTGGAGGCAGGACTTTGAGGTAATTATCTCTCCTTTAACTTGAAGAAGGAAGGCTCTTGCAGTACGATATCCCTTTTCTAATCTTAGGGAAGGCATGTTGTGACACAAATAGTGCCACAACTCAAAATTATTAGAATCTATATCTGTAGAACAACCACACAGCAAGGGGCCATCATCCCCAATCCTTCTCCACAACACAACATCATGTATGGAAGCTAACAACCTGAACCACCATCTCCAAGGACCTTACCCTTACCTTTGTCAAACATTACCAAATATACTTACACCCAACTATATATGTAGGGTGTGAGCCTAATCCAAATAGGATTCCACCCAAATAGATTCCATGGGATAATCATTTTATGCCAATGTAATATTATATGTCTTATAAATGAGAAATGATAATTATAATTTTAGAGTATGCAAATTTAAATTTAAATAGTTTTTCATGAAGAAACATTAAGAAATGAACACTTTTAAAGAAAATAACCATGATACTGAATTTTCCAACCAATCAAACCATATGACGATGATAGGTACAATATATTTGATTATCACTAATCACATGAACACCCATATGCACTAGCTTGTTGTTGGCCCTAGGTACAATGTATCTTTTTGTAAAAGAAACCGTAATCAATATCCTTCTCATGAATGATCCACTAGGAGGGAAAAACCTATGTCCTAGTGGTCCCCAAAATCATCAATGTTTATTTAGTGTTGTCATCATCATACTTTCTCAGTGAAACAGAGATGATACCACTCAAGATCACTAGCATGCTAGTCCTAGTCCGCCAGATTGGATACTTAGGTTTCCCTCATTATGCTCAAACATGATCCACATCTTCAAGAATATCATTTTCACATAAAAAACCATTATTTTAACATAAAAACCCAAAAATTACCAAACAATCCATTGAACCCTTTGTGTAACTCAATAAACCATTCAAAATTTTCATAAAACCACTTCAAGTAATAAAACAAGTTTCTACACACCAAATCCATTTAAAAACAATATTTAAAGTTTAAATCTATACCAAGACCATACCCAACCAGATTTGGAATCCCAAAAAACATTAAATATCACAATTTTATGGATAAACAAAAAATCCCAAATGATGCAACATTGAATACACTTGAAAAACACCCATTTTCTTGTCAAAATGCAACAATAAAATTAAATTCTAAATCAATGCTACCAAAATTGAATTTCTCGCTACACACAATGGATATAAATATGATAAATATGATAAAATAGAAATATAAATTCTTACTAGAAAGGCTAAACATATAATCTCCTACCTTAAACATCAAAAACCAAAAATCCTTGTGCAAAAATACAACCGCTCCATCGATACACAACAAGGGAGTGAAAATGAATCAAAATCCACAATATTAGGCCAAGAAACCCAAAATAATACCCTTGGTATGAAGACCTAGATGATGAACACGTGGAGATTCATGAAATAGTGAATAAAACATAAGGAGAATGAATGAAACAAGAGAGGGAATCACTTACTTGAAATATCTTGAAGTTCCACCACAAAAAACCATTCAAAAATGGATTCCAAGAGAGGTTGAGGGAGCTTGGGAGACATCCAAAGATTATAGTGTCAAATGGGGGAAGAAATGGGAGATAATGGATTAAATCTAGAAGGAAAAATTGGAATTACAAAACATTTTTATGACCTGGACACCTATGCATGGTTTGGTAGAACAGTTTTGTAAATTGTGTGGCCAAATTGTGCAACCTGTCTTGGACACCCATAACCCCTCCAATTCCTTCCAAATTCAATAGGGGCCTAATGGAATCCTAGGTGGGATGTTAGGCCAAGAATAGAAGAAAAAAAGTACCTTAAAAGAGGTATATGGATGTGACAATTATATAGATATATTTTTTAAATATAATCTTATATTAGCTTGTTCATAATGGATGATTTTTTAGTTCTTAATAATTAAATAAATATTCAGAATTATGTTAAATTTTTTACCAAATTCAATAATATCCTAAATTATTGCTTCACAATAAATAAATAATTATCCATATTATTGGAAATATAAAAATAAATCTAAATGATATTTTTATTCTTATAAGGATTAGATGGACAATTAATTAACACAATTTACTCACATTCCTTATCATTAATTCATAATAATTATCAATTATCCATATTCATGATCATTTGTTTTAACTATTTATTATCCATATTAATGAAAATAATATTTTCATTTTATAGTGTTTTTTAAAATTTTCAAAAACTATATTTTTTATTACATTAATTAAACATACAGTACCATTTTAGGATTATTTAGTTAACAATTTTTTTGTAAAATCTCTCCCAATAATTTTTTCAGTTATGGCTCCTCTTGGGTAAAAAAATTAATGAAAATTTCAGCTAGAAATTTACTATTTTTCCTATTTTATTATACCTCTAGAAAGTAAGAGTTGTAATTATTGTCACATAACAATAAAACATTCATACTTTCCCATCTATTTATTATATGCCTTAAAATAGGAGCTTAAAATTTGTGCATAATATTTCAAGACCTAAAATTTTAATAATGAAATTTTTTATGTTTTGATGATTTTTTTTATTTTAAATCTATGGTCATCAGGAATTATTTTTCATAATTTGATGATTTTCTACTTTCAATAAATAAATATATGTTTTTATGTTTTTGGTTCACTATTTTTTTTATAATAATGATTTTTTGTCTTTTTTTGTATTATTATTTGTGGGATTAACTGACTATCAACATGTTTTGAGTGTTTTGATTTACATGTTTTCACATTAGTGGGTAGTCATGTGTGTGTTATCTTGTGTGCATTAGTGGACTTGATAAGGTCCGGTTTGATTTTGTCCCTACCCCATTACAGTCTTTTGTATTGAAGTATATTTTCCTATCCAGTTAAAAAGATAGTGATATTTTCCATATTTATTAGAAAAAATTTTCATTGGTTTTCAAAACATAAAACATACTTCATAAAAAGTTCATATTGTCATAAGATTTATTAATTTTTCAATATTTTGAATTTATAAAAAAAATCATGTTTTCTTTCATTCTCCATCCATGATACAAATATGATTCCCTCTTATTCTAGACTCCAACAAAATTATCAAAATTTTCCTCGACTTTTTTACACTTCATCAATAAAACACTATAAAAACCAGTTGGAATGAGTAAAAACAATCTCATGGATCATAATGTATATTACATAAAAAATTATTAATCTTGTTGACTTAATTCAATATCAAGTATAACTATTTTCTACATCATATTATATCACCATATTAGTATATAATGTTATTTGTAAAATATAAAAAGACCATATAAAGGGAAAATAAAATTAATGTACCACATATGTAAATGAATTAGATAAAATTTAATTTTATTTTTATAATAATAAAAATTACAAAAAATATGAAATTAATTATATTAAATACAAAAAATATAATATTTAGAAGTTAATTTGAACATAATTTCCCTTATGTAATTTAAATTTATTATTTTTTAAAATCAAATGTATATAATTATAGTCATAAGTCATTTAAATTAAATATAAACTTGTTGGAAGATTTTCATACAACTATTAATCTATTTAAAAATATTTCATTACAGTTACAAAAGAAATAGAATTTATAAGAAAAAAATATTTTAATTTAGTTGATTAATAAAATTATGGACTGTAACACCTCATTCTTCTACGGTATGCTTCTCTTTGAATAATACAGTACCCTGTGTTGTACGCAACTTCGAGTTTTAACACACACCACAACTAATCAAACTAGCCGTTATGAATAGTAATACCCACTTTTTGAAATTTTATAAATTTTATATTTCAAAACCGACTTCATATTTGGATTGGGAATATTGAAATTATCCTAGGGTGAATTTTTGGTATTTTTCTGAAAACATTCAATTTTTGATGAATAGTGAAAAAACACTGAGTTATAGTTTAAAAACGAATTTTTATTTAAATAATTTTTTATTTTATTTAAATTTAATTAATGTCAAAATAGATACATAATACCTATATAATTTCAATGTAATTAATTGGAGTTAGTTTAGAATAATGTTAGATATATAAAAATTTTATTGAACTTTTCACGGTCTTTTACCCACCTATTTGGAGAATTTGGAAATTCACATAAAACATAATTTCACCGCTTCTATGAGTGGAATTTAAAAAATACAAGAGAAATGGTTAATATCAAGGAGTAAAATTTTGTTCCATAAGATAAAAATAATTTTTGGTGAATATAAACATTTTACATTTATTTACCACGGTTAAAAGTAAATAGGGTAATTAAGGGTAAAAATGATATTAATATTACCCTAAAACATGTCCTAATTCTATTGAACAAGTGTATCTCGAACAAAAACAACTCTAGGAATAAAATATTATCCTTTAGGTCCACTTGGATTAGATTAGGACATTTATTATTATTTAATTCAAAGAAGAGTTAAAAGAGTTAAAATCAAAGTTAAATTACTAAAACATATTTAATATAGGGTTATACATAAGAAAAATTAGATTATAAATATTCATTATAAATAGAAAAAGATTTCCTACATAATGTTATATTATTTATTATTTTTAGACATTAAATAATTTAATTTATTTATGACACAATGGTGATGCAGTAATTACCTAATTAATGAAATAATAAAATAATTGATATTATAAATAAAAAATTAATGTACTTTGAGACTTTTTATGAATTCCAGTAATTATATAGGTTAATATGACATGTTAATATTGATTTAATTAAGTTTTTTCGAAGTAATCATGCTGTTAATATTTTCACAAAAATCAAATACCAAATAGTGTCAAAATTGACATAAAAGGGTTTTTAAAACAAATATTATATTATTAATTGATATTCAATTCCTAAAAATATAAGGTTCGGCCAAGAGACTTATATAATTATAGGTGTATCATTAATTAACCACTTGGGGTTCTCTTGGATGTATATAGTATGTTTATTAGCCATATAATCAAAAAATACAGAGACATGGTAAATGTGAAACAAATTAACTAAGAGTTAAAACTAAAAGATAAGGTTAATATAGTGACCCAATCCTATCTAAAACATATTGGTTGGGTGTTTTTCGACCCATACCCACCTTATCCTCGAAATAAGTCACTTTGGAGACATTAAAAACTGGATATGAATTTATTATAAAATAATATTTCTAGCTTTTCCATAGGTTCTCCTCACCCCTCTTATAAATGGGCACTCCCCCTTCTCTCTAATTCACACCTTCAAATCCTTTTGGCTCGGCCAAACCCTGCCTAAATATTCTTTCAACTTCCCTCACTTCAACATAGAGGCCTTAGTTTGATCAGAAATCCCACCTAAGGAGCCCTTTTTATCAAATCAAAAGGAACAACCTAAAGAAGATGTAACGTTTTCACCACCCTCTTTCAAGTTCCTTTCTTCTTCAACTTCTTCTTTCCTTGTTATTTCCATTCAAAAATATTAACTATAGTATCTCCTATATACTTTGATGTTATTATAAATATGGTACAACCATATTCAGTATTCTATCCATCCCTTGAATGACATTTCACCATATCTGCGCATGTACGGCTTACCGTCTCCACGCCGTGGTGTAATTGTTATTCAATGCATTATTATTTGGATGGGTATAATAATGATGTGAAATTCATGTTAATAATAAATATAAAATGATAATTATTCTGTATATATGATTCACCGCCCAATTATATATTATTTTAATATCAAAAGAATTATATTGTTGCTCGTGCGTACGTACGGACTACCGCCTCCACAAACGTGATGAGATTCATTCCCCATCGTATCCATTCCAGAATAATTTTCATTTGATGGTTAAAAATAATGTTTAAAGACTTAATATAATTCTGTATATTAATAAGATACAACCTATCCATAACAAACATGGCTTACATAACAAATTATATAAAGGAAAAGGAATCAGTTAACACCCGAAACAACGATAATACAAAGATATTACTAACAAAGCAATGTTAGAAGATCATATATGATATCATACTAATATATATTATTCTTGAATAATTTAATAACAATTATTTCAACATTATACTAGAATTTAACCTACCCTCAACCAAGTAAAAGTACAAGGTAAGGTTTTATTTCACAATCTCTTTATTATCTGAGGTTGTTTATACGCAATTATCTACTGGGACCTCTTTATCATCCAAATCCATGTTTCTTAAAAATTTATTTCAAAAAATTCTTAATATTTTACAGAATATGGATTAAAGTCATTTATACCCTTGTTTAAATTTTTATAAGAAGTTTATAAAGGAATCTTTCCGTCATTTTCCAAACAAGTTCATTTTTATCCTTTTCGACATAATTAAGATAAGAATGTCTTTTTTAACTTATACAGTGGGTGCGGAAATTTTCTGCCATTATAAAATAGTCAAAGATTCCCTTAAAATATTATAAGAATATTTTCAAAGTAAATTTTTTCTTTTATAATTATGTGACTTTTAGATTATTTTAAAAAAAAGAGATATTTCTCTCAAATAGTTTTGATTTCATCTAGGTCAACATCCTTTGATGGATTTTAAGATTATTAGAAGTAGATTTATTATACAAAACTTCCATATTGTATTGAAGGTTTTGTGATATTTTTTACTGTGGATATGTTAATTTTATACCATCCATGGTTTATGGAAAAAGAATTGACATTTCGTATTCTAGTTTTAATACAAATGTTTATGTTATGTTTAAGCCTATTCATATGAGGAATGCATTGGACTTAATAAGTGATGGGTGGAGCCCGCTATAGCTCCTTGATGCATCGGTAGGTCTCATGAGACAAACTAGTGTTTTGGCACAAGTCCCTGGCAAAATCTTATTTGTAGTCTTGGCACAAGGCCTTGACTATGTGGTTATGATAGTCTGGAACTATGCATTCCATCATTATGAAAGTGGTTATTGATATTTCATGTGACTATTCGATTAATAGAATATCCATGTGAATAAGTAAATGGAATTATTTTATTTTATTTCTTCCATATTATGCTGATGTTAAAGTTTAAAAGGCTTTTGTTTTAGTTATACATTTCCTTAAATGTTTATTCTTATTTAAGAAATTTTTCTCTATATTGTTATCCTTACTGGGCATCTGAGCTCACCCCTTTATATGTTTTATTTTTACCAGGATGTGAAGAAATATTTTATGAATGACCTGCAGGGATAGTATGAGGGGATATGAGTGTGGTATATTGACACAAGATGTTGTTGTAGTTTTTCACTTTATGATGTGATGTAAACTTTATGAATGTATCTAGTGATTCCAAGGCTACTAAACTAATAGGTCTTTCAAGACTTGATCTTTTGTGATCATGCCAATTTTATGTAATAATGCACCGACTCGGGGTTACTGGCGTCGGGGTTTTATAGTTGGTATCAGAGGAAGTTTAGTACTGACCTTGGAAGCTACATTTAGATAAAATTTTATTAGAGCACATAGCCCTAAGATAGACTATGAGGATTAGTATAGAAGAACTTACTAAAATTTTGGTATTGTAGCGATTTTGTGAGTTTTCCAAGAAATACATCCTTATCTGGATACGAGCAGGTAGAGGCGGCTTGGGAACAGATGTAGCTAGGGGTAAAACACGAAAACATCGCTTTGAGCTAGACACGAATGGGAACTGGTGCACGACAACGGGCCTTGTTGCACTCTTGGTTACGACACTCATGGGGGATATGCTTAGGATAATTATCATTTTCTTTACAAACCATTATGAAGGGTTTATGAGTATATACTTCCTCAAATAAAACATTTTTATGATTATGTATTATATCCATAAACTGTTCAATTTATGTTAAGTGTTTTACAAGTTTGGAATTATGTATTTTGATTCATAAACTGATCTAGTTTATGCCATTTTTTATAAATGGCTCATAGTGGAAGAAATGGAAACTGTATCAATGCACGCACTCCATGTAGTGATTTCCCTCCTGCTCAAGATAATTATAGTGGAGCTGGTGATGAAACTGGTGCTGATCAGCTTATCAATATATTGAAACAACTCACTCAGGTTATGAATAATAACCTTACCCGTATGGAGCACACTGATCTACAGCGTGGAGGATAAAAGTTAGATCTCTTAATGAGGCAACAACAACCAACATTCAACGGGAGTACGAATCCATTGGTAGTTGAGAAATGGATAAGTTTCCTAGAGAAAATATTTCAGGACTTAGGGAGTAGTGAAAGGGAAAAAGTTGTCATTACAGTTTACCGCCTCACTAGAGATGTTGATCAATGGGGGTCATTGATTCAAAAAATGAAGGAAGATGATGAATTATCATATATGGAATGGATAGAGTTTAAAGATATTTTCTTAGAAAAATACTTTCCTCATGACCATCAAGAAGACATGGAAAGGAAATTTCTAAGTCTGAGACAAAAGGAGGATTATAATGTCGCAAAGTATGAAGCTAACATTACAAGGTTAGCGAGGCATGCAGCAGATTATATATGTAACCCTTGGAGTAAGATTGATTGTTTTTTTATGGGTTGAAACCATATCTTTGTAGATCATTAGTCTCACAATCCTTCTCATCGTACGAAGACATTGTCTCATGGGCTATCAAGACAGAAAAGGAATTCTCTAAGTCTTACGAATTTAAAGAAAAGAAAGAGAAGAATATATTTTTTGATCACTCTGGGAATGGAAATAAGGGGAAGAAGGGAAAAGTTTAATATTCATCCTGAAGTAAATGTAGGAAGAAACACCCTGGTTCTTGCTTTAAGGGAATGGGAGTCTGTTACAAGTGTGGTGAAAAAGGCCACCAAGCTCGTGATTGCAAGGGGAAGAAAGAAGCTATCGATGTTAAATGCTACAATTGAAGGGATATGGGACATTATGAAAATGAATGTCCTAAGAGTCAGGGGAACTTACCTTAGAAAAGGATAAGGGATCATGGCCAAGCTTATGCTATCACTACAGTTGAGGTAGAAGCTCATAAAGACATGGTGGCAGGTAATTTAATGGTGTCCTCAAGTTTAGAAAATGCAATATTTGATTCTAGATCATCTCATTGTTTCATATCTTCCCAGTTTTCTAAGAGAATTAGATATTTCCAATTTGATTTAACAAGGGAGTTGTTAGTTAAAACTCCTAAGGAAAGTATCATTGCTATAATGTTCTGTGAATCAGTTCCCATTAGAGCACATAAATGTTCTTTATCTGCTGATCTCATCTTCATACCTATGATTGAGTTTGATATAATCTTTGGTATGGATTGGCTTTTGGACTATGATGTGAAGATTTATTGTAAGAAGAAGGAGGTTACGATTTTTAATGATGATGATAAGGAACACCTTATCTTTAGAGAAGAATCATCACCACCTAATTCTTATCTAGATCCACCCCCAATAACTCAACTAAATTCAATTATTGGGGAGGAAGAGAATGAAATAACTATGGGTGGGGAAAGGAATTTCCAAATAGAGAATGTACCTATTGTGAAATAATATGTTGATGTTTTTCCATAGGATTTACCTGGACATCCTCCAGAATGAGAAATTGAGTTTTCTATTGATTTAATTACTGGATCAAGACCTATATCGAAGACCCCTTATAGAATGGAAACTATGGAATTAGTGGAACTAAAGAAACAACTAGAGGAATTGAGTAATAAGGGATTTATTCACCCTAGTGTTTCTCCATGGGGATCCCCTATCCTTTTTGTTAAGAAGAAAGATGGATCTATGAGGTTATGTATCGACTGTAGGGAGATCAATGCTATAACAATAAAGAAAAAGTATCCCCTACCTCGCATTGGGGATTTATTTGACCAACTGCATAGAGCTCAATACTTTTCAAAGATTGGCCTTCGATCTGGATATCATCAGTTGTGTGTGAAGAAGGAAGACATTCTGAAGACAACATTTCGAACCAAGTACAGGCATTACGAGTTTACAGTAATACATTTTGGGTTGACTAATGCACCCTCTGTTTTCATGGATCTAATGAATAGAGTTTTCAAGGAATATCTATATGACTTTGTAGTGGTATTTATTGATGATATATTGGTATACTCAAAAAGACATGAAGATCATGAAAATCACTTACGTATTATCATAAAGTCTCTGAGAAGACATGAATTATATGGGAAGTTTAGTAAGTGTGAATTCTGGCTTTAGGAGATTTCTTTTCTTGGCCATATTGTCTCTAAAGATGGAATCCCTGTTGATCCTTCTAAGACCAAGGCAATCCAAGAATGTCCAGCACTGATGAGTATAACTAAGGTACATTGTTTTATTGGTTTAACAGGTTATTATCGATGTTTTTTCCATAATTTTTCCCGGTTGGCTAACCCATTAACAAATCTCACATGTAAAGAGGTTAAATTTTTTGGGACAAAAGAGTGTGAAGAATGTTTCGAATAACTGAAGAGAAGATTAGTCAATGCTCCTATATTGACTCTACCATCGGGTAATGATGGGTTTTTTATTTATATTGATGCTTCAAAGAAATGAATTGGTTTATCCTTATGTAGAATGATAGGGTTATTGACTATGCATCATGACAGCTAAAAATTCATGAGCAGAACTATCCTACTCATGATCTTGAGTTAGCAGTTGTAATATTTTCTTTGAAGATTTGGGGAAACTATCTATATGGTGAGAAATGTGAGATTTATACTGATCACATGAGTTTGAAGTATATCTTCTCACAGAAAGAACTCAACATGAGGCAAAGGAGATGGCTTGAACTACTCATGGATTATGATTTCACGATACACTACCACCCGGGGAAGGAAAATAAGGTTGAAAATGCTTTGAGTAGAAAAGATCATGGAGTTTTGAACAAGATGAGAGTTGAGAGGGATCCTATTTTCATAGATCTAGTAAAGATAGATATGGGAATCCCCATGGAAGGTGAAACATTAAAACTTTTTCAAATGGTTTCCAAACCATCTTTACTAGAAGGGATTAAGAGTTCTCATACCGATGATGAAGAATTTCAAAATAATATTAAAGCTGTGAATGATGGGAGATTGAGTGACTATGTGTATGAAGATGGAATTTTGAAATTTGGGAAGAGACTTTGTGTTCCCAATATACCTAATCTAAAAAGGGAATTTTTGGATGATTCTCATAGTTACAATTTCTCTATACACCCTCGGAGCACCAAAATGTATAGGGATTTGAAAGAACATTTTTTGTGCAACAACATGATGTGGGAGAATGCTGATTTTGTGTCAATATGTATGTTTTTTCAACAAGTGAAAATTGGAAGGCAACAGCCTGGAGGAGTCATGCAACATCTTCCCATACCTGAGTGGAAATGGGATAATATCATGATGGACTTTATCATGGGACTACCAAAGACTCCTAGAAAGAACAATGCAATATGGGTCATTGTTGATTGTCTTACCAAGTCAGTACATTTTCCTGCTATAAGGGAAGATTTACCACTTGAACGTCTAGAAAGGCTATATATTAATAAAGTTGTGAGACTTAATGGAGTACCCCTATCAATTTTTTCTGATCGTGATCCCCGTTTTACTTCAAGATTCTGGAAGACTCTTTTAAGGAATTGGATACTGAACTTCGTTTGAGCACTGCCTACCACCCTCAAAACAGATGGAAAATCAGAACAGACTATTCAAACCTTATAAGACATGTTGAGATCTTGCTCACTTGACTTTAAGGGTACGTGGGATAAATATTTACCTTTGGTAGAATTTTCCTATGACAATAGCTTCCTTTCGGAGTATTCAGATGGCACCATATGAAGCGTTATATGGAAAGAGTTGTCGCACACCAACCTGTTGGGATGAAGTTGGTGAAAGAAAACTTGTAGGCCCAGAACTGTTGGAGGAAACGATGGAAAAGGTAAAGGTAATCTAAAACCACATCAAAGCAGCTCAAAGTTGGTAGAAGTGATATGCTGATAACTGAAAGAAGGATTTGGAATTTTAGGTAGGAGATCATGTTTTCTTGAAGGTATCTCCATGGAAGGGAGTTATACGTTTTGGTAAGAAGGGTAAATTGAGTCCCAGGTACATCATACCTTTCGAAATTCTAGAATGAATTGGGGTTGTAACTTACAGTTTGGAAATGTCGCCAAGTCTCTCCAAAGTTCACGATGTGTTCCACGTATCCCTGTTGAGAAAATACAAGCCTGGCCCAATGCATGTACTCACCTATGAGAAATTAGAACTGGAACCCGATCTGTCTTACTAAAAATACCCCTTCAGGATTCTTGATACAAGAGAACAAGTACTGAAAAACCAGACGACTCGTCTGGTAAAAGTTCTATGGAGAAACCATAAAATGGAAGAGGCAACCTGGGAACCTGAGGAACTTATGATGAAGAATCACCCAAGTCTTTTTATGCAGTAATATTCTAGAAATTTCAAGGATAAAATTATTTGAAAGAGGTAAGAATGTAACACCCCAAGCTTCTACGGTACACTTCTCTTTGAATAATACAATATCGTGTGTTGTACGCAACTTCGATTTATAACACACACCACAACCAATCAAACTAGCCATTATGAATAATAATACACACTTTTTGAACATTTATAAATTTTATCTTTCAAAATTGACTTCATATTTGGATTCATAATATCAAAATTATCCTAGGGTGAATTTTTGGTATTTTTCTGAAAACTTTCAATTTTTGATGAATAGTGAAAAAACACTGAGTTATAGTTTAAAAACAAATTTTTATTTAAATAATTATTTATTTTATTTAAATTTAATTAAGGTCAAAATAGATACATAATACCTATATAAGTTCAATTTAATTCATTGGAGTTAGTTTAGAATAATTTTAGATATATAAAAATTTTATTGAACTTTTCACCGTCTTTTACCCACATCCTACGAGAATTTGGAAATTCACGTAAAACGTAATTTCACCGCTTCTGTGAGTGGAATTTCCAAAATCCAAGAGACACGATTAATATCAAGGAGTAAAATGTGGTTTAATAAGATAAAAATATTTTTTGCTGAATAGTAACTTTTTACATTTATTTACCACGGTTATAAGTAAATAGGGTAATTAAGGGTAAAAATGATATTAATATTACCATAACACTTGTCCTAATTCTATTGGAAAACTGTATCTCGAAAAAAAAACAACCTTATTAATAAAATATTATCATTTATGTCCACTTGGATTAGATTAAGATTTTTATTATTATTTAATTCAAAGAAGAGTTAAAAGTGTTAAAATCAAAGTTTAATTACTAAAACATTTTTAATATAGGGTTATACATAAGATAAATTCAATTATAAATATTCATTAGAAAAATAAAAATATTTCCTACATAATTATATTTTATTTATAATTTTTAGAGATTAAATAATTTAATTTATTTATGACAAAATGGTGATGCAGTAATTACCTAATTAATGAAATAATTAAATAATTGATATTCTAAATATCAAAATAAATGTAATTGGACACTTTTTATGAATTAAACTAATTTTATAGGTTAATATGACATGTTATTATTTATTTAATTAATTAATTTAGAAGTTATCATGCTGTTAGAATTTCCAAAAAAATCAAATACCAAATAGTCTCAAAATTGACATAAAAGAGTTTTAAAAAAATATTATATTATTAATTGATATTAAATTCCTAAAAAATATATGGATAGGCCAAGATACGTATATAATTATATTTTTATTATTAATAAACCACTTGGGGTTCTCTTGGATGTATATAGTAAGTTTATTAACCATATAATATAAAAATACAATGAGACATGGTAAATGTGAAACTAATTAACTAAGAGTTAAAACGAAAAGATAAGGTTAATATAGTGACCCAAACCTATCTAAAACCTATTGGTTGGGTGTTTGTCATCCCATAACCACCTTATCCTATAAATAAGTCACTTTGGATCCATTATAAAACGAATATTAATTTATTACAAAATAATATTTCTAGATTTTCCTAAGGTGCCCCTCACCCCTCTTATAAAAGGGCACTCCCCCTTCTCTCTAATTCACACCTTCAAAGCCTTTTGGCTCAGCCAAAACCTGCCCAAATATTCTCTGAACTTTCCTCAATTCAACCTAGAGGCCTTATTTTGATCATAAATCCAACCTATGGAGCCCTTTTGATCAAATCAAATGGAAGAACCCAAAGAAGAGGTAATGTTTTCACCACCCTCTTTCAAGTTCCTTTCTTCTTCAACTTATTCTTTCTTTGTTATTTCAATTCTAAAATAATAACTCCAGTATCTCCTATATAATGGGATTTTATTATAAATATGGTACGACCATATTCAGTATTCTATCCATCCCTTGAATGACATGTCACCATACGTGCGTACGTATGGCTTACCGTCTCCACGTCGTGGTGTAATTGTTATTCAATACATTATTATTTGGATGGGTATAATAATGATGTGTAATTCATATAAATAATAAATAAAACATGATAATTATTCATTATATATTATACAACACCCAATTATATATTATTTTAAAATCAAAATAATGATATTTTCGCTCGTGCGTACATACAGACTACCGTCTCCACAAACGCGATTAGATTCATTCCCCATCGTATCCATTCAAGAATAATTTTCATTTAATTGTTAAAAATAATGTTTAAAGACTTAATATAATTCTGGATATGAATAAGATACAACCGATCCGTAACAAACACAGCTTACATAACAAAGTATATAAAGGAAAATGAATCAGTTAGCACCCGAAACAACGATAATACAAATATATTACTAACAAAGCAATGTTAAAAGATCATATATGATATCATATTAATGTATATGATTCTTGAATAATTTAATAAAAATTATATCACCATTATACAGGAGGTTAACCTACCCTTAACCAAGGAAAATTACAAGGTAAGGGTTTATTTCACAATCTATTCATTTTCTTAGGTTGTTTATACGCAATTATCTATTGGGACCTCTTTATCATCCACATACATGTTTCTTAAAAATGTATTTCAAAAAATTATTAATATTTTACAGAATATTGATTCAAGTCATTTATACCCTTGTTTGAATTTTTATAAGATTTTTATAAAGGAATCTTTCCGTCATTTTCCAAACAAGGTCCTTTTTAACCTTTTCGACAGAATTAAGATAAGAATGTCTTTTTTAACTTATATGGCGGGTGCGTCTATTTTCCGCCATTATAAAATCGTCAAAGCTTCCCTTACAAGCTTATAAGAATATTTTCAAAGTAAATGTTTTCTTTTATAATTATGTGACTTTTAAATGAATTAAAAAAAAGAGATATTTCTCTCAAATAGTTTTAATTTCATCTATGTCAACATCATTTGATGGATTTTAAGCTTATTTGAAGTTGATTTATTATAAAAAACTTCCATATTTTATTAAAGTTTTTGTGATATGTTTGACTGTGGATGTGTTAATTTTATACCATCCATGGTTTTTGGAGAAAGTATTTACATTTCGTATGCTAGTTTTAATTTGAATATTTATGTTATGTTTAAACCTATTCTTATGAGGAATGCATTGGACTTAATAAGTACTGGTTGGAGCCCATTATAGCTCCTCGATGCATCGCTAGGTCTCATTAGACAAACTAGTGTATTGGCACAAGGCCTTCGCAAAATCTTATTTGTAGTCTAGGCACAAGGCCTTGACTATGTGGTTATGATAGTCTGGCATTATGCATTCCATCATTATGAAAGTGGTTATTGATATTTCATGTGATTATTCAATTACTAGAATATCTATGTGAATAAGTAAATGGAATTATTTCATTTTATTTCTGCCATATTATGCAGAAGTTCATGTTTAAAAGGATTTTGTTTTAGTTATACATTTCCTTAAATTTTTGTGCTTATTTAAGAAATTTTCCGCTATATTTTTATCCTTACTGGGCATCTGAGCTCACCCCTTTCTATGTTTTATTTTTCCCATGATGTGGAGAACTATTTTATGAAAGACCTGCAGGGATAGTATGAGGGGATATGAGTGTGGT
The DNA here is from genome assembly GCA_963277665.1 of Viscum album. Classification (NCBI taxonomy): domain Eukaryota; kingdom Viridiplantae; phylum Streptophyta; class Magnoliopsida; order Santalales; family Viscaceae; genus Viscum; species Viscum album. Next base: position 1,129,275,684 of record OY728121.1, read on the forward strand.
CTATAGAAACAAGATGTTGTTGTAGTTTTTCACATTATTATGTAATGTAAACTTTATGAATGTATCTAGTGATTCCAAGGCTTCAAAACTAATTGGTCTTTCGAGACTTGATCTTTTGTGATCATGACAATGTTATGTAATAATGAACCGACTCTAGGTAACTAGGGTCGGGGGTGTTACATGGACCTTATGTGATATTATCTTCAAAATAATTTCTATACCCTGAATTATAAAATTTTTGGTGATTAAATGATATAATTTTAAAAAATTTCATTATTACAAGAATTAATGTTTAATGTTGACATTTTTACAACATTTTTTTTGATTGAAGGCACTTGTGCATGATCAATTTGTTTGTATTATCCTTAGTGATCATTTGTCAATAATCATAGACTTACACTCAGATATCCATACCGATGACTCATGAATCACCCTTTTATATATTAAGGACCTACGCAAATAACCATCTTCAAAAAATGAAAATGAAATTATTTCCTCTTCTCTTAAAAATTTTAATATAAAATTATAAATGCGATGAAATTTATTTATATATTTAATTAAGTAAATTTTTTAATTATGTAAAAAATTATAAATATATTTATTTATATATATAGCTTGCTATCCAATTCTCTCAGGGTGATTTTCAGTAGTAGCTTCTCCTATGGGTCTTGGTGAGGTCTCATGTTCAATCCTCATAGTGTATTTCCAAGAATTTTTATGTTGCTTTATTTTCTATATATTGATGCCCATATCCATACATAGATATAAATATATATTTTTCCAATGATTTTGAAATTAAATTAAATTTATCATTTATTTTAATTTAGTATTTATTTTATATTCCTTATGTGAAATTAATTTATTTATTTATGAATTTAAGGAAATTTTTGATATGTATGGTGATTCATTAATTTAATAAAATTGATCCTCTACTAGTATACTGAATTTCGTTCATTTTAAGTGAAATATAATGATTTCTAGTAGATAAAAATAAAACACACATTTTTGAAACAATGGGATTTGATATACATTTTGTTTTTGGGTAATCAAGGCTTGAAAATTTGTAAATATTTTTACAGGTTATTGTGTGGCTTGCATGAATATTTGAAGAAGATGTTATTATGATTTCACTTTATGTACCTATTTTCCTTCCAATTGTCACCACTAATTTGATTGTGTTAATCAAATATTTGGTTCCAATTATATAATAAATCAACAGAGAGTAACCTCAAGAAAAACACAAGAGGCATAAAAGATTCATAGGGGGTATATAAACGTTTTCAGTTTATCTTTGGTTCCTATGAGATAATAAATCATCAACTAATTTAGTGGGAATGTCCCTTTATGGTTTCGTATGACGTAATTATTAGATAAGAGATTATGGGATATATGTACTACATGTTACTGTTTTAGATTTATGATACAGCCTAGAAATACTCTATCATCATCCAGTCATTTCTCTAGAAGATCCACAGTGTGGAGATGGAGATCACCAAAGCTCAGCCCTCATTGGTCATCCTATTAATGACACCAGGTCTCCCTCATCACTCCACCTCATCTCACTTCCTCCACCCATATGGATTTTGAGTCTTTAGGGGATCAATGTCCAACCTTGGCATTTTCAGGAGGCACTGGTGGCACCATTGGATAGGCCACCATGCCTACAAAACACAAAATGGTCTAAGAAGCATCTTGGGCATACAACATAGGATCAGGCCCCAGAAGAGGATTCAAAGCTAGTATAATCCACTATATAAGATATAACTATATTGGAATTATAATATGGTAAGAAAATTTCATTTGGTACTAGGCACTGTGATGTTCTACAAGGAGAAATTCTAGCTGATCATCCATGAAAGGTGGGGAGTTAGGAGCCTTCAAATATAAATATGTGTTGGGTGTGGTTTTTCTAGAGTGTAGTATGGTCCTAGTCTTTAAATGGTTATATACTAGGACATGAGCTTCTGGGAATCCAGGTTATGTATGGGCCTAGTGGCTCTAGGGCTACCAGTCATGGAAGGGTACACCCCCAACCCTTAAAATGGGGATTATCCCAAAATAAATAAAAATATTTAGCCTTCGGGCTTTCTGAGTATATACATGGGAATTTAAGATCATAATTGATGATTTTGTTTTAATTTGGATATCTAAAAAAGAAAATTAAGGAGGAAACTATGCCTAATATTTATAAATGCGATCTGGGAAGTAATCATACATCAGTCATTGAAATGTATTTTGTAATCAAATACTGGTTATAATTTCTATAAACAAATTTGTGTTTAAATTTTTATATGAAAACAAATATATGTATATATATATATATATGAACACAAACTCCAACCCGCCATCACAATCCAAGAACATCCTAACACAACCCTTTATCCATAGCTATGGGTACAATACCCTGGGTATCATTATGCATTATTGTAGATTCATTGGGTAAAATTACTATATGAAAATTTACCCCATAGTCAACTGACAGATTTAAACATTCTGAAATATTATTACAAACCTTATGACTAACCAATGAGAATCAAACCCCAAAATCCATTAATATTGGGGAGTGACCTACATACTGTAACATTACAAATAACTAAATATAATAAATAATAAATTTTTATAGATATACATCTATTAATATAACACTTTTAAAATATCAATCTATATATATATATATATATATTTGTATGAATTTTTTTATTTAAGGATTTCATTTATAGATTATTATTTTTATGTAATGAGTATGACTGTTATATTGTTTTCTAAATAAATAACTATAATAATTTTATTTATTTATACAACCAATAAAATAATGTACCTTTATTCAATTTTCAGTATATATATATATATATATTCACACTTCAATATATTTAGTTGTTTTGATTAATATTTTAAAATATAATTAAATATTTTTCTAAGAAACTATAGTTTCCCAAATAAAATATCTTTATTTTATACATAATTACTCAAAATAGTTTTAAAATTAAATTTTGTTATATTTAAGCAGTAAATTTAATTTACACTTAAATGGAAAATAAATAATGATAAACTTATGTTATTTTAAATATTATAAAATTAGGTATGTATAAATATATTTTTAGAATTAATTGAATTTTGCAAATTTAAATAATTACATTTTATACATAAGTACTCAAATATAATAATTACATATAATTAATATAATTTTTAATATGTTTTTTATTTTAATTATTTTATAATTTCATTAATAAAAATAACATTATTTATATCTATATATTAATTATTATTCAGTCAATTTAAATAAATTTAAATATATTAAGTAATATTAAAATTATATATATTCAAATAAAGTTTTATAATATTTTTTATGAATAATTATTAATAAAATTATTTTGATAGAATATTTAAGTAGATTCAATTTTTTTATGTTAGTATCAAATATTTTTATTAAAATTTATTTTACTTTAGATATACTTTATAATAAAATATATACATATAAATATAATGAATTATAATTATTCAAAATTCAAATTAACAATATATACATTTTTTTAAATAATAGTATTTCCATGAATATGAATTTTATTTTTTATAAATAAAATTCAAATTATGTAAAAACTATATTTAAATTTACTAAATCATTAACTATAAATTGATTCATACATATTATAATAATTCATACTTACATTATATCATATAGAGAACAATAAATCATACATTCACAAAACTGTAAAATACAAATGAAAAAATCACAAAGATAATTAAAAAAACACCTGGATAGCTAAAATTTTTAAATGAAAATTTTACCACAAAAAATTAATATTCTAAGATAAATATTCAATCTAGATTCAATAAAAAATACCATGTATGAATAAAGGTAATGGAAGGTGCGGGGAGGGGTGTGGGAGGCCTCCATATATAATATACCAGAAAACACAAACCATTCATTTAATCCACTCGAATGGATTATTTCAAGGTATATACTGGGTACATTACCAACATCACATATCCTGGGGACATACATCAAAGGAAAGGATGAGCATAAGGCCCACTAAGGAAAACAAGGTAAAGAGTTTACTTGTGATTTTGAGGAAAATCAATATGAAAACCAGGATTATCATTATGGAATGAAAAAGAGATCATGTGGAATATAATAAATTAAATAAACCTAATCATAATCTTGAAATTTTTCTAAAAAATTTAATCTAGTCATTCATAAGAATATCACCATGGTTATTCACCGAGGTGTTATAAACATTATCAAGGTTATTGAAGATGTTATCATAAAACTTGTCATTTATAGAGATTACATTCATTACCCAATGAATTAGAGTGATATATGGGTACACCATTAATATTTATTAATTAATATGAACCATATAGATCATAATAAAATAATTCATAAATAGGTTTTGGAGAATAAAAGAAACATTTTTTATATCAAAATCATGACGTTTTTTTAAAGTTCTTAAAGACAATATCATTACGTCATTATTAAACAAATAAAAAGAAAGGTTGTTTTAAAATTTGTTAATCAAATAATAAAATATATAATTTTTAAATCTATTTGAATACCCTTAGAAAATAAATATTTTTGGGTATTCACAAAATAATATATGATAATTTCTTGAGAAATAGAGAGAGATTCGGAGAAGAAAATTCAGCACCATAATGGGTATGAAGTGTCGTTTTAGAAAACATTAAAATTAGATGCGATAAGTGTATAACATTAATAAGATACTATTAATATATAAAATGTATAGAATAAAATGTAATTAATAATATATTATGGAAATTTAAAATACATACCACATAAAAAAAGTAAACTTGAAAGGAAAGAGAAAATGAGATTTCTCTTAACTTGAAGAGTAACTCCTAAAACTCATGTATTGGGACCTTATAGGATTGAGTACACCTTGATATGACACATTTGGAGTAAAAACTACAATATATTCATGGATGATGAATTGGGACTGTAATATAATGGAAAAATGGCTGCCTATTTTTAGAAAAAGAGGAGGACTGATTAATTAATTTCCATGGACACCATTGTAATGGTAAATGAAAAACCATGTACTTTGCAATTGTATCTTCCCAGGATATTTTCCACATGGGATAAATATTTTGATACATTAAATACTAATATTATACCATAATTTTATATCAATAATTATATAATTATTATTTCATTAAACATACCAAAAACTAAAAATTGTATTTTTACTATTCACTGAAAAATAAAATATTTTAGAAAATTCTCATAAATTCATTCTAACCTAATTTCGACATGATGATTTCAGAACTAATGTTTATTTTAACATAAAAATTATCTACGTGTTATTATTTTTACTTTTATATATAAAAAATTGTTGTTTAATAAAAATAATATCACATATAAATTTTTTTAGTAAAATACCATGTAAAATTTATGACACTTGAAAAAAATTATAATTTAAATTTAAATAATAAAATTTTAACAATAATATTTAATTAATATATATATTTTTCAAACTATATTATTTTATTATAATAATTATCTCTATTATATATATCACAATTTTTGACCGAAAAATCAATTTATCAAATTCCATTCAAATTTTAGTAAGAAAAATTATTCTAAAAATGAATATTATGGGAAACAAAATTTATTCATACAATGGAAGAACACATTAAGTAACTATGGACTTCGAACATGACAAAATATTATACCCACATATTCCTGAAGAGTAAGGTTTGTGCTGGTGGTAGACTCATGTGGCAACTCAACTAACATTAACCGAGTGGTAATCTCTACTAACTTGAACTTCTACTATTAGAGATTTCATTAATTTTTCACATGATAAAGATCAACTTGGACATATTCATAGGTGAAAACCTATAAAGATACCTCTTTCAGAGTCTCAGATAGATGGGATTCAAACAGCATGACTCTACTAGTTGAGTCAATCAAATATTCTTTTTGTATTATGTATCATTTTTCAAAAATTCCCTTTTAAACTCAAATGATTTTGATAAAATTATTATCAAGAGTATCCAATGGTCAGATAATGGTAAAAAACCAATGATAATATTTTAATTTATTGTCACATCATTATTAGATAGATATTATTTTATGAGTATAAAATAGCACAAATTTTCAGGAAACAATTACAATAAAAAAAGTTTGGGTCCTTACAAATGTAGTTCACACTTCTTGGTGAATGAGGGAAGCATGAATAGGGTTCAAAACTCTCTAAAAATCATTTTCAAAATACAAAAAAAAATACCATTATTTAAAAAAATACACCCAATTACAAAAAAAACTATCATTTCGGTTAGATTTACATAATCATAACTGGGTTATGAATATGAAAATATAGATTTGATGAATGATGAATGAAAAAATTATTACATAAGATTGAAAGTCGGATGTCATTTTATTTTGGAGAACTGTGATGAAAAAGAACATTGTGGAAGCCAAAATGCAGAACTTTTATGAAAGGGTTTCTAGAAGTATCCATAGAATAACACATAGACATATATTATTCTATCAAATATTTTCTCAATGTTTTTAAATGGTAAACATAAATTAAGAGTGTGTGTGTGTCAATATATATATATATATATATATATATATGAACATAAGCCGCATTACCCTGTTATGATCCATGAACTCCCAAATTTAACCCTCTATCCTCATATGTGGGTTCCTGACCCTGGGTCTCATTATTTTATCTTATAGGTTAACTATGTAAAAATTCTTCCTGAACGCACTTCCATGACCCGACCCAAGCCAGATATTAAGATAAAACTACACCAATCCCACCACCATATGAAGAGGGTGGAAAAGGTTTTGGAAGTAATATCCTAAATTATAGGAATTTTCCTAAGTACCAATATATACATACCCGACCATCTCAATGAATTTTTGTAGAGGAATAATAATAAAATATGAAATAGCTAGATTGTAACCCGACAATCCCTAGCCTCTAGGGATTACAGGAGTATGATTGTGAGAATTGAAAATTAATAGTGAAAATACAATCCTAACTAGAAATATGTCCCAACATGAAACATGTGGGAACAACCCATACAGGGGGGAGTATTTACATACCTAGTAGGACTCCCTAAATGTTTAAGGGGTGAAATAAGATATACAAAAATATTAAAAAGATTTTAAATAGTAAAAAGGATGCAATATAGAGTGAAATTAATCATCTCATCCCAAACTAAGAGAGAGTAACAGCAAGAAAAAACAAGGGGCTCAACACAGTGGGTAGATAAATTGGCTGCCAACTATTTTCCACCTGTACTAGGATAGTAGATGAATCAAATCATGATAAGATAAACATAGAAAGAACACATCATACCTCACATGTCTTTATAACCCATGGATGGAGAGTAACCAAATCCAAAGCTTTTAATACAGATGAAAATATATATTCTTAGTAAAAAAACCCAATTTAAAGATAAAGGGGAACACAATATGATAGCTCATCCCAGGAATAAGAGTCAACAATAGTTATGAAGTTCTATCAACAATGACCAGCACCTCATGCGTCTTCTCACAAATAATTGTGAAGAGGCCCATGCTTCACCACTCTTCCACATTGTCAAGGGGCCACAATCTTTAGGTAGAGGGCCCGCACCCCGGTGGTTCTAGTGGGTTCCATTCTGTAAGTATCCATGAAAGACCCACACCCTAAGGTGATAGGGGGGCTTAATATAGTTTCATGAGGACCCAAACCCTTTCCAACATGAGGTTCCAATTGAAATGTAGAATAATTTCACCTAAGTTGAAGGGGTTCCACTCTTGTGGTTGAGGACCCGCACGATCGTGTGACATGGGGTTCCACTCCAGTCATTGAGGACCCATGCACTATCTGATAAGGGGTTCCACTCAGAAGTTAGAGGACTGAAACCCATATTAATTGGTATTCCACTCTAATATCAAGGACCCACACCCGAGTGTGATGGGGGGTGGGGGTTCAACTCATGCCATCAAGGACTCGAACTCTATTTGATATGGGTATATAATCATAATGTAACTATATAAGACCCTTTCACATGATTATGGGGGGTTACTCTCTATATAAGCCTCTAGTGATCCTTCTTGATCACTTCTTTTTTCAAGTGTCGCCTAAAAAATCCATTTAAAAAAATTCACATCATATCTCAAAAGCCACAACTCAGGGCACCATCATGTTATACATGAAAAACAGTCATTATAAGCTACTCAAGAGGAACAAATCTTAGTATAAATGAAGGATATACCGAATATTGAAGTTTCCCCAAAAGGAACCAAGTGGTTCATGGTGTATTAGGGGACACAAATTATGTGTGGTCTCACTCCTTCATTGGGTCATGTCCCTAGAGGTACGTGACTTGTCAACCATGTGGGATTAAATAGTTTGTGGGGATATAAATGGTGTTCCAATGCCACTAATTGTCTCGCCCATGTTCTATGGCCTTATCTTTGCATCCATGACATGTTTTTGTACTTTACCACATGTCTATGTTTTTTCCCCATTACCTTGTACTTCAATACAGGGTCCGGTTCCTAGCCATGTACTCTCACATGGGGTCCCTCATGTGTTCTTTTCTACATGGATTTTCACTTATGGACTAGGTAAATGGAATTTATAGGGACTACACATCATTTAATCCATACATATATCAAAAAACCTATATGTCATTTCCAAGGCCTGACACACCATGTGCTCTTTGTACTACATGGTGTGTAGTTGGGATTTTTCTATATTTGTAGATCTATATAATGTGCATTATATCTAGTCATAGCATTCAATTTAGTCATCAATTCCATTCATGATTTTTGTATCTAGTGTCAATTGACTGATTCTCTCCCTCTAGTGTCTAAACTATCCAATCAGGTTGGTTTTGTGCGAGCTCATATCTATAGCACATCCTGATTCCTTCCACAATTGAATATCTTGACACTAGTCATCAATGAAATCATCCTCAATCAACAAACATACCAGATCTATCCTGGTTTAATCGATCCATCCTTTCTTCATCAATTTATCCTAATTTTTGTGGTCCGATCAGGCTACGTACCATCCAAAAACGTTGATCCAATATCATTAGGTAATACCAATGATTTATGTGAAGCAATTAAGGGATAAAATTGAAATAAAATATTTTTAACAATCAATGGGAATGAGTTCATGCCCATTGATCAAGAAGAGATATAATTTGGATGATAAAACTAAATATTCATTTAAAATGGGAACATAATATCATTCTAAGGATATTTAATTGACACATATCACTAGAATAGTTCAATCAGCTCAATTGATTTAATAAAAAATGTAATAAACCAAAAATTAATGAGTCCTACGTGAATATTGAACCATTATATATCGAAGAACTTTCTCTAGAATGATTTAAGTAATTAGTTGTGTTATTCTTGTCCTAATAAACTGTGATACAGTTCGTCATCATCATCTGATTTGACTCACCAACCAAAGGGAGATGGAAAATCTCTCAACTGATCCTTGGATTATGTGGCCAGCATTCGGAAATTCACCATGGGAGTATAATTATTGAAATTTCAGTTAGGTTATATAGATAAATTATTAATATTAATTAATTCATTTATCCCTTGAATTTTCCACCAACGAGAGAGATGTTCGAACACCCCGTGCTGACATGTTTTATGGCTCCCATAGAGTTTACAAAATGTACATTATTGGGTTAACACAACACATGATCCAAGGGGATGGTACATCCATGTAGGGTCCTCTATATTCAATATTCAATCCTCACTAGGTGCTCTACAAGGGTGGCTCCATCCTATTTGTGAAGCTCATAGCAATTGATGGCATGTGTAGTGTCATGCATACATGTCCTTAGTTGCAACACATGGAAGACTTTGTGTAGCTATTCCAGCTCTAGGGGTAGGGAAAGGTGGAAAGAAACATATCCTACCCTCTACTTGATCTTTAATGTCCCAATGAACCATGAGGTATACTTTCCTCCACAAATGAACCACCATAATCATTTTCATGAGGATAAAATAGGAAAAGAGTCTCAATTATCGATCTCCACGGGACTATGACGACGATCCACAGAATATTTCTCTCTTCTTTGGGTCGTCCTTATCTACTCATGGATGACCTAGACCTTCTACATTGTCACCTACACTATCTTTTGGCCCACAATAGATGTATCACTTATCTATTTCTAGAATAATGGTGATCTACATGGTCTCCAATATAAGGCCTCAACAGTTGACATGTGGATTGTATAGTGGTGGGTATTTTTTCATGAAAACACTACCATGGGAAAGAGATACTCCCATCTCAATATGAAATCTAAAATGTAATCCCATATAATATCCTCCATCACCTAGATAGTGCGCTCAGTCAACCCATCAGTCTATGGGTGAAAGGTTGTACTCATCCTTATTTGGGTACCAAATACCTTATACAGGACTCTCAAAAATCATGGAATAAACACAATGTCACAATCTGAGATAGTCTTCAAGGGTACCCCATGAAAGAGAATGGACTACCATATGTAAAAATCCCTTAAAAACTCAACCGAACTCTGGTACCTGATAGCAAGGAATTATGATGACTTCATGAGTCATTCAATTATCACCCAGATGGAATCATGTCCCATCATTATGAGGGGAAGCCCTGTAACAAATTCCAGGGTTATTCAAACCCATTTACACTCCAAGATCTCAAGGTTATGCAACAGACCCTCCATAACATTTTGGTGAAACATCACCTTCTAATATGTGCGGAAATGAGAGATGAACTTAGATACACTCCGTTTCACATCAGACAACCAAAACTACAACCAACTATATATATACATCCTTCCCACACATAAAAGTACATCCAAGGGAGATGGGTGGAACTACCCAATCCCCTTCCCCTACATCAAGACTAGGATCACTGTTTATCCATATGAAAGGATGATGTGATTTCATCCTTCATAATATCCTACTAGAAATTCCCCAATGGATATATGGAGTTGAAAGAACTTACATTAAATGTATCCTAGTGGGGACTCTCTCATAAACTCGAGAAGTAGAGAAGTTAACACTATCAATTGCAGAAATGTTGTACCCTCATAATATACCAAGATAAACTACATGTAATCCAACTTCATTAAGGCTTCTTGAACCAATAGACCTTGGGACTTCCAACTATTTTCATATACTACTACATTTCATTCCTTGGATAATATAGTTTCTCGAAGTCCTATTCATGTAGGAACTCCAACCATCACCTCTATCTCAATTTCAAGTCCCTCTACATGAATACATATCAGAGACACTTTTGTTTTGAGAAAACCACTAAGCACCCCCCCAAGATGTTAGAGCCTCCACGTCCTCGGGGTGAGGACTATCACTTCCATCTCTAGGTCATGACTTCCATAGTTTTGATTGTGGGGTCACAACTACCTCAACATGTATGTGATAAATATCACCCACTACAACAACACATAGTTAATCCCATCACCTGGGGGACCACAATACACTATTTACTACAAGACTACCTCTACTAGTCTAAACACATGAGCACCCATCAGCCATAACCTCAACTCTATGAAATATTTTTATAACTTCTTAGGCTAGGTAAATGGATACATGTTCTATGTTAGGGTTGTAAATGGGGCTGAAATTTTGGATATCTCTTCTAAAAATATCCTTTACTACTCCACCAAGCCATGAAATCTATACACCTCTAACACATTCTTTGTTGGCTCCCAAGAAAGCACTAAATCGATCTTCACCAGGTCCATGGACAAACTATTCATAGAAATGACATACCCTAGAAGGTGAACCTCATGATTCTATAACTACCACATCATGGGATTTCCTTTATTCTTGTGCTCTTAAAAAATCTAGAACTATCATCACGTGATCTACATTCTCCCCCTCTAATGCAGAGTAGATGATTTTTCATCAATGAAGACAACCAAAAAATGGTCCATGTATGAGTAGAATTTTTTTATTCAAATCCATAAACATAGAGGGGTCCTTCATCACACTAAAAGTAATCACTAGGAACTCATAGTTTCCACAGAAACATCAAGATTTAATCTTTGAAATATCATCATCGTGAACCCTCAAATAGTTGTAGATGGAACAGAGGCCAATCATTGAGAACTATCTCACACCATGCAACTAGTTAAAGAGGTCATCGATCCTTAGGAAGTGTTACATGTTCATTATTGTGGATTTTATCAAGTGATGATAACCTATGATAATACACATGATAATGTACACCTTTTTCCCCTTCAATAATAGAGTTACCTAGGGGGACACACTGGGAATGATGAGTCCTTACCTAAACCTCCCTTAAATTGCAACCATGACTTTCTGAGATATGTAGGGTCCATTTGATATGACATAGATGAAATCAGAGTAGTTTTAGGATGCATGTAGAGGAAAAAATTCATCCCCAACCTTAATTGTAGGCCAAAAACATCCTTGAGGAATACGTCTATATATTCCTCCACAAATAAAAGAATCAATAAGCCTGAAGAGCCTTCTACACAAAGGGTTATACATTAAAACTGTTGGATAATGGTATGAAGCCTCTTTTTCAAGGAACCCACTCTTCCTACCATGAGATATCCCTTCATAAAAAAGGATAATCATATCCCATCAGTGTGTAGGAATCTAGCTCATCTACATTTATAGTCAATATGGCCTCACTCCATAGACAACCAATCCTTAACTAATATGATGTCATTAGGTTCTATCATGATGACTGAAAAGACCCATGTGATCCTCTCTCTACAAATAGTTAGATTGCACTATCAACAGATAAAATATATAGATGAAGTTCCCCTTGAAGGAACCTCTATTATAAGATGTTAGGGTAGTTCCTCAACTATTAGATCCAGATCTCCCACAAAAAAGTATAGAGTTGAATAAATGACTGAACCAGCACATAAAAATACTAAATAAAGAGTATAATAATCCAATATCATACCAATAATCATCTAGTGCATTATAGGGTCCTAAGCCTCCAAAACCTACAACTGTCTATATCCCCATCCACCATCTCTATGACCATGATGAGGGCCACTAAGAGCAAGTGGATAAAGGATCTCATAGTGCCATCTACCCCCCATAGCTCCTCCTGATCTACTAGATAAACCTCCCTTAGGACCACCATTCCCTCACATCAAATATCCTCAATCACCTAACTACCTGTACCATGGATGTCCAATAGCTATCTTCATATGATACTCTATACTTTTAGTCAGACATTCTCATGCTTTGTGACATCTCCCATGACATGAAAATCATCAATCCTCTCTGGGATTCCATGGACCTCTATGCTTCCTCTGACCATATACATGATTCTAACCACTGGGAGGTATCCTACTTTGATATGTATTCATTTATTTCCTTGTATATACTATAGAAAAATCATATTTGTGACACACACATCTTGAAATAGATGTCTGGAATCCCTCTAATCAAAATCCCACTATCAACATTTCCTACTCTAACACCCCGGCGTTGGTAGATATACCCTATGGTACATTTCTGGCTTAGATCTCTCAGAATATTCTCTTCTCAAACGTCGGTGCATCGAAGTACCCCTCAGGAATCAAGTGAATGGTGTACCATGTAAGGTCTATAAAAATTATTTTCTACTCAGCCACAATCATCCCCCCTTTAATAGATCCAGAATATCTTAAATCTGAAAACAGTGAAAACAATAGTGGTAGTACTCCTCACTGAATACCTATGGAAATTCAATACATGATATTGTATACTCATATGCATCTACATAACAAGGAATCGCCAATTTCCAACTTATATGTGGAAAATGATATCTTCTGGTGCAACCTCTTGATTCAATGGAGTTTGGATAAGCCTAGAGACATGGACTATCGACTCTAGCCAATCCTCTTCTACCTAAGGATCCATCTTTCTATTTTTCCTTAGTGGTCTTTGCTGGCAAGACTCATAGAGTTTTCTATGAATATACACATCCTCAACCTACTCAGATGGGATAATATGCACTCAACATGTGGAGATACTACTACCTTCCCACCTGGAGGAAAAATCATGTTTGATGGACATCGATATGAGGCCTCATCACTCATCAGGTCATCATCATGAACTAAAACCAGTATCATGGCTGGTGGTATCTTGGAGGAATCCTAAAAATTTAATCAAAATATACCATGGTCAGAAGAGAATATGTATACATCGATAATGTGGAGCTAACTAAAAAAGGATATTCAATGAATCTATCTTATATTATGATTGTATCTTTGATCATTGTAACCAGTGTCTAGGTATGTTAAGTTGATAAGAACATAGTTAAGGTCCTGGTGAATTGATATGTTGGCCACCCACACCATTATTGAATTCCCTAGCATGAGGTCCTCACTCGAAACTCATTGATATACATTCCCTAAAAGAAAGAAAAATCCTCGTAAGTGGACTCCTCCAGATAATGTACTAAGGAATAAACAAATCTAACAGAAATCTGGGAAGACCCATCCCATGTCAGGGATTGAGTTTAAACTACCCCAAACATGCATAAAATTTAGTTTTTATAGAATTAAAAAAGAAAAAAATGAAAATTTATGGTGAAAAATACCCACCCAACCAAAAATATATCCCACCCTAAAAAAATAGAAAATTGAATTGTTGTGTGATCCCCGCTTTTGAACACCAATCTAAAGCCACAATATGTGGTCCAAATTACTAGTTATTCCTAAGCTCCACTAATGTCACTGCCGAACTATCCATCATCTGCATAAGACACAACACGTGCAGGAAAATACCATGTAGTGGTGAATATATACACACCTAGTAGGATTCCACAGTATCTAAATTTGGATAAGTAAGAGATTCAACAGTAATGGAATGAATGTATATAGGAAATAGGATGCAAGATAAATTGAAAGATAAAAACTAATCCAAAACCAATGGAGATTGACCTTTTCCATACACAATGGTATCAAAATGACGTGTAAATAAACATCCTTTCAAGTCATTCCCTCTTATAGCAAGAGAGTATACTCAACCATCCATGAAAATATAAACATGGAAAACACATGGAATACCTCTAACATCATCAAAATGCATAGAAGGATAGTAACCAAATAAAAAGATAAGTATCTATATGAAAATCTATCTGATGAGTCAAAAGAAAAAAATGAAGGGGAAATGGGATCTTCATCTCACAACTCAACCCAAGAAGAAGAGTCTCCAATAGTTCAAAAATTCCATCAACAATTCCTAGCACCACACATGTCTACATAGAAGTAACTGTGGGATTTCCCACACCTTTCCATTGTAACATAAGGTCACTGGACCAAATTATCTAGGTAGCGGATGTTTTCTCTAGTTTTTTAGGGGGTTCCACTTTCTAATTACCAATTGAAGAATCATTACCTAATGTTAATAGGGGTTCCTCTATAGTGTCATGAGGAACATCTTCCTATCTGATATGGGGTTTAATCAGAAGCTAGAAACCCATTTCCCATGATGGGGGGGGGGGGGTTCACTCAAAAGGTCAAGGACCTTTCCCTAGTATGATAGGGGGTTTCACATTTTTCATCGAGGAATCATGCCCCATCCAATAAGGTTTTCCACCTAGAAGGCAGAGGAACGACACCCAAACTTATAGGGGTTTCAACTCTGAAGGTCGAGGACCCATGCTCTGGTGTGATAGGGGGTTCCACTCCAAAGAATGAGGATCATCACCCTATTTATTTGGGGATTCCACTATAATATTATCTATTGAGGACCCACACCAATGATAATTGTGAGGTTCAACTATATATAATCCCCTGGTGATCCTACTTGATAACTGTCTTCATCGGGCATCGCCTCAAAATAGAGTTGTTCCTAGAACATTTCCCATCATCTCTAAAAACCAGACAACTTAGGTCACCATCACATTCTACATGAAAAAACACTCAGGATAGGATACTCACAGACAAAAAATATGAATCCAAATATAGTAGATATAGAATACTAATGTTTCCTCAAATGGAACCAACCAGATCATAACATTTGAGGGGACCCACATGGAATTTAGTCCTACTCCTTTATGTGGACATGTCCCTGGAGGGAAATTCCTCCCAAACTATATAGTACTACATGAGGTTTGGGGGATAGGCATGGTATTCCCATTCCACTCACAGTTCCACATATGTGCTCTGGCTCTGCCTGTGTATCCCAGCCATGTCCATGTTTCTTTTACCATGTCCTAATAATTTACCCTGTATACCGGTACATCGGTATACATCCATTTTCTCAACCATGTACACTCACATGAGGTCTTGCCTGTGTGCTTCTCCACATGGTCGGTCCACCCCTAGATGAGGTATATACAGTGTGGGAGGGATACACAACATTTCATCCTTATATTTTTTCAAAACCATAGCCACTCAAGCTAGGGCGTGACATGCCAGGTGTTCTTTGAACAAAAATGTGTTTAGTTATGAATTTATAGATTCATAGATCCATCTTCCTCATGATTGAACTGGAATTACCCTACATTTTAGGTTTCAATT
Source organism: Viscum album (assembly GCA_963277665.1). Taxonomy (NCBI): domain Eukaryota; kingdom Viridiplantae; phylum Streptophyta; class Magnoliopsida; order Santalales; family Viscaceae; genus Viscum; species Viscum album. Next base: position 1,129,292,178 of record OY728121.1, read on the forward strand.
CCTTTCGTGATTTTTGGATTTAGCATCAATTGATGTATTTCGCCCTTCTGATGGATATTTCTTTTAAATGGAGATCCAGTTTGAATGCTCTTGTACCTTTTTAATAAGTAAAACATTCGTGCACTCAGTTGGGAGCCCCAAAAAAATGCTTGACATAGTGAAAATCATTAAACTCTTGGATTATAGTGTTGGTGGTATGAACTAGGGAAATTATATTCCCTAAACCGAAATAAATATATTCTGATCAATCTCGTTCCATTAAGATTTTTTATTTCCTATCCCAATTTTTATTAAGGGAGAATATTTGAAATTTTATACCTCAAAGACGGTGGCTTAAAGTAATGAAAATTTTCAGAATCTCAATACACCCCCCTCATGATTATTCAGCTAGTCAAACTATGGGTGAAAAATTTTTATCAGAGCTCATGACTATTGATTTCACAAATTTCAAATGATGATGTCCAAAGAACTATTTTGAAAATTTTTTTCTGGATGATAACAGAGAATGTATTTCAATAGAGATAGATCCTTACTTTAATGGTTAAAATTATTGCTTCTAGATTGATTTTATGGCCATCTAATTAAACAATCTTATATTAAACTATTGTTATAAATAAGTGGATCCCTATGCAATACCTAAGACAAAACACGAATTGTGGTATGCTACAACCAAAGAAGACTATAATCTAAATTCTTAATCCAAGATTTATATAATCATTATATTAGGACTAAATGTGTTCATTAATGTTTATTAATATCAAACCACTCATGAAATTAGGACTACTAAAATAGTCATTTATGAAGGTACACATAATGAGAATTGTCTCTAATATGATACTACAAAATTTAAATTCGATACATTCAAAATGGATCAAAGATAAATCATCACTTAGTTGAATGAAACCCTCACTGAGATTTTGAATAATGATTATTCTCTAGGAGAAAAATTATTGATCCCTAACAACCATTAAATGTTCTATGAATTTTACAACCCATGTGGAGTAAAATCTCTGCCACCATTTTCGAATTTATATAGGTGACTAATTTCAATACAACATTTATCATTTTAACTATTATGATGTACGAATCTAAAATTGAAGCAGAAGTTATAGAATATAAAATTGTAATGAAAATAAATGAAGCCATTATGTTTTCAACTTCTTGGGATATTAATAATAAAAAATGAATAAATATCATTGAAATATCTAAAGATAAAAATTCATCATGAAATTATATGTCCAATTATGAACTTTAAAATTTTACTTGAAATATCAAAAAGTCTATAAAAATTAGTAGGTTTCAAAATACCCTTCATAAAGTACATGATGTATGGTAAAAACTCTAAGGATGTAAAATTTTATCAAAGAAAAAATCTGAGACACATCTATCCATACTATCTGCAATTGTATGAAATTTAAAATGTTCTTAAAGATTTTTGGAAATAAGAATAAATAAAATAATGTTATGAAGGACACATATAGTGCTTCTCATGATTCCCACGAATGTACAATCCCTGCATCTTAATTTGAAACACTTAATAAAAATCCTAACATATGCATTATGGAACGTTCAGTTGATGTTCATTCTTACTACTCTTATGAGAAACAGTTTGAATCAAAAAATGAAGATTCATCTTATGAATAATTAAATGAATATTGTGTGATGTTAGAAACTAATTATAAATGATAATGAAGAAAAACGTATCTCAGGAACTCCGATAAAAAATCAATAAAGATGAGGAATTAAGCAAAATTGTTTTAAATTCTAAAGACCATCTAAAAAATTCTATTGTATTATGTACTGAATAGGTCAATAGAATAAAGAATATATAGAAAGAAGTTAAAAACATTAAAGACCCCAGATGTGTTTTTACTATATTTTGTGATTATCTAAACAAAATACATGGAGAAAATAAACTTAAAAAGGAAAATTTTGTAATATGACATCATGGTTAAAGTCCCAAAAAATAAAAAAACTATTTTTTGCATATATTTAATGATAAAAAAATTTCTAATGTTACATATTATCATTGAGAATAAATTAAAAATTATGCTAACATCTATAGTATGAAAAAATACTCAATTTTTTGTAATAAAAAATTAGTTTCTTAGAAAATATTTTTTATAACATGATGGACCTTTTTTTGAAAAGACAAACAGATTTGGATCACTATGTCTATTTTAGTTTACATGGCTTCAACCCAGAGAATTTGGGTTCAAAAAATTCATGGTGTTTTATTTTTCATTGCAGGGAAAAAACCACATGAAAAATAATAACAAAATGGTTTATGGAATATATTTTTTCAAGACATACGAGGGGATGCTTCTCAATATTTCACTCACTATTCAATATTGATGGATGCTATATGAAATTTGGTGACAATGAAATAGAAAGAATTTTTTCTATTGGATTACTTGTGAATCCATAATCTATTATCATTAAAAAAATTATTTACATTGAATGCCTCAAGAACAACCTAACAAGTATGTATCAACATTATAATGATGGTAATTAATTTTATTTTACTAAAAATGCATGTTTACGTTTGATAGATAAATTCTCAAATTTAAATAACTAATATCTGATAATGTATATACATTAGAGAATAATTATTTTTGTTGAAAAAATGTAAATTTTTTTATTGTCGAAATTGATAATTCAATTATTTGGAATATAAGTCTTTGAGATTTTAATGTTCACCCCCTGAAAATTTTGTTTACAAGTCATTTGATTTCTGAGTTTCCTAAAATTAAATTGGATAAAAATAAATAATGTGATGCATGAAAAATTGGAACAAATCAAAAATTATCATTTTAATCCAATTGAAGAGTCTTCCACATATAGAACTCTTGAACTTATTCACAAGGATTTATTCTATCCTACTATAACTACAAGTCATAATTTTAAATTATTTTTCTATGTGTAGGTTGATATTTTTAAAGATTTACAAGGGTTTACTTTTTAAGACTTAAGGATACATGTTGTTTGTTATTATTAAATTCTTTAAAGTAGTGCAGAATGAAAAAGGTTAAAAAGTTAGGACACTGAGAAGTGATCATGGAGGACAGTTTTAATATCATGTATTTAATTCATATTGTCCAAAACAAGGTACTACACATATTTTTTCTACCCCGATAACACTTAAACATAATGGTGTTGTAGAGTTTAAGAGTAAGAAATTTCAATTAATTAAAAAAAAACAATACCATTTGAATATAATATGAAAACTTATTTTTGGTATGAATATATTTTCATTGATTTTTTTTCATTAATAGTGTTCAAAAAAGGCCTATCATAAAGAAAACACAATATGAGTTATGTAGTAATATAAAAACAATTGTAGAATACTTCAATGTTTTTTGTATGTGAGGTTTACATCATGAAAATTAAGTATAATAATGGAAATTTTGGTAAAAAAATATTATGAATGAATTTTACTAGGTTATTCTACTACGTAACTGGCTTATAATTTTGTTTATAAATGGTGAAGGATTGTTAAAGAATCAACTCATCTATAGTTTGATGAAAGTGATACATGGATCAACAAATTATTCAAACTAATGAATCAAATTATTCCCTCAAGAATATGATACATAATCCTCTCCTTAATAATGACTAGGATACTGATTTGTAAATTTTTTATCATAAACGAAATCTCGTTAGGGTTAATTCTAGTGAACTAGAATACGTTAGTCCTAGATTACCTTGAATTCTTATGGACCATCCTTTAGAAATAGTTATAATAAGATTATATAAGGAGTTAGAACAAGAATAAATATAGGTAAACTAATAGAATTCACTATCTTTTTATCTCAACTTGAATAATAGATGAATATTTAGATAACGAATAATGGTTTTTAGTTATTAAAGATGGATTAAATTAGTTCCAAATGAAAAAATATAGGAATCAGTTAATATACCCTCTGATTATCCCATTGTTAGAATAAATTGGTATTCAGATACATGAAATATGACCATTGTCAATCATAATAAATAAATCTAGATTAGTTTGAAAAAGTTTCAATAAATAGGAAGGGAAAATTATTAAGAAATTTGATCACATGTGTCTAGACTCGAAGCAATTTGAATACTTCTCACATAAGATTCATAAATTAATTTTAAATTATATAAAATCGATGTAATGTATACATTTCTAAATTGATTATTAGTATAAGAAGTCTATTTTTAACAACCTCTTAATTTTAATGACCATTACATTGAAAATTCATCCATTAAACATACCAATAATCTATATGGACTTAAACAGGAACCAAGATCATGGTATGAGACACTATGAACATTTATTTCAATAAATAGTTTTTATAAGGGATTCAAGTTCCTAAAATTTTTAATAAAACTCTATCTTAAGATATTTTTTTAGTAAAAATATATATTGATGATGTTATTTTTGGATCAAAAAATAAAAAATTATGTAGTGATTTATCAAAACTTATGAAAATGAAATTTGAAATGAGTTTTATGGGTGATTTAAAATAAATTATAGCATATCAAATCTTCCCAATTAATTTTTGAAATAACATAAAAAAAATCAAATTTATAATTTATTTACAAAATAATATTTTTCATTAAAATATTAATACATATAAATATCTAAGGAGATCAAATATTAAACAAGATATGGATGATGATGGAAAAAACAATTCAAGAACAAGTTGTTTAGAGGAATAATTAGATATTTATTATATCTTATTGAAAGAATAACAATAATTATATTTTATGTATATATCTCAAAATCATTCCAGTACAATCCTAAATAATCAAATTTAAATAATCCCAAAATAATTTCAAGGTATTTAAAAGGAACTCTTTCACTTTAAATAATTTATCAAACCACTTCAAATTTCGAATTAACATCATATTTGGGTGTTTATTTTGGTTGGGTGTATACAAGATAGAAAAATAACTTCTATGAACTATGATTTTCCTATTAAATACCTAGTATCATTGTCACATAAGAAACAACACTTTCTATCACTATAAACTACTGAAGTTGAATATATTGTAGTAGGGAGTTGTTGTTAAAATGTGTTATGGATGAAAAACACTACATTGGATTTGGGATAAAATTTTGATTTAATTCCAATCAAATTTGATAAAATAAATGCTATCAAAATTTCATATAATCTAATAAACCATTATATTATAAAGACATTGATTATACATCATTTTTAAGAAATCCTTCCCAAAAACGAAATTTATCTTATTAATTTCATTGCAAAAAATAAATAAATTAGTAAACATTTTTAATAAACCAATTCCGGTTGATAGATTTTATTTTACCAAATATTAATTTGGTATATTTTATTTCAATTAATTTTATTTTAAATTGTATCATGTTTTTTTAATTAGACAAATATTTCATATATATTTTTTTGATATTTTGAATCTCTATTTTAAATATTTAAATGAAATATTTAAGCATATTAATGATATATTTTACATGGATATATGGAATAGACAATATACTCAAGAAATTCATAAAACATCAGGGATGAAAGATTATTTTTGATGAAAATTGGACCAATTATTTTCAAAAAGATGTTCCTATGTTTTACAAGGAAATATTTTTTATTTTAGTGATAATAATGATTCGGTAAAAATAAAAATGAACTAGAAATTTTTCTCAATAACCACCTTGAAAATTTTAGATGTGTTTAAGTTTTCTCACAAAGGCTTCACTGACTTCAGTACTTCTTTTTTCCCCATAGATGAATTCCATCAACCATAAATCATAAATTCTATATTTTTATTAAAAAAATGCCAAGAAAAATCCCATGAATGAAATAGAACATGAAAACAAGGTTCTTATAAATTTAATATAGTACACCAACACACAATGAAATGGTGAGTTTGGAAAAGTTTTGTTTCAATATGTTACTTTACTGTATCTATTTATAATGTTGAATCATGTATATTTTCCCCATTATTTTATGATATATATATTCCATGGAAAAAATAATCTAGAAAACATTTATCCATTTATAAGTATGTTATATTTTGTTTTTCATAATTTTGGTGTTTTTATGGATAACAATACTACATTTTCATGTCATATTCTGGATAAATTCACTGAAAATGACCTAAGGGGATTTTTTGGTAATTATTCTTTAAAAAATCTGGTGCATGTTTTTTGGAATTAAAAAATTGAATTAGTACCTATATTGACTAAGTAAGAGTCATCATAGAGGATAATTTCCAGTGATGATGTTGTTAAAACTCCTTCAGTTATATTAGTTTTAGTAGAATAACTAGTAAAACCTATTAATTTAAGGAATGTTCATAATGATAAAACTCTTGATGAAAGTCGTAAAAGAGTAAGAGTTATTGTTTATTCTGTATGAGATAATAACTCTCAAGTCAGTTCACCTAAAACTACTATGATAGTTCACCTTGAGTTACAACTATTTCTTTTTTTAGAGAAGAGTTGGCTTCAAACTTCCCTATGTTCGTATGTGTCGGTCAATATATGATTTTATCAACTATATCATGCAAGACTCATCTTGTTGAATTTTATCTATCATATGTGACGTGTAGATGAATTAGAGCTGATTTTGATGATATGATTAGTCATAATTTTATCAGTGAAGAAGAATAAGAAAAAGAGAATGTAGCTCAGATAGATGAAAATTGGATAGAAACATCAGAATCTACATAACCATCCTGAGTGGAGGAGAGACCTAATATTGATTTAAATCAATAGTGTGTTGAGTAAGAAATTATAAAATTAAATAAAGTTACATTTTCTTTGATTCACTCATAATACGGAAGTTCAACAATTCCTACAGCAAATCGGGGTACTGTTGATAAGGGAGCTCGTGAAAGATAAATAAAGTAGTAATATTATGTATAATCATTAAAATTTAATTTTTTGATGTCTATATGTGATATTAGAACTTCTCACGACCATTTAGTCTCTATGGATCATGTTAGTGAAGTAAATTTTAGGTTTACTTAATGGTAGAAAAGTGTTCATTTAATCTCTCTAGAGAAACCACAAATAATGTAGATGTACATTCAATATTAAAAGGAGTGTCTATGTTAATATGAATGATGAATTATAAAATATCATTAATTCAATGTGAACTAATATCCCAAGAAATGTTTCAAGATCAACAAAGAGATTTAATTTTGGAAGTCAGTAGATTACCTGAATTTTATCAGAGTTCGATTATATAAATTTGATCAATCTTGAATACAAATTTCCTACTTGTTAATGGAGAAGGTATTAAATATTCAAGATCATTAATATCACATATAAAATGTTTTATGATTTATTATTAACATTAAAAAACAGTTGGTTCCTTCGAAAATAACATTTAATTTTTTAATGGAATTTAATGATCTGTATTAGTTGGTTATAAGTAGTGTAAATGAAAAATCTTATGAAGAAGAAAAATAAGAGCCCATTGATTTTTTTAAACCTCAAAAATGTCTTTTGTCAAAAAAATGAATTTGTTTCTTCGGATAATCTTATGATTATGTTAGATTATCAGTTTGAGGTTTTGAATAATTTAGTTATTGATGTCTCGATAAGGGAGATGTTTAGAATTTCATTTGAAAATCTTTCCAGAAGAACTAGGATAGAATCACAAATCTCCTTGATTACAATAATAATGAAATGATGATTAAAATCATAAATTTTATAGAATAACCATTTCAAAATCAAGGGATTCGACTCCATGAAATCCTATTGATGATCACTAAGCATCTACCTCTAAATGTCTTAAGCACATGTTTGACTTTATCAATGATTATATAAGGTTGAATGTCATTTTTTTTAAAGAAGTATATTTAAAACTACATGAACCATGTTCTAATCTATACTTTGTACTTGTGGATAATTTTTATATAGGGATATCTCAACAAGCTGCTCTCAATATCCAACCCACCTATTTAAGGATTTCACGAAGTGATTGAGAAGAACTATGAGTATCTTTACTGATGATAGGTGTTTTTGTTCGAGATATTACTAATGATCCTTTGCCTAAATTCTCTCTACCCTCTCTCTATCCACTATCATTTATCAAATGCCCTCTTAAAAATTGTTTCATGTTCTATAGATGATATACCTTCTGAATTTCTGTTCATGGTTTCCTGATTGAATAGACCTTTTACAAACACTTGAATTTGGTTTTGGGAAAAAAATTAAGACATTTATTCTTATGTTTATTTTTTTTAATTCATTTATTTATTTCAGTCATTTTTATTATAATATTTTATGACTATTATTTCTATATTTTAAAAATGTTTAACAAATTTTGATGTGTTTTTTATCTATTCTTGTTTTATGTTTAATTTTCTTTAATTAATTAATTATTATTGATGCTTATTATTTTTAATACCACTTCATACCAATTTCAATTCACATTTAGTAGCATAAAATATTTATTATTGTTTATAGGAAATATTTATTATGATATTTTTTTTCATTTTTCAACTTCTTTTGGATGTTCTAAAACAGGGGTGAAGAAATGGTAGAATAATAAAATCTCATTGTTTAAAAAATTAATTTTCATATAATAAAATTGAAGAATACCAAAATTTTTATTTTTTATTTTAAGGGGCATTGAAAAAAATTATTTTTTAAATATCCATTTCCAATTTTTTCAGATAAATAGTGTTTGAAATCATCAAAAAGGTGTATATTGTTGGAAAATATTTTTTTGGTCTAAAATATCTCAATAATCTTTTTTTTTTATGATTCAAAAAATCCCTATTTTTATTTTAAATATTTTATCTTTAGTGTTTGGGAATTTACTTTTATCAAATAAATTTATCCTATGATGATAGTGAGTGATAATCTTACCCCATGTAGAGTATTCAATCTACAATAAAATATTTTAACTTATGATAATTGATTTCTTGAAAGAATTCATTCTACCAAATAATAATTAAAAGACTCTATGTTGGATTATATATAACAATTTATGATATTATCTTATGAAGTGAATGATTTACCTACCATATGTTCAAATTTTGATATTTTAGATAAAGGATAATTATAAAAAGTTTTTATCTTAAAAAAATTATTTCTAAAAATGATTTTATTAGAAAAATAAAAAGAAGTTTTTAATGTCATGTGTCATAGTTGAGTAATATATTTTTTGTATAGTGGATAATTATACTATGAAATGATAAATTTAGTATATCTTACGCATAGCATAACTTATATATTTTTTTTGTTATACAAATCCTCTCATGATGTTTTATTTTACGAAGAAAAACTCATATCGGATATCTTATAATGAATGATCTGTTATGAAGAATGTAATGATTATTTTCATAATCTCTTGATGAGTTTCTTTATGGTTTTTTGGATATAAAAAACAATATTTTCCATTAATTGAATGATTGATCTATGTAAATCTATTTTTTTCAAGAATGTAAAAAATACAAAGAATAAGATATCAGATATCATCACTCTAGAAGCTTATTCAATATTTTGAAAAAATGAGTGTGTTCCCTTAATATCCTATCTTATAAACTTTTCCATGGATTATCAACTCGATGGTTATTATTATTTCACTGATCAAGTTAAAAATTAAAGAGAAGACATAAAAGGAAGGGTTAGATTTTACATGTAGGGGTACGTAATAATAGTCACAAACATTCACATGTACTCTGATAACAATAAACTAGAATTCTTGTACAAATACAGGATCATATATTACACTAATGTTATACTCTCTCAAGGATAATAGTTCTATTGAAGATCATCTATAGTAATTATTGTCACCTTATCATGATATAACTTTGTCTGTTATCATTAGATTCTTCCAACTATGTGTTCCAATAGATCAAAAAAATATTATTAATGACTTTGTGTTTAATCACATTGTAAGTGACTGTGTTAAGGATATGGAAAATTCTTATAAAGGGAAATCTTGGTCTAAATCTTCTATCCAACTGTTTTAATTAATAGCTTCTTCTACTCAACTAGGTTCCCCTATAAAATGGGTTGTCATAGTGAAAATCAACAATACCATGGAGTAGAGTATTGGTGGTGCAAACTTGGATATTTTCTGTTCCATAAACTACTATAAATCTAATGTGATCTATATATTTCGATTAATATTTTATTCTCTAACATCCTATTTTTATTAAGGAAAAATATTTGAACTCAGAAACCTTAAAGAGGGTGGTTTAAAGTGATGAAAATTTTTATGGAACCAAATTCTACCCAACTTTAGTTTTTAATTATCCATACTCAAGGACAAAAATTACAAACCTCAATAGCATATTTCATGAATCTAACAACCAAAATCTAAGATTTCATGGGAGCATCCAACAACTAGGGAACCCTGATAGGGGATTTTCCTAAACATTATTTAATTTAATCTAAAAAATTACTTTTATATATTTATATATGATTATATAAATATATATGTAATATTATTTTTATTTATGTATATTTAATTAAATTTATTATAATTATAGTGCATCATAGCATGAGAAGTAATAGTTTTACCCTTTTATTTGCAAGACACGTTCATGACATGAGGTCAAATACCAATTCTATAGTTTGGGGAGGGTTATGTGCTATTGAATATACTTTACATAGGGGGTTGATATAGATCTAAAAAATATATTTAAATAAAAATATGCACAGAAATTTCTGCGTGGTCCCGCAGACACACAAACACATGAGAAATTAAACACCCATGATATTATATCAAGATTAAGAGTATAAAAAAGTGGTTTGAACACTTCAGTAAAAGGGATAGGGGAAGAGTTGAAATCTACCCTCGCTCATCGAAAAATATTGGTGTTGTGGGTCTAGGTAAATTTCATGCATTGTAGTTGTCTGGAAATGCCAATGTATTCTATCAAGATGATAGGGGGAGTCAATTGCAGATGATTAACGTAACACCTCACCTCAGGCCACTTATCAGTTCCCATACTAGAGACATCACATTACATCATGCACTCCTTCCTAAAAGTCAAATGATATTGACAAGTATTTCAACACCATTCCATATATATTTGGGAGAACACGCCCTCAACTAAGAGTCGCACAATAGAGAAAAAATAAATAAAACATCTACCACACACAATTTGTGTGACAGAAATAAACAAACAGTTCGCTATATAAAATTTCACATGTAGAAGAATGTAACTTTACATAAACTTATTATTTGTTAATCCGGTCCAGAATACAACATAAAATAAAACCCAACACACACAAACTAGCATTATATCCATTTACGGGACTCACACACCCTATATCCATATACACATGCATTATGCCAACCCAATCCATGACATGTACAATGATCATCCTAAAAGAAGACCTTGCATTTGCATACGCACCGAGGTGACCGTAGTATATTCCATCATGTACATGTATCCATAACGAATAAAATAAAAAAGACATAGAAAAAAAATATTTGTTGTGTTTTTACTCGGTCGTAATTTCTCCCTGAACATCATGTTACAATATTCTAACCAATACACTATGACACTTGACCATATCTATTTCAGTGCCATATAAGAGTCCACCATGTCATCTCATCGATCCACTACACAGATTCCCATAATATAAAAAAATAATATGTGTAGTGTGGCTCCCAAAACCTCATCCCACTACTAAATGACACTTGGCATAGTCATGTGTTTATATCTCAACCAAATTTCTTATCACTCTATGCATGTTCAATTGGTCTCATCACACCACCCCACAACCCATCACCCAAGGAAGTCTTCGACTCAAGCTATCAAAAACCAATATAGATTACCCAATCTATCTATAACCCAAATACATCTTCATGTTTCTATAAAGGGAATTCCAAATCCCCATGGGGTGGGGACAAGCACTTGGGAATCAAGAACAAACATTAAGGATAATTTATCCACAAATGGCTGACGTAATTTAATGAATAAATGAAATATGTTGATATTTTAAGAAACATGACAATAGGTAATTTGTAAAATCATTACGAAAAACAAGTCCCAATAAATAAAAAACAATTTATGTTTCAAAAAGTAATATAACTAAAATCTGTTAAAAATGATGTCACCTTTGGAATCTCACAACCTACTAAGAAGAAAACCCCCCACCATTACCTTACCAACATCAAATATAAAATGATCTACATATTACCAATGTAGTACGAAGGGTGTGAGAAAATATCCCATTAGTATCCCACTAAATATTTCTTAAGAATAATTTATAAAATAAACCAATTATGAAAAAATAACATTATGTGATACCGTTTCACATAAATCCTCCCATAAGAAACCTTTTTAAAAACAAAACAAATCATGATAAGAAACTGGTTTCAAACGAATTTCAATACCAAAACCAATAATGTATATCCAGGATAACCAATTAAGAAAAAAATCCATTATATACGATCAATTTCAGGTTAATTAGAATCCTCATTACTTCATAGAGTTTGTAGTCAACTTTGTTCGAACATTATCCTTGAAAAATAGTTCTTGGGAGTAATACAACAAGGATATGAGTGAATCCTTATCACAACATATGAAAAACGGTACAATCATTTCCATTTTATAAAAGGTTCAAGGGAAAAAATTCAACCATGTGGATGGATCCTTAATTCATCATCGATCAATTTACGGTTTATAAAAAAATGCAATTCAATGTAATTTAAACATTTAAACTAAATATACTTTCTGATTCTCAATCATTAAGAAATTTGTTTTTGAAAACTATCAATTATAGGATTTTTTTGTAAGCATGTGAATGTTGGTAAATGTGTTTTATATAAAGTCAATAAAGAGGTAAATGTATGAATGTTTGTAAGATGGGAAGTTGTATAAATTTCTAAATCAAGTATGGTGATTATTTTCTAATCTTAAATTTCTCAACATCATGAAAATATCATGATTTAAGATTTCCAAAAAATAAGGGAAGATGAAGTGTTTTGGACATTGTGTATTACATGTAGCAACACATTGAAGACAAGTTGTTGGAGGACGGATGTGTACATTTATTCAAAAAAAGTATTATTATGATAATCAGATGATAAATGAAATTAACCACATGATGAATCTTTTGGTGGAAGTTAATTTTTTGTATTGTTCGTGATTTGACCCAAATGGATATGTTATTTCCATCAATAATTCAATTAGATAGATCATAAGAGGGGTAACAGATGATTACTATTAGTTTTAATTACTATATATACTGTATTGGACTGTATATAGTTTATGAGTTCATACAAATGGATTTTTTTATCCAATGAATTAGAAGAAAATCATCATAAAAATATTTTTTCAAATATTTTTATGTTTTGTAGTTTCTTATGTAATGTGATCAAGAAAAATATGGACGATGAAAAACATTAATCTAATGAGCTTCTAATATAGATTCATTGGATAAGCTATTGATGTTGATTTATCAAATGAGCTATTGACAATGTTCTATAAGACAAGATTTTGACACTAATTTTTCTAAAAAACAATTTGTAAGAATCTATGAATTTTTTTTGCAGATTTTCTTTGATTTAGAAAAATTTATAACAAAATAAGATACAGAAAGAAATCATTACTAAATTCCTAAGAAATGATATAGGGGGAATTTTTTTTGTAATCAGGCATAGATCCCCGGATATAGAAATATTCAGATCTATTGATGTTGCTAATAAAACGATACAGACAAGGGAACTAAACTCTTTAGAAGTTGTAATAATGTAGTCATCCATTTTCAATCGATTTGGAGAAACGGACTAAGAAAATTTTTTCATTTTTGTTTTGAGATATGTTATTTGAAATTAGAAGGTTTAGATAATTTAATATAAGAAAAATAACTTCAATGTTTTTATTTTTTACATCATTAATTAATGAATTTTGATCTAACATAAATTTATTTACAACATGTGAGCTGAGAAGAATAGATTTTTCACTCGAACCTTCTTGGTCTGCTTGAGCATGTTTCAAGTGGGTCAAGAGGACCAGATAGATGATGAATTTTTCCCAATAATCATTTTTGGAATAATGTCTCATAAGAAAGATTTTATTATTCTAAATTTTTATGATGCAATGTTTTTTCATTCAAGTGATTTTTTATCCTGCTTAATGAATGGAAATTTGGGAAGAGTTTAGAATATTTAATAATATACTAGTTAACATTAGAATACACACGAAGAGATTATAAGATTCTGAATAGAATTCAAATGAATGTAAAATTTGGATTTATGACATTTGAGAGTGTTGGAAAAATATATTGGTTTCCCACCATACCATTATTTGAGATCCTATAAATATACATTCATTATTCATTTATAATTGACACTACTGATAGATAAAAAGGAAGAAATGATATAACATGTTGTGTTAGAAGTGAGTTTTTCCAACTAAATTTATTTTCATATTGAATAATTTTTTATGGATAGATAGTGATGACCAGAAGATCTGATAGAGTTATGTTTAATGTACCAGACAGAGAAAATTAGACTGCATGGAATAGTCTGAGTTTTTTTAGAATATGTTTAAGAAGTATAGTTTTGAAAAACATGAATATCATAATTCTTTTTAAAAGTTGTAGGTTAAGAAAAATTTCATTGGAATAGGGAAAACAGAATGAGTTCATAGGATGGAGGGAATCATATGAAGTCACATCATATAGAGTTCTCAAACATTCCATTGTGTAGAAAAACGTTTCATAATTCATAAAATTTAAATTTGGAGAAAATTTTGTAAGAAAATTTTTTAAACTGATAGAAATTAGTGTAATATTACTTATCGGAAGATAAAATTTGTTCAATTGGTGTTGACACAATTTGTATTCACTTCATTATAATGGTGAATTTCTAAAGGCCTATGGGAGTGGTGATGACAAAAGTAAAGGATCTCAGATTGATAATGAACAGTGTATATCATGTGTGTCTTGTTTTCATTTCTGTTTCTCGATGCATTTAAATATACTAAATGTTGATAATAAATAAATTGTATGAATTTGAAGGGGTTACGATTCTTAATTTTAAAATGGAAATCATTCATTCAACCCACTCCCCCTTTTCAGTGATTCAATGATACTTTTTAACTTCATTTTATATTAGAAATAGAATACCCAATTGAAACCTTATCATGGATAATCTCAATTCATTCAATAGTATATTAATTCTTACTTCTGATGGGAAAAAATGTCTGGCTAAAAAATAATTCCCTGTCCTCTATCACATTACCTGAAAGTTGTTGATTCTACAAAAATTGGGTTTCCACCCATTTATAATGATTCCCCTATGAAATTTGATGTAAAAAATAAATATTGATATTGATGGATGAGATATAAATTCAATTCTAAATTCTAAATAAAAAAATTTATACATGATGTTGATGGCTCTCAAAATAGAAAAAATTATATGGGAAAATCTTGAAAGAATTTTCAAAGTAAATAATAAAGTGACGAAAGAGAATCTACAAATATATAATAAGAATTTTAAAAATATAAGAATGAGAGATGAAGAATGTATTAATGAGTACTTCACTGGAGTAAATAATGTTTTTTTTCATGCCAGATGTTTTAGATACATCTTGGAAGATTCTAAAATTATTTTGAATTTCATAAAAAATATTCCAAAGAAGTTTTGATTATAAAATCTATATTTTATAAAATAAATATTATCATGGTTTGAATAAGATTATTATTTCCTATTCAATGAGAAATATCAATGATGATATTTATTTTCAAGCTATGAGAATGATAAAATTCTTATTTCCTATGTTTAAGATATTGATCCTTATGATTCTCAAGATAAGGATGATGATGATTTTAATGAAAACACCATGTCCCTTATATCCAAGAAATATCTATTGGTAAGGGGAAATATGGAGGCTACCAAATATTTTTAGTTTGGTGGATTTAGGAATTTCGATATGGATTTCCCTAAAAATAAAATAGATGAATATGATGCTCATTCTGAAGAAAATCTTCAGTCGATTAAGTTTGATAAAACATATAATAATTAATATAATTACACTCATGGAATGAATAATTTTTATACAAATAGAAGAAGTAATTTGAGAAAGAAAGTCAGATCTGACATAGATGAGATTAATTCTTGAAAAATTGATGAATCAGAATGAATCAGAACCTTATTTTAAAATGTTGAGAAATTAATGATTCATCAAAAGATGAAGAATAAAAAAGTGAATAATATTTTATAGATCATTATCTTATACCACATATTGTTTCATGTCATAATCCAGACAAAACACTCAAGAAAGAAACTAGAATAATGAAGAATTACACTGGAAAAGTGATTGAAATAAGAATTGATGTTACTATTCAAGAAGAAAAATACTCCCAAGAGATCATAGGATGAAAAAAATGAATTGTTGATAAATGAAAGATGGTTAAATCTTTAATTATGAATTTTTATTATAAGGGAGATAAAGTTAATAAAATTCAATAATAACTCTATGAGGTTAAAATTACCTTAAGAATGATAAATAATGATTTCAATAACACTCCAAAAGTAAAATCTTTATCGTCTAAATATATAGAAAAAATATCATTCCATGAATTGAGTGAATTCTAAATCTTCTAAAAATAATGTTTCAACTAATTTTTCTAACAAGTCAATTATTGAGAAATGTGTTGGGAAAAATTGGGTTGAGAAGGGATGTATAAAATCTATGACACTGACATATGATTAAAATTATATCCATAAGAAGGTGTCATCACATGTAGAGGAAACTAATGTTGAAAAATGGTATGAATATTAACAATATTATAATAGGGAAGATCATATATCTTCATAAAACAATATTTAATTGTCTTTTCATGTTGTGGAATTTATGGAAAGAATGCTTGCAATTTTGAAATATTTTATTACTTCCTAGAATAAGGTATGAATAAATGGAAAGTAATTGTTGAAAAAGGGGACAATTTTCCTAAATATTAGAATGTTAGAAATGTTAAATATTATGTTGATAGAATAATTATTAATGATTAAAAATTAAATTCTTGAAAGAAGTAAGTGGAAGATAGGACCAGGTTGGAAACCATGACGAAGAATGTATGACAACTCTTCCCAGAAAATGTACTTATGATGAAAATGTAATGAAAAAAGAAATAATGATGTTTAGGAAATATAATATGTTGTTGATAGAGCCATAAAATAAATAAAATGAATAAAATGGATTCATGATAGTGGGCGTTAATTACACATTATGGGAGGTTTTAAATTATTAAATGATATTGAAAATATTGATGGAGGAGAACATACCTTGGTAATGATAGATTTTTAAAAATAAAAGGATCTATAATATATGAAATTAAAGTATAAAAAATTAATTATGAGTAATTTCTTTTTGTTTATGGGCTAAAACAGAACACACATAGTGTGAGTTAGCTTTTGATGATGTAAAAGATATGATATTTAGAAAATATTTAAATATCCTTAGATGTATGGAGGATGGGGAAGTTGTAAATAGGTGAGAAAGAAGTATTGGAAATATATATGAAATAATAGATTATTTAAACACATATTTATTGAGTACTAATATTCAAAACATGTTGTGTAATCACAGCCATGGGAATCTTGGTAATAAAGTATGAAAAAACATTCAAAATTTGATACTGTTATAAACATTCCTATATTAAAAATAAAGGAAGATGTTGTCAGCTTTTTTTCATAATTTAAATTTTGTTAGTAAAAGAAATAAGAAATTATAGATTCAACATAGCTATCCTCTTCATATTATTCACCCAGATTAATTTGTGCTGATGGGATATAAATTAACAAAAGGAGATTTGTAATTTACCACTTTTATTGATTATTTCACTTGGATATGCAATATTATGTTTATGAAGAATAAGTCTAAAGTATAATATATGTTTGGATTTTTTCTAAGGGAATATAAGTGGGAAATTTTTGTTTATATAATGAAGTTGAGAATTACTAATGGAATGGAATACACATGAAATGCATTCAACACATCTTTTTTAGAGATATGGAATTAAACATCTGTATAGAGCTTAATGTTCCCCTAAAAATGATTTTCTGAAAGGAAAAAGTGTAGTTTGTGTAAATGGGAATAATCATGTGGGTAGAATATAAATAGTATATATTTTTGTAGAGATATTTCATTAGAACTGTTGTACATGGAAAGAATAGTTGTTTTTAAGGACTAAATAAAACAATAATTCTTCGGAAATGTAGTATAATAATAAAACCTTTAGTGAAATACTTAAGGATTTATGGAACTCCCTCATACTTAAAAATAATAATTTTCATGGGAAATTTATGGATTATTTTGATGAAGGAAGAATCATTGGATATTCACCTAATGGTAAAAGATACAAATGTTCGAACAAAAATTTAGAAATTTTGTGGATTCCTATGATGAATGATTAATTGAAAATCCAATTTCATTAAAAAATGATGTTGAAAATGTTAAAGAAGACAAATTGAATATTTCCCACAAGGTGAAATTGATCCAAAAATATATATATTTTAACTCAAAAGAAACATGTTATAAGAAAATTAATGTTCGAATAGAAATATTGAAACTCCCTACCTCAAAGAAACTAGTTAAAACTGAAATAAACTTATAAATCAAAAATATTTGATTTAGAGTAGAAGAAGGTTGAGATTAAAAAATTTAAGATCACACATTTAAAAATTTGAAAAAATAATTAGTTTATGATGTTGTAAGACACAATGAATGGGTTAATGCAATGAATTAAAATTTTGATAATATTGAGAAATACTTAATTTGGTAACGTTTTCCGTGATCTATAGAGAAAATTGATATTGGAAAAAAAATGGGTGTCTTGAAAAAAGTTGAATCTACATGAATAAGATTCAAGAAAAAGATCAAGACCTATTTGTAAAGGCTATTCACAAGTGTAAGGTATGGATTTTTTCAAAACCATTTCTCTCATAGTAAGATTATAAACTACACTAATGTTTTTTCCAGTGGATTCACATAAAATAAAAAAAATTTACTGAATGGATGTAAATTCTGAATTATTAAATTGTGAGATTAAGGATAGGGTTTACATTCAGTAACCTTGTGCTTTTTTACTTTATGATGTTGGAAGAAAGATTTGTAAATTAAAGAAATCCTTTTATTGGTTGGGCCTTCTATGAGTTAAAACAGTCCCCACATACTTCGTATTCGAAACATGAATTTTTTTTAGAATGTTTAATTTTATAATAGAAGCATTGATGTAATGTTATATGGGAAATAAGTTAACTCCATCACCTAGATTGTAATTGTTTATGTAGATGAAATTTTTTGGGGGCTAATGATAAAAACGTATTTAAAAAAAATCCATAGAAAATGAAGAATAATTTTGAGATGAAAATATTCATAGAATATTCTATGAGTTAGAATGATAAGAAATAGTGTTTATTAACATTGAGCACAAAAGAATTTGAATATATTGTAGCTACATAGTGTTGTAATAAAATATTGTTGATGAAATATCATTTTTATGATTTTAACATTGAATGTTCTACACTGTTGAAGTTAATTTTTTATAATCAGAGTGATGGATATTTATAAAAATATTTTCCTACCATCCTGATCAAATAACATTTCGATTAAGTTTAAATTTATCAATGATAAATTTGTTGGTGTAGTTTTTTTACTATAATGTACTTCAACAAAATATAAAATTGCTATTTTTTCATAAAAGATATTCCAAGGGATATATTTAAAAAATTTAGGTTTCAAATTCATGTTTATCCTATAACAAATTCATAATTTATACGGTACATAAATCCCACACCATGCGTTGGACTTTAATGATATAGGATGATAATTTATACAACATTATCCTATAATGGGTAAATTTATAATTAATTAAATATGAATATATGGTCATCATAAAATTCTGGAGAGAAAAAAAATTGATTCAAATATAAAAGTGAGTGGGGGAGGGCTTATCTTAATATAGAAGAATGTTTTATTTTCCTCTATGGATGTAATTCCTTCAAAATCATTACTTTTTCATGTATTGGGGTGTCCAAAAAATATCTTTTAAAACATTTTGGTTTTGGAAAAATTTATAAACATTATTTGTAAACAAGTATGAATGTTGAAAAGTTAAGACAAGAAAAATGTTATTAATTAGAGTTGTAAACATATCTGAAGTGGGTGATTGAAGATAATTTGTGATGTTTTATTTTTGAAAAATATTTTTTATAGAAAACTAAATTTTTTTCATGATTTTTTTTAAATAGGTGATAGTTCTTAAATTTTCTTGATATATAATTTTTAGAGAAGTAAATTTGAAAAAGAAAGTATATTGGGAAGTTGTAGTACCTTCCAAAAGAAGTCATTAAAAAATATTCTGATCATAATGGTATAAAAATTATGAAAATGTTATGATTAATAATTTTTATAAATGAAGAGGGGTTTCATTGTTCCAGATTTATTGTATCAAACACATCTGAACCAAAATGAAAAGTTATGTGATTTCTAGAAGTAAAATTGTGTTCAAAAATGTAAAAATTTTCTCCATGGATAATCCATCTGATGAGCAATCCAATGAAGATTATAATAGAAGGAATTATTTTATATAATATTGGATATGAAAAATAATTGGATGATTTTTACCTAACTATGTCCATTGAACATATTTTAAATGAATCATATGATTATGAATATCACTCTAATATAATTTATAAACATGATCGTACATGAGATAGTTGATTATTCTATACAGAGGGATGTTTTTATGTAATTATTTTAATTAATATCATCATATGAATAAATTTTCAAAAATATAGAAGTTTTTTGGTTACTAATATCATGAAATTTTGAAAAATATGAATGACGTCTAAGGTTGATGAAACAAAATGTAGATTTTGATTCATCAAATGAGCTCTTGATTTCGATTCATTGGATGTGATATTGATTTCAATCTATTGTATGATCTTTTGATAGTTATTCATAAAAAAGATATTTTTTATGAATCTTTGATGTTTTTATTGATATGTCTCTTTGGTTTTGAAAAAATAATTAAGAAATGTTGTGACATAAGAAATGTGATCGAAATTCGTAAGAAAACATGCAATGGGTGATCAAGTTTGAAATAAGACATGGTTATCTAGGAATTGATAGAGTTAGAACTACTGAGGATTCTACTAGATGTGAATGGACCACATAATTGAATTATTTAGAACTTGAAAAAAAATATTCAACAATTTAATGTTGTCTTAGAGAAAAGGGTTTAGAAATTTATTTAGATGTTTTATTAATTTTAAGTGGTTCAAAATAATTTAATTGTGTAATTCCATTATGATTTTTGACATTTTAAATATATGGTTATAGAATTTGCATAAAAAAATTAGTTACAATGTGAGGGATGAGTATAACAGAGTTTTCACTAGACCCTTATTGGTTTGGTAGATTGTGTTTCAAGTGGTTCAAGAGAACCAAACAAATGATGATTTTTATGAAAAATAATTTCATGACTAATGTTTTTTATGAATCATTCAAATGTTTTAAATTATTAAAATATTATGTTTTGTTCATTCAATTGGTTTTAAATCTTTTTTATAGAATGGAAATTTGAGAAGAGTTGTGAAGATTTAAAAATATTTTAGTTTACTCTAGAATACCTAAGAAGTGTTTGAATTAAATTGAAATGAACAAGAAATTTGGAGTTATGAAATTTGAGTGAGTATGATAAATAAATTGGATTCCCTCCCTTACCATTGATTTCACACTTATAAATAGAGGTTCGTAGTACATTTTTATTTGTCACTGTTCAGAGAAATAATACACTAAAATGCTGAAAAATTTTGTGTCTATGGTGAGTTAGGTCAACCAATGTTATTTTCATTTTGAATAATGTTCTATAGATAGATATTTCATATTACAACCTCTGACTAAGGAATATTCAGATTACTGGATTTAGAGAATTAGACTAATCAGAACATCCTTTGTTTTTAGGTGAAGTTTGAGAAGAATAGTCTTATAAAATATTTTGGTGATAAATTAATTGAATTAGAATAGGTTGAGAAATGCTCCACCAGACTCTAGAATCAGACTGAGTTTATCATATGGAAGCCATCAGATGAAGGCATTTCATATATAGTTTCAAAACAAACATTTGTGGAAAAGGAGGTTTCAATGTTCCTTACTTTTTTTGTTGCTCAAATTTTGTTAGAATAATTTTTAAACTAATGGGATTTATTATCATCATTTCTATCGGGAAATAAAATGTGTTCAATAGGAGTTGACACGAGTTTTATTCCCTAATCCATAATATTTTATTTCCATTTACCCATGGGAGTATCTACGATAAGGATATAGGTTCTCACACTAAGTCCAAACCTTCTAAATTGGTTCTTCTATATCTACATTTCAATTTTTGAATGCATTTAAATTTATTTAATTTTGATAAGAAAGAAATTTTAATGTGTTTTATGGTTTAAGTTTCATAGAGTTAAAATTTATAAAAATATAATTACCTACTTAACTCCCACTCCCACTCAGTGATTCCAAGAAACTTAGTAACTATAGAAACCTCAAAAAATCATTAAATCCATTCGCAATAAAAACTATAAGGTTATATTCCATTTTCAAAACAAAATTAATTACCCTTATTTTCATCAAAACCAATTTTAATCCTTTTAGTAACCCTTATAAATCAATTTATATTATCAGGTAATCATGTTCCATAAGATAATTCCAAGTAATAAAATCACTTACCTTGAAACACAAGGATTAACCATGCACATGGGAAATAGATAATTGAAGATGAGTGGAGGGGCTTAGGAATTGAAAAAAAGACCCTATAACATGAACCATAATTCATAAATCTCCTAATTGACATAATAAAAAACAAATAAATCCAATGAGACCACATTCTTCCCTAATTAATGATCAACACACCATGAGGATTCTAGATCTTTCTGACCTCCCTCTTTTGTGAAAAAAATCAAATATGAATTATGATTATAATGTTTGATAAAAAATAAGCAATTTATAAGAGTACAAATAATTGATAAAAACATGGAGAATCAGATATATAAAGATATCCTAGAAAATAATAATGATCTACTCATCAAGAGTTGTAGATATGTTCTATAAACACTTGAATCCACCAAGGTAATTGATTTGAGAGAGACAAGAACACCATCAGATAGTATCATAGTAGAATGGGATGAGATAGTGTCAGCTGGGATTAGTTTAGAATTAAAAATTGATTCTTAGGTGGTAGAAATACATTATGTCTATGATCATCGTTGATCAAGAACACGGTCGCCATCTATATGAAAGAAGCCACTAGCTAGCGAGTTTAATTTTTAGATCTATATGGAATATATGTTAGCCAGTGGTGTAGAAAAAATGGCACACCTCTAAGCACCCCGTCAAGATAACTAGTGGGAATTCTTTAGGTAATCCCCCTTACCATCATACCACCAGCTGGCCAATGGCCTTCACCAGCCGTCTAGTGTACTACCAATATCCATTTTAGCTAAAGGTCATCATCCACTCCTATTCCAACAACACGAGCACCATTAGAACTCTAAAATAATAATAAAACCATCCCTCAACCCCACTTACCAACCAAAACCCACAAAAATAAAGATGAACCCATAAATACAAAGGACAGAATGAAAACATAAGATCAGGAAAAGTGATGTACCTAAAAATATTGGCATAACATTATAATTCTATCTAGCATATTTATTTCTACTATAAAAAAGATACGTTCATTAATGTTGGACTTCAAAGAGTTGAGCCTATTTTTATCTCATCAATTACTCACACATGAATTATTCATCATAATATAAAACAATATTCTATAAGACATGAACAATTTATATAGAAATCCCATGTATAATCTTCATATGAGAATCAATTATTTGACGGTATTTCTGAATTACAATAAAATATGGCCCTACATCGAGGTATTCCCAACTAAGAACATGATAACGTTTTTATTGATACTTTTCTAGTTGTAGAACATGGAAAGATCATGAATGATTGAAAATTGAGGTGGTAAGGTCATGTGATTAGCCCCCCTTCCTTGTCGTTTTGAGATCTCAAATGGTCCCACATACATGATATTGGAATTTAATTTCTTTCAGAGCCATCAACAACCGGATTTGGGAGGGAAATTCAAGAACACCTGGTCACCTACTAAAAACTAATATGGGCGATGACATCAATCCACATATTACTTCTACCAGATCCAATCCATCACAAAATATTTGGGAGCCAAGTGTATTTTCACCATTATCTCCTAAACTATACATGATCTAAAAAAGCAATAATCCCTATCCCCAGACAAACAATGGTGATAAATATAACGGAAAACATGGAAATACTAGAAAGGATACATTATAATAGATTATTGGTAGAATTTATTATAATAAAATTAAACAAAATTCATATTTCTATCCCTGAAACCACAAGATTCAAAGGAAAATTCTTGTAGATTATATTACGAAATTTTATTTTCCCTTTATGTCTATCTATCAATCTAATGATGATATGATGTTCTCAATATAACCAGACTATCCATTTCATATTAGAGACCTTTTCAAATATATGAGGTAATATGAGGGTCTCTATTTGATAAAATTGAAATAGGAACTCCAAACGGCCTTAACATCTTCTAAACATACAAATATACCACATATTACAATTTAGTGGTGTCACATATCGACATGAAATGAAAATATTTTGTGAAATAAAAAATCACCACCTATATGGTTTTATTAACTCATGGATTTATAATTAACCCCATAATAAAATCCTTATAAATTCTATTCATCTTCAATGTTGGCTTTATAATATTTTTAAGCACCCTAGAGGGCATCTAATGTTCATCATGTTGGATAGTATAACAATATGATGAAAATGAAACTATGCCTCATTTAATATTAGGCCACAAAAAATATGTTTCATTTCATAGATAATGTTTGGATACCATGGTGGATAGCCCACATGTAACAAAGGAAATCTCATAGAATGGACTTCCTTATATATGAAAGGATAACATACCAAATTCGGAATCAAAGGATACCCTCTAAGGAAAGAGTTCACTTGTTGATGGTCTCCCCACCATATTAATAGTTATTTATACACCAAAACTCATCCCATTGTAAATTATGATTAATAATCATCTCAAAAAGATATTAATTAACATGAAAAATTTCCATAACATTATTAAACTCCTCCTCCTAGACTATAAAGTGAATTTGAGAAAAAAAACACTCATCAAGTTCCACTCATATTTCACTTACATTACTGACTGATAAAGAATCTTTATATTAATATAATAAACCAACAAGTAACCATTACGAGGTTTATATTCAATTATGAAGTCAAATTACTATAATTAATTGACCCAAAATCTCTACCTGAGGTTTTAGTATTTCTTATAAAAGTTTTATCCTAAACATGTTTTTTTAGAGTATATGAAAATTTTCCCCAAAAAGATAGTCAGACCATTTATTTTGTGCATTCACCACTTTATAAGGATTTAAATCATGAGTGGGACCATTATTATTGTAATTCTAAAGTTTACGTGATTCATAATCCACTACATGATCTCCCTACCTAAAGGCACATCCAAAATCTAAACTTGATGTATCAGAATATACAATTTACCATTATAAAACATTCGGTAAATCCAATATCAATGTTAATTTCCAATTATTATTCCTATAATCTATATATTAATGAAAATACGAATCCCATAAGAACATCACCCCCTTCTAGGTGAGATTATTCAAGGGAGATGCATGCTTTGAGATGTCTTTAGCATACTAAAAATAATATCCCCCCAATCCTAAGAATCTATGTTTATAAAAGAAATTTTGTGTCCCTTACTACCAACTGATAACCATATTAAATTTAGAAATAATTTGGATAACATATTTGGAGATTATATGTTATAATAAATTGAATTCATGGATCTAGAATCGTCACATTGATAATTCGGTATAATGGTGGTGATCCATCAGAATTACCAAAGAATGTATTAGATGGCACACATTATCTTTTTCAGTTATATAGTACCCCAATGTTTAATCCATGATCACAAAAAAAATGATTCAAAAAAAACATAGAAGATTCGATTCATCAAATCCATAAACCAAATAGGGGAATTTGGAATGGTAAAAGGTGTGACAAGGAACCCAAAATGGTCAAAACATCTTCTAGAGGTAGTGTAAGAAATGTTCAACACTTTGATTCTATATTTATTGTGACTTAACTGAATATAATTTTTTTCAATACACCTTACCCCTTTCAACAAATCAAAAAAAATTAAATGTGGGAGTAATGAAATTTGTTCTTAATCTTTACTCAATTGGGGTTCTAATAATTGACACATTGGTGAAGTGAACCATTATAACTCTTCATAAAAAGAACATGGACCTACCTTGATGACACACTTTGGTTTGAAAATCTATTATCCATAAAATTATCCAACATAATATTCATCTCATTCAACATAGCTATATTAATGCAGTAATAGAACAATGATATTGTTTTATTTTTGGGTGCTGAGTAAAAAATATAACTCAACATCCTAATCTAGTGTAAAATAAGATTAATTGTCCAAAAAAACTTAGGGAAACTCATTTACTTCCTGATAAAGGAAAACATGAGTAGATTACTAGTCTAAAACTACTATAAAAAAATACTATGCTCTGGGAAATAATTCCCCTCCCAAGTATAAATTGGATCACATTTTCCATGAAATAAAAAATAGCACCCATTAGAATCAGTGGAGACACCCCATTGATGATATCCATCATATTTAGACATTTGAGTGAGGAATCACTCTATCATAATAAATATATCTATGAGGTCTAATTCTAGAACCAATAAATCCCATAGTAGCTATAAATCTCAAATAAATAAAGAGAATATGTACTATAAACCCCTACTCCTTCTTTCCCGGATGAATTTCCAATTGCATAAACAATGGAATGATTTCTATTAAATATTTTACAATATAAACCCTATTTTTTGAAAAAACAATATTAAAAAGAACCTATATTAAAAATAGTAGTATTGAGGTAGATGAAACATAAATGGTAACTCTCACAGTCATAAGACTCAAATAAAAAATGGCTAGAAAGTCCTAAAATTTTGGAAACTACTTATTTTCTAAGGCCTATTGATATAACCCTATAATCAATGAATCATCTAATTGAACCATAGATACTCTAGGTATTAGTGATATTTAATAGTGCGAGGAATATATAGAGATCAAAAAATCCTCAATAAATGACCTATATGCCCACATTAGTAGCACACCATTGGAGGCATTGGGAAAATGATGTTCGTGCATACCATCTAAACACACCGAAAAAATATCAAGCCATTTTCCACTAATGATATAAATATAAGGGACCTAGGATATGCACAAAAAATTACTCTATTAAAATCATTTCACATCATTTTATCCTTTAAAATAAATGTTTTTTCCACTAGAGTAAATAAAAACTCCATTCAATTTTGTCTTACCTTCCAGGCAAAGATCTTCCATCATGGTCATATCCACCACTTCAATATAGGTGGAAAGTTTAAAAATAATTACTTGAGATTGGATATAATCTTGAATATCTATTTGAAATCTTAGTGAATTTATATTCTTATTAGACACCACCTCAGAATAAAATAAGGAGAGATCCAAAAAAAAGATTAACATAAACCATCACATAATCATATCCTTGATCAATTATTAAAAACAGCCTGGATTGTTCCATGGTTATAGTTTAAAGGAAGAAATTAATGGTTAAAATGGAATATAATTCATTCAATTACAACATCTCATTATTTTTATCCAGGAAAACATATTCCCACCATATTCTTCATTGAACATCTGTCTTAATGATGATTCATGTCACCGTAACTGGTTTATGAGCCTCTAAAATTTCAAAAATCCTCTCACATTTTTTTATATAATCAATAACTTATGGAGGATCATTCATCCCTTAGATGAATGATTGATTTAGGTAAATAAATTTATGGGTTTTACTGTTATCCTTATTCCTTAATTTTCTACCTCTCAAACATGAATAGGGTTAGGTGTCACACCTTGTTCTGCAGCTCATACAACGTGAACTACCACATTGATAAATTTATGATCAACTAGAGGGTTTATATATAATTTTTAATCGATAACACTATCTATAGAAATCATGGGAAGTCTTCTAGGGGAAGTGAAAATATTCATCAACAAACAGAGAGGTATAATAATATAAGATCATAGAATAATTTGAAGTTTATAATATCATTAAAACCCATAGCGACGGAAAAAATATCAAAATAATGTCTTGGATTAAAACTATTAAAATCCCAAAAGATCAGATTCCCAATAACCCATGGAAGCTCATGGATCGTCAGGATAAATGATGGAAGGAAACTCAATCAAAACAAACCACTTATGTTCTAAAACTCCAATTTCCAATATACCAAGACATCTTAAACATGGATGTCAACATTGAAAAATAAAACTTTTTCCTATGATATTAATTTTTCATGAACCAATATAAGTTACCCAAATAATATATAACACAAATGGGTCCTGAAATGGCTGAAAGGGTGTTCCCAAACTCCATGGGTTGGTGAAAATCACCTGGGAATCAACAGTAGCATTTGGGAATGACTTAATCATAAATAACATGAATTATTTTTATGAATAAATATAATATATCAATATGATAAAAACAATACAATATTATATAGGTATAATCATCCTTAAAAATAATTTCCAATACATAAAAAACATCTATATTAATGAAAAGATACAAAAACAAACTCTTTGTGACATGTTCTCATCACCAGAATCTCACACACTACTAATGAATATCCACCCAGCAATGACATCATTCCCTTTCCCAAATCAGATATAAAATATCTATACACACCCAAATTTGTATGAAGGACATGACAAAATGGCCTTATTTGGATCCCCCAATGTTTTTCATAACAAAAATATGTAAAATAATCCAATTAGTATCAAACAAATATTATCAAATATTTTGATATAGTTTTATAAAAATCATGGAATAAGCACCCCTTTTCGATAAAAAAATGATTATACAAAAAATGTTTCAAAATAATTCCATAAAACAAAGAAATAATTTATTTGATGGATAATCAATTAACAAAACATTCCCATATATACAATTGTTTTTTTGTCAATCGGGATCCTCTTTACTTCAAGTAATCAATAGGCCACTTGGTGTGAACATCACCTTGGAAGAATATGTATAATGGGTAAGAAGAAACTCCTGAGTGAGAATCCATTCCACAATATAGGAATGCTAGTGCACACATTAACCAAATAGATATAATCTAGAGAAAATAATTCATCCTTATGTATAGAATCCTTCCCCATCATTGAACACTTTAAGGTTTATAACAACAATGTAATTTCCACTTTGAAACCACAAAAGACATGATTTAATAACTTTTATTTTAAAAACACAAAGGGTGGAATCTATTTTTAAATTCATCTTCAAAACCAATATTTTATATGAAACCAATTTTCATGCCATTTATCCTACTTCGGATGTAAATTTAGAGGACCAAGCAATCAGGTCCCACAAGTTAAATCCAATATATAAATCCAATTACCTTGAATCTATTTTAATAACCAATGACATGGAAAAATGATAGTCCATGATGAGACAATGGCATTATGAATAAATTATATATCTTATAATATAAACCCTTTATTATAAATATCCAAATTGTTGTTGTTTAAAATAAATGATTCCCAAGAGAATATTTACAACCCCAATTCCTAATAAACACATCGTGATGATTATAGAATAAAAAAATGTGCCTCGGTACCATAAAAAAATCTAAAAGTAATTTCTATTAGAACCTCAGATCAATAGTTCCCACTGTTGACAAATTCAATCCCTCGAGAGTAGCATATGGAATTGGAAAATGATGTAATTAAATGACGAAAAATATCAACACACCAAGAGAGGTACATGGGATCAATCAACACTCTAATACACTAAGGTAATTAAATTGGGAGAGATATGGACAACCTAAGAGAGTCTTGAAGTCAAATGAAATGAATTATGGTGTTTGAGAGATGGTAGCTCTAGTTTATCTTAAGACTGGGATAAGCCCATAGTGTGGTTTTTAGCAATATTA
Organism: Viscum album; assembly: GCA_963277665.1. Classification (NCBI taxonomy): domain Eukaryota; kingdom Viridiplantae; phylum Streptophyta; class Magnoliopsida; order Santalales; family Viscaceae; genus Viscum; species Viscum album. Next base: position 1,129,322,274 of record OY728121.1, read on the forward strand.
TATCATGTTTCTTTTTTCATTTTAAGAACTAGCTCACGCATGTTCGTTAGGGTGACTAACACCTAGTGGAATTTGTGAGGGTGTCTTTCCCAATATCTTGATAGTGAGGATGGATATATGACTAATCCCACTATTCCCACTCTCTTCTCTTGTTAGAATTATCTATTATTATTCGCAGTGGTTAGTTTTCCCCATATACATGTGTAGAGATTTGAAATGGCTTGTGGTTATTTCACACATGTGTGTCTCTTAATATAGTATCCATAAGATTATTATAGGTATGTTGTGATGGGTTAAGGTACCTACTTAGTGTATGGGCTATGATGGATTTAGGTATAATGCCTGATGTATGATAAACATCAGACGATATAGGATAGATCCTAAAAAATTCTTCGTTACTATATGGATATGTGATATGGGTTGATGAGATAATGTGATGCACATGATGAATGTTGTAATATTTACCCATGCATTTATGGGTTGGCCAACATTTGAAAAGAGATGTCCTAGGATATATGACGTTTGGGAAAAGTAGAGAACCAACCATGAAGTGGATGTGGGGAACACATGTTGGTTAACTACTATAATAAAGGTTATCTTGTATGTGATACTTTGTGTGAGATAGTCATGGTGAGGTTTCAAACATAGTACCCTTACATAGGTGAAATGGTAGTTTCAGTTTTGTTCACTTGGCTTTAGTATTTTTTCTTTATTGTTTGGATGAGAGTCTCCATGACGGATCCTATTAAATATATTTTTATGCTCACCCCACATATTTATAAAATATTTTTTAGGTTAGCATAAGTAGTATTGACATTAGGAGGGATATTACTAACACATGTTTTTTTGGAGGTCTTTTTGAATCATGGTTTCTTCTATGTTTATCATTTAGTACTCATAACTTCTTTTTAGTTTTAGTATATTTGTTTAATATTAGATGTATGAAATTGGGAATTATTTTATCTGACTAACCTGTAGTTTATTAGTATATATTTATCGTCTCTCTCTTCCTCATGTTATCTTAGAGGGTAATGAATCTCATTTGTATCTTTATTATACCCACGATTCATGTAGCCATCCTGAGGCCTACTATTGGCGGGACTCGGGTGTCATTATCTCCCTTCATTAATTTATTCCATAGATGGGTTACCTTTGGGTGGAGGGGGCTGTGAAATTATTCATCATTATATACACCCTAAAAAAATGTGATTTTATGAAAAATTATAATAAGCTTGTAAATTATAGCTTCACGAAAAATAAATAATTATCCAAAGTATTGGGAAATAAATAAATATGAAAGAAATTTTTACTGGAATAAGTGTTAAAGGTACTTATAAGAGATGATATTTCCATAAATTCATTATTAATAATGAATAATACTTATCAATAATGAATATGTATTATCATTAGTTTTATTTATTTTTTATCTATATTCCTTTTATTAATATATACTTTTTGATATGTTTTCAAAAAAATTCAAAACATATATTTACTAATACAAAAACTAATTGTTACTTGTATTATGAAATAAAAAATTTCAATATTCCATCCACTACACATACACTCAATTGTTTGTATTATTATGTTAACAAATTTTTTGAAAAATCTATACCATGAATTTTCTTTTTAATTGTTCTTATTAGATAAAACATACATTAAAAAAATCCACACTATCAACTTAGTATTTTTGTTATTTTTAGGATTTATCCATGATAATAAGATCCAAACATATAATAATATAATAATAAAATATACAAACAAAATATAAATATTTTCTACTCTCTTTAAATTAAGTTTTAAAATTGTTGTTTACATGTTTTAAATATTATTCTAAATAAAAAATGGTTATAATGAGATATTTCCGGACATTTCTAATTTTTTTGTTCTAAAATGTCATTCATTTGGAAATTTATTTATCATATTTGGTGATATTTTTCAATTAAAAGATAAATTTAAGTTTTTCATGGTTTTTATTCTACCATTATTTTCATATAAATTTTATTTACTATTTTATTCTTATTATTGATGAGATTCACCAACTATCAGAGTGTTTTGATCATTTTAGATACTATTTTTTTAAGAGACATGGGGACCAAGTTTTGCATTATCTTGTGGACATTGCTGGAATTGATAAGGTGTCTACTTATTTTGTCCCTACTTCATCAAAATATTTTCTATGGAAGTATATTTTCCTATTTTGTTAAAACATAGTGATTTTATTGATATTTATCATAACATATTTTTAGTTGTTTTTAGAAATCATAGCATACTTTAGAAAAACATCATCTTTCCAAAAGTATTTGTAATATCTCAATGTCTTCAACTTCTAAAGAAAAAATATTGTTTTCATTCATCCCACCATCCATGATACAAATACACTTCTATATTATTCAATAATCCTACCGAATTAATTAAATTTTCTTAGAGGATTGTACAATTAATCAATGAAACACTATAAAAAACCCAACCAATCAATAAAAACAACATTTGGTATTATAGTTTATATTATGAAAAAAATAAATCTATAGTGTTAGCTAAAAAAAATATCAAGTATAACCATTTCAACTTTAGATTATATCAGTCTATTAGTATAATTATTTAAAATGAAAATTTAAAAATATCACATAAAGGGATAAAAATAGTAATGTACGACATGAAAAATTAATTTTATAGAATGAAATTTATTTTTAATAATAAAAAAACTACTAAAATTAATAAATAAATTAATTATAAATTTTTAAGTGATTATAAACATAATTTCACATAAGTAATTTAAGTTTTTTTATTATATTAAATCATATCTAGGTATATAAACTCATATAATTATAGTTATAATTCATTTCAATTCAACTAAAAAATTGTTACCACTTTTTTAGGAAACTATAAAATTACTTACAAATATTTCATTACATTTTCAATTGAAATTTTATTTTTAAGAAAAAACATTTTAAATTAGTTGATTACTTAAATTATGGACTTTAAAAGATATTAACATAAAAAAGTGTCTTTAACATAGATTCATATCAATAATTAAAAAAATTATGTTTCTTAAATGATTTTAATTTTCAATATAGGATTACATAAATAGAATTAAGGTTAAATTATAAAATGACACCAATATATATCAAATTAAAGGACCTTATTTAGGATTAATGTTTCCATATCATTCATCGTTATCATTTTTAATATTCAAAGATTGAAAATCATATTTTCATGTGCCAAAGACAAGAATCATTCTCTCTATATTGAGAAATAACCCACATTTTTAATTATGTTAAAAAATATATTTCATAAAAAAATATTGTTAAAAAATATTAACTAATATAAATAAAGTGTTTTATCAATTAATTTTTTCAAATTCATTAAATTTATAAATATTTATATATATTCTTAACTCAAAATAATTTACAATCAAATTTATGTAACATTAAAATAGAAATGGAAAAAAGAAGTATCTTGGATGTTTGGTTGGGTGGTATATATCAATGCCAATCATCTTATATTTATGTTACTTTTCTTTTTTTACTTTATTTTAATCCATCTAAAATGAAGCGTATTATTTCTATTTAATATTAATATCATATATATATGGTGATTTATACAATTGGACTATGGAAATGCTACCCATTAAGACCCATTGTGGTTAGAAAAAATATTATCCCATGTGGATGCTTTTATAATTCCCCAAAATATATATTTATAATAGAATAAACATTTAACACTCATTCATTGAATAAAAAAATTTCCCCCATTATATATAATATCTCAACATATTCATTAAAATCTCCACGATCATGTAACAAAATTAATTTTGAATAAGAAAATAAAATTTATAAAAATATAAAAAACTGATCAAAATTTTAAAATAATTTCAATTAACAATATAAAATCAAAGAAGTCATAGAGACTAGATGTGGTTTTTTTACATGTATTATATTATAAATACATTTTATTTGAATCATTAATTAGAGTTGGATAACTCTATGTCCCCTTGGTATGCAGTAGTTTTAGAATTTATAAACACTACATCACCATAATTAATTATGATAAAAACATATCACTTGGTATCTTAATGAAAACAACCTGAACATCAAGGTTTATAAATAAATTTATTAATTCCATCCTCTAAATATATTTTTGGATAAAAATAAACCTTTTTCTAAGGAATACTTCATTTTTTCTAGTTTTTAACTTCTTTATGTTCAACATGACTTCAACTAACTACAAGATCCCTTTCTTTTCTCCCATAGAAATACAATCTTGTGAATCAAACACTTTGTGTTCAATAGCTTTATAGAAATAATATCCATTTGTTTCACTAGGATGACCAAAAATAAGAAATTTTCAAACACAGATATATCTTGTTAGGATACAGTAGTCATATGCATTCTTTTCAACCCTAAATACACATAAAATACATAATATTATGTTTCTTGGACTATGTATCATGTGGTTTATATATATTTTCTTTAGATGGAATTCCATTCAATATGAATGAACAAATATTTTGAAGATAACCCCAAATTTTAATAATATGGTCAAACTAATTCATCATTGATCATACTTTTCCCAAAAAGGTATGATTCCTCCTCACAAACCCAATATTCCATTGTGTCGTTCCAAGAGGAGTGATTTGTGAAACAATTCCATCACATCCAAAATTATTATGGATTTATGGGATCAACTATTCACAACCCCGATTTGATCATTGGATCCTACTAAACATTTCCCCTTTAATTTTATTACCTATTTCTGAAACTATTTGTAATTTCCAAAATTTTCCTAATTTTGTCTCGTCAGAGACACAAATTCATATCGATTGAAGTCTTCAATAAAAGTAATTAATTGTGTAAAATGAAAACATTCTTGAATAATTATTTGTCTAAAAAAATCACTATATATTAGATCCAATAATGCACAATCCATTTCACCTTTTTCCAATAAAAGGTTTACATTCTCATTTTTCATAGTAAAAAAGATTTATATTTATCAAATTATACATAATAGAATGGTTAAAATTATCCATCTTAATGGATTCTCTAGATGGATTTCACGACTAAATATCAATGGAAACAATTCCAAATAAAATTTTCATTAGAGTCAACCCTAACCTTCTTATTTGTAATTTTATAAAAAGTATTATCCATATCGATAATATATAATCAATTTATCATAGTTTTAATTCCATAAAAAAATTTATTCGTATATATTGAATATTATTTTTATTAATAGTGAATGGAAATTCCTTCTTGTACAAACAAGATATATAAATAAATTTTTTTATTATGGTAAGAAAATTATAAAAGTACTCTAATTCTATAATTAATCAACATGGTAAAGTGATATCATAAGTGATAACTAATGTAGGAAATATTTCCATATTTTTACATGAAGATCCCATTAACCCTTTTTCAATTACCTCATATCATTGAGTTTTTTTGTCAGTAAATATTTTCAATTTACACTAGTATCCAATACCTAACATTTTGGGATAGTGAAATTTTCATTCTATAAATTTCACTTTAAGATGATCAGAATATTTCTCTTTGATAATACTTCTCAGCCATAGAGAGATAATTTTAACTATTTTGTTGGTTATACCAATATGTGATATAAAAAAGATCATGAATTATTTTTTTATATAAAATGGGAGTGTGTCGTGTTTTTATCATTTCATCAATGAATTTTAATTAATTTATTCTCTCTATAAATGATGAACTTATATATAATATCTATATAGTTATCAATGGTCCAAATGTTTTTCTTCAATGAGCCTAATTTTGTGTGAAACACATCACTTATTTATTTTATTTATCCATGAAAGAAATCAAAACACTTTCTATTCATTTATATATGAGTGGTAAAATATTTCTTCATATTAGTCATATAGATAATAAACTCAAAAATATTCTAATTATAAATAAACCATTTGTCTTTCCCACCTATGTGACACCGAAATATCACAACATGATTCATTAAATTAACCATTGTGATTAACCTCTTCCACCATGCCATACTTAATATTATCTATGGACACCCCACTTTTGGGTGAACCTACAATATTGGATCATTGAGTTTTTGAAATGTTCTCGAATTAAATGGAAACTAACAATTAGTATTTGAGGGATTTTAGGTTAAAAGGCATCCTAGTTTATCATACATCACATGCATAAAAATCCAATTTCAAATAATGGGATACTTATTGTATAATATTTTTACTCATTTGTCTATATATGATTTTAACGACTTTGTTTTGAAGTACCTATTTCATTAACAAAATTAATGAATCAACATCATATTAATCTATAAATCATTACACAACTCGCATGTTTTTTTATTTCCCGAAACTAAATTCCAAAAAAATGTAATATATTTAAATTAATCTATGGACTAAGGAATATGAACTATTCATGAGTAATCTAGGATTGATAGTTATCCAACCCCTCACCTATATAGAACAAGGAATAAACCACTAGGATTGTGGGAACATAACTCCAAATCCCTCTCTAGGTAAAATTTACGCAAAATAAAATTCAATTCATTACATCTATAAAACTGAATATGCACAAACATAATTCAACAAGTATTCTCAATATCATAACTCTAGAAAACACTATGATCACGGTAGATGAAAACAAAATATTATCATATCACACATAGTATATAATTTCAGACACTATATTAGGGATGAAATGTATCACATATATTTAGCATATAAAATATTTTTATTCAACAATCATTGTTAAACGTGAATATAATAATGGATTAAAATAATAATGAAATACATTATTAATTTCATAAAAACAATAAAAAATGAAATTTTTTTATTTAACTTTAACATGAAAAAAATCCAATTTTATGATTCCTAACACATATAATTTATAAAACATCAGTAAAAATATTAAAAAACAATTTCTCATTTTCAATCCATCTCATGTCTTACAACAGATTATATTATTATTTTTGATAAAATATGGTTGATACATTGAGTAGAAATAGTCTGTGGACTAATAATATTCAATGATATAACATTTATTTTATTTGATTATTGAATCACTGAATATTATTAGATCTATCGTAAATCTCCTATTATATTTTATGATATAGATTTTATCATATTAAAATCATGACCCCGTGTTTCCTTGAAATCCCTAGATCAATTCATATATTATGATATCATGTATCATATGGTATGAAATATTTCAAATCCCCATGATTATTTTATATCATACCTTTCGATTTAATTCAATCAGACACTTAAACTATTAAAAATAGAAATAAATAAACATATTTTATTTTATAAAATAGTTTAACTGCTTTATAATTTTAATTTCAATGAAAACCCAATAGATTTAAATATTTAATCCCATGAGAACATGGATTTAATAAAATTTATGGTTTATAGGGGATCATCATATGATCTTTGGTAAAAACACATATATGGATAGTTCTATCTTCAGTGATTCAATATTCAAATAAAATAATGAAAACATAATAGTATGTGATACAGATGTAGAACAATTTTAAAGAATATCCTCATGGAATTTCTATATTCTCATCATATCAGGGAACTTATGTGACCTTATTAATTAAATAGATAATCTATGAATTTATCACATCAATTTTATGTATAAGATCCATCATTTTTGGATAGGATATTTACATTAATATTACCTATTTTTAATATTAAGGTAATTTCAAGTACAATGTAACTTTCTCTAGGTCACCAACAACAAATAAAAATACCACTTTCCAAAGATTCGACTGATAATGATATGTTAATAGTCATAGGAAAAATGTTCTTCTTTTGAGTATGGCTTGAACTGCTAGACCAACCACATTTCAATTACTATGTTTTGTAAACACACGTGTCTTTGTAGTGAATCATTTTATTGCAACATTAATATCTTTATAAAATCACTCAAGTGTCCATATAATAGAGTATCCACAAACTTATCCCAGGTAAAAATCCTTACATCCTAAATAAATACATAGTCATGTGTTCTCATAGAATGGTAAATATATTTTTTAGGTATAACCCAAAATCAATGTAAGATATTTCAAAACAACTTTTTAAGCAGTATAAGAAGCCTCAAAAAACTTGGATGTTGTAGCTTTGATAGCTAGTTTATGTAATAATATTTTCTTGTATATTATTATATACTTATCAATGATACTATATGATGTTGAAATAAATATTGATAATTGTAAAATTCCTTTAATCATTAGATTTCCTACTTCTCTAGACACCAAGAACTCATCATTTTCTAATTTTCCAAGTACTGTCGGATTTTTCTAACTATAAGTCAATGAAATTATGCTGTAAATTTTTTATATTCATCTATTATTCTTGTCCAATTAGTAATATCAAACATAAACACATATCATGGAAGATGATATGAATTCCTATAATTTAGGATTGGGAAATTCTTTAAATCTCCATAATTTCTTCTTATTCCCTTGCATGTTCCACTGGAGATATTATATGCCAACAAGAATTTGATCATGAGATATTCAAAATTTTATTTGTCAATAATATATTAAAATTTTTACTATGAATAGATTAGAAAACTCATAGATTCATGTTATAGATCTAGTTCCCTAGAACACAGTTTTTACTCTAAGTCAAACGTAGAGGAAATTAATTTATTAGTCTTAACAAGATGATAAGACATGAAATTTTTTTCCAATTTTTATTAAAAAATATGTCATGAAAACTAATAGAACTCCCACTAACTAGTTCAAGAAACATGTCTCTCATTATTTTATAGATTAATATTCCATTATCAATTTGAATTATTTATATTTTTTTTAATCTACAATTATTGTTGGAATTTATTCATTTCACCGACCCTTTTGTTATCCCTAGGATATATATGCCATAGGGTTTTATTTTAGTAATATCATATAGACATCCTTCATAAGTATTCATCTAAAAAGGGATTCCTTGACTATCAATTGTCCAATATGATGATCAAATAAATATTCGTTGATAAGTAATATTCAATAGAATATTAGTCATCATGATAGGTGAATATGTTTTTACATTGAATAAACACTCAATTATCATCCATGCTATATTTATACCATATTCTACCATCTATTTCCATGTTCTCCTAAATTCTTAACAAAAAAATAAATTTCTAAAATCATTCCTAATATAGAATCCATGAATTTTGATAAATAGAATCCGTCAAAACAATTTATACATACTTATAAACTGTAGCATGTTTCTATTTATAAAATCATTGTGGGAATATTTATTCTAAAATAATATTATATTTATCTCCCACCATGGTTAAAATAAACCACCTATTTGGTTATTAATTCCTACACAATATGTTTCTTTATAACTACTTATCCAAATAATATCGGTGGAGTCCAGTATTCTTATGCCAAATCATGTTCATCCAGATCCTCAAACAATATAAATTAATTAATCTCCCACTATTTTTAAATATATTGTCTTACATTATGGAAATATATTTGATATTAACTAGATATTGTTATCATTACTGGTTGTAGGTTCTATAACTCAGATGCACCTTGGTGTTTTGAGGATCTTTTTTAGTAATTGATATATTTTAACAAATGTTTTTCAAAAAGTAATTATGATAGTGTTACAACTAATTATTATCATATCAAATTTGATATGATATCCAATATAAAATACAGTTGTCATATGTTCTGTCATTTCACTTTTATTTAAAAAATATATCTTGAAAGGAATGATTGAATATTTGTAATATATATAAGACTGATCGATGATCTTCATTTCACTACCATCATGAAATTTATTTATATAATAAAATTAGATTTAGGGATAACCATTAATCCATATGTATGATCAATGATTACTTGGATAAGATATTATCTGATATGATAGCTCAGTGGTTCCTCAATATTAATAAATTTTAGTATTTTATTTCACTGTAATTTTCCATAATTTATTATAGGTATCTCATGAATTTTCCTTTAATTTATAATTTTTCATGTGTCCATGTTGAACCAACTATAAAAATATTTTTGGTGTACCATTATATAAAAAGGTTTTTTTCTCTAAAACATGATAAATAGTTTGTTTTTATATCCATTATCTTTGCCCAATTGAGACTAAAGCACATGCATGGGTATAAATAGTTAAAATAATTTTAGTTATATTTTATGAATAGTTATTTGGGACAATCATTAATTATTCTTATATTTTATATTCATTATTCACTACAATGGATGTCTGTTATTCAAGATTTACTGGAAATTTTGTTTAGTATTTGAGAACCAAAAAAATATTTATTTAAAAATAAAATAATTTATTTTTTATCCATACACTCATAAAAACGATTTTGTTACACTTATTACAAACATGAACCAATCCATTCTATAAATTAGAAATATAAATCTCCCCTTGGCTATCATAGGAATCACCTTTTCTCATCACCTTTTGAGTTTACTTTATAACCATTATATTATTTAAAAATTCATATATTTAAATAAATGTATGTTGTAAAAATATTGTATTTAATTAAAAATAAATAAACAAATAATTATAAATTTACCTAAATTGGATGTAACTTCATTCTTAATTAATTCAGTAAAATTTCATTTCAGTTTTACATTCTTTCAACATAAGATGAAAATAAATTCCTATTCAATCTTATTCTTTTGAATATTTTGTCTCATTGGAGGAATCCATAAAGATTCTCTTGTCTTTATATTAACATTGGGTTCTTCATATTCCTCTTTCAAACATTTACCCAAAAAAGTTGTAAAAACATTTTTCATCCAATCCATATTTTCTTGGAAAAGTATATATGAATATTTCTTGAGATACTTATCCATTTCAGTTATTTCATCTTGGAAAAATAAGGATAATCATGGTGGTAGGATAATAAGATAATATTAATTGGTAATTTATTATCAAGGTGAAGAACAATTTCATTAACTGGTCAATATATCCTAGCATTTAGAAAGCATGCTCAATAGCTAGATTTACTTCATCTAGATTACATTGATATAGTGCATGGACAAGTTTATTTATTTATATCATTTCCTTCTCATTATAAATATAATGGAGATGTAATATAATGGTATAAGCTTACTTGTCATAATAAGTATCATATAATCTCCAGTCATAATAGATAAATAATAAAACAGACATGGGAATTGTCCATAATATATCTCTAGTATGAATCATTTTCACATTTTACCACTTACATGGGTTCAAAAGTAGGAATTGAGGATTCCAAAAATAATAGAAGTCTTTTGTTAATAATGCATAGTATTAAAGTTTTTTCCTTATATATAAATTCATATTTGTAAGGAAGTAATCCAATTTAAGTAATGATCATACTCTTTTTTTAGTTTTACTTTCACTGTTAATCATTAATTAAAACATATTATTGGAATTTTACTTGATTAAAATAATTTGAACAATAGTAATAATCAATTTTAATAATTCTCCCACTAATTTATCAATTCCCAATAGCACTCACCATTGAAATTATAATGTCAACATATAAGAAATTCTAGTGGAAAAGAATCATATTTTCTTATTTCATAACCCTAATGACGGTTGGTGAAGCTACTTGACGGTATTTAGGTATTCAGGTATTTCTCAACTATAGGTTGGAACCTCTTTGATCCATTGAGTGGACTCCCCAATCCTAAAATCCTAACATGGATTTACTCCACACCTTCCTTAATGATATATCAATAATAGTGGGCGATACATCTCCTATTACAATATGGTTAATTCAACCCATATACTTAATATAAACTACATTTTAAAAGTAAGTGTCCCAATGAGTGTTGTTCAAACACTTAGTTATATGGACTTCATTCTTAATCAAGTAATTGAAGCATTAGATTGTCAGGATATTTAGTTGAGGTATTTTAATTTATTATCCATAATTTTATTTTATTTTATAATTTAAATGACTTATAAATATTATATAGATTTTACTAAATTAATTAACCTTGGTGTAACAAATTTTTACACGTAGTATATTTATTTAAAAAAATGATTGAAAATTGAATCATTTAATTATTTAATAGTTTTCTTGTCTCCATAATTTAAATAATTCATTTATAGTAATAAATAAATAAATAAATGACCCAATCATTATCTTATATAAGTGTTGATTTATTGTGTGGACAATAAATCAACATACGAACTTGGGTAATAAATCCTTGTGATTTTCATAGCATGAGTAAGAGCATTCGACCGGTCGGCCTGTGCATCAATTGAGTTGGAAGAATTATGGTTCTATCTTGAACCACCTCCACATTCTTTGGTATAATCCATTAATTACTTTTATTTATAACTCACATAACAATGAGGGGAACCAAAGGATTTATTAAGTAGAGTTATATAAATAAATATGGACATGTTGGTCCTACATAATAATGGAGGGAGGGATAACTAACATGCCATAAAAATTATTTTAATATTATATAATTGGAAACCAATCTAATAAATTAAATAAAGTAATGTGAACACATACATTGGTCATGTTCAAGATCATGAATGGTCAAACACATGAAAAAATAAGAAAAAGTATATCAGATTATCATTCATTTTTTATTATTCATCACTATTATGATAAATGTGCTTGCATTAATAAATTATTTAATTCCATTTTATCTTACTGACCATATGAATTCAATTGGAGATACCCATCAATATAGGTCTTAATGGAAAATAAATAATAAAACCAATAATCACATATTATTAAAATAAATAAATTTATCATTTAATTATTCTTTAAAAACAATATTATATTTTCATTCCACAAAGTATTCCAATATATAAAATATTATTTTATTGCTAAAATTTAAAATTTTAATTTAATTTAATTCTGTCATTTATTGTGAGACTGCACAACATGTACTTGTGGTCTATTTACTATGAACATTTATTGTTTTAAATCTTAATACATACTGGGGATTTAGTGTGTACCTCAAAAGGACTATACAGTGTGTAACATCTAGCTACGCACATTTTATAACTCTTTTCATGTGTCCTACTCACCCACCAAAAAATCAACATATTATTAGGATGTGGAATTAGAAGACTTGTATTCTAGATAAATATTTTGTGTTGTTTATTATTATATGTCTACTTGAAATGCTAAATAGCTCGATGGGTATTTTTTACATTGTAAATAATGACCCATATAGTATATACCAGCCACACGCATTCCATGTATGTCATTATTACTCTAGGATGTCAATGTTATGTGTTTTTGACCATGTTTGTGGCCACACGAGATGTGAGAATATTCTCCACTAAATTTTGTAGAAAGCAGGACATGTGTCCCAGCTACACACTGTGTCAACTGATAAGTTGTGTGAAAGTTTTTCCCGATATACACATAGATGGTAATAAATGCACCACATATATTTACCACATATAATTTTTTTTATCCCATGACATTTCTAAATAAAGTGATGTGTACTACAACAACATATCTTGTAACCAAGTCTTACCACTCAAAATTATTTTTAATATCCAATGGAAAATATGGTCAGTATAAATCTGTTATTAGACCATTAAGAAAATGAAATAATGAATTATAAGAATTAAAATATTGATAACATGTTAATAAAGATAATATTAATGAATGACTAGTATAGGAATAAAATAACATACATCTAATTCATATAATAATGAAAAATAAAATAAATAATTTTAAATTTGAAATGTGACCACTCTAAATCCAATAGTAGGTTCTGAATGCAGCGAAAGAACCTTTGGTTTCCATTAAATTAAAATTTCATTAAATTTAGATTTTTCTACAACCCCCAGAGAGAATGTATCATATTAAATTTATAATTACATAATTTATGATTGGAATAAATGATTACCTCATCTTAGGATCCATTCTTTCATGATGTCTTTGATCTTCTTGAAACCCACTCAGATTACATTCATTGTTCTATGTGGATTCAATTGTATAATCCCTCTAGTGGGGATCCACACAAGCTCCAATGATCTCTAAGAAATAAAAAATGATTTTTAGATGCTAGTATGAAGAATAAATTTTATTACAATATTAATCTTGATTGCTCCATGATCCTTTTTGATAGAAGGATGTAATATCATTCTTGAGAAGAAGACATGAGAAATTTTAGAGAGGGTGAGAGAGAGAAGTTCTTTGTGCGAAATGATATTATGTTCTCAATTTTTTATTTTAACTACACAATAGACATAATAATATATTTATAGAGCTGAGGATTACATTAAAATATTATTTAATTTCATACCTTCCCTTAGATAATATTATAATCTTTTATAAAACCTTATGTCATTTTATAATAATACCAATATTATTATTATTATTATTTTATTTTATGATTCACACTAACTCATGCACTAAAGAATAATATTTTACCGTCATATAAATTAATATTCATTTCCATATGTGAACATGGTCTACTCAAACTCATCATTATTTATTCAGTACCTGAATAAATATTTTTTTAACATAAATAAATATTTTATTCAAAATCTAGTGAATAACTATTTATTAAATATTTAATAAATAAAATAAATATTTTTTTTCAAAAACTAGAGAATAAATATTTATTATATATTAACCTAATAAAATTAATTATTTGTTTATAAATAAATAATTATCAGTTACATTGTGGATATTTTATATCAATAAAACTTGATAAAAATAATTCATTAATCATAAGAATTAAATTTATTCCTTTAGTTAAAATCAAATATTATTTAATAGAGATCAACGTAAACACATATAATGTTACCCTATAACATTTATTATCGTTGGAATTTGGTGGGTGTGCCTAAATTCCAAGATAATTGTCTTGCAAATAGTTATGTAATCCATGAGTAAGAACATAATTTCACAATTTAGACAACCACATATGAACACTCACTGTGTAATGAATTTTCTTTGTCTCAATATCTCATTAGGTGGGTTCGACATCCTTTCATCAATCTATATGCTTGATACCAATTTATTTTAATATCTAAAATAATATTTGTTACACCATGGCCAGAGAATTTTTTTAATAGTTATATTTCAATTAAAGGTCTGAGACATCAACTTTTATAAATATGGAATAGATAAATCCTCTAACGACATACCCATTAATAACAATTCATTCTTGATACACCTAAAGTACCATACTTACTAATAACATGTGGTGTGATGGTTTTGTTAGTATAACTTTGTACAATAATCATGATATTCATTAATGATAATATTAAAGCCTAAGGACAATTACACACAATCATATACAGAAATATCTGATGAAACCAAAACATTTAAAATTCTTACTGGAGGGTCAGTTCTCATAATATCTCATCTTAGATATTACAATGTGAGAAATTAATGCGAATAATCATAATTCTATTACAAGTACTCACACCTAATGATATATATTCTATGTTCCCTATAATTATATGTTATGCTAATATATAACTATTTTAAAGAATATCATTATGGAATTTCATGGTTTTCATCCAAATGGTAAATTCTATGACCTAATCAATATGAATGGTACTCTAGTACATTATCAAATTAATGTTATTCTAATGAAAAATAAATATGTGATAAAAAATTATATATTAGAATCCCCTCCTTTGAATATTCATGTACTATAAATTTGATGGTATTTGGTTTTATGGAGCCAACTCAAAAAAATAATCTTGGGAGTTTCATCATCTACAAAGTGATCACTATTATATCTTCTATAAACATAGTTTCTCATACTCCACCTCTTGGTCATAGAGTGAAGAGAATCCCTTGATTCAATTATCCTACGATCATATAAACTAGAGACACTCAACACCAAACTACTGTTTTATTTTGAAATAGGGTTAATGGATGATCTTCCAAAAGCATATATTCCAAAATAAAATCTATTGTCCCTACAATATTTACTATGGTACTCTTTAATCCAACAATTCTAGCATATATATCAAGGATTGAGAAAATTGCCTTGAGTCATATATCACTCCATTTATCCTTCTTTCAAATTTTTCATGAAATATAATAACACATACCCTCTACAAATGGTGCTTTTCTGAGAAGATCCTGATATTGCTCAAATATTGAATTTTTCACTACGGTAATATTAATTCCTAAAAATTACTAAATGATAAAAGTAGAATCTATTTTGGTAATAATCCAATAAACATTAAACCACTAGACTCCAGATATAACTAAGTCAGATTTATGTCATGGTTATGATCCACCACTAACAGCATTTCCAATATTTTCATATTGAACAGTCTCCAAATCAAAAAAAAATATGTTAATATGGCTTCTCATACATCTTGGAAAGAGTATTCATCTACTTATTAGTAGTTTTCACCTATTAGATATTGAAGGATGTGTTCCTACCCAATATAATCAAAGCATCCTCCAATTCATTATAATCATTCATTTCCCATTAATCTTTTGACATCACTTTTGGATTGATTCCCTTCAAATAAACCTCTAGATATCTTTGGAACATATATTATTCAATATATATCTTCTAAAGTATAAAATATTTCCTATCAAATTTATCAATATGAAACTTACCCACTTAGAACACTATCCTTGTGAAATCATTTAACTCCCACTGAATTTAAAAAATTTATCTGATATCTAATTTCTTCACAAAAGTCTCCAACAAGTCCAAGCATAGAATGATTCTCAACACTAAGTTCTGAACTCATGACTGTGGTGTAACAACATCAAACTCTACAATCAATCTCTCACACGACTTGTTGATTATGAATCCAATAATATTTTTTTTAATCTATAATCCTAAAATATGGAATAATGTTTTAGAACATCCAAAATTAATGACACTCAATTTCAACAACCAATCACTTAAACTAGGCTCCATAATCTCCATACATACATTTTGTAGTCTCAAATAAGCTCTTGAAAAAGAAAATAAATAGAAAAAACTACTAAATAAATGGATTAATCAAACCTAGATTAACATGGTTCAAGAATGTCCTTACTCCATGGGAGGAATAGTATAATATTTGGATTAAGTGATGAAATGTCAGTATTATAATAGAAAAATATACTAAAAATCTACATATATATAAAATAAGACTTATAACTAGTTCTTGTATTTAAAAATCGATTACACCTTCCATTTTATTTATGAGCTCCTCTGATTACACCAATTGAATCATTATTCAATATTTACGGTACACCATCAATCGATCATGACAACTACCAACACCCCAATGATTATGCCAACTAGACATTAGTTTATGATTTTTAATGTATGATTTAGAACTCATACCTTATTTTCTACCAAACTTCCATAAATTTTAATATCTTTTTCATGAACACATTGATGCATTCTATAATATTTATGTTCTTGTTTTCATACCTTTTCCAAAAATCAAAATCCATATACCACTTAACCTTTTTTTATTCACATAATATATTTGAAAATATAATAATTTACCATACAGGTCCCTTATACTAACTCATTAAACCATATCAGACCATGATTATATGATAAAACACAATGGACCAAATACATTTTTTTTGATTTTGGACATCTCACATAAAATATGCACATTAAGATTACTTACCCATAATGGGCATGGTTTTGCTGACATTTATGGTGATGTGTGTAATACAGTAGATATAGTAAAACACTTCTATTTATGTGATATTATTACTTGTCATAAGAATAAGTTCATAGAGAATTAATTTTTAGTGGAACACATTATGTTTTATTACATTCTATCTATATGTATGCATGATTCTAAGGGTTTAATTTTTCAACCTATACATTGAACCAAATTAATATGGTGAATTTATATTAATGTATAAATTATATTATAACTTATTATTTGAGTTTCCCTAACAAAATAAAATTCATTATTATTCACAGATATCTGAATCCATATGATGCATTTGGTGTATATAACCCATTCATATAATGGGATTTAATCATATGAAATTAGAATTAGTGAAAACATAATTATGTTGTGATATGTATCCAACTAATAATCTTTTTCAAATAATCAACCTCCCCATGTTAGTGAATATTGATCGAATGTAAAACTACATATAGATATATACTTGAGATTTATCTCAATTATAATACCATTCATCAATCAAATTTGTATGAATCAAAACTAACCTTTAAATTCAAAATTATAATTTGAAAATAAATCATAGTCCTTATTGAAAGAATCTAAATATTTATCATGTACCTTTCATATAACATAAAATATGCATCGTATGATAATGAAAATAAACAATTTCGTAACAATAAAAATTGGCACCATTAAATGAATAACTGAATTAAGAATTTATTCTTATGATTTATTATTTTTTACTTAATGTTAATGAATATTAATTATCAATAAATACTATTTCTATTTATGATTATAAATTCCTAATAACTCATCCTTAGTACTAATTGATTATTAATTTACTATAATAACTATTTAATAACTGTAAATATTTTAAAAATGATGAATTTATTATATATTTATGCTAATTATTGTTCATTATTAGTAATTAATAATAATTATGATTATTAATTACTATTTATAATCATTTAATACTAATTAATCATCATTATAACTAATTATTTATAAAATAATTCTATTTATTTTTAATAAATATAATTACCCATAATAATGATTAATT
Organism: Viscum album; assembly: GCA_963277665.1. NCBI lineage: Eukaryota > Viridiplantae > Streptophyta > Magnoliopsida > Santalales > Viscaceae > Viscum > Viscum album. Next base: position 1,129,340,927 of record OY728121.1, read on the forward strand.
TATTTTTAATTTATTTTAATAAATCATAATTATTTCCCATTATTTATCATTAATATTAATATTTACTAATTAAGGTTTGATATCGTTGGGAAAAAATCCCTCAAGGCATCATTGAAGTATTTTTGAGGTGATTGTGTTTGTTGACAAAGTGATCATCTTTGTTGTGATTGTTGACAATGCAAACCATGACATGCAAATTTATTGACAAAGGGGATTTCATGGTGGAATGTCGAGTTCAAGAGTTGTGGTCAACGATCCATGTTTGATTCAAGAATGTAGATAATGGAATGGACTATCTGGAGGCGGCACAAAAAGAACAGATACAAGACGGCGCCGTTTTCCAGTGTTTGCCAAATTTTTGGGCCTGAAAAACGACAAATGAAGAAAAGTTTTTTTTGGCAAAGGGACTTGTGCGCTGAGGAATTGGAGTATAGTAAACTTGCGCGCCATATGTTTTTCAAGATCAGAATATCAAAATATGGAAAAGGAATCAGGTCCGCGCAAGTTTGGGAGTTGGTCGCGCAAGAGTCTAGGAGGACAGAAGACTTGCGTGCCGAGACTGGGTCGCACAAGTGACTTGCGCACCATAACACAGGGTGGTCAATTTGCCTATAAATACTGGACCACCCCTCCTCATTTCTCACTGGAGTTCAACGCTTTGAAGATTCAGAGCTCCCGTCGCGCAGGTGTGGTGGTCGCGCAAGTGGTGTGTGTTCGCGCAGGTGAAGTTGCGCGCCAGTGGTTGAAGTTGTGCGTCGGTGTGAGAAGTTGTGTGCCGGTTGGTAGTTGCACGCCAATGTTGGTTTGGACGTAAAAGAAAGTGTGTCTCACAAGTTTGGAGTTGAGGAAGCTTGAGTCATGCAAGTTTCTGAGGAGGACTTGTGCGCCCGTTGTGACTTGCGCGCCGATACTTGTGCGCCGATATTGACTTGCGCGCCAAGTAAGTTTTATTTCCAGCAGTGATTTTCGGGCTACGTGGAAGCTGGAAGTTTGCCTGATACCTTCGATGCAAAGAGAGATTCATCTACGGGTGAAAATTGGGCTTCAAGAGAGCATCTACTTACAGAAAAAGATGCATTCCTTCATACAAATGAAGAGACCTACATGTCTATAAACTGTGAGTGGATCCTTTCCGACGCAGTGAGAAAAGTAAGAGGAAAAAGGTGATCCTCTCCACCGATAGTGAGCCAGAGAGAGTGAAACAGGGAGTGACCCTTGGGAAAGCAGTGAGCTAACCCTAAATCTTGTAAAGGTTGTGAGCCTGGGACAGAGTGACTGTACCCGAACCTTGTAATCCACATCTAGTGAATAATAGTGGAATTTGGTACGACCGGAAACTTGTCGGTGTATGCTCCTTGGATGTATCCCTTAGTGGTGAACCAAGTAAAAATTGTTGTGTCATGTGCATGCTTTACCTTCTGTTTATATTTTTCAACAGGAAAGTGAGAGAATAGTTTTTTTCTCAACAACGAAACAAGATCAGAACGGACATTAATTTTAATTCTTCGTACCCTGATTCACCCACCCCCCCCCCCTCTCAGGGTACTAAGCCTAGTGGACCTAAAAATTGGTATCAGAGGGAGGTTGATATTAGGTCTTCTCTCAATGGAGGTCACTAATCATAAAGGGATTCCGATCTTCGACGGATGTAATTTTCAGATATGGAAGAATCGAATGCAACACTATTTCCGATCCTTGGGAATGGATGTGTTTTCAGCAGCTATGCATGGTATCACAGCTGATATTAATAGTTGTGCATTATCAGAAGCTGAGCATAGAGAGTTGGAAGCTGATTCCAAAGCAATCAATGCCTTAGGGGGATCCCTTTCCAATCCCATCTACATGAAGTTGATGTCATGAAAAACGTCACATGTCATGTGGGAAAAGCTTTTGAATATATATGAAGGGGATACAAAGGTCAGAGAGGCAAAGCTGCAGGTGTTGTGGAACAAATATGAAGATCTGAAAGTGAACCTAAATGAGTCTTTTGACGCATTCTTTGACAGGGTAAAAATTGTTGTGGAAGATATGCGAGGTCTTGGAGAAGTCATGGAAGACATAAACATCGTAAAGCACATCTTGAGGAAACTTCCACCTTGGTTCAATCCGAAAGATTCAGTACTAGAAGATAAAGATCCAAAAGAGCTGAAACTGGAAAATTTTCAGAGTACCTTAGTTGCATATGAAATGAGGAACGATGATAAGGAGGTTGTGGAAAAGGGGAAGTCCAAAGAGGTGGCATTTAAGGCCATGATGAAGATCACCATTGAAGATTATCAGGAAGAAGAATAGACAGATGAGTTAATGTCATTCCTCTCCTCAAATCTTCAAATAGGAAAAGGAAAGTTCAAAGGTAAGCTTCCACTTTCTTGCTTTAGGTGTGGAAAAGTTGGTCATCTTGCTGCAAGGTGCCCCAAAAAGTTTCAAGAAGAAAACGATGAAGATGAAGTTGAAATTCCCAAGAAAAAATCTTTAGCCTATGTGAAAGGGAAGAAGTAGTTCAAGATAAATTTCTTCAAGAAGAAGAATCTTCTTTCACAAGAAATAGACAGTTCAGATGAGTCTGTGGGTGAAGAAATTGAAGAGATAGAAAACTACAAAGATCATGGGGAAAATGCAATGGTGGCTGTTGTCAGTAGTTCTCAAGAAAAGAAAGACACAGAAACTAATGAGGAAGAAGAAGAAATTGAAGGGAGAGTTGACATGGAAACTCAATTAGAAGCAGCTCATGAAGAGATAGATATTTGGAGAGAAAAAACAAAAAAGCTAACAAGGTGGTACATGATGCCAAACTCTACATGCAACAGTAGGAATATGAGAACTCCGAGCTTACAAAAGAAATACAAAACCTTAAGTCTTCAAGTCCAGAGAGCACAAAAAGCTTGATGAGCATAAGCTCAAGATTGAAGAACAGAAAAGGGAGATCGATAGCTTGAATAGAAAATTGAAAGATCACGTCAACCGTATCAAAGAGCTTAAAGATGAAGTTGTCGGTCTGTGGAGAAAAGTCAAAGACCAGGAAAAACCTTTGATTCGTAACACATTCCTGGGAAGGAAGGTTGTTACGAAGACTGAAAAGATGAAAGAGGAGCCTATTAGTTCAGCAGGGAAGAAGCAGTAATTGAGCTTAGATGTTAAGGTTATTTCAGGGCTTAATCAGAAAAAAAATCTATGACAATTGAGGTCAGACTGCATGCACCTATCCCGAAATTGAAGGTTGATTTGGGCACAAAGAAAAATCAGAATATTCAAAGATCCCAAAGGGAAAATCATAATGCTGAAGTACCACAAAGGAATGCACCATATATCAGGTGTTATTGTTGCGGGAAAATGGCGCATTCACAGTATGTGTGTTCTATAGGCAAGAGATATCGAAGGGAACAAGAACAGAGGTGGCATCCAAATAGATAAAAATTGTCCAGAACATATTTCGAAGGACATTTTTTTGGTGTGGAGGATTTGGACACATGGCTAGGTACTGTACTTCGACCATACAAAGAAATGAGCCAAAGTAGAATCAAAATGTTCGCAAGCAGCTGATCAATAAACCCACAGGTGAGTTACAAATTCAGAATAGATTTGCATCTTTGCAAGATGAAGTCATTCCATTATACTCTGAGAATGAATAGAAGTATCAATCTATGCCGAGTGTGAAGGAAAAAGTATGGACCAAGAAGAAGAAAATTGAGAAGGCCATGGTGGCAGAGATTTCCCTTAAAGCATCAGATCGCTCTGGTGTGTGTATCCTTGATAGTGGTTGCACATCTCACATGACGGGTAATAAGGATCTTGTTACAGGCATAAAATATGAAAAAGAAGGAGTGGTCAAATTTGTAAATGATGAAGGCCTGAATATTGTTGGTTCAGGGAAAGCCAAGTTTGGGGCAAAGAAATGAGACGTGTTGATGTCATGGTAGTAGAGGGTCTCAGTCATAACTTACTCAGTGTCAGTCAACTATGTGACTCTGGGCACTCTATCTGATTTACCAAGAAGATGTGTATTGTTAAAGGAAAATATGAAGGAGTCATTCTATAGGGAAAACGAACAAAGGGAAATCTTTACCTAGTTGGTGGGGAAGAAGATTCGTGCTTTTTATCCAGAGAAGAAGAAAACCAGCTATGGCATAAGCGACTTGGTCATCTATGCCAAGCATCTATGAAAGATCTGGTGAAGTGTGATGCTGCTAGAGACCTTCCCAAACTATCACGTGATCATGCTCATACATGTGATGCTTTTCAACAAGGGAAGATCATCAGAAAAACATTCAGGACAAAGGAACAGAAATCATCCAGGGTGCTCGAATTGGTACATGCTGATGTATGTGGACCTATTTCACAATGATCTATAAATGGGAAAAGGTACTATATTCTTTTCATTGATGATTATAGCATATGGCCTGGTTATTCATCATTACCCATAAGATAGAGGTGTTCAGTTGCATAAAGCAGTATAGGAGGGAATCAGAAAAGATTCTTGGGCATAAAATTCTAAAGTTTCGTACTGATAACTGTACAGAATTCACAAACAGTCAAGTTGAAAACTATCTCAAGAAACATGGGATAAGGCATCAAGTTTCATCATTAAGAACTCCCCAACAGAATGGAGTGGTTGAAAGGAGAAATCGGATCATCAACAACATGGCCAGAATGATGCTTATTGATAAAGACCTACCAGAGAAATTTTGGAAGGAAGCAGTTTTGACATCGTTCTATATTTCGAATAGGTCTCTGTTGTGTCCGAAGCAAGGGAAGACTCCGTATGAACTGTGGTATGGAAAGAATCCAATGTTGATATACATTCTAATCTTTTGAAGTAAGTGTTTCATTCTCAACAAAGAAAATCACAGGAAGTTTGAGGCACAAGGAGCTGAGGGGATATTCCTTGGCTACTCAGGGAAAAGTAAAGCATATAAATGTTTCAATAATAGGTTGGGAAAATTGTTAAGAGCAATGATGTCACTATAGTTGAAAATGAATAGAATAATCAACGACCCAGTGAACAGTTCCTGGATGAAAGTGATGATGAGGTAAGCAACACAGGGGGAGCAGAAGTGGCAGAGGCTGACTTAGAAGAAGATATTGATGATGAACAAGAAAGTGTCAAGTATGTGTCTACAAGGAAGCCAAAGAGTCGAGATGTGATTAATAGGCAGAATATCATTGGTGATCATACAGCTCCAGTTCATACTCGAAGAATGAAATCGTTACAGCAAACATCGTTTTTGTCTCATGTGGAGCCGAAATGTATTTCTGATGCAGCTGAGGATGAAAACTGGGTTTAGGCCATGAATGAAGAGCTTGATCAGATTGACAAGAACCAGACATGGGAGATTGTTTCGAGGCCAGCAGACAATAATGTCATTGGGGCAAAATGAGTCTATCCCAACAAGATGAATTAATATGGCATAGTGATTTGGAACAAAGCGCGGCTAGTGTGCAAGGGATACTCCCAAATAGAGGGAATAGATGTTGATTAGACATTTGCACCGGTTGCAAGGCTGGAGACAATCAGATTATTTTTTGCCATAACAGTGCAAAGAAAGTTCAAAGTGTTCCAGATGGATGTCAAATCCGCATTCTTGAATGGTGTTCTGGAAGAGGAAGTGTATATTGAGTAGCCAGATGGTTTTCTCATTCATGAGGATGAGAAAAAAGTTTTCAGGCTGAAGAAGGCATTGTATGGGCTGAAACAAGCACCAAGGGCATGGTACTCACGGCTTGATCAGTACTTGAAGAAGCTTGGTTTCCAGCATGGAGGAGTTGATTACAATCTCTATTTCAGTAATGACAGTAATCAAAGGATGATGGTGCTGGTGTATGTCGATGACATTATTTTTGGCTGATCCGATGAAACTCAGTGCAGACAGTTTTTTGAATTCCTGAAAAATGAGTTTGAAATGTCAATGATTGTAGAGATAACATTTTTCCTTGGCTTACAGGTGACACAAGGAAGTAATGGAACATTCATTTTTCAATCCAAATACGCCAAGGAGGTTTTGAGAAGGTTTCGAATGGATAATTCCATGGAAATGAAGACTCTGGTTGCTACCCGGATGAAATTATCAAAATATGAGGATGGAAAGGTAGTTAATATCATAGAATACAGGCAAATTATTGGAAGTTTGTTGTAATTGACCATGACAAGGCCTGATATTGTTTTCTCCACATGCCAAGCAGTGAGATATCAGAGTAATCCTAAGGAATTCCATATGCTTTCCATGAAAAATAATACTTCGTTATATCCAGGGCACAGTGGATTTCGGCTTGACATTTACTAACAAATCTCAGATAGAGTTACTGGGATATACTGATGCAGACTGGGCCGGTTCAGCGGATGATAGAAAATCAACATCAGGTGGTGCATTCTATCTTGGTGGATTGAGTATTTCATGGATTAGAAAGAAGAAAGATTGCATTTCATTGAGCACTGCGGAAGCTGATTATATTGCGGCCACTCAAGAATGCACACAGTTATTGTGGATGATGCAGCAGCTTAAAGATATGGGAGTTGAAGTGAAGTCTCCGATTGGAATCTAGTGTGATAACTCAAGTGCTATCAATCTTAGAAAATATCCAGTTCATCACTCAAAGACAAAGAACATTGAGATCAAATATCATTTCATCAAGGAGAAGGTGGAGAAAGGCATCGTGAAGTTGGAGTATGTTCCTACAGAGGTATAGGTTGCAGACATTATGACAAAGGACTTACCCAAGGAAAATTTTGAGAGGCATCGACTGGCTCTGGGAGTTCAGCCGACTCCCCGCACTTGAAATAGTGTGGATGCGGAAACCCCCTCTCCCCAAGGTATGATGTGTTTTCACTAATGTGTTGATATGTGTTCTCTACTCTGTTACAGACTACAAAGGAGTGACCTTTGGGTTTGTTGACAAAGGGGGAGAAATTAGTGTTTGTTCAAGGGGGATACAGTGTGGCTATTTGAGAAATCATGGTTGATATGGGGAGAAGCTGGCAAGTGAAGCAGTGAGAATGGGGGAGCAATGAGAATGGGGGAGTATTTTAAATCTAACGATGCTAGAAGTGATCCATCAAAGCATATATATCACGATAGATAAGGATCATGATAAAAGCAGAAGATTGGTGTTGGAGAGTGGTAAGAATATTTCCAAACCAAAGATTGGTCTTCCAACAAGTCCTTCAACAATTGGTATCAGTTTAGTACAAATTGGTATCAGTTTGGTGTCAAAAGTGGGAGTCAGAGATGAAGTGATTCATTGATGAACTTTTCATTTACTCTTGTTTCTCACGCTGAGTATTTCTCATGTGGGCTTAGGTTATGTGTTGAGTAAATCCTTGATCGCTATCAGAATCGCAAAAGGCGAATGGTGGCTGAAGAATTAATGATGCATATTTTTTATGGAAGAGTTGTCAACAACCCCAAAGGGGGATATTGTTGGGAAAAAATCCCCCAAGGCATCATTGAAGTATTTTTTAGGTGATTGTGTTTGATGACAAAGTGATCATCTGTGTTGTGATTGTTGGCAATGCAAACCATGACATGGAAATTTGTTGACAAAGGGGATTTCATGGTGGAATGTCGAGTTCAAGATCTGTGGTCAATGATCCATGTTTGATTCAAGAATGTCGATAATGGAATGGACGATCATGAGGCGGTACAAAAACAACAGATACAAGGTGGCACCGTTTTCTAGTGTTTGCCAAATTTTTGGGCCTGAAAAACGACAAATGAAGAAAAAAATTTGGAAAAGGGACTTGCACGCTGAGGACTTGGAGTATAGAAAACTTGAGCCCCATATGTTTTTCAAGATCAGAAGATCAAAATATGGCAAAGGAAACAGGTTCGCGCAAGTTTGGGAGTTGGTCGCGCAAGTGTCTAGGAGGACAGAAGACTTGTGCGCCGAGACTGGGTTGCGCTGGTGACTTGCGCGCCGTCGCGCAGGGTGGTCAATTTGCCTATAAATACTGGACCACCCCTCCTCATTTCTCACCAGAGTTCAACGCTTTGAAGATTCAGAGCTCCCGTCGCGCAGGTGTGGTGGTCGTGCAAGTGGTGTGTGGTCGCATAGCTGAAGTTGCGCGCCAGTGGTTGAAGTTGTGCGCCGGTGTGAGAAGTTGTGTGCTAGTTGGCAGTTGCACGCCAATGTTGGTTTGGTCATAAAAAGAAGTGTGTCGCGCAAGTTTGGAGTTGTGGAATCTTGAGTCACGCAAGTGTCTGAGTAGGACTTGCACGCCCTTTGTGACTTTCACGCCGATGCTTGCATGCCAAGATTGACTTGCGTGCCAAGTAAGGTTTATTTTCAGCAGTGATTTTCGGGCTGCGTGGAAGCTGGAAGTTTTCCCGATACCTTCGGTGCAAAGAGAGAGTCATCTATGGGTGAAAATTGGGCTTCAACAGAGCATCTACTTACAGAGGAACATGCATTCCTTCATGCAAATGAAGTGACCTACAGGTCTATAAACTATGAGTGGATCCTTTCCGACGCAGTGAGCAAAGGAAGAGGAAAAAGGTGATCCTCTCCCCCGGCAGTGAGCCAGAGGGAGTGAAACAGGGAGTGACCCTTGGTAAAGTAGTGAGCTGACCCTAAATATTGTAAAGGCAGTGAGCCTGGGACAGAGTGACTATACCCTAACCTTATAATCCACATCTAGTGAATAATAGTGGAATTTGGTACGACCGGAAACTTGTCAGCATATGCTCCTTGGACGTAGCCCTTAGCGGTGAACTAAGTAAAAATTGATGTGTCATCTGCATGCTTTACCTTCTGTTTATATTGTGCAACAGGAAAGTGAGAGAAGAGTGTTTTTCTCAACAGCGAAACAAGATCAGAACAGACATTAATTTTAATTAGTCATACCCTGATTCACACCCCCCCCCCTCTCAGGGTACTAAGCCTAGTGGACCTAACAGATATAATTAATTAAATATAGTTATTTCTAATTAAATTTAAATTGAATATAATTATTCCTAATTAATTGTAATTACACCACGTGATGATTAATTAATTATTAAGTTAGGCTACTTATAGTAAACTATTACTAATTACTACCAATTAAAACTAATTATTACTAATTAATACTATTTATATCTAGTTAATGATCGGTATTAACAATTAAATATAAATTTTCTCTAATTATTGTAAATTAATTATAATTACTCCTAATGATGATAAATAAATTGTTAGGTTATCCTAATTTCTATTAATTATTACTAATTAAAACTATTTATGGATAATTATTACCAATTATGATTATTTATATATAATCAAACTGCATTGTTAATAAGAATTTAATAATTACACCTAATTGTTGTTAACACAGTGAAATAAATCCAAATAATCAATAATTATTTTTTAGAGTATGCTAATCATAGGTAGTTAATACCAATTTTTATTAATAATACTTAATTAATTCAATTATTTCTATTATGTCCAATTAAACCTCATTATTACTATTATGATTATTTATGTCCAACTAAACCCTATTATTTAAAATTAATCCTAATGAAGATTAATCAATAACTAATTTATGGTAATTTCTCATGATTTGGGCCATGCACCATCAGAACCACCATCCAGTTCTTCCCTCACACCTAGTCCTCCATTGATAGTGCTATTTATTCTATCACCCTCCCAAAATAACTCAACAAACTTTTGTTTCTCCTGTCAGTTGACCAACATCGCACCCCACCTATGTCCCACTGGTAACATCATCAAACTGATGTCCATGTATGTCATCACTAGTCATGTCCCTAAGGGAAAGTATGTATCACGAGGCATTGTTCTAAATCTAGGATCTAGTCAACAACATCTTTGTCGTCATCTAGTTGTTTCTCTAGTAGATCCAGAGTACGGTGATGGGGATCGCCAAATCCATGGACCAGTTGGCCATCTTTTCGGGAGCACCCACTCCCCCATATCTTTTCACCACCTCTCAATTTTTCCTCCTATATGGATTGTGATCCATCAGGGCACCGCACCAACCCGCCATCGCAATCCATGAACTTCCTAATTCATCCCTCTATTCACAACTAAAATTACTAGACATCATGTGTCATTATGTGGCATTTTCTGTTTATTAAATTCTCAATATACTTTTCATATACACACATTTAAATATATTAAATTGTATTTATTAATATTTAAACATATAATTATATTTATTATTTTGAAAGAAAAATATAGTTTCCTAAATATAAATTCTATTATTTTATACATAATTACTCCAAATACTTTTAATATTGATTTTTTAAAATATAATCATCAAAATAAATTTATACTTAAAGAAAAAATAAAATATTTTAAAATTATGTTATTTTAAAAATAATAGAAATTCATAAGTATATATACATTTCTATAATTAATTACCTTTCCCAAAAATAAATAATTAGATTCAATACATGATTACTAAAAATAATAATTACTTATAATTAAAATAATTTAAAAATATTCTTACCTATAAATATATTTATGTTCATTAAGAAATATTATTATTATTTATTTCTGTATATAAAATAATAAATTACATATTTAGAAAAATTTAATTATTATAAATAATAAAACATATAAATTATATTAAAATAAGTTTAGTTGTATTTTTTATCAATAATTATTTATAATTAATTTTTTAAGAAAATATATAGGTAGATTCACTTTATTTATCTATGTATTTAATTTTTTTCAGGTTTATTTTACATTAAATATATAATATAATATATATATATATATATATTCAAAAATAATTATTCACAATTTAAATTTCAAATATATACCTTCTTATAAATAATAATGTTTCCTAAAATATAAATTATATTATTTTATACATAAAGTTTATATTTTGAGAAAATCATATTTAGATTTCCTCAATTTTTCAATATAAATTTAATCATTAAAAGTAAAATAATTCATAGATAAATTAAATAAATCAAAGAACAATAATTCATACATTCATACAACCATGGAATTTAAATAAATAATTCAATCCAACAAAATATAAAAGGAAATTGGAAAAATTTAATTTTGAAATATAAAATTTACCTTATCGAGATATGAAAATTAATATTTTTGGATAATTATTCATTAGAGATTCACTGCAAAATACATGGTCGGAATAAAGGAAAAGGAGAAAGAGGGGAGGTGGTTGGAGGAGTCCATTTATATTTTTTTTGGTTGGAGGCATGAACATTTTTAATGCCTCTTATGTATTTATTTAAAAGAATGCGTATATAAGGTTCATTCTTCTTAGTGAACAAGGAAAGTATGAAGAGGGTTCATACATCCCTCAACCTATTTTTCAAAATATATAAAACTTAATCCAATTTCTTTGGAAAATAAACCCAATTATAAAAAAATGGTCCTGCTAGTCAGATTCAATTATATATAAAATTATTATGAAGATGGAAATAGAGAAGTGATCATCAATGACTGGAATATGGGAATGGATGATCGATAGTTTGATTTCCTTTTCATTTGGAGAAACAAGATAAAAAAGAACATTTTGGGGATACTATTCCTAACATTTTAGAAAGGCCTCTTGGAAGTATCGATACCTTCACACATTGAAATAAATTCATTTATCAAATATTAGATTGAGTTTTAGTAAGGTTAAAATAAATTAATTATACATGTATATATATATATATAAACAAAAACCCCAGACCCCTTTTATTATACATTAACATTACATTTTAACCCTCCATCTACGAATAAATGTGCTAAACCTCGGGCCTCGTTATGCAGCCTTATAGGTTCACCATGTAAAATATCCACATGACCAAACGCCCCTACAAAACTACAATATTTAAAAATTCTAGAATATCATTATAAACCTCACGACCCACCATCCATGAATCGAAGCCCCCAAATCCAAGAGTGGGACCTAGATTAGGATTTTATTCATGCTGATGATATCTATATGTGGGAACCTATTATAAATTTTAAATGATCTATAATGAATTTATATCATGATGCAGTTAAAGGGTAGCCTACCAGATGGACCAATGCCCAGAATAAAGGCTGGATATCTCCATCCAAATTCTCCCTCTCTTGGAGGATAATGTACTATAAGCTTTCCACTTGTGATTTAATTTACAGTTTTGAAATTACTCTTTATTTGACATGAAAAATTATCAATAATCATATATCGTACATCGATCATATATTTCCTAGTTGTGTCGCAACTATTTCTCAATGGATTGCCCATGTAGATTTTTTTGAATCCATAATCCTTGCATAACATGTATTTAGGGGCACCTTCTTTATTGCATCAAGAATCCTCCTTTTCCAAAACATAGACATCTTTTCCTTATGGAATATTTGGAATTTATCCACAAGGTCTAGAAAAATAGATATAGCATTTTTCATGGTGGATCTAGAATCATTATGTTTTCACTCTTGGTGAATATCCTTATCATAGTGAAACATGATAATAACATCCAAAATGGGTATTGTGAGAACTCAATACATGATTTTATTGTCCTCAAGAGATTTTATATTATAGGTAAATATCACTCAAATTCTAGAGCCATTGATGTCATGTGGAATCCTACAATCCGAAGCTGGGTCAAATGAAACAATAATATAGTGTCAAGAGGAAATCGAAACCCTTTTGGTTTTGGCTTTTTTTTTTAAAATGATAAAGGTAAATCATTGGGACCCTTCTATATTCCTTGGGATTTCAATATATCCCTTGATGATGAAATTAGTGGGGTAATTTACATTGTCTAATTTTAAATGAAATAAATAAACCTCAACTTAAGGTTTGAATGTGATTCCACTATTGTGGTCCATGAAATCAGAAAAGGTTCCATTCATCTCTCATGGGAGATGAAATATTGATAGATTAATTTCTTGGAAGATATATAATCTGTGGACTAAATTTTTTTGTAGACATATTGAGAGGAAAATTACATGTTATATGTGACATCTAATAAATAGATCCCTACTCTAGAATTTTCTTGGATTAATGATGTACCTGAGGAGCTATTACCTCATTAGTGAAGGGAATATTGTAAAAATCTGTCCATCAGACATCTATAGAAGTGTTTTTATTCAATAATAGAGTGTTTTCGTTTTTTGAATTATCTCATTCTCCACATTCATATATATTAGTATGACAGTGTATAGTTTTTTAAGAAACAACCGTTCTAATTTTAATGATGTGATGTTTTGTTCCTTTATGTTGTTTTTTATCTAATAAATATAAGAAAATTAAAGAAGATTTTTTAATATTTAAGAATATTCTATTTTAATTTAGAGTACTATAGAAGAGTTTGGGAGGGGTTCAATTGATATAAATTGAAGTCGAAATTCAGTGTTATGAAATTTGAGTGAGTGGGAAAAAGAAATTGGATTCCCTCTTAGACCATTATCGGAGAACCTATAAATGGAGGTGATAGTACTTTTTTACTTTTTACTATTCAGATAGGTGAAATGGTGATGAGATAAAAAAAATTGGGTCATATGAGAGTTTGAAAAACTAATGTTATTTTCATGTTGAAGAATATTTTTCAGACAGAGAGTTTTTACCATTATATCATGAAAAGGGATGTCCAGACTACCAAATAGAGAAAATAAGACTAAAAATATCATTCTTCATTTTTTTATTAGAATATTGAGAATTAGAGTTTTATTAAATAGTCAGATCACAATTGTTTATAATAAGAATATTTTTAAAAAATTAACATCAGCCTTGGGGTGTCATATTGAGTACGTTTTTTGGAATCCATCACACATAGGCACAAAAGAAATAGTTTCTGAACATACCTTTCTAGTGTAGAATGTTTGAAATTTATTTAACTTTTTGGATTAAATATTGTAATAACTTTTTAAAAAATGATAGGATTATGTATAATTGTTACTATCAAGATATTGACGGTGTCTAAAGGAGTTGATAGAAGTTTTATTCCCTTATTTGTAATATTGAATTCTCATACACCCACAAGAGTGTATTTGACAAAGATATAAGTCCTCACACTAAGTCTAAACCATGTAAATCATGTGTTCCTTATTTACTTTTAAATTTTATCGTCTATTTGAATTTACAAAATTATGATATATATAAAACTCTAAAAATTTCACGTGTTGACTATCTTAATGATGAAATCGTAAAAATACACCAATTGATTCACCCCACAACCATCTCGGTGATTAACTGATCCTGATTAACATTAAGTTATGTCAAAGCGAGGTTCCCCTTTTAAATAGTTATCATTGATATTATCGATTCACTAAAAAATATATGAATTCCTACTTTTGAAGGGAAAATTAATATAGAAGAAAAATAGAATTATTCTATATCTTCTATTACTTTTAATTGAATTTGTTTATGCTACTATAATTAGGTTTCCACCAATTGAGAAAGATTGCCCTATGAATTTTTCTGAAAAGAGAAAGATTGATTTTGATGGAAGAGATAGACATTATATTTTTATATCTCTATGATAAATTGTTTATATTAAGGTGATGGGTATCAAAATAGAAACTATTATGTGGTACATTCTTGAAATTATTCTAAAAGGACATTCTAAAGTGAAGTAAGTGAAGTTAAAAATTATGAAAATCAAATATTAAGACCTAAGCAAGAGATATGAATAATCTATTAATGATAACTTCACTAGAGTAAATGAATTGTTTTACAATACAATGTGTTTTAGAGATGTCTTGGAAGATTATATAATTTTTAGGAAATTCAAACATTATATTCGTGAAATGTTTAATTCTAAAACATCAAATTTATAAGAAAATAATATTTACATCTTGGTGAATTTCATAATGTTTATGTTGCCGATCAAATGAGAAAATATCTAGAATTCAAAAAGAAGATAAAATATTTAATTTCTTTTAATGCAATGAGAAAGTTGAGAACTCAATATGCTAAATATGTTGACACTAGTGATTCTGAATATGTGGCGGTTGATGATTTCAATAAAAAATCTTGACTGTTATCTCCACAAACTACCGATAAGGAAGAGTAATTTATTGGGGAGAAGTTACTATCAATTGTTTTTGAGTGTGATGGAATCAAAAAATTTCTTATAAATTTACCAAATGGAAATTGGTGATCTTAAATATCATAATAATGAAAACCCAAAATTTATGAATTTTGATATAACTTCCAAGAAAGAAAATTTTTCTTGAAATAAAAGAGTCTGTCATAGTAATAAATTCAAATCTAACATTGACGTGATTGAATAATCAGAAGATGAATGTATAGAAAGAATAAGATCCTTCATTCAAAATGACAAGAATATGAATGATTCATCAATCTGTGAAGAAGAAGGATGTTCATAATCTTACACAGAGTATCAACTATTAATAGAACATGCTATCTGTCCTGAGAAAAATAAATCTCTCGAGAATTAAATAATAAAAATGAAGAATGATATTAGAAAAGTGATTAATGGATAAAAAATTGTTTCTATGAAGTAATAAGAATACATCCTATAGATTTTAGTTTACAAACTAAGAAATTGATTATAAAGAAATATGATTAAATAAATTAGTAAGAAGTTGTATGCAATGTAAGATGATGTTAATAAAACTCAATATAATCCACTTGGGGATAACTGTACCTTAATAAATTCAAATGTAAAATTTTTCAAGCCTTATAATATAAAATCTGAATCATTTAAATCTATATAAATATATCTTTCCAGAATCTATAAAATTATACACATTATAAAAATAGGGTTTCATCTGATTTTTCTAATATTTTAAGTGTTAGGTCAGCTTTTGGGAATTCATAGTTTGAGAAGGGTTGTTAAAAAATAATCACATAAAAAATGATTAATATTACCCCCAAAATAAGGTTTCCACATTCCACGTGGAGACTAATATAGAAAAATTTTACGAACTTGGACAATCTTATTATAGGTAAATATCATACTTCAAAATAATAACATGTTTTTATTGATTATGTTGGTTTTTTAGAATTTATAGCCAAAAGTCTTAAAATTATTGGAATACTTTTTCACTTAACAAAATAAGGTATAAATAAAGGGTAATCAATGGTGGAAACCAAAAGAGTAACATTTGTAGAATATAAAAAGTTTGAAAAGTAAAATCCCAATATGGTAAAAGAATTAAAATGGAAAAACAATAATTATTTGAATTTATAATATAAAATATGTAACTAGTTTTCCTACCATGAAAAACAATTTATGAAAACACATCCAGGGAAAATTTAATATTCTAGACAATGAAAGGATAATTTGAATAATAAAGATGAGGAAATAGATTTTTTTTTAGAAAATACATAGATGGAATAAAAAGGAAAACCCATGTATTCTTGATAGTGGTTTTTCTTCACACTTGAAGGGATAATTGAAAATCTTGAAGGATGTTGCAAATTGAGATGGATGATAAGTTACCTTCGAAAAATATAGTTCCTTAAAAATTATTGGAATTGGAAAAGCTGAAGTTGTACTGTAAAATATGAAATCTTAGGAATTTTAATTTATCAATGGGATCCAAAATATCTTAATTATTTTGATTCTAATTTTTAAAGATTGAAAATAATTGATGTTATGACAATATTATAATATAATTAGATGTATAAAATATGGTAATTTTTTAAAATGAGAGAAATAAAAAATGGAAATATCATTTAGATAACAGAAGATTACAACATTTTTTTACTTTATTGAAGAAGTTTAAAACAAGTTGTGGCATCGCAGACAGTGGAATATTTATCAGAAAATTATGAATAATATCTCAATAATCGATATTGTTAGAAACATTTTTAAATTTAATGGAAAAGAATATTATGTTTTTATAACAATTCAAAAAGTAAATATGGTTACTAAAATCCATTTTAAAGAATATATTTAATCTAATCATCATGTTGATCTTATTCACTCTGATTTATGTAGGCCAATGAGATATCGACCAAAAATGGGATAGTTTTAATTTATCACTTTTATTGATGATTTTAGAAGAATGACCAATGTTATAATTATGACGCATATATCCAATGTAGTATAAATGTTTATAGTTTTTAGAAGGAAATTTGAGAGAAATATGGGGGGATTATATAATGTTAATAACATAAAATATAAATTAATACCATGAAATTCTTTTGAATAATATATGAATATACATGGAATTAAAAATTAGTGCAGTGCTCTCTACACCTCATAACAAAATGGGATTGAAGAAAAGAAAAATAGAAGATTACTGGAAATTTAAAGAAGAATTTTGGTAGATTTTAATCATTCTTATTTTTTCTAGGGAGAGGCCATTAACCCTATTGTACATGTAAAAAAATACTTTTTATAAAGATGGAATCATATAATATTTTATTGAAATGTTGTATAAAAACCCATCAGTGAAACATTTCAAGGTTTTTGGAAGTCTCAATTTACTAAAAATAAAATATCCAGTTCTTTCTTAATTATATAAAAATTATGAGAAGGGAACATTCATGGGATATTCACCTAATATATGAAGTTACATATGTCGAAATAAACTTTTACAAAAAAAAATTGATTCTACTGATGATAATGTTATATAAAATCCAAATTCATTAAAAAACATATTAAACATGTTGAAGAAGTCAAAATAAATATTTCCAATGAAGGTGAATTTTAAGTAATGAAATTATACCATGAATGAGAATAATATTTTTATTGGGAAACAAAATATTTAAAAGAAACACTGAAATTTAATACCTTGCAGAAAAAAGTAGAAAATAAAATTATAGTTGAAAATTATAAATATTTGATTTAGACTGGAACATAATTAAGATTAAAAAATAAGTCATCATTCATTTAATAAATTCAATCAAATTCTATTTATTATACATTAAAACATTAAAATCGATGAATTAAATAAATTAAGAGTTGGATCAAATTGAGAAATCATAAATATGGAAAATTACTCCCTGATCAGTATATGAAAAATTTATTCAGATAACATGGTCATGTGTCAAAAGGTTTAATAACCTTAGGGAATTTTGAATAACCTGAAAATGACTAATTTTCAAAGGATATGAATAGGTGGAATATGGGGATTTTGAAGAAAAAGTTTCTACTATTGTAATATTTGAAACTCTAAGAGTGTTTCTAGAAATGGTTGCACATTAAATTTACAATGATCACTAGATTGATGTCTAGTCTTCATTCCTAAATGTTGAGACTGAAGATGAAGTGTAAATTGATAATCCTTGTGAATTTGTACTTGAAAAATATGGAAGAAAGGTTTTTAAATTTAAAAATCCTTTTATGAGTTAAAATAAGACCCATGAGCATAGTATTATAAAACTTGATAATTTTTTTGAGAACGATGAATTTTTCTAAAGAAAAGGTTGATAGATAATTATATGTGAAATAAGATCACACTAGAACCATGATTATAATTGTTTATATAGATGACATAAATTTTGTTTCAGATGAATAAAAAGGTTTTAAATAAATTTATTTCAAAATTATTAATAATTTTATGATTTCAACCTTGGGATAATGTTTTATGAGTTGGAAGAGTAAAAAATAGATTCCAATAAATTTTATAAAAATAGAATCATATTATATTTCTTGTATATTAGATTGTAATCCAAATTTGTAGATGTAAGTTCATTTGGATGATTAGAAAGTTGAGGAATCTACACTGTTGAAGATATATGGTGATAATTATAAAATTAATTTATCTTTCTAAAAAACATGTCCAACACTAAAGATCAAAGAAAATTGACATTATATTTCACTTAATCAATGAAAATTTTGATAGTGGAGATGTTTTACAAGAATATATTTCAAATATATATATATATATATATATATATATATAATTGATGATATTTTGAACAATGTTATGATAGTCGAAATATTTGAATAATTTATGACTCTACTTATTGTTAATCCTCCAACAAATAAATCCAAAATAGCTTTAGGAAAACCCCACCATTCTTTGTATTATTTTGATGAAGGAGATATTTTTTGCAAAATTATTTTATAAGGTGTATTTTCTTACATAAATTAATTTGAATCTATGTTTATAATAAAAATGTTTATAGAAATAGAAGTGATAGAAAAATAAAAGTATGGGGGATATTATCTTAACATCGATGAGTATTTCTTGTCAGCAAGGGATGTATTTCATTCAAAAAATACTTTATCCAAAAAGGCTCTATTTTTATATATGTTAAAAATATGAGATGTGAAAAAGTCTCAATATTGAAAAATGATTAGCCAAAAAAAGTTAATAACAACAATTTCAAACAAATCCAAAGAAGAATATTAAAGGTCCTTTAATATTTTTTTAACAATTTGTTTACTGATAACTATAATTTTGTCTAGAAAAATTTAATTAAAATGGGAAATTTCTAAATGGTTTTTTAATGAATATTTTTAGATAAGTAAATGTGAGAATTTTAGTAACATATAAGGTTTTATAACCTTACAAATCAATTCAAATGATTATTTTTTAATATTAAAATTCTAAAAATCATGAAATTGACATGATTCAATATTTCAATAAAATAAGGGATGTTATTCTGGATGATAAATATTGGATATAGAGACAAAAAAAGAAAATGTTGTAGGAAGGATGGATGTGATTTTTTTTAAAGATTAATTTTTTTGATCAGATTATCCATAAAATTATCATAGGATGATATATTATGTAGAAAGTATAATATTGAATAACTCATGATTTGACAATGAAAAATATTTTGTTCCCATGATGTTATCCACCAGCCAGAATAGAAGAGAGGCATCAGATACTGAAGATCTGTCTTAGTTACTCTAAAAACCTGAATGGATAAGAGATAGTTTCAAATTTTATATGAAAGGAATTTTTGATCCAAGACACCAGACGTTGATCATCAGATAAATAATTTGTGAAAAATATGGAAGTGTTGTTGTTCAGATCACACAGTTTTGAAAAATACAAAATAAATATAAGATTCATCAGAAAACCAATTGATGTAGATTAATTGGATGAGATTTTTATGTTGATTCATCAAATGAGATATTGATGATGATATATCATATTATATTTTTACACTAATTCATCAGAAAAATAATTAGTAAGAATATATAAAGTTGTTATTGTTGAGTTTATATGGTTTTTTAAAAAGAGTACAAAATGAAGTGTCACTAGAAATCAGTTCTGAATTCTTGATCCACAAAAAAGAAGTGGGAGATCTTCTTTTTAATTAGAGATAGATATCTAGATAAATAAAGAGTCTTATCTATTGAAGTTACTACCAAAAATAGATGGATTATGTTACTAAAGTCTTCATAAGTTTCGAGAATTTAGACATGAATTTTCATTTGGCTAGGTGGAATGGACTAAGAAAAGTTTTAATTATTTGTTTGAGGTATATTTCTTATCCTATGTGGGTTAATAGAATTTAATAAAGGAAGAATTATTTTTAATTTTTTATGATTTAACTCTCTAGTTAAATAATTTTCATTAGGTTTTTTTACAAAGTGTGAGATGAGTGGAATGAAGTTTTCGCTTGGTATGGTTGAGTATGTTTCATGTAACTTCACCGACCCCAACAGCCTAGAGTTGGTGGTTATTTTATTTTCATGGAAAAGATACAAGAGATAATATAACTAGGGGTTGATCGGTTTAGTAGTATTGAATATCTAAATATATAGATCCTTCCCTTAATATATTAGTAATTGAATATAAAACATAAAATGGAAAATATACCTCTTCCTTGATACTTATTCAAATATTTAATATTCATTAGATGGGAAAGAAAAAAAATAAAAGGGTGAGATGAAATTATCAGTATTTCTTACATAAAATAGATATATGAATAAATAATAATTTAATCATAATAAATCATTCATAATACATATGTCAATGTGAATAACTCAAGAAAAAATTTCATTTAATCAATAAGATGAGAATGAAAATGCATCCATAGAAATTATTATAGTGAAAAACTCATTGAAATGAATGTTAAAAGAATAAAATTATTAATTTTATGATGTAATATATCTATCACATGGACCACAATCATCAAGTATATTCACAATATTGTTTAATTAAATGGATAGTAACTCATCTAGTTCTGATTGCAAACAAATGCGAAGGGTTTGTAGAAATATTTTTTAAATCATAAGACCAATCAATGCATTGAGGGGATACATAACCTCTAGCGCTACCCATCATAGAAAGTTCAATGAATTATTAATACATAGATTTATTTATTTAAATATATTCCATATCAAAATATTTATTTTGAGTGGAGGATACATATTTATCTATATTTCTCTAGCTAAAATAACATTCAGAGGAAACACCATATATAAAAATGATATATGAATTAGAAAATAATAATATCTATGATATGGGAAATATTGATATTAAATGAAATAATAAATTATTGATGATCAAAACTAAAATGTGTAGTACACAATTGTTTTAAGTGATGAATATGAAATATGACCCACTGAAATTAAAGTGGGACAAAAAACACTTACATCTTGAAATACATCAAATCATATTCCCCATGAAAAAATAATCATCAAATGAAACATCGAATACCAGGAATATAAAGAGATTTATTATATTATATATCCAGGGTTAATAAACATACACTAAGAACAAGAAATAAGTGTTGAATAATGCATATATCAGGTAAATAAAAGAGGGATGAGAAATCGTATACCACTTATAAACAATCCAATCATATACACTATAAAATTTAGAATAATAAAATAAAACATTAAAAACCATAAAAATAAATATATCAATAACATTATATATTTAAGGTTAGTATACATACATTTCACACAATAAATAAGTGGAAAATGAGGCATATCTTATAAAAATAAAAGTGATATGAGAAACACCTTACCACTTGTAATGAATGCAATTTTATGCCCCATAAAATTAATAATATTCAAATAAATAATTAAATCCCATGAAGTTTAATACATACCGGATATTTATATCAAATTGAAGTATTCATACACTACACACAATAAATAAGTGAGGAATAAGTCATCTCTCATAGAAATAAAAGTGAGATGAGAAACCCCTTACCTTTGGCCTAAAGGTGTTCTGTACTTGTACATAATATCAGAGAAAATCAAATTTGATTAATTATTTTCCTAATTAAGAACCTATTAATATTATATTTTATTTATTATAATTTTATTTACTTTATGTGTGGCCATTCTGATGAGTTGTAATATTTAATTTCGTTGTTCTGGGAGCGTATGTTTCATTGTTTTTTGCCATTTTCCTTATGTATAATTATGGGAGTTCTTCGTAAATGAAATAAAAACACTAGAAGTATAATTATTTATTATTAATTATTTTTAATACTCTTAAATGGTATCATATATCAATTCCTTATGTTTTCTGAGGATGTCTCATTAGATAAAATGTTGATGAAAATGTTTTAATTTATTTTTAAAGTTTTTACAACCATAATGAACTTGTTTGATTTTATTTAATATTATAAAAATATATTGATTCTAGAACATGATATGAATTATAATATGTACATTTAAATCTTATTTATCCATAATAATTTATTTATGAACATCCTTGAAGGAAGTAGAAGAAAACTAAACCTCGTCCTCCACAAAGGTAGTGAATCGACATGTCACAGTCAATGTTATCATTTTTAGAATAAAATGTGGGGAAATAGATTTTATGATAGATATTTAATTAAAAAATATATATACTGTGTATATATATGATTCAGGTGGTTACCATTCCACTTTTTATATAGTATTTTGGGAGATAAGAAGAAAATAAAATTAATTAATAGAGAAAGAGGGAGGATTTTACCTCTTGAATGTCATCTCCTTGAGAACTTACTTATAAAACTTGGATTTAGTATTTTGGAAGTAAAAATAGGCATGGACGTGGGGGAGGGGGTGGAAAGGGAATATGGAAAAATTTATACATGATTCATGTCATATAATAAGTATATATATGGGGTGGTGATGGGAAATATTTAAAAGGAGATGAGCGGCGTGGTTTTGGTTATGTTTTTCAATTGTTTATTATTTTGAATCAAGACTATCAATAGTGTTGATTATAAAGAATAAATAGAGTAAAAAAATAATATTTGTATGATATAATATGTTAATACCTTATAAATACATCATCGATGAATAAATAATTCATCTATTTACTTATAATGTTAAATAGTGTAAATTATTGTATATCATTATTCACCAAAAATTTAACAATTTTATAAAAATCTGAAAAATTCCACAAAACCATTTGAAAACATATTTACTTAAAAAGTGACTTAATTTTATGAAATTGATGTTCTAAATATAATAAATTTAATTTCTATTTAGAATCATCATTAATTCTAAAATACCAATTTTTTTACACTTTGAATAGTTAATTATGGTCTCATAAAATTATCTTACAATTACAATAGACAAAAATATAAATTTTCAAATCATTTTTAGGAAAATAAATTTAATTTTAAATAATTATTTTGATTATAAAATTATAGATAAATCTTTTTTTACAAAAATACCAACATTTAATTTACCATTTTTAAGATATTTATTGACTTATTCCATAATATAAATATTTCATATTCTCATTTGTGAGATACTTAAATTTTTTTATACATTAAAAGGTGGGATTATTATTTTAATGGACACATTTATATTCCCAAAAGTCATGTGAAAATTTGATAGTATGTCATGGTTCCTTTATGTTTGGGGTTTCGTGCAATGTAAGCTACCAAATAAATTGAATTTATTTAAGAAAACACATACAAAAAAATATTAGGGTTTTATATTCTTACCTCCATAGAAAAATTCACCCTCAAAATTTTTCATGAATATTTGTTTCAAAATAGATGAGGTTGTATATTAATTATATCATAACCAGGCTTCCACATTACTTCATCCATTTCATGGTTTTTTTCAAGGATGTTTTAGCACTCGAGTCATTTAATTTCTCAGTACTTTCTCTTTAGTGTCAAGAATCTCTATAGGCTATTCTCAATAAGACAAATAGGTTTCCATTTCTATTCAATCATAGGTGAGTACATGCATTGGGTCTATCATGTACTTCATTAACAGGGATATGTGTAACAAAAGGTTAACTTTGGAAATACATGGTGGCATTGCTAATGAACAAGACACTTCTCCCATAATTTCCATTACTTGAAATGTCTGATGTATATGGGGCTTAGTTTTTGTTTCTATCCAAACCTTATGACACCCTTCCAGGGAGAAACTTTTATAAATACATGATCTCTCCCTTAAAATTATAACTCCTTTTACTAGTTGTCAGTATAACTCTTTTACACACTTTCAATTAGTTTATTATGAGATTCAACAGTATATAGCTTTTTTATTTCGTCCTCAATAACTTCTTGGCTTACAAGTTTCCTCTGATTAAATTTATCCAATCATTTTGGAGTTTGACATCCCTTTTCATATAATTATTCATATTTTCCCATTTGAATACCATAATAGAAACTATAATTGTAGGAAAACTCTACCAAAGGTAAATACTAATCCCCCATAAGCTAAAATTCGTGTGGTAATGATCTCAATATTTCTTCCAATGTTTGAATAATCCATTTGTATTGTCATCCGGTTTGAGGGTAATAAGAGTTACTCAAATGAAACTCAATATCCAAATTCTTATAATGAATTGTAAAAAAAATGATTTAAAATGGGTATCTCGATTAGACACAATAAATAGAAGTGAACCATGAATTCATAAATCATCATTAATATAGAGTCTTTCTAGCCGATCAAGAGGTAAATCTTCTCTTATAGAACGATGTTGTGCCAATTTTGTAAGACGATCATCAATAACGAATATCGTATCATTATTTCTGGGTGTTATTTATAAAACAATGACAAAGTACATAGTAATTCCATCGCACTTAAACATAGAAATAACTATAGGTTGCCTGAATCCTCTTGGATGTTGTCTCTCAGCCTTAACATGTTGAAAAACTAGACATCAGGAAACACAGTTAGTAATTTCCCACTTCGAATTATCCAGCAACAAAAATTCCATCAGATATTTATTCATCTTGGTATTAAAAGGATGTTTTGAGAAATTATAGCTCTGAGCTTCCTCAAATAGTTCTTTTTTTAGCTCAAGTATTTATTGAACTCATAACCTCTATACAAATTTCATAATTCTATCCTCATGAACGAAGTATACCATTATTGCATCCTAAACACCTTTAATTTTATTTTAAAAATTCTTATCATCAGAATTATAGATTTTCAAATTTTCTAGAAAAGATTATTTCTCAATCATTTGACAAAGTAGTTATGTTTCCCCTTCAAAATCAATTACCATGTCCACCATTAATATATCCATGAAAATTGGATATTTCTCAATACTCATTTGTATAATAAGTCCATGATATTTCCTACTTAATTAATTTGATAAAAAAATTTCTTTTCCTAAGAGGTAGTGTATTTAGAAATCATAATATTTGAGTAACATGACATATCATGTTTTCCTCATGTGGAGTTATTTCTATGTAATAACCTCTTTAAAACTCTTGTGATCCATATTTATCTCACATATTTCACCTTAGAAGTCATGTCTCTCTAGATTTAGTGGAAATATGATGGATGATCACAGAATATTGTGAGATGGATAATTTCATTCATGAATCTTCAACATCCATGATTCATATGAAATAACATTATCATTTTTAATAATGACACAAACTGGTCCTTTCTTTGATGCATCATTGAATACCACAAACCCATCATTTATGGATGATAGAGTAAAAATCATAACATTGACTAAACCCGTCATAAATTTGTCAAAACATTTTGAATATTCTTTTTCCATAAAATGATAACCCCTTTATATGAGTGCTTGGTTAAAAAGATAGACAATCAGGAAAAATTATAAATCAAATTCCAGTAGTAACAAGAAAAACCAACAAATATACATAACTTTATTATGTTTCATGTCTTATCCCATTCATGGATTTCTACTATCTCTATAGTATCAAATGATATTTCAACCTTAGAGACAATATGTCCATTAAAATAAAATTCTTAAAGTTATATTTCACACATGTTAAATTTAATATAAAAGACTTTCCTTATGAGAGTGTCATGAATGATCCACAAGTGATTATCATTGTCTCCATATGTTTTTAAATATACCATATTATTTTCAATTAATTCAACAAAAAATAATCATGATATTATTTGAATATTATATTCATCATATCCATAAAATTTGAGGGTTCATTAATCAATCCAAATGGAATTACTAAAAAATCTCAATGCCCATACGTCAACCAAAAAGATTTATTATAAATAACATCAATGTTTACCCAAAATTGATAATTCCGAGAATAAAGGTTAATCTTAGAAAAAACATATAATTGTAAATTTAACCAAATAAATCATCAATTAAAGGCATAGGATACTTTTTATCTGTTATAAAAGCATTGATGTCTCAATATTAAATTCATATCTTCATAGATCCATCTTTTTTATTAACAAATAGAACTAATGCTCCCCATAGAGAAACATGTGGATGAAAACATCCTTTATAACTAAAATACTATAATTATTACTTGTGCCCCACTTATTACATAGAGTCCATTCTACAAGGATTATTTGATATTGGTCATTCATCAGGGGTTAAATACAAGGTAATGTAAAATTCATGCTTTGGGGGTTCTTGGTAATTCCTCGGAAAATACATCTATTTATTATCGGAATATTTGTACATGTTAAATTTTAAGATTAATTCCCCCCTTATATTTTTTTATACCTCTAAAATAATTTATTTAGTTGAGATACTAGGGATAGATTGAAATTAGAATTAGATGATGATGTTTCCTCTCAAAAGATAAGTAATTTTACATATGCATCAGAAATCATAGTTTCCTTCTTGTAATAAAAACTCACATCATGTTTTTAAATCATATCCATAATGAGGATTATAAGAAATTAATAAATAGGTATAATGATATGTTCAATAAATAAAGAATGTGTATTTTTCATAATGTGGATATCACGACACATTTTTGTTTCACTAAGACTTCCATTATGTGTTTTGACTAACAACTCCCTTATTAAATCTTAAGGGAAATATCTAATTTTCATAGAAAACTAGGTAGATATAAAAGATTGTGATGATCCAGAATCAAATAAATCATAGGATAAATTTTATGAGAGGATTATTATACCTTCCACCACATAGTTGTTTCCTTCTACTTTAGTTGTGTTGATCACATAAGTTTGGCCATTTCCATATGGAGTCTTCAGTGGTATATTTTTTTGACACTTATGATATTGAATTGAATAATTCCCAATTTATTTATAGTTGGATCATTGATCATCATTGATCTATTTCGTCCCCTTGCATTAATAAGTTTGATGACCCTTTTCTATATACTTATATCAAACTCCCAAGAATTTCATGCATTTCCCAAGATTATTCCTTCCATTATTTTTACAAAAAAAGGGAATTTCATTGTTAAACTATTCTTATTTGATTTTATTATTAATTTCATGGTTTTCAAAAAACCAATTATTCAGTTATTTTCCCTTGTACAATTAGGATCCATAAAATTTATTCTACAATTTTATTATAATTAATATTAGATTATAATATGATGAAAATTTCAGTGAATCTAGTGCCCTTCATAGAGTTGGGTTTATACATTAAACAAAATGATCAATATTTTTTTTCTGAATCACAATCGTAAAATGTAGAATCCTTGGATAATCTTGTGAAGGATGCCTCAAACTCTACAACATCCTTTTAATCATATTTCCTTAATCTGGGGAATTTTTTATTTATTTTAGTTTTCTACTCATGTTAGGAATATTTGTTGAATACTATTTATTTGAGTGTTCTCAATTCCATGTCTTCCATTTCCTCTTCTTCAATTTTATTTTCGATCAGTGACCACCATTGATCATAATTTCTCATTTAGTAATATATCGATAGTACTTACTTTTCCCTTTCATCGCATCCTAATGTAAAAAATATATTTTCAAGGCACTTGATCCATTTCTCAGCTACCATTTGATTAGTAGTCCTACTAAAAGATGGGGGATTCTGCAACATGAAACGATCTTACATAGGTGTACTATAGATATTCATCATAACCTACGTAATATATCCTAACATTTCCATGATCTGCTTCACTCTAGCATCAATTTTTTTGACATGGTCAATGGGGAAATACCTACATTGTTTGCGAGTACTGATTCCATTTTACACATTAGGCTCCATCACTAAATAATGGTTCACACTATGTTAGATTATAATCATCACAATTACTGATCTAGAAAATCAATATAAAGAATAATTATAATTCTCATGTTTATTTAACACTTAGTTCCCAAGGTTTCTACTAAACCTACTTTGATACCAAATATAACAAACTTTACTCCAATATCCCAGAGTTGGTGGTTATTTTATTATAATTACATACATACAAGAGATCACATCACCAAGGATCGATAGTTTAATATTCATGAAGAACTAGATAAATACATGGTTCCCTTTTTATATTGGGAATTAAACATAAGACACAAATAAGAAATTAAACCTCTTCCATGAAAATTATTCAATGATTTAATCTTCATAACATGGGGAAAGAAAACAAAAAAAAAGGTTTAGCTCAAATTATTATCAAGGCTTAAATACAATAGATCCATGAATCAATAATAAGGGAAGCATAATCAATATGGTATAATCAAAATGTCCAGAAGAATAAATGAAAAACACGTGCTGTTTAATCAATAAACTGAGAATAAAAATGCATCCATATATTTTTTTCATAGTGAAAATCTCATGGAATTGAATGTTAAATGAATGAAATTATTAATTATAAGGATTCAAGTATCTAGAACATGAACCAATATTGTCATGACCTTTTATGATATGGTTTATTTTTTGAGTAGAAGCCCGACTAATTATTATTGGATCTAAATTTGAAGTGGTTTTCACCAATAGTATTATCTCATTAGAGCTATCGATGCATTGAGGGGATATATAATGTCACAACACACCATTAACTAAAATACAAAATAATTATTCAAACATATATTTAATTAAGGAACAATATTCCATATCAAAATATCTTTACTGAGTAGAGGATATATATTTATCATTATTTCCCATATTAAAATAACAAAGTAAACACCGTATATAAAAAATGTAAAAAATGTAGAAAATAATTGTATCCCTCATACAAGAAATATGGATATTTAATAAAATATCCAATTATTTATGATCATAAATAAAATTGGAAATACACGATGGTAATATGAGATGAATATGGCATATGTCCTATGAAAATTTATGTTTATGAAAAACCCTTACAACTTTTAATAAGTTGAATCATATTCCCACGAAAATTAATAATCATAGAATGAAATATTGAATACAATAAATATAAAGTGATTCATGGTTTTATATATCAATGGGTTGAATATATAAACTAAACATAAGAAATAAGTGGTGAATAAGGAATATCTCTTAGAAATAAAAGTGAGATGAGAAATTTCTTATAACTTATAATCAATTGAATCGTATGCCCTATAAAATTAAAAATAATCAAATGAAATACTGAATACCATGAATAAAATTTTCTTCATGATTTTATATTTCAATGGTCATTATACATACATTTCTCTCATAAAATAACTGTTGAGTAAGGCATATCTCTCGGAAACAAAAGAGAGACGATAATCTCCATACCACTTTTAATCCATCGAATCGTATGCCCCATTAAATTAATAATCATAATATAGAACATTGAAAAAATTAAAGATAAATAGATTCATGTTATTTTATATAAAAGTATATTATACACAGAATAACAAAAATAATTAAGTGTTGAACAAGTAAAAACTCACAAAAATAAAAGTGAGATGAGGAGCCTCATACCTTATGTATGAAATCATTACGTATGAGTACATGATATCACAGATAATCAAATTTAATAATTAGTTTATTAATTTAGACCTTATTTAACATATATTTTATTTATATTAATTTTATTATGTTCATTTAAGGATATTTAAATGAGTTATAATGTATAATTTTGTTGTTCTTGGAGAGTTCATTCAATGGTTTTATAGTCGGTTCACCTGTGTATAATTAGAGGGTTAATTAAAAATTGAATAAAAACAAAAAAAGTGAAATTAAATTTTATTAATAATATAATATAAGTATAAATTTTCTCATATATCATTAGGTTATATGGTATGAATATGACTCATTAGATAAAACATTGATGAAAATGTTTTAATTTATTTTTTCATTTTTGCAACCATCATGAACATGTATCATTTTATTTAATATTATATTTTTTTGTTTGTTATAGAAAATAATATAACTTATAATAAGTAGATTATAATATAATTTATCCATTATAATGCTTTTGTTACCAATCAGGAAGTTATTAAATGAAAACCAAAACATGTTATCCCTGAAGGCGTCGAATCGACAGGTCACGGACAATGTTTTCATTTTTAGAATAAAAGGTGGAGTGAAAATAATTGATGATGGATATTCCATTGACATAATAAAATTATAGTTTACACATGATAACGTATTTACCATGACTCCTTGTATAGTGTATGTAATGAGAGAATAGGAAAATAAAAGAAATTAAAATAGAAAGAATGAGGATTTTACCTCAGGAATATTGTCTCCTTTTGAGAAACCTTATGACACACAGATTTGGTCTTTTTGTAACACTATAAGGTATAGGACGTGGGGAAAATGCATGGGAAGGTAATTGAGAATAATTTATACAATATTATTTTTTCAAAATGTGTGAAGATAACAGGTTGTGTGGGGTGGTATTTATTGGTAGAAGAGTGGGCTGTTTTTATTATATTACTTAGTTGTTTATTATTTTGACTCAATACTATCAATATTGTTGATTCTCATGACTAGATATAGTAATTAAGGAATTTTATTTAGATCTAATGTGTTCTTAAATCATCAATACATCAGTCCTGACTCAATAATTCATTTACTTACATATAATGTTAAATTCCAAAAATTACTGAATTTCACAATTCACCAAAGATTTATCTATTTTTAATAAAAATACCACAAATTATACCTAACCATTTCTTGAATAATGGAATAAAAAATGAACTCTAATTTATGAAAATAATTATCTTATTATTAAAAATTTATTTTTTTAATTACAATTATTATTTATTCAAAAAATAATGATTTTAATATTATAACTGATTTTATGACACGTTAAAAAATTAATTATGGTTTTTTAAAATTTTATTATAATTATAATGAAATAATAATATAATTTTAATTTATTTTATGAAAATTACTTTTCTGTTAAATAATTATATAAATTATAAAATATTAAATAAACATTTAAATTTCAGAAAAATACCAACACATAACTTTCCATTTTTAAAAATTTACTTACATAGTCTATAAAATAAATATATAGTATTTTCATTTTTTAAATACATAAATTTTATTTTTACTTTCATAGGTGAGGTTTTTATTCTAATGGCCACATTAATATTCCTAATGGTCATATTAGTATTTAATAGTATGTTATAGTTATTTTCTATTCATTTTTTCATGAAATTTAATCTTTTGAATTAATTGAATTTAATAATAAATATACATAACAAAAAATATTGGGGTTTCATATATAAATAGGTTTAAAAGGAAAATAAATTTGATGATTTTAGGAACAATGATTTCTGGATAGTCATTTCAAAAAACATTTTCATGTTTCTTAGTTATTATAATCTGATGTTATTTTATATAATATGGTTTTTAATCATGTTTAAATTAAGAAAATTCAAGAATAGTTTAAAAAATATAAGAAGATTCTAGTGTACTCTGGTGTACTTGATAAGAATCGAGAATAGTTTCAATGAAATTAAAAAGAATGTAAAAATTAGAGTTATGAAGTTTGAGTGAGTGGGAAAACAAAATTGTTTTACCTCCCTTATATTTATTTTAGGGCCAATAAATAGAGGTGAAAAAAATATATTTTTACTTCTCCCTATTCAGAAATACAATATGATGAAGTGTTGAAATGATTTGTGTGAGGAATATTTTTCTCATATAAATTTTTTTTGTATTGAATAATTTTTTCTTGGTACAGAGTTCTAATTAAAATATTAGACATAGGTAAGTCCATATTAACATATAGATAAAATCAGACTGATTCTATTCAGTTATGTTTTTTTAATAAATTTTTCAGAAGCATAGTTTTGTTTAATAGGAATATCAAAAAAATTGGGGGGCAGGGATTTTTAAAAATTTTTACATTAAATAAATTATAAAATTTATTTAAATTTTTGACCAAAGTGAAAAATATACTAAATGATAACATCACACAAAATAAATAATTACCCAAACAAGCAGGAAAATTTAAAAATATAAATGATATTTTGGCCTGAATATGTTTTCAAAGGGATTGTAAATAATTAAAATTCCATACATTCCTTATCATTAATGAATAATTCTTATCATCAATCCATGTTCCTTTTCATTAGTTTTAATGATTTTGTTTTATACATATATATTTTGTGAATATATCATTTCTAAAAAGATATAAAAAATTTCCAAACATATACTATTTAATAGAAAACCCAACCTTTATTTGTTTTTTGAAATAAAAATTGTCCTTATTATATCCAATACACATACACTCCATTTTTAAGATTATTAAATAGAGTCCTTTTGTTAAAATATTTCCCAATCATTTTCTTTTTTTAGGTCTTCTTATAAAAAACAATCCTTGAGGAAAATTTTAGGTAGTAATTTTTTATCTTTCTTATATTTAGAATACATCGATGAACTTAAGAACCATAAAAATATAATATAACAATAAAACATAAATAAAAAAATTATGACTTTCCATTTAAAATAAATTTTATAATAGTAATTTAAATGTCATATATTTTACACCAAATAAAAAGTTTCATTTGGTAAATTGTGATGATTTTGATGATTTTTTAGTTATTAAACTATGCACATTTGGAAACTTCGGTATCATAGATTCTTGAATTTTTACCTATAATAGATTAATATTAGTTTCTTGAGTTTTTTATTCATATTTTTTATAATATGGTGATTATAATTTATTTTTTATTATTATTGATGATAATAACTCACAATTGATTTGTTTTAGGCATTTTAGTTTCTATTTTCTTAGGAGAGATGGATATAATGTTCTACATTACCTTGTGCACATTGTTGGAATTGATAAGGGGTTGTTAGAGTTTCCCCTAATTCATTCCAATCTTCGGTATTGAAGGATATTTTATAGTTTGGTTAAAAAAATAGTGATTTTTTCCATATTTATGATAATTCATTTTTGTTGGTTTTCATAATGAAAAAAATACTTCATAATAAATTTATATTTTCTTATGGTTTTTTAATTTGTCAAAATTTTTATATTTCCAAAAAAAATATACCAAAAAGATTCGAGCATGAGTTGGTTTCCCAACCCATACCCCAAAAATTTATTAAAAGAAAAGGCAACAACAAGGTGAATATATGAGGTGCAATGTATTTGCACCAACTGGGAATCAGAAGATTACAAAATGATAGTTAGACAAGAATTTTCACCTGCAATCCATTTTTGTTTTGTTCATCATCGTCCAACATAATCTCCATGTGAAACCTTTATCCAAATCTACATTTATAGATCCAAGGATTCACTCCCTTCTTCAAGTTCATCAAAAGGGAGACAATCCATAGTCATCCTTCCACCGCTTATGTTACAGCCACTGCTTCACAAGAGGAATTCAATCCTGAATTTTCTGTGCAATAAACTATTATTGTAGTTGATGATACTCAGTTTTCTGCTCTACACTAGACCTGTCCCTATAGCCAGTGAATCTGAAACAACCTACCAATATTCCAAACATTCAACATCCCCATAATCTTCTGAGATGTTTCTCCAAATCATTCTTTCAAGGCCATGGGAAAAGCCCCAAAATCCAGAAAAATGATGTGCTAGACCGATAAGGAGACCATGAGTAAAAAAGCGTTATTCCCACCAAAGCTGGAGATAATCAAATTTAGGGTTCCAATCAAGCTCAAATTCCACCCTATCAGAAATATGCTTCCGGATAATGAGATAGTCATCAATAGATATTTCTTTATTACAATATCTTCTATAAGACAACCTTGCTTGCTCTTCAATCCAAGTGTAGAAATCCTCCTTGTATCCTTCCTTAATAACCCGAGTGCAATTTCTAAGTTTAATTCTATCCGCCTGATCCTAAATCCAAGTGTAGGATTCCTCTTCATCTATAGAGGATTCCCCTTCATTATAGGATTCTGGTGTAGAAGAACTCTTGCTGACAACCAGCTATGTAGGGATGTTAATTTCCTCCACTCGAGGCCCTGAAGATCTAGTGACAATGGTCCTATCTAACTTAGAATAATCAATTCTCTTTCGAGTCTTCTTAGGGTGTGGAGTGATAAAACCATCCATACCAAAAAAAGATTTCTTACATTTTTTGGCACTCGAGCGCAGGTATTCCTCCTCAAATTTATCTACTTGCTCACTAACATCATGATTGGAATCACCAGAAACAGAGTGAGTCTCTTGTGATGGCTCATTAGAGGTTGGGACAACTCCTGGGGTGTCAGTGCAAAGCTTAGCATTATTGACCGCATCCAAAAAACCAGAAATAATAGAATCTTTATCGCAAGTAGGTTGTGCTGAGCAGGAAACTGGAACAGATGAGGACACCAGTGGGTCCTTAGAATTAGAAGGTTCAGTCTGTTCAACATGAGTTCTTTGATCTTTCTCAATCCAGACTGATTTCCCTTCATTCAGCAAAGGTTTCCCAAGCTTCTGACTATTCATGGGGTCCTTCCCAGAACCACGATCTCCAATGGAGTGGCCAATATGAAAACAATTAGAGTAGTAGCTCGGTAAGGATTTGTAAAACACTTCCTGAAAAAAAACCCCACATCCCCATTCTGGATCCAAATAGTGGAAGGCAGTTGCTGCAAAAGATCAACCTCGACACACACACGCACAATCGAAGGCCTTGAGAGCTTTTGAGTCACAAAATCCAGCTTAATGGGATTACCGATAAGCTTAGCAATAGGGAAAAGAGAAATTTTCTTGAAGAGATGCATCGGTAGACCTGGAAACCCTAACCAAACAGGTGCAATCGGGGATTCAAAAAAGCAATAAAACAAAGGGTACCACTTTAGGAATTTCATCTTACAGCCCCCAAAACTCCAAGACCCCCTAGACCAAAGCCAATAGTAATCGTTTGTAGAGGAAAGTCGAATCATGATATGCATCGAGTTGAGCATGCCAATTTCAAAATCAACAAATCCAATGGATTCGAATGATTTCCGTAGGAAGATCAGAGAGGGACGACACTTAAAAAATTTAACAACAAGAACAAATCGAGAATCAGAAGCAAGAAACTGAACCTCCGCCTGCGAGAAATAAATTGTCGCATGACCCCTATGCTGGAACTGCTTCGGATGAAAGGAATCAGCAAGAGGCAGAGATTCATCTGAATCTAGAGATCGAATATGATCAGGTATAACCATCAACAATGAAATGCTATAAAAAATAACCTACCAATCAATAAAATCAATTTAATGGATCATAGTGTATATAAAAAAATCATGTTGGATGAAAAAAAAATATCAGGTATAACCATTTCCACTTTATATTATATCATTCTATTAGTATATATATTTAAAAACAAAATATAAAAAATATTTACAAAGGGGAAATCATATTAAAGTACCACATACAAAATTGAATTATATAAAATGAAATTTAATTTCAGATATAAAAAAACAAATTGAAATTATTTAATTTTAAATACATTAAATTTACATTTTTTAATTGATTATAAAGTTAATGTCACATAAAGAATTTAAAATTTTCTTTAGATAAATTCATATATATATATATATTTAAATATAGTAATAAGTTGTTTAAAATTAACTATATATTTTTAAACACTTTTTAATTAACTATTAAATTATTTTCAATTACTTCATCACATTTGAAAATTAAATTGTTTCTATAGTAAATGTTTTTTTATTTTAGTTAATTATTAAAATTATGGATTGTAAAAGATATTAAATATAAAAATTCCTTAAAACAAATTAATTTCATGAATTTAAAAAATATGGTTATTAAATTATGTCACTTTTCAAATTTATTATCATTATCAATAACTAATGTTAAAATAAAATATTTTGACAACATTTTTCAAATTAATGAACCCTATATAGGATAAATTTTTTTACAGTCCGTTGTTTTCATTTTTAGTATTCAAATACTTGAACTCGTATTTCTAAGAGGATATGATAAGAATCTTCCTCTCATATATTGAGGACCTACCCACATTTTAAATTATGTTAAAAATATATATTTCTTAATCCAAAATACATATTCTTAAAAAATATCAACCATTAAACATATAATATGCATTATATATATTTTTTCTTATTCAATTTGTATATATATATAAATTCATACCACAAAATCCTTTTATATAAAATTGAGATAATGTTAAAATAATAACTAAAAATAATAATTTAGCAAGATGGGTTGACCATTATATATCAAGTCCATTTAGCTGCAATATATGTTAATTTCCATAGGGATTCATTTTAATCCCTAAAAACGTGACATATGATTTATATGTAAGATTTTTTTCAAAAATATAGGTAGGTCTAGTATAGGTTTTGTTGATCAATAACCCATTAACACCCCTCTTATTTAGAAAAAAACTTCTTACATGTTGATTTTTTATAATTTCTAGGAAAATATATTTTTTTGGGAAAAACATGTAACTTTTATTCAAGTAATAACATAATTTTACCATTAGAAATAATAGAACAACGTGTTCAACAAAATATCTATGATCGAAAAACAAAATTTATATTGAATAAGAACCTTAAATTTAAAAAAATATAAAAAATTGATCAAAAATGTAAAATAGTTTCAATTGTGACTCTCAAATTGAAGAAATAATGGACACTAAACCAGGTCTTTGTAGATGGACTACAATTTAAATTCCTTGGATTTAATCCATTTATTTTAATGGAAACACTCTATTTCCCCTTGGTAGGTAGTAGGTTCCACATTTGTGAACCTTACTTTATCATCATTATCCATGACAAATCCATATCTCTTGGAATCTTAATGAATACAACCTAACCCTCAATATTCATATGTAACATTAATTATTTATTCCTTTATAAATCATTGTGGAACCAGACAAATATTCATCTCTGAAACACTTCATGTTTTCTATTTTTGAACTTCTTCATGTTCAACATTCCATTCACTAACCATGTGATCCATATATTTTCACTCACATAAATTACCATCTTGATCCACAAACACATTGTCTTCAATAGGTTTATATAATACTATCCATATGTTTCATTGGGATATCCAAGAAATAAGAATTTTTATAATATGTAACCTATATTGTTAGGAGAAAATCGTTGTATGGGTTCTTTTCAATCTATAATAACCAAAAATACCTAATGGGATGTTTTATTATATATATATATATATATGAAGTCGTGTATTTATAGTTTTTTAGATATAATTCAATTCATTACAAATGAAAAAATATTTCGAACATAACCCCAGAATTTAATATGAAGGTCACACTAATTCAACATCAATCATACTATGTCCAAAAATTTATGATTCATCCTCTCAGGAACACTATTCAACTATGGAGTTCCTAGAGGATTGATTTGTGTATCAACTCCATAATCAATTAGATACTCAGGGAATTACTAGCTCTAATACTCACCACCCCAATTTTATCGAGGATCATGATACCTATCCACCGTGAATTTGTATCTCACTCAAAAATTATATTAAATTTTCATAGATGGAACACTTGTGTATCATCAGAGAAAATATATATATTGATTATTGTCATCTAGTGAAAGTAACTAATTTTCCAGAACCACAACAATATTGAGTAACTATGAGTCTAAAAAATACCAATATATGAGATCCAATAGTCCATTATCCCTTTCAACTTTTCGATTAATTGGTTCTTCTGTAATATTTCTGAGTAAATTTTATTCACCATTAACAAATTATTCATAACAAAATGATTCCAATAATCCATATCTATAAATCCTCTATATGTGTTTCTTGTTTATATATCCTTGGCGATAATGCCAAAGATAAGTGGGATTAGAATAAACCCTAAACATTATATTATTAAATATATAAATAGGATTATCTATATCTATAATAAATAAACCATTTATGATATTCTCAATTACATAAAAAATTAATTCATATATATATAATATTATCTTATTAATATATAATTAAAATCTTTTCTTGTGCATACAACATATTGAAATAAAAAAAATTATGGAAGGAACATAATAAAAATTCTCAACTTATTTAATTGATAAACATGATACAGTCATAAAATTAGTGAAAATTTATGTAGAATCATTTTCCCCATTATTTAAATGATATCCCCTTTCATCATTTTTCAATTATGTAATATCTTTTAGTTTGTTTTTTTCAGTAAAAATTTTTGACACATATATTGTATCAACTACCCAAGAGTTAGAGCTAGTGAAATTTTCTTCTAATACTGTTGGGAAAAAATCCTTCAAGGTAACATTTGAAACATTTTTGAGTTGATTGTGTTTGTTGAAAAAGAAGTTTTCCTATGGTGAATTTTCAAGTTCTAGATATATTGTCAATAATCCATGTTGACAAAGAACTATGAAAAAGGAACGAATGATCTGGAGGCGGTACAAAAGAATAGATACAAGGTGGCCTTGTTTCCCATTTTTTGCCAAATTTTTGGGGTCCAAAATTTAGAGTTTGGTGAGCATCATGAAATATGGATTTCCTTGAAGATATCATCAAAATATGGCAAAGGCATGAATTTCATGAAGATAGGATTCATGGATTAGATTTCACGAAGACCATAAGAATGTTGACAGTGATGCTTCGTGATTACGACGAGCTTCACGAATGGAAGAGTTGAAGAGCATTGCAGAGGCAAAGTGCATTACAAGTGGAGCTTCAAGGCGTGCGAGTGGAGATTTGTGGTGAAGGCGCGAAGTAAATGATGTAATGCTCCGCGATTACGACGATCTCGGCGATCGAAAAATTGCTGTGGTGCTTTGGGATTTTGAGAGAATTTCGGTGGGAACTTCGGAGCTTTGCGATTTCAGAAGACATGGTGTTGACTTCACGATGAAGGTTAAAGGGTCAGTGGAATCGCCTATAAATAGACCTAGACCCCCTTAAGAGAAGTAGAAGAGAAAGAGAGAATTTTTTAAAAAAAATCTTTTGCTCCCGGTTCGCGAAGGTAGTTCATGAAGGCAGTGTGCTTCGCAAAAGAAGAGCTTCGCAGTAGCTAATCTATATCCACGAAAGTCGCAAGCTCCTCGTTGGCTCAGTAAAATTCACAAGGGAAGTCACTCCATGAATACTTGAGCTTCGCGAGACTTCTTCATGAGAGTGCGTCGTGAAAAGGATGGAGCTTCACGAAGGCCTATTTGAGATTCACGAAGTAGGGTTCTTTGCAAAGTTATTTCCAAAATTAATTACCCAGAGTTTAGTGATAAAAGGGGTATTCATCAGTGGATGAAATTTGGACTTCAATATAGCATCTACATATACTGTAGGACGCATTAATTAGTGATAATGAAGAGACCTACAAGTCTATAAACTGTGAGTGGATCCCTTCCAAGTGTAGTGAGAAAATGAAGGGGAAGAAGGTTATACATTCCATCGGCAGTGATCTAGAGAGGGAGGAAAATGGAGTAACCCTTAAGAAAGCAGTGAGCTGACCCTACACATTGTAAAGGCAGTGAGCCTAGGCATAGAAGTGATCTAGCCCGAACATTATTGGCAGTGATATTTAGTGGATTTGGTACAGCGGCATATCATCGTTGTATGCTCCTTGGACATAGCCCAGTTAGGGTGAACCAAGTAAAAATGTATGTGTCTGCCTTCTTGCTTCCCTACATTGCATTCAAAGCATCATCATAAAATAAAGAAGAAAAGAAGTGTTCATAATAAACACACAAGTGAAAAAAAAAGTGACACTTTTAATAAAGAGGTCAAGATCCGGTGGGGCGGGAAGAATTTAGAAAAGAATATCCATACCATGATTCACCCCCCCCCCCCTCTCAGGGTATATAGGACCCTATTGGTCCTAACAAAATCATTCTCATTG
Organism: Viscum album; assembly: GCA_963277665.1. NCBI lineage: Eukaryota > Viridiplantae > Streptophyta > Magnoliopsida > Santalales > Viscaceae > Viscum > Viscum album. The sequence goes on from OY728121.1 coordinate 1,129,381,063, forward strand.
ATATTCCCATAATTCTTATCTTTTAGAAAATTTATCACCCTTAGATATAAAATTTGAACTGGATTATAGGTTATACCAATATGTTATCTAAAATATTTTACTATGAAGTGTGTTGTTAACTACAATGGGTGACTTTCAGGTTATATATCATTTCCTAAAGGAATTTTAATGAATTTACTCCCATAAAAAATCAATTCCCTATACATCATATCAATATAGTCATCCAAGATCCATATTAGATTTATGATCAATAATAATTTAGCTTGAAACACATCACAATGTTATTTAGGTAAAAAATCATACCAATAAAAACACATGTGATTCATTAATATTTGAGTGGGAAACTCATGTCCATATCAATCATATATATAGTAAACTCAGTTATATTTCACTAGTATATAAACCATTATGTTTTTTCAAATATGTGTCACTCAAATATAACAACAGGAAGTGGGCGCCTAACCCTTAATATTAACCATTGCCACCTTTACTTACTTAAGATAATACATGGCCACCCCACATTCGGGTGAACCTACGAAGTTGGATGATCAATTTGTTGAAATTATGTTTCATTTGAAGGAATCTAACAATTATTATGTAAGGGGTATTATTTTAAAATACTCATCGAATTTACATACTTCACATTCATATAAACCCCATTATATCTAATGGAATATTTATCATCACATGTTTTCATTAATTTTCTAATACATTATTTTAATGATTTAGTTTACTAATAAATATGTTATAACCATATTAATCTATTCACACCATATTAATCTGAAAAACATTTCACAAATCACGTGTTTGTTTTACTCCCTAAAAAATAAAATCCTTAAAAACATACACATATCTAAATACATATTAAGGATAATATATCATCCCAGCCTTTTCTTACATTAATATTATATCATTTTAAATATTAATAAAATAATAGTATTACACATATAGGATCCAAATTTTTAGTTTCTTGGGAAAACGAGGACCATACATAACAATTACAACATCAAGCATAAACATTAATTTAATTTCTTCTTCTCTAGTTTCTTATTGGCACTTGTCATATCCTTAGTACATGTATCCACCTAAGGATATACATAAAAAGGGGTGAGATAAAATCCCAGTAAGAGGATATATAAGAAGAATATATCATGGGGTGAGCATAATCATGACATAGGTAAAAGATCATGAACATGATAGGAGCATAAATAAAAGACTTGAAATGTGGAAATGCATAAAAATCAAACATCATGTCTTAGGGGTTAACTACCACAAATACATGTGAACCAAGATTTAATCTTTTTCACACATCATTTCACATTTACTCATGAGATTAATCACTTTACCCAATGCATTGGATCGTTGTATAATTCTGGGCACACCCGTCACATTCAAACATTCATATTGTGCTATATAATTCCGGGCGCACCCGTCACCTCATAATATTATCATTATCATGCATTCCACATAGAATATATATCAATAATGAACATAAATAACCCATGTTAAGGAATGGGTATTGTATCATAAGAATAAATTAATAAGCTTTCGGTTCCCAAATGAAAGAGGGAACATCATACTTGATACAAGAACCATCAACCATGAATGAGAGGTAAAAGTTGAGTTCTTAAAAGAAGAGTTCTTTTGGAAAACATTTGGTTTGACATAAACTTAATTGGAAAACATGTATATACCTGAAAAGTAAATATAATTATGAAAAAATTATATTTAAGAATTGACCATACCAAATTGGAGTGAAAGAGGGAGAACCCGAAGAATGAAAATTGGGTTCGAGATTTTCCCCTTACCTTGTATCTGAATGCTTCCTTCTCTTTAATGTCTTGTATAATGAAATTATATTCATCAATTAGAAATATATAACCTTTTTAAAATTAATATGGTTCATTATGGTTTCATTAAGTGATTTTATGTGCCTTTGGATGAGTTATAGTGTTTTAAAACGTTGTTCGAGAATGTTTGTTTTTATGGTTTTCTTGAGTGGTTCACTTGTATTCTTAAATTGATGTTCGGGTTAAACATGGGTAAACATCCAGAACTGATATTAAATGTTATTAATAATATTACCAGATATTTAATCATCTTATAATGAGTCTTATTATATCCATGTGGATGAATCATTAGATAATAATTAAATGATGATTATTTGGGTTAATTTGGGTTGTTTTTCGATCACAATGAACTTGTTTTAATTTATAACATAGTAATATGTCCATAAGTTATTTCCATAACTTTAAATAGGAAATAATACATATAAAAAATTATGGTTCAGCCATAAAAATGGTTTCATGACCATATCTGAAGGTATAAATGGAAGAAGAAAGCATGTCGTTCTTGAAGGCGATAAATTAACACCTCACGAACAACGTTCTCTTTAATAAAATAAAAGAAAGAGGTAAAAGGGTTTGGATTATATAATATCCCATTAGCATCATAACATTACTATACATGTATAATACTGGAGTTAAAATACCATTTGGATTAAGATAGGTGGGGAGAGATCTTGAAATGAACTTGAACTTGAAAGGAAATTAAAGGAGAAGAGGGAGAGAAATTATCTCTTAAATCCTCCTCTTGAGATTCTCCTTAAATAAGTTTGGATTGGTCTTTTGATGAGACCATCAGCACTTGAACGTGGTATAGGCTCTATGGAATATGTTTGGGCAGATTTTATAGAATTCTTGGAGCTTGAGAGGTGTGAGGAAGTGAGGGTGTGAAGGGTGGTTTTTAGAGTGGAGGGGAGAGGGGTTTCCTTAATATAAAATTGATTAGTTTATTAATTTCCCCTAAGACAAGGTATAGTGAGTATTTAATGACCAATAATAGTAATTTTATCATGTGATCCCGAACCAAGTGGGATTAAATCAGCAGAACATCACACATGACTCTATAATTAGCTTATTTAGCTTATTTTTGTAAATTACGGTATTTCACTATTCATAAAAAATTCAAGTATTTCAGAAAAATCCCAAAAATTTACCCCAATCATTTTTCAATGTGTAGAATCAAAACATAACGTCCATTTCTCAAAAATAATTTTATAAATATGATTAATTCAATATTTAATTAAAATCATGGTTTATTACAAAAAAACAATTTTAAAACATTCATTTACTTATTCTAAAATATAGGTACATCATACATTCACTTGAATATTATTTTTATACTATCATAGTTAAGGTTACTATTAATTAGGGTATATCAATATTCATAAGTTTATGTTACAATTCATAAGGGTAGGATACTATTCACCAAAAATTATTTTTGTTTTATTAGACTCCAAAAATCATCTTGAACAGAACCGTTTATGTCAGATTTTTAAAATTCCAAACACAGAAGTGAAAAACTTAAGTTTAAAGGTCACTTATCACTTAGTAGTTCATTATGTTGTGTTTTCATGTTCTTTTATGACATAATTATAAGAAGGTAATTTCAATTTAAAAAACATTGTGTCGTTATATTCTTCCCCCCTTAAGAAATTTTTCCCCCAAAATTTCACTTTACACAAATAAGTGAGGGTGTTTCTCCATAATTGCCTCTTCTGGTTCCCAAGTTACTTTCTCAAACATATGGTTCCTCCACAACACATTGACAAGATGGGTTGTCTTGTTTCATAGAACAATATCTCTCTGATCCATAATCTTTACTGGCTACTCCTCATAGGAGAGATCATCTTCCAGCTGCACCACCTCTGAGTTTAGTACATGTGAGGGATCTTGTATGTACTTCCTCAGTAGTGATATGTGAAGAACATCATGAACTCAAGCCATATTCGGTAAAAGTTAAAGCCGATAGGCCACGTCTCCAATGCGGTCAAGGATATGAAAGGGGCCAATATACCTTGGTCTTAGCTGCCCTTTCTTCTCGAATCACATGACTCTCTTCCATGGAGATATTCGAAGGAAGAATTTATCTCCAATGTCGAACTCCAAGTCCCCTAAACGGTTGTCAGCATAGCTCTTTTGTCGACATTGAGCAGCTTTGATGTGTTTCTTGGATAACTTGAACCTTATATCTCATCTCTTGAACAATATCGGTTCCATGTAGCATTCTTTCTCCAACTTCATCCCAACAGGTTGGAGTTCTACATCGCTTTCCATACAGAGCTTCATATGGAGCCATCTGAATACTCGAGTGAAAGCTATTGTTGTATGATAACTCAACCAATGGGAGATGTTGATCCCATCCACCTTTCAATTCTAGAGAATAGGCTCTAAGCATATCTTCAAGAATCTGAATAGTTCTTTCACATTGGCCATCAGTTTAGGGGTGATAGGTTGTGCTGAAATTTAATTCAGTACTCAAAGCATGTTGAAGGCTCCTCCAGAATTTAGATGTGAACCTTGGATCATGGTCAGAGACAATTGAGAGTGGAACACCATGCAGTCTCACCACTTCCTTCACATATATCTTTCCAAGTTGTTCAAGTGATAGATCTTCCTGAATAGCGATAAAATGGGTAGTCCTGGTGAGTCGGTCAACCACAACCCATATCGCATTATTTCCCTTTGACGTCTTTGGGAGACCAGTGACAAAGTCCATAGTAACATTTTCCCATTTGCACATGGGTATAGGCAATGGCTACATCATACCTTTAGACTTTTGTCGCTCTGGTTTAACTTGCTGACATACCAAGCACCTTAATATATATTCCGCAATCTCCTTCTTCATGTTATCCCACCAGAAGTGTTCTCGGAGATCATGGTACATCTTGGTACTCCCAAGATAAATAGAGAATTTTGAGATATGTGCATTTTCCAATATCTCCTTATTTATCCTGGGTGATGAAGGCACAAAAACCCGCATTCCAAACCGAATCACACCATCATCGTCGATATGGAACTCTTGCAGCTTCCCTTCCTTTACTGCATTCACCCTCTTTTGTATCTCCAAATCATCCATGTATGCTTCCTTAATCTTCACCTAGATGGATGGTTGTGAAATCATTTGGGAAAGGTTGGGCTTATCCCTTGCCCTTATGATTTCCAAATCCATTCTTTTCATATCTAAGAAGATAGGGTCTTTCTCAATTCGTAACATGGATAGAGTAGCGGGTTATTTTCTGCTTAGAGAATCAGCTACCTTGTTCGCCTTTCTAGGATGATAGTGAATAGATAAATCGTAATCCATGATTTTCTCTAACTATCTCCTTTCACTCGGGTTGATCTCCTTTTGTGTGAATATATATTTTAAGCTCTTGTGGTCAGTGTATATGTCACACTTCTCACCATAAAGGTAGTGCCGCCATATTTTCAAAGCAAAAATCACGGTTGCCAGCTCTAGATCATGCATCGGGTAGTTCTGCTCATGGATCTTCAACTACCATGAGGCATAGGCTATCACATTATCATTTTTCATGAGTACGCAACCAAAGCCTTTTTTTGAAGCATCACTGTATATCAGAAAACTTTCTCCACTTTTTGGTAGTGTGAGTACAGGTGAAGTGGTCATCCTTCTCTTTATCTCCTTGAAGCATCCCTCAAATTCTTCCATCTTGACATACTTTACCCATTTCCTTGTTAACTTAGTTAGTGGGATTGACAATCGTGAGATTTTTCTCACTAAACGTTGGTAGTACCCAGCTAATCCAAGAAAACTACGAATTTATGTGACACTAGAGGGCCTGGGCCATTCCTCAATCGCCTTTTTTTAAGGATCCACAGAAATTCCCTCACTTGTGATCACATGTCTCATGAACCTGACTTGTTTCATCCAAAATTCACTCTTGCTGAACTTGGAGTACAACCTCTCCTTTCTCAAAGACACCAACATAAGTCTTAGATGTTCTTCGTGTTCCTCCTTACTCTTAGACTAGATGAGAATATCATCAATAAACACAACCACAAATTTGTCGAGGTAATGCCTAAAGACTCTATTCATCAAATCCATGAATATTGTAGGAGAATTAGTAAGTATGAAAGGCGTCACAAAAAATAATAGTGCCCATACCTTATACGGAAGGCGGTCTTCTGAATATCTTCCTTCTTCACCTTTACCAGATAATATCCAGAACGAAGATCCACCTTTGAGAAGTATTGAGCTCCTCTTAACTGGTCGAACAAGTCATCAATCCTTGGGAGAGGATACTATTCCTTTATGGTGATCTTGTTGAGTTCCCTATAATCGATACACAGCCACATTTTTCCATCCTTCTTCTTCACAAAGAGCACTGGTGCACCCCAACGTGATGCACTAGGGCGTACGAACCCTTTGTCCAGATGCTCTTGCAGCAGCCTCTTTAACTCCACCAGATTGATAGCATCCATCCTATAAGGACACTTTGAGATAGGAGTGGCTCCATGTATGAGTTCAATTGACAACTCTACCTCATGATCTAGGGGAATTCTAGGTAACTATTCAGAAAATACATCACTGTATTCCCTCATGATGGGAATTTCCTCAAGGTTGGCACTTCCCTTAAACTCGGCCATTTGGGAGTGATATGCTTCTTCATAGGGAATCAACACCCACACCATTGAAGGATTTTTCAAAAGAGATTCATGATATTCCTTGAATTTGTAGTGGATCATGGGATAGTTCATAATATGAAAATATATTTCCTTTTCCCAACAGTTGATATGTGCTCTATATAATGAGAGACAATCCATTCCCATTATAGCATCGAATTCCACCAAGGGTAGTATTATAAGATTCACTGGAAGAATCTTCCCACATATTCCAACAGGAGAGGATTCAAACACTTGGGTTTCAATAATTGCACCACTTGGTGTTTTAATAGATATCTCTACTTCAAGGTTTCGGGGATTCGATTCTATAGTTCTAGCATACTTGCAAGATATAAAGGAATGCGTAGAACCAGAATCAAATAAGACTTTTTACATTCTTGAGTGAATAGGAAGTGTACCATGTTTGACTTCATTATCATGCTCTACCTCTGCAGTACTGATGGAATAATCCTTCTCTTGTTCCTTTTTATTTGGTGGTTTCTGACATTGATTACCCTCAAGAACTCGTGGTTTACTACACTGACTTACATAGTTCCCTAGCTCCCTACAGTTGTAGCATTGAACCATGAGTGGTTCTCTCCTTTATTCTGCCACATTCTACTTACTTTTTGTGTCTTTTTGATACTCTTGAGCCTGGTGTCCTTCTTTCCCACACTTGAAGCACTTCCCCATCCCTTTGAGGAAGTTCCCATGGTGCAACTTCCCACATTTTTGGCATGTGGGTCGTTGAGTTTATTCCCACTTTTGTCATTAGATCCTCCATATTGAAACTCCATATTTCGTTTCTTATCCCCATAGCCATGGGACCATTCTAAAAACTCCATCTTTACTTTAAGGGCATATCCAAAAAATTCTTTATAACTCCCAAAGTCTCTAATTGTAACAGCGTTTCGATGGTGTGGTTTTAATCCAATAAATAATCTATCAATTTTTATATCATTGTTGATAACAAAACCCGAAGCGTACCTTGCAATCCTTGTGAAATTCGCTTCATAGGTTGTGACAGATTATCCTTCTTTTTTCTTGAGCTCTATTAATTCTCTCTCCATATTCGTAAAAATAGTTTGTGGGAAGTAATTATTTAGAAACATTATCTTAAAGTCATCCCATTCCATCTCTTCAATTTCCTCCCATGGCTTGGTGTTCCTAATCAAATCCCACCATTGATCGGATTCTCCATCTAGATGATAAATGGCTAGGGTCACCTTATCCATCTCACAATAGTGAATAATAGAAAATATTTTCTCCATGGAGTTGACCCACTGTTCCGTAGCTAGTGGATCAGAAGATCCATTAAATGTCGGTGGTCGTTTCCGCATAAAACATTCGATAGCCAGTTGGTCCCTATTTTTTGAAGGAGGATGTTCCCCATTATTATTATTATTTTTCATAACCTGAGATAATTGGGTAAGCATCGCCATGATGTTTATAACTCCACCTCCCAAATCATTGGGGATGTCGTTCAGGAAATCATTGCATTGGCCCTCGCACGAGTTGTTGGCCTGATTTCTCCTGGTTCCCACCATTTTCTAAAACAGAAAAGGTTAGAACAAAACATAAGTAAACAAGTCACGAATAACTTATTCATTTAAAAAAAATTTACCAAAAACATAACATATGGGATCCCTATGTAAATATTCTTGTGTGCATATTTGTACTTAATCTCATGCTAGAGGTTTTCTCTAGGGTTCACTAATCCTAATTCCCAAATTATCTAAACCTTCCCTTTGATACCAACTATAAAGACCCTACCTTTTCTTACATTACTATTACATAATTTTAAAGATAAACAACATAATATTATTAGACATAGAGGATCCAAAGGTTTAGTGTCTTGGGAAAACTAGGATCATACATAACAATTACAACATCAAGCATAAACATTTATTTAATTTCTTCTTCTCTAGCTTCTTATTGGCACTTATCCTCTCCTTAGTACATGTAGCCACCTAAGGATATACATAAAAATGGGTGAGCTAAAATCCCAGTAAGATGATAGATATGAATAATATATAATGGTGTGAGCATAATCTTGACATAGGCAAAAGATCATGAACATGAGAGGAGCATAAATAAAAGACTTGAAATGTGGCAATGCATAAAAATAAAACATCATGTCTTAGTGGTTAACTACAAAACATACTTGTAAACCAAGATAGAATCTTTTTCACACATAATTTCACATTTACTAATGAGATTCATCACTTTACCTAATGCATTGGAGCACTGTATAATTCTGGGCACACCCGTTACATTCAAACATTCATATTGCGCTATATAATTCCGGGCGCACCCTTCACCTCATAATATTATCATTATCATGCATGACACATAGATAATATATCAATAATGAACATAAATAACCCATGGAATGTAATGGGTATCATCTCATAAGAATACATTCATAAGCTTTGGGTTCCCAAAAGAAAGAGGGAACATCATACTTGATACAAGAACCATCAACCATGAATGAGAGGTAAAAGTTGAGTTCTTAAAAGAAGTGTTCTTTTGGAAAACTTTTGGTTTGACATAAACATCATTAGAAAACATTTATATCCCAAAAAAGGTAAGATAATGATGAAAAAATGATTTTTAAGAAGTGACCATACCAAATTGGAGTGAAAGATGGAGATTCCGAAGAAAGAAAATTGGGTTCCAGATTATCCCCTTACCTTGTATCTGAATGCTTCCTTCTCTTTAATGACCTTTATAATGCCATTATATTCATTAAATATAAATCCAGAACCTTGTGTACATTAATATGGTTAATTATGGTTCATTAAGTGATTTTATGTGCCTTTGGATGAGTTATAGAGTTTTAAAACATTGTTCGAGAATGTTTGTTTTTATGGTTTTCGTGAGTGGTTCACTTGTATTCTTAAATTGAATTTTGGGTAGAACATGGGTAAATATCTACAAATGATATTAAATTTTATTAATGATATTACTGGATATTTAATGATCTTATAATGAATCATATTATATCCATGTGGATGAATTATTAGATAAGAATTAAATGATGATTATTTGGGTTAATTTGGGCGGTTTTTTTATCACAATGAAGTTGTTTTAATTTATCACTTGGTAATATGGACATAAGTTATTTCCTGAAAATTAAATAGGAAATAATACATATAAAAAATTTCGTTTCAACCATAAAAATGGTTTCATGACCATATATGATGGTATAAATGGAAGAATAAAGCATGTCGTTCATGAAGGTGATAAATTAACACCTCACGAACAACGTTCTCTTTAATAAAATAAAAGGAAGAGTGAAAGGGGTTTGGATGATATAATATCACATTAGCAACATAAAATTACATTATATTTATAATAATTGAGTTAAAATTCCATTTGGATGAAGATAGGTGGGGAGAGATCATGAAATGAACTTGAACTTGAAAGGAAATTAAAGGTGAAGAGGGAGAGAAATTACCTCTTAAATCATCCTCTTGTGATTCTTCTTAAGGAATCTAGGATTGGTCTTTTGATGAGACAAGAAGCTCCTGGGCATGGTAGAGGGTCTAGGGAAGATGTTTGGGCAGAGTTTAAAGATGTCTTTGAGCTTGAGAGGTGTGAGGAAGTGAGGGTTTGAAGGGTGGTTTTTATAATGGAGGGGAGAGGGGTTTCCTTAATATTAAATTCATTAGTTTATTAATTTCCCCTTACACAAGGAATAGTGAGTCTTGAATGACCAAGAATATTAATTTTATCATTTGATCCCGAACCAAGTGGACTTACATCAGCAGAACATCACACATGACTCTATAGTTAGCTTATTTAGCTTATTTTTGTAAATTACAGTAAATCACTATTCATCAAAAATTGAAGTAATTCAGAAAAATCCCAAAATTTACCCCAACTATTTTTTGACATGTAGAATCCAGAAATGATGTCCATTTTTCAAAAATAATTTTCTAAATATGATTAATTTAATATTTAATTAAAATCATGGTTTATTACAAAAAACAGTTTTAAAACATTCATTTACTTATTCTAAAATATAGGTACATCATACTTTCACTTGAATATTATTTTTATACTATCATAGGTTAGGTTACTATTAATTAGGGTATATAACTATTCATAAGGTTATGTTACTATTCATAAGGGTAGGTTACTATTCACCAAAAATTATTTTTGTTTTATTAGACTCCAAAAATCATCTTGAACACAACCGTGTATGTCAGATTTTCAAAATTCCAAACACAGAAGTGGAAAACTTAAGTTTAAAGGTCACTTATCACTTAGTAGTTCATTATGTTGTGTTTTCATGTTATTTTATGACATAATTATAAGAAGGGAATTTCCATTGAAAAAACTTTGGGTCGTTAAAGATAAGGTAGATGAACTCTTCAGGATTAATCTAAGATATATAGCTATCCAACCCATCACCTTTATAGAATAAGGAAAAAGCCTCTTGGATAATGGGGAATCTAACCCAAAATCCCTCAATATTGGGAGACTTTATATAAGTTAAAATTCAATCCATGATATCTCTGAAACTGAATATGAACAAACTACATTAAACAAGTATTCTCAATCTCATAACTCTAAAAAACAATTTTCAATTTATATGAAAACTAAATCTTATGATATCAAACATAGAATATAATTCCGGACACTAATTATTATTATAAATTTATCACATAAAGTTAGCACACACAATATATATATTCAACAAACATATTATAAACAAGAATATAATTGACTAATAAAATAATATATAAGCAATTTATTTGTTTTCCAAATACAGAAAAATACTTAGGAACTTTAATATTATATTTTGATATGAAAAATTTTATTTTATGATTCCTAACACTTATAATCTATAAATCATAAGTAAAAATATATAATTTAAAAAATTAATCATTGTTTAGCCATGTTGTATTTTACTACTAATAATATTAGTATAATTCATACAATATGAATGATACATAGTATGTAAATAGTATATGAACCAATCATATTCTATGATAGTACTTTAATAGTATGCTGCTATTGAATCATTGAATATGATTGGATCTATCATGAGTCCCCTGTTATATTTTCTGATGGAGTTGGTATTATATTTATGTCATGATACCCTATTTCCATTCAAAACCTGGATATAATCATATTTTACAATATCATATATCATATGATGTGAAATAATTCAAATCCCCATGATTATTTTTATCATACCATGTAATATAATTCCTTCATACACTTTGACTTTCCAAAATAAGAAAAATATAATATATCTTTTTTATTAATATAACTAAAATTCATTTAATTATTAATATAATTAAAAAACCAATAGATTCACATATTAAATCCAGTGAGAGCCCATATTTGATAACATTTATGGGTTTTAGGGGAACATTATATAATATTAAGAGGAAAAACCCCCATATACCGATAGATATATCATCATTCATTCAACATACCAAGAAAATGAAGAACACAACATACGTGAAACATTGTCTCATTGTCCTCTATATTCTTATTCAGTGGATAAATTTTGAATATGATCATCGAATCATAAAACAATGGCTTCTTTTCCCTAAGGTCTCACACCGACCTTGGATCATAGATCATATCTTGATGATTTAAAAACACTAAAAGGGTGGTAAGACGTGTACTATGTTACAAATGGAGGTTTGTTAAGGTGAGAGAATTATACTACTTTTCATGCAATGAATTACACCAATAGGATGGACCCCATAGCCTATATATGAATCATCTATCCTCTTCATTTAATGTAGATCATTGACCATATTCTGTTTATAATATTTCTTATCATGGCACCCATACATAGGTTATACTTGGAATGTTCCTCATTGAAAACTGTAATAAATTTATTCCATGTGATAACTAATACATTCCATGGATTATATTTTAAATAAAACATGTGGGAGGTGGATAAAAGATACATTCACTCACATGGAAATCATATTATAGACCTTATCATTCTATATGATATTTGAAGCTGAAGTGTCCAATGATTCTATTATAATTTATACATATTGTATGACATGATATGCATCACATACATATTGTACCATATGATTCTAGGTAGTCATAAGATACTAATAACCCATCTTAAGTGAATATCAAACACTTTCCGTATGAAAATATCAAACATACAATTGAAACTCACTTCTGAAAATTGTTCAATCAAGGTTGAGATCTCTTATAACCCCTATATGTGTCACACACCATGAAACTCAAACAAGAATCTATTTCTTGTATCTATGAGAACATTATACTTTCATGTAATTTTAGGATTCATGCATATAATGTGACCTTAGGTGGGTGTGAAATTAGTATTTATTTTTATTTTGAGTTACCTCAATCCCCAAGGGAGGATATTTTAATTTATATTTACAATTAATTTTTTTATGATTAGAAGAAATGACTGCATCGTCTTAAGATCATTTCTTTGATGATGTTTTTTATCTTTAGAAAAACATTTTTTACAACCTTATAGGGATTCTTGTAAATAATCCAACTAGTGGTATCCACACGTGTTGCATTGATCTCTGGCCAACACCAATTTATTTTTGGGTGGTAGCATAAGGAATCAATTGTATTTCATTATTCTTCTGGATCACTCATAATTAATTCTATCTTTTAAGAGTTATTCTCATTTTTTATAGCAAGAGATGATGAATTCTAGAGATATATGGAGAGGGAAAGAGGGAGAGAGGGAGAGATAAGTCAGTTGTGCACAAAGGTTCCCTATTAACAATTTTCGATTAATTCTAAAAAATAGACACAACCATCTATTTATAGATTCAATATTAACATTAAAATATTATTTAATTAATTACGATACCATAAATAATACTACAAGATTTTAAGAATCCTCATGTCATATAATAAGAATATTGTTATTATTACTTTATGGTGTGTATTAACATCCTCAATAACAAACCATTATTTTAACATCATGTAAATTAATATTCATCACTCTATGTCATCTTAGCCCCCTCAAACTCCTCATAATTTTTTAAATTCACAAAGAAATATTTAATTTGAGTGAATAAATATTTTATTCACAAACAAATGAATAAATATTTATTATATATTCATGTGATCAAATAAAATATTTATTAGTATAAAAATAATTATTTATTACATTATGAAAATTAGTGATCAATAAAACATGAATAAAATTAATCCTCCATCTTGGGAATAATATTTATTACATTAATTAAATTCAAATATAATTAAACAAGATAAATATAAATTCTCATATTGTGATCCTATGGTGTTTTTTCTCATTGGAAATAGGTGGGTATGCATAAATTTCAATATTTCTGCCTAAAAATGGGTCAAGGAACCCAAGAGAAAGAATATAATGTCACAACATTGAAAACCAAACATGAATTCCCACTCAATAATATAATAACTTTTTCATAATATATTATCACGTAGGTTTTTCATCTATGTCATTAAACTACCTTCTTTGATACATAATTCTTTGACTATTTGGAATAAATTTCATTACACCATGAACATGGAATTTATGAGAGAGTTGTATTTCAATCAAAGTGATACTATATAAAATTTAATAAAGAGGGAAGGGAAAAAAACTTCCTCAACATATCTATTAATAACATGTCATTCATGACACTCCCAACATACCCTACATCCTTCTAACAACTAGAGTGACACTTCATTTCAGTAAATATATGTGTGTGTTTCATGACATGGATTAATGATAATATTAATGTATATAGACCCTTACACATGCTAATCGATGGGAATATCTTATTACACCAAAACAAGCATAATTCATACTAGAAGGAATGTTATCATAATCTCTCCTCTTATAGATCTCCATGTTAGATATTCATGAGAAGAAGCCTCATCTACTTATGAGTACACTCACCAGATGATCTATATAATTTTTTCCCATTCATAGTACTCTCTCTAACAATACAACTATTTTAAAGAATATCATCATCGAATTTGAAGATTCTCATCATATAGGGGAACATTTATGACCTAATCAATGTGAATTATGCTATATTAAATTATCAAATCAATTTTATATAGAAGAAAAATAAATATGTAATAATGTATATTTTTTAATATTCACTACTTTGAATATTCGTGTAATCTAAAGTACAAACTAGTTGGTTCTAGTGAAAACACAGTGTCAAACTCACACTTGATCTGGATCCAACTTCAGACGACTGGTTGGTTCTCAAATAAAAAACCTAATTCTTTGGAGTATTCTAAAATTTCAAGGCGTACCACATGTCAATGGATAGCATTAGAGAATCCATGTGTTAGTGTAGTGAATCTTTTTTAACTATCCAAAATAGAGATAAGAGAGCATCAGGTTCCATATCTTCAGGGGGATTACCATGATATAATGAAAAAGGATTTTTCCCATCCCCCTCCTAACATTAGGTGGGTGGAAGACCTTTTCCCGTCAGCTATGAATCCTCATCCCTTCATCTAATTCTCTAACCCCGATGATTCCCCCTTGTTCCTGATGATTTTTATTTTCTAAGTAGTTCATGATCATCTTGATGGTGTGCCTCAACATCTGTGGTCAATGTTAGAATTCAAAGAAGATTCAATCCTTCTTAATGTGACCCTTATTTATGGTTTTGAGTACCTAACACCATCCATTTATGATTTAGATTGTTTTATATTTGGATCTTGGGGGTTGAAAGAGCGTAATATTTTTGGTCTTCTAAATAGTCACTTTCTGATGATTCATTTTGACTTAGAATAGGATCTTATTTGTGCATGGTCATAAGTGACTCGACTACAGGTTCTTCCTCGTTCACTGGTCTTATTTTTTCATAAGAAGTGGCATTATCCCTCTATTTTGATCTAGGTTATCTTCATAAAACTCCCTTTTTGGTTTGAAATCCCATCAATTCTTCTATTGAAAGGAAATATTCTTGGTTATTATTTATGATATGATAATAAAATCAGCTCTATTATCCATATTATTATAATGTAGATATTCGTGGAGGTCAATATCTGCAACCCACTAGTGGAGTGGGTGTGAATCACTATCGATGAATAAAATAGGTGAAAACAACCAGTATTCTTTGAATCTAGGGTGGACTATTGTAATATGTGTAACCTCATGGGGCACATGGATTACTACTATTGGCGGGGTCTCTAGGGTGGTAGTGATCTGATGTTGGGTAATGATGTGGGAACATATCTAGTAGAGTATCGTGTTCACTCTATGATTATGGAGGTGTCGGTTATTCATGTGGGGACCCAAGAACAATCTCATCCTCCCAGCACTAACATGGAAAATGGTCTGTGAGGTGGGGGTGAAGCATCAAACTTGTTATCCATACAGAATATTGTTCACTTGAATGAGGTATTCCCAATGTTTTAGATGTGTTTATAATATTCCATTATAATCTAGATGGTCCAGTTAGACATGCATTGTCTCAGTTAGGGGGTAGGGGGTCATATTCCCTTGGTCCTACTAACTCATCCAATTCAACTTCTTCTGTAGATTTGTTAAGAGCTAGAATTGGTGCCATGCTCAAGGAGGGACTATATGAGACTATCTAAGATGTGGTTAACCATGAAACATTTGGAAATAATGAAAAGGATATTCAGTTTCTAGGTTTTTAGGACATAGGGGGTTCTAAATCTGGAGGTAAATGGATAGATCTGATGACAAGACCTTCAATGAAATTAGGAAATAGATTTCAAGGAATAACTATGGTAGTATTTATTATAGACCAACCAGACACATTCTAGGAAAAGGGATCAGATTGAGGAATCCTTGGGGATGTGTCTTTTGACAAGGTCTATAGGAATGAGTCCAATGAAGGACATTCCAATTATCCTATAGGCGATTGTCTGAGCACGAGGAGAAATAGGAGATGGAATGGCATCTGTAAAGAGAATAAGGATTACTCCTTATTTCCACCTCAAAAGGAGACACAATCAGAAAATAAGATAAATTCCCGGAAGATAGAGTGTGATATCTCTTTTCAGCATAATGCAGGAGGTTTATTTGAACAATCCTTATAATTTCTTCTGATCTTGGAATAAAAAAGTGTTTAAATGTGTTTTTTCACCCAATTCTAATAAATAGAAATCTTCCAAAATGATGGAGTGGTCATTAAGGGTGAATCTGTTATTTCCTTTTGGTGTTTAAACTCTTGGATTCTCACTTTTTCCTTAAAAGTGTTTGAAATAAGAAAATTTTAATTTGCAATCAGTGTAGTGAATCTTTTTAATAAATGATTTATATCATGATAAAATCCATCACGTATAAATATAACTAATTATCCACCTCTTGTTACCATGTTATAATCCTAAAATTAAGAATGAATCCATATTAAAACCTTTTTATAAAATGATAAATCGCTCTCTTTTTGTATAACCCAAAATCAAAATAGGAAAATGCTAAAGTACTTTTTCTGTTTCATCACTAGATGCAACATACTCAAATATGATAAGTATGGAAACCACTAGTTCTAATATGTTTATAATTCATATATCTATATCCTTATAAATGATACTATATCTAATTGAACTAAATAAACATATTTTTTCTATTCCCTAGATCACTAGTATTCGCAATTTTTCAGCCACCAAGAACTCATCCAGTTCTACTTTTCCAAGTACTATCAGATAGTTCTAACAGAAAATCTATTAAATTATGTTGTATATGTTTTTTATTAATTTTATTTGATTTATAAATTAGGAATATCAAATATCAATACTTATCATGGAACACGAGATGAATTCCTTGCACTTAATATTGTGAAATTCTTTAAATCTCCATAATATCTTCATATTCCCAAGCATGTTATACTGGAAGGATTAAAATCCAATAAAAATTCGATCTCTAATTTCTTAATCCAATATTTTTCATTACTATGTTAATTTTTGTTATATGAATTTATATAGGAAAACCATACTTTCATTTTATAGATCCATTTCCCTAGAACATGGTTTCTACTTTACAACAAAGGGGGAGAAATTTCATTCCTTTGTCTTAAGAAGATGGTAAGAAATTGTGTTTGATTTCTATAAGTTATTAACATATCTATCATGAAAATTAATTGTGTTCACACTAATGAGTTTGAGACACATATATCTCATTCATTTCCAAACAAATATTCAATTATAAGTAAGCATTATTTTTTCATAAATGATTTTTTTAATATGTATATATTATTATAATTAATTAATGACACACACCCTTTCAGATATTCTATAATGAAATATACCATACAAACTCAATTCCTTCATGTCATATAGGCATATTCCATAATGATTAATCAAAATTATTTTGATTTAACTATCAATAGTTAGACATGATGATCATTGAAATATGCACTAACATGTAGAATTCAAAGAGGATTTCAGTCATGGTGTGAGGTGAATATGTTTTTTCGTAGAATAGAATCATGATAATCTATCTTGTTATACTGCTACCATATTATACCATCAGTGACCAATTTCACTTGAATACTCACAAGATGTATTAAGTTCTAGAAACATTGAAAATATGAAATCCCTGAATTTTGATACATGAAATCCAGCACCTAAATTTATACATACTTTTAAAATATATCATATTAATTTTTAATAATTATTTGTAGTAATATTTATTATAAAATAATAGTATTTTTATAACCTACTATGATGAACACAAATTTCCTCTTCGGTTTTGAATTCCAACATAGTAGGCTTCTTTGGAACTACTCCTCCCACAAATCTCAGTAGAGTCCAGTATTCTAATGCCTGCTCATGTACATCCAAATCCTTAAACCATAAAATTTAATTATTCTCTAAATATCATTAAATGTATAGTATTACTTTATGGAAAAATAGTCAAACAAGAATGTATGTTAATATTATTAGTGGTTGTATGACCGATCAAAAATTGATTTTTTATTATAAAATATGGAAAACATACCATTAAATAAGAACGTCCTCATGGAGGTCTAAAATGATGCTACCTAAGATAATCCCCCTGCACAAAATTATTACATTCCCAAGGAAATGAACCCAAACTAGAAAACACAATAAACATATCCTTAGGACTAATCCTTCGAGAAAGGGCATCCATAGTAATGTTGGCCTCCCTATGCACATGTCGAACCAAGAAACCACATCCTAGTTCCAAGGAACAACTCTGAACAAGATAATTGAAGTTCCAATGAGGATCCACCTGTCTATTTACGGATCGTACCTCAGTTTTAGAATCTGACTCCACCTCCGAACACATAAACACTATGTCCTTGCAAAACATGATACCTGTGTGAATTTCCGTCAACTCCGCGCCCAGTAAACTCCCCAAACCATAAAAAATGCTGAAGGCTAACATCACTAAACCATACTCATCCAATAGTAATCCTTCCCCATACATTTGAACCTTCATAAATGATCTATCCACATTCATCTTATAACCATGCAGTGGTGGTCTACATCAAATCCATCTTCCCTATGACATTTTCGTTTCAACTGTCCTGTTGAGTAACTTGCATATGATATGAGACTGCTATCCACCTTTTACCAAGGAACCTAGCTCGTGAACCAGCCCCTACATTCTAACATGAAGATAACCAACCTAAGGTTGTACCTCTGTCCTCACCTTATTCTGAGCCTCCCATAATGTCCATAAAATAGAGATAACAACAATTCCACGGATATTGTATTCCATTTCCTGGTTTCCTACTCCCAGTAACCAGTTAATGATAAATTCCTACATGGAATAGTAGGATGGATTGTAACAGCCCTAGTTTCCCATGATAGACCATACACTATTGGCCCATTTGCATTGGATAAAAAGGATAAAATTCAAATCCATTTGCAGGTATTTACTGCAATAGCAATGCGAGGCCAAAGATATCCCCTTCTTCTGAACATTATCTTCTATAGGCAGTGCATGATTTCGTTCCCTCCAAACCAATAAATTAATTTTTGTTGGAACCACTTTACACCATAACCAAGAATCCCATTTATCACATTCCCCTCCATGATTAAGGAGCATCCTATAGTACTTCCCATTGAAGGGACCTAAAGCCGCACCTGTAAAACAAACCTGATCGGCCTCCTCATTAAACACTATCTCCATGAAGGTGGCCATCTACTCTTTGCTTAGAATAGAATCCATATGTCTTGGAAATCGTGAAGCATCTTTAAGAGTCATATCTTCCACAGGATAGAATCGAAATAACAGCTTCTCACCATCCCAATTATCACACCATAAATTGATCTCACCTCTCCCCACCACCCAACAAGAGAAGTCCTATATAATTTCCAAAAGATACATCAAATTTTTCACCAGGCTGGACAGTTTCCGTTTTCCCCACTCTTCCCAATGTTGTCCATATTTATTTCTGAGGACATTGGCCCACATAAATTCACCAACAATAAAATAACATTCCATACAAGCCTGCATGGACTGTATTGTTAAAGAAATTTCCCTGAGAGTGACTCCTCCCTCCTCTATTGGTTTAGCCAGATGACTCCATGATGCCCAATGAGCTCTACCCTTGGATTTGGAATCCCATAAGAATCCATTCATAGTTTTATCCATCAATGAAAAAATACCTTTGGGTGGAGCTATAATGGACATAAAATTCATTGGAATTGATGATATCACATTGTTGATCAATGAAGCACGGCCACTGAAGGAAAGAAATCTGCTCTTCCAACTTAAAATCCTCCTGAGAATTTTGTTGATGAGCTCCTCAAAGAATAAAATTTTAACATTCCCAATAGCAATAGGCTCCCAGAGATATATCATTGGAAAATGCTTCGGCTAGATTCCAAGGATGTCCTAGATGTCCTGATCCCTTCTTCTAGAACATTTATTTGAAATGAAGACACTTCCCTTCCTCACATTAACATGTTTTCCACTCAGTCAACCATAGACTTCCATAATTCCCATAATATTCATAATAGAAGATCTCCTTCCATTCAAACAAAAAATAGAATATCATCAGCAAATATGAGATGTGAGAGGTAGCCATCCAAGGCTTTGGATTGATGAGGGAAAGTACTCCTTTCCTCCCAGACTCTATGTAAACTCCGGGAGAGGGCCTCCTGTGCAATGATAAACATTATGGGAGACAAAGGGTCCCCCTACCTCACTCCATGCATGCTTTTTAAATAACCAAAGCTGTTACCCAAAAGAGAGATGGTAAGCCATGGTGATGAATAACATCGAAAGCATATGTCACACACCCATTCATTAAATCCCATTTTTCTCATGACCTGAATAATAAAACTCCAATTCATTTTTTCATATACCTTGTCTGTATCCACTTGAATGATAATATTGGACCTAATCAGCCTTTTATTAACATCTTAAACAAACTCTTTGGAAATTAAAATTTCCCCCTGTATGCCTCTTCCCTTAATAATACTATGATGTTCCTGAGAAATCACTTTGGGGATCACCTTGTTGAGTCTCCTAGTAATCCGACTTGCCAAAGTCTTGTATGATATGTTACATAAACAAATGGGTCTAAAATGATCAATAGATGAAGGGTCTGTGATTTTTGGTCACAAAACCACTCTAGAGGAACAAGTACTTCTGTTAATGTCCCCTCTACTAAAAAATCTTGAATGGCCTCAGTCACATTAATCTCCACAAAATCCCATCCCTCCACAAAGAAACTCCCTAAAAAACCATTCTGACCAGGTGCATTTTCCATGGACATGTTTTGAACTGTGTCCCAAACCTCATCACCTGTTGGAATAGTCGTGAGGATGCTGTTATCCTCCACCCCAAGTCTTCTAGGAATGGACCCCATGAATGAATCTTTCTCCTCCACTGAAACACCATTCACCAGATTCCCTTCAGTACCACCTTCATGTAGCATCTCGAAGTGTTTCGACGCCATCTGTCCAACCACATTGACATCAGAGGTGTAGGATACATCCTCGAGTTTAATGTTAATTTTAATATTCTTCCTCTCCTTCATGAATTCATGGAGGAACATAGTATTGTGATCACCCCCTTTAATCCATCTAACCCTAGAATAGAGATGACATCCTCTTTCTATCTCATGTATCCTCTCAGCCAAGTAGGCATGTATAGCACATATAATGAGGAAGGTACCCTCATCCCATCTCCACTAAAGTTGTTCCTCCAAATTATCAATTACTAACTGGAGAGAAACCACATAATTATCTGCCATTGTATTACTATTAATCCAGCAAGAAATATATGTCTTGAGTCGCTTAAACCTCCAAGTAAACCCCCCCAAATCCCTCCTGTCAATCTCCTGTTCCCAACAGTTCTTCATCATTTATAAAAAACCCTCCAACATGTTCCAGTTAGACAAATACATGAAATAATTCCACTCCTAACCCCCCCATTTGAGCTCAACCAGTAGCGGGGAATGATCCAAAAAAGCACAGGATAGGTACGAGATAGATGAAAGAGAAAAGGTATCTAACCCATTGATGTTGGATAGGCATATGTCCAGATGGCTCCATATTCGCCTAATACCTTTTTGAATTTTACACTAGGTATATTTACAACCATTGAAGCCCAAATCCAATAGGACCTTGCAACACATAATGTTCCTGAAGTCAAGTATACCACTAATGAAATTCTCCAATCCACCTCTCTTTTCTAAAACATCAGCAATTGTATTGAAGTCTCCACCTATGAACTAGGGTAAGCCCGCTGGATCGACTGTCTTCAGATACTCCCATAGGTCTCTTCTTTACTGTAGGTCATTACTGGAGTAAATGAAATAAAAACATACATTAGTGCCTTTGAACCCAATCTTCACCATAAGACAATGATTCATTGCCTGTATTATTCAACTTGTATTCTCTGTTTCCAAAACAAACAGATTTGTTTATTTGTGGGATGATCATTAAATAAATGCATGAACCCCATATTCTTCTCAATATAGCTTATTTTATTGATATCTTGTTTATGTTCCAAAATCACATATAAGGAAACGCCACATCTTCGAGACTCAGAAACTAAGAATGCACATTTTGCATGTACTCGTAGACCATGTGCATTCCATAAAATCAAAGAAACCATTAACAGAAGAAGTTTTTGGCCTTTTGTACATTATTACCTGGACTCAGACCAAATAAAATTCTGCAGCACTCATCCTTGGACATCGATCGAGTAACTGGTCTAGAAGATCCTTCTGAAAATGAGCCTTTCATAGGCACGAGGATCTTCTTATTCAATGGACTCTCTGCCTCATCCAGTAAGGTTATCCTATTCCTCACAGGAGAATGAAGAGGCAATGGCTCCACCTCATCCTGATGAATGCCATCTAGCACCAACCAAGTAGGTGATCTACGAGAAGCAAAGATTTCCTTCACCAACCCCTCCAGTAAAGCCCACCCTGAAGGTTTAATGTTGTTATCTCAAGAACAATGTAACACCCCAAGATTTTTTGAGATATATTATTTTTAATTTATTTGATCTTATATTATACACTACACCAAGATTAGCTTGTACTATACGCAACACCACATTAGCTTGCAGTATATGTAACACTATTCTTGGCTTGCATTACGCGTAATCACGACCTACCTCGATAGCGTGTGTAGTACGCAATACAAGGTTTCACTAAACAATGATATATTGTTATAATATTATTATGGAATAGCCGATAAGAATAGTATTAACTACATTTTTAATTTTATAACATTATTATTCATCTTACACATTTTCTAGAATATGGTATGAGAACAAAATAAATTTTTCGTGTAAAATATGTATTTTTCAAAAATTGCAGTTTTCCAGCCTTTTGATGGAGCACCCACCTTAAATCTTGTTTTGGACATGTCTATAAGTTCAATTTCACGAAATAAAATTCTTATTTGGAATCAGGATATAAAAATTTACTTTGGATAAATTTTTCATATTATTCTGATAACTTTCATATTTTAATGAATAGTAAAAACACGCTATATTTTAATTAAAAACAACTTTTTTCATCGCAATAATTTATATGGTTAGATTATCATTTTAATTGGTTTTAAAGTGTAATTAGAATATATTTTTTCCATTTAATCCAACTTGTTTCATTGGAATTAATTTCACTTTGAAATTGGATATAAACAAGTATCAATCTTTTGATAATTTTTGTTTCTTAAAAACACGCTATTTGTTCTGATAAAGGGAATTAATTTTAAAATTAATTAATGCCACTTCTATGTTTTGAATTTGGAAAAATAGACATCAATTTTTAATTCAGAATATCAAATAATTCTTAGGCTTAATTTTTGGTATTTTTCTGAAAAACTTCAATTTTCGTTGAATAGTGAAACCACTTAGTGGTAGTTAAAAAAACTGACTTTTTCATTTAAATGAAATTTTACCACTTCTGTAAATTGAATTTTAAAAATCTGAGTGACACGGTTAATATCAAGGACTAAAATGTGGTTTAATGAGATGAAAATATTTTTTGGTGAATAGTAACTTTTTACTTTTATTTACCACGGTTAAAAGTAAATATGGTAATTAAGGGTAAAATGATATTAATATTACCCCAAAACATGTCCTAATTCTATTGGATAAGTTTAATTCGACCAAAAAACAACCTTAGGAATAAACTTTGACCATTTAGGTCCACTTGGATTAGATTAGGACATTTATTATTAATTTATTTAAAGAAGAGTTAAAATAGTTAAAATCAAAGTTTAATAACTAAAACATTTTTAATATAGGGTTATACATAAGATAAATTCGACTATAAATATTAATTAGAAAGATAAAAAGATTTCCTACATAATGGTATTTTATTTATAATTTTTAGACATTAAATAATTTAATTTATTTATGACACAATGATGATGCAGTAATTATCTCATTAATGAAATATTAACATAATTGATGTTATAAATACTCAAATAAATGTAATTTGAGACTTTTTATTAATTAAACGAATTTTATAAGTTAATATGACATGTTAATATTGATTTAATGAACTTTTTTCGAACTAATCATTCTCTTATGATATTCACAAAAATCAATTACCAAATATTATCAAAAATGACATAAAATAGTTTTTAAAACAAATATTATATTATTAATTGTTATTTTATTCCTAAAAATCTAAGGTTCGTCCAAATGACTTAGATAAGGTTATATATATTAATAATAAACAACTTGGGGTTTTTTTTCTTGTTATAGTAAGTTTATTAACCTTATAGTGTAAGAAAACAAGAATACACGGTAAAAGTACAATTATTTAACTTAAAGTTAAATCTAAATGATAAGGTTAAAATAGAAACCTAAACTTGTCTAAATTTTATTGGATGAGATTCTTTCGACCCATCCCCACCTTAGCTTCGAAATAAATCAATTTGGAGCTATTAAAAACCGAATATGACTTTATAATAACATAATATTTTTATTTTTTCCAAAGGTGCCCCTCTCCTCCCTTATAAAAGGGCACCTCCTCTCTCTCTTCCTCACACCACTTTGAGCCATCAATCTCGTCCAAACCCTGACAATTTCTCTTCTCCACTTCCCTAGAAACATCCTAGAGGTCCTGGTATTCTTCAAAGACCATCATTAGTGCCCTAAGAGGAGGTTAAGAAGAGGCGCTCCAAAGAAGAGGTAATGTCTGTTACCGATTCTTTCAACTTTATTTTTTCTTCTACTTCTTATTCTTTAGTTGTTTCATTATAAAGTAATAACATAAGTATAAATTATATATTGATATGTTATTATAAGTATGAAACATCCCTATTTCACCATCTATCCATCCTACGGAAAATGAAATCACCACGTGTGCGTACGTACGGAATATCGTCTCCACGCCGTGGTGTAATCTGTTTTCGACCACCACCTTACTTGGATGGGTATAATGGTGTAAATAAATAACTATATATTATTATTGAAACGTGATATTGATTCTGAAATATTATACATACACTTCAATACAATTCCATGATCATGGGAATGATATCATCGCTCGTGCGTACGTACGGACTACCGCATCCACGACGCGATGAGATTCATTCTCCATGTTAACCATTCATGAAAGATTATAAAGTATATATAATAAGTAATCATGAAATATATGACATAATAATGACACTGGATTTATTTATATATATATGTATGTAATATAATTAATTCAATTCAATTCAATAATGAAACGAAAACAGCGTTCATGCATACATACGGCCTACCGTCTCCATGAACGGTGTATTTCATTCCATTTATCGATCTATCATATATATATATGTATATGCTGAATATATATTACATATAAATCATGTTTTACATTATGGAATTAAGTAAATCAGGATATAAGTAATAATATTAAGAACAACAAGTCCAAACATGTACGATAAATAAAATGATTTTACCCAAAATGATGCTTTAACGTGGAACTTAGAAAAGAACGGGTAATATAAAGTAATAAGTGAATCATATATGATATCATAACAATGAATATGATTCTATAATAAGTCAATGAAATTATTTAAATCATTATACATGAGTTTCAGATACATACAAAGCATATCAGACCTAAGGTAAGGGATAATTTTGTAAATCTCATTTTTATCCGATATTGCTTATTTGTAAGTATTTACTGGGGTTATTGATATCATCCATGTCCATGTTTTATGAAAGTGTTTTCATGTATTTTTAAAGTCCTTTTTACCCATTTTTACTTTTACCACATCGTATGGAAGGAATCTTTCTTTTGTTTACCATATGAGGTACTTTTTTTGACTTTTCCGACAAATGTACAAGAAAAATGTTTTTTTAACGTATATGGCATGAAAGGATTTTTACGGTTTTATAAAGCCTTGTTTTCATGAATCTTCCTCCAAAATATTTCATGACTATTTTCACCAAAATCCTTTTCTTTTAAAATTGCATGAAAGTTTGTGAAAAGAAAATGATTTTTAAGATGAAATGATATTTTCCTCAAGAATTCATTTCATGTGTTTTAACAAAACCATTTTTCATCTAAGATGACATTATTTCATATGTTTATGTTTCAAGTATAATGTCTCTATGATTTAAATGGTTTCACTTTACTTATTATGAAATGATATTTATTTCCTTTATATGGATTATGTGATGATGGGATGATGTTTATGAAACCCATTTTATTTATTGGGTTATTATGAATGATGTATGTTTATTTTGTGGCACAAGTAATAATGATTTCATTATGAGATGGGTGGGAACTATATCTCCCTCAAATGAATTGGTTAAAGATTTATATCTCATGAGATAGACATGGCTGGAACGGTAAGTTAATCTGGTTCAGTAATATAGGACTGGAACGAGGAGTGAACTCGATTCAGAAAGAGACTTTGTCCACTAAGATGGTCTTGGCAGAAATGCCTTGGCTACTATGGAAATCATATCATGTGCTTAATGTTTTGCCACAATTAAAAATTTTATTTACAAGCTATTTTATCATGATTGATGTTCTATTTTGATTTATGCCTTACGTATTTCCATGTTTTATGTCATTGCACAAAATTTCGATGTTTAAACATTATGTACATGTTTATATGTTCAAATGTACATTGTTTGTTTTATTTTCTCCATGCTTACACTTACTGAGCATTTGAGCTCACCCTTTTTATGTTTTCTTTTCCCAGGATATAAATAAAGGTTTTAGGTAAGAAAAAAAGGGGAAGATCTTTATGGGAGATGTTGAAGATCTTTCACCACGATTAGAAGATTACATTCCAAGTTTCCAAAAACACTAAACTATTAGGGTCCTTGTGTGTCTATTTTTGTTATGTACTAAGTATTCCGCAAAAGTAATGTAATGTCCATGTACGTCAATCTTTGGGTCTCTATAGTTGGTATCAGAGGAAAGTTTTATTTAACCTTTGGAAACTAGGATGCGAAAAATTTAGTGAAATCCCTAGAAATATTTAAGGTATGTCTAGGGATGTCCCTAAGGATAAGTATTCATATAGGTTATAGTCCTAGAATTACAGTAATGATCTTAGAATTAAACCTATGATTTTAGATATTGAAGTTAATCCCCCTTTATTATATTGTTTTACCTAGCATGATTTTTTCCACTCACACTATTCATTTTGGGTTATAGAAAATGGCTGGAAACAGGAAGATTCACGATAATGGAGGATATGATGGACAATGGAATGATATTCTTCATGAGCAACCAAATGAAATTGGATCTAGAAGTCCACATATCATTATTATGCCTAATCAGAAATCTCATAATATGATCAATAATCTCAACTTTGGTAAGTTTCCTGAATCGGCTAATAAGAGAAAGATGGAGTTTCATGATGATCATAGAGGAAAGAAAGTTCAATTTCCCCCATGTGAATCATGTGGGAAGAGGCATCAAGGAGAATGTTTCAAATGAATTGGAAGATGCTTTGGGTGCGGAAAAGAAGGACACAAATCCAGTAAGTGCAAAGGAAAAGGTTCAGTTAACACCATGGAGAAGGATAATGGTATTTCTACGACATCAACAATGATTAGATGTTTTAAATGTGGAATGTATGGGAATTTTGAAAACCAATTCCCTAAGGGAAAATCTCATGAAGAGAATCAGCATGGTCATATGGGTAGTATTTATGTGGATGATGATGAGGAGACTATAAATGATATATGAGATGAAAGAAGTGTTGAAGCTTGGTCAATGGTTTAAGAAGGTTTTGGAATGATTTATGTTTATCAAGAGTTATATTGTATAGGTAATGGTACTATGGAATAAAGACACATCTAAGGATTGTTACACTATTGTTTTTCCTAAAGTATTTGAAATTATAAGTTGAATGGTACTTCTAACCATGAAAGGTTATTCAGATATTTTTGGAAAGAAGATGATATGCGCATAATGAAGGGACAAGGAGAAAATTAAATGTTTGAAAGTATTCATGAGCTCATGAATAATATAAGGACAATGTGATATCATGGTTTGTGTATATTGAAATTTTGGGATATTGGTATGAGGAAAGAGTTAACTTTTGACAGCATTCGTGTTTTCACTACGGTTCAATGGGAATTCATTTTTCTAGAGAATACATGATTAAGGTATTCAAATGACTGGAATGTGATCAACAAGATATATCAGGGATAAATGATGGTATTCACATGCTCAGTAGATGACATTTCTAGTAATTGTTTTCTTTATACTATAAGCTTGGACAGAAGTATTTTGGATAAGACTAAAGATTTGAAATGGATTATGTTGGATATAAGTTAGTATTGTTTAAGGATAAAACTTTTTTCGATATTATTTCTGTAATGTTTTAATAGTATAGTTTTAGAAAAAGGGAAACTTGCAAGATGGGCGACAACCCGTCACGTTGAACAAGGCTGTGGGAATCGAACCCACAACTAAAGTGTGCCAGGCCTTTATCACCTACCACTATCCTACAGAAAGTCCCTGGTTAGTAGAAACAAGTTTCATTTTATTAAGCGGTATGATAGATGAAGTATAAGTCTATTTTTTGAATCATATACGATTAACCACACCATAGATGGACTTATGTATACTTGATAACTTTTTCTAACCTATTTTTTGAAACAAATGGAATTACTCATCATTCTATCACATGATCTGCTAACACTTCATGAATGACAAATTCAACTTCATTTCTTTAAGAGATGAAGTGGAAATTGTTCAAGGCACGAACAATGGTGAGATTGTACCAAAATCTGTAAGTATTTCTTTTAATTCAAAAATTCTTCAACATTAGGGAAATGATCTTGAAAACCAAAAATGTTGTCCTAGTGCTCTTATATCTGATGAATCAGATGGTACCATAGATCATCACAAATTTATGGCTTTGTGATTGATGGTTTTTTCATAGCCATGTTCTCTACCACTCTCCATCAGAACATGATGGTAGGATTTTTCTTCCATATCCATGTTTTCACCTATGTCCTCCTATATGGAAACCCAGTGATGAGTTACTTTGGGTAATCGTTACATTTCATACTTTAGTTTTTAAAATTAAGTATTAGTATTCCTTTTTACGATGTGGGTTTCTATGAATAGTAAATTATTTATAACCCTGACGAATTTCGAGGACGAAATTCATTTTAAGGGGGGTAGAATGTAACACCCTGAGATTTTTTGAGATATATTATTTTTAATTTCTTTGATCTTATATTATACACTAAACCAATATTATATTGTACTATATGCAACACCGCATTATCTTGCAGTATATGCAACACTATTCTTGGCTTTCATTACGCGCAATCGCAGCCTACCTCGATAGTGTGTGTAGTACGCAATACAAGGTTTCACTAAACAACGATATATTGTTATAATATTATTATGGAATAGCTGTTATGAATAGTATTAACTAAATTTTTAATTTTATAACATTATTATTCATCTTACACATTTTCTAGAATATGGTACGATGACAAAATAAATTTTTCGTGTAAAATATGTATTTTTCAAAAATTGCAGTTTTCCCTCCTTTTGATGGCGCACCCACCTTAAATCTTGTTTTTGACATGTATATAAGTTAAGTTTCACAAAATAAAATTCTTTTTTGGAATCAGGATATAAAAATTTACTTTGGATAAATTTTTCATATTATTCTGATAACTTTCATATTTTAATGAATAGTAAAACACGCTATATTTTAATTAAAAACAACTTTTTTCATCGCAATAATTTATATGGTTAGATTATCTTTTTAAATGGTTTTAAAGTGTAATTAGAATATATTTATACCATTTAAACCAATTTTTTTCATTGGAATTAATTTGACTTTGAAATCGGATATAAACAAATATCAATCTTTTGATAGTTTTTGTTTCTAAACACGCTATTTGTTTTGATAACGGGAATTAATTTTAAAATTAATTAATGCCACTTCTATGTTTTGAATTTGGAAAAATAGAAATCAATTTTGAATTCGGAATATCAAATAATGCTTCGACTGAATTTTTGGTATTTTTCTGAAAAACCTCAATTTTCGATGAATAGTGAAACTACTTAGTGGTAGTTAAAAAAACTGACTTTTTCATTTAAATGAAATTTTACCACTTCTGTGAATTGAATTTTGAAAATCCGAGAGACACGGTTAATATCAATGACTAAAATGTGGTTCAATGAGATGAAAATAATTTCTGTTGAATAGTAACTTTTTACTTTTATTTACCACGGTTTAAAGTAAATAGGGTAATTAAGGGTAAAAATGATATTAATATTACCCCAACACATGTCTTAATTCTATTTTATAACTGTAATTCGACCAAAAACAACCTTAGGAATAAAGTTTGACCATTTAGGTCCACTTGTATTAGATTAGGACATTTATTATTAATTTATTTAAAGAAGAGTTAAAATAGTTAAAATCAATGTTTAATAACTAAAACATATTTAATATAGGGTTATACATAAGATAAATTCGACTATAAATATTCATTAGAAATATAAAATGATTTCCTACATAATTGTATTTTATTTATAATTTTTAGACATTAAATAATTTAGTTTATTTATGACACAATGATGATGCAGTAATTATTTCATTAATGAAATATTTACATAATTGATGTTATAAATACTCAAATAAATGTAATTTGAGACCTTTTATTAATTCCACTAATTTTCATAGTTAATATGACATGTTAATATTGATTTAATTAACTTTTTTAGAACTAATCACTCTGTTATGATTTTCACAAAAATCAATTACCAAATAGCGTCAAAATTGACATAAAATAGTTTTTAAAACAAATATTATATTATTAATTGTTATTTTATTCCTAAAAATATAAGGCTCGGACAAATGACTTAGATAAGGTTATATATATTAATAATAAACAACTTGGGGTTCCTTTTTCTTGTTATAGTAAGTTTATTAACCTTATAGTGTAAGAAAATAAGAAGACACGGTAAAAGTAAAATTATTTAACTTAATGTTAAATCTAAATGATAAGGTTAAAATAGAAACCAAAACTTTTCTAAATTCTATTGGATGAGGGGATTTAGACCCATACCGACCTTATCTTATAAATAAATCAATTTATTGCTATTAAAAAACAAATATGACTTTATAATAAAATAATATTTTTAGTTTTTTCAAAGGTGCCCCTCTCCTCCCTTATAAAAGAGAACCTCCTCCCTCTCTCCCTAACACCACATTGAGCCTTCAAGCTCGACCGAACCCTTCAAATTTCTCTTCTCCACTTCTCTATAAACATCCTAGAGGTCCCAGACTTCTTCAAAGACCATATTTAGTGCCCTAAGAGGATGTTAAGAAGAGGCGCTTCAAAGAAGAGGTAATGTCCGTTACCGATTCTTTCAACTTTGTTTTTTCTTCTACTTATTCTTCTTTAGTTGTTTAATTATGAAGTTATAAAATAAGTATCACTTATATACTAATATGTTATTATAAGTATGAAACAACCCTATTTCACCATCTATCCATCCTACAGAAAATGAAATCACCGCGCGTTCGTACGTACGAAATACCGTCTTCACGTCGTGGTGTAATCTATTTTCGACCACCACATTACTTGGATGGGTAAAATGGTGTAAATAAATAACTATATATGATTATTGCAAAGTGATATTGATTATGAAATATTATGCATACACTTCAATACAATTCCACGATCATGGGAATGATATCATCGCTCGTGCGTACGTACGGGCTACCGTCTCCACGACGCGATGAGATTCATTCTCCATGTTAACCATTCATGAATGATAATAAAGTATATATAATAACTAATAATGAAATATATTACATAATAATGATACTGGATTTATGTATATATATATGTATGTCATCTACTTAATTCCATTCAATTCAATAAAGAAACGAAAACAGCATTCATGCATACGTACGGCCTACCGTCTCCATGAACGGTGTATTTCATTCCATTTATCGATATATCATATATATATGTATATGATGAATATATAATACATATAAATCATGTTTTACATTCTGTAATTAAGTAAATCAGGATATAAATAATAATATCAAGAACAACAAGTCCAAATATGTACGATAAATAAAATGATTTTACCCAAAACGCTGCTTTAACATGGAACTTACAAAAGAACAGGTAATATAAAGTCATAAGTGAACCATATATGATATCATAACAACGAATATTATTCTGTAATAAGTCAATGACATTATTTAAATCATTATACAGGAGGTTCAGATACGTACGAATCATATCAGACCTAAGGTAAGGGATAATTTTCCAAATCTCATTTTTATCCGAGATTTCTTATTCGTAAGTATTTACTGGGGTTATTTCTATCATCCATGTCCATGTTTTATAAAAGTGTTTTCATGTATGTTTAAAGTCCTTTTTACCCATTTTTACTTTTACCACATCGTATGGAAGGAATCTTTCTTTTGTTTACCATACGAGGTACTTTTTTGACATTTCCGACAAAAGTACGAGAAGAATGTTTTTTAACGTATATGGAATGAAAGGATTTTTACTGTTTTATAAAGCCTTATTTTCATGAAGCTTCCTACAAAAGATTTCATGACTATTTTCATCAAAATCCTTTTCTTTTAAAATTTCATGACATTTTGTGAAAAGAAAATGATTTTGAAGAAGAAATGATATTTTCCTCAAGAATTCATTTCAAGTGTTTTAACAATACCATTTTTCATCTAAGATGACATTATTTCATATGTTTATGTTTCAAGTATAATGTCTTTATGATTTACATGGTTTCACTTTTCTTATTATGAAATGATATCCATTTCCTTTATATGGATTATGTGATGATGGGATGATGTTTATGAAACCCATTTTATTTATTGCTTTATTATGAAAGATGTATGTTTATTTTGTGGCACAAGTAAGAATGATTTCATTATGAGATGGGTGGGACCTATATCTCCCTCTAATGCATTGGTTAAATATTTATATCTCATGAGATAGACATGGCTGGAATGGTAAGTTAATCAAGTTCAGTAATACAGGACTAGAACGAGGAGTGAACTCGATTCAGAAAGGGACTTTGTCCACTAAGATGGCCTTAGCAGCAATGCCTTGGCTACTATGGAAATCATATCATGTGCTTAATGTTTTTCCACAATTACAAGTTTTATTTACAAGCTATTTTATCATGATTGATGTTCTATTTTGATCTATACCGTACGTACTGCCATGTTTTATGTCATTGCACAAAATTTTGATGTTTAAACATTATGTACATGTTTTTATGTTCAAATGTATATGGTTTGTTTTATTTTCTCTATGCTTGCCCTTACTGAGCATTTGAGCTCAACCTTTTTATGTTTTCCTTTCCCCAGGATATTAATAAAGGTTTTAGGTAAGAAAAAAGGGGAAGATATTTATGGGAGATGATAAAGATCTTTCATCACGATTAGAAGATTACGTTCCAAGTTTCCAAAGACACTAAACTATTACAGTCCTTGTGTGTCTGTTTTTGTTATGTACTAAGTATTCCACAAAAGTAATGTAACTTTCATGTACATCAAGCGTTGGGTCTCTACAAACAACCCATCTTGGCCAAATGGGAAGATTGAATAATTTCATAATTAAGTGGAGAGGGGATCAAAGCACCTAAAGAGGATGGCGATAACCACCTGGGTACACCACCAACCACACAAGCAAAGAAGAGACCTTTTATTCTAATAGAAAATGGTAGCGATCGTTGACATATTATGTTCTGTTAAACCCATTTCTGAGAACGCCGTCAACAATACAAATAGTTTTAACAGTAAAAAATTGGACAATGAAGATTCCTCCGACAAAATCTACCCCCCTGGATCCCCTCCTCAGTACTACCAGCCTTTTCTGCCACAAGATTGATATGATTTGAAAATTAAAAAAAACACTGCTGGATCATTGACTTTTTCCACCCCCTCAAAGGGAGATAATGGACTATCTCATGAAGACAACGCTTTGTCAGGAACTCTCAGAATGGAAATCTTCCCATGAGAGACTACCTCATCCCGGCTAAAGAAGACTCCAGACGATCACTATGGCCATGCAGGGACCCCTGATTTCGATGCTTTTCCTTCCAATTTCTACCAAAATCCACAGAATTCCCTTGTTATCCACAAATCAGTCAAAATCTGGGAGGAGCTCAGAACACCAACCGCTGCCACCATTGGAATCCCATATGAGATTTAATGAGTAGATGTGAAGTAAATTTCACCAAAAGGTTCATCTCAACAAAAATTTGGGGATTAGTCATGTCTATTAGCACATCCATGCTCAGATCATCAGATCAGAACAAAGAAAGCTCCTCAGATAGTCGCCCATCACTTCAAATACTAAGGGGTTGTAGAAAGGAAGGGGGAGTCCTGAGAGTTTGATCCAAACCGCACCCATGGAGGATTTTATGACATATTGACACTCCCAAGACCAGTGTGAGAGTGTAAACTGATGGTAATCAAAATTCCTCTACTCCTGATCCCATTCCCGCACGAAATCTTCTTTGTTGAAGATGTGTTTTCAAGACACAAACCGGGAATGATCTGAAACAGCCACTGGATGAAGAAAACCCCAAGATTCCACAAAGGACCTAAAAACCACCATCCAAGGCTTCACTAGACCAAATATGGCCACCAAAGTGATATTAAGAAACTCCATGACCTCCTGGATCTCTTTTTCTGAAACCTCGATGACTGGACCTCCATCAACTAATTCAATGCTTCTGTGATCCATCTAAATTGAAGGAATATTGTGCAACCCATACACATCTTTCGAGGACCCCCCCCCCCCCCACTATGACCTCCTTGAAACACTTCTCCATCCATGGTCATGATAACATCATAAACATGATTACATAAATAGTGGTTGTATGATCATTAACTCAAATTCAACTTAGTGTTTTCTTGTTCATTTGTAGAAAATACTTTCTTTTATCAAACGTTTTTCAAGTAATTATTGTTGTATAATTCTATATTATTCTTATAAGATAACATTTGATATGATATCCATTGGAAAATATAGTTTTTATATGGTTAGTTGTTTCACTTAAATTTATAAAATAATTATTAAAAGGGATTCTGGAAGATTTTCAATTTATAGAAGACTCATTGTTGAATTACCTTTTACAAATATCATAACACTAATGTATATAAGAAAATGTTAGTTAGGGATAACATTTAATTTACATATATTATCAATGGTTACATTTGTAAGATATTATATGAAATAACATCTTAATTATCCCATAATATTTACCAAGGTCACACTTTTTCTTCATTGGTAATTTCTAAAATTTATTAATGGAATATAATGAAGTTACATTTGTTTTAGAATATTCCATGTAGCTATATTGAATGAAATCTAAAAATATTTTTCATGTAAAATTTTTTAAGAAATGTTCATTTCTTTAAAACATGAAAAGTTATTTTGTTTTTATATCTAGTATATTAATGTTTAAAGACCATTACACAAGCTCATAGATAGGAATATCTGATGACACCAAAACATGTGCAATTCCCATTTGTGGGTATACTCGCATAATCAACCATATTGGAGGTTACAAGGTCTGAATTTGATGAGAATATCCTTTATCCACTTTCTTGTACTCTCAATATATGATATATATATTATGTTCCCTATAATTTTATGTTATCCAACCATATAAGTATTTTCAATAATATCATTTTTGAATTTCAAATTTCACATCATATTAGGAAACTTCTATATCCTTATCAATGTGATAGAAACTCGAGGACAATTTCAAATAAATTTCATATAGAATAATAATAAATATGTGATAATTATTTATATTAATATTTAATCAATTTAATATTTATGTAATATAATGAATAATTTGGTTGGTTCTATAGAAACAACTCCAAAAAAAATCTCTACAATTTCAACATCTAATAGGTGATCCCTGACATATATTTTAGAATTATAGTTTCTCATATTCTCCCACTTAGATATATAGTTCTAATAATCCCTCGATTCAATTATACTTGAGTCAATAATACTAGAGAGACCAACACCAAACTACTCATTTCTTTTGATATATAATTTATAGATGAACTTCTGGAAACATGTCTTCTAGAATAAACCCTTCAGTCCCTACAAATTTTCTTTAGATAACCTTTCCTCATGAAATGATAGCATATAGATAAAGGCTTGACCAAATTACGTCAACTCGTCTCCCACCTGCCTTTTTTATTTCTTGATGTTTCCTTGAAATATAAAACCACATACCCTCTATACTGGATGAATTTATAATAGAGTAATAGGTTTCATTACCTCTATAATTGCTCACTACAGCAACCACCATGTCCCATAAATTAAGAAACAATTATGGTAGGATCAATACACACTCTAATATTATTAAAATTACCATAATGGAATCAGGATTTCATTAACTCACAGTGAAGTCATTATAATGATCCACGAATAACCTTCCTTCCAATATTTTCATGTTGAATATCCTCCATATCAGAGACACTTTGTTCCATTGTCTTCTCATAGATGGTGGGAAGTGTAGACATCAATATAGAAGTATTCTCAACCTATTAGATATTTAATGAAGCATTCTAATCCAAAATAATCAAAATAACCTCAACTAATTTTTGATCAATTCATTCTAATTCATCTTTATACATCACTTCATGTTTGACACCCATCAACAGAACCTCAATATCTCTTCATAACAGATATTATTTAATCTATATGCCATAGAATCTGAAATATTTCCAATTTAATTTGTTAATATGAAACATACCCACATACAACACAATCCATCTTGTATCAATTAACTACTATTGAATTAAAAAAAGGTAAAGGGATCAGTAATTTATTAAAATAATTATCCTATAAGGCCAAGAATATAATGATTCTTGACATTGAGTCCTGATCTCCTGACCAGAGTCAGATATCGTGGAACTATACAACTAAGATCAGACACAAATTTTTATTCCTGAAACCCATATTATGGATTTTACCCTATAGAACAATAAAATAATGAAAAAGGGTTATGAAAAACCAAAATAAATTAATCTTTATGTCAATAACCATTCTCAAAAATTGGGATCCATAATCACCATACCAATTTGCCTCTGACTCCAATAAAAATTAGGGAAATAAAATGATTATAATTAACAAACAAATAAATGGAAAAAAAATACATATAATAGCATGGTTCATGAATTACCCAACTTCATTAGGAGAATAATGAAACCTTTGGATTAAGATAGTAAACAAAAGTGTTACAACATAACAAAATATAGGAAATCTATATTGAAATAAAATAATAATTTTGAATAGTTAAATGATTTTACAAGTGTCCCCACATTCCATTTTATAGAAAACATCATCTGGCTACACAAATTGAAATATTGTTCGATCTATGCATTCAACCACCAATTGATCAAGACAACTTCCAATAACCTAAAAAATTTACCAACTCAAATTTTATTTCTTTGATGTACAATGTATTCTTTCAAACTCATCCATTTTCATCATCCACATTTGCATAAATTTCCATTCTACAAGAATATTTCAAAATTTATGATCCATTGTATAGAGACCTAAGCCTTTTAAACATGTTTTTATATGATTTTAAGCATACTTATCAATGAAATAAATACAAATGTTAAAATAGACTATTATCTTGGGAAGAAAAGTTATATAACTAGAAAAATTGAAACAAAAAAATTCTTTTTATTAATAATCCATAATTAAATATTAAATTACTTTGAGCTCCTACATCTACATAGGATAACTTGTGGAATACCAAGACAAATGTAATGAGCTAAAAATCCCAGTAAGGGAATGAACATGGGAATAAATCATAGCATAGGAGTTTGAATAAATAAAATGATAACATATAAGTATTGAATAATTTATAAACATATGGAATCCTAAAATATAGAACAAGGAATCATATGATCAAGGAAATATTTAAATATGAAAGAAAATTATAACAAGACATAAACATCTGTCAATGCTGAAAATGAAAACTATATCACATGGTGGACAAATTCCAATAAAGGGTTAGGTTTACTCCCAAATCCCATATAAGATGTCTTATGAGACTAAACATTACCCAATTAATTGGATCACTATCCATGTGAACCTAAAATAACATGATCATGCATCTATGTTCCACATAAATAATCAAACATAAGGTATAAACAAAAGGGTTACCCATGGTACGAAATCGGGTCTGTAATCATGTCATAAGGGAAAAAGAAATTTCGTATCATAATGGAATCCATGAAAGAATATACTAAATAGTTCATGGAAATTTATTAAATAAAAATAATAATATATATTTAATAATTATGACCAAGTGAATTAAAAACATGAAATATAGTGGTTAGGTAACATTTTAAATGTCCCACTTAAGTGTTGTTTTTGGGAAAAGAATAAAGAGTCTTTAAATAGGAAAAAGGAATAATTATTTTCAAAAAATAAAAAATGAAATAATATAGTCTTTTAGGATAAAATTATATATTTTATGGAATTTTTTGAGGGATTTTAATAGTTTATGGAGTGTTCATGATAGTGGGTAAGAAATTGAGAAGTCCCATTTAATTGAACTTCTTTATCGGATGGAATTGGATAAAGAAAATTATAAAACATTTATTTCCCAATAAAAAGGGATGAAATGATCTGGATACATAATTTTGGTACATATACTTTGAATTTATAAGAATTATATCAGAATAATAGAGAAATACATTGGCATAAAGACAGATAGAGCGTAACCCAAATGAAACATATGGATCTTCAGATAGATCCCTTACCTTAGGTTTGAATGAGATCTACACATTCACATAATTTCTTGGATAATAAAATTATATTCATTAAACACTTAATTCATAAAATCTTGTACATGTATTTTATTTTATTTTAATTTATTAAATTCATTTATGGTCATTTCAAGGAGTTATAAAGTTCAATTTCCTCGTTCTGAGAGTGTTTGATTCATGGTTTCATAATCGATTCAATTTTATAGAATTATGGAAGTCATTATAAAATTTTAATAATTCTCTATTAGATAAACTATATAGTATTAATTCACTTCAAAAAAAATTAGTGGTACCATATATCATTTTTTCTTGTATGGGGATGATTCATTAGATAAAATGTTAATGATAAATGTTTAATTTATTTTGGTGGTTTGTTCTATGACCATGAACCAATTTCATTTTATTTATTATTATTTCAATAAAATAGTTCCAAAAATTCAATAAAATGTTATCATATTAAAATTGCAATATTTTTTAAAATAGGCAGTTTGAGAAACTTAACTCTTGAATATCATATCCTTGAAGGAACCCTTAAGGAACATATAATTTGTTTATTATTGAAACCAGTTGCCCTTAGATGTGGGGAAGAGTCTTGGAAAGGTAATTGGGTAGAATATTGTCAAGCTACATGTCTTATAAGGTGTTAGTAGCAGGGGTGGAATGTATAGGGGGACGAGATGTGTGTTTTTATTATTTCATTTGTCGGTTTATTATTTTCACTCATGACAACAACTACGTTTGATTCCAATAAATAAATATAGTAAATGGTTCGGGATATTTCATACCAATGGGTTCTTACATCATCTATCACTCAAAAATTTAGGTATTTAAATTATAATGTTAAATACCATAAATTACAATATTTCACTATTCCAATAAAATTAACTATTTTAGAAAATTCCAAAAAAATCACCCTAATAATTTTTCCATGTGTTGATTTCAAAAATATAATCCATTATTTGAAAATAATTATCTAAATTTTATAAATTTAATTTTTTAAGAAAATAATTATTAATTCTAAAAACACTGTCTTTAATATTATAATGGACTTTTCGAACCTTTGAAAAATTAATTATGGTCACATAAACTTATTTTATAATTATAAAACAATGTACTATTAATTTATGAATATAATATATGAAAATAAATTTTCTTTTAAATCATTATATTATGATCAAAATTGTAATTGAACATTTTTATTTTACAACAATACCATCACATAATTTATCATTTTTAAAACAATTATTTTGGTATACAATGATATAAACATATCATTGTATATTTATAAGAAACCTAAATTTTATTTTATACTTTCATAGTTGAGGGCACTATTCTAATAGCTATATTACTAGTCTTAATGGTCATATTACTATTCTAGTGGTCAGATTTATAATGTTCATATAGGTTCTAATTTCCAGTAAATACCTCTTATTTCATTAGATTATAATTTTATATAAGGATATATATAATTTTATATTAAAATTTAATATTTTATTATTAAAATTATGATTTATTTCTATATGTTTTCTTGTGAGTGTGGTTATTATAGTTGATCGAGGAGATCCAAATTTTCACAATTTTTTATCCTGTTTTCAATTAATTATAATGAAGTAATATTTTTAATTATTATTGATTTATTTTCTGACTAATGTATCATTATTCATTTATGAGAATAATTTTTTATTGGGTTTCTCTATGTGATGTTTGTGTTTTTTTAAATAATTATAACACTGAAAATACATTGATAAAATTCAAGGTTGTTACATTCTTCCCCCTGTTAAAATTTCACCCTAGAAATTTCATTTTACAGAATTTGGTGAATATATTTGATTTTACTTATCCATCATCGCTTCCCCAAAATCCTATTTCATATCTTCATTTATATGGTTTCCCAAAGTAAATTAACTAGGTGAGTGGTCTTGTTATGTAAAACCTTGTCTCTACAGTCTAAAATCATCACGAACTACTCCTCATAAGTGATATCATTTTCTAGATGAACAACCCTTGATTTCATTACATGTGAGTAATATGGTATGTACATATTTAGGAGGGATATATGGAATACACCATTTACTTGAGACATGGTTGGTGGATGTCTTTTTCAAAAGGCCGCAGCCCTAACCCAATCAAAAATCTCGAAGGGTCAATGTTCCTAGGGCATAGCATTAAATTCATCCAAAATATCATAACTCTCTTCCATAGTGAGATACATAGGAATAAATTATCTACAACCTCAAACACTGAGTATCATTAATGATTATCTATATAGCGTTTTTATTGAATTTGGGATGCCTAGAAATACTGCGAGATAGTCTTTACCTTCTCTATAATTTCCTTGACCATTTCATTTCCCAACTTCTTATGTTCACCAACCTCATCCCATCATGAATATTTCCAACATATTTTAACATAATGAGATTTTTATGGATCTATTTGGATGATTAATTGGAAACTGGTGTTGTAAGATAACTCGAATAATGTATTATATTGATCCCATCCTCCTTTAAAGTCCAGTGATCATTTTCTAAAAAATTATTCTAGTCTCTGAATAGTCTCCTCAAATTGGACCCAAGTATGGGTAAGATAAGTCGTTCAGAATTTCAACTCATTATTTATAACATGTTGGAGACTTCTTAAGAAAATGGGGGTAAATCAAGGATCATTATTTAATATAATCAATAATTGTAAAACATCCTCACTCGCCACTTCTCTGTTGTTTATCATTCCATGTTGGTTGAGTGAGAAGTCCTATCTAATCAAAATAAAGTGACCATTCATTGAATAATTATCCAAAATGACCCATATAATATTATTTCCTCTGGACGTCTTTTGAAGTCTAATGAAAAATTTCATAGTGTGTTTTTCCCATTTCTATTTATATATGGGAATGGTTTTCATTATTAAATTATGATTTTTCATTTCATCTTTTACTTGCTGACATACTAGGCACTTGGATGGATATTCATTCATCTACTTCTTTATACTGTCCTACCAATAGCGCTCTTAGAGATCATGATACATCTTTGTGAACCATGGGTGAATATAGAAGGTTTAACTATGTGCATAATTTAGAATATATTTCTTTATCTCTATATTGGATGGTATAAATTCTTCTGAAAAAAATCATATGACTCATTTCTCAATAATTTTGAACTCTGGGGAATTCCAATTTTTGATAATGTCCACATTCTTCTGAATTTCACATCATCTATTTAAGAATCCTTTATCTTCTCTAAAATGGATGTATGAGTAATCACTTATGAAAGGAAATATGATGTACCTTCCTTTATGATTCCCATTTACATAATTTCCATATCTAAAAATATTTTATCCCGGTCAATTATAATCATTGATAAAATTATAGGATCTTTTATACATAAGGAATCTTCCACATTATTTTGTTTAACGGGATTTTATTGTTTGTAATGTCATAATCCTTAATACCCTTTAACTATATTCACTTGTGCATATTAATATTCTTCTATTTGAATATATATTTTAGTTTATTATGATCAATAAATATCACACACCTCACCCCATCGAGATAATTCTTCCAAATTTTCCATATGAATATTAGAGTGGACAACTCCAGATCTTGTGTGGGATAGTTTTTCTCATAAAATTTTATTTTACATTACTTATTGTCTATCAATTTATCATTTTTAATTATTAAATAGACTAATACCTTCATTTATGCATCATAGTATACCAAGAAGTGTTCCCCACTTGTTAATAGTTTATGTACCAGTGTAGTGATAATACTCTTTTTCAACTCTTTGAATAAGTATTCACATTCACTAGTTAAGAGAAACATTACTCCATTCTGAGATGCTTGGTTCATGGGTTTGAATGTTATGAGATTTTTTTCACAAAACATTTGTAATACCTATATAGTATATGAAAAATATAGATCTTCATTACAAATTTTTCCCTATCCCACTCCTCAATTTCCTTTGTTTTAAAAGGGCCCGTAGATAATTCATTACAGGTGATAACATTCCCCAAAAATGATAAATCCTCTATCAATAACTTACATTTGTTTTACTTTTCATATAGTTTCTCCCTTTGAAAATTCTTTTTCATTGTTTTCAAATACATCTCATGTTCCTCTTTTCTCATGAAATATATTAGAATAGCATCTATAAAGACTATAGAATTTTTTTGATGTAATATCTAAAGAATCTATTAATTAAGTCAATGAAAATTTATGGAGAAATAGTGAGTCTAAAAGGCATTAAAATGATCACACAATTTACATAAATTATTTGAAAGGATGTATTGGTAATATCGTTCTTATTCACCTTTAACTAGTGATATCCCCACTGATGGATCACCATAGATAATATATGGCCCAGATAGTTGATTGAAGAAGTCATATATCCTTGGTAGGGGATAATTGTTCTTTATCAATATTTTTTTGATCTCATGTTAGTAAATGTAGAAGGAAAATTTTCCATCATTCTTATTTTCAAAGAGGACTAGCACACCAAATGGATAAGCACTCAAACATATAAATCTATTTTCCAAATTATCTTCTAACTAATTATTCAGTTCCTCTAATTCAATGGTGTTCAGCCTATAATTTTTGTATGATATATCAATACATCCATGTATACGATTTATTAACAACTCATCCTCTTGGTCTGGAGGAAGAAGAAGAAATTATTCTTGGAAGACATCAGTGTAGTCCCTCAAAATTACAATATCTTCTTGTATGATCCTCTCCTTTTACTCAATAAATTGTTCTAGATATGATTTATCATAAATAAATAATATCTGCATTTGATATGATGATTATGAAAGACGTTTATTCTCAACCTTACACTTGTACATAATTCAGGGATGCATCAGGATGTCTAGAGTGATCTACCACTCCTAATAGTTGGTTTTGGATTTGTATAAAGATATAAAATACATCCCCAAAATAACATCAATCTCTTCTAGATGAAGTAAGATTATATTTTTTTATAGATTCATTCCAAAAATATTAACCTAGGATGATTAATTTACAATAGGTGAAGTAATTTACCCAATCGATGTTCTCACATATTACTGAACCCTCATGTGTTGAGGTGGTGTTTTATAAATTCTTTTCTACTTATAGTATATTAAAGAATGTGTAGAACCATAATGAATTAGTACATTTAATACTCTTCAATAAATAACCATCATATCATTCTC
This sequence comes from Viscum album, assembly GCA_963277665.1. NCBI lineage: Eukaryota > Viridiplantae > Streptophyta > Magnoliopsida > Santalales > Viscaceae > Viscum > Viscum album. The sequence continues at coordinate 1,129,425,405 of OY728121.1, forward strand.
TACATTTTTTTGGTTTTTAACTCAGTAATAGTGATAGAATATACCCTTTCTTACTTTATTGGAGGTTTTCATTGTTTATTTTCTCCAACAACCCTCATCTTAGGGTATTGGATCATGTAATGCGGATGATACTTGTAGTTGAAACAATGAAATACATGTTGAGTGTCAATCTTAAACATCCTCTGATATTCCACAATAGTGTTTTTCTTTAAATCACTTCATTGATAATTATTATGATGCCCCTCCCTTTCACATTTTAAGAATCTCTTAGTGCCTATTTAATAATTCCTAGGATGCCTATCACCACACTTTTAACATGTGGGATTTGGGGTTTTTCTTTCCCTAGTGGGATTTATCTATTTATCATACCATATTAAACACAATTTTCCTCTTTCTATCTCTGAACCCACGATACCACAAAGAGACACCAATATTATTCTAAATATTTTGGTCACATACTACAACCTCATAATATCATTCAATGTCTTCAATCGGAAATGTTTTTTGTAGAATAACCTGTAATACACTAAATAATTGATCCAACATACTTTTAGTTTTTATGAAAAAACTTATTTTTTATCATGAAAGACTATTAATGTTTTGATTATATATCATAATATTTTCATTTTCATTTTTCTTCCATTCGAGAAACTCCCTATCTATTTTGGGATAAGTGTTCAGAGAAAATATTTATTGAAAAATATTTCCTTAAATCCCTCAAAATCCATGGAATCAATATCCCCCTTAAGTAGTGTGTTTTTTATTAGATTCCACCACTGATCAGCTTCCCCATCAAAAAAGTATACCATTATTATGACATTGTCTTCTACTAATAAATTAAGGAAAGATTATATCTTCCCAATAGAGTAAATGCATTATTTCTTGTTGTGGGTATTGAAACATCCACTAAAGATAGGTGGCCTATGGAAAATAAAATATTAAAATGAAACATTCTCTTTCCTAATCAATATAGGGTGTTCCACATGATTCAATTTTTTATTAATAATGTGATCTGGATGATCTTGTATTATCATGATTTTCTAGTCTCCCGTTTCAATCATGTTTTCCATATCATTAGAGAAGTAATCACACTTCCAATCACATTTATTGTTGAAACATATTCTAAAATTTTCTACCATTACCTAAAAATGGAATAAAATAAAATTATGGGGTTTAAATACATAGCTATACAGCATATAAAAATGAAACTATTAACATAGAAGGAATAATATATAAATTAAAATTATATCCTAACCTATGATTCACTTTGTTTCATTCAAGGTTATCCATAGAGATAGAATTATCCCCAGGATTCATATATATTTTTTCTACTCCTGATCCTAAAAAATAACTAGACCTTTCTATGATACCAAAAATATTGACCCAAACCATATACACATATTGTTACCTGATTTTAAGAATAATTATCTAGGAAATACAAACCAAGGATCAAAAAGACTAGAGTCTTTGGAAGACTAAGAAAATAATTAGAAAATTTGTAACTAAAAAGCCCATAAAGGGAATAAATATAAAAATAAATCATAGCACATGAGTTATAAGGAATAAAAGGATAAAATGAAAGCCATAGATGATTAATAAACATATGGAATCATAACATATAAAACATTGAATCACATGGAATCACATGATCAAGATAATATTGAAATGTGACCCCAAAATATTACATAATCTAAGAATGTTTCAAAGCTAACTTCCAAGAATATATCACATGGTGGAAAAAGTCCCAAAATGGATTAGGTTTACTCTCTAATCCAACCCATGAAGTCCCATGAGAATTGAAATTACCCAATACATTAGAATATTTTTTGGGGTCATCCATAAAAAATGTGCATGCATATGTATTCCATAAATGCAATCAAACATAAGGAATAAAGAAAAGGGTTACCCCTAAACATAAATGGGTTTCGTAATCATGTCTTAAGGGAAATCCAAAGGATGTACCAAAATGGAATCAATGAAATAAAATATTAAATGAATACTGGTAATTAATATAGGAAAAAATAAGAATAGATGAAGAAGAATTATGACCGAAACAATTTAAAACATGAATGATGGTTCTTAGGTAAAATTAAAAATTTTCAACTTAAGTACGGCTTTAGGAAAAAGAGTAAAGTGTATTTAAATAGGATATGAAAATAATTTTTAGAATAAAACCAGAAATTAAAAAAGGTAGTTTTTTACTAAAATTTTTTAATTTTATAAAATTTTGGTGGCATAAAATAATTTATGGAGTGTACTTGAAAATGGGTATGAGATGGAGAAGTTCCCTTTAATCGGGTTTGCTTATCGGAAGGAAATTAGAGGAGAACATTTTAAAACCTATATTTCCCAATCAAAAATGATGAATTGATAAAGATAAATTATTTTGGAATATATAAAAATAATTTAGAATAATTGTACTATAATAATGAAGAAATACATTAGGGTAAGGAGAGAGAATGTGTAACCCAAATGACAAAATGGATGTTCGAAGAGATCCATTACCATAGGTCTGAATCCGTTCAGCACATGAACTTAATGTCCTAGAAAATAAGAATTTATTAATTAATTAATTAATTAATAACAATATATACATTCAATTTATTTACAATAACTATAATAAATTCATTTATGGCCATTTTAATGATTTATAATTTTATGTTTCATCGTCACGGGAGCATTCATTTTATGGATTTATGATCGGTTAACTTGTGTATAATTACAGAAGTTCATGTAAAATTAGAATAATTAAACAGAAGTGAAGTAATATTGTATTAATTCACATAAAAATTTTTAAATGGACCCATATATAATTTCTTACTAGTATAATGATTAATAAATTGATAAAATGTTAACGATAAATGTTTAGTTCATTTTTTTGGCGGTTTTTCTGAACATCACGGACTAGTTTAATTTTATTGAATATTATGCCTACAATCTGGTTTAAAGAAATGAAAAAATGTTATTATATATATTTTCAAATATATTTTGACCATAATAATGGTTTTATGTCACCCTTGACGATGTTAATGTAAAAAACTCATTATCTATAGAGAAGGTAAATCACCATGATTTGGACAATGATTTTTGTTCTTTGAATTAGACGAGATGAGAAAAGGGGTGGATATAAGATATTACATTTGAAATATAATATTCCAGTATTTATATGATTATATATTATAATTATTTAATGGATGAAGTTGGTGAGAAGAGTTATAAAATATAAATCAAATTAAAAGATATAGTTTGAGAAAGTTGCCTCTAGATTACCGCCACCTTGGAGGGCCCCTTATTGACCATTGAATTGGTATTTTGTTTAGAATAGAAACACTTTAACATGGGGAATAGGCTTTGTAAGTGAATTTATAGTAATATTTAATGGATAAAAGGATTGTAAGGTAAGAGGAGAAAGGGTGGGGTTTTATTTATAGGGAAGAGTGTTGTTTTTTATTATTATATTCATTAGTTTATCATTTTGGATCAGAAATATCTATAATAATGATTCCTATGAAAAAATACATTAAATATTTTATTATAGTTCTATCCAATGAGTTCTTAAATCAAAAATGAATAGAAATACATGTATTTTTCATCAAATATTAAATACCGTAAATTTCTATATTTAACTATTCACCAAAAATTGAACTATTTTTAAAAAATAACAAAACTTCAACCTAACCATTTTTTTATGTGTATATTTAAAAAATGGAATCTATTTTATGAAAATAATTTTCTTAATATGATACATTTAATTTTTACATAAAATCATCTTTTATTCAAAAAATACCAATTTTAATATTATAATTGATTTTCCAACTAATTGAAAAAATAAATAACGTCACATAAATTTATTTTTTTACTAAATAAAATCTAATACAAATTAATGAATATATTTTATGAAACTAAATTTTATTTTAAATCTTTATATTATTTATAAAATGTTAAATGAACATTTATGATTTACAAAATACCAAAAAATAATTTATTATTTTTAAAGTATTTACTTACTTATACCATGATATAAATATACTAGTTTTAATTTATAAGATTCTTAAATTTTTTTTGTTTTTTAATAGGTGATGTTACTATTCTAATAGCCTGATTATCATTCTAAACAGATATATTACTTTCCTAATAGTTGGGTTTATGATAATCATATTTTTCCCAAATCCTTATAAATACATCGTATTTAATTAAGTTATATATTATCTAATATATATATATATATATTAATCTTCAAACTGAATATATTTTTATTAAAATTATCTTTTATTTCTATAACTTTGATTATCAGTGTGGTTATTCTTGTGTATTGAGCAGATCCAACTTTCTCAATTTCGTTATCTTATTTTCTAATCATTTTTCTACTGTAATATTGGGAATTATTATTAATTTATTTTATAACTAAATCATGATTCATCATTATGATAATAAATTCTATATTGGGTTCTTTATGTGATGTTTCTAATTTATAATAAAATTAAAAGAATGAAATTCCATTTATAAAATTTAGGGTCATTTCCCACTACCCATCCATAATCGAGCCCTATAACTAGAGTTTTGGAACCTTTCTATCTTGAATTCAAAAACATATCTGAAAAACATGCTTCTTTTTATAGTCAAAAAATACATTGTAGAATGGTACACAGACATACTAAATACCACACGATCTTTGAAATGTACTAGTTATTGATGTTTAAGAATTTAGAATATTTCTAGGAATATTTTCAGTGACAGGCACTGAGACAGCCAATGATTTTGAAGCACTATGTGCCCAGAATTAATTTTTTTAAATATATTAACTATGTTATTATGACACATGTGATGCTTTGCTGAAAAATTGAAATAAATACCAAAAAATGGTTATATCATAAATTTAAAGAAACCATTGAGTTTTCAATGTTGGTTTTACCCTAAGCACAATATAACTCTCTACAGTTCATGGAATTTTTGAAAAGTCCATTACAAGTGTAAAATGAATTCAACAAATTAATTTATGTTTCAAATTTACATAGGGACATAGATTCTCAATTATATTTGATGTTATGGAAAAATATTTGGGATATATTCATAACCAAGTAGATTTATAGAACACATTATTGAGCCATTAGAGGTGGTTCTATTAGCAAACGATAACCAGATCGAAGATCAAAAACCTATGTGCAACTGAATTCAAGGATCTCTAAAACAACAATAACACAACTTCATTCTTCATCAGTGATCATTCAAAATAAAGGTGGGATGTTTTTTTTAACTTTTACCCACATTCTTATCCCATGAGGAATATGAATATAAAAAATAAGGTATTGATCTGTTGATCGATCGTTTTTTTTGGTTATGGGTAAATTTATGGATTTTGGGATGCTTATGGTTTCATTATTAATTAAATTTTATACCTCTTTTTTTCAAAAACAATAGATCAAATTTGAAAATAAAAAATGATGATGTGAATTAATCACATTTATGTTTTATTTTTTTCTCTCCCCATTCAATGTGTGTTCATTTTTTGAATTGATTTTGGTATGCGATTTGATGAATACCCGTTGAGAGATCATTGGGAGTTCAATATTTGGTTTAAAGAGTCATTACCTCAAGTAATAAATGGAGATTTGATGATTTGGTTATGGTATATGGCTATGAAATAAGATCCATGGACATATCAAAGGAGTTATTCATGATTTTGTTATACGGTATCAGCAAGGTATGAAAGTGGATATTTCCCGAGTGGTGGGTACATCCATTAGTAGTGAGGAGATTTAGTCAACCCTCAATCTTTGGTGTGTGGCACGATTCCAAGTGGTATCAGTGTCCATAGATTCATGACCAAAAATATGTGAAGTTATTCTATTGGTTCTGGGAAAAAGATGACTACATGGTGTGTAGTCTCATGAACACACACCATGTAATCCATTTTTGTGTAGCGCTAGGGTTTTAGCAGGGAGAAAAGTATCACACCCATGTAGTCGAGAGTCCATTGAAATCATGTAGACCATGCAACATGTAAGAACCCGATTCTTATTTTTGAGGTACGGGTTTCTTTTTTTTCTCTTTCCTTAAGTGTTTTCAATAAAATAAGGTAAGTGGGGGAAAATCCCAAATTTTGTGGGTACACGCCATGTCCTTTTCCACATGTCGTGTACTTTGGCCATGTGGAAAGAGTAAACAGGGCGTGTAGGCCTGTCGGTGATGAAGGGTGTAAAAACTGACAACACGCCGTGTACTTGGTATTTACATGCCATGTAATCAGTCGGTATGTGAACAATAAGGCGGTGGGAGTAGCCGCCAGTTGAGCTACAGTACATGCCGTGTCTTCAGAAATACATGTTGTGTACTCATGTTGATAGATAAACAGTGTGGCAGTGAAAAGTATCCGCTAGAGGAACATTTAAATGATGAAAATTACATGTTGTGTCTTCTCTCTTCCTTAACCATTACTTCTAATTCTTTCTCAAGGTAATGTAATTTACATTTTAACGGGAAATCTTCTATCCCAGATCTATGTCGTTCTCGGTTGTTTCAAGAGGCAATGTTCCCGTATATTGATCAGAGGAGATCAAGGTAGGTGGGCTAATGTTTAATTCCAACTGTCATATTATTTTTTTGTAATGTTGTGCTACGCGCCCATGTTTGGGGTGTCGTATGGATAAGACCTTGAATAATTAAATACCTAGAATTTCATAGGTAATTTAATGAATATGTATAAACTATTGTCTGGGATCATTTCTTGGATGCAGGGCCACCCCGTGGGTGCGTTCCCTAGTTTAGCCATTTGGCCAGGTTACCCGAGGGTGTGCCATGATTTAGCATGATTTAAGTTTTCTTGAGAGAAAATGTGTATAATTGCTGGCTATGTGTTGGGCTCATCTCGATTACTTTCTTCTGTTCTTATTATCCTGAGGGTGTGGTACTTATTAGCCAAAGGGTGTGGTTCTTATTAGCCTGAGGGTGTGGTACATATTAGCCTAAGGTTGTGGTTCTTATTAGTCTAAGGGCGTGGTACTTATTAGCTTGAGGGAGTTCTTCTTATTAGCTGGAAGGTGTGGTAATTATTATCCTGGGGGAGTGGTTTTTATTATCTTGAGGGCGTGGTTCTTATTATCCTAAGGGTGTGGTTCTGTTTAGCCTGAGGGAAACAATTCATATGTCTGAGGACACTATCTTACTTTGAATATTCACTATGGTGATTTATGATGTTATACCTACCAAGCTAAATCATAGGCTTAGAATTGTTTAAATAAATAATTAAATGGAATTGGAACTAAAATTAGTATCTACTTTAGAGCACTTCCTAGTTTACTGCATTTTCATTACTACACACTGCTGTTGCACAAATTCACTGATAGTTGGTCGCGGGCCGTTGGTGGTTGCCTACTGGGATTTATTTCTCACACCCTGTTTAGGTCATGTCTTGTGCCCAAACAGATTATATTTCTACAAGTGTGGATAAGGGAAAGAGTCCCTTTATAGGTACTTGATTTTTATAGAGGAGTAGGAGAGCATGGGAGCAGGCTTAGGCTTGCGTTGCTGCTGAGTTCCTGCTACGTTGTTTTGTTTGGCTTTGTTCTATTTGTCCCTTGTACTGTATTATTTCAGTTTGCAGTGTATCCTGTTTTGGTTGCTTTCTTAGACTTAGGTACATTTTTCATCATCATCTATATGTATTCTTATTGTCACCTTTTACTTTTGTACTATTTTCCATTTCAGTTGGGTATTTTTTTACTGCTTCCTTTTATGTATGCTTGTATTAGTTCCACTGCGTTGCACTTTGAAAAATGATGGCATAGTTTCCCCACAATCAGACCTAGGCCCTTGCTGCTAGTCATCAGCCTCTGGAATTTGGGGAAATGCGATTGATATCATATGACCAACCGGGTTCGGGGCACCTGTTTAGTGGCACTCGGATCTAGGAAGTTACAAAGTAGTATCAGAGGAAGGTTTCTTTTCCCTTGACTTACTGTTTGGCGCCTATATCCAGGGATAGGAAAGAATAGGTACTTGGTAATAAGCTATGCCCGGGAGTAGCTAACCCATGTACAGGGAAAATCCACTCTACCTCGTGTTTCAATTCATCTGATTTTTCACTTTTACAGTTGATATGATTTTCACCATTGGGTGATGCACTTGTGGTGTTCTATTTATATTTTTATACCAGGGTTATATTTAGTTGCAACCCGATGAGATGAGGGTATGCCATCTCATGCATCATTTAGGCACATATTAGAATCACATGCCATGCATAGTTTCCATTCCATGTAGGTGCATTAGAAATATCATGTTATTGTGGTAGGTGTGGTGCTAGTAAATTCATGACGTTGTGATAGATTCCTTGATAAAATACCTGCTACTTGATAGGGTACTGTTATGTGAGGTTTCATGGAATGAACGCCAAACATTGTTTCTTGAAGAGTATGGGCCCTCATTGACCGGAATTTGGTGGATCACTGACTGTTTACTTTGTTTATAACAAGTATAAGATTCCAAAAATTGATTCGTGGGGAGTATGGGCCCTCACGGATCAGAATTTGGCACTTAGGTGTTGTTTTCAGTGTTTTTCTAGGCTCTGGAGTAGTTTCTAAGGCTTACTATCCAGAAAAACCCAGATTACAACCTGTTTAGTTTTGATTAACATGCCATTTATTCTTCTATTTGGGAAACAGTGGAAAAAAATAGGTACACACCATGTACCCTAGGTACACGCCATGTAGTTGCTACCCGTGTCATAGGCCGTGTGGGAAGAAACATGGGGTAGTGAAACTTTGAGGGCACATGCGTGTACCGATTGTACACGCTGTGTTGTGTTGACCATGTGACTGCCATGTAATTAAGAAACACAGGCGGAGAAATTTGATCGTATACACGTCGTGTCAATGACGAACACGTTATGTAGTGGGCCCCAGGGATCCGACCACGTAACTAACAAACATGGGTCGGTGTTACCGTCCCTTGAACATGCATTATACCTGTGGGACACGCCATGTAGGCTTGACCGGTGAGAGACCGGGTGGGCTTGACCATGTGGCTGGGGAAACAGGGTGGTGTATAGGCCGTGTGCGGGTGTAACACTCCGTGTAGTGTCAGCCGAGTAACCAGTGTTGTCGCCAACAACACGGGTAGTTGAGATCTAAGTAGTACATGTCGTGTAGACTTTATACATGCCATGAAGTCTCGTTCAAAAGAGAGCCATGTGGCTAAGCCATGTAGAGGGACACAGGCATGGAAGAATATTCAATTACACGCTGTGTGTGTGGACAACACGCTGTGTGGTTGGGGTGTTACACGAACAGTTATGGCAGAGAACACAACCATGTGAAAGACTTACAGGAACATGTTTTGTAGTTATTTTACACGTCCTTTAGTCCTATTTTGCAAAACTTGAATGTTTTCTTTTCCCTGTTCCCTTCTTACTTTTTCCATTCTTGGACCTTGATGATCTTAATCTAAGGCATGTGTTTGACCTTGTAGGGTCATGCCACCATGACGACCATGATTTTTTCACCAGGAGAGCGGCAACGATTATACTCCAGAAATGGTTGGCCATGGGCTATCGATGGATCCTCCAGCAGATCCATATGTGGCGCCAGATATTATACAGGACACAGGTGCGGAGGCGTAGTTCCGTGAAGGCTTTATGGGGTTCATGAAGACCTTCCAGGGAGCACCGCCAGTTGCCACATCTATGGCAGAGTTGAATCTTATTTTCCAGTAGCAGCATCTGCCTACGTTTTCAGGGGATGGCGGACCACATGCTTCAGAGTCTTGGCTAGATTATATGAAGAATATTTTTGAGCATCTTGATATGCCTCCAGGGTGGAGGGTCAAGCTCGCTACATATATTCTACGTGATTCTGCAAAGAGGTGGTGGGATGTTACCACCTAGACCAAGCATCACTGATACATGGCACGGGACGACATCCAGGCAGTCTTCTATGACTTCTTCTTCTCAGAGAAACTGAGGGCAGATCGATCTCAAGAGTTCATGAATCTAGAGTAGGGCGCCATGTCAGTGATGGATTATTCTGAACACTTCACCAAGATACAGCTCTTCTCACCTGTTCTGGTGGGTGACAAGACATTGAGGGATAGAATCATTGAGGATGGCCTCTAATTTGACATCCGCGCAATGATGAACGTTTTTAGGTTTTCGGCTATGCATGATATTTTGAACCAGACACTTATTACTGAGAGGAACTTGTGGGAAGCCAGTGGTGTAGGCCAGGGCGGTTCGGCACCAGTTTCTAGTACTATTTATACCGGTAAGAGGAAGAGGCAGATGGATTTCTATCAAGATGGCAGTACTAGCCATAATATTTCTTCAGTTGGCTCAATAAGGTGATACCAGTGAGGTAAAGAGGGGCACAAGATACCTCAGTGTCCACGTGACCCAATGGAGTGCCGAGCTTGCGGCAATATGGGTCATCTACAACATTTTTGTAGGACATTTCTACCAGTGGCTAGTGAGAGGGGTTCTATAAAGACTCTGCATACTGGAGCAGGGAAAACAACTTCTTACCAGACAGGAAATTGGGATACATCGGGACGTACAAGCAGAGGTGGTGGTCATGGCCATGATAGCCAGACACCAGGACCACAGAGACAGCAGGGCGGGTCAGCTCAGGGTAGCCAGGCTGCGTCGTAGGGTCGCGGCACTAGGCAGGCATATGCGGTGCAACAGACGCAACAGGAGCAGGATCCTAGACCATCCACTATCAGAGGTACTTTTCTAGTTGCTTCTGTTTTATCTTCAGTACTTTTCGATATGGGTGCTACACATAATTTCATATTTTTGCCTGTTGTGGAGATCCTTCAACTCTGTGATTCTTCTTCATATGATGTTATGATTCTAGACACTCCGTTGGGGACTAAAACGGTTGGTGTTCATTGGTGTAGGGAGTGCCCCCTAGAGGTTGGTGGGTGTCACTTTCTCTGGGACTTCTATATCGTAGAGATGATGAGCTATGATGTCATATTCGGAATGGACTGGTTGGTCCCTTTCTAGCCTTTGTATATTGATATCATCGCAGGTTGAGTTTCACATCACCAGAGGGCGGAGAGTTTCAATACAATGGTGAATGGGATGTCCAGGTGAGCCGAGCTGGACCTGAGCATCATCGGTGAGGTGGAGTGACATCCCAGATTGTGAGCTTATATATGGATTATCAGGGGACTTGTCTAAAATATTTCCCTCCAGTGGTTGATCATTTCAGGGTTTTCTTCTCGGATGACTTTTCTGGTCTTCCTCTGGAGCATGAGGTGGATTTCTTTATTGATCTAGTTCCAGGAGCAGCACCAGTGTCCATTCCTTCTTATAGGGTGGCTACACCAGAGTTGCAGGAGATCAAGAGGCAGTTGGAGGAGTTGCAGGAAAAGGGTTTCATCCAAACCAGTACTTCTCCTTGGGGTTCGGTTGTCCTGTTTGCGAATAAGGCAGATGGTAACCTCATACATTGTGTGGATTTATCAGATACTAAACCAGTTGACGATTAAGAACTGGTATCCCTTGCCATAGATTGATGATCTTTTTGATCAACTTCGAGGAGCCCGAGAGTTCTCGAAGATTGACTTGACATCCGGATATCATCAGTTGCGCGTTAGACCATTGGACATACCGCTTACAGCTTTTCGAAGAAGATATGGTCTATACAAGTACTTCGTTTTGATGTTCGGACTCATGAATGTGCCAGAATTTTTCATGGATCTGATGAACCGAGTGTTCCATCCATATCTAGATTCTTTTGTGGTAGTCTTTGTGAATGATATCTTGGTGTACTCTCACACTCGACACGACCATGCTACCCATCTTGAGATCATACTGAGTACACTGAGAGAGAATCATCTATATGCTAAGCTCTCAAAGTGCCACTATTGGATGGACCAGATTCACATCATGGGTCATATTATCTCAGAGGTAGGAGTTGCAGTAGACCTAGAGAAGGTGAGAGCAGTAGTTTACTGGGCAAAGCCTAAGAACATGTTTGAGATACAGAGTTTCTTAGGGATGGTTGGTTACTCAGTCACTTTATACGGGACTTCTCCTACTTAGCAGCACCTTTGACAGGTTTGACTAAGAAGAGTGTGAAGTTTGTTTGGTTGGATTCTTGTAAGATAGATTTTCAGGAGCTAAAGGGAAGGTTGGCATTAGCACCAGTCCTAATACTTCCAGAGAAAGGGAAGAGCTATACAGTTTACTGTGATGCATCATGTATTGGGCTAGGAGCAGTGTTGATGCAAGGCGACCAAGTAGTTGCGTATGCGTCTCGGCAGTTGAGGCCACATGAGAGGAATTACCTGACACATGATCTCGAGTTGGCTAAAGTAGTTCATGAGTTACGTTGTTGGAGGCATTATCTCTTGGGAGAGAATTTTGTGGTGTTTACGGACCACAAAAATCTCAAATATATCTTTATCCAGCGTGAATTGAATCTGAGATAGTGAAGGTGGGTTGAATACCTTCAGTCCTTCGACTTCGAGCTTGCCTATACACCGGGTAAGGCTAACCCAGTTGCTGATGCACTGAGTAGGAGGACTCAGTTACAGGTAGTGAAGGAGGCCAATGGTGAGTGGTAGATTATGGATTTGTTCTCTGATATTTATTTTGAGGTGCACGATAGTCAGGGGAAAACCTATCTTTCATCCTTAGCTGTGAATTCTACCCTCCTCGATAGAGTAAGGATGAGACATCTATCTGATTCAGAAGGCCTAGTTCTATAGGATTCGATGGCAAGTGAGGACCCTCCACCTAGTTGGACTAAAGGCGAAGATGAGGTACTGCGTATCCATGGACGAGTGTGGGTTCTAGGAGATATACATGAGGAGATAATGCGGGAGTTTCATGCTTCAACTTGGGCAGTGCATCTTGGAGATACCAAGATGTACCGTGACATGAGACGTCAGTATTGGTGGCTGGGTATGAAACATGAAGTATCTAGTTTTGTTGTGAGATGTTCCACCTATCAGCAGGTGAAGGCGGATCATCAGTGGCCAGTCAGACTGTTACAGCAGTTACCCATTCTAGAGTGGAAATTAGATGATGTCATGATGGATTTTGTGACTGGGTTGCCGAGATCACCGTGTGGAAATTATGCCTTGTGGTTTGTTGTGGATAGACTCATGAAGGTAGCTCACTTTCTTTTGATCAAGGATACCTTCGGTGTTGACGAGATCAGGAAGTTGTATATCCAAGAGGTAGTATGTCATCATGGGGTTCCCCATTATATGATTTTAGATAGGGACTCTCGTTTTATGTCTCGTTTCTGGAAGAGTTTTCAGAGGGAAATGGGTACACAGGTTCTTATGAGCACAGTTCACCACCCTCAAATCGATGTCCAGTCAGAGCGTACGATTCAGGTGCTAGAGGACATGTTGCATGCATGTGTCCTAGACTTTGGGGGCTCTTCAGATAAGCACATACCCCTGGTCAAGTTTTCATATAATAATAGCTTTCAGGAAACTATTAAGATGGAACATTACGAGTCTTTATATGTTAGGACATAACGATCACCTTTGTGCTAGTTGGAGGCAGGTGACACTACTTTACTGGGACCATGTCTCATGCAGGAGACTTTAGAGTAGGTCCAGTTGATATAGAAGCGGATGGCTTCTGTACAGTCTCGTCATAAATCTTATGTTGATCGCCACAGAAGACCCTTGGAGTTTGTAGTCTGGGATTAGGTTTTCTTACTTTTTTCACCAAGGTTGGGACATAGGAGGATCTGGAGATAGGGTAAACTTTCACCGAGGTGTGTGGGGCCGTTTGAGATTCTAGAGAGAGTCGGGTTGGTTGCCTATCGGTTGCAGTTACCACAGATGTATCGTGCCATGCTCGACGTCTTCTATGTATCTCAGTTGCACCGTTATTGCTCAGATCTGTCTCACGTCTTTCAGCCCGAGGAGGTTGATCATAAGGCTGATGCATCCTTTGAAGATCATTCATTTCGTATTTTTGATAGGAGCACGAAGGTTCTCCAAGGCCATTCAGTTCCTCTCATATGGGTGTTATGGCAGCATGGCTGAGTGGAGGACGAAACCTGGGAGTGGGAGATCGATGTACATGCTCAGTGTCCAGAGTTGTTCTAGGCTTTATCTTCTCCACCCTTGGATGTGCAATTCAGGGAAAAATTTCTTTAAGGGGGGAAGTTTGTAAGAACCCAGTTCTTATTTTTGAGGTATGAGTTTCTATTATTTTCTCTTTCCTTAAGTTTTTTCAATAAAATAAGGAAAATGGGGGGAAATACCAAATTTTTTGGGTACATGCCATGTAATTTTCCACACTCCATGTACTTTGGCTGTGAAGAAATAGTACAGAGGGTGTGTAGGCCTGTGGGCGATGAAGGGTGTAAAAACTGACTACATGCTGTGTACTTGGTATTTACATGTTGTGTAATCAGTCGGCAGGTGAACAGTAATGCAGTGGGAGTAGCCGCCAGCTGAGCAACAACACACGTCGTGTATTCAGAAATACACGCCGTGTACTCATGTTGACAGATGAATAGTGTGGCAGTGAAAAGTAGCAGCCAAAGTAACAGTTAAATGATGAAAAGTACATGTCGTGTACTTAGAAGTACATGTCGTGTAGTTGGTTTTTTTTCACTTAAAATGGGAATTACCCTCCTCTGTCGATAGAGGAATCTTACGACATCAGAAGAACACGGGAGAGACGGCCAGAGCTTGGAGGATCTCCCAATCATCGACCGGAACTCGGTATCCTTTCCTAATGGTCTCTATTGAACCGCATGGGTGAGTTCTTCTATCTTCCATAACCTTTCCTTCTAATTATTTTCTGAGGAAAATTTATTTACATTTGAACAGGAAATCTTCTATCCCAGATCTACACCATTCTCGGGTGTTTCGGGAGGCGCCATTCAGGAATATTTATCAGAGGATATCAAAGTAGGTGGTATAATGTTTAATTCCAACTACCATATTATTTTTGTGTACCGTTGTGCTACGCACCCATGTTTGGGGTGTTATATGGCTGAGGCCTTGATGAATTAAATACCTAGAATTTCATGGCTAATTTAATTAATATGTATAAACTGTTTTTTGGGATCATTACTTGGATCCAGGGCCACCCCGTGGGTGCATTCCCTTGCTTATCCATTTTTCCAGGTTACCGAGGATGTGTCGTGATTTAGCATGATTTAAGTTTTCTTGAGATAAAATTTGTATAATTTCTTGCTATGTGTTTGGCTCGGCCCAGTTACTTTCTTCTGTTCTTATTAGCCCAAGGGTGTAGTACTTATTAGCCTGAGGGTGTGGTACTTATTAGCCTCAGGGTGTGGTACTTATTAGCCTAAGGGCGTGGTTCTTATTAGTATGAGGGTGTGGTACTTATTAGCCTAAGGTCGTGGTTCTTATTAGCCTGAGGGCTTGGTACTTATTATCCTGAGGGAGTGGTTTTTATTATCCTGAGGGAGTGGTTCTTATTATCCTGAGGGCGTGGTTCTATTTAGCCTGAGGGAAACAGTTCATATGTATGAGGACACTATCTTACTTTGAATATTCACTATGGAGGTTTATGATGTTATACCTACCTTGATAAAGTACTGGCTTTGAATTTTTTAAATAAATAATTAAATGGCATTGGAACTGATAGGAGTAGCTACTTTAGAACACTACCTAGTTTACTGGATTTTCATTAATGTACACTACTGTTGCACAAATTCACTAATAGATGGGCATGGGCCTTGGGTGGTTGCCTACTGGGATTTACTTGTCCACCCTATTTGGTTCATGTCTTGGGCCCAAACAGATTATATTGCTATAGGTTTTGATAATGTAAAGATTCCCTATACAGGTACTTGATTGTTTCAGAGGAGTAGGAGAGCATGGGACCAATCATAGGCTTGCGATGTTGCTGAGTTCCTGCGGCACTATTTTGATTGGATTTGCTGTATTTTTCCCTTGTACTGTATTGTTTCAGTTTTTAGTGTATCCTATTTTGGCTGCTTTCTTAGACTTAGGTACATTTTGCATCATCATCTATATGTATGCATGTTCTCACCTTTAACTTTTGTATTGTTGTCCATTTCAGTTGGTTATTGTTTACTGCTTCTGTTTATGTATGCTTGTATTTTTTCCGATGTGTTACACTTTGAAAAATTAGCGCATAGTTTCCCCACTATCAGATCTAGGCCCTCGCAACTAGTCGGATGTCTCTGGCATTTGAGGAAATAGGATTGAGTTCATGTGACAAACCGGGTTCGGCGCACCTATTGAGTGGCAGCTGGATCCGGGACATTATAAAACATATCATGTAAAACCCAACTGGTGGATCATTGTGTATATGGAGTACATGACCAGGAAATCAAGTTTCCAAATATGAGATGTGTGGGGAGATTTTTTTTGTGTACATTGGAATGTAAATGGGAATGGGGAGGCTATATTCCAATTTCTAGCCCATACACCAACACATTGTTTACATCAGGGATACACCATGTATTGTGGAGAGGAGCATGTCGTGTGAGGGAGAGACATGGGATGTTTGATACTTATTGACACAATTCATGTACCTCCATGGGAACACCATTTAATACATTGGGGACATGATGGATTGCTTATTATTCTTTTCTTAGCATCATTATGAGCTTGTGTGAGATTCCCTCTTTCCATTTCTATGAGGGTTTGGTGGGACACCAATCTCCCATCATAGAAGGTGATCCCAATAAATATTCTGAGGATCTTTGTAGTGAGGGTGAAATATGTTCTTCTAGTGTGAGTTGTTTCAGACCACATTGATAGATATATCAGTATCATTGAGAATTTATCCCATTGAGGCTCGGAGGGACCCTCATGTCCTTTGTTTTTCCTTAGATAGGGTTGTTGGATTTTTCATGACCAATATTTAATCAGGTGTCGATACCAAATCTATGAAGATGTTTCAAGTATCATCTATGATCCCCTAATGATCCATAGGCATTGATTCTATATCTTTCTATCGAGATAATGATATTTTTAATGGGTTTTTAGTCTGATGTAGTATCTATCTCAAAAAATCACGGTAGTACCCTGTGTGACTTTCCTTTTATCAAGACCTGACGAGTGTGACATTTGGGGGGGAAGGTATGTACCATAATCTTAGAGATACCTAGTGATTTATATCACTCATATGAATTCCATCAGGGATGGTATGACCCATTGAGTGAGTCTCATAGATGAGAAATTTCTAAAACATTTTTTCTTACTCTGTTTGTTGGATTATTGAGGTATGCATGCATTTATTTTAGTAGTTTTTTTTTAAATTATTTTATGGGCTTGGATATGTGTGTGTTCATAATGATAAGTAAGGATAATTAATCCTATGTGTGTGATATGCCTTCTTGGTGATGGTCCTATGCCCCTAGTTTATTAGAGGTAGGCTTGGGGTAGTTGTGTCTCGAGGCCTATTAGGGTTGGGTCGTGGAAAATGGTGTTAGAGATGTACCCATCCTGAAGTGTTATGACACCATCAATGTTCATGTTTGATTTTACGATTTTATTTATAGATGTGAGGTTTGGTTGTGGAACTGAGGAAATAGTGTTAAAGTATTTTCACTATGGCTCTCTTACCAAGGTGCCCAATACTTGTGCGACGGCCGATGTATCCATTCACAGGGACCATGATAACCTAATTTATGACTTGGTATATGTAGAAATTGGTTTCAAGAAAACATTGTTGCATAAATCATATTGGATTGGTTTTTGTTTTCCAATTACTTTTTGTGTCATATCACAAAATATACTAATTAAATATGGTATATATTTTCTTCTTTAGAGATGTATTCACAATGATAGAAAGTGAGGTTTCCATAGAAGTTTCTAGAGTTAGACCAGATGAGTGATAAGGTTAGAAAAATTGGTCAAGGTCATGGGGTAGGTTTTCTTTCAATTTGATAAATTGAAGATATTAAAAACATTGAGTAATGTCTAGATCCACCTTCAATTGTTCAAGTGGATGCTGCTTTTCAGATAAAGTTTTGGATGGACCTGTTAGTGATAGAAAATGTTGTGAAGGGATCAATAATGTATCATGATCTTATCTGGTAGGGATAACCTAGGGAATAAGGTTGTAAGATCCTGCTAATGTAAATAATATAGTGTATGCCACAAAATATGATGTCTTCTTAGAGACATCATGGGAATATTAGTTATTTGAGGTAGATATATTAATTATCTTTTGGTGAGAGAGGACATATCATGTGATATTATCCTAAAATTTATTTTGTAGTTAGATATATGATTAATGAAAATCCTAGGAAGGGGAAATGACTGGAGTATGGAGGTCCATGGGGTATCTGTTGTGATTGAGGAGGTGGTGCTTTGAGTCTTGTATAGCTGCTGACACTGAAGGGTATTTAGCTAGGTACTCCATGAGTCTTCGAAGGTATCATATATGTTTCTTATAATTTTTTGAAGTACTGTTAGGCATGGCTATGAGACACTCATTTTCCTATTTTACTCTATTTATTTCGATGGAAATGTTGTCGTCAGTGTATCCATGTGTTGGTGATGTTTGCAATGAAATTGGATAATCAAGTAAGAAGACAATTTCCCCACCAAGATGTGTTCCTAAGACATCATCCAAAAGCATACAGGTTAGTCAGTGTCACCCAAAATGGATAGTTCCATGATGTGGTTGATGAATTTATCTTACTTGTTTGTTTGGGGTAGTTTGTTGTGTTAAGCAATCAGACAAATCCCTAGTTTTGGTAAATAGGTGGGAAAGGGAAAGATGTGTCCCAACTAATGGGATATCATAGTCTTTTAGTTTGGGTCAAGGTACAATGTGTTTTTTATTTCCCCAATAACAGTTTTCACATAAAGTTAACTTCCACTTTTTCCCCAATGTTTTCCTCAGTTTGAAGCCTCGTGATACTAGTGGACCAATTTCCTCATGACCCTTATGTTTGAGGATCTTTTAGAGAGGATCGGTGGTTTTAGGATTCTACAGACAGTGTGACATGAATATGAGAGGATAGAGAGAGATCCTTATAAAGAAATATTTCTATAATGGAATTGGAGACCTATAATGTTTTTCTCAATATGGATTAGTTCATTACATCCATGGACATATGATTTCTACCAATGAGTGTCGCTGTGTTTTCAGTTGTTTATGATGGATTTTTCCCATTTCGGTAATGAGTGATCCTATGATAGTGTAGGATGGGCTCATTTGAAGTAGGTTACGTCATTTTCCTTATTGGATGGCTAGTATTACCCATGGAGTAGTAGATATTATGATATTTTAGTTACCGTGATGGTGGGGGATATGAGGGAATCCATATTGATGACTTTTAATGTTTATCACACCATAAATATTTTGGTCCCTATAGGGACTCATAAAAATGATGGACTGGTATCTATGATTTTATATCAGATTAACCAAGGTAGCTGTAAGAGCTGAAGGGTTGGTCAGGAATTTTCAGGAAAATGGGATTTGTAATTCCAAGTGTATTTTCTATGGAATCCTTGTGATGTTTTACTGATAGGCAGATGAGGTCATGATATTGGATGTGGATTTTTGTTACGTAGATGAGGTGATACAAGGAAATGTACCCACCACTAAGAATCAATGGATTCTTCAAAAAAATTAATAGAGGAAATGTAAATATTATATTTTTACCTCAAGATGGGTTGTCTCCAACTCCAAGTTCAAGAAGTGGATGTAACAAGTGTGACATCATAGAATTTCTATTGTATTTTATAATCCTTGGTGATACACTTTAGTGAGTTACACACCATAACAAAATCATCATACATCAGTTAATAGTTGTTACCCTTCACTTCTTCTGATATTCGTTGAGGTAATGACTCATGGATATCGATGGTGATATGCTCTGTGAATATATATATATATATAGTATATTTATTCTGTATGGGTTTCTTGAAAGATGAATTCATGTCAACCTATTGCCAAGGATGAATGGTTATTTTATTCAAAATGTCAGAATTTGTGATAAGAAAGTTGTTTTCCCAAAGGGTTATATATAGTGAAACCATGGATGTATAGAAATTTTGTGGAATTGGTTGGGAAACTAAGGGAGTTTCATTGTGTTTTCAGGTTAAAAATTTCTCATCTTTCCTACCTAAGGGTGATGACTGGAAGATATTTGTGGATATTTAAAGACACTATTGTGTAGATGATGTTGTCTAACATTTTTGATGTCCCTTGATGATTGTTATGGACTGTAATTATTACATTACAATATTATATTGGAGAGGATTTGAGAATACAATATGGTACTCACTTGTAGTTTTTAATAGTGTTTTTCCCCCGTAGTATGGTTTGTAGAATGAACCATTTAATTTCTAATGAACATGCATTGGGTTTTGATGACATTTTTTGATCTATAATAGGTAGGATCATCTACCATCGGTTGGTTTTGTAATCCATGGTGATTTCTACTCCACTAATGGAGTAGCAAATTTCCATGTCTATGTATTAGTGAACTTTTTGGAAGTTATTATACTTGTTAGATCAAATGGATAATAGAACTTCGGTCCTAGTTTTGGTGATAGTGATTGTTGAAAAGTGGTAAGTTCATTCATGGGGGATAATGAATTTTTGATAAATGTTAGGGGTCCTTCTTGGAATAATGACAGAGGGAACTGGAGTTGAAAATTTACTGAGTCGTAGATAGTATTGTATGTTACCATCGAGAATCTAAAACAAATTTAAATTCTATCTAATGTGACCAGTTATCATGGTGTAATATTTCTTAACCCCATGATTATAGTTTCGATTGCTTTGTGTTCCCCGCCTATCATGGGTGATGGGGTGCGTGCATGATTCACTGTATGATTTTTAATTGGGTGCTATAGGCCATGGGAGTGGAGTTTTATTTTCTATGTTCCCATGAAATTTATTACCAATAACAGAATGACCCTTTGTGTATAGGTATTTTCCTTGGTTTAATGATTTTGGATATCATAAGGAATTGTTGTGAGAGCTAGCGGGAGAAGGAGATCAAGTTAAGAGCTCAGTATCCCCACCATTTTTCTTTTTTTATGCATGTTGAGAAGAAAATCCTTAAAGGATGGAATAATTTAATGTCTCATTTTGTTCCATGTATGAATTTATAATATTTCTAAAAATATTTTTGGAGTTAGGTGTTGAGACTACATGAAATTTTGATGCCTGATGTACCAAGAATTATTATTTTTAAATATATTAAATATGTTAATTTCACACACATGTAGTTTTCTAGAAAAGTGAAATAACTCCCAAATGAGGACTCAAATCAAATGTATAAGGGAACCATTGAGTTCAAAATTTATTTTTTACCCTATGAATGATATAACCTTTTTCAGCATAGATAATTTGTCAAAAAGTAATCATAGGCGTAAAATGAATAAAATTAATAAAATTAATATATTTATTTTTTTAGTTACCATATTAAACAATAATATCCTTTAAATATTGTATTTTGGAGAAACACCAGTTCTAGCCGAATAACTATGGATATTTAGAGGAGCTGTTGGAGGAGGTTTCATTGGAGAACAACAACTTGATCAATGATCGACAACTTGTGTGTGATGAAATTGAAGGATCTCAACAATAGTAATGAAATAGATTCATCCATCATCAAATATTGATCCAAATCGATCTGTAGTGTTAGGTTTTCAAATTTATCCCCATTTTCTTGTCCCATGAGGAGCTAAAATAAATAAATTTATGTATTTCTTCAAAAAACGATCATTTTTGTAGGTATGGGTTAAATTGTAGGATTTGGGGATGATTATTGTTTCGTTGTTCATTGAATGTTCTACCTATTCATTCTATTTTTCAATGAAAATGGATCAAGGATGAAATGAACAAAGGTCGAGGTACATTACTGATGTTTATGTTTTATGTTTTTCTCTCCCCATACAATTTTCATTTATTATTTCTGTTTATTTTGGCTTCTGATTCGATAAATACCTAGTGAATTATTGTAGCATGTTTGATCAGTCGAGAAAATAATAATTACCATGGTTCTGGGATAGATATTCAATGATGTTTTTGGGTTATATTTCTATGAAATCATACCTATAGACATAACAAATTTTTTCTTCCTAGTTTTGTCATTCGGTACATATGAGGCACGATAGTGGATGTTTCCCGAGAGGCAAGTATGGTTAGAACGGACAAAATCTAGCCATCAGCAGTGAGGAGGTTCAGTCAACCCCATATCCATGGTGTTTGGTGTGATTCCCATAAAAATATGTGGTTGTGGAGGCTCAATCAAATATATGTGAAGTTCATTGGTGGGTTCGGTGAAAAATATGACAACACTCTATGTAGTTTCATGAACACACAATGTGAATCCATTTTTGTGCGATATTCGGCATTCCAAATGGAGAAAAGAATCACAATTCATGTGAAAAACATCACATGCAATGTGTCACTTAGCCGACTAGCTCAACGTTTATAGGGAATAACAACCTAGAAATATGGTTGTCCTTACACATCCTATGGACCAGGACACATTCTTTATATAACCTGACAGTTGGATTGGTGTGTACAGGGAGTACACACATAGGAGATCAATTATCCCCATATTTCTTATTTGATGGTCTACAAACCTCTTATATGGGAAGTTACATGGGAATGGGCTGTCTTTATGCTGAGGGCTAGCCCAGACATCTACACGTCGTGTACCTCATGGAAACATCATGAATTGTGGAGATGTAAATGTAGTGTGAGGATGATATACGGGTAGTACCAAACATAGTGAGACATTTTTTATTCCTCTATTTATATTTTAATTCATCCTTTGAGGTCATGTTGTATTCCTCATTATTCTTAGCTCATCTTCACTGTGAGATTCTATGGGCTTCCCTAGAACACTATCGGTTGAGTGTGTTCCCTTGGTCCATTTCTATGATAGTTAATTGTGGAACCACACACTTATCATATAGTGTTACCCCACTTCATCTTTTGAGGATCATTGTAGTGAGGGTGAGATCCCTTCTTGTATGGTGATTTGTCTCAGCCAGCTTGAAAAAAATCACAGCATATTTGAGCATGTGTCTCTCTGAGAGGCTTGAAGTGATCATCATGTCCTTCATGTTTCCTTATATGGGGTTGTTTAAATTTATGTTACCAATATTTACATGGGAACTGATCCCCTATCTAAGATAATGTTTCCAGTTGTGTATGGTGTCTCCCCATTGAACCCCCGATGTTGAACCCCTATATATGAATCGACATACTGATCTTTTCAAAGGTGTATTAGTCTTATGGAGTGTGTATCTCTGAAAAACACCCTCAGTATCCAATGTGATTTTCCTTATATCAAGACCTGATGTGTCTGGCCTCTAAGATTGTAGGTATATTCCATTGGCTTAGCGATTCCCAGTGAGTGATATCCCTTAAATGAATTCGTCCATGGATGGAAGCAAAAAATGGATTGAGATATCCTATATGATCATTTTCTTGAAACCACATGGTGGAAATATAGATTCCATTTTTTGAGACTTTTGAGGCTCAGAGTCATTTATGATTATATATGGATATTTATTTGTATTTCTCATAATATGATTAAAATATCCTATAATGAGTTGACTACACTTAAAGATTTATTCATAGTGAATTAGGGGTGTCCTATTGGGTATTGTTATACCCACCTATACATGATCTTAACCCACATGTGTTGTGTCTTATGTAGGTGGAAAATATTATTAATAAGTCATTGAGATACCAGTAGTGGCTGGAGCATAGTTTGAGCTAGACCGACATAGGTGTATACTGGTGTGTCTCTTGACCAGAGTACCCACCTTCTAAGTAGGTCAAACATTGATTTATATTTTTACTTGGGAATATATTTGGCCCCGTTATTTTTATTCTTTCTAGTAATTTTTTGAAGTACTCAATCATTGGAATTATATTTGTATTCTATAATTTTTTTCAGTTGTTCTATATTTCAAAATTGTATGATCAAGCAGATGTGCGCGTGTGTATGGTTACATAAGGATAATTCCTACCAAGTGTTTGATATGACTTCTTAGTACTAGTAAAAAACCCCTAGTCTATTTGATGTAGGCTTTTCATAGTTGTGTGTGGAGTCCCATTGGTTAGGGTCATGACAATCCACTGGATTGGAAATAAAAATATATATCTTAGTGAATCCCATCATTTTTGTCCTTTATCTTTCAACATAGTACATCATGAAATGAAAAATTTATCTTAAACTAGGTTAATTATAGGTAGTTTAAAAATCTACTTGAATATGACATTAATTCACTCCCCAATAATTATGTTCATGTTTCCAAACCATTTCTCCTTATAAAAATCAAAATAAAACATAACATTTTTGTATTCACATCATACCATTGTGAATATTTTAATTTACCATATAGATCCCTTATATTCACTCACTTAACCTTATCTAAAAAGATTTATATTCCCTAAAACAATGAATAAAATAAATAATTATTTTTGTGATGATGATTTTTATCCAAATAAATATTCACATTACCCATCTTTGTGATGGTTTTTCTGATATTTCTGGTGTTTTTGGTAATATAGTATATATAGATGATAAATATTTTTTATTTGAAATTATTACTTGTGGAAAGAAAAAGTTTGTAGAGAAAGTGTTTTTAGGGAAACCAATTATATTTTTTATGTTCTCTCTGTATGTATAAATTTTTTTGATGGTTTAATTTTTTAACCAATACTTTTATAGAAATTAATATATTTCTAGAACATTAATGTATAACATATATCACAACATATGATTTATGTCATTCACAAAAAATAATAGAAAACAATATTAACACAAATCCAAATCCATATTATGCATTCAACGCATAAAATCCATTTACATAAAGAGTTAGAATCTTATGATACCAAAATATATGCAATACAAATTTTGGTGTTATAGGTTTCCAACTAATATAATTTTTGAATGAATTGAACTCCCCATATTACTGTATCCTATCCCAATTTCTAAATACTCTTAGATATATACTCGAGAGCGATATATATTCCAATATAACTTAAACACCAAATTTTTATAAAGCATAACTAACCTTTAATTATAAACATATAATTAGAAAAATATCATAGTATTTATTGAAATAATTTAAATATTATTCTAGTACATTGCATATAACTCCTTGTATTCGTGGTATGATAGTGATAAGAAACCATTTACAAACAATAAAAATTAGTCGCATTAAATAAATAATAGAATTTGGAATTTATAATTCTGATTGTTTAGTTTTTACTTCATGATAACGAATATTAATTATTCCTAATTAATATTTATAATTTTGATTCGGAAGTCCAAATCACTCCTCATTAGTGGTAGTTTATTATTTATTATTTATAATTATTATTAAATAAGTGTACTTAATACCTAAAATGACTAATATATTGCTAATTTATTCTAATTACTATTAATGATTACTAATTACTAATAAGTATGACTAATAATTACAATTTGTGATTAATCAATGCCAATTAAACCTAATTATTACTAATTATATAAAAATTATCTCTAATTATCATTAATTAAATATAATTACTCATAATAATGATAAAATAATTTTTAATTTATTTTAATAGCTATAAATTATATCTAGTTATTGATAATTAATATTAATTATTACCAATTATGTTTTTTATAACTAATTAAAAATCATCATTATTAATTAAAAATTAATTACATGTAATTATTTATAAATAATTTTATTTAGTCCAAATGATAATTGACTAATTATTATTTTGTGGTAATTATAGTAGACTATTACTAATTACTACCAATAATGATTAATTATTAATAATTAGGACTAGTTATATATTATTTAATATCATTATTCACAATTAATTATTAATTTCATCCAATTATTACTAATTAATTATAATTTCTCATAATGATGATAAATATGTTTTTAGTTTATACTAATTACCATTAATTATTACTAATTAGTAATAATTACTATTAATTGTTACCAATTATGGTTATTTATATCTAATTTAACCACATTGTTAATAATTAGTTAATGATTATCTATAATTCTTCTTAAGTGAATGTAATTTTTTGATGTGATGATTAATTATTATTTAGTTTTTTCTAATTATAGGTAGTTGTTACAAATTAATATTAATAAAAAATTAAGTATTACCATTAGTATTAGTTATATCCAATTAAACCTAATAATTGAATTTTTTTTAATATCCCCTATATGTCGTTAATTAAATATAATTACTCATAGTGAAGATTAATAAATAATTAATTTTTGGTAGACACAATTAATTACAACTAATTATGGTTATTTATTTCTTACTCTGATTTTTTAAATCTAACTATACATATTTATTACTAAGTAGTTAACAATTACCTCTAATTTTTAATTATTAATGATAATTTCTCATATTGAGAGGTAAACCTTAAACATTACTTGAAACCCCATTCAGTATGCGATGCGTCTGATTAACGATGTATAGAGGTGATCAAAAAGAAGTTCCCCTATTGATACACTCTTGTTTTTTATCATAATGAACATTGATTGGCATCTATCAATAACATCCCTAATGCCATGATCCATTAGAACCCCCATACAGGGTCTCCCTCACACCCTGTGTGCTGTCACCAGTGATATTCAGACTGCCTACACTTTTCCCAGCCGTCCGACCAATGACGCACCCCACCAATCGCATTTTCCAAGCTCCACCATAGTGTTGATCTAGACCTCCCTCATCAAAAAACTAACTGAAGGAAAAAAAATAAACATATAAAATATAAAACAAATCTTAACCATGTTTTCACTGCAATAAGGGTTAGAGGAAAATTTAATTTCTAGAATTTACATATATTATTTATCAATAATTCACGATTATTTTTATTAATCCATAATCCCAACTTTTAAACCATTATCCTTATCATTAATGCGTAATCCTCCCCAATAATGAATATTACATGTTTTATCTATGTTCAATTAATTAATAGATTATTTCTAAGAATATTTTGAAAACACTGAAAACATACATTTTTATTACAAAAAATCCAGCTTATTTTTATTGAAGTAAAAAATAAAAAAAATTTGGACTACACATACACCATTTCTTACATTATTTATTTAAACCATTTTTTTTAAATAACTCCCAGTTATTTTCTTCTTTACATCTCTTCATGGATTAAAAAGGCATTGATGAAAATTTTAGGTATCAGTTTAGTATTTTTCTTATTTTTATTATACATTTAAGAAAATAAGAACAAAACTTATTTTCATATAACATTGAAATATAAAAACAATACATTCATATTTTCATTCTATTTAATATATGTTTTAAAAAAGTAGTTTAAATTTTTTCTATTCAATTTTAAAAACAAAAACATTTATATAATAAATGTTAATTATTTTACTACTTTTATAGTTTCAAATCACTGGTCATTAAGAAATTTATTTTTTTATCATTAGGTGATTTTTTACTTTTAGTAAATAAATTTTAGTTTTTATTAGTTTTGATCCACTCTTGTTTTTTATTATAATGAATTTATGTATTCTTTTGGTCTTATTATTTATAATTATAGATGATGGTCAGTCCATTTTGAGCGTTACATTTTCTCTTTTATCAGGCGAGTGGGTTAACATATTTTGCATTATGGACGCAAAATTTACTATTAGAGAAAATTATAAATATATAATTATCTTCATAATTAATTTAAAATTAACTATAAATTCATTTACAAATTTACAAGTAATTATTAATTATTGAAAAATATTTCATTACAATTAAAAATGAAATTTTATTTACAGGAAATAATTATTTCAATTTAGTTTATTAACAAAAGTATGGAAGTTACATGATATTAACTTCATAAAGAAGTCCTCAACAAAAATTAATTTCTAGAAATAAAAAATTAATTAGGTGCTTAAATGATATAATTTTTCAAATTTAGTTTCATTAAAATGAATTAATGTTTAAATCATAAATTTTGATAAAAATTCAAATTGATGGTTCTTGGCTGGGATTAATTATTTTATATTGTCCTTTGTTATCATTTTTCAATAATCAATGACATAAACTCCTATTTCAATGTGTATAACACAAGAATTATTCTCTCATATACTAAGGACCAACCCAAGTACACATGTTCTAAAAATAAAAATAAAATGAATTCTTTTTTTGTAAATAATTGAAAATAAAAAAATGTAATAAAATTTATTTATGAATTTATTTAATAAAAAAATTTAAATATTTTGACAAATTAATAAATATATTTCATTATATCTATATAATTTTTTCCATTAATTTGTAAAATAAATTATATAGAGCATATATTTTTATCTTTAGTATTAATATTAGATTCCATACCTAAAATTAATCTAATTATTTAGTCATTGAGGGGAATATTCGATTTTAGTGATCCTTAATTAATTTAAAAAAAACCTTTTTGACTAAAATTAATTTGGTTGTTTGGATGTGCATAAGAATGATTACTATTAGATAAAAATAGTAGTTGTTTTAAACAGTGAGGTTTAATATATTTGTTGTTGTTGGGTAAGAAAGTTTTGAATATTTGTAAATAAGTTTCAAAGTCATTGTGAAACATGAAAGCATATACCAAAAATGTATGGCTCTCATTGCATTTTTCCCTATTTTCCTCCAAGTGAGAAACATCATTTTTTGCATTTATGGATTATTTAGTTCCAACAATGATGGAAATATATTGTGTGTAATATAATAATTCACCAAATAATTCATTTTTCATATCACATTACAGTTTTTTATGTGGAAAATCCTAATGGAGTTGACAATAGTGTTGATGGAAAGTATGTACTACGAGGCACTATTTCTGATCTGGGATCCAGTCTACGGCTACTCCACTACCATCCAGTCACTACTCTGGAAGATTCGGAGTGCCGATATAGAGGTCTCCAAAGCCCAATCACAGCTGGCCATCCTATCGGTGGCAGCTACACCCAGTCGTCCCTCCAACGTCAATCGCTTCTACAACCCACATGTATTTTGAACCCTTAGGGTTATGATTTCAAACACTGGTGCATGCTAGGAATCAGAGTTCACACCTTTTTTTATGTCATCCAGTCTCCTATCTTCTAATCGATGCGATCAACAAAAGCATAACAAGGTTATGAAGATTAAAATGGATAAGCGATAAACACGATAATGGAAGATCAGCGATGTGGATGTTATTTTCCTATGGATAACCAAAAAAAGAACCTGAAGGAGGCAACTACACCCAACATTTATGAAAGGGTTCTGGGATGTAATCATAAATTAACTATTATAAATATACTATTTTATTGAATATTTGTTAGCATTTTTATAATCAAATGTGTGTTTATATATTTTTATATATATAGTATAATAAACTTATTTAACCACACACACACACACACACACATATATATATATATATATGTGAATATATTTATATATATATGAACACAAACCCCAACCACCGATCTTAATCCACAAACTGCGGGTACAAGACAATGAGTCCCATTGTGCGATATTATAGATTCATTGGGTGAAATTTCTAGATGACAATGTTCCTCATGCATAGGTGACAGATTTCAACTCTCTATAATATTTCTAAAATCCTCATGATCAACCAGTGAGAATCAAACAACCAATATCCAAGACATTAGGGGAATGACATATATATTGTAACATTACCAACAACTATATATAATAAATAAAAAAATTAATGATAAACATATATTTATAATACATGTTCTCAAATATTAATATATATATACATTTTTGTATTTAGAGATTTCATTTAAATACGTATTATATTATTTTTCAAATATTATATTTAAATATAATTTTCAACTAATATAACATACATTATCTCACTAAAAATATGCAATTTTTTCATTTAATACATGATAGACCTATTTTTATGCAATTATTATTACTAATATATCATTAAAAATAATAAACATGATTATTTTTATTTAAATATACATATACTAAAATATTGTACATTTATTTATTTCTCAATATACTATATAAATACACCCAAAATAAAATATATTCAACTATATGTATTAATATTTTTAAATATAATTATAAATATTTTTGTATGCAACAATAGTTACCTAAATAAAAAAATATTATTTTATACATAATTACATAAAATATTATTAATAGAAAATTTGGTAAAATTGAATTAACAAAATAAATTTACACATAAATAACAGATAAAATATTGTAAACATAGGTAATTTTCAATGTAACAAAATTAAGTAAGTAAATATACATTTTTATAGTTAATAAACTTTCAAGAAATTCAATAATTATATTTCATAAATTTTTACTCAAAATAATAAATATTTATAAGTAATTTTATTCACAAAATATTATTAAATGTATATTTTTTATTTCATTGACAAAAATAATATTAATTATATCAATATATCAAGCACTATATTGTTTATTAAAAAAAATTAAATTTTGATAAATAATATTACAAATATATATATATATATTATTCAAATAATGTTAATAATATTTTTACTAAATAATTATAAATAATATAAATAATATAAATTATTTAGGTAGATACACTTTATTTATTTATTTATGAAATACTATATAAAAATTTATTTTTCATTAAATATAATATATAAAATATCATATACATATAAATATATTCAAATCTAATTATTCGCAATTAAAATTAAAAAATTATACATTTCACTAAACCAAAATATTTCCAAAAATATAAATTATATTATTTTATACCTAACATTTATTTTATGAAAAACCCATATTTTAATTTTCTAAATCATTAAATATTTATTAAATCATAAAAAGTAAAATAATTCATACATCAATTAAATCATATAATGAATAATAATTCACACAACCAAACAATTTAGGTAAATAAATAAAACAAAAAAATAAATAAAGCTAATGGACAACCAAAACTTTTTAAAAAATAATTTACCTTCTAGAAAATATTTTAGTAGAATGATTTGGGAGAGCCTCACTATAAAATATCATGTTGAAATAAAGTAAAAATAGGGTTCAGGGAGAGGTGGGTGGCCCCATTAATAATATTTTTGTGGTGGGAGGCATGAATTCCATTAATCCATCATGTGTATTCATTACAAAGAAACCGTGAATGGTGTTCAAACTTCTTGGTGAATGATAGAAGAATGAATTGGGTTTACACCTCCCCATATCCCTTTTTTAAAATACATAAAACCCTATAACATTTTTTTATGAAAATAAAACCAATTATAAAAAAATAGATTCTCACTCATATTCATGTAAGAATAACAGTGTTATGAATATAAAAATATATAAGTTATGAATGATGACTATAAAATTGATAATGGAAGATCATATGCTGAATTTCGTTTTAATTTTGAGAATGAAGATGAAAAAGAACATTAATGAGGCCAATATTCCAAACATTTATCAATGGGTTCTTACAAGTAGTCATACATTCACTCGTAGAAATATATTAATTTGTCAAATAGTTATCATCTTTTTTAATGGTAAAAGAAATGAATTGTCTTTGTGTGTGTGTGTATTTGAACACAAACCCCAATAACCTATTACAAGCCATGAACTACTCAATTTACCCTATAACCATGCCTGCAAGTACAAGACCCTTGGTCTCATTATACGATCATGTATGTTCAATAGCTATTACTTCCACACAACCTAAATCCCATTCACAACTAGAAGATTTAGAAAATCTATAATATCGTTAAGAACCTCACGACTAACCAGCAATAATTTACCCCCAACATCCAAGAAGACTGTGGAGAGGCCTACCACCGGGGAACCCAGATAGTTTCTTTTCAAAAAAATTATATAATTTTATCTATAAGTGCATTCAATAATTATACATGTGAAACTATAAATATATAAATAAAAATATTTTTATTTATGTAAAATTACATAACTATTTTAGTATTACAGTGCATGGTAGTGTGAGAAGCGATAATTTTACCATGCTCTTGGCAATATCCATTCATGAACTGAGGTCTGCTGCCCATCCTCTAGTTGGGGGATGACTATTCTTTGAAGATCATGTATTGTATATGGGATTTATACTGATTTTGATGAAATATATTTATATAAAAATATTCACACACATGTGTGAATGCACCCACACACAATCATATATGTGAAATTACACACACATGATAATAAATCAAGATTACAAGTCCAAACATGTGGTTTGAATGATTTTATGCAAGGAATATGGGTAGAATTAAAATCCATCCTGAGTAAAAAAAAATTAGTATTTTCTTTGGTGAAAAGAGGAAACATTTCAATTTTGTGTAAATTCCATGGTAGGCTATCAAGATTGATGGAGGTGTCAATGTAGATGATTAATGTAATACCCTACCTCAGGACACTTATATGTTTCCATAAAAGAGACATCATAGGTTTTTAGACTCACCTCCCTTTTTTCAAAAGGTTGATGACTTGTAGTGGGACCCTAATGAATACAATGGGGAGACTACACCATCAACTCAGAGTCACACAACAGTGTAAAAAATAAATAAAGCATCTACAAAACATAATCAGAGTATATAAAAACAAAAAAAATAGAGTGTTATATCAAATGTACCAGGCAGAATAATACATGATTATATACACTAATCACTTATTGGGATGATCTGAAATATAAAATAAAACCAAACCTAACACACACTAGCCATGCTACCACACCCGTTCCACAAAAAAACTTGTCTCAGATTATGTGTGAGTGGTTCGAACTCAATCCATTGCATGTATTGTGCTCAACATAAATGTAGACATAACATATGCATGTTCACTGAGGTTACCCTAGTATATTCCATCATGAAAATTTATTCATGAGGAATAAAATAATTATGGCACCCAAGAACCATAGATTTGGTTTGCTTATGAGGCCAACACTACTCCCTGAGAATCAAGTATCTTTGTGATAACCAAGCCACTATGATACCTGATCATACCTAATTTAGAACCATTCCAGAATCCACCATGTTATTTCATCGGTCCACTTCACCAACGCTTAGTATATACCAAAATACTCAAGGCAGGGTGGAATCCAAATCCTCAACCCACTGCCCATTGACATTGGGCATAGTCGAATAATCATATCTGGTCTAACTATGTAATCAATCTTGGTAGGTTCAATCGGTCTCATCACATTACCCCATAACCCAACACCTAAGGGGGTCCTCGACCCAAGCTATCATTATCCAAATCAGATCAACCAACCCTTCTATAACCCAAATGAGTCATGACATGGCATTAATGGAATTACCAATCTCCACGGGTTGGAAACATGTTCCCGAGCATCAACAACTACCTCCAAGAATAATTTAATCAAAAATATACTGAAGTAAGCTAATGAATAAATTGAATACATCAGTAATCCAATGAACATTATAATAACATATATGTACATTCATCAGGAAAAAAACCAATACATCGGAAACAATAAAAGTACTAAAATGTTAGAAAATCATAATATGTGTGACATGATTTCACCTTCAGACTCTCACACCCAACTAACAAGAAAAAACACAATCATTCCCTTACCTGCATCAGATATAACATGATCTGTATAAACCAAAAGTAGTATGAAGGGTGTGAGAAAAAGCGATAATTAGGATCCCACCATGAATTTCATAAGTACACATTATAAAAGAAACCAATTTTTCACAAATAAATAAAATAAGGCTTGTGATTATTTTTACAAAAATCATGGAATAACCACCCTTTTCATAAAAAAATCATAATAAGAAACAGGTTTCTAATTAATTTCAATTCACATTCCAAAATATCATTTCATGGATATCCAATTAACAGGAAAATCCCACATATACAATCAATATTAGATCAAAACATATTCTACTTACTTAATAGTGTTCATCTACCACCTTGTGTGCACATTAACCATGAATTTATGTAGTAATAAGACACTAATGATATTGACCACTTATCCCAACATATGAGACTTGGTACGTAAATTATCTAGGAAAAAATTTTCTAGGGAAAAGAGTTTCTCCCTGAGGATGGCTACCTACTTCATCTTTGATCACTTTTGAGTTTATAACAACAAATTCATTCAAGGTAATTTCATCATTGAAACAGTAATTCCTTTTGTTTTTTTAAAAAAAATTGGTTATATTGACAACTAAAATTTTTTCAAGATTTTTTCTATAAATAATAAAAAATTTAAAAAATTAATTTTTTTAGAATATTTTGGGAGAAGTAAATTTGTGAATGTTAGTAAGTTGAGATGTTTTATATCATTCCAAAATTAGGTCATATGATCCATTTATAATATTAAGGTTATCAACATCATGAAAATATCCTGATTCAGGCATTCAATAAAATAAGTGGTGTTTAAGTGTTCTAAACACATCATATCTGACAGAACTGCACCAGAAGGAAAATATGTTGGAAGGATAAAGGTTTAAATTAGTATGGAAAGGAAATTTTTTTCTGATGGATGACCCATAAAACAAAAAATCTGTTGAATCTTTGGTTAATCATTCTCAGTTTTTATTAGTTGTAATATGTCAAAGAAGATGATATTGTTTCTATGACCACGTAAATCATAATGATCCATGGAGAGGTATCACACACTGATGTTTGATCTTATTTAATGTACATACATGATGGGACATGATATATTTTTATATTCTATAAAATTAGATGTTTTTTTACATGTAATTAGATTTATATCATTATATAAATAATTTTTAATAAATTCAAGTTTTGTGGTAATTGAGATCATGTGGTTTTGAAAAATATTAAATAAGTATAAGATTCATCATATGGGATATTATTTCAAATTAATTTGATGATATTTTGATTTATATTTATTGGATGATCAACTTATTATAATACATTAGATGTTCTATGTACATTGATTTATCCAAAAAATAATTTCTTATAATCTTTGAAGTTGTTTTTTTTTTGAGTTTCAACTATTTTTATAAATGTATATGAAATAAATTGAATCAAGAAATCATATCTGAATTATAGAAAAAATACAAAGGTGTATATCAGGTGTGTAATCATACACATGTCTATAGGAACAAAATTTTTAGGATCTATTGAAGATTCTAGTAGACAAATATGCGGCAGGAAAATGATGTCATTAGAAGTTCCGACAATGTAGTAAACCATTTTTTTCTAGCTTGGATAAACGGTCAGAGAGAAGTTTTACTTGTTCTTGTTCATAGAGTTTATTTATATTTTGTGGGTCAATATCACTTAAATGTAAAAAAATAATCTATACATTGTGATTTTTTATGCTTTGGTTAAATAATTACAATCAATATTTTTTACAATGTGTGAGCTGAGAAGAATGGTGTTTTCACTAGAACCTTATTTGAATGGTTGAATATGTTTCAAGTGGTTTAAGAGGACTATATAGATGATGAGTGTTCTAAAAGGAAATTTTTTGACATACATTTTGTAATAAACTTTCTAAAGTTTTAATCTCTAATGATGATATTTTTAGTTCATTCAAGTAGTATTATATATTGTTTAATGTAAAGAAATTCATGTAGATTCTAGAAGATTTGACAACATTCATGTTCAGAATAGAATAATTTAAAATATTGAAGAATACTTTGAATGACATTTATATGAACATGAAATTTGATGTTATAAAATATGAGTGATTAGAAAAAAGAAATTTATTTCCCACCCTTACCATTATTAGAGCACTGATAAATAGAGTTTCATAGTACATTCGTACTTGTCACTATTCATAGGGACAAAACAATACAATGATGAAAATTTTTTATCATAGTTTTTTTTAACATGATTAATTTATTTTTATATTGAATAATTTTCTATGGATATAGTGTTTTGATAAGATAATAATATGGAGGTATATTCAGCCAACCAGATAGTGAGAATCAGATTAAGCGGATCAATCTGGTTTTTTAGTAGAGTTTTGAGAAGAAATAATTTTTAATATAGAATAATTAAAATGTTTTTTAAAAGAAATGTGTTTAGAAATGTTGCATCAGAATGGATCTATCTAATTTATTTCATCAGATGGTGGCTATCTAATGTAGGCACATTAGAGAGAGTTTTTGAATAGGCTTTTGTGAAGCAGAAACTATTGAATTTATTTAATTTTTGTTGTGGCATAAATGTTTTTGAAAAAAAATTTATGAAGTTATGGGAGTTTGTATAATATTTACTATTTGGATATATAAGGTGTTCAATGTGAGATAAAAAAAGTTTTATACACTTTTTTATAGTAGTGAATTTCAATAGACCCATGAAAGTGTCTTTGAGAAAGATATAGGTTCTCACGCTAAGGCTCATCCTGGTAAACAGTGTGTTCCTTAATTATTTGAATATTTCTACATGCATTTTAATTTTCTAAAATTCTATATGGAATAAAATCTACCATGTTTCATGGTTTTAGTTCTTGAAGTTGAAATTTATAAAAATCCAATCACTGATTCAACCCCCACCAATTATTCAACAATCCTTATAAACATTTCGTTGTATTAAAAAGGGATTACCCTATTGAGTACTTATCATGGATATTATAAATTCTATAAATTGTAGTGGAATTAATATTATTTATCAAAAAACTTATTATGGATGAAAAAATAGAATGATTCTTTATCTTCTCTCACTTGGCTTGGAAGTTTTTGATGCTTCTATAATTGGGTTTCCACATATTAAGAAATATACCCTTATGAATTTTACTAATAAGAGAATCGTGGATGCTAGTGGAAAATATAGAAATTATCTTCTTATTTCTCTATTAAAATTTTTTATATGAAGGTGATGGGTCTCCAAATAATATTGATTTTTTTTGAGAAAATATTGACATTATTTTCTAAGGAAATATAACTGTGAAGGAAGAAAAGCTATAAATATGGCATAGAATGTTTTCAGACATGAGAACGGGAAATAAAGAAACTATTTATGATTTATTAATTATAGAAAATTATATTTTCGAAAATACAAGAACTTTCAATAATGTCTTGGAATATTCTAAGTTTGTTAATAAAATCATGAGAGAAACATTCCAGATAGTTTTTATTCTAAAATATCTTCATTATACAATAATGAAGATTTATCTATTGAAAAATTAAAAAAAATTATTATTTCCTATTAAATGAGAAAAATTCATGCATTCATATAGACTATAAAATATTAAATTTAATTTAAAACTATGATAAAGTTGAAATTTAAGACTCTAAAGATGTTTATCCTTCTGATTCTGAACATAATTAGTATCATATATTGAATGAAAAAGATAATATCTCATATCTCTAAGAACTATCGAAGAGTTAGAGGAATGTATGGATAAAATGTTATTTATCGTTTATTGAGTTTGTAAGAATCATGAAATTTTCAATGAATTGGAAGAAAAATAAAATGGGTGATTTTGATGTTCATTTTTAAGAAAATCCTAACTGGATGATGTTTGATAAAAATTCTAAGAAATAAAGTAAGTACACTGGTTAATGAATAAATTTGTTTGAAATAGAATAATTATGATGATTAAGAATGTAAAATATGACTCTGATGATAATGATTCATCCGAATATTAAATTTAAGAGTGAATCAATACCTTCATTGAAAATTTTGATAAAATTGAAGATTCATCAAATAGTGAACAAGTTGGAGGTGAAGAATCTTACCAAGATTATCGGCTCATATCATTACATGTTTCATGTATTTAGAAAAATAAAACTCTTAAAAATTTAATCAGAATGAGGATGAAATATAACACAAATTTTTTAAGGATAAATTGTAATTTCTAAGTAGAAAGAAAAATACATCTAGGAGATCTTAAGATACAAATTAATAATTATTACATGGGGAATGATGGGTGAAGATCTTGTTAATAAGTTATAAGATAAGAATGATAATGTAAATAAAAATCATTAAAAATTAATTAAGGATGAAAGTATCTTAACAAAGTTGAATGAAAATTTCAACATGGCTTTTCATGTTAAAGATTAATCATCTAAAGCTATAAAAAAGATAATTACAAGAATCAATTGAGTTCTCCAACTTCTAAAAATAATCTATCATGTGTTTTTTCTAAAAATTCATGTTTTAAGAATATTTTAGGTATGTATTAGGTTCAAAAGGTATTTGAAAAATCTATCACATTAGAAAAATTTGATAAATTTCCCTATAAGAAGGTATCCACATTCCTAGAGGAAACTAATGTTGAGAAATGTTATGAACCAACAAAATTTTATTAATGGTAAAGATCATACTTATATATAAAAACTAGATTCTATGGATTCTATTGGTGTGGTGTAATTTATGGTCACATATATTATAATCATTTTGATAGTATTTTTATTCCCATATGAAAGTATGAACAAAAGGGAAGCAATGAAGGAAACATAATGAGAAACATTCCTAAAACAAATAAATTTTGAAAATAGAAATCTCAATATGTTAGAAAGTTTACAAATGAAAAAATTTAATGTATTAAATATGTATGTTGAAGATGTGATAAGGTTTTCCACAATGCCAAATAATTTAAGAAAACACATCATTGACTATGTTCTTATCCAAGAAAATAAAATGGAAATTTGAAAAAAGAGTTTTGGGGAAAGACCATTTATTATAGTTACATTCTTTAAAGAAATAAAATGGATGAAATAATGGATTATTGATAGTGGTTGTCCATTACACACGAAGGGTGATTTAAAAATCATGAAATATGTTAAAAAAATTTATGGATAAGCAGTTACCCTCAGGAATGATAGTTCATTAGAACTATACGAATTAGAATATCTAAAACTGAATCAAAAAAGATAACATTTTAGGGATTTATATATTTTTATGTTCTCAAACATAAAATACATAGTGAACGTTGACTTTTTGATGATGGAAATAGAGTGGAATTCATAAAGGATTCTTATGTTAAGTATTGAAGATGGTAATGTTTTTACAATGGATAAAGAACCATTGGAAATATATTTTAGAGAGGAGAAAATTTAAACTCTTGTTACTTGAGTGCTGATGTTGAAAAAATGTTGTGGCATCGCAAACCTGTGAATATTGGTCATAAAATAATGAAAAAAAATTCTCATGTTGATTTTATTGGAAACATTACTACATTGAAAAGAAAGGAAGATGATGTTTTTATAACGTTTCAGAAATAAATTTTTTTTAGTAAAACCCACAAGAATGTATAAATTAAATCTACTCAACCTTTTGAGATAATTAACTTCCATTTATTTGGGTTAATGATACATTCATTTAAAAATGGGTATTTTTTAATTTATCAATTTTATTGATGATCTCACCTGGATGACAATTATTAGGTTTGTGAAGAATAATTCAAAGGTAGTAGATATGTATAGATTTATCATAAGGGAAGTTGAGACAGGAATGGGAGTTTGTATAATGATGTTTATAATTTATGTTGGAAGGGTATACACATGAAATGAATTCAAATAGTATTTTAAGAAACAAGGAATTAAACATCAGTATATTTCTCCATACACCCCTTTAAAAAATTGAGTTGTAGAAAATAAAAACATAATTTTAGTGGTAATGGGAAGAATTATGTTGGTTAAATGTAAAAAATCTATGTTTTTTAGAGAATCCATTAGCACTATTATACATGTGAGAAATATATGTTTATTAAGGATGGAAAAAAACATCACTTCCAATCATATTTGGTATAACAGAAAACCTTTAGTGAAATATCTCAAGGATTTTGGAAGTCCCTGTTTACTAAAAAAAGAAATCTAGATCTTGGGGATTTTGATGAAATTTTTTAAAGGAATATTCATAGGATATTAACCCTTTAGAATAATATAGAGAATTTAGGAAGAAATTTAAAAAAATTTGTGGATTTTGATGATGATAAAGTTATAGAAAGTCCAAATTCCTTAATAAGGTATGTTGAAAATATTGAATAAGAAAACCTGAAGAATATGAATGAAAATGAAAGTGAATGAAAACATAAATATCAGGACTCAGAAGAATAATGTTATGAGCAAATTAAATCTTGAAAATAAACATGTAAAATTCCTACTTTACATATACTAGTTAAAAGTAAAAATATAATTATAAATTACAAATCATCGATTCAGTCTAGAAGAAGGTTGAAAATAGAAAATCATGCATCACATATTTCTCAAATTTAACCAGAATCATGTTATAAAGTAGTAAAACACAATTAATGGGTGATTGAAACTAATAAAGAGTTGGATAATAATATGAAAAATGAAATGTGGGAATTTATTCCATCATGCATAGATAAAATGTTATGCTAAAAAAATTGAAGAATAGAAAAAAAAAAGTTGAATAAACATGGAGATGTTTCATGAAACAGATCTAGACATGTTTGTAAATTCTATGAATAGGTTTAAGGTGTGTATATTGATGAAACCTTTTCCATTTTGGGAAGATTATAAAATATTATAATGTTTCTAGTAGTGGATTCACATAGAAGAAAAAAAATTTACTAGATGGATATAAATTCATATGTTTTAAATGGTGAGATTGAGGAATATTTGAACAATGAGAAACCTTTTCATTTTCTAATTGATGTAGAGGGAAGCAATATTTGTAAATTGAAGAAATCATTGTATGGGTTGAAACAAACCCCATTTACTTGGTGTTTAAAATATTATAATTTTCTTATATTGTTAAATATTTATAAAGGAAAGGTTGATATCAAATTATATATGAATGAGCTTAACTCTAACACTATCATGACCTGACCCAAAAGGGTCTAACCCACAACTACACCAAGCCCACCTTGAACAGGACATGGTGAATGTGAACATCACCACTTAGGCATATCAAACAAAAGGGAGGAATTATCCTAATGTAAAAGTACACATACACACATCCCCAATCCCACACAACTCTGAATTATAAAAAAATGAAGCCAATGTATTGATACATCTATAATCTTGAAACAGAGTATGATAGTAAAGTACTATAATGAAAAAGGGTCCTACTATGAGCCCAAAAATAATGTATGAAGAGTCCAACATGTCCCAAGGGATAGGAAAATGATCAGATGAAAACAATTAGAAAAAACCTCATTCTATCAACCCCAAGATAACTTCCTCCAACTAAGCATCCTCCTAGGACACCGTAAAAAGGATCATCAATTTCATAATCCACTACACATGCATCCAATGCCCATGTAATGGTGATTATAAAAAAACTATGTAGGATACCCCAAAAACACTAAACCTGAAGAATCATGTATATTCATCTCAAAATAAGGCTATAAAAATAAATTCATAATAATTAAAACACCCAAATACACTCAATAATGGTGCTTCACCACTAGGAGGTCACAACCAAATACCAACCATAGGATTATTCTCAATGAAATGATCGTTATGGGATAATCCACTCCATGTGACATGCTATCACTGGAGACACTCATAAAAGAGGTAATGATCATTGGTCCATTCCCACGAAAGCTCAATATTATTAGAATACCCTAATACTCAGAGAGGGGTTACACCCAGAACCATTTTAGTATACTACGAACCCAATCAGGATCAACATACTATGTAATGGATTGTATGCCAATTATAAAATAAACCATACTCATATATAATTTTAGATTGTGGTCCAATTCCTTGCTCCATGACATCATACCAACTCCATAATCCCCACCTTAGATAGAATGATGATAGAGTATCACACTCTAGTCTCATGGAGGGACACCATGAACCCTATTTGAGGATATTCCTCCATATGGGATCAAAATCCTATGATGTGGATTTAATTAAGAGATATACCCTCGAGGTAATGGAAAAAAGGAAAACTATCAACCAAGGTTGGTCCAGACTAAATAAATGATGGTAAAAACACCCTTGAATGGGGGTAAATAGTGTTTATTTAGGGTACACAACATGTCCTAATATCACCAACTTTTTTCATGTGGTAACACCCCCACACTGCATATATACATCAACATACATGGAATGTGAGTGAAATAAATGGTGTGTATAGGTCACATGGAACATTCTCATTTCATATGTCTATGTCCATTTACACCAGATCATGTCCATGTACTTTGGATGTGTTCATGAGCTTTGTCCTAAATGTGTACCAACCTATATATAGGTGGTTGTGTATTTTTATACCAACCTTATCATGACCATGCATCCTCTAAGGGATATTATGATCCACCAGCATGTGTCACATGACTTGTTATATGCTCTCATGGCATGTGATTCTTTTCTACTTCGTGGAAACCCTATCACAACACAAAGTGTCCCGCATGGTATCTAACACAAAATTACATGCCATATAATTCAGGATTTTCTAGTATCCTCTAAGGGTAAACATGTCACTCATATTTTCCACCTCCTCCATTTATATTTCCTAAGAATACCGAATAGTGGGATGACCAGCCATTCTATCGGTTATTTTCCAGAATCTAGCCATAAAATGGATCAAGAAAACATCCATCCTCATTCGGTTCACTGTGTGTCACTCAATAAAATGATGAAATATGGGATTGATCTCATTCTCCCTCAGTCTATCCACCATTTTCATTAATTCCAAAAATGCAATGTCCATAATTTTTCATACCCATGACAACAATCAGTTACACTGATGAATGGTAACAAAATAACCAAATACCAAGTATTGGTCGAACTATTAGACAATTAAAATACCAAAAATGGTCAAAAAAAGAAATAGGGAGAAATATAAAAACCTAGAAAGTGATGAATAATATTATTCCTTGGTCTTGAGAATAATATTTATTCCATTTGTTAAATTCGTATTAAACTTAATCATGATCCATGGAAACACTTAGTGTGTCACCATCTAGAATTCATTATCATTGAAAATAAATGGGTACGCCTAAAGGAATAGATTATTTTCTTGAAATGGGTCAAGTAATTCAAGATAATGAACATAATTACACAAAAATGACAACCACATATGATTTTCGATTGTATTATATAATCACTTATTCCTAATATCTCATCAAGAATGTAGTACATTGGTGTTAGCATCCTATATGCTAGATATGCCTTTATAT
Source organism: Viscum album (assembly GCA_963277665.1). Taxonomy (NCBI): domain Eukaryota; kingdom Viridiplantae; phylum Streptophyta; class Magnoliopsida; order Santalales; family Viscaceae; genus Viscum; species Viscum album. The sequence goes on from OY728121.1 coordinate 1,129,468,352, forward strand.
GAATATCTGAAGTAAACATCATTACACCGTAGGTATGATATTTATGAGACAACTATATTTCAATCAAAATGTTGAGACATAAACATATATAAATATATAAGGAAAAAATACTTCCAGAACATATCCATTAATAAATTTTCATTCATGACGCACTGAATATACCCTACTTCCCACTAACATATGGATTGATAGTTTTTGTCAGTAAATATGAGATTTTGAATCATGAAATGAATTATTTAAAATATAAAAGTCTATAGAAAATTACAAATTCTCATAGACAGGAATATCTGATGAAACCAAAACATAGGTAATTCATACTTGCAAGTTTTATTACATAATCTCTCTCCTTCGAGATTAATAAGTGAAAACATCATTAATGGAAGACTCATATACTAATGAGTACTCAAAAATAATGATATATATACTATGTGACCGATAATTACTGAGTATCCAACCACATAACTATTTTAGAGAATATTTGTATAGAATTTCAAGGTTCTCAACATATTGGGAAACTTATATGAACTTATAAATGTGATAGATAGTATAGGAAATTATCACATCAATGTTATGAAAAATAAAAAATACTATGTAATAAGATGTTTATACTAATATTCACTCCATTGAATACTTATGTTATCTAAATGAGAAATTAGTTGGTTCAATGGCACCAACTACAGCAATAATCTTGAGAGTTTCATTATCTACTAGGTGATCCCTATCATGTCTTCTAAAAACATAGTTTCCCATACTCCCCTTCTTGTAAATACTGTGAAAACAATACTTGGATTAAATTATCCTTTAATAAGGAATACTATAGAAACACAACACCAAACTACTCTTTTATTTTGAAATATAATTTTTGTATTAACTTCTTGAAGCATATATTCTAGATTTAACCCTTTGTTCCCAGTACTCTTTCTTCAGATGCCATTTCTTCCTTTGATTCTAGCTTATTGATCAAGGATTGATCCAATAACCTTGAAATGTATCTAAGTTATCATTTTAATTCTATTAAATTTTCCATGAAATAAAATACATTGTACCCTTAACACTAGAATTTTTTCTGATAGAAACTTGGGTTTCCATACCTATTTAAATTCTCACTATAATAACCATCATTTCCCATAAATTCAATAACAATGATAGAAGTATCGACACCTAATGTAGTCCAATAAACCTGGCCCCAATGGACTCAAAATATATTTTAATCACATTGATATCATTTTCATGATCCACAACTAAAATTACTTCCATTAATTTGATGTTGAACTATCTCTGTATTATAAAAACATAGTTCATTAAGCCTCTCATACATGTTTGAAAGTTTATTCATCAAAATAATAGTCATCTACACCTCTTATATTTTGAGGTACACAATCCAATCCATCATAATAAAAATCACTTCAAATTATATATGATCAATATTTTCCCATTAATTATTTGACATCAATTCTAATTTGAATCCCTTTAATAGAACCTCCAGATATCTTTAGAATAGAGATTCCTCGATCATTATCCTCTAGAATATGAAATCTATCCTAGTGAAATTATCAATATAGAATATACCCACATCTAGAACTATACATTCACAATAAATTACATCTCACTAAATTTGAAAAATATAAAGGGTTTACTAAGTTCAAAGTAGAATTCTCCTTCAAGGAAAAGCATATAATGATGCTCGATAATGAGTTTTAAAATCCAGACAAGGGTCAGGAAACTGGATACTATACAACCATGATCTACCACATCATAATATTATTTAAACCTATAATATATATTTTATCCTCTATAACCCTCAAATAAGTAACAATGGTTCAAACATCCAATATAAATGACAGACAATGTTAACAACCAAAATCCTGAACTGGTCTCCATAATCTCCATACCAAATTTTCTCAGAATAAAATAAGATCATGAGAAAGAAAATGAATATAAATAATAAAGAAATAAATGTAACAACACAACCAAGAATAACATAGTTCAATAATTAACCTAATAGCGTCCCCAACAATTTATACACACTATTACATGATTTTAAGCATAATTAAACATAAAATTACAAGCCAAGGATCATAAAGTCTATTGTCTTGGAGATTAGGTACATAATTAAACATCATGGAAAAAATTGTGGTTGAACCATATTGTAATATATTTATTATATATTATTTAATGTTATAAACCCATTGAATATACATGATATTAAATAATAGAATTAAACCAGTTCATGGAGATCGTGAAACAACCAAATTAATCTAAACAAGTATCATTATCGTCTTATTTAAGGATAAATCATCCTTACATATAACCAAATGATTTATAAGATCATTTAATATTATTTATTTTTATTAATAACATATATCTTCAATTCTGGATAACCATTCTCATTATACAATATTTTCCATACAAGTAAAAAATGTAAACTGATCATGAAAATGAAAGAAACTAACACTCTCAAAAGATAAATTTTATCTTATAACTCACCAAAATAGACATAAATTTCCTAATAAAATTATAATAAATGAAAAACATGTATAAAAGGTTAATAATTAATTCATTACTAGATTTAATTTTATTATCCGAAATATTATGATCAAGTTCATAACTGTTTCATTCATAAGGTAAGGGATCCTTTCCGAAGCTCCACATTTACTTTGAGTTATATTTTCTATATATATAATCAATGATAATATTATTTCCTATTATTTAATTCTTATAAATTTTATTTAAATATTCCATAATCATATATCCATATCATATTATCTTTTTTTATGGGGTAATACATGTTTGAATAAAGATACCTTCTCAAATAATCCAAAAAATAAAACCTGATTCAAGGGAACTTTCATATTTCTTCCCCAATTTCATGTGATCTCAAAAATCTGATTTAATCCAGAATAATTCTTATAAAATAACTGATTTTATCAAAAAAAATATATTGGTTCAGTTCTAGTTTTATGAAAATAATTATTCTATTCCATTTACAATAACCTTTAATATATTCCATAATCTTTAGAATTTTTTTCTATAGTTTCTTAAAAACTATTTTACATGTTTTCACATCAGTTTCATATCAAATATAATGATATATACGTATTTTCAACTATGAATGTCCATTTATAAATTAACTCCCTTCTTTCAAGGACTCTATTATGACATTCAATATTTTATGCATTATGGAATGATTATGATACACAATTAAATTCCTGGGAACCCCTAATGTTTATTTCTCATGTGGAATAAGTATTCATGAATATGTTATGATTTTTGTTCTCAAATAGTGCTACAATGAATTGGGTAATTTTTAGTTTCTTGATAATTCATATGCAATGGTCTTAGTGGTTATCCATGACCCGTTCTTTATGAGAAAAATTCTTGGTGGTCGGCATTGACTCGTCCTCCTTTATGTGAAATGAGCCTTGAATCATGATAAAGTCTCTTTTTATGATGCTATAATATTTCTATGATTACATATTATAATATTCCATGTTCTATATGTTATGATTCCATATTATTATTCGTCTTCCGTAACTTTTTATTTCATTATGTTATGTCTTCTAACACATGGGATAAGATTTATTTTTAGGTTTATTTTCTTACTAGGTTTTTAGCTCATCTCTTTGTTAATGTATTCCACTATATTATCCTATGTATATATAATGGCTAAAATAGATTTAGGATCTCATTATTAATATTAAATAAAATATGTTTTATTCGGGTTTCATGGTGTTCAATTATGTACCAAATCTTTAAGACAGTAGACATTATGATCCTTAGCTTGAAATTTTATTTTTTATTATTCTTAAAATCTTGTAACAGTATGTGTAAAAGGATATGATATTTATATTTGGTATCAGGGAAAAAATTTAGTTATTTTTTGGATTTGGATTATAAAACACTATCGAAACCCATATGGATAAGACTATTCTTAAGAAAACATCCATAAATTTTAATAAGTAATGAGTAAGTGGGTTGTTAAAAATATACATCAATATTTGGATATTATAAGTGGATATTGTTTCATAGTAGATGTACCTTGGAGTAAGAACCCTTACATGGTGTTCCTAGATGGAATAAGGGTAGCTTTGTTCATGACTATGGGACTTACTGTCGCACCTGGTTGGATACTCCATGAGGATATTATTTGGTAAATTCATAAGCTCGATATGAACCAATATTAAGGAAAAAAATTCACATAAGAGTGTATTTTCAGAAATGGATCTTGGATATTACAGATTCAATCCTAGTAATCACAAGTTATGAGACACTTTTCCATTACAATATTATGCTTTTATATTCCAAGATTCTTTTTAAATTCCTATTATCTTAGTATTAAATACCCCTAATTGTATTTTATTTTTCATTATCAATGTAGCTAAATAGAAGAAAATCTTACAATAATCAATGTGATAGGTAATGTTATGGTTTCCCTAATTAAATAAAAAATATTATGGGTATGGGTGCTCTAAACATTCTTATTATACTTTCTTAGTAGAGTCAAGTTATGAATAATAACATTAATCATGAGGAAACACTTTATTCCCCTAATAATGAGAAAGTTTCCATCAAATCCTTCATGGGGAATAGAACCCCATGTTTTTTGGGTCTTATGATCCCCTCCTCTCATAACAATGGATTAACTCAATTAAGAAGAAAATTTTTATCCTCTAGTGCTTAGAAAAAGATAATGTTATGCTGGCGGTGAATCATTTTTATGGGGAAGCTGGTCATTTGTGAACACTAATCATGAAAAAAAATTCCAAGGAAGAAATTGATTCCATGGTTTTGTTGTAATTCAATATAATGTTTTTCAATAAATATTTTACATGAACTATCCATCTTAAGATATAACGGGAGTTCGTCAAACTGAAGAAGAGAGAAGACAGGTCAGCCAGGTCATATGAAGAAAACTTCACAAGGCTTTCATAATACACCTTTGTCTTTTTCATGAACACCAAATAAAAGGTCATTCACTTATTTACTGATTTAATCCAAGTATTCAAAAATAATTGGGAATTTGAGACTTTAATAGTAATGAAGAGATATTCTATTATGCCCTCAAAGTTTAAATGGGGATTGGATACTCTCAGTGGTCTCATGGGCCTAGTAAAAAATAGTAAAATGGAGTATGATAAATACCAAGATAGGAAGAAGACCTTACATACCATATGAATAAATTGTGGGATGAAGTATCCTGGGAACTATCTAAATAGAATCAGGAAATGATTAAAATGTGGAACAATTGGGAATCTGGATAAAAACACCTTATGGGATATGAAGAATCCCACTAATATGGAAAAAATCAGGGAAGGTTCATATAAAAACTCAGCTTCTAGTGTAGTGTTAAAACTTCAAGAAATGTGGGAATTAGGGAAACCATTTCCCTAATACAAGGGTTGTTTGAGGAAATCAGTAACAATGATGTCCATCAAAGAAAGGAAGGGTATATGCTATCAGTACTACTGAGGTGGAAATCTAAAATGACATGGTGATTGGTATGATTGTTATTAATTAAATAATTGAGAATGTAGTATTTGATTTTGTTCTGACACATTCTTTCATATCATGGAAGTTTAGTAGAAATATTCATAAGTGACCTCAAAATGTCATGGTTGACTTATCTATTAGAAAACAAAATGGGGTAACTAATTCTTAGAAAATATATAACTCCACCCCAGTTAATGTTTTTGGAATAATCATCCTACAAAATCGTGTCTTACATCCCTTGGTGGAGATTGATTCTATTTTGGGAATGTATTTTCTTTCTTTAAATAAATCCTGCATTAATTGTTGGGAAAGGGATGTTTCTCCTCACATCCTATAGAATCCTCAAATTCAATACAAGTGTAAGGAGGAGGATGAATCTTATTCAGAATCATTATCTCAAATGTGTATATTCTTTCCTTTGAAGATAACATTCCTAGCTTAAATGATTGAGGTAAAGGAAAGAATAATTCATAAATTCATTCCCATTTGAGGGACTACACTGATGTATTCTTGAAAGTTTTTCATGGTATTACTTTTAATCATGAGGTTGAGTTATCAATTAAACTTATTCTGAGATATCTAAATATTTCAATAACACCTTATATAATTTACATCATTGATCTTGAAGAACTAATGAAGTAGTTACATGATAATTTGGACAAGGGATTCATATGCTTCAGTTATTCACAATGGGGTATGCCAATACTCTTCATAATGAAGACGGAAAAATTCAATGAATTATGTATTTATTATTGTGATCTCAAAAATATAATAATAAATAAAAGAATTCCCCAGCCACTGATAGATAACTTATTTGATGAGCTAAGTGGGGAAAATTATTTCTCTAAGGTGGACCATCAGCTAGGATATTACTAATTAATTGTGAAGAGGGATGATATTCCTAATACCTCCATTATAATGAGGTATGGACAGTATGATATCTTAATGATTCCCTTTGAACTCAATAATGTTCCATAAATTTTCATGGACATAATGAATAGTTTCATTTGATATTACCTTGAAAAAATTATGGTAGTCATTATTGATGATATTTTGATATACTTCATGTGAAAGGAGGAACGTGTGGAGGATTTGAATATGGTGTTGAGGACATTGTGAAGGGAGAAACTATATTAAATGTATTGTAAATATTAATTCTAGATGAAGGAAGAATCATTTTTGGGTCATGTTATCACCGATAAAGGGATATCCTAGGACCCTTTAAAGACATAGGAAATAAATGAGTGGCCCAGGAAAACATTTACAATATAAACATGTAACATTATTGGTTTATATAGGTACTACAGATGATTTCTAAAGAACTTATCATGGTTTTCAAAACCACTAACCATGTAGAATTAGAAGGGAGGGAAGTTTTAATAGACTAGGGAATGTGAAGACTCCTTAAAAGAGTTAAAGAAGAGGCTTATCACTGCACCGGTTCTCACACTACCAACAATTGAGGCAGTATTTTTCATGAACAATGAAGATTCAAATAAGTGATTAGGCTATGTGCTAATGAAAATTGTAAAATTGATGGGCTACTTCTAAATTCTGTTGAAAATTCATGAGGAAAACTATCTCATGCATGATCTGGAGTTGGTAGTTGTGATATTTGTCTTGAAAATATAGTGAAATTGTCATTATTGGGAGTAGTGTGAGATATATAGTGATAATAAGAGCTTCAAATATATATTCACATTGAAATATTGTAATACGCACCAATGTATATGGAAAAATCACATAAAGGATTATGACTGCTCAATCCACTACCATTATGGTATGGAAAATAATGTGGTGGATGCTCTAAGAAGAAATGATCCAACATATTTATCAATGATTATAATTGATGAGGATTCAATATTTTTATACATTCAATGATATACAGATGAGTTGTTATGGAATGAACATCATAAATACTTTATCAAATGATTGGTCAACCATCCCACATGGAGAAAATAAAGGATGCTAAAATAAATATGTGGAAATTTAGAAAAATGTGAAAGCTATAAAAAAATTTAAATCCTTTTATTTATAAATAAATGATTAAGGATTCGTTATATTTGGGTCATGACTATGTGTACCATCCTATTAAGAGATAAGGAAAGGGTTTTTGAATGATGCACGTTTTTTAACCATCTCTATTCACCCAAGGAGAAAAAAAAGTATCAATATATCCAAGAGAACTATTGGTGGGACAATATGAATAAGTAGATCACTGAATATAAATCAAATTTTGTTTTATATCAGCAATTGAAAAATGAATAGAAAATATTTTAAAAGGATGATGCAACTATTATCCACACCAACCTGGAAGGGGAAAAACATCACCATGGACTTTGTACATGGAATTCCAAAGTCATCCAAATGGAACAATGTTATATGGGTCACTATGGATTTTCATAAAAATAGAGATAACATTATTACAATTCAAGAGGATTTATCACAAGATCAACTTTCATGTATAAACATTAAAAAAATTGGTAATGTTGCATTGAGTACCACTATCAATTGAGTGTGATCAAGATCTGAGATTCACCTCAATGTTATTTAAAATTATCCATGATTCTTTGAACACTGAGATGAAGGTCAGTATGTCCTATCATCCACAATTTTATTTCCAATATGAGTAAAATATTCAAACACTGGAAGACATGTTGAGATGTTTTTCTATGGACATAAAAGGATAATGGGACCAACATCTTCCACTAATCAAATTTTCCCTGACAATAGTTTCTAATCCAGTATCCAAAGGTCACCATTTGAAACCCATTATGGGAAAAGAAGTAGAACGATGACATTATGGGATGAATTTAGTTAACATTAGTTGATAGGTCCTAAAATGATTGAAGAAATGGTAGAAAAGGTGAAATCTATTCAGCAACACATCAAGGAAAACTAAAGTTAACATTATAACTATGTAAATAATAATCATTGATACCATGAGTTTAAGTTTGGAGAAATGGTATTCCACTGCTCATCTCTATGGAATTGGATCATGAGGTTTGAGAAGAAAGGACAGATGACTTCCACGTACATCGGCCCCTTTGAGATTCTTCATCGTGTTGGAGTTGTGGAACATTGACCGGAACTTCCACTTATAATGTCTCAAGTACATGATGTATTCCACATTTCCATCTTGAGGATGTACATAACAATTCCCTAACATGTGAAGAATTTAAAGGTGGTGGAATTGGAGAATTTTCTCTCTTTTGAGGAGCATCTAGTAAAGATCTTGTACCGCATTGATAATGTTCTGCGCAACAATACTACTCTCCTGGTCAATGTACTATGGTTGAACCATAAGTACAAAGAGTAAATATTGGAACATGAGGAATAATTAATGTAGATGTTCCCACACCAATTTTCAACTAATAAGGAAAAACAAAAATTTGAGGGTATGATTTCATATGGGGGAAGAATGTAACAACCCAAACATTTATACTTGGAATATTCCCTCTTTATATTTGTCACATACTATAAATCACATAAAATCACAAAAAGAAAACAATAAAATCTTTATAAATGATGAATGAATTAAAGAATATGTATTTCTAGATGTTAAATAACCCATACCAATGAAATAGTAACTGGTCCATTGGAATAGTAGTATGACCCTTATGAATAGTATATTAGCCAAATGTATAGTAACCTCACCCATTAAATTATAAAAAAAATATGCATCTTATAAATGAATATATGATATAATTATAACATAGTATAATCAAATAAATTTTTTAAAAATTATTAATTAAGTGAAGGTATTTTTTGTAATTCATAAAAATTAATTTACAATTTTATGATCAATTTAAAAATTTAAAGGAAATATATTTTAAAAACCTATAATCTAGAATTTATATTTTATTATCTTAGGATTTTAAGAAAATTTTAGGGCGACTTAATTAATTTTATGAAGTTTTTGAAAATTAGTTATAATATTAAATTCTATATTTTTAATTAAATGTTTATTTTAATTAAAAATTAAATTTATCATATTTAGAAAATTATTTTCCATAAATGGAGTTTGTTTATAAATTCTACCCATTTATAAATTATTACGGTTATGTTTTGGGATTTTTCTAAAATACATGAATTTTTGTGAATGGTAAAATATGTTAATTTACAGTATAAGATAAATACATGAATTATTGAGTCAATGAAGATGTTTGGTTGAAGTAATAACCATTTTTTAGAACTCATATACAATATTTATTGTGTTTAGTCACAATATTACTCACTATGTATTGTCTTGATCCAAAATAATAAACTGATAATTAAAGTAATTAGAAATTACCCCTCACCTCCACTATAAATACCATCCCTCACCTCTTATTCTCATCACACCTCTCAAGATTTTTTCATTGTCCAAATTTTTCTCAAATATCATCCCAAGACCCACCTCCACTTCTATGTGACTACTTTATTGTCACAATCTCATACTCATGTCCCTCTAGGAGGTTCTCAATGATATGAATTCAAGAGGTAAAAACATCATTCCTTTTCATTAATTTCATTCTACATTATTTTCTTTTCTTATTCTCTACTGACCTACTCTTATCCAATTGTCATGATAACTATAATATCTCCCATATACTGGAATTTTATTATATTTATATAATCATATATCCTTAATTCTCTCCCTTTTGTTTTTTTCAAAAAAATGAAAACATTTTCTGTGATATGTTTATTTATCACATTCAGGGAAGAATGGTTTTCAATTTCTATTTCCATATTCAAGTCTATTCCTGAAACCAATGAAAAATATTATAATATTTATATTATATCATATGTAATGTTCTATAACCATTTTATATAGATGAAATTAAATAATAGAACAAAATTATTTCAAGACGATCAAGAAACAACCAAATTAATCTAAACAATTATATATAATGTCTTATTTAATGATTCATCCTTAGAAAATATAACCAAATGATTTATAATATAATTTATTATTTTATATTTTCTTTAATAACATATAATCTCAATTATATAAATCCAATTTTATTATACATGATTTTCCATACAAGTAAACAATTTAACCGATCATGAAACCCATAAAAACGAACACTCCCGAATAATAAAATTATACCTTATAACTCATCATAAATTCCATAAATGAATATAATTAAATAATAAAAAATAAAATTCATGTATAAAATTATATTAATTTATTAATTAATTAATTTAATTATATTATACATGAACTTAAGATCAATTGCAGAACTATTTTGGACATAAGGTCAGGGATCCATTCTGAACCTCCATATTTTTTCAGGTTATGTTTTTCTCTCTTTAATCAATGTAAACATAATTTCCTTTTATATAAATCTCCTATATTATTTTTATATGTTCTATAATCATATATCTAGATCATATCATCCTTATTTTATTTGTTAATACATGTTTTAATATGGTTACTTTCTCAAATCTTACTAAAAAGAAAACTCGATTCAAGGGAACATCCTAATTTCGTACCCATTTTCAAGTTCTATCTATGGTATGAATTAAGACTCCATTATTATTCCAAAATCAATGATATTTTCATGAAATACTAATTTTTTAAGTTCTTTTTTCATGCTAAAAATTATTCCTTTCTATTTATAAGAATCTTTAACAGTTTCCATAAACCGCACAAAAATGTATTATTTTTAATGTTTCTTAAACACTATTTTTACATGATCTCCCTTCAGTTTGACATCACATATCATGTTATATTAACATTTAAGCTTATTAATGTAAATTTATGATTAAAATTATCTATTTCATGTACATAATCATGGTATTGACTTTTTTTATGCCATATGACATGATTGTGATACCCAATTCTTTTCATGGATAACCCTTATTTTTATTCTTAATGTGGTACCTGTATTCATGAAAAATTTTATTATGGGTGAACCCATATATATCTCAAAGTAATTGGGTAATGTTTATTCATATTATAAAACATGTTCAACGGTCTTGTTTGTTGTCCTTGAATCAGGCTCAATGTGAAATGGTATTGGTGGTTAGCCTTGACTTGTGCTCCTACATATGAAATGATCCTGGAATCCAATTAAATTCATGTTTTATATTGCTATAATATTACTATGATTCCATGATTATATTATCCCATTTTATATATGTTATGATTACATATGTTTATTCAGGTTCCATTTATTTTTATATCCTCATGTTATGCCTACTAACCCATGTGTTATGCTTTATTCTTATGTTTACTTCCATACTCGTATTTTTAGATTTTCCCATTATTCATTTGTTCCCCTAGGTTAACCTATGCAGATATAAGTGATAAAATGGTTTTTGGAGCTCACTAGGAATATTAAATAAAATATTTTTTATTTTGGTATCATCGTTTTTAATTATGTACCTAATCTCCAAGACACTAGACTTTATGATCCTTGGCTTGTAATTTTAGGTTTAATTATTCTTAAAATAATCTAATAGTATGTGTGAAAGTATATGGTCTCCATAACCCATCTCAATAGGAGGAATAATGAAACCGTTAGATTTAGATGGGAAACATCAATGTTAAAGCACAAAAACAAACTATAAATACACTTATAAGTACAGGAAGAATTATAAATAATTTAATTATTATACAAGTGACCCCAATTTCCATTTTGTAGAAGACCTCGTCTGGTTAAACCAATTTAAACAATATTCGATCTTGGAAATCAACAATCAATAGATCAAGAAAACTATGAACAACCCACTGAATATAACAAAACAACTTGTAGTTTCTGATTTATAATGTATTCTTTAGAACTCATCCCTCAGCTTATTCCATACATCAATTATTTTCCATTCATTGCCACTATTTCAGACTTTAGGTTCCACTTCCCCTACATCATCATGTTCCTTAACATGGGATATAGAACCACTCTCTTTTAAATTCAATAACTTAGCTAAAATCTGAAATCTATTTTCAAGTCTGATAAATCATTGTGTAATTGTTCTATAAATGACTAAATACCATATGATCCTCTGGATCGGATATGAAAATATATATCTTGGTGAATCACATCGTTATTTTTCCTTCCATTTCAACATATTACATCATAAAATGACAAAATTTATCTAAATCTTGGTTAATTATAGGTAATTTAAATATACCTAGGAATATTAAATTAATTTACTGCAAAATAATTTTGTTCATGTTTCCATACCTTAACACGATATCAAACTCTAAATAACACTTCAACTTTTTGTATTCATATAATATAGATGGAAATATCTTAATTTACAATATAGATCACTTCTAATCACTCCTTAAACCATATATGACTAGTCTTATTTTCTACAACACAAATATCCAAATGCATAATGATTTCTGTGATGATGGACTTCTCACAATAAATATAAACATTAAGATTACATACTCTATATAGTGATGGTTTTTCTATTATTTCTAGTAATATGAGTAATATTGTAGATATAGATGAAATTTATTATTTATTTGATCTTATTACCTGTGTTAAGTAAAAATTCACAAAGAATAAATTTTTTTTGGACCACATTATCATTTTTATGCTCTCTCTATATGTATGCATGTTTGTAATTGTCTAAATTTGGAACATATACTCTCAGCCAAATAATTGTGGTGCATTAATATTATAGTATAACTTATATCAAAACTTATGATTTATCTTAAACACCCCCAATTATAGATAATAATATACACTCATATCTAAATCCATGTTATTCATTTAGTTCAAAAAATTCATTCATTCAAGGTGTCAATATTATATGAAACTGAAATCTATGTAATAGTGATTATTGTGTTATATGTTTCCAACTAATCTCATTTTTGAAGTAATCTAACTCCTCGTGTTAGTGTAGCCTGACCAAATGTCACATTACCCCAATATCAATACTCTAGAGTGGTCTCACTTCCAATACAATACAATCATCAAATTTTTAAGAATCAGGAATATTCTTTATTTTTAAACAAATAATTAAAAAATTAATATTTTGGATTGAAATATTTTAAATCTTATGCATTTACCTTGAATATATCTTATAATATGCATGGTATAATAATGATAATAATCGCTTTACAAACAATTTAAATTAGTCACATTAAATAGGGAATTGAATTAGTAATCAAAACATAAGATTTATTATTTGTTACATGATGTTAATGAATATTAATTGTTAATATTTAATATTTCTAATTAAGATTAGAAATTCATAATCACTTCTCATTAGTAATAATTGATTACTAATTATTTATAATAATTATTAAATAACTACAACTGAACTAAAAATGATTATTTTATTAAAAAATTATGCTCATTATTGTTAAATATTAATAATTATAAATAATTGTGACCAATAATTACTAGTTATGATCATTTAATCATAAATAAACCTCATTATTACTAATAAATTATAAATTTCAACTAATTTTTTATAATTTAATATAATTACTCATAATAATGGTTAACAAATTTTAATTTTAATTTTATAACTATAAATTATTTCTAATTATTGATAATTAATAATAATTTTTTCCATTTTAGATTAGTTATATCTAATTAAACATTGTTATTACTAGTAAATTATTAATTATATATAATTATTGCTAATTAATTTTATCACTCAAATGATGATTAATTATTTATTATTTTATGCTATTTATAGTAAACTATCACTAATCAATATCAATTGCAATTAATTATTACTAATTATGATTATTTATATCTAATTAAACTTCATTATTAACATTCCATTGGTCATTGCCTCCAATTATAATAAATTAATTATAACTAATCATAGTTTTATTAATTAATTCTTAGTTTATACTAATTTATTTTAATTATTACTAATTTCTAATACATATCGTTATTTATTACAAATTATGGTTAGTTATAACTAGTTAAAACTGCTTCTATGACATCGAAGGTATATTTAAATTTTTTTATAAATGATCTATTGATTGTTGGTGGTAAACACTAAATGTGGAATTTACTACTATGATTAGCAATTTGAGAAATTTATCATTAAATATTTTACTCTCTTCATTTTTTGATTGGTATATAGTTGTTAAAAACATTTTTTAGAGTGTGTTTATACTCTATTTGTATTTTTCATTGATCATTTTTTTAATCCTGAAATTAAATATTTTCATTCAAAATAAATATAAACTCTTTGAATATCTAAATAAATCATAATATGTGACAAAGAAATTTTATGTGCATATTTTTAATCAAATAATGATGATTTATTAATGTTTATCAATGATAAAACCCATTTATTTAATTGTTTTATAAAAACTTTGGGTAATTTGAATTTTAGAATGAAAATGACAAAAATTGTGAAAAATACATAATTCTATGTTTTGTATAGATTTTGACCACAAGGGTATATTTTTCATTTATTAAAAAATAATATTCGAAATTAAGTGATTCTTTTTTTAGAAACCTGATATCATTTCCTCCAACTTTCTCTTCACAACCTAGAGATGATTTGAAAATATAGTAGTCCTAAAAATTCATTGAAGTTGGAAACTTTCTCGGGTGGACAACGTGGACCCCACAACTGTAACTGAACCACAACTCAGCCTTCACATACCCAATTGAGGTGCTTCCACCTGGGATAGCATGAGGAAACATAGGTCTAGCTCAAAATAAAATTTGGGGAGTTTTGAAGTCTTTATAGCTAAAATTGGAGGTTATATTTTTGAAAGAAGCTTCCTAGAAGCTGCGTCCTGAAAAGGAATCCACCAATGAAAAATTCCTAACCCATTCATACTGTATCTAAATGAGCTGAACATTTGAGGGTGAACGGAAAACACATTTATGAACAACTTTCATGAAAGGTTCCACACATGAATCGACCAGTTAACTCGCCACCAACGTCCTAACTTTTGGATGAAAGAATTATGCCTATAAAAAGAGGCCATCACCTCCTTCTGAAATCATCATCTCGACACCCACAGCCAAGGAGGGATCCCACCGAGGCATGGGCCGCTGCTGCTTCTCTCTTCCCCCGTCATTTATTTTATTTTATTTTTTTTGGTTTAGTTTTATTTTCAATTGTAATTAAAATTTTGGTTTTATTAATCAATGCATTTGTGTTTCTCCATCCACTTTTCTTCATTTCTTTCTCTCTTTCTCTCTTCTCTTCCACCCACTCCACCAAGTAATCTCATACTCTCGAAAATGAGAGGATAATCACGAAACTTGGCTCAGGGTGAGGTCAAGGTTTTCATTAAATTTTTTTAATGTTTAATTAATTCTGTGGTAGAATTTAGTAGCATGCTAGGGTGAGGTGAATCTCCCTGATTGGGTGACGGTCCCCAATGACATGCGACTCAATGTAATTCTATTCTAGAAAAGAATAGTGATTAAAAAATGATATTTCATGTTTTTATTATGAAACTAAATCAAACACTTGTAGGAAAATTATGATTTAATCCAAGACTGAACCCCCAAACCATGTTCTTTTTTATCAACTCATTTTTTTTAGATTTTCATGATAGTTTAAATTATCATTTTACAAGTGATTTTAATTAATTATCAAAAAACCAAAAATATTCTAATTTACTTAATTAAATAATAAAATATCAATAAGATATAGATTAGGTGAATTTTATGAATTAAGTGAACTAAATTGAGAGGGCTCCTCAAGAGAGACGACCCTGGTCACACACTGTGCTACACTAGGAAAAATATAATTGTTTTTGTCCATACCCTGCGATGGGTGAGAGACAAAACTGGCTCCATTCTCAGGGAGCCAATAATTATTTCATTTAATTTTTCTATTTTCACATCATAGTAAGATTTCATTTATTTTAAAAAACAAAAACAAAAAAATTCCAGGATGAATTAAAAAGATTTTTATTCTAAATAGAGTGAAAATTACTCACAGGTCAAAGAACAAGAAACAGAATATATTGTGGATGCCCTCTAATGAAGAGCTGATGCACTTATGATAATGGTCAAGCCAGAAGAAATATGCATAGAAACATGGATATCATTGGAAGATTTGACGGCCATAGTTGATGAACTCCAAGCTAACATAAAAAGATTCGAATCTGAGAAGTAAGTGAAACTCGTTTTCCCAGATTTCACTGAAGACGTCCATTAAGATGAGGCCAAACTTGAAATGGAGGAGCCTGAATACTTACCTCTATCATGTGATGATAAAATCCAAGAGGAACTTTCCATCGAAGAACAGATTCAATCTGAATCATCTGAGGGAGACGATACATTCTTGAACTCAAATTCATTTAATTTTCTTGAAACAAATCTGATTATAACACCCAATTGTTTTGAATTTTCCAAGTTAGATGACTCCTAATATTCCCTGTAGGATGAAGAGACAAAATAAGATTCACCTTTTGAGGAACCCCATGGGCACCCTAAAGACAACGAATATTCACTAGAGGGAGTACAATAAGAAATGGAGAATGTTGCACAATGAGAAATGACTATGGTGGAGGTTCCATACTTCATCTTACCCCCACCTTGTATGTTGTACCACATTACGAAGGGGAAGATATTTCATACTCATTCCATGGAGTCATCCTCAAAAAGAAAGAAGAAGTGGATGTTATGAAAAATCACATGTGGTGGTTCATGTCAAAGAAGCTCCAACCACCATCAGACTTTGGATAATAGTTGGTACTTCCCTCTGGAGGTATTAAAATAAGTCAGGGCCCACTTGGGGGATCATACCAAGATTTATCTTTAATTTATTTCTAGTAACATAGATTTCCATTTCATTTATTATTTTTCATGTAGCGTGCGTAGCACTCCCTATATCTTTTTTGAGTTTAATGAAATGATCCTTATTCTTAATTGAGTTGTTTTCTTTTGTATGATCATGATGGTAAAAGGAATCCTCAGACAGTGAAAGGGAAGGACCAAGTTTCATGGAAAAAGGGATTTCAATTTTAGTGTTTTATATTTTAAACTTTCCACATTTTAGTCCACAACAAGTTTTGATCTTTAAAGATAAAATTGCATGCCCACACTTGAATTCATGTTTTACTCAACTTATCTACGAGACATGAGTTTCTTACGAATCATGTGATTCCATGTTTTTTATTTCATTGTTTATATGATTTAATTATTGAAATAAATAATTGAATTTTTAAAATAAATAATGGATATTGAAATAACGACTCATGATTTGAAGGAATTAATTAATTCATGTAATTGAAATCTCCCTACCATTTTTCATGCATTGGATTTCTGAAATTTATGTAAACTGGTTTATTATTATTATTCATGCCATGAGTGATTTTCCAATGTTATATTTCCTATTCCCGAGAGGATTTCTAGTCAAAGTACTTCCTATTTATCTTGAGCATATTTCTTGAGTGATCTTGGGACATGTAACCTACCAGAACTTGTATTGAAACTTGTAAAACCTATGACTATACAAAAACACATTTAAAATGATTGAGACATCCATTGAAAATCCAGTTATCCTTAAAATACCACCTTTACATCAATCCTTATTTTAGCCCATAGAGACCATGAATGACCTTTATAGGGATGAGCCATGTTTCAAGCCATTGTTGTCCATTCCTACCCTACTATTGGTATTTTCATGATATTTTAAAGTTAAAGTGTGGGGGTAAAGGGAATCATGGTGGATGGGATGATACACATTGTACGGAATAAGTGTGGGGGTGTTATTGTTGGAATTGTAAAATTTTGTGGAATCATTCATTATACTCTATTGTTTTCCCCTCTTGAATTAAAAAAAATGAAAAAATGACAATAACATCTAAAAAAATAGAAAAATGGGTTGTGATTTGGGAGAACAAAAAATAACCACTTTCCAGACCGATGATCTTCAGATCATATGTGGTTATTTTATTTATTTGAAGTTTGATCTAATCATAACTTTCAAAAAATTAAAAATAAAATATAAAAATATTCAAGAGGGTGCACAAATCATTAATTATGAAAAAATTGATCACAACATTTTCCTTGAGTTTTGGAAAGTGGGTGTTGCTTCTTTGAAGGGGAGAATTTCATTACACTTTTACTTTTAATAACATGCATTGTATATAAGATATTATCCTCCTCCTTGAGCCTTAATTTTTAAATCATAAAACCCTACCAACCTTAATCCTCAGAGTCATTTGATCTTTTATAGCATGTCCTCATGATTTTATGTGTCTTTTGTCTTTACAAAGTGGAGAAACTAGTTCATTTGCATGCCTATGGATAAGAAGCATGTTCTCATGGTATGAGAAGAACCATACTTTAATTTTATCATGATTGATGAGATAAATTAATCAAAAGTGAGGAAAATAATGACTTGGCATGTTTAATAATAATTAATCAAGGAGCTTGATTGAATAAAAGTATAAGTTCCATCAATTTGAAAAGGGTAAATGTAAAATATGTGAATTATTTGTTTCTTTAAAAAATGGAAAATAAAATTGATATTTTATGAAGATTTTTTAATGTTTGATTTCACATTGAAAATTGTTTGATTTTATTGCATTGAAATTTGAATATTGGTTACATTGGTGTCCACTGATTTCTATGTTGAGATTTTTTTCTTGAGGACAAGCATAGTTTAAGTGTGGGGGTATTTGATAGAGAAACTTTATGTGTATATTTTTAATCAAATAATGATAAATTTTTTAATTTTTTTCAATGATAAACCCCATGTATATAATTGTTTTATAAAAATATTGTGTAATTTGAATTTTAGAATGAAAATGAGCAAAATTTTGAAAAATGCTTAATTTTGTGTTTTGGAAAGATCTTGACCACAATGGTATTTTTTCATTTATTAAAAAATATAATTAAAAATTAAGTGATTTGTTTTTTTTTTAGAATAATAATTTTATTTCCTCTAACTTTCTCTTCAGAACCTAGATTTGATTCGAATATCTAATAGTCCTAAAAATTCATTGAAGTTGGAAAAATTCCTGAGCAGGCAGTATAGACCCTACAACTATAGTGGAACCACAACTCAGCCTTCACATACCCAATTGAGATTATTCCACCAGGTATAGCACGATAAAACATAGTGCTGACTCTAAATAAAACTTGGGGGAGTTTCGAAATCATTAAGGCTACCATTGGAGGTTATATTTTTGGAAGAAGCTTCCTTGAAGCTGTATCCAGAAAAAGAATCTGCCAATGAAAAATTACTAACACCTTCATATGGTGTCAAAATAAGCTGAAATATGGAGATTGAATGACCAACACATCTATGAACAACTTTTATGAAAGGTTTCATGTGCCAATCGACCATTTAATGGTCCAATAACTTGCAATATTTTGGAGGATAGAATTCTGCAAGTAAAAGGAGTCCCTCACCTCCTTCTAAAATCATCAGCTCAACACCCACAACCATGGAGGGATCGTACCAGTGGACGGGCAGCTGCTGCCTCTCTCTTTCCCTGTCATTTATTTTTTTCATTTTAGTTTTATTTTAGTTTTATTTTAAATTGTAATTTAAATTTTAGTTTTATTAATCCATGCGTTTGTTTTTCTCCATCCACTTTTCTTTATTTCTATCCCTCTTTGTCTCTTCTCTTCCACCCACTCCACCAAGTAATATCATACTCTCAGAAATTAGAGGCTAATCACGAGACTTGGCTCGAGGTGAGGTCATGGTTTTCATGAATTTTCTTTAAAGTTTAATTAATTTTGTGGTATAATTGAGTAGCATGATTGGGCGAGGCGAATGTCCCCAATTGGGTGACGGTCCCCAATGACATGCGACTCAAACTACGTCTATTCAAGAAAATAATAGTGATTTAAACATGAGATTTCAAGTTTTAATTATCAAACTAAATCAAGCACATGTTGGAAAATAATGATTGAATTCAAGACTGAACCCCAAAACCAAGTTTTTTCTTATTAACTCATACTGTTTAGATTTTCATGATAGTTTAAATTATGATTTTACATGTGATTGTAATTAATTATCAAAGACACAAAAAGATTTTAATTTCATTCATTAAATAATAAAATATCAATAATATATAGATTAGTTGAATTAGATAAATTAAGTGAACTAAATTGAGAAGATTCCTCAAGAGAGACGACACTGGTCAGCCACTGTGTTGCACTAGGAAAAATATAGTTGTTTTTCCCCAACCTGTGATGGGTGTGCGTCAAAACTGGAGCTATTACCGGTGATCCACTCATTAGTCCATTTACTTATTCTATTTTCACATCAAATTTAGATTTCATTTCTTTTTAAAAAAAATCAGAAACAAAAAAACCAAAAAAATATTTCCATGATGAATTCAATTGATTATTATTCTACATGGCATAAAAATTACTCACAGGTACAAGAATAAGAAATAGACTATAGTGAGGAGGCCCTCCAATGAAAATTTGATGCACTTATGATAATGTTCAAGCTGAAATAAAGAGGCATAGCAACATGGATCTCACCGAGAGATTTGACGGTCATGGTCGATGAAGTCCAAGCTAACTTAAAAAGATTCGAGGCCAATAAGGAAGTGTTACTAGTTTTCTCTGATTTCACTGAAGACATCCATGAATTTGAGGCCAAACTCAAAATTGAGGACCCTGACTACCTACCTATATTCTATGATGATGAACTTTAATAGGAACTTTCCATCGAAGAAGACATTCAAGCTGAACCAACTCAGGGAGACGACACATTCTTGAACTCAAATTATTTTAATTTTTTGGAAAATAATTTGAGTATAACTCTCTATTGTTTTGAATTTTCAGAATCAGATGACTCATATTATTCCCTAGAGGATGAAGAGAAAAAATAAGATGCACCTATTAAGGAACCCCTTGATCACCCTGAAAACAACGAATATTCACTAGAGGGAGTACAAGAAGAGATGGAGAATATTGCACAAGGGGAAATGACAATGGTAAAGGTTCCATACAACATCCTCCCCCCACCGTGTAAGTTTTACCACATTGCTAAGGGGGAGGATCTAGAATACTCTATCCACTGATTCCTCCTCAAAAATAAATAATAAGTGGATTCTATAAAAAACCACATGCGGTGGTTCATGTCAAAGAATCCCCAACCACCATCAGACTTTGGATAACAGCTGGTACTACCCTCTTGAGGCAGTAAAATAATCCAGGGCCCACTTGGGGGATCATACCAAGATTTATATTTACTTTATTTCTAGGAACATAGATGTCCATTTCATTTATTATAAGTATTGTAGCAAGCACCCCACTCCCTCTATATTTTTTGAGCTTAAATTAAATGATCCTAATTCTTAATTGAGTTGTTTTATTTTATAGGATCATGATGGTAGAAATAAACCCCAGACAGTGAAGGGGAAGGAACAAGTTTAATGGGAAAAATGGATTTCAATTTTTGTGTTTTATCTTTTAAAATCTCCACATTTTAGTCCACAACATGTTCTGATATTTAAAGATAAATTTCATGCCCACACTTAAATTCATGTTTTACTTGACTTATCTAGGAGAGATGAGTTTGTTAGGAATCATGTGATGCAATGTTTTTTGATTTAAATGTTGATAATATTAAATGATTGAAATGAATAATTGAATTTTTAAAATGAAAAATGGATATTGAAATAATGACTCAAGATTTGAATGAATTAATTGATTCATGTAAATGAAATTTCCCTACCATCTTTCATAAGTTGAATTTCTGAAATTAATGTGAATTGATTTGTTACTATTAGTCATGCCATTAGTGATTGTCCAATGTTATATTTCCCATTCTCAGGTGGATTTCTAGTCCAAGTACATCCTATTTATCTTCAGCATATTTTTTGAGTGATCTTGGGACATGTAAACGACCAGAACTTGTATTGAATATTTTCAAAGCGATAACTGTGAAAAAACATATTTAAAATGATTGAGGCATCCTTTGAAAATCCTATTATCCTTAAAATACCACCATTACATCAATACTTCTTTCCCCATAGAGACCATGAATGACCTTTATAGGGATGAGCCATGTTTCAAGCCATTTTTATCCATTCCTACCCTACTCTTGGTATTTGTATGATATTTTAAAGTTGAATTGTGGGGGTAAAGGGAATCATGGTGGACAGGATGATACACATTGTAAGGAAGAAGTGTGGGGGTGTTATTATGGGAATTGTAAAAGTTTTTTGAATCATTCATTGAACTCTATTTTTTCCCCTATTCAATTAGAAAAATAAAAAAATGACAAACAGATCTAAAAATAGATAAATGGGTTGTGATTTGGGAGGAAAAAAACACCATTTTCCAGACTGACGATATTCTGATCGTATGGTGTTATGTGATGGATGTGGGGTTTGATATAATAATAACATTTTAAAAATGAAAAAATAATACAAAAAAATATTCAAGAGGGTGCAGAAATCATTAATTATGAAAAACTTGATCATAACCATTTCTTTGAGTTTTGGGAAGTGGGTTTTTCTACATTGATGGGGAGAATTTCATTATGCTTTTACTTTTAATATCATGCATTGTACTTAATAGATTATCCTCCTCCTTGAGCCTTAATTTTTAAATAATCAAACCCTACTAACCTCAACCCTCATATTCATTTGATCCTTTATTAAAAGTCCTCATGATTTTATGTATCTTTTTTCTTAACAAAGTAGAGAAAGAAGTTTATTTATAGGCCTATGGATAAAGAGAATGTTCTCATGATATGAGCATAATTATACTTGAATTTTATCATGAGTTATGAGAGAAAAGAATAAAAATTGAGGTAAATCATGACTTGACATGTTTAATAATAATGAATCAAGGACCTTGAAGGAACTAATGGAGAATTTGCATCAATTTTCAAAGGGGGAAAGTAAAATATGTGAATTATTTGTTTCTTTAAAAAATGGGAAATAAAATTGATATTTTATAAATATTTTTGAATGTTTCATTTCACATTGAATTTTTTTTGATTTTATTGCATTGAAATTTAAATATTGGTAACATTGGTGTCCTCTGATTTCCATGCTGAGATTTTATGCTTGAGGACAAGAATGGTTTAAGTGTGGGGGTATTTGAAAAAGAGAATTTTTGTGCATATTTTTAATCTAATAATGATGATTTTTTTAATTTTCCTAAATGATAAAACCCATGTATTTTATTATTTTATAAAAATATTGGTTAATATGAATTTTAGAATAAAAATTAGTAAAATTATAAAAAAATGCATAATTCTGTGTTTTGGATAGATTTTGACCACAAGGGTATTTTTTCATTTATTAAAAGATATATTTACAAATTAAGTGAATATTTTTTTAGAATCCTGATTTTATTTCCATAAACTTTCTCTTGAGGACCTATAGGTGATTCTAATATCTAGTAGTCCTAAAAATTCATTGAAGTTTGAAGCTTTCCTGAGCGGACAGTGTGGACCCGACAAATTTAATGGAACCACAACTCAGCCTTCACATTCCTAATTGAGGTGATTACACCTGGGATAGCATGAGGAAACATTGGGTTATATCCAACTAAAATGTGGGGGATTTTTGAAGTCATTAATGCAACCATTGGAGGTTATATTTTTGAACGAAGCTTCCTGGAAGATGTGTCCAGAAAAAGAATATTCCAATGGAAATTTTCTAACCCCTTAATAAGGTGTCCAAATGAGATAAAATTTAGAGGGTGAATGATGAAAAAAATTATGAACAAATTTTATGAAAGGGTCCCCACATGAATCAACCATTTAAGGGTCCACCAATGTGCAATCTTTTAGAGGAAAAAATTATGCCTATAAGATGAGGCCCTCACCTCCTTCTCAAATCATCATCTCGAGACCCACAGCCAAGGAGGGATCCCACCATGGCATGGGATGATGTTGCTCCTCTCTTCACCCCTCATTTATTCTTTTTTTCATTTTAGTTTTACTATAGTTTTATTTTCAATTGTAATTTAAATTTTAGTTTTATTAATCCATCCATTTGTGTTTCTCCATCCACTTTTCTTCAATTATTTTTCTCTTTCTCTCTTCTATTCCACACACTCCACCAAGTAATTTCATACTCTCGGAAATGGAGGCTCATCACGAGACTCGGATTGGGGTGAGGTCCAGGTTTTCATTAATTTTCTTTAAAGTTTAATTATGTTTGTGGTAGAATTCATTAGCATGCTTGGGCAAGCCGAATGGCCCTGATAGGGTGACAGTCCCCAATTACATGCGACTCAAACTATTTCTATTCTAGAAAAGAATAGTTATTCAAATATGAGATTTCATGTCTGAATAATTAAACTAAATCAAACACATGTCGGAAAATAATTATTGAATCCAACACTGAACCCCAAAACCATGTTCTTTCTTATTAACTCATTCTGTTACGATTTTCATGAAAGTTTAAATTATCATTTTACATGTGATTTTAATTAATTATCAAAAACCCATAAAATATTGTAATTTAATTAATTAAATAATAAAATATCAATAAGAGATATATTAGTTGAATTAGATAAATTATGTGACCTAAATTTAGAAATCCCCTCAAGAGAGACAACCCTGGTCAGCCAATGTGTTGCTCTTGAAAAAAAAAATTCCCTGCCCTGTGACAAGCTTGCATCAAAACTGGAGTCGTTTCTGTGGATCCAATCATTAGTCCATTTACTTTTTATATTTTCACATTATAGTTATATTTCATTTATTTTTACATAAAAAAAATATTTCCATGATGAATTCAAATGATTATTATTCTACATTGAGTGAAAATTACTCACAGGTGTGAGAACAAGAAATAGACTATATAGAAGAGGCCCTCCAACGAAGAGCTGATGCGCTTATGATAATGGTCAAGCTGAAAGAAAGAGGTATTGCAACATGGATCTCACCTAAACATTTGACGGCCATGGTTTATGAAATCCAAGATGACCTAAAAATATTCGAGGCCAAGAAGGAAGTGACATTAGTTTTCTTGGATTTCAATAAAGACATCCATCAAGTTGAGGCCAAACTCAAAATGGAGCAGCCTAACTACCTACCTCCATCCTGTGATGATCAACTCCAAGAAGAACTTTCCATCGAAGAATAGATTAAAGATGAACCAACTCAGGGAGATGATACATTCTTGAACTCAAATTCATTAAATTTTGTTGAAACTAATTTTAGTATAGCTCCCAACTATTTTGAATTTTCAGAATTAGATGACTCTTATTATGCCCTAGAGGATAAAGAGACAAAAGAAGATTCACATGTTTAGGAACACCATGAGTGCCTTGAAGACAACGAATATTCACTAGAGGGAGTAAAAGAAGAGATGAATAATGTTACACAAGGAGCAAAGACGGTAGTGGGGGTTCCATACTTCATCGTACCACAATATTGTATGTTGTACCAAATTGCGAAGGGGGAGGATCTGGCATACTCTATCCATGGATTCCTCCTCAAAAATAAAGAATAAGTGGATGATAGGAAAAACCACATGTGGTGGTTCATGTCAATGAATCCCCAACCTCCATCAGACTTTGGATAACAGTTAGTACTTCCCTCTCGAGGCATTAAAAGAATCCGGGACCGACTTGAGGGATCATACCAAGATTTATCTTTACATTATTTATAGGAACATAGATGACCATTTAATTTGTTGGAAGTAGTGTCACATGAAGCCCACTCCCTCTATCTTTTTTGAGCTTAAATGAAATGATCCTTATTCTTAATTGATTTGTTTTCATTTGTAGGATCATGATGGTAGAAGGAAGCTCCCAATAGTGAAGGGGAATGACCATGTTTCATGGAAAAATGGAGTTTAATTTTAGTTTTTTATCTTTTAAACTCTCTACATTTTAATACACAACATGTTTTTATCTTTAATGATAAAATTGCATTCCCACACTTGAATTCATGTTTTACTCGAATTATCTTGGAGACAAGAGTTTCTTAGGAATCCTGTGATTCCATGTTTTTTTCCAATGTTGATATGATTAAATGAATGAAATGAAGAATTGAATTTTTAAAATGAATCATGAATATTGAAGTAATGACTCATTATTTGAAGGAAGTAATTGATTCATGTAAATGAAATTTCCTTACCATCTTCCATGCATTGAATTTCTGAAATTTATGTGAATTGATTTGTTATTATTAGTCATGCCATGAGTGATTGTACAATGTTATATTTCCCATTCCCGAGAGTATTTCTAGTCCAAGTACTTCCAATTTATCATAAGAATATTTCTTGAGTGATCTTGGGACATGTAACCGACCAGAACTTGTATTGAAACTTGTCAAATCTATGACTGTGAAAAACACATTTAAAATGATTGAGGCATGCATTGAAAAGCTAATTATCCATAACATACCACATTCACATCAATCCTTATTTTATTCCATAGATACCTTGAATGACCTTTATAGGGATGAGCCATGTTTCAAGCCATTTTTTATCCTTTCCTACCCTATTCTTGGTATCTTCATGATATTTTAAAGTTGAAGTATGAGGGTAAAGGGAATCATGGTTGAAGGGATGATACACATTGTAAGGAAGAAGTGTAGGGGTTTTATTTTGAAAATTATAAAAGGTTGTGGAATCATTCATTATACTCTATTGTTTTTCCCTCTTGAATTAAAAAATGATAAAAAAATGATAAAAGATACAAAAAATAGAAAAATGGGTAGTGATTTGGGTGAACCAAAAATCACCATTTTCCAGACCAACAATATTCTGATCGTATGTGGTAATGTTATGGATGTGAGGTTTTATCTAATCATAACATTAGAAAAATGAAAAAAAAATACAAAAGAAAAAAATATTCAAGAGGGTGCACAAATCATTCATTATGAAAAACTTGATCATAACATTTTCTTTGAGTTTTGGGAGTCGGTGTTGCTACTTTGAAGGGGAGAATTTCATTACACTTTTAATTTTAATATCATTTATTGTACTTAATAGATTATCCTCCTCCTTGAGCCTTAATTTTTAAATCATATAAACCTACCAACCGTAATCCTCAGAGTCATTTGAACCTTTATTGCAAGTCCTCATGATTTTATGTGTCTTTTGTCTTTACAAAGTGGAGAAAGTAATTCATTTACAAGAATATTGGTAAGGATAATTTTCTCATTATATGATCATTACTCTACTTGAATTGTATCACGATTGATGAGAGGAAGGAATAAAAAGTTAGGTAAATCATTACTTGGCATGTTTAATAATAATGAATCAAGTAGCTTGAATGAATGAAATGAGAGTTCCATCAATTTTCAAAGGGGAAAAGTAAAATTTGTGAATTATTTGTTTCTTTAAAAAAAATTAAATTAAATAGATATTTTTTGAATATTTTTGAAAGTTTTATTTCACATTGAATATTTTTTGATTTTATTGTATTGAAATTTGAATATTGGTAACATTGGTGCCCTCTTATTTCCATGTTAAGATTTTATGCTTGGGGACAAGCATGGTTTAAGTGTGGGGGTATTTGACAGAGCAAATTTATGTGCATATTTTTAATTAAATAATGATGATTTTTAATGTTTTTCTATGATAAAACCCATCTGTTTAATTGTTTTTTAAAAATATTGGGTAGTTTTATTTTTATAATAAATATGAGAAAAATTGTGAAAAATGTATAATTCTGTGTTTTGGAAAGATTTTGACCACAAGGGTATTTTTTTCATTTATTAAAAAATATAATTACAAATTAAGTGATTCTTTTTTTAGAATCCTGATTTTATTTCCTCTAACTCTCTCTTCAGGACCTAGAGATGATTTGAATATCTAAAAGTCCTAAAAATTCATTGAAAATGGAAACTTTCCGGGGCGGACAGCGTTGAACCCACAATTGTAATAGAACCAAAACTCAGCCTTAATATTCCCAATTGAGGTTATTCCATTTGGGATAGCACGAGGAAACATAGGGCTAGATCTAAATAAAATTTGGGGGAGTTTTGAAGTCATTAAAGCTACCATTGGAGGATATATTTTTGAAAGAATCTTCCAGGAAGCTGTGTCCAGAAAAAGAATCCGCCAATGAAAAATTTATAACCCCTTAATATGGTGTCCAAATGAGTTAAAATTTTGACGGTGAATGGAAAAAACATTTATGAACATCTTTTATAAAAGGATACAATTGTTAATTAACCATTTATGGGTCCACCAACATGCAATATTTTGTAGGACAGAATTCTGCATATAAAAGGAGGCCCTCACCTCCTTCTAAAATCATTAACACAACATCAACAACCAAGGACAGATCCCACCGGGGCACGGGGCACTGCTGCTCCTCTCTTCCCCCCTCAATTATTCTTTTTATTTTATTTTTATTTTAGTATTACTTTAGTTTAATTTTCAATTGTTATTTAAATTTTTTGTTTTATTAATCCGTGCATTTTTTTTCTCCATCTACTTTTCTTCATTTATTTCTCTCTTTATCTCTTCTATTCCACCCACTCCATCAAGTAATCCCATACTATCAGAAATTAGAGGCTAATCATGGGACAGGTATCGAGGTGATTTCAAGGTTTTCATGAAATTTATTTAAAGTTTAATTAAGCTTTTGGTGGAATTCAGTAGCATGCTTGGGAGAGCTGAATGTCCCCGATTGGGTGACAGTCCCCAATGACATGCGACTCAATATACTTCTATTATAGAAAATAATAGTTATTCAAATATGATATTTCATGTTTTAATTATCAAAATAAATAAAAAATAGGTAGTAAAATAAGGATTTAATCCATGACTGAAACTCAAAACCATGTTCTTTCTTATTAACTCGTTCTATTAATATTTTCATGATAGTTTAAATTGTCATTTTAAATATAGTTGTAATTAATTATCAAAAACCCAAAAAATATTGTAATTTTATTCATTAAATAATAAAATATAAATAAGTGATAGATTAGGTGAATTAGATAAATTAAGTGAACTAAATTGAGAAGTCCCCTCAAGAGAGATGGCCCTGGTTAGCAACTGTGCTGCACTAGGAAAAATGTAATTTTTTTTGTCCACACCCTGCAGTGAGCATGCGTCAAAATTTGAGCCATTTTCGGGGACCCAAGAATTAGTCCATTTACTTTTTATATTTTCACATCGTAGTTAGATTTCATTACTTTTAAAAAAATATAAAAATATATATATATTTCCATGATGAATTCAAATGATTATTATTCTACATTTAGTGAAAATTACTCATAGGTGCAAGAACAAGAAAAAGACTATAATGAGGATACCCTCCAATGAAGAGCTGATGCACTTATGATAATAGTCATGATAAAAGAAAGAGGCATAGAAACATGGATCTCACCAGAATATTTGACAGCCATGGTCGATGAACTCTAAGATGACTTAAAAATATTCGATGCTAAGAAAGAAGTGCCCCTAGTTTTCAAGGATTTCACTGAAGACATCCATAATGTTGAGGCCGAACTCAAAATGGAGGAGCATGACTACCTACCTTCATCCTGTGATGATCAAATCCAAGAGGAACATTCCATCAAAGAATATATTCAAGCTGAACCAATGCAGGAAGATGATACATTCTTGATCTCAAATTCATTTAATTTTATTGAAACGAATTTGATTGTAACTCCCAATTGTTTTCAATTTTCAGAATCTGATGATTCCTATTATGCCCTGGAGGATGAAGACACAAAAGAAGATGCACATGTTGAGGAATACCATGAGTGCCTAGAAGACAACGAATATTCACTAGAGGGAGTATAAGAAGAGATAGAGAATGTTTCACAAGGAGAAAAGATGGTGGTGGAGGTTCCATACTTCATCCTACCCCAACATTGTAAGTTTTACCACACAGTGAAGGGGGAGGATCTGGCATACTATATCGATGGAGTCGTACTCAAAAAAAATGAAGATGTGGATGTGATGAAAAACCACATGTTGTGGTTCTTGTCAAAGAATCCCCAACAACCATTAGACTTTGGATAACAGCTGGTACTGCCCTCTCAAGGAAGTAAAAGAAGCCAGGGCCCACTTGAGGGATTGTACCAAGATTTATCTTTACATTATTTCTAGGAACATAGATGTCCATTTCATTTATTATAACTAGTGTATCATGAATCCCACTCCCTCTATATTTTTTTAAGATTAAATGAAATGATCCTTATTCTTAATTGAGATGTTTTCTTTTGTATGATCATGATGGTAGAAGGAATCCCCAGACCATGAAGGGGAAGGACCAAGTTTTAGGGAAAAGGGAGTTAAATTTTAGTGTTTTATCTTTTAAACTCTACATTTTAGTCCACAACATTTTTTGATCTTTAAATATAAAATTTCATTCCCACACATGAATTAATGTTTTACTTAAATTATCTTAGAGACATGAGTTTATTAGGAATCATGTGATGCAATGTTTTTCATTTCAATGTTGATATGATTAAATTATTGAAATGAAGAATTGAATTTATAAAATTAAGCATGAATATTGAAATAATGACTCAAGATTTGAATGAATTAATTGATTTATGTAAATGAAATTTCCCGACCATCTATCATGCGTTGAATTTTTG
The DNA here is from genome assembly GCA_963277665.1 of Viscum album. Classification (NCBI taxonomy): domain Eukaryota; kingdom Viridiplantae; phylum Streptophyta; class Magnoliopsida; order Santalales; family Viscaceae; genus Viscum; species Viscum album. The sequence goes on from OY728121.1 coordinate 1,129,499,237, forward strand.
AAATTTATGTGAATTGATTTGTTATTTTTAGTCATGCCATGATTGATTGTCTACTATTATATTTTCCATTCCTGAGAGGATTTCTAGTCTAAGTACTTCTTATTTATCTCGATAATATTTCTTGAGTGATCTTGGGACATGTAACCAACCATAACTTATATTGAAACTTGTCAAAGCTATGATTGTGGAAAAACACATTTGAAATGATTGAGGAATCCTTTTAAAATCTACCTATCTAAAAAATGACACCTTCACATCAATCCTTATTTTATACCATAGAGACCTTTAATGACCTTTATTGTTATGATCCATGTTTCAATCCATTTTAATCATTTCCTACCCTACTCGTGGTGTTTTCATGATATTTTAAAGTTGAAGTGTGGGGGTAAAGGGAATCATGGTGGATGGGATGATACACATTGTAAGAAAAAAGTGTGGGTGTTCTTGTTGGAATTGTAAAAGGTTGTGGAATCATCCATTATACTCTATTTTTTCCCCTCTTGAATTAAAAAACAAAAAAATGAAAAAAAAATATCCAAAAAATATAAAAATGTGTTGTGATTTGGGAGAACAAAAAATCACCAATTTCTAGACCGATGATATTATGATCATATGTGGTTATTTGATAGATGTGAGGTTTGATCCAATCATAAAATTAAAAAAATTAAAAAAAATACAAAAGAAAAAAATTATTCAAGAGGGTTCACAAATCATTCATTATGATAAACTTGATCATAACCTTTTCTTTGAGTTTTGGGAAGCGAGTGTTGCTAATTTGATGGGGATAATTTCATTACACTTTTACTTTTAATATCATGAATTTTACTTAATAGATTATCCTCCTCCTTGAGCCTTAATTTTTAAATCTTCAAACCCTAACAACATTAATCCTCAGAGTCATTTGATCCTTTATTACAAGTCCTCATGATTTTATGTGTCTTTTGTCATTAAAAATTGAATAAAGTAGTTCGTTTACAAGCATATAGATAATGAGCATGTTCTAAATATATAAGCATAACTCTACTTGAATTTTTTCATGAGTGATTAGAGAAAAGAATCAAGAGTGAGGTAAATCATTACTTTCCATGTTTAGTAATAATGAATCAAGTGGATTTAATGAATTAAAGGAGAAGTTCAATCAATTTTCAAAAGGGAAAAGTAAAATATGTGAATTATTTTTTTCTTTAAAAAATGGTAAATTAAACATATATTTTATGCATATTTTTGAATTTTTGATTTCACATTGATTTTTTTTTTATTTTATTGCATTGAAATTTGAATATTGGTAACATTTATGTCCTATGATTTCCATTTTGAGATTTTATACTTGGGGACAAGCATGGTTTATGTGTGGGGGTATTTGACAGAGCAAATTTATGTGCATATTTTTAATCAAATAATGATTATTTTTTAAAAAAAATTAAATGATAAAACCCATGTACTTAATTTTTTTATAAAAATATTGGGTAATTAAAATTTTAGAATGAAAATGAGCAAAATTGTGAAAAAATCATAATTCTATGTTTTGGACAGATTTTGAACTCAAAGTTATTTTTTTCCATTTATAAAAAAACATAATTAAGAATTAAATGATTCTATTTTTTAGAATCCTATTTTTATTTCCTTCAACTTTCTCTTTAGGACCTAGAGGTGATTCGAATATCTAGTAGTCCAAAAAATTCATTGAAGTTGGAAACTTTCCCGTGCAGATAGTGTGGACCCCACGACTGTAATGGAACAACAACTTGGCCTTCACATTCCCAATTGAGGGGATTCCACCTAGGATAGAAGGAGGAAAAAAAGGTTCGGATCTAATTTAAATTTGGGGGATTTTTTAAGTCTTTAAAGCTACCATTGGAGGTTATATTTTGGAAACAAGATTCCTATAAGCTGCGTCTAGAAAAAAAATCTGACAATGAAAAATTTCTAACCCCTTAATACAGTGTCCAAATGAGCTGAAATTTGGAGGGTGAACGGAAAAAATATTTATGAACAACATTTATGAAAGTTTCCCCACATGAATCAACCATTTAAGGGTCCACCAACGTGCAATATTTCAGAGGACAGAATTCTTCCTATAAAAGGAGGCCCTCACCTCCTTCTCAAATCATTAGTTCGATACCCAAAGGCAAGGAGGGATCCCCCCGGGGCACAGGATGATGTTTTTCCTCTATTACCCCCTCATTTATTCTTTTTATTTTATTTTCATTTTAGTTTTAATTATTTTTCTTTTCAATTTTAATTTAAATTTTAGTTTTGTTAATCTAGGAATTTTTGTTTCTCCATCCACTTTTCTTTATTTCTTTCTCTCTTTATCTCTTCTCTTCCACCCACTCCAACAAGTAATATCATACTCTAGGAAATGAGAGGCTAATCATGAGACTCGGATTGGGGTGAGTACAAGGTTTTCCTAAATTTTCTTTAATGTTTAATTAAGTTTGTGGTTGAATTGAGTAGCATGCTTGGGAGAGGTAAATGTCACTGATTGGGTGTCAGTCCCCAATGACATGCGACCCAAACTACTTCTTTTCTAGAAAAGAATAGTTATTAAAACATGATATTTCATGTTTTAATTATCAAACTAAATCAAAAACATGTAGGAAAATAATGATCGAATCCAAGACTGAACCCCAAAACCAAGTTCTTTCTGATTAACTCATTCTGTTTAGATTTTCATGATAGTTTAAATTATCATTTTAAATGTGATTGTAATTAATTATTAAAAACCCAAAAAGAATTTAATTTCATTCATTAGATAATAAAATATCAATAAGTGACAGATTATGTGAATTAGATAAATTATGTGAACTAAATTGATAAGACTCCTCAAGAGAGACGACCCTGGTCAACCACTGTGCTGTAGTAGGAAAAATATAATTGTTTTTGTCCACGACCTACGATGGACGTGCATTAATATGTTTTCAGTGTTTTGATTTTTTGTTAATTGATTTTTTTATAAAAAAATTAGATAATTACATTAAATCATATTTAAATTTGAATAATGATATTGAGATACTTTTTTACTAAAAAAGAATAAAAAATTAATCTATTGCTATACTATTATATTTTTATGCTCAAATTATATTATATTATTCATATTGGAAGATTTTTTAGTTTTTAATCAATAAAAACATCCTAAAAATTGATTAAATTATTTTACCAATTTGAATAAGATACTGAATGACAACTTTACACTATATAAATAATTATTCCAAATTTTGAAAAAAAAATGAAAACAAATCAAAATGATATTTTTAATAAAATTAGGGTTATAGGGACCATTAATTATATAAATTTCCTTACATTCATTATAATTAATGAATAATCCTTTTCAGTAAACCATATTCCTCATCAATAGTTTTTACAGTTTTGTTATCTATATTCCTTTAATTAATTGATAATTTTTAAGAAGATTTTGAAAATTAAAAAAAAAATTATTTTTTAATAAAAGAATAAGGAATTATATTTATTCAAATAAAAATAGTCATTATTACATGAATTACACATACAATCCATTTTTTTATATTATATAGTTATCACATTTTTTAATATTTATCCCAATCATTTCTTTTATTTACAGCTCTTCATAGATCAAACAAGAATTTGATGAAAATTTAAGTTATCAATTTAGAATTTATCTTATTTTTATTATACATCAAGGTAAATAAGTTCCAAACTTATCATCATATAATAATCAAATATATAAATAAAAAATTCATATTTTCCCTTCTATTAAATATATGTTTTAAATTTATGCTTTCTATTTCAAAAAAATGATCATAAGGAAATTTTAATTATTTAGATTATTTGCAGTTTTATATCTTTGGTCATTTCGGAATTTGTTTCTTTTCATTTAGAGATTCTGTAATTTTAATAACTAAATAACTTTTTACAATGCTTTGATTCTCTACCTTTTATGATAATGAATTTTTTTATTCTTTTGGTCTTATTATTTATGAAATTAATTTACTTTTGGTGTGTTTTGATTACTGCGGTATCTATTTTTTTAAGAAAGAGGGTAATCAAGTTCAATAGTATATGCTGGAATTTGGTAGACATGATGATGTGTTGGTTGATTTTTCCCTACTTCATTGAGGATATTTATATTTAATAATATTTTACTATTTCTTTAAAAAAATACCTTTTAAATATTTTTCTAAAGTAATTTTTATTGGTTCTAAAAACGATAACCATACATTATAAAATTTCATATTTAATAATAATTAGTAATTTTTCAACATTTTATATTTATAAAAAACTTTTCTTCTTTCATTCCACCATCATTGACACAAATATACATCCCTACTATTCTATAATAAAACAAAAATATCATAATTTTCCAAGAGGTTTGTACAATTAATCAATGAAACACTATAAACAAAACCTAATGAATCCATAAAATCAATATCATGGATTTTAATGTATATTACACAAAAATAATCTGTCTTGTTGGATGAAAAAATATCAAGTATAACCATTTTAAAATTTATATTATATCATTAAATTAGTGTATAAATTTAGAAGGAAGATATATAATGACCACATAAAGGGAAAATAATTGTAACGTATCACATAAAAACGACATCTATAAACTAAAATTATATTTCAATAATAATGAAAAATAATAAAATTGTGAAATTAATTAAATTTAAATACCAAGAATTTAAAATTTAAAATTGATTTCGAACAAAATGTTACTTAAAGAATTTAAATTTTCTGTTAGATAGAATCATAAATATATCAGTATAGTCAAAAGTCATTTATAATAAACTATAAATTTGTAAAAATATTTTCATAAAATTATTAAATTATTTTCAAAAAATTTATTAAAATTTAAAATGATATTTTATTTGGAAATAGTTTTTTTAATTTAGTTCATTAACATAATTATAGACCTTATACGATATTAATTTAGTAAATAATTCCTAAACACAAATTATTTTCCATAATTAAAAAAATTACATTCTCAAATGATATCATTTTTCAAATTCAGTGTCGTTAACAATAATTAATGTTAAAATAAGATATTTTTCCAACATTTTTCAAATTGAAGGCCCTTGTGTAGGAATAATTTTTTTCATGGTACTTTGATTTTATTTTTCAACAATCAAAGACTTCAAACTCACATTTCTATGTGGATAACACAAGAGACATCTTTTCTTATATTAAATACCAACCTAAATACACATGTTCAAAAAAAGAATAAAAGGATTTCATGATATCCAATAAAATTGAAAAGAAAATTGTAAATATAATGAAATTTATTTTTAAATTGATTTGAGAGACAATTGAAAATATTTCTAAAAAGTTCTAAATATATTATTTTATATCAATAGCTACATGTCAAATTATTTATAAATAAAATTATATGTAGAATTTATTTTTATTTAGAGATAAGTTTTTAACACTTAAGTGAAATTAATTTAATGAGTTAGTAATTTAAGGAAATTTATAAAAAAAATCCTTAATTAATTTAAAAAATATCTATTTTATATAGAATTAAATTGGTTATTTGGATGTTCTCAAGAATTATCCTTTGTAGATAAAATTAAAACACATATGTCCTAAACTGTGAGGTTTAATATATATTTTGTTATTGGATAAACAGTGGTTGGATATTTATAAATATATTTCAAGGTTGTTTTTTGGATTGAAATAATTTATGAAGATGATTTAACACTCATTTAATTTTTTTCCCATATTTTCCTCCCAATGATCAATATTGATTTTATTATGTTCAATAAATAATTAGTGCCATTAATGTTGGAATGAAGCTGAGGGTAATATAAAAAATCATAAACTCATTCCCTGGACATATATCATTATAGTTTTTTTGTAGAAAATCCAAACACACATGAGAGATGAGGTTATATAAGTGTGTAAAATGAATCCCTTTGTCGGATCAAGGGTCTAGTATAAGGTTTCTCCTCCATCATCTAGTCACTATTTTAGTATATCAAGATTGTGGAGATAGAGAATGCTAAAGCCTAGGCCCGGTTTCCCATCCTCTCAATGGTACCCACACTCCCTCCTCCCTCTACCCTCCTCTTGCTTCCACCACCAGATCAGATTGCAATCCATGAGGAGACTAATGTCAATCCCTAGTGCAGTCCAGGTGATGGAGGTTACACCATTATTTGCGCCAATGGACCAATCTTCTTCTAGTCAGATCGATCAACATAATCATAACAAGATTGTGAAGATGAAAATGGAGAAATGATAAACACATGAATGGAATATAGGTGATGTTGATGCACTTTTCCTTTGGAAAAATAAAAATGACCATTAAGGAGGAAACTACGCGTAGCATTTTTAAACAGGTTTCAAGGAGTAGTCATACATTCACTATTAGAAATATATTATTTAATGAAATATTTTTTAGTGTTTTTGTAATCAAATGTGTGTTTATATATTTATATATACTAAGAATAATAAACTAATTTATGAAAACATATATATGTGTCTATATATATATATATATGAACACAACCCACTACCCACCACCGTAATACATGAACTTCTCAATTCAACCCTCCATCCATACATGTAGGTACAAGAACCTTTCTCTCATTATGTGGTCATGTAGATTCATTCGGTAAAACTGTTGCAAAAAACACTCCCCATGCACTGCTAATAGATTTAAACTTTTTGGAATTTTATTACAAACTTTATAACCAACCACTAAGAATCAAACCCCCAACATCATAGAAGTAGGGCGAGCGATCTACATATTGTATGTTTAACAATAACTATATCTAATAAATAATAAATTTTTATAGATATAGATCTATTCATTTTAGACATTTTAAAATATCAATATATATATTTGTTTGTGAATTATTGTATTTAATGATGTCTTTTAAATATGCATAATATTTCTTTTCAAATATTATATTTAAATATTATATATATATAATATAGCATATGTTATCTCACTAAGAATATGCATTTTTAATTTAATTTATGATTTACGTTTTTGTATGTAATTACTATTACAAATATATTTTTTTTAAATAATTATCTAGAATGATTTTATTTATCTATGCGTTCAAGAATAAATAGTATATTTATTTAATTTTAATCTACAATACATGTACACATTTAAATAGATTATACTATATTATTAATATTATAAAATAACAATATATATAATGGTTTAAGAAAATATGGTTTCTTAAATAACAAAATTGTTATTTAATACTTAATTACTCAAAATATTGTCAATAATGAATTTTTATAAATTTAATTTTCAAAATAAATCGACACATGAATAAAAAAATAAAATATTTCAAACATGTGTTCTTTTCAATATAATAAAATTACGTAAGTCTATATACATTTTGAAAATTAATTAACTTTAAAATATTTTATTAATTATATTTTATAAATAATTACCCAAAATAATAGTTATTTATAACTAATATAGTTTAAAAATGGTATTACCAAAAAAATTATTTTCTTTCATTAAGAGAAAGAAAATTATTTACATATATATATCAAGTAATGTACATTATATTTAAATAAATTAAAATTTGATATATAATATGACATATATATATATATATATATATATTATTCAAATAATTCAAATAATATTTTTTATAAATAATTATTAATGATATAATTTTAATAAAACATGTAGCTAGATTCACAATATTTATAAATGTATCAAAAAAATTGTATTTTAAATTTATTTAAGTTAAAATATATAATATATTATAATATATACATATAAATATATTCAAATATAATTGTTGACATTTTAAATTTCAAATATAAACTTTTTTATAAAAAATAATATTGCCCTAAATATAAGTTATATTATTTTATACATAAAATTTAAATTATGCCAACACCAAATTTATATTTTCTATATCAATAAATATAAATTAAATCATAAAAAGTACAATAATTCATATATAAATTAATGAAAAAAAAAGAACATAAATTAATACATTCATATAACCATACAATTTAAATAAATAAATCACACAAACAAAATAAATAATGCAACTGGACAGCTAAAATTTTAAATAGAAATTTTATCTTCATAAAAGATAAAAATTAATATTTTAAGGGAACTATTCAGTTGAGATTCACTGAAAAATTTCAGGTTGGTATAATAGAAATGGAGGGTACATAGAGTGGGTATGAGGCCTCCATTTAGAACATTATTATACTAAGAGGCATGAACACTGTTAATGCCTCTTCTGTACTCATTAAAAAGAAATATTGAATGAGGTTCAATATTCATGGTGAACATGGAATGCATGAATAGGTTTCACACCTCCCTCGACCCCATTTTCATAATACATAAACCAATATCCCATTTTCTATCAAAATGAATCCAATTATAAAATAATCTATCTAGTCGGTCAGATAAACATATGAAAAGAATGGTTATGAAGATGAAAATAAAGAGTTTGTCAATGATGAATGGAAATAATGGGAATGGAATATTAGTACCTAGATTTCATTTTTTTAGGGAACCAATATGAAAAAAATATTAAGGTGTCCACTATCCTCAATATTTATGAAAGGGTTCATGGATATAGTCATACATTAACTCTTAGAAATATATTATTTTATCAAATATTTGTTAGTGTTTTTGTAAGGGAAACATTAATGATTTTTGTGTGTGTTTCTATATATATGTGTGTGAACACAAACCCAAAATACCTATTACAATCCATGAACTTCCTAGTTTAACCCTCTATTAATGGTTTTGGGTAAAAGTCCACAGGACTCATTATGTGGTCATGTATGTTCACTGGGTAAAACATATTTCTAACCATACACCCCTACATATCTGGAATATTTATACTTTATAGAATATCATTATGAACCTAAAAAATAACCAGTGATAATTGAACCACCAACATCCAAGTAGAAAGGGTGAGCGATCTACCATTGGGGCACCATGACGATGGCTTTTCGAAAACATTATATAATTGTACCTATAAAATTAATTATATAAACATAACTGTGAATATATAAGTATATATATGAAAAAATTTATTTATTTCTATTTATTTGAATATGTTAGTACGACTATCCATGGTATCATGATAAGTGATAGTTTTACCCCACTCTTTGCAAGATGCATTCCAGAACGGAGGTCTGACACCCATTCTCTAGTTCGGGAAGGGTTATATTCTAGAGATCATAACTTTTATAGGGGGTTGATATTGAGGTTAAAAAAATATATTTATATAAAAAAAGAAACACACATGTGTTCTTGATCCTACACACACACATATATATGTGATATTACAAACACATGATAATTAATCCATATTAAAATTCCAAACAATTGGTATGAATGCTTCCTACAGTGTATTGGGTAGAGTTCAAATCCAACCATGTTCACAGAAAAAAAAACAATCACTGGTGTTGGTCGGGGCTATGCAGACACATTGTAGTTGGGGGGAAATTACATGTTAGATATCAAGATGGTGGGTGGAATTAACATAGAAGGTTAATGTAACAACCCACTTCTGTCCACTTATCAATGCCCCGAAAAGAGATTCCATAGGACCTCAGGTGTTACTCCCTATACCCAAGATATTTCTAGCTAGTATTGAGACCCTAATCCTTAAACTGGGGATACTATGCCCAGAACTCGGAGTTAGAGGATAGTGAAAATAATAAATAGAACATCTGGAACATATAAATAAGGAAAACATATATAAACAAGAAAATTGATATATAAAATTTCCCATTCAAAAAACAATAATTTTTATATACACTGGTCTCTAATTGGTTTGATATGAAATATAAAATAAAAAAATCTTGACACATGAACATAGGCCATACTACCATAGTAGACCCTCACACAGATATCTCCTTATATGATTAATATGTGAAAAATCAATCCACGACATCTACTATACACAACCTGAAATCATTCATCACATCTACATATGCACTGATTATCACTTAGCATATTCTATAATGTACATGTATGAATGAGGAATAAAATAAGTAGGAAACCCAAGCACCATAGACGTTAAGTGATTACCATTAAAAATTACTCAATAAGCATCCAGTAACTTTTTTGCTTACAAATCCACAATTTTTTCCAATCATACATGCTCCATCACTAAGCAAAATCCACTCATTATCTCATCTAGCCACAGCACATATTCCCAACCCATACACAAAGACTCAATGTAGGTTGGAATCAAAAACCTCATTCCACGACCCGCTAATGCTGGGAACAATAACAAATTCATATCTTGAGCCAATACTGAATCACTCTAGGTAGTTTCAATCATCCTTTTCATTTAACCCCACACTGCAACACCTAGGGAGACCCCTGATCCAAGCTATCGAAAAACAACTCGTATTACCCAATAAATCTGTAACTTGAAAGGGTCTTGACATGGAATCAAGCGAATTACTGATCCTCATGGGGTTGCGACAAGAACAAAAGCTCTGAGAAATACCTTTTGAAATGATTTATCCACAATGAACCTAAAGCATGTTGGTGAATATTTGGAATACATTAGTATTCCAAAAAATATGACAACATAAGATAGGTACAATCATTAGGTAAAACAACTACCAAAATATTGAAAACTATATAGGTACAAAAAAATCAAAAGAACCAAAATCAATTTGACATGATGCCAACACCAGACTCCCACACCCAACTAACAATAAAACCCACTAACTTACCCTTACCTACATCAGATAAAACATGATCTATATACACACAAAGGATTATGTATGGTGTGGAAAAATATCACATTTGGATCTTAGAATGTATTTCACATGCATACGTCAGAAAATAAACCAATTATGCACAAATAAATAGGAAGATAATGTGATTCAGTTTTATAAACATTATTGAATAAACACCCTTTTAAAAAATTATTAAATTATGATAAGAAATAGGTTTTCAAATAATTTTAGTAGACGAACCAATAAATAATTTTAAGGATACAACATTATGAAATCCAGACCATATATAAAATTAATATCAAGTCAATGAGGATCCTCATTATTTAATAGTAATAGCAGGCCACCTGGTGTGCACAATACCCTTGAAAACATATGTATAGGGGGAAAGAAGAAAATTTTGAGAGTGACTCCTTGACGTAAATTGTTCAACTAGGTACACACATTACCCTAGAATATCATGTGTTGGGTAAAACAGTTTAACCTAAAGGATGGATCCCTTCTTCATCATTAATCACATTCTAGTTTATAACAAAAAAATCATTTAATAAAATTTCATATTTTAAACTAAATAACCTTTGTGATGTTTTTTTAATGTTTTGTTTTTGTTGAAAAATAACTTTTTTTCAATAATGTTTTTTTTTTAAAATGAATGTTCATAAATGATATTGTTATAAAGTTATTATAGAAGTATTTTTTTGAATGTCAGTAAGTTATGAAGTTGTAAAACATTACAAATAAATTTATAAGATTCATTCTTTAACATAATGTTCTCAACATCAGAAAAATATCAGGATTCAAGATTTTGATAAAGGATCAGAAGATAAAGTGTTCTGGATGAAACATATCAAGCACAACATCTCTGATTGGGAAATTTTTAGAAAGGATGAGCGTATATTTTAAAAAAAAGTATTATTTTTCTGATTCAAAGATCATTCTGATAAACCATCATATGATGTTTCTATTAAAAATTCTAAGTTTGAATAACATGATATTTAGAAATGAAGGATATATTGTTTACCTGACACTATCCATCAGACAGATCATAAGAGTGACATCACATACTAAAGATCAGTCTTATTTATTGTATAGATCTGATCAAATAGGTCATAGTAGCTATGTTTATACAAATGTAGGTTTTGATCTAGAGCATTAATCACCAATCATCAGATAAAAAATTGTCAATAATATAGAAGTTTTGTGGTTTTTGAGATCGTGACAATTTGAAAAATATAAAAGAAGTAGTTGATTAATTGGAAGATCCACTGATGAAGATACATCATAGGATATATTTATTTAGATTCATTAGATGAGATATTTATCATGATCCATCTGATGAGATTTTGACACTCATTCATCAAAAAGAAAATTTTTATGAATCCCAAAATCTGTTGTTTGTTGAGTTTCTCTGGTTTCAAAAAAAGAAGAATAAATGTAGTGACTAAATAAATTTGATCTGAATATCTATTAAATTGAAAATTCAGAGATCATCTTTGTAATCGTACATAGTTATTTCGGAAAATAAAGAGTAAGATCTATTGAAGTTGCTACCAAAAAAAGATAGAGAGGAAATTGAATTCATTAAAAGATACAACAATGTAGTGAACTATTTTCAGCTCGCATGGAGGAATTGGATGAGAAAATATTTAAGTATTTATTTTGAGAGTGTTATTTTATTGTCATCAATGAGTTAATATAATTTAATATAGTAAGATTCATTTTTAGGTTGTTATGTTTTAATGATATGGTTAAAAAAATTATAATGGAAATAAATTTGATTAAAAATTTTGAGCTGAGAAGGGTGGAGTTTTAAATTGAACATTATTGGATTGGTTGAGAATTTTTCAAGTGGGTTAAGAGGACCATGAAAATAATGATTTTTCCAGAAAATCATTTGCAAAATGAAATTTTGTAAAAACATTTTTATTTTTCAAAATCATATGATATTATGTTTTATTATTAAAAGTGGTTTTAAAACTTATTTTACGGAATAAAAATATATAAGAGTTCTAAATATTTAAGAAGATTCTTATTAACACTATAATTCATGAGAAGTTTCGAGAAGATATTGAATAAAATTAGAATGAACATGAAATTTGGAGATTAGAAATTTTGAGAGAGTGGGAAAAAAGTAATTGGTTTCTAGCCCTTATCTTTATTGAATCACCTATATATAGAGGTGTAGAATACATTTGTACTTATCACTATTTTAAGAGAAAAAAGGATAAAACACTAAAAAAAAATTAGTGGTGATTGTACCCAACTAATGTTATTTTCATGTTAAAAAAAGTCAGATAGTTTGTTCTAATAATAAGATTGATTAGATGTATTTTCAGACTACTGTACTAAGAGAATTAGATAGAGAAGATCAGTTTGAGTTTATTAGTAGTTTTTTTAGAATCACAGTTTTTCTAAATTGGTAGATCATAATGTTTTGGGATAGGAAAATTTTTATCAAAGGTGCATTGGACTGGGACTATAAGACTAAGCTCATTTGGATGAGGCAATCAGACAAAGGTACACCAGATAGAGTTTCTTAAAAATAACATTGTGGAGAAGATATTTTTAAAGATCTTTACATTTTTTTGTGGCTCAAATTTTGTAAGAAAATTTTTTAAAATGATTATAGTGATTATAATCATTACAATCATGAGATTAAAGTTGTCCAATGGGATTTAACATAAGTTTAATTTAATTCTTCATAGTAGTGAATTTATATAGAACTACATGAGTGGCTATAAGAAGTATGTAGCCTCTACCACTACAAAAAAATCTTGTAGATAGTGTGTGACTTGTTTGATTTTATCATTATAATGCCTTAAAATTTACAAAAAGTTGATAATAAAGAAGGTATAACATGTTGTAGGGCTCAAGATGAAGTTTAAATTTGTAAAAATACATCCAATGATTCAACCGCCCCCATTGATTCAATAACCCATATGAAATTAATTTGGCATCAGATTGAGGGTCATCTACGTGATCCATATGAGTATAATCTCAATTATATCAATAGTTTCTGAATTCCTACATTCTATGGAAAAATTATTATGGCTTGAAAAAAAAGAATTATTCTATATCTTCGTTCACATGGCATGGATTTTTTTTATGCTTCTAAAACTGGGTTTCCACCTTTTGATAAAGATGACCCAATGAAATTTTATAGTAATAGAAACATTAATTTTTATTTAAAAGGTTGAAATTATTTTATCATATCATTATCAAAAAAATTATTTGAAGTTGCTGGTTTTTAAAAAAGAAATTATTATGTGGGACAACTTTGAAATTATTTTTGATAGAAATACTAATGTGATGGAAGTGAATCTAGAAATTTTTTGTGTAATATTTTAGTACATAATAACAAGAGATGAAGAAACTATTGATGAGTAATTCATGAGAATAAAGAAGTTTTTTTTTAAAACAATTGGATTTGGAGATGTCTTTGAATATTCTATAGTTATTAAGAATCTCATGAGAAAATTTCTCGATAGGATTGATTCTAAAATAACATCATTAGATGATAAATAAGACTTATATATTTACAATTTTCATAAGATTATTATTTTCTATAAAATAAGAAAATATTAAGCATTCAAAAATAATATTAAATTATAAATTCCTTTTGAAACTATGAGAAAGATAAAAATTTAGGAGGCTCTAGATGTTGATCCATATGATTCTGAAGATAAGGATGATGTTGAGTTGAATGAAAAAAATAATGTCTCTTAATCTCCAAGAACTATTTAATTGGAAGGGTAATTTATAGAATAAAACATCCTCTAAAAAGTTTTGAGTGTGGTATAACCATCTATTTTCTATAAATTCTCCCAAAATGGAAATTTTTTATTTTGAAGATCATTCTAATGAAAATCATTGGTGTAGAAAGTTTTATATAACTTCTAAGAAATAAATGATGAAAGAATAAGATTGTTGGAAAGAGAAGAAACATGTTGAGTGAGAAAGTATAATAAATCTTAGATGAGATTTATTCATCATAAGATGAATGTTTTAAAGAATAAGAACAATATTTGAAAATTTTTATAGAAAGGTAGTTTTTTTAAATAAGGAAGTAGAAGGAGGTAAAGAACTTTACATAGAGTATCCGATCAGATCAGAACATATATCATGTCATTGTAAAAATATATTTATCAGGAATGAAATCAGAATGATGGTGAATGATGGTGGAAAGATTATTAAAGGAGGAAAATATATTACTAAGCTAGAATAATAATACATCTAGGAGATCTTAGGCTAGAAACTAATAATTGATGAATATGAAAAGATGGTTGAAGACATCAGTAAGAAGTTGGAAACTACGGAATATGAAGTTAATAATACTCAATGAATACTCCTTTGGGGATTAATGTTCATTAATAAATTTGAATGATATTTTTCCACAAGGATTTAGAGGTAAAATCCAAATCATATAAATTTATAGAAAATGTTCATTCCTAGAATACGGTGAATATTTCACCTTTCAAAAATAACTTTTCATCTGATTTCTCTAATATTTTAGGGGTTAATAAAATATTTGGGAAATCATGGATTGATAAGGGATGTGAAAAATCTATCACATCAATAAATGTTGAAAATTACCCAAAGAAAAAAGTTTCTAAAACCCATAGGGTACTAATGTTGAAAAAGGTTCTTAACTTAAAAAGTATTATTACAAAAAAAATATCATGTATCCACCTAATTCTATGACTTTATGGATTTTATCAGTGTTATGGAATATATGGCCATAAAGCCTACAATTTTTGGCCTAATTTTTCACTTCTCAAAAGTAGTAATGAAAAAATTATAATCAAAGGTTGAAAATGTAATATTAACATTCCTAAAATATAGAATGATGGGAAAGTGAAAGCTCAAGTTGTTAAACAAATTTCAATAAAAAAATGAATGTCTAAAATAATTTTTTGGAATATGTTACTTGGTTTTCCACAGTGAAAAAGAATTTATAAAAACTCTTATATGGGAAATTTCTTATTCTATAATAGAAAATGAAACTATAAATAATAAATTTGAGGATTGATATTTTATTATTGAGAAAATTGAAAAAGGAAAAAAGAACAAACCATGGATTATTGATAGTGTTTTTTCATCACATATGACTGGATATTTAGAAATATTTAATGATATTGAAAATCATGATAGAAGAGAAATTACCTTATAGAATGATAGTTCCATAAAATTTAGAGAAATTGGAAAAGTTAATATTGAAGTAAATAAGTCAAAATCTATGAATGTTATATTTATTTATGGGCTTAAAAATTAATTACATAGTTTGATTCATCATTTTTATATTGTAAAGGTAGATATGTTCAGAAAATATTATTGTATCCCAAGAAGTATAGTGGTTAGTAATGTTGAAACTAGTGGAGAAAGAACCAATTGTAATCTCTTTTAGATTAGAGAACATTAAAAATCATGTTACTTGACTACTAAAGCTGGAAACTAGTTGTAGAATCACAGACTAGGGATTCATGTTTATAAATTTATGTACAATATTTAAAAATTTTATGGTTTTATAAAATTTCTTAAAATTTAAATAAAGGAATATTCTGTTTTTATAACTTTTTAGAAAGGAATAATGGTTAGTAAAAGTAATAAGAATGAATAAATTTAGTCTAACAAACCTCTTGAGATTATTCAATCCTATTTATGTGGGTTTATGATCTATAAGTCAAAAAATATATTTTCTATGTATCATTAATATTTAAGATTTCACCCATATGAAAAAAATTATTCTTATTAAGCATAATCCAATGGTAGTAGAAATTTTTAGAGTTTTCATTAGGGAAGTTGAGAGAGAAATGGGAGTTTATATAATTAAGTTGAGAACTTATAATGTAAATTAATACATATCCAATTAAATTGAATAATATTTGACAAACCATGGAATTAAACATCCATACATCGATAAATACACCCCTCAACAAAATGAAGTTGCAGAAAGGAAAAATATGAGTTTAGTGGAAATGGGGATGGAATGTTATAAAAGTATAAAAATTATATGTTTTCTAGGATAGAAGCCATATAATTACTATACATATGAAAAATTGAATTTATTCAATGAGGTAATCAGACCAGACATCCTATAAAATGTGGTATAACAAAAAACCACAAGTGAAACTATTCATGCTTTTTGGAAGTTCCTATTTACTAAAAATAAAAAATCCAGATCATGGGAAATTTGATGAATAAGATGATAAATAAACTTTCATGTGATATTCACATGATAGAAGAAGTTTTGAATTTTTCAACAAATTTTTAAAAAATTTGGGGGATTCCTATGATGAGATTGTTAATGAAAATCCATGTTGTTTAATAAAATATTCTTAAAATGTTGAAGAAGTTAGAATTAATATTTCTAATGATAGTGAATGTGATCCAAGAAAAATATATCAAGGCATCAATCAATTGTGTCTATAGGAACGTAAAGCTAAAAAAATATTGATATTTCCAACATTACAAAAATAGTTTGAAACTAAAAATATACATGGAAATCAAAATGATCTGATTAAGACTATAAGAAGGTTGATATTATAAAATTAGACCTCACCCATTTCCCAAATGAAACCAGAATCATTTTATTAAGTAGTAAAATACAATGAATGGGTAAATATAATAATTGAAGAGTTGGATAAAATTGAAAAAACTGACATGTGGGAACTTATTCCAATCCAATCAGATAAAAATGTTTTTGGAATAATTTGGGATTATTAAAAAAAGTTGAATAAACTAGGGAAGGTTTCCTGAAATAGATTAATACATGTTTTTAGAGGATATTCCTAGTTGAAAGGTGTGGATATTGAATAATCCTTTTCCATAATTTCATGATTATAAAATATTAGAATTTTTCTAATAGTTGTTTCACATTGGTGTTAAAAAGTTTACTAAATGGATGGAAAGTCATAATTCTTAAATGGTGATTTTTAGGAACAAGTGCACATTAATCTACCTTGTAGTTTTCCACTTGTTTAAGAAGGAATAAAAAATTTTAAATTGAATAAATCCTTTTATGGGTTGAAACAAACATGACGTTCTCGGTTTTCCAAAAAAAATTACTGTGTGAGAATGTTTAATTTTTCTAAAGTAAATGTATAAAGTAAAGTATATGTGAAAGAATATAACTCTAGTACCCTGATTATAATTTTGAATGTTGTTAATATATTTTTTTCTGGAGATGAATAAAAAGTTTGTAAATAATTTATTGGGGAAATGAATACGAATTTTGAGATTTAAATCTTGGGAGAATGTTGTTAGATTTGGTATATTAATAAATAGATTTTAGTAACATTGAGAACATATGAATCATAAAATATTTCATTTACATGTTATTTCACTCAAAATTTGTATATTAATATTCATTTATAATATTTAAAAGTTGATGATTCCACCCCATTGAAGTTACTTTGTTATAATCAGAGTTTAATTAATCTTTCTAAAAAGCTTATTCAATGCTAATGGTCAAAGAACAGTGATATTATGATTCTTCTCATCAAAGAACAAATTATTGGTGGATATTTTTTTTAGGAATATATTTCAAAAAAATATAAAATTGTTTAAGTTTTCACAAAATCTATTCTCAGTGTGAGATTATCAATATATAAGAAAAAAATCACTTTTAGATTCCATCAAAGACTTACTAAACAGATTATTGAAATATCCAACCATGATTTGGATCATGTTGTCAAAGGAGTATAATATTTTTCACTTTATATTATAATGGGGAATTTTCTTAGTTAAATGAGTCTGGAGTTGTGGTTTTCATAAAATGTGGGAGCAAAAGAAAAGTGACAAAAACGTAAAATTTAGGGTATTCTTATTATAACATAGATTCATATTTTCTTTTCACTCTGGGATATAATTCCTTCAATAACATTACTTTATCTTCTAGTGTGGTTTCATAAATCACATTTTGAAAAAGGATATGATTTGGTAAAAGTAAAAATTTTGAGTTGTGAAAAAAAGTATGATTGTTGAAAAATGATCAGTTGAAGAAAACATAAAATTTTGGTGGCCGAAAAATCCAAAGGGGGATATTGAAGATCATTTTTTATTAAAAGATTTTAAAAAAAAATTAAGGTTGCATCTTTTCAAAAAAAAATTTGTAAAATAGGTGAATTTTATTAAAAATTTTTGTTATAAAGTTACTAAAGAAGTAAATTTCAGAAAGTTATTATGTTGGGAGGTTATAGTAATTTATAAATAATGTAATATGATTATTTGATGATATTAATGTTATAAAAATCATGAAAATATCATGATTCAATATTTAAGTATATTAAAGGGTGTTGTAGTGTTTCAGATGCAGCATATTGGACACATAATATGAGACAAAAAAGTTACAGAATGATGGAAGCATATATTTGTTAGAAATTTTAAAATTATTTTAATTATATGATCCATCAATTTAATTTTATTGTATAAATTATGAGTATGTATAAGTCATGATTTGAAAATGAAGGAGATAATGTATCCTTGAGTATATTTATAAGATGGATCAGAAGAGAGGCATCAGACATTGAAGATCGGCCTTAGTTACTTTATAGAACAAATATGGTAAGGGAGTGATTTTGATTTTATAAGAAGTAATCTTTTGATCCAAGCCATCTGATACTAATCATTAGACAAATAATTTTTTGAAAATATGGAAGTGGTGTGGATTAGAACATCATGTAGTTTTGAACAAGATGAAATTTGTAAAAGATTCATCAGATAATCTATTGGTGTCAATTCATCATACATGATAGTGATTCTCATTCATCAGACACAATATTGATTTTAATCCACTAGATGAGCTTTTGAAACTTATTAATTGGATATAAAAAAATTTATAATATGTGAAGTTGTTGTTTTCATGATTCTTTTATTTTGAAAAATGTATAAGAAAGTAGTGACTCAAGTAATATGATCTGAATTCCCTAGGAAAGATAGAGGGGGAGATCAATTTTGTAATAAGACAATGTTCATTTGACATAGAATGTGTGAGATATATTAATGTTGATACCAAACTAAGATGGATAAGGAAACTCAATTCTCAGATGTTATAATAATGTAGTCAACCATTGTCTATTTCCTTGGAGTGATGGACTAAGAAATTTTTTAATTATCTTTTCTGAGGTAATTTTTTATATTTAGTGGTTCAATAGAAATTAACAAGGGAGGAATCATTTTGGTTTTGTGAAGTTTTAAATATCTAGTTAAATAATGTCCATCAGATAAAAAAATATTCAAAGGGGATGTTGAGAAGAATTGGGTCTTCATTGGATCCATATTTTTAGGTTGAGTAAGTTTCAAGTGTGTTAAGAGAGCCATACATATGATGATTTTTCTGAACAAACATTTCCAAACTAATATTTTTCAAGAAAAATTGTAAATTTATAAGATGAAATATTATGTTCATTCAAGAGGTTTTGTATCTTGTATAAATTAATGAAATTTGAGAATAGTTTTGATGATTTAATTAGATTTTAGTTTACACCAAAATAATTGAGAATATTTGAGAAGAGGTTGAATTAAATTCAAGAGAAAAATGATATTTTGAGTTATGAAATTTGAGTATGTGGGAAAAATAAATTGGATTCCAACCCTTAATTTTATTGGAGCACTAATAAATATAGGTTCATAATAAATTTGAACAAGCCACTATTCAGAGGCAAAAAAGGCATAAATGCTAAAAAATTGTTAGAGTTTAGTTTTCCCAATATTTTATATTTTCATGTTGAATAAAGTTTTTTTATAGAGATTTTGGAATAAAAGACTGAACATAGGTAAGTTCATTTTATCGAATAGATAGCATTAGACTGGGTAGATCAATCTGTGTTTTCTTGTAAAATTTTATGAGGCATAGTTTTGTTAAACATGATGTTGATAATGTTTTGGAATTGGATTATGATGAGAAAAAGAGCATCATAATGGGGAAATATTGATGATTTCATTGGATGGATGCCATCATATATTTGAAAAACATACGGAGTCTTCGAAAATACCCTTGTGGAGAAGAGAGATTAATTGTTTTTTAACTTTTTCGGATCAAATTTTTTATGGAAAATTTTTAAACTGATGGGAGTTTCTATAATATTTCTTATCATGATATAAAGTGGGTATAATGGGATTTTACACGAGTTATATTCACTTATTCATTGTAGTGAATATCTATATACCTACACAAGTGGATTCTGAAAGAATATTGTCTCTCACACTAAGGTTGAACCTTGTAAATAATGTGTAACTTACTTAATTTTCTATTTATGTGTGCATATTAATTTATTTAAATTTTATAAGGATGAAACTCTAATAATTTATAAGGTTTAAGTTTCTACATGTTGATATTTTTAAAATGATAGTAACTGATTCAACCCCCCTTATCAGAAATTAAATTATCCTTAGGAACATCAGAAATAAGAGAGAAAATTATTTAAAACCTTTTCCATTAAAAAAACAGGTAGTTATTCTATTTTCAACACCATATTCATAACCACCTTTTTCTATAAAATCCATTTTTAATTTCTTATAGAAATGTTTATAAATGAATTTATAAGATAAAACAATCAAAGTACATAAGATAAATCCATTTTATAAAATGACTTACCATGAAACACTCTAAATAAACATTCCCATGGGAAAAAGAAAATCCAAGATGAGCATAGGGCCATTTCAGGTGAGAAGATATTCTATAACATCGACCCTCAACCATAAATATCCAAATTGACTTTATTGAGAATATATTAGTATAAATAGAACACTTACCAACCCAATTCATGATCAATAAACCATGAGGATTCTAGATCCATATAACCTCTACCTAATTCAAAACAAAATTAAAATGAATTACGATTAGAAATCTTGATCAGTAATTACTACTATGGAAAAATCCAATCCATTGATAGAAACATGGGGAATCTGAAGAAGGAAATATAAGACAAGAACAAATATCACCTCACCAACAGTGGCACACAGGTTCTTTCAATACTTCAATACACTAAGGAAATTATGTTGATCGAGACAAGAAAACTCCAATAGATACTATAAGTTAAATGGGGTGAATTAGAGTCAAATATGATGAATTTATAACTTAAATTGGTGTCTATGGTAGCAGAAATACATAATTTTTCCTAAATTCAATGAAATAAAACACTTCCACTAGCTATACCGAGGATTCCATTAGCGGGCTGGTGGATTCTAAAGATCTGTATAGCCTATTAGCTAGAATATGGGATAAGAAGTATGCCTACACATCTAGAAACCACATCTTCTGGACAGTGGGTTTACTATTCCTAATTCCCTCTTCCAAACTATCACTGACTGGTCGATGGTCTTCACCAGCCATCCTATGGAATACCTATATACATTCTTGATAATTGTCCCCATCCAATTCTTTTCCAACAACCCAATCACAATTAACACTATTAAATAAGTAACTAACTATTAACCTTATCCCTCCTACCAATTGAACACCAAAATATTAAGTGGAACATGTCAGAGAGACAATGGAAGGAATGAAAAATAAGATCATTAAAATAGTATTACCTAAAAACATCAGTTGAATATTACAATTATCCACAGCATGTTTCTTTATACCTCCAGAAATCTCTGTTGAAGAAGGATGGCCTTCATAGAGTTATGGGCACTACTCTCTCATCAAAGATTCCTACTACCATGTTTCATGAGAATCAAAACCATGAAACCACAAGACATGAACCACATGTATTTAATACCCTTGTATAACATTAATTATATAATCAATGATGGGAATCCATTACTCAATAATGGAATAATTAGGCTCTACATCGAGGTATTCCTAATTAAGAAAATGACAAGGGTCTTGTTGATACTTTATGAGTTATAAAAAAAATAAAAAATCATTAATTGATGAATTATGAGGTTGTAAGGACAAGTTGTAAGCCATATTTTCATTCTTTAACATGATCTCAAACTACCCCACATACCTAAGAGCATAATTTACATGATTTATAATCCTTCACGAAACCAATCAGTGAGAGAAAAATAAAAACCCTCGATCTCAAACTAAAAAATCAATGCGAAAATGCTGTCGATATATATATGGATTACACTAGCTCTAATATATCACAAAATATGGGAAAACAAACTAGATCATCACTATTGTCTCTTGAAATAAACTCTTTCCAACTAAAGAATCATCCCTGTCCTTAGACTAACAAAGTTGAGAACTATAGGGGTAGAAATAAAAATACTTTAAATAATCCATTTTTAAGGTAGACTGGTAACTATTATTATATGAAAATTTTTCCAGCCTCATATGTCTATCTGAAATACAACTAATGTTCAAGACATAATCATAAGAAATATATTTTGGATTCTAATTTTCTCATTCTATCTTCCCATCCGTCTGATAATGATATGATGTTCTCAATCTTACCTGGGTATTCATTGCCTCTTATAGACACATACAAAACTATGAGGAAAAATGAGGTTCCCTATCTTAGGAAATATCTATACGAACTCCATGCATTCTTGGAATATTATACACATATGAATTTCCTATTTATTCCACTTTAGTGGTGTTAGGGATCAAAATGAAATGATTTGATTTAGTCAACTAATTGATCACCGCCCAGATGGAATTCATACCTCAGAGAGTTCAAGGTAACCCCAAAATAAAATCCATCTAAATTCTATTCATCTTCCAAGTTGTCATGAAAAGAGGTTTATGTATCCTAGATAGCTTATATTGCCCATCCATAAACTCTGTGAAAGTATAAAAATGAAATAAAAATATATGTGTGTCTCATTTCAATCCCGTGCACCAAAAATGATGATTCGTGTAATATAAAAACATCCTCGTTCCATGGTGGATAACCAAAAATCTAAAAATAAAATCTCCCAGAATGGACTCCCTTGCATGTGAAGGGAAAATATACCAACTTACAAATCTAAGGATACCCTATATGGAAGGAGGCTATTCATTGATGGTCTTCAAATCATATAAATTGTTCTTGATGCCTTGAAAATCATTTTATTGTCATTGTATGTGAATAATCATCTCAAGGAAAGAGGATGTCACATTAATAATTTTCAAGAACATTACCAAATTCCTCCTCCACGACTCTAAAGTGAATATACGAAATAAGTCACATCAATATCTAATCATCCTTTTATCCCTTCAGATACTAATCAGGAAATGTAATAAAAATATAATCTAACACCATGTTATATTTTTTGGGTTTATAGGAATTTTTTAATTTGAATGACTCTGTTTTACTTTCCAAACTTCTTGACTGAGGGATTAATTCTTTTCAAGACAAATGTAACCCAAGAATTTCTGGTAAGTGTATATGTAAAATTTTCCCCAAAAATAAAATTTAAAAAAAATTGGGAATACACCACTGTAGAAAGATCCAAATTATGAGTGGGATAATAATTCTCATGATTTTGATCCAGATGTGGTATATAAGACAATATGTGATATCTCTGCATAAGGACACATCCCAAACCTAAACCCAAAGTATCATAATAAACAAGGTGGAACTATCAAGCATTCCTTAATGTCTGGATCGATGATGAGGTAAAATATTTCTTCTTCTCATAAATAGACTCCAAAAACATAAAATTTCATAATAACATCACCCCCTTCTAGGTGAGATCGATAATGAGAGATACAATCTTTAATAAGTCCTTGACAAACCACCGATAATATCCTACTAATTCCAAGAAGATATATATCGCAAACACATTCTGTGTTTCTTCCCATGACATAGTAACTATAAAATTATTAGCATCAACTGAGATTACACATTTAGATATTACATGTCCCATGAATTTGACATCATGGGTTTAAAATTCTCCATTTCATAATTTAGTATAACGACGGTGATCCCTAAAAATTCCAAAACCAGGTATCATATTACACACTTAATATTAATTATTCTAAGATTAAATCATGATTAATTCCATCAAATCTAACACAAATGTTTCAAAATAATCATTGAAGAATATATTCATCCACTCTATAATGATAACAGGAGCATTGTATAATCCTAAAGGCATGAAAAGGAACTCAGATTGTAAATACCTTCTCCTGAGGGAAGTACATGGAATATTTGCCTTTTTTATTATATATGGAATATAAATACACAAAAAAAAATTGTTGTATAGAACAACCTTTCCCCTTTCAACTAGTCAAATAAATCATTAATGTGTGAGAAGATATATTTTTCATGATTGTTACTTTATGGGGATTATAATAATTGATTCATAGGTGAAGAGTCTCATCATATTAATTGAAAAAATGAATAGAGGATTCCCAATGTGACACTCATGAGTGTAAAAATTTTATAACATTTCACCCACTACTAATAGAGTAGAAATTTTTTTTAGTTTATAGAAAAACCATAATGTCATGTCATTTCACCCACTACTACTATGTTTGTTCAGAAAGATGTTATACCTATTTCTTCTATCAGAGATGGGTATGCCTCGACCATCACTAGGTTAGTAATTATTGGTCAAGGTAGGTCCATATTAACTATATCTGGTGCGATTCCTCCTTTTGAAATTTATTGTTAGTTGATTAGATGAATTAAAACTAAATCTATTCACATAGTTAATCAATATGTTGACAATGTAGAAGTATAAGAAAAATAAAATGAAACTCATTTGGTTTAAAATAGGATAGAAACATCAGTATCTTCATAACCATCCTGAATGGAGGAGAGACATAATATTTATATAAAACAATATGGTGATTAGATAAGAATCATGGAGGTAAAACAAGATAATTTTCCTCTTATTCACCCGCAATATAGATGATCAATAATTCGTAGAGCAGATTTTGATAATGCTAATGAGAGAGCTCATGAAAGAAACACAAAGTTGATGTCTTAAGTATTATCATCAAAAGTTTTTTGGATGATCCCAAAACTTAAATTAAGACTCTTCGTGAGTACTCATTTTACAGTGATTATTTCAATGAAGTTATGTTATATAGTGTAAGAAAATTGATCGATGGAACCCTCTATAGAATCCAAAAATCAAGTAGAATTACTTTCAAGATTTAAACGAGTGTCCCTATCAATAAAAATTCTTAATTAAAAAATCTCATTAATAAAATTTGAAAAAATATATGGGTAAATGGTTCTAGATAAACAAATAGATATAATTATTGAAGTCATTAGATTTCATTCATTTCATAAATGATGGAATGTATCCATTGATTAATCTCGAATGTAAATAAGCTCTTTATTAAAAGATAAGTTAGTAGATATTCAAGATTATTCATATCATGTACAAAAGGAGATATCTGTTATTATTAATATAATTTAAAAAAATAATGGTTACTTATAAATTAGCATTGATGTTCTAGAAAAAAAAATTGAAGAACTACATTATTTGGTTGTAAGAATTTTAAATCCAAAATCTTCTAAAGAAGGAGAATAAGAGGCTGATACTTTTTTTGATTTGTAGGAATCTCAAATGTCCAATAAAAAAAAGAAGTTTTTTTCTAATGATCATCTAGTTATTATTTAATCTAATCAGTTTTAGGTGTTAAATAAGTTTGTCATTGGTTAAGCCAGAATGTGAGATGTACATTATTTCTTTTCAAATTTTTTCCAATAGTTCTGAAATGGATTAATAAATACCCTAGATTACTAGAAGAATTAAATGGTGAGGATAATTAATGCTTAAGAAAATTATATATTTCAAATACTATAAATATGTCTACAAGGACTTCCTATTTTCGATCATCATGCCTTTTCTTCTTAATGTCTTAAGGAGATCATTGAATCTGTTGATGTTTGCATTACAAAAAAATCAGTTTTTCTAAAGAAGTCTCTTTACCTTTACCTGTACCATCTTCTATGATATCCTATCTACATGTAGATAATTTTTATATAGTGAGATATCAACAAGTTTTTCTCAACATCCAATCAACCTTTTAATGGATTTCTCGAAGTGATCGAGTAGAACATGGAACATCTTTACTGATGTTGGGTGATACTGCTGGAGAGAAAACGTATGATCCTTTGTGTTCATCCTATTTACTCTCAATCCATAAATATTAATTCAAAAAACTACCACTGATAAATCATTTCATGGTCAAGATTCAATACACCAAAAAACATTATGTTCTTGGTTTCATGGTTGAGTGGGAATTTTACAAACATTTGAATCGTGTAGGGAGAAAACAATTTCAAACTTGCATACTTAATTTTTATGTTTTTAATTCATTTATTTGTCTATTTATTTTTTATTATACTATTTTATGAATCTATTTATATATATTTTTTACACAATAATAATTTATTATTAATTTTTATTATCTATTAATTTTTTATGTTTATGTTTCTTTATTTATATAGTGAAATTTGGGGCTTATTATTTTTAATACAACTTCATGAAAAATTATGTTAACATGTTGTAGAATTTACTATTTATACATGTTTCATGTGTAATATTGATTATATTATTTTTTCATTATTCTAATACTTTCTGAAGTCAAAAAAATGAGGAGAAAAAGGAGGATAAGTTAAAAATTTATAGATTTAAAATTTTAATTTGGGGATACAAGAAATAACGAATACAAAAATATAAATGTTTTATTTTAGGGGGAGAAAATAAAAAAAAATTAAATCAATTTTAAATATAATTCCACAATTTTTTTTAACTCAGTGGGCCTTGTGAACATCAAGAAGGTATTTATTATTGGGAGAAGTTATTTTGTTCCATCATTCCTTAGTTATTATGTTTTTTGATGATTTAAAAAAGTCCCAATTTTTATTTTAATGATTTTGTCATAAGTGTTTCAAATTTTGATTTTATCAACAAAATTTATCATAGGATGATTATAAGTATTTATAATCTAACACCCCAAGATTCCACGGTATGCTTCTCTTTGAATAATACAGTACCGTGTGTTGTACGCAACTTCGAGATTCTAACACACCGCG
This sequence comes from Viscum album, assembly GCA_963277665.1. NCBI lineage: Eukaryota > Viridiplantae > Streptophyta > Magnoliopsida > Santalales > Viscaceae > Viscum > Viscum album. The sequence continues at coordinate 1,129,526,851 of OY728121.1, forward strand.
ACCAATCAAAGTAGCCATTATGAATAGTAATACCCACTTTTTGGAATTTTATAAATTTTATCATTCAAAATGGAATTAATTTTTGGATTAAGAATATCAAAATTAGCTTAGGATTAATTTTTGGTACTTTTCTAATAACTTTCATATTTTGATGAATAGTGAAAATTGCTAAATTTTAATTAAAAACAACTTTTTTAATCGAAATAATTAATAGTGATAAAATATGAATTTGAGTGGTTTTAGAGTATAATTAGATTATATTTTTACCATTTAATCCAATTTTGGTTATTGGACATAATTTCACATTTAAACTGGACATAAGCAAGTGCCAATATTTTGATAATTATTATCTCTTAAAAACACCCTTTTTGTTTTATCAACGGGAATTAATTTTAAAATAATTTCTTCCACTTCTGTGTTTTGAATTTAGAAAAATGAATTACATATTTAGAATCATGAGTTCCAAATTATGTAAATAGGAAACTATTATTTTTAGACATTTTGAATACTTACTTCGGTAAATATTTTATTTACCATGGTTAAAGGGTAAATCCGGTAAATAAGGGTAAAAAAATAATATTATAATAATAATATATTACCCTAAAACGTGTCCTAACCCTATAGGTTGATACATTTCCGACCATGGGAATCTTTGGGTCGATTTTGGGACCCCATGGATCCACTTGTAAGTGATAATGACACTTTATATTAATTAAGTTTAAGTAAATACAAAAATGACATAATCATATATCTTTTAGAAAAACAATTTTTACATAGGGCTATATATGTTATATTTTTTACTATAAATATTAGTTAGAAAGATAAAAATATTTTTTACATATGGGTATTTTATTTTTAATTTTTATACATTTAAAAACTAAATTTATTTATGACACAATAATGATGTAGTATTTTCCTTATTAATGAAAGAATCAAATAATTAGTATTATAAATGTTAAAATAAATATAATTTGATAGTTTTGATGTCATCCACTAATTTTATTGGTTAATAATATATGTTATTATTGCTTAATTGAATTTTTTTCTAATTAATAAAGTTTTTAAAACTTTAACAAAAATCAATTATTAAATATTGTCAAAATTGACATAAATGAGTTTTAAAAAAAATATTATATTATTAATTGATATTCTATTCCTAAAAATATAAGGTTCGGCCAAAGGACTTATTTCATGATAGGTGTATCATTAATGGAACACTTGGGGGTTTCTTGGATGTATATAGTAAGTTTATTAACTATATAATATAAAAATACAAAGTGACATGGTAAATGTCAAACTAATTAACAAAGAGTTAAAACTAAAAGATAAGGTTAATATAGTGACCGAAACCTATCTAAAATATATTATTTGAAAGTATTTCGACACATACCCACCTTAAACTTTAAATAATCCACTTTGGAGCCATTATAAACCGAATATAAATTTATTATAAAATAATATTTCTAGCTTTTCCTAAGGTGCCCCTCACCCCTCTTATAAAATAGCACACCCCCTTCTCTAAAATTCATACCCTCAAAGCCTTTTGGTTCAGAAAACCCCTGCCCAAATATTCTCTCAACTTCCCTCAATTCATCCTAGAGGCATTCCTTTAGTCATAAAGCCTACTTAAGGATCCCTTTTGTTCAAATCAAAAGGAAGAACTCGAAGAAGATGTAATGTTTTCACCACCCTCTTTCAAGTTCCTTTCTTCTTCAACTTCTTCTTTCTTTTTTATTTCCATTCTAAAATAATAACACCAGTATCTTCTATATATTGTGATGTTATTATAAATATGGTACAACAATATTCAGTATTCTATCCATCCTTTTAATGACATGTCACCACACGTGCGTACGTATGTCTTACCGTCTCTACGTCATGGTGTAATTGTTATTCAATACATTATTATTTGGATGGGTGTAATAATGATGTTTAATTCATATAAATAATAAATATAACATGATAATGATTCTGTATATATGATATACCATCCATTTATATATTATTTTAACATCAAAAGAATGATATTGTCGCTCGTGCGTACGTATGGACTACCATCTCCACGAACGCGATGAGATACAATCCACATCGTATCCATTCAAGAATAATTCTCATTTGATGATGAAAAATAATGTTTAAGGACTTGATATAATTCTGGATATGAATAATATAAAACCTATCCATAATAAACATGACTTATGTAACAAAACATATAAAAGAAAACGAGTAAGTTAACACCCGAAACGACGGTAATACTAAGATTTTATTAACAAAGCAATGTTAAAAGATCATATATGATATCATATTAATATATATGATTCATGTATAATTTAATAACAATTATTTCACCATTATACAGGAGGTTAACCTACCCTGGACCAAGGAAAAGTACAAGGTAAGGGTTAATTCCTCAATCTCATTATTATCCTAGATTGTTTATGTGTAAGTATTTACTGGGACATTTTTATCATCCATGTACCTTTTTCATAAAAAAGATTTCAAAATGAATATTTTAAGGATTTTTGAAAGGTACTATTTATCAATATCATAATTTTAAATGTTTTAAAGATTTATCTTTCTAAATCTTTTTAATTAATGTCCATGTTTTCAAAATTATTTTAAGGATTTATTTATATGGACATGAATGTTTTGAAATGATAATTCTTTTCAAAAGTTTAAATTTGGTATGGGACACTTTGATTCAAAACTCCCTTTTAAATTACTTCTTTTATAAATGTGTGACTTTTCATTGATTTCAAAAAAAGAGATATTTCCCTCAAATAGTTTTGATTTCATCTATGTAAACATCTTTTGATGGATTTTAAGATTATTTGAATTTGATTTATTATGATACAAAAATTTCATATTGTATTGAAGGTTTTGTAATATTTTTGACTATGGATGTGTTATTTTTATACCATTCATGGTTTATGGATAAAGTATTGAAATTTCGTATGCTAGTTTTAATATGAATGTTTATGTTATGTTTAAACCTGTTCATATGAGGAATGCATTGGACTTAATATGTGACGGGTGGAGCCCACTATAGCTCCTCGATGCATCGGTAGGTCTCATGAGACAAACTAGTGTCTTGGCACAAGGCCTTGATAAAATCTTATTTGTATTCTTGGCACAATTCCTTGACTACGTGGTTATGATAGTCTGGTATTATGCATTCCATCATTATGAAAGTGGTTATTGATATTGCATGTGATTATTCGACTAGTAGAATATCCATGTGAATAAGTAAATGGAATTAATTCATTTTATTTTTTCCATATTATGCTGAAGTTCAAGTTTAAAAGGCTTTTGTTTTAGTTATTCATTGCCTTAAATGTTTATGCTTATTTATGAAAGTTTCCGCTGTATTGTTATCCTTACTGAGCATCTGAGCTCACCCCTTTCTATGTTTTATTTTTTCCAGGATTCCAAGAAGTATTTTATGACTGACCTGTAGGGATAGTCTGAGGGGATATGAGTGTAGACTATAGAGACTATGTTGTTGTAGTTTTCATTTTATGATGTAATGTAAAAATTATGAAAGTATCTAGTGTTTCCAAGACTTCTAAACTGATCGATCCTTCGGGACTTGATTCCTTGTAATCATGCCAATGTATTAAAATAATGCACCGACTCTGGGTAACAGGGGTCGGGGCGTTACAGTTGGTATCAGAGGAAGTTTAGTACAAACCTTGGAAGCTAGATTTAGATAAACTCTTATTATTGCACATATCCTTAAGATAGACTTTGAGGATTAGTATAGAAGAACTTCCTAGAATTTTGGTATTGTATAGATTTCGTGAGTTTTCAAAGCAATACATCCCTGTCTGGATATGAGCAGGTAAAGGTGACTCTAGCACAGATATACCTAGGGGTAAAACCCGAAAACACCGCTTTGATCTAGACTCGAACGGGAACTGGTGCACGATAATGTGCCTTGCTGCACTCTTGGTTACGACACTCCCGAGGTATATTCTTAGGATAATTCTCATTTTATTTACAAACCATTATGAAGGGTTTATGAGTAAATACTTCCTCAAAGAAAACATTTTTATGATTTTGGATTATATCCATAAACTGTTCAATTTATGTTAGGTATTTTACATGTTTGGAATTATTCAATGCAATTCATAAACTGGCCTGGTGTGTGCCATTGTATAGAAATGGCGCCCAGTAGAAGGAATGTGAAATCCAGCAATACATATGATCCAAATAGTAAGAAGGATCATATCTTTCACGGTATTAAGCCAACATTTATAAGGTAAATAGTCTCCCATGTATTCTCAAAATATGAAGAAATTGTATCATGTGTTAATAAGATAAGTAAAAAATTTATCTGATTCTTGTGTCTTTGAAGGGAAGTAAGAGAAGAAAATGATGGAAGAGAGAAATATGGATAAAGGGAAGAGGGAAAAGAATAATTTTCCCATATTTGATAACTGTGGGAAGAAACACCCTGGAACTTGCCTAAAGAGAATGTGAGTTTGTTATAAGTGTGGAGAAACAGGACACCATGTACGTGACTGTAAGGGTAAGAAAAAGGTTTCAAATGTACAATGCTTCATCTGCAAGGAGTTGGGACACTATGCAAACCAATGTACAAATCATCAAAGTATGCCCGAAATAAATCTATTGGATAATAATCAAGTTATGATACTACCACAAATGAGGAGGAATGATTTGAGTTCTTATGTTGTTATTAGAGAATTATGTCATTTGAGTGTTGTATCAACAATGTACTGGTTATAATAATTATGGAGTATATAAGGATTGTACTACAGTATTATTTCATTAAGGACTCGAGATTGTGTGGAACCAATAAAAGTGACTCAATAACAGGTTAAATTTTTGGAAAATATATGGTTAAGAGAAAGATAAACCATAATATGGTTATGATACTGAGGTAGTGATTTTGGAATAATACATGGTTGATTTGGGTAAATTATATTGGATATTCTTGACTACCTTGAAACTGATTAATGATTTGTATATTCCATCATTGTTGGAGTTTAAAACATTTTTTGATAGAAGGAGTATATCCAGTATTTTATAAGGAATAAGGGATCATGAATGTAATTAATAAGGTTTTATGGTAATTCAGGATGTTGTAGTGTTTTAAAAGAATACATGATAAAGGTGTTCACATGTTATTAAGTGGAAAAAAGGATCTTTATTGTTTTTACCTAACTTATAAATTTTGGACTATGAGTTTGGACAGAAGTATTTTGGATAATTCTAGTTTGAGATTATTTTTGGATTGCCATAAAAGGACAACTCGAAGGTCGGGCGGCAACCCGTCGCGTCTTGAAAGGCCGCGAGACTTGAACCCACAACCTAAGGGCGACAAGGGTGTTCACCTACCACTGGCCCACGTGATTTCCTGGATTGAATAATGTAGTTTTTTTGAAAAATGTCTGATATATGAATTATAAATTCATTTTTTTAACCCTATATGAAAAGGATAAATAGAATATATTTTTTAAGTTCTATTATCTTTTAGAGTGAAAGATGAGTTTGTGGAAGAAATTAGTTAAAGGATGGAACTCTACTTGTCAAGTATATATTTTTCTTCTTCTCTTATTCTATGAAGAAATTAATTCTTATAATTTAGTGAAGCGATCTTAAAACCAAAATTGTGTTATCCTAATACCATATGTTTTGTTTAACCGATGGTATTTTAAATCATCATAGATGGATGAATTTAAGACCCTCAATTTAACACTAGTTTGTGATTGATGACCTCAATCACTACCTATAAATATTTATGTTTTCCTCCAATTATATGTATCTAATTTCTACCAATGTTATCCTAATTGAGATCATAATTTGGTGATGACCCTTTCATTTTCCCCTTCCTCTTATTAAGACTAAATTTTATTAACCTAATTTCCGATGTGGGTTTTCCCAAAGGTATTTTATATTTTCAACCTTTTATTTTTGAAAAATAATTTCAAATTGTGAGGACACAATTTATTGAAGGAGGGGAGAATGTAACACCCCAAGCTTCCATGATATGCTTCTCTTTTAATAATACAGTAGCGTGTATTGTATGCAACTTTGAGATTCTAACACACCGCGACCAATCAAAGTAGACGTTATGAATAGTAATACCCACTTTTTGAAATTTTATAAATTTTATCATTCAAAATGGACTTCATTTTTGTATTTTTAATATATAAATTAGCTTAGGGTTAAATTTTGTAGTTTTCTAATAACTTTCATATTTTTATGAATAGTGAAAATTACTAAATTTTAATTAAAAACAAATTTTTTAATCAAAATAATTAATAGTGATAAATTATGAATTTGAGTGGTTTTAGAGTATAATTAGATTATATTTTTACCATTTAATCCAATTTTGGTCATTATAAATAATTTCACATTTAAAATGGACATAATCAAGTGTCAATCTTTTGATAGATATTATCTCTTAAAAACATGCTTTTTGTTTTAACAAAGGGAAATAATTTTAAATTAATTTCTGCCACTTCTGTGTCTTGAATTTAGAAAAATGGATTAAATATTTAGAATAAGGAGGTAAAAAAATTTTAAATAGGTAACTTTATTTTTAGACATTTTGAATAATTACTTCAGTAAATATTTTATTTACCATGGTTAAAGGGTAAATCTGGTAATTAAGGGTAAAAAAATTAATATTATAATAATAATATATTACCCTAAAACGTGTACTAACCCTATTGGTTGATACATGTCCGACCATGGGAATATTTGGGTCGATTTTGGGACCCCATGGATAAACATGTAAGCGATAATGACACTTTATATTAATTAAGTTAAAGTAAATACAAAAATGACATAAGCATATATCTTTTAGAAAAACAATTTTTACATAGGGTTATATATGTTATATGTTAGACTATAAATATTAATTAGAAATATAAAAATATTTCCTAAATAATTGTATTTTATTTATAATTTTTAGACATTGAATAATTAAATTTATTTATGACACAATACTGATGTAGTATTTTCTTTATTAATGAAAGAATCAAATAATTAGTATTATAAATGATAAAATAAATATAATTTGAAAGTTTTGAGGCCATAAAAGAATTTTATTGGTTAATATGACATGTTTGGATTTCTTAAATGATTTTTTTTTTTGAATTAATAAAGTTGTTAAGACTTTAATAAAAATCAATTATTAAATATTGTCAAAATTGACATAAATGAGTTTTTAAAAAAAATTATATTATTAATTGATATTCTATTCCTAAAAATATAATTTTCGGCCAAAGGACTTATATCATGATATTTTTATCATTAATTTACCACTTGGGGTCTCTTGGATGTATATAGTAAGTTTATTAACTATATAATATAAAAATATAAATTGACATGGTAAATGTCAAACTAATTAACTAAGAGTTAAAACTAAAAGATAAGGTTAATATAGTGACCCAAACCTATCTAAAATCTATTGGTTGAAAGGATTTATACCCATACCCACCTTAACCTATAAATAATACACTTTTAGCCATTAGAAACCAAATATAAATTTATTATAAAATAATATTTCTAGCTTTTCCTAAGGTTCCCCTCACCCCTCTTATAAAAGGGCAATCCCCCTTCTCTCAAATTCATACCATCAAAGCCTTTTGGGCTGGCCAACCCCTGATCAAATATTCTCTCAACTTCTCTAACTTCATCTTAGAGGCATTCTTTTAGTCATAAAGACAACTTAAAGAGCCCTTTTGATCAAATCAAAAGGAAGAACCCGAAGAAGAGGTAATGTTTTCACCACCCTCTTTTAAGTTCCTTTCTTCTTCAACATCTTCTTTCTTTGTTATTCCCATTATAAAATAATAACTCCAGTATCTTCTATATACTGTGTTGTTATTTTAAATATGGTACAACCATATTCATTTTTCTATCCATCCTTTGAATGACATGTCACCACACGTGCGTACGTACGGCTTACCGTCTCCACGTCGTGGTGTAATTGTTATTCAATACATTATTATTTGGATGGGTCTGATAATGATGTGTAATTAATTTAAATGACAAATATAACATGATAATGATTTTTTATATATTATATACCATCCAATTATATATTATTTTAACATCAAAAGAATGATATTGTTTCTCGTGCGTACGTACGGACTACCGTCTCCATGAACGCGATGAGATACATTCCCCATCGTATCCATTCAAGACTAATTCTCATTTGATGATAAAAAATAATGTTTAAAGACTTGATATAATTATGGATATGAATAATATACAGTCTATCCATAACAAACATGGCTTATGTAACAAAACATATAAAAGAAAACAAGTAAGTTAACAACAGAAATGACGGTAATACTAAGATTTTATTAACAAAGCAATGTTAAAAGATCATATATGATATCATTTTAATATATATGATTCCTGTATAATTTAATAACAATTATTTCACCATTATATAGGAGGTTAACCTACCCTCGACCAAGGAAAAGTAAAATTTAAGGTTTAATTCCTCAATCTCATTATTATCTGAGATTGTTTATGTGTAAGTATTTACTGGGACATTTTTATCATCCATGTCCATTTTTCAAAAAAATGATTTCATAATGAATATTTTAAGGATTTGTAAAAGGTACTCTTTATCAAGATCATAAATTTAAATATTTTAAAAATTTATCTTTCTAAATCTTTTTAATTAATGTCCATGTTTTCAAAATAATTTTAAGGATTTATTTATATGGACATGAATTTTTTCAAATGATAATTCATTCCAAAAGTTTCAAAGTGGTATGTGACACTTTGATTCAAAAATCTCTTTTAAATTACTTCCTTTATAAATGTGTGACTTTTCAATGATTTCAAAAATATATATATTTCCCTCAAATAGTTTTTATTTCATCTATGTCAACATCCCTTGATGGATTTTAAGCTTATTTGAAGTTGATTTATTATGATACAAAACTTCTATATTTTATTGAAGGTTTTGTGATATGTTTGACTGTGGATGTGTTATTTTTATACCATTCATGGTTTATGGATAAACTATTGACATTTCGTATGCTAGTTTTAATACGAATGTTTATGTTATGTTTAAACATGTTCATATGAGGAATGAATTGGACTTAGTATTTGACGGGTGGGGCCCGCTATAGCTCCTCGATGCATCGGTAAGTCTCATGAGACAAACTAGTGTCTTGGCACAAAGCCTTGACAAAATCTTATTTTTAGTCTTGGCACAAGGCTTTGAATATGTGGTTATGATAGTCTGGCATTATGCATTCCATCATTATGAATGTGGTTATTGATATTGCATGGGATTAGTCGACTAGTAGAATATCCATGTGAATAAGTAAATGGCATTACATCATTTTATTTTTTCCATATTATGCTGAAGTTCAAGTTTAAAAGTCTTTTGTTTTAGTTATACATTGACTTAAATGTTTATGCTTATTTATGAAAGTTTCCACTATATTTTTATCCTTATCGAGCATCTGAGCTCACCCCTTTCTATGTTTTATTTTTCCCAAGATTCCAAGAAGTATTTTATGACTACCCTGTAGGGATAGTCTGAGGGGATATGAGTGTGGTCTATAGAGACTATGTTGTTGTAGTTTTCATTTTATGATTTAATGTAAAAATTATGAATGTATCTAGTGTTTCTAAGACTTCTAAACTAATTGGTCCTTCGGGACTTGATTCCTTGTAATCATGCCAATGTATTAAAATAATGCACCGACTCTAGGTAACTGGGGTCGGGATGTTACATATAATATGACATGTAGAGTATTAAATCTATGGAAAATTATTTTTCATATGAGAATCGATGTTTTGAAATAATTTCTTCCTTCTACTTAGGATCATAATACTTTGTGTTGGAATTTTATCTTATAATATATGATATTATATTTCGAAGAGAATGATTGATCTTACACATGTTCAAAGATGGATATTTTAAACAGATTATAATTATTAAAAATATATTATTTTATGAAATTTATATTAATAATGGATTTTATTATGATCATCAAAATATTTTTTTTAAGTGGAGAATCACACTTTTGTAACATATTTGTCTAGAACGGATGAATTTTACTACGCAATATTGAAGTCATTTTATCTTACTCATTGTATAAGTTAAATTTTCTGTATCTTATGAATCCTCTCCATATGTTAGCTTATGAGAACAATAATACCTCTTGGATATATTTTTAAGAATTAACGTCTATGCATAATTTCATTACTACATTCATAATCTCTTGATAAGTTGCTTCATGCTTTTTAGAATATAAGAAAAAGTATTTTTCATTTAATGAAAGAATGATTTGTTTGAATCAATATCCTTCTTGGATTGGAAATATTCAAAGAATAAGATATATGGAATAATCATTTTAAAAGCATAATAAATATTTAGAAATAATGGATGTGTTCCATTATTATCTTTTCTTTCATCTTTTCAACAGATTATCAACTTGATGGTAGGGATTATCTCACTACTTATGTTCAAAATCAAAGGGGAGAAATAAAAGGAATAGTTAGTTATTTCATATAGGGGTATACACTAATAGTAACAAACATTCGCATGTACATTGATAATAGTATCAAATAATGGTTGTACATAGAAAATTCCATATAAAACACTCTTATTCTATGATTTCAAGAATATCAGTGCTATAGATGATCATCTAAAGCTGAGCTTCAAATATTATAATCTCATCTTAAACTACTATGATTTTCTTCTTGCAAATGTGTAATGAAATTGTTCTTAAAAATTTTATTCATATCATAGTTTTTACACTCATTATAAGTGAGTTCGTTAATGTAGTGGATAGGTCTCATAAAGGAAGAGCCTGGATAAAAGAACTTTTACCTTTGTAATAAGTAACATAATTTTATACTTATCTAGGAGACCTAAAAAAGGGTTTTCATATTGAAAATCACCAAACTCATGCATTAGAGTGTGTTGGGAGTGGACTAGGGGTTTTTTTGTTCCCTAGACCATAATAAATTCCTATTTTCAGATTCTCTCTATTAATATTTTAGATTTTAGCTGCTTCTTTTTATTAAGGAAAATAATTACAACTGAAATACCTAGAAGAATATGGTTTTAAGAAAAGAAAATTTTAAGGAACCAAATTCACCCCCTCCTGATTCTTTATCTATATATACTCTTTGAAAAAAAATACAAACCTCATAAACAACCAATGAGAATAAAATGACCATCATCGAAGAAGGCCAAGGAGAGACCTACCACTCGGTCACCCCAAAAGGGGCTTTTTAAAAACATTATATAATTGTATCTATAAAATTCATTACATAAATATATAAGAGAATATATAAATATATAAATAAAAATATTTTTATTTATATATATATATATTTAAATATATTAGTATGACAGTTCATTGTAGCATGAGAAGTGAGAGTTTTACCCTACTCTATGTAATACACATTCAAGTCCTGAGGATGGATACACATTCTATAATAGAGGGGAGGGTTATGTTCTATATATTATATATTGTATAGTAAGATGATATTGATGTTGAAAAAAATTATTTCTATAAAGATATTCACACATATGTGTGCATGTGCATGCACACACACACACATATAGGTTAAATGGCACACACGTGAAAATAAATAACCATTAATAGTCAAAACAAGAGTTTTGAATGATTCACTATAAGTCATAGGAGAAATAATTCAATACAACCTCACTCAGTGACAAAATCTAATGTCATGGGTCTAGGATAAGCAGAGACAATTCAATTATGGGAAAATTCCATGGTAGAATATCAATAAGGTGGGTGGAGTCAATGAAAATGATTATTGTAAGACCCCACTTGGGGCCACTTATCAGTTCCTAGACAAGAGAAATCACAGGACCTCAGTGTTTCCTCCATATAGACTATAGGTTGCTGACTAGCAGTGATACCATAATCCAAACAATGGGGAGACTACACCAATAAATCAGAGTAAAAAAATATAAGAAAATATATTGGAAATATATACAACACATACTTAGAGTACACCTAAAAAACATAGAGATATATCAAATATTTTAGGAAGATTCCTACAATTTTACATAAATTGATCAATTTTTGGGTCAATCTGAAATAAAAAATAAATAAATCTTGATACACACACACCAACCACACTATCACCCTAGAGCCTCACACGCTCTATCTCTGCATACATATAAGCTGTGGAAACTCAATCCATGACTTGTTCAATGATAAAACTAAATGAAGACATAAAATTTTCTTATGCACCAAGATTCATCTAGTATATAAAATCTTGTACATGTATTCATGAGGAATAATATAAAAATGACACCTAACCACCTCAGACACAGTGTTCTTACTAAGCCACCATGACTCCCTGAGAAAAAACTAACATTGTGCTATCTAAGCCACTATGACACCCAATCATACCTACTTCAGTGCCAAACCAAAATCAACCTCATCATATCATTGAGCCACAACATCGATGTTAAGACTATATCTAAAGAATCAAGGTAGGGTGGTTCCCAAAACATCGATCCACTGCTCAATGACACTGGAAAAGGTAACATGTTCATATCTCAACCCATCACTTAGTCACTCTAGGTTGGGTAAATCGGTATCATCACTTCACCCAATAACCCAACACCCATGATATTACTCAACATAAGAAATAAAAACCACCTATGATTAGCCAGACCATATCTAACCAAAATGGTTCCCTAAATGAACAAAAGGACATTACTAATCCCCATGGGGTGGAAACAAGCACTCAGACATTAAAAAGTTCCTTTGGTAATGATTTGGCCTGAAAGAGCCTAATGAAATTTGAAGAATGATTTAAATATTTTGTAATTCCATAATACATGACAACAATACATAGGTACAATAATCAGGTAAAAAAAGTTCCAAAACATTGAAAATAACAAAGTTTTAAAAAGAAAAAAAATAAACTCCATGTGACATGATGTCACCTATAGACTCTCACACCCTTCTAACAAGAAAAATCACAACCTTTATCTTACCTTCAGTAGATATAAAATGATCTACATACACCCAAAGGTATATTCTATGATTGAAAAAATCATCCCATTAGGACCCCACCTATTATTTCATAAGAATACATCATAAAATAATCCAATTATGCACAAAATAAATAATAAATGGAATGTGATACAGTTTTACAAATAGCATGGAATAAACACCCTTTTCTCAAAAAAACCCACGATATGAATCAGGTTTCCAAATAAATTCCACACCCACACCATCAAATAATTTCAACAATAACCATGTGTTAAAACAAGACCATATATAAAATAAAAATCAGGTCAATAAGGATCAAATTTACTTTATAGCGTTAGTACCACTTGGTGTGAAAATTACCCTTTCAAAATATGTCTAGGTAGTAAGATGACTCTTCTGTGAGTGACTTATTTCCACAAATTATGCACCCTATATCAAAAATAACCCTAGAATAAAAGGTTCAGGGAAAAAGTGATCAACCCTAATGATGTCTCAATGCTTTATCTTCGATCACATTTGGGTTTATAAAAACAATGTATTTCAAGGGAATTTTATCTTTGAAATTGAATAGCATTTATTATGTTCAGTTTTTAACAGAGATTATTTTTTTATCTAAATTTATGTCAAGATTTTTTTGTAAAATAGGTGAATGTTTTTAAATGTATTTATTAAAAAGTTACTGGAGAAGTAAATTTGTGAAATTTTACATGTTGAGATGTTTTTTAACTATCCAAATAAAGTTAGATAATATTTTTATGATATTAAAGTTCTCAAAATCATTAAAATATCATGATTCGTGATTCAAATAATATAAGGGAAGTTGAAGTGTTTCAGAAATTAGGTATTGTACACAAAAATACTATTTGAAAATGATTTAGGAATGTTGTAAGTGTAAATTTATTTGAAAAGGTACAATTTTCTTGATTTTATGTCCCATAAAATCAACCATTAGATGAAGAATTGGGTACAAATTATGATTCTCTATAAGTTTTCATTTTACAGTGAATGGTATTTTATTCCCATGAATTTGTCGATCAGACAGATCATAAGAGAGGCACTTGATTCTAAATATCTATCATAAATATTATATTGACAAGATTTTATTAGAGACAGTTTATTGAGTTTAAACAATGGATATTTTTTATCCAATGCATCAGATGTAGATCATCAGAAAAATAAATTTTTCTAAAAGATCGAAGTGTTCTTGTTGTTTAGATTGTGTGGTTTAGAATAATATAAAATAAGTATAACATTCATAGAATTATATTTTGATGTGGATTCATCGGAGGATCTGTTGATGCTGATTTATTATAGGAGTTGTTGATTCCTATCACAAGAAAATATTCTCAAAAAAATCACTGGAAAAGGAATTTTTAAGAACCTTTGATGTTGTTTTTGTGGACTTTTTGTTGATGAAAAATGAGGAAAAACAAAGTAACTAATGAAATAAGATATGAATTCCTAGGAAAACATAAAATGGGAGATTTTTATTTTAATTGGAAATAGTTATCCAGATAAATAAAGAGTCAAATCTATTTAATTTTATATTAGATTGAGATGGATCAGGGAACTGAATTCATTAAATGTTGTAATAATGTTGTCAACCACATATTTTTGGATAGGAGAAATATACTAAGAAAAGTTTTCATCATTTTTCTCAGATATTTTTTTATCTTCATAGGGTTAAGATAATTTAACATAGGAAGAATATTTTTTATTTTTTATTTTTTATAGATTTTTTGAACAAATTTCCATCAAAAAAATTGTTTATACAGTTTTATCTGATTAGAATTGATATTTAAATGAAAACTTATTGGCTTGGTTGAGCATTTTTCAAGTGGGTCAAGTGGACCAGAAAAATGATGAGTTTTTTGAAAAATCATTTATCAATTAATTTTTTGTAAAAAACATTGAAATTTTATAAATTATAAAAATATTATTTTTTTCATTAAAGTGGTTTTGAATCTTGTTTATTGTAAGGAAATTAGAGAGGATTATATAAGATTTTAGAAGATTCAATTTTACTTTAAAATACATGATAAGTGTCGAGAAGAGTTCAAATAATGTTCAAATGAACATGAAATATGGATTTATAAAATTTTCATGAGAAGGAAAAAGAAATTGGTTTCCTGCATGTACATTTATTGAAGAACCTATAAATGGAGGTTCAAAGTACATTTGTACTTGTCAGAATTCAAAGAGTCAAAAGGCTGAAACATGGAAATGTTTTCTATCATATGTGATTTTTCCTTGACAACTTTATTTTTATGTTGAAGAATGTTTTCCATATAGAAATTCCTGACTAGAAGACCGAAAATAGGGAAGATTAAACTACTGGATATAGAGAATCATACAAATAGGATAAGTCTGAGTTTTTTTTAAATAATTTAAGAGGAAAAGTTTAGTTAAACAAGAAGTTTATAATGTTTTGGAGTAGTTTTAGGTTGTTTGAAGGTACATTGAACTAGTAATATTGGACTAATTTCTTTTCATGGACTCCATATAATGCAAGCACATCAGACAGAGTTTCCAAACATACCTATGTGAAGAATAAAGTATCAAAGTTCATTAGTTTTTGTTGTGGATGAAATTTTGTAATCAAAATTTGTAAAATGATGTGAAATAGTATTAATATCTCTTATCTTGAGAAAGAATGTGTCAAATAGGAATTTACCTAAGTTGTATTCACTTCATCATAATAATGAATTTCCATAAACCCAAGGGAGTGGCGATGATAAGGATGTGGGTTATCACATAGAGACTGAACCTTGTAAATCATGTGTGTGTTATTTACAATTCTTTTTATGAATTCATTTAAATTTAATAAAATTTTATAAGGATAAATATATAATAAGTTAAAGGGGATATGTTTCTTGAATTTGAAATCTGTAAAAACACTATAACTGATTTAACCCCCCGCCCCACCCCCTTCCTAGTGATTCAATGATCCTTAAGAACATCAAGTGGTACTAGATTGAGGTTCCACTATTGAATCCTTATCATGTATAATCTCAATTTCTTTGATAGTATAGAGATTCCAACATTTGATGTCAATAATTATTATGGCTAAAACAATAGAATGATTCCCTATCTTTTGTCACTAGACCAAGATGTTTTTCAGGTTACTACACTTGGGTTTCCACCAAATGATAAATATACCCCTATGATTACTGATGAAAATATAGATATTTATGTTGATGGAAAAGATAATAATTATATTATAATTTCTCTATCATAAAATGTTTATATGATGGTGATGGGTTTGAAAACAACAAAGACTGTGTGGGAAAATCTTGAAGGTATTTTCAAAGGAAATACTAAATTGATCAAAGTGAAGCTAAAAACCGGAATAAAAAATTTTAATAGATAATATTGAGAGATGAATATATTATTGATGATTAATTCACCAGAGTAGTTAAAGATGTTTACAATGAAAGACATTTCAAAGATTTATATGATGGTTCTACAATTGATAAGAAACTCCTGAAAAACATTCAGGATATATTCCATTCTACATTATATATATTATATGAAAATGGAGATTTATCTTTTGAAGAATTGAATAACTTTATTATTACATATGAAATGAGAAAATATCCATTATGAAAAAAGAAGATCAAAGATAAAATGGATTTTGAACTGATGATAATGATGATAATTCAATATGCTAAAGATGTTGATCCTTGTTATTCTGAAGATAAGTATGATGATGAGTTAATGAAAAAATCATGTCCCTTATCTCCATGAAATGTAGACTTTTAAGAGGAATGTATGGATGAATGATTCCCATCAAATAATTTGTGTGTTTTGGAATCAAGGATTTTATTATGAATTTCACTAAAAAGAAATTTGATTTAGATGAATATCATTTTAAATAAAAACAATAGTGGTTGATGTTTGATAAAACATACAAGAAGGAAAGTAAGTACAGTAGTACAAAGAACATGTTTTGTAGAAACATGAGAGACATGATGAAAAATAAAATCGAATATAATTTAGATGACAATGATTAATCGGAAGGTGAATGATCAAAATGAATCAGAATCTTCATTGAAAACATTTAGAAAAAAAAAGATTTGTCAAATAGTGAAGAAGATATAGGTGAATAATATTTAAAAGAATAATAGCTAAAATCATAAATTGTTTAATGTCCAAAAAAACAAAACTCTCATGAAATAAATAAAAATAAAGAATAAAGATAGTGGAAAAGTGATTGATGGAATAAAATATGTTACTAAGTAGGAATAATAAAATATTCATGATATCATATGTCACAAAAGAAGAATTTTTTAACATGGAAAATTGATGAAGAACAAAGATAGAATTTGGTAGGTGAAGAATATTTAGTTAACATAACTCACACAAGACTTCTTGAAGTAGAAATAACCATATGAAAGTTTAATTTAAATTTCATCAAAGCTTTAGAAGTAAAATATGAATCATCTAAAGCTATAGAAAAAGATCATTTCTAGAATATATTGAATTCTCCAACTTACAAAAATATATGTTCATCATAATTTTCTAAAATTTTAGGTGTTAAGAATGGTGTTGGGAGATATTGGGTTTAGAAGTGACTTCAAAAAAAATAACATTATCATAGGTTGAAAATTACAACAAGAATAATGTTTCCACATGCCCAAAGGAAACTTAGGTTGAAAAAATTCATGAAGATCAATAATATTATTAAGTTAAAAGATCATATATCCATAGAAAACCAAGATTTGATGGAATCTATTAATGTTTTGGAATCTATAGACACAGGTCATACAATTTTTTGAATAATTTGTCACTTACATGAATAAAGTATATTCAATGGGGACGTAATGGCAGAAAAAATGTGTAACTTTCATAACTCACATAATGTTGGAAAAGTGAAATCTCAAGATTTTAGAATAATTCCAATGGAAAAAATTTCATTGTTTGAATGAACTATGTGGTATATGTGACTAGGATATCCACCATACCAAAAAAATGTATGATGAATCTTCTAGGGAAATTCATGCATGCTATAAAAGAAAAGGAAACTATAATGAATCAAGATTAGGAAATAGAATTTATTATTGATACAACATTAAAATTAATAAAAAGGAACAAACCATGGATTATTGATAGTGTTAGTTATTAAAAAATATTCAGATATTTGAATGTATTTAAGGATGTTGAAAAACAAGATGATGGAGAAATTGCCTTGGGAATGACAGATCCTTAAAAATCAGTGGAATTGGATGAATTAAATTAAAGTAGAAAAGTTGAAATCTAAGGAAGTTGTATTTATTAATGGGCTCAAATTTAACTTAATTTCATTGAGTCATATTTTTGATGATGGAAAAGTAGTGATATTCAGAAAATATTATCGTATCATTAAAATTATATAATATGGTAGAGTTGTAACTATGGGTGAAAGAACTAATGGAAATCTCTTTCAGATAGGATAACATTACATCTCCTATTAATTGGGTGTTGAAGATGAAAACAAGGTGTGTCATCATATACTTGTGAGTCTCAGTTATAAAAATAGGAACAAACATTCAAATGTTGATGCTGTTAAAAATATTCAAACCTTAAAAATAAAGTAATATTTTGTTTGTATGACATTTAATAATGATAATTTAGTTAGTAAAATGAACAATAAAGTATAAATTCTATCTACATGGACTCTATATATTATTTAAACTAATTTATATGGGTTTATGGGACATAAATAATCAAAATAGGATTTTTAAATTATCATAGTTATTGATGATTTCACCTTGATAAAAAACATTAAACTTATGAATCATGAGTCAAAAGTTGTAGATATTTTTAGAGTTTTAAGATGTAATTTAATTGGAAAGTTGATTTTTATATAATTAGGTTGAGAACTAATAATGTGACTGAATAAACATCCTATTACATAAAATCATATTTCAGGAAACATGGAATTAAAAAAAATATTATAGTGCTCTATGAACCCCATACCAAAATAGAGTTTTGAAAAGGAAAAAAACGTTTAGTAGAAATGGGAAGAATCATGTTGTTATAATTTAAACATTCTATGTTTTTCTACAAATCTACCATTATAACTATTGTGAAATTGAAAAACAAATGTTTTTTAAGGCTTATGTCAAACAATACTCCCTATAAAAAGTGGTATAACAAAAACCCCATAGTGAAATAGAGTTTAGTAACGTTGAGTATAGTAGAATCATAATATGATGCAACTACAAAATATTATAGTCAAATTTTGTAGATGAAAGATCTGTTGGAAGAATTTAATATTTAATTTTATACATTATTGAAGATACATTGTGATAATCAGAGTGAAATTATTCTTTCTAATAATATTTTCCAACACTTGATATTAAAAAACATTGATATTATTTTCACTTCATCATAGAAAAATTTATTTAAGAATGTGTTTTACAGGAATACACTTCAAAAAATATCAAATTTTTTCTTTTTTGACAAAATATATGTCGAAGGAGAGATTTAATGAATTGAGGCTGAAACATTATCTTTAGATTCTACCAAATACGTCTTCAATGCCTTCAGGAAATCCCCCACCATGCATTAGATTATATTGAAAAAGAATATGAGTTTTTATAACATTACCCTAAAAGGGGGACTTTTCTAACTCAGTTGAATCTGATGTTGTGTTCATAATAAACTGGGGAGAGAAATAAAAGTTTTGGTGAGGGATTATCTTAACATGGAAGTATATTTTTTCTCATAAAGGGATGAAATTCCTTCAAAAAAATTACTCTATCTAGTAGTGTGGTGTTAGAACAATCTATTTTATGAAATTTTGTGTTTCTGTAAAAGTAAAAAAATTTAGTATTAGAAATTTTTGAGTGATTAAAAATAATGAGTTGAAAAATGTTGTTATTAAGAGTTGTTAAAAAATATGAAGGGGGAGATTAAAAATCCTTTGTGATGTTTTGTTTTTAAAAATGTTTTTTATTGAAAACTAAATTTATGTCATGAATGTCTTTGTAAAATATGTGGATGTTCTTAAATTTAATATTTTATAAAGTTGCTCTATAATTAAATGTGATAATGTTAGTATGTTTGGAAGTTTTTGATCTTTCCCAATAAATTCAAATGATGCTTTTCTAATCTTAATGTTCTCAGCATCCGAAAAATATCATAATTCAAGCATATGCTAAAAGAATGTATTTTGATGTGTTACATATGTAACATGAAGAAAATATAAGAAGAAGATAGAAAAGTTGCAGGAAGCCTAGAAGTATAAATTTGTTCAAATAAGTATAGTTTTTCTTGTCAAATGATCCATCAGATGATCCATCAGATGAAGCTTATGGTTAACAGATTGAATTTTTATAACTCTTAATTTGAAAAAGAATGGGGTGTTTCCATGAATCTATCCATTACATATAGTATATGAGAATAATAAGATATTTAAGATCATTCGTAGTTATTGTATTGTACAGATCTGATAGGGGACAATTTTTTAGTTTATAAAAACGAATGTTTTGATCAAAGGAATCATATGAAAGTTATCAGAAAAAGAACTTTTCAAAATTCTAGAAGCCTTGTGGTTTATGAGATTGTATGTTTTTCAAAAATATAAAATATATAGAAGATTTATTTAATGAGATGTTGATGCAGATTCAAAAAACATACTATTTATTTCTATTCATCAGATTATATTTTAATGTTGAACCATTAGACAATATTTTGACACCAATTCATAGTGTGATGATCTTTTAAGAATATATGATATTTTTGTTGCTGAGTTTCATCATTTTTTTAAAAAAAGTGTAAGAAATAAAATGAATCAAAAAGTTTGATATAAATTCCTATCAAAAGAAGAAGGGGGAGATCAGGTTTGTAATCAAACATAGTTCTCTAGATAAAGAATGAGTTAGACATATTTAAATTGCTATCTAATATAGAGAGAGTCGGTGAATAAAGTCATTAGGAGTTAAAATAATGTAGTCAACCATTTTCAGATATATTGGATCAACAGACAGATAGTTTTTTTTACTTTTTTGAGAGATTTATTTCATCATAAGTGGTTAAAGATCATTTAATAGAGGAAGAATCATTTTGAATTTCTTATGTTTTAAATATCTAATTAAATAATGGGCATCAGAAAAAAAAATTATTTTCATATTATGAGATGATAAGAATAGAGTTTTCACTAGAACTATATTATTTTAGTTTAGTGTATTTCAAGTTGTTCAAGATGAATAGGCAGATTATGAATTTTCCAAAAAATAATTTCTAGACTGAAATTTTATAATAATCTTAATAAAGTTATAAATTCTAAAAATTCTATGTCTATATCTATCAATTTTTTTGGTATCTTTTTTAATTAAAGGAAATTATAGAAGAGTTTAGAATATTTAAGAAGATTTTAGATTACTCATGATTACATGAGATGAGTTGAGAATATATTGAATGAAATTAAACTGAATTTAAATTCAAAGTTATGAAATTTGAGTGATAGGGAAAAATAAATTGGTTTCCCAACTATACCATTATTGGAGAACATATAATTAAATGTGTACATTAAATTTTTACTTGTAAATACTCAGAGATATAATAGGATGAAATTTTAAAAATATTTTTATTAGAGGTTATTTTATAAATTAGGTTCAAAAAGAATTAATTTATAATTAAACTAGACATCTCATGTGGTGGAAATATGTAATTGTTTCTAACATCACAACCAAGAACACAGCCATCATCTAACCGGGAGATGCCATCAGTTGTTTAGTATAATTTGTAGATCTGTAGATCTTATGGGATGGAATGTGTTGTTTGAAGAGTTCCTACACCCTTAGAAACACCACTGGATAGCTGATGGGAATCATGTCTGTTATCCCCTTTACTATCCTATAACCAGCTGGCCATTAGCCTCCACTAGCCAGTTGGTGGACTGCATGTAGCCCTTCCATCCACAGGTCCTCATCCACTCCTATGAAAACCCCCCAAGAACCCCTATAATTCAAAAATAAAAATCAAAAGCCTACCTCATCCACTATTACAAACCAAAACCAATAGATAATGAGGAAAAATATGAACAGACAAAGGTAGGACAGAAAACATAAGATATTGAAAAGATTGGTTCCTATAAACATCTATAAGATATTACAATTCTCCCCATCATATTGATTTATACCACCTAAAAGCTAATTTGAAGAAGGTTTTCCTTGAAATAGTTAAGGCCACTAATCCCTCATAAAAGACACACAATCTAATGATTCATGATAATCACAACAATGCAACCAAAAATCCATGAACTAGAGGTATAGACATCCCATGCAGAACATTCATATGAGAATCAATGATCTGAAGCCATTGCTCAATCATAGAAAAATCAGGATATACATTGAGGTATCATCATTTAAGAACACGAGAAGGTAATGATTGATAATTTTTTTGTATAACATGGAAAACATCATGAATCGACAAAAACTGAGGTGGTATGTCCAAGTGATAAGCCACCATTACATGTCATTCCATAATTTTGAATGGACTCGCATACTTGAGAGCTAGATATAAATTCTTTCTATGCTATCTATGACCCAATATAGAAAATACATTTAAGAATGCCTAAAAACCAATTGAAAACTCCAAGGGGTGATGAAATCAATCCACATATGACTTGTACTAGCTCTGAGCCAGCACAATGAGATGGAAAACGTCCTGGATCTTCACTGTTTTCTCCTAAAAAACTTCATCGAACCAACGAAACTTCACAAACCTCATACCATAAATGGAGAAAACATAAAGGGTGGATATAAAAATCCTCAAAATGTTCCATTCTGATGGTTTATTCATAACTATTATTATAAAAAGATTCATCCATCCACATATGTCTACCTCAAACACCACTAAAGTTCATTACTTAGTGATATGGAATTTATTCTGAAATATTACATTCCCTTTATATATGTCTATTTGATATACTGTGATCATTCTAACCTGATTACCAATTACCTCTTGGATACCCTTCCCAATTTTTGAGGTAAAACGAAGGTCCTTATCGGAGACAATATCCATAGGAACTTCATGGATCCTTAAAATATCTTACATGTTCTACTTTATTACAAATTCCACTTTAGTGGTGTCACATATTGACATGAAATGACAATATTTAGTCAATTGATTGATCACCACCTCGATGAAATTCTTACCTTAGAGAGTTTCAAGTAACCCCATAATGAAATGAATTGAAATTCATTTTCTCTTTAATGATGGAATGATAATAGGTTTAAGCAACCTAGAAGGCTTCAAATGCTCATCCATAATATGATGGAGTGTATAAAAATGAAATAAAAAGGTCATAAATGTCTCATTTCATACTAGGCCACCAAAAATTAGGTTTCATGTTATATAAGATGTTTGGAATCTGTGGTTCATAGCCCACAAGGAAAAATGACAATCTCCTATAATGTCCTTCCTTGAAGATTAAGGGAAAACATACTAACTTCTAAATCAATGTACACCCTCTGAGGGAAGATACAATTCATTTTTGGTATCCTGGACATATAAAGAGTTCTTTATACTCTAAAACTCGTCACATTATTAATGATCATGAAGAATAATCTCAAAGATGGATGATTTCCCATGAACATCTTCAAAACATTAACAAAATCATCCTCCCAAAATAAAAACTAGATTTGAGAAAAACATATCATCAAGATCCACTTATCCTTCACTTCCTTAAAATACTAATAAAAAAAATATAAACTAAGAAAATCAACCATTAAGTTACCTTTCTTAGGCGTATAGGAAATGTAGAAGTTGAATGACTATAAGTTATTGACCCAAAATATCAGTCATAGGTTTATTCAATTTGAGAAATATGTAAGGATAATTTTTTAGTTTGATAATATGATAACATTTTCCATAAAAGTATAATGACACAAATTTTTTAGGGAATTCACCAATATAGAAACATCCAAATCATGACTGGGATAATTATTCTCATAAGTCCAAATCATACATTATCCAAAATAAACTACTTGATATCAATTTATAAGGACACATTCCAAACCAAATCATGAATAATAAAAGTAAAAAAAATACCTATCCAGTCTTAAAAAAATATAGAATTTATGTTGAGGTCAAATGTTTCCAATTCTATTTAATAGATTCCTGAAACTTTGAATACCAAAATAAC
The DNA here is from genome assembly GCA_963277665.1 of Viscum album. Classification (NCBI taxonomy): domain Eukaryota; kingdom Viridiplantae; phylum Streptophyta; class Magnoliopsida; order Santalales; family Viscaceae; genus Viscum; species Viscum album. The sequence goes on from OY728121.1 coordinate 1,129,550,980, forward strand.
TTGACCACATTCCGAATGAGAGTGGTCAAGGTAGATAAAAGCTTCAATAAGTCCTTAATAAACCACTTATAATATCCCTCCAAACCCAAGAATCTATTTTTCTCAAATATTTTTTGTGGTTCTTCCCATGACGTGATAAACTTCACATTTTTAAGATCAAATGATATCCCACATTTGTAGATGACATTTATGAATAATTTGAATTCATGTATCTAGAATTGTCACTTTGATAATTTAACATAATGGAGATGATGCCTTATAATTCCCAAAGCATGTCTCATATGACACACATGATCTTATTCGATCTTATATTAAACTAGGATTTCATTACTGAACACTACCAAAAAACATTCAGTATACTCATAAAATATTCGTTTTATCAAATACATAAACATAAAAAGATCATTGGACATTATAAAAGGAATTACAATGAACTCTAAATGGTCATAAATTCTCTTGAAATTAGTGTAAGGAATATTTGATTCTTTGATTCTTATTTTACGGTAACTGAACTGAAGATCATTTTTAGAAGACCACCTTTCCTAGTTCTAATAGTTGAAAAAATCATCAATTTAGTAGTAGGGTTATTTTTTCTTTAACATTTTTCAATTGAGATTATAATAATCAGAAAATAGGTGAAGTTTTCCACTTCACTTGTTGTAAGAAAGAATAGGGGCCTCTGAAGGTGACACAATAGGGTGTACAAATCCATTGGAAATCAATTCTTCCAACTAAATTTTCAACTTATTCAACTCAACTAGATATATGCATTAATAAAAAATATATATTAGATAAGTTTTGGTTACTAATTTAAAATGTAACTCCACCTCCCACTATAGGGGAAAACATGATATGTAGTACATAACACTTATGTAAATTCATTTCTACTTATAGAGGATGGATACCATGACTAGATTACTTGTCCAACACTAATATAGGAAAAACTTACTTTTCTCTGGAAATTATTTCACCTCCCAACTGGAAATTCAATCCCATTTTCCCCAAAACACACTATAGCTCCCATCGTGTGTATTAAACTAAAACCACAAATAATAGTCTAAGATTTTATCCTTTTGATTGACAATTAATACATCCCAATAATCACATTGAATAGTTCCAAGACTAGAATCGTGAAATTTCATATTGTTTGTAAATCACACATAAATAAAGTGAATGAAGACTATGAAACCCATAATCCCTCTTCTTTCCTTGAGGAATCTCTAATTCCCTAAAAAAATTCCAGAGTTATATTTTGATATCTTAGAAGATCAACCAAATGATTGGAAAAAATGATTATAAGGAACTTTTATGAAGTATAGAAGTCTAAAAGTCATAAGATACATAAATGGAACATCTTATATTCATAGGACCCACATCAACTTCTACTTGAAACAACTCAAATATGTTAATATAAATCATTTAAAATGCATGTGGCTAGAGGCCTATAGTATGTGAAGCATCTATAAGAATGATAGATACACAAGGTGTTGATGAGGTTTTTATAGAGTGAGGAATAGGTATATATCAAAAAAATCTACAGGTTTCCATGACACCCACATGAGTTGTAGAACATTAGAGGCATTGTGAAAATAAGTTTGTGTGACTAATCAAGACAAAATGATAACATATCAATCCATTTGCTAATGATGATGGGAAAGAAAGAGACCTATGAAATTTACAACCACCTATTCCTCTACCAAAATCATTAATCTTAATTTTACCCCTAAAACAACCACTAGAGCTGCCACAAGAGGAAATAAAAACATCATTAAATCCATTATTGCCTTATAGTTGAAGTACTACCATCAAGTACATATCCACCACTTCAGTACAGGATCCCATCTTCAATATAAATACTTGATACCAGATATCATCTTGAAAATCAATTTGAAATCTTTGAGTCTTCATTTTATCCTTAGACACCACCTCAATAATAAAATATGGAGATCTCTACAGAACTATTAGAATACTTCATCACATAATGTTCTCCTTTCTCAAGATTGAGAAACTCCATGTATTTTTCCATGGTTATTGATTCAAGGAATAAATTCTTGGTAAAAATGGTCTTGAATTCCTTACACTCCAAAACCTTATACTTATTATATAGGACAACTAATTACCACTACATTATACTCAGAATTTCCATCTTAAAGATGATTAATCATACCTTGACTAATCATGAGTCTATAAAAATTGGAAAATCCTCTCAATATTTCCCAACTAATCCTTCCCCTCATTAGGATCATTCATCCAGTAGAAGGATGATGGATTTAGGTAATGAAATTTCTGAGTTTGAATCTTGTCCCTATACCTTTTTTGTTCTTATTTTCTAACATGTACAAGGGTATGTTCCATACCTTGTTTTATACTTCATTCCACATGAACTACCACTTTGATTAGTTGATGATGAACTGGAGGGTTTCCCTATCATAGTTCATCAACAACACGTCCAAAGTAATCATTGGAAGTCTTATGGGGGACATGATAGTATACATCAACAGACATATAGGTATAAAAATTTATGATCCAATAATAAATTTCAAATTAAAATATCTTATAAACAATTATAATTACCATGAAACTACTAAAATAATGGTTAAAACTCTCCAAATACCAAAAGACACAATTCCCAAAACCCCATGGAAACTCAAGGCTCATCATGATGAGCGATGGAAGGAAACTCACTCAAAACATAAATAATAGGTTTCCAAATTATTATTTCCCATTTACCAAGGCATCCCAAACATTCATATAAACACTAAAAAACCCTTTAGTTTGATTCAAAGTTTTAATGAACCATCCTATATTGATGAAATAATATGTAACGTGAATGGGTCCTGACATAGATTGAAGGGTGTTCCCAATATCAATGGGATTGTGACAGAAAACTAGGAATCAATAACTACCTATAGTAATTAATTAATCATAAATAACATCAATAAAATTTAATAGTAAATTGAATATTTCAATATGAAAAAACAAGATAACACCATATAGGTACAATCATTAAGAAAAATAAGTGCCAATACATAAAAAGTAACCTATGTACTAAAAAGATACAAAGATGAACTCCATGTCAAATGATATAATCTCCTGACACTCACACCCTATTAATTAATAAACTCATTTCCCCCAATATATCTTTACCTTACCCACATTAGATATAGTAAGATCTATATACACCCAAATGTGTATGCAAGGTATGAGTTAAATAGTCCAGTAGAATCCTAAAAAGTGTTTCATAATAGAAAATTATAAAATAAACCAATCATGATCAAATACATAAAATCACGGCATGATATATAGTTTTACATAAATCATGGAACAAAAATCAAATTTCACAAAACAATAAATAATGATTAGAAAAATATTTCTAAATTATTTTAGAACACATTCCAATAAATAATTTCAAGGATAACAAATTAACAAAAAAAATATAATATATAATAGTATTTTTAGCTCAATGAGGATCCTTTTTACACCATAGTGATTAGTAGGCCAACAGTTGAGTTCATTAACCTAGAATAATGGGTTTAGGGGAATATGAAACTCTTGATATTGACTTCATTACACAACATAGGATACCTAGTGCACACATTACCCAAATAGGATAATTCTAGTGGAATAGGGTTCATCCCAACTATGTATCCCTACCTCATTGTCGATCACATTTGTGTTTATCATAACAATATCACTCAAGTTCATTAAATATTTGAAACCACACAAAACATGATTTAAAAACATTTCTATTAAAAACACCAAGGGGAATATTCCAACCCACCATTACCTATGAAAATAATTTTCATGCATTTTATCCAAAATTAGAAATAAATTTATAAGAGCATGCAATCAAGGAACACAAGATAAAGCTGATATACAAAACTACTTAGCTTGAAACACATGGAATATTCATTCTCATGGAAAACTTATTTTTCATATTGTGATAATAGACATAGTAATCATGAAAAATTTCTAAAATATTGACCCTCAATCATAAATCTCCAAATTGGAATGATTTAGAAGAATTAATTCAAAATAGCACACTTACAACCCCAATTCACAATCAAATCATCTTGAATATTTTAGAACCTAGAAATGTCCATTAATTCAATAAAAAATCTAAAACATATTTAGATAATAATAATGGATCAATAGTTCCCAATGTTGAAAAAACAAAACAATGGAGTGAAACATGTGAAATTGGAAGAAGAAGGATATATTAGCCAATAAAAAAAATAAGCTCATAAAGAGAGGTACATGGGTCCAATAGACACTTACATCCACCAAGGTAATTAAATTTAGAGAGCTAAGAACTCCCTAATATAGTCTCCAATTCTAATGGGTAAAATTAGGGTGTTCGAGTGATGATATATGTGGTTGATTCTTAGACTAGGTTAAACCTAAAGTTTGATTGTGATATATATCATATCATGTATGTTTACTGATTTCATATTTCATATAACCCATGTTTGTTAGGTTGAATAACACATATAGGAATTTGGAAGGGTGTTTTCCCTAACAAAATTGCAGTGAGGGTGTATGTATGAATACCCCCACTTGCCCCACTCTCTTCTCCTGGAAAAACTATGTACCGTTATTCATTGTCGTTAGTTTTCCCCATATATGTGCATAGAGGGTTTTATCTTCTTATGCTTATTTCACACATGTGTATTTCTAGGTATAGTATCCAAAGGATTATTATATGTATGAAATGTATTGTTTGTGATTCATTGAGGAACATTTCTCGATGTATGTGGTATGATGGCTTGAGGTATAGTTCTGGAAGTTTGATACATATCATACGTGTTGTGGGGGCTCACAGACACTACATGGTTACTATATGGAGATGTAATATTGGATAATAAGATAATTATATGCATGATATGCATGTTGAGTCATTTAGACTAGGTGTTTATGGGTTGGATTACTTTTGGAGAGAGATGTCTAAGACATATGATGTTGGGGTTGAGCGGGGAACAAGTGGAGAAGTTGTTGCAGGGTATCCTTATTGGTTTATTATTGTAATATAGGATATCTTGTTGGCAATAATTTGTGAGAGATATCCTTGGTGAGGCTGGGAATACAGTATACGAACTTTGGTGAAAAGTTAGTTTCACTTGTTGTTACCTAATATTTAGTACGTATTCATTATCTTTTTCATGAAAATATCCAAGGAGGATCATATTGAGTATACTGTTATGACCACCCGACATATTTATAAATTATTTTTAGGTTAGCTAGAGTAGATTGGAGATGCAGCTGGATATTACTAGCATGTGGTTTTACAATAGGTTTTTGGGAATTTTGGTTTCTTCTAAGTCTATATTTTGTTACATGTAGTTCATTTTCAATTGCATCAGTTTTTTTATGAAATTACATGTATCCAAATGGGAATTATTGTATCTATATAAGTAGTATTTGGCTAGTTTATCTATATCATCACACACATTCACATGTTCTCTTAGAAGGTAATGAATCTCTTTTTTATTATCATTATATACATGATGTTAGTAACTATACATGGGCCTACTGGTGGAGGTACTCAAGTTTCGGAATCTCTCATCCTTCATTTCTGGCACAAAAGGTGTACATTTTTGTGGAGGTGTTTCTGAAATTTTTCATCATAAAATATATAATTAAAATTTGTAATTATTTTAAACATATCTAATAATCTCTTAAATGATATCTTCACACCCAAAAAATAATTATCCAAAATAGTAGGAAATAAAAAAACAAATCTAAATGATATTTTTTCTAGAATGAGTGTTAAATATATTTATAATTATTGAAATTTCCATAAATTCCATATCATTAATGAATAATCCTTATTCTTAACCCATATTACTTATCATTAGTTTTATGATTTTACTTTATCTATATTACTTTTATTAATATATAATGTTTATGATGTTTTTAAAAAAATTCAAAATATATATTTTAAAATCTGACCATTATTTGGCTTATGAAATAAAAATTGTATTTATTCCATCCACTACACATACACTCCCTTTTTTATAATGTTAAGTTTTTTTTTGTAAAATAATTCCAATGAATTCTCATTTAAACAGTACTTCATTGATAAAATAGACATTGTAGAAAATTTTAAGTTTCAATTTAGTAGTATTATTATTTTTATTATAAACAAAAAAATAAGAACCAAACTTATTATCATATGACAATCAAATATGTATAAATATATTTATATTTTATGTTATTTTTTATATAATTTTTAAAATAGCAGTTTAAAGGTTGTATATATTATTTCAAATAAAAATGGTAATAAGGAATATTTTGATTATTTTTTTGAATTTGAAGTTTTAAAATTTTAAACATTGATAAATTTTATTATCATCATGTTATTATTTTATACCTTTCATAGATAAATATAATTTATCTATGTTTTTATTCATATTTTTTATCATATAGTAATTATGTCTTATTTTTTTATTATTGTTGGTGATATTAGAGTATTATTGGTGTGTTTTGAGTGCTGTAGTTTCTATATTGTGAAGTGAGATGAGGATAAAGTTGTACATTATATTTTGTACATTGTTGGAGTAGAAAAGGTGTTTCTTGAATTATTTATTAATTCATTGCAATCATTTTTATTGAATGTTATTTTCCTGTTTGGTTTAAAAAAATTATTTTTCCATATTTATCAAAATAAATTTCATTGGTTTTCAGAACTGAAGATATACTTTGTAAAAACTTCATGTTTTCATAATCTCTTATAATTTATGAAAATATTAAATTTAGAAAGAAAAAATGTAGTTTTAATTCATTTCACCATCTATGATCAAAATATGCTTCTCTATTATTCTATAGTTCAATAAAATTATCTAAATTTTCTTAGTGGCATGAATAATTCATCAATTAACCACTATATAAAAAACCTTACCAATCAATAAAATCAATCTCATGGATTGTAATTTATATTACACAAAACATAATAACTCATGTTGGAAAAAGAAAATATCAAGTATAACCATTTCAACATTATATTATATCATTATATTAGTATATATATACAAAATAAAAATATAAAAAAACCACATAAAGGGGAAATAATATTAAAGTATGACATAATAAAACTAATTCTATAAATTTAAATATAATTTTAATAACAAAAAACAACTGAAATTTTTAAATTACTTAATTTCTAAATAAATTAAATTTAAAATTTGTAAGTGATTATAATATTAATTTCCCTTAAGGAATTTAAATTTATTATTAAATAAAAAAATATACTTGTATATATACTAAGTTATTTATATTAAGAATTATTTTAAAATTAATTTTAATTTTTTTAACACTTTTTCAAGTAACTATTAAATTATTTACAAATATTTCCTTACATTTTCAAATGAAATTTAATTCATAAGAAAAATTATTTTATTTTATTTTATTAATAAAATTGTTGACCTCAAAAGATTTTAATTTTAAAAAAAAAAATCCTTAATACAAATAAAAATAATTAATTAAAAAATAATGATTCTTAAATGATAACACATCTCAAAATAATTGTCCTTAAAAATAATTAATGTTAAAATTAATCATTTATTCAACAATTTTCAAATTAAAGGCCCTTGTGTTGGATTAATTTTCTTTATGGTCCATTGATCTAATTTTTAAATATTCCAAGACTCACACTTATATTTCCATGTGCATAGGATGATAATAATACTCTCATATATTTATTACCTATCAACGTTTTTATATATGTTAAATAATATATTTCTTAAAAAAATAAATATTGTTAACAAATATCAACTATTAAATGTAAAATTTGTAATGCATAAATTTTTTCATATTTAACAAATTTTAAATATATATATATATATTAATACATCAAAATAATTTTACATAAAATTTAAATAACATTAAAATGAAAATTAACAAACAAACATGATTTTTCTTGGAGGTTGGAATGACCAGTATGTATCAAGACCAGTTAGCTAAAATGCATGTTCATTTTCATTTAAATTAATGTTAATATATCTAAAAAGTGAAATATTATTTATAGTTAATATTTATATCATAAATATGGTGTCGTACACTATAGTTATATGGAACTACATCCCATTAAGACCCTTCAGGGATAAAAATATCTCATATGTGGAAGATTTTATAATTTCCCAAAATATATAATTTGTAGGGGAAAAACATGTCATTATCATTCAAGGAACAAAAAAATATGAGTTATATTTAATAGATCAACATATTCACAGAAATTTCCATGAACAACTAACAAAAATAAATTCTAAATATGTAACTTCAATTTACAAAAAATAAAACAAAAAATTTGTTATAAATTTTAAAATAACTTCAATTATGAATATCAAATTGAAGAAATAATGTGGACCTAGAATTGTTTTTTTACATGTATTATATATTAAATTATATGGATTTAATGTATTTCTAATAATTAGAACACTATATGGACTCTAGGAATGTAATAGGTTCACAATTTATAAACATTACTTCTTCATAATTAGTAATGATAAATCCATATTTCTCGGTCTCTCAATGAATACAACATGAAATTAATGATTTATATTTAACTTTAGTAATTTAATCTACCAATACTCTTCATGGAACAAGATCAACCTCTATATTAGGAGCACATCCTATTTACTAGTTTTGAACATATTCATATTCGAGTTCCTTCCACTAACTACTTGATCCAAGACTTTTCACTCAATGAAAATACCATATCAAGACACAAAAACTTTGTGTTCAACATGGTTATAGAAATAATATCAATTTTTTCATTGGTATGAAAAAAATAAATAAAATAACATTGAGCCTATCTATTTTGAAGAAAATCATTTTATGAGTTCTTTTCAACTGCAAATTCTCATAAAATACAAAATAGGTTATTTCATTGCTCATATCTTATATGGTGTCTTTATGATTTATTTAAATGAAATTTAGATCAATAATAATGAAAAAATATTTGGAATATAACCTTAAAATATAATAGGAAGGACAAAAAATATCATCATTAATCATATTATTCCCAGAAAGGTATGATTCCACTTAAAAACATTATTCCACTATGGTGTTACAAGAGGAGTAATTTCTTAAATAATTCGATAATATCCTAAATGCACAGGGAATTACTAACATAATTATTCACTACACTTATTTGATAATAGGATCCTAAGACATTTTCCCTATTGATTTTATTTCCTTTATCTAAAAATATTTGGAATTTTCAAAAGATTCATAATTTTGTCTCATCAGAGACAAAAGTCTATATCGATTATAATAATTAGTAAAATTTAAAAATTATATAAAATCAAAAAAAATTGAGTACTTATTGGTAAAAAATATCACTATATATGATATCCAACAGTCTACTAACCCTTTCACCTTTTCCACTAAAAGGTTCTTTGGTCATCTTTCCTAGTAAACAGGATTCACAGTTATAAAATTTTTCATAATCAAATGGTTCCAATATTCCATATCTATGGAGTATCTAGATGTGTTTGTTTCTTATATATTCATGCTGATAATTCCAAAGATAAGTGGGATTAGAATCAACACTAAACATGTTATTTTTAATTTTATAAAGAAGATTATCCATATCTTGAATATATAATCCATTTTTTATATTACCATTTCCATAAAACAATTCATTCATATATATATGATATTATATTTCACAATATTGAATTAAAATACCTTCTTGTAAAAAAATACATGAAAATAAAAAAAATTATGGAAGGAATACAATAAAAATAAACTAATTCTATAATTAATCCACTTTTTGTTGTCATATCATAAGTGCTAACTTATTCTGAAACTCTTTCTCTATTATTGTCTTGAAGATCCCTTTAACCCTTTTTCAATTACCTCATATCTTTGTGCTTGTGTATGTCAGTAAAAATTGGTGATGCATAACTTATATCAATTACCCAAAAATCTTCGTTAGAGAAATTTGCCTCTACAACATTCCCATCGAGATGTATAGAATTTTTATCTTTGAGAACACTTCTCATACTTGGAGATAATATTTGAGATCTATTATAGGGTATAACTATAAGTGAACTAATAATGTTTATCCTGAAGTTATATTTTACCTATAATGGTTGAGTTTAATGTTTAATATCATTTCACAAAGGACTCATAATGAATGTACTCCCACAAAAAATTATTCCCCTTTACATCATATCTATATAGTGAGACATGATCCATATTTCATTTATCAATGACCATAGTTTAGTATGAAACTCATCACTTGGTTATTTAAGTAAATAATCAAACTATTCACAACACTTTTGATTCTTTGATAGTTGAATGTGAAACTATTTATCCATATAAATCATATAGAGAATAAACTCAACAATATTGCTCTCCTATACAAACAATTACTTTTTCCCACCTAGGTGTCACCCAAATCTCAAAATAGGATGCAGTTACCTAACCCTTATGATTAAACATGCACACCATGCCTTATTTAAGATAATCCATGGTCATTCCACTTTGGGGTAAACTTACCATGTTAGATGATTGTTTTTTTTAGAAGTTCATGCATTTGAAGAAACAAAAAATTAGTATTTCTGAGATTATTTTTTAAATGTCTCACCATTTTGACATACATTACATGTATATAAAACCAATTTCATCAAAACTAATATTTATTATCTATTGTTTTATTCATTTGTGTGTACAATATTTTAACTATTTATTTTTAAAATCCCAATTATATTAACCAAGTAAATATATTATCACCATATTAATGTGTAAATCATTACTCAATGCACAACTTTGTGTTATTCACCAAAAAAGACAGGCCAAAAAAATATACATATCCAAATGCATCTTAGGCATATTTTATATGAACTCTTTGTGAGTAATCATGGAGTGATAGTTATTCAACCCCTCACCATTATAGAATAAGGCATAAGACTCTAGGATAGTGGGTACTTTTATTCCAAATCCCTATCTCTTGGGAGACTTTAATTATTAGAAAAATAAATTAAATATATATCTAAAATTGAATATGCACAAACTACATTAAAAAAGTTTCCTCGATCTCATAAATCTAAAAAAAGAGCTCTTTGAAGATTAAAACTCAATCATATCATATCACATGTCACATATAATTATAGAAACTTTCTCCTAGAATAAATTTACCACTTAAATTTTTTATATACAATATTTTTATTCAAAAAAAACTTCGTAAAAATGAATATAATACATAAAAAAACTCATAAATTAAACTTTATTTATTTTCCAAAACCGTGAAAAAAAATTATGAACATTTTAAATTTTATATAAAAATAAAAAATAAAATTTTATGATTCCTAACAAATATAATTTATAAACCATAAGTAAAAATATTTAAAATTAAATTTTTTAACATTTCTTAGTCTTGTCATATTTTATGCCTGATAATATTATTATCTATTATAAAATATTGAGGCTAAAAAGAAGAGAAATACTTAATGAACCAATCATATTATATGATATAAATTTAATTTTATTCTATAATTGGTTCATTTAATATGATCAGATCTATCGTAAATCTCCAATTAAATTTTATGAAAGAGTCGGCGTCATATTTATGTCTTGATATCATGTTTCCATGAAAACCCTAGATTGAGCCATATTTTAAGATATCAAGTATCATATTATATGACATAATTCAAATCACCATGATTATTTTATACCATACATTTCAGTATAATTCATTCATACATTGTGACTAACCAAAGTAAAAAAAATTATAACATATCATATTTTATGATATATTTTAAATGATTTGTAAAATTAATTTCATTGATAACCTAGTATATTATCATATTGAATCCTTTGAGAACATGGATTTAATGCCATTAATAGGTTTTAGGGTATCATCTTATGATATTTGGAAGATAAAACAAACCCATATATGGAAATATCTATCTTCAAAGATTCGACATACATGGAAAATTATGAACACAACATAGGATGTTATTTAGCCATAGAACTATTTTAAAGAATATCGTCATTCCATTTCAAGATTATCATAATAAAGGGTAACTTCTAAGACCTTATTAATGTGATAGATACTCTTGTAATTTATCACATAAATTTTATGTAATATAAGAATCAATATGTGATAATATTTTTACATTAATATTCACTCCATAGAATATTCAGGTAATATAAGGTCAAATGAAGTTCATTCTAGGGAACAAAATTCAACAAAATCCTGATTTCTATAGAGCCAATAACCATTGAATGTTGTTCCTCACATGAAAAACATTCTTCTACTCTATATAACTACATCTTCTAGGCTAACCACATTTCTTTTACTATGATATATAAACCCACATGTACGTGCATCGAATATTTTTACTGTAACATTACTATATTGAGAAAATTACTCATGTAGACATGTAAATGATTATCCACCTCTTTTTCCCATATTAGAATCCAGATATCCTGAATAAATCTGTAGTCAATTCTTATCATAAATTAATAAATTGGTTTTTTTGTATATTCCAAAATCAGAGCAAGATGCTGATAAACTTCATTTTAAGTTATATCAGAATCCGCAATGTACTCAAAAATTGTAGATATGTAAGATAGTAGTTGTTATAAGTTTTTTTTACATATTACTATATATCCTTATCAATGATACTACATAAAATTGAAATAAATAAAGGTAATTGTCTAATTCCCTTTATCACTATTATTCCCACTTCTCCAAACACCAAGAACTCATCCAGTTCTACTTTTCCAAGTACTATCAGATAGTTCTAACTGTAATTCTATGAAATTATGTGGGATGTTTTTTTGTTAATCTATTATCCTTTATATATTCATAATATCAATTTATAATTAAAAACATTATATAATAAATGAATTCCTAACAGATAAGATTGTGAAATTCCTTTAATCACCATAATCCCTACATATGCTCATGCATATTAAAATGGAAGGATTATATTTTAATAAAAATTAGATCATGAATTGATTAAATTTATATTTTTCAATACTATGTTAATATTTTTATAATTAATGGATTATAAAACTCATTAATTCAATTTATAGATCTAGTTCCCCATAACACAGTTTCTACATTAAAGAAAACATGGTGAAATTTCATTCATTAGTTGTAACAATATAGTAAGACCTAAAAAAATTTCTATATATTGTTTATATATATATCTAGAAATCTAATAGTTATCTGACTCACTAGTTCGAGACACATTTCACTCATTCATTTCCAAATTAATATTCTATGGTCACTTTGAATGATTTATTTATAAATGTATTTTTGTAATCTATAAATCTTATTCGAATTTTTTGATGTCAATAACCCATTTAGTTATTCCTCATAGACATATACCATAGGGTATCCTTTGGGTAATTTCAAATAGACATATTCTATATGGATTCCTCTAAATTACATGTCATTGTCAATCAATAACCTAATAATATGATCATATGAATATACTTTCACAAGTATAATTCAAAATGGATTTTGGTCATGATAATAAGAGAATATGTTATAAAATAGTCTAAAATCATAAAAATATATCATGATATATTGGTATTATCCTTTAATATCCATGTCTAGATTCTCTTGAATACTCACCAGTATTATCCATTCTTTGAAACATTCAAAAAATTGAATCCAAAAATTTTGATAAATGAAACCCATCACTTGAATTTATACATACATTTCAATTGTATTATATTATGATATACTAATTATTTATAGGAAAATTTATTTTAAAATAATAATATATGTATCAACCACCATGGTGAATATAAACCACATATTTGGTTATGAATTACTATATGGTATGCTTCCCTAGAACTACTCTATCCAATAATCTCATTGGAGTCCAGTATACTTATGCCAACTCATATGCATCCAGATCCTCAAACCATGGAAGTTAATTATTCTCCCACTAACATTAAATAGATAATATTAATTTATGAAAATATTGTGGACCATAAGTAGATTTTAATGTCATTATTTGTTGTAGGATCATTAACTCAAATTCAACTTAGTGCTTGGAAGTTATTTTGTAGCTATGGATAGATTTTAACAAACATATTTCAAAAAAAAACATGTGTTAGTGTTCAAATTTATTCTTATTAGATCACATTTGATATTTTATTGATTAGACATGACAATCATCATATTGTTAGTTTTTTTACTTCTATTTACAAAATATTTCTTGAAAGGAATAAGGGAATATTTCTAATATATAAGACTCTTCAATGATCATCATTTTACTAAAATAAAGACATTGATGTATATATGAAAATGTGAGTTAGGTATAACCTTTACTCCACATATAGTATCAATGATTACTTGGATAAGTTATTATCTGACAATCCAGCTTGATGATTCCTCAATATCACCAATTTCATACTTTAAATTCGTTGATAATTTATATAATTTTATAAATTAGTCTCATGATATTACCTTTATTTTAGAATGTTTCATGTTTCCATGTTGAAATAAATCTAATAATATTTTGGTTACATCTTTATTTTGAAATGTTTCTTTCTCTAAAAATAGATAAATAGTTTGTTTTTATATCCTGTGTCTTAGATAAATTGATACTAAAACACTTTAATAGCTATAAATTGTTCAATTACTTTTAGTTTCATTTGATAAATAAATTTCTTATAAAAATTGGGTAATAGTATTTTATTTTATATTCATCATTCTCAGTAATGGATGTTTGTGATTCGAGAGTTAATGATCCAATAGTTTAGTATTTGAGTACCATAAGAACATTTATTCTGAAATGAAACAATTTCTCTTTGTGTCTAGATATAAATTGCAATAAATTTTTTGGAAGTAATTATTACAAAAATAAATCATCTAAATATAGAAATGATAAATAGTGAGCTCCCCTTGGCTGATATAGGAATAACCCTTTCTCAAATCCTTTTGAGTTCACTTTATAAAATTTTTATCCTCTATTTCTTCCTTTATTTAATTAAATGTATGTTTTAAGATTATATTATTTAATTCACAATAATCTAATAAAAATGATTAATATAACTAATGTTGATGCTATTTCTTCCCTATTCAATTCATTTAAATTTATTTTCTATTGTTCATTAATTCATCGTAGGAAGAATATTACAACTTATTCATTCTTATTCTTTTGAATCTTTTGACACTTTTAAGGATGACATTAAGGATATTTTGGTTTAAGATTATCCATGGTATCTTAAACCATGTCTTTCAAACTTTTCCCCCAAAGTTGTGGAGAAATAGGTGTCAAAAAATCATAATTAGTAGGGTGAAGTGTGGATAAAAGATACTTGAGATAATTATCCATTTTTTATTTGTTCTTGGAAAAATAAGGATAATATTGATTTTAGAGACAATAAGAAATGATTAATTGATAATTTATTATCCATGTGGAATCCCAATTTTGATAACTGATCAATGTACCCTAGCATTTTGAATGTATTATCGGTAGCTAGATTGCCTTCTTCCTGTTTACATTGATATAGTGCATTGACAATCCTATTTATTTCTATCTTTTCCATCTACATCTCAATAGAATGGATATGTGATATTATGGTGAAAGAATCTGTTTATTTATATTATATCATAAATTCTCCAATAATAGTTGATAAATAATAAAATGGAAATAGGAATCATCCAAAAAATCTATTGTAAGGATAATTTTACCCTTTTCTCATTGGGATAGGAATAGGGGATTCCAAAAAAAATACAGACATTCAGATTATAATTAAACACATAGATTATTGCAGCATGTATATAAATTTTTATTTGTAATGACATTAAATAATTTAAAGTATAATCACACTATTTTTTCATTTTCACTTTCCATTTTATACAATAATTAAAACATATTATTTGTATTTTACATGATTAAAAATTATGTGATAAATAATAGTAATTAATTTTCTTTATTCTCCCAATAGTTTATCAAGTCTCTATATCCCTCACCATTGCAATCAGATGGTCGTGTTTCAAATACATTCTAGTGGAAATGGTCCATATTTCCCTTTATATCACCTCAGTGAGGGTTTTTTAAACTACTTGAAATAATTTAGGTATGTAGGTATTTCCCAACTATAGGTTAGCACCTCCTAGATCTGTCGAGTGGACTCTCCAATCCTAAAATCCTTACTTGTATTTCCTCAACAAATTCCTAAAAAGATACATAAATCCTATAAAGGGAAACTTATTTTAATTAAAGATGTTTAATTCAACCCATTACCATCACAATAACTCCCCATCCCAAAAATTGTTGGTCAAACACATAGTTCTAAGGATTTAATTCTTAATCATGTAATGGAATACCAAGTATGACATGATATTTTTTAAGGGATGTTAATTAATTAACCTTAAATTTTATCTTATTTTATCTATTACATGACTTTTAAATATTAAGAGGATTTTACATAATTAACTAACCATATTAGATAAAAAGTTTACAGATAATCTAACTATTTAAATTCAATATATGAACATTAATTCATATATTTATGTAATCATTTTTTTTATGAATAATTTAAATATTTTATTGATATAAATAAATAATAAATAAATGGAATAATCTTGATCTCATCTAATGATTAATGGATTGAGTTGGTAATAAATAAACCTAGGTCCTAGGGTAATAACTCTTTGTGCTGGTCATAGCATGAGTTGCAACATTACACCTATCCTCCTATGTATCCCCTGGGATTTCATTATTATGGTTCCATCATGAACCACCTCAATAATACTTGGTATAATCCATTAATTACATTTATTTATATATCACACATAGGTTAGTGGATCTAAAGTATTCGTTAAGGGGAATTACCTAAATAATCATGGACATGTATGTCCTACACAATAATGGAGGGAGGGATGACTTGGAGGCTATAAAATTTAATTTAACAATATTTAATTCGAAACTCATGTTATAAATTAAGTTAAATAAATCCAACACATAAATAGGTCATGTTCAAGCTCATAAGTAGTCATGCACATGCAACAAATATGAATAATTATAACTCATTATTATTAATTTATAATCTATATTTTTCATTATGATAAATGTTCTTTCTTTAATTAATTAATTAGTTAATTAATTCCTTTTTATCATAATTACCATATAAATTTACTAGGAGATACCCACTAATAAAGTCCTTTGTGGAAAATAAACAATATAACCAATAATCTCAAATTATTACAAATAAATTCATTCAATATTTAATAATTCTTTAAAATATTTATTAAATTGTAAAAAAACCATGTATTCCCATCGGTAATATAATATTTTAATTCTAAAATTTAAAAATTTAATTTAATTTAATTATTTAATTTATAGTGACATTAAACTACATTTACTTACTAGATACATGTTTTTTACCTCGATTGTCATGTATCGTGGAAACATGTCTGGGGATTTCGTGTGTAACTCAGAAGGGATACACAGCCTGTATAATCTAGCTACAAAATATGTATCACTCTAGTCATGTGTCCTATTGACCAGCCAAAAGACTAGACATGTTCTTCGGGTGTTGAATCACATTATAAGCATGCTAGTTACACGCCATGTGTTCTGGTTTGTGTGTGTATGAATGACATGATGAATATCTCGACCAATATTTTAGAGGCAATAAATAATGAACCACTTGGCATGTACAATCTAGTTAAATTCCATGTATACCATTATTAATCTTAGTTATCAGTATTATGTGGTTTTGATGATGTTTATGATAACATGAGATGCATAAATGTCACCACTAAACTGTGTAGACTACATTATGTGTAAGAGAGAAATATATCGTGTAATTTGATAAGATGTGTGCCAGGTTTTCCCGATCTACATGCATATTTCATTAAATGAAATGAATATACTTATTGTTTTTCATATCAGGTATCACATTACATGACTAGAAACAATTATCTTTAGTAAAACACATGTACAGTGGCTACACGTCATATAACCCAATCATACTGGAAAAAAATCTTGGAAATATCCAATGGAATCTCTAGTCATACATAGTTTGTTATTATACCTTTATGAGAATTAAATCATGAACGATGATAATATAAATATCAATAAAATGATATTTTAAATCAAATTAAAGAGTGAATAATATAGAAATTAAATATATAGCATCTAATGTTTATATAGATCCAAAATAAAATAAATAAATTTAAATGTGAAATTTGACTACTGTAAGCCACTTTTACGTTCCAGGGGAAGTAAAATGGCCTTTGAGGGCTATGAAGTTAAAATTTCTTTTTAATTTAGAGTTATTTGAAACCCTAATATTGGAACATTCATGTTAAATTTAGAATTAGTTTATTTATGATTAGAATAGATGATTAACTCATCTTAGGATCGTATCATTGATGAAATCATTTATCCCCTTAAAACACTTTCCAATTAACATCATTGGATTGTATGGATTCAATTGTAAAATCCCTCTAGCATGATTCCACACGTGCTCCATTTATCTTTGAGAAACTCTAATTTATTTTTGGAATTATGTGAGGATAATAAATTATCTTTCACTATTCATTATGTTCTCTCCATGATCATTTATTATTAAAAGAGTTATTATCATTATAGATATGAATATAAGAGGAATTCAAGAGAGGGTGAGAGAGAGAGAAGATTGTTGTGTGCAATGATTATTTATTATCAATATTTGATTATATCTACATAGTAGACATAAAGATGTATTTATAGAGCAGGGTTTTAGTTTAAAATATTATTTAATTTCATACCATCCCATAGAAAATATTATAATCTTTTAGAAAATCTCATTCCATATAATAATTATATTATTATTTTGTGGAGAATACTAACTTCTGTGGTGAAAAATATTATTTAAATAACATGCAAAATAATATTCTTCACCAAATATGATCTTTGTGCACTCAAACACATTTTCATTTATTGAATATCCAATTAAATATTTTATTCACTTAAATAAATACATTACTCAGAATCATGAGATTATTAATTTATTAAATACTAAATAAATAAAATAAATATTTTATTCACAAACCAAAGAATAAATATTTATTATATATTACAGTAATAAAAAAATTATTTATTATTAAATAAATTATTATTAATTACATTGTAAATATTATCAATAAAAAATATAATGAATTTATTCCTAGTTTAGGAAAATAATATTTATACCATTAATTAAATATAAATAAAATTTAATCAAGGTCAACAGAAACACTTACTATGTGATCATCTAAGATTAAGTATTATTGAAATTAGTTTGGTATGCTTGATGTCTAATATTACTATTTAGAAACGGGTCAAGGAACCCAGTATAAAGAACATAATTTCACAATATTTCAAAATACATATAAACACTCACTATGTAATATAATGATTTTGTCTTAATATCTCATCATGTATGTTGTGCATCTATGTCACAAACCTATATGATTGATATGGTTTTCTTTGACTTTCTGAAATAAATGTTGTTACACTATGGCCATGAAATTTTTGTGATTTTTATATTTCAAAAAAATGGATGAGACATCAAATTCTATAAATAATGAAGAGATAAATGCTACCATGACATATCCAGTAAAAACATGTTATTTGTAACACACCTAATATAAAAAACATCCTGCTAACATTTGGTGTGATGATTTGTGTCAATAAATCTAAGTATGTGATTCATGGCATGCATTAATGGTATACTTATTGTATATCTTCCATTACATGTTCTCATAGATAGGAATATCCTATGACACCAAAACATGCATAATTCCTACTGGATGGTCTATTCTCTTAATCTCCCATCTTAGAGATAACCATGTGGGAACTTATTGAGAAGAACTTATTCTTCTAACATTTACTCGCACAAAATTATATATATTATCTTGTCCATATCATTGGATGTTATCAGAACATAGAACTATTTTAAAGAATGATGTTATGGGATTTGAAGGTTCTCAACATAGAGGGAAACTTTTATAAAACTTATCAATGTTAAATATACTCACAATCATTATCACATCAATGTTATGTTGAAGAACAATAAATTTGTGATAAGATATTTATATTAGTATTCCCTCCTTTGAATATTCATGTAATCTGAATTCGAAATTAATTGGTTATATGGAACAAAATAAAACAATAATCTCAAGAGTTTCATTATAAACAAGGTTATTCATATCATTTCTTATAGAAACGTTATTTATCACACACCCACACTTAGACACAATGTTAAAAGAAGACCTAGATTCAATTATCCTTGAATAAATAATACAAGAGACACCCAACACCAAACTACCCTTTTATTTTGAAATAGGATTTTTAGATGAACTTTTTAAATAATATCTTCCAAAATAAACACTTTGGTCCCTACAATATTACTTCTCATATCCTTTCTTCAAGAAATTCTATTTTATGGATCAAGGATTTTCCAAATTACCTCAACTCATCTCTCACTTCAATTTATCCTTATCCTAAATTTTCTATTAAATATAACACCTCATACCCTCTACACTGGTTGCTTTTCTAATAGATGTATGGGTTTCCTTACCTCTATAGTTTATCATTATGGTAACCATATTGTCCCACAAATTTAGAAAAAATGATAGAAGGATCAAATTCCACACCAATCTAGAAAACATTACCCCAATGGACTCTAGATATCTCCAAGTAATATCGAAGTCATTTTCATGATCCCCCATGAACCTTCCTTCCAATATTTTCATGTCGAAATGTATGCATATTAGAAATATGTTTTTCATTTGGATTATCATACAACATGGAAAGTGTATCCATGAACATAGAAGTATTATTCACCTCAAATATATTTAATTACATGTTTCTATCCATCATAATCATAATCACCTCTAGGGATTTATGATAAATCCTTTCCCATTCATCATTTGACATCAATTTTGGTTTAACTCCCCTCAAAAGAACATCCATTTCTATTTGGAATAGATAGTATTTAATATAAATCCTTTAATATCAATGATATGTCCTATCAAAATTATAAACATCAAACTTACCCACTTCTCACACTATCTTTTCATAATCAATTAACTCCCACTAAATTCAAAAAAATGTTAAGGGATCAGTAATTTTTTAGTATAATTATCCTTAAATGAAATGCATATAAAGATACTCAAAACCTACTTTTGAACTCTTGAAAAGGTTTTCACCAATAGAAACTTCAAAATAAAGATATGACTCTACTTATTGTTCCTAAAACATATAATATGTATGTGATCCTCTAGAACCCTCAAATATAGATTAGAGTTTTAGAACATCCAAAAAATAACACTCGATGTCAATATCCAATATCTAAAAGTGGGATCTGATCTCCATAAAACATTTTCCTCAGAGTCACATAATAAAATTAGAAAGAAAATGAAAAAAAAAATAAAATAAAGAAACAAAATATCAAAACCATGAATAATATGGTTTATGAATTACCCTATTCAATGGGAGGAATATGGGAAGTTTGGATTAAGACAGGAAACATCCATGTTATAATAAGAAAAATATTATTAATATATATAGAAATTGAATAATAATTATAAATAGTTCAACTATTTCAAAATTGACCTCACCTACCATTTTAAATTTTATTTCTTCTTATTAAACCAATTGAAACACTCTTTTATCATTTTATTCAAACAATAATAAATAAATACAACTTACAAGAGCCCATTAAATATACCAACTCAACTTGTAGTTTATAATTTATAATGTATAATATTGAACTCATCTCATACCTTATTCCACACTTCCATAAATTTCCATATCCCATTAAAGAAGACATTTATGCACACCACAATAATTTTTTTTTCATTTTTCCAAAACATTTCCCTAGATGAAAATCTAAATACCCATTAATAATTTGGTATTCATATAAAATAGTATAAAATATTGTAAATTACTACATAGATCTATTTTAATATATATGTAAACCTTATTTGACTAGGATTATATTCTACAACACAATGAACCAAATTGATAATTATTTTTTTGATGATGGAATTATTATAATAAGTATGCACATTATGATTAATTACCCACCTTGGTGATGGTTTTCCTAACATTTACAGTAATGTGTTTAATATTTTATATGTAGTTAAACATTCATATTTATGTGATATTATTATTTGTGGTAGGAAAAACATCATATAGAAGGAATTTTCACTGGACCACATTATCTTTTTTATGCTCTGTCTATATGTATGCATGATTCTAATGGTTTAACTTTTTACCCCATTATTTTAACCAAATTAATATTGTTCATGAATATTAATTTATTACTTATATAAAAAATTATGATTTTTTTACTCACCAAAAATAAAAATATAATAATATCCACGCATATCCATATCTATATTATGAATGGGTGCTTAAAACTCAGTCATATAAGTGTTAGAATCATATGAAACCAAAATCTACGCAAGGTTAATTATGGTGAGATAGGATTACAACTAATATCCTTTTTGAAAGAATCGAACAACCTGTATTAGGTTATAAAGTACCAACATCCCTCTACCAATAGATCTATACCCAAAAACGTTCTCAGTTTCAATACAATCCAAAACAAAAAATAATAATGAATCATAACTAACCATTAATTTTAAACATATAATTGGAAAAATAATGGTATTTATTGAAATAATCTAAATACGATTCCCATAACATGCATATAACTTCCAACTTTCAAGGTATGATAATGATAGGAAACAATTTTCAAACAATAAATATTATTCACATTAAATGAACAATTGAATTAGGAAATCATACTTATAATTGTTAAAAATTACTTGATGTTTGTGAATATTATTTATTGTTAATTACATTTTCTAATTATGATTATAAATCTCTAATCACACCACATTAGTACTAATTTATTATAATAATTATTAAATAACAATAAATAATTCTATCAATGAATAATTTATTGTTAATTTATGATAATTATTTTTAATTATTATTAATTACTAATTGGTATGATTAATAATTACTATCATTGATTAGTTAATCCTAATTAATCCTCATTATTACTAATTAATTATAAATTACATTTAATTATTGGTAATTAAATATAATTACTCAAAATAATGATTACTTTTTTTAATTTATTTTTAATTTATTTTTAATTTATTTTTATAACTATTAATTATTCCAAATTGTTAAAAATTAATATTATATATTACTAATTAAGATAATTTATATTAAATAATATATAGTTATAACTAATTAATTAATAATTATATATAATTATTGAAAATTAATTAAAATTACTCCTAGTGATTATTAATTAATTATTAATTTATGCTAATTATAGTAATCTATTACTAATTACTGCAAATTAGGATTATTTGTTATTAATTAATATTATTTATATCTAATAAAACATCGTTATTAACAACTAATAATTAATTAACTCTAATTATTATCAATTAATTGTAATTACACCTAATGGTGACTAATAAATTGTTGGTTTATCCTAATAACTGTTAATTACTACTAATTACTACTGATTATGGTTAATTATTACATATTGTGGTCATTTGTATTTAATCAAACCACATTTTTAATATTTAATAAATAATTACCCATAATTATTGTAAACTGATTTTAATTACTCAGAATGATGATTAATTACTTTTTATTTAATTATTTTTATATGTAATTATAAATAATTTCTATTAATAATATTTAATTATTATTATTATTATTTTTATATCCAATTAAATTTCATTATTACAATTATAATTATTAATATCAATATAAGCATCATTATTGGTAATTGCTCCTAATAACGATTAAACAATAATTAATTTATGTTAATTGTGCATCCCTTTAGCTATGTTCCATCAAAACCACCATCTAGGTCCACCCTAAGACCTCATTATCCATCAGAAAAAATATTCAACACATCTCCCTCAAAAATTTCTCTTGCGACCTATGCATTTCTAAGTCGGCCAGCCCACGCTGCACCTTGCCTTCATCCTGTCGGTAATGTCATCCCACCGATGTCCATGGATTCTAATGCATGTTACATAGCAAACAAAAAGTATGTACTATGAGGCACTACCCCATATCCATAATCTAGTCTATGTCTTCTCTTCCATCATCCAACTGCTGCTTTAGAAGATCCGGAGTTCAAATTTAGAGATCTACAAATCCAAGTCCCAACTGACCATCCCTATGGTGGTACCGACTCTCCCTCATCCTTCAATGCCCTCTCTCTTATACCACCTGTAGGGATTGAGAGCTTCTAGGGGTAGTGCCGACCCACCATTTCAATCCATGAACATCCCAATTCAACCCTCCATCCACAACTATGTGTATAAGACCCCGGGTCTCATTATGCGGGTTTTTACATTTATTTAATTTTCAATATGGAATATATATATACACAAATTTAAATATATTAAAATTTATTTATTCGTATCTGAAAATATATTTTTATATTTTGAAAGAAAATATAGATTCCAAAATAGAAATACTATTATTTTATACATAATTACTCAAAACATTATTAATTGTAATTTTTGTTTAATTTAATAAAAAAAGAAATTAAAAATTAAATAAAAAAATAAAACATTATAAAATTATTTTATAATAAATATAATAAAATTATTTAAGTATATATATATATATAATTAATTAATCAACTAAATAAAAAATAAATAACTTAACATAATTACTCAATATAATAATTAGTTATATTTAAAATAATCCCAAAAATAATATTAACTATATTTTTTTAGTTTCATAAAAAAATATTATATATATATATATCAAATAATATATTTTATATTTAAATAAATTAAAACAAGATAAATAATATAACATAGATATATTATATTCAAATAAATTTTATAATATTTTTTATAAAAAATTATTAATAATATAATTTTAAAAAATATTTAGGTAGATTCACATTATTTATCTATATATAAAATATTATATTTGAATATTATTTTAATTTAAATATACCATATAATATATATATATATATATATTCAAATCTAATAATCCACAATTTAAATTAGAAATATATACATTATTATAAAAATAATATTTCACTAAATATAAATTTCATTCTATTATAAATAAAATTTAAATTATGCAAAGAGCATAGTTAAATTTTCTAAATCATTCAATAAAAATTAAATCATAAAAATTACAATAATTCATACATAAAGAAAATCATACAATGAACTGTAATTCATACATTCATACAACCATAAAATTTAAATTAATATATCATACGAAAAAAATGAAGGAAGAATTATGAAAATAAAATTTTTAAATAGGGATTTTACCTTTTCGAAATCTAAAAATTAATATTTTAAGGGAAATATTCATTATAGTTTCACTATAAAATAATAGGTAAGAATAAAGGAAATGGAGTGTGTGGGGAGAGGTGGGAGGCCTCCATTTATAACTTTTTGTCATAGGAGGCAAGAACTTCATTAATTCCTCATGTGTATTCATTACAAAGAAAGCATGATCAGGGATGAAGCTTCTTGGTGAATGAGGGAAGCATGAAAAGGGTTCATGCCTATGTAGACCCGATTTTCAAAATACATAAAACTCTATCCCATTTCTTATGAAAATAAAACCTATTATAAAAAACAATGTAGTTGTGCAGATTCAAGTATGCATAATATGGTTTTAATAATACAATAGATAAGTGATCAATGATGACTGGAAAAATGGGAATAAAAGATCGGATGTTGGATTTCATTTTCATTTGGAGAACCAAGATGAAAAATAACATTTAAGAGGCCATTATTCCCAAAAATTATAGAAGGGTTGCAAAAAGGATTCATACATTCACACTTAGAAAAAATATTCTTTTATAAAATATTTTCTAGTGTTTTTTATGGGTAAAATAAATGAAGTGTGCATATATATATATATATATGTGCGTGTGTGTGTGTGTGTGCACTAACATATACCCCAAACTCCTATTACAGGCCATGAACAACCCATTATAACCCTTTATTCTCTACTATGATTGCCAAACGTCGACCCTCAATATGAGGTCATGTAGATTCACTAGGTAGAAATTACGCATGACTACATTCCACTTCACAATTGGGAGTTTTAAGCTTTATAGAATATCAATATGAAATCCACAACCAACTATTGATAATCAAGCCCCTAACATCCAAGACTGGGTTCTATATTATAATTTTATTCCTATTTATAATATTTTTATTTGGGAACCGAACTCAAATAGGAAACTCTCCAAAAATAATTTCTATAATGAAACAGTTCACAGGTAGCCTACTAGATGGACTAAATCTTTGAATAAAGGATGGATTTTTCTTTTCAGGTTCTCCCTTTCTTAGAGGATAATGTATTGTAAGAATTCCACTGATAGTTTTCTATATGGTGTTGTCATTAATATATTTTTGATATGTTCTATTTTCAACCATAATATAGAGTAAATTGATAATTTATTTCTTACTTGTGTCACATACACTACTCTATGGACTGCTGCTGTGGGTTTGTTTGAAACCAGAATCCCCTAAACAGTAAGAATTCAGGTGAACCTTCTTTCTTACATCTAGAAGCATATTTTATAGCAGCTTATACATCTCTTTTGTGAATCTTATTTTTAAGTTTTCCACATGATTTGGAAAAATATATAAAGTATTTTCCATGGTGTAGATGCCTTTAACATGCAGTCGGCCTTAGTGAATATCCTTGATGAAGTGAAACATGAAAATGACATCCAAAATAGTTATGGTGATAGCTCAATACATTATTTCACCATCCTCGTCTTTTTTGATATTATAGTTAAATATTATTTACATTCCCTAATAATGAAATTCATGTGGACTCATCCACTCTCAGGATGGGTCAAATGAAACACTGGTGGAGTGGCAAGTGGAAATCCCATCCCTTTTAGTTATGGTGAAATTTTTTGAAATGGTAGACTTGAAATATTGGAATATTTCTTTGGTCCTTTTTGTATCAAAACATCCCTTTATTCTAAAATTATTTGTGTAATTAATGAGTTGTAATTTTCAATGCAATAATGATACATCAAATTTTGTCTTTAATATGATTCCATTGCTGTGGTGAAAGAATTTAAAAATGGTAGTATTCATATCACATGGAAGATGAAAGCTAAATGGGGTAACTATATGCCTGATCTAGATTCCATGAACTAAATTTTTATTCATATATATCGAGAAGATAATTAATTTTTGGATGGGATTTATAATAAGGGGACCACTAATCTAAAATGGTCTTAGCTAAATAATGTACCTAAGGATCTCCTCCCTCAATGGGAAAAAGGAATATTGTCAAAATTCATCGTTTAGAATTATGTAGATCTTTTTATTCAATGAAGGGGAATTTTACATTAGTTCAGGATAACATTCTATAAAAAATATATGTGTATATTAGTGAGATAGTTCACGGTTACAGGAGAAGCCACTGTTTAACCCTTCTCTTAGCAAGATGCTTTAAAGACTCGAGGTCTAATACCAATTGTCCAATTCAGTTGGGTTATGTTCTTGAGATCATAATTTGTATAAGTGTTTGATATTGATGTTAAAAGTTTATATTTATATAAATATATTCATAGACATTTATGCATATGCCTACACACATATATATGTGAAATTACACATACATGATAATAAATCAAGACTAAGAGTCCACACAAGTGGTTTTAATGCATCAATAGATGGCATAGGGTCAGAGTAAAAATCTAGAATTTTCCACAGAAAAAACCCAGTGGTGTCAGTTGGGGCTAAATGTAGACATTTCAGTTGTGGTTAAATGCCAAGGTAGGCTCTCACGATGGTCGGCGGACTAAATTAAGATGATTAATGTGACACCCAGCCTTGGGCCACATATCAGTTCCCACACAAGAGACATCATAGTACATTAAAAACAACACCCTATACTCTATAATTCTATGACTAGTAGTGCAACCCGGATCTGTATAATGCAGAGACTACACCCTCAAATCAGAGTAACAATATAGTGGTAAATATATCTAAAACATCTACAACACATAATCAGAGTACACAGAAATAAAAAAATAGTGCGTTACATCAAATATCCCATGTAGAAGAATAAAAATTTACATATACTAAATACTTATTAGGCTAACCAAATATAAAAAACAAAAAAAAACCCTAGCCCACGCACACTAACCTTACTAGAACCCTCACACCTCACTCCCCCTATCACCATATATGAGAGATTTATTCCATGTAAATCCACAACATTTACTATACTCAACCTAAAATAATACATAAAAAATGAAAATGCACTAAGTTTACCCTAGTATATTCCATCACCTACATCTATGCATGAAGAATAAAATAAACATAACACACAATCACCTTAAAAGTCGTGTGCTTACTAGGCCACCACAACACCCTGAGCATCAAATAATTTTGTTTTAACCAAGATGTTATGACACCCAATCATAACTTCTCCAGAACCATTCTATAATTCACCTTTTCATCTCATCAAGCCACTATACTGATGCTCAGCATATACCTAAAGACTCAAGGTAGGGGCTCCTAAAACCACAACCCATTTCATAGTGAAACTAGGAACAGTCAAGAATTCATATATCAACCCACTTCATAGTCACTCTATGAATGGTCAATTGGTCTCATCATGTCACTATATATCCCAAAAACTATGGCAGTCCTCACCCCAAGAAAAAAAACTCATATTAGGTAAACTATTTGCAACATGAATGGGTCCTGGCATGGCGCAAAGGACATTCCCCATCCCAGAAGGGCAGCGACAAGCACATGGGCATCAAAAAATACCTTTCAAAATGATTTAACCACAATGAACCTGAATCTATTAAATGAATAAATAGAATATGTTGATATTATTAAAAACATGAAAATATTAACTACATAAAATCATTAAGAAAAACAAGTTACAATACATCAAAAAATTTGATTTACTAAAATAAGAAAAAACTGAACTCCATGTGACATGATCTCACCTCTAGACACTCACATCCTACTAACAAGATAGCCCACTAACATTCCCTTACCTTCATCAGTATATAACATGATATATGTACACCCAATGATGTATGTGGGGCGTGAGAAAAATCACCCATTAGGATCCCACTAATTTATTCATAATAAAACTTAATAAAATAAACCAATACTAAAAAATAAATAAATAATGTTATGTGATAGAGTTTTAAATAAATACTGGAATATAAACCCTTTTCACAAAATAGAAATTCATGATAAGAAAAATGATTCCAAAGAATGTCAGTACACACACAAATAAATAATTTCAATGATAACAAATTAAGAAAAAAATCCCATATATACATTCAATATCATGTCAATAAGGATCCTATTTACATCATATTGTTAGAAGTTCAGCTAGTGTAAAATTATCATTGAAATATAGGTCTAGGTTATATGACGACACCCCTAAAAGTGACTCCTTATCACAAATTTTTCAATCTGCTACACACATTTCCCTAGAAAAACAAGTTCATGGGACAAGAGTTCAACCATAAGGATGGATCCATGTTTCATTATATATCACTTTTGGGTTTAAACAAAAATGTCATTCAAGTAAATTTAAACATCAAAACTAAATATCCATTTTAATTTTTTTAAAAGTATTGTTTTAGTTGAAAACTACATTTTTTCAACAATTCTTTTGTAAAATAGGTGAAGGTTATTAAATAAGTTTGTTAGATACTTTCTATATAAGTAAATGTGTGAAAGTTAGTAAGTCGGTAGGTTTTATAACATTTCATATAAAGTATAAAAGTTATATTCTAATTTTAATGTTCTCAAAATCATGAAAATATCACCTTTAATACATTAAATAACATGACAGAAGTTGTGGTGTTCATGATGAATTATACCGAACAAAGTGTCACTGAATAGAAATGTTGTAGGAAGGATAGAAGTGTAAATTTGTTCAGAAAACTACAATTTTTTGATCGTATGATCCATCAAAAGAACCATTAGTTTAATCTTTTGATATAAAGTATTATTTTTTATATTTAATAATTTGATAAAGAGGTATATGTTATTACTTGGAATTTTTCCATCGGTCGGATTTTAAGATAGGTATCATATACTTAAAATCTATCATAGTAATTATAAAGACCTGATCAGATATGATATAATTGTCAAGTTTATTCAAAGGGAAGTTATTATCCAATGCATCAGACATAGATCAACAGACAAATAATTTTTAAAAATTCAGGAAGTGTTATGGTTACTGAGATGATGTGGTTTTGAATAATGTGATAGAATTAGAAGATTCATTAGATGATTTGTAGATGTAAGTTAATTAGAAGATATATTGATCTTGTTTCATTGAATGATTTGTTGATACTAATCCATAATATGATCTTTTGATACCAATTCATCAAACATAGAATCTATAATAATTTATGAAGTTTTTGTTTCTAATCTTCTATAGTTTTGAAAAATGAATAAAAAATAAACTGAATAAAGAAATGGAATTTGAATTCCAAATAAAATAAAAATTTAGAGATCATGTTATCAATTGTACACAGTTCACAAGATAAAGAAAGTTCTAGATCAATTGAAGTGTCTACCATATAGATATAGAGTAGAAAACTAGAGTCATTAGATGTTGCAACAATGTAGTCAACCATTTTCATCTGGCTTGGATCAATTGAATGACAGATTTTTTCATTTTTTATTTTGATCTATTTTTTTATCATAAATGGGTCAATATTATTTAACATAGGAAGAATAATTTCAATTTTATAATGTTTTAAATATCTGGTTAAAAAATTTCCATCAGACAAAATACTGTTTATAATGTGGGAATGGAGAAGAATGAAGTTTTCAATAGAACCTTATTGGTCATGTTGATCATGCTTCAAGTGGGTCAATAGGACCAAACATATGATTATTTTTATGCATGATCATTTTTATACTTATGTTTTTGAAGAAACATTTTAATGTTCTAAATTCTGAAGATTCTATGATTTGTTTCTTAATTTGGTTTTATATCTATTTTAATGTAAGTAAAATCAAAAAAGAGTTGAGAATATTAAATAAGAATGTAGTTTACTCAAGAGTAATTGAGAGGATTAGAGAATAGTTTAAATGAAATTAAATTTAAATTGAAATTTAGAGTTATGAAATTTGAATTAACGGGAAAAAGAAATTGGTTTCTCACTATTACCGTTATCAGAGTACCAATAAATATAATTACACAATGAATTTTTTCTTGTCACTATTCAAAGATTCAAAAGGTTGAAGAATTTAAATGTTTTATGTCAGAGGTGAGTATGAACAACCGATTTTTTTATCATGATGAATAATGTTTTCCAGATAGAGGGTTCAAATCATATTATTAGAAATTTTTATGTTTAGACTACTAAACATGGAGAATATGAAATAACAGATTAGTTATAGTTTTTCGTAGAATTTTGAGAATTGATTTTTTTTAAGGCAAATCAAAATAATTTATTAAATTTTTAGTTTGATGAAAGGTGAATCATACTAGGTATATCAGATTGAGCTAAACTATTGGAGTCTATTAGATGCAGGCACATCAGATAGAGTTTTCGAATATACCTTTGTGGTTTATAAAGTTCCAAAGATGTTTAATTTTTTAGTGGCTAATATTTTGCTAGAAAAATTTTCAAACTAACATGATTTAGTGTAATATTTTTCATTGGGATATTGAAGGTTCCTAATGGGAGTTGACACAAGTAACATTCAATTATTTACTGTAGTGAATTACCTTAGACCCACGGGAGTAGATATGAAATGGATATAGGTTCTCACAATGAGGAAAAACCTTGTAAATAATTTGTGCGTTGTATACCTTTCTATTTTGTCATGAATTTTAATTTACTAAAAGTTTATAAAGAAGAAAATCTAACAATATATAGGATTTAAGTATCTTAATAATAAAATTTGTCGAAATACAATCACTAATTCAACCCTTATCATTGATTCAATAATCCTTTTGAACTTTATGTGGTATTAGAGCATGGTTACCTATTGAATATTTTTCATGGATAATTTCAATTATTTCAGAAGTAGATGAATTTATACATTTTATGGAATAAATTATTATGGATGGAAAAAATTAATGATTCTATGTCTTCTTTCACTTGGCCTTAATGTTATAGTTTTTTATATAATTAATTTTCCAACCATTGAGAAAGATTCCCCTATGAATTTTTCTAAAAATTAAAATGTTGAAGTTGATGAAAGAGATCATAGTTCTATTATTATTTCATTTTCAAAAAAAATTATTTGAAGGTGATGAGTCTCCAAATAGTAAAGACTATGTGGGACAAGATTGAAAGTATTTTCAATAGAAATTATAATATTAAGGAAGTGAAGCTACAAATCTGGAATAGAAAATATGAAGAGATAACAATGATATATAATGAAACTATTAATGAGTACTTCACCAGAGTAAATGAAATTGTTTTTAATACCAAATATTTTGGTTATTTATTCTACAATTCTACAATTGTTAAGAATATCATGAGAAACCTTCCAGATATATTTCATTCTAAAATATATGCTTTAGAATATAATTAATAATTATCTCTTGATTAATTTCATAACATTATTTTTTCATATAAAATGGTAAAATATGCCACATTCATAAATAATATCAAAGATGAAATGGATTTTGAAGTAATGAGAATGATGAAATTTCAATGTGCTAAACATGATCATCCTTGTGATTCTCAAGATAAGGGAGATGATGAGTTGTATGAAAAAAGTGTGTTCCTTATATCCAAGAACTATCTAAGAAGAAGAGTAATGTATGTAGGAAAACATCCTCTCAAATGTTATGAGTTTGGTAGAATCAGATATTTTTCTATGAATTTCCTCAAAAATAAAATTGGAGAAGTTAAATATCATTCTGAATAAATCTCTTAGTGGAAGAATATTGAAAAAATATCCAATAAGGAAAGTAAGTACATTGGAGTGAACAATAATTCTTCCAAAAATAGAAGAATCTTGCTATGTAAGAGAGATGAATCAGGATTAGATGATATTGATTTATCAGATGATGAATGTTAAAAAATAATCATAACCTTATTTGTAAATTTTTAAAATAAGGAATATTCGTCATATAGTTAATAATAAGGAGGTAAAGAATATTATATAGAGTATCAACTCATAGAACAAAATGTTTCATGTCTTTATCAAAATTGAAATCTTATGAAATAAATTATCAAGATGGATAAAGGTAGTGGAAAAGTACTTGGAGGAAGAAAATATGTTTCTAATTAGGAATAATAATACATGAATGATATCTTCTTCTACAAACTAATAATTTTTAAAAGGGAAATACCAGTTAAGACCATAGTAAGAAGTTGGAAGATAAGGAAGCTGAAGTTAATAAAACTCAATGAAAACTCATTGACGCTAAAATTACCTTATGAAAGTTGATTGAAAATTTCTGAAAAAAAATCAAAAGTAAAATTTGAATCATCAAAAGATTGAGAAAAATATCATTCTATGAAATAGGTGAATTATCTACCATCAAAAAATAATGTTTCATCTAATTTTTCTAACATTTTAGGTGTTAAGAAAAGTGTTGGGAAATATTAGGTTTATAAGGGATGTGAAAAATCAATATCATCAAAAAAAAGTTGAAAATTAACCCCAAAATATGGTTTCCACACACCAATAGGAAACTAATGTTGAAAAATGGTTTGGAAATCGATAAACTTAATACAACTAAATATAAAACTTCCAAAGAATAAAAATATTTCATGGATTTTGTTGGTTCTGTGAAATTTATGGACATAAATATTACAATTGTTGACATAATTTTTCACCTCATGAAAGAAGGTATAAGTAATGGGGATGCAGTGGTTAAAGAAAAATGAGTGACTTTTCTAAAAAATTAAATGTTTAAAAAGTGAAATATCAAGATGAGAGAAAAGTTACAATAAGAAAAAAATTGTAATGTATAAAATAATTATGCGAAAGATGTGTCTATGTAGGAATCCATGCTGTAGAATGTATGAAAACTCTTCTAGAGGAAATTTTATATTTTATAAAAGAAAAGGAAATTAAATGAATAATGTCAATGAAATAACATCTATTGTTGAGAAATAAGTAAAAGAAATAAAAATGAACAAACCATTAATTCTTGATAGTGTTTTTTCTTTACACATGAAAATATATTTTGAAATATTTAAAGATGATCAAAAAAATATGGATGAGAAGTTACCTTTGAGAAAGATAATTCCTTAAAAATAAGTGGAATTGGGATAGTAGAAAATGAAGAATAAAATGTGAAACTTAAGGATGTTCTATTTATTTATTAGATCAAAAATAAAATAATTAGTGTGATTCATCATTATGGTGATAAAAAATAAGTTATATTCAAAAAAAGATTCTTCTATCATCATTAGTATTGAAGATGGTAATGTTGTAGCTGGGGGACAAATAACCATTGGAAATCTATTTCAGATCAAAGAACATTGCCAATAATATTACTTGAGAGATGATCTTGAAAACATTTTGTGGCATCATAGACTTGTCTATATTGTTCAGTAAATTATGAAAAAACATTCAAAATTTTATGCTATTAGAAACATGCCTACATTAAAAATAATGGAATATGATCTTTGTATTCCTTGTCAAAAAGGAAATATTATTAGTAAATTCAAAAAAAATAAAAAATAATACTATTTTACCTCTCAAAATTATTCCCTGTGATTTATATGGGCCAATGAGACATCAATCAAGAAAAGGTGATTTTTAATTTATCACTTTTATTGATGATTCAACACAGATGACCAATAATATGATTTTGAAGTATAAGTTAGAGGTATTATAATATTTTAGAGTTTTCAAAAGGTAATTTGATAAATAAATTGGTGTCTATATAATGAATTTGATAACTGATAATGTAAATGAATACACATTTAAGTGCATTGAATCATATTTCAAGAAAAATGGAATTAAACATTAGTACCGTGATCCATACTGCCCTCAACAAAATGGAGTTTTATAAATGAAAAATTTATGTTTAGTGGAAATGGTAAGAAGCATGTTGGAAGAATATAAAAAAATTTATTTTTTGTGGAGAGAAGATATTAACAATATTATAGATGTGAAAACAAGTAGTTTTTTAAGGTTAGAATCAAATAAGATTTACTGTGAAATGAGTTTTAACAAAAAAAAATCATTGAACCATATCAATGTCTTAGTAATTCCCTATATACTAAAAATAAAAAAACAGTTCTTGGGAAATTAGATAAAAAAAATGAGGAAGGATGTTTCATTAGATATTCACCTAAAAAAGAAGTTACAAATGTCGGGCAAAAAACATTTGAAAATTATGGTGGATTCTTATGATGAAAAAGTTATTAAAAATCAAAATTCCTTAACGAAGGATGTTAAAAATATTGAATAAGAAAAACTGAATATTTATAAAGAAAGTAAAAGTGAGGAGAAAATAGATATATCAAAAATTATAAGAATCATGTTATGGGGAAAGAAAATTTTGAGAAGAAACAATTCAATTTTATACCTTTCATAAAAAGGAAGAAACTAAAAATATACTTGAAAATCATAACTCTCTTATTCATACTCAAAGAAGTTTGAGATTAGAAAATTAGACATCACTGATTTCATAAATTAAACCAGAATCAGTTTATAAAGTAGTAAATCACAATGAATGGGTGAATTTAATTAATTAATAGTTGGATCAAATTAAGAAAAATAAAAAGTTGGAAAATTTTCCATGACCAACACAAAAAATTATTAATGTAAAAAATTGGTGTATTGAAAAAATATGAATAAACTTTTAGATGATACAAGAAACATAGTGGGACTTATTTATAAAGGTTGTGAATAGGTGGAAGTTGTGGATTTTGAAGAAATATTTTCTCCCATTATAGTATTATAAAGTATTATATTGTTTCTAGAAGTGGATTCACATCAGAAATACAATATTTAAAAGATTCATGTAAAGTCATTTTCTTTAATGGGGATATTGATTAAGATGTGTCCATTGAGCTTCATTGTATTATTCTACATGAAAAATATGGAAACAAGGGATTTAAATAGAATAAATACTTGTATGGTTTGAAACAAGACGCACAGTTTTGGTATTCAAAATATGATAATTGTTTGAGAATTTTGAATTTTTCCAAAGGAGAGGTTGATAGAAACATATATTTGAAATAAGTTAACTCCATCACTGTAACTGTCATAGTCTATAAAGATTATATAATATTTGGAATATGACTAAATTTTTTGTAAATATTTTATAAGGAAATGAAGAAGAATTTTGATATTTCATTCTTGGGATAATGTTTCATGAGTTGGAATAGTAATAAATATAGTTTAGTCAATTTGACTGCAAGAGAATCATAATATATAGCAGCTCTTCATGCTTGTACTCAAATTTTTTGTATCAATGTTTAGATTGAAGATTTGAACTTTGATGTTTCTACACTAATGAAGATATTATGTGATAATCATAATTGAAATTTATCATTCTAAAAATCATTTCCAACACTCAAGATCAAAGCACATTGATATGAATTTTCAATTCACCAAAGAAAATTATAATGGTGGAGATGTTTTACTAGAAAATATTTCTAAAAAATATAAAATTTATGATGTATTCTCAAAATCCATACCAAGTGAGATATTTGATGAATTGTGGCTACAAATTCATGTTCAACTTCCACTAAAGACTTCATAAATACCATTAACAAATCCCATGTCATTATTTTGATTATTCTGATGAAGGGGGATAATTTTTACATTTTTATCCTTTATGGTTGGATTTTATTACATAAATTAATTTGATGTTATAGTTATCATAAAATGGGGGATAGAAAGAAATATCATAGAAAAATAAAAGTGAGGTGGATCTTATTATAACATACATGCATATTTACTTAACAATAAGGGATGTAATTATTTCAAAAAGAGTACTTTATCCAGTACTGTGGTGTGAGGATAGTCTCTTTTGAGAAATGTTATGTTTTTTTAAAATTTAAAAATATGAAATGTAAAAAATCTAAATGTTGAAAAATTATTGGTTGAAAAAATTTGTTAACGGGAGTTTTCAAAAAATCCAAATGGGGAGATTGATGATCAATTATGATGTTTTATTTTTAAAAATTAATTTCAATTGAAAACTATATTTTTGAAAAGAATTTATTTCTAAAACATGTGAAAGATATTAAATTTCACTGTTATAAAGTTACTAGATAAGTAAATATGAAAATGTTCATAATTTTAGAAGTTTTATAACATCCCAGATCAATTTCAACAATGCTTTTCTGCTATTATACTTCTAAAAATCATGAAAATTTCATGGTTTAATCTTTAAATAAGAGAAGGTATATTGTTATGGATGTTGTCTATCAGACACAACATCACCTGATAGAAAAGGTTCAGAAATGCTATAAGTGTGAATTTATTTGAAAATGTATAATTTAGATGATCGGATGATCAATTTGATGAATCAGAAAATGAATATTATTGTAGAAAGTCTAATATTGAATAATTCCTGATTTTACAAATAAGGTTATTTTTTTCCATAACTTTATCCATCATTCTTATTAGAAGAGAGGATTCATATGCTTGATATTGGTCTTATATTCTATAAAAAAAGATTGGGAAAAATATAGTTCTTTACTTTATATAACTTATTTTTTTATCCAAGGCATCAAACATGGATTATAGGATTACTAATTTGTAAAATATATATAATTATTATGGTTCTTGAGATAATTTTGTTTTGAAAAATATCAAATAATTAGAAGATTCATCAGATGATATATTTATGATGATTCATCCAATGAGATATTGATGTTGATTCATTAGATGAGCTATTTATTACGATCCATTAGACAATATATATTCACTGATTAATAAAAAATAGAATTTATATGAATATTCAAAGTTGATGTTGCAGATATTCTATGGGTTTTCAATATATAGATGAAATAAACTATCTCATGATATTACATCTGAATCCTAGATCAAATAAAAAGGCAGATCAATTTTGAAATTCGAAAATTTCCTCCAGACAATGAAAGAGTCAAATCCATTAACATTCCTACCAAACATAGATGGAATAGGTAATTTTAGTCTTTTCATGTTACAATAATATAGTCAAACATTTTTTACAGTCTTAGAGTAATGGACTAAGAAAAATTTTCTTTTTTTGTTTTGGGGGATTTTTTATCATATGTGGTCAAGATCATTTATCATAGAATAATCATTTTGATGTTGTGAAGTGTTAAAGATCTTGTTATACAATTTCCATCAGAAAAAAAAATTACAAAGTGTGAGATGAGAGTAATGGAGTTTTCACTTTAACCATACAGGTCTGGTTGGGTGTGTTTCAAGTGGGTTAAAAGGACTTGATATATGATGAGTTTTTGGAAAAATCATTTCTAGATAAACATTTTCTATAAAACTTTGTAATGTAATAAATTTTTATAATGTTATATTTTATTATTTGAAATGATACTGTATCCTATTTAGTTTAATCAAATTTGAGAAGATTATAGAAAATTTATGGAGATTCTAGTTTACTCTATAATAATTTTGTTGAGTTTGTAATAGTTTGAATAAAATTAAAATGAAAGTGAAATTCAGAGTTATGATGTTTGAGTGAGCATTTAAAAAAAATTGATTCCCACCCTTACCTTTATTGAAGTACATATAAATTGAGGTGAAAAATATATTTTTACTTTACCTTTTTCAGAGACACAAAATGATTAAATGTTGAAAAGATTTTTGTCAGAGGTTATTTTTATAAACCAATTTTTTTATTGAAGAAACCTTTTTGGATTGAGAGTTCTAACCATAACATCATACATTGTTATGTCCTGATTACCGAGAAAAGAGAATGAGACTAAGTGGATTGGTCTAAATTTTTTTTGGTAGATGTTTGAGAAGAATAGTTTTGTTAAATAGGAATATCATATTTTTTAACCAGTCTAAGGTTGATAAATATGTATCAGACCAGGGCTATCAGACCATGTTTATTAGATACAGTCCATTATATGTAGGAACATTAGGCATATTTTCTGAACATACCATTGTGGAGTAGAAAACTTCAAAGATCATTAAATTTTTTTGTGGATCCAATTTTGAAAAAAAAAATTAACCTCATGGGATTAAAGTTAATATTTTCTATTGGGAGTTATAATGTGTCCAACAGTAGTTTAGACAAGATTTATTCACCTTTTCATTATATTTAATTTCCATAGACCCATTAGAGTTTCTATAGAAAGGATGTAGGTTATCACGCTGAGGACAAACCTTGTAAATCATGTGTTCCATTTTTATTTTTATATTTATGCATAAATTTGTATTTACTAAATGTTTAAAAGGATGAAACTCTAATATTTTTAGAGTTTTAGGCTTCTTAATGTTGAAATTTGTAAAAGTACAATCACAGAATAAATCCCATTTCTCATTGATTCAACAATCCTTTTGAACATTATATCCCACAAAAACATTATTTAAAAGAATTTCCTTTAAAAATATAAAGTTTATATTACATTATAAAACCCGTATTCAAATCCACATTTTTACATAATTTTTTTTATTCCTTTTAGGAAGCTTTAGAAATCAATTTTGGAGATCAAACAATCAAGGTCCATAAGATAAATCCATGTTATGAAACCACATACCATGAACAACTTGGAATAACCACACCCATGGGAAAAGGTAATCCAAGATTATAGGAGGTTTGTAGAAGTATAGAAGATATCCTAGACCAAAAACCCCCAAATGTAAATCTCCAAATTGACAAGATCATGAATAAATAAGGGAAAAGTAAACACTTACCACCCCAATTCCCGACCAACATACCAAGTGGATTCTACATCCATAGAACCACCCTCACTTCCACAAAAAATATAAAAGGAATTAATATTATAAATACAGATCAATCATTCCCAATATGGAAGATTCCAATCCACTGATAGAATCATGGGGAATTATAAAAATAAGTAGATCCATGAAAAGAAAAAATACCAAATCATCATGAGTAGTACATGGGTCTTATAAATGCTTTAATTCCACAAGGGAATTGAGTTGGGAGAGACAAGAACACCGCAAGGGAGTATCCAAGTAAAATGATATAATTTTGTGTCAAATGATATTAACATATAATTAAAATGGGTGTCTGAGGTGGTGGAAATATGAAATTGTTCCTAATATTGATGTCCCAGAACACCGCCACCCTGGTGTATTTTTCATATCTACAGAACCTATGGGATGGATGGTGGTGAAGGAATAATTCCTATACCTCTATACACCCATCCATAGGATGGTGGGA
The DNA here is from genome assembly GCA_963277665.1 of Viscum album. Lineage (NCBI taxonomy): Eukaryota > Viridiplantae > Streptophyta > Magnoliopsida > Santalales > Viscaceae > Viscum > Viscum album. The sequence goes on from OY728121.1 coordinate 1,129,591,284, forward strand.
TTCATATACATAATACCCTCTATTATACTACCACCAAATTTCGGATGGCCTTCGTCGACTAGTAGGTGGACTACCTATATCCCTTCCAATTACAATTCTTCATCAACTCCTATTCCAACCACCTGAGAACTACTAGAACTCAAAAATTAAAAAATAAATCCTCCAACCCTTCTTAACAATCCAAACCAACAAAAAATAATTAATAATCCATAGATAAAATTTAATTAAATAAAATATAATATCATTAAAAGTGTAGTATCTTAAATTATTAGATAGATATTACAATTCTCTATAGAATATTTTTTTCTTCCACCAGAAGGCTTAGTTGAAGAAGGTATATCTTGAAATAGATACATCCAATGCTCCCTCATCAAAGACTCTCACTACCATGTTTTATGAGAATAAGAACCATGATACTAAAAGACACTAACCAGAGGTAAAGACTTCCTGTAACACCCCAGGATTTCCTGGTACATTATCTCTTCACAGTAATTCAATAAATTTTACTATACGCAACACTGAGTTCGAGCGCACCATGACTTACCAAACTAGCCATTAAAAAAACATTTATGAATAGTATTAAATGGATTTTGAATTTTATGTACTCCATATAATTTTAACTTATGTATTATGTGTTTCTTAGACATATTATAAGAACAAATTTAATTTTTCAAAAAATGTAATTTTACAACCTTTTAATGGATAACCCTTTTTAAATCCAATATTTGAAACATTTACATATTCAATTTGACAAAATAAAATTCTTCTTTTATAATAGGGACATAAAAATTTACTTTGGATGAAATTTTGGTATTTTTATAATAATATTCATTTTTTATGAATAGTGATAAATACTGTATTTTAATTCAAAACTGCCTTTTAATCTAATTTATTTACAAGGATAGATTATATTTTTAATTGTTTTTGATGTTTAATTAGATTATATTTTTACCATTTAATCTAATTTTGGTTGTTGGAAGTAATTTCACTTTGAAATTGAACATAAACAAGTGTCAATCTTTTGATAGTTAAAATTTCTTAAAAACATGCTTTTTGTTTTGACAATGGGGATTAATTTTAAATTAATTAATCAAACTTCTATGTTTTTAATTTATTAAAATAGGAATCATTTTTGAATTATGAATATGAAATATATATTAGGCTGAATTTTTGGTATTTATTTGAAAAACATCATTTTTTGATGAATAGTGAAACCAGGAAGTAGTAGTTAAAAATCAGACTTTTTCATTTAAATGAAATTTTACCACTTCTGTGAATTTGATTTCGAAAATAAAACATACATGGTTTTTATTAGTAATTAAAATTTGGTTCACTAAGATGAAAATAATTTTTTGTGAATAGTAACTTTTTTCTTTTATTTGCAGTGGTTAAAAGTAAATAGAGTAAATCAAGGTAAAAAAATTAAAATAATACCAAATTACCTTGAAACTTGTCCTAACATTATTGGATGAGTCATGGACAACCATGGGCATATTTTGGTTGAGTTTGGGACCCCATGGAGCCACTTAAGAGTGATAATGACACTTTATATAATTTAATTTTAAGTAAAGACAAAAATGACTTAAACATATATCTTTTAGTAAATTAATTTTTACATGGGGTTATATAAGTTATCTTTTCGACTATAAATATTAATTAAGAAAATAAAAATATTTCATATATCGTGGTAGTTTGTTATAATTTTTAGACATCATATAAATAAAATTATTTATGACACAATAGTGATGTAGTGTTTACCTCATTAATGAATGATTTAAATAAATAAGATTATAAAGATTAATAAAATATCCAAAACCTATCAAACTATTATTTAATGATTTTATTTAGACCATGAGTCATCTTATCATAGAATATAATTAGTTTTGGACCTTTAGAAACCAAAAATCATTATATAATAAAATAATCTTTTCACACATTCCTAACGAGCCCCCCTCCCCCTTATAAAAAGCCCTCACATCTAACTCATTACTCACACCTCTCAAGCCTGTTGGATCATCAAAACTCTATTAAAATAATCTCCCAAGATCCCTCCCTTCCACCAAGAATCCATACATTATGCATAAGGCACTTCAAGAAATCCTTTTGGTTCAAACCAAAGGGAGTTACCCAATTTTAGGGTAACGTCTTCCCTAAAGTTATCTTCTTTTATTTTACTTCTCCAACACCCTAAACTCTTTTTATTCCTTTATATTATAAGAACACCAGTATCATAAATATACTAGGTTTTTTATGAGATTTATTAGAGCTAAACTTACACACACCCCAATCTAATGGGAAAAAACATAATGTTTCTGTGGACGGCGAACTACTGCCTCACGAAACGATGATTGTTCAATTATCTCCTACGACCTCTTAAGGTGGAAATTATGATGGAACTTTATTTATATATGATATATATTATGTTTATTTTTTCTATATGATTCGGTAATTTTCATTTTCAAGTACACCTTTATGCTTTCCAATATGTGTAAACATGATAATTTCATTTGAGGAAGTGCGGACTACCGCCCCCTCAAGGTGATATGATTCGTTCATGACATACATGGAACGTATAAAGGATGGATTTAATTAAATTATGTAACACATATATCATATGATAATATAATAGAATTATAATATACCTATGTATCATTAATTTTTTATTTCATTAAATATGAAATAGAAATGAAAGTAGTGTTCATGCGTATGTACGGCTTACCGTCTCCATGAACGGTGCATTTCATTTCTTATCACCAAATATCATGAACTAATTATAAATATATATATATATATATACTGTATATATATTATATATTTATATCATGAATATGATACTGGAGATAATATATTTTTTACCACATGGACACCTTGTAATTATAACAAGTTTATTTTTTACTCAAGTACCAAATATCGACAAAATGGCCATTATTAACTTAAATGATTAAATAATGTTTATAACATGGTAATAAGTGATATTAGAGGAATAATAAACTTGAAAATGGTTCTTAAGAAACTATAAATTAACTTTATTTTATTATTCAAGAGATTAAAGAACGAACGAGTCAAGTCGGACACGAGGTAAGGGGTTTCTTATCTCACTTTAAATTCTGTGAGATTTCCATTGTTCGCCACCTATTTTTTGAATGTGGTGTATTGTGTACTGCCATTTGATATATATTATCATGATTATCTTTATATTCATGTTATTTTGTGATTCCTTTGGTGGTTGTTAACTTTTTTTCACATGACTCGATTGATTTCAAAGCGGTAAGGGTTTTTCATCTCACTTTTTATTCCCTTCAGATTCATGCTATATTAGCAACTATTTCTTTTTGTGTGGTGTATGTACTGCCCATGATAGAATTCTTGGTGTAATATAATTTAATTTATGGGTATTTACGTCTTCATTGTATGATCCTTCTTTCATGTTGTGTTTGTTTTTTATGTTACCAAATCGGTAAGGGAATTTCGATTTTCAATTTCCACTCATTGGGTTTTATGCAAACTTCATTGATTATTTTACTCCAAGAATATGTGTAAAATCATGATTTATTTAATTATGTAGTAATTTTCACTCCCCTTTCTGTTGACATACTACAGATACACACAATCACTCTATTGATAAATTCTGAAGTCATCGATATTAATAAGAGTAATTTTAACTCAATTTCTATTCATATAGTTAAATATCCAAGTCATTGGTGTGGTTTTTTACATGAATATGTGTGAATGTCCTCTGATTTATTTACACTGAATATCCAATAATATTGAGTGTATTTATATTTTTCATACATAATTATGTCATTTATTTATCCTTATCCTAAGGATGTAGTCTTTATAAGGTATTTCAACTCAATTTACATTCCATTGAGACTTCTTTGTTGTTATGCGCCAATTCACTTTTATATGGTGTGTATACAATAATTTGACATAGTATATCATGAATCCCTTTATTATCATGGAATTATAAAGTTTTTATTACTTAAATTATATGTATTCAAGCATCACACATTTGGTTAGGAACTCTAACAAAAATATCATTTTAAATATTTTAAAGATTTATTCTTCTAAATCTTTCTCATTAATGTCCATGTTTTAAAAATAGTTTTAAGGATTTATTTATTTGAACATTAATTTTTTAAAATTAAAATTCCTTTTAAAAGTTTCAAAGTGGTATGGGACACTTTGATTCAAAAATCTATTTTAAACAAATTCTTGATAAATAATGATACTTTTAAATGTTTTCAAGAAAAAGGGGGATATTTTCTAAAATAGTTTTGATGATTATTTTTATCTATGAAAATATCCTTCATTATTATCAATTGAGGTTAATCTATTATAATAAAATCTTTCATATTGTATTGAATGAGTTATGTTTGATTGTGGATGTGCTCTTTTTATACCATTCATGGTTTGTGGTTAAAATATTGACATTCCGTGTGCTAGTTTTAATAAAAATGTTTATGTTATGTTTCAACCTTTTCATATAAGGAATGCATTGGACTTAGTAAGTGATGGGTTGACACCACTATAGCTCCTCGATGCATCAGTAGGTCTCATGAGACAAACTAGTGTCTTGGAACATGGCCTTGAAAAAATCTTATTTGTAGTCTTGGAACGAGGCATTGACTATATGGTTATGATGTCCGGCATTTTTCATTCCATAATTATTAGATTATCTATTGATAATTCAAGTGGCTATTCGACTAGTAGAACAACCATGACTATGTTTTATTATGGAATTATTTACTAAGCTCATATTCCTTCCATAAAGTGTTCATGTTTATTATTTGTAAAGGCATGTGTTTTTAATTATTCATCATTCCTGTTGTTTATGTTATTTTCCGCTGTATTACTTACTCTTACTGAGCATCTGAGATCTCCCCTTTCTTATGTTTTATTTTCCTAGGATTCCATGAAGTATATTATGATTGATATTCAAGTTTAATCTGGTGTATTAATGGAGTTCTCAAAGGATAATCTATTTTGTGATTTATTTTCTAATGTGTAATGTAATGTTCATGTATGTAATCGATTTTCTAAGACTTCTAAACTAATCGGTATTTCAGGACTTCATTCCTTGTAATCATGAAAATGTATTCAAATAATGCACCAGCTCCAGTCTTCTGGGGTCGAGGCATTACAATTCTAATATAGAAACATAATTTTATAATTAATGATCTATAGAAATCGCTCAATCATAGTAAAATCAGGAACTACATCAATGTATTCCCAATTAAAAATATTACAAGGGGTTGGCTGATGCCTTTTGAATTTTGATTGATGTGAAAGCTTATGAATTAAAGAAAACTAAGGTGGTAATGCCAAGTGATAAGCCCCCATGTCAAATACATTCCATAATATCAAATAGATAGGTATATTAGAGAGTGAGTTTTACTTGATTTATAATCCATCGATGACCTAACCAAGGTGATAATTTCAAGAAAACTCAATCACAAAATGAAAATCCCATGGAGAGATGATGTCAATATGCAAATGATGTGTACTAGATCTGAGCCATCAAAAAATTCTAGTGAACTAGATGTATCTTCACCATTGTCTCCTGAACTAAACTTACTCTAAAAAGGTAGCTTCACCACCCTCAGACCAACAATGGGGAGAACTACAATTTCAAACATAAAAATCTGTGAAAGGTTTCATTAAAATGGAAAACTGGTAACTATTTTTATATGAAAATTCATCCAGCCTTTTATTCTTATCCCGAACAACACAAAATTCTAAGACATAAGCATAGGACATATCTTCTGAAATATTCAATCTCATGTTTGCATTGAACATTGAATTTTCTCTAAATTACCCATTTCACATACCATGGATATTACTATTTATTAAACCGTATACCATATAACATATGGTTTTTACATTGAATGTTATTTTATTATTTGGGGAAATATTGATAAATCTATATATTCAATATGGATATTTTAAATGGAATATTCTGTTTTCAATATGAGAAATTTTTAGATAAGAAATACACTGGTTGGGGATCGGTTAATAAAATCCCCTCAATGCATCGAGATTCTCATGGGAAGAAATGGTTGGTAAAATTGGAATAGGTTAAATATCTATTGATGGTAAAGTTATCACATTCCTAGGAAATATGATGCCCAATAATTAAACATTACCCTCATTTTGTTTCAGTTATTATTTATCTGTGAGATTTTTCATCGACATATATATGGATACATTTCATTTCAGTTCATTGATTATGTGGAAGGTGTTTCTGTTTCTCAAAATTACATATTTATTTCTCTTTATCTAGTTATTTGAATGGAGTGTGTTTTTAGTTATTATCTTTCTATATTTTTTATTCAGTTCCTACTCAGCTTATGGATTACATGGTATATGTGTTTAGTTATTTACCACGCCATAATCATTACTATCATTGATTCATTATTACTTCTTATATATGGTTATCATACTAAGAATTTCAGCTCACCCTTATTATATATCTTTTCTATAAATCCATGAAGTTCACAATGAAAGATAATAAGGTATTTATTAGATGAATTATAGTTTTCCTTGAATTTATATTTTTATTTAGAAAAAATAAAAACAAATATTATAATTCATGTATTCATTTGTAATAAAACAATCATTTTTTGTATCTAGATTCCCAAGACTACTAAAATGATCAGTACTTCAGGTCTTGATTCATTATAATCATGATAATTTAATTGATAGAAGACACCATCTCTAGGCCTTCTGGGGTTGGGTTGTTATTTTATTTTACTACGAATTTTTTCTGATTGACTGGGAAATGTTGATAAATCTAAAATCATTACTGAATATAGTTATTTTTTTATAAGTAATGTTATTTCATGAATTATATTTATTATTTAATATATTAGTAATTCAGTTTACATCCCGTGATGGGTGGGTCATGTAATTATATATCCCCTCATAAATCTATAATCGCAAGTGAATAACAACTAAACTAAAATTCAATGGTGGTTTTACCAATAGTTTTAAACATTATTTTGAAAGATCCTAATGGTGTATATATCATGATTTATGAGATAATTTTGCCTAATAATATGAAATTATATTATTAAGAATTTAATTATTATAATCAATGAGATATTGAATTTATAATATACACAAATGCGTTTTTTTCTCAAGTTATTCATTAAACAGAATGTGAGTTCAGTTATTTTCATTTTAATATATTTTATTTATTATCTATTAATTAATGTACATTTATTTAAATTTCATGTCTATAAAATTATTTTACATTCCATATTTATTATTCATACTAATCCATGATAACTTCCACTATAAATAACCCATACTTATCATCTGAGCTCACCATTATTTTATTTCCTCTTTTGTAGGATATAAAGATGGAATATTTAACTGTGTTAAATGATGTGGATTATTTCACATTAACTATATTTTATTTTATGTTATCAAATTTAATTGGAAATTCAAGTATATATCTTGGTTACCAAGACTATTACATAATTTGGTCCTTGTAAAACTACAAGTTCAAATGAATCATTTTTTTGAATAAATTACATGTATTTTATGGCTTATGTTTCACACTAAAAAAATTTAAGTATTTCTATATAAAATACTCCCTAATAATCATGGACTACACACAATATCAAATTATATTTCATTATACGCAACATTGAGTTTCTACGAAACATAATTTTATTAATATAATTATTTAAATAAGAAATCTATAACCTAGCCATTAAACATAATAATATGAATAGTAATAACTAATTTTTTATTATGATCTATATTTTTTTATATAAAGAAACCATAATGATATAGAAATATACAATTTTCAGTAATGACTCTGTAAATTGGAAAAATATTATTTTCTCAAAAGAACATCTTTTTATATCCTTATGTGTATGGAGATAAAATTAATTTTCAACACCTTTAGAATTTTAATTTGATAAAATAAATTTAATTTTTTGAATAATTATTGAAAAAATTATATTGGGGTTGATTTTTTTATTTTTCTGAAATATTTCATTTTAGGATAAATTGTGAAAATTCAGAATTTTAATTGAAAAATGCCTTTTCAACTAATTAATATATATAGTTAAATTATTTATAAATTTTATTCAAAAAATATATATTTAAATTATATATATATATATAATAAAATTTTAGGTTATTTTAATCATGTTCATATTGAAATTGGAAATAAAAACATTTCAAACTTTTGATCATTTTTCATTAAAACCCAGTTGTCTCATCCCTCTATGTGATTAAATTTTGAATTAAGTTTTTCAAAGTGATTGATATTAATTTATAATAATGTATTACTTATTTTGAATCATAAAAACTATTAATTTATAATATTTTTAGCATGATTTTTTACAAAAAAGGTAGTGAAAACAATTAAAATTATTCACAACGATTAAGAAAAAAATGAGTTTAACAAATGACTAAATGTTAAACAAAAGGGAAAAATGACCTATAAAATTTTAAAACACCCATTTGAAAGAATATTTTTAACCTTACCCCTTAATTTCTTGAATTAATTTCATTATTTAATCAATTTATTTGGTAAATGGTACGCCTAACATTTTTTTCAAAAATTCATACTCTGTCCACACCCCCATCTATAAAAGGACGCAACCTCTTCCATTATATTCACCCATAAAAACCAATCAGTTTATCAAATAAGATCCCAAATAAATTCTCCAACTCCCTCCATTAATCCTATAATTCGTACATTTGGATCTAAGGAAACCATGAAAGTCCTTTGGTGTAAACGAAAAAGAGATACCCGAAGAAGAGGTGACATTCATCAACAAATGTTTTTGTTTTATTTCTTCCTCAAACACCATAAATTGTTTTATATAATGCTTATATAGTTTACTTAGTATAATTAATATATTGTTATTTTTTTAGGTTAAGGTTACAGCCTACAAATTCACACACTTCCATCAAATGGAATATTTAAACATTATTCGTGTGTACGGCCAACTACCACCTCATGAACTGATGTCAATCATTATTCCATTACAACCATTCACAGTTGGAAATAATGATGGATTTATATTTTATATAATATATTGATTATATTTATGATTTAATAATTATTATGCAATCTTTATATCCCACATAAATTGTTTTGTTCCATTTTTTTGGAATATGAGAAAATCATTTGTGTGTATGGAGCACTACTGTCGTGAAGTGATTTAATTTCTTCACACTTTAAATGAAATGTTTTAAGGATGGGTTTAATAGAAATATGTGATATATATGAAATTATAATGATTCTAGAAGGATAATATTTAATATAATTTTTTTCTTTCAATCTGAAAGCACAATAGAAATAGTGTTCATTTGTATGTACAGCTTATCATCTCCATGGACGATGTATTTCATTTTCCACTTAAAAACATATAAATCATTTTAAATACATATATAATGAATATAAATTATATTAATATAATCATAATCATTATGTAAATTATTTAAACATTATTAAATTTATTGGACAATAAAAATAAAATTAATAATTATATAAAAAACAAAGCGGTTATTACCCGAAATGTAACCTTAACATGGAATTGTTAATAAATAGGTAATAAAATGTAATAATAAAATTTTATATGATATTATATAAATGAATATGGTTATGTGATATTTTTATAAAAGGATTATATTTATTATATAGTATGTTTGAACGATTATAACGGAAGTCAAGACTTAATGTATGGGGATTTCTAGTCTCACTTTTATTTCTGAAAGACTTATTCAATATTCAACACACATTTCTTTTATGTGGTGATTATACTAGCCTAAGTCATGATATATCAGGAAAATTCCTAATTTTTTAATAAATAATGTTTCCATTGATTTCATTATTTCACTAGGATTACGATTCAAAATTTACCCATGTAGTAACAAATTTTATTCTCAATATTTCTTCTTTGTGACGTATGTTATATTTTGAACCTATATTCTTTTATGAGGCATAAATACTAACCCTTTGATATGTATAGCCTTAATTTTTTCATCATCATGATTTTTTATGTTTAATTTTTCCCCTTCATGTGGTTTATTATTCAGTGTTACCAAATTGGCAAGGGTTTATGGGTAAAATCCCATCATTTATCAGGATTGTTTATGATTATACTTCCATTGATGAAATATTAAGATCCATCTCTCAAAAATTATAATGAATATTCTTTTAAATTGTTCATTCATGATATCACATGTAATTTTACCATTTTCCCACTCCTTGGTACTTAACATAAATAAGAAAATGTTTCCAAGAAAATTTGACATTATTTCTCAGTACAGTTGGATAAGTATTTTCTATCAAAAACATGTTTTCTGAAAATATATTCAAAATTTGTTATATAATTATAAAAATAATTAATTAAATATATTTTTTCCAACATTTCATTTTTTTAAATATTTTCAATGTAATATTATTGTCTTTTTTCCAATAAAGGCACTAAAAAGGCATGTTTATTTAACATGTACAATATGTACAAAATTACCCACGGCCAAACCCATTGTTTATTTGAAGCTTCCTTTTCATGTTGACAAGGTTTTTATAAAAAAATCCTATTATTATGGAAATTAGTTTGTTTAGTGTGTTTTTCAAAGAAAATGTTTTTCAGAAATGTTTTATTGTAAAAAAATTTCAAAGCGTGGATGATATTTTCTTTAAGAAATGATTTAAATTATATTTAAAAATTATACTCAATATTAGACCAAAACATTTGATATAAATTATTTTTTACTCGGGATATGATCCAAAGATACCATCCATATTATTCCTTTTAATGGTTTATTTGTTTATGGAATGATATTTATGAAACATGTTTCTCTTATATAGGTTGTATTATTGTGAAACCAATATTTACTCATGTTTTGTTCTATGATTATGAAACCTTTATCTTTACCACATATCAATGTATGGTGAAATGTTTATGATACAATTTTTGTATAAGGTTCTATTTTGATGATTTTATATGATCAAGCAGAACACATATATGCAATTTAATTATGTGACATGTGGGGCCTATATCTCCTTAGAATGAATTGGGAAAATATTTAAATATCTCATGAGATATACATTACTTGAATAAGAAGTGAAATCCATTTAGTAATAAAAGTTTGTAATTTGATGTAAACTTGGTTCAGTAATACTTGGATTGAATGGGTGTGAACCCAGATCATTAAATGAGATTTTCCTCTATGATGGTCTTGGAAGTGATCCTTGATTAATATGGAATGATTTTCTATTCTTATGTGTATGAAAAAATTCCATGTATTATTCTATCATGGATCATGTTCTTTGATTCCATTAAATTCATGTCTTATAAACTACCAATAATTTTGACATGATTCCAAATTTTGATCATTTATAAGAAAGGTATGATCTTCTAATGTTATGATAATGTTCTCATACCCTTATTCTCAGGATTATTCCTACACATATCCCCTATTTACCCTTATTGAGCCTCATAGCTTGCCATTTCTTAGGTTTCCCTTCCATAGATTATAAAGATAAATATTATGTATGATGCATATAAGAAGGGTTATTTTTATAGAGAACCTAGGGGAGATAATATAGTCCACTTATAGAATAGAGTTTCTGATAACATGTTTCCAAATGCACTAAAATAATTTGGTCATTATGAAAAAGTTTTTTTAATTGTGATGAATATTCTACAAAAATGATGTAATTTATGTATAATTTGTGATTTGGTCACTACAATTGGTATTAGAGAGAAGGTTTAGTTAACCTCTAGATTCTATAATGAAAAATCTATATTGATATCCCTATGGAAATTTATAAGTATATGTATAATGATGAGTCATTGTATAGGAAAATATCAAGGAATTTTGGTAAAGGATAAAGTGAGTTTTTTCTATGAAATGCGTCTCTTTATAGATAATACAAGTGGATGCAGGGTTGGAAAATATATACATAAGGTGGAAAACACTAAAAACACTATATTAAGACAGACACAATCGAGAACTGGTGCATGACAAAGGGCCTCACTTAAAACTTAGTCTAACTCTCCCAGGGGATATTCTATTGAAATCCACATACCCTTTCAAACCATCATTGAGTGATTGAAATTTAATATAACAATAAATCACTTAGGATAATCTTATGGTTTCATAGTTTAAGTAGTTTTATTTCATGATTTAGATATCATATAAGTGATTTTTATTATTATGCGGTTCCCTATTATGATTTTCTTTTATTACACTATGATTTTTTGTTTTATTCAATGGTTGGGACCTAAAGGAACTGTGTTAATGCTAAATGATATAGAAAATGAAGCAATTTTCCCCCTGATCAATCAAATTCTAAGGGATCTTGAATGAAAAATAGTATGGATGTGGTCACTCATCTTGTTGAAGATATGAATCGTGTTGGGAATCTGAACGAATAAAGGATCGAACCAAATTTTTATTTATTCCTTCATGAGGAAATATCCACCTACTTCTAGAGGGTCTTATGATCCACTAGTTACTAAACAACAAATCAATAACACTAAAAATAAATTTTTATTTCTCCAATTTTCAGAACATGAAAACTTAATTTTGGTAGTATACTATTTGGATGTTTCAGGAGTTTAATGGTGAAAAATTATCAATAATACAAGTAAAAAATGAAATTTACTCCATGAATCAAGAAAATATCAAGAACTTTTCAATCAAAAAGTGATTTACTCATGTTATTTGTATTATTATATATAAGGAGTTCCTTGAGTTAATGAAAAATAATTATGAATCCATTGTTACCTATAAGGATATTTTTATATGACTTGTGAGGTATTCTTTAGGTATTATCATCCATCCCGAATGTACGGTTGACTGATTCTTTAGCAGAAAAAAACCAAGTACCTGAAGGGATTTATCCATAAGAGATGATAGTTTCTATCAATAGATTTTTCAATTTTAAATCATGTGGGAGATGGAGGTTAGAATTACATATCAATCTCATGGTTTTGACACACAAAAAAGTTGATGGAGTAAGAAGGGAAATACAAAACCATGGAGAGAAGAAAATAATTTTTCTTTATTCTTAATGGGTAGGATGAGGCAAATAGGAATTTACCTTATGGGGATTGCTAAATGTTTTTTGTTCAGATGGGAAGGTCGTGTAGAAATCAATTTATGAGGTGATATAAATAAATAAGATAATGATACGAATAGAGAGAAAGAAGAACAAAATTCAACTCCCACACTTCAGTTCTTTATGTATAAGAAGAATGGTCATTATGTTAACCATTTTACAAACCTGAGTTTTAATGATGATGATAATTGTCTGTAACATCATATGATAAGGGATAAGTGTAAATCTCAGGTGATAACTATTTCAAATGAATGGGGTGAGAACAACCTGGTGAATGGTATACATAACATCCACTCCAGATCTTCTAATTTTTTATTTTACTAAGGATATACCCATTATTATAAATCTAATGAATTTTATAAGGGTATCAAGATTCCACCCAAACTTTTAAATGTGGAATTAGATCGTAAAACTACTAATAGTGTGATGATAACAAAACAAGACATTGGTTCCTCTCTAGATGACATTGGTGGGAATGTGTTTCCTACAAATATTTTCATTCATCATTTGGTTGAATTTTATTATATAATATGCATGGATTATATTTAACTGTAAAAATAAAAAATAAATTTTCAAGTAATGGATGTTACGTTTGATATTTCAAACCAACCTATGATCTTATATCTTTGTGACTATTTGTATAAAATTCCAAAGGAGATTACTTCTAGTGTATAAGTCATAATTTTCTTTCCTAAGGTGTATTACCTGAAATGGTTGGGGAAAAACATAAAATTGATAACATTCATATTTTAAAGGAATTATTTAATTATTTTATAGAAGTGTTTCCTAGTCTTCAACTACAATTTGATGTTGAGTTTTCACTAGAATATATACCTGAAACCACACTAATTTCAAATAACTCATATAGAATGGGCCTGATTGAGTTACAGGAATTGATGAAGAAACTCCAAGAAAACCATGATAATGGATTTATTTATCCAAGTGTGTCACCTTGGGATTCAATTGGTCCTTTTTTCAAAAATAATTTCAGATCAATATTAATTTTTATTGATTACTAGGTGCTGAACAAGATCACAATTATGAACCAGTATCTACTTCCTTGTATTGGTTACTTGTATGATCAATAGGATGAAGCTCAATAATTTCACATAATTGACCATCATTTTGGATATCTTCAAATGAGGGAAAATATGTAGGATATACCCAAGATTTAAATCTATAATTTCTATAGATACTATGAATATATCGTGACTCCTTTTAGACTTACTAATTCCAATACTATTTTCATCGATTTAGTGAATAGTGAATTTAGACAATACCTTCAACTATTTTTGGTTTTATTTGTAGATGATATTACAACCTATTAAAAGATAATGGAGGAGTATGAAGATCCCTTGAGAATTTTACTAAAGAGAAAAAAGAAGGAGAAACTATATGAAAAATTTACAAGGTGCGCATTTTGGCTTAAAAAGGTTTTATTTTTATGTCACGTAATCTAAATAAAGGGTATATTAATAAATATTTCAATGATTGGGGCTATCGAATTTTGGCATATACCAGCCATGGTGATTGATATCTGTAGATTTATTGGATTATCTAGATATTATCGATTTTTTTTGGATAATTTCTCCAGAAGATCTAATTTTTTGACCAATTTAACTTAAAAGGGACCAAAGTTACTCCGATCATATGAATGTGAAGAAAATTTCAAGTAACTAAAAACAAGGTTAGTTGGTGAACTTATTATTATATTACCCTATAGTGGAGAAGGGTTTCTAGTATATATTGAAACTTTAATTATTTGATTGTGAAGTGTACCTATGAATAATAAAATTTTTATAGTTTATGCATCATGAAAACTGATGTTTCATGAGAAAAATTACCCAACTCATGATTTGGAGTTAGAAGTGTTAATATTTATATAAATGATATATTGGAATTAAATTTATAGAGAAAAGTGTGATATGTATATTAATCATATAATTTTAAGTATATATTCACTGAGAAGGAGTTCAATATGTTCTAGAGAATATGGTTACAACTGATAAAAGATTATGACTTCTCAATAAATTATGACCCTAGAAAAGTGAAGAAGGTATTAGATGTTGAGAGTAGATAGGATCATTCTAGCTTATCCATGATGAGGATCACAAAAAATCCAATAATTTTGTATTTTCAAAGGATGGATCTATAATTCCAAAAGGATGGGTGTAAATTGTAAGTTTCTAAATTGAATGTTCAACCATCTATCCAAGTAAAAATTAAGGAGGTTCAGAAGGAATATGTGGAGATGAAATTGAAGGTTAGAAATGATCCTGATTTTAACCTTGGTCATTATGGAATGATAATGTTCAAGAACCATGCATGTGTTCCTTGTATAAAAAAATTATATGAATGAGTTATTATAGGAAGCTCATAGATCTTCATTCTCTATTCATACTAGAATTATGAAGATGTATAGATATTTGAGATAATTCATCAGGTGGGATAGATCGAGAAGATATATCTCAATATTTGTATCTCAATACTGAGTATGAAAACAAGTTAAGGATAAATGGAAAATATCTATAGGTATGTTACATCCATTACCAATACTAGGATGGAAATGGGAGAACATCACTATGGATTTTTTCATTAGACACCCCAAAGTTTCTAAATGTAAAAAATCATTATGGGTTGTAGTTAATCACCTTAATAAGTTAGCACACTTCATTTCTATCAGAGAATAATTCTCTCTAGATCATATTTCCATGATATAAATTAAGGAAGTGGTAAGGTTATAAGGAGTACCACATTCTATTTTATCTGATCATCATATAAGGGTTGCCTTAGATTTGTAGTGAAGTCTTCATAAAACACTTTATATAGAATTTGTTTTCAAAAATTCTTATCATCCTCAGATAGATGGAAAGTCTGGAAAAAAAAATCAAACCCTGGAGGAAATGTTAAGATATTTTTCTTCTGATTTCAAAGACGATCAAGATCAACATGATCTTCTATTTGAGTTTTTTATATCAATATCTTTCACTATGAATTCATATGGATCCTTATGTGTCCCTCTATTGGAATAAATGTGGAGCTACAACATGCAATAATGAAGTTGGAGAATGTATTCTATTGGGACCTTAGATAGCTATAGAAATTGAAGAGAATGTTAGATCTATTTATCATCATTCCAAGGTAGCTTAGTGTAAGTAGAAATAATTTACTAATAAAAACCTATGCGGTCAATAATTTAAATTTGGTGGCATGTTGTTTCTTATAATTTCTCCATGGAATAAGGTTTTGAGATTTAGGGAAAAAAATAAAATTAACCCCTAGGAATATCTATCTCTTTGAGATCCATGACCACATCAGGATGAAATCCTACCACTTGTAAGTTCCAGAAATCCTTTAACAATCCCATGATGTGTTCCAAGTATCTCTCCTAATTATGTTCATTCCTGTCCCATAACATGTTCTAAACTCATAGGTCATATCATTGGAGCAAGATGTTTCTTATGAAAAACAACTCGTTGAAATTATCTATCATATAGAGAATCTTCTATGAAAAATGCCACTCATATAGAAATATATTTTTTCAAATTTTACCATTTTTAAGAAGGTATATGTTCACTCAAGGATATTTTGAGGCAAAATATCCCCAGTTGTTTGTATTAGTGCGATGAATTTTGAGGGAAAAAATCAACTTAAGGGAGGTAGAATGTGACACTCAGAGTTTTCATGAACCATATTTAGAATAATTTATATTTATTTGATGGATTATGTTTTTTTCTACACCAATATATGAATTATTTATAAAATAAACCTTATTAAACTTGTGATAGACACAAAACTATCTTATCTTAAGTTAAACATAACACTGAGGGTCTATTAAACAAAATTTTTTAATACAATTATTCAAACAAGAAAGATATAACCTAGAAGTTAAACTTAGTAATATCAATATAATTACTAATATTTAAATTTGATTTATAATTTTTTTATATAAATTAAACATATTTATATTGTCATATAAAATTTTTTGTAATGTCTTTATAATTATTGAAAATACAATTTTCTTAACAGAATTCCTTATCATGTCCCTCTATGTACTGTAGTAAAATTAATTTATGACGATTTTATAAATTTAATCTAAAAAAGAAATTAATTTTTGAACTATTAATGTATAAATTATCTTAGGGTGATTTTTTTTAGTATTTTTCCAAATTATTTGATTTTTATGAATATTAAAAAATGCATAATTTTAATTAAAAACTTCATTTTTTCTAATTTATTTATATAGTTAAATTATATTTTAATTTGGCTTTAAAGTATATTTATTTCAGTTATATATCTATTAAAATAATTCATGTCATTGGAATCTATTTCAAATTTAAATTTTATATAAAAATATTTCAAACTTATGAACATTTTTGCATTAAAAACATGTTGCCTCGTCCCGTCTGCATGATTAAATTTTAAATTGATTTATAACACTTGTGTGATTATAATTGTGAAAATATGATTAAATATTTGGTATTATAATCATTTATAATTTATAATAAGGTAAATTTAATTTTTGACCTAAATTATTTCTAAAAACAATTAAAATTAATCATGGTGATTAAGAGAAAAATTGGTTTACCAAGGGAATAAACATTAATATTAAGTGGTAAAATATCCTAGAAATATTTTCAATACCTATATTCTAGTAATATTTAAAACATACCCCTTAATTTGTTTAATTTCATTCATTATTTAAGGATTTAATTTGATAAAAACATATTTAAACCTAACATTCATTCCAAAAATGCCAAGTATATCCTCTCCCCCACTTATAAAAGGCCATAAACTCTTCCCCTATATTCACACCATAAATGAAAATTGGATCAAACAATGACTACAAAATCACTTATAAAATTTCCTGACTTCATCCTAGATTCCTTCCTTTGGTTATAAATCCATACAAGGAAGTCCTTTGGAGAAAACCAAAAGGTGGTACACGAAGAAGAGGTATTGTTCATCAATGAATGTTTTTGTTTTATTTCATCACTAAACCACTTAAATTATATTTATATAATGATTTTATAATAACCTTTTTATCTTAAATGTGTTTATATGTTTTTATGTTATGGTTATTACCTACAAAGTCACACACTTCATGTAACATCCCAACCCATCTTACCACTAAACCGGTAGCCGGACAGGTCACTACATGGACTCAAGTGTGTCTCCTTCTACCCCTGAGGTTCTAGAGCAACGGTGAGGGTATAAAGGTAGTTCATTGTGGAGGAATTACCCTCAATAATATATTACATAGTGGTAAATAGATATCAAATCTCATATATCAGCAGAATTATTATAAAGACATTATCAAAGAAACAGAAGAACATTGAAATAAAAAATGAAATTGAAATATATAAAATTCCATTTTTTACAATGCATTCATGCCACATTATGATACATATCTAAAAGCGGTAAAAAATACATCATGATTTAAATTTTAGAATATAAATAAATAAATATATCTATACCCCATGAGTGATCTCTATGATTATCCCGAGCTCCAGCTCGGTCCTTTGCTCCCAACATTATGATACAAGAAATACAGTAAAAGAATGGTCGATATCCTTGAAAAAAAGTACATCTACTCAGAACCAATGGTAACCTAGAAGGGTGTGAGATATAAAATCTCAATAGGCTGGCACCCACAGTGTCTAACCCAGTCTATCCAGTGATTTTCAAAACTAGCTGCACAATCAGATATATAACATGTAACGAAGTACTCAAAAGTAATAACCATCAAATGAAGTTAAAAATTTAATATCCATTTAATTTAGTATATATATATATATATATTACTTCATTGAAATTATAAGTCTAGATATCTAGATCAAGCCCGATATCCCCCGTATAACTGGTAGTACAATAAATTCCTCAAAATACCTTCTATACCATTGAAGTCTATACCGAATAAAAGATTATGGTTTGTCTTGGAGACATGTTATAAGTAACTTAAATCTCATTTAAAAATTTTATAACCTAATCCCATCATTGAAATTCCTAAGATGTAATTCAAGTATCACTCTCAACATAAAATAGACCGACACTCTACAAGCCCATCCCTGGTGAACCTCTTCAGATCCCGGTATAGTTCTAGGTGAGGTATAAGTCCATGTAAATCAATCCTATCCTTGGAGGTTTTATATAGAAACCCCAAGTATCACTAATGACATATAATCAATTCCCCTTGATCCCATCCATGTAATCCCTCATATAAATGGATCCATGTGTCACTTATTATATAATTATAGCCACTATGAGCTTGTCCATGGTATCCCTCAATTGGATCCATGATTCACCCATAGAATATGAATAAACTCTATAACCTTATCCATGGAATCCCTCAATTGGATCAATGATTCACCCATGGATAAATCATATTTAACCCCTCGATCCCGTCGAAGGAATTATAACCTAAATCCATGATTCACTCAAGGTATAAAAATAAAATAGACACATGAGACCATCCATGAAATTCAATCCTGAATCCATTATTCACTCAAGGCTATCTACCATATAATAATTTAAATTCATTTAATCATTTCAATAGGCGTGCCATGGTAAAAACAAAGAGCATCTAGTATGACTTACTTCAAAAGGGAGACTCAAGAAAGGAAAAACCTCATAAGACTTGGCCTTTCATTTACTCACATGGTTATATCAATTCAAAATCCATTTAATTACTCACATATCCAATTTCAATATAGAAATCCTAACAAACCTATGAATATATCACATGTCTTATTTATCATTTAACACACATAGTAAACACCATAATTAGATAAATTCAATACAATTTATCAATTCAAGTCATATCATTCAATTTAATCACATGTTCAAGTCATTAAAAAGCTAACAAGATTATACAAGCAATGAAATGAAAAGGACCAAGGGTCTTATCCACTCATCTCTTCCCAATTAATTCATTAAACTCACTAATTGATATAAAAAACAATTACATGTTTGACATCGCTTGAATTGGGGTAAAAAGTCACACCTAAGGGTATCCAATGCCAATAAATTCAAGTTAAATTTAACAATAAAACCCAAGGTGTGATTCATATTTAAAAATATAATGCTCCAACCATTGACTTAATATAACTCAAATGGGAAACAAGCAATAAAATAAGCATTACATTCATAAAAACAACTACATGGACAAATACTCACTTAAATCATGTGGGAAACATCATTAAATAACATCAAAGGGTCCATGAATAAGAATATCTTATATAGACACCAACAAGATGATATATGGAAGTCTCAATCCATAATTAATAATGATATAACACTATCACTACTTTTTGGATTGGAGGTAGCAAGCCTCCGTTGGAGGGGTTTTATTCTAAAACATGACTTTATTCATCCACAAGACATTTATAACTTTTATGAATTTTATTCACACATTGTAGTTTCATTAAACTAGGAAACTAAAAATTAATCATATTTAAAGAATCATTTAAAGAATTATTAAATAAATTGGGCAATGATAGGGATCATACCTCTACCAAACCAAGTCAATGTATCGGTACTTGACACTTTCTAACTCAATGCTTCCATCCACTCGCATGGACATACTTCCAAATATATATACCCTTAACTCAATGCCTGTATTCCCCATTCCATGAGGGAATACACACATTGATGATATACACACATTGATGATATACATATTTATATATATTCATATATTCATAAATGCATGTGAGTCTTCCAAGTGAACCAAACTCAATAAGAATAATACCTAGGATCCATAAAAATATTAAAGACCTAAAATTGAAGGTGAAAAAACCAAAAACTATTATAAACCCTTACCTCGGATACATCTATCTAACTAAAAAAACCTTAACCACCTGGTCTTTGGTGGTGGTCACCAGAACATTCACCAACATAAATTAGGAGTCCATTGGCACAACCCTAAAATAGAAGAAAAACGAAAAATCAGACCACATCTATATCTAGGGTTTCATCCTAGTGGAAATATGGGTGATGGGGACCAAAAACAGCTAAAGAAAAGGGGCAGATGCAGAGAGAAGGCATTACCTCTTCGAATCGGATTATATTAGTGAAGGAACCAGAATAAACTTGAAACCAGTGAGGGAGCCAGGGTGGAGTATCGCACATTGAGAGTGATAGGGGATTCTAGTGTGTCGCACAACCCAAATAGGGAAGGAGAACCCTTAGGTCCCCTTTTTGATTTTATTTAAATTTTATAAAAATTATTTCATTTTAAAAACCGGACCATATTTCACATTTTACCAGATTTTTCACCACCTATGTGCCCCTTTACTAGACACCAAGGAAACCCACATAGTTTGGCCCTCATGGTTATTTAACCATGCACAAACCATGCGATGAACTGGGCTAAGTTGTTGCCTCTTCCACTAAGAATGAGGGATAGGCCCACAATTTGAAAAATAGTAAAAATACCATGTGACAGCCTTTATCAACCTTCAATATGCTTCCCGATTACTACAATGGTATACATAGTTTTAGGGAAACCATGCGCCCTCTATAGGTCCTTAGAAACTGGTCTTTCCTAGTATGTTATTCCTGAAACTCCCCAATCTTCACTAGAATGACCTCAATCCTACCCCCATGTCAAAATACATCACATTTAAACATTATAACTCTCATTATTTAGTTCTGAGGCACCATTTTAAAAATGACTCATCTAGTAATTACCAAAAATTCAAATTCCCATGGAATTTCATCTTATTAGAAAACACGGGTTCTTACAAACTCCACACATTAGAAATTATTATCCATGAGATGTTTTGGGGAAAAAAAGAAGACATCCCCAATCCTATAAGGGTCATGATGTTTCATTAAAATGGTCGTGTTCTATTTCCACACAATCAATTCACCTTAATCATATATTAACAACACATCACTCACGTAATTAAAACTCGATCCAATGCACGATTTCCAACTAAGACATGAAAAATATCATACCTGATCATTCTTAACCAAGCCATGATCAGTTAGTTATCTCATAGAAAACTGGATAAAGGGGCTCCTGTCCTTAAGATTTATAATTAAAAAAGATTCCAATTCCCAATCAAGGATTTTCCCCCACAATTGGAATTACCTTAAAAACACACCCTAATCATTTTACAATAAACGAGTCCCCAGAATCTCACACCTAACATCTAGTGACATTTCATGACCAAACCAACACTTGGATATTTAAATCCATGATTCCTCATCACAAATAAAAAAATAAAATGGTTCTAGGACACTAAAAACAATACCCTCGAATAATTACATACTAGAATGATTACATGTCTAGGATAACCTTAGATTTAACCCACTTGAGTCCATGGAACAATCCCCAAGTAGAGCATGCCACATTCTATAAGTGGGATGTTGGTACAAATCCAAAAATTCAACATAATAACACTGATTGAGCCTAGTATGGAATCTTCTTGGTGGGCACATAAATAGAACCGGATGGTGTACAATACTCTATCCAAGGGGTTCATATATGGGAAACCCCAAGTATCACTTAGTATTAACCAAGCCTCAACAAAAACTCTTGCATCCAACATACAACACAAAAAGAGATCATTAAATAGCTCAATGGATTTCAACATTAGCATAGTGTATAACTGATACTCTCTTAACACATCATGTTTAATGTCTCGATAAGGAACATGCTCTTCATTGAGAAGAAACACTAAGAGTATACCAAAAATAAATAGTCGAACCACTATTGGTTGTCTCTTTATAAAATTATCAGCTTCATGTGCCAACACATCACCACCCAAACCACAATGTCTATACCACCTAAGGAATTTGGGTTATTTTAGACTTTACTACTGATAATCTTCCTATACTAACATAGTTTCTAAAGGGATGTGTATATTTCCAACCTCATCAATGTCATGCTGCTAATAAAGTATCGACACGTACACTGAAATTGATATGATGCTCCCCACCTTTGGAGTTACATAGCCTTTGAGAAAAAGTATCATCCGCTCACAATCATGAAATTTCATAGTCACGTTAAATTTGTATGTGATGTTTCATGAAACACTATCATCATGTCAAAACATTTGGAATAAAAGGAAAAATTAAAACACCCTGCATCTCAAAACAGCCGAGTCCCAGGAAGTCCTCCAGAGTAGTGGGGTGATCTTGATTTTCAAACACTCAGGACAGTCTACTCTATAGATGACCCAAAGGAATCCTCAATATCTCAAATATCAAAATTTAACTAAACTCAAATGGATCATTTTAACATTAACACTAGACAGGTACCACGCATGTCAAAACAAACTACCCTAAATTTAAAAGAGAAAACGACACATCATGAGTACAATCCATAGGTCTTATACCATATTCAATCATGTACCATATGGATCACATAGAAAATAGATCAAAATAACATCATCACATACAACCATAACTTGGATGATGATTTACCAATTCACCCCTCACATAAGAAAAAAGAGGATTAAATAACCTCTTTTGCAACTGACCATGTCTAAGACATGTCTAACCTGTTGAACCGATCATTCCTTGATGATCACTCTTATATTATGGGTCACAATAAAATTACCAACCATCCTAATAAGTGTTTAATTTTTAAAACCAAACTTCCTACTATGGATAATGACAACAAATGTAACCAATTTCAGAAATCTCATAGAGAAAAACAGTACATCAAGATCAAAGGGTGCTACATACTAAGGGATATCCACTTACAAAGAAAAATAATCAAACTAATCTCTTGGTCACATAATATAGATTTGGCTAGGATCAAGATCCATTTTTCATTTAAGACAAAGATAAAATTAAATAGCCCTCTAATGATCTCTCATGTCTTTGTTCCAAGGAAAATCACCAAAAAAAATTTGAACTACCCTTACACTAGGGTCTAAGCATAAGACACCAATTGAGGTTCCAATTTAAACTCACTACTTTATTTCACTTCAACCATTAAAATTTTCAAGAATTTAAGCACAAAACATCAAGTACCATTCTAAAAAAAATATTTTTCATACACATTATCTAAAAGATAAATGAAAAAACAGGCAGGTATCATCAACATATTTTAAAAAAATTAACATCATTGACATTCCATCATAATATGAAATTTAGCACATAAATTCCATTTCACCGATTAAGTGACCTCCTAGGGTCCCATTATCCAACCTAGATTCTTAAAAAATCAACCCATTAGTAGTTGTGTAACTATACAAAATATAAACACCATAACATTTTATCTTATAAAAAACGTGCCCTAACTGACATACCTGGATCCAATTGAGAATTTTAAATGTTAACCATCCATTCTAGTTCACAAAATAATAGCTTCCACATTTATAACTATTCCCAAACATTCCATGGTTATACAACACTCATTACATGGGTGGCCACCAACCAATCCATAAGATGCCCATACACCTTGGGGTTGGCATTTTTCTCCATTTATTAAAACAAATCCACATTAACATTTAAAATTATAATCCTTTTTCATTTATAAAATTTATATAAAGATTTATAATGATCTAGAGATGTATTGAGTATACAGGTTACCCTTTTCCAAATCAAAATTCACCCATACACCTTACGATTGAATATTGGCTCCCACCTAAACCACAACCATCATGTTCATCCCATGAAACCATTTTAAATATCCAAAAAACATTCTATAAAATGCACTAAAACATGGAATGTATTGAGTAACCATGTCACACCATAGCATATCATGCTAAATAAACAGGCAGGCTAATAGATTATCTTAACAGGAACAAAACAACCATGGCATCACTCAAGGCACACAATTATACGTAGGAAGCATACTAATGAAACTACATGGCATGGAATATGCATGGAATGGGAATTTCTATGTGTCTAATTTGATGCACATCATGTCACTTCCTTTCCATTCCAGCCAAGGGAAATTTTACTATAAATTATCATAATCAATAAGAAGTGGAAAATACACCATTTTCCTGAGGGTAAATCATATCAATTGTAACATCAAAAATATGAAGAGAAATTATCATCCCTAGCCACTTGGTCATTTCATGTATGTTGGGTGATTATTCCCAATAATTAATGTCTACCAAGAATCAATAAATTCCTAATATCCTATCTACCACCCCAAAAAAGTAATAAAAAATGAAGAATTTATATGATACCACATTGTAATGTCCCATCCATACATACAACTAAACTAGTAGCCAGATCAGTTGCCACATGATCTCAAGCATATCTCCTCGAATGATATAGGCTGATGAATAGTATAAATCTTGTAAAGTTAGATCAGTGGGAATAAATTACCTTCAATATTAGAGTACACAATGGTAAACATATAACAGAACTATGATATCAACGGATGCATTATAAAGAAATAATAAAAGCAGCTGAAGAAAATTGAAATAACAAATAAATATAGAATAGTTCCAATGCTTTTTTATACAATTCATGCATTCCACATGGTGATATATATCTAGAATAAGTAAAAAATATGACATGATTTGCATTTAATTATAGAATTAAGGAAAGACTACTAATCCCCATGGGTGATCTCCATGAGTATCCTAAGATTGAGCTCTATCCTTTTCTCCCAACTTCCAAATACAAGAAATACATAAAAATCAAGATCCATATCCCAGTAAACAAGTTTCTATACTTGGGAATCAATGGTACCCATTAAGGTTGTGATATATAAAATCTCATCTGGCTGACACCCATGGTGTCTACCCCAATCCATCATGTGCTATAAAAACTATCACGGAAAGTAGATATATAATAAGTAAGGAATTAATAAAAAGTAGAATAATTAAAATGTAGAAAATAATTTAATATCCATTTAATTTAATAAAAAGTTAAATAGTTCAATTCCTTGAATTTATAATCCTCGAGATCTAGCTCAAGCCTGTCATCACTCATATAACTAAAAACACAACAAATGCCTCAGAAGGCCATCGGTACCATACAAGTCTAGACTGAATCCAATCTTTTTATTTGGCTTGGATACACTTCATAAGTCACATTAATCTCATTTAAAACATTTGGAACCTATGACCATCCTAAAAATTACTATGCTGGAATTCAAGTATCACTCCTAGCATAAAATCAACCAACTCCCTACAAGCCCATCCCTAATGAACATCTTAGTAACCCGATATCACTCTAGGTGAGGTATAAGACCATGTCACTCGATCACATCATTGTAATTCTTGTATGAAAACCTCAAGTATCACTCATGACATATAATCAATGCACATTGAGCCCATCTAGTGAATCTCTCATATAACTGGTTCTGTGTATCAGGCAGTATATACGTACAGCCTCTATGAGTCCGTCCATGGCATCCTTCAACTGGATCCATGATTCACCCATGGATGAATTATATTTATCCATTTATACCATCCATGGAATTGCTAAATTGAATCCATGATTCACCCAAGGCATAATCACAACCTCTATGATCATGTCCAGGGATTCCCTCAGTTGGATCTATGATTCACCCATGGCTTAATCATATTTGACCCCTTGAGCCCATCCCTAGAATTATAAGAAGAATCCATGATTCACTCATGCTATAAAAGTAAAATAGAAACATGAGACAATATATGGGATTGTAGGTTGAATAAATTATTCACTCAAGACTATCTTCCATTTAATCATTTAAATATTTCAGTAGACATTCCAAGGTCAAAACCAAGAGCAACTAGTATAACTCACCTAAAAAGTTTGACTCCAGCAAGGAACAACCTCATAAGGATTGGGATTTCATGTAATCATATGAGAATATCAATCCAAAATCTATTTAAATACTCACATGAACAATTTCTATAAAAAATCCCAAGAAGCCTATCAAGATATCACATGGATTAGTTATCATTTAACTCACATGGGAAAACCATAATTAGTTCAATTCAATCAAATTGCATAAATTCATGTTATATAAATAACTTTACACACATGAGAAATGCATTAAAAATCTAAAATACTTTAACAATCAATGTAATAATTAAGGGAAAGTGTCTTATTCACTCATACCTTCCCAATTATTTCATTTAATTCACCAACTGATATAAAAATAAATTTCATGTTTGGCATCCCATGACATGGAGAAAAAAGTAACAACTAAGGGTGTCCAAGTCCATGCCATTCTATTTTCACATAATAATAAATCCCAAGGGGTGATTCAAATTTAACAATCAAATGCACATGGCATAGAATTAATATAAGGACCCAACCTTAAACATTACATAATATTGAATTAAGTTAATAATTCACATTGAGGGTATTTTCAGGTTTAGATTTTTAGAGAATTAGGACATAACTATTACATTATATCTCAGAAATTACAAAGTAGACACTTCTACTCAGTATCCATTTTTTTCATAAAATAAAAATTCTAAAAAGAAAACAATAATTCTTTTCTTGATATAAATCTTCTTGAGTTCTTCATATATCTTAACATGCCTTATACCCTGTGAAAAATATTTCAAAAACATGGGATGAGCATAAAAAACTCAGTAAGTATTATAAAATAAACAAAGAAAACATTAGTTCATTAATACATACAATACATAATCTCTTTAACAAACCTCATGAAATCATAAGATTTGTGAATAACACATAGAAATCATAAATCATAAAGGTAACTTGTGGCATCCATATCAAACTTACATTAAATCTTTCACAGATACATAGGGAGTTACATTTAGAATACCCATCATAGTATGTTTACTAAATCTCTTAGGATAAACTTTAACATTTACCTCTTTCATGTTACCCAATGCATTGGAGAGCTATCTCGGCCTCACCCGCCGTAGGTTTATCACGGAACCACTCGTATACGTAAACAATGCCCAATAAACATAAAATATTAATAACACATAAAATAAGAATAAAGGAAATATAACATTTCCACATTGAAATCACAATATATCATTTCAAGATATTTACATAATCAATGCTTTATCAAACCATTTTCAAAACCATTTAAAACATTTAAAAAAGATATTTTTGAATCAAAGTGTCCCATACCACTTTGAAGATTTTGAAATAAATTTTAATTTAAAAACATTAATGTCCATATAAATAAATCCTTAAAACCATTTTTAAAACATGGACATTAATGTGAAATATTAAGAAGAATATATCTTTAAAACATTTAAAATGATATTTTAGTTAAAGAGTTTGTAACCAAATGAGTAACGCTTGAATACAAATTTTTGAGTAATAACATTTAATAAAAACTTTATAATATCATGATAATAAAGGGATTCATGATATAATATTCCAAAGGGCAGTATATACACCATGTAATAATGAATTGGTGCATAACAACAATGAAGTCTCAATGGAATGTAAATTGAGACAAAGTCCCTTGCAAAGATCATATCCTAAGATTAAGGACAAATAAATGACATAATTATGTGTGAAAAATAATAATACAGCCAATAATTGGATATTAAGTGTAAAAAAGTCATAGGTAATTCACACATATTCATAGCACGACATAATCAACAAGTAGAAGTTTAAACCAAAGAATTGAAATTGGGTTAAGAAGTTCTCTTACAGAAATTTGACAGCCTAACGGAGTCACTTTAAAATTCATAAAATGATTTTATGAGAGAGAAAAGGGTCTATAATAAAATGGACATAAAATTTACAGTAATAAGGATATATAATAACATATCCCAACATAAGAAAATGGAAATTTAAAAAGACATAATATAAAAGAAGTCTTTGACAAAAAGATTACGGTGAAAGGTTCCCTTACCGATATGGTAAATTACAAAACATACACCCCATGAATGAAGGATCATAAAATGAAGATGTAAATACCCATATATTAAATTATATTACAAAATAATACAATCATGGGTAGTACATACACCACAAAAAAGGAAATAGTGGAAAATATAGCATGAATCTCAAGGGAATAAAAAGTTAGATGAAAACCCCTTGCCACGTAATCAATCGAGTCGTATGATAAAAAGTTAATAATCACAAAATGAATCACATAATACCATAAAAATAAATAGAATCATGATAATATATATCAAATTAAAGTACACAATACACCACATTCAATAAATAAGTGATGAACAATGGAAATCTCATGGAATTAAAAGTGAGATAAGAAACCCCTTACCTTGTGTCTGAATTGACTCGTATATTCCGTGTTATTTCTGAATAATAAACATAAGTTAATTTATACTTACTTAATAACATTTTTAAATTTTATTATTCCTTTTATATCACTTATTACCTTTCTATAAAAAATAGTTAATTATTTTAGTTCATATCGGACATCTTTTCGATGTTTGGAACTTTAGTCAAAAATGAACTTGTTATAATTACAAATTGTTCATATGGCCTAAATTACATTATCTCCAGAATAATATTCATGATTTAGATATAATATATATCATATATATCCAGTGTATATGTATTTATAATATTCCATATCATTTGGAGTTAATAAATGAAACGCACCATTCATGGTGACGGTAATCCATACGTACGCATGAACGCTAGTTTAATTTCTATTTTATATTTAAAAGAATGAAAACATAATAATACATAGGTATATTATAATTATATTATAATATATATGTTATTTAATTTAATTAAATCCATCATTTATACGTTACATGTATGTCATGAATGAGTCATATCACTTTGAGAGGGCGGTAGTCCGCACTTCCTCAAATGAAATTATCGTATTTACCCATTATGGAAACCATAAAGGTATGATATAAATGAAAAACACAGAAGTATAGAGAAAATATAAATATAATATACATCACATTTAAATACATTTCCATCTTAATGGCCACCATAAGAGGTGGTATGATAAGATTGAACATCCATCGTTTCGTGAGGTAGAAGTTCGTCGTCCACAGAAACAGTATGTTCTTTACCCATTAGAGGGATGTGTGTGTAAGTTTAGTTTGAATACTTATCATAAAAACAACCTAGTATATTTTTGATATTTTTTTTGTTATAAAAGAATGTAATAAAAATATTTAAGGGTGTTGGAGAAGTAAAATAAAAGAAAAGAACTTAAGTGAAGATGTTGCCTTTAAATCGGGTAACTCCCTTTGGTTTGAACAAAAAGAATTTCTTGAAGTGCCTTCTGCCAAAGGTAAGGCTTCTAGGTGTAAGAGAGGGATATTGAGAGCTTATTTGGGTAGAGGTTGGATGATACAAGGGGCTTTATAGGTGTTATTAATGGGTTATAATTGAAGGTTTTTTATAGGGGGGGAGGGTCTCTTTAGGAAAGTTTGAAAATATTATTTTATTATATAATGATTTTTGGTTTCTAAAGGTCGAAACTTATTGAAGTCAAATATAATATGACTATTGTTCGAAAAAAAATAATCCAATAATAATTGTACTGGTTTTTTATTATGTTTTAATCTTTAAAATCTTATTTATTTAAATCATTCATTATTGAGGTAAACATTGCATCATTATTATGTCATAAATAATTTTATTTATTTGATGTCTTAAAATTATAAAAAAAATACCATGATGTAGGAAATATTTTTATATTTCAAATTAATATTTATAGTCAAAGATATAACTTATATAACCCCATTTAAGAATTTATTTACTAAAAGATATATGTTTATGTCATTTTTGTCATTACTTTAAATTAATTAATATAAAGTGTCATTATCACTCTTAAGTGGCTCCATGGGATCCCAAAATCGACCCAAGGATGACCATGGTTGGAAATGTATCAACCAATATGATTATAACACATGTTAAAGTAATTTAATATTACTATATTATTATTTTTACCTTGAATTACCCTATTTACCTTTAACTATGGTAAATAAAAGACAAAAGTTACTCTTCACCAAAAATTATTTTCATCTTATTGAAACAAATTTTACTTACTAATTAAAACTATGTATGTCATATTTTTGAAATTAAATTCACATAAGCGGTAAAATTTCATTTAAATGAAAAAGTTGGTTTTTTAACTACTACTCAGGGTTTTCACTATTCATCAAAAGATGATGTTTTTTAGAAAAATACCAAAAATTCAGCCTAATATATATTTGATATTCTGAATTCAAAAATGATGTATAGTTTACCAAATTCACAACATATAAGTTTCATTAATTAATTTAAAATTAATTCTCTTAGTAAAAACAAAAAAGCGCACATGAGCCTCAGCCCAGTTGGTGAGGACTCCTTAAGTGCATCTAAGAGACCCATGATCAAATCCAGGTGGGGGATAATTTCTAGTACTGTAGCAGTAATATAGTAGTACTGTAATAAGAACTGTACAAAACTGTAGCAGGTACTGTAGCAGGAACTGTAGCAGGAACTGTTTGGCACTGTAGCAGCCGGGAATATGCCCCCATTTGGGCCTTCGGGCCACCGATTTGGTCCCCGAGTCCTTTAAGGCCTTCGGGCCACCCAGGACTTTGGTTCAGTAAGGCCTTAGGGTCAAATAAAGGCCTTTGGACCACCTTAAATTTCAGATGAAAACCCGACAACCTACAAGGAATAAGCTTCAGAAGGAGGAGGAGCAATGAGCTTTCACCATAGTAGAAGCTAAACGGATTGCAAGAATGAGAGGGTATGGAACCTGCCATTGGTACAAGCCTATGCATTCATAGGAAAGCCTAGGGAAATATCCATGCGAAGGTGGAGAGCTTATTTCATGATGAAGACGCTGGGGAGGAGCAGTTCCAAGTAGTTAGTCTGGGTTGTATGTAATGTTTGAAGCCTACGGGCAATGAATTCCTCTAAGGCCTACGGGCCATGTAATGCTTACACCTATGGGCCTTGTAAGGGTTCCACATCACCCCTTTAAAGGTGTATTATCATAAATCAATAAAAAATGAAGTCCTTCGGGCCATTGGAGGAAAACAAAAAAGCGTGTTTTTAAGAAATAATGATTATCAAAATATTAACACTTGTTTATGTCCAATTTCAAAGTGAAATTACTTCTAATGAAAAAAATTGGATTAAATGGTAAAAATATAATCTAATTGCACTTTAAAACTAATTAAAAATATAATATAAGGATATAAATAAATTAGATTAAAAGTTAGTTTGGAATTAAAATACTATATTTTTCACTATTCATAAAAAATGAATTTTATTAGAAAAATACCAAAAATTTACCCAAAATAAATTTTGATGTCTCGATTCTAAATAAAAATTTTATTTTGTCAAATAAAACATATAAAAGTTACCAAAACTAGATTTAATGAGGGTTCTCCTTCAAAAGTTAGTAAATCGACCTTTTAAAGAATATTAGAGTATTTATGCTTAAAATTGGATTCATTCACATTTTAAGGCTCTAACTTTTATTTGATAAATGTTAAAAAATTAACAAACATGTATAATAATATTGTAGTTAGTTCTATTCATTCCCACAAATAAAATGGCTATGTGTTAACTACCATTTAAAATAATATTATATTATTATTTTTCAGTATGACCCAACGTTGTATGAAATGTAATATTTCAAAGAAACTCATTGTTGCGTATCAGGTACACCATCAAACATAGAATCTTATTTAAAGTAAAATTAATATTTAATTCAAAAATATTAATAAATATGAAACTATATTATTCTTTATTTACTTGGGATGTTACATCCTTCCCCCCTTTTTGAAATTTCATCCTAACAATTTTAAAATTGGTCTTGGGAACTTCATTAAAAGTCCCACATTAGAAAAAGAGTCAATAAAACTATCGCTTTAAAAGAAAAAAAGAGAAGTACAAAGGTCACCTGAGAAAACCCATACTAGGATTCCATGAAAACATGGATATATATGAGAAACTAAGTGTCAAGTTCTGATGGAAAGTAATAGAAAACATGATTAGGAGAAAGTTAGCCACCAGAAAATCCCAAAATTGTGATAGGTTAAATAGTCTTTGGTTTCCCAGTAGGAAAAGTAAACAGACAAAACTTTTTGTTTTAAGTTCCATTTCATAAATGTAGAGAATTTTTTTATGAGATTGACTAAGGACATAAGGAAATATACTTACTTTCAAAGTAGAGTTTCATCCTTTAATAAGTTTCTACCAAAAACTCATCTTTTCTCCAAATGATGAGTTTTCAAGATGAATTGTTCACATCTGAAGTGCTAGAATCAACTTCTAGAGAATCACATAATCCATAAAAGAGGAACTCTATATTTTCTCTGTCTTTAAACATTAACCAAAACCAAAATGGTTAGTAAAAGATTAGATAATCCCAAAAAAAAGATAATCCTTTAAAAAAAGAAATATTATTCCTAATCTCCAAAATTCGACAAATAGTACCCAAAGCTCAACAAAGACCATTCAATAAACAATTGTCCATAAAATTCTTCTAAGTAAACCAAACTAAGAATGAAATCCAAAACTCAAAATTATTTAATCACATAGTCTTTCATAGTAAATCTTAACATTTATCTCCAAATAACATCAACTACTCTTAATGTCTCATACTAAAGTGTAATTAACCTAATCACATATTCTCTATGATAGGTTAATCATTTCCATAAATAACCCAAATAGCCATAAAACATATATTCTTCCAAAATAAAATTTCAACCCTTATTCCAGATAATAAATCCCATAGTATTCTATTTTCCTTAGGCATATAGTGTTTCCCCAAAAGAGAGAACATCTTCCAAAATAACTTTTATCACTGAATCACTAAATCATTTTCCTATAATAAGGATATCCATTTGATAAAACATATGTTCCCAAAATCAACTTATTCTTGATCCATAAAATAATTTAACTAAAGGAATAACTCATACTAACCAGGGACTTCATGTAGGCCAATGGTTGGCGATGCGCCCTTTTCACCCTTTGGTTGTGGGTTAGATTCCCATGGCCTTGCTGGACATGATGGGTTGTCACCCATCTTACAGGTTATCCTTTTTATAAAACTCAAAAATAAACCTAACATATTTTAACCTCAAAGGTTGTCTTATACCTATCATTTTCATCCCAACTCATTAATACCTCAACATCTTAGTAAAGACTTATATATATTGTCAATTTATTATTTCACCTCCATATGAAAAAATAAAACTATTCTCAAAAGAAAGAACATCATACCTTGATCATGGTGTCCACATGGTTTCATTGTCATCTTGTTCACTTAGGTAGAAGGTACATGCATTTCAAAAATGATTTAGATATCTTTCAAAATCATTTTATTCCTTCATCCAAATACACCTTGTACAACATGGGTCATATGGGTGTTCATAGAAAAATAGTTTCAGAAAATAATCATGTATAACATATAATTTCAAAACATCTGATAAAACTTGCTTTTTATAAAACAGTCAGACTGAGTTTGAGTTGAAAATTTCAATCAGCAGTCCTTTAAAAATACCATAATTATGTGCTGGAATTATATAATTTAAAATCAAATATAAATAGGTTTTGCAAGGGTATCCTTATTCAGTACCTTTTTCAAAATCATAACATGCTTCAAAATATTGTGATAAGGTAAAATATTTGAAAATTCCTTGATAATATTTACCTTTCTTGAAAATATGAGACTATTGTGAAAATAGGATTTGATAAAATACAACCCATGATATACGATGATATAGAGGTATAGTGCATGTGTTTGATATCTCAAACAACTTATTATAAGTGAGTTGTATGCGAGAAAAAGTTTCACAATCATCTGAACATGACTTTTCAATAATTATTGCAAGCATGTCATCAGGAAGAGATAGGAATGTTTTTTGAGATCCTCCTCCTTCCATTTCTAATTGACATTCTTTGATATGAAAAAGTTATAAAACAAGGATTTAACTTAAAGAGTAGACATAGATACTAACCATGTGTCTAATAAAAAAATTTAATCCCTAAATTTATCTAAATCGACCTCAAATACCAACTATAAGGCCCCATCATTAAACATTGCATAATCTTTAATTAAGTTAATAATTCAAATTGAGGATATTTTCAGTTTTAGAGTTTTACAGAATTAGGCCTTAACTATTACATTAAATCTCAAAAATTACATTACATCTCAAAAATTACAAAGTAGACACTATTACTCAGTATCCATTTTCTTCATAAAATAAAAAATTCTTAAAAGAAAAAAATAATTCTTTTCTTGATATAAATATTCTTGAGTTTTTCCTTTCTCTTACCATGCCTTATACCCTGTGAAAAAAATTTCAAAAACTTGGGATGAGTATAAAAATCTCAGTAAGGGTTATAAAATAAATAAAGAAAACATTAGTTCATCAATACATACAAAACATAATCTCTTTAACATACCTCATGAAATCATAAGATTTATGAATAACACATAGAAATAATAAATCATAAAGGTAAATTGTGGCATCCATATCAAACTTACATTGTATCTTTCAGAGATATGTAGGGAGTTACATTTAGAGTACACATCACAATATATTCCCTAAATAGCTTAGGATAAACTTTAACTTTTACCTATGTCACATTACCCAATTCATTGGAGAGCTATCTCGGGCTCACCCACCATAGGTTTATCAGGGAACCAGCCGTATATGTAAACAATTCCCAATAACCATAACATATTCATAACACATAAAACAAGAATAAAGGAAAGAAAACATTTCCACATTGCAATCACAATATGTCATTTCACGATATTGACCTAATCAATGCTTTATCAAACCATTTTCAAAACCATTTAAAACATTTAATATATATATTTTTTAATCAAAGTGTCTCATACCAATTTAAGTATTTTGAAATAAATTTTAATTTCAAAACATTCATGTCCATATAAATAAATACTTAAAGCCATTTTTAAAACATGGACATTAATGTGAAATATTTATAAGAATATATCTTTAAAACATTTAAAATGATATTTTAGTTAAAGAGTTCGTAACCAAATTAGAGACACTTCAATACAAATATTTGAGTCATAACATTTAATAAAAACTTTATAATATCATGAGAATAAGGTTATTCATGATATAATATTCCAAAGGACAGTATATTCACCATATAATAATGAATTGGTGAATAAAAACATTGAAGTCCCAATGGAATGTAAATTGAGACAAAGTCCCTTGCAAAGATCATATCCTTAGATTAAGGAAAAATCAATGACATAATTATGTGTGAAAAATAATAACACACCTAATATAAGTGGATATTAAGTGAAACAAATTAGAGTTCATTCACACATATTCATAGTATGACATAATCAAGAAGTAGAAGTTTAACCCAAATAATTGAAATTGGGTTAAGAAATTCTCTTACAGAAATTCAACAACCTAACGGCAACGCTTTCAAATTCATAAAATGATTTTATGAGATAGAAAAGGGTCTCTAATAACATGAACATAACATTTACAGAAATAAGGATATATAATAACATATCCCATCATGAGAAAATGGAAATTTAAAAATACATAATATAAAAGAAGTCTTTGACAAAAAGATGACGGTGAAAGGTTCCCTTACCGATTTGGTAACTTACGAAACATAAACCCCATGAAGGAAGGATCATAAAATGAAGATTTAAGTACCCATAAATTAATTTATATTACACAAATAATACAATCATGTGCATTATATACACCACACAAAAGGAAATAGTGGAAAATATAGCATGAATCTCACGGGAATAAAAAGTTAGATGAAAACCCCTTACCTCATTGTAATCAATCAAGTCGTATGACCAAAAGTTTATAATAACCAAATGAATCACAGAATACCATGAATATAAATAGAATCATGATAATATATATCAAATGTAAGTACACAATACACCACGTGAAATAAATAAGTGGTGAACAATGGAAATCTCACGGAATTAAAATTGAGATAAGAAACCCCTTACCTCATGTCCGAATTGACTCATATGTTTCATGTTCTTCCTGAATAATAAACTTAAGTTAAATTATACTTTCTTAAGAACATTTTTCAAGTTTATTATTACTTTTATATCAATTATTACCTTTCTATAACAATTAGTTAATTATTTGAGTTCAAATCAAACATTTTGTCGATGTTCGGAACTTTAGTCAAAAATAAACTTGTTATAATTACAAATTGTCCATGTGGTAAAAATTACATTATCTCCAGAATAATATTCATGATTTAGATATAATATATATCCATTGTATATGTATTTATAATATCCCATATCATTTGTAGTTAAGAAATGAAACGCATCGTTCATGGAGATGGTAATTCGTACGTACGCATGAACGCTACTTTCATTTATATTTTATATTTAAAGGAATGAAAACATAATAATAAATAGGTATATTATAATTAATGTATAAAATCTATGTTATGTAATTTAATTAACTCCATATTTTATAAGTTCCACTTATGGAATGAACAATTCATTTCACTTTGAGGGGGCGTTAGTCGGCACTTCCTCAAATGAAATTATCATATTTAACCATTATGGAAACCATAAAGGTATGATATAAATGAAAAATAAAGAATTAAAGAGACAATATAAATATAATATACATCCCATTTAAATACATTTCCATATTAATGTCCACCATAAGAGGTCGTAGGAGAATATTGAACAATCAGCGTTACGTGAGGCAGTAGTTCGTCGTCCACAGAAACAGTATGTTCTTTACCCATTAGACGAATGTCTGTGTAAGTGTAGTTAGAATAATTATCATAAAAAAACCTAATATAATGAGGATACTGGTTTTATTATAAAATAATGGAATAAAAAAGATTTTAAGGGGTTGGAGAAGTAAAATAAAATAAAATAACTTAAGAGAAGACATTACCTTTAAATCGGGTAACTTCCTCTGGTTTGAACCAAAAGGATTTCTTAAAGTGCCTTATACCTAAGGTAAGGCTTCTAGGTGGAATAGAGGGATCTTGAGAGGTTATTTGAGAATATTCTGGATGATCCAAGGGGATATAGAGGTGTGAGTAATGGGTTAGAATTGAGGTCTTTTTATAAGGGGGAGGACGGGCTCTTTAGGAAAGTTTGGAAATATTATTTTATTATATAATGAT
Organism: Viscum album; assembly: GCA_963277665.1. Taxonomy (NCBI): domain Eukaryota; kingdom Viridiplantae; phylum Streptophyta; class Magnoliopsida; order Santalales; family Viscaceae; genus Viscum; species Viscum album. The sequence continues at coordinate 1,129,629,364 of OY728121.1, forward strand.
TTTTGGTTTCTAAATGTCCATAAATTATTAAAGTCAAAGATAAGATGACTCTTGTTCCAAATAAAATCATCCAATAATAATTGGACAGGTTTTGGATATTATTTTAATCTTTAAAATCTTATTTATTTAAATCATTTATTAATGAGGTAAACATTTCATCATTATTATGTGATAAACAATTTTATTTATTTTATGTCTAAAAATTATAAAAAAAATTCCATGATGTAGGAAATCTTTTTATCTTTAAAATTAATATTTATAGTCGAAGAGATAATTTATATAACCCCATATAAGAATTTATTTATGAAAAGATATATGTTTATGTCATTTTTGTCATTACTTTAAATTAATTAATATAAAGTGTTATTATCACTCTTAAGTGGCTCCATTTGGTCCCAAAATAGAACCAAGGATGCCCATGGTTTTAAATGTATCAACCAATAGGATTAGAATATGTGTTAGGATAATTTAATATTATTATAATATTATTTTTACCTTGAATTACCCTATTTACCTTTAACTGCAATAAATAAAAGTTAAAAATTACTATTCACCAAAAATTATTTTCATCTTATTGAACCAAATTTTACTTACTAATAACAACCATGTATGTCAGATTTTAGAAATTCAATTCAAATAAGTGGTAATATTCCATTTAAATGAAAAATTCGGGTTTTTAAGTACTACTTAATGTTTTCACTATTCATCAAAAGTTGAAGTTTTTCCGAAAAATGCCAAAAATTCAGCCTAATCTATATTTGATATTCTGAATTCAAAAATGATGTCTAGTTTACCAAATTCAAAAGATATAAGTTGCATTAATTAATTTAAAACTAATTCCCGTTGTCAAAACAAAAAAGCGTGTTTTTAAGAAATAATAACTATCAAAAGATTGACACTTGTTTATGTCCAATTTCAAAGTGAAATTACTTCCAATGACCAACATTGGATTAAATGGTAAAAATATAATCTAATTAAACTTTAAAACCAATTAAAAAGATAATCTAACCGTATAAATAAATTATATTAAAATTCATTTTTGAATTAAAATACTATATTTTTCACTATTCATAAAAAAATGAATTTTATCAGAAAAAATACCAAAAAATTACCCAAAGTAAATTTTTAAGTCCAGATTCTAAAGAAGAAATTTATTTTTTCAAATAGAACATATAAAAGTTACCCAAACTAGATTTAATGAGGGTTTTCCATCAAAAGTTAGTAAATCGACCTTTTAAAGAATATTAGAGTATTTATGATTAAAATTGGATTCAATCACATTTTAATCCACTAAATTTTATTGGATAAATGTAAAAACATTTAAAAAAACATGTATAATCATGTTGTAGTTAGTTCTATCCATTCCCACCAATACAATGGCTAGGCTTTAACTACCATTTAAAATAATATTATATTATTATTTTTCAGTATGACCCAACGTTGTGTGCAACGTAAGATTTCAAAGTAACTCGTTGTTGTGTATCGAGTACGCAAACAAACATAGAATCTCCTTTAAAGTAAAATTAATATTTAATTAAAAAATATTAATAAATATGAAAATGTATTATTCTTTATTTACTTGGTATGTTACATCCTTCCACCCTTTTAGAAATTTTATCCTTAAAATTTTAAAATTGGGCTTGGAAGGTTCATTAAAAGTCCCACATCGGAAAAATAGTCAATAAAACTATCGCTTTAAAAGAAAAAAAAAGAGAAGTAAAAAAGGTCACCTGAGATAACCCATACTAGGATTCCATTAAAACATGGATATGGAGGAGAAACTAAGTGTCAAGTTCTGATGGAGAGTGATCGAAAACATGATTAAAATAAAGTTAACAACTAGAAAATCACAAACTTGTGATGGGTTAAATAGTATTTGGTTTTCTAGTAGGAAAAGTAAACAGAAAATTTTTTTTTTAAGTTCCTTTTCATAAAGTCGGTTAATTTTTTATGATATTGACTAAGGATATAAGGAAATATACTTACTTTTCAAGTAGAGTTTCGTCCTTTAATAAGTTTCTACCAAAAACTCATCTTTTCTCCAAATGATGAGTATTCAAGATGACTAGTTCACATCTGAAGTGATAGAATCAACTTCTAGAGAATAACATAATCCATAAAAGATGAACTATATATTTTCCCTATCTTTAGACATTAAACAAAACCAAAATGGTTAGTAAAAGATCAAATAATCCCAAAAAAAGACAATCCTTTAAAAAAAATATTATTCCTAATCTCCAAAATTCGACAAACAATACCCAAAGTTCAACAAAGAACATTCAATAAACAATTGTCCATTAAATTCTTCAAAGTAAACTAAACTAAAATTGAAACCCAAAACTCTGAAGGATTTAATCACATAATCTTCCACAGTAAATCTTAACATTTATCTCCAAATAACATCGACTACTCTTAATGTCTCATACTAAAGTGTAATTAACCTAATCACATATTCTCTATGATAGATTAATCATTTCCATAAATAACCCAAATAGCCATAAAACATAGATTCTTCCAAAATAAAATTTCAACCATTATTCCACAAATGAAATCCCATAGTATTCTATTTTCCTTAGGCATATAGTGTTTCCCCAAAAGAGAGAACGTCCTCAAAAATAACTTTTATCACTTAATCAACCAAATAATTTTCCTATACTAAGGATATCTGTTTGATAAAACATAAGTTCCCAAAATCAAATTATTCTTGATCCATAAAATCATTTAACTAAAGGAATAACTTATACTAATCAGGGACTTCACGTAGGCCAGTGGTAGGCGATGCGCTCTTGTCACCCTTCATTTTTGGGTTCGATTCTCATGACATTACTGGACGTGACAGGTTGTCACCCATCTTACGGGTTGTCCTTTTTATAAAACTTAAAAATAACCCTAACATATTTTAACCTAAAAGGTTGTCTTATACCTATCATTTTCAACCCAACTCATTAAGACCTCAACATATTGATGAAGACTTATATATATTGTCATTTTTTATTTCACCTCCATATGATAAAATAAAATTATTCCTAAAATAAATAATATCATACCTTGATCATGGTGTCCACATGGTTTTATTGTCATCTTGTTCATGTAGGTAGAAGGTCCATGCATTGCAACAATGATTTATATATCCTTCAAAATCATTTTCTTCCTTCATCCAAATACACCTTGTATAACATGGGTCATAAGGATGTTCATAGAAAAATAGTTTTGGAAAATAATCGTGTATAACATATAATTTCAAAACATCTGATAAAACTTTATTTTTATAAAATATTCAGACTGATTTTGAGTTAAAACTTTCAATCAATGGTCCTTTTAAAATACCATAAGTATGTGCTGAATGACTATAATTTAAAAGAAAATATAAATAGGTTTCTCAAGGGTATCCTTATTAATCACCTTTTTCAAAATCATAATATTATTCAAAATCTTGTGATAAGGTAAAATATTTGAAAATGCCTTGATAATATTTACCGTTCTTGAAAATATGATAATATTGTGAAAATATTATTTGATTAAATACAACCTATTATCCACGATTATATAGAGGTATAGTGGAGGTTTTTGATATCTAAAACAACTTCTTGAATGTGAGTTGTATGATAAAAAAAGTTTCACAATCATCTGAACATGACATTGCAATAATTATTGCAAACATGTCATCAGGAATAGATAGGAATGTTGTTTGAGATCCTCATCCTTCCATTTGTAACTGACTTTCCTTGATTTTAAAAAGTTATAAAACAAGGATTTTACTTAAATAATAGACATAGAGACTAGCCATGTGTCTAATAAAAACTCATAATCCCTCAAGTTGTCTAAACCAACCTCTGATACCAACTATAAGGCCCTAGCCTTAAAAATTACATAATCTTGAATTAAGTTAATAATTAACATTGAGGATATTTTCAAGTTTAGAGTTTTAGAGAATTAGGTTGTAACTGTTATATTACATCTCAGAAATTATAAAAAACACACTACTACTCAGTATCCATTTTTTCATAAAATAAAAATTCTTAAAAGAAAACAATGATTCTTTTCTTGATATAAATCTTCTTGAGTTCTTAATTTCTCTTACCATGCCTTATACCCTATGAAAAACATTTCAAAAACATGGGATGAGCATAAAAATCTCATTAAGTCTTATAAAATAAATAAATAAAACATTAGTTCATCAATACATACAAAAAAGAAGCTCTTTAACATACCTCATGAAATCATTAGATTTATGAATAACACATAGAAATCATAAATCATAAAGGAAACTTGTGGCATACATATCAAACTTACATTGTATCTTTCAGATCTACGTAGGGAGTTACATTTGGAATACCCAACACAGTATATTCCCTAAATCTCTTAGGAAAAACTTTAATGTTTACCTCTATCACGTTACCCAAATCATTGGAGATCTATCTCGGAATCACCCGCCATAAGTTTATCACAGAACCACCCATATACGTAAACAATACCTAATAACCATAACATATTCATAACACATAAAACAAGAATAAATGAAAGAAAAAAATTACACATTGAAATCACAATATATCATTTCAAGATATTGACATAATCAATGCTTTATCAAACCATTTTCAAACCCATTTAAAACATTTAATAAAGAGATTTTTGAATCAAAGATTCCCATACCAATTTGAATATTTTAAAATAAATTTTAATTTCAAAAAATTCATGTCAATATAAATAAATCCTTAAAACCATTTTTAAAACATGGACATTAATGTGGAATATTTATAAGAATATATCTTTAAAACATTTAAAATTATATTTTAGTTAAAGAGTTCGTAACCAAATGAGAGATGCTTGAATGAAAATATTTGATTAATAAAATTTAATCAAAACATTATAATATCATGAGAATAAAGGGATTCAATATAAAATATTCCAAAGGATAGTATATTTACCATATAATAATGAATTGGCGCATAATCACAATGAAGTATTAATGGAATGTAAATTGAGACAAAGTCCCTTGCAAAGATCATATCCTTAGATTAAGGAAAAATAAATGAAATAATTATGTGTGAAAAATAATAATACACCCAATATAAGTGGATATTAAGTGTAAAAAAATCAGAGTTCATTCACACATATTCATATCATGACATAATCAAGAAGTAGAAGGTTAACCCAAAGAATTTAAATTGGGTTAAGAGGTTTTCTTACAGAAATTCGACAGCCTAACGTCATCGCTTTAAAATTCATAAAATGATTTTATGAGAGAGAAAAGGGTATCACATCACATGGACATAAAATTTACATCAATAAGGATATATAATAACATATCCTATCATAAGAAAATGAAAATTTAAAAAGACATGATATAAAAGGAGTCTTTGACAAAAAGATGATGGTGAAAGGTTCCCTTACCGATTTGGTTACTTACGAAACATAAACCCCATGAAGGAAGGATCATAAAATGAAGATGTAAATACCCATAAATTAAGTTATATTACACAAATTATACAATCATGGTCAGTACATACACCACCTAAAATGAAATAGTGTAAATTATAGCATGAATCTCATGGGAATAAAAAGTTAGATGAAAACCCCTTACCTCGTTGTAATCAATTGAGTAGTATGACCAAAAGTTAATAATAACAAAATGAATCATAGAATACCATGAATATATATATAATCATGATAATATATATCAAATGGTAGTACACAATACACCACATGCAATAAATAAGTGGTGAACAATGGAAATCTCATGGAATTAAAAGTGAGATAAGAAACCTCTTACCTTGTGTCTGAATTGACTCGTATGTTCCATGTTCTTCCTGAATAATAAACTTAAGTTAATTTATACTTAACTAAGAAAATTTTTCAATTTTCTTATTCCTTTTATATCACTTATTATCTTGCTATGAAAATTAGTTAATTATTTGAGTTCATATCGGACATTTTTTCGATGTTCGGAACTTTAGTCAAAAATGAACTTGTTATAATTAAAAATTGTCCATGTGATAAAACTTCCATTTTCTCCATAATTATATTCATGATTTAGATATAATATATATCATATATATCCATTGTATATGTATTTATAAAATTCCATATCATTTGGAGTTACTAAATGAAACACACCATTCATGGAGACGGTAATCCGTACGTACGCATAAACGCTACTTTCATTTCTATTTTATATTTAAAGGAATGAAAACATAATAATAAATAGGTATATTATAATTCCTGTATAATATCTATGTTATGTAATTTAATTAACTCCATAATTTATATGTTTCACGTGTGGCATGAACGATTCATATCACTATGAGTGGGCGGTAGTCCGCACTTCCTCAAATGAAATTATCATATTTACAAATTATAGAAACCATAAAGGTATGATATAAATGAAAAATAAATAAGTATAGAGACATTATAAATATAATATAAATCCCATTTAAATACAGTTCCATATTAATGGCCACCATAATAGGTCGTAAGATAAGATTGAACAATCATCATTTCCTGAGGCAGTAGTTCGTTGTCCACAGAAACAGTATGTTCTTTACCCATTAGACGGATGTGTGTGTGAGTTTAGTTTGAATAATTCTCATAACAACTACCTAGTATATTTATGATACTGGTATTGTTATAAAATAAAGAAATAAAAATATTTTAGGGGTTATATAAGTAAAATAAATGAAAATAACTTAAGAGAAGACGTTACCTTTAAATCGGGTAACTCCCTTTGGTTTGAACCAAAAGGATTTATTGAAGTGTCTTATACCTAAGGTAAGGTTTCTAGGTGGAAGAGAGGGATATTGAGAGATTATTTGGGTAGAGTTTTTATGATCCAAAATGATTTATAGGAGTGATTAATGGGTTGGAATTGATGGCTTTTTAAAAGGGGGAGGAGGGGCTCTTTAGGAAGGTTTGAAAATATTATTTTATTATATAATGATTTTTGGTTTCTAAAGGTAAAAAAATTATTAAATTCGAAGATAAGATGACTATTGTTCGAAATAAAATCATCCAATAAGAATTAGACAGGCTTTGGATATTTTTTTAATCTTTAAAATCTTATTTTTTTTAAATCATTCATTAATGAGGTAAACATTGCATCATTATTATGTCATAAATAATTTTATTTATTTGATGTCTAAAAATTATAAAAAAATACCATGATGTAGGAAATATTTTTATATTTCAAATGAATATTTATAGTCTAAGAGATAAGTTATATAACCCCATTTAAGAATTTATTTACTAAAAGATATATGTTTATGTCATTTTGGTCATTACTTTAAATTAATTAATATAAAGTATCATTATCACTCTTAAGTGGCTTCATGGGGTCCCAAAATCGACCCAAGGATGCCCATGGTTGGATATTTGTCGAAAAATAGGATTAGAACACATTTTAGGGTAATTTAATATTATTATAATATTATTTTTACCTTGAATTGCCCTATTTACCTTTAACTGTGGTAAATAAAAGTCAAAAGTTACTATTCACCAAAAATTATTTTCATCTTATTGAATCAAATTTTACTTACTAATAACAACCAAGTATATCATATTTTATAAATTCAATTCACAGAAGTGGTAAAATTACATTTAAATGAAAAATTTGGTTTTTTAACTACTACTCAGTGTTTTCACTATTCATCAAAAGTTGAAGTTTTTCAGAAAAATACCAAAAATTAAGCCTAAGCTATATTTGGTATTCTGAATTCAAAAATGATATATAGTTTACCAAATTCAAAACATATAAGTTTCATTAATTTATTTAAAATTAATTCCCGTTGTCAAAACAAAAAGCGTGTTTTTAAGAAATAATAATTATCAAAAGATTGACACTTGTTTATGTCCAATTTCAAAGTAAAATTACTTCCAATGACCAACATTGGATTAAATAGTAAAAATATAATATAATTACACTTTAAAACTAATTAAAAATATAATCTAACCATATAAATAAATTATATTAAAAGGATGTTTTGAATTAAAATACTATATTTTTCACTATTCATAAAAAATGAATTTTATCAGAAAAATACCAAAAATTTACCCAATGTAAATTTTGATATCCTGATTCTAAAGAAGAATTTTATTTTATCAAATAGAATGAATAAAAGTTACCCAAACTAGATTTAATTAGGTTTTGCGATCAAAAGGCAGTAAATCCACATTTTAAAGAATATTAGAGTATTTATGCTTAAAATTGGATTCATTCACATTTTAAGCCTCTAACTTTTATTGGATAAATGTAAAAACATTTAACAAAAATGTATAATCATATTGTAGTTAGTTCTATTCATTCCCACCAATACAACGTCTAGGCGTTAACTACTATTTAAAATAATATTATATTATTATTTTTCAGTATGACCCAATGTTGTGTGCAACGTAAGATTTCCAAGAAACTCATTATTGCGTATCGGGTACGCCATAAAACATAGAATCCTCTTTAAAGTAAAATTAATATTTAATTCAAAAATATTAATAAATATGAAAATGTAGTATTCTTTATTTACTTGGGATGTTACACTTAATCATTACATTCTTAAAAATAACTACATGGCCAATTACTCATTTAACTCATGTGGGAAACGTCATTAAATAATATCAGAGGGGACATGAATTTTCATATCGTATATCAACCCCAATTGGAATATATATATAGAAATATCACACCAAAATCATGCATCATATATAAATATCAATACTTTTGTGTTTAAAGTACGTTCACCTTTGTTGGAGGGGTTTTATTATAAAAACATAAATTCATTCATCCACAAAACATTTGTCACCTTTAAGCATTTATTCATGCATTACAGTTCCATTAAACTAGGAAAGTCATAATTAATATTATTTATGGAAGAGTTTAAAGCATTATTAAATAAATAGGCCATTGATAGGGATCCTTCCTCAACCAGACCAAATCATCATTTTAGCACTTAACGCTTTCTAACACAAATCTTTCATCCACTCGAATGCACATACATCCATATATATATATATATACAATTAACCTATTTCTCATATTCCCCATGCCATGAGGGAATAAGAATATGGAGGATATACGTATTTATATATATACATACATTCATATATTCCCACGAGTCATCCTAGGGAACCGAAACTCACTACACATAATACCCAGGACACATTAACATCATATGACCCTAAAATAGATGGTTCGAAAACCGACAATGGGTATAAGACCGTACCTTGAATGGAAAAGGTGAACTAAAGCAACTAGAACCACCTCACCTTCGGCAACAGTTACCAAAACTAGCACCAACATAACCTAGGTGTTATTTTCAAAACCCTAAATTAGAAGAACAATGAAAAATAATATCAAACCCTACCCCTGGGTTTTGTCAAAGTGGAAATCCAGGTGATAAGGACAAAAAATAGCCGAAGTGAAGGTGGAGATAAAGAGAGAAGTCATTACCTCCTTGAATCATACAATATTTGTGATGGAACCAGAAGAAACCTAAAACCCAAGAAGGATCTTGGGTGGAGTGTCACCCATAGAGAGGGGCACCATTGGTTGGTGTGTTGCGCATCCCAAAATGGGGAGGATAACCCTTAAGTCCCTCTTGTAATTTTATTTAAATTTTATTAAAATTGCTTCATTTTAAATATTGATCCTTAACTCTTAGTTTAGGCCGTAAGGTTTAACAAATTGTGCGCCACCCATGCAACCCCTTACTGGGAACGAAGTCACCCCATAGGGTTTGGCCTGCATGGTTATCTGATTTTGCAAAAAAATGTGTGATGAAGAGTGATTTTCTACTAAATCTTCCACTAAGTGTGTGGGCAAGGTGCATAGTTTGACAAACCATGCGTAGCCCATGATAAAACCTCTTTCTACTGACAATAATCTACATGGTCACTATTATGGGCCGCATAGTTTCGTAAAAATATTGTGACCTTAGAAGGTCCTTAAAAACATTCATTTCCACATCGAGTTCTCCTGGAACTCCTCGATATTCATGGGAAAGTCCTTGAGCCTTCACTAAAGTCCAAAAACATCACATTTAAACATTCCAACTCTCAAAATTGAGTTCTGAAGTTCCATTTTAAAAACGAACATTTAGTAATTACCAAAAAAAAATTCCCACTGAATTTCATCTAATTAAAAAACACGGGTTCTTACACATCCATCAAATGGGATAAAAAATCATTGTTCGTGTGTACAGAAGACTACCGCCTTGCGAACTAATGTCATTCATTCTTCCATTACCACATTTTATGGTTAATAATAATGATGGATTTAGAGTTTAAATATAATATTTATGATATTTATGATTTTATTCATAATCTATAATTGATATATCAAAAACACCTATATGCTTTCCATTTTCTAGGAATATAATAATTTCATTCATGTATACGGTGGAATATTTCCTCATAAAGTGATGTGATTCAGTCACAATTTACATATAATTTATTAAATATTGGTTTAATAAAAATATGTGATATATATTACATTAAAATTATTATTTAATTATAATAACTCATATACTTTAACTTATTTTAATCCTACAAGAATATATAAACAACATTCACGTGTACGTGTGGCCTACCATCTTCATGAACAGTGTATTTTATTTTCTACCTATAACATTAATGAATAAATATAAATAAATATATACTAAATATATATGATCTTTAAATAATTTATATCATTCCAGATTTGATTAAATCTTGATCAATGTTAGAGGACAAAAAATATAAAAACTTAAAACTTATATGAAAAACAATGTGGTTATTACACAAAACGTAACATTAAAATGTAATTGTTTGTGAATGGGTAATAAATGATCATAATAAAATAATATATGGTATGATATACATAAATATGGTTATTTGATATATTTACAATAAAATTAAATTTATTATAATTTTTTTCCAAATGATTACAATGAACGCCAATACAAAAGGTAGGTAGATTTCTAGTTTAACATTTATTTATAAGAGTCTTATTCAACATTCACCAGTCATTTCCAATGTTTATTGTATATAATTACATATGAAATGATATATAATTAATTTACATCATTTAATGATAATTAATGAATTAAATTTATGTTATTCTTTCACAAGGATTAAATTATAAAATTTACTCATGTAGTAACAGATTTTTGTATCAATTTTCCTTCTTTGAGACATTTGTTTTGTTTTACACATATATACATTTATGAGGTTTATATATGTCCCATTTAACATGTATATCATTAATTTTATCATCCTTATGATTTTTTGAGTTTCATATTATGTTCTTTCATCATGGGGTTTATGGTTCAAAGCTACCGAAGTGGTATGGGTTTATTACTATGATCTTTTCATTTACTAGGATGGTTTTTGACAATTCTTACATTAATGAAATACTATTATATATATCTCAATTATTATAATTAAGTTTCTTATCCTATGGTTATTCATGAATTCTTCAAATAATGGTATGATTTTACACTCCATGGTACTTGTGATAATAAAGAAAATGTTTTTACGAAAATCAGAATTTGTTTCTCTCATCAATCAGATATCTATTATCATTCAGAAAAACATTTTCTATTACAATTTTAAAAAAAATAATAACCTTAGAAAATAAATTTTTTTCCAAATTTTACGCACATTGAAATTTTTTTATAAAAAAATAAAAGGGGTCTTATTTCCTTTTTTTGATCAAGGAACATTTCTAAACATTTTACAATGAATGAATAACATGTACAACATGTAATAATACACTCACAATCTTAAACATCATTTTTTGAAGCATCCTTTTTATGTTTACAAGGTTATTTTTGAAATTATTTTCCTAATATTATGTAAATTCATTGCTTAATAATTTTCTTCCAATAAAAAGATTTTCAAAATGTATTTATGATGAAAATTAAATTTTCCAAAAAGAACGGATATTCTTACCACAAAATTTATTAAATCATCAGTAAAAATTATTTTCCATCTAATAAGAAATTAATAGAAAAAATTTATTTTTTACTATGAATTATATCCATGGTTGCCATTAATAATATTTCTCTAAATGGATTTTGTTTTTATAAAATGATGTTTATTAAACTTTTTTTTTCTTCCATGGGTTATATTGTTATAAAACCCCCTTACTTTTAAAGGATATGCATTGATTATGAAACCTATCTATTGTCCATAGGTTTAGAGATGATGAAATATTTATGATAACTATTTAATTTCATGGGTTAAAATATGTTGAATGTTCATGCCCGCAGGGGCTGGGTGAGTTGGTTCAAGGTGGTGGCGTCCTGTCGTTGAGGTTCCGGGTTCGAGTCCTCGCAAAGGCAACGTGCACCATACGCCAGTGATCCTCTTGTCCCCTCGACTCCGTGGGAACTGGACCAAGCCCAAGGTTGGCCACCTTGGGCCTAGATGGGGACGTGCGACAGGGGGGGTAAGTCTGCCTCAATACCCTCTAAACTGACAACACGTTTATCTAAATTTCTTCACAAGAAAGATGACGAAAACGACGCTCTCGACGACGAACCCTACAGATGACGACGGTTCCTCCAATCAGTGCTTATGAACATCAAAGATTTCCCCCCTCTCCCCGGAGGTGGATGGGGGGATGAGTGTCTGGATTCGCCTGCTCCGGATTTGAAGAATCCCATTACCCCCTTTTCTAACCCTAGCCTCTTTCCTGATTTCCCGGCCATCTCATTAAGCCCGAAGGTCCCTGATCTCCGATTTGGTGATCCTCAGTTTGAAATTTCTACATCGGAGTTCTCTGAAGCATCACATCTCCTCAAGTTCACACTTCTGGCTTGCTTCAATCACCGAAGGTCGTTGGTGGATGAATTTGATCACTTCATCTTTGACAGATGGGGATTGAAAGAGCGTGCGGTCGTGTGTCTTCATGACAATCATCATTTGATGATTTGCTTTGCATCGGAAGAGGATCTTATTTGTGCGTGGACTAGGGCTCCTCGCCGATGCACCGGATGAAAATTCCTGCTTCTTCGTTGGTTGTATGATGTGTATATGAACCGTGATTCTCCCTTTGTTGCAACATGGGTTAGTTTTCCTCAATTTCCTTTACCTTTTCAAAATCCATAAATTTTGTGTATGTTGGGGAACCTTGTAGGTCGATACCTCTGATCTGATAGAATAACTTCTACGGATTTCCATCCAGTTAATCCAAGAATCTGTGTTGAAGTGGATGTCTCAAAGCCGCCTGTTGAATAGATTTGGATCACGGTTGGTGAAGAGTTCAGATGCAGGCAGCCTATTGCGTTTGAGTCTTGGGTTGATTATTGCTCGTCTTGTCTCCTGCTCGGTCATCTGGCTGTCCATTGTTATGGTGTCAAGTAAGGGAGGAAGAGCAGGGATGATAGCCCCATGAACACCAGTGAACCAGTGCTTCAAATAGATACTGAGGATCACGGTGGAGGTGTTTCTGGTGCTGATGCTTCTGGTAGTGGACTCGTAGGTCCGTTGGATGGAAGCAAGACCGACCCCCCCCCCCCAATCATCCTGGTGGTCCTATAGAAGTGCATCATGTGCATGCTATTCATACAGCCAATGTGGAGAAGGAAGTTCTGAATTCTGATCCAGGGCCGAATGTAGTGGAGGTTTTTGGGCGATTGAGAATGGATCTTGGTGTTCTGGATGGTCATGAGAAGGTGGGAGCAAGTGACAAGATGATCATTGATGCTGAAGAACTATCTTTCCCTACTAGTAATGACACCTATCTACCAGGTATGGAACATAACATGATGAATACAGGCTTCCAATATATAGGCAGAGGTAAAATGTCGAGTGGAGATCTGGAGGAAATGGAAAATGGTAATTTATTTTCAAATTATGTTAAAAATTGACCCTCTTTGTGCTTAAAAAACAGCTTTGATATTCTTGAGAATGAGGAATAAATGCAAGTTGAGGTGGATGAGAGTGCATGCCCGGTTGGTACTGAATCTCTTGCACTAGTGGTATATGATGGTTCTTCAAAGGACAGTAAGGTAGAGCCGTATGCCATGCATGACTCTAATCTCCCTGAGAAATGGGGAGAAGTTTTGGAAAGTGAAAATGAAAATGTGATTCCTAGTTACAGTAATATTGTTCAGCGAGGGAGTACGAAGCCATCAGAAATAGCGATAGATGGGTCTACCAAAATCAAGCGACGACCTCGGAAAGATTACTCTGACTTGCCTAAACCAATGGCAACCAGGTCTGGCATGGGCAGAGCGGCAACGAAGAAAGCTCGTGAAGGGGATCGCCCAACCAAAACTAAGTTATCTCAAGAAATGCTACAGCACAAGATGCAATATCTAGATATGATGAGGAAGTAAGATTCATCGGAATGGGAGTCAGCTGGACTGGATGATGAGTTTTCAGACTATGTAGGTAAGAATGAATTTGGTTATGATGTGATGTAAGATGACTTGTGCTTTGCTCTACTTTTCTACCTTTTATTTTTATTAATATATTTGGGAACCAGGTTTTTCCTGGTTCGAACCTTCTTTCTATGTTGAATGTTCATGATCTTGTGGAAAAAATATTTAAGATCTTATTATGTGTTTTTTTAGACCTATATCTCTATCCAATACATTGTGTAATGGTTTATATACCTCATGAGAAAGACACAACTATAATTGGAAGTAAAATTGGTAGAATAATATAAGGCTGGTATAGGAATTAAACTTGGTTCAAAAATATAGGGATGGAGTAGAGTTTGAACCTAGTTCACAAAATGACTTTATCTAATATTATGGTCATGATCATTAGCCTTGAATAATATGAAATGATTTTATAAGATTATTTTTATGCCAAAAATTCCACATATAATGCTCTCATGGATCATGTTCTTTGATTAACTATGATTCATGTCATATAAAACTACTAATCCTTATTCCCTGAATCTTGATTTTGAACATTGATATGAAATGTATTATTTTATAATGTTATGATCATGTAATAATACCCTTTTTTTTATTATTATTCTTAAACATATCCCCTGTTTAGCCTTGCTGAACATCTGAGATCACCCTTGCATATGTATCCTATCCCCGTGTTATAAAGATAAGAATTTTGTATGATGTAACTAATAAAGGTTCTAGTAATTGAGATCTTAGTGGGAGATAATGCAGTTTACTTATTGAATAAAGATTATGATTCCATTTTTTCAATGATGCTAAATTAATATGGTCTTTAGGAGTGTGTTTTTTAATGTAATGAATATTTAGAAAAAAATGATTTAATTTCAATGTATTTTAATATTTTGTTGTTGTGGTTCTTGACTATATAATGACCTATATGTTATGATGATGTAGTAAAATAATTACTATCTCTTGGATAATTTGTTCAGGTTCATTATAGTTGTCATTAGAGGTATTTTAGTAGAAATATTGGCAACAAAATTTAGGAAAAATTATATTAGGGAACATAAACATATCCTAAACTATGAGAATAAGTGTAGAATAATTTATTAATGTTTTGGTAAGGTTGATATTGTATGTTCTTTCCTTCAAATACATATCTTTTTAGAAAAATCAAGTGGACATGGTTATTGAATATTTTTTTCTTGGAGTGATAACTATGAAAAGGGCACATTGGGTTCTTTACATGAATTTTATCAAGTGTATCACAATGGTCCCTACTACACACCTGATTTGAAACTCACAGGGGATTATCTTAGAATAATTCACATTTTTATTATGCACATTTATAATTGATTTTAAAATATTATGGAAACAAATGTACTAGGAGAAAACTAAGGTTTAAAAGATTGAAAAGTGGATGTCATTATTTAAACATCCTATAAATTGTTATATGGTTTTCCCATTGTGATTATTGTTTCTCGGACAATAATTATTGGTTTTATTCAATGGATAAAACCTAATAGAATCGAGTTTATATTGAATATGATAAAAAATGTGGTAATTATGAGAACCAAAATGGGTTGGTTACTAGAGTGAAAGATATCATAATTATTATTAATCAATTATTAGGATATATTTTCTATAGCCTACACTATAATCAACCCTCATACTCACCAATGAAGATAATGGTGGAGTATTCTTGGAAATAGAGTGGTGGCGAACAAAGATGGACCTATGATATACCATTCATTTGGAAAAACATGTCGAACTATTTACATATGGTGATTCATTAACTCCATTGTATAAGTATATTTACCAGTATTATTTTGTTTATTTGTGTAATTTTTTTAGGGATATATGTCTTCATGTAAGATTAGAATTAGTGTTATTCACAACTTAATATGTTATTGAGTTTAATTTTGATCATAAGTTTAATTAATTAAGAAACCCTTTACAATGTTTTATATGATCAAAAAAATGGATATTTTTTGAGAAATATTTGGAAATATAACCCATTATTATAGTATATGAAAAATATATTTAAGGAATAATGAATTTACATTTTGTGTACATAATATTAATGGTATTTGTAACCCTTAAGGTTTATCTTCTATTTGATGTTTTTTTAATTTTTGTTCTGTATAATTTTCAAATTTTATATGAATTATATTAATATAGTTTTTAAAAAAGGAAAACTGGAAAGTCGGTTGACAGCCCGTCACATTTGGCAAGGTTGTGGGGCTTAAAACCCAGACTAAAGGGAGATAAGGGTGTTTCACCAACTAGTAGATTATGTGATGTACATGTTATAATAATTTTTTACTAATTTAGTTTTATGGATAAATATTGTGTCGTTTTTGGGAAAAATGTTATATAATAAAATAATTTTTATTTATTGGAAATAAATCAAGAAAATTGATTTTTCTTTAGGTATATATAACTATTAGGTTTAATATAAAGGATTATTCTAAACATATGTGAATAAAATTTGTATGATTTGTGTCAAAAGTTATGAAATCACCTTTGAGGTGATAACATTTTTTTAATGTAGAGAATATTGAGGTTAATAGGGATGTATGGTAATTTATTTTTTGAATAATTTAAATTTATCCATGATTATAAATTTTGATGTAAATTTTATTATTTTTTCATATTCATCTTTGTAAAAAAAATCTTATCTTTATATCTAGTAACTAGTTCAGTTTGGATTAATATTTAAAGACATGATGAATAATTTTCTATTCTTATATGGATCTTAATATATGATAAAACATTATTTCAATTCTTTAGAAAAATATTTCATATTGGAAATTCATTTCATGGAATAATAAATAATGTGGAAATTGATAAAATAATAAACAATGGTTGAAATTGTTCTTATGCAACAGACAGATATAAAGTAAGTATATATTTCCTTATGTTCTTAGTATATAAGGTAACGGAATACTGAAAACCCAGGAAAAGAATCTTAAAACAAAAATGTTATAAATTGACCTTCAT
This sequence comes from Viscum album, assembly GCA_963277665.1. Classification (NCBI taxonomy): domain Eukaryota; kingdom Viridiplantae; phylum Streptophyta; class Magnoliopsida; order Santalales; family Viscaceae; genus Viscum; species Viscum album. The sequence goes on from OY728121.1 coordinate 1,129,646,703, forward strand.
ATTTTTTGAATCAAGGGGCCTTTTAACTCATTAAAATTTTATTTTTTTTAGTTGGAAACCTAGTCTTTATAATTCACTTTATTTTGATTAATGATCTATATCACTCTCCAAAATTGTTTATTATTTTCTTCCAGGTCCATATTTTTAATTCTGATCAATGTTATCCTTCAGGGAAACCATATTATATGTATTCTAAATGAACTTGATATTACCCTTTCCATATTTTAAGTAGATTTTTTATTAACCATTTTTTATTATATGGGTATATTAACAAATGAATTTTCATATTTTATACCCTTAATTTCAAAGTGAATGTTAAAATTGCAGGGACACAATTTATTTACAATGAGGTGAATGTAACATCTCAATATTTTGATGTTTATTTCTTTTAACTAAATTTAATCTCTTCTATATATTGTGGTACACGCTATATGTGAATTTAAAATAAGAAATTTTGTTCAATATCGTATTACAGCACGCAACACTGATCCTAAACGATATGTGGGATACTATTTAAAAATGAATGGTGTAATCTTGATATTGAATTGTAGTGTATAAATAGGATTTACTAATTTATGAAATATACATTTAGTGTAACTAATCAATAAAGATTTATTAATAAATTCTTCATAAATAATCAGTCACATTTTAAGTAATTATTTTTATGCTTCAAAAAAATATTCTTCAAAAATTGTTTTATATAACATTAATTATCTATAATTATAATAAATTTAAAACTAATTTAGAAATTTTATTTTTAAAAATATTTTTCTTAATTATATTATTAAAATTATATTAGGTGGAAATTTTATTATTCTTCTAAATAGGGTTATTTTACAATGAATACTTAAAATTACATATTTTTGAAATACTTTTATGCATGTTCATTAAAATCATTTATTTTAATGTCTAATTATTATTTTAATTTTATTTCAATGTAAAAATTTTAAGATTTTATTTTATTTAAAACAATAATTTATATTTGAATAGTCTTTGTGCCATATTTTGATATATGATTATTTTTAGGCATAAAAACACATTATTCAAAAAAATATTTTTAAATATATAATATTCCACCAATTTAATTAATTTAAATAATTTATAATGATGAATTATTTAAATTAAATGTATTTATTATATAACTAAATATAATAATTTAAATCCATCTCATTTTTATTATTAGTAATTTAGTTAATAAATGGTCATCATATACTTGAAAAATGTATTTCTTCAAAAACCATTTATGACACGATTTATAGGTTTATTATTAAATTATATTCAACCAATTAGGTTAATTAAATTTAATAAAATTGATTCTATATTTGGAATAAGTGTAAGTGATATTATATACCAAGGTCAAATTAATTTTTTGACATAATTCTATCTAAATATTGTAAAATTTATTTTCTGTGATTAATGTTAAAAAAGTTTTTTTTGTGTTACATGCACTTCTGTTAAAACCAATATTCCAAAAAATATATAATTTTTATTTGATAAATAATATTTTATAAACAATTATTTGGCTAAATTATATAATAAGTGTCTTTTTTAATATTAAAAGATAAATCAACTTTGTTAAAAATTAATTATTGTGGTCAAAACTAAAATAGTAAAAGTATGTAAACATTGTGTATAGGTGAATAAATTGTTTAAAATGTGTTTATTTTATGTGGTAGTAGTATGGATAGAACGTAAATTCCCTAAAATACATTATTTATTAATTTTTGAGACACATGGGGTGATAGTGACTTCCCATTATTAAATAGTTTTGGGTATTTACAAAAATAACACTCCTCCCGAATTATAAAAGAGTACTCTATACCCTCACATATTTACACCTATAAATTACATTATATTTTCTCAAACCTTCCAAATTCTGTCCCCAAAATCACTAAAAAAATTAGATATTTTTTTTTCTAAATATACAAACTTCCTATTCCTAAATAAGAGATCCAAAATATGTTCTTTTATGCATTGGTAGTAGTCATCACTATATTCCTTCTTTTGATTTCTATTTTTTCCCACTATTAATTATTCCTCAAAAACTAATATATAATATTCAAATTATATCACATATCCTGAGATTTTATGATGTTTATGGAATAATATAAATCAATCTCCTCCACTATCAATTAGGAAAAAATTCATTTCTCGTGTGTATAATGTACTACCTAATCATGAACTGATGTAATTTGATTTCCATTACGGACTCAATTGTATATTCATAATGATGTATAAAATTAATATATAATAATAAATATAGAATGATATTATTTCTTTAATATTATTATTCCATCCATCTCCGTATAGTTTCAGACATTAAGGGAATGAAATAGTAGCTCATGTGTAAGTAAGACCAACCGCCTCTATGAAGTGATGAAACTCATTTTCCATGTCAAACATTCAAAAATTTCTTCTAAAATGAACAAAATATGTAAATATGATATTTATAACTCGAATAAAATTCTTTATATTAAGGAAATACATCCTATACACATGAACTAGATCTTTCTTGATGAAAGAGACATGAAAATACAAGTTAATTAACACCTAAAACAATAAAGATAGTAAATGATGGTTAATGAATGTGTGGTAATATGTCATAAAATCACCATATATGTTATTATAAACATCACTATAGTTTTTTTATAAATTAATAACATGATTAAACATGTATACATCATGTTACAACATGTTCTACCAAAAGGAAGTGCGATGTAGGGGACTTTTTCTCAATTTCCACTCAAAGAGGTATATTTTAATGTTATGCATCTATTTTTTTATAAAGTGTTAATACATCCTATTTTAGATAAAATATCATCAAATATTGATACATAATTGTATTTTATATTTTTATTTTATTTATTTCTTCCAATGGTATTTGAGATAAAAATTTCCAACTAGTAAATAATTTCAAAACTAATTTTCTTTTCAGTGGGTTATATTACTTTTTCATTATCACTAATATTTTAATATTTTATACATAATTAATTTTATAAATACTATTTTTTATTCTCACTTTTTTTATTTACAATTTATAAACATAATCCATGCATTGATTAGTTTTAACTTCAACATTTTGATCATTATAAGGGTTTCTTATCTCAAATGTTATTCATTAGTACATATGTTATATTAAAAACCTATATTAATTTAGGAGGTGTTTCCACTACATATATGATATGTTATATAATTAACCTTTAATATTCATTAAATTTATTGTTTCATATGAATTTATGTCTTTTATGGGGGTTATGATTAAAATTTTACCAAATCAGAAAGGGTTTATTATTCAATCTCATTTTAATTTATGATTGTTTATGATCAAATATCCATTAATGAAAAATATTTTTCCATGTTATAATACAAAACATTAATTCTATACACCTATGGTTATTAATTATACTTTCATTTTATTGTGAATTTTTCCTCTCTTTGGTACTTAAAATGATTGATACAGTATTTTTATGTAAATCCAACTTCATTTCTCTCTTTTTTGGAAAATCATTTTCTATAAAAATAAAAATTCTCTAAAAATATTTTTAAAAATGTTTTATTTTTATTATTTAATTTAATATTTACACAAAATTTGTTTTAAAATTTTAAAAGGAATCGTAATGTCATTTTCTTAATAAGGTACCTTTTTTCTTTCATTTTAGAATATGAATGGAATATTTGTTTTTAATGTATTCGATATGAATGGTTATTTTATTCCATCATGAAAAGTGATTTATTTGAATATTATTTTCAATTTTTTAAATTTTCCTTTCTAATAAGATATTTTCCCCAATATTTTTCAAATTTGTAGTCTTTAAAATTGATTTCCATAGTGAAAAGGGTATTTTACTTAAAATTTTTTAACTAATCTTTTTATATTAATTATATTCATCGATGAAAAAACACCGTTATTTTTCATATAATACACTACGGATATATTGTATTGATACCATCCTTATTCATTATATCGATGGTGTACGATTAGTTTTACCAAGGAAATTATTGACCTAACCTTTTATATTAATTTTATATCCATTAACATTCCCTTGAAATATTCACAATCATGTTATCATTGTACATTTATTTATATTATATATATATATTCTATGTACCATGGATATGATTATTGGATAAAATGTATATCATTTTTTTCATATATTATTTTTCTATGAATGATAATTGATTGACTATGAAATAATGATAAATCCATATGATTTATTCAATATGGATATTTTTTGATGAGGTAAATTTTTTAAAGAATTGAATTGATCATTCTATATATAAGGCATGAATTGGACAAGAAATTATGAGTGGGGAAAACAATTATACAACCCCTCAATGCATCGAAATTCTTCTAAGGGGAATCAGTAAACCAGTAATAAATTTATTTTAACCATAGTTTTAAATCATCTTGTGAAATATATTGATGGTATATATATAATTATTTCTAATACCATGAGATCTAATATTATTAATTTCCTTCATTAATAATTCAGTTATTATTATCCATGATATTATTTAATTTATAATATCGATGGATGAATTTTTTTCTCAAGTTATTGATTAAATGTGATGTATTTCCTTTTATTTATCATTCTATATTCGTTATTCCTTATCTATTCAGTATTTTCAAATTATTTAAATTAAATTAGTTTTTAGTTATTTTTTATTCCATGTCTAGTATCCTTATTGATCAAGGATATTTTCTACTCTACATAACCTTTACTAAGCATCCAAGATCACCCTTTTTTTATTTCTTATCCCAGTGATAATAAGATGTAATATTTAAATGAGCTCAAGGATGTGAAATTTTTAAATTCACTATGTTTTATTTCTTTATTTCAAATTGAAATTGAAATTTATATGTTGGTCTATTATACTTAGAATATTGAACTATTCTGTCATTTTGAATGTGAAAACATGTAACTTATGCCAAAGTTGTAAAGTAACAACCATATCTTGGCTAATGGGTTGTAGGTATTTAAAGAATACTATATTTAAACATAATTTTCGTATATTACATATTGATCATACATAATAAAAAATTATTACTTGATTCATTAGTTTTTACTCTTTCTTCAAATAAAAATGATCCATCTATGGATAATGAAAGTGATTGAGAGTAGAATAAATTAAATGAAACAACCCAAACAAGTATAAATACTGAAAAATAATCTATTATCACACATATAAATTCATTATATTTATTGTAACACTAAAAATTTATATCACCTTTTTCTATTCCTGGGAGGAAAAAACATAATTGATAGTAAGACGTCAAAAAAACTGCTGGTCTGAAGCCAAGTAGATCTCCTCCTTCCTTGAATTCCCTATTTCGAGTCATACCCCCTCATGCCTAGTCAAACCTTATTATTTAATAGTAATATTATAAATAATAAATTATCATAAGGATAAAAATATATCCATTGAATCATCTTGCCTACACTATAATAATTAAGGTCAAACCCATTTCAATTCATTTTTTGAAAAATTACAAGTTTGTATCTCTTCTATAATTTTCCTATCAAATATCTTTTAGTGTGAAATATGATTTATGATGTGGACTACATATCACAATAATTTATCTTGAATGAACACACTATTCATAATTTTTTTTATCATTTCTTGCTAAAAAGTTTCTTCTTTGATATTCAATACATCTCGATGATCTAACTATTCATATCTCAAATTGTAACATGTGGTGAAAAGATTCCTCCATTGCTGATGTAAATTATCTATTATTTTATGCATTAATAGTACATTAGTTTTACTTCAATTCAGGTTATAAATTCATTTTACCTCCTCTATTTCATTATCCTTTTACCCTTCTATAACGTGTATATGAATTTATATCATGAACCATATTTGCATCTTTCCTAATATAAAAACACATGATTTAGACTAAGTCTCATAGTGTGAAATAATATGGGTATATATTTGAAATTCTAAAACCTCCATGTGTGATTCATTAACTCCACTAGTCATGTCACAAGGAAAATTATCCCCAACATCATCAATTCTATATTAAGTAATATTTCATTAATCTTTGTATGGATAAAAACTCACGACATTAACCATTAATCAAATAATTTTAAGTGTTTTTGTTTCTCCTTATTAGTGTTTTGTAGTGGTGGTTCATGAAAGAATTCATAAATTCCATATATAGGCCGACTTCATATCCTCTAGGTCAGTGGTTTGGCCTCCTTCTTTCACTACAAAATAAAACATATTTTTTTTATTAAATATTATTCCAATGATATATATGAATAATTATTTATTACATAATTTATTCTAAATTTTAATTAACCTTAAAATATTTGAACTCATTAATATATGTAGGAAAATTAAAAATTAAATTTGAATAAAAATGTAATTTAATTGATAAAAATATATAACATTCATTTATAATTACCCACTAAAAGATATGGGCATATTCAATGTGATGTGGCATGTGATTTGATGATTTTACTCACCCTAAGTGAGAGAGTGTAAGAAGAGACTACCCTATGTGAGAGTGTATAAGTATTTTATGTGGTTATGGAACTATGCCTTGAGAAATATGGTAGAGATAATTAGGTTTTATGATGTATATGAGATTTAGTATTGACCCTACCATAACTCAGATGATAGTGTTCATTTCTTGGAAAGATACCCTACCTTATTTTATAGGGTATTTTTTTAGATTTGTAGAATAATGTTTCTTCTTATTCAAGAAATGTTAAATCCATGTATGGCTTGGTTTTGTGGTGTATTATTAAGCTCACTATTTCACTATGTTTGTGATTTTGTGCATTTTATTACTTCTATTTACATTCCTAATTAATATATAGTTATATGATTTCATATATAATTATTAAATAGTGAGATCCTATTGAGATATATTTCTCAAAACCTATATGGGAACCCCAATGAACATACAGACCTCAGGATTGATATACATTACTCAGTATGGGTGGTACGAGATATTAGGATAGAGAATATTGACTGTATTTTGATATGGGATAGAGATGAGGCTTGTAGAAAGTAGTAGATCATTTTTCTCTTTTGTTATTTTATTAATTTTATGCCTCAGAATATCCTATTGGGTTGATTTTTTAGATTTATATGATTATAAAGACATATTCCACTATCCTGGATTATTGTATTGTTGGCCTCGTGTGCTACGATATGTGATCTTAGTTAAATATTTTTTTTATTTAGGGTCGTTATACAATATTCATAGTCTCCCCCATCATATTGGTATAGTAAACTCCATTATTCAGCAACCTCATGTATATGGGGTTGTATAGTAGAGGCCATGTGGGACTTTGGATAAGATAATTCAAAGTGATTTTAGATAATGAGTTACACAGTAGTATTATATCATTTTTAAATTTATATTATAGTTTTTACTTTTCATATATATACATATGAATGTATCATATCTTTTGATAGTCCTTAGGAATGAGAGTCATGAAAAATTTTCGAGTGGGATATTCAGGTCACCGAGATTATATGTTTTTTATTTTTTTCATATTTCTATAATATATGATATATTTCATAAAGTGTGATTTTTTTTATTTGAGATAGTTATTTTTCTGATTTTTCTATTTTTCCATAGTATAAAGAGGCATGTGTACATGTATCATATTGGTCTCAAATGATTCATATGAATTTTTTTCCTAGGTATGGTTGTTTTTTGTTGATGTCTAGGGTTCTATTGATTTTAGTTTTAAAAAATATATACTTATTTTTTATATATAACTTGTTCGTATCATTGTACTCAAACATACCACAATTTTTTAATGAAATGTCATTTCTGTTTTATCAAGGGATGTTCGGAAAACATGAAAATAGATTCCTTGGGTGCAAGGGATGTATTGTAACCCATGGTGGGATGGTTTATATAGTGGATTTTTAGGGTGATGGTATGATGTGAGAATGGTTTTCTTGGGATTTTGTTTCCAATAGGAATATATTTCCTTGTTTAGTTTAATATAATTAAGAGGATATATATAATGGAATGTGGTAATTCCTTTGGATTTTGAGAGGTAAATAACTTCAAGGTCTCATAGTATCATGGTTATGTACTCATGGAAGGATCGGTTGGATTTTTATACTTATTAGTTTTTGGTGTGGATTTTTATGGGATACTGAGAGGTTATACTAGATATTCAATTCTTAAGATGGTTAAATCATGGTTAGATGATTTATGGTTTTGTAAAATTTCCTCAAGGTGTATGTTTTTTTATATTTGTAATGAATGATGTGCCTAGGGTTTGGGGAAATAAATCACTAAGGGTGATTTTTTATATACTATATTGGAATTATATGAAGTCATATACATTCATTTAAGTGAGTGTTCCTAGGATCAATTGTTTTGATATCATTAGAGCATGATTCTCTTTTATTTGTTTGTGTAGTACCATAGTGTAATTTCATGGGGCTTAGATGAGGTAATGATAGATAATCGGAATGAATCAAAGATATGGTTTTTAGATGTTCATTATACCTTAGTAAAAGGTGAGTGAGTGTTGTGAGAACTCTTAGGGAATGTATCTTTTTTTGAGGGTGAGGAACATTTCTCAAATTTATTTCCTCTTAAGTTTTTTATTGATGTATAGAGTTTTGAATGGGTATATTTATAATTTTATCCTCCTATTGGAACTTGATTGGTGTAGTGATTTTGGTATAGTGTTGGGTACCCCTTCGTCCATACTAATTGGGTGATTAGTTAGACAATAGTGGGGATTTTTAATGATAAATCATGGAGTTTGATAAGGGATGTGGTGTTTCATTTTATGATTTGGTTACGGGTGGAGGACTAATTAAATCTATGATATGACTATGTGAATGGAATGTTTTGGTTTGGATGAAAATGGTTTGTGTTACATTTTTTATAGAATGGAATGTATGTGAGGAATCTAAATGTAATGAATTATGTAAAATTTTATGTGGTTATAGGAGTGAGAATTATAAATAGGTATGGGATTGGTTTTTTTTCAAATACATTTTTCGAGGTCTTAGGAATGAGTGATGGGATATTGTTGTTGTTAGATGTCCATAAGTCCAAGGACCATATAATTGTTGATTTAGGATTTATTCTTATTAATGGTTTCCTGGGATGGGATGATTGTTATCGTGATCTAGGCTTTCCATGCATATATATTACATATTATGAGATGAATTTTAATTACATTACAAAAACACATGAATGAATTTTTTAAAGGTATATTTCCTTAGAAAACATGAAACATAAAAAACTATTTCACATGTGAACTAAATCATCTACCTATTTGATTTTCATAAATATAACCCTTTATAATCATATCATACTTAATACATTTCTTCATATCCTGGGGAAAGGAAACATAAGAAAGGGTGATCTCATATGCTTATTAAGGGTAAAAAAATGGGAGTCATAAGCATAAAATGAACATAAGGGTATGAGAACATGAGAATAGCATTTGAAAACCATGCCCAACATATCCAAGATCATAATCATGATCCTTGGCATAAAGAGTGTAAGTTAATATGAAATGTATAATAAGGATATCACTGAATATGAGTCTTTAGAGCATGAGATTGGCATTTGAAATAGAATTATGGAATACACATAAGCATGAAAAATCATTTCCATTGTATTCAATAATCACTTCCAAGGATATCAAATGGGTTTCCTCCCCAAACCATCATAGTAGTCAAGGTTCACTCTCAAGACCATCATGGTGTAAAAATTCCCTTATTGAATTGATTTCAATCCCAATTCTAGTTCCTTCTATCTCATGAGATATAAATATTTACCCATTTCATTATATGGAAATATAGGTCCCACCCATCACATAATTAAAATCAAATGTATGTGTTCCAAAAGATCTTAAAATATTCACTATATCATAAACCATGAAATTAAATGAGTTTCAAAAGCATTTCAGCATATCATAACCTATGGGAAAGTGACAGGTTCTGTAATTATTTCATTATTCCACCATACCAAAACTGGTGAAAATTAGCATGTTTCATAAGCCTTTCCTCATGGTATAACCCTTGGAAGACAAACAGTTTTCATAAACATCATGATATCATAAACATAAACCATTTATATAAATAATAAGAATGGTATCAATGGGTCATATCCCTAGTAATGCATTGGTAACAAAAATAGGTGTCTTTTTATATGGAAAATAATTTTTAATTGTCATTTAAATGATTTATTATAGAAAATAAATTTTATTTCAAAATAATTTGTTAAAAATAAAAATTCCTAAAATATTTTTAAAAATAATTATCATTGAATATAACGTTGAAATATAATAAGTAAATATTTAAATTTTATTTAAATGATTTTTGGAAGAATACATCCATTCTGATTTGAAAAAAAAATTAAAACACAAACCATTTTGAAAATCCATTTCATCAAAAATGACCTTGAAAACCTATAAATTAAGATTTAAAAATATTTAAAAATGTTTCTTGGGAAATATATAATTTCCACTTCAAAAAACCATTAAAAATAAATCCTTTTGAAAAAACTTTTATTTTAAAATATTTTTATTAAAAAATATCCATGAAAACATATAATGTAATATTTACAAATCATTTCAATCGTTTCTTGAGGAAAATATCATTTCCTATTTGAAAATGAAAATTTTGAAATATAAATCATTTCAAAAATCTAGTACATTTAAATGAGGAATCAGAAATAATATATGAGGCTTCAATGAAAATTTTTTAATTGATTTCGGGAAATTTGGTTCATGTCATGCTAGTTAAAACAATTTCACATTCAAATTTTCAGTAAAAGATAAATAACTATTGTTTGAAAAACCACAAAAAGATTCCCATCAATACATTTTTGTAAGACGTAAAATATGAGTAAAAATAGAATTAACATATAATTTTATTAATGTTAAAAACATTTATTAAAACATTTTTATAAAACATGATTTTGTATGGAAAATACTATTTACGTAAGAAGAAAATAAAGACAATATTTCATAAAAAGAGTTCTTCTGAATTATTGAGTACATAAAGAGAGAAAATTTATGGGAAAAATTTATTCTAATGAAATAAAATGATGATAAGAATAATTCATGATTTCATTTAGAGATATATCAAAATATTTCATCTTTGGAATAATAATCCTGTGAAATCCCAGTAAAATATGAGATTGAAACATAAAACTCCTACCACTTTGGTATCTCTAAATTGTAATACCAATGAAATAATATCATTAAATTAAACTTATAATATAATTAAATTATGTATATTCATGATATATTAATTAAATGGGGGTAGTATATACACCTTATAGAATAAGATAGGTTCATAACATAACTTAAGTCCCAATGAAGGCAATTTAAGACGAATATCCCTTATCGCTTTGGTAACATTTGAAACAGAAACTCCATTAAAGAGATTTAATATTATTTATATATAAATAGGCATAATTATTGTAATAATAACCATAAAATAAATTTATGTTCATTATATACCCCACATGAATGAAACACATGGTGAATACTGCTTTTGTCTCATAGAAAACAAAAGTGAGACGTAAATCCTTTACCTTATTTCTTGACTTCAATAGTACATGTTAAGTCCTAAAGTATAATAAATATAATATTATAATAAATATATTAAAACCCAAAATTTTATATATCATACCATAAATTATTTCTTTTTGATATTTTATTACCCATTTATAAAGCATTCCATGTTAATTTCACGTTTCGAGCAATAACTACTTTGTTTTACATGTATGTTTTGATTTTTTATTTTCAGTCCTATTAAATTGATAATGAATACATAAAATAAATATATTATTAATGATATAAATATCATATATATTCATTATATTCATTATATATATATATAATAGAGATATATTGAGAATGGAATACATCATTAATGGAGATGGTAGGTTGTACGTACACATGAATATTGATTCCATTTTCTAGACCGATTTAAAAAAGGAATGGTAAATAATATTTTACGATACCATAATAATAATTATTTCATATATTTAATTTATATTCATTAAATATATCTTTATTATATTCCATGTGAATCATAAGTGAAAAGGAATCACATTGCTTCTTGAGGTGGTAGTCCACCGTAGACACGAGTGATGTTAATGTATCCCCCCATGGAATTGAATGGTATATGGTATATATGATATAATAATTAAATAATATTATTAATTTAATAAAAATAGCATACATATGTTAAATTAATCATTATATCCATACTTGAAAGGTGGTGATGGAAAATACACTACAACAGTTTGCGAGGAGCTAGTTGACCAAATACATGATCGACAATTTAATTTTTCATTTGATGGAATTTGAGATGTATATAGGTTATTAATCAAAAATAATAATATATTAGTATATATTTGATACTTTTTTAATTATATTGGTACTGTTATGAAATAATTTATTTTGGAAAATTTTGAATGAAAAAATATCTTAGTGAAGACTATTAACTTTGCTTAAAAGAACCGTATTTGGATCTCTAATTGAGGACATTGATGTTGGTCTTATGGGGGGACCCACAACTCTAAAACATGGATAAGGATGTTGGAGTTAAATTTTATCATGGTTTTTATGAACTATAATTCATTATAGTTTTCAATAAGTTAAGGTTGGTGGTGGCCTTTTATAAATGGTTAAAAGGAAGTCACTTGGAAACTAATTGAGAATTTCCAGAAATAATCCAAAAAATAAATTCATTTCCATGAAAAAAGAATTAAAATAACTATATATTCTATATTATTATGTGTATGTTTTAAATATGTCCATAAAATATATATTTTATATTGTGTTATAGTCATTTTAACTGTTATCTTCTTAGATTAACCCCTAGGTAAACCCATTTTTATCTTAACTATGGTAATTAATTTTTACTTTCTTTACTATTTATTATGGTCAAAAGTTAAGTTATATTTAGTATATAATATAAATTATAATGAATAAAATATGGAATAAATTTTTCAAAATTAAATTCACAAACGTGGAAATAATAAAATTTATAATTAATGATGTATACACGGTGAGAAAGCTAGTTTTCAAAGAGAAAAATATTCCAAAGTTTAAAATGTTGTTATATCAAAATTTAATATTAAAATGATTATTATGAAAAAAAAATTATTAATTCATATATAATTTATCTAATTTTACTTATAAACCCATTTATTCTTTCAAAAAATAACATTATAAACTATTTAAAATAAGAGGAAGTTTTCAATAACTAGTATTTTTCACTATTAATCAAAAAATTAAACTTTTATGAAAAAATAAAATAAATTTAACCTAGGATAATTTTTACATGATAAATTTAAAAATAAATTTTATTTTGTCAAATTAATTTTCTAAAAGGGTTTTATTATTTTTTCATGATATGATATTTAAAAAAATTGATTTTACAAAACATATTAAGACTTTAATGAAAATTATGTACTTTTTTATTAACATGTTATCATTATATAAAACCATTATAATTAATATATAAAAATAATTTATTAATATTAATATTTCTATGTTTAATGGAAAGGTTGTAATTTTCATGTTTACATAGTAATATTAATATTTTCTCATGGTTCATTAAAACCTTGTGTTATGGGTAATGAAATCTATCAAAGAAATTTAATTTATTCAAAAAAATAAATTCCTAAAAAAACAAGGGGTTATGTTATACCCCCTCATAAAATGAACTTATACCTAAAAATTCATCACTTTTATATAAATAAATTAGGATAATTTTTCCCCATCATTTTCTGGGGTACCCAAATAGGTTCTCCAAACCAGTGGTTTCACTAAAAAACATTGACCATGTGAGATGTCTTGTTTCAAAGAACATTCCATGTATGATCAAAAATATTCATAAGTTATTCCTCATATGAAATATCATACTCTAGTGGTATGGTCTATGAGTTAATTAACTGTGATGGATCATGAATTTTCTTCCCCGTGACAGATATGTGGAGAATATCAAGAATCAGAGAGTGGTTTTGTGAATCTGCAAAATGATATGATACAGTGCTAATATAATCATGAATTTCAATGAGAACAATATAACTTGAGATTAGTTTCTCTTCAATCAAAATATCATTAATTTCATTGATGAAAAAAAATCTTTGAAAAAACTTCCCATCAACTACAAATTATATATCACATCGGTGATTATTAGCATAACTTTTCTACAGAATCTCAACTACAATGATGTGAAACTAAATGGATATGACCTTATATTCCATTCCAAAAAAAAATATTTGTTGAAAATATCTTTCTTTCTCCAACATCATTCCATTATGTTTCATATATACACTTCTATAACTCCCCATGATATTTAAGGGTAAAAAGTATAAATGACACGACTCATGTAAAAAAGGTGTAGTTTTATTTTTAAGAGCATGTCAGAATAATGATCCATAGTTAAGCATGCTTGTCCTGGAGTAGTTATCAGGATGGGTGACATCCTAGGAAGTATCTCATGGTATGAATAAGTGATGGAAAAGCACATTGAATGAAAAATTCTTGGATTACTAGGACAGTCATTAGTATGATGATCTGTTTGGGCATGTGGGTGGTCCCTAGGTAAGGGAATACATTTCTGTAGGGTATTAAATGTCTTCAAGGAAACTAGCAGTTCTAAGTTCTTTAGGACATGATGATCATGTTAAAGTGGGATTTATATTCTTTAAATGTGTCCTAGTTTGTTACAATGGTATCAGAGGTGAAACCCATCATAAAGTGTGATTTCCCCATCTTGGTTGAGATGTAGGTTACAAAATGAGGTCATTTTCCTCGAAGGAGTGGGGTAAAGTAACACTCAAAAATGTTAAAGGTATAAAATAATAAATGAAATTATTTATTTCAATAGTTTTTTCCCTTATTTTCATGATTATACCTAATTAGAACTCCACAGTTAACCATTCATGGCTTGGAGTAGTGATCAGGATGGTGAACCTCCTAGAAAGATTCACAAGGTGTATATGTATGTGTGGACAAGGCACACTAAAAGAAAAATTGTTCACTAATAGGGTTAGTCATTACTTGGTTCTCCTCTTTGGACATGTTAGTTTGTCCCAGGTATGGTATCACATGTATGTGGGGAAGCTTGTAGTTCCTAGTGGGAAAATACGTCACAGCCATGTAAAGGTGACATGTTTGTGCTATCAACTGGTTCTAATTGTTAAATTCTGCTTCCATGGAGACATTTATAAGGTTTAATCTGAATAATTAAGTGAAAGTTATTTCTATAATTAAAATCAACCAGAGGAATTTGCTGATTCCAACCACCTTTTAAAACCATAGAACCAGATCTTATCATATCCTATAGGGTTTTGTTTTCTCCCTCAAAATTTCAATTTGTCTGAGGTTGATATGAAGTGTCAAAACTCAACTCCATATCAAGATAATTATGAAGTATTTCCAAAACATTGAGGTAAATTTCTCGTAAATAATCTTTATTGTTGACAAACCCCCAACACATAAATCCAAAAAAGGGGCTTCAATGAATTTAAACTTATGGTCATCCGTAAAATCATACAACCATGATGCTATCCATAAATTTTAATTTTATATTACATTAATCCATATAGGATTCAAAAATTAACACAATTCAGGGATGTTTCCTGGCTCTTATAACTGAAAAACAACTATTGAAATACATCTATGGAATAATTCATGAATTCAAATACATACAAACTTAAATCATATTATTTCACCTATCGGAATTTCACATGTGTTTCAATGGTCTATGGGTAACACTTAGTTAGGTCATTGACTCAAATAATTCCTAAGTTCCCCAAATAAAATTCATTTAAATCCTAGAAAATTTTTCAATATTTGACATATTCCACACAAATAACATCTTCCCCTCTATTTGAGATATTACTCTATGTTATTCATCCAAAATTAATGAAAAATAGGAATATGAATCATCTTTCCTCAGTGTTTATTAGCACATGAAATTTTATATAATTTCATGTTCTTCTGATTTTAAAGTTTAAGAATCTCATCGATGTTCACATTTTTAATCATATATTATGATTGTTTATTAGGCATAATTGTAATATCTATTTCTCCCGTCATCATCCATTTGGCTTCTCATAGTCATTGAAATTTCCATTACATTTAGTGTTGACATACATCTTTCTTATTCCATACATTGATCCTAACCAAAAAGCATAGAATAAGAAATAATAATCATATGTGGGAATCATATAATAATGAAAAATAACTTATAAGAAATATAAACCATGACATATTCTTTTTAATATATGAAACCTTAGGTTGATCCTATGCCATTCATAGTTATCATCTATTTAATTACCTCATGATGGTTTATAAATATTTTTTGAGTTTCCAAAATCATATCCTCTGGGAGTGACAAACTTGGTGTGTATCAAGGACTATTGTCATGAATCATGTGATGATAGAGTTCATCCCAACACCCCATTATTTGTGTTATTACCCTGATGTAGATTTGTAATGGATAAACATCCACTTATTGTATCCATACATGGATATATTTTCATGGAAACAAATTTTTCTATATTTTCTCAAAAATTCAAGGACATTTCCCTATAAATTGAATCATCCATAGACATATTGTTAAGAAAGTCCTCGGGGATCTCACTAATGTTTTACGATCATATTTTCCAAAGGATAACTAAACATTTCCTCTGATACCAACTAAGAGACCCAAACTTTTCATACATAGATATTATATATTTTTAGAATAAATTTAATTACAGTACACGAATACACACCTAAGGATCATAAAGGTAACATGCCTTTGGAAACATGGAAATATAATCAATTTATTTATATTTTAACTACAAAATCACCCTATATGTTCTTCATATATAGCACCATTCATAGACATGTACTACATAATAAAATTCATCATAACATGTGGAATAGATAAATAAGAATAGTCCAGAGCATATGCTCAGTAAGGGTAATTAAGAGACATATGTAATAATAACATGAACATAAGGTTAGAAGAACTTGATAATAACATTTGAAAACCACACCCTGCATATCCAAGATCATAATCATGAGTCATGTAATAAAGAATGTTGGTTCATGGGACATGGATCATATGGAAATAAATGAACAAGATCCATTAGAGAATAACATGGCATAATACATTGAATTATGTCATACACATAATCTTAGAAAATCATTTATATACTATTCATGGATCAATACCATGGTTGTCATAGTTGAATGGGTTCACTCCCCAAACCATCATAGTATCCAAGGTTTACTCCAAAGACCATAAAAGAAGAGAAAACCCCATACATAACCTGGTTCACTCCTCATTCGTGTCATGTTCATATCATGATATATAATCTTTTACCTAATGCACTGGATGAAGATATAGGCATCATCTATCACATAATAATAATCATATATATGTGTGCCATAAGATCGTAAAATATTCATCATATCATAACCCATGAAATGAAATGGGTTTCATAATCATTTCATCAAATAATAACCAATGTAAAAGAGATATGTTTCTTAATCATTTAATTATTCCATTATTGCATAACCCATGAAAATAAGCAGGATTCATAAGCATTTCGTCATGGTATAACCTATAGAATAGAATCTATTTTCATTAAAATAATTCCATAAAAAAATATAAACCATTCAGATAAATAATAAGAATGGTATCCTTGGATCATAACCCTAGTAAGTCATAGGTATCATCAATTGATGTCATCTTATAAGGAAAATTGATTTGAGTGATATTTTAAAACATTTCTTGAAGAAAATAACTTTTCTTTCAAAATAAAATTTTAAAAATAATAATTCAAAAAATATTTTGTGAATAATTTTATTTGAAAATAACATCAAAATATTATAAGTAAATTAATAAAATTAATTTATAAAATTTCTAATGAAAATATCATTTTGAGTTTTAAAAAAAATTAAAACATAAAATAGTTTCAAAACACTTTTCTTTGAAAATAACCTTCAAGACTTATAATTTAAGATCAAAAAATAATTTAAAATATTTCATCATGAAAATATCATTTCCACATTTAAAAACACTTTCTATAAAATAAATCATTTTTAAAATCACTTTTATTTAAAATAACTATTAAAAGATATAAAGGAAGAATCAAAATTCTTTTAAAACATTTCTTAAGGAAAATATACATTCCACTATGGAAAACAATTTTAAAACATTAAACATTTTTAAAATCAATATATTTTAAAATAACCATGAAAAAATATAAAGGAATCTTTAATGAAAATAATGGTCATGATTTTTGGAAATTTTGTTCATGTGGTACACATTAAAATATAGATTCCTTTCACATTTTGGTAAAATCCAAATAGGCATTGTTAGAAAAAACGAAATTAAGGTTACTTTAAAAACAATTAGAGATTGAAAAATCAGTAAAAATCATTTATAAATTATATTATGAATTTTTAAAACATTTTTGATTTTTTTTTTTTTGAAAATATAGTTTTGGAAGAAAAAGGGTTTTTGAACAAAAGCCTAATTAATAAAGATTTCCTAAAAAATATTTTTTATAATTATTGACTATATAAATATGGATAATGAGGGGAAAATATTATTCTCCTGAACTAAAAAAGGCATAAAAATTCCTAATTTATTATAGTGGAATATCATAACATTTTTTCATTGGAATCATAATTAGAAGCAGCCTTGATAAAAGATGAGATTGTGACATAAAACTCTTACCACATTGGAAATATGAAATCATAATCTCCATGAAAGAATAAAATTAAATGAAACATAGAATAATAGTTAAAGAAATTAAATCATGATATAAAATTTCAAAGGATTAGTATGAACACCACATAGAAAAAGATATGTGCATAAAATTACTTAGGTCCCCAAGAAGACATTTTGAGATAAAAATCCCACATCACATTAGTAACTTCTAAACCATAAACCACAAGAAAGAGAGATCCTAAAATGGATAAATTCATATGAATAATTTTAAGGATAATAATAAAAAAATGCATTCACAATATGAATATACACAATATAAAATAAAGACATGGTGAATATGGCTTATGTATGACAGGAAATAAAAATGACATATAAATCCCTTACCCAAAGTCTTCACATACATAGAACACGTTCAAACCTCCCTTATAATAAATATAAGTTTATTATACACCTCTAACATCACCAAAATAATATATAATTCTATATATGATATTATTATGACATTTTATTACCCGTTTGTTAACAAATCAATGTTAAAGTCATGTTTTAGGAAATAACTTCTTTTTTTTTGTGTATGTATTGATTTATTATTTTTGGTCCTCTTAATATTATCTTGGATCTATAATATCCATACTTTTATAAATGATATAAATATATTATATTATATTATATTATATTATATTATATTATATTATATTATATTATATTATATTATATTATATTATATTATATTATATTATATTATATTATATTATATTATATTATATTATATTATATTATATTATATTATATTATATTATATTATATTATATTATATTATATTCTATTCTATTCTATTCTATTCTATTCTATTATATTATATTATATTATATTATATTATATTATATTATATTCTATTATATTCTATTCTATTCTATTATATTATATTATATTATATTATATTATATTATATTATATTATATTATATTATATTATATTATATTATATTATATTATATTATATTATATTATATTATATTATATTATATTATATTATATTATATTATATTATATTATATTATATATATAGATAGATAGATAGATAGATTAATCCATAGAATTTATTGATAGAAGATGAAATACATTGTTCATGGAGATGGTAGGTCGTACATATGCATGAACACGGTTTTCATTTTCCAGGAGGATTAAAAAAAGAAAGGTAAATAATATATTAACCAAAAAGATTCATTATGATTACATATATATCATTTATTTATTAAATGTTTCCTTACTTTCTTCAATGTAATTTATAAGTGAAAATGAATCTCCTCACTTTATGAGGTGGTACTACACCACACACATGAGCGATACTATCATATCCATAATGGGATGGAATATAAGAAGTTATCATCGATGTAATAATTCCATAAGTTTATTAATGTTATAAATATCAAATAAATATTTTAAATTCCTCATTATATATATCCTTGAATGGTTTTCGTGGTAAAAAAACTACATAAGTTTTCAAGGCATTTGTCTTCTATAAACATGGTCAATGATTTCATTTTACATTTGATGGGAGTCTATATAGATATAGGTTATTCAATTAACATAATAACACATATTTTTTTTTAATACTTTTTTATTGTATTTCAAGTTTTAATACGTAATTAAATATGGAAAATGGGAAATAAAAAAGAAGGATCTTAGTGAGGAAGATTACATTCGATTAAAATCGCGTCCTTTGGATCTCTTATTAAGGACCCTAGTGTTAGTATATTGGGAGGTTTAGAAGACCTAGAAAAAATATAAGGATGTTTATGAAGGGTTTTCCATGGTTTTTTTTAAACTAGATGTCTTGAGTGGTGTTAATATGTGAAGGGTGGTAATGGTCTTTTATCAGTTTGGTAAAGGAATCCACTTAGAAACTACTTGGAAATTTCCAAAAAAGAATCCAAATAATAGAGTAATTACTAAGAAAAAGGTATCCAAATGGCTATATATTTTATATTGGGAAGGATAATATATAAATATTTAAATAAAATAGGAATTTTACAAGTTTTAGCATCATTTTATCCCTTATCATCTTATTTTAAACCACTAATAAACCCATTTTTACCATAACCGAAGTAATTAATTATTAAATTTTATATATTGATTATGGTGAAAAATTAAGTTTTTTTAATTAGATAATATAAATTATTTGGATTCTAAATATAGAATACATTTTTACAAAATCTCTTCAATGAAGTGGAAAAAAATTAATTTACAAATAACACTACAGAAGCGATGAGAAAAAGTGTTTTCAATGAGAAAAATGTTCAAAAGTAAAGATTGTATTTATATAAAAAATTTATACGAAAATGATTATCATGAACTATATTGGATTAATTTATTTATTACTGAAATAATTTTACTTTTAAAAAAAAATTATCCTTATAAACTCCATAATCAAAAATATATATTTCAAAAAAACTATATTTATAATTATTCATCAAAACAATAATCATTATAGAAAAAATACCAAAAAACAATCCTCTGATTTTTTTAATTTGATTATTTAAAAAATTGAGTTTATTTTATAAATTTATTTTTTTAATATTTTAAAAAATTGTATTTATTATCTTTCACATAAAGAAATAAAAATATTTTCTTTTTTTATAAAATAGCACTTTTTTAAAATATAATGAATTTTAAAAAACATTAAGTACTATTTTTATTAATATATTTATATTATTAAACAAATATGTTTTATATTTAAGAAATATTTATTAAAATTCATACAGCTAAGTTTAACAGGGATGTTAAAATTGAATCATTTAAATAATAATATTAATAGTTTGTCATGGTTCCTTGAAACATGGTGTTTTGTGTAATGTAGGACGTCAAAACAAACTAATTTATTATAACATAAAATTTTATAAAAACATGTTCATCCATAAAAATGCCTTATAAATATTGATAATATCGGATTTTGGGACCATATTAGGATGAATATTTTGTAGTAGTGTAACAAATTCAATGTGTGAGTAGTGCACTATAGGGTTTTGAAGATTGTGACCCTAATATATAATGAATTTTGGTGAAAAATAAGGATGGATTTCTTAGTATGTTGGGAATGGTAAGTGTTCATTATTTTAGGTTGGTACTTTGATATAAATAGGTGATTCATATTAAATCATTATGTTCCATAATGGTCAAAGAAAAGTCCTTTGAGGTAAAATGTTTTTATTTATTTGGGTGATAGTGAGGATACTAATATAGGTTTGGATCTGTGTCTACCATGGATTTTTTTCCATTATATTTAATTTTAAATGGAAGTAGTGGGTCTAATTGGTTGATGGTTGAAAAGGAACTGAAATAATTTTGCATTGGTAAATCAAACTTTATTTAGTTCCTTTGTTAATATATGTTTTAGTATTAAGGTGAGGTGTTGGATGGAGTATATGAGTATGTGATGGTTTCAAGGATGAATTTTTTGTCATTTGATGGTGATTTGGATTGGGGTTACATCAGTGTACATGGTTGACCATAATGAGGGATTTTGAATTTTGAGGAACCAACCATATAAAAATACCAATTATTGGGTTTCAACATCAGTTTATGCATTATGATAGTTTTTTGGTGCCTATTGTAGTTAAGGAATAATTATCAAGTGGAAGTAGTTTTGCACTAGCAGTTGAGGCCAATAATTAAAAAAAGGTAGTCTAGAGGGGGACTAATTGATTTTTTTATATTTAATTAGTTTAATTGAGATTAAAATCATACGTATTGGGTTATTTTCGATGTTATTACAGGTTTAAAGTATCAAACAATGGATTTGGGGGAGAATCTAGTGTTTCTTGACTTCTTGCATGACATAACGAGTTAGATAAAATTCTTTTTAGAATCCATAACAAAGATAAATATCAATTTTTAATTCATGAATAATGAATTAGGAGATGTTATATGTTAATTCATGGGGATGATAACCCTTATGAAAGGGACTTTATAATGACCCATAAATTTATGGGTAATTGTTTTCATAAGAAATTTAAATATTTGGTTCTATTGTATGGTTATTTTGAGGAATTGGATTTCAATTTCAAATATGATCATTTAGAAATCCCCAAATTTTTCTTTGAGGATTTTTTTATGGTTTTGGGAGGCCTAGTAATGGATCATGTGTCTAGGGGATGGATGCACCTATTGGAGGACTAGAGAATTGTTTTAGTGAAAACCAAGTAATTTTTAAAGATACACTATGTACATTACCTTCATGGAAAATTTTTGTAGGCTCTAGAGTTGACCTGAGTGGATTGTGGACCACAAATATCTAGTCAGTAGGGTACTAGGTTCTTGCTAATCGGGTATAATGAGGGGCCAAGGATAGTTTTTTAGCATGTGAATGTCAAGATTGTCATTATGAAGACCATGTTATTTTTAATTAGGGCATGATAAAGAAAATTTATGGTCATATATTACCCCCACATTACCCTACTCTTCCCCTTTCAGTTCTCCCTTTATCTATGGTTGTTTACATGGTGTTTTCCATTGGTGTTTTATAGTGTGATCCATTTTTTTCTTCATATATTCTTCCCCTTCCTTATTTTTTTCTGATTCGTGGTTTATTAGACCTTGGGTTTGAGTGATGATTCAACTAAATCATAGTGGACTCATCCTTATCAAAGGGAATTTTTATTCTAGTACATATAGGGGGTCCCAAAGTGATATATTCATGTCATCATTCGTTGTTTAGATTTAGAAACATCACCCAATGACTTTTGTTTTACAATTTCAGTTTAATTGGGTTAAATTGATAATTGGATGCACATAAATTGAGAGGGGTTTTCTATACAGTTTTCATGGGTATTATATGAACCTTTAAAATTCTATTAGTCATAGATTCGGTTTGATGGGATGACTTTTTGAGTTTTATTTGGTTATGACCCATTGGTTTATTTTTTATTTATGTTTATTTCTTATAATTAATTTAAATAATTTTTTTATCTTGATATAGGGGCTTGGAATGTCGGTGTGGGTTCTCATATGGATGGATTATGATAATAATAGCTTTCCATGGGGGGTAAATCTATGTATTAGGTATATTGTAATGGCCTAATGTTTATTATTAATGTTTGTTTCTAGAATAAATGTGTGTTGTATTATATTATATTATATTATATAGAAAAAAAATATAGGGAAACCAACAAAAAAAATTTCTCATTAATGAAGATCATTTTATTAGTTAAATATGAAACTAATTAAAATTACAAAAATTACAATGGGACAAAAAATATATAATATAAAATCGAAAATGTGAAATGTGGGTTTTCATAATCTCTTAGGGTCATCACCCCATGGAAAACACATATAAATAAAGAAAAATATTATTAAACCAACCAACATATTAGAATATAAAAATATATAAACATGGGAGGAATATTAGTGATTATTTAGTGAAATAATGAAGTTTTATATATAGGAGTTAATATGACCATTCAAATAGTAATTTGATAGTTAGAATAGTAACCTAATCATTGAGAATAGTTACATGACCGTTGAGAATAGTAACTTGACCATTGGAATAGTAATTTTTCCTCAAAATATTAAATTGTGATATAATAATCACTATCATGATTATAATGAAAAAAAATATAAATATCATGATTAAAAACATCAAAGAAATATAAGCACGTTTTTAATTAATAGTATTTGAATGAATTTCATAAAATTCATAATTTATATATTAAAAACTAATATTAAAAATGATATAAGTTTATTTTAATAATATGAATATCATTTTTGAAATTATCAAATTAAATTTTCTTAGGGTTTTTTGGTAATTTGCTGGAATAATTTAATTTTCTATAGAATAGTAAAAATACAATTTTTCATATAATTGATACATAATAGTTTACATCATTCATGATGTAATAATGGCCTAATAATTTATAAAACATTAGGTAATTTCATGATATATTTAATTTCACAAATGAGTCATTTTATTAAAATAATCTAAAATTACAAACCTAAAAATCATTTTCAAAAACCTAAATTCAAAAGCAATCACATGAAATAACAATTTTTATTTCAATCCACCATCATTTTTAATAACCCATTAAATTAGAATTATAAATATGTTCAAATTCATATAAAAATTATTTTATATTGATATACTATTTATATTGTAAATAATTTTATATCAATTTTTTTTAATTTTATATATTATTTTATTTAAAATTTTATACAAAAAATACCCCCTCTCGCTAAAAATAAATAACCCCACTCCCTCCCCTTGAAAACTAATCATCCCTCACTTTAAAAGGCCTAACCTCTACCCATATCCTTACTCTCAAGTCCTTGATAATTATTATCAATGTTATAGAGAAATCCAAATTCAATCATTAAGGGAGTTTGGTCTAGTATAAGAGAAGAAACTCAGAGGATTAAGTATGTTCCAATTGACTGTTATCTCTTTTTATTTTCTTATTCTCTTTCTTTTTTCACAACCCCTTTATAAAAAAACATATAATATTATTTAAGATTTAATTTAAAATTATATCTCTATTTTTAACCTACTATTTGTATCATATTTACTATATATATAATAATTTCAATATCATCTTTTCCACTTTTTCAACAATGTCCCTTCAATGGTCGGTTATCAACCTATAGATACATTTCCAAGAATATTCTTATAACTTACTTCATGGATTGAAAATATGAATCATTTATAACTCATAAATTTTGTAATTACATGTATTATAACCTTCTAAAGTAAAATATACACATTTATAAATGACATTGAATGAAATTAGTGAAATCAAATAAAAGGGGTGATTTTTTGAAAAAATGATATCAAAAGAATCCATGACTAAAATATATAATTTTAAAATAGAATCTAGTAATTATTTTGGATAAAAATTATAAAAACAAATGAACACAATTCACTTATAGAACAATATTATAATAATACTGATTGTTTTCCAAGAGGTAGAAAAGTGAAAAAAAAATAAAGCAGGAATTAAGGTAAGGGGATTAAAAATCCCAATTGCTTTATTTTGGTTTTGATACCTTACATAGCATTAATGTTCATATTAGGTCCATAAATGATCTTCCCATTTTATTTCAGGCATATAAATGTTCCATCCATGTCAAAATTTTATCTTTGAATGTAATTTTTCAATGTGACTTCAATTTCCAAAACATTGTATTTTAATCCTCTGGAAAGGATTCTAGACCACTCAAGAATAATGATGTTTTATTTCCAATTATTATTTCCCATATTCATTTTGGAACAAAAAAAATTATTCTAGAAATAATTAATTATAAATTCCTTATGAAACCCATTATATTTATCCGGTTTATTTCATAAATATGATTGTTATACATTTTATGTAGAATTCATGATTATTATCATTTATGATGTGATGGGTGAGCCAAGAATTATATATCCCTCTAATGCATTGGTTAATTTTATGTATCCCATAAAACTATATGAAATATGTGTGAATAATATTTTGGCATTTTTCATTGTAATGATGTTATGATTTTTGACATATGTTATGTGTAAACATGATGCAAGCTTTATTCACAACTATATGTGGTATTTAACCATTAAAACATGATGTTTCATTTTATTCATATTCCACACTACATGCCTTTGTAAAATGTTTCCATCAAGTTTATGATAGTGATTATATTATTATTATATAATTATTCTCACTCATGAAATTTTGATTCATTTTCCTAATTCACCCCATGATATACCTCCCCTTAATGGAATTTTATCGTAGCCCATTAATTAATGTATATCCTCAGTTTATTACTTGTACTAAGGAGAATGTGAGAACCACTAAGAAAAAAATAATGTGAAATTAAATAATGTGTCATCTTTATTATGTAAAAGTAACGTTTGAGAATAATTTACCTAGGATACTAAACATTTTGGGTCCCGGATTGTATCACTATTATATAGTTTAACATAAAAATTATGTAATAGTTATGTAATGAAAAATTCAGGTTTATATAGTCAGTGTAAGAGTGAGTTTTAGTTAATTTGGGAATTAGGATTAGAAAAAAAAAATTGGAAAACCAAAGGATAAGTCTATTTATAGATAAAATTCCTATGTTTTTATAAATTATATGAGTGTGTTGTATCAATGAAATTAAATCCCTGTCTGGATAATACAAATGGTGGTGGATTTAGCACATATGTACATATGTTTATCAGCCTTGAAAACATCATATTGATCTTGACTCAATCAAGAATGGTTTCATGATAATGGTACATGATGCACACCTAGTTTGGCACTCCCTGGGGATATGATACGGTTAATAAAAAATTATATTACAAACCATCATGAAGGATATATTGCTAAAGTAATTTTTAGTTTTTATATTTAGAAAAATATTAATTTATATGATACTAGAAGTATTGTTTATGGATAATTATAGGCTTAGGGATTCCAAAATAAAATTTTTAAAAATTAACCGCACAAAAGAAGAAATTATTTATTCATACTTTTTTTACTTATGCTCAAAATGATTCTACTTTATAAAATGGTGGGAAGAAGGTTCAACCATGATAATGACCCATTTGAGGGATAATGTAATTATTTCCATAAAAACACTCCCAATATATTGGAAAATTTAGTTCAAAAAATCATAGTGATGGCTACCCATTTGTCTTAGGCTATGAACAATAGACTGAACAATGTGGAATATCATCCTTAACCTAAGAAGGACTAAATATCTATTAAATCCATTATGAGGAAAATAAAACTAAATTTTAGTGTATCTTTTGATGCATTTTTTGTGGAATGTTTGGTTAACTTAATAGAGAATATATTTTATAGTCCCCATTTTTTTAGAAGGATAAGGTTACATTGTTCATCTATCATTTAGATAGAGAGGGAAATTAGTGGTGGGAACTGATAAATAATACTAAGTTGATGGATGAAATGGATGAAATAGAGTGGGATGATTTCATGAAGTTATTTTATAACAATTATTTCCCTCAAACTTTTCGAACAATTAAGGATGGATAGTTCTTATAGCCTAACCAAAAGGATGGATAATCTGTAATGTCATACATGACATCTTTTATATGTATTTCATGATATTCATAGGGTTTTTTATCAAAAATGATAGAAATATTTATAGATTCATTAGTATCTTAACACCACACACTTGAATTTATCTATCTATCCAAGATGTTAGGAATTATGAATATTTTCATCGATGTTCTCTTGAAGTAGAGATAGTTGATAGAGAATTTTCCCATGGTTATAGTGATAAGAAAAAAAATTGGCGTTTTCAAGATGGGGGATATAACGAAAAAGGTGGAAATAAGGATTAATAACACACATGTAAAAAATATTAGAATAAACATATTGGGAAAATCATCAAAGGGATATAGAAATGCTACAAGTGTGGGATGGAATCCACCAAGCTCGTGATTGTCAAACAAACATAAATAAGTCGACCAATGCAATGGAGGAATAGAAAGAACCACCCATTGTTCAGAACTAAAAGTGTAGGGAGTAAGTGAATTATACAAGCCATTGAACTAACCAGGGGTCCATGAGGGTAAATAGTGTAAACAAACACTAAATCCAAAAGATTAGGGGAAATAATTTCCATAACCACTATTTATGTGGATAATGAAAATGAATTCATAGTAGGTAAACTTCCTATTAACTCAATAGTGAATATGATTTTATTTTATTGTTGTTTTAAACATTCCATTATAATGAATGCTTTCTATAATATTTTGATCATGATCTCAATGACTTCAAGTAGAGATATAATCCAAAATACCTAATTTTGTGATCAACGAAACTCAAGTGTTGAACTCTTGTCCTGTTAGAATCTATGGAATCATTCTTCTAGAAAATCTTGCAATCTATCCCATGGTGAAATTTGAAGATATACTGGAAATGGATTACTTCTTAATATATAGAGTACACATTAAAATTATGGATAATGAAATGTATTTTTATATTTTTAACTATCTCATGACCCTATACAAATGTATGGAAGATCCTTAATATCATTTGTAAAATCCCTCAACAATGTTGGTGATGATTCCTTATGATGAAGAATAACATTCCCTGATGGTTGAGTTGAAGAAATGTACCATCCTTAAGGAAATTAACATTATTAGGGAATACAATGATGTATTTATTAATGATTTACCAATACTTCCATAAGAAAATGAAGTATATTTATCAATAAAACTTATAAAATGGCTCACTCATATCTCCAAATTCCCATATAGGATAGACATGAGATAAATAGAGGAGTTAAAGAAGCATCCGTAAGATAATTTGAAAAAAGGGTTCATACACCATAGTGCAGAATTTTGGGGTGTGAAATAAATCTTATTCAAGAATAATTATGGATCAATGTGGTTTTGTATAAATTATAAGGAACTAAAAAATATCCCCATAAATAAAAGGTATCCTCTACCAAATATTTTTGAATTATTCAATCCTATTCAAGGAGGAAGGTTTTTATCAAAGTATG
Organism: Viscum album; assembly: GCA_963277665.1. NCBI lineage: Eukaryota > Viridiplantae > Streptophyta > Magnoliopsida > Santalales > Viscaceae > Viscum > Viscum album. The sequence goes on from OY728121.1 coordinate 1,129,675,898, forward strand.
TTCTTCATTTTAGGTATCATCAACTGAAGGTGAATAATAAAGATATTCAGAATTTAGCCTTCCATACATGTTATAGACACTATGTGTTAAGAGTTATTCCCTTCATAATTACGAATTCCCCAAAAATATTAATTGATATGATGAATAGAGTCTTTAGAGACTATATCAACATATTTTTTATAGTAATTTTCAATTATATTCTCATCTACCCCAATAGTAAGGAGGAATATGAAGAGAATCTAAGGATTGTTCTGGGGAAATTATGGAAATTGAAAATGTATTCTATTATCAGCAAGTGTGAATTTAATATGCAGAAGGTCACTTTCTTAAATCACATGGTCATGAATGAGGTAAATTTTGTGTACCCTTAAAATCAAAATAAATTAAGGAATGGTTCGTACCCACTACATTCATAGAAATATTTAGTTTTCTTGTCATAGTAGGGTACTAACAACATTTTTTGAGAAAATTATCATGATTTTCTTACCCACTAACTAAGCTTATATAGGAATAGATAATGTTTTTCTTGATGGAATAATGGTATTGAATCATTAAGGATCTCATGTTGAGGCTAATCAATGTAACAATAGTGTCATTAACAACAAGTGTATAATGTTATGTCATATATAATAATGCATCAAATTAAGTCTTGGGTTTCTTTATTAGACAAAATTAAAACGTTATGGACTATAAAATCCTGATAGTTGAAGATCCATGAGTAGAACTACCTTATCCATGATAGGGAGTTAGAATCTATGATCTTCTCTTTGAATATTTGGTGGAACTACCTCTATGGTAAATAGTGTGATATATATACTGATCATAAGAGTATATTGTATATATTCAAACTGAAGGTTCTCAAAATTCGTCAAAAAAATTGGTTAGACCTGATCAAAGACTAACATTTCTCTAATAATTACAATCCTCAAAAAGGGGAATAAGGTAATTGATGCTCTTAGCTGAAATTAACTCGTTACTCTATCCATGATGTAGTTTGTGAAAGGACCTATCTTCATGGATATTAAAATTCTAAGTTTTGAAATCATAATGGCATGGAATACATCCTACCATCCCCAAATGTATTTATAACAATTTATCCAAGAGAATATTATGGATGCACAATAAGAATATTTGGAGCTTCAAAAGAAGGTGAAAGCAGTAAAAGTAGGAAATCATCAATAATTACCATTTATTATGATAGTGTCATTCTATTTGGAACTAGAATTTATGTTACTTCATCAATAGATATAAATAAAGAGATATTGTAAGATTCACATAGCTCATCATTCTCCATCCATCATAGAATCACTAAGACGTAATGTGATCATCGAGAGAATGTTTGGTGGGATAACATAAAGAAGGAGATCGCTAAGTAAACCTAAAAGGTCCTTGTATGTTTTTAAGATAAGGAAATTTGATATATGTAAATGGGTATGATGCAATAATTTTCCATACCCATGTGTTAATAAGAGTATATCTCCATGGAAATTGTCACTAGTATCCCGAAGACATCCAAAGAAAACAATGTGATATGGGTCATCGTGGATTGTATCACCATGTCTTCCAAATTTATCACAATTTTGAGAGATTTCTCACTAAAAAAACATGATAATATATATTTAAGGGATGTGGTGAAGCTTCATGGGTTTCCATATTCGATCATTATTGATTTTTATCCATGCTTCACATATAAATTATAGATATGTCCTCAATATGCTTTGAACACTGAATTTAATTTCAGTATGGCATATCACCCCCAAAATGATGGAAAATATAAAAGGACTCTTCAAACACTAGAAGAAATTATAATATCATTATCAATATAATTTTAGTGAGGATAGGATCAACATATTCCATTATAAGAGTTCTCATACAAAACTATCTTCTGATAGAGTATTCAAATCGCTCTATATGAATCTCGGTATGGGAAGCGATGTAGAACTCCTAATCGTTTGGATGAATTTCTGGAAAGAATTATACTAGGACCTAATAATGTTCATTAGATGATAGAGAAGTATTAATACATCCAACAACATATAAAATACTCTTAGTGTTTGAAAAAGAGTAATGTTGACAACTGATGATGGGACTTAGAGTTTAATGTGGGAGAAAAAGTTTTAATTTGAATGTCAATATGGAAGAGGGATATACAATTTAGAACGAATGAAAATATCATCCTAAGATAAATTATCCTATATGATATCCTTGATCATATAGGAATAGTTTCATATCGACTAGAACATCTATATAATATGGCTCCAGTTCTTGAATTTTTCCATATATATCTTCTGAGGATGTATATACCCAATTTATCACATGAACTAAATCATGAGGTGGTAAAACTAGAGAATTATTTTTCTTATGATGAGTAGTCAATGAATATATACGTATGTAGGAAAAATGTTCAACGCAATAATAAAACTCACCTTTTTGAACTGTTGTGGAATATACATAAGTATGAAGAGGTGACATGTGAACCATAGGAGACAATAAAACATATTTAAACACATCTATTCTTATTGCTACCATACCCTAGAATCCCAGAGATGGTGTTTTCAACTAAATACATTTCCATGATTTCAAGGAATAAATCCCCAAAGGACTGAATACTTTAGTAGTCTTGGTAAACTAAATATATAAATGAGTCTTGTATTAAAAAATTAATACACTAATTACAACATATTTTTCTCTTCTTTATAAATCAATAACATAGAGGATAACTTTATTCCATATAGTAAATAGATTCATATCATTCATAATATACTTCATGGATTCCTAGGGAAAGAAACATAATAAGGGTGATCTCAAATGCTCAGTAAGGGAAAAATATAGTAGAAGAAATAATGAATCAATTAGAATCATAATTATGACCTGGGAAATAAAAAACTCACATGCCATATAAACAATAAATTGAGAAGGAAGTAAATAAAAAAAAATTCAAGATAATAACTATAAACACATGCCATTCAAATATCAATATAATTAAAAATAAATATGGAAAGGTAAGAAAAAAATATATGGAATTTCATCAATGAACTAAAAATGAAATGAATAAATGTATATATCGACAAAAAATCTCATCGTTGAATAATGACTATATATAATATGAGTAAAATTATTTCTTAATGGACATCATGTCTATATAACATGAACAGTTATACTGGCAAGACCTTTCACAAGGTGGTTTAAAACTATGGATAAAACCCTATTTAATTTTTTCAAGTTATTTGTCTCATTAGAACCTATCGATGCACTAACTATATATTGTATGGACTCCACCCTTCATTACCAGTCCAATGCAATCCTCATATTGAATAATAAAAATAAAAAATATTTCTTATCAAATACCCATATTGAATGAAGAATATGGAATTATCAATATTTACACAGATAATAAAATAATAGTCAATGTAGACACCATATGTAAAATGATATACGGTTTAAGAAATAGTAATATCAATGAGAAATGAAATGAATAATTAGGGTTAAATTCAATGTTCAATGATTACAGGATATTTCATATTTCAATGGGAATAAAAAATGATTCAAGGAAGTGAATGTGAATATCATACTTGGAAAAATAAATATTAACACATCCATATGAATAATAATAATGGTATAAATAAATTAAATCCCAAGTGGATTAAAAATAAAGGGTTGTTGTTATTGATTAATTTAAATACTACAAAAATATCTTTTAAAAACAATTAGGATTAAAATATCATTTTTTAATAACTTTTAAATTTTTTTATAGAAAATCACATTTGAAAAAAAAATCTTTAAAAATATTCCTTTTAGAAATGACAAGGAATATTCAAAGAAATGATGGCTGAAAAATCCATATTTTCAAATGATGTAAAAGAACATTCTATTTATAGGATAAAAAGGTTTGAAAATGGAATGTTGGGAAATTGATAAGTATATTCCTTTGAAAACATTAGTAAATGAAAAAAAAGGATAAAAATATATTTACTAAATCATTTTAAAAGAATTTTTGAAAATCTTTTGATAAAACATGGTTTTTAGAACAAAATAGGTTCTAGAAATACAGAGAGAAACAAAGTTGTAATTTATTAAAAAAATATTTTTTAAAACATTTGGAATACCAAAGAGAAAGAATAAGGTAATAATACTTGATAATAGTCATGAATAACCAATGGATGGAAAAAATAATGGTTTTATTGAACAATGGTAATATAATTTCTCCGAATGGAAATACCATTGAATGATCATTAAAGTTATTGTTGAGGAAAATAATCTTTAAACATTCAAAAGTGTCTCATACAACATTGAAACATTTTAAATCATAACACTCATGAATTAATAAAATTAAATTAATGATTAAGATACCATGAAGATAAAATTATTAATGATAATATAAAAATTGGGTAGTAGATATGCCACAAAAAATATGTATGTGGTGAACATGACATTTATCTCAAAGATGTAAAAAGTGAGATGACAATCCATTACCTTGTATTTCCTTTTAATTGAAAATCCTATAATTTCTTTTATAATAAAAATATTTTAATTTTAAACCATATTCAGAACCTTTTAATATTTATAATTACTTTTTTTAACTTATTACCATATTGTTTACAACTAATTGAACAATTACGTTTAAGTTGGTTGTTTTGACAAAATTCGATTTATGTGTAAAAACAGTGTTGGTAGGTCAAAAATGGTCAAAGGGTTCATTATATAAGATATCCATAATGATTTTAATGACATAATTATCATATTTATACATCAATTTTACTTTTAAGAATAATAATTACATACTACTATGAAAAATTAATCAATGTTACAATCATGAAGATGGTAGGTCATACGTACAGATTAGTAACGTTCTTATTTTTCAATGATCGGTATGGAACACAGTTGTGTTAAACCATATATTTATAGAATGAAAATTATATCATAAATAACATATTATATAATCATATTTACTTATATATATATATATAATTTATGAAAATGGAATCACATCATGTCGAGGAGGTGGTAGTCCACACGTCCACGAATAACGTTTTCACTTTATAAGTGTGTTAAAGGGTAATGAAGAAAATGATATATATTATATTTCCATAAATGTAATAATTTCATCAATATAATATATAGTTTTTATGAAACATTATTTTAGTTAAAACAATCCTTTATACTTTCCATGTATAGTGTGAATGAATCACATTTCCTTGAGGCAGCGGTAGTTCACACTTCAACAAATTATGTTATCATTTCTACACAAAATCTAAAGTATGAAGATATGTTTTGTAAAGAAATTAAATAATATTAAATAAATATTAAATATAATATATATAATATATAATCATAGTTTCAATCATAATTACCACCATGAGAGGCGATAATGGAAGAACGAATAATCATTGTTTTGTGAGGAGGTAGTTCATCGTTCACATAAACAGTATGTATGTTACCCATTTGATGGTTTCTATGTATTTTTAGGTATAACCCTATGAATAATAGAAATATATTATATTTATTATAAATATTTTGTTATTTAAACATGAAATAAGAATATTTGAGGAGTTGTAGAAGTAAATGAAAGAAAAGTGATCTTTGGAAGGCATTACCTAAAAAATCAGGTAACTCCTTTTGGTATATACCAAAGGGCTTACATGGAAGGATTTATTCCAAAAGTAAGGATTAAATTTTGAGGTGAGGGATTTTTTCAAGCTATTTTGGAAGATATTGGGCCATTCTATGTTGTTCTAGAGGTATGAGTAAGTGGGTAAGTGGTGTCCTTTTATAGTGGAGGAGGAGTGGCACTCTTGTAATATTTTGAAAAGGGAATTTGTTCCATGTTATTCATGTTGAAAGTGGATCCAATAATGGACCCAATTATATCCAAGTGAGGAAAAGTTAGATATTTTTTCAAGCCAATAGATCTTGGAAATTTTTATTGGTTATTTTGGGATTTAAGGTTGAGGTTTAGTCCCTTAGTAATCTTAATTTAACCTTAATCATTGTAATTAATTTTAATTACCTTAACTAATATTTTTTTACACAATAAAAGTTATTCTTATTAGAAATTATACATTATTATGATTCTAATTATTGAATATATTTTTTAAAATTCCAATCATTTAAGTTTCAGAAAGCGATTTAAATTTAATCCTGCAGACAGGATGAAAATTGGGGTTTTTTAAGTAAAAACTTTTGAATGTTTTCTATGTTTTTATAGTCAATTTCAAGTTCAAGTTGATTCTAGTGAAATATATTGTATTAATTTATATATATATTATCTATTTAAACTTTAAAACAAATAAAATTTAATATTTAACCTTATAAATAAATTACATGAAAAATCATTTTTGAACTAAAATTCTTTATTTTAAACTATTCATTAAAAAATTAAATGTTTCAGAAAAATATCAAAAAATAAGACTAATTTAATTATTATATTTCAATGTCAAAGATTAATATTATTTTGATATATTAAATCAATTAAAGTCTCCAATTTATATTTAAAATAATTTTTTCATTAAAAGACTGTATAATTACCTTTATAAAAATATAGGTATTTATGTGTAAAATAGAGTTTGTTCTTATCTTATGCCTATCAAACCTAATAGATTAATCTCAAAGATATTTTTTTAATATATGAAATATATCTTTCTTTAAAATTAGTAAATAATTGTAATTAATTATTTTTATTTATAGAATACTATTTTGAGAGAAAAATAATAGTGTTTCTATTTATATCCAATTGGTTTTTTATTTTAGTTTCTCATTATTTTGTAACAAATGAAATCATTTTATATTTATATAAAAAAATTTATAAGTTAGTTAATACTATTCATAACCACTATCATAACAACTAGGTTATATAATATTATATTAAATAATAATATTTTAATAATTTATTATTATTTTGTGAAACTCGGTCTTGCATATAACGCAATCTATCGTGGATTGTCGCTCTTGCGTATATCACAAGCTATCGAGGAAGGTCTACCTTGTCTGAATTTCAAGAAATATAATATATTATATTTATTTAATATTTTAAATATATTTTAATGTATTGGGTTATTATATTCCCAGTTTACACTTGTTGTCCCATGTCATAAATTCAATCGAATACAAGATTCATAAATTATAATTTCAAGTTGTTACATTATCTCCACCTTAATTAATTTGTTTCATCATGATTTATCCTTGAACATGGTGATAGGTTTTTTGGTATTTCATTTTTTGAAATCTTACATCATGAGAAGGGTTCTTAAAATATCCTCTAGAAAATATAGAATAGGATATACATAGGTCACATGGACTACCATGTATCTATGTCTCTAAAAAGGAGAACATTACTAGAAAGTGAAAATATGTACTAGGAGGAAATGAGTAAATATTTATAAGGAGTGAATGAGTTCATAAATCAAAAAATAATTTAATGTTAAAATATACATTTGAGTGCATCAAATTCGTTAATTTTTAATGAGTTATAAGACCATCGGTTCAACAAAAATTAATGTATTAAGAAAACATTTTTTGTTTGAAAATACATTTCCTAATGTTAATGAACCATTTTGTTATCAATTTATACTTAGTTGATATATTTTTATAAACAAAATATCAATAATTGGTTTTGCATTGATATATTTTCCAATTAATTCAAAAATTAATATTGATGCATGAAGCACATAAATAAATTTATTAAGGATCTTAAGGCCCATAAAAGTGTTAAAAGTATGACTATTTATCTTTAACTATAATAAAAACACAATATTATTAATATATTTTTCTTTAATCCTCACAAGTGATACAACTGGTTCATCATTAACATTTATTCTTTAAATTATTTAACTACAAATAATGAAAATTTAACCAAGACATTTCCTAAGTTAGTGGTTCATGTCAAACCCTTATATTCCTTCAGTCATGGGTTCAAGTCTCGCGGCCTTGAAGGATTCGATGGTTTTTCACCCAGTATACAGGTTGGCCTTTTCTAAAACCATATTAACAAAATTTTCGTAATAAATATTATGCACATCCTTTAAATAAGTTATATTAATAAATATCCTTTTACGTAAGGTTTTTAACACAGCCTCACCCCATAAATACATTAACCATTTTTCCTACATAGATCCTTATTTGGTCTATGTTTTATCCATAATATCATTTATAGGGTTTCTAATCACGAAACATTATTTTCAATCAAAAACCCCTTAGGTTTAACCTGTTCATTATTTGTCAAAATCCTGTATAATGTTTTGGAAATAAAATTTGAAATATCCTTAGCATAACCCCCAGGAGTGTCAAACTAGGTGAGTAGTAAAGAACATAGTCATGTTCCTAGTCACCATGATTCAATCTCAGAACACCTTGTCAGAGTTATTACTCATAGTTACATTTGTTACAGAACAACTTCCACCTATATTATCCAGATAGGGATGTATTGTTAGGAAGACCCACATAATTTCTACCATTAAAAAATTATATGTTGTTCTTATATACTTATCCTCAAATTATACCATAGTGTTATGTTTTCTATCTTATGTTTTCCTAAATCCAGTTCACAAGGTTTATACTAAACCTCCCTTTGATAGCAACTATAGTGAACAGAACTCATAATCCCATAGCCTGTGTTTTCTACTAATCACATTGGCATGATTATAAGGAATCAATACCTAAAGGATCTAAGAGTGTAGTAGTCTTGGTAAACCAGATACAAAAAATGAGTCTTGTATTAAAAATGATACACTAATTAAAAAAAATTATTATTTCTAAATCGATAACATTAATGATAACTTTATTCCACTTCATAATCCCTGCATACTTTCATAGTATAATTCTTTAATTCCTAGGTAAAGAAACATCACAAGGGTGAGCTCAATTTCTTTGTAAGGTAAATATATAGTAAATAAATAATTAATTAATGAGAATAATGATTATAAAATTCTTAATAACTGATGTCACATTCCATATATACAATAAACTTAGAAGGAAGTTCATAATCAATTTGAAAGGGTAATAACTAGAAACATATATCATTCAAATAACATGATAAGGAAAAATAAATATGGTAAGGTATGAAACTAAAATAAATTTCATTTAATCAATGAAGAAAAAATGAAATATATTCATTGATATATGAATGAAAAATCTCATGGATGAATAGAAACTGAAACTAATATGAGGGATATGTTTTCTTAATGACTGTCATGTCTAACGCACATGAAAACCTATACCATCAAGACCTTTCACAAGAATTTTTAAAACTATGAATAGAAACATGTTTAATTTTTAAAACATATTTTCCTCATGAGGACCTATCAATGCATCTAGGATCTATATAATTTTTGGGATCCACCCATCATTACCAGTCCAAATAATTCCTCATATTAACTAATGAATAAAATATGCCTTATCAAATACCCGTATTGAATAAAGAATATGGAATTATTAATATTTCCTAAAAAAATAAAAAAAAACTATCAAAGTAGACACCATTTGTTAAATGGTATACAGTTTATTCAATAGTAATATACATGATAAATGAAATGGACAATTAAGGGGAAATTCAATGTTCAATGATTATAGGATATTGAATATCTCAATGGGAATAACAAATGATTTATGGAAGTGAATGTGAATACAATACATGGCCAAATAAATAATAAAACATCAAGATGAATAATGAGGATGGTAAAAATACAACAAATCCCAAGTGGTGCAAAAATAAAGGGTTGTTGTTGATGAATAGAAATATAATAAAAATATCTTTTAAAATAATTATTGATGAATATATTATTTTGTTTAGTAAAAAATTTTGAAAACACTTTTCAATGAAAATAACATTTGAAAAAATTACCTTTAACAGGTAACCTTTTAGACATCAAAAGTATGGTTCAAATAAATAATGGTGGGTAAATCCGTACATGTTGTATGAGGTAAAAGGACATTCCTTTTTCACTGTAAAAAGTATTGTAAAATGACTTTTCGAGAAAGAGATAGTAAGATTCATTTTAAAACATTAGTACAATAAAAAAAGGTTAAACTTGTGTGTACCAAATAATTTTAAAATCATATTTGAAATTTTTTTGATAAAATGTAGTTTTTAGAATAAAATGGGTTCTCCAAATAAAGAGTGAAACAAAGTCTAGTTTTCTTAAAAAAACATTCTCCAAAACATTTTGAGTACTAAAAATGAAAAAATTGTACTAATAAAAGAAAATGTTCATGAATAACCAACTGAAAAAAATAAATGTTTTATTCAATAATGGTCATATAATTTCCTTGAATGAAAATTCCATTGAATTATCATTAATGATATTGTTGAGGAAAATAATTCTTAAACATTCCAATGTGTCCTAAACCACTTTGAAACATTTTAAATTGTAATCATCATGAAGTAATATCATTAAATTAAAGTTTAAAATACCATGAAGTTAAAATCATTAATTATAATATTAAAACAAGTATTTATATAGACCACACAAAAGATTTAAGTGATGAACATGACATTTATCTCACATATGTAAAAAAAGTGATATTATAATTCATTACCTTTTGTTTCCATTTAGGTTAACGTCTTTCAATTTCTTGTATCAAAAACATATGTTAATTTTATACTTTATTGAGAACCATTTTCATGTTTACAATTACTTTTATTTCACTTATTAAAATGTTTTTTTCAACTACTTAAATTATTAATTTTACATCAGTTGTTTCGATCAAATACAATTTATGTGTCAAAAACAACTTTGTTAAGTCAACTATGGTCAAAGGTTTCATTATATAAAGTCTCCAGAATAATATTCAGGATATAATTATCATATATATAAATCAATTATAATTTAAAAAACTAATTTCATTCAATTTTGAAAAATGAATCAATGTTACAATCATGGAGATGGTAGGTCGTACATACACATGAGAAGTGTAAGAACCCAGGTTTTTAGAACGGGCCAAAATCCTGACCTTGTTTGAATTTTTGACTTGTTTCTGAGGAAACTAGAGAAACTGGGCAGTTTCTAGAAATTTCCAGACTACACGCCATGTGCCTTAAAGTGCACATCGTGTATAGGTTAGGCGAGTACCGGCCGTGTGCTCACCGAGTACATGTCATGTGATGACCATGTAGAAATTTCTTACTACACGGTGTGTATTTATAGACACGGCGTGTACCCTTGACCATGTGGAGGCCATGCATGGCGTGTGGGCCTATTGGCCTGGTAGAATCATTTAACCAAGTAAATGTCGTGTTCTCCTTGGACACGCCATGTAGTCTAGCCATGTATGAGGGATATACATGGTGTGTGGGTAAGTCGGTGAGGAAGAGAAGAAAAACTGAGTACACACCGTGTACCACTAGGTATATGTCATATACTCATGTTAGAGGGTTCTGGAAAGTAAGTCGGTGAAATTTCAACCATCATATAAACAGTAAAATGATACACCACGTGTACTTAAATTACACGCCGTGTATTTTGTTTTTTTTTTTGCTAAAACGGGCATTAGCCTCGTATTGAGGCAGAAACTCAACCCCTTCATCAGGTTGAGTGAGGAGAGCTGGACAAAGCTTCATTTCTCTCTTTTTTCTTCGTCTGATGTTAGTTTTGAACACCGATTGATCTGTTGGAACTCCCTCGGTAAGGCATTGATTCCTCTTGATCCATTTTTCTTGATTTCTGTTCTAGAATGAGTTATTGGGGTTTGAGCAGTTTTGATTATTTTGTAGATCTACTACATTTTAGACCTAATTTGAGGTTGTTATCAGAGGAGTACCATCGTACGAGTCTCAATTAGGTGTGGCATACCTTCTTTTGTGTTTTCGCAGACTTTTGGGTGGTGCGGCCTATAGCGCATTTTCGGGTATTTTGAGTGTGACCCTGTTTTATCTGTTATTATCTGTTCAACTAATAAGTGACCTATGTAATTCCTTTGGGTATTCCCTATTACCTATTTTTCATGAGAGGGGTCGGGCGAGTGGTCGATGCTAATTGGGGAAGTTTGTCCAGAGGTGCCAAAATGGTATTAATTGAGTTGTATTGTTATAAAATTTTGAGATTAGTTTATTAAACCTAGTATGATTTGTTAGAGGCTTTCAATAACTCAGTGCTGGTATGGGACAGCACCTTGCTAGTGTAATTCAACTGTTTCGTTGTCTTTCCTATTTAAAGTTTTCCATTGCGACTATATATGTGAAGTGTGATATTGCATATGCTGGAACCTTCAGGTTGTGCTAGGCATGGCCTGGGTATTGTTGAGTGATGTTGATCACCGGTTGGGCTTGGCCCGGGTTACGTTGGGTGGTTCTGAGCATGGGATTGGGCGTAATGGATGTCGTTTTGAGGTAGGATGACTGTCAGGTTAGGCATGGCCCGAGATATTGGGATGACGATGCCATCAGACTTGAGCGACATGGTCACAAGGACAGGAGGTATTAGAGACGTTGTTTCTTGGGTACTATTTTAGTGATTACCGCTCACCTAGAATGTTGAGTAGTGTGCACACAGAGATACTCTGTGATGAGGTTGTTTTGACCACTCATGTGGGTAGAGGCCCCCATTAGTTGCGGTTTAGGTACTAATGGTTTGGGGGTGCTTGTCGTAGGAAGCCACGTGGAAGTTCAGGATCCTTCAGGGGATAGCACTGAGGCTATTGGGTTGGGGGCAGAGGCTCGCTGTTATTTGAGGGTAGACATCGTTGTCCCTCCAGATATTTTATTTTAAGGGCAGACATCGTTTTCCCTCTGGTGACTTATTAAGGATAGGCATCATTTTTCCTCTGGGTTACTGTTTCTTGGTCGTGCCTTCGGGACATCGGTACTTGAGACACGTGGTGTTAGAGGGCACATGGTGTCGGGTTACATGACAGATATTCCGGCATTGGTCGAAGCAGGTGAAACTCCATGGTGGCTGATGAGCACCAGTAGAGTTAGTGTTTATTGTGCATCATTCTATTTACTTCTTTCCTTATAAATGAATTCATGCTTAAACACTTATATTAGGTAAGCACTATTGGGTGTTATCCTATTGAGATTCATCTCACACCCTACACGAGCCCTTTGGGACACATGAAGACTTTATGGATCTATGTGCAGGAAAGAGACCAGCTTCAGGAGATGGGCTGCATTATTTGTTGCATGGAGATGGTATGGATCTTGAGGTCTTACCTAGCTGGAGTTACTCTATTTTTCTTTCTTTTCTGTATCAGCACGATTATTTTTTTTGCAGCTACAGTTGGTTAGCCATTGGCGCCTTTATATTTAGATATGTATGGCCTTCTTGGATGCATGTGCTATTATTCAGTAGCAGTTACAAGTGATAATCATGTTGTTGTGTTTATTTCCATTGATGTTGTTTATTTCTATTGCTTCCACTATTTATTGATATTGATTGTGCTTCCGCTCTGCGGGTCTGGTTCGAGTCTGGTGAGTCTTTTATTCTGCTGCATCTTTATTATTATACTTGAACCAGTACCATTATTATTATCCTCCAAGAGGGTATAGTCTCCCTACTATAACTATAAGACCCTCGCTGCTAGTCGGAAACCTTTGGCATCCAAGGAGGTGCGGCTAAGGTAGTAACACCTAACTCGTTTAGCACTATTCGGGTGGCTGCTCGGGTCTGGGTCATTACAAAGTGGTATCAAAGGAGTTCTTGATAGAGATTTAGTAGTAGTGTTTTGTTGGATACTAATGAGATTGAGACTTCTCTTTTTATTCCTACTGGTTTTACTATTTGGGACATGGTAGACTAGAGATAGGTTGTTATTGGAACTGGGTTTCTAGCTTGTGCTTAGGTGCCTACAGCCCCAGGTACGAGGGATGGACCAAGTTACCTTGGGTGGGAATTGATGTTGTGCTTTTTCTCATATTACAGTTTATATGATTTCCACCTCGGTAGCTCACTTGGTGTGTGATGTTATTGATTGTGATATGTAACCCTTGACCCGGTGCGGTAAGGGAGAATTGGACCTTAGCCCGGTATGGTAAGGCTTATTTTCTTGGATTTTGATAGGCACGTTTTTAGGGTATTTCAATTTCATAATTGCTTGTATGCTTTGTGAAGTGATAATTCCATGTGAATAATATAAATTGCCATGATTTGTATGCTTTTAAATGTAAAAAGGTTAAATTCCTGATAGAATTTCTGGTTTATTTCAATGTGTTATGCCATGATTGTATATTTGTAGAATTGCATGGGGTAGGGTATTTGGTTCTGGATCTTATGAGAGCAGGTAGGTACTATCAGTTGAGGTGATTTTGATCACCAGGATTAGGCGACTCAGTTGTCGGTTTGAGGAAATGTTAGTTGTCAGGACAGGCATGGCCTGAGGTACTTTTGATACTTGGCTCTGTTGAGGGATGGGTAAGGAGGCCATGGGGACGAGATGCCATGGGGCATGGGTTGCGGTGGGGTAGAGTAAGGGTAGTAGTTATGCACTTCCTTTTACTGCTTTCCTTATCTGTGTTGAATATATATTGTTATATATATATGATTTGTCTGACCATTTACGGTATTCATTGGGTTCTTTTTTGGGCGACTCAGATGCAGCATCAGACGGGAGATGGTACAGTGCCGCAGGTGCAGGATCAGGTTCAGGATCTGGTGCAGGCAGAGCAGGAGTTGCAGGTACAGTCTCAGGGATAGGATCATGTTCAGGATCTGGTGCAGGCAAGACAACAGCTGGGTTTGGCATCGTTCGGGCCATGGCTCGACGAGCAGCTCCAAGATAGCCAGGTACGTGTCTTGCAGGGGATCGATAGAGGCACGCTGGGTACAGATCCATCAATGGCATACCTGGTGTGGGAGTTCCATTCACAGCACCTGCTGCTTTTTTAGGGTGAGGGTGGTCCGCAGGCGGCTGAGAACTGGATAGAGAGTATGCAGATGATCTTCAAGCAGCTCGATAAGCCTCCAGGGTAGACGGTCAAGTTGGCGACGTACATGCTGAGAGGACCGACAAAGCGTTGGTGGGATGTGCAGGTTCAATCTCGTAGGCACGAGGGACTGGCATGGAAGGACTTCTAGGACAGGTTCTTTTAGAACTTTTACCCAGAGACACTGAGAGCAGAGAGATCTCGGGAGTTCTTGAGTCTCCAGCAGGATGACATGTCCATCATGGACTGTGCAGCTACCTTCGCTGAGTTGTCTCGCTTTGCACCTGGTATGGTAAGCGATGACATGGCAAGGGTGAGGCACTTCGAGGATGGCTTACGACATGCCATTCGGGTCTAGGTGAATATCTTCAAGCTGGGTTCTTTCTCAAAGGTAGTGAACCAGGCGCTCATAGTAGAGGGAAACCAAAGGGATAGGTCCCAGGTTGGCCATGCGACAGCTTCAGGTGATGGTTCGGATAGCAAGAAGCAAGGGCGGGATGAGTTCCAGTAGGGTGGTCAGGCCAAAGACTCAGCTAGGCCTCCTCATGGTAGTTATTCAGTGGTTTTCTTTTATTTTGGATAGCCAGGACATGTTCGGACTCAGTGCGATAGGCCTCTAAAGGAGTGTTGGGCATGTGGAAAGGTCGGGCATCTGGAGAGGTTTTGCAGGTAGCCTTCTCAGACAGTCGGCAGGCAGGGACTAGGACAGACGGTGGAATCTGGAGCTGGTTCAGGTTCGGTACCAGGAGAGGGTATGCGAGGTTTAGCAACATGTGGAGGACATGACAGAATCAGCGTGATCCAGCTGAGGGGTCAGTGGACGGTGGCTGGAGAAGCACCACAGGGAGGTCAGGCATTAGGCATCAATACTTTAGGCCAGGTGCATGTCGTGGAGCTGTCGGAGGCTGAGCAGGCTGGTGAGCCGACGACGGTTAGAGGTACACCGCGGTGTGGCCGTGATTCCCATGTTTCCTTCTTGGCATGACCTATAGAGGAATGTCCATTTTGAGTGCATGTGATGCACAGGATCTATGTGGACTTACTAGATTCTAGTCAGTGGGATTGGCACCATATCGGGTGTGTGATATATTTATATATATGTGTATGAGATGTGTAGCATCAGGGGTATCAAGGATGCGGGTTACTTGAGGTTCCTTGGTCATTGGGGCATCGGGGCATCGAGGATGTGGGTTACTTGAGGTGCCTTGGGCATCGGGGCATCGATGATGCGGGTTACTTGAGGTTCTAGGTACTAGGTTTGTTTTTGAGCATCCATGAGATTCAGGACCTCGTGGAGGCAGACACCGATGCGGTGCGGGATATGTAGGGTGTCGATAACAATATAGGAGCACCAATGAGGCGCAGGGGTGACGATACGTCACAGAAGGACTATGCATCTGGAAAATAGGTTAGTGAACCTTTGTCTGTTTGAGTTTTTTCGTGTTGAGACTAGGTTAGGAAATTCCTAAGGTGAGGAGCCCCTTGAGAAATTTATCCAGGACCTTTGAGATTGGGGAAGTCCGAGTTACTTTGATTGGGGTGGTATGTTCGGTTCCATCTCCAGGTTTCATTTGACAGCTCGGGGACGAGCTATGTTAAGGTGGGGAGATTGTAAGAACTCGGTTTTTTAGAACGGGTCAAAATCCCGAGCTTGTTTGAATTTTTGACTTATTTTTGAGGAAAAGGGAGAAACTGGGCAGTTTCTAGAAATTTCCAGACTATACACCGTGTACTTTAAAGCACACACTGTGTATAGGTTAGACGAGTACCGGCCGTGTGCTCGCCGAGTGCATGTCATGTGATGACCGTGTAGAAATATCTTACTACACAACATGTATTTATAGACACGCCGTGTACCCTTGACCGTGTGGAGGCCATGCATGGCATGTGGGCCTGTTGGCCGGGTATAATCGTTTAACCAATTACACGTCGTGTTCTCCTTGGACACGCCGTGTAGTCTAGCTGTGTATGAGGGATATACATGGAGTGTGGGTAAGTCGGCGAGGAAGAGTATAAAAACTTAGTATACACCATGTACCCCTAGGTACACGTCGTGTACTCATGTAGGTAGGTTCTGGAAAGTAAGTTGGTGAAATTTCAGTCGTTATATGAACAGTAAAATGATGCACGCCATGTATTTTGTTCGCTAAAATGGGAAGTAGCCTCGTATTGAGGCAGAAACTCAACCCCTTCGTCGGGTTGAGTGAGGAGAGTCGGTCGAAGCTTCATTTCTCTCCCGGTTCTTCGTCTGATGTCAGTTTCAATCATCAATGGATCCTTTGGAACCCCCTCGGTAAGGCCTTGATTCCTCTTGATCCGTTTTTCTTGATTTCGGTTCTAAAACGAGTTATTAGGGTTTGAGTGGTGTTGATTATTTTGTAGATCTACCGCATTTTAGAACTAATTGGAGGCTGTTATCAGAGGAGTAGAATCGTACAAGTCTCAGGTAGGTGTTGCATACCTTCTTTTGTGTTTTCGCAGACTTTAGGGTGGCGCCGCCTATGGTGTGTTTTCAGGTATTTTGAATGTGACCCTGTTTTATCTATTATTATATGTTCAACTAATAAGTGACCTATGGGATGCCTTTGGGTATGCCCTATTACCTGTTTTGCATGGGCGGGGCTGGGCGAGTAGTCGATACTCATTGGGGAATTTTGGCCAGCGGCGCCAAATTGGTATTAATTGATTTGTATTATTATAAACTGTTAAGATTAGTTTATTAAGACTGGTATGAATTATTAGAGGATTTCAAGACATTAGTGTTGGTATGGGACAGCACCTTGCTAGTGTAATTCAATTGTTTCATTGTCTTTCCTGTTTAAAGTTTTCCATTGTGATTATATATGTGAAGTGTAATATTGCATATACTGGAACCTTTGGGTTGTGCTAGGCATGGCCTGGGTATTGTTGAGTGATGTTGATCACCAGTTGGGCTTATCCAGGGTTACGTTGGGTGGTTCTGACCATGGGATTGGGCATCATGGACGTTGGTTTGAGGTAGGATGACTGTTAGGTTGGACATGGCCCGGGTTACTGGGATAGTGATGCCATCAGACTTGAGCGACATGGTCGTAGGGACACAAGGTGTGAGAGACGTTGTGGCTTGTGTACTATTTTGGTGATTACCACTCACCCAGAATGTTGAGTAGTGTGCACATAGAGAGACTCTGTGATGAGGTGGGTTTGACCACTCGTGTGGGTAGAGGCCCCCGTTAGTTGCGGTTTAGGTACTAATGGTTTGGGGGTGCTTTACATTGGAAGCCACGTGGAAGGTGAGGAGCCTTAAGGGGATAGAATTGAGGCTATCGGGTTGAAGGAAGAGGCTCACCATTATTTGAGGGCACACATCGCTAACCCTCTGGATATTTTATTTTGAGGGAAAACATCACTGACCCTCTAGCTACTTACTTTGAGGGCATACATCACTGTCCCTCCAGTTACTTATTGAGGACAGGCATCGTTGTTCCTCCGGGTTACTGTTTCTCGGGTGTGCCTTCAAGACGTCGGTACTTGAGACCCACGGTGTCAGGGGGCACATGGTGTCGGGTTACATGACAGAGATTCCGGAGTTGGATGAAGCAGGTGACACTCTATGGTGGCTGCTGAGCACCAGTGGAGTTAGTTTTTATTGTGCATCGTTTTGTTTACTAATTTACTTATAAATTCATGTCTTCTTAAACACTTATATTAGGTACGCACCATTGGGTGGTATCCTATTGAGATTTGTCTCACACCCTGCATGGGCCCTTAGGGACCCGTTCAGACTTTATGGATCTACGTGCAGGAAAGAGGCCATCTTTAGGAGCTGGGCTGCATTAGCTGTTTCATGGAGATGGTATGGACCTTGAGGTCTTACCTTGCTGGAGTTACTCTGCTTTACTTTCTTTTCTGTATCAGCATGCTTACTTCTTTTGCAGCTACAGTTGGTTAGCCATTGGTGACTTTATATTTAGATATGTATGACCTACTTGGATGCATGTTCTATTGTTCAGTAGTAGTTACAAGTGATCAGAATGCTGGTGTGTTTATTTCTGTTGTTGTTGTTTATATTTATTGCTTCCGTTGTTTACTGATATTGATTGTGCTTCTGCTCTACGGGTCTGGTTCGAGTCTGCTAAGTCTATTATTCTGCTGCATCTTTATTATTATACTTGGACCAATACCATTATTATTATCCTCCGAGAGGTTATAGCCTCCCCACTATACCTATAAGACCCTTACTGTAAGTCGGTAGCCTTTGGTGTTTGGGGAGGTTCACCAAAGGTAGTAACACCCAACCCGTTTAGAACTGTTCGTGTGGCTGCTCGGGTTCGGTTCGTTACAAAGTGGTATCAAAGGAGTTCTTGAAGGGGATTTAGTAGCAGTGTTTTGTTGGATACTAATGAGATTGAGACTTCTCTTTTTATTCCTGCTGGTTTTACTATTTGGGAAATGGTAGACTGGAGATAGGTTGTTACTAGAACTGGGTTTCTAGCTTATTATTGGGTGCCTACAGCCCCAGGTACGAGGGATGGACCAAGTTTCCTTGGGTGGGAATTGTTGTTGTTCTTTTTCTCAGATTATAGTTTATATGATTTCCACCTTGGTGGCACACTTGGTGTGTGATGTTATTGATTGTGATATGTGACCCTTGACCAGTGCGGTAAGGGATAATTGGACCTTGGCCCGGTATGGAAAGGCTTGTTTTCTTGGATTTTTATAGGCACATTTTTAGGGTATTTCAATTTCATAACTGCTCGTTTGCTTTGTGAAGTGATTATTCCATGTGAATAATATCAATTTCCATGCTTTGTATGATTTGAAATATAAAAAGGTGAAATTCCTGATAGAATTTATGGTTTATTTCAATGTTTTATACCATGCTTTTATATTTGTAGAATTTCATGTGGCAGGGTATTTGGGTCTGGCTCTTTTTAGAGCAGGCAGGTACTATCGGTTGAGGTGATTTTGATCACTAGGATTGGGCGACTTGGTCGTCAGTTTGAGGCAATGTTAGTTTTCGGGATGGGCATGGCCCGAGGTACCTTTGATACTTGGCTCTGTTGAGGGGTGGGTAAGGAACCCATGGGTTCGGGATGCCGTGGGGAAATGGTTGCGGTGGAGGAGAGTAAGGGTAGTAGTTATGCACTGCCTTTTAATGCATTCCTTATCTGTGTTGAATATATATTGTTATATATATATTAGTTGTCTGACCATTTATGGTATTCAACAAGTTCCTTTTTGGGTGACTAAGATGGAGTGTCAGACAGGAGATGGTACAGTTCCGCGGGTGTAGGATCGGGTTCAGGATTCGGTAAAGGAAGAGCAGGAGCCGCAGGTACAGGCTCAGGGACAGGATTAGGTTTAGGATCTGGTGCAGGTAGGACAACAGTCAGGTTTGGCATCGTTCAGGCCATTGATTGATGAGCAGCTCCGAGCTAGCCTGGTACGTGTCTTGCAGGGGGTTGATAGAGGCACGCAGGGTACAGAGCCATCCATGGAATACCTGACGCGGGAGTTCCAGTCGCACCACCTACTGCTTTTTCAGGATGAGGGTGGTCCACAGGTAGCTGAGAACTGGATAGAGAGTATGAAGATGATATTTGAGCAGCTCGAGATGCCTCCAGGGCGGAGGGTCAAGATGGCGACGTACATGCTGAGAGGACCGGAAAAGCGTTGGTGGGATGTGCAGGTTCAAGCTCGTAGGCACGAGGGATTGGCATGGAAGGACATCGAGGATAGGTTCTTTGAGCACTTTTACACAGAGACCCTAAGATCAGAGAGAACTCGGGAGTTATTGAGTCTTTAGTAGGGAGACATGTCCATCATGGACTATGCATCTACCTTTACTGAGTTGTCTCGCTCTGCACCTGGTATGGTCAGCGATGGCGCAGAAAGGGTGAGGCGCTTTGAGGATAGATTGCGACACGCCATTCAGGTCCAGGTGAATATCTTCAGGTTGGGTTCTTTCTCATAGGTAGTGAACCAGGTGCTCATAGAGAAGTCCAACCAAAGGGATAGGCCCCAGGTTGGTCGAGCGATAGCTTCAGGTGATGGTTCGGATAGTAGGAAGTGAGGACGTGATGAGTTCCAGTAGGGTAGTCAGTCCAAAGACTCAGCTAGACCACATCATGGTAGTTCTTTAGTGGTTTTATTTCAGTGTGGACACCCAGAACATGTTCAGACTTAGTGTGGTAGGACTCCAAAGGAGTTCCAGGCATGTGGACAGGTCGTGCATCTGGAGAGGTTTTGCAGGCAGCCTTCTCAGACAGCCGGTAGGTAGAGACCAGGATAGACGGTGGCATCTAGAGTTGGTTCGGGTTCGGTACCAAGAGAGGGTAGCCGAGGTTCATTTGCACGCGTAGGATGTTATAGAGACAGCGGGATCCAGCTGAGGGGTCAGTTGCCAGTGGTTGGAGCAGCACTGTAGGGAGGTCAGGCATCAGGCAGTCGTACTTTAGGCTAGGTGCATTCCGTGGAGCTGCCAAAGGCTGAGCAGGCTAGTGAGCCGACGACGGTTAGAGGTACACCGCGGTGTGGCCATGATTCCCATGTTTCCTTTTTGGCATGACCTGAAGAGGCATGTCCATTTTGATTGCATGTGATGCACAGGATCTATGTGGACTGACTAGATGTTAGTCAGTGGGATTGGCACCATATCGAGTGCATGATATATTTATATATATATATATGTGTGTGTGTGTGTGTGTATGAGATGCGTAGCATCAGGGGAATCAAGGATGCAGGTTACTTGAGGTGCCTTGGGCATCGGGGCATCGAGGATGCGGGTTACTTGAGGTGCCTTGGGCATCGAGGCATCAATGATGCGGGTTACTTGAGGTTCTTGGCACCAGGTTCATTTTTGAGCGTCCATGGGATGCAGGACCTCATGTAGGTGGACACTGATGCGGTGCAGGATATGTAGGGTGTCAGTAATGACACAGGAGCACCAATGAGGCACAGGGGTGACGATGCATCGTGGAAGGACTATGCGTCCGGAAAACAGGTTAGTGAACCTTTTTCTGTTTGATTTTTTTCATGTTGAGACTGAGTTAGGTGATTCCTAAGGTGGGGAGCCCCTTGAGGAATTTATCCAGGACCTTTGAGACCAGGGAAGTATGGGTTACTTTGATTGGGTTGGTATGTTCGGTGTCATCTCTGGGTTTTGTTTGATATCTCGGGGACGAGCTATGTTAAGGTGAGGAGATTGTAAGAACCCGGGTTTTTAGAACGGGTCAAAATCCCGACCTTGTTTGAATTTTTGACTTGTTTCTAAGGAAACTGGAGAAACTGGGCAGTTTCTAGAAATTTCCATACTACAGGACGTGTAATTTAAATTAAATGTTGTGTATAGGTTAGGAAAGTACCAGCCATGTGCTCCCAGAGTACATGTCGTGTGATGACCGTGTAGAAATTTCTTACTACACGGTGTGTAGTTATAGACACACCATGTACCCTTGACCGTGTGGAGTCCATGCATGGCGTGTGGGCCTGTTGGCCGGGTAGAATCATTTAACCAAGTACACACTGTGTTCTCCTTGGACACACCATGTAGTCTAGCCGTGTGTGAGGGATATACATGGTGTGTGGGTAAGTCAGCGAGGAAGAGAAGAAAAACTGAGTACACTCCGTATACCCATATGTACACGTCGTGTACTCATGTTGGCAGGTTCTGGAAAGTAAGTCGGTGAAATTTCATCCATCATATGAATAGTAAAATGATACACGTCGTGTACTTAAAGTACACACTGTGTATTTTTTTCGCTAAAATGGGAAGTAGCCTCGTATTGAGGCAGAAACTCAACCCCTTCGTCAGGTTGAGCAGGGAGATCCGGTTGAAGCTTCATTTCTCTCTCGGTTCTTCGTCTGATGTCGGTTTCAAACACTGATTGATCTGTTGGAACCCCCTCAGTAAGGCCTTGATTCCTCTTGAGTCATTTTTCTTGATTTCTGTTCTAGAACGAGTTATTGGGTTTTGAGGGATTTTGATTATTTTATATATATACCACATTTTAGACCTAATTAGAGGTTTTTATGGGAGGAGTATCATTGTACGAGTCTCAGGTAGGTGGTTTATACCTTCTTTTTTGTTTTCACAAACTTTTGGGCGGTGCGACCTATGGCGCATTTTCATGTATTTTGATCATGACCCTATTTTATCTATTATTATCTGTTCAACTAATAAGTGACCTATGGGATGCCTTTGTGTATGCCCTATTACCTGTTTTTCATGAGCGGGGTCAGGCGAGTAGTCGATGCTCATTGGGGAATTTTGGTCGGGGGCGCCAAAATGGTATTAATTGAGTTTTATTATTATAAACTGTTGAGATTATTTTATTAAGCCTGGTATGAATTGTTAGAGGCTTTCGAGACCTCAGTGCTGGTATGGGACAGCACCTTGCTAGTACAATTCAACTGTTTGGTTGTCTTTCCTATTTAAAGTTTTCCATTGTGATTATATATGTGTAGTGTGATATTGCATATGCTGGAACCTTTGGGTTGTGCTAGGCATGTCCTGGGTATTGTTGAGTGATGTTGATCACCGGTTGGGCTTGTCCTGGGTTACGTTGGGTGGTTTTGACCACGGGATTGGGCATCATGGACGTCGGTTTGAGGCAGGATGACTGTCAAGATGGTCATGGCCAAGGTTACTGGGATGGAGATGCCATCAGACTTGAGCGACATGGTCTCAGGGACACGAGGTGTCAGAGACGTTATGGCTTGGGTGCTATTTTGGTGATTACCGCTCACCCGGAATGATGAGTAGTGTGCACACAAAGAGACTTCGTGATGAGGTGGTTTTGACCACTCATGTGGGTAGAGGCCCCCGTTAGTTACGGTTTAGGTACTAATGGTTTGGGGGTGCTTTCCGTAGGAAGCCATGTGGAATGTGAGGAGCCTTCAGGGGATAGCATTGAGGTTATCGGGTTGGGGGCAGAGGCTCACCGTTATTTGAGGGCAGACATCGTTGTCCCTCCAGATATTTTATTTTGAGGGCAGACATCGTTGACCCTCTGATTACTTACTTTGAGGGAAAACATCGTTGTCCCTCCAGTTACTTATTGAGGACAGGAATCGATGTTCCTCCGGGTTACTGTTTCTCGAGCATGCCTTCAGGACGTCGGTACTTGAGACATGCGGTGTCATGGGGCACATGGTGCCAGGTTACATGACAGAGATTCCGGTGTTGGCCGAAGTAGGTGACACTCCATGGTGGCTGCTGAGCACTAGTGGAGTTATTGTTTATTGTTTATCATTCTTTTTACTTCTTTCCTTATAAATGTATGTCTGCTTAAACACTTATATTAGGTACGCACCATTGGGTGGTATCCTATTGAGATTCGTCTCACACCCTACATGGGCCCTTTGGGACGCGTGAAGAATTTATGGATCTACGTACAGGAAAGAGGCCATCTTTAGGAGCTAGACTGAATTAGATATTTCATGGAGATGGTATGGACCTTGAGGTCTTACCTAGCTGGAGTTACTCTGTTATTCTTTCTTTTCTGTATCATCATGCTTACTTATTTTGCAGCTACAGTTGGTTAGCCATTGGCGCCTTTATATTTAGATATGTATGACCTGCTTGGATGCATGTGTTATTGTTCAGTAGTAGTTACAATTGATCAACATGTTTTTGTTTTTGTTTCTACTTTTGTTGTTTATATTTATTGCTTTTGCTGTTTATTGATATTGATTGTGCTTCTGTTCTGCAGGTCTGGTTCGAGTCTGCTGAGTCTTTTATTCCGCTACATCTTTATTATTATACTTGGACCAGTACTGTTATTATTATCCTATGAGAGGGTATAGCCTCCCTACTATACCTATAAGACCCTCGCTGCTAGTCAGAAGCCTTTGGCATTTGGGGAGGTGCACCTATGGTAGTAACACCTGACCCGTTTAGTACTGTTCGGGTGGTTCATCGGGTCCGGGTCGTTACAAGAAGCATTCTTAATTTTCAATGATAGTTATGGAAATAAGGTAAGTAACACCATATATTGAAATAATGATAATTATATCAAAAATAAAATATAATTTAATCATATATTCTTATATATATAATTCTTATGATAAAAAATAATCATATCATGTCTAGGATGTGTTAGTCCACACGTCCACAAATAATGTTATCATTTTTTTAGTGTGTGAAATGTTAATGAAGAAAATTATATATATTGTATTTCTATAAAATTAGATAACTTCATGAATATAATATAGATCATTTTATGTTATATATTTTTAATTAAATCCATCCTTTATACGTTCCATGTATAGTGTGAATAAATCACATCGCTTTGAGGGGTCTGTAGTCCACACTTCCACAAACGATGTTATCATTTCTACAAAAAATGGAAAGTATAAAGATATGTGTTGTAAAAAATTATAAGATTAAATAAATAATAAATATAATATATAATCAGATTTTACATCATAATGACAACCATTAGAGTTGATAATGGATGAAAGAACAATCATCTCTCCCTGAGGCGGTAGTTCACTGTTCACATGAACAATATGTTCATTACCCATTAGAAGGATGTGTGTGTATGTTTAGGTAGAAAATTTATCATAAAAAAACCTAGTATATTTAGGATACATGTGTTATTATATTAAAATTTAATAATAATATATTAGGTGGTGGAGTTGAAAATGAATGACAAGTGAACGTCTAAAAGAATTACCATAAAAATCGGGTAACTCCTTTTGGTGTATTCCAAAGGGATTCTATGGAAGTCATTCTGAAAAAAGAGAGGATTCAAGGGACAGGGGATAGATTTTGGGAAGATATTTGGGATGATCTTGGATGAAACTAATTGGTTTTAGAGGTGTGAGGAAGAGGGATAAGTGGTGACCTTTATTAGTGGAGGAGGAATGACACTATTGTAATATTTTGACAAAGGAATTATTCCCACGATTTTCAAGTTTCAAGTGGATAAAATAATGGAACCAATTCAACACAATAGAGGATAGTGTCTATATATTTCTAACTAGTAGATCTTGTACATGTTTATAGGTCTTTTTGGGATTTATAGTTATGGTTTAATCCCTTATTAATCATAATTTAACGTAAATCATTGTAATTAATTTTAAATACATTCACTAATCTATTTAGTCAAAAACGAATTTTTATTATTTTAAATTATAAATTATTTTAATTCCAAATATGTAATCTATTTTTTTAAATTAAAATCATAAAAGTGGTAGAAATTTACATATATTTAATCCTGTAGATGTGATATCAATGTGGGGTTTTAAAGTAAAAACGTTTGAAGGATTGTTATGTTTTTAAATTAAATTTCAAAGTGAAATTTATTACAATGAAACAAAATGTATTAATTTATAAAAATATTATATAATTATAATTTAAAATAAATTAAATTATAATTTATCCTTATAAATATATAAAATGAATACAGAATTTTGAACTAAAATAAAGTATTTTTAACTATTCAGTAAAAAATAAAATGTTTCATAAAAATATCAAAAATTCACCCTAACATAATTATTATGATACAATATCAATGATTATGTCTATTTTGAAATATTAAATCAATTAAATTGTAAAATATCTTATTTAAAATGGGTTCTCCATTAAAATGTGGTAAAATTGTCTTTCTAAACATATATGTTTTTATGTGTAAAAAATAGAGTTTGTTCTTATATTATGCTTATCATACCTAATGGATGAATATAAAAATATAATTTATTTAATATATAACATATATATTTCATTAAAAACATTAAATAATAGTAATTAATTTTTTTTATTATGAGAATACAATTTTGGATGCAAAATAATAATATTTCTTTTTATATCCAATTGGTTCTCATTTTTGTTTCTCATTAATTTTTTACAAATGAATTGATTTTATATTTATATATAAACAAAATTTTCATATTTTAGTAAATAATATTAATAAATACTAACTTAATGGTTTGGTGATATCATATTATATTAAATAATAATATTTTAATAAAACATTGTTATTTAGTGAAACTCCATTTTCTGTGTAACACAAGCTATTATGGAAGGTTGTTCTTGCGTGTAACACAATCTAAGGAGGAATATCTCTCTTCCATGTATTTAAATGTATATTATATATTATATTATTTATGATAGTAAATATATTGTAATGTATTGAGTTATTATATTCCCTTTTTACACTTGGTGTAGCGCGTCATACATTCTGTTGAATATAAGCACCTTGATTTAGAACACCAAGGTGTTACAATTATCAACTGAGAATATTAGTTGAAATTATGAGGGTGAAATTTATAATATGGGGAAGAATGTAATGACCCACTGTTCATTAGTAATATTTTTTTCCTAAATTAATGTGTGTTTTATTAAATTATATAATATTATACGCATTCAAAATATATAGAAACCAATAAAATCATTATCTCGTTAATAAATATAATTACATTATTCTACTATGAAACTAATTAATATTCCAAAAAAATCAATCAGATAAAAATTTTAAAATAGAAAATCTAAAATGGGAAAACCTGGATCACCCTAATCTGATAGGATCATTACCCCCACAACTAGTACTATATTAATGATGAAAAACATCAATAATAAAAGAAACATATTATAAAATGAAAAATATATTACCATGGGATATTATTTGTTTAATATTGAGGGAAATAATTATGAGGTAGATATATGTGGTAATTTTACCATTGGAATGGTAATGTGACCATTAGAATATTAACCAAACATTTGTGAATAGTAACTTGATCGCTGGGAATAGTAACTCGACTGTTGCAATAGAAATTTTACCCTAAAATAATAAATTGTGATATAAATAATATTTATCATGAATATAGTTAAACAAAATTACCATGATTAAAAAACTCAAAGAAATATGAACACATTTTTAGAAAACACTAATTTTAAATATTTCATAAAGAACATAATTTTATATTAAAATTTAAAATTAACAATGATAGAAAATAATTTTGATAAAATAAATATCATTTTTGAAATCATCATATTTTAATTTTCTAGGGTTTTGTTTTTTTAATTTTTTGAAATAATTCAATTTTTAGGTGAATAGTAAAAATACAGTTGTTCATATAATAGATGTTTCTTAAATTACATTGTTCATGAAGTAATAATTACCTAATCCTTTATAGAACCTGATTTTATTCCATGATAAATTTTATTTTATTAATGAGTCATTAATTAAAAATAGACATAAATTCCCAACCTAAAAAGCATTATCCAAAACAAAAACTCAAAAGTGATCCCATAAAATAGAAAATTTTCATTCTTTCCAGATTCCTTTTTGATAAAATAATAAATTATAATTATAAAGTTTTTTAAAGTATTAAAAAGAATTTTATTATATTTATATATGATTAATATTTTTATAAATTACATATTACATATTTTACGTTAAATATATTATTCTATTTACTATTTTATTCTAAAAATACCCTTATATTCAAGTATAATTAACCCCAGTCCCTCCATATGGAAAACCACTCATTCCTCATTTAAAAATCCTAAAATAGATCAAAATAATTCCTCTAAAGCCCCTTATAATCTATAGGGGAATTCTGGAATAATTCAAATCCAAACATTATAGAAGTTTTATTATTGTACAAAAGAAGATACACCAAGGGTAATTTAAGTTTCGATTAACACTTATCTCTTTTTTTCTTTTCATATTATATTTATTTTTTTAACTACCCATTTAAATAGAAAACCTTATATGATTAATTATGCAGTAATTTAACATTATAATAATGATGTTATCATACTATAAAAATCTTATTTAAATTAAATATAAATTTCAATAAAAATATCACTCTTTTAGCAATGTCCTTCCAAAGGACTGTTATGGAGGGTGTTGGTCGGGATCACCCTGAGTGATAGGGAATTAGACCAGGTTATACATTTAAGAATAAACTTAGGAGAGGGAGGTTTTTTATGTGATGTTTCATGGTATTTTAATTCTTCACATTGCCTTATTGAGATGTTTCTACCATGGAAATCCTTGAGTGAGGGTGTATTGGTCTAGGATATGGTTGAAAAAACCTACCATGATATGGAGGGATGATTTGAAGGCTTAGTATGATATGACATAGGTTCAATATGGACCATAACCTGAGGGAGAGGGTAGTGTTCATGGTGTGGTATAATAATATAAACAGGGTTATGGGGTATCAATATTGGTTTATAGAAGAAGTTTAATTATTATTATAGTGTTATCTGAGCTAGTTAAGGTAATTTGTTATTGTGGATACATTAGGAGACAATTACCCAACATTAATTCTTTTTCATAGTTAGTTTATATTTTTTATTTTCCTTATGCATACACATGTATATGATGGAATATATCAAGGAAACATGGTGTGACCCAACTAAGATGCTTTCTTAACTCCTATTATGTGCACTACATTGTGAAACAAGGCCTTATATTACATATCACAAAAAAAACATAGGTTTCACAGTGGATTGGGTAAGATAATCATGATTTTTTTGGATATGGTATGTTTGTAATGATCATGGATAATTTTAGAGAATCCTTGTGTTTTTTTATTTTTTTCATATTGGTCATAAAATTAGTTTGTGGTTTGTTTAGATTTATGAATATATTAACATATATTCATTTTCCATTTCATGTCTTATTATTGGCCATATGTATAAGGAGGTGTGCATGAGGTCATGTGGAAATCCACCTATGGTACTATTAAGTGATTCTGATCATTATGTTACAAGTATGAGTTCATATAATGAATAATGGGGTTTAATAGAGGGTTGTAAATGACCAAAAAATTATTATTATAAGAAAAAAGTGACCTAGAACAAATAGGTAAATGTTATATTATTGGTGGGTATATATTGGATCCACTATAAATACCCCTCTTTTCCTAACTCACCAGGTACCATGTACCTCCCACAGATTACACAACGCCATATGTAGTTCTATGACTACATGTTATACCAACCTGAGTATCACATGATATCCCAAACCATCATCTAAATTTAAATCCAAACCAAAATATACCTAATAATTCACTCCCATAATTTATAATTTATAGATGAGACTCCAAATTAAAAATTCCACATCAAAAATAATACAAAATATACATTGGAAAACAATTTAATTGATCAAATTTCCATTCGAACTCTGATTTCCTCTATGATTAATTAACTAATATCATAAAATATTATAAAATATCCCCATATGAATTATCATCCTTAATATTTCCAAAGATGTGCTTACCCATAGACTCTATATACCACTAAATCCTCTAGTAACATCCAATTCTTCAAAAAAATTACTAAAAATCTATCACCCACTAGGCGCAGAACTCCCTAATCTGAAACATATTTATAAGTGCCTTGAGGATCTAATATCTACATGACACATTGTTAACTAACACATTAATTTGTGTCCCAAACATTACCATGATTATTATCCACTACTCCTAAAAACAATATGAATTAAAAATGAACAAAAGATTCCAACACTTAAAGCACATGTGACAATCCTTATGATTCTATGAATTCCATCAACCAACAACCATAGCCTTAATTTAAGTTTTTCAAAACCATATGATTCTTCTAAGGGTTTTCTATGCCTATACCACCTCTATGTTTTCTATTTCATTAAAATATTTTATTTCCCAAATATATTTTACAAAAAAAACTACATTAATAAATCGATGACTTAACATTTTTGAAAAAGATAACATTTTACAAAATAATATTATTTCTCATTTCATCTTTGATAAATTTTCTCCTAGCTCACATTATACGAAGATAACTATCTATAGTAAAAAAATCATTTCAAAATTAGTTTCTAAATTACTTTAAAAAACTATTATTAGTAATGATGTTTTGAAGGTTAATTACCTAATAAATAAAAAGGTGATTGGACAATTTTTATCTCATATTCCACCTAATTTAAAAATAAAAACTTGTGTTTTGGTGTTTTTAATCATCAGGTTCTTCATATTTCTGAGTG
The DNA here is from genome assembly GCA_963277665.1 of Viscum album. Taxonomy (NCBI): domain Eukaryota; kingdom Viridiplantae; phylum Streptophyta; class Magnoliopsida; order Santalales; family Viscaceae; genus Viscum; species Viscum album. The sequence continues at coordinate 1,129,706,714 of OY728121.1, forward strand.
GTTCATAAAACCAAGTTATAAAACACATCACTTTGGATCATAGCTATATAATATAGTTTTATACCAAGTTTAAATTCATTTATAAAAGGGGGTTTAATTAAAAAATACCATTTTCCACTAAAACACCATCTCATTAATATTACAGCTATGTTATTTCATATTCCATGTTCTTTTTACTACATAACATTTATGGGTTCCTTAAAATTAATCATATATAACACATTAAAAATCATTAATCTAGTATGATAATATAAAAATATATATAATAATTGAAAATAAGTTACAAAAAAAATGAACAACTACATATATTAAACTATAAGAAAATTACTTGATCAATAGACATTAATAAAAAATCTACTATTATGTTTAACATTTAAATCTAAAAAATATTAAAATGAAATTATCTATAATGTAATATTCAAACTAGTGCCAAGGATCATTCTCAACAATAATATTTATATGGAAAAATACTATTCTTGGAATCATAACATTAAATAATAAAGACTTTAAATCACTCTAAATCAACAGATTTTATATGGTGAATGTAATAAATTATTAAATAAAAATAACCAAATTGTAACAAATAGATAAATAAGAAAACACTGATTATGTTTATTTGGTGTTTCAGCCAATATAAATCCAGATATAATTCCATCTTCAATATAAACAACCATAGCTAAGAATTAGGAATTCCATGACAGCATACTAGTTCCTAGCAATCCAAATATATTCATGGCTACTAGATCATTACAAAAATAATATTATTAAATCAAGTATATGTTTTTATTATCATTATCATTAATTTTTTATCATAATAATACCTATTTTTTTGATTTTCTAGTTATTTATTGAAATATTTTGTTTAAGATAAATTATATGTCACCTAGAGAAAATTATAAGAAAATTGTATACATTTCATGTTGTTATAGTCTTTTTCACAACATCAGAAATGTGAATATATAATATTGGATAAAGAATATTGGTTTCTTTTTTATTTCCTAGATTTATTCTCTACAAAGTGGTTCAAATCAATGGTGTATAATAGGAATCACAAGTGTTTTATGTTGCATCTCTAGATTCATTCTATGAATAAAGATTTTGGAAAAATAAAATATAAAAATGGGATAATCATCAACTATATTGTCAATGAAAGGTAGTTAATTGGTGGTTTTAAGATAAAAAATATGGACAATATTAGGAGTTAAGCTAATGAGAATCCCTAACATGGGTAAATTCTAAGGAAATGAATAGGTAGTGTGCTTCCGCACTATGGAAAAAAATGTCCATGGTACTAGGTATTAACATGGGAGAAAGAAAGTATAATAGAAGAACTTTTTCTTAAATAGGGGGATCTAATACAAGTGAAGGTGCTATGTATAAGATATGTTGATGAAACATTTTATGGGATGATCTACTAGTCATGACACATTGTTAACATAATGACTTCATAGAATGAAAATTCTATTAGCCTTGAAAAATTCATAATTTTATTAGAGGATTTAATATTCATATTTGAGTAATATCATTTGGTTGACTCATTTCATGATGACTCTTGATGAAATATGAACCATGGAGAAGTGGATATGTAACATAATTATTTTTTCATGTTTGATATTGGACATTATCATATATCCCAAGGAGGTAGTTTTTAGGATTTTTAAAAACTATGATTTATGATATCACACCACAAATGTGTTGTTTGTATTGTTACATTCAATGATTAGAAGGTTGATTCATGCAGTGATACATGTATTCATTCCAAAACCACATAATTACTAAATTTTATCTAATTATTTTGTTATAATTAGTAGTGTATAAAATGTTTCAAGGAGTGTATAAGATGTTTTAGGATTTCATGTTCATGTGTACGTTGTTTTACATGGTATTTTATGAAGTAATTCCATGACACATAGTGATGAAGTGTGTCACAAGAGTATGGAAGATTATGAAGAACCTCGTGAAAAATATTGAAAGATAATATAGTATTACTAATGTTACTTATGTTCTCTGTTTGAGGAGCTATAAAAATTAGTGCTTTTTTAGGGGTTGTTGCTATAACCAAGTCTATCCACACCCTAACATATTTGGAAAAAGATACAAGAGGGAATTAACGTGATAAATTTGTGGGGATCTATAAATAATAATTATACAGGGTTTAAAAACTGAATATGAGTATACATTGTTCAGTTTGACATAGTTTCTTTCACTCCATGATGTGTTTAAATAGAGGAGATAATGGAAGGATTTTTCTGAGGTTGTGTTGCATCACATTCTATCATTTCATGAAGTATGTTTTAATAAAAATAGAAAGGCCAATTTATTTTATAAAGAGGCCCAAATTTTCAACATCATTTTTATTTTTTTAGTTTTCCTCTAGGTCCTCTTATTATTTCTTCAATCATTTTCCGTCACTTTTTCCATTACCAGCATTAATTTGAGTAATTTTATTTCGTATTAAATTTGTGTTTAATATTATTTAAAATCTATTTTCTTGAACTCAATACTTAAGATAATTCATCCATGTATGATGGATCTCTTTCTTATCATGTATAACTACTCTCTTAAGGGGTTACGGGTCGAGAGAATAAGGTTTTGAGCATTAATGTTTTACTAATATCATTTAAGGTTGTTTATTTTTATTAGTAATTTGGTTTAAACATAACATTATATTATTCCTTCATAGAAGAATGATCCCAAGTAGTGTAGAGGGAGGAAAAATAACCATGTTGAGTGAACACAGATAAGAAGAATGCACATATCTTTTTATGAGTTCAAGAGTCAAGGATAATGAATTTAGGATTAGTGTATTTTATCAACCAAGGGATCTTCAAAAGTTTTTATAAAATCAACATATTTGAACATATTAAGGTGGTGATATTTGAATGACTCTCTGTAAAATTAATCCAACAAATTTAAGAGGGTGAATGGTGTCACATTTTGATATAATCTTTTTTAATTGATTAGGAACCAAAAATTTAACTAAATTATTTCATCAAAAGTAAATTTATTTTTTATTTATTTTAATTCACAATAAATTTATTTTCATGGGTCAATAGTATAAATCCCCAACTCTAAAGATTTAAAATTTCCTCTTCCTATAATGATCACAGACTTCTATTATTCTATGTTTTTATAATAATGATGTATCAATCATCTTATGAATTTATAAACTTATAATATGTCACATATAAGTAACAATGTCTAGAGGCTGGTCAATTTTTCGGCACCACTATTGATGAGGAAGAGTGATCTTTATAGTTTCAAAGTACATTGATTAACAAAATAACTTATCATTTTTTTTTCATATATGCATTGGTGTGTTATTTTTTTAAGGACTTACAGTGTATTAGTATGAAACCAACTACTCAACAAATATGTGTGGAATCTTAATAAAAACATGAGTATGAACTAATGATCGAACAAGATCTATTTTTCAATAGGTGTTTATCCATAGTTCAAAGGAACAAACTCGTTGATGGATACAATGCCCAATTTGAAAATTTAGAGTAGAAAAATAGAGCACAACTGATGACTCTAGATCACATTATCATGTATTACATCTTAGTTTAGATGATCGGGCGTCTCACCCTCCAAGCAATGTTAAATTTTTTGAGCTTAATCCTTGGTTTATCTATATGGTCCAAGAATATTTGTTAATTCATTATAATTTAAAGTAAATACATACACAAATGACTCTCTAGATTCATTGATATATATAACACATTCTAGAATAACTGGGTCTCATTATATTTTATGTGGTTGAAGGTGTTACCATTCTCGCACTATGATATAGATAATGATTGGATGAAAAATAGGCCACTAGAACATTCACTACATGGGACTAGCTAGGCTAAAATATTTTATATAAATTAAACCACCCTAATCAAACATAGAAGATCATGATAATTTTTCCATATTGTTTTTCACATTGATTGAGAATCTTAATGGGAGGTCTGACAATGTATTGAAGAGTTACTAACTAATTGATTGCACCACGGGCTTGATGTGTGGCTATAGGTGATGTCATTAGAATATGGAGTGCAATAGAAATATTGAGTTCTGGTATATATGTTAGCAGTTTGAGGGATGATTATGAAGAAACCTTAATCCAGTAGGGGCCTCCTCGAAGAGAACTCTCACAATTTTAGTCTATAGAAAAGTGTGAGAGCACCTCCAAGTAGAGGGATGCACTGGTTGGATGAAACCACTAAAATATATGATCAAGAGGAGGACCTTACCATAAATCTTGAAAATTTTGAGTTTCCATCAATGAAATAATCATCACTGAAACCCATAGTTATGGTGTAATATTATAAGATGTATAGTGGTATATATTGTTATTTTGAGTTCCAAGAATGAGAAAAGGACAACCAACCCCTTGATTATTACTATTTTAGTTATAATATAGGTCCAAAATAATTTCTAAACACTAATAATCAATCACAACCAGTGTTTCCACAATGGGCCCCATAATTACTACCTCACCTACCTTGTTCTGACAGACTGGTGAATGAAATGGCCTCTTGTAAGGAGCCTCATATGGTGTCATGAAAATTTATACCTATTAATATTTTTTATAAAAACAAAATCATGGATAGTTCATCATACCAAGCCCCACTAATGCCTATGGTATATGCCTAAATCATACCCTCCCCTATTTTAATCATCATCATGGATTTTTTGTTAGTATAGGTATGGTATATTGTGAAAAATATTAGCTGAGACCCTAAGACCTATAATCCTTGATAGAGCCAAAATGTGAAATGTGAATCTCTTTCAAATACAATGCTTAAGGGAAATCTATGTAAGTCTAATGTCTCATGAAAATTTATCTTTACAATATCATCTATATAGTCCGTCTCATATATCAGTATGAAATGATAAAATTTTTATATTGCACCAATAATCACCCAGGTAGAATCATGGTGTCACGACCCGCCTTCACCAAGATGAGTGAAGGGGAAGTAAACTGCCATACCTTTCCTTCTTCAATTTGAAGGAGAGATAATGACCCCCCAAGTCCTGCCTTCAATATTGCCTGGAGTGGCTACTTGAACCAAGGGTATAGGATCTCACATAATATGGAAGTCATTACCCTTTTTATATAACAAGATCGGGAGATAAGACGACAAACCCCAAACAACTCCAACCACTGAAAGTAAAGGTAATGCCAAAAATCCATTCCCCTATGAATGTTAAAAATAAATTGTTACAAGTATAAGAAAACTCTGATAAAAAGTACCAAAATAAAGAAAAGAAGCAACGACAACACCAGAAGGTTGAGCTAGTAGGGTCTGGAATGGTCCTCAAAGTCCTCCTGGAAACCTAAAATCAATTTTATATACATAGGGTGAGTATACAGGTATACTCAATAGGGAAACCAAAATCCCTTGTACACAAGTGGGGAGACATTCTAATGCCCATGATAAATTGAGATAACCAAAACACCTAGCAAGGAAACTATCCACCCAGCCTCACCAAGGCACACTCCCTAAATAACGCAAGCCAGGTAAAGTAATAGTAATAGAACATTGATAATTTTGTACCCCACACCACATTCCCACTAGTTATTTAGAACATCCTATGTGTCAGAACTCCCCCACAGATTCCACTATAGTCCCATTGTTGCCCCCAACAACAACAATATGGGACATCCCAACTGTATGTTCATCTCGCCCACAAACACCTAGGCTACCACAACTACACATAACCACACCTGAAGACACCTAGGCCATAACAACCACCACCACGCCTGAAGACACCTAGGCTATAATGACCACTTTTATGCTCTAAGACACCTGGGCCTCATCCCAAAGACACTTTGGAAAATAGCCTACCCGCACACACCTGGGCCAACCACCACAACACCAACCTTCCCAAAGAGTCTTGGGCAATAATAATCCTTATGTCGTCACAGCCTTCCCGAGGAATCTTGGGCTACCTAGTAGAGGGAGAAGAAAGGAGCTAATAACTAACCACTCATAAGAATGTTATGAAAAACACCCTCCCCTGTGAAAAGGGGGTGTTCTGAACGAAGTGATCAACATGGGTGGGGTGTGTATAAGAAACACAAGAACTAAATTTTATACATATAGGTAATCAAGAAATCATCCCAACCTAAGGGTTTTGAAACAAACAACCAGACCATAAACCATCACTCTCGCTGATATCCCAACATGCACAAATACGCAACAGCCACAACTAGAACACAACCCATTTCTGGAAAACAAATCCCGCATTGTACCCATTCCCGTTATCATGTTCAAGTGATTCCTTTTAAAACATTCCTCTATTACCAAGTTTTTAACAGGCATAACCACAAGACAAAACAACAATTGAAGGAAAATGGCCATACATGATTTTAACCATTCACACCTAGTTCTCTTTTAAAGTCACAACAACAAAAGGGACCCATGAGATCCCTCGAAGTACTGGAACCAAACCAAGCCCCAACATACCGGCTTCATGACCTTAGATTCATAGACCCATAAGTTCTCAACCAGAACATTCCATCCCCATTTACTTTACCACACAAGGCATCAAACAGGACAACCATGCATATTAACAGAACAGAGAAAGGGAGTTTTCAAATTTAACCACACCATTCATTAAGTTCCTTCTTTCTGTTTGGTTAACCGGGGTGACCACACATGGGATCTTATTCATCAGGAATCTATTTAATCAACCATGTTTATGTGATTAACCAATTTCCATGTTATATCCATTAAATCACAAGGTTATCTAGAAAAATAAAGCTTTATTAAAGTGAAGTTAAGGACCACCAAAGTCCACGATTTTTAGTGGATATAAGCCCATAAAATTCACTACAAAAAAACAAAGGCAAAAGGAATACAACAACATCGTCATTCCCATCCCTTAATTCTTTAAAATCTTGTTTATTATCTTTGTTATAGTTGGTTTCATATACGTCCCAAGGAAACATCATTATACCCACCCTACATGATGCATAGTAAAGAGAAAATAAGGAAAACCCCTACTTGGATAATCAAGGAGTGAAGTTTTATCCTCGCACCAAGAACTGGAGATTACGTGACTTGTAGAGGAAGAACACCAGGGACTCTAAGGATGAGCGGGAAGGGCTCTAGCATGGGTGCATGATTCATCTCGGGAGGAAGTATTGCGGAACACGAAGAGAAACAAAAAGGAATTTGGAAGAGATGATCTTGACTAAAGAATAGGTCAGATACTAAAATTAGGGAGACGATTTCAAAGTACTTAAAAGTTGGATTGTGGCTCGACCACACATCTGAACGGTTTCAAATGGTGGAATTAATTGAGATTTAATAATTCTCCTTGGAGATGGTGGAGATTAAAGCTGTAAGTTGATAGATTACAGGTAAGCAAGGAATAATGCACAGTAGGGGGTTACTGGAAACATGGTAAGGGTGTGGCACCAAGGAAAAAGGCTACACATTTTGGTATGTCAAGGGTCACCCAACTTAGGGATTTAAGATATCATTTATGGGATTTAATACAAACTTAAAACAACTTTAAAAGGGTAGGAAGACTTAAAATAGGTGTTAGGGGAAATATTGTAGGAAGGAAACCCTAACACCCCTCTGTGGCACCATTCAGGTGTCGCACCGATTAGTGGCACTGATAGGTGAGACCCTACCACTGACATCGACGCCCTCCGGACTCACTGATGGTGTCCAGGACACCCCAAACACTAGAATTTGGTGATGTAATGGACCTGTAGGGTCTAGGACATTACATCAGATACCTCTAAAACTATTCTCACCCTTGAGAATTCAAGAGTAAACCTGAATAACAAAGAGGGGTCCGAACAACCACCTCGTAAGATACCTCTCAAGTACAAACCACCCTAGGGTTGTTCTAAAGTTGGAACAAAACCTCGACATCCAGGAACAACTCCCCACAGATATCACCCCAAACTACCATATGAACCCCAAGGATCACATTGTCCCAACACAAGGATCATGGATTTCTTTCCTCCATGTCAAGATATTATCCACTTTGGGTGGAACTGACTCACCCGCACGGATTTAATCGCATCTGCCCTGATGCATCTTGATTAGGAGTCAGGTTCTCCCTTCCCCTTACATTGGGACTTTTTATACACATTCACAAAGTAAAGGAAACAACTCATCTCATAACCAAACAAGGTCAGCATTAAATCACAGTAAGTCTCAAAAACAATAACATCAAAGAAACCTCAGAACAATAACTCAAAACAGGTCTGGGTACTAGTCGCGTATCTGAGCTTCTTGCTCCCAAGTACTATCCTTGAGGCCATCATGTATACACAACACATGAACCAAATGGATGGTCCATCCATGAATCACCTTATCCTTTCAATCCTCAATCCTTACTGGTCACTCCATGAACGTAGCATCATCACCTATATCTAACTCTCCCCAGTAAATGACATAGGAGTCATCGTGTATATATCAACGAAGCTGGGAGACATGGAAAACATCATGGATCCTTTCCAACTGAGGTGGAAATTCTATATGATACTCCACCTCACTGAATCACCCCAATACTTCAAAAGGCCCTATGAACCTAGGAGAGAGATTTCCCCCCTTACCGATCCTTATCTACCCACATCGAGGGGAAACCATCAAAAACACAAGGTCTCCAACCATGAACTCTGAGGGACTCCTCCTACGATCATAATATGACTTCTTCCAGTCCTTGGCTACCTTCATCCTCTAATGCACAAGAAAAACCTTCTCTGTTGTGTGTTGCACTACCTCTGGGCCAAGAACATCTGTCTCCCCAACCCCAGTCCAGCAAACGGGCGGACGACATAGTCTCCCGTAAAATGCTTCAAACGGTGTCATGCCAATAGTATAGTGATATATATTATTGTAATAAAACTATACTAAGGGAAAATTTCATACCCATGAACCCCTGAAGTCCAAAACACATGCCTGTGTCATATCCTCCAATGTCTGGATGGTCCACTCTGTCTTCCCATTTGTCTAGGGGTGGAAAATGGTGCTAAGGTGTAACTGGGTGCCAAAAGCATGCTAAAATACCCTTCAGACTCATTAGGTAAACCATGAATCCCGATATGAGACTATGGACCTAATAACTCCATGAAACCACACCACCTCATCCATGTATCTATGAGATAAGGAATCCACCACACTCGACTCCCTGATCGCTAGGAAGTGAGCTGATTTCATCCTTCGGTCTACCACTACCCAGATAGCATCGCAGCCTCCTTGAACCCTGGGCATTCCTGTGAAGAAATACATTGAGATTTCATCCCACTTCCAATCGAGGACATCTAAATACTGAAACAAACCTATTGGGATGTAGTGTTCAGCCTTCACCTGCTGACACACTAGGCACCTTGCCACAAACTCCGCCACTACTTGTTTCAACCTGGGGAACCAAAACTATTCCCTCAGGCCTCGGTACATCTTTGAAACTCCTGGTTGTACTACTAGGGGTGAGTTATGGAACTCAAAGATAACTTCCCCATGCATCATCTTTAGTAAAAACAAATTCCCATGGAAAAGTATCTGATTCTGATCATCCTACGACCACCCTTCCGAAGCATTTCCCCGGTCAACCCGATCACACATCACTTCACTCTCTGATTCTCCCCACTGATACTCATCTACTTGAAGCAACCGATAGGAATGCACTTTCATATGAAATATACAGCCTGTACTACCATCCACCCTTGCACCCAGGTGTAAGGAAGAAAACTCCTCCATCACCTTCCAAGTATCCATAGATTCCCGAATAGCTTCCCTCTGCGACTTCCTGCTCAAGGAATCAGCCACAACATTCCCCTTACCATCAGTGTAAGAGATCTCAAATTCATAGTCCTGAAGAAACTCCACCAACCTTCGTTGTCTCATGTTCAGGTCCCGCTGGGTAAAGATATTCCTCAAACTCTTGTGATTTGTAAAGACCGCAAAGTGCTCCTCGATGAGGTAATGCTTCCACAAATTCAATGAGAACACTACTACTGCATGATCTAGGTAATAAGTGAAATAGTTAATCTTATGGAGATGTAACTACTTAGACCCATAAGAGATCAATCACCATTACTACATTAGCACACACCCCACATCAAGACCAAAAGCATCAAAATACACCTCAAACAAAACCCCTTCCCCTAGAAACCTAAGTACCAAAGCACTAACAAACCTTTCCTTCAGATAGCTGAAAGATGCCCTACACAGCTCACTCCTCAAGAAGGCCTGGTCCATTTTGGTTAAAGCTATTAAAGGACCTACAAATTGAGATAAGTCAGGTACAAACCTCTGATAATAGCATGCCAAACCTAGGAAACTATGAACCTCCATCACTTTCTTGGGTGCTTCCCAAGAAACAATCAATTCAACCATTGTTGGATCCTCCCCTACCCCTTAATGAAGCACCATATGTCCAATAAAGTACACTTCTCCTGTTAATAAAAATGCAGTTAGAAAACTTCCCATTGAGCTGCTGGTGTTGAAGGATCTCCAAGACCATCTTGAGGTGCTCAGTTTTCTCCTCATCTGATCTTGAGTAGAACAGAATTTCATCGATGAACACAATGATGAACCGGTCCAAAAACTCACAAAAAATAGAGTTCATGAGCCCCATGAACACAGCAGGTGCGTTCGTAACACCGAATGGCATGACTACGAACTCGAAGTTCCCATACCTGCACCTGAAAGCAGTCTTTGGGATATCGCCATCTTTCACCCTTAACTAGTGATACCCATACCATAGATTTATCTTATGGAACCAACCTTATCCCCTTATTTGTTCAATGATATCTTCTATCCTTGGGAGAGGGTAATGGTTCTTGATCATTACCTGATTCAGTATTTGGTAGTTTATGAACAGATTGAGACCACCATCTACCTTCTTCGAGAACAAGACTAGAGCACCCCATTGAGACATGATGGGTCAGACAAAACCCTTCTTTATCATATTGTCAATATGAATCCTCAACTCCTGCAACTTAGAAGGTTCCATCTGAAAAGAAGCCCTTGAAATCGGACAAGCACCAAGATGTAAGTCTATCCTGAACTAAACATCATGATGAGGGGGTAAAGTCACAAACTCCTTAGGAAAAACGTCCTGGAACTCTTGGACAACTCCCAGAACTTCCATCATCTCATCATCCACTGATTCTGCTAACAGCTCGGCCAACTTATATAGAAGAGGCTCCACACACCAACTCCCCACCTGACAACTCCATTCGCCGAAAAAATACACATGACATCCATCCTCATCTGATATCATGACTCTTATATGGAATCAGTAGATAATATCTTGCACATAAAACATCCAATTGATGCCTAGGATGAAATCATATGGCTGCATTTGTAGTATAAGGAGATCCCCAATAGACTAATGTGGCCCAAACATCAGTATGCATCCTCGATAAACATAAAATAGGCTGGTCTGACCCCCAACTGGTGTACTCAGCACCAGGGGAAAGGAGAGTCTCTCTACATCTAGGAATAAGGCATGGGATAGACCGGGTGTAAAAAATGAGTGAAAAGATTCTGAATCAAACAAGGAACAATAAAGGGTACTAAACAATATGATTGTACCTTGCATGACCTCTAGAACTACTAGAACTACTACTTTTGTGGTGTGAAACTGCCCTCACCCAGCTCCTCTTCCCCTTATCTTTCAGTCGCCTCCCCAACCATGCCCCGATCAAGGTCCCTGAGGAGTTCCCTAAGGTTGGCCTCCTCCAGCACCATCCGCCCTCAATGGAGTAGGAGATTGTTGTCCCTGATACTACTGAAAAGTTCTGGATAGCAACTGGTGCTACTAAGGTGGGCACTGAACCAGCCCACCCCCACTGTATTGAGATCGAATAGGGAACCGAATTTGGATGTTCCCAAAACCTTCACAAGAAATGAACCTCGTTCTCAGGCCCATGGTGAAGGGGCGAGGACTAGGAGATTGAAACTATAACTACTAGGGCCTTCTCCCCATCGGGAAAAACCTGGAAAGCCCTGATGCTAAAGGCCTACTACTGACGGCCTTCACCTTTGACTATCTCAACCGGTTACCCTCTCACGGAACACCTCCCACGTGTGCATCCTCTCTACTAATTCATCCTTATTATGAACCTCCAAGTACTTCGGTAGAGTGAAATGAGTGAAAACATACTAAAGATAAGGTCAAAATGCCTCCTCTAAGCATCTTTCTTGTGACTCCTCATCCAAGAAGAGTTCTGGAGAAAAAAGAAGGAGATCATTAAACTTGTTCTCCAACTCCCTTACCGAAATACTCCCTTGTTGTAGGGATAGTATATCTTGCCTCTTTTCAGACTTCATCAGAGAAGAAAGATATTATACCTTGAACTCCTTCTCGAAGTCAGTCCACAAAACCTCAGTCTTCATCCTCTCTCCAAGGTAGAGCATCCACCACTGATGCGCTTCTCCCCTCATCTGAATCACTACCAATGGAACCCAGTACTCTCTCAAAGCACATATCAAGGTAAAGGTGATCTCCATCACCTCAAGCCAACCCTCTATCTCCAAGATAGAACCACTGCCCTCGTACTTGCCGAGGGTATACCACTAGAAAGAACAAATATTCTTCTGCCAGTTTTCATCCTCTTCCTCCCAGTAAATCCTCTGCTTATCAACGACATTATCCTTTGGGGCCTCGATTTCCCTCACTAATCATGTACGTTGTCCAGGTTTCATAGCTTCAAGGTAAACAATGAATGCCTAAGCCTAAGTAGTGTATAATATTCCTTTTAAATTTTTCTCAAAACTTATATTTATTTAAAATTCCCAAAACACTGAAGACACACAAGAACACAAGTCATTATGATGTATATACCTTTCCTAGGGTCTCTACCCTGCAATCGGTGTAACTTCACCTGGTCATTCGGTAGGTACAGAGTCCTTGCGTCGGATCATGGGGGGCCCTAAAATCCCGTGTACTATCCGGTCTTCCCTGGCATATTTCACCCACCAAGATCTCCTAACACTTTTTCCCTACCATCCCATGAAATAATCACTATGTCTAACCCCAAGCTCCATTCTATATATCAACCAACCTCCCTCTGATACCATTCTTTCATGACCCGCCTTCACCAAGATGAGGGAAGGGATAGAAAACTACTAGACCCTTCCTTCTTTAAGTTGAAAGAGAGATAATGACCCCTAAGTCATGGATTTAATAGGCCCTGGAGTAGATACTATCACCAAGGGTATAGGATGTCATGTAATATGGATGGAATTAGCCTTTTTATAGAAAAAGATAGGGAGATAAGATGGTTAACCCCAAACAACTCCAACAACTGAAAGTAAAAGTAAAGTCAAAAATCAATTCCCATATGCATGTTCAAAATAATGTGTTACAAGTATAAGAAAACTCTGATGAAAAGTACCAAAAGAAAGAAAATAAGAAACAAAAACTCTTGAACCCCGAGTTATTAAGGTCTGAAACGGTCCTCAAAGCCCTCCTAGAAACTTGAAATCAGTTTTATATATGTATGGTGAGTATACAAGTATACTCAGTAGGGAAACAAAAAGATCTTGTACACAAGTGGGGAGACATTCTAATGCCTCGTGAGAAATAGAGATAACCAAAACACCTAGCAAGGAAACTATCCACCTAGCCTCACTAAGGCACACTCCCCAAATAATGCAAGTTGGGTAAAGTAATAGTAATAGAACATCAATATTTGGGTACCCCGCACCGCTTTCCCACTAGTTATTTAGAACATCCTACACATCAGATCTCCCCCACAGATCCCACTGTTGTCCCACTACCACCCCCAATAGTAACCATATGGGCCATCTCAACCATAAGTTCATCCCTCCTTCAAACACCTGGGCCTCCAAAACCACACATATCCACGCCCATAGACACCTATTCCACAACAACCCTCACCACTCCTAAAGACACCTGGGCTAGAACGACCACTACCATGCCCGAAGATATCAGGGCCCCATCCCGAAGACACTTGGGAACACCACCAGCCCCCACACACCTAGTCCAACCACCACAACACCACCCTACCTGAAGAGTATTGGGACCTAATAATCCTTAGGTCTTTACATCCTACCCGAATAATCTTGGGATACCTAGTATAGGGAGAAGAAATGAGATAATAATCATCCACTCATAAGAATGTTATGAAAAACACCCTCCCCCATGAAAAGGGGGTGTTCGGCATGAAGTTCTCAACATGGGTGGGGTACGTATAAGAAACACAAAAACTAAATTTTATAAATATAGGTAATAAAGAACTCATCCCAACCTAAGGGTTCTAAAATAGACAACCAGCACGTACACCATCACTCTTATTGTTATCCCTACATGCACAAATATGCAATAGCCACAACCAGAACACAACCCATTTCTGGAAAACAAATCCCCCATTGTACTCATTCTCATTATCATGTTCATTTTATTCCTTTTAAAAAATTCCTCCACTATCGGTATGCTAGCAGGAATAACCACAAGCCAAAACAAAAAATTAAGGAAAAACAGCTAAGCATGATTTTAAGCATTCACACCCGGTTCACTTGTAAAGTCACAACAACAAAATGGATCCATGATATCCCTCAAAGTACTGGAACCAAACCAATCCCCAACATGTCGTCTCTATGACCTCAGATTCAAAATAGAACAACTTCTCATCTAGAACATTCCATCCCCCTCTATGTTACCCCACAAGGCATCAAATAGGATAACTGTGCATATTACCAGAACAAAGAAAGGGAGTTTTCATATTTAGACACACTATTCATTAAGTTTCTTATTTCCTTTTGGTTAATTGGGGTGATCACACAGGGGATATTATTCATAGTGAATCCATTTAATCAACCAAGTTTATGTGATTAACCAGTCTCTATGATACATCCTTTCAATCACAAGGTTATCTAGAAAAACATATCTTCATTAGAACATAGGTAAGGACCACCAACAGCCATGATATGTAGTGGAAATAATCCCATACAATTCACAAAAAATGAAGGAAAAAATAATACAACAACATCATTATCATTCTCATCCCTTCATTCTTTAAAATTCCATTTATTATCTTTGTTAAATTTGGTTTCATATACGTCCTAAGGGAACATCATTATACCCACCCCGCATGATGCACAGTAAATAGAGATGAAGGAAAAACCCTACTTGGATGATCAAGGATCAAATTTTTCTCCTCATGCCAGGAACTGGGGATGATGTGAGTTGCAGAGGAAGAACTCCAGGGACTCTAAGGCTGAGTAGAAAGGGCTCCAGCACGGGTGCACGATTCATCTCGGGAGGAAGTCTCGAGGTGCACGAAGAGAAACAAAAAGGAATTTGGAAGAGAAGATCTCGACATAAGAATAAGCCAGATCCTAAAATCTAGGAGAATATTTTGAAGTAATTATAAGTCGAATCATGGATCGACCACACGCATGAGTGGTTTCACACAGAGGGATTATTTAGATTTAATAATTCTCCTCGGAGATGGTGGAGATAGCATCTATGAGTTGATATATTACAAGTAATCAAGGAAAAACACACAACATGGGGTTACTAGAAATGCGGTAAAGGTGTGGCGCTGAGGAAAAATGCCACATGTTTTGGTAAATCAAGGGCCACCCCACATGGGGATTTAAGATATCATTTATGGGCGTTAAAATGGACTTAAACCACTTTAAAAGGGTAAGAAGACTTAAAATAGGCATTAGGGGAAATAATGGGGGAAGGAAACCCTAACACCCCTTTATGGCACAGTTCAGGTCCTGCACCGATTGGTGAGACTGATCGGTGAAACTGATTGGTGACACACCAATTGGTGAGACTGATCAGTGGCAATGATAAGTGATACAATAGTGACACCCCACCACCGACACCGACATCCTCATGACTCACTGATGGTGTCCAAGACACCCCAAACACTAGAATTTGGAAAATTAATGGACCTAGAGGGTCTGAGAGATTACAGATGGAATCTCATGGTATTTGTTAATCCAATAACATAGTCTATCATGAAATCATTTCACTTCCACATAGGCACCAGAAATGGATAGAGCGATCTGTCAGGATAATGGTTCCCAACATTTATCCTCTAGTATGTAAGGCCTCATGATACAAATCCAGTAATGTCCCTCTTCATCCCTAGCCACCAAAACATCCACCTAAATTAATGGTACATTTTTTTACACCAAGATATACCACACACCAATAGTTATGGAGTTACCTCATTATAATAACGCTAATGGGAGTAGGGACTGCAACTATCCCATGCATAAGGATCAAATATTTTTTGTCCCATGACCACCCAAGTTTCGAGTCACCACCTTCTAGATATTATTGCATCACAGCACACTCAAGGTGGGACTCATGCCCATATTTTACATAGTATACCCAGGAATATTTGACCATATAAGGATCACATTTCATCAATCCATAATCCAAAGAAGCATCCTTCCTCAAGATATCCAACAAGAAAATCTTGAACCATTGTTCCTCTAATGGTCGTTCACCAAGCTCTTGGTCTACCTACTTCTTACGACTAAGAGAATATAAAATGATATTACCTTTAACTAGTGTATAAGAATTCATAATTTCAAATGTATGTAGATACTATACCAATCACCTCTTCCTCAAGTTTAGGTCCTTTTATGTAAAGTTACAATGTAAGTTCTTATGGTAACTGTAGAAAAAAATACATACCCAATAGATAGTGTCGCCACCACTTCAAAGCGTGGACCAAGGTCGTTCACTCCAAGTAATGATTAGGGTAGTTAAGATCATGGAGTTGTAGTTGATGTGACCCATAATCCATTATATACTCTTGATATATCATTAATTATCTTAAATAAAAATAATATGCATCACAATAAATATCATAACCAATATATAACAAGGATTTATCAAGACTATATCTATATTAAACCATATATTCAACTCATGAAATGACTCCTCACACTGGTCCAACCACTAGAATATCACCCCCTTCTTCATCAGCATGGTCATGGGTGTTCATAAATAAGAAAAGTCCTGGATAAAATGTCAGTAGTATCCTACTAAACCTAGAGAGATCTTAATTAATAACACAAACTGTGGATATTTCTAGGCTATATTTCCTCCACTTTTTCTGGGTCCATGGAAATTATTTCCTTTGGAACCATGTGCCCTAATAATTTCACCTCTTAATTCTAAAATTTACAAATCAATGGAATTTTATAAATTGGATGGGAACTAAGTGTAATTGGGCCTATTTCAAGATGTTTTCCATGTTTCTCATGGGTCAATGAGTATATAAGGATGTCATTAAAAACACCATGATGAATGAATCTAGATATGGGTCTAAGATCTTGTTTATGGGATCCATGAACACAATTAGGATATTTTTCTGTTCAAATGGCATCACCATGTACTCATATAGTCCATTCCATATCTAAGACATTATCTTTTGGATTTCATCCTCTATAACTCATAGTTGGTGATTTCCAAATAGAAGATCAATCTTAGAGAACTGTTGGGCTCCCCATAACTGATAAAAAAAATCTATGTTCTGGGGAAAATGATATATATTATTCAAAACCACCTAACTCATATTCTAGTAATCCATGAATTGTTATAGAATACCATCCTCCATTATAGATAACAAGATATTTGCACCACATGGGGAAGTAATCAGCTTGATAAATCCCTTATTCACTATGTCCTTAACATGAACTTTGATATCATTTATCTCAGTTGGTTCCATATGATAAATGCATCTCTAAATGGGTTGTTCACCTCATATGAGATCTATATCAAAGTCAAATCCTCTATTAAGGGGAATTATTTCGAAGTCATCTGGGAATATTTTCAAATAGTGATTCATGACTTGAGGGAAAGATATGGGGGATACCACTCATCCTTCCAATAAATCCAAGACCACAATCAGGGTCTTGATCAGGAAAATATGAATCAACTCTGGACCAACTCTACCAAATCCTAGTTCAAATTAATTAATAATCACATATTTATCTTCATTTTTCAAGGAAATTTTTACCCTACTCCGATAGAAATCTATATGATCTCAAAATCATGTTAACCAGTCCATGCTGACAATCACATTGAAGATTGTAATCTTTAGAATCGCAAAGTCGTAAATATGTCCATAATTAGAAAAAATGAAACATTGTGCAACATGGAAGATAGTAAACTTCAATCCCCAAAAAAAATATCAAGGGAAAGTAACTTTGATCATAACATGATTGGTAAGTCAAACTTAGAAGAAACATGTAAAGATAAGAAGGAATCATAAGTAATGGAATAAAACAAGGATTTAGTTAAACTAATTGTGATCAAAGGAATACATCGAACAATAGAAGGTCCTTCAAGTCCATTTGTTGGAGTCTAATCCAATGTATAAACATGAAATTCCTTAGCCATGTAACCATGTTCCAGAGATGTCAAACCAGTCTAAGTCATCATCATCTGAATCTATTATTGAGGATCCCAGTAGGATCCATAAGTTATAGATCTTGAATTTCTTCAACTCCTATTGAACCATGGAATAAAAAAATTATATAAAAAATAATAAAGATAAACCGTATTACACCACTATTGAAATTTGGTCTGGGGTACAACACAAAACCTACGATAACGTATAATCTTCCCATAATTTAGGGACTACGGAACTCCTCCTAAGGGGCCTCAAAAAGTCATACTCTGGTCCACCTACATACCAAAACTCTACTACATGTCCCCAATATCCTTTCTCTTACTACCAGTGGATACAATCACCATAGTCATAGGAGGTATACTCACATTCATACTGATAGGTAGAAGACAAAAAAATGATCATTCCCACTATAGATGCTTCTCGATAGTCATGGCCTTGAGTAGAACATCACGATATGTAGTTTGTTCAATACTAAAATCCTAATGTATAATATTGGGAATATTTTCAATCTCAAAAATTTTGATCTTTATGGCCTTACTTCAGTCCATGATATGGGAGAAGAGGAGTATCTCAGTAAAATAAGATGAGGATACAGACACTTTCATGGACCACTAGTGTAACTCCATAAATAATTGCACTAAACCATGATTTATCATGTCAGGAAATAATTCCCTTAAGAACAAGTTATTGAATGTCTCCTAGGTGAGCCCATCACATATGCCATCATGTTCCATTACACCCCATAAATTCCTAGTGAGTCCTTGTAGCGTGAACACTCCCATCTTAACCATTCATTCTTATAGTTTCTCAACAAGGTTAAAGTCACCCTCAATGATTTTTATCAAGTCCTCTACATCATGTGGTCCTCTGATTACATGAAACAATGGAAGATTATAGAGCAATAAGTCCCTGTCATAGTTAACCATGGACCTCAACAACCCTCCACCTTGGGTAGGAACAAGTGTAATAACTCTTGTAAGGAGTGGGTCAACTATCTTTCCTACTGAAGTAGGTGTGGGAGAATGTTCTTCAATACCCTCCTATTTAGAATTTAGTGGAACATGCATATAGTACATAGTATTTTTACCCCAACCCCCTTCAGTTTGTATTCCCATCAGTCTTCTATGAAGCATCATCTTCTGTAACATGAAGGGGGACATCTAGAACATTTGCGTTTGATCCTAATCATTCCAAGGTATCACACGTATGTTTCCCTTGGAGTCTACCCATAACCCAAGGTATATTCCCCCTATCAATACACACGGTATATATCGATTATTGTTAGTCACAATAATATATATACATACAGAATAACATAACCTACTTATACTAATTAATTCTAGCTTATATATATCACAATATCAAGGAAAAATATATGTCACATGATAGAGTATAAATCTATCCTAAACTAATAGAACAATCAAGGAAATAAATATGAGAGCTAATATATAGAAAAAATATGGTATATAGATTGAATCTGATCATGTGTGCCTTGTTAGGGTTCATAAATACACCCAAAATCCAATAAAACAGTAATTTAAATCATGTGAATAGTAACTTGGCGGTTCGTTACACATGAGTTGTCTAGGAACTTGATAACTACCCTAAATAATTACCACATAGATGTCTCCTTTCTACCATATCCTAGGATAGTATAAAAGAAGTGTAGAATAGTATTTTTTATACCATTTTGTAACACACTAACCTGAACCAACAAATCTGAGCAAGAGAGTATCATGACCTTATACGACCTCCCTATATGAAAGAGGCTACCAAAAAGCAACGAATATTCAAACAGAATTAGTGGGGAGACTATACCCTCAGTATCATCTCATTAAGTAATAATTATAATATAATAATATAATAACATGTAGTAATGATGGAGAATAAAAATAATGTATAGAGGAACATATGTCATAAAAATATATAATGGGATCCCAAGTGGTAAGGAAAATAAGAATGTATGTGTAGGATAAATAATAAATAAAACAATATAGAATACACTAAAGTATATCATGGTCCTACCAGAAACTCCATTCTCCTTTTCTCAATTGTATTCCATAGGAACCTTTCCTTGAACTAGATCCATATACATGAAGTCTACACACACATCGAAATTACTATATAGGGTGTGAGTAATAGAACCCATCATGACACCACTAATGATTCATTAAACAAATTTTCACATGTTTAATAGGAATATTCCATAATAATAGTAAATTAGCATGAAACATAAAAATCACATATAGAGAATCCATGTTCTTACCAAGCTATTATTAGCCTCATTTGTACCTGCTTCAGATCCATGCTGAAATGATGGACAAGATCACATAAAAATGATCAACAACTATCCATAAGTCTGAAAAATGTAACTAGAAATCCACAATGCATTGAGTAGGAATTATACTTAGAACCTATAGGGCATTGAGTTCTGGAATGTTCCTTGGTACCCTCAAGGCATCATGATATGTATGAGCCACAATGATATCATGCTCCTACCCTAAGTAGGGATCTACCACCATCATCAATATAGGTCATGCACACTCCCCCACTAAGTTGTAATCATACTGTGATTTTCACCTATCATGAAATTCCAATAACAACCGCCAATGGAATGGTAATACATATAACAACGTAGAGTATAAAAGGAAAAGAATAACATGTAATCATGAGAATATAGTAGCATCATAAAACGAAATTTGATCAATATCAAGCATGGTAACAAGAAAAAATTGAAATACTCATGGAAACATGGTACATATATGGGTATCACGGAAATACACACACCCAATACGGATGAGCCCGTAAGGGGCGACGCAGCGCGAGGGTTTTTCTCTCCCGGCGCCGCCTCCTAGTTTCACCCCGGTCAGGCGCCGCTTCCTCCCCATCCTTGTTTGTGGTTCACGGCGGGGACTTCCTTGGCTCGGTCGCCATGGCGATGCGCTTGATTCAGCCTTCTTTCACGGCGGTGCAGGCGTCGAATGACCGAGTCCCAGAGTCCGCGGGTTGAGGGAGTCTTACCGTTCGTGGTCGCAGGCATCTGGTGAGGGGCATGGCTTCCGGGGGTCTGAAGGTTGGTGGCGCTGGGTTTTGGTACTAGATCTGGTTTTTACTGGGTCATTTTCCGGTTTTGCTGCAGTTTTTGATGTTCATGCGTCTTCGCGAGCATGGGTTGATTCTGTTCCTCTTTGTTTCGAGGATGATGTTTTTGTGTGAGTGGAAGGTTCCGTATGTTGTGATTTCTTCGGCCTCCACTGATGATCTGGTGTGCGCCGCTGATTTGGGTTCGTGATGCGCATCTGTTGCGTTTGATTTTCTGGTTCGGTGATTGTCTGTGGTGCGGGGGATGTTCTCGTGGTTTCTTGGTTTGTGTCTGTGACGACGGGTTCTCAATGGCGGTTATGGTGAAGACGACGGGTTCTCGATGGCGGTGATGGTGACGACGACGACGGACGACGGTGAAGCTCGCCGGCGATCTGGTGTTGATACAATCATGGCGCGTCATTCAGTGTAGGCTCGCGGCTCATGGTGTCAGGCGTGCGGCTCGAGGATATGATGGAGTTCGAGGTGTGGAACGTGACTTTTGATGGAAAGTTGGGTTTGTATTTGAAATTTGAAATCTGCTTGTTGGGTCCATCTGTACGGGTACCGGGAACCCCAAAACCAGCTTCTGAAAATGGGAAAAAAATGTTTTCGATAATTATCAAAAAAATACTATATAAGGTCCTCAAATGATTATGAACTTCTTACAATATTCATGTCGATGAAGAACTACAAATTACATTAAATAATCGATGAATTAACCATGTTATACACCAATGGAGAATGGATCATACATCAAGGATTCCAAACTTGTGATCTTGTTCAGCAAGAAATATTTTTATAATAGATCATCATGAAGATTCCATGTTAATAACATCATTATAGAATAAAATACGTTATGGATTCTATCAATGAAATAAATTATATGGTATGTTGATGGAAGGAATTCCAATTCTTGAATCAATTATTGATTGAAGAATGGATTCTGAATTAATTATCAATTCAAAAATGTGGCCTTAGTTCTACCAAATTATCATCAATCAATGATCAATACATCAATGGAAAAGAGATTCAAGATGAGAATAAAGAATAATAAGATCTCATTATGAACTTTATATGATAAATTCCTCATAAAATCTCATTCTTGAGAGTTCTATCTCTGTTATAGGGTGTTTTTCATTGAAAAATTGAATCCTCAACAAATTTACCAAGAAATATTCTTTGTATTATTGTTACATCATCAATAAACTTTTAAGAAGTGGTCTATGATAATATTCAAGAACACATACTCATTGAACATTTGTTTTTCTTGGTAGATCATAATTAGATCATGAAACATTGAAAACACACTAGACATACCACTGATCTATGATGAAGGGGATAATTTATCATCATATCTAGGTAGAAAACAATGTAACATAATAGATCAATTCTCATCTAAAGATAAGGATAAATAATTATAATTATATCTATAGAAATCTCACCATTAATGTCTTTGCTAGATTGGTTAGAGGTTTGAGAGCTAAGGGTGATGTGTGGGAGAGATAAAAGACTAAGGAGGAAGTTATAATGTTTATAATAGGACAAGGAGGATAGATTTTGGTATCATGAATTTGGAATTTTTTGTGCCAATTAAAACCCAAGTGTTGAATACAATAAACACTTGGATTGGGTGCACCAACTACCTAGAAAGTCTGAGTGGAAAACTAGTGGCACCACTGATTCACCATTGTACATGATTGAATACTAGGCATTCTACCTCATGAACTAGTGGGTTTTTCATCCTTTCAAATCCACTGCTAAATTCACTGATTGTCTTGTGGAACCCCATCGGCTTTCCTTTATCCATTTTTGTCTATCATGAAACCTATAATCTTTATAACCATAAATATTCAACCCAAGATCATTGTATCATAAATAACAACTTCTAAAACTCCCATTTTAGAGGAAAAAAATCAGATTAATAGTGAATTTAATTAACTTTAAAAATCTCATAAAATGAAAAAAAATGATAATGATATAGTAATCACTTAGATATATGAATCACTTATCATATATATCTTTATGTTTCTTCTACATCCCTAATAATATAATTGATTTTATAGATAAGGTGGAATTTATATTGGATCTAAAATTATAATAAGGTTAAAATAAAACTCTATTTCCTTTTTTATGGGAAATTCTTGAATTTATTTATAAATACATAAATATATTCCTATAAAATGGGATCATATTTTATTATTTTCCCCCATTATCCTATTTTTTTATTCATTATATTTTTCCTTGTTAAGAATATCACATAGATATTTTATAGGTGGAGGTTCTAGAAATGATTCTAGTGAATAAATATCTCTAATATTATGTATTTTTATATATCCTTTAAGATTGGTAACGTTTTTTGCTACAAAGAAGATCAACTTCATAATTTGAGAAAAAATATTAAAGTACACAATTGGTATGATGACTAGGTCTAGGAATTTTGAATACCAATAAATTATTATTTTAATCATTAAATAGTTTATTTATATAAATAAGGAATCATGTAGTGTTTTATTTTATATATGTTTTCTTTATTTTTGAATCATTTTTATAATAAGAGTATATAGAACCATTAACAAATAATGTGTGGAATATTTTTTAATATATTTACACCACACCTTTTATGTTTCTCAAAATTAATTCTAATTTATTTTAAAATCACGACTTTGATCTCTAGGCCTCTTTGGTGGTATATTTCATTAACAGTTGGGATGTGTATTCGAATAATATTATAACTTTTTATAGTCGAAAATTTTATATTATGATTTTCTCCATTCCCAATTAATTCATGATTGTTCATCAAACTATCACCAATTTTTTATCAAATTCTTAGTCCCATTATCTATTCCCAAGTCTGTTTCTTCCTACTATTTCTACATGTAGTAACTCCACTCCCCATTACATATTCCTTTTATTAGTATTTTCACACGATGTTCGACTATCCTTTTCCTTTACAAACTTCCCCTATGATTTTCTGATTTATAAAAACATTTATTTACCATTATGGATCTCATATTCGTGACCTTATATGTGATAAACTTTTGGGAGACTTAGACCCTTCCATGATTGATCTTTATCCTAATAAAAATTTGGCCTATCTTAATTTCCCAATTTCTTATATAGTAAAATGAATGTATTTTTATCCTTTTTAAGTTATCCAAATACACTCTCACCATATATTTTTTCATAAATTATAAATTTTCATATTTTATTTCCATATCATCTCATTCATCTGTAGGTAAATGCTTCTTTAGGAAGATCTTTTTGAATGTACCATACTCAATCTATAGTGCCTTTTATTACTTCTTTTTTCTAAGAATATATGAATTCCTTTGATATCATAATACCCTCTCAAAATATTCACTTTGATTGTAATATTATCCTTTTCTGAGTATTTCAAAACTATGAAAATATTTTCTAAAGACCCTTACTCAACAACCAATGGATTAGTACTCTCGATAAAAATAGTGATGGTTATTATATGAAGTAATCTATATTAATTGTAAAATACTATGGAGATATTACCTAATTCATGTGGAAAACGTTAATTATATAGTATAGGTCCTATGACTTTAAATATTCAAAACTTTCACAACACAATCTATTGTTTCTTTAGTATATTTATTCAAAAAATCCCTATATTTTCCTTTTGTATTGGTATAATTTCTATTTATTTATGTAGGAATAATTTTTTATGAAATTAAATATACTAATTATTGATTGAGTAACACTATGAATTATTAATCATATTATGTAATTTATATATCCCTGTAGTAACTTGATTAATTTTAGATAAATTTTTATAAAAATTTAATCTATTATAGAAGATTTTCTAGAGATTTATCATAGAATCTTGGTTCTAATATTATGTTATTATAAATTTTTATCCTATAGTTTTTTGTTTATGTGATTCAATATTATTTATAATCACAATAAATCCAGATACCCAAATCCATTAATTTTTTATTACATGGTACATATTACAATGATCTAAAGTTACAACCCTAATGATGCTAAATATGAAATTAAAGTTTCATAAATTCACATTGAGTACATTATTCTTAAATAAATAAATATACATCATTATTATCCATTTATATCCTATTCTTCATTTTCAACAATAGTATTCAATTTTTATACTATGTTTATATGGGAATCATAAAGGGTAAACTCACATACTCAGAATTTGTTGACATATTATGATATTATCCTGATACATGATTAAGGCATACATAATATGGAATGAATAAATAATCAATGTAATTATATATGTAATCATCAATTATAGAAACAAAATGATTGAGTGAATAATTTTAGGAATATTATTTATAAAATCATGTACTTTTTCCAAGATAACTTAATTATATGGTAAGGATACTCCTATTTTCAAATATTATTTAATTCATATGGTATACCAATGCATTGAGGGGTTCCTTAATTTTGATCATCGTGCATAAATTATATTTTAAAATGAATTATAGTAATATAAAATAGTTATCAACTAATTTAGATAATGGTAAATAGTAAACATTTTACAACCACTTGATATGATATTCAATAAATATTAAATTATGAAGTCAAAACATATAGAGACAAGAAATATATAGATAGGTTAATAGTTTCCCTTGTCAAGGGAATGATATGGGAATCTATATAAATAAACATAAATAAATTAACTAAACCTCATCAAATTAGTGTTTTTAATGGATATTATTAAAGGGTTGTCAATATAGAAATAAAATATATCAATGTGAATAAATTCATAAATACAATAGTTTTTAAGGATGGGATTGGTAGATATATGCACTAAATAAATATGTATATATAAGATATTTATTATCTTATAACATAGTGTATGATAAATGTATTTCATATTGTATGAAACACATAAATCTATTGTATAACATACTCTCTTGTATGGGGTATCATTTGATGCAATATAGATATATCTCACCACGAATGTAACCATATTATAATGTATGATATGGGAATATCATTGCATGGTAATATTTATCAATTGTATGGTATGACTGGTAATGGAAGATAAATATTAAATGTTAATGTTATGGTTTTCTTACACATAAGATATTATAAATCATTAGCTTTTAATATCATGAAATATATTGGATAATTGGTTGAATGTATTTAAATTCCAAATTATTGTGTATGGGAAAAGGTTGTAAAGATTTTGAAATTGAAATAATTGCTCAGATTCTTAAAAGAATTCATGTAAATGAAATTATAGCATGGGTATTACCCCCAAGTACTATATAAAGGTAGTAAATTCTAGGAAAATAGAACCTTAATTTTATTAGACTTCCTATATATTCTATCGAGTCAAAGCTCTCTTAAAATTATCCCTTTACCATAAATAAGTACAAGTATACAACAGTCAAAAGGAGAATCTCACATAAGTGTTGGGTGATTTATCAAACATTAAATAACCCATGAGTAAGAAGTCTATTGGTTTCTTCCAATATATCTGCATCATACATGATAATAAGGAAAATAAGTTTAACTAACATTGGGGTATGGTATGTTCTTAATTTTATATTATACATGGTTTCAGTTTTAGAGTATGGATGATCTTGGTTTTTGTTTCTTATGTCTTCCAATTCACGAATGAGTATTATTCAACCCTAAGATACCCATAAATTGTATCATGGTAATTTGATGATCTACTTAACTCGTGATATCATGTTAAAAATTCCTAAAAAATGGATACCATATTTAGAATAAAAAAATATGATATATATTTTTTACTGTAGCATGTCATACTAACTAGGATATTATGAGTTTTAATAGGATCATACAATATCATATATGATATATTAGAAAATGACATAGACTAATTCCATTGGTTTTAACATATCATAAAATATGATATGTGTTATCATAAGTTATAGTATATAATTTATTTAGTACCGCAACATATGACTATGAAACATATAAGGAAATAACATTGATCCACATATCTCAAAATAAAGCATCATAACCTCAAGTAAATATTATACTTAATGTAGGTTTCAATTTTTAGTACTTGGAGAATGATATCATAGGTCATCACATTCCAATAATAAATACAATATAAATTTTAACTAAACCATTAACTGAGATTCAATTTATATCGTTAGATATGATATAAAGAAATTTTTATTTCTTTTAATTTTTTAAATTGTGAATTGGTTTTTATAACATAATTTTTTTTAACATATTATATGGAAAATTTATTTTTATATATTTTCATAATATATCAAGGGTTTAAAAATTAATTAATTACAATGTTCTTGTAACACCCCATGTTTTTGTGGAAAAAAATTTGAATTAATTTAATCTTTTTGATATATTTCATTCCATGAAACAATGAATATAGCTTATGTTATATGAGAGCACCAATTTATTCATGATTTTTAAGCTACAACATGATAAGAATTCATTATAAAATACACCAATATAAGTTTGTGCTACATGAAACACTGACGTGTCATGCGTTATATGCAACACCAACATAGCTTGTGTTACATGAAACACTAAGTTTCTATGAAACTGAATTTTTTATTATAATTAGTTAAAAGATATAGTTATAACATAGACATTAAACATAATAATATTAATTTTAATAAAAAAACATTTTAAATATTATTTATAATGGTTTTATATAAATAATAATGATAATGATAAAATATAATTTTTTATAAAGTATTTATATGTTTGGAAATATTATTTTCCCAAAAGCACTGCTTTTTAAGTCCTTTTATGAAAAATAATAAAATTAATTTAAAAACTTTTATAAATATATATTGATAAAATAATTTTCTCTTCCAAGTACATTAAATACAATGTGTATTATCATTGTATTACATTAATTTTAGACACTTTTAACATGATAATACACATTGTATTACATTGATTTTAGACACTTTTAAAACCTCTTCATCCTTGTTGACCTTTTCTCTTTTTTCCTTATATGTATTTTTAATAATATTTCCTTGTTGGAAGGAATCGCATGCATATGTATGATCACATGATAATCTGAGTATTTCTCGAGCATCATTATATTTTACCAGATCTTCCAAGTACATTTGGCTCACGTGGACAAGATTCTTATGTTATAGCTTATTTTCTTCTTCCGTGGACAGAAAGCACATATATTCTTCTCCACTTACAAGGTAGAGATTCATTTTTTCATTCTTTCTCTACAACACAACAGCACCATATTTTGAATTGATGACACATAATTTCTTAGAAAAGATTATGGCATGTCTTGAGTCACACAATTGACTTACACTTAACAAGTTGTGACCAAGACCTTAAACAAACAATACATATAAACATCTCATGTCTTTTCCCCCAAACTTTTCTTTCCCAGAGCCAATAATTTTCAACCCTTCATCATTTAAAAACCTTACAATACCTTATTTATCATAATTGATTCCCTTCACCAGATCCTTTTTTCTTTTCATATGGGAGGTACATCCACTGTTAATGATCCATAATCTAGTGTGATTGGATGCCTTGAATGTAATTTCTTCAACCACTGCTTGCTCAGATATTTTATTTTTTATCCATGTTTTTTACTTCATACTCGGTAAAGATTAATACTCTTAACACTTCTTAGAATATGATGGACCATATTCATCTTGTAGATCTTCAAATTGATTTTTCATTTTCATCTCATTTGATGATACATTTTTCTACTGCTTATATCCAACCTCATTCTGCTTTGGAACATTCCTCTATATTTTTTATGAGAAATATATTGTCATGTTTCTGAATCCTCTACAACTGAAATAGTGACCACAAAATCATGACCTAGAAAATTGAGCTCTATATGATTGCCTCTGTTGGTCATGTTCTCTTTGATACCTATTTGTTATGGAACAAACATTTTGTGCATGTCCAATCTTGTCGCAACAATAGCGTCTTATGAGGGGTATATTCCTATGTGGAAATACTACACCACTAGTTATCCCTTGGTTTTTTTGAATATTATAATTATGTTTTGTACCCAAATCAATCTTTACACTTGGATTGGGTTCTTTTGGTCAAACATCAAACATTACTACTTTTAGTTTTCGATCAAGCTGCATACTAGCCTTATCATTTTAATTTGACTATTTTTTCTGTTCTACTGGACAACTATGCTCTACTTTCATCTTTTCTGGTGCCTTTGTTATTTTTTTACTGATGTTTTCCTATGATTCAACAATTTTTCTTTATGTTTAACACTTCTTTAAAAACCAATGATTTCCTCTTCAAGTTCTTCAATATGTTTGATTTGATATTTTCTGGTTTCAGTCAAACTATTGATCTCTCTTCTCTGCTCTTCAATTTCAAGTTATTAATCAACCACCATTTTTTATATTTCTAGCATTAAAGACTTTAGTTTTTCAATTTCTTCATTCATCACTGGTCTCGCCCAAATTTACCCAAGATTTTAGGGTTAAGCGGTCACTTGTAGTTTAACTTGGGTTGTCGATTCCTCAGAGACCTAAGAAGTAACCTAAGAACACGTACATTCTATGGAATGTTTTTGGCTATTAAGTGGATAAATTTGGGTTGATTTTATATGGTTTTAAGTGAACACTAAAAGTCGTAAGTGAATTCAAATTATGAGAAGGTTTGATCCTAGGTTATTACAAGGGGTGGATTGGATGCATTCGTTTTCTTTTAAAATATTTCAATTTCTTATATTTGAGATGGATTCATTTAATGAGATCAAAAAAATCATCAATTACCAGTTTAATTCCTACACACACTAATACTAATCACCTATAAACTTGAAGGATCAAAGTTTTGATCACTCCAAGGTAAAGGTTCGTATTAGCACTTGAAATGTGTAACCTTAAATTCAATAAGGATGAAGAGGTTTTAAAATCATTAAATAAAAATATCATATAAATTAGCCATTAATGGAGTGAGAAATAACATCCAATCCATCCCCTTGATACTCTCTTGGATCAACCCATAAGTGGGTTATCCCTCCATTGATCCTATGGTTTCAATGGAAGCGAGAAGTAGACTCATGTGGGATGAATTGGAGAAGTAAAAAACCAATGAAATAATGATCACTCCACCGTTGTGTGATAATCTCACAAGGTTTGGTGTGAATGAGTTCACACCTTGAACCAACGGTATCAAATTGATATGAAGAACAACAAAATAATAGGAGAATAAGAACTTTTATTAAGAAACTAAAGTGAATTGAACAACTTACATGTGAAAGACAACTTGAGACAACAAAATCGCAGCATAACATTACAATGAAAGGAAGCTCAAAAGATGATAAACTCCTCCACCACCACTAACTTAAATAGGAATTTTGGGAGCCTTGTGTAGATAATCCAACATTACAAGGAATCTCACTTGATTATGGTTGGCCTATGGTGGTGGAAAGTAAGGGAGAGTGGACTTCATTATCCTTGACTCGAAATGGCATCCAGCTTGCATCCACTGAACAGACGCACCTAGATGGCCTTATAGATGGCCAAATTATAGTGTTATATATAATACAAAAGTTAATATACTGATGTCTCCTAGCTATCTGTAAAATTTCATCCCAAATTAATTTGTGGTAGCCGATATACGATTAAATTGGTGGGAAACTTTTCTGGGCCGCAGAATATGGCCCATAATTTTATCTCTAACTTGGGCCACCAGAATAACCATAATGGATGATGAATTAGCACTGTCTCCTAAATAATTATATGTTCCCATATATTTATTCTATCATACCACAAAATTTTTGCTTTATTGGACCAGTATTTTGGGCCCCACATTCTCATCAGTGGGTTGGTGTCCAATCTGCCTTCTCTAGAATTGTTTGCATGAAATCCCATTTTGGTGGTCTTCCAATGTGAATATTCCAACACTCCACAAGTATGAATTGTTCCCAAAATAATGAGAAACCTTAAAATTAAATATTAAAAAAATCAATATCAATGGTTACTTTAAATGATGTTAAAAAATGTACCATATAATAGTGCATTCTAAGAAAAAATTACAATCATAATGTGAAATGATGTTCAAAGTGTAAAATGCACTAAAATAGTGTTTATGAAAAATAAATCACATGAATATTATATATATTAAAAATTAATATTAGCCTCATTTAGTGTCTAATCACGCCCCCCAACTTGAGTTTTTCTAGTCCTGAGAAAAATATATCTCAAAAAATGTGAAATTTGAATTCCCTTTTCCAAGAACATTTTAATAAACAATGATCACCAAAAACATTTATATAAAACAAATATTAAACTCATAAAAATATTTTAATACAATATAGTTTCATAAGTAGATCCTAATCCCAATCCCATTTCTTTGTTCAAATTCATCTTCATATTTCATCCAATATCAATTAAGTGTGATGATGAGTTGTGCATCGCAATAGACATGGGGGTTTATATTTATTCAAGGGGGAAATGATGGAAGCGCTAAGTCGAATCACATTTCAATATTAAGATGAAAATTTAATTTATATATATATATATGTTTTTTTTTTTGAAATTTTTCCATGGTAATTGAAATTGCACTCAATAGAGTCAACCCATGTAGCGAGACTTTGCCGATGACTTCCAGGCTCAAAGACCTAAGGGCACCAAGTGACTCCCACATACTCGGGCATTATCTCGAGTTAACTCAGTAAAAAAACAAATTCAAATTACCACAAATAGAGATAAAATTACTAACTCTGGGCCAGACAACTATGGAGTCACGATCCCTAAGCATCGGAATCCACACATTAGATCATTTCATTGCTCTACGTGCAAATTTATTGTTTTTTTATTTTTTTTATTGAATACTCATATTAAAACTTAAATAATAACCAAACCTATACTATTTATTTAGGTGAACCCATGAACTTAAACTAATACCCCACTATCCAAAGGACGTGCATTGTGATCTTTTTTTTAATTTGGATGAAAATATAAATGATGAAATATCACATTAGACAGCCACACTTTCCAAAATCTATGCTCATGAAATTATACATGGATTAAAATCAGAATCGGGTAATGCTAAATTATTTGATATTTAGTTTCAAAGTTTTAAATGTGTATTATCATGTTCAAAGTTATGGGAATTTTTCCTTCCATTTACACACATTTTTTTAAAAATCATTTTTTTCCACACAAAAGACATTTTTTTATTTCATCGAAAGAAATTTTTATTTAATCTCCAAATTTGGTCTTTCCCAAATTTACCCAAGATTTTATGGTTAAGTAGTTGCTTGTAGTTTAGCTTGGGTTGTCGATTCCTTAGAGACCTAAGAAGTAACCTACGGACACGTACATTCTATGGATTGTTTTTGAATATTTAGTGGCCAACTTTGGGTTGATTTTATATGGGTTTAAGTGAACACTAAAATTCCTAAGTGAATTCAAATTATGAAAAGGTTTGATCTTAGGTTATTACAAGGGGTGGATTGGATGCATTCTTTTTCTTTTAAAATATTTCAATTTCTTATATTTGAGATGGGTTCATTTAAGGAGATCAAACAAAATCACCACTTACTGGTTTAATTCCTACACACCCTACTACTAATCACCTATAAACTTGAAAGATCAAAGTTTTGAGCACTCCAAGGTAAAGGTTCATATTAGCACTTGAAATGTGTGACCTCAAATTCAATAAGGATGAAGAGGTTTTAAAATCATCAAATAAAAATCTCATTTAAAAGAAGTGATTAGCCATTAATGGAGGGAGAAATAAAATCCAATCCAGCCACTTGATACTCCCTTGGATCAAACCATAAGTGGATTATCCCTCCATTGATCCTATGGTTTCAATGGAAGTGGGAAGTAGACTCATGAGGGGGGGAATTAGAGAAGTAAAAAAACAATGAAATAACGATCACTCCACATTTGTGTGATAATCTCACAAGGTTTGCTGTGAAAAAGTTCACACCTTGAACCAACGATATCAAATTGATATGAATAAAAACATAATAAGAGGAGAAGAAGAACTTTTATTAAGAAACTAAAGTGAATTGAACAACTTACATGTGAAAGACAAACTTGAGACAAAAAAATCGCAGCATAACATTATAATTAAAGGAAGCTCAAAAGATGATAAAATCCTCCACCACCACTACCTTAAATATAAATTTTGGGAGCCTTGGGTAGATCCTCCAACAGTATAAATAATCCCACTTGATTATGGTAGTCCTAGGGTGGTGTAAAGTAAGGGAGAGTGGACTGCTTTATCCTTGACTCGAAATGGCATCCAGCTTGCATCCACCGAACAGACGTGCCTAGATGGACTTCTATATCACCGAATTAGAGTGGTCCATATAAAACAAAAGTGAATCTAAGGATGTCTCCTATATATATATAAAATTTCAGTTCAAATGAATTTTTTTTTCAATATGCGATTAAATTGGGGGGCTATTTTTTTGGGCAGTAGAATCTGGCCCAGAATTTTATCCCTAAATTGGGCTGCCTAAATAACCAAAATGTAGGCCAAATTAGCACTAGATACTAAATAATTATATGTTAATATATATTTCTTATATCATCCCACTAAATTTGGGCTTTATTGGGCCTATATTTTGGGCCCCACATTCTCATCTGTGGGATGGTGTCCAATCTGCCTTCTCCAGAATTGTTTGCATGAAATCCCATTTTGGTGGTATTCCAATGTGACTCTTCCAACACTCCACAAGTATAAATTGTTCCCAATATAATGAGAAACCTGAAAATTAAATATGAAAATAAAATCAATATCATTGGGTACTTTAAATGATTTTCAAAAATTTATTATATAATAGTAAATTTTAAGAAGGAATTACAATCATAATGTGAAATGATGTTCAAAGTGTAAAATGCACTAAAATGGTGTTTGTGAAAAATAAACCACATGAATATTATATATATTAACAATGAATATTAGCCTCATTTAGTGAATAATAAACCACCAAATTCTATTCTTCCAGCTGTTGCATATAGAGTTTGTCATCATGAACAACTTTGTTAGATTTCTTTATTTTGGATCTCAAAACATCTATTTCTTCAAGAGAAGCTTCTAGTTCATCCTGAATATCAACTCTTCCTTAAATTTATCCTTCTTTTTTGTCTCTTTCTTCTCTTGTTAAGTAATTTCCAAAAACTTTCACCAAATAATCTACTTTATGACCCATGCGGTCTTCCAAATCTTCTGCCTCAGATTCTTCTAAACTTTTATCTACTTTTGAAAGAATATTCTTTTTTTAAGAACATTATCTTATAAATTCTCCTACATTTCTCATTGGATGAATAATTCTTTTGGGTAATTTCATTATTTTCTTCATCGTCATCTTCAAACTTCTTAGGACACTATTATAAAAAATGTCCAATCTTTCCACATAAGAAGCATAAAAGTGGAAGTTTACCTTTGAAATTTCCTCTTCCTATTTATATATTTGAAGAGATAAATGAAATGAAATCATCCAAACTATCTTCCTCTTGACTATAATCAATATAAATATTCTTCATGGCCTTGAATTCTACTTCTTTAGACTTCCCATTTTCCACTGCATCTTTATCATAATTTCTCATTTCATATGCTACAATGGCACTATGAAAGTTATCTAGTGTCAGCTCTTTTAGATCTTTATCTTCCAATACTGAAACTTTTGGATTGAATCAAGGTGGAAGTTTCCTCAAGATATTCTTCACAATATTTATATCTTCAATAACTTCTCCAAGACCTTTTATGTCTTCCAAAACAATAGTTACCCTATTGAAGAATGTGTCAATAGACTCATTGGGGTTCATTCTAAGATCCTCATACTTATTCCATAGAACCTACAGCTTTTCTTCTCTCACTTTTGAGTCACCCACATAAATATTCAGCAGTTTTTCCACATAGCATGTGATGTTTTACATGACATCACCTTTATATAAATTGTGTTTTATAGGGATCCCCCTAAATCATTAATCCCTTTAGAATCAACATCTAATTACCTTCTTTCAACTTCTGATAAAGCACCGCTATTGATATAGATTGATATTCTATGCATAGATACTGTGAAGATATCCATTACTAATGATCGGAAGTAGTGTTGCATCTGATTCTTCCATAGTTGGAAATTGTTCCCGTCGAAGATCAGAATCCCTTTGTGATTGACCACCTCTATTTCTTCCACTAAGAGAGAACCACTGACTTTTAACCTTTCACTCTAATACCAATTGTTAGGTCTACTAGATCAAATAACCTGAGAGGGGGTGAATTAGGATATGACATATTATAATTCCTACCCATTCGGATATTGTTTCGTCATTAAACAAAACAAACTTCTCTCTTTCTACCATAGCAATATATTAACTGAAATGAAATCATGCACAGGACACAACAATTTTACTTGGTTCACCCTCACCGGGCTACATCTAAGGAGCATACAACGGTGATGTGACGATGTGCCAAATCCATTAAATCTCACTACCAATTAAAAGGTTTGATTTAGATATTATATGCCCAGGATCACTTCCTTTACAAGATTTAGGGTCTTCTCACTGCATTCCCAAGGGTCACTCCCTATGTCTCTTTCTCTGGATCACTGTCGGTGGAAAGGATCACCATATTCCTCTTCCTTTTCTCACTAATCTTTGAAGGTATCCACTCATAGTTTATGGACATGTAGGTCCCTTCATTTTCATGAATTCATGCTTCCTCAATTATAGGTAGATGCTCTGTTGAATTTCCTTTTTCACCCATATATGAATTCCACTTTTTTGCGTATTGTTAGGTTAGCATAAATTTATTTCACGTTAGAGTTTTGAAAGCTTCCTTGAGTCTTCTGAGAACCACCTTGCCTATTATGTGAACTTCGTAGTAGGTATACTATATAGATATCCTCCTCCATGAAATTCCTCCAATTCTGAGTACCACTTCTCCTTCACGGACTGCTTCTCCCGCAAATTGCCTCCACTTGCATTATTGCATACCACCTTCGCGTGCCGACTCCGCGAACTGCCTCCGCGTACTGCTTCAGCATACCACCTCTGATTCTATGGGATAGTTATTCCTCAGCATACCACCTTCCTTCCGTAAACCCTTCTTCCTTTGAAGGCTAAATTACCTTGAAAAATCCTTTTCTATAATTTCTTCTGCATGAACCACTTCACCCTTCGTGGAATTCTCCCTCAAGAACTTCCTTCAGACTTCACCGAATTCCCAGAGCGATGATTTTCTCTAATGGAATTTACTCCATTTAACAATGGGATTATATCTCCTTATATAGGAAAATAGATCCACAAAACATGCAAATCCTAGATTACCCAACTCTTCAATGTTTTATAGCCTTCACCGCATACCACTTCTCCCACAAACCATTCTTACCTATGCAGTTTGCATACTGCCTTTATCCCTTCACGATGGCCTAAATCATCATCACGTTTTCATGAATGAGGTCCTTCACAACTTCTCAAATCATCACCTCGTTTCCACAAATGATAATCCATCCCATGTACCACAAACCTTCCACATACCGTATGAATTCACCGTGAATCGTTTTCCCCTCACGAACTGTCCTTGTATGTGATCTGCATCTCGTGCTTCATAGTTCCCTACCTTTTCCAATTTCCTTCAACATTCCTCATACCACTTTTGAAATTCGATAATTGTGCTTCATGGTCAGCGTGTTGTGTTCCCCTATGTGGAAATCATTCTTTTCCAAAAACCAAACTCCTGATTTTGAGGCCCAAAAATTTGGTAAACACTGGGAAACTACGCCACCTTAAAAACCTGCTTTAGAAAACACTGACCATGCTCATTTATGGTCATCTGTATTTGTTAAAAAAAATCACATCCAAAACATACCGAGAGGACACCTTGATGGATTTTTTTCCAATAAAAAGGCTCGATATTCCTCTCAAAAGAAATACTTGATTCCTTGTTAGTCTTAATGCACTTAATAGACCTGCATTTTTGGGTAGTAACTAGTGATATCCCAATGATACCATATATTTCATATGAAACATACTATTGAAATTTATTCAATAAATAATTTAATTTTTAGGTATTTTAAACCCTAAAAATAATGGAAAATAACTTTTGGGAACCAGAAGAAACATTTCCAGAACCATTGAACATCAAGACTATTGGATATATGTCCAATGGAAATCATATTTTTACTATCTATTTTCCCACTAAAATTAATGTGTCCTTTACAGCATCCAAATAATAATATATATAAGATTCACCTAGTGAAATAAAAGATGTTTAATATCCAAGATTTAAATACCCTTCCAACATTAGAAAAATTGAAAGTATCAAAGAAATACTATAATCATGTTTCTCTTTATTCTAATTGTTTTAAATGATGGATTTCTTCAAACCATTTACATTATATCTATAAGGCCTCAGACTTAAACTTTATATAATCTTGAGATAAGTCAATAATTTGGATTTAATTCACTTTTAGGATCTTTTCAGTTTTAGAGATTTATAGAATTAGGCCATAACTCATACATATAAACTTGATTATTACAAGTATACAATTCTACTCACTATTCAATTTTTTCATAAAAGAAAAAAAACTCTTTAAAAATAAACTTGGTAGCATTTCATGTTTTAACAGCATAACTTTTTCTCAATCTCATCCTGGACTCTATTCTTCTTTAAGTCTTATGAAAAGAATTTCAAAACTTGGGATGATCATAAAAATATCAATAAGGGATACACAAAGAAGGAAAAATATTAGTCTTAGTAAAACATGAAAACTATGAATAATTTATCATAAATTAATACTTTTCACCTTTAAGAAGTAGTAAAAAAACTTCACTAAATATTAGAATATTTCTTACCCTTTTTGTATCCAAATATTACCATAAATCTCATAGAAATAAACATATAACATATAAAGGTAACTTGGGACATAAACATACTTAAATGAAATAACTATATGGTCGACTTCCAAAAATATCACTAAATGGAATAATCATACGGTCAACTTCCATACCCAATGCATTAGAGGTTATAATGTAACCACTCATCCTTGGTTTATCACGGAACCACTCGTATTTGGTTTATCACATAACCACCCGTCAAATTTCCAAGTACCATTATATAATCATAACATATAAAAGATTATAATTATCAAAAATACAATAATAAAATTCCATTTTCAATCACAAAAAATCATTTCAATGTATTGAAATATTAAATCCATTTCCAAAACCATTTAAATCATTTAATAAAGGGACTTCTGAGTCAAAGTGTCTTATACCACTTTGAAACTTTTGAAATTAATTAATATTTTAAAACATTCGTGTCCATATAAATAAATTTATAAAAACCATTTTTAAAACATGGACATGAAATAGAAGGTTTTATAATAATAAATCTTTAAAACATTTAAAATGATGTTTTAGTTAAAGATTCCCTTACCACTAGAGAAAAACTTGAATAAAACCCATTAAGGAATAACATTAATTAAAACTTTAAATATCATGAGAATATACTAATTCATGATATAATGTGTTAAAAATGTTTTATATACATATTATAGGATAATAAAGGTGCATTACATCATGATATGCCTCAATGAAAGGATATTGAGACGAAATACCTTACCAAGATCATATCATTAGATTAAGGATAAATAAATGAGATAATTATGTTTGAAAAATATAAATACACATAATATAAGTGGTTATTTAGTGTAAAACAATAATATGTCATTCTCACATATTCTTGGAAAAAGAAAACCAATGACATGAATATTTAACTCAATAAATGGTGATTGAGTTATGATTTCCCTAACAAAGTTTGTATAAATGATGTAAGAATTTATAAATAGGGTGATTATGTGTAGAAACAGTTTATCCACACCCAGGGAAGTGGAAATTACAACATAAATAAATAAATAGTGATTCCACACATAATCTTTGAATGATATAATCAATGAAGTATGTGTAAAACCCAATGAGTGGAAATTGATTTTAGAAATTCCCTTACCTTGAGTCCGACTTGTCTCGTTCGTTCTTTAATTTCATGAATAATAAACTTGGATTAATTTATACTTGATTGAGAACCTTTTTAAAGTTTATTATTCCTTTTATATCGCTGATTACCATGTTATAAAAATTAAATAATTATTTAAGTTCATATCAAACA
Organism: Viscum album; assembly: GCA_963277665.1. NCBI lineage: Eukaryota > Viridiplantae > Streptophyta > Magnoliopsida > Santalales > Viscaceae > Viscum > Viscum album. Next base: position 1,129,746,270 of record OY728121.1, read on the forward strand.
TTTTGTCGATATTCAGTGCTTGAGTCAAAAATGAACTTGTTTTGATATAAATTGTCCATGTAATCAAAAGTAAATAATATACAGAATATTATTCAGGATTTAAATATTATATATATCAGGTATATATGTATTTATAATATCATAATATTTGGATATAAGAAATGAAATGTGTCGTTCATGGAGATGGTAGGTCGTACGTACACATGAACGCTAATTTCATTTCTTTGTCATATTAAAGGAATAAAAAATAAAAGATACATAGGTATATTATAATTCTAGTATAATATATATGTTATATATGTTACATAAGTTCATTAAATCCATCCTTTATACGTTCCAGGTATGGCATGAATGATTCCTATCACTTTGAGGGGGCAGTGGTCCACACTTCCTCAAATGAAATTATTATATTTATAGATTATGGAAATCGTAAAGGTATGTTGTAAATAAAAATTAAAAAATCATAAATAAAATATAATACATATCATATATAAATATAGTTCCATCATAATGGCCACCATGAGAGGTGGTAGGAGAAAATTGAACAATCATCATTTCGTGAGGCAATAGTTCGTTGTACACAAATTCATTATGTTCTATATCCATTAGATGGAGGTGTGTGTAAGTGTGGTTCGAATACTTCTCATAAAAACATCATAGTATATTTAGTTTATTATTTTATTTTATGTAATCATCGAATAATAAGAGCATAGGGAGTGAAGAATGAAAATAAAGGAAAGGAACTTTATAGAAGACGCTACCTCTAAAACGGGTAACTTATTTTGATTTGATACAAAAGGATTTATTGAATTACCTTATGCCCAAGGTAAGGCTTCTAGAAGTAAGTGAGGGATGTTGGGATATTATTTTATTAGAATTTGGATGATCCAAATGGCTTGAGAGGTGTGATTAAGTGGGTATAGGTGGTGGCATTTTATAATAGGGAGGAGGGTCACTTTAGGAAAGTCTTGAAATGTTATTTTATTATAAATTGATTTTAGAATTATAATAGTTAAGAAGTGATAAATTTCAAGGATAAGATGATTTTGGGTTTAAATAATCTCAACCAATAGGTTTTAGACAAGTTTAGGTCACAAAATTAACCTTATCTTTTAGCTTCAACCCTTAGTTAAAAACATTAACTCTTACCATGTCTTCTTGTATTTTCATAATATATGGTTACTATAGTTACTATAAAATTAAAATATAACCAAAACTGGATCATTAATGACATTTTTATCAATATATAAGTCATTTTTTAGAATATTAGATTTTTAGTACTATAAAATCATTTAATAAAATAGTATTTGTTTTAAAAAATCATTTATGTCGATTTTGACACTATTTAGTAATTGATTTTTTTAAAGTCATAATAGCTTTATTCCTCCAAAAAAAGGAATTAAATAATCCCTAATATTTTAATTTCATCCAAAAAAAATCGTGGATGGCATAAAAAAGTTCAAATTACATTTATTTTAATATTTATAATATCATTTATTTGACTCTTTTATTAATAAGGTAATCATTGTATCATCATTGTGTCATAAATAAGTTTATTTATTTAATGTCTAAAAAATATAAATAAAATATCATGATGTATGAAATATTTTTATATTTTTAATGACTATTTATAGTCTAAGATTTCATTTATATAAACCAAATTAAAATTATTTTAGTTATGAGATACTTGTTTATGTTATATTTCCCTTTTCTTTAAAATAAATATTATAAAAGGTCATTATCACACCCAAGTGGCTCCATGGGGTCCTAAAATCCACCCAAGGATGGCCATGGTCAGAAATATCTCATAAAATAGGATTAGTACACCTGTTAGGGTAGTTTTATATTATTATAATATTATTTTTTAAACTTATTTACCTGATTTACCCTTTAACCATAGTAAATATAAATACTTACTAAAGTTACTATTCATAATGTTCAAAATTAAAAGGTACTTATTTACACAATTTGTACCTTCTAATTCCAAATATGGAATCCATTTTTTCAAATTCAAATCATATAATTTGCAGTAAATAATTTAAAATTAATTCTCATTGTCAAAACCAGAAAGTGGGTTTTTAAGAAGTAAAAACTATCAAAATATTGGCATGTGTTTATGTACAATTTAAATGTGAAATTACTTCCAATTACCATAATTGGATTAAATGATAAAAAAAATTAATCCAATTACACTTTAAAACCAATTAAAAGTATGATCTAACTATATAAATAAATTAGATGAAAATGTAGTTTTGAATTAAAATGCAGTATTTTTCACTATTCAAAAAAATATGGATTTTATCAAAAAAATACAAAAAAAATAAAACAAAGTAAATTTTGATGTCTTGATTCTAAATAATAAGTTTATTTTATCAAATAAAACATATAAAAGTGAAAAAAAACTATTTTTAAAAAGGGTTCTCCATCAAAAGGCGGTAAAATGACCTTTTAAAAATATTAGAGTGTTTTATGCTAAAAATTAGATTCATTATCATTTTAAGCCTCTAAAATTAATTAGATAAATGTAAAAATATTTAACAAATATGTAAAATAATCAAATAGTTAATTATATTCATTCCTGCCAATACAATGGCCAGGCGTTAACTACTATTTAAGATAATAATATTGTTGTTGTATTATTTTTCTGTATAACTCAGTGTTGTGTGCAACGTAAGATTTCAGAGAAACCTAATGTTACTTTTTAGGTACGCTATCATAGATAGTGTCCCATTTAAACTAAAATTAATATTAAATTAAAAAATATGAATAGATATGAAAATTTATTATTCTATAAATACCTAGGATATTACATCATTCCCCCCTTTTAGAAATTGTATCCTCGCAATTTTAAAATTGAGCTCAGAAACTTCATTGAAAATCCCACATCGGAAAAGAGTCAATAAAATTATCACTTTAAAAGAAGTAAATATAAGTAAAAAGGTCTCCCAAGAAAAAAAATTAGGATTCCATGTAGTAAAACATAGATATGGAAGAAAAACTAACCATCTTGTTCTGAGGGAGAGTGATAGAAAACATGATCGGGAGAAAGTTAACAACTAGAAAACCATAAACTTGTGATGGGTTAAACAGTCTTTGATTTCCCAATAGGAAAATTAAACAAAAAAAATTTGTTTTAATATCCTTTTAATAAAGTTGAGGAATTTATTTACGAGAGTGAATAAGAACATAAGAAAACATACTTACTTTTCAAGTAGAGTTTCATCCTTCAATAAATTTATACCACAAACTCATTTTTTATCCAAAAATATGAGTATTTAAGATGACTTGGTTACACCTGAAGCACTAGAATTATCTTATAGAGAATCAAAAAATTCAAAAAAGATTAACTATCTATTCCCCTATCTTTAGACATTAACCAAAAACAAAATGGTTATTACAAGATCATATAATCCCCAAAAATACTAATCCTTTATAAAAAGAAATACTACTCTTAATCTCCAAAATTCAACAAACAATACCCAAAGTTCAACAAAGACCATTCAATAAACAATTATCCTTAAAATTATTCAAAATAATATAAACTAAGATTGAAACACAAAATTCAGAAGGATTTGATCACATAGTCTTCCATGATAAATCTTATCATTATCTCCAAATAATATTGACTACTATTAAAGTCTCATACTTAGAATTAATTTCCTAGTCACATATTCTCCAAGATAGGTTAATCATTTCCATAAATAACCCAAATATTTATATGTCCATAATAAAAACATATATTCTTCCAAAATAAAATTCAACCATTACTCCTCAAATGAAATCCCATAGTATTCTATTTTCCTTAGGCATATAGTGTTCCCAAAAGAGAAAGCATCTTCCAAAATAACATTTATCACTTAATCACAAAATCATTTTCCTATAATAAGGATGTCCATTTGATAAAACATAATTTCTCAAAATAAAATTATTCTTGATCCATAAAATCATTTAACTAAAATTAATAAGTAATAATAACTAGGGACTTCATGTAGTCCAGAGGTTGGTGATAAATCTCAGTTGCACTTCAGTTGTGGGTTCTATTCTCGTAGCTTTGTCTGATGTGATGGGCTATCATGTGGTCTACATGTTTTCATTTTTCAAAAACTATATAATTCTTATATTATCCCAAAAAAATTATGAAGACCTCAAAAATAACCATAACATATTTTAACCTCAAATTTTATCTCATACCTCGCATTTTTCATCCCAAAAACTAATAACCCATAATTTCCTCAAAGATGAATGTCTCCAAAAAATCTATTATTCACCTTAATATTTCAGATCATAAATCCTAAAAAGGGATTTCTAAGACATTGAAATTATAATATAACTTAAAATTATAAAACCATGATGATATCCCTGACCCTTAAGAAGACATACTGATCTCCTAATCCCTAAAGTTGTCTAAACTGACCTCTAATACCAACTATAAGGCCCCAACCTTAAATGTTACATAATCTTGAGTTAAGTCGATAATTTGAATTTAATTCACTTAGAGGATATTTTTAGGTTTAGAGATTTAGAGAATTATGTCATAACTCATACATATCAAATTGATTATTTCAAATAGACAATGTTACTCACTATCCAAATTTTTTATAAAACAAAAAAAACTATTTGAAAAGAAGCAGGGTGTCATTTCATGTTTTAATAGCATAACTTTTCCTTGATCCCATCCTAGACTCTATTCTTCTTTAAGTCCTATGAAAATAATTTCAAAACTTGGGATGATCATAAAAATATTAGTAAGGGATACCTAAAGAATGAAAACTATTAGTCTTCAGAAAACAAGAAAACTATGAATACCTTATCATAAAGTAATACTTTTCACCTTTAAGAAGTAGTAAAAACACTTCATTGAATATAAGCTCATTTCTTACCCTTTTTGTAACCAAATATTACCATAAATCCTATAGAAAGAAACATATAATATATAAAGGTAACTTGGGAAATAAAAATACTTAAATAGAATAACCATACGGTCAACTTCCACACATATCACTAAATGGAATAGTCATACGGCCAACTTCCATACCCAATTCATTGGAGGTTATAATGTAACCACCCATCCTTGGTTTATCACGGAACAACCCATATTTGGTTTATCACATAACCACCCATCTTTGGTTTATCATATAACCACCCGTCAAATGTTCAAGTATCGTTATATAATCATAACACATAAAAGATTGTAATTATCAACAATCCACTCATAAAATTCCATTTTCAATTAAAAGAAATCATTTCAATATATTGAAATATTCAATCCATTTCCAAAACCATTTAAAATATTTAATAAATATACTTTTGAATCAAATTGTCCCATACCACTTTGAAACTTTTGAAATAAATTAACATTTTAAAACATTCATGTTCATATAAATAAATTCATAAAAACCATTTTGAAAACATGGACATGAAATATAATGTTTTAGAAGAATAAATCTTTAAAACATTTAAAATTATGTTTTAGTTAAGGAGTCCCTTGCCACTAGAGAAAAACATGAACAAAAATAATTAAAGAATAACATTAAATAAAAATTTAAATATCATGAGAATATACTAATTCATGATATAACATGTCAAAAGGGCTTTATAAACACCTTATAGGATAATAAAGGTGCATAGCATCATGACATGCCTCAATGAAAGGATATTAAGATGAAATACCTTACCAAGATCATATCATTAGATTAAGAATAAATCAATGACATAATTATTTGTGAAAAATATAAATACACCCAATATAATTGGATATTTAGTGTAAAAAATCATAGGTCATTCACACATATTCTTTGAAAAATAAAACCAATGACATGGATATTTAACTCAATAAATGGTGATTTAGTTAAGATTTCCCTTACAAAGTTCATATAAATGACATGAGAATTTATCAATGGGGTGATTATGTGTATAAACAGTATATCCACACAAAGGGGAGTGGAAATTATAACATAAATAAATAAACAGTGATTCCACACATAATCTTGGAATAATATAATCAAGGAAGTGTTCGTAAAACCCAATTAGTGGAAATTGAGTTTAGAAACTCCCTTACCTTGAGTCTGACTTGTCTTGATCATTATTTAATTTCCTAAATAATAAACTTAGGTTAATTTATAAATTATTGAGAACCTTTTTCAAGTTTATTATTCCTTTTATATCACTTATTACTATGTTATAAAAATTACATAATTATTTAAGTTCATATCATACATTTTGTCGATATTCAGTACTTAAGTCGAAAATAAAATTTTTTTGATGTAAATTGTCCATGTAGTCAAAAGTACATCATCTCGAGAATATAATTCATGATTTAAATATCATATATATCCATAATATATGTATTTATAATATCATAATATTTGGATATAAGAAATGAAATGCACCATTCATGGAGACGGTGGGTGGTAGGTACGCATGAACGCTACTTTCATTTCTTTGTCATATTAAAGGATTAAAAAATAAAAGATAAAAAGGTATATTATAATTCCAGTATAATATATATGTTATATATGTTACATAAGTTCATTAAATTCATCCTTTATACATTCCATTTTCGACATGAATGAGTCATATCACTTTGAGGGGGCGGTAGTCCATACTTCCTCAAATGAAATTATCGTATTTACACATTATGGAAATCATAGAGATGTGTTGTAAATAAAAATTAAAAAAGAATAGAGAAAATATAATATATATCATATATAAATATATTTCCATCATAATTCCCACCATGAGAGGTGGTAGGATAAAATTGAACAATCATCGTTTCGTGAGGCAGTAGTTCACCGTACAAATAAACAGTATGTTCTATATCCATTAGATGGAGGTGTGTGTAGGTGTGGTTCAAATAATTATCATAAAAACATACTAGTATATTTAGGATACTATTTTTTTATTTAATCATAGAATAATAATATCATAGGGAGTGAAGAAGTAAAATAAAGGAAAGGAACTTTAGAGAATATGCTACCTCTAAAATGGGTAACTCCTTTTGATTTGATCCAAAAGAATTTATTGAATTGCCTTATGCCCAAGATAATGATTCTAGGAGTAATTGAGGTATTTTGGGAGATTATTTGAGTATAATTTTGATGATACAAAAGGATTTAGAAGTGTTAGTATGTGGGTAGAGGTGGTGTTCTTTTATAAGAGGGAGGAGGGGCACTTTAGGAAAGTCTTGAAATACTATTTTATTATAAATTTATTTTAGAATTATAATAGTTACAAAGTGATAAATTTTGAGGCTAATATGAGTATGGTTCTAAATAATCTCAACCAGTAGGTTTTAGACAATTTTATGTCACAAAATTAACCTTATCTTTTAGCTTTAACCCTTAGTTAAAAACATTAACTCTTACCATGTCTTATTGTATTTTCATAATATATGGTTACTATAGTTACTATAAAATGACAATAAAACCAAAACTGGATAATTAATGATATTTTTAACATTATATAAGTCATTTTACTGAATATTATATTTTTAGGACTATTATATCATTTAATATAATAGTATTTTTTTAAAAACTCATTTATGTCAATTTTGACACTATTTATTAATTGATTTTTGTTAAAGTCATAAAAACTCTATTCATTCGAATCCAATAGAATTAAATAATCCCTCACATGTAAATATCATCCAAAAAATTAGTGTATGGCATAAAAATGTTCAAATTAAATTTATTTTAATATTTATAAAATCATTTATTTGATTCTTTTATTAATAAGGTAATCACTACATCATCATTATGTCATAAATAAATTTATTTATTTAATGTCTAAAATTTATAAATAAACTATCATGATGTAGGAAATATTTTTAAATTTATAATGACTATTTATCATTGAATATATCATTTATATAAGACAAATTAAAATTGTTTTAGTTAGGAAATACATGTTTATGTTATATTTCCCTTTTCTTTAAAATAAATATTATAAAAGGTCTTTATCACACCCAAGTGGCTCCATGGGGTCCTAAAATCGACCCAAGGATACCCATGGTCAGACATATCTCATTAAATAGTATTATTACATGTGTTAGGGTAGTTTTATATTATTATAATATTATTTTTTACCCTTATTTACCTGATTTACCCTTTAACCATGGTAAATAAAAATAATTACTAAAGTTACTATTCATAATGTCCAAAAATAAATGGTACCAATTTAAGAAATTTGGACCGTATGATTCCAAATATGGAGTCCATTTTTCCAAATTCAAAACCCAAAAGTTTTAGTGAATAATTTAAAATTAATTCCCATTGTCAAAACCAAAAAGCGAGTTTTTAAAAGTAAAAACTATCAAAAGATTGACATGTGTTTATGTCCAATTTAAATATGAAATTACTTACAATGACAATAATTGGATTAAATGATAAAAACTTAATCAAATTACACTTTAAAACCAATTAAAATGATGATCTAACTATATAAATAAATTAGATAAAAGGGCAGTTTTGAATTAAAATGCAGCATTTTTCACTATTTATAAAAATATGGATTTAATTAGAAAAATACCAAAATTTAGACCAAAGTATATTTTGATGTACCTCTTCTAAATAAATTTTTTTTTATCAAATATAACATATAAAAGTGAAAAAAATTATTTTTAAAAAGTTTTTTCCCTCAAAATGTGGTAAAATGACCTTTTAAAAATATTAGAGTATTTTATGCTTAAAATTGGATTCATTCTCATTTTAATCCTCTAAAATTCATTGGATAGATTTAAAAACATTTAAAAAATATGTAAAATCATAATATAGTTAATTTTTTTCATTCCCTTCAATACAACGACTCGGTGTTAACTATCATTTAAAATAATAATATTATTATTGTATTATTTTTCTGTATAACTCAGTGTTGTGTACAACGTAAGATTTTGGAGAAACTTGTTGTTGCGTGTTGGGTATGATATCATATATACTATCCCATTTAAACTAAAATTAATATTAAATTCAAAAATATTAATATATATGGAAATGTATTATTCTATAAATATCTGGGATATTACAATATCCACATGAGATGGAGAACATATCAACATCTTTACTAAAATGTTTCTGCCTATAGACAACATGATAGTTCATCCATTTTCATTATATAATATATTTGAGACCAACATATAGGTTATTTCCATAGTATATTTTTCTCTTGTTTATTTCCAAACATGATACTTATAACTTCTGGAAAAAACACTACACTCATATCCTATTTGAGTATTAGTAGTGTTAGATCCCATTTCACTAACAACAACAATACCGATATTTGTGAAAGTTTCCTCTAGAGCACATGTAAAAAAAACTTTTAGAATAATAGGTTTTTTTATTAAAAAATATGGAATATCAACTCTCTTAAATTGTTATTATTTGGTTACACACGATACCTATCACATGTGTGGTCCATGTCACATTCCTCTCTTATGCCTCCTGGTCATTGATTCCTCCTTCTAAACATGTTCCCGATTCTTCTGTAACCAAAAAAATTCACCCTTCTTCCTGTGGTGGCATATAATGTTGGGAGACCAACTCTTCATACAGATTATGAACATCTAATCCACCAAATTGATCCATTAGTTTTCCATTAAATATATGGAATTTTACATTCAGATGGATTTTAACCATTACATTAAACCATTAGATGGAGGTTCCTTTTATAATAACCCAAGAAAGATGTACTTTTTAATCCTCCATGTTGAGTAAGAAGTTTTAATTCTTACTTTTCCATTCCTTTTGTTTTTGAAATCACAAACACTTTCCTAAAACTTATTTACTAACATTTTATGTCCCAAGTGTTTTAGTATGTTTTTATAGAAAACATTATCTTTTACCATACATAGAATAAGTTTTAATTATTATGGTTATAAAATTATATTCATTCTTTATGATAATCGTAATGAGTATGTATGATCCATTAGATTCACCTTTAATTAGAACAAGTGTAATATTTTTTTCTTTTTTATCTTACTTACAAAAGTCATCACCATCGGACTAATACTGATACCGATAAACTGGACTAACTCACATTATGATAACTATATTGACAACCATAAATAAGTCTATCAAACTGACTTAAGTTTATATTAATAATAAAAAAACTTTTTCCTATCATAAGGAATATTTTTAACACTATAATGGTGTTAATAAATATGATGTCTTACATTCAGTTATATCTATCAAGTGTCAGGTGTCTGAGTCTATTGCAACAAACTCAGAAATATGATCATCGGTAGGATTCCTATAAATAATGAATCATTTAAAAAGTTAGGAACTGATTCATTGTTTCATTTTGTTATTTAATTCATTTAGAGAGATATCTAAAGTGTGAGTATCTTGTTCTTAGTATTTGTAGTTTTCTAGAATGTTGTGGTTCTAATGAATCCTCATAACGGTTGTTTCCTTAAGAACTTTTTCAATTATAATCTGCATCTGATCATTGTTAAGATCAGGGGCTTTTGGGATATGAATATTATAAATTTGATCCAACAGATCAAGGTATTTCAAGGCTATTAAGACAGATGTTGATCATCGTATTGAGGTATTCTGGGGATAGGAAGACAAAGAAAATTTGATCATCTTATTGAGGGATTTCCTTGGTAAGGAAAGGTAGACTTTACTATAAGTATAAAATAGTGGATACTTTCAGTAAAGGTTTTGGATACATTTCTCTTAAGGTTAAAAGAGTTATCTTTTTAATAATAGATTGTAAGTCATTCTTACTTTTTCATAGATATTGTATTGCTTGTTTTTACAAGTTTTTAATTTCACTGTGTATGTTTAAGAAAGAAATTTTTTATAATTATCTTTCTAATACAATTGGTTTTATCAGTGTAATTTTTAATATGATAAAAATAATAATTTTATTTAATTAAATCCATTGTGATTAATATTTTATTACTTTGATCGTGATAAACATACTTTGTTTTAACCCTAATAATTTGATCCACTGTGAGTCTAATATTTACTTTGATATAATTATATTGTTTCTAGTTTCGATTATGTGAATCTGATAATCATACTGAGTCTAAGTCTGATTAATTTAAGAGTCTTTGTGTTTTGTTAAGTTTAAACTTTTTAAACTAAGTTTTTAAACTACAATTCACCCCCTCTTATAAGTTTAGCCATTATAATATTACTCTTATGATCCAATAATTGGTATCAAAGCAGGTTCCTACTTCTTATACTTGCTAAGTTTTTTACTTCTTTGATCAATTTCAAATTTTATTAAGTTTTATTATAAACTTCTTGTTTATAAATTGTTACACTAACATGTTTTTTATAAAAATAGTTTTCTATTATTTTAATATGTTTGGTCTTAATATCGATTATATAGAAAAAATAAACCCAAATAGACCAACTATCTTTGATGGTGTTAATTGTGAGTACTAGAGAGATAGGATGAATAATTTTGTTATAAATACTAGATTTGATAACTTTTTTATGCTAACTATATATTATAAAATTCATGATAAGGAAGTTACCAATTTCGCTCATCAATGAAAAAACAATATCAGTTAAACTATAGAGTTGTAAATAATTTCTTATGTTCTATAACAAGAATTATTTATAGTCATATATCTTCTTGTGAAGTAGAAAACAGTATTTGGAAAAAGCTGGAATTCACACACTTTGGAACTAATAAATTTATTGAGACTAGAATATCAATTTTAAGATCATAATATCAACCTTTTTATTTTATTCCTCGAGAATCGGTTACTAAGATGCACCAAAGATTTATGAAAATTAAAATAGTTTTAAATCTATTTGTGAGAATGGTCTTGATAATGAAATTCTTATAAAAAATATTATTGATATCATTCTCAATAAATGGGAATCAAATATAACATTTGTGGATGATACAAGAAATATTAACAATATTACCATTTATGATCTCATTATAACTCTTATGAAATATGAGGGAATATTGAAAAGAGATGAAAAAATAGATAAGAATAAAAATGGAGGTGTTGTTTTTCTACTACTTCTACAATTCCTATTAAAGCTCAAAATCCTGAAAAGGTTTCTAAATTGTAGATGAATAAGAAATTTTTTGTTCAATAAGACTCTTGCACATTAGATCATTCTGAAAGCGATTTAGATAACATTTCTAAAAGGATGAATAAGATAATGGGAAATAAATATTTTCAATATCATTACAAGAAAGTTCATAAGGATAAAATCAATAATAAAGATACTAAATTCAAATGTTATTAGTGTAAGAAAGTTGTACATATCTGACCTGATTGTACAAAGATAAAAAAGGAAAGATAGGAAAGAAAGAAATTATGATATGAATTCAAAGAAGTATTACAAATAAAAAATCAAGAAAGTAATAAAATATTCTAATTCATAAAGTGCCAGTGGTGGTGATTCATCTGAAAATACTTCTGACAGTGAATGTTCTCAATAGAGGAACATCGGTCTCTATGATAAAGTACCCATGGTAAACAAGTGTTTAATGGAAAAGGTACAAATATTTGAAGCGCTTAATAATATTTAATTAAGTAATAATAATCCTAATGAGAAAAATTTTACATCTTTGGATGAAGAATCATCCTCAGTAGAATAAAATGTTTTACCAACTTATGATGAAGTTTCTAGATTTTTAAAACATATAGAAAATTAAAATCATAATATTTTCAAAAAGAAACTTGATAATGTTAAAGCTAAACTAGTTAAAGATTATTCAAGAATAATTATTCTAAAAAATTAATTATCATACATTTCTAAAGATCTTGATAAGTAAAAATTTGAAAAATAAACTATTTCAAAATATTTTTAAAAAGTTGTTTCTCAGAAAAATGCTTTAAAAACTAGTTTTTATGAACTAAGTTCAAAAACTATTACTGATGAGGATAATAATTTAGCTGTAAAACTAAAATATGAAATTTCTATCTTAAATAAAATTTTATCAATTTTTACCACTTGAAAAGAAAATTTTGATAAAATGTATAAAAAAATCATACCTCATGGTACTAGTTCAAGAATGTGTTTCTCAAATATAAAACATATTTTCAGTAACAATTACATTGTTCCAAAAAGTGCACCTTTTTGCACCAAGTGTCAAAGTGGTGGGAATTAGAAAAATAATTGTTCCTTAAATAAAATTAAATCCTTAGGATTTCATAAAGCTTATTTTTTAAAATAAATGAAAGTTTCCCAAAACAAATTTAGAAAAATGTGGTTACCCAAAATTTTATTTTCTGAAAATACCGAACCCAAGAAGGTATAGGTTCTAAAAAACTAATTTTTTTGATTTCAAGAAAAGAAATATAGTACCAAAAACAAGAATTTTTGGTACATGTATATTGAATGTTCTAGAAATATGACAAGAAAAAAAGTCTTCTTCAAGAAGATTTTCAATATCGAAGGTGGAAAAGTAATTTTTGGAGATATTAATCAAGGAGAAATTATTGGTATAAGTGACATTATTCTTCTTGGAAAAACTCTTATTTAAAATGTTTTATTTGTTCCTGGACTTAATAAAAAACTTATAATAATAAGTTAATTATGTTATAAAGGTTACCTTGTGAACTTTAGGAATGATAAATGTGTTGTGCATAGTTCCAAGGATGAATTTATTCATTCTTCCCATTGGCGTGAGAATGTTTATACACTTAGCTTAGAAGAATTTAGGATAAAATACATACCTTGACTTAGTGAAATAGGAGATCAATATTGGTTATGGCATAGAATATTAAGACACTATAACCTAAGAACCATATCAAAATTGACTAAGGACTTGTTAAGTATTTACTGGAACTTGAGTTTGATTCTTCTAAAGTCTGTGACCCTTGTTAATATGGTAAGAAACATATGTAAATTTTTAAATCTATTAGTGAACTCTAAACTTCTGATGATTTATAGTTATTTCACATGGAATTATTTGGTCCTACACAAACTGGAAGTATTAGTGGCAGATACCATGTATATGTTTTAGTTGATGATTATATTAGATATACTTGAGTCTATCTTATATCAATAAAATCTGAATCCTTTAGTTAATTTAAAACTTTTGTAGCCAAAATTAAAAATGATAAAAAACTCTCATTGATAACTATTCATAGTGATCATGGTAGAGAATTTGTAAATTCTTATTTTGAAACTTTTTTTAAGAGAAAGGTATTGAACATAAATTTTGAGCACCTAGAACCCCCAGTAAAATGGTGTAGTTTAAAGAATAAATTTAATTCTTCAAGAAATAACTAGAACCATGCTGAGTGAATAATCGGTTGCTAAAAATTTTTGGGATAAATCGGTTAGTACTTCTTATTATTATATAAATCAAGTTTTGATTAGAACTTTTATTAATAAAACTTCTTATGATTTGTGGATAGGAATAAAACCAAAAGTTTCTTACTTCAAGGTTTTTGGTTGCAAATTATTAATTCAAAATACTAAAGATAATTTACATTAATTTTCACATTAATTTTAGGAAGGAAAATTTTTAGGTTATTCCACTACTTCTAAGGAATATATAGTGTTTAATAAAAGTTATTGTATTGTTGAGGAAACAGTACATGTAAATTTTGATTAAACTGACCCTTTTGTTTTTAAAAAACCTCAACCTACATCTTCGGATGTTATTTCTAAAACTGATTTTCATAATTTTTTATAAATTTCTTCTCATAGGGAAACAACTCAAGAATTATTTTCTTAAGTTATTCACTAGGAATATCTTCTACCTATTATTGAATAACAGACCTTTCAAAACCTAGGAAGTCAGTTATTTCTTAGGAATCATCCTAGTGAGAGCATCATTGGTGATGTTGATCAACCAGTTAGGACTAAAAGTTCCTTAAGAAATGAAAATGAACATCTAGCTTATTTATCCCAATTTGAACCTAAGAATCATAATGAGACTTCAGGTTATGAGGAATGGATTAAAGCAATATAAGATGAACTCAATGATTTTGAAAGGAACAAAGTCTTGACTTTAGTTGAATGACCTAAAGAAACTTCTATAATTGGAGTAAAATGGGTCTTTCGGAATAAATGTGATGAAAATGGAATTATTGTTAGAAATAAATCTAGACTTTTTTCTAAGGGATATAATTATCAATAAGTAATTGATTATGAAGAAACTTATGCTCTGGTAGTAAGACTTGAAGCTATCAGAATACTTCTAGCTTTTATAGCATTATTTAATTTCAAACTTTATCAAATGGATATGAAGAGTGTTTTTCCTAATAGATATGTTCAGGGGGAAGTTTTTATTAAAAAAACACCAGTTTTTGAAAATAAAAAACATCCAAAACACGTTTATAAACCTATCAAATATTTATATAGACTTAAATAATCCCCAAGACCTTGGTAAGATAGGTTAACTAGATTTTTGTTACAAAACAATTTTGTTAAGGGAGATGCAAATCCAACACATTTTATAAAATAAGTTGAAAAATATATTATAAATATAGGAATTTATGTTAATGAAATTATATTCAGTTCAACTCAAAAATCCTTAATATATTCCTTTGCGGATCTTATGAAGTCTGAGTTTGAAATGAGTATCATGGGTGAGTTAAAATACTTTTTAGGTTTTCAAATTTCAAAAAAAATATAAGGAACTTTTATATCTAAACATAATTATATAAAATATATTCTTAATAAATTTAGTTATGATGATACTAAAATTATTAGTAATCCTATTGGTACCTCCAACACTTTATATTTTGATGAGGCTGGGAAACCAATTGATCAAAATATTTTTAGAGGTATGATAAGAATTTTACTTTAATTAACTTTTAGTCATCTAGATTTAATATTTTTTGTATGATTGTGTGTAAGATATCAAGAAAATACAAAGTAATCTCATCTTAAATATGTAAAAATAATTTTTTTATCTTAAGGGAACTATGGATTTAGGACTTTTCTAATCTTCTATAAATGTTTTTGAATTAAAAAAATCAGATGATGACTTTGGAAGTTGTAAAATGGATAGAAAAATTACTTTCGAGACTTTTCATTTCATGTGAGATTCCTTAGTTTCTTGGTCATGTAATAAACAACACTCGGTATCACTTTACACCAATAAAGCTGAATATGCGGCAGCTGGAAGTTGTTGTGCTCAAGTGTTGTGGATAAAACACACATTCATTGAATATAGCATGAGTTTTACAAAAAACTCATATACTTTTAGATAATATAAGTTTCATTGTTTTAAGTAAAAACCTAGAACATCACTCACATTCTAAGCACACATGTATAAGACATCATTTCCTTTGAGATCACACACTTAAAAGAAAATAATTTTACAATTCATTGGAATACAAGAACAACTTTCTGACATTTTTACAAAACCTCTTAGTTCTTATATAATTAAATATATTAAATAAAATCTAGGTTTGATCAATGAAAATTGATCATTCACATGTACTTCTTATTGACTCATCTCCTTACATTAAGTTACTTCTTTTCATAAGTGAAGTATATATGTTTTATGTTTTTCGAAAAAAAATTAATTTTTATTTAAACTTTTAGTTTTCTAAATTGGTAGTTTTACTGAAACATTCAAAAGGATATTTTCAGACTCAATATTTTTATAAAAAATTCTGGAGTCAGAAATATCTAAATGATTCTTGGACACATAAGTTTTCATAAAAATTCTAGACACAAAATTTTGTTAAAAACTTTTTCAGAATCAAAATTTTTTATAATCAATTATTATTTCAAAAAATTTCATATTTGTTTTTTATTTTCAAAACTATTATTTTTTTCTATTTAAAAAATATCATAATTATTTTTTGAACTGAAAATATAATACTAATTTTTTTATTTTAAAACTATCATAATCAATTTACAAAAACCTAGAAGAATAGGTAAACCAAACTGATGAAACTTTCACTCTAAAAGGTACTTTTGTACTATTTTATTTATATCACTATTTCATTATGATTAGTTTTATAATTTTTTTTGTTATACTTTTAATTCCATAAAAACTTTTTATCAAAAAAAAATTATTAAAATTTTTCTAATCGGATTGATTATCAATACGATAAAAGTTTTATAAAACCTATAGATTTAAAAAATACTTTTAAAACTTTCTTCAAAATAATCCCAATCATTATATTAGTTTGAAATTCATATCAACTGTTAGATTTGTTACAGAAGATGAATCATCACCCTCGACTCCTATATATAGATGACACCCCCTGTGTCCCACATCGG
The DNA here is from genome assembly GCA_963277665.1 of Viscum album. Classification (NCBI taxonomy): domain Eukaryota; kingdom Viridiplantae; phylum Streptophyta; class Magnoliopsida; order Santalales; family Viscaceae; genus Viscum; species Viscum album. Next base: position 1,129,763,441 of record OY728121.1, read on the forward strand.
TTGTTCAGTTCTTCAACCCCGGCTTGTTTCACCCTTAATCCTTTGTCTGATAAGTTCCCTTTTCATCCATTCACCAGATCCAATTTCAAATCTAATAGCAACCAAGGAGGATTTTACAAAGTGGTTTGTTTTTAGAGAGATGTTAGTTCAAAGGTCTTGGTATTAAAAATATGACTCAACTCTCAAAAAGATAATTTCTTTTCAAGGATGGTAATCAGTATGTGTAGAAAAAAATTGATAAGGATTTTTATCTTTATTATCAAAATTTAGTGCATAAATTCTACATTTACATTCAGTTTTTGAAAGATACTAGGAAAGAAAAAATTTCTTTTGTGATGTATGGGAAGAAATAAAAGTTGTCTTATAAGAATCTCGCAAGCTTGGTTGGAATTATTTTTTAGGGAGAAGTGTATTGTCCTTCTCATAAGCTTCCAGAAAATACAAAAACGTTTAAAAAGACCAAATCCAAAGAATATTTGTTTTTTAATACACTAATACAAGAAAAATATCACATATCACTCCATAAAATAGAGTAGTAACTCTGTGGATGCAAGGTTTCCTAATTCCGATAAAGGGAGATAGATACACTTTGAAGGTATCAGATGTGTTTGTGCTTGAATTTTTGGTGAATATGATGAAGATAAATCTTCTTAAGTTCATCTTCCTCACTATGGAGAATATAAAAAAATATCTATTAATTGAAATATCATTATGTTCCCTTCTTTTATAAGAAAGATGGTTTTCAAGTGTATAAAAGTTTTCAATGTTGAAAACAAATCATATCCAATTAGGAACAAGAATTTATTTATCAGTGAGGATATGATGAATAGGATGAAATTTTTCTTTGATGGAAAATAAAATAATTTTGTTGATAAGGTTGATGGAACTTTATCTTAGGCACAACCATCAAGTAATTTAGAAGAAGTTTCATATAAGAAGAAGAGGAAGGTTGAGACTTCTCCTCCAAAGAAACAAAATAAGAAAAAGAAAGTATTAGATGAATTTTATGAAAAATAGAAGAAAGATAAAGCTAAGAAAAATTCTGGTGGCCCAAAATTTGGAATCAACCCTATAGAAGCCAAATCACTGAAAATACAAGCTTCTAAAAAATTAGAAGAAGAAACAAAAAGAAATAAGTAGAAGAAAATATTTCAAGAAGCTCATATCTGTGAAAATATCTTGAGATGAGTTGAGATAGAATATGAAAATATAATGTAGATGCAATCCCATAATAATCAAATCATACCAGAATCTAGATTAGTATTTCAAGAAATATCATTTGTCCCATCTACAATTCCTTCTATCAAAGACAATGGAAAAGAAAAGGTCGATTTTGAAAAATCGATGCCAGTTTTTCAATAAAAAATAATCAGAACCGGTTGAAAAGTAAGTTCTTAGAACCACAAGGTAACTTGAAGATTATGAAAAAGTTTATAGTGAATAAAAAGATTAAAAAAAGAAGAAAAACAATAAGAAGAAAAATAATGAGAAGAAGAAGAAGAAAAAGGTGAATGTAAAGTGGTTGAAGAAGATGTTGAAGTTGAAGATGAAGAAGAATAGGAAGAATAATAATAACTAGAACAAGAAGATGAGGAAGAAGATGGAAAATAAGGGGATGAGGATGAAGAAACTCAAACTGATAAAGATTTATCATATTCATAATCATCATCTAGTTTACCCTCTAAGGAAGATAAGTCTAAGAAATCATAAATTTCTCAAGAAGTGGAATCATCAGAAGAAGAAGAAGACCATCTTAATAAAAAAAAGTTGATGATAGAGTTGAATCTGATAAGGATATTGAGATTATTGAATTATCTTATGATAAGGAAGTTGATAAAAAAGTTTCTAAAGAAGTTGAAAAAGTGGTTTCAAATAAATTTTATAAGAATAAAGGGAAGTAATTGTAGTTGGAACCAGTAGAATCAAACCTCCCCAACCTAACAATAATCAATCTGATTCTGCAAGAAAAATATTGTATTTTAGTTAAAAACCTCCTTTTCATTTAAATAATTATTAATATTAAATTATAAAGTCATAATAGATCAATTATAAATATATTAATCCAATTTATTTCATTGGAATATTTTTTATATTGAAATTGATAATAAAAACTTATTAAACTTTTTAATGCTTTTTACTTTAAAAACTGGCTTTCTTGCCACATCTTCGGGATTAGCGTTAAAGTTAATCTAGCCACTTCTGTTATTTGAATTTTTAAAAATGGACATACATGGTTGAAATAATTATTATATTTTTATTCTAATAATATCGACAAAATTTTTGAACAAAAATATTAGTGAAAGTGATTAAAATTAATCACAACGATTAAGGTAAGATTAATCTTAACTAGGGACTAAACCATAAACTTAAGGGCCAAAATGACCAACACACTTGTCCAAAATCCATTAGATACCCATATTTCAACTATATCCCTTAATGTTTCTAATTTTATGATTTATTGGATACTATTCAATAAAATTTCTTATTTCATAAGTTAAGTAAGGAAAAAATACAAAAAAGGGAACTTTCTTCACCTTTAACATTTATAAAACTTTGAGATATGGAAAAAACAACATATTTTTTGTTATACATATCATTTTGAAAATAAAATGAGTAATTTTTATCATAATTACTTATAAATAATTTTTAGAGATGATCTATTTACTTAAAATTCTTAAGAAACACCAACATAGTGATTATTTAGTTAATAATTAACTAAAATAAATGATACTGTAAATATTAAAAGTGAATTAAGTTGGTTGAATTATTATAATTAATTTTTTTGTAGAAAAATATATCATTTTAAAAATATATGAACTTAATATATTTTTATTCCAATATTTTTTTGGTATTTATTAAATTAAAAATAAATAAATAATGTTAAAATTGACATTAATTTTATTTTACAATAAAATATATTTTATTAAATTATTTAAAATTAATAAAAATAATAACTTATGACAAGTTATTTTCATGTAACGCCCTGACCTCAGAAGCCTAAAGTCGGTGCATTATTTTAATACATTGGCATGATTACAAGGAATCAAGTCCCGAAGGACCGATCGGTTTAGCAGTCTTGGAAAATAGATTATATACATGAATGTTAAAATACACTTTCTAACATACAACACAACATAAATAATCTATTGATAATGTCATTATTCCCTTAACTAAACCCTTCATATCAATCATAATACACTTCTTGGAATCCTGGGAAAATAAAACATAAGAAAGGGGGAAGCTCAGATGCTCAGTAAGGGTAAATAATTTAGCGGAAGCTATAAACTTTTAAGGCAAGATGTTTAATAAAAACAACAGCCTTTTTAAACATAATATTGAACATAATGTGGAAAAAATAAATCAAACATCACCACATAAACATGTACATGGATATTATACTAGTCTAATAATCACAAGTGATAATTAATTTCATAATAAGGGAATGCCTAACGCTAGACATCATTACCACATAGTCAAGGCCTCGTGCTAAGACTACAAATAAAGTTTTTGTCAAGGCCTTGTTCCAAGACACTAGTTTGTCTCATGAGACCTACCAATGCATCAAGGAGCTATAGCGGGCCCCACCCGTTACTTACTAAGTCCACTGCATTCCTCATATCAAAATGTTGAAACATAACATAAACATTCGTATTAAAACTAGCATACAAAATGTCAATACATTAATCATAAACCATGAATGGTATGAAAAATAGAACATCCACAGTTAAACATATCATAACTCATTCAATATAATATGGAATATTGTATTATAATAAATCAAACTCAATCAAGAATAATATCCAGTAAAGGATGTTGACATAGTTGGAAGTGATCAGTAAAAATTTTGAGAGAAATATCCCTTTTTGTGAAATCATTGAAAAGTCACACATTTATAAAGGAATTAATTTAAAAGAGATTTTTGAATCAAAGTGTACCATACCAATTTGAAACTTTTTAAAGGAATTAACATTTTAAAACAATCATTTCCATGTAAATAAATCCTTAAATTCATTTTGAAAACATGGACATTAATAAGAAAGATTTAGAAGAAAAAATATTTAAAACATTTAAAATGATGTTTTTGTTAAAGAGTAACTTAAAATAATCATTTTGAAAAGACTTTTAGGAAACATGTACATGGATAATAAATATGTCCCAGAAAATTACTTACACATAAAAAATCTCAGATAATAATGAGACTAAGGAATTAACCCTTACCTTGTACTTTCCTTTTGTCGAGGGTTCGTTTAACCTCTTGTATAATGACCATAGTATGTTATAAAATTATACCATAACTATATTCATATTTATTATTTCACACTTTATTCATTTATGACTTTATACTACTTATTTAATAATAATTTCCATGTTAAAATAACATTTTGGGTAATAATCGCTTTCTTTATCGTACGTGTTTTAACTTGTTATTCTTGATCGCATCACTTATATATTGATTTAATTGATTCAAGAATATAAAAAATTATTTTTGTATCATATATATTCATAATATAAACATATATAATAGTTAGATATATTAAATGTAAAACACCATTTATGGAGACGGCCGGTCGTATGTACGCATAAACACTGTTTTCGTTTTCATATCGTATTGAACGGAAGTAAGTGAATGAGATATATGTAAATACATAAATACATACATATATATATATATATATATATTAAGTTGAATTATTATTTCATATATTACATAATTATTAATAATATATATTTTATAATCATCGTTGAATGATGAATGTGGAAAAGAATCTCATCGCGTCGTGGAGACGGTAAGTCGTACGTACACATGAGCGACGATAGCATTTACTTAATGATTAAAAGGTGTGGAATTTGATGTTATATTAATTTTATAGAAACATTATCATGTTATTTTCATTATTTATATACATATTACTCATCATTATATCCATCCAAATAACTTAGTGTTGAATAACAAATTACATCACGGCGTGGAGACGGTAAGTCGTACGTATGCATGCATGGTGAAATTATCATTCATAGGATGGATAGAATAATTAATATTGTTGTAAAATATTTATAATAACATCTCAGTATTTAGGAGGTACTGTAGTTATCATTTTGGTATGGAAATAACAAAGAAAGAGAAAGTGGAAGAAGAAAGGAACTTTGAAAGAGGTGATAAAATAATTACCTCTTCTTCGAGTGTTTCCTTTTGATTTGAACAAAAGGGATCCTTAGGTTGGATTTATTTACAAGGTAAGTCCTCTAGGTTTAATTGAGGGAATTTGGGAGGAGATTTGGGAAGGTTTTGGATGAGACAAATGGATTTGGAGGTGTGATTTTGAGATAAGGGTAAGTGTCCTTTTATAAGAGGGGTGAGGGGTACCTTAGAAAAAACTTGAAATATTATTTTATTATACAATAATATTCGGTTTATAATGGCTCAAAATAAATTTATTTAGATCATTATGTGGATATGGATCGACATCATCTCAACCAATAGGTTTTAGACAAGTTTAGGTTACCATATTAACATTATCTTTTAGATTTAACTCTTAGTTAAATAGTTTAACATTTATCATGTCTCCTTGTATTTTTATATTATATGGTTAATAAACTTACTATAAAATTACAAGAGAACACCAAGTGGTTAATTAATGACATATATATTATTATATAAGTTCTTTTTCAGAATCTTATATTTTTAGGACTATTATATAATTTATTAATATAGTATTTGTCTTAAAAACTCATTTTTGTCGATTTTGACACTATTTAGTGTTTGATTTTTGTTAAAGTCATAAAAACTTTATCACTTAGAAAAAAATTATTTAATAAACCCTAACATGTCATATTAACCTATAAAATTAGTGGAATACATCAATACTTTCAAATTATATTTATTTTAATATTTATAATATCATTTATTTGATTCTTTTATTAATAAGGTAATTGTTGCATCATCATTGTGTCATAAAAAAATTTATTATTTAATATCTAAAAATTATAAATAAAATACCATGATTTAGGAAATATTTTTAGCTTTCTAATTAATATTTATAGTCTAATTTATCTTATTTATAATCCTATATTAAAATGGTTTACTTATTAAACTTTGAATTTTACACTTTTAACTCTTCTTTAAATGAAATAATAATAAATGTCCTAATCTAATCAAAGTGGATCAAAAGGATCAAATTTTATTCCTAAGGTTGTTTTTGGTTGAAATACACTTATCCAATAGAATTATAACTTGTGTTAGGGTAATTATAATATCATTTTTACCTTTAATTACCTTATTTAATTTTAACCGTGGTAAATAAAATTCAAAAGTTACTATTCACCAAAAATTATTTTCATCCTATTGAACCACATTTTACTTACTGATATCAACTGTATCTCTCGGATTTTTGAAATTGAATTCAGAGAAGCAGTAAAATTGCGTTTCATGCAAATTTGCAAATGTGCCCAGAAGGTTGGTAAAAGACGGTAAAAAGTTCAATAAAGTTTTATATATCAAATATTATTATAAAATGAATCCAATGAATTACATTGAACTTATATAGGTATTATTTATCTATTTTTACTTAAAATAAATTTTAATAAAATAAATAATTATTTAAATAAAAAGTCTATTTTAAACAAAAACGCAATGTTTTCACTATTCATTAAAAATTGAAAGTTTTCAGAAAAATTCACTCTAGGATAATTTTGATATTCCAAATTCAAAAATGATTTCTATTTTACCAAATTCAAAACATATAATTTTAATTAATTAATTTAAAACTAATTCCCGTTGTCAAAACCAGAAAGCGGGTTTTTGAGAAGTAAAAACTATCAAAAGATTGATATGTGTTTATGTCCAATTTAATTGTAAAATTACTTCCAATGACCTATATTGTATTAAATGATAAAAATATAATCTAATTATACTTCAAAACCATTAAAATGTATAATTTAACACTCTAAATTATTTTGATTATAAAAGTTTTTTTCAATTTAAATTTAGTATCATTCACTATTCATCAAAATATGAAAGTTATCAGAAAAGCACCAAAAATTTATCCAAACTAAATTTGTATGTCTCTATTCTAAAAAAGAAGTTTTTTTTGTCAAATTGAATATATAAAAGTGTCAAATATTTGATTTAAAAAGGGTTCGCCATTAAAAGGCGATAAAATTGAATTTTTTGAAAAATACTTCTTTTATCTAAAATAATGAATTTGTTCTTATATTATGTATAAGAAACACATAATATGAATTATAAAATTATACGGAGTATATAAAATTCAAAATACAGTTAAGACTATTCATAACCGCTTTTTAAATGGCTAGTTTGGTAAGTCATGGTGCGCTCGAACTCGGTGTTGCATGTAGCGCAAGCTATTGAATTACTTTAAAGAGATAACGTACTATGAAATATTGTGGTGTTACATTATCCCCTCCTTCAATAAATTGCGTCCTCGCAATTTGAAATTGTTCTTTAAAAATAAAAGGTTAAAAATAGAAAATTCTTTTGGTAAATCCCACATCGAAAATAGGGTCAATAAAATTTAGTCTTTATAAGAGGGAAAGAGAAATAAAAAAGTCGCCACCAAATTAGGGTTTCTAATAGAAGAACATTGGTGGAAATTATAAACCCATAATTGGAGGGAAAATGTAAATATTTATATGGAGTGATTGAGGTCATCAATCACAAACAAGTGAACAATAAATGGAAAATTGAGGGCTTCAAATCCATAAATTTATGATGAGTTAAAATGTAATCGGTTCAACAAAACATAAGGTATTAGGATAACACATTTTTTGTTTTTAGATACTTTCCCTAATGTTTAAGAATTAATTTATTTATAGAATATGAAAAAAAATACTTGGCAAGTAGAGTTCCATCATTTAACTAATTTCTACCACAAACTCATCTTTCTATCCAAAAGATAATAGAATTCAAAAAAATATTCTATTTATCCTAATTGTATAGGGTTCTAAAAATAATGAATTTATAATTCATCTGTCAGGCCATTAAAAAAACTACATTATACAAACCTGGACATCACGTAGGCCAGTGGAAGGTGATAAACCCTTATCACCCTTCGGTTGCGGGTTCAAGTCTCACGGCCTTGCAGGACGCGACAGGTTATCGCCTGACCTTCAAGTTTTAATTTTTATAACAATCCAAAAATAATCTTGAGAAATTTTTTAACCTTAAACAACAGTATCCAATGTCCAAATTAATTCATTCCAACCTTCAGACTTATCCAAAATACTTTTTTCCAAACTCACATTCCAAAATTTATAAGGAAGTTAAACATAATGAAGATCTCTTTTTCCAAAAACTAACTTGTGAATACCTTCATCATGTATTCTCTTAAAACATGGTAACACCCTTAATTACCATAAAAAATTATTTATTACATTCATCCTCCCTTATTCCTTATAGAATACTAGATATATTCCTTATATCCAAAAATTTTGAATACTCCAACAATGATGGAATAAACAAATCATTAATCAGTTCTAAGGTAATCAAGAATATCTAATATAATTTATCCAAATCTACCATCTCTTATTCCAAAATCACTACCTCGGTATCAGGACTATATTAAGGTTTATATTTCCTTCAACCATGTATTTTCAAAAAAGTTTAACTTAGTGTTGGGTCACTTTTCTTAGTGCCATATAATCTCAAATCCTTAATGAAATAGTACTGCAGTACAATCCTTATTTATTTCCAAAATTCATATAACTGGTACATCGTCGATACAACACTCAAATGAAATAATTATTTAATAAAAACATAAGAACACTATTTATTCCTCTTCATCTACTATAGTCTCATAACTTGATTATTATCCAATAGCATCATTTGGGCATACAATGATGATTGGGACATTGATTTTCATAGTGTCCCAACTCCTTGAAAAAGAAGCATTGTATATTGAAACCTTTTTCTAACCCTTGAAATCACATACTTGGTATCCTTTTCCTCCACAGTTATAATAAACTCTCATTCCCTTCAAGAATTTACCAAGGTAATTCTTTCCACAGTTATCACATATAGGAAAATTCTTCTTTTCCTTCTTCCCTTTATCTATATTTCTTTCTACCATCCTTTTCTTCTCTGGCATCCATTCAAATCCATAAGACTCAGAGAATTATTTACTCATCTTATTAACACATGATACTATTTCTTCATATGATTAGAATACACGGGAGATAATTTCCCTTCTAAAAGGTGGCTTAATATCATGAAAGATAGGATCCTTATTACTCTTTGGATCATGTGTATTGTTGGAGTTATCATTCCTTCTACTAGGCACCATTTCTAAACAATGGCATACACTAGGTTAGTCTATGAATCGTAATTAATATTTCCAAACTTGTAAAATACCAAATGTAAATTGAAAAGTTTATGCATATAATGCATAATCAAAAAAAATTCTTTGAGGAATTATTTACTCATAAGTCCTTTATAATGGTTTGTAAAGAAAATGCGAATTATCCTAATCATATCCCCCAGGAGTGTCCTAACCAAGAGTGCAGCAAGGCCCGTTGTCCTGTACCAGGATACGCCAGTTCAAGCCCAAAACTCCTTGTCAGAGTTTTCACTCCTAGTTATATATTTCCCAGATCCACCTCTACCTACTCATATCCAGACAGGTATGTATTGCTTGGAAAATACACAAAATCTCTCCATTACCAAAATTATAAGAAGTTTTTCAATACTAATCCTCAAATACAATCTTAGGGTAATGTGATCCAATCAGAGTTTTCCTAAATCTAGTTTCCAAGGTTATTGTTAAACTTCCTCTGATACCAACTATAACGCCCCGACCCCAAAAGCCTGAAGTCGGTGCATTATTTTAATACATTGGCATGATTACAAGGAATCAAGTCCCGAAGGACCAATCGGTTTAGCAGTCTTGGAAAATAGATTACATACATGAATATTACATTACACTTTATAACATACAACACAACATAAATAATCCATTTATAATGTCATTATTCCCTTAACTCAACCCTGCATATCAATCATAATACACTTCTTGGAATCTTGGGAAAATAAAACATAAGAAAGGGGTGAGCTCAGATTCTCAGTAAGGGTAAATAATTTAGTGGAAGCTATAAACTTTTAAGGAAAGATGTGTAATAAAAACAACATACTTTTTAAACATAATCTTGACAATAATATGGAAAAAATAAATCAAACATCACCATATAAACATGCACATGGATATTTTACTAGTCTAATAATCACATGTTATAATTAATTTCATAATAAGAGAATGTCTAGCGCAAGACATCATTACCACATAGTCAAGGCCTCGTGCCAAGACTACAAATAAAATTTTTGTCAAGGCCTTGTTCCAAGACACTAGTTTGTCTCATGAGACCTACCAATGCATCGAGGAGCTATAGCGGGCCCCACCCGTCACTTACTAAGTCCACTGCATTCCTGATATGAAAATGTTGAAACATAACATAAACATTCGTATTAAAACTAGCATAAAAAATGTCAATACATTAACCATAAACCATGAATGGTATATAAAATAGAACATCCAAAGTTAGACATATCATAACTAATTCAATATAATATGGAATATTTTATTATAATAAATCAAACTCAATCAAGAATAATATCCAGTAAAGGATGTTGACATAGTTGGAAATGATCAGTAAAACTTTTGAGAGAAATATACCTTTTTGTGAAATCATTTAAAAGTCACACATTTATAAAGGAAGTAATTTAAAAGATATTTTTGAATCAAAGTGTCCCATACCACTTTGAAACTTTTTAAAGGAATTAACATTTTAAAACAATCATTTCCATGTAAATAAATCCTTAAACTCGTTTTTAAAACATGGATATTAATAAGAATGATTTAGAAGAAAAAATATTTAAAACATTTAAAATGATGTTTTAGTTAAATATTAACTTAAAAGAATCATTTTGAAAAGTATTTTATGAAACATGTACATGGATAATAAATATGTCCTAGAAAATTACTTACACATAAACAATCTTGGATAATAATGAGACTGATGAATTAACCCTTACCTTGTACTTTCCTTTTGTCGAGGGTTCATTTAACCTCTTGTATAATGACCATAGTATGTTATAAATTTATACCAGAACCATATTCATATTTATTATTTCACACTTGATTCATTTATGACTTTATACTACTTATTTAATAATAATTTCCATGTTAAAATAACATTTTGGGTAAAAATCGCTTTCTTTATCGTACGTGTTTTAACTTGTTATTCTTGATCGCATCACTTATATCATGATTTAATTGATTCCAGAATATAAAACATTATTTTTTCATAATATATATTCATAATATAAATATGTATAATAGTTAGATGTATTAAATGGAAAACACTATTTATGGAGACGACAGGTCGTACGTACGCATAAACACTGTTTTCGTTTTCATATTGTATTGAATGGAAGTAAGTGAATGAGATATATGTAAATAAATACATACATATATATATATATATATTCAGTAGAATTATTATGTCATATATTACATAATTATTAATAATATATATTTTATAATCATTGTTGAATGATGAATGTGGAAATGAATCTCATCGCGTCGTGGAGACGGTAAGTCGTATGTACACACGAGCGACGATAGCATTTACTTAATGATTAAAAGGTGTGTAATTGGATGGTATATTAATTTTATATAAACATTATCATTTTATTTTCATTATTTATATACATATTACTCATCATTATATCCATCCAAATAACATAGTGTTGAATAACAAATTACATCACATCGTGGAGACGGTAAGTCGTATGTACGCACGCATGGTGACATTATCATTCATAGGATGGATAGAATAATGAATATTGTTGTACCATATTTATAATAATAATAAAGTATGTAGGAGTTACTGTAGTTATTATTTTTTTATGGAAATAACAAATAAATAGAAAGTGGAAGAAGAAAGGAACTTTGAAAGAGGTGATAAAATAATTACCTCTTCTTCGAGTGTTTCCTTTTGATTTGAACAAAAGGGATCCTTAGGTTGGCTTTATTTCCAAGGTAAGGCCTCTAGGTTGAATTGAAGGAAGTTGGGAGGAGATTTGGTCAGGGGTTGGCCGAGCCAAATGGATTTGTAGGTATGATTTTGAGAGAAGGGGAAGTGTACTTTTATAAGAGGGGTGAGGGGCACCTTAGGAAAAACTTGAAATGTTATTTTATTATACAATCATATTTGGTTTCTAATGGCTCAAAATGAATTTATTTAGAGCCTTAGGTGGTTATTAATCTACATACTCTCAACCAATAGGTTTGAGAGAAGTTTAGGTGACCATATTAACCTTATCTTTTAGATTTAACTCTTAGTTAAATAGTTTAACATTTATCATGTCTCCTTGTATTTTTATATTATATGGTTAATAAACTTACTATAAAATTCAAATAGAACCCCAAGTGGTTAATTAATGACATATATATTATTATATAAGTCATTTTTCGAAACCTTAGATTTTTAGGACTATTATATAATTTAATAATATAGTATTTGTCTTAAAAACTCATTTTTGTCGATTTTGACACTATTTAGTGTTTGATTTTTGTTAAAGTCATAAAAACTTTATCACTTCGAAAAAAAATTATTTAATCAACCATAACATGTCATATTAACCTATAAAATTAGTGGAATTCATCAAAACTTTCAAATTATATTTATTTTAATATTTATAATATCATTTATTTGATTCTATTATTAATAAGGTAATTGTTGCATCATCATTGTGTCATAAAAAAAATTATTATTTAATATCTAAAAATTATAAATAAAATACCATGATTTAGGAAATATTTTTATCTTTATAATTAATATTTATAGTTGAATTTATCTTATTTATAACCCTATATTAAAATGGATTACTTATTAAACTTTGAATTTTACACTTTTAACTCTTCTATAAATGAAATAATAATAAATGTCCTAATCTAATCCAAGTGTATCAAAAGGATAAAATTTTATTCCTAAGGTTTGTTTTGGTTGAAATAAAATTATCCGATAGAATTATAACTTGTGTTAGGGTAATTATAATATCATTTTTCCTTTAATTACCCTATTTACTTTTAACCATGGTAAATAAAATTCAAAAGTTACTATTCACCAAAAATTATTTTCATCCTATTGAACCACATTTTACTTACTGATATCAACTGTTCTCTCGGATTTTTTAAATTCAATTCACAGAAGCGGTAAAATTGTGTTTTATGCAAATTTGCAAATGTGCCTAGAAGGTGGGTAAAAGACGGTAAAAAGTTCAATAAAAATTTATATATCTAATCTTATTATAAAATGAATCCAATGAATTAAATTGGACTTATATAGGTATTATTTATCTATTTTGACTTAAAATAAATTTGAATAAAATAAATAATTATTTAAATAAAAAGTCGATTTTAAACAAAAACGCAGTGTTTTCACTATTCATTAAAAATTGAAAGTTTTCAGAAAAAATCACACTAAGATAATTTTGATATTCCGAATTCAAAAATTATTTCTATTTTACCAAATTCAAAACATATAATTTTCATTAATTAATTTAAAACTAATTCCAGTTGTCAAAACCAGAAAGTGGGTTTTTGAGAAGTAAAAACTATCAAAAGATTGATATGTGTTTATGTCCAATTTAAATGTAAAATTACTTCCAATGACCTAAATTGTATTATATGATAAAAATATAATCTAATTATACTTCAAAACAATTAAAATGTATAATTTAACACTATAAATTATTTTGATTATAAAAGTTTTTTTCAATTAAAATTTAGTATAATTCATTATTCATCAAAATATGAAAGTTATCAAAAAAGCACCAAAAATTTATCCAAACTAAATTTTTATGTATCTCTTCTAAAAAAGAAGTTTATTTTGTCAAATTTAATATATAAAAGTGTCAAATATTTTATTTAAAATGGTTCACCATTAAAAGGCGATAAAATTGGTTTTTTTGAAAAATAATTCTTTTATCTAAAAAAATGAATTTTTTCTTATATAATGTCTAAGAAACACATAATATGGATTATAAAATTATACGAAGTATATAAAATTCAAAATACAGTTAATATTATTCATAGCGGATTTTTAAATCGCTAGTTTGGTAAGTTGTGGTGTGCTCGAACTCAGTGTTGTGTGTAGCGCAAGCTATTGAATTACTTTAAAGAGATAGCGTACTATGAAATATTGGGGTTTTTCATTCTCCCCTCCATCAATAAATTGCGTCCTCTCAATTTGAAATTGTTCTTCGAAAATAAAAGGTTAAAAATAGAAAATGACTTTGTGGAAAGCCCACATCGGAAATAGGGTTAATAAAATTTAGTCTTTATAAGAGGGAAAGAGAAATGAAAAAGTCGCCACCAAATTAGGGTTTCTAATAGGAGAAAATTGGTGGAAATTATAGACACATAATTGGAGGGAAAATGTAAATATTTATAGGGAGTGATTGAGGTAATCAATCACAAACAAGTGAACAATAAATGGAAAATTGAGGGTTTCAAATCTATAAATTTATGATGAGTTAAAATGTAATCGGTTCAACAAAACATAAGGTATTAGGATAACACATTTTTGGTTTTGATATACTTTCCCTAATGTTTAATAATTAATTTCTTTATAGAATATGAAAAAAAATACTTGACAAGTAGAGTTCCATCTTTTAACTAATTTCTATCACAAACTCATCTTTCTCTCCAAAAGATAATAGAATTCAAAAAAATATTATATTTATCCTAATCGTATAGGGTTCCAAAAATAATGAATTTATAATTTATCTGTCAGAACATTAAAAAACTAAATTATACAAACCAATACATCACGTAGTCCAGTGGAAGGTGATGAACCCTTTTCACCCTTCGGTTGTGGGTTCAAGTCTCGTGGCCTTACAAGACGCGATGGGTTATCGCCCGACCTTCAGGTTGTCCTTTTTATAAAAATCCAAAAATAATCTTGAAAAATGTTTTAACCTTAAAAAATAGTATCCAATGTCCAACTTAATTCATTCCAACCTTCAGACTTATCCAAAATACTTTTTTCCAAACTCACAGTCCAAAATTTATAAGGAAGGTAATCATAATGAAGATCTCTCTTTCCACATAATAACTTGTGAATACCTTCATTGTGTATTCACTTAAAACATGGTAACACCCTTAATTACCATAGAACCTTATTTATTACATTCATGATCCCTTATTCCTTATATAATACAAGATATGTTCCTTATATCCAAAAATTTTGAATACTCCAACAATGATGGAATAAACAAACCATTAATCAGTTCTAAGGTAGTCATGAATATCCAATATAATTTATCCAAATCTACCATCTCTTATTCCAAAATCACTACCTCGGTATCAATACCATATGAAGGTTTATATTTCCTTTAACCATGTATTTTCCAAAATGTTTAACTTACTGTTGAGTCACTTTTCTTAGTACCATATAATCTCAAATCCTCAATGAAATAATACTGCAGTACAATCCTTATTTATTTCCATAATTCATATAACTGGTACATCGTCGATACAACACTCAAATAAAATAATTATTTAATAACAATATAAGAACACTAGTCATTCCTCTTTATCTGTTATAGTCCCATAACTTGATTATTATCCAATAGCATCATTTGAGAATACTATGATGATTGGGACATTGATTTTCATAGTGTCCCAACTCCTTGCAAAAGAAGCATTGTATATTTGAAACCTTTTTCTAACCCTTGAAATCACGTACTTGGTATCCTTTTCCTCCACACTTATAACAAACTCTCAATCCCTTCAAGCATTTACCAAGGTGATTCTTTCCATATTTATCACATATGGGAAAATTCTTCTTTCCCTTCTTCCCTTTATCCATATTTCTTTCTACCATCCTTTTATTCTCTGGCTTCCATTCAAATCCATAAGACTCAGATAATTATTTACTCGTCTTATTAACACATGATACTATTTCTTCAAATGATTAGAATACACGGGAGATAATTTACCTTCTAAAATATGGCTTAATATCATGAAAGATAGGATCTTATTACTCTTTGGATCATGAATATTGCTGGATTTATCATTCCTTCTACTAGGCACCATTTCTAAATAATGGCATACACTATGTTAGTTTATGAATCGTAATCCATAATTCAAAACTTGTAAAATACCAAACGTAAATTGATAAGTTTATGCATATAATTCATAATCATAAAAATGTTTTCTTTGAGGAATTATTTACTCATAAATCCTTTATAATGGTTTGTAAAGAAAATGTGAATTATCCTAATCATATCCCCCGGGAGTGTCGTAACCAAGAGTGCAGCAAGGTCCGTTGTCCTATACCAGGATACCCCAGTTCAAGACTGAAACTCCCTATCAGAGTTTTCACTCCTAGGTGCATATGTTCCAGAGCCGCCTCTACCTACTCGTATCCAGATAGGGATGTATTTTTCGGGAAATACACAAAATCTCTACTTTACCAAAAATTATAAGAAGTTATTCTATACTAATCCTCAAAGCCTATCTTAGGGTAATGTGCTCCAATCAGAGTTTTTCTAAATCTAGTTTCCAAAGTTATTGTTAAACTTCCTCTGATACCAACTATAATGCCCCGACCCCAAAAGCCCAAAGTCAGTGCATTATTTTAATACATTGACATGATTACAAGGAATCAAGTCCTGAAGGACCGATCGGTTTAGCAGTCTTGGAAAATAGATTACATACATGAATGTTACATTACACTTTCTAAAATACAACATAACATAAATAATCCATTGATAATTCCATTATTCCCTTAACTTAACCCTGCATATCAATCATAATACACTTCTTGGAATCCTGGGAAAATAAAACACAAAAAAGGGGTGAGCTCGGATGCTCAGTAAGGGTAAATAATTTAGCGGAGGCTATAAACTTTTAAAGAAATATGTGTAATAAAATCAACATCCATTTTAAACATAATATTGAACATAATATGGAAAAAATAAATCAAACATCACCATATTAACATGCACATGGATATTCTACTAGTTGAATAATCACATGTGATAACTAATTTCATAATGAGGGAATGCCTAACGTCGGACATCATTACCATAGAGTTAAGGCCTCGTGCCAAGACTACAAATAAAATTTTTGTCAAGTCCTTGTTCCAAGAAACTACTTTGTATCATGAGACCTACTGATGCATCGAGGATCTATAGCAGGCTCCACCCGTCACTTACTAAGTCCACTGCTTTCCTCATATGAAAATGTTGAAACATAATATAAACATTCGTATTAAAACTAGCATACGAAATGTCAATACATTAACCATAAACCATGAATGGTATGAAAAATAGAACATCCATAGTCAAACATATCATAACTCATTCAATAAAATATGGAAGATTGCATTATAATAAATCAAAATCAATCAAGAATAATATTCAGTAAAGGATGTTGACATAGTTGAAAATGATCAGTAAAACTTTTGAGAGAAATATCCCTTTTTGTGAAATCATTTAAAAGTCATAAATTTATAAAGTAATTTAAAGGATTTTTTAATCAAATTTTCCCATACCACTTTGAAAAATTTTAAAGGAATTAGCATTTTAAAACAATCATGTCCATATAAATAAATCCTTAAAATCATTTTGAAAACATGGACATTAATGAGAAAGATTTAGAAGAAAAAATATTTAAAACATTTAAAATGATGTTTTAGTTAAATAGTAACTTAAAATAATCATTTTGAAAAGTCTTTTATGAAACATGTACATGGATAATAAATATTTCCCAGAAAATTACTTACACATAAACAATCTCAGATAATAATGAGATTGAGGAATTAACCCTTACCTTGTACTTTCCTTTTGTCGAGTGTATGTTTAACCTCCTATATAATGACCATAGTATGTTATAAAATTATACCAGAACCATATTCATATTTATTATTTCACACTTTATTCATTTATGACTTTATACTACTTATTTAAGAATAATTTCCAAGTTAAAATGACATTTTGGGTAATAATCTCTTTCTTTATTGTATGTGTTTTAACTTGTTATTCTTGATCATATCACTTATATCATGATTTAATTGCTTACAAAATATAAAACATTATTTTTGAATCATATATATTCATAATATAAATATGTATAATAGTTAGATATATGAAATGTAAAACATCGTTTATGGAGACGGTAGGTCATACGTACGCATAAACATTGTTTTCGTTTTCATATCGTATTGAACGGAAGTAAGTGAATGAGATATATGTAAATACATACATATATATATATATATATATTACCAGTAGCATAATTATGTCATATATTACATAATTATTAATAATATATATTTTTATAATCATCATTGAATGGTAAACGTGGAAATGAATCTCATCGCATCGTGGATACGGTAAGCCGTACATACACACGAGCGACAATATCATTTTCTTAATGATTAAAAGGTGTGGAATTGGATGGAATATTAATTGTAAAGAAATATTATAATGTTATTTTCATTATTTATATACATATTACTCATCATTATATCCATCCAAATAACGTAGTGTTAAATAACAAATTACACCACGGTGTGGAGACGGTAAGTCGTACATACGCACGTATGGTGACATTATCATTCATAGGATGGATAGAATAATGAATATGGTTGTAAAATATTTGTAATAACATCACAGTATATAGGAGTTACTTTAGTTATTATTTTTTTATGTAAATAACAAAGAAAGAGAAAGTGGAAGAAGAGAAGAACTTTGAAAGAGGTGATAAAATAAGTACCTCTTCTTCAGGTGTTTCCATTTGATTTGAACAAAAGTGATCCTTAGGTTGGATTTTTTCTCAATTTAATGCCTCTAGGTTGAAATGAGAGAAGTTGGGAGGATATTTGGGTAGGGTTTGGCCGAGTCAAATTGCTTTGGAGGTGTGATTTTAAGAGAAGGGGAAGTGCCCTTTTATAAGAGGGGTGAGGGGCACATTAGGAAAAACTTGAAATATTATTTTATTATATAATCATATTCAGTTTATAATGGCTCCAAATGAATTTATTTAGAGAATTAGGTAGTTATGATTCTAAATCCTCTCAACCAATAGGTTTTAGACAACTTTAGGTTACCATATTAACCTTATCTTTTATATTTAACTCTTTGTTAAATAGTTTAACATTTATCATGTCTCCCTGTATTTTTATATTATATAGTTAATAAACTTACTATAAAATGCCAAGAGAACCCCAAGTGGTTCATTGATGACCTATATATTATTATATAAGTCCTTTGGATGAACCTTATATTTTTAGGACTATTATATAATTTAATAATATAGTATTTGTTTTAAAAACTCATTTATGTCAATTTTTATACTATTTAGTGTTTGATTTTTGTTAAAGTCATAAAAACTTTATCACTTCGAAAAAAATTTATTTAATCAACACTAACATGTCATATTAACCTATAAAATTATTATAATTCATCAAAACTTTCAAATTATATTTATTTTAATATTTATAATATCATTTATTTGATTCTTTTATTAATAAGGTAATTACTACATCATCATTGTGTCATAAAAAAATTTAATTATTTAATGTCTAAAAATTATAAATAAAATACCATAATTTATAAAATATTCTTAGATTTATAATTAATATTTATAGTCGAATTTATCTTATGTATAACCCTATATTAAAAATGGTTTAGTTATTAAACTTTGAATTTTACACTTTTAACTCTTCTTTAAATAAAATAATAATAAATGTCCTAATCTAATCCAAGTGGATAAAAACGATCATATTTTATTCCTAAGGTTTTTTTTTGTCGAAATACACTTATCCAATAGAATTAGGACTTGTGTTAGGGTAATTATAATATCATTTTTACCTTTAATTTCCCTATTTACTTTTAATCTTGGTAAATAAAATTCAAAAGTTACTATTCACCAAATATTATTTTCATCTTATTGAATCAAATTTTACTTACTGATATCAAACATGCCTCTCATATTTTTAAAATTAAATTCACATAAGCGGTAAAATTATGTTTTATGAAAATTTGCAAATGTGCCTAGAAGGTGGGTAAAAGACGGTAAAAAGTTGAATAAAATTTTATATATCTAATCTTATTATAAAATGACTCCAATTAATTAAATTGGACTTATATATGTATTATGTATCTATTTTGACTTAAAATAAATTTTAAGAAAATAAATAATTATTTAAATAAAAAGTCGGTTTTAAACAAAAACGCAGTGTTTTTCACTATTCATCAAAAATTGAAAGTTTTCAGAAAAATACCAAAAATTCACCCTAACCTAATTTTGATATTCCAAATTCAAAAATTATTTATATTTTTTCAAATTCAAAACATAGAAGTTGCATTAATTAATTTAACATTAATTCCCGTTGTCAAAACCAGAAAGCGGGTTTTTGAGAAGTAAAAATTGTCAAAAGATTGATATGTGTTTATGTCCAATCTAAATGTAAAATTACTTCCAATGAACTACATTGTATTAAATGATAAAAATATAATATAATTATACTTAAAACCCATTAAAATGTATAATTTAACACTATAAATTATTTTGATTAAAAAAGTTTTTTTCATTTAAAATTTAGTATCTTTCACTATTCATCAAAATATGAAAGTTATCAGAAAAACACCAAAAATTTATCCAAACTAAATTTTTTTGTCCCTATTATAAAAAAGAAGTTTATTTTGTCAAATTTAATATATAAAAGTGTCAAATATTTTATTTAAAAAGGGTTATCCATTAAAAGACGATAAAATTGAATTTTTTGAAAAATACTTCTTTTATCTTAAAAAATGAATTTGTTATTATATTATGTCTAAGAAAAACATAATATGAATTCTAAAATTGTACTAAGTATATAAAATTCAAAATATAGTTAATATTATTCATAACCTCTTTTTAAATGGCCAGTTTGGTAAGTCGTGGTGCTCTCGAACTCGATGTTGCGTGTAGCACAAGATATTGAATTACTTTAAAGAGATAACGTACTATGAAATCTTGCGGTGTTACATTTTAAGTGTTAATAAATATCATATATGTTCCATTCATGGATCATTTTTTCTTTTTATAATTAACATATTTACCCATAGATAGAAAAAAACATTGTTAGCACGGCCTCGGTTCAAGTAGTATTTTTACGTGTTACATGCGCTTGTTTTAAAATTAATTTCCAACACACATGGTATTTTTATTTTTTAAATTATATATCATAATTATAATTTAGTGGGTATAATTTTTATAATAAATCTCTATTTAATTTATTCTTAATGGTTAAATTACTTATGTTAGAATACTAGATGGTTTAATAAAAACAAAATGATAAAATTTGGGAAACTTAGACGTTAAGGAACAAAATTATAAAAATGCAAGTATTTTTGTGTGGTGTGGATTTTTTTTCAACCATGATTCACCTTTAATCCATTATTTGTTCATTTTTTAGGCACATTAGGTAAGTAATACCTCCCATTATTGTATACCTTTTGGTATTTATAAGAGTGTCACTCCTCCTCTACTATAATAATGCATCCTCTCTTACCACTTCCTCACCCCTCTCAAGACATTTTGGATCAACAAATATCTACCAAAATATATCTTAAAAATACCTCCCATTGACCTAGAATCCTCCCCTTTGGTAGAAATAAATCCAAGGATGTCTTTTGGTATAAACTAAAAGGAGTTACCCAAAGTATATGTAATATTCTTCCTTAAGCTCCTTTATTTTGTTTTCTTTCCCCACCACCTCAATTAATATTATTCCATGAACACATAATAGCATCAATATACTCAATATAATAATATGTTTTTATGCTAAGGGTTTGATCTAAACTTACACACACTTCCATCTAATGGGTAACGAACATACTGTTTATGTGTATGACGAACTACCGCCTCACAAAATGATGATTGTTCATTTTTCCTTTACCACATTTCATGGTTGGGAATTATGATGGAGATGTTGTTTATATATAATATATATTATATTTATTTTTGATTTTTGATTCTTTCATTATTTTATAAATCCCACCTTTATACTTTCTATTTTGTGTAAATATGATAATTTCATTTAAGGAATTTTGGACTATCTCCCCCTCAAAGTGATGTGATTCATTCACACACTACATGGAATGTATTAAGGATGGGTTTAGTAAAATTATATGATATATATGACATATTAATTCTACTGAAATGATATAATATGTATATATCACTATAAGAAAATTTTCATTTTGTGGCAGTTATTTTTTGTTTTGGCGGAGGTTTAAACCGTTGCCAAATGTTTCTGCGATGGTTTACAAAAACGACCACTAAAGTGGGTGTCGGCATAAAACACATAGAGGTTCCTTACATTTATCAAAGTTTTATGGTAAGAATCATAGAATTTTTATTTATTGGTAGTTTCCTTCATTTTAGTTGTGGTTTTATGACCAAAAAATGATGAGAATTTAGCAGCAGTTAGAACCACCCCTAAATAATAGTATGGAATATTTAGTGGAGGTTTTAACCGCCGCCCAAAAAATCATTATATAGCGGTGGTTTAAACTGCCAAAAAAATGGAATATTTAATGGTGGTTTAAATCACCGTTGTATGATGATTTATAAAAAAAGACAACTGTAGAATCTACAACCCCAGAATAACCCTAGAAAAACACAAAAAAACAATGCATTGAATATCATTTACATGTATGCACTCGGTAAAAATAAACATATCACATAATATCCTAAATATAATTTTATAACTTGGATACCATAATTATATTTTCATTATGTCATTATGTACTAACTGGGACACTATTATAACTTATTATACATTCATTGATTCTATGTCAAAATCTCATCATCGCCTCACCTCGTGCAATTGTACTCATAACCCGGTGCATACCTAAAGACTTATGGTGGGAATTGTCTAAGTATTTGACTCACTACCTAAAAAATCATGCTAAAATCTTACATATGAATCCTAACCCACTACCTCATCAATCAAGGTAGTGACCATCATCCATGAATCTCTTTATACCATGACCCAACCCTCTCACTTGGCATGGTTCACTATCATAACCCAATCTTACTCAAGGAAAGTTCCAATATCCCAATGCAAGACTACTCAGGGAAATGTACTACTTTATAAACATAAGGAATCCATCTCACCCTTGGTAGTTTAGATAGGTCCACCTCACTCATAGCGAGGTCATTCCTCAAGATCCTCTCCCCCACCAGGTCTATCGCCTATCATAAGCACACAAAATCACACACATGAAATAAAAAATATGGCATGATTCTAATAACATTGCTCACCAAAAAATCCCATGGTGCTAGTCACTTGAGACCCATCCCCTCGTATCAAAGCATGTCTTTCCTGTCAGGGGGCCGACTAGATCCCCTATACCCATCATGATCTAATCTCATTGATATGATCTCATATTAGTCACCTATCAGTCAAACAACTACCAACAATCTCCCCTGACCCAAACCTCAAGTCATATTCCAACTATACATAATCCCTTATCTCTCATATTCCTATTACCTATGTATCATCCCAACCTATCATTCTCTATACCCCTTGGAACATGATTCCATGTATCGAACAACTCCCATGACCTGCACCTAGGTTCCATTTCCAATATCTTAAGGAATATATTTAACCCTTCCACCTAGTTATAACCCTTCTCTATCACACATCATCTCATCCCTAAGGACTCATCCCACTCATAGTGCTCATTAAGCATCAACCCACACTTATAAGGGTGTTTCTCATGAATCCTAATCCATATGGTCATATCACTCATTTTTTCACTAGTATTAATCCTCTCATACATATCAAAATATATTTAGGGAAACCAACCAAGGATATCCACATCAAGTCTCATATCTAGATACCACCCAAAATCTCTTTTCAACTTACACAGTACCCTCTAACCATGGTGACATGGTCATCAGACAATTCTAATTACCTATAGTGCTAAAGAGAACTTATTATGAGCTTAAGGGGCCCAAAACAATCCTATATATTTATTTATAGTTTTCTTAGACCATATTCATCTACACAGTCCCCTGAAACATGAATGAAGGAGAGTAATAATATATAAACAAGTATACCATAAAAACATGATATAAATGGTTTAAACCTCTTCAAACATGGGAAATCATGAAAATTTCATGTGAATACTTTGTGCCTAAAATGATACATGAAAAAACCCTCTCTTTTCATATTGGTCCAAGAGATCAAAGAGACCACTAATAACTACCTAACGATGAACTCTTCTCATCACCCTCTCCATCTATGTCTCTACTTCCTACTAATGACACCTTCAAGACAATTATATTGAAAATTAAACAGTGTCATATATTTATATTTAAACTTAAAGCCAATAAAATTTTGTGAAATAAATGATTTTTAAGTTGTGTGATTTTCCTACAAACCACCATTCATCGATGAAATATCACCGAGGACATATCTGGTTGTCTTATGATATAAATCAACCAACATTTTCTACAAAGCAGATATCTGAGCCCCTATTCCTGGATGGTTCTTTGCATATAAACAAACTCTCTCTGAGCATCTCAAGGTAGAGAGTGACTAAAACCATGATTAGATGCATCTAAAATCCTTGATTTCCTACCAAAGACCTCATATTATAATTTTACCAAACCCATCTCACGCACTCGAACAAGATTCTCCTTCCCAAGGACTTTACTAACTAGGTCATCCTAGGAGACTAAGAAGGAATGTGCGGGATTAGAATCCAATAGTTCTTTAATTTTTACTTATAAATCAAATATTAGTCATATTTCAAGCAATATATATTAACATAATGAAAACTAACAATAAGTTATTATAATGAAAAATGAATTCATACCCCAACTTCTTTGGTAGGATCATTAACATAACTCCCATCAGATTTTTTATGAACATTCAACCATAGTTTTGCTCAAGAGACTTGGTGACCTAAATTATATGAATTCATTAAAAAAATATAAATCAAAAATTTGATATATGAAATAGATAATATTGTCTTATAAATATTTAAACTAATGGAAAGATTACCAGAGTCGATGAGTTTCTGGGAAAACTCTTTGACCCGGAAGTATGAGGGATGATTTTCTTAGCTCAACTCGATGCATTCTTCCTTGAAACATACAAAAATAAATAACATATAATTTAATAGTAATGTATGAAATTTCTTTTCATTGTATTATGAATGTATAAATTTAAAATGAGATTAATATAATAATATATATTTAAATACCACGTGATTCTCATCACAATGGATACCAACAAAAACTTTTTTATTTCTCTCTAGGTACCCCATTGGGTACCTTATCATACAGTTGTTGGGTGCTCAATGAAGTATCATTGAATTAATTCCATAATCTCCATTTAAAATCCTTTCGTTTCTTACCCAAATTTTTCAATGTCCACTTTCATGTTATAAGATTAGCAATAGGAAATTGGAAAAACATATGTACAAAGAGATTCATTTTTAAGATATTATAATTTAATAACATAATGGATTTAAATTAAAAATAATTTATTAAAATTACCTTTATCTGTGAATCAAAAACTTCATTTTTTTAAGATGGGGGCATATGCCACCAATCATCATATGTAATCGGAAGGTTAACTGGCTCCGCTGCCAGCTAGCCTAGAATATGGCTAAATTATCCTATGACATCATCCATAGGGACCCCATAACAGTTAAATGGGGAAACTATATTTATTCTATTTAGATTCCAAACATTTGAACTTTCCATATTTCTCTCTGTAGTAGCATTGATTCCATATTTTATGAAAAAATAGTTAGTAGTATAAAAGAGGTGCAATATCTGTATTCATATTAAAAATTTTACCTATAACTGCAACCCTAAAATATCCCCATGGAGAACTATGAGTGGGGACTTTCTACATTATTGTCGAGGCTTCTGAATGGGGAGGAATTGGATGAGTTTCTAGTGGGATACTGACGGAGGGTGTGAGAGATGGTGTAGGTGGTAAATAAGAGGGTGTCTTAGATATTGTAGGGAGGGAGACTGATAGATTTTCATCTATCGGTATGTTCAAGGGAATATTGACTAAGATTCGACTGGAATTAGTATAACACTTCCTCCTTAGCATTCCTATCATTTAGTCAAATAAAATTAACTTCAGAACATATATTTGAAAAAATTCATACATAAAAAAATAGAAACGATAACATATGCATAGTACTAAAAAAATACATAGTTATGATAATGAATGACTACACAAATAACATAAGTGGTTGATAAATTAATGGATGACTACACAAACAATCATGTTTTTCTTCAATCATGTCATTTTCATGCTCTATCATTACTTCATCTACTTCATCCACCCTTGCAAGACTAATATTTTAAATATCATGATGGAAAAATATGTTCTCTTATTTTTGTTTATGGGATTCAATGTTAGATTTCACATCTTTTACCTCATCACCCATATCATACATGTCTCTTTGTTTTATGTGGGAAACTACACTCCACCCTTCATCCATGACATCTTCCACATAATATACCATTTTTTATTGTGATGATAAGATATATAAATCATTTAATTCATGGTCACCAACATCTATCAAGTGAGAGAAGTTCATAGAAGTAAATTTAAAAGAATCTCTTTTAACACCCTTGATAATATCGACCCAATTTCATTTGAATAAAACAACTGAAAAATGAATTTGGCAGTTTAATTTGATAATATAAATCAAATTTCCATAGTATCCCACTTTGTAAAATGTAAACATACCACTATTATGTGTTTTCAAACCCTCTTCCAGATAGACTGTATGAAATTTAAAGTCATTCACATTGTAAGCATCAAACTTTCTATCCTATTTTAGAGGATCTTGAGAAAGAAACTTCAAATCATCTTACAAATCAGCTCGAGTATCAGTATTCATGATTTAAAAAAATTAATATACATTATTATATTTACAAAATATATGTGCCAACCTAAAATCTATATTGATTATAATATTTATGAACTTACATATCGTGCAAATCATTCTACAAGCACTTTATTAACAGATTTTGTTATATCTTTATCATTTTGTGTTTGACCTCTCATTCGTATCTTTGTTGGTATACTCAACTCTTTAATAAATGGATCTTAAATTTCACTATTCAATAGTACATATCTATATTCCCATAATAATTCCATTTTTTTCAGTGTGACATTTGAGCTCCTTCCAAATGATTGGCCAATAACAGGAAATATTTTTGATTTACCATATAGTTGATATTGATTCGATGTGTATTAAACATGTATAACTCGATTTAATCTTATCTCAATATCATCCAATAATCTATAATAAAAGTTAAAACACTCCCCTACCAAAAATCCTTCAGAAATAGAGCCTTCGGGAAGAGCTTTATTTTTCATGTATGATTTCAAATGCCCAAGATATATGTGAAATAAAATAAAATAAACATAATTGTGTATTTAATGAAGTTACAAGAATTTTTTACTTAAATTAAAACATATAAATAAAGTACCTATCAATTGGATACATCCATTGATAATATACAGGGCCTCCCAATTTATCTTCCTCGACCAAATGCACAATTAAATGCATCATGACAGTAAAAAATGACAGAGGAAAGATCGTCTCCATTGAACAAAGTTTCAATACAAATATCTCCTGAAGGTTTTCAATCTCAAATGGTTTTAGATATTTCTCACATATTTTTATAAAGAATGTAAAGAATTGGAGTTCAACAGCATTAACCTTTTCAGGAAATAATGCACGTATTGCCAATGGTAGTAACTTCTATAACAAAATATGTGAATCGTGACTTTTCAATCCATGTGACATATGATTATTTAAGTCAACACACCTTGATATGTTACATGAATACCCATAAGATACCTTCACATGTTTTAAAATTAGAAGGAATGTATCTTTATCCCTATTTTTCATTATAAAAATTTTTGGAGCATACTTTCAATTCTCATCTGGATAGAGATCACTCTTTTTGTTCATTGTTTGTAAGTCTTTTCAAGAATTGAGATGTTCATTTAATTTTCCATTCTCATTAAGTAATGTGAAGATCAAATTGTCACAAACATTCTTCTCAATATGCATAAAATCAAGATTATGTCGTAACAAATTAAATTCCCAATATAAAAGTTTGTAGAATATAATTTTTTTATTCCATTGATGTGTTCTGATTTCACTTGACGATGCACTTTGAACTCATTTCCCACTATCATTCAAATGATGCACCTTCCCAAATTATGTTTAAAATTTTAAAAGTTGTTCCAATATTTAAGAACCTATTAACAACTTTATAGGAGGTCTATGATCAATAGAACGATTGAATTTTGACTTGTTCAACCAAAATCTATGAGATGCATCAATAAATATTGGATGACACAAGAAGCACCATTTTTTACTATGAGGTAGTCATTTGAGCTCAAAATCAAAGTTACAAATAGGAAAATCCAAACCTATGTAATTATTTCAACCAGCTAAATTTCTAAGTCCATGGAAGTCACTAATGGTCCACATTAGAGAAGCTTGTATTTTGAACATTATTCTAAAAGATACGTCTTATGTCTCAACACCGTTTCTCCATAACTCCTATAATTATTCAATTAGAGGATAAAAGTATACATCAATATCATTTCTAGAAATTTGTTTTCTAGTAATAATAATTTAAATGATAAAAGATGTTTGTTGCATATACATCCACAGAGACAGATTGTAAGGGATCAAAATAACTTGCCAAATGTGATAATTGGTGCTCAAAGTACCAAATGGGTTGAATCCATCAGTAACCAATCCCAATCAAACATTCCTAGGATCAAATGAGAAATATGGATTTAATTAATCAAATGTATTCCACAATTTTTAATCTCTTGGATGTCGCATTAACCCATCATTTTTATTATATATAGAATGTCACTTTATGTGTTTGGAGGTTTTCAATGATATGAATAATCTTTTCAATCTAGGTTTTAAAGGAAAGTAATGAAAAACATTTTCAGGTGTGTTCCTTTTCTTCTTCTTCATAGTATTATGTTTATTCAAACTTCCAACATCACCCATTTACTGCCATCTAGAAGAAGAACATTTTTTGAAATCCTGTCTTCTTAAATCCTCTCCCCAATAAAGCATACAATCATTGGGACACAGATTTATTTTTTTATAATTCAGACCAAGCTTGTTAATAACTTTTTTAATATCATAAAAAGAATCAATGATCTTTTCTTCAGTAAATTCATCACACAAAAATTCTAATATCATGGACATCACATTATTTGTAATTCCACATAGGCATTTGATATGGTACAACTTCAACAGAAAATAAAGTTTTTAATGTTTCAAACATCCACTATAAAACTCTTCATTTCCACCTTCAACTAAACCATTAAATGAATTTGTATGCTCAGTGAAGTTTTCTCTTACATTAGTCTCTATATAATTAAGATGAGGATACAATGATATGTTGAAATCTTGATCTGGTTGTCCTATAGTCTCAAAAACATCACTTTTCAAGTTGTTATTTTGTACCACCCTCAACTTTTTATTATGATATGTTTTGATGTTGATTTTGGTGTCTTGTAATGTTGAATACATCATTTATAAAGTTTTTTATTTAATTTTACATTATCAATGAAGTTGGGATCTCATTCTTTTGATTGACATCAATGCTCAAACTTTCTATAACGTTCAATTATCCATGAAAAACCCAACACAAATATTGAGAAGGTAATTGATTCAATATCAAGTTTTTATAACTTCATCTCTCTTCAAACATCTTCTAAATTTACATTTAGGATGTGGAAATATTATTCTCCTATCAACAGATCGATTTTAAATTGAAAAAACTAAAAAGACCTACAAACCCTTAGCATAATGAGGTGTGTTCCTTAGTAATGTGATTGAGATTTTTTCTATATATATCACAATGTGCCTATACTTTATTAAAAAAATTAAAACACATAATTATTACTAAGTAGGAAAAGAGATAAATTGAAGTGAAAAAAACACAACACAAGTAGTTATAAGAAGATTCATATAAGTAATAAAAATTTCAAAGTAAAAAAGGGAAACAATCATAGATAGTATTATGTAAAATAGAAGAAAAATAAAAATCATGCAATCATTAATTTAAAATAGGCATCATGGGTGAAACACTCTAGGGTCACTAAGACTAGGTGAACCTAGTAATTCTCTATCACCGTAGTAGTGGATTTAGAGTTCTAACACATATCTAACTAGAGTGGGTGTCACATAATGCTTCACTAGAATTTCTAGTGGTGATATAAGAGATTCTATTTATGTATGTCACATTCTATTTTTTCTTATTTATAGATGGTATATATCAAACCAACTAGATTGTTTTTAAAATTACCTAACATATCTACTATATTCCAAGCAAGAGTATTTGAAGATATTTTATTTAGAGTGAATAATTTGATCTTCCCTGTTGATTTTTATATTTTAATCATAGAGGAGGATAGGATCTCTTCTTAGTCGCCAATCATCTTGGATAAACCTTTCCTAGAAATATAAAATTAAATCATAAATGTCCATAAAGGTACTATAATAATGGAATTTAGTTAAAAAAATTACACTTTAATATTTTTGATTCCATCATGTACCCATAATAAGAGAACTCAATTTTTTATATTATCACATTTTAATGAGTATAATCCATGTGAAGAAAGTTGTTTGATATAATAAATTTCTAATTTGGGAAACAAATTAAGATCTAAAAATTTGATGAAAAATAATTTGGAAAAACATAAATATTATATCCAACCATATGAAGATGAAATAACTTTTGATTTATTTGATGGATTTTTCTATTTATTCAATGATAAATGTTTTAATACTTCATCTCTTGCATAGAAAGTGTAAACCATTAAGTTAAGTAACCCAAATATATTTTTATCTTTAGTCCAGTATCTAGATCTAGAATTAAAACCCTAGACTGCCAATTTAACATATTTAGATAGAAATAAGACACCAATGATAATTTCTATAAAATTTTCTATTAATAAATAAGAAAAGCTGATAGATATTTTGAGATAAAATGCACAAGTTATAGGCTGGAATTAAGGATACATTCTTAGAATAATTTATAGAATTTTTATGCATATAATTTTATTAGAAAGTGAGGAAAATATTTTAGGTAACCCAAAATAAGACTTAACCAAAAAATTATGGAATTATTTGAGAAGGAAATTAAGAATTTTTTGGAAGATTAAATCATTCACCCAATTTATAATTCCTATTGTTTCATCCATATTCACTTAGCGTCCAAGAAAATTGGACTGTCCATTGTGAAGAATGAACAATTTGAGTTAATTCCTATAGGATTCCAATACAATTTGAGAGTCTGTATTTATTATATAAAACTGAATCAATTCATAAGAAAATATCATTTTCCCATACTATTTTTAGACCAAATATAAGAAAGAATATAAAAAAATTCATTACTTATTTTTAGATGGATTTTCATAGTATTTTTAGGTTCCCATTGTACCTAAGTACCATGAAAAGACAACTTTAACTTGTCTTTATGATATTTTTTTACATAAGAAGAATATTTGAACTATGCAATGTAATATGTACATTTCAAAGATACATGTTAATTATTTTCACTTATTTGATTAAAGTCTACCTAAGTTTTTGTGGATTATTTAACTCTGTTTGGAATTTCCATTAATCATTATTTGGAATATATTGAAAATATTTTAAAAACATGTATTGAATAAAATATTTTTTTTTTGAATTTTTAAATTTTTAATTTCATGGTTGAAAGAGGCATTACACTTGGACATGTAATTTTACAAAGTGGGATTGAGTTTGATGCGTTTAAAATTAAAATTTTCAATGCATTACCTTGCCCAACTTGAGTGAAAGATATTAGATACTTTTTAGGACATGAATGATTTTATAAAATATTCATCAGATATTTTAGTAAGATAAGTCAGCCACTATCTAGACTAATTTTAAAAGATTTTCACATCATTTTTTATAATCATTGTAGGTATACTTTTGATGAGTTAAATTTTAGTCTGATAACATAACCAATTATCCAACCACCACTTACTATCTAGGTTATACCACCTAAGAACCATAGGTTTCTCATAAGGTTTAACAAACAAGAACAACTTATAATAGAAAATATTTTATTAATAATTAAATGAAAAAGTCTCTTTATAATACATAGAATATTTTTGAAAACCAAATAAATAATCAATCTTAAGGTAAAAAGTCACTATTTTTATTATTATACCCATTTACATTTACATATTTATGTATATACATATATCTCGTTTCACAAATTCACATTTTCTCAAATGAATTTGTACACACTGACACATACATGTAAACTTATGTATATGTGATGAACCAACATATATATATATATATATCAAAAGACATTTTAAAAACATATAACTTTAATAAAAAATTAGTATAAGAGATAACCCCACTTTTAAAACCAAAATCTCTCTAAAAACATTTAACTTATTAATTAAAGGTTGTTCGAGCATTTATAAAAAATTCTATGTGAAAAAAAAGAATTAAAGTAGGATTTTAACAAACATTAAATTATAGAAAACCCTTAGAACTAAAGTATAAATCAAGTGAAACTTTATTTCCACATCAAATACCTTTTGAACATAATTATTATTATAATTTGATATCCAAACGAAGGATTAAAAATACAATCAAACAACATTCTAAGATTTAAAGACCCAAAACAAAGGTTCTCTTTCCTAAATCTCATTTTCTTTGAAAATGGTAGAACTATCCCAACTTAACAAGGTCTAAGACACCCTATATAACAAAGTGGGACCTAAAAATCAAGAAAACCCTAATTAAAATCGATAAAAAATAGAATAACGAACCAAAACATAACCTGAAATTAATAGAGCAGTGGTGGGGAAGTGATGGGGAGGGGTTAGAGACAAGGTGGAGTAGCGGGAGGGTGGTGACCAAAGGTAGAAACATTAGTGATGGTTTGGGGGAGAAAGGGGTTAGTGTCTCGATCTCAGTCTTGGGGAGATTGGGGTAGAAGGGGGTTGGCAACGAGGTATGGGATTTGGGGGAGTAGGGCGTGAAGGGGGACTACGGTGATGGAGAATACTGATAGTGACAGACATAGAAGAATTATGGCATCGAGGGGGATAGGATTTTATGGGATCAAGGGGAATAGGGGGAGTGGGTGTCGGTTTTGGGGGGTGGGGGTGTTGAGGAAGAAGTTTCGCGGCTAAAAAAATTAAAATTTTTAGCAGTGACTTTTAAAAAACCACCTCTATATTTTGGAATTCTTTGTAGCAGTGGTTTCTTAAACCACTCCTAAGAAAACACTGCTAATTACTGATTTTTTTGTAGTGTATATACATATACATCATTTAAATTATTTATTTCAATATTATAAAGAAAAACAGAAACATCTTTCATGCGTACATACGGCCTACCATCTCCATGAATGGTGTATTCAATTTCATATTTCTATATTCTATAAATTATTATAAATAAAAAATATAATGAATATAAATTATGTTTACATCATGGTTTACATTCTGGAAATCATGATATAAGTATGAGGAAAAAAAATATAACAAATTAAGACACGTGAAAAAAACAAAGCTGATATTAACCGAAGCTAAAACTTAACTTGGAATTGTTAATAAGAGGGTAATATAAAGTCATAATCAAACCATATATGGTATTATATATCAAAATATGGTTCTGTAAAAGTTGTATAATAAACTTATATTTATTAAATAGGAGGTTCTTATGAGTATTAATATATTCAATACATAAGTTAAGGAAATTTCATCTCATATTTTATTTTTGTGAGATACATACCTTATTCACCACTCACTTCTTTTGTGTGGTGTATATACTACCCATGAATATATTATATTATTATTATAATTAAATTTATGGGTATTTAAAAATCCATTTTATGATATTTCTTTCCTAGGGATTAAGTTTCAAAAGTTACCAAATCGGTAAAGTAATTTTTTCTCAATTTGCCTTCTTTGAGACACATGCCATGTTATACACATATATTTTTATATGAGTTGTATATACTACATTTGACATGTTATATCATTAATATCATTATTTTAATGGTATTTTAAGCTTCATGTAATTAACTTTTCATATATTTAAATTGTGATCCCAAGTTACCATGTGGTAATAGTTTATTGAAACAATCTCATTCTTTATAAGGATTGTTTATGATTTTGTTTCCATTGATGAAATCTTATTATCCATCTCTCAAGAACTCTCATGAATTTTATTTCCCTCTATATATTCATATCATGTCCAAGTAATAGTACCATTTTTACACTCTTTGGTGCTTAAGATAATTAATAAAAAAAATTATGAAAATATGACTTTATTTCTTTTTTCGGTCAGAAATATGTGTTAATTAAAAACCATGTTTTCAAAAAAAATCATGTATTATTCATAATTTTTAGAGTATTTTTAGTGAAAATGTTTTAAAATATTTTCAAGATATATTTATAAGATTTCAATGTGTTTTCAAGGAAATGGTTTAAAAAAAATTCAATCTTATTTTATAAGTTTTCAAGGAAAAAGGTTTTCAAAATGTTTCCAAGATTATTTTATAAGTTTTTAAGGAAAATGTTTTCAAAATGTTTTCAATATTATTTTATAATTTTTCAAGGGAAAATTTTTTCAAAATTGTTTTAATCCTTATTTCTAATTTTTCAATTCATTTTCAAAGAAAATGGCTTTCTAAAGGTTTTATGTTTTAAAAATACTTTTCAAAGAAGAAAGGATATTTTCCTCAAGAAATTTTTTCAAAATATATTTTCATGTTATTTTCCATATAAGATGGAATATTTTGATATTACTCAATCCCTATAGGAAATGATCCAAAGGTTCTATTCATATTCTTTCTTGAATGGTTTATGTTTTGATGGAATGATGCTTATGACACCCATTTCTATTCCACGAGTTATATGATTTTGAAACCCACTTATTTTCATGGGTTATGATTTGATGAAATGATTATGAAAACTATCTATTTTCCATAGGTTATGATGTGATCAAATTTTAATGATACCCATATCATTTTATGGGTTATGATTCGATGTTTATAAAACCCATCTCTTTTCATGGATCATGATATGATGAATGTTTTGTGGAACATGCATGTATGATTTCATTAGGTGATGATTGGGACCTATATCTCCCTCCAATTCATTGGGTAAAAATGGATGAATCGTGAGTATAAATGTTATGTTTGAACTTGATTACATGTTCACAATGTTTTTCATGGACCTAGTTTCATGTCTATAAGTTTATGTGTGAACCTAATTACATGTTCACAATGTTATGAGTGAACCTTAATATATGTTTATAATGTTATGTATAAACCTGATTACATGTTCACAATGTTATGCATGGACCTAGTTACATGTCTATAATTTTATGTGTGAACCAGATTACATGTTCACAATGTTATTTTTAAACCTGATTTCATGTTCAGAACATTATGTGTGGGCCTGGTTTCATGTCCATAAGTCTATTTGAGGGCCTAATTTCATGTCCTTAACTCAATGTGTGAACCTGTTTCTACTTATACATGTTCATAATGTTATGCATTGATGTGAATTCCACAATTCCATGTATTATTCATATATTATTCATTCATGGATTATGATCTTGATTTCTTTATGATTCATGTGTTATGAAACAAAAATATTTATTTCATGATTCATGTTTATGATCTTTGATATGAAGGGAATGATCTTCTAATGATCAGGATCACGTTATCATACCCTTATGTTTATGATATGCTTATTCATTTCCTTTATTTACTCTTACTGATCATTTGATATCACTCATTTCTTATGTTTCCCTTCCCTAGGTTATGAAGGAATTTTTTTTAATTAGAATTTCTAGGGGGAGATATTTTTGGGAAACATTGAAGATATTTCACTGAGTTAGAATATTTTTTGTTTCAATTTTCTAATGGAACTAAACTAATACGGTCTTTGGGATTTTATTTTTTGTAATTTATTAATAATTCTAAAAAAAGTGATTTAATGTCTATGTACATTAATATTGGGTCTTATAGTTGGTATTAGAGAAAAGTTTTAGTAAACCTTTGGAAACTAGGATGAGAAAACTTGAGTGAGATCCCTAGGTATAATTATAATGATATGACTATAGATGTCTCTAAGGATAAGTATAAGGATGAGTTAACGTTTAGGAAAATATCCTGTAATTTTGGTAAAATATGGAGTGAGTGGTTTCCTAGCAATGCATCCATGTCAAGATACTACTAGTGGATGTGGCTCTAGAATAGATGTAACTAGGGGTAACAACTCTGACAAGGTGTGTTGAGCCTGACTCAGCGTAACCTAGTACACGACAATGGGCCTTACTACACACCTGGTTTGACACTCCTAGGGGATATGATTTGGAAATTCACAAACTCTTTCTAAACCATGATGAAGGATTTGAATAGAATATGACTATTAATAACCTAGGATAAACCTAAGGTGTAATTGATTAAAAAATTAGGTGTCATGATTTAGACATTCTATATGTAATTTTTCATGATTATGTGGTTCTCTTCTATGATATGTATTTCTCACCATATGCTTTCTGGTTTTGGTCAATGGAGAGAACTAGAAGAAACATGGTTAACATTGAATGTTTTAGATTTGGAATGTATGGGAATTATTCAAATCGATTTCCCAAGTGTAAATATCATAAATAGAGTCAGGAAGGTGGTATGAGTATTGGTTATACTTATGAAGTTAAAGAGACAAAAAAATACATTTAAAAGGTATGTGATGTTCTTCCATTATTGATTACATTAAAAATAAGAAGCATGATTAGATTGAGGTTTAGGAATCTTATGACATGATTCATATTTCATATTCTAGGAAATAGGTATTAAGTAATAAGTTGATGAAGCCTGAGTAGTGGTTTAAGAATAAAGTTGGATAAATGAAGTATTTATGTTTTGGAATTAAAATATTATATTATATGAATTATGAAATATATAAGTATTTTTAGTATAAGTTTTCATTAAGGATTGAAAACGATATGTTAAATGGTGATGAAGACATAAAAAAGTGATTTAATATAAAGGTGATATTTTGATTAAGTTAAGGTAACCCTTAATGTGTTCAAGATATAGAGAAAATTGTGTTTAGCTTGGATAAAGAGATAATTTTTTTGGATAAAGTAAATTTTATAGTATCAATGACCTTAGAACCAATTAAGGATTTGTTGAAAAAGTGGTATATGTCATCATGGATAAAGTTTAAAACTTATTGGATTTAAGTAATACCTACAGTAATATTTTGAATAAGGAAGAATGCATGTTTTCCAAAAGGATTTACAATAATTCAGGTTATTACCTTATTTCAAGAGAAAATATGATTAAGGTATTCACATGTTTGGAATGTGACAACCAAGAGATTCTTTGTGATATTTGGGGTATCATTGTTAAGCTAATTTTGTGACCTTATTTATAAAGTTTTGTAATTTCATCTTTCAGGAGGTTTATAAGTTTAAAAATTTATGGAAAGTTTAAGTTAAACTTTAGATGAAGTTTGTGAGATAAAAGTATTATCTCACAATATGAGGATTTAAGCATATTGGATGACCCGTTTTAACAACTTTGTATTGATGGTAACTGATGAAAAATGGGACAGAATATCATGGATCTAATGATTTTTTAGTACTTCAGGAATAAAAAATTAACCTTCCTTTTTGGAGAAAGAGGTAAAGTGGATCAAGGAACAACAAAGGGTGAGGTTTTCCTAAAATCATGCAAGTATATATTTTCATGAAAATTCTTTAACTTTATGAAAACGATCTAGAAATAAAATTTTATCCTAATTCCTTAATTGTTATTTAACCAATGGCCTTTTAATTCATCATAAATTTATGACATTAAGGCCCTCAACTTTATATTGATAATTCACTTGTTTTTTATTAATGTCCTAAATCACTACCTATAAATATTTACGCTTTTCCTCTATGTCCAATATTCACTCCCAACCTTTGTTCTCCTATGTGGAAACCTAGTTGAGAGTTACTTTGGGTAACTATTTTGTTTTCAACATTATTTTTTTAAATGAAGTTTTAGTGTTCATTTTTATAATGTTGGTTTGCATATACTATATGTGAGACTTATATTATCTTGCACTATATGCAACACTAACTTGGCTTGCGTTACATGCAATACTGGGTTTCTATAAAACATCATTTTATTGTTATAATTATTTAAATGAGGTAGTTATAAACAAGCCATTAAACTCAGTAATGTGAATAGAAATAAATAATTTTTAAATATTATTTATAATGGTTTTATATAAGTAAAACATATTGATAATAAAATATGTAATATTGGTAAAGTATTTATATGTTTTAAAATACAATTTTCTCAAATGAACTGCTTTTCATGTCCTTCTGTGAAAAATAATAAAATTAATTTTAGACACATTTAGAAATTTAATTTGATAAAATAAAATTCATTTTTTGAATTTAAAATGTAAAAATTATCTTCGGGTGAATTTTTTACATTTTTCTAAGAAACTTTATTTTTTGATGAATAATGAAAAATACCATATTTTAGGTAAAAACTGCTTTTTCCTTTAAATAATAATTATTATGAAATTATATTTAAATTTGTTTTTTAAAGTCACAATAGATAAATTATACATATATTAATCCAATTTAGGTAATTGGAATCATTTTTATATTGAATTGGTTATAAAAACTTATTGAACTTTTGAACATTTTTTACTTTAAAAACTCGTTTTCTCGCCACATCTACAAAATTAGAATTAAACTTAATGTAGATACTTCTATGATTTGAATTTTGAAAAATGGATATACACAGTTTTAATCAATATGATATTTTCAGTCTAATAAAATCAACTTAATTTTTGACCAAAAATATTAGTGAAAGTGATTAAAATTAATCATAGTAATTAAGGTAATATTAATCTTAATTAGGGACTAAACCTTAAACTTAAGGAAAAAATGACCTACACAATTGTAAATAATCCATTATCAGACCATATTTAGACTATATCCCTTAATGGTTCTAATTTTATGAGTTATTGGATACTATTCAATAAAATTTCCCTGTTTTATAAGTTAAGTAAAAATACAAAAAAGGTAATTTTCCTCACCTTTAACATTTATAAAACTTTGTGATATGGAAAAAACAACATATTTTTTGTTATACATATCCTTTTGAAAGGAAAATGAGTTAAGTTTATCATAATGACTTATCAATAATTTTTAGATATGATTTAGTTACTTAAAATGCTTAAGAAACACCAACATGGTGATTATTTAGTTGATAATTAACTAAAATAAATGAAACTGTAAATATTAAAAGTGAATTAAATTGGTTGAATTATTAACGTTAATTAGTTTTTTAGATAAATATATCATGTTAAAAATCTATGAACTTTATATACTTTTATTGTAATATTTTTTTGATATTTATTAAATTAAAATTAAATAAATAATGTCAAAATGACATTAATGTTATTTTACAATAAATGATATTTTGTTAAATGATTTAAAATTAATAAAAATACTACCTTCTAAAAAGTTATTTTTTAGTGTTAATAAATATCATATATATTCCATTAATAGACTAAGTTATCTTTTATAATTAACATATTGACCCATAGATAGAAAAAACATTGTTAGCATGGTCCCAGTTATAGTAGTGTTTTTTCGCATTACATGCGCTTGTTTTAAAATTAATTTCCAAAAAACATGGTATTTTTATTTTTTAAATTAGATATCATAATTATAATTTATTGGGTATATTTTTTATAATAAATCTCGCTTTAATTTAGTCTTAATTGTTAAATTACTTATGTTAGAATACTAGATTGTTTAATAAAAACCAAAATGATAAAATTTGGGAAACATATAAGTTAAGGAACAAAATTATAAAAAAAATATTATTTTTGAGTGGTGTGGATTTTTATAGACTATGATTCACCTTTAATCTATTATTTTTCTATTTTTTAGGCACATTATTTAAGGGAGACCTCCCATTATTGTATACCTTTTGGTATCTACAAGAGTTCCACTCCTCCTTTACTATAAAAAGACCTCCTCTCTTCCCACTTCCTCACACCTCTAAAGCCACTTTGGCTCAAAAAAGATATGCCAAAATATATCCTTATCATCCCTACCATAAACATATAATCCTCCCATTGGTCATAAATCAATATAGGAAAGTCTTTTAGTATAACCAGATGGAGTTACCCAAAGAAGAGGTAACATTCTTCCTCAACATCCTTTATTTTATTTTTTCCCTATCACCTCAATTAAACTTATTCCATCCACGTGTGAGAGAATCCAACTTTGCGGCGGATGCTTTGGCCCACGGGGGCAGGCCAGAGGAGACTCTTATAGTGTATGACAGTCTTAACTCTCTTCCTTGTGAGTGTGCCAATGTGATCTGAAAGGACTCACTGGGCCTTCACTACTTTCGCCCTCCGTGACTTGTACCCCTAGAGCTTCATGCTCCCTTAATAAAAAAAATAACTTCAAAAAAAAAAACTTATTCCATGCACAAATAATAGAATAAGTATCATAAATATAATGATATTTTTTATTATAATTTTTCAATCTAAAATTATACACAATTCTATCTAATGGATAATGAACATATTGTTTATGTGTATGGAAAACTATCACCTCACAAAACAATGATTATTCATTTTTTCTTTACCACCTTTCACAATTGGGAATTATGATATACACACTGTTTATATATTATATTTATTATATTTATTATGTCTTTATTCTTATATAATTATTTTATAAATCCTACCTTTATATTTTTCATTTTGTGTAAATGCGAGAATTTAATTTGAGGAAGTGTGGACTACCGCCCCCTCAAAGCGATGTGATTCATTCACAGACTATATGGAATGTATTAAAGATGGGTTTACTAATATTATATAATATATAGGACATATTAATGATAATTTAATGATGTTATATATATATATACATCATTTACATTATTTCTTTCAATATTATAAAGAAAAACAGTTTTAGCGTTCATACGTACGTACGGCCTACCATCTCTATGAACAGTGTATTCCATTTAATATTTCTATATTATATATATTATTATAAATACAAATATACTGAATATTCATGATATTTACATCATTTTTTACATTCTAGATATCTTGATATAAGTATGAGGACCAAAAATATAACAAATTAAGACACATGCAAAAAACAAAAGTTGATATTACCCGAAGTGAAAGCTTACCTTGAAATTGTTAATAAGTGGTTAATATAAAGTCATTATCAAAATATAAGTGGTATTATATATAATAATATGGTTCTTTAAAATATTTATAATAAAATTATATTTATTATACATGAGGTTCTTGCAAGTACGAAGAGATTCAATACATAAGGTAAGGGAATTTCATCTCACTTTTTATTTCCATGAGATACATACCTTATTCACCAATCACTTCTTTTTATAGTGTTTATACTTACTATAAAATTATTCTATTACTATTATAATTAAATTTATGGATATTTAAATATCCTTTTTATGATCCTTATTTAATCGGGTTTAAGTTTCAAAAGTTACCAAATTGGTAAAGTAATTTTATCTCAATTTTCCTTCTTTGAGACACATGCCATGTTATGCACCTATATTTTTATATAAGGTGTATATACTACCTTTAACATGTTATATCATGAATCTAATCATTTTAATATTATTTTAATATTCATTTAATTTTATTTTCTTTCATGGAGAGTATGATCCCAAGTTACCATGTGGTAAGAGTATATTGAAACAATCTCAACGTTTATCAGGATTGTTTATGATTTTGTTTCCATTGATGAAATATTATGATCCATATCTCAATAAATATCATGAATTTTATTACCCTCTAGATATTCATGTAATATCCAAGTAATGTTATCATTTTTACACATCTTTTTGTTTAATATAACTAATAAAATATTTTTATGAAAATCTGATTTTATTTCTCCTTTCGGTCAAAAATATGTGTTCTTTAAAAACCATGTATTCTAAAAAAAATTCAAGTAATATTCATAAGTTTACAATTATTTTCAATGAAAAATGTTTTAAAAAGTTTTTCAAGATTTATTTATAAGTTTTCAAAGTGTTTTTAAAGAAATGGTTTTTAATATGTTTTTAATCTTATTTTATAAGATTTCAAGGAAAATGTTTTTCAAAATGTTTTCAAGGTTATTTTATAAGTTTTAAAGGAAAAAGGTTTTAAAAATATTTTCCAGATTATTTTATAAGTTTTCAAGGGAAAATTTTTTTCAAAATGATTTCAAGCCTTCTTTTCAATGTTTTTAATTCATTTTCAAAGAAAATGGTTTTCTAAAGGTTTTACATTTTAAAAATAATTTTCCAAGAAGAAAGGATATTTTCCTTAAGAAATGTTTTAAAAATATATTTCCTTGTTATTTTCTATCTAATATGACATCTTTTGATGTTGCTCATTCCCCAATAAGAAATAATCCAAAGTTTTCATTCATATTATTTCTTTAATGGTTTATGTTTTGATGGAATGATTCTTATGACACCCATTTCTATTCCACGAGTTATATGCTTTTGAAACCCATTTATTTTCATGGTTTATGATTTGATGAAATGATTATGAAACCTATCTATTTTCCATAGGTTATGATGTGATGAAATTTTAATGATACCCATATCATTTCATGGGTTATGATTTTATTTTCATAAAATCCATCTCTTTTCATGGGTCATGGTATGATGAATGTTTTATGGAACATGCATTTATGATTTCATTAGGTGATGATTGGGACCTATATCTCCCTTCAATTCATTGGGTTACAATGGATGAATCATGAGTATAAATTTTTTGTGTAAACCTGATTATATGTTCGCAATGTTATCCATAGACCTGGTTTCATGTCCATAAGTTTATGTGTGAACCTGATTACTTGTTCACAATTTTATGAGTGAACCTTATTATATGTTCATAATGTTATGTGTGAACCTAATTACATGTTCACAATGTTATGCATGGACCTGGTTTCATGTCCATAATTTTATGTGTGAACC
Source organism: Viscum album (assembly GCA_963277665.1). Taxonomy (NCBI): domain Eukaryota; kingdom Viridiplantae; phylum Streptophyta; class Magnoliopsida; order Santalales; family Viscaceae; genus Viscum; species Viscum album. The sequence continues at coordinate 1,129,806,604 of OY728121.1, forward strand.
TGATTACATGTTCACAATGTTATGCATGAACCTGATTGCATGTTCACAACATTATGTGAGGACCTAGTTTCATGTCCATAAGTCTATCCAAGGTCCTCATTTCATTTCCTTAACTTAATGTGTGAACCTGTTTCTGCTTATACATGTTCAATATGTTTTACATTGATGTGTATGCCAAAATTCCATGTCGTATTCATATGTTATTATTTCATGTCTTATGATCTTTATTTCCTTATGATTCATGTCTTATAAACCATAAATATTTATTCCATGATTCATCTTTATGATCTTTGATATGTAGGGAATGATCTTTTAATGGTCATGATCACATTATCATACCCTTATGTTCATGATATTCTTATGCATTTCCTTTATTTACCCTTACTGGGCATTTGACCTCACCCCTTTCTTATGTTTCCCTTCCTCAGGTTATGAAGGAAGGTTTTTAAGTAGAATTTATAAGGGGGAGATCTTTTGGGAAACATTGAAGATGTTTCACTGAGTTAAAATATTTTTTGTTCTAATTTTTCAAAGGTGCTAAACTAATACGGTCTTTGGGCATCTTTTTTTGTAATTTATTAAGTATTATGAAAAAGTGGTGTAATTTCTATGTATATTAAGACTGGGTCGTTATATTTTTTTCTTTCAAAAATGGGGGAGATTATTGGGTTAGAATTTATACTTGTTAATTTTCCATTCCTTTTGTTTTGGAAATCACAAACACTTTATTAAAAAAAATTACTAAATTTTTATGTCCCAAGTGTTTTAGTATGTTTTTTTAGAAAAATTTATCTTTTACCATATATAGAATAAGTTCTAAAGTATTATTATTATAAAATTATATTTTTTAAATATGATAATCATAATGAGTATGTGTATGATCCATTAGACTCGCCTTTTATCAGACCAGGTGTAAGACTTTTGTCCTGTCTATCGTACTGAAAAAAGTCATCACCATCAAACTGATATTGATACTGATAAACTTGACTGAATTGCATTGCAATAATTGTATTGACATCCATAAATAAGTACATCAGACGGACTTAAGTTTATATTCAGAATAAAAAAATTTATCATAAATAATATTTTTAACACTATAATGGTCTTAATCAATATGACATTGGACATTTAGTTCTAGATGAGTTGTGAAGTGCTAGGTGCCCGATTCCATTGCAACAAATATAGAAATATGATAGTTGGGAGGGTGTTTATAAATATCTAGTCATTCAAAGAGTTTGGGGCTGATTCATTGTTTCATTTTCTTATTGAATTCAAAGAGTTGGTAGGATGCTATTGTATTGCTTGTTTTTACAGGTGTTTAATTCCTCTTTTCATGTTTAAGAAAGAAATTTATTATAGTTATCTTTCTAATACAATTTTTTCTATCTGTATGATTATTAATATGATAAAAACAATACTATTATTTAATAAAATCCATTGTGATTATTATTATATTACTCTGATTATGATAAACATACTTTGTTTTAACTCTGATAATTGGATCCACTACAAGTCTAATATTTACTCTGATATAATAGGATTATTTCTAGTTCTGATTCTATGACTCTAATAAGAAGACTGATTTTGAGTTCGATAAACATACTTTAAGAGGTTTTGTGTTTTGTTAATTTTAAAAAATTTAAAATAATTTCTTAAAAAATAATTCACCCCCACCCCTCTTGTAAGTTTGTCCATCATAAGATTAATCTTATGATCCAACACTTTGATGTCTATTAAATATGGAAAAACAGTTCTTCTTGTGAAATACATCCTCTAGGATCTGTCCCATCGAACACCAATAACTCAACTTTTCTAGTGATATACATGAAATTAGGGACAAAGGAAACTATATTCATCATCCATGTTGTGTTCCTCTCATGTTTATATTTATCTATGAGTTTAAATAAATGCATTCCTGACTCCTTTGTTAATGTTGGTGTCTGCACTTCTCCCTGCTATGATTGTTTCTCCATACATTGCACCACACCTTATCTTGATCTTCCATATCCTTTTCCCACTATTTCATGTTGTTTTTTACTATTGAAGTTATCTTGGACATCATCACCTTCACATGAACCAAACACTAGTACACCTCTTAAAAATGAACTTCATGGAACATATCCATAATCATGGAGCTCCTCCATTTTATGGTAGGTTGGACCAAATGATAAAAAAAACTCACATAAACAGTCCACTTAGAGTTTCCCACCTTTTATATATTATATCTTTGAAGAACTAGGATTACAAGAGTTGGAGTAAGAATAAAATAATATAGGAATAGATAAATTCAAAAGAACACCCCCCCCCCTGACACTCCTTCCCAAGACTTTGGATAAATTATAACAAACTGATTCCTTGCCTATTCTCTCTCCATACCTCCCCTTTAAATAAACTCACCCCACACCCCAACCCCCAATAGAGTTACAAAACTACCCCTAGACTCTAAATCTCATTCCCATATATGAACATTACCCAATAATCTTTCTACATTCATTCCTATCATAAACCTTGGTTGAATATTCTCTTGGTTGAAAATGTTTTTAGACAAGGGTTATGGGAAATGCCCACAGCATGTTTGATAAAATTCCCACTTGATGAATTGGATTTAAAATTATTATTTTAACATATGAGAAACTTTATTTTGATGTGTTGATTTGGATTTAAAATTAATAAGTCTTTTTTTATTTGAACTTGGATGTCATTCCAAAATTGGGGCACACTGGGTTGCACCACTAAGTAATAACTTGGGTTAGGAGGGATGGGGTTTCTCTCATGATTTTTTTCCATTCAAGGAGTCCCACTTTAATAGGGGATGCATTCAATTCATGTCATAGATCCCATATGGGATGGTTGATTAATTTCATGGGTGTGTGTGTTCATGGACTGGGTGTATGAGTTGAGGGTGTGGGTACTTGTGAAAATAATGAGTTAAAATAAAAAATGGATCTTTGGTGTGAGTTATTCATATAGTTTTTATCATTTTTTTTATTTGTATCACACTCACCCACTTTATATGTATCATGGTTCATATGCAGTTTCTATTCAACAAGATGTAGGTAAGGGGAAGTGGGGCATATCGATGTTGTGGTCGCTGGTGATATAGCTGGGAGCATGGAGGTAGCATTCATGTGGATCATGGGAGTGTTCCAAGTGGTAACTTGTTCTTTCTTTTGTGTTTTTAGTCTTGTAGTATTAATTGGGAATAGTTTTGTATGTTATGACTTTGATTGTTCGTATTTTTATATTGTGTGTTTTAGTTTGGTCTGCTTTCATTCATGCATCATATATATATATATATATATATATATATATATATATATATATATATATATATATTATTTTAGTTCATTACTACAGGTTTTATTATACATAAGGGTAAATCGCCTCCTAAATGATACTGTATAACCTTTACATTTATTTCTAGCCTTGGGTGTTAGGTATATGCATCTATGTTCAGTGGCATTATGGTCCTTCCCAATCCAATGGTTTGGGGTTGGGATGTTACAAACATACCCATTATAAGTATGAGAAATTAAGAAAATATAGGGATGGTACTTTAAAAATATCTTCAATGAAGAGAGGATGTGTGGATAAGAATTTAGATAATAAATTTATTAGTATAGATAATCTCAATTACACCTATTATCTAAAAGTTAGAAACTTTTAGGTTAAAGATTCTTTAATATGTATGGAAAATGGTAAAGAAATTAGGCTGAATAACCTATATTTTAAAGTGTGTGGAGATATTCAAGGTATTTGCATATTAATTGGATAACTAGGTTATTTAATGAGGTTATGAAATCTAATAAACTGCCCAATATTTTTATGAAGAGTTCTCTAGTACCTGTGTATAAAAATAAAGGAGACATTTTGAGTTGTGGGAATTATAGAGGCATTAAGATTATGATTCATACCATGAAACTTTGGAAAAAAGTGATTGAATGGAAGATTAAAAGGGAAGATAAATATTTAGATAATCGATATGGTTTATTCCTAGATGTTCAAACACTGAATAAATATATTTTATTAGATATCTAATGGAGTATTACATAAAATAACCCCAAGATTTTTATATAATTTTCATTGATTTGGAAAGGGATTATAATAAAGTTCCTAGATAGGTTTTATGGGAAAATATTGAAAGAAAGGGATGCAAGTGACGTATATCAAACTCATACATGGAAATTATGAAGAGAGTTTTAATTGATTAAGAACTCCAGAAAGTTATAGGAAAGGGTGTTTTAATCATAGTACAATAAGGTTGGAGGGTGTGGGGATGCTCATGGGGTTCTGTGGGGAAGTTGGGTAGGGGATTAACCATGTAGTTGTTGTGAGAGGGGCTTAGGGTGTTGTTGAGATGGGTATCATAGGTAGGGAGTTAATATTTACTATTAGGGACATATTTATAATATATTTTTAGTATTGTTTAGTTATTTAGTTATTAAGTGAATGGGAATATTAAATAATGGTTTCTTGGGGTAGGCAGTAGGTGAGGAATTGTAATTTTTGGATATTTTCTTTAGAAGATTCAGAGGTTTGGGCCTCAGGCCTTGGGAGCAATGTCTCTCAAGGATTTCTTCTCCATTCCTTTTACTTTATTATTCTTTAACCTCTATTTAGGTATGTTTTTCCCATGTGTAGATTTTGGTATAATATAAGTCCACTGTTTTTTCTCTCTCGTTTAGATTTATATCAATTGGTGCATTCGTTGAGAGATAAACAAGTGAGAGTGATTCTTGAAGAGAGATTTTTTAGATAAAGTAACTCAAGAAATAGGATTTTGAAAAATAGAGGAACAATAGAACTACAAATAAGATGACACAATTAAAGCCTAATTCAAGGGAAACACCAAATTCCACTGGAAGATTCACCATACATAACTAGCAGACACACCAGAAGTGAGAGATCTTAGATTATGTAGCTATGTACACATAGTAATGGATTCTAACACGTAGTGGTAGAGAATATATTATATCAATGACAAGGGACTCACAAAAGCCTTACTCCCACATTCATGGAGGATCTGATGTAGGATTTCGAGGTGATTCTACCCATACTATACAGGAGGAGTGGCAAGTGATCCCAAGGATGTAAATTTTTACTGAATAAGATCTTCCATCATGGATCACCAAAGCTAAGAAATATTTTATGTTCCACCAAAAAAGGAATAGGTAAAGACTTTTATGCATGTATTATACAATATAGGAGGCTAAGGTGATTTTAGATAGACTATCCTGGAGGTTGGGGGAGTGTAAATCAATCCTAAGGATTCTGATTTTACCGGAGATGACCTTGCCTCTTGGATCACCAAAGATGGGAAATATTTTTTATACCCTCAAATACAGGAAGAAGTGTAGTTTTGGACTTCATGACTATAAATTCCAATTATATTTGGAGAATGGTATATGTCATTGGAAGAATCAAATACTAAGATCTCATGGTCTCAACTCAAAGAAGTGATCCTCCTGGAATATGTTAAAGTGTCAATGGAGATGGAAGAGAATTACAAGACTTGTCCTGAATTAAATAAACATTCTAATAATGAATTGATGATGGTTGTAACTCAACTGGATTCAAACCAAGAGAATTACCAGACTTGTCTTTGGCCTTCATTTTCATCTTCGATCATTGATCACTTATTTCCAATCACTAACCTATGTTTTATCATCATCTATTGTATTTGGTCTCTGTTCTTCCTATTTTTTCTTTTATATATAGTTTCATAGCTCTAGTTTATTATTTTTATCCCCGTCTACATTTCTTGGTATTTTATATATGTTCTTCTTATACATCTCCAATCTTCATCACATATCTTTGATCTCTAGTGTTCACCTCTTATCTTTGGTTTCCAGCCACTAGGTTTCCTCTCTACCCCCACCTTCATTCTTTTTCAATATTCTTTGATATTTGGTTGGTTATTTGTCTTCTATTTTTGTTCTCAAATATCTGATTATCAGTCTATTATTTCAGATTTAATCTCTAGTCTTCATTCTGTATATAATATCTGGGCTTTACCTATAATATTTGATCTTTATCTATTTTACTAATCTTTGTGTTTGATTTTCAATCTTTTCATTTGTTTCACTCTTAAACATTTGGTCTCTATCTTGGTTTTCAATTTCATATTTTTCTATAATATTTGGTATTATTTATCTTACTCTCAAACTAAATTATACTTTAGATTTCAACATTAATTCAAAAATAAAAAAGAGATAAAAATTATAATTACTGCCAAACTAGGCCACATGGGAACTGAAGATGATTTCATAACTATCATGGAAGATTATATTATATGATTCATATACATTTCATGAAATTTATGGATATTTAAGAAGATTTTATAACTAACATGGAGAGGATTACTAGAATTGAATATCTCAAAAAGGTCATCTAGATGAGCATGCTTCGAAAATATCTTGTAAAAAATGATGGCTCGAAAAGGTTTTTTATAAGAGGATTCCAAGAAATGTACAGTGGTGGAGGATGGGTGTTTGGGTGAGCATAGATAAGGTAAATAAGTAAATTATTTAATAATATGATCTATTGTCTTCCATAATCCAAGGGAATATAGTGTTTTCTACACATGAGTGTGAATTCTAGGTTGTTTTGGGTGCTTGTCTTGGTTGATACTATAGACAGGCTTCACGTGCACCCTATATTCCCTCTTATAAATGGGAGAAAAGAATTTTTACCTGTGTTGTTAGTATTGATCCCATTTTTTTCATATACATCTATCTATGTGTGGTTTATTTTCTTGTTCATCTATTAGATAATCTAAATTATACTATAAATGTTTTAATCAAGAAAGAAAAAATTGTTGTTGTTATGATGGAGGGAGGGAGGGAGGGAGATTCTCAGCTATTCAGTGCAACTTTCACCTCTCCAGTATATCATTAACCATCACAAAATCTTGAGTTGAGGGGTTTTTTCTTGTTTAGTTGTTGTATAATATGATTTATACTAAAAAATTTGCAGTCAAGATAATATAAACTTTTGTAGACCCAGTGGATGGGGAGAGGGAGGGAATTTCTTATCTCTTCAGTATATTCTTCACCATCACAAACTGTTGAAATGGAGGTTTCTTCTCTTTTTCAGTTGTAAGAAAATATAATTTATATTGTAAAAGTTATATTCCTGACAATAGAAACAGTTATGGTTTTGAATGGTGGTGTCTGCTTCAACGGTTCATACTACTATAGAGGTTAGGAAGGATTATTTTAATGATGTTTTCATTGATAAAACTCCCATGGTGTAAAAATTTACAAGTGTACTGATTCTTCTAATTATTATCTAGTGAATTAAGTGATTTCCCCCTCTATTATTGAAGGTTTAACTTCATTCCAACAATATTATTTTACATATATTATGAAATAGGATTGAGAACATAGTAATTAGAGGATGGTTATGTGAAGTAAACTGAAGGGGGTGAAGCCCCTCAAGGTCTTTCATAGTGTACGTCCTTCATCAAATTTTTATCTTGATGATAATATTTTCATGAAACATATATTTAAATGAGAAACTTTTGAATCAAGGGAGTGGGTTGGGGATCTTAGTTCCTCTTTTTCAATGCATAAAAAAATTAACTACTTGGGGATGTTGAGGATGAATCATAGTCTACATTGGATTTTTAAAAGAGGAAATATAAAATTAAGATGTTAGTTGAGAAGGTAGATTTCACTTTGGCATTGATGCATGTTTGGACCTGCTCAATTATTCACAGAATGGTCTGGATGATCCTGATGAAATTGATTCTTTTCTTTGGAAGGATTGCCTTTCTTCCAGATTTTCTTATGTATCTTACAATTCCTATTTTCCTTTTTTCTAGGTTTTTCTATGTATTTTGTAGTTTCACTTAGATTTATTTGTATTAAAAAAGTTATTTTTAAAAAAAATACTTGTTTTTACCATTTTCAAACTTTCTTGTGAGTTAGTTCATCAACCCATCTATGTCTTTATCTAAATTATCCTTGATATGAAAAGCTTTCATGTATTTAATATTTACCTCCTTTAGTACCTTGTATTTTATGATTATTTATGTCTATATTTGTTTTTTTATTCCATAAAATCTAATAAAAATACTACTCCTACCATACTATGTGATCTTTGGTTCTTGAGGCTCTCATCTGACATTCTTTGTGATCCAGCAAGCATGTTTTCAATTTTCTTGCAATAATAAGTTTTTCCCTAAATACAATCTTATTGGTTTAAATCTCTTATAGTTCATGAATATTATTCTTTTTCAACTCCAATTGGGTAATCATGACTTCTTATTGAGTGTTATTTATATCCTCATTTTTATGCAATATATCTAATATATATTAATTTCCACATGTCATCCATCACACATGTCATACATGAAACAATTACTTATCTCCTAGATTTAATGTAATATGTTCATTCTGTTTTTTATTTTCCTTTTAATTTCAAACACAAACAAAATGAACCATGATGTCTTAGTTTAGGAAAACTAAGACCACCAACCTCTCCCCTCCTTTTTGTTCTCTCATATGTGACTCCCTATCCATTATCGCTTTTTCATCCACAATTAGTAGCATTTTTTGAATAATTTATTTATTTTTCATTAATAAATTATTAATATTTTTTATGGTTGTATTTTTATTTGTTTTGTTTTCAATTACTTCCATCTTCTTAGTTTTTGACATTTGGGTGGTTTTTTCCAAGCTATTATTGATTCATTTTCTATTAAGTTGTATGTGTCCATCGAGTATGCATGGTTGGTGTTTCATAATATAGTTGTATCATTTTGTGTTTTTGTGTGCATATAACTGATGCATCTTGTTGATATCTAAATTTTCAAGGAAATTGACATTTAGATGATTATTCACGTTATATTGATCTTGTAAAATTTTCTTAAATTATAATATTAATTTTTCATTTTAAATACATTATTTTTGAAATTTATTTAACCTAATCCAAAATTATTTTGATATATTTGATAAGTGGTTTAAATAAATATAAAATATATGATATTTAGATAATATAAATTTTTTACATTATTAATATGAAATGTTCATATGGATTTAAAAAATAAAAAAAATCATGTTTTCACTAATTATATATTTTGATATGAAAGAGTCTATATATTTTCCATTTAAATGATGAAATGTAAAGAGTTAATAATTGTAATATAAATATAAAGTGTTTTTATTTACATGGAATATCCAAAAAAAAATTCAAATTTATAAATTATTTCTAATTTTTTTATTTATGAAATGTTTATAAATTCATATCTGATGTCTAAATATTTTCTCTAGAATCCTCTTTTTTTTAAATAGACATTAAGGTTTTGAGTTTATAGGGAATCAGAAAAGGAAATACACAAACTCTGTAGTGGGGTCAAGTAATAGGGTGGGATTCAGGTGATCTAAAAAGATAAACACTATGTAGGTGTGAAGCTCCCAACCCGTACATGGGAACCTAGATTCCCTTCAACAAGTTTTAGTGAAATCAGATAAATACCCGAATTTGGAAACAATATTCATCCAAACCAACTGCCCTCTTTTAGCTGATCTTTAGATACCAGGTTAAACATGATGTTGGTTGGGAATGAGACACTTAAAAAGAAGACACTTAGACATAAGAATATAGAAATAAGGAAGATTGACTGTAAGAGGCATCGACGGATGACTTTTACTAAGAATCATGATGTCGTGTTTTCTAATAATAGATATAAAAAATTTATATTTTTGTATGCAATGTTCATTAATTATAATATAAATTATTCATATTAAATGAATTATTTTAGAAATTTATTTAACCTATGCTAAAATTATTTTGATGTATTTGATAATTAGTTTAAATAAATATAAATATATGGTATTTAAATAATGTAAATTTTTTAAATTATTAATAATATATGTTTATATGGATTGAAAATATAAAAAAATCACTATTTAATTAATTATATATTTTGATATGAAAGTGTCTATATATTTTCCATTTAAATGATGAAATATGAAGAGTTTATAATTGTAATATAAATATAAAGTGTTTATATTTACATAGAGTATCCAAAAAAGCATTTCTAAATTATAAATTATTTATAATTTTTTTATTTATTAATTTTTTATAAATTCATATTTGATGTATAAATATTTTGTTTGGAATCATCTTTTTTTAATCCATATTAAGGTTTTGAGTTTAGCAGGATTCAGAAAAAGGAATACATAGACTCCATAGTGGGGTCAAGGCACAAGGAAGGCTTTGGTTGAGCTAGAAAGATAAACACAACATAGGTGCAAAACCCAATCCATATGTAGGAACCCAGCTTCCCTCCAACCCACAGTTGTGAAACCCGATAAATACTTGAATTTTGAAACACTTTTCACCTAAACCAACCATCCTCAGTCGACACTCAAAAAGAAGATGGTCAGACATAGGAAGGTAGAAATAAGAAATATTAAGTGTAATAGGCACTAGCGGTGACTTTTACTAAGCGTCTCAATATCATTCTTGCTAATGCTAGATATAAAATTTTTATATTTTTTTATTCAATGTTCATAGATTTTAATATGAATTGTTAATATTAAATTCATTATTTTAGAAATTTATTTAACCTAATCCAAAAAAATTGATATATTTGATCAATGGTTTAAATAAATATAAAATATATGATATTAAAATGATGTAAATTTTATACATTATTAATCTAAAATTTTCATATGAGTTTAAAATATAAAATTTCATTTTTTCATTAATTATATATTTTTATATGAAAGAGTGTATATATTTTCTATTTAAATGATGTAATATAAAGATTTAATAATTGTAACATAAATATAGTCTTTATATTTACAAGTAATATTCCAAAAAAAGAATTTATAAATAATAATTTATTTATAATTTATTTATTTATGAAATGTTTATAAATTCATATATGATGTCTAAATATTTTATCTAGAATTCTCTTTTTATTTTTGAAATCCACATTAATGTTTCATGTTTGGTGGGAATCATAAAAGGAAATACACAAACTCCATAGTGGGGTCAAGCCACAAGGTGGGCTTCAAGTTATCCAGAAAGATAAACACTATGTAAGTGAGAAGCTCCCAACCTATACACGAGAACCCAACTTCCCTCCAACCTATGATCATGAAACTAGATAAATATCAAAATTTGGAAACATTGTTCCCCCAAACCTACCACCCTCTATCTACCAATCTCCATATACTAGGTTAAAAATGACATTGGTCAGGATTGAGATACTCAAAAAAAAAATATTGGACATAGGAATGTAGAAATAAGGAAGATTGATTGTAAGAGGCATTGGTGGGTGACTTTTACTAAGAGTCATGAGACCATGTTTTCTAATTCTAGATGTAAAAATTTTATATTTTTTATGCAATGTTCATAAATTATAATATGAATTGTTCATATTAAATGTATTATTTTAAAATTTTATTTAACCTAAACCAAAATTGTGTTAATATATTTGATCAGTAGTTTAAATAAATATAAAATATATGATAATTAGATCATGTAATTTTTTTACATTATTAATATGAAATGTTCATATGGATTTAAAATATAAATAAAATCATGTTTTTATTAATTATATATTTTGATATGAAAGAGTCTATATATTTTCCATTTTAATGATGAAATATGAAGGGTTCATAATTATAATATAAATATAAAGTTTTTATATTTACATGGAATATCCAAAAACCATTTCTAAATTAAAAATAATTTATAATTTATTTATTTATGAAATGGTTATAAATTCATATCTGATGTCTAAATATTTTATCTTAAATCCTCTTTTTTTTTAAATCCATATTAAGGTTTTGAATTTAGTGGGAATTAGAAAGGGTAATATTGAGACTCTATAGTGGGGTTGAGGCATAAGGTGGACTTTGGGTGAGCTGGAAAGATAAAAATTGTGTAGGCACGAAACTCCCAACCTATATGAGGGAACATGGACTCCCTCAAACCACTGTCACAAAACTTGATAAATACCCAAATTTGGAAATTTTATTCACTCAAACCTAATTCCCTCTGTCAACCAATCTCCGAATACCAGGTTTAACATGATGACGACTAGGAAGGAGACACTCAAAAAGAAGACGATCAGACATAGGAAGGATGAAATAAGGAATATTGAGTGTAAAAATCACTTGCAGATGACTTTCACTAAGCATCATGATACCGTGTTTGCTAATGTTAGATATAAAAATTTTATAATTTTTTATGAAATGTTCATAATTTATAATTTGAATTGTTTATATTAAATGCATTATTTAAGAAATTTATTTAACCTAATCCAAATTTGTTTTGATATAATTGATCAATGGTTTAAATAAATATAAAAAATATGATATTTAAATAATGTAATTTTTTTACATTATTAATATGAAATGTTCATATGGATTTAAAATATTAAAAATTTCATGTTTTCATTAATTATATATTTGATATGGAATAGTCTATATATTTTCTATTTAAATGATGAAGTAATAAGAGTTCATAATTGTAATATAAATATAAATCATTTATATTTACATGGAATATCCATAAAATCGTTTCTAAATTATAAATTATTTATAATTTCTTTATTTATAAAATATTTATAAATTCATATCTCATTTATAGATATTTTATCTTTAATCCTATTTTGTAATTTTTTATTTTGAAATCCACATTAATGTTTCAAGTTTTGTGGGAACCAGGAAAGGGAAAACACAAACCCCATAGTGGGGTCAAGGACCCTGAAAACATAAACATGTGGGATTCTGGTGAATTAGAATGTTAAGTAGTGTGTAGGCATGAAACTCCCAACTTGTACGTAAGAACCGGCTTCCCTCCAACATGCAATCGTGAAACCCAATAAATACTTGAGATTAGAAATTTTGTTCACCCAAAGCACCCACCCTCTATCTACCGATCTCCAGACATCATGTTAAACACAACACCAAATGGGAATGAGACACTAGAAAAGGTGGTGACCAGATTTATGAAGGTAAAAATAAAGAATATTGAGTGTAAGAGACACCAGCGGGTGACTTTTACTAAGCATTGCGATATCGTGTTTTCTAATGTGGGAAAGATCAATGCCTTTTGTGGTACTCAAATAGTCATAGTCATCTCCACCTATAGAGGTAATTTATTAAACTTTGGTAACCTCGGCATTGAAGTCATCATCAAACGATATCTCTTGGGTGAATCCTACATCTTCAGTCGTGAAACCCAATAAGTACCAGAATTTTGAAATGCTATTCACCCAGACCTACCACCCTCTGTCTATCAATGTCCAAATACTAGGTTAAACATGATTTCATATAGGAAGGAGACACTCAAAAATAAGATGTTCATATGTAGGAAGGTTGAAATAAGGAAGATTGAGTATAAGAGGCACTAATGGGTGACTTGTACTAAGCATCGTGATACTGTGTTTGTGTGGGGTACACTCCCAATTATGAAAGAAAATAGTGGGAGTGATGTAATTAGGATGTTTTTATTTGGGTGGAAACCAACCAAGTCATCCATGGACTGTGGATGCAGCTGATGATGATGAGATATTTTTTCTAGGGTAGATGATCTATCCAAACAACTGTTAACAAAGTTATTTTTCTCTATAAAATAGGATTCAATACCATGATTTTTTAACATGTTGTAACCTTGTGATCCTTTAAAGTTTCATCTAAAGAGTAATAATATAATTTTCCACCCTTTCTCCCATGGATGTAGGAAACTCTTCTTAACCCACATTAAATTATAATATTCTTTGATTTTTATTTCCTATTTTGTGTATGTTTTGTCTCTTGAAACTTCTGATGCCCCAACAAAGTGGTATCATAGGCACTTAGGTCAAAATTTCAATGTTTCATAGAGGTTTTCCATTGACTAAAAAAGTGAAGGTGACTAAAATCAATTTTTGAAGCTAGAGTCATGAATTTATCATTGAGGTGGTTCCAACAATGAAAAAAATGTTGAAAACAGAGCTCAAAAAAAGTTAGTAGTGATAGTAAAACTTTATGTCAGACCCTGGGTGTTATAGTACCCCTTACTGGATAATAAATTACTGTTCATGCAGGTAGTGGATTTCAGGCAGTTTTTCCATAAATTGTTTCAGCAAGCTACGTAAGCACCACATCATCAGTTTATCTAGACCATTGAAACTATTTTGGAAATATCCTAGCCAATCGGATTCAATTTTCAACAATTCCACATTCATTTCCAGTTATTTCAACCATACCAGACAGATTTGTATGGTAAAATTTTCAAGATTCTCACTGTATCAATCAGCTAAAATATCAGTAATAGGATTAAACTCACTGCTTTTAATTATTCCATCTGGAAATCCAAAATGAAAGATCTTTTATACATTAAATATTTATGTAATACAATAGTGGATACTAATAAGCCTATTATAGATCCATTGGATAAACCAGAATATGATGATCAATATAATGAGAAGATGTCTACTGACACTCCTCCAGTTGATGTGTATTGGGTCGTTCTCAAGTGGAAGTTATTGGAACCAAGGTAGTTCTTTGTTGGTAACAGAGTATAGTTTGTGTTTTTTGTAAATCTACACTAGTTTGATCAAGGAGTTTTGAATAAAATCATTTTTATAGTATGGATGATTTCAGTGTTGAAGGTGGTGTTGTTTCTCAGTGTTTGCCAAATTTTTGGGTCCAAAATTTAGAGAATGAAGAAATGTGTTTTTGGAAAAGGAAGTTATGCGCAAGGTTGAAGAAGCATCTAAATGTTGTGTGAAATGTGTGTTTCGAGAGCATCTCATCAAAATATGGTAAAGGAAATAATCATGAGAAAGATTATTTTTCTTCATGAAAGAATCTTACGCACCCAATGCGACGTCAAAAGTGAGTTGTGCGCATACTATTACTTTTGTCTCTCTAGAACAAGTGAAACTTGGGGTGTTTTGTGCTAAATAGAATGTTTTCATCAAAGAAATTTTGTGTGACAACCCTAAAACTTGTGCACAAGGACAGGTGTTGTGTGTAAGAGTTGATTTGAGCTTATTTTAGGTTTTGAAGATCCATCTTGTTTGATCGGTTCTTTCAAGTGCATCAATTCATGAATTTGATGCAAGAAGAGTCTCATGATAGACAGGGACAAAGACTTAAAATTCAATGTATTGAAGAGACCTTCAAGTTGAAAAACTAAGTAAGGTTTATCTCAAAGTAGTGATCTAGGGGGAATCAACATAAGTGTTCTAAGGGAGGTAGTTTGTTATCCATAAAATCTTGTAAAGGCAGTGTTCCTAGAACAAAGTGACTATGTCTGAACTTTTGTATTCCAAAAATAGTGAAGATTAGTGGATTTAGGTATAATCAACACACTATCGACATATTATCCTTAGAATATCCCTTAATGGTGAACCAAGTAAAACTGATGTGTTTTCTCTCTACATGTAAATGTTTAATTTAATACTCATTACTATTATACAGGTTTAACAGGTTCCTACCAATTTGGAAACAAGATCCATAACTTTAGATGAAAAAGTTGACACCCTGATTCACCCCTCCCCTCTCAGGGTGTTCTGGGTTCCTACAAGTGGTATCATAGTTAAGGTTCACATATGTTGGATACTCTATAGTAAAACTAGTATATGTTTAAGATTTGAGTTTCATTCCTGAGTCAAAAATAAAGTGCAATTTTGATTAAGATCTAGTTATCTCTGAGAATAAGTCTATATCCACCAATTCCATGATGAAAAGTAAAAAGAAAGTGAAGATACAGTTGAATAATTCCATCTTATCTAATTAAGAGGTAGTATCTAGTTCTCCATGCCTTTCCAAAAATGAAGATATATCAGCCTTGGAATGTAAAGAGTAGGTGGATTGGGCTTACACCAAATAAAAGGAAAACACTTATACCTCATGTAAATCAAAACTTTCAACTGATTAGAAGGTATGTGTTAGTACCTTTGAAATTTTTCATCAAAATAAATATCCTATCACAAGTGGTAATGTTAATAAATCTACAACCTCACATGAATTTTCAATTTAAATATTATGAAAATATCTACATGATATTCCTTAAGAAATATTCTTCATTGTTTGTAGAATCTTTCAATGTATACAGGTAGAGATCACCCAGCTGGAAGGAGAATCTGGTTCTTTGGAAAAGGGATAACAAGGAAAAATCCTTGAATGTTTAAAGCTCTCTATATAGATTGGAACCTTTGAATCGGAAAATATGGAACTTGAAATAAGTTTCTTAGAACACCTAAAAGAATTTTAAAAGAAAGAGGGAGTCAAAAATACTCTTGAAGAAAATATACATGTTCTTGAAGAGAAATTGAAAAATAGCACTGATGTCAAGGGTTTACTATTTGATGAAATATCCAAGAAGATCAAGGAACATGACTCTTTGATTCAAAGTAAAGTTAATCTACATGAAGATGATGTTGTTAGAATGAAGAATTATTGTGAAGAAAATATGATTATGATTGAATATTAGAAAATCATAATCAATATGAAATTTCTAGATTTGGAAGCTCAGTTGGAAAATCTTTAGAAGGCATATATTGAGACTTCACAAAATAAGGAAATAGTTGTTATAGTCACTCATTGTTCACTGGAGGATTCTAAAGCTAAAATACCGCCAACATGTGATAATAAGATCATGACATCTTTTGATAATCTATTTCAAGCAGCTAAGAAGAAACAAGTGGCATCTATACCAACTTGTATTAATGCTTTTAAACTTATTATCATGAATAATGCAAGGTGTAAGACAAATAATGAAAAATTATGGATGAAGAAAGGTGATAATAAACCTACCACCATGACTATGGTGGATAGGAAAAATATTATGGAAAACAGTTACCCACAAAGATCTCAAAAAGTTATCAAGAATATCCAAAAAACATATACATAATATATAAGGAGATCACGGTTTGTTGTTCAATGTTGGTACTGCAACAAATTTGGGCATTGTGCATTGGATTTTTGGTACAATCCTATAAATGAAAAGGCACAAATTAAGCCTATTTCAAGGGGGATCAATCCAGAGAAGAAGAAGAAACATCCATAGGTCTAGAAGAATATGAATACTACAAAAAAAATTGGAAGCTTGATAATATCTGTGAAAGGGCCCAGTGAGGATCACTAAGAGGGGGGTGATCAATGATACTTTTTATTTTATGTTTCCTTTAAAAAACCTTATCCTCCTATTAAATATTACTTTCCTAACTTAGAACAATTCAAATACATATACATAGGAACACAAGTATTTACAAGGTTTACTATTCAATAAGAATAGTTATGTCCTTGGTATGGTTTGGAAATGATCCAATACCATACAATCAACTAGAAATAAATCCTTGGAATACAATGAGTATCATATACCCTTACACTTGGGTAGCATTATGAAAACAATCCAATAGTGTGTGTACACCATCTTAGGACAAATAGGTTAAAGAAATAGTTGTGTAACAAAAACCTATTACCGGTGCTTCCTTTTCAATTTTCAAAGATGTATTCAATTGAAAAAAAAAATCTTCAATTTCTTACCCAAAAGCTGATAAGAAATTCCAAGGAATTTGATATAGAATTCAAATCTGATTTCCTAGTCCAATTGGCCCAGTCCGATTTTCCACTCTGATCTACTCACTCTAATCTTCTCACTCCAATATTATCAAATCTGATTGCCCAATACGATAGATACAGAACTGCCTAAATATGATTGAGACAATTCAATAACCCTTCCACAATCAAAAAACCCCAATAAAAAAATCCCAAATCTGATTATCCAACCCAATACGATGATCTTCCGAATACAATTGACAAGATGAATACGGTAATCCACTGAATACGATAATCTCTGAATACAATGATCAACTGAATACAACATTGTGATCTTATCTATTCTCCTTTCACTTCTTCACGTAAAAACTTCTTCAACAAAAACTTGATACAAAAAACTCTGTCACCCCCTTAAACTTCAGAGCTTGTCTCTCTTCTCTCATGAATAGTACACTCATGTCAGAGATCTAAAAAGTACTATGTATGTCCCCCCTTTTATAGGAGACCTAAGGATGATTTTGGTGGGAATCCCAAAATCATTCCCACTCAAACGAATTCACCCAAATATCAATTTCCCTTAAATATAAAATGCATTTATGACTTCTAAAATGATTCTTGATTATTATCAAATCTTTTTTCAACCTTAATCACATCTTTAGCCTTTCCTTTTAATCACTAGTTTGAATCTAATTTCTTCATTCTAATTTTCTCAATCTGATTGTCAAATACAATGCTCTAAAATGATTTGAAAAAAATATCTTTCATTTGAATGTTAAGTTTCCCATTGAAAATTCATTTAGTAATCTTTGGTCTTGAACCACTTATACTTCTTCACTTCTTCTCTTGACCCACTTTCAACTTACTCAAACAAAGTAATTCAACCCTTTTGAAATGGTTGACTACATTGTTGATCATCTTCTTTTCTTTTCTTTTCTTTCATTGGTTTTAATAAATTATTCCTCTTTTGAATACGATGACATAATGATCCCAAATAGAAGTATCTTTCTTCTTTGAATATGATGTCACTTGAAGACTTAATTCTCTTTCGAAACACATTATCTTGTATCATGACACCCTTCATGATTTTGAAAAACATTAAAGACCATCTTTAGCATCGTCTGACTTTCATTGGAAAGTATTGTAACTTATAAAAACTCCATAAATTCGGTTTTCTTTCTTTATCATCCTAAATATGATTTTCTAGAATTCAATTTCCCTAAATAAAATCAGGCTGAATATGATTTCCAACACCCTTCTTATTTCCCATCCATATCCGATCATTCTGAATACAATTTCTGGTATTTCATTCACTCCCCTTTCTTTCATCAAGCATGAATCATAAGTTTCACAACTTACTTATGGTTTATGAGAACTCCAAAATTAGAAAAGCATCATCACATTTAATTTATCATAGTCATGCAGACTCTAATTCTCCTTATTATGATCAAATTCTTCCACACCGGATCTATAGTGAATCTGATGACCATTTACTTCCAGCAAGATTATTTCTCAATATGATTGATCTTTTCATTCTGGATTCGGTGTGAATCCGATGAGATTTTTCTTCCTGCCTTCTCTTCTAATCTGAATATGATGGACCTTATAAAACATTGTGGATCTGATTATTTTGAATTTGATGGTCAAAACAATTTTCACCAAATACAAAGTGGGTTTATTTCCTTTCTTCAAAAATTTTCTTAATAACAAAATAAAACACTTGAAAACAATAACCTTCATCATCATCTTGGTTCTAACAATATCCCCCTTTGGATTTTTTTTCAACCAAGTTTCATAAATCACTGAACCTTTTATCCTCAAGAAATGGATTACTTATCAATAATTATAATACTACGTGATCTAACTCATTATAGGAAACAAGAATCATTGACAACAAAACCATGTTGTCCAAAAGTAGTGATTATGAAAACTTCCTCAAGATTTATTTCTTTTTCCTTTCTTTCACAGCTTCTCACTTTCCTGAAATACAATAAAATTTGTTTTTTAACAACCACTCCAACAAAAAGTTGGAATATTTCACTCACAAAACAATGTTGAATTCACATCTTACCCACAACTCCCTATTTTGACATGTATTTAAAAGGATAGATTTATGAAAAAATTATCCCCCTTGATAATATAATCTAAAGGTAAGATGAGAGAGGTGATAAAAACACATACCTAAACCTTGATGGGGAAGAGGTTGAACACCCATGGTCAGCCTCAATTTAGAAAAGTATTCCTTTGGTAAAGGTTTTTTGAACATTTTAGAAACTTGTTCCGATGTTGGAATATACTATAGCTTTAATTCATGCTTCTCCACATGTTCTTTTATGAAATGATATTTGATATCAATATTATTTGAATGAGAATGTTGAACTATATTTCTGGTGAGATTGATTTTACTTTAATTATTACAACCCAAGAGTAAGGGTAACTTCACTTCAATAAGTAAGTCTTCTAATTGAGTTTTCATCCATATAAGTTGAGTATTGGCTTGAGTTGCAGTAACATACTCAGCTTCAACCATACTGAGAGTTGATGAATTCTATTTGTTCGAATACCAACTAACACAATTCTTTCCCAAAAATAATACTCCACTAGATGTGGATCTTATGTCATCAACATTTCCTACCCAATATACATTTGAATTCCCAAACAAATCAATTAAATCTGAGCTATCATATCTGATTCTGAATTATGTTGTACCTTTGATGTATTTAAGAATTCTTTCTCTGGTAATTAAATGAGATTCTTTTGGAGCACTCTAGAATCTTACACATAAGGTAACAACATAAACAATGTCGGGTCTTGAGGCAGTCAAATACAACAAACTTCCAATCATCTTTCAAAATTCTTTTTGATCAACTTCTTTTCCTTATCCATCTTTAGACAACTTTGTTCCCACTGAAATAGGTGTGGAAATAGGCTTTGATTTTTCCATGACAAACCTCTTAAGAATTTCCTTTTCATACTTTTCTTGAGAAAGAAAATTTTATTTCTCCTTTTTCAATACTTGTAACCCAAGAAAATATTTTATTTCCCCCAGCATGGACATTTCATATACCTTATTCATTTCTTTAGAAAAAATTTCACAAATTCTTTCATCATTCCCATCAAATATAATATCATCAATATAAACAATTACAATAAGATAATAATCTTGAATTTCTATAATGTAATGATTTTTGTCAACTCTTCCTTTCTTAAAAATCATATTTCTTAATAATGTATATAATTTGGAATACCATTCCCTTGGAGCTTATTTTATCCCATACAAATCCTTTTTCAATCTTCACACATAACTTTCATCTTTTCCAATAACAAATCCACAAGGTTGTTCAATTTAAACTTCTTCATCAAGATCACTATTCAAGAATGAAGATTTAACATCCATTTGAAAGATCTTGTAACCTTATTGTGAAGCAATGACAAGAAATGTTATAATTGTTTCTAATATTTCCACTGGAGAAAAGGTTTCATCAAATTTTATACCTTCAATTTTTGAATACCCTTTTCACATCAATCTTGCTTTTTTTCTTATCACTTTACCTTCTTCATTCAGCTTATTCCAAAAAACCCAATTTGTTCCAATAATGTTTTTGTTTTTTGGCTTGGGTACGAGTTCCCATGTATCATTATTTTCAATATGATCTAACTCTTTATTCGTGTCATGAACCCATTTTGGATACTCAAAGCCTTCTTTCACATCATTTAGTTCCACTTTTGAATACA
This sequence comes from Viscum album, assembly GCA_963277665.1. NCBI lineage: Eukaryota > Viridiplantae > Streptophyta > Magnoliopsida > Santalales > Viscaceae > Viscum > Viscum album. The sequence continues at coordinate 1,129,827,852 of OY728121.1, forward strand.
AAAAAGTAAGTGTAATTGCATTTTCTATTCTTCTTGTTTGAACCTTATGATGTTGATCACCAATAATATTTTGAGACTCCACTTTCTTCCTTAGACTTGGATGATATTTTCAATTATCTTAATCATCACTGGAAATGGATGAGTCTGATTCTTCTTCATGAATAGGAATACAGTTGTTTGTATCCTTACAAGAATTGTTTTCTTCAGCTTGCTCAACTTCCTTATCCTCCTGCGCATGTTTTTATTCCTCATATCTTTCAATTACTTTTACATAAATAGAATCAAAAATTATTCATGTTTCTTTGTTAAATAATCTATATCCTCTTCCTTCAGGATCATATCCAAGAAAATTTTCATCTTCATATTTCTGCTCAAACTTTCCAATGTTTCCACCTTTCTTATTTATAATACATGGACTTCCGAAAAATCTTAAGTGTTTCAAACTTGGAGTTTTTATATAAAACAATTAGTATGGATTCATACCTGATCTTGGCTTTTAGAAACATTGGTTTTTAATATAAATATCAGTACTCATGGCTTGCCTCCAAAAGTAATGAGAAAGACCATGTTCAAGTAACATAGTTCTTCCCATTTCCACCAAACTTCTATTCATTCTTTCAGCAACCCTATTTTTTCAAGGAGTATATGGGGAACTATAATCATTTCTAATTCCATGATTTTCCTGATAACTTTAAAATTATTCACTTATTTATTCACCACCATTGTTAGTTCTCAACTTCTTCAAATAATACTCACATTCTTTTTCAGCTTTCCTTCTGAAACTCTTAAACATTTTCAAAGCATCTGATTTATGTTTCATATACATAACACAAGTAATGTGAGTAAAATCATCAATTAAAGTGATGAAATAATTATCTCCATTTGTTTATTATTTTCCCATCATCCCACAAATATCAGAATGAATTAGCTCCAGTGGTTATCTTGACCAAATATTAACTTTCTTATGCGCATCATTTTTAATATTTCCTTTATAAAAAATAATGCAACACCAATATCTTATTCTTGGAAAATCATAAATGTCTCAGACACTATCTCTCTTTGATAACATGCTCATGTTTCTTTGACACATGTTTCTTAGCCTCTTATTCCATAATTTATTCTCTTCCAATATACTCATGTAACAATCGGTTTGTATTTCACCAACTTGAAACAAGTTTCCTTTTGTACATTAGCCTCTTGTGAAAATCTTTCCATCTTTCTAAATTTTCAAAAAAAACCCATATTTTGTAAAGATAAATTTATTACCCTCATTACACAATTGTGAAACACTTAGAAAATTGTGTTTTATCCCATCAACATATAAAGTTTTCTTGGATTTCATCTTTTCTTTCTCAATGATGGTTGATCCAAAACCTTTTATTTTCAAGAATTCATCATTTCCAAATGCCACTATCTATTATTTTAAGTCTTTTACATTCTTAAAAAATTTCAAGTCTCCTATCATATGATAACAACACCCTCTATTAATAATCCAAGGTCATTCTCCTTTTATAGCTTTCAATGTAGTTTCAACAACGAGAGATTTTTCTTCTTATTTTTCTTTCTTCATTATTGGCTTCTGAGAATTGTAAAGAATATTTTATTGTGTGAATAATAAAACAAGAAATCCTTTTTCAAGGTTTCTAGGTTGTTTACATCTTTCAAAAATAGTTTCCAAAGGTTGGAACCTATTTTAAATTCTTATTTCACCTTTCTCAGGTTTCTTCAAAACAACCTTCTCATACTTCTTCTTTTGAGGGAATTGACTCCCCCTCAATCTTTTCCTTTAATAACCTATAGAATAATAGTAATGTTGTTGGTTGAACCAACACATATTTTCCATATACCCAAATCCACCACAATACTAGCAATATCCATAAAAAGAGTATTTACCTCTAAAGATTTCATATTGGCTAGAATTGTGAATACATTTCTCAACCACCTTCTTCTCTTTCTTTTATAAGCCACCTACCTTTCTATTATCAATCAGAGTATTCCTTTTATTTTCTTATTTATTAGATTTGGAAGTATTTTAAACTTTTATAGATTCATATTATTTCCAAACATTTTTAGATTCAGGATTCTTTGAGACTTCTGAATTCCCAACTTTGTTGGTCTTGGACACATACATGACTTTCCCAACTTTATTCTTTTCAGAAACAATTTCAACTTTCTTCTCAACCTTTGAAGGTAAATTTTTTTATCCTTATTATGTTTCTCAGCATGATAATTTTCACCAACTTCAAAGATATAGTTTTTGAATTTTGTTCCTTCCACTTCATCCTTCAAAAAAAAATTGGAAAAGTTTCAATTCTTCTTCCTTTTCCCTCAGCTTCACTTCTATATGCTCATTATGATTATTTTCTTCTTCAAGTGATTTCTTAATATCATCAATTTCTTTGACCAGATTATCCTTCTAATCAACAAAACATTCTTGATTTCATTTTTAGGAACATTATTCTTCTAAATTTTTTTTCATTTCAAGCCTTTGAATCTTTCTTATACATTCTTTAAACTTTTCTTTCAAATGATATTCAAGTTGAGTTTCTTCTTCTTAAGAGCTACTACTTCCAAATTATTCATAATTCACTATTTTAATAAAGGTATTTTCAATACTATAATCAATATATTTCTTAGATTCAGATTCACTGCCTTCTCCTTCTTCATTTTTAGATAAGAAACTTCTTATTTTAGATTTGAATAATTTCCTATATTTCCCAATGGAATAAAATTTTACTTTACCACTCTATCTCTTACATGATATCCTTGACTCTCTTTCTTCTTCATCAATATCCTCTTCTTTATTTCTTTGAGGACAATCAGCCAAAAAATTCCTAACATCTCCACTTTCAAAATATTTTAAGGGAAGTTCCCCTTTGTATTTCCATGTACCTCTTTTGACATTTTTAGAAAACAAGCATAAAAATTCATCATAGTTTTTACATACCTCATTTTTAGAATCGGATTCACCAGTTTCATCTTCAATAAGAGTATTATTTGAATTTTCTTTATTCAAATCCTTGAAATCCATTTCTCTATCAATATTTGTTTTTATTTTCATAGCTTTCTCCCTTATAATTTCATAAGTAATGATAGTTCTATTAAAATCATCAAGAGATAATGTTTTAGGATATCTGTCTTTCAATGAAGAAACTTTTGCATCAAACTTATCAAAAAGGATTCTCAAGATCTTTTCAAAAACTGTAGAATCTTCCAACTTTTCACCAAGACATCTGATTGTGTTAACAATATCATTCACCCTGGTAAAGAATTCCCCAACAGATTCATACTCACCCATCTTCAAGTCTTCATACTTCAATCTCCATATTTGAAGTTTTACCTTCTTCACTTTTGTATTTCCTTCATATATGTTTTTCAATTTATCCCATATACCTTTGTCTATGGAAATTCCTTTCACCCTTAAGAATTAATTTTCATAAATTGATGATAATATAGCATTATTGGCCCTTCCATCATTCTCAAGATTCTTCTTTCCAATAGATGTAAGAGGATCTTTAAAATCAATAGGAGGAAACTCATCTATTGCAGCTTCAAGAACATCATATCCAATATACATAATATAAGGCAACATTCTATCTTTCCATATGCAATAATTTTTTCCATAAAACACCGGAATACCTTTACTATTCACACAACTAGAATTCTCCATTAGCAAAGAATAAACAAAGGGAACCTTTGGCTTTGATACCACTTGAAAGTGCCCAGTCAGGATCACTAAGAGGGGGAGGGGTGAATTAGTGATACTTTTTATTTTATATTTACTTGAAATAACCTTATCATCCTATTAAATATTTATTTCTATACTAAAAACAATTCAAACACACATCTACATGAACACAAGTATTTACAAGATTCACTATTCAATAAGAATAGCTACATCCTTGGTATGGTTTGGAAATGATCCAATACCATACAATCCACTAGAAATAAATCCTTGGAATACAACGAGTAGGATATACCCTTACACTCATATAGAACTATGAAAATAATCCAATAGTGCATGTGCACCCTCTTAGCACAAATAAGGTAAAGCAATAGTTTTGTAACAACAAACTTTTACCAGTGCCCTTTTCAATTTTCAAAAATGTATTCAATTGAAAAAAAATATTCAATTTCTTACCCAGAAGATAGTAAGAACTTCCAAGTAATTTGATATAGAATTCAAATCCAATTTCCCAGTCTGATTGGCCTAGTATGATTGGTCACTCTGATATGCTCACTCTAATATTCTCACTCTGATCTTCTCAAATCTGATTGCACAATACGATAGATACAGCACTGCCTGAATATGATTGAGACAATTTATAAATCCTTTATCAGTTCAGAAACCCCAATACATAAATCCCAAATCTGATTATCCAGCCCAATACAATGATCTTCCAAATAAAATTGACAAGATGAATACGATAATCAGTTGAATACGATAATCTCTGAATAAAATGATCAGCTAAATACAACATTGTGATCTTGTCTCTTCTCCTTTCACTTCTTCCCAATAAAACTTCTTCAACTAAAGCTCAATACGAAAAACTCTTTCTCTCCCTTAAACTTTGGAGCTTCTCTCTATTCTCTCATGAATAGTACACCTGTTTCAGAGATCTAAAAAGTATGTACTTCCCCCCTTTTATATGATACCCAAGTATGATTTTGGAGGGAATCCCAAAATCATTCCCACCCAAAAAAAATCACCCAAATCTCAATTTCTCTTAAATCTCGGATGCATTTATGACTTCATCAACACTTCTCAAATATTCTCAAATCTTCTTAAACCTTTGTCTATTCTTCATTATTTCCTTTTAAATCACCAGTTTGAATATTATTTATTCATTCCAATTGTCTCAATCCTATTGTTGAATATGATGCTATAAACTGATTTGAACCAAAATATTTCATTTTAATGTTAAGATTCACCTTGACAATTCATTCAGAAATCTTTGATCTCGAACCAATTCTAATTATTCACTTATTATCTTAACCCACTTGTAACTTACTCGAACAAAGTAATTCAAACCTTTTGAAATGGTTGACTACATTATTGTTCATCTTTTTTTCTTTTATTTGATTTCATCAGTTTCAAGAAATTCTTCCTCTTCTGAATACGATGACATAATGAGCCCAAACAACAATTTCTTTATTTTATGAATACGATACCACTTGAATACTTCATTCTCTTTCACAGAACTTCATCTTGTATCATGGATCCCTTCATGATTTTGAAATATATTGAAGACCATCTTTAGCATCGTCTGACTTTCATTATAAAGTATTGTAACTTCCTAAAAATCCATCAATTAAATTTTCTTTCTTTCTTATCCTGAATTCGATTGTCCATGATATAATTGCCTTGAATAATATCAGGCTGAATATGATTGTCAGCACCCTTCTTCTTTCCCATCCAGATCCAATCATTCTAAATACGATTTCTAGCATTTCCTTCACTCCCCCTTTCTTTCATCAAGCATGCATCATAAGTTTCACAACTTACTTATGATTTATGAGAACTCTAAGATCAGTAAAGCATTATCACATTTAATTTTTCATAATCATATAGACTCTAATTCTCCTTATTATGATCAACTTCTTCCATACCATATTCATAGTGAATCTGATGACCATTTACTTCCAGCAAGATTCTTTCTCAATATGATGGATCTTTTAATTCTAGGTTAAATTTGAATCTGATGAGAATTTTCTTCCTACCTTCTCTTCCAATCTGAATACAATGGACATTATAAAACCTTTTGGATTCTATTCTTTTGAATCTGATGGTCAAAACAATTTTCACCAAATACAAAGTTAGGTGATTTCCTTTCTTCAAAACTTTTCTTGACAACAAAAGACAACACTTGAAAATAGTCACCTTCATCATCATCTTGGTCCTAACAATCTATGATGTATGCAATGGAATTGGTTACAAGGTTTTTACATATTTATCTCAACATGTATTCATTTTTTATAATAAAATAATACCATAAAAGCTGGCTAATTATGAAGAAGCTACCTTATGAAGAAATAAAAGGAATAATGTGAAAAAAAATCCTCCCAAGAAGATCTCAATTAAGGAATCTAAGAAGACCCTAGATTCTAAATTCATGAATTTTAAGGGTAGTGCATCCAAAAGGACTAATAAGAGGGATGAAACTCAGACGAACCCATGTGTAAGATCCAAATTTTCTACAACAGTTCCTAATGACATGTTAGTTATTTGTTTAGAAAATTTGGAAAGAATGAGGAAACTTGACTATGCACAGGCTAAGGCTGGTGAAAAAGGAAAATAAAATATTCCATGTGATGAAGACAAAGTTCATGAGAGTTTTCAAAAAAAAATTAACTCCTATGTTAAATAAGTTGTGTGTGAGAGATGCAAGAAATATTGTCACATTGTAAAAGGTTTTTTAAACTTAATACCAGAACAATAAGTAGTCCTTAAGAAGAGTAAGAATTTATCATCCATGAAGGATTTTAAGAAGAAAAACTCTCCACATAAGATAGAAAAGAGTGTGAAGAGATCTGTGCTACCACATAATAAATCATAACAGATATTCAAAAGTGCAAGCATGAAAAATGGGGCTAGTTGTTTGAGAAGATCATCTCAACCATGAGGTTTATATTGATGAAGTAAGGAGGATCCACCTTATTCACTTAATATTTTGTTATTTTATTTGTGTGTATAATGCAGGTAATTGAAAAGTGAATCAAATTCTCAAGGGGGGACTTGAGAAGTAGTGAGGGCTATCATTTTTTTATAAGCCATGCTAAAGAAGTCACAATCCTTGAATAATTCCTCAATTTAGTATTCAAAATAAAAACATGATGGTGAATCATTTTTGATAAAGATGAATATGATCTATTATAGTCAACTAGGATAAAGAAGGTGGATGGTAACAAGTTGAAGATCCATTCTGGTGTATTATCAATACTAAAATTTCTTGAAACCCATTCTTGATGAGATCCACCATTATGAAGATTCTAGAAGTGTTTCCCTTGAGAGGAATACAAATGAAGAAACTTCCAGAATCATTATTTCAATTTGTGTCAAATATAATCATTCTATAGATTCCTTGGAGATCATTTCATTGGAAAATCCTGGAATGAAAGTGGAAAATACTTGAAGATAAATTTATGATTTCTCATTTAATAAGGTATCATGATCAGTTGGTAATGGAAAAATTTTTTGTATAAATAAAATCCTCTTGTTTTCTACATAGATCACAACTCAAGTATACTTAGAGTGAAATGATGAATGATATGTTTCTTATGTATGGAAAGATACCCTTTTCCTATAATCTTTGTATTTATTATCAATAATGAGGAGATAAAGTGAAATGAAACTCTGGAAAAGTAAAGGGGAGAGAGAAGATAATGGTCCACATAATTGACACATTCATTTGGTAAGAACATTGAAGGAATTGATATTGAAGAAACATTTTCTCTAATTGAGACACTGGAGTTGATCAGGTTTTTCCTTGGGATAGATAATGAACTATCGGTTTTTTATGATGCTGATTAGGCTGGAGATGTGGTGGATAGAAATTCCACAAGTGGTGGAGCCTTCTTCCTTGGAAATAAGTGTGTGGGATGTTTGATAAAGAAATAAGAAATCACTTCTCTTAGTATAGATGAAGCAGAGTATATTTCTACTCGAAGGCTTACACTCAACTCCTATGGATAAAGAAACAACTGGATGATATTGGTGATGAGGTGAAATAGCCAATGGTGATTCAATGTGATAACAAGAGTGCAAACAATATTATGAAGAATCTATTTCATCACTCTCATACAAAACATATTGAAATCATATGTCACTTCATCAAAGAAAAATTTGAACAAGGTCTGATTAAAATTGAACATGTTGGAACTGATGACCAAGTGGCTAACATTCTAACCAAGCCATTGGTAGCACATGTGTTCTAGAAACATCGGTTGAACCTCAATTTTCAGCCACCTCCTAGTGCATGAAGAGGTTATGAATGAATCCCCTCTCCCCATTTGTGTTAACTTTTTTAATCTTTTTGTGTAAGTGATATAGGTTTATGGGGGAGATACGATCCAGAGGGTGTGTTTTTGAGCCCTATAAGCACAAATACAGGTTCTTTGGGTTTATTTCCAATGGGGTAGAATGAGAAGTAAAATGTTACACAGGGGAAGAATGATAAATTAAACACTTTTATGGTTTTCTAATTGTCTGTTTTTGATAAACCATGCAATGATTCTGTGACACGATGAGAATTCGGTGTTATGAGGAAACTATCAGATCTTAGCTTGGATATATTTAATCATTCCAAAATAAGATAACGTGTTATGAGGAAATAGTAATAGCTTATATTTTAAATCATTAATCATTCCAAAACATGATATCCCAATTCATGATTCTCCTCTTTTTTTCTACACCAAGATTTACTCACGTAGACTTAGAGTGTTGGATGAATTTTCTCTCATGTTTCAGATTTTAATAGTGGTTGGTGCTTTATTGAATTTATCTACAGATTTCCAATAAACCTAAAGGGGGAGATTGTTGTGAGCCATATGTGATGTCAAAGTCATCCTTACGCGCATGAGGGTTGATTCACAAGGCACTTACGCGTAGGGTTGTCCGTGTTTATAAATATGCGGTTACCCCCATTCAAAACTTAGAACTTTTTCCAACAAAGATTTGGTGTCTCTGCCACATGAAAGACTTGCTCGTAACAAATATTGTATGTAGAATATTCCTTATGTCTCTCTATAACAAGTGAAACATGGGGGTTTATTGTGAGAAAGATAAGTGTTGTGTGAAATACATTTTGCACAACAACCCTAAAACTTTCACCCAAGGATAGGTGTTGCATGCAAGAGATGAGTTGAGCTTATTTCAGGTTTTGAATATCCAGATTTTTTTATCAGTGCTTTCAAGTACATCAATTCAGAAATTCGATGCAAGAAGAGTCTCATGCAAGATAGGGACAAAGACTTCAATTCCAATCTATTGAAGATACCTTCAAGTCAATAAATCGAGTAAGACTTCTCTCGAAGAAGTGAGCTAGGGGAGTCAATGGAATTGTTCCAAGGGAGGCAGTTTTTTATCCCTAAATCTTATAAAGGTAGTGTGTCTGGCACAGAGTGACTATGTCTGAACTTCCATATTCCACAAGTAATGAAGATTAGTGTATTTAGGTATGACCAACACACTTTCGGCGTATTCTCCTTAGACTATCCCTTAGTGGTGAACCAAGTAAAATTATTGCGTTTTCTCTCTACATGTGAATGTTTAATTTACTACTCGTTTCCATCATATAGGTTTAATAGGTTCCTACCAACATGGGAACAAGATCCGTCACTTTAGAAGAAAAACTTGACACCCCAATTCACCCCTACCCTCTCAGGGTGTTTTGGGGTCCAACAGATGTGCTGCCCAAATCAAGCAATTAATTGTTAAGAGTATCTTCCAGAATTTTACCAACAAACAAAATGATATTTTTCTATGGTGAAGATTAGAAAAGATGTATGCAAGCACAACTACATAGAACTAATAAAACCTGATACATCAACTTGTCAACTTAAAGTACAATGATGGGAACAACATATTGAATCACATGAGTGAGCTCCAAGGTAATATTGATCAATTTAATTCCATGGAAATGATGGTTGATGGTGAGTTGTGGGAACTGTTGATGTTAAGTTATTTACCAAAGGATTGGGACACACTAGTTGTGTCGGTCATTAATTCGTCCCCATATGGGAAGATCACTATGTAAATAGTGAAAGAAAGAATGATGAATGAAGAATCCATAAGGAATGGTGAGGGATGTACACCTGAATCAGAAGCTCTTGTCACTAAAATACATAGGAAACATGAATCACATGAAATAAGTAGAGGAGGAGAACACCATGACCAAAGTCTAGAAAAGAGGAAGCAATCAAAATCCTGATTGAGATATGACATGAATTTCCACCACTGTTGCAAGGTCGGATGCTTTATCTGAGAGTGTAGGAAGCTCAAGGAAGAGTAGATAAATCGGGAAGGAAAAACCTGAAATAATGATGATGCGGTTGTCAATGAAGAGATCATTATTGTTCAGGAAGATGATCAGGTTAATCATTCAAGCCAAGACTCGATATGGGTGATTGATTCATATGCCTCCTACCATTTCATTACTAGAAGATATTTTTTCTCATCTTACACTTCATGGAGTTTCGAACACATGAAAATGGGAAATGATGATACATCCAAAATCACTGGTATTGGTAATATTTTTCTGAAGACTGATATTGGATGCATGTTACTGCTGAAAGATGTGATACGTGTTCTTGATATTCGTCTCAATTTGAAATCCATTGGAATGATTGACGAAGATGGATATTTCAATTCCTTCAGTGATGAGAAATGGAATCTTATCAAAGGTAACATGGTAATTGATAAAGGTAAGAAAGATATTTCTCTTTATCTCACAGATGTCAGATTATGTGGGGATAAAGCCAATGTAGGTTCTTGCAAACAAAAAAAACTATTTTCTTCCTCAATCGTGACATGTAGCACCATGTTGTAATGTGGTTGGCTTCCTAATGACTTATATAAAATTCTATATGAAGAACCTAAGTGATTTAGTGAAGTTGGAATGTCACTACTACAAAACAGGCTTTTAACGGCGCTTGGCTTTATCAGTGCTAGATAAATTCACTGATAAAGGCACCCTTTATCAGTGCTAGAAAAAGTGCTGATAAAGGGGGTCTTTATCAATGCTAAAAAACATTGATAAAGGGGGTCCTTTATCAGCGCTCATAAAAAATTGATGATAAAGGGGGCCCTTTATCAGAGCTCATAATAAAGCACTAATAAATGGGTCCCTTTATCAGTGCTCATAAAAAAGAACTGATAAAGGGGGGTCCTTTATCAATGCTAATAAAAAAGCGTTGATAAATGGGGGCTTTATCATTGCTATTAAAAAAGAGATGATAAAGAGGGGGCTTTATCAGAACTAGTAAAAAAGCGTTGATAAAGAGGGGTCTTTATCAGTGCTTTTTTACTAGCACTGATAAAGGGTAAATTTCATAAAAAATTATAAATCATTGAAAATAATATATTAACATAAAAATGTATTTTTATATATATATATATAATATTTTATTAAATATGATTTATATAAGGCTAAATACACATTTACACTTAATATATAAGATATTTAGTGAAAAATGGATTATAAAATAATTAAAAAAATAATATTAATTAATAATTTGATTATTATTATCAAGTAATAGTCATTTAATAACTATTTGAAGATAGAAAAAATCAAAAAAAATAAGAAATGCTCTAAAATAAGTTGAAAACGTGACTCGAACTTCAAAGGACCATAACTTTTGATCCAAGTGTTCGTTTGAGCTCTACCACATATCAAAACGAAGCTCTTGAAAATATATACATCTTGGTAGGGGGAGAAACCCCATGTCACATTTTTTTAGGTTAAAAGTGTCCATAAGGCCTCCAAAGGTGAGTTTTTAGTCGGGATATCCAAATTTTTTAACATTCAATGGAATTTTAGCCTCTTTTAAGGGGGTCTTATTGTCTTTTTTCGATAGAGGCTGAATTTATTCTCAGGGCTTACATTCATATTGATATTATAGTTTTTAAATTTTATCATTTTTCACAATTTTGTTTTATTTATAATTAAATGTATGCATATTTTCTTATATTTACTAATAATAAATCAATTTTATAAATACTATTTACATAAAAATGTATTTTTAAATATATAAAATAATTATTTATTATTCATTTTATTTATAAAAAAAATTGTCCATTTTATTTACATTATAAAAATTCATTGATATGTATATATATATATACCTATACAAGTAATGTTTATATATAAGCATGTGTGTGTCAATAAACAAATATATATTTATATGTATATTCTAATATATGTATATAAATACATATTATGTAAATATTTGTGTGTGTGAGAGAGAGAGATATAAATGTATACTTGTGTGTGTTAATATGTGTGTGTGTGTATGTTGTGTAAATATATCATATATAAATGTATTTTTATAAATAAATCATTATCATTATCATTATCATTAAATATAGTATATAAATATATTTTATAATAAATATTTATAAATACATTATAAACAATTTATATGTAAAAATATGATTATATGTGAATATGTAAATATGTAAATATATTGACATATAAATATATATATATATATATATATATTAATGTATAAAATTTATATCTAAATATACAATATGTATAGACAAATTCTAAAAGTGTATTTAAAATAATATCTAACCATTTTTTACGTTATAAAAATATGTGAATATATATATATATAATGTTTATATATACATATATGTGTGTATTAATAATTGGATATATATATATATATATATATTATTCTAGTATATGTAAATGAATATTAATATATAATATATTTAAATAAATATAATTATATATATATCACACACACACAAACATATATTTTATGGATGTATTTAAAAATAATTATATAAATATATGAATAAACAATATATGTGTGTGTGTGTGTAAATATATATATAAATAAATAGAAATATCGTAAAATAGACAATAAAACAACACGGTGTAGTGGTAAAGTCATTCGAATTACAAAGGAGAGGTACGGGGATCGAATCCAAGCACACGCAGGAGGCTGGAATTATGTAAAGCACTGATAAAGAGGGGGGGAGCACTCAAGCAAGTGGGTGGGAAGCGTTGATAAAAGGTGGGGTAGGAAGATATCTGAACAAAAAAACATTGATAAAGGGATCAACACTTTTTTTAGCGTTGTTAAAGCCAACCCTTTAACATCGCTCATGTTATCAGTGCTTCTATAACACTGATAAATCCCTTTTACCAGCGCTGTTAAAGGTCAAATTTGTACTAGTGTGTGCTGATATTGAATTTTTTGTCAATAAGTTGAGAAGTTTGAAAAGTCAATGTGTTTAAATGTGACGATTTCAGATGTGTTCTTAATATCCAAAACATGTGTCAATTACATTAGGATAATGCACATTATTTACAGCATTTGAAGAAGATCTTTTAATGATGATTATCAATCATCATTAGTTTGAAGAAATATAGAGAAGTGGAGATTAATCATATTTTGATTATCAGGGATGTTTGATCATTAAATGATTGAATATTTGAGAAGTTACATAATGAAGAAAGAGTTTGATAAATGAGATATATAGGGAAATATTATGTATTTTGGCTTGGCATTTTATGGTGTAATTTGTGTGTGCATCGGAGTGCTCACACGGAGACGGGTAGGGAAGTAGGAGGGTGCGACCCGCCACATGATTTATGTGTGCAATGCATCCGAGTGTCAATCCCAACACCAGCTCGAGTGGTAGAAGAAGCGATGAGGTTTATTTAGCGTCGCTAGACTGATCGGGTTTCCAATGTGGAATATCAGATGTCGCATGTTGTTTATCCTTATTAAAAGTTACATATAAAATGTGGACCGTTTGATTTGTTTTATTCGAGTCGTTCGATCCAACCAGCGGATCTTTGTCTACCTCCAGCCTCAGCCACTCAAGGTTTATGCATGCGTCGAGAATCTTTTAATGCGGCGACGTATGTGGATCTAGAGGTGTTAACGGGGTGAGGCAGGTCGATTCACGGGGCGGATTATGCAGGTTGCGAATTTTATTGAGCGGTCTGGGCCGGTCCACAAAGAATATGGGCTTAAAAATAAAGGCTCGACTCTGTCCATGTGGGATTCATGGACTAACGGGCCCCACCGACTTAAATAAAATAATATATAAAAATATGTTTTTTGTTTGTGAACCATAATAGAGTGGAGCAGGAAAAGAGAAAGGTTTGAGATTATATGAAAATATTTACTTTTCAATTAACAATGATCATAACAACCCTTAAAAAGTTATATCTTTGATGGATTATTTATTGTTGTATTAGGTGAGCATAAACTTGAACTTTTTTCCACACTCATGTTAATTTATTAGGCTAAATTTTTTATTTGGGTTATTTTAAATTTTTATTTAGTTTTATGGGTTTAGGGTTTTAGAATTTGGGGATATGGGTTTCTCAGAGAATTGACCATGGCTGGCATCAATTCACTTGACGCTACTCAATTTTTTCCATTTTTTGGTTATTTGGCATTTGAAACGTTTTAAAAAACATTTTATTAATAATTTAAAAGCATGTTATAAAATTTTTGTAAAATAATGTTTTTTAAAACATTTTGAAACGTTTTATTTTTAAAAAAAAAGTTTTTATAATTTTTAAAATTTAAAATTCTGTTTTTAAAATAACGTTTTGCTAAAAAATTAATAATTAACATTAAAAATAAAAAATATTTATTAATAATTAATAATTTTATTAGTTATTAATAATTTAAATATTAAAAATAATTAAAAACGTTTTTTCTCTGATATGGAGCATGCACATTCACAAATATAATTAATCATATAATTAATATAAATTTTAAATAAACAATTATAAATTATTATACTGTAAATTGTATTATAGATTATTAATTATTATTATATATTTATTTATTATATAAATTATATTATAAATTATCAGTAATAGTAAATTATTAATAATAGTAAATTATATTTAAAAATATGTAAATTATATAATGTTATAAATAATATGAAGATAGATAATATAAATTATATAATAAATACTTATTATATTAGAAATAATTTAATTACTAATTTTTAAATTTTAATGAACAATTTAGTTAATTAATTAATTTTATTAATGATATGATTAATTATTAATTATCAATTGCTAATTATTAATTGATAATTTTTAATTTATATTTATTATTTACTATATTAATTATATTAATAATAATTAATAATGTTGTTGATTATTAAATGTTAATTATTCTAGTTATTTATTATTAATTGTTTTTTAATTATTAATAATACTATTAATAAATGATTATATTATTAATTATTTATCAGGGTGTAAGTGGTGATGTGGGAAAGGCTAAGTTGGGTTATTAGGGCTAGTGGGCGGGTATGGGAGATTTGGAGCTTAGTGATTATGAGTGAGACGATCTTACATTCTTGTGTCTAGGAACTCCCTCGTGAGGTTGGAGGAGAGTCTTGGTGCATGAGAAGAGTGGAAAAAGTTCTTTGGGACTTAACATGTGTGATTGAGAGGGGTTACTCTAGGTGAGGGTTGAGAGATCTCCCTTAGGGGATTTGAGACGGACCCAGATGCACGTCGTGGGGATTATTCAAGACTTGGCATCGAGTTGCCAAGGGGCTTAGAGTAGGATAGCTTGGGGTGGTCCCTGGGTAGCAAGACCAATAGGGATGAGGTATTTTGATGAGATTTGATTTGATTGGACCTCGAGGTCTGGGTGTTGTCCCTAATGGGTGACGGATGCAAGATGGTTTTCGTGAGCAGAGACCATGAAGGGTCTAGAGGACCTATGGGGCACATTAATGGACGAGGTGAGATGATGAAAACCATGTCTAAGGCACCAAGTCAATTGCTCGGGTGGAGGAGTTGGATTTGCAAGACCCGATGACTCGAGGGAGATTAAAGAGGTTGAAAGCTACAATGGGCGCTCATCTCGCTTTATTAAAGGCCCAATGGATCTTGTCTTGCATGGATTGAGCAAATGAGTCTATTATCTCATCTACTCAAGCTCAAACATGATGTTTAAAGCTTGGCTCACATGGTTGCACGAATTTTGGAAGCTTTTCCCACATGGAGAATTCTATAATGGCATCTTTGGACACCAAAGTCAAATTTGGTGAGCTAGATACTTAAATTCAAATATGGTGGGTTATTGTTGAAAAGTTATGTGCTACTTTTCCAAAAAGGTCTTTGGAAGACTTTATATTTTTGACTTTAATGGGACAAAGTAGGTTTAGCCTTTATGACATTAGGTTATTAGACCCTTGACTATTGTACCATCTCTTGGCTATAAATAGTCACCCCTTTGGAACTTGTATGACATTCAAGATTGTAATAGAGAGTTTATGCTTTGTTTCTCTCTGATGTGTGAGGATTGTTCCGATTTTCTTCCTTACTCTTGTGCATTTGTGTCTTGTCAATCTACAAGTTAGATTAGTAATCCAAGATCACAAAACCCCCAATTTCATGCTTCAACCTTAGTGTGTTGTTGTGTGGATTGGCTATCACATCTCTTTCTTGAGTGTGTTGTCTAAGTAATAGGTCACACTCCTTATAGCGTTGATTGACTACTTGCATCCACTATTCATACTCATCATCTGTCACTTGACCCCAACCATATCCATCATCCACCTCCCTATGCCATGAAGATCGGGGCACCCCATGCATCTCACATCACGAGACGTGCTTTGAGATGAGGGGCTAGGTCTTGAGCGACTAGCGCCCTAGGATTAACTGGTGAGTTGTGTGGCGAGTTGTGGGCCCTGTGTGTTGTTGCATGTGTGTGCTTGCTTATGCTCGTAATAGGTGATGGACCCATGGGGTCATGAGGCTTGGCCCCACCTTGAGTGAGATGCGCTGGTTGGACTATCATGGGTGAGACAGAGTCCTCGAGGGCATGAAGTAATACCTTGCCTTGTGTGAGAAGGCATGGGTCAAGACAAAGGATGTTGCCTTAAGTAGGCTTGGGTCAAGATAGATGGTCGTGCCTTAAGTAGGCTTGGGTCGGGACAATGGACTACCTTGAGTGAGAAGGTTGGGTCGTGATGAGATACGAGATACAGACGACAGACCCTACCTTGAGTAATAAGGAAGTGGGTCGGGATTTGGACACGGGACCTTACCCTGTTCCTTCAGGTAGTGGGTTGAGGTCTTTGACGACACCTACCCTGAGTCTTCGAGTATGGATTGTGCATTGGGTGTGATGGCACAAGGCGAGGTAGCGGCTGGAGTTCTAGCATGGTGTCGAAATAGATATGGTCGAGCACCGTGGGTGCCTAGTTAGCACACGATGGCCTAATGGGCGTGTACCTCATCAGGTGTCATGGCAGCTTAGTTAGCACATGAAGATTCGACAATCAGGTTTATTTATTTATTTTTTTCTTATGCACACACACACATGACAATGTATATTAGGGGTGCTTGGTGAGACCCAACTGATTTATATGTTCACACCCCGCACGGGCACTCTGGTGCACATGCAGACCTTATGTCTGCTTTCAAATCAAAACATAGGATGTACAGTGGATCAAGCTGGAGAAGCTCGAGGGTATTGAAGACTGAGATGAGGTGAGACTCGGGGATGGCAGTATACCCTCTCGTATTTTGTTTTCCTTTATTTATTGTATATGTAATCAACCCAATAGGTGATCGGTTGTTGTGTGCCGGCATGACTGCAAGTCCGTATTCTATATTACATTTTGATATGGCACTATTGCTTTATTTATTTGTTATGTATGGCGTTTTGGTTATTTTTCATTGTTGCATGACTCTGATTTTGGGGCAGTCATCTTATTGTATGTATTGGGCCCTCACCGCTAATTGGTAGTCTGTGGTGTACGTGGAGTTGCGCCTAAAGTCATGTAGCTCCTCGGTCTGGGACATTGTGGAGGGGCCTCCGGACCGAGGCGTTGCTGACAGGTTACCTCAATATTTTTGGATGCAAAGTTTTTATCTTGAATAGAAAAGACAACGTCAAAAAACTTGAACAAAAGTCCAATAAAAGGATCTTCTTTGGATACTGTATACCTATCAAAACATATTGAAATTGTAAAAAGAAGACAAAATTCATTGTTTTAAATATTGATTTTGACGAATATGATAGTTTCAAGAAAAGTGTTGGGCCATCTAATACATTTCCTCAATATGTAAAATCGGATAATACACATAAATCTTTTGATCTACATCAACCAAACATTATCAACACGCTTAATTACTTCTTTGGAAAATATATTATGATCATCTATTTGAAAATGTAATATAAGATTTTGACATCGATCCTTTTTAACACAATTAAAACCTAACTGCATAAGGAATAAGGTTCCAAAGGAATAAGGTTCCTTCTTAGACAAATGCAAAGATATGCTTAATTAATTCCAAAGGAATAAGGTTTGGAAATTTTTTGATTTTTCAAAATATTTTCTTGTAATTAGTATAAAGTAGACTTTTCATAACAATATGGTGATTAAATCATAATACCTAGAAACAAAGCTAGACCTTTTATTATGATTTATAATTAAAAAACATATAGATTATGAGGAGACTTTTACATATGAATTTTCAATCCTTATCAAAGTAAGTAGATTTTTAAATATGGAGTTTATGTGCAAAATCCAAAGTCAACAAATAATGTTTTAAAATGTACAAAAGCCCCATATGATTTGAAATAAGTACCAATGGATTGGTATGAACATTTAAACGAATTTCCGAGACAATGATTGATCCCAACTGTTTTTATCAAAAAACGCTTTAGAAGAGACTTGTATTGGTCAAATTTATACAAAGCATATTAATATTAAGTCTTCCAAAAAAAATCTCTACCCAAATAATTTTAAAATTTTATGAAAATTGAGTTTGAAATGAGATGATTAATTTAAATTCATAAGCCAATTAGTTCTAATCATGCTCTTCAAACAATATTAATAACTGGTCACGTTTTTATGTGTAACTACTATTCTAATGAATATGCATACTTATTTGCATTAATATTTTTTAAAACGTTTTAATATTTGTACATTGTGATCATAAAAAATGAAGGGGTTATTCAATTCAAGACCTGATTAATTGTTGCTTTAATCATCACGTCAACAAGAATTATGTTCACAAGATCATCTGAGCCATGCAAAAGCGCATCCCGATGTACTGAATTACAACTGATTGGCACGTCGATGTCATCAGATCATCTTAAAAATGACATTCGGACAACGCACATCATCTTCACACTGACATGAAAAGCCAATCAAAACATCTCGTTCATCGATATTACATCTAGGTTTCAACAGCTATCTGGACTAAAATTAAAGATCAAACAAATGATGAAAGATAATGACGACTGAACCGTATAGATCAATCCTGCAAGCTTGATAGGTTGCTTTGAGCTTTACTTTTATTTTCTAATTTAATTTTTAGTTATGTTCTAATTTTTTACTGGGTGACAAAACGAAAAGGGCCGGGGCTTGATGGAATGACATGACATTATCCAAAAACAAGGCCCGACTTGAATACGTTCCAGACTCGGATCCATTCCAAAAAAGCACCAGACAATAAATAACAGAAGAAGTTCAAAAGTCAAACCTACACACCGACCGATTCCCTCTACGGCGATGGAAATATAATATACTGGAGGGGGCAGCTCACAGGCTCTTGTACCTCTTCTCCACTTCCTCCAACGCCTCAATGTCCTTGCAATACTTGCACACGCGGCAGACAACCCTGTTGATCAAACGCATAAGAATCCAGATTTAACGTCATCAACATAAATGGCAAAAAAAGCAATATGCGTTGCATACCAGTATAGAAGGCAAGCCGAAACGCATAATATCACATTCCTTTGGGATTTGTATATCTGCGTAATCAATCAAACCAAACCCCATTTGTGAAGACATAATCAAGATTCATCACAAGCATGCACATGCTTGCACGGATCTGTTTGAGATAAAAGGATTGAGAAATGAAAAATAGGCTTCTGATGTTGAAAATCAAGATTCCATCGTTGGCAAACTCATCTCCTTCTCGCTTTATCAATTAATATCAAACAAGTCATTTGTCTTTGAAAGAAGCAATGAAGTTAGAACCATAGGACCATTTCATCAACTTCCCTAAGAATAATTGACTAGAATAGTTTCAACATTCTTAAAACAATATCCCAAACAAAACAATTACACGCTGCAGCCGGGGTTGAATGACAATGCCTCTACCGGAGTTCCTCGCTAGTGGTGAGTTTCCAAAGTAATTATCCCCATGGTGATTCATCCATTGTCATCTTATGAAGCCAGCGCGCATCCTATGTTAGAAAATAGATGAAATCATGGGGAAGGAGTAGCAGTTGAGAAGCCGCTGCAAGCTCATTCGCATCTTCGGATTGGACACTTTACTATTATTACTTTTATAATATGTATTATTATTTTAAAATAATACTCCTTTCATTGCCTATAAATAAGAGTACACCCCCTTCCCTTCATTTGCTATTTTTTCTCGCAAAGCAGCCGCATTTTCTCCCAAACTTCTTAAGAGTTGAAAGTGTGCTTTCATCAACACAAGTTGCAGGGGTTCTTGAATTTGAAATGCCCGTATCTGAAAAAGGTAATTGATAGAACGGGAGACAATTATTCATATTCTAGTAGAATGACAATTATTCATATTTGTTGGACTCTGCATCCCACATCAAACTTATACTCTGATGTGGTTTTTATTATTCCTTATAAAATAACCTCAAAACCTCCTTTAGAGAGATACCTTAGGTATTCGGGTCTACCTCTCTATCATTTAACATGGTATCAGAGGAGGTATAACCAAAAACCCTCCGCATATTTTTTTTTTTTAATTCTCGTCTAGGTTATTTTATTTTATTTTCCCGCTTGGGGGGCGGCGGCCCTAGTTCCGTCAAAGTCGTCCGCCCCCGTGGTGGTCCTCCTGGGTAGAAACCCCTCGCAACGCTCCTCCTAGCTCGCCGGTGCAATCTGCCATCACCGACCACCTCCCGAAGACACCCCGCTTCCTCGTCCGGGCTTCCTCCCCGACGACGTCTCGCCCGCCTGCAGCTCCTCCCGCTTGCGGCCCTACAGCTCCTGCGGTTTTCCCGGCGACAGCCCCTCCCTCTCCGCCGTCGATGGCTCCCATGCACGACAGCTCCCGTGCGCGATGGATCCTGTCGCGCCTCAGCCCCTTCCGACGAAAGCTTAGGGTTCCGATGAGGGCAGCCAAAAGGGTGAAGCAGCGGGAGAGATCAGATCGGGGCGGGCTTCCCCGCTTCTCACTGTGCGTGACCCCTGCGCGCAGCCCTCCCACTCACGCCGCCGGATCCACATCGGACAACCTCCTGCCGAGCAGTCTCTCCGCCGACCACCCCACCACCCGTGACGCCTCCTTGTGTGGTCGCCTCCGCCCACCCTTCCGCGTCGCCCCTGCATTGCGTGTGACCCAGCTTCTCGGACCGCAACATAGTAGCCCCTCCCTGTGCGCCACCTCCAGACCCCTTTACATGTGTGACGGCCCTCCGATGGCCCTCCTCCCTGTTGCTTCCTGTGCGGCTCCTCCGTGACTCCCGACCCTCCCTGCTCGCCCTCCTTCTGCACCTTCAACCTGCACTCGTCCATCCTTCCACCGAGTGTTGGCTAGATCCTTGCAGCTTTCCCGGCACGTCGTCTTCCAGCCTCGCCAGTGTGGCTTTCCTGGGGCTTCGACGTCCGACCCCACCTGTGCGGATTTCCCGGCGCTTCGTCGACCGGCCTGCCAGTGCAGCTTTCCCGACACTCCATCGACCGGTCCTGCCTGCGCAGCTTTCCCAGCACTCCAACGACCGGCCCTGTCTGCACAGTTCCTCTGTTGTGCCTTGACAACTTGTCGCGTCACCGATGTAATCCGGCACATCTTCCACCATTTTTCATCTCAAGGGGGAGTTGCGATCTTGAGGGGAAGCTGCCATCGCGAATGTTTTCTTTTTTGTTTCGTCTTGTTTTGTCATCAAGTTGGGTATGTCCAGCTTGGGGGGGGTGTTTGCAGCGTTTGTTGATTGTTTTGTTTTTCTTTATGTGTTTAAGTTAGATACACCTAGCTTGAAGGAGGGTGTTGGAGTCTGCATCCCACATCGGACTTGTAGTCTGATGTGGTCTTTATTATTCCTTAAAAAATAACCTCAATGCCTCCTTTAGAGAGGTACCTTGGGTATTCAGATCTACCTCTCTTTATCATCTAACAATATTCTTGGGTAAAGGGGGGAAATTTGTGTTAACAAGGCGACGTGAATGCGTTAAGGTCGGATTTATTTATGTACCTTTTATCTCTTTGTATTTCCTTCAAGCCTACTTAATTATGTATGCAAATTACATCCATTAAAAAGGACCCTGCTGTTTTTCATATACAGATTGATCAAAACTTTACTTACTGCATTTATACAAACTAGAAAAAAGGATCCTCCTATATTTGGTATACAGATTGGTCAATGCTTCCTCTACAGTATTTATACACACTAAAAGGACCCTATTGTATTTCATATACAGATTGGTCGACACTTTCTCTATTGTATTTTACAGATTAAAAACAGACCCTATTGTGCTTTGTGTGTGCATTGATCATTGAACATTTAACTATACTTCGTATACAGGGCTTTGACGCCTACAATCTCAAGACATTCATGTTTTGTATAAAATCATTAATTTTGATTTCTGATTATGTAACAGGAATGTCAACATCAAATTGGGTGATGTCACTCACCACAATGCAACAATGAATGTTTCACAGGGAGAAGCTGGAAAATTTTAATGGTAGTGGTTTTAAGAGATGACATCAAAAAATGTTGTTCTACCTCACAGGGTTAAATATTGGAAAAGTTCCTCACTGAAGAGACGCCAAAACTCAGTGAAGATGAAATGAGCAAAGAGAATGTTGTTGTTGTCAAGGCTTGAAATCATTCTGAATCCCTATATCATAACTATATCCTTAACGGACTCCATGTCTTCAAGTGAAACATTTCATGTTGCTGCTTTTATTGAAAAATTACCTCTGTTAGGACTATTGAGTGCTAGAGAGAGAATTGGCACTAAATGTAGAAGAAACAATCCATAGAACTCGTCGACAGAGCGCCGGGAAAGCCGTGTTGTAGATCGACGACGCGATGGAGGTGCGGAAGCGAACCGTCACAGAAGGCCGCTCATGAGAGGATGGCCAGGGCGCGCGGGGGGGCAGCCGAAGAAGGGGCTGGAGCTTTTGCACGAGGGGCTGGCGGCGGGAACTGTCGCGCGCAAGGAGGGGATGATTCACCCCGCTTGAAAAACCACCTTGTCCTCAAGGTGGAACACCTAAAGTGCGGCTCGGCCTATTTCACAAGAACAGTAGGCAAACACTTGTTCCAACAGCAGTATCAATCCTGAAAAATTCCAGTTATTCTGCATCCCAAATTCATGATTCTTGGCAGCCGAAGCAAAAGCTTGGTCAGTTGACACAGATTGATAGCGTTTCAAATATATTTCCCCTCTGACATCTCGAACAGCAAACACCTTTGATTCAGCTTCACGTATGTTGACACCCTCACAAAAAATGGGCGGAGCCTTTAGCTCAAACCTGAATTTCCAGGATTATGCAGCCTTGGTCAAGAGGCAGAAACAGTGCAGTCTTCCCTTTCTTTAGCTGCCCCGCCCAAGGTTAAAGCTTCATTGGTGCCGGGCTCCCAAAACAGAAGCAATTAGCCCACTCTTTCTCTGGTTTGAAACGGTACCGGGTAGGGCCACTGCCATGTACCCAGAATCGAAAAACTGTGAGCTGCCTCCTACTTCTTGAACAAATGGAATATCCTCACATATATAGGCATATGTGTGGCCTAAGTCTCCCAACTTGACTGCAAAATGTACCCGATGCCTTGAATTTTCCATTACAGCATAGCGCTCTCAAAGCAAAACATGAGCAGCAACACAGTCTTCAAAACAGCCTCTGTTGGAACAAGGTGACCGGCAGTTCACTTCAACAGCATATGTTCTGGGGCATTTGCTGGAATGAGTGTCGCAAGGAAAAATAGTGTAGTCTCGCCAATGTAATGTAGAACATTGAGCCAACGGGTCAAACACTCCATTTGATTCAGCTTCACGTATGTTGACACCCTCACAAAAAATGGGCAGAGCCTTTAGCTCAAACCTGAATTTCCAGGATTATGCAGCCTCGGCCAAGGCAGAAACAATGCAGCCTTCCCTTTCTTTAGCTGCCCCGCCCAAGGTTAAAGCTTCATTGGTGCCGGGCTCCCAAAACAGAAGCAATTAGCCCACTTTTTCTCTGGTTTGAAACGGTACCGGGTAGGGCCACTGCCATGTACCCAGAATCGAAAAACTGTGAGCTGCCTCCTACTTCTTGAACAAATGGAATATCCTCACATATATAGGCATATGTGTGGCCTAAGTCTCCCAACTCAACTGCAAAATGTACCCAGTGCCTTGAATTTTCCATTACAGCAGAGCGCTCTCAAAGCAAAACATGAGCAGCAACAGTCTTCAAAACAGCCTCTGTTGGAACAAGGTGACCGGCAGTTCACTTCAACAGCATATGTTCTGGGGCATTTGCTGGAACGAGTGTCTCAAGGAAAAATAGTGTAGTCTGGCCAATGTAATGTAGAACATTGAGCCAACGGGTCAAACCCTCCCTATTGCCTGTTTGGCCAAGAAAGTTCCATACAAGCCACTTTTTTTTATTAAACAGCTTTGATTTTCTGGATAAGCTGAAAGTCCAAAACAGGTACACTTGTGTCTTGACAACATACAGCCCTGGAAACGTTTGGCGGTATCACCTGTCTTTGAGTATCACTAACAACAGCTCTTTTTGTACTTTGCCAACTCTCGGGCTCCGCAATCACAGTCTTGGCACGTATAGAACGTGCAGCTCCCCAATCAGTAACGGTCTTCGTCTTCAAACTGGAACGGGAGGAAGCACTGCCATGTTCATAGTCATTACATTTGTTGTGCGTATTGAACACAGACCCTGCGGGCAATCCACACAGAGTTGATTCGATTGCTTCGGCGCCCACGCTGTCGCTTTCCCCCACCACGGACTCAACATCCTGCGGCCACTGAACCAGTTTATGCACGGCCTGTGGTAGAAGACCTGGCGGTATGTAAAACAGCCTATGATGCATCACCACCACCCCTAGGTTCTCCCATGTTTGCACAACTGCACCGCCAGACTTTTTTCCAAGCTTCCACTTCCTACACCGTGGGCTGTCCCCACCCCCGTTCTATCCTCACAGCCAGATTGGGCAACATGATCCTTGGCAGTACTAGCATCGAACACTTCCGGTTCCTTGGGTTCTCCCTTGTGTGCACAACTGCACTGCCAGACTTTTTTCCACGCTTCCACTTCCTAATCCGCGGGCTGTCCTCCCCCCACCCCCCCAACCCCACTCTATCCTCACAGCCAGATTGGGCACCATGATCCTCGGCAGTACTAGCATCGAACACTTCCGGTTCCTTGTTCAACACCCGCAAAAGCAGGATACTCGTCTTCTTTAACAGAGTTGTTTTCTATCACGCTTCGTTCCAAATGTACCGAGCTAGATAAGGCGAAGTAGCAGCAGGTGTGGTGTCGTTCTTTGCACCGCACCTCACTTGTTCAGCTGGCGGAACAATCAGACTTGCTACTCCTTCAGCAAGAGGAACTGAACTCAGACCTGGAATAGGCTGCACCTTCTTCAACACACTAGTCTTACCTTCAGCCGTAGCAGCACCTCTCGGATTCAGGCTTCCACACCGACTGTTGCCTAACTCCACATTTCCGTTTCCACTTCCATTTGGAACCACAACACCTGCCTTACTCTGTTTACTGGAAGCTGAAACGTGTTCCGCCTGTAGCTCAAGCCCCTCTATCTTCACCATCCCTGGCTCCTCCATGGCTCTCTTTGTTTGTCCAGAATACGCCTGTCAGCCTGAATATTCAGCGGAAGCCTCCATCTGATCCAGCAAAATTTCTAGCTCTTGTTGCCGCCTATCAATCACAGCCTGCCTCCTAGCAAAATCTTGTAAATGTTTCATTCTCCAGCATCTTGCCTTCTCAAACGCAACTCGATCGTCAAGCTTCAATCAGCCCTCAACGAATGTGTCTCCACCAACATTTGTTCCTACCATAACAAACATCCATCAGCAATCTTCCACACAGCTCGCGTGCTAACCTGCAGCCTGTACGACGCGTCTTCAGCAAAGATCGCGACTTCCCAGAGTTCGCGTCACTCCTCCACAGCAATCGCACGCTCCCCTGCCTTTGTTCTCCAGCGTCGTTCTACTTCAACAGCAGGTGTGCTACCCCTGTGTACGTGTCTCAACGATCGCCCACTCCTGGAAACATCCTGTCTACGATCATTGATGTTATTAATATTTTCATGACTTATTATATTCCCCCTTTACTGATTTTATATGAAATGTGCATAATTTGTGTGAAATATTAATGTTTTAATATTAAGTATAATTTTTGAGCATTTTTAGAAGTAGTTCAATTGAGTCAGTTTAATGTTTTAATAATAACTGTCACTATACTGATCCAAATTGTGTGGTTCTTGTTTTGTAGGATTCTCCTTTCAATATAAAACATTTCATTAGAAGGTACCATGAGCCAATTCTGTCATTTGAAGGGTCATATGGTCCTCACAAACAAGATCAAAGAATCTGTGAACAAAATGGACCAGCCTTGAAGATTGATTTACTGGGCTCAATCCAGAAGTCCAAAAACCTTAACTCTCCACCATAATTCGGGGGACACTACATGTCATCTTGTATAAAAATTTCAAGACCCAACTCCAAATAAAAGGGGCCCAACATATGCTTTGAAGTCCAGCCCACCATTCTGGCCGAGAATTAAAATCAGTATAGTATTCATGACATATCTCATGATGTAAGCATGAAATCGAGCTGAGATTTTGCAGTGTGAAAGAGGAGATATAGGCGGCCGACTTTGTTGAAGAAGTCATTCGGATTTGAAGGCATCTTCCTGTTCCAAAATCCATTCACATTTTGGCCATTGAAAAAGCATGGATAGAAATGGACAGTTCACCTTTGTTTAATAAAACCGCCATAACTTTGGCTCCACTTGTCCAAATGCCTCCAAATTTTGAGAGTAGTCGGAAAACATTATTGTCTACAACTTTGAAGAAGGAGATATTTGAAGATTCGGCTGTTTGAATATCCAAATTGGCGATGCAAGTGGAGGGACAGATTGGGAATGCAAACAGTCCACTCCTTGGGCTATAAATACTCTCCCCTTCTCTCCTTGAGAGGGGTTGGCATTTCAGAAGAGAGGATATCATATTGGCACGACCAAAGCCTTGCCAAAGGCTTGGGAGGACCTGCCATACTCAAGTTTTCACTTGAGAGACCTTTCCTCCTCTCTTTGTTTTCACTTAATTTCGTGTTCTTCATTTTTGTAATTTTGTAAGTCTCTTTCTTTGTAATTCTGTTTTAATGCAAGTTACTTCATCAATATCTCTTATTCTCATCCACCTTCTGTAGTTTAATATTTATGTTCTTAAAATAGTTTAAATTCAGTTGAATCTCCTTCCCTTCTTTTGCTTCCTCATTCAATCGAAAATCCGTTTTTAATTATCATCATCGTTTGTGTGTGTGTGTCAACGTACCACTCTTTTCTAATCCCTTTCTTTTTCTTCTATTCTTAATTTATCATCATAATTATTTTAACCAGAATATTAAACATCCAAATGGCTGAGTAAATCTCTCATTGGGGTGAGTTATAATTCGGGGATGTTAAGTGATTGAGAATTTTGCTCGATGAGTATTCTTTAAATTAATATTGTGTATGTTAAACTTAATATGTCATGGATTAATGATATGTTTTGTTTAACGAGTGGTTTCCATGGGTTATTGGAACCATAAATACACTACCATAAATAAGTTTTGATTGAGATTAGAACCCTAAGTTAAGTTAAGGCTTGGATTAAAGCCTTCACACTTAGGAATTTCAATCAACGTCAATTTATGACATGGGTGTTAATTTAATGCAATACAAAGTAAGGCTCAAGGATATCACATGCTTAACTCCCCAATGATGAACTCACCCCAATTTTTATCAATTTGGTAAATCAAACATCATCCATAAATCATTTCAATTAAGCTCTGCAAACAAACCCCCTAATCAAAATACAATCAACTAAAAACAAACGACTATTACAAAGTATCATCGCCGAGGATTCGACCCGAGTGCTGCTATACACATTAGCAGAGCACCGGAATTTTGACCGGTCGATAGGCGACAATCGGCTGTGCGTTTCAATCATCTACCATCAGCGTTCGCCACTCTCAATCTTACGGGAATTCCCCAGCATCGAGCTTCCCCAACAATTGCGTGTCACAACAGAAAATAGGTGAGAGAGAGAGATTATACTGCAAGGACTTCATTTTTTTTCCCCAAAGAACAGCGCCTCGCACCTGCTCTGACCACTCCAACGACAACCAGCAGCACTGTCATCTTCAAATGCTGTCTGGTCCTCTCATTCTCGCGCTACGAACAAGCTCCCCTGCATTCGTCTCCTTCCAGGGATTTTATTCCCAGTTCACATGCGATCAACAACTGAGATCAAGCCTCCAAAAAGAAACGTTGTCCACTCGCAACGTTTGCAACCCTGCGAACGTGTTTCCCTCTTCAATCGTCCAGCTGCAGCCACTGGAAGTTGCTTTTCCCAGCTATGTTGCATTTCTCAAATGCGTACTCTCTCTCCAGCGATTTACGCTAGCAGAGTCGCCAAAATGTAAGAACTATGAGTGCTGGAGAGAGAATTGACACTAAATGTAGAAAAAATAATCCTTAGAATTGTATTATCGTATGTTGTACAAATTTCCTATGGAAGGAATTACAGTAGGTAGAAGAATAAGATAGAGGTAGAGGAAAGGTTTCTCCCTGGAAGACCACTTCCGGAAGAGATTACCGAGTCCTCCCAAGGATCTGCCCATGCACCAGCTTCCAAGATGAGCAGTTTGCAAAAGAATATTTCATACCCCCCACATGCAACCCTCCCTCCTATTTAATACCTCCCCAAGCAGCGTACCACCCTACCTGCTATCACCAACCCCCAACTACTACAGCTGGCAACACAATTTTCACAACAAACGTAAAGGTATTAAAGACAATATTTCCCCCTACGCCTGGACAAAAGCACCAGCCCCCCACGTTCCTAACAACCTCCATCTTGAAAAGATTGCAAAAATTGTCTGAGAAAGGACATGTCGCTTGAAGACTTAATCGTGTGGTTGAGGATAGAAGACAACCAACTTTCTAAAAAGTAATCAGCAACAATATGATCTTAAAAACCAACAATGCTGAAAGAGGTTCGAAGATCAAGAAGCAAAAGTTTACTGAAGAGGAGCTTAGCCATGGTCAAACTGAAGTTTGGACATTGTTGGAACCCATTTAAGTGTAAATGGGTGAGTCCCACATCGGACTTACCCGTCTTGTATATTGGTTTCCTAATCTATAAAAGAATATCCTCACCTCACATTGAGGTAAGGGGAATTCACCCACTACATGGTATCAGAGGGATTTTTATCCCGAACCCTCCCTCCCTTGCGGATTCCCGGCGTTCTCCCGGCCCCTGCCTCCTCTCCTGTCCCGGCGCATCTCCTCTCCGGCCTGCACCCTCCCGGCAGGCCCTCCCTCCCGGCGCACCTCTCCTCCCGGCGCACCTCTCCTCTCCGGCGCACCTCTCCTCTCCGGCCCGGCGGTCGTCCCTCCCGCTACGCCTCCACCTCCCGCCGCCCGCGGCTCCCGGCCCTCCCGTCGCACCGCCCTCCATCCTCCCGGCTGCCCTGCGCGGCTTCCCGGCGCCTCTCTGGCCCCCGCCCGACGACCTTCCTCCCCGACGGCGCTCCCTCCCCGCGGCTCCCCGCGGCTCCCGACGCCATCACCCGCGCGCCCCCCCCCGTCACGGCAGTCCTCCCTCTCGGTGCGCCTCCACCTCCCGGCGGGCCTCCTTCCAGACGCGGCTCCCTCGCCCTCGCCTGCGCCCTAGCCCCCCACCCTCCGCCTCCCAGCGGCGCTCGTGCCCCGGCCGCTCCCTCACCCGCCACCTCGCCCGGCAGGCCTTCGCCCGGCTCCCGGCTCCCGGCGGCATCTCCCGGCCCGCTCCCTCCTGCGCGCGCCATCTTCCGCCTCCCCGGCTCCCGGTGCCTCGCTGCGGTGCACCCCGCCCTCGACGTCCCGCTCTCGGCGGCTCGCCCCGCTTCGCCCCGACACCCTCAGCCTCGCCTGGCGCGCTCTCGGCACCCTCGCCTCCAGCGCCTCCCGCTGCCTCCCGCGCCTCCCGCTGCTCCCCGGTGTCTCCGCCAGCCTCCCTTCCCCAGCAGCCCCCCCTGCCTTAATGGCTGGCGTGTCCGCCCGCGGCCCTCCGGCATCACCTCCGGCCGACCGCATTCCGGCGGGGCCGCACCCTCACTTCCCTTGTCGGCCTTCCCGAGCACCTATGCACTCAGCCGAGCAGCTCTCCCATCCTCCATCATCGGCTCTACCGCGCCGCGGCCCTCCTTCATCCAGTACCCGTTACAGGACACCACTCTCGCCGGAGGAGATTGCTTTGGTAAAATCTTATCGAGCGACTGCGCCACCATCTTCTTCTCTCGCCCCACTTGCTCAGACTGGCAACTCCACCGCCTGTGTTTCTCATCGACAGACAGCTTGGATGTTTGACTCTGGTGCGTCAGACCATCTCACAGGAGACTTTGGTATGTTCACTACCTATCATCCGTACACCGGTACCTCTGCCATTATTGTTGCTAATGGCTCAACAATCCCTATTACCGGATATGGCACCTGTTCCTTGACCTCGTCTCTTCCCCTGACGTCGGTCGCTCATGTTCCTCAAAGTCCCTTTAATCTTCTCTGTCAGCAAACTCACCACAGATTTGAATTGTGTTGCTACTTTTAGCTCATCTGGTGTTGTTTTTCAGGAGCAGAAGACGAATCGGGAAATTGGTCGAGGTTATCTTCGGGATGGGGTTTACCTGTTTGATACCCCATCATCCCTTGCTTGCTCATCCACCACAGCCCGAGCCCTTGACCTCCATTCCCGCCTTGGCCATCCACCACCTTCCACCCTCCATAAACTTTACCCCCAATTCAGTTCTCACCTCTCCTTCCATTGTGAATCCTGCAAGTTTGCCAAACATCATCGGACGATGTATGCTCCTCGCCCGGAACCACGTGCAGCGGCTCCTTTCGCTCTTGTTCATTCCGATGTATGGGGTCCTTGCCGGGTTACTAGCCAGTCAGGGTACAGTTATTATATCACCTTTATTGATGATTACTCCCGCATGACCTGGCTTTACCTTCTTCGAGATCGCACAGAGGTTCTCTCAACCTTTCAGACATTTTTTCAGGAAATCCAGACACAGTTTTCTCTCCCTGTGAAGTGTCTCCGCTCTGACAATGGGCGAGAATACTTATCCACTCATTTTCAGCAGTTTATGAGGGCCCACGGCATCATCCATCAGACCTCCTGTCCTGATACCCCTCAGCAAAATGGGGTGGCCGAGCGGAAACACCGACATATCTTGGAAACCGCTCGTGCCCTCCTCTTCCACCGCCAGGTACCTCTTCTTTTCTGGGGGGATGTCATCCTCACTGCTACTTACCTTCTCAATCGTCTTCCCTCCTCCATCCTTCAGGGGGACTCCTTTTCATACCCTGTTTCCCTCTCTCCCTCCTCACTCCCTTTCACTCCGTGTCTTTGGATGTCTCTGTTATGTCCGGGACACTCGCCCCAATCTCTCCAAACTATCACCCAAATCCCTTCGCTGTATTTTTCTCGGGTATTCCCGCACTCAGCGCGGGTACCGATACTTCTCTCCAGACCTCTGCCGGTATATCACCTTTGCCGACGTTTTGTTTGTCGAGAGCTCTCCTTTCACTCTCCCCTCTCCTTCTCCTGACACTACCATCGATGACTGCCTTCCGCTCATGGTTCACCCGCCTCTGGTGTCTCCTCCGACCGGTCATCTCTTTGGAAAGACCTACTCTCGTCGTCCTTCCACTGTACCTCCCGTCCCGACCGAGGAAACCATTGTTCCTGCTTCGCCTGATGTTCCTGCCACAGCTCCCGAGGATGTGCCGATTGCGCTCCGGAAAGGTACTCGCTCGTGTCAGAATACTCCTCTCTTTGTATCTTCTTACAGGGGATTGTCCGCTCTGGAGACCGTGTCGCTTCCTCGAACGGTCGGTGAAGCCAAATCTCACCCCGGGTGGCTAGCCGCAATGAGAGATGAATTGCAGGCTCTGGATGCCAAACGTACTTGGGATCTTGTTCCCCTTCCGGCAAACAAACAGGCGGTCGGCTGTAAATGGATATTCACGATCCGTCTCAATCCCGATGGCTCTCTCTGCCGCCTCAAAGCCCGGCTTGTCGCCAAGGGGTTTGCTCAGACATATGGCATCGACTACTTTGAGACCTTCTCTCCAGTCGCCAAGATGGCCTCGGTCCGCCTCTTCATCTCTCTGGCTGCTCATCATCACTGGCCACTTCATCAACTCGACGTTAAGAATGCTTTTCTCCATGGCTTTCTTGACGAGGAGGTCTACCTGCAGCAGCCCCCTGGTTTCTCTGCCTCTGGTGCCGCCTCCCATGTCTGCCGTCTCCGTCGCTCCCTCTACGGCCTCAAACAGTCTCCTCGCGCCTGGTTTGGCCGCTTCAGCACTGTCGTCACCGCCTTTGGCCTCTCTCGGAGTATGAAAGATCACACCGTCTTCTTCCGTACGACAGCACACGGCTGTATCTTGCTTGTCGTTTATGTTGATGACATCATCATCACAGGGAGCGACTCCAGAGGCATCGCCAGCCTCAAGACGCATCTTCACCTGCACTTTCACACCAAGGATCTTGGTCCCCTCACGTACTTTCTTGGCATCGAGGTCTCCCGCACTGCGGACACTATCTCTCTCTGCCAGCGCAAGTATGCTCTTGATATATTGCAGGATGCTGGGTTGAGCACCGCCACCACCGTTGACACTCCCCTTGAGCCTGGGGAACGCTCCCTTCATTCCGACTCGGAACTCTTTCCTCATCCTGAGAGCTATCGGCGCTTGGTTGGTAAACTCAACTACCTCACCATGACGCGTCCCGACATTGCCTGTGCCGTTGGCAAAGTCAGCCAGTTCATGGAGCATCCCACCTGCTCTCAGTGGGATGTTGTCCTCCGCATTGCCAAGTACATCAAGAAAGACCCTGCACGCGGCCTTCGGTACTCACATCATGCTCACATGGATATTGAGGCTTTTTGTGATGCGGACTATGCCAGTTGCCACGCTACCCGCAAGTCTACTTCGGGATTCGCCGTATTCTTCGCCGGTAATCTCATCTCTTGGCGCAGCAAGAAGCAGACTGTGGTCTCCCGTTCTAGTGCCGAGGCCGAGTATCGGGCCATGGCCACTGTCACTACTGAGATCCTCTGGCTTCGTCATCTTCTCCAGGAGCTCGGTTTCCCGGCATCGACTCCTGCTCATATCTGGTGTGACAATCAGGCCGCCACGAAGATTGCATCGAATCCCGTCTTCCATGAACGGACGAAGCATATCGAGGTGGACTGTCACTTTCTCCGCCACCATCTGGAGCAGCACCATATCGGTTTCGACCATATCCCGACGGCCGATCAGCTTGCCGATCTCTTCACCAAAGGTCTTCCCGGAGCTCGTCTTGAGTCTCTCACTTCCAGGCTGGGTGTTCACAGCCTCCATGGCCCAGCTTGAGGGGGAGTTTGAGATTGTCTTGTTATTCTATCGATGTGGGACTCTATCCAATCTGGGCATGTCCAGCTTGAGGGGGAGTGTTGGAACCCATTTAAGTGTAAATGGGTGAGTCCCACATCGGACTTACCCGTCTTGTATATTGGTTTCCTAATCTATAAAAGAATATCCTCACCTCACATTGAGGTAAGGGGAATTCGAGGTAAGGGGAATTCACCCACTACAGACATCAAGTCAAGAATTGTAGAAAAGTGAAAGGGAAAATGAAACTACAAGCCAATGTATGTAGATCTTAACAAGATCTCCACTGAAATTGAAATTTTGCATCTACAATGGAATCTAAATGTAATCTCATCAGAAATCCAGAGTGGTGGATAAACATTGGAGTCACTCATCATGTTTATGTCAACAAGTACGTGTTCACATCATATGCATTAATGGGAATTGATGAGAAACTCTATGGAAACTCATCAACTTCCAGAGTAAAAGGCGCGAGAATGGTGCTTTTGAAAATGACCACAAAGATTGTGACACTAAACAACGTACGTGTACATAATATTCAAAAAAATTTAGTGTCATTCTCCTTTGTTAAAAATGACTTTAGTCTTTCTTTTTGATAAAGTTGTGATCTCCAAAAGTGAAGTGTATTATGTTGGTAAGGGTTATATGAGCAATAGTCTATTTAAATTCAATGTAATGATTGTTGCAACTAAGGGTTTCGCAATAAATAAAAAGAATGTTATTTGATTTATGTGGTTGAGAGTGATGATTTGTGGCATGCAAGATTGGGTAATTTTAATTATAAATCATTAAAGAAATTAATTAATACAGATTTATTGCCAACATTTGATTGTTCAGATAAAAAAATTACCCTTTCACTCTGTTGAGATGAATTGTGAACCTTTGGACTTAATACAGAGACATGTGAGAAAATCCGTCACCGTCAAGAGCTTATAAAAAATATCATATCACTTTCTTAGAAGATTCTATTAGATTATGTTATGTTTATCTACTTAATAGTAAAGATGAAGCTATTGATGTATTTAAACATTACAAAAAAGTAGAGAATCAGCTCAAGAGGAGAATTAAAGTGTAATGGCCCAACAACCAAACATAATAAAGGATCCATGGTGCCCACATGTATTCAACCACAACACCGCGCAATATACCCATCATAGGATCTATGGCTCACCACCAACAAAGAATGAAGTCTTCACCTTACCTCTTAATCGAGTTTAACTTTATGCCACATTGCATGGTTTGATTTTGTTATAAAAATGTTTTAAAAATAACATTTTTTCTTATCATGCAATGTTGGGTTTATGTATTTTACAGTAAATCGTTCCCCAAAAGTTTCGTTTCATCCCTCAACATTAGTTGTCATCCTTTAATCGGGGGATGCGCTTTAGACCATGTAGTGATCCGGCTCAGGTCTTGGGATTTGGGTACCCAGGTTGAGTTGTTACATAAATCCATAAGGAGTGATCGCGGAAGTTAATATGAATCACTTTTGCAAAATGTATGTAGCGAGTTTGGAATAATTCACGAAACTACAGTTCTTTGCTCAACAATCAAATGAAAGGGAAAACCAAACCTTAAAAGAAATGATGAAACTAATTAGTATAGGTCAAATATGTAGGGGGTGTATGTTCTGGACGCAGCGGAAGCGTACGATGGGTCGTGCCCAACTTTATTTTTTGTCATTATCGATGATCAATTCGAGATTTACACAACGATAAACGTCGTGATCAACGGAATTGAATCAAAGAAAACAATGGATAAAACGTCGGAACTAAAAGGAGGATCATCACATATTATTTATAATTAATTTAATCAAATAAAAAAATACCTTGTTGGAATTTCTTCCTCGTTGATGAGTCTGACAACAGATCTGCGTTGTACCGTCGTTGCGTTTGAAGGAATCAAGAGCAGATTCTCTCTACGGTGATCCACACGAGTTCCACAAATCTCTGAACGTCGTCGTAAGGATCTCCGGGTGCTAGCACGGCAGATCCTATCGCTTGCGTCGTTCACCTTTGACCGCCACAAGAATCACTTCCAGAGCGTTCTCCTTGATCTCTCTTAACTTGGATCTCTCTTGACTCGAGAGTGGGAGATGGAGGAAGATTGCTCTCCTTTCTTGAAAGCGTTCTTGGAGAAGGGAGCTATCTAGGTTTTAGAGAGGATTTTCTCCACATCCGTTGTGAACAACCAAACAAATGAATTGGCTCCCTAAGAAAATAATACAATTGGGTTTATATATCGCTAAGGTTTAAAATAAATAATTACACAAGCGCCCCTTATTATTTATTTAATCTCCTGTCGAACCCCATGTCTATAATAATAATATTATTATTATTTCATTGACATGCGCTTAATTTGCAAATTAAATTAAATATTATTTAATCAAATAATATTCAATATATATTATTTCTCACCAAACCTAAAAACTCGATCCGTCATTCCTCCATAATATTAATCAGGTCTTAAATAATGACTATTTATTTAATAAATAAAAATCAATGCATTATTCGCCAATAAATAAATAAATATTATATTCACTAAATAAGAAATAAATATTTATTAAATATTATGCTCACATTATATTCTCTCGGATAACTGATGACGGAATATATACGATCAAGAAAACATTAATAATTATTAAACCGCGTGCTGAAATAATATTTATTCAACTTGCTAAATAATAAATAATAATATATTATTTAACTGGGATTCTGGATACACTTAGTGTGTGACCCTTTAAGCCTCTTTTTCAGTAGCATTAGACGAAGCAGTATAAAGTCCAAGGTTAGCGTTTAGCAACACGTCAAGACACTCATAGAGAAAGAAGTTAATGTTGCAACGACATAATAGCTCATACGGACGCTTACTATGTAATATAATCTCTTTATCACAATATCTCTAATCAAACAGGTTGCATGTTGATGCCATTAACTTATGTGTTCAATGTCTCTTTCTTTGACTTCTCGAAAATTGAATTTGCCTATAAAACACCATGGCCATTAATTTATTTAGGCTATATCATTTTCATCAAAGGGTCTAAGATATCAACTTCCGTTAAAGAACAGAAGACACAAATCTTTTCTCGCATTATTCATTAATGCAATATTACTTGTGACGCACCCAACATATCCTACCTCACTGCGAACATATGCCGTCACGATTTTCATCAATATATCAAAGTACACGACTCATAATAATCATTAATAATAATCTTAAATTCTAAGGATCAATACACACGCCCACAGATAGGAATATCCAATGACACATATAAATGTGGGTTTCCTACTTGCGGGTCTCGTTCTCATAATATCCTACACTGGATATTACCAAGGGCGTACACCATGAAAAGGTGCCTCGAAATCCTATGAGTCTCCACCCCTGATAGTATGTATCATTTGTGTCCCTCGAATGATATCATCCGCCTATAAAATTATATTTAAGAATAGTGTCTTAACACTTCCGAGTTCTCATCTTAACGGGGAACTGCTATGATCTTTTATTGCGACAACTAATTTTAGGACATTATCACATACTATGTCACGCAGAAGAACAATCATGATGTGATAAGGAGTTTATTAATATTCAAAACTATGAATACAGGTTATCATAAAGTAGATAGAAGTTGGTTCTAAGGAACCAACTCCAACAGACTCCCACTCGCACTAGAGCCAACTACTAACAACCTTCAGTCTGCTAGCTCTCACATGATACTCATGCTTCTGCTGAGATAGGTCTTTAATCAAGGGGTCTGCCACGTTCTCTTTTGTGGGTACTCTGCTCACTACAACTTCACCCGTTTGATAAAAATCCCTCAAGAGGTGATACTTCCGGAGTATATGCTTTGTCTGTTAGTGTGACCTTGACTCTTTTGCAAATGTCACCCATGCAGTATTATCACAATACAATGTGATAGGATCTTTCCTGCTAGGTACCATATCAACCTCCTTGACAAAGTTCCGTATCCAAACGGCTTCCTTGGTTACTCAGACTCCGCTGTAGAATCAGCGACAACTGGCTGTTTTGAACTCTTTCAGCTCATAGCTCCTCCATTGAGACAGAAAACATGTCCTAATAGCGACTTCAGATCATTCTGATCAGTCTGAAAACTAGCATCAGCATAACCCCGGATGACCAGCTCCTCGTCTCCTCCATACACCAGGAACATATCCTTAATTCTTCTCAGATACTTAAGGATATCCAGCAAACCAATGTTGTTCTCCTAGATCAGCTTGATATCTACCTACCATGCTCAATGCATATTCAACATCAAGTCTAGTACATAACATGTCATACGTGATTGATCTTATCGTTGAAGCGTATGGGATCTTAATCATCATTCTCTCTTTCTTCTGTTGTATCTGAGGACACATTTTCTTAGAAAGATGACACTGAAACCAATCTCCTCTTGGATTGTTCCGTACCAAATCACTTTAGTATTTGTTTAATATATGTACTTCGACTTAGTTCAAGCAACCTCTTGGATCCATCACGAGTGATCTTGATCCCTAAAATATAGACTATTTCACCTAAGTCCTTCATAGAGAAACATTCGTTAAACCAGTCCTTAACAGACTATAAAACTGGTATATCGTTTCCAATAAATAATATGTCATCAACATATACTATTAGGATAACGACTGCATTTCCACTAAACCTCTTGTAAACACATAGCTCACATTCGTTCTTAATGAAACCAAACTATTTTATAGTTTCATCGAATCGAATGTTCCATGACCTGGATGTGTGCTTCAATCCTCCATAAATGAATCTCTGTAGCTTGCAAATCTTTTTGGCATCACCTGGAGTCACAAACCCTTCTGGTTGTGTCATGTAGACATCTTCCTGAAGGTTCCCATTAAGGAATGCAGTTTTGACATTCATCTGCCAAATCTCATGATCATTGTAAGCTTGCTATGGCAAGTAGAATTCTGGTGGACTTAAACATGGAAACTGGGGAAAAGGTTTCACGGGGGGGTCTGGATACGTAATCAAAAGGAATCACATGAAATTATTTTTTTCCTTTAGCAGGGGATTGGATCTAGTCGTAAGAAGAATGCTTGGTATAAAGAACTTACTTCTTGGGGTATTCGACCCTCTTCTCAGTCACTACGAGCACCCCCGATCAGTGAATGGGATGTGTTTATTTCTCTATCTCTTGACTCGAAGGGAGCGGGTTTGAAAAAGGATCTTCGATTGTTTAAACTCTTTAGTCACTAGTCTTGCTTTATAAGTATTTATTTTACCTTCCATGTTCAATTTTCTCTTGAATACCCATTTGCACCCTATATGGGATTTACATCAACCGGCGCATCGACCAGAACCAATACATCGAATTCATTTCAAAATTCATGGTTTTTTGCCATCTTGCACCTTTTGAGCTCTCTACTGCCACTTTGTAGTGGAGATGTTCATCATTATCAACCAATAATGAGTCGCCATCTTCGATGACTAGAAAATCATATTTCTCTGGTTCTCTTACCTCTCTTATGCTCCGACGCAGTACTTGTGTTTCAGGAACTACTTCCACGGGGACCTGTGGAAGTTGTTCATGTACTAACTCTTGTGTATCTTGAGCATCAACTTCATCGAAGTCAATCTTGCTCTCACTATCCTTTTTGAGGATGTGATTCCTCTCAAGAAAGATGACTTGTCTGGCGACAGTCACTTTCTTGTCTAAGGGATTGTATAGGAAGTATCCGTTTCTTTGGGATACCCTATAAAGATACACTTTGTGCCCCGAGTTGCTAGTTTATTACCTGAGAAGGCCTTAACAAATGATTCACAACCCCATACACGTGTATGAGACAAAACAAGTTTCTTTCCACTCCATAACTCTAAGAGAATTCCATTTGTTGTTTTAGTTGATACTCGGTTTAATGTGTATGCCGCAATTTGTAATGCATATCCCCAAAAGGATAATGGAAGATTTGCATGATTCATTATCGACCTTATTATGTCTAACAAGGTACAGATTCTCTTTTCACTAACACCATTCCACTGTGGTGTGCATGGTGGAGTGAGTTGAGATAGAATCTGAAACTCTCGTAGAAAGTCGATAAACTCTTGGTTAAGACATTCACCACCTCGATCCAATCAAAGCTTCTTTATCGTCTTTCCAAGTTGATTCTCTACTCCATTCTTGAATTCCTTGAATTTCTCCAAGGATTCGGACTTATACCTCGTCATGTAGACATAACCATATCTACTTAAGTCATCATTAAAAGTTATGAAGAATACTCACCTCTAGCTTCTACTGGAAGTGGTCCACACACATCAGTTTGTGCCCTTGACCTTCATTCTCGCCTTGGTCATCCGCCCGTCCTACATACTTTGCCCCCAATTTTTGTCCTAACCTTTCCTTCCATTGTGAACCATGCAAGTTTGCAAAACATCATCGGGTGACATATATTCCTCAATTGGACCCACGTGCAGTGAATCCTTTCGACCTTGTTCATTCCGGTGTATGGGGCCCTTCCAAGGTTCCTAGCCAGCCCGAGTTCCAGTATTATATTACCTTTATCGATGACTACTCTCACATGACCTGACTCTACCTTCTTCGTGATCGGTCTGAAGTGTCTTCTACCTTTCAGACCTTCTACAATGAGATTCATACTCAATTCTCAACCTCCCTGAAATGTCTCCGCTCCGACAATGGACGGGAATATTTATCCACTCTCATTCAGCAGTTTCTCAAGGATAAAGGCATTATTCACCAGACATCTTACCCCAAAACACCTCAGCAGAATGGAATGGTCGAGCGGAAACATCGTCATATTCTGGAGACTGCTCGTGCCCTTTTATTCCACATGAAGGTGCCTCTCAAATTTTGGTGTGATGCTATCCTGACTGCTATATACCTCATTAACTGTTTCCCTTCTTCTATCCTTCAAGGGGAGGCTCCTTTTCAGACTCTATTCACCTCTCTCCCACCTCACTCACTTTTACTGTGTGTCTTTGGATCTCTGTTATGTCTGTGACACTCGACCTGGTCTCTCCAAGCTCTCTCTTAAATCCCTCTGTTGCATATTCCTCGGTTATTCCCGCACTCAACACGGATACCGATGCTTCTCTCCGAACCTACGACGGTATATCATCTTTGCTGACGTCTCGTTTGTTGAGAACTCTCCCTTTTCACATCCCTCTCCCCATCCCGACACGGACATTGATGATTGTCTTCCTCCCATTATCCACCCTCCACTGGTGTCTCCCCTTGCTGTTGATCACCATTTTGGTACGGTCTACTCTCGTCGCCCATTGACTGTACCCCCTGTCCCGGCCGAGGACACCATCATCCCCGCTTCGTCCGATGCTCCTGCCCCGACACCAGACAACTTGCCCATTGCACTGCGGAAAGGTACTCGATCTTGTCAGCGTACTCCTCTATTTGTATCTTCATACAGGGGTCTGTCAGCTCTGGAGACAATATCTATTCCTCGCACAGTTGGTGATGCAAAGTCTCACCCGGGGTGGCTAGCAGCAATGCGGGATGAATTGCAGGCTCTGAAAGAAAGTCAAACTTGAGATCTTGTCCCCCTTCCAGCAGGCAAAAAGGCGGTTGGTAGCAAATGGATTTACACAGTCAAGTTGAATCTCGATGGCACTCTCCGTCGACTCAAAGCACGCCTTGTGGCAAAGGGCTTCACGCAGACTTATGGTATTGACTATTTTAATACCTTCTCTCCAATTGCCAAGATGGCCTCCGTTCGATTATTTATCTCTCTGGTCGCCCATCATCATTGGCCTCTTCATCAATTGGATGTCAAGAATGTCTTCCTCCATGGATTTCTTAAGAGGTTTATCTGCAGCAACCCCTCGGATTTTGTGCCTCCAGCGCCGAGTCTCAAGTCTGTCGACTCCGCCGCTCTCTTTACGGCCTCAAGCAGTCTCCTCGTGCTTGGTTTGGCCGATTCAGCACTGTCGTCACCGATTTTGGGCTCTCTCGCAGCATGGACCACACAGTGTTCTACAGGACGACATCCGCTGGCTGCATCATGTTGGTCGTTTATGTGGATGATATCATCATCACCAGCAGCGACTGATGGAATCACCCACCTCAAGGGGCATCTTCACCAGCACTTCCACACTAAGGATCTCGACTCTCTCACATACTTCCTAGGCATCGAGGTCTCCTATTCTCCAGACACCATCTTCCTCTGCCAAAGGAAATACGCGTTGGATATTCTGCAAGATGTTGGGCTAACACAGACCACCGCTGTGGACACTCCTCTGGAGCCTGGGGAATGGTCTCTCTATGACTCCTCGGAACCGTATTCACACCCAGAGCGATACCGTCAACTGGTGGGAAAACTCAATTATCTCACCATGACTCGTCCAGACATTGTCTGCAATGTTGGCAAAGTGAGCCAATTCATGGAGCATCCGACCACCTCTCAATGGGATGTTGTCCTCCGCATCGCCAAATACATCAAACGAGATCCTGCCTGCAGTCTTCGCTACTCCCAGCATGTTCAACTGAATATTGAGGTCTTTTGTGATGCTGATTATGCTGGTTGTCTTGCTACCCGGAAATCTACTTCTGGGTTTGTCGTGTTCTTGGCAGGCAACCTCATCTCCTGGCGCAGCAAGAAACAGACTGTCGTCTCCCGCTCCAGTGCGGAGTCCGAATACCGAGGCATAACCATCATCACTACAGAGATCATTTGGCTTCGACATCTCCTCCAAGAGCTTGGCTTTCCTCCGCAGACATCTGCTCACATCTGGTGTGACAATCAAACAGCCACCAAGATTGCTTCGAATCCCGTCTTCCATGAACGCACGAAGCATATAGAGGTGGACTGCCACTTTCTTCGCCACCATCTGAAGCGCGATCATGTCAGCTTTAGCCACATCCCGACGGCGGACCAGCTTGCTGACATCTTCACCAAAGGCCTCCCAGGGGCTCGCCTCGCCTCGCTCAGTTCCAAGTTGGACATCCACAGCATCTATGACCCAGCTTGAGGGGGAGTGTGTCTGGTCTTTCTTTGATGTTATCTTTCTTTTGTGGGACTCGTGTTCCAAGCTGAGCATGTCCAGCTTGAGGGGGAGTGTTGGAACCCTATTTTTATTATTCTGGGTATTTCCAAGTCCCACATTGGAATACCTCTTTATGTATTCCGTATTTTCAATCTATAAAAGAAGGTCTCCGCCTCACATTGAGGTATGGAGATTGCCTCTTCTACAAAAATAAACCCATTTGCATCTAGGCATGATACCGAAATTAAATTCTTGGTAACCGTCGATACATAATAACAATCTTTTAAAACCAAAATCATTCATGTTGGCAATGAACGGTGGTAGTCACCAATGGCTAGAGCAGGTAGCCTCGCACCATTAGCAGCTCTCAAATCCACTTCTCCTCTCGCAATCTTTCGAAATCTATTTGGTTCATGCATTTGGATACAGATGTGAGCACCACAAACTGTATCTAATACCCAATGTGTAGATATTGAAAGATTACACTCGATAACAAACGCACATTTAGCTTCCCCTTGCTTCTGGGTGCAGTTTCTCTTCCAGTGGTTTGGCTTGCCAAATGAAAAACATATTGCCTCCTTTTCTTTGCATTGTCTCTAGATCTACTTCTTGAAAGGACGGTACTAGGGAGCTTTAGACTTGTTGTGAGTCTTGGGCCCCTTCACTGTGTTCTTCCTTCTCTTATTCAGCATAAAGACCGCGGGTTTATCACGCCCCATGTCCTTATCCACATGGAAAATCAAAGTAAGAAGTTCTGAAAGACTCTTCTCATTATTGCTCATATTGTAATTAATAATAAAAGGCAATGATGAAAGTATGAGATTTGAACACAACTCATCCAGAAATTTAATCTCTAAGATGTCTAAGCGTTCAATGTACCCAATAAGTTTGACTACATGAGCTCCAGCTAGCGTAGACTCCCAAAGTTTAGTTGTAAACAAAGAATTAGAGATCCCGTACCTCTCTTATCACGCCTTCTCTTAATAGAGATCTCGAAGGTGAGAGACATCACGCATTCATGTCCACATGTTGCTTCAAAAACTCATTGGTCATAAATGATAGCATGAAACTTTGAACATCTATGGAATCATTCAAATGTTTCTCATAGAGTTTTAACTCTTCATCACTAGGCTTATTACCAGGCGCGTCAGGAATAGGTTCTTCCAGCGCATACAATTTCCTTTCATGGCGAAGGATAACACACATAAGCGCCTTTGTCACTCTTGGAAATTTGTGCCGGTGAGAAGGTTGTCCTTCTCAAGTATGGATCGAAGTGATGTTTGAAGTCATTTTATTGATATTTCTACAAATAAGATGAGCAGAATTTTGGTAGATTATCTGATAAAATTTAGACAGATAAATATTATATTTATTAATCTCCCACTATTTTATCGAAACTCAATGGTCTCACCATTGGTTTTGAAATATCATGTTGTTTGGACATTCTAGTGACAATGATCCATATTCCCCATCATTGTTCCAACTTTGATTGATCAAGCAACTTGAATGGTTTTAAATAGGCATTCCCAATG
Source organism: Viscum album (assembly GCA_963277665.1). Classification (NCBI taxonomy): domain Eukaryota; kingdom Viridiplantae; phylum Streptophyta; class Magnoliopsida; order Santalales; family Viscaceae; genus Viscum; species Viscum album. Next base: position 1,129,871,728 of record OY728121.1, read on the forward strand.
CCAATTGCATTAGCTCACAGTTTCTTGATATGTTGAGTGGACTCCTCAATCCTGAAATCCTTAAATCCTTAAATTGAATTTTCTACTCTTGCCTCTCAGTTACATCAAGTCATTCTTTGACAGTCAACCCTTGATTTGAAATAAGTTAAGTCAATCCAAAACTTCACGTTAGAATTCATCGATGATTGAAAGCACCACAACTTTGGCTGGTCAAGCACTTTGAACTATGGTTCGATTTTTAACTTAAGTAGTGGAAGACTATACCAACTTAATATATATTATTGAGAGATTTTATCATTTTATGCGTAAATTGCCAATTATTATCTTAATCACATGCTTGTTAATATTAAATGGATTTACTTGATTAACCATGTTTTAGATGATATTTACGCATAACCCAATTTATTTTAATTCTATCTTGCATACTCGTTAATTTCATTAATTCATGTGATCACGACAAAACATTCGTAATGAAATAACCATGCAACTTGACAAAAATAAAATAATAAAGCGGTATGATCATGAGCTTTTACTAATGGTTAGTTTATCTAGCGATTGATAAGCTAACCGTTGACCTAACAGAAAAAACACCTTGATCCAATTAAGGTTCGTGTTAACTTTTCACCTGTTCACCTATGTATCTCTCTTGGATTGGTTTCACCTCAGCTCCAAACTTGAACTGCATCCACTGACTTGGAAGCTTCATCCATTACATATGATTTTACTCACACGCAGGTGAGGAAAATAAAGGGTTTACATAAAAAAAACCATGAGCATGCAGACCCTGACATAATTAGAGGAGAAAAGACAAGCAGACCAACAATTTAATTTAATAATAAATTAAATGAAATCAATCACATACAAAGATCTGGTCTAGGGTCATGATCATCCACATTCATGCGACGAATTACACATTTAATAAAACTAGCATTAAATTCTTAATTGTTCTTATTTAAAATAAACCGCGCTCGAATCAATTAATTATCTTCTTTAATTAATCAATTCTTTTATCTTAATTCTCATCCGAATTTCTTTGGGATTCTCATCCATAATAATTTTAAACAAATTAAATAAATTTGTTTAAAATTAACTGTGTACATAAAAATGTACCTTGGAAGCAACACGATGAATACACGTCTGATACCCAACATGTATTATACTCGTATACTGGTTACTCTTTTGACATATGGCATACACGACTTATCGCGTACTTTCATGACGTGTACTATCAACTTAATGATTACACGAATTACATGATTTTTATGTAACGTGTTATGCTTCAATGCACGAAAAGTAATATTTGTCATACGACTTAAACATGATACGCAGATCTGAACATTACACATAAATTAATGAAACAATTATATATATATATATATATATTAAAACCCATCACATGGCGTGTCGTATCAACTTAACGACCAAACACAAGCACATGTCGATAAGGTTTACACAGTATAATAAATCAATTTTAATTCTGCGTAATTTGGTGCAAGTACACGTGTACAAGCGAGCTGCATGGCGTGTACGTCTATCACCGTCTATCTGAGGCACACACCTAGAGACTCGACGTGTAATCGTGCCTCGAAAAAATTAGAGTACACGACATGTATAAAGGGTTACACGGCCACCAATCAGGTAGGTCGTGTATGGAAATACACGACCCGTCTGTGACTTTAAAGGACTACACGGCGTGTACTCCGACTGATCGTGTGTCAAGCGGGCCCGTTCAACACGCGGTGTAAGAAATTAAATGCACGCACTGCGTGTAATCAATGCACAAGGTTTGAATTAATTCCAAATTAATTCTTGATGCATTGAACACTAGTATACGGCGTGTAACTTTGGTTACACGGCATGTACTTCTATGTTATCCGCCCAAAATCCTCGACACCTCCAGATAAGATCTTCGATTTTATTTCGTTCATAAAATTAATCGTTTTGATTAGATCTACGAAAAACGAAAAAGGAAGAAGCAGATCTCGCAATTCGGATTAAAAGAACGATTAAACTTGAATTATTGAAAACTAAATGACAAATGCGTAAATCAATCAATGATCTTTAAATAATTATAAATAATTATATGGTCGATTTGATACCACTTATAGGTTCTGAGCGCAGCAGAAGCATGCGATGGGTCGTGCCCAACTTTGCTTTTTATCACGATCAATGATCAATCCGAGATTTACATAATGATAAATGTCGTGATCAGTGGAATTGAATCAAAGAAAATAGAAAATGGATAAAACGCCGAAACCAGAGGGAGGATCATCACATATTATTTACAATTAATTTAATCAATTAAAGAATTACCTTGTTGGAATTCTTTCCTCGTTGATGAGTCTCGTAACAAATCTGCATTGTACCGTCGTTGAGTTTGAAGGAATCAAGACCATATTCCCTCTAGCGGTGATCCACACGTGTTCCACAAATATCCGAACATCGCTGTAGAAATCTATAGGTGCTAGCACGACAGATCCTATTGCTTGCGTCGTTCGCCTTTGATCGCCACGAGAATCACTTCCAAAGCGTGGGAGGTGGAGAAATATCGCTCTCCGTTTTGGGAGCGTTCCTGAAGAAGGGAGCTCTCTAAGTCTTGAGAGGATTCTTCAAATCCGTTGTGCACAACCAAACTAATGAATTGGCTCTCTAAAAAAATAATATAATGGGGTTTATATATCGCTAGGGTTAGAAATAAAAATTGCAAAGTGCCCCTTATTATTTAATCAATTCCTTGTGGAACCTCATGTCTATAATAATAATATTATTATTATTTCCTTGACAAGTGCTTAACTTGCGAATTAAATTAAATATTATTTAATCAAATAATATTCAATATATATTATTTCTCACCATACCTAAAAACTCGGTCCGTCATTCCTCCACAATATTTATCGGACCTTGAATAATAACTATTTATTTAATAAATATTCCTGCATTATTCACCAATAAATAAATAAATACTATATTCACTAAATAGCAAATAAATATTCTGCTCACATTATATTCTCTCGAATAACTGGTGACGGAATATATGTGATCAAGCAAACACGAATAATTATTAAACCACGTACGGGAATAATATTTATTCAACTTGTTAAATAATAAATAATAATATATTATTTAACTGAGATTCTGGATACACTTAGTGTGTGACCCTCTAGGCCTCTTTCTTAGTGACATTAGGCGAAGCAGCCTAAAGTCCAAGGTTAGCATTTAGCAACATGCCAAGACACCTATAAAGAAAAATTAATGTCGCAACGATATAATACCTCATACGGATATTTACTGTGTAATATAATCTCTTTATCACGATATCTCTAATCAAGCAAGTTGGATGTTGGTGTCATCAATACCACCCCCTAAAAAACCACCTTATCCCCGCAGACCTCTCGACACAGCCAATGAAGCACTAGAATGACAAACACTTGGTGGTGGCTCTAGGGATGGCCGAAGCAACAAAACAACTTGGGCTTCCCTTGGTTCTGGAACATGATGAAATTTCTTCTGGTGTGGTGGTTCTTGATCCTCTCCGTCCTTCATTCGGTCCCCAAAAACAAACCCGGTGAATTTCAACTGTTCTGCAGCACAGCAAGCCTCCATTTTACCATAACTTTCAGCCAACCCCTCAACGTTAATTTCCATTTGTTTAGTATGCTTTGGACGCCCAACAACTACATCATCTTGCCATAAAAAAAATCCAGCATCAATTGCAAGCTGTAGATGGTGAATTCCCCTTACCTCAATGTGAGGCGAGGATGTTCTTTTATAGATGAGTAAAACTAAATACAGAGAGGGTAAGTCCGATGTGGGACTCAGAAATACCCAATTAAATGAAATGGGGTCCAGCACTCCCCCTCAAGCTGGACATGCCCAGATTGGATTGAGTCCCACAAAGAAAAAAAAGAAGATAAGACAGACGAACTCATACTCCCCCTCAAGCTGGGCTATGGAGGCTGTGAATACCCAGCCGGGAAGTGAGAGAGTCAAGCCGAGCCCCTGGGAGACCTTTGGTGAAGAGATCGGCAAGTTGATTTGTCGTCGGTACATGGCCAAAGCTGATATGGTGCTGCTCCAGATGGTGGCGGAGGAAGTGACAGTCCACCTCGATATGCTTCGTTCGTTCATGAAAGACGGGATTCGAGGAAATCTTCGTGGCGGCCTGATTATCACACCAGATATGAGCAGGGGTGTGTGCCGGGAAGCCGAGCTCATGTAGGAGATGACGAAGCCAGAGGATCTTAGTGGTGACGGTGGCCATGGCGCGGTATTCAGCCTCGACACTCGATCTGGAGACGACAGTCTGCTTCTTGTTGCGCCAAGAGATGAGGTTACCGGCGAAGAACACGGCGAACCCCGAAGTAGACTTGCGGGTCGCGAGGCAACCTGCATAGTCGGCATCACAGAAGGCCTCAACATCCAAGTGAGCATGACGGGAATACCGAAGGCCACGTGCAGGGTCTCGCTTGATGTATTTGGCAATGCGAAGGACAGCATCCCACTGAGATTGGGTTGGATGCTCCATGAACTGACTGACTTTGCCAACGGCGCAGGCAATGTCGGGTCGCGTCATGGTGAGGTAGTTCAGTTTACCCACCAGACGTCGATAGCGCTCAGGATGAGGAAATGGTCCCGAGTCGGAATGGAGAGAACGTTCGCCAGGCTCAAGTGGGGTGTCCATGGCAGTGGCGGTGCTTAGACCGGCATCCGGCAAGATATCAAGAGCATACCTACGCTGACAGAGAGAGATCGAGTCCTCAGAACGGGAGACCTCGATGCCAAGTAAGTCAGGGGACCAAGATCTTTGGTATGAAAGTTTTGGTGAAGGTGCGCCTTGAGGCTGGCGATCCCTCTGGAGTCGCTTCCTGTGATGATGATATCATCAACATATACCACGAGCAAGATACAGTCGTGCGGTGTCGTACGGAAGAAGACGGTGTGGTCCTTCAGACTGCGGGAGAGGCCAAAGGCCGTGACGACAGTGCTGAAGCGGCCAAACCAAGCTCGAGGAGACTGCTTGAGGCCATAGAGGGACCGACGGAGGCGGCAGACATGGGAGTCGGCACCGGAGGCAGAAAAACCAGGGGGCTGCTTCAGGTAGACTTCTTCCTCAAGAACGCCATGGAGAAAGGCATTCTTGACATCCAGCTGATGAAGTGGTCAATGATGATGGGTAGCCAAAGAGATGAACAGGCGGACAGAGGCCATCTTGGCGACCGGAGAGTAGGTCTCAAAGTAGTCGATGCCATATGTCTGAGCAAACCCCTTCGCCACCAGCCGGGCTTTGAGGCGGCAAAGAGAGCCGTCGGGATTGAGACGGATCGTATAAATCCATTTGTTGCCCACTGCCTGTTTGCCTGCTGGAAGGGGGACAAGATCCCAAGTATGGTTTTCCTCCAGAGCCTGCAATTCATCCCGCATTGCAGCCAGCCACCCGGGGTGAGATTTGGCTTCACCAACCGTGCGAGGTATAGAAACTGTCTCCAGAGCGGACAGACCCCTGTATGAAGAGACAAATAGAGGAGTACTCTGGCAGGAGCGAGTACCTTTCCGTAGGGCAATGGGCAAGTCCTCGGGTGGCGGAGCAGGAGCAGCGGACGAAGCGGGAGCATCAGTATCACTGGCCGGAACGGGGGATACAGTCGAAGGACGGCAGGAGTAGACCTGACCAAAATGGGTGTCAACAGGGGTTGACGCCGGTGGACGAAGGATGATGAGGGGAAGACAGTTATCAATAGCAGAGTCAGGAGGAGGAGAGGGAAAGGAGAATGGAGAACTCTCAACAAAGGAGACATCCGCTGAGATGACATACCGGCGAAGGTCCGGGGAGAAGCAGCGGTATCCGCGCTGAGTGCGGGAATAACCAAGGAAAATGCAGCGGAGGGATTTGGGAGAGAGTTTGGTGCGGCCAGGGCGAGTGTCACGAACATAACACAAGCAGCCAAACACTCGAAGAGGGAGGGAATGAAGAGGGAGAGTGAGGAAAAGAGCCCGAAAGGGAGTCTCCCCCTTAAGGATAGAAGAAGGCGATTGATGAGGTATGTAGCAGTGAGAATGACATCTCCCCAAAAGAGCAGAGGCACCTGTCGGTGGAAGAGGAGGGCACGAGCAGTTTCCAGGATATGTCTGTATTTCCGCTCGGCCACGCCGTTCTGCTGGGGTGTATCAGGACAGGAGGTCTGATGAAGGATACCATTCGTCTGGAGAAACTGCCGAAAGGAAGTGGAGAGATACTCAAGCCCATTATCCGAACGGAGACATTAGACAGAGATAGAAAAACGGTTCTGAATTTCATTGAAAAAGGTTTGGAAGGTGGAAAACACTTCGGAGCGTTCTCGAAGAAGGTAAAGCCACGTCATTCGCGAATAGTCATCAATGAAAGATATATAGTATTTATATCCCAAGTGACTCGGAATGGTACACGGGCCCCAAACATCTGAATGAACCAGATCAAAGGGGTGGGAGGCCCGTGTATCGGTGCGAGGAATGTAGGAAGAGCGATGATGTTTCGCAAAAGAACAGGACTCACAATGAAAAGTAGGAGTCCGACTGAAGTCTGGAAACATTTGATGAATGGTGGATGCAGGCGGGTGTCCTAATCGGGAATGAAGATCTAGGGCCCGAGAAGAGGTAGACGTGCAAGCAATGGGTGTTGGTCCCTCGAACATGTAGACCCCGTCTCGAAGCCGGCCTCGACCAAGTTCCCGGTTCGTAGTCTGCTCCTGAAACACAACACCAGAAGAGGTAAATATGGCCGCACAATTATAATCCTTAGTCAGTTTACTGATGGAAAGCAGATTAAAGGGACTGCAGGGCACATGTGCCACAGAGGGTAGGTGTATCGATGGAGTCAGGGAGCATGCGCCGAAGCCCGCTATGGGGATAGTGGAGCCATCAGCGACGGTGATGGCTGAAGAACCGGCATATGGGCAGTAAGACGTCAGCATACCAGCATCACCGGTGAGGTGGTCGGAGGCACCGGAGTCCAGCAGCCATGCAGGGGAGCAATGGCCCACAAAGGCAGTGGGGAAAACAGTACGGGCCAGAGAGGCCGAGGAGGGACCGGGTCGGACAGAGGTCGGAGGATCATGAGGCCGCCTGAGGTCGGCCATAGAAAGGGCCAGAGACGGGGAAAGAGAGGTGACAGTCGACGACGCGTCCAGGACCGCGGGTTGTCCCTGCCGCGGGTGCTGAGATGGGCGTCCATGCAGGACCTGACATCGGACGATCAGGTGGCCAAACTTGCCACAATGTTGACAGAAGGGACGTGGACGACTTGAAGCACGGCCACGTCCCGAGGAGTCTGTCATGGAAGCGTCGGGTAGCTGATGCAACGGGCCGGCGGGATGAGCGTGCGCAGGATGTGCGCGTGCTGGAAGGGTCGCCGGAACGAGGGCGCTCTGCCGGGACGAGGGCGCGCTGCCGGGACAAGGGCGCACGGCCGGGAGGGTCCGCCGGGACAAGGCCGAGGGCGCCTGCTGGGGTGAAGACGGCGGAAGGGGGGGGGCGCAGGGCGAGAGCAGCGGGAGCGCGCGGGAGGCGCGGGGGCAGCGGGAGGCGTGGGAGGCGTGGGAGCAGCGGGAGGCGCCGGCCCGCCGGGTGAGGGTGTCGGGAGCGCGCCAGGCAAAGGTGGTCGGGAGGCGCAGGAGGCGCGGGACGACAGGGAGCCGGGACGCCGGGGAGCCGGGAGCCGCGGGAGGGCGTCGCGCCAAAAAGGAGGGCCGTCGGGGAGCCGGGAGCCGTGGCTGAGGGCGGGGCACCGGGTCGAGGCCGAGGGCGGGGCGCCGGGGCGAGGCCGAGGGCGGGGCACCGGGGCGAGGCCGAGGGCGGGGCGCCGGGGCGGGGCGCCGGGGCGAGGCCGAGGGCGGGGCGCCGGGGCGAGGCCGAGGGCGGGGCGCCGGGGCGAGGCCGAGGGCGGGGCGCCGGGGCGAGGCCGAGGGCGGGGCGCCGGGGCGAGGCCGAGGGCGGGGCGTCGGGGCGAGGCCGAGGGCGGGGCGCCGGGGCGAGGCCGAGGGCGGGGCGTCGGGGCGCGGCGCCGCTGGGCGAGGGGGAGAGCGCCTGGGCGAGGCGCTGGGAGGGAGAGCCGCCGGGAGAGAGGGCCGGGAGGGAGAGTCGCCGGGAGAGAGGGCCGCCGGGAGGGAGGGCCGCCGGGAGGGAAGGTCGCCGAGAGAGAGCCGCCGGGAGGAAGGACCGCCGGGAGAGAGGGCCACCAGGGAGGGCCGCCGGGAGATTAGGGCAGAGCCAGAGAGGAAGAGAGGCGGGGCCGGACAGAACCGGGAATCCGCTGGGAGGGAGGTTCGGGATTAAGATCCCTCTGATACCATGTAGATGGTGAATTCCTCTTACCTCAATGTGAGGTGAGGATGTTCTTTTATAGATAAGTAAAACTAAATACAAAGAGGGTAAGTCCGATGTGGGACTCAGAAATACCCAATTAAATGAAATGGGGTCCAACACAAGCAAATGACAGTTTAAGATAGCCCTCACAACTGTTGTTCGGGCATTTGTTATGTTATTCTGGAAAAACCATTCTCCTAGGCCAAAGACCATGATTCTAAGGCACAACAACCGAATTCAGTTGGCTCTACTGGTATAACAGCAAGATGGACATTCTCTGATGTAGAATTTTGCCCAGATGTACCAGCCTTAATCGTAAGGTAACCAAGAGAGAGCCCTCCCCCACGATAAAAAACCATTTTTAAAACACAATAGGCGACCTCCTTCTGCCAAGCTTCAGTGAAGGCAGTGAATCAAGCTCAGACACCAGAACTGCAACAGCCCAGTGCATGCTACCAGCAGCATGGCTTCCCAAAAATGCAAATCTGTTAACGTCAGCGAGAGACGCCCAAGCTGCTCCAGCTCCAAGGCCCATTCAAGTAAGGATATAGAGAACACCATCAAGCAGACCTACCACCCAACAAGCCCCTGCCAGCTCCAAACAAGTAACAACCAGCGCAGGTGCCTCGTTCCTTGCCATCATAAGAAGTAACCGGAATGCAACCCACATTCCATTGTCCATCATGGATTCCAGCGAGCAATTTTCCAGGTGAGTCGCACAGAAAACTTCTACTTGTTCCCATGAAAAACCACCAACACGACCACCATCACTAAAGGTCCATACACCAACAAAACCTGCTCCCCTTGCCCTGAAACTCATAACAGCTCGTCCAGCACCAACTCTGCGCCAAATTAGACTTCCTCGCACCTCTGAACCTTCAAGTACAATGGTTATGATAAACTAAACTTGGGTAGTTTGGATGAAAATTCTAACTCATTTGGCACTTCAGGTTCTGGCACACCCACCGTAGAATCACCCCAAACAGATTTCATAGCATCTACAAGCTCACTTGAAAATATTTTGAATTTCATTTCCGTCATCTACAACCACCATCACTAAAGGTCCGTACACCAACAAAACCTGCTCCCCTTGCCCTGAAACTCATAACAGCTCGTCCAGCACCAACTCTGTGCCAAATTAGACTTCCCCGCACCTCTGAACCTTCAAGTACAATGGTTAGAGAGTATGATAAACTAAACTTGGGTAGTTTGGATGAAAATTCTAACTCATTTGGCACTTCAGGTTCTGGCACACCCACTGTAGAATCACCCCAAACAGATTTCATAGCATCTACAAGCTCACTTGAAAATATTTTGAATTTCGTTTCCGCCACACCATCTTTATACTGTGACTGTGGAACACAAGCTGCACGGTGGGCCAATTCACCTCGTGTATCACTCAAGTAGATGTTTCCATCTCTCCATCTTTCCGGATTAATCGCACTGTGCCAACCCTTATATTCTGCAGACTCAGTTAGGGCAACAACAGCGCAGCCCTCACAAAAAGCAGATTGGAATATAATCTTCAGCAGTATACTGCTCATGCCTCCACAAGCTCTAACCTTGTGCCCAAGGACTTGTGTTCCTTGGTTATGCTGAGCAAGCCCATTAACGGCCCCAAATGGTGGAACAGCAGCCGCATCACTGCTAAGGAACTTGTCCACACTAAGACTATGATTAAGAATTATCCACCAGGCTGGATTCTACAAGCTCCAAGCTCTCTGCCCCTTCAGGAGATCATGGTCCAGCGTGCAACAATAGTTACTGCACTTGTAAGCTTGATGCCCGCTGCTTCCGGCAAAATCACAAAGCTCACACCCAATTTTAGCGGTAGCAGTAACAGTTCATGCTCACTTTCAGCAATACAACCAGTGTTCGAATCAGCTATCTCTGCAGGAACATCATCGAACTCCTGCCACAGTTGTCCTGCTGGAGGTACGCTCGGACGCACTACTTCTGCAGTCAAAGATGCCGAAAATCCAGGAACAAGCTGCTCCTCAGAACATTGCGCCCCCATGAGTTTCACAGGCATTTGAAGCTCCTGCATCTTGAACGCTTGTGCATGCATCAATCCGTCATCCAAAATCATGTCAACAAGTGTTGGATTAACGCCCAGCTTACTGCCGATGTCCGCATCCCTGTCTCCACTTCTAGAAGAACTCGCTACGGCGTCCTTGCTATGCCCAACAACACCTTGCCGGTAATCAACCTGTCCACTGACCAGATTTCCAACATTAGAGAGATTGGTTGACTCGTGCACTTGCTCCCTTTGTTCCTGCTGGTCATCTGTAGCTCGCGCAACAACCTCTCGATTTCAGCTTGTCTTCTAGTAAAAACTTCTATAAATGAAGTCTGTCCTTGTGCCTCAGTCGACTGTTCCTGCATCGTTTCAGTCATCGTGTGTTTGTGTAACAGGAAGGCACACACCTCAGCCTTGCTGCAATCGTCCAGCAAAGATCGTTCGTTCCAGCACCTTCCCAAGCCAGCGTTCCCTTGCGTGCGCATCACACAGCTATGACTAGCTGTGTACGTCTTCCTCCCAACGTTCGAACTGCTTAGTGTGAAGCTTCTCATTTCTAGCCTGCACCGTCCATCAACACAATGCACACGTTCTCCCGCAGCATGCACTTCCTCAATGCACTCGTCAAATCGAACAGCAATACGGTCATCTCCAACAATCAAGATTTCATTTTTGATTTCGTCCCCAAAAGGTTCTATAGCGGTGCGCAACATAAAAGAAGGTAGAAGAAAAAACTCAATGTCTTGCACTTCAACTCACTGCGGACATCCACCTCCGGTCGAATTTCATCGCTCGCTTTTTTTTTCTTTTTTTTTTAACAAAACTGATGCTCGCACAGACTCCAACAACTCCAACAACCTCTTTTCCACCCATCAAGCTCACTCTGATAGCTGCACAACACTATTCAGTGATCGCGTCTCAAACAACGTTCGTTTCCAGAACAGTGACGCATCAACTCACAATGAACAAACTTCATCGTACTGCTCCTCGATCGGCCAACAATTTTCCTTTGCGTAGGCGCCTTCAGTAGTGGAACGCAAGCTCTTATGTGATCGCAACGCTATTGTGATCGTCTCTCCTTGGGTTCGACAAAACAAGATTCTACTTCTTGACCAAGACTCTCAACAAGAGCACCAAATTGTTAGGACTCTACCCTAACAATGGTCGCATAGGAGAAATGGGTAGAAGAAAACATTGTATCGATGTATTGGTACTAACAGAATGGGTTACAGTACGAGAGAAGAAGAAAGATATTGCGATCGTCTCTCACCTTGGGTTCGACAAAACAAGTTTCTACTTCTTGACCAAGACTCTCAACGAGAGCACCAAATTGTTAGGACTCTAGCCTAACAATGGTCGCATAGGAGAAATAGGTAAAAGAAAACATTGTATCGATGTATACTAACAAAATGGGGTTACAGTAGGAAAGAAGAAGAAAGAAGTAGGAGCTGTCGGAGAAGACCACTCCCCATAGCTCAGGCCTGACCTCCCAAAATCAGACCCCCTTACACAGCAACCAATCAGAAAAACCAAGAATGAATCGCATCCTTTCCGATCAGCACCCCTTTCCTATTTATTACCCCCTTACCAGCTTCCACCAACTCCCAACTAACTAATGAAGATAAAATATCAAACTGTCCCTGTTTAATATCATAACTACTACTTTTAGGATATTATCACATACTATGTCATGCAGAAAAACAATCATGATGTGATAAGGAGTTTATTAATATTCAAAACTATGAATACAGATTATCATAAAGTACACAGAAGTTGGTTTTAGGGCACGAACTCCACCAGGGAGGGCTTTTTATCTACGAATTATTTATTAGATAGAGTACACCAAAAGAAGATATAAAGAGTTCCCTGTGAGGTGTGGAAGGGAAAAAAGTCTACCATTAGATATCTTTAAGTGTGGGGGTGTGCGTCCAAAGTTGCAATTCGTGAACCTAAAAGGGTTAATATTGGACCAAAAAATATTGATTGTCTTTATTGATTATGTGCTTAATAGTGATGCATATTGAATTGAGGGATGCTTCGTTCTTTGAAAATATATTTCCATGCTAAATGACAAATGAGATAAATGAGAATAATAAAAAGCTCTAAATAATATGAAAGAAAGAGGTCCAATGGAAGAACCTTTAAGAAGCAAATGGCAATTGATCCCTAATTCTTTTGGGCCAGGCTTTATAACATATGTGTTAGAAAATGAGCCTCATGTATTTAGAGAGGCTATGTCCACCCTAAAAGCTTCATTTTGGAAAAAAGTTATCAATAGTGAAATTGATTTCATCTTGTCTAACCATACTTGGAAATTGTTTGGTCTTCCTCCCAAAAACAAACCACATGGATGCCGATGGATCTTAAGAAAGAAATTGCAGGCTGATGTAACTATTGAAAATTACAAGGCTAGACTTGTGGTAAAGAGGAATAACAAAAAAGGAAAAACTTTATTATTTCGACACTTATTCACCAATTCTAGGGATTACATATATAAGGATGCCAATCCCCTTTACAACGTTGAATGGGCAAGAAATACATGAAATGAAAGTTAAGATTGCCCTCTTAAAAAGTGATTTGGAAGAAAAGATTAACAAGAAACAACCTGGAGGATTTATTATTCCGAGAAAAGAAATGAAAGTTTGTCTACCGGTTAAACCTCTTTATGTGCTAAAACAAGCTCCCAAACAATGGCATATGAAGTTTGATCGAATGATGTTATTAAATGGATTAAAGATTAATGAGTGTGATAAATGTGTATATGTTACAAGCACTCAAGATAAATGTCATTGTGTGCTTATATGTTGATGATACGATCTATTTTGAAGCAATGTAGATGTTATAAAGCCACCAAACATGTATTTACAAGTCAATTGGAAATAAAAGACAAGGGACAAGCAGATGTCCTCTTTATTCAAATACACAAAACAGTAGATGGATTAGCAAAATCGTAGTCTCATTATATTGAAAAGTGTAGGAGAGACTGTTAGGACTCTTCTAGGAAAACGAGAGTAAACAGGTAGTTTTTCTGTTCCAGTTGACAGTTCAAAGAGAATCTTCCTGGAGCTTATTTTCCACTTCCGAATTACAAGAAGGAAAAGAGAAAACTACAGTAGAATTCTGTAATAGAAGATTCCGGTAGAATTCTTATCTACAGAGAAGATCATCCGTTGTGTCTCCCGAAGGTCGCCCTCTCCTCCGAGCCTGCTGTGCGCCTCACAGCTTCCCAGCTGATCCTCCAGCGAAAGCCTCTCCTCCTCACTGTCTCGGTAGAACCTCCCCTCCCCTTCTTATCGTTGGTCACGTCCGTTCCAGTTGGTTAAGTCGGTTAACCGACTTAACCAACTATTTGAGTCGCTTTTCCCATATTGCCCTTCCTTCGTTGATAAGTTTGAAAGATTGGGGGCCGAGATTTCTGAATAGAATGGGAGCTGTCAAAGGTACTAACATTTCCCCCCTCCTTAAAAGGCACCTTGTCCTCATGGTGCAAATCAGGAAACTGCTCAAGGATATGCTTTGCATCCTCCCAAGTAGACTCTTCTACCGATTTTCCCCGCCATTTAATGAGCCAATAACCTTTGGAATGCCCTGACGATTTTTTGACTGCAAGTATTTCTTCTGGAATAAGTAGTGGGAATATGTCGTCTCCCAAGATTCTAGAATGGTAGTCTGTACATTTGCAGTGTCAGCAGCCCGTTTTAACTGTGATACATGAAAAACAGGATGTACTCAGGTAGTCTCTGGTAGCCTCGGTTTATAAGCAGTGGATCCCAAACAGTTTTCGATAGGATAAGGCCCATAATATCGAGCAGCCAACTTTGGACAAATCTTTTTAGATTTTGATGTTTGGATATTTGGTCGTAATTTAACAAAGACCAAATCCCCAACTTGAAAAACTTCCTCTCGTCTGTGCTTATTAGAATGTCGGACCATAAGCTGTTGAGCTCGGTGGAGGTTACTCCGAGGTTGGTTTAAAACATTGTCTCGATCCAATAAAGTTGTGGCGACGGTCTCAACCGGTGTATCTCCTTTGACATAACGTATAACTGTTGGAGGCTTCCGGCCATACACCACTTCAAAAGGTGTCATTTTAGATGAAGTATGTGAAGTAGTATTATAACAGAATTCTGCCCATGGTATCCATTGGGCCCAAGTTCGGGGCCGCTCCGTAGCAAAACACCGCAAGTATGTTCCCAAACAGCGGTTTACAACCTCTCTTTGTCCATCCGTTTGAGGATGGTATGAGGAACTCATTTTTAAAGTCGTCCCCTCCATTCGAAAAAGCTCTTTCCAAAAATTGCTAACAAAAACCGGATCCCGATCACTTAGAATTGATTTTGGAATTCCGTGTAATCGGACAACTTCTTTTACAAAAAGTTCAGCTACTCCTTTTGTCGTATAAGGATGCCGTAGCAATAGAAAATGGGCGTATTTTGACAACCGATCAACGACCACTAAAATCACGTCATGACCGAGTGACTTAGGAAATCCGGAAAGAAAATCCATTGAGATTTCTTCCCAAACTTGATCTGGAATAGGCAGCGGCTGAAGTAGTCCTGCAGGTGACATAGCTAGGTACTTTTGACGTTGGCATGTATCACATTCCCTAACATATTGTGCTATACACCTCGTCATCCCCTTCCAAAATAGCCCCGCTGCCAACCTCTTATAAGTTTTCAAAAACCCTGCATGTCCTCCCACAACTGAAGAATGGTAATAATGTAAAAACTTGGGTATAAGGCTGGATGTCCTGGAGAGCACCATTTTGCCTTTATAAAACAACAGTCCATCTTTATACATATACCCTGGTTTAGAATCAGGTTGTTTTTCCAGAGCTGGAATTATGACAACCAACTCCTCATCATTCTGCAACTCTGCCTGAACAACTTCTTTTTCCAGCCAGAATGGTTCTGACACAGTTGAACCTAGCTGTTTATCCTCTTCCTCTACGAATTTTTCAGCAACCAGTCGTGACAAAGAGTCAGCCGCTTGATTTACTTTTCCTGGTTTATAGACCACTTCAAAGTCCAATCCGAGTATCTTGGACTGCCAGCATTGCTGATCAGCTGTATGATAACGCTGGCTCAACATATGTTTCAACGCCTTGTGGTCAGTATATACAATAAAATGCTTCCCAATCAAATACTGTCTCCAATGGCTCGCGGCTAGAACAAGTGTCATCACCTCCTTTTCATAAACAGACTTAGCAAGGTGGCTTTCTGCTAATGCCTTACTGAAATAGGCTACTGGTCGCCCTTCTTGCATCAAAACAGCTCCTATGCCCCTGCCTGATGCATCACATTCCACAATAAAAGATTCCTGAAAATTTGGCAGGGCTAAAGTTGGTGCCGAGACTAAACATCGTTTTAGTTCCTCAAATGCTTTTTCTGCAGCTGAATTCCAAAGGAACCCATTTTTCTTGGTCAACTCCGTTAGTGGTTTTGCTATTTTTCCATACCCTTCAACAAACTTCCTGTAATAACCAGTTAGACCCAGAAATCCCCTTACTCCTTTAACATTTTGTGGCCTCGGCCAATTCACAACACATTCAATCTTTGAAGGATCCATTGTTACCCCCTTACTAGAAATAATATGCCCCAAATATTCTACTCTTTGTTGGGCAAAATAGCACTTCTTCTTGTTTGCATGTAGCTGGTTTTTAAGTAGTAAAGAGAACACTATATCTAGGTGTTTTTGATGTTCTGACCAGGTTTTACTATAGATCAATATGTCATCAAAGAAAACCAGCACATACCTTCGCAACAGCTCTTTAAATACCTGATTCATAGTGAATTGGAAAGTTGTCGGGGCATTCATAAGACCGAAGTGCATTACAAGATATTCGTAATGTCCCTCGTGAGTTCTGAAAGCGGTCTTGCATATATCTCCAGCCCTTACCCGAATCTAGTGAAACCCTGATTTCAAATCGATCTTTGTAAAGTAACATGCACCGCTCAACTCATCCAACCGTTCTTCTATGACCGGAATTGGAAACCTGTCAGGGATTGTCACCTTATTTAAAGCACGATAATCCACACACATGCGCCAACCTCCATCTTTTTTCTTTACAAGAATAATCGGACTAGCATATGGGCTGTTACTATTTCGTATAAACCCACTAGCCAGCAATTCTGCCACTTGATTCTCTACCTCATCTTTTAGGCAGTGGGCAAGCTTATATGGTTGTATATTCACCGGTTTCGCCCCCTCCTCCAAAGTGATGGCATGATCGGTTAACCGCTCTGGAGGCAATCCCTGTGGGATTTCAAAAAATTTCTGATACCTCTGCTCAATCCACTCAACTTGCTGCTGTATATAACTCTGCTGCTGTCTATTTTCTTCTTTCTGAACATTTTCTGTTCCTGGCATGGTTATTTGAGCTTGCCACATCCAACCTTCCAGTGCTAACATCTTCCTCTCATAGTTCTGCTGCATCTCCACTACATTCTCTGCTCTTTTTGGCACCCCTTGCAGCCTAATTTCTTTGCCTTCCCACATAAATTCCATGGTCTTGTCACTCCAATTGGTCATCACATTTCCCAAACTCTTCAACCATTGCATGCCGAGCACCATTTCCAAACCTCCTGTATCAAAAACAAAGGCTTCAACAGAAAAAACAAATTTTTCCAAACTAATTGTTACCTTCTTGCAAACTCCTTGCGATAAAACCCGGTATCCATCCCCAAGCCTTATTCCAAATGGTCTAGTAGGTTCAACTTACAGCGATGCCATTTTAATAAAAGTCTTGGAGATAAAATTATGACTTGCTCCACTATCAACTAGTACAAATACAGGTATTCCAAAAAAATTTCCAGCCAAATATATTGATTCCATCCTTGCTGTCCCCATACTTCGGAACTCTACTACCTCTCCCAACAGATTTTCAAGTCGTTTTTCATTTGTTTCACACTGAATTTCCGGCTCTGTTTCCACATTAGTGCCATTTTCTACGGCTGCCTCCTCCTTAAAATCATCATATTCTCAAACAACAACTCTCATATGCTTATCAGGGCACCGATGCAGGTCCATAAGTTTGTCCACAGCGGAAACACAATCCCTTTCGCCGTCTTTCTTCTCGTTCTTGCCGACTTATTGCCCTTACTCCGGACCATCGTTCTTCTCCCACTGCCCTTCTCAGCTCCTCCTCCCTTTTTCCCCGCTCTACCACTGGCCTGTTTAATAGTGAATTGCTTCCTCCAACAGTTTGAACTCTCGGGACTGGTGGAATAGGCAATCGCCCCCGAACATTCCGCAATACCCCTTCCCCCATTAACTCCCGCTCTACTTTTCTGGACAAAGTGTGCAATCTTACTTTATTAACAGGTTCATGAGTGGAAACACGATTCTCGATTTCTGGTTGTAATCCTCCCATAAACAAACTCATGTACCACAGCTCCGGAAAAGCTGGTATCCTCAAGGCCACCTGTTCAAATTCTTCTATATACTCGTCTACAGTTCCTGTCTGTTTTAAAGTCTTCAAGAATCGTATTGCATCTCCCTCTGTACTGTTCCCATATCTATCCAGCAAGGCCGGTCTGAATTTCTCCCATGTTGCCCCTGGTGTCACCCCATGCCACAACAAAAACCAATATAAAGTCATATTTTCCATGCATAGCTGTGCATGATGTAGCTTCATTTCCTCCCGAGTATGGTTAGTCAGGAAATATGTTTCAGCCTTGATTATCCATCCGAATGGATCCTCTCCAGTAAAAAACGGCAGCTCTATTCTCCGCATTACTGTTCGCAAACTTTCTGCAAGACTTTCATCTTCTGCTATTACACCACATCCAACGCCCCGTCCAGGCGCGACTCCCGAATTACCTTCATTTCCTGACTTTTTCGAAGCTACTTCCTCAGTTCTCCTGTTTTTGCTTCCTGGTCCAGCCTGTACCTCTAAAGACTTCATCCGTTCCAATGCTTGTTCTTCCATATTCCGCATTCGCTGACTAAGTCTCTCCTCAGTCTGTTGCGCCATCCACTGGCTCTCAGTCTGCCCTCGAGTTAGTCGATCCAAGCTTTCTTGGACTGCCGCCATAGTTTGTTGAAACGTTTCTATCACAGACTCGACAGCAACCATTCGATTCTCCATTCTAGTCTGCATCAAACGTCTTTCTCCCCAGTCTCGTTCCCCAGCTCTGTTGCAACAAGCTCCAGCGGTTATCGACCACACTACTCGTGCGCTTCCTTACAACGTACCGCCTCTACTGCAACAGTCGTAATTTCAGCTGCGTCTGTTCTCTTCCTCAACAGTCGCGTCACACAGTCCAGGTAAGAGTCGCAGAAATTAGTTCCGCAGCAAGGTTCCCCAGCGGAGTCGCCAAAAATGTTAGGACTCTTCTAGGAAAAAGAGAGTAAACAGATAGTTTTTCTGTTCCAGTTGATAGTTCAAAGAGAATCTTCCTGGAGCATATTTTCCACTTCCGAATTACAAGAAGGAAAAGAGAAAACTGCAGTAGAATTCTGTAATAGAAGATTCCGGTAGAATTCTTATCTACAGAGAAGATCATCCGTTGTGTCTCCCGAAGGTCGCCCTCTCCTCCGAGCCTGTTGTGCGCCTCACAGCTTCCCAGCTGATCCTCCAGCGAAAGCCTCTCCTCCTCACTGTCTCGGTAGAACCTCCCCTCCCCTTCTTATCGTTGGTCACGTCTGTTCTAGTTGGTTAAGTCGGTTAACTATTTGAGTCGCTTTTCCCATATTGCCCTTCGTTGATAAGTTTGAAAGATTGGGGGCCGAGATTTCTGAATAGAATGGGAGCTGTCAAAGGTACTAACAGAGACCATGAATTCGTACCTCCTAAATGAGGTTCGATTATATTTATAGATGAAATACAAAGATACAACCTGGAACATTAATACAGGTCAACCCATTAACCAAGTCAAACCTTCAGCTATTGACTAATATCTTAAATATATAAATGCCCTAAATATCTAAATACTCTTAACCCCCCCCCCCTCAAGTTAGATTTACCTCAGATACATAATAAAAGAAATATCAACATAAATATCTTAATATTATCCAGCTTGCTATGCTAATTCAAAATGCTAAAGATATAAAGAAGCAACAACTAAGAGGCTCAATGGAGATTCAGGCAACCCGGCAGTGATCCGGGGAGCAGCAAAGAGGCCCGACAATGATTTGGGCAGCCCCGACGATAATTCGAGCAGTGACGAAGATGCCCAACAGAGGTCCGGGAATTTTTGGGCACGCTTGATGCATGCCACCAGGAGATAAGCTCACAAAACAACTTGCAACATCGGTTGTTGGTGGAACCGGATAAAAGCCAAAGTCCAATGGGGCTAGAGCCAGGGGTGTTTGATTTTCGGGATTCTAAAGGAATTCTTGGCGTTAAGTATCAATTGAAATATGATTTCGGCCACATTTGGAAGTTTTAGAGAAATCTTCGAGGTTCGGGCAATGGAAATGAGAGGGGTGCTATTAAGGGCAACTGATGACACCAAGTACCCAGCGGAGGTGTACAAGTACTTGATGCGGCCTAATGGTGTGCTAAAATTATGTCAAGCACCACTGAGTACCCGGTGATAGTGCAAAGGGTACCCGATGATGTGGCCGGAGGGGGGGTCCAACGGGTACCCGATGGTTCTCAAGCTTGTTTTTTTTATTGGGGAACAAAAATGAAAATTTTGGATTTAAAAATTTAAACCCCCTTCAGGGATCTTCATTCTAGAAGACAGTAGCACGGGGAGGTCGACCTCCTCTCCCTCTTCTTCCCCTCCCTTTCTCCCCTTCAATTCGGCTTGTTTGGGACTCATTCTTCACGCTAAATCAAGGTAGTCTCTTCTCATCTCTTCTTACCTCTCCCTCTTATTGTCCTCTAATTTTGGTGTGCTAGAATTAGGGATTTAGCATGATTTCACTGGAGCATGGTGAAATCATGTCAATATCATGTGGGTTTCAAATACGGAGTGATGCGATAGTTCGCTGTTTTGAGGAGGTAAGTCATTCATTTATTAGAATTTCGTTGGTTTTGGAATGAAATTGATTGGTAGATTGGAATAGGAAATTGGGGTTTTCGCTTGTAGAGGGACCGGGAATCGTCTATGGGCCATCTGCCTTTCATTGAGTGAGGTTACGCCATTCACTGAGATTTCCCCTTCGTCAATTTTAGAATAAATTACGAAAATTAATTCAAATGGTTTAATAATTGAGTAAATTAATTATAGATGTTATAATTAATTTATTTGGGTCCTTGATCAAGATAGGAACTTGTGGATGTATGGTCAATTCAAAATTGGTCAAATGGAGCAGACATCATGGAGAAAGGGGGTAACTCCATGATTGATGTAGGTGATACCCATTTTACCGCGTTTATATATAATTCCAGGTATTGTGTGATGTGCAAGTGGAGTTAAGAAGGTGTGGCCAACCCGAGTGACAGCCGATGGGCTTGAGTGTTCGAAGGGAAATGGGTATGACTTATTAGGGACATGGCGGCGATCTTGTATATCCGATTAGAGGAAGGGCTTGGGTTAAATAGTAAAGGATACCGTGGAGGGTGTCCGACCTCGAGTGAGGACTCGAATGGCCTAGCAAGGTCTTGTGTGAGGTGAGGTGATGTGATGCATCGTTGAGAGTGATGGGCTTGGAGTGAGCCATGTAATGGGTTGCTTAACAACCTTACTAAAATTGAGATATCCAAGAGGGATAACCTATGGGTTTGGACCGAGTTCTGCGACCGGCCTTGTAGGCTGACTTGTAGGGGAGTTCCACCAAGGGTGGAATAGTGAGCTAGCTGCCCAACAATTGGTGCGTCTTGGGAGTTAAGAGTATGGCATGAGTTGAAGGGGATTTTCAAGGCTAAGTCACCATGTGAGAGGTAACATGTGAGATAGGAATGGGTTAAATAGTATAGATCAAAGGCAGCGTTGCCTTACCAAGGGGTAGAGTGTTGAGTGGTTGGCAATGATGGGTTGACTTTGTAACCCCGAGCATAGGAATTGTGAGTTACGGCCTAAGGGCCTAAATAATTGGTACATCAGTATGAAGGACGCACGAGGTGCTAAGGTTTTTAGTCGAGGGCCGGTCTTAGGCAGAGTGTCGCCTTTGATTGTATCTGTGATGATTATTCCTAACGTTATGTGTTAATGCGATGACTGACCAGAGGGACAAACGAGCATGTTGGGCCTGTTATTCAGGATTTGACAGACGAAGGGACACGTGGACGCCATCAATAATGTCAAAAGGATTCCTTGCACTAGGCATGTTGACAACTAAGGGTCATATATATTCTTTCCTGGACTGAGCGTGTTGCCAACCCATTGTTCAACGTGTTTCCCATGGACAAGATGTGTTGCCCGCTAGGGGTACGACATATTATCGACTGGGTTGGGTGAGATGCCAACTCAAAGTTCAAATATATACATGAGCAAATTGGGCGACATGTCAACCTAGTATCTGACTATTATTATTAAGTTGGGCAAGATGTCAACCTAGACACTTATTTGATTCCAGGTTGGGTGAGGTGCCAACCCAAAGACCCAATATACGAAATGAGGGGGTTGGGCATGATGCCAACTCAGCAATACGATATGAGCAAGTTGAGTGTGGTGCCAACCCAGTGATATGATACTTATGAGCAGGTTAGGCGTGGTGCCATCCTAACCTGGACATAATCTATCATGGACAATTGGACGACATCGCCAACTTAATATATGCATGTCATGAGCATGGATCGGTTGAACGAGTAGTCGATCCACCAGTTATATGAAGTGATATACCGTGGAAAACTTTGTCCCATATTCTAGCACTGACTGAAGCAAGTACGAGTCGACAGTCAAGGTGGCTTCTTGAATACCCAATGGAGCGACAGGTGTTATGCATGTGATTGTTACCGCTTTCGTTCATACTGTACATGCATGCACATATATACTAATTATTAAGGGCGTCGTTGATGGTGGTCTACGGAGTTTTATGCTCACACCTTACACGTGCACTTGTATGGGTATGCATACGTTATGTTTGGCATATAGGTCAGGCAAGGGCCCTAGCATGGTTGATCAAGCTAAAGGAGCTCAGCAGGGATGTGGAGACGAGTCCAAGGTGAGGTCGAGGACGGGTAGCTGGGTCTCCTTTGTTTTATTTTTCAGTTTTGCTTATGCATTGTATATGTTGTAACCTAAGGCACGGGAGTGAAAAGGTTCAATTTTAACACCTCGATACACCCCCGAGGGTGTCTTGAGCAACATATAAAATGAAAAAGCAGCGCTAATTCAAAGGGATAGTAGAAGATCTGTGAAGGAACGAAAAATTGACAAAGGGATGAAGCTCCCTATATACCGTAAGGGTTAATTTATTTGATACGTAAGAGTAGCTTCGAAAGAAGAGGCAGAATTGGCAAAGGCAGAAACATTCACCATGTATACGTAAGGGTCATCCAAGACAATATGTAAAGGGCAACATTCTAGAAAAATGACAAAGGGTGGAACCTACTTCAATACGTAAAGGTCATCAAACTGATATGTAAAGGTCACTGTTTGCAAGAATTTGGTAAAGTCTCGTACGTAAGAGTCATTTACACTGATGCGTAAGACTCATTTGGCGCTGAGCAGATATTTGGCAAAATCCTAGAGAAGCCTCAGAAATCAAGGAATACAGTGGGGAAAAAGAAGTGTGGTAGGGGAGAGTGACAGAAGGAAATCTCCCGGAAAATCGCTTTCATAGAGCCCAGGCCGAGACCTCCTAAGAGCTCGATCCCCCTGCAGCATCGAGCAGTAGAAGTAAAATAATACCTACCTCAACCCTACATCACATCCCCTATTTAATGCCCCACCTGCCAACCAACAACCCCTGGCCAAAATACTATACCGCCCTTGAGCAGTTACAACTACTCACGTCCACAAAAAGAAAAACCCATCATTGCTACTTTAATACAAATAGCCCACACTTTACAGCAACTCGCAGCATTCCTAACAGTTTCCCCCTCCTCAAAAACCACCTTGTCCTCAAGGTGGAACTTCAAATTTTGGATCAACACTTGAAAATTGGATCAAAAGGAGGACCCTCATTTCAACACCAGCTTCAATCCTAGCGAACTCTTGCTGTGGAACAAATTCTGGACAGAACTGTTGACTCGCATTTAAGCATGGCTAAAAGTGCAGCACATGGCTCGATAAAGCAGCCCCAAGTATTCCATTTGACAACAACTATTAAGCAGCTTGGTGTAGTATTGAATTTCCAGCGGCTGCAGAAACCTCTGGTCTCCAGAATTCCAAGCAAAGAAACTAGCTGCATCTTTGAATTCTCATTCGCTCCATACATTTCAGACTACTCTTCATTGTATGCCTCCAACACTGCATCCTTGAACTCAACACACACGACAGTTCCATAAAAAACAGGAACACAACGACCATTTAGAAAATCAAATAAAAAACAGGAACACAATGACCATTTAGAAAATCAAACAAAACCATAGCGGGTACGTAATCGATATCAAGTTTTTTTGCAACTTTAAAATCCCTTGGCAATCGGAAGTGTACGGGTCCTGGCGAGAGGGATTGCTCAAACCAAACATCCACTTGGCCACGCGCATTCCTTAACACCATCTGGTACTTGGTCACCCACCATTCGAATGCATAAAAATTATAGTTTTTGTAGGCCTATTGAATAGAAAACAGAGGCACAGTTAATGCTTTGATTACCAACTTCAAAATCTCAAATTCCGCTTCCCCCCTATACAATGTTTTTTAGATAAGTAGTGAAACAGTTCACCAGGCAAACCATCAAAGCCATTTGCAACTTTTGACTCCATTGAAGCTGCATCCATTGAAATTGTTGGACGATGAATTAATGAACATGTAGTTCCCCATCTCTTGGAAACCATGGCCCTTGCCTTCTACACTAGTGGAATGAAAAATCAAGGTCTCATAACCCACTTCAGCCAATCTGCCTTAGATTGCATTTACGTAAGGAGCTATAACCCCAAACATGGTCATTCCAACAGTATTTTTACCTTTCCGATTAAAAGATTTACCAAGCATTTCCAATCTCCTGGTCACATTTCCAGCACCAACACCGGTTGACATATCAACAATTGTCACTACAACTTGAGACATTTCCAGTGTAGTATGTGATGGAGTCACTACCATGTTCAGAAAATGTATGTAACAGTTGCGCATGTTGATAACTGATCCAGTAAGCAATCCATCTATCCTCAGCAACTAGGTTGCTACTCTGTCCATGATGTAACCTATCTCCACTGTGACCACAGACACAGGTTGCTCATCTTTTCGCTTGTCCTGTGGGAGAGGACCAGGCTGTTGGATTGGTGTTGCCCGATCCGGTTGGGCCGAATGCTTGTGGCCCGCAACTTTCGGCACTGTAGCAAATGCTGACCACTGTAGCGGAGCTGACCGACCGACACCGACAGGCACTGTAGCGGTGCGGACTTCGGGGTCAACTTTACTGTAGCGCTTTTGACAAAGTCAGCCGCCGTTCACTGTAGCGACGCGGACCACTTTTTCGAATAGTGATCGTCTTCTCCATTTGTTTTATAGCCCATTTCGGGCTAGGGTTTTACGTTGGAAATCCTCTGTAATTTGCTGCTCCCGATTAGTGAAATTCCGCCTCTCCCGTGGACGTAGGGATTTTTCCCGAACCACGTAAATCGCCGTGTTCATTTGCTGTTTTTTCCTTTCTTTCGTTTTCTTATTTCTTGTTGTTGTGTCTCCCGACGATTCCGCAACACAAGCCACACCTGAACAAGTTTTTTCTCCATTGTTGCCAGAGATGACAGGATCCAAGGAAAGTACACCAATACTAAAGGACTTGACTGCTAAACTCCCTTTTGCAGATAGTAGAGCTACTTGTGTTTTCTTATTTTTCACCTCAGTGCCTATAATTCCTGTTTTTGAGCAACTCGCTCAACTCACTTGGTACCTCAGACTTCTTCCTCAATGTAATCACTGCTGGTAAACATACAGCAGCTCTTCCACTTATTGCCGCAATGACTTCCGCCTCACTATGCTCTTCACGGCCCAAGCTTGGGAAAATAAAGCGATTTTCCCCTACATAAGGAGCAGAAAATGAGACGACTTCCTCCATATCGCGCCACAACTGCTTATCCAAGCTGGATCCTGGATCTGGAATTATCTCTTCTGACCCCAAAGGGCTGAAGTCGAAGTCAATTCGCTCCACAAGCTCACTTTTTACGTTCCTTTTTGTCTAGACTGAAGACTCTTCAGACTCAGTGCTGCATCCCCATGAATACCAACTGCGCAATCTGGAGAATCATTTTCATGAGATCTGGTTTCCAGCAACGTCTCATTTCCAAGTATAGACTCCAATGGTTTCTCTCGCACAGTCTACGGTAGAAGTTGAAGTGTAGCTCAAGCAGACTGTCGTTTCATTGCCTTTTCATTCCCTCACCATTCTTGCTCTGTTGAAAGATCACTCGGATATGCTACCTCACAAGCAAGAGAAGTGGGACGCAAACCAGGAGCAAGAATTACCTCTTCAGAACATTCTAGAATAGATCCAAACTACAGCTCCTTGTCGCTCCCATATCTTTCCATGAGCGTCGGCTTCAGTTGCTCCCATTATGATCCAGGATCTTCGCTCAACCAAGACAAGAACCAAAGTAATGTTGAGTACTTCATGCTTAAATGCGCCCAATGTATTTTCATGTCAACCTGAATTCGGTGAAACTGGAAGTACACTTCTGCTTTGGCAATCCAACCTAGAGGATCCTCCCCTGAAAAATACGGCAACTCAACTCTTTCCATCACACTTCCCATATCGACAACCAGAGTCTACAAGGTTTGTTGTTGCTCTACTATAGTCCACTAACAAGAAGGGAAGTTCATATATTCACCTTGCTTCAACCGACTAACTACAAACAGCTTCGCTACAACGGAGAAGCAACGAACACACTCTGCACAACTGTCACGCTTCGTTCGGCTAATTTCGATCCTCCACACAATGCGCGCAGCAGGTTACCCAGCAATGAACGCGATTCAAAGTAGATCGCGCTACAGGAAGTAGGTAGAGAAAAGAGAAAATCCTCAACAACAGTTTTCTTTTTTTTTAACAGAAGTGATCGCATCTTCCGTAGCTCGTGTCAACCAGCAATCACGTCTCTCACTCGCTGTCGTGATCGATTGTTCCCCAGCAGAGTCGCCAAAAATATTAGGAGAGAGATTCGGGAAGAGAAACATTGTTTTCACTATTCAGATGCAGCACAAATCGAGGAATACAGTGGGGAAGAAGCGTAGTAGGAGATAGTGGTAGAAGGAGATCTCTCGAAAGACCACTTCCATAGAGCCTAGGCCAAGTCCTCCCAAAGGCTCGATCCCCCTGCAACATCCAGCGGTAGAAGTAAAATAATACCTACCTCAACCCTACAACACATCCCCTATTTAATGCCCCGCCTGTTAGCCAACAACCCCTAGCCAAAATACCACATCGCCCCCAAGGCAGTTACAACTACTCACGCCCACATAAAGAAAGCCTTGTCACTACTTTAATAAAAGCAACCCAAACTTTACACCAACTCACGACATTCCTAACAGATATGTAAAGGTAATGTCCATACATAAAAATGGCAAAGTCCATGACACGAGGGAGCATGCATAAGAATCAGTTTGCGGGACTACGTAAGATTAATCTGAAGAGCATGAAGCACTACGTGATATTAAACTTAAGTTCCCTCGGCCCGCATAAGAATGAATCACATAGGAATAAGTTGGCTCGAGAATAAATAAAAAGCTCTCGATTAACTTGAGTGCGATTAACTCAAGGATTTTCAAAGCTACGTAAGAATGATATCCAGCTCGCGTGAGATTAAAACCGAAAGTTCATTGCTCACATCAGATTAACTTGAAGGCTTAGCTTGCTATGTAGGATTAAAGGAGAATTCAGAAGGTGTTGCGCCGTGAATATATCGAAGGAAATATCACAAGAATTATTCAAAGTATTTCAGGCCGATTTTAATGGAGAAGTACGTGAGAAATAAATGGAAAATTTTAATGGAAATTCTTTGGAGATGTATACGTAGCATCAAGGATGGTCACGCCATGAAAAAGCTTAGGCAAATTTCGATGGATCTGTCTATTTGGAGATGTTCAACACCATGGAAGAAGTTCACACCGCAACAGGTTAGAGGATCCCGCCATGATTATTGAGGAAGATTGCGAGGAAAAAACGGTCGAGAATTTTGGGGAGTTATTGAGAAATTAATATGGAGAAAATCGTGGTGCCAAATATTTCGGAATTAATATTCACACGGTTTTGTGAATATTTATAAGAAGAGACGAAGAAGAATAGAGAGTCTCGATGCTGCATATATTTGGAAAATCCGTGAGTCAAAAAAAAGAGTGGAGCATATTTAATGTATCTAGTTCAGAGGAGAAGAAGAGAGTGGCTAAGCAATATTAAATATCTGGAAACGAGTCAAAACAAAATTGACAATCTAGATTCGTGAGAAAGGAAAAGGAATTGCACCGCTACATTCGGTTGTTGAAGGAGAGAAACAAGATAATTCAAGTGTGGAATTATCTTCATCCGGAATAAAAGATTCTTGTTGCTCTGATTTTTTGGAAAACATAAACTCAACCCTTAAATCGAGGAATTGATCTCATCAGGCCTTGGATGATTAGGAGGGCATCAGACATGGACTTCAAAGAAGCATCAAATCTGGAGCTATGATGCAAGCAAACCACCGTACAGAACATGGAGAGACTCTCACGTCTATAAACAGATCGTTGTCTTCATCAAAGCAGTGCATAAAGGAGAAAAAGAGCGAATGGCCCTTGGATCGACAATGTGTCTTTCCAAAACCTTGTAAGGGCAATGAGTCTTGGCTCTGAGTGATCGTGACCTAAAAACACACATCCACCGAAAGCAAGTATAGTGGATTATGGTAAATCACTTTGTGTGTGCTCCTTGGATTAACCCTTAGTTGTGAACCAAGTAAAATCTATGTGTCATATGCATGTTTTATTTTCAGCATTTGTATTTATTACTTGGTGTGATCGGTGATGGGAGGATTGAACAAGTTCCTTTCAACAAGAGGACAAGATCCATACACCCTAGAGGACTAAAATTGGTGTGCACCTTGATCCCCCCCCCCTCCACCCATTCAAGGTGGTTTCAGGCAGCTTGATCCCAACAATGCATCGTATGTTTGACCATTAATCCATAGGACTGCAATGTCGGAAGTCTTTTGTTTCATGTGCTCAACTTAAAGATCTCAAAAGTCTGATTCAGAGATTTAAAAGCTGGAGTACTTATCCACGCTATTCAAAAAACTGAAATCATTGCCCTGTAAAAGAAATTTATTATTCAATGCAGCTAAAAAAAAGATACATCAAGAAATAACATTCGAGTGCTCGGGTGGATTATACTAAATATGATGGCCAGTATATTAAGAGGTGGAAGATGGACGAGAAATGAAACTAGTCAAAGATATTAGAAGGATGAATCCAATACCAACGGAAGCAAATTCAACACAATATACCGAAAGATGGGATAATTCTCCTGGTGATCACTTATAATCAAACATCGTGATTCATCTCCAGAGTAAAATTGCATAAAATAAGTGGCCTTCACGGGAAGGAAAGAAGATAGCTGATGATTATGTAATATCCCGTAAATCGATCGAAGGATTGAATAGCAAATCTACGATCAAAATTTAAAACAGTCATAAAACTACGAAGCGTATAATCACTTACAGCCTTCTCGGATCGATCTCTTTCAGTGGCAGTGCAGATCTCAGAGCTGCACATCAAACGATGCTCGTTCTTCCAGTGAATATCTGGTGATCAGAAGCACAATTAGAGGTCAGAACAGTAGAAAACGTGATATATGGTGGCGAAAAGTGGACCTAACCTAGAAGCTGGAACGCAGCGAATGGGATGATGGAGAGGGCAGGCTGAAGGATGACGGAGATGAGAGAAACTATGCGATTCTTGAGGATTCGCGGAGCAGGAAGGGTCAAGAGGAGGGCTACAGCGGCTTCGGCGGCGACCACGTACGTCAGTATTATCCACTGCAAAGCCATTGTTGCCGTCTTCTTTCTCTCTCTCCGAACAAATCCCCCTACTATTCGATCGAATGCTTCCCGAACGTGAAGAGGGGAATGCATCCGCATTGCCTATTTATACCATCGTTTTTCTTCGCCGGGGAGCAACTCGGGAATTTGTGGATATTTATTTATCTATTTATATTGGTTCCACTTATTTCACCTCTACGTTTATTATGATTTTATTATTTTGTTGTCTTTCATGGTGACTAATCAACCTATTATTTATATTCATTATAGTGTTGCCTCCTTTTCCCATGATTTCTCTCCAAAACTTTTCACTCGATCCCGATTATCCCTCTTCCCTCCCTATTTTTTCCGCCCACCTATCCAGTTTTCTGTTTTTTGTTTCGTTCTCCCGCTCACTTGGTCGTCATCTCCACTGCATCTCGGCCTCCCTCTCTGTCTTTTCCTCCTCACCCACTCATTCCTCCATCTCTCAGTGTTCCTGATCCGATTAGCCACCCGAACAGTGCTATTGAGTTAGGTATTACTGGTCTTAGATGCACCTTCACAAATGTCAAAGGCTGTCGACTAGCAGCGATAGTGTAAAAAAAGAAAAGTAGAGAGGCTATACCCTCAGCAGAAGGAAAGACTCAGCATACTTGAACCGGACTCGTCAATGGTGGAAGCACATTCAATAACAAGCAATAGGAATAACATAATAATCAACAGCGGTAGAAATAAATAAACATGTCATTATACCACTTGCAACTACTAAAACAAAACATGCATTCAATACAGGTCATACAATACAATATCAAAAAAGGGTCGTCAATGACTGACCACAGTACCTGCATACATATAAAGCATGCTAAAACAAAAAGATAAACAAAAGGAAAACCCCAATTGAGGCACGACCTCAAGTTCCCTTGCCAACATCTCGTGCCAACTCAACTAGGATCCAGCTCCAAAGCCTGAACTCTTACCTAAACATAAAAGCATAAAGTCTACACACATCCCGAAGGGCCCGCGTAGGGTGTGAGAACGAGTCTCAGTAAGATATCACCCACATGTGCATACCCAACACATGTGTTTAAGCAGGTGAGTAATATAAAAAGGACAGCAACTCATACAATTTAAATAAAACAAACAAGCTTCCCTGATGCTCAACAGCCACTAGGAAGCTTTCACCTACTTCGTCCAACATTGGAATCACTGAAGAGGAGAGGATCTTAGACCCATGGCCCAAGGTATCTCCTGATGTCAAATAACTCAGATGAACCCTCAGGTTCCACCTCCAAATAAATAACTCAGCACCTCATGCCAACCGACACCCCGTGTCCCCAATCAAGTCACTGACGTCCTGAAGGCATGCCAAAACAATAGAACCCTGGTCCCTCGGACCCCTGATCCAAAGCACTCATCACCTCGAAGCCCAATGTCCGGAGGCATAGTGATATATGTTCTCAAATAAAAAAAATATTGGCTCACAGCACAACGTCCTAAGGAACGACAATCTCCATCCTCCCAAAAATAGTTCAGGCCCAACGGTCTTAATGCGGCGAGCCTCAACCCCCAACCGACAACCTCAACACTATCATCCGAAGGCTCCTTACCTTTCTCATGGCTTTCTACAGTAAGCACCCCCAAACCAAATATTTAAGTCGCACTACCAAGGGCATTTACCCACACGAGTGGTCAAAACCGCCTCATCATCGAGTCAACTTGTGCGCACACGACTCCAATCAATGTTTAGCCATCACGGGTGATCGATAATCACCACTTTAGTACCTAAGCCACACCAACTCTGGCACCTCGTGCCCCTGTGACCATATCGCTCAAATCTGATGGACACGTCATCTAACATCACAGGTCATGCCCTCAACTCGAGGGCCTTTTCGCCTCAACCGACGTTCATGATGCCCAACCGGTGATCACATCACCCAAGTAACCCAGCCCAAGCCCAACTAGACGATCACATCGCCTCAAACACGATGTCCATGCCACCTCAATTCCTCGGGCCGAGCCCATCACGATCCCATGGATCAATATAGTATATCACAAGCATTTCAAATTTATATAATTCACTTCAAATTAAATAAACAATTCACTTAAAAATAAAGGAACTCACCCGACCCAACCACCCAAGTGGTCTGCAGCCTCTATCCCAGCCTCACATGTACAAACATGGCCAGGGCATGCCCAACAACATCCCACAAGGTCATACAATCAATTTTACATCAAACATTCAATTTATTAGCATCTTGCTCAACTACCCAACGATGCGCTAAAATTTGTGCCCCTAAAACAACCATGAAAACTCAAAGAAAGGTATGCACTACCTACTTTGGAGTCGCAGACATAGGCACATCCGGTATTAGCCTCTAATTTGAAGTGGTTTGGAAGAAATCGACATTTCTGCTGAATGCCCTGAAAATAGGGTAAAACCACTTGAATGAATTTAGTGTTCCATGAGGCAAGATAAAAGGAAAAGAAAATAATGTGTTAGGAGATCCTTATCGATATAGTTCCAACACACCCAATGACGATCAAAACAGAGTCTGATTGAAGGAAATGGATCAAAATGAAGAGGGGGGGGAAGGGAGATGAGCTCCCTACTGTGCGCGACCCACATAGGAGAAGAAAGAAGAGAAAAACCTAAATAGAAAGGATGAAAAAATCGTAATTTTTCCTCTTTAATGAGGTGAAAGGTTGGCTCACACAGTTTAGAAAACCGTGCACCAACCGTGCGATACCCATTGCCCAAAGCTCCAGGTCCGAACTGTTTCCCCACACAGTTTGCCAAACCATGTGTGATTCCTCTGTCAAAAACTGTAGACATGGACACACGATCATGTTCCCAACCTACATGGTTAGTCGAACTATGCAACAACACGAAATTGGGTTGCACGGTTTACCCAAACCGTGTGCCTCAACCGCAACTCCTAAAACAGGGCCTACGATGCACCCAAAACCCTTCTGAACACCTAAGGCTTCGGATAAACCCCCAAACCCATCCAAAATCAAGATATTGGATTGAGGAAACCCGTGAAATTAAGTTCTGATGATTGAAAAAAAAATCAGCATACCCACCAATTCAAAAATTCAAAATGGGAGAGGTTTTCAACCCGCTCTAAAAACCTGGGATGTTGCAATCTCCCCACCTTAACATATCTCGTCCCCAAGCTATAAAACAAAACCTAAAGATGGTACTGAGCATACCCATACCATTTAAAATAACCCAAACTAACCCGGTAAAAAGGGTACAGACCAACAATCTCAAGGGGGCTCCCCACCTTAGGATTTACCAACCCCGGTTACATCCCGACCAAAACTCAAATCAAACAAATAGTCCATCAACCAATTCCTGGACTCATAAGTCCTCCCATGATGCATCGTCACTCTTGCACCTCATCAAGTGCTCCCGTGTCATATCTAACACCCATTAGGATCCCACATCACATTGATTCCCACCTCATGCCCATGGATCACATGGCACCCATGAGGCCCTGAATCTCACCAGATGCTCAAATTAGTCCTGGTGCCTCACACCTCAATCAAGTCCCAATCACAATGATGCCCAAATTCCTAGAACCTAAATAACCCGCATCTCCTCAATGCCCCGATGACAAATCACCTCAAGCAAGTACCGCATCACAATGATGCTGAGATGCCAATGCACCTCAAGTAACCTGCATCTCCTCGATGCCCCAATGCTAAATCACCTCAATAACCATGCACCCAACAATGCTCATTTATAAGTCCTAGTTCCATGCACCACACACCCACACACACACACATAATGCATCTGATACAATTCCAACCCACTAACCAACATCTGGTTAGTTCATAATTACATCCCATGCACCTCGTGCACCTAAAACAAACATGCCTTAAAAGGCCATGCCAAAATAAAATAGAAAATATGGCCACACCCACGACGTATCTCTGACCGTCGTCAGCTCACTAGCCTGCTCAAACCTTAGCAGCTCCATGACGTGCACCTAGCCTAAAGCTTGACTGCCTAAATCCTGACCTCCCTACGGTGTTGCACCAGCCACTGGCCACTAACCCCACTGCTATGTCGCGTTGTCTCTACCATGACCTCTGTGTGTAGTTAAATCTTGACTACCCTCACTTGGTACCACTCCCAGACCAATATCATAACCCTGAGTCTGACCTGGTCCTTGACTACTGGTAGCCCAAGAAGAATTCTTGCAGAACCTCTTGAGATGCCCAACCTGAACACATGCCCGACACTCCTTTGGAGGCCACTCACACTGAGTCTGGACATGTCCTAGTTGTCCACACCAGAAGAAAACTCTCAACGACCCACTCTGAGGTGGTCGGCTTGAATCCTTGGCTTGACCGCCCAACTGGAACTCATCTCGGCCTTGCTTCCTATTATCTAAAGCATCACCACTAAAATCACCTGAAGTTGTCGTTCAGATCAAGTATGACCTTTCTATCAAGTTTCCCTCAGCTATGAGAACCTGCTTCACTGCCTATGAGAATAAGGTTAACCTAAATATGTTTACCTACACCCGAATGGTGCACCGTAAACCATCCTCAAAATGCCTCACCCTCTAGGTGTCATTGCTCACCTTACTAAGTGAAAAGCGATACAATTTGGTGAATGTCGCTGCATATTCCATGAAGTACATGTCACCCTATTGAAGGCTCAAAAACTCATGAGCCCTTTCTACCCTTAGCAACTCTGGGAATAAGTGCTTGAAGAACTTGGCCTCAAAATCCTTCCAGGCCAACCCCTCATGTCTACCTGCTTGAACCCGCATGTCCCATCTGTGCTTTGTTGGTCCTCTGATCATATAGGTTTCCAGTTTCACCCTCCGCCCTGAAGGCATCTCTAATTTCTCGAAAATCATCTGCATGGACTCGATCCAATTCTTAGTCGCCTATAGACCACCCTCACCCTGAAAAATCAGCAGGTGTTGCGACTGGAACTCCTGAGTAAGATATTCCATCAAAGGATCTACTCCCTGAGCTCCCTTATCGATACCCTGGATCACACATACCAGGCTCGTTCTAAGTTGCTCGTCCATCCACGGCCCGAATGCAGTCAAATCTAGCGGCTGTCCTGCCTATACTAGAATCTGAACCTGTGCCTAATCTTGTACCTATGGCTCATGTTCTGCCTAACCCTTAGGGGCCTCAACCTACACATGCTCATGCAGCACTAAACCATCACTTGCCTGAAACTCTATCCTAATTTTCTAGGTGGCAACCTGCTGAATACCATCAACATGGTCAGACAACCCAGATAACACATATATATAACATGGATAGAGAAAGAAGTAATAGGCGACATCAAATAACTACACTTACTCTCCCCCATCATAACCATGCAACACGACATCCCAGACTCATGGCCTCTTTACCATCCCTCAACAGAGCCAAGTATCAAATATGTCTCGGGCCATGCCCATCTTGACGAACCATGTTGCCTCAAACCGACAACCAAGTCGCCCAACCTGGTGATCAACATCACCCCATTTCATAGCACTTGCCTGCTCTTATAAGAGTGAGGCCCATATATACATATAAGCATCTCATATCACATGTCACAAACAATTCACATCATAGGAAAAAGCATATAAAATTTAAACATCCTATCATGTGACTAATCAAAAGCATAATCAAGCACACAAGAACCCCTTGCCACATCGGGCCAAGGGTCCCAATCTCATCCCTTGACACACTAGGCCAAGGGTATCATAGCATAACAGGTAACCATTCACATTCCAAGTGAACCACTCAAGGTGGAAATCATATAAACTATAAAATTAGAAATAACAGAACAACAATTACCACCCCTAGTAACTTGTTTTGTCCCTCGTGCATAGGGCTGCAGGCATCCAAACATGAGTTCTAAACCCAGTTTTGACCACATCCTAATCTCAAGTATACCATAACCCAAATAGTAAGACTTGTAGAAAAGAAAAGCAAAAGTATTTGCTACTATTAGTAGCTAGCCAAATGCCACCACTAATTCCTAGTAAGAAACTGCTATGATACCACTTGTAGCATCCCTGACCCGATTAACCACCCAAACAGTGCTATCGGGCATGGTGCCATTGGTCTTAGCACACCTCCCCAAATTCCAAAGGCTAATGACTAGCAATTAAGGGTGTAAAGAGGGAAAATTGGAAAGGTTATACCCTAAAATGATGATATAATACTAGTCCGAGTAGATATATATAACATGCATCAAAAGAAAAGACTCATTAGACTCAAACCAAACCCGACAATGGCAGAAGAACATTCAATAACAAAAAATAGAGATAACATAATAATCAACAATAGTGAAAATAAATAAACATGCCAATATACCACTTACAGCTACTAAAAAAACACGCCTTCAAGGTCATATAATACAATATCCAGAAGGGGTCACCAATGGCTGACCATAGTAGCTACATGCATACAAAGCATGCTGAAACATAAAGATAAACCAAAGGAAAACTCCAACTGAGGAATAAACTCAAGGTCCCTTGCCAACATCCCATGCCAACTCAACTAGGATCAAGCTCCAAAGCTTGAAACCTTACCTGAACGTAAAATCATAAAGTCTACACGTGACCCGAAGGGCCCATGTAGGGTGTGAGAACGAGTCTTAGTAGGATAACACCCACGTGTGCATACCCAACATACGTGTTTAATCAGGTGTGTAATATAAAAGGACAACAACTCATATAATTTAAATAAAACAAACAAGCTTCTCTGGTGCTCAAAAGCCACCAGGAAGCTGTCACCTGCTTCGACCAATGCTGAAATCACCGAAGAGGAGAGAATCCTTGGCCCATGGACCAAGGTATACCCTAATGTCAAATAGCCTAAGTGAGCCCTCAGGTTTGACCTCCAAATAAGTAACCCAACACCTCATACCAACCGACACATCGTGTCCCCAATCAAGTCACTGACATCTCAAATGTATGCTAAAGCAATAGAACCCTGGTCTCTCAAACCCCTACTCAAAAGCACCCATCAGATCGAAGCCCGACATCTGGAGGCATAATGATATTTGTCCTCAAATAAAAATCATTATTGTATTGTAGCACGATGTCCCGAGGAACGACAGTATCCATCCTCCCAAAATATTATAGGCCCAACGGTCTCAATACGGTGAGCCTCAACCCCCAACCGATAACCTCAACACTATCATTCGAAGGATCCTCACCATTATTATGGCTTTCTATGGTAAGAACCCCCAAAACAAATACCTAAGCCACACTACCAGGGGACTCCATCCATATTAGTGGTCAAAACCACCTCATCATTGAGTCAACCTGTGTGCACACGACTCCAATCAGTGGTTTGACCATTACAGGCGATATACAATCACCAATTTAGTACCTAAGCCACACCAACTCCAACACCTCATGCCCCTGCGACCATGTCGTTCAAATCCGATGGTCATGTCATCCAATATCATGGGATATGCCCTCAACCCAATGGCCTTTCCACCTCAACCGGCGTCTATAACACCCAACCGGTGATCACATCACCCATGCAACCCAGGCCAAGACCAACCAGACAACCACACCACCTTAAACCTGATGGTCATGCCACCTCAATTCCTCATATTGAGCTCATTATGATCTCATGGATCACCATAGTATATCAAAAGCATTTAAAATATAAATAATTCACTTCAAATTAAATAAACAATTCACTTAAAAATAATGGAACACCCTCGGCCCAACCGCCCAAGTGGTATATGGCCTCTAACCTGGCCTCACACATAAAAATATGGCTAGGGCATGCTCAATGACATATCATAAGGTCATACAATCAATTTAACATCAAGTATTACGTTTATTAGGGTATCACTCAACTACCCAACAACATGATAAAAGACGCACCCCCAAAACAACCACCAAACTCAAAATAATGGTATGAACCACTTACCTTGGAGTTGTAGACGTGGGAACATCCGATATTAGCCTCTAATTTGAATCAGTTTGGAAGAAATCAATATTTTCATCGAATGCCCTAAAAATAGGGTAAAACCACTCAGACAGATTTACCACTCTATGAGGTGAGATAAAAGGAAAAGATAATGGGTGAGGTGATCCTTACTGATACGATTCCAATGCACCCAACAACAATCAAAACGAAGTCCAATTGAAGGAGATGGATCAAAATTAAGAGGATGAGGAAAAGGGAGAGGAGATCCCTACTATGTGCGACCCATAGAGGAGAATAAATAAGAGAAAAACATAAATAAAAAGGAGGAAAAATCATAATTTTCCCACTTTAATGATGTGCATGGTTGGATCACATGGTTTTTCAAACTGTGCGCCAATCGTGTGACACCCACTGCCCAAAGCTCCAGGTCCACATAGTTTCCTTGCACGGTTTTCCAAACCGTGTGTGATCCCTCAGTCAAAAACTACAGACATGGTCGCACTCCCATGTGCCCCAACTCACATGGTTATCCAAACTGTGCAATAACACAAAATTGGGTCGCACGATTTACCCAAACGGTGCACCTCATCCTACAACTCCCAAAACTAGGCCTTCAGGTCTATGATGCACCCAAAACCCTTCTGAACACTTAAGGATTTGGATAAACCCCTAAACCTATACAAAATCAAGATATTGGGTTGATTAAACTCTCATAATTAAGTTTTGATGATCTAAAAATAAATTGGCATACCCACCAATTCAAAAATTCAAAACAGGAGAGGTTTTCAACC
This sequence comes from Viscum album, assembly GCA_963277665.1. Lineage (NCBI taxonomy): Eukaryota > Viridiplantae > Streptophyta > Magnoliopsida > Santalales > Viscaceae > Viscum > Viscum album. The sequence continues at coordinate 1,129,909,781 of OY728121.1, forward strand.
CACTCCAAAAACTCAGGATGTTACGGATAGCTTAGAACATCACCCAATAGGCAAGACTCACTCTTTCATGATCCTCTTTTAGTCAGTCATCCTAGGGTTTCTTGCTTGTAAATTTGATTTTCGATAATAAATTCCACAATTTCAAGATTTTGGTCTGCTTGTCTTGTGTTTTCCATGTTACCAACACCCCTCATTTTATGAAACCCTAGGTTTATTTCCCTCTCCTCCCATTATTTATATTAAATAATCACTCCCTCAAACATTGATGTTCTTCTATTAGATAGGAAAAGATAGATGAATGTCTAGATTATGGTGAGTCGAGAATCTAAAAAAGTTGTAGGACTTCTCATAGGGGGTATGGAGTCACTACAAGATTGAAAATTTGAGTTAAATCTATAAAAATTAAAAGGATTTGATTGATTTTTTGGATTTTCCCATGAAATTTTTATGTGACGAGTCTATAGGGATTTTTGGGTGGTGATGATTGATGGTTTGTAGTGATAAACAATGGATGATTAGAGCACCATGATGTCATTAGACCCTGAAGCGAGATTCTTGGGTTGGTATTGATGTGTTATATTATGTGAGACTCATAAGTGGGGGTTTTGGGATTCATGTTGAAAATTAAAGCATCTCAATATTGGTGGGATAATGATATGGGCAACCCTATGGTAGTGAGTGCCTTATAAGTTTCTAGGTAGTATGACCCTTATGTTTGGGGGAATTGAGAGTTACGTCAAAGATGTCATGTATAGAGAACCTAGGTGGTAGGTAATCAAGGATTCTAGATGGGTTCTGGGAGATATATGGTGAATTGTATATGTTATATAATAAATAACTAGATTTGAGTAGATTTTATAGATTCATGTATAAAGATGGTACATACGATAACTAATGGATGTATGATTTAATAAACAGAAAGGTGAGACATTGTAAATTGGAAAATAACATCCTTGATATAAGTGAATGGTAACATGATTATTGAATTGGGATTCTATGTAGTATACCGAACCTTAAGTAGAATATTTATAATTGAATGCGAATGATTGATAGATGAGGGTATATAGGTTAGAGAAGACATCAATCTTTCATAGACCAATGGCATAGGTTATTGGAGGTTGGCAACAGTGATCATGTGCTTTCACTAATATCACTGTATTGGGGATATCTTCATTGAGAAGGTGGAGGTAGTTAACACCACAATGAGTAGTCCATGGATATGTAGAGGATTTTAGTGTATTATATAACTAACCAACACCATTCATGAGTAATCTAACATGTAGATATCAAAATAAAGTGGTATGATTCATTTGGGAAATTATGGGAGCATGTCATGGGTCAGAGTGAGAGGCTTTCTGATAATAGACTATTGTTTGGATCAGGTTCATGGTAGCATGACTATATCTAGTAGAGTCCTTGGAGTGTGAGGCAGACATTGAGTCTCCATAATCATAATGGTTCACTGGAGATAAAATTAAGATGTTTCCTGGAAATGAGAAGTCATATGGTGGGGAGTTTGTAATGACCCACACATTTGTGAGTCATTTGATCTATAGTAGCATCAAATATTAGTGGAACAATCACCTTAGGAGTTTTTATTTTGGGGATTTGGATTTATTTTTTGATGTTAAAGTATTAAATATGGGATATTATAACAATAATTCAGAGATTTTATAGGAATTTAAAACGTTCAAGTGATAAGAGGTGTACTTGGTACTTGGTGGAGGCGTACTGAGTACCTGGTGAGTGCATCAAAATCCTACCGGGTACTTGATGGACGGATAATGGGCACCCAATATGAGAGGTAGTATTGAAAAAAAATGAAAAAAACACCACTGAGTACTCAATGGAAGTGTACTGGGTACTCAGTGAACTGTCTGGTGGGGTAGAAAAGGCCCTAGGATAATTATTGGGTAGCTGGTGGCCTCCAGGGATGTTTTTATAAATTTAAATAAATTATATTTTTATAAAAACTCAAATACATTCCCCCCCATTATTTCCAATTGAGCTATATACTTAAGCAACCTCGTTTCCCTTTTTCACTCTTCCCTTATCCAAGCTTCTTCTTCATTTTTTGTTCAATCGATGAGTTTTTTGTGATAGTGGCCTCCTAGTAATATTTATAAGCTCCTCCATCCCTTTAATTCTTGTTTCTCTTACTATTTAGTATTTATCCACCCTAAATCTCCCAATTTTTGGGGTTTTATTAGATTATCTAATTTTAAGCGTACGAGGATGAATCAAGTCATGATATGAACAAGATAACTCCTAATTCTATAAGGTAGGTGACCCATATACTTTACCTAATTTTATATAATTTTTCATGTGTGGTGGTATGGTTAGCTTGGGTAAGCATGAACAACAGATGTGAAGTTGGGTCGACAGGGCTTGGGTGTTCATGAGAGAGAGTGAGGCTCATTGAAACTGTAACAGACACACCACACATGATGTGTCTCAATTATAGTGGGATTTTATGATCATGTTAATGAAAGGGCATATTTTGGAGTTAAAATTGGGATAAATGGAGGGTGTCTAGCCTTGAGTTAAAATTCGGGTGACTTTGGAATGTTTGGTGAGAGGACATCAGTCATGTTACTAAGAGTGTTAATCCATCCATATATGATGATCTTGGTTAGGTTTAGTGTCTTTAATTAAATTAGGTTCACTGGGAGTGATGACTTACTCATCTAGTATGAGGTGATTGTAGAATTCCTCATACGACCTTGTATGTCCTTGAATGAGAATATACCAAGGGTAGAACTATGGTAATCACCGGTAAGTGGTTCACCTAGGGGGCTTTCTACCATTGATGAGGTGACTCATGAGATGATTGTTGATTACTTATATGAAATAGGGGTGTTATTTAGTGTTCACAATAAATTACCTGTTGAGGTTGGGTGACTCCCTTCTCTTATGCATACCTTCTTAGTGCTTATATTGGTAGAAAAATGGGGCAGTGTAAGATTTAACTGGAAATGGGATTTCTTATAAAATAATCTTTTTAAAACCATTTTTTAGATTAATTAAATGAAACCATTTATATTTCATGCTAAAAATGACATTTTTCTATGATGTTTTCCCTCGAATTGATTTATGCAGTTTGTTATATATACATCTATTATAATGGTACAAATAGGTAAGTAGATTGCAGGTATTATTATACATTTCTCCTTCAAGTTCCCTGAGCCATGTATGAAGTGTTGACTATTGTTTACATGCATATTTTTGGGTTATGTTATATGGAAAGTGTTGGTAAAGGTATGAAACCATGGGTAATATATGGTTTATGAGTTCTCTTCCCTCATGGAAATTCCATTGAGGGTGTCCAGGCAGTTTGTCTCCCTTGCAATATATCCATTGAGGATGTTCAACTAACTTTATTGGGATCTTGATAGTTGTTTGATGCAGGTGAGGTTAGTTTCCATGGTTTCCTGGTTAGAAAATGAGAACTAACACTAAAGGTATATGTTTTTATTGTTTTTCTTATCATTAAAGTAAAAATTAATAATTGGTGTTTTCTAATTATCTGCATGTTTTGTGTTATAATTGAATACAATCATATTTAGGATTGTTTGGCAGGGTATATTTGTAACAACCTATAGGATAAGTAATACCCAAACACTATATGTATCCCCTAAGGTATGTGTAAAGTGGTTGAGATTTGTGGCATCATGATAAGCATATGATGACTCGACATGATTAATGTGTGATGTGTGTTACTACATTGCATATCATATTTCACTTGAACTTGTATGTATATTGGATTATTTTAGTGACCCCTTTGGTAGTGGTCTACCAAGTTATGTATCCATACCCTCCATGTGCACCTTAGTGGATATGAAGAACCTATGTTTAGCATGCTGGTTAGGGCATGAGCCCAAGTATATGTGAAAAACTGGAATAGATCAATGAGGATAAAGAGACTATATCGAGGTAATGTCATGATATTTTTTACAATAGTGCCTTATTCTAATTTTATATTTCATTATGACTTATCTATGATCGAAGCATTGGGGTGATCTGTTTATGATGTATGTTTATATGCCATGGTAGGGTACATTTTTTTTATAGCACAGAGTTGTTTATTTATTTATGTTATGTGTTCCATTATAATTCTATATTGTCTTGATGTTCATATCCATTATTGATGTTTAAATTATTTATTTGTTATTAGATTCCATGATACTGAGGTTACAATCACCCCATGATATATTATCCAACCCTCACAACTAGTCAACAACCTCTAGTGTACAGAGAGGTACACCTGAGGTACATGACATTTTTAGTACGGACTGAGTGGGTGGGATTTATGTCGAGGACATTAAAAATTGATATCAAATCACTGTTTTTAGTTATTTTACTTACTTGGGACATAGAAAATGGAGATAAGTTGGTCAAAACATGGGATGTACACCATTATCTTCCTTAGCTAACACCTGTATGGTGAAATTCCAAGTTACTAAGAAATGGGATTGTGGTTATTGGTTTTTTAGTTTTATAGATTAGTGTTTTAAAGAAGTATGATGCTATGAGTTATGATTTATCATTTTAATCTTAGAATAGGGTGAAAATAGGCATGCATGCATGAATCATACCCAATACATAAGTTTACATGACATGTGTATGACTGTGTGTTGTTAGATAACAATTTTAGAAAAAGGTTTAATAAAATATTTAGGGAAAAAGGTTTTTAGAAATACATGTTTGAAAAAGGTCTTAGTTAATTAAAACATTGGTAATAAATTATTTATCTTTGTAAGAAACTATGCATACCAAGATAAGAATTTAATTTAATTCTATCCATTTCATGTGTATTTTGGTGAGTTTTGACTGTTTTGGTGTTAGTAGAGGCCAAGAGTTAGAGTTTTTGAAAATGAGCTTGGGAAAATGAGCTTGATGGTAGAAACTTATCAAAAGTGATAGATACCACCAGTCACCTAGTGTTCAAATACTGCGTACCTGGTGGTGAGATAGTGAGGTGGAAATGATTAAGTGGACCAATGGTTGGCCGAGGGCCCCTAGCTTGCTATCTGATGGTCACCAAGAACCTGGTGGGGGTGCACCTGGTACTCGGTGGCCTCAAGTTTCATTTTAATTTTAAATTTTTAATTAAATTATTTAATTGCTTAAAATTTTTATAAACATACCCCTATTCCCCCATGAAGTTCACACTTGTAGAAATAGAGGCTTCAATATTGTGGTTTTAATGTAGGTTTCTTAGAAAACGATGTTAAAAGTGTTTTTAAAAAATACCAGCACTTTAAAACCCCCATTTGTTTTCATTCAAATCCCTCCTCATCTCAACCTTCAACGAAATCTGATGAAAATTAGTGATGATTGATCTTCTATTTCTGTCAATTTTCATCATATTTTCACATTGTTTCTCCTCAATCTTCCATCAACCATCCTTCTTTAATGATCCTCGATATTATTTAGTTCAGGGGAACCCTATTCCGGTCAACCGAAAACCATAGTTCAAGGTTTTTATTGGGTTTTTTTCTACTTAATTTTAAAACCATTTTTCTTCAATATTATAGCATTCATCCCATTTCCATCGAATTTAAGTGAGTTCATTGGAATTCATGATCTATTTTGCATTATCGACCTCCAAATTTTGTAAGTTATTTTTTTTATTTTTGAAGATAAATTAATATTTTTTTAGTTATAAATTTGATCCATCCATTCATTTGTTTGAATGAATTTTATTATCAAATATAATTTTATTATTAAAATTTATTTAATGTTATAATTTTTTATGATTATAATTTTTTTTCACTGTAATTTGTTTTTTTTCTAGAACTATTTGTATTTATAATTATTTAGATTTATAATTATTTGCATTTATAATTTTTTTATCATTATAATCTGTTTGCGGTTGGAATCATTTTTCTTCTTCATTTTTCTCATTTATAGTTTTTTTTTTTGTTATAATTACTTTTGATTAATTTTTTGTTTTTGTAAATTGTTTTTCTTTTTTAAATTGTTTTTAAGAAACATTATTTGTTAAAAATTTATGCATGTTTAAATTATCTGATTTTATATATTCTTAATCACTTATATTTAAAATTTTCAATGATATGTTTTGATTATTATATATAATTTTTTTATAATCAAATAGTTCTCAATAATTTATTGCTTTGGTTATATGTTTTTATGTTTAAAATTTATCTATTTATATATATTTATAAATGTTTATATGTTTTAATATATTTACCTTTTATATTGAAATCTTAGGCAATTAATGGATCATAATTGGATAAATTTACAAATATCCACAAATGAATATGAAAAAAGGAGTTGGGGATTTCTTTGAATTTGCTAAATGAAATCTTCAAAGCAAAGATTTTATTTTCTGTCCATGCATGAAGTGTTTGAATATAACAAGTTACATTCCAGAGAAATCAAGGATCATCTCATTTGTTATGGTTTTATCCTTAATTATATATATTGGATATGACATGGTGAAATAATAAAAAATTAAACATCTAATATTGATAAAAATATTCAGCATGAGACAGAGGATCGTATTAAAGAATTAATTTATGATGTAGGCATTAAACCCATCGAAAAAACAACTATTGACCAATTGTATAGAGATTTTGAAAATCACTATTCTTAGGTTGCACTAAATTTACAATTTTATTAGCAGTTATGAGATTAGTTAACTTGAAATAAAAAATGGGTAGAGTGATAAAATTTTCTAGGAATTGCTTGAAATTTTAAAAGATCCACTTTCAGAAGGCAACGAGGTTCGAGATTCCAATTACAAAATAAAGAAAATATCATTCTCAATGGGATTGGGGCATAAAAAGATACACAATTTCCCCAATTATTGTGTATTTTATAGGAATGAATATGAATGTTTATCAGAATATAATAAATGTGGGACATAATGATATAATATGGATGAAAAATTCAAATCTGATTCATTCTCAGGTACCAACATCAAACCTCTTGCTTAAAAAATTAGGTAACTTTCAATAATTCCTCATTTGAAGCATCTATTTTCAAATTCAAATGATGAAAAAAGGTTAATATGAAATAAAAATGAGCTCATCTCTAATGGAAACTTACGTCACCCTATTGATTCACCATAGTGGAAGATATTTAACAAAAACATTCTTGATTTTAGAAATGAATCTAGAAATCTCAAAATGAGATCATGCACAGATGAAATGAATCTATATCAGAGCCTCAATATCCAACATAGTTTATGGCCTATTTTGTTAGTATTTTACAAAATTTCCCCATATATATAAATGAAGAAAAAAATATGTTATTATGAGTTTGATGATTTCTATACCAAAATAGCCAAGAAAGGATATTGATGTGTATCTTTCACCATTGATTGATGATTTGGAACTTCTATAGGAGATTAGTGTTATAATTTTTGATGCACACAAGAATGAATATTCTATTTTTTGTGCTATGATAATGTTCACTATAAATGACTTTCCTACATATGGAAACTTATCTGGATACAATGTTAAGGGATATAAAATGTGTCCAATTTTTGAATAGGAGACTTCATATTATTAATTGTGGAATAGAATAAAGACGTTGTACATGGGACTTTAAAGATTTTTACGAATTGATCATCCTTATCATATATTAATAAAACATTTAACAATTTATAAGAATACAATATCCCCAACAACCATTGTCAATTGGATAATATTATGATATGTTGAAAAATATTGATTTCATATTTGGAAAGAAAAGAAGTTTTGGTCATCAAAACAATATCTAGAAGAAATAATCTATCTTTTTCGAACTACCTTATTGCATATTTTTAAATATAAACCATGACATTAACATTATTCTTATCAAGAAAAATATATGTGATGGTTTGATTATAACTTTTTTAGACATAAAATGAAAGAAAAAAGATGGATTGCATGCTATATTTGACTTGATATTCATGGGAATATGTTTGGTGTTAACTCCCACTATGAAAGGATATATAACATATTCTTCATCTTTTCACGCATTAAGAAAGATTGAGAAGATGATTTTTTGTCAGTGTATGTATGGTATTAAAGTACCTAGTAGATATTCTTCAAATGTGAATAATTTGGTTCCATTGAAGGATTTTAAATTAATTGGTATGCAAGTCATGATTATCATGTATTGATGCAATAACTATTACCAGTCGCACTGCGTGGTATATTTCTAACACCTTTCAGAAAGACCATCATCAGGTTATGTTATTTTTTCAAATCCATTTATAACATATTCATTGATCCAAATTTTTTATATGTGTTAGAGAATAAAGTTATTATCATACTTTGTCAACTAGAAATGTATTTCCCACCAATGTTTTTCAATATAATGGTTCATTTGGTGATTCATTTGGTGCATGAGATAAGAATATATCAGCCTATTTATTTATATTGGATGTATCCTTTTGAAAGATATTTGATAATTTTGAAGGGATATGTTAAAAATAATTATCGATTGGAGGCCTCTATTATTCAAAAATATGTATTAAAAGAGGACGATGAGTTCTATACTAATTATTTATATGCAGTAGAGAATATTGGTCTCCCTGCATCTTGAAATTTGATAGTTTATTGTGAAGGTAGAGGGATTTGTGGCTTAAAAGTAAAGTCCATTCCATGTGATGAAGTGATGCATACACATTTATACATTTTGAACAACACGAATGAGGTTCAACCATATATATCATCAAATATTGCTGGATTAAAGGCACAATATCTAAAAAGAAATGAAAAGTGGTTGATGATTAAGCATAAAAGAAATTTGTTTCACTGTTTAAAGATAAATTCAATACAAATTTATCTATATCAGAAACATTGAAATGGTTTGCAGGGGGACCGTATCTTAATTTGATCACATGGTTTGGTTTTTATATTAATGGTTACACATTTTACATAAAAAATTAGGATGATAAGAGTACTATTAAAAATATCGGGGTAATGTTTGTCGCTGAAGCATTGTATTTTTTGAGTGAAAAAGATTAAAACCTAATTTTTTCATCAGCGATGTATTTTAAAGTTTTGAAGATATATGGGAAATTAATAATACTAAATTTATTTCAAAAGTGTTTAAGTGTATCTGGGTTGATAGTAATAGTGATGTGAAACAAGATGATTATGGATTTACACATGGTGATTTGAAAATATTTAGATGGAAATAGAAACCATTTATCATGGAGACACATGAAAATAAAATATTTTATGTTATTGACCCATTGAATGATCAATGGTATTTCATTTTTCAAGGGAAATTAATTCATTTGGTTAATGAGAATAATGATGATGTTATGAATTTATGTGAGGTTTCTTCATCTATTACATGATTTTTAGATGATAACAATGACTATAATAAAGACATAGTCCAATTCATATGAAATGATCATGTTGAAGGGATATAGGAAAACACTAAATTACCCTCCTAATTATTTAGGTACACATATATATATATATTGAAATTTACATGTGTAGAAACTCTATTTTTTTAAAAAAAATGGATGTTTAATTCTATATATATTAATTATTCATATGATTTTTGTGTTAAATTTTATATTCAATAGTTATGGTTAAACATTTTTTGATTTAAAAACCTGACATACATCATTATGTTTGTTTAAATTTACACATATAAAAACAATTTTTTGTAACTGTGATATTTAAATTTATAAATTTTGATCATTTCTATCATTTTAGAATTTATTTTTATATTTAATAGTTTAAGTTGAATATTTTTTGTTTAAGAATCATGAAATCATTATTTTTTTGAAACTTATACACACGTGACACTATTTTTTTACTTATATATTTTTTATTCATTGTTTTTAAATATTTACTTTTTCTAATAATATGCAGGTATACATAATATCATTAATTTCATCCATTTCAATGAAAAACATAGAGGAAGAAGAATATTTACTGAGGTATATGTCTATTTTTTCATATTATTAAATATTCAATAATAAAATTATTTAATTAAAATAAAACTTTTAATTTATAAAAAATTATATACAGGGATACTAGTGCGCCTCCTACAATGGAGTCTTATTCTTATTCATCTTTAAAGAAAATGATTTCTAGAGTTGGTAGATGTGAGATTATATGTTTACCAAAACTTTCACTCACTCATGTAGAGAAGATGATACATATTAATTTTGATGATAATAATAACCCAAATATCCCAAATGCAATGTAGTTTACAAGTAATATCACCATGCAAAGCCATTACATGATTAAAATTTTATATCCTGATTGGAAGTTTGTCAACAAGATAATGAAAGAATAGTTGTGGGATTTTTTAATGGTAAAATATATCTATTGATTTATTTTTATCTCATTCAATGAATATTATATATTTTATATGACTAATATTTAATGTTTTCAATTATATATGACATTCAAATTTCAAGAAATGAAAGAAATTAATAAAAGTTGTCTATCTTTAGTGGTGGTTTTATGGAGATATTTTAAAACAAAATTGAAAAAAATTATGTTTTTGTGAATTTATATAATGAAAACCCATGACTTAAGTATGGGTTTTTAGATACTGATACATGGATTAAATTTATCGCCAACCAGAATGATGAAACATTTATGGTATGATAATTAATATATATTGTAAAATTTATTATATATTACCTAATTACTTATTAGTATATTTTTATATAATAGTCCTCTAGAAGATCTCACCAAGAGATCCAGTTACAGAATGTGTACCCTTATACTTTATCACGTGAAGGGTATTAATTATCGAAGGAGAAAATGATTGCAAAAAAGTTTGATGCATTAAGATCTAAATATATTAGTGGTTCAGAATAGGTCTAGTTTAGTCCTCTATCTCTCCCCACTCACCATTAAAAATGAAAAAGAGCGAGATGGGAAAAAAATAAAAAGTATCTTACAAATCAATCTAAGGAAGTAGTTGAAAGAATTGTAAGAATTCAATTTTTATTTTCCTTAAATGTTTTTATTTTTAAAATTAATGACACTAACATACCATTATAATTTTTCATTTCAGGATGAACTTTAGGAGAAAGTGATGCAGGGGACTTTTATCCTTGAGGGTAGGATGAACATTCTAGCTACTACTTTAGGAAATCTAAAACACCTCAACCGTGTAAGAGGATATGATGCAGGTGCCAGTATTAGGGAAACTTTTTGGTCATCAAAGTAAGAAATTGAGGGTCACAAGAATAAATTCCTTAAAATATGAGTTGAAATACCTAAAATAGTCCATGAATTATCAAATTAAATTAGCTACGTATACTATGTTTGAACACATTATGAGAAAATCATAGCCTGCACAACCTGCCTACTCAGATCCTCCACCTCCTTGTTCTGACCCGACCTTATACTATGAGTTGTATTCTAGAGATCCCCATATACATATTGAAGCATATAGAGTTGTATATATTTTTGGGGATTCTATACATCACCATCCTAAAAATTTGGGTCAGGTAAGAGTATCGATACATGATATTATTGATCCAAATGCTCTAGCACCATTACCTATAAAGGAGGTTACCAGAGTTGGAGATTGTGTGGGTCATTCTTTATTCTGACCAACTATCCTTCTACGTCATCTAACATAAAAGCTATACATTGTTTTTTAAATATTATTTACATCTGATTGAAAATAACTTATAATATTTTCTTATATTTAATTTATATAGGAGTATTTAAAATCAAAAGAATTTTACAAAAGAAACAAAAGGTTCATAAACCAAAAACTTTGGATAATTTTGAGATTTCTGATGGGCTAAAAAGATTATCCCAGATTTCTTATTTCTTGGATAATATTTATGAGTTTATGATGGTGTTTGATATATGTGGAAGATAATATGCATTGAGAATATTTAAAACAAATATCATGGATCTTTTTATTTTTATGAGCTCTACGTACATGTGTTTCAATTGTTTTTCATGTAAGTAAATTTATGTTTTAGTTTTTCTTTATTTAAATAAATATGACTTCAAGTGAATTAATTTATTACTTATTTAATTAGGTATTTATGTACACTTTTCATTCACAATGAGACCACTGCTGTTTATGGTTTTATAGATCCAGAATATATTTCAATGTTTGTGAAATATCTGGATGATTGATAGAATAATATATATATATATATATTTGATATATTAGAAAATATGGAGATTGGGTACTGATTTTTTTCATTCCTTGATAGGTAAGAATACTATGATAATTATGAACTAATATTAATAATAATATCATTAATTGTGAAATTTTTATATTGTAGTGGTCATTAGATGTTAGGCATATTCTGCCCACATGAATACAAATTATATTGGGTTTTTTTCTTTATTATGCGGAGTTTACAAAACTTTTATAAAATTATTAAACAAGTAAGTTTTATTATTTTTTATAAGTTCTTTATTATTAATTCTTATTGTTTTTACATGTTTTGATAGTTGATATATGAAAATACATGTCATAGAGAAAGTTTAATGATGATCACTAGTCGATACAGGAGCAAGATAAAATCAAATATGAGAAATTAATGGAAAATACATTTTATATCAGATAATATTTGTTTTCTATCTTATATATATATATATATATGTTGGTTTATATTTTCAAGTTAATGTTTCATAACCACATATTCACCATAAAAAAGGAAGGGTGGAATGTGGTTATTATGTTTTAAGATTCAAATTTGAGATAATCAAACCTAGGGGAATGACTAAATTTGATAAGGTTAGTTATATTAATTATTTTAGGTTTTATATTGAAATATTTTTTTAATCTTATAACATTCATTATTATTGTAGATTTTCAATAATTTAGAATCATATACAAATGAATACCTTACATATCTTCAAAGTTTGTTTGAAAAATATTTTTTGAAGTATGGTTAAATTTTAAATTATCAAGTATGGTGATTTTAATTAAATTTTAAAAAATGAGTATATAAACAATTGTTTTCTACTTTATGTTGGTATTTTCTATTTGTTTGTATAGGGTTTTAGATTTTTTGGTGCATGTAATTTAATCTGTTTTTTTAATTATAGTATTCTAAATTGGGTTTTTATAAACCAATGTGGAATGAAAATTATAGGACTATCGATATCTGTTTTGGGTAAAAACCGATGTCAAAAGCTACTTTACACATCAGATTTTCTAAAAAAATGTCATGTAAAACTGAATTGAAAGATTTACATGCTAGTTTTATTATAGAAATGACATGGAAAGGCAATTTTTTTGTTTCCACACTGGTTAAAATTATAAAACTAACATGGAAAGATATTTTCAACATCATTTTTTTGAAAAACCAACATTGAAACATCACATAAATTCACTTTTTGTTGAAGCTTTGATGTCTGTTTTTAAAAAATTGACATCAAAAATATTATTTTTAATGTTTCTTACATCAATGTTGGTTAAAAATGATGTTAAAGATTAAAAAACTGTCATTAATTTTTTTCCACTTGTTTCACATGAACCAACTACCACTCCTCCCCCATTTCCCTCTTTCCAAGTGTGATTTATCATTTATTGGTGTGTAATTCATCCCACTGGATCACTATAAGTGATACCAAGTTTCCTCTTCTATATATTAAAGTTTTCCCTTACTGTTATGTAATTCTTTGTTGGAAATCCCTAAAAATTAATATTTTTGCATTATTTTAGGATTTTGATCATTTGAGTTTGGATAACGTGGAGATATTGGATGTGAAGTATTATTCAACTATGAGGTATATGGACCCATGATTTTATATTTGTTTTATATGAGTCACATATGCCGTTTGATATGATGATGTTAGCAAGGGACTATAGAGGATCTAGAATATTACTGAATTTAGTTTCCTTATGTGTTGTGAGTTAATTAAGGATTATTAGGTCTTTAAGAGGTCTTCTAAGTGGTAGGATTCAATTATATGGTCACTGATGACTGTTTTCATTGTGGAAAGTGTTGTGGGACCTTGAAATTTGAACCCATGAGGGATGTACTTTCATATATCTTGAGTTAATGGACCTTGTGAGGTGTCTTTGAGTGTTTCTTGATGATGAGAAGCTTTTATATACAATAGTTTAGTGATGGTTTATCCTTATGGTAGAATTTTTAATAGTTAGTGGTAGATATGAGTCTTTTTCCACATGATATGGGTAAGAGTTCATTCACCTCAAAATGGAAAAGACTCAGGTATGTTGTGTCTTGAGATGGGAAGTTGAAAGAAGGGTTGGGTGATATGTCAACCTAGTTCTTTGAGTATTAATGGTTGGGAAATATTCCAAATGAGTTCCTTGATTAGTTATGGTCGGGAGATATGGCAACATGGTCTCTTGGGTGGTAAGGGTTGGGATATATGATAACTGGATCCCATGGGTAGTAAAGGGCTTGGGTGGGATGAAAACCAAGTTTCTCTTATGTGTGGATGGTTGGGAAAAATGACAACCTAAATTTCTATTTTGTGAGTGGGATTGGGAACAATGCATAACCATTCCTTTGAAATTGGTGACATGCCGAGAATGATTATAATCAAGCATATGAAGGCATAGTATTACAAGAAATTATACATAATTCCAACTTAGTGTTCAGCTTTTGGTTATGTAATGGTTGGATACTTTTCCAACCTAGATTATTGGGTTATTTGATTTTGGGATCATGGGTAGTTTTTATGCCAACTCACTATTTTCATGGGTGATATGTTCATACTTATCAATAACACTAGTCAAAGCAGGCAGGGTCACTCATCTGGGTGTATTATTAACACTCGATGTTGCGACATATATGTTATTTATGTTTGATTTATTATCACATCATATTGTGAATACACCCATATATGCTAGATTTGTTCAGGGACACCATTGGCGATGGACTACTGTGTGTATTACATACACCCTGCACATGAACCTTGGTGGGTGTGAAGAATTTATATCTCATTATGATGGTAAGGGAAAGGACCTGATGTCTGAGGGATGAGCAAGAGACTTTGGCAAGAATTTGGAGAAATACCAAGTGATTCCTTGGGTCTAGTTTTGTTTATATCTCCATTATTTTGTTATTTTTGGACCATGTATTGCGTACAATTGACAAATCAGATGATACTGCATATGTTGTGTGACTTGTATGACATTTACATTAGGATCATATTTTATTATAGCATATGATGTTTATTTATGGTTGTCTTATCACTATAATGTCTATATTAAATTATTCCATTATGAATAATGGTTGATATTGTTTTTTCCAATAATTTTGGTTATTTGAAAGAGGGTATGGTCTTTTTATGATATCGAAAGACCCTCACCACTAATCGGTAGACTCTATCATATGTGGAAGCATGCTTCAGGTCATGTGATGACCAAGTTCATGAATTGTTCAGGATGATCACACTGAGGATGTTAAAAAATGGTATCAGATCCATGTTTTGATTTGTTTTACTATTTGTGACATGATGGTTAGAGATGGGAGTTCCAAAACATCTTATATACTCTATTCTTGTATTTAGATAACACTTTTATAGAGAAAGTCCAAGTTACCAGTGAGTGATATTGTTGCTCTTGGTTTTTGAGAATTATGATTTTTTTTTATTTTCAAGGAATATTATGTGTGATTTATGATTTATTACTTTACTATTGGACTAAGGTGGAAGGACAGTGTGATTTCATGCATCATATTTGTCATGTGGTATTCACATGACATGTTCATGAGTGTATGTGATAGATATACTAGTTATTAATAGTGGTTTGGTTATTTAAAGTGTCAATAATAAGTTATACAATGGTTTCCTACATAAGTTATTGGCAGAACTTTACTTGAATGAACCTATGTTTACTAATTTCATTAATTACTATTACCTGAGGACTAATTATGTGGATCATACACGTGTTATGTACCAAACCTTCAGTGTAAGTAAGTTGGATAAAGGGATGTTGAGTTTCATAATACCCTTATGTGATTAGGGTGGGTCAAGAGTAGGAGTACACATTTCATGTTGCTTATTTTATCAAACTTTGATATCAAGAACTTTAATAGAGTTATTTTGAGCCATGTTATTGGAATTTTAGTAACATGATACCATAAACACCACTGATTGAATAAAAGGAGGTAAAGGATTAGCATGCCTCACCGAATTTGGTGTTGAAGCCTTCTATAGATCAGTATCTCCAAGAGAGTTGTTGCGGGTTATACAATCAATTGATCATGGGGATTTTAGGGTCAAGTCATCCATGTAATATATTATGATGGAGTTTTAAATGCACAATCCACCCTATTTTGGGGTAAGAGTGGTCTATAAGATACAAAGCTTTGGATAGAGTCACTTCATAGCATCTTTATTATAAAGATACCTCTATTGATAGGAGGTTAAAGCTAGTGATGTATATGTTATGAGGATTGGCTAAACATTAGTGTGATTGATGGTTGTCCTATTGTGGGTCTACCAAAAAATTTATTTTTGAACTTGAATTAAATTCAATAATAGTGGACGTAGGTTGTTTCCAGAGAGGAGAGTGTTTTGGGTGCGTTCTTCTATTGTTTAGTGAGTTTGAAATATGAAATAAATAGTTGGATTGGATTGGTTTTTAATTTAATTATTAAGGAATCAGCCTAACCTTTGATATCCCCTCAATTTACCTATTAAATAAATTCTAATTTCATCATTCTGTTATCTATCTGATCAAATAAAATCTCAATCGGTCACTCCCACCCAATGTTTTTGACTTAGGTAGTGGAATGCAATGATCACTACAACCTATTCCCTAACACAACCCAGTGATTGGAGACCTCCAATCACCCTTCTATCAACCCACTACTCATGATCATAGATAATGGAGATAACCTAAGTGGAATGTGTGTGAAAAATGAGAATGAGAGAAGAAGAATTTAAAATTCATAAAATAATGAAAATATCCTACAACTTATAACAATCAAAATACTCACCAAGAGATAAACATAATAGATTTTTCAATTACACCTTAAATTCATTAATAGGGGGTGGAGGGAGTCTCCTCAGATCAACCACTAAGGGATTAGTGTTCCATCATAAGAGTTATTATAACATGATTAAAAGAATTTAAGGAAAATATTATCTCATCTCATAATTGAGTAATTTCATAAGACCCTCATCTCAATGAACAGTTCTTACTTTTATAGCAAAATGATCTGAGATCTTTTCCACACTTCAAAATTTTCCATGTGAGAAATGAAATTTTTTTGACCTCCTTTAGTGATTCCAGAACTTTTGGAATATTCCATAATTTCATTGTCTAAACCTATTAAATTCTCCTACCTTGGATGTTCAACATGTGTGAAACTCAAGGGCCATGATGGATTTATCTAGGTATCTCAAAAATTCCATATATATCATAATATTCCCACAATTGAGTTTTATATTGATTCAAGAAGAATCAAAGCATAAATTTTTTCATGATTTTAGTGGACATCAAATTCTTCTCAAGGGAGGAAGATGATGTATGTGTTGGAGCTGGTTTGGGCGAGTTTTTTCTTGGGATTAAGTGTATTTGGGCCCAAACCTATACTTAGGATGAGGGTATGCATTCGATGGTCACATCATAAGTATTTGAAATCTTATGATGGGTAGATTCTCCAAAATTGTCAAAGTCTTGAAGCCTTATGATGATTGGAAAAGCCTTATTCTTAGGGAAAATGGCTTATGATGAGCCTGGTAAAACCTTATGATGATGCATATCTTGAATTTTAGCAAAGTACTAAAGTATTATGATCTTGGAAAAAACATTATGATTAGATATAAATTCTTATGCTCATCTATAAAAATCCTTAAATTCAGCCCAATAAAGCCTTACGTTCATCCAGATAAAGCCTTATGTTCATACTGATAAAGCCTTACACTATTTCCTTTGTCATTTTTCATAGAAATCATGAAAATGAAATCTCTTGGTGTAAGAATTATCATATCAATTACATAATGAATAAAAATAATAAAACTCATTTCTAAAAGACTCTAAATAATTAAATTATTGAATCAATCAATGTATGAATTTTCATTAAAATCTCAAGGAAGAGTAAAAAAATTAAAATCCATGAATTTAGACATTTAACAAATTAATTCTATATTTCACCGCACAATAAAAAATGTATGATTTAATTAGGATTCAAATTAATTATGGGGATAATTTCCAATGAAAATAAGACAAAAATTTGAGAAAATTCATCTCTCATCACTCCCCCACACTTAAACTATCGCACTCCCATACAACATAGTGAATTACATTTATTAAAAGAATTTTCATTCCATGTATTAAGTACATAATACATAGAAGAATAAAATCACATATTCCTCCATTGATTAAATTATCATTACTCTTTTATTATTTTAATTCACCATCTCACTTAAATTCAATCACAAGTTCCAGTTCCATGAGTGAAATAGATAGATTTAAGTGGAATTAGAGTTTTAACAAGTGGAACTTCCATTTATCACTTTCTATTAATTTTCTTAAACTATAGTTAAAATTTTAACTTCCTTGATACAACTAAAATTAATTTGTTATAAGTCAATTTCCCCCTTCTTAATCTGGATTAAATATTCCCCTCACCTAAATGAATTCATTTTTCACTATTAAGCACTTATTAATTTTTCCTGTGCATGATTATCCAAATAATTGTTTAGAGCACCCATTGACTATAAAAAATGACATTTAATCACAAACATAGTGCCTAATTTCTTATATATTCATTGTGGGATCTCAATCGATCATTTTACTCTAGTTTTAAAGGACTTATATCAATTTATTTTTGAGATAGATCCGTGAGATGTTCTTTTTCCCAAAGGATAAGTTACTTCTAATTAAGTTCAACATTCTAGTGATATCATGTTACAATTTCAATTCCAAAAATATTTTTTCTCTCACACTAATTTTCCTAGTTCAAGAACCAAATTTCTATGAAACTAATGGAAAAAATCACTTAGAAACCATTCAACTCTAACAATTTTAGAACCAATGAAATCCTTCACTCTTGAATGGTACTTATTATAGGCAGGAAAAAATTGGGGATAGAGTTTTATTATCTTAAAACACACTAAAAAGTTTAAAAACAAATAGAAAAAAGTATGCACATAATTTGAAATCAAGTTTGTAACACTGTGATTTATTTTATTTTAATCCAAAAATACATAGAAAAATATAAATAAAAGTAGAAAAATTATTTACATCCTAAGTTACTTTTTCCTCTCTCCCACACTTATCTTAGACACCTTTTTAATTAATTTTAGCATTCATTTTTTCTTAGGAAAAACATATTTAAAAATAAAAGGTATCTAGACTAATATAGAGGAAAAAGACAACCTTGAAATGATTTATTCACCATCAATATGGAGGAGTTTAAAATCCTCCATTGGTTTTTCCAGATGTCTTGATGGTAATGATTCACTTTTTGTCTATTCACCTAGAATGGATACTTTGAATCTTCTCCCTTAATCCAAACAACACCAAATAGAAAATTATTAGATACTATGTATCATCCAATCTACTTGAAATAAAGTTTACTAGACATGGGCTTCATCCTTGATGAGAATAACATCACTTTATCTCCAATATAAAATATTATTTTTTAGATGAGCTTGTCATGAATATATTTGGACTTCTACTTATATACAAGTGAATTATCATAAGATTCCCTCTCCAAGTTCTTCAAGTTCCGTTATCTATAAATTCCTTTATTCTCCAGCTTTTCCAAATTCCAGATTCACCTTCTTGACAACTTGGTAGGTCTTATGTTGAAAATAAATAGGAAAATTATAGTACTTTCCATAAATGATTCTATATGAGTAAATACCCAAGGGGTTTTTATTGTTATTTTTGTATTACTATAATTCATCTTCTGACTTCTTACTCTAGTATTTTCTGGTGGATTGTACCATCTTCTCCAGAATCCTCTTTATCTCCCCATTGGACACCTCTAGTTTCCTATTTTTGTATGAGTGGTATATAGTTGAGTTATTATGGTGAATCCCATATATATTTATTAGGGATACCATGCTCTTATTACAGAAGTGTGTGCCTTGGTCACTAATTATTTCTTAGGGCACTCTAAACCTACACAAAAATGTTTGATTTTAAAAACTCATTGAAAATACTAGAATTATAAGTTAGAGTTACTTTTTACTCAATACAATTTGAAACATATTCCAATTCTAGTAATATGTAGGGAAATATAAAAGAAAAATGAAATAAACTCATAAAATCTAATCCCTAAAATCAAACATTTCACATAAAATCAACAGTTTTTGGGGAATTTATGTATTTTGGAAATCCCACTAGTAAAATGAAATTTTGGGAATGCTTTACAAAATTTATGTGAATATTTAAAAATTAAATTCCAAAATAATCCAACTTCTAAAACCTCATTAGCAGCTATTTGTAGTCCAAAATGAACTTTATATGCAAGGGTGTGACAAAATGTAAGAAAAATTTTAATCTCTTCATTGGGGATGCATCTCCTAATTACTTGGTCATTACAAATATTCCATAAATATAGATCTTCAAAAACATAATAATTTGAATCATATTTTAATTTATAAGTTTCATTATTGGTAAAGAATAGAGGTACCTTTTATGTGACTAAAAAATTGACCAAATTAGTGTACCAGAGTACTTGGGTGGATTTATATAGTTGCTCACCAGGGAAAGAATCATCCAAGTTCATCTCAGTGGGTGGTTCTACCTCAATAGTATGAGGTAATCTACTCATGTGGTTTGAAACTAGATTTTCATAGCCCTTATTTTCCTTGATTTCCAAGTCAAACTCTTATAACAATAACATCCACCTAACCGATATTATTTTTTCATCAACCTTCTTGATCAGATATCTTAGTGCGGTATGATTAAAGTAAACAATTATTTTACTTCCTAACATATAAAATCAAAATTTCTCTAAAGATACAATAATTGAAAAAAACCCTTTTCTATTATTGTGTAATTTATTTGGGTTGTGTCTAGGGTTTGATAAGTGTAGTCTATCACTTTTATATGCCCATCAATTTTTCGGGACAACAAAAATCCTAAAACTTTATTTGATGCATTACACAATCACTCAAAGGGGGAATTTTGGTTTAGTGGACATATTATGGGAGTTGTGATCAGAATCTCTTTGATCTAATCGAAATCTATCCCATATAAATCATAAAAAATAAAGTTAGTCTCTTTCTTAAGTAGGCTATTTAGGGGAAAATAAATATGTCTAAATTCCATTATAAACCTTCTATAAAATCTAGTATGTCCTAAAAATGAATGAATACATCTCATAGTGGAAGGGTAAGGCATTGTAGAAATCACATAAATTTTGGCTTCGTTTACTTCAATCCTATCATTATAAATCCTATGTCCTAACACATTTCATTTTTCTATCATAAAATAACATTTTTTAAATTTCAAAACTCAGTGTTTCTCAATAAATTTTCTTAAAACCTTTTCTAGAATCTCAAGACAAGTTTCAAAACAAGTTCTATATATAGTGAAATCATCCAGGAATACCTCAAAAAATCTATTAATCAAATCAAAAAAGATACTCACCATAAACCATTGAAAATTATCCAAGGCATTGAAAATAATGAAGGGTATCCTTTGGTAAGAAAACATACTAAAGGGTTAGGTGAATGTAGCCTTTTAATGGTCATATGAAGCTATTGAAACCTAAAAATACCTTACAAATCCATCAAGGAAACAACAATGACACTTCCTTTCTAGTCTCTATAACATTTATTATACAAATGTAATAGGGAAGTGGTCTTAGTGTATATACAATTTTCTTTGGAACAATTTGAATGAGACTTATCCATTGGGATTTTGAGATTGGGTATATGATTCCAGATCCTAATAGTCTTTCTACTTCCTTTTTTACAAATTCCAAGAGGGTTGGTTTGAGCCACCTTTGGGGTGTCTCATAGTTTTAGAATTAGATTCTAGAAAAATCCTATTTATATAAGTGGTAATGATAATCCTTGGAATTTCACCTAGTGTCCAACCTATTTCCCTAATTTTTAGTTTCAAAATTTCTCAAATTTTGTTCTATTTATTGAGTTTTAGTTTATTTTAAATTATTATCGGAAGTTTATCATTTTCCTCAAGAAAAACATATTTTAAGTAGGTTGGAAGCAACTTCAATTCTAGTTCATATGGATTTTATAATGATGTTTTCAAATCATTATTATCCATACTAGTAGCCTGTATATGTAAAATATAATCTTCAATTATAGTTTTTAATAAATAATCAAAATAACTTTCATAAAATTCTCCAAACTATTCATCATAGAAAATAAATTCCATATTAAGTTCATTTTCAAAAACAAAGTCATCGGAGAAATCAGGGGTTTCTAGAGCTTCTCCTAGTCAAATTACATTACCAAACATTTCAACATACTCTTTGAAATAACAAAGTAATTTGAAGTAATTTAATGTAAACACATATTTCTCTTCATGGGGGTATTTAAATGAATCTTGAGTATTAAAATTCATTATCTATTCTCTAAAAGTCATTGAAAGAGTTTGACACACACATTTTCCATGCATATTTATAATCAATTTTCAGTGGTATTAAAGGGATTTTTGATCTAAATACCCATGTATTCCAATGTTTTACTAAATTATGGGAAATTATGAAAATGGAATCAAAATTATTTAATTGATAAGAATAATGGTAAATTTTGAGTTTGAAATTTATTTATGAATTTTGAATTAGTATTTTTGTTAATTGATTTTAAATATTTTTAATTATTATTCTTTTTCAAGTATCAAAAAAATTGGCTAACTTGGGCCAACTCATCAACCAGGGCCTGCACACCATATAGGCAAACCACAAGAGGCCGCCTAACCACATAGGCCCATGGGAGGGCCAACCTAAGCGGTAGGTTGTACGAGGGATGAGGCCTATTCAAGTCTTTTAATGGTGAATCCATGAGCATTCATAGGTGGGCCGAATCTGAGAACACTAGCCCATGGTGGTGAAACCCATGAGGTAGTGGGAGGAGCAGCACACTCGGATAGTGCAATCCACAATGGAAATGGGGGTCGTCCGACCCCCGATTGAATTTTCTGAGCTAGGCATCCCATGAATTTTATTTTATACACTCACAAAGCCACTTCTCCAAAACGATGTGGGATGCACTAATTTTTGGTTATTGTTTACACTTACAAAAATGATAGTGTTTTTCTCCCACCTTTCACACACTCTCCCTTAGACACTCGAGCTCCACCCTATAACACTGTCTCTACTACACTACCACCATTGAGGATCACCAGCCACTGCTACTTCTTAATGAAAAACGCCATGATATTTGATTATAAAACTAAATCTCCATGCTAATAGCCATGTCGAGGCCTGAGAATCATCATGGATCATCTCTTTCTCCCCATACAATTAATATGAATCCATTTCAAGCTTTATCTGGACACTATGAAGGCTAGATGAAGAAGGATTCCCCATTTATTTCCATTACCACAATTAACTTCACCAACCTTTCCAAATTGACATGAATCCACCACCGATTCCATGCACACCACATGAGAAGCTGAAGCCACCTAACTACTCAATCCATGCCACGAGATAATCAAACACCCGAATATTTTTGGTGTTTCTAACACTTGATACCCACAGGTCTCACGAGGGTTTAAAGAAAAATCTATATTCAAAATTAGATGATTTTGAAAGCCTTGAAAATCAGAGGAGGAGGATTATTAACTTACATATAAAAGATGACCTTACCCACTAATGAGGGGGGATTTGATCACCATAGAAAATATGTCTAATTCTGGCCTAAGATGCTGCTCCTTTTCTCTTATATATTTATATATTTTTTTCATTTTATTTGGTTTTAATCTTAATGTGATTTTTGATTTAGTTTATTAATAAATAAAAATTCATGCATTTTTTTCACCACCCACTGATTCTTCTTCTTCTCTTTTTCTTATTTTCTTTTTTTTTCTTCTTATTCTTCTTCTTCCCACTACTTCTTTTTATTTTATTTTATTTTTTTCTTCTTATTCTATTTCTTATCCTCTTTTCTTATTATTCTTTTTTTGTTATTTCATGTGTTTAACTTTATTATTATTATTTCATTCTTCTTATATTTTATTTTTATTCTCTTCTTTCTCATTTCACCATTGTGACCTCTTAATCCTGATAATGGGAGGTTTACTTGAGGCTTGACCCAAGGGAGGTTAAGGTGTTCTTTAATTATTTCATAAGTTTATTTTAAGTTTGTGATAGATGTCAGTGGAATGAACGGGTGTGGAGATTATACCCCATGACATGAAACTCAAATTTATTTCTATTTTTTTGTTTTATTTATTTTACCTCTCTTAATTTGATCAATTATTCACATGATTAAGTTGAGTTGATCAATGGATGAAATGACATACAATGTAGTTGAGTTTTGGAAGATGTCGCACTCTCAACTAAGGTGTGCTATCAACCTTGATTACATAAGGAGGTGAAATTTAGATTTCTTAAGAAATTTGGGATTTCAAAACACTAAATAAAATTATAGTAATCCATCATGATATTTCATGATTAGATTATCAAACAAAACTTAAGAAAATAAAGGAGAATAATGATTGTACCTAAAACCAAACTTAGGACCAAGTTATTTCTTTCTTAACTCATTCTTTTTATAATTGCATGTTAGTGTAAGTTTAAATGTTCATTTTACATATATTTTCATCATTTTATAAAGTAATAAAAAACCAAATTTATCATTATTTTTATAAAATAATAAAAAAATTATTTTTGGTGAATTAGAATAAGTAGGTGAACAACTGAGAAGCTCCTCAATTGAGATGACCCTGGATAGCCTATTTGCAGCATTAGGAAAATAATTTGATTTTACCACACCCTATGATAGAAATGCATTAAAAATAGCGCCATTTCTAGGCATCTAATCAGTGTTTTCTTATTTTTTTTTTCCATTTCACATTGTAGATATATTTTCATTGTTTTTCTTTAAAAAACCCATAAAAAAATCTTTTTTCCATGATTTTTAAAGAATCTTTATGGTGTTTTGTTTTAACGATGTTTTTGTATTTGTTTACAACTAACAATTTTTGTAAGAGAATGTTTTTAGGACGAGACCCAGTACATCATAATGAGTTTTTTTAAGAAAGATAAAAGTTGATGAATGGTCGAACCCAAACATAAAGGGGAGAAAAGTTTTTATCTTTGAGAAAGTTTTTTTTAGACTTAGGATTTTGGACTAAGAATTACCATACATAGAAGGTTTTAGGAAGATGAAAGCTGGAAGTTATATAAATTTGTTGATCAGACACAACATTAGACTCAGATCTATCAGCATGAAGTTCAAGATTCATCAGACTTGGCATTGGCAAGAAAGTAAGAAGTTATAGAGTGAGTAAGTCTGACCAATAAATCAAATATATAGATCATCAAATCCAAAAGAACCGGATATAGAAATTATTGGTTTCTATCTGGATGTTTTCTTTTGATTTAATCATAGAAAGAAATAAGTTGTTGAGTTACAAAGTCAGAAGTTGTTGAGTGAAGAAGCTGTAATGTTGCTGAAGAGGATGTTTTAAGAAAGTGAAGTTAGGAGTTAGAAAGTTTTCATACTTTATAACCTAAAGTTAGATGATTAATTGATAGTCAAGAAGTTATCATAAATCATAAAAACTCTCTTGATAAAATCTTTTGAAAAAATGGAGGAATCATAAATATTTTCATCAGTTCTATAAATCAAGACAAAGTCTCAATCAGATCCAAAATTACCAGACATAGAAATCATCAGAAGTCTGAATGAGTTATAGATGATAATGTTTTAAGAATCTCAAAGTTTATAAGTGGATTCACCATTGAAAACATTCCAATATAATGGTAAATCCATCATAATGGGGAATTCCATCGTAATGATAATTCCATTATTATTAGGATTCCATCAAACTAACTCTAAGGAGGAAAGTTAATCAGATTGAATCTGAGGAGAAAAGTCGATCTGAATGTCTCTAAGAAAGATAATTAGATCGTAATGACCTGAGGAAGATAGTCAGATCGTAATGAGCAGAGGAAGATATTCAGGTTGTAATGATCAGAGGAAGATAGTTAGATTGTAATGAGAAGAGGAGTAAAGTCAAATCATAGTGAGCTAAGGGAGTTCCATTGTAATAAGAAGAGGAAGTTCCATAATAATGAAGTTACATCAGACTGAAGCTGAGGAGGTTACATTGGAATGAAGCTAAGGAAGTTACATCAGACTGAATAAAAGTTATTATGTTTGAAAAGACTAATTTTGGAGAAATATTGTGAAGGTTTGAATTAGTCAAAGTTAAAGTTTAAATGTGAGTGATTTTTGGACTTTTGAAATTTGAGTAATTGGAAAAAGTTTTTTAGTTTCCCACCTTTTCTATTTTTATTCACATATAAATAGAAACACAATTCATTTGAACTTTACAACATTTTCTTATGTGGAAAAGGTAGAGCACTGGATAATTCTTATCAAGTTTTATTTCCAGACTGAGATCTCAGAAGAAGGTCAAACACCTGAAAGTTTTGTTTACAAGACTGAGGGAGATCATATTGATTATTTGAGCAGAGTTTGAGAAAAGTGTTCATTATATTGAGTCTATCGGACTGATTTAATCATATTGAAGGCCATCAGACTCAGGTTCATTAGTCCCGAGAACTTTTATTGAGAAAATTGAATAAAGTATTTATTCTTTTGTTTTGGCTTAATTTTTTTGTAAGCAACTTTTTAAACTTATGGGAGTTAGTATAATAATTCCTATCTAGAGATATAAGGTGTCTAATGGGAGTTGTCACAAGTTGTATCCACTTCTTTATAATAGTGAATTTCGATAAACCCATGGGAGTGGCTATGATAATGATGCACATTCTCACACTCATGCCAAACCTTGTAAATATCATGTGATTTAATTGCTTTACTATTTTTCATGCATGAGTATTTACTAAAATATGACGAGGATATAAAATTTAATAGGTTACAAGAGTTAAGTTTTTAAAATTATTGAAACTTATAAAAGTGAATAACTGGTTTAACCCCCCTCTCAGTTGTTATTTGATCCTTTGGAACTTCAATTGGTATCAGAGCCAAGGGTCCCTTATTGAATCCTTATTGTGGATAATCTTAATTCTATCAATAACATAAAAATTCCTATATTTGATGGAAAATATTATTATGGATTGAAAAATAGGATGATTTCTTATATCCTATCTCTTGGCCTAGAAGTTGTTGATGCTATTACAATAGGGTTACCACCTATCGATAAAGATACCACAATGACTTTTACTGATAAGATAAATATCCAAGTTGATGGAAAAGCTATAAATATCACCCTTATGTACTTATTAGAAAATGTATATATGAAGGTGATGAGTCTAAAAAATTCAAATAGTATGTGGGACAAGTTGGAAAGTATTTTTGAATGGAATACTAAAGTGAAGGAAGCAAAGCTCCAAATATATCATAGTAAGTATAAAGATATAATAATGAGAGATGAAGAAACTATTGAAGAATACTTCACCAGAGTAAATGAAATTATCTACAACATCATAGGATTTAGTGAATGTCTTGGAAGATTCTACAATTATGAATAAGCTTATGAGAAACTTTCCAGATAGGTTTAATTCTAAAATTCCCTCTTTAGAAGATAAGGATGATTTATCTCTTGATGAATTGCATAACTTTATTATTGCTTATGAAATGAGGAAGGCTCCAATGTTAAAAAATAAGATGAAAGATGAAATGGATTTTGAATTCATGAGAAAAATGAAAATACAAGATGTTGATCCTTGTGACTCCAAAGACAAATATGATGATTATTTTAATGACAAAATATTGTCTCTTATCTCTAAAAACTATAAAAGAGGAAGATGAAATTATGGTGGAAAACTTCCTCTCAAATGTTTTGAGTGTAGGGGAATAAGACACTTTGTTATGAATTTCCCCAAGAAGAAAGTTAGAGAATATTGAGATGATTCTGATGAAGAAACTTGATAGAAGAAGTGGAAAAAAAGTTCTAAATAAAAAAGGCCATCCAATAAATATTAGAAGAAGTTCACTGGAGACAAAAGGAGTATGCTGAGTAAGAAAGATGAATCTAACTCACTGAAAAAAATTCTTTAGAAGATGAAACTTTAGAAAAGGATAGAACATTCATTTAAAGAGTTGAGAAAACAAAATACTCCTCAATTAGTGAAGAAGGAGGTGATTAATCTTACAGAGAGTATCATCTCAAAATAGAACTTCTTACATGTATTGAGAAAAACAAATCTCTCAAGAAATAAATCAGAATGATAAATGAATATAGTAGAAAAAGTGTTGAAGGTGACAAAGATGGAGTTAAGAAATAATAAGAATATATCTGGGAGATCTTAAGTTACAAACTAAGAATTTTTGAATGGGGAAAGATGGTTGAAGATCTTAGTAATAATCTGAAATCTAAGGAAGAAGAAGTTTTCAATCAAAACTTTTTGAGTATAAAATTACCTTGAGGAATATTAATGAAAACTTCAAAAAATCTTCAAAAGTAAAGGCTAAGACTTCTAAATTTACTAAGATATCTCAAATAAAAAATTAGGTGAAATCCTCACTCGCCAAAAATAATGTTCATATGATTTTTCTAACATTTTAGGTTCTAGAAAAAGTGTTGGGAAAGATCGGGTGGAAAAAGGGTGTGAAAAACCTATTTCATCTATAAATGATGAAAACTCACTCAGGAAGAAATATGGTCCATGTCTAGAGATTGTTAGACAAGGAAGAAGATATCAACCTCAATAAAGTTTCTACAGAGAAAGATCTTACTTCAATAGAAAACAAATATTTTATGGTTTTTGTTTGTGTTATAGAATCTATGGGTATATGGATTATAATTGTTGGAACAACTTATATCTACCCAGAAGAAGGTTTGAGTAGAGTGGAATAAATAGTAAAAGTATAATGAGTAACTTTCATAACTTAAATAAAGTTGAAAAATTGAATTCTCAAGATGTTAGAAACTTTCCAATGAAGAATCAGTTTGAATGTCTAAAAGAAGTTTGTGGAAGATGTGATCAACCAAGCCATATTGCTGAAGAATCTATGATTACTCTTATAGGATAAGTTTTTTGTGCAATAAAAGAAAAGGAAGTATGAAAGAAGAATGTTAAAGAAAGATCCTTTGTTATTAAGACTGCCTTGAAGGCAAGTAAAAAGATCAAATCGTGGATACTTGATAATGGCTATTCTTAACACATGATAGGTGATTTAAAAATATTGAAAGATGTTAAAAATCATGATGGAGGTGATATTAATTTCAGGAATGATAGTTCCTTAAAAATTTGAGGAATCAGAATGGATGATATTGAAGAAAAAAAGTGGAAATATAAGGAATTTTTATTTATTGATGCTATAAAACATAACTTACTTAGTGTAAGTCATCTTTGTGATGATGGAAAATAATTATTTTTAGAAAAGATTCTTGTATCATCAGAAGATTAAAAGATGAAAAAGTTATTACAAAAGGGAAAAGAACTAGTGGCGGTCTTTTTCAAATTATAGAATTTAATAACTAATGTTACTTGAGCACTGAAGATGAAAATAAATTATGGAACTGAAGACTTGGGAACCTTGGTTAGAAAAACATGAACAAACTTTCTAAAGTTGATGCTATCTGAAATTTTCCAGAATTGAAAATAAGAGAGGAAAATGTTTTTGTTACTTGTTAGAAATGGAAGATGACTAATAAAAGTAATAAGAGAGTTTATATTTAGTCTACCAGGCCTCTTGAACTTATTCATTATGATTTATGTGGGCCGATGAGACATCAATCAACAAAAGGGGATTTGTTCTCTGTCACTTTTATTGATTATTTTTCTCAAATGAAAAATATCATGTTTATGAAACACAAGTCAGAGGCTGTGGAAATGTTAAGGTTTTTTAGAAAAGAAGTTGAAAAATAAATGGGGGATTATATAAATAAGTTGAGAATAAATAATTTTACCTAATTCACAAGAAATAATCTTGAAACTTATCTAAGAAATAATGTTATCAAGTATTAATACAATTCTCCCTACACTCCACAAAAAAATGGAGTAGAAAAAATAAATAATAGAAGTTTTATGGAAATGGGAAGAAGTATGTTAGCAAAATATAGACTTTCAAAGTTCTACTAGAGAGAAGCTATTATTACTATTGTACATATTCAGAATAGATGTTTATTGAGACTGGAATCCAACATGACTTCTTATGAAATGTGGTATAATAAAAAACCTTCATTGAAGTAATTTAAAGTTATTATAAGTCTATGTTTACTTAAAATAAAAAATTATTATCTAGGAAAGTTTGATGAGAAAGATGAGGAATGAACTTTTATGGGTTATTCACCAAATAGAAGAAGTTACAAATGTTGGAACAAATGTTTACAAAATCTGGTTGAATCATATGATGTGAAAGTTATTGAAAATAAAAATTCTTTAACAAAATATGTTGATAATGTTTAGGAGGAAAACTAAATATTTCCAATGAAAGTGAGAATGATACAAAACAAACTTATCAAGATTCAAAAGAATCACATGATGAGGGAAGTTCAACTGGGAAAGAAACTTTGAAATTACCTACATTACAAAAACATGTTGAGACATAAAATATTCTTGGGAATAATAAGGCTCCAATTTAGACCCGAAGAAAGTTGAGATTAGAAGATCAAAATTCACTTATCTCAAAAGTTGAACCAGAATAAGTTTCAAAATCTAGTCAATATAAATAATGGTTGGATGCTATGAATGAAGAGTTGGATTAGATTGGGAAAAATAAAACATGGGAACTTGTTCTATAGACAACAAATAAGAATGTTATCAGAACAAAGTAGGTTTATAGAAACAAATTGAATGAACATGGAGAAGTTTCAAGAAAAAAATTAAGACTTGTTTGTAAAGTATATACACAGGTGGAAGGTGTATATTTTGAATAAATTTTTTCCTTAGTTACATGGTTAGAAACTATTATAATGTTTCTCTCAGTGGATACACATAAAAATTACAAAGTTTATCAGATGAATGTAAAGACATATTTCTTTAATTGAGAGATCGAGGAAGAAGTTCACATTGAAAAACCTTGTGGTTTTCTACTTGATGAGGATGAAAACAAAGTTTTTTATGTATTATAAGCTTGAAAATTGTTTGAGAATGTTTACTTTCTCTAAAGGAAAAGTTGATAGAAACTTATATGTGAAAGATGTTGACTCTATAACTCTAATTGTAATTATTTATGTGGATGATATAATTTTTATTGGGGATAGAGAATATGTTTGTAATTTTTTTTCCTAAATAAATGAAAATGAACTTTGCAATGTCAATGTTTGTAGAATTAACATTCTTCCTTAGATTACAAGTTTACAAAAAAGAAAAATACATTTTCCTATATCAATAAAAGTACATCAGGAAATTATTAAAAAAGTCCAGCATGAAAAAATACAAAGAAGTTTCTACTATTATCTTAGTGGGGATGAAGTTGAGTAAAGTTGAGACTAATAAAAGTGTGAATCAAAAAGACTTTCCGAATCTAATAGGAAGTCTACTTTACCCTACAACCTCAAGGACTGATATTATTTATACTATGAATTTGTGTGTTGGGTATCAAATTAATCCAAAAGAATCACATATTTTGGAAGTAAAGAGAATTATATGATATTTCAAAGGAAAAACTTCATATGAGTTGTTATACAAAAGAAATTATGAGATGAAGTTTTATGGTTATACAGATGTCGATTGGGTTGGATATTGTAATGATAGAAAATCAACCTCAGGAGGAACATTTTTCTTGGGTAAATGTTGTGTAAGTTGGAATAGTAAGAAACAAATTTTAGTAACTTTGAGCACATCAGAATCAAAATATGTTGTGGATACTCAGTATTGTACTCATATGTTGTGGATTAAATTTCAAGTGAAATATTTGAAAGTAAAAGTTTCTAAACCATTGAAGATACTTTGTGATAATAATAGTATAATTGATCTTTCTAAAAATAATGTCCAATATTAAAGATCAAAACACATTGATATAAAGTTTCACTTTATAAAAGCGAAAGTTTCTGCTGGAGATGTTTTTCTAGAGTATATCTCAATGAAGTATCAAATTGCTGATATCTTCACAAAAGCAATGCCAAAAGAAAGGTTTATTGAATTTAGGTTTAAACTTCATGTTCTACCTCCTCCAATGACTTCCTAATTATCATAAGGAAGACCCCTACCATGCTTTGGATTATGTTGAAAAAGGGGGAGAGAAAGTAACAACTTTGTACTTTTTAATAATATTTTACTTCTTTTATAAATTTTAAGTTTCATTTATCATAAAATGGGGGAGAGAAAAAGAAAAGTGAGAGAAAATTAAAAGCGAGGAAAGTTTATCTTAACATGGATACATAATTTTCTTGCCACCGAGGGATGAAATTTCTTAAAAAAATTACTTTATCTAGTAGTGTGGTGTCATGAAACTCTTTTTATGATAGGCTATGTTTTGTTAAAAGTAAAAAAACTTGAGTTGTTTACAGAAGTTGAGTTGTGAAAAATTTATGAGAGTTAAAAAAAGTTATTAACGAGTGTTTTCAAAAAATCCAAAGGGGTAAATTGAAGAACCTTTGTGGTGTTTTGTTTTAATTTTTTTTGTATTTTTTGACAACTAAACTTTTTATAAAATAATATGTTTTTCAGGATCGGACCCAATCTATCATAATGAGTTTTTAGAAGAAAGATAAAAGTTTCTAAATGTTAGAACCCACACATAAAGGGGGAGAAAAGTTTTTATCTTTGATAAAGTTGTTTTATAGAATCAGGCTTTCATAATGAGTAGTACCAGATGCATAATCTGTAAGGATGATGGAAGACATAAGTTCTATAAAGTTTTTTATTAGATGAAACATCAGAATCACATCCATCTATATGAAGTTCAAGATTCACCAAACTCAGTATTGGTAAGAAATTCATAAGTTGTAGAGTGAGTAAGTCAGACTAATAAATCAAATATATAGATCATCAAATCCAAAAGAATTAGAGGTAGAAATTTTTGATTTCTATAAGTTTTCCTTTACCATAATCAGATAAATAAATAAGTTACTAAGTTATAAAGTTAGAGGTTGTTGAGTGAAGAAGCCATAATATTGCTGAAGAGGATGTTTTAAGAAAGTGAAGTCAGGAGTTAGAAAGTTTTCATAGTTTCTAACCTAAATTCAAATAATGCCTTACTAGTCAAGAAGTTATCATAAATCATGAAAAATCTCATGATAAAATCTTTTGAAGAAATGTAGTAATCGTAAAGATTTCATCAGTTCAAGAAATCAAGAAAATGTCTCCATCGGATCCAGAAGTACCAGATACAGAAATCATCAGAAGTATAAATGAGTTATAGCTGATAAGGTTTGAGTAATTTCAAAGTTTCTAAGTGGAGTCACCATTGAATACTTTCCAATGTAATGGGAAATCCATCGTAATGGGAAATTCCATCATAATGATAATTCCATTGTTATGAGGATTCCATCAAACTAAATTTGAGGAGGAAATTCAATCAGGTTGACTCTAAGGAGGAAAGTCAATCAGATTGACTCTCATAAGGATAGTCATATCGTAATGAGTAGGGGAAGATAGTCAGATCATAATGAGCAGAGGAAGATAGTAAGATAGTAATGATAAGAGGAAGAAAGTCAAATCATAGTGAGCAGATGAAGTTCCATCATAATGAATTGAAGAAGTTCCATCATAATAAAGTTACATCAGACTGAAGCTGATAAAGTTATATTGGATTGAAGCTGAGGAAGTTACATTAGACTGAAGAAAAGTTATTATGTTTGAGAAGACTAATTTTGGATAAATCTTAATAAGGTTTGAATTGGTCAAAGTTGAAGTTTAAATGTGAGTAATTTTTAGAGTTTTGAAGCTTGAGTAAGTTGGAAAAGTTTTTCAGTTTCCTTCCTTTTATATTCTGGGTCACCTATAAATAGAAGCACAGTTCATTCAAACTTTACAACATTTTTCTTATGCAGAAAAGGTGGAGCGCTGCATAATTCTTGTCAAGTTTTCTTTCCGAACCAAGATCTAAAAATAAAGTTGGACACTTGAAAGTTTTGTTTATCGGACCAAGGAAGATCATGTTGAGAAGTTGAGTAGAGTTTGATAATAAGAGTTTGAGAAAAAATTTCATTGTATTGAGTTGATCAGACTAAGTCAATTGGACTGGGTTCATTAGACTGAAGGCCATCAGACTTAGGTTCATCGAACCCATGAACTTTTGTGGCGAAGATTGAACAAAGTCTTTATTCTTTTGTTTTTGACACAATTGTTTTATAAGAAAGTTTGTAAACTGATGGGAGTTAGTATAATAATTACTTTCTATAGATAAAATGAGTCTAATGGGATTTGGAACAAGTTGTATTCACTTATTCATATTAGTGAATTTCCGTAGACCCATGGGAGTGGCTATGGCAAGGACGTTGGTTCTCACACTGAGGTTGAACCTTATAAATCTCATGTTCTTTACTTGATTTCATACTTTTTCATGCATGATTATTTACTAAAAGATGATAAGGATATAAAATTTAACAAGTTTAAAGGGTTAAGTTTTTAAAAGTATCGAAACTTATAAAAGTGAACAACTGATTCAACCCCCCTTCTCAGTTGTTATTTGATCCTTTAGAACTTCTGTTTTCAAATGATTATTTTTTTAATTCATGGAATAATTACTCACAAGTGCAAGAATAAGAAATAGACTATACTGATGTGGCCCTAAAATGAAGGGATGATTATCTTATGATAATGGTAAAGAAGAAGTAAAAATGCCTAGATATAGGACTCTCACATCAAAATTTGATGGGAATGGTCGATAAACTCCAAATTGACCTAAATAGAGTCGAGGACAAGAATAAAGTGCCACTGGTTTTCCCAAATTTTTCTGAATACATCCAAGAAGTTAAGAACAAACTTGAGGAATATTAGTAGCCCAACCATTTGAAGAACTAGATCCAAGATGACCATGATGAACTAGAGTGGATTCATGATGAGTAAGCCTTTCCTACTGAGCTATGTGTGAGAGATCAACTATATCTGGATGACTTATTGAATGAGTATAAGTTATAACTTGATCTCTATGGTCCCTAACAAGTATAGGATCTAACACCATTACATATCTTGTTAGCCATAGAAGAAGACACCACCCAAGTGGTGGAATTTGAAGAAAAGACAGAGTATCCTGACTACCTGTCTCCATCCACTGATTTAGAACTTCAAGAGGCACTCACCAATGAAAAAGAGATTGAACCAAAACCAATTTAGAGAGATTATCATATTTTGAACTATTTATTTTAATATTTTATTCAATATAATTTGAGTATCACTCTTTATTATTTTGAATTTTCATATTTTTTCAATTATTTTCATGCCTTAGAGGAAGATAAATAAGAACATGCACCTATTTAGGAACACATGGAGCTCCTTAATTTTGATAAAAATGAATTTGAGGAAGCCCATAAAGAAGTCCAAGTAGCTGATCCTGTGGAAATAAAGACACTGTCTTCTCACATTGAAAGGGATAAATTTATTATTAATAATTCAAATTTAAATTTTGTTTAAGTAAAAATACATATTTACTTTCCCTTTGATCATTCAATTAATGTAACCCATATTGAGAGAGAACTAGAAAAGAAAGAGGAGGCTGCACAAGTAACAACTAAGAAGGAGGATGATTCATACTCCATCCTACCCCACCATGAAAACTATAATTAATTGTGAAGGGGATTGACCTGATATATTCTATCTATAGATCATTCCTCACTAAGAAAGAAGATGTGGAAGTTGGTAAAAGCCACATGTGGTGGTTCAAATCCATGAATATCCACCCACCATTAGACTATGGATAACAACTGACACCACCCTCTAGAGGTAGTAAAAATTCAGGGCCCACTTGGTGGATTATACCAAGAATTATCCTTTTATTTTGTTTCTACTAATTTAGATTTCAATTTTATTAGTCCAACATGTATCTGACTTCCTCTATTCATTTTGAGCTTAAATGACATGATTCTTGTTCTTAATTGATTAATTTAATTTTTAGGACCATAATGGCATAAGGAAGCCCCCAAATAGTCAAGGAGGAAAGATTACTAAGCTTCATGGAACAAGGAGTTCATTATTACATTCTTTATATTCAAACTCTCTACATTTTTTTCCAACAAAATGTTTTGATATTTAACCTAAAAATTGCATTCCCATGCTTGAATTTATGCTTTACTTGAATTATTTAGGAGACATTAATTTCTTAGGAATCATATGATTCCATGTATTAGATTTCAATGATAATGATATTTAATGAGTGAAATGAAGAATTTAATGATTAAAGTGAATCATGGATATTAAAATGAGGACTCATGATTTGAGGGAATTAGTTGATTCATGTAAATGAAATTACCCTAAAATTTTTCATGCTTTGAATTTATGAGATTTATGTGAATTGATTTTTTATTATTATTCATGCCTTGAGTTATTTTCTAATATCAAATGTTGCATTCCCAAGAGGATTTCTAGACCAAGTACTTTCTATTTATTCTAAAGTATATTTCTTGAGTGATCTTGGGACATGTAACCTACTAGAACTTTCATTTGATCATGTTAAAGATATGACTATGTAAAAACAAATTTAAAATTATTGAGGCATATTTTGAAAATCCCTTACCCTTGATGACCACCTTTACATAAAACCTTGTTTATCCCATAGAGACCATGAATGCCCTTATAAAAAATAAGCCATGTTTCAATCCATTTTTATCCATTTCTAACTCATCTTAGTATTTTTCATGAAATTTTAAAGTTAAAGTGTGGGGGTGAAGGGATTCACAGTGGAATGGATGGAATTTATCATAAGTAAAAAGTGTAGGGGTTCTACTTTGGGTAATGATAAAGGGTTTTTTATTCATTCATTATACTTTAACTTTTTTCCCTTCTTGAAAAAAATGAAAAAATAGGAATGGTTTGTGACTTAGAAGAATAAAAAATTACCATATTTGGACCAATGATTTTTATCATATGTGGTTAGGTGGTGGATGTTAGGTTTATTCCAATCTTAACTTTTGAAAAATTAAAAAAAATGAAAAAGTACTTTGAAAAAAAAATCATAAAGGTAGAAAAAAATTAAAGAGGGTGAAAATCATTCATTATGATTTATTTGATCATGATCTTCACTTTGAGTTTTGGGGGAATTTGGAGTTGCTACTTTGAAGGGGAGAATGCCATTACACTTTTACTTTTGATATCATGCATTGTAATTTAAGAGATAATCTCCCTATTTGAGACTTAATTTTTAAATATCAATTCCTACCAACATTAAGCCATAGAGTCATATAAACCTTGATTGAAAAGTCATCATGATTTTATGTGTATTTTATATTTACAAAATGAAGAAGATAGTTCTTTTACAAGCCCATGGATAAGGAGAATGTTCTCATGATATGAGCATAAATCTGCATGAATTGTATCATAAGTGATGAGTGAAAATATTCAAAGGAGAGGTATATCCTGATTTGACATGTTTAATAATTATTAATTAAGGTACTTAAATGAATGAGAAGAGAAGTTACATCATTTTCATATGGGAAAAAATAAAATACTTGATTTAATTATTTCTTTAAAAATTGAGAAATTAAATTGATATTTTATATGTATTTTTTAAGGTTTGATTTAACATTGAAAATAATTTTATTTTATTACTTTGAAATTTGAATAAGGATAACATAGGTGCCCTCTGATTTTCAATGTTGAGATTTTATGCTTGAGGATAAAAATAGTTTAAGTGTGGGGGTATTTGACACACTCATTTTACATGCATATTTTTAATCAATTTTCAATGGTTTTAAATGGAAATTTTATCTAAATACCCATTTATTCAAATGTTTTTTAATAATGAGAAATTATGAAAATGGAATTAAAAGTTATTTAATTGAGTAGAAGAATGGTGAATTTTGAGTTTGAAATTTATTTATGATTTTTATATTGGTATATTTGTTAATTTATTTGAAATATTTCTATGTGTTATTATTTTTTAGGTATCAAAAAAATTTTCCAACTTGGGCTAGCCCATCAACTGGGGCTTGCATGCCATATAGGCAGCCCACAAGGGGCTACTCGGCCATACAGGCCCATGGGAGGCAAAACCTAATTGGCGGGTTTCACAAGGGATGAGGCCTATGTAGGGAACATGGGGGTGAATCCATAGGTGTTCATAGGTGGGATGAAGTCGATCACACCGGACCATGGTGGTGAAACCCATGAAGCGGCAGGAGGAGAAGCTCTCTAGGACAGTGCAATCCATAGCAGCAGTAGGGGTCCTCTAGCCTCTCATTAAATTTTCTTAGTCAAGCATCCAAAAAATTTTCTTTTATACACTCATGAAGCTACTTCTCTAAACCGATGTGGGATGCACTAATTTTTGGTTACTGTTCACACTTACAGAAATGATAGTGTTTCGCTCCCACCTCACATGCACTCTCCCTCAGACACTTGAGCTTTGCCTCACACCACCGTCTCTGCCACACTACTGCCTTCGAGAATCGCTAGTTGCTATTTATTCTCACCAATAAAAGCTATGATAGCCACCAAATAAGATTGGGATTGATGAAAATCACCATGCAAAGTCCATAAAACCACTATAGATCATCTCTTGGTCCCTATACGACCACCGTGAAGCTATTTCAAGCTTCATATGGACACTTTGAAGGCTGGTTGAAGAAGGCTATCACACTGCTCACCATTTCTGCACTTGACTTCACCGACCTTACCAAATTTCCATGAAACCACCACCGATTCCATACACACCACGTGAGAAGCGAAAGCCACCAAAATGCTTAGTCCAAGCTATGAGATATTCAAACACCCAGATATTTCAGGTGTTTCTAACACTTGTTGCCTATGAGTCTCATGAGGGTTTAAAGAAAAATCTATATTAAAACTTCAATGATTTTTAATACCTTGAAAACAAGAGGAGGAGTCTCCTTGACTTACCTATAAAAAGTGGGTCTTGTTCACTGACGAGGGGGAGTTGATTACCGTAGAGGAGAGACCCCATTCAGGTTAAATATGTTGATCCTTTTCTCTTCTATATTTCTTTATTTTTTTAATTTTTTTTAATCTTTATATAATTTTTATTTTAGTTTCTTAATAAATAAAATCCATGCATTTTTTTAACACCCACAAATTATTCACTTATTATTATTATTATTATTATTATTCTTCTTATTCTACCAACTTCTTCTTTTTATTTTATTTTTTTCTTCTTATTATATTTATTATTCTCCTTTTCTTATTCTTATATTTTTATTTTTGTTATTTCATGTGTTTAGATTTTTTATTATTCTCTCATTATTATTCTATTTTATTTTTATTCTCTTCTTTCTCATTCCACTATTGTGACCTATTACTCCTGATAATGGGAGGCTGAACTGAGGCTTGACTTATGAGAGGTTAAGGTGTTCTTGAATTCTTTCTTAAGTTTATTTTAAGTTTGTGATATAAGTGAGTGGAATGCATGAGTGTGTCTATTATCCCCCATAACATACAACTCGAATCTATTACTATTTTTTGTTTTATTTATTTTTCCTCAATTTATTTTATTAGTTATTCACATAATAAAGTTGAGTATATTAATGGATGAAATAACATATGATGGATCTAGGTCCTAGAAGATGTCACACTCTTGACTGAGGCGTGCCATCAACCTTGATTACTGGAGGAGGTGAAATTTAGATTGATTAAGGTATTTAATAATTCAAAATGCTAAATAAAAGTATAGTAATTCATCATGAGATCTCATGATTAGATCATTAAACTAAATTTAATCAAATAAAGGAGAATAATTATTAAACCCAAAACCAAACCTAGGACTGAGTTATTTCTTTCTTAACTCATTCTGTTTAGAATTTCATATTAGTATAAGTTTAAATATTCATTCTGCATATCTTTTCATAATTTTAGAAAGTAATCAGAAACCAAATTTATCATTGTTTTCATAAAATAATAAAAATAACCAAAAAGAATTAGTTTTGGTGGATTTTTATAAGTAGTTAAAAAACTAAGAATCTCCTTAAGCAATACAACCCTAGTCAGCATCTATGCTACATTAGGAAAATAATTTTCTTTTTTCCATTCCCTATGAAAGGCATGTATCAGAGTCCCCTCATTAACATTTATTATTTTATTGATAGTCTTTAAAAATGGCCTACCTATAATGATAGGGGAGTGAACTTTACCACTTTCTTACTCTATGTTTATAATGTATAAGTCAACATAGAACAAAAATCCTTGTACACTTACTAAAACATCCTCTAAAACTGCATCTAGATAGAGAGTGGTTTGGTTGGACAATTTCACAACCACTCAGGTGGGTTTTACCTCTCCTACATATAGTGAATAATAAATCAAATAAGGTATAACATTAATGGAAGCTCCCAAATCACACAATGTATTGGAAAAATTGATTTCTCCTATAGAGTAAGGGATAATGAATGTACCTATATTCTATAATTTCCTAGGTATTTGTGGTGTAATAAGGGTATATAAATTTCTACCTAGATTTTCCTTTTCATGTACTTGTAATAGCCTATTCTCGGTGCACATGTATTTGATAAATTTTTCATACCTTGGGATTTGTCAAATGTATTCTAGAAAAGGAATGTTGATTTATACCTCTTTGAATATATATAGAATTTTTTACTATAGTGTGTCTTCATTAATTTTCCTAGGTGGTCTTACTCTAGATATTAAGATAGGTCATGGATGATTTGAGTTTTCCACTTTGGAATTTCCCTTGTCCCTTTTAAACGGAGGTGTTTCCACTAGTTATTCTTCTTGAGGTACCTTATCAGGGATAGATTCTTCAGGTTCAGTGGGATTTACACTTCCAACTTCAGCTTGAGATGGAGTTATTCACTTTTATTTAGCTCTTTTACACTCCTAAATGTAATATAACTAATGTTTCCTTTAAATTTAAAAATTTATCGAGGAGGAAGCTTATCTGAAGCTTGATTTTTCAAGCCTTTGATGACAAACATGACCTGGTTGTACTTTCCTTACATCTCCTTTAGTGTTAACCCATGGGTGATGAGGGTAGTTTTTTGATTAGTGAGACTCCACAGGTTTCTTTTAAAAGTACTTAATAGAAGTTTCTTAAGTCACTCCTTATTGATAGCTTTTAGAGGTCTGAGAGTTACCTATTTATAAGGGTAGTGGTTGAAAGTTTTGTTGGAAGGGTGAAATTTTCTTCTACTAGTTCCCAACACCATATTGATTATTAAAGTATTCTATGAATCTTATATTGCTTACCAATTGTTTCTGGTATGGTCTCTGGTACATGGAATCACATCTTTCAGTTCCTTGAACTTGAGGTCATCCATCAGTGTAATGGTTTTAAGAAAAAAAAGTTGACAAACACTTGGAGGTGTAGTAGGTGTTATTTATTATACCTTATTCACAACTAACTATCTCACAAGAGAGGTTAATTTTTGAATTTTATTTTCAATTAAAGGGGACTTAGAACTTTTTAACTCATTAAATCCTCTTATTATAGACCTTATACTTAATTTTTTAGAATTTTAGGAGATCCACTCAATTAGTTCTCTAACTTTAGTAGGTTAATTATCAATTAGTGCTCCTATAGATGAATCATCTAGTAAGTTTTAGTCATTTTACATTAATAATTGGTAAAATAATACCAAAAATGATAGTCTTTGAAAGGTTGGTGTGGGTAGGAGGTGGTTAGCCACTTGATTCTTTCCCATAATTCTTAGAGCTTTTCTCCACTTGCTTGCTTGATTCAATATATTTATTTCCTTAGTTGGGT
The DNA here is from genome assembly GCA_963277665.1 of Viscum album. Classification (NCBI taxonomy): domain Eukaryota; kingdom Viridiplantae; phylum Streptophyta; class Magnoliopsida; order Santalales; family Viscaceae; genus Viscum; species Viscum album. Next base: position 1,129,951,585 of record OY728121.1, read on the forward strand.
ACTCCTCAAGGAAGGTAAGTATTTTTGAAGAAAATCCTTCTACTTATCATCCTAGGTTGTGAATTCTATAGGCTTGAGGTTGTAGAGTCACTCATTGGTTTCTCCTTCAAGAGATAATGAAAAGAACTTCTAGCTGACTTGATCTTTTGAGACTCCTCTTAATTTAAAATTACTATAGACATTAGAAAATTATCTTAGATTTCTATTAATATCCTATCCTTTTAAGCCATGAAACTTTGGTAAGAGTTTGATCATTCCTATTACAAGTTCAAATTCTTGTTGATTATTTGGTTGTTAAAGCTGATTATCATTGTTGAAAATGGGGGTGTATAATTCTCTCAAGATATTATTTAATTAATCTAGATTTTCATCTTTGTTTTCACTTCCTACAATGACTCTTATGGAAAAAGTAGATAAGGAGGGAGAAATTTTCAATGGTTTTCCAAATAATTTTGACTCTTGAAGATTTTGAAAATTAAAATAAATATTCTTACATTTTTCTAAAGCAAAATATTGATTTTTTAAAAGGAATTCTTGATTTTAAAATGGGTTTTAAAGGCTTGTGTTTTAAGAAAGTATTTTCAATTATTTTTATATATTTTTAAAGAAAGTTTTAAAAGTATCTTTAGATTATCAATTTTTTTTATGAGAACCATCTGTTGGTTTTAAATAGTTATTTTTAAACATTTTATCAACCTCAAGTATTTAATTTTAAAGAAACCATTTTAAGGAATTTTCAATCCATTCAAAAGGGGTATTACCTCTTATTTTTCAATTGATTTATCCAAATATCTTAAAAAATTATTTTTCATCTATGAAAACATACTTAATGCTCCTTAAGTTACATTGGGGATATTTTTAAGCCACCATCCAACTTCTTTCTCTAGATGTCTTATGTAATATTCTAGGAAAGTATTTTCATAAAACTCATCTCTTTTCTATGAGTTAATTAAATGATATTTAAATTATGAATGTTTTTATGTACTAATGGCACATATATGCATGGATGATTATAATGTGATAGGTGGGATCCTATATCTCCCTCTAATTCATTTGTTGAGAATTTATTTCTCATGAGATAATTATGAGAATTTGGTAGTGAAGCCTACTCCACAATGTTTATAGGAATCATGTAGTGAAGCTTTCTCCACTATGTATATGGGAATTAGGTAGCGATGATTTCCCAAAAATGGGAATTAGGAAGTGATTCCTAATACACTATATTTATGGGAATTAGGTAGTAAATCTTTCTATACTATGTTTAAGGGAATCCAGTAGTGAATCATGCTCTACCATGTTTATGAGAATAATTTAGTGATGTCTTCTCCACTATGTTTATGGGAATTATATAGTGATGCCTACTAAAAAATGCGAATAAATTCGTGATTACTAATCCACCATGTTATGGGAAATGGTTAGTGATTCCCACTCCATTATTTTATGATTTCTACTCCTATGTTAGTGACATAGTCTACTATTATGTTTCATTTCCATGAAAAGACATATTTTTATGCCTATTATTATGCTTCATGACTCATGTTTATTGTTTATTGTTTCTATGCTCTTATTACATAGTATATGTTTTCTCTTTTTAGATTACATGTCTTTATATCATGGATTAAAGACAACTATTATTGTTCCATATTCTTTTAAAATGAAATTTCTAATCTGATCATGTTTTCCCATATGCTTATGATCAATCCTTTATGACATGTTGTTGAGTTTTCCCTTGATGATCATTCGAGCTTACCCCTTTATTATGTTTCCATTACCTAGGCTACAAATATGAGTATAACCTATGATATGTCTTTAAGGGAGTTTCATATGGTTCAATTATGGAGAAATGTTCACAAGTTTTGCAAAATAAATAACCTATGTAACTAATCCTTAAAGATACTAAACCTTATGTTCATTGGATTATGAGATGATTTATGAGTTATAATGTTTATCTCATAGAAATGTTGTAAAATAAAGATAGTTTTATCTCACTTCATATAAAATCCATTGTTTAAAGAAAGTGTTTTTACCATCAGACCTGGGAGAGCAGGTATGGGTGCTTCACTTGGTATCAGATCAGGGTTTACTTATTTTGGGGGATTATTTTAGTTAGTTTTGGAATTATGATGAGATAAATTTAGTTAAAACTTCAGGGATAAGTCTAAGGGATAAGTCTAAGTATAAGATAATATCTCAAAGTTTTGGTAAAGTAGAGATTATGTGGTTCTACTATAAATTAAATCCCTATATGGATACTGGTAATTGGATATAACTATTGAATAACAGAACCTAAGGGTAATCACCCTAAAATGACTGGTTGAGTATCAACTCAATATTTACTCTAGTGCATGATGTGTGAGACTAAGACTGTACACCTAGCTTGACACTCTTGGGGGATATGATTTGGTTAATTATATTTTATTTACAAGACATTATGAAGGATTTATTTCCTAATTACTTTAATGGATTGGGTCAAGTATTATGAGAGAACATAACTTAAAGTAACCTAGGTTGAACCAAGAGATTTTTTAGATGAACCAATTGTGACATAGTTGAACCAAAAGGTTGAAATAAAGGTATCATTAGAGAAGACATCTTATGATTGGGGTTTCATATTCATATGATCATTTTATCTGATTTTATTGGAAATTATTATAACCTTTTTGGTTATAGTATTTGTTTGGAAAAAGTATCAGGAAAATTATGTTGTGAAAGGTATGTCCCTAAGAACTTCTAAAGAAGCATATTTGGGATAAATATTTTCCTAGTATTACCAAGGATATTGAGGTGGACATCTCAGTAGTAGATATATCTTGAGTTTCTTAAGGATAAATCAGTTTCTTCCTTTAGTGAATGATAATTAAAATTTAAAGGACGCAATTTATTTAAAGGGGGAATCTAACACCTCAAGATTTTGGAATATTTTTTTCTCTAAATTAATACCATGTTTGATAGCTCGTCCCACACACCACACCAAACTAGAACGATTCACAATATATTAGATGAATATTATAAAGAAAATTATAAGAATAATAAAACCTCTGATAAATAAAAATATATTAACCATTTAAAACCTATTACATTTAGAGGATATATAATTAATTTTATTTAGTATTTAAAAGGATTATTCATTCTCAAATAATTGTTTAAATTATTGATAAATTAAATTATCCAATTTTAAATGATTATCATGATTATATATAATCTTTAAATATATTTACTAATATATTAAAATTATTAAAATTATAAATTAATATTAAATAATATTGAGAACACATAATGTTTAAGAAGGCATTTTTTCAATAAAATTAGTTTTTCTTTATATTTTGAATTTTCATTTAAAAGATAAATTTATAAATTTTAGAATTTTAATTATAAAAAATTAACTTAATTTTTTAATTCAAAACATAAATATTACCTTAAGGTGATTTTTTTTATTTTTTTGAAATAATTGATTTTCAGTGAATAGTGAAAAAAATAGTTTTTACTAAAACCATATCATTTATAACTATATCAAGAAGTAAGTATAACTTAAAAACTTATAAACATTTTTCATGATAAAGTATGTATTTAAGGAGTAAAAAATGCATTTATTAATACCATTTTTAATTTATAAAACATATGTTTAACATTTTATTAACTTAATTAATATTTTCTAATAAAAGAAATTATTTTTTTCTTTTATTTTAGTTAAATATTATTTTCATAAAATTCAGTTTTAAATTGATTTTTAAGATTATAAAATTTATTTGTTTTATAATAAACCAATTTATATCATGAAAATCAAATACATTGATAATTTTATCCTACACATAAATTTTAAGCTTAAAAATACATTTTTTTTCTTCTAAAAACCGGTTTTTATACATTACCTATGCTAATGATAAAATTGATTTTTCTTACACAGATAAATTTTATTTGATAAAATGGATTTTATATTTTTAATTAGTATTCCCAAATTAAAATAAAATTATTAGGTAAAAATTAGTTACCATAGTAAAATGGTAAAAGTGAAAATTCTAGGAGAAACAGACTAAAAAACATGTTTAAATGTGTGAAAATGAACTATTGGGGGATTTTATACCTCATATTATCCAAAAATACATTATTTTACATTTTTTAGTATTATTGACATGTTTAACATGTGCTCATTTTATATTAAGAAGGAATATTTACAAAAATGTCATTTTCACCACTTATAAAAGGGGCCTCTCACCAAACCTTCAAGGCTAATTTAAAATTTCAATTTACTCTTAAAAATATACCCAATTTACTTCCCCTATAATTATATTTCACATTAATCAGATTATGGTCATAATAATGTATCCTAATTCCTCTATTTCTAGGGAGTCTTCCAAGGGAAAACTCAAATTCTCAACGTAAGTACTAATTTTCCCTAACTTCTTTTATTTTTATATTACTTACCAAAAACTAATTTTATCATTACTATATAATAAAATCAGTATTTTTTGTATAATTAATGTTATTATTATAATGTAATAAATAATAACCACCATTCCACTTTTCCATTATGAAAAATGAAAACACCATTTGTGCATGTGCAGATCATTGCCTCCACAAAGCAACGTATCTCATTTTTCATCTAACTTCTTTACTATTCATTAAAGTCTATTAAAATCTAATTAAAAACCTTAAAAATATATAAATAATATCATTATGTTTCTTTAATAATGATATTTCTCCAAAATAAACCACTTTCATAATCCTAATCATCTATTAATTATGGTATGTTCATGTTTGGTTCAGTCTGACTACCTACTTGAACAATGCTATAAAATAATACAATGGATAACTATAAAAACTTAATCAATTATTATATATGATATAAATAATTAAATAATTATTGTATTTTGGTTCTATAATGGTATCATTAATATTAAAATCATTAATTAAGATACCATCATTCGTGTGTTGAAGATCACCGAAACAAGTCTGTCACTAATTTTGTCTACAAGAGCCTTGACTAAAACTCTCATAGAATGAAATTATAAATTTATAAAATATCATTAAACATAGATTATAGTACCTTTTATTATTTTTTAATGATTAAATTTGGGATATTAATGAAGAAAAAAACCCACTATTGTGAAACTAGTTCAAAATGAAATAATCCTTTTGATACAACCCTTTGACATTATAAATTTATACTACCCTTTTACATGTTATAAATTTATAACACCATTTTAAATGTTATATCATGAATCATTCATACTTCATTTTATTTTAAATTTTAATTAAAAATATTTCATCTAAGGGGATTTGAATTTAAAGTTACCAAGTGGTAAAGGGTTTTATAACTCAATTTATTTTCATTAGATTATATTTCTTATTAATTGTCTTTGATATTCTAAGATTACATGTGAAATTAATTTTTATCATTTCATTTATTTAAATTTTTTTTATATGGATTTAAATTTGATACACATAATCAATTCATTGATTGATTCTCACTTTAATGGTATGATCTTTGTAAGAGATTTCATCTCAATTCCGACTAAATTGAGACATGCTTGGTATTATATAGATGTTTATTTATATTATGTGTATCTAATTACCCTTTGATATTTTATATAATGAGTCAATTTATATTCATGGAATTTAATGTTTCATTTGAAGTTATTTCTTTCATGGGGGTTATGATTCAAAAGTTACCAAAGTGGTAAGGTTTTATTTCAAAATCTCATCATTATTAGAGGTTGTTTACGTTTAAGTCTTTACTTGGAGAATAATTTTATATTTACATATTAAATCCAATTTATTTTTCTTCTCCTATAGTTATTTCTGAAAATTATTAGTTTTACTTTAATTTTCCTATTTTAAATAATCAAGATACCAAAAGAATATTTTTAAGGAAAACCAAATTTGTTTTTCTACTCAGCTGAGAATATATTTTTTCCATGTACATGTTTTCCTTAAATTTTTTTAAAGAATATTTTTACTATTATATCATTATTTATTAAATAAAATTTTACCCATGTATGAATTTTTACAAAATGGTTTCTAAGGATTTTTCTTATCATTTTCTGAACAAGGAACTTTTTGACTTTTTAGCGAAAATGTGAAAGGAATATTTGTTTTAACATACTCGACATGAATGGTATTTTCTCAACATCATGAACACTAATTTCTTTGAAGTTTCCTTTATAAGTTTACATGATTATTTTCAAATAGTTTTTTCCTAATATACTATAATTTTTTAGTTTTTAAAAGTTATTTTCGAAGTGAAAGTGGTATTTTCATCAAGAATGTTTTAATGATAATTTTGTAGTGTTTCTATTCCTAAAAAAAAAAAACTTTTATTTTAATTATACTACACTGGGGATATTTTGTAATGATACCATCATTATTCTTTCTCTAGATAGTTTATGACTAGTTTGACTAGGGAAAGTATTGACATTCAATTTCTTGATTAATTTTGTATTCATTAACATTTCCTTGAAACATTCAATTTCTTGTGGTCATTGGACATTACATTTACATTAAATATATATATTATTTATCATGGATATTATTATTATTTAAAACATATATCATTTATACATACAGTTTTTTACTATGAAAGTTATTTGATTGACCAGTGAAACCTTGAAAAATCTATATTCTTTACTCAATAAAAATATTTATTGATAAGACATATTTTTCATGAATTAAATAAATCATTAGATATATGAGGAATGAATTGGAAATATAATGATGGATGGGGCCTATAATTATATATCTCCTTGATTCATTAATAAGTCTCACGAGACAAATTCATAAGCTAGAATTAAATGGGTTTCTAGTATATACCTGCCCATTGATTAAACTTTCTTGACATAATGCCTTAACGACATAAATATCATGATGTACAATATTAAGAATTTAATTCATTGATAATTCAATTATTATTATCCCTGAGATTATTATATTGATATTATCCATAGATGCATTTCATTCTCAAGTTATTTTTTAAATAGAATGTGTTTTTAGTTATTTAACTTACCATATTGATTATGCCTTATTTAATCATGATATATTCTGATGTACATAACCCTTAATGAGCATCTAATATCACCCTTATTTTGTTTCTTTTCCCCAAGATATGAAGAAGGAATCTTTGAATGAGTTCAAAGATGTAAAATATTCACCCTCACCATGTTGTATTTTTTATGTTTTCAATTGTAATGTGATATTTAAGTATATATATATTTTACTGAGACTACTAAGCTTTTCAGTACTCTGAGATATGATTCCTTGTATCTAGTTCCAATATAATAAAGTGTCCACTGGCTCTGGGTTACTATGGTTGGGATCTTTATAGCTGGTATTAAAGGAATTTTAGTAGAAACCTTGTAAATTAGATTTAATAAAACATAGATTAGAGAACTAAACCCTATGTTTAACTTTGAGGATAAATTTAAGTATGGGATAACATCCTATAGTTTTGGTAGAGTAGAGATTATTTGGTTTTCCTAGTGATACATCCCTACTCATATACTATAAATGGATGTGGTTTTGGAACAAATAAATCTGGGGGTAATAACCCTAAAAAGAGTTGATTGAGTATGTCTTGGCCATCATTCTAGAGAACAGTGAGCGTGACCTTACTGTGCACCTAGTTTGAAAATCCCAAGGGATATTCTTGGGTTAATTTACATTTTCTTTATAAACCATTATAAAGTATTTAAATAGATTATGACCATGAATGACCTTAGTTAAACCTAAGTGTCTTAGGTTGGTAAGTGTAAGTTTGATTGTAAAGACCCTAACTCCAGTAACCCAGAATTAGTGGTTACATTATTAAATTAGCATAATATACAAAGAAAAAACATCCCAAAGAACTAAATAATTTAGTATTATTGGTAAAATAGATTCATAATTGAGTCATGCATTACATTTGGAAGCATAAATTACAACATAGTGAAAGTAAATATTCTACATCCTTGAACTCATTTAAAGATTAATTCTTCATATTCTGGGGAAAGTAAACAAAATAAGGGTGGGATTAGATGCTTAGTAAGGTTTACATGAAAAAATATATATCATTAATTAATAAGGAATAATCAATATGGCAAGACAAATAACTAAAAACACATGTCATTTAATCAATAACTTAAGCATGGAATGCATCCATGGATAATATCAATGAAGTAATCTCCTAGATAATAATAACTAAATTATCAATGATGGAAATTTATATTATTTGAAATCATTATCTCTGATATCATTATATCAATACCATCAAGAACTTGTGCCAAGATAGTTTAATTGATGAGTAGGTATTCACCAAAAACCCATTTCATTTGTTTAGCCAACTAATTCGAATCATGAGACCATCGATGCATCGAGGGGTTATCTATAAGTGGGTCCCACCCATATATGCATATCCAATGCATTCCTCATATATTTAATGATAAATTTAATTCATAAACAACATGTCTTATTAAGAAATATCTGTATTGAGTAAAGAATATGGATTATCAATAATTCCCCAGTTAATCAAATAACATTCAAAGAAAAATACCATATATAGAAATGGTATAATATTTAGTCAATAATCATATCTATTATGTAAAGAATATTAATATTTAAGGTAAATGTAATTTTCAATGATCACAAGAAAGTGAATGTTTCAAGAGAATGTTAATGAATACAAAATTAATCAAGAAAGTGAATGTAAATACTTTCCCTGGTCAAACTGATCATATAATTCTAGATAAATAATAATGATGGTTTCATTAAAACATATCTCAAGTATAGTATAATTAAAACAAAGGGTTTTTTTCATTTATTAATATATATACCATAAAATGACCATTAAAAGTATTCTTGAGAAAAATTCCCTTTTCACTTTGAAAATCACTTTAAAAAAAATTCTAGAATATTAAGATAAAAATTTTATTTAAAAAGAACCTTGTAAACTTATAAATTATGATTTAAAGAAATGAGTGGTTATGATAGTGGTAAAATTCTATTCATGTTGAGCATGTTAAAATAAATATTTCTTTCACACTTTTGAGTAAAAATCCAAAAAGTACCTTGTTCAAAAAATGATAAAAATATTCCTTAAAAACCATTTTGTAAAAAGTCATACATGGGTAAAAATTTCTTTAATAAATAATTGTATAATAGTATAAATATTCTTTAAGTATTTTAGGGAAAATATGGACATGGAATAAAAAGATTCCATATCTAATATAAAAATTATGTTTTCCTTAAAAACATTATTTTGGTTTCTTGAGTATTTAAAATAGAAAATTGAAATGGAAACTTATATTTTTAAGAAATAACTAGAGGATAAGAAAATATATTAGTTTTAAAATATAAATATCAGATAATTCTCCCAGCATAGACTTAAATAGAAACAATATCAAATAATGACGAGTTTGTGAAATAAACCTTTATAAGTTTGGTAACTTTTGAATCATAACCCCCATGAAAGAAATAACTTAAAATAAAACATTAAATACCATTAATATAAATACATTCATGATATAATATATCAAAGTGGTAGTAGATACACCTTATATAAATAAATAGCAGCATAATACAAAATATGTCTCAATTGAGTGGAAATTGAGAAATAATCTCTTATAAAGATCACACCATTGAAGTGATAATTAATTAATGAATTTATTTTGTTTATAAAATGAAAATAAACATAAAAAGTGTAAATAAAACATGAAATAATCACAATTCATTACATCCATAATCTTAGAATATCGAAGACAATGAAGAGTAATATAACCCAATGAAAGAAATTGAGTTATGAAACCTCTTACCAATTGGTAACATTCAATTCAAAACCACTTGGATAAAATAATTTGAATTAAATCTTAAAATACCATGAAGTATGAAGGATTCATGATATAACATGTAAAAGGGTAGTATATACACCATACAAAATAAATTAAGTACATACCAATAAAATATACCTCAATGAAATGAAATTGAGACAAAATACCTTACCTCAAAATTATCTTTATTTGAATTTTATTTAATGTAACAACTGAAGAGTTTTATTATGTATTTCTTTTTAAATAATTTAATTTCTTCGGTATCTTATGGTTCATGCAACACCGAGTTTAAACGAACCATTATATACTATTAAAATATTATTATTATAACATGACTACTATAACCTTGCCACTAAATTGGTGGGTATGGATAGCAATAAACATATTATTAAATATATTTATTTATTAATTCTTAGGAAATAAAAACTTAATTTTTATTAAATTCATTTTATTCTTCAAAAATATGTTTTCTTCAAAAAACAATTTTATTGCTTTCTATGATCAAATAAATATAATTAATTTTGAAACTTTTATAAAATTTATTTGAAAAAATAAATATAATTTTTCAATTCATAACATCAAAATTATCTTAGGATGAATTTTCAAAAATTTTATAAAAAGTTTGAAATTTTAATGAATAGTGAAAAATACTGATTTACATTGAAAACTATATTTTATTTTAAAGAATTTACAAAGTAAAATTAGACTTTGGGTTAGTTTTAAAATTTAATCAGTTCATTTTTTTATAAATAATCTAATTTTGGTCTTTGAAATAAATTTTATACATGAATTTAGTATAAAAACATTTTATACTTAAAAGGGCATTTTTTGGAAAAATTTCTTTTCATTGCATTTTTCAGGTTTAATTTAAATTTAATTCTGAAAATTCTATGTTTTGAATTTTAAAAAATGGATTCTATATTTGGAACCATGAGTTCCAAATTTATTAAATATTATCCTTTTATTTTTTGGTCAATATGAATAGTAACCATAGTAATTGTTATTACCACAGTTAAGGGTAAATGAGGAAATTAAAGGTAAAAATGATATGATAAGGATTATAAACCGACACTAAAAGTTTCCCAATTTCATTTTGATGAGTAATATTCAACTATAATCATACATGGGTCTAATTTATGATCTTTTAGATCTACTTGGTTGAAATTAAGTCCCTTATAGTATTTTATTTAAAGAAAAGTCAAACTTGTCACACTATTGTTTTTAATAAGTATAAATTTTTTAATATGTAGTTATCCAGAAGATATGTTTGACCATAAATATTATTTTGAAATGAAAAGGATTATCCTTCACCATGGTAATTTATTTTTAATTTTTAGGGAATAAATAATTACATTAAATGATTATACAACAATGATGCAGTAATTAATAAATAAATGGAAAAGTCAAATAAATAATATTAAAAATATTAAAATAAAAATAATTTGAGATATTTAAGGAAATAAAATAATTCTATAGATTACTATTAAATTTTTAGGATATAATGAAACATTTTTTTTTCTAATTTTACTTATTGTAATGATGTTTTTAAAGTCAAAGTAATGAATAGTGTAAAAAATGACAATAATGATATTTCATGAATATAAAATTATAATAAATTATTTAAAAATCATAAAAATATTATATAATAAAAAAACGGGATAATATATGGTCTAAAATTTCACCCCATGCATTTATGGTCTATTTGGAAGCATTTTTATCTATAATAGTCTTATTATATTTTAAAATTTTGAGAAATTCCAAACCCCACCTCTTCTCCCCTTATAAATACAACCCTCACCACCTATTATCCTCACACCTTACAAGAATTTAATCTTATAAAATATTTTAAAAATACTCTCCTCTACACTCCCCCCATGTTCAAGTGCTTCTGGTATCCTCAAAAGACCAATTCCAAGTTCCTCAAAGGGTCCTTTAAGGAGGTGATATTCAAGAGGTAACATTCTCAAACTACCTCTTTAAATTTATTTTATTATTTTCCATTATCCCCACCTATTTCATCCATAAAATTATAATAACTAAAATATCACATAAATACTATAATGTTATATTGTTAATTTAATATCTTATATCCATATATTTTTCTCATCTCCTCTTAATCAAAGAAAGGATAGCATTGTCCAAATTATGGAGGTTAAGTGTCTCTGTGGATAATGAGTTTTCATTTTCCATTACCACCTTCAAGGAAGGTCATAAAAGTATTATAATGGTTAAATAAGTTTTTAATAATTATATTATAACTTATTTAATGTTCTGGAACTAATATATTGTCATAATATAAAATAAAATGAAACAAATGAGTGATGGTTAGAAAAACCGCCAAAATAAACTAAACAATTATCATTAAGGTTTTATCAAATGAATCATCCTAATGTTATAAAAAATTACATATGAGATGATTTAAAATTTAGGAAGTGTATTATAACCATTTAATTTCACTTTTTTAATAGTATTCCTTTTTGATAAGAAATTTCATAATTATACACAAGTGAACTAACCATGAAACCATGAAATAAACACTCCCAAAATGATGAAATGGAACCTTATAACTCATTGAAATTACCATAAATGAACTTAATAAAATTATAATAAATAAAATAAATATGTAATAGGTTCTTAATTAATCAATTAATGAATCAATTTTGATTATCTAGGACAATAATTTCAAGTGCAGAACACATTCATACATAAGGTAAGGGATCTCTCAGAACCTCCATATTTCCTTTGGGTTATGTTTTCTATCTCTTTTCCTCACATTATATATTCATTATTATTATATAATTATCCTATATTCTATGTATACATACCAAAAATATGTATGTATCTCAATTCATCTTTCTTTTATGGGGAATTACATTTTTTAAAAGGTTCCCTTCTCAATTCCTTTCGACAAGCAAACCTGATTAAAGGGAACTTCTCTATTTCTTACCCATTTTAGGTACACTACATAAAATATTTTAACCCTCCAATATTTTTATAAAATCACTCAATTTATAATTAAAATAAATTTTAGTTCATTTCTGGTTTTATGGAAATAATCATACCTTTATCCTCTTTAATGAATCTTTATTATTTTCCCTAAAACTATGATTAAGTGGAACATTTCTAAAGTTACCTAACCACTAAATTTCTTGTTTTCAATTGAGTTAGACATAATTAATAATGATATATTATTAATTTTTATTTATAAATGTTTGAGAATGATTTAAATCCCTTTGTTCATGGATACCATTGTTATACGCCCTTTGGTTATGCCTTATGACATGATTACGATACCAATTTCTTTTCATGGGTAACCCTTATGTTTATTCCTTATGTTTGATTCATTATGTGGAACAAATATTCATGAACATGTTATAATGGGTTTCACCTAGATATCACTCCAATACGTTGGGTAATCTTTTAGTCTCATGAGACATTATGTATGGGATTAGAGAGTAAGCCTAATTCATTATGGGACTCTATTCACATTGTGATATAGTCTTATAATTTACCATTGACTCATGTTTATGTCATGTTATATGTTTTTATCACATTATTATGTTTCCATGATCATATGATTCCATGTTATTTAAGTTATTCTTTCATATATTTATTCACGATCCATGAATTTTATGTTATCATGTTATGCCTTCTAACTCATGTGCTATACTTCAATCCCATGTTTATTCCCTTACTAGGCTTTTTAGATCATCCCTTTTGTCTATGTATTCCCCAGGTTATCCTCTACAGTTATAGGATCTAAAAGGTATTTAGGAGCTCATTATGAAGATTAATAAAATTATGTTTTATTTTGGTTTCATATTTCCTAATTATGTACCCAGTCTTCCAAAGACACTAGAATTTTTGATCCTTAGTTTGTATTTCAGGGATAATTATTCTTAAAATCATGTAATAATATGTGTAAAGTACTAGGTTACTATAGTTGGTATTAGAGTATGGTATATTTATTTTTGGATATTAGGACTATAAAAATTCAGTAATAAACCTAGGGATAATTCCACCACCATGGATAACCTAAAGTGAAACTTAAGGAATCACAAGTTGGGATATAATTTTTATTTATAATTTTATCCTTATATGTTTATAATTTTCTTTTTATATTCTTATTAGCTAAGTATTAAATACCCATAATTTCCCTTTTCTTTTTTAGTTAATGGTTGGAAATATATGAAATTGTTCCAAAAAACAATGTGATAGGCAATGTGATGATTTCCCTAATGAGATGCCAAACCTGATGGGAATGGGAGCTCAAAACTTCATGATAATATTGGATTAATCGGATCAAGTTATGAATAATAACTTGAATCATGTGAAACTCCCTCCTTCTCCTAATAAAGATCAAGTTTTATTATAATCCTTTATGAGACAAAGGCCTCCTATCTTTAGTGTATCTTATGACCCCTCATCACAGAATAATGGATTAACACCATTGAGAAGATATTCTATGTCCTTTAATGTTAAAAAGAAGAGAAAGTCATGATGGAGGTCAATTATTTTAATGGGGAAGCTAATCAGTAGTGGACATTGATCAAAAATACTAATTCTAAATAGAAAATTAATTACATGGATTAGTAAGGATTCAATAAAATATTTTTCAATAAATGTTTTCCTTGAACTCTCCATCTTAATATGAAAAGGGAGTTCCTTGGATTGAAAAAAAAGAAGATGATTCTATCAGAGTGTATGATGAAAAATTTACAAGGCTTGCATGATACACCTCTAAATTTTTCATAACACTAAAATTAAGGTGGATCGCTTTTTTAGTGGATTAAAGTCAAGTCTACAAAAATATTTGGCAATTTGAGACTTTGAAAACTATGAGGTAATTGTCTATTGCACCCTTAAGGTTGAGATGGAGATTGGATACTCTCATCGGTCTCATGGGATCATAGATAAGAATAGGAAGATAGCGTTTAATATGGATGTATCAATAGATAAATCCCATGTAGGAAAGAAAACCCAACATCCCACATGTCAAAAGTGGGAATAAGTATCTTGGGAACTATCTAAAGGGAACCAAGAGATGCTTTAAATATGGAAGAGAGGGGAATCAGGATAATCATTACTGAAGGGATTTGAAGAATCCCACTAATAAAGAAGAATAAAGGAAGGTTCATATCAACACTCAACCTATATTTTAGTGTTTTAACTACAAGGAACAAGATAATTATGCGAGCCAATACCCCAAGCCAAGGTTTGTTGGAGAAAATCAATAACAACAACCTCTAAGGCAACAAGGAAGGGAATATGCTATCACTATTACTAAGGTGGATCCAAAAAATTATGAGGTGATAAGTACGCTGGTTATTCATTCAAGAATAGAGAATGTACTATTTGATTATATTTCTACACATTCTTTTATATCTTTTAAATTTATTAGAACTATTCAAACATAGCCTCAAAATATGGAGGTTGAGCTATCTGTGATAACAAAAAATTGGAAAATTATTGAATCTAAAGTATATAACTCCTCCTAATTCAATGTTTGAAAAATGAACCTCCCAAAAAATCCAATCTTACTTCCTTTGGTTGAGTTTAATGCTATATTGAGCATGGATTGGAAATCTTTATATAAATCCAGCATTAACTGTCAGAAGATAGAGATCACTCTTCACATCCTGAGGAATCCTCTATTCTTGTACAAGTGTAAGGTGGAGGATGAATCTACTTAAAAATTATCAAATCAAGTGTGAATATTATTGCCTTATGAGAAAGTATATCTAGCTCAAATGACTGAGACAAAGGAGAGGATTATGCTTGAATACATGCCCATTGTGAGGGACTACATCGATGTGTTCCCTGAAGAATTTCCTGGTCTTCCACATGACCAAGAGGTTGAGTTCTCAATTGAAATTAAACCTAGATCTATACCCATATCAAATGATACTTATAGGATGACCACCATCAAGTTATAATAATTGAAGAAGTAGTTACAATAGAATATGGATAAGGGTTTCATATGACTGAGTGCTTCTCTATGGGGTGCATCGACCCTCTTTATTATGAAGAAGGATGGATCAATGTGCCTATGCATTGATTATCACAAGCTCAATAAAATAATGATAAATAAAAAGTATCTATTTCCATAGATAGATGAATTTTTCAATCAACTATGTGGGGACAAGTATTTCTCTAAGGCGGACCTTCAGTCAGGATATCACTAATTAAAGGTAAAGAAGGAAGATATTCCCAAGACTGTCTTTTGAATGATGTATAGACACTATGAGATCATAATGATTCCCTTTTTACTCACTAAATCTCTAGTAAATTTCAAATAATTAATGAATAGAGTCTTTATAGATTACCTTGAAATTTTTTTGGTAGTCTTTATAGAATATATTATAATATAATCTAAGAAAAAGAGGAGCATGAGGAGCATTTGAATACTATGCTAAAGACTTTGCAAAGGGAGAAACTACATGACAAGTATAATAAATGTGAGTTGTGGATGGAGGAAGTATCATTTTTGGGGAATGTTATCATTAATAATGGGATATCTGTAGACCCTTTTAGGAGAAAGGCAATTGAGGAGTGGCCCATACTAACATCTATAACAAAGATCCATAGTTTCCTTGGTCTAGATGGGTATTAAAAATGATTTTTGTAAAAATTATTATGATTGGAAAACCCAATAACCAAGTTGTTTTGGAAGGGATTAATTTTTTTGGACCATTGAATATGAAGACTTCTTTAAAGAGTTGAAAAAATGATTACCACTACACCGGTACTTATACCACCCATAAGTGTGGAACTATTTATGGTATATAGTGATGAATAAATAAAGGGATTAGGATGTGTACTGATGTAAAATGATAAATTAATAGCCTACTCCTCAAGGTAGCTAAAATTTAATGATAAAAACTATCCCATGCATGATCTAGAGTTGATGGTTGTGATCTTTGCATTGAAAATCCGGTGGAATTATCTATATGGGGAGAAGTGTGAGATATATACTAATCACAAGAGCCTAAAATACATATTCACATATAAGTATCATAATATGTTCTAGAAAATATGGTTAGATCTCATCAAGGATTATGACTGCTCAATCCACTACCATCCTAGTAATACAAATAAAGTGGCAGATGCTTTAAGTAGAAAGGATCCTACAACTTTATCAATTATGAGAATTTAGAAGGATAAAACATTCTTAGACTTATAAAGGATAAACATGGGAATCACAAGGGAAGGAAAATAATCATTAATTTATCAAATTATTTCTCAACCATCCCTTATATAGAAGTTAAGGATGCTCAAAGAAATGATGTGGAAATTTAAAAAAAGGTAGAATCTATCAGGAATAAGAAATCCTAGAAGTTTAGAATTAACGAGGAATAATTCATAATATTTAGGTCATGATTATGTGTACTATAAAATCTTGATATAAAGAGGTATATTTTTAATTATGCACATATATTTACCTTCTCCATCCACTTATGGATCACAAAGATGTATTGAGATCTCTGAGAGAACTATTGGTGGGACAATATGAAGAAGGAGATCGTTGAATATACATCAAAGTGATTGGTATGTTAGAAAGTGAAGGATGAATGAAAAGAGTATAAGGGGATGATGGAGCCATTACCTATACCTACATGGAAATGGGAAAACATCATTGTGGACTTTTTCACTAGACTTCTGAAGACATCCAGAGGAAATAATGCCATATGGGTTGTTGTGGACCGTCTTACAAAGACAACTCACTTTATTGAAATTTTAGAGGACTTATATCTCAATAAACTTGCATGAATATACATCAGAGATGCATTGAGGATACATGGAGTACCATTATCAATTTTATCTTATTGAGATTCTAGATTTACCTTCAGGTTTTGGAAATGTCTCCAACATGCTCTAAACACTGATCTAAACTTCAGTACGACTTATCATCCACAAACTGATATCCAATATGAGCGAATCATTTTGACATTGAAAGAAGTGTTGATAGCATGATCAATCGACTTCAAAGGAGGATGATATCATCATATTCCACTGATTGAGTTCTCTTATAATAATAAATATCACTCAAGCACCCAAATAGTCCCATATGAATCCCTTTATGGGAAGAGATGTTGAACACATGCACACTGGGATGATGTTGGATAATGTAAACTAATAGAAATTTAAATTGATAAGGAAATGGTACAAAGGGTGAAGGATATTTGACAACACATTAGGGCTACCCAAAGTTGACAGAAGATCTATGCAGAAAACCATTAATGATACTTAGTTTTTGAGGTTGGAGATAAGGTATTCCTCCACATATCTATATGGAAGAGAGTCATAATATTTGGTAAGAAGGGAAATCTAATTACCAAGTATATCAAACCCTTTTAGATTCTTTATCATATCAGATTTGTGGCATATTGACTAACACTTCCACCAACCATGTCTCAAGTACATGATGTATTTCATGTATCCCTCTTAAGGAAGTACATACCAAATCCCTCACATGTACTGAATTTAGAGGTGGTATAGCTAGAAAATGATATCTCTTATGAGTAGAATCTGATTAAGATCTTGGACCATATAGATAAAGTTCCACACAATAATACCACTCACCTGGTTAAAGTACTATGGAGGAACCATAAATACAAAGAGGCGACATAGGAACCAGAGGAAGTGATGAAAGAGAAGCACCCTCACCTGTTTTCATCTTAGTATGTTAAAAAAATTAGAGGAAGAAATTTCATAAGAGGGTAATAATTTAACACCTATATATTTTTATTAAATATTTCTCTTTAAATAATTTAATTTCTTCAGCAGCTTATGTTGCACACAACACTGAGTTTAAACGAACCACAATATACTATTAAAATATTATTATTATAATATAACCATTATATCCTAGATATTTAATTGGTGGGTATGAATATAAATAACCATATTATTAAATATATATATTTATTAATTCTTAGGAAATAAACACTTAATTTTTAATAAATTCATTTTATTCTTCAAAAATATGTTTTCTTCAAAAAATGATTTTAATAAGTTCTATGTGAAAATAAATATAATTAATTTTGACACATTTATAAAATTTATTTGAAAAAATAAACATCATTTTTAATTCATCATGTCAAAATTATCTTAGGATTTTTTTTAAATTTTATAAAAAGTTTGAACTTTTTATGAATAATGAAAAATACTGATTTATATTGAAAATTGTATTTTATTTTAAAGAATTTACAAAGTAAAATTTGATTTTGTATTAGTTTTAAATTGTAATTAGTTCCTTTTGGTTATAAATAATATATTTTTGGTCTTTTAAATAAATTTTATGCCTAAATTTAGTATAAAAACATTTTATACTTAAAAGATCATTTTTCAAAAAAATCATTTTTCATTATGTTTTTTTAGTTTAATTTTAAATTAAATTCTTACACTTATAAGTTTTTAATTTTGAAAAATTTATTCCATATTTTTATTCAGGAGGTCCAAATTTAGTAAATATACCCCTTTAATTTTTGGTCAATCTGAATAGTAACCATAATAATTTTTATTACCACGATAAGGGTAAATCAAAAAATTAAGGGTAAAAATAATATGATAAGGATTAGAAAATGACCCTAAAAATTTCCACAATTCAAATTTATGAGTAATTTTCGACCATAATAATCCATGAGTTGAATTTATAATCTTTTGGAGCCACTTGGTTGACATTAACTCTAGTATCTTATTTAAATAAAATTCAAACTTTTCACAATATTGTTTTTAATAAGTATAACATTTTTAATATGTGGTTATCCAGAAGATATGTTTGATAATAAATAGTATTTTTAAATATAAAGGATTTATATTCATCATATTAATTTATTTTTAATTTTTAGGTAATAAAAATTACCTTAAATGCTTACACAACAATGATGTAGTGATTATTAATTAAATGGAAAAATCAAATAAATGATATTAAAAATATAAAAATAAATATAATTTGAGATATTTAAGGTTATAAATGAATTATATAGATGAATATGAAATTTTTAGAAAATAATAAAATAGTTGTTTTTAATTTTAATTTTTTTTTTATGTTTTTAAAGTCAAAGTAATGAATAATGTCAAAATTGACAATAATGATATTTCATGAATATAATATTTTAATAAATTATTTAAAAGTCATAAAAATATTATATAATAAAAAATTGGATAATATATGGTGTAAAATATCATCTATTTTTAATTTATGGGCCATTTTAAGCATTTGTCTCTATAATAGTCTTATTATATTTTAATATTTTGAGAAATTCCAAAAAACTCCCCTATCCCCCCTTATAAATACCCCCCTCACCACCTCTTATATTCACACCTTCCAAGAATTAAAGATTAAAAAATATATGGAAAATACTCTCCTACCCACTCTACCCACATTCAAGTGCTTATGGTCTCACTGTGACCAATTCGAAGTTCCTCAAGGGTTCCTTCAAGGAGGTGATATTCAAGAGGTATCATTATCAAACTACCTCTTTTAATTTCTTTTCTTCTTCTACCTTCTCATTGACTATTTAATCCATAAAATAATAATAGATACAATATAATTTATATACTATAATTTTATATTTCTAATGGAATATATTATATCTATCCCCTTTTCTCATCTCCTCTTATTCAAATAAAGGAAACCATTGTCCAAATTATGATGGTTAACTGTCTCCATGGATAATGAGTTTTCATTTTCCATTAAAACCTTCAAGGAATGTCATAAAAGTATTATTATTGTTAAATAATATTATAACTTATTTCATGTTCTACAACTAATATATAAACATAATATTAAATAAAATGAAATAAATGTGTGATGGTCAGAAAAACCGCCAAAATAAACTAAACAATTATCATTAATGTTTTATCAAATAAATCTTCCTCACGTTAGAAAAAAATGATATATGGAACCATTTAAAATTATTAAAGTGTATTAATTCCATTTAATTTCACTTCTATAATATTATTCCCATTCTACAAGAACTTCCTAATTATACACAAGTGAATCGACTATGAAACCATGAAACAAACACCCCCAGAATGACGAAATGGAACCTTATAACTCATAGAAATGACCATAAATGAACTTAATAAAATTATAATAAATAAAATAAATGTTTAATAGGTTCTTAATTAAGAAATTAATTAATATAATTTGATTATATAGGACATTAAGGTAATTTTAATAATGCATTCAGACATAAGATAAGTGATCTCTTTGAACCTCCATATTTCCTTTGGGTTACGATTTCTCTCTCTTTGCCTCACTTTATCTATTTATTATTATTATTATATATTTCTTCTATATTATATGTATATGTACCAAACACATGTATGTATCTCAATTAATCTTTATTTTATGGGTAATTACATGTTTTAAAAGGTTCCCTTCTCAATTCCTCTCAACAAGCAAACCCAATTAAAGGGAACTTCTCCGTTTCTTACCCATTTTCAAGTACACTATATAAAATGTTTCAAGCATAAAATATTTTTATAAAATCACTAAATTTATCATGAAATAATTTTAGTTTATTTCTGGTTTTATGGAAATAATTATACCTTTATCCTCTTTAACGAATCTTTATTCTTTTCCCTAAAACTATGCTTAAGTGGCACATTTCTAAAGTTACCTAGCCACTCTCTTTATTGTTTTCTATTCAATTGGATATCATTATCCATGATAAATTATTATTTTCCATTTATTAATTTCCAATAATTATTTAAATCCCTTATTTCATGGATACCATTGTTATATGCCCTTTGGTTATGCCTTATGACATGACTACGATACCCATTTCTTTCCATGGGTAACTCTTATGTTTATTCTTTATGTTTGATTCATTATATGGCACTCATATTCATGAACATGTTATGATGGGTGAACACAGATAGAACTACAATGCATTGGGTAATGTTTTAGTCTCCTGATATGTTATGTATGTGACTAGGGAGTAAACCTAATCCATTATGGGACTCTATCGACCATGTGATATAGTCTTGGCAGTTAGCCTTGACTCATGTTTATATCATGTTATATATTGCTACCACTTTCCTATTTTTCCATGATCATATTATTCCATGTTCTATATGTTATTATTATATATATTTATTCATAATTCATTACTTTTATGTTATCATGTTATTACTTCTAACTCATGTGCTATGCTTCAATCCCATGTTTATTCCCTTACTGGACTTTTTAGCTCATCTCTTTTGTCTATGTATTCCCCAGGTTATCCTATATAGTTGTAGGAGCTAAAAGGGAGTTATGATATCATTATAAAGATTAATAAAATGATGTTTTATTCTGGTTTCATGTTTCCTAATTATGTAACTAGTCTTCTAAAGACAATAGACTTTTAGATCCTTGGTTTGTATTTCATGGATAATTATTCTTAAAATCATGTAATAATATGTGTAAAAGGCTTCAGATGCTATATCTAACCTCATATATAATGGTTTTAAACATGGTATTAATTTATACCAGAAGAATATTAATATTTATAATATCATATATCGTCTTCTTATAACTTATTATCACCTGTTCATTAATAACATTTCATTATTACCATTGTTTTAGGTGTTAACTGCTTTGTTTTTTTTATCATGCATGTTTTGTTATAAAAGTTCTAGTTCTTGTGCATGTGATATAGTTATATAATATCCATAATTATATTATTGCTATAAATATCATATTTATTCATTGTAAACATTTTTATTATCATTCTTGAAATTTGAACATGGAAAATGAATCACATCGCTTTGTGGAAATGGTAGGCAGTACGTATGCATGAGCGATGCTATCATTTCCTTAATGGGTAAAAGGGTGAGGAATTTTATGATATATTTATTTTATAAAATTAATATCATGTCATATGTATCATATATATTATTTATTTCCATCATCACGACTATCTGTGTGAGTCAATGATGGAAAAAATATTACATCAGTTCACATGGCGATAGTCCATTGTAAAAATGAGCGATGACTTTGTTTCTCATTTTATAGATAAGGATATGGATAAATATTACACCATAAATGTAATAAATATCATAATACGGTATATTATGTTGTTATTATATTTTAATTTTTAAGACAAAATTGAATTTGGAAAAATAAGAAGTAAAAAAAGGATTTTAGTGAAGACGATTATTTTATCTTAGAAAAACCCCATTTGAATCTATTATTAAAGACCATAGGGTTGTAATTTTGGGAATTAAATAATATCTAGAATGTGTATAAGTATGTTTGGGAGATATTTTGGTAGGTTTTGGTCAATCTATATAGCTTAATAGGTGTAAATAAGTGAGGGGATTAGGTGCCCTTTTATAATTGAGGAGGAGTGACACTTTTGAAAATACCCAAAACTATTTAATAATGGGAAGTCACTCTCAACCCAAGTGCCTAAAAATTGATAAATAATGGGGTGGAGTGAATATAAGGTCTATAAACACCACCAAAACTAATAATAAACATATTTAAACATGTTATTCCCTTTACCTCTAAGGTTACTCACTTTTACCATTTTAGTTTTCACCACGGTAACTAGTTTTTTATCCTATGTAATTTATCATTTAAGAATAAAATAAAATGATCCATATTATAAAATTAATACCCAATTATTATTAATATTAAATAAAATTTATAAAATAAAAATTCAATGTACGTGGAAAATTAATTTAAACACAGGCGTATGTAACGCACAAAACCCAGTTTTAACCTTAATCGTGGTAATTATTATTTTTACTATTTTTACTATTCATTATAACTAAAAATTAAGTTGAAATTATTAAATAATATTTATTATTATTATTAATAAATTTTAATCTATTTTATCAAATTCAATTCATATAATTGGAAAAATTTAATTTAAAAATGATCCCGCAAAACGTGTCGAAAAATGATTTTTCAAGCTTAAGATGACATTATATTAACTATATGACAAGTGATCATAATTATATGGATTTAAATTCATATATTTAGATATATAATCTATATATTTAATTCAAATATTTCATTATTGGTGGTTATTTTAATTAATTAAAATGGTGATACACTATGCACTTAAAAATAGTTTTAATAAAAATGCGTTTTTAAGCCTAAAAATAAACTCATACCAAAATATGATATAAACATGATTAAAATGTAACTAACTAGATTAAATATAGATAAATAATAATTATTTTAATTTTAAATAAAATTAAAATCATAATGGTGCTTTTAAATTACTTAATTTATTGAAAAGAAATGACAGTTTTACAAAAATGAGTATTTTTCACTATTCATTGAAAAATCACACTTTTCAGAAAAATTTCAATTTTTTACTCTAATTTAATTTTTAAATGATGATTTAAAAAATTAAATTCATTTTTTACAATAAAATTTCTAAAATTATAAGAAATTAATTATATTATTTTCTCACACAAAGCAATAAAAACATTTTTGACAAAAAATATATTTTTTGAAGTATGTAAAGACTTTAATAAAAATTGAGTTACTATTTACCAATATATTTACTTTATCTGAAATATTTATGCATAATTTTAAAAAATTGGTTATTCTTATTCATATCTCCAATTTTAATGTTCAGGTCATAATGGTCATGTTTAAATAATATCTTGAGGTTTGTTTAGGCGCGGTGTTACATGTTGAATAAACTATTGAACACAATCTTAATTTTAAAAAATCAAGGTGTTAAGTTATCCAAACCTTCAATAAATTTCATCCTCACAATTTTAACTTGTTCTTGGAGAAAAATAAGTGTTTTAAATTTGAAAATTCCTTTGTATAAAACTCATATTGTGGGAGGGTTAATAAAACTTCCTCTTAAAAAGAGGGGAAGATAAATATGAGGGTCATATAGAATAACATAAAACTATGTTTCCAAATAGAATAAAATTAATGAGAAGTAAAAATATGTAAATGGAGGTGAAAAATAATTCCCAAGTACTAATAAAGAGTAATATAGAACATGTTCATGAGAAAGTTAACCACCATAAAACCATAAATCCATGATGGGTTAAAAGGCCATCGATTCATTGAATATGAAGATAATAAGACAACCTTTTTTTAAAGATAATTTTACTAGACTTTAGGAATTAATTTACCATAAAGAATAATAACATAAAGAAATATACTCACTTGAAAATTATAATTTTATCCTTTAATCAATTTACACTACAATATCATTTATTTCTCCAAATAATGAATATCCAGGATGATTTTTTTCTGTCTTGTATAAATAACTAAAATAAAATTATAAAGATTTACATGATTCCACAAAATGATATCAATATATACCCCCTTCTATGAGACATTAACCAAAACAATTTTTTTAGAACATGGTATGATAATTTTCAAAATGAATACACCTTTATATTAACCTCTAAATCTAAAGTTCAACTTAAATCATCCCATAAATAAATAACCCTATATCCTAAATAACTTAAAAATTTAAAAATTTAATTTTGTTATTCTCAAATAATCTTCCATGTTAAATCATATATTAGAATAAAGGGATACATATAACTCAACCCTATGAAACATTTCCCAAAATATCATTAATCACCTCAAAATACTAAAAAAGAAAAAAATTATTTGATCCAATAATATGTTTCCCAAAATCAACTTAATATTTATCTATCACACAATTTAAGTCATGTCATATTAACCAGGACATCACGTAGGCCTGTGGTAGGTGAAAAATACTTATCTCCCTTTAATTGTGGGTTCAATCCCCATGTCCTTACCGGATGCGACGAGTTATTGCCTAATATAAAGGTTTTCCTTTAGTCTAAAACTATTTTTATATAGTTCTTATAATTTTCTAAAAAATATGATGAATATCCTCAAAATGAAGTTAATAATAAAATAAATTTTTAACCACTAAGGTTTTATATATAGATTTTTCCCACAAAATCAAATAATCTTAATTAAATATTATTACTTTATCATTATTGATTATATTAACCCTAAAGGTTATCAATAAATTTAAACTTATATACATAAAATATTAAACCACAATTCCTCCAACTAAAACACATACTAAACTCAAGGGTTCTTTTACAAAAAAAATTCTCCCAAAATCTCCATAATCACGTTAAACTCCATCAAATAATACTGAAAAAGAGTATATGATTTTAAATATATGATTAACCTTAGATATATCATCCTAAGACACTTTAGGTTTATACCATATCACTATGGAATATCATAGGTTTTCATAGGATCTATTCTTTACTTTATCATAATGGTTTATAGATAAAATGTGGATTAACCCATGAATATCCCATGGGAGTGTCAAACCAAGTGCAAAGTAAGGGAACACTCACTATGAACCATAATGACAACCAATATATACTAAACCAACTATTTTTGAGCTTGTTACCCCTAGATGCATTTGTTCCAAATCCACATCCACTTTCAGTATCCATACATTGATATATTTCAAAGAACACCACATAATATCCACATTAACAGAACTTTAGGATGTTATCCTATACAAAAACTTATCCTCAAAGTCAATCATAGGGTTATGTTCCCTAATATACATTTTACTAAATCTAGTTCCCAAGGATTCTAATAAACTTCATCTGATACCAACTATAAAGACCCTAACTCCAGTAACCCAGAATTGATGGTTAATTTACTAAATTGAAATAATATATAAAATATCACATCCCAAAGGACCTAATAGTTTAATAGTCTTGGTAAACTAGATACATACTTAAGTCTTATATTACATTTAAAAACATAAATTACAATAAATTAAAAGTAAATATTCTACATCCTTGAACTCATTTAAACATGCCTCCTTCATATCCTGGGGAAAGGAAAAAAATAACAGTTAGCTCAGATGCTCAGTAAGGGTTACATACATCAGAAGTTAGGATAAATCAATAAGGTATAATCAATATGTAAAGGTAAATAACTAAAAACACATGCCATTTAATCAATAACTTTAGCACAAAATGCATCCATGGATAATATTAATTCAATAATCTCATAGATAATAATAAATTAATTCTCAATTAAGTAAATAAATATTATTAAATGTCATGATAATAGACATCATGATATCTATACCATACCATGCACTAAAAAAATTTAATCGATGGGTAGGTATACACCAAAAACCCATTTAATTTGGCTATCCAACTGATTCACCTCATGATACCATCGATGCATAAAGGGGATATCTATAACCACTCCCCTCCAATAATTACGTTTCCAATGAATTCCTCATATATTTAATGATCAATTTAATTCATAAATAATATGATCTATCAACAAATATTCATATTGAGTAAAGAATACTGAGTATTAATAATTCCACAATAAATCAAATAAATTTAAAATTAAAACACTATATATAGAAATGATATATTATTTAGGCAATAATAATATCCATGATACAAATAATATGGGTATTTATGGGAAATACAATGTTTAATGATCACAAGAAAGTGAATGTTCCAATAGAAAGTTAATGAATACAAAATCAATCAAGAAAGTGAATTTCAATACTTTCCTTGGTCAAATTGATCACAAACCATCTAGATAAAGAATAATGATGGTATCATTACTACATATCCCAAGTTTATTATAAGTAAATTAAATATTTTTTTATCATTTATGAATATAAAGACCATATGATTATCAATAAAAACATTCTTGAGGAAAATATCATTTTCACTTTGAAAATTAATTTTAAAAACTAATTTTTTTTAGAATATAAAGAAAAAAATTTTATTTGAAAAAAAACATATAAAACTTTAAATGAATCTTAAAATAAATAATTGGTCATTATTGTGGGAATTTTTTTTCATGCGAAGTATGTTAAAACAATGATTTCTTTCATATTTTTGATAAAAAGTCGAAAATCACCTTATTCAGAAAATGAAATGAAGATTACACATATTTTTTTTTGAAAAAAATCCTACATGGGTACAAATTTCTTTTAATAAATCATTATATAATAGTAAAATTTTTCTTTAAAACATTTTAAGGGAAATATAGACATGGAAGAAAAGATTCTCGTTCGGGTAGAAAAACAAAGTCGATTTTCCTTAAAACAATTATTTTAGTATAATGAGTATTTAAAAGGTGAAAATGAATAGAATGCTTATAATTTTCAAAAATAACCATAGGAAAAGAAATATATTAGGTTTAATATTTAAATATCAAATAATAATCCCAATATATACTTAAACATAAACAATCCTGAATAATGATGAGATTATAAAATAAACCCTCACCAATTTGGTGACTTTTGAATCATAACCCCCTAGAACAAATAAATTAAAATAATACCTTAAATACCATGAATATAAATATATTCATGATATAAAATATAAAATGGGTAGTATATACACCTCATATAAATAATAGGTTCATAATACCAAATATGTCTTAATGGAGTGAAAATTGAGATGAATTCTCTTACAAAGATCATACCATTGAAGTGAGAATTAATCAATGAATTAATTATGTGTATAAAATGTAAATACATATAAAAAAGTATAAATAAAAAATAAATTAATCAAAATTCCTTACACACATAATATTATAATATCAAATACAATGAAGAATTAATATAACCCAATGGAAATTAATTGTGTTATGAAACCCATTACCACTTGGAAACTTTAAATTCAAAACCCCTTGGATGAATTAATTTGAATTAAAACTTAAAATAAAATTAATTTTGAAATATTCATGATATTATATTTAAAATGGAATTATATAAACCATATAAAAAAATTAGGTGCATACCAATAAAATATGCCTCAATGAAAGGAAATTGAGACGAAATACCTTACCTCATGGTTCCCTTCAGTTGAATGTGATTTAACCTAATTTATAATTGTATTAAACATGTTAATAATTTATAATATAACAATATTTGTATTTATAATATCATATATTATCTTATTATGACATCTTATCACCAGTTTGTTAATAATATTTCATTATTACCATTGTTTCGGGTGTTAGCTATTTTGTTTTCTGATACATGGTTTGTCACAAAAGTTCCAGTTATTGTGAAAATTATATAGTTACATCATAAACACAATTATATTAATATTATAAATATCATATTTTTTCATTGGATACATTTTTATAGTCATTATTCAAATTTAAACATGGAAAATGAATTACATCGCTTCGTGGAGATGGTAGGCCGTATGTAGGCACAAGATGTTATCATTTCCTTAATGGGTGAAAGGGAAATAAAGTGTATGATATATTAATTTTAAATAATTAATATCACCTCATATTTATCTTATATATTAATTATTTCCATAATTATGAATATCCATGTGAGTTGGTGATGAAAAACAAATTACGTCGGTTTGTGAGGCGGTAGTTCGCCGTACACACGAGCAATGGATTTGTTTCCCATTTGATAGAGAAAGAGATAGATAAATATTATGACATGAAAATAATAAAATATAATCATATAGGAGATAATGGTACTATTATATTTTAATTTTTAATACAAAATTTAAGGTGAAAAAATAATAAGTAAAAATAAGAAGCTTAGTGAAGACGATTACCTTCGCTTAGA
The DNA here is from genome assembly GCA_963277665.1 of Viscum album. Lineage (NCBI taxonomy): Eukaryota > Viridiplantae > Streptophyta > Magnoliopsida > Santalales > Viscaceae > Viscum > Viscum album. The sequence continues at coordinate 1,129,980,950 of OY728121.1, forward strand.
AAAACCCCCTTTGGATATCTTATTAAAGACCTTAGGGTTGATATTTTGGGAAGACCAATAAATCTATAATTTGTATAATTATTTTGGGAAGATATTTTTATAGGTTTTGGTTGATATAAATGGCTTAATATGTGTGAATAATTGAGAGGAGGAGGTGCCCTTATATAATTGAGGAGTGACATTTTTGTAAGTACGCAAAACTATTCAACAATGAGAAGTCAATCTCAACCCAAGTGCCTAAAAAATTGACAAATAATGGGATAGAGGGAAGATAAGGTCTAAAAAAACCTCCAACAATAAAAATAAACATTTTTTAAACATTTTATTACATTTAACTCCAAGGTCACTCTCTTTTACCATTTTAGTTTTGACCACGATAACTAGTTTTTTAACCTAAATAACTTATCCTTTAAGACTAAAATAAAATGAAAATTATTAGATAATTTGGAACCAATTATTATTAATATTAAATTAAATTTATAAAATAAAAATTTCATGTTTTTAGGAAATTAGTTTTAACACAAGTGCATGTAACACACAAAACCCTATTTTAACCTTAACCTTGTTAATTAAGTTTTTTATTGTTTTTACTATTAATTATGAATAAAAATTAATTTTAATATTTTGAATAATATAAATTATGATTATTTAAAATATGTAATATATTTTATCAAATTCAATTCACATAAGTGGAAAATGTTAATTTAATAATGAACCCACAAAATGTGTAGAAAAATAGTTTTTTCAAGAAATGTGTTTTTTAAGGATAAGCTGATCTTACATTGACCATATGAATAGTGATCATAATTTTATATATTTTACTTAATATATTTATATTTATAATCTATAAATTCCATTTAAATATTTCCTTAGTATTAGTTATTTTAATTAATTAAAATGGAGAAACATTATGAACTTAAAAACAATTTTTAGAAAAGTGCATTTTTAAGATGAAAAATAAACTTATACCAAAATTTGATATAAACATGATTTAAATATAATTAATTAGACTAAATAAAACTAAATAATACTTATTTTACTTTTAAATCAAATTCAAATCATAATGGTACTTTTAAATTACTTAATTTATTGAAAATAAATGATAGTTTTATAAGAAATGGTATTTTCACTATTCATTGAAAATTTACTTTTTTTAGAAAATAAAAAATGTTCACCCTAAGTTAATTTTGAAATTCTAATTTCAAAAAAAGTTCATTTTTTACAATACAATTTCTAAAATTAGAAGAAATTAATTATATTATTTTCTCACACAAATTAATAAAAACATTTTTAATGAAAAATATATTTTTTGAAGTATGTAAATACTTTACTAAAAAATAAGTCCTTATTTACAAATATATTTTCATTATCTAATTTTTTTTAAATAATTTTTAAAAAGTGGTTATGTCTGTCCATACAACAAATTTTAACGGCCAGGTCATAATAGTCATGTTTAAATTGTATCTTGTGGTTTGTTTAGGCTTGGTGTTGTGCATTAAATTTGATATCGAACATATTATTAATTTTATAAACCCAAGGTTTTACATTGATCATAAGTTTAATGGAATAAATAACCATTTTTAGGTTTTATATGATCAGTGTTTAATATGGTTAAGGATATTTTTGGAAGCATTTATAGGAATATAACCCTTGGGTTTAGTATGCGTTTTAGTGAAAAGGTTATTTGAGGAATGATGATTTAATATTTTATGAACACAAGTTTTAAGGTATTGATAATCTTTAGGGATAATATGATCATTGATTCTAATGTAATAATATTCAATTAAGATTATTCGATTTTATGAAAAAATAAGCTGTATAGAAAACCCTAGTGGTCAAAAACTTATGTGATGATTAATGTTATTTTTTAGGATGTTTATCATAATTTTGGGAATGTTATAGGAGTTATATTAATATAGTTTTATAAAAAGGACAAACAACATGCTGGGAAATAACTCGTCACATCCGGAAAGGGTGCAGGGCTTGAACCCACAACCAAAGAGAGACAAGGGTGCAATGCCTACCACTAGCCTACGTGATGTTCTGGTTAATGTGATAATGTTTTTTCTTAAACTATTTGATGGATAAATACTTATGGAATGGATTAATTTGAAATTTGGGTGTTATTTTTGAGGTTTTAGATATTAATGTATTTTATTGGATAACTTGTGCTAACCATTTTGGTTTTTGTAAATATTTAGAGATAGATGAAAAGACTTGTCACTCTTTTTTGGATATTATGACCCGTTAAAAGTCAATTTTAGTGCTTCATTAATAAAAGAAATCATATTGGATATTAATTTTTAGAGTAAGAAATGATATGAAAATTGATAAAATAATACCCAAAGGTGAAATCATGATTATGAAATAAAACGATATCAAGTAAGAATATTTTTGGGTGTTCTCTATATTGATAATAAAATAATCTATCAAATTTAGGAAAATAATCTTAAAATAAAAATGTTACACATTTACCTTCATTTCTGATGAATTTATAGTATTTTCACCCATAATAGATTTATAGATTTTCAGTCATTAACTTTCTCATGACCATGTTCTATATCACTCTCTATTAGTCCCTGGGTGTTATTTTTCTCCTCCATGTCTATATTTTTAATTCCCATTAATATTCTCATATTTGGAAACATAGTTTTGTGTTATTCTAGATGAACTTTTTATTTCCCTTTCTCTCTTTAAGAGGAAGTTTCATTAACCCTTTTATGATGTGGGATTTCCATAAAGGAATTTTCAAATGTAAAACCCTAGATTTATTAGGAACAATTCAAATTATAAGGATGAAATTTATTAAATGTGAGCATAATGTAACACTCCAAGATTTTAAAAGAAGAAAATAATGTTCGATAGCGTATACAACATGCAACACCAAGCCTAAACAAACTATGAGATATTATTATTTAAATATGACCATTATAACATAATTGTTAAATTATAAGTCATGAATAAGCTTAACCAAATTATGAAATATATATGAAATTACTATTAAATATAAATGTAATGATAAATTATTATTAAACAATCTCTCAATTTTTAGTAAAGTCAATTTATTCTTTAAAAGTAAATTTTCTTCAAAAATGATCTTTGCTATTTTTTGTGAGATAATAATATAATTAATTCTTGCCACTTTTAGAAAATGTATTTGATAAAATGAACTTAATTTTTTAATTCATCATATGGAAATTATCTTAGGGTGAATTTTTTGGATTTTTCTAAATTTTTTGATTTTTCAATGAGTAGTAAAAAATATTGTTTTTTATTGGAAACTATTTTTAAATGCATAATGTATGTACATTTTAATTAATTAAAATAATATTTAATAATGAATAATTTAAATTAAATTTAAAGTTTATATATCTAACTATATTAATTTAAATCAATATGATGATGATGACTAGTCATATAGTTAATGTAAGATCATCTTATGCTTGAAAAATACATTCCTTGAAAAAAACCATTTTTTAACATGTTTTATGGGTTTATTTTTAAAATAAATTATACCAATTTTATTAATTGAATTTGATAAAATGGATTCCATATTTGTAATTAGTATAATTAATATTAGGCAATAAGTTTAACTTTATTTTTGTCCATAATAAATAATAAAAACAACAAATATCTGTTACCATGGTTAAGGTTAAAACAAGTTTATCGGGGGTTGAAACAAGATATAAGGGTTAGTTTACTAATTAAACTTGTATAAATGCTATTTTTTGGACATATTTTAACCTTATCATATCCTAAATTCTATTACTAGTCTATTTGGAAGTATTTTAATTGAGTATGACCTTATTATAATTTAATACTTTAAAAAATTCTAAAAGTGCCCCTCCCCTCACTTATAAAAGGCCCCCTATCCTCCCTTATACACACTTAAAGAACCATTTGGTTTAGAAAATCCATACTAAAATACCTTCTTGACTTCTCTTTCCACATACCAAAGGCCTTAGTTTAATCAAAAATCCAATCAAGTAAGGCTTTAGGTATAATCCTAAAGTGGTTGTCTGAAGAAGAGGTATCATTCTTAATCAAGAATTTTTATTTTATTTCTTCTTCCACCTCCTTAAAATATTATTCAACCATGATCATATAACTAATATATTATTACATTAATTCCATACCCTATATCTATCTCTTCTTCCATCAAATGGGAAGTGGAACCATCATTCATGTGTATGACGGATTACCACACTACAAGAAAAGAGATGGTTAGCGGTGGTTTATTCGTGGAGGTTCTAGTAACTACTATGAAATAAATTTGGTTAAAAATAATAATAATATAATTGAGGTTTCATAAAACCGCCAAGATATTTTTTTATATTTTCAATTAGAAGCATTTTAATTGAAACCACCACTAAATATTTAAAAAAACCACAATCCCTTCCTCTCCCCTACTCCCTCTGTGTGACCCTAACACCTTCCCCCTCCCACCTCCCTCAACCTATTCCTCTCCTCTCCCCGATGGAGGCCCTGATCCCACGACCCCGAGTCCATGACCCTGACCCCCTGCAACCCCACCCCTGCAACCCCGACCCCCACGACCCTCCCCCACCAACCTCTACTCTGGATGGATCGTCGGCAACACGACCCCCCTGACATCCTTCACCCCATCTTGATTCCCTCCTTGGTTTCAATGTAGACCCCCCTCCAACCTTACTCTCCTATAGATCCCCTCCTCGGTGGCAATGCAAACCCCCCTTAAAGGTTGTATCATCCTCACCTTAAATATTTTATTGAGTATCATTATAGTGTATGATACAACCCCACCCATTGTAATTATAGTGTTATTTATGATACAATATCATGAATTTGTATACAATATAATTTATTATAGATTAATTTTTATATAAAACTCATCCTAAAAACAATATGGTGTATATTCTCACATCTGGCTTGATCCTTGAAAAAATACCACAAGCTTCTATCACTGGTTTATTTTTTTAGTGTGGCCATCTGTGTTAAAATGAATAAATAGTTTCATACACTATAACTAGGATAGAGGTTCAAATATCATAAAGAGAAATTAAAAATTGAGTTGAAATATGTAAAAAGAATCACTTAGATTCACCCTACCCCTCTTAGAGTGAATACACAATATAATGGGAATTTCTTTTTGATTAAATAACATCTTGAGAGGGATCTTACTGATAAAGTTTGTCATGATGGAATAAATACATATATTATGAATAAGTATTATTTTGTTAATTTATATATAATAATGTTAGTTTTTTTGAATCAAAATATTTGAATTCAATATGTAAATATAGATGATTTTGGGTTCATAAACAATAATAATATATTATATCTAAAGATAGATAGATATAAGGATATAGAGTATCAATAGTAATCTTTTGGTGTATGATGATTGTGGGTTCTTGCATACATATTTGTATAACTATAATTATTTTGTACATAAATTATTTGGAGAGACTATAATCACTGCTCAGTTTTAATCAAAACACAAACATCATTTTATAATCCATATTAAAAGGGTTTCAAAATTTTATTGTTAATTATAACATGAATAAGTTCAAATGGGTTTGTTGAGATGATCATATTCTCATAAATTGTGGATGGAACCCTTTTAAATATGAATCTACCATCAAAAAATCAAAATAAAATACAAATAAAGTAAAATAACTATGTGTAGCACAAGTACTCTATGATTCATATCGATAAAGTATACTTAATGATGATCACTAAGAAATAGTTATCTTTCTCTTACCTCTAACGTTTTTATATTGGTCACCGAAATCTATATATACTATGTCAGGATTGATAGATCACAAAAATTTATTTTATCATCCTTCATTGAATATTAATAAGAAAGAGGTAAAAAGAGAGAATAATCTTGTATTGGTTCTTTAACACAACCAAAAACATATATGGATCACATTATTTATTTTTCATTACTTCATTAAATAAAATTTCCTGAGAGATACATCTAATTTGTAGCTACCAAAATTTATGAATGTTTTTATATAATAATTTATTAACATTATTATGATTATATATTTATTATAAATGATTATATTAATCATTATAATGATTAATATTGAAATAATAACCAATATGTAAATACAAATTTCAACATTATATTACATAAACTATATCAAATATCTTCTATATGATATGATATAGGACTCTGATAAATATCCTAGGATTCAATTATGATTATAATGTTGTGTTCGATATATATAATATTCAAATAATATATTAAAATATAATAGTGATTTATACTATATGATTCACCCATTTTATTGAATATTTATCAGTTTCACACAAGCAATAAAGTCCTATAAATATTCCTTGTTATAATTCACAATTCCATGGGAATCCATCAAAACTACATTAAAAATGGTTTATAAAAAACATTCATTTTTTGATAAAAAACTTTTCCAATAATTTTAATAAATTTTCTACAACATAAATTTGTGACAATATGGTTGTTAACCATTTGAAATGAAAGAATGCCTAGAATTTTTTTTTCAGGATCCTAGCCGATCAATATCTCAGAGCACGCCACCACTACTGTCATATTATATAAATCCTAGTGATTCTTTTATACTTGAGACTGTTAGCAAGCCACCTATTTCCCTATATGTAATTGGTATCCCACCACCTGATTCACCTCCAAATATAGAGTAGTTCATCACCCCTCCATACAAGGGATATTGGTGAGTTTCCATTACTAGTATGTATGTCATTTTTCAAAAACAATTTATATTTTATTAATTGTTTAATGCATTTGTCAAATATATAAAGAAAAAAATATAAGGGATACAAATATGGAAATGGAATATGTTGAAGGACTTTAATATTATCATTCCATTTTATTAGTATGGTGTGCCTATTAGTGATGCTGTCGGAATCTACGAGTAGATTCTTGGGTAGCTTACTTACGAGACGGTGAAATTTATCATTAATTATAAAGATTGGAGGCATATTCCTACAACATGAAAAAATGAGGTCTTTAATACTCAAGTAAAGGTAATAATAATTTAATATTCCTTGAAAACTAATTTAAAAGTCATGAGTAAAATTTTGTAATATATTGGTAAAGTGTTATGGTTTTTATTTCTAGATGTTTTTCATTTTGATGTCCCTAACTCCATTTCACGCCTGTAGACTTTGAAAAATTTGGGTAAGAAATGGAGAGATTTTGAATGGAGATTATGGCATGAGTTTAATGACATTTCTCTGAGCTCACAAAAAATGTATGAGAAAGTTATTGAAGGTATTTCTTATGAACAATGGAAGATCTTTTTTGATATCAACATAGATGCATCTCATGGGGTAATTTCATATTTTACAGTATCTTAATAACATAAACACAATAAAATTATAATTTTTATTAATGTTGTTATTTTTTGTAGGAATAATCTAAAAAAAATTCTATGAATCATGAGAAGCAATTCATTCCCCACATCGCAGGGTCTCATAGTTTTTCTATAAAAAAGAATATTTTAGTTTGTATTTTATTCATTATTATTTATATAATTTTATTATAATTCAATATTTTTTTAACTTGTTTAATTTTTTATAAAGGATAATGATTTAGATCATTCTGTTGGATGAATAGAGACATGGTTTAAAGTGTATAGGAAACCCAATGACAGTTTTGTAAATGACCCTACCAAAGATGTTGGATTATGTACTTTTCATAAACATTTCATATTATTTCATTAACATAAAAATGTAATAATGAAAAATATATTATAAGAACTTACAATACTTAAACTCAATTAAATGGGGATATCTACATGGATCAAATGATTCTAATTTGACATTGTTTGACACATCCAGCCGACCCCAATTAATTGGGTTTAAGGCTTGTTTATTGTTATAATATAATTTTCAATATTATGTTTTTTATAGTTTTGAAATAACAATAAATACTAATGAAAACTTTATTAATTAAATAAAACTATGAAGTTCAGATATTTTAAAAAATCATTGTTAATATTTTTATATTAACAGGTTAAAATTCAAGAATTCTAGGATGCGAACCCTTCAAAATAATTATCGGTTTCCCAAAACGATGTAGTTGGAATAGTTTTAGGGAAGGGGCATCTCAAACATGTATGAGGGATGGGTTCTAGTCCTACTCCATTAGCTATCTTTGGTAGGGAAACATCATCCGTTACTAATACACCCAGTGGGGGTTCAAGTAGTGCCATTGATTGGGAATCATAGAGAAATTGAAAGATTAAAGGAAAAAGTGAAATAACAAGATTGTTATAGGAAAACACGCAATCAATGGTGGTCACAAATGAAAAATACTTTAGTTTCTATATTTTAGTGGATGATTGACATGACCCCTGAGGAAATTTACAACCTTATAGCTCATCCCACCAAGGTAAATTCTAAATTACATAAATCATTCACACATTTCCAAATAACACATACCACATCCATAATCTCTTTAGCTACAATTTATGATAACCGCCACTAAGAAAAATTATTTTATCTATTTAGTGATGGTTCTTAATAACCAATGCTAAATAGTTTTTCAATGGTTATATTAACTTATCCAATGTTATTTTTTTGTTAAAAAACTCTCTCCAACTAAATAAAAACCCACCATTGGGTACCCAAAAAACTACACATATAAAAAATATCACTCAACTATATAAATGGCCACTAAATTATTGTTGACCATAAAATACATGATGATTTAGAAAGTAAAATTATCTTTCTTCAATAAAATTTGAGAACCGAAATATATAAAATAACCAATCTACATTTTAGTAATTAATTAAACTAATATTAGAAATAGTGACAAATCATTAATTTTATTAATAATATAGTAATTATACAATTATATTTTTTTAAAAATATTTAATGATTACAACATTTATAATAGAAAAAAAACCACATATTGATTTATGAAATGTAGGAATTGATGCCACATAAATCCCAATTACAGTTTCTCAGTGATGCTTGTAAATACATTTTTAGTGTTTTAAAACACTAAAATGCACACTTAACGATAAAAACAATAAAAAAAATCTCGCATTGACATGAAATCATGGGACAACCACCATTGAATTATTTGTGACATGTACAAGTAAACAATACATCCATTCAATGTGCGGTGTGCTTTGAATGACTCAATAAGAAATTTTAAAAGATATCAAAGTTTTAGAAACATGCATCAGGGGTCAAAACCAAGAAAAAGACATCATATTTCCCTGAAATCATAGAAGAATAACCCTATATTTAATTTTGAAATGTAGGAACTGAAAACATGTCATTCCGAATTATGGTTTTCCTATTATGGCTGTAAACACATTTTAAGTCTTTTAAAACACTAACACATGCATTGAATGATCAAAACCATATCAAACGACCTCATATTGATGTTAAATCATGGTAAAACCACCGATGAGTTTTTTTAATATGTATGTGTAGACAACATGTTAATCCGACATGTGGTGTGGTAGGAATTAATCAGATACACTTTTGAAAGGTATAAAAGCCTTTAAAAACAAGTGTTGTGGGGTCAAAATTAGGAAAACAACATTGTATTTCCATGAAATAAATGGAAAAAAATCATACATTTAATTTTAAATGTAGGAACTGATGACATGACATTCTGAATTACAGTTTTCCTATTATGTCCGTAAATGCATTTTTAATGTTTTAAAACAGTAAAACATGCGTGAAATGATAAAAACCATAAAAGAGCTCAAATTGATGTAAAATCATGGGTAAACCACCAATGAGTTTTTTGATGTGTAAGTACAGACAACACATCAATACGATGTGAGGCATGGTCGAAATTACTCGGTATACACTTTTGAAAGGTACAAAAGCCTTTAAAAACAAGTGTTGGGGGGTTAAACCTAGGAAAACTACATTGGATTGCCCTAAAATCATGGAAAACGATTATATATTTAATTGTAAAATGTATGAACCAACGAAACATCATTATGAATTACGATTTTCCCACTATGGCCACAAACACATTTTTAGTGTTTTAAAGCACTAAAATGTGCGTGTTTTGGTCAAAACCATAGAAAAAAATCTAATATTGTTTTGAAATCATAGGAAAACCACCGATGAGTTGTTTTATAAATGTACACATAGAAAAAACATCAATCCGATGTGTAGTGTGATCGAAATTACTATGTATACACTTTTGAAAGGTACAAAAGCCTTTAAAAATAAGTGTTGGGGGGTCAAAATCTGGAAAACAATGTCAGATTGCCCTGAAATCATGGGAAAAACAACCGTAAATTTAATTTTGAAATATAGGAACTAAAAACACATCATTATGAATTAAAATTTTCCCATTATGGTTGTAAACAAGTTTTTAGCGTTTTAAAACACTAAAACATGTGTGGAATGACCAAAACCATAGAAAACGACCTCAAATTGATATCAAATCATATAAAAACCTCCACTAATTTTTTTATGTGTACGCATAGACAACATATGAATTCAGTGTGCGGTATGGTTGGAATTACTCGATATACACTTTTGAAAGGCACAAAAGACTTTAAAAACAAGTGTCGAGAGGTCAAAACCAGGAAAACAATTTTGGATTACCCTGAAATCATGGGAAAACAACCATACATTTAATTTTAAAATTTAGTAACCTAAAACACATCATTACGAATTACGATTTCCCCATTATGGCTATAAACAATTTTTTTAGTGTTTCAAAACACTAGAACATACGTGAAATAGTCAAAACCCTAGAAAATGACCTCAGATTGATGTGAAATCATAGTAAAACCACTAATGAGTTGTTTTTGATTTGTAAATGTAGACAACACATCAATCCAACATGCGATGTGGTCGTAATTACTCGGTATACACTTTTAAAAGGCACAAAAGCCTTTAAAAACAAGTGTTGCGGGTCAAAACCAGGAAAACGACATCAGATTGCCCTAAAACCATGAAAAAATTACCATATATTTAAATTTTAAACGTATGAATTGATTACATTTCATTCTAAATTATGGTTTGCCCGTTATGGCTGTAAACGTGTTTTTAGTGTTTTAAAACACTAAAACGTGAGTGGAATGACCAAAACCATAGAAATAAACCTCAGATTGATGTGAAATCATGGGAGAACCACTAATGATTTTTTTTCAACATGTATGTGTAGAAAACACATTAATCCGGCATGTGGTGTGGTTGGAATTACTCGATATACACTTTGGAAAGGTACAAAAGCCTTTAAAAACAAGTGCCAAGGGGTAAAAACTAGGAAAACAATGTCGGATTTCCCTAAAATTACAAGAAAACAATCTTACATTTAATTTTGAAATATAGGAACTGAAGGAACATCATTTCGAATTATGGTTTTCCTATTATGTCTAAAAACATGTTTTTAGTGTTTTAAAACACTAAAATGTGCATGGAACGATCCAAACCATATCAAGTGACCTCATATTGATATGAAATAATGGTAAAACCACCTATAAGTTGTTTTTTGACATTTACACATAGAAAACACATCAATCTAATGCATGGTGCGGTTACAATTACTCTACATACACTTTTGAAAGGTATAAAAGCCTTTAAAAACAGGTGTTGGGGGGTCAAACCAGGAAAATAACATCATATTGCCCTAAAATCATGAGACAAAAACCATAAATTTAATTGTGAAATGTAGGAATCAATGACACATCATTATGAATTACGGTTTTCCCATTATGGCGGTAAATGTGTCTTTAGTGTTTTAAAACACTAAAACACATGTGGAAGGTTAAAACCATAGAAAATGACCTCAAATTGATGTGAATTCATAGAAAACCACTATTGAGTTGTTTTTTAATGTGTATGTGCAGACAAGATGTCAATATGATGTGCAGTGTGGTTAGAATTACTCAGTATACCCTTTTTAAAGGTATAAAATCCTTTAAAAACAAGTGTTAGGGGGTCAAAACTAGGAAAACAATGTCGGATTTCCATGACATCATGATAAATGACCGTAAATTTAATTTTGAAATGTAGTAATTGACAAAACATAATTTTGAATTTCAGTTTTACCTTTATGGTTATAAACATGTTTTTAGTGTTTTAAAACACTAAAACATGCATGTAATGGTCAAAACCATATAAAACGACATCATATTGATGTGAAATCATGGGAAAACCATATATGAGTTGTTTTTGATGTGTATATTTCAAAAAAATGTCAATTCAACATGTAGTGTGGTCGAAATTACTCAGTATACACTTATGAAAGGTACAAAAGCCTTTAAAAACAAGTATTAGGGGTTCAAAACTAGGAAAATGATGTCGGATTTCCCTGAAATCACAGGACAACAACCATACATTTAATTTTGAAATTTAGGAACTGATGAAATATCATTTTAAATTACGGTTTTCCCATTAAATCTATAAACATGTTTTTAGTTTTTTAAAACACTAAAATGTGCATGGAATGGTCAAAACCATAGAAAACAAACTCAAATTGATTTTAAATCATGGGACAACAACTATGGAGTTTTTTTAAAATATAGGACATTTTGTGATATCAAAATATTTAATTTTTTTTATTAAGTAAATTTCAAGCACACTACACGTTGCTTTAAAAGTAAATTAGAATATTTACTCATCTCTTTTCAGTTTCAACTATTGAATTTTATCTTAAATAGGAATGTTTATGTTTTCAAAGTGTTTTTCATTATATATTTTTTGTTTTATGTTAAAATGTATTCATTTTTATTAACAAAATAACAAATTTTATGTGTAGCATTCTGAATATATTATGTATCTTTTTTATTTTACATTTCTTTTCTTAAATGTTCTGATTTTCATTGTAGGTGACAAATTCCAAAAGTAGGTAGGAGGTTGACTGTTCTGATCCATGAAATTTCAGAAGGTAGTTGTGATGGTTCTTATTTTCCATCGTATGTTAAAATTTTATCAATTATTCTACTTTAATTTTGATTTATTATGTATAGTTTTATTTTTTTTACTTTTTTGTTATAGTTGGTGAGATGATATAGTTGGTTTTAGTTGATGACATGATGTAGAGGCAGATAGATGCAGTGGAGGTCATTACATGGATGTATATTGGGCATTGGTTATTATTGGATATATTGTATATATATATATTGAAAAATGCATGGGTTAACTTAGATTGAGGTTATGATGACCAGATGTTTGTATGTATGATATATGTATGACATGTTTATCATATATTTATGTTTTAATTTAGTATATATTAGTTTTTTTTATATTTGTAGTTTTTTTAATATTTTTTAAAAAAGGAATCTGATTTAGCGTCAGTTTTATGTAACCGCCACTAAATACATTGAATAAAAAATGTTTATAAGGGGTTAAGATTAACCACCTATAAAAGGAACCACCACTAATATGTTCCATGGAAGTTTCTTTTCTTTTATTTATATTCCCCCTAGATATTTTTTAAATAAAAAAACCACTGCTAAATAAACAAATAACCGCTGCTAAATTATCAAAAAAATGGCACTTAAAAAAACCACCACTAAATTATAAAAACTTTAGTGAAATGACTAGTGATCATGAAATATGTAAATTTTTTTAGTAAACACTACTAAACTATGATGAAATAGTTTAAAATGTCGCTAGTTCATGAAAAAATCGCCGCTACTTACCCTTTTTTTATAGGGATGCCTCACGAACCGATATAATTCATTTTCCATCACCACCACTCATGGATGGTTTTAATGATAGATTTAATGTATATATACAATATTCATGATATATTTATCATTATAAAAATAAAATATATCATTTAATTTCTTACATTTCCATTTACTGAAAAAATGATAACGTCATTTGTGCGTACGTGTGGACTACAACCTCCATGAAGTGATGTGATTTGTTTATCATCATCACATAACATGGATGATATACATAAGTGTATTTTTATAAATAATATTGTATTTATTTTATAATTATAATTCTTTAAATATAAAATAACACTTATGTTCTTTACATCCTAATCATTGAGAAATGGAAATGTTACCCATTCATATGTATGACTTATCATCTCTATGATTGTAACATAGTTCATTTTTCATAACCATATTTCATGGTTGGTTTAAAAATTATAATTTATGTAAAAAAATGATAATTATTTCATGATTATTATTCTTTAGATGATTGAAAAATTAACACTTTTACCTTTTTCAACCTACCAAAGTCATTTTCTATATGTGAATAAAATATCATCAAAACATCCAACATAAACTTAATTGATTAAGTAAATAAGTATAACATGGGAATAAATAAAATAAATGAAATAATAAACTTAAAAAAGGTTATTAATAAAGTAAATAATTAATGTAATTTTATTATTTTGGAATATAAAGAACATACGTGATGAGTGGAACCTAAGGTAAGGGATTCTGTCTCAATTTCCTTTCATTGAGTCATATTTTAATGTTATGCACCAATTTATTTTACGTGGTGTGTATACTACCATTTTACATATTATATCTTTAATCCTTCATAATTCATGTTATTTTAAGTTTCAATTAAATTTATTTCATCCAAGGAGTTTTGACTTGAAATTTACTAAGTGGTAAGGGGTTTCATAAATCAATTTATTTTCATTCAATTATATTACTTCTTAATTATTTTTGATATAATAAGATTATGTGTGTAATGATTTTTAATTATTTTATGTATTTTCACTTGTTTTATGTGTATTTAAATTTGATACAAATAATCAATTCATTGAGTAATTTTCACTTCAATTGTATGATCTTTGTAAGATATTTCATCTCAATTCCACTCCATTGAGACATATTTGGTATTATTTACCTATTTATTTATACAAGGTGTATATATTTCCCCTTTGATATGTCATATAATGAATCAATTTATATTCTTGGTATTTAATGTTTTATTTGAAGTTATTTCTTTTGTGGGTGTTATGATTCAAAATTTACCAAAGCGTTAAGGGTTTATCTCACAATCTCATCATTATTTTAGTTTTTTACATTTAAGTCTCCACTAGGATAATTATTTGATATTTCCATCTTAAACCTAATAAATTTTCTTTTCCTATGGTTATTTATGAAAATTATAAGTTTTCATTTCATCTTTCTCTTTTAAATACTCAAGTGACCAAAAGAATGTATTTAAGAAAATTGACTTTATTTTTCTACTCAGTAAGGAATATTTTTCTTATATTTTATTATTTTCCTTAAAATGTTTTAAAGATAATTTTTACTACCATCCAATGATTAATCAAATATATATTACCCATGTATGACTTTTTACAAAATGGTTTATAAGGAATATTTTAGTCATTTTCTGTACAAGTTACTTTTTGACTTTTTACCGAAAATATGAAAGGAATATTTGATTTAATGCACTCAATATGAATGGAATTTTTCCACCAAAATAATCACTCATTGATTTGAATCTTCATTTATAAGTTTACAAGGTTATTTTCAAATATTTTTTTCTAATATATTGGAATTTTTTAGTTTTTAAAAGTGATTTTCAAAGTGAAAAGGTTATTTTCCTCAGGAAAATTTTTAATGATCTTTTTATGGAATTTATATTCATCAATGATAATAACCTTTTATTTTAATTATACTACATTGGGAATATGTTGTAATGATACCATCCTTATTATTTCTCTAGATGGTTTATTATCAGTTTGAACCGGTAAATTATTGACATTCACTTTCTTGATTAATTTTGTATTCATTAATATTCCCTCGAAACATTCACTTTCTTGTGATCATTGAACATTAAACTTTCCTTAAATATCCATATTATTTATCATAGATATACTTATTACTTAAACCATATATCATTTCTACACACAATTTTTTACTTGAAAGTTATTTGATTGATAGTGGAAAACCTTTATAAATCTATATTCTTTATAAAATAAAAATATTTATTGATAAGACGTACTGTTCATGAATTAAATCAATAATTTGATATATGAGAAATGTATTGGAAATGAAGTAATGGGTGGGCCCCATAATTATATATCCCCTCAATGTATTTACAGGCGTCACAAGACAAATAAGTAATCTAGAATTAAATAGGTTTCTATTGTATTCCTACCCATCGATTAAAATATCTTGGTGTAAGGACTTGATGGTATATTTATCTTGATTCATGAGATCATGAAATCCAATATTAAAAAATTTCCTTTAT
The DNA here is from genome assembly GCA_963277665.1 of Viscum album. Classification (NCBI taxonomy): domain Eukaryota; kingdom Viridiplantae; phylum Streptophyta; class Magnoliopsida; order Santalales; family Viscaceae; genus Viscum; species Viscum album. The sequence goes on from OY728121.1 coordinate 1,129,997,099, forward strand.
TAATAATTCAATTATTATTATCCATGAGATCACTACATTAATATTATCCTTGGATGAATTTCTTGCTCAAGTTATTGTTTAAATTATATGTGTGTTCAGTTATTTACCTTTATATATTGATTATATCTTATTTACTCATGATAGATTCCATTATGCTTAACTCTTACAAAGCATTTTATCTCACCCTTATTTTGTTTCTTTTCTCTAGGATATGATGAAGGAATCTTTTAATGGGTTCAAGGATGTAGAATATTCACTCTCACTATGTTGTATTTTTATGTTTTAAATTGTAATGTGAGATTCAAGTATGTATCTAGTTTACCAAGACTACTAAACTATTCAGTCTTTTGAGATATGATTCCTTGTATCTAGTGTTAATTCAATAATGTAACCAACAACTCCAGGCTACTATGGTTGGGTTCTTTACAAAATAACTCACAAAAAAGGCAGTGTCTCCCATTTTTTAGGGAAGGCACAATAATTTCCATCTCAAATTCATGGTTTTATTAATTCTAATCATGAGGTATCATCTATATAGACCCATAAGAAATCATAACCTGACTCAAAATCTTCATAAAACCAAGCCAAGATCTAGAGTAATCACAAAACACTGCGTACTCCACTCCCTCCATTAGAAGTTTCAAGATAGGATCACTTATCGATCTCCACCTCAGCTTCTAAAAGTCCCTATAAAACCACTTATACTAAATGAATGGATGCCTATTTTAGGTCAAGGTAGTCAATAGTACTTTGATCTTGGAAAATTCCATCACAAACCTCCAGTAATACTCAACCAATCCAAGGAAACACGTTACCTCATACACGCTCTTGGGTGTCTTTGAAGATACCATAACCTCAATCATTGATAGGACCACCATTAATCCACCCTATGAGATAAAATTTCCTAGAAATTGAACCTCTATAATCTATGACTAACACTTTTAGAGATTTCTGTAAATATTCTGCTCCCAAAGTTAGTCCATGACCATTATTAGTGATACTTATGCTCAAACTCTGATGTAGAATAAATGAGGATTTCATCAATGAAAACCACCATGAATTGGTCTAGGAAGGGACGAAAGATCTAATTCACAAGTACCATGAACATAGTTATGGTGTTTTTCATGCTAAATGGAATTACAAAGAACTCATAATGTTAATAATGACAATGGAACACTATCTTCTAGATATCCTCTTCATGAACCCATAGTTGATGATAACCAAACCTAAAATGGACCTTTTAGAACCACATAAATCCCTTTATCTAGTCTAAGAGATCATAAATCCTTGGAAGAAGGTATTTGTTCTTGTCTGTCACCTAGTTTAGATGATGATAGTTAAAAAAATCCTAAATATTCCATTCCCCTTCTTAAATATTAGCATTAGATCCATTCATGGGGACACACTAAGTTTGAAAAAACCTTTCTCTTGAAGTTCCTCCAACCGCACTCTTATACCCCAAATCTCATTTAGGGTCATTTGATAAGTTTTAGAAGATATTAGTGTCACCGTAGGGTGAAAATCAATACAAAAGTCAATCTTCCAATGAGGAGGTAATCTTGATATATCCTTAGGGAAAATGTCAATATACTCCTCTAACACTTTTAGAAGCTAAAAGTTTGAATTACCTACTACACCAAAGGTTAAAATCACTTATCGGTGAGTGATCTACTATAGTTTTCCATGCCCAGGCCCTACTTTTCCCATTAGAAAACCCCTCTATCCCATGGAGGAAAATGTCAACCCATCACCTCAAAGGTACCTCACCCTCTTTTGTAAATATTCTATCTAGGAACGAACTATAGATAAATAGTCTATACCAATTATGATTCTATACGACATTATATAAGCCATAATGAGATCCCATGTGAACCTCTATTTATTAAGTATGAGATCACACTATTGAAAAATGTTCATGATAATGGGATCACTCCCAATAGAAGTCTCTAGCCGCATGGGTTTGGTTAGAGGCTCCACTAAAATCTCAAGATCTTGAATAAGTGATAAAGCAATGAAATAATGACTATCACCTATTTATATGAGTACTAATGCTAAGGTAGAAAATACATAAATCATACCTTGAATCATGTTATGCACCACCTTTTCATACCCCTATATCACATACAGCTAACTAAAGCCCTGACGGCTAGCCCTCTAAGCCTGGAGTAGTTCACTTGGAGATCGTGGTGGTGGAAGTGGATTATATCACCGACCTCCTACAATCCGTCCCCCTAGAGCCTCACTAACTCTTCTGCTGAAACCTTATCCCTAAGGGTTTCCCTGAACACCTCTATGAGGCCCCTGATCATGTTGTTGCCTCTATTATGGGGGTTCATTGACTATCTAACCACCCTCTAATACATGTTGGGTTGATACATCACGTGTTTTGTGACCCTACTCCTAATAGGAAAATAAATACTTATCTATAGGTAAATAATACCCCTTTCATGATACCCAAGCTACTAAATCTTGTATGAGTCTTCATTTGAGAATGTCTTAGAAGTTTAGGTCCTAAATCCTATCATTGACTATCCACTTCTGAAGTCACTGCTCCTGGGTGAAAACTACCGTCACTTGATATATGATTTTTGTCATCCAAGAAACTCTTTATCACCAAAGATTACTCTATCACCCCTACATAGGTGGGTATACACAGGGGAATCACACCAACTTGAATGTCTTTGTGTGAGACCTAATAAAACCTTCATGCCTGGAAGAACCCATCACAAATCATATTTAGGGAGTATCGTGTGAGATCTATGAATCTCAAGGAATACTCATCAATAGTCATATTACCTTTCTACAAATCTATAATTTCAGGAATATAAATGGAAATCAAAGACACTCGATAATACTCCTCTCAAAATAGTCCCTTAAACTCATCCTTAGGGACCTTCACCTCATCATGATTCTGTGTGACCATACTCCACTAGCGTCCTAATACACTAGGAATAATACTAGACATAATAACTACCATCTAGTCATAAGTAATTAAAATGAGATAGAATACTCAAGTCACTGAATCCATCCAGTCCTCTACCACCCATGATTCAGGTTCTCTTTAGAACCCAACTGACCACTACCTCTAGAACTTATGCAGCATGATCAACCTACATGTATCACTATCCCAAGGTGCTAAAACAATCAACTACTTTACATGGAGAGAAATATCCACCTAAATTGGGGGGGGGTGTCTGATTGCTACTAATGGGTGGGGCACCACTCTCTTCTTTTTTATTGGAAAAACCTCATGAACCTACCCTTGAGCAAAAGCCCTATCACTCAATTAGTTGTCATCATGGTCCCACATTAGAATCTTAGATGGCTATATACATAGTGGAATATTGAAATTCAATAAGACAAACCATGTTCAAAAGTGAATATCTAGGGAGCCTAATTAGGAAGGACATGGAAAGAAACCCAATCCTATATGATACATATACCATTATTCCCACAAAAATGGTGTTTCAGTGAATCCAATCAACAAGCTAGGTGTGCCACCCTAAGACCACCCATAATAGGGTAGGGGCTGGTGACTAGTACTATGTTAGCATAATAGTGATACAAGAGTCCTTATCCTAATGTACCTATACAAAATACACATTTCCAAATATACTGAAATAATATGAGGTGATAATTGAACCATCCAAAAAATGTGATAAATGCATGCAACAACCTCTAGGGTCTACAAGTGAACAAAAATACATAGAATATAAAGTAAAGGGGTAAAATACATGCCAATAAAAAGGAAACCCAACCTAAAAAATTAAATGAGTATGGTTATTTCTCACACTCCCAAGATCTGAAAACTATTAGCTAACACCACCACCAAGAACCGCTAAGATCCATCAATTCCTGTTCCGCCCAGATCTACACTAAACCACCTGTCATCTATTCAATACATGACATGTGTGGGAAATATTCCCATATAGGGGTGAGTATATACATACCCAACAAGACACCATAAACACCATAAAGAAAAATAAAAGGATCTATTCATCTCATATCATAATTTAGGATAGAGAAGAGAATGATAAATCAAGATATTATTGTGGGAGAAGAATTTGAGATAATAGAAGAGGTCTCAATCTTTACAGCCAACCATAGGTGAAAAAAAACATGAAAATCCATAAATATGAACCACCCATGATATAAATCTATGTAAATATTATAGAAAACATATGAAGGTTAAACCACACATCTCTAGAAGACTCTTCAGTCAAGGTAATTTGACTCATTGATCGAGGATCATGCCCTAGGACACAGAGGATACCTGATCCTATCTATACCAACACATAGGTAGAGGATCACATGCCTAGTAATGATATGGGACACATGACCCTATCCTAGGGATGGGATAGTGAATCTAACCTTAGGACCACATGGGGATACCTAACTATAGTCACAACTATCCCACAGGTAGGGGATCATACGATCGAGTAATAAGAAGTGATACTTGAACCTATGTGGATGATACAAATGGTATCTCTATTATTCCCACACACATATTTGCTAATTATCTAATGTTTAAGTGAAAATACCATACACAACACCTCATGTCACATCCAAGATATCAAGCATAAGACCACCAATTCATTTTATGGAAGAAAAAATTAAATGGGATATTTAATTACTTAAATCCAAGTCTTAATGGGGAGGTACCACAAGACACTAGATCTAGAAAGAGTACACAATGTATGTTAAGTTGTATATGACATGTAGAGCCTAAGAAATAGACATGTCATGCACTGGTACACTACATGGCGTGTGAATAACATATAATAAATTTTTATAATAGAATACATAGTGTGTTAGGCTAGGTGGGGTATTGGGAATGTACCACCATAACTCAAGTGGTGTAGAACCAATATACTCAGCATGTGGCCTTGATCCACATGGTGTGTAAGGATAAGAAACCACTTGAGTGTGTACTCACTATACATTCTATATAGGTTATCTAGGGGGAACATGACATGTGATTAAGGTTGAATGATGTGTTATATTTAACTCCATCTAAAACCTTAGCTACTATACCCATGGGATACACAATATGTGTTCTTCTAAACTACACACTGAGTAGTCAAGTATTTCAAACCAGTTTCAACATGTGGCCTAAATATTTATAGTTTCCATTGATATCTCCCCCAATATAACCTAGATCCTCATTAACCACATCATCCATGGAAACAACACTGTCCATGATCATTTTTTGGCCACTAGTTTCTAGAAATTGAATCCTATGTTAAATCCCTATTGCCCGTACATGTCATCACTCAAGAAGAAAACTAAGACATATCCCTTTTTCATTACCACCATTATCCATGATCCTCCCTCACACCATGATCTTGATGTCATATCCATATCAATGATCATGTAGTTGAAAACTAATCACTCATCAAACCAGTCTAAAAATAGTCAAACCACCAACCAAATCAACGGATGATGAAGTGAGAATAAGGGTAGAAGAAATTAATGAAATTATAAAAGTTAATAATATTTATTGTCGACACGAATCCATCCATCATTTGTGGGTGTAAAATTTGAATAAATTAATATAACAATGGAAGTTCATGAACAAATAACCTAAATAATAATTCTATAAAAAATTAAAATTTGAAAGGGGCATGATCAGGTTGAGAAATTAGAGAATTAATATCAATATTTCATGAGAAAACATGAAGAATGAAGAAAATCCAAAAATAAAAATTCCATACTAGAAGAATGGTTTAATCAATGAAAAGAATAAGTCTTCATTAGTGTTTTTTCTAAATTTTGTTAAGTTTCATTGATGATTGGATTCTCTAGGATATTCACACCAAGATAATTATCCCATAGTGGATCCTCTCAAATGTCTCAGGGTTATATGACTAAACCTATAGGTTTTCTTAAGCAAGGATTAAATAGAGATCCTCCAGGTCAATATATTTAATTAAAAAATTATAATTAATTATTTAATAAATTCCCTTTAATCCACCCATGATTTCAAACTATTGTGGGGCCCAATGAAAATGGAATATATGTCATACCTAGGGTGAATACATATTCCAAACTCATCTATGATCTCAATTTCTACAATAGAGACTCTATTTATAAAATACAACATCATTTCCAAAAATGTGTTCTTGAGATGATAAATTATTTATATATATTTCATACATTTAATATTAGGATTCCCATGGTACCTGAAATGCACATCGATGTAGAAAATAAATTCAAATCCCTCCTAATAATATTTAAAGTGTCCAAAAACAAAATTTGGAGTCATTACACCCCACCCGCCTTCAAGTATTTTCACCTTTAAATGCACAAACTACTCAAAGAGGTCAGGGTACTGAGTCTTCATGTAGCTCTCATGCTCCCAAAAGATCTCATAGAGATTCCCATGATTCCAAAGGATATTAACTAAAGGCATTTCTCATCCATGAAGGGTCCTCTCCTATCAATCCTCGATTTCCACTAGGTAATCCAAAAAGGTGTATTATTCCTTGATGTATAGATTTCCTTAGTCAATAAAGTGTGATGGATTATACATATATCTCCTCAGCTATGAAATATAGAAGATTTCATATACCTAGTCCAACTGTTGGGGAAATTCCATGTAGCAATCAACCTCTCCTACCTTGCACATGATCTGGAATGGAACAATGAATATAGGAGAATTATTACTAACCTAATCAAATATCCAAAAGCTACGCCAAGGGTAGACCTTCAAGAACATGTGTCCTATCTCCTAAAACTTTAGAGGCCTTCATAAATGGTCCATGTAGGAATTCTAACAACTTTGAGTAGTCCTCATCCACTCTTAAATTACCCAGACCTTCTTTATCATCCATTTCACTAGCTTAGGTCTCATAAGTGTTAACTCTCACATCTCTACTTAAAAAAAGGGTAACCTAAAAGGTCTCCTATAAAAGGGATTTAATGGATACATATTGATAGTGGAGTGACGACTAATTTTGTATGAAAATTATTCTAGGGGAAAATGATCCTTCTAACTCTGGTTTAAGTCTAACATGTAATCCCTTTGTATATCCTAAGAACCTAAATGGTTCTCTTTGTCTGACCATTATTCTGAGGATAGAAAGATGTAATTATTCAAAAATGTGTCTTATAATATTAATTCAAGCCTCTACATAACTGGGATTTAAATTGGGAGTCATGGTTAGAGACAAGAATTATTAGGACCCCATGTAGGTGAATGATCTCTTACACATACAAGTACCCCAATATCTCCATGAAACTATTCTTATGAATGGAAAGGAAGTAGGATGACTTGGTCAGTTGATAGATAATCACCCATATAACATATTTTCCTCTCATTGATCATGGAAGACCCATCACAAAATCCATAGATATACCATCTCAATTCCACTATGAAATCTTGAGGGGTTAGGCCAAACCCACTGGTACTCAGTGCTCCAAATTCGTCTACTGACAAGTTCAATATCAAGAAAAAAAGTGAACAACACTCTGATTCATTCCAACCCACAAAAAATAGTTCTAAAGTTCATGGTACATGTTATCCACTCTATGATTTACCACCAATAGGAAATAATAGAACTATCTTAGTACCATATCTTACAGTATTACCAGGACCACTTTCCATCCTTAAAAGAGGATGATATACTCACCACCTTCAAAGAATCTATTTAGTGCATCAATTGAGAAAATATAATCATATATCACCTTGAAATTGATGTCCCCAAGATAAACCTTCCTCACATGATGAAGAAGTTGAGGAGTCACTGCCATTGATCAGAGATAATATTATCATACCTTGTCTACTAAGGAAAATTGTAATGATGCCAACTATACCAATGCCTCTCCTAGTAACTAAGAATGATACTTCTTCTTAAGGTCATCAACCACCATAATTAAATTTCCTAGAGTATATATTATCTCAAAGTTATAATCCTACATGAACTCCATCCATTGCCTCTACCTTAGGTTGATATCCCTCTAATTAATGATATCCTAAGACTATGGTGGTTTGAGTAGACAAAAAACTGCTACCAAAAGGCAATGTCTTCAAGTTATTTGGGTGAGAACTACCATGGGTAACTCTAAGTCGTGGGTCATGTAATTATACTCATAGTGTCTCAGCTATCTAGACCCATAAGTAATCATTGACTACCTTTTTAACACCACACAACTGAGTCCATCTCTTGAGGTATCACAAAAAACCATGTACTAAACTCCCTACTCTAGAAGTAACAAGATAATAATGGTAGTCAATATCTACTTTGGATCCTCAAATTCCCTATGACACCACTCAAAAAAAATGAATGGATATCCCTTTTAGGTCAAGGAAGTAAATGAAATCAAAATCCTAGAAAATTCCACCACAACCCTTTGGTAATTCCCAACTAATACAAGAAAACTCATTGACTTAGAAATGCTCTTGGGTGGGTCCCAAGATAACATAACCTCAATATTTAATGGGTCCACCACTAATCCAATCCCTGATATAAAATGTCCCAAGAAGTGAATCTCTATAATCTAGAACAAACAATTCAATATCTTGATGAAAAGATGATTATCCCAAAGTAAGTCTAAGTACATCCTTAGGTGATCTTCGTGCTCAAACAATGATTCTAAAAAAATGAAGATTTCATTGATAAAACAACCATAAAATGGTATAGTAAGGAATGAAAGATCCAGTTCATGAGTCCTATGAACATAGTTGAGGTGTTCATCACACTAAATAGAATTACTAAGAACTTTTAATTTCCATAATGAAAATGGAATGCTCTCTTCTGGATATCCAGCTCATAAACCCACAATTGATGATATCCAGACATGAGATTGATCTTCAAGGACCACCTTATTCCCTTAAATAGGTTAAAGAGATCGTCAATCCTTGGAGGAGGGTATTTATTATTGACTATCACCTGTTTCAAGTAATGATAGACAATGAAAAACTCAAAGATAATATCTTCCTTCTTGGATAATAACATAGGATCCACCTAGGGGGATACACTAGGATAGAAAAAAACTTTCTCCTAAAGGCCCTCCAACTACACTTACTTCTCCCAAATATCTATAGTAGATATCTGAGAAGCTATAGAAGATATTGGTGCATCCCCAAGGTGAAACTCAATAAAAAATTAGATCTCATAATAAAGTGGTAACCCTGGTATATAATCATGGAATAGTACCATGTACTCCTCCACCACTACTAGAAACTAAAATTATGAAGTTTCTAATACACTAAGGGTCAAGATTTCTAACTGGTGAGTGATAAATTGTAGTTTTCCATACATGATCCCTACTCATCTCATTAGAAAATCCCTCTCACCTATGAAGGAAAACCTCAACCCATAACCTCAAAGTCATCTCATACTTTGTTAGAAATAATTTATCTAGGAAAAACCTATATATATCTAGTCCATAATAATTTTGACATCATAAAACTTCATAGCATGCACAAAAAGATCCCATGAAAATCTATCTCCTATGAGCATGAGCTCACACCGTTGAAAGATGTGTGTAATCATGGGACCACTCCCAGTAGGAGTCTCTAGCTCGATGAGCAGGGTTAGAGGACCCACTAGAATATCAAGATCTTGAACAAGGTATAAGGAAATGAAATAATATCATGAACCAATGTCTATGAGTATTGATTCCAGCATATAAAAGACACAAATCATACCTTGAATTATATCATACACCACATAGTCATACCCCTATATCTCCAGCAACTGACCTTGGACTTGACCGCTAGACCTCTGAGCCTGGAGTGGTATACTTGGAGGTGGTGGTGGTGGAAGTGGGTTATATTTCCAACCTCCTCCCACCCCTCACCCTAGATCCCCTCTAGATCCTCTACTAAAACCATCATCCAGAGGGATTCCCTGACCACCTTTGTGAGGACCCTGATTGAATCGATACCTCTGACATTATGGTTCATCGACCATATGACCACTATCTTCTACACACCTAGTTAGGAAGTCATGAGTTATGTGATCCCACACATCATAGGAAACTAAATTCATACCTCACATCTAACTGGATCCCCTTTGTGAGATTGGATCTACAAATCCTATGGTCTAAGTTTTCATTAGTGAATTTATCATAAGTCTAGGTTCTAAAGCCTATCATTGACTACTCACTTTTAAAGTTTTTTCTCCATAGTGAACACTTCCTTTGCAATAATATTACTACCCTGATACATCCCCCAAATCTCTTAAATATGAAAAAAACTCAAAGTAACTAGATAAAACTCCTCCCAAAAGTGGCACCTAAACTTGGACTAGGGTAGAGTTTCCTTATCATGAGTCTACATGACCATGCTACACTAGTGACTCATTTCTTTATAAAGAATACTAGCTCCAAGTACCACCATCTAGTTGAAAATAATTTGAATAAGATAGAATAATATAGTCACCAAATCCATCCATTCCTGAACTATTTCAGGTTAGGTTTTCCTTAGAACCTAACTGACCTATGCCTCTAAAACTCATATAGTGTACTCACAATATGAATATCACCATCCCAAGTTTCTATAAAAATCAAATGACTGACATGGAGAGGAATGTATGATTGAATTATTGGGGGATTATATGCTCACTACTCAATGGGTGGAGGAACCACTCTCTACTTTCCCAAAGGAAACACCTCATAAACTAGACCCTAAACAGAAGCCTCATTACTCAACTGGTCATCATTAGGACCCCACATTGGACTCCTGACTTTCTTAATATGTGGTAGAATCCTGAAATTCGACAAGATAAACCATATTAAACAAATAATATCTAGGGAGATGACTTAGGATGGACATTGAAAAACAATAAAACATTATTATACGATGCATGTAATGTTGTCTCCCTATAATTGATGTCTTAGTGCTTTGATTCAATAAGTAAGTTATCAGAGTATTAGTGAATGGATACATCCATCATTGTACCATCAATGAGTTATCTATATTGAAATCCAAACCTGAGATGCCTTAATACAATTATCCTAAATCCCAAACCAATTCCTCACAATACATTGATCTCCAAAATACATACCTATGAAAACTCTCTTTGATCCCACTTTGACATGACCAAATCCATTGGGACCCTCCTGGGTGGTGATGGACTGAATATACCATCCCAATCCTACCCCCAATTAAAAAGGGGCTGGTGACTAACAATATAGACATAAAAATCATATGGGAGAAATATTCCCATGTATGGGTGAGTAGAGTTATATTCCCCAAAAATGAAAAATCAAAAAACAAATGGGCTAGTCATATGATATCATAAATCAGTAGGGATAAGATAATGATAAACCCATATATTTTTGAGGGAGAATAACCCAATATAATGAAAATGATCTTAATATTCACTGCCAAACATAGGTGAAAAACTACACGAAACACCAAAAATATGAACCACCTAAGATATAAATCTATAAAACCTTTTTGGAAAACATATGAAGGGTAAACCAAACCTCATTGGAAGACACCCAAGTCAAGTAAATTTGACTCATTGATAAAGGATCACACCTTAGGACATATGGTAATACTTGACATTATCTATACTGACCCATAGGTAAGGGATCACACACCTGATAATGCGATGGGAAACCTGAACCTATCCAGGGTATGGGATTAAGGATCTCACCTTAGGACCATGTGGGGATATCTGACTCTATCTATAACTGACCCATAGGTAGGGGATTACATTCCCAAGTAATAATATGAGAAACCTAATCCTATATGGGGGATAAGAATGCTCTCACCACTATTCCCAAACCCATCATCACTGACTATCTGAAGCTAAAGTGAACATCCTACATATACCACCTCATGTTGCATCCTAGATATCGAAGATAATACCACAATTGTATTCTATGTGAAAAAAACTCAGAATGGGACATTTAATTTCCCAAATATGAGTCTTGGCAGGGAGATACAATAATACACTAGACCAGGAAAGATTACATGATGTGTGATAAGGGGTACATGGTGTGTAGACCCTAAATAATAGCTAGGTTGTGCACTGGCACAATACATGGTGTGTAAATACCATATACACAATCTGCAAGAAAGATTAAAAGGTGTGTTAGGACAGGTGGGGCACTCGGTGTATACCACCATAACCCAAGTGGTGTAGAACCAATATAATCAGCATGGTTTCCTAATCCACATGATACATGAGGAAAATATACCACTTGGGAATGTACTCCCAATACATTCCATGTTGGTCAACTAAGAGGCACATAAAACCCCATCCATCACACCTATGAGATAGACGACATGTGTTTTTATGAACTACATGCTGTATAGCCAGGTATTTCAACCTAATTTCAACATAAAAATTGAATCTTTACCATTTCTGCTAATATCACCCAGATCCTCAATGCCTATGTAAACATTAGTATTGGTGTTCAATTCTTGGCCATTGGTTATCAAAAATAGATCCCACATGGAAGCCTTGTCTCCTACACACATCACCACCCAAGAAGAAACTTGATCCATCTGCCTTCAACATTACCATAATTATACATGATCCACCCTCATGCCACAATATCGATGTCATACCCATATAAATTCTTATGGTACTGGTAACTAATTTCATATTAAATCAATTCACGAATGGTCTAACCACCATCCAAATTGAAGGCAGGTGGTGAACATGCAAAAAAGGGTGGAATAAATCCATGAATCCAACAAAGTGAACAATATAAATGCCTGATACGAATCAAGGCATTGTTCATTGGTAAATAATTTTAAGAAATAATTATAAAAATGAAATTTCATGAATAAATAACCCAAATAAAAGTTTTTAGAAAAATTAAAAACTGACAGGCCCATGGTCTGTTAGGGAAATTGGATAATCAATATTAATAATTCTCAAGAAAACATGAATAACATATCAAATCTAAAATAAAAAATCCCTACCTAAATAATGGTTCTATTTCTAAATAAGAATGAGTCTGTATTGGTGTTGATGGCGATTTCGGTCGAGTTTCACTAGTAATTAGATTCTCTATAATCCCTACATTATGAGAATTCTCTCACATTGGATCCACCAAAATATCTCAGGGTTATGTGTCCAACCCTATAGGTTTTATTAATAATGAATTAAATAGGGAATTTTTAGGTCAAGATAATTAACTAAACATTTTTAATTAATTATTTACTAAATTCCAATTAATAAACCCATGATTGTGCACTACCACAAGGATTGATGCGAACAAAATATATGTCATGCATAGGGTAAAACCCATATTCCAAAGTTAACCATGGTCTCAATTTTCCCATACAAGACTCCTTTTATAAGACACAACATCATTTTCATAAATGCACATATGGAATGATAAAATATTTATATATATTTATACGTTTAATATCAGGGTTCCCATGACACCTAAAATTCACACTAACACTACAAACAAATTTAGGGCATTCCCAATAATATTTAAAGGATCCAAAAATAAAAACCAGATTCATTAAATTTGGATTCAAATATTGTGTGTTTATTTGTGATATGTAATGTTTAAATTATGTAAATGATCCAAAATATATGGATGATATGCTCAAGTAATCCCAATGCCACTGTCTGGCATGGAAATATTTTTGATATGATTTCTACGTTCTAAATCCATTTCAGAGTTTCAAAATAAAATAATAACATTAATAAAAATATTAAAAACACTTTAATAGAAGTAGTGAGCTCAAATGGTTGGGGGGTAAACTCACTATTGAGGATATATCAATTGTGAATGAATGAATTTAAGTACTTCCAGAAGATTATCCTAGTTTACCCCCAGATAATTAGGTTGATTTCTCATTAAAAATTATATCTTAATTCATGTATATTTTATAGATACCCTTAGCTATTTTCATTATTGATAGATAATTAAAATTTCAAGGATGCAGTTTATTTAGGAGGGGATGTAACACCCCAAATTTTAGGAAACATTTACTTTTCTTAAACTATATGTCTATCATTCATATTTCTTTTTATTCTATTAAAATATTTAAACTTGATCAAGAAGTAAGTCATACAATAATCAAACTAAAAATATTTTTATCCACTCACAATGGGGAATTACAACAAAAGTACATATACCCATGGATTTTTACATACCATGGATTATTAAATTACTAAAAATTCATAAATTAAAATTTTATTACAACTAGGAAATATCTTGGATCATAATTATCCTTGAGGATCATTATTAGTAAAACTAAACCTATAATGAGAAAAAACATTATAAAAAGAGAAATAATGTTGTAAAATCCAAATTGAAAAATATAATAATGAGAAGTGTGATTTATGGATTTATATTTGAATTAATTTGTAGGATTTAATGGGGTAATATAGTTTTTATATTATTGTTATAAAGTGTATATAATTATTGGGTATAGTACTAGTAAACATTTTATGAGTTTTGAAATACTGCTATGTGGTTAATATATATAAAGTTTATTTAAATATTAAAAATATACATTTTTATTATAAATAATTTACTTAAAATAAAATCAATGTTTATTTATTTTTAATAGAATCAATAGATTCTAATTTACTTGGTAAAATACCATTGATTCCAACAAAACCGTTTTTGTTTCAAATTTTTTTAAATTTATTAATTTTTAAAGAATGATATCAATAAAATGTATTGATAAAATTTAAGTAATTTTCAGATAAATAAAATAATAAAATATATGAAATAAATAAGTAGCTATAAGTGATACTAATTTAATTATTCATGGTGAAACAAAAATGTTTTGTTTAAAAACATTGTTTTTTATTATATATTATAAATTTTTATTTAAAAGTTAAATTTATCATATTAGGGTTATGAAATTTAATTAAATGTATTGTGTATATATATAAACACATATATTACAATTCATATAATGATTATTACATTGTAAAAAATAATAAAAAATGAATTTCAATACTTAAAAATATATTTTTCTAAATTTTTTTTATATGTTATGCATTTTTATTTAAATAAAATTAATATATTATGGTTTAAGGATGATATTATTAAAATTTAATGTTTATAAGTATAAAAATAGTTTGTCACTCATGTAATGAATATTATTTTATATTAAATAATAATAAGAACACTTAATGTTTAAAAATATGTTTTTCTATAAAATTTATTTTTCTATATATTTTATGTTTTCATTTAAAAGTTAAATTTATCATAATTAGAAATTTAAATAGAGATAAAATTTGTAATAAACACATAAAAATTATATAATAAGGGACATATTATTTTTTTAATAAGAAAATGTGATAAATAATTAAATAAGGTAAAAGGGGTAAAAAAAGAAAATTAACATTGATCAAATTTTGATAATTAAAATGATATAAACTCATTCTATAAGTCCTTTTTTGGAATAAGATTCAATAATACATGTATCACCAAAATTTCCTTACCTAAATCACCTAACTAACATGCAATTACAACTTGAACCTTCACCTAACTTAAGTTTCCAATGAAATGTCCCTCATTTTCACCAATAAAAGGAAATCTATTTCACCGATTGAAAACCAGTCATATCATTATATTTACTCTTTAATAAATTCTAATTTTCATATCCTAAAGTATTATTAGACCTTTTATATCCTTTTCCCACAATAATTAGGCCTAATACCTTCATTATTAAGGAAGTCATTGTAAGAAGCGTTAATTTTTTGAAAGTTGTTGGGGCACGTTTGACCAAGTGGAAATCCAAAGTAAGAATTTTTTATCTCAATTTATTGTAATTGAGTCATGTTTCATATTATTCAATATTTTTTGTTTTATATAGTGAACTTACTTCCCTATTTAATTATATTATCATTATTCAGGTTTCATTCACGGGTTTTACAAGTCTATATCACAATCCCTTCTTCATATTCTTTTGATTCATTTATTACCAAATCTCAATTTTCTTTCTTTGAGACATGTTTCATATTATGTACCTATTTTCATTTATATGGTTCATATACTACCTATTGGAAATATTTTTCCATAATTCCCTCTTTATTAATGTTATTTAACCTTTTATATCAAGTTCTCTCTTTCAAGGGCTTTTGATTTAAAAGTTACCAAAGCCGTAAGGGATTCTTGTCAACTCAATTTCATTTCATTGAGTTATAATATATTTTTTCTTTCCATATGATTGTATTTTCCTACCATCCAATTAAGTTTTCTCTAAAAAAATCCCTCTATATGTTTTCGTGGTTTCCTAATGTAATTTCTATTCTCTTTTTTTATAAATTATTTCCTTTGAAATAAAGTGTTTTTATTGACTCAATCCCTTTTCACCGAGTTATACACTTTTTTTACTTGAATATATTTTTGTAAGTTTGTTATATGCTTCCATTTATCTATTTCATATGGTATTTTATCTTTATCTTTTGGAAAATTGACATTTTTATGTCAAAATATTCTTCCTTGATGGATTTTTTCTTCATAAAAATATGATGTTGTTGAGAATAATTTTCATCCACTCTATTAGTTCTTTCTCATCCATGTCTATATTGTTTCTTATTACCAATTATTTATTTTATTATTGTAAAATACAAATGGTTTTTATCTTTCATACTCTTTAAATATCTATTATCTCTTTTAAAATAAGAAGTTTTATAATTCTTTTATCGATGTGATTTTTCTCTAAAACTACCTAAAAATCTTTAAAAAGAATTTCTTTTCACTTTTTTATATTTTGTATCATCCAATAAAAATTTTATTTACTTGAAATTTATTTCTATTAAATTTTCCATTATTTGGGATTCTTTTAAAATTATTATTTTAAAAAGTGTCCTCATCTCCTTCTTAAAAATGATTTATGAAATTAACTTGTAATTTTGTGTTTATACCGCAATGTTAAAAATGTGTTATGAAAAGTATTTTTTATGATTTATCTTCAATTTTAATATGTATATAAAAAAGATATATCTCCCATTATTAATGTTCATGATAACACTCTAAATGATCTTATGATATAATTCTATTAGGTGATTGAGTTTTTGGTATCAACCAATTGAATTCTGGATGTCATTTTATGTGATACAATTTGAAACTGTTATGTAACCCATATTTTTTCAATGGGTTTTTTCCTAATAATATGAATGTTTGATTTCTTATGTAGCACATATGTATGTTACATCATTATGTATTGGGTTGGTCCTATATATACCTTCGATTCATTTGTTAAATCTTTATATCTATGTGATAATGATGTTGTGCATGGACATGATTGTGGTTAGCTATGTATAAAAATTTGTGCATGGAAATGATTGCAGTTACCAATTTTAAGAACTCTATGTGTGGAAAAGATTACATTTATCTATGTTCATAACTTTGTTCATGAAAATGATTTTGATTAGGCATGTTCACAACTCTATGTATGGATATGATTTCGGTTAGATATGTTCACAACTTTGTACATAGACATGATTGCATTTAGATATAAATCAATGCATGGAAATGATTGAAACTAGAGATATTCAAAAATATATACATGGACATGATTATATTTATTTAAATTCATATCTCTGTGATTGTACATAATTGTGGTTAGCTATGTTCACAACTTTGTGTGTGGACATGATTACAATTATAATTGTTCACAACTCTATGCATGGACATGATTGTGCTTTGATATGTTTACAACGCTATACGTGGACATGATTATGGTTATATATATTAAAAAATTTATGAATGGGTACAATTATGTTTAGCTCTATTTACAACCCTGTTCATAGACATGGTTGTATCTATCTATGTTCACAAATTTATGGTTTACCTATGCTTATGCTTGTTCCTCATGTCTATATTATTATCCATGGATCATGATTTTTGTCTCATGTTTCAGAATTCTTATTCCATGGTATATGTTATGATTTCATGATGATATTTTTGAGGTTATATGTCCCTTTTTAATACCTTATGGAAAAATAGTTTGATTCCATGTTCTTTTTAAATTAGATATTTCTCCTATGCTCATGTTTTCTAACATACTTATAATCTAACCCTTTATGACTCATTATTAAGTTTTTTCCCTTACTGAGTGTTTGAGATCACTCCTTCTTATATTTACATTCCCTAATTAATGAATGAGAGTATTAAATATGATTTATCTAGATATATAGAATGTGATAATGTTATTTGGGGGATATGTTTAAGAAATAATTAAAAATAAGATATTTATGTAGCTAATCTCCAAATATACTAAACCCGTGGTTTATAAGATTGTGTGTTTATTTAAGTGATGTAATGTTTAAATTATATAAATTATGTAAAATATATGCATGTTATGCTTGGTTTTTCTTAATACCACTATTTGGTTTGAAAATATTTTTAACATGATTTCCACTTTTACAATCAATTTTATTATTTCAAAATAAAATAATAATATCAATAAAAATATTAATAGTAATTTAATAGAATTTAAGCATTAAATATTAAAAAACACAAAAATTTACTTTATTACATGTAACAAACATCTTATAAAATATAAGCACAATTTGGGAAAACATTCTTCATGGTTTTTAAGATATCATATTATTGAATTCACTCACCTTCAGGATTGCAAAATCATTATTTAGGGGTTTATGGTTCTCATTGAAATTTACTTCATTTTCCTTTAAAGACTTAAAGAGATTTATTGGACCTATTTCCTTGAGATATTCACATTTAACCCCTTATTTAGATATATTTTTAGGAATATCTCCACATTTTCTTTATTTGATGGGAATTGTGAGTAATTTTCTTTAATTTTTATAAGATCCATGGATTCTAGGTGCATTTCTATATCAATGATCAATGAGATATAATTACTTTTTTTAATATTAAGAGTAGTGAATTTTATTTGGAGAGATTTTATATGGTAATAACTAGAATAGGAAAGAAAAAAATCCTTTATTATTATTTTATAGAAAAAATAGAAATTATATGGTTAATAAAATTATTATTGATAAAAATTATTAATATAAAAAAAACAAAAACAAAAACATAATTAAATTAAATATATAAGATAGAAAAACCCTATAAATATGAGAGAAATCATAATCATAACATGAAAATTAAGATTATCCAAAATGGATTAATCATATTGAGGTGGGGGGGGATGAAATAGAAATAGTGATTTTAAAAGTTGTAAAAAAATGACACAAAAGTATATTTAAAAATATATAATAAATATTTTTTATTATTAAAATATAATGTAAATTTACTATGATTTATTTTTTAAATTTACAATATATTGATTAGTTAATAATTTTTTACATGGTTATTTTTAGGGACAAAAATAAATGATTAAGTATACTATACTACTCAATTAAAACTTTATTAGGGTATCAATTTATAAACAAATAATTAAATAAAATCAACTAATCGGGAATTGTGTGCATAATAATAAAAAACAAAAATAGTCAAATTTGGTGGTAAATCAATATTTATCCTTTAGAGTTTCATGCAAATAATGTTTTGGGAAATAAAAAATGGGTACAATTTAGTTCAGTATAAAAGACATAAGAGATAAAATAAAATATATTAAAATAAAATAAAAATAAAGAGAAATAACATGATAAAGAAATCATGAATAACTTTATAATATCCCTCACATGTTTTCTATTTTTTTATTCTGGGGGAAGAAGATGTCTCACCTTTTATATGTGAGTTTGAGTATGGATGGAAAAATTTAATCACACTATCCATCTATATTATATGAGAAAACTATGTTTAGTAGTTGATGGGTGGTTCCCACCAACTTATACTCACTTTAACATAATAATAATATATCACTACTCATCCAAATTATAATAAAAAATTAAAAAAAATTAAAAAAAATTAAATTTATAAAAAAATATCATAATATATATGTATAGTTTAAAAAATTAAATTCATTTAATTTTTAATGAAAATCCAATAAATATTAAATATAATTTTTATCCATAATTTTTTTTATATCATGTTGAAAATATTAATTTATTATAAACAGTTTTCATAAAAAATGTTTTAATAATGTTACTTTAAAAAATGTCTAATTTATTTTCATATTTTGGATCATGAAAAGATCCCCTATTTTAAAAAAATAATATTAGTGGTATTTTATTTTACAATCATTATATATATATATATTATTTTTATGGTGAAATGCTATATATATTCCCATTTTAGTTGGTTAGGATATTAATTTCTCTTATGAATTATCCTTTATTTAGTTCCTCTAAATTTCAAAAATTATCTTTTTTAAAATATGTATGTCCTCACACCTATTTTGAGAACCTAGTTAGAAAATATAATTATTTTAAATAAAATTAAAAAAGAATAATATTTTTAAACCATGAAATTTTGTCATGATCTAAATAAGTATGGTAGTCAAAACATTAACTTTGTCTTTATCCAACAATCTTACTCTCCTTATACATGAAGATTATTTATTTGAGTTTTTTTTCAACAACATCATTTAAGATTTATTGATAAATATTTTAACTATTTATGATGTTTTAAATGGGGAAGTTGTTAGTCTCTTAATGAAGTTGACAAAGTGATATGATTGTTAATGTAAAATATATATAATGTTGGCTCATTCATCATATACTATATGGTTTTAATAATCAAAACACATGATTTATTTATTACTAATATAATTTCATAAATGTGAAAAGAATTAAAAAAGTATAAATTTTCTAAATTATTATATTTGGAAAATGAAACACACATTTGAAATTAGATAAAAATAATTAGAATAAATCTATAATATGTGATTCTTTATGGGTTTATAGGCACCAACCATGCTATTAAATAGCATATAAAAACCTATAACAACTACATATCAATCGGAGAAGTAAGAAAAAGTAAAAAAATAATATGAAATAATACATGCATGACTTATTGTTCATATTTGATATTTTTTGATCAATGATGTTGATAGAGAACCCTTAAAAACTACCAAGAGACACTTTCCTTCATGAGTATCAACCAACCAATGTAATCATCAAACACTTCGATGGGATCTCCTCTTATTTTTAGTGGTGAATTGGAATCACCTCCACGTTAAAATATGAGAATATAATATAGATATATTCATCTTGTATTAGTATGACTGACTGACACAAAGTGAGGTATGGAACATTTTTGTTTATAGTTTCCCTTCATTAAATAAAGAAAATTTTAACATTTTTAATGCTCAAACGAAACTCAAAATTTAATATGTTATAATATTTATAACATATAAAACACTTATTACATCATCACATGATCTTTTATAAGCTCTTATGGTATGATAATTACTATGGAAGAAAAATATTATCAAATCCAAATGATATCTCATTCTACTTTCATAATGTGGGTAGTGATATAATCATATTATTGGATGTGTAATGTCACATAACATAGAATATTATATAATCATATAATTGGAAAAATTATTGATGGGTTTGTTTACTAAATCACATGATGAATTTAGTGTTATTACCTTAACCTTATTTCATGGTTCTTATGCTATAGTTCTTGCAATATTATTTGTTTAACTCTATTTGTGTATGGTTTTTATAACACAAACAATTGTTAGGATCACTTGAATGAATGATCAACTTTGAGTGGTAAGTAAATCAACATTGAAAATTCCTTCTTCTTAAAATAGAGTCACTTTGATGTTGATAGAAAATAACATCTCAAACTCACTTAGTGTGAAAAGATAAATGAGGATCAAAATGAATTTAATGAGGTTCATCCCCATTGAGGTTGACTATGCCCCCAGTGCATGGTGGTTATTTTCTAACATGCATATGAATTATCCCTTATTATAAAAAAAATTCAAGGTTAAGGGAATATCCTTGAACCCAATATAATACTGGCACAAACTATATTTCAAAATCACTAACTTTCTACCACAAAAAATGATAAAAAAATTGTCTTCTTGAAGAATAACCAACAAAAAAATATCAAGTCTTATATAGAATTGTTGGATCTGATATTCATCCTCTATTATATAAAAATCTTCCCATGAACATCTCTCTCATACTAATCTCAACTTAAAACTCTCACAAACTTCTCAATCTATTTTCTAGATACTTTCAAATCTCAATCCAAAAAAATTTACCATATTTTACCCACTAATTAGGCACCAAAAACTTTCAAAAAATTCATGAAAAAACCACTCAAAAACTTTCCAAAACTTCCCATTTCAAAATAGCTTTGAATATGGAAGAAAATATAGAAACTAACTCATTATAGTGTGAGAACCATGATTTTGGTGTGTCACACTTAAACTTAAATATCCTTTTAAGAACCATCACTTATGCTATGGTGTGATACACTCAGTTTTAGTGTGATAACATTCAATCCCCAACTCATTGTAAAACTCCCACTGGTGTTGAAGTTTGGATAACCCCTTCATGATGTAGGGGTTCTTACATTAAAAAATAGAACTACAAAAAAAATTCAACCCCCCTTCACTATAGTATATAGAATCCCTGTAATCTATAATACTTAGTCTCACTAAGGCATAACCATCTGTGTTGTGTTATGAACTCATTAGCCATCATAAACTAAAGTAATAGAGATAATTCCATGGTCTATTATTTTTTCATGGTCTCAATGTTTCAGTGTGATCCAATCAACCACCAATCTGAAGATTCACTCAATTATCATGGGATATTAATCATGATTCATGGATATATTTTCATGGCGTAATCTATGATATTGTGATGTGATATTTTGGGCACTGATCCTTTGACAACTTGTCTCAATTTCCTTCATGACGTAGTCTCTTTTCTTATGGAATGATTTTGGATTCCTACCCCAAAATAATTCAATCCTATTCTAATTTATTCCTTACTTTATCAAACTTCTCCAAACACTAAAATATGAGATAATAGATATGTTTAGCTATATAATCTATCCTTTTAAATTATTTAAAGATCATGAAATGTATTTACAGCAAATACATCATCATCCATGTGAATAATAATCTTCCCCTTTGGATTTGTTATTAATACCATTTAATATTTCAATTTAAGTCTCTTCTCAAATGTTCTACCTTTGAATTAGTAAATACTCATGAGCTTAAATGTAATGTCTTTCTCCTCCTTATTGACAATAAATACAAAGTTTTTTCATGTAGGATTAGTATCACTCATATCAAAGAAATGATTCTTGAATCAATCAAATCTAAGTCTATATGAGCTAACTCATTGTAGAAAAAAGAGTTATTAACTCCAAAATCAAAGCTATATATAATCAATTGTACATACGATACCAACTTTTAGAATAACCTAAATAAGATTTATTAAAAATTATTTCTACACTCATCTTAACTAGTGGATTAAAAAAATTCATGAAAAAGTATGTTTCTCACCATACACATTATATCTCTCCCTTTATATAAAATAAAACATGATTATAAGTGGATTAATGTTTCTGAACCATATATAAATGATGTTATAGAATGGGTTTCTAACCCATCAGCTCTCCAAACTTCTCATAAGTCTCAGTTGGGAGAGGTTTTATGAGTACATAAGAAATTTTCTACTTATAAGGAATAAACTATAGATTCAAAGTGACTTCAACCACCTTATCCATTAAGAAATTATATTTTATGTTTATGTGTTTTAATATTGAATGTTTGTTTTTGATATGAAAATTTTCTTAGTTTTTTTGAGTCAATGGAAGCCTGATTTCCAAAGGTATATGGTCACTGGGACTTTACTAGTGACACATTGTAATGGGTATTATTTTAGAGGAAGTTTATTTATATTTATCCAAACATTTTTAGGGGTTATTATTTCTTACTCTTAGACACTCTTTTAGATTCAATATGTATTCATGAATCCTTCCCAAATCCCAGCACATGACTGGCTACCCCTATGCCAATGATCCAGTCAAATCTATGTGGAGATGTGAAAATATGTATATATTAGGGGTTATTCATATTTATATTATTAATTAATAATGATAGAGTCTATATCCATACTTGGGAATATTTAAATTTATCACCATTTAGGGAGATGGTAGGTGTTGTGGAGTTGGGACTGAGCCCATGAGAAGGGCTTCTGATATATTCCTATGAAGGGAATCATAACTTGTGTAGTATTATGAAACTTACTAGGACACATCATACCTTTTATGATTATGTGACAAATTCCATTATGATTAATTTTATGACAGTTCAACCATGAAAACATCCAATAAATTTAAAGTCATACAAAATAGACTTCTAAGTGGAATATTCTTAATAATGGTTAGTGTGGTACTTACGCATTGGAAACCATTCCTCGGTTAGTGAAGGGAATATGGTTCAATGAGGATGGGTTTGTTTATTAGGAAATATGACCCCATTATATATGTGATTAGTTTTTCTAGTAGGTATACAACCCATCAAGTTGGATATGGCCTCATTTGGAATATGGATCAATGATAGGATTGTTAATTTAGAGCTTGTACAAAGTGAAAGAATGTATGATATCACATAGAATATGGCCTAGAAATGAAGGATGTGAATAATTTTATGAAGAATATAACCCCATGACGATGGGTTTATAGGGAATATGTATTTAGTGAAGGAAATCAAATATCTAAGAGGGAATATGTCCCAATGAGCGGGGACATTGAGGCGCATGAGGAATATAGACCAATGAGAAAGTACATAGATGGTTATTATGTTGGGTTTGAACCTCAAGGAGGCATCCCATGTATCCTACTAAAATAGTAATTTAATTCCATATAGTTTGAGGTGCATAGTTTAAGGTAATGTAATAAAACTGTACCATGAAGTTTAACATCACGTGACTAGGATGTTAAAGTTTAGTTTTACATCATGATACTAGAAAATTATCATGTAGTTTTATGTCATGTGACTAGAAATTTGTTTTTCAGTTTTATATCATGCGACTAGGATGTTATCATAGAGTTTTACACCATGATACTAGGATGTTATCATGCATTATTACATCATATGACTAGGACATATGTTTCATGAAAGTAATGAAAACAGAGTATTGAATGAGGATTATGATTTGGGATGACCTTTTGGTTTAAATTTTTTTTAGTAACTAGATAGGATAAGATATGTTTGGGGATTACACCTAAGGAGGAGGCCCAGGTGAATTTCTAGAGAACTGAGAGAGCATAAGTGGGGCTTACACATGTGTTTGTGCTTCCATTATATGGGTATCCATGGCTCATTGATGACTCAAGGTGATGGAATCATTAATGATAACATGTCTAGGGATTACAAATAGAAAGGAATCCCATGATATCATAGATTATTTATTGGACAAGGTAATCCACCAAGTAACCATGCCAATTTGGTTTGGGATTTGGTTAGCCAAGTTGAGTTGTGTGAGCTAGGGAAAGTCTCACTGGTGTCCTCCTAAAAGAAACCACATTATCAAGGAAGTAAATTATTTTGACTTCCCTAGGGACTCAACTAGTTATGGACGATTTCCCAGGAGTAACCTTTTATTAAGGGAATACATTATTGAAGGGGTACACAAACATGTTCATACCCTGATCAAATGAATGTTGTGGTTTTGAACAAGGTCTTAGTTTGGACTTTTTAGGGGTTTTGACCTTGGAAAATGGAATTTGTAATGGTCATTTAAGTCAAATTTTCCCAAATGATTGATTTGGATGAAAGATAGGACATATGAGAGGCCTAATTATATACCATTTGAGTGATTCATGAAGTTTTTATGGAAGGACTAGATACTACATGGGCCAAGACCACTAGAAGGAGGGAAATAAATACCCTAGAGGCCCCCCATCTCACATAGAAGTATTGATACATGGAGTGGAGGATTTTTCAAAGGGGATGAATCAAGAGACATTTTTTTATAAATGTTTAAGTATGATATTACATGAAGATTCCATTTTAGGTAGTTCTATTTATAAAGGGGACCACATATTCATGTGGGGCCTTTTCATATGCATAAGGACTTTCCATTTGTGAAGGGACTTTTTGTTCATGAAGGGCTACATGAGTGCTTTCCATTCACAAAGTTCTATGCATGTGATTTCACACCATTTTCCTTATTTCCAATCACTATATAGCTAGGTATTATTTCAAAAATTAAATATTTGAATATCTTCCAAGATTTCTAAAGTGATAAATCTCACTTTGGGGCCTTCATATATCATCATTTTAGTGTCTATTTTGAGGTGGGTATGAGGTATTTATGGACATTGTTAGGAAATAATTTCAAAAAATGGGCGTTCATGTAGAAAGTTTGCAGTCATGTATCACGATTGAAAAGAAATAAATATCACAAAGGGAGTATGCAGTGGAATTGAAATCACAATCTTCCTGTTGGAAACAGTAATATCTTTATAAAGTAGTCACTCAGTTTTGCAGATGAGGGAGGTGCTGTGATCTAAGTATGGATTCCCCATCTCAGGGTCACAAATGATATATTATTATGAAAAAATATATGTGATGGGCATGGAATTACTATTTTACTATTAAAAATGATGAGGTCGAGTGATCACTTGAAGTATCTTGTGAATAATCCAAATTCTTTGCAGACTATTCGAATGCTTCATAGATATTTTTTTATTATGTAGGTGCCGCTTAATGAAGAACCTTTAATACTCGAATTAAATCCCATATTTTCCAATTTTTATGAGATTTAAATCTCCCTTTTGACCATAAATTTTCCATTTATGTTGTTTTGTGGATTTAATGGCTTTATAGGACTTAATAAATCACCCCTCTCAGAATTGGGCCTAATCAGAATGAGAAGGAGTTGATCTAGAGGTGATAAAATGGTTCATGAGGATTACATATAGTCCTCAAGGAGGAGGGAACCTCTTTAAATAGGTTATCTTAGGACCTCAATAAAGCACAAATTCTCTGAAACTCCATAGAAAATGGTCTATATCTCATGACTTTTTCATTACTTTGTATAGTAGGTTTTCTTCATGGGTAGGTATTGCAAACCATTTCTATCACATAGGAATTCCCCTATGTGGATGACCTATTGAGTAGCATCCCTCTTACAAAGAAATTCCATTTTGTATTCGAATTATCATAGACCGGTTCAACTAATTGCAAGCTCATTATGAAAGATAACCTTTTTTTCCTTCATAAAGTGCACCCTAGGTGAATTTTAAGATATCCACATAGTTTTCATGTAGGTCTGAGTGAAAATAAAAACTCTTCTATTTTCTTGTATTTTCTTCTATCAGATCACTGACCATTTTCATTTCTTTATAAGAAATAACTCTAGAAAAAAGTTCTTGAGCTTCTATGGAGAAAAGAAAATGAATAATTAAAATCATAGAAAATAATCAACATTATCAAGTTTAACATCTACACTATCTTCTATCAGAGTTTATGGGGGCCAATATTTGAGACTACCCAATATCATATAGACTACCTTTATATGGTTTCAAGTTATTAAATGATATTCCCATCCCCACATAACACTTTAGAAACCAGATGTTTAGTTGGATATACCATCACTAGTAGATAACATGGGCTAATGTTTCATTGATGGGGTGTTTCATCAGAGAGAACAGGCACACTGAGAGCTATGTTTTGGGTTATTCCCCATTGAATATAGAAGGAGAGTGATGTGTGACAAAGCATAATTTCCATATCTATAGATAAATTATGAAGAATTATATATTAAAGAAAAATTTGGTTTGGATGTTCAACTGTGATCTTCATCCATAGGGTATTTTCATCATGTATTGGGGTTAAATATTCTGGGTGAAATAGAGTTGCGATTAATTCAAACAAGAGAAAAAATATATAGGGTTATATGAATATGCATGGGATTCACAATCTTTATACTATCACAAAAAGAAACTCATACAGGAATTTCTTAGAAAATGGAGTCTAGACACTAAAATTTTTAATTTTATGCATAAAGAGGTTGGGATGAGCCTTTCAGATGCACTCTTTATTATAGGGGCATTAATTAAAGGGGAGATATATGATGAGTTCATCCCACCTCTTTTCACATAGAAAAAAATAGAGAAGACTTTTATGCTTTTTAGAGAGCTACTAAAAAGGGTGTGGATTATCATCAAAGAAGATCATCATATAAAAAATGGTGTTTCTTTTAGCACATGGTCTAAATCATTCATCACACCAAATGATTGAGAACCAGAGGTGAGGATGGAAAGGAATCACCCAACACATAGGACCCATGGAAAACCCAATGTGCTTTATCCATTATTAGCACAGGTTCATTGCACTGTATGGGCTTGAGAGGTCATCCATAGGGTAGATTATCTAGTACAGTTGGCAACCTTCCATGCCATGTTTCTCAATGAATATTTGTTTCTAGTTTGTGAGACCTATACTAATGTTATAATTAAATTTTTTTAATGGAATCCCAGCTATTCATCGAACAATAGATCAATATGGAAGCTCCAACTATGAAAAAATTGTATTTATCATTTAGGAATATTCATAAGTGGAAGGACCCATTTAGAGTTATGGGCCCTTTATAAGTACTTTGAGGTTGGATTTTAACTCATATGGGTAGTTATGAGTTCATTAAAAATCAACCAATCCCAGATGCCTACTTCCATCCCTATCTCTAGTTGTGGGTGGATTTAAACCACCCTAGTTGACCAATTGAGATATAAGAAATGTGATGAGCCAACATAACTGATTAATATTTTCACCGTACCCAGTACCTACCAATATAATTATAGAAAATTCATCTATAATCCATGATGAAAGGGTATATTTAATATCTTTAAGGGATGGTGTATTGGATACTAGGATTGAAAAAGAGATAATCTGTGAGGGATATACACCCTATGTCCCATAAATAACTTATTTTAAAGTTATTTTTAATTTAATTTCCATTATTTCTTTGTTTTGGGGGTTTTCTAGGCATTTTTGGAGAAATGGATGAGTTTTCATGATTTGGGCCAAAGCCCAATTCTAGATTTAAAAATTAATTTTGTTTCCTTTATAAATCCTTATTTTTTCAACATTTTTATTCATTTTAATTCCTACTTGGCCTCCCCTGACCTAATAACACCACCACATTAATTTGAACCATTTATAAATCCTTAATCATGGTGTATTTCAGTTTTTATTTAATGGGATTGGGCCTGCCCGAAGGCCCATTTCCTACATTAAAAATAATTTTTAATTATTTAATATATCCTTAATTTTATATTTTTTTTCGGTGATTCCACCTCCCTCACGAAGCCACTATCCCTAGGATCACCCCCATTATCAGTTTTGCATTTTTGGAGCTCATTTGGACCCCGAAGGAGGGAGATTCTTCTATGAATTTATCAAATCGCCCAGATTTGAAGAGGTAAATTAATTATTTCATATCTCCTTCAATATTTACTCTTTTCCCCCATTTCAGTCCCCACATGACCTCCTCCTCATCAGTCGAGCCTCACTATCAGGTTTTGTTGCTTTGAGATTCAATATTTGGTTAATTCGGGGTAATTGCTTCAAGATTTTTCAAGGTAAGTGTTCCTCCCTTCCACTTCTTCCATTTCCTTAGGGTTTCATCCATCTTTCTTGATCTTACAAAGTTTCTAGAACCTAGGGTTTTTACCTAGGGTTTAAACATGAGTCTTTTTGGTGAAAATTTGTGGTCTAGGGATGGATTTATCATCCTTGTGGTGCCGGGGTGGTGCTGTTGATATTTCGCACCATGTTTTGAGGGATTCGACAATTTCGGTAGGTGATTCCGTGGGTAACCATTTAATGATGATTGAGTTTTCTTGATTAAATAATTTTTCATGTTCCTTATATGTTGTGCATTATGCAAAAACCATTTTTGGTAGCAATAGTAAATCATTTGGTATTAAAGTTACATTTTTGTTTGAAGTGTGTATTTTTCAAATGTATTTCATGTGTTATCTCTTGTGGTAGTTTTGTAAAATGTGGAAGTGGTTTATTATTTGTTGAAAGGGGCTACCAATTTTGGTTGGTTAATGATATATTTTCATGTGGGCCTAAAAAAGGGGGTCTTTGAATGGGTTTTATGTGTGTAACCTTGTTATACTCCTTGAAAGTGTTTTATGGATTTGTGTGTTCTCATGGGCATCTTTTGTGATATTGTTCAAGGTGATTATATAAAATTTTAAAGTGTATTATTACATGTTTATTGGGTTGAAAATTCTGTTTTGGTATGGTCTTGGTGTGCTTTTGGATTAAAAAGAGGTTTTTGAAATGGGTTTTATGTGAAAAGCTTGGGTATACTCCTTATAATTGTTTTATGAAAGTTTTGAATGGTTTATTGAGTTGTGTAAGAGGTGAAACTATATCAGTAAACTGTTTTGGTAGGAGTATATTTTTAAAAGTTCCATTTAATTTTTGAAAAGGCTGTTATGTGATATGTATCATCTTGGAAATATTTTATTAAATTGTTTGAAGGAGATATTGGGGTGTGAAATAGATGTGAATGTGATGTGGAATTTTTTGTGTGAGTGTGCTGTGAAAAATTGAATTTTTGATTATGAAAGGAGTGTTATGTGCCATGTGTGTGGGCTGTTATATGAGTTGCAATATCTTATAATTGTTTGATAAAATTGTTTAATGGTTTTGAGGAAGTGTTGAAGAATTGTGAAATGTGTTGTGGGCTATTTTGGTGTGATTCGAATTTCAAAATCATTTTGAATGAAAAATGGACTTTTGTGACTTGTGTGGTATACATATGGGCTGTTTGGTGAATTTTTGATGTGGAAATTATATTTTAACATTCAATGTATATTTCTTTACTTTTTGAACTTGTTTGAGCACAAGGGGAAAACTTGGGTATCTAGGTGGGTGGATGAGTACTAGTATGCTAGTGAATCCGTGGGGTTTGGCCTCAGTTTCACTTAGAAAAATTGATGCTTACAACTCTAACTACTATGATGATGATGATTGGGGACCACTAGGTTATGGGTATGTTCCCTACTAGTGGCTCATGCACGGGAATGGATATTTGTGATGGTTACTCTCACCGAGATACGAGGTACCTTGGACCCACAACTAGTTAGTGCCTAGGGGTTATTTCCTATTGCTTGTGCTCATTAGTTTCCTTATACTTACCATCGACATATGGCACATTTGTCTAGAAAATTCAGTAGCTTTGGTTTTTATTTTAAAAGTGTTAACCCTTTAAAATAGCCCACTTGAAAACTGTTTTTATTCAAAGTTTCATCTTTTAGAAATTGTAACTAGTTTTTCATGTTTTTTGAAAACTTACATGCTTTTCATCTTTAAATGTTTATCACATATAATCTCTTAGTGGTGGTATCCTACTGGGCTTTGTCTCACACCCTAATTACACCATTGGGTGTAAGTAGACTTTTTTATTTTTTGTCACAGGTTTGGGTACAAGTTTAATGTCATTGGTTCAGGTTTTTAGCGGTCCATTGTGATGCAGTGTTGTGGAGATGGATTGAGGGAGGTGCCTCTTTCCATTTGGATGTTCTTGGGATGTCTTTTCTTGGTTTTGTACCTTTGTAATGGTTTTCATACATTGTTTAAAATTGTGTAATTCAGTTCTGAATTTTAGTAAAAGATGTTTTGGTTTGAAAAATCCAGTTTTGGTTTCTTGGTTTCGTTTGTCTTTTTATGTTTACAAATTCAGGTAAATCATTACCAAACTTCATTTTATAATACCCGGGCACTTGTTCCAGCCCGTGGGGATCGGGAATGCCCTTCGGGTCTTGCCACAAACCGGGTCATGTGCCGATTTTGAAGGCGACCAGATTCGGTTCGTGACACCCTATAGATTTGGAATACAATTTGGTTGTGTACAAGAGATATATCTTTCCCCTCATCATAGTATAAAATATGAAAAATATCCCACAACCATACACTAGTTAATGATGATGTTTACATGGGAGGAGACAATAATTCTATTCATTATTATGCCAGTTGAGGACTCCATCGAGCTTCAAATTGAATATAATATGGATTGGATTTGGTTATACCCTAATAGGTAATAAACTAACCTAGTTACTCAAACTAAGGTGACCCCAACATCTAAAGATGAAGGGGATAAAAAACAACCAACAAAGGTAGTGAGGCCTAGAAAGATATTTTCTTCGGGGAATCCACCATTGTCTCAAATAGTAAGGAAATGGGTGAGACACTTAAGTTCCTAATCCTTAGGGAGTGGGGTAACTAACCCTACTTTAGTTCCTTACAATTCTTAGTATACATAATCCTGGAGGAATTGGGATTCATAGAAATACACTTCACTCATTATAGAAATTTTTTGTGCACTCTAGGTGTTGAAGATTATTCTGATAGGTTTTTTACATGTCACGACTGCCCTTAATATCTCCTATGATGACATACCTCAAGAAGAAGAGGATTACATTTGATATTTATAAGATTTGATACATTCAATGGAGTATAATTTTTTTACTTAGACTGAGTTTCAAAGTTATTAGGTCTTGAATTGATAAAAAAAGATGGTGATATTGATCAAAACCCTTCCTAGGAATATATAAATAGAATATTTCCATTTTCATACAATATTCTATCCTTGGTGCTACTATTAATTTACTTAACCTTTACTGGAGTTAAAAAATAATCCATAATTTGTAGCATCTCTAATGTACACTACTAGAGGTGCAACAAATTTTCCAAACATTCATTTAGAATTCGAGGATAATAACAAAGAAGGTTCTTCAGGTTTGGTGGAGCACATGAAAACTCTAATATTAAACCCCCAATAATAATTCCTAGTTCCACCACTATCCATTCATTCCAACAAATTTTTGTCCAATGGAATCTATAAGGGGAGGAAGTAAAGGTCATTGATGGTACATCTTTTCCTAAAGATGACAGGTAAAAATTACATCTTAAACACTCTCTTTTAGGGTGACTTTTTTACTAACATATTGATTTATTTAGACATTAGTCTAAGCTCCATGAATCCAAGGATACTAGTTACATAGGATCATGATGATCTTTCCCCTACTAAAGGGATGTATGTATAAGTTTCAATAGGTGAAACTTAGAAGAGGACCAAATCAAGCCTCGATTTGAGAATCTCATCCCCTTACCCAACTGGTGGAGGAAGAGATGGTTTAAGTATGATTAATGAATGAAACCATGGTGTTATATATATATTTTTTGACTTCCACCTTTTATAATATGAATCATTAAACTATAAAAGGATAAAATTATGGTGGAATATCTTCTCTCCAAAATTTATTTTCCTTTCTATTTGGTGGAGCTCAAGAAATTTAACAAATATATAGATGGGCATATGTTTTTTATCTATTCTTGATCTGAAAAAATCCATGTATAGTGAGTTGATTTGATCTCCAAACTCACACAACTTTATCTCTGGAGAACATATATAAATTTATTCATTTATGGGAGACCAAGTCCATCCCTATTATCTAGGTGGAGGCATCACCCGTCAGGGATCCAGGAAGGGTGGAGTCTCTTGGTTCACCTAGGGGAAACCCTAAATTCCCTTTAAGTGATTTTCCCTATTTGGATGCCTCTACTTCAAAAATCATGGAAGGAGATAGTGATGATTCCATGATGATGAATAATGAGCTAGAATTAATAGTCAAAACCCCTACCACTATAGATGGTAGAGTTTCTGCTAGGGAATATGCTCAAAGTATACCTCTACCAAATACAAAAATGACCAAGGATGTTTGTTCTCTTGTATCAGGTGAGTTATTATAGAATCCTTGATTTTACCTTTTATATTTTTTCAGAAATGTATTCCTTTTCATTCATCACTTGTAATATCTCTGGATTGAGAATCATATCCCTTTGACGAGTCTTTTATCCTTATACCTTAGTAGTCAGAATGTATGGAGGGAAAAATTGTTTTAGGATCCACCAGTTAAAAGGGTGTCACATAAGTGACCTATTTAAGTGAACCAGTCCTTGAGTATATTTTGCCTTTTGATAGTAGTTCTAAAAATTACCAAGAGGATCTTTATTCCTTGTGTGTCTCATGATAGTAAGTATGGAAAGACATTTGGAGGTTGATCTATCAAAATCATTTAAAGGACATTATAGTGAATCTGCATAAGCTCTGTCATATGTTTGTGACACTCAGGTATAATGGGTTTATTTATAGTAAAATCTATAATTATATAAATCACATTATTTAGATATGGGATTAGAAGGAGGAATTACATAAAATATTTCATATGTAAAAATTAATAGCAAAATTCACTGATCTTTGAGTTAGAATGTCCCAAGAAGAGTCTCATCATGCAAGGGTGGAAGTAGAACAATGAAACCTGATTCATAAAGTTCCTATTCAGGTGTAATTACTTCAATGGGAACTGGATTCCACTAAAGGGGAGTTGGATAAGTACTATAGGTAACTTGAAGAAGCTGAAACTAGAGAAAAGAGTGTTGTTACTAATGTTTATAATATCTATTTTTCCAATGAATCCAAACCTATGAATCCATAAAAAATTCAACATTAAATTAATGAATCCCAAAAATCAATTTCCAAAATCTATGACTACTTGAAGAGAATCATACGATATGTAAATATTAAGAAGATAAACTAAATCTTTTGGATGTTCCTATTCTTTTTCCTTAATGAATGAAAATATATTTTGTTCTCAATCATCTATCAATTTTTTAAACCTTGTTTCAATCCAATTATCACATCATAATAACATAAAAAACCCTATAAGTAAATATCAAGATAACTTTAATCCACTTGAATATTGAATTTGGAATAGATTAAGTCAATCATGGTTCCCAAACACTTGATTTAGAAAGATTTTGTTCTGGGAATGGATCACAAATGGGTATAGGTAGGTGTACCATCACCATAACACTAGAGTTGGTCCATTTAGATATGAGATAAATTACTCAATATGATGAGGATCACAAAGGGGTAATTTGGAATGAGGATTCCAATGTTCAAGAGATTTTGAGCATCCTAACATTAATATTTTTGGATCTTTACAAGATTATCCAAATCAATGTGTCAGTAATGGAGGATTAGTTTAACTTTTTCTTAGGAAAAAGGACCTATAAAGAATGACTTGATATTTTTGGGAGTATATAGTGGACCCCATGAGTTTTGAATCTTTTTTTATAGCCCTAAATTTTTTATAAGTTTCATATGAGGGGGAATTAGTGGGTAGGAACATGAATTTTTCTTAGACCACCCTTTGTGGGTTTTCAACCTAGTGAGGGATATGTATATTTCCTTGGGAAATTTTAGGTCTTGTAAGAGGGACTAGTATAGCTGGTATTTTAGGTTGGATAGTTTTGAACAAAAGTGAGGTGATCTATATAGAATCATGTTCAAAGAAAACCTGATGCGAGTGAAGTGGCCAATGCCATGAATGAAGAAAATATCAAGAAATGGTGTATGTAGTTTAAGATTATAGTGCTCATGACACTGTGTTATATAGTTTAGGGTCACACAATGAGGATTGATAAAGGTTTAAGAATTTAATGTCACATTATTTCCTAAAAAAGGAGTATAATTTATGAATGTGTAACATCGATGGTATTAAAATATACTTTATTGATTGTATTCTGAGTTTTTTTAAATCAAAAATTAAAATATATGAATCAAGTTATGGTGAAATATGATAGGTATGAAAGTGATGAATGCTAAAAACATTCAAATAAAAAGTTATATTGAGATGCTATCAGGGCATATGGGGATTAGAAGAACATTTCCTTAGGATGAATATTCCTCTTGTTGGAAGGGAAAAATATGGTGAAATTGATGATAATTACCAAAAAAAGGTGTCCCTTGGATCCAGATACACTCATTAATGATAGCTGTGAAAGACTTATGAGGATTAAAATTCTTGAGGAGTGAAGTGGGATTGTGGAAGTAAGGGAACTCAAGATGGGTTTTGGAACCACGAAAGTTATAACATTATGTAGTAAACACATATCTGGAGAAAAGGGTTATAACTTAAAATTTCATCAATATTTTCCTTTACCAGTGGGTCTATTTATCATAAAATGTCTTTTTATAGGGCTATATAATGGGACACACAATCTATATATCTTCTCTTATTTTCACTCGAACTTTTTCCTAGGCCACAAAAGGGGTGACCTAGTGAGTAGAGACTTGAATTTTTCTCATGATTCCCTTTAAAATTTTTAGTCTAAACAATTTTTATGTCTCTTAATTTTCATATATAGTTTAAGGTTCATGATATTTGGACCATTATAGGATATATTTTAAGGACACATAACTTTGAAAAAATGTTCTTGGGGTTTAAGGTTATAAATCATCGACCAAAATTTAGATAGTCTATCTAAGAAGGGAAAGGAAATACCTAACATGAATAGATAGCCTGGTGTTACTATAGACCACATTGAGGGAGTGTGTACAGTTTAAGGTTCTAGTGATTAGACCAAAAATATTTTAAGTTTAAGATTTCATATATTTAACTGAATGGAATAATGAGGTAGTCTACCTATTAGCAAGGGAAAGTTTAACCTAATGTGAATGGAATCCCCTCAAACACTAAAATATAAAGCCTCAAGGGAGGTGCATTAAATTTAAGTTCATAGAGATCCGACCATAAAAAGGCTGAGATAAGTAAGATCTAATGTAAATGAAGTGCCCAATGCTGTAGAGGACTTCCTTAACGGGAGATTATGTTGTTTAAGGTTATCATACTAAGAGCAATAGATAGGGGGTGTGATATGGTAACCTAGATAGAGATAAAATACAAATATCACTCTAAAACATTTGAATATGGAGTGTAAAATATGTAAATCATGACTATAAGTATTTAAATCAGGAATTTGAGAAGGGATAATTATTGGGGTGACCGCTAACAAATAGTAAAATGATGGGTGCCACTACAATGTTTTTGGAGGTGTATAGATATTAGTGGACCTTCCCCTTAAGATGCAGATACCTCTGATTGATAGGGCCAAATATGGTAGTACTAATTATCATTACTAAATATAATTTTACACTGGATCTAGATACACCCATTACAAATATATATAAAAGTTTTATAGTGATTCAATTTATTAAGGTATAGAGTATGATGTATAGGAAGAAACATCTAAAATATGGTTGAAAAATTTGAGCCCCAAACTAATCATGATTAGGATGTTTAGAGATAATGAAAGAGTAGAGATGTATGATGATTTGCAGCCGGGTCTCAAACATGTAGTTTAGATGTCACTACGTATCCTAAAGTAACTATAATCAATCCATACATAGTTCTTATAATGAACTATCCCTATATAGATCTAACTCAAATACATGGGAGGGGTATTTTAATATCTTGGTATGTGATTGAAAATAGTAGGAACCCCATGTTTGTATTTAGGGAAACACACTTATGCATAGCCAAATATGAATTTAGGGATCCCAAATACTAGAAATTTTATGGACAAAGTAGAGTCTCATATGTTATACACCCTTACATGGATCTAACTCTTATATAGGGGAAATTAGTCCATATAGGTCACTCTAAGTAATTTATATTCTTATAAGATAGACTATATGTCATGTAGTTTAATGTCACCTAACAAAGAATGAGGTTCTATTCAGTTTATAGTCATAATGTTCAGACTTCTATATTATTCCATCCAAATTTAGAGCTACTAAGGAATTTGATACATATAATAAGACTGAAACATAAGTATAGAAATGGGGGATATTTTAACTTAGAATGGGTTCATAGAAGGATAACCCTATATTGAAGGGGGGGGGGGATCTTTCATAGATCTGTATCATACCTTAGATAGATAGGTTTAAAAAAAGTACACTCTGAGTAGTTTAAGGTCATGTAGGGTGGATCATAGTGTGGGATCTTTCATTGAGATGAAT
The DNA here is from genome assembly GCA_963277665.1 of Viscum album. Taxonomy (NCBI): domain Eukaryota; kingdom Viridiplantae; phylum Streptophyta; class Magnoliopsida; order Santalales; family Viscaceae; genus Viscum; species Viscum album. The sequence goes on from OY728121.1 coordinate 1,130,034,793, forward strand.
CATGTGCAAAAGTAATATAAATTATCTAGAATTCTGGATGTATGGAGGAAAATAAATGTGTGTTGAAAGTTCCAATCACCAAGATGATGTAGGTGATTTGGTTGGAATTTTTGGTTGGGTCTAGGATAGGAGATCCTATCATCACTACATATTCCAAGGTTTAGGAATCAATACATATTCAATTATTGTAATATGAAATCCCTTTGAAAAAATATGGTGTATGTACAAGAGAAGAGTAGTGAGATGAGAAACCTAGTGAGAGAAATAAATATACAAAATGACATGAATTAACAAGGGTCTCATTTACAAGTCACAATCATTACTGGTAGAATCTATGGTTGGGACTACAATGAAATATTCTAACATCACTATGTATCCAAAAGTATGGGAATAAAACCACACGTAGTTCATATAACATGAAATCCATTTGTACAGACTTGGCTCATGTATAGTAGAATATGAGTGAGATGAGAAAATTGGTGAGAGAAGAAAGGATATAACTCGATATGAATTAACAAGGGTCTCATCATCAAGGAACAATCATTGTAGGTAGAAACTATGGATAGTCCTAGGTTATGAGATCCAAATGTCACTATATATCCCAAGTTATGAGGATAAAACCACATTTATTTATTTTAATATGATATAAAAACCTTGTATTAGTGCCAAGGAAGGAGAGAAAACCCAATATGAATAGGATGGGGTTTTGGCACCAAGAAAAAGTGGGAGGAATAATTGGAGTTGAGTTTGTGAATGGGTTTATAAGTTTAGATGACACTACATATCCAATAACAATAAAAACAAAGACACATGTAGTTATTATGATAAGGGAATTGTTTCTTAGTATTTTATGATATGAAGGAAGGGAATAGAAATTGATAATATTCACATTGATATATCTCTCATGTAAGAAGAAAACTCCTCACATACTTTCCTAAATAGTCTAAAGGGTTGTGTGTGGAAGACCTTATGTTGTATAGTTTTACATCATGGGACTAGGACTATACTCTCTACCTTTGGACATAGTGAATCTTAGTCATGCTAATTTTGGAAATCAACCATAACCACTAAGTTCACATTAGTCATTCTTGGTGTGAGAAACATGAGGAAATTATAAGATTACTTGTATCTCACAAGATCACATGTTGGGGCTAGATGTCTAACACACATCATGTAGTATTAAATCATGAGATAAGGACATTTTCATGAATTTTTATGTTATGAGATAAGGAAATAATTTTTATACAATTTTAAGTCTTGTGGATTTTGTTTTTTTATTTAGTTTAATGTGATGTCTTTAGGATGAGGTGAACCTAATGATAAGTATTGAAAATCACTACTTGATAAAACTTTCACTAATATCTGGAGTAATATGATCTCTATTCACTATTATGAGGGAGTAGACTATGTGGGAGTTGACCTTGTGTATATAATAAGGTCCCTCCCATTTTGGTTCAAGCTTCAAAGGCTTCTTTCCTAGTATCATTAGATTTCTCAAAGTTAACACCAATACTACTTGGAGAAATGAGCAGAGGTGAACTTTCTTATTGACTTAGTTTTGATAGAATTATAAGTTGTTTAGTGTGTGAAATATCTCTCATCAATAATTCTAACTCATCTAGTCACTTTTGGGACTATTTATCTTCTAAAAATTGGTTATATATTTCAACCCCAATTGAGGTCAGTTGGGCCTTGATGGGTAGGACCATATATATCCTATATATAAACAAACATGGAGTCACTTGTATGGTAGTATATTTTATATTGTGATAAACCCACAGAATATGAATGAGGTTGTCAAGATATAAATTTTTATCCTTTTCCACCATTTTTAAAATTATATTAGATAAGATCTTATTGAAAGCCTCTATCTTTCCATTTTTCACTGCATGGTAGTGGGATGATTGGTTGGATTAAATATTTTTTCCTTGATAAAAACCTTTCAATTCAGAAGAATATAAATTAGTTCCATTTTCCATCAAAATTGTGTGAGGGATACCAAATCAAGTAATTATGTTTGTCATCGCAAAAAATAATTATAGCCATTGTCCCAACTTCCTTGAGGGATATAACCTTATCCCACTTAGAGAAGAAATCAGTGGTATTAAGTATGTACTTTAAATACCTAGCTGTAGGTGGGGGATATATCCCCATGACATCTATTGACTATATGGAAAATAGAGAAGAGCATTTTAAGGTATGTAATAACTTTGGGGGTTGATGGATAAAATTTTCATGTATATGAAAATTGTGGAATTTACTAGTAAACTTAATGAAGTATTATGTCATTGATTAATATAGATATCCAAGAATCCTAATTTGAGGATATATTTTGATTCTTGACTAATGGGTATCACAGGAACCTGTATAGATTTCCTGTATAATGATAAGGGTCTCTACTCCTTCAATATATCTGAGGAGAACTCTATCAAAGACCTGTTTATAGAGGTTTTTTTGGGAATTTAGACCATTACTAGGGATGAAGTTCACTACCCATAGTAGGATTTTCTATATCTTGGTTTGGTGTGATGTAATACTTCCATTTTATAGGTAGTCTAATATAGGGGAAATCTATCCAATAATAGTATCAGTTGGTGGGGATATTATCTCACCTTGATTTGAGGGGGTATTGATCCCATTAATTTCCTCCATGTCATTACTAATTAACGAAGATACCACTCTATGGTATATTATGTAGATAATTATTTTTTCATAGTCTGGATTTTCCATAGCTATGGATGCATTAGATAATAAATTGATTTAGGTGTTTTGTGAATGCATGATATGAGATAAAGTTGGTTTGAAGTATAAATATACCATCAAACCTCATATGTAATCAAGAATAGGGATAAGTGTTTCTTTATTAATGGTATATTCAATATTAATCTTATTAATCTCCAACTTAAAATCACCTCCGATGTTCAAATGGGATAATAGTATTTATAGGGATATCTCTAAGCCTACAATGAGAGCTTGGAATTTTAATTCATTATTAGTGAAACCCTTTGACATCAGAAAGGAATATGGCATAATTGCCTTTTTTTGGAGAGATTAGGAAAATTCACAAGATGGATCTATTGAATTTTGGATATTCTATCCTTCTTACTATTTGGATTTTGGAGGAATAATAAAAATACAAATTCCATGTTTGGGTAGTGTCATGTATAGGAAAAAATCATTCATATAGGAGCTATGTATTCAATAATTATTTCTATAGGAAAGGGAACGCTATGAGGAAATCATCTTGTGCTTACCATTTATCTTCCTTATGAGACATGAATTGAATTTCCTATTACTGAAGGATGACCTCCCAATGTGATAGGAATTAAGTTAGTATGGGGAAAATGGGGATGTATTTCAATGGATCAATATAAGATACCAAATAGATATTATGAAATTGCAGGGAGTTTGGTGCCTCAGTATCCTGAATTATTCTACTAAGATAATAAAGACCATTTTACCTACTTACATCATTTTTGTATTTAAGAAAGGAAAAAGTATCACTCTAAGGTTTCCTCATATATAATTAGTGGATTTCCTTCTATGATAGGCATTAATACTAGTGGTTTTGATAGGTATTGTTTGATATTTTTGAAATCTTCTTCACTATCTTCATCCCATCGGTAAGCAAATCCCTTATTCATCAAATTTGTGAAGTGTAAACACCTGTACACAAGTTTAGGTTTTAATAATTTGATATAGGAGAGGAATCCTTAAATCCCTATCAAATCTTTGAGGTTTTGAGAAGGTGAATGTCAAAAACCACCTTGATCATCTCAGGGCTGACTTTTATGCTGCAATAGTGTACCAAAATGATGAGAAATTTCCTTAATGTTACCTCAAAATCAAATTTCAATGGATTTATCTTTAGAATGTTCTACTTTAGTTTATAGAAAACTATTTCAATATCAATAATATTATCATAGAAAAATTGGAGCATTACTACTAAATCATCAACATAGAATTCCATAGTTTTTCTCTAGAAGGTCTTGAAGATATGATTCATGGAATGTTGATATGTAGTGCCCACATTATTCAAGCCGAATGAAATGAATTAATAGAAATATACCCCTTGTGATTCCTTGAAAATGGTGCCTTATACATTTTCAGGAGCCATCCATATATGGATTTAGTCAAAGTATCCATCCATGATTGATAAGGCTTGGAAACTGATTGTTTCATTGATCATAAGTTCTGTGATTAGGATCGGGAAATTATCCTTTGGGAAGTGCTGGTTGAGATCCCTTAAGTTAATGAACACCTTGGTTTTCCCATTATTATTCTTGACATAAATAATTTTGGCAAGCCATTTTGTGTATTTGACTTCCCAAATGAAGTTTTATTTGACAAGTTTATCATCTTCAGCTTCCACCTTGGTAGTATGGGTCAGGTGCATCCTCTTAGCCAATTGCTTAAAACCATAATGATCATCTAGTAGGACCAAATTCTAGGTAGCCACATTAGGATCCAAATTAGGAATTTCTATGTAATTCTAAGAAAATATATCCCAATGGTACTTTAGGAAATATATGTATATATCTTGTTCTTTGGGGGACATGGAAATACTAATTAATATGGGTCATAAATTATCCTATTTATCCAGATTCACTTGTATGAGCTCTACAATAGTGGTAAAGATGTATTCCTCAAATTATGGAGGGGAATCCCTAAGATATTATTCCTATTCCTCCTCTACCTCAATATTTTTATGAACAGAAGATGAATGAAAATTTTTGGATCCAGAATATGATATGGAGACATTTTCATCTCACATGAATGAAAAGGAGTCACCTTTGGGTCCTGAGAGTGCTAATTTAGGGGCATCATTATTAAGGTAATCCTTATTTTTCCCCTCCTCTACACTATCATTGGGGATAGAATATGTGCTTACATCCTAATATCTAGGGGATGATATGAGGTTATTATCCACTCCTATTGATGATGAGGGTGCATCTTTGGGTCCTAACATGAATGTGTAGACATATTTAGATCCAAAAGACAATGGGGGAATATTTTTATTGATGGTATCTTTATATTTACTATAATTAAATCCATCTTCCTTCTAGAAAGGATCACCTAACACAATCAATTTCAAAAGGAATGGGGAGAACATGCCCAAATATAGACTTATTATCTCTATTCAATTTATGGGTAGTATATAATCTTCACCAAGATCACTAAATAGATTGACATGATCCATTTCTATTCCATCAGTGGTAGTGATCCAGATAGAATCATCTGTCACTGACAAATTTATCTCCCTTTGCTAGAATCCTACATATATGTATTGAGATTTAAGAAAGTTGAAAGGGTAGTTATCACTATAAAACATTCTGACCTATCCATTGACAGAATATTTGAGACACTGATAGTATAATGTAGGAACTACTTCATGTGAATAAATATATGGTATTCCCAATAGGGTATTGAAATTCATGTCTTGATAAAAAACTATTAATTCAGAGTGGGTGACAAGGTCTCCAAAATAGGCTCTAAAATTAACAAGGATTAGAGGATTTTCTTACTCTTTTCATAACCTTGGATTTTCATATTATAGGGAGATGAGTTAGCTTCGTTATGGACAAAACATGAAAGAGTTCAGAATGATATACGATTGATTCTAGAGCCATTATCAATCCGATCCCAATGGATATTGATGTCATAAAGTTTTCTAGATATGCACATAGGCCTAATATTTTCCTATATAGTGTCTTACATGTATTGATATATAAATGAGATGAATGTATGTCATTCAATGGGGTCAGTATCTACAAGATATCCCTCCACCGCAACAACTTCATCCTCTAACTCATAAGGGCTTAGAAGGGTCTCAATGAGCGATTCTTGTAACTCCTTTGAAAGGTGAATGAAATAAAGAATTGATAATTTTTTTAGAATAATAGAAATATACTTTAAAATTTAGTATTTAAGGACTATAGGAACATGTTTCTTATTATGAGGTTACCCCCATTCCGAGGATTCAATGTCAAGACTGCTTGTGCTAGTAACTGATTTCATTGACTAAAATTTGAGGCCATTATTGTTTTCTATGGGATGATTTGAGCCAAACCTCCCTTAATTTTATTCAGACTAAGAAAAAACACATTATAAATTTAGTTTTCCAATATTATTAGATCTAAATGGGACCTATATGACTCATGAGTGGACTGATTCTCCTGTTGATCCTATTGAAGTTCTTGACTTTGGTTTTCTATAGTGTATATGGATTTAGCGGAGATTTTCACTAAATAAATAGATCCATATCAACCTCATATTTATCAAACTCCTTAGATTCTATGACCTCTTCCTCGTCATCTATCATGGATGGGGAATTTGATACAAGGTGTATCTTATTCATCAAAGAAGGGGTCTAATAAGTGAATCACATCGACAGAACTGTACTGTGATTCTTCTTCCGATGAAGATTCCATTTGGAAGGGTGGTGATCATCCTCTTATTGATAAAGGTATGAAGTCTTGGAGAGTATAAATTGGATTAGGCACTATTAGAGGCTCTTTCTTATATTACTTATTATTTCTATGCCAATTATGCTAACTCTTTGAATATTGTAATGCCTAAGGAGCCAGTTAATTCACAATAGAGAGAATTAGGGTCACAACTAGTTGATTCTATTGATACTTGAGTATAGCATGTGCCTATTTGTCCAATTTACTAATCATGGATGGGTAATTTGAGACCAGGTGTATCTTATTTATCAGAGAAGGGGTCTACTAAGTGAATCACATTGATAGAATCGTATTGTGATTCTTCTTCCGATGAAGATTCCATTTGGAAGGGTGGTGACCATCGTCTTATTGATAAAGTCATGAAGTCTTGGAGAGTATAAATTGGATTAGGCACTATTAGAGGTTCTTTCTTATATTAATTATTATTTCTATGCCAATTATGCTAAATTTTTGAATATTGTAATGCTGAAGGATCTAGTTAAGTCACAATTGAGAGAATTAGGGTCACAACTAGTTGATTTTATTGATACTTGATTATAGCATGTGCCTAGTTGTCCCATTTACTAATCATAATTTTTTTAGACATTTGTATTAAATTTATTGAGACTTACTTCCATTATCTTTCTTCTTCTGGTGGGATAAAAAAGATACAATCTACTAGTGTTAGTAGGATGAATAGTTTTACTTTTCCAGAATCTACCATCTTTTAGAAAATTTATTTAAAGAAAAAAAACTCCTTGATGTTGTACCCAAACATTTGATGGTAGGGGAAATAATTAGGGAGTTTATTGAGGTAAATTTCATCAGGTTTCTTAGCCTTGGGCAGGTTGATAAAATTATTTTCCAGGGCACTGATGAAGTACCCTGAGACATTCTCTTTTATGAAAGAATACACTTTATTCTTCTGATATTTATATGGTGGATACCTCCTCTACTTTATTCATTCCTTTCAGGGAAACTATTTTTTTTCATTCAGAGGGAGGAATCATGTGATATTGTATAGGTTTAGGTTTCAGGGTGGGTGTTAGAGATGTATTTATTGTAACCGTTTCCTTTATTATTTTCTAACCCTTTTTCCTTGAGATGCTAGTTTTTATTGAGATTTGGACTTTGATTGTTAGATATAATCTTCCAACCTTTGTGAAATTATTTCAAAATCCTAAAATAAACCAATATATTTTAAAATAATCAATGATTTATGAAATTCATTCTAGATATTTTTATGCAAATATCCATTATCTTATCTTATAGGGGTTTCATGTTCAAGGAATAGGTCTAACCCTTCCACCTAAAAATGAAATTTGATTCCATATTCTTCTTAAATTTATTGCAATTAGAGAGATCAAGTATCATTATCTTACTCAATGTGGAATTAAACCCGTAGAGAAATTTATAATGGATATCATCCCAACCTATGATGGATCCAGCCGACAGATTACTATACCCAAAAAATCTTGGTCCTTCCAGATTTTGCACAAAGCACCTGAGCATAGATTATTATTATCTAATAGAAATTACCATCACTGGTCTAAACTGAGAAATAAAGTGTTTTAGTTGTTTCTCTAGGTACTTTATGCCATTAATGAATGGGAAAGTTGAATTTCCTAAATTTAGTGGAGGGGATACATCTATAAACTTTGGATATGGTTTCCTTTTTAGCAACACTCATGCACGTCACCCTTACATGGCCTCTATTAGAATATCCAACGACTCAATGGAGTTAAGGATCTCTAGAGAAATGATTGGATGAGTAGAAACTTGAGTAAAGGTAGTAGGAGGATCCTGATATGGTTTAATCACTCGTATATGTTGTTAATACCCAATACATGTTGACTCGAGGTAGATCACCTAACATGGATTTGGTTTTCACCCAAATAGAGGGAAATCCTAATATCCTTCAGGAATCAAGTTTAAATGAACTAGTTTCCTGGTCCCCGAACCTATTGGATGGTCAGATTTTTACTTCATAGGTTGGGTAGCTTTCTCAAGTTGAGGAAGATCCACTAGAGGAAAAATATTGGTTTATACTTGAAAGTTATAATTAGTGGGAATATTTCCCTTGAGTAATTATACATTGAGTTGTCTTAATTATCCCAACCCTATTTAATACTGGGAAAATTTTTCCTTGACAATAAGAGCCTCATTTTCATTGGGTGGTGGGTGGGATATGACCATGCTATTCCCATTTTATTTGGAAAAGCTTATTGAATAGGTGGTAGCTAGGTATTCAGGGGGGGGATCCCATGTTTTGAACATGTCTCTGGTTCTAGATATGTACACCCTCTTCAAGTGTTTTGGTGTAGACCATGTTTCAGAACGAAAATTCCTCTTCTTGATCTTTCACAATGACACAATGTTCCAATTCATTCATGGGGATGATTCTAATGAAATTAAATGGTGTGTAATATGCTATCAGAATCATGAATTCATCAGAAGGATAAGGGTATTGGTTTACTTTTGAATATTTATCATGGGATAAATGGAAGTCCTCCTTGGTATTAATTTTCTCAAGGGACTATTTCAGATTGCATCCTCTATAAGGATTTAATTTCTCCACCTAATGCTTCCCTAAGAGTGGTTTTTGAGGAGTTATCATAATAGAGTTACCAACATTATTTTCTGAGTGCATTCCTAGAGAGAGGGACAGGCCATGCGATAAGAGAAACTATAAAGGACTCACTTGAAAAGTTTCCCCTAGTATAGTGAATACCTATTTTTATGGGGGGAGTTTGAGATATAAATTACACCAGCCCTATGGGATAGGATTGAATCAATTCCACAACCATTATATCATATGATTTCTGGGGATTTGATGATCCTAGGGGTGGTGGTAAAAATTCCCCCAACTTTGTGGACTGGGGTTGCTCTTGTATTACTACTTTGACAACCAACACTATTTCCATTTTGATCCTGCCATCCTTATTTTGAGTATAATATGGATGTATTTTATGTCACAAGCTTGAATTTATCATTGTTAAATGTAGAATAGTATCCAATGGTTTTTATTTTCTCAAGTGAGAATCCTATTCAATTTTTTAGAGGACTAATGTAGCTGTCAATCGATGGAGCGCTCTTATCGAGCTCATTGTTTCTGAGCTTTGAAGATGATAAAGTTTTTTTTTCACTAACCAGTCATCATATATAGACCCTGGTCTTGATACTTAACCTAATGAAATGAAGGTATCATTTATTTGACTTTAAATCATAATCTTACTATCAAAAACAATATTGGATATGTGAATTTGTTGCCCAGTTTTGCAGACGAGGGAGGCGCTTTGTGTCGGGCATAGATTCCTTATCCTAGGATCATAAACAATGTTGGATTATAAAAAAATATATGTGATGGGACTAGAATAACCATCTCACTATAACAAAATATGAGGTTGGTTGAATTCTCAAAATGTCTCATAAACAGTCTAAATGCTTTGTGAACTATTTAGGAACTTCACGAATAGTTTCTTTATGAAGTAGATTCTGCTTCATGAAGCACTTTGACTACTTTATAGAAATCCCACATTTTACATTTAGATGATATTTTTATCTCCCTTTTGAAATTAAATTTTCCATAAATGTAATTTTAAGGATTTTTTAGCTTCATATACCTCATCAATATTAAACCAAATTCTTTGAAAAATTTATTATGCTATGATATTCATTTCCAATATTCAAGGGATACTCAACCCAAACATGTATATATTTGAGTGGATTCTTCATATATATCATTTGTGTAGTTAATTATGATGAAATTTCATACTTATCTTTAGTTTTAATCAAAGTAGTAAAGTATTTATTCTTACTACACTAAGATACACATCTTACACCAATAAATAATGCTCCTCCTAATGTAGAATTATGTTCATCAAATTGACCAGCCTAGCCGACTTATGTAAAGCCTTATAATTCCAAATTTTCTTTATTCTTACACGACATGACATAATTGGATTTATTATTAATATTCCTTAGAATTCTCATTGCTACTATAAAGTGTGAGTCCTTAAGATTATATTTATACCTTGTATAAAGTGTAATAATTAAGATAATGTATGGTCTGGAGGCAATCAAATCCAAGAGACTATCGATCAATTTAATTAATTATTTCTCATTTACAACTTGTATTTCATTATCCAATTTTTTTTCCCATTGGAAATAGTATAGACACACCACTTGATTCTTCCATAAATCTTTTCAACATATTTTTGGAATATTTTTTCAGAGAGATAAAAAAATTACCAAAAACTTGAGAAATTTGTAAACCCAAGAAAAAATTTATCTCTCCAAGTAAGGAAATCTCAAATATATTCTTTAATTTTTTTTAAAAATATTCCAAAAATGTTTATTTATCACTAGGAAATATGGAATCATCAACACATATAATCATAATTAGTTATTTGGTGTTGGTCTTCCTCATATACATGTTGTTGTCTATTTTTCATTTTCTAAATTTCATGTTATTAAAATACTCACGAAGCTTGAAATACCAAGATCTTGGGGATTGTTTCAATAATAAACATACCTCTTCAATTTACACACATTTCTTACATATTAATCAAGAATAAAACCCTCGGGTGGTTTTATATACACTTCCTCATTAAACTTACCATTTAGTAATACAGACTTAACATATATTTGATATATTTTATAACCTCTTTTTTCTATAGTGAAAAATATCCTGATTATATCAAGTATGACTATAGTGGAATTTTTTTATCAAAATATATTATTTAAATTTGGTAATATCCCTTAAAAATAAATTTATCTTTATTTCTTACAACCTCACCCTTTTTCAATCAATTGATTTTTGAAAACCCATTTTTTTCCAATGATGTTATACTCTTCAGGTTTGGGTATAAGCTCCCATGTCTTATTAATTTCAATATTAACTATTTATTCATGCATATATTCAATCCATTCAATATTCACTTGAGCTTCATCAATAGTATTGGGTTTAAATTTTGAAGGAAGATTAATGTGACTAGATGTTTTGATTGTTCTTCTTGTTTTCACCCATTCATTTTGATCTCTAATGATGTTTCTAACATAAAAATACTTTCTCAATCTAAATTTTTTATAGTGGTCTTAAAAATATCAACATCAAAATTTGAATAAGAAAAATATATATCATCATCATGTATTTATCCATTATCTTCATTTTTTATAGCAAGTTTAGAAGTGATTCCATTAGTCTCATCATGATCCATTACTGATTTTATGATATCATCATCATAACATTGATAAAAGATTCCATTTAGAATATAAATAAGAAATATTCATCTTTAAATTTATTATAAAAACTTATACATATTTTTACTTTCATATTGATCAAGTATAGACTCCAAAACACTATAAAGTGTTTCATATTTGGCTTATTCTTGAGAAATATTTCATAGAGAGTTATATCTAAATCTTTCCTTAATAAACACCTATTTTGAAAGATTTTATTAGTTATAATAGCTTGAATAAAAAAATACCTTAAGGTATCATGACTAGTTAGTATAGCTATAGACATATCAACAAAGCTCTTTTTCTTTATTTAAACCACTCCATTTTTTATGGAGTGTATGGTACATTGAAATAATTCCTTATTCCACATATAAAAATATATTATGAGAATTAATTATTAGATTATTCACCCCCATTATCAGATATCAATATTTTTAGAGCATAATCTATTTGTTTCTCAACTAGTTTCTTAAAACTTTTGAACATGATTAAATATTGTGATTTATGAGACATAAATATAATGTAATTCATTATATTATAATAATTAATAAATATGATGAAATAACCATATTTTCTTATTTAATTATTTCTCATGGGCCCAAAAAAATCATTTCGGACCAACTCTAGTGGTCTTTGAGTTTCTATCTCAATACCTTTATAACTTCTATTCACTATCTTCACCTTTTGACATGTTTTGAAAATAATGGCTGTGTGACTCTTAAAAGAAGTAATATTTCTCTAAACCTTCAACTTAATCAACATTATCACGATCATTTTTCCAAGATAAACAAGTAAATTATTCCATAAATTATATTTTTCTTGAATAATAATGTTGCAATAAGTTTTAGATTCTCCAACTTGAAATGGGTTTCCATTAGTTCCAATCCTTCTAGAAACTACTTCTCCATATTTCAACCTTTTCATGATACAAATATTCTTCCTAAATATCACATCATTTCCATCATAACAAATTTGTAACACACTCACTAAGTTTTATTTTATCCCATAAAAATAAGACATTTTTGGAATTTATTTTCTTTTGCACAATACTTTATACTATAACACCTTTGATCTTTAATGAGATATTATTACCAAAAGTGACAACTCCTCTATACCATTCAACATTTTTTAGGTTATTCAAGTCAAATGTTATGTGTGATGGGTAACTTTTGTCCATGATCCTTGGATTATTAATCTTAAATGATTTGAAGGAAACTTAAATAACATGTGATTATTTTTTAAATTCATTCTTATTTTAAACTTATATGACCCAAACTTTTGATTAATTAAACTAGAAGTATATTAAGACACTCATCTGAAGTGCTTTCTTCTAAATCACACCTTCTAAAGACTTATTTTAGTTCTTCAATTTAGGTTTTCATCTCAAATTTCCTCTTAACTTTTCAAATAATTTTATTTATATATTTTTATTAAGGTATCCCCTTTGGTTTATGATTTATACTTTAACTAGAAAGAGACATATTATACTAGTAATTGTAATATTTATGGAAAAAACACCACAACACCAAAAATAACCCTAAAATATCTTTATTTGATAACAATTACTCTCCAATATGGGTTAATATCTAACCTTATTTTTAAGGCTATGATGTGATGGATTCACTAAACCATTTCACTAGAAAATTCCTTCAAAATTTGGGGTTGACATAAATATTTTTTCAGAATTTTTCTCCCTATATATATGAGTATATTTCAATTTGTTTTATAGACTATTCAACTAGTAAAATAATATGTTTTTTAGTATGTGCACTCACAAACACAATATTACTTTGATATGTTTTAGGCTCCCCTTATTTATATCAAATCCCTTATTCACTTAGAGATATTAATATTTTTTTGTTTTATAAATGCATTCAATTGATTCATTAAATTCATTTTCTTCCCAAATATCTTGAATATTTCACCAATTTTTGAGATAGATTTATTGTAATTAAACATGAATTTATTCATATGATTATCAACTTCAATAATTTTCATATTTTTTTTCAAACTCTTCATCTCCAAGGATGATGTATAAGTCATATCATAAATTATCTTATTTATATTAGAATTTTCAATCTTTAACCTCTCAAATTCCTTGACTATATCATATTTATCAATTTGGATTTTATTTACATTATAATGTATTTCCTTGATATGTTAATTTTAATATCTTAGTCTTCTAATTTAATTCAAGAAAATATTAATCTCAATTCTATTGATGTCCTTTTTTTTGATTCACTTTCTTCAGAAGAAAACTATTTATCCATTTGATTATCATATTTAGAAGATGTACTTTATTCATCTTCTCAAGTAATCAATTTTTTTGGATAGTTTCTTTATAACTATACTCATCATCATTACTCTTATTCAAGATATTGATAGTTACTTATAAAAAAATTAGATTAAATATTCTTCCTACCTTTTTATTGACGTTCATTTCTTTTTAAGCACTCTCTTTTCTTAAAGGTTCATTTGAGTCCTTCTACATATTCCTAATTTTTTTTATTAAAGTAAACTTGATAGAAAAATAACCAATTTTACCATAGTTAAAACATTTAAAAGGTAGTTTACCTTGATACTTACCTTTCCCCTTTTGAATTTTCTTGACAGTAAAGGGATAATATCATAAAATCCCTCAATGTTATTATATTCATTAAAGTCATCCTTATCATATTCAATATTTATATTTTTAAATGATTTAAATTCAATATATTTTTCCTTCTTGACCTTTAATTTCAGAGTAAGTCCTCTTATCATTTTATACACAACTATATTTCTATGAATTTCATCAATTTTGAATGTATCAAGATATTTACCTTAAAGAGATGATATATTGGAATCAAACTTATCTAGAATATCTATCATGATATTCTTCACCATCATGGAGTCTTCAAGTGTTTCTTATTATCCCATAATGGAGAATACTATCATGTTTACTCTAATAAATAACTAATCAATTGATTCATATTCTTTCATTCTCATATCATTAAATCAACTTATAAAAAACTGTAACTTTTCTTTTTTCACATTTTTATCTCCTTAATATATATTTGTAATTTTTATCCAAATATACTTATTAGATTTTTATACCATAAAATTTGTTAACTATTTCTTAGATAATGAAGATATAAGTGAATTCCATGACTGATAATCACTATGAACATTTTTATTATTGGATAAGGAACATATGGAAGTGTCACTTGGAATCATTAATCCTCAAAGAGATGACTCAAGAACATCATGTTTGAGAGAATATAAAGTATCATTAAATACTTCCATATATGGATTAATTTTTCATTGAACATTGGAGTCCCTTTATTGTTTATAGAGGTGTAATTATACATAAAAATCCTTGATGAGAGATCTTCAAGAGTGAATTGTGGATATAATACTAATTTTTAGAATCAGTTGAATGAAAAATAAACATTGAGAAGGAGGTGAATTAGATTTGAAAAAATTTTCTACTTCAAACATAGTTTATCTTATTTCCATTAGACAATATTCTCTAAAACCCACTCATTGTGGAAAGAAAAATGATGAGAATAATAAATTTATTGAATTTTATCTTTAATGAGGGTGATTATGTCTCTTGTATATGGTGGTAGTTATCCCATACTCACATGAATGATCTCTTATTTTTAAAATAAACCAAGGGAAAGGGAATATTATTTATTTGAATACAATTATGGTACTAACCAGATTTTGTAAACACTAACTTTCTACCATGAAAATGATAAGAAAAATTATTTTCTTGAATAATGATTAATAAGAAATTCTCAAGTCTCCTTTGGACTTATTGAATTCTATATTCTTCATCCATTGTAAAATAATATTCTAAAAAATGTATATCTTTAAAAACTATCTTTAATTAAAACTCTAAATAACTTTATTGAGACTTATAAATATCAGTTTCCATGATTTTATCAGGAGTCACCCACTAATTGGGCACAAACAAATTCCACAAAGACATTGAAAAACCAATCAATCACTTTCCAAAACATTAAAATTTTAAATATCCTTGAATATAGATAACTATATGGAACTACCACATCATGATGTGAACACCATGATTGTGTATGAATCAATTAAACTACCAAATCATTCAAAGAAACATCACATATGTTTTGGCATGGTAACCTTTAGTCACTAACTCACCATAAAACTCTATCCTATGTTGCGACATGACTAACTACTTAACAACACAAAATAGAACCACACAAAAAATTCATAGCCACTTAAATATGATGTGGAGACTCCCAAAAACACACACTCTTTAATATAATTATGGTGAAACCAACTATTTTATGGTTTTAACTCACTAGGCATCATAAACCAGAGTAGAAATGATAATTCCACGGTCTATAATTGTTGTGTGGAATCTATATGGCATGATCCAATCAACCACAAATATTGATACACAGTCAATTATCATGGGGTATTAATCATGATGAATGTATTTTATTTCATGGTGAAATCCAAGATGTTACAATATGACTTCTTGAGCACTTATTTTTCCACAACTTGGTTCAATACCCTTCATGGTTTGGTCTCTTCCCTCATGACATGATTTTATCTTCTTGTACCAAAATACTTCCATCCTATTCCAATTACTTACCTTCTTGATAAAAAATATTTGAACAATAAAATATTACAAAATAGACTTATTAGGCCTAAAAAATCATCCTTCTAAATTATTTTAATTTCATAACATGTATTAAAAATAAATTCAACATTATCACCATCCATCGGACTAACAAAAATTAAGTCACTTTGTTGTTGTCTATTAAACAATATTAAATATTGGTATTGATTATAATTATTATAATTCATCCATTATAGACTATCATATATTATTTATACTATCATGGGATGATGTTTAAATAATTTTTTGGTATTTTATGAATTATTTTAATATTAAATATTTCATTCATAGTTGGTTGAACCTTACAAATTATTTATAAAAAATTTTATCGTTTCAAATTTTTTAGAATGTTTAGAATAATTAAATATATCATAAATTGAATGTTTATGAAGATTTTGATATTATGTTAGAGACATTATAGAGATTCCTTGAGTGTTTAAAAAAATTCAAGATCATATGGTAGATATGTAACATCCTGTTACTGTTTTTAGGTACTCAACCCGTCTTTTGATCATGATTTGGTTGGGTATCATTTAGAGGATTTAGGTAAAATTTTGGAAATTTGGAAGGGATATTGGGCTTTTCATGGTTGGCACACAATTTTCCCAAACCATGTGCCCTGTTAGTGTAAACCTAGGTAGTAGGGGTTTGCATGATTGGAACACGGTTTGATAAATTGTGTGACCAATAAGGAGAAACCATGAAACCCCACCATTAGGGGCTCATGACTAGGGTGCATAGTTTGACAAACCGTGTGGCCCTGCCCAAATAATCATGCACCTAGTATTAATTATTCTAAAAATTCATTAAAAATTTCCCAAACCCCACTTTTACCTCCTAATAAGGCCTAAATCACCATATTAAAATTTCCTATGTTGATAGGGCTCCCAAAAAATTATTTTGACTCCTTTAAACACTCTCCAAGGTAGATCAAAGCCATACGATCATTATTAAATCCTTTCTTGGTAATAATTATTTCCCTGTTCTTTCTATCATTTTCTATCCTTATCTCCTCCCTAGGGTTTGTTAGATCTCCAATTTTTTTGGAGGATCTAATACCTATTGTTTTATATCTTGAACCTAGGTTTGATTCTCAGATATTTGTTCCCGATGTTCTTCATTATAGTTTCACATTTTGGGTGTTGTGATTGGTGATCCCATGCTCCTGAGGTAGGTGGTCCCGTTTAAGTTTGGCCAACTGATTTGACCCTAAATTGGTTGATTTAAATTAAATTAATTTCAATTAATTTGTGAAAAATGAATTCTTTGATGATTTTGATTTGGATTTTCTTTGGAATGAAAATTAGGGTAACCCCCCATTCTAATGAATTGGTGTGTGTTTGTGGAAATTGATGGAAAATTGTGAAATTAAATTGTGGAATTTAAATTGTGAAATTGATTTCAAATTTTTATTTGAGAAAAATGGATTAAGTTGTTTTGATAATAACCCATTGGTTTTATCCTATAAAAGGCATGATTTAATTAAAAACCTGTTTTAGTTTTTAAATGGAAATTGGCATATTGAAATGAAAATATGGGTTAATTGTATTTTTAATAGTTTTCAAATAAATTTTAAATTATTGATTATTGTTAAGAACATGAAAGCCTAGGTAATTAGTGAGTTGTTTGGGACAACACTATATTGACACTTTAAAACTCTAACAAAACATATGTAGTAGGTCACATCCCTGATGGGATTGTGATGATTCCTCTTTGGCCAGTGTTTGAGGAAAATGTGTACTTATAATCCCATGATCACATATTTGATTGTGTGAGGATCCCATAACCTAGAACTATCATACCTCTTGTAATATGACCATGCTACTCATTTGTGATTATTTTAATATATATTCCATTGTTTGTAAAATTTATTTACACATTCCTTGTTATTTTATATTAATTGTTTTATTTAAAATATTTATAAAGCTATTGTTTAGAAATGTTCCCATCAATTGAAATGTAATGCATGATTTTTTTTCAATATTCTTTTGTAATGTCATTACTTTTTTTAAATATTCTTTTGTACTATCATTCCTTTTATTTACACATGCCTTTTATTTAAAATTGAAAGCTTTATATACCCATTTGACTTATGATACTGTTCTCCCTATGAAGTTTTATTTTGAGAATACCGATTTGTATATATTTCTTCCACTGTTTATGTGGAAAAACCATACCCACCTTTACCTTGTATGATTCCAGGTGCTATTCACCAACCTGTGGGAATTGGGAACACCCTTCGAGACATGTTGGGATCAGCTTGGTTATCAGGGTACTGGGATATCTGGGCCTTTTCATGATGAAGTGGTATCAAAGGTGTGGGTTAATCATCTTTCCTTGATGTTAGTATGTAGTTGAGTAATCTTATTGGGAATTTGGAGGTAGTTGCAATTAAGTGACTGACCAAATCTTATCGTAATGAGCCTTAAGTCACTAAGTTTGGTTTGGTAAAGAAATATTGAGGATTAGTTCTAGTATTTTCCCTACTTTTGATTTGGGTAGTTTAAATCCAAATATTGTTTATCTATCTGTTAGGATTAATTTCCCTATTTCTATTGGTTTAGAGTTGATTTGTGTAACTTTTTGATGTCTTCAATGTTGTCTAATAATGTTTTGTAGCATCATGCCTCTAAGAAGATGTGTGAATTGAATCTAGGAGGAAGTTAATGATGAATCACGAGTAAATACTCTCATGGACCAGAATCTAGTTGAAGTCATCGTGCGCGATGTCCAAGCACTGGGATAAAAACCTACACCCGTTTCCGTTCAGGCTCCAGCTGTAGAACCTCAGAGGGATGACTTTAGGATTCAAGACCAGGAGTTCCTTTTTCAAAATCCACTAGTGTTCCATGGCTCTAATGATCCTCAAATGGATGAGGACTGGTTGTGAAATATTGAGCTTCTATTTGAGTCTTTAAAACGACTGATGAAATCAAGGTGAAATGTGCCACCTTCAAGCTTGAGGTACCTAGAAGGAGATGATGGGGCATGATGGTGATAGAGAATAAGCACGAGGGACTATAGTAGAGAGACTTTAAATTTAATTTCACTGACTATTTTTATCTAGAGTGGATGGTGTTGGCCAAGGCTATCGAGTTTTTGAAACTCGAGCAGGCTGATAGGACCATGAAAAAAATACGTGGATCAATTTTCTAATCTTGTGAAGTTCACACCTGAGATAATATCGAATGAGAATATGAATAATTTATGGTTTGAGTTGGGAATTTGATATGATATTTTTTATTAGGTTTTCTTTTTGAAGCTGCCTTCTTATGCTGATGTGATGGATAGAGCATTGATGGTTGAAATGAACCTGGATGGTAAGTTAGGGTTGATGGGAGTTCCTTTTTATCCTATAAAGGTAATAAGAATCATGATTATTCTTGTGGTGGTTCTTGACTGTAGGGTTTTTATAGACCTCCTATAGTGCTTGAAAGAGACCCTTTGATTTGTTATCAATGTGGGAAACCTAGGAACTAAAAATGTATTTGAACCGAGGAACCTGAGAAATGTGGTCCCTACAGATGCTTAGGTCACTTGAAAAAATTATTCCATGTCTATTACACTTCATGTAGTGGCATATGATCATCAACTCCTAATAAAACTGTGGTGAAATCATATTCATCCAGGGAAAAGGGGTCCCAACCACATACATATAGAATGGATATTCTTCACACAATGGAAGATTCTCCATAGGAAGAAGATACAAGTCTAGTGACTTTGAGAGGTACCATCACTATTGGTTCATCTTTAGTGACTAATTTATTTGATACTGGTGCATCTCATTCATTTATTTTGACTCGTATTGTGAATCTGATTAATCTTAATATAGATATTTTATCTTTTTTTGATGGATATTACTATGCCCCTTAGAATAAAGATAGAGTAGGGTCTTCATAGTCCTACTTGTGTTTTATCATTATCAGATATCGAGAATGCTTGTGATTTTCTAGTTCTTGATATGAAACCTCTTGACGTCATATTTGGGATGGATTGTCTCACTGCAAATAAAGTCTGAATTTATTGTTATCTTTGAAGATTCTCCTTTAAAACACCTGATGGGGTGTGCCATATATTTTAGGGAGAATGTGACCTGAGTTTGAGTAGATTCATACCTTCTTATCTAGATATGGGAAAAATAATATATGTGTTTTATTTTTATTTGGAGTGAGAATATTTGAGTGGCGATCTTACTCTAGTTATCATCAAATTTTCTAGCATTTTTCCTTCTAAATTCTTTGGTCTGCCACCAATAAGGGAGGTAGAGTTTTCTATTGACTTAGTGCGAGTACCCAGTTGGCATCTATTCCTTATTACCATATGGAACCAACTGAAATTAAAGATTTGAAGTCTTAGTTGGATGATCTATTAGATAAAGGATTTATACGCCTGAGTGTGTCACCTTGGGCATATCCTATTTTCTTTTCTAAGAAATATTATGGGTCACTTTTCCTCTGTGTTGATTACTAAAAACTCAATAGACTCACAATAAATAACAAGTATCCGTTTCCATGTATTTATTATTTGTTTGATCAATTAAAATGGGTGAAGTGGTTTTTGAAGATCGATCTTTGATCTGGTCTTCACCAATTGAGAATAAAGGAATATGACATTAAAAAAACCACCTTTTAGAGAATGAATATCCATTATGAGTACTTTTTCACACCATTTAATCTAACAAAATCTCCTATAATATTTATGGATTTAATGAACATGATTTTCCATGAGTATCTTTATACTTTCATGGTACATACTTGTTTACTCTAAGTCCAAGGAGGATCATATACGTCATCTGAGAGAAGTTCTGGAATTATTGAGAAATCAAAAACTTTATGGCAAGCTATATAAATGTGATTTTTGGATTTAGGAAGTGAAGTTATTAGAACACATGGTGTCAAAACATGGTATTTCAGTTGATCCTAAAAAGGTGAAAGATATTTTGACATGGGAGAAACCATGAAATGTTTTTGAGATTCATAGCTTCTTGGGTTTGGCTGGGTATTATCACCAATTTGTAAAGGAAATATCAAAGTTGGATTCTTAGTTGACTACTATAACTTAGAAGGGTGTAAAGTATGCTTGGTATGAGAAATTTTAGAGTTATTTTGTTGAGCTAAAATGTCTTTTGACTACTATGCTGCTGTTGACTCTTCTAGAGCATGGACAAGGATATATAGTCTTTTATGACACATTAGGTTCAGATTTGAGATGTGTTATTATGAAAGGTGATCACGTGGTAGCCTATGAATCTCAACATATTAGTACACATGAAAGGAATTATCCAACATAGGACCTTAAACTCACATCTGTGATCCTTGACTTTGGGGGAGCTTGGGATGATCATCTGGGGTTGGTTGTGTTTACTTATAAAAATAGTTACCAGTATTCAATAAGGATGGTTCCTTTTGAGGCCTTGTATGGTTGGCCTTGTAAATCTCTATTGTGTTGGTTATATTGGTGAAATTTCCTTGATTGGATTGAGCTTGGATAAAGATATGACAAAAAAGATTCATTTGATTCATCAGAGAATTTTGATAGCACAGAGTTGATGTAAATCTTATGTTGATCATCATCATAGAATGTTGTAATTTTTAGTTGGGGATCAGGTGTTATTTATTGTTTCACCCCATTTGGGTCATCACTAACTTGGGAGGTAAGAGAAAATCACTCCTTGTATTTTGGGTACTTTTGAGGTTGCTAAACAGGTGGGGAAGGTGGATTAACATTTACTACTTCCACCACATTTGATGTTGATACATAATGTGCTCTATGTATCACATCTTTGAAAGTATCTTTTTGATCCATATCATATTCTGAGCTGGAGTGATATTGATGTAAAGATTGATTAATCCACGACTGAGCATCCAGTCAAGATAGTTAATTTTTAAACCAAGATAATTCATGGGAGGATGATACCTTTTGTTTGAGTGCTATGGTAGCATAGTTATAACACTCATGAGATGTGGGAGAGAGAGAGAGGAACTGATGAGAGAGCAATGACCTCATATTCTTAACATGGAATCTTATTAACAATCTTTCCAAGGATAGAAAGTTTCTATGGTGGGGAGGTTGTAACATCCTGTTACTATTTTTAGGTACTTCTCAACCCATATTTTGATTATTCTTTGGTTGGGTCTCATTTAGGGCCTTTGGGTAAAATTTTGTAAATTTGGATGGGCTCTTTGGTTGTGCATGGTTGGCACATAGTTTTACCAAACTATGTGACTTTCTAGTGAAAACCATGAAAACCCAAGTAGTGGGTGTTTGTACGGTTGGCACACAGTTTGAAAAATCAAGTGCCCACCAAGGAGAAACTATAAAATTCCACTAGTAGGGGCACATGACTAGGGCACAAAATTTGATAAACCATGTGGCTCTGCCCAACTAACCATGTGCATGAGATTTAATTATTTCAAAAATTATTTAAAAAATTCCAAAACCCCCTTTTTACCTCATGCTCAGGCCTAACTTGACATATTATGATTTCCTAGGTTAGTATGGATCCCAATAACCTATTTTGGATCTTCCAAACCCTCTCCAAGGTGGATTGAACTAGGTGATCATCATTCTATCCTTTTCTAGTAAGAATCCTTTCCCCATTCCTTCTCTCTCACTCTCACCTTTCTCTCCTCCCTATGATTTTTTATATTTTTTTTTGTTATTGGAGGATTGAATCCTTATTGTTTTAGATCTTGAATCTAGGGTTGATTCTCAGATTTTATTTACATAAGTTTTTTATTGAAGTTTACCATTGCGGGCATTGTGATTCATGATCCCTTGATCCCAAGGTAGGTGGTTCTATTTAAGTTTGTCCAACTAATTTATCCCTAAATTTATTAATTTAAATTAAATTGATTTTGACTAATTTTTTGAAAACCTTTTTTTTTAATATTGCGATTTGGATTTTATTTGGCATGAAAATTTAGAGAAACCCAAATTCCAATGTGATATTTGATGAAAAATTGTGAAATCAAATTATAGAATTTAAATTGTGAAATTGATTTCAAATTTTTATTTGAGAAAAACGAATTAATTTGTTTTTATAAGAACCCATTGGTTTTATCCCGATAAAGGTATGATTTTATTAAAAACATGTTTTGGTTTTTCAATGGAAATTGGAATATTAAAATGGAAAGATGGGTTAAATATATTTTGAATAGGTTTGAAATAAATTTCTCATTATTGATTATTTTCAGGACATGTGAAATCCTAGATAGTTAAGGAGTTTTTTGGGACAACACTCTATCGATGCTTTAAAACTCTAATAAAACATATGCAATAGGTCACATCCTCGATGGGATGGTGATGAGTCCTCTTTGTCCAGTGTTTTAGGGACATGTACACATATTTCCATGATCACCTATTCGAGTGTGTAAGGATCCCATAACCTAGAACTATCATACCTTTTTCTAGATAACCATTTTCATCTTTTATTATTATTTTAATACATATTCCATTTTTTTTAAAATTTCTTTACACATGCCTTGTGAGTTTATATAGACTATTTAACATAACATTTTTATTAATCCATTGTTTAGAAACATATCCATCAATTAAATAGTAAATAATTATTTGTTTTAAATTTTATTTTGTACTAAAATGACTATTTATTTAAAATTAAAAGTTTTATTTGGTTAATTAATTTGTAATCTTATTATGGAATCCTTGGTGAGACCATACTGGGATTTTATCTCACACCATAATTGTGAGTTCAAGTGTTTGTTTATTTCCTTATGACATGTTCGAGCAAGTGGAAAACACTATTGGGAGGTGGTAGTTGTTGATCTTTTTGTCTTATAGTTCTATGTACATTGGGACTTGGGTTGTTTATCATTCAATTTCTGGTACTTTGTGGTTTTAATTTGGGTTATATACCTATTTGACTTCTGAAACTGTTCTCCCTATGGAGTTTTCTTTTAAGTATACTTACTTGTATCCGTTTCTTCTTCTGTTTATGTGGAAAAACTATTCTCACCTTTATATTGTATGATTCCAGGTGCTAGTCTTCAACCCATGGGGATTGGGAATACCCTTCAGGCCATGTTATGATCGACTCGATTATCAGGGTATCAGGGTATCTGGGCTGGTTCATGACATGATATACTCAATATGTGAAACTCAAAAATCTAAATATCTATATTTTTTACTGATCATCTCTTTATCACTAAGGTTTTATTAGTCCATGAAATATTAATAAATCATACCAAGAAGATTTATTTTTAATTCATACAAATAGTGGTTGTGTTTAGAGGTGGGAGTCCTTATTTCCCCCCTGAGATATCTTCTTTTAATACTTTTAAGGCATAGAAAAAGTTTATATTCTTTCAAAAAGGTATTCAATTCATATATTTATTTAATTCATTTAAACCTATCATGGTAGATTGTATATAATAGTTTTTTATGTTTTTATTCTGTATTTGGGCATGGAGATGTTCCCAAAAAACCCAAAAATTTAATCATAAACACTTACTTGATGTTTAGAAGAGTTTATTGTTTTTTCAAAAACTTTGTTTTCTTTGAAGAATATTTTCAATTCATATAATGTATTAATGAATACACTACTTACATTAATAAGACTGTTAACATAAAAAATTATGGTGGTTTATCAAGTAAATATGTATATGTTAATTATAATAACACTAACCACACCATGTTTAACTTAACACTTTCCAAAACTATAGTATCATAATGCGATCGAATTACGAGAATAACACTACCCATGTTGTGATAAAAATTTGATTTTTTGAAACACATAGAAAAATTTATGGAAATATTTTTATTTGTGATCAGAAAATGGATAATTTCATGAAGTGATCAAAAATGAAATAATGGGATTTTTCACAACATAGACAGTGAAGTGGTGAAAACATCACCCTCATCATGTTTTATGACATCAAGGAGTCAAAATTGTCTTATTGGAAAACATTGTGAATTTTATTCTATAAAACAAGCAACATTTTTTATAAAGCACTATCTATGTAGTAAAATGAATTAATTTTATTTTAAATTAATATATTAAATTAATTATAGTTTATAAATAGTTTATAAATTATTAAAATTCTTAAAAACCTTCATCAGCATGGGCTCTCTAAAGGGGGCTTTAAACTGTACCAAAATTTTCTTAGTTGATTTTATCTATGTTTAAACCCTTAATTTTACTTGGCTTATGTTTATGATTTTAATATAATGTGTTGATGATAAAATTATAAATTAATTTATGAGTTTATAAATTTCAAAACAAAAAAATATAAATAATTTGTATTAATGTTATGTAATTATCATAAAAATAATAATATGAAACATTCATATTAAATGATGCATTTTGGAAAAACTTATTTAAACCATGGAAAAAATGGTTTTGGTTTAAATGATCTAAGGTTTAGATAAATATAAAGTATATTATATTTAAATAATTTAATTTTTTACATTATTAATATAAAATGTTCATATGAATTCAAAATACGAAAAGTTCCTATTTTGACTACTTATCACACTATAATTTCTCTTAAGTAATATTTTTTTAATATAATTATAAAACTTTACATGAAAGGTTTTCATATACTTTATGCATGATATGCATTTGGATATGTATAAATATGATTAGCTTTTATTTTGGATGGTTAATACATATCATTAGTTGTATAAAGTTTTATACATTAATATTTTTTGTACATATTAATTTATTTAAATGTATAAGATTCAAAATTAATCCATTAAAAGCATATATACATACAAATAATATGTGAGATAAAAGTCCTTGGAAATATTAAGAATATGATTCCTTCTAAGGTGAACACTTTTTTATGATCTTAATAATCCAAATGGGAATGCCATGCCAAAGCTATGTGCTGATAGATTATATTATGTAAGGAAAGTAGAATATATATGACCCTAGTGAGATTAGATGTCAGTATATAATGGTAATACTAGTTTACACTTAATTGGGTTTCCTTAAACATTAGGTAACTAGAGGAATGGAGTTGGGATAATACATATGATGGATTTGAGAAAAGAGTTCCCCACTCAACTATACAAGAGTTATATATGATATTATTGACATGATTTTCTACCTATATAGTTATGTGATGATATAAATGATAAACTAGACTCAGAAAATAGGTGAAATATGGATCTTGGACCATAAATAAATAAAATTAAAATCAAAAGGGTCCATCCTTTTATTAGAAGCTTATTTAATATATTTTTTATTAAATACATGTAAACATGATACTTGACTAATAAAATATCATGTTGTTGATAAAATGGAACCATCATTAAACTTTCCTTTAATATTATTCTTAGAAAAGGGAAGCTTAATATAATTTTTTATACCATTATATAAAATATAGAATTATTTTTAAAAAATATGATAAATTTTATATATTAATGAAACCCTTCCTGAAAAACCAATAAGTGAAGCTATTTAACAAATAGATATATTCTTACAAGAAGCATAAGAAGGATTCATTAGATTTATTTACTATTATGATAGTTTCTATAGAACCAAAGTAGAAAAATAATCATGACAATATAAATTCCTAAAAAATTATATATAACCTTATAAGACTCTATCAAGAACATGTATATAATAAGTGGTATGAAATTTCAAGGGAATTATTTAGATATCACATGACCAAAGGAAATTTATTCTATAATCATGTGATTAGTATGATTAGTTACAAAAATGATTTGTAGAGGCCAAGGTCTCCTATCAAGATGAACTTGGATACAAATTTAATCATAAAAAATACTTCTAGAATGGTTCTGATAATTAATTATAAATCACAATTTGAATAAGTTAGAAAATTATTTACATAATCTATTATTATATTGAGGTTATATAATTAGGACATGAGAGGTATAATCTCAAGTGATATGATAATAGTATAAAAGGATAAGGGTAAAATCTAAAGGATGTAGAAATCATTTGGATGGTTTAATAGAAAGAATGGGAAATTAAAACCTAAGGTAGGTTTCAAAAAGGAATATTTTCATTGTATAAATATTGGATATTGGAGATGAAATTTACCATAATATATAAAGGGGTGTATGAAACAATCCATAGATTTTATATCATATATTAATATCACAAAAATAAATTCTTCTATTTTAAATGGAATTTGATACCAATTTTATAGTATATTATTTTTGTGAATATGTAAAAAATTTCAAAAATTGAGGAAGAGTTGATAGAGAAAGCTAGGATCTAATTGATATGAAATAAGAAAGAGTTCCTACATCAAAATAAAAGAAATTAATTAATATTAGTGAATAATTATTTATATATTTGTGTAAATTTTATATTATTATCTCTTATATGAAAAGAAAAGAACATTTTATGTTCTAATAAATTTTTTTATAATGAAATAAAAATTATATGGAAAGACATGGTTAATTTCTATTTAGTCTATAACATGAGAAAGAAAAAGTGTATATAATTATTTTTAGTGAGATTATAATAAATTAAATTATCCAAGTTATAAAATGGGAATTTTTTTCATAATTTATTGTTTATTTTTGTATTGTTTATTAAAATAACAATTGTAGATGATTTAATTAAATTATATAAGATATATTTTTTTATCAATTTTTTATCTCATTAAAGGAATCATATCTGATATGATTTTTGGTGAAGAAAGTGTTAACGTGTCTTATGAATAATATATTTATAGAAATATATTTTCTAAGATTTTATAGGGAGTTAATATTGAAATTTTAGAAGTTTAATATTAAAAAAAAATAATACTAAAATAATGATGTTACACCCTAACCCATGGATCCACTTAATGGTGTTCTAGAAAGAGGTGTCACATAAACTCATGCATGCCTCCCCATACGCTATAGTTTCTAATAAGTGGTGAGTGCCTAATCCATAAAATAGGGAGTGTATTCCCTCAAATCAGAGTCATACAACATTAAAAAAATTACCCAAAAAAATTTCCATCACAATCAGAGTGCACATAAATAAATAATCACAACACTATATCAAAATGTACCATGTGTACTCATACAATAATATATCACTGATCACCCACTAGGTCGATCCCAACTCTAAAATAATCCAAAGAAACAAAATACCACACACTTAAACTAGCCTTACTACCATCCCTATGTAGGTTCCGGGGGCAGTAGAAGCGCGTTGGTGGGTTTTCCCAACTTTAATTTTAACGTTAAGCAACGTTCAATATGAGATCCATCATGATTTAAAACGCCGAATCTTCAGAATAGAATGAAGAACAAAAAAACTTAAGAGGAAATCCTAGAACCATAGAGATAGGATCATCATATGTTGGTTATAATTAATTTAATTAATTCACAATAATTTCCTTGGTGGAATTATTTCTTCGTTGATATCTCTAATCACGATCCTGTGATCCGTCGTTGTGTCGTAGAATCCAAGTGTAGGATTCCTCTAGCGGTGATCCACACGTGTTCCAGGTATCTCCGGGCGTCGCCGAAGGGATCTCTGGGTGCTAGCGCGGAAGAACCTTCGCTTGCGATGTCCGCCTTCGATCGCCTTGGTCTCTCGGTCTTGAGGGCGTTCTTGGAGGAAGGAGTTCTTTCAGTCTTGAAAGAATTCTCCAGAATTTTTGTGCACAATGATTGGTGGGAAAAGTGTTGGGGTTGTGAGGATATTTATAATTGGGTTTGTGGTTATAGAGTTATGAGAATAAATAAACGCGTTACGCGTTTTATTTATTTCATTAATTATTATTGAAACCCCCATGTCGAATTATTAATTTCTTGACATGCGCCCATGCTAATTATAATTAATATCATTTAATAAAACAATATTATATCCTCAAAATCCCGCCTGAAAAAACTACACGCCGTGTAATCATTAATACACAACGTGTACTTGTTTTCATAAAACTACATGGCGTGTATATTAAATATACACAGCGTGTACTTTTATTTTCCACTTTTCTTTATCTCCTCCTCCATATTTATTAGACCTTGAGTAATGACTATTTATTTCTTAAATAAATGTAACTGCATTAATTGCTAATAAATATATTATTTCTCCCACAATATATTCTCTCTAATAACTAGTGTCGAAATAAATACGATCAGGAATCCTTAAATAATTATTAAACCACATTCGGGAATAATCTTTATTTAACTCGTTAAATTAATATTTAACTGAGATACATGGACACACTTAATGTGTGACCCTCTAGGCCTCTTTCTCATTGGAATTAGGCAGAGCCTGCCTAAAGTCCAAGGTTAGCGTTTAGAAACACACCAAGGAACCCATAGAGAAAGAAGTTAACTCCGCAATGACGTGTCACCTCATACGAACATTTACCGTGTAATATAATCCCTTTGTCTCAATATCTCTAATCAAGCGGGTTGCATGCTAGTGCCATCAACCCATGTGCTTGATTATTCTTTCTTTGTCTTCCCAGAATTGAACTCGCCCATACCTTACCATGGCCATGGATTTATTTAGGCTATATCAATTCCATCAAAGGGCCTGAGATATCTACTTCCATTATGGAACGAAAGGGACAAATCCTTTCTTGCATTATCTATTAATGCAGTATTACTCGTGACGCACCCAATGTATCCTACCTCGCTGCGAATAGTGTGTCGTCACAGTTTTAGTCAATACATCTAAGTGCGTGAGTTGTAATACCCATTAATGATAATCTTAAAGTCTAAGGACCAATACACACATCCGCAGATAGGAACCTCCAATGACACTATGAAATGTGTATTTACTACTGGTGGGTCTCGTTCTCATAATATCCTCTTGGATATTACCAAGGGCGCACACCATGAGAAGGTGCCTCAAAGTTTTATGAGTCCTCATCCCTAATGGCCTGTATTATTTGTGTCCCTCAAATAACATCATCCAGCCATAGAACATATATTCAAGAACAGTGTTATGGCACTTCTGGGTTCTCATCATAGTAGGGATCCGCTATGACCCATTAATGCAATAGCTGTCCTTAGGACATTATCACATGCATTGTCACATAGAATAAAAATCAAGATGTGATAAGGCATTTATTAATGAATAAAGTACAAAGTAGTTGGTTCTAGGCCACCAACTCCAACATACTCCCACTTGGACTAGAGCCAACTGCTAACAACTTTTAACCCGCTAGCTCTCACATGATATTCATGCTTCTGCTGAGATAGGCCTTTAGTCATGGGGTCCACCACGTTATCTTCCATGGACACTCTGTTCACTGCAACTTCACCCCTTTGATAGAAATACCTCAAGAGGTGATACTTCCGGAGTATGTTCTTTGTTCGTTGATGTGACCTTGGTTCTTTTTCAATAGCCACCGCTGTAGTATTATCACAATACATTGTAATGGGATCTTTACTGATAGGCACCACATCAAGCTCCTAGACAAAGTTACGAATCCATACAGCTTCCTTGGATGCATTATAAGCTGCTATATATTCAGAATCCACTGTAGAATCGGCAACAACTAGATGCTTTGAACTCTTCCAGCTCACAACTCCTCTATTGAGACAGAAAACATATCCAGATTGCGACTTCAGATCATTCTGATCTGACTGAAAACCAGCATCATCATACCCTCTGATGACAAGCTCCTCGTATCCTCCATACAACAGGAACATATCATTAGTTCTTCTCATATACTTAAGGATAGTCTTAACAGCAGTCCAATGCTGTTCTCCTGGATCTTCTTGATATCTGCCTACCATGCTCAGTGCATAGGCAACATCAAGCCTGGTACATAACATGGCATACATGATGGATCCTATAGCCGAAGAGTATGGGATCTTACTCATCTATATTTCTCTTTTTGTGTCTGAGGACACATTTTCTTAGAAAGATGTATGCCACGTGAAACTGGAACCAATACCCTCTTGGATTTTTCCATACTAAATCTCTTTCATATCTGATCAATGTATGTACCCTGACTTAGTCTAAGCAGCCTCTTGGATCTATCACGAATGATCTTGATCCCTATAATGTAGGCTGCTTCACCTAAATATTTCATGAAGAAGCACTTTTTCAACCGATCCTTAACTGACTGTAAGGCTGGTACGTCGTTTCCAATAAGCAATATGTCATCAAAATATACTACTAGGATAACGACCACATTCCCATTAAACCGCTTATAAACACATGGCTCACATTCATTCTTAATGAAACCAAATTCCTTTATGGCTTCATCAAATCGAATGTTCCATGACCTGGATTCTTGATTCAATCCATAAATAGATTTCTGCAACTTGAAAACCCGTTTGGCTTCACCTGGTGTCACAAACCCTTATGGTTGTGTCATATAGACATCTTCCTGAAGGTACCCGTTAAGGAATGCTGTTTTGACATCCATATGACAAATCTCATAGTCATGGTAAGCTGCTATGACAAGTATGATTCTTATGGATTTAAACATGGAAACTAGCGAGAAGGTTTCATTATAGTCAATTCCTTGACATTGTCTGAATCCTTTAGCCACTAGCCTTGCTTTATAGGTGCTAACTTGACCTTACATGTACAACTTTCTCTTGAATACACATTTGAATCCAACAGGATTTACATCAACTGGCTCATCGACCAGAACCCAAACTTGGTTCTGATACATGGAATCCATCTCAGAATTCATAGCTTCTAGCCATCTTGCAGCTTCTGAGCTTTCTACTACTTCCTTGTAGGAGAGAGGCTCATTATTGTCCAACAATAATGATTAACCATCCTCAGTGACTAGGAAACCAAATCTCTCTGGTTCCCTTACCTCTCTTGAGATCCTACGCAGTACTTCTGTTTCTGGAACCTCTTCCACAGGGACCTGCAGAACTTGTTCCTGTACCAACTCCTATGTATCTTGAGCATCAACTTCGTCGAAGTCAATATTGATCCCACTATCCTTCTTGAGGATGTGCTCCCTCTCAAGAAAGACGGCTTGTCTGGTGACAATCACTTTCTTGTCTTGAGGGTTATATAGGTAATATCCTTTTGTTTCCTTGGGATATCCTATAAAGATAAACTTCGTGCCTCGGGGTGCTAGTTTGTTGCCTGATAAGGCCTTAACAAACACCTCACATCCCCATACACGCATATGTGACAAAATGGGTTTCTTTCCATTCCGTAACTCGGAGGGAATTCCATTTTCCGCCTTAGTTGGTACTCGGTTTAATGTGTATGCTGCAGTTTGTAATGCATATCCCCAAAAGGATAATGTAAGATCCACATGACTCATCATCGACCTCACCATGTCCAAAAAGGTACAGTTCCTCCTTTCACTAACACTGTTCCACTGTGGTGTATAAGGAGGAGTGAGTTGAGATATACTCCCAGACTCCCATAGAAGATCGATGAACTCTTGGTTTAGATATTCTCCACCTCGATCCGATCGAAGTTTCTTTATCTTCTTACCAAGATGATTCTCTACTTCATTCTTGAATTCCTTAAATTTCTCTAAGGCTTCTGACTTATACCTCATTATGTATACTAATCCGTATCTACTCAAATCATCAGTAAAATTAATGAAGTAAGAATATCCACCTCTAGCTTCTACTAGAAATGGTCCACATACATCAGTGTGTACCAATCCTAGAAGATCTGTGGCCCTTTCACCCTATCCAACAAAAGGCGACTTGGTCATTTTACCTTGTAAACAAGCATGACATCTATCAAGTGGTTTTAGATTAGTAGAGTTTAAATAGCCATCTTGGCAGAGCTTTGTTAAGCGCTTCTCGTTTACATGACCAAGATGGTGATGCCACAACTGGGTGATGTATGGGTCATGTGATTTTGTTTTGTTATCGATTGCCAACACTTGGTTTTTGTAATTTAATACATACAAACCATTATTTAAATGTACCATACCATAACATATGTCGTTCTTATAAAAGAGACAACCCTTATTTCCAAACTTGAAAATAAATCCATCCATATCCAAACAAGATACAGAAATTTTTTTTTGGTAACACTAGGCAAATAATAACAGTTATGTAAAACCAAGATCATCCCAGTTGGAAATGAGAGGTGGTAGTCACCAATAGCCAATGAAACCATCCTTGCGCCATTGGCAGCTCGAAGATCCACCTCTCCTCTGGAAATATTTCTAAATCTACTTGGTTCTTGCATTTGAATACAAATGTGATCCCCACAAGCTGTATCTAATACCCAATGTGTAGAAATAGAAAGATTACACTCGATAAAGAATGCACCATTAGCGTCCTAACGCTTCTGGTTGCAGTTCCTCTTCCAGTGGCCTTGCTTTCCATGTGCAAAACACATTGCCTACCATTACTTTCCCTACCTCTGGATCTTCCCCTTCTTGGAGGGACGATGCTCAGGGGATTCAGACCGTTTATAAGTCTTTGTCCCCTTTGCCTTGTCCTTCCTTTTCTTATTCACCATAAGGACTACAGGTTTGTCATGCCCCATGCCCTTATCTACCTGGTGAGTTAAGGGTAGAAGTTTCTATCTAGGCGCAACTGGAACATGCTCTTCCAGCACATATAATTTCCTCTCGTGGTGATGGATAACGCGTAAATGCCTCTGTCACTCTTGGAAATTGGTGCCGGTGAGAAGGTTTTCCTTCTCGAGTATGGTTTGAAATGATATGATTGAAGTCATTTTATTGCCGTTTCTACAAATTAGGATGATCAAAGGTTTAGTACTTTATTACAAAACTAAGACAAATAAATAAATTAATACTTATTAGTCTCCCACTATTTTATCGAAATCCAATAGCCCTCACCATTGACTTCAGAATATTCTATTGCCTGAATATTCTAGTGGCAAGGATCTATATTGCCCTTCACATTATCCCAAATAGGGTTGGTCAAGCAACTTGAAGGGTTTTAGGTAGGCATTCCAAATTCCAACTGCATTAAGTCGCAGATCCTTGATCCGCTGAGTGGACTCCCCAATCCTGAAATCCTTTTATTTTGGATTTCCTCAACCTTTGCCTCTTGGTCACACCAAGTCCTGCTATGGAAGTCAACCCTTGATGCGAACCAAGTTAAGTCAACCCAAAACCTTGAATTAGAATTCCCCGATAATTGAAAGCACCCCAACTAGGGTTGGTTAAGCACTTTGAACTGTGGTTTGATTCTAACCAAGATTATGGAAGGCTATACTGACTTAATATTTCTTTTGAGGGATTTTATCCTTATACGTAAATTTCCAATTTATTATCTTTTATTACATGCTTGTTAATATTAAGTGGGATTTACTTAAGTTATTAACCATTTCAAAGATAATATTCACGTATAAGTCGGTTTTATTTTAGTTCAATCTTGCATGCTCTTTTAATTCATTAATTGTGTGATCGTGACAACACAGCCACAATAAATAAACCATGCAACTGACAGAAATAAAATAAATGGTATGATCATGAGCTTTTCTATTGGTTAGTTTATCTAGCGGTTGATAAAATAACCCAAGACCTAGGGGAGAAACACCTTGAACCTTTCGGGTTCGTGTTTATAGCTTTCCATCTGTCCACCTTTGTATCTCTTTGGATTGGTTTCACCTTGGCTCCTAACTTGAGCCACCTCCACTAGCTTGGGAGATCCATCCATTACATATGCATTTATCTCACACGCAGGTGAGGGGTAAAAGGGTTGTTACATAAAAGAATCCTTGGGCGCATAGGCCCTACATATTAATGAGGATATGGCTCGCAGGCCAACAAATTTAATTTAAATAAATAAATTAAAATAAACCATTCACATACAAAGGTCTCGGTCTAGCTCATGATCATCCATACATGCAACGATATTTACACATAAATAAAACTAGCGTTCAATTCTTTAATCGTTCTTGTTTAAGATAAATCACGCTCAAATCAATTAATTATCTTTAATTAATCAATCCTTTTATCTTAAACCCTTTTCTGAACTTCCTTGAGATTATCATCCTTCATAATTTTAAACAAATAAATTCATTTAAAATTATCCTTGTACGTAACTTGTACCTTGGAGGAAAACCGGTGAATTCCCATTTATTACGCATATGTTAAATTAAACACACATATATATAAAACACCTATCACGTGTTGTGCCTCAGCTTTACGCCTGCACTATGGTACACGTCTCAAGGGTTTGTATAATATAATAATAAATTTTAATAAATCTACGTAATTTGGGTGAGTACACGACGTGTAGTTCCGACTACACGACATGTACTTTTCTTCACTGTCCATCCGAAGTACACGCCCGGGGACATGGCGTGTTAATGTACTTCAGAAATTTTCGGAGTACACGATGGGTAATGTGGGACACATGCTGTGTAGTTTCTGTGTTACACGGTTTCCAGCCAGGAAAGCCGTGTACGGGGTACACGACCCAACCCTAACCCGAAGGGACTACACGCCGTGTTCATTGGACCACACGGCGTGTATTCCGGAAACCGTGTGCCACCTGTTTCTGGTCAACACACAACGTCTTAAATTCTTAGAAAGAATCCAATACACGACCTGATTTAGTGGATCAGTCAATGCATTGAACCTAGACTACACGAAGTGTACTTCCGAATACACGCCGTGTATTCTGGTGTTGTACGGCCAGAAACATTTGGCTCCTTCGAATGAGTTCATCTATTTTATTTTAATCAAAATTAAAAGAAAAATTTGTTTCTGTGAGGTGAACAAGAAATGTGGGAGGAGGAACAGATCTCAAGATTCAGATTTCTAGAATGATTAAACATGAATTGAAATAACTAAATTATTAAATGCATAAATCACCAACGAAAAACTAAATAATTATAATCAACGATATGACCGCTCTAATACCACTTGTAGGTTCCGGGCACAACAGAAGAACGTTGGTGGGTTTTCCCAACTTTAATTTTAACGTTAAGCAACGTTCAATCCGAGATCCATCATGATTTATAATGCTGAATCTTCAGAATAGAACGAAGAATGAAAAAACTTAAGAGGGAATCCCAGAACCACAGAGATAGGATCATCATATGTTGGTTATAATTAATTTAATTAATTCACAAGAATTACCTTGGTGGAATCTTTCTTCGTTGATATCTCCGGTCACGATCCTGTGATCCATCATTGCATCATAGAATCCAAGTGTAGGATTCCTCTAGCGGTGATCCACATGTTTGCCACGTATCTCTGGGCATCGTCGAAGGGATATCCAGGTGCTAGGACGGAAGAACCTTCACTTGCGATGTCTACCTTTGATTGCCTTGGTCTCTCGGTCTTGAGGGCGTTCTTGGAGGGAGGAGTTCTTTCGGTCTTGAAAGAATTCTCCAGAATTGTTGTGCACAACGATTGGTGGGAAAAGTGTTGGGGTTGTGAGGATATTTATAATAGGGTTTGTGGTTATAGAGTTATAACAATAAATAAACACGTTACATGTTTTATTTATTTAATTAATTCTTATTGAAACCCCCATGTAGAATTATTAATTCCTTGACATGTGCCCATGCTGATTATAATTAATATCATTTAATAAAACAATATTATATCCTCAAAATACTGCCTGAAAAAACTACACGCCATGTAATCATTAATACACAGCGTGTACTTGTTTTCATAAAACTACACGGCGTGTATATTAAATATACACGGTGTGTACTTTTATTTTCCACTTTTCTTTATCTCCTTCTCCATATTTATTAGACCTTGAGTAATGGCTATTTATTTCTTAAATAAATGTAACTGCATTACTCGCTAATAAATATATTATTTCACCCACAATATATTCTCCCGAATAACTAGTGTCGAAATAAATACGATCAGGCATCCTTAAATAATTATTAAATCACAGTCTGGAATAATATTTATTTAACTCGTTAAATTAATATTTAACTGAGATACATGGACACACTTAGTGTGTGACCCTCTAGGCCTCTTTCTCATTGGCATTAGGCGGAGCCTGCCTAAAGTCCAAGGTTAGCGTCTAGAAACATTCCAAGGAACCCATATAGAAAGAAGTTAACGCCACAATGACGTGTCACCTCATACGAACGTTTACCATGTAATATAATCCCTTTGTCTCAATATCTCTAATCAAGCGGGTTTCATGCTAGTGCCATCAACCCATGTGCTCGATTATTCTTTCTTTGACTTCCCGAAATTGAACTCGCCCATACCTTACCATGGCCATGGATTTATTTAGGCTATATCAATTCCATTAAAGGGCCTGAGATATCTACTTCCGTTATGGAATGAAAGGGAAAAATCCTTTCTCGCATTATCTATTAATGCGGTATTACTCGTGACGCACCCAACGTATCCTACCTCGCTGGGAACAGTGTGTCATCACAGTTTTCATCAATACATCTAAGTGCGCGAGTTATAATACCCATTAATAATAATCTTAAAGTCTAAGGACCAATACACACGTCTGCAGATAGGAACATCGAACGACACTATGAAATGTGGATTTCCTACTGGCGAGTCTCGTTCTCATAATATCCTCCGGGATATTACCAAGGGCGCACACCATGAGAAGATGATTCAAAGTTTTATGAGTCCTCACCCCTAATGGCATGTATTATTTGTGTCCCTCAAATAACATCATCCGTCCATAGAACATATATTCAAGAGTAGTGTTATGGCACTTTCGGGTTCTCATCATAGCAGGGATCCGCTATGACCCATTAATGCAACAGCTGTCCTTAGGACATTATCACGTGCATTGTCATGCAGAAGAACAATCAAGATGTGATAATGAATTTATTAATGAATAAAGTACAAATTAGTTGGTTCTAGGCCACCAACTCCAACACCATATGCCTCACACAACCTGTCTCTACATACCCTCGAGCTGTACCAGCTCGATCCATTACACATCCTATATTTAATTAGAAAACAAACATAAGGTCTGCACGCGCATCAGAGTAGCCATGAAGGGTGCAGTAAATACATATCAGTAGGGTATTAAAAAGTTCCCTTAGTATATTCCATTATATATGTGTATATACAAAAAAATAAATAAACATGTCACACAATCCCCTAAGATGCCGTGTGCTAAACAGGACACCATGAATCCTTGTGCATCATGTCACCAAGTTCTAACCTGGCTACTATGACAACCAATCATACCTGATTCAATTCCATACCATAATTACACATTCTCTTCTTACTATTTCATTCTACTATACCAATTCCCAACCTATACCTAAAGACTTAGGGTAGGGTGGTGTCCTAACCTCGACCCATTACCCAAAAGGGATAGTAAATGGTTATACATCCATATCTCAACCCACTGCCTTATCACTCAAGGTAGGGTCCATTAGTCATCTATTGTATCATTCCACCCCCTCATGGGAATTCCACTACCATAACCCATACCTCCCAAGGAGAGGTCTATCATTCACATCGACCCATCCCCACACACTCAAGGAAGGTAACACAAGCACAATGACCCATACCTGAAGACTATGTGGAGGTCACATAAACACAATAACCCATCCTTATATACTCTAGGGAGGTCACATTAAGCACATATACCCATCCATATATTCTTTGGGGAGGTCACATCAAGTAGACTGACCCATCCCCATAGAATTTGTAGAGGCCACAATAATCACATTCATGCAATAACTCATAGATCCCACAAACTATCACACAACTCTCTAGTTTATCCTAGATCACTAGTTGATCAAGACCTATCCCCTCACTAAACACATCTCACCTCACCCACCAGAGCATCCAATGGGTCCTCCAGACCAGTCATGGTCACTGGTCATCGATACTAGCTCCCCCTCACCACCTACTGATGACATCTCTCCTTGAAGGAACCTATGACCCACACTTCAAGGTCCAATCCAACCTCACCAAAACCCTCGTCACTCCTAGTCCAGCTACCCAGGGACCATCCAAAGCTATCATACTCCAATCACCCTTGGTACCCACATTCCAAGTCCTTGAAAAGACCCATAACCCATACCTAGATACAATCTCATATATCTTAATGGATATATCTTATACCTCTACTCAGAGGAAACCGCCCTCCGACACACCCTATTTGGTCCCAAAGTACTTTTCCCACTCACAATACTCATCAATACCCATACCACCCTTAAGAGGGTTACATTAATTAGGCACGAGATAAACAAACATATCACCCATTTCCACTAAGCCTAATCCTTTTATACCCATCAAACTAGCTATAGTAGAACCAACCTAGGCTACTTGAATATTGTATCATTCCCTAAGACCAAAACAAGGTCCCATATTAAATTAGAAAAAATCCCCACCCATTGGAGACATAGTCACTAAGAATTTATAATCACAAAAAATTCTAAAGATCACTTATATTAAGTACAAGAGGCTAAACTCTATCCTATCTCTTCTTCTGAAGGCACTCTCGATGCCTAAGAATTCAACTCAAATCTATGAAACATTCATATGACAAGAAATCATGTATAAAAAAATATATAGATTTGTATAAAAGGGACCAACTAACCTCGTAAAGGAGTTACCATCCAATCTAGATCCATCAAGCCTCATCCAAACCATCAATTCCTCATCTAAGTTTGTACCGCCACCCAATTTCCTATAACACATCATAAAACATAAATAAATAAATATAATAATTTATTATTACTTATTTAATTTTAAATAATGAGATATGAATTATGGAAAACTTATTAATCATTTCTATAGCACAAAAAACTCAACCAACCCTTTATAGAAGGTCTATGGAATACCCACAACACGATCCCAAGAAAAAGTCATATCACACAACACCCGAACAACTGGTATTTTTTTTCCAATTTAGGTAGAAATCCCTAAATAAATTTGGATAGAGAATTATCTTCAGTGAAATAAATTCTAATGGAGTGAAAAAATCCTCTCAGGTTCTTCTTTAGTCACTGCATATAAAATCCACATTGATTTATCCTAATTCCACTATGCACTGGTGGAATTGACACCAAAACCCTAGCAATAATCTCCAAAATTAGTGTTCAGTGAAGGGAAGTAAGAATGAAAAATAAATAAGGAAGGGAAAGGATTACCCAGAATCACTGAAAAATACCACTAAGAACCATCCAATAACATGGGGTATTTAAGGGAGGTAAGAGCCAGCTGACTATCCCCTCCTGCATACATCTTGACCGAAAATAATAAGGGGGAGGTTGGTGCCCCCCAAATTGGTTGGACCTATTTTTTAAAAATATACCTTGCACCTTCCAGGATGTGAAACATGGTTCACACCATGAAATCATTGGGTAGAGGGTCACACCCATTAGTCATCCCTCTTTCAAAACTTGAATGCACCTATCATAACCCATTCATGGTGTGAACACCATTTCATGCCATGAAAAGGGTTGCTGCTACAAAATTTCACTAGCCTGGTCACCCGTCCTTTACCCAACACCCACCTGAGTACCCATACCACAAATTAGGCCTAAAAAATCTTTAAAAAAAATATAATTTAATGATTTATAAACATTCATATTCTTAATATGAGTCACAATTCTCAAAAGGGACCCATCACTAGATAAAAGAATCCAAATTCCTTCTCAAAATAATGATAAAAAATCTATGTTCATTACAAAATCCCCACCATAATGATTTACATACTTGAGAAGCTTTAGTAATACTCAAACCACACATCTTGACCTATCCCAATCATCAATTCACTTACAAACCACCACTTTCCACCTCTAAATTCCCAACCTGCTTCCTCTACACAACTTAAACACTGAAGCAAACTATTCCCCAAAAGTCGACCCACTCACTCACCACTAGTGAAAAAACTGATATGACACTCACTAAACCTGTCTATCTTGACACACCGAGGTGTATCTAACTAATTCATACTATAGATTATGGTTCTCCCTAATATAAGACTCATGCTCACAAAGGCTGAATCTAATCCATGGTGCTCCCCACCTTAAGAATCACATACAAAAAACTCACTTCCAACTATCCACCAACCTAAAAACCATGTTCTGAACAATTATCTCAATGTGGTTTCTACCTCACCACATTCAATTATATTCTAAATACCAATCGGACATCCTCTAGATGACTTCTCAAATAATGCTTGGATGCACCCACTGATTCACCACTAAATACCCAATCATGATGAATTAACACCCAGAGACATCATGAGATCATCTAAACACCCAAACTAAAGTATAAACCCAACTATTGGTGTAATTACCTAGTTGGTTCACTAACAAACACAACAGACATTATGCTATCACCCCGAGCATTGACACAACTCTGGTCTGACTCACTCTCAGATCACCTCAACTCTACCCCAATCCTGATTCCAATTCAACAACTCAATCCATGCATTCAAATATCAAATCTTGTATTTTACCAAGAAATATATAATATTGGATCTTCCCATACATCGATATCCTGATATCACCTCGACCATCCATTGACTGGTATCTTCACAACCATGAACCATCCAACATGAGGGTCATTCACCAACGACTGATATGATGCTCCCCACCATAGGATTATGTATAATATTTATCACTCACCAAACTAAAACCTAAACTACACATACCATGAACTATCCATTACTACACATAATGACCATATATGACCATCATGATCACACCTGATTTCCAATACAAAATACCACCACTGCCCATACTTGAATCACCTGGGATATCTTTCTCTAATAACCAATGGCAATTTCTCAACCATATGGATTAACTTACACCACTATTTTAGAACTAGCACAAATGGGTCACAATGACACACATCTTTAACAATACCCCTATCAAGGATTAAAATCCTAGTAAATCAAGATTGATAACTTTCCACACCAAACTACTTCCACAACACTACTTGGGTTTATCCATAACCTGGACATTTCTTAATGGACCCACACATGAACCATTCTTCATTCCACAAAAAAAATGATCATCGCGCATAACCAGTGCATAAACACATCAAGAAAATTCCTTCAAAATCGATGTTAATTCTCACTCTTCTCCTCTAAAGGAATAGGTATCTATCATGAAAACCCTCACATGTTCTCTCTTTTTCTCCTACTTGGACTCACTTGAACCCAATGGCTGCACGCTCCTACACAAACCAATCACACAACCCAACTCATTCCCCCCATGAGTCACATCCCATTGAACCTAGGCTTGTGTTCCTAAGCCACCAAATATGCCCCAAATTTATGTCAGTCATATCCAACAACCTAGGGAATCTTAATCATTCTAAGGCTAACCGCATGATCACCCAACAAACCAGAATAAATCTAGAGCCACAAGTGTCTACCCATGCTCTTAGCATGTTACATGAAATCACATCCCAAGGACCACAAGGACAATGATCCAAATGATCCTACCCTCTAAACCCCAACCTTGATACTAAGAGCAATTCAGATTCCCTATATCAAAACCTAATGTATATCACTCATTCCTTTCTCCACACCCAACTCTAGGTATCTACACAACTAACCAGTTTTTTTAAGTTGAATTCCACTAAGAAGCTTTATAGTAAAACACCATATAGGTTGTTATTAACACTTCAAGTAATCAAATATTTTCATTAAGGTAACTTTTGTATTTTCTCAAATCATTCCTTAGGAATATGTTCCTAAAATGAACCTACTAGGGTTCCACTATCGAGCATTAATACCTATACCAACCCACCAAGGGTCGCTATGAATCCCTTGATGAAGGGATTGTATTTACATAACCATAAAACCACTTGCACTAGGATCCACACAATCTAACATCATAGAAAATACCATGGTTTAGATAATTATAATGTCACTAACAAGTTATATTGGAAAACACCATATAAGTTTTTTTGACACTTTAAACAATTAGACCCTGTCATTAGAAAATTCAATTGCACACAAGTAGAAACATGCCATGTGATTCAAACATGACTAATCATGACCCATGTAAATGAACTCTTTCTAATAGGATAAGTGAAAAAACCATAAATAACATCTTTGGTAAACACATTATATTCAATTAACATATCAATAAAAACAATGAAAACCAAAAACAAAAATCCCATACCCCATGGTAACTAGGATATCCCACTAGAAGGGTGATCATGAATCACTAGTCTGATCTCCATCAAAATATTTAACAAATTCCTAGTCTTCCTATCTACTATATCCCCAAAAGATAAAACAAAACAAAGGATCTAATAAAATGTTGTAATTCACTGAATTTTAGACCCACTCAAAATGTTCTCAGAATGAGGTGTTACATGACCTCAAGGATACCTCCCTATATGCTATAGGATACCAAATAGAAGTGAGGTCCAAATTCATACAATGAGGAGACCATTCCCTCAAATCAGAGTCATAAAAACCAAAAAAATTTCAACCCAATTAGAGTATGCAAAAATAAATAATTACAATTATATATCAAAATGTACCATGAAAAATCAAGTAATAATAAATCACTAATTGACTACTGGGATGAACCCAACTCTGAAATAAACCAATGAAAAAAATAAAACACATGAAAAATATCCCTATTTCCATCCCCAAGACTCACACCCCTCGTCTCTACATAACCTCAAGATGCACTAACCTGATCCACTACATGTCCGTTGCTGAACCTAAAAATAGACATAAGGTCTGCACGTGCACTAGGGTGCCCATGAAGAGTTTGAAAAATACATATCAGTAGGGTCTCAACAAGTGACCCCAGTATACACCATCCCATATATGTATACATGATAGAAAAATAAATATGTTACATAATCTCCTCAGAC
Organism: Viscum album; assembly: GCA_963277665.1. NCBI lineage: Eukaryota > Viridiplantae > Streptophyta > Magnoliopsida > Santalales > Viscaceae > Viscum > Viscum album. Next base: position 1,130,078,760 of record OY728121.1, read on the forward strand.
AATGTGTGCTTACCAAGCTACCATAACTTCCTGTGTATTAGGTCATTGTGTGCTAACGTGGCGACCACAACACCCGATCATACCTTTTTCAGTGCCATTCCAGAATTCCACCTCTTATCCTTGTAATTTAATGCTACTATAATAATTCCTAGCCCATACCAGAAGACATAAGGTATGGAAACATCCAAACCTCAACCCACTACCTGAAGGGTCATGAAAAAAATCATATATTCATATATCGACCCATTGCCTTATTACTTAACACAGGATCCATAAACCATATTTTGTATCATCCCATGATCCAAACCCTCATGGGAGGTCCACTTACATGACCCAATCCTTTTAGGGGAAGGGTAATAATCCACATTGACCCATACTCACACACTCAAGGAGGTCACACAAGCAAACTGACCTATCCACAAAGACTCTAGGGAGGTCACATCAACATACTCACCCATCCCCACAGACTCTAGGGAGGTTACATCATTCACAACAACCCATCCCCACAAAATCCAATGAGGTAACATAAAAAAACAAATGAAATAATACAACAAGACTAAAAATCATCACACATTTCTCCAGATGATCTTAGGGTGCAAGTTTCTTGAGACCTAAACCCTTATCAAACACATCTCAACTTTTTCACTAGGGTATCCAATGGGTCCTCTAGACCCATCATAGACACTAATCATTGATATAATCTCCCAGTCATCACGAACTAGTGACATCAATGCTAGAAGGATCCTCTGATATAGACCAAAATGATCAATCAAGCCTCTCCAAATCCCTCATCACTCCTCATACCACTACCCAAGGGCCATCCAGAGACATAATGTTCTGAGCCCCTTGGAAACCACATGCCAAGTCCTAGATAGAACCCACAACCTATACTTAGGGCCCATATAACATCTTCTAATTGATATCTCTCAGCCCATAATTTAGAGGAACCCCCTCTTTGACACACCTCGTCTTTTCCTGAAGGAATCATCCCACTCACAATGCTCATCATTCCACAAACCAACCTTAAGAGGGTGTGATTAATTATGCATGAGATGAATGATTTTCTCACCCATCACCACTAGGTGTAAGACTCACATACCCATATAAATAACCCTAGGATAACCATCCAAGGATACCAGTGTATCATACCACACCCCATGACCTACCTAAGGCCTTATGTAAACTCATCCAATATCCCCACCCCTTGAAGGCATAGTTGTCAGACATTCATAATCACCAAAAGCAATAAATAAAACTTATCCCAAGTATAGGAGGTTGGAAACCATCCTATATCTTCTTCTCAAGGCCCTGTCAGTGAATAACCATTCCACCTGAACCCATGAAACATGAATACAGTAGTAAATAATGCACAAAACACAAGTATAGATTGGTATTAAAGGGACCACCTACCTCTATTAAGGAGTTTCCATCCATGCCATCTCTACCAAGCCTCGTCTATGCTTATCCATGACTCTTCAAAGATTGTGCCACCACCTGAGATCCTATCTCACATCAGAAAACATAAATTATTAATTATAAAAAATTATAAAAAATTATTTAAATTAAAACTAGGATGTATAAATGCTATAAAACTCACTAGGAATCACTATCACACCAAAACCTTAACCAACCACCTGCAAAAGGTCCATAACACACCCCAACACCACCCCTACCAAAATAATTATTAAGAAACACCTAAACAATAATAAATTTAATATAATTTAAGAAAAAAACCCTGAATATATTATTCTAGGGGATCAAATTCACTAATACTACTTCCAAGATCATGTAGACATCTACTCGAGTCCTCATCTATCAACCACACACAAATGTACCATCAATTTCACTTGAGTTCACCATGTTCTAGTGGAATCCTCACCGAAACCCTAACAAAAAATTCCCAAATCAGCATACAGTAAAGATAAGAAATATAAATGGGAGATACTTGGATGAAATCACTAAAAAATTCCACTAAGAACTATCCCACAAAATGGGGGATCAAAGGGAGGGGAGATTTGGCTAAATCGGCCCTTCTACACGAGTCCCACCCTAAAATACAAAGGGGGAGGGGATTGGCCCCCAAATAGACCATACCCATTTTTAAAAAGGACTCCCTACACATTTCATGAGATGAACAATGGTTCATGATCTGAAATACTTAGGTAAAAGGTCACACCCCTCGATTATCCCTATGTCATGACATGAAAACACCCAACAAAACCTATTCATGGCATGAACACCTTTTCACACCATAAAAGGGATAATACTATTTTGTTTAGTAGCCTGTCCAGTTTCCCTTTCCTCAGTGTCCACCAGAGCACCCATACCACCAAAAGGGACTCAAAACTCATCAAAAACCACCATTTAAGGTTTTTTAAATGTTTTTATTATCAATATGATTCCTAATTATCAAAAGGGACACATCACCAGATCAAAAATACAAATTATTTCTAAAAATAATAAACTAGAAATCTAAAGGTCATTACAAATGATTTATGAGATACTATTTTAATCTAAAGTGAAAGTATAATGACCCATAATTTTCATACATAAATATTAAATATTAATTTATGAATATTCATTACACAACATTATGATTCATTCCACAACCATAAAGGTTTAGTGTATTTGGAAACTTGGATATAAAAACAATTGGTTCATAAAAGATCTAAACCATCTCCCACTTAGATCTTCACATCTAGTACCCATATTAGACACATCATACTTAAAAGTTATCTTCATATCTGGGGGAAAAGAAAACATAATAAAGTTTGATCTAAGATGCCCAGTGAGCGTAAAAAGGTATATATCAATGATTACTTAAACATAACATGAGCATAAGGGTATAAGATCATAGGCTTAATATTTGAAAACCATACATTGAATATCATAGATAATAATCATGAGTCATGACATAAATCTTGGCAGTTCATAATACATGAATCATAAAGTAATCAAAGAACATGATCCATGAGAGCATAAAATTTTCATGAGATCATGTAATAAAAGAGTGGAATAAAGTGTGGAATAATCATAATTATAGAAATATTATGTAAAGAATACCCACCAAGACATTAAAAACATTTTAGGATTGGTATAACCACCCATGTACCTTTTTTTGATCTTGAAATATCCTCCCTTGTACCCACTTTTGGGCTTGGGATATCCTCCCATGTACCCTCTTCCGAGATTGGCAAAACTGCTCATGCACCTTCTTTTGGGCTTGGGATAAACTCCCATGTACACTTTGAGCTCATAAAACATTAATCTTTACCCAATAAATTAGAGTGATATATAATTCTAGGCCCACCCATCACATAATCATTAATCCATTCATACGTATGACACAAGATCATAAAAAAATTTAACATAACTTAAACCATGGAAAGGAAAATGAGTTTCATATCATAACTATAAACCACATAGAGAAATAATAAGGATAGTATCATTGGATCATATCCCTAGTAAATACTATGTAACATCCAAGGATATTATTATAGATGAAAAATCCTTTAAAATATCACTAGAATATTTCTTGAGGAAAATAAACTTTTTAATTTTAAATCACATATTAAAATATAAAAAATTCCCAAATATTAAGGAAAATATTTTATTTGATAATAAATTTGGAAAATTATAAAGAAATATTCAAATCATTGATTGTTCATGATAATAGGAAATTTTATTCATATCATGAATGTTAAAATAAATATTCATTTCACATTTTTGGTAAAATTTCAAAAGTACATTATTAAAAAATGATAAGAAGATTATTTTTATACAGTTTTGTAAAAAGTAAATCATGGGTAAAAATTAATTTTAAAAATAATATAATAATATAAAAACATTTATGAAAACACTCTTAGAAAATATGTATATGGAAGAAAAATAATTTTCAACTATAGAGTGAAATAATCATTTTTCCTTAAGACATTCTTTTGGTATCTTGAGCACTTAATATAAATAAAATAAAATAAAAAACATTTATTCTAAAGAAATAAATAGAGGAGAAGAAAAGTGATTGTATTATTGAGAAAAATATTATAAAACTTCCTTACCAAAAACATGATCATAAAAAATCTCAATAAAAAATAAGTTTATACATAAATCCCTTACCGCATGTTTGACTTTCTTCTAAAGTGCTCTAATCTCCTCTTCTTCGATGGGAATCCTTTTGATCCTTTATCAAATAAACTTGGAAAGATATTTTAATTAAACCTACACATATAATTCCTATTTATGGAAATTGAAAATAGAATTTTGTAGTGGTTGGTTGATATAGATGACTCAAAGTGCTGTGAAGAAGAGAAAGGTGGGGTGTCCTTTTATAAGTGGGGAGAGGAGACACTTTAATTTCCTAAAATAATTAATTATAATAAATTATTTCTCAAGAAAAACTCTTAAAAATGTATATATATTTTAATAAAAAGTGTTTAAGGTCTAAATATAAGCAAAAAAATGAAATTTAGACAGGTTTTGGTGTCATTTTAAACCATATCTTTTGGTTTAACCCCTTCGTCATCGAGTTTTAACCTTAATTGTGGTAATGAATTTTTAAATATTAAAGGGTTATAATTTTACTTATAAGTTAAAAATTAGATTATAAATGTAAAAGGGGTGAAATTTTTAACCATTTATCATCCTACTTATCCTCTTGAAATATTTTTATGATTTTTAAATAATTTAATAAAATATTATTTAACATAAAATATCATTGTTGTCATTTGGGACACTCTTATTTTAATTTGAATTTAAAGACATGAATATTGTAATGTAATTAAAATATAAATATTTCAAACATCATAAATATTTTATATTATTTTATAAAATTCTTGGGGTATGATAAATATCCAAAACAATATTACTTTTAGAGTTTTTAAAAAACATTTACATGATTTTTTCAACTGCTTGTACAAGCATTGTGTAAGTATTTAAGCTAATTAATCTATCACTAAAAATTAAAAATAAATAACCATGATAAATAAAATTAATTCATATTTCAAATAAAAATTTATAACTTAACTTATAATTATTTTTTATCCTCATATAAAAATTTTAGACATATTAAATTTAAGAGAGTGTCATTTTGGAACTTTCTTTACTTAAAATAAGATAAATTTCATTATCAAGGGAAAATAGGAAAAAATACCATATATTTGAATTTGAGATATATATGGTATAATTTATTCCATGAAATGAAATAATGGAAAATTTTGGGTTGATTTAGAAACCTTATCTCATGGTTTTAACCTTGTTTTATCTATTTTACCCTTACCGAGGTGACAAATATTTACCACAATTACTATTTATAATGATAAAAAATAAAAGGGACCTATTTACTAAATTTGAACCTCATAATTCAGAATATGGTACCCATTATTTAAATATTTAATATATAAAAGTTTCAAAAATCAATTTTAATATAAATGCGTAAAACGTAAGGAAAAAAGTTTTTAGGAAATGTGTTTTAAGCATAAAAATTAAATTATATTAAAATAATTAATATTTATGATTTAAATAGAATAAAATATATTATTATAAATAAAATTGATAATATTTCACTTTAATACAAAATCTATAACATAATGGTACTTTTAAATTACTTTATTTAGTGAAAAGAAATGACTGTATTTGAAAAATATGTATTTTTCACTATTCCATGAAAAATGAATCATTTTAAAAAAATATAACAATTTCACACTAAGTTAATTTTGATATGATAATTTTAAAAATGAACTTATTTTTTTCAAATAAATTTTCTAGAATTGGAAAAAATTAATTTATTATTTTCTCATAAAAAAAAAATAAAAACCATTTTTGTGGGAAAATGTAATTTTAAAGCATATAACGACTTTACTAAACATTGAGTACTTATTAATTAATATATTTATTTATCTAAAAGTTTTATACATATTTTTATCAAATTTTTTTTATTCCTATTCTCTCCACCAATTTAATGACTAGGTTATAATGATATACAATATTATGGTTCATTTAGACTCGAGGTTGTGTGTATCACAAGTTATTGAGGAAATTGAAATTTATTTGAAGAGAGATATATCATAAAATATTAAGGTGTTACATTATACACCAATTAAAATTAATTTCATAATTTAAATTACATCACTTGAATATAAAAAAGTGAGTATATCTTTGTTTCATTACATCCTTGAGTTCCCAAATAGGTTCTTCAAATTTCTGAATCCTCTAGAGAACTTTAACCAGGTGAGTAATCTTGTTCCATAGAACTTTATCTCTAAGATCTAATAATTATGAGTTTTTCTTCAAAGTAAATATCATGATTCAATAGTACAACCTTTGAGTTTAGTAAATGTGATATATTAGGTATTTACTTTCTTAAGAGAGATACATAGAACAGGTTATGAACTTGAGAGAGGTTTGGTGGAAGCACCAAGTGATAAGATACCATCCCTACTCGATTAAGAATATCAAAGGGTCCAATACACATATGTATTAGATTTACCTTATTTATGAATATCATAAACTTATTCTATGTATAAATTCATAGGAATACCTTCTCATTATCTTCAAATTCCAGATATTTTCAATGATTTTTAGTATTACTTTTATATCGACTCTGAGATACCATGATGTGATGATGATTGGATCTAACTTTATATGCCATTTCCTTAGATATCTTAGATCCCAATAACTTTGTTTCCCTAACATCATCCCAACAAATTAGACTTCTACACTATTTTCATAAATGGATTAATAAGGATCCATCAAAATGCTCGAGTGAAAGATATTATTGTAAGAAAACTTGAATAGAGGAAGGTGGTTATCCAAACCACCTTTGAAATCCATAGAACAATATATCACTATATTCTCTAGGGTTTTAATGGTTCTCTTAGACTGTACATCTATCTAAGAATGATAAGTACCATTGAAACTCAACTTTGTATCTAAAGATTACTGAAAACTTCACCAAAACTTCAAGGAAATCCTTAGATCCTGATCATATACAATAGAACGTGGTAATCCATGCATCCTTAAAACTTCCTTAATGTGTAACAAAACAATATGATCAAGAGAGAAATATTATCTAATAGTAATGAAGTGTGATGGCTTCATAAGGCAACCAAATACAACCCAAATAAAATTATGGACTTTAGATGTTTTGGGAGTCCAATATCAAAATCCATGGTAATGTATTCCCATTTACATTCAAATATGAGTAATGGTTGTAACATCCCATTAGAATTATATCTATTATCCTTAACTTTTAATATAACAATCTTTTATATACATACTCTAAAATATCTCTCTTTATGTTTTCCCACAAAAAATACTTCTTTAGATGTCAATGAATCTTCACACTTCTAGGATGGATGGAGAATGGTGGACTATGAGATACATCCAATAGCTCCTTATTCAAGTCTGGAATTGATGAAACAAATACATGGTTCTTAAACCTTTTCATTCCATCATAATCAAGTTTTAACTCAAGAACATTTCTCACTTTATTTTACAGATCTATATATTCCTTATACTCCTCTTTAATCTTCACTTTGATTAATAGTTAAACATTTATTTGAGAAAGGTAATATTTATCCCCTTCATTCAAAATTTATATATCAATAATTTCTAAATATAGAAATATTGGATCTTTTATGATCCTCATCATTGATAAGATATCATGATCCTTTCGAATCAAAGCACTATAAACCTTGTTAGGGTGGTAATTTATTGAACAATCATAAAATTTAATCCACTATGACCATATTATTTGGTGCATATTATACTCTTTATCAGTGAATATATACTTTAATGTTTTTTGATTGGAATATATGTCATAAATTTCTCTATAAAGATAATGCCTCCATATCTTTAATTGAAAAATTACTATAGCTAACTCTAAATCATGATTTGGTATCTTTTCTCATGAACCACCAATTATCATGAGGCATAATCTATCCCTATACCATTTTGTATGATGATGAACCCTAGTACCTTATTTTAAGCATCACTATAGATTAAAAACCCTTCTTTAATTTAGGGTAGTGTAAGTATAGGTTCACTAACTAAACTTTTCTCCAATTCCTTGAAATTTTATTCACATTCGTCTATCCAAAGATACTTTTCTCCCTTTTTAGTTAACTTGGTAAGTGGATTAGAAATCCATGATAAATTATTCATAATGTGTTGATAATATCCATACAAACCAAGAAAACTGCTGATATATCTATAGTGGTTGGTATGGGTGAACATTCAACAACTTTAATCTTTGATGGATCCACATGTATGCCCTATATTGAGATTATATGACCAAAAAATGAATCTTTTTGTAGCCAAAATTTACACATGGTAAAATTTTCATAAAATTTCTCCTTCATTAGGGTCTTCAGTACAATCCTCAAGTGATAGTATCTAGATTTAAGATCAATATTGTAAAAATAATGAACTCCTCATAATTGATCTAACAAATCATTAATATAGGATAGACGATACTTATTATTTATTTTTTTCTTGTTACATTCTTGATAATAAATGTTGAGCCTCATTGATCCATCTTTATTCTTAACAAAAAGAACAGGTTCACCCCAAGGTGATGCAATTGGATGAATGCATACCTTATTATGATTATCTTAGAGTTTATACTTAAATTATTGTAACTCAATGGAGGTCATTTTATATGGAGACTTTGAAATAGGTTTTTCACCAGGTATGATTTATTTTAAAAACATAACTTCACAATTTATAGGAAGACTATTCAATTATTCTAGGAAAATATTAACAAACTCCTATACAATAGGCATATCTTCGATGTTGAGTTTCTCCCTAACCATCAGAGATAAATACCCATTTTTATATCATCCCATGTTCCAAACCCTCATGGGAGTTCCACTTATATGACCCAATCCTTTTAGGGGAAGGGTTATAATCCACACTGACCCATTCTCACACACTCAAGGAGGTCACACAAGCACACCGACCTATCCCCAAAGACTCTAGGGAGGTCACATCAACATACTCACCCATCCCCACAGACTCTAGGGAGGTTACATCATTCACAACAACCCATCCCCACAAACTCCAGTGAGGTAACATAAAAAAACACATTAAATAATAAAAAAGGTCTAAAAATCATCACACATTTCTCCAGATGATCCCAGGGTGCTAGTTTCTTGAGACCTAACCCCTTATCAAACACATCTCACCTTTTTCACTAGGGTATCCAATGGGTCCTCTAAACCCATCATAGACACTAATCATTGATAGAATCTCCCACTCATAATGAACTAGTGACATCACTGCTAGAAGGATCCTCTGATATAGACCAAAATGATCAATCAAGCCTCTCCAAATCCCTCATCACTCTTCATACCACTACCCAAGGACCATCCAAAGACATCATGTTCTGAGCCCCTTGGAAACCACATTCCAAGTCCTCGACAGAACCCACAACCTATACTTAGGGCCCATATAACATCTTCTAATTGATATCTCTCTGCCCATAATTTAGAGGAAACCCCTCTTCGACACACCTCGTCTTGTCCTAAAGGAATCATCCCACTCACAATGCTCATCATTCCCCAAACCAACCTTAAGAGGGTGGGATTAATTATGCATGAGATGAATTATTGTCTCACCCATCACCACTAGGTCTAAGCCTCACATACCCATATAACTAACCCTAGGATAAGCATACAAGGATACCTGTGTATCATACCACACCCCATGACCTACCCAAGGCCTCATGTAAACTCAAACAATATTCCCACCCCTTGAAGGCATAGTCGTCGGACATTTGTAATCACCAAAAGTGATAAATAGAACTTATCCCAAGTATAGGAGGTTGGAAACCATCCTATATCTTCTTCTCAAGGCCCTCTCAGTGAATAACAGTTCCACCTGAACCCATGAAACATGAATAAAGTAGTAAATCATGCACAAAACACAAGTATAGATTGGTATTAAAGGGACCACCTACCTCTATTAAGGATTTTCCATCCATGCCATCTCTACCAAGCCTTGTATAAGCTTATCCATGCCTTGTCCAAGATTGTGCCACCACCTGAGATCCTATCTCACATTAAAAAACACAAATTATTAATTATAAAAAATTATAATTAATTATTTAAATTAAACCTAGGATGTATAAATGCTATAAAGCTCACTAGTAATCACTGTCACACCAAAACCTTAACCAACCACCTGAAAAAGGTATATAACACACCCCAACACCACCGCGACCAAAATCATTATTAAGAAACACCTAAAAAATAATAAATTTCATATAATTTAGTAAAATATCCATGAATGTATTATTCTAGGGGATCACATTCACTAATACTACTTCCAAGATCATGTAGACATCTACTCGAGTCCTCATCTAGCCACCGCACACAAATGTACCATCAATTTCACTTGAGTTCACCATGTTCTAGTGGAATACTCACCGAAACCCTAACAAAAAATTCCCAAATCAGCATGCAGTAAAGATAAGAAATAGAAATGGGAGATACTTGGATGAAATCACTAAAAAATTCCACTAAGAACCATCCCATAACATGGGGGATCAAAGGGAGGGGAGATTTGGCTAAATCATCCCTTCTATACGAGTCCCACCCTAAAATCCAAAGGGGGAGGTGCTTGGCCCCCAAATAGACCAAACCCCTTTTTAAAAAGGACACCCTACACATTTCATGAGATGAACAATGGTTCCTGATCAGAAATACTCAGGTAGAAGGTCACACCCCTTGATCTATGTCATGACATGAAAACACCCAACAAAACCTATTCATGGAATGAACAACTTTTCACACCATAAAAGGTCTAATACTATTTTTTAGTAGCCTGTCCAGTTTCCCTTTCCTCAGTGTCCACCAGAGCACCCATACCACCAAAAGGGCCTCAAAACTCATCCAAAAACACTATTTAAGGATTTTTAAATGTTTTTATTATCAATATGATTCCCAATTATCAAAAGGGACCCATCACCAGATCAAAAATCCAAATTCCTTCTCAAAATAATGAACTAGAAATATACAGGTCATAACAAATGATTTATGAGATACTAATTTAATCTAAAGTGGAAGTATAATGACCCATACTTTTTATAAATAAATATTAAATATTAATTTATGAATATTCATTACACAACATTATGATTAATTCCATAACCATAAAGGTTTAGTGTATTTTGAAACTTGGATATATAAACAATTGGTTCATAAAATATCCACACCATCTCCCACTTAGTTCTTCATAACTAGTACCCATATTAGACACATCATACTTAAAAGTTATCTTCATATCTAGGTGAAAATAAAACATAATAAAGTTTGATCTAAGATGACCAATGAGGGTAAAAAGGGATATATAAATGATTAATTAAACATAACATGAGCATAAGGGTATAAGAACATAGGCTTAACATTTGAAAAGCATACCTTGAATATTATAGATCATAATCATGAGTCATGACAAAAAACTTGGTAGTTCATAAGACATGAATCATAAAGGAATCAAAGAACAGGATCCATGAGAGCATAAAATTTTCATGAGATCATATAATTAAAGAGTGGTATAAAGTGTGGAATAATCATAATTATAGAAATATTATGTAAAGAATACCCACCAAGACATTAATTTTTTTTAGTCTTGGTATAACCACCCATGTAACTTTTCAATCTTGGAATAACCTCCCTTGTACCCGCTTTTGGGATTGGGATAACCTCCCATGTACCCTCTTTAGAGAATGTTATAACTACTTATGAACCCTCTTTTGGGCTTGGGATAAACTCCCATGTACCCTTTGAGCTCATAAAATGTCAATATTTACACAATAAATTAGATTTATATATAATTCTAGTCCCACCCATCACATAATCATTAATCCATTCATATTTATGACACAAGATCATAAAAAAATTTAACATAACTTAAACCATGGAAAGGAAAATGAGTTTCATATCATAACCATAAACCACATAGAGAAATAATAAGGATATAATCATTGGATCATATCCCTAGTAAGACTTAGTAAAATCCAAGGATATTATTATAGATGAAAAACCCTTTAAAATATCACTAGAATATTTCTTGAGGAAAATAACCTTTTTAATTTTAAATCACATATTAAAATATAAAAATTTCCCAAATATTAAGGAAAATATTTTATTTGAAAATAAATTTGGAAAATTAAAAAGAAATATTCAAATCATTGATTGGTCATGATAATAGTAAATTTTATTTATATTGTGAATGTTAAAATAAAGATTCCTTTCACATTTTTGGTAAAATTTCAAAAGTACATCATTAAAAAAAATGATAAGAAGATTATTTTTAAACCATTTTATAAAAAGTAAATCATGGGTAAAAATTAATTTTAAAAATAATATAATAATATAAAAACATTTTTTAAAACATTCTTAGAAAATATGTATATGGAATAAAAATAATTTTCAACTATAGAGCGAAATAATCATTTTTCCTTAAGACATTCTTTCGGTATCTTGAGCATTTAATGTAAATAAAATGAAATAAAAAACATGTATTCTAAAGAAATAAATAGAGGAGAAGAAAAGTGATTGGATTATTGAGAAAAATGACATAAAACTTCCTTACCAAAAAACATGATCATAAACAATCTCAATAAAAAATAAGTTTATACATAAATCCCTTACCTCATGTTTGACTTTCTTCTAAAGTTCTCTAATATCCTCTTCTTCGATGGGAATCCTTTTGATCATTTATCAAATAAACTTGGAAATATATTTTAATTAAACCTACACCTATGATTCCTATTTATGGAATTTGAAAATAGAATTTGGTAGCGGGTGGTCGAGATAGATGACTCAAAGTGCTGTGAATAAGAGAAAGGTGGGGTGTCCTTTTATAAGTGGGGAGAGGACACACTTTAATTTCTTAAAATAATCAATTATAATAAATTATTTCTCCATAAAAACTCCTAAAAATGGATATATATTGTAATAAAAAGTGTTTAAGGTATAAATATCATCAAAAAATGAAATTTAGATAGGTTTTTCTGTCATTTTAAACCATATCTTTTGGTTTAACCCCTTCGTCAACCAGTTTTAACCTTAATTGTGGCAATGAATTTTTCAATATTAAAGGGTTGTAATTTTACTCATAAGTTAAAAATTAGATCATAAATGGAAAAGGGGTGAAATTTGTAACAATTTATCATCCTACTTATCCTCTTGAAATACTTTTATGATTTTTAAATAATTTAATAAAATATTATTTAACATAAAATATCATTATTGTAATTTAGGACACTCTATTTTAATTTGAATTTAAAGACATGAATATTGTAATGTAATTCAAATATAAATATTTCAAACATCATAAATATTTTATATTATTTTATAAAATTCTTGGGGTACAATAAATATCCAAAACAATATTACTTTTAGAGTTTTTAAAAAACATTTACATGATTTTTTCAACTTCTTGTACAAGCATTGAGTAAGTATTTAAGATAATTAATCTATCACTAAAAATTAAAAATAAATTATCATGATAAATAAAATTAATTCATATTTCAAATAAAAATTTATAACTTAACTTATAATTCTTTTTATCCTCATATAAAAATTTTAGAAATATTAAATTCAAGAGTGTCATTTTGGAGCTTTCTTTACTTAAAATAAGATAAATTTCATTATCAAGGGAAAATGGGAAAAAATACCATATATTTGAATTTGATATGTATATGGTCTAATTTATTACATGAAATGAAATAAAGGAAAATTTTGGGTTGATTTTGAAACCTTATCTCATGGTTTTAACCTTGTTTTATTTATTTTACCCTTAACGAGGTGACAAATATTTACCACAATTACTATTCATAATGATAAAAAATAAAAGGGACCTATTTACTAAATTTGAACCTCATAATTCAAAATATGGTATCCATTATTTAAATATTTAATATATAAAAGTTTCAAAAATCAATTTTAATATAAATGCATAAAACGTAAGGAAAAAGAGTTTTTAGAAAATGTGTTTTAAGCATAAAAATTAAATTATATTAAAATCATGAATATTTATGATTTAAATAGAGTAAACTATATTATTATAAATAAAATGGATAATATTTCACTTTAATACAAAATATAGAATATAATGGTACATTTAAATTACTTTATTTAGTGAAAAGAAATGACTGTATTTGAAAAATATGTATTTTTTGCTATTCCATGAAAAATAAATCATTTTAAAAAAATATAAAAATTTCACACTAAGTTCATTTTGATATGATAATTTTAAAAATGAACTTATTTTTTTTCAAATACATTTTCTAGAATTGGAAGAATATATTTTTATTATTTTCTCATAAAAATAAATAATAACCATTTTTGTGGGAAAATGTATTTTTAAAGCATATAACGACTTTGCTAAAAATTGAGTACTTATTAATTAATATATTTATTTATCTAAAAGTTTTATAGATATTTTTATCAAAAAGTTTTTATTTATATTATCTCCAAAAATTTAATGACTAGGTTATAATGGTATACTATATTATGGTTCATTTAGACTCGAGGTTGTTTGTATCACAAGTTATTGAAGAAATTGAAATTTATTTAAAGAGAAATATATCATAAAATATTAGGGTGTTACATTATACCCCAATTAAAATTAATTTCATAATTTAAATTCCATCACTTGAATATTAACAAGTGAGTATGTCTCTGTTTCATTAAATCATTGAGTTCCCAAATAGGTTTTTCAAATTTATGAATCATCTAGAGAACTTTAACCAGGTGAGTAGTCTTGTTCCATAGAAATTTATCTCTATGATCTAATATTTCTGAGTTTTTCTTCAAAGTAAATATCATTCTTCAATAGAACAACCTTTGAGTTTAGTAAATGTGATATATTAGGTATGTAATTTCTTAAGAGAGATACATGGAACACGTTATGAACTTGAGAGAGGTTTGGTGGAAGCACCAAGTGATAAGATACCATCCCTACTCGATTAAGAATATCAATGGGTCCAATACACATATGTATTATATTTTCCTTATTTATGAATATCATAAACTTATTCCATATATAAATTCATAGGAATACCTTCTCACTATCTTCAAATTCTAGATATTTTCAATGATTTTTAGTATTAATTTTATATCGACTCTAAGCTACCTTGATGTGATGATGATTGGATATAACTTTATATTCCATTTACTTAGATATCTTAGATCCCAATAGCTTTGTTTCCCTAACTTCATCCCAACAAATTATACTTCTAGAGTTCTTTTCATAAATGGATTAATAAGGATCCATCAAAATGCTCGAGTGAAAGCTATTATTGTAAGAAAAATTGAATAGAGGAAGGTGATTATCCAAAACACCTTTGAAATCCATAGAACAATATATCATTATATTATCTAGGGTTTTAATGGTTCTCTTAGACTGGAAATCTTTCTAAGGATGATAAGTACCATTGAAACTCAACTTTGTATCTAGAGATTACTGAAAACTTCACCAAAACTTCAAGGAAATCCTTAGATCCTGATCATATACAATAGAACGTGGTACTCCATGCATCCTTACAACTTCCTTAATGTGTAACCAAAAAATATTATTAAGAGAGAAATATTATCTGATAGTAATGAAGTGTGATGGCTTCTTAAGGTAACCAAATACAACCCAAATAACATTATGGACTTTAGTTGTTTTGGGAGTCCAATAACAAAATCCATGGTAATGTATTCCCATTTACATTTAGATATGAGTAATGGTTGTAACATCCCATTATAATTATATATATTATCCTTAACTTTTTAATATAGTAATCTTGTATATACATACTCTAAAATATATCTCTTTATGTTTTCCCACAAAAAATACTCCTTTAGATCTCAATGAATCTTAATACTTCTAGGATGTATGGAGAATGGTTGACTATGAGATTCATCCAATAGCTCCTTCTTCAATTCTGGTATTGATGGAACAAATACATGGTTCTTAAACCTTTTCATTCCATCATAATCAAGTTTTAACTCAAGAACATTTCTCACTTTATTTTGTAGATCTATGTATTCCTTATACTCCTCTTTAATCTTCACTTTGATTAATAGTTAAAAATTTATTTTAGAAAGGTAATATTTATCCCCTTCCTTAAAAATTTATATATAAATCATTTCTAAATATAGAAATATTGGATCTTTTGTGATCCTCATCATTGATAAGTTAGCATGATACTTTCGAATCAAAGCACTATAAACCTTGTTCTCTTTCCAAGGGTGGTAATTTATTGAACAATCATAATATTTAATCCACTATAACCATATTATTTGGTTCATATTATACTCTTTACGAGTTAATATATACTTTAATGTTTTTTGATTGGTATATATTTCATACATTTCTCTATAAAGATAATACCTCTATATCTTTAATGCAAAGATTACTATAGCTAACTCTAAATCATGTGTTGGTATTCTTTCTCATGAACCACCAATTAGCATGAGGCATAAGCTATCACTATACCATTTTGTATGATGATGAACCCTAGTACCTTATTTTATGCATCACTATAGATTAGAAACCCTTCTTTAATGTAGGGTAGTGTAAGTATAGGTGCACTAACAAAACTTTTCTCTAGTTCCTTGAAATTTTATTCACATTCATCTATCCAAAGGAAATTTTCTCCATTTTTAGTTAACTTGGTTAGTGGATTATAAATCCGTGATAAATTATACATAATGTGTTGATAATATCCATAAAAACCAAGAAAACTACTGATATTTCTATAGTGGTTGGTATGGGTGAACATTCAACAACTTTCATCTTTGATGGATCCACATGTATGCCCTATATTGAGATTATATGACCAAAAAATGAATCTTTTTGTAGCCAAAATTCACACATGGTAAATTTTTTATAAAATTTCTTCTTCATTAGGGTATTTAGTACAATCCTAAAGTGATAGTATCCTGATTGAAGATCAATCTTGTAAAAATAATTAACTCCTCATAATTGATCTAACAAATCATTAATATAGGATATATAATACTTATTATTTATTTTTATCTTATTACATTCTTGATAATCAATGTAGAGCCTCATTGATCCATCTTTATTCTTAACAAAAAGTACAGGTTCACCCCAAGGTGATGAAATTAGATGAATGAATACCTTATCATGATTATCCTTGAGTTTCTACTTCAATTATTGTAACTCAATTGAGGTCATTTTATATAGAGACTTTGAAATAGGTTTTTCACCAGGTATGATTTATTTTAAAAACTTAACTTCACAATTTGGAGGAAGACTATTCAATTATTCTAGGAAAATATTAACAAACTCTTATACTATAGGCATACCTTCAATTTTGAGTTTCTCACCAACCATCAGAGATAAATACCCATTTTGAATAGGAATTATGTCCCATATAATGTGTGTAATTTCCACTAGAATTTAATATTTATCATCGCACTAATAGAAAATCATCGGTTGGTTCAGAATATCAAATGTGACTTCCCTTACTTAGAAATTTATATGGGATTTATGTAAATAAATACAATCGATGCCTAAGATAACATCAAATTCAATTAGGGGGAGAATAACAAGATTTATAGGAAGCACATTCTCACAAAATTAAATTGGATAATAATCATAGACTTGAGATTTGATCATTGTTCAATTATGGGGTTTCACTAAAAATTCAACATCTAATCATTTATGTGGTATTGTGATACCCTTCTAAAATTATTAAGATATAAATGAGTGGGTTGTTCAAGAATAAAATAAGACATTGAAAATTCTAGAGTGGATGGTAAGTGTATTTTCACCACTTAGTTATCATACCCCACATCAAAAATAGTGATCACATGATATTTTACCTTTGACTCTAGACTTAAGAGGTTCTTAATGCTAATAATAATTATTAACCTATGTATTTGAGCATTGGTTATAATAATGACCTTAATCCTTGCATTTGAAAACTGAAGTTGGGTGGTGTATTCTGTAGTGATTTTACTCCATCATTAGCTAAATTCTTCCCATCACTTTAGAATTTTATTGCCCAATGACCTTACTTTAAACACTTAAATCAATTAATCGCCCCCTTACGAAAATTTCATTAATGTCTACTTTCACACTTTGAAAAAAATAGATGTATCATATTCTTCCCTCCATGGTTTTTATTATTATAATTTCCTTTTAATTACATATTTCTTTTTTTATCAAAACCATGAGATTGATGGGTAACCCCAATCTACATTTCTACCATGATAGAACACCAAATTTTTTTATAGTTACTGAAGTATCTTATGGACAACACCCTTATGAGACTTGGTTTTAAGCCAATGAAGAATCAATAAATCTTACTTTTAGGTTTGGATGATAATACCAGAAGCATTTCTCACAAGTATTATAAAACTTTCCTCATAGGTACTAATTAATTCACCATCTTTCTTCTTTAGCTTAAGGAAATCCTTGTCCATTTTCATACAAAGAATATGAGGAAATTACTTATTGAAAAAATAAGCTCTTAAACTCATCACACTATATGAAGTCAATTTCTTCATATTACCTCAAGTTATTGATAAGAGTCTATCATTGATTTGATTCACTTTTCAAACAATAAATATCTAAAATGAACTTTTCATGTTTCAAACACTAGAGGATGGAAAATATATTTTCATTAGTATCAATCCATTACTCATAAACTAGTGGATTGGTAGAACCAATAAAAGAGGGAATATACTACCTAATAAAGGACTCAAAAAACTTTGTTTCCTCCTCCACTCACTTGTAAGATCAAAATTATTCATAACTTAAGAAAGTTGTGTAATAAAAACAATTTTTTTTCATTCTATATCCTATAACATTTTGTAGCTTAGGAAGAAAATAATTTCATTTTACATCACATTTAGCATTAACATGGTTCTTTCAGGTTCCAACCATTTTTTAAAACCAAAAAACATAGTGTGAGAAATAATATTCAAAGTGGGAAACCACATAGTCATGAAAAATCATGTATATATTGTCTAAATCAAAAAAAATTCCTTTTAATATATGAAACCTTAGGTTTAACCTAATTTATCCATAATCATCATCTATTCAAATGATTTATAATAATTTGTAAAGAAAATGTGAATTATCCCAAGAATATCCCCACAAGTGTAAAAATAGGTTCATAGTAAGGTAACATTCACCATGAATCATAATGATGTCCAAGATATACTCGACCACTCTTTTTGGAGTTATTACTCCTAGATTCATCTATACCAAAACCATGTCCACTTGTAGTATCTAGACAAAGATGTTTTGATAGGAAAACTATACTCCTTTATTTACCATAACTTAAGAAATTTTCCTTTATACAGAACTATCCTAGGATTTATTAATAAAGTTTTCTCATCATAGTTTCCAAAGGTAACTAAACCTTGCTCTAATACCAATTATAGTGACTCATACTTTTCATACATAAATGTTACATCTTATTAGATGAATATTCATTACATGACATTATAATAGAAACCATAATAGTAAAGGTGTAATGTCTTGGGAAACTTGGATACATAAACAACTGGTTCATTAAAGATCTATATAATCTCCCATTTATTTCTTCACAACTATAATCCTTCTTAGACACATTATAATACAGTAATATTTTTTGGAAATATATTTTTTGAATTAAATTAATCTTTTGGATATTTTCATTCCATGAAAAACTAAATATATCTTGTGTTATATTAAAGAACCAATTTATTATTTATTTTTATGCTACAACAAGTTAATATTTCATTATATGCTACACCAGGGTAATCTTTCACTATATGCAACACAGAGTTAGATTACATTACATGAAGACCAAGTTTTAGCGCACCTATTTTTAAAACTAAATTTTTCCACTTTTATAAATTTTAATTGTCAAAATAAACTTCATTTTTGAATTTGTAATGTAAAAATTATCTTAGGGTGAACTTTTGGTACTTTTTTGAGAAGTTTAATTTTTAGATGAATAGTGAAAAATACTGCATTTTAGTTAAAAACTATCTTTTTTGTTTAAATAATTATTAATGTTAAATTTTATTTTAATTTTTTTAAAAAGTAAAAATATATCAATTATATGTTTATTAATAAAATTTATTCCATTTGAATCATTTTTATATTTAATTTATATATAAATACTTAATTAATTTTTGAACATTTCACATTAAAAACCTGTTTTCTCGCCACATCTACTTGATTAGCTTTAAATTTAATCTAGCCACTTATGGGAATTGAATTTGAAAAAATGGACATACATGGTTGTAATAAATATAATATTTATAGTCTAATAAGATAAATTTAGTTTTTGACCAAAAATATTAGTTAAAGTAATTAAAATTAATTATAGTGATTAAGGTGAAATAAATCTTGATAAGGGACTAAACCTTAAACTTAAGTTCCAAAATGACATAGAAACTTGTCAAAAATACCTTATATACCAATATGTAGACCATATAACCTATTTTTTCTTAATTTTATGAGTTATTGGGATACATTTTTATGAAAGTGACCCATATAATAAGTTAAGTAATGAAAAAAACAAAAAAGAAAAATTCCTTACCTTTAACATTTATAAAGGTTTAGATTATGGAAGAAGCTACATAGTTTCTATTATAAACTTTATTTTGAAATTTAAATTTGCTTTTTATCATGGTAATTTAAATTTAAATTTTAGGAATGATATAACTACATTAAATTCTAAACAAATGCTGACACATGGATTATTTAGTTAATAATTAAATAAAATAAATGATGCTAAAAATAATAAAAGTAAAGTATATTTAATGAATTATTGTTGTTATATTATTTTTGAAGATGAATATATCATTTTAATCATATTTTAACTTAATACATTTTAATTCAATCATTATTTTGATATTTTTTATAATTAAAATTAAGTTAATAATGTCAAAATTGACATTAATGTTATTTTATTAAATGATTTAAAATTAATAAAATAATATATTTTTTCAAGTAATTTTTAAGTGTTAATAAATACCAAATATGGTCCTTTAATATACCAATTTACCTTAAATAATTAACATTTTGACCTATAGATAGTAAAAATGTTGTTAGCACGATCTATGTTAAAGTAGTGTTTTTTGCGTGTTAAATGAACATGTTTTAAAATTAATTTCCAAAAACCTCAGATTTTCATTTTTTAAATTATATATCATATTTATAATTGATTGGTACTATATTTTTTAATAAATCTCACATTAATTTATTCTTAATTATTAAATTACTTAGGTTGGAAACCTAGTTACCTAAATGAAAAACCAAAATGAAAAATATAAGGAAACATAGAATAAGGAAAAAAATTATAAAAATGCACTTATTTTTGTGTGGGGGAGATTTGGATCAACCAAAATTTCACTTTACTCCATTATTTTTCCATTTTGGAATCACATGAGGTAAGAGAGATCTCCCAATAGTGATTACCTTTTTGTATTTACAAGAGTGCCACTCCACATCCATTATAAAAAGGCATTCACTCTTCCCTTTACTTAGACCTCTCAAGAAACTTTGGATCAGAAAAACCCTAAAAAATTATCCTACCCAAATATCTCCCTTATACCTATAAGTCCCCCCTTTGGAATAAATCCATCTAATAATCCATTTGGTGCAAACCAAGAGGAGTTACCCAAAGAAAAGGTAACATTCTTCCTTAAGACCCTTTGTTTTATTTTCATTATCCACCCCTAAAATTTCATTACTCCATGATTATATAATGAAATAAGTATCATAAATATACTTATATGTTGTTATTACAATTATTTTACCTACACTTACACACACTTTCTTCTAATGGGTAACAAAATTACCGTTCTTGTGTACGACGAACTACCGCCTCACGGAACGACGTTGTTTGTTTTTCCTTTACCATCTCTCATGGGTGGAAATTATGATTTAAAATATATTTTTATATGATATTTATTATTTATTTATGCTTATGTAATCATTATATAAAATATACCTTTATGATTTCCATTTTTTTAAATATGATAACTTCATTTGCGGAAGTGTGGGCTATCGCCTCCTCAAAGAGATGTGATTCGTTCACACTCTACATGGAATGTATTAAATATGGGTTTAGTAAAATTGTATGACATATATTAAATAATAATTCTACTTTAATTATTATATATATACATATATTTCATTCACGTTATTTCTCTCAAAATGATAATTAAACAGAAACAACGTTCATGCATACGTACGACCTACCATCTCCATGAACGGTGTAGTCCATTTCATATTTCTATTATTTATATATTATTATAAATATTTATATAATGAATATATATGATATTTATATCATTTTTTAATTATTTAAATAATTAAATCATTATCTAATTAATATTTTCAATAATAACAAGTCAAAACATATATGAAAAACGACGCAGATATTACTCGAAACATACCATTAACATAGAATTGTTAATAAATGGGTAATATAAGTAATAAAAAATAATATATGGTATTATATATAATAATATGGTTATTTTATGTATGTATAATAAAATTATACTTATTATACAATATTTTTGAGTGTCTATGAAGAAAGTCAAGACTTAAGGTAAGGGGATTTCATCTCACCTTTTATTTCCATGAGATACATACCATATTCACCACTTGATTATTTTGTGTGGTGTATATACTACCCTATGAAATGTTATATAATTAATTTAATTTATTTAATGATATTAAAATATTTAAATGGTGTTATTCTCCCAGGGTGATCAGGTTTCTAAACTTACTCAATTAGTAAGGGTTTTCTCATCTCACTTTTATTTTCCATGAGACACAAGACATGTTAACCAATAATTTGTTATATGTGATGTGTTTACTATACATGGATTTATTATATGATTATTATAATTAAATTTATGGGTGTTTAAATATCCATTTTATGATATTTATTTCATGGGGTTTATGTTTCAAAAATTACCAAATCGGTAAAGTAATTTTATATCAATTTGACTTCTTTGAGACACATGCCATGTCATATACCTATATTCTTTTACAAGGTGTATATACTTCAATTTGACATGTTATATCATGAATATACTTATTTTAATGATATTTTAAGCTTTATTTAATTCATTTTATTACATGGGGAGTGTAATTTAAAGTTACCAAGTGGTTAAAGTTTATTGCAACAATCTAATCATTTATTAGGATTGATGAAGATTATGCTATTATTAATGAAACCTCATAATGAATCCTTCAATAATAATCATGAATTTTATTATACTATGTTTGGTCATGATATATTCAAGTATTAGTATCATTTTTACACTTTTGGTACTTAAGATAATTAAGAAAGTGTTTTCAAGAAAATTCGAATTTATCTCCCTCTTTGGTCAGAAATCCGTGTTCCTTCAAAACTATGTTTTCAAAAAATGTTTTATTTTTAATAAGTTTTTTAAATTATTTTCAATATTCCATTATATATTTTCAAAAAAATATATTTTCAAATTTTTTTCAACCTTACTTTATATGTTTTCAAAGAAAAATGTTTTCAAAATGTTTTCAGGATTCCTTTATATGTATTCAAAGAAAAAAGTTTTAAAAAGGATTTATGTTTTAAAAAGATTTTTTTCAATAAGAAAGGATATTTTACTTAATAAATTTTTTAAAGGATCTTTCTAAATTATTTTCCATATATGATGAAATTCATTTGTGTTACCCATTCCTTTACAGGAAATGATCCAAAGGTTCCATTCATATTATTTCTTTTAATGGTTTATGTTTTGATGGAATGATGTTTATGAAAACCATTTATCATTCATGGGTTATATGATTATTAAATTTGATTCTTTTCATAGGTTATTATTTGATGAAATTATTATGAGACCTTTCTATTTTCCATAGGTTATAATAAGATTACATGTTTATGATACCCATTTCATTTCATGGGTTATGATATAATGAATGTTTATGATCTTGTAGAATATGTATATACAATTTTTTATGATATGAGTGGGACCAATATCTCCCTCAAATTAATTGGGTAAATATTTATATATCATGAGATATATATGGATAGAATAATAAGTGAACTCGGTTTAGTAAAGGACTTTATCCACTAAGATGGTCTTGGGAGTGAACGTTGATTACTAATATGGTATTTGGAGCAAATATTGACTACTAAGATAGTGTTGGGAGTGAAACTTGACTACTAAGATGGTATTGGAAGTAAAACATGACTACTAATATGGTATGGGAAGTGAATCCATACTTCTAAGATGGACTTGGAAGTGATGCCTTGACTACTATGGAAATAAATTTATATGCTTTTGTGAATGCCAAAATTCCATGTATTATTTCTATATTATGATTTCATGGATTATGCTATTGATTCCCTTATTATTTATGTCTTATGAATTTCTAATATTTATGCCATGATTCATTTTTATGATCTTTTATAGGTAGGGTATGATCTTCTAATGTTATGATCACATTATCATACCTTTATTCTCATTTTTATGTTTACATATCTCCCTTGTTTACCCTTACTGAGCATCTCAGCTCACCCCTTTTTATGTTTCCTTCCCCAGGTTATGAAGATATGTATTATGTATGATATTTATAAGAAGGATACTAGTCATGGAGAACCTAATGGGGGATAATGTATCTCACTTATGTACCAATGTTTATGTTTCCATATTTCTAAAGGAACTAAACTAACATGATCTTTGGGAATCTGTTTGTTTAAAGTATTAAGTATTCCGAAAAATTTATGTAATGTTAATGTATAAAAAAATGGTTGCTATATTTGGTATCAAATAGAAGGTTTAGTCAAAATTTGGAAACTAGGATGGGAAAAATCTATTAATATACCTAGGGATATTTCTAAGGATATGTATAGGGATGTCTCTAAGGAGAAGTATAAGGATAAGGAAAAGTATAGGAAAATTTCTTGGAGTTTTGGAAAAGGATAAAGTGAGTGGTTTACTAGAAATACATCCTTATCCAGATACTAAAAGTGGAAGTGTTTATATAACAAATATACCTAGTAGTAACAACTTCGATAAAGTACATTGGGAATGACTCAAGTATAACTTGGTACATGATAATGGGCCTTACTGTGCCCCTGATTTGATACTCCCGGGGGATATACTTTTGGAATTCACAAGATCTTTATAAACCATCATGAAGGATTTAAATATAATATGATTATGAATAACCTAGTATAAACATAAGGAGTCATAGAATAAAGAAGTAGGTGTCATTATTTAGACATCCTATAAGTATTTTTTCATGATTATGTGGGTTTCTACTATGATAAATGTTTCTCACCCTATGATTTCTAGTTTTATTAAATAGCAGGAACTAGAAGGAACTAGGTTAACATTGAATATTTTAGATTTGGAAAGTATGAACAATATAAAAACTAATTTTCTAAGTGAAAAAAATCATGAAGATAACCAGGAAGGTAGTACAAGTATTGAATATAGTTTTAAAGATAACGAGACTGAAAATGACATGTGAAAGGTATGGGATGTTCTTCTAGTATTGTTTACATTAAATATAAGAATCATGATTATATTAAGGTTGATTAACCTTAAAACATGATTCACATTTCTTATTATAGGAAAGAGGTATTATGGAATAATTTGATGAAGCTCGAGTAATGGTTTAAGAATAAAGTTGGACGATTGAAGTGTATATGTTTTAGAATTCAAATATTATGTTATATGAATCATTAAGTATATAAGGATTTCTTGTAGAAGTTTTTCTTTACATATTTTCAATAATGTGTTAAATTATACTGATGACCTTGAAAATTGATTTAATGTAAAGGTTACATTAATGGAGGGTAACCCTAAACATGTTCCCAAGGATGAGAAAATGATATTTTATATGAATAAAGAGGTGATGATATGGATAAATTAAATTAGATAGTATTTATTATAACATAATTGATAAATTATTTGTTGACAAAGTTTTCTATTTTATCATGGATGAAGTTTATAACTTCTTGGATTTAAGGAATATATCTAGTAATATTTGGAATAAGGAAGCATGAATGTTTTTGAAAAGGATTTATGGTAATTTAGATCATTATCATGTTTCAAAAGAGTATACGATGAGGGTATTCACATGTTTGGAATGTGATAACCATGATCTAATTTATGATATATTTGGGATCAATGTTAAGCTGATCTAGTGACCTTCTTTCTAAAGTTTTAAATTTTCATATTCTGGAAGGGTTACAAGGTTAACCATTTATAGAACGGTTTAAGTTAAAATTATGATGAAGTTTGTGGGTTTAAAGTATTATCTCACCATATGAGGATTTATTCATGTTGGATAAACTGTTCAAACCACTTTGATTCGATTCTAAAAAATATATATGGAATGAATTATCATTCTATTTATGAATCTCATGATCTACTAATGCTTCAAGAATGAAAAATTCACCTTCATTTCTTGGAATAATAGATAAAGTGGAAATTGATCAAGGCATAACAAAGGGTGAGATTGTGCTGAATCAAGTATGTATATCTTCTCATGAAAATCTTAAAATTTATAGAAAGGATATTGAAACCAAAAAGGTTATGCTAGTACCTTCTTTTTTGAAGAATCAAATGGTCCCTTAGGTCATCATATATTTATGGATTTGTGATTCTTAACTTTATACCAACCTTGTTCTATATCAATCTCCATCAGGAATCAATGGTTATATTTCTATTTTATGTCCATGTTTTCACTTTCCACCTATGTTCTCCTATGAGGAAACCTAGTTAAATTTACTTTGGGTAATCATTATGGTTCCAAATTTTCTTTTTAAAGGAAGTTTTAATATTCATTTTTATGATATAGGTTTCTATAAAAATAACTTTCAAGTATTAAACCATTAACAACCCAAACAAATTTCAAGGGTGAAATTTATTTTAAGTGGGGTAGAATGTAGAACCTTGAGATTTTGTTAAATATATTTTTTTGAATTAAATTAATCTTTTTTATATATTTCATTTCACACAAAACTAAATAAATCTTGTGTTATAAAAAATCACCATGTTATTATTTATTTTTACGCTATACCAAGTTATGATTTTTTTTATACACTATAACAAGATAAGCATGTTCTATACGGAACACTGATTTAGCTTTCATTTCACGCAAGATCTATTTTTATCACCTTTTAGTAGCACACTAATTTTTAAAACCCAATTTTGACACTTCTATAAATTTTATTTGTTAAAATAAAATTCATTTTTGAATTTGGAATGTCAAAATTATACTAGGTTGAATTTTTAGTATTTTTATGAGAAGCTTCATTTATTGATGAATAGTGAAAAATAATGCATTTTTGTTAAAAACTACCTTTTTGTTTAAATAATTATTAATGTTAAATTAAATTAAATTTTTTAAAAGTAAAAATAGATCAATTATATATCTATTAATCCAATGTAGGTCATTGGAATCATTTTTATATTTAATTTAAATATAAAGACTTAATAAACTTTTGAAAGCTTCAAGAGCTTCTTAGGCATAAAGATAACATCCAAAGGAATATTTTTAAGGTAAGATGGCTCAATGAAGGTGATAAAAACACCCAGTTTTTTAATGCCCCCAAGATAAATAGAAGGGATAAACATCCAATTTCTCTTCTTAAGGATGGAGATCAAATTATTGAGGAAGGTCAAGCTCTCTCCCAGAACATTGTTTCCTTATATAGGAACCTCTTTAATGCCCCACCCAAAAATGAATCTCTTATGGAAGGTGTCATCCCTAAAATCATCATAGAAGAATAAAACAAAATGATCATAGCTTCTATGATATAATTTTAAATTAAAGATAATGTATTTGGTATCAAAAAGGAAGCTCCCTAGGTCTGAATGGCTTTCCCAATCACTTATTTCAATTTTATTGGAATGTCATTCAGTTGGATGTTTACAATCTACTCAATTATTTCTTCAAGAGTGGATATCTTACGCATGAAATCAACATGTGATTTCTTACCTTAATACCTAAAGTTAACAATGCTAGTTACATCACCTAATTACGACCAGTTTCCTTGTTCAATACCATACATAAAGTGGTCACCAAAATTCTAGATAATAGGATTGCTAAAATATCTAATAAATTTTTTTATTGGAATAAATTTGGATTCATCAAGGGCAGAAACACCCAAGAATATTTACTAAAAACCTATAAATTTTTGAAAATAATTTGGAAGACAACCAGGGGAGGCAATGTTTTTCTCAATATGGACATCAAAAAGGATTTTGAAACAATTGAATGAAGCTTCAATGATAGAGTGTTACTCAGCTTTGGATTCAACATAAAATTCATTCTTGGGATCAAAACTCTTCTTGGATAATATCATTTATCTATTCTCATAAATGGATCACTAGAAGGATACTTCACTTGTTCAAGGGGGATTAGGCAAGGTGAACCACTCTCCACAATCATTTTCTCCATTCATGAAGATTACCTTAGTAGAATTTTTATTTTAATGGTTAGAAAAGTCGATTTGAATACTATCAAAGATGTACGAGGTACCTCAACTCCATATCATCTCTTTTTTGATGATGAAATTATTTTTTTACTTAAGGATACATGATAAATATTAAAAACATCAAGAACAAAATTCTATATTATGAAATCATTTTGGGACAAGACGTTAGCTAGGGGAAATCTTTCATTTACTTTTGGGAAACCTTCAATCCTACTAGAAAAGGGAATATTATTGATACTTTGGGAATTAGGGAAGGTTCTATTTATTTTAATTACTTATATTTTTCAATTTTATGTGGAAAACATAAATATTCCCACTTCAATACTATTTTGAGACAAATCATAAGAACTTTGTCCTCATGTAAAGGAAAATTAGTCCTAATGGTAGGGAGAATCTATCTTGTCAAACTCATAGTGATTTCTAAACTCATTTACTTCTTCATGGTGTAATTATGGCCAAGTTATCTGATTAAAACCTTCAATTAATATATGAGGAACTTTATTTATAGTGGTAGAATCTCAGAGAGGAAATATATCACTGTAAGTTGGAAATAATGTTATAAACCTTACAACCTTGGGGGGCTTGGAATAAAAAATCTGGAATTGTTTAATCAACATCTTCAAGCTCATTTCATATAGAAACTGGACACCAAAAATCATCGGTCCTTGGATCTTATCAAAGCTAGATTTATGGAGCACTTAAATTCTAGAAAACTTAATTTCATAGAATCCTTAATTTGGACTGGTTTGAAATCTATTTTTTCTATAGTTAATCAATGTGTACAATAGCTGGTCAGTGCCATCTATTCTCTCAGATTTTGGAAAGAAAACTAGATGAGGAATCCTATATTGAACTTGAACAGAAATGAAGAGAAAATTAATGATGCCAATATCACTATTAAATATCATATGAGAAGTCTGAATACTTTATTGGATGGATTAAAAGATAACATCTCTAACCTGGTTTTCATGCCACATGATGAATTTCTAGTTTGTGAACCAACCCCAAATGGATTGCTTGATTTGATATATTTTTAAACTATTGAGATGAAAGGCTCTCCTATTTGGATTTGGGGTTTCAAAAACCGATGGATTTATCCTTCTCGATTCACACTCCTTTGGAGAGTTTCTTATCATAGACTTCCTGTTGAATATTATCTTCAATGCAGAGGTATTACTCTCTGCTAAAGATATGATATGTGTAACCAACATAGGGAAGATGTAGACCATCTATTATTTTCCTATAAAACCACTACCTCATTTTGGAACACCATGTTTATGGTGTTTGATATTAAATTCCTACACACAGAAAACATTAACACCTTCTTGCGAGAGGTTTTGAATATCAAGATGTCCAAACATCTTACAAATTTATTCAGAGTAGTCTGTGTAGAAATTATGCCTGTTATTTAGAGAGGGAGGAATAAATCCATTCATGATAGAGCCTCATTTATTCTTCAATATTTATTCACATATATCACACAGGTCATTCAGAATTCCAATCTACTTAAAAATTGCTACACAAGAAACACAATTAGTGACTTTATAGTGTTTCATCACCTCAAAGTTCTAGGTAATTACCCCCTCGAGGTCTTCATGAAGTATTTTGGTCTACTCCATTTTCTGTGTGGTTAAAATTCAATACAGAAGGTGCCTCTAAAAGAAATCATGGGCCAGCGGGCTTTGAGTTTGTCACCAATGACAATAACAGAGATATCATTGACTGCTTTTATGGTCCCTATAGACATAAAACAACATTGGAGGATAAAATTTATATAGTCATAAATCCAGTACACATGGAAAAGCAATGTAATTAGAATGCATTTTGGATCAAATGCGACTCAACTACCATTGTTCAAGCAGTGAGGCAGGGTAATATTCATCTATTGTGGAAACTTACTGCAAGATTGATGGATTTCTTGGAAAATCTCTCCATGATGAACTTTATTATCAATAACACCTTTCGTGAAGATAATTCTCTTACAAACAAATGAGTCACAGAATATTTCTAAATTCATGCTAATATACTCCCTCCCAATCTTCTATCTGTTTAGAAAAAAGAAATTTGTAAAATCCCTTCATTCCATTAGTTGTAACCTTCTGTTTATTTAATAATACGAGCTGAGGTGCTCATTTTTATTAAAAAAATGAACTTCTGAATATTTTACATTAAAAAACCATTTTCTCTCCATGTCTGTGAGATTAGATTTAAATTTAATCTTTCCACTTCTCTGAATTGAATTTAGAAAAATGGATATACACAGTTGTAATCATTATAATATTTATAGTCTAATAAGATCAACTTGGTTTTTGACCAAAAATATCATTGAAAGTAATTATAATTAATTACTGTGATTAAGGTGAAATTAATCTTAATAAGAGACTAAACCTTACACTTAAGATAAAAAATGACCTAAAAACTTATCCAAAAGCCATTGATTGAAAATAGTTCGACCATATCCAATATTGGTTCAAATTTTATGAGTTATTAGGACACATGTTCATGAAAGTGACCCATATAATATGTTTTCATAATCATTTTTTTCATTTTAAACGCCGGATTATGTGTTGCCGGTACCCAAAACAAGGTTCAAATCAAAATTCAAAACAATTCCAAATGACCTATAACTCTACAAACGAACACCTACAATTCAACCACATAAAAAATAAATAGCACCACACTACAGATTATAGTACCCGTAATCGTTTCCGTATCCCATACAAGATTCATCTTCCATAGTGGCCGATTCCAAAACAGAAGCCGGTCCATGCCGCCTCCCAATATCACCAAACTCCCAGCTCCTCGACTGATCCCGAGGTGGTTGGGTTCCATAGGACTGTTTGACTAAGATATATTTTTTAAAGGAAAGAATTATCCCACTATCCCACTTAAAAGAAGATCTGGTTCTTACTGAGCGTGGGAGATAGGAGTAATATATCCTAGTTCTTTTTCTTGGGGTCACATACAATGCTCCTTCATATTCAGCCATCCTCTTATTCCCACCTTGTACTATATCACTGTAATACCCATATAATATTTTAATTAAGGAAAAATATAAAAAATGAACCTTTTATACCTTTAACATTTATAAAACTCTAGAGTATGGAAGAAGGTACATTCTTTCAGTTATAAACATTATTTTGAAAGTTAAATGGGTTTTTATGATTGTAATTTAACTTTAATTTTTGGGGATGATATAATTACAATAAACACTTAACAAATTCTAACGCATGGATTATTAAGTTAATAATTAAAATAAAATAAATAATGCTAATTTTTTTTAAAAAAGCATATTAAATGAATTATTCTGTTAAATTATTTTTTGGAAAAGTATATAATGTTACTTAAATTTTAAATTAATAGATTTTAATTCCATCAATTTTTTTAATATTTTTAAAATTAAAATTAAGCTAATAATGTCAAAATTGACATTAACGTTATTTTACAATAAATGACATTTTATTAAATGATTTAAAATTAATAAAAATCATATATTCTGATAAGTAATTATTAAGTGTTAATAAATACCAAATATGGTCCATTAATGGACCAGTTTACCTTTTATAATTAACATGTTTACCCATAGATAGTAAAAAAATTGTTAGCATGGTTCGGGTTAAAGTCGTGTTTTTTTCACGTTAAATGCGCTTGTTATAAAATTAATTTCCCACACACATGAGATTTTTATTTTATAAATTAGATATCATATTTATAAATTAGTGGGAATATATTTTATAATAAATCTCACCTTAATTTAGTCTAAATGGTTATATTACTTAGTTTTGAAAAATAGTTACCAAAATGAAAAACCAAAATGAAAAATACAAGGAAACTTAAAGTCTAAGGAAAAAAATTATAAAAATGCACTTATTTTTTCATATTGGAGAATTTTATAGAATATTATTTCACTTTAATTCATTATTTTTACATTTTTTAATCACATTATTTAAGGGAGACCTCCCAATAATGATTACCTTTTAGTATTTACAAGAGTGCCACTCCCCCTCCATTATAAAAAGATATTTACTATTAACTTTCATTAAACCTGTAAAGACACTTTTTCTTGGACAAAGCCTACCCAATTATCCTTAAAAAATCCCTCCCTTTTACTTATAATCTTCCCCTTTTGAAGAAATCTAACCAAGGTATCCTTTTGGTGCAAACCAAGAGGAGTTATCGAAAGAATTGGAAACACCCTTCCTCAACTCTTTTATTTTATTTTCATTATCCACCCCCTAATATTTTCTTATTACCATCTTATATGATAAAATAAGTATCCTAAATATACTGATATATTGTTATTATAATTTTTAAACCTTCAGTTACACACACTTTCAACTAATGGGTAACAAACTTACCATTCTTGTGTTGGGCGAACTACCGCCTCACGGAACGATGCTGTTTGTTTTTTTTCCTTTACCAACTCTCATTGGTGGGAATTATGATGGACATTATATTTTTATATGATATATATGATAATTATTATTAATTTATAATTTTGGAACAATTATATAAAATATAACTTCATGCTTTCCATTTTGTGTAAATATGATAACTTCGTTTGTGGAAGTGTGGACTGCCGCCTCCTCAAAACGATGTGATTCATTCACTGTAGATACCCAAGATTGACGTACATGGAAATTACATTACTTTTTGGTAATAATTAATACATAACAAAAAAAAAACACCTAAGGACCATAATAGTTTAGTGTCTTTGGAAACTCAGAACATAATCTTCTAATCATGGTGAAAGATCTTCAACATCTCCCATAAAGATATTCCCCCTTTTTTTTCTTACCTAAAAACTTTATTTATATCTTGGGGAAAAGAAAACATATAAAGGGTGAGTTCAAATTCTTAGTAAGGGTAATCATGGAGAAAATAAAACAAACCACATACATTTGAACTTAAAAACATGAATATAAAGTTTAAACATCAAAATCTTGAGTTGTAAAATAAATATTGGCAGTACGTAAGGTATAGATCATAAAGGAACATTAACCATGATAAAATAGAATGGGAATAAAACATGTAATTGTGGCATAAATTAAGCACATGTTATGATTTCTATAGTAGCCAAGGCATTGCTACCAAGACCATTATAGTGGACAAATTCCATTATTGAACCGGGTTTACTTGCCGTTCCAGACCTGTATTACTGAACTATATTCACTTTCCATTCTAGCCATGTCTATCTCATGAGATATAAATCGTTACCCAATGAAGTTTAGTGAGATATAGGTCCCACCCATCTCATAATGAAATCATTCTTTCGTGTGCCACAAAATAAACATACATCATTCATAATAACCCAACGAATAAAATGGGTTTCATAAACATCATCCCATCATTACATAATCCATATAAAACAAATGGATATCATTTCATCATAAGAAAAATAAAACCATGTAAATAATATATACATTATACTTGAAACATAAACATACTAAATAATTTCATCTTAGATGGAAAATAGTTTTGATAAAACACTTGAAATGAATTCTCGAGGAAAATATCCTATCCTCTTCAAAATCATTTTCTTTTTACAAAATTCCATGAAATTTTAAAAG
Organism: Viscum album; assembly: GCA_963277665.1. Taxonomy (NCBI): domain Eukaryota; kingdom Viridiplantae; phylum Streptophyta; class Magnoliopsida; order Santalales; family Viscaceae; genus Viscum; species Viscum album. Next base: position 1,130,112,807 of record OY728121.1, read on the forward strand.
AAAAGTATTTTTTTGAAAATAATTATGAAATCTTGTATAGTAATCTTCATGAAAATAAGGCATTATGAAATTATAAAAATTTATTCATGCCGTATAAGTTAAAAAAACATTCTTTTTGTACTTTTACCAAAAAAGTCAAAAAGTACCTCATATGGTAAACAAAAGAAATATTCCTTCCATATTACATGGTAAAAGTCAAAAGGGGTAAACATGAATTAAAAAATACATGGATGATAAATATAACCCCAGTAAATACTTACGTATAAGCAATCTCAGATAAAAATGAGATTGCAAAATTATCCCTTACCTTATGTCCAATTTCTTCCGTATGTGTCCGAAACTCCAGTATAGTGGGTTTAAACATATTATTAACTTGTAACAGAACCATAATAATATTTATTATATCATATATTATTCACTTATAACTTTATATTACCTATTCTTTTGTCAATTCCATGTTAAAGCAGTGTTTTGGGTAAAATCGTTTCATTTATCGTACGTGTTTGGACTTGTTGTTCTTGATATTATTACTTATATACCGATTTACTTAATTACAGAATGTAAAACATGATTTATATATAATATATATTCATAATATAAATATATATTATAGATCGATAAATGGAATGAAATACACCGTTCATGGAGACGGTAGGCCGTACGTATGCATGAACACTGTTTTCATTTCCTTATTGAATTGAATGGAATTAAGTAAATGAAACATATATTTACATAAATACAGTATCATTATTATGTCATACCTTTCATGATTATTTACTATATATACTTTATAATCATTCTTTAATGGTTAACATGAAGAATGAATCTCATCACGTCGTGGAGACGGTAATCCGTACGTACGCACAAGTGACGATATCATTACTATAATTATTGAATGGTATTGGAGTGAATTATATAATATCTCAGAATTAGTATCATGTTATAATAATCATATATATTTATTATTTCCACCATTATACCCATCCAAGTAAGGTGATGGTGGAAAAATAGATTACACCACAACGTGGAGACGGTATTCTGTACGTACGCACACATAATGATTTCATTTTTCATAGGATGAATAGAACTTGAAATAGGTTTGTTTCATATTTATAATAACATATAAGTATATTAGTGATACTTATGTTATTACTTTATAATGAAATAAATAAATAAGAGAAAGTAGAAGAAGAAATAAATTTGAAAGAATCGGTAAAGGATATTACCTCTTCCTCGACACGCCTCTTCTTAACCATCTCTTAGGGCACTAAAGTTGGTCTTTGAAGAAGACCAGGACCTCTAGTAGTTTTATAGGGAATTGGAGAAGATAAATGTATAGGGTTTGGCTGATATTGAAGGCTCAAAATGTTGTGAAGAGGAGAGGGAGGAGGTGCCCTTTTATAAGGGAGGAGAGAGGCACTTTTGGAAACCTCTAAAATATTAATTTATAATAAACCCAAAACCCACTTAAAAATTTCCAAAATGACTCAAATTATAATATGAGATGAGATAGGTTTGTGATATAATCATCCAATAAAATTTATACATGTTGGTAATTTATTTTAAACCTTATCAACTTGATTTATCCTTATTTAATCTATTTAATTTTATTTGTGGTAATAATATTCTAAATTTTAAATTGTTATAAATAATTACTTATGTGCTGTGAATTACCCAGAATTGGATACTTTATGACATTGTCGACCATATAAATTTCAATTTATAATTTTTAAATATTTTTGTGACTTTTAAACAATATAATAATATGTTATTTTTATAAAATAACAATAGTGTCAATTTTGAAACTATTCATTTATTTGAATTTAAATAAAATCCACACATAGGATATATTAGAAAAAAATATTTAATTTATTAATAACATGCCATATTTATCTAGAAAATTCGTGGAGCACATTAAATAGTTCATATAATATTTATTTTAATATTTTTAAAACTATTTATTTGATATTTCAATCAATAAAATAATTTCTACATCCGTATTGTGTCACCATTAATGATAATTATTTAATCCCAAAAAATTAAAGATAAATTCACATGATGTAGATAATATTATTATATTTATAGTGACTATTTATGTTCAAAAATTTATGTAGTTTATCACTAAATTAAAATTATTACACATATAATATATAATAGAGTGACATGTTGTCACTTTCTTTGGTTTTAATAATAATTACATCATTTTCACGGTCAAAAGTCTATAAAATGAATCTATTATGACCCTTAGGTGATATGGGTCTACTTTTATTCATCCAATAGAATTTTTTCAGGTGTTATGGTAATTTTATAATCTTATTTTTACCCTTAATTACCCGATTTACCTTTAACTGTAGTAAATAAAATTTACCGTAGTTACTATTCATAATGTCAAAAAATAAAAAGTAGCCTATTAAGATAATTTGGATCTAATGATTCCAAATATGGAATCCATTTTTCCAAATTCAAAACACAGAAGTTTCAGTATTTAATTTAAAATTAATCCCACTGTTGAGAAAACGGGTTTTAAATGTTAAAACATTGCAAAAGATTGAAATGTTTTTACCTATGAATTCAATGTAAAATTAATGTTAATGACTTAAATTATATTAAATGGTAAAAATATATTCTATTTATACTTTAAAACCATTAAATTTTATAATTTAACCATATAAATTATCTTGATGAAAAAAGTTGGTTTTAAGAAAAATTTAGCGTATTTTTACTATTCATATGAACGTTATCAGAAAAATATCACAACTTTATCCAACATAAATTTTTATATCCTGATTAAAAAGAATAAGTCTATTTTGTAAAATTGAACTTATAAACTTGTTATATTTAAAATGGGTGCACCATTAAAAGGCGGCAAAACTGCATTTTTTGAAAAATACTTATTTTACCCGAAAAATTTATTTTGTTCTCATAGCATGATTTAGAATATCTGTAAGATGAATTATTATCTTGCGTGCAACATAAGCCAAGATTAGTGATTGTGTATACTAAAACCTAATACAGTTTTGAGAATAGCGCAAGATAATATTGGTGTAGCATACAATACAAGATATCAAATAAATTAAAAATAATATTTCTCATAAAATCTCGGGGTGTTACATTCACACTCTACATGGATTGTATTAAGGATGGTTTTAGTAAATTTATATTATATATATGAAATAATAATGATAATTTAATTAGTATATATATACATATATTTCATTTACTTACTTTATTTTAAAATGATAATTAAACAGAAACAATGTTCATGCGTACGTAGGACCTACCGTCTCTATAAACGGTGTATTATATTTCATAGTTATATTATTTATAGATTATTATAAGTATTTATATAAAAAATATATATGATATTTATATAATGTTTTTAATTATTGAAATAAGTAAATAATTATCTAAGTAATATTATCAAGAACAAAAATTCAAAACATATATGAAAAATAACATATATATTTCTCAAAACATAACATTAACATGGAGTTGTTAATAAATAGATAATATAAAGTAATAAAAAAATAATATATGGTATTAGATATAATAATATGGTTCTGTGGTAGATTTATAGTAAACTTATGCTTATTATATAGGAGGTTTTATTGTGTACAAATAAAGTCAATACTTAATGTAAGGGGACTTCATCCCACCTTTTTTTTCCATGTGATACATGCCATATTCACCACTCACTTCTTTTGTATGGTGTATATAGTACCCTATGACATGTTATATCCTTAATTTAATTTATTTAATTATATTAAAATCTTTAAATTGTGTTATTATCTAATGGGGATCATGATTCTAAAGTTACTCAAGTTGTAAGGGTTTCCCATCTCACTTTTATTTTCCATGAGACACAAGCCATGTTCACCACCTATTTCTTATATATAGTATGTTTAATACCCATGGATGTATTATATGATTATTATAATTAAATTTATGTGTATTTACACATCATTTTTATGATCTTTATTTGATATGGTTTATGTTTCAAAAGTTACCAAATCAGTAAAGTAATTTTGTCTTAATTTTCATTCTTTGAGATACATGCCATGTTATGGACTTATATTATTTTACAAGGTGTATATAATGAAATTTGTCATGTTATATCATGAACCTACTTCTTTTAATGATATTTTAAGCTTCATTTATTTTTTTCTTACATGGGGAGTGTAATTAAAAGTTATCAAGTGGTAAGACTTTATTGCAACAATCTCATCGTTTATCGGGATTATTGATGATTATAATATCATTGATAAAACCTTATGATCCATATTTCAATAATACTCATTAATTTTCTTCTCATCTATTTGGTCATGATATATTCAAGTATTAGTAAAATTTTCCACTATATGTTACTTTAGATAATTAATAAATGGTTTTTAAGAAAACATTACTTTATCTCCCTCTTCGATAATAAATCCGTGCTCCTCCAAAACCATGTTTTAATTTTTTAATGTTTAAAAAGTGTTTTATGTGTTTTTCAAGATTAATTTATAAGTTTTCAAAGAAATTTTTTTTTAAAAATGTATTCAATATTCTTTTATATGATTTTAAAGAAAAAATATTTCAAAAAGTTTTTAAGCTTCCTTTATATATTTTCAAAGAAAAGGTTTTCAAAAGGCTTTATGTTTTAAAATTTTTTTTTGTAAGAATAAAGGATATTTTAATTAAGAAAATTTTTAAATATTTTTTACAAATTATTTTCCATCTAAAATGACATTTCTTTATGTTACCCATTCATTTATGGGAAATTATCCAAAGGTTCCATTCATATTCTTTCTCAAAATGGTTTATGTTTTGATGTCATGCTGTTTATGAAACCCATTTATCTTTTACGAGTTATATGATTATGAAACCCAATTTTTTTCACATGTTATGATTTTGTGAAATGATTATTAAACATGAATACTTTACATAGGTTATCATAAGATTACATGTTTATGATACCAATTTCATTTCATGGATTATGATATGATTAATGTTTATGATATTGTGGCACATATATGTATTATTTCATTATGATATGGGTAGAATATATATATCCCTCCAATTAAATGGGTAAATATTTATATCTCATGAGATAGACATGGCTGGAACGAGGAGTGAACTAGGTTCAGTAAAGGACTTTGTCTGCTAAGATGGTATTGAGAGTGAACCTTGACTACTAAGATGGTCTTGGGAGTGTTCCTTGACTACTAATATGGTCTTAGGAGTAAAGCTTGACTACTAATATGGCCATGTAAGTGAACCATGACTACCAATATGGTATGGGGAGTGAACCCATACTACTAATATGGACTTAGCAGTGATGTCTTACAACTATGGAAATCATTTTATATGCTTATGTGTCTACCACAATTCCATGTATTATTCATGTGTTATGTTTTCATGTATTATTATCTTGATTCCTTTATGATTCATGTCTTATGAACTACCAATATTTATTACATGATTCATGTTTACAATCTTTGATATGCAGGGTATGATCTTCTAATGTTATGATCATGTTATCATACCCTTATGTTCGTGTTCATGCTTGCATATCTCCCTAGTTTACCCTTAATAAGCATGTGATCACACACATTTTTATGTTTCCTTCCCCAGGTTATTAAGATATGAGTTATTTATAATATTTATAAGAAGGGTTCTAGTCATGGAGAACCCAGTGGGGGATAATTTAGCTCACTCATGTACAAGTGTTTATGTTTCCATGTTTCCAAAAGAACTAAACTAACACGGTCTTTGGGTGTCTGTTTGTGTAATGTATTAAGTATTCCACAAAATTTATGTAATATTAATGTATGAAAATCAAGGGTCTTTATAAACATAATAATTAAAACTTTTATTCACATCACGGGGAAATGAAAACATAATAAAGGGTGAGATCAAATGCTCAGTCAGGGTAAAAAAGGGAGATATCAATGATCACTTAAACATAACATTAACATAAGAGTATGAGAACATGATCTTAACATTTAAAAACCATACCATTCATATCATAGATCATAACATTGAATCATGGAATAAAGATTGGTAGTTCACAAGACATGAATCATAAAGGAATAAAAGAACATAATCCATGCGAACATAACATTGGCATAAGATCATATCATAAAAGAGTGGCATAATCATAATCATAGAGATATTATATCAAGGCTTCCCATTAAGATATTAATAACATGTTAGTCTTGGAATAAATGCCCGTTTACCTACTTTTGGATTGGGATAACCTCAAGTGTAACCTATTTCAAGCTTAGGAAAACCTATCATGTACCCTCTTTTAGGCTTGTATAACCTCCCATATACCCTCTTTCAGGATTGGGATAACCTCCCCTATACCCACTTTTGGGATTGAGATAAACTCCCATGTACAATTTGTGCTCATAGAACATTAATGTCCACCCAATTATTTGTAGGGATATATAATTCTGAGCCCACCCATCAAATAATTATAAATCCATTCATATATATGCCAAAAGATCATAAAAACATTAAACATAAATTAACCCATGGAAAATAAAAAGAGTTTCATCGATATTTCATCATCATAACTGTAAACCATACATAGAAATAATAAATATGATATCATTGGATCATATCCCCAGTAAATCCTAATTAACATAAAATGATGTTATCATAGTTGAAAAAATCCTTTATAATATCACTTTAATATTTCTTGAGGAAAATACCCTTTTCCTCTTTAAATCACTTATTAAAATCTAAAAAATTACCAAATATTAAGGAAGGAATTTTATTTAAAAATAACCTCAGAAACTTATAAAGGAACCCTAAAATAATAAAGTGGTAATGATCAAGGGAAATTTCATTCATTTTGTGTACAATAAAATAAATATTCCTTTCACGTTTTTGGTAAAAAATCAAAAGTACCCCATTCATAAAATGACACAAAGATTCCTTTTAATTTTTTTTTAAAAATTAAATCATGGGTAAAAATGAATTTAAACAATTATTAAAGAATATAAAAATATTTTTGAAAACATTTTTAGGAAACATGGATATGATAGAAAAATAATTTTCGACTGAAGATAGAAATACAATCATTTTTCCTTAAAACGATTCTTTTGGTCTCTAAGTACTTAAGTTGAGGAAAATATAAGGAAAACATGAATTCTCAAGAAATAACCAGAGGAGAAGAAAATTCAATGGATTATTGAGAGATATTTTGTAAAATTTAATCATCAGAAACTTTATAATAGGAAATCTATAAAAATAATGTGATTATAATATAAATACATTACCTAAAGTTTGACTTTCTTTGAAAGCACTATAACCTCCTCTTTATTGGTAGGACTCCTTTATATCCTTTATTAAGGACTATTGGATTCGTCTTTTAATAATACCAGCACCTTTATTTCAAGATAAGGGATTTTGAGAAGACAATAATAAGGTTTTGGTTAAGATAGATGGCTCAAATTAGTGTAAATAAGAGGAATGAGGGGTGTCCTTTTATAAGTGAGGGAGAGGACACACTTGGAATTTATTAAAATAATAAAATATAATAAAGTAATTCTCAAGAAAAATTATTAAAAATGGACATAAAATCAATGAAAAATAATTTATGGCTGAAATATAATCAATTAATGAAATTTAGACAAGTTTTGATGTCATTTTAAACCTTATCTTTTAGTTTAACCACTTTGTTAACCAATTTTAACCTTAATTGTGGCAACAACATTTTCACTCTTAAAGGGTTGTAATTTTACTTATAAGTTAACAATTAGCTCATAAATGGAAAAGGGGTTACATTTTGAACCATTTATCATCTTACTTTTTATTTTTCCATATTTTTATGTTTTTTAAATAATTTAATAAAATACTATTTAACATAAATATCATTAATTTCATTTTTGACACTATTCATTTACTTTGACATTAAAGACATAAATATAGTAAATTAATTTGAATATAAACCTTTCACATATCCCTAATTTGTTATATTAATCTATAAAGTTCATGGGGGTACTATAACTCACCAAAAAATATTACTTTTAGAGTTTTTTAAAAACATTTACATGAATTTTCTACTGCTTGCACAAGCGCCATATCTGAGTTGCGCAAGAATTTAAAGAAATTATTTCATAAATAAAAATTAAGTATAAATTACCTTGATAAAAAAATTAATTAGTATTTAAAATAAATATTTATAACCAAACTTATCCACTTTTTATCCTTATGTAAAATTTTTAGAGATATTAAATTCAAGAGAGTGAAATTTTGGAATTTTCTTTACTTAAAATAATATAAATTTCATTATCAAGGGAAAATGGAATAAAAATTCCATATAATTGAATTTGTGATGTATATAACCAAATTTATTCCATAAAATGAAATAAAGGAACGTTTTTAGTTGATTTTGATACATTATCTCATGATTTTTACCCAGTTTTACTCATTTTACCCTTACCAAGGTAAAAAATATTTTCCACAATTACCCTTCACAATGAAAAAAAATAAAAGGGTTATATTTATAAAATTTAAACCTGCTAATTCCAAACATGGTATCCATTTTTTAAGATTAAATCTCTATAAGTGGCATGAATGAATGTTAATATAAATACATAAAACACAATGAAAAATAGTTTTGAGAAAATTCACTTTTAAGAATAAAAATTAACTTATATAAAAATCATGAATATTACTAATTAAAATGGAATTAACTAGATTAATATAAATAAAATTTACCATATGTAACTTTAATACCAAATCTAAAATATAATGGAACTTTTAAATTATTTGATTTAATGAAAATAATTGACCTTATTTAAAAAATATGTATTTTTTACTATTAGTTGAAAAATCAATCATTTTAGAAGAATCCCAAAATTTCACCCAAAGTTAATTTAGATATGATGATTTTAAAAATAATTTCATTTTTACAGGTAAATTTTATAAATTTTGAATAAATTAATTTTATTATTTACTCAAAAAAATTAGTAAAACCCATTTTTGATAAAATGTATTTATGAAGCATATAATGACTTTACTAAAAATTGAGTACTTATTTATTAATATATTTAATTTATTTAATACCTTTTAAACACATTTTTTCTCAAAAAATGGTTATTCCTATTCACTTCACCAACTTAAATACTATGTTATAATGCTACAACATATTACGGTTTATTTTGATTAGGGGTTACATGTATCATAAGCTATCAAATAAATAAAATTTATTTGAATAAAAATATATCATAAAATTTTAGGATGTTACAGGAAGTCACTAAAAATTATATTATAAATTATTTTTTGAAATATTAAAATATTATTTGTATCATAACAAGAATAATATAAATATTTTCATTATTACTTATTACCATTGATCTCAAATAAAATTTGTATACTTAGATACAGTTTTAATTATTTACCATTTTAAATAATAGAAGTTAAAATAAATCATAATATTTGATATTTTGAATAAATTTTATTTGGATATAATTTTAAAAGTGTTAAACATAAAGATTACAAATCATAATCTCACTATTATCCAAATATTTTTCTTCAAATATTTTATCGCTTTAAAGGATCTTAGTGAGAGAATTAATTTATTAAATGGATACATTATGATGTAGTAGTTGCTACATCACAATATAATAGATATTAAATGGAGATGTAACATGTTTTGATAAAACTAAATAAATCAGTAAAACATGAGGTCATTCAATTCTCTTCATATTTGGATATTATGCTGTTTTTTATATATATGGTTTTGATAATTTTATCTTAAAAATATTTTAAGATTTCTCAAATGTATCATGTTATATAAATAAATTTCTAATTTATCATTCATTCATGTATGCTATATATATCATAAAATTATAATGATAATTAACCCCTTAGAGTTAAATCTCTTAGATATCCCTGGCCGATTATCATTACAAAAAAGGTAGTGGTTGTGATTAGATGTTAAGATCAATGTGCGTAGGAGATTATATGGTGATAAAAATCTCACTCATGAGACTAAAATAGAGGTTTGTGTTCTAGATTAACCATCTAGATATACTATATGGAATGCTATATAATATTTCATTAGTATTTTTGGGGTGTATGTTTCATGATAATCCTCATTACATGGATTTAATAATTCATATTAAAAATTAAAATTCATACATTGATACCTTCATTACGTTATCCTTGAGACTAATCTAATCTAGGGTGGTTGGGTATGTTTCAATTCATGTGGTAGGTATTTCTTAACTAAGATGAGAATTTTCCTCTTGTATGATATGTATGAAATCTTGGCCTTCAATTGAGTAAGACTAAAGAAATTTAATAATATGCCAATACATGTCACATGTGATATTCTTATTTACTTTTTTTGAGTGACATGTGATATATTCATCTTTTTATTTGAATGACATATGATATATTTATTTTTCTTATTTAGTATTTACTCATAGAATCGATAATGTATGAGTTTTCCTATATGATATTGACTTGAATAATATATCATTGGAATTGATGTCTTAGAAAAATACATTATATGATTATGAATGAGGTACGAGATATACATGGCACACACACGCATGGAGATACATGTTTTAGATAGTGATTTTTCTAGATTATTTTATAACTTGAGTAGCAATGAAATTTTATAAATTCCTATATTTTCTTATAATTATGGAAAATAGAATTCATAATTATATTAAATGTTATAAAATCTAATGAGGACACATAAAAAGTTTTGGTAAGAATGATAATTATGAAGACAAAATCACAAGAGGGGGGATGAATTGTGTTCTTAAAAAACTTTGATAGATTCAGAACTCTCCTCTTGATATGTAGCGAACCTTTCCTCCTATAAAATATGAGAGAATAATGGAAATAAATAAAGGAAATGAACACATAAATGTATAATAGTTTAGAGCATAAAGATACCCTAGTCCACTCCACCAATTCTTAACTCCATGATCTTGGTTATTTTACTATCAGGTTCTCTTAACCTAAAACCATAAAAAAACAACTGAGTGTAGGATTTTGACATCTTACAAGTCTTTTACAGGTCCTTTCGGTGCTTTTACAAGGAACCAAATATCCACAACTTATTAAAATAATATTACACTTCACTATAACTGAGTATGAGTAGTATAAACTCAAATAAATCAAGAGATTGATTTGTTTGATAGTAAAGGTTAAACTTCACAGTTTGTAGAAATAATTGACAGATGTATTCAAATATTCAATAAAACACAACAATAAATAGATCTTCAATGTTACATATGCTTTCTTCAAATATCAGTGAAGAAAATGCCCCAAAAATGTTTAAACATGTATGTCTCCAACTTGAATCTTTACAAACTGTTTTGTCATTATTTCATAAGAATATTTATCAATTAAAGTGCAGTAGTAGTTACATAAACAATATTGAGTCAATAAGATGATCAAAACATGTATGTCTCTAAAGTGTGACTCTGACGACAATGAAACACTTTTCGTTTTAGTATCTCCTCTCCCGTATATGTATATGTGTGAAATTGTATATATGTATGTATATATTTACTGATGAAGAGAATATAGACAATTATCTAGTAGGTTGAACAGTTCCATGTCAAACCATCTCTAGAAATATCACACAATAAATCGTGAATATTTGAATTCAAAAACATTCAAAAGATTCGTAAATTCTCATAAGAATAGTAATGATTTACTCCATTGAATATGATCCTTAAAAGTAATCATACTGTCACGACCCATCCTCAGGGCCCGTGCCGTGACTACCCCAAGCCCGCCTTCCATAGGCCAGGGGCTGGAAACTAGCACCAAAGGCGTAAATCCCGATAAAAAGGAAGGCATTTCCTTTATAAAAGTAAACAAACACAACAAAGTATGCAACAGAAGTAAGAACTAAGTAATACTGAATAAAAAAGTAAGTGTTGAAAAGTAAATAGGCTATTATATAAACCCAACACTAAAGTACAGTACAACTGAAAAGCTAGTACAACTGCAGTAAAGTAAAACAGCAACCACTGAGTCATCCTCCAGGAATCCCACCTGAAGGGTGGGTACAGATGGCCTCCTCAGTACCTCAAGTCCGACCGTTCGCTCCGTGTACGTCTGGACAAGTGGTCCACCTCCGGGTACCGTCAAGCCCCACAAGCCTCCACCTTGATCAGTGCTATCCGTCGTTTGCATGCAACACAATGTAGTGCGGGCATAGCCCGTTCAGGGGTGAATATACGATACTCAGTAGGGACCCCAAAACCCCCAAAGGTCTCCCACAATCCACGAAGGATAAACCACAAAAGAAAGATACAATCACAAAGTATCAACCAAATCTACTTAGGTATATTCCCATACATATACCTAAGTTATCAATCACAGTTCGACTCCAACTCTCGAGCCCAAGCACAACCCAGTCCACATAGGAAGTAAAGTCAATCACATCGATGATAATGATTGAAATTCAAGACACAACTCACACCAGTATACATCTTTCGTATAGCGATAGAGATGATCAGATATAGTCACTGATTCATCTAAGATGTTGGACCCACGTAGGATACTAGACCAGATAAGCTGTCGGACCCACGTAGGATACTAGACCAGCTACTCTGTCAGACCCATATAGGATACTAGTACAGAAGTCAAACTGTTAGACCCACATAAGATACAAGAACATTAGTCATCACTGTCGAACCCATAGAGGATTCCGGTAAAGTTGTCGTCATCGTTGAACCCACAATGGATTCCAGTACGATTGTCGTCATCGTCGAACCCACAGAGAATTCCAGTATGGTAGTCATTACAGTCGCAACCAGCTCTAGGGTTCCCGCACACAACACGCTTGATTTCGGGAGGGTCCAATCCTCGAGCCAAGGGTTTGATACATCAACTGTCACGAAGCCACAGTTGATGTATCCCAAAGTTCCATCTCGTCAAAAGGAACCCAACGCGACAGACGGCGCGTCAATCAGACGCCCTTTCTGAGAGATATTAGCATTTTTGTTCCAGAGGCCTGGTTGGAAATACGCTCGTTCCAAACCCGTACATTTTTCAAAGTTGTCCAAAACTCACTTAGAGTATCCCAAAGGGACCATTTAGTCATAAGGGTCCTAGTGCCATAGAAGGCGCATTGATCGGATGCACGATCGTGAAGTTATTCACACTTAAGCGTAACGGGCCCGACCCATTAAGCCTAGTGGCTGACGGGTCGGGTCGACCCGGTTTTGGCGAGTCTGAACCAACTGGTGTTGGAACACCCAAGTAAAGCGCACATCCCAGCCTAGCATGGTGCGGCCCGGCCTGGATGGATGTGGTTCGGCCGGGCTGGCCGAGCGGCTCGGCCTGGGTAGCTGAGCGATGCAGGGGGGACTTCCCGAACCGGCATCGCCGCCCTCCTGCTCGGCTGGCCGAAGCCGGCCGGCTTCTACAGCGCGAGTGGCCCGCTGTCCACCGCATGCTGTGCCGTGACCTCCTCCAACCCGTCCGGCTGATGAGCCGACCGGTTCACCTGCCAAAGCAGCCCGTGGAGTGCGGGCCGCGGACCTCCACAGCGCGGCGCCTTGGGGCGCTGTGGTTCCACCAACCCGGCTGGCTAGAGCCGGCCGATTCTTCTTCGGCCGAGCGGCCTGCGGTTCTTCCGTAGGTGGCCGACGTGTGGCTGCCACCTTCTCTCATTGCCGCCTCCTTCAACACACCTCCATCGCGAATAAAATCAAAAAACATCAGAGGGTCGTCGGGCCGTGTTCGTTCGGCCCGCGCCCTTCGAGTTATGTGGTAGCATTTGGCCGAAGAAGTTCCAACGGATTCAACATGAACAAGATAATTATTCACTTAGAATTATACAAAACCCCTACCTCATAATTGACATCGTACGTTGACAAGCCACTGAAGACGAGCGTCGCAGTAGTTTAGCATCGCGGAAGAATGCGTCACGGAGAACAATGTTGTCCTGTCAACGTTGGAGGAAGAGTCGTTGACGTAGGCGACGCTTCTCGCGAGCGGTGTCTTCTCCCTTGATGCGAAGGAAGAAGAGGGTAGGAGAAGTCATGGAGCGTTCTTTTCCAAGAGAGGATGATGTTCTTCGTGGAAGAATGAAGCTCCTCTAATTCTCCAATGGTTCCCCACCAAAATATTTGGTAAGGAAAATATTATAATAGACTTCTCCAATTTTAATGAATTACCATGCAAATCAAATTAATTAAAAAGTGAGGTTCCAATTAATTAATAAGGTTATTAATTAAATGGGTTGGCATCATCAATGTTTGGGAGGTGGAGAGGCTCCACCATAAAGAGGGGAGGAGTTAATTAAATTAGGGGGGTTTAAGGGAGTTAAGGGGAGATGAAAGGATTAGGGCTCGTGTGGGCCCCACCACACTAAATACTCTCATGGGAGGTTATGTGGGTGTGGGTCCCACCTCTAACTCCTTTTGGGAGGAAATAACTGCCACTAAATAATAAAATTGTGTACCAACAATTTTATTAATTTAGAATGAATTCCTCAAAAAATAACTTTCAACCCGCATAAAACGCAACTGCGGTGAAGGTTTCCTTAAGCGAATACCAGCGCTGTGAGTTCATCAGTGTCCTAATATTTCAATTCCGAGCACCGGTTCAAAAGATAAAAAAACACCAATATACGTTTACTGCACGTACCAGAACAAAACCTCAAAAATTGGTTTCGGGCACACCGGGCCTCAGAATCAAGTGCCATCAGAAACCACAGACTCGTAAAATTAAAAAGTATTTAAGAAAAAAATTTCCTTGAAATTTCAGGGTCTTTACATTACTCCCACCTCATGGATTTACGTCCCCATAAAGCTACAACACACACTAGGAAAACAAATGGGGGGTACTAAGCTCGCATCTGATCCTCCCGCTCCCAAGTGCTCTCCTGGAGGTTCCCGTGCTACCAACGAATGCGCACTAGAGGAATCGACCGTCAACATAGGACCCACTCCTATCGATCCTCGATCTCCCCCAAGACCTCCGTAAATTTTGCCCCATCATCAATGTCCATCTCCCCATGATCGATGATGTGGGTCGGGTCGTGCACGTATCTCCTCAACTGAGATACATGGAAGATGTCATGCACCCGATGCAACTAAAGTGGAAGGGCCAGGTGGTAAGCCACCTCGCCTACTCTGCTGAGGACCTGGAAAGGTCCAATTAAATATGGAGATAACTTGCCGACCTGGCCAAATATCTGTAGACCTCGTCAAGTTGAGACCTGTAAAAAAATGTGGTCTCCATCCTCGAACTCCAGTGGTCTTGGTCTCCTATTAGCATATGACTTATGTCTGCTCTGTGCAGTCTTCATTTGCTCCGGGATGATCTGTACCTTCTCCGTTATAGCCTGAACCATCTCTGGTCCTACAAATGTTGACTCCCCAGGGTCAGTCCAGCACAGAGGTGATCTTCAAGGTCAGCCGTACAATGCCTCGTATGGTGCCATCCCGATGGTGGAGTGGTATCTATTGTTGTAAGTAAACTCCAACTCGGGTAAATGATCCTCCCAACTGTGACCAAAGTCAAGGAAACATGCATGAAGCATGTACTCAAGAGTCTGAATGGTCCTATCAGTCTATCCATCAATCTGAGGATGGAAGGTGGTGCTCAAGCGAAGCTGCATCCCAAAAGCCTCCTGTAATCCCTTCCATAGCTGGGAAGTGAAACGAGAATCACGATCGGAAACGATAGATGATGGAACACCATGAAGCCGTACGATCTCCTGAATGTAGAGGCGTCCCAAGCTCTCTACCGATCCCTACTATCTGATCGTTAAGAAGTGGGCTGACTTGGTGAGTCGGTCTATGATCACCTAGATAGAGTCGTGTCCCCTGGATGTACGTGGAATACCCATCACAAAATCCATGGATATCCCGTCCCACTTCCACTCCAGAACCTCTAAGGGCTGTACCAAGCCTGCTGGTACCTAGTGCTCGGCCTTCACTTGCTGACAAGTGAGGCATCGTGAAACGAACTCTGCTACTACCTTCTTCATACTCGGCCACCAGTGTTGTCGTCTGAGGTCCTGATACATCTTCGCCACTCTTACATGTACCGCTATAGGGGAAGTGTGGAACTCCCTCATCACCTCCTCCTCTAGTGCAACTGGTACCATGGTAAGTCCCCTGAAGTGGATGACGTGCTCCCCTCCTTCAGAAAATCCATTAGGTGGCTGCCTTGAGGATATCTGAGCACGTCGTGTCTCACAGTCAACATCCCCACGCTATGCCTCTCTGACTCGCTGAAGGAGCAAAGGAGTGACTGTGAGAGACTGTAGAAAATTTGCTCCATCTCTATCCACAAAGGATATCTGCAACGCGGCTAGCTGATCTGTCGCCTCTCCTAGCAGCTGAATGCCCGATCTCCTACTGAGAGCATCTGCCAGAAATTTACCTTTCCCAGGAGTATAGAATATCTCAAAGTCATAATCCTGGAGGAACTCGAGCCATCGCCACTGTCTCAAGTTCAGGTCTTTCTGTGACAAGATGTACCTAAGAATCTGGTGGTCATAGTAGACTGTAAAGCACTCTCCCATCAGATAGTTCTACCACATCTTCAAGGAAAAGACCACTACTGCTAACTCCAGGTCATGGGTAGCGTAGTTTTGCTTATGCTATCTCAAATTCCATGAACCATATGCGATCACCGCTCACTCCTACATTAGGACACACCTGATTCTAGTCCCTGATGCGTCGCAGTAAACTACGTACCCAATTCCCTCCTCCGGTAACGTCAAGATGGGCGCACTGGTCAATCTCTACCTCCTCTCCTAAAAGCTCTACTGGCATATCTCTGACCACATGAAGGGTTTCCCCTTATTTGTCAAGGCTAAAAGTGGTGCTGCAACTCTGGAGAAGTCTAGAACAAATCTCCGATAGTATCTAGCCAGACCAAGAAAACTCCTCACCTTTGTCACGCTCCAGGGTGGCTCCCAAGAAAGTACTGCCTCGATCTTCACTGGATCCATTGCAACTCCAGCCTCCAAGATGACGTGTCCCAGAAAGTGAACCTCTCGAATATAGAACTGGAACTTTGAGAGCTTACCATAATTCTAGTGCTCTCAGAGTGTGTCCAGTATAACCCGTAATTGGTAGGCGTGCTCCTCTCTAGTAGTCGAGTAAATCAGTAAGTCATCGATGAAAACTACGACAAATCGATTGAGGTAAGGCTGGAATATCCTGTTCATGAGACTCATGAACACTGCTGGAGCGTTGGTTAGACCGAAGGGCATAACCAATAACTCGTAGTGGCTATATCAACACCTGAAGTTCATCTTCTACACATCCTCGCCTCGAACTCTGATCTTGTGATAGCCTGACCTGAGGTCTACCTTCGAGAACCATCGTGCTCCCTTGAGCTGATCAAAGAGGTCGTCAATCCTTGGGAGTGGGTACTTGTTCTTCACGGTCACCTGATTTAGGCAACGGTAGTCGACACACAGTCATAAGCTCCCATCTTCCTTCTTAGCGAAAAAAATCGGAGAAGCCCAGGGTGAAACATTGGGTCAGACGAATCCCTTCTCCCAAAAGTCCTCTAGCTGTACCCGTAACTCACGAAACTCGGCGAGAGCCATCCGATATGCTGGAGTAGATATCAGTGTTGTCCCGGGGTACAGGTCTAAGTAGAAGTCTACCTCTCTGTGAGGATGTAGTCTTGGAATGTTTTCAGGAAAAACGTCCGCATACTAATCCACCACAACAGGAAAACTCAGACTCCTCACATCAACTGCTCCGAGGATGAGACTAGCCAACTGATGTGTGATCAACTGCCCTCTCCTCTGCGTAAGTCCATCCTACACTGCAAAGGCTCCCTTCTCACTGGTGAAGGTGAACCTGCTCCCATCCATGCAGACACACCGCACTTTATGCCTAATGTAGTCGATCTGAGCATGGACTGTAGACAACCAGTCCATACCCAAGATGACGTCGTAAGGCCTCGACGTCACTACAAAAAGATCCCAGCCGAAGTTCTCGCCTCCTAGAGTAAGCTCACACTGCCAGAACCAGTGCGTAATCTTCGAGTCTACTCCCGTAGAAGTCTCTAGCCGTAAGTATTGAGCCAACAGCTCCGTCGGAATCTCCGAGCTCCGAAAAAGGGCAGCGACAATAAAATAATGACTCGCGCCTGTGTCTATAAGCACTGCAGAAAGGGTGGAGTAGACACAAATAGTATCTCGAATCATTTTAGGTGCACCGTGGTCATAGGCCTTGACTTCATGGAGATGAGCACGCCTCTGTCTGCTAGCTCCCTGTGGTTGGGGTGGACCTCCTGGTGGTGGTGATGGTAGAGCTTCAAAATGTCGTCCACCACCCGTTGCTCAGCCAAATCCTCTGCCTCGTCTGCCCGCTCCCGACAGACCACCATAGTCGAACCTCTACCTCTGCCTGGGAGGTCCCTCTACTATATTCTGCTCGTCCGCATGGTGGGTCGGGAAGTCACGAGCCATGTGGCCCTGCCTGCCGCATGCATAGCACTACCTACTACTCGTATAGCTGGCTCTGTTCCGTGTGACCCACACAACCGAACCTGTATCCTGAGGTCGCTCACCTGATGGCCTGGTCCGTTTGGACCTCTGCGTCAACTGTCTACTGCCAGCTGCAGAAGAATCCGCTACATGTCGCCCTGTGGTGGGTCTCACAGCTGGTGTCGGCTCAGCAAGAAAGCTCTCCACAAGAAGGGCTCGCTCCAGTACTCCTGCTTGCATTAGAATACTGAGGGAGATCATCAAATCCATGATCTCATGTTTGAGTCCCTGCTCAAAGGTCCGGGCCCTGAAGAATGGGCCCCGTACCATGTCCGTGGAGTAACGTGAGAGGTCGGTGAACCTCGCTGAGTACTGAGCTACTATCATGCTTCCCTGCTGTAGATGAAGTAACTTCTGAATCTGCACCGCACGAAGGGTGGTTGGAAAAAACTCCAAGCGGAAAAGGATCTCGAAGTCCATCCAGAGTAAAGATGTCTCGTCATGAACCTGGAGCATCATGCTCCACCATCTACCTACTGCTGCGTGCATGAGACTCGCGATAAGGATCACCATAAGGTCAGCTGGTGTCCCTACCAATCTGAAAACTCTGACGACAGCCTCCAGCCAGTCCTCAGCTGCCTGTGGGTCCATCTCTCCATAGAACCTGGGCAACCTCTATCCCTAAAACTCATGAAACACACTCAGACAACATTCACTCTCTGCTGATAGAGCTGGTGGTATCAGTGTCCCAACGGGTAGTGGTACTGCTGGTGCCTCTGCTATGATGGGGCCCTGCACCGAGGCCTCGTCGCTCGGTGGGCTACCATCCTGTACGTAACTCAGAACCCTAGCTGGATGCCTTCATGGGGACATCCGAAAAAGAAATAGGTGTGCCACGGTCAAATATTATACTTGCTGAGCTGACACAAAGTAATCACAAAGAAAACTTTTCAAAGAAAACACACACACAATAAGTGTTTTCGTGCACTGAGTCAGAAATTAGAGGCCAGGGTCCTGGTGTATGGATACGTCAGCCACCGCACCAACACTGGTCTCCCTGGACTAAAAACCACACTCGATACTCTTAACACTATTTCTTCACAGAAAAGAATGATCATAGTCCTGAGTTCTATGGTAGAACCGACTCCTCTGATACCAATTTTTCACGATCCATCCTCGGGGCCTGTGCCGTGACTACCCCAAGCCCGCCTTTCACAGGTCAAGGGTTGGTGACTAGAACCAAAGGTGTAAATCCTGATAAAAAGGGAAGGAATTGCCTTTATAAGAGTAAACAAACACAACAGAGTATGTAATAGAAGTAAGCACATAAAAATACTGAATACAAAAGTAAGTGCTGAAAAGTAAATGGGCCAGTATACAAAACCAACTGTAAAGTACAGTACAACTGAAAAGCTAGTACAACTATAGTAAAGTAAAACAACAACCACTGAGTCATCCTTTGGGAATCCCACCTGAAGGGTGGGTATAGATGGCCTCCTCAATACCTCAAGTCTGACCATTAACTCCATGTACGTCTCGCCAAGTGGTCCACCTCTGGGTACCGTCTAGCTCCACAAGCCTCCACCTCGATCAATGATATCTGTCGTTTGCATCCAACAAAACATAGTGCGGTCATAGCCCATGCAGGGGTGAGTATACGATACTCAGTAGGGACCCTGAGACCCCCAAAGGTCTCCTAGAATCCAAGAATGATAAACTACAGAAGAAAGATACAATCACGAAGTATCAACCAACTATACTTAGGTATATTCCCATACATATACCTAAGTTATCAATCACAGTTTGACTCCAAATCTCGAGCCTAAGAACAACCCAATCCACACGAGAAGTAAAGTCAATCACATCGATGATAATGATTGAAAGTCAAGACTCATATCACACAGGTATAAATATTTCATATATCGATAGAGATGATCAGATTTAGTCACTGATCATCTAATATGTCAGACCCATGTAGGATACTAGACCAGCTAAGATTTCAGACCCACATAGTATACTAGACCAGCTACTCTGTTGGACCCATGTAGGATACTAGTACAGAAGTCAAACTGTCGGACCCACGTAGGATACAAGAATAGTAGTCATTGCTGTCAAACCCACAGAGGATTCCAATACAGTTGTCATCATCGTTGAACCCATGGAGGATTCCAGTATGATTTTCGTTGTCATCGAACCCACGGAGGATTCCAGCATGGTTATCGTTGTAGTCGCAACCAGCTCTAGGGTTCCCGCACACAGCACGCTCGATTCTGGGAGGGTCCGCTCCTTGAAACAAGGGGTAGATATATCAACTATCATGAAGCCAGATTTTATGTATCCCAAAGTTCTATCTCTTCAAAAGGAACCCAACGCGACAGACGGCACGTCAATCAGACGCCCGGTCTGAGAGATATTAGCATTTTCGTTCCAGGGGCCTGGTTGGAAATATGCTCGTTCCAAACCTAGACATTTTTCAAAGTTGTACAAAACTAACTTAGAGTATCGCAAAAGGACAGTTTCATCGTAAGGGTCCTAGTGCCACAGATGGCGCATCGATTGGACGCACGGTTGTGAAGTTATTCACACTTAAGAATAACGGGCCCGACCCGTTAAGCCTAGTGGCTGACGGGACGGGTCGACCTGGTTTTGGCGGGTCCAACCCGGCTGGTGTCGGACTGGCCCAGTGAAGTGCACGGCCCAGGCCGAGGGGCGTGGCCCATCCTGGCGGGGTGTGGCCTGGCACAGCGCGGTGTGGTGCGGCCCGACGTGGCGCGGCGCGGCCTGGCTAGCCACTGCTCGGCCCGGCTAGCCGAGCGATGCTGTGGGGGGGGGGGGGTGGCTGACTTCTTGAACCAGCGGCGCCACCCTCCTTCCCGGACGGATTCTCCAGTGTGAGCGGCCCACTTGGGTGGGCTGCTGTCCACCGCAAGTGGCGCTAGGTGGCACCACGACCTCCTCTAACACGGACGGCCGATGAGTCGGCCGGTTCACCCGCCGAAGCGGCCCGTGGAGTGCGGGCGGCGGACCTCCGCAGCGCAGCGCCTTGGGGCGCTGCTGTTCCACCAACCCGGCCGGCTACGGCCGTCCGGTTCTTCTTCGGACGAGCGGCCCACGGTTCTTCCGCACGCGGCCGCCGCCTCCGCTCGTTGCCGCCTCCTTCAACACACCTCCATCGGGAATAAAATCAGGAAACATCGGAGGGTCGTCGAGCCGTGTTTGTTCGGACCACGCCCTCTGCGTTAGGCGGTAGCAGTTGGCCGAATCCATTCTAACGGATTCAAAATGAACAAGATAATTATTGACGTAGAATTATACAAAACCCATACCTTGTAATTGACGTCATACGTCGACAAGCTGCGGAAGACAAGCGTCGTGGTAGTTGGGCGTCATGGAAGATGGCATCCCGGAGAACGGTGTCGTCTCGTCAACATTGGAGGAAGAGGCATTGATGTAGGCGATGCTTCTCGAGAGCGGTGTCTTCTCCCTTGACGCGAAGGAAGAAGAGGGTAGGAGAAATCGTGGAGCGTTTTTCACCGAGAGAGGATGATGTTCTTCATGGAATAATAAAGCTCTTCCAATTCTCCAAAGGTTACCCACCAAAATATTTTCTAAGGAAAATATTATAATATACTTCTATAATTTTAAATAATTTCCATGCAAATAAAATTAATTCAGAAGAGTGGTTCCAATTAATTAATAAGGTTTTTAATTAAATGGGTTGGCATCATAAATTTTTGGGAGGTGGAGAGGCTCCACCATAAAGAGGGGAGGAGTTAATTAAATAAGGGGGGTTTAAGGGAGTTAAGGGGAGATGAAAGGATTAGGGATAATGTGATCCCCACCACACTAAATCCTCTCATGGGAGGTTATGTGGTTGTGGGCCCCACCTCTAACTCCTCTTGGGAGGAAATAACCTCCACAAAATAATAAAATTGTGTACCAACAATTTTATTAATTTAGTATGAATTCCTCAAAAAATAATTTTCAACCCGCATAAAATGCAACTGCAGTGAAGGTCCCCTTAAGCGAATACCGGTGCTGTGATTTCATCGGCATCCTCATATTTCAATTCTGAGCACCGGTTCAAAAGATAGAAAAACCCGCACATACGTTTACTGAACGTACCCGAACAATACTTCAAAAATTGATTCTGGGCACACTGGGCCTTGAAATCAAGTGCCGTCAGAAACCACAGACTCATAAAATTCCAAAGTATTTAAGAAAAAAATTTAGTTTAAAAAATATCTTTGAATAGATCTTTACTTCCATTAAGACCGTTTCATAAATCTCGGATAATATTGTAGATTTAAAACTCCTTCATTGAATAGTTAAACTTAGGTCTCCTTCATGTAATGAAAAAACACCAAACATAGGGTTGACAATGTACGATTGATTTAAAAAGTAGGGTTTATGTACCATACATTTTTCTCCTAAAACATAGGGTTAATTCCAAATGTAGGTTTGATTAATCATAATTTCCCGACAACATAGGGTACATGATCTATACGTGCTCTTTCAAACGTAGGGTTCCTTCCTTACATTACATTTGCACATGTAGGGTATGAAAATTATTTCTAGAATATTCTTAAACACATCTAGAACACTTCAACAAATATTTCCTATGAATCAATGATTGGAATATATTTCCATAATAAATATTTCCAATAATATTAATTTCCTAAAATTCAATTAAAATAAAATTAATTAGTATCACAAATGTGGGAGTTTGTGAGAATCAAAAACAAAAATAAATTAATGAAATTGTTTCATAAACACATTCTCAACAATATCCACCTTTTTAATGATCACAAATCCTATAACATAAATACATATAATTTAATGGTAATTTTTAGAAAAAGCTAAAATAAATCTCCCCCATTTTATCTTTATAAAATTTATTCCATAAAGGAAACCTGTCCCCCATTATAAGGATTAAAACTTTTATCCATATTTATTGATTTCCAAACCATAAATATAAACATGTAAATGAGAAATCATGAACATAAAATATAAAATTTTCCCCTATGTTAAGAAAATAAGAATAAATTTCTCAACTTTATAATCATGATAACATTAATACTTTAAAACTTATTCCACATAAAATAAAAACTTCTCCCCCTTTTTGTGACATCAAATTAAGAGTAGTAAAATTAACTCTCCATAAATTTATGATTTATTGTAAAATATATAAATATTTAAACAAGGAGCATATATAAGATGAAAATGATTATATGTTTTAAACTCATCCTGAATCATAGCATATAAGTTTATTCAATGAATTAAAACATTTAATGTAAAATTATTATTATTATTTCAAAACTAAATTGTAATATAATTAAATATTAATTTCATTATTACATAATAATAAAAAATAAAAATAAATTACGAAGCAACTCATAGCACTATTTTTACTAAAAAAATAGAATATATAACATTGATTCTCAGATAAACATAAAAATAAAATCTAATGGTTAAGAAGGAGTATAGTTTTCATCTAAACTTTCCAAAATTAGAACTTTTTTTATTTAAATCAATTAAAACTATTTGAAAATTATTCTAATATATTTTGAACAACTATTGTTCTTTGATAAGAAGAGGAAAAACACTATTTAATAAGAAATAACTTCTGTTTATCAAGATCGAGCTTTGTAACAACTTCTCTTCTGAACAACTCCATTTGAATTATCATTTCTAATTTTAAATATTCAAATTCTATTTTTGAGATCGAACTATTTATCATATTATGATATTAATTTGGTAATGAACCAATTTTTTTTGATGCAGAGTATTTATATAGATCATCATTAGACTTTCTAGATGAATCAAACTTAGCTTACATCTTCTCTTTTTATTTATTCAAAGAGATAACTTTAAATATAATCCTTTTATAAGAAATTTGATAAGAAGATATTTTTAGTTCTTTATATCCATGAATTTATTTTTTTATTCCAGTAGGATTTTCATAAAAATATTCATTAAATGAAACTAACTAGTATTTTATTAGATTAGAAGGATTACCTTTTGTCCTTTTGTAAGGAAAATTTTCTTCTAAACTATATTTACTTGACCGATTCATCTTTCTATGACTAGTTTTCAATAGTCATTTGAACAAGATATTTCAAAAAAGAAGAAGAAGAAGGTGGTTAAAATAAAAAGTTTTAAGAATAATATGAAATGTTTGGTTCTAAAAAAATGTAAACAAAGTTTCATTTTATTTACCCAAAAAATATAGAACAATCATTACATATTTTATCTTTTGAAAAGACATGTTATATAAAAATAATTTTTTTGATTATGTAAACAAATGAAATTTTAAGGACATGAAATATAAAGAGTTTAATAGGTA
This sequence comes from Viscum album, assembly GCA_963277665.1. Taxonomy (NCBI): domain Eukaryota; kingdom Viridiplantae; phylum Streptophyta; class Magnoliopsida; order Santalales; family Viscaceae; genus Viscum; species Viscum album. The sequence continues at coordinate 1,130,137,592 of OY728121.1, forward strand.
ACCAAACTTGTTTATTTTAAGTAAGTATTCTACTATTCAAGTTAAATAATTATTTTGATAAATAAATATTTTTATCACCAGAAATTTATGGTTTTATAAAACAAAAATCATTTTAATAATTACCATTTATACCACAATAAAAAAATTTAACTATAGACATGCTTTTTCTATTTAAATCAGGAAAAAATAATTATTATATAGTTTTTGTCTTTCACCATTAGTTCCTATTCAAAATTTTTCTTTCGGAATTTTATTTTTTCCTAGGATTTGATTTAAATATTTTCTCCTTTTATTAAAATACTAGAATATTATTTTAAATTATAAATTTTATCCATTAATTATTCAATCTTAGTGTTATATAAATCACAAAAATTTTCAGAAGAATTATACAATAAATCTATAATTTTTTTAGCAAATTTTCTTTATCTAATAACACGGTATCATAAGATATAATAATTTTTATATGGTCCTATTTAAGGATCCATATTTATCTTTTATCACAAAGTAATATTTATTTAACTCATCATAAGAAAGTTTTTCAGAACTATATTTTTGAGTGTAATAGGATTTTACCTCATCAGTATCATCCATGAGACATACAATTTTATGCTCAGTCTCTAAATTTATAGATGATTCATCATGTGAAGTAGAAGAATTACTCTTGGTATACTTTCAAAAATTCTTTCATTTTATATTGTAATTGGATTTCATTTAAGCTTTGAATAAAGGATAATAATCCTTTATATGAATTCTTTCCTTACATTTATAGCATATTTTTTCTTCAGTACCTTTCTTTTTCTTTATGTAAAACTTTTCCAATTTTTCAGCAATATGTAAGAAATATTTATCTAAATATAGATGAATTAAATCAAATGATTCATCCATTGTAGTATTGAGAGAGTATTATTCATATTTGATATGATTTTCAGCTTCAATCTACATCTCTACTTCATACATCATTAAAGTCTTAATAAAATCCTTCATTGTCAATTTTTTTACTAATGTAATCTAGAATACAACTTTATATATTCCATTCCACTATGGAGGTAATACATTGAGTACTTTTAATGCTTGATCTGATTGCGAAATTGGATCTCCCAAATCAATAACATTATTTAAAATCTCTGTCAACCTTCCATCCATTTTATTGATAGTTTTATTTTAATCTATTCTAAAAGTATTGAACTTTAGTTTTTCAGTAGTGTATTTTAATTGTCCGATATTTTTAGTTCCCTCAAAGGGGGAACAATAGTCCTTTTGATAAAGCTAAGAACCCTCATTGCGGAGCTGGCGTCCTTGATCAAAGGGGGGAGGGAGTCTGTGGAGGTTTGTAGCTTCCTTGGGAAACCTTGCAGAATCCAAAAGAATCTTGGCTGTTGGATAAAATGGCAGCCACCTAAACTTGGTTTGAAACTCAATGTTGATGGCTCTTGCATGGAAGGAGTTATGAGGGGTGGAGGCTTACTGAGAGACTGTTGGGGATCAGTTTACGTTGCCTTTAGTGCTTTCTATGGACCTGGAAATTCCTTGAGAGCAGAGGCTCGCGCCCTTCTCTCAGGCCTTCTGATCTGCAAGGAGAAGGGATTGGATGTTTCAGAAATTGAATCTGATTCAGAGGTCCTGGTTAAAGCGGTACAAGGAAGGTTTGGGATTCCGTGGAACTTGACTTACATTATACGTAGGTGCAAGGTGGAATCCAACCATGGAAGGTCTATCCATCATAGCTGGAGAGAAACTAACTTCGCAGCCGATCTGCTGGCCCGCCAGGGCAGTCAGGAGGATCCTCTTGTGGTTTTTGATAGTCCCCTCTCTCTTCCCCTCGAATGTCAGCGTGTGGTTAGAGAGGATGCCCTGGCTCTGCACCATTTCCGTCCCCCTTGAAGGGTTTTATTTTGTTGTTACTAGTTCTTTTTTATTATGAATAAAAAATAACTTTCAGTCAGTCAGTCATAAACCACACACAATAGTATTCATATCTTTTGAATTGAGAACATATTATTTTTCTTGATCATTACTCCAATATTCCAAATCATATTTAGGAATCTCATAAGGATTAATAACCGTTAAACAAACCCTTATTCCAAGATTTTTCAAATAAATAAATAACATGGGATTTCCAGAATCCATAATCATTACCATTAAAATACTGAGCATGAATCATAGACATACCTTCTCTAGAATCATCCATTGAAAATTTTATTTGTTTGAATCCTTTAATTGAGGCTTGTTAGAGGCAACAAAAATACTCAATATTTCAAGTGATCTTATCCTTTGATTTTCAAGGTTTTAAAAAAGATAAATATAGAAATAAAGAACTTCCTTTGATACCAATTTTTTGTATTGAGTAGAAATAAATTTCATGAATGATAAATATATCCAATATAGTACAACCTTTGATACTAATTTTTAGTAATAAATATTATGACGAATACACCGTCATAAGAGGGGGGGGGGTGGTGGTGGTGGTGGTGAATTATTTTCTTTAAAAATATTTATAGATTTAGAACTCTCTTATTGATATAATAAGAACCATTCTTTCTCTCAATGATGAGATAAAAAAATCAATAAAGGAAATGAAAACAATGATGTATAGTGGTTTAGGGAATAAAGATCCACAAGTACACTCCACCAACACTCAACTCCATGAGCTTGGTGATTTTACTATCAGGTCTCCTTTTCACAAGACCTTCAAACAACAATTGAGTGTATGTATTTAACACCTACCAAGCCTTTTATATTGAATTCACTTTATTTTACATGGAAATGAATATCCAAATATTAATATAAGAATTTGAAACTTCACTATGATAGTGTATGAGTAGTCAAAAATAAAATAAATAAAAAGAATTTTATTTTTTTGATAGTACAAGTTAAACTTCATAGTTTGCAACAACAACTGAAATATGTATTTAGATCTTTAATAAAAAAAGAAACAAATAGATCTTTAACACTGCATAGGATTTATTCAAATAGTAGAAAATAAAACACTAGATAGATGTTTAAACATGTATTTCTCCAAATTGTATCTTCACCAAATGTTTTATTGTTCTTACATAAGAAGATGTAACAATTAAAGTACAGTTGTAGTTACAGTAGTAGTAGTTTTTAAATCAGATAGATCAAAATATGTATGTCTCCAAAGTGTAGCTCTAAAGGAAATGCCACACTTTTTTCTTTAGTATATCATCTCTTGTATACGTATATATAAAAGGATCCAAACTTAAACATTATATAATCTAGTAAATTATTTTAGAATTCACTTTCTTATATTCCAAAATATCTTTTTTGTTAGAGTTTTAGAGAATTAGGAAATAAATCATACATATCAAACCATAAGAATACAAAGTATGTGCTACTAAAATAGTGTCCATTTCTTCCATAATACAAAATTTAAAAAAAACATGAAATATTTTTATGAAATATATTTAAAAAATTCATCTTGGATTTTTTCTTTTCTCTTACCCATCCTTAAACCTTGTGAAAAACATTTTAAAACTTGGTATGAGCACAAAAAGTTCATTAAGGGACATAAAAAGAAGTAAATAAAACTTTGGTCCATGAATACTTATAAACATATGAAATTATATTCACAAATACATACTTATCACTCATAAAGTATCATATACTTTGTGAAAACAAGACAATTCCTTAAAACATAGAAAACATGAATAAATCCATAAATTAAACTTGGGGAATTAATTTTCTAATATTATAACCCTCATGGATACCATATTATTTGTAACACTCATGGATACCTTACAATATAACCCTCACAACTACCCTATGATGCAACCCTCACAACTACCATATGGTGTAACCATCATAGTTACACTTGGAGTAACCATATGGTCAACCTCCAACATAAACATACCCAATAAATTGGAGGGAGATATAGGTTCCAAAATTTATCATAAAAAATTCCTAATAACCAGAACATAATCATAAAACATGAATAATTTAATCATAAAAACATTACTCTTTAATTTTGTAAAAAGGGAAAATAAAAAGACGATTTTTAAAGAAAAGTCCCTTATTTAAAACCTAAAAAATATCCATTTTTGAAAACATTTGAAGTAATTTGAAAATATAAAATTTGTAAAATTCTTATACATATAAATAAATTCATAAAAACCATTTTGAATACATGTTACTAAAATAAAAATATTTAGAATAATAAATCATTAAAACATTTAAAACAATGTTTTAGTTAGAGTCCCTTACCACGAGTTCTTCTTACTTTAAATGTGTTCAAACCTTCTGTATGATAGTTTAAAGAGTGTTATTAATATATTATATAACTATAATCATGTTTATACTACCATATAAGACCATATTATAACAAATTTACACAAATTTATTAATAATATTTTGTTATTTCCATCGTTTTAGGTGTGTTCTTTTCATGGTTTCTATGTTTTGTTCATTATGGATTTTGTTTTCGAAAGGAAGAAAAACACCATAAGTGGAAAGAAATGAAATTATTATGTTTCCAAAATTTTAAATGATAAAATATATCATTTTTTTGGTTTGAGTATGAATAATTAGAAAAAACATTAATGAAAATGAGTTAATTAGTTTTGGTGGGTTTACGATCATTACGAAATTATATCATTTTATTTAATATCATGTATATATATTGGTTATAAAACATTATATAACTTATAATATGTATAATAAGATATTATTTAACCATAATAATTATTTTATGACCAGGATTCATGGCGGTAATGGAAAATTAAAGTGTATCATCAATGATGGTGGTAAATCGACACATCAGAGATGATGTTTTCATTTTTAGAATAAAAGGGAGAAGAGAAGGATATTGATGATGGTTTTTCCATCAACATGATAAAATTACAGTATATATAAGATACTATAGTTTTTATGACACTTGTATAAGGGTACTTTAGGAAAGATTGATAAAAAAATAAATTTAAAATAAAAGAAAAGAAAATGAAAGAGGATTTTACCTCATGAATTCTCCTCCTTGAGAACCTCCTTATGGCCCTTGGTGTTGGCCTTTTGGTGATACCATAAGGTCTTAGATGTGGGGAAGAGGATTGTTAAGGTAATTTTATAGAAATTAAGCAAGATACAAGTCTTTGATTTGTAAGGAAAATAGGTGGTGATGGATGACATTTATAGTGGAGGAGAGGAGTGTTTTTTTGATTATTTTACTCTATAGTTTAATATTTTGGCTCAAGACTATGAGTAGTTTGAGAATTATCACTAAATATATTAAAATGATTAAGGGTATTTCTATATTATGGTGCTTACATCATGCATGATGTTTTTAATTCATGTATTTGGATTATTATTTAAATACTGTAAATTACCGTATTTCACTATTCACAAAAATTCAACTATTTTATAAAAATCCCAAAAATTCACCCTAACTATTTTTTTACTATAGAATTTAAAAATTAACTCCATTTTTTGAAAATAATTTTATAAATATGTGAAATTTTATTTTTAATTAAGTTTATACTTTACTCGAAAAATACAAAATTTAAAATTATAACTTATTTTATAACACTTTTGAAAAATTAATTTATGTCTAAAAAAATTATCATATTATCATAAGACACCAAAATATTAATTTATGAACCTATTTTATAAATATAAATTTTCTTTTAAATAATTATATTAATTATAAAATTGTAAATAAATATTTCTATTTCACAAAAATACCAATACTTAATTTATCATTTCCAAAACATTTATTTACTTATTCCATGATATAAATATATCATATTTTCACTTCTAATATACATAAATTTATTTATACTTTCATAGTTGTGGTTACAATTCAATTTTTATAGATTCCTTAATTTCTATAAATACCACTTATTTCATTATACATTTATAATTAATTTAATTATTTAATTATAGAATGAAAAAAAATTATTTTATAAGTACCTGGGTTGTTATATTCTCCCCACCTTTTGGAAATTACATCCTCAAAATTTTTATTTAGTTATTAAATAAGTTAGGATACCTTTCCCTCATACCATTTTCATATTTCCATGTTGCTTCTTCAACCATGTGGTTTGTCCACAAAACCTTAACCTGGTGGATTACAATATTCCACAATACTAACTCTCTATGATCAAGAATATGAATTGGATTTTCCTTATAAGAAAGTTTCTTTTCTAGCTGGACTACTTTTAGGATCAAAACATGAGATGAATTTGGCACATACTTTCTTAACATCGAAACATGAAAAACACTTTATACCTGAGATAAACTTAGAGGAAAAACTAATCAGTAGGCAATTGGTATAACTTTCTCCAAGACTTCATAAGGTCCAAGGAAACATGGACTTAAATTTTCTTTCTTACTAAAACACATATCACTTTTCTATGGAGATATTTTAAGGAAAATATGATCACCTACCTTGAAAGAAAATTCTTTCGTCCTATTATCTACATAGTTTTTCTGCGTGCTCTGAGTTTTCCTCATATGTTTCTGGATCATATTTACTTTATCTACCACTTACTATACTAATTATGGTTCCATCTACTTCCTTTTCATGACTTCATACCAAAATACTCGAGTTCTAAACTTCTTTCCATATAACGCCTCAAAAGGAGCCATCTGTTTACTAGAATGAAAACTGGTATTATAAGAAAATTCGACTAAACAAAGATGCTGATCCCAAATTCCCTAATAATTCATTAAAAAATATTTATGAATATCCTATAATGTATAAATTGTGTATTCTGACTGTCCATTTTATTGAGGATGAAAGGATGTGCTAAAATTTAATCCTGTTTCCAAAAACATTTGAATGCCTTTCCAAAAGATAGAAGTGAACCTATGATCACTATAATATATAACTTAAAGAGGAACTACATGTAAGCTAAAAATCTCTTTGATTTACAATCGATAAAGATGATTAAGAGAAAGAGTATCTCAAATAGGAAGAAAATGAGCAGATTTAGTCTGTCGGTCAGTAATAACTCAAATCACATTGTTACCTTGATAAGTATTTGGTAGTCCCACCATGAATTACATGGATATATCTTCCCATTTATACTTTGTCACTGGAAAAGGCTGAAAAACCCCCTTTCGTAATTTTGATTCTACTTTAATCTATTGAAAATTCAATCATTTCATGATAAAATTAGCTATATATCTTTTTATTCCATTTCTCTAGTAATAATCTTCAAGGTCTCTATACATCTTAGTGATGCTAGGATGAAATGAAAATAGGGAACTATAAGCTTCACTTAACAATTTTTTCTTTAGTTGGGAATCACAAGACACACATAATCTCTTTCCAAATCTCAATACATAATATTTATCAAAATTACATTCAGGAAATTTATCTTTCTTAACCAATTATACATTTTTCTATAACTCATAGTCTTCCTTTTTTATTGCTTAATTATATCTAACAAAGATTATTACATTGAAACCTGAAGAAAAATATAGAAATTACCTACACAAACAACTTCCAAGACAAAATTCATTAAATCATTGATCAAGGGGTAATGTTCCAAACATAACATAGTTAATGTAGAATGATTTTTTCGACTCAAGGCATCCAACACTTTGTTTGATTTTCCTAGATGTAAATTGATCATGCAATCATAATCATTTATCAGTTCAAGTTATCTTCTCTGCCTCTTGTTTAATTATTTCTGAGTGAATATATACTTCAAACTTTTATGGTCAATATATATTTCACATTTGGATCCATATAAATGATTCCTCCAAATTTTCAAAGCAAAATAACAAAGGCTAATTCCAAATAATGTGTGGATTAATGTAACTCACGAGGTTTTAGTTGTCTTTAAGAATAAGAATTTACCTGATCACATTGTAATAGAACGTGACCAATTCCCTTCAATGAATTATCACTGTAGATTAAAAACTCAAAATTTTTGGAAGGTAGATCCAAAATTGGACCATTCACCATTCTTATCTTTAGTTCCTAAAAATAAACATCACATTCTTATGTCCAAATAAATTTAATCTCTTTTTGTGTAAACATAGTTAGCAGGCTAGATAGACTTGAATTTTTTTTAACAAACTGTCATTAATAACCTGCCAATCCAATAAAACTATGAATCTTTGTAACATTTTTTGGTCTTTTTTATTCAGAACCCACTTTTTTTGGTGGGATAAACTGTGATGCTATCCTTATTTATAATGTTCCCAAGAAAGGAAATCACTTGCAACCAAAAATAAAATTTTCTAAATTTCCAATATAACTTATTTTCTTTTAGAGTATTCATGAAAATCCTTAAATGTTTTTCATGAACATCATAACTTTTGGAAAACACCAAAATATCATCAATAAAAACAAAAAACTTATCCAAGTAATCATGGAAGATTATATTCATAATATCCATGAATATAGTGGGGGAATTTGTGAAACCAAATAGAATAAAAACAAACTCATAATTCCTATATCTAGTTTGGAATGTTGTTTCTAAAATTTCATCCTTCTTTACCTTTCGCTTATGGTACCTGAATCTCAAGTCAATCTTTGAAAAATACTGAGCTCGTTAGAGCTGATAAAAAAATTCATAGATATGAGGTAATGGATACTTATTATTACCATTAATGTTATTAAAAGATCTATAATCAATGCAGATCCTCATAGAACCATCTTTCTTTTTAATAAATCAAACAAAAGAACCCCATGGTGAAGTGTTATGACAAATGAAACCTTTATCAAGCAACTCCTTCAACTACTTTTTCAATTCTAAAAGTTACAATTAAGACATTTGATAAGGAGGTTTTAAATTTGGATTAGAATTAGGAACTAATTAAATATTAAATTCAACTTACCAATTAGGTATAACACCAAGAAACTCATCGGAAAAAAATCTAGGTATTCATTTACCATTGGCACATCATTATTCTGAACAGTTCCCTTGTTTTTAAAAATATGTGCAATATAAATTTCATTTCCATTTTTTAATAGTTTTTAAGCTTCATGATATTTTATCAATGGCATGAGTTAATTATTGTATATAAACTAAAACTCTTCCTAAAAACAACTCATTTATCTCCACAATAAATCTTATCATGATAAATAGAAAGCCAATCCATACCTAGAATAACATAAAAAGCTAATAAGGAAAAAACAACATGTTTTTCTAGTAATATCTTTCCACATTAAATAATAGGAATATTATTATGATGTCATTTTGATTTAATATTCCCCCTTGGTATTTTAACCATAAGTTTTGATTTCATTTCTTGAGGTGAGATTTCCAATTTACTATAAAATTATTCAGAAATAAAGGAATGTATAGAACCAATATTAAACAGGACATTATAAAAATATGAATAAAAAAAATTACTTGATACCAATTCATTATATGGACCAAAATCTAATGAATTAGTCGTAAAGGGTTTCACTACACTATTCTGGTAAAAGTATAACTACTTCCCATCATTCAGATCTTTCTTTGGGAAGGTATTTGCATAATTCCCCCCATCTCACCACATTTAAAACACTTTATAGTTTTCATATTAAAGGTAATGTTAATATAATTTTCATTACAATATCATACCATATGTATAAAATTAGCAAATCTGAAAAATTTACCAGATTTGTTAAGGCATTCCCTTGGGTGATTTTTACCACACTTCCCACAAAATGAAAACTTTAATTTCTTACCTTCAGATTTATTTGGTTGATTATTACCCATTTATTTCCATATAGAATTTTTTTTTCTTGTTATAAAATTAAACATTATCATCAAAAAACTCTATTTATACCCTCTTATCACATAAAGTGAGTTTCTCATAACTTTTTATTCATGGGAGGCCAATGCCCTTTGATATCTTGGCTTCAATCCGGAGTAAAAACAATTGATTTTACTATCGAGATCCTAAATAATATTTTGAGTTTACCTTGCTAACCAGGTGAATTTTTCTTCATAAATGGATACTAAATCATCCTAATTTTGTTTTAATTTAGGTAATTAATTTTCCATTCTATGTTGAACCACCTTAGGAAAATATTTTCCAAGTAAGAGACTCTTAAATTTTTCCCATTCCAAGGTTTCAGTCTCCTCACTATCTATGATATTCTTGACCATTGATCACCACTGGTCGGATTCACCTTTAAAGAGAAAAATAGAAATACTAACCTTTTGATTATTTGAACACCCTATGACATCTAATATATTTTCAAGGGCTTTAATACACCCTTCATCCACCATTGGGTCAGAAGATCCATTGAAAGTAAGAGGGTGCTACCTCATAAAATGTTCCACTATCATCATATTCCTTTGTGGAAGATCTACCTGTTCTCTTGCATGAATGAAACCACAATTTATAGCCTGTTTCTACTAATCTATCACTATCAAAATCTGATCAGTTCTAATTCCCACCATTCCAGGTTGCATATTCAGAAATATATCATCCTCTCAGTGCCTTCCTACTTCAGCTTCCCTATTTCTTCTACGGAAAACCATTCTGAACAGACATATCTTAGATGAAGAAACATGTTAATATTTGAATGGTATAACATTTCAACATAAAAATAAGGTAAAAATCATTTGTGGTATTATATTAACATCATAATAACCCCTAAAGTTATCTAAACCATTCTCTAAAACCAACTATAAGTATCCAGCCTTAAAAATTACATAATCTAGTAAATTATTTTGTAATTCACTTTCTTACATTCCCAAATATATTTTATTTTAGAGTTTTATATAATTATTACATAAATAATATATATCAAACCAAAAGAATACAAAGTGGTTACTACTAAAATGGTATCCATTTCTTCTATAATATATTTTTTTTAATAAAATATGAAATATTTTTATGAAATTTCTTTACAACATTGAGATTAGCATCTTATTTTCTCTTACCTATCCTTAAACCATGTGAAAAACAATTTAAAACTTGGGACGAGCACAAAAATATCAATAAGGGACATGAAAAGAAGGAGATAAACCATTAGTTCCTTATTAATTATAAACATATGAAATTATTTTCACAAATTCATACTTCTAACTCATAAAGTATCATATACTTTGTGAAAATAAGAGAATTCCATCAAATATGGAAAACATGAATAAATACATAAAGGTAACTTGAGGAATTACTTAATATTTTAACCCTAATGGAAACCATATGATTTGTAACCCCCATGGATACATTATAATTTAAGCCTTGTGACTGCCTTATGATGTAACCCTCATAGCTACCTTATGGTGTAACCATCGTAGTTACACTTGGAGTAACCATACGGCCGACCTACAACATAAATATACCCAATGAATTGGAGGGAGATATAAGTCCCAAAATTAATCATAAACAATTCCCAAGAACCATAACAAAAATCATAAAATATTAATACTTTCATCATAAAAACATTCTTCTTGAATTTTGTAAAAAAAAGAAATGAGAAAAGTCCCTTACATAAAACCTGAAAATTAAACATCTTTGAAACATTTGGAAGTATTTTGAAAATATAAAATTTATAACATTCATTTACATATAAATACATTCATAAAAAATATTTTGAATACATGGTCCTGAAATAGAAATATTTATAAGAATACATCATTAAATCATTTAAAATAATGTTTTAGTTAAAGAGTCCTTTATCTCGGGTTCGTCTTACTTCAAACGTGTTAAAAAATCCTATATAATGGTTCAAAGAGTGTTATTAATATATTAAATAAATATAATCATGTTTATAATACCTTATAAGACCATATTATAACAAACTTCCACCCATTTATTAATAATATTTTTTTTTATTTCCATCATTTTGGGTGTGTTTTTTATGGTTTCCATGTTTGGTTCATTATGTATTTTGTTTTTGAATGGAAGAAAAACACCAAAAGTGAAAAGAAATAAAATTATTATGTTTATATAATTTTAAATGATACATTATATCATTTTTTTCTAATATTAGGATTAATCATTAGATAAAATATTAATGAAAATGAGTTAATTCATTTTGGCAGTTTTACGACCATCACAAACTTATATCATTTTATTTAATATCATGTTTATATATATTGGTTCCATAACATTATATAACTTATAATATGTATAATAAAATATTATTTAACCATAATAATGGTTTTATGACCATCCTTGAAAGTGGTAATGGAAAATGAAAGTGTATCACCCATGATGACGATAAATCGACACATCACAGATGATATTCTAATTTTTAGAATAAAAGGGTGAGGAGAAGGAGCTTGATGATGATTTTTTCCATCAACATGATAAAATTAAAGTATATATAATTTCATTTAGTTTTAATTCCACTTGTATAAGGCTATTTTAGTAGATATTAATAAAATAAAATAAAATGAAAAGAAAATAAAAGAAAATGAAAGCGGATTTTACCTCTTGAATTCTCCTCCATGAGAACCTTCTTAAGGCCATCGGTATTGGACTTTTGGTGATACCATTAGGTCTTGGATGTGGGGAAGGGTATTGGGAATGTAATTTTATAGAAATTAAACAATATAAAATTCTTTTAGTTGAGAGGAGAATAAGTGGTGGTGGGTGGCATTTATAGTGGAGGAGAGGAGTGCTTTTAGATTATTTTATTCAATTGTTTATTATTTTGGCTCAAGAATATGAATAGCTTGATAATTATCACTTAATATATTAAATTAATTAATGGGATTTATATATTATGGTTCTTACATCATGCATTATGTTTTTAATTCATGTATTTTAATTATTATTTAAATACCGTAAATTAACGTATTTCACTATTCACAAAAATTTAACCATTTTAGAAAAATCCCAAAAATTAACCCTAAACATTTTTAAACATCTAAAATTTAAAAATGAACTCCATATTTTGAAAATAATTTTCTAAATAAGATAAATTTAACCTTTTAATTAAATTCATCATTTAGTCAAAAATACCAATTATAAAATTATAAGTGATTTTCTATCACTTTGAAAAATTAATGAAGTTCTCAAAAAAATTATCTTATAATAATAATAAAACAAAATATTAATTTATAAATCCATTTTATAAATATATACTTTATTTTAAATCATTATATTAATTATAAAAATGTAAATAAACATTTACATTTCACAAAAAAGACCAATACTTAATTTATTATTTCTAAAAAATTTATTTACTTATTCCATGATATAAATATATCATATTTTCACTTATAATATTCATAAATTTTATTTATACTTTCATAGGTGAGATTAATATTATATTTTTATAGATTCCTTAATTTCTACAAATACCACTTATTTCATTATACATTTTAATTAATTTAACTATTTAATTATAGAATGAAAAAAATATATTTTAAAATTACCTGAGTTATTAAATTATGCGTGAAACTTTATATATGTATGTATATATTTTTTGATGAAGTGTGTCTTGATATTTATACAGTAGGTCAAATAGCTTCAAGTAAAACTAGCTCCAAAAATATCACACAATAAATCATGAATTTTGAATTCAAAATGATTCAAGAGAATCATAACTTCCTATAACAATAGTAATGATTTACTCTCTTTAATACGAGCCTTCAAAACAATCATAATGATCCTTTGAATTGGTCACAAAATATCTTTGAACAGATCTTTACTTCCTTCAAGACCATTTCACAAATCTTAGATAATATCATGGATTTAAAACTCCATCATTGAATAGTCAAATGTAGGGTTCCTTCAGGTAATGAAAAAACACCAAATGTTGTGTTTACAATGTATGATTGATTACAAAAGTAAGGTTAATGCACCATATTTTTTTCATCAAACATAGGGTCAATTTCCAACATAGGGTTGATTAACCATACTTTCCCAAAAACATAGGACACATGTTCCGTATGTGCTATTTCAAACATAAGGTTCCTTCCTTACATTATGTTTTCACACATAGGGTATGAACAATGTTTCCAGAATATACTTAAACACGTCCATAACACTTCAATAAATATTCCTTACGAATCAATGATTTTAATATATTTCTAGAATATATTTTTCCATGAATATTAATTTCTTCAAATTCACTTAAAATAAACTTCTTTAGTAACAAAAATATGGGAATTTGTGAGAATCAAAACCAAAAGGAAATTAATGATTTTTTTGCATCAACACATACTCAACAAAAGGTTATGTGACTAAGGATTAGTTTTTTTATAAAATGTTTGTATAAAACTTTAAGAATATAATGAAAGCATATCCAAAATGAGTTTTGGATATGGTTTTGAAAATTACTTCATATGATGTAACATAATGTGAAATGTGTATAAAATATATGTGAAATTAGTATAAGTGGCACATTGATGTATTTTTTCACTAAAACACATGAAATAAGTAGTTTTATGACCTTAAAAATTCCTATGCTGTTCTTGTGCTATGGCACATAAAATGTTGTAGGTTTAATACAATATGTATAGGGTTTTTGATGTGCTAAAAAATGGAATTTCCATTTACCTTTAAATTATATTAAATACATGATATTTATTATGTTAGTAATTCTTAATCCCCTATAAGTTATCATATATTAGTTATACTATTTATTGATGATATTTAATGGAGTTTTGTGATAATTTTTGAAATATTTAAGTGTTAAAAATTTCATTCATGATTGTCTATGAATTAAAAATTGTTTATAAAATATTTTATAGTTTTAGTTTTTATTGAAAATGTTGAATGATGAAACATATCATAAATAAAATATTTATAAAACATTTGATAGAATGTAATAAACTTCATAGAGTATCCTTGAGGACTCTAAAAAGTAGAAGACCATGTGGATATATACTCAATTTATTAAACTAAAAAGGTAACACTCTCTTTATTTTTTTCTTCTCTCTTGAACACCAGGGTTCTAACATACTATGAGATATTAATAAATCCTACTTAGAAGAGTTATTAGTGATCTATATAACTAGTGGGTTCCTTTGGTGGAGAGCATCTACTGGATGCCACTAGGAGATCTTCTTAAAACACTCATGAAAAATAAAAGCCACAGTTTCTTTTAAAATGTATATTATTGACATTTTAATTTAATTATTATAAACCTATCATCATATATTTTATCATGTAAGGGGTTTTTTATGTTTTTCCACTACATTTGGTCATGGAGTTATTCCTATAAAAACCAATAATTATGACTATAGTGTTTTTATATTTTAATTGTGACACCTTTTTTAATAAACACCCAACAAAGAAAAGTAATAATTTTTAATTTAGAAATCATTTATGATATAGAATTAGATTTATATCAATTAATTATCTAACCCAAAATTAATTCCATAATTTTTTAGAGTTTAACTTATGATGAGCTGATATAATTTTTTTTATAAATGTCATAAAAATATACAAAATACTTGACACATATAATCATTATGAAGTTCTTTTAGATCCCCAAATCTATCATCAATTAAAATTTTGAATTATCAAGTCTTAAATTAAAATATTGAATTTAAAATTTATTAGGTTATCATATCAATAATTTTTTTTTAAATTAATCATTAGATCCATCAAATCAAATTTATAATTATATGGTTTATAGATAAGTTTTTTTGAAGATTAAAAGAAAAAAATATCACAAATATTTAATGGTCACATGATACAATGTTAAAGGATACCCATGATTTTTGGAGATGATTCAATGGAACATTTTAATTATATAAAAACATTCTTATTTTTTCTATAATGCTAGAGACAAAATAAATAGGTCTAAAATTGAAAATGGTCTGAGAGGAGGGAAAATTAGGTTTTTATATTTTAACCCTTATTATTAATATGATAAAACTTATATATGGATTTTATCTTATTTATTAATATAGAATCATCTTCATTCAATGAAATATGAGAAGATACATAAAAAGAACACATATGTTTACTTGACTTACCCAGTACAGTCTACATATAAGGTATATGAAACTTACTATTATATACGAATATTACTATCAGTATAATTAATTACAGATACAAGAATGTGGGAAAACTCATTTAAAATACCAAATTACCATAGTGAAATTCACTACCTCCATAATAAAATTCATATCAAATGAGTGAAAATAGTACAAAATACACCTTCATTAAATAGGTGCTCCCATAAACATATCTCCATAACTATCAATATTTTTATTCTTCAAGATAAATTATCCATTAAAATACTATCCTTATCTATATTTATTCATTTTTATCTTAACTTTCTCAAGTTTCATTACCATCTCTTATAACATGACTACTCTGTCGGGTTGAAAGACTTTTTTTATACTAATTTCAAAAAAAATAATACAAAATATTTTAAATATTTATTATCCTTATAATAATTATCATCTTTAATTAATATTATAACATTATTCATGTTTATGTTTTAAAATTTCTTAATAAATCTTTCCATGTTACATTAAATCTTACTAGTTTAACGGAAGGACATAATAATTAAGTCTTTATAATTTTTCCTTTACACAAATTCTTTGAAATAATTATGTAATAAGGACTTTGTTATTTTATCTTTAAAAAATTATTCCATAAGGATTTGTTCTTATTTGTGTTAATTATTTCTATAAGGAATGCTGTAGTAGTGCTGAACAAACTTTATCAATAGAAGTAGTACAAGAATATATCCATCTGAAGGAGAGATAATGGTACCAATTTAGTTACAACCGAACCCAAGAAACATGGAATATGACCGTTGGACCCATTAATTTTTTTTTCTATAAATATAACCACAATATTGAGGTGAAGGAATACCTATGATTATAAAGTGGTATAAAGATACAATCATTTGGAATATTTTTAATAACTTTTTTTCGAGATCGCTTCCATTTGTATTTTATTTAGATAACATTGATTAGAGTATATGTGTGTGAGGATTTTATTGTAAATAATTTGAGTTTTTATAATTTTAATTATTTTTCTAACTGTGTTGATCGAGGGATCCTAGGACTAGGGAGACAAAGAGTTGTTCTGATTAGGTTGACCAAGTGATTCTAGAATGAAGACAAATCTTATTCTGATAATGGTGATTTTGGGGTTCTAGGGTTTGGAAGGCATACCTCCTAATCGGTTTATAATTAGGGTCACCTAAATTTGGGTATATAGAGTTCCTTATCACTTTGTGTGAAAGTTAATACCTCACTTAGTGGAGGTTTTTAAAGTTTATTATATCCTTTTATAAATGTTTTTTGTCAGTTTTCTGACATTCTATATCTTTTGTAAAAACAACAGTTGTAATTTTTTATCCTTGTTATTAGTTTACAATATTTCTTTTAATATTTTTTATATTTTTATGTGACTAAATAACTGTTTTTATGAATAGTTTATTTATGTTACTATGATTATACACATCATAAGGACTCATTCCAAAAGTCTACAGTACTGTGTTTATTTTGTTTACATATATAGGACTATGGAATTTTTAGAGTTTTTAAAACTAAAATCCACCTCACTATTATAGTAAATATGTCATACATTACTTGGAAACATAATCTGTGTATTATCAAATAAGTTATCAAACCCATATAAACCACACCCCACTTTTCATACCCCACTAATAATATTATCACAATCATTTGAGATCTTACCATTTATTACCGAACTATAATTTAATGAACTATAATAATTTCTGTCAATTATCCCATGATTACCATTATTCTTTATCAATGTTTCAAAGTGAAACTAAAATCTAAAATTAACCTAAGTGTAAATTTACTTTGGTATAACTCCTCAAAACACCATCACTAATATCAAACACAAATATCACATGAAATCATTATATAAATAAAAAACTATTAGGGCCAGGGATGAAAATTATTGAACTAACCATATAACAAGGAGTGATATAAACATATCACCATATGTGGTAGATAAGAATCTTGTGATATGGCCCTATTACTATATGTTACACATTGTTGATCTTTATTTGAACTAATCCACAAATGATGTTATCATACTATCACCTCCAGCAAGATATACCAAAATCCTTTCCTTGACATGTGATAAGTTCATGTCACCTCCTACAATACCATCACGACCATAGATAGTCATTTTTCACCTCCTACAACACATAAATGAGAAAATACAATGTTTTATAACAATCCTAACATATTCATAAAAAATAAATCTTTGTAAATTGTACCGTGATATTTCTTAAATGATTTATATGATAGTTTATACACTATAACATGGCCAATGTTAAGCTCAATCAATTTATAAAAAACAAACAAAAAATAACCATGCATTTACATTATATATTATCATAGGTTTCAATACACCCATATCACATTTTGTGATAAACAACCTCTATAATGGGTTACTATATGCATAAAACCCCACTTGTATCCTTATCATGAGTAGCGATAGGCCTAAGTCACACCCCTTGTCAATTGGATCCACTAAGTTATGAGAAATGATATACCAATAAAACTCCCAAAATTATTTACACATACATATATAAGCTCAAATATCTCTCTAAATTATACTCTAAATATTTACTTCACTTAACTTCTTATATTTTATACCTTATCTAATAGCTATAACAACCATTTTATTAGTCCATAAATACACTAGTTTAAAAAAAATGTTACTAGTAATATTACTGAACCAAATGGGATCCAACATCATTCTAATTTGTATTTTTTGGAAAGTTCTTTAATTATTAATGGTTTTAATAATATATCCCTGAAATAAAACACACATACTATCAAATTCTACCACTTTAGAAATAAATAAAATTTTATTAACTAAGAGTCTCAACCAGAAAAACCTAAACCTATATGAGAAATTCTTTATTTGGGAAACAAGTTAAATTGATTAAAGTTCAAAGTTCGCTATATTCATTTAGAAACCCATCCCCTATGTATAACACCCCCACATAGAACACTAAAAAATAGATTAATAGATAAACATTAAGACACACAAGGGAGAGAAAGGGTTACCTAAAATAGATTAAGCATCACAAGTGGGTAGAACCATAATGTTTAGCCTATTATTCTCTTAATATGGTTTGGAAATATATTTAGTTAAAATATTGGATAACTTATAACTAGTGGAAATATAATCAAGTTATTTAAATAATACTTAATATCAATATTATTTTTCCTAGAATTTTATATTAGATTCCTTCTCAAGTTGACAACATTAAAATTATTACAAAGAATATATATAATCCAATACACTTGCTCACCCAAATAAATAAGCTATTATTTTATTCATGTCAACTGTGTAAAATCATGCATAACAAAAGTGTATTCAACTTAAAATATTCTCAAGGAAACACCATCTGGTTTATTTATTATCATTTACATAAACTTTCTACCTATAAAGAAATATTTGTAACATATTTTATTTTTATATTTTAATTAATTTATGTGGGGATATTTTTGGTTTTATTTATTTAATTAAATTCCATGGAAAAATAAAATTTATCTTTATAGTTTTTTAATTTTCTAATGGACATTTATTGATATGTGATTAATGGATAAAGTTTTACATGAGGAATATTAGAGTAATTAATATTATGTAATGGAATTTTTGTCATTTATGTGACATGGAGAATTAATTGGGAGGTTATGATTTAACATGGTTAACTTGAATTTTAATTATAGTCAATTATAGGAAGTTAAATTGGGATATTAGAGCTAGATGCAATATAGGGAAGGTTGACATGAAATTTATAGTGGGTGATTTTATTAAATCAAAGGAATTTATTAATATATTGATTCCATGAATGTTTTGTAAAATCATGGGATCAATGATGAGTATAGAGAGTTAGGAAAGAGTTATGATAGGGAAATTAGAATAATTTTACTAAATTATAGAGGAGGTTACACATGGTGAATATGAATAAATAAATATTGCTTATAAAAATAAGTGTGTCATGTCATTCTCACACTCTCTATATTTCTCCATAGGTGGTAGTGTAATCTTAGCTTAAGGTGACCAAATAATAGTAATATTAGATTAAATATCAATAAAATTGTCAAGGTATATTCTTAAATTATTTTGGATTATAAAGAACATAGATAACTTGTAGATAATACATCCTTATGCCCCAAAACCCTTTTTACACCTTTATCACTCAAAAAGGTGAGAGTGGTGAATTTATCAAATTTGGAATGAAGATTTTCCTAATATAATTGGGGTTATTACAATATTTATATGACAATATTTTACACTTATTATTTTATATCCCATAGGTAGTGGGTTATATGGGGCTGTGTAAAATGGTAGGAGGGCCATGCTGCTCACTAGAGGCCATTTACTTTGAACCCATGAGTCAAATGGGGGTGGTGTCAGTGTAGCTAATCCAAGTCAATTTAGATTAATATCATACTAAATTTACATGAGCCTTTCCAACATATTTTAAATGGTAAGTCTGGATCATTAGGTTTAAGAACAATGTTTTATGGGAATTTGGATGATAAGAATTAGCAACTTGTGTCATTAAGGTCATCAGTATGGGAAATTGGTGTGTGTGTGGGGGTGGGGGGTGGAGTGATATGTTATACTAGTTCTTGACATGAATCATGGTTCCTCTTGGGCCTTTAGGTCATCTTTGGACTACAGTTAATTGGGTCCTTTGGTCCATGTAAGGGTTTTTGGGCCATGTTTTGTGTGGTTTATGTGACTCTGGGACCTCGAGATATGTATTGGGTTCCCTATCAACCTAGTTTAAAATGGTATTTACATTTAAAAAAACTATGATAGACCTTCCACATGTTTTAAAAAAATAAAATCATATAAATTAGGTGTCTCTTATTCCTTCATAGGTTGATTTTGGTTCCATAGATTATGATTAATTTGTTTTTGAATAACTTAATTTAAAGTGAGATTTTATTAAATAATTATATGATTTTTTTGATAAAATGGTGGTTTATCTAGATTTATTAGAACTATAAAATAGATATTTTAAATGAAAATAATGAATATTGGGTTTTCAAAATTAAGGGATTTGATTTTTGAAAAAGTGGATATTTTAATCTTAAATTGGATTTGAATTTAAGATATATTGATTATGGTGATTTTATAGAATGGATAATAATTTTGGAATGAAAATATTTTTTTATTTTAGTTTAAATTAATGATCATTGGGAACTCCATGATTGTAAAAAACCATGTGGATTGGTTAGAAATAGACATGTTCAAGGTGGAAATACCTATGTGGATTCATATATGTGGGCGATGATTCACTATAGGTGCAGTATGATCTTAGTAGATTTTTATCCATTGATATATGATTACTTAATTTTTATTTTGTTCATTATTCCTTAAATTATATAGTTGTGGTTTCTTTGGTAAAACATATAGGTTATTTTTATGTTTAGAAATATTAGTTTTCTCATAAGCATGCCTAAATTTAGTATGCCTTTTAAAATATCTTAAGAGATATTAAAATATAAATTATTTATTTTTTATCTAAATGAAATTGTTAACATGGTTTGGAATAAATCACAGATAGGAATAAATGGGGGTGATTTTGGGAAACCCTATATAGTAAAGTGTTACTCACCTATACTCACCAATTTTAGTGTGTATAGATTTTTTTTACCATAATTTAGGTCAATAAAAGGTTACCTTGATAATTAGAAATAGATCATAGGATTTATGTTCATAGTGGTATGTAATGGTGTTCACTCGAACATCATTGGAGGATTTTGTTATATTGGATATATATATTTCAATTATCACCATTTACTATTATTTTCTTAGTTATGTTGACTTGTTTTTATGCTACATTGTTGGTACTCGTTCTCTTTAAACAATGTTCTTAAAAAATGATTTTTGGTTTAAAAATAAAATTTTATTATAATAGATATATATTTATTATTTTTTAGTGAAAATAATTCCACATTGATTATATTATATAAATAAAAACTAGATTTGAATATCTGATGATTAATGAACACACTTTAGGCCTTACAGGGCTCTAAATTAGGTCCTAAGACTTGGTTATTCATGTTTATTCATTACAAAAATTATATGATGGAATGGTTTTAAAGTTATATTGAGAAGTTTGTTAGATGCGGATAATAGGATTCCATGGACTCATAAGGTACCCATAAAAGGTGTAATTAACTTTATTATAGTGAAACATGAGTTATCAGTATGTCTGAGTATAATAACTGATCAGAGGATCTCTTGTAGAATGGTGTTCCTTGTAGGTTTTTGCAACCACGATGGGTTCGAATGGAAGTTGTACTCATGTATCATGTTAAAAAATAATATGAATGGAATGAATATTGTTGGATTTTAAAATGACTTTATTACTTATAAGCAGTTTTAAAAATAATTTCAAGAACATTTTAAAATGTTTATGTTTTAGAAAATAATTTGGTTTAAATTATTTATAATTTATTTATATGTGATTGAAGGGATGAAATAAGGATAATGTGAATATATCCACTTAGATATAGATAAAAATATGTATTTGGACTTTGTATATATTATTAATGAGTTAATATGTGATTTATAATTTGTTCTTTGATAAATATTTGGTTTAATTTCATTGTAGAAATTCCTCCACATAAAGATTCTATTTGTGGATAAGAAGGTGGAAATGTTTCTATACCGATTCATGAATAAGAAACTAAGATTAGGGAATTTATTCCTAAACTATTGGATTTGAAGGTCTATAAAATTCAAGTGTAACACCCCATGATTTTATTTTATGAATACTATGAATGATAACCTGTGATGCATGAAACACTGAGCTTACACATGTAGGTTCAGGGCACAATGGAATTGTGGTTGGGTCGACACCCAACTTTAAATTTTACCATGATCAATGATTATTCTAGGATCAATAAGATGATGAACGCTAGTATCCACAGAATAGAATCAAAGATTTAGATAAAGAATAAAGAGGACTTAAACCCAGAGAGAGGATCGACATATTTTGTTTATAATTAATTTAAATTAAATAAATAAATACCTACAAGGTTTTCTTTCCTTGTTAATGTTTCTAACCATAGATTTGCAATAAGCCTTTCGTTGCTTTGTAGAGAGCAAGAGTAGATCTCCTCTAGTGGTAATCCACACGTGCTCCACAAATATCTAGATTTCACTAAAAGATTATACGGGTGCTAGCATGTAAGGTCCTTGTTCTTGCATCGTTCACCCTCAATCTCCTTGAGAGCCACTTCTAAAGAATTCTCTGATTTGGTAGAGGATGGACACTCTTGTTCTTGAGAGTGTTCTTGGAGAAAAAAGAGCTCTAAAGTCTTGAGATATTTTTCTCCAAAAGGTTGTGCACAACCAAAATTGGCTATCTAGCCTGTGTGTTCCCCCCTTGGCTAATAGGAGAATAATATGTAATCAGGAATTTAATTAACTAGGTGGTAGTAAATAATTAGCACAAGTACCGTTACTTATTTTATTATTCCATGTGAAACCCCCATATCAAATAATAACAATAATACCTTTATTTCCATGACATGTTCTTAGATTTCAAGTTACAATTAAAAATTATTTTAATCAAATAATATTTAGTATTATTTTCTCACTAGACCCTTTAACTTGGTCTGCCCATCCTCTGAAATATTTATTAGACCTTGAATAACGACTATTTATTTATTAAATAAATAAATAAATAAATCTATATGTATTATCGTTCAACAAATAAATAAAATGAAATCAGTCATACCTAAATAATTATTAAACCACATTTGGGAATAATATTTATTCAATTTATTAAATAATAAATTATTTAACTGAGATTATGGATACACTTAGTGTGTGACCCTCTAGGCCTATTTCTAAGTGGCATTAGGCGAGCCTACCTAAAGTACAAGGTTATCAACTAGAAAAACGCTAAGTCACCCATAGAGAAATAATTTAATGCCGCAACTACATGTCAGTTCATATGAACACTTATCGTATAATATAATCCCTTTATCACAATATCTCCAATCGAGCAGGTTACATGCTAGTGTCATCAACCTATATGCTCGATAACTCATTCTTTTACTTTTTAAAAATTGAACTTTCCTATCAAACACCATGGCTACAAATTTAATTAGGCTATATAATTTCTATAAAAGAGCCTGTGATATTTACTTTTATTAATGAACAGAAGGGATAAATCCTTTCTCACGTTATTCATTAATAAAATATTACCCATGATGCACCCAATGTATCCTACCTCACTACAAACATATCTCATCACTATTTTTTATAATACATCAAAGTTCATGACTCATATTATCCATTAATAATAATATTAAAGTATAAGGACCATTATACATGTCTGTAGATAGGAACATCCAATAGTACTTATAATGTGTATTTCCTACTATCAGGTCTCATTCTCATAATATCCTACTGGATATTACCAGGGGTGTACACCATGAGAAGGTGCCTCAAAGTCCTATGAGTCTCCACCCATGATAACCTATATCATTTTTCTCCCTTCAAATGACATCATCCGACCATAGAACATTTATTCCAGAACAGTGCCATGGCACTTTCAGGTTCTCATCATAGTGGAGAACTACTATGACCTTTTAGTGTGGAAACTACTCTTAGGACATTATCACATGCTATGTTATGTAGAATAATTATCATGACGTGATAATTAATTTATTAATATTCAAAACCGTGAATATAAGTTTATCATAACGTACAAAGAAGTTGGTTCTAGGGAACCAAATCCAACATAACCCCACCTTCACTAGAGAAAACTGCTAACAACCTTCATTCTAATAGTTCTCACATGATATTCATACTTCTACTGAGATGAGTATTTATTCAAGGGGTTCTCCACAATCTCCTCCATGGACAATATGATCATTACAACTTCACCCCTCTGATGAAAATACCTCAAGAGATGATACTTCTAGAGTATGTTCTTTTCCCATTGATGTGACCTTCTCTCCTGTGCAAGATCCACCACTATAGTATTATCACAATACAATGTGCTAGGGTCTCTACTGATAGTCACAACATCAAGATCCTAGAAAAAATTTATGAATCCAGATGGCTTCCTTGTCTACAATAGAAGATTTTATATATTCAGACTCCGCTATAGAATCAGCGACAACTAGCTTCTTTGAAATCTTCCATCTCACAACTCCTCTGTTGAGACATAAAACATATCCTGATTGCGACTTTAGATCATTTTGGTCTGTCTGAAAACCGACATTAGCATACCCTCTGATGACATTCTCCTCATCTCCTCCATACACCAGTAACATATCCTTAGTTCTTCTCAAACATTTAAGGATAGCCTTAACAATAGCCCAATGTTGTTCTCCTGGTTATACTTGATATATGCCTACCATGCTTAGTTTATAAGTAACATCAAATCTAGTACATAGCATGACATACATGATTGATCCTATCACCAAATAATATGGGATATTACTCATTCTATCTTTCTCCTATTGTGATTGGGGAAGCATTTTCTTAGAAAGATTTATGCCATGTGAAACTAGAACTAATCCCCTCTTGGATTTTTCAACATGAAATTTATTTAGTATCTGGTCAATGTATGTACTCTAACTTAGACTAAGTAGCCTCTTGGAACTATCACAAATGATCTTGATCCCTAGAATTTAGGATGCTTCACCTAAGTATTTCATGGATAATCACTTGTTCAACCAGTCCTTAACTAACTATAAGACTGGTATGTCATTTTTAATGAGTAATAGGTTATCAACATATACTACTTGGATAACGACCGAATTCCCATTAAAACTTTTGTAAACACATGGATCATATTCATTCTTAATGAAACCAAATTACCTTATGGCTTCATCAAATCGAATATTCCATGACTAAAATGGTTGCTTCAATCCATAAATTGATCTCTGCAATTTGAAAACCCTTTTGGAATCACCTGGTGCCATAAACACTTCTAGTTGTTTCATATAGACATATTCTAGAAGGTTCTCATTAAGGAACACAGTTTTGGAATCCATCTACCAAATATCATAGTCATGGTAAGATACTATAACAAGTACTATTCTTATGGATTTAAACATGGAAAATAGAAAAAAAGTTTCATCATAGTCAATTCCTTGATGCTATTTGAAAACTTTAGCCACTAGCCTTGCTTTATTTCTACTTACTTTACCTTCCATGTATAGTTTCCTCTTGAATATCCATTTACATCCAATAGTCTTTACATCAACTAGCACATCGACCAGAACCAAAAATTGGTTCTAATACATGGAATCCATCTCATAATTCATAGCTTCTAGACATCTTGCGGCTTTTGATATCTCTACTGCCTCCTTGTAGGAGATAGGTTCATCATTGTTCAAAAATAATGAGTAACCATCCTTGGTGATAATAAAACCATATCTCTCTAGTTACCTTACCTCTCTTAAACTCATTTACATCACTTGTGTTTTAGGAACTACTTCTTCTGCAGGGACCTGTGGAACTTGTTCCTGTAACAACTCCTGTGTATCTTGAGCATCAACTTCATCGAATTCAATATTTATTCCCCTATACATTTTTAGGATGTGCTCCCTCTCAAGAAATATAGCTTATCTAGAAACATTCACTTTCTTATTCGAGGGGTTGTATAGGTAGTATCCTTTTTTTCCTTGGGATACCCTATAAAGCTACACCTCATTCCCTGATGTTCTAGTTTGTTTCCTGAGAAAGCCTTAAAAAATGCCTCGCATCCCCATATATTTGTATGAAAAAAACGAGTTTTTTTTCCATTCTATAACTCAAAGGGGATTCCATTTGAGGCCTTAGTTGGTACTCAGTTTAATGTGTATGCATCATTTTGTAACACATATCCCCAAAAGGATAACCTAATATTTTTATGACTTATAATCTACCTTACCATGTCCAACAAAGTACAATTCCTCCTTTCACTGACACCATTCCACTGTGGTGTATAAGGGGGAGTGAGTTTATATAGAATCACAAAATATCGTAAAAGGTTGATGAACTCTTGGTTAAGATATTCTCCACCATGATCTGATAAAATATTATTTATCTTCTTACCAAGCTGATTCTCTACTTCATTCTTGAAATCCTTTAATTTCTTAAAGGACTCAAACTTATACCTCATTAAGTAAACATAGCCATATCTACTCAAGTCATCAGTAAACGTAATTAAGTAAGAATATCCACCTCTAGCTTCTACTGTAAATGATCCACACACATAAGTGTATACTAATCCTAGAAGCTTTTTGGCCCTTTAACCCTACCCACCAAATGGTGGTTTGGTCATTTTACCTTATAAACAAGCATGACATCTATCAAGTGGTTTTATCTCGAAAGAGTCTAAATAACCATCTTGATAGATCTTTTTCAGGAACTTATTATTTACATGAACAAGATGGTGATACCAAAACTGGGTGTTGTATGAGTCATGTAAACTTGATTCGTTATCAATTTCCAACACTTGGTTTTCATAATTTAATACATACAGACTGTTATTTAAATGTTTCATACCATAACATATGTTTTCTTTATAAAAGAAACAACATTTATTTCTGAAATTGAAAATAAATCCATATGTATGTTAACTCAATATAAAAAATATGTTCTTGGTAACAATTGGTACACAATAACAGTTTCATAAAACCAAAATCATCTCGATCGGTAACAAAAGATGGTAGTCACCAATGACAAGAGCATCCATCGTCGAACTATTGTATGATTATAGATCCACCTATCCTCTAGATTTTTTTTTGAAATCTACTTGGTTCCTTCATTTGAATATAGATGTTAGAACCACAAGCTGTATCTAATACCCAATGTATAGAAATGGAAATATTTCACTCAATAAAGAACACACCTTTGGCTTCCCCTTTCCTCTAGGTGCGGTTCCTCTTTTAGTGGCCTAACTTTCCACATGAATAACATACTGGCTTTTTTTCCTTTCCTTTCCTTTGGATATTTTTCTTCTTGGTCAGACAATGCTCGAGAGATTTAGACTGTTTTATAAATCTTAGGCCCCTTTTCCTTGTCCTTCCTCTTCTTATTCACCATAAGGACTGCAGGTTTGTCATGCCCCATGTCCTTATCCACTTGGTGAATTAGGGTAAGAAGTTCTAATAAGCTCTTCTCATTATTTCTCATATTATAATTCACAATAAAACTATAGAAGGCCTTGGGTAGTGATGATAGTATGAGATCTGTACGCAACTCATCTGAGAATTTAATCCCTAAGATGCCTAGATGCTCATGTTATCCAATAAGCTTGACTACATGTGGTCTTGCTGGAGAATACTCTCCAAGATTAGTATTGAACAAAGAGTTAGAGATCTCATACCTCTTTTGTATTACCTTCTCTTAATAGAGATCCTAAAGGTGAGACATCCTGCTATAAGCATCCATTTCCTCATGTTGCTTCAAGATCTCATTGGTCATGTATGATAGCATGAGGCACTGAACATCCGTATCATCATTTAGATGTTTCTCATATATAGAGAGATCCTCATCACTCACCTCATTCCCAGGAACAATAGGTAAAGGTTATTCAAACACATATAGTTTCCTCTCATGGTGAAGGATGAACTGAAGGTGCCTTTGCCAATCCTAGAAATTAGTGTCAGTGAAAAGGTTTTCCTTCTCGAGTATAGATCAAAATGATATGTTTGATGTTATTTTTAATGATTTTTCTACAAATTAGATGAAAAAGGTTTTAGTACTTTATCTGATAAAATTAAGAAAAATAAATAAATAAATATTCATTAGTCTCTCACTATTTTATCTAAACCCAATATCCCTCACCATTTTCTTCCAAATATCTTGTTGCATAGATATTCTAGTGTCAAAGATTCATATCCCATTCTCATCACCCCAACATTGGATGGTCAAGGAACTTAAATGGTTTTAGGTAGGAATTACAAATGCCAACTATATTAACTCATAACTCCTTGATCCGTTGAGTGGTCCCCCCAATCTTGAAATCATTATTTTAGATTTCCTCAACCTTTGCCTCTCAGTTACACCAATTCTTGTTTTGGCAGTCAAACCTTGATGTAAACCAAGTTAAGTCAACCCAAAACCTCAAATTAGAATTCATAGATAATTGAAAGTACCCCAACTTTGGCTGGTCAAGCACTTTAAACTATTGGTTTGATTCTAATCAAAGTAATGGAAGGCTATACTAACTTAATATTTTATTGAGGGATTTTATCCTTTATTCATAAATTGACTCTTATTATCTATTCAAATGATTTTTAATATTAAGTGGGATATAATTAAGTGATTAACCATATCTTTATAATATTTATGCATAAGCTATTTCATTTTACTTCCATCTTCTATGCTTGTTAATTCATTAATTATGTGATCACGACAATACATCCATAATGAATAACCTTGCAGCTGACAGAAATAAAATAAAGGGTATGATCATGAGGTTTTATAATGGTTAGTTTATCTAGTGATTGATAAACTAACCTTGACCTAGGTGAGAAACAACTTGAACCTTTTATGGTTCATGTTTACATATTTCAACTTGTCCACCTTTGTATCTCCTTGGATTGGTTTTTCCTTGGATCCTAACTTGAACCACCTCCACTAGCTTGGGAGCTCTATCCATTATATATACTTTTAACTCACATGTAGGTGAGGGGTAAAATGGGGTCTACATTAAAGAAACTATAGGCATTCATGAACTATATATTAATGAGGAGAAGACATGAATACGAACAATTTTAATTTAACAAATAAATTAAAAGGAAACCAATCACATACAAATGTCTGGTCTAGCTCATGATCATCCATAAACATGCAACGAATTATGAATTTAATAAAACTATCATTAAATTATTTAATCATTATTATTAATATAATTCACACTCAAATCTATTAATTATTATCTTTAATTAATTAATCATTTTATCTTAATACTTTTTCTGAATTTACTTGAGATTCTAATCTATTATAATTTTAACAAATTAATAAATTGATTTAAAATTAACAGTGTACATAACATGTACCTTGGAGGCAACCCAGTGAATACCCATCCGAAAATACCCAACAAGTATTATACTTGTATGCACTTTATTCTTTGTGACATGTATCATGTATGCAGAATTATAATTATAATACAACTCATACATGATGTGAAAATCTTCGAACATTACACAGATGTAAATTAAACACACACACACACATATATATCTAACACCTATCAAATGTTGTATCCTAGCTTGACACCCAAATGAAGGTACATGTCTCAAGGGTCACATAATATAAAAATAAATTTTAAATCTGTGTAATCTAGAAAAAGTTCACGACGTGTAGATCCAACTATATGGCGTGTACCCTCCTCACCATCCATTTGAATTACATGCCTGATGAAACAGTGTGTGAAGTGTACTTTGGAAATATTTGGAGTGAACTGCATGTCAAGTGGGCCACACACTGTGTAGAATCCACATTACTTGGTCACCAGCTGGGCAAGCCCTGTATGGGATACAAGACTTGACCCTGACCCAAAGGGACTACACACCGGGTCCAGTGGGCCACATGGCATGTAGTCCGGATGACCATGCACCAGTTTATCCTGGTCAACATGTGATGTAATAATTAACTACACCACATGTCATTAATGCACACTACTTGAGTAATTTCCGTAATACTCCCACTGTGTTGTACACAAGTAAACTATCTATAATCTAGATTACATAGTGTGTACTATCGTGTTACCTAGACAGAATCGTCGGTGCCTCCTGATGAGATCCTTGATGTAATTTTAATTCAAAAATTATTTGTTTCTATTTGATTTGCGAGAAATTAAAGCCGAATAATAGATATCAAAATTCAGATTATAAGAACGATTAAACATGAATTTACCAACTAAATTATTAAAGCGTAAATCATTAATGAATGATTTAAATAATTATAAGAAAAAATATGGCCCCTTTGATACCATTTGTAGGTTTCAGGCTTAGCAGAAGCACAGTTGGGTCGACATCCAACTTTAAATTTTACCAAGATCAATGATTATTTAGGGATCAATATGATGATGAATGTCGGTATCCACAGAATAAAATCAAATGTTTAGATAAATAATAAAGAGGCTCAGAATCCAGAGAGAGGATATACATATTTTTTTATAATTAATTTAATTTAATTAAATAAATACCTCCAAGGTTTTATTTCTTCATTGATGTGTCTGACCATAGATATGTGATGAGCCTTTCATTTTTTTGAAGAGATCAAGAGTAGATATACTCTAAAAGTAATCCACATGTGCTCTACGAATCTATGGATATTGCTGAAGGAGTCTCTGGGTGCTAGCACAAAAGGTCCTTGATCTTGTGTCGTCTGCCCTCGATCGCCTTGAGAGCTACATCCAAAGAGTTCTATGATACAATAGAGTATGGACGCTCTTATTTTGGAGAGAGTTCTTGGAGAAAAATAACTCTAGAGGCTTGAGAGATCTTTCTTCAAAAGGGAATGCATAACAAAAATCAGCTATCTAGCCTATGGGTTACCCACTTGGCTAATAAGAGAATAATATGTAATTATGAATTTAATTCACTAGGTAATAATAAATAATTAGTACAGTTACTCTTACTTATTTTATTATTCCATGTGAAACCCCCCATATCAAATAATAACAGAAATATCATTATTTCCATGACATGTACTTAGTTTTCATGTTACAATTAAATATTATTTTAATCAAATAATATTTAATATTATTTTATCACTAGACCCTTTAACTCAGTCCGCCCATACTCTAAAATATTTATCAGAACTTTAATACCGACTATTTATTTATTAAATAAATAAATAAATCTAAATTCATTATTTGATGATAAATAAATAAAATGTGATCAGGCATACCTGAATAATTATTAAAGCACAATATGGAATAATATTTATTCATCTTGTTGAATAATAAATTATTTAACTGAGATTTCAGATACACTTAGTGTGTGACCCTCTAGGCCTCTTTCTTAGTGGCATTAGGTGAGCCTGCCTAAAGTCCAAGTTTAGAATCTAGAAAAATGCCAAGGAACCCATAGAGAAATAAGTTAATACTGCAATTTCATGTCACCTCATAATAATTCTTACTATATAATATAATCCATTTATTACAATATCTCCAATCGAGCAGGTTGAATGCCAGTTTCATCAACCTATATGCTCGATAACTCATTATTTGACTTTCCAGAAATAGAATGTGCCTAAAGAACACCATGGAAATGGATTTATTTAGGCTCCATAAGTTCCATCAAGGGTCCGAATATATTTAATTACATTAATGAATAGAAGGGATAAATCCTTTCTTTCATTATTCATTAATGAAATATTACTCATGATGAACCCAACGTATCCTACCTCGCCGTGAGAATATGTCATCACGATTTTCTCCAATACATAAAAGTGTGTGACTCATAATATCCATTAATAATAATATTAAAGTATAAGGACCATTACACATTTCCACATATTGGAACATCCAATGACACTTATAATGTGTATTTCCTACTGTTGGGTCTCGTTCTCATAATATCCTACAAGATATTACTAGGGGCATACACCGTAAGAAAGTGCCTCAAATTCTATGGGTATCCACCCTTGATAGACTATATCATTTGTGTCCCATAAAATGATATCATCCATACACAGAATATTTATTCAAGAATAATGTCATGGCACTTCAAGGGTTCTCATCATAGCAGGGAACTGCTATGACCTTTTAGTGTGACAACAACTATTGGGACATTATCACATGCTATGTTACACAGAAGAATAATCACGATGTGATAAGGAATTTATTAATATTAAAAACCATGAATTTAAGTTTATCATAAATTAAAAATAAGTTGGTTCTAGGGAATCAACTCTAACAAAACAAACCACAATGTAATATTGAAATATTATTATTTAAATATGATATTGATAACTTAGTTGTTGGATTGGTGGGTATGAATAGGAGTAATAAAATTATAAAATATATGTAGAAAAATTTAACTAATAAATATATATTGATTAATACCTAGGTAATAAGTATTCAATTTTTAATTATAATAATTAAACCACATAAGGCTAAGAACAATTAATGTTTAAATGAATTATTTTTCTATAAAAGTGGTTTTTCTTCATATTATATATGTTTCATTTAGAAGATAAATTTATATCATTTTGAGTATTAAATTTATTGAAAATTTATTTTTTATACATTTAAACTAATTAATAATCATTCATACATTTATGATCAATTTTTTTATAAAAGAAAATAAAATCATTTGATGGTAAAAAGAGATATTTTTCAAAAACTATTTCAATGTGAATCATGTATTTTTATCTTAAAAAATTAAGTTAATAACCATTGAATAAATATTTTGATGAAATTTATTGATAATATTTTCAATCAAATATATTAACAATTATTTAATGATTTTTACTTGGAAAAGAATGAGAAAAAAAATCTGTTTATGCTTCAAAAATACTTTTTTTTTCAAAAAATGGGTTTTATTCATTTGTGTGTGAATATTAGTATTATTTTACTCTAAATTTAAAAATTTTAATTTTATAAAATAAAATTCATTTTTAATTTAAACATTTAAAAATTATATTAAGTTGAATTTTTAAGACTTCAAAAATAGTTGATTTTTGTGTGAATAGTGAAAAATACCGATTTTATAAATAATGTTACGTTTATGACATTAACATGATATAAGAATAAATTTAATTTTTATGAAACATTTTTATAGACCAAATATATATTTAATAAGTAAAATAATTCATTTAATAATATAATTTTTATCTTAGAAATCTATTTTTAATATTTTTGAAATCTAAGTAATGTTTTTATTCAAGTAAAAACTATTTTTGGTTCTTCTCTTTGAATCAAGTATTCAAAAGGTTCATTTAAAGTTTGGTTTTTGTTTTTAAGAATAAAAAGACTCCATTTATTTAATACAATTCAATTAATTCTATGTGAGTCAATATTAAACTTTATTTTTTAGTAAAATCATTTTTATGCTTAAAACAAGCGTTTTTTATAAAAACAGATTTCACTACGTTCTATGAACGTATATTGAAAGTGATTTATGAAACTTATTGGAATTGAATCATATAAAATGAATTAAGTATTAGTAATTATAATAATTAATATCAGGTAATTTGGAAACCATAATTTTTGGTTATAATTAATAGTAACCATTGTAAAAATTGATCACCTTAGTTAAGGATGAAATGAGTTAATGGGGTTAAAATAAAGCAATAAGGCTTGAAGAAAACAAAAAAAACATGATTAAATATAATTTTTTTTGTTTTATTTCGACCTTATGCTTAAAATATTTGAAACTATGACTATTTTTATCCTCTTTAATTGAGTACTACATATATTATATAATAAAGTTTCAAGTATTTACATGGTTTCCACCCACCACACTTATAAAAGGGACCAAAATCTACTCTCTTATCCAAAATTATTGAGACACTTAAATTGAAAATTACTTACCCTAATACCTTATAAAAAATCTTTTCCTCAAACTAGATTTTTTTTCTTAAAACAACATTCAATAAGGCTTAAGGTGTAAGGAAAAGGAGGTTTCCTAGAGAAGATTTATATGTTCTTACCAGGCCTTTTTTAAGTTCCATTCTTCTTAAACCTCCTATAATACATAAATAAATATATTAAAATAATTACATTAGTATATTTACCATAATGATATGTTATTATGTTAATGGTACATCCATTTTATATTTCCTTTCCATCCCATTTAAAATGAAAACATCGCTCATGCGTACATAAAGGCTACCATTTCTATATAGTGGTGTTATTAATTTTTCATCACTGATTTACTTAGATGGATATAAATATGGAATTAATTAATATATATTATATATATTATATAATCATTATTTTAAAAATATAACATATCAACTACCTTATCACCCGTTTATCAGTTGAAAAATGATAATTTCGCTTGTGCGTACGTGTGGACTACCACCTCCACAAAATTATGTGATTTTATTATATTAACACCATACATGGATGATTATAAAATTATATATTATGAATAAAAATTATATTTATGAAATTATAAAAATTATGGAGATAATGGAACCATTTCATAACACCTTTATTCATGGTCGATATACCGAATTAATTTTACACAAATTGATTGAAGAACCTTAATTGGTCGATTTAAGTAAGAAATATTAAATGAATTGATATAAAATGATTATAAAAGACATTAAAATGGAATATATATGAAATTTTTTATTAATAAATTATTTAATAAATTTAAATTGATTATTTAGGAGGATATAATTCATCTGACTAAACATAAATCCAAGGTAATGGTTTTTTGTCTCAATTCCACTCCACCGAGACATATTTTATATTATAAACCTAATTTTTTATACGGTTTATATAGTACCCCTTTGAAATATTATAGCATGAATTACTATTTATTCATGTTTATTAAATTTTTAATTCATTTTTTCTCTTTTAATTTTTTTTGATTGAAAAGTTATTAAATCAATAAATGTTTATCTTATAATATCACTCTTATTCAAGATTATTCATGTTTAAATTTATGTTTAAATAATTATATGATACGTATCTTCTTAAAACAAAAATATTTTATTACAATATAGTTATTTATGTGTTTTATCTATTTTCCTTCCAACTCTTTCTCTCTTTTATACTCAATGACCAAAATAATGTTTTAAACGAGACTAACCTTATTTATCTATTTTGATCGAGAATCATTATATTTCATATACATATTATTCAAATTATTCTATAGAGTTTTTGATACAATTTTAAATTATTAGATGTTTTATTTTTATACTAACTTTTACTTTCTTTATAAAGGTTTAAAAGTATTTTTTAAATTTTTCTGAACAAGTCATTTTTGAATTTTTACAAAAGTGTGCAAGGAATGTTCTTTTTAACGTATACCACATGGATACGTTTTATCACATTAATGACTCATATTTTATATTTATATTCCTGTATAAGTTTATATATATTTTAATATAAAATCCTTTTATTTTTTTTTATTTTTAGTTTTTATATTAAAATTAAAAATAATTATTTTCTAAAAGTTTGAATCTTTTTTGAAAATGATTTATATTTTTTTAAAACAAAGTTATAAAATATTTATGTAAAGTTCAATTTAAAATTTCACTTCCATTTTACTCGATATTTATTAAAATAAATTCCTTTATTTTAAATCTTCATTTTTGATGAATTGATAATCTTTAATCATCCTTTTATATTTTATGGATTGTAACTTATTTTAATCATTCACATTCTTGTGATCATGTTATCTATCACTCTCTATTATTCATTGGAAATTATTTTTATCCTTCATGGAAATATTTTTACTATAATGGATGTATTTAGTATCATTTCTACTACTTAAATATTGTCTTAATAGTTTTCCATTTCAATATACGGCGTTAGTTGAAGGAATATTATTAAGAAATTTATTTCATTTACTAGATAAATATTGATGTTTTGTATTCTTGATTAAATAAAAATATTTATTTTTTATTAAGGAATATTTATTGTGTATTATTTTATTAATTAAATATTTTAGGAATGCATTATACATATATTAGTGATGGGTGGGTACTATTTATAGATACCCCCTCAAGGAATTAGTAGGTATCACAAGAAAAACAGAATGTGTAGCAACCCGACCCCAGAAATCCAAGAGCTGGGGTCTAGTATCAATTACATTGACATGATTACAAGGAATCAAATCCCAAAGGATCAAGAGATTAATAGTCTTGGTAAAACAAAAACATACATGAGTCTTGTATTAAAAATTAATAGGCTAATTATAACATAATTTTTTCTAAATTAATAACTTAGAGGACAAATTTATTCCATATAGCGTATCCTTGCATATCCTTCTTAGTACACTAATTAGAATACTAGGTAGAAGGAAAAAATAAGGGTGAGCTCAAATGCTCAGTAATGGAAAAGTATAGTGGAATAAATAATGAATCAATGGGAATAATCAATATGGAAAGGTAAATAACCAATAACACATGCAATATAATCAATAACTGATAAGAAAGTAAGTAAATAATATGGAAAGGTAAATAACTAAAAACACATTCCATTCAAATAACCAGATAAGACAAAATCAATATGGAAAGGTAAGAAACTAAAACACCTTCCATTTAATCAATGAACTGAAAATGAAATGTATCCATAAATATATCAATGAAAAATATCATTTATGAATAATAAATGAAACTAAATGAAGGCAATGCTTTCTTAATTGATGTCATGTCCAAGGTACATGAAAACCTATACTATCAAGATGTTTCACAATATGGTTTAAAAATAAACATAGTATAGGTTTTAGGCACAACGAAAGCATGGGAGGGATGGTTCCCACCTTTTCTTTTTACCATTATTGGTAATCAATATGAGGTCTATTTTGAAGAAGAACTTTGTGACCAATGGAATTGAATCAAAGAACAAGCAAGGGATAAAAAATCCCAGAACTAAGAGAGATTAGATCAACACATTTTGTTTATAATTAATTTAATTAAAAAATAATTACCTCCAAGGTTATTATTTCTTTATTGATGCGTCCAACCATAGATCTGCAGTGCACCACCATTGCGTTATAGAATCCAAGTGTAGGATTCCTCTAGTGGTGATCCGCATGTGTTCCATGAATCTCTAGACGTCGCCAAAGGAGTCTCCGGGTGCTAGCATGTAAGATCCTTTCACTTGCGTTGTTCACCTTTGATCACCTTGAGAACCACTTCCAAAGCATTCTCCTTGATCTGGTGGAGGATTTCTCTCGTTCTTGAGAGCATTCTTGGAAAAGAACGAACTCTCTAGGATTAAGAAATTTTGTCCAATTTGTCGTTCACAACTATTTTTTTTGCGTTTCATGGATTTCCCTTGGCTAATGAGAGAATAATATATCCCAAAATTTATTTCACTAGGGTAATAATAAAATAATTTTCCCAAGTGCCTTTAATTACTTCATTAATCTTAATGAACCCCCTATCAAATAATAACAACAATATTATTATTTCCTAACATGTGCTTAAATTTAAAGTTATAATTAAATATTATTTAATCAAATAATATTCAATATTATTATTTCCCACTATACCCTTAAACTCAGACAACCAATCCTCCTCAATATTTATCATGCCTAGAAAAATGACTATTTATTTATTAAATAAATATCACAGTATTATTCACTGATAAATAAATAAATATTATATCCACCAATATAGAAAGCAAATATTTATTAATTATTTATACCATAATATATTTTATCGAATAACTAGTGATAGAATAAATGTGATAAAAAATACATGAATTATTATTAAACCATGATTGGGAATAATATTTATTCAACTTGTTAAATAATAAATTATTTAAGTAAGATTATGGATACACTTATTGTGTGACCCTCTAGGACTCTTTCTTAGTGGCATTAGGAGAACCTTCCTAAAGTCCTAGGTTACCATCTAGCAACATGCTAAGTCACCCATAGAGAAAGAAGTTAATGCTGCAATGACATGTCACCTCATACGAATGCTTACCATGTAATATAATCCCTTTATCACAATATCTCAAATCAAGTAGGCTGCATGCGAATACCATCAACCAATATTCTAAATATCATTGTCTTTGAATTTATAGAAATAGAACTTTCCTATTGATCACCATGTCCATGGATTTATTTAGGATATATCATTTCAATCAAAGGGCATGAGGTATTATATTTCATTAATTAACTGAAGGGATAAATCATTTTGCCACATTATTAATTAAAGTAATATCACTCGTGACACACCCAAAATATCTTACCTCACCATGAACATTTGTCATCACAGTTTTTGTCATTACATCTAAGTGCACGACTCATAATACTCATTAATAATATTCTTAAATTCTAAGGACCGATACAAAAAATCTGTAGATAGGAACATCCAATGACACATAGAAATGTGGATTTCCTAATAGTGGGTCTTGTTCTCATAATATCCTCCTAGACATTACCAAGGACGTACGCCATGAGAAGGTTCCTCAAAGTCCTATGACTCTCCACCCCTAATAGCCTATATCATTTGTTTCCCTCAAATTATATCATCAGGCTATTGAAAATATATTCAAGAATAGTGTTATAGAAATTTCTAGTTCTCATCATAGTAAGGATCCACTATGACCTTTCAGTGAGATAGTTACTCTTAGGACATTATCACATACAATGTTATACAGAAGAAAAATCATGATGTGATAAGGAATTTATTAATATTCAAAACCATGAATATAAGTTATCATAAAGTACAAAATAAGTTGGGTCTAGAAAACCAACTCCAACAGGATCCTACTTTCATTAGAGCCAACTATTAATGACCTTTAGCCCCTAGATCTCACATGATACTCATGCTTCTATTGAGATAGGCCTTTAGTCAAGGAGTCCACCAAGTTCTCTTACATGGTTACTCTTATCAATTCAAATTCACCCCTTTGATAAAAATACCTCAAGATGTGATACTTCCGTAGTATGTGCTTTGTCTATTGATGTGACCTTGGATCTTTTTCAAGAGCCACCACTACAGTATAATAACAATTCAATGTAATAGGGTATTTAATTCAAGGTACCACAGCAAGCACCTGGAACAAGTTCTGAATCCATATGGCTTCCTTGGATGCATCATACATCGTTATATACTCGAAATCCACGGTAGAATCAACTAAAACTGGATTCTTTAAACTCTTCCAACTCACAACTCCTCTGTTGAGACAGAAAACATATCCTGATTTTGAATTCAAATCATTCTGATCTATCTAAAAACCAGCATCATCATACCCTCTGATGAAAAGCTCCTCTTATCCTCCATACACCAGGAACATATCCTTAGTTATTCTCATATACTTAAGGATAGTCTTAACAACAGTCCGATGTTGTTCTCCTGGATCTTCTTGATATGTTCCTACCATGATCAATGCATAGGTAACATCAATTATAGTACATAACATGACATACATGATTTATCCTATCATCGAAGTGTATGAGATCTTACTCCTTATATCTTTCTACTATTGTCTCAGGGATAAATTTTCTTATAGAGATGTAAACCATGTGATACTGGAACCAATCCGCATTTGAATTTTTTATACTAAATCTCTTTAATATATAGTCAATATATATACTTTGTCTTAGTCTAAGTATCCTCTTGGATCTATCATGAATGATATTGATCTCTAGAATGTATCCTTCTTCATCTAAGTCCTTTATGGAGAAGAACTTTTTCATACAGTCCTTAACATATTCTAAGACTAGTATGTTGTTTCCAATAAGTAATATTTTTTCAACATATCTACTAGGATAATGACCGTATTCCCACTAAACCTTTTGTAAACACACAGGCCACACTCATTCTTAATGAAACCAAATTATTTTATAGATTCATCAAATTGAATGTTCAATTACCTAAATGCTTTCTTCAATCCATTAATGGATCTCTACAACTTTTAAATCCTTTTGGAATTACCTGGTGTGATAAACTCTTCTGGTTATGTCATATAGACATCTTCTTAAAGGTTCTCATTAAGGAATTCGGTTTTGAAATCCATATACCAAATCTCATAGTCATGGTAAGATGCTATGGAAAATATGATTCTGATGGATTTAAATATGGAAAATGGAGAAAATGTTTCATCATAGTGAATTACTATATGCTGTTTAAACCCTTTAGCAACTAGACTTTCTTTATAGGTACTTAATTTACCTTCCATTTCCAGTTTCCTATTGAATACCCATTTACACCCAACAAGATTTACATCAACTAGAACATCGATTTGAACCCAAAATTGTTATGATACATGGAATCCATCTCAAAATTCATATCTTCTAGCCATCTTGTAGCTTATGAGCTCTTTACTACCTCATTTTAGGAGATAGGTTCATCATTGTCCAATAATAATGAGTCACCATTCTTGGTGATCAGAAAACCATATCTGTATAGTTCTCTTACCTATCTTGAGCTCTTATATAGTACTTGTGTTTTAGGAACTACTTCTTCCACGAGGACCTCTAGAAATTTTTCTTCTACTAACTCATAAATATATCCTGAGCATTAAATTCATTGAATTCAATCTTACTCCCACTATTACTTTTGAGTATGTGCTCCCTCTCAAGAAAGAATGCCTGTTTGGAAACAATAACTTTCTTGTTTGAGGGGTTGTATAGGTAGTATCCCTTTGTTTCATTGGGATACCCTATAAAGATACAATTCATGCCCTGAGGTTCTAGTTTGTTTCCTGAGAAATCTTTAACAAATTCCTCGTATCCCCATACACATGTAGAAGATAAAATGGGTTTATTTCCACTACATAGCTGAAAGGGAATCCCATTTTCCCCTTTAATTGGTACTAAGTTTAATGTGTATTCCACAGTTTGTAATGCATATCCCTAAAAGGATTACAAAAGATCTGCATGACTCATCATCGACCTTACCATGTCCAACGAGGTACAATTCCTACTTTCACTAACACTATTCCATTGTGGTGTATAAGGTGGAGTGAGTTGAGATAGAATCCCAAAATCCTATTAAAAGTTAATGAACTCTTGGTTAATACATTCTCTACCTCGATCTGATCAAAGATTATTTATCTTATTACCAATATGATTCTCTAATTCATTCTTGAATTCCTAGAATTTCTAAAAGGACTCGGACTTATACCTCATTATGTAAATATAGCAATATCTACTCAATTTATTAGTAAAAGTTATGAAGTAAGAATATCCACCTCTAGCTTCTACTAGAAATGGTCCACAAACATCAGCATGTACCAATCCTATAAGCTCTATGGCCCTTTCAACCTATCCAAAAAATTGTGGTTTGGTCATTTTTTCTTATAAACTAGCATAACATCTATCAAGTGATTTTATCTCAGAAGAGTCTAAATAGCCATATTGACAGAGCTCTATCAAACTATTCTTCTTTACATGAACAAGGAATTGATGCCACAAATGGGTGTCATATGAGTTGTGTGAACCAGATTTGTTATTGATTTCCAACACTTAGTTTCCATAATTTAATACATATAGACCATTATTTAAATGTGTTATACCATAACATATGTTTTCCTTAGAAAAGAATCAAATTTTATTTCCAAACATGAAAATAAACACATATGTATCTAAACTTGATACAAAAATTACGTTTTTGGTAATAGTAGGTATATAATAACAATCATGTAAAACCAAAATCATTCCCATTGGAAATTAATGGTGGTAGTCACTAATGGAAAGAGAAGCCAACCTCATAGAATTGGAATCTCACAGATCTACCTCTCCTATGGAAATTTTCCAAAATATACTAGGTTCCAACATTTTGATATAGATGTCAGCACCAAAAGATATATCTAATACCTAATGTGTATAAATGGAAATATTTCACTTGATAATGAATACACATTTTTATTCCCATTGTGTCTTGGTGCAGTTCTTCTTCCAGTGGCCTAACTTGCCACATGGAAAACATAATGTATCCTTTTACTTTCCCTGTCTTTGGATCTTATTTTTCTTGGTCAGTTGGTGTTTAGGGGATTTATACTATTTATATGTATTAGGCCCCGTTTCCTTGTCCTTATTATTCCTATTCACCATAAGGACTTCAGGGGTTTTCAGGACCCATGTCCTTATCCACTTGGAGAATCAAGTTCATAAGTTCTAATAGACTCTTCTCGTTGTTGCTCATATTATAATTAATAATAAAACTAGAAAAGGTCTTGTAACTTGATGAAATTATGATATGTATATGAAAATCATCGATGAATTTAACCCCTAGTATGTCTAGATGATAAATGTAGCCGATAATCATGACTACATGAGGCCTAGATGGTGCAGACTCTTTAAGATTAGTTGGGAACAAAGAGTTGGAGATCTCATACCTCTCTTGTCTCACCTTATCTTGATAGAGATCCTAAAGGTGAGAAATCCTGATATAATCATCCATTTCCTCATGTTTCTTCAAGATCTCATTGGACATGGATGATTGCATGAGGTACTGAACATTTGTAGCATCATTCATATGTTTCTTGTATAGAGAGAGCTCTTTATCACTCACCTCATTTCCAGGCGCAACTGGTAAAGGTTCTTCCAGCACATATAGTTTCCTTTCATGGTGAAAGTTGACCTGTAGGAAACTTTGCCACTCCTGGAAATTAGTTCCACTGAGAAGGTTTTCCTTCTAGATTATGGATCACAAATATATGTTTGATGTCATTTTGATGTTGTTTCTACAAATAATATGATAAAAATTTTAGTACTTTATCTGATAAAATTTAGGCAAATAAATAAATATTATATTTATTAGTCTCCATCTATTTTATTGAAACCCAATATCCCTCACCAATGGATTGAGAATATACTATTTCTTGTACATTAGAGTGGAAATGATCCATATTACCCTTATCATTACCCCAACTTTGGTTGGTCAAGAAACTTGAAAGGATTTAAGTAGACATTCCAAATTCCAACTGCATTAACTCACAGTTCCTTGATTCGTTGAGTGGACTCCCCAATCCTAAAATCATTAATTTAGATTTGCTTAACCTTTTCCTCTCAGGTACACCAAGTCATACTTTGGAAGTTAACCCTTGATGTCAACAAAGTTAAGTTAACCCAAAACCTCAAATTAGAATTCCCTGATAATTGAAATCACCCCAACTTTGGCTGTCAAGCACTTTGAACTATGGTTCAATTCTAACCGAAGTATTGGAAGGCTATAATAACTTAATATTTTATTGATGGATTTTATCCTTTATTTGAAAATTTCTATTTATTAGCTTTTCACATTCTTTTTAATATTAAGTGGGATTACTTAAGGGATTAAAAATGTATTTAGATAATATTTACACATAAGACAATTTATTTTAGTTCCATCTTTTCATACTTGTTAATTAATTAATTATGTGATCACGAGAAAACATCCATAATGAATAACCATGAAATCTAACAAAAATAAAATAAAGGGTATGATCAGGAGCTTGTTATAATGGTTATTTAATCTAGCAACTGATAAATAAATCATTGACCTAAGAGAGAAACACCTTGAACCATTTAATTTTTGTGTTTACATCTTTCCACCAATCCACCTTTGTATATCCTTGGATTGGTCTCACTTTGGCCCCTAAATTTAACCACCTCCACT
Organism: Viscum album; assembly: GCA_963277665.1. Lineage (NCBI taxonomy): Eukaryota > Viridiplantae > Streptophyta > Magnoliopsida > Santalales > Viscaceae > Viscum > Viscum album. The sequence goes on from OY728121.1 coordinate 1,130,181,650, forward strand.
AGCTTGGGATATCCATCCATTAAATATGATTTTACTCACACACAGGTGAGGGGTAAAAGGGGGTTTACATAAAATAAATCATGGGAACACAGTCCCTATATATTAATAAGGAGAGAAGGCAGGTAGGAAAAAAATTTAATTTAATAATAAATTAAAAGGAAACAAATCACATATAAAGGTCTCTTCTAGATCATGATCATCCACATGCATGCAATTAATTATGAATTTAATAAAACTAGAATTAATTTTTATAATTGTTCTTATTTAAGATAAATAATTATCCAATCAATTAATTATTATATTTAATTATTCAATCCTTTTATCATAAACCTTTTATGAATTTACATGATATTCCCATTCATTATAATTTTAAACAAATTAATAAATTCATTTAAAATTACTTGTGTACATAACTTGTGATTTGAAGGTAACCCGGTGAATACCCCTCCAAAACTACCCAACATGTATTATACTTATATAAAATTTATTCTTTGTGACATATGTCATGCACATAGAATAATAATTGTAATAAAACTCATACAAGATGTAGAGATCTTGAATACTATGCATATGTTAATAATATATATATATATATATATATATATATCAAATCCTATCACATGGAATGTCCTAGATTTACACCCATACACAAGCACATGTCGCAAGGGTTACATAATATAATAAATTCTAAATATTTATAACTGGTAAAAGTACACAACATGTAGATATGATTTACATGGAATGTACATTCTTCACTATGAATCTGAAGTACACACCTAGGGACTCGTTGTGTGAGGCGTACTTTTGAAATCTTTGAGTACATGGAATGCCCAGTGGGCCACATGCCATGTTGACTCCATGTTACATAGTCACAGGTTGGGTGGGCCGTGTATGAAATACACGGTCCTACCCTGACACGAAGGGAGTATACACCGTGTCCAATGGGCCACATGGTGTGTATTCCAGTTGACCATGTTCTAGCTTGTCCTGATCAACACACAATTTAATAATTAACAATTCCACATTTCAATAATTCACACGGGTTGAGTAATTTCTGAATTAAATCCTAGTGCATTGAACATGAGTACACAACGTGTAATTATGATTACCCAGTGTGTAATCCTGTGTTATCTGGTTAGAATCCTTGGCACCTCTAGATGAGTTCCTCAATTTTATTTTAATCATAAAATTAATTTTATTTGTTATATTTGTGATAAACTATGGGGGAATAAATAGATCTCGTAATTCATATTTAAAAAAAGGATTAAATTAAATTTAAAAACTAAATTATGAATGCATAAATCATCAACAGAACTAAATAATTATAAAAAATGATATTACCACTCTGATACCACTTATAGGTTCTAGGTTTTTATACCCCTTTCTTTTTATTTGATTCAATTCCATTGGTCACAAAGTTCTTTTTCAAAATAGACTTCAGATCGATTATCAATAACGACAAAAAGAAAAGTCGGGCACCATCACTCCTGCACTTCCTCTATGTTAGGAACCTACAAGTGGATTAGATCAACACATGTTGTTTAAAATTAATTTAATTAAATAATAATTACCAAATAGTTTATTATTTCTTCATTGACGCATCTAGCAACAAATCTATAGTGCGTCTCCATTGCATTGTATAATCCAAGTGTAGGTTTCCTCTAGTGGTGATCCACACATGTTCCACAAATCTCAAGATGTCACCAAAGGAGTCACCAAGTTATAGCACAGAATATCCATTCACTTGCATCGTCGGCCTTTGATTTCTTTGATAACTGCTTCCAATGTGTTCTCCTTGATCTAGTGGAGGAGGATCTCTCTCATTCTTGAGAGCATTCTTGGAGAGGGATGAACTCTCTAGGCTTGAGAGCTTCTCTCCAATTCGTTATGCACAATGATTTTTTTTTCATCACATGGCTTTCCCTTGGATAACGAGAGAATAATATATTCGAGCATTTATTTCACTAAGGTAATAATAATATAATTTTCACAAGTTACTTTAATTATTTCATTAATCCTAGAGAAACCCCCATGTCAAACAGTAACAACAATATTATTATTTCCTAACATGTGCTTAACTTGAATGTTATAATTAAATATTATTCAATATTATTATATCTCACTGGACACTTAAACTCGGTGCACCAATCCTCCCCAATATTTATCGCACCTTGAATAATGACTATTTATTTATTAAATAAATATCAGTGCATTTTTCACCGATAAATAAATAAATATTATATTCACCAATATAGAAAATAAATATTTATTAATTATTCATCCCACAATATATTCTCTCAAATAACTAGTGATGGAATAAGATGATATCAGACATACATGAATAATTATTAAACCACGAACAAGAAAAATACTTATTCAACTTGTTAAATAATAAATTATTTAACTGAGATTTCAGATACACTTATTGTGTGACCCTCTAGTCCTCTTTCTTAGTGGCATTAGGAGAGCCTCCCTAAAGTCCAAGGTTAGAATCTAGTAACACCCAAAGGAACCCATATAGAAATAAGTTAATGTCCCAATGACATTTTACCTCATAGGAATGCTTATTGTGTAATATAATATCTTTATCACAATATCTCTAATCGATCAAGTTGCATGCATGTGCCATCAACCTATATGCTTGATATCTCTTTCTTTAACTTTATTGAAATATAACTTTATTATTGATCACCATGGACATGTATTTATTTAGGTTATATCATTTCCATCAAAGGGAATAAGATATTATATTTTTTTAAAGAACATAAGGGATAAATCCTTTCTCACATTATTCATTAATGTAATATTACTCGTGACACACCCAACACATCCTACCTTGATACGAACATCTATCATGACACTTTTTATCAATAAATCTAAGTACATGACTCACAATACTCATTAATAATAATCTTAAAGTCTAAGGGCCAATACAAAAATCCATAGATAGGAACATCCAATGAAACATTGAAATGTGGATTTCCTACTGGCGGGTCTTGTTCTCATAATATCCTCTTAGACATTACCAAGGGCGTACACCATGAGAAAGTGACTCAATGTCCTATGAGTCTCTAACTCTGATAGCTTGTATCATTTTTTCCCTCAAATGATATCATCCGGATATAGAACATATATTCAAGAATAATTTCATTGCCCTTCCGGGTTTTCATCATAGTAGGGATTTGCTATGACCTTTTAGTGTGACAATTAATCTTAGGACATTATCACATAATATTTTACAAAAAATAATAATCATGATGTGATGAAGAAATTATTAATATTCAAAACCATTAATATAAGCTATCATAAAGTAAAATATAAGTTGGTTCTAGGGAACCAACTCCAATAGATGGAACCCTATTTAATTTTTGAAGCTTATTTTTCTCATGATAATCTGTCGTTGCATCAATGAGCCATATAAATTCAATGTTCCACCTATCATTTCATTTCCAAATCATTCCTCATATTGAATAGTCAACGTAAATATTATTACTTATCAAATATCCATATTGAATAAAGAATACAAAATAATAAATATTTCCCCAAATAATAAAATAATTATCAAAGTAGACATCATATGTAAAATGGTATATGGTTTAGGTATTAGTAATATCCATGATAAATGAAATGGATAATTTAGGGTAAATTCAATGTTCAATGATCATAGAAGATTGAATATTTCAAGGGGACTAACAAATAAATAAATGAAGTGAATGTGAATACTATACTTGGAAAAATCAATCATAAAACATCTAGAGGGAAAATATGGATGGTATCAATAAAATATATCCCAAGTAGAGTAAAATAAGGGGTTGTTTTTATTAATGAATATAAATAAAAAATATATTTTACAAAAATTATTGAGGAAAATATCTTTTGCTTTTAAAAACCTTTTAAAAAACATGTTCTTTGAAAATCACTTTTTAAAACATTTTCTTTAAAAATTAATCTTTTAAACATGAATAGAAAAATTCAAAGAAATGACATTGAGTAAATATGTACTTTCTATACGAGGTAAAAATAACACTCCTTTTTCATGGTAAAAAGGTTAGAAAAATTACTTGTTTGGAAAGTTAAAATAAGATTCATTTTAAAACATTGGTAAAATAAAAAAATGTAAAAATGTATGTACCAAATCTTTTAAAATAAATTTTTGAATTTTTTTAATAAAACACGGTTTTAAAAATTTTTTCTCCATATAAAGAGGGAAATGAAGTCAGTTTTTTTAAAAACATTTTCTAGAGCATTTTAAGTTTTAAAGAGTGAGAAAATGGTACTACTACCTAAAAATGGTCATGAATAAATAGAGGAGAATAAAATTAAAGGTTTTATTATAAAATGATCAAATAATTTCCTCTGATGGAAATTCAAGTGTGAACCATCCTGAATAAAATAATATTGTGAAGTAAAACCCTTGAAATGACCATAACGTCGAAGTGAGAATCTATCAATGAATATATTATGTGTATAAAATGTAAATACACATATAGAAGAGGAAATACATAAATAGATAGTAAATGTCATTACAGACATGATCCTAGAATATTAACAACAATGAGGAAGTGATATAACACAATGAAAAGAAATTACATTATGAAATTCTTTTCTACTTGGTAACTTTAAACTCAAATCCCCTTAGAATAAATAGTTCAAATTGAAACTAATAATATCAAGAAGAATGATTGAATCATGATATTATATCACAAATTAGAAGTATGTGAACCATATATAAGTAACTAGGTGTACAAAATAAATTATTATTTCAAGATAAAATTAAAAATCATAAATGGAAGTGAGATTGAAAAGATAATCATTAAAAAAGTTCTTGAGGAGAATAATATTTTAACATTCCAAAGTGTCCCATACCAGTTTAAAACATTTGAATAATAATCTCCATGAAGGAATAAAATTAAATGAAACTTAAGATATCATGAGAATAAATATTTTAATGATACAACATTTCAAATGGAAGTATATACACCATGTAAAGGAAACTAGGTGCATGACAACAAATAAGACTCAATTGAATTTAAATTGAGACAAAATACCATACCTTGTGTTTGATTTGTTTCATGTGTATTTATATTCCTGAATAAGAAACTTATGTTAATTATTTAATTTCTTGAGAAACTTTTTCATGTTTATCATAACTTTTATTTCACTTATTACTATGTTTTATACAACTACTTAAACAATTAAGTTTACATTGGGTGTTTTGAAAAAATTCGGTTCATGTTTAAAAAACAACTTTGGTAGGTCAAATATGGTCAAAGGTGTGATTATATAACATCTAAAGAATAATAATAATGAAATAATTATCATATTTATAAATCAATTATACTTAAAAAATCATTTAATATGATTATGTAAAATGAATTAACTTTAAAATCAAGGAGACAGTAGGTTGTACGTACGTAGGAGTAACATTCCCATTTTTCAATGATCATTATAGAAAGAAGGTAAGAAACACTATATCTTTCCAAACTTATAATTATGTCATAAATAACATGTTATTTTTAATATATACTTATATATAGAATTCTTGTGATGTAAAAGGAGTCATATCGTGTCGAGGAGGCGGTAGTCTACACATCCACGAATAACGTTATCACTTTTTAAGTGTGTGAAAGGGTAATAAAGAAAATGATGTATATATATATATATACATAATATTTTCATATAGGTAATTATTTAATTAATATAATATATTTGTTTTGTATGTCACATATTTTTCATTAAAGCCATCCTTTATACATTCCATGTATTGTCTGAATGAATCACATGTGAATCCCCTTTGTTTGGGTTTGCATGGTTTGTTGGACTGGGCATATGGTTTGGGAAAACTGTGCACCAACCATGAACTATCTACCATCCTTCCATTTTTCTCCAATTTGACCCAAAAAACCCCTAAGTTAAAATCCATACAACATATACTCAAAGCAAGTCAAAATAGTACCATTTAACATGCTTTAAGAATCTCTAGAAAAGGTTGGGATCTTATAATATCCCACCTTATTACAACTTTTCCTTGATATTTACTCCCAAACATATCTAATATTTCGAGGTAAAAAAGATTAAGACATTGAGCCCACATATCCTCTTATATTTCCTAAATTTCTTCCTTTACATTCCCATGTTCCCATAATAAATGAATTATCGACACCATCTTTCCTCAAAACATATTCACAATCCAACACAAGTGTCATATGATCATCAAAGGAAGCATTAGTATCAAGCTCAACATCATCCACATAGATCACATGATAAGGGTAGGGTGATACCACCAAAGTTATGACACATAAAAAATGTCATGCATATCATTGTACCTCTATGGAAGAGCCAATCGATATGTCAGTAACCCTATTATCTCCACAACCTCAAACGGTCCAACAAAACTGGGTTCCAACTTACCTTGTCTCTGTATCCAATGATGAATCAATCTAGGAGACACCCAAAAGAATAAAAGATCACCCTATGTAAACTCTAGGGGTTATAAATTTATATTATCATAAAACTTATATCTACTATGAGCTATAACCATATGATTTCAAATCAACTGAACCTGCTCCGACGTCTCCTAAATGAGACTCGGTCCCAACAACTCAGAATCACCTACCTCCATCCTATATGGAGGTAATATGCATGGCCTACCATAAAGAGACTTATATGATTCCATCTATATAGTTTCCTGATAAATGTTTTTATAGTTAAACTTCTCCAACACTTGGGGCTTCTTTGAAAACCCACAAAATTATAGGAAACATTCCCAAAGAATATCATCAAGCAACTGTATAGTATGCTATGACTTCCCATCTACCTATGGGTGAAATTACAAACTCAAATAAACCTATGTACCATGAAACTTCTATAAGACCTATCATAAGTACGAAGTAAATGTGATTCATGATCTGAAACAATACTCTGTGGCACCCTGTGCAGATGAACTATCTTCCAAACATAAAAATTCCCCAACTAATCCACTTAGAAAGTGTCCTGTATTGGTAAGAAATGAACTAAAATTTTCAAACAGTCCACAATCACCCAAATAGAATCATTCTTCTGATGAATCCTTGGGAGACCCACTATAAAGTTCATTGTAATTTCATTCCACTTTCATTCTGAAATGGGAAACATATGTATTAAACCACTAGGTCATTGATGCAGCTCATTCACATTTTTATAGGTTTAGTATCGTGTCATGATCCCTACTATCTCCATTTTCATGCCCGACCACCAAATATATCATGATAGGTCATGGTACACTTTTTTCACACCTAGATGAAATGCCCAATTTGAGGCATTAAATTCATGCATCAACTCCTCCTGTAAGATCATAGGCACAACAACCCGATTCTTGACATAGTTGATCTCATCATCATCTATGGTCCAATTTAAAGGTGTCTCCCCACCTTCAAGGATTTCCCTCTAGGAAAAACACTATGGATCCTCATATTGCCTATCCCTAATATATCTCAAAAGTGTAGACTCCACTAAAACTGACACAAGAGTTATCTACTCCTGGATCTCCTAAACCACAACATGTATTCCATCCAGCAAAGTCATCATATTCCACTCTAAACTATCCTCTTGAACTTTTTGAGTTTGAGTTTTCCTTCTTAAAGAATCAGAAACACTGTTTCCATTGATGGGCATATATGCTAGCTTGAAATCAAATGACTGCATATACTCAACCCACCTCCACTGCTGGAGTTTCAAATCTCATTTAGAAAAGATGTACTTTAATCACTTGTGATCAATATAAAAAGTAAACTTTTTACCCAAAAGATAATGCCACTAACACTTCAAATCATAAAACACTATATCCAACTTGGGGTTTTGCGTAGGATAATTCTATTCATGTGTAATCAACTACCAAGACCCATACACCACAACTCGATATTCATGCATTAACACTACTCCAAGACCTATCATAGAAGCATCACAAAACACTGTGTACTCCTCACCTGGATCAGGTAGGATCAATATTGGTGCCATTTTGAAGCACTTATTCAACTCTTGGAAGTCATTCTCACTTGCTCCAAAACATTCAAAATTTATCTTTTTATTTGTCAAGCCTAAAAGTAGAACTACTAAGCGGGAAAAGTCCAGGATGAACCTCCAATAATAGCCCACTATACCCAAAAATATAGAAAGATATTAAAAATGTTCTTGGGATACTCATAAGATTCCACTGCCTAATATTTCTCTAGGTCCAATAACACACCTTCCTCCAAGATTATTTGACCTAAGAAGTGTAACTGATCAATCGAAAACTGACACTTAGATAGCTTAGTGTATAACTGATTCTCTCTTAGTGCACTCAATACCATGTAAAGTTATTGGGAATTATTTTCATGAGTCTTGGAGCATAAAAATATTTCATCCACAAATAATACCACAAAATGATCTAGATTTTGGTGAAAGATTCAGTTCATTAAGGCCATAAACACTACTGGTTCATTTTTTAACCTGAATGACATCACAATGAACTCATAAAGGCCATACCTTCTTCTAAAGGTAGTACTCAAATATGAAAAGGTCAGAATCTCAACTTATGATACCCTTATCTCATGTTGATCTTTGATAAAACACAATCTCCCCTAAATTGGTCAAATAGACTATCAATATGTGAAAGAGGGTTACAATTCTTCACATTCATTCGGTTCAACTTCCGGTAGTTAATACACAAGCGCAAGGTCATATAAGCCTTATTTATAATCAAAGGCTGTAGAACACCTAGGTGATATAATTAGATGGATGAATAACTTATCCTACAACAATTCTATTTGAGTCTTAAGCTCTTGAATCTCTTTTACTACCATTATGTATGGTGGAATAGAAATGATCTCATCCTTCGACATGAGCTCAATAGTAAATTCAACGTATCTCTTAGTTGGAATCCCTATGAACTATTTGGGAAACACATCCTAAAACCTATCCACTATAGGTGGAAAGGCACCATGCTTTACACCACCATCATCTAGAAACATATTAGAAACCTAGGCGGTGAGCTCCCCTAGTTTCTGGTGAACTAGACTTACACAGCCTACCTAAATATCACACTCTCCATGAGGGATGTAATTATAACCCCTAGGATATGTAAAAGTCACTCTCCCATGGTAAAAATATATGAGTAATTAGTATGAAACTAACCAATCCATACCCACAATTATGTCAAATCCTAAAATTTCAAGGATGTAAAGATCCCATAGAAGACGATACTCCCAAACCTCAAGAGAACACCCCTTTCACAATAGATGTCTCTCAATAGTATCCAAAAAGGTGGATCTATTGTATTCACCCCACTAACAAACTACACCGCTAGGATAAATCCATTCACGAGTTGTGAAAATATAAAATAATGATATGCACTAGTATAAAATAAGGAACTAGATGATGTAGAATCTATAAGAATAGTACCTCTAACCATCAATGGTCCAACCTCATTATCCACAAGTATTGGACACACTATATGGAACTGTCCTGCCCCTCTTCCTTGTGATACAGTCTAAGTTCCTTGAGCTAAACCACTCTGCTAATATGGGAACTCTTTCCTAGAAGTACTGCATCCACTACCTCTACCTCCATGACCAATAAAACTCTAGATTCTAGACTAATACAGTGTATAAGATCCCCTCCCCACACTCTGATTATGCCTAACTACTCCATAATTACCTATCTATCACGGGTTACTGTAGAACCTATATAGATAAACCATCCACCCCAAGCTCGGAACTCTACAGGTGGTTAGGGAAAATGTCTACAAATGTGACTCGACCTACCACACTGATGATAGGTCGGTCGTGCAGAGTCCTGAGTAATTGACCCTTCCCCCTGGACACTCTTTTTGCTATCCCACTGGATGAAATTCTCATAGTGACCCTTCCTACTATTGAATGGAATACCTTATGGTCATCTAGAAGAGGCCAACTATTTTCCACTAGAAGCCTCCTTCAGGATCCACTCAGAAATGAGAGCCTGATTCACCACTTCTAAAATCTTCTTCAACCTGAATATATTCAACTAGGACTTAATTTCACATTTAAGACCATCCTAAAATAATTTTTCTATAGTATCCTCATCTCTTTACAACACTAGAACAAAGTGCTTCAAGTCTATAAAGCATCAAACATAGTCCATCATGAACCTACTCCTCCCTGAGTCAATCTCATAAACTCAGCTGATCTCTCCTACTTGAGCATATCAGGGTAAAAGTGATCCAAGAAATTCTCCTAAAATTCCTTCCACTCCATAGTCTCTTATTGTATATACCGAGCCTAGATGTCCCTCTAAAAATTTTCTTGACAATGTAATATGTAATATTTCAATTTTAATCTCTTCTTAGTAGGAGTCTTTAAGTGGTCAAGTATAGTCTGGATAAACTCAATCCCAAACTTAGCTGCCTAAAGTCCACCCTCTTCGGTGAAATTTGGAGGGGGTTGCAACTATAACTCCCATGCCATTTCAAACATACTCTTCACTACATGATTTGGTTATCTATTAATAAATTTCACAAACTGATCAAAATTCTTCTAAAACTTCTCTCTGACTTCATCACCCAGTACTATTGGTGCCTCGGGTTCCACTACTGGAGGATCATTCCCAGCCATAACCTCCTATCATCCTATCAACAAGCACTATTATGGAGGAATATATATAAAATACCAAACACATGTATTAGGACACAAAACATAGTTTTAACACATTTAACAAGATTGTTTCACAAAATACATAACAAGTCATTCCCCTAAAACCCTACCACACGGTCAAAACCGAGGCGCTATCACTACCCTTAACCATCCTACATCTAGGTCATGGTTAGAAAAGGGTGAACTCATTCTCATTATTCAAGTTTCTCATTATAGAACCATTTTTTAACATTTTTCCTCATTTTATAACTTTCATTTCATATTAGGCGCTACTTTTAGTTCGATTTCACAAGAAAGGGAAAAATTTCAATTATCACAATTTTCCCAAAAAACCTGTTTATCCTGTACGCACCTAAAATGATGCATGTCAAAATAGATCCTGAGTGCCTAAAATGATGAATTAATACTCAAATATAATTCCATACTAAGTTACATTTCACACCTCATATGAATCTCAAAAACAATAATCACATCACATAATAAGCGCATCATCCATGGTGAAATAACATCCAACTGTAATAAAAAACATCAATAACAACAATGCCACCCTAGGTACTTAGGTTTTACACCATACACGGGTTATCTACTACCATGCATGAGCTCATAACCAAGGCTTGAATCTTACTAGTATCCTATATACCTTTCCAAAATAGTAATACAAAATAAAATAAAAGAAAACTGTGTTCTGATACCACTTTGTAACATCTCGATTTGGGTTCCACACATCATTTCCCTAAGCTGGTCAGTCACATGAACTCAGACACACCTCCATGTATTCCATATGCTTTCAACTAATAGTGAGGGTCTAATATTGACCATGGGGAGACTATACCCTCTTTATTAGAGTAATACCATAGAAGAAATAAATAAACCCAAACAAAATTATATAACCATAACCATAATCATAACAGTATCACATAATGACCAAAATAAGAAAATACAATATCCAAAACTAAATATTAAATATGTCATGATAAATACATGTCCAACGTCAATATATAAAACCCAAAATAAATATAGACACTAAAAAATCCCAAGCGAGACTTGAATCACATTTGCCACCCTTATCCAAGCTCAATTCCAACTTAGCCATCTAACATGGGGCCCCTGACCTTATCCTATCCTTCAAACATGAAGTATATTCAGGTACTGATCAGGAATCCAGAGTAGGGTGTGAGTAAAATTGAGTAGGCTACCACCAACAATGTCTAAAAAAATATCCATTCAATAATATTGTGTGCAATTGTATTTAGAATAAAATACAAGAAATAAAGTAAACAATTTACATATATTCATTTATTCTTTATTTAACTGCATAAACTCATGGGTTCCCAAGGATGCCCAAACCCTCAATACCTACTTCATCCCATACCAAATTCTGAACTATCCCCAAGGGTTATCACCTATAAAAAAACCAATATTATCATTTATCATTTCATTTCAATTCATATTACGACCAATTGGAACCATATTATAATGCCAAAATTTTGGGCCTAGAATGCCATGGCTATGACCCTTTGGGTATTTGAAGCATCAGTCAGTGTCCCATAAACCATTTATCAAATAATCACACAAGTTTTTTTTTGAAGTAGTAGTCGGTGACCCACACTCATTATCATATAATCACACAAGTGGGATTTTTAATCAACAATCTATGTCCCACACACATTATCACATGCATTTAGGTCTATAACACCATGTCTAGAACCCCAGGGGTATTTAAATCATCAGTACATGTCCCAAAATCTATTTACCAATCAATTATATAATATCACATATATCACATTTATCCCGGTTAATCATCATTAACCCATTCATCAACATTTCACATAATGGTTTACCATTACAATTTATCACAACAAGTCATCATTCAATACTTTAATCATGTGAATTAATATAAAAAATTCAAAATAATGATATTTCATTAATTAATTCACCGATTAATTAATAAAATTCCACAATCAAAATAATCCATTAATTAATTCCCCAATTAATTAATCCAATTCCACAATCACAATAATACATTAATTAATTCACCAATTAATTAATTCAATTCCATAATATCCATTTCCCCAATTTATCCCAATTCATTATCACAATGTAATTAAATTTAAATCAATTTAATCAATAATGATATTTCCCAATCATGGAAATTTCAATTTCACAATTACATACACATAATTAAATCATGACTATATGCTTTTCAATATAGACCGCCTACCTTAAAATTAATGATGAAAGCTACCCAACTAAAATCTGCAATTAAGTGGAACAATCCAGAACACGATGAAGAACGAGATATAGATCTGAAACCTAGATCCAAGATTAAAATAATAAAGATTTTTTAAACCTAGAATTAAACCCATGACAATATAGGATAAAACATTCATCTTTTATCTTGAAATAGGAGTGGGATAGAGAGATAGAGAGAGATATAATCTAGAAGAAACCACATACTTGAAGAGGTGCAGATCTGTCAATGGAGCATTGAATTGTCAATAACAGAGGTTGGGAGCCCTAGAAATATGTCCGAGAAACCCTAAAAAACAATAGGAAAAGGTTGGGTCTGAGTTGGGTTGAAATGGAGTAAAGTCTGAGGGGTTCATGATTTTAAAAACCAGTTTCTGGAATAATAAAAACTGAATATACCGTTTCCTGGACAGGGGAACACTGTTTACCAAATTGTGCACCTTAACCATGAGCATATTTGGGGGGGGGGGGGGGGTTCGTGGTTACTTCTAATAGGGCACATGTTCTGAAAATTTTTCTCCATCCATGTGAATCCCCTCTGTTTAGGTTCACACTATTTTCTAGACTGGCCGCATGGTTTAGAAAAACCATGTGCCAACCATGAACTACCTCTCCTTTCAATTTTCTCTAATTTCACCAAAAATCCCCAAGGTAAAACCCATAAAAAATATACTCAAAATAAAGAAAAATATTACCTATTACTGTGCTCAAGAAATCTATAGAAAAGGTTGGGATCTTACATTTGATCATGTACATATTGGGGAAATTGACCCATGTTATGATAAATATCCTCACTTGTATAGGAACAAATGTGGTTCCATAGGGAGATTCACTTATGTTGGATCACTTTATGTGACATAAGACATAATATTTTTATGAAAATAATAATCTATTGGCATATGAGCATCACATTATGTTTGTTGAAAATATATTTATAGCTTTGGGAATCAATGAAAAAGAAAAGATTATTTTGGTAGTATATTGTTTAGAAAGAGATACAAATTAATGGAGGTAATTGATTTAGAATACAAAGAATGAAGAGGATATAGAGGTAATAGAATAGAAAACCTTTAAGGTAATTTTATTTTATAAATATTTTCCTTGAGAATAATAAGATGAAATGGAAAGGAGATTCCTTAATTTAAGGTAGAAGGAAGAAGAAAGTGTCACTGAGTATGAGGAAAACTTTATGATATTAAGAAATTATACTATAAACTATATACATAATAAAAAAAGTAATATTGAACATTTCTTTTATGAACTTAATCTAACCCACTGAAGGGTACTAGTCTCTAATTTTTTTTTATCATGTGATGATTTTGCATCTAGTAAAAACAGTAAAGACAATGAATTGTACCATTCATATATCTTTAATGGAAATAAATAGAAAAAAGTATGAATGAGAAACATAGAAAAATAAACAAGGAAAAAGGAGAAAATAGGAAGGAAGAAACTTCAAACATACGATAATTATGGAAAGAAGCATCTTGGTAAATTCTTAAAGTGAATGGGAGTTTATTGTAAGTACAAATATAAAGTCCATATAGCTCTTAAATGCAAGGGAAAGAAAGGAATAACTGATATTCAGTGTTTCAACAGTAAGGAAATGGGGAAATTTTCAAATCAATACCCCAAACATTAAATATTACCTTAATAATTTAATTTTGATATTGATTATGGTTATCTTGGTATAATAAAAAGGATGAAGTGCATGAAAATCACTTCTGAATCATTTTTTGTAACACCCCAGGTAAATAAAGAATATGCCATTTTCATATTTATCCATATTTGTGAATAAAATATTAATATGACTTTAAAGGGGATGCTATGCTCGATGGCGTACCCAACACGCAACAACGAGTTTCTTGGGAATCTTACGTTGCACTCTAATAATAAAATAATATTATTTCAAATGGTAGTTAACATGTAGCCGTTGTATTGGGGGGAATGGATAGAAATAACTAAAATATGATTATATATGTTTTTTAAATGTTTTTACATTTATCCAATAAAATCTAAAAGGCTTAAAATACGGAAAGAATTCAATTTTAGGCGTATATGCCCTAGTTTTCACTAAAGGTTCACTTATCGCCTTTTAATGGAGAACTGTAATTAAATATAGTTTTATTCACTCTTAAACATTCTTTTGGACCAAATAAAACTCTTATTAAGAATCGGGACATCAAATTTTACTTTGTGTAATTTTTTGGTATCTTTCAGATAAAGTTCATTTTTTTAATGAATAGTGTAAAATGTTGTATTTTAATTCAAAACCACTTTTTAATATAATTTATTTATATGATTAGATTATATTTTGAATTGGTTTTAAAGTGAAATTAGAAAATATTTTTACCATAAATCCAATAGTGGTCGTTGGAATCAATTTCACTTTGAAATCAGACTTAAACTAGTGTCAATCTTTTGATACTTATTGTTTTATAAAAACACGCTATTTTCTCTGACAGCGGGAATTAATTATTAAATTAATTAATGTGACTAATATGTTTTGAATTTTGTAAAACGGACTTCATTTTTGAATTTGGAATATCAAATATAGCTTAGGGTGAATTTTTGGGATTTTTCTGAAAAACTTCAATTTTTGATGAATAGTGAAACCACTAAGTGGTACTTATAAAAGCTGATTTTTCGTTTAAATGAAATTTTACCACTTATGTGTTTTGAATTTCAAAAATCCGACATACATGGTTGTCCTTAAGAAGTAAAATGTGGTTCAATGGGATAAAAATAATTTTTTGGTGAATAGTAACTTATTAACTTTTTAATCGCGATTAGTGGTAATTAGTGTGGTTTAAGGTAAAAATAATGCTTTAATAAAATGAGATGAGCTTGACACATGTCTTACCCTCATTGGTTGTATCATGGCCGACCAAGACAAGCCATGGGTCAACTTGGGGAACCCATGGATCCACTTTGGTTGGGAAATGACATAAATAACATTTTATTTAATGTAAAAGTAAAATTGACACAAACATGATATGTTTTACTAAAACAATTTTTAAGTGAGGTTATACAGATCATATTTTTGATTATAAATATTCATTTTAAAGATAAAAAGATTTCCTACATCATAGTATTTTTTTTATAATTTTTAGACATTAAATAAATTAAATTATTTATGACATAATAATGATGCAGCGATGACATCATTATTTGACGATTTAAATAAAATGGAAAGATAATGTAAAATCTATGAACTACACATGTCCAAAACTTATTGGATGAGTGGATTTCGAAGCCTTATCACCTTATCCACGAATTATATCAATGTGGGACCTTTTTAAACCGAAACACATTTTCAAATAAAGTAATATTTCTTTACTTTCCAAAAGTGCCCCTCCTCTCCTCTTATAAAAGGCCCCCACCTCTACCTCATTTAACACACTCCTAAAGCCTTTTTCTCGGCCAACCCCTGCCCATTTACTCTCTCCACATCCCTCTACTCATCCTAGAGGATTCCCTTTGGGCAGAATCCTTTCAAATAAAGCCTTTAGGCTCAAATCAAAAGGAGTTACACTTTTAAAGGTAATTCACTCTCTCATGTTCATTTGTTTTATTTTGCTTCTCCAACCCCCTAAACTCTTTTCATTTACTTATTTTGTAACAAAACAAGTATCTTCAATATACTAGGATGTTGTTATAATATTTATTTGAGCTACACTCTCACACAACTACATCAAATGGTTAAAGAACATACGGTTTCCGTGGATGGTGAAATTCTGCCTCCCGAAACGATGATTGTTCAATACTCATTTAACACCTTCAAAGGTGGCCATTATGATGTCACTATTTTTATATATGATATATAATATGTTTATGTTTTATTTACGCTTCTGTATTTTTCATTTTTGTCTTACCTTTATGGCTTCCATTATGGGTATACGCGATATCTTCATTTATGTAAGTGCGGACTACCGCCCCCTCAAAGTGATTTGATTCGTTAAATACCATATGTGGGACGTATAAAGGATGGAACTATGATATTATATATGATATTATACTGTAATTATAATATACCTTTATATCATTATTATTCCATTCTATAAAATATGAAATAGAAATGAAAGTAGCGTTCATGCGTACGTACGGCTTACCGTCTCCATGAACGGTGCATTTCATTTCTTACCTCTAAATGATTATGTAATGTTATAAATTCATGCATGTACTGGATATATATGACATATATGATATCCAAATCATGAATATTATTCTGTATATAATAAACATTTGACCACACGAACAACATGTAATGGTAAGAAGTCCACTTTCGACTTAAGAACCAAATATCGAAAAAACAAACATTATTAACTTAAATGTTTACATAATGTTTATAACATGGAAATAAGTGATCTAATAGGAATAATGAACTAGAAAAAGGTTCTTAATAAATTGGAAATTAACTCAAGTTTATTATTCAGGACGTTAAAGAACGATCGAGTCAAGTCGGACCCGAGGTAAGGGATCTTACTCCTCTCTTTCTTTTTAAGTACACTCTTTTATGTCATTCCTTTTAAAGCTAATCTTTCTTGTTATTGGGATGATCTTTTATATTAATCCTACTGTAATTTTTATGTTCATGTGATGAGAGACCCTATTCTCTCTCATCAATCCATTTTGGAAGTTTTTATTGGCGCCGTTAGGCTGCCGAACTTTCGTAAGAGATCTAACTTCTCTCTTTATTTTTAAGTACTCTCCTTTATGTCACTTCTTTTAAGCTCCTATTTGTAATGTTGGGGGATGTTCTTTTATATTCCTCTTGATGTACATTATATTGTAATGTGATGAGATACCCTATTTGATCTCATCAATCCATATTCGGAAGTTTTATGTGGCGCCGTTAGGCTGCCGAGTTTTCGTGAGGGATTTTTCATCTCACTTTTATTCCCGTGAGATTTATGCTACATTTTCCAAAAATTCCATTGAGTGGTGTATGTACTTCCCATTATTCTACTATTTGTGTAATATAATTTTGTTTATGAGTATTTACATCAATGATCTATTGTCCTTCTTTCATGGGGTGTATGTTTTGAAAGATACCCAAGTCGGTAAGGGAACCTTTCACCCTCTTCTTTTTTTAAAGACTTCTTTTGTTGGGTCTTTTAATTTACATATTGTTATGTTGGGATATGTTATCATATATCTTTATTGATGTAAATTTTATGTCCAAGTGATGAGATACACTTTTTATCTCTCATCAACTCATTTTGATGTGATGCCGTTAGGCTGTCAAGGGAACTTTTTAACCCAATTTCGACTTCTTTGGGTTCATCATGTAGTCATTGAATATGTCATCCATTGAATATGTGTGAATGACCTTTTATTGTTTTACACTTAATATCCACTTATATTGGGTGTATTTATATTTGTCACACATATTTTTGAGATTGATTAGTCCTTAATTTAAGGATACCTTCTTTATAAGGGATTTCATCACATTTGACATTTCTATTGAGGGTTCATTGTTGTTATGCACCAATTCACTCTTATATGGTGTATATACTGTCCTTTGGAGTATTATATCATGAATCCATTTATTCTCCTGATATTATAAAGTTCTGACTAAGTGTTATTCCTAAATTATTGTATTCAAGTGTCTCTAATTTTGGTAAAACCCCTTTAACCAAAATATCATTTTAAATTTTTTAATTATTTGTTCTTATCAATATCCATGTTTTCAAAATGGTTTTAAGGATTTACTTATATGGATATTAATGGTTTAAAATTTTGAGCTTCAAGGTGGTATGGGACACTTTGATTCAAAAATCTCTTTATTAAATGTTTTAAATGGTTTTGAAAATGGTTTTTAATGGATTCGTTATTTCAATATCCTAAAATGTTATATTGTGATTGAAATGTGGAAATGTTATGTTTCCTTTATTCATGTTTTATGTGATACGATTATGTTATGGTTCTTGGGCATTGTTATGAAGAACGGGTGGTTCCGTGATAAACTAAGGGCGGGTGAGCCCGATATAGCTCTCCAATGCATTGGGTAACGCGAAGGAGTGAAACGATAAGGTTTCTCCGAAGAGATTTAGGGAATATACTGTGATGGGTATTCCAAACGTAACCAAGAGGGTTACTCCCTACGTAAGAATGTTTTGAATGCCTCAAGTTACCTTTATGTCTTATGTTTTCTATGATTTATTCATGATTTGATATGCCTATGTTTTATGGGAAAAGTATGATTTCATTCTTATGTATACATGTACTCATGATTCCTTTCCATATTTTTATATCCCTTACTGAGCTTTTTATGCTCATCCCAAGTTTTTGAAATGTTTTTCACAGGTCAAGGGAAGGGTACATGATGTGATGATAGTGTCAAGGATGTGTCAAGAAAGAATCCATGTTTTATTTTCAATATGTTTCCGTTGATGGGAAGAATGAATACTGTCTTTTATGTAACCACTTTGTTTAAATGTAGAATGTAATGCAAGTTTCATGATCTAATTATCTAAAACTCTAAACCTGAAAAGATCCTCAATGTGTAATCTTGTAATAACTCAAGATTAAGTAAGGTTTAAGGCTGGGGCCTTATAGTTGGTATCAGAGGTCGGTTTAGATAACTTTAGAGGTTAGGGTATTCTCTAAGAACAAGTGACATTACCATAATGGTTAGGATTTCAGAAAGAGTCCTAGTTTTAGATAAAGTGAATGAGTAAGTGTATCTTAGTGTTTACCTTCCTCATTAGTACATGATGGTTTTGTTGATATACTCACACTGACATTTCTATTTTTAGTGAATGGATGGATCTAGCAGGCACCAAAGAGACAACAGGTTTGAAGGAAACTGTGGTGGTTCTCTGATTAAGATACTAGATAAAATGGAGGATTCAATGAGGAAACTCTTGGTTGTTCTAAACCAAATATCAAGGAGTCATGATAAACAACTTGAACCTTGGTATGATCTTTAATGCATCATGTACGAGATGACCAATCCATGTGGAAGTTCAGGTAATAATAATAAAGGTAACCATTAGAGTTTATATGATCCTTACATTTGAGGTAATTATGGGTAATTATATGATATGCTGGAAAATGAAAAGCATGAGACAAACATGAGGTTAAAATATGTTATGATCATTTTTGATGATTTTATCTCATTTTGGGGAATGTTTTAAGAATTATATAGTTTTGGAAAAAGGACAACACGCAGACCGTGTGACAACCCGTCGCGTCGGACAATGCTGCGGGAATCGAACCCACAACCAAAGTGAGACTGGTATTTATCGCCTACCACTGGACTACGTGAAGTCCCTGGTTAGTTTGACCGATTCTTTCTAGTTATATGATTTTATGAATTAAGAGTAAGTTGATTTTGGGTTATTTATGAAAATTATTAACCTATCATGGAGGATATGTGATTAGGTTAATTACTTTTCAATACGAGACTTTAGGAGGAACTGATGTTGTTTGGAGATAAATGTTACGATTTAACTTGGAAGACTGTGTGACTAAATCCTTCAAATATTTGGGTTTAAATCTTAGTTTGGTTTACTTTGAAGAATTTTATGGACAAATTGATTATAGAATGGTCCTCGTTGAACCTTGGGTTTTGTTGGACAAATTTTGGAGGTTAAGAATAGATTTTCTTTTTATAAAGGGTTATCCTTTTCTGGATTATCTGATCTTGTAATAACCTTTTTGGTTTTGGTTAAAGTCTAAAGACATGGGAAGTATATAGATCTATTTTGTGGATTAGATGATTCTCTAGAAGTTGATTATAATACTCTTAATGTAAACAAGTCTCCCTAAATACTCGTCTTTTGAAAAAAATATGAGTTTGATTAAGGAATCTAGTAAAAGTTGAAAGTCAACATGATAAGTGATTATGTTTCCTTATGAATAAATTCCTCAATAAAAAGTAATTTAAAGCAAAAATGTTGTCTATTAACGTTTCCTACTGGGGAATCGAATACCGTTTAACCCATCACAAGTTTGTGATTTTCTTGTGGTTAACTTTCTCCTAAACATGTTTTCTATCACTCTCCATCAGAACATGACCCTTTGTTTTTTCCTCCATGTCCATATTTTCATACTTGGAATCCTAGTATGGGTTAACTCGGGTGACCTTTGTACTTATCTTTATTTATTTTAATGTGATTTTTTTACCGACTCTTCTCCGATGTGGGACGTTCAAGGATGTTTCCAAGCGCAATTTTAAAATTGCGAGGACGCAATTCCCAAAAGGGGGGAAGGATGTAACACCCCAGGTAAATAAAGAATATGACATTTTCATATTTATCCATATTTGTGAATAAAATATTAATATGACTTTAAAGGGGACGCTATGCTCGATGGCGTACCCAACACGCAACAACAAGTTTCTTGGGAATCTTACGTTGCACTCTAATAATAAAATAATATTATTTCAAATGGTAGTTAATATGTAGCCGTTGTATTGGAGGGAATGGATAGAAATAACTAAAATATGATTATATATATTTTTTAAATTTTTTTAAATTTATCCAATAAAAGCTAAAAGGCTTAAAATACGGAAAGAATTCAATTTTAGGCGTATATGCCCTAGTTTTCACTAAAGGTTCACTTATCGCCTTTTAATGGAGAAATGTCATTAAATATAGTTTTATTCACTCTTAAAAATTCTTTTGGACCAAATAAAACTCTTATTAAGAATCGGGACATCAAATTTTACTTTGTGTAATTTTTTGGTATCTTTCAGATAAAGTTCATTTTTTTAATGAATAGTGTAAAATGTTGTATTTTAATTCAAAACCACTTTTTAATCTAATTTATTTATATGATTAGATTATATTTTGAATTGGTTTTAAAGTGAAATTAGAAAATATTTTTACCATTAAATCCAATAGTGGTCGTTGGAATCAATTTCACTTTGAAATCAGACTTAAACTAGTGTCAATCTTTTGATACTTATTGTTTTATAAAAACACGCTATTTGCTCTGACAGCGGGAATTAATTATTAAATTAATTATTGTGACTAATATGTTTTGAATTTTGTAAAACGGACTTCATTTTTGAATTTGGAATATCGAATATAGCTTAGGGTGAATTTTTGGGATTTTTCTAAAAAACTTCGATTTTTGATGAATAGTGAAACCACTAAGTGGTACTTATAAAAGCTGATTTTTCGTTTAAATGAAATTTTACCACTTATGTGTTTTGAATTTCAAAAATCCGACATACATGGTTGTCATTAAGAAGTAAAATGTGATTCAATGGGATAAAAATAATTTTTTGGTGAATAGTAACTTATTAAGTTTTTAATCGCGATTAGTGGTAATTAGTGTGGTTTAAGGTAAAAATAATGCTTTAATAAAATGAGATGAGATTGACACATGTCTTACCCTCATTGGTTGTATCATGGCCGACCAAGACAAGCCATGGGTCAACTTGGGGACCCCATGGATCCACTTTGGTTGGGAAATGACATAAATAACATTTTATTTAATGTAAAAGTAAAATTGACACAAACATGATATGTTTTACTAAAACAATTTTTAAGTGAGGTTATACAAGTCATCTTTTTGATTATAAATATTCATTGGAAAGATAAAAAGATTTCATACATCATAGTATTTTTTTTATAATTTTTAGACATTAAATAAATTAAATTATTTATGACATAATAATGATGCAGCGATGACATCATTATTTGACGATTTAAATAAAATGGAAAGATAATGTAAAATCTATGAACTACACATGTCCAAAACTTATTGGATGAGTGTATTTCGAAGCCTTATCACCTTATCCACGAATTATATCAATGTGGGACCTTTTTAAACCGAAACACATTTTCAAATAAAGTAATATTTCTTTACTTTCCAAAAGTGCCCCTCCTCTCCTCTTATAAAAGGCCCCCACCTCTACCTCATTTAACACACTCCTAAAGACTTTGGCTCGGCCAACCCCTGCCCATTTACTCTCTCCACATCCCTCTACTCATACTAGAGGATTCACTTTGGGCAGAACCCTTTCAAAGAAAGCCTTTAGGCTCAAATCAAAAGGAGTTACACTTTTAAAGGTAATTCACTCTCTCATGTTCATTTGTTTTATTTTTCTTCTCCAACCCCCTAAACTCTTTTCATTTACTTATTTTGTAACAACAAAAGTATCTTCAATATACTAGGATGTTGTTATAATATTTATTCGAGCTACACTCTCACACAACTACATCAAATGGTTAAAGAACATACGGTTTCCGTGGATGGTGAAATTCTGCCTCCCGAAACGATGATTGTTCAATACTCATTTAACACCTTAAAAGGTGGCCATTATGATGTCACTATTTTTATATATGATATATAATATGTTTATGTTTTATTTACGCTTCTGTATTTTTCATTTTTGTCTTACCTTTATGGCTTCCATTATGGGTATACGCGATATCTTCATTTAAGGAAGTGCGGACTACCGCCCCCTCAAAGTGATTTGATTCGTTAAATACCATATGTGGGACGTATAAAGGATGGAACTATGATATTATATATGATATTATACTGTAATTATAATATACCTTTATATCATTATTATTCCATTCTATAAAATATGAAATAGAAATGAAAGTAGCGTTCATGCGTACGTACGGCTTACCGTCTCCATGAACGGTGCATTTCATTTCTTACCTCTAAATGATTATGTAATGTTATAAATGCATGCATGTACTGGATATATATGACATATATGATATCCAAATCATGAATATTATTCTGGATATAATAAACATTTGACCACACGAACAACATGTAATGGTAAGAAGTCCACTTTCGACTTAAGAACCAAATATCGACAAAACAAACATTATTAACTTAAATGTTTACATAATGTTTATAACATGGAAATAAGTGATCTAATAGGAATAATGAACTAGAAAAAGGTTCTTAATAAAGTGGAAATTAACTCAAGTTTATTATTCAGGACGTTAAAGAACGATCGAGTCAAGTCGGACCCGAGGTAAGGGATCTTACTCCTCTCTTTCTTTTTAAGTACACTCTTTTATGTCATTCCTTTTAAAGCTCATCTTTATTGTTTTTGGGATGATCTTTTATATTAATCCTAATGTAATTTTTATGTTCATGTGATGAGAGACCCTATTCTCTCTCATCAATCCATTTTGGATGTTTTGATTGGCGCCGTTAGGCTGCCGAACTTTCGTAAGAGATCTAACTTCTCTCTTTATTTTTAAGTACTCTCCTTTATGTCACTTCTTTTAAGCTCCTATTTGTAATGTTGGGGGATGTTATTTTATATTCCTCTTGATTTACATTATATTGTAATGTGATGAGATACCCTATTTGATCTCATCAATCCATATTAGGAAGTTTTATGTGGCGCCGTTAGGCTGCCGAGTTTTCGTGAGGGATTTTTCATCTCACTTTTATTCCCGTGAGATTTATGCTACATTTGCCACAAATTCCATTGAGTGGTGTATGTACTGCCCATTATTCTACTATTTGTGTAATATAATTTTGTTTATGAGTATTTACATCAATGATCTATTGTCCTTCTTTCATGGGGTGTATGTTTTGAAAGATACCCTAGTCGGTAAGGGAACCTTTCACCCTCTTCTTTTTTAAAAGACTTCTTTTGTTGGGTCTTTTAATTTACATATTGTTATGTTGGGATATGTTCTCATATATCTTTATTGATTTAAATTTTATGTCCAAGTGATGAGATACACTTTTTATCTCTCATCAACTCATTTTGATGTGATGCCGTTAGGCTGTCAAGGGAACTTTTTAACCCAATTTCGACTTCTTTGGGTTCATCATGTAGTCATTGAATATGTCATCCATTGAATATGTGTGAATGAACTTTTATTGTTTTACACTTAATATCCACTTATATTGGGTGTATTTATATTTGTCACACATATTTTTGAGATTGATTAGTCCTTAATTTAAGGATACCTTCTTTATAAGGGATTTCATCACATTTGACATTTATATTGAGGATTCATTGTTGTTATGCACCAATTCACTCTTATATGGTGTATATACTGTCTTTTGGAGTATTATATCATGAATCCATTTATTCTCATGATATTATAAAGTTATGACTAAGTGTTATTCCTCAATTATTTTATTCAAGCGTCTCTAATTTTGGTAAAACCCCTTTAACCAAAATATCATTTTAATTTTTTTAATTATTTGTTCTTATCAATATCCATGTTTTCAAAATGTTTTTAAGGATTTACTTATATGGATATTAATGGTTTAAAATTTTGAGCTTCAAGGTGGTATGGGACACTTTGATTCAAAAATCTCTTTATTAAATGTTTTAAATGGTTTTAAAAATGGTTTTTAATGGATTCGTTATTTCAATATCCTAAAATGTTATATTGTGATTGAAATGTGGAAATGTTATGTTTCCTTCATTCATGTTTTATGTGATACGATTATGTTATGGTTCTTGGGCATTTTTATGAATAACGGGTGGTTCCGTGATAAACTAAGGGCGGGTGAGCCCGATATAGCTCTCCAATGCATTGGGTAACGCGAAGGAGTGAAACGATAAGGTTTCTCCGAAGAGATTTAGGGAATATACTGTGATGGGTATTCCAAACGTAACCAAGAGGGTTACTCCCTACGTAAGAATGTTATGAATGCCTCAAGTTACCTTTATGTCTTATGTTTTCTATGATTTATTCATGATTTGATATGCCTATGTTTTATGGGAAAAGTATGATTTCATTCTTATGTATACATGTACTCATGATTCCTTTCCATATTTTTATATCCCTTACTGAGCTTTTTATGCTCATCCCAAGTTTTTGAAATGTTTTTCACAGGTCAAGGGAAGGGTACATGATGTGATGATAGTGTCAAGGATGTGTCAAGAAAGAATCCATGTTTTATTTTCAATATGTTTCCGTTGATGGGAAGAATGAATACTGTCTTTTATGTAACCACTTTGTTTAAATGTAGAATGTAATGCAAGTTTCATGATCTAATTCTCTAAAACTCTAAACCTGAAAAGATCCTCAATGTGTAATCTTGTAATAACTCAAGATTAAGTAAGGTTTAAGGCTGGGGCCTTATATTTATGACACTCTAAAAATAAAGGGGTTATTTGAGATATTCTTCATTTGAAAATTTTGGATTTAGAATGTTTATTTTATTGAGAATATTGTCTCCAAGGATGGATTATTTTTTGATGTCTCTAAGACAAGGAAAACCCTCAACATCATATATAACCTTTAGTATTAGTATGTGTTTTGAAATAAGGGTAATTATAGTAAATTTGTGTGAATACATGATTATGATGTATTCAAATTTGTTTTAGCATATTTTGAAGAGCTTTATGGTTTAATGATTAATGTTAAGACATGGGTATTATTATTTATATTTTTTAGATTATTCCTTCATTTGATGGTTTATTTTATTGAATATTATTTTTACTTATGATAAACATTTTTGGTTTTGGGCTATAAAAGGTAGAAACTTCCAGTCAAAAAATATTTCATAGAATGGAGATCACTATGACTTAATGGATCTCCTGATCCCTTAAAATATTATTTCAGTGCTACAAGCATGAAATATTCATCTTATTCATTCATAATTTTGAATATGATATGAATAAGATGTATAAAACTAATCAAAACACAACCGAGGAAAGAAATAGATTAAGTATATATATTTTTATAATTACTCAAGCAATAAAAGATTAATATATCAAGTTTTGGGGGGAAAGTATTACATAAATATCGAGGTACTCTTCTAAAAAACATACACATGTAGAAGTCTTATAAGAAAAAACATTTTTTAATAAATATTTATTATGAAATAATAATTTTTCTAGTCCTAACTAAGAAATTAAAATTCATGAAAAAATTTATTATTATGTCATGATATGTTCAAAATGAATTGAAATTGTGAGGAAGAAATTTTTGGGAGGGTGGAATATAACAAACCAAGATTTTATTTCCTAAATAATATGTTTGATAGCATGTGATAAACACAACACTAATCTTATACAAATATCGATATACTATAGAAATAATATTATTTAAATATGACCATTATAACAGAGCTGTTGGATTAACTAATATGAATATGATAAATCACATTATGAAATATATGTAGAAAAGTTTTAATAATAAAAATATATTTATTAATTCATAGGTAATAATTATTCAGTTTTTAATGATAATAATTAAATCATTTAATTTTAATAACAATAAATGGTTAAATGGGTTATTTTTCTATAAAAGTAGCTTTTCTTTATATTATATATATTTCATTTAAATGATAAATTTATCTTATTTGGATTATTAATTTTGTTTAAAATTTATTTTTTGTACATTTAAACTAATTAATAATCATTCATACAATTATTATCAATTTTTTAGAAATGAAGACAAAATTATTTGATGTTAAAAGATATATTTTTCAAAAAAATGTTTTTAAATGTGTAATGTATTTTTATCTTAATAAATTAAGTAAATAACTATTTATTAATTATTTTAAATAAATTTAATGATAATATATTCAATAAAATATATTAATAATCATTTAATGGTTTTTACTTGGAAAAGACTGAGACTAAATTCTTTTTTTTGCATTGAAAATATTTTTTTCTTTCTAAAAATGGTTCTACACTTTTGTGCATAGATATTAGAATTATTTTATTCTATAATTAGAAATTTTATTTGATAAAATAAATTTTTTTATTCAATCGTATAAAAATTTTCTTAGTGTGAATTTTTGGGATTTATAAAAAATAATTGATTTTTTATTGAATAGTGATAAATACAGATTTTAGAAATGATGTCCCTTTTATGAAATTTACATGATATAAGAATAAATTGAATTTTTATGAACCTTTTTTATAGAATAAATATATATTTAATAATTAATATAATGAAATTAAAATATATTTTTTGACTTATAAATCTATCTTTAACATTTTGGAAAACTGAGTAATGTTATTATTCGAATAAAAAATATTTTTGGTTCTTCACTTTTAATTAAGTATGAAAAAGGTTAATTTATATTATGGTTTGTTTTTTTAAAAAATAATACTCATTTTATGTACAACAATCCAATTAATTCCATTATAATAAATATTATATTTTATTTTTCTATAAAATGATTTTTATTCTTCAAACGATAATTTTTTTTAAAAACAACTTTCATTGTGTTTTTAGAACTTATATTAAAGTAATTTCTATAATTATAGTAATTTAATAATGTAAAATATATTTCATATTTCTAATCATAATAATTAGTATATGAAATTAGCTCAAGTTAATTTTTGTTCAAAATTAATAGCAATGATGGTAAAAATTTATCACCTTTGTTAAGGATAAAATGAGTTAAAAAGGAAAACATAAAGTGATAAGGATTAAATATAACACAAAAAATGATTAAATATAGTTGGTTTATTTTATATCTAAATTAAACTTATATTATTCTAAACTAAGAAAATTTGGATCCACTTGACTTGAGTAAGACATATATTATATAATAATTTTTTGAGTATCTACAAGTTTTCCACCAACCTCACTTATAAAAGAGAACCCACTCTCCTCTCTTATTCACACTTCTTGAGCTGTTTATATCTACCATTACCTACCATAATACCTTAAAAGTTATTTTTCTTGAAATATATATTTTTATATTATCAAAATACCACTTCAAGGAGGCTTAACATGTATTTCAATGATGGTTACCAAAAGAAGAGGTATATGTTCTTACAAAGCTTTTTTCAAGTTTATTTATTTTTAAACCACCTCAAAAACTTCAATAAACCTATTAAAATAATTTAACCATTTTATTTACCATACTAATATGATGTTATTTAAATGTTACATCCATTTTATAACTCCTTTATATCTTATAGAAAATGAAAACATCGCTCGTGCGTACATACGGACTACCGTCTCCATATAGTGGTGTAATTAATTTTTCATCACCTATTTATTTGGATGGTTATAAATATGTTATTAGTGAATATATATTATATTTATGATATAATTATAATTTTTAAATATATTATATCGACTTAATTATTACTATTACATCTGTTGGAAAATGAGAACGTCACTCATGCATATATGTGGTCTACCACCTCCACAAAGCGATGTGATTTGTTTTCCTATTTCCACCTTATATAGAGTATTATAAAATTGTATACAGTGAATAAAAATTATATTCATTACATTATTAAAATTATGGATATGGTGGAACCATTTAATAACACATTTAACCATGGCCAATATTGATAATTAATTTTAGATAAATGGACCGAACAACCTTAAGTATTCGACATAAGAAAGAACAATTCAATGAATATATGTGAAATGATTATAAAAGGACACTAAAAATGGAATATATATAAAAAAGGTTCTAAATAAAGTATATAATAAATTTAAATTGATTATTTAGAAGGATATAATTCATCCAACTAATTAGGAATCTAATGTAAGGGTTTTTATCTCAATTCCACTCCATTGAGATATGTTTTATATTATACACCTAATTTAATTTATATGGTGTATATTCCAACCATTTGATATATTATGTAATTAGTTAATATTTATTATTGGTATTTTAATTTTCAATTAATATTTTCTATTTTAAGGGGTTTGCATTCAAAAGATATTAATTCTATAAAGGTTTATTTTATAATCTCACTCTTTTTTAGGTCTGTTCATGTTTGAATTTACAGTTTAAGAATTATGCGATCTTTATATTCTTTAACCTCATATATTTTATTCTCCTTTGGTTATTTCTTGGGTTTCCATTTTTTTATATCTTTTTTTCTTTTTTACTCAAAGATTGAGTTAATTTTTTTAAACAAAACTAAAATTATTTATATTTTTTAGTTGGGAATATTTCCATTACATATCCATATTCTTAAAATTATTTTATGTAAGTTTTTATCTAATTTTAAGTGATTTTTAAAAAGAATTTTTCTACTACATTTTACTTTATTTACTAATTTTTAATAGTAATATGTTTAAATTGTCCTAAATGAGTCATTGTTGACGTTTTACAAAAGTGTGAAATGAGTGTTATTTTAAATGTATATGCCATGAACAGATTTTCCACCTCAATGAACATTTTTTTACATTTATCTTCTTTTAAAAGTTTCCATTATTTTTAAAATAAAACAATATTTCCATTAATCTGTGATTTTTTAGTTTTTATATTAAAATATAAAAGGAATAATTTTATAAAATGTTGAAAATAATTTTGAAATGATTTAAAAATTCATTTTCATAAGAAAGTTACAAAACATTTAAGAAAATTTATTTTTAAAATTTCACTTACATTTTACTCTCTAATTCTCAAAAGAATCTTCTTTATTTCAAACCTTCATTTTGTATAAAATTATGGTCTTATATCACCCTTATCTGATTTATGGATCATACCTTATTTTGTTCATTCTCTTTCTTATGATCATGTTATTTATCACTCAATATTATTAATTGGATATTATTTTTCTCATTTATGTCTATATTTTCAGTGTCATGGGTATATTAAGTATCATTTCTAATACTTTTAAATTATCTTAGCTATTTTTCATTTCAATATATAATTTTATTTTAATGAAACATATTAATAAAGTTATTTCATTTACTTTGGAAATATTGATGTTACGTATTCTTGATTTAATACAGATATGTATTTATTGATAAGGAATATTTATTATATATTATATTGGTAATTCAATATATGAGGAATGAATTAGATATATGTATGTGATGGGTGGGTACCGATTATAGATAGCCCCTCCATGAATCAGTAGGTCTCATGAGACAAATAGAATGAGTATTACTTGGTTTATGTTGGCCCATATAGTGAAAATGTCTTGCCACAAGGCCTTGATGGTGTGTAATATGTCTTTTCACAAGTCCTTGATAGTAAGTTTCATGATGTATTGGTATGGATCCTTGATGAAAATATATTGATGTCTGAAATTATGAATTTACTTCATTAAAATTTCAATTATTATCATCCATGTGACCATTTTATTTTCCCTGGATATATTTTTAAGCTCAAGTTATTGATTAAATGGACTTTTTATTGATTGTTCACCATGAAGTATTTTTTATGTCTTATGTATTCATAACTGCTACTATTGTATGTGTTCCTTTACTAAGCATCTGAGCTCTCCCTTTATTTGTTTCCCCTTCCCTAGGATATAAATAAGGAATCTTTGAATGATTTTCAAGGGTACAAGAAAGTTTTTCTTACTATGTTTTTATATTATAATATAATATAAAAGTCATTTATATATCTATTTTTCCAAAAATGCTAAACTGATCGATCCTTCATGGTATGATCCCTTATATATTATACCAATGTAATAAATTAAACACTTTTTATGGGTTATTAGACTCAATATTTGTACAGTCAGTATCAAATTAAGTTTATTAGAGCCCTTGGGAACTATATTATAAAAAAATAGATATCTTGAGAATTAAGATAAAACCCCAAGAATGTTTCCTGAAATTTAGTTATTTTTATGTTATGTTTAATTATTCTTGATGCTATGAGATAATTATGTATCTTCCATTGTTTATATACGACACTTAGAAAATGAAACAAAAATAATATTAATGAACATAGTCAATATAGGAATATCCCTTATAATAAAGTCAATACAGTGGGTGTTGGAGGTAAGAAGATCTTGTCCATATTGGGTAAGATGACCTAATTTATGACAAAAAACCTTATCCATATAGAGAAACCTATTTTCCCACAGTGAAATGAAACTACACTGGATCACTTTATGTGATAGAATCATCCATCATTTAATGGAACTGATAATCCATTGGTAGCTAAGAAATGGATCAAGTACCTTGAAAATATATTTCTGGATTTGGGAAGTAATGAAAAGGAAAATTTTATTATACTAGTATATTATTTAAAAGGTTTTATAGAACAATGGTGGCTATTGATTCAAAATACTAAGGAGGAGGAAAAGATAAATGGAATTGAATAGAAGCCATTTAAGGTTATTTTCTTTAATAAATATTTCCTTAAGAAGAACTAGATGATATATAAAGTTAATTTCTTAATTTAAGATAAAAGGAAGAGTAAAGTGTTATTGAGTAAGTGGAAAACATTAAAAGATTATGAACGAATGCTACCGACTATGTAT
Organism: Viscum album; assembly: GCA_963277665.1. Taxonomy (NCBI): domain Eukaryota; kingdom Viridiplantae; phylum Streptophyta; class Magnoliopsida; order Santalales; family Viscaceae; genus Viscum; species Viscum album. Next base: position 1,130,213,666 of record OY728121.1, read on the forward strand.
GTAATCCAAAAATTAAGATTGACCATTTCTTTGATGGAATTAAGTCATTTATTACAAGGGTACTAGTATCTCAATTTTTTTTCATACGATGATATGGTATCATGTGCTATTAGAATAGTTAAAGAATTATTTATGTCATACATATTCAAAGGAAATCAAGAGAATAAATTGACAATTGAGCACTATGGAAAAAGAAATTAAGAGAATGAGAAGAAGGAAATGACTAAACATTAAACATGTGATAATTATGGATGTAAATATCATGGTAAAATATTAAATGCAATGTGATTTTGTTACAAGTACAGAGATAAATTCCATTTATCTTATGAATGTAAGGGAAATAAATAAATCATTGATAATCAATGTTTCAACTATAATAAGATGTGGAAGTTTTCAAACCAATTACCTAAGAATCAAAGATTACCTTGATAATTTCATTTTAGTATTTATTATGGTTATGTTGGTATACTAAAAGGGATGAAGACCATGATAATCACTTCTGAATCATTTATGAGACTCTTAAAGGAAAAGATTTATTTTAGAAACTAAGAATGTGTGAATTCTAGCTTCAAAATTTTTCTTTTATTGCTAATATTGTCTCTAAGGGTGGAATATTTTTTGATGTCACTAAGAAAAATAAATCTATCAAAATCATATATAACCTTTAGGGTTAGTATGTGTTTTTATATAAGGGTAATTATAGTAAATTTTTGTGAATATATTATTATGATGTATTCAAATTTGGTCTAACATATTTTGAAGAGTTTTAGTGTTTAATGATTAATATTGAACCTTGGGTGTTATTATTGAGATTTTGGAGATTACTCATTCATTTTATGATTTAATTTATCGAATATTATTTTTACTTATGATAACCATTTTGGGTTTTTGGATAGAAATGAGTGAAATCACCTACTAGGAAATCTTTTATAGAATAGAGAACACTATCTCTTAATTGATATCATGATCCCTTAAAAGAGGAATACAATGTTTCAGGCATGAAAAATTCATCTCATTAATTAATCTTTTTGAATATGAGATGAATCAGGGGTATAAAACTAATCGAAACACAACTAAATAAAGAAATTAATTAATTATATTTTCTTATAATTCCTTAAGAAATTAAAGATAAATCTATCAAGTTTTGTTTGGAAAGTATCACTTAACTATAAAGGTACAATTATAGAAACACATTCACAAGTAGAATTAATATAAAGAACACAAATTTTTCAATAAATATTTATTTACAAAAAAATAAATTCATAGTCATAATCTTGAAATTAAAATTCATGAAAAAATATATTATTATGTCACGATATGCTCAAAATGAATTAAAATTATGAGGATTTTTTTTGTAAGTAGGGGAGAATTTAACACCCTGATATTTTAGTTTATGAATAATATATATGATTTCTTGTGATACATGAAACACTGATCTTAAATGATTTTCAATATATTCTAGATATATTATTAATTAAATATGACCATTATAACCTAGTCATTGAATATGTTGGTATGAATAGAGGTAATCATATTATGAAATATATTATGATGTTTTTTCTAATAAAAATATATTTATTAATTCCTAGGTAATAAGTATTAGAATTTTAATTAAAAAAATTAAATCATATAATGTTAAGAATAATTAAAGTTTAAATGGGTAATGTTTCTATAAAAACGAGATTTAATATTATATATGTTTCATTTAAAAGCTATATTTATCTTATTTTGAGTATACAATTTATTTAAAATGTATTTTTTATAAAATTAAAATAATTATTAATCATTTATTGATTGATTATGATTTTTTTTGGAATGAAGGTAAAATCATTTGATGGTAAAAATATATATTTTTCAAAAAACTATTTTTAATTGCGTAATGTATTTTAAACTGAATAAATTAAGGTAATAAAAATTTATTAATTATTTTGATGAAATTTATCAATATAATATTCAATAAAATATATTAACAATCATCCAATTATTTTTACTTGGTAATTAATTAGAGTAAATTCTTTTTACGCTTCAAAAATACTTTTTTTTTCTAAAAATGGGATTTATGCTTTTGTGCATGGATATTATAACTATTTTTAACACATTTAGAAATTTTATTTTATAAAATTAACATAAATTTTTATTCCAATTTATCAAAATTATCTTAGGGTGATTTTTTTCTATTTTTTAAAAATAATTGATTATTGGGTGAATAGTGAAAAATACTAATTTTACAAATAATTTCACTTTTATAACATTAATCTAATATAAGAATAAATTTAATGCTTATGAAACATTTTTTATAGAAAAATATATTTAATAATTAATATGATTCATTTAGAAATATAATTTTTAACTTAAAAATCTATATTTCACATTTTGGAAATCTGATTTTTGGGGTTTTTCAAATAAAAATTATTTTTGGTTCTTACCTTGTAGTAAAGTATTCACAAGGTTCATTTTGGTTTTATTTTTTTTGAAAGAAAAATAAGACTCCTTTAATTTAATATAATCTAATTAATTTCATTGGAATTGTAATGACCCAAAATTTTATCAATGTAATTTCCCCTCTAATTATAAAATTGTGTCATACATAGTAATTTAGTATTATATAAAGCACATGCACCACACGATTTCACCAACACAATTTTATTTTAATAACTTGAACAATAAATTTAGAGAATAAAAAATTCCATAATAATTAAAAATATTATAATGGGATAAGAAATAGAAAAATAAGATAACCTAAATATGGAAATTTGGATATGCTTTATCCACCAGAATAACCACACTCATGAACAACACTTTAAAAATTAAAAAAAAATATTAATAATAAAATATTTATCATGGAAATTAAAATATATAAAACCGTGATATAAAATAGAATTTAATTAATAATGATTGATGTATGAAGTATTTATAAGAAGTAGGGAAACCCTATTACCATTACAAATCCGACCATTATAATAATAATGTGATCTTTGGAATCTCACCATTAGAATAGTAATTTGACTGTTAGGAATAATAACAAGACCATTATAATAGTATCCTCATTTATGGAAGTTTAAATTATTATTTAAGTATCTTATAAAATGAAAACATGCCATATTTATATCATGATACTAGTAAATAAATGTTTTAAAATTGATAAAATAATTCTTTGTATTTTTGAAAACCATATATGTTTTATTTTCATTTTTATAAAAAATATAATAATTTAAAAGAAAGTTTATTTTATAACATGGTTTTATAAATTGATATTAATATGTATTATAAATATAATATAATTCTATTATACCATAAGTAATTTTTCAAAGGGTACGAAAATTGATCATAATATTAAAATTAGTGTATTTTCCAATAAATAAGGATTTAATTTAAATATTAATTTTCAGATGTTTAAAAAATTATTTTCAATTTTAGAATCTATATTTTGAAAAATTATTAGGTTTAATTTTTTATATTTTTCTAAAATAGTTGAATTTTTGGTGAATAGTAAAATACAATATTTTTGTTATTTAATATTATAAATTAAATATATGATTAATTGCATAAGGGATTATGCAATAAAACATTATTTCAAAATAAAATGCACCATTTTTTGTATATAGTCATAATAATCAATAATATTGGAAGTCTTGATCCAAAATAAAAAACTAATCAATATAATATTAAAAAAACACCCCTCTTCTACCATTAAAAATTCAGCCCCTCAAATCCCCTTATCCTCGCATATTATAAGCCTTGTAGCTTGCCAGATTTCTTTCAAAATTTCTTTCTAATACTATCCTACACATCCTAGTTCTTCTAGAGTCACCAAAATTCTAGTTCCAAGTGCCTTAAGTAGTTTTTCAAGGAGACAACATTCAAGAGGTAATATTCTCAAATTACCTCTTTTTAAATTCTTTTCTTATTCTACCTTATACCTACCTACCTCATACAACAAGGAATAATTACTATAGTATCATATATATAATATAATTTTATAGTGATAACTTATTATATATACCATCCATCATATTTTCTTCTCCATATATTCTAAAAATGAAATAATTGTCCATATTATGTCGGTTCACTGCCTCCTTGGATGAAATTTTTTTATTTTCCATTACCACGTTAATGGAAGATTTAAATTCACTTATAATGGTTTAAAATGACCTAAATATGTATATTATATATTTTTACACATTATTCAATGAACATATTTCCATAATGTTAAATAAAATGAAACTAGTTTGTGATGGTCGGTAAAACATCTGAAATAAACTAACCACATAACATCAACATTTTTACTGAATGAATCATCAATATTTTAGAAAAAATATGGGTATTTATGAACATTTAAATTTTTTAAGGACATGAATATCATTTAATTTCACTTCTAGATTTGTAGTCCCATTTTACAAGAATATCTATAATTATCCTCAAGTGATCCGACCTTGGAACCATGAAATGAACATCCATAGAACAGTGAAATTAAACCTTAAATATCATTAAAATGGTTATAAATAAAAAAATATAATTATATTAAATCAAATAAATATGGAATATGTTTTAAATTAAGTAATTAATTAAGTTAATTTTATTATTTTGAATGTTAAGTGCAGGTACTGAACAATTTTGGAACATAAGGCAAGAGATCTCTTTGAACCACCATATTTTCTTTGGGCTGCACTTTCTCTCACTTTACATCACTTTATCTCCCTATTTTTATTATTTTATTCTTCTATATTATGTATATATGTCCCCCACATATATAACTAGTTTAATTAACCTTTTTTGAATAGTATATACATGTTTTAAAGGTTCCCTTCTGAATTTCATTCATTAAGGAAACCCGATTAAAGAGAACTTTTCTATCACTTCCCCCATTTCAAGTAACACTCAATAAAATCTTTTAAACCATCCTTGGTTTCTAAAATTTCCCATTTTATTATGTAAAACCTTTTTTGTTCATTTATGGTTTTATGGAAGTTAATATTATCTTTCCCTTTTTAAATACTCATTACACTTTTCCTTAAAACCCCGCTTAATAGGTACATTTCCAAAGTTACATATACACTCTTTTTTTAATTTTCACGTCAAATGGAAATAATTTTTCATGAACCATTATTTTTTTCATCTATTAACATCCAATATTTTTTAATCCCTAATTTATTGGAATACATTATGATATTCCATCTAGTTATTCTATAATATATGATTATGCAACCCATTTCTTTTTATAGTTTATCTTTATGTTTATTCTGTATGTTTGATTCCTTATGTGGAACACATATACATGTACATGTTATTGTGAGTGAACCCAGATAGATGTCCAATAAATTGGGTAATTTTTATATCTCATGAAATTATATTTTTGGGATTGGGGACTAAACATAATCCATGATGGGACTTTGTTCACCATGTGATTTTTTCTTGGTAGTCAACCTTGATTTATGCTTTTGTCATGTTTTATGTTGTTTCTACATTCCTCTTTTTACTTGATATTACGATTCCATGTTATTTATTTTATTCTCCCATATAATTATTCATGAGAATTGTCATTCATTATATCATATTATGCCTTTTAACTCATATGTTATGCTTTGATATCATGCTATTTTCCTTACTTGGCTTTGTAGCTCACCCCTTTTATTTATATATTCCCCATGTTATCTTATATAGTTTTTAGATCTCAAAGGTATTTGGGTGATCACTATGGAGATTAAATTAAAGAAGTTTTATTTTATTTTAATGATTTTTTTTATGTACCTAGTCTCCCAAAGACGCTAGTCCTATCGATACTTGGTTTGTATTTATTGGATATTTATGTTAAGGATCATGTAAAAATATATTTAAAAGGCTTGGGTTTCTATTATTGGTATCAGAGGATTGTCTAATAATTTTTGGGGATCAGGACTAGAATACTTAAGTTAAAACTCTAGGGATAAGTCTAAATATAGGATAATATCCTGAAATTTTGGTGCAGTATAGAGTGAGTGGTTTCCAAGAAATTACATCTCTTTCTAGATACTATATGTGGATATAGATCTATCATAGTTTCATCTAGGAGTAATAATCCAAAAAAGTGTGTATTAGGTATTAAATTGATTATAACCCAATGCATGAAAAAGAGGTCATGATAAACACCTAATTTGACACTCCCAGGGGATATTATTTGGCAAACTCACAAACTCTTTATGAACTATTATGAAGGATTTGAATAGATTGTTAGGTTAAAATAATTAATAGAGAAATTACCATGGATAACCTAGATTGAAACCTAGAGACTCATAATCCATGATTTTTAAGTCATCTATAAATTATTCCTTCATTGTTTATATTTTACCTTTTTATATGATTTTTAGTTTAAGTATTATCAATGCTAATTTTTTATTTCCTTTATTTTAGTTAATGGAGGGAAATATGAAGAACCATGTCAAAAACCAATGTGATAGAAAATGTAATGATTTTACTAGAGATATACCTAACCTGATGGAAGAGGGAGCTGATAACTTCATGAAAGTACTAGCTCAAATGACTCACATTATGAATAATAACTTGAATTGAGTGGAACACCCACATTATCCTAATAAACTGCAAGTTGCAGTTGAGTCCTCTATGCAACAAAGTCCTCCTAGCTTTAGTATATATCATGATCCCCTCATCATGGAACAATGCATTAACTCAATTGAAAAGATATTTTATGTTCTATAATGCTTATAATAAGTGAAAGTTATACTGACCATTTATCGCATAGAGTGGGAAGATGATCAGTGGTGGACACTAATCAATAAAATGAAGCCTAAAGGGGAAATTTATTCCATGGTATGAGAAGTATTGGAGATTTTTTTTCAATAAATATTTTACCTAAACTCTCTATCTTAAATAGAGAGGGATTTCCTCAAACTAAATAAAAATGAAGATGAGTGTATTAGGGAATATGAGGGAGAATTTATATGGTTTTCATGATATGCCTTCATATTTTTAATCAATAATGAAAGTAAGGTAGACTACTTATTTAGTGGATTAAATAAAATTATATGAAAAACTTTGGTGATTAGAGACTTTGATAGCTATAAATAGATTATCAATTGTTCCCTTAAGGTCAAGATAATGATCAACGAATCTAATTAGTCTCAAGGGGATAGATATAGAATGTTTAAAATAAAGTTTAATTAGGGTGGATCAATGGATAATTCTCATAGAGGAAAGAAAAAACAATTTATCACAAGTAAAAAATATGGGTAAATAATCCCTGAAAATTTATTAAGGGAATAAAGAGATGTTTCAAATGTGGAAAAAGGGTCATCAAGCTAATCAATATTGAATAGAGATGAAGAAATCCACTAATGATATAGAATAAAATAAGGTTCTAATCAACACACAACCTACAATATAATGTTTCAACTACAAGGAACATAGAAATTATGAAATCCAATGACCTATGCCAATGGTTGTCAGAGATAATCAATGAAAACAACCACAAAGGACAAGAGAGTATGGAAGGGAATATGTTATCACTACTCTTGAGGTGGATCCTAAAAATGATATGGTGATAGGTAGGCTGTTTATTCATTCAAGAATAGTGAATCCATTTTTTGATTCTAGTTTTAAAAATTCTTTCATACCTAAAATGTTTAGTAGAACTATTCAAACACCACATCAAAACATGGGGTTTGAGCTATTTGTGAGAACAAAAAATAGATCAATTATTACATCCAACGTATATAACTTCTCCCTAGTCAATGTTTGTAGACTAAAAATCCCAACTAATCTAATCATACTTCCTTTAGTGGGATTTGATGCTATATTAGGCATGTATTAGCTGTCCTTATACAAAGACGACATCAAATCTCAAGGGAGGGAGATAACTCTTCAAATCACAAGTCATCCTCTGATTATGTATAAGTGTAAGGAGGAGGAAGAATATCATTTGGAATATTCATATCACATTGGGATATTATTTCCTTATGAGAAAATATATCTAGATAAAATGATTTAGATAAAGGAGAGAATCATGTTTGGAGACATGAATATCTTGATGGACTATACATATATATTATCAAAAGAGTTTCTTAGTTTTACTCCTAATCAAGAGGTAAATTACTCCATTGAACTTATACCTAGATCTTTACCCATATCTAAGAATTATTATAGAATAGACACCATTAAGTTGGAATAACTGAAGAATTAGTTATAAGAGAATCTAGAAATGAGTTTTATTTGTTCGAGTGATTCTCCATGGGGTGAACCAGTCCTGTTATTCAAGAGAAAGGATAGGTTAATGCACCACTGTATTGATTATCATAAACTAAAAAAAATCATGATAAAGAAAAAGTATCTCTTTCCATGGATTGATGACTTGTTCAATCAACTATGTGGGGCATAATACTTCTTTAAGGTGGAACTTCCTTTGGTATATCACTAATTAACGGTGAAGAAGGAAGATATTCCCAAGTATTCATTTCAAATGAGGTATAGAAACTATGAGTTCATAGTGATTCCCTTTAGAATCATTAATGTTATAGAAATATTTATTTAATTAATGAAAAGATACTCTAGATGTTACCTTGACAATTTTTTTAGTGTTTTAGATGATATTATGATATACCAAAAAAGTAAGGAGGAGTATTTGAATACCATTCTAAATACTTTTTTAATGGATAAAATATATGCAAATGATATTCAACATGAGTTTTTTATGGATGAAGTATCATTATTGGGGAATGTTTTCACTAGTAGAGGGATACTGTGGACCACTCTAGGAAAACAGAATTTGTGGAGTAGCCTAGATTGACATATTTAATAGAGATTCATAGTTTCCTTGGACTAGTTAGGTATTATTGATGATTTTAAAGGAACTTATCATGATTATAATACTTGTTAAACAATATGACTCGAAAGGGGGTAAAGTTTTTATGGACCAATAACTGTAAATGAACTTTATAGAATTAAAAAAGGGGCTTATCATTGAACTAACACTTACAATACACACTAGTGGGAAAAAATTCATGGTATAGAATGATGCTTCAAAGAGGGTATTAGGATTTAAACTTATGTATAATGATAAAGTGATATACTAAACCTCAAGGTAGTTGAAATTTCATGAGAAAAACTATCCAATGCATGATATAGAGTTGGATATAGTAATTTTATTGTTGAATATTCAGTGGAATTATATATACGGGGAGAAGTGATAAATATATACAGATCATAAGAGCCTCAAATATATATTCACATAGAAGGATATTAATATGATCTAGTGAAGATGGTTAGAGATGATCAAGGATTGTGACTGCTCAATCCATTACCATCTGGGGAAATAAAATAAAGTGGAAGATGCTTTAAGTAGAAAGGATCTTGAGACCTTATCAATGATGATAATTGATAGGTATATGATCATCTTATGCATGAAAATGATGGATATTGGATTCATAAAGTAAGAAATATCATCATTCATTTATCAAATAATTGGTCAACCATACCTTTTAGAGAAATTAAAGGATTCTTAAAGAGATGGTGTGAAAATTCAGAAGAAGTTAAAATTTATAAGAAAAGAGAAATCATCAAATTTTAAAATTGATGAAAAAGGATTTCTAATATTTGGTTCATAACTATTTTTACTATCAAATCCTAAGATAAATAATGAGTTATTGAATGATGCACATATATCGATCTTCTTTATCCACCAAGGAAGCATGAATATGTATTGAGATATCTGAGAGAAGTATTGGTGGGACAATATAAAGAAGGAGATTAAATAATATACATCAAATTTCCTAGTATATAAATAGTTTAAGGTTAAAAGGAAAAATTATAAGGGGATTATGAAACCATTACCCATACCCACATGAAAATTGGAGAACAACATAGTGGATTTTGTCACATAGTCTTCAAGAGACATCCAAAAGAAATAATGTTATATAGGTCATGGTGGACCATATTATAAATATTTATCACTTAATTTAAATTTGAGTGGACTTATCACTTGATTAAATTGTAGGGATATACAATATATAAATGATTAGGTTTCATGGAGCACCACTATCAATCGTATCTAATTGAGTTCTAAGATCAACCTTCAAGTTCTAGAAGAGTCTATATCATTATCTAAACACTGAGTTGAAATTTAGTATGATTTATCACCCCCATATTGATAGTCAATATGAGTGTACTATCCAGAAAGTGGAAGAAATTTTGAGATAATTCTTGATGGAATTCAATGGAGGATGATATCAACATATTATATTGGTCAAGTTCTCATAAAATAATAACTTTCAATCAAACATCCAAATGGCTCTATATGAAGCCCTTTATGGTAATATATGTAAAACACCTATTTAATGGTTTAAATTTGGTGAAAAAAAGTTGATGGGATAGAAAATGGTCATGTAAATAGTGAAAATTCCATGACCATTGAGAAACACATCAAGGTTTCTTAGATTTGACAAAAGGGATATACTGATAATCATTGAAGAGACCAAAAATTTGAGGTTAGAGATAAAGTTTTTCTTCACATATCTCCATGGAAAAGGGTCATTATATTTGGGAATAAAGGAAAGATAAGTCCTAGGTACATGGATCACCTTGATATTCATGATTTCATCAGAGTTATGGCATATCGATTGGAGCTCCCCCCAAACCTTTATCAAATACATTATGTATTTCACATATCCTAATTGAGAAAGTAAATAGAAAATCCCTCAAATGTACTGAATTCATAGGTAGTACAAATGGAAAATGATCTCTCTTATGAGGAGTAACTAATGAAGATCATGTAATATAGAGAAAAATTTCTTTGAAATAAGATGACTCACATAGTCAAAGTACCATGCCGATACATATGTACGAGGAGGAAACATGTGAACTAGAGGAATCCATGAAGTATATGTACCCTCACATATTTTCACCATACTATGTAAAATAAAATTTCAAGGGAAAAATTTCTTAATGGGGAAACAATGTAACGACCTAAAATTTTATCAATGGAATTTCCTCTCTGATTATATAATCGTGTCATACTTAGTAATGTACTATTGTATAAATCACATCCACCAAATGATAGAATCAAAAAAATCATATTATAATAATTTTGACATTAAATTTAAAGGATAAAGGTGTCCATAATAATTGAAAATATTAAAATGTGATAAAAATAGAAAACAAGATAACAAAAATTTGAAAATTTGGAAATGCTCAGTCTAACTGAACAACCACACTCACAAACAACACTGTAGAAATGAAACAAATTATTAAGAATATAATATTCATCTTGGAAATGAATATATATATATATAATTTATATCAAATAGAAGTTAATTTAAGAGTAAATTAAATACAAGTCATTTATAAGAAGCAGGGAACCCATATGATCATTAAAAGTATGACCATTGTTATATTAATCCATTCATTGGAATCTGACCCTTAAAATAATAATATGACCATTAGGAATAGAAACCTTACTGTTAGAATGGTATCCTAACCTATATAAGTGTAAAATATTATTTATGGATCTTATAAAATAAAAATATGATAGATTTATAGAATGATACTAGTAAATAAATGTTTTAATATTGATAAAATAAGTGTTTTTATTTTTGAAAAACATATATGTTTTATTTAAATTTTTATAAAAAATATGATAATTTAAAAGAAATATTATCTTCAAAAAATGGGTTTATAAATTAATAATAAGTTTTTTATAATGATAATATAATTTTATGAGACCATAAGTAATTTTTAAAAGGGGTTAGAAGTTGACCATAATATTAAAATTGTTATTTTTTGAAATAAATAAGGATTTAATTCAAAAATTTAATTTATCATATTTAGAAAATTATTTTCATAAAATGGATTTCATTTTTTTGAATCAGCATATAAAATAATGGTTATGGTGATTTTTTTTCAAAAATAGTTGGATTTTTGGTGAATAGTAAAATATGATAAAATACAACATTTAAAATTATAAGTTAATTACATTAATGATTTCATAAGGGATAATGTAACCACTAATTATTTTGAACTCACACATACCATTTAATTTATATAGACCTAATAATCAACACTGTAGCATCCCAATCCAATTTTATTCTTTATCTGTGCTCTAGGTTGGTGGCCACTAGGCCTTAGGCACGTCTCCCTATATGTCAAAGGTTATCGACTAGTAGAGAGGGACTGATTAGATGATAGTGGGGAGACTATACCCTATAGTTATGATAATAATAATGGTCAATATATATATATATATATATATAACATAGCGAAATAAGTACTATAATAGCAGAAAAAAATAAATAAACACAACAGAAGCATATACAAACAACAACAGTAATAAAAAACCCAAGTCATAATACCATTTGTAGACAAGGACACATGTCAAGACATGTCATATAAAATAGATGATCAAGGTATCCCATGGATGTAAAAAAATGTAAATATATAAACCCAAAATAAGGTCTAAATCGATGTAGAGGAAACACCTGGTCTACTTATATCTATCCCATGCAAAATTAGTACATCCTTAAACAATAAGGTCCATATCTGAAGTCTGATCCATTACCTAATATCAAATCTATAAAGTCTACATGTGTACCAAGGGGGCCATGTAGGGTGTGAGTATGAAATTAGTAGGACACCATCAACGTGTTCCTATCTTACATCAATAATTATATAATGTATGAATACATAAATAAATTATAGAAAATCACACATAATAATAATCTAATCGTTACATTGTGATCAATAGTCAAAAGTGTGTGTTCTACCTACTTCAGCCAATGCCAGAGTGGGTCAAAATTTATAGGGTCTTTCATACTAGAAGTACCTCAGTATCTCATCCTCATACATGTCACCAGCACCCCATGCAATCCAGAACCTCATGTTCCTCTAATCAAGTAATTGATATCTCATCATAATTCCCATCAATACATCCATGGTCCCACAAAACATTATTCAAAATTCACCATCGGCTTAACAACCCACTTCCTTGAGGCATAATGATATCCATCCTATAATATATAATAAATCTTTGTCAAATCATCATCTTGACATCTCGAGGCATGGGGATATCCATACTCCAGTAATCCCGACCCATCAGCCTTAATATAATGGCGAACCTTATCCCCAAACTGATGGCCTCAAAAACAAACTACCATGGATTTATATGGTTAAAACTTCTTCCATAACTAATGGTCAACACCATCCCCTAAACTGCTATAACTATAAAGGCCTCCACCCACAAAAAGTGTTCAAAACGACCTCTCTAAGTCCCATATGTGTGTAGAAAACTCCAACAACAACACTGGAAAACAATTGTGTGTGAAAATAACCAACATTCCCTAAGAAAAACCATCCAAAAACCTATTTTCTAGATGAAAACCACATCACCCATGTCTCGATGGTCAACACCATCCCATGTACCACAGGACAAGACCTCATCTTGACGACCTCATCGCCTCAATCTCAACAAACCTGTCCCCACAACCTAGTGATCAACATTACCCCATGTATCACAGGCCATGCCCTCAACCTGACAAACCTCATTGTCTCAAGCCTGGTGATCAACATCACCTCAATACATCATCCCATGTCCATAATGTTCTAATAGAACCAATTTAATCATATCAAAATATAATTAATTAAATTGAACAACTAGCCTAACCTTCTCAATTAGTCAAAACACCCATACTTTAATTAATACATTTTTAGAGAAGAAAGAGTATTCCCTTTGATATCTCACAACATTTATTACAACTTAAAATAAGAATTAATTAGTTAAGGGGTTCACCTAGAAGACCCACATGTGTATTTAATAAAATACCCCATAAAAACCATATATTTAAGGATAAATCTAGGAAACACCAACATTATACTCGTAGGACCTCACTCATTGAATACCATACTCTAATTTGAGATGTATTGGACAAAAACATAGTTTTAGACAGACTCCACAAACATAGGAAAAAAGAGAAGATATAGATTAATCATTTTGTATGAAGATATAAATGAGGAATAAAAGTTAGAGGATTTAAGACCTTACCGATATGAATCTATAGCCACTGATGGATCTTAAATTGGAACTCAAATGAAGATGGAATACCAAATCCTAGGAAGAGGGAAGGAAGAGATGCATAACCTACTAGAGGGAGGTGTTGCACATGGGAGGAGAAAAGAGGGAGAATCCTCTTAAAGAACTAGTGGGAAAAAGTTCATTTTGTCCTCTTTAAAAAGATTCATGATTACCACATGGTTTGGAAAAATGTGCACTAAATGGATAGTTCTCAATGTCTAAAGGACATACACCCCACAGAGCCTAACTTCACGGTTTGTCAAACCATGCGCCAACTATGCGGGTGACTCTATACAAATGAACTATAGTGCATTATTTCCTTGAATTTGCTGCATGGTTTCAAAAAACTATTCCCCTTAACAAAATAGTCTATAAAGTTTAGGCTGCAAGGTTAGAAAAATAGTGCGCCAACTGTGTGCCTCAATTTTTATTTCCATAAACTGGTTTTCTGAAGCCCGATGCTTCCGAAACCCATTCAAACTCTCGAGGCACTCCCCGTGCCTTAAGAAACATCTAAAACTGATATAAAAATTCATTTAAACTCTTAGTATTAGGTACCAAATCCCAAAAAGTAAAGTTGGTTCGTACACTGAACATAAAATTAAAATTTACCCAAAAAAATGGACCATTCAAAAATTCAATATGTTACAAATTCTATTGGTAGTATTAATCCAAAATCATAAACGAATGAATATAATATTAAAAAAAACCTCTCCACCTTATAAATACCACCCCTATCTTCCCCTTCCCCTAACATATTCTATGATTTAGAGGATTCCAAATTTATACTCAATTCTATTCCTAATATCATACACCACTTCCTAGTGCTTCTGGTCTCACCAAAAACCAATCCTAAGTGCCTTAAGGATTTTTCAAGGACACGAAATTCAAGATGTAATATTATCAAAATAACTCTTTTATATTATTTTCTTCTTCTACCTGCTCTTAACCTCCCTCATACAAAATGGAGTAAATACTCTAGTATCATATATATATGGTCATTTTATAGTGCTAATGGAATATCTACAATCCATCATCTTCCATTATCCTCTAATTCTAAAAAAAAACCATTGTCCATATAATGACGGTTCAACACCTTTGTAGATGATAAGTTTTTATTTTCCATTATCACCTTCATGGAAAGTTTAAATTCACATATAATGGTTTAAAATTAATTATATATATATATATTATATTTTTTCACATTTTTGAATGACTATATGGCCATAATATTTAATAAAATGAAACTATTTCATGATGGTCGATAAAACCACCAGAAGAAACTAACCATATTAAATTAACATTTTTACTAAATGAATCATTCATGTATCATAAAACATATTTCTATTTGAGACAATTTAAATTCCTAGAAGGATATGAATATAATTTTATTTAACTTATGAAGTTTTAGTTCCATTTGAAAATAATCCTCATAATCATCCTCAAGCAATCTAACATTGGAACTATGAAACAAATTCCTCCAGAACAATGAATTTAAACATTATATCTAACTGAAATGGTTGTAAATGAACAAAATATAATTATAATAAATCAAATATATATGGAAAAGGTTCTTTATCAAGTAATTAATTTTTTCAATTTGATTATATAGTATGTTTAGTGCAAGTGTAGAATGATTCTAGAACATAAGGTAAGGGATCTCTCTAAACCACCCTATTTTCTTTGGGTTATGATTTATCTCTATTTATCCCACTTTATATCTCTATTATTATTTTTTAATTATTCTATATTATTTATATTTTCTTCCCACATATATAACTAGTTAAATTCACCTTTAAATGATAGGTATATATATGTTTTAAAGTTTCCATTCTTAATTTCATTTGTTAAGAAAATGTTATTAAAGGTAACTTCTCTGCCTCTTACCCCATTTCAAGTACCACTCCATAATAATTTTTAAACCATAATTTATTTATATAATTTCCCATTTTATTATGTAAAAACCTTTTTTGTTCATTTATTGTTTAGGGAAATTAATACTCTCTTTCCTTTTTTAAAGTCTCTTTACCCTTTTTCCTAAAACCTCTCTTAAGAGGTACATTTCAAAAGTTACCTATCCACTATTTTTCACATATTATGTTCACTTGGACATAATTTTCCATTAACCATTATTAGTTTTCATCTATTAACTTCCAATAATTTTTTTATCCCTGACTTCATGGAAACCATTATGATATGCCTTCTGGTTTTGCTATAAGGTATATTATGAAACCCATTTTTTCCATGGGTAATATTTATGTTTATTCCTTACATTTTATTCATTATATGGAACATATATGCATTTAAATTTTATTATATGTTACCTAATATAGTTCTCTAATGAATTGGTTAACGTTTATGTCTCATGAGATGATATGTATGGGAATAAGGAGTAAACCTAATCGATGATGTGACTCTATCCTCTACCTGATGTTGTCTTGGAAGTTATCCTAAAATTATTATTATTTAATTTTTTATGTTCTTTCCACATTCCTATGTTTACATGATCTTTTTATTTAATTTTCTTTAGGTTATGCTACCATATGATTATTCATGAGCCTTATCTTTCAATATATCCTGTTATTCCTTTTGAATCACATGCTATGCTTCGTTATCATGTTATTCCCCTTACTGGGATTATAGGTAATCCATTTTTTTGTATTACCTAGGTTATCCTATGTATTTTTGATGCCTAAAATGTATTTAGGATCTCATTGTGGAGATTAAGATAAAGATATTTTAATTTAGTTTCATGTTGTTGCTTTATATACCTTGTTTTCAAAAAATGATTGGCCAATAAATATTTGGTTTGTATATATTGTATATTTACATTAAAAATAATTTAATAATATTTCTAAAAGGCTTGGGTCACAATATTAAGAAACAATATATTTTATTTTTCTAAAAAAACATCTTAGGCTTAAAACATGCATTTTTCTAAAAATAGTTTTTGTTGTATTTTTTGAACTTATGTTAAAAGTGATTTATGAAATTTATAGTAATTTAATTATTTAATATGGGTTCCATATTTAAAATTATAATAATTAATATTTGGTAATGATCTCAATTTAATTTTGGTTATAATGAATAGTAACCATGGAAAAAAATTATCCCCTCGGTTAAGGGTATAATGAGTTATAAGTGATAAAATAAATATATAAGGCTTAAAGATAAAAAAAAAGTTTATTAGATCCCATTGATAGTTTAATTTTGACCTTACTCATATCATCTTATAATATATAAAAATTTGGATCTACTTGACTTGATTTACACATACATTATATAATAAAGTTTCAATTTTTTATAAGTTTTCAACCCACCTCACTTATAAAAGGGAACCTCCTCTCCTATCTTCTACACACTTCTTGAGCCACTTAGCGCAACCATGACCTAAAAAAATATCTTCCCAACTTTATTTTTATCTACTTATAGGTTTTTGTATTCTAAAAAGACTAATTCAAGGAGTCCTAAGGTGTAAACCAAAACAGGTTACCAAAAGAAGCGATATTTGTTCTTACCAAGATTTTTCAAGTTTCTTTCTTCCTAAAATTCATCCAAAAATATAATAACCATTTTAAAAAATTATATAAGTATATTTAACATAATTATATTTTATTTTTTTAATCCTACATCCATTTTATATTTCATTTTCATCCTATTGAAAATGAAAACATTTCTTGTGCGTACACACAAACTACCATCTCCACATAGCAGCGTAATTCAGTTTTTCATAACCATTTTAATTTAATAGTTATATAGATATAATTAATTAATATATATTATATATATTATATAATTACTATTTTATAAATATAATATATCCACTACCTTCTTACCCTTCTATCTATTGTAAAATGATAATGTTGCTCATGCATACGTGTGGACTACCACCTCCACGAAGTGATGTGATTAATTTTTATATTACCACTATGAATGGATGATTATAAAATTCTATATAATGAATAAAAATTATATTCATGAAATTATTAACAATTTTTAGATTATGTAACCTTTTCATAAAACCTTTAATCACAATCAATATACCGAAGTAATTTTTGAGAAATTAACTGAACAACATTAAGTGATCTATGTAAGAAAAAAATAATAAATTAATAGATGTAAAACGACTATAAAAGGAAACTAAAAATGAAATATAGATGAAAAATCTAAGATCCCATGGCTTCATGAGTTGAAAATTCTATGAGGAATTTTAATTTTCATTTACTAGATGAGTCAAATTTTGGATCAAGACTCGGAATGGGATTTTTAGAGTTAGAATGCCTCATAATGATGTTTTGAGATGAGGAATGAGTATTGAATGGTATATTAAGTTTTAAGATGATATTTTGAAGCATCTTGTTATGTTTTAGTATTTTTTTAGTTTTTTATCTAGAGTGCATGGTTTGGTGTACACAGTTTGGGAGAAACCATGCAAGACCTTGATGTTTGGGGTGATTTCAGTTCATTTTGAATAGATTATGATTTGGTTTCATAGTTAGATATTGGTTTGGGGTAAACCATATGAGGAGGTGGAGATCATGAGGTATGACACATTTCCTTCACATGGTTTCAGACAAACTATGTGCCTTATTGTAGAGTGTTCCGGTGTGGTGTTCTATGGTTGGAGCATGGTTAGAAAACCATGTGGCCAAACCATGTGGGAGGTTTTGGGTTAGATAGTAAGGGGAGAATGGTTTATCAATAGTTTGGATAAATGTGAGACCAAACCATTCTTATTCCTAGAAGTTCATTTATATGGGGATTTTAAAAAAAATCCCCCTTGGGTTGTTTTAGTGATCCCCTCCCATTCCTCACCCATTAGGTGTATGCAGACCAGGGGTGCTCCCAAACCCTTCCTCCTACTATAAACCCCATTATTTGGGGCGTGTTAATGGTTATTATTTGTAATTTTAGGTGAGTTATTCTTTTCTAGTTTCCTAATTTCCTCTTCCACTTTTTTATATATAATTTTGGTGTTCTATAGGTTAGGTTTTGTTAATGAATACACAAGTGGATGGTGAAATCATCTGTTTCTCATTAGTCTTTTAGTTGGATTGTTTAGATGAGATCCTGTGATGAATTCTACCTGTCATTGTAAGATTTTTAAATGTATGAATTCAGGGTGATTTTTCATAGGTTTTCCATTAAATTGGTTTTTTATTAACCTTGGTAATAGTATTGCCTCTTAGAGATTTTCCATAGGATGGTTTCGAGAGCCTGTTATGGACTACCCATTTCAAAGAGTTTTGATAAGAGGTGATCACTCAATGATTTTTCTAAAAATATTTAATATTGGGGTTTAATGTATTAATTAATTATAATTATTATAATTAATTAATTATTTTTTCTTGGTGTGAGGTTATAGATTGGGTGATCAATAAGAGCCCAGTTGGATGCCATGGTGTTGGATGAGGCTTGTATGGGCCTTGATAGGGTGATCGACTTTGAAAATGATATGAAAAGATTCATTGATGAGGTAGGTGTCCTAAGAGATTTTACCATAGTCTTGTGAATTTTTTTACATGTTTATGTGGTACATGCCTTAAATCCCATGATTGGTATGTTTTCTTACTTGGTTTGAGTAAATGGATTTGGATTTAAATTGATACCCTAGGGCTTCCGTGGATCCCTTTGGATCCATTTGTGTTTATAAGATCAAACCTAGAACTGCCCATGGGGTGCAATATTTCATGGAAATGGAAAAGTGTGGTTATAAAGGGAAGATAGAATTGGTTATGAGCTTAACTTGGTTAATATTGTTTGTTGAATTGATTAAATGATTAAGGGATAACTGACTGGACTTGAGAATAATTGTTTTATAATATGTTGGAAGGATGAAATGAAATGTTTTCACATGATTTTCCTTTTTGAAATGCCTATGAGGCCTTCAAAATGGTTTTTCTTATGTACCTTGGGTCTTGACGAGATTTTGGGTGTCAAAGGGGGAAATAAATATTTTTAAATGGTTCTTGTTTTAAAATTATGCGTTTATATCCAAGTAGGTTCATTAAAATGGGTTTGTAAATGTATCTAAATGTTGTTTGAAATGAGTGGGTAGTTTCCCATTTTTGTGAAAATTATTTGATGTCTCTTTAAAATAGTTTTCGTGTAAAGGAAGACATTGGAATCATTTTGTATGTAAATAGGAAAACTAAAATTTTAAGGCTAGATTATAAATATTTTATGTGGGTGGGTAAAATTACATTATTTTATAAAGAATATTTGAAAAATATTTTTATTTGTAATAAGGGATCGACAATTTGAGCCATGTGTGGTGTTAAAGGCCCATTAATACCTTGATAAATAAAAAAGATTTAAAAAGGCATTATGTTTGTTTTCTTTTGGATATTTTGAAGGACCAAGAGGATTATACTTGTAATTTTGGGAATATGATGGAATAGTTAAGGATTTTGGACATGGTGATCCTCATCCATGGTTTAAGATGTTGGACATTGATATCCTCATCCCTGGTTCCAAATTTCTGATATGTTACTTCCCATCCAAGGTTTAGTGAGCTATAAATGATGCTCCATAGGTACAGTTCTGTATGCATGACATGGCATTCCATATCTGAGGTTTATAAATTTGGAGATGATGCTATATTCCCATGGATTATGTTGTCTGAAATGACGTTCTATATCAATACCAATGGTTTTTACATGGTTTCGGTGATATAATGAGGTTCTAGGCATGATTTACATTGATGTTGATAAATGGTTGAGATGGAAAAATGATGATGTGGGAAAGGATAGCAATGGTACATGGGAAATGTACCTTGGATGAATGTTTTATGCTTCCATAAGTTGTTTAATAGATGAAAATCCCTTCCTTTATTAAGGTATGTATTGCCCAATTTTTTTTTGAATCAGATGACTAGCTTGGGTCAATAAATTCTAGTTGGACTTGGTTCCACCCTATAATCCAAGTAACAATGTGTTATTATAATAAAAATTATTTCTTTTGAGATGTATATTTCTTTTTGTACAATTTCTTTATCCCACTATTTATCTTCATGTATTTTTGTACTAACTATTATTTTATTTAGACATCGTTGGTTGTGGTCTAGTAATTTATACTCACACCCTTCTTGGTATTACACTATAGATTGGTACCCAAGTAATCATTACATATTTTTTTTGCAAGAAAAGGTTTGGGATGAGTCCCATTTTGGGTTTGACATGATCGGGTGGGATGGCTCGTATGGTATAAGGAGACTAGATTAGGTTCATCTCGAAGATATAGTAGATCCCTTTTCCTGGTTATTATTTTTTATTATAATGTTATGTAACCAGACCAGTGAGTGATCAGATGTATAGATTTTATAATTGTTCGTTCCTTGCAATATTTCATTAGTTTTATATCCATGTCATATTTTTAATCTATTTTTTTCAGTTAATTTGAGATGTTGATTTTTGGCAACTCTTTCACTATACTGTGATTTATATGATACTTGGTTATTTATGTTGCTATTTCTAACTCTAATATGGGGGTATAATCTTATCACAGTACAAACTTATACCCTCATTACTAGTTAGTAGCCTCTGGAGTACGTGGTGGCGCACCTGAGGTCATGTGTCAAACTAGATTAAGGCATCAATTTAGTGAAATCTGGGCTAGGATATTACAAAGTGGTTTTATAGATTCTTTACTTTCCTATTGTCATACTATTTTGGATTTTATATACTAGAGATATAAGAATATTTCAGAGCCTATGATGTATATCAAACTGGTGCATCGTGATTTTCCTATAGTAATTCCATGTTACTAGAGCTAGGATTATTGTTCCGATTCTTCATATGAAATTTTTATTTAATTTTCTCTTTTAGTGATGAAATTGAGATTTGTATTAGATGATTTAAGATAATTTTATGGATCTTAACTATAATAAAGAGGCATATGATTCATTTTTGACTCTTGGTTTATAGATAAAAGAGGTGTCTCATGCATCACAGTAGGAATGTAGGACCCACATATTATAAGCCTATTAGTGTGTGATTTTAATGATGACAGTGGATAAATTTCTTAAAGTGTCAAAAAGGTTCATAGAATTTTTTCCCTTATAAGTAATTGGTGGAATAATACTCAGTTGGGTTCACTTATATATGGATCTCTTTGTGATAGTAGGTTTTCTGAATCTATGGCGAGACACACGATGATGAGGACAATGATGCGGTCCTTAGACAAAGTAGGTAAAATGATCATTGTGGGTCATAATAGTATAGGTATATGACTATTGGACCCATGTGGGTGTTTTTTTATTCAAGGTTGATTATATGGACTAGTCCTATAAGGTCCAGTCTCATGTACAGATGCTCAGAGAGGAAAATTGCCTTGGTTGTGGGTGGTCAGTATTGATTTTGATGTATTTCATATGTGATACCTAAGATATGGGTGTTTTCATATGATGATGCCATGTGAAATTAGTATGGGAGAATTATTGACACCCTATGAGTTTGGAACATTGTGAGTTGGCCTAGACCCAGGTTGTTAGATAGAGTTTTTAACATGGAACTTGAGTGATAAGGAGTGGTGGGAGAGTTTAATGACCTTCTTGACATTAATCTAATTTAGAGAAATGGTGTTTTTGGATCTTTTAGTGACACCTATGAGAGGGGTAGACCAAGTTGTGTGTGCATTTTGGTGATGGATACATTGATGGATGTTTTTGACTTTTGGACAATAGTAAAGAAAGGGTGCCACCAGGTATGGGGTTTAGGAGCATTTGATAACTTTAGTTTTTAATGGGAGAACTTATGTGTTAGTGTTTTAGCATTGTGATTGGTTTCTAGATATGAAGGATCATTCATGTTCATAGGCCAAGAAATATTTTTGAAGGTGGAATTTTCATGATCTTTATGAGATGGACTCAGAGCGTAGGAGGTTCTTGAGGGTATGTGGTTCCAATTGTGAAAGTTTACTTTGGGTGATTACCATTCAAGTGAGGTAGACTTGGTATGTTCATAGTGAAATTCATATAAAGGTGTATGGTTTCCTAGAGTTAAAAGGGACATGTAGTGCTGATGATTTAGTAGAACATGTAGTTTTATAAGTGTATTATTGGATAGGTGCCTTTCCTGGTTAGATTTGGATGCGTCTTCATGAATGGGGTGAGAGAATAAATGAACATAGTGTAATTTTTGAATGATTCATGGGTATTGGGTGGTTCTGTGCATGGTTCAAGATTGGATATCTATATCTAGTTCTTGGAATCACTAATGGTGTTTTTCTATGTTTGAGATGAGAATAAAAGAAATCCATGACAAGCAGATATGAATTATGAATTGAGTTTCTATGATATGTGAATCGCTTGAGTCATATACAGGTTTTGTGGTAAGGTTACACAATATCATGTAGTTGTTAATAATTAATGGTATGTTGGGGGAATAGGTGTGTTGTGACCCAATTTTTTATTTATCTTATGGATCAGATGTTACAAGATAATACACCGAAGGTGTTTGTGTTAAGCAGGCTTCCATGAGTATACTAAGAACTGATGTGTGTGTGATGATGTGCTTGTGGATAGGGAGGTCTATTGACTTTGAATGAGGTTATAATTTACCTATAGTTAGAAGTGAAATCTGAAATATATGGTTTGTGTGGGTATTCATTGATGAAATCTTACTGTACTCCCATTTTAGAAAAGATCATGCCCAATATCCTAGCATCATCATGAGTACACTGATAGAGCACCAAAAATACTCCAAGATACCTAAATGTATTTTGTAGATTGATTAAGGGACTCTTTTAAGGTTAAACTCATGGTGCGGTGTAAGTGAATCTATATGGTTGAAGTTTCACCATAAACCTTCTGTGAGTAAGGTACTTGTGATGGTCTAGATGTTGGGGAATGTTGTGGGTGCCATTATTGGAAGTTTGGAACATATGATAGTGTATGTATTGTTTTGACATTATTGTGAGAGAGATATAAACACATATAAATTATTGATTTAGCAGTGGTGGGAACATAGGATGTGGTGGTTGGAGTTTCTTAAGCGAGGCAGTGACAACAAAACCCCTATAGTGGGGAGTGATGTGTTGGTCACAAAGGTGTGGACCTCATGCTAAAAGGGTCGTAGGTAAGTATAATTGAAAATGGATTGGTTATAGTGGAAATATGATTCCATGAGGAAAAAATGACAATAATGCTTAAATTATATAGAAAAATTTAATAGGAAATCAGTTTTGGTGGATGATTTATCCAAGCATTGACATCTACATTGAGGTGGTTTTGAGAAGTAATCTGAGGTGATTGTGTTAGAGGTGAATCAGGGGTGTGGTAGGGAATGAATAAAGTTTTGGTTCACTGTAGGATCTAATGGTAGAGTCTCCTTGTAAGTTTGGTATGGAATCTAGCGGTAATGTTTGGGTGGTTGTGGAGTGCTTATAATTATGAAGGAATCATAAACAGGTGAGGTAGTACTGTGATGAAAGTTTTAGCCATATTTTTCTTAGTTTGGGCATGGATTGTGGGTATACATCCACTCCAGTTGGTTTTCAATGAAGAGGATTGGTGTATATATTTAGTTTAGTTCATGTGGGTGTTGAGAATGGTATGTTGGGAACCATGCCAAGAAGGTTTTGGAGGCACACATTTGAGGTTCTATTGGGATTTTCCAATATTGGAGGTTCTAATAATTAGAAGATGGTAGTTATAAGATGAATCTTATAGTGGAGAGAACTATAGATACAATGTGTGATCAGGTGAAGAAATAATCAGTGTTTCAGTTGGATGGGATTGAGTAAGATCTATCTTGGTGTTTTAGTTTTAATAATGGGCATTGGCATGAGTTTTGGTTGGTTGAGTGCCTTGAGTTAGAGGTTGTACCTTGGTTGTGTTTTAGGAATTTAGAAACTAAATGAGGTCATTGTAAATAATTGGAAACTAATGTTGGTTGGGTGTTGCATATGCATAACACCTATAAATCTTAGGGATGTGAATTACTATGGTGAGGAGGTTATAATATCCTATGTTTTGTAAGAGTTGTAAATTCTTGGAATAAATTTATTTTTCATTTACTGGATGGGTCGAATTTTGGATCAAAACTCAGAATGGGATTTTGAGAGTTGGAAGGTATAAAAATTATGTTTTTATGAGTAATGTGGCTCAAAATGTAGTTTGTATGTTTAGATGATCTTAAGAGGCTTTAGTTTAATTTTAAAAAGTTTTGGATTTATCTATCCAAAGTGCATAGTTTTGGAGTAAAAATGTAACACCTTGATGATTGGGGAGATTTTAGTTCATTTTGAACTGATAATGATTGGATTTCATGGTTATAAGAAGGTTTGGTGTAATCCATGTGAGCCAAAGGAGAAACCAGGAAATGTGGTGGAGAGATTGAGGTATGAAACATGGATTGAACACTATTTCAGAAAAACCACATACATTATTATAGAGGGGTCCAGTGTGGTGTTTCATGGTTGACACATGGTTAGAAATCCATGTGGGAAAACCATGAATGAGGTATTGGTTTAGACAGTAGGGGTAATTGTTGGAGAAAAGTTTAGCTAATCATGTGGCCAAACTATGTGGCTGCCTATAAGTTCATTAAAATTGGGATCTTACCAAAATTCCCCCTTATATTTTTTAGAGACTCCCTCTTCTTCCTCCATCATTAGGCATGCATAGAATAGGGGTGCTCCCAAACTATTCCTCATACTCCAACCCCCTTGATTTGGGGTGTGTTTATGTTGAATCTTTTGTGTTTTAGGTGGGTTGTTCTACTTTAGTGGCCTCATTTTCTATTACCCTTCATTATCTTTAATTTTGGTGGTCTCTATGTTAGTTTTTGTTGAAAATTCCATCAGATCATGGTGGAATAATCCATTTATCTTGGTTATTTTGGTTATTTTTTATAGAGGAGATCCCAATAAAAATTCCATACATCACTCCAAGAAGTTTCCTTAAGGTATGAATTCAGGGTGATTTTTCTTAGGTTTTCCATAAAATTGGGTTTTTATTAACCGTGGGAATGATATTTACTCTTATGGATTTTCTTAGGAATGGTTTTGCGAGTCTGTTGTGGACTAACCATGGTGGTTTTGTAGTGTTTTGAAAAGTGGTGAGTGCCTGGTGAATTTTCATGAAACAAGTCAAGTTGTAGTTTAATGAATTAATTAATTATAATTGTTATAACTAATTAATTATTGTTTATTTTCTCCAAGATATATTTTGGGTGATCAATAAGAGATCAGTTGGATACTAAGGAGTTGGATGAGGCTTGGAAATTCCTTAAAAGGTTTTCAGATTTCGAAAATGATATTCAAGGCTCCGTTGAGGTCGTAGGTAGTCTAAAAGATTTACCCATAGTCTTGTGAATTTATTTACATGTGTATATGGAATGTAACTTAAATACCATGAGTGATATGTTTTCTTCCTTAGTTTGATTAAATAGGGTTTTCTTTAAATTGATACCCTAGTCCTTTTTCATATCCCGTTAGATCTGTTGGTGTTTATTAGATCGAACCTATGACCACCCATGAGGTGCACCATTTCATGGAAATTTTAAAGTGGGGTTATAAAGGGCATAGTGAGTAGGCTATGATATTAACCTGGTTAATCTATTTGGTTCACTTTACTAAATAGTTAATTTCTACTTGATAGGACTTGGGGATAAATTTTTTATAATATATTGTAAGGATATATTAAATTTTTTTATGTTATAAGCCTTTGTAAAATTCCTATGAGGCCTTTAAAATTATTTTTCTTATGTACCTTGGGTATTGAACTGATTTTAGTTATTAAAGGGGGAAATCAATGTTTGGAAATGGTTCTTATTTTAAAATGAGGTGTTGAACTTCAAGAGGTTTTATGGAAAGGAGTTTTTAAATGGATCTCAAAATTTATTTGAAATGAGTGGGTAGTTTTCAATTTTTGTGAAAATTCCTTGATGTATATTTTTAAGGGTTTTAGTGGAAATGAAGGCTCTGGTATCATTTTATATATAAAGAGGAGGTCCCACATTATAAGTGTGGATTCTAAATGTTTTATATTGGTGGGAAAGACTCAATTTTTTTGAAAGAATATTTTAAAGTTATTTTGATGTATAAAAAGGGCTCAACAAATTGATCCACGTGTGGTTTTAAATGTCCATTGGGACCTTAAAAATATGCTAAATATTTAAAAAGGTTTTTGTGTTTTTTCTTATGAATTTTTTGAATGTTCAAGAGGCCGAGCCTTTGAATTTTGATAATATTATTGAATGGTTAAGGAAGTTGGACATGGAAATCCTAATACATGGTTTAGGATACTGGACATGATGATCCTAATCTTTGGTTCTGAATGTATGAAATGGTGATTTTCATTAAAGATTTTGTGAGGAGGACATAATGATCCATGGGTATAGTTTTAGATGTTTGAAATGGTGTTACACATCTAATGTTTCAAAAGTTGGATATGACATTCCAAAACCTTGTGTTAGGTTGTTGGACATGCCGTTTTGTACCGATTACAATGGTTTTGTACAGAGTTTATATGCTGGAATAAGGTTATAAATATGATTTATATTGATTTGGATACTTGTTTGAGATGAAATACTAATTCTATGGGCACTGATAACACTATTACATGGGATAGGTACCTTGGATGAATGTTTTACACTTCATTGAGTTTTTTATTAGATGAAAATACCTCCATTTACTATGGTATGGATCACCCTATGGTTTATGACTCAGATAAATAGATTGGTTCAATACACACTCGATGAACTATATGTCTTCATATAACCTGAGGGTCAATGGGTTTCTAGAATAACTGTTTCTAATTTTGAGATGTGTCTTCATTTATGTAATGTTTATTTATACCATTTTTTGTCTACATACACTATCGTACTAACTGGTATTTTCTTTAGACACTAATGGTTGTGGCCTAATGACCTATACTAACCACCTACTTGGGCCACCACAACACATGGGTACCCGAGCAGCTACCACATGTTTATTGTAGGAATGTGTTTGGGTTGAGGCCTGTGTTGGGTTTTTCATGATTAGATATGATGACTCAGATGGTATCAGGGGATTGGATGAGGCTTATCTCAAAGATGCAATAGATCTATTTTCAAGGGTTTTATTTTATAATGGCATGTTATGTAACTAACACTGTGGATGGTAAATTGTATGGATGTTATGGTGGTTTGGGCCTTGTGACATTTCCTTAGTTGTACAACCATTTAATATTCTCTATATTTTGTTTCCAATTTATTTTAGGTGCTTATTTTTGTTTAATATTTCTATGTAATCTGATGTATATGATACTTGGTTATTTACATTGTTATTTTTCACTTTGATATGGGGGTATAGTTTCCTCATAGTTTCACCTTAGACCACTACTACTTGTCAGTAGCCTCTAGCGTATAAGGAGGTGTGCTTGAGGTAATGTGGAAAAGTAGATAGGGGAATAGGTTTAGTGGCATCTCGACTGGGATGTTACAGTTTTTTTAAAAAATTATTTAATATTTTTTTATTCAGGAGGATATAACATGTCAAACCATGTAGGATTCCAAGGTATGGGGCTTTCTCCTCAATTCCACTCCATTGAGACATATTTTATATTATGTATCTAATTTATTTAATATGATGTATATACCACCCCTTTAACATATTATATCATGAATTAATCTTTATTCATGATATTTAAAATTCCAATTCAGGTTTTCTCTTTTAAGGTGTTTTGATTCAGAATTTTTTAAATTCATAGAGGTTTATTTTATAATATCACTCATATTCATGACTGTTCACATTTAAATTTATGTTTCAATAATTATAATATCTTTATCTTATTAAATCACTTCTATTTTATTCTCTTCTAGTTATTTTTTAGCCTTTTATGTTTTTCTTTCAATATCTTCTCTCTTCGTTACTTAAAAACTAAAAGATTTTTTAAAAAAAAACTGACCATATTTCTATTTTTTGATCGGGAATATTTCTATTCCATATATATATTATTCACACTATTTTATGAATGTTTTTATCTAATTTTAAATAATTGGAAATGGTATTTTTATAAAACATTTTACTTTCTTTACAATGTTTTGAAAGAAATATTTTTAATGTTTTCCGAACAAGTTATTTTTGAATTTTTTAAAAAGTGTAAAAGGAATTTTCTTTTAACATATTTGGCTTGAATTGATTTTACCACCTCCCTGACAATTATTTAATATTTATAATACTCTATAAGTTTCCATGGTTTTTCAAAATAATCCTTTTTCCATTATTCCATGATTTTTTTGTTTTTATATTAAAATAAACTGGAATTATTTTCTAAAAATATGAAAATAAATTTTTAAATGATTTATAAAATAATTTTTACAACAAAATTGCAAAAGATTTAAAAAAATTTCAGCTTAAATTTTCTCTTCCTCTTTCCTCTATAATTCTCAACATACATTCCTTTATTTAAAACCTTTATTTTTGATGAATTGGTTGTCTTTTATAATGCTTTTCTAATTTATAGATTAAACCGTATTTTTATCATTAAATTTACTTTGATCATGCTCTCTATTACTCTACATTATTCATTGGAAATTATTTTTCTTCTTTATTTCCATATTTCTAATATCATGGATGTATTTAGTATCATTTCTACTATATTAATATTGTCTTTACCATTTTCCATTTTAATATATGATGTTAATTGAAGGAAACTTATTAAGAAAGTTATTTCATTTACTATGGAAATATTAATATTCCATATTATTGATTAAATATGAATATTTATTTATTAATGAGTCATATTAGTTATGTATTATATTTTTCAATCAATATATGAGGAATGAATTGGATATATGAAAGTAATGGGTTGATCTTGATTATTGATATCCCCTCGATACATTGGTATGTCTTGAAAAACAATCCCTTGATGTCATGTAATATGTCTTGGAACAAGGCCTTTATGGTAAGGTTCATGATTTCTTAGCATTATCCATTAATAGTATGATCTCGAAATTTGACATTATTCATTTCATTCACTAAAATTTTAGTTATTATTATCCATATGATTGTTTTATTTTCCATGGATATATTTTGAAGCTCATGTTATAGATTAAATGGAATATATATTGATTATTCACTTTTCCATATTGTTTATGTCTTATTTATTCATGATATCTTCAGTTGTACACTTTTTCTTATTGAGCTTCTAAGCTCACCCTTTATTTTTTTCCTTTCCCCAAGGAATGAAGAAGGAATATTTGAATGCTTTTCATGGATGAAAGAAAAATTTTAATGCTATGTTTTTATCTTCCAGTGTAATATAAAATTCATGTATATATCTATTTTTCCAATGTTTCTAAACTGGTCATTCCTTCATGGTGTGATCCATTGTATCTTATAATAGTGTAATACAGTAAACATTGGCTCTGGGTTAACATAGTCAAGGTTTCTAAATTTTCCATCAAAATAAGCTTAGTAAGACCCTTGGGAACTAGATTTTAGAAGAACACAACTTTAATGATAATTGAGATAAACCCCTAAAATTTTCAATAAATTTAAGGTATTTTTATGTTATGGATCAATATTCTTGATTTTATGTGCTAATTATATGTGTACCATTTTTTATGGTTGGAACCTAGTAGAATAAAGATATATCAAATTAACACCCCTAGTAAATGTTGTAATTTCCATTATGATAAAGTCAATATAGTAGGAGTTGGATTTGGTAATATCATGACCATATTGAGGAAACTTACCTAGGTTTTGACAAATAAACATGAACCTATGGAGAGACCAGTTTTTATGTAGTGTGATGCACATTTTTTTGATCATTTTATGTGATAGAATCCTACATCATATAATGGAAATACTAATCTATATGTAATTGAGAAATGTATAATGTCCCTCAAAAAATTATTTATGGATTTGGGAAGTGAATAAAAGGAAAAGGTTGTTCTGGAAGTATATTGTTTAAAAGGATATACAGATCAATTATGTACATTGATTCCAAATATTAAATTGGAGAAGGAGATAAAGGGAATGGAATAGAAAAACTTCAAGGTGATTTTCTTTGGGAAATATTTTCCTTGAGAAGAACCAACTGATATAGAAATGCAATTTCATAATTTAAGTTAGAAGGAAGAGGAAAAAATTACTGAATATGAGGAAAACTTTATGATATTATCAATGTGTGCACATACTACATATATAATATAAATAGTGATATAAAACATTTATTTTATATACATAATATGAGACTCCATTGGGTACAAGTATCTCAATTTATTTATCATATGATCATATGGTATCATGTTTCATCTGGTAAAATAACAAATTCTCCAAATCATATAACTCTGAATGAAATTAATAGAGGAAAAGGATGACTGAGCACCATAGAAAAAGAAACTAGGAAAAAGAGAAGAAGGGAGGATGGAACTTTAAACATGTGATATTTTTTAAAATAAACACCTGAGTAAATGATTAAAATGATTAGGAGTTATTTACAAGTGTATAGATACAGGCCATCCATCTCATGAATGAAAGGAAAAGAAAGAAATCATTGATATTCGGGGTTTTAATTGTAAGGATAAGGGGAAATTTTTGAACCAATGTCCCAAAGGCTCAGTATTACCTTTATAATTTCATTATGGTATTTATTATGGTTATCCTGGTATACTATAAATTATTAAGATCATGAGAATCCCTTGAGAATTATTCATGAGACTCTTAATAGAATGGATTTATTTAAGAAATTTATCATGTGTGAATTTTAGATTTAGAATGTTTCTTTTCTTTCCAATATTTTCTCCAAGGATGAAATATTATTTTGTTTTTTCTAGGAAATAGAAGACCCTCATCATTGTATATAATATTTTGTGGTATTTTATGTATTTAATTAATGTTAATTATTGTATATTTGAGTAAATATATTATTATGATGTATTCAAATTTATTCTAATATATCATTATTTTTTTAGTTTTTATGGTTAATGTTGAAACTTGGGTGTTATTATTAATATTTTTGAGAATAATCCTTCATTTTATTCTTCAATTGATTGAATAGTATTTTTAATTATGTTAACCATTTTGGTTTTTGACTTAAAATAAGTGCAATTTCTAGTCAATTTTTTTTTCATAGAATGGAGAACACTTTACCTTAATATATCTCACAATCAATTAAAAGATTATTTTAGTGATTTAACCATGAAAAATTCATCTTATTAATACATCAATTTTAATATGAGATTAATCATAGGTAAAAAACTATTAAAAAAAGGAATGAAATCAAGTAAATATATATTCTTTAAATTACTCAAGCAATGAAATATAAATCTATTAAGTTTTTGTGTGTAAAGTATCACTTAAATATCAAGAAAAACTTATAGAAACACATTCACTAGTAAAAATATTATAAATAAACACATATTGTTCAGGAAATATTTATTTTAAAAAATTAGTTTCCTATTCCTAACATAGAAATTATAATTCATGACCAAATATACTACTTTGTAATGTTATACTCAAAATGAATTAAAATTATAGGGAAATAATTTATGTAAGGAATATAGAATTTAACAACCTAATATTTTAGTTTATTAATACTATGTATGATATATTGTAATACAATCAATCTTGAGATTAAATAAACCATGATATACTATAGAAATATTGTCATTTAATTATGATCATTATAACCCAGCTATTGGATTGGTGGGTATGAATAAGGGTAATTACATTATGAAATTTATGTAGAAAATTTTCCATAATAAAATATATTTATTAATTAATAGTTAATAATTATTTAATTTTGAATGATTATAATTAATTTATATATGTTTAAGAATATTTAAAGTTCAAATTGTACATTTTCCAATAAAAGAAGATTTTATTAATATTATATATGTTTCATTTAAAAGATAAATTTCACTTGTTTTGAGTATAAAATTTATTTTTTATACATGTAAAATAATTAATAGTCCTTTATATTCTGATTATAATTTTTTTGTAATTGAAGATAAAATCATTTGATTGTAAAAAGAGATATTTTACAAAAAAATATTTTTAAGTGCTTAATGTATTTTTATCAAAATAAATAAAGTTAATAACTATTGATTAAATATTTTGATGAAATGTGATGTTAATATATTAAATATAATATATTAAATATAATATATTAAATATAATCTAATAGTTTTTACTTGTTAAATAATAAGAAAAAATACTTCTAATGCGTCGAAAATACACTTTTTTTTCTAAAAAAGGGTTTTACATGTTTTTTATAGATATTAGAATTATTTTATACAACATTTAGAAATTAAATTTTATAAAATTGACTTAATTTTTGATTTAATAATATCAAAATTATGTTAAGGTGAATTTTTATGATTTTTTAAAAATAGTTGATTTTTCGATGAATAATGAAAAATACTAATTTTATAAATAATTTAAATTTTATGACATTAACATGATATAAAAATAACTTGAGTGTTTGTTAATTTTTTTATAAAATAATTATATATTTAATAATTAATTAAATTCATTTAAAATATATTTATGAACTTAAAAATCCATGTTTTCCATTTTGGAAATCTAAGTAATGTTTTTATTTAATTAAAAACAATTATTTGTTCTTATTTTTCAATAAAGTATTCAGGAGGTTCCATTTAGTTTTGGGTTGGATTGAAATAAGAATTATTATTATTTTAATTATCATAATTCAATTAAATTGATGGGAACCAAAATTATACTTTATTTTTCTATAAAATCATTTTTATGCTTGAAACGATCATTTTTTTAAAAAGTGTTTTCATTGAATTTTGAAAAATTATATTAAATGTAATTTATTCAATTTATATGAATTTATTCATGAAAAATGGATCCCATATTTTTAATCATAATAATTAATATTATGTAATGTGGTCAACTTAATTTTTGGTCATAATGAATTGTATCCATGTTAAGAAATTCAACTTCAGTTAAGGGAAAAATGTGTTAAAAGGGTTATAAGAAAGTGACAAGGATTCAAGATAACAAAAAACACATTTTTAAATCTCATTGGTTGGTTTTATTTAGTCCTTAAAATTATAATATTTTAAACTATTATAATTTTAATCCACCTGAATTGAGTAAGACATATATTATTTAATAAATTTTCAAGTATTTACAAGTTTTCCACCCACCTCACTTATAAAAGGGTTCCTCCTATCCTCTCTAATACAAACTTATTGAGCCACTTATCTTGTTCATTCCAGGAATATATAACTTAAATTTTTTTTTTGACCTATATGTTTCAGTATTCTCAAAATTCCATTTCAATAAGGCTTAAGGTGTAATCCAATAGAGGTTACCGAAAGAAGAGGTATATGTTCTTATTGGGATTTTTTAAGTTACGTTATTATTAAACCTCCTAAAAAAATTAAATAACCATATTAACATAGTAAATTCAGTATATTTTCCATAATAATATTTTTTATGTTAATGTTACATCTATTTTATATCTCATTTCCATCCTATAGAAAATGAAAATATCGCTCGTGTGTATGCACGAACTACCATCTCCACAGAGCTGTGTTGTCACAACCCAACCCTACCCGGGCTCGAGCCGCAACTACCCCAAGCCTGCCTCCATAGGCCAGGGGATCACGACCAGTGCCGAAGGAACAATAACTTGGGGAGGCCTTTGCCTAAGTACCTGTACACACACACGCAACACACTCAATGCAAAAATGCAGAGTAAAAAGAAAAGCAA
This sequence comes from Viscum album, assembly GCA_963277665.1. Lineage (NCBI taxonomy): Eukaryota > Viridiplantae > Streptophyta > Magnoliopsida > Santalales > Viscaceae > Viscum > Viscum album. The sequence goes on from OY728121.1 coordinate 1,130,248,387, forward strand.
AGGGAAACTGCTATAAATAAACCACAATGTGCATCGAACTCTAAAAGTACAAAGAAAGTGCTGAAAGTAAATGAAAAGAAAAGGGGCAAAACATGCACCCAACCAGAAAAGTGCCACAACCCTGCAACAGGTAAACAAAAGGAAAACAGTTGGATGGGTTCCCCACCTAGAACACGACTACGACCACCGCACACGGTCCAAGCTCCCGAACTCATATGCTCCACTGAAGTCACGACCAACCCGTCCATCGTTTTCAAGGCCACACCAAGTGTGGGAAAAGCCAAAGTAGGGGTGAGTATAAAAATACTCAGTAGGATAACCTGAAGGCTCGAGGGAGCAACAAAGGAGGTACCGAAGGGTGAGTAGTAGATCGAACAGGGTAAAGTAATGGAGTACAATCGAGAGTGCAGTAAATAGTACAGTAAAGAGTCCAGCTCAACCCAACAAGAGAAAGGAGATAGACTCATCCAAACACAAGGAGCTGGAAATGGTGAGAAGATGAAATTCTCGTCGAGTCTTCGATACCTATAGCAGGAGAGTAGACTCATCCAACCAAGAGAAGCTAGACACAGAAATCATGTGGCATACCCCGTGCGTCTTCACCTCTCCTGGAAGGAGAGTAACCAAAAACCGAGAAAATAGGTACTGGAAACAAGGTATATACAAATACATATGCTCAACAAGAAGCCTGAACAAGGTTGTAAGGGTATCTCCACCCCATAGCTCAGCCTAAGAAAGTGAGTAACCAACAGTCCCAGAAGTAACACCATCGATGCCCAGCATCCCGAAAGTCTGCCCCAAACTACAAGTCAAGGGGATCAAATCACCGCACCTCGACACTATCCGATTTGGGCGGAACTGACTCTCCCACACAGTTTTAGATCACGTCACAAGAACGTGTCTCAGTGGGGAAAGCACCCCTCGTACTTTAGAGTTCTAGGGAAATTCAAACCACACCTCGTCACTGCCCTGCAGTCGAGAGGTCTTCTCAAATTTAAGCCGTCACAAAACTAACCCATACAACCAAGGGTCCCGCTCCAGTAGTCACGGAGAAAATCCACATACTAGCCTAGTAAAAAGGTCTGAGTCTGAAAAGCCAACGGGTGACCCACTACCCAGCCCTGCTGGAGGGTAAACCATAATAAGATATCAGGTGACCCACTGCCCAACCCTGCTGGAGGGTAAACCCAAATACGTCATTAGGGGACCCACTGAACAGCCTTGTTGGAGGGTAAACCTGGAATAAGTGGACAGACATCCCACTACCCAGCTCTGCTGGAGGGTAGACCTGGAACAATACGATGGGCAACCCACTGCCCAGCCCTGCTGGAGGGTAGACCCATAAGAGTCTTCAGGTGAGCCACTGCCCAATCTCTGCTAGAGGGTAGACCCGAAACAAGCTGACAGGTGACCCACTGCCTAGACCTGCTAGAGGGTAGACTTGAATCAAGATGACGAGAGACCCACTGCCCAGCCCTACTGGAGGGTAGACCCTAAAGAGTCGTCGGGGGACCCGCTACCTAGTCTCTACTAGAGGGTAAACCCTGAGAATTCAATGAGCAACCCACTGCCCAGACCTACTGGAGGGTAAACCCGGAACTGCTCTGGCCATCCCTACTGTATGGTATAACACTGGCCAACCGAGAACTGAGTGGGTACCGCGCAACCACCCAACTCCAGAACAACTCACCCAAAAGAGGTTCAGCCCTTGTTCCATCACTGGGTGTCACTAGCACCACTACCGGCCGATCCATCGAGAACGAAACTAGGGGGAGACCACTCAACCCTGCTGGTCAAACAAACAAGCCCAAAGCCAGGGGAAAACTCCACCCTGCTGGTCAAACAAACGAGCATAGAGGGACCCTCTACGTCGCGAGAGGTCAAAGTACGCAAAGCAGAACCCGACACGCACGTGGGGCCCACACGACGTGTGGCCCCATCTCAACCCCAACAAAGCGTACAAACGTTCTCAGGTACAAACATCCCCAACGTGTACCTCCAAGCATTCCCGTATACTCCCAGAGTATACCACGTCTCCAGACCTAAGGCTATCGTGCACACGGCACCCAACGTCAACGCGAAGGCGTAACGTAACAACTCCAACCTGCCACCCCAATGGATGAGGCACAACCAACCACATCTCTTCAAGCATTTACATCACTCACACGGGAGTGCACGCGATCACACGCCAAGGGTTCTCTGCAAACGCCGTAGGAATAACCACCACCGGGGCACCTTCAAATTCCACATTTAATAAGATCACGTATGAGGCTCCGCTCGCCTGAACAGATTACAACATTGTAATCACTGCAGAAAAACACGCGAGAAAGACTACTTACTCGCCCGAAATGGTCAACCGGTGAAAAAGGCACTATTCACCGTAACCAACCCCAAAATCCCGAAACTGAACAAACGGAGTACACCACTGCGATCCCCTCGAAAAAAAAACATGAGATTGACTACTCAATCGCCCAAAATGAACACCCGGTGAAAAAGGTACGATTCACCGTAGCCAGGTCGGATGGGACCCACACCACGCCCCCGAAAAAGGTCGGGCGAACTGCGCCATCACAATTCTCTTGGAAAAGCACGTCAAATTGACTGTTTACTTGAGTGAAACGAATATCCAGAGAAAAAGATACATTCCGGCGCACCGCACACGAGCGGTGCTTCATTGGACCCGCAACCCGGTCCCGAAACACAACGAACGAATCGCACCGTTGCGATCCTCTTGAAAAAGCACACAAGATGGACTATTCATTTGTCCAAAACGGTCGCTCGGTGATAAAGACAGAAAATCACCGTCGACGCCCAAACGAACCTCGTGGGCCCCGCACCATCGTGCCGAATTAGAGCGGCCAAATTGCACCATTGCAATCCCCTCGGAAAAACATCCAGTATTGGCTGCTCGCATGCCCCGAACGGACGCCCGATGAGAAAGTCGATAAACTCTGCACGCAGCTCAAAGACGGGCCGTGGGGCCCACGCCTCAGCTCCGACTTCAATGCCCAAAACCACCCTGGAAAGCTTCACCTCGGCGCCAGGGTCTCAACTCCACTGACGATGCTTAAATCAGACGTCAGACGTGTCCACGCCGTCCAAAACAAGTTCCCTCGGAAAAACGATAATCACTTAAAGACGCGTCGGGCCTCTGAGCCCCTCGTTTCAGAAATTAAAATTTTCCGAAACCATCTCAAAATGCTTGTCTTAACTCAATGAACGCGTCGCCGCTGACGACGTGCGAATCCGACACCCGAGCTGCCTTTTAGAGGCATTTTAAAATTTTATTGGACCGAAGGGTGGGCCGGGCCGGTTCGGCCGACCCACCCACTGCCTGAGCCGACCGGCATCGCCCGGACCGGCTGAGCCTGTCCGGCTATTTTCCCACGGGACCCGCGAAGCGCGGGTCCCTTATCTGCTGGTCGGGGTCACGAAGACCCCGGGTCTTCGTGCCGCGACGACTGGCCGAAGCCGGTCCTCCTCCGCGCTCCGTGCCCCCGCGGCGCCTGCAGCCGACGACCGCCGCGCGCCCCAGCTCCCCCGGCCACTCCGCCAAAGCCAGCACTGCTGCCATCGCCTGGAAAAGATGTCGTCGCCACCAAGAGGGACCGCCGCCGCCACAGCCCTGCGCCGCCGCGCCTCGGACCGCCGGAAAAACCAAAAAAACCCGCGAACTTCGCCGGATGTTTACGAACACGTCGGGACTCGTATTTTAAATCCGAAAATTGCGTTGAGGAGATCGGGATGAGTACTATTCAAATAATGGATTTGATCGAAGTTTTGACAGGAAATTGAGAATTAAAATTGAGCTCAAAGTAGGTGCGGGAAATTAAAAACGACACGCACGATCCTACCTCGATGGGCTTCGCCCGAAGCTTCGTCGTCGATCCGCGCTTTCCCGCCGTTGCTTCCGCCTTGACCAGAGGAAGTGGTGGAGGATGAGGTGGAGGGAGAGGCATCGCCAGGGGGGTGACAAATGGGAGAGGGATGGGGTGAGTTAGGTTTAAATAAGAAAATTAATTAAAAGTTTTTAATTAATTTAACCTCCCAAATTAACCCACATCCGAAACCTCTGGCGCGAACAAGATTAAGCCTCCCCTAGGGAAAAATCCACCTCCTGAGTACAATGGAAGTCTCAGAATTTTGATCCAAGGCCCCGTTCAAAAGTCATTAAGCTCAACGCCTGCGGCTGCCAAATTACGAAAATGCCCCTAGGGCCGTTCTTCACTGACGGCCCACGATCACAAAACTTATACACCTCATAGGGTAAACGACACACTCCGAACTCAACGGTGCCCTCAGTTTTCCAATCCGATCCACCGTTTTAAGTGATACTTGAGTTTCACCATTAAACGAATAAAATAATTATTTAATTTATCTGTTTCATGTTCCGGAAGTGAGCGAGGGGTCCAAACATCCCACACCGACATACTTTATGTCATTTATAGGGTAAAAAACCCATTTTGGACCCATCCATACACTTAGATTCCAGATCCGGATCATTGTTTAGGAGTTATCCCATTTATTTGGCGTTTCCAGTGTGTACGCACTGAAAATTTAATCCCGGGCACACCGGGGCTCGGAATCGCATGCCGTCTAAAGGAGCTACTCTGTAATAATATCAAGAATATTCCAAAGTCTTTCGCAGCAAAAACTGGGTTCTTACATCATTCCATCCTTCAAGAATTTTGTCCTCGAAAAGAAAAACCAGGGAACAACTCAGGGTACTAAGCCCACACTTGGCTCTCCCGTACCGAGAAGAACTCACGCACAGCTCTACGCCACCTTACATAGACCAAAGGATTGATCTGTTTCACGCGAGGACTGCCCTTACCGATGTCGTGTATAGGGGAACACACACTTCTTCTCGGGTGAGTCATGCGGGAGACGTCATGCACCCAAACCAGCCTTTGGGGTTAGGGCAAGGCGGTAGGGAACCTCACCATCCCTTTTCACGGTCTCAAACGGTCCGAAGGACCTCAGGGGTAGCTCACCTCCCCGACCGAACCCTTACATCACATGCCGTGACTGGAATCACCGCCCGCACCTGGATCAATGCCCGGTGATTCCCTCCTTCAGAATATCCATATGGTGAAACACCCAAGGATATCTGGTCACACAAGATTTCACAGTCGATGTCTCTCAACCAAGACTCTCTTACACGCTCAGAGAGCGATGGAGTCATCACTATTAACTAAAGAAAAAGTTCCCATGCCTTTTCACCATACCAACACAGGGTTACACCGACGCCCCGCGCCACCCTGGTAACAACCCAAGCAAGGAGAAGGGAGAAAATCATTCCACAAATAGTGTCTAACAATTCCACTGCAAAAAGTAGAAGAGCTATAGAGCATACCTCTTATCACCTCATGCTTTGTAGGATCGTAGACATTCAAGGCTAGTGGCTGTCCGTGGTCCCAACTGTCAGCTCCCACAGCCTGATGTGGACCGCCTAGTGGTGATGGGAAGATCTCGTAAAGTCATCCCCCACTACCAGCTCCTCCTGCTCCTCTGCTAGCACCACCTCTCTGGGTACTACTCCGATCACGGCGCTGCCCATGCTGCGATGGTGCACCTGATGCCTGCCCGAAGATCTCCGCATGCCTGGTCAGGCAGTCCCGTGCCAGGTGACCTCGCCCATCGCAAGCATAGCACTGACTCTATTCGGGCTGCACTGGTGCCCTCCGGCGCCACTGTGGTGTACGACCATGCCCCCCCGAGTCTGGTTGTCAAAAAAAAAAACCACCTTCATCGAGGTTCTACTTGATGACGCCTGCTAGTTGTGGCAGACGTCTCAACACCGACGTGCTTATTGCTACCACCAACTCTAGAACGTGACATGAATCTCTCTGTCACCAGTTCCTTCTCTAGCACCCCGACATAAGTTGGAATGCCCAAGGGTACTATGATAGCAGGAATATCTCGGCGGATACCCTGCTCAAACTCCCGCGCTCGGAAGTTGCCACCATGGACCAAGTCCAGGTAAAAGCGTGCACGGTCTGCGAAAATAGCCACGTACTCGTCCACCGTCATCCCTCCCTATAGAAACTGCAAGAGCTCCTGAATCCGAACAGAGCGTAAGCAAGAGGGGAAAAACTCCTCATGGAACAACAACAGAAAGTCGCCCCACAAATGCGACGACTCATCAAGAAGCCGAGTCACCAGACTCCACCAACACCAAGATGCTCCAAAAAAAAGGTCGGCTTCCAAAGCCACTCTCTGATCTGTCGGGGCCCGCACAAGCCGGAAAAGGTGAACCACTGTCTCCAGCCAAACCTCTGATACCTGAGGGTCTAGCTCACCACTAAACCTCAGCAGTACCTGCCGTTGGAACTTGCGGAGCACGCTCAACCTTCACTCAAACTCATCCTGCTCCGCTGAAGCTGTCTGCTTCTCAACAGGTGGGGGTGCTGCTACCGGCCCACCCGGAGAAAGGGGCTCACATGATGGGTCCTGGACTGTGGCCTCATAGCTCACAAGGTCATCTTCACGAACCAAAGCTAGTATCCTGGCTGGCTTTCTTCGCAGAGACATCCTGAATGTTATCAAGGAGTGCCGCGGTCTGATGAGCATATATGTATATACCAATAACAACAACGACGGGGAGATGACTCAAGAAGGATAGTCAAGACTCAGTCCTATGTAATGCACAAACAAATTTTCCCTGCAAGAAGTGTCTCAGCATGCCGAGTCAACTAGCAGGTTATCAGGGTCCTGGTGAATGGATACGTCAGCCGCCACACTATCACTGGACTCCCTGGCCTGAGAGCCACTCTCGAGACACGTTAACACTTTTGCCCTAAATCCCAACCAATTTCTTTTTAGGGACGTCCGCACAATGTCCCGAGGAACGAACCACCTTTGATACCACTTTTTCATGACCCGACCCTACCCGATATCGATCCGCAACTACCCCAAGCCCGCATCCATAGGCCAGGTGCTGGCGACCAGTGCTGAAGGCACAATAACTCGGGGTGGCCTTTGCCTAAGTACCTGTACACACACACACGCAACACACTCAATGAAAAAGTGAAGAGTAAAAAGAAAATAAAAGGGAAACTTATATAAATAAACCGTAATGTGCATCGACCTCTAAAAGTACAAAGAAAGTGATGAAAGTAAACTGAAAAGAAAAGGGAAAAAACACACGCCCAACTAGAAAAGTGCCACAACCCGGCAACATGTAAACAAAAGGAAAACAGCTGGAAGGGTTCCCCACCTGGAACCTGACTACGACCACCACACGCGGTCCAAGCTCTCGAACTCCTATGCTCCACTGAAGTCATTACCAACTTGTCCGTCGTCTGTAAGGGCACACCAAGTGCGGGAAAAGACCAAGCAGGGGTGAGTATAAAAATACTCAGTAGGATACCCCGAAGGCTCGAGGGAGCAACAAAGGAGGTACCGAAGGGTGAGCAGTAGATCGAATAGGGGAAAGTAATGGAGTACAACCTAGAGTGCAGTAAAGAGTACAATAAAGAGTCCAGCTCAACCCAACAAGAGAAAGGAGATAGACTCGTCCAGACACAAGGAGCTGGAAACAGTGAGAAGATGAACTTCTCGTCGAGTCTTCGCTACCTATAGCAGGAGAGTAGACTCGTCCAACCATGAGAAGCTAGACACGGAAAGCATGTGTCATACCCCACGCGTCTTCACCTCTCCTAGAAGGAGAGTAACCAAAACCTGAGAAAATGGGTATCGAAAAAAAGGTATATACAAATACATATGCTCAACAAGAAGCCCAAACAAGTTTATAAGGGGATCTCCATCCCGTAGCTCAGCCAAATAAAGTGAGTAACCAACAGTCCCAAAAGTAACACCATCGATGCCCAACATCCCGCACGTCTGCCCCGAATTACAAGTCAAGGGGCTCAAATCACCGCACCTCGACACTTTCCGCTTTGGGTGGCACTCACTCGCCCGCACGGTTTTAGATCGCGTCACAAGAACGCGTCTCGGTGGGGAAAGCGCTCCTCGTACTTGAGAGTTCTAGGGAAATTCAAACCACACCTCGTCACTGCCCTATAGTCGAGAGGTCTTCTCAAATTTAAGCCGTCACAAAACTAACCCGTACAACCAAGGGTCCCGCTCCGGTATTCTGGGAGAAAATCCACATACTAGCCTAGTAGAAAGGATTGAGTCTGAAAATCCAAAGTGTGACCCACTACCCAGCCCTGCTGGAGGGTAAACCATAATAAGATATTGGGTGACCCACTGCCCAGCCCTGCTGGAGGGTAAACCCAAATACGTCATCCGGTGACCCACTGCCCACCCATGCTGGATGGTAAACCCAGAATAAGTCGATAGGAGACCCACTGCCCAGCTCTGTTGGAGGGTAGACCTGGAACAATATGACGGGCGACCCACTGCCCAGCCCTGCTGGAGGGTAGACCCACAAGAGTCGTCGGGTGACCCACTGCCCAGTCTCTACGGGAGGGTTGACCCAGAACAAGCTGACAGGCGACCCACTGCCCAGCCCTGCTAGAGGGTAGACCTGAATCAAGACGACGAGCGACCCACTGCCCAACCCTGCTGGAGGGTAGACCCTAAAGAGTCGTCGGGTGACCCACTACCTAGTCTCTGATAGAGGTTAAACCCTGAGAAGTCAATGAGCAACCCACTACCCAGCCCTGCTGGAGGGTAATCCCGGAACTGCTCTGGTCATCCCTACTGGATGGTATAACACTGGCCAACCGAGCACTGAGTGGGTACCGCGCAACCACCCAACTCCAGAACAACTCACCCAAAAGAGGTTCAACGCCTGTTCCATAACTGGGTGTCACTAGCACAGCTATCGGCCGATCCATCGAGAGCGAAACTAGGGGGAGACCACTCAACCCTGCTGGTCAAACAAACAAGCACAAAACCAGGGGAAAACTCCACCCTGCTGGTCAAACAAATGAGCACAAAGGGACCCTCTACGTCACGAGAGGTCAAAGTACGCAAAGCAGAACCTGACACACATGTGGGGCCCACATGACGTGTGGCCCCATCTCAACCGCAACCAAGTGTACAAACGTTCTCAGGTAAAAACATACCCATTGTGTTCCTCCAAGTATTCCCGTATACTCCCAGAGTATACCACATCTCCATCCCTAAGGCTATCGTGCACACGACACCCAACGTCAATGCGAAGGTGTAACGTAACAACTCCAACCTGCCACCCCAACGGCCGAGGCACAACCAACCACGTCTCTTCAAGCATTTACATCACTCACACGGGAGAGCACGCGATCACATGCCAAGGGTTCTCTGCAAACACCGTAGAAAGAACCACCACCGGGGCACCTTCACATTCCATATTTAATAAGATCGCATATGAGGCTCCGCTTGCCTGAACAGATTACACTGTTGTAATCCCTGCAGAAAAACATGCAAGATAGACTACTTACTCGCCCGAAACGGTCAACCGGTGAAAAAGGTACTATTCACAATAACCAAATCATGTGGGACCCACCCCAAAATCCCGAAACTGAACAAAAAGAGCACACCACTGCGATCTCCTCGAAAAAACACACGAGATTGACTACTCAATCGCCCAAAATGAACACCCGGTGAAAAATGTACTATTCACCGTAGCCAGGTCGGGTGGGACCCACACCACATCTCCAAAAAAGGTCGGGCGAACTGCGCCATCACAATGCTCTCGGAAAATCACGTAAAATTGACTGCTTACTTGAGTGCAACAGATATCCAGAGAAAAATATGCATTCTGGTGCACCGCACACAAGCGGTGCTTCGTGGGACCCGCAACCCGGTCCCGAAACACAACGAACGGATCGCGCCGTTGTGATCCTCTCGAAAAAGCACACAAGATGGACTATTGACTTGTCCAAAATGGTCGCCCGGTGATAAAGATGTAAAATCACAGTCGACACCCAGACGACCCTCATGGGCCCCGCACCATCGTGCCATATTAGAGTATGCGGATTGCACCATTGCGATCCCCTCAGAAAAACATTCAGTATCAACTGCTCGCATGCCCCGAATGGACGCCCGGTGAGAAAGTCGCTAAACGCTGCTCGCAACTCAAAGACGGGCCGTGGGGCCCACGTCTCAACTCCGGCTTCAACACCCAAAACCACCCTGGAAAGCTTTGCCCCGTCACCAGGGTCTCAACGCCACTGACAGCGCTTAAATCAGATATCGGACGCGTCCGCGCCGTCCAAAACAAGTTCCCCCGGAAAACCAACAATCACTTAAAGACGCATCACGCCTCCGAGCTCCTCGTTTCAGAAATTAAAATTTCCCAAAACCATCTCAAAATGCTCGTCTTAACTCAAGGAACGCGTCACCGCTGACGACGCGCGAATCCGACACCCGAGCTGCCTTTTAGAGGCATTTTAAAATTTTATTAGACCGAAGGGTGGGCCAGGCCGGGCCGGTTCGGCCGGCCCACCCACTGCCTGAGCCGGCCCGCGGTTCATCTCAAGGGCCGGCCCGCATTGCCCGGACCGGCTGAGCCGGTCCGACTGTTTCCCCACTAGACCCGTGAAGCGCGGGTTCCTTGTCTGTTGGCCGAGTTCACGAAGACCCCGGGTCTTCGTGCCGCGACGACCGGCGAAAGCCGGTCTTCCTCTGTGCTCCGCGCCCCCGCGGCGCATGCAGCCGATGACCGCCGCGCGCCCCAGCTCCCCCGGCCGCTCCGCCGAAGCCAGCACTGCCGCCGTCGCCTGGAAAAGAAGCCGCCGCCACCAAGAGGGACCGCCGCCGCCACAGCCCTGCGTCGCCGCGCCACGGACCGCTGGAAAAACCAAAAAAACCCCGCAAACTTCGCCGGAAGTTTTCAAACACGTCGGGACTCAGATTTTATATCCGAAAATTGTGTTGAGGAGCTCGGGATGAGTACTACGCAAATAAGGGCTTTGATTGAAGTTTTTATAGGGAATAGACAATGAAAATTGAGCTCAAAGTAGGTGCGGGAAATTAAAAAACGAAACGCACGATCCTACCTCGATGGGCTTCGCCCGAAGCTTCGTCGTCGATCTGCGCTTTCCTGACGTTGATTCTGCCTTGACCGGAGGAAGTGGTGGAGGAGGAGGCTGAGGGAGAGGATTCGCCCGGGGGTGCAAAATGGGAGAGGGATGGGGTGAGTTAGGTTTAAATAAGAAAATTAATTAAAAGTTTTTAATTAATTTAACCTCCCAAATTAACCCGCATCCGAAACCTCTGGCGCGAACAAGATTAAGCCTCCCCTAGGGAAAAATCCATCTCCCGAGCACAACGGTAGTCTCAGAATTTTGATCTGAGGCCCCGTTCAAAAGTTATTAAGCTCAACGCCTGCTTCCACCAAATTACGAAAACGCCCCTAGGGCCATTCTTTACTGATGGCCCGCGCTCGCAAAACTTATACCCCCTCCTAGGGTAAAAGACATGCTCCGAACTTAATGGTGCAATCAATTTTCCAATCTGAGCCACTGTTTTAAGAGATACTTGAGTTTCACCATTAAATGAATAAATTAATTATTTAATTTATCCGTTTCACGTTCCGGAAGCGAGCGAGGGGTCCAAACATCCAACGCCGACATAATTTATGTCGTTCCTAAGGTAAACACCCCATTCCGGACCCATTCGTACACTCGGATTCCCGATCCGGATCAATGTTTAGGTTTTGTCTTATTTATTTGGCGTTTCCAGTGTGAACGCACTGAAAATTTAATCCTGGCCACACCGGGGCTCGGAATCGCATGCCGTCTAAAGGCGCTGCTCTGGAATAATATCAGGAATATTCCAAAGTCTTTCGCAGCAAAAACTGGGTTCTTACATGTGTAATTTGTTTTCACCACCTCTTTATTTGGATGGTTATAGATATGGAATTAATGGATATATATATATATATATATAATATTTTTGTAATAATAATTATTCTATAAATATAATATGTAAATTGTTTCATCCATTGGAAGAAGATAATGTCGCTCGTGCGTACGTGTGGACTACCACCTCTACGAAGTGATGTAATTCATTTTTCTATTACCACTAAGAATGGATGATTATAAAATTCTATAAAGTGAATAAAAATTATATTCATGAAATTATTAACATTTTGGAGATGATTTAACCATTTCATAACACCTTTAACCATATTTAATATATTGAATTTATTTTAGGACAAATTGACTGAACAACTTTAATTGGTCTACGTAAACATGAGATATTCAATGAATATATTTAAAATGATTATAAAATGGCCATAATAATTAAATTTTAATGTAATATTTTCTTAATAAATTTAAATTGACTATTCATAAAGATATAAAATTTTTGACCAAGCAAGAAATAAAGATAACGGTTTTTCATCTCAATTCCACTCATTTGAGACATATTTTATATTATGTACCAAATTTCATTTATATAGAGTATGTTCTTCAAATTATTCATATTATATCATGAATTAGAATTTATTCATGGTATTTAAATTTTCAATTCCATTTTTCTATTTTAAGGGGTTTTGATTCAATAGTTATTAAACCCGTAAAGGTTTATTCTTTAATTGCACTCTTAATTAGGATTATTCTTGTTTATATTTTTGTTTGAAGAATTATATGATCTTTATATTCTTAAACCAAATCCATTTTATTATCTTCTAATTATTTCTAGGGTTCCCATGTTTTTCTTCTAACTTTTCCTCTCATTGGTACTCAAATACAAATTTTTTAAACCAAACCAACCTCATTTCTATTTTTGGTTAGAAATATTTCTATTTTATATCTATATTCTTAAAAAAAATTTATGAATGTTTTTTATATACTTTTAAAATGATTATAAAATGTTTTTTCTCGTACCTTTTAATTTTTTACAAAGTTTTAAAGGCAATATTTTTAAGGTTTTATGAACAAGTTGTTTTTTAGTTTTTATATAGTGTGAAAGGAATGTTATTTTTAATGTATATGATGTGAATGTATTTTATATCCTCAATGATAATTATTTTCTATTTAAAGTCCTCTAAATGTTTCTTTGTGTTTTCAATGAAAATACTTTCCCCATTATTCTATTATTTTTTAGTTTTTATATTAAAATGAAAGGCCTTATTTTCTAAAATGTTGATAAGAATTTTGGAAATGAATTATAATTTCATTTTTACAAAAATTTTAGAAAATATTTTAGGAATATTCATTTTAAATATTTAATTATATTTCCTTTCTAATTCTCAAAATAATTTACTTTATTTCAAACCTTCAATTATGATGAATCAATGGTCTTCTATCATCCTTTATTGATTTATGGATTAGACCTTATTTTAATCATTCACTTTATTATGATCATGTTATATATCACTCTACATTATTCATTAGACATTATTTTTATACTTCAGGTCTATATTTTCACTATCCTGTATATATTAAATATTATTTATACAACTTTTAAATTGTCTTTACCATTTTCTATTTCAATATAGAATGTTAGTTGAAGGAAACATTTTAATAAATTTATTTTTTTACTAGGGAAATATTGATATTCCTTATTATTGATTCACTGTAGATATTTATTTATTGATATGACATATTTATTATGTATTATATTGCGGTTTCAATATATGAGGAATGCATTGGAAATTTTTAAGTGATATGTGGGACCAAGTTATAAAAGGATTTTTGATACATCATTAAGTGTCATGAGACAAAAAAATGGGTATGTATTAGTTTATACTAGCCCATATGGTAATAATGTTTTGACACAAGGACTTAATAGTATGTAATATGTCTTGTAATAAGGAATATATCATAATGTTCATGATTTCCTAGTACTAAGACTTGATGATAAGATCATTATATCCGATATTATGCATTCCCTTCATTAAAATTTTAGTAATTATTATTCTTGTGATTGTTTTATTTTTCATGGATATATTTTGAAGATAAAGTTATTTATTAAATGTAGTATGTATCAATTATTTAGTATGACATATTATTTATTCCTTATTTATTCATAAAAGATTATATTTTACACTTTCCCTTAGTATTTGATCTCACAATTTATTTGTTTTCCTCTCCTTAGGATATAAATATAGAATCTTTAAATGATTTTCAAGGATTCAAGAACGTTTTTCATGCTATATTTTTAACTTCCAATGTAACACGGAATTCATATATGTATCTAGTTTTTTAATACTGATAAACTGATTGATTCTTGATGGTGCGATCCCATTTATATTGTACCAAGGTAATAAAGTAAATATCAAATCCAGGTTACTAGAGTTAGGGTTTCTATATCAAGAACTTAGGGAAAGATCCAATCAAGATCGTCTAAAGAAAATTAGTATAACATTATGGTAATAGAAGAAAAATCCTATTATCTTTATAGGGTATTGTGAGGTTTAGGAATATGAGTATTGATAAAAAATAATCTACTGAATCTTTTAGTTCATCCAAACTATGAATACCTTAAAGTCGGAATTAATGACTTACATGTTGAAGAGAGTGGCTCATAAGCGATGGGTGAAAATTTTAGAAGAAAATTTTCATGATTATTTTCTATAGGTCATGGTTTATAAGATGTTTAGTTAGTAGTTTTACTTGGAAACTGTGAATATGAGGAAAGATCAAGAATTTTTGGAGCTGAAAAAAGGGTTCATGACAATGCTATAATGCATAACTTTTTAAAAAAATTATAACACTCTGTACTAGATTTGATTACAAATGATAACCTTAAATATATAAATCAAATATATATCCTTGATATGATATTAAGTCTATTATTATCCTCATAGATGTACCCACCTATATGGTGGTGAAAAACAAATTAGGGATGATGAAAACATATATGTTAGATAATTAAGGTGAAAATTATTTTCTTCCTCAACTTAATTGAGGAAGGAATTTCTCTAGTTAATAGAAGAGGAAGAAAAATGATTTTTTTCCAAAAGGTAATAAAAATAAAATTTTAATCTAAAGTTCATCTTAGGTTATGGATCAAATTGCATGTTATTAGTGTTGTAAAATGATTATTTTGAAGTGACATTATACTAATGATCCTTATAAGTGCCATCACTGTGGGGATCTATAACAGTTAGAGGGGTTTTGTAGAGAATCCAGTTGTGAATATTTGAGTCATATATATCTACTAGGGATACCTATTAAGATACCAAAGAAAGCTATAGCTAGGTATTAATTGATATAGGTGGTAACCCTCTATAGGGGGTATATGTAGAAGAATTATAGGAAATTGTTCATAATAGAACGTATTCAAGAATAATTATAAGAAAATATTTCAAAATTAAAGTAACATTGTGTATTGATTCTAATATGATATATATTATACTTGATAAGGGT
The DNA here is from genome assembly GCA_963277665.1 of Viscum album. Lineage (NCBI taxonomy): Eukaryota > Viridiplantae > Streptophyta > Magnoliopsida > Santalales > Viscaceae > Viscum > Viscum album. The sequence continues at coordinate 1,130,263,659 of OY728121.1, forward strand.
TTATATAAATCATTCATTTATGAATGAGTAATAACCCAATTATAATATCATGTGGAATTAAGGCCATATTCCATGAACATTATGACACCTCTTGGATACTGGATAGATAAAATATTTAAATATCCTTCTCATTCCTCTATGAATAGTGATGTGGAAATTTAATGAGGCCTTTTAGTTGTATGGATGTTTATATAAATCTAATAATTGTGATTGATAGAATGTAAAGGATCAAGGATTATATTGAATCCTATGGTTATAAGATATCTATTACCTTTCCCAATAGGGAGTGTTCACTCATTTTGAGGAGAGTGGGACATTCATATGAGTCAAGAATGACCTTTCATTAAAGAATTTGGAGCTTTAAATTGTTATCCAATTGTATTATTCCTATATTAGTGGAAATAAAGGATGAAAAATTCTTATGAGTGGTAGTGGAAGATTTCATAGATGTGTTTCTCATTGATTTTTCTAGAATACCAATACAGAGAGATAAAGATTTCTCGATTGACATGTTACAAGGAAAAAATTTTATACCCTTGATTTTATATCACATAGAATCTATAGAGTTACACTAATTTAATAATATATTGTAGGATTTAGATGTGGAAGGATTTATTAGACCACATGTGTCACCTTGAGTAGCACCTATTCTTTTTTTTTCTAAGAGAGATGATAGTATCTTATTCTTATGCATTTACAATAAAAAATCAACTAGGTGATGGTGAAAAATATATATCCATTACCTCAAATTTATGATTTTTTTGAAAACTTTAAATAATATAAGTGATTTTCAAATATCAAAATAAGGTAGGAATAATAAAATTTGACGGTGAAGAGAGAGAATATTTCAAAATAATATTTCAAGAACAGGTGTTAACATTATGTGTTTCTGGTAAAAATGTTTGGGTTCACTAATTATATTGTTATTTTTATACCTGAGATGAATTATTTATTTTAAAAATATCTTGACTCATTAATAGTGGTATTTTTTATAGGTATATTGATTTAATAATATACAAAATAAGATTAAAAAATATATTTAAGGATTTAATTTAAGATATTAGGGAGACATTAACTATATGAAAAAATATATAAATATTTTTATTAGATTCAAGATATTTTTTTTGGACATGTTATCTCTAAGAAAGGAATTTTTTTTGACCTAGAGAATGTGGAAGTGGTATTTTCTTAGGAATATCCCAATAATGTTTTTTATATATAATTTTAGCATACTAGTAGGATATTACATGATTTTTATTCAAGATTTTTTAAAAATAGCATCACAAATGATGGCTTGACTTAAAAGGACGTGAATTACAAATGGAGAGAGAAGTGTGGGGGATATTTTGATGAATTAAAGATAAGTTTGACCTATAATCTGGTGCTATGTTTAACTAAAAATAGTAAAGTATGTTTAGTGTAATATTATGCATTGATAATTGGTTTGGTATGTGTACTCATGAAAGGGGAAAATGTGGTGACATATAGATCACAAAAATTAAAACCTCATGGGAAGAATTATTTGATGCAATACTTGTGGATGGTGATAGTTCTACAAGATTTAAGGTGATGAATAAATTACTAATTCAACAAAATTTTAATGGTGTATTTCAATTAAAATAACTTGAAGTATATTTTAGCTTAGTGAAATTTAATCTTGAGGAAAATAGGATGTGTGTAGTAGCTTCATAATTTTTTTAATTTATGTTTTCTTATTGAAAATAATTGAAATTTCCATGCATATATATATAATATTAATAAATGGGTATTCATTACATGATAAGATAATACAAACTAGATTTGTATAGGTCTAGCACCCTTGGAAACTTGGATACATAAACAACTTATTCATAAGTGAACTACATCATATGTAATTAAGTTCTTTATAACTAGAACCTTTTTTAGAAAAATCATACACAATATCTTTCTTCACAACTTAGGGAAAGGAAACATAATAAAGAGTGATATATGATGCTCAGTAAGGGTAAATAAGGGAGATATCATCATAACATGGGAATAGTGGTATCAGAACATGATAATAACATTTGAAAACCATACACTTCATATTATATATCATAAAATTGAGTCATGGTATAAATATTGGTAGTTTATAATATATGAATCATAAAGTAATAAAAGAAAATGAGTCATGAGAGCATAACATTGGAATACGTAATTGGGTTGTGGTATACACATAAGAATAAAAAATATTATTTCAAGGCTACCCACTAAGATATTATTTACATGATACTCTAGGTATAACCACCCATGTACCTACTTCGAGTTTGGAATAACCTCCCGTGTACCCTCTTTTGGGAATGGGATAACATCTGACGTACCCTTTTATTTTGAAGTTGGGATAACCTGTACCCTCTTATTTATGGCTTGGGATAACCTCCAATGTACTAAGTTATTTCAGACCTGGGACCTCCTGTGTACCCTCTTCTTCTGGTCTTGGTATAAACTCCCATGTACACTATTGTTTTCAGATTGAGATAACCTACCATGTACCCATTGATATCAAAGATAATTATTATTTACCTAATGAATTAGAGGGATATATATTTCCCACCTATCATATAATCCATATACTTCTGTTCCAAAATATAATAAATCATTGATCATATCATAACACATGAAAAAGAAACGAGTTTCAGAAACATTTCATTATAGTATAACCCCTGGGAAGGAAACAAGTTTCATAAACATCTATTCATCATAATTATAAACATAAAACATCTAGAGAAATAAAAATTATGGTAAAATTGGATCATATCACCAATAAAACATAACAAAAACCAAATTTTTTTCTCATTGATGAATATAAATTCCATAAAAGACCATTAAAACATTCTTGAGGATAATATAATTTCCATTTGTAATCACTTATTTAAAATATAAAAATTTATCAAATATTAATAAAAACATTTTCTATAAAAATAAACGTGAAAAATTTTAATTTAAGATTAAAATAACTTAGTGGTTAAGATGGTGGAATTTTTTTTCATGTCGTACATGTTAAAACAAAGACTCCTTTCACATTTTTGGTAAAATTTCAAAATTGCCTCAATTAGATAATGACATAAAGATCCATTTTAAATTTTTTTGTAAAAATTCAAAAAATGGGTATTTTTTTTTAAAAATCACTGTATAATAATATAAATTTCTTTAAAACATTTTTAGAAAACATGTACAAGGAAGAAAAATTATTTTCAACCGAATAGAGAAATAAAGTCAATTTTTCTTAAAAACATTCATTCGATTTGTTGAGTTATTAAAGAGAGTAAAATGAAAGGAAAATATGTATTTAATAGAAATAACTGTAGGATAATAAAATTAAGGAGTTTATTAGAGGAATATCTTAATATTTCATCATTAGAAACTTAATCATAAACAATCTTGATAAACAATGAGATTATAATATAAAATTTTTACCACTTTGGCTAGTTTTGAATCATAATAACCATGAGATAAAGTAACTTTTATGGAAATTTATATCCCATAAATTTCATTATAAAAATAATAAAATATATTCCTGGGTATTATATATACCACAAAAAAAAACGAGTGGTGAATATGGCCTGTGTCCCATAAAAACAGAAGTGAGAAAAAATACCTTACCTCGAGTCTCTAATTTAATCATACATGATTAGTCCTCCTGTATAATAAATATATGATTATTATAAATATTCTAAATAACCATAATAATATATATAATACCATATATTATTTACTTAGGACCTTTTACTACCCATTTATTAGCAATTCCTTGTTAAAACCACATTTCGGGTAATAACGACTTTATTTTTCTTGTTTGTTTTGGTTTGGTATTCTGGGTCCTTTTACATTGATCATGGTTCTATAATATCCAAAAAGATAGAAATTTTTTAAAAATAATATATGTATTCATTATATATGTATTTATAGTAATCTATAAAATCTAGATATAGAAAATGTGTTACACTGTTCATAGTGACGGTAGGTCGTACGTACGCATGAACACTGTTTCTATTTTATCTACGGATGGATTAAAAGGGAGGTAAATAAAATATAACCTTTACAAAATAATTTTATGTAATATATATAAAATATATTCATTAAATCTATATTTATTACCATAAATGTCAAAATAAAATGAAAAATGTATCACATTGCCTTATGGAGGTGGTAGTCCACACATACAGACGAGCGACTTTATCATTTTATAACAGATTGGAAGGTATGAAGGTAAATGTGATATTATAATTTAAAAAGTATAATTGGGTCATAAATAACATATATATTTATATTAAATACATCATTATATCCATCTGTGATATGCGGTGATAGAAAAACAATTACATCGCTTCGCGTTGCAGTAGTCCATCGTACACAGTATCGATGATTTTATTTCCCATTTGATGGAATAAGATATGTATATTGGTCATTAAATTAAAATAATATCATATATGTATATTGGTTATACCAATATTATTATATAATCATTGTTTAATAATATTTTAAGGATGTGTATGAATAAATAAAATAAAAATTCTAGATTAATAACGACACATCTTCTTCAGACAACCTTCTTAGGTTAGAACCATAAGACTTCTTAGGAGGGTTTTGTAATAAAAATAAGGCCTCTAGGAAATGGTTAGGGAAGTAAGGAAAGTATTTTTTTCACATATTTTCATAACCAAAATTCTTTGGGAGTATGAAAAGGAGAGAAGAAGGGATTTCCTTTTATAAATGGAGAAAGGAACCCACTTGGAACTACTTAGAAATTTCCCAAAAGAATCAAAAATGATGAAGTCATTCCCAAGAAAAATTCTTCGAAATAAGTATAAATTAAAATTTTGGATATTATAATGTTGAATTATGGATATAAAATAATATTTAGGAAAGTTTTATTGGAAAAATTACACTTATATTTTTGTTTAACCCTCTAGTAAACTCATTTTAACCTTAATCACAGTAACTAAATTTTTTTTAGTTACTATTACTTTTTATCAAAAATTAAGTTGAAATTATTAGATAATATTAATTATTCTTTTTAAAATATTTAATCTATTTTAACAAATTTTATTAACATAAGTGTAAAAAATTAATTTAAAATTATACGTGCAAACGTGAAGAAAAAGAAGTTTTCCCAAGAGAAAATGTTCACAATTATAATAAGTTTTTATATAAAAAATCAACATAAAAATGATTCCAATGACCTAAATTTTGTTAATTGTAATATAATTTAACTAATTTTACTTTTAATTTTTTTAAAAAATATGGAACTTATTAAATTATTTATACAAAATACAGTTTTTTAATAAAAAATATATATTTTTCACTTTTCATTGAAAAATTAATCTTTTTAGAAAAATATTAAAAATTCAACCTAATATAATTTTGAAAAATTTGTTCCAAAAATGAATTTAAGTTTTTCAAATAAAAATAAAATTTATTATTTCTTTAAAAATATAAATTAAAATCTTTTTTTGAGAAGAAATGTATTTTCAATGCATATAAAGACTTTACCAAAAATTAAGTACTTATTTATCAATATGTTTTTATTGTCTAAATAAATTATAATTAATTTTAAATATGTGTTTATTCCTATTTATAGCACCAATTTTAACATCTAGGTTATAATGGTTATGTTTAAATAATAATATTAAGAGTATATTGTATTTCGTTAAAACTCTACGTTGCATGTAACATAAGCTATTGAAGAAGCATAATTTATTTGATTTTTTTTCATAAAATCTTAGTGTGTTACACTTATACAATATAAAATGGTATGCTTTTATCATATTCCTTAAGTATTAAGATTCAAACATTAAATCAATTGGAAGATCAGTGGAAACCGATGAGATTGATTATGGATATACATTTGGATGATCACAAAGAGGGATTTCATATGAAATTATATTTTATTAACATCGATTCAATGCTTGTGAATGAAGTATAATATGAATAAAAAATTGATATCAAATATAATAGGATTATTGATTCCCAAAATGGTGAATATATCATCAATGGGTGGTCTCTAGAGATTAATTCAACACTTTATTTCAAGGACAAGATGGGGGTTCCTTGATATTTAGGGAAGTAGGTTATGTAATAATTTCATAAATCTATTTGGGTAGTTCATAATAGTATGAAAAAAAATATATCTGATATCAAATGATAGTTTGGTTGATATGAATGAATAATGGTAAAATAAAGTTTTTAACTTAATGGTTGAATTTTCAACAGGTGAAAGCTAAAAAACAATAACCTACAAGAATCTTAAAAACATTATATATAATGAATTGTAAATCAGATAATATTGTAATAGATTTTAATTTTTATTTTTATATCCATAATTGAATCATGGTTTTATATAGATGATTATTAACCAACTTAAAAAATCATCTCACTTATTACATCTTCAAGTGAAATTTTTTTTAGAATACTTGTGTAAGCTTTATATGAAGGAAATAATATGGTTACATGGAGTTATTTAAACCATTTATTTAGAAAGGGATCCATAATTTACTTCATGTCTATAAAGAGGATTGCAGAGGGGGAAGAGTACTTAATTGATGATGAGTACATCATATCATTGTTAGATAGACAGGAAATCAAAATGGGCCATACAAGATTTAAATGATATTCTTTGTGCCTATGTTATAAATTTTGGAAGATCATGGGAGGATCATATTCCTTTGGAAGAATTTTTATATGAAAACATTTATCTGGTGTCATTATGGATGGATCCTTTTGAAGAACTATATGGAAGGATATTCCAATCACCTATATGTTGGGTTAAGGTTGGAGAGGTGTCTCTTTTGGGTCTTGGTTTGGTGTAAGAGATAACAAATAATATTCATCTAATCTTTATGTTATTGATGATAGATAAAAATCAATAAAAGTCTAATGAAAATTGAAAATGATGACCATTGAAGTTTTAAGTGAGTTATTGAGGGTTTTTTGAGTGTCTATGACTCATAAATCAAGGAAATTTGGTTCCTTTCTATATGGGGAAATTTTAAATCCTTGAGAAAATTATGAATATGAATTATCAATTATATATTACATTGAAGTATGTTATTTTGAAATACTCATTTCATGTTTCATAGTTATAGAAGTGACAAATAGACCATCTCACATTCTTCAGTTAGAAATATATTGATTTAGAACATGATGCAACCTTTATTGAAAGGTTTTTAGAAATTATTAATAGAAAAGATATTTTTTAAGAGGAAATGTTATTCCTTTGGTTTGAGTGTTGTGGGAACATGGGTATGTTCGAGAGAAAACATGAGGGAGATAATCTCACATATGATAACAATGGGAAAATAATTTTGAGTAAAATATATCTCAATGACTTTGAAGGGTTGAAGAGTCAACAAGTGAGGTAAATCATAACATCCATTATTTTTTGAGTTTAATTAATTTACATTAAAATAATTTTATATTTATTTTTTGAAATAATTTCCATATAAATATCAAATATATCTTTATAATTTTTTGATTATTTAATGAAGAGATATTTATTAATATGTGATTAATGGAAAATTTGATGTAATGGAATTGGTATCATTAATGTGATATTAAAAATTAACGGGGAGTTTATGATTTTTATACTGTTATCATGGGTATTAATAGTTGTAAATTAGATGATTTTAAATGAGGATATTGGATAGGTATTAACTATGTGAATTTTAGGATTAAAATTTATAATGGTGGATTTTATTAAATAAAAATAATTGATTAATATTTTTACTCTATGAATGTTTTTTAGAATTAGAAGATTTATAGTATTCGTAAGGGTTGATACTATGGGAGTAATGATGGAGAGAGAGAGAGAGGTAGGGGGTTTGATAAAGAAATTAAATGAATTTGGTTTAATTATAGAGGAGGTTACACATGGTGAATTTGAATAAAGAAACATGGCCTATAAACAATTAGGGATTCAATTCATTATCTCCGCTTTGATCGCTCTCTATCTCTCTGTTTCTCCTTTGACGATAACATAATCTTGGTACGAGGTGATCATAAAACAATATGATTGGATAAATTATTGACCAAATTATAAATGTATGTTCTTAAATGATGTTATATTTTTAAAAACATGGATAAATTTTTTATAATCCATACTTGGTCCTTAAAAGAATATTTTTCACCTTTATCCCTTGAAAAGGAAATATTGGTGAATTTATGACATTTATCATGGATCCATATCACTCACTAGATATTACCCTTTGAACATTCCTCTTTTATACATTATAGGTAGTGAGTTATAAATAGATTTGTCAAATAGAATAGGGGCCATGCCACTTATTATATACCATGCACTATAGAACTAAGAGTTACATGAGGGTTGTGCTAATTCAGCATGGGGCATGCCAATTCAGCATAGGACCATGCTAAATTTTTATGAAACATGAAATACTTTGTTAAAAAGGAATTTTAGTTATTTGGATCTATGAACTATAGTTTATAGGAATTTATATGACATGACATGATGGTTAGTCCCATTAACATCATTAGATTGAGAACTTATGAAGAATTCAAAGGAAATAATTTATGTTAGGCGACTCATATTCCTTCCTTTATTGATTATGATTTCATATCTTATGATTGATGTGATTTTAAATTATGTAATTTAAAGTTATATTTTATCAAATAACTATGTAAATTTGATTTGATAAAATGGCAGTTTATCTTGATTTACAATAATTTGAAAATAGTTATTTTAACAAAAAGCATGAATATTGGGTTTTAAAAGTCAAGGGATTTCACTTTTAAAATGGTTTTTATCTTAAACTATATTTGAATTTATGATATATACTGATTATGGTGATTTTTCATATGGAATGTCATTTTGGGAAGAAAATAGTTTGTTTTGGAAACCGATTTAATGGAATGATAATTAAGAACTCCATGGTTGGAAATAACCATGTGTAATGGTTAGAAATAGTCATGGATAGGGTAGAGAGATCTGTGTGAATTCATATTGTTGGGAGATGATTCTAAATAGGTTCAATATGTCATATTTGGTTAGTTTTATGCATGAGAACATGATTTAATAATTTTTATATTATTTATAATGCCTTAAATTATTGAATGATGGGTTATTTTTTAAAATATATAGGAATTTGTTTTATTAAGAAATAATGATTCTCTATTTAGAATTATATAATTTAATATACTTTTTTAAAAGGTATTATGAACCATTAAATAGAAAAATATTTATTTATTTTTCAAATAATATTTATTAAAAGGTTTAGAATTAGATCACACATGGAAATTCATGAGGCTGGATCAGGGGAATAATGCTTAGTAAAGTGTTACATACCCTTACCCACACATTTTAGTGTGCATGTTAATATTTTTTTTTGATTTAGGTAAATGAAATGGAATCTTAATCATCAACGATATGTCATAGAATCTATATTCATAGAGGGACATGAAGATTTTTGGTTGGGCATCATTGGAGATTTTTTTAATATATTTTTTGATATATATAAAAAATTTCTATTTAGTTTTCATGTCTTCATTATATTAACATTTTTTTCCACTATATTTTTGTTACTTTTTCCTCTCAAAATATATTTTTTAAAATATATTTTTTTGTTTTAAAATATAACAAAATTTAAATAGACATATTTTTTTGTTATTTTTGAGGTAAAATCATTCCCCAATGATTATATTATACCTTAGACACTATTTTCCAACCAATGGATATAATGGAATGTTCTTGAGGTCATGTGGCAGTCTAAATCGAGTTGTGGGTCTTGGGTATTTGGGACAATTCATTGAAATCTCTCCCCAAAGCGGAATTCACATTATTAGTTGATCTTGTTTAATTAACATCAGTGATGAACATGTGTTTTTATTATAATTTAAAATATAAAAATTCTATTATTAATTGAAATGTTTAATTATTATATTCATAAAATCCATTTAAATCTACTTGGGTAAACTTTGTAACTTAGTAATAAAATAAAATTCATGAACAATTTATGACCTATATATAATTAAGAACATTATATGTATAATATCCTTCCTTTATTCTATATCATTCAGTAGTTTTTAATTCCCAAACTTCACCAATTTTTTCTAGTAGTAAAAGGGGTACTCACTGGATTATAATCTTCTATCTAAAATCACCCATGAATCTCCTTGGAATACTTTCTTTGTGAAATTAATGTGAATTTATTCTTTTAAACAATCAATAAACCCAATAATAAAATTCAATTCACTAACAAAAAATAACTTTAAATCACTTTTCATAAGATAGAAAAACTTTTCAAAGTTATATCTTCTTAATTATATAAATATTATATCATCTGCATAAACCAATAACACTATTTAAGTATAAAATTCACTCTTGAAATAGATTTGTGATCAACTTCTAATTTGATGAACTTAATTAATATAAGATGAAAATTAGTTATTGAAAAATATTCCTTAATTTCTTGATTAAATTTGTACAATATTACCCTTAACTTATGCACTTTTATTCCGTAATCATCTATTTGAAATTTATTTAGTTGATTAATGTACACTTCCTCTTTAAAAACACTATAAAGTAAGATATAGTTCTCATAAATTTGATAAACTTTGTTCTTTATTTATATAATAATGGAAATAAATAATCTAATAGTTACTAGTTTATCCACTGGTGAAAAATTTTCATCTACATCAACACCATCAATCTATACATATCACTTACATCTAATTATTGATTTATTTTAAATCACTTTTCCATGATCATTAAGAATTTTCTTGTAAACCCATTTTATGCCTATGAATTTTTCATCTATTAGACTTGAAACTATATCCTAGGTATTTTTATTTTTAATCTGGTCTAACTCCTCATCCACTACGTTTATTCATTTTTTTCTTAGATACTTCATTAATGATTTTTTTTTCAACTAAAGACAAGATATAATTACCTTATAGTCTCTTAAAACTCCTATTTCATACTTGAGTAGATTTATATACCATAATATTCTTTAAATCAACATATTTAATTTTTAATCCTCTTTTAGAGGAAACATGAACTTTTATTTCTTTTCCCTTTTCATCATCATAATTGGTATCCACTATAGAGTCCTCAATATTACTATGATACACACTATAATCCACCACAAACTCAATATTCTCTTTAATATATTCATATATCCTATCACACATTCCTTTCCATACTTCATCCACTATAACTTATTAAATTTATATAATCATATTGAGTCTATTGTTATAATACCTATAAGTCCATCCCTTTAAAGAATATCTAAGAGATACACCTCCTCCTAAATTTCCCCTCTATTTTTATACATTCCTTTATACCCTTCTTTATTGAGTATATAACACTTATTTCAAAAAATTGAAAATACTTCACAATATGTTTCCTCTTGAATAGAAATCTATAAGGAGTCACTTTTTCACTTGGATAGAGAATATATTTGAATATACATTGTAATATAAACCACCTCTTTCCAATAATTAACATAATTTTTATTGGAACACTAATTTAGATTAATATAATTTTTATCATGTTATTGATTTTTCTATTTCTTCACTTAACAAATCCATTTTATTTTGGGTTTCCTTACTACAATCACATAATACAATGTCATACTTCTCTATATATTTATCTAAAAATTGATTTTTTAACTTACTTTTATGTTCAGTTATCAACCCCTTGATATTCCTTCATAATTATTTTTCAACCATCCTTCTATACCTATTGAGAAGAGAAAGGTATTTTTTCTTATGACACAAGAGAATAATGAATCTCATACTACTATAATAATATATTAATAAAAGATACTAATATTTACCTTTAATACCCTTTAATACCCTTTCATACCCTTTTGAATCATTGATCTATATACATTGATGTGAATTAAGTATAGCACATGAGTTACTTCCCCTTTCTAATCTTTGTAAGACTTCATTATGAACATAATTTCTTAACATGATTGAAACGACATTTATTTATCACTTTTCAATTCTATCACAATTTAAGAGGCTTTATATCCTTCCATTTTCTTCATGATTCCTTGATAAAGATGGAAAAATATTTTATACCATAATATATTTTCATCTTACTTAGACCAGGGACAAATACCTTCATCTCTATTGATATGATATAAGTTTACATGTGTTATCCCTTATCTAATAACAATGTTACTATATTTAATTTTTATTAAATAGTTCCTTTTATTGACTTTTATATCAAGTATTTCATCCCACAACTGAATAAAACTCAACAGGTCATGCCTCAAACATACACAAAAAATATATAATCCTTAGAAATTTCTTGTCCACCGAGATTTACTCTTTCTATGACCTTGATATATAATTTACCATTATTACCAAAAATAACTTTTATATTGACCTTATATTTAATAATTTTCAATACATTGATATTTCGTATTGTATGTGAGGAACATCCACTGTCTAAAATCCACATACCATCATTATCACTAGATTTCAAAGTATCTCCATCCAAATGATCTACTTTCTTCCTTTTTATTTACTTCACTTATTTACAACACATAATATATTTCAAGGGTTTTCTAAAGTTCCTTCCTAGTTTGGTCACATATAACATGTCTTCCATTTGATTTGGAATATGAAACTTATTTTTGTGCATTATATGATTAAAAATTTCATTTCTCAATATAGTTCTTTATTGAGAATATCTTTTCTAAACTCCTATCCCATATACTCTTGAATAATAGGTTGTTTTATGAATTTACTCACCACATGTAAAAAAATATCAATAAAATTATTAAAATAAATTTTTATGAAGTTATTTCGAAACCATATTGATTTTAAAATATTCATACTTCCCTAAAATTTCTCATTATATTCCTATATATTCTATAGTGGAAACACATTTTTGGTGTAAGTTCACACATTAAACTGAATTGTAGAATTTTTCACGCAACTATCACCTCCTATTTAAATACATGTTTTATATCAACTACCTCTTAAATGTGTTAAGTAGTTTAAGGATGTATTTGAATCATTTTTTTTATCACAATATATCTTTAAATATTAAGACAATCATCATTCTTTTTAGAAGCGTCAAACAACTTGGAATGTGTTTATTCATTTTTAACACTATCAAACCTAAGAAATTTTTTTCATATGAGTATTGTGATTTCAAATTCGACATTCCTATCACATTAAAAAACTTTATCTTCTAGATATTTAGTTCTCAATATTCTTCATTATAACATTCCAACTAGACTATCAATGGTTTTTGAATATTTTTCAATTTTCACCCTGATATTAATAACACTCAATTTTATTTTTTATATTTAATTGATTCAAGATAATCATTAAAAACTATATCATATGTATTATTTTATATAAACACTTTCTTTTATTTCTTGGTTACAACATTATCCCTTTTAACTTTATCCCTTTGATTGTTAATATTCTTTATAACACACTCAAGATAAAAAACTGAATAAAAAACACTAGAATCTTGATATTTTGACTAAATATGCTCATTTATGACATGTTATTGATAAGAAAATTGAAATAATATTATCCTATTTCAAATATTTATTGTTTTCAGCATATTAATATCCAAATCACTCTTATTATACTCATATTATTTTAATAGAAGATTATTTCCTGTAAATTTTCCTAAAATTCTAATAAACTTCTTCATAAAAGGATTCTTTGTTTCCCTATTTAAAATATCTTATTCAATTTATTGATATTTAAACTTAGTGTGACATTAGGTAGAAAAATGTCTTGCTTTAATACATATAAAACAAACTAAAGGAAACTTTCCTTTAAACCCCCCATACAACTTAGGATTATTCTTGAGAGAAATACCATCATTTCATCTGACACATATTTTGACTCATAATACAACATGATTTTATCTATTGATTTGAGGGAAAATTCTATTTCACATATTTATAAAATTTTAAACACATTATTTTAAAATTATTTTATAATAAATTAGTAAGATTTATTTATTATCAAGTGATACTATGTTTAAGTCATTTTTTCAATTCCAATGACCTTTGGATTAATGTGAGATGGTAATCTCATAATTATTTCTTTTTTGAAAATATATATGTTGATAATGTATTCTCCAAGACCATACGTAGATCCAAAAACATCTCCCACTTTGTTAAAAGATGAATCAAAAGACTCATATACACACATCTTGAGATCTTCAAAAGTATTTCTTTAAATATATAGTTTAAACACTTTGACTTTAAAATCTCCTTCATATATGTTAATCAACTTGTATTAAATTCATTTTAATTATTTTTGGTCCATAAAAATTTTGTAAATAATTTATTAAAAGGCTCCTCCAAGTTCTTTAATAACCTTAGTATCACTTAAAATATCCTTCTGATTCCTCTCTATCATCTCCGTATAAGTTTTTAATCAAATATTCTATATTAGTAAATAAAGTATACCTTAATTCTATGAAATTTCAATTATTAACATATAATTTTCTTCTATAGTTGAAGGTTATTCCTATCAAACACTATAAACACCATCCTATTAAATAATTAATCCATTCTAGAGAGAAATAAAATCCACATAATGAAAATATAATAATGGTCCTATAACCAAATCCTTAGTACTAATTATTAATGGTAAAATTACTAGGAAAAAACTAAGGATGCCTTAAGAGGGGGTGAATCTTGCCATAAAAATTTTTACCAACCCTTTTTAGTGTGATAAAAATTATATACATATCTCATGTTATCTATTAAGATATAATTCCTCATATTCAATTAAAAATTATATAAAAATATGAATAAGAACACATAAAATAAAAAAAAGTTTACTTCCATTCCCAAATGTGGGCTATATCCAAGTTATAATCAATTCACTGTTGGATATATATATCACTATGAATATCATTTAATATAGATATAAGAATATAGGAATACTCATTTTCATTACCAAATCACTAATTTTTTAATTTCCACCCTCATAAAAATATTCATAAAAAATGATAAAAAATAATACGAGACGCACCTTCATAAGATAGGTTCTCCATTCAATATCTCTCTATCATAATCAATATTTTTATTCTTTACTATAAAATATTTTCTAAAAGACTCTCCATTTATATATTTCTCCACTATCTATCTTTTTCATATCAAGATCCATTTCCATATAGTACACCACATCACCCCACATGTTATCATAGATATTCTAAATATAGGTGCCGGGTGCAGCGGTAGCGCAACATGGGCATGTACCCAACTTTGAAAATTTTCATAATCAATGATTAATTCAGGATTAATACGAAGATGAATTCTAGTATCCATAGAATTGAATCAAAGATAAAAGACAAAGGAGATAACCCAGAACTGAGAAGAGCAGATCAAAATATTTTGTTTATAATTAATTAAATTAAATTAGATTATACAATAACCTCCAATGTGATTGTTTATTTGTTGATGCATCTGACCATGGGTCTAAGGTGAGGCTTCATTGAGATGTATAATACAAGGATATGAATCCTCTATATGTGATCCACCTGTTCTCCACATATCTTTGGACATCACCAAAGGAGTCTTTGGGTGCTAGTGCGGAAGATCCTTGCGCTTGCAATGTCCACCTTCGATCGCATTGAGAATCCCTTCCAAAGAATTCTACTTGATCAGGTGGAGGAGGATCTCTCTCATTATTGAGAGAATTCATGGATATAGAATAGTTCTCTAGGATTGAGATCTTTTCTCCAAGTATGTCGTGCACACAATGATTGGTTAACTGGTGGAATAACCCCTTGGATCATATAGAGAATAACAACATAATAGGGAATTTAATTCACTAGGTAATAATAAATAATTAGTATAGGTGATGTTACTTAATTTATTATTCCAGGTGAAAACCCCAGGCCAAATAATAATATAAATCATATTATTTCCATGACATGTGATTAACGAATTTAATTCACCAGGTAATAATAAATAATTAGCACAAGTGCCGTTACTTAAATTATTATTCCATGTGAAAACCCCACGTCAAATAATAATATCAATGCTATTATTTCCATGATAGGTGATTAAATTTCACATTATATTTAAATATTATTTAACCAAAAAATATTTAATATTATTTCTCATCGGACCCATAACTTAGTCCACCAATTCTCCAAAATATCTAATGGGCCTTGAATAATGACTATTAATTTATTAAATAAATATAACTACATTATTCGCTGATAAATAAATAGTCTGTTCGCAATATATTATCTCAAATAACTAGAAAAAATAAATGTGATCAAGCATACTTTAATAATTAATAAACCACAATTGGGAATAATATTCATTAAAACTTTTAAATAAATAAATTATTTGACTGAGATACTAGATACACTTAGTGTGTGACCCTCTAGGACTCTTTCTCATTAGAATTAGGTGGCCTTGCCTAAAGTGAAAGATTACAATCTAGAAACGGGTCACGGCACCCAAGATAAAGAATTTGATGTCACAATGACATGACACCGCATAAGAAAGCTTACCATAAAATATATTCCCTTTGTCCCGATATCTCTAATCAATTGGGTTGCATGCAGGTGCCATCAACCAATGTGCTCAATTTCTCATTCTTTGACTTTCCAAAATTGAAATTGCCTAGTGAACACCATGGCCATAGACTTAGTTAGGGTATATCATTTCCATCAAAGGTATTGAGATATATACTTCCATAGAAGTGGAAAATCATTTCTTTCATTATTCATTAATACAGTATTACTCATGACAAAACCAACATATCATACCTCACCGTGAACATCTGTTGTCATGGTTTTTATCAATAAATCTAAGTGCACAAGTCACAATGCCCATTAATAATAATCTTAAAATCTAAGAACCAATACAAACATCCACAGATAGGAACATCCAATGAAACTTATAAATTTGTATTTCCTACTAGAAGGTCTTGTTCTCATAATATCCCCCTAAATATTACCAAGGGTGCACACCAATAGAAGGTGCCTAAAAGTTTCAAAATCCCCACCCATGATATCCTATATCATTTTTATACCTTTAAATGATATCATTCGGTCATAGAAAATATATTAAAGAATAGTGTCATAGCACTTTCGGGTTCTCATCATAGCAGCGATCCACTATGAACTTTTAGTGAGATAGCTATTATTAAGAAATTATCACCTACTATGTCATGCAGAAGAACAATCATGATATGATAAGGAGTTTATTAATATTCATCCAATGAATATAGGTTTATCATAAAGTACAAATAAGTTGGTTTCTAGGGAAAGAACTCCAATAGTCTCCCACTTTCACTAGATCAAACTGCTAACAACCTTCAATCCGCTTACTCTCACATGATATTCACACTTCTTCTAAGGCAGGCCTTTAGTGAAGGGGTCCACAATGTTCTCTTCTGTGGACACTGTTCTCACTTCAACTTCACTTATTTGATAGAAATCCCTTAAGAGGTGATACTTTTAGAGTATGTGCTTTGTCAGTTGATGTGAACTTGGATTTTTTACAATATCCACCCCTATAGTATTACCATAATACAATGTAATGGGATATTTTCTACTAGGCACCACATTAACCTCATAGACAATGATTCAAATATAGATGGATTCCTTAGCTACATCAGAAGCCACTTTATATTAAGAATATGCTATAGAATTAGTAACAATTGGCTGCTTTGAACTCTTCCAGCTCACAAATCCTTTGTTGAGATAGAAAACATAACCTAATTACGACGTCAGATCATTATCATTTATTTGAAAACCAGAATTAGGATACTCTCTCATGATAATATCCTCGCCTCTTCCATACACCAGGAACATGTCCTTAGTTGTTCCCAGATACTTAAGGATAGTCTTGACAGTTGTCCAATGCTCTCCTCTAGGATCTTCTTGATATATTTCTACCATGATTAGTGTATAGGAAACATCAAGTTTCGTACATAACATGGAATACATGATAGATCCTATCACTGAAGTGTATGGTATCTTACTCATTGTATCTTTCTCATGTTGTGTTTTGGAACACATTTTCTTGGAAATATGTATACCATGTGATACTGGAACCAATACCCTCTTAGATTGTTACATAATAAATCTATTTAGTATATGTTCAATGTATATACTTTGAATTAGTCCAAGCAGCCTCTTTGATCTATCACAAATGATCTTAATCTCTAGAATGTAACCTTCTTCCCCTATGTCCTTCATGGAAAAGAACTTGTTCAACTAGTCCTTGACTGACTGCAAGATTGGTATGTTGTTTCCAATAAGCAATATGTTTTCAACATACACTACTAGGATAATGACCACATTCCCATTAAACTATCTGTAAACACATGGATAAAATCATTATTAATGAAACCAAATTCTCTTATAGCTTCATCAAATATAATGTTCCGTGACTTGGATTCTTTCTTTAATCCATAAATGGATTTCTACAATTTGCATACCCACTTAGCATCACCTGGTGTCACAAAACCTTCTGGTTATGTTATATAGACATATTTCTGAAGGTTCCTATTAAGGAATGAAGTTTTTAAATCCATTTTTAAAATCCCATATTCATGGAAAGCTGCTATGGAAAATATGATTCTTATGGATTTGAACATGAAAACTTGTGAAAAGGTTTCATCACAGTCAATTTCTTGATGCTATTTAAAAACTTTAGACACATCCTTTCTTTATAGGTACTAACTTGACCTTCCATATCTAGTTTCTTTTTTAATACCCATTTACACCCAATAGGCTTTACATAAACTGGCGCATCGACTAGAGCCTAAACTTGGTTCTGATACATGGAATCCATCTCTGAATTCATTTCTTATAGCCATATTGCAGCTTCTGAGCTGTCTACTACTTCTTTGTAAGATAGAGGTTCATCATTGTCCAACAATAATGAGTCACGATCTTTGGTGACAAGGAAACTATATCTCTCTAGTTCCCTTACCTCTCTTGTACTCCTATGCAGTACTTGTATTTCAGGAACAAAATCTTCCACATGGACCTTTCTAACTTATTCCTGTACCAACCCCTATATATCTAGAGCATAAAATTCATCAAAGTCAATCTTGATCCACCTATCCTTTTTTAGGATGTTCTCCCTCTCAATAAAGATAACATGTTTAGAAACAATCACTTTATTTTCTGAGGTGTTGTATATGTAGTATCCCTTTGTTTTCTTGGGATACCATATAAAGATACACTTCATGCCACAGGGTGCTATTTTGTTTCTTGAGAAAGCCTTAATGAATTCCTTTCATACCCATACACATGTATGTTACAAAGTGGGTTTCTTTCCACTGCATAGCTCGAAGGGAATCCCATTTTCCATCTTAGTTGGTGCTTGGTTTAATTTGAATGACACAATTTACAATGAATATCCCAAAAAGGATAATGGAAGATCTTCATGACTCATCATAGACCTTACCATGTCCAACAAGGTATAATCACTCCTTTCACTAACACCTTTCCACTGTGGTGTATAAGGTAAAGTGAGTTGAGATTGAATCCCAGACTCCCGTAAAAGGTTGTTGAACTCTTGGTTAAGATATTGTCTACCTCAATTTGATAAAAGATTCTTTATCTTCTTACCAAGCTGATTCTATACTTTATTCTTTAACTCCTTGAATTTATCAAAGGACTCAGACTTATACTTTATTATGTAAACATAGCCATATCTACTCAAGTCATCCATAAAAGTAATGAAGTAAGAATATCCACCTCTAGATTCTACTAGAAATGGTCCACACACATCAGTGTGTACCAATCATATAATCTCTTTGGACCTTTCACCCTATCCACTAAATGGTGGTTTTTTCATTTTCCCTTGTAACCAAGCATGACATCTATCAAGTGTTTTTATATTGGAAGAGTCTAAATAACCATATTAACAGAGCTTTGTCAGGCACTTCTCATTTACATGACCAATGCAGTGATGCCATAACTAGGTGTTGTATGAGTCATATGAACTTGTTTTATTATCAATTTCCAACACTTGGTTCTCATAATTTAATACATACATATCATTATTTAAATGCGCTATACCATAACATACGTTGTCCTTATAAAAGAAACAAAATTTATTTCCTAACTGGAAAATAAATCCATATGTATCTAAACTTGATACATAAATTATTTTCTTAGGAACACTAGGTACATAATAACGTCCTTGTAAAACCAAAATTATTTATGTCGGAAATGTGAGGTGGTAGTCACTAATGGCAAGAGAAGCCAACCTTACACCATTGGCAGTTCATAGATCCACCTCTCCTCTAGAAATTTTCCAGAATCTACTTGGTTCCTACATTTGAAAACAAATGTGATCCCCACAAGCTATATCTAATATCCAATGTGTTGTAATGGAAAGATTACACTTGATAATGAATCCACCTTTGGCTCCCCCTTTCCTCTGGGCGTAGTTCATCTTCCCATGGAATGACTTGCCACATAAAAAGCATACTACCTCCTTTTCCTTTCCCTACCTCTGGATCTTCTTCTTCTTGGTTGGACGGTGCTTGGGGGATTTATATTGTTTATAAATCTTAGTCCCCATTACCTTGTACTTCCTATTCCTATTCACCATAAAGACTATGAGTTTTTCACACCCCATGTCCTTATCAACTTGGAGAATTAGGGTAATAATCTCTGATAGACTCTTCTCATTATTGTTCATATTATAATTCACAATAAAACTAGAGAAGGTCTTAGAAAGTGATGATAGTATGAGATATATATACAACTCATCTGGGAATTTAATCCCTAAGATGTGCATATGCTCAATGTAGCCAATAATCTTGAATACATGTGGTCCAGCTAGTGCAGACTCTCCAAGATTAGTAGTGAACAAAGCATTGGAGATCTCATACCTCTCATGTATCACCTTCTCTATATAGATACCCCAAAATTGAGACATCATGTTATATGCATCAATTCCCTCATATTGCTTCAAGAGCTCATTCTTTATGGATGATATCATGAGGCACTAAACATCCGTAGCATGATTCAGATGTTTCTTGTACACAAATAGTTCCTTATCACTCTCCTCATTTCCATGCACAACTAGTAAAGTATTTTCAAACATATAAAGATTCCTATCATGGCGATGGATAACTCGAAGGCGCCTTTTCCACTCTTGTAAATTAGTACCAGTAAGAAGGTTTTCCTTCTCAATTATGGATCTCAATTATATGTTTGATGTAATTTTGATTTCAATTCCTAATAATTAATATAAAGATAGTTTTAGTAATTTATCTTGATAAATATAGACAAATAAATAAATTAATATCATTTAGTCTCTCACTATTTTGTCAAAAACCAATATCCCTCACCATTAGCTTTGAAATATCTTGTTTTTTGGACATTCTAGCAGAAAGGATCCATATTTACCTTCACATTACCCCAACTAGGGTTGTTCAAGAAACTTTAAAGGTTTTAGGTAGGCAATCCAAATTCCAACTACATTAACTCATAGCTCCTTGATCTGTTGAGTGGAATCCCCAATCCTGAAATCCTTATTTTTGAATTTTCTCAACCTTTTCCTTTCAGTTACACCAAGTCCTGCTAGGGAAGTCAACAATTGATGTAAAGTAATTTAAATTAACCCAAAAATTAAAATTATAATTCCCTGATAATTGAAATCACCCCAACTAGGGTTGGTCAAGCACTTTGAATTATGGTTCGATTCTAACTGAAGTAATGGAAGGCTATACCGACTTAATATTTAATTGAGTGATTTTATCCTTAATGCATAAATCAAAACTTATTATATTTTTAGATGCTTGTTAATATTAAGCGGGATATACTTAAGTGATTAACCATGTATAGATAATATTTATGCATAATCCATTTTTATTTTAGTTCCATCTTGTATTCTTATTAGTTCATTAATTATGTGATCTCATCGAACATCCATAATCAATAACCATACAAATGACATAAATTAAATAAAGGGTATTATCATGACTATTACTATTGGTTAGTTTATCTAGAAGTTTATAAACTAACCCTGACCTCAGGGAGAAACACCTTGAAACGTTTAAGGTTCGTGTTTATAGATTTCCACCTATCCACCTTTGTGTCTCCTTGGGTTGGTTTCACCTCAGCTCCTAACTTGAACCACCTCCACTAGCTTGGGAGATCTATCCATTGCATATGCTTTTAACTCACATGCAGGTGAGGGGTAGGGGGGGGGGGTTACATAAAAGAAACCATGGACACACAATACCTACATATTAATGAGGAGAAGACACACATGCCAACAATTTTAATTTAATAAATAAATTAAAAGGGAACCAATCACATACCAAGATCTAGTATAGCTCACGATCATCCACATACATGTAGAGAGTTATGCATTTAATAAAACTAAAATTCAATTATTTAATCATTCTTATTAAGATAAACTATGCTCAAATTGATTAATCATTATTTTTAATTAACCAATAAATTTTATCTTAATAATTTTCTGAATTTCTTGAGATTCTCATCCATAACCTTGTACATAACTTGTACCTTGGAAGAAACATGGTGAATACCCATCCAAAACTACCCAACATGTATTTATACTTTTATACACTTTATTATTTGTTACAAGTAACATGCATATTGAATTATAATTATAAAACAACTCATACATGATGTACACATTTTTGAACATTATGCAAATGTTAATGAAACACAAACACACACACAAACACACACATATATCAAACACCTATCAGATGTTATGTCCCAAATTTATGCCCACAAAAAGGTACATGTTTCAAGGTTTACATAATATAATAATAAAATTTTAAATCTGTGTAATATGGAAACAATACACGGTGTGTACCCTGTTCACCATCCATCTGAAGTACTTGCATGGGGAATTAATGTGTGAGGTGTACTTCATAAATATTCAGAGTATACAGTGTGTCTAGTGGGCCACATTCCATGTAGACTCCATGTTACACAGTCACTAGCTGGGCAAGCTGTGCATGGGATACACGACTTGACCTTTACCCAAAGGGACTACATACTGTGTCCATTGGGCCACATGGCATGTAGTCTGGTTGACCATGCGCCAGTCTATCCTGGTCAACATGAGGTGTAAGAATTAACTACACCACGTGTCATTAATGCACACAACATGAGTAATTTCTGAATTACTCCTGATTTTTTTGAAAAAAAATACACAACGTATATATTTGACAACACGATGTGTATTCTTGTGTTATCTAGATAAAACCATCGACACTTCCTAATGAGATCCTCGATTTAGTTTTAATCATAAAATTATTTTTTTCTTTTAGATCTATGAGAAACGATAAGGGATGAATAGATCTTGAAAATCATATTACAAGAAAAATTAAACATGAATTGAAAAACTAATTTTTAAAGAATAAATCATCAACAAATTATTTAAATAATTATAAACAAAAATATGACCACTTTGTCACCACCTACAGGTTCTGGGTGTAGTGGAAGCATGGTATGGGCATGTACCCAACTTTGAAAATTTCCATAATTGATGATTAATCCAAGATCAATACGATGATGAACACTGGTATCCATGAAATTGAATCAAAGATAAAAGAAAAAGGAGAGAACCTGGAACTGAGAAGAGAGGATCGACATATTTTGTTTATAATTAATCTAATTAAATTATAGAATTACCTCCAAGGTGATTTTTCTTCATTTATGCATCCGACCACGGGTTTGAGGTGCAGCTTCATTGTGATGTAGAATCGAAGGATAGTAATCCTCTAGTGGTGATCCACACATGCTCCACGTATCTTTGGATATCATCGAAGGAGTCTCTGTGGACTAGCATGGAAGATCCTTGCGCATGAGATGTCCACCTTCGATCTCCTTGAGAATCACTTCCAAACCGTTCTCCTTGATCCGATGGAGGAGGATCTATCTCATTCTTGAGAGTTTTCTAGGAGAGGTAAGAGTTCTCTAGGATTTATAGATTTTCTCCAAGGATGTTGTGCACATAATGATTTGTTAGCCGGTGGAATGACCCCTTGGCTTATATAGATAATAATAACATAACAAAGAATCTAATTCACTAGTTAATAATAAATAATTAGCAAATGTGCCATTACTTAATTTATTATTCCATGTGAAAACACCATGTCAAATAATAATAGCAATGCTATTATTTCCATGAAATGTGCTTAAAGAATTTAATTCACCACGTAATAATAAATAATTAGAATAGGTTCTGTTACTTAATTTATTATTCCATGTGAAAACCCCATGTCAAATAATAATAGAAATGATATTATTTCCATGACATGTTCTTAAATTTCACATTAAATTTAAATACTATTTAACCAAATAATATTTAATATTATTTCTCATCGAACCCATAACTTGGTCCTCCAATCCTCCTTAATATTTATTAGTCCTTGGATAATGAATATTTATTTATTAAATAAATATAACTAGATTATTCTCTAATAAATAAATATTCCATCCACAATATATTCTCTCGAATAACTAGCGACATAATAAATGCGATAAGACATACTTGAATAATTATTAAACCACAACCAGGAATAATATTTATTCAACTTGTTAAATAAATAAATTATTTAATTGAGATACTCGCTACACTTAGTGTGTGACCCTCTAGGACTCTTTCTCATTGGCAGTAGGAGGACTTGACTAAAGTCCAAGATTACAATATGGAAACGGGTTAAGGAACCCAATAGAAAGAAGTTTAGGTCAAAACAACTTGTCGCCTCATACAAATGCTTATTGTGTAATATAATCCCTTTTTCCCATTATCTCCAATCAAGCAGGTTGCATGTAAGTGACATCAAACCATGTGCTCGATTTCTCATTCTTTGCCTTCCCAGAATTGAACTTGCCTAGAGAAAACCATGGACATGGATTTAGTTAAGATATATCATTTCAATAAAAGTGCCTGATATATCTACTTACATAGAAGTGACAAATCATTTCTCACATTATTCATTGATGTAGTATTACTCTTGATGCACCAAATATATCGTACCACCGTGGAAACATCTATCGTAAGAGTTTTCATCAATACATCTAAGTGCGCTAGTTGTAATACCCATTAATAATAATATTAAATTATAAGGACCAATACACATGTCCATAGATAGGAGCATCCAATGACATTTATAAATTTGGATTTTTTACTAACGGGTCTTGTTCTCAAAAAATCCTCCTAGATATTACAAAGGAAACACACTATGAGAAGGTACCTCAAATTTTCATGAGTCCCCACCCCTGATAGCCTGTATCAATTGTGTCCCCTCAAATGATATCATCCCCCATTGATCATATATTCAAGAATAGTGTCACAGAACACCCCGGTTCTCATTATAGTAGGGATCCACTATGACCTTTTAGTAAAACAACTATTCTTAATACATTATCACATACCATGTCATGTAAAATAACAACAATGATGTTATAAAGAGGTTATTAATATTCATCCAATGAATACAAGTTTATCATAAAGTAAAAATAAGTTGGTTTATATGGCACCAAATCCAACACTAAAAACTATAAAAACCATATCCCACTTTTCATACCACACTGAAAAAATTAATTATAATAAAAATTATAACTTACCATTTTTACAAAAATGATATCCCATGAATTAAAGGAACTTTTATTAGATGTCCCACAATAACTATTATTCTTCCTCAATTATTCATAGTGAAAATAAACTCTAATATCTATCCATATATAATGTTAATATGCTCAAAATCCATAAAAACCCATCACTAATGTCTAACATGAATATCACATTACATAAAGAAGAAAAAATTATGGCCAAAGAATAATGTTATCAAACTAACTATATCACAACATGAAATATCCCCATATCTCCATCCATGATAAAAACATGACCTATGCTATGATCTTATATCTATCTATGACACACCATGATATTTAGTTGAACTATTATATGAATGATGTTATCTTCCTATTACCTCAAAAAATATATGTTGTGGAACTTATAATGACCTATAAAATGTTATTTTTACCTCTTGAAACACCCTCAAAGAAAATGATAGTCCCGTGACACCTCCCACAATACACATTCAACTATAAATAACCACTTTTCACTGTGTGTGATACCCTTCCTCTACTATTTACGAAAAAAACTATGTAATGTGTACTATGATATATCTTAAATAATATCAGTGATAGACTATACACCATAATGAGATAAACAATATAACTCAATTTTTTTAGGAAAACACACAATAAATAACCATTCATTCAAACTCATATTTTTTATGGGTAGAAACATGACCATATCGCCTTTTGTGATAAACATCCCCTATCATAAGCTACTATATGTGTAACCCCCCATGTTGTTATCTTGAGAAATGATAGATCTAAGTTTCTAACTACATTTCTTTACTTTACTAATCTATGATAAATGATATACATATAAATATCTCTATATTATTATCACAAATAATGATAATCCCAAATTTCATCATATTTTATAGTTCAAATCATTACTTCATTTCACTTTCTATACTTTACACCCCATCCAATAGTTACAATAACAATTTCATTAGATCATTTACACATTAGTTTCCAATAAATATAACTAAAAGATATCCCCCAACCAAATAGGATCCAACATATGATAGATACATCATTGGAGTTCTATAGAGGGTAGAAATCTATTTGAGACATATAAACAATGATTTACTATGAATATTTTAGAGAAAATTAAGACGTTAATTATGATCAATTTTTTACGCCAGAATAAATTTTACATGATTAAAATCCTGCACCATAAAAATTTCTATTATCAATCTCATATTTAGGAATAAATGATAACATAGTTAGTGGATAACTTTTGATTTTAAACTACTCTTTATAGTGTTGAGATTTTAGATTTTTTAGTGAGAACATTTCATAATGGTACCTGGGATAGAGACCATGACTACATGAAGTTCCAAATGATTGAATGATAACTGAGAAGGTTGGAGGGGGTTGAATCGGTTTTTCACTTTTTTTTTAAGTTTCAATACTTTTAGAAACATAACCCCTAAAACCTATTAGAATTTATTAACTTATCATATTTTAGTAAATATTCATGCATGTAAAAGTAGGAATGAAATTAAATCACATGATATTTACAAGGTTTGACTATAGTGTGAGAACTAATATCCTTTCCATAGCCACTCCCATGGGTCTATGAAAATTAATTATTATGAAGAAGCGAATAAAGATTGTTTATACTCCCATTAGACACATTCTATATCATGGTAGGAAAGATTATACTGATTGTCATTAGTTTATAAAGTTAGATAACAAACAATTGAACCAAATAAAAGTATGAATAAAAATTTAAATTTACTTCACAATATTTCTTGGGTCTTTTGACTCTGAGTCTGGTAGCCTTCAATCCAAAGAACCCATTATAATTGGATTAGTTCAATAGAATCAATATGATACCCTCTTTCTCAATCTTCACATGAAGAAACATTCTATTCTATCAGGATAAAAAAGCTTGTTCTTCTCAGTGACAACTCAAAACTCAATCCAAACATCCTTAGTTCTATATTCCTCACTCAGGTAAATAAAATTTTCATTTGTCTGATCTTCTAATAAGATCTCTATCCAAAAAGAAACTCTGACATGAACTCTGCAGTTCTCCTATATTTCAACACATGTGAAAGCTTTCAAATTACGAATGTACTGTGAATCTATTTATAGGCATACCAGAATGTAAAAGAAGGGAAATTTAAAAACTTTTTCCACTTACTCAAATTCAAAAACCTATAAAAATCAATCATATTTAAACTTCATGTTTAACCCCTCCAACTCTTCTATAACCTTATTGAATTATATTGAGTCTTCTTAGTAATGAGCCTTCTTAAACTTCCAAACTTTTATTTAGTATAATAGAACTTTGTTAGCTCATTATAATGTAACTTCCTAATATTATTACAATGAAAATTCATTAGTTCATTAAGAATTGAATTTTCTCATCAAAGTCAGTCTGATTGAATTTCCTTCTCATAATTATTTATATTGAATTTTCTTCTCAAATTTAGTCTGATTGAATTTCCTTCTCAGATCTAGTTAGACTGAATTTCCTTCTCATAATCAATATGTCTAAATTTCCATATCAGATTCATTCTAATGGAATACTCATAATGATTTAATTATCATTATTATGTAATTATTATTATTATGGAATTATCATTATGATGGAAACTCCACTATTCTATTTTTAAATTCTTCAAACTTCGTCAGATATAACTCATTCACACTTCTAAAAACTTATATGTTCACTAATTCCAGATCCAATGATTTTTTTCTTGATTAATAGAACCAATAAAATATTTATTATTTCTCCATTTCTTCTAAATATTTTATCATGATACTTTTCATGATTTATGGGAACTCCAAGATTGGAAAATAATCATCTATCTTAAGTTATAAATTTTTAGAACTTTATAACTCATGAGTTCTCTTTCCTTAACAAATCTCTTAAGCATAATTATAACCTTGTAATAAAAACTATGTTTGATGGATCTTCAACATCATACCAATTTTACTAAGATAGATTGTGTATCCAATCAATAACTTCACCTATCTGA
The DNA here is from genome assembly GCA_963277665.1 of Viscum album. Lineage (NCBI taxonomy): Eukaryota > Viridiplantae > Streptophyta > Magnoliopsida > Santalales > Viscaceae > Viscum > Viscum album. The sequence goes on from OY728121.1 coordinate 1,130,292,240, forward strand.
CAACTTCTACATCTAATTCTGCTCATTCTGATACACTGCGTCCAAAAACCGATTATCACGAAACTTATCTCCACCATTGTGTTTAGGATCAAAACATCAAAAAATTACAAATATTTTTTAAAAACATTATTTTAAAAAATATTAGTTGTCAAAATATAATTTTTTTAAAAAAAACATCACAAAGGTTCTTCAATCTCCTATATTGGATTTTTTGAAAACTTTTGTTAAATTTTTTTCCACTCCCCATTTTTCAAATAATAAGGCTTTTTAATAATAAATTTTTGAAAAAAAGTTTTGAACTTTTATAAAAACATATCATTTCTCAAAAGAGAGTGTCCTGACACCACAATACTGGATAATGTAATGTTTTTGAAGGAATTCTGTCCCTTGGTGATAAGAAAATTTTGTGACCATCTAAAGATAAACCCCCCTCACTTTTATATTTTCTTACCTTTACCCATAATTATTATTTACCCATTATCTATTTACCACAACTTTATATTAATAAAATAATGTTTAGTAAAAAATTCTTACAAAGTAAAAAAGTTGTTACTTTTTCTCCCCCTTGTCAACATAATCCAAAGAACAGTGGGGGAACTTTTTAATGAGATTTAGGAAGTCACCAGAGGAGGATGAACATGAAGTTTAAGTCTCAACTCAACAAACCTTTCTTTTATAATTTCCTTTATGAATATATCATAAACTTTATACTTCATTAATATATATTTTAGAAAGAAATATTTTGTAGAAACTTTCTATTTTATAAATTGAAACTTTATATCAATGTGTTTTGATATTGAATGTTGGAAATGATTTTTAGAAATATAAATTTAACTTTAATTATAAAAAATCATCTTCAATGGTTTATAAACTTTTACTTTCAATTATTCTAGCTAAAATTTCATCCGAAAAATCTGAGTAAAAGCCTAAGTTGCCGTAAAATATTTTAATTCCATTATTCTCAAAGTTACTGAACATTGTTTCTTACTACGAAAACTTATAAAACATTCACCTAAGAAAAATGTTCCTCCTGAGGTTTATTTTATTTCATTTAAATCTCTATCCCAATCATCATCAATATAACCATGGAACCTCATCTTATAATTTCTTTTGTATAAAAACCAATGAAAATTTGTTCCCTTTACATATCTTAGAATTCTATTTAATTCTAACATATATGATTATTTCAGATTTCTTTGATACATGGAACACAAAGTCACAACATAAATAATATTAGAACTTGAGGCTGTAAGGTAAAGTATACTTCATATATTATTCCAAAAGTCTTTCTAATTCATAATTTTTCTATAATAATCATTACATAAATTTATCCCCACTTAGATAGGAGTAGAAACTTATTTGGATTCTTACATTCCAAACATTTTTAATAATTCCCTGGAATACTTTTCTTAATATTGGAAAATATAATTTTCTTTTTTGTTGAACTTGTAAACCATATAAAAATGTGAATTATCCCAATATTGAAATCTCAAATTTAATTTTCATTTATTCAGAAAGTGTTTTCTAAACATCTTCTCTATCACCATAAAAAATTATATCATTCATATAAACAATTACAATTAGAGTTTCAGATTAAAAATCTTTTACATATAAGTTTATATCAACTTTTTCTTTAGAAACATTCAATAATCTCAAAAAAATTTAAAGTTTAAAATACCATGTATTTTGAGCTTGTTTCGTCCCATACAAAAAATTATTCAATTTACATACATTTTTTTCATTCTCATCAAGTAGAAACCCATAAGGATGTTCAATGTAAACTTCTTATTGAATTTCTCCATTGAGAAATGGTGACTTTACATCAATCTAATTTACTTTGTAATTTTGGTGAGAATCCAATTCTAGAAACATTATAATAGTTTATAACCATTCAATGGGGGAAAAGGTTTCATCAAAATATACACATTTCACCTATACATAGCTTTTATAAATAAGCAATTCTTTATTTCTCCAAACTTCTCTATGTTCATTTAACTTGTTTATAAAAACCCATTTTGTTCCAATAACATTTTTACCTATAGGAGATGGAAAAAGTTCCCATGTTTCATTTTTATCAATTTAATGAAACTATTAATTCATAAAATTCACCCATTATTCGTGTGAATAGCTTCTAAAACTGATTCCGATTCAACTTTTGAGATGAGTGAAGTTTTATTTTCTAACATAAACTTTATTTTGGTCTGAAATGGATCTTTCTAATTCCCAAGAATATTTTTGGTCTCAAAATGTTTTTGTAAAGTATGAAATTTCTGAGTTCCTCTTCCTGATTCACTTTCATAATCACATGATTCATCTGAATCATCATGCACATTACTTTTCTCACCTTCATTTTTGTTGGAAACTTTTAGTTTTTATTCTTCAACATTTCTATAAAATTTTGTTAAGGAAGTAAGATTTTCAATAACTTTAACATCATATGAGTCCACCAAATTTTGTTAATTCTTGTTCTAACACTTAAAACTTCTTCAATTGGGTAATTATCCAATGAAGATTCCTTATTTATATTTCTAAGATAATTTTAAAAATCATTTATTTTGAATTTTGTAACATTATCTGGTCTCAAATTCTTTATATAAACCCCCATTTCTTTCTCAAATTATTTCCTAAAAAACCTAAACATTTACACATCATCTGACTTGTGTTTCATAAACACGGTGTTTGTAATCTGAGGGAAATAATTAATAAAAGTGATTAAGTATAAATTTAATTTTTTTGATGTCTAATTGGACCACATAAATTGGAATGGATAAGTTTAAGAGGAATCGTAGACTAAATCTCAACCTTCTTATAACTTTTATTAGTCATCTTAACTTTCTGAAAGTTAACACAAACATGTTACTCTATTCTATTCAATTCTAGAAAATATTTTACAACAAAAAATTTAGAAATTTTGTTCATGTTTTATTTCAAAAGGTGACCAAGTCTTCAGTAGAAAAACTTAATCTCATCTTCATCACTTTGATAACATGGGTTTTTGAGTTCTCCAACTTGAAAAATATTTCCACTAATTATTTCTCCTTTTGTGATAACTTTTCCATATTTCAAAATTCTGATAATACATGAATATTTTCTGAAAATAAATTCTTTTCCATCATAACAATGTGGACATACACTAAGTATGTTATGTTTTATCCCATCAATAAATAAAACTTCCTTAAATATCAAATTTTCTTCTTAAATATCAACTATTTTTATTCCTCTTATTTTTGAGGAACTATTATTACCAAAGGTAAAAAAACTCCATCATGATTTTAAATATATTTCAAAAATTTTAAATTACCTATCATGTGTGAAGAAAAAACACTATCAATTATCCATGGTTTTTTCTTTTTTACTTACTTTTAAGGTAGTATTAAAGTCAAACGTTATTTCCTAAACTTTTTTCTTTTAATATTCCTTTACTTTTCTCCCTTAAGAAAGTTGTTTATAAAGGAGTGTCATAATTATATCAGCATGATGACCATCCTGATCACATATTCCAAAATCTTATTCCAGATGTTAAAATTTATTTTTTGTTGGAATGCTTTTCACATCTGGGGATTTTTATTTTCTAACTTCTTATGTGTTAGGAAAGTTACTCATTCTACTTTAAATATTTCTTAAACTGTATTAAAAACTTATTTCAAGAAGTTATTAGTTATGAAAAAAATTATAAGCCCTATGCCCATATATTCCACAACACCAAAAAACCATAAAATCTTGATATTCTATTGAAGATGATCTTTCTTCGTAGAAACATTATTGAGGTTAATAGATTCTTCCTGGTCTAACATACTCCGAGCATAGACTATATTCCCTTCTAAGTGGGTTTTCAAAATTTGTAGATGTTATAAGATTATCAAAACCATTCTCCACCTAAACTTCCCTAGTACTTTTATTATCACTTTAAATGGTAGAAAACTCAAATGAAACATTATTTTTATAGGGTGAGGAATTATAACGATTCTTGATCATGTTAGGGCCAAAATAAATCAACTCACTTTGTATAAGTTGGTGACTGGACTGACCATCATTCTTAGGAAATCATATTCACAATTATTAAGAAAGTATATTTGATTAGGAAGGAAAGATGTTGCTGGAAGATAGGGAAGTTATAATACTTTCCTTGGTAAATCTTATGATTCTAAATGTGATCGATGAATGTTTAAATATCATGATAGATGGGGACCTTGATAAAAGAAAACGAGTGATTTTTTCATGAAGTGAATTTTGGTAAGAAGATGGATGGAACTTTAACAATGTATCAATTGGGGTTTTCCAATAAATCCAGACGACTGTGAATTAGAATGATTGGTGTTTTCGATGCATATTTTTAAGGTGGTGGAATTTCCCAACATTTTCCAAATTTTTGGGGTAGAAAATAGGGAGTAAGAGGATATCATCATGAAAAGTTGTTATTTTAGATATGAAACCTCATAAAAATGGTGAAGGAATGGGTTTTGTGAAGGTTGGAAAGAGATTCATGAAGATGTGGAACATCATGAATGGTGATAGTAATATCCATAATTATGATAATTGGACCATCATGAATGCATGATGGTTTGATAGTGATCTCCATGACAATGACAAATATTAAAGGAGCATCACAAATAGGGGAGCACCATGAAGAAGTTTTTCAGTGATCCAAAAAATGCACTGGATTCGATGTAGCATCACGAGCAAGAGAGATTATAAATATGAGGTGATAAAAAATCATTTTTATAAAAATAATCAGATAAAATATGTAATTTCTCTGATTTTGTGGAGTCAGAGGAGATCTGTGAAGTTGGGTTTTTATGCGAGATTGATCATCATGAAAATACTACTAAATTATCAACTGATGCCAATTATTATATGTAATTGGAGATTCATGATAATGGGATATTCCTTTTGGATTAGTGAGAATCACAAATGAAATTTGTTCCATGAAGGTAGTTTTCTTCATGAAGGTTGTGAGCTTCACTAGGGAGCTTCACGAACATCATTTTTGGATATCTGATTTAATTGAATTGGGCTTCCAAAGAGCATCAAAATTGGACTGGGGTATCAGAATAAGTATCATTATGAAGTCTAGGAAGTTTTTACCAACTTCTAGTTAAGAAAGTGAATAATTTCATTGAATGATTAGATTTGTGAAAGTTGATTGATAAGAACTGTAACATTGTATTGTATCATTTTATTTTAGAAGATTCACACACACTGTTGGATTTTTTTTATAGTGATACTTGAGTGTAAGAGAATATCCTACTCATTTTATTCCACACAAAAGGAGTTTTTTCTAGTGGATTGGGTGGTATTGGATTGTTTCCAAAATATACCAAGGACGTAGAAACTCTTATTGAGTAGTAAACCTTAAAAATTATTATGTTCTAATGGATGTGTGTCTGAATTATGTTCAGTAGAGAAAGAAATCTTTAATAGGAGGTTAATATTGCTTGACAGGTAAGTAAACATAAAAGAAAAAGATATCAATGATTCCCCACCTCCCCATCTTAGTGATACTTGAATTATGAATGGGAAAATTAAATTGTGAAGGTTCCTATCATTTATTATTTGGTGATATTTTGAAGAGAAGTTGTGATGGAGAATTTGAATTATGTGAACAGTAAGGGGATTCTGATATTTTATAGAAAGAATTATCATATTTGGAAAGATAGAATGATTTATTATCTTATGTCTCTTGGGTATGTAGTTATTGAATCTAAAATATATGGATTTACTCCTATTGATAATAAGGTTATTCTTACACTAGTTGGTAAGAAGAATCCTGAGAATGATGGAAGAGCTAAAAAATATTTTCTCTCCTCACTTTATGAAAGTGAGTTTTTAAGAGTGAAAGGTATTTCCACAACTAAAGGTATATGGGATAAGCTGAAAAACATATATGAAGGAAATAAAAATGTGAATAAGGAAAAAATACAAATTTGGAGGCTGAATTATAAATAATTTAAAATGGGTGAGTTTAAATCTATTTGGGGACTTATTTACTAGGGTAAATGACATTGGAAGTGATATCAGAATTCTTGGTGAAATGTTGGAGGATTCTATAGTTGTTGAAAAAGAGAATAATAATTCTTCCTGATATGTTTTATGCTAAAGTTTCTTCATTGTAAGATAGAGACCCTGAAACAATATCTATAAATTATTTTAATATCACTCTCATCACTTATGCAATTAGAAGAGAGAACATTATGAAGAGAAAAAAAATATTATAGAGAAATGTCTTTCAAAGTTTTCAAGAAATATAAGTATAAGAAGGATCTTGAGGAAGATTATTTCTCTAACTCTAACTATGAAAATGAGGTATATAAAAATATTGATGAAATTTTATCATTATTTTCTAAAAATGTGAGAATAAGTACATGTTAATACAAAGGGAAAATTCCATTTAAGTGATTTGAATATGGATCCATTGGAATCTTTTTGGATACTTTCCCTCAAAGAAAGAACGAAGAAGACAATGATGAAGACACGTGAAGGCCAAGAAGGCCATGGAAGAAATTGGGTGAAAAAGAAAATTATTTTTCTTGAGGGAAAGATAAAAATTTATTCAAATATAAAAGAAGAAGATTTTTGTATAAATATAAAGAAGAAGAAGATAGTGAAATTGAATCCAAAAAATATTTTGTTGAGAGATCTAGAGAGAATAAATTTATTGTAATAGTAAATAATGAATATTTTAGGAGCAATAGTTTTGAATAAGAATAAAATCAACTTGAATCTCATTTGAAAGAATAGTTGAAAGAAATTCTGAGAAAGATTAAAATTATTGATAAGGAAAACATAAATTTGACAAATGAAAATCCCTTATTAAACAATAAATAATTTTTTACTGATGAGAAAGGTGATATGGTAAAATGAATTGATTATTTGAATAATTCTCCTATGAAAGAAAATAATTTTAATGAACATATGGAAGTTAAGATGAAGGAAAAATAAGAAGATATAGAACTTGTGCAACCAAAAAATTCTAAAAATGAATATAGAGGTAAAAGTTTCAAAAAATCTATCTTAGAATTTGGTGAAATTTATGGTAAGGATTAACCTGATAAGAATCATCAAAAGTTACCTTTAAAGGTTGAGAATAAAGATAGAATTGGTTTTGAGAAGATAAAATATGGGGAAGTTATGTATGTGGAAAAATTTAACAATGTTTAAAAATAAGAAGTTTCTAAAAATATCGAGTTTAGAAAAATTTATATTACTTCTATTTTTGATAATTCTTGAAATAAATATGAGTTAAAGAATAAAGTTTCATTTGAAAACTGAAAGGTTGATGGTGAAAAATGTTTTGTTAATAAGGTTTATGAGAATTATACTCAAAACACTAGTCAATCCAAAAATTTCAAAGGAAAACAATATTTATATGGATATTACTGGTATTTTGGTGGATTCAGACATATATAAAATATGTGTTGGTTTAGAAAACAATGTTACTTATCCAAAGGTTATGTAAGGAATGGTTTGAGGGGGATTCAATCCTCTCCAAAGAAGAAGTCTGAAAAGGAAGTTTGGAATAAATATGATAAGTTTGGTGTGAAAGTTGAAAATAGGTTCCAACCATTGGAAAATATTTTTTGAAAGATGTAAAAAACCTAGACATCTTGATAAAGGTTTTCTTGTTTTGTTACAAGTATAAAAAAAGTTTATTAACAATTATTAGAAGTCAGAGGTGAAGAAAGAAAAGGAATAAGAAAAAGATCTTATTGTTGAAACCTCTTCAAATTCTATAAAAAGAGAATGAACTTTGATTCTTGATTATGGGTATTCTTCTCATATGATAATAGAATTAATGTATTTTAATAATTTGAAATACTTCAAATAAATAATGGTGACATTTTTCAATTATGAATCTCTAAAAATATAAGGTGTTAGATTAACAATCATTATTAAAGAAAAGATGAAATCTAATAAAACATTATATTTTTATGTCCTAAAACACAACTTGATGAGTGTTTAACAACTTTGTGATGAGGGTAACAAAGTTATCTTCACTAAATATGGGTTTATTGTGAAAAGTGAGGAAGTTGGAATGATACTTACAAGTGGCCAATGTAAAAAAAGAAACTTGTTCCAAGTTGGTGAAATACAAAACTCTTATTACCTAGGTATGGTGGAAGAAAATCAATTTTGGAATAAAGGGTTGGGACACATGTGTTAGAGAAATATGACCAAGTTATCAAAGTGATACAGTGTCGAAGATAATCCTAATATTTTTATAAGAAGAGATTGGTATTGTACTATTTTTCAAAAGGTAAAGATTACAAATTCTGTTCATAAGAAAGCTGAAATTTGTTCAAACTGAACCCTAGAACATATTCATTCTGATATCTATATACCAATGAGAAAACAATAAACAAATATAGATAAGTACTTTTTTACTTTCTTTTATGACTTTACTAACATTACATTTATTATGTACCTGATACATAAGCCATACACTTTGAAAATGTTTTAAATTTTTAGGAGGAAAGTTGAGAAGAAATGTGAGTATTCAGTTAATAAGTTGAGAAGTGAAAAGGGATGTAAATATGAGAGTTCATAATTTCAAAGTTATCTTGAGAACCCTGTAATTCAGCATGAGTTCAATTCACCACACACACCTCAACAAAATGGGTAGCTGAATGGAGGAATAGAAGTCTAGTTGAAATGGGGTGAACCATGTTACTTGAACTTGGTATCTCTCATTACTATTGGAGGCAATACATGATTACTACTATATATATTCCAAACCTATGCTTCTATAGGAGACGTTCAGATATGACTCTATATGAAATTTTTTATGGAAAAACTCCATGTTTGAAACACTTAAGAGTTTTTGGGATTCCATATGTTATAAAGAAGAATGTTGGAAACCTTGTAAAATTTGAGGAGAGAGAGGTGAAGATGGAATTTTTATTACTTATGATTCCAAAAGAATATGATATAGATGTTTCAACAAAGAGATGGGGAGATTTTCTGATTCTTATAATTTTAAAGATATTTAAAATAATGAGGAAGAAAATGATACTTATACTAATATGGATGTTAAGAAGGATAAGGAAAGTTTTTATTTTTTTGATTATATTGTTGATAATGATAATACTACTCCAGAAGAAAAAAAGACTTAGTTATTTCAAGTGATGAGGTGGAAACTCAATAAAATCATCCTATGCTGAGAAAAAAATGGTGGATCAGAACATTATTGGTGATCAACATTATAAGGTTCAAATAAGAAGAATATAAAAAGTTATTACACATACATCACTGTATTCAAAATTCGAGTCTAATGATGTGAATAAAACTTTTGAGTACCTGAAATGGGTTTAGGCCATGTATGTAGAACTTGATTAGATAGAAAATAATGATACTTGGGAACTCATACCCAAGTCAGATAAAAAAAAATTTACTTGTAAAAAATGGGTGCTTTAGAACAATATGAATGAAAAATGTGAAGTGATAGAGAACAAGGATAGATTAGTGTGCAAAGGTTACTTACAAATTGAAGGTGTAAATTTTGATGATACTTTACCTCTGGTGCCAAGGTTAGACATAATTAGAATATTTCATTTTATTTCTTCAAAAATGAAGTTACAAATTTTTTCAAATGGATGTGTAGTTTTCATTCCTAAATGGGGATCTTGATGAGGAAGTTTATGTTGAACAACCATATGGATTTGTTTTTGGAAAATATGAAAGTCATGTGTATAGGTTTCAGAAAGCCTTTTATGGGATAAAATAAACTCCAAGGGAATGGTACTCTAAATTGAATACTTTCTTACGAAAGATGAGTTTTATAAAAGGAATATTTGATATTAATCTTTACAATAATGAGAGTATAGAGTTTTCACTCATATTAGTTGTTTATGTTGATGAAATTATATTTGCTGGAAATGATGAAAGATCTTATAAAAGATTTTCTGAAGAGATAAAAAAGTTGTTTGAGATATCCATTCTGGGATAAATGAAATAATTTCTTGTGTTAAAAATTTTACAAAAGAAGAAAAACATTTTTATTTCTCATGAAAAGTATGCTAAGGAACTTCTTAAGAAGTTTGACATGGAAAATTTGAAACTAGTTTCCCCATTGATTTCAGTGGGAACCATGTTTTATAAATATGGTGATGGAAAGGAAGTTGATTATAAAGAGTTTCAAAAGATGATTGGAGGTTTTTTATAATTGACTAACTCAAGATTTGATATTTTTTATGTTGTTACCTTTTGTGAAATATTTTAGAGTTCTCCAAAATAATCACATTTAATTATTGGAAAAATAATTCTCAAACATTTGAAATGCATAGTTTTTTTTTGGAATTAGGTATGATAGATAATAAAGTATTGACTTGTTTGGGTATTCAGATTCTAATTGGGTAAGAAATTTTGATGACAGAATATCCATATTTTATGGGGTTCTCTTTCAATTAAAAAGTTGTGTTAGTTGGAATAAAAATAAATATAATTCAGTAACTCTTAGCATGGCTGAAGCTGAGTATGTTTCTACAAATCAAGCTACTACCCAACTTATGTGAATGAAAACTCAGTTGGAATACTTACTTGTTGAATTAAAGTTACCCTTACACTTGTAATATCATAATCAAAGTGAAATAAATCTTATAATAAATCTGGTACAACATTATCATTCAAAACATATTGACACAAATTACCACTTCATTAAAGAGCTCATAGAGAAGAATGAATTGAATTTGGAATATATTCATACATCAGAAAAATTTGCTGACATATTCACAAAACATTTAGAAAAGGAACCATTTTATAAATTGAGGTTGAATATGAGAATCCAACCTCTTTAACATTAAGGTTAAGGTATGTGTTTCCCCCTCTCTCATCATAACTTTGGATAGATTTATCAAGGGGTATAATTATTTCATAAATCTATCTTTATGGAAGCATGCATAAAGGGGGAGTAGTGGGTAAGCTGTGATTTCACCATGTATGTGTACAAACTATTCTAAAATTTGTTGGAGTGGCTGTAGAAAAAAAAATTTCTGTATTCCAAGAATGTTTAACAAGTGGAGAAAGAAGAGGAAGAAATGAGTCTCTACTTTTGGAAAAAACGGATTTTTTTTTCAATAATTCATGTTTCCTACAAATATTTAGCTCACGTAGGCTTAGAATTGTTGATGAGTAATCCATTGCTTGCGGTTAAAAAGTTTATTGATTAATGAATCTTGGTTTACAAAAAAATACAAAGGGGAGACTTTTAGGACCATGAAAATAAAAAAAGTATCATATTTAGGTATTGTCTTTTGTTTTAAAGGAACATTGAGAAGAAAAGAAATCACCTAACTTTGTATAAGTGGATGATTGGACTGACTATCATTCTCTGAAAGTCAGATTCATAATTCCTAAGAAATTCCATTTGACTAGGAAGGAAAGATGTTGCTAGAGGATAGGGAAGATATAATACTTTCCTCGGTAAATCTGATGATGCTAAAGGTGATCTATCAAAGTTTAAATATCATGATAGATATGATTTATGATGAAAACAAACGACTGATTTTGGAATGAAGTGGATTTTCGTAAGATATGGATGAAGCATTAATGATATATCAATTATTGTTTTCTAAAAAAATCCAAAAGACCTCAAATTAGTGTGGTTGGTGTTTCTGAAGTATCTTTTTATAGTGGCATCGTTTCCTAGTGTTTTCAAAACTTTTAGGGTAAAAAATATGGAGTAAGAGGCTAGCATTGTGAAAGGTTGTTTTATATTAGTGAAACCTTATAAAAATGGTAATGGTATGTGTTTCATGAAGTCTAGGATGAGATTCAGGAAGATATAGTACATCATAAACTATGATGGTAATCTCCATGGTTACAAGAAGTGGAGCATAATGAGCGCGTGATGGTTTGACAGAGATCTTTGCAACAATGAAAAATTTAAAAGGATAATTGCGAATGGTGGAACACCAAAAATATTTTTTTGAGTGATCTGAAAAATTAATTGGAGGTGCTGTAGCATCATGAATGGGATAGCCTATAAATATGAGGTGACCCCACTTCATTTTTGAAGGAAATAATCAGATAAAATCATGAATTTATTTAATTTCGTAGAGGTAGAGGAGCTTTGTGAAGATAGTTTTTCATGTGATCATAGGAATAAAAAAAGACCCCAAAGTGTTGAATGATTCCAATTCTTTTAAGTAATGGGTTATTCATGATGATGGGATATTCCATGCTGGCATAGTGAGCATCTCGAAGGGAGTTTGTTCTGTGAAGGTAGTTTTCTTTGTGAAGGTTATGAACATCATGAGGGATCTTTGTGAACATATGTTTTGGACATCTAATTTAAGTGAGAAGATCCCTCAAAGTGCATTAAAATCAGATTGGGGTGTCACACTAAGTATCATTATGAAGTCCAGGATGTTCTTAATAGCTTTTGGGTAGGAAAGTGAAGAATTATTTTAAAAAATCAAATTTGTGAAAGTTGTCCAAGAAGATATGTAACATTCTATTATAACATTTTGTTCTAGAAGATTCACATACACTATTGGATTGTTTTCATAATGCTACATGAGTGTAAGGGAACATACTTATTTTATTCAACAAAAAAGGATTGTTTTATATTGGATTGTGTGGTATAGGATTATTTCCAAAAAATAGCCTGGATGTAACTACTCTTGTTGAGTAGTGAACCTTGTAAAGTATTGTGTTCCTATGGATGAGTGTTTGAACTGTGTTCAGAAGGGAAATATATATTTAACAATATTTGAAGGTTGTTTCATAAGTAAGGAAATATAAAAGAAAAATATATCACTGATTCACCCCTCCCCCTCTTAGTGATACTTCTATAATTAATAGGAAACATTAGATATGAGTATTCTCAATAACTTTATAAGTCTCATCATTTACTCACAAAGCATTGTTGATGTTTTCAATCATATTTCTCAAGCTAATTTCAGACTCAATAAGTTTATATTGAAACTTATTGACTCATTCTTCCTTAGATTCAAATTTCTTATTGAGATCATCAACCATATTTCCCTATCTAGGAACTATTAATTTGTAACTTAAGATATCCTAAATGTATTGTTCCTCCTCCTTGATGACATCTTTTATTTCTTTATAAACATCTTCAAATTTTTTTTTCATTACACCGATTTATTTCTTGAGAGTTATATTTTTCTCAAGACCTGAAACAAGTTATTTTCTGAGTTGATACTCTCTATATGATTCTTCACCAAATTTTTTACTGTTCGAAGAATATTTTTTATCATCTTTTGAAATAAAGGTTCTAAAGTTTTATGAACTTCCATATTATGATTAATTGTTTTCAGTTGAGTCTAATTCAATTTTCAAAATAAACATAATTATTTTGTTTCTATTAATCTTAATCTTATGTTTGTTGGATGACTGTTCTTCTTTAGAACTTTTGTTCCACTTATTCTATCAAGGTGTTTTATCAGAATCATCTCAATACTCACCAAATTTATTCTTGGATAAATTCATAAAAAAGTGTTTGATTCCACCATACTAAAAACATTTAAGAGTAAGTTTTCCACATTACTTTCCACTTCCCATTCTACAGTTCTTATAGATAAGATACATGATTCTATCATTAAACTCATCATCCTCTTTATCTTCGAAATAATAAGGATCTACATCTTCAGAATATTGAGTTTTCATTTTTCTCATATCTTTAAAATAAATTAAATATTTCATCTTCTTTTTTAACATTGTACATTTACTCATTTAATGGGAAAAAAGAAATCTATGCAATTGATCAAGATATAAATCATCCTTATCTTAAAAAGAGGAAATTTTATAATCAAATCTGTCAGAAAAGTTCTTTATAGGTTTCTTCATTACTGTAGAATCTTCCTAAACTTCTCATAATACTATGATGTTGTAAAAAATTTCATTTACCATGATGAATTATTCATCAATAGTTTCTTCATTTATAATTTTTTTGTATTTAAACTTACTATTCCATATTTTTAGTTTTTCTTCCTTCACTTTAGTATTCCCTTTAAAAATAGTTTAAAACTTGTCCCACATACTATTTGAAGTTTTTAGACCCATAAACTTTATATAAATATTTTCTAATAGAGGTTTAAAAATATCATTCCTAGATTTTCCCTCAACATCAATATTTATCTTATTTTTAAAAGTCATTAGGTCAAATTTTTCAATAGGTGGAAACCCAATTATAGCGGGAAAAAATATTCTAGGCTAAGAGATAGGAGATAAAGAAGAATCCTATTTTTCCATCCATAATATTTTTTGAAATCAAACATAGAAATTACTATACTACTGATAGAATTTATATTATCCATGACAAGGGTTCAACAAGGTAACCTTCACTCAGAAACCACTTGAAGTTCAAAAGGATCAAATAAAAATTGAGGGGGGTGAATTAGTTTCTCACTTTTTCAAAGTTTTATGAATTTCATAAACTCAACCCCTAATGCCTATTAAAGTTCATTACCTTATCATCTTTTAGTAAATAGTCATACATGTAAAAGTAGGAATCCAAGTAAAGAAAATGATATTTACAAGGTTCGACCTTAGTGTGAGGACCTACATTTTTTCTATGGACACTCTAATAGGTATATAGAAATTTAATATTATGAAGAAGTGAATATAACTTGTATTAAATCCTATTATAAAACTACTATCTCGCAATAGGAATGATTATATAGACAACTTCCAATTTAAAATGTTTTCTAACAAATAACTGAGAAACAAAAAAGTATAAATACTTCATTCAATATTCTCCACAAAAGTTCCTGGGACTGATGAACCTAAGTCTGATGGACTTCATCTTGATGAAACCAGTCCTATTGACTCAGTAAAATAGACTCAATATGATTCTACATTTATAAATCTATGTAGGAAGAAACTTTCTATTATGTCTAGATAACCAAACTTATGCTTCTCAGTGATAACTCAAAACTCAATCTGAAAGTCCTCAGTCTGATATTAATCACTTCAGTAAACAAAACCTTTAACAATACAATATTATAATAATATATCTATCTAGAAATAAAATCAGACACAAACACTGTAGCACTCCTCCTTTTCCACACACATGAAATGTTAAAAAGTATGAAAGTATGAGGCATCTATTTATAGGAATCCCATAATGGAAAAGGTTGGAAAATAAAAAACTCTTCCAACTTACTCAAATTAAAAACCTTTAAAAATCACTCATATTTGAACTTCATGCTTGAAAATTTCAACTATTATGGAACCTTATTGAATCATCTTGAGTCTTCTTAGTAATCATATTTCTCAAAATTCCTAAATTTATTTCAATATAATGGATCTTAATCAGATCATTATGACGAAACTTCCTTATATTTTTATGATGAAACTTCCTCATGTCATTATAAATTGAATTTCCTTATCATAGACGGTTTGATTGAATTTTCTTACCATAATTAGTCAAATTTAAATTCGACCTTAGAGTTAGTTTAATTAAATTTCTTTCTTAGAGATAATTATATTGAATTTCCTCCTCAGAGTCAACCCAATTAAATTTCCTTTTTAGAGTCAGTTTTATGTAATCGTCATAATAATAGAATTACCATTAAGATGTAATTCTCATTATGATAGAAACTCCACTCTATGACATTGAAATTATTCAAAACTCATCAGATATAAATCATTCATTGTTCTGAAAACTTATATGTCTAGTAATTCTAGATCCTATGAATTTTTTTTATTAATTCATAGAACAAATACAATCTTCACAATTACACCATTTCTTAAAAATATTTTATCCTGATAGTTTTCATGATTTATGAGAACTTTAAGACCATAAACGCATTGTTTGATTTAAGTTAGAAAGTTTGAGAACTTTCTAACTCCAAAAATTTGTTTCTTTAACAAACCACTTCAACATCATTCTAACTTTCTAATAAAATCTATGTCTAATGGATCTTTAACATCATGCTGATGGAACTGAGACCGATGGTGTATATGATTAACAACTTCACCTTTTTGATAACTTCTTCATCTGATTCTGCTCATTCCACTACACTGTATCTGGAAACTAACTGTCTCGAAACATTTCTTCCCCTTCGTGTTTTTGGTTGAAAAAATTGACAATTTTCATATATTTTAAAAAACATTCTTTTAAAAAATATTAGTTTTCAACAAATAGAAAACTTTTTTAAAAACATCACAAATTTTATTCAATATTAATTCTAGTATAACATCATATATGTGGGGATAATACTAATGACTTATAATTAATGTTAACATAAATAATAATCATGATAAATAACTTATATAACTTTTAATTTTATTTCATTTCTTTAATTGAAAATACATAAAACTAAATTCTTGATAACATGCTAAGAAAAAAAATAAAACATAACCATTACATTTTAAATTTAATAGGTAAATTATTTTTTAATTTTTATTAATTATTATATTATATCTAATCTAAAATAAATTATATATATATATATATAAAAGTTTATATTCTTATCAAATAAATTGGTTTTACTAGAACATTTAATTCCTATTTTTTTTCTAATAACATTAATTTCATCTATAGTTTTTATTTTCTTTTAAAAATTTTAAATACCTTAATACATCTCACACTTGTGGCTAACAACATGGATGAAAAATGTGTTATCGAAGCCTCAATATTTTATATATATTTAAATATTCTAATGGTAAGATCTAATTAATTATCATGATAAAAATATGAAAGGTTTCTCTATTGTAATAACATTAAACTTCAATGGATATAACTATCTCAATGAAAAATAAATATGAAAATTAAACATGAAAGCTTGGTTTTTATGTATATAGTTTTATAATAAAATATAATGTTTTTAAAATATTATAAATATTTAGGATATAATTTAAATATCATATAATGAAAATTATTATATGGACAGGAATGTTATATTTAGTTCATTTGGGGGGGAAAAGCTTAATGAAGTTTCTAAAAGTATCACTTCCTATCATATTTGGAATAAATTTTCTATATAACATGAATACAATACATATTTTTATGATTTAATAGTTAACATATACATATTTAAATTAAATAATTTTAAATTGAAATAAAAATAAAATATTAATCACATGTATTATAAATTCAATGATACTGTAAATACTATAAATTCTATTAGAATATAATTTTCACAAAAAGTAAAAAAATTCAAGGATAATTTGAAGAAATTTTTATAGATGGTGGAGAAGTTATATATCCATGAGAGAACCTAAAAAATGATAATTTGGTGGTAAAATATATAATTGGTAAACTCATGATGTGTGTGGCTGAGGAAGAAGTAGTCTAAGAAAAATAAAAAATAGAAAAATAAGATGAATGTGTATTTCAACAATTACTACTGATTTGGAGTTGTATTTACTTGATAGTTGTTATATATATAGAAAAAATACCAAAAATAGTTAAATATATCGAAGTGAAAAAATATATGGAAACCTAGATTTGGTTAAATAGTACAAAATAAATAATGAGTAATAATTATAATATTTTTTTCCACGGATGCAGAGGGATAGTTCATATCAAATTATATTTCCCATGATTTAAGAAACAACATAAAATAAAGAATAACTAAGTAAATAATTCTTTTAAAAATTTTAGGATGATAGTAAATAATTTTTCAATGAATCAAGGGATGATAAATCAATTTAAAAGAACAACCTATGGTTTATGGGTAAAGAACATGCAGATCAAGTTAAAATTGGAATCAATATGTGGTATCTTGATGGTAATTATTCATATTACATTTCTAGAAAAATTTCCATCTATTAAAACTTAATCAAAATGGATGGTTGACAAGTAACCTTTGGTAATGATTCACAATGTAAAATAGTAAGAATAAAATAATTCATAACTAGAGGTAAACATTACTTATAATAGTATTTTTTGTTAATGGATTTAAACAAAACCTCACTAGTATGTTAAAATTATGTGATTATAATTATTGAGTTAGTTTAAGATAAATTAATGAATTATATTAAATGTACCGAACCATCCTGGGTCAATATACCACATCACCCAGACCTTATTTCAACAAGTCTTGAATTATATTCCCAATTTCCATGTGCTAGTGACAAATGTTGAAGATATCAAAATTATAACTTGGGAATGAGTTCACCCTTAAATTATAATTAATAAACACTATACTCTTACCATGAATCAAGAATGATGTGTTCATACATTGGGCTTCCATTCATAAAAAATAAACAGTTTTGAATTAAGAATTTAGTGAATAATACATATAAAAATAAGAATCCAAACACACCTTTAAATATATAAAGAAAAAATGGATACAGACCAAGTATTGGTATAAAAGAAACCAAAATAATAGGAGGGATGAAGGGTCTGATACAAGAACATTTTTAGATTGACTATGAAAACCCAAACCACCACATGATCGTATCCACATGACCTGAGGTCACCTTTATATCCCAAAGTATCTATTATCTAAATCAATAAAATAAACCAACCAACTCAAGGATATGCACTAAATACCTATATGAAGACATAATAATTACAAACACACTAAAATGTGCATGTTGGGTGTGAGATATACATGTCTTATAGGATTACATCAAATAGATTATGAAATTTAATTTATAAGATATTTAATAAATGTTGGATTGAACTATAATTATATTTTTTTTCTCTTTATAAAAACATATAATGAAAAATATTAATGAGATTTCACCTTTTTAAATAAAACACAACTCTTTTATATAAGCAAAAAGTGATGATGATATTTAGAAAATAATTAATTTTTAAACTTTTAAAATAAATTCTTTCAAATTAAAAAAATACAATGATCATTTGCCCCATTTTATTTATTTCTTTTAAAACCATTTTAAAATTAATCAATTTGAAAAATAAACAATGTTAAGGTTAAAAATAAATAAATAACATGACTATTAATTCTACGGAAACATGATATGTATCCATAAATACCATTATAAGATATACAAGTAATATAATGAAAAAAATTAGAGGATAATGAGATATAATAATGGAATAAAATAATTTTTATCAAATAAAAACATAATCCAACACAACAAGTATCCTTAAAAACTCACTAGGTCTTAAATGGATGATTATAGACATACTTGGGTGGAACCAACTACTAGTCAATGTTGCGTTACAAGAGAAATTACCTAACTATTACTCTCAACAAGCCTTACCAAGGGACATCCCTTGGAAAAAGAGAAATCACAACTTGGGGGAAATAAAAAGTGTGTAATATGATCAAGTATAGCATCAATTTTTGATATCCCACTTATATACATTGGGTTCCCATGTCATAGATTATATATAGGTGATAAAATAGGAAATCATAATATCAATAAACAATAATTTAACATATAAAATAATCCCTATCTAACCTCCCAACACCCTTCCTAAAAGTATCTTATTCGAATTATATATATATATATATAATAAAAAATAAATTCATTTCACGTATAAAATAATATTATATATATCATAATACAAAGGGTATCATTAACAAGGGTTGTAAACATATCGTGGAAACATTTTATAGGTCTCCAAATGGGACTTAAAAAAATGAAAACCCAAGCCATTAAATAAACCTTTGAAAACATAACATGAGTAAAAACTGTCAATAAAACCTCATTTAAATCAACTTAAAACCCCACCAACACAAAAATATAACCAAACATAACAAATGATTAAAAAAAATCAATGACAATTCAATAATTCCAAATACACCATTATATTGAAATAATTTTTTAAAAAATAATTTATGACTTTTAGAAATAATTTAGTAGTTAAAATACTATTTTTTACTGTATCATTTTAAAATAATTCATTTAAATTTCTTTAAACACATAGAGTGCCTAAAATCTAGTTATATAAGTAAAGAACCAAGAACCCATAGAAAAACCATTCATTTTGTAACGAACCGAATCCGGAGCCCCTCAAATGGCACCCCGTACTTGGTTCACCACATGACCTCATGCACATTTCCCCAAACACCAGAGGCTGCCAACTAGCAGCGAGGGCCTAGATAAGTTATTGGGGAAACTATGCCCTATTTAGTAAGGTATACAAGGGAAAGGGAATAACAATCAATAACGGAAGCAGTAAACAACATACAATAACTGAAACTAAATAGCAGAAGCAATGTATAATACAATAATGATGCAGCATGGTACATGTATCTAAGGAAAGAAGCAAACACAACAATGTGCTGAAATACAACTGTAAAACAAAGTATGAAAAGTAAATAGCAACTCTAGCAGCATCACAAGCCTAAGCTCGGTCCTATGCTCTCCAGCTCAAACCAACAATCATGTACCTGAACTAGAAGGGCGACAATCGCTATCCACACCTGCAACCATATAACCTATTTGGGCTGAAAAGCAGGACCCAAACAGGGTGTGAGACTAATCCCAGTAGGCAACCACCACAAGATCTGTGCCCTACTGTTAGTGAGAAATACAGCAAAAGTAAAGGAAATAAATGCAACAGAGAAACATGAGTACACTAAAGAAAACAGTCATACAAATCTTCATTTACATTTATTTAATTTAATTCAATCATTTAATTATCAACCATGGAATATAGCAAACAAATCTATATTCCCAAGGCATAGTGGGTAACACAACAGGTATCTCGGCAGACTACCTAAACAACAAGCAGTACAAAACCCAAGCTTGTTATTTGGCTTGGTGGACTCGTCACAACCAACCAAATAATATCCACACTGACTCTTTGGGTGTCTCATACCGGAAGACCCCTCTAGTCAAGTAATCATACAAAGCACATACACTCTGGGAAGCTCTCACCGTCAATTCCCCTATGGTCTTGCAACCATAGCTAAAGACTCTCTGAGGAAGCACTTACATATAATTCCCCCTGCAGTCTCGATATGTAACTAAGGACACTTTGAGGAAGTAGAAAGTACAATTCTTGTAGGTACTGTGAATGATACAAATCTATAACTGACTCTCTAGGTAAGCCCTTAATCATTAATTCCCTCTTTAGTCTTACCGCACCAGGTTCACATAGCCCTGAGCAGTCTAGTCATGCATAATTGACTGTCAGCAACCCTAAGTAAGTTCAACAACTACTTGGATAAAAGCT
The DNA here is from genome assembly GCA_963277665.1 of Viscum album. Classification (NCBI taxonomy): domain Eukaryota; kingdom Viridiplantae; phylum Streptophyta; class Magnoliopsida; order Santalales; family Viscaceae; genus Viscum; species Viscum album. The sequence goes on from OY728121.1 coordinate 1,130,313,304, forward strand.
AAAATGCATCAAAAGCATATAAAAAGAAGGCAATACATGAAAGAAATTATCTCAAGGCAGGAAATCAATGTAACAAGGTATGCCTCATAGGCAACCTAAGCCAAACAACGGTAAACAACCAAAACAAGGGAAAAACCCATGGGGTGATCCTCGAACATGCTAACAAGCAATCATTAATCATCTAATAGCCTCAAGCATACAAGAAAACTAAGGAAGATAATAATACAAGATCAAAACCCTAACCCAAGATACTCGAAACATGGGTATTCAACACTCTTTCACAAAAACTCAAAGATGTTCAACGTAAGGCATCAAACCACCTACCTCAAGGTTTTGACGAAAACCCCAAAAAATGAAGAATAAACAAGAAACCCAGGTTGATTCTCCTAGAACACACCTTAGATCTCTTCTCCTAACAAGACCAAGACCAAAACTCCTCAAACATTTCATCCATACACTTATATCTACCCACAACAGACGTAGATCTATGAAACCGAGAGAAGAGGAGAAGTAGATCTATGAAACCGAGAAAGAACGAATAAGAACAATCACATACCTTAGTAAACCGGATTTGATTCTCCAAGAGAAGCCTTCAGATCGCCTCCTCAATGCTTGGTAGAGGTTCTCCTACCTTCAAGGGATGGTAATCCCGAGTTATGGCCGCTTAGGAGCTTAAACAAGAAAGTTAGAGGCAAAACGGTCAAGATCCACAATTTTAGGATCTAGATTTAAGTGGCTGCATGGTTAGTTCACATGGTTTGAAAAACCGTGCGCTAATCGTGCGTTAGATTCTGCCCCGTCAAACTCTCCTCGAATGGTTAGTCTGCACAGTTAGACAAACCATGCACTAACCATGCATTAGCCACTGCCTCCAACACCAACCTCACACGGTTTGGCCGCATGGTTTAGGAAAACCGTGCGCCGCCCGTACAACTTACGTTTTGCCTCAAAAGTTCCTTAAAAGTTCTCCCGACTCTACCATTAATCACCCTTAATCTTAAAACCCTAAAAAATATCAAACAAGGATAAAAAAACTAAAAAAGAAGATACGAGTTCTTACAAACTTCCCCCCTTAAATAAATTCATCCCCGAATTTCCCTAACAAGGTGCAGTAGAAGAAACCTTGAACAACTCCAACCACTGTGATCATACATCAGTCACCCTCACCCAAGTCTCGTCCTGTACTCGCCCATGCTGCCATAGTACCCATACCATAGGAACAAACTGGCCACGGAGAACCTTCGGACTGCAATCGACAATCCGGATAGGATGCTCTTCAAATGACGCAATCACCTCAAGCTCAACCTCCTCGGGTTTAAAGACATGAGATGGGTCTGAAAAGTAACGTCAGAGCTGAGAAACATGGAAGGCGTCATGCATATCCCGATACCTCTGAGGCAATTGAAAATGGTAGGCAACTGACCCAAATCTCTCCAACACCTCAAACAGCCCGGCGTACCGTGGTGAAAGCATACCCTATCTCCGAATCCTCTTGTGTCCTATCCTCGGTGTGACATGCAGGAAAACCAGATTCCCGACCAAGAACTCTAGAGGCCGTCTCCGCTGATTAGCATAAGACTTCTAACAAGACTATGCAGTAGCCATCCTTTTTCAAATCAACTCCACCTATTCTATGGTCTCCTGAACAAGACGACGTCCCAACATAGCTGTCTCTCCTGCCTCCAGCCAACACAAGGATGATCGACATGACCTACCGTATAAAGCCTCATAAGGGGTCATCTGAATAGTTGCTTGAAAAATATTATTGTAAGAAAACTACACAAGAGGTATATGTTTCTCCCAAGAACTTCCAAAATCTAAAATGAAATCTCGGAGCATATCCTCAAGCACCTGAATCGTATGCTCAGACTGGCCATCTGTCTGGGGATGGTATGCTGTACTCAAAAGTACTTGTGTACCCAAAGCCCTTAGTAGGCCTTGCCAAAAATGTGACGTGAAGCGGGCGTCCCTACCTGAAATGATATTCCTCAGAACCCCATGCAAGCGTACAATCTCACAAATGTATAACCGTCCAAGATCATCAACACCGAAGGTCTCATTAATCGACAAGAAGTGAGCAACCTTCGTGAGCCTGTAAATGACAACCCAAACTGCGTCATTCCCTCGAGGTGATCTCGGTAACCCTGTCACGAAGTCCATCACGACATCATTTTACTTCCACTCGAGAATGGGTAGTTTCTGTAAAATCCTGGTTGGTCACTGGTGCTCCGCCTTCACCTGCTGACAGGTGGAACATTTCATGACAAAACCAGCAACATCCCTCTTCATACCTGGCCACCAATACTGATGGTGTAGATCACGATACATCTTGGTAATTCCAGGATGAACTGCCCAAACTGAGGAATGCAAGTCTCTCATTAACTCCTCGCACATATTAAACAACACCCATACATGTTCCTAGAAACTCAAGATCACTTCCTCGCCTACAGTCCATCTGGAAAGAGGCTCCTCTCCTGACACACTTTCCCATAGGACTAGGCCTTCAGAATCTAATAGCTTCCTCATTCGAACTTGGTCAAGATAGATAGAGGTAATAGGTATGGAAGAAAGGAAAGTCTGACCCTGTCTGTCGTGCACCTCCAAATGCATCTTAGAGAACAGAGCCATAAGCTGCCACTCACTACTGGCATCATGAACTTCCTATATCTGAGTCCTCCTGCTCAGTGCATCAGCCACTACATTGACTTTTCTAGGCGTATAAGCAATCTTGAAATTGAAAGACTAGAGATACTCAACCCACCTCCACTGTCTCAGATTCAAGTCACGCCGCGTGAATATGTACTTGAGGCTCTTGTGGTCAGTATATACCACAAAATGTTCCCCCAAAAGATAATGTCTCCAACAACACAAAGCATGAACAATTGTAGCCAACTCCAGGTCATGAGTAGGATAGTTACTCTCATGCGGCCTCAACTTCCACGATCCATATGCAATAACACGATCCTCCTGCATATGCACTGCTCCTAGCCCGATGCTAGATGCATCACAGAACACTGTATAACTCTTGCCCGGCTCCGGCAAATCTAGAATCGGTGCTAAATTCAATATCCGCTTCAGCTCCTAAAAGGATAAATCACAGGCTTCTGACCAAACATACTTCACCCCCTTCTTAGTCAATACATTCAACGACACTTCTAAGCATGAGAAGTCCTGTATAAACCACTTGTAGTAACCAGCCAGCCCTAAGAAACTTCGTACCTTGAAGACATTCTTCGGATTCTCCTAGGTAACTACTACCCTCACCTTCTATGGGTCTACTGATACACCTGTCTCTGAGATTACATGACCCAGGAACTGAATATCTTCTATCCAAAAGTGGCACTTTGAGAGCTTAGTATATAACTGATGCTCCCTCAGTATACTCAAAACGATCTCAAGATGGGTAGCATGGCCGTGTCGAGTGTGAGAGTACACCAAGATGTCGTCCAAAAAAACCACCACGAAGGAATCCAAGAAAGTATGGAAAACTCTATTCATTAGTGACATGAAAACTGTCGGTGCGTTCGTGAGACCGAACGACATAACCAAATACTCATACATACCATACCTGCTCTGGAAGGTTGTAAGAGGTATATCAGATGGTCTGAAATGCAACTGGTGATAGCCAGATCTCAAGTCGATCTTAGAGAACACTATGGCTCCTCGAATCTGATCAAAGAGGTCATCTATTCATGGAAATGGATATCAGTTCTTTACCGTCAACTTGTTTATCTTCCGATAATCCACACAAAGCCATAAAGTACCATCCGCCTTCTTTGCAAATAGAATGGGAAAACCCCAAGGAGAGGTAATGGGTCAGATGAAACCCCTTGTCTGTAAATCCTCCAACTATTTCTTAATCTCATGCAACTCAGGTGTATCCATCCTATAAGGAGGAGTGGACACCGGTGTCGCTCCTGGAACAAGCTCAATAGATAAGTCTACCTCTCACTCTGGAGGCAAACCTGAAAAGTCTTCTGGAAAGAAATCTGGAAATTGATCAACCACTAGAGGGAAATCCCTCTGAGAAGTCCCCTAGTCATCCAGATATAAGCTAGAAATCTGGGTCGTAACACTGCCCAACCCATGATGCTCTGGTCCAACTCTACTCGCCTGGACATCCCATTCTCCCTTGTGAAGAAAAGACCCACCCTTAGGTGATGTGAAACTCACCCTATGATGATAGAAGTTGGAAAAGTCTTAGAAGGGAACTAGACAGTCCATCCTAAGAATGACATCATATCCTGTCATCTCAAAAACAAAGAGATTCCATAAAAAACGACACCCACCGAACTCAAGGGGGCAGTCTACGCACTGACGCACACTAGCAGTTCTAATTCCCAAGGGAGTGTCTAGCGTTATCATATTCTCAGAAGTATAAATAGTAAGTCTAAGTATTTCCACAGTATGCACAGAAATAAAGCTATGAGAAGCTCCTGTATCGAAAAGTGTAGAGGATAAAACTGAGGCTACTAAAATCGTACCTCGAACTATAGAAGGTCCGGGATCCTGCTGCTGATGAATCTGATCTATCGCAAAAGTCTGTCATGCACCACGGCCCTACATAATAGCCTGAGATCCCTGAGATGACCCTCCCTGAGCCTGACCACTATGTCCACGACCTCTACTATAGCCTGAAATACCTGAAGAACTCCATCCCCTAGTCTGATGTGGGACTGATAATCTTGCTCTTGTATGCAGAGTCGAAACTGATCCTTCTTCACTAGCCTCTGGAAGGACAACCTTGCAGAAACGCTACAAATGACCCTTGTTACTGCGAGATCGACACTCCACTAGGTCTCTCGGGCACTGTGGCTTCTTATGCCCGCTTCTTCCACACTGATAACTCACCACTTAGTTTCTAGGGGGAATATCCCATCTACCATAAGGAATATATCGCTTCCTCGAGTCACCTTGTGTAGACTCTCAGTGGAGCTTTCTGCTGTCTATATGAAATGAATCAGCCCTGGATGCTGAGCTGCCCTGGTCCAAAACTCCAGTCTCTCTCAGATTTCTCTCCGTGACAAGTGCCTGGTTGACTATCAGAGAAATAGAAGTCAACTGAAATATGTTCACTTGTGATCCGACGTCCAGTCTGAGGCCTTCCCCAAACTTCATCGGTAAAAACAACTTGTCATTTCCCAGAATGAGAGTGAAATGATGTAACTATGTGAAGTGAGAGGAATAATCCATAATTGTGAGAGTACCCTACTGTAGGTTCATGAACTATCTAGCTCTGTCATCCCTCAGCGTCGCTGGGTATAAGTAGTCGTAGAACGTACGCTGAAACTCATCTCACGCCATAGCCTGTGGCTTCCCTACCTGTAAAACCACATCCCACCATATCTTGGTGGAATCTCACAGCATATAAGTCACAAGATTCAATCTTCTCTCTGGAGGCGTCTCTAGATGATCGAAGATATATATCATGGATTCTAGCCATGACTCCGCAGCCTGCGGTCCTCCATTCCCTGTGAACGTGGGAGGATGCTGCTGCTGAAAAACCCACGTTAGCTCTATCATAGATGGGGCAGGATGCTGATCTCCCTGGAAGGTCTGCATGAATCTCATGAAACCCTCTCTAAACTGAGCATCGACACCAGTGTCTGGAATCACTGTAGGTTCCATGTCCAGAACAATAGGCGGATCTACTGGTAGTCCCTGATATTCCATATCAGGCGTACGGTCACTGCCTGGTTCCTAACGTGCAATAGGAGGACATCTTGGTGGCCTGACTCTGCATGGTCACAAGCACACCTTTATTAACGATGAACACAGTTGAAGCTTAAGAGAGAAAAATGGAACAAGTGATAAGAACTCTATAATTTGGTGAAAACATGACTACACAGCTAGGAACATGGACTATCCCGACAAGAAACTACACAGCGTGTTTGTCCACTACACGGCGTGTCCTTAAGACTTTTCCCCCCTGTTCGGGTCATTAGTCACACGGACTGGTACAAGGACCACCACTACATGGCTAGGTCACATGGAAGGAAGGTATGTGGCGTGTAAATGAAAGTACATGGTGTGTAACCATGAATGTAGTTATTCCCGAACAGAAGAACACACATCGTGTTTTCATAAGACCACACACCATTATTTCTGGGTTTCTGGAATGTAAAAATATAAGAACCCCCAAAACTACAGAAAAAACACTAAAACAAGCACCTATGTGCCAAATTCCGATCCGTGGGGGCCCATACTCCCCACGAACCAAATATTGGCATCATAACAATGCATATAACAAGTAAACAGTATAACAACTCACGATCCACCAATTTACGACCCTCAAGGGCCCATAACACCTCTAAGACAAAAGTTTGGCATCCATGATAAGGAATTTCTAAACAACGATACCCTATCAACATAGCAGGTATTCTATCGCAGCAGCTATCACAAAATCATGCATAGTTTATCAAAAATCCTATCACAACAACATGCAATTTCTAATGCAATTTAGATGGCATGAAAAAATGAATGAAATGTGATTTTCTAACAAGTGCCTATATGATGCATGATATGGAATACCCTCATCTCATTAGGTTGCAACAAAATAGAACCACAATCATATAAACAGTAATAGCACAAAACAAGTGCACCACCCAATGGTGAAATCAATTAAACTGTAACATTTGTAAAACTCAAAATTTGCAATATTCGAGGTAATCTAGCTTTTTCCCAGTACACAGGTTCTAGAACTCCTGGGCACAACTATTTACCATTTACCTATTCCATCCAATCCCTGTCTAATGTTTCTAAACAATAAGTCAATAGAAAAGAAAGGAAAAATAACCTGCCTCTGATACCACTTTGTAACGACCCGAATATGGAGCCACTCAACTGGTGCCCCATACCTGGTTCGCCACATGACCTCAAGCGCATTTCCCCAAATTCCAGAGGCTACCAACTAGAAGCGAGGGCCTTGGTAAGTTATTGGGGAAACTATGCACTCATTTGGTAAGGTAAACAAGGGAAAGGGGATAACAATCAATAGCAGAAGCAGTAAACAACATACAATAACAGAAACTAAACAACATAAGAAATGTATAATAAAAAAATGATTCATAATGGTACATGTATATAAGGAAAGTAGAAAACACAACAATGTGCTGAAATACAACTGAGAAACAAAGTACAAAAAGTAAACAGCACCTCCAGTAGTATCGCAAGCCTAAGCTCTGTCCTATGCTCTCCAGCTCCAACCAGCAATCATGTACCTAAAGTAGAAGGTCCACAATCCCTATCCACACCTAAAACCATATAACATGTTTGGGCTGAAAATCAGGAACCAAACAGGGTGTGAGACTAATCCCAGTAGGCAAACACCACAATATATGTTCCCTATTATCAGTGAGCAATATAGAAAAATTAAAGGAAATAAATGCAACATAGAAATAAGAGTACTGTAATGAAAACAATCATAAAAATCTCTATTTACATTTATTTAATTTAATTCAATCATTTAATTATCAACAATGGAATCTTGAAAATAGCTCAATATTACCAAGGCATAGCGGGTAACACAACAGGTATCTCATCAGACTACCTAAACATCAAGAAGTACAAAACCCAAGCTTGTTCTTTGGTTTGGTGGACTCGTCACAAACAACCAAACAATATCCACACTGACTCTCTGGGTGGCTCATACTAGCAGACCCCTCTAGTCAAGTAATCATACAAAGAAAAAACACTCTGGGAAGATCTCACCGTCAATTCCCCTATTTTCTTGCAATGATAGCTAAAGAATCTCCGAGGAATCACTTACGTCTAATTCCCCCTGCAGTCTCGATACGTAAATAAGGACACTCTGAGGAAGCACAAAGTCCAATTCCCATAGTTCCTTCGAATGATACTAATTTATAACTAGATCTCTAGGGAATCCCTTAATCGCCAATTCCCTCTTCAGTCTTACCACACCAGGTTCACACAGCCCCGAGCAGTCTAGTCATGCGTAATCGACTGTCAGCAACCCTAAGTAAGTTCAACAACTACTTGGATAATAGCTACAATGCATCAAAATAATATAAACAGTAGGTAATACATGAAAACAATTATCTCAAGGTAGGTAATCAATGTAACATGGTATGCCTCACAGGCAACCTAAGACAAATGGCAGTAAACAACCAAAATAAGGGAAACACCCATGGGGTGATCCTCAAACATGCTAACCAGAAATCATTAATCATCTAACAGCCTCAAGCATACAAGAAAACTAAGGCAGATAATAACACAGGATGAGAACCCTAACCCGTGATACCCGAAACATGGGTATCCGACACTCTTGCACAAAAACTCAAAGACGCTAAATATAAGGCATCAAACCACCTACCTCACGGTTTTGGCGAAAACCCCAACAAACGAATAATGCATAAGAAACCCGAGTTAATTCTCTATGAACCCACCTTAGATCTCTTATACTAACAAGAACAAGACCAAAACTCATTAAACTTGTCATCTATACACTTAGATCTACCCATAACAGGCGTAGATCTAAGAAACCGAGAGAAGAGGAGAAGTAGATCTAAGTAGATCTAAGAAACCGACCAAGAATGAAGAAGAACGATCACATAACTTAGGAAAACAACTTCAATTTTCCAAGAGAAGCTTTCATATCCCCTCCAAAAATCTTGGGAGAGGTTCTCCTACCTTCAAGGGATGGTAATCCCGAGTTATGACCGCTTAGGAGCTTAAACAAGAAAGTTAGAGGCAAAAAGGTCAAGATCCACAATTTTAGGATCTAGATTTAAGTGGCCACAGAGTTAGTTCGCATGGTTTAACAAACCGTGTGCTAACCATGAATTAGATTCTACCTCGTCAAACACTCCTCGCACGGTTAGTCCACATGGTTAGACAAACCGTGTGCTAACCGTGCGTTAGCCACTGCCTCCAACACCAACCTTGCACGGTTTTGCCACACGGTTTAGGCAAACCGTGTGCCACCCGTGAAACTTCTCTTTTGCCTCAAAACTTCATTCAAAGTTCTCCTAACTCTCCCATTAATCACCCTTAATCTTAAAACCATGAAAAACATCAAACAAGGATCACATAACTAAAAAAGAAGATCCAAGTTCTTACACATTTCAACCCAAAAAATCATATAACCCTTGGAAAAAATTATAATCTAATCAAGGTTAACACATATAGGTATATTTTAATCTAAAAAATGTTTATAAATCACAATAATAAAATGATATGTCAAATAAATATAATTACACAAAAAACCACCCCTAAGTTGAATGAATCAACAAGACTTAAATTAAAAGCACAAGATTAGCTCAAGAAGGGAGTTTAACTATTCTAAGGAAATAATAATCTCATAATGAAACAAACCATAGATACAAACATGGCCACCATGGATGTTAGGGTTTGAGGAAGAAGACGAAGAACTTAGGATAAAAAGAAAATAGGGGAATATAGGAAGATAAAAAGAGGGAAGAAAGAGAGATTACATTAAGGATTTAATTTATTAAAGGAAGAACTACAAGGTGAAATAGGGATAGGTAGATTTAATTTATGAAGAACCTAATGGAGTTTGATAATGATAAAAAGAAGGCCAATGGGAAGTTTAAATCAAGCAAGAGAAAAAAATAGAAAACCAAGATTAAAATTCTGGGCATTATGCATAGTTTTATGCATGGTTTTATAAAATTTACAACATTAATATAATATCCACTTGAATTGTGATATATAAACTTCTAGGATAGGCTGCACGGTTCATTAATCGTTATGCTAGTTGTGCATTTTCCACTAGAAATGGAATCCATATTATGCATTATTAGGTTCACAGTTACTCCTAAACATGTTCCAACCATACAACCCGAAAATTCTCCATTTTTTCAAAATAAAAAAATAAAAACTCCACCAATTTTAATATAATCCATATTTAGATAAAATAATATACATAAGAGACATTATGGGGTTACAATTATCCTCACCATTCCACTTTCCACCCTCAAAACAACATTGGTGAATTTTGAAATGAGTAAAGAAAAAAACACCTCAACCAAGTCAATTGTTCTGTTTTAATTCATGAGGGTAAATCTAATAATTAAAATTTAAATAATTCATTTCATGAGAGAAACGTTCTATTATATTCTAAATTACTAGTTGATATAAATAATGTTCCTACATGACCAACCTTTAACTAGACACATGAGGGAGAAAAATATAAATGTCTAACAAAAACAGAATACTAGATAATATATGATTTCCCAAACCTATATAGAATTAGGAATATAAATATACCATGATACCATTATAATTTATTTCAAATACTAAAGTTTAATGAGTCCACCATTGAGTGCTAAAAGACAACTCTAAGCCTCATCCTAATTCATGGACAAAAATCCAAGAAGCTCAAGGGGTTGATTCCACTAGATGACCAATTCAAGGATGATTCATGGATTTGATAAATGATTTTAAAAGGTAAAATATAATAGAAATTCATGGGACAATGAACATGAACCTTTCCATATGATATTATGAGAACTAATATTAACAGACATTCACCTATCTAGGTTCATGAATAGAAATTCTTGATATCATGTTACATAATTTTGGTAGTTAGAAAAATGATCTTATTGAGGGAATAATTAAGAAATTTATCCCTTTATTAGAAATATGAGTCCTACTATGGGTCTCCCCAATATTTATATTTCACCTTATGATGATAAATTATACAAAAATGAACTATTAAGTAAAGAATATTACATAATTTAATGGGTTTCCATAATCAAGAAGGTCAAAAAATAAAATTTGTTCTTCCACCAAAACCATATATTACAATACAATAGATAGATTAAAATTTTTCAAAATAGGTACAAGATATAGGAATACCCAAATGATAATAAGATTGTGTCAATAGGTTTAACAACATCTTATAACATAATATAGGAGGATATACCCAAAAAAATACATCAAATAATCATAACTTCGAGTATACTTTGGATTACTTCTAGATTTTCAGGAATGATCCTTATGATAGAATACTTCCTAGATTTGTGAAATGTTAGGGACTTATTCTAACATTTTCAATTCAATTTATAGTATTTTTAAAGATGAACCAAATGACTACAATGATGGTAGGTATTGACAGAATTTACATAAAAGGGATTAGGTTTCTTGGTTTACCACACTATAAATACACAATTGATCATTTATTTTTTATAGGAGTAATGGTAGGATAATAAGATAAACCCAGTTCACTCTAAATTTCCTATATAGGATCATCTTTATTTTCTTTCGCATAATATTGAGTACCCCTTATCATGAAAAAGGAACAAGTTCCCCATCCATCAGAGGATACCATATCAAATTTGAAACTACTGACATTTCATTATTTTCTACTTACACATAATAAGTCTGGATGAATTTTAACACAAATAATCTACAATTGTGATAATGAACCCCTTAACAAATATTATCTTCTAGAGATTCATTATAGAATATATTGGGAGATAAAGGTACCATCTCAGAGAAACAACCAGTTTACTCCTTAATTGTTTTCTAATCCTAATAGAGACTCATAAATTTCACCACTCTTTACACTTTAACATTTTCAGGATAGTTACACTAGATTAACATCATCTTTTAGAATTCTCAAGACATGTCATATTATAGGTGATGTTGAATGATGGTTTCTCACTATTCTCAACTCATTCTTTCAAACATTCCTATAATGAATTTTACTTTCAAGTATTTAAGCGTTACCAAAAAAAATTATTTCAATCATTTATATCCACTATAATACTTCTCATGGACCTAAATAACAATGGAAAACATGCATATTTTGTTTCAAGAAATCATGGATATGGTCCAAGATTAGATAAAAACTCATCTATACCACTATATTCTGAGTCCATGTAGAGTAAAAAACTAGATAAATCATACTTTGGATATGATAAATACCACATTTCAAAAAAAACCCTTGAAAAATAATTCCCATGATCCATAGATAATAATCTAAATAAAACAAAATATAAAAACTAGTCAAAACACATTTCAAAATTCAAACCACACAATCTAGTTTTAGGTATAAATTCAAACTCAAAATCATTAATTCACCAAAATAAAACATATACACAATATAATAAACTTTATATATACACAAATGTTTTTGATAAGGATATTGAAATTCATTTTATAAAATAAGGGTTTTTAAATCACTCTACCTTATTTATAAAACAAGGAAAAATAATTCTATGATATTTTCATATATTAAAACTATTTTATTTATTCTAACCCCTCATGGTGGAGTTCCAAAAAAATTACATTAGTTTGAATACTATGAAATTATATCATGGAAATAAATTATAAATTATATGTTCACATTTATTCCAAGATTCCATGAGATAAAAATTAAAATACAGACATCTATCTCTTGTAAAAATTATTAGGAAATTTAAAAGCCTATAAAATTCATCCCTTAAAAATATTTTTATAAAGCTCACATACATTTTAGAAATAGTTCATAAATCCTATTAAAAAACCCAAAAATTTCATAAAATTCAATTTTACCCACAAAATGTAGACATTAAATATTAAAACAAGTGATATAATGCTATATACCAATCATAATTCAATCAAACAACTTAAACTTTTTATAAAACCCCCTTTATTACATCCCATAAAGATGATAAATACATTAGAAACAATTTAGAAATAAAAATAGGTTAAATAAAAAATGATATATGGTTTCATAACTATTCATGGTTTGGACACCCAATTTTACAGATCATGTGATAACCGTTTGAAGGTGTCTAGAACAACATTCTTGGGCTACACATGATTTTCCAGACCATGCGTTTACTGTTTCTTATAGTTATTCTTCCATTTCCACCTTAAAACTTAAAAAACTTCAAAAAAACTATATAATCACAATGAGAATAGAAATACCATAAGTTTAAAAAAATTTATACCAATAATAATAAATAAATCTCAAATTTAAGAATAACATCTTAACTACCCATGTAAACTCATGTTTTATCTTAAAATGTGTTGATCAAGTGATTATTCATGACCCACCTCTTAAGTTTTGATGACCCTCTCTCAAGGATACCATTACTACACAAATTTAAAGAGGGACTTGATACTATTTTGTAACAAAAAATCTCGGTTCAACCTACCACATCACCCAAGATTTCTCACCGTAATGTCCAAAGTGCTTTCCTGATTTATATAATCTAGGGACAGGCACTGAGGGTATAAATGAATGGGTTTTAAGGATAAATCAACACTTTTTCAAAGTAATGGTATATATTAGAAACCACATTCCTAAAAACACCATTCATTAAATAACTAAAACCATGTATAAACTAAATGATGAAAATGTACCTTATACTGAAGATGGTTAATACTATTTTATTTGATCATATGGATTTAATAAACATCAATAGAAACAAATAATACAATATTCCCTCCATGGTTTGTCTATGAACTGATATAAGTCACTCTATACTCAGGCAAGATCCTCCTCACAACCATGTTATTCTAGTATCTCTTATAAGTTGAGGAAAGAGACAAAAGAGAGATTCAGGGAGAGTCATCTGGAGTTTAGGATCACATAGATAACCATATCAATGATTATTACTTCATTATATATCCCTGAATTTACTTATACATTCATAACAATTAATAAATAAAATTTAGTAAAAATTATTGTAATCTATGACTAATACAACTCTCATATGTTTTATATTATGAAATATTTACTATTAATGATAACCAACATGTAATATTACTAAATGTTAATGTTTAAAATTATAGTACCTTTGACAGTCTTCAAAATTGATTCATGTATATCAATTCATGATATGGAAAAGGCCGTAGGGATTTGATATCCAATATAATATCCAATGATACACCCTCAGGGCATACCATATACCTTTTTTAACATGGATATCATACAATATGGTATCCATATATTGTCTCACACAATATATCTAAAATTCATCATACGCATCTAGTCTTTAGGGAATTTCTCCATTAATCTCCCACTTAAACTAACACCTTATAAAATTTGTTTCATTTCACCTTATATTGTATCATGTGAAATAACTTCTAAAACCACATCCAATTTTTTTGGATATCTTCTAAAATAATTTTATAAATCTATCAACAAATTTTCAATATATAAAATCATGTGAAATACCTTGTGAATATCCATCTAAAAATCATTTTTAATGAACTCTAAACACTCTTACAAAATCTCTGAGTTTTGTAAAACTGAATCACCATTCAGTAAACCATAAAGTGTGACCCCATGGGAATTTTTAGTGTTAACAACATATATGAATTTAAAAATTATTATATGTAGTAAAAGAGAAAACTCTAGTAAAGAATCAATGATACTCAAGATAAAACCACATCTGGTCTGATATACATCAAAAATATATATATTTAGATCCATGTATATAAAATGTATCATACATAGGAATACATAATCCTATAATCCTTATTTCTATGAAATTGAGTGACCATGGTACATGAAGTATGTCAATATCATATAACTATTAATACATTCTTGATTCTCCATGTATTGGCTGACCATGTCATTGAATATATCACATGTTATTCACCCTTATGGATGAGCACATCACATTCCCCTCATCCAATAAATAATTACATCACATGTCTTATCTAGTAATGGTCATACTATACTTAAATTTATCTCAATCGAGGGTCCAAATGTCATACTCATCATATTAGAGGAAAAATATCATTTTTATTAGGCCTCAAATGACTGTATAATTAACATAATTACTTACCACCCCCTAAATCAAAGTGCAAGATATCCATAAAATAATTAATCACAATATACATTCTATAACCATAAAATTATATATATATATACACATAAATAACTAAACATTATATAACAAAATGAAATGATGTATATAAACTTGAACGATCATGCTCACATACATCAACTAATTTCCCACTTGGATGATCAAATAAAAAGGATAAAAAAGAAATAAAATATAAAGGCTCAATGTAAACTTTTATCCATACCACATAAAAAATTTCCTTGACAATTGAACTACTCCATACTGATTATAGAAACCACATGAGCATCTCTACTGAATAATGAAATACTGGGAAACCCCCTAAACTGTTGTTCATCTATTGTCAACCTAAAAGTAGACTTACGGTCTTCATTATCACCAATGTTACCATATAAAGGGTGAGGATATAATCCTTAGTAGGCCATCTCCAATAGCAGACCCATAATGTACATTCATAAGCACATGATCATGCAATATTACTAGCCTAGTCGAGACATAACTAAAGATAGTAAATATATAAACAATAAATAAATGAATAAACCACCACTAAAGGGGAACTAAGTACTAACTTGAATCCAAATACTAGTGTCAATTCTCAATCCCATGACACAGATTGATAATAAATTATTTTTTTAGTTCTATTATGTCTTCGATCATGTCTTGATTAACACATGAACTTTAATAATTATTTGAGGGCATTTCACCATGATATACAAAATAAGTATAAAAAACCTACCCTATAAGAGGTTTATGAACTATGGAATATGAAAAAAAGTAACATGAATGTTTCACCCTCAGTTTGGGGTACAAAATAATTTTATACTTATTATTTTTTATTTGGAGTCATTGGGATAAAGTTTTAATGAATTAAAAGGGTTAAATAGATGGTAATATGAAATATAGAAACAAGAATAATTTACATCCTGAATGGTTATTCATTACATACATGTTTCTTGGGCATGTTCCATGAGGTACTTTCAATGTGTAAATGGGGTTTTGGGAAAAATCATTTCATGATATGATATTAATTAACAATTCAAAATTGTTTTCATAATTTTAAGTTGAGGTGATGAAAATTTTGGTGTACATGACATCTCAAAAATCCATAATGTGAATCCTAAATCTATTCCATGAATTAGGTCATGTATAATAGGTCTATTTAATTATCATGACCTTTGATTCTCAAAAGTCTCTCTATCTTTTCTCTCAAACTCTATCCCTTACTTAAAAAAATTTTGAGGATACCTTTAATCAAAAAGCTGACTCTATCAGATCTTCAAGATTTGATTAGTGGTAATCAAAAGGTTGATAAAGGATCATAAAGGGAAGCATGGATAAACTGTTCGAGGTAGGTATATTTTACATCCTTCCACTTTTATTGGATTGTGAAGGTTCTTAGACTTATTAGATAAATATTTTATTCTGTTAGATAAAATTTCACTATTGAAGATTTTTTGGAATTCTCTCATATTGGTTGGCTTTGAAAATTGGGTTGTGGATGTTTCCTATAACATGTTTATTAAATTGAAAACAAAAGATTCTATTAAAATATAGATAATTTCGACACATGTTATTGGAAAAATAGGTTGTGGGTTCCAACTAGGAAGGCCCAAATTTGGTGTGTTTTTATGATTTTCATTTGATAAGGCCATGTTGAAATAAACTTGGTATTGAGTTCTGATTAGGAAGTCAAGAGGAGGAATTTTCATCGATATATGGCTTTGTGGAGGATTTATGAATGCTCACGAGCATAGAGATGGAATTTAGCAATAATGGGTGTGAGTTCATGAGAATATGGATGATTTTTCCCACTATGAATTTATAAAAAACTTCTTATTATTCAATATTAAACTAATATTTGGTAAAACTAATTTTAGAAAACTTTATCATCTATTATATTTTGTATTTTGTAAACTGATTTAAATGCTTTGATAATCTACCTTCCTAATTTATATTTCTATAAGCTAACCTATTTCTATTCTTCGTGGCATGTGGGAAATGCCTATGGGAATTAAGTACTTAGTTATTATACTCACCCATGTATATATACCTGGGTGTATATATATATGTTATTTTTTATGATATATGAAATGGGTAGGTTTTATACTTCTTTAGTAGAGTACCTTGATAGTTTCTGTTATACTTGGTAGAGTTGGATTTTGGATCTATATATGTCTTGGTTGGGAGTGGGGTCATCTTTTTTCTAGAGTCTTTTTTTCTTTATATTTTTGTTTCTATTTCACATTTTCTTGATGTTACTATTATATTAGTCTTTGATTCATTAATTATGGTTAGTTTTTTATTTTTACTATGGTTGTATTTGGTTTTATGCATCATTTATAAAGATGTACTTGGTTTATTTATTTATATTTATATTATGAAATTTGTTTGTGTACATATATAGGTTAAATTGTTCCCCTTGTAGCTTTGTGTTTAAGCCCTTGACATTTATTACTAGCCTTTTCTGTTTGGAGAATGTCACTTAAGGTTAGTATCACCTCACCTCTTCCCAAGATAATGGGTTGGGGTAGGATGTTAAAAATGCTATTATTTTCGTCAGTCCTTCAAACTTGGGATATTATCAAGGGAAAATGAAGTATTAGAACTTGTAATGTATAGTAAAAAATACTTATCTAAACCTTTTAGGATGAACTTCATGTTACCAAGGTAGTTTGGGTACAAAAAGTATTGTTCAACACTTCTATGTTCATTTTCAACTCATTGTCACCAGCTTAGACCTTGAGTGTTAGGTATCACGAATTATTAAAGATACTTACCAGAAGAACTACATTTTCACATGGTTATTTTATTTTGGATATTGTTATATTTTGACTTTTTTTATATATAAAATATAACTATGAAAATATGAATAGTAAAAGTGATAAATCATTGATTTTTGAGATGGTTTAAAGAATAAAAATTCCACTAGTAAGGAGAATAAGAAACCAATGAGGGGATCAAATAAGAACATGGTTGTAGCCAAACCACAAGTGAACTAGGGTTTGGTTTAGAGTATCATGCAAGATTTTCAGGCTATTGATAAGGGACCTAGGATTGAGGTACCTCATCAGGTGAATCAATTAGTAGAATTTATAAAGTAGAACCCATCAATGTTTTATAGTGATTCTAGAACTAATAAAGTAGATCATGGATGAGTAATAAGACTAGGATTTTTGAATTTTTGGGGACTCTGGATGAAATAAAATCCAAGGTAACAAGGTATATGTGTAAGGACCTACTGCTAGCACAGAGGGACTTGGTCGTTCACGCTCATTTGGACAGTATTTTACATCAAATGGATTGGTGGAATTTTTCAATAAAATATTCTTCCTATAAAAATTTCAGATAGTGAAGATGGTAGACTTATTTCAATAGGAACAAGGAAGAATTTCAATGAATAAATATTCTACTAAATTCACTCACCTTATTCACTGTGCACCAGAGTAAGATTCCGACAAGAAGATAAATGATCAGATCTTTGAGGTAGGTATTGGACCTGATATTCTCTCAAAGGAGTTAATTTTATATATTATTGACTATATAGAAATGGTGAATACGTTTCTTTTTTGGAGAGATAGATATAATAATAAATCTATGTTGAAGGAACACCTTTTTCCATCTGAGTGTTGGTAGAAATTTCAACTCAGGGAATAAATGAAATAGGTAGGTTTACTATCATGATAGTCAGGAAATAATGAATCAATCCACTAGATTAGTCTCTTATCCATCCATTTATAGTAGTTAACTAGGATGTTTTTGAAGGACCCCAGAACACCCTAAGAGGGGAGGGGTGAATTAGGGTGACAACGTTTTCTTTTAAATGGATGGATCTTATTACCAAATTGGTTGGAACCTATTAAACTCGTATGATGGAAAATAGAAGAAAAAAAAAATCAAATGCAAGGTGAAGACACAAAAATTTTACTTGGTTCACTACTAATGGGTATTTCTAAGGAGCATATGCTGATAGGTTTTTGATCATACCAAAGTCTACTAATCTTCACTAGTTTTGGAGTAAAAGCATTTAGTACAATCACTCTCACCACTTCAAATATGGCCTTTATCAGTGATAGAAAAGTCCATTTATAGCACTAAAAAAGCATTTTTAATCTCAGTAAAGATAAGGGGGGAAATTTTATCAGTGCTCAGAAAATCACTGATAAAGGACCCTTTTATTAGTGCTAAAAAAGCACTGATAAAAGTTAAAAAACATTAAAAAATAAAAAATATGTTTACAATTTGGGAAGGGATTGAATAGTGCTTGAATCCCCCTTTAACAACACCCCCACCCCTACCTATATTCCACTAACCCACCCTTTAAAATCTCCCCCACCCACCCTTTAACAACACTAGCCTTTATTCCACCCGCGGGTGCGACCTGCCTCCCCTGGATTCGAACTCTATATCTATTGCCTGCACACCTAACCCTTTACCAATCCACAATATTGCTTTGATCATCATTTATTAATATACCTATTTATTTATATATATATAGTAATATTTACTCGTATATTAATATATTTATTCTTATATTTATAAGATTAGTTTTAAATACATTTATAAAATATGATTTTTTGTGTGTGTTTATAAATAAATAAATACATATATACAAAACACACACACACACATTATATGTGTATTTGTACGTATAATTATACATTATTATATATATTTAAAAATTTTATATATTAATATGTATATACATATGTTTAGAATATACAGATAATATATATTAGTTTGTCAATACAGATGCACACACACACACACATCATATAGGTATATAAATATTAATATATTTGTATTCTAAATAAAATGGATATTATTTTTTTATTTAGATAAGACTTATATATTGAGAAATATACTTTATATGTAAATATGTATAATTATTTATTTGTAAAATTAAATTTTTATGGGTGAATATATAAAAATATGTATATATTGTTTTATAATTGATTATAAATAATATTAAATTGTAAAAAATAATACAATTTCATAGACATAATATCAATATAAATGTAACTATTCAGAATAAATTCAGTCCCCAGTGAAAAAGGTCAAAAAGACACCCTGAAACAAGGCTGAAATTCAATCAAATGTTAAAAAATGTGGGTATCTGAACTAAAAACTCAGTTTTGGAGGCCTTATGGGCCCTTTTTCCTTAAAAATGTGACTTAACGTCTGTTTTGGTCATTAACACATAGACCTTGTCACATGCTTCGATTTGATATGCTGTAGAGCTCAAATCGACACCTAGATCAAAATTTATGGTCATTTTAAGTTTGAGTTATGTTTTCAACTTATTTTAGATCTTTTATTATTTTTTTGTGTTTTAAAATTGTTATTAAATGATTATTAGTCAATTATAATTAGAAAATTATTAATTAATAAATTTTTAAGATATTTTATAAGTCATTTTCAATGCTTATCTTATATATTAAGGGAAAAATGTTTATTTATACTTATCTAAAACACATTTAAAAAAAATATTATATTTATATCAACATAAATATACTTATATATATATATATATATTATGAAATATTTTTTTGAAATATAAACTTTATTACCACTATTTCAAAAAAGAACTGATAAAGCCACCCCTTTATCAACGCTACTAAAAAAAGCGGTGATAAAGGGGGCCCCTTTAATAGCCCTAAAAAAGTACTGATAAAGGGGGTGCCTTTATTAGTGAAAAAAGCACTGATAATGGGTCACTTTAAGCAACATTTTTTTGCACTGTTAAAAGTTCCCTTTATCAGTGCCTTTTTAGCACTGTTAAAGGGTGGTGCTAAGGAAACCCGGTTTGGTGGTAGTGTCTATGCCAGACGCACTTAATTTACAAGGTTTTAGGGATAAAACACTGTGTACTTTTGGATCAGTTTCATTAACTCCACTTTTATCACTACTTTGGGAAGAATATTAACTCAGTTTATTGACTCGAAGGTTGTTTCAATGGGTTGGAATTAAATCATACATACTTAACTATAGATAGATGCTCTGTTTAAGTCCTATTTCCCCAATGAATGTAATCTACTTTTTTGCGTATTACTCGTTTGTGAATTTTTCCTATGAAAACTAGACTTCTTCATCCATATATTTCACTACACCACATACTATGAATGATCCACATAATACCTCTATGAATTGGCCTTCTTCCTCTGTGTACCAAACTACACCATGTACTGCGAGTGCTTCATGTACTGCCTCTAGAAACTGCGACCGTGTACTGTCTTCCCAAACCACATCTGCATACTTCTTTTGCACACCACATCCATGTACTGCTTCGGCGTTCTGCTCTCGCATACAAATTCTTCTCTATGGACTAACTCCACCTCCACTAACTATCTTCCATGAACCATATTCCACAAACCATGTTCTAAAAACCATATTCTACAAACCATTATAGACTTCACTGAATTCCTTCTGAATTTATAATCAAAGTCTCCTTTGCAGGTTTGTCTTCCCATAGACCACTATAGACTCTACAAAATTCCTCCCTAGATTTTTAATCTTAGTATTATTCTCTAAATAATGGATTAGTGCTACTTATAAATACAAATAGATCCACATAATCTTCTAAACCAAGGTTTACCAAATCTTTGATACGACACCGCCTTTACCATGTATCGTGCATATCCCATGAACCATATTCCCTACGTAGTCTGCATATCACCATTCTCCCTATGTGTTGGCATAAATCACAACATCATTTATTCAAATGACAACCTTCATGTATTATCAAAACATCACCTCATTTTCGCAGACAACATTCTATCCCACAAACCATTTGCTTTCCGTGAACCACATGCCTTCCCGTGAACCTCCTTTTCCCAGAGAACCATTCCTTCTATGTGGTCCACATACCGTTTTCCATTCCAAAAATCATTCCGACTTCATGGTTTTTAGTTCTCTATTCCAAATGAAATAATTTGTTATCCGAAAACTGTTTCTAAAAAACACATGCCACATACTGCCTTTGCGGAAAACCTTTATTTTCGAAACACAAACTCTCAATTTTGAGCCCCTAAAATTTTCAGAACACTGGGAAACTGCACTATCTCATACACTTGATTCGGCCTGTACTATATGATCACCTAATATGAAAACCCCTTGATTAACCCAAAGTGGATTGAAAACAAACACATACCATACTCCATTTCGAGTAGAGAATATCCTTGGTTCCAACAATCTTTCCCTTTCTTTTGTGGATGATCTGCTGATAAATTCAATAAAGCACTAGACACAATAAAAACATGATATGCGAGAAAAAAATCATCCAACACTCAAAGTATATGCGAGAAAAGGCCAGTGTAGAAAATAAGAGGAGCATGAATTGGGTTCTCATGTCTTATAATTCTTAAATATTTCCAAGATCAGCTCTGACTATTTCCTTATAACACCAATTTTCTTCTTCATTCTCATTTTCTCTCTTTTGTAACTCATTATTCTCCCACTTTGTGAATTTTTTGAATTTATCTATTCTATATCTTCCTACAACTAACTATAAAAACATTGAATTATCATTGAATTTATCTATTATCCCCTATTGGAAATAAACCTAAAGAATAAATTTTGACTTATAAAGCTTTAAGAACACTCCCCATGGATCTTATCTCCCCTATAAACCTTCAATACATAAGAAAAAAGACTAAAAAAGTGATCACAACTGGGGAGAGGGGACTTCATAACCTCCTCATACACTAGGAGGTGGATGAACATCGAGGTTCAACTAATACTTCTCAAACACATGTTCTGACAATTGCTTAGTCAATATTTTAGCCACCGGATTATTAGTTCCAACATGATCCATTTTAATCATTACCTGTTCAAATTTTTCCTTGATGAAGTGATATTTGATTTCAATGTGTTTCATATGAGAATGCTGAACATGATTATTTATAAGATGAATTGAACTCTTGTCATCATATTGAATCACCATTGGCTATTTCACCTCATCACCAATATCAATTAGTGGTTTCTTCATCCAAAGTAGTTGAGTGCAAGCCTTTGTAGTTGATATATATTCAGCTTCATTAGTACTAAGAGAAGTGATTTCCAATTTATTACCCAATTAGACCACACATTTATTTCCAAAGAAGAATGCTCCACCACTTGTGAATTTTCTACCCTATAAATATCTATCCCAGTTAGCATCATAAAATTCTGAAAGTTCATTATCATTTCCTGCAGCAAAGTATAACCAATAATTGTGAGTACCTTGAATTCACCTCATGATTCTTTTCACTGCTGACATATGTTCTTCCTTTGGATTAATTTGAAAGCAGGCCACTAAGTAAGCTACAAAGGCAATATCTGACCATGTCATAGTCATGTACAATAATCTTCAAATGATTCTCCTATACATTGTGGGATCTACAGATGTCCAATATTCCTGATTTCCTAATTTTGTCCCAATCGCAATCAGAGTTGACATTGGTTTGGAATCATGAATATTTAATTTCTTCAGCTACAATATTGAATACTTTTCCTAATAAACGAAAGTGCAGTCTTTCCTACGAATCACCTACAACCCCAAGAAGTATTTGAGTTGACCAATCATAGAAATTTCAAATTATGATTTCATATGATTGGAAAATTCATCCACTGACCCCTTACTTCTTCTACCAAATATAATATATCTTATATACACCAGAACCATGAACTCATATTTCTGAGAATTCTTTACATATATATTGTGATCCACTCCCCCTATTTTAAATTTGAGCTTCCTTAGATAAGAATCTAGCCGAGAGTACCACACTCATTGTGCCAACTTTAGACCCTAGAGAGATTTCTTTAATCAACAAACCATTATTTCATCATTACCAAGAAGAAAACCCACTGGTTGTTCAATATAAACTTCCTCTTCAAGAATACCATTTAATAAAGCTATCTTAACATCCATTTGACACACCTTTTATCCTCTTTGAATTGACATGGTAAGAAATAATCTGATTTAATCTAGTCTAGCCAATAGAGGAAATGTTTCTTAATCATCAAGACCTTCAATCTCAGAATATCCTTTACACACTAGACATGCCTTATTTCTGATCACATTTACATTCTCATAAAATTTGTTTTTAAAAATCCACTTCATACCTATCACATTGTGGTTTTCATGTCACTTAACTAGATCCCATGTTTTATTCTTATCAATCTGATCTAACTCTTCATTCATAGATTTAATGCATGATTCATCCTTTCTAGCCTCTTTAAATGTGGATGGTTCCATAAATAAAAGGAATGTAGATTTTTCATTATTCCTCATTCTTCTTGTATGTGTGGGTGAAGTCCAATCCCCAATGATGTTGGATTTATAAATTTCTTCTCTTCGATTTGTCCTTTGGGGTTTAGAAGTATTTTCTTCATTCATGGTTTCCTCTTCATATTATTCTTCTAACTCAATATCATGATGTGATTCCTAAGTGTTTTACCTACCTTCCTCTACTTCTGAGTTCGAATCCATTCCATCTCCACATTATTCCTCATCATTAACCACATCAATTGTTGACTTTCTTAGGACATTAATTGTTTTATCTTCAATGATCTTCACATAACTTTTTTCAAAAAAAATTACAAGATGTTTATTGAAAAATTTGTAGGATTTTCTATTAATCGAATATTCGATGAATATTCCTTTATCTGTAGCATCACAACCAATTCCTATGTATCCCATTCATGAGGGTATCTGATCATTCAGGACCTTTTCAACTCCATCAGAACCACACTTAACTCTCTCTATCAGCTCAACATATTAGAATTTTCCGAAACAAATTTTCTTCTTTGTTTCTTTTGGGCTTGATTCACTTTTAAGTTTACTCTTAAGAGTAACGACTTCTTCTTCATGTCCCTAAATAGTTTTATACTTCTCCTCCAGTATCGATATAAGGTCATTAATGAACTTTTACTATTCTTCAATTCTATGATTAAGTTCAACTATATATTTTGAGATTTTAGAAGTTATTGAATTTTCCTTAACAACTTCCTCAGGCCGATAAATTTTAGATTCCAGTACATCAACATATTATGATAACTATTCCACAATTTCTTTTCACCATTTTCATCTCTTGCATTGATTCTCAATATTTACAAAAGCATCCTTAAGTTACAACTTGAGATTGATATCAATGGTCAATTGATTTTCTCTAGATTTATCTCTCGATGGTTCTACTTTTTCATCAGTATCCATCATTGAGAGATGGGTTACAGATTTGAAATTCGATTATTCTTCCTCAAAGAATTCACTATCATCTTGTTCTTCTTCATAGAAAAAAACTTTCTCTGTAGTTTCTTATCAGACATGAAGTTTCCCTTTTTTAATTTTTTTTGAGGATTCTTCATGTTTCTAACTTCACTTTATCTATCATCAAACTTTCTTGTGCATCGAGAGACTATGTACCCAACTCTACCACAACGAAAAAAGCCCGAGGCAACTTGCCTTCAATTTTCCCTTTTCCCTTCTTGAATTTATTGGTAAGGAGAGAAAGAGTTTTTTTTCCTTATTATATTCAACAATAATATCTCCTGAAATTTCATGTCTTCCATGGATTTAAATTCCATTTCCTTGCATACTCGAGTCATTTCATCTTCTAGTTTGACTCTCATCTAATATGCCACTGGGATTTTTAGAAGATCATACAGATAATGTTTGGAAAGATCCATTTCCTTAAGTGATGACACATTTTCATTATAAATATGTGGAAGCCTTCTCTATATCTTGTTTAAAATATTAATATATTTTATTTAATCACCAATTCCTCGCATTTCTCCAAAAAAATTAGTAAGTTGATTGAAAAAGTTATCAAAATTTTCATTAGGATGTATCTTCATATCATTAAACCTATCATGAAAAACATGTAGTTTCACCTCCTTCCTTTTCTGCCACCATTATAAATAATATATATTTTTTACATAAAAACTTTGACAGAGTAAAACTCATCACCTTTATATATATATGATCATAAAGATATTTAGTGAGGGAATTCTATATGCTTTGGAATATACAACAAGAATTTTCCTATCTCTATCAGTCATAGACATCCCAATTGGATCAGTGACCTGTATTTCTTATGTAGTGGAAAACATGACTTCCATTACAAGAGATCTTATATGAGATCTCATTATATTCTTCAAGATCTTAAAGTTTCTTACATCAAAGCGAGGTACTCTCATAACATTTAATGTATTCTCTATTGTATAATTTAAGGTCATATTTAACACAAGAAACCATTACCCTCTAATACCACTTTAAGGACCCTAGAACACTCTGAGAGTGGATGGGTGAATCAGTGTGTCAATGTTTTCTTTTAAACTATTGTATCCTATTCCCACGTTGTTAGAAACCTGTTAAACCTGTATGATGAGAAATAGAAGAAAACAAGCAATCACATGTAAGGTGAATACACAATAATTTTACTTGGTTCACCACTAAGGGCTACGTCCAAGGAGCATACGCTGATAGGGTTTTGGTCATAACAAAGTCCAGTAATCTTCACTAATAGTGGAGTGAAAATGTTTATCAAAGTCACTCTATGCAAGATGCACTGACTTTATAAGGTTTTAGGGATAACACACTACATCCCTTAGATCACTTCCATTGACTCCCCCTTGCTCACTGCATTAGAAAGAATCTAAACTCATTTTATCAACTTGAAGGTAGATTTAATGTGTTGTCATTAAATCATACAACCAAAACTATATATAGATTCTATATTGAAGTCCTATTTTCCCCTATGTATGTAATCTACTTTTCCATGTACTGCTTGTTTGTGAACATTTCTGTGAACTGACTTTCTTCCTCCTCATACTTTACTACATCTCATACTATGAGTGCTCCACTTACTACCTCTGAGAACTAGCCTTATTCCTCTGTGTACCTCACTACACCATGTACTATGAGTGTTTCACATACTGAATCCACAAAATGTGACCGCATACTACCTTCCCAAACTGCGTCTGTTGACTACTTCTGCACACTGCTTCCACATACCACTTTGGCGTACCGCTCATACATATAGATTATTCCTCATATAACAAATCCTCCTCCGCAAACTATCTTTCGAGAACCATATTCCGTGAACCATGTTCTACAAACCATCTTCCGCAAACCATTCTAAACATCACTAAATTCTTCTGAATTTATAATCAAAGTCTCCTTTACGGGGTTGTCTTCCTGAAAACTAATGTAGACTCAACTGAATTCCTCCCCATAATTTTAATCTCAATCTTGTTCTCTAATTAAGAGATTAGTGCTCATTATATAGGAAAATAGATCCATATATTCCTCTAAACTAATATTTACCAAATCTTTAATATGACACCACCTTTACCACATATCGTGCATCTCCCATGAACCATATTTTCCATACGGCCTGTACACCGCTATTATACCTACATAGAGACACAAATCCCCACCTAATTTCCAAAAATGACACCCTTCTTGTCTTTTGGAAATTACACCTTATTTTTTCTAATGACACACCATCCTATGAACCGTTTTATTTTCAGGAACCATATGACTTACTGCAAACCTCATTTTCTCTGCAAATCATTCCTCCTATGCGGTCTGCATACCATTTTTCATTCCATGAACTATTCTTTCTATGTAGTTCATGTTTCTCCATTCTACGTACCATAATTTGTGATATGTGAACTATTCCTGGAAAACCCATTCTACATACTTCCTTTGTGGAAAAACTTAATTTTTCAAACACAAACTCTCAATTTTGAGGCCTAAAAATTTTAAAAACACTGTGAAACTGCACCATCTTAAACACCTACTTCAGTCTGTATTGTAAGATCACATTACATGAAAAACCCTTGATCAATTAAAAGTGGATTGAAAATAAACACAAACCATACTAAATTTCCAGAAAAGAACACACTTGGTTCCAACAGTTTCCAGTGTGGTGTACTTATACTTAGAAATAAGGAATGCACTACACCTTTGAAAAATTTCCACTACTAAGAAAAAAAGGGAATCTAAATATATATTTTCATAAAATTATAAAATTAGTAGGTGGAACTAGATCAAATCATCCCTAGGTTTCATATTCTATATTGGAATAATCCCATCAAACTAGTTCTTGTATACATACACAACTGAACCCATAAATCTCCAATAAAACTTCTGTTTTTTAGTTGACACCTCATTAGGGAAGAAATATTTATCTTGTAAAAAATTATAGAATGTTATATGAATCAAGGTAGTATATCTCAATTGAGAAACTAATTCTCCCAATAAGTGAGGTACCATCCTTATAAACTTGACTCTTACACATGTCTTGTGTGACCATGGAACATCAAATTTATTTCATTCTTCTAGTATGGTTAAATAATGGGGTTTATATGTGGGAGTGAAGCCTCACATCATGAGTATCAATAAACCTCAAGGGTATAGGGATTAAAAAGGATTCAAGTTCCCAGAATGTTCCATTACCATTAACATAGTTTGATTTATATGTAGTTTTATGATCCTACAGATGGATGTTTTTGATATTATATTTGGAATAGACTAGTTCGTGGAATTTATTTCCCATATTAATTACAACACTCAATAAGTGATGTTCATATCCCTAGATGGAACTCTTCTTGTATTCATGGGGGATTGAGATATAAATGATGGCATAGTAGGATATTTAGTTCCAATTTATAGAACCATCTATGACTTGCTAGCAGTAGTGACCTTAGGTGCTAGAGATGAAATTGAAAATAAGACTCTTCCTACCACAGTGTATTGAAAACTGGATGTTTTTCCGAACAAATTATTTTGGTGACCAAATTAGTGGTAAATTTAATATAATATCGATATACTCTAAGAAACAAGACCTATTTCACTACCATCTTATAGAATATATCTGAAATAGATATAGGAATTAAATTTCAAGCTAGAAGAATTGGAGATCTGAGGCTTCATCTTCCCTAATACTTCACCTTGGGTTGTACTAGTGTTTTTTCATAGAGAATGTGGATAATTCTCTCTGATTATGTGTTTATTATCATAAAATTAATCTGTTTATGATTAAAAAATCATACCCCTCTTCATCGATTCAATGATCTATTTGATCAATTAATGGGAGATAAGTGGTTCTCTAAGATTTATATCTGATCAAGATAACACCATCTTAGAGTTAAAAAAGAGGATATTCCAAGGAAAAAATCCTGAAGTCGATACAAACATTATGAAAATGAAATTATTCTCTTTGGTCTGATGAATTCACTTATAGTCTTTATGTCCTTGATGAAACATATCTTCCACTGGTACATTAATTTTTTATTTTTTGTATTTTTTTGATGATATTTTGGTCTATTCTTGAAGAAGGAATGAACATGAGGAGCAACTGGAAATTGTGCCAAGTAATTTATGAGATCATAAAATTTATGTTAAATTTTATAAATTTTAATTATGGGTATAAGAATTTTATTTCCATGTGAGTTTTATTTCTAATGATGGAAAACCTATTGATCCAGTGAAGATTGAAGCAACCATATCTTGGAAGTCACCAAAAAATGTTTTCATGGTACACAAATTTTTATGATTAGTAGGATATAATCATCACTTTTTTTGGGATTTCTCAAGTATTTATTATCCTATGACTACTTTGATAAGGAAGGGTGTTCCATTAACATGGGATTAAGATAGTCATAAATGCTTCTTAGAGATTAAATATCATTTCACCTCAATACCCTTTCTAATATTTCTAGAACCATTCCAAGGATATGTGGTATATTTTAATGTGTCTAGATCTATTATGGGTTGTGTTCTTATACATAGAGGTCATTTTCTGGAAAATGGTTCAAGGTAGTTTTGAATGCATGAGAAAAATTACCTGACACATGTCTTGGAATTAGATGTGGTTGTGCATGCCTTAATAACGTGTCATCACTACCTCTTTAGAGAAATGTGCATTGTATTCACTGATAATAAGAGTTTTAAATACATATTCCCTCAGTGATAAATGAACTAGAGAAAACAATAATGGATAAAATATCTTTTGATGTTTGATTTAGACTTGTATACACACCTGGTAACATGAATTCTCTATTAGATGCATTGATTTGGAAATCCTATAGTGAAGTGGTTAGGGAATTTCGTGAGCAATGGTAGTTGATGAACATGATTGATGACATGCATTTGGATTATGAGGAAAATAACGAGAATAAAATTTTAATTCTTGTTTAATTTTTTCCTAACTTGGTTGAACTTGTGAAAGAGGCTAAGAGATAAAATATTGTTTTCAACACCATTAAATAAATCCTAAATAGTGTGGAGACTCTTGATATCTAGATAGAGAAAGAATAATCCTTGTTACTCCTTAAGAATCAAATTGTGGTTCCTAAACCTTTCGCGGAACAACTTATTTTTGAATATCACTAATAAAAATGGCTTATTCATATGGGTATTTAAAATATGTACAAGGTAATGAATTTTCATATTTGGTGGTTTGCTATGAAACACACTATTTCAAATTTTATTAAGAATTTATAATTTGTTATCGGGTAAAGGATGAGTAACAATGACCTAATGGTGCACTTCAATACATTCCTATAAATTTAAGGAAGTATAAAAATATTTTAATGTAATTTTTCACATGTCTTATAAGGATGATTTTGAAGCATGATTATATTTTTGTGATTATGGATCGACTCACTATGTCGGTACACTTTATCCTAATCAAAGAGTCTAACATGGTTATAGATTTATCAAAGTTCTTTATTTGAGGAGTGGTAAATTTTCATGGAGTTCTAGTTTTAATCTTCTATAACATAGAACCTCATTTCAATTCTCTATACTATAGATCCTTGTAACAGGATCTAGAAAATTAGTTGACTATGAGCATGGTATGTCATCCTCTGAAGGATGGGAAGTTAGAATGATGAATTTAGACATTAGAAGATATTCTCATATATTATTTCTTGAAAGTTAGTGTCTCATGGGAATATTATAAGCCTTTAGTGGAATTATCCAATAATATTAGTTACCAGGTGATTATAAAATGGCCCCGTTCATGGCATTATATGCCCATCCTCTTCATTCTTCACATCATTGAGTGAAAACTGTAGAAACAACATTGGTTGGTCCTAGTATTGTCTATGAGACTACAAATAAGATCTAGATAATCTGAAAGTGGATGAATATGGCTCAAAACTGAAAGAAATCATATTAATGGAACCATCATTGGTCGTTACCATTCAATGTGAGTGACCAAATCTTTCTAAAAGTGTTACTAATAATTAGTCATCGATGCTTAAGAATGTAAGGTAAGTTAGCTCCATATTATGTTAGAACACTCAATATTATTTAACAGTTTGAAAATTTAATGTATCAGTTTATATTATGGTTAGGATTCAATGCTACCTATAAATTATTTCATGTATCTTATTTGAATATGTATTAGTTGGATGCTAGACATGCGATTAGTTTGGATCATGTTAATTTTCATACTGATGAAAATTTTATCCATAAAACAGTTTGGATTCTGGATATATAAGAAAAACATTGTGAGGTAGATCTATTTCACTGGAATGAGTTCTATGACAACATGGTCGAGTTTAATAGGAAACATGGGAAAGAGATAAATTTATGATGGATCAGTGGCTTTAACTTTTTAAGGCCAATAAATATCTCTATATTCATAAGGAAAAAATTTTGAATGGTATGGAGAATATAGAGCCCCTGGTTTGAGGTGCACCATCACTTTATACTTATTATTATATATTTGGATTAATTAGGATAAATTAATAGATGAGTTTAGATGGTAAATGATAAGGTTATCTAGAATCTTTTTATAGGTACAATTTACACTATGAAGGGTTATTCAGGGCATGGAGTTTTTTTGGGAAGGTTTCATGAGTTACTTTTATGACATAAATGGTATTCTAGGAAAAAATGTGTACATGATTTTAGATTCATTGATGATATGAAATGGTTTTTGAAATTTTATACTAATGTGATGTGAATTTCAACATACATGACAACTCAATGACTCATGGCATGAATCCTAAATTCATTCCCTGAATCATGTTGGGTTTAGTAGGTCTATTTAATTATCTTTCCCTATTATTCTCATAATAATGTTTCTATTTTCTATCAAACCTCCACCCTTACTTAATTTTGGATGATCTTTTTGATCTTAAATTTGTCTCCATCAAATCTTCAAGCTTTTATACATGGAAATAAAAAGGTTTGTAAAGGATCATAAATGGAAGTCCAGATCAACCATTCAAATTATGTAGATTTTCCGTCTTTCTAATTTTATTGGATTGAAAATGATCTTGGATTTATTATATAAATATCTTATGATTTTAGATGAAATATCAATGTGGAAAATCTAATATATTTCTTTCATACTGGTTATATTTTGAAATTGGGTTATGGTTGATTTTCACAACATTTTTTATAAATTGAAAAAAAATGTTTTCTTAAAGGAAAGATGGATTTGAAACATGTTCTTTACATAATTGGGTTGTGGGTACCGATTGAGAAGGCACAAGGTTGGTTTGTGTTTAGGATTTTCATTATCAGAGGCTTTATTGAAATAGACTTGATGGTTGTTGCCTATTGAATAGGAATGATGAGGAATTTACACTAAGTGATAGGTTGGTGGAGGATGTATCACCACTCACGAGCATAAATATGTCATTCGACATGCATGGGAGTGTGTGTTTGAGGGAACATGGATGATTATTCTAAATAGAAATTTATGAGCTACATTTACATCTTCAATGGGGAACTTATTCTTATTTAAACTACTTTTGGAAAACTTATTTGCATGTTACATTTTATATTGTGATTTTTTAAAAACTTTGATAATATACCTTCCTATTTTATATTCCTATGAGCTAACCTGATTTTGGTCTTAGTGGCATGTGTGAAATGTATTTTGGAGTTACTAGCTGAGTTTTTATACTCATCCCTACATATATACCCTGGTGCATACATAGTTGTTCTTCCCATGATATAGGAAAGGGGGAGGTTTCATAATTATCTATTGGATCACATTGATAGTCAATATATTAGTCAGTAGGGATAGAGATTGGATCTATCTATGTCTTATTCAGGAGTAGTTCCACCATGGTTCTAGAATATTATACTACTTCGAAGTTTTAGTTTCTATTTTACCCTATTTCACTATTACACTAATATTTGTATTTGATTCATTTTTTGACTAGTTTTTTAATTTTTGCACTGTTGGTTTTGGTTTCTTGCATTATTTATAGAAATGTACTTGGTTTATTTATTTATCTTTATCTTTTCATGTTTCTCTATGTGTGTATATAGGATAAATCATCCCATTTGTAACTTTGTGTTTAAACCCTTAGAATTTATAATCAGCCTTTAGTTTCTTGAGAATGTCACCCATGGTTAGTAACACCACACTTATTCCCAAACCAATATGTTGGGGTGGGATATTACAATGAACCTCCCCTATATGAGTTTTCTCAACCAAGGAATGATCCCACAAGTAATATAGACCTCCCATATGGGGATTTTTTCATCCATTGAATGAGCCTACAAGTAACATAGACCTCCCCTATGATAGTTTCCTCAACTATATAATGAGATCCCAAGTAGCACAAAACTTCTATATGGGAGTTTTATCTATTCAAACATAATCCCACAAGTAATAGGAACATATGCTACAATAGTTTTCTCAACTGGGGCATAAGCCCATATGTAACAAAGACCACCCATACAAGAGTATTCTCAGCTAGAACTACCTCTTCAAGGGAGTATTCCAAAAAATATCAAAACCACCTCATGTACATATACCATTCCACATAACAACTACCTCCAAGTCTTATGAAATTAATTTTAAGACTCTCTCATAAATAATCTATATAACAAAAATATATAAAAAATTACAAGGGGTGGATGAACGCTTAAACCTGTTTTCACTATCCACAATCCATTAGCTCACATGTATGGTAAAGGTTCTAAGGAAATAACCATAATTTTATCTACACATCTACCAACACACACCCTCACTAGGGTCCTTATATCAGGATGCACTAACTAGGGTCCGCAAAACCTCATCATCCTCATTGGATGACCTGATTGGCCACATCAGATACACCAAACTGGCATCAATATAGAGAGATTCCAGAAGGAACATCTCAAGTAATAAGGTACATATAAGGTTGGTCCTTATACTAAACCCATTAATCATCTTCATGGGTACACCCACCTAGAAAAATGATCTTTACTAGAAAAGGGATGCTCAACCCACACTTATCTCAACCAAGGTCCTTGTCACTATACTACCCAAAAGTTAATCACTCTTACCACCCAAAACTAGGTCTCAAAAAGACTCTCCCTTATTGATATATTTCATTTCACTAACTTTATAGAAGATATATACCTTGTATCTCATCATCCTCAATACATATGAGGATTCTAGATCAAAATACCAAAAAAATACACTTTCCAAGCTCTACCAAACCAAAAAACCATCCCGACATCCTCTACAAGATGAAAAAATTCTACCATTTTAATATATGTGGAAAAATCATATAAAGGAATAGTCAAAAGTGAAATTAAAACACTGGGGGTGACATATGACTCGAACCTATTGAAGGGGTAACAAAGGATGAGTACAAAATCATTCACCCCAAGTACACATTGTATACCCATAATACACAATGTGCACTAAAAAATATAGACCTTGGCCACATACATGAGCCGACATGGAATGTCCTTTTACAACTTAATGGTGTTTATCTAACCCACATACTCTATACCTCTCATGGGAACTAGTCTATACACTAAAAATTGACTCTATCCTGGTGCCTCACTCAACATGTACTTTAGAAAGCCATGGGGAACACTCAAGGTCTATCCATGTACTACTACCCAACCATACCCCTGTCACATGTGCTCTCTAGATTATCACTCATCCAAACACCCAAAATCCCAATACATTGTGTGTACTTAGACTACATGACATTTATCCCAAAACTCTCGATCTTCCCTAAATAAGAAGAACACATGACATATGTTCTTTAAACTACATGTCATGTAATCCATTTTTCCAAATTAGAAACCCCTAAAATCCTCCTGAAACCCCCATTTCCCCAAAAATAGGTTTATATTGACCATCTAGGCATCTCCAACAATTCAATAAACACTTCAAAACATAAAAAAATTATTATAGGGGGATTTAGGTGAAAAAGATAAAACCATCCTATCTCAATGCATAAAAAACTGATGCTTTACTCAAATCTATGATCTATAGCAGCCACACATCGATCCAGCATCGAATGAGGTTCGCAAAAGAACCTACCTCCATCCCTCCCTTCATATCCCTCTCTGTATCCTATATCATCCTTGAAAAGTAGAATCCCCTAGGGGTGGTATGATAAGGAACCATAAGGGAAGAGGATGAAAAAATGATTAAAAGGAAAATAAAATAAAATTAAAAGGGGCCTAGGCCAGAACCCAGTGACCACGTCTGGTTTATGCCTTAGCTAGGGAAAAAATCCCCATTATGGACTCGACCACATATTCCAAATTTCAACCCAATAATATATTAAAAATATATAACTGTTAAAACATTCTTGAATAAATAAATATTTTAATAATTAAATATAAACATTTTGCAAAACTCTTAATGACTCATAATTACATGAAACTTATTTTCTAGGGTAAACATCCAATTCTAAGACCAGTGGAGTGGTCATAAAATATTTTCAGGGTCTTCTTCTAAGGGAAAATAACTATTTTAACCCTTATAACTATTCAAAACGAAAAATTCATATTCTAGATGAATTTCATAGCTTTAAAAAATATTCATCTTTATAAACACCCCTATGTAACCATTATAATACCCACTAAGCTTTGGTGGTAAACCAAAAATCATGATTTCAACCGGATTATATGAATAACTTGTAACACCCCAAACATTTCATGGTATATTCCTCTTAAAAACTTTATATTCATTAGATAGCCTATATTGCGTGAATCCCTATGTCTCTTTTGAAACAAAACATTTTAGGAGAAAGTTATAACATATCCATTAAACTTAAAATTTCCACATACATGTTTTGAGTTTCAAAAAATGGTTATCTATGGTTGTGAGAAGTTAGTTATTTGGATTTTGATAGAACCAACTTGTTTTTTTTTGGTGAATAGTAACACATCCTTATGAATAGTAATATGAATAGTAATATGAACCTAATGAATAGTAAATTTTATCATTATTTTATTTTCTTAAGGATTTAAGATAATAACATCTTGGTTTATTTTTTAATGTGATATAAAAGCAGTTATAGAATTAAAATTTTTAATTTTTGAATTAAGTATAATTTTATTTAAAAATTAAATTATTAATATTTATAAAATTATTTTCAAAAAATGGAGTTCATTTTTGAATTCTAAATTCCAGAAAATGGTAAGGGAGAATTTTGGGAATTTTCTAAAATTCTACAATTTTCGATGAATAATGAAATACGGTAAAATACCATATATTCAAATTATCAGTAAAATGAACTATTTATGAAATCATTAGTGATATAAGACAACTTTTTTTGAACTAAAATTCAATTATTACTATTTTGGGTCACATTAATTAATATTATTCATAGTCTTGAGAAAATATTTTATAACAATGATTAAAATAATGAAAAGTACCTCCTATCCTCCACTATAAATACCACCCTCATTCCTCTCTTCTTACCAAACCTCTAAAGCCTTGAGACATACCTAATTTCTACCCAATAATCCTCCCAAGACTCTTCCCCATGTCCTAGATCTGATGGTATCACCAAAAGGCCAAAACCAAAGGCCTTAAGAAGGATCTCAAGGAGAAGAGATCAAGAGGTAAACATCCTCTTTTGTTTTCTTTCTTTTA
This sequence comes from Viscum album, assembly GCA_963277665.1. Classification (NCBI taxonomy): domain Eukaryota; kingdom Viridiplantae; phylum Streptophyta; class Magnoliopsida; order Santalales; family Viscaceae; genus Viscum; species Viscum album. The sequence continues at coordinate 1,130,349,938 of OY728121.1, forward strand.
TTTCATTTTAGGTTATTTTTTTAAATTTAGTTTGGATTATTTTGGGATATGTCTTTACATATCCCCCTTAATTCCCATATTATGTAATATTTATGAGATACCCACTTTCTCTCATCAAACTATTTTATGAATTTTTAAGTGACGTCGTTAGGTTGCAGAATTTTCGTGAGAGATTTCTCAATTTTTCTTCTATTTTGAGTTCCTTTCTTTTATAATTATTTCATCATCTAACCTCATCCAAATTATATGATATTTAAAATAACTTAAATTAAATGTAATATTATTATTCTAATGGAATATTTCATCATCATATCTCTTTCCACCTCCTCTTATACTAAAAATGAAAACACTGTTCGAGATGTGTTAATTTATCACATTCATGGACGACGAGTTCTCGATTTCTGTTAATATCTTAAAAACTGGTCATGAAACCTTTTTAATGGCTGAAAAAGATAATAATATATGTATTTTACCTTATTCAATGTTCTTTAATCCCTATACACTCATAATATAAAATAATAATACAAAACAAGTTCATTGTTCACATAACTGCCAAGCTAAATCCAAGAGTTTATCATTACCTTATCGAATGATTCATCCCCATGGTATATAAACAAAATAATTATAATATAATTTATATCTATTTAATTTAACTAATAAGATATATTAACAATTCTTGATGTTTAACCACACATCATATGGACTTCCATTCATGAATACAAGTAAACCAATCATTAAAACCAAGGAAGAAAATGATTCCAAAAAAATAAAATTAAACCTATTAAACCCATAAAAGGGGAATGAATGAACATAATAAGGTAATAATAAATAAATTAAATTTACATTAGGTTCTTTAAATATTAATTAATGAACCTAAATTTGAATATTCATGTCATTAAAACAAACTAAGAACACACTCGAGCATAAGGTAGGGGTTTCTCATCGCACTTTCATTTCTATGAGATTTCCATTGTTGGACAATTTTTTCTTGTATGTGGTATATGTGTACTAAAATTTGATATATAATAACATTATTCTCTTTATATTAATGGTATTATGTGATTAATTTTGTGATTATTGACTTTTGGTCCTTTGATTTAATTGATTACAATATTTTAAGGGACTTTGTCTCAATTTTCATTTCATTGAGACTTTCTTGTTATTGTACACCTAATATTTCTTATGTGGTGTATATAATTTCCATTTGAGATAATTTTTCTTTTTAAATTGTAAATATATTATATATCCATATTTTGGTTTCATGGATATGAGTATTTTCTTAAGTCGTATACCCTTTTATATACGATGTTAATTTGGAAAGTTATTTTAAGTATGGAAATATTGATTAATCTATATTCTATACTCTATATGGATATTGAGAAGGCATATTTTAATTGTATTAAATCTATGTATAAATAATTATTCAGACCTTCAGTAGTGGGTGGGTCCCACTATAGCCCCTCGATGCATCGACAAGTCTCATGAGACAAATTAGTTGGCGAAAAACCCTTTGAGTTTGTTTCCAAAAATCAGACGGGTTTCTACCCACAAACTTAAACTGTTTCAACGGAATTTTAGTATCATGTTCTAGATACATGAAGTAAAATTAATACGCATATCTATTTATTCAATTTCAGTTATTACTATCCATGAGGTTTTCACTATGACAAAATATATGGATACAGTTTCATACTCAATTTATTAATGGTGTGTATTTTCCATTTATTCACCATTCCATATTGATTATGTAAAATTGTTTATGTTTGACTTATTATTGATTCATAATTTCTAATATTTGTAACCCTCACTGATTATTTGATCACACCCCTTTCATTTGTTTACCTTCAATATTTTATGAAGAGGAGGCTATTTATTGATTTTCCGTGGTTACAGTTTAATAGTTTTTGTTATGTATTGTTTTTTGTTACCTTTTCCAAAGTAATTTGAGTTACATCTATGTATCTATTTTATTTAAGACAACTAAATTGATCGTTCATTTGGGATTTATTTCCTTTTAACCATGATAATGTAACAACTAATTCAATTGCTCTGGTTTAGATGGGTCGGGGTGTTTCATAACTAATGTTATCCTGATTGTCAATGACTGGTCTCATAGTGTCCATAACCCTATCTCAACACGAGTTGCATTCAACTATGACTAATTTTATACTACTCACCATGAGGGAATCCTTATAATCACCTCAAATCCAAACCCCATGTTCCATGGCCCATGATCTACCCATCACTGAAAATCCCCTAGATGTGTCCAAACAACCCACACCTGACCACTGATGTGAAAATATCTACCATCCATCCCCAACTAAATAGGAATAAAATCCTCCATGACTCAAAAAAACATTTAAAATGAGGATCACATCCTATAATGACCAATGGTTCACTCCCCACCATAATACTATAATTACACCATTCCTTGAGAACCATCATTAAAAGGTCCACCATGTCCAGACCACTCAGGTTTCCTTAGGACTCAAAAAAATACATGATCATAGTCCAACTAATATTTAAAATAACCCACATGAAAATGATTTAATGAAAAAATGATTTTATAAATATACAATGACAACCACTAATATCTTACTAAAGTTAGAGTGATTCCCCAAAAACCCATCACATGTTCTCATTCTCACACAATACATGAACCAAGAACCTAGAAAAACACACCTATAACCATTGACTATGTGTAACATCTTGACCCAAGAGCCACAAAATGGTTCCCTGAGCCACTGGGTCACATGGCCTCAAGCATGCTTCCCTATATTCTAGAGGTGGGTGACTAGTAGTGAGGGTCTATGGTGGTATAGTTGGGATAATATGTCCTCATGATTATAGTCACACAATATTGCAATAGATAAATGAAAAGGTGGAATCATAATATAAATTAGTATCAATAAACATCCATATGATAGTAGTAATAATAAAGGAGGATAAGGAAAATATCATATACATCATGAGTATGTCATGTATCTATAAAAAAGGGCATAAAATACCTGTAACTAGGAATCTAGTATAATACATGTATCAAAATACAAAAGACCAAAAAAACTATCTCCAGATAGCATCACAATCCATATCTCAGTCCTGTGCTCCCCTGCACCCAAGTAACAAAAAATCAAGCATCATAAAGTAGGAAATTTACCATGTTTCTACCTACATCCATGAAGTATATATGGGTACCCAATGTCTTCCCAAATAGTGTGTGAGATAACACTTAGTAGGCCTCCACCAATGGTGTTTATAACAAATCCAATCTATGTATATAAGCTGAGTGGTGTGAAATATATAACAGGTGTATAAAACATAAAGAAGGAATAATATTTTCAATTACATCAACTATAATAAAACACCCATAATAGAGGTCAACTATAAACCATGATAAAAAATCCACTGTAGACTATTCTGAGTAATCTAGTGTCAGATCCAATCGTCCAGATCCAAGGTATATATGACCATGGAACCCTCATCCTACTATTCCATGTAATCATGTTTCAGACCCAATAGTTAGATCCAAGGAGTGGTAATGTTCATGGAATACCATATAATATGGATCCATGGAGTAGAAATTTCCATTGATTCTAATACAATCCCAAATAAATAGAGTATAAATGTCGATATAATTAAATGAAGTTCTAAATCCATGGAGTCAATATTTTTTTTGGAATTCAATATAAATTTTAATGTTATACCAATCCCTCCATCATTAATGTGATCTTAAAAAGAAAACAAGGGTCATTATTTAACTATACCATTTATCATTTATGTCATTTCATAATTCATTTCATAATCATTCATACACCATGAGTTCATCCAACTCTTTCCCCCATTTTCCATTTAATCAATTAACAATTTTAATAAATTGTAAACACATGGAAAGGAGGCATAAACCCTCTACTAATATCTCATTAAATTCATTATAGCTATGACTAAGATGGATATCTCACACACTCATCCCACAGGTTGATATATCATGGGGAAGATATATAAACACACCTCACGGGTGATCCAGGTGGATGTTAAGAACCTCTAACCATCACACGGTACTATGTGGAAGCCTATAAATGTTCAATAATTTATTAAAATCCTTTCAATATATTCAAGATCAATTCTCACAAATTCTAGTATGCGAAGCAACATAAACCACCTATAAAAACTAGAATTTGGGGGTAAAGGTATAGACCACCAACCCCAAGTCCATGGTATAACTCTCATCAAGTATCATCTGATAACTTGACCCAGATTAGGATAAAAAGGAAAAATGTATGAATACCATAGAAATATGGAATACTATCTTACACCAAATTAAATCAATTGATATTAAGACAACAAAAAAGGCATAATGGGAATGAAGAACTCACCAATACAGATCCAACGAGACTGATGAATCTGAAATCAGAGTATGGATATTGAATCAGAACCAAATCCTAGGTTAGTCTTTAATAAGGCTCAATAGGAGAAGAAGATACACTAGAGAAAAATAAATAGTAATGGGGGTTTAAAAATTTAAATATAGATAGTAACAAGGTTATTTTACCATTAAATACTAAGTCGAAGGGTTTTACCATATGTTTGGACAAACTATGTTCCAACCACTCACCCCACACTGCCCATAAAACCACCCTCTCATGATTAATGTCCACGGTTTGGGAAACTGTGTGTAAACCACTCTATTTCCATATATTAAAAATTATAGGAATCCTGTACAAGCATGTGGCCCAGTTTTCATGGTTAGGGAAAACTATGTTACATGTTCTACCCTCTAAAACATTCCACACATTTAGGAGAAATCATGTGGCTTGGGAAGAACAGTTTCTATTAACCATGTGGCCCAACCACGTTTCCAAAAATTGGTTCTCCGGGCTCCGAACATGACTCAAATACCCCTAAAACTCATGGTACCTCACTATTCATTAAAATTAGGTTAAAAACAATGAATTAAACTAAAATCAAAGGGATATTTACCTAAAGAAAAATTCAAGATCTTAAAATCCCACACTTTTAAGATAACTCATCCCTGAGTTTCTCTTCTGAGGGTGGTAAACCATATGAAAAGTGTTACAGCCACTAAGACTATACATATGTCTCCCTCTCCCAAGTCTCATTATTGTACATGTATATGCTACTGTAGCACTCATACTAATGGAATGGACCTACCCCAGATAGCCTTCATGATCCAATCAACAATACAGATATGATTCTCCCCAAAGGATGCATCTACCTCTAACTAACCTCCTTGGGATAAAGAATATGAGATATGTCATATTGTTATCAAGGAAGACGAGATATATGGAAGATTTCATGCATGGCCTGGTACCTATAAGGTAAATACAACTGGTAGGCCACAATCCAGACTCTCTATTGAATCTCAAAGGGATCTACATAATGAGGAAATATCTTCCCCTATTTCTGAATCTATATATCCCTAGTCTCGGTGAATCTCTCAAGAAAAACCAACTCCCAAACTAAAACTCTAGTGGTCGACATTGACTATTGGTGTATGAATTATATCTAGAATGAACAATAGACATCTGCATCTTGATAATGTAAACATGCTCTGAAGTATGTTGAATGAGACAAAGACACAGTAGTTATGCCTCTCCTACCACTAACTAGTATAGGGGTGAATCACACAACCTACCCTATAATGACTCATAAGGATCCATCGGTATGGTTTCCTAGAAGATGTTATTAGAAGAAAAATATGAGAGAGGTAAGTGTTTCTACCAAGAAACTCTAAAATCAAGATACATGTTGGGAGCATATCCTCCAACACTTGTGTTGTATGGTTGGAAAAATTGTTGGTCTGCGGGTTATAGTCAATAATTAGTAGTACTTACGAACCTAGTGCCCTCTACAACCCCTACCCAAACCATGAAATAAATTAAGATTATCTTTTTGATAAAATAGAACACTGAACACCATGGATGTGTATGATTTAATGAATGTAGAGCCTCTTAAGCTTGTCTAATAAAAGAGTCTCATGAATCAGATGAAAATGGGAGACCTTTATCAACCAGTATATGATCATCCATACAACATCAATTCCATGAGGTGATCTAGGAAGTCCCATCATGAAATCCATGATGATATTATCCCATTTCCTCTTAGTAATAGGTAACATTTATAAAATTCCTATTGGTTGATGATGCTCTGCCTTCACCTACTTATAGGTGGAACACCAAGCATAAAACCCAGCTATATCTCACCTCATCCTTGACCACCAGTATTGATGGTGCAAGTAATGATAGATCTTGGTAATACTGAGATGAAAAACCCATATAGAGGCATGGGAATCTCACATAAACTCTCCCAGATGTATTCTAGAACCCATAATCATCCATGGATGTGCAAGATCTCATCCTCATCAACTGTCCAACCAGGAGGCGGGTCGTCACCTTCCACACTTTCCTATAGGACCAATCCCTCATAATCTGATAGCTGTCTCATCCTTATTCTATCGAAAAGAGTATAATTCATCACTAAATATGAGAGAGAAGTCTTTCTAATAATTTCCTTCATTTCCACATGTATCTCTGAAAACAAGTACATAATCCTCCACTCACTATTGGTCTCTTAAACTTCTTATATCTAAGTACACCTAATTAGTGAATTAGTAACTACATTTTCCTTTTTGGTTATATAATCAATATTGATGTAAAAATACTATAGTTATTCAACCCATATTCATTACATTAGATTTAAGTCATGCTGTATAATGATTTACTTGAGGATCTTATGGTCTATGTATACCAAACAATTCTCTCCAAATAAATAATGCCTCCCACAACACAAGGCATGTATAATTGTGGAAAACTCATGATTGTGCATCAGTTAGTTCTTTATGTGTGGACTCAAATGATGTGGCCCATATTCCATGAATCACACCTCCTGTATTATAACTCTTCCATGCCCAATAGGTCATGCATCACAATATAAAATAATGCCTTTTCCCGACTCTATCAGAATCAGGACAGACATAGAATTAAGTCTCCCTTTCATCTCCATAAAGGTTGTCTCATATGTATATAACCATAAAAACCACATTCCCTTATTAGTCATGATCATAATAGGTGTTTATTGGTGTGATAAATCCTTCATTAAACTCCTATAATAATAATCTATCCCCAAGAAACTCCCTATATCAAAGAGATTCTAGGGATTCTATGAAGAAACTACCGCTCTAACCTTATCTGGGTCAAATGATACTCTTGTATCTGAGATAATATGACACAGGAAGTGAATATTTTCAATCTAGAAATTTCACTTTGGGAGCTTAATATATAATTTATTTTATCTTAGTGTATCCAAAATGATCTCAAGTTGTTTGGAATGTTCGTATTGATTGTGATAATACACCAATATATCATTCCAAAATACCACCACAAATGAATCCATCTAAGTATGGAAAAATATATTCATCAATGTGGGGAAAACTACTGATGCATTCGTGAGACCGATTGACAAAACCGGATACTCATAAAGACCAATCACTCTACAAAATATCTTATGAGGTATATATTCTGGCCTAACACACACCTTGTGATAACTCAACCTAAGATCTATCTTTGAGAAAACTCTAGCTCTTCAGAGGTGGTCAAAGAGGTTTTTGATACAAGGTTAAGGATACTAATTCTTAACTATAATCTAGTTCAATTTCAAGTAATACATATATAGCATGGGGGGTTTATCCACCTTTTTGGTGAAAAGGACTGGCAAACCCTAAAGAGAATACTAGGTCAGATAACCCCTTCACTTCCAAATCATCCAGCAACCTCTTGAGCTCCTACAACTTAGTATTATCAATCCTATAAGAATGAATGGATATCAGTGTATCTCCAAGCATTGAATCGATGAAAAAATCTACCTCTCACAAGAGGTAAACCAGAAATATTGTCCAGTAAAACATCCCTAAAATGATCCACCACTAGAGGGATGTATTCCTGACGTGTTACCTGATTATCTAGATATAAAATAGAAATACGTGCAGTTATACAACCCATCCCATTTTACTCTGGTCTATCTATACTAGTTTGGAAAACCACATTCACCTTTTTAAATAAAACACCCACCCTTTGGTGATGTGAAAGTCACCCACTAGTGATAGAAATCGACATGTTCACGATAAGAAACTATCCAGTCCATTCCAAGTATGAAGTCAAACACTTCCATATCAAGTGTGAAGAGATCTCATAAAAAGTGATACCCAACCTTCTCAAAGGGGAACTCTCTAAACTAGTGTACACTCTTTGATTTGATCCCAAATGGTGTATTGAATATCATAACTCCATCATAAAACTAAACAATAAGTCCAAGACTCTCCACAATAGGTATAGATATGAAAGAATGTGACACAAATATTTCAAAAAGGGAAGATACTAGAGTACATTCTACTAAGATAACACCTCTCACTGTAGATGGAATGGTTCTCTACTCCTCAGGTATCAGCTATATTAAATATATATATCCCAAACTGTGGCCTTTAGAAATATCAAAACTACCCTAAGAAGGCCCAATATGATGTTGAGGTGAAATTGGTGTTTGGATTCCCTAGAAAAAACCACCTCTTTAGCATGAATGACCTATAGTACTCCATTTTTCAGCCTAAAATAGAGTTGTGAACTCTTTTCTTGAATCTAGAGTAGGTGTCAATCCCCTACCACTAAAAACTAGAGGAAAGGTCATGTAAAAACACTATATATGGACCATACCACTACAAGATCATCACTCAACTGGGTCTCTATCACAATGGATCCCCATATGTCCTCACCTCCCACAATGATGAAAAAATATTGGACTACCATCACTCACAACCTGGATAGTATTTACCTAATGAGAATCCTCAAAAACTATCTTCCTACCAACTGTTTCTAAACCACTAGGCTGAGAAGCTACATTACCCTACTCTGTTCCTTCATCTTTCCTTAGGTTACATTCAGTAATCAGTGCCTAATTCACCATATCAGTAATATTAGTCAACTGAAACAAATTCACCTATGACTGTACAAAATTCTTGAGACCTTCCTCAAATTATCTCTCCCTATATGGATCATCATAAATACACATAGGATAAACGTGATGAAGTTATATAAAGTGGGATGAATACTCCATAATAGTCTTTTCTCCCAACTCTAGATGAAAAAATTCACTGGCCTATTCATCTCTTAAATTCATAGGAAATAATTAGTCATAAAATATATATTGTAAATTCCTAAAAACCTTATATCAAATTCTATCATCTTGGTTCAGAACATACCCTATCACTTGGAAGATCCCTGAAGCATATACATTGTAAACTTGACCCTCCATTATGGAGGTGTCTCTAAATTTTCGAAGATCAATAAAATAGGTTCAAGCTACAACTTATAGACTATGAACCATTATCCTCTGAGAAAGTGGGTGGATACTACTACTGGAACACATGAGTTAGTGATTCCATAGACGAGGTAGGCTATGGGGCTCCCTAAACAGGTTGCAGAAAGCACATTAATCTCACTTGGAACTGAGCATCAACACCCATATCAAGAGAAACAGGCGATGCCATAAGAGGTACTACTGAAGGTTGTACTGGTGGACCAAGTCCCACCACCTCTATAGTTTGGTTATCACCACCCTTCTACCACATGACTAGAGGCCTCCATAATGACATATCTCTATAAATTTATAATAAAATGCCTCAGTCAATGTTTGATAACAACATGATCAAAAATGTAAAAGCTATTCATGCACAAGGCATCCTAAACCAAAATCAAACACCCCTTATTACTCCCTAATCCAGGCCTAGGTAATCATAAAGATCATATGATAACACATAATATTCTTTATACAACCTACTACTAAGCTTGATTTTAGTTCAAGATCTATGTCTCACAACACGAGTCCCGATATATGGACTATAAATTGTAATTGTAAACTACATGTAAAGACGACCATTCCATTTAATAATTTGAATTTCATTTAAATGTGTATTTATTTACATTTACCTTTAAATGGTTGAATCTAATGGATCACCACATAAAATCTTTAAGAACCTATACCATATATAAATCAAGGTGTGGTATCCATTTAACCCAAACCATAACATGTTATATCACATGTGACCAATGGTTTATGACTCAATGTGACATAATTTACCACTCAAGGTGTTTACTGTAGCCCATGTTGGAAAAACTATTTAGGTTATGGCAGATACTTTAAGTACCAATTATGTTTCTCAATATCCTATAATAAAAATTATTCGATAATAGTTATATAACACAATGAACACATAATAAATATCACAAAGTTAATAAATGAATCCTAGATGACAAGGAATATGCATGACATGTGAATCTATTAAGGCTTTTAAATGATGCATGATCAATTATTCCTTGCCATATTAGGGCAAGGATAAAATTTAATTCCTAAATAATATAAAAAATAACATCACATTTCATGTCCATCACCCAACAGTGGAATAAAATCAAATGTAATAGGTAAAAACAGAACATCATATCTTGTCCCAGGAAACATGGCCATTTCCTATACATGAGTTAGCTACACCTAGGCATAGATTGTCACCAAATTCAAACACATTCCTAATATTATGTCTAAATTACAAAATGACAATACAAAAGAAAAAAAATGATCTGATAAACTTTTTAACATATAGACTTGGGAGCCACTAAACAGTACCCTTATCCACTAGGTCACATGGCCTCAAGTGTGCCTCCTCATACACCATAGGCAGCCAAATAGCTGTGAGGGTCTACGGTGGTATGCTGAGGATACTCTACCCTTATGATTATAGTGACATAGTTGCGTAATAGATAAATGAAAATGCAAGATCATAACATAAACTAGTTTTAATAAACATCCACATGATAGCTGTAATAATAAAGTATGCCAATGGAAATATCATATACATGATGATTATGTCATGTATCTATACAAAAGGGAAGTAAATACATTGAAATAGGCATACAGTACAATACATCTATAAATATATGAAAGGTGAAAAAGAACTATCTTTAGACAGCATCACGAGACATGGCTCAGTCCAAGGCTCCCCTGCACTTAAGAAATGAACAATCAAGCATCATAAATTAGGAAGTTTCCCTTGTCCCTACCAATGTCCACAAATTATTTTTGGGAACTCAATAGTGGCCTAAAAAGGTTGTGAGAAAAAATTCAGTAGGCCACCACTAACAGTTTCTATAGAAAATATATTTTGTGTATATAAGCTGAGAAATGTTTAATATATAAAAAGTTAATGAATAGTAAATTAAGAATAATACTATCTAGTCCATCAACTATAATCAAACACCCATAAAAAAGTTCAACTTTAAATCATGATAAAACACCTATTGTGGAATATGATGAGTAATCTAGTTTCAGACCCAATGGATAGATCCAAAGGATAGACAACCAAGGAATCATCAATGGGCTATGCTGTCTAATCATGTTTCATACCAAAAAACTGAATACAAGGAGTAATAATATCCAAAGAATCACATATAATCTATATCTATGGAGTAAAAATGTCAAGGTAATCCAATATAATCCCAAATCCATGGAGTATAAATGTCAATGGAATTCATTGAACTCATGTATCCATGGAGTATAAATGCCCATGAAATTTAATATAAACCCAGATTCTATACCAACCAATCCCTCATTAACATGATCTCATAAAGAAAAAATGTTCATTATTTAACTATGACCTTTATCATTTATCTCATTTCATAATCATTCACAAGCCATGAGTTCATCAAACTCTTTTCCACATTTACACTTAATCCATTAACAATTTTAATAACATGTAAATACATGGAAAAAAAGCAGAAAATCTCTACTAATATATCATTTAATTCATTATAGCTCCTACTAAGATGGATATCTCACACACACACCCAATAGGGTAGTATATCATGGGGAAGATACATAAACACACCTCATGGGTGGCCTGGGTTGAGGTTGACAACCTCTAACCATCACATGGTACTAAGTGGAAAGCCTATCAAGGTTCCAATACTTTATTCAAATCCTTTAAATTAATTTAGGAGTAATTCATAGAAAGTCTATCATGTGGCATAATTAAAACTAGATATAAAAAACTACACTTTATGGGAAAAGGTATAGACCAACTACCTAAAGTATGTGGTAGAACACCCATATAATATCAGCTCCCAAATAAACGTAGATTGGAAGATTCCCAATTGGATGAAAGATTTTATTCGGCCTCATGGGGTATGTTATCCAGGCCTTTGGATGAAGGTGGTATTAATCCCAGAAATGTCTTGGGTATGATACACAACATATAAGCCAAGTTGGCTTCTAAAGATGTTGAAGGCCAGACTCTTTAGGGACGATTAATCAACAATAAGTATGGACTGGAATTGAGGCATCCTAGCAGCATGATTTTGAGATTATATAATAATATTCAAGACCATATCCCAACTATTCAGTTCAACCCTCTTTGGATCATTGGTCGCGTTGAGATCAACTTCTAGAGTCATAATTGGGCCAGTGATCTGCTCAAATTTCTAGGATGTGCAACACTAGATATTTCTTTAGGAAATATTTTTCATATCCCTTGTTTGTTAATGTGCTTCTCAATGATCAGAAGTGTCATATATTTCATAATATCCATATAAATGAGTAATTTGATAAATGTGTTTTCATGGATTCCACTACATGAGTTTTTTCTAAAAAATCATATTGTATTGTGGTGCATGTTCCTTCTTATCATGATGCATTGGTCCCACACTTTTGGTGCAATAATTTTCCTACTAAAAACAATTTTCTGGTATAGAGGATATAGAAATACAATATTCCCATTAATTACCAGATCAAGTGCAAGGGTATCCTGTTAGTATAGAAGTACACATATTATAGGAATCCCCATAATGAATTGGTCTCTTATCTCTTTTTTGAAGGATCTTGGGCTACCCATATGTGGTGAAAATTTGGTGATTTTTAGGGTCTCATCCATATTTAATGGATATGTGAATACCTCCCCCACCTTTCGTTTAATGGAATCATTGGGGACTATCCAGAAAGAAAGGTGAGGGTACTCATTTTGTTGGTGGGTTACTGGTGTTTATGGGAGGCTAGGAATATAACCCGTTGTAAGGTGATCATTGGTCTATATAGGTATCTAGTCTCAAGAATTAATTTTCTAGCGGTTGAACTAACACCCCTTATCAAAATATGGGAGTCGAATCCTTCACTCAGGAGACTCATGCTGGTAGGCAAGGCTTCTTCTAATAGGAAGGGTGCGTCTTTATAGGGGAATTGGATCAGATAGATCCCTCCATCTAGTGGTTTCAAGCCCACTGTGGAAGTTTCATGTTGTGATAGTTATATGTGTGGAGGTGGTCTTTTTCATGATTTGGGTGGATTAGATATTTTTTCCATCAGTGTATCTTATAGTTCTGGAGATTCTCTAATGAAAGAGGCTTGTGCTATGCAGGATGTGATGGAAATGTGTAGTAATAAAAATATCATATTATCATTTGTGGTGACAGACTCTGTGACCATACTTCATTATCTACATGGGTGGATCAAGGTTCCATGGTATATTATTTATCACATTCATAGATTCAAGGAACTTATTAATGACCACACCACTTTTACTCATTCCTGGAACAAAGTGAACTAGGCGGTGGACTTTTTGTATTCAAGGGTTATCCCGACAAGTTCGTGTATTTGTTTTACTAATTTTTATAATCTTATGCATGTATTCATTTCCATTGTGAGAGGTGATGCCCATGTACTTCACTATTTTAGACCCCCTTTATCTATTTTACCAATGTTCCCTTGATTTATTTTCCCTATGTTATCTTGACCAATGATGTGGGAAACATCCATTTGATGAATGTTCCGGATGAATTGATTCTACTTATTGGTCATGATAAATGTAAAATACCTTCATTTAGTCTTTTGTAACTTTCTCTAGTTTAAATCTAAGAGCCCCTATTATTTCTTTTCAAAAAAAAATATTAATTTAATATCAAAGATGAATGGAAAAATATCCTAGAAATATGGAATATTAGCTTTCGCCAAATTAACTCCATCGACATGAAGAAAAATTAAGAAATGCACAAGATGAATGAAGAACTCAACAACACAGATCTAATAAGATGAATTGATATTGAAATAGAGTCTGAATGAAAAATCAACACCTAATCCTAGCTTAATTTGGAATAAGGCTCGATATGAGAAAAACATCCACTGATAAAAATAAATAAGAAAGGGGGTTTAAATATTTAAATATATAAGAGAAAAGTTCATTTACTATTTAAATACTGTTTTACAAGATTTTTCCTTATGGTTGGTCAAATCGTGTGCCAAACTTGCACCCCTTACTATCCATAAACCCCCCTTACATGGTTCATGTGCATAGTTTGAGATACTATGCATTAAAAATGATATTTACCTTTCTTAAAAATTACAGGTGTCCCTCATAGGCATGTGGAATGGGGCGCATGGCTAGGAAAAAATATGTTCCCTATTATACTCTTTGAAACATTCCACATGTTTAGGACAAATATTATAGTCTGGGATCTATGGTTTCTATTATTCATATGGCCTTACCAACTTTCCAAAACTGGGCCTCCGGGCTCCGAACAAGACCCATACACTCCTAAAACACCCATGACCTCACAAGGCATTAAGATTAGGTCAAAATGAATGAAATAAACTAAAATTAAAGGGATTCTTATCTCAAGAAAAACCCAATGTCTTATAATATCCTCCTCTTTTGACAACTCATCCCTAAGATGATCATCTAAGGGTGGTAAAGCATATCAAAAGAGGTCCATCCATTGATCATGTACATATTCGTCCAATTACCAAGTCACATTCTATAAATGGTTGTGCTTCCATTACACTCATAATAAAGGGATAAACATGCCTCATAGATCCTTTGTGCTTAAATCAATAATATAGATATAATATCCTCAAAGGACACATCTAGCTCAAACTCAAACTCCTCAGGCTAAAGAATATGTGATATATCAGAATGGTATCATAGAAGATGATATATATGGAAGACATCATTCATGGACCATTATCTCTAAGGTAACTAAAATCTATAGGCTACCGGTCCACCTATCTCCAGAATCTCAAAGGGCCCAACATAATGAGGTGATAACATCCCTTGTTTCTGAATCTGTCTATGACCCATTGTAGGAAAATATTTCAAGAAAACCCAACTCCCCACATCAAACTATAGTGGTCAATGGTGATGTTCGATATATTACTTCTGTATAGACTGAGTTGTATAAATTTTCTTACTAAAAAGATAATCCTCCCCTGAATTATCTAAAATGAGATGGGGACCCAGTAGCCCTACCACTCCTACCTCTTACCTGCACATGGGTAAACAAAATGACCTACCAAATAAGTTATCATAAGGATCTATATATATGGTTTGATGGAATAAATTATCCTAAGAAAACTTGGAAAGTTGTAATTGTTTCTCCCAATAACCTCCAAAATCAAGGATGCATTATCAGAGCATATCTTCCAACACCAGTTTCATATGCTCAAAATAACTATGTGTTTGTGGGTGATAGGTTGTACTCAATAGTACATGTAACCCCAGGGTCCTATGCAACCCCTTCAAGAACTGTGACATGAATAAAACATCTCTCTCTAGTAAAATAGAATGTGAAACCCCATGGAGTTGTTTGATCTCATAAATATAGATCCTATCAAGATCATCCATTGAAATATTCCCCTGAATAAGTAGATAATGGGTGAATTTGTGAACTTGTCTATGATCATCCATACGATGTCATCACCCTAACGTGATATAGAAAGTTCCATCATGAAATACATGGTGAATTCACCCTATTTAATCTTAAGAATAGGTAAAATATTCAAAATTTATTCTCTTAATTTATTATATTCCTTCACCTAATGACAGGTGGAACAACGAGCAGTAAACCCAGATATCTCCCACTGCATCCTCAACCACCATTATTGATGAAATAATTCACAATACATCTTGGAAATATCAGGATTCAGAGACCATATAAAGGCATATAAATCTCACAAAAACTCCTCCTAGATGTATTCTAGATCCCAAACATATCTGTGGATACACAATATCTCATACTCATCAACTATACAACCAAGTGGCAGGTTCTGACATGCCACACACTCCTGTAGGACCAATCACTTAGAATATGACCATTGTATTATCCTTACTCTATCAAGAATAGTGGAAGTTTCCTCTATGGATAATAGATAAGTATTCTAGAGACTATCATACAATTCCATGTGTATATCTAAAAATAAGTCCATAATCTAGTACTCACTACTGACCTCCTAGAGTCCCTATATATAATCCCTACTACTTATTACATAGACAACTTAATTTCCTTTTAAGATAGTATAAGAAAGATCAAAGTGAAAATACTATAGGTATTCAACCCATATTCATTACCTAAAATTTAAGTCACACTGTTTAAAGAATACTTGAGGATTTTGTGGTCTGTTTATAATAATAAATTGTAATTACCTAACCCCAGAATCCCTGAGTTGGTGCATTATTTTAATACATTGGCATGATTATAAGGAATCAATTCCAAAGAACAGATCAGTTTACCAGTCTTGGAAAATAGATTACATACATGAACATTACATTACACATTCAAACACAATATAAATAATCCTTTGATAACACCATTATTACCCTATATTAACCCTTCATATCAATCATAATAGACTTCTTGTAATCTTGGAAAAAAAAACATAATAAAGGGGTGAGCTCAGATGCTCAGTAAGGGTAAACAATTTAGCAGATGCTATAAAATTTTAAGGTAATATGTATAATAAAAACAACAACCTTTTAAACATAAAATTTTACATAATATGGAAAAAATAAATCAAATATTACCATATAAACATGTACATGGATATTCTGCTAGTCAAATAATCACATGTAATAACTAATTTCATAACGAGGGAATGCATAATGCCGAACATCATAACCACATAGTCAAGGCCTTTTGCCAAGACTATTTTTTTTGTCAAGGCCTTGTGCGAAGACACTAATTTGTCTCATGATACCTACCAATACATCTAGGGCCTATAGTGGGCCCCACCCTTCACTTACTAAGTCCAATTCATTCCTTATATGAAAATGTTAAAGCATAACATAAACATTTGTATTAAAAATAACATATGAAATGTCAATACCTTAACCATAAACCATAAATGGTTTAAAAATAGCACATCCACAGTCAAACATATCATAGATCTCTTAATATAATATAAAATATTGTATTATAATAATTCAACCTCAATCAAGAATAATATCCGGTAAAGGATGTTGACAAAGTTGAAAATGACCCTTAAAACTCTTTGAGGGAAATATCCATTTTTGTGAAATAATTTTAAAGTAACACATTTATAAAGGAATTAATTTAAAATAGATCTCTGAATCAAAGTTTAACATTCCACTTTGAAACTTTTTAATGGAATTGAACATTTAAAAACAGTCATGTCCATATAAATAAATCCTTAAAATCATTTTAAAAAGATGGACATTAATTAAAAAGATTTAGAAAAATAAATCATTAAAATAATTAAAATGATCATCTTGTTAAAGAGTCCCTTATACGAAACCTTAAAATATTTCTTTTGAAAACATTTTTATGAAACATAGACATGGATGATAAATATTTCCTAGTAACTACTTACACATAAACAATCTTGTATAATAATGAGATTGAGGAATTAACCCTTACCTTTACTTTCCTTTGGTCGAGGGTATGTTTAACCTCCTGTATAATGACCATATTCTGTTATTAAATTATACCAGAACCATATTCATATTTATGATTTCATACTTGATTCATTTATGACTTTATACTACTTATTTAATAATAATTTCCATGTTAAAATAACATTTTAGGTAATAATTTCTTTCTTTATTGTACATATTTTAACTTGTTATTCTTGATCGTATCACTTATATCATGATTTAATTTCTTCCAAAATATAAAAAATTATTTATGTATCATTTATATTCAGAATATAAATATGTATAATAGATATATATATTAAATGGAAAACACCGTTTATGGAGATGGTAGGTAGTATGTATGCATAAACGCTGTTTCCGTTTTAATATTGTATTGAACGAAAGTAAGTGAATGAGATATATGTATATATATATATATATATTTCCAGTTGCATTACCATTTCATATATTAATTACTTATTAATAATATATTTTTTTAAAATCATCATTGAATGGTGAATGTGGAAATGAATCTCATCACGTCGTGGAGACGGTAAGCCGTACGTATGATCGAGTGACGATATCATTCTATTGATAGTGAAATCCTATGTAATTGGATGAAATATTATATATACAGAATCATTAACATGTTATATTTATTATTTAAATTAATTATACTCATTATTATACCTATCTAAATAATGAAGCATTGAATAACAGAATACACCACAATGTGGAGATGGTAAGCCGTACGTATGCACGTATGGTGACTTTGTGATTAATAGGATGGATAGAATAATAAATATGGTTGTACCATATTTATAATAACATCTCAGTATATATAAGGTACTAGATTTATTATTTTGGTATGTAAACAACCAAGAAAGAGGAAGTGTAAGAAGAAAAGAACTTTGAAAGAGGTGATAAAGTAATTACCTCTTCTTTAGGTTTTTCCTTTTGATTTGAACAAAAGGGATTCATAGGTTGGATTTATGATCAAAGTAATGAATCTAGGTTTAAGTGAGGGTAGATGGGAGGATATTGTATCAGGTTTGGGCCGAGTCAATTGGCTTTGGAGGTGTGAATATAAGAGAAGGTGAAGTATCCTTTTATAAGGGAAGTGAGAGACACTTTAGGAAAAGTTTGAAATATTAATTTATTATAAAATCATTTTCTATATCTAACAGATCCAAATGGATTTATTTATAGTATAATGTGGGTATGGGTTTAAATACTCTCAACAAATTGGTTTTAGACAAGTTAAGGTAACCATATTAACATTATCTTTTAGATTTGACTCTTGGTTAAATAGTTTAACATTTACCATGACTTCTTGTATTTTTATATTACATGGTTAAAAAACTTACTATAAAATTAAAATTGATCCTTTAGTGATTCATTAATGACATATCTAATATTATATATGTCATTTTTCTTAATATTATATTTTGAAGAATATTATATCATTTAATAATATAGTATTTGTTTTAAAAACACATTAATGTCAATTTTGACACTATTTAGTATTTGGTTTTTGAGAAAATCGCAAAATATCGATCAATTTGAAGAAAATAAATTTAATCAACTCTAACATGTCATATTCACCAAGAAAATTATTATATGGAATAAAAACTTTCAAATTTTATTTATTTTAATGTTTATAATATCCCTTATTTGATTCCTTCATCAATAACGAAAATAATGCATCGTTATTATGTCAAAAATAAATATATTAATTTTATGTTTGAAATTTATAAATAAAATACCATGATGTATGAAATAGTTTTATATTTATAATGACTATTTATAGTTGAAAATATTACTTATATAACCCCATATAAAAATTGTTTTACTAAAAGATATATGTTTATGTTACATTTTCATTAACTTAAAATTAATTTTTATAAAGTGTCATTTTCACTTACAAGTGGTTCCATGGGTCCCAAAATCGACCAAAAAATTCCCATTGTCGGAAATGTATATGAAAATAGGGTTATTACACTTTTTAGGTTAATTTAATATAATTATAATATTATTTTTTCCCTTATTTACCTGATTTATCCTTTAACCATGGTAAATAAAATATTTACTGAAGTTACTATTCATAATGTCTAAAAGTAAAAGTTACCTATTTAAAAAATTTTGAACTCTTGATTCTAAATATGGGATCCATTTTTACAAATTAAAAACACATAAGTTTCATAAATTAATTTAAAATTAATTCCTATTGTCAAAACCAAAAAGTGGGTTTTTAAGAAGTAAAAACAATCAAAATTTTGACATGGGTTTATGAACAATTTAAATGTTAAATTACATCCAATGAACTACATTATATTAAATGATAGAAATATTATATAATTATATTTTAAAACTAATCAAATTTATAATTTAACACAATAAATTATTTGGACTAGAAAAGATGTTTTTAATTAAAATTTAGTATTTTCACTATTCAACAAAATATGAATGTTATCAGAAAAGTAGAAAAAATTAACCCTAAGATAGTATTTATTTTATGAAATAAAAAATGATGTCTATTTTACCAAATTCAATTTTTAGGAGTGTCTAAAATTAATTTTATTGTTGTTCACAAAAGAACATAAAAATTATTTCTTTTAAGAAAATAGTTTTTCTAAATATATATCTATTTCAAAAAAACTTATAAATTCAATTATAAATATGTTTTATTTTTGTGAATAAATTATAAATAAAAATAAAAATTTATTTGTTAATATTCATGTTACAATATTTAATTGATAAATAAATATATTATTTAAATAATTATAATACTAATGTGTAGTTTCACAAAAACTCTATCTTGCATATAATGCGAGCTAAGTTGGTGTTGCGTGCAATATAAGCTATTAAATTACTTTAAAGAGATAATGTACTATGAAATATTGGGGTGATACATTCTCCTATACTTCAATAAATTTATTCCTCATAATTTGAAATTGTTATTTGAAAATAAAAGGTTAAAAATAGAAAATACCTTTGTGGAAAACCCACATTAGAAATAAGGTTAAAAAAATTTATTCTTAATAAGAGGGAAATGGAATTTAAAAAGTGACCACCAAATTATGATTTCAAATAGGAGAACATTGATATAAATTATAGGAACATAATTGGAGGAAAAACATAAATATTTATTGGGATTGATTGAGGTCATCAATCACAAACAAGTGAACAATAAATGGAAAATTGAGGGCCTCAAAGCCATAAATATATATTTGTTTAAAATATCATCAGTTCAACAAAAAAAGGTATTAGGATAACACATTTTTGGTTTTAAGATCCTTTCCATAAATTTTAATAATTAATTTCATCATAGAATAAGAAAAAAAAATACTTGACCAGTAGAGTTACATCCTTTAACTAGTTTATAATAAAAACTCATATTTTACTCCAAAAGATAATAGAACTCAAAAATATTATATTTATCCTAATCATATAATGTCCCAAAAAAATGAATTTATAATTCATCTATTAGACCATTTAAAAAACTACATTATACAAACAAGGACATCACATATGACAGTGGTAGGTGATTCAACCTTGTCGCCCTTCGGTTGTAGGTTCAAGTGTCATAGCCTTGTTGAACGTGATGGGTTGTCACCCGACCTATGGGTTATACTTTTTATGAAAATCCTAAAATAATGTTTTAACCTTAACCAATAGTATCCAATTTCCAACATTATATATTACAACCTTTAGACTTATCCAAAATACTTCTGTCCAATCTCACAGTCCAATATTTATAAGAATGTTAAACATAATGAAGATCTCTTTTTTCCACATAATAACTTGTGAATACCTTCATCATGTATTCTCTTAAAACATGGTAACACCCCAAATTACCATAAAACCTTATTGATTACATTAATTCTCCCTTATTCCTTATAGAATACTGGATATTCTCCTTATATCCAAAAATGTTGTAAACTCCAATAATGATGGAATAAAAAAACAATTAATTAGTTTCAAGGTAGTCAAGAATATCCAATATAATTTATCCAACTCAATCATATCTTATTCAGAAATCATTATCTCAGTTTCAGAAACATATTAAGGGTTATATTTCCCCCAACCCTATATTTTCCAAAATGTTTAACTTGAAACTGTGTCACATTACTTTGTACCATAAAATCTCAAATCCTTAATGAAATCATACTGTAGTACAATCCTTATAAACTCTATAATTATTATAACTTTTAAATCGTTAATCCAATACTCAAATGACACAACTATTTAATAAAAAATTAATAACACTAATCATTCCTCTTCATCTGCGGTAGTATCATAACTTGATTATTACCCAATAGCATCATTTGGGGTATACTCTGATGATTGAGATATTGATTCGTGTAGTGTCCCAACTCATTGAAAATGAAGCATTTTACATTTGAAACCTTTTTCTTACCCTTGAAATCACAAACTTGGTGTCCTTTTTCTCTACACTTATAACAAACTCTCATTACTTTCATGAACTTCCCACATATGGGAAAATCCTTCTTTCACTTCTTTCCTTTATCCATCTTTCTATCTACCATCCACTTTTTCTCTGGATTCCCTTAAAATCTATATGACTTAGAGAATTATCTAATTACCTTATTAACACATGATACTATTTCATCATATAATTAGAATATGTGGGAGACTATTTACATTCTAAATGTTGGCTTAAGACCATGAAAGATATGATCCTTCTTACCCTTTAGATCATGCATATTGATGGAGTTCTCATTCCTTCTACTGGGCACCATTTCTAAATGAAAAAATACACAAGGTTAGATCATATCATAATGTATTATCCAAAAACTATAAAAAATCTGAAAATTAATTAAATATTTTCACACACATAGTCTCATAATCATAAAAATGGTTCCTTTGTTAATATATTTACTCATAAATCATTCATAATGGTTTGTAAAGAAAATGTGAATTATCCTAAGCATATCCCCCGGGAGTGTCAATATAGGTGTGCAGTAAGGCCCGTTGTCATGTACCAGGATACCCCATGTCAAGATCGAAACTCCTTGTCAGATTTTTCACTCCTAGGTACATCTTTCCTAGAACCATATCCAATTGTAGTATCTAGACAGGGATGTATTGCTTAGAAAACCCACATAATCTCTACTTTACTGAAATTCTATGGGTTTCTTCTATACTTATCCATAAAGTCTATCATAGGGTTATGATCCCTAATCTACGTATTCTAAATCTATTCCCAAGGTTGTTGCTAAACTTTCATTGATACCAATTATAATGCCCATACCCTGGAAGCTCAGATCTGATGCATTATTTTAATACATTGGCATGATTACAAGGAATCAAGTCCAGAAGAACCGACCGGTTTAGCAGTCTTAGAAAATAGATTACATACATAAATGATACATTAAACATTAAAAAATAACATAAGTAATCCTTTTCTAACACCATTATACCCCTAAAATAACCTTGTATATCAATCATAATACAATTCTTTGAATCTTGGGAAGACAAAGCATAAGAAAGGGGTGAGCTCAGATGCTCAGTAAGGGTAAATAATTTAGCAGAAGCTATAAAATTTTAAGGAAAGATGTGTAATAAATACAACAACCTTTTAAACATAAAATTGAACATAATATGGAAAAAATAAATCAAACATTACCATATAAACATTAACATGGATATTCTACTAGTCAAATAATCACATGTAATAATTAATTTCATAATGAGGGAATGCATAATGTCAAACATCATAACACCATAGTCAAGACCTCATGCCAAGACTACAAATAATTTTTTTTCAAGGACTTATGAAAAGACACTAATTTGTCTCATGAGACCTACCGATGCATCGTGGGGCTATAGCGGGCGCCGACCGTCACATACTAAGTCCAATTAATTCCTCATATGAAAATGTTGAAATGTAACATAAAAATTCGTATCAAAACTAGAATATGAAATGTCAATAATTTAACAATAAAACATGATTGGTATAAAAATACAATATCTACAGTAAAACATTTCATAACTCTTTCAATACAATATGGATGATTGTATTATAATAAATCAACCTCAATCAAGAATAATATACAGTAAATGATGTTGACATAGTTAAAAATGATCCGTAAAAATCTTTGTGATAAATATACCTTTTGTGAAATAATTTAAAAGAAACAAATTTATAAAGGAAGTCATTTAAGATAGATTTTTGAATCAAAGTTTCCCATACCACTTTGAAACTTTTTAATGGAATTAAAATTTTAAAATAATCATGTCTATATAAATAAATCCTTAAAATCATTTTGAAAACATGGACATTAATTAAAAAGATTTAGAAAAATAAATCATTAAAACATTTAAAATGATCATATTGCTAAATATTACCTTATAAAAAACCATAAAATATGTTTTTTGAATTTTTTTTTATGAAACATGGACATGGATGATAAATATGTCCCATTAAATACTTACACATACACAATCTCGAAAAATAATGAGATTGAGGAATTAACCATTACCTTGTACTTTCCTTTGGTCGAGGGTACATTTAACCACCTATATAATGACCATAGTATGTTATTAAATTATAACAAAACCATATTAATATTTATTATTTCATAATTGATTCATTTATGACTTTATACTACTTATTTAATAATAATTTCCATGTTAAAATATCATTTTGGGTAATAATCACTTTCATTATCGTACGTGTTTTAACTTTTTATTCTTTATTGTATCACTTTTATCATGATTTAATTGATTCCAGAGTATAAACAATTATTTATGTATTATATATATTCAGAATATATATATGTATAATAGATAGATATATGAAATGGAAAACACCGTTTATGGAGACGGTAGTCCGTACGTACGCATAAATGCTGTTTCCGTTTTCATATCGTATTGAACGGAAGTAAGTGAATGAGATATATGTAAATACATACATACATACATATATGTATATATTTAAAGTAGAATTATTCTTTAATATATTAAATACTTATTAATGATATATATTTTTATAATCATCATTGAATGGTGAATGTGGAAATGATTCTCATCGCGTCGTGGAGACGGTAAGCCGTACGTATGCACGAGTGACGATATCATTTTATTGATGGTGAAATAATATGCAATTAGATTTTATATTATATATAAATAATAATTAACATGTTATATTTAATATTTAAATCAACTATACTCATTATTATACCCATCCAAATAATAAAGAATTGAATAACAAACTACACCATGACGTGGAGACAGTAAGCCGTATGTATGCACATATGGTGACTTTGTCCTTCATATGATGGATAGAATAATGAATAAGGTTTTACCATATTTATAATAACATCTCATTATATATAAGATACTGTATTTATTATTTTTTCAAGGAAAAAACCAATAAAGGGGAAGTGGAAGAAGAAAAGAACTTTGAAATAGGTGATGAAGTAATTACCTCTTCTTCGGGTTCTTCCTTTTGATTTGAACAAAAGAGGTCCATAGGTTGGATTTCTGAAAAAATAAATGCCTATAGGTTGAAGTGAGGGTATTTGGGAGGATATTTTATCAGGGGTGATCTGAGAAAATGGCTTTGGAGGTGTGAATTCAAGAGAAGGGGAAGTACCCTTTTATAAGGGAGGTGAGGGTCACTTTAGGAAAATCATGAAATATTAACTTATTATAAAATCATTTTCGGTTTATAATAGCCCAAAAAGGATATATTTCAAGGGTAATGTGGGTATGGGTTTAAATAATCTCAAACAATAGGGTTTATGCATGTTTAGTTCACCATATTAACCTTATCTTTTAAATTTGACTCCGGGTTAAATAGTTTAACATTTACTATGACTTCTTTTATTTCTATATTACATGGTTAATAAAATTACTATAAAAGGAAAAGAGAACCTAAAGTGGTTAATTAATGACGTATATAACCTTATATAAGTACTTTGGATGAATATTACATTTTTATGAATATTATATCATTCAATAATATAGTATTTGTTTAAAAAACTCATTTATGTCAATTTTGACACTATTTAGTATTTGGTTTTGGAGAAAGTCATAAAATATTGACTAATTCAAAAAAAAAATACATTTAAAAAACCCTAACATATCATATTCACATAGAAAATTAGTTTATGGAATCAAAACTTTCAAATTATATTTATTTTAATATTTACAATATCCTTTATTTGATTCCTTCATGAATAAGGAAAATACTTCATTATTATTGTGTCATAAATAAAAATATTTATTTTATGTCTAAATTTTTTAAATAAAATACCATGATATAGGAAATATTTTTATATTTATAATTACAGTTTATAGTTGAAAATATCACTTATATAACCCCATATAATTTTTTTTACTCAAAGATATATGTTTATGTTACATTTTCCTTAACTTTAAATTAATTTTTATAAACTTTTATTTCCACATTAAAGTGGCTCCGTGGGGTCCCAAAATAAACCCGAGGATTCAAATTTTATAAAATGCATCATAAAATAGGGTTAGGACACATGTTATTGTAATTTAAAATTATTATAATATTATATTTTACTCTTATTTCCAGACTTATCCTTTAACCATGGCAAATAAAATATTTACTGAAGTTACTATTCATAATGTATAAAAATAAAAGTTTTCTATTTAAAAAATTTGGACCTCCTGATTAAAAATATGGAATCCATTTTTTCAAATTCAAAACACATAAGTTTCAGAAATTAATTTAAAATTACTTCCCCTTGTCAAAACTAAAAAGAGGGGTTTTAAGAAGTAAAAATTATCAAAAGATTGACATGTGTTTATGTACAATTTAAATGTGAAATTACATCCAATGACCTAAATTATATTAAATGATAGAAATATTAAATAATGATATCATAAAACCACTCAAATTTATAATTTAACACTACAAATTATTTTGAATAAAAAATTTATTTTAAATTAAAATTTAGTATTTTTCACTACTCATTAAAATATGAAAGATATCAGAAAAGAACCAAAAATTTATACTAAGATAATACTGATATTACAAAATCAAAAAATGAAGTCTAGTTTATAAAATTTAATTTCTAGGAGTGTCTAAAATTAATTTTATTATTGTTCACAAAAGAACATAAAAAGTAGTTCTTTTAAGAAAATAGTTTGTCTAAATATATAACTATTTTAACAAAACTTATAAATTTCGTTATAAATATGTTTTATTTTTGTGAAGAAATTATAAATAACATTTAATTTTTTTTTACTATTAATATTACAATATTTAACTGATAAACACATATATCATTTAAATAATTATAATACTAATGTGTTGTTTCGCAGAAACTCAATCTTGTGTATAACACAAGACTAGTCGGTGCTTCATGAAATATAAGATATTAAATTACTTTGAAGAGATAATTTAATATGAAATATTGGGGTGTTAAAAAAGTTCTCTCCCAGTAAATAATTTCTCCAACAATGCAAGACACATATAATAATGGATAACCTAAGATCATGCATCAGGTAGTTCCTCTTATGTGGCCTCAAATAACGAGACCCGTAAGAAAAAAATCACTCCTCATACATCATAAATACTACTAGACTGATACCTAATGCATCACAATATAAAATATAGATTCTTCCTGGATATAGAAGAATCAAGACTGACAGTATAGTCAGGCTCCCTTTTAGCTCCTAAAAGTCTGTCTCATAGGTATCTGACTATAAAAAGTTCACATTCTTCTTAGTCAACCCCATAAGAGGTGTTTCTTGGATTTAGAAATCCTTTATAAAATTACTATAATAACCTTCTATCCTCAAGAAACTAAATATATCAAAGAAATTCTTGGGATTCTCTTAGGAAACTACATCACTTACCTTCTCTAGGTCAACTGATACCATTTTCTCTGAGATAATCTGACCCCAGAAGTGAATGTTATGCATCCATAAGTGGAACTTTGTGAGCTTAGAATATTACTGATTCTCTCTCAGTGTATCTAAAACAATCTGAAGATGTTTTTCATGGTCATGTGGATTGTGGTAATGCACCAAGATATCATCCAAAAATTCCTCTACAAACAAATCCAGATAAGGATGGAAAACTCAGTACATCAATTATGTAAAAATGATGGTTCATTCGTGAGGATGAACAACATAAACAAATAATCATAAAGACCATAAATACTACAGAATATCGTATGATGTATATCTGATATCCTGACACACACCTGGTGATAACTCAACCTTATATCAATCTTCAAGAAAACTCTAGCTCCTCAGAGTTGGTCAAAGAGGTCATCGATACAGTGTAAAGGATACCTATTCTTAATATTATAAGGGTTCAATTTCCAATAATCTAGACATAAAATAAGGGTTATGTCTACCTTTTTTGTTAAAATGAACGGTGATCCCCATGGAGAAGTACTGTGTTGGATAACCCCTTCGATTCAAAATCCTCTTGCTGCCTATTGGTCTCCTGTAACTCAGTAGTAGACACCCTATAAAGAAGAATAGATACCAATGCATCTCCATGAACTAGATTGATGAACAAATATACATCTAGATTAGGAGTAAAACCAAAAATGTTATCTAGGAAAACCTCTTTGAAATTATCCACCATAAGAGGGATGTCTACCTGACGGATTCCATGATCATCCAAATATAAATGAGTAATGTGTTTTGTCATGCCACCCAGCCAATGATTCTCTAGTCTAGATATACCTGCATGGATATCCCATTCACCCTTTTGAATAAAAAACCCACTCTCTTGTGTTGTTAGAGTCACTATATGGTGATATAAATCAACATCATCATGATAAGAAACTTTCCAGTCCATTCTGAGTATGAAATAAAATCCTATCATCTCAAGGATAAAGAGATCCCATAAAAATCAATACCCACCAATCTCAAGGAGCACTCTCTAAAATGGTTTACACTCTCTAATTTGTTCCCCAACAGAGTATTGAGTGTCATAACTCCATAAAAAATGGAACAATGAGTCCAAGAATCTCTATAATAGGTACATTTATGAATGAATGTGATTCATTGGTATCAAAAAGGGAAGACACTAGAGTAGAGTCTACTAATATTGTACCTCTCGTAATAGATATCATGATGGTCTGGTGATTAGGTATCATATGTACTAAATATATCTTTCTCAAACTATTGAACTGATAAACAACATGACTACCCTAAGGAGGACCAATCTACTTTCTAGGTGCCACTGGTGTCTGAATTCCCTAGCCATGATCACCTAATCGGCCAGAATGGATGGTAGTACTTCATCTCCCAACCTAATGTAGATTTGTGAATCTTTTTTCTAAATTCAGAGATGGTGTCGACCACCTTCCACTAACCACTGAAGGAATGGTCCTATAAAATGTTATAGATGGACAATATCACCACATGATCGTCATACAACTGGGTATCTATCACATTGGCTATTAATATGTCCTCTCCTCTCTCACTGATGACAAAATACTAGAATACTAACACTCACACCCTAAATATTATTTACCTAATGATATTCCTCAAAACATCACTTCCTACTAGCTTTCCCTAAACCACTAAGTTGAGAAGCTGGACTACACTACACTAAACATCCAACTTCCCTCAGGCTGCATTCAGAAATCAACACCCAATTCACTATCTCGGCAATATTATTCAACTAAAACATGTTAACATATGACCATTCTACATACTTGAGACCCTCATCAAAGCATCTCTCCCTAGATGGATCATCATAAAGATACATAGGTACAAATTGCTTAATCTCTGTAAAGTGGTCTGAATACTCCATGGTAATCATCAAACCTTTCTCTATATGGATAAACTCACTATCCCATTTAGATCTAAAAGTCTTATGAATGAAATAGTCATAAGAAATGGATTTAAAATCCCACCAAACCATATCTCAATGCCTATATTCTTGGCTCAAAACATCCATCCAATGATTGGAGGATCCCCGAATCATATATGTAGTAAGATTGACTCTCAGATATAAAGGTGTCTCCAAAATCTCTAAGATATATAAAAAAGTCTCAAGGTTTGACAACAATAGGTTCAAAAATATAAAACATGACATGCAGAATCCTTCCTATAACCAAATAAAACCCCTCTACTTTCTCCATAAGACTAGCTAATTGTAGATATTAGAAGACAATATAGAAGATACGACCTACAAACCACTAATAAGGTCAGGTCTGGGAAAATATCTCTGGCTCACAACATGGGTCTTAGTATATAAACTATCAATTTTAGTTATAAACTCTATGTAATGGTGACCATTCCATTATTGAATTTCAGTTTCATTTAAATTCATATTTATTTAAATTTCCCTTTAAATGGTTGAATCAAAAGGTTTAGTACTTCCAATCTATAAGGGAACATACACCTTATAAATCAACATGTTTCATCCATTTAATCCAAACCATAACATGTTCTATCCCATGAGACCAATGGTACGTGACTCAATGTTTCATAATTGACTGCTCAAGGTGTTTTCTATAGCCTATGTAGGAAAACATTGTTTAGGTTATGGAAGAAAATTTAAGTACCAGTTATGTTTCTCAATCTCCTACAATAAATTTTAGTCTATAATAGTTATATAACACAAGGAACACATAATAAATGTCAAATAGTAAAGTTGTTCATCATATATGGTATGAAATATTCATGGCATGTGAATCTTTTATGGTTCCTAAAACGATACATAATCAATTACCCTTAACATATCAGTCCAAGGATAAAATAAAACTCCTCAATCATATAAAAAATATCATCAAATATCAGGTACATCACCCAATTTTGGAATCAAATCAACTATTGTAGGAAGAAAACAAAACATCCAACCCAATCCCAAGAAACATGTATTTTTATTGTACACGAGTTAACTACTACTAGGCACAAATCATTTCCAAATTCCAACACATTACTAATCTCTTGTATAAATTCTGAAATGATGATAAAAAAAAGAAAATTTCTCTCATACCACTTCATAACATCCCGACCCATGAGTCACTAAATGGTGCCCCAAGACAATGGGTTACATGTCCTCAACCGTGACTCCCCATATGCCAGAGGTTGTTGACTAATAGTGAGGGTCTAAGGTGACCCTCATGATTATAGTTATACAATAGTGAAATAGATAAAAATGAGAAAGCATAATATAAATCAGTAGCATCAGATAAACATCGATATCACAACAGTAATAATGATGCAAGATAAGGGAAATATCATATACTTAATGAGTATGTCATTTATCTATAAAAAGGGTATGTAATAAATGGCAATAGTAATATAATAAAATACATGTATAAAAATAAAAAAGTACAAAATGAATTATCTCTAGATAGAATCACAAGATATAGATCAGTCCTTTGATCCCCTACTCCTAAATAATGAAAAATCAAGCATCATTAAGAAGTAACTTTCTCTAGTCCCTACATGAATCCATTAAGTCTATATGGGTACCTAATAGTGGACCAAATATGATGTGAGATAAAACTTAGCAGGCCACCAAAAAATATGTATATAACAAATCCATTCCATGCATAAAAGGTGAGAAATGTGTAATATATAACATGTGTATGAATAATAAATCATCAATAATACTATCTAGTCCATCAAATGTAATAAAACTCCCATAATATCGGTCAAATTTAAATCATGATAAAACATCCACTATGACCTATTCTAAATAATCCAGTGTCAGACCCAATGGGTCGTATCCAAGGTATAGATGACCAAGGCATCCTTAAAAACCTGTGCCATGTAAATCAAGTGTGAAACCCAATGAATAGATCCAAGAAGTATTAATGTCCATGGAATCCCATATAATTTAGATCCATGGGGTATAAGCGTCCCTAACATACAATATAATACTGAATCCATGGATTAGAAATGTACAAGGAATTCGATGCAGTTCTGAATCCATGGAGTTGAAATTTCCATGGGATTCAATATAAACCTAGATGCTATACCAATTCATTCATCATTAACTTGATATCATAAAGAAGAAGGGTCATTTTTCAACTATTCCCATTATTATTTATCTCATTTCCTAATTCATTTCATAATCATTCATAATACATGACTTCATCCAACTCTTTTCCCTATTTTCCATTTAATCCATTAACAATTATAATAACATCTAAACACTTGACAAGGAGGCATAAAACTCTCCCAATATATAGTTTAATTCATTATAGCTCCCACTAATATGCTGATCTCACACACTCACCCCACAATATTGTGTTTCATGGGGAATATACATAAACACACCTCACTGGTGGTCCGGGTTGAGGTTGACATCCTCCAACCATTGCATGGTACTAAGTGGGTATCCTATCAAGGTTCTAATAATTTATTCAAAGCCTTTAAATTAATTGAAGACGAATGATAAAAAATTATAGCATGTCACACAATAGAAACTATCTATGAAACAACTATACTTTGGGGGAAATGGTATATACCACCAACCTCAAGTCCATTGTAGAATAATCATTTTATATCATCTCTTAGATCGACTTATATTGGAAGAAAAAATAAGAACAAATGAATATCTTGGACATAGGTCATATTATCTTTCACAAAAAAAACTATATCGATGTGAAGATAAATAGATAAAGGGGAAAAATAGATGATGAAATCATTGACATAGATCTAATGAGACTGGCATCTCTAGAATTAGAGTTTAGATGATTAATTGGTATATAAGTCCATATTAGGCTTAAAGAAGGATCAATAAGAGAAGAAGATCCATTTGAGAAAAAGATATAGGAAAGGGGGTTTAAACATTTAAAGAGTTAGGGGAAAAATATAATTTCCCTTTTAAATACTAGGTCACACTATTTAGCTACATGGTTGGCCAAACCATTTGCCAACTATGTGCCAACCATGCACCTCTCACTTTCCATAAACCCCCGTACACTGTTCATGCACATGGTTTAGGAAACATGAGGAAACATTCTAATACCCTCTATTAAAAATTACAGGTGGCCTACAGAAGTGTGCGGCTTGGGTCCAACATTTAGGAAAAACTGCATTCCCTATTCTTCTATATGAAATATTCCACACTATTAGGAGAAGCCATGTGGGTTTGGTGGCACAATTTCTAGTAACCATGTGGCCCAACTTCCTTTCTAAAAACCATGCCTTTTGGATCCCAATAAGCCTTAGACACCCCTAAAATACTTTTGACCTAACTAGGAATTCACATTATTTAAAAATAGAAATAAACTTCAATTAATGGGATCCATACCTCAAGGAAAACCAGATATCTTACACCATTCTCATCACACAAGTGAGTTATAACAAGCTATACAACCATTAACACTCCTCTTCAAAATCAAGCATAGATCCAGTGCGAGGCTTACCCAAACACTTAGCTAGAATTCAATACAGTTACAACTCATGGAAATCTACTTAAACTCTCAACATGATGATAAAGAGAACATAGAGTCAACCTAGCCATTAATATGATCGATTCTTTCATACGAAACCAACTACAAACCATAACTCTCACACTCAAGGTTCTTTTCACACAAAAAACCTAAGTCATACAACCTGATTTTTCTCAAAATCCTATAAAGGTGTTCACATTATTATGATATCCCCTCTCATGAGTTTCCCTATCACATCATTAACCATCATATCATCACTATGTTGAGTTGTATCCCAAGGTCACTAGGTCCTCCCACCTAGCTTGTAAATTGAAACTCACAAGGGGCGCATAAATCACAATATGCAATCCACGATTTTGTCCCAAAAAACCCACAACATCACATATTCAAAACCACCCACTCTAGGTTCTCATAGAAAAAACATCATCACATGATAAAAACCATCTTACTAGGAACTAATTCAAACTGAGGATCCACTTATTGTATTTTACCCTCAAGAATTATGTTCTTCTGAATTAGGATATATATATATATATATATATATATATAACTATTTCATCCTAGATAATCCACACCAGAGAACAATAAAACTTTTCTTCAATTATATATATTTCCATTCCATGCAATATGTTAAAACAACATACATGTTTTCAATGGCACTTTAAATAACAAAACATGAATGAAAAACACCCACAAGAGGACTAGTACTAAGGCATCATATTCATGTGTTGACCTATTAGGGTTACCATGTGTCCCATTCACCAAGGGACCATGTCATTATCACTAAAACCATATTAGAATAGATTCACATGACATACCATTAGAATGAAATATATGAATATATGAAGTGGTATAATTGATTAGAATTCCGATAATAACTTATATGAAAAAAATGTTGTATGAGTTATTGACGATACATTAAATAGTTGAACCTATCGTCAATGATAAAAATCTCACTAGTAGGCCCCTATATATCACGTTAATACTGTGTGATGAGAATAATTCATGAACATAAGCCTCTTTATCCTATGGTCTAAGATCCAAATTCAATAATTGGATTCTTGAAAATGGACCATGGTCCAAAAATACAATAGAAATCATAAATTTAAAACATTATGTGCATCGTGATATGTGAAAATCATATAACTTTAAATTTGAAAAATACTAAATATCAATACTACCATTGATAACCTGTAATTCTTACCATAATAGGTTTTCATGATTCACTTGGAATATATCCATCATAGGCTTTGACACATTCCCATATATCCTGGATAACATACCCTAATAGTATGATAAATAAAAAAAAGCTCTGATACCACTTTTTTATGTACCTTCACCCGGGATCACTAATTGATGTCTGGAAATATGGTTATTACTATACCTTGGGAATTCATCATCAAATTTCATAGTCTTCCAACTATAATTGGGGGTCTAAGGTGGTACTATGATGAGGCTATACCACCTATATCGGAGTATACAATATCGATAAAAAAATAAAGCATCATACATAGTCCATAACCATCATATTAAAAAAATAAATAACTGAACATGATAAAATATTGAAAAATAATTATTATAGTCTCAAATGATCATACTCACATACGAAAATTGATTTTCCCTAGGCGGATTAGATAAATAGGATAAATAAAATAAATAAAATATAAAGTATTTATAGAAACTCTGAGCCATACTACATACCCAATATCCCCAACTATGAAATTGCTTTAGCTTGATCCAAGACTCCACAAGAGTAGCTCCACTTGATCATGAAATAATAAGCCTCTTCCCTAGCCATCGTGTATATATAATCAACCTAAAAGAAAACATAAATTCTCAACAAGAACCAAGGTTCCCATATAAGGGGTGAGAAAATAATTTTCAGTGTGCCACCCATAATAGTGGTCCTATAATATACTATCATAAGTGAATCCTCATGCAATATTCCCAACATATATGATACATAAATAAATGAAATAAATAAATAAACAATAAATAAAATAATAAATCACCACTTATGGGGAACCGAGACTTACCATGAAACCAAAAACCAATGTCGATCCATAAGTTTTCAACCCTGATAAACCATACCTAGTTCAGCCAGTGCCAGAATGTCTCTGAGCATGTCACAATGATCATGCTAACCATAATAATGAGCCAAGGTTATTTAAGCCTTGGTATATAGAATAAGTATCATGAAACTCACATATGGATGTTTTATCAGCCATGGCATAATCCCAAAAGTTACAGTGACCTACCTTATGATAGTTTTCTAAGCCAAGGCCAATAACATCAAGTAAAACATACCTACACTATGAGAGTTTTCTCAGCCAGGGCATGATCCAAAACATAACATGGACCTCCCCTATGAGAGTTATATCAACCATATAATGATCCAAACATAGACCTCCCCTATGAGAGATTTATCTGCAATAACATTAGCCCAAAAGTAACATAAACTTCCCCTATGACAGTTTTCATAGCCAAGTCACAAGCCCCCAAGTAACACAGACCTCCCCTATGAGTGTTTTCTTAGACTGTACAATCACCTCATGTTTATATCCAAAAATCATGTAATAACCGACCCATAGGCATATAGAATACAACATCAAAACCACCTCTAAGGAATATTCTATCAGTTCCAAGGTCCCCTTATAAACCATACCCATAATATATATATATATATATATAAGAACAAGGGGTGGTTGAACTCCTAAACCCGCTCTCACTATCCACAACCCATAGGCTCACATACAAGGTATGAGTTCTAATGAGACACCCCTAACTTTCTCTTACTATTTCTCAACACATAGTCTCTACAGGTTCATTACATCATTGGGAACCTACTAGGCCTCACAAAACCTTAACATCCTCATACAAGGACTTCATTGGATTCAACAAAATTTCACATTGAAATCATTCTAGAGGGATGGGAAAAGTCCCATATCATGTCCTAAGGAACATCCTAGGCCGATCCTTACACCGAAACTATTAATTACCTCCATAGATATACCCACCAATAAAAATTCTCAACGGTGGGGAAGGAATGATCAAAAAATACTTTTCTCAACAAAGGAAAATTGGAACTATCCTACCAAACCACTAATCACTCTTACCACCCAATCCTGGGTTTAAAACATTCCCCCCTTCAAGTGAGATTTCAATCACTAACTAGAGGGAATTCCTCTCCGTCATATCTTCTCTTCCCCAAACTGTATGAGGTCACTAGTTCAAAATCCCTAGGACAATCATCCTCCCAATATTTCGAAAAAACACCATCCAAATGGAATTTTCATACAGAAAGTATTTCATCATTGTAATCTTTGTGAAAAAACACTAAAAAATGACTACGAAAAATACCAATTCCATCTATGGGGAGAAATATCACTTGTAACAATGTAATATTTACCTGTAAATTTCTATTATACAAAAAATGTGTTTGATAAATTTCATTACATTCTATACCCATCATAAAAAACCAAACTATATTAAGAGAAAACTATTGATAAATATATAACAAACAATAATATGGTAAAGCAATAAAAGTTATTACCTTTAGAGGAAATATAATTAATATGAGTTAATATTAAAAAAGGTAATTTTCAATAAAAGTCATTTTTTAATTATATTATGTATTTTATTATAAAATATAATTTTATAAATATCATAATTTAAATTTGATAAAATAAAAATAATTTTTGAATTTCTAAAATGAAAATTTTCTACGTATGAAAATTTCAATTTATTCCCAAAAAATTTGATTTGTAGTGGAAATATATAGTTTTTTTGAAAATTATAATTTTTATGCTTTTATCATTATATACGAGTATCCTAGACGATTAAAAAACATTTTATGTACTAAAATATGAATTTTGGGAATAATATTATGAATTTTAAAATATTATTTGAACTTATAAATCCTATTTCCAACAATTTTAGAACTAAATTAAAATGTTACTTTAATAAAATCCATTTTCAATATTTTCTTATAATTAATTGTTTTAATGGTTAAATTGAATCTTAGATTTATTTAAAGTACCCTTACCTCTTATTTTTTATAATAAAATAATTTATGTTATAAAAATTAGTATCTATGAAAATATTATCTTATATATAAATTTTTAAACATAATAAAATAGTTTTTCGAAAAAACCCATTTTTATGCATTATGTGCGATTATTTTAAAATTAACATTTTAGAACCTTAAAATTTTTATTTAAAAAAAATATTTAAAAATTTTAAATCTTAAGCTTCAATTTTTTTAAACTTTACAATATTTTTTTTAATTAATTTTAATTACTATGATTGAAAATTAATTACCAATGTAAAAATAAATTATGGTAAAAGTTAACAAGTTCAAAGAGAAATCATAAAAACACTCTAAGATGTACCTAAAATGAGTGGATGAGGAGAATATCAACCCACACACACTTCCCCACCAATTTGGTCCATTTTGAGGCCATTTAACTTTGAATAACAATATTACATTATTGAAAATGTAATGGTTACATCAAAAAATACCACCACTTCAATTATAAAAGGGTAACAATTCCACCACTACAAGACTCACCTCTATTTAGAAATTATTATTGAAAATTGGTAAATTTTATCTTCATAAAACCCCTCCCACTACTATAATATTTTATCCAAATTTAGTTTTCTCAAGGACTTCATTTCCAAGGAGTTTTCCAAGAGAAAACTAAATATTCCAACATGAGTATTACATTCTCATAGTCCTTTTCATTTACTATAATCATTTATAAATTAACTCTATTATTATTAATAGAATAAAATAATCATCATTATAATACTTAAATTTAATTATATTAATTGTAATATAATTATTCAATCCATTCCATCCACTAAGGAAACCAAATAACATCGATCATGTGTAGGTGAAGACTACCACCTTCATGAAGCGATGTTGTTCATTTTTCATCACCTCTTCTCATGAATGATAACATGGATAGATTTTATGAATTATAAATTTTTATATGTCACATTTATAAATCTGAAATTAATTTTTATCATATACTATCTTTGATCCATTAATTGATAAATTGGACCATTAAAAGTGTGTATGTACAGATTATCATCTTTGTAGAATGATGAATTCCAATTTTCACCACCACTTTCATGGATAGTATTAGTTTATATTTTACGTATTCATTATAAGTTAATCCTTTTATATTAGTAAATAACTTGAAAATAGTTCAAAATCGTTTTCTTCTTCAGGAAACATGACTGAAACCCCCATGTAATGGAATAATAACATTAAAAGTATTTTTAAAACAATAATTATAGTACCATTAATGGTTTAAGAATTTTTATATTTTATATAAAAAGGTATATTGACACTGATTTTAGGAAACTATTTCAAAAAGGTGAAGATTATTAACACTTGATGTTGAAAAAATATTATAATAATAAAATAAATGAAGATAATAATTAATAACGAAGTGTTTAAATGGAAATGTATATGAATAAGGTTCAATAATAGTAAATTTATATGTTTATATTCATAATACAATATGTTAAAGTAATTTTTTGGAAATAAAGGGTGATGATAAGGGACATGATTATTCAAACTTATTCCTCTGAGTTATGAACTTTCTTTTTGATTTTGGTTACCCTTTGTTCACTATATTTTTCATTTTAAATGATGTTAAGTTTTTATTTTTGGGGAAAAAAAGTTTTTTATCCAAATCCATTTCCATGAATGTTTTTCTTTTAACTTATATTTTTACATTAAAAAAATAATGGGGATGTTTTTTAAAAGAGTCTCATAACTATGAACTTTAAAATGATGAATAAAAAATATTTTCAAACATATCTTTTCATGATTTGGTTTTCATTATCTTCAAATTAACTATCACCAATGGAGTTATGTTTTTTGTTTTACCATATATTTTTATATTATTAAGGGATTATTTTAGGTAATCAATTTTTCTTTATCAAATGATTTATTTATTGATGGTATTTCATACAAATTTTATTTTTTAATAAAAATATTTTTTTACACGAGTTCTCCATCAAAAGATAATGATATCTATTTAGATTTTTTATGAAATACATTTTATTTTCATTGGTTCTTTTTGAAAATTGAGCGATTTCAATTCTGATTTTTTTGAAAACCATTTTATCTCCATGGGTTCTTTATGATGTGAAAATGGAATGATTTTTATGTAGTACACATAATTATGGATGAATGATGGGTAGGGTCCTATATCACCCTTCAATTCATTGGTTATGTTTTTATATCTCATTATATAGGTACTCATGATTACATTTTAGCTGCTTGTGAGAAAGGATACCGATGGTGTGGCTTATGAAAGTAATGTTTCCCTATGCTATTGTTTGTGCCACAGTTAAGGGATGTTATTCATTATGATCTTATTGTATCATGATTAAATATTTATGTTAAATGTTTCTAATATATTTCATAACTATTATGATTCCATGTTAATCTTTCATGTCTCTATTTTCTTATGTCATGTAATTTGATGATCACTTATGTTTTATTTTTATTAGTCACAATGTTAAGATATTTCTCTTATGCTTATGTTTTTACATGTTATTATAAAATAATTTTTGATGAAATTTTTATTCACCCATTATAGAGAATTTTAGAGAACCCCTTTCTTATATTATCATTTCCTAGGTTATAAGGATGATTATTATTATTGATACGTATAGAAGAGAGTCTAGTATGTTTCAATTAAGGAGAAATGTTCACAAGTTTTTTAAAATAAGTTGCCTATGTAATTGGTTCTCAAAGACACTAAACCTTTCATTCTTGGGATTATGAGATTATTTTATGAGTTGATATATTTATCTTATGGGAATAATGAAAAATAAATATATGCTTATCTTGGGTCTATATAGTCGGTCGAGTAAGAAGGAATATAAGGTAATGGTTTTCTGTCCCAAATTCCTTCCTGTTAGACATGTTTCACCTAATTTTACTTAAATTAAATATATTAAAATTTTTATATATCATATGATGAATATATTTTAATAATTATATTTTATTTTTAATTATAAGCCCTATCCTTCAAGGAGTTTTGATTTAAATGTTACTCAAGATATAAGGGGTTTTCCTGACACACGTCTTTTTTAGGGTCCATTATCACTCCTAATTGTATAAAACCTTTAGAGGTTGATCCTATATGACCAATGATGAAGTTATGTTACGTTTACACATTATTTTATAGGTAAATAATTTTTACACTAAATAATTCTTCCTTGATGAATTTATTATTTTGTGAAAATGGAGTTTTTTTATGAATAATTCCCATTTCTTTTACTAGATTTTACTCCATATCCATGTTATTAATTCACAATAATGTTCTACTTTCCTTAGAGGAAACTTATTCTTTTGTCTATAATGTTCCTTATAATCGGAAATATTTTAACCCATGGTTTCTTTATCCTTTTAAAAATGTGAGTTTTAAATAAAGGCATTTTTAAAAAAATATTTTAATGGGTTTTCCTTACCATTATCATGTTTTTTACATTATACTTTACATTTTGAAATATTCTTTATCAATTATAAATCAATATTTATTGGAATTGGTTTTTAAGTAATTTTTTATGAATTTATATCTCCATATAAAAAAAAGGTTTTGGGAAAGTGACTTGAAAACACGTTTATTTAAGAGGATATTAAGAAATGATTTTTAAATAAAATCCATTTTGTGATTTCTCTTCAATTTCTACGTGATTATTCTCCAATGGAGCAATGGTTCATAAATCAACCTATATATACTCTTGTTAAAAAAAAATTTTGGGTGATTTTTTTGGTATAAAAGGATCATTTTTTGTGATACTATTTGAAAAGTTACGAAACCCATTTTCTATTCATGGGTTATTTATGACACGATGGATAATTTGATTTTCAGTGGAATCCATATGTATGTATGATGAAGGGTGGGGTATTATAACACCCATAAATTCATTTTTTAAGGATTTATATCTCATGTATATTTTGTTTGTTTATAACTTGAAGCGTGGGAATTTTTTTCACAAAACGATTTGTGATCATTTTTTTCTTAGAACATGAAGTGTGTGTATTTTTTTGTTTATAAAATGAAGTGTGGGATGATTTTTGTTCACCACATGAAGTGTGATCATTTTATTTGTTCACAACTTGAAGTTCAAGAATTTTATTTATTCACAACTTGATGTGTGTGAATTTTGTTTGTTTACAACATGAAGTGTGGGCATTTTGTTTGTTCACAAAATGAAGCATAGATTTTTTTGTTCACAATGTTATAATTTCCTAATAATCATGTTTTTTCCAAAGTTATTTTTTATTATATTCTTCAAGGGAATGTTTTATTCCCAGGAAATATTTCTATGATTATACTCCATGGATCATGTTTATTATCTTATGATTTTTTACTATTTATTATGTTTTATTTTGTTCATTGATATTAAATGTCCTTATATCATGAATTATAGAAAAATATCATTATTCCATGTTTTTTAAAGAGATATTCCTACCCTTATCATGTTTTCTCATATTCTTATGGTCTAAACCTTGATAAAATGATGATAAGTCTCCCCTTACTAAGAATTTGGGATTACCCCTTTCTTTTTTTACCCAGGTTATAAAGATGATTATAAAATAAGAGATGTATAAAAGTGAATATAGTGTGGTTTGGATGAGGAAAAATTTTCAAATGAATTATAAAATATATTTCCTATGTAGCTGATCCTCAAAGATGCTAAAAATTTAATTATTGGGATTGTGAGATGATTTAAGATTTTTAATTTTTATCATACGGTAGTGTTGCTAAATAAAGATAGGTTTATCTCACTTTTTTTCTTATAAAAGTTATTATTTAAAGAAAGTGTTTTTAGAATCAGATCTGGGAGTGAGGGAATAGGGAGGTTAAATTGGTAGCAGATAAAAGTTTAATTATTTCATAGGATTAGGTTATTTATTTTGGGTGATTAGGATTAGAAATTATTAGTGAAAACCCAAAGGATAAGTCTATAGAATATGTCTAAGTATACGATAACATCCTAAAATTTTGTTAAAGTAGATATTTCATGGTTTTACTAGAAATAACATCCCTATATATAAAATAAAAGTGTTTTCAGGATTTTTAATAGATTTACCTAGGGGTAATAATGCTGAAAATTGAACTTTGGGTATTAACACAATCATCACCTAGTGCATGATAAAGAGGCCTAATTGAAAACCTAGTTCTACACTACCTAGGGATATTATTTGGATTAATAACATTATATTTAAAAGACATTATGAATGATTTATTTTATTAAGGAAATAAGTTAATGAATATAATAGAACAAAACCTAAAGAAACCAAGATTGAACAAAGATGGATTTAGGTTAAATTTAATGTTAATGTGTTGGATTCAAAGAGTAAAACATTTTGTTGTGGAGTTTTCATAATTACATTATAATGTAAATATTTATTACTCATGTAAAACCTTTTTGTTTTAGTAATGACTGGAACTAGAATGAAATATGGGTGTGAGGGACAATAAAAAGACTACCTCAATGAACAACCCATCAGAATGGGAGATGGAGTGAGAAACCTTGGGGTTATTCCAAACCATCTATCATGAAATATAATTAACAATTTAAACGTATTAAATGTCCCAAACACCACAAATAAAATACGGATTATGCCTCATGAAAATAAAGTGATGAAAATGATGAAGAAAAGAAAAATCAATGTCCTTCATGTTAAAATTTTCGATAGTGACATCCAGGGGAATGTCTCAAAGGAACTAGATGTTTTTTTATCTATGTTAAAGGAGTCCATTGTGAATAATACTACCATATTAAAATTAATAGTTTGGTTAAAACAATTGAAATAAATAGAGTTCATCATAAGGTATCACTAATAATACAATTTCTTATATGTGGGGAGCATAGGAATTATCCAAGACACTGTCCTAATCCAAAGACAAACCAAGAATATGAGCATAAAAAACTATAAGAAAAATAGAAAAATGGAATTATTATTTAATCAATATTCCCAAAGTGGATATTGATATTCATGGTATCTGTACCCTATATTATGGTGATATAGATGTCTTATTGGAATCCGATTCTTGGAGATCTATTATATCTTAGAAGTTTTCCAGGATCATTAAATCACCACCATGATGAATTAATTATAGAAGAAATATTCTTTTGGTATGATTATTTAATTCCATGTTTATGTTTATAGGAGTGTGAAATATGGAAATCTTACCATCCTTCCTTTAGGTGAATTTATTGTGATTTTAGTGATAGATTAGTTTCCTCTACTTAGAGGAAAAATTATCCAGAGTAATTAAAAAACATTTCATATGAACGTATTATATCCTATAAATTATAGGATAATAATAAACAACCTCTAGAACAATATTATATAATTTGGGTTTGATTCTAAATAATGGTATACTCTTTTCCCCAAAAGTTATAAAAAACTTAATATTAGGGATAAGCCTATTTCGAGGAATGAGATATGTTTTCTATGTTTGTAATGTTGATATCTCTCTATAAATTATA
Organism: Viscum album; assembly: GCA_963277665.1. NCBI lineage: Eukaryota > Viridiplantae > Streptophyta > Magnoliopsida > Santalales > Viscaceae > Viscum > Viscum album. The sequence continues at coordinate 1,130,393,606 of OY728121.1, forward strand.
TCCTAAGTCATCTATATAATTTAGAATACCTTATATATTAAAATTGGTATGTGATAATTAAAATTATGAATACACAATTTATTTAAGTGAGATAATGTAATGACTTAGGATTTTCCTGTAAATTTCCCTTCAATAAAAAAAGTGTTTGCTAACATGTGTTACACGCTAAATAAAATATAAAAAAACTACAAAATATTTAGATAAAATTATTAGTAAGTACATTATAATTAATAATATAATAAACCAAAAAAAGTTATTACCTTTACATGGTAGATAACTAATATTAGTTAATATTGAAAAAGGTTATCTTCAATAAGATCATTTTTTCATTATATTAGTTATTTTTTTATTAAAAGATATATTTAAAAAAATTAGAATATAAATTTGATAAAATAAAATTAATTTTTTAATTATTCACATAAAAAATTAATTATTATGAATTATATAAATATTTTTTAAAAAGGTTGATTTTATTCTAAAATAAGGTTTTTTCTAAAAATTATAATTTTTATGATTTATCATTATGTAAGCTCATATATGAATATGTTTTTTTAAAAACAAAATATGTATTTAAGGATTAAAATTATGAATTTTTAAATATTATTTGAAATAAATCCTAGGTCCAATATTATTAGAACAAAATTAAAATGTTACTTTAATAATAACTATTTTTGGTTTTTCTTCAGGTGTTTTGAGGGTGAAATCAGTGTTGTATTGATTTCAAATCCACATAAATTTTATTATATTATAATAATACAATTTATTTTATAAAAATCATAATCTATGATAATATTTTATTGTAAATAATTTTTTATACTCAATAGTACATTGTTCCCAAAAAAACTTTTTTATGTGTTATGTGCGTATATTTCAAAATTAAAGTTTCAAAACCTTAAAAATTTTATTGGAAAAAATTATTTTCAAATTTTAAACCATAAAGTTAAAATTTGGTAAAATGTCCAATCTTAATTTTTATCATTAATATTAATTATTAAGGTTAAAAATTAATTACCAAGGTAAAAGTAAATTAGGGAAAAAGTTAAAAAGTTCAAATAGAAATCCAAAAAAAACTCTAGGATGTCTAAAAAATGAGTGGATGAGTAGAATATAGATCCACACACACTCCCCCTCCAATTTTAACAATTTTTGAGCCACTTAAATTTTAATATTAATATTAAATTATTGAAAATGTAATTATTAAATCTAAAACTACCCTTCATATCACTTATAAATGGGTAATAGTACCACCACTCTAAGACTCACCTATCTTTATAAATTCTAGTTAAAAATGTGATAATTATACCATCATTAAAACCTCCCCAACAAATATAAGATCATATTCACCATTATTTTCATAGGCCTTCGTTTTCAAAGAGTTTTCCCCAAGAAAACTAAAGTTTCCAATGCAAGTATTACTTTCTAAAATTGTTTTATTTTACTATAATAATTTAAAAATTATCTATAATCTTATTAATATAATTAAATAATTATCATTTTAAAAATTAAATAAAATTAGGTTAATTATAAAATAATTATTCATTCCTTTCCATCTAATAAGAAATCAAAATAATATCAATTGTGTGTACGTGTGGACTACCACTTCCAAAAATCGGTATTGTTTATTTTTCATCACTATCTCCCATGACTGGTATCAAGGATATATTTCATGAATTATAAATTTTTATATGTAACATTTATAACTTTAAAATGAAAATTTATCATATACCATCTTCCATCCATTTATTGATAAATTGGAATGTTAATCATATGTACGTGTATATTTCTACTTTCATGGAATGATGGATTCTGTTTTTCTACTACCACCATCAAGGTTAGTTTTACTTTGTAATTGATATTTTAATTATTAGGTAATACATTTATATTTGTAAATAACATGGATCTAGTTCATCACTATTCTTGTGTTTATGAAATGTAACTAAAACTCCCATTTAATATAATTATAACACTATTAGTCTTTGGAAACCATCAATTTTAGTACCTTTAATGGTTTAGAAATGATGATATTTGGGATAATAATGAAGACCAACACTAATTTTATGAACTATTTAAAAATAGTGATGATCATTAACACCTTATGTTGAAAAGGGTCTATAACACTCTAATAAATGAAGAGAATTGTTATTAGTGAAGAGTAAAAATGGAAATTTATATAAATAAAGTTATAAAATAGTTAATTAAGATGTTTTTCTTATTGATTCAAGAGGTTAATGCACTTACAGGGAAATAAAGGGTAATGGTAGGGTATGGGGTAACTAAAACTTCTACCTATTAGTTATATTCTTTATTCTTGGCTTCCTTTCCCCTCTGTTAACTACATTTAACATTTTATATGATGTTCTCTTTTTTATTTCTCAAGAAAAATTGTTTTTGATCCAAATCCATTTTCACGAAAGGTATTATTTTCAATTTTTTTATATAATAAAATAGGGATTTTTTAAAAATACACTAATGACAATGAATTTTATAATGTTGAATATTTTCTTTTCAAAAATCTATTTTCACAGTTCATTTTTCATTATCTTCAAAAGTCAGATCGCCGTGGGGGGTATGTTTTATGATTTAACATATATTTTTCTTTTATTACGGGAATGTTTTGTGTGACCAATTTTTTTTATATCAAATGATTTATTTATTGATATTATTTTATATGATTTGAATGTTTTAGTAAACCCATTTCTTACACTAGTTCTTTATGAAAGTTAAATTATTTCTATTGGGTTATTTTGAGAAATCGATTTTATTTTCATGGGTTATTTTTGAAAATCAAATGATTTCTATTTAGATGTTTTATGAAACCCATTTTATTTCCAAGGGTTCTTTATGATTTGAAAATTGAATGATTTTCATGCAATACAAATAAGTATATATGAATGATGGGTGGGGTCCTAGAAATCTATTAAATTCATTTGTTAAGAGTTTATATCTCACATGATAATTTTCTTGAGTACCGTTTAGATTCTTGTAATCATGGACACTGATTGTGTGGGTCATGATATTAATATTTCCCAACACTAATTTTTATGCTAAAATTAATGATTATTATTCAATATGTTCTTATTATCTCATGATAAAAGGTTTATGTTATATGTTTCTAAGAAATTTTAATACTATTATGTTTCCATGTTAATATTTTTTGGTTTTCAGTTCTCATGCCATGTCATTTGAAGCTCACGTAAGTTTTATAATTATTAGTAATGATGTTATTATATTTATATTATACTCATGTTCTTAATTGTTCTTATGAAATCATTCTTGATGAAATTCTTATTCACACTACTATAGATATGTCCTTTAATAGCATGAAAAAAGGATTTTAATAGCACTACAAAAGTGTTGTTATCCGTAAAAAGGATAAAGACGGGCCCCCTTTATCAGTGATGAAAAACAATGATAAATGGGGGCCTTTATTAGTGATAAAAATGTGTTGATAAAGTCCAAAATTTATTAGAACTAGTTTAACACTGATAAAGGTCCACCTTTATCAGTGGTAGAAATAGTGATGATAAAAGACCCACCTGCTGTAGTGTGATGTAGGAATAACATCACACTACATCAACCTATAACATATAAAAAATATATAATTTAATAGAAATAAATTTTACTTCATGAATTCAAAAAAAACACTTCTATATACATTTCAAGCATTCTTTTGTATAATTACATTTAAAATTACTATCCACAAACATTTAAAAACATTAATGTTTCATCATCTTTTTCACCCGTGATCCACTATAAAAAAGGCCACCCATGATATTAGTTTTTAAACAAATCACCTTAACCAAAGAAAAATAATCATCCTATATAAGAAAAAAAATCTTATATTAGTAATATTATAAAGAAATAAATTAAACATTAATATGAAAGAATACATTAATAAAATTTCAACTAAAAAAAAGACACAGATAGAGTTGTACTAGTCACACCATGCATTGTATTTAAGTGATGTTGATTCAAACATGTCAAAAATGAGTTATGGATCATTTTACTAATGTATCAAAACAATCTGAATGTGTTTTCTTAGTTTTGAGTATGTCAATTGATCTTTTTAATGAAATTAATGTCAATTTTAAATAAACACACACTTATTGTTATATGAGTCACACTATGTGTGGGATTGAGGTTTGGATAATTTTTACACATCAAAAATTACATATGGATCATTTTCCTAAAGTATCAAAACAATTTGAATGCATTTTATCGGTTTTCAGTATGTTACTTGTGTTTTTACTAAAATTTCATTTCAAACAAGAAACACGTAGTTGAGTCATACCGGTAACATTGTGTGTCGATTTGACATTATACTAATACTTAAATGTCATAAATGACTTATGAGTCACTTTCCAAAATTTTCAAGACAATTATAGGGGATTTTCTTAGTTTTCAATGAGTTATACATGTTTTGAACTAAAATATCGATTTTAAACTGATAACACACACTTTAAGACATATTGATAAGATCATGCATCGTATTGTGGTGTATATGATTACTACATGTAAAAAATGACTCATGGATCATTTTACTTATGTATCAAAACAATTGAAATTCATTTTATCACTTTTTAGTATGTAACTTGTTCTTTTTGCTAAAATTAATGTCAATTTAAAATAAAAAGACATACAAGGAGTCATATCGGTCACATTGTGCATCAAATTGAGGTGTGTCTGATTCTTATATGTCAAAAATGACTAATGAATCATTTTATTAAAGTATAAAAACAATCTAAATGAATTTTCCTAGTTTTTAGTATGTCTCTTGTTTTTTTACTAAAATTAATGTCAATTTTAAATAAAAAGAAACACTTTGAGTCATACCAGTCACAAAATGCATATGATCGAGGTGGAGTTGATTCATACATGTCAAATATGAATTATGGATCATTTTAATAAATTATTAAAGCAATATAAATGTGTTTTCGTGGTTTTTAGTTTGTCACATATTTATTTTACTAAAATTAATGTCAATTTTAAATAAATAGACACACCTTGAATTATACTGGTGAAATTGTGTATCAGATTGAGGTGAAGATGATTCATATACAACTAAAATGTGTTATGGATCATTTTACTAAAGTACCAAAATAATATGAATGTATTTGCTCATTTTTCAGCATGTATCTTTTTTTTTTCTTAATAAAATGTCATTTTAAACTGGAAACATGAACTTTGAGTCATTCCAATCACCTCATGTGTCAGTTTCATGTGAGTATACTTATTACATGTCAAAAATGACTTATGAATCATTTTTCTAAATTATCAAGACAATCCAAGTGAATTTTCTAGTTTTTCAGTGAGTGACACTTTTTGAACTAAAATTTCAATTTTAAACTGATACTGAACACTTTGAGTCATAATAAGAACATGGAGCAATAGATTGAGGTGTGGATGATTCCTATATGGACTTATGGATCATTTTACTAAATTATAAAAACAATTTGAGTGTGTTTTCTTGGTTTTGATTGTTCCAGTTGTATTTTTTTACTAAAATTAATGTAAATTTTAAATAAAAAGATGGAATTGGAGTCATACCGATCACACTACTAATTTGAGTGATATGAGGATAGTTCCTACATGTCCCAAATGTTTTATGGATCATTTTCCGAAATTATAAAAAAATATGAATGCATTCTCGTAGTTTTGAGTACGTACCTTGTATTTTTTACTAAAGTATCATTTTAAACTAAAAACATACACTTTGAGTCATACCAGTCACATCATATTTTGGTTTGATATGATATTGATTCCTACATATTAAAAATGACCGATTACTTGTTTTAAAAAAATATCAAGAAAATCCAAGAAAATTGTATCAGTTTTAAATGAGTAACAATTTTTGAACTGAAGTGTAAATTATAAATTCATAACAGGCACTTTGAGTCATACCAGACACATCTTATATCTGATTGAGGTGAGGATGATTCCTATACTTTAAAATGACTTATGTTTAGTTTTACTATAGTATAGAAATTATAAAAATGTTTTTTATAAGTTATGAGTATGTTTTTGTCTTTTATACTCAAATCAGTGTCTTTTTTAAATAAAAATACACAGTTGGAGTCTTATTGGTCACAATGTTCATTGGATTAAGGCGTAGATGATTTCTACAAATCAAAAATGACTTATGAATAATTGTACTAAATTATCACGGTAATCTGAATGTGTTTTTTTGGGTTTTGAGTATATTAGCTGTCTTTTTTACTAAAATTAATGTCAAATTTAAATAAAAATATACACTTGGATTAATACTTGTCACACCATGTGTCAAATTGATGTGCCGCTAATTCCTACATTTCCCAAATGAATTATGGATTCTGGTATTCAAGTATCAAAATAATCTTAATTTCTAATGTTACCATGATTTCCATTTGATTTCTTTGTCTAACTACCAACACTACATATTGAGTTGATGTTCTTTAGCTGAAAAAACACCCTCTACTCTTTTGGTTTTCAAAAAAGAGAAATTTTTTTTTGACTAAGAACATCTAACCAATATGAAAATTTGGAAACTTAAAAAAGAAAATAAATAGAAATCATTATAAAATTGTCCTAAAGGAAAATGTTATCTCTTTTTTGGCTTATTTGAGATAGTTAAAAAGAAAATATGTCTTCTCAAAAGAACTGTGAAAAAACTAAATAAGTATTAGATAAAAATGAAAATTAAATTAACTTATAAATAGTAGATAAAATGATAAAAAAATTAATTTAATAAATATTAGTAAATAACCTTTTCAATATGCTTGTATACATTAATAACCCATTTAACTATAGTTATTATCTTAGTTGTTGTCTCAAACAAGCATGAGAAGATTCAAACAAAGCACCCCAACTTGAACAAAATAATCTACCTATAGTATTGACATTTATCACATTCTATCAAGTTCATCTCCACTACATTTGAAGGAAATTGATAAATTCTAACATTAGAGGGGTGAAATGGATTTTAGGGAGAAGATATTTTCTACATGAGTAATAAAAAATTAAATTTATATTATATTAATAGTGTATAGAATAAATAATATTATGAGTAAAACAAAGTATATTAAAAAAACTTTTACCTTGTCATTAAACTCTAAGTTGTAGATTCAATGTCTAATATCTCACGAGCATGAGCAGCTTTAAAAAAACCACTAAAAATAAGACCAAGGAATCCACCTATATAATAAAAAAATTATTATGTTAGAAATACTTAAAAGAAATAAACTAAACATAATTATGAAACAATAAAATAATTATATGGAAGTAACATCTTCGTGCTATTTGTGTACATTAAACCATCAAGTATTCCTACCATTAGTTTCTAATAAAATATACACCATCTTATGAATAAGAATTTTTTTTAACTCATAGTTATACTAAAATAATATAAATTCACAAAGGATTAATAAATATTTTAAATTAAATAATAATTATCTTCAAAAATACCTCTTTAGGGATGAACGTTTTTTACAGAATATGACCTCTATCATAAATTTACAAACTTAATAACCACAATCATTTCCATTTTTTTGTTTTAGACACTTTAGAATAATTGAGAGAAGTAATTAATTTGTTTTGATATGTGTTTTTATGGTGAAATAGTATTCTATATACCCTGATACTTATCTAATTGTAGAACTTGTCAGGCTCCTTGTGCCTAATTCCTATCCTCATGCCATGATTTTCATGATATTTTTACACTACTATATCATAACAAAATTCTCATTAAAACATAATATAAAATATATAACTCGATTTTTGGTTCTAAAATGTTGGATATAGTGTATTAAAAATTGAAAAAAGTCATCTTGTGTGGTTAGTTTTTTGGTTATCCATGTAGTGAATCAATGAAATAAATTGTTGGAGTATCCAAATTTACTACAATGAGTATAAAATGTTTCCTAAAAACACAAAAAGGAATAAGTAATGAAAAAATGAAAATAAATTTTATATGATTAAATTTTAGAGTTTTACCCATGTAATGTTGGTATTAATAATAGTTTGTCATCTAATATTTTTCTTTCAAATGATTTGGCCAATTTTTCACTATTTCATTCATTTTTTGAATCTATTTCTATTTTTGATGTAGAAGTGTCATGAGGACTAATGATTCCAATGTAAAGACCCGTAAAATTCAAGGGAAATTTTTTCTTAATTTTCTTTGGGTTTTTACAAGAATGCAGTTTCTGACGTCGCCTGATTCCGAGGCCTGGTGTGCCCGGAATCATTTTACGAAGTTTAGCTCAGGTACGTTCAGTGAACGAATGAGCGTGTTTTCCTAACTTTTGAACCGATGCTCGGAATTGAAATCCGAGGGCACCGATGAACTCGCAGCACCAGTAATTGCTTAAGAATACCATTTCTGGAGTTGCGTTTTCTCGGGAGGAGTTGTTTAAAAAAAAGTGAGGAATAAAAATATAATTGTTTTACAATTATATTTTATATTCTTGTTAAATGGATTAAGTGTTGTGTCACAACACTTTTCCCCTATCTTATGTGGTTATACCCTAAGTAAGGGAGTTGGGTGTGGGAACCACTTGTAGTTAACTACCTGTGTGAGGATTAAGGTGGGGTGGGGCCCACACGAGCCCAACCCCTCACCTTCTTCTAACGTTCATAACCTTTTCCCTTTTAATTTTATAACTCTCAAAGAAAAACCCCCTCTTTTAATTAGGTAACGCACCCGAACCCCCCTTTAATTGAAAAGTCAACTCATTAATTGATTAAATTATTCAAAGTAATTAATTCTTAGATTCATTTGAATTTCAAATGAAACTTTGGCTTGTGGGTTAATTAAATAAGACAAAGTCTTATTTTGTGGGAGGTTAGTTTTGTTGTGCGAGGGGGATTTGGAGAGGAATGCTCTAAGTTCCGAAGAATTTTCTTCCTCCATGAAGAACGCGAAGAACGCACCGTAGCTGCGAAGAACACCGAGCCTTCGATGAAGAACTCCATCACCGCAAAGGGGAGTTCGTCATACCATCTTCTTCCCTCTCCGCTACCGGTGAGAGACGCCATCCTCAGAGATCGACGACACGACGCCGATGATTCTCTTTTACGCAACGCTCGACTTCCGCGACTCGACGACGTGCGACGTCATTTTCGAGGTAGGGAATTAATTTTTGATTGTTAATGAACCCATGTTTACTTCCTTCTAAATCAAAGAATGTGGATCAACTTAATATTAAGTTGATCTGCGAAGAATATGTTTGCGGGACGGGAATTCTTGATTGCGGGGAAAACTGTAGGGGGATTATTTTGAGAATGGTATTATTCCCATGGTTGTTCCTTCTAAAACAAAGAACCCAGATCAACTCATCATTAATTTGACCCGCGAATATTTTATTTTGCAGGTTGGAATATTGGTATGATTCTTTTTATTTAAGTGTTTGTAGGTGTTATTTATTTCATTTTTTCCTGATTACTTCATCGTTGGTTTATCCTCTATTTTGAACCGCCTGTTATCGCAATAACGGGAGGAGGTCGGACCGTACAAACACGGCCGAACCTCCTCCCCCTTGTTGGTTGATTTTTTGTGTGGCTTGTGTAAGGAGGCGTGGTGCCGAAGCAGCATGCGGGAAATGTTAAAGAAAGGGCGTAGAAATGCGGTGTCGTCGCACCGCGTCGTTGGAAACAAACTAATCCGTAGAGCCGTCGCGCCGCGCCAAAGAACCTTGAAGGAACCTCAAAGAACCACGGCCGGAGTGGGGCCGCGGCGGAGGGGTGCGCCGCCGTCGTGCCATGCCGGACAGACCAAGGCCGTGGCTGGTTCTGGGCCGCGGAGGAGCAGGGGAACCGGCGGCCGGTTCCAAGCCACCGGGGTCGGAGTAGCGGGACCGGCCTTGCCGGTCCCGTGTCGGCAGCAGCCGGGCCGGTGCGGGCCGGCCGGTCAGGGGAAGAGCCGAGGGTTAAAAACCCCGGCGGTCAGCTCGAGTGGCCCCCCATTATGGGGGCCGCGGTTACAGAAACAGGGGGGCAGGCGCCCCCCCCCCCCCCTCATCGGCTCGGCCGTTCGGCCGAGCCACCTGGCCAGCGCGCCAGGCCGGGCCGGGCCCAGACACCCCTTTTCGGATTGTTTCCGTTCGAATGCCCATAACATGGTCTACAGACCACCGATGGACGCACCGTCAGTTGCGAAGAGATACTTGGATCGAGACGGTCGTTTCGGTATATTACACTCAAGGTTTCGTGGAACATTGGGTTCGGCCAAGTTGGTTCGGATACGAAACCAACCGGGCCCTCGGAGCGAAAACGCTTATATCTTGAGCTCTGGACGTCCGATTGATGTGCCGTCGACTTTGTTGGATTCATCTTGTTGAGACGGAACTTTTTGGATACTGCTCTAGAGATTTGGATGCAGTTGGATAGTGGTTGGGTTGGATTGTACCCGAAATCCAACCGGGCCCCTGGAACGGAAAAGCTGATAACTTTCAGACTGGATGTCCGTTTGACGAACCGTCAGCGGCGTTGGTGATCTTGTTGAGAAACGGTCCCTTTGAGTATACCCTATGTGAGTTCGGGGTATAGTTGAGATACAGACGGGTTGGTTCGCACACGAAACCAACCGGGCCCCTGGGACGAAATGGCTAATAACTCACAGACCAGGCGTCTGATTGACGCGCCGTCTGTTGCATTGAGACCTTTATGATGAGGCGGTCCTTTGAGATACTTCTTCGTGGGACTTTGAGATACTTGGAGTGTCAAACTATAGCTCATGGAGCGGACCCTCCCAGAGACGAGCGTATGGATTATGGAGACCGTGTAGCCGGCTGAGACCTGACGACTGCTTGACTGACTCGACCTGGAGTGAGTCGACTAGCCCAGTGGAAGGAGCACTACTTTGTTTGGGTGCAGCCCCATGGCGGACGGAGCACTACCTATGTGACAGTGCAGACCCGCGATACTCGTCTGGAGAGTAGCTCTGCAGGCTATTAGGGGGTGTGCACTACTGTGTTTGGGTGGCATACCCCGGCGGGAAGCACTACTGTGTTTGGGTGGCTGGCCCGCGGTACTCGACCGGAGGAGTACCTAAGCAGTCTTAGGTTAGTGAGCACTACCTCAGAGTCATGACAGGACCACTGTACACTCCAGAGACGGGGCTCTTCAGCAGTTACGATTTCGATAATGAAAATCCTGGTTTGAGCTAAGACTATGACCTTGTGTTTACCTCATGATTGAGATGGGGCACTTGATAACTTTGGTATATGTATGGGCATATACCTGGGTAGTGGTTATCCATTGATTTCATAATCTTTGTGTTTCCTCATGATTGAGATGGGTACTTGATAACTTAGGTGTATGTATGGGCATATACCTAAGTAGAGGTTATCTGTTGAGATCTTCTTTGTGGTTATCCTTGTTGGCTTTAGAGAGACCTTGAGGGTCTAGGGGTCCCTAATGAGTATCGTTATACTCATCCCTACATGGGCTATGCCCGCACCTCGTTGTGTTGGTTGCAGACGACGGGCAGTGCTGACGGAGGCCGAGTGTTTGAGGATTGGATGGTATCTGGAGGTGGACTTCACGGCGAGATGACACTCGGAGGAGGTTGACGGGCGAGTGCGTTGTGGAGGCTATCTGTACCTACCCTTCAGGTAGGATCCGTGGTGGACGATCGAGGAGCTGCGCTATCTGTACCTACCCTTCAGGTAGGATCTGTGGTGGACGATCCAGGAGCTGCTCTATCTGTACCTACCCTTCAGGTAGGATCCGAGGAGGACGACCCATGAGATGCTTCATTTCTTCCAGCTGTTTGTCTCTTTCTGTTGTACTTTCGTTCAGTTGTAGCTTTACTTTCAGTTGGGTTTGTATTCTGGCCCATTTACATTTCATCACTTTCTTTTTTACTTAGTGTTCTACTTCCGCTTGTACTCTATGGTGTTTTATTTACTTTTATAAAGGCAATGACTTCCCAGTTATCAGGATTTATGCCTTTGGTACTAGTCTCCAGCCCCTGGCCTATGGAAGGAGGGCTTGGGGTAGTCACGACATGGGCCCCGAGGACGGGTCGTGACATCCAAATTTATGTTCATGGGGTAATCCCATCAATTGGTATTGATATATACTCCTAGAAAAAAAATATAAAATGTATTTAGTCATAATTAATATATTATATCAGGTTTTTGATAAAAAAATCTTGAAAAAATAACCCATGTATACATTTTAAACCGAGACTCCTAGCCATTAATAGTTGAGTATTTCATTTACACTCTCTTGAGAAATATAGACTGTACCTTCCTCTCTATACATTTGTTTATCAAAATCAACTATGTGACTGTTACCATTTTTTAACATTGTATCTGAATGAACCTTCAATGTTAGTAAATGAGGATATTGAAGGAGTGGGGTAAAGGTGTTTGAAGAATATCTTTTCAATTGGTTGGTTGATCATTTATTTGGTTTTGAGTTGACCTTTTATATCAACCCCTTACATTTTTCTATCTATAATGACATTCATCAGTTCAATTTTTTTCCATTAATAATAAAAGGTTATTATTAAAAATAAATTAGAAATGAATGGCTCATTATTGGCATGTGTTATTTCAAGATCTAATGACCTTGTGAAAAATGTTCCAACATCTTGGTTGATCATATGAATGTCTTTTTCATCAAGTGGAATAGTTATCTTTTCACTCAGCTCATGATCTATGCTAATTTCCACTCCCACAAGAACTATTCGAAGCATTATGTTGTGTTGACTGTTATCTTGGATATTGAACATCACATACCTTGCTACAAGGTGAAGGGTGAGTGTTGACTGATATAAATCAAAATAATTTTAACCCTATAGAACATTAGTAACATAATGGTATCAGTACTTTTATATTTTCATTTCATAAGAACAATTATTAGAATATTGATTACCTCAACTAAGATATCTCTTTAAGGGGAATGGATTGCCTAAAATCTTGTGGGGTGGATCTTAATTCAATGATTATTCTTAAGTTGTTTATTCTATTTTCTTCTTATTAATAATTGTTTCTTTCATTTCATTCTACCATTTTTTTTCAAGATAAGATAATCTTACATTGATCTCTTCCATTTCTTTATCTTTATCGTCATGTTTTTTTCTCAAAAGATGTTCACGATGTCACCCCAAAACCAACACCTTTGACATGACCATACTGTTCTAGACACTTCAAGACCACTAATTATAGGTGTTTATATTGTATAGGTGTTGATGATTCCTATAAAAAATTCAGATAAAAAATACAAGAAAATAAGTAATCATTTTTATGTAACAGATATTTAATTTTTTTTATTATGTCATACTTACACATGTTTCCCATACTTTTCATGCGTTTTGATCTATTATTATCCCATAATTATTTACATGGGCCTCCTTCTATAGCAGATGGTATGGAATTGAAGTAGATTTATATTTGGATTCATCAATATTCATATAAATAGAGGAAAATAATTATGTTGTTGTTTCATGTCATATAAATTTATTATAGTAGATTTAAAATACATACCAATTTTTTTTCAAGTGAAGTGTACTCCATCCTTATTTATAATAGGGGTAAGTTTGTTTTTATTTCCATTCCATATTTTTATCACTCAGTTGGTATTTCATAAATAAAAAATTCTCAATTAAAGTGATGAATACACATATTGTCAAACAATGTATTAATAGACACAATGTACCTGAAATAAATCTCTGTACAATGGAAAGTCGATGCATCCCATGATTATTGGAGTTATTAAGTGTGCATACATAAGTGCTGGGTGGAAGTTTATTTTCCCGCCAACATATTTAAGATGAAATTTCGTATGAATTTTTCAAAATTCTCTTTAAAACCTTCTATAGGAATTAAAAAAATTATTACGGGATTAATATATTATAAATGCTCTAAGAAAGGGATGATGGAGAGTAAGTCAATGCCTCGTTATTTTATTTATTAGTAAAATAATGAAATGATGTCAAGATGTTACTATAATGTCTTCCCAAATGAGTGTCTTAAGAGTAGGCGCAACATGGTTCCATGAATCTACATCAATCCAAACACGTTGATGTGTGACAATATCAATGTAACTACTAAACATTTACTTATTGGGGTTAATATCCTATCCCCACACATTCCATATTACCTTGAATTTGATGCCTTATCTTTTCATCTTAATAATTTTTTTTATCACCGTCACACTACAACACTCATATTTTATCTGCATTATCAATTCTTCATTGCCTACCATTTCCTCAGATTATACATTTTCAATATTTCATTCCTCTAGATTGGTAGAATTAGCATGAAAAGATACTTTTTTCATTTTTATTGGGATTAACAGTAGGTTGAGAAACCTATTGTTTCTTAGGATTGAGAGTAGGAGAACATGTAGAAGGACATTGTTCCTCTGCACTAGGAGCAATAATAGGTTTAGAGACCTATTGTTCCTCAGGATTGGGAGAACTAACATGTGCATAAGTCATTATCTACAGATTTGGTCTAACATTTAATTTAGATTATGTAAATGCAGTAGTGAAAAAATAATAACATGAGTTAACGTAGTTCATATTACATAAAAATATCATATGATTTTGAACAATTTTTTGAAAGGTTGAAGAGATTTGACCCCTCTATTGACTATCCAAATCCCTTCATTATGGCCTCCTATGATATAAAACCCCTATATATAATGGGATCGCTTCAAAATGATTGTGATGTCCCAATAAAAGGATCATCCTCATTTTAATTTTCATTAGATCCATTAGTGGTTTTTTCTGATAATAGAATAGTTGGCCAATTTTAACTTATGGTATTTGGAACATAAAATAATTGTACTTCTTATGATACTATTATAAATGGTTCATCTTTGTATCCTTCCTTATAGAAATCCAATTTTTCAAATCCTAATTCATATATTTTAACATCACTCCTATTATCAACTCACTTACATCGAAAAAACAGACACTTGGAATGTAGTACAATCAAACTCCCATATTTCTTTAATGATGCCAAAGTATGATGTATTCATGTAAATTGGAATTCTATCCTTAGTATTAGAAACATACATCACTTCAGCCGTAAGTGTAACTACACAATGTTTCATGGTACAACCTTCATCATGTTCATTTTTATAGAATGTATAACCATTAATTAAATAACCACTATAAGGTAATACATACACACTTAGTCCTCAATCTATCTAATGAATTTGTTGTAAAATTTAATCCATATTTCAATCTGATTCTCTAAAAATATGGTCCAGAAACCATCCTATAGACTGTTGAATATATATATTTGATATCCATTTTCATACCTTAATGGATTAAAATTCCTAGTAAATTATTTGTGGGTTTTAACATATGGGTAATCCCCCAAAATGATATAAAAAACATAAATGTTGTCATGCTCCTGATCTTTAATATTTATTGTGACAATAGCTCTTACATAACATCCTTCACTGACAAACCACCCTGTGTGGTGATATTTTAGTAGAACAATTCATTCGAAATCGGACATGAAGTCAATACAGAATTCAATAGCTTCCTCAACAATATATCATTGTACAATACAACCCTATGTCTAACTTTTATTTTTTACATACACTTTAAAAATCATAATATACCATTCAATGGGATACATCCATCTATAGTGTATAGGACCACATATTAAAATCTCTATCACATGCTGAACCATCAAGTGAACCATCCTAACAAATAACGCGGGTGTGAAGAACATCTTTAATTCATGTAATATGATAGAAGTTTCTCTTTCCATAGTTGGTAATTTCATTGGGCTTATAACATTTTTTCATATAACACTGAAAAATAAACAATGTTGGTTAATTTATGATAAAAATTCTTGGTAAAAATGAAATATTAGTCTATAAGAATTAGATCTTTCATAAAGTTCGGAAATCTATGTGAATTCAGAACCATTAACATTAAATCAGTCATTGACACAATATTCTTGATATTTGAGGACTACTCCTATGAATCCTATACATCATTCAAGAATTTTAAAAATTGATATCTCTCCTAATTGGAAAGAATTTAAGTAGTTGGAGGAAGAAAATTTCATTTTTACCCTTCACTAGCACCACCTCTTTCTATATTCCCATGTCAACCATGTTCAATATATCCTTAATTATATAATTTGTTTTTTGGGTGCATTTAGTAATGTGTCGATGACACTATCACATAAATTTTATGCAACATGAAAAACATAAAGAAAATGTATCACATACAGAAATTACACTATGGTAATTAAAAAAATGATCTATTTTTACAGTCGATCATCATATGTTTTTTCAAAAATGATTTTCCAAAATCTCTGTCCACATATTTTACTTTCTCAAAAATTTGATCACCTATTAGGGGATATTGTGTTGTATGTTATTATGAACTAACATTGAATGATTTCATTCAATATCGGTACTTATTCTGTCGGGGTAGCAATTTATGATGTATTAGAAACACAGTCTTCAATGAATGTTTCAAACTAATTGACAGTGTACCTTGTTTGTAAATGGGACACCCTTGAGTTCCTTTAATGTTATTTCCTAGAAAATTTCCCTAAGCAGGAATGTCATTTATTGTTTAGTACAACAAGGCTCTCAATTTTAAATCTTCAATTCTATATGCATCATATAATGTAACACCTAAATCCCATAATAATTATAAGTTCCCAATCAATGAATCAAAATAATCATCAATATCATTACCTAGTTTTTTGGTCTTGATATAAACAGAGACAACACAATGTATTTTCATTTAATGTATAACCATGATGTAAAGTTGTAATTTACCAACATAGCTAGCCATGTACTATGAGTGCTTCCTTGAAAACCAATAGGATTTACTCTATATTTAGATAGCACAAGTTTAAGGTTTCTCATCACATTTTTAAATTTAGGATACTTGTGATAAATTTTCTTCCTGTGAGGAGTGAATTCTAGGTGACAAAGTTTCCCATATTTATTTCTTGTATCTGTATTCCACATCAATTGTCTTTCAGTATCCTCACTTCCATATTGGATCCTAATCCTTGGAATGATTGTAATGTACCATACAACATTCGTAGGACCCAATTCATCTTTCTTTTACTGAGAAGCACTACACTTTGGTCATTCATTAAGCAAGTTTCAATCCTTTCTAAATAGTATACAATCATTTGGGAAGACATGTATTATTTTAGAGATCACACCAATTAAACATAGCATTCATTTGGAATCGTATGTTTGTCTACGAAGATCATTATCTTCTTGGTTTATATCATTAAAGAGTGCAAGTATTTCAATAAAATTGGATCACTCTATCTATTTCCTACTTTCAAATTATACAACTTTTTATGGATGAAAATGTTGTATATATAGTGCAACCAACATACAATGGTGTCTTTTCATCACTCTTTAACTTCTCAAACAATTTTAGACAACCACAATGTTTATATTCAACTGTCTTTATCATTTCCTCAATATGATCTTCATCATAATTCACCCCTATAATCAAAACCTCGTTACATTATTCTTTATTTCCCACACTTTTAATCTTATAAGATGATCCATAAAACTCAGTGTTATCTCAGTCAATAGATACATTCACTCCCCCACACATATATTCCAAAATTTATAACTTTAATGAATTCCATGACATATCAACCATTCTTCCAACTCTTATGTACTAATTAGTCTTGAATAACAATAGTGTAATCAGGGATAAAGGATTTTATAAGGGGTATATGCATGATATTTTGTTAACATTATGAATTCTTTCACTCTATATTCATACTCTTTTTTCATACGATTGATATCCTTCCACTCTATATTCATATCCATCCTATTTGATTTAGTAATATTAATATTTAACAAAATAAATACACAATGGATGTTCAATTGAAGATGGGTCTTAATAATTTATTGAATGAAAATGGAAATATTTAAAATTTGTTTATTACCCAACATGATCAAACACAAAAACTTATTGAATTAAATTTATAAATAAAACTATTGAATGTAATAATTGAATAAATATATTTAATTTGAAAACCCTTTTCATTATCAAAAATATTGCTACTGAATATAATAACGATTTCAAATATATAAATTGAAATTATTATATTTTGTAAAACAAAAATCTGTAACTTTGAGAAAATTTTGGTTGTTACATGAGACCCAAGGGATTTAATACATCAATGTGGGTATTTTTTTTAAATGTAAAAGGTGAAAAGATTTAAAATGTTGCGTGTAAACTAGAATTTCAAATTTATGAAGGGATTTTGAAGTGTAATTTTAATTGGATAGAAATAATTCTCTAAATCTTTTAAGTAGTTAAATTTGTATTTGAAGGTTTTGAATAAATATAAGGAAATATTTAATTTTTGAAATTTTGTGTTACAAAATGAGAATTTTAAAAGGGTTTACTTTATTAAAAATCACCTAGAAGATAATTTTTATGGAAAACCTTACGGTAAAAAGGTAATTTTCAAAAAACAGCTTATATTGGAGAGCGTCTCTCTTAAAGAATTTATTATCATCATCCCTTAGGGGTAGAGAGAACCAACAAGAATCATCTCAATATGCCATTTTCTTATAACCTAGTGAGAATAACACCCCACCCTAGAACCATACTCAAATTCTCACAACAGAATTTTTCCCAATCTAAAATTCACAAAAATAAGATGTCAAGTAAGAACCAAACAATTTGAGATCTCAATAATATTTCATAATTAAATATAACCATGTTATAAATAGTTCACAATTCCCACCTAGACTAAAATATATATATTAAATTCAAGAGGTTGGAACTTTTCCAACCAAAGTTCTATATTCATATTCAACTAGGGTTAAAACCTTTCTCAACAATTTTACCAACATTTTCTCATCTTAGGGATTATCACAGGGAATCTATTTTTATATTACATTATAAGAGATTCACTTATTTCACCCTTCAAGTTGCCTCCTATAATTATTTTCTCATTAGTCCCATGAATGCCTTTCTTAGTGTCAAATGATCTAAGGTTAAATTTTTTCTGGGGAACCCTCATAACCATAATAAAAAAATTTCAACTTGAAACTAAAGTATATACCATTTATTTAGTTGTTAGTTCTATCACACATTAGGTAAACATGAACACACATCATACACACATAGAATGAGAGTATACTTAAAGGATAACTTAAGGACCACCTAATTTATGTTTGTTGGGTGATTCAGATTGAATATCACTGATTTATTTGGTCACATAAGGTTGTAATAAAGAAAAATAGAGAAAACCATTAAAATAGAAACAATTGGGATTAATTTTCATAAATCTAAAAATGAATGAGTGAAACCTTGGAATACATGATCAAGGAATTCCATTATTAACTGTGGTTTCTACATAGAATAAATTACATAAAAACCTAACAATATTTAATGAATATATCAATTGGTGATGAAAATAGGAATGAGAGAATAATTTGAGTCATTCTTACTATATTCTAGACAAAAAATGGACCAAAACCTATTTATATTTCTTGTAATTATTTTATCCATACTTTAGAAAATCAAAACCAGAATTTTCACATGACATTTTTAGAAAAAAATGGGACTCTTATATATTGGTATCCTTATATATGAGACCCTTACACAAGGGCCTTGGTTATTCCACTCCATCGTCTTCATATAGAATTAGAATAAAAATTATGAATTATCTACTTCTGGTAGTTCCAACAATTAATTGGAAAAATGTTTTCTCACAACTAAACAGTATGAAAATTATAACATTCATACAAAATATGTATTATATATATTTTTTCATATTCAAGGTTTGTAACTAATAAAAATATTCATAAATCTACTAAAACATAAAAATATGACCAAATTAACCCCAAAACATTTCCAAACCCTTTTCACCACATACACTCATTTTATAAAAATTCCAACTACCGAAATTTTTTATTAAACTTAGAAATTTTTTTTGCCACTCTTAATACTCAATTAATAGCCTATAGTGGAACCCCAACATCTTCATTGAGTACCAATACACATGTATAATCAATGATCCAACTAGAAAATTTTAAAATACCCTAAAATAATAAAGTATAGGACTAGAATAATTCATGAATATAAAAAATGGAGTAGCAATAATCTCATACCTTAGATTGGTGAATATTAATTGATGAAGAGTGGTGCAAGTTTGGTTGTGAGTGACATCGGTAGGGAACTATAGTGATGGAAAAGGTAAGCGGTGGAGGCAAAGGGTAACAATGATGAAGGGTGATGAAGGCGAGCGATGACAGCAAGTAGAGAATATGATGAATGAAGAAAAGTTTAAATAATGAGTGGTGAAGGTAAAGGTGAGTGGAAATGAAGGTAATAAGTAGAAAATTTGAGTGTCACCAATGTGATGGTGAAAGCGAAGGTGAAATATAACGACGGTGGTAGCATTGCATTTCTGCGAAAGCTTGAAGATGTGAGGAAGATGACGATATGTTAGGTTATTTTTATAAGAATACATAAGAGATATATTTTGAATATAATATGATTATGGGTCAAAATAATCTCATCCAATAATTTTTAAATATTTTTAGGTCACATTATTACCCTTATCTTTTGGATTTAACCCTTAGTTAATCCTTTTAACTCTTACCGTGAAAACTATGCTTTTTTACTCTGTAAGGCTTACTATAAATTTTCAAATGAATCATAAATGAGCCATAGATGAAATTTTTAACTTTATCCCAATCAGTTGGCTGATTTGTAGATTTTTATTAATTTTATATAACTTAATAAAATATTATTTATTTTAAAATATCATTAATGTCAATTTTGACACTATTAATTTCTTGAATTTTTAAAAAATATCAATACCCAAGATAACATAAAAAACCTTTAATAAACACCAAATATGTCTATGTAATATATAAAATTTATAGATTACATTAATTATATAATTTTATATATTTTTTAATATTTTTTAATAACATTTAATTGATATTTCCATTAATTAAATAATTATTGCATCATCATTATGCAAGCCTTTAATTTAATAATTTTTCCCAAAAAATTAAAATTAATTTATCATGATGAAGATAAAGATTTTGTATTTCTAATTACTATTTACAGTCGAATAAATCTTCTTAATAATTATATATAAAATATGAAATAGTTTTTAAAAACATGAGTGTTACATATTGGACTTCTTTTAAAATAAAATACTAAACAAATGCTTAAAGACATCCATGTGGATCCAAGAGGCCTTAGAATTGACCCAAGGATGATGTTGGGTCATCAATAAACCATCCAATAAAATAAAGAAAAGTGATAGTGTATTTTTCTAATATTTATAATATTTTTCTTACCCGTAATTACTCAATTTACCTTTAACCAAGTTATTAAAAATTATTAAAGTTACTATTCATAATGTATAAAAATAAAAGGAACCTATTCACATAATTTGAAAACACTGATTCAAAATATGGAATAAATTTTTAGAAAATCGAAGAATAGAATTTTTAGTCATTAATTTAAAATTAATCAAATTGACGGAATGAGAAAATGTGTTTTAAAGTGAAAACACTAAAATGATTAAAATGTATTTATATCCAAATTCATTGAGAAATTTACTAAAATAACCTAAATTATATTAAATATTAAAAAATTTACCTAATTATATGTTATAACTAATTTAAAATATAATTTATCACTATAAATTATATATACAAAAAACTATTTTCGATTAAAATAAAATATTTTATCATTATTCATCAAAACATGAAACTTATTAGAAAAATATAAAAAATTCAACCAAAGTAAATTTTTATATTACTATTTAATATAATAAGTTTATTATTTCAAATAGAATATTTAAAATTGTCAAAAAATTTATTTAAAATAAGTTCACCATTATAAGGTGGTAAAAACTACCTTTTAAGAAATATAGGTTATTATTCGTAAAATTGGGATTGTTCTTATCTTATTACTATTAAATATACTTTATAAATGTAAAAAATATATTTTTTAATATATATTACATTAATATCATTCAATAATAAAAATTAATTTAGTTTATTAGGTTAAAATGACTTTGTGAGAATAAAAATAGTTCTTTATAAAAACATTTCATATATATTCAGTTGGTTCCTATATTAATTTAGAATTAATTTATAACTAATGAATTCAACCTTATATTTTCATATTCTACTTAATACTATTCATAAATTCGAACATAAAATCTAGGTTATATCTTATTATAATAAATAATAATATTTTAATAATATATTTTTTTGGTAAAACTAGGCCTTGCATATAACACAAGCCAACTCATTGTTGTGGGTAATATAATATTAACAATGTGTTGTGTAGAAATCAAGATAGCAACAAAATTAAAATTAATTCAAAAAATGAAAATATTGTAAATTCTTTGGGTGTTACACTGTGGTATGGATATTTCCATGGATATGGAATGCTAGTTTGAACACCAAGGTTGTGACATCATGAGGATTCCTATGCCATAGTCCCTTCAATTTTTAGGTAGGTTGTGTCATTATCTAGGGGGTTTCACCATGGTCCTATATTTTTCCAGATGGTTACAAATTCTTAAATCCCATTATATTGGATCACTTTTCAAAATTTTCTCTCACTTCTTGGGTGTCCCAAGTGTGTCTGAAGAGGTTCTTTTATCCCCCTTTCCGCGAATTTCAATCTCAACCATTTCAGATTGATATTTTGTTATTTTGGTGAGTTCCCCTCTTGATTCCCCATATTTTAATTCTGTTTCTTATCCTAGAAATTTTGTTTCCATGGTAAATACTTAGTTTTTAGTATTTCCTGGGTAAGGGGATGATGTGGTTGATGTGTTCTTGGATGGTAGAGGTGTTTCCTTTATTGTGGTGTCTGGTGGTGGCATTCAAATTTCTCTAACTTTTCATAATAGATCAGAAACCTTTATTTGAGGTAGGATATCCATTGTTTCTCATTTTTATTTATCTTGCAGGAGGTGTTTTACTCTTGTTATATTTTGAGAAGATAGTTTTATTAGCTTAATTGAATAGAAATATTTTATTTAAAATCAAAATGAAGTGGAATGGGAATGATTCACATATCTTGGCATCTCTTGATATTATCCTGATGTTATGATTTCATGAGCTAAATGACCCAATAAAAATTATGTCTATTATGGTATTTTCTTGTGCTGATTTAACATGTATTGTGAAAACTTTTTTGGTGTAAAATTTTACAAAAATTTAAACATAATTTTCTAATCACTTATATCTAGTTAATGAAATGGTTTCGCAGATATATTTATGGCTTGTGTGATAATTCCTCTAAAATAAATAAGTGTAATTGATGAGAATCCCCTTACTAATATGAAGAATATTTTGTGTTGTGGTGTGAATGGTGTTGTGATGTGTGGTTATATTGTGTGGGGATAATGTGTTGTGGTGTGGTCATATGGTGGGGAGGTTATGAGATGTGTTTTGTTGAGTTCATGCTATGGGGAGGATATGTGATGTGTTGTGTGACCATGAAATGGGGTGTTCATGTGATGGGTTGTGTGGCTATACTAAGGAAAATTTATGGGGGAAAAGTGGTTGTGATGTGGATTTGGTATGAAGAAAGTGGATGTGGCTATGAACTGTGGTGATGTGGGGACGGTTGGTAAGAAAAGAATGAAAATTTTCTTTGTGTGGTGTTCTGATGTGCTAGTTTCCCGAGTATGAATGAAATTGGTTAATAACGACCCATAATTGAATCCGATGGTTTGGTTAATGGGAAGAATGGATAATAAAAAAATTAAAACTGGAAGAATGTATTAAAGGGTTATTTCTTAATGTAAATTAAATGGGCTGGATAATAAAAGGGTTAGATGAATTGAAATGGTTCATAATGTGAGATTTGGAAAATGGATTAACTTGAGAAAGAAGACAAAATGTGAAATGTGGAATGTGTCTTGTTTTGTGGTATTATGAATTTAGTAGTAGTAGTGAATGTGAAAGAGGTTTTGAGGTGATGTGTGGATGTTGTGTAATGATGGGTGCTTGTGTTTCTAATCCATAGTTTTGTATTATGTGTGGATTTATATATATTTACAATATATGTTATTAGTATTTTTTATACACACCCCACCCGCATTGAACACCATGTGAAAACACTCATATATTTGGGGGGAGTTTTTTCAAACATCCCAATGGTGATGATATATGGATTAACACCCACTATTTCCAACTATATCTTCCAGGCGATGATGGAATGCATGATATAATATTTCTAAAAGCTAAAAGTGGATTGTTGAGATGTGATGGATGATGTTTTTTCAAGTGATATGTGATGCGACAACCTTGGTGTCTTTGGATGAGATATGATGTGGTGGCTAGTAACACTCATGGTACTGGGAATGATATGATGCTAAAAAGATATGGGGGCACTAGGATATATGACATTGGCATATGTGGGAATAAAATTAGTTGAAAAGTGGTATATAGGTAACCATTAATGAAAATTATTCTTATTATGTTATTATATTTGGATTGCATTATTTTGTGATCAAGCCCTAGTGAGAATGGGTTTGGATAGTTTATTTGTTTATGTGTTATTAGTTTTGATATTTTCTCATGGATTTATTAGTATTATCTTTTCACATATACATGAGATACTTTTTTCACCCTACTAAATATATATTTATGCTCACTCTATATAAATGGAAAACCATTTTTAGGTTTATTTTAGGTCAATGAGGACTGTGTTAGACATTATTAGCTTAGAGGTTTAGAATGTTGCATTTTCACTACCTTATTTTTTCTTTTGGTATTTTATTTAGATACTTTTACCCATATCTAATTTAGCTATACATGCATTATGGTATTGTTTTTGTTTCCTTTCAATATTTTATTATGGAGTTGATTGATCATTAGTATAATATCTCCCAATCATACATATATTATATATGGTAATTCCTCCCATATTGAGGTTTTTATACCCTCAGTGCTAGTCACCAACTCAGGGCCTACATGGGTTTGGACTCAAGGGTCATTATCCTACTTCCTTCATTATTGGATGAGGAGGGGTACCTTTGGAGGCATGTGATTTTTACAACATAAAAAATCATCATATCATACACTATGATATATCCTAAAACAAATCATATGTATATATTTATTTATGCCACATTTCTATCAATATCCCACTTGAAATAAATCCTAATAGTCTTTGTGTCATTTTAAATTATATCATATCATATGAAATATATTTTGTAAACATATCCAAAAATCATTTGGTATTTTTTCATAACATTTTTTAGGTCTATCATCAACATCACCTTGTATTATATCATATGAAATACCTTGTGAATGTCCATCAATTTTTTTGGATAAACTTTAAAGTACTTTCATAAAAACTATTTGAGTTTTGTAAAAATAAATCCCCATTCAATCTTCCATAAAGTGTTACCCAACAGAACTTTGTAGCACTGAAATAAATTTGAATTACTAAATTTATAAATATCGAAAAATGGTGATGGCTAGAAAAACACCATTGATGCTCAAGTTAAAAAGGGTTTGATGTGATCTCCATGAAACTTATATATCTATATACCTATATACACCATTCATATATTATACAGGAATTTTTTTTCATATGATCCCTTTTTCTAATAAAAAAAGTATCCATGGGACATGGATTATGTCAATACCATATGCCTATTCTTACATTCTCAATTATTAAAGTATATACTGACTAGGTCTATAAAAAACATATTTCATTCATCTAAGTGGATGAACACATTACATACCCCTCACACAAATATGTAAGAACATAAAATGTATTATCTAGGTATGAAGAAACACTCCTTCAGCCTATCTCAATTGAGGGACTATATGACATACTCATCATATGAGAGGAATAATCCCTTCTCAGATAGGCTTCACCCAACAACATGATCTACAAAATACCCAAATGCCTCTGATTAGCTAAACATCAAGTATTTTAGAAAAAATTTATTAAAGTATGAATGTTCTAATTATAGGTATCATTCCAACCTCAGGTATTTAATAACTAAAAACATTAAATATGAACCCCTAGTACATAAAATACATAGTTTATTGCACTCCATGTGGTATACTTGTCTGTCATATAGTAAAAAAACTCCTTTTATTACCCATGATCATATTTTATATCTATATAAAAAACAATACCCATGAAAAACATAATAATTTTTAAGAGATTATAATACCAAATGATTAACATCAGTTCGGTATTTCTCAAAATCATATTTTGAGTGGCCAGTTATAATTCAACTCAATGAAATATTTCAAAATGACATGAAAAAATGATAAATTTTATACATACTCTTATAAATTTACTACATTTTAGACTCTTAAAATATTTTAATAATATAAATGATACCATACAGAAGCACCCATTTATTCATATCCTATATGATAGACCCCCATAGAAGCCTTATTTTTTTTGTCCCTACTAAGGTTTTGTTAAAATCGATACATCTCTATATAATTCTTTAAAAATTTATATGTAACCACTAGATGAAACTTAACCACTATACTATTTAGTGAGTAACATTAATGAAGATAAAATGTTTGAATAATGGTGATACTTAGAAATAATATTCATAATATTCAAATCATTGATTTTTTTCAAACTCCTTTACTTCACAACATCAAATGTTATGATATTGATAACATTGGTTTCCTACTTAAAAATATTTCTTAGTTCATCATATTTATCATTCATGGAACCATTCCATAAATATTTTTTCTTGAGATGATATTAGTAACAATATTAACTTTAACATTATTATTATTTTTACCAAAACAACCTAAACTCTTTAGGAAATATAATGATATTAACTTTAGGTTTTAACTGGAATAATATTTTATTTCATAACTTAGAACTTCTATAAGTCTAAAATTAATCCCATTAGTATCTTAGAGATTATATTATATTCATAATATCATATTATGACACACTAAATCTTTATTTCTGTAAATAAAAGTTATATTATTTTAGTGGGACTATTTAACAAATGAACTATTAAAAACCATATCTTAGATGGTATTATATATGTTTAGAGAATTATTATGAATATACGGTTTTATTATTTAAAATATTCCATTAAATGGTGTTGGAATACTGATTCCTCATTTTTATAAAAATATATTAGATTAAATTTTTATCATGGAACTCATATTAGAAATATATTCTTTTCAATCATGTTATATAATTTCACAAATCAATAACCACATGTATCAAAATCATAATATTATATTATTCATAATAACTCTTAATTTATAAAAAATCCCTCTTATAATATAAGCGAAATATGATAAATATACACTTCCTTTATATAGAAATGTATAAGCATTATATATTCATTTTTATTCAATTCCATGATTTAGAAATACTTTATTTCATCATTTAAATGAAAACTATAAGCTTCATCAAAATTTTCATTTATTTTAAACACCTTTATATTTATCACAATTGTAAAATATAAATTTAGTATAATATATGCCTCACAATTGATGAATTGTTTCCATAACACTGACACCTAATGTGGACTTTCCCCAAAGTCATTGAGACCTCTTAAGTTAATCTAGATATTTCCATTCAATGGAAATATAACCCTCATTCATATCATAACCATTATGTTTCAATGATCAATACTAACTATTGGATAAATCCATCATCTTTCTTCTAGCTTAATTGTTTACCCTACTAAAATATCAACACAAAAATATAACCTATATATCACATTTAAAGCTCAACTATCCTCAACAATTTGAAAAGAGGGTAACATTTTTCTAAACTCATTCACATAGTTAGAACATTTTAAAATATGATTGAAAAATGAATCCAGGAGCTAGACCATGCCTTAGAGGGTATCCTTAGACTTCACTAAGTCATTATAACACTAACTCACATTGAGTATATGAATAGAGAAAAAATTTCATTTGGTTAAATTATATATAATTCCTTTGAAACCTTAAGTGAATCATTATATGATTCTTATAATCAACATGATTAATGTGTTGAACAAATTTAATAGTTGGTTGCTTAGGAAGGTGTTACTCTAACAAATATAATTTTTCCTCTCATGTAAAAACTATTCCTAAATTTTAGTAAAAGTCAAATAAGTTTTTTAAATTAATCTTATCTTTATATAATATTGATATCATCATAAATTTGGATGATTATAATTACATTATAACTATAACATAATATTTTATTATATGATTATCATGTATTATATTTATTTAATAAGGACCCTTTTTAAATTTTCTCCCACTAAATTGACAAACCCTTTTAAAATAAATCGTATCCATTAGTGTGATAAGATCCATATTTAAATAAGAAATGAGTTTGATTTTATATTACTCTCACTACTTCATTATTTAGGTATTCCATTATGCCAATAATATCATATATGTCTTGTAGATGGTTGAGGAAAAATTATTTACTCTATCCACCATATGGATAAACTCAACACTATTACTCTAGTATCCTAACTCTTAAGGTATCTTAGCTAACTAAAACCCAAATAAAATGAAAAAAATGAAGCACATAACTCTTAGGGTCACCACATTACTTTCTTTCCTTATATAAGATAATCCACATGCATCCTACTTTAGTATGTCATACCTGAACATATGATCAGGGTCTTAATACATGTTTTTCTTAAAATGAATCTAACACTTAGTGTTTTTAAGGGGATTTTATCTCGCCACATTATCTTCTGTATTCTTGATATAAATGATTCTAATGATTTAGTTTTGAATATAATTTCTTCCACAAAGTCAATATATTTAAAACATATTTATTTGTAACACTTTACAAAACTCATCAATTGTATTACTAACCCAAATTAAAATCTAACTATATTCATAAATATAAAAATGCATCTAAATCACAAGGTATTTGAAACATGTAATGGATTAAATTTATATTAAAAAAATAATAACCACAAGAATAATATTATAGAATTAGATATCAAACCCCCACTTTTCTAGACAGGGCATAAGCCTCTAGGCCAATGAGGAGTCTGACCCAAAGTCATTCTTTAGAATGTTATATTACTCAGGAGACACCCCAATTGCATCCAAATTCTAACACGTGATATTTATAAGATATAATAATCTTCTTAATTCAATATAATAACCAATTACACTCCAAATTCAAGGAATAAAAAATCTAAAAATATTATATTACCTAGCGTGGAACAAATTAGATACTTGTATGAAAATTTGTAAAAGGAGTTCAACACTTTAAACCAATGAATACAACTATTAATAATATAAAATTATATTTATGACTAAATCAGGGAATAAAAAAATAAATAAACAATTTATATATTTAAAAATTAGATAAGAATATTTATGAACAATTCATAAATAAATAAATAAATTATAAACACTTTAAAATCCTTCCATGAATTATAGACATTCCATAATTAAATAAATATAAACACTTTTAAATCTATTCATAATATAAACTATTTCATATTCTCCTTTATATAAAATTTTATTTAAATACATGATATAAAATGAAATATAAACACGTTATATTATAATTTATGTAAACAATATACATAATTTAGATATGAAATATTTAATACTATTTAAAACATGATTATATCAATTATAAAAACTTATTTTGATGTTGTTTAAATAATTTCCACAAATAAGGAATTTAATTTGAATATTTAAAAATAATTATTGTGAACAATTAATAATTTTAAAAATAAAATCTTATATTTTCGATTATTTTTTTTCATCTGTAAAAAACATTAAAATTAAAATTATAATTTCTATATAAATAAATTATATAAAAGTTATAAATAATTTAATATAACTTAAAAGTGTATATAATGTTGAGATTTAATATTATGTAATATTTTATTATTAAATGTTTTATAAACATTTAATAATTAATTATAATGAAATTATAATTTTTAATCTATAATCATTTTATAAATTAAATAAATATCCTAAAATACCCTTCTTAAAATTTTTAAATAATTTTTAAATTATATAATATATTTATTAATTATGCTTTAAGAAAAAAATAATGTATATAATATTTAATGATATTAACTATATTTTCAATCCATGAATTATCCTTTTATATATCATATTTTACAATACATAATCCTCAGTTGTGAAAATTCCTATGGCACCGGGGAAACAATATTTAAATATATTCATTGAATCATATAGATGATATGATAATCTATTTTTCAAACATGTTATGTCATTATTATCTATTATGATCCCCTATATTGTACATTTCAATATACCTTAAATAGAAGGATTTACACCGTATCATTGACTTTGATATCCTATATTATATGACATGACTATATAGAATATTAAAATGAAATATATTATAATAAAATCTATGGTTCAAAATCTAAATCACATTTGATGATATCGAATATGTCTATAATATTATATATAATTTTATTATTTTTAAAGCATGATTTCATGAATCAAGTTGCATTGAGTATCTCTGATACCATTGATTGGCTTCTAGGGGTCAAAAAACACTTATTAAATGCTGTAAAAGATGTTTAAACCCCATTTTCCTAAGACAACCATGTTACAAAAAACAAAAAACATGGATAAAATAAAATGAATAATACATACCTTTCATTGAATATAGTAAATGATAATAAAATTATAGAGACCCTTGATTCTCATATGTAGACATTACATAATCTTTGGGTTATAATTAATACATTACGAAAACAAATGCCCAAATACAATATTAGTTTAGTGCCTTTTGAAACATGGAAACATAAACACTGGTCCATAAGTGAGCTACATCATCTCCCACTATGTTCTTCATAACTAGTAAAAATCTTAGAAATAACATAAATAATACAAATCTTCATAACATAGGGAAATGTAAGAAAGGATGATCTTATATGCTAAGTAAGGGTAAAAATTGGAGATATATAAGCATAATCATGAGAATAACGGTATGAAAATGTGATAATAACATTAGAATATCATGCCCTACATATCAAATATCATAAAAAATAACCATATCATAAAGGTGGACATTTCATAAGACATAAATCATAATGGGAACTAGATAATAATACATGAAAGAATAACATAGTAATAAGACATGGAATTGGGTAGACCCATAATCATATAAAATTGTTTCTATAGTAGTAAAGGTTTAATGACAATGACATATTAGTGGAATTATTTCACTCCCCAAACCATCTTAGTAGTAAAGGTTCACTCCCAAGAACATTTTAGAAAAAAATTCCATTACTGAACTGAGTTCACTCCAAATTCTATCAATTTGTATCTCATGAGATATAAATCTTTACCAAATGCATTAGAGGGAGATATAAGCTCCACTCATCTCATAATGAAATAATACATAAGTATGACACAAGATCCTAAAAAATAATTATATCATATCCCATGAAATAAAAATGGGTATTATAGTTATTTCATCATATATTAACATGCGTGGAAGAGACATATTTTAAAATCATTTTATTATAGAATAGACTATGAAAAGAAAATGGGTTTCATAAGAATTTTATCATGGTATATCCATGGAAAAGAAATGGTTTTAATAAATAACATATAATCCTAAACAAAACCCATTAAACTAATAAATAAGAATATTTTCCTTGGATAATATCCCCATTAAGTTAAAAAAATCAAATAATGTCCTTTTTATGGAGAAGGATTCTAAAATACATAATGGATCATTTCTTATGGAAATATAACCTTTCTTAACACTCAATTTTTAGACATAAAATAGTTTAAAAGTACTTTTATTTTAAAAATAATTTGAAAAATCATGAATTAATATTTAAAAATAATTTAATACATTTATTGAGGGAAATATCCTTTTCATATTAGAAAAACACTTTATAGATCATAAAACATTTGAAAACCTTTTACTTTGAAAATAGCTTTGGAAACTTATAATAAATATTTTTAAAATACTGAAATAATTTTATTTGAAATTAAGATTTTAATAAATTTTAAAAATACTTGAAAATCATTTAAAACACCTTTTACAAATAAATAATCTTTACAAACTTTTATTTGAAAATAGCCTTGAAAACATATAAAGTATGATTTTAAAATCATTAAAAACACTTTTTAAAACTGAAATATTTCTGAAAAAATTTTATTTGAAAATAATGTTAAAAAAATAATTTCCAGATTATTTGCAAAAATATTTTCTAAAAAAATAATCTTGTAAACATTCAATGGAATCCTTAAAGATATAACAGTAATAATGGCATATAAATCCTTACATGCTGAAAATATTTTTTTTACTGTATGAAGTTCAGAAAAGTTCCTCCATCTAAACATGAAAAAAGATTTATTTTTTAAAATACATTTTATTTAAGAGGTAAAACATGGGTAAAAATGTATTTTAAAGATCATAAAAAATTTTAATAACTTATTTGATTTTTTTTTAGAAAACCTGTTTTTGAAAGAATACAGATTTCCGACTGAAGAGAGGGATGAAGTCGGATTTTCATAAAAACATTTTCTCAATAAATTTAAGTTCCAATAAGTGGAAAATGGTAATATTACATGAATAGATCATTAATAAATAGATGATAATAAAAATATTGTGATTTATTGAGATTAGGATTATAATATTTCATCAATGGAATCATAATGATAAATAATCCCAATAAATGATGAGATTATAGAAATAAACTCTTACTACTTTAGTAACATTGAATCATAATACCCATGAGAGAATGATATTAAAATTTTATTAAAATATCATGAGAAATATTCATGTAAAAACTTGTCAAAGGGTAGTATATACATCTTGTAAAATAATATAGGTTCATAACATAGTGTGTGTGTCAAGAAAGGTAAATTGTGACATAATTACCTTACTGATTTGGTAGCTTTTGAATTGTAAAACCACTGAAATATAGTTCATAAAATGGATAAGTAAATACCCATAAATTTAATGATAATAATAATATAATTTATTTGTGTTCATTATATACACCACTAAAAAATGAGTGGTGAATAAGGTATAAGTCTTGTAGAAATAAGAGTGTGGCTAGAAATCCCCTTACTACTTGAGTAACATATTAATCATGATCACCATGAAGTAATAACATAAATTGAATTATTTAATATCATTAAATAAAGTAAATTCATGATATAACATGTTATAGGTTAGTATATACACCATATAAAATAAATAAGTATTTATTATGGCATGTATCTCATGGATATAAAAAGTGAGATGAAATTCCATTACCTTAAGTCTTGACACTCATTGTACTTGTTAAGAACTCATAAATAATAAATATATGTTTATTGTATATCTATAATATAATAATATTAATATATATAACACCACATGTGATTAACTTATGTCATTATATTACCCTTTTATTAAAAATTCCACGTCAATGTTATGTTTCGGGTAATAACTTCTTTGTTTTTTTAGACATGTTTTATATTATCTTCTCACTCCTCTTACATAGATAATGTTTTTTTTATCTCCAAAATTTAAACCATGATATTAATATCATATATATTTATTATATTTTGTATTTTTATTAATCTATAAAGGATATAAATAAGAAATTAAATACATCATTGATGGAGACGGTAGGCTGTACGTACACATGAACGATGTTTCATATTTCTTATCGCATTAAAAGAAAGAAAAGTAAATGATATATATATATATTATCATTATAACAGATTTATTATCTCATAAATATCACATATGTTTAATAAACCCATCCTTAATACATTTCATGTAAAGCGTCAATGAATCACATCACTTTGAGGAGGTGGTAGTCCACATGCCCACAAGTGATGTTATCGTATTCCTAGAAATTAGAAAGCATAGAGGTATGTTTTATATAAAAATTAAAAAATCCTAAGACATCATATATATCATATATATCATATAAAAATAGTAATTCCATTATTATTCCCAAACATGGGAGGTAGAAATGGAAGAACGGAGGACATCGGTTCGTGAGACGGTAGTCCACCGTACACATGAATGATGACTGTGTATCCCATTTGATTGATGTGTGTGTTGGTGTAGGTAGAACCCATAACAAAATAACATATAAGTATATTTTGGATATTGAGGTTATTATATAAGCATGTAATAATAATAATTTAATGTGTGGATAAATAAATTAAATAAAAGTTCTTATTGAAGAATGTATCCTATTATTCAGGTAAATTCTTTTGTTTTTCACAAAGAACATTTTTGGTTGTATTTATACAAAAAATTTAGGCTTCTATGATGAGAGGAATGATTTTGGGATATTATTTTGGTAGGGTTTGGACAATAAAAAATTCTTGACAGGAGTGTAAAATTGAGGGGGTGAGTGTGTTTATATAGCGGAGACATTATTGTAAATACAAAAAGGGAAAACACTATTGATAGGTATACATTACATAATGTGTCTCCAATAATGGTCCATTTTTGAGCTAGGAGGGGAAATTGTCTAAATATGGAAATCCAATGGCGTTTGGAAATGTGTCTTGGTCATTTACCCCCTTAAGATTAAATTTTAACCACTAAGTAAAATATTTTTTACCTTAATCAATGTAAAATTCTAACAATAGAAGTGGAAAAAACTAATTTAGAATAATCCCATGGACGAGATGAAATAACAGTTTTTAAAGTGAAAATATTCAAAACATTGAAATGTTTTATATAAAATTTCAAAGTAAAATTAATTGTAAAACAATTTATTTTATTAATATATGCATAATTGATCTAAATATAATTTAAAACTAGTTTAAAATATAATTTAACTACATAAAAAAATTATATGAAAATGCAGTTTTCAATTAAAATTTAGCGCTTTCACTATTAATCAAAAGATGAAACTTCACAGAAAAATACCAAAAATTGATCACAAGATAATTTTGACAATAAACTTTCAAAAATGATGTTTTTTTTCAAATATGAATTAATAAAGTGTCGAAAATTATTTATAAAACGAGTCTTCCATTAAAAGGTGATAAAACTGAATTTTTGATTAATACAACTTTTTATCCCTAAAACTATATTTGTTCTTATTTTATGCCTATCAAATTTTTTTTATGAATTTCAAAAAATTTGTTTGAATTTTTAATATATAAATTTCATTAATATGTCGCCCAAATAGTGAATAATTTAATTTCTTAAGATAAAACACCAATGTGAGCATAAAAATAGTTTTTTCATAAAAACACACCATTTATATTAAATTTGTTTTTTTTCTTTTCTAAAAAATTTATATCCAATGGATTCATTTTATAGACATTTATTAAACATATATTCATAATTTTCATATCTTCCATTCCAATGGCTAGCTGATAACTATAATAATATTTTAATTATAATATTAATAGTATAATGTAGTTTGGTAAAACACAATCTTGCGTATAATACAAGCTATCAAATGAGATTGTTAATATACGTAACAAAATCCAAACTAATTTTTTCATGCAACATATGATAAGCACTGTGTTTCATGTAGTGAAAAATTAACTTGGTGTAGAGTATAAATATTGTTTATCTTACTGTATCATGCAACATAAGACATCAAAGAAGTAAAATTTATTCAAAACAAGTTCATTCAAAATGAGGGTGTTACATTATGACCCCCTTTAGATGAATTTAACCTATAAATTATTACGGGTCATCACAGTTTTAGTACATGAAAGTTCATTTTATAGAAATCCTCATTGAAAAAATGAATACTAATACTTAATTTAATAAATGAAATCTGAAAACATAATGGCTAGCCAAAGTAACTCATAATTTGGTTTCCACATAGGGAAACATAGGTGACAAGGGAAAACATTGAAATTAATGAGAAATATAACTATCAAGTTATTATAGATAGTGATAGAGAACAATGTCAGGATAAAGTTAACAATCACAAAGACATAAACCAATGAATCTTGAAAAAGGTCATTAATATCATAAAAAATCATGATAACAGGATAAAATTTTATTTCAATATCCTTTTCCTATTGTTGAATAATTTTCACAAGGAGATATACTTACTTGATTTCATTCCATTTCATATACACAATCTCACCCTTTGGTTGTGTCTTAACCAATTTGAACTTCATAACTTACTCCAAAATTGAAGGTGAGTTTTTTATTCTTAAAGCATTAATGGATCATAAAATATTTATATAGAACTAAAATTCATTCCATATATCTTTATTTATCATCACAAAAAAATGGTTAGAAAAAGTTATCCAATATGCATAAATCCCCATATAGAGAGATAATATTTTATTCTCTAAAGCCGCATCCAAAGTTCAACTTAAACCATTCCATAAATGGTTGACCTTATAACCCTTCTAAATGATGAAAATACAAACATTTATAAATAATGTCACTAAATCAACATAACATTAATCCCCCATATATCATAAAGTATCTCTTGGCTATCATATTTTGAACATGTGAAAAAGTTCATCATGTATTCTCTTAAAATAGGATAATAACCTAAATTACTATAAATCCTTATCGAATACATGCATGATTTCTTATTCCAAAGATAATTGTATATGATTATTAAATTCAAAAATTCCATAATCTCCTTCCATGATAGCACCAACCACTTTGTGAACCAATCCTTCATCAGTTATGAGGTCATCAATACTATTAAATTCACATTATCCCTATAAATCATCACTTTATCCATAGTTAAAATCAATTTATTACCATTCATAACATTTTAAGAGGCACCTTACTATAATAATTTGTTTTCTAAATAATATAACCTTACCATTAAATCACATTTATAGGCCACAAGTGTAATGCCTAGACCCTAGTATATCGGATCTGGTGCATTATTTTATTACATGTTTATGATTACAAGGAATCAAATCCCAAAATACCAAATAGTTTAGTAGTATTGGAAGACTAGATTACATTCATGATACCTATAATATAATATGAAAAGAAAATATAACATGATAAAATATAAAATAAAATAAATTGCATCCTTTAAAGATTATACAATTATTTATTCTTCATAAAATTGTGAAAATAACTATAATAAATGGGTGATATCAGATCCTAAGTAAGGGTAAGCAATACAGTGGATGATATCATAAACACAAACACTAGGCATAGTGAATAAATAAAGTAAACATGCCATTAAAAATAAACTTGAACACAATATGGAAGGAATAAGATATGAATAAATAATTCCACAATAAAACAGAATCATGGGTATTATAAAAGTCAAATAACCTCATTAACTATCAATTAATAGCTTCCTAATGAGGGAATGCATAATTTTGGACATCATAATCACACCATTAAGGCCTTATTCCAAGACCATCATAACCATTCTGTTAGGGACTTGTGACAAGACATTAGTTTGTCTTATGAGACCTAACGATTCATCAAGGGGCTATAGTGGTCCCTGACCATCACTTACTAAGTCCAATACATTCCTCATATGAAAATTGTGATACATAGACAACATAAACATTCATATTGAAAAAATATCATAAAAAATGTGAATACTTTAACTATAACCTATAAATGGTATAAAATTAGCACATATACAGTCAAACTAATCATCATCCCCTCAATAAAACATGATTTATTACATATTAATATATAAACCTCAATGAAGTACAGTATTCATAAAATGATGTTTTCATATATGAAGACACATTTATCATTTAAAAATTTATGTGGAAATAATCCTTAAACATTATAATGTGTCCCATACCAGTTTGAAACATTCAAATAACAATCTATTATAATAAAATGTGTATAAGGGGAATCTTGATATGATATACTAAAGGGAATTATATACACAAATTCAAGGAATATATTGTGAATAAGTCATATATATCATAAAAGTTAAAGTGAGACGAGAAAAATTCTTTTTTACTTTGGAACGAAGCATTCTTTTGGAAAATCATATGTATTTGTCATGAAATAAGATTGAAAACATGTATATCCAAGAAAATAGAAGATAAGGACATTGAAATTATATTTTAGGCCTACATTTTGTCCCACTGAATTTAAATCATGTAAATAGAGTTATTTTAAAGAAGATTTAGAAATAAAACATTTTAGTTCCTTTTAAGGAAAATAGTAAAGCTATTTCAAAGAGGAAGGGAATGTTTGTTGTCATAAGAGGATAACTGATCCAAGATAGTTTTTCATGATACAATTGTATATTTTATAAAAATAATAATGGCTAAAAACATATTATAGAGTTCCCTTTAATACAGGTAAGAATTCGAGAAGTTCTCTTGAATCATGCTAGTATTTCTGGAAGAATTTTTGAAAGATTATTTTAAAATAAGTAAATACCAATAAAATAAGGAATTGTTATGATTGGTACACATATATAAAACATTAAAATAGAATATATGAGGATTAAAAAAGAATAAATAATAATTTTATTAGGTATGTAGATAATAAGAGTAACCTGAATGAAAATGGAGGTTCAGGTTGAAAATTCTTACCACTTTACAATAAATCGAATAATATGAAACAAAATACTAAAATTATACATTTGATATCTTGAAAATAAGTACATTCTTGATATTATACATAAAAAATACTCAAATAATATTATTGGATAAGGAATATCTCACAAAAATGGAAGTGAGATTAGGAAAACTTTACCTTATGTCTGAATATATTTTTAACTTGATCTTAATGTCCTGAATAATAAAATTGCAATCATTAATTAATAATACTATAACCATATTTAAATTTAATTGGTTTATTATATCTTTATTAAGTTCATTTTTGGCCTTTTATATGGTTTAATAGAATCAATTTCATCATTTGGGAGTGCAAATTTTCTTAGTTTTCAGGATTAGTACGCTTGTATAACAGTATGGAAGTTCATGAAAAATTGAAATTGAAATATAGAATTGAAGTTATGAGTCATTATTTATCATAAAAAGGTTAAATGATCATATAAATCCTTTTGTTATTTTGGGATAGGATGAATCATTAGATAAAAGTTTAATGATAAACGCTTGGATAAATTTGGTGGGTTTTCAATCACCACAAACTCATTTTTGTTTTTTAATTTAATACCATGTGTAAAAACTGATTATAAAACATTAAATAAGATATACCACATATATTATGATATTTTCAACCAAAAAAATGGTATAATTACCAGAATTGAATATGGTAATGAAAATTTAAAACCCATCATCCTTGAGTATGATAAATTAACACATCTCGGGCGGTGTTTTCATTTTTAGTATGAGAGGAGGGGGAAAGAGAGATGATGATGAAATATTCCATTAGAATAATATCAACCCATTACATGTAAGTTACTGAAATTATCATATTAGTTGGATGAGGGGAGTTTAGGAGAGATAAACAATAGAATGGAACTTGTAAACGAAATTGAAAGAAAAAGGAAGAGATGTTTACCTCTTGAGTACTCCTCCTCGAGAACCTCCTTAAGGACTTTGGTTTTGGCCTTCTAGTGAGAACAAAAGGTATTGGACGTGAGTAAGGGGCTTGGGAGGAGTATTTATCGAAACATAGGAATGTCTCAAATATTTAGTGGTTGGAGAGGATGGGGGGGTGTGGGGTGGTTGTTATAGTGGATGAGAGGTGGGGTTTTCCATTATTTTAATCATTATTTATATTTTTTGGATCAAGAATATGAATATTCTTGATTCTTATGACTAAAAATAGTAATAAGGGCATCTAAGTTCGAACCAAATGTACTTACATCAGCCTTACATCACCTATGACTCACTAAATCTTGTATTTAGCATTTATCATAAGTTAACATATTTTAACTATTCACCAAAAATTCAAGTATTTCAGAAAAATAAAAAACAGTCACCCTAACCATTTATAGTTTTTTACAATCAAAAAATGAAATCCATTTTATAAAAATAATTTTCTAAATACGAGAAATATTATTTTTAATTACAATCACCAGTTACTCAAAAATACAGTTTTTAAAATTATAAGTGTTTTTAAAGAACCCTAATTTTTTTTCTAAGGTCTCATTAAACTATCCCAAAATAATTGGACAAAAACATTGATTTATGAATATAATTTATGAAAAATTAATAATCTTTTAAATTAGTTTATTAATTATAAAACTGTAATTAAATATTTATTTCTCACAAAAAT
The DNA here is from genome assembly GCA_963277665.1 of Viscum album. Lineage (NCBI taxonomy): Eukaryota > Viridiplantae > Streptophyta > Magnoliopsida > Santalales > Viscaceae > Viscum > Viscum album. The sequence goes on from OY728121.1 coordinate 1,130,433,687, forward strand.
ACCAACACATAATTATTAAGGTTTAAAATATTCACATTCATTTATAAGGTGCCTAAATTTTATTTATACTTACATGGGTGAGGGTACTATTCATAAGTTCGTTTACTATTCATATGGGTCATGTTACTATTCATAAGGGTACATTACTATTTATAAGTGTCAAGTTAATATTCACAAAAAATTATGTAGATTCAATTAGGATCTAAATATCTTACTAAAAGAAACTGTGATTGTTCGTATTTTGAAATTCAAGACACATAAGTGGAAAAATTAAGTTTATAATATGGTTTATAACTATAACAATGTTTTTTTAATAGTGACTCAGTGTTGTGTGCATGAATTGAAATTATTTATGAAGAAACATAGCTTAAAATATTGGGGTGTCATAATAATAGTGAATATATTCATAACTTAATTTAGTATTTATCAAAAAAATTATAATAGTAAATATATATTATAATCTATTGATAAAAATGAATTTTTTAATAATAAAATAAACACATTAATATTAAAATAATCTTTTACATAAAAAATACTAAAAAATAGTATTTGTTTTTAAAATTAATTTTAAATCTATAAATTTTAAATATAAGTATTATTAATTAAAAACCTTAATTTTAAATTATTATTTTTCATAACATAATTTATTTAAAATTATAAAACAAATTAATGGGGAATTAAATTATCCCCCCTCAATATAATTTCATCCTAAGAATTAGAAAATTCACTTTGAAAGTTAGAGGTTAGTACTTGAAAATTCTCTTGTGAGAAACACTCATCAGAAATAGGGTTAACCACATATTCTCTTAATAAGGGAGAAAGTGAAATGCATAAGTTACATAAATCAATTTATTTAAATCAGATAAAATTTGTGCAAATTTAAAATATGGACATATACAAATAATATAACCATCGTGTTCTGATGGAATGTGATAGATAACATGTTCATATGCAAGTTGATTACCACAAAATCGTAAAATACAATTATAAAAAATTTCATTGATATCATTAAATTTTTTGATAATAGGACACCATTTTTTGGACCATTTTCCTGGATTTAAAGAATTATTCAACTTGATAAAAGTATAAATATAAAAAAACTTATCCTTTAATTTCACCTTAAATTATCTATATATCATCACTTAGCATAGGTTGCACCATGTGGTGAAGTAATAAATTAACCTTTATAATCTCGTAAAATGATCAAATTAAACCATACAAAAATGGTTAAACTTTCTATAATGATTTAACACTTTGGAAATAAGGTCTCTAAATTTCATAGATGAACTTATCATTATACCTTAATCAACATGAAGTTTCTCTAAATTTTCATATTCTAAACATGTGAATAAATTCATAATGTATCATCTTAAAATATGGTAATAACTCAAATTATCATAAAAACTTATTGGAAACATGATTTATTTTGTATTCCTTAAGTATGATACATGTTATTGGATTTATTCCTTAAATACAAAAGTGTTTTAAACTCCTTCAATGATAGCATATACTACTCATTGAGAAGTTAATAATCAATTCCAAGGTAGTCATTACTTATCCAAATCAATCATTTCTTCATCATTATCTCAACATCAAGAATATATTCATGGTTGTATTTCCATTAATTATGTGCTTTAAAAAAGTTTATCTTTACACTGAATATATTTTCTTGGTACCATTGAACTTATGGTTTCAAATCCTTAATGAAAAGGTACTGTAGTACAATCCTCATATATTCCATAATGCTTATTACGAGTACATTGCTAAAACAATAATCAAATGAAGTGATTTTTGAATAGGAATATTAATCATTCTACTTAATCTACGGTAACATCATAATTTGATCATTATCCAGTGACATCATTTGGGTTATATTCCTTTGATGCTTGGGGCATTGAATTGCATAGTATCCCATCTCATTACAGTTGAATCCTTGTATATTGGAATCCTTTTTCTTACCCTTAAAATCACAAACTTGGTGTCCTTTTTCTACAAACATATAACAAACTTCCATTCCCTTCAATCATTTATCAGGGTGATTAATTCCATAGTTATCACATGTGGGAAAACTCTTCTTTCCCTATTTCCCTTTATCTATTTTTTCTCTGCCACCCTCTTCTTCTATTACATCCCTTAAAATCCATAAGATTCTTTACATACCTTGTTAACACATGATACCATTTCTTCATATTATGAGGATACTTGGGAGACTATCTTCCTTTTGAATGACCACTTAAGAACAAAGGAGATATGATCCTTCTTATTATTTTTATCACATGCATTGGTGTTGTTCTCATTCCTTCAAATAGGTTCCATTTCTAATCAATTCCATATACTATATTAACTTATAAGATTATGAACTCTCTATAACTCTAATCATGGTATAACACATAATGTAAATTTATGCATTGAAAATCCTAGAATAATTTACTTTGTTTAGTTAGAGGGCATAAATCCTTCATAATAGACTGTAAATAAAATTTGAATTATCCTAAGCATATCCTATAGGAGTGTCAAACCCAGTGCATAGTAAGGCCTATTATTGTGTTCCAGGTTACCACAAATCAAGACCAAAACACCCTATCAGAGTTGTTACTCCTAGGTACATCTATTCCTGAACCAAGTCCACTTATAGTATCTAGACAATGATTTATTTTATAGGAATATCCACATAATCTATAACATACCAACATTCTAGGATGTTCTTGTATGCTTATACTCAATGTCTATCTTAGGGTTTTGTTCACTAATCTATAATTTATAAATCTAGTTTCCAAATTTTCTACTAAAATTCCTCTCGTACCGACAATAATTCCACAACCACAGCAACCCAGATCTGGTGCATTATTTTATTACATTTTCATGATTAAAAAGATTCAAATCCAGAAGGACTTAATAGTTTAACAATCTCAGAAGACCAGATTATATTCACGATACCCATAATATGATGGGAAAAGAAAATATAACATGATACAATATAAAAAAAATCAACTTTGAAATCTTATAAAATGATTTATACTTCATAACATAGGGAAAAGAAACATAATAATGGGGTGAGCTCAAACGCTCAGTAAGGGTAAGAAATAGATCAAAAGATATCATAAACATAAAGACTAGGCATGCTGAATAAATAAATGTAAACAAACCATTAAAAAGAAACTTGAACACACTATGGAAGGAATAAGAGATGAATAGATAATTCAACAATAAAACATAATCATTAGTATTATACTAGTCAAATAACCACATTAACTATCAATTACTAGTTTCATAATGAGGGAATGCAAAATGTTGGACATCATAATGACACCTTTGAGGCCTCATTCTAAAACCATAATAACCATTCTGTCAAGGCCTCGTTCCAAGACACTAGTTTTTCTTCATGATACCTATTGATGCATTGAGGGGGTATAGATGTCCTCACCCATCACTTATTAGGGAAAATACATTCCTCATATAAAAATTATGATATATAGACAACATAAACATTCGTATTGAAAAACTAGCATATGAAATGGGAATACTTTTACTATAACCAATGAATGGTATCTAATTAAAACATCCATAGTCAAACTGATCATAAACCATTCAAAAACACATGGTAGATGATATCATAATATAATAACCTCTATTAATTACAAGATTCAATAAAGGATCTTGGCATATATGAAGATACATTTATCATTGAAAAATTGTTGAGGAAATAATCCTTAAGCATTCCAAAGTGTCCCATACCACTTTGAAGCATTAAAATCATAATCTCATAGAATAAAATATTAATAAGGAGACCATTGATATGATATACAAAAGGGTAGTACATACACCACACGAAATTAATAAGTGGTGAAAATGTCATATTTATTATAAAAGTTAACGTGTGACTAGAAAAATCCTTTTTTTTCTTTTGGAAAATCAGTTTTATTTTTCTTGTAATCAGATTTTAAACTTGTATTTCACAAAAAAGAAAATATAAGGACATTTAAATTATATTTGAGGCATAAATGTTGTCCCACTTAAGTGAAATCATGTAAAAAGAGTTTTAAAGAAGATTTAGAAATAAAACATTTTAGTGTGGTTTACGAAAAATAGTAAAGTTATTTTAATGTGGAGGGGAATGTATTTTTTCATAAAACCATAAATAAAACAAGATCGTTTTTAATGATGGAATGAGTGATTTTATTAAAATAATTATTTCTTAAAATTTATTATAGAGTTCCATTCAATATAGGTAATAATTCGAGAAGTTCTGTTGAATCAGGCTTGAATTTCAGAAAGAATTTTTGAAATATTATTTTAAAACATGTAAATCCCCATAAAATAAATAAGGATTATGATTGGTAAACATATATAGAAAATTAAAAAATAATTTATTAGGAGTAAATAATAATAAATAGTAATTTCATTGAGGTAGGTTGAGAATAAGAGTAACCTGAATGAAAATGGAGGTTCGGGTAGAAAATCCTTACCAATTTGTAATCAATCGAATAATATTCCAAAAAATAATAAAAGATACATTTAATACCATGAAAATAATTAGATTCATGGTATAATACATACACCATACTCAAATAATAGTTGTGAATAAGGAATATCTCACAAAAATGGAAGTGAGATGAGGAAACCCTTACCTTATGTTCGAATATATTCTGCACTTGATCTTAATGTCCTGAATAATAAAATTATATTCATTAATTAAAAATCAAAAAACTTATATACATATAATATATTTATTATATCTTTATTAAGTTCATTTACGACCTTTTAGATGGTTTAAGAGATTCAATTTCATCATTTGGGAGGGCATGTTTTCCTAGTTTCCTTGATTGATTCGCTTGTATATATGCATGGAAGTTCATGTAAAAATGGAAATTGAAATCCATAATTGAAGCTATGAGTTATTATTGTTCATATATAAGGTTATATGATCATATAAATCCTTTGGTTATTTTTTGAGAGGATTAATCATCAAATAAAATTTAAATGATAAATGTTTGGATTAATGTTGTGGTTTTTCGATCACTACAAATTCATTTTGTTTTAATTTAATACCAAGTGTAAAAACTCATTCCAGAACATTAAATATGATATATTACATATATTATGATCTAGTTAAACCATAAAAATGGTTTCATGACTTTAATTTAAGATGATAATATAAATTGAAAATTGGTCGTGCTTGAGTGTGATAAATTAACACAACTTGGACAGTGTTTTCATTTATAGTATAAGAGTTGGGGGAAAAGAGATGTTGATGAAATATTCCATTAAAAAAATTTCATTCTAATACATATAAGGTAATGGAATTATTATATCATTTTTATTAAGGGATATGAGGAGAGAGAAATAATAGAATCGAACTTGTAAAAGAAATTGAAAGAAAAAGGAAAATTAGTTTACCTTTTGAGTACTCCCCCTTGAGAACCTACTTAAGGCCTTTGGTTTTGGCATTTTGGTGAGACTAGAAGGTCATAGATGTGAGTAAGGGGAATGGGAAGAGTATTTGGAAGATATTAGGCAAGTATCAAAGCTTTAGTTGTGTGAGAGTAAGAGGGGATGAGGGGTGGTTTTTATAGTGGAGGAGTTGAGGGGGTTTCCATTATTTTAATCATTATTTAATTATTTTGGCTCAAGACTATGAATTTTATTGATTATTATGACTAAAAAAATTAACAAGTACATGTGATTTTTAACCAAATGTTCTTACAATAGAATTACATCACCTATGACTCAATAAATCATGTATTTAGTATTCATCATGAATTATCATATTTTTACTATTCACCAAAAATTCATGTATTTTAGAAAAGTCCCAAAAATTCACCATAAACATTTTTCAATCTGTAGAATCCAAAAATGAAAAATATTTTATGAAAATAATTTTCTAAATATGAGAAATTAAAATTTTAAGTTCAATCACCATTTACTTGAAAAATACGATTTTTAAAATTATAATTGTTTTTATAATACCATGATGAATTAACTAAGGCCTCATTAAATTATCCCAAAAATAATTGGTCAAAAAATTGTTTATGAATACATTTTATAAAAAATGAATTATCTTATTTATTAATTTATTAATTATGAAATTTAAATTAAATATTTATTACTCACAAAAATACCATCACTTAATTCTTAATGATTAAAATATTCACATTCATTAATAAGGTACCTAAATTTTATTTATACTTACATGGGCGATGTTACTATTAATATGTTTATATTAATATTCATATGGTTAATGTTACTATTGATAAGGGTACATTACTATTCATATGGTTCATGTTACTATTGGTAAGGGTACATTACTATTCATAATGGTCAAATTACTATTCACCGAAACTATGTTGATTCTAACAGACTCTAAATATCTTACTGAATGCAACCATGTATGTCCATTTTATGAAATTAAAAACAAAAAGTGGAAAAATTATCATTAAATTCCATGTTATAACTATAAAAATGTGTTTTTTGAAGTGAATCAGTTTTGTGTGCATGAATTTTAATTATTTATGAAGAAACATACCATAAAATCTTGGGGTGTCATAATAATAATGAATATATTCATAACATAATTTAGTACTTATCAAAATAATTATAGTATTAAATATATATATTATAATATATTTATAAAAATTAATTTTGTAATAATAAAATAAACATATTCATATTAAAATATTCTTCTACACAAAATAATACTCTAAAATAGTATTTGTATTTAAAATTATTTTGAATGCTATAAATTTAAAATATAAGTATTATTTAATAAAAAACAGAATTTTAAATTATTATTTTTCCTAATAAAATGTATTTAAAATTATAAAACAAATTACTGGGGTGTTACAATTAGTACCATTCAACATATTCTTTCAAATCCTTAACAAAAAACTTATACAGAATAATCCTTATATATTTCATAAATATTTAATCCAAGTAAATTAAAACTTTAATCCCTCCACTTCAATGATTGGAATAGAATATGTCTTTCATTGGTTAAGAAGTCAATAATAAGGTCCATGCATTGAGTTGGGTTATGCCTGTGCTCTCCACATATAAGACATCAAACTACTCAGAATTGTTTCAATCTATGAACCTTTTTCCACACAGATAACATCTTCCACTCTATTTGAGGTGTTTCTAAAGGTTCTTATTCCCTTCTTAAAATTTAGGAAGTCTAATCTTCTTTCCTTGATGTGAATTTCCAAATGAACTTTTATAAAATACAATATTCTTCTTAGTTGATGCTTTTGGAATCTCACCAAAGATCATGATGTTAATCATATAAAATGATAGCTAGATAGAAATAATCACAATATCTTTCTCTATAGAAATTATCCACTTTGTTTTCTTATAGTCACTGAATTTTCCATCAGATTCCACATTAACATGATTCCTTCTGGTTCCAACTATTGAATAGAATGAAAAACATAATTTTAGAAACACTAATCAATGTGGAAAACCACATATTCATGAAAAATAAATTACTAGATTCCTAAATCATGAAACCTTTTTTAATCCATGACACTTTAGGTTTATTCTAGGTTATTCATTGTCCAATTATATTTATAAACATCATTATGGTTCATAGAGTGTTGGTGAATTTACAAATCATATCCCATAGTAGTGTCAAACCAGGGGTTTAGTAGGACCCATTATCATGCACCAGTTCCTGATCGAGTATAGCTCAATATGGTGTTTTCAAGTTTGTCACCCATATGTATATCTATTATAGAGACACATAAAATTTTTGTATCTAGATAAGGATATATATGTATGAATACACTCAATCTATCCTTTACCAAAATCCTAGGGAATTTTCCTACACTTTGACTCATCCTTGGACTTATCCTTAGAGACATTTACATAGGGAGTTTACTAAGGTTTTCTTATACTAATTTCCAAAGGTTGAATAAAATTTTTATATGATACCAACAAAAGTTACCCTATATTATCATATATAGAAATTAAATTATTTTTATAGAATACTTAATATATTACACAAACCGACGCCCAAATACCATATTATTTTAGTACCTTTTGAAACATAGAAACATAAACAAATGGTCCGTAAGTGGGATACATAATCTACCACTATGTTCTTCATTATTATCACTATGCTTCGAAACATCATAAATAATAAAAATATTCATAACCTAGGGAAATGAAACATAAAAAGTGTCATTTCAAATGTTCTGTAAGGGTAAATAAGGGAGATATGTAAGCATAAACATGAGCATAAGGGTATGAGAACATGATCACAACATTAGAAGATTATAACCATTATATCAAATATAATAAATAAGAATCATGTAATAAAGGTTGGAAGTTCATAATAACCAAATCATAAGGTAATAAAGTGCATAATCCATGAAATAATAACATAGGAATAAGACATGGAATTCTGCCAGACAAATAAACCTATAAAATTATTTCCAAAGTAGTCATGTGTTATTACCGAAGTCATCTTAGTCGATTGGGTTCACTCCACAAACCATATTAGTATTCAAGTTTCACTACCAATACCATCTTAGTAGACAAATTCCTTTACTGAACTAAGTTCACTCCCTGTTCTATCTATATCTATCTAATGAGATATTAATATTTACCCAATGCATTGGAGGAAGATATAAGTCTCACCTGTCTCATAATGAAATCATACATATGTGTGCCACAAGAACATAAATAATCATTATATAATAACCCATGAAATAAAAAATGGGTATCATAGTCATTTTATAATATCATAACCTATAGAAAATTGATAGGATTCAAAATCATTTCATCATAGAATAATTTGTGAAAGGAAAAGATTTTTCATAAATATTTTATCACGGTATAACCCATGAAATATAAATGGGTTTCAAAAAAAAAATAACATGACATCTTAAAGCTAAACTATTTGAAGAAAAAATAAAATGGTTTCCTTGGATAATACCCAAAGTAAAACTAAAAAAAATCAAATAATTTCATCTTAGATGCATAAGGATTCTGAATGACAATATGAAGCATTTCTTAAAGAAAATAACCTTTCTTTAAAAATATTTTTTTAGAAATGAAACATTCTCAAAATAATTTTATTTGAAAACCAATATGAAAACTCACTATGTAAGCTTAAAATACATTTAAAACATTTGTTGAGGAAAATATATTTTTTATTTGAATTTTTTTAGAACGGAAAACATTTTGAAAACCTTTTTCTTTGAAAATATATTTGAAAACTTATAAAGGAATCTTTGAAACCATTGAAATAATTTTATTTGAAAATAATCATTAAGAATATATAAATGAATATTTTAAAATCTTTTAAAATTAATTTTAAACATGACACATTTTTAAAACCTTTTTCCTTAAAAATAACCTTGAATGCATATAAAATAATCTTTTAAAATCATTTAAAACACTTCTTGAACATATTTCTTTGAAAACCATTTTATTTGAAAAATACGTTAAAACGTGCATTTCTTGAATATCAGAAGAAAAATTTATCTAAAGAAAAATAAATCTTGTAAACATGTGAATGAAGCTCGAAAGAAACAATATCCAGGATAGTGGATAAATCCATACATTCCGAACATTCATTTTTCCACAATAAAAAGATAAAAAAAGTGTCTCACTCAAAAAATGACAAGAAGATTAATTTTTTAAAACCATTTTTTAAAAATGAAAAAATGGGTAAAAATGTAAATTAAATATCATAGGATAATATTAAAATTTTTTTGAAAACATTTTTAGAAATCATGGTTTTTAAAGAACAAATATTTCTGACCGAAGAGAAAGATAATGTTTGATTTTCTTAAAAACATTTTTTAATATGTATATTGACCAAAGAGTTGGGAAATGGTAACATTACCTGAATAGATATTTAATAAAAAGGTTATATTAAAATTCATGTTAGTTATTTTAATATATATCATAATATTTCATTAATGGAAGCATAATCATAAACAATTCTGATAAATGATGAGATCGTATCAATAAACTCTAACCACTTTGGTTACTTATAATCATAATAAAAATGAAGTAATATCATTAAAATAAGCTTAAAATATCAATAAAATAAGGATATTGATGATAAAAATGTAAAATGGTAATATATAAACCTTTTAAAATATTAAAGGTGTATAACATAACATATTTCACAAAGAAGGAAAATTGAGACAAAATTACCTTACCAATTTGGTAACTTTTGAATCATAAACACCATGAAATAGAGGTAATAAAATGGAGAATTAAATACAAAATAATTTAGGTATAATAATCATATAATACATTCATGGGAATTATAGAAACCACACAAAAGAAACAAGTGGTGAATAAGGTATAAGTCTCATAGAAAGAAGAGTGAGACTAAAAATCCTATTACTACCTGAGTAACTTATAAATCATGATCCCCATGAAATAATAACAGTAATTGAAACATTTAATATCATTAAATAAATTAAATTAATGATATAATTTTTCATAGGTAATTATATATACCACATAAAATAAATAGGTGGTGAATATGGCATGTATCTCACAGATATACAAAGTGAGATGAAATTCCCTTACAATAAGTATTGACTCTAGTCATACTTTTTCATAAATCATCTATATTAAATACAAGTATATTATATTTATATAATATAACTATATTTATATATATAATACCATATATAATTTACATATGACTTTATATTAACTATTTAGTAACAATTTCATTTTATTGTTATGTTTCAGGTAATAACCGCTTTGTTTTTCACACATGTTTTGAATTCTCATTCTTAATACTCTTTATTAGAACATGATTTACTTATTTACGGAATGTAAAAAATTATATTAATATAATATATATTAGTTACATATTTATTTATAATAATCTATAAAATATATAAAAATGAAATGAAATACACTATTTATAGAGACGGTAGGCCTTACGTACGCGTGAACAATGTTTCCATTTTCTTGCCATATTGAAAGAAGAAAAATTAAATGATATATATATATATAATATCATCAAAATATAATTATTATTTCATAAATATCAAATATTTTTAATTAATCCATCCTTAATATATTCCATGTAAAGCGTGGACGAATCTAATCACTTTGAGGAGGTAGTATTCTATTTGTCTACAATCTATGTTATCATATTCCAAAAAAATGTAAAGAATGAATGTATGTGTTATATAATAATTAAATTATAATAAAGGAATAATAAATATAATAAATTTTTTATAAAATTATTATTTACATCATTATTCACAACCATGATAGGTGGTAATGTAGGAACGAACGACATCGGTTTGCGAGGTGGTAATCTACCGTACACACGGACCATGATTGTGTATCCTATATGATGGAAGTGTGTGTAGGTGTAGGTATAAACATTAAAATAAAAACATATTAGTATATTTAGTATACTGGGGTTATTATATAATCATTTAATAAGAATAATTGAATGTGTGGATAAATAAATAAAACAAAAGTGGTCATTGAAGAATGTTACCTCTTGTTTGGGTAAGTCCTTTTGGTTTGCAGCAAGAGACATTATTGGATGGATTTATTCAAAAAATTATGATTATAGGATGAGAGGAGTGATTTTAGGAGATTATTTTTTTCTGGTTTTCAAGGAGACAAAATTCTTGAGAGGTTTGAATAAGGGATGGGGTGAGTGCTTTATATAGCTAAGGATGAGTGACATTATTGTAAATAAAAAATGGTAAACACTATTGAGAGGTCAAAATTACATCATGTTACTCCAATAATAGTTCATTTTAAACATAAGATGTTAAATGGTTGAAATATGACTATATAATTGGGTTTTGAAAAGTTTCTAGGTTATTTTTCTTCTTAAGATTAAAGTTTAACCACTAAGTAAACTCATTTTTACCTAAATTGCTGTAATTAATTTTAATGACATTCACTAATATTTTTGGTAAAAAACAAAGTTTTCCTTAATAGATATTATAAATTATTATTATTTAAAATATTTAATGCATTTTTTTAAATTCTAATCACATAAGTGGTACAAATTATTTTAAAATATTCTCATTGATAAGATAAACCAATGAGTTTTTAAAGAGAAAAGTTTCAAAAGATTGAACATTTTTCGCATGCACTTTCAATGTGATATTGATTATAATGACCTAAATTGTATTAATAAATATTTAATTGATATATATATACATTAATACATAATATATTTAAAAATAAATATATTATACTAAAATGTAATTTTCAATTACAATTCAGTATTTTTCACTATCCATAAAAAATGAAACTGCTCAGAAAAATACAAAAATTCAACCTATAATAATTATGACATTAAAATTTTATAAAATATGTTTATTTTTTCAAATATAAATTATAAAAGTTTAAAAAATTAGTTTTAAATCATGTCTTCCATTAAAAGGCTATAAAACTTCCTTTTGAACAATACAAGTTTTTTATGCCTAAAACTGGACTTATTATTTTATTCCTTTAAAAATTATTTAATGAATATAAATTTTAGTTGTGGAATTTATTACATATATATTTAATTAATATCTATCAATAATATTTATTAATTTAATTTATTCATTTTAAATTCCATTGTGGACATAAAAATAGTTTTCTATAAAAACACATCCTTTATATTCAATTGGATTTTATTTTCAGTTCTAATTAATTTATAACCAATGAATTAATTTTATAAGAATTTTTAAACTTTATATAAATAATTTATTTAATATTATTAATATATTTCATTCTAATGGATAGTTAATAATTGTAATTATATTTTAATAATAATAATAATAAATTGTAGTTTGGAAAAACTCAGTCTTGTGTGTAACGAAAGCTGTCAAGGAATGTGGTATTGTGTGTAACATAAGAAAAACTGAGTGTTTCATGCAATGGAATATAATATTGGTGTTGTATGTAGTCCAAAATTAACTTGGTGTAGAGTATAGATAAATTTTTACTTGGTGTATCATGAAACACAAGACATCAATGAAATTTAATTTATTTAAAAAAGATCATAAAAAATCAGGGTGTTATAGTCATCAATCCTATGTTTGATATATAAAACAAGGAATATAAAATATAATCTTATCTTCAGGGTTTATGCATGGGTTGACTTAATCACTCTATAGTTTGGGAAGAACCCTCCTCACAACCACAGTATGCTAGTACCTTGGGTGAAAAAATAATTGAGGAAGATATATTTTTATATAGAATTCGCACAAGGTTAGGAAAGGATCACATAAACCATTATCATAGTCATTGCCTCCTTATATAGGTCTCAAGACACTCATGATACTTCCAAAAATTTTACTCAAATGTTACGAAATGTTTGAGTAAACATTTTAGTTATAACAGTTGTAACCTTTAATCAATTTGTATTTTACCCAACATTTCTCCAAATAAAACATTACTAAATAATGATATTCATGAATGGAATATTCTTGAATGTTTAAACATTCATATACATCATCAATCATAATATGAATTATACATTATTAATCGCAATTACTTATGATACGACCTATCATACAGTGTGATTGGCTTAAGCACAAGCTATACGATATCTCTATATCATATTAAATGATACTTCTATATCATATTAAATGATATAACCAAAGGCACAGAAAATACCTTTTATATAATGGATTTAATACCATAAAAAATCATAATATCATACAATATTAAATAACATTAAACAAAACATATTTATCCATACTTTTAGGGAACATTTCTATCAAGTATACCTCTAAATGGAGAAATGAACTCTCTTTTGTAGACCTCATTTTTTAACGAAGTAACCTTTTTGAGTATGAATTATTCACAAATACTTATACAACCCTAAGCCATATATATTATAAATTACATGAAAATTATTACAAGTGATATATATCTATTAAAGTGATATTTCCCATATCACACTATCTGATATGGACTTTAGTGAATAATATCTTTCAATATCTCACTTTCACAAAATCCTTAAAGACTTTGTGAACATTTCATAAAAACATGTGAAATCATATACAAACTAATTTAGATATACTATCACAACTCTATTATTATTTTTAAATATTTTATATAAAAATAAATATCTATTCCATTCCCTTATTAATGATACCATAAAAATTTGTAATATTAAAAGTGATTGGGAATTCTTAATTTATAATTATATAAAAATAGAAAAATTTGTCAAATCATCATTTCTATTCAAGATACTAAAGAATCTAGCATGATATTTATCAAACACATGTATATTTGTTCAAACTTGTCCATGATGTATCTCCACATATTATATACATACTATTATAATCCATTTATCTAAGACATATAGTAAATCCATGAGAAACATAAAATTTCAATCTCATATAGGTCAATAAATGCACTCTCCATTCTATAAATTGAACTGATTAATTTTTTAAAAACTATATCACATATCAATCATCAAAGTAGATGATCAAATCACATGTTAGTAAAATAAGAGTAGAAATTAATTTCAATTATATAATTTAATTAAGGGACCAAATTTCATACCTATTATACAAGAGTAAAAATATTATATTGGTTTATAAAATCCAACCACATAATCAATAACATACCCAACCACCCTTTAATTAGCTTAGCTTCACGAATGGAGTAACAAAGATATAAATAAAGGAATATAAGCATAAAGGTACCCAAGTAAATCTCATAAAATGTGGATTAATAATGGTATACATCCATAAATATATCCATGTAAATCATATAACAATACATTAGATATATTTTAGAGATCAAATCAAGATAAAAAGTCACACCTGTGTCACATGAGTGGAATATATATCTCTATATGAGCCTATAATCATGTTAATCTTATTATATCATCATATCATATGAATTTATATGAAAATAATCAAAGGGGAAACTCATTTTTTAATGGGTTATTCATCATTCCACTCTCAAAATTAATAAATGTATCCCACATAATTGAATTGTAAAGTATAAATTATCATTAATAGTAAAACTATTCTATATCTTAAAATTAAAATATTTACGCCATATGATCCATATTCAATATTAAAGAAAAAAGAAAATAAATTATATCTACAATCAATTACATAAAGTAACCAAAGAATTTATTTTCCCATTATGTTTCTGTTGTATAATTTTTTCCATGCATCTGCTACATTATTGAATATATATACTCAAAAAAATAATTAAACCACCCCAAAATAATTTCATTAATTACATAGTAATTTTGAATAAAATGTTTATTCATTTTGTAATACTATGGTTCTTTATCTTTCATAATAGATGCATTATTATTATAATAAAACTCTATTATGCCTGATGTGCTAGGAACCATCCCAATTTTGGTTGAAGTTGGTTCCTTGGAACCAACTATCGTTTTTCTTTTGATTATAAGAATAGTAATATTAATTAACATCTTATCCCATTATGAGTGTTATTCTATGTAACATTATTATGATAATGTCCTATGAGTATTTATCACATCAAAAGTTTATAATAGTTTCCTATTATAATGAAAACATTGAAATTCGATGATGATAGACTTAAACATATTCCATACGGTCCAAATGAAATCACTACTCAAGATATGGGATTTATCACCGCTATAAGTTACCTTCATCAATGATAAAAAAAGTTGATATTGTAGTCAGCATTAAGATTTGATGAATTTTATCAGTGATACAATATCGTTGATAAAATACCACTTAATTAGCACTGAAAATATAGTGACCTAGGCTTAACATACATGGATATTACATAATTTTAGAATAATATTCATCACATTACAAAAGTAAATTCCCAAGGACCATAATAGTTTAGTGTCATCAAAAACATGAAGCATAATATATTCTAACTTATTAAAAGATCTCCAAAGTCTCCCATAAATAACTTCCCCTTTAGTACTCCTACTTAAATACTTTTTTCTTAACATGGGGAAAGGAAACAAAAGAGCAGGTGAAATAAAATTATTAGTAAGGGTAAATAAAGGAGATAAATCAGAATAACATGAACATAAGGGTATTATAGAATTAAAAAAACATATTAATATCATACCCCACATATCAAAGATCATAATAATAAGTCATGAAATAAATCTTATCAATTCATAAGAAAGGATTCGTAATGGAATAAAGAGCATAAGAAGTGAGAGAATAGTATAGGATTAATATATATAATTATGTAACACACATCAACATAGAAAATATTATGCCAAGGATACCTACCAAGGTCTTCATAACATGTTTTCATTAGGATAATCACCTGTGTAACTACTTCGTGCCTGTGATAACAACTCTTGTACCCTCTTGTTTTTGGGATTGGGATATAACTAGTGTACCCTATTGTTTTTAGTCCTGGGCTAAAAACATATGTACCCTCTTGTTTTTGTGATTTATTTATAACTCGTTCACTATTATATCTCATATACCATTTATCATTACCGAATTAATTAGAGAGAGATATTGGACCGAACCGTCACATAATTAAAACCATATTTATGCATGACACAAGATCATAAAAGATTCATCATATCATAACCCATAATATGAAATATGTATAAAAAATATTGCATAATATCATAACTTATGGAAAATATATAGGTTTCATAATAATTTCCTCATAGCATAACCCATAAAAAAGTGGGTTTCATAAGTTTTTTACCATGATATAACATGTAGAAGAGAAATAGGGTTCATAAACAACTTATTATATTGAATGTAAAACATTAAAGGAATTAATCATAATGTTTTCCTTTTATCATATCCCCATTAAAGCATAAACTATATCAAATTATGCCATCTTAGATGGAGAAGTAGTTTGAAAGGTTACTTGGAACATTTTCTAAGGGAGAAACTTTCTCTAAAAATAAATTTTTAAATGCATAAAAAATCTTCAAAATCATTTTTCAAGAAATTTTTCTTAAAATAACATTGAAAAACGTTTTTGAAAACATTTTTTTGGAATAAAATATATTTTTTATTGAATATAGATATAAGGTTAAAATTTAATTAAAAAAAATCCTAATTATATTAAGTACCAAAGAATGGGAAACTTTTACCATTACATGAATATAAAACTAAAATCCAGAGGATAATAAAATTCATTAGTTTTCTTTGGATATGGATTATAAGATAAAATCAATGTACGTATAATCACAAACAATCCAAATAAACCATGATATTTTAGCGATAAACTCCTACCAATTTGGTAACTTTGAATCAGAATACCCTTGAGAGACTAAAATTTCATAAAACTCAAAATATCCTGAAAAAATAGATTCATGATATAAAATTTCATAGGGGTAGTATATATAACTCATAAAATAATATTGGTAAAAAACACAACATGTGTCTTAAAGAAGGGAAATTGAGAGAAAACTCCCTTACCACTTTGGTAATGATTCAATCATAAACCCCATGAAAGATAGATCCTAAAATGGATATGTAAATTCCAATAATTTTAATTAGGAAAATCATAAATTAAATTTATGTGTAGTATATACACCAAATTTAAGAATGCGGTGCTGAATATAACATACATATTAGAAAATTAAAAAGTGAGATGTAAATCCCTTACTACTTGAGTAACATTTAAATCATGAGATAAGTAAAAGAATAAAATTGCTTGAAACTTTTAATATCATGAAATTAATTTAATTAATGATATAAAATTTCATAGGGTACTATATACACTACATGAAATAAATGAGAAGAGAATATAGTATAAGACTCCATGAAAAAAAGTGAGATTAGAAATACGCCTACCTTATGTCTTAACTCTGGTCGTACTTGTTGAAACCTACTGTATAATAAATATAATTTTATTATAAATATATCAAAGAGCTATATTTATATATGTAATAATATATATTATTTACTTATTACTTTATATTACTTGTTTATTGAAAATTCCATGTTAAAGTTATATTTCAGGTAATAACAACATTGTTTTTCGTAAATGTTTTGACATGTTTATGTTGGTCCTCTTACTTAGATCATGATTTAATAATTTAATGATTTTAAAACATGATATAAATATCATATACATTCAGTATATATGTATTTATAATAATATATAAATGATAGAAATAGGAAAATAAATACACGGTTCATGGAGATGGTAGGTTGAATGTACGCAAGAACGCTATTTCCATTTACTTATCGTGTTGAAAAAAAGAAAAATAATATATATATATATATATATATATTATTGTAGAATTATAATTTCATGTATTTAACATATTTTTATTAAATTCATACTTAATACATTCTATGTAAAACGCAGATGAATCACATTGCTTCATGAGGCGGTATTCTGCCATACAGATGGACAACATTATCATATTATCAATAAATGGAAATAATGAAGGTATGTGTTATGTAATAATTCCATAAGAATAAATAAATCATAAATATCCTAAATATAATATATAAACTATAAATCCCTCAATATTCCAAAATTTTAAATGTTGTAATGATAGAACTAATGACATCGATTCGCGGGGAGGTAGTCCTCTAAACACACAAATAATTATTGGATATTCCATTTGATGGAAGTGTGTGGATTTTTAGGTTGTAATTTTAAAATAAAAACAACTCATTATATTTAGGATACTGATGTAATTATATAAGCATGATAAAAAAAGGAATGAAGGGGTTAAGGAAGAAATAAAACAAATATTTTCATTGCTGGATGATACCTATTATTTGATAACTCCATTTGGTTTTCACCAAAGTACATCCTTGGTTGGATTTCAGCCAAAATTGAGTATTCTTGGTTGATAGGAGGAAAGTTGTCAACTTATCTTGGAATTTTTTGGATGAGCCAAAGGGCTTGACAGGTGTGAAGAAGTGAGGTGGGGGGGGGGGGGTGACTGACCATTTATAGTGGATGAGGAGTAACATTTTTGTAAATACCAAATAGTAAAAACTATTGGGAGGTCTCCCTAGCATTATTTTTAATACCCTAATATTTTAAAAGGAAACACTATATTAAATGTCATAAATTATACATCACATCAAGCATAAATAAATGATTAAATATTATTATTTAAATGTTATCACCTTGCCCTTGGAATGGAGGTAATGAATGTGATTAAATAAATTATGAGAATATAGTTTAATAATGTTTATAAAATAAATTAATTGGTTACTAAATAATTATAAATGAAAAAAACCAATTATATATAAAGGAAGTTTTTTATTAAAAAAACCATTTTATGCCTATAATGACATTTTATCTTAATAAATTATATTAATAACTATTTTTGAGATATATTAATGAAATTTATATGTTTTATATTTAATAAAATGCTTTAAAATACATCCAATAAGTTTTATAGGAATAATAAAATAATAAATTCAATTTTGAGCATAAAAAACATTAATTTTCTAAATGACAATTTTACTACCTAATGATGACCCACCTTTTCAAATCTGAATTTCGAAACATTTATAATTTTTTTTGAAAAACTAAACTTAATATTTGAAATTGGGATATGAAAATAATGATAGGGTGAAATTTTTTATTCTTATGACAAGTTTCATTTTTTGGATGAATAATGAAAAAAACTGCATTTTAATTGACAACTTGTTTTTAATATTTTTATTTACATACATAGATTATAATTTAAATTTGTTTTATAATATAATTTGTTTAATTATAAATCAATTAATCGAATGTAGGTCATTTTAATCAATTTAACATTGAAATTGGATATAAATACATTTATAACTTTTGAACATTTCACTTTAAAAACCTATTTTTTCATTGTGTTTGCGGGATTGATTTTAAATTTAAATTTTCCAATTATTTTATTTTAATTTGGTAAAATAAATTCATTATTTTAAATCATAAGGTCAAAAAAAATTATTTTGAATTTCATTTTTATGTATAAAAAATTTACCATGGTTAAAAAAATTATTTACTGTAGTATTAGTAAAATAGTACAGTGGTTAAAGATAAAAGGTAAAAGATGAGCATACTAAAAATTAAAAAATTTAATGATTGGTTTAGCTTTTAATCAAACCTAAATAAAATTGAAATCATTAATTAACAATATAGTTATTTGAAATTAATTCCACCTCAGTGTGGTTGGATTTAAAATGAAATAATCATTGTTTTAATTACTTATACATACCTCTGATCAAGTATAAATATCACCCCTCAACTCCCCATTTCAACTCAAAAAGACTTGTAACTCCTCAAATATATACCAAAACCTCTCTTAATTAGTCTCTATATGTTCAAGTTCCATTGGTCTCACCAAAAGACAAAATCCAACGCCATCAAGGGTCACTCAAGGAGGTGATTTCCAAGAGGCAATTCTCTCAAAAAATATCAATTATTTTATTTTCTTATTCTATTTTAGGTTCACCTCATTCATCCATAAATTCATGATAAATAAATAATAATTTATATACTTGATATATTTTTTAATTTAATATATCATACCCATTTCTTTTCTCATCTCCTCTTATTAAAAGAACTGACACCATTGTCTAAGTTATGTCAGTTAATCCTCTTTCGTGAACAATGATTTTTTTTATTTTCCATTACTGCCTTCATGTATGGTGATAAAACTACCATTATGTTTAAATAAAATTTTAATAGGTTTATTATAACCTATTTCATTTTATTTTACTAATATATACTCATAATATTTAACAAAATGAAACTTGTTCATGATGTTTGAAAACCCGCCAAAATAAACTAAACATTTATCATTAATGTTTTATCTAATGAATCATTCCATATAAGAAATGAAAATGATATATGGGAAAATTTATAATTTTTGAATTTAATTAATACTATTGTTTTCCACTTATGTAGTTTTAATCCCATTTTACAAGAATATCCCTAATTATACACAAATTAATTGACTAATAAACCATGAAACAAAAATGACCAACACCATGAAAGTAATGAAATATTATTAATAAATGGGTCATAATATGTTATAAAATCATCATATAAGATATTATGAATATGAAAATAGTTCTATAATGAGTTAATAAAATTATTTAAACCATTATAACTAAGGTTTTAACAAAACTAATGAAATTCGAACGTGAGGCAACAAAATTTCTTAACCTAATTTCCATTTTTTGGTTAAACTTTTAATTCAAGATAATTTTGGGCTAAGAATATGTGTGAAATTAATTTTGGTATATTATGATTTATTACAACTTTTTTATGTGTATTTACAGTGGATAATCATATTTTATTCTTTTTTTTAATTCCCAATTCAATGATGTAAAATTTATAAGGGACTTTCTTTTAAAAATTATCTTTTTAAACGTACCCTTAAAACTCTATTCTTCATCCATGAACATGTTCTCAAAAAATATTTCCAATTTTTTTTTAAATATTATCCTATGATTGGTTTAATTCATTTCTAATCATGTTTTACTTTTTTAATTTTTTTTGAATATATTCTTTTTATCAATTTTGAAAAGTGGTTCTTTATGACTTTTCCAACAAAAATACCAATGGAATGTTTTTTACATATAAGACATGAACATAATTTATTACTTTCATGAATATTTAATATTTTTAATATTACATTAAATTTTTAAAATTATATTTTCAGAATTTTTTTTTCATGTATGAGTGTGTGTCTTTGTAAAAAAATGAAAAGTTATTTCAAAATGGAAAATTTGTTTTCCTGAATAATGTTTCTTTTATGCAAGATTTTTGGGTTATTATTATGTTATGGTTCTTCAGAATTGTTTATAAGGATGGGTGGTTCCATGATAAACTGAGGGTGGGTGATCCCCTCATAGATCTACAATGTATTGGGTAATCAGATGGATTCAACTAGTTAGGTTTCTCCAAACATATTTTAGGAATAATGATGTGGTCATTATTCCAAATGTAACTATGATCGTTACTCCCTCTATAGATGAGAGAGTTGAAATTTTTGTAAGAGTGATATGGGAAATGATATCTTAAGTTACCTATATATATTTTTGATGCTTTCAAATTATATTTCATGAAAATAGATTGATTTTCAAAAGGTAAGATAATGATATTTTTGAAAAGATGATTCCTTTTTTTGAATTAAAAGGTATGTTTTTATAAAAACGATTTTATAGATTTTCACTGAACTAATGTTTTCCATTATTTTCTATCCCTTTCCACGATTTTGTTCCCATCCCATGTTTTAATATTTTTTTCATAGGGTAAAGGATGAGTAGGGACGAAGATAAGGACAAGATGAAAATTGTGAAGATATGTAATGAAAAGAAAAGAAGTTTTTTAGAAGGGTTTATTTGAATGAAAAATGGATACCAATTATAAGAATCCAATTTTAATTTAAGGGTTTACTATTTAAGGGGTTTTCCTAACTCTCTATGACTCTAAACCACAAAAAAACTTCAAGAATTAAAGTGATATAATTATAGTCTAAGATCACTAGAATATGTAATGTTTATGGTTGGGTCTATACAATTTGTTTCAGAGATGGGTTTAAACAAATTTGGAGATTAGAATGATTCCTTGTAATTTTTTCTTAAGAGATATAGATATAATATTTGGTTTACAAGTTTAATAATGATTAAAAGTTTGAAGGATTAAACACACATTTTTTTAATGTGATGGATTTATAGGCAATTAATAATATTTTTGGAGAATGGATTTATAGAGGTAAATCAATTTAGGTATATATGATTTGAAGGTTAAAGTAATATAGTGTTTATGTGGGTATAATCTTTAAAATGAATATTGTCATTTTAACATGTAGTAATTCCTTTTGTGTTGGAATGATGTTATTTTCTACATATTAAGGATAATTTATCAATATAGAAGGAAAGTCATATTTTAAAATACAATTATCCATTCATTATGATTTTTTATCATTATTGTTATAAAATATTACTAAAATGAAAATCACTTCTTTCATAGTATTCAAATCACCTAAAAGAAATTATTTTACTTATCTAATACCATTTATTTTTCTAAAATTTTTAGGGTTTATGGTATCTCTTTCTTTTAATTTTAAAATATCATCTTTACTGATTCTCTTAAAAGAGAAATTCCACATTGGATAAGAACATTTACTTTCTAGAAGATTGGAATCATGTCATAAGGTAAACATAATTTCAAATAAATCATGATGTCTAGATTTAAGGTATTAGTTACTTTATTACCTTCTTGGTTTTCAACTTTTATTGGTTCATTTGGATGAATCTAATTGATATCTTGGATTTTAGGAATAAATTATGAAGGAATAATATTACAATGTAAGAATAATGGTTTAATAAGGAATTTGAATGAAGGATGTTTTTATATATTGAGTTTTAAAATTTATGATATAGTGGTATTTTAAAAATATTATAGGAATCAAGGAAAGACTAAATATTTTCTATAGTAATTTTTTTTCCATAAATTTGGAAACATTTGTTAGATGGAATCAATACCTTTTAGAAGTAATAAAAAGATTATAATTTTTAAGGTACATGTAACCCTTAAGCCAATGATATAATTTTTTTTATTTTAGGAACAATGGATTTACTTTTTGGGGAAATAAGTTTGATGGTATTGGTAGTATTTTTGGTTTATATGATATCTGAATTTGAGATAATTTTGGGTTCCTAATTTTTGTGATGGAAAATTAAAGGAATGAGATAAAATTTGAGGTTAAATATATTAATTATTATTTTGAGGATGTTTATGAAATTTTTATAAAATTTTAAGGATTACATTAATATTGATCTATAAAAAAGGAAAATCTGTAGGATGGGTGAAAACCCGTCATGCCTAGAAAGGCCACAAGGATCAAACCCAGAAAAAAGGTAAAAAGGGTGAATCACCTACCACTGGCCTACATGATGTCTTGGATAGTATGAAATTTATTTCATTTATTTGAACTATCTAATGGATATTTGTTATTTTCATTTTGGGAACATATGTTTTATCATATTTAAAATAATGGGATTGGAATTTTATTTGATGATTAAGTGAACAATGTTATTTTAGAAGATGTTCACTATTTTGGAAACCTTATATGAATAATGTAAACAAAATATTGTGGAATTTTATTTTAGGAACAATGGTTTAATTTTAGTGATATATAAAATCTTGTTTATTTATTTTATTTATAGAAATAAATTTCAAATCTTCGATATTATGAGATTTGGTAAATTACATTTTTGGAATGAGACTTTAAGAGAGGTGGATATTATTTGAAGATAAATATTTAATTTATCTTATAAGACTAGGTGATCAAATAATTATTGTTTTTGGGTTTCAATTTTAGTGTGATATATGTTGATGAATTAAAAATAATAATTTATTGGATGATCTATGTTGAAATTTGAGTTTTTACTATAGAATTTTTAAGATTAAAGTAGTTTTCATCATATAAAGTTTTATTAATTTTGGGAAATTAACTTATCTTGTTCTAAACACTTTGGTTTTGGTTAATTAAAAAATATAGGGGAATATATAGTTATACTTTTGTGGATTGTGTGATCTACAAATATTGATTCGAATTCTGATGCTTCAGGTATACAAATTCATCTTAAATACTCATCACATAGAGAATTGATGAGGATGAAATACTACTTTTCAAGAAAGTGTGTATCCTTATGTTCTTATTCCATGTAGTAAAAAGATTTCTAAAAACTATAAAAAAGATCTTGAAACAAAAAACATTATCCATTTACTTTTCCTAGTAAGAAATGAATGAACTTTTAAACCATTATATATTTACGATTTTGTGATGGTCTACTTTTCTCATGACCATTTTCCTCATCAATCTCCATCAGAACATGGTAATGATTTTTTTATATTATGTTAATGTTTTACTACATGAAATCCTAGAATGTTTTATCTCAGGTTACATTTGTATTTTCATTCCTCTCTTAATAAATGGAGGTTTTATTGACCATTCTTCCAAAGTGGGATTTCAAAAAGTTATTTTAAAACATCAAACCCATTGTTTTTCAAATAAAATTTCAAATTCTGAAGAATAAATTTAGTAAAGGGGGTTGGGGGAGAATGTAACACCACAAAAATTTTAAAAGGAAAAACTATATTCAATATCATACAAGATACACCACATTGAGATTAATAAAATTATTAAATATTAATATTTAAATGTTATCACCTAGCTGTTAGAATAGAGGGAATGAATGAGAATAAATAAATTATAAAAATATAGTTTACAATTTATTTTTAAAAGGAATTAATTTTTAACCAATTAATTATAAAATAAAATAAAAACTAATTGATTATAAAGTATGTGTTTTTATTAAAAAAACTATTTTTTATGCCCATAATGAAATTTTAACTTATTAAATTAAATTAATAACTATTAGTGTAATATATTAATGAAATTTAGAGGTTTTATATCCAATAAAATGTTTCTAAATTCATCCAATAAGTTTTATAAGATTAAGATAATTATAAATTTAGTTTTGAGTATAAAAAGTTATATTTTTTTAAAAGAAAATTTTGCTGCCTTTTGATGGAAAATCTATTTTAAATATAAATTTTGACACTTTTATAAATTATATATGAAAAATAAACATCATATTTGAAATTGGAGTATAAAAATAAGCTTATTTTGAATTTTTGGTGTTTTTATGACAAGTTTCATTTTGTGATGAATAGTGACAGATTCTTCTTTTTAATCGAAAACTTATTTTTCTTCTAATTTTTTATATACTGATATTATACATGAAATTTTTATTAAAGTATATTTTGTAAAATTATAATTCATTAAATAAAATTTAGGTCATTTTAATAAATTTCACTTTAAAATTAGATACAAAAACATTTTTAAGTTTTGAACTTTTCACTTGAAAAACCCATTTTTTGTTTGTCTGCTAGATTAATTTTAAATAAAATTTTTAAAATTATGAGAACTGAATTTTATAAAATAGAATCCATATTTGTAATATTAAGTTCTAGATATGGTTTTAAGATAAATCTCATTTTAAATTATAAAAAATTTACCATGGTAAAAAAATTATTTTCCTAAGTATAAGTAAAATAGTGATAAGGGTTAAAGTTAAATGGTAAAAACATAACATACCTAAAAGTTAAAACATGTAATTTCTGATTGAGATATTTATAGAAAATAAACATCCTAAAAAAATTAATTAACAGTATACTTTTTTTTGAAATGAATCACACATCAATGTGGTTGGATTTATATATAAAATAATCATTATTTTAATCACTTAAACAAACCTCTCCTCAAGTATAAATACCACCCCTCACCACCCAATTTCAAATAAAAAATCATTCTATATCCTAAAATATATTCCAAAACCAATCATACTCAATCTACCCATGTAAAAGTATTGATATTATCACCAAAAGAATAAAATCTCGGGTCCTCAAGGGTCTCTCTCTGTAATAACCCGGATCTTCTTTTCAGGCATGTCTTTCTTTTTTATGAAGTTTTTGAGAAAAGTGGAATTTCTTGAAATTTTTGAAGTACCCACTGTGTACTTTATGAGTACACACCGTGTACTTTTCTCCCGCGCGAGGCCGTGTGCTGGCCATGTCCAGGCCACACACACGAGGTGTAGCGATGAGGTGGAGGCCGCTTAAAGCGGAGTACGAAAAAACAGAGCATACGCCGTGTACCCCAGAAGTACATGCTGTGTATTTTTTTTTCACTAAACGCACTGGGGTCGCGCCTAATCGCAAGAACGACCTTCTTATAGGCTTCGTTCAGCCGAGAGCTCCCGTATGGCCACGATCCTTCTCCGAGCTCCCGAGTTACCGTCTGATCTTCATTTCAGCTGATGTTGCCTGCGTTGGGATCGTCTCAGTAAGCTCTCTCTTCTGCTTTAGACTTGTTTCATGATTCCTCCTCGTTTTCAAGTTATCATGGGTTGAGAATTTTGGAAGTTTTCTCATATCTTTGATGATTTAATGAGAATCAATCATCGTGGTTCACTTATATTGATCTCCTAGCATCGAGGTAGGTGGTTTGTTTCCCTATGTTGAGTGTCTTTGAGTTTTCATGAAAAAAGTGTCGGATACCCATGTATCGGGTTTCCCAGGTTAGGGATTTTTATTCCCTTGTTTAATTGCCTTATATTTATTGGTTTCTTGAGGTTAATTGATAGTAATATATGCTTGGTTTTATGTTTTAGGATCACCCATGGGGGATTTCCCTTGCTTTGGCTGTTTATCGCCGTTTGGCTTAGGTTGCCTATGAGGCAATCCTTGTGGCATTGTTTGTTTCAATTGTTATAGCTGATTTTCATGTATTGCCAGCAGTTTATATGCTTTTGATGCATTTTATCTATTAGCCAAGTAGTTGTTGAACTTACTTAGGGCCGATGACAGTCGATTATGCACGACTAGACTGCTCAGGGTTGTGTGAACCTGGTGCGGTAGACTAAAGGGGGAATTGACGATCAAGGGCTTCCCTAGAGAGTCTGTTATAAATTAGTTTCATATACAGGACCTACAGGAATTGGACTTTTTGCTTCCCAAGAGTGTCCATAGTTTACACATGTATCGAGACCGCATGAGGAATTAGACGTAAGTTCTTCCTCAGAGAGTCTGTAGTTATCGTTGCAAGACCACAGGGTAATTGATAGTGAGAGCTTTCCAGAGTGTATGTGCCTTGTATGATCTTTTGACTAGAGGGGTCTTCCAATAGGATCCACCTAGAGAGTCAATATTATTATTTGTTTGGTTGGTTGTGACGAGTCCACCAAGCCAAAGAACAAGCTTGGGTTTGTACTGCTTGTTATCAAGGTAGTCTGTTGAGATACCTGTTGTGTTACTTGCTGCACCCTGAGGATATATAAATGTTGTTAGACTCCTTGTTTGATAATTAAATGATTGTATTATATTGATAAATAAATGTGAATGGAGATTTGTAAGATTGTTACTTGGTGTACCTATTTTTATCAACTGCATTTATTTCCTTTACTTTTTCTATATTTCTCACTGATAGTAGGGAACAGATCTTGTGCCGATTGCCTACTGGGATTAGTCTCACACCCTGTTTGGGTCCTACTTTTTGGCTCAAAAAGGTTATATGGTTGCAGGTGTGGATAGGGATAGTGGCCCTTCTACTTCAGGTACATGATTACTGGTTGGAGCTGGAGAGCATAGGACCGAGCTTAGGTTTGCGATGCTACTGGAGTTACTGTTACATTTAGTACTTCATTTTCAGTTGTATTTCAGCATGTTTTTGTGTTTGCTACTTTCCTTAGATACTTGTACCTGCTGCATCATTATCATCATTACTATATATATTCATTGCTTCTCCTGTTTGGTTTCAGTTGTTGTATGTCGTTTACTGCTTCTGCTATTGACTATTATTTCTTTTCCCTTGTATACCATACCAAATGAGGGCATAGTTTCCCCAGTATCTTACCAAGGCCCTCACTACTAGTCGGCAACATCTGACATTTGGGGAAATGCACTTGAGGTCATGTGGTGAATCGGGCACGGGGCACCAGTTGAGTGGCTCCGGATTCTGGTCGTTACAAAGTGGTATCAGATGAGGTTCTTCCTTTTATATTTGTCTTAATGTTTGGTGACATTATACAGGGATAAGACATAATACGTTTATGGTAAATAAATGTGCCCGGGCATTCTAGAACCTGTGTACAGGGAAAAATCCATATTACCTTGAATGTTTTAATTTTCTGGTTCTGCAAATGTTACAATTTAATTGATTTCACCTTTGGGTGATGCACTTGTTTTGTGCTGTTATGGTTTATATGATTGCGGTTCTATTTTGTTTCAACCCGATGAGATGAGGGTATGCCATCTCATGCATCATATAGACACATGTTAGAAAATCACATGCCATGCATTTTTCCAAGCCATCTAGGTTGCATTAGATATCGCATGCTGTTGTGATAGAATTTGTGATAGACAATGCATGCTGTTGTGATAGCTGCTATGATAAAATACTTGTTATGTGAATAGGATATCGATTGTTTAGAGATTCTTTATCACGGACACCAAACTTTGGTCTTAGAGGTGTTATGGGCCCACAAGGATCGGAATTTGGTGGGTCGTGATTTTGTTATACTATTGCTTGTTATATGCATTGTTATGATTCCAAGCTTTGATTCGCATGGAGTATGAGCCTCCATGGATTGGAATTTTGCACCTTAAACTCTATTTTTTTGTGTTTTCTAGGCTCTGGTGCAGTTCTGAGGCTACTTTCCAAAAAAACCCAGAATACACGACCTGTAATTTATAAATACATGTCGTGTAGTTTTTGGCTGTGTCACTGACCATGTGGACAAGGACATGGGGATGTAAAAGGGTCTTTAGGAACACACCGTGTATGGTATGTACACGCCATGTAGTGGTAAACTATGTAGCCGG
This sequence comes from Viscum album, assembly GCA_963277665.1. NCBI lineage: Eukaryota > Viridiplantae > Streptophyta > Magnoliopsida > Santalales > Viscaceae > Viscum > Viscum album. The sequence continues at coordinate 1,130,462,997 of OY728121.1, forward strand.
CCGTGTCACTAACAACATGGGTCGGGAAAACTCTGGTAGTACATGCCGTGTTTGGTATGAACACATCGTGTAGTCCTGTTCTAGGTACCCTGCCGTGTCACAAACAACATGGGTTGGTGTTATCTTCTCCTATACACATCGTGTTTATTCAGAACACATCGTGTAGGGGTCAGCCGTGTAGTCATCCTTGTAACGAACCACACAGGCCGTGGTTTTCCTTCAAGTGAACGCCGTGTCCCTTGGGAACACGCTGTGTAGTGTCGACCGTGTGTCAGGACGTGTCGCTAACAACACGGGCCAAGTAAGGCATGTATAGTGCACGTCGTGTCTTCCTCGACACGTCATGTAGTCTTCGGCTGGGACAGTCCATGTGACTTAGTCGTGTAGGAGTAACCGGGTAGGGATAAAAGGGTCACTACACGCCGTGTAGTTTGAGAACACACCGTGTAGTCGAGTTGTTTACACAACCATATATAGTCAAGGTACACGCCCAGGGTAAAACTTCTGGGAACACGCCGTGTAGCCATACTACATGCTGTGTAGTCATGTTTTCCCAATTTTTTAAAGGTTTTTCCCTCCTATTCCATTTTAGTATCTTATGTTGCAACTGTGTTCGTCGTTAATGAAGGTTCTTTTTGATATTTCAGAGCTATGGCACCAATACATCCTCTCGTTGCACGACAGGAACTGGGAAGTGATCGTATGCCTGATGCGACTGATCAGAGACTACCAGTAGTTCCACCTATCGTTCCAGACATGGAACCTACAGTGATTCTAGAAACTGGTGATGACACTCAGTTCAGAGAGGGTTTCATGAGATTCAGGCAGACCTTCCAGGGAGTTCAACATCCTGCCCCGGAAATGGAAGAGCTGACGCGGGGTTTTCAGCAGCAACATCCTCCCACGTTCGCTGGGGATGGAGGACCGTAGGCTACGGAGTCATGTCTAGAAGCCATGTTATCCATCTTCGACCATCTCGAGACACCCCCAGATAGGAGGGTGAATCTCTCAACTTACATGCTGCGAGACTCCACCAAAAGATGGTGGGACGTATTTCCTCAGGCAGGGCGCCAATAGACTATGGCTTCAAATGAGTTCCAGCGTATGTTCTATGACTACTTCTACCCAGCGACGCTGAGGGCTGACAGAGCTGGGGAGTTCATGAACCTACAGTAGGGTACTCTTTCAGTTAGGGAGTATTCCTCACATTTCACAGAGTTACAATATTTCTCTCCTGTTCTAGTGAATGACGAGCTGTTCATGGCAAGGAAGTTTGAGGAGGGACTCAAACTAGAGATCAAATCATAAGTGAATGTCTTCCAGTTGACTTATACTACTCTGATAGTCAACCAGGAGCTAATCACGAAATGGATCCTAAGGGAGACTGGAGCTGTGGACCAGGGCAGTTCAGCATCTAGGGCTGATTCTTTTTAGGCAGACAACAGGAAGTGCCACTGAGAATCTACCCGAGGCGACCCGAGGAAGCGAGGTATTTCTTCTGGTAGACGAGATCTCCCTTCTCGCAACCAAGTGGTGTGTTATCAGTGTGGGAGGAGTAGAAAAAATAATCTCCAGTGCCCTAGAGACCGAGTGGAGTGCCGATCTTGCAGCAAGATGGGTCATATGCAACATTTCTGCAAGGTTCCCCTTCCAGCAGCTAGTGAAGGAGGATCAGTTTCGACCCCGCGTACAGAAGTAGGGTTACCAATTCCACATCAGACTGGGGGATGGAGTTCTTCAGGTCATCCAGGTAATGGTAGTGGCCAGGGATGCAGTTTTCAGGCTCAGGGAGGAGCATCTCATGGTTTTCGGGCTACTACACAGGGTTGCGGTACATGAAAAACTTTTTCTATAGAGCAGATTCACCAGGAGCTGGATCCCGGACCCTCTACAGTTCGAGGAACGATCTTAGTAGCCTCAGTTTTATATTCAGATATTTTTGATACTGGTGCTTTTCATAGCTTTATCTCTATTACTATCATGGAGAGCCTTGGGCTCTGTGTCTTTTCGTCTGCTGACATGTTGACACTTGATACGCCCTTGGGAACGAGGACATCTACCGTACATCAGTACAAAGAATTCTCTCTAGAGGTTGTAGGGTTTTACTTCTTATGGGACCTCTATATCCTAGAGATGACAGGCTATGATGTCATTCTCGGGATGGACTGGTTGGTTCCCTTCCAGGCAGTCGTCGATTGCTATCGCCGCAGGGTGAGTTTCGTATCACCAGACAATGGGTCCTTTCTTCATAGAGGCGAGTGGGATGTCTGGGTGGGTACAGCTGGACCAGAGCATCATAGGCTAGGAGGGGTTACAACCCAGTTTTCTAGTCTTTATTTGGATGACCAGGGGACTTCATAGTTATAATTTCCTCCAATGGTGGATCATTTCAGAGATGTCTTCCCAGAGGAATTTTCAGGTTTACCTCCAGAGCGTGAGGTAGACTTCTCGATTGAGCTCGTTCCAAGAGTGGCACCGGTGTCCATTCCTCCTTATAGGATAGCTACACCTGAGTTTCAGGAGCTCAAGAAGTAGTTGGAGGAGTTGTAGACAAAGGGTTTCATCCGACCCAGTACTTATCCTTGGGGTTCGCATGCCCTTTTTGCGAAGAAGTCACATGGTACCCATAGGCTTTGTGTGATTTATCAGAAGTTAAACCAGCTGACAGTCAAGAACCGATATACCTTGCCGAGGATCGATGATCTATTCGATCAGCTTCGAGGAGATAGAGTATTCTCGAAGATCGACTTGAGATCCAACTATCATCAATTGCATGTCAGACCAACTGATATACCCCATACAACCTTCCAGAGTAGGTATGGTCTGTATGAGTAATTGGTTATGCTGTTCGGTCTCACAAACATGCCATCAGTCTTCATGGTTCCGATGAACAAAGTGTTCCATCCTTACTTGGATTCCTTCATGGTGGTTTTTGTGGACGACATCTTGGTGTACTCTCACACTCGACAAGACCATGCAACCCATCTTGAGATCATTTTAAGTACACTGAGGGAGCATCAGTTATATGATAAGCTCTCAAAGTGTCACTTTTGGATGGATGAGATCCACTTCCTAGGTCATGTAATCTCAGAGACAGGGGTATCAGTAGACCTAGAGAAGGTGAGAGCAGTAGTTACCTGGGAGCGGCCGAACAATGTCTTTGAGGTACGGAGTTTCATGGGGCTGGCTCATTACTACAGGCAGTTTATACAGGACTTCTCACGCTTAGCAGCGTCATTGATGGGCTTGAATAAGAAGGGGGTAAAGTTTGTTTGGTCAGAACCATGTGATTCATCCTTTTAGGAGTTGAAGGGGAGGTTGACTTCGGCACCGATTCTAGTTTTTCCAAAGCCGGGTTGGATTTATACAGTTTTATGTGATGCATCTAGCATCGGGCTAGAAGTAGTGATTATACAGGAGGATCATGTTGTTGCGTATGGGTCTCGGCAGTTGAGGCCATATGAGAGGAATTATCCTACACACGACCTGGAGTTGGCTGCAGTTGTTCATGCTTTGCATTGTTGGAGTCATTACCTTCTGAGAGATCATTTTGTGGTATATACTGACCATAAGAGTCTCAAGTACATCTTCACTTAGCATGACCTGAATCTGAGACAACAAAGGTGGGTTGAGTATCTCTAGTCCTTCAACTTTGAGCTTTCCTATACTCTTGGGAAAGGCAACACAATGGCTGATGCACTGAGCAGGAGAACTCAGATACAGGCAGTTCAGGAGGCCTGCAGTGAGTGACAGCTTATGGCTCTTTTCTTTGAAATGCATTTGAAGGTGCACGATAGGAAGGGGCAGACTTTCCTATATTCTTTAGCTATTACCTCTATGCTTCTCGATCGAGTCCGGATGAGGCAGTTATCAGATTCTAAAGGCCTAGACCTATGAGAAAGCGTGTCAGGAGAGGACCCTCTTTCAGGATGGACCGTTGGCGAGGATGAGATCTTGCATTTCCAGGGACACGTATGGGTGCCAGCAGATATACACGAGGAGTTGATGAGAGACTTTCATTCCTCCGTCCGGGCAGTTCATCCTGGCATCACCAAGTTGTATTGTGATCTACCCCGCCAATACTGGTGTCCAGGTGTGAAGAGAGGTGTGGGTGGTTTTGTCATGAGATGTTCCACTTGTTAGTAGGTGAAGCCAGAACACCAGCGACCAGTAGGGATTTTGAAGCAGTTACCCATTCACGAGTGGACGTGGAATGATGTCACGATGGACTTCGTGATAGGGTTACCGGGATTTCCCTGAGGGAAAGACACAGTATGGGTTGTCGCTGATAGTCTCATGAAGGTTTCTCACTTCTTGCCGATAAAGGAAACCTTCAATGTCTATGATCTTGGATGGTTGTACCTCTGTCAGATTGTGCTCTTGCACGGGGTTCCGAGTACTATCATTTTAGATAGGGATGCCCGCTTTACTTCACATTTATGTCAGGGGATACATAAAGATTTGGGTATACATGTACTGCTGAGTACATCTTACCATCCCCAGACAGATGGCCAGTCAAAGCGCACAATTTTGGTTCTTGAGGATATCCTTCGAGCTTGCATTCTGGACTCTGGCAGTTCTTGGGAAAAGCATATTCCTCTTGTGGATTTTTCCTATAACAACAATTTTCAGGTGACTATTCATATGGAACTTTACGAGGATTTGTACGGTAGGCCATGACGATCACCTTTGTGATGGCTCGAGGCAGAAGATGCAGCTTTAATGGGACCTCATTTTGTTCTGGATACCTCAAAGTAGATAGAGATGATCCAGAAGAGGATGGCTACTGCATAGTCTCGTCAAAAATCTTATGTTGATCAGCGGAGATGACCTCTGCAGTTTGAGGTCGGAGATCAAGTTTTCCTACGTGTTACCACGAGGTTGGGACATAAGAGGATTATGAGACAGGGTAAGATTTCTCCGAGATACATTGGGCCGTTTGGGGTTCTGGAGAGAGTCAGGACGGTTGCATATAGGTTGCAGTTACCCCAGAGATATCAGGATATTCATGATGTATTTCATGTTTCTCAGCTTCAACACTATTTCTCAGACCCGTCTCATGTTTTTCGACCCGAGGAGGTTGAGTTGGAGCAGGATGCATCGTTCAAGGAGTATTCTATCATGATTTTTGATCGTAGCGCAAAGGTACTCCATGGATGGTTTGTTCCCCTGGTACGGGTGCTATGGCAGTACGATCGTGTGCAGAACAAGACTTGGTAGAGGGAGGCCGATATTCGATCACAGTGGCCAGAGTTGTTCGAGGTTTCTTCTTCGCCAGCTTTCTAGGGAAATTCAGGGACAAATTCCTTTAAGGGGGAAGTTTGTAAGAACCTAGATCTTCTTTTCAGGTATGTCTTTCCTTTTTCTGACGTTTTTGAGAAAAGAGGAATTTCTGGAAATTTTTGAAGTACACGCCATGTACTTTATGAGTACACACCGTGTAATTTTCTCCAGCATGAGGTCGTGTGCTGGCCGGGTCCAGGCCACACACAAGGGTTGTAGCGATGAGGTGGAGGCCACTTAAAGCGGAGGATGAAAAAACAGAGTACACGCCGTGTACCCCAGAAGTACATGCCCTTTTTTTCACTAAATGCACCGGGGTCACGCCTAATAGCCAGAACAACATTCTTCTAGGTTTTGTTCAGCCGAGAGCTCCCGTACAACCTATATCCTTCTCCAAGCTCCTAAGATTCCATTCGATCTCCGTTTCAGCCTCCATTGACTTCGTTGGGATAGTCTCGGTAAGCTCTCTCTTCTGCTTTATCCTTGATTCATGATTCCTCATCATTTTCATGTTATCATGGGTTGAGAGTTTTGGACGTTTTCTCAGATCTTCGACGCTTTAAGGAGAATCAATCATCATGGTTCACTTATATCGATCTCCTAGAATCGAGGTAGGTGTTTTGTTGACCTACGTTGAATGTCTTTGAGTTTACGTGCAAAAAGTGTCGGATACCCATGTATCGGGTATCCCGGGTTAGGGATTTTGATTCCATTGTTTAATTGCCTTATATTTCTTGGTTAATTAGGTTAATTGATAGTAATATATTCTTGGTTTCATGTTCGAGGATCACCTATGGGGGATTTACCCTGCTTTGCCTGTTTATCACCATTTGGCTTAGGTTGTTTATGAGGCAAACCTTGTGTCATTGTTTGTCTGCATTATTATAGCTGATTTGCATGTATTTCCTGCTATTTATATGCTTTTGATTCATTGTATCTATTATCCAAGTAGTTGTTGAACTTACTTAGGGCTGCTGACAGTCGATTACACACAACTAGACTGCTCGGGGCTGTGTGAACCTGGAGCGGTAGACTAAAGGAGGAATTGGAGATTAAGGGATTCCCTAGAGAGTCTATTAAAAATTAGTTTCCTACGCATGACCTATAGGAATTGGAATTTGTTCTTCCCAAGAGTTTCCTTAGTTTACACACGTATCGAGACCACATGAGGAATTAGACGCAAGCTCTTCATCAAAGAGTCTGTAGTTATCGTTGCAAGACCATAGGGGAATTAACGGTGAGAGCTTCCCAGAGTGTCTATGCCTTGTATGATCATTTTTTGACTAGAGGGGTCTGCCAGTAGGATCCACCCATAGAGTCTATATTATTATTTGTTTGGTTGGTTGTGACGAGTCCACCAAGCCAACGAACAAGCTTGGGTTTGTACTGCTTGTTATCTAGGTAGTCTGTTGAGATACCTGTTGTGTTACTTGCTGTACCTTGAGGATATAGAACTAGTGTTAGACTCCTTGCTTGATAATTAAATGATTGTATTAAATTGATAAATAAATGTGAATGGAGATTTGTAGGATTGTTACTTGGTGTACCTCTATTTCTCTGCTGCATTTCTTTCTTTTACTATTGCTATATTGCTCACTGACAGAAGGGCACAAATCTTGTGGTGATTGCCTACTGGGATTAGTCTAACACCCTATTTGGGTCCTACTTTTTGGCCCAAATAGGTTATATGGTTGCAGGTGTGGATAGGGATAGTGGCCCTTCTACTTCAGGTACATGATTGATGGTTGGAGATGGAGAGCATAGGACCGAGCTTAGGCTTGCGATGCTGCTAGAGTTGCTGTTACTTTTAGTACTTTGTTTTCAGTTTAATTTCAGTATGTTGTTGGGTTTTCTGCTTTCCTTAGATACTTGTACCTACAACATCATTATCATCATTACTATATGTATTCATTGCTTCTGCTATTTGGTTTCAGTTGTTGTATGTTGTTTACTGCTTCCGGTATTGACTGTTATTTCTTTTCCCTTGTATACCTTACCAAATGAGGGCATAGTTTCCCCAATAACTTCCGAAGGCCCTCGCTGCTAGTCGGCAAACTCTAGTGTTTGGGGAAATACGCTTGAGGTCATGTGGAGAACCAGGCATGGGGCACCAGTTGAGTGGCTCCGGATTCGGGTTGTTACACTCTCCGAGGTGATATCCAAGAGGTAATTCTCTCAAAACACCTCTCTTATTTTTTACATTATTTTTTCCTCACCTCATTCATCCATAAATGCATGATAAATCCATAATAATGTATATAATAGAGTTTTATTTTTATAATGGAATATATTATATCCATATATTATCTCTTATCCTCTTATTAAAATAAACGAGACTATTATATAAGTTATGTCAGTTTATCACCTCCTTGGATAATGATTTTATTTGTTTTCAATTACTGCCTTCAGGGATTGTCATAAAACTATAAATCTGGTTAATTTTCTTTATATTTATATTATAACCTATTCTATTTTATGGACATAATATATACATATAATATTCAATAAAATGAAACTAGTTAATGATTTTTGGAAAAACCCCCAAAATAAACAAAACATTTAACATTAACGTTTTATCTAATGAATCATCCTCATATAAGAAATGAAAATGATATATGGGGAAATTCATAATTATTGAAGTTCATTAATACTATTAAATTACAAATCTATAGTTGTATTCTAATTTTACAAGAACATCCAAATTTATATGAAAATAAAATTCTCATGAAACCATGAAACAATTGCTTCTGACACATTGAAAATAATGGAATATTATTAATGAATGTGTCATAAGATGTTATGAAATAAACATTTATAAATATTAATATAGTTCTTCAATTAGTTAATGAAGTTATTTAATCCATTATAAAAGAGTTTTGAACACTATTGAAGAGTGTCGAATGTGAGGTAATAGATTTTCTTAACAAAATTTCAATTTTGGTCTAAACATCCACTTCTTGATTATATCGGGCAAATATTATGTGGGAAATTAATTTTTATATCTTATAATGTATTCCAATTTTTTATATTTATTTATAGTGAATACTAATATTTGATTCATTTTATTGATCCCAACTTCAATAATGTGATATTTATTAAGGACTTTATTTTAAAAAGTATATTTTTAATGTTACTCTTTAAACACTCTTTTTAATCCATGTACATGTTATCTAAATAAATTCCCATTTTTTAGTATTATCCTATGATTTTATAAATTAATTTATTCTATTTTTTTATTTTTTTAATTTTTTTGAATATATTATTTTTTTCATTTTTTGAAAACTGGTTCTTTGTTACTTTTTCGACAAAAATATGAACGAAATGTTTTATAACATATAAGACAATATAGAAAATTCTCACTTTAATGATTATTTAATGTTTTTAAGATTTATTTACAATTAAAATTACATTTTCAAGTAAACGTTTCTCATTTATGATTGAGCGACATTGTAAAAAAAATTATTTCAAAATGGGAAATGTATTTTCCTCAAGAATGTTTATTTTATGAAAGGTTTATTTATTTTTATTATTTTATTGTTATTTGGAATTATTTATAAGGATGGGTGGTTCCGTGATAAATATAAGGTGGGTGATTCCCTTATATATCTCCAATTCAATGGGTGATAGGATAGAGCTATGCAGTTAGGTTTCCCCTAAGAGATTTTAGGAATAATGTTGCAGCAATTATTCCAAATGTAATTATGATAGTTACTCCATTTATATCTGAGAGAGCTAAAATGTTTGTAATATTGATATTTAAAATTATATCCCAAGTTAAATACTTTTATTTTTATTCTTTCTAATGATTATTCAAGAAAATCGAATGATTTTTAAAAGGTAAGATAATGACATTTTTGAAAAGATGATTCCTTTTTTCTGAATAAAAATTTATTTTTTGTGAAAATGTTTTTATGGATTTTAAATAGACTAATGTTTTCCCTTATTTTATCTCCCTTAATGATATTTTGTGCTCATCCCAACTTTTTAAATGTTTTTCATAGGGTAAAGGATTTGTAGGGATGAAAATGAGGACAATTTGAAAATTATGAAGATATGTCATGAAAAGAAAACATGTTTTATTTTAAAGGAGTTTATTTGGGGGGGGGGAATGGATACTAATTATAAGGGTACACTTTAAATTTATGGTTTTACTATGCAATGAACTGCGCCAAAATTTGTACTTAGTGAGGGTTTAAACCGCCACTAAATCGTTCAACGACGGTTTTAGAAAACCGCCACTAAATCGTGGGTCCGGAAATAATTAGCAGCGGTCTTTTAGTGGTAGTATAATTCATCACGAAATCGTCTTTATTTATTTTTTATTTTTTAAATTTTTTTATGTTTTAATTTTTTTAATTTTTTAATTTTTTATATTAGTAATTTATTTATTTATTTTTATTTATTTATTTATTTATTTATTTATTTATTAATTATTACAACACACATGCCCATATCCATGCATACGTCTATGTCTAAGCACAAGTCCATGTCTATGCACAGACATGCCCATGACATATATTGAAATTTTACGTTGGGTGAGATTTGAACCCCTTGCCACTTGCTTATTCTCCAAAGACATTACTATTCCAGCTGGCTCTTCATGTGGTCAATAAATCAAATTTAATATACTTATATATATATATATATATATTAATTGAAAAAATAAGTAATAGATAACAATTAGATACAAACTAAATAACTATTAATAAATAATTATTAATCAATAATGATTAATCAATAATATATAATATATAATATATAATATATAATATATAATATATAAGATATAACATATAAGATATAACATATAATATATAAGACATAATATATAATACATAATATATAATACATAATATATAATACATAATATGTAATATATTATATATAATATATAATATATAATATATAATATATAATATATACTATGTAATATATAATATATAATAGATAATAGATAATATATAATACATAATAGATAATAGCTAATATATAATATAAAATATAAAATATAAAATAAATAATAAATAATAAATAATAAATAATAAATAATAAATAATAAATAATATATTATATATTATATACAATATATAACATATAATATATATAAGTAATGTATAAATAATAAATTAATTAAAAAATAATTAAATATATGATAAATATATAACAAATTAATAATAAATTAATAAAAAACTCGAAGACAAACAAACAAATAAATAAATATTAAAAAATAAAAAATAAAAAATAAAAAATAATAAAATAATAAAATAGTAAATAGTAAATAATAAGTAATCAATAATTAATAATTAATAATTAATAATAACTAATAATTAATAATTGATCATTAAGAATTAAGAATTTACAATGAATAATTAATATTTAAAAATTTGTCGATAATTAACAAATAATTAATAAATAATTAATAAATAATTAATAACTAATTAAATAAATAAATAATATTGAATAAATAAATAAATAAATAATAAATTAATAATAAACTAATAATAAATTAATACCTAGTAAATTAAAAATAAATTAATACATAATAAATAATAAATAATAAATAATAAAGAATAAGTAGCAAATAAATAACAAATAAATAATAAATAGATACGTAAATAAATAAATAATTAATTAATAATTAATAACAGATAATTAATAATAACTGATAATTAATATTGATAATTATAATATCAATATTTCTTAATTAATAATTAATATTTAAATTATAATATTTAATATAAAATATTCTATATTTAACATTTAATAAATTATTAATAAGTAATTAATAATTAATTAATAATTAATTAACAAATAATCAAAAAATAATCAAAAAATAATAAATAATAAATAAATAATAAATAAGTAAGAAATAAATAATAAACTAATAATAAATTAAACTTTAGTAAATTAAAAATAAATAAAAAGGAATAAAGAATAAAAAAAATAAAGAATAAAAAATAAAGAATAAAGAAAAAATAATGAATAATAAACAAATAAATAAATAAATTAATAATTAATAATAACTAAGAAGAAATAATTTATAATAAATAAATAAATAAATGAATAATAATTAATAATTAATAAATAATTAATAAATAATAAATAAATAAATAAAAAATGAATAATAAACTAATAATTAATAATTAATAATTAATTAATAAATAAATTAAAAAAATTAATAATTAATGTGTACATAATAACTAAATAATAAATAAATAAACAAATAATAAATAATAGTTAAATAAATAATAAATAAATAAATAATAAATAAATAAATAATTAGTAATAAATAAATAAATAAATAATAAATAATAAATAATAAATAAATAAATAAACAATTAATTAAATAAATCATAAAACGTTGAAAACCTCTAAAAACCCAAAAACACTGAAATAGCCATAAAATATGACCCGAGACTCATTTTCCGGTGCCACAACCAGTCAAATCGAATGTCGTGAAATGAGCTTAGATATGATATGTGGTAGAGGCCAAACATGCACCTGGATAAAAGTTATAACCATTTGAATTTTAAGAAATTGGTGTCTGCAACTAAAACCTCTGTTTCAGATCCCTTATAGGCCTTTCTGGCAGAATAAAAAGCGGTTAAATATTCAAAGAGTAGGTACTAGACCTAAGTAGTGTCGAGATTATCAGAGGATTCAATTTGATATGTGGTAGGGCCCAAACAGACATCCGAATTAAAAGTTATGGTCGTTTGAAGTTTGAGTTCGATTTTCAACTTGAATTTTGAATATATTTTTTCCTTTGATTATCACATGATTTAAATATCACTTGGTTTTTTCTAATTTTATAAACCTCAATTTTATTGGTTGTGGAGCTGAAATGGACTCTCGGATTAGAAATTATGGTCATTTGATACCGAAGTCTGTTCTTCTACTTATTGAAGATTTGTTTTCAGTTTAAAAATATTATTAACTAATAATTATAAATCTTAATTAATTGACACATTATAAATATATAAAATTATAAATAATATACTATATTTGATTTTAAAGAAAAAAATAAAAAATAAAAAATAAAAAATAAAAAATAAAAAATAAAAAATAAAAAAATATATTTTTAAATTTTCTTAATTTTTTTCTTAATTTTGTGGTGGTTTTCAGAAAACTGCTTCTATTTCATGGTGGTTTTTTGAAATACCACCTTTAAAAATGATTTTTTGAAAGATATTTAAAAAAAATTAAAAATATTTAAAAAAAATTTAGAGGCGGTTTTAAAAACCACCATGAAAAAACCGCCACTAAAACACTGTTTCCTTTTAGTGGTGGTTTTTTCTGTATTTATAATTCTATAAACCTAAAAGATCATTGAGAATGAATGAAATAGAATTCTTGTTTAAAGTCACTATAATATGTAATGTTTAAGGTTGGGTCATCCCATCATGTGCCTCTGATAATAAATTTTTTTTTCCAAGGGGGGATATGGTTGAAATATATCCATAAAATGGGTTTTGTATATGATTTTAGTCCATTTTCCCCAAATGTTAAAGTTTAGTCCCTTGGTAAACTCGTTTTTCTCTTAATCATTGTATTTAATTTTAAGTGATTTTACTAATCATTTTGGTCAAAATTTATGTTAAAACTAATAGAAATTATAAATTATTCAATATAAAATATTAAATCCATATCTATAAATTCCAATAAGATAATTAGAAGAAATTAATTTAAAAATAATCTCACATATGGGATGAAACTACATGTTTTTAAAATGAAAATTTTCAAAAGTATGATATGTTTTTATATCAAATATCAATGTGAAATTGATTCCAATTACCTAAATTGAATATATTTATGTAAATTTATCTACATATAATTTAAAAACAAATAAAAATATAATTTATCAATCTAAATAAATTATGTGAAAAACCAGTTTTCATTTAATAATTAGTATTTTACCCTATTCATTCAAAAGTAAAAAATCTTAGAAAAATAAAAAAATGAATCCTAAGATAATTTTTCCATCAAATTTTTAAAAATAAATATTATTTTGTTAAATATAATTTATAAAATATCCATCTTTTATATTTAAATAAGTGCGTTATTAAAAGGCGATGAAACTGCCATTTATAAAAATACATCTTTTCATGAGTAAAATTAGATTTTTTATTATCTCTTGAATATAAAACATATAATATGAATGTTAAATATTTTATTGAGTATATAATATATAATTCTCAATATAATAATTCATCAAAAGTGTTTTGTCTAATTTATTAAGATAAAACGTATTTATGGGTAGAAAAATAGTTGTTTAGAAAAGGAATTTCCTTATTTTCCAATAGTTCTTACTCTTACTTCTAAATAATTGGTAACAAAATAATTAATTTTATAAAAATATATAAATAATATTTTCATATTTTAGTTAATATTATTCATAACTACCATTCCAACATTTAGGTGATAACTATAAAAATATTTTAATAATAATAATAATAGTATATAAGAGTTTGGTAAAACGTAGTATTGTGTGTAATGGAAGCTATCATAGGAACTCATAATTATGTGTAATACAATCCAAACATAGTGTTGTGTGAACCACCAGAGAAACTCAGTATTTCGTGTAGTGAATGATTTACTTGGTGTTGTGTATAGATAAAGCATAACTTTGTGTTACGTGCAATACAAACCATCAAATAATTTTAATTTTTTTGAAAAAAGTTTCACAAATACCCAAGGTGTCACATTCTACCCCCTTAAAATGAATTACATCATAAAAAATTGTCTGGATCTTCAAAGTTTTAATACATGATATTTCTTTTCATAGAAACCCATATCGTAAATAGGTTTAATGAAACATCTTCTTGGAAAAGATAAAGGGATGTGTGTAAGTCCTCTAGAATAACACATAATTGGTTTCCAACTGGGATGACATAAATGGAAAGTGAAAACATAGACATGGATGAGGAAAATAACACCCAAATACGGATGGACAGTGATAGAGAACATGGTCAAGTGAGAGTTAATTATAATAAATCCATAAACCAAAGAGGATATAAAAAATTCATTGATATCATTAAAAATGATGATAATATGACAACATTTTATTTCCTGATCCTTTTCTAAAGTTGATGAATTTTCAAAAGAAGATATAATTACATGATTTTGATTCCATTTCTGAAGAAAAATATCACTCTATAGTTTTTCTCTTATCAATTTCTACTTCATCTCTTAGGTTAAGAAATAATGGTGAATTTTCCATGCCGAAAGTAGTAACAGATCATAAGAATCATAGATAAAATGATAAGTAATTACCTCTATATTTGGTTATCATAAAAAAATTGTCCATTATCGGTTATTCAATATATATAAAACTTTATACAGAAAAATAATAAATGAATTTATGAAAAATAATACAAAGTTCATTACAAACCATTTTCTAAATGGTTAACCATTTTGACACATCAAAAAGAGGAAAATATAAAACATTAGAAATAATTCCACCAAATTTATCAAAAACATTGACCCCCCATATATCATAAAGTAACTATTGATTGTCACATGCTAAACATATGTATAAGTTCATTATGTATTCTCTTAAAACATGGTATTAATATAAATCTCCATAAATACTTATGGAAACCATTCTTTCTTCATTATTCAAAATATTGTTGGACACATTCCTTAAATCAAAAAAATGCCCCAAACTCCATCCGTGATTGAATAAACAACTTTCTCAAAAAATCATTAATCTATTTTCAAGGTAATTAGTACTATCCAATTTAATTTATTCTTATCAAACACATCTTTATCCAAATAAAACACCATTTTATCAACATCAAGAATATATTAAGGGTTACCTTCCTTCAATCATGTGGAATCTAAAAATATAACCTTTCTATTAAATCAATTTTCTTGGTCTTCAAAACCATTCGACATACTCTTTCATACCCTTAATGAAATACTTTTATAGAACAGTCGTTATATATTTCAAAACTCATAATTCTTTAATCCAAATACATAAACACTTCAATTATTCCACCTTATCCTTAATCCATTTACCAGACTTCATCATCTTCTTCCTTAATACCTATTTCCTTTCATATGTCATTCTTAGTCTCTTCATCATCTGTAGTATAACCATTACTCATAGAAAAATTATGAATATGTTTATGACCTTTCCACTTAAGACATTTATTTTCAAAACTCACATAATTTACACATCTAAATCACTCAAAAATCTATGATATATTAGGAATCCATTATTCTCATCCATTTTGTTAACTAAAAATTTTCAATTTCCCTTGGTAGTTACTTTATTTTTGTCTTAATTTTACAACATCAAAACATCTCATGTTCCTCTAAGACATCCATATGGTTGTTTCTCCCCCCATTATTGACACAAAGAAAATTGAATCTTATTTAATATTTGGGCTTCATCACCAAAATTATCAGAAAACTCGTTCGTTCTATTATTTGGTGAGTATGGGAGTTGATTATGGTACACATTGTTAACCAAGTTCCATAAAAGCTGATTCGAAATTATCACAACGTCCTTCACTCTATTGATCATCACATTTGACTGATCATCAAAAAAATTTCTGTCACATTCCACATTAACCAAGATTCTTCTTTTCCCACTGTTGACTAAAACCAGAAAACATAGTGCGAGCAGCACTGATCATAACAAAAACATCATAATCATGAAAAATCACTTATCTAATTTCTAAATCATGACACCTTATTTTAAATATTCATCATCATAGGTTTATCCTAGGTCATTCATGGTCATATTCAATTTTAATTAATCATGATGGTTCATAAATATTTTTTGAATTTCAAATGTATACCCCCCAAGAGTGTCAAACTAGGTGGGTAGAAAGGCCTATTGTTATGTAATAGTTCCTGACTATGTCTATCTCAATACGGCGTTTTTGGGGTTGTTACCACTAGGTACATATACTTTAGATCAAAATTCACTTATAGTATCAAAATAAGGATATATTTCTAGGAAACCACTTGCTCCATCCTTTACCAAAATCCCAATACATTTTCCTATTCATTGATAATTAAATATACATATCCTTAGAGATATACATAGAAATATACATAGAAATATCCAGATGGATCTCACTAATGTTTTCTCACCCAAGTTTCCAATTGTTGACTAAACACTTTCTTTAACACCAACTATAGAGACCCAGACTAACATACATAGATATTACATCATTTTAGATTAATATTCATCACAGTAAAAAGTAAATTCCCAAGGACCATAACAGTTTAGTGTCATTGTAAACATGGAACACAATATCTTTTAACTTGGTGAAATATTACCAAAGTATCAGATAAATATCTTCCATTTTAGAACTCCTACTTAAATCCTTTTGTCATAACCTAGGTAAAGGAAACATAAGAAAGGGTGAGATTGGATGCTTTGTAAGGGTAAATAAGGATATACATAAGCATAACATGAACATAAGGGTATGATAGCATGAGCATAACATTTTACGATCATACCCTACATATCAGAGATCATAATCGAGATTCATGGAATAAAGATTGGTAGTTCATAAGACATGAATCACAAGGGAATGAAGACAATAATACAAGAGAGTATAGAATAAGATTAATTTATATAATTTAGACATACATGTAATCATAGAAAATATTTTTTAAGTCTACCAAACAAGATCTCCACAACATGTTAGGTTTGGTCTAATCACCTATGTACTTGCTTCGGCATTGGGATAAAAACCTGTGTACCTCCTTTTTTGGGGGTTTGGGATACAACCCATATACCCTCTTGTTTTCAGGATTGGAATAAAAACCATGTGCCCCATTGTTTTTGGGATTTGGTTACAACCCACACACCCTCTTGTTTTTAGGCTTGTGAAAACAACCCATGAACCTTCTTGTTTTTGGGATTGGGCAACAACCTGTGTACCCTATAAAAATATATACCATTTATAACTACCCAATGTATTGGGAGATATATAGATCTCACCCCTCATATAATGAAAAAAAATTATGTGTTACAAAATATCATAAAACATTAATCATATCATGAACCATAAAATGAGATAGGTATTATAATAATTTCATAATATCATAACCTGAAGAAAATAGACATGTTTTATAATCATTTCCTCCTAGCATATCTTATGAGAAGAAGTGGGTTTCAAAAGGGTTTTATCCAAACATAACCAATAGAATAGAACCATGTTTCATAAAAAAAATAGATTAGAAAAAACCATTTAAATAATTAATTATAATGGTGTCCTTATATTATATCCAAAGAAAATAATAAACTATATCAAATGATGTCATCTTAGATGGATGAGGATTTTGAAAGGCCTGTTTGAGAATTTGTTAATGAAAACAAAATTTCATTGAAAATAAATTTTTAAGAAATTATAAATTTTCAAAATCCTTTTCACTGAAATTGAGCTTAAGATGTCATTTAAAGACATTTATGATTTTTTTATAAAATATGGGTTTTGAATAAAATAGATTTCTGACCGAAGAGAAAAATAAAGTCGAATTTTATTAATTTTTTTTATTAATTATCTTATGTACCAAAGAATGGTTAAATGGTACCGTTACATTAATATATCATGAATAAACATAAGAGAATAAATTTCACAATTTTCTTTGAGAGCAGGAAAATAAGATTTCATCAATGGAACCATAATCATAAACAATCCTGATAAATGATGATATTTTAGCAATAAACTCTTATATCTTTGGTAAAATTGAATCATAATACCCATGAGATAATAAAATTAAGTAAATAATAAAATAACATAAAAATTATATTAATGATATAATATGTAAATGGGATTTATATGCAACTCATAAAAGAATATAGGATCAGAACACGACTTGTGTCTCAAAGAAAAAAAATTTTAGACAAAAATTCCTTTATAGATTTTGTAATGTTTTAACCATAAACCCATGAAAGAGAGTTCTTAAAAAGGATATTTAAATAAATAAAATTTTATGTAGTTGAATCATAAATTTAATTAATGGGTAGTATATACACCACATAGAAGAATGAGGTGGTGAACATAACATGTGTCTCATAAAAGTAAAAAGTTAGATGTAAATCCTTTACTACTTGCATAAATTCTGAATAGTGGGATCCATGAAAGAATAATGTCATTTGAAACTTTATATATCATGAAATAAATTAAATTCATGATATAACATGTCATAGGTTAGTATATACACCACAAAAAATAAATGAGTGGTGAATATGGCATAAGTCTCCTAGAAATAAAAGTGAGACTATAGATCCCCATACCTTAAGTCTTGACTCTCTTTGTACTTGTTAAAAACTCACTTATAATATATATGAATATGTTATAAATATATCATATAAATATATTCATATATTTAATACCCTATATGATTTACTTATTACATTATATTACCCATTTATTAACAATTTCATGTTAAAGTAATGTTTTAGGTAATAACAACTTTGTTTTTCATACATGTTTTGACTTTTTATTCTTGGTCCTATTACTTATAGCAAGATTTAATAATTTAGTGAATTTAAAACATGATATGAATATCATATATATTCATTATATATATATTTATGATAATATATAAAATACACAAATAGGAAATGAAATACATCATTTATAGAGACTGTAGGCCATATATATGAATGAAAGCTATTTCCATTTTATTATTTTATTGAAAGAAAAAAAGTAAATTATACATATTTATTTTATCATTAAATTATAATTATTATTTAATAAATATAAAATATTTATATTAAACCCATATTTAATTCATTCAATGTAAGTCATGAATTAATCATATTGCTTCACCAGGTGGTAGTCCTCCGTACACATGAATGATGTTATCGTATTTATAGAAATTGGAAGGCATGAAGGTATGGGTCATTTAATAATTAAATAAGAATAAATAAATCATAAATATCATAAATATAATATATAAATTATAAATCCATCATTATTACCAAAATTGAAAGGTGTTAATTGAAGAAGGAACAACATTGGTTCATGAGGCAGTAGTTCTCCATACACATGAACGATGATTTCGTATCTCATTTGAATAAAGTGAGTTATGTTGTAGGTCATAAACATAACACAAAAAATATAGTTATATTTAAAATAATTATTTTATTATAATATAATGATATACAATAAAATTAAGGGGTTTATGGAAGAGAAAAAACAAATACATTCATTGATGAATGTTACCTCTTCTTAATGTAAATCCTTTCCATTTGAACCAAATGACTTAATTTGTTTGATTTATTCCAAATTAAGACTTTTAGTTTGATAGGAGTAAATTTTGGAGGTTATTAGGTTTGGGTTTAGATGAGGGAAAGGGCTTGAGAGACATGAATAAGTGAGGGGGTTAGTGATCTTTTATAGTGGAGGAGGACTGAGATTCTTGTAAATAAAAAAAGTCAAAACCATTGAGAGGTATCCCATATATAATGTGCCTCCAATAATGAATTTTATTTTGATAAAGTATGGTATATAGTTTAAATATGACTATATAATGTGGTTTTTTTACATTTTTCGAGGCCATTTATCCCCTTATGTTAAAGGGTAGTCCCTTAGTAAACTCGTCTTTCTCTGATTCGTTGTAATTAATTTTAAGGGGTTTCACTAATCACTTTGGTAGAAAATTATGTTGTAATTATTATAAATTATAAATTATTATGATTAAAAATATGTAATAATTTTTTAATAATTCAAATTACATAACTCTTAAAAATTATGTTAAATATAATCCCATAGACGGGACAAAACAATGGGGTTTTAAAGTGAAATTATTCAAAAGTATGAAATGTTTTTTTATCCAATTTCAATGTGAAATTGATTAAAATGATCTAAATTGGATTTATTTATTTATAATTTTTCTAAATATACATTAAAAATAAAATAAAATAAAATATATCTTATCTATATAAATTGATTACGTGAAATAGAAGTTTTCAACAAGATTTTTTATTTTTCGCTATTCATCCAAAAATGAAACTTATTAGAAAAATACCAAAAATTCATCATAAGATAATTTTGATGTAAATATTTTTAAAATATAATTTTAAAAAGTGTCAAAATTCATTTTCATAATAAGTGCTCCATTAAGTGGCCGTAAAAATGGCTTTTAGAAAAATAATCTTTTATGCATAAAATTGTATTTATTATTATATCTTATATAGAAAACACAAAAGATTAATTTTGAATAGTTTATTGAGTATATAATACATAATTTTTATTAAAATCAATCATAAATACTGGGTTTTTAATTTATTGAGATAAAAATTATTTTGATAGAAAAATAGTTTTTCAAGAAAGAAATAATTTAGTTTAAAATAGTTCTTACACTCATTTCTAATTAATTTGTGACCAAATTATTAATTTTATATACTTGTGTAAACCATAATATTTTATTTTAGTTAATATTATTCATAAATTTTATTCCAATGACTAAGTGATAAATATAATAATATTTTAATAACAATATTAATAATATATTATATATTGGTAAAACTCAGTCATGTGTGTAATGAAAGCCGTCCAAGGAACTCGACATTGTGTGTAACACAAGCTAAAATTAGTGTTGTGTTCACCATATTCTAAACTAAGTGTTTCATATATCATGTTATTTACTTGGTTTTTCATATCAAGTAGTATTAAATTGGTGTAACATGCAACAAAATCCGTCAAATAATATTAATTTATAGAAAAGGGTTCATAAAAACTTGGGGTGTTACAAAAAAAGAATTGATAAAAGAGAAGATTCAATCGCGTGCTGTTTAAATTATAAAACAATATATAAACATCTATATATATATAATTTAATATTAATTTAATTTACATCATAATACAACAAAAGAACACTTTTAACTTCTTAAAAAAATTTCATTAATTAGAATATACAAATACATTGGTACAAACATTAAAAAATCAAAAACATTAATGTTCTGTTGTCTTTAAACCCCCTTTAAAAAGAGTCATATCACACAACTTATTACCAAAAAAATACCCAAACATGAAAAAATATTTTACCTATATAAAAAAACAATTCATATATTATTAGTAATATAAATAAATAAATTGAATATAAATATACTCAATGCATTAAAAAATGTCAATTTTAAATTGAAAACATGCACTTTGAGTCATGCTAGGTACAATGTGTTCCTAATTAACATGTAGTTGATTCCTACCTGGATAAATGATTTATAGATAATTTTTGAAATGTATCAAGGAAATTTGAGTGAATTTTATTACTTTTGAGTATACGACACATGTTTTGGACTACAATGTAAATTTTAAATAAAAACATGCACTTTGAGTCATACTAGACACAACCTGTATCAAATTGATATGAAAATGATTCCTACAAATAAAAAATTATTTATTAATCACTATCCTAAAATATCAAGAAAATATTAGTTAATTTTCTTTATTTTTAGTGAGTGAAAGATGCTGTTAACCAAAACTATCATTTTTTAAACTGAACACACACACTTTGAGTCATACTAGTCACACCATGTATTAGATTGATGTGTGACTGATTCCTAAATTTCAAAAATAAATTTTGTATTGTTGACTTAAAGTATCAAGATTATATGAGTATTTTTTCTTAGTTTTTAATGAGTGACACATGCTTTTAGATAATATTCTCCTTTTAAACTGAATATACACATTTCAAGTCATACTAGTCACCCCATATATTGGATTGAGGTGAAGAAAATCACTATATGTAAAAAATATATTATTGACAATTTTTATAAATTATAAAAATAATATGAAATATTTTTTTTGGTTTTGATTATTCCACATTTCCTTAGAACTAAAATGTAAATTTCAAATAAAAAACATACTTTTAGTCATACTGGCCATATCATGTGCCCTATTGAAGTGAAATTGATTCTTAACTATCAAAAATGTCTTATAGATCATTTTAAAAACTATCAAGAGAATTAGAAAATTATTTATTGTATTTTATTGAGTGACACATGTTTTTAACTAAAATTTCATTTTTAAACAGAAATCACACATTTTTAGTCATAACGATAACATCACATATCAGATTAACATGAAACTGATTCTTACTCATAAAAAATGATTTATAGATAAATTTTAAAAAATAATTAGATACTATGAGTGTTTTTTACTTTTCATTTAGTGGTATGATTTTAACTAAAATATCATTTTAAACTATAAACACACAATTTGAGTCATTATATGTTCACCATGTATCAAATTGACATGTGGCTGATTCCTATATATGAAAAATGATTTATAGTTTTTTTCCAAAAGTATCAACACCATATGAGTGTGTTTTATTTGTTTTAATATGTGAAATTTTTTATAAACTAAAATTATAATTTTAAATTGAAATTACACATTTTGAGTCACACTAGTCACACCATGTATCATATTGAGGTACAAATGATTTCAATATTCTAAAAATGACTTATGAATCAGTGTACTAATGTCTAGAAATAATTTTAATGTTTTTATTGGTTTAGAGTATGTCAAAAATATTTTTAACTAAAATGTAAATTTTAAATAAAAATATTCATTTTGAGTTCAACAGGGCACATCATGTGTTGAATTAACAAGATGTTGATTTTTACACATAAAAATTACTTATGGATCATTTTTATAAATTATCAAGAAAATTTGAGTTTATATTCATGGTTTTCTATGAGTGAAACTAGTTTTTAACTAAAATTTAATTTTTAGTTAAAAACACACACTTTGTGTCATACTAGTAGAATTATATATCAGATTGATGTGTGAATGATCCCCACATGTCTCAAATGATTTATGGATCATTTTATAAAAATATAAATAATTTATATGTGTTTTTTCTAGTATTTCAATAAGTGGTACATTTTTAACTAAAATGTTATTTTAAACTGAAAACATGCACGTGGAGACATATTGGTCATACTACATATAAGATAGATGTTTGACTAAATGATAAATTTCAAAAATCACTTACAGGTAATTTTAGTAAATTATTAAAACAATATAAAATTGTTTTGTTATTGTTCAGGTAGTGACACATGTTTTTAACTAAAATGTTAATTTTAAACTAAAAACATGAACTTCAATTCATACTTGTCACACCATAAATTATATTGAGGTGGGGGCAATTTTTACCGCAAAAAAATGACTTATGGACCATTATTATAAACAACAAAAATAATATAAATGTGTTTCTCTATTTTGAGTGTGTTAGAGGTCTTTATAAATAAATTATCAATTTCAAATAAAAATGTGAACTCTGATTCATACAAACTTTACCAATTCTCGATTGAAATGTAGTTCCTTCAAATATATAAAAAAATTACTTATGGATTATTTTTGTTTATTATCAAAAACATAGAATTTTTTATTATTTATTTTTAATGAGTTGAACACATTTTTAACTGGAACCTAATTTCTAAAGTGAAAACACACTTTGAGTCATACTAGTCACACTGTGTATCATATTGATATGTGGGTGATTTATAATCATCAAAAATAACATAAGGAAAATTATCATAAAATATAATGATAATATTAGTGTTTCTTCTTAGTTTTCAGTGATTGACTTGATTTTAATTAAAATTCCATTTTAGACCAAAAAATACACTTTGAGTTATACAGTTCACACCATGTATCATATTGATGTGTGACTAATTTATAGAAATCATAAATGAAATATGAATAATTTTCCTAAATCATCAAAACAATATGAATGAGTTTTATTGGTTTTAAATGAGTGACACATGTTTTTAACTAAAATTAACCTTTTAAACTAAAAAATAAAAACACTTCAAGTCATACCAATCACACCATGTATCATATTGATATTCAAGTGAATCCTACACTTAAAAAATTAAATATTCATTATTTTTCTAAATTATAAAGACAATATAAGTAGGATTTCTTGGTTTTTTGCACACCACATTTATTTTAAACGAAAATATAAATTTGAAACTAAAAACACATACATTGAGTCATACTAACCACACATTGTCTACGATTGATGTGTGACTAATTCCTACACATCAAAAATTTATATATGTGTCTTTCTAAAACAGTATCAAGAAAATATGATTTCATTTTATCATCTTTTAGTATTTGAAGTTTGTTTTTCACTAAAATGTTGATTTTAAATAAAAACATGAAATTTCAGTCATACCAGCCACACTGTGTGCCCAATTGATGAATGGTTTATTTCTTCAAATAAAAATTGACTTATTTATAGTTTTCATAAATTATCAAGTAAATATTATTGTTTTTTCATGGTTTTTAATAATTGGAAATCATTTTGAACTAAAATGTTACCGTTAATGTAAGAACACTCCCTTTGAGTCATACTGAGAACACCATGTATCGAATTGATGCATGGATGATTACTATACATAAAAAATGACTTATGGATCATTTCATTAATGTATCAAGAAAATATAATTGAATTTTCTCAATTCTGAGTATATGATGTGTGTTTTTTTATTAAAATGTTAATTTTAAATAAAAACATGTAACTTCATTCATACTATCCACACTCTGTGTCTGGTTGATGTTCAGTTGATTGTTATACATTAAAAAAACATTATGGATAATTTTCCTAAATTATTAAGAATATCTGAGTATTTTTTATTTGTTTTTAGTAAGTGATGTGCGTTCTGAACTAAAATGTTACTTTTAAAATTAAAATACACACTGTAGAGACCCAAAGATTGACGTACATGGACATTAAATTACTTTATCGGAATACTTAATACATAAAAAAAATAGACACACAAGGACCGTAATAGTTTAGTGTCTTTGGAAACTTGGAACACAATCTTCTAATCGTGGTGAAAGATCTTCAACATCTCCCATAAAGATCATCCTTTTTTTCCTACCTAAAACCTTTATTTATATCCTGGGGAGAAGAAAACATAAAAAGGGTGAGCTCAAATGCTCAGTAAGGGTAAGCATGGATAAAATAAAACATACCATATACATTTGAACTTAAAAACGTGAACATAATGTGTAAACATCAAAAGCTTGAGAAATGACACAAAACATGGAAGTACGTAAGGCATAGATCATAAAGAAACATTAAGAATGATAAAATAGAATGGGAATAAAACTTGTAATTGTGGAAACCATTAAGCACATGACATGATTTCCATAGTAGCCAAGGCATTGCTGCCAAGACCATCTTAGTGTAAAAAGTCCCTTTCTGAATCGAGTTCACTCCTCGTTCCAGTCCTGTATTACTGAACCGGTTTAACTTGTCGTTCCAGCCATGTCTATCTCATGAGATATAAATCTTTACCCAATTCATTGGAGGGAGATATAGGTCCCACCCATCTCATAATGAAATCATTCTTACTTGTGCCACAACATAAACATAAATCATTCATCATAACCCAATGAATAAAATGGGTTTCATAAACATCATTCCATCATCACATAATCCATATAAAATAAATGGACATCATTTCATAATAAGAAAAGTGAAACCATTTAAATCATAGAGACTATATACTTGAACCATAAACATATGAAAAAATGTCATCTTAGATGGAAAATGGTTTTGATAAAACACTTGAAATGAATTCTTGAGGAAAATATCCTTTCTTCTTCAAAATCAATTTCTTTTCACAAAACGTCATGAAATTTTAAAAGAAAAAGATTTTGTTTAAAATAGTCATGAAATATTTTTGAGGAATATTCATGAAAATAAGGCTTTATAAAACTGTAAAAAACCCGTTCGTTCCGTATAAGTTAAAAAACATTCTTCTTGTACTTTTGTCAGAAAAGTTAAAAAAGTACCTCGTAGGGTAAACAAAAGAATGATTCCTTCCATACCATGGGGTAAAAGTCAAAATGGGTATAAAAAGACTTTAAACATATATGAATACACTTTTATAAAACATGGACATGGATGATAGCAATAACCCCAGTAAATACTTATGAATAAGTAATCTCGGATAAAAATGAGATTTGCACAATTATCCCTTAGCTTAGGTCCGATTTGCTTCGTAAGTATCCGAACCTCCTGTATAATGATTTAAATAATGTCATTGACTTATTCCAGAATCATAATTATTGTTATGATATCATATATGGTTCACTTATGACTTTATATTACCCGTTCTTTTGTAAATTTCATGTTAAAGAGAGTTTTGGGTAAAATCGTTTCATTTGTCGTCCGTGTTTTGACTTGTAATTATTCATATGATTACTTAGATCAGGATTAATTAATTCCAGAATATAAAAAATGATTTATATATAATATATATTCAGAATATACATATATATAATATATCAGTAAATGGAAAGAAATACATTGTTCATGGAGACGGTAGGCCGTATGTACGCATGAACACTGTTTTCGTTTCCTTATTGAGTTGAATAGAATTAAGTAGACGACATAAATATATATACACATAAATCAAGTATCATTATAATGTCATATATTTCATGATTACTTATTATATATACTTTATAATTATTCATGAATGGTTAATGTGGAGAATGAATCTCATCGGGTCGTGGAGACGGTAGTCCGTACGTACGCACGAGCGATGAAATCGTTCTCATGATCGTGGAATTGTATTGGAGTGTATGTATACTATTTCAGAATCAATATCACTTTATAATAATCAT
Organism: Viscum album; assembly: GCA_963277665.1. NCBI lineage: Eukaryota > Viridiplantae > Streptophyta > Magnoliopsida > Santalales > Viscaceae > Viscum > Viscum album. Next base: position 1,130,489,906 of record OY728121.1, read on the forward strand.
ATATAGTTATTATTTATACCAATATACCCATCCAAGTAAGGTGGTGGTGGAAAATAGATTACACCACGGCGTGGAGACGATATTCCGTACGTACGAACGCGTGGTGATTTCGTTTTCCGTAGGATGGATAGATGGTGAAATAGGGTTGTTTCATACTTATAATAACATATAATTATATGAGTGATACTGATGTTATTACTTCATAATGAAACAACCTATGAAGAAGAAGTGAAAGAAGAAATAAAGTTGAAAGAATCGGTAACGAACATTACCTCTTCATTGAAGCGCCTGTTTGAGTCCTCCTCTTAGGGCACTAAAATTGGTCTTTGAAGAATACCAGGACCTCTAGGATGTTTCTAGGTAAGTGGAGAAGAGAATTTGGTAGGGTTTTTCCAAGCATTAAGGTTCAATGTGGTGTGAGGAAGAGAGAGAGGAGGTGCCCTTTTATAAGCGAGGAGAGGGGCACCTTTGGAATAACTAAAAATATTATTTTATTATAAAGCCAAATTTGGTTTTAAATATCTCCAAATTGATTTTTTTCGAAGCTAAGGTGGGTCTGGGTCAAACTCCTTTCATCCAATAGAATTTAGACAAGTTTAGGTTCCTATTTTAACCTTATCATTTAGATTTAACATTAAGTTAGATAATTTTACTTTTACCGTGTCTTTTTGTGTTCTTACACTATAAGGTTAATAAACATACTATAAGAAGACAAACGAACCCCAAGTTGTTTATTATTAATATATATAACCTTATCTAAGTCATTTGGCCAAACATTATATTTTTAGGAATAAAATAACAATTAATAATATAATATTTGTTTTAAAAACTATTTTATGTCAATTTTGACACTATTTAGTAATTGATTTTTGTGAAAATCATAACAGACTAATTAGTTAGAAAAAAGTTAATTATATAAATAATAACATGTCATATTAACCTATAAAATTAGTGGAATCCATAAAAAGTCTCAAATTACATTTATTTGTGTATTTATAACATCAATTATGTCAATATTTCATTAATAAAATAATTACTGCATCATCTTTGTGTCATAAATAAATTAAATTATTTAATGTCTAAAAATTAAAAATAAAATACCATTATGTAGGAAATCTTTTTATCTTTCTAATTAATATTTATAGTCGAATTTATCTTATGTATAACCCTATATTAAAAATGATATACTTATTAAACTTTTATTTTAACTATTCTAACCCTTTTTGAAATAAATTAATAATAAATGTCCTAATCTAATCCAAGTGGGCCGAAATGGTCATATTTTATTCCTAAGGTTGTTTTTGGTCTAATTAAACTTATCCAATAGAATTAGGACATGTTTTAGGGTAATAATAATATCATTTTTACCCTTAATTACCCTATTTACTTTTAACCGTGGTAAAAAAAGTAAAAACTTACTATTCACCAAAAATTATTTTCATCTCATTGAACCACATTTTACTTACTCACATCAACCGTGCCTCTCGGATTTTTGAAATTCCACTCACAGAAGTGGTAAAATTAAGTTTTATGAAAAAGTCATTTTTTAACTACCACTTAGTGGTTTCACTATTCATCAAAAAATGAAAGTTTCCAGAAAAATACCAAAAATTAGGCCTAAGCTATATTTGATATTATGAACTGAAAAATGATGTCTATTTTACCAAATTCAAAAAATATCACTTGCATTACTTAATTTAAAAATTAATTCCCGTCGTCAAAACAAATAGCGTGTTCTTAAGAGATAATAACTATCAAAAGAATGACACTTGTTTATGTCTGGTTTAAATGTGAAATTACATCTAATGACCAATATTGTATTAAATTGTAAAAATATATTCTAAATATACTTTAAAACCACTCAAATTAATAATTTATCACTATTAATTATTTCGATTAAAAAGGTTGTTTTTAATTAAAATTTAGTAATTTTCACTATTCATCAGAAAATGAAAGTTATCCGAAAAGTACCAAAATTTCACCCTAAGCTAATTTCAATATTCTGAATCCAAAAATAAAGTCCATTTTGAAAAATAAAATATACAAAATTTCAAAATGTGGTTATTACTATTCATAACGACTAGTTTTAATAATATTTTAATAGCATATCGTTGTTTAGTGAAACTCCGTATTGCGTACTACACACACTATTGAGGAAGGTCACGATTGCGCATAATGCAAAGAAAGTCAATGATGCATGTTGTGAAAGCTCCTTTTGGTGTAGCGTACAACACAAGACATCAATGAAATTAAAAAGAATATTTTTCCTAAAATCTCGAGGTATTACATTCTACCCCCCTTAAAATGAATTTCACCCTCGAAATTCGTCGGGCTTATAAATGGTTTATTCATAGAAAGTTTATTTAATAGAAACCCACATCGTAAAAAGGAATACCAAAACCAATCTTTAAAAACAAAAGTATGAAACGTAATGGTTACCCAAATAAACTAATCACTGGGTTTCCACATAGGTGAAAATATGGATATGGAAGAGAAATCTAACCATCATGTTCTGATGGAGAGTGGTAGAGAAAATGGCTATGGAAAATCCAATAATCACAAAGCCATAAATTTGTGATGATCTAAGGTACCATCTGATTCATCAGATATAAGATCACTATGACAACATTTTTGGTTTTCAAGATCATTTCCCTAAAGTTGATGAAATTGGAATTAGAAGAAATACTTTTGTGATTTTGGTATAGTCTCACCGTTGGTCGTTGTTTGGACAATTTTCACTTCATCTCTTAAAGAAATGAAGTCGAATTTGTCATTCATGATGTGTTAGCAGATCATGTGATAGAATGATGGGTCATTCCATCTGTCTCAAACAAAAGGTTAGAAAAGTTATCAAAACTTACATAAGTCCATCTATAGTGAGATTAATCATATATAGTTCCTAAAATGGACTTATACTTCATATATCATACTGATTAATATAATAAAACTAGTTTCTACTAAACAGGGACTTCCTGTAGGCCAGTGGTAGGCGATAAAGGCCAGTCGCACTTCGGTTGTGGGTTCGATTCCCACAGCCTTGTCCGACGTGATGGGTTGTCACTCGTCCTGCTGGTTGTCCTTTTTCTAAAACTACTTTACTATAACATCACATAAATAATATCAAAAAAATTTCTATCCTTAAACAATACTAACTTATGGTTAACATAATCCATTCCAATCTTTAGGCTTATCTAAAATACTTCGGCCCAAGCTCATAGTATAAAGAAAACGATTACTTGAAATGTCGTCAACCAAGCATGTCAAAAGTTAACTCTTTCCACATACCAAAATACAAAAATTCTATATACTCAAACCATGATATAACCTTCTCCTTATATCAGTCATGAGCTCATGAATACTATCAAACATTTAATTTTCTCTTTATCCCTTCATTATGCGCATATCATCTACATACCAAAAATATCTGAATAACCTTTAATGGATACTGGTACCATTAATCATACACTTTCAAAACTCAAGGAAAGACAACAGTGTAAAAATCCTTAGATGTCTCTTTATTCCATAGTACCATGAGATTACTTATACAACATTACACATGATAAACATGTAATCATTCCACTACATTCTTAAACCATTGACCGAGCTTCAACAATTCTTTCATCTCACATATCATTTGTAGTCTCTTCATCATCATCAATATAAATACTACCCATAAGACCATACTTATTCTCTTCATGAGACTTTCCCTTAGGGAATTGGTTTTCATAATGCCCGTACATTCCACATTTAAAACATTTAACCATTGTTGATGTCGTAACAATACCATTATCCTCATCCCTGGTGTTAACTGAACCTTTTCCTTTGCACTTAATGGATTTGTGTCCTTCTTTTCCACACCCAAAGAATCTTCCAGTTCCTTTGAAACATTCTCCTTGATGCCTCTTCCCACATGATTTACATAGGGGAAATTGAACTTTCTTTCCTCTATGATCATCATGAAACTCCATCTTTCTCTTATTAGCCGAGTCAGGAAACTTACCAAATTTTACTTTATTGATCATATTATGAGATTCCTGATTCGGCATAATAATGATGTTTGGACTTTCAAATCCCATTTAATTTGGTTGCTCATGAAGAATATCATTCCATTGTCCACCATATCCTCCATTATCGTGAATCATCTTGTTTCCAGCCATTTTCTAAAACCCAAAAAGAATAGTGTGAGAGGCAAAAATAATAATAAAGGGGGTGTAACTTCAATATATAAAATCGTTGGTTTAATCTAATATCGTTACCATAGTTCTAGGACTATATCCTATACGTATACTTATCCTTAGGGACATCCCTAGACATACCTTAGAAATATCTCTAGGGATCTCACTAATGTTTTTGCATCCTAGTTTCCAAAGGTTGACTAAACTTTTCCTCTGATACCAACTTTAGAGACCCAAAGCTTGACGTACATGGAAATTATATTACTTTATCAGAATACTTAATACATAACAAAAACAGACACACAAGGACCGTAATAGTTTAGTGTCTTTAGAAACTTGGAACGTAATCTTTTAATCGTGGAGAAATATCTTCAACATCTCCCATAAAGATCTTCCTTTTTTTCTTCTTACCTAAAACCTTTCTTTATATCCTGGGGAAATGAAAACATAAAAAGGGTGAGCTCAAATTCTCAGTAAGGGTAAACATGGATAAAATAAAACATACCATATACATTTGAACTTAAAAACATGAACATAATGTTTAAACATCAAAAGCTTGAGAAATGACACAAAACATGGAAGTACGTAAGGCATAGATCATAAAGAAACATTAAGAATGATAAAATAGAATGGGAATAAAACATGTAATTGTGGAAACCATTAATCACATGACATGATTTCCATAGTATACAAGGCATTGCTGCCAAGACCATCTTAGTGGACAAAGTCCCTTTCTGAATTGAGTTCACTCCTCGTTCCAGTCCTGTATTACTGAACCGGTTTAACGTTCCGTTCCAACCATGTCTATCTCATGAGATATGAATCTTTACCCAATGCATTGGAGGGAGATATAGGTCCCACCCATCTCATAATTAAATCATTCTTACTTGTTCCACAACATAAACATAAATCATTCATCATAACCCAATGAATAAAATGGGTTTCATAAACATCATTCCATCATCACATAATCCATATAAAATAAATGGACATAATTTCATAATAAGAAAATTGAAACCATGTAAATCATAGAGACTTTATACTTGAACCATACACATATGAAATAATGTCATCTTAGATGGAAAATGGTTTTGATAAAACACTTGAAATGAATTCTTGAGGAAAATATCCTTTCTTCTTCAAAATCAATTTCTTTTCAAAAAATGTCATGAAATTTTAAAAGAAAAAGATTTTGTTTAAAATAGTCATGAAATATTTTTGACAAAGCTTCATGAAAATAAGGCTTTATAAAACCGTAAAAAACCCGTTCGTGCTGTTTAAGTTAAAAAACATTCTTCTTGTACTTTTGTCAGAAAAGATAAAAAAGTACCTTGTAGGGTAAACAAAAGAATGATTCCTTCCATACCATGGGGTAAACGTCAAAATGGGTATAAAAGGACTTTAAAAATACATGAATTCAATTTTATAAAACATGTACATGGATGATAACAATAACCCCAGTAAATACTTACGAATAAGTAATCTCGGATAAAAATGAGATTTGCACAATTATCCCTTATCTTAGGTCCGATTTGCTTCGTAAGTGTCCGAACCTCCTGTATAATGATTTAAATAATTTCATTTAATTATTCCATAATCATACTCATTGTTATTATATCATTTATGGTTCACTTATGACTTTATATTACCCGTTCTTTTGTAAATTCCATGTTAAAGAGCGTTTTGGGTAAAATCGTTTCATTTGTCGTCCGTGTTTTGACTTGTAATTATTCATATGATTACTTAGATCATGATTAATTAATTCCAGAATATAAAACATGATTTATATATAATATATATTCATAATATACATATATATAATAGATCAGTAAATGGAAAGAAATACACCATTCATGGAGACGGTAGGCCGTACGTACGCATGGACGCTGTTTTCGTTTCCTTATTGAGTTGAATGGAATTAAGTAGATGACATACATATATATACACATAAATCAAAAATCATTATTATGTCATATATTTCATGATTACTTATTATGTAAACTTTATAACCATTCATGAATGGTTAATGTGGAGAATGAATCTCATCGCGTCGTGGAGACGGTAGTCCGTACGTACGCACGAGCGATGATATCGTTCTCATGATCGTGGAATTGTATTGGGGTGTATTTATAAACTTTCAGAATCAATATCACTTTATAATAATCATATATAGTTATTTTTTACACCATTATACCCATCCAAGTAAGGTGGTAGTGGAAAATAGATTACACCACGGCGTGGAGACGGTATTCCGTACGAACGCACGCGCTGTGATTTCATTTTCCGTAGGATGGATAGATGGTGAAATAGGGTTGTTTCATACTTATAATAACATATCAGTATATGATTGATACTGATGTTATTACTTCATAATGAAACAACCTAAGAAGAAGAAGTGAAAGAAGAAATAAAGTTGAAAGAATCGGTAACGGACATTACCTCTTCTTTTAAGAGCCTCTTTGAGTCCTCCTCTTAGGGCACTAAAATTGGTCTTTGAAGAAGGCCAGGACCTCTAGGATGTTTCTAGGGAAGTGGAGAAGAGAATTTGGCAGGGGTTGTCCGAGCTTCATGGCTCAAAGTGGTGTGAGGAAGAGAGGGAGGAGGTGCCCTTTTATAAGGGAGGAGAGGGGCACCTTTGGAATAACGAAAACATATTATTTTATTATAAAGCCAAATTCGGTTTTAAATAGATCCCAATTGATTTATTTAGAAGCTAAGGTGTGGATGGGTCTAAATCCTCTCATACAATAGAATTTAGACAAGTTTTGGTTTCTATTTTAACCTTATCATTCAGATTTAACATTAAGTTAGATAATTTTACTTTTACCGTGTCTTTTTGTGTTCTTACACTATAAGGTTAATAAACTTACTATAAGAAGCCAAAAGAACCCCAAGTTGTTTATTATTAATATATATTACCTTATCTAAGTCATTTGGCCGAATCTTATATTTTTAGGAATAAAATAACAATTAATAATATAATATTTGTTTTAAAAACTATTTTATGTCAATTTTGACACTATTTAGTAATTGATTTTTGTGAAAATCCTAACAGACTGATTAGTTAGAAAACAGTTAATTATATCAATACTAACATGTCATATTATCCTAGAAAATTAATGGAATTCATAAAAAGTCTCAAATTACATTTATTTTGGTATTTATAACATCAATTATTTCAATATTTCATTAATAAAATAATTACTGCATCATCTTTGTGTCATAAATAAATTAAATTATTTAATGTCTAAAAATTACAAATAAAATACCATTATGTAGGAAATATTTTTAGATTTCTAATGAATATTTATAGTTGAATTTATCTTATGTATAAACCTATATTAAAAATGATATACTTATTAAACTTTGACTTTAACTATTTTAACCCTTCTTTAAATAAATTAATAATAAATGTCCTAATCTAATACAAGTGGGCCTAAATGGTCATATTTTATTCCTAAGGTTTTTTTTGGTCGAATTAGACTTACCCAATAGAATTAGGACATGTGTTAGGGTAATAATAATATCATTTTTACCCTTAATTACCCTATTTACTTTTAACCGTGGTAAAAAAAAGTAAAAAATTACTATTCACCAAAAATTATTTTCATCTCATTGAACCACATTTTACTTACTGACATCAACCTTGTCTCTCGGATTTTTGAAATTCCACTCACAGAAGCGGTAAAATTAAGTTTTATGAAAAATTCATTTTTTTAACTACCACTTAGTGGTTTCACTATTCATCAAAAAATAAAATTTCCAGAAAAATACCAAAAATTAGGCCTAAGCTATATTTGATATTATGAACTGAAAAATGATGTCTATTTTACCAAATTCAAAACATATCAGTTGCATTACTTAATTTAAAAATTAATTTCCGTCGTCAAAACAAATAGCGTGTTTTTAAGAGATAATAACTATCAAAAGATTGACACTTGTTTATGTTTGGTTTAAATGTGAAATTACATCCAATGACCAAAATTGTATTAAATTGTAAAAATATATTCTAAATATACTTTAAAATGGCTCAAATTAATAATTTATCACTATTAATTATTTCGATTAAAAAGGTAGTTTTTAATTAAAATTTAGTAATTTTCACTATTCATCAGAAAATGAAAGTTATCCGAAAAGTACCAAAATTTCACCCTAATCTAATTTCGATATTCCGAATCCAAAAATGAAGTCCATTTTGAAAAATAAAATTTAAAAAATTTCAAAAAGTGCTTATTACTATTCATAACTGATAGTTTTAATAATATTTTAATAGCATATCATTGTTTAGTGAAACTCGGTATTGCATACTACACACGCTATCGAGGAAGGTCGCGATTGCGCGTAATGTACGGAAAATCAATGATGCGTGTTTTGAAAGCTCCCTTTGGTGTAGCGTACAAAACAAGACATCAATGAAATTAAAAAGAATATTTTTTATAAAATCTCGGGGTGTTACACACACTTTGAGTCATACCATCCACAATCTGTTTTAGATTGATTTGTAGTTGATTCCAACACATAAAAAACAATTTATGGATCATTTTCTCAAATTAACAAGACAATATAAGCATATTTTCTCAGTTTTAATTATGTAACATATATTTTTAATCAAAATTATGATTTAAAATCAAACATATACTTTCAATCACATTGGCAACATAGTGTATCTGATTGAAATGTGTCTAATTCATAGATACTAAAAATGACTTATAGATTATTTCCCAAAAGGAATAGGAAAATTTGATTTTTTCCCACAATATTGATTATTTGAGAAATGTTTTAAACAAAACCCTTAATTTTAAACAAAAAATACGCACTTTTAATTACATAAATAACATCTTATGTTAGGTTAATATGTGTTCAATTCCTATATGTCAAAAATGAATTATGGATTATTTTCATAAAATATCAAGATTATCCAAGTGTGTTTTATTTTCATTTATTTAGCGACACATGTTTTTAACTAAAATCTAATTTTTAAACTAAAAACATGCACATTGATTTCTATCGAGAAAAATTCATATCATATTGGTGTGATATTGATTCATAAATGTAAAAAATTATTTATAGATCATTTTCCTAAAGTATTAAAATAGTGTGACTTTGTTTACTTTTTTTAGGGTTTAATGCATGTTTTAAACTAAAATGTCACTTTTAAACTAAAAAAAACTTTGAGCCTTCCCATACACACTGTTTTTCAAATTTATATTTTGTTGATACCTAAATTTCATGTCAGATTAAAAATAAAAACGCGTTTGATCAGGTTTTCAGGTAATGACACTTGTTTTGAAAAAAACTGCCACATTTAAATAAAAATATGTACTTTCAATAATACTGTCCACACCATGTGTTGGATTGAGGTGATACTTATTACTACACATCAAAAATGGATTGTGAATTATTTTTCTAAAGTATCAAAGAAATATTGGAATATTTTATTTTTTATTATTGAGTGACGTGTTTTATGAACTAAACTGACACTTATAAATAATACACACACATTCAATCATACCAGCCACACCATGTGTTAGATTGACATGTTAAATATATCACAAGTGTCTTGTAGATCATTTTACTAAATTATTAATATATCAATAGTGTTTTTAAATAGATTTTTTTGATTGAAATTAATTTTTAACTAAAATTACAATATAAAACTTAAATCATTCACATCAAGTCATGACCAAAAGGTAATTTGAGTTTATTTTATTAGTTTTCAATGAGTGACACAATTTTTTAACTTAAATTTTAATTTACAACAGAAAACACACACTTTGATTCATTTGTAAACTAAAAAAGTCATTATTGAACATAAAAAAATAAAATAAAGAAAAAATAATTCTATGAATAAAACAAGATGTACCTGAGTACAACATCATTTTTAAATAATTTCTTAAAAATTTATTTTCATCCAAGAAATTTGTGCTATTTATAGTGAAAAATTATTAGAGAAAAATACATTATCAATGAAGTCATTTATTCATGATCTCTATGAAAATTAACTAAATAACCAGTAAAAAAATGGTAAGAAAATTAACTCCAAAATAAGTTGATAAAATGATGATAAAATTAACTAAATAAGTAGTAGGAAGTTACCAATTTATGATGTATGTATTCAATTTGACACCATATATTCTACCCACTCATTTAAAAAAAGAATATTTTTTCTTTTGAATGAAAACACTATTGATAGTCCTAGTATTTTATGAAAAATATAAGTATGAAAATGGTTAATAAATATTTTAAATGAAATTGTAATTATAATTGGAAATGCCTCTTTGGGGATGGTAGTTTTCTGATGAAATATAATATCTTTTATCAATTTGAAAACAACATAAATATAATATTTTCTATTATTTTTATAAAAAACTACCCCTTTGAGGTGATTTTTTGTTTAATGTTTTTAACATCATGTAAATTCTATGTTTAAGCATGTTTATGGGGGTTAGGGGGGGGGGGTCTCAGAAGATTTCATGTTGAAAGTGAAGGCACCCAAACACTACAATACCATGTTATAGTGGCCTAGACTAGCCAACCAAAGGCCATCGTCTAGCTGATGGCAATATAGTAGGGTGAAGGACCTGCTGGGCTCACTAGCTAATTGAGGTTCCCCAATAGTTAGTCAGTGATTCCTCTATGACTATTTATATGATAGTTATTTTATTATTCTTCCCCATAATCATTTAATTTGTCTCACATGATTTTCCTCCCCAAATTTCATAGGTGACCTTTTGTTCGAGCATCCATCTACCTCCTCTCATCCCTTGGTGTAACTCCTTAAACCCCTGGCCTTTTGGGAACCCAATTGAACTAATCAACTCGTTATAGTAACACTATCCTTCCTCTAATAACCTTTATCATCCTATTTCACTGTTGGGTTATATTCTAATAGGTTTATCTAATTTATCCTAGTGTTTGTAAATTAATCTACTTCTTCTATATGTCTCATTTTAAACCAAATCTAAGGTTGAAATCAGATATGAGGCCCATCCTAAACCTAATATAGGCGGACCCTATGTATTTACCATAGGTGTGTTATTTTTCTTTTATGTACTAGCACTATGAATCAATATTTTTTTATTGACCTTATTTTTTGTTCCAGGACTTAAAACAAGTCTTTAGAATTCTATACAACACTTTAATTTGTTTTCATGTAAAAGGTGAATAGTAGGATCGTGGGAGATCTTAGTTAGGATTATGCCTCTTGGACTATATCCTTGTAAATTTAGAACTTCTTTTGGGTTGGTGTTTAGTATTGTCAAATTAACATGATAAATTGATTTTTTCCCTTCATGAATTGTCTTGAACTCAGTTTTTGTTTTTAGAAATGTTACTTAGTTATGGTATTTCAATTGGTAAATTTTAATTTATATCTTTATGATTTTTAAAATTTTATGTTGTATCCTAGAAATGACGATTTAGTCCTTGAATACATATTGATGTACAAATTTGTGACTTGTGAATCATTTATTGTTGGTTATAACCAAGATGAAACTGGCCCCAGGTGAATGTTTGAGCCTTAGTGAAGGGTATCTTACCCTCAGATACTAGTTGGACCATACTAAGTATATTATACCCAGACGTGAGTGGTTTTGGGTTGGAATGATCCTTGTGACATTCTCATAGACATTCATCACTTGTAGAAGCAAGTGGGTCTGATCTCGTGTGTTACTATATATCCCATGTTTATAGTTTTTTCATTTATTTTTTTGTTATTCTAGTTATCCAAATTGTTTATCTATTGAACCATCAAATTAACTTATTTTTCCGACTAGATTATTTTGGGATAACATTGGGGGTGGCCAACTAAGCTTTATTTGACCATAGTTTGGTACCTAAGAAGATATCATATATGTAGAAAGGTATAAGGTAATGTTATTGAGGTTTTATACATGATTGTGTGTTAGGATGGAACTGGGGGATGAGTGTTAAGACAGATCTTGATCCAATTTTTAGTCTTACAGTTTTTGGTCTTTTAACTTTTTTAAAATTTTGTACTTATTGTATATGAATATTGATATATATTACTCATGAATTCCATATATCATCATTTTGTACATGTCATGGTTCATGTTTAGTGTCTTTATTTTTTCTTGAGGTTTCTAGGTGTATTATGTGATGTATATTATCTTCCTTATTTTCTACTATTGTTTCACATTGACCAGAGGATATTGTATCCCCAAGAAACCATACTGGAACCTCTCAACGATTTGGAAACCACTAGAATATGGGGAGGTTCACCTAAGGATCAATAACAACCACCGATCTCCACCCCAATTAGTGGTTCAAGGTTTTAGGATGTTAAAAAATGGTTTCCAAGAAGTCTTTTTATTTTGAATTACTATTTTCTTATACAAGATATGAGATTTTGATGGGTCAAGTATTGGTAATGATCTCATTTCTAGGAGTATATTGGCCACATATGAGGAAAAATTGAACTCTTCTGGGTTGATATCATTATTTACGCCATGCATGTTTTTACAGATGATTATTTTCCAACATTATTGTTGCATTTTTTGTTTATTGATTACTGGTTTTTTGGGTTTTATATCTTAGGATAGTAAGATAAGAGATCATTTGCGTGTTCATTCATCTTTATATGAATATAGTTTTTACCTATTATTTATTCTTGAATACGATTAATGGATATACATATACATATAAGCGTGAATCTATTGATTAAATGGGGTTAAGCATTTAAAGTGTCATCATTATCTTATAAGTTGTTTTCCAACACAATGCTATGATGGAATCTTACATGGACAATTCCTTGTAATGTACCATGATATAAATTCATTTTTAAGTGTACTGTTAAATGAAATTTGGGTTCAATAATGAATCACTAAGAAACTTATAAGGTGTTTTCCCTTATAGCGTGTGAATAACACTCTATGTGACCATACCTAAAAAATTAAAAATGTGAGTTAAGCTTGACGGAGGAGTTATATAAATCTTAATTTTACAATAACTTGATAATTAACTATACAATAGAACATAAAATTTCTTGATAATATTGATTAAAAAATGGTGGTGTTCTATGAAAGGACATAGATTATTATTTCTATATCAATTTACATTGAGGATTAATAAATTATTGGTATATATATCATTTTGTGATCTTATAGTGTCCTTGTAGAGTTTTGCATCCATAGAGTATAGTGTTCTCATACCAAAAGGGGGTGTAAAATTATGCCCCTTTATTGGGTGGAATAGCGTTTTCGATGGATCCTAGTACGGTTATTGATGATTGGAACTTTGAGTGCATTAAATGTGTAGTACATTCTTTGTAGAGGGGACCCCTTAGAAATACTACAACTATTTAAAATCTCAACCATGAGTTCTAGTATCATAACCCTCCACTTTTCAAAAGTGAGGGTCATCTATTAGTGATAGAGTTGTAAATGGAGTCACGGAGACTATTCTTGATCACTTAAATACTCCTAAGGACAGGAGGGTGATATTGGAAGTTTGCATGTGTTCTTAGGGTAATGCATCAATGTTAGGACATTATTTTCTAGGGGTATCAACATGTTGGGCTAACCTATATGGTTTTTAAAACATGATTCTTTCTAAAATAAATATAGATACCCTATAATCATATAACCCCCACCAGTTTATAAGGTTGGTGTATGGGGTGATGACAGTTGTGGATTATATAGCCTAGTTTATAGATATTTAATAGTTTTATCTGACCTTATCATGTGAATAGGCTACAAGAGCAATGAATTTTGAGGAAGACCTATGCTATGATATAAAGGATTAGGTGATCTCTTCCAATTTATCCTCCTTCCCTAAAACTATGAACCAAACTATAATGACTGAAAGGAATATCAATGAAGGTCACCATACAAGATTAATACCATCCAAGGGATAAATTAGTACTATTGGTGTATCTTCATAAAACTAAAAGTTATAATCAAATGAATTTATCTTGTGTGGTAATAGTCAGTCTTGTTAGTCAAATGACTCTTATCTCCCTTCACAAGGGAGTAGAGAGGTGTAATGATTTCAATGTGGTCCCTTGGGAAACATGGGATCTTAGTGTCCTTGACCACTTTTAGAGTTCCATATCTGTTGAAATATGGGACATGTATGTCTTTCTTGTATTATATAATAGTATCTTTGTAGTGGTATATTCTCAATACCAGCTCAGGGTTTAGAGGTTGGGGCGGATACCACACCACAATAGTCAGTCAGTTGGGCATCTATTGGATTCTCATGACAAGGTGGTGGATGTGGAGATTAGAGATGAGGGTAACAATGTTTGAAGGGGATTATTAATTAGGGTAGTAAGACTATATAATAGATCCATGGGGTAGGATAATTTCACATGAGAGAGAATACTAAAATAGAGTAGGTTTTCCTTCCATCAACCATTCAAGGTATGATTTTGGTTTTTTACTATTTATTCATCCTTATTTAACTCATGATAATCACAATATTTTATATCTTCTTATTTTATTAGAGGCTTGTTTTGTTAGTGGATTATCTCAACAGTGTTATCTTGATTGATACACCCTTTTTCATGAAGTCAGTGGAGATTTTAATTTGTGTTGGTTGTTCTATGGTCATTAGTGACTTCCATTTCCCAAGGAAAATTATTCATGGTTAAAATGGGTAGCTTTTATGTAATTATTGGAATGGAATAACTCATTAATTATCAAGATCATATTAATTTTTATTATTGGTGTGTTTATTTTACCTATGTTGTGGGTGAAATCATTGAGTATGCTAGTGGGTTAGATGTCCATCTATGTCACGACCCGACCCTACCCAGGCTCGAGCCGCAACTATCCCAAGCTTGCCTCCATAGGCTAGGGGCTGGCGACTAGCGCCGAAGGCACAATAACTCGGGGAGGCCTTTGCCTGAGTACCTTTACACACACACGCAACAAACTCAATGCAAAAGTGCAGAGTAAAAAGGAGAAGTAAAGGGAAACTGCTATAAATATAAACCACAGATGTGCATCGACCTCAAAACAGTACAAAGTACAAGCTAAAAGTCAACTGAACAGAAAAGGGAAAAAACACGTGCCCAACCAAAAAGATGCCACAACCCGGCAATAGGTAAACAAGAAGAAACTACTGACGGGTCTCCCACCTGGGACCCGGCCACGACCACTGCACACGGTCCAAGCTCCCAAGCTCCTACGCTCCACTGAAGTCACGCTCCACTTGTCCGTCGTCTGCAAGGGCACACCAAGTGCGGGCAAAGCCCAAGTAGGGGTGAGTATAAAAATACTCAGTAGGATACCCCGAAGGCTCGAGGGAGCAACAAAGGAGGTACCGAAGGGTGAGCAGTAGAGCGAACATGGAAAAGCAAAGGGAGTACAACAGAGAGTGCAGTAAAGAGTCCAGCTCAACCCAACAAGAGAAAGGAATAAGACTCGTCCTAACACAAGGAGCTAGGAACGGTGAGAAGGTACACTTCTCGTCGAGCTTTTTCTGCCTATAGCAGGAGAGTAGACTCATCCAACCACGAGAAGCTAGACACAGAAAGCACGTGGAATACCCCGTGCGTCTTCGCCTCTCCTGGAAGGATAGTAACCAAAACCCAAGGAGTGGGTACTCGTACGAGGTATATACATATCCATATTCTCAACAAGAAGCCCGAAAAACGTCATAAGGGGATCTCTGTCCCGTAGCTCAGCACAAGAAAAGAAGTAGCCAATAGTCCCAGACATAACTCCATCGATGTCCAGTATCCCGCACGTCTGCCCCGAACCGCAAGCCAAGGGGCTCAA
The DNA here is from genome assembly GCA_963277665.1 of Viscum album. NCBI lineage: Eukaryota > Viridiplantae > Streptophyta > Magnoliopsida > Santalales > Viscaceae > Viscum > Viscum album. The sequence goes on from OY728121.1 coordinate 1,130,505,825, forward strand.
TCACCGCACCTTGAAACTATCCGCTTTGGGCGGCACTGACTCGCCCGCACGGTTTTAGGTCGCGTCACAAGAACGCGTCTTGGTGGGGGAAAGCGCCCCTCGTACTTGAGAGTTCTGGGGGAACGTCAAACCACAACTCGTCACTACCCCTTAGTTGATATGTCTTCTAAAAGTCAAGCCGTCACAAAACTGACCCGTATAACCAAGGGTCCCGCTCCGGTAATCACGGAGGAAAGCCACAGACTAGCCTAGTCAGAAGGACTGAGTCTGGAATGTCAACGGGTGTCCCACTGCCCAGCCCTGCTGGAGGGTAATTCATAACCAAAATATCGGGTGACCCACTGCCCAGCCCTGCTGGAGGGTAAACCCTAATACATCATCCGGTGACCAACTGCCCAGCCCCGCTGGAGGGTAGACCTTAATACATCATCAGGCAACCCACTGCCCAGCCCCGCTGGAGGGTAGACATCGTATAAGTCGACAGGTGACCCACTGCCCAGCCGTGCTGGAGGGTAGACCTGGAACTAGACGACGAGCGACCCACTGCCCAGACCTGCCGGAGGGTAGACCCTAAGAGGTCTTCGGGTGACCCACTGGCAAGTATCTGCTGGAGGGTAGACCCTAAGTGCATCAGGTGACCCACTGCCCAGTCTCTAATGGAGGGTAGACCCTAATAGCGTCGGGTGACCCACTGCCCAGTCTCTGCTGGAGGGTAAACCCTAGAAGTCAGTGAGCAACCCACTGCCCAGCCCTGCTGGATGGTAAGCCCGAGGAAGTCGACGAGTAACCCACTACCCAGTCTCGCTGGAGGGTAAAACTCAGAACTGCTCTGCCATCTCTACAGGAGGGTACAACACTGGCCGACCGAACACGGAGTGGGTGTCGCGCAACCACCCAACTCCAGAACAGCTCTCCCAAAAGAGGTGCAGCGTCTGCCCCAGCACTGGGTGTCACTAGCACTGCTACCGGCCAATCCATCGAGAACGAAACCAAGGGGAGACCACTCAACCCTGCTGGTCAACAAACGAGCATAGAACCAGGGGAAGAGCTCCACCCTCCTGGTCAAACAAACACACAGAGGGACCCTCTACGTCGCGAGAGGACAAAGTACGTAAGGCAGAACACGGCACGCACATGGGGACCACACGAAGTGTGGTCCCAAGTCAACCCCAACCAAGCGCACAAACATATCTTGTACAAACCACACGTACCTCCAAGCGCTCCCGTATACTCCCAGAGTATACCTCGTTCCAGCCCATAGGCTATCGTGCACACGGCACCCAATGTCAACACGAAGGCGTGACGTAACAACTCCAACCTGCCACCTCAAAGTCCCAGGCACGACCAACCACGTCTCGTGGACCAATTACATCACTCTCCCAAGAGTGAGCGATCACACGCCAAGGGTCCGCCATAAAAAAGGTAGGGAGAACCACCACTGGGGGACCTTCCGTGCTTCCACATTTAACAAGATCGCGTATAAGGCTCCGCAGAACCAAACGGATCGCACCGTTGTAATCCTCGCGGAAAAAACACGCGAGATCGACTACTTACTCGCCTCCAACGGATACCCGATGGAAAAGTCACCAACACCGCCTCACGCCCGAACGGCGTCTCGTGATCCCGAGCCTCGGCCCCGAAAACAGTCGGGCGCATCACACCATTATGATCCCCTCGGGAAAACACGTCAAAAGCACTACTCACTTGAGTGCAACGGATATCCGGAGAAAAAGACGCATCCCGGCGCACCGCACACGAGCGGTGCCACGTGGGACCCGCAACCCGGTCTTGAAACTCAAAGAACAGATTGCACCGTTGCGATCCTCTCGAAAAAGCACACAAGATGGACTACTCATTTGTCCAAAGCGGTCGCCCGGTGATAAAGATGGAAAATCACCGTCGACGCCCAAACGACCCTCGTGGGCCCCGCACCATCATGCCAAATTTGTGCGGGTGGATTGCACCATTGCAATCCCCTCGGAAAAACACCCAGAAACGACTGCTTGCACGCCCCGAACAGATGTCCGAGGGAAAAGTCATGAAACGCTGCACGCGGCTCAAGAGACGGGCCGTGGGGCCCATGCCTCAACTTCGGCCTCAATGCCCGGAACCACCTTGGAAACCTCCACCTCGACGCCAAGGTTCCAACGCCACTGACGGCGCTTAATTTGGACATCGGACGCGCCCGCGCCGTCCAAAACAAAAATCCCGGAAAGACGTCAAACCCTTCGACGTACGTGTCGTGCCATCAAGGCCTATCGTTTCGGGAATTAAAAATTCACGAAACCATCTCAAAAATACCGCCTCGACGATACAGTTCCAGCTCCGTAGACGGCGCGTCAATCGGACACGCGATTTAAGAGTTACGGCCCCCCGAGTGCAAGGGGGCCTACCCGAGCCGGTCCACCCCGGCCGGCCCGGTCCGAGCGACCGGCCCGCTGGCCGCGGCCCGCCTCAAACCGCCGGACCCGAGCGGGTCCGGCCCTCCTCATCCGACCAGCCAAAGGGCCGGTCTCCTGTTGCAGCGCAGGACCCACATGAGGCGGGTCCTTGCCTCCCTTGAAACGGACCGGCCGAAGCCGGTCCTTGCTGACCCCGGGAAGACCGCGCACGGTCTTCCCTCCTCCGCCGGACGCGACCGGCGCGCCGGCCTCCTCCGCGACCGCTCCGCCTGACGCCGCTCCCTCACCCTGGCCAGAAGCCGCGCTCACCCGGACCTGCGCCGACCACCGCCGTCCGCCGATCACCGAAACCACCCTGCGCGCCGCCTCCTCCACCGAGCCGCGTCGCCGCTCGAACTCGCCGGAACCCGAAAACCTGCAAAGTTCGGCGGATCATTGCGGATGCCACGGAGCTCGGAATTTGAATCCGAAAGATGCGTTGGATAGGGAATTTACTCTAATACGCATTCATGAGCTTTGATCGAAGATAAAACAAAAAATCGACGCTAAAATTGGGGTTCAAAGGGAGGTTTGAGAATTAAAACTCAAAAACATAACCCTACCTCGTGGGGCTTCGCCCGACGCTTCCCGCGCGATCCGCCCCGTGCCGTTGCCTCACCGGAGTTGGATCGCCGGAGCTCGCCTCGTCGGAGCTCTCCAAAATAGAGGAGGGAAGGGGAGAGGGTGTGAGGGAGGAGAAGGGGAAGAGAAGAGGGAGGGGGGGGTGCGTTTAAGTAATAACACTTAAACACCCCCGCCCGGCACGCCCCCGACCCCCGCTCTCAAAGCAGACAAAAAGGAGGGCGTCCTTGGGGTAAACACGATGTTTCGAGCACAACGGAGGTTTTGGAATTTTAATCCGAGACCCCGTTCAAAAGTTATTAAACTTAGCGCCCGAGGCCGCCAAATTACCAAAACGCCCCTGGGGCCCTTTTTCACAGACGGGCCGCGCCCGCAAAACTTATACCCCTCATAGGGTAAACGGCACGCTCCAAACTCAACGGTGCCCTCATTTTTCCAATCTGAGCCACCGTTTAAGAGATACCTGTGTTTCAACATTAAACGAATTAATTAATTAATTAATTAATCCGTTTAACGTTCCAGAAGCGGGCGAGGGGTCCAAACATCCCGCGCTGGCATGTTTTATGTCGTTCCTAGGGTAAATAACCCATTACGGACCCATCCGTACACTTAGATCTCTGATCTGGAACTCCGTTTAGGAGTTATCCCATTTATTTAGCATTTCCAGTGTGAACGCACTAAAAATTTAATTCTGGCCACTCCGGGGCTCAGAATCGCACGCCGTCCGAAGGCGCTGCTCTGGAATATCATCAAGAATATTAACAAGTCTTTCGTAGAAAAAAATGGGTTCTTACAATCTAGGTCATTCTACTCTAGACCTTCAATGACTAAGTTTTATCCCCAACTAGGTAGTTAGTCGTTTCCTAGATAAGGGAAAGGATCACCAGCCTATATTCCCTCATGTGGTTAGTGTTTTCCTAGAGGTCTTTTCAGAGTACTCCTCTAGATTACCACTATATAGAGGTATCTAGTTCACCATCAGGATTCTTCTAGGGGAAGGAATGATCTTTATTCAACCTTATTGGATGGATCTTACTGAGCTCCATGAAATCAATGCATAACTAGAGTATGTGGTGGTGAAGAGGCTTATTTTATCAATAACATCCACTTAGTGTGACTAGTTCTTTTCTATAATATGTATGATATATCTTTGAGGTTATGTGTAGACTATCAGAGGCTTAACCATGTGATGGTTATGAACTGATTCCCACTCCCTTGCAATGATAACCTACTCAATCATCTGAATGGACCCCATGTCTTCTAAAATATTCATATCCATTCAAGGTATCATTAGTTGGGAGTGTTACCATCAAATTTCCCACTTACAACTCCCAAAATTAGACATGGACTTTATGAGTACTTGGTGATGTCATTCGGTCTGAGGAATTCATCAGTGGTCTTCATGGATCTAATGAATATATTGTTCTATCTATATTTGGGCACCTTTTTGGTTTTTAATGAAATCTTGGTATACTCCAAGTAAATAGTAAATCATTATAGACATATGGGGATAACTTTAATCATTGTTTAGGGTGATTAGATTTTTAAAAAATTGTAAATATTCACATTTTGTTTGGATAGAGTTCATTTCTTGGAATGTGTAATATTTGAGTTTTGGATTTTTAATAGACCCAGAAAAAGTGTACATTGTGAATACTTGGGAGAAACCCAAGAATGTTTTTGATATTTTTAGTTTCCTAGTGCTAGATGGTTATTAACATAGGTTTATCCAAGGCCAATCCTGCTTATTGGTACTATTGATAGTCCATACCAAGAAATGGGTGTTGTTTTTTAGTCTAATTCTTGTGTGAAAACCTTTCTAGAGTTAAAGAATAGGATGAAATCCACATCAATACTGATGTTACCCAAACCTAGTAAAGATTATATGTCATACTGTGATATGTTAAGTGTTTGATTAAGTATATTGATTATGTAGAATAGATGGGTAGTCTCTTATGTGTCCAGGTAGCTAAGATAACATGAATATAATTACCCAACCAATAATTTAGATTTGGATGAAGCGATACATTCCATAAGATGTTTATAGTACTTCCTCTCAGGAGAGAGTTTTTGGTTTACATAGAATAAAAAAATTAAAATAAATCTTCTTACAACATGAACTAAAACATATATATATGAGTTATGTTGGGTACCTACAATTGTTTAATATTGAGCTAGAATATAACCCAGGTAAGGGTAATATACTGGAAGATACTTTGAGAAAGAAAACCTAGTCAAAAGTTGTTAAAGAGTTTAGTTATGAGTGGTGGATGATATCCTTGTTTGCAGAGATGCATCTGAATTTCTAGGAACACATGAGAAGACCAAAATTGTCTTCCCTTTCTACTACTCACTCACTCATTGATAGGGTGAAAAATATCTTGATATCAGATTCTAAAAATCTAGTCATGAATGAAAGTATATATTGTGAGGATCCCCCTCTTGATTGATGCTTATAAGATGTTGAGGTTATATATGTTCTAGTATGAGTGGTTATAACCATGAGAATATAAGAGGAGATGATGAGGGAATTATATGCCTCAAGATGGGATACACTTAGGGGGGTTAAAAAATATCTATCGCAATGTGTAGAAGAAATATTAGTCTCCTTGAATGAAGAAATGCATAATTTATTTTATTTCTTTGTGATCTAGTTACTAGAAGGTGAAGGATGAGAATTATTGTCTTTCTAGTCTCCCCTAGTCATTTCTCATTTTATAGTGGAAGTGGTATGACATGATGATAGATTTTTTGACGGGTCTATAAAATACTTAACATAGACATGACACAATTTGGGTTATTATTGTTCACCTAAAAATGGTATCCCACATCCTACCTATAAGATCCCAACCTTTTCTAGAGACATCTCAGGCTCATTTATAGGTAATATTTTGTTTTCATTTTTTGAGTATATCTTGGTTGGGTTTTACTTTGGGAAATTTTGGGGTGAAATTGAACAATTTTAGACGGAATTTGGTTAGTGGAAGTTTTGTGCATAGTTTTCCCAAACTATGTTCCCATGCCATAAAAATGTGTGAACCCAAATATAGGGGATTCATAAGGATGGAACACGGTTTGTCAAACCATGCACCCTTCTAGTAGTAACCATGCAACTCCCTAAGAGGATGTGCATAATTAGGCACACGGTTAGGGAAAAACGTGTTCTCCATAGTAGGAAACCATGCATGCATAAAATAAACAACAAAAAATTATATTAAAATTTACAGAACCCCCCGACCTTCACCCAAATTTGTCCCAACAAAACCTAAAATAATTTCTATCATTTTGAAGGTTCCTAGATGGTTTCTAAGGACATTAGACCTTCATTCATGATTATTTTAATCCAATATTATAGATCTTCATCTCTCCTCGTGAGATTTTATAATCCCATATTGTTTACTCCCTCTTTCCCAATTTTCTTTCATACTTTAAAGGGATTTTCTAATCTATTGGTAATGTATCTAGATCTAGGTTTTCCCGGATCTAATCAGCTTGATCTTGGATCTTGAATTCATGTCTAGATCTTGTACTTATTCATGATATTGGTTGTTTTGATTCAATTGGGTATTTCCATTGGTGAGCATTCATCATAAATTTTGAATTAGGTGGTATAAATTGAAAATCCCATAGTATTGATTTAATTACATGTATGTAATTATGAAATTGAAATAACCATGATTGAGTAATTTCATTGAATATTGAATTGATTGAATTTAATTTCCATGGGATAATAATTTGGGTTAAATTGGGGAAATTTAAATTGATGGAATTGGCTTAATTAATAGGTTAATTAATTAATGGAATATTCTGATAGTGAAATTGATGGGATATAGAGATTGTGTAATTGGTTAATTAATGTGATTATGAATTAATTGATGTTGAAGATTATGATGTGGTTATATTAACCTGAATGAGTTAATGGGTTATATGATTAAATGTAGATTAATGGTTTAATAATTAATTGGTTATATTATTTCATGTGATTAATGTGATTAACCAAGTTTGATTTGATAGTTGAATTAGTAACCAATAATGAGAATGTTTGAAACAAGGTTAATAATTCTTAACCTTGATGTTTATGAAATTTTGATATGTGTGATATTGTGATACATGTGATTTTGTGATATACATGTGTGGGACATGGATTGATTCTTCAAAATACAACATGTGATTGACTGATATAAATATGTGAGACATGGATTGGTGCTTCAAAATCCCATAGTGGTAAACATGGTGTGAGATAGGGACTGATGATCTAAATAATCATAGGGTTCTAAACATAGCATTCAAGGGTAAAAAAGTTTTCATTTCACTATGGTTCCAGTTGGATGTAATGTGAATTGAATTGATATGATAAATTATAACCATGGTTCTGTGATATGTGATAACCCTTGGGGATAGTTCCTAATCTTCAATAAGTTGAAGTAGGTATCGATGGTTCAGCTGTCCTTGGGAACCTAGGGGTGATTTATGTGGTCAAATAATGAATAATTTAATATATGTAAATTATTTAATTTATTTCTTGTATTTAATATTTATACAACTGTATACACTGTTAATGACTGTATATTTTTATGGACACCATTAGTGGTGGCTTAATGAGATGATCTAACACACTACTCATGATTACTGACTGGTAATAGAATAAACTACATGACTGTAGAAATGGATAAGTGAAAGAGTCCAATGTTATATGAATGAGTTGGGATAGATCATGTTTGAGGGAATCCGAAGTTATTTAGGACCCACATTGGCGTTTCTTTTTTCATTATTTATTTTTAGTTTTTCATATTGACACTTTAAACATATTTGGAATTATATATATACTTTTATTTTTGTATATTGTGTTTCCTGTTTCCGTCATCATCTGATACTAGTTTGGTTTGGTTATTGGTTATATCATATGATCATTATTATTTATTTATGATGATGTGATACTTTGATAGAGAAGGTATAGTCTCCCAATGTTGTATATCAAAACCTTAATACTAGTTAGTAGCCTCTAGTGTATAGGGAGGCACACCTATAGTCAGGTAGAGAACCAGCTTGGGGAACTATCTGTGGCACCCAAGTCAGGATGTTACAAAGTGGTATGAGAGGTGTTTTTTATTTCCTTTTATTTTCTCTTACTATTTGGGAAATCTAGATCAGAGAATAGGATGAGTCCGGACATGGTTAAGTGCTCATTAATGGGAATAACTGACCCATATATGAGGCTAATATAAGTGTACCTAGGGAAGGATTGTTGTTATTGATGTGTGTTGTTATAGTTGGATGCTATTTCACCTTGAGTGATGTACTTGTTGTGTGATGTGATTATTATTTCCATATTTTTCTCAAATTTTACATTTGGACCGGTATAGAATGAGAGTTTAGTATGTATAAATCATTATAGGCACTCTAGATTATTATGCGACATGCATCATTTTAGGCAGACATAGAAAAGAAGGTTTTGATTAATTTGTTGAAACTGAAATGTTTTCCTTGAACGTGTATTTGAATTGAAAATAGTTCCTAATATGAAATTAAAATTTTTAAAATGGTGAAAAATGTGGACAATGGGTGTCTAATGAGGAACTTGAATATGATTATGTGTATACCTATTTTAACCAAGACCTATATGTATGATGGTTGAGGGTAGTGATGGAGCCTTAGTTTTGATTATGTGGTAGGGTTTGTGGGAATGGATTGTGAAAGATTTTGTGAAACCATGTTGTTAAATGTATTAAATTTGTGTTATCTATCCTAAGAAATGTGTTTTTCATTTTATTGTTTTTCCCCCATGAAAAATATTTTTGATAGGATGATAGGAGAACACAGTTGGAAATACTCCTCTAGTGGTGTAACATGAGGCACAAATAGTTCCAAGTGAGGTAAATAGAGAGTACTTCCTTGAGAACTTTTCATTCTTTAGGTAGTTAATGAAAAGAGACCCAGAGTGGGTTGTGAAAATCATTTCTAATATGACACAAGAGTTTCAGTTACACCACCCTCCAAATTTCACTAGAGAGGGTGTACCTAAGGAATCTAAGATCTGGATTGATTCTATAAGGATGATACTTAAAAATCTAGAGAATCCTACTAAGAATAGAGTTAAATTTGATTTTTGTGTGATATGTGTTCAAGAAAATTGTTGGTGGTACATCTAGACTCAGGATGTATAGCTGAAGAATATGGAGTGTAAGAACATCGTGGAGATGTTCCTGGAGCACTTTTACCTTGATATGCTCAGGTAAGAGAGAGCATTAGATTTTATGAGGTTCAATTAGGGGAATATGTATATTATAGACTATACTGGTTTCTTTACAAACATGCAATAATTTATTCTAGTGTTGGTAGGAGATGAGGCTACTATAATAAAACCCTTTATATATGGGATTAAATGTGAAATTAAGTCCAAGGTTAACATCGTTAGGATGAAGATGTTTTTAGAAGTGGTAAATTAGGATCTTATATCTGAGAGAAACCCGAAAGATGATTCTATTGGAGGACATGTGGTTTATAATGGATGGTCAGGAGGTTTGACTTCTGAGATCAATAAGCATTATTAATAGAATGCTAACTAAAGTAATGTAAGGAAGAGTTATTAGGGTGAAAGATCAGTTACACTTGACCTTACTTGGGTGACCTATCACTAGTGTGGTAGGACGATTCACTTACATAGATAGTGCTCCTGACCACCAGTATAATGCCAATATTGCAGAATGATAAGAAATCTATAGAGGTTCTTTAGGAACCCATGACATATGTGTAATGATAGAGGATTTAGACAAAAAAAGAGTACATTAAGAGTATTTCTACACCTTACCAATATGGTATTTGGAGTTTCATTGGAAATAACGATAAAGTCCATGAAAATAGTCCTTATCGGAAATATTTTGTAACATACCAAGTAAATAAAGAATAATAAATTTGACTATTTATTAGTATTTTGGGAATTAAATATTAATTTTAATTTAAAGGGGATGCTATGTTCGATAGCATACCCGATACTCAACAACGAGTTTCTTTGTAAACTTACGCTGTACACTAATAATATAATATTATTTTAAATGGTAGTAAATGCATAACAGTTGTATTGGCGGGAATGAACAGAACTAACTACAGTATGGTTATACATTTTTGTTAAATGTTTTTACATTTATCCAATAAAAATTTAGAGTCTTAAAATTAGAAAGAATCCGATTTTAAGCATAAATACTCTAATATTCTTTGAAAGGTCAACTTACCGTCGTTTAATGGAGAACCCGATTTAAGTCTAGTTTGGGACACTTTTATATGTTCAATTTGAAAAAATAAAATTATTCCTTAGAATTGAGACATCAAAATTTACTTTGGGAATTTTTTTTGTATTTTTCTGATAAAATTCAATTTTTAATGAATAGTGAAAAATACTGTATTTTAATTCAAATATTCCTTTTAATCTAATTTATTTATATCATTCGATTATCTTTTTAATTGGTTTTAAAGTGTAATTAGATTATATTTTTACCATTTAATCCAATATTGTTCATTGGAATTAATTTCACTTTGAAATTGGACATAAATAAGTGTCAATATTTTGATAGTTAGTATTTCTTGAAAACACGTTTTCTGTTTTGACAATGAGAATTAATTTTAAATTAATTAATCCAACTTCTATGTTTTGAATTTTTTAAAATAGACATAATTTTTGAATTCGGAATACCAAATATATCTTAGGATTAATTTTTGGAATTTTTCTTGAAAACATCAATTTTTTTATGAATAGTGAAACCACTAAGTAGTAGCTAAAAATCTGACTTTTTCATTTAAATAAAATTTTATGACTTCTGTGAATTGAATTTTGAGAATCCAACATACATTGTTGCTATTGTTATGTAAAATGTGGCTCAATAAGATGAAAATAATTGTTGGTGAATAGTAACTTTTGACTTTTATTTACTGCAGTTAAAGGTAAATAGGGTAATTCAATGTAAAAACAATATTATAATAATACAAAATTACCTTAAAACTCATCATAAAATTATTGAATGAGTCATGGCTGACCATTGACATCCTTGGGTCTATTCTATGACCCCATGTAGCCACCTAATAGTGATAATGACACTTTATATTAATTAAATTAAAGTAATGACAAAAATGACTTAAACATATATCTTTTAGTAAATCAATTTTTACGTGGGGTTATATAAGTTATCTTTTCGACTATAAAGATTCTATTGAAATCTAAAAATACTTACTACATTTTGGTATTTTTTTTATAATTTCTAGACATCAAATAAATAAAATTATTTTTGACACAATAATGATTCAATGTTTACCTCATTAATAAATAATTTAAATAAATAATATTATAAAGATTAAAAAAATATCCAAAACGAGTCCAATTCTTATTGGATGATTTTATTTAGACCATGAGTCATCTTATATTCTACTTTAATGTGTTTTGGATCTTTAGAATCTGAAAATCATTATATAAGAAAATAATATTTTCACACTTTCCTAAAGGGCCCCTCCCCCTTATAAAAGGACACCACTTCGAACCCAAACGTCACACCTCTCAAGCACCTTGGATCATCCAAACCCGACCCAAATAAACTCTCAAGATACCTATCTTACACCTAGAAGCCCTACCTTAGGCATAAGGAACTTAAAGAAGTCCTTTTGGTTCAAACCAAAGGGAGTTACCTGAAATAAAGGTAACGATTTCTCTTAAATTATTTTCTTTTATTTTACTTCTCCAACCCCTAAAATATTTTTATTACTTTATTTTATAAAAACATAATTATACTCAATAGACAATTATGGTGTTATGAGAAGTATTATAACTACACTTACACACACCTCCATCTAATGGGTAAAGAAAAAACTGTTTCTGTGGATGACAAACTAACGCCTCACGAAAGGATGATTGTTCAATTATCTCATACCGCCTCTCATGGTGGCCATTATGATGGAACTGTATTTATATATGATATATATTATGTTTATGTTTTCTTTATTCTTATTTATAATCAATTATATCATACCTTTACGGTTTCCATTATGGGTAAACGCGATAATTTCATTTGAGGAAGTGCAGACTACCGCCCCCTCAAAGTGTTATGACTCGTCCATTCCATATGTGGGATGTATAAAGGATGGAGTTAATGAAATTATATATGATATTATAATGGAATTATAATATACCTATGTATAATTATGTTTTTATTCCATTAAATATGAAAAAGAAATGAAAGTAGCATTCATGCGTACGTACGACTTACCGTCTCTATAAACGATGCATTTCATTTCTTAACCCTAAATGTTATGTAAAATTATAAATACATATATATTATAGATATATATGATATATATGATATCTAAATCATGAATATCATTTTGAATATAATGGAAACTTGACCACATGGACAATTTGTAACAATAAGAAGTTCATTTTTGACTCAAGTACCAAATATTGAAAAAACGACTATTATTAACTTAAATGATTACATAATGTTTATAACATGGTAATAAATTATATAAAAGGAATAATAAACTTGAAAAAGGTTCTTAATAAAGTATAAATTAACTTTAGTTTATTATTCAGGAAATTAATGAATGAACGGGTTAAGTCGAACAGGAGGTAAGGGACTTCCTCTAAATCTCCTTTCATTGAGGCATATTTTTCATTATACACGAATTTATTTTATATGATATATAAATACCTTTGACATTTCATTTCATTCAATGGGAATATTTTTCTACGAGGCATTTTACTAAATGAAAAAAATAATGTTTCTTTTTAACGTAAGCGGTGACAACGACATTTTCCACCACCGTGAGTATTATTTGATCTATGGATTCCTTGGCAAGACACAATGTTTTTAAAAATAAAATAAATACCATATACGCTTTCATGTATTTTTTTATTGAAAATTATTTTGATAAGGGATGCGTTATATCAATATATTTAAATTATATATTGTGATTGAAATGTGGAAATGTTATCTTTCTGTTGTGTTTGTTTTATGTGTCATGAATATATTACGGTTCATGGGAATTGTTTATGTATACGGGTGGTTCCATGATAAACCTAGGGTGGGTGGGCCCGAGATAACTCTCTAATGAATTGGGTAACGTGATAGAGGTAAATGTGAATGTTTCTCCTAATATATTTATGGATTATACTATGATGGGTATTCCGAATGTAACTCTCTACACAACTATGATAGCTACAATGTAAGTTTGATATGGATGCCACAAGTTACCTTTATGATTTAGGTTTTCTATGTGTTATTCAGAAATCTTATGATTTCATGAGGTATTTTGAAGAGATTGTGTCATGTATGTATTGATGAACTAATGTTTTCTTTTTTTTATAATCCTTACTGAGATTTTTATGCTCATCCCATGTTTTGAAATGTTTTTCACAAGACATAAAGGTGAATAGGGTCAAGGATGAGATAAAGGAAAAGTAATGCTATCTAAAACATGGATCTAGACATGAGTCTCTTTTTCAAGAGTTTTTATTTTGTGATAAAATGGAAACTAAGTTGAAGTTTCTATTTTGTAACTTTTGAAATGTAATGTAATAGTTATGGTATAATTATCTAAAATTATAAACCAGAAAAGATCCTCATTGTGAATTATTCATTTAATTCAATACTATGTAATATTTTTAAGGCTGGGTTCTTATAGTTGGTATCAGAGGTCGGTTTAGATAACTTTAAGAGTTATGGTATTCTTAAATTAATATCCAGTAATTAATTTATTTTAATATCGAAATGATATATCATTTAAATATTAACATGTTTCTTCGCCTAAGATATCTCTGTGTCCAGAATGATTTTTTGTAGAGGAAACATGGAAGCTATGTTAGGATGACATCAGGAGGAAGACAACCATTCAAATCAGGAACCTATGATGGTTATAATTGGAACCGAACTGTTTGTTGTAGTGATGGAATAATTGAATGAGGCAATAAATGGTGGTGGTATCCATGCACGAGATCAGCCAGATCAACCACAGAGGAACATGTCAGGAGTAGAGCCTTTCATGAGGCAACATTCTCCATCATTCAGAGGATCATCTGACCCCCTACTAGTAGAATGGTGTATTAAAGCACTGTAAAGATTTTCGATGTCATGGGGTGCTCAGAACATCAAAATGTTAGTATTAATATTTACTGTTCTGAAGGTGTGGCAGATCAGTGGTGGTCGATGGTGAAAAATATTAAGGATAGTGAGGAGATTTATGCTCTTGATTGGGATGAATTCCAAGGTATGTTTCTTGAGAAATATTTTCCTAAGGTGGTTTGTCTTAGGATAGAAAAACAATTCATATAATTGAGGTAGGAGGATGACCCAGTGGCGACTTAGGAAGAAAAATTCACTCGACTGGAAAGGTATTCCACAAATTTCATATGAGATCTTGATACTAAAATCAAGAATTTTTTCTTAGGATTAAAGCCAAAGTATCGAAGGGATTTAACTTCTCATGAGTTCAAAAGTTATGAAAAACTTGTTCAATGTGTGAAGAAGGTGGAAATGGAGTTTGATAATGATCAGGTGTTCTTTGAAAAACAACAAAATAAGAGGTTGAGGTGGAAGGAAAAAGGGAAGAACTCTTTTAAAAAAGTCTGATGGTAAGAAACAGAAGTTTATAGTTTGTGAAAATTGTGTTAAAAATCATGATGGGGAACATCTTGGGAATTCTAGTAGGTGCTACCGATGTGGTAAAATGGGACATATGGCTCATAATTGCACAGAAAAATATCAGGGTAATGGTAAGACAAAACATGATTAAGAGTCAGTAAAATGTTTTAAGTGCAATAAAATGGGTCATTATGAAAATGAGTGTCCAACTAAGAACTCAATTGAGGGAAAGCAGCCAGTCTATAAGCAGAAAGGGGTGGTGAAATCCTTTGCAACTACTTCGGAAGATGTTGGGCCATCGAATGAAGTATTATCAGGTACACTGTTTGTTTATTCAGATTATCCCAATGTGTTGTTTGATTCAGGGTCTACACATTCATTCATTTTTTAGAAGTTTTCTAGTGTATTGGGAATTCCATATCAAGATATTAATCATGAACTTATGGTAAAAACATCAGGAGGAAATGTTGAGACAAAATGAAATTATAAGAACCTTCATGTCCTTGTGTGTGGAAAGAATCTACCTTCAAACCTTATTGTTTTTCCTCTAGTAGAGTTTGATGTTATTTTGGGTATGGATTGGCTTTTCATTTAACATGCTAAGATTGACTGTAGAGCTAAAGAGGTTTCTTTTCAGGAATTTTTTTAGTTTGTGTACAAGAATGAACCCGTACTTTTGATAATATACCATGAAGCTGAAAAACTAGTAAAAGTTGGAAATGAATGTTACCTTTGACATATTGTTGAAAACAAAGGAACTGTTAATATTAATGATGTTCCAGTGGTAAATGAGTACCTTGATTTTTTTCCTGATGAGTTTCCTGGTATTATACCTGATCGAGAAGTTTAATTTACTATTGACTTAGTTTTTCATGCTAATCCAATTTCAAAACCCCCTTATTGAGTGGCTCAAATTGAACTGTTAGAGTTAAAGAAGAAATTGTAAAAGTTATTAGATAAAGGTTTCATTCGACCTAGAACATCCCCATTTGGTGCTAATATATTGTTTGTTAAACATAAAGATGGTTTAATGAGACTTTTCATTGATTATAGAGCATTGAATAACATTACAATTATGAAAAGGTATCCTTGGTTTCATATCAAATATTTTATTGATCAACTCCAGGGAGCTCAATATTTTTCGAAGATTGACTTGAGTTCGGGGTACCATCAGTTGAAAGTAAAGGAAGTATATATTCCAAATACCACATTTTGTACTAGATATGGCCATTATGATTTTGTTGTTATGCCTTTCGGGTTAACCAATGCACCTACTGTATTGATGGATCTTATGAATAGAATTTTCCATGAGTTCTTGTATAAGATTGTGGTTGTGTTCATTGATGATATTTTGGTTTATTCTAAAAGTAAATTGGAGAATGAAATTCATTTAAGGGTTGTATTTCAAACCTTAAAAGAAAATAAAATATATGGGAAATTCAGTAAGTGTGAGTTTTGGTTACAAAAAATTTCTTTCTTTGGTCACATTGTTTCTAAAAATGGCATAACTGTAGACCCTACTAAATAAAAGTTGTCGAAGAATGGCCAAGACCCAAAAATATAACCTAGATTTTTAATTTTCTTGGTTTGGTAGGTTATTACTAGAGGTTTGTTGAGAATTTTTCACGGTTATCTAGTCCAATTACTAAGTTAACTTGAAAATCTGTTAAGTTCATTTGGACAAAAGAATGTGATAATTTTTTTTCAGGAATTGAAAAGAAGATTGGTGAATGATCCTGTTTCGGCATTATCATCCAGAAATGGTGAGTTTGTTATTTATAGTGATGCTTCATTGATATGACTTGGATGTGTCCTTATGCAAAATGACCTGATAATTGCTTATGCTTCACTTCAGTTGAAACCTCATGAGTTAAATTACCCTACACATAATTTGGAATTAGCTGCTGTTGTTTTTTCTTTAAAAATTTTGAGGGATCATTTTTATGGAGTAAAATGTGAAATATATACTAACCACAAAATTTTAAAGTATATATTCACTCAAAAATGATTGAATATGAGACAGAGGAGATGGTTGGAATTACAGAAGGACTATGATTGCAAGATCCATTACCATGTCGGAAAAGAAAATATTGTGGACGATTATTTGAGTCTAAAATGTAATGCTACATTAAACATACTATGTTTGGAATGAGATCCTTTTGTTTTTGATTTGATGAACCTTGGCATAGAAGTTGTTGGTATAGGAAATTCCTCTATTTTGTTTTAGGTGTTAGTGAAATCATCTCTATCTGATAGGATAAATCAATCTTAGAAAGAAGAGAGTGAGTTACAGAAAAAGGATGGGATGGTTCAGAAGGGTGTGTTGCCTGATTTTAAGATTGATAATTATTGTGTTTTGTGGTTTGGAAAAATATTATGTGTGCCTTTTGATTCAAATTTAAATAATAAGTTGTTATATGAAGCTCATAGTTCCCCGTTTCTAGCTAATCCTGGCAGTAATAAGATGCACAGAGATCTTTAGAAGTATTACTGGTGGGATGGAATGAAAGAGATACTGCTGATTTTACTGTGAAGTGTTTGACTTGTTAGCAGGTTAAAGAAGAGCAGCATTTACCCAAAGGGATGCTTCAGTCTTTAATGATTCCAGAGTGGAAATGGGAAAATATATCCATGGACTTAGTTGTGGGATTACCAAAGACATCTCAAGGTAATAATTAAATCTGGGTTATTGTTGATCGATTGACTAAATCTGCTCATTTCCTTCCTATTCAAGATACTTTGTCTCCAAATCAACTTTCTCGATTGTATGTGTCACGACCCATCACAGTGGGGCCCACGTCATAACTCCCCAAGCCCGCCCCCAATAGGCCAGGGGCTAGAGACTAGCACCGTGTAGGCGTATTACTAACATGGGAGTCATTTCCTAAGAACCTACACACACACACACATCTCTAAGCCCACAAATTCTGAAAAGTAAAAACCATTATGGATAAAAATGCATGCATACAACTAATCCCAATCAACAAAGTATGACGGAAAGTAATGTACTAAAAGAAAACTGGGCCAGAATACAATCCTACCAAAAACAAGAGTTTGAAAACTACAACGTCCAACCTATAAACACAAGAGGTAATGAGACTACTGCTCGTTGCTGAAGGAACGCCTTAGCCTGTAGGGAACTCAGAAAGCTCAGTCCTATCCCGGTCCACCCTGGACTCTGTCAAAAGGCTGCTCATCTGCACAAGACATGACACGTGTGGGAAGAGCCCGTGTAGGGGTGAATATAACAACACTTAGTAGAGGACCCCGAAGAACACAAAGCAATACACAATGAAAATGCACAGTCTTCTCTACACAGTATATGTCTACTAAACATATAATAGGAGAACACAAACTGGATATACCAAAAACATAGACCTGTGGTCAAAAAATAAGTCACACAACCGCATACCCTCGCCAGGGATTCAGTTCGAAGATTTCCACAAAGCACTCATTCCAGGAGAACACAATCCATGAGTCTGGTAGCTCTAATGAAGTCTGTACGAGAAGTACTGTTCATTGGGAAACCTCATAAGAGGTAGTTACACTCATTACAAGAGACACACTCTTGAGTGGGAAGATCACGATAGCTAGATACACTCATTACGGGAGACACACTCCTAAGTGGGAAAGATCACGATACAAATATGAGGTTCACTTCCAGGACCATGGCCGATACCGTGACTCATCCAAATTCACTAGCTAGGTAGAGGATCATCGCCTATTAGAGTTGGTCATGTCGATGCCTGACTCTACCTAGGGTCAGGAATGGATAGAGGATCTCTCTCTAGGCCTCTCGGAGGGATGCCGACTATGTCACAGAAAGTCCTGATGAAGGGATCAAAATCCTGTAGAAGGAAATGATGTCTGGCATTCAAAGGAATGGGAAGAAGCGGAACTAACCCAAATGAAACATGTCCATGATATGGCGGAAAATAGGACCATGCCATTTTCCAAAAAGTACACGGCGTGTAGAAAAGTTACAGGCCGTGTCGTCTGACCCTGGGTACTGCCCGTGTACAATGGTATGTGTTGCAAGTCTGGTCCTATAGAAAAAATTAGTACATGTCATGTAGTATGGTGTAAACACCGTGTCCGGGTGACTGGGGTCGACTCCATGTATGCTGGCCACGTGCCCGTAGACGGCCTCAACCCGTGTACTCCAACCCATGAAATCTGTACATGGGGTGACCCGTGTTACTGGCCTTACCTGGCCGTGTGATGGAGTACACGGTCATATACTCCATCCCATGTCCATGTATCCCTTGGATACATGCTGAGTCCCGTGTAGCCGCCTCTTCCATGTTCCGTAGAGAGTACAATTTGTGTTCTGAAGCCGTGTAGTCCATCCCGTGTCTGTGTATTTTCCAAAATACATGCCGAGCTTCGTGGAAAGTCCAACACGCCAGGTGACCAGGGTCACATGCAGTGTGATTCCTCTGTGACCCCCAAAATCCTAGCCGCTACCGGTACTACACAGTGTGTTCTTCGGAAGTACATGCTGTGTATTCTGGAAATTTCTAGAATCACGGACATCTGCCGCCATGCCTCCATGCTTCCCGTTCATTGATCCGTCCATCTGATTGCTACGAAACAATGGAATCTAGGTCGCCCCGACGTCCTGAGGTATTCTCCGTTGTTTTCGGGACTCCGATCAGCTCCAAAAATTCATTTTGATCCACCCACATGAAGAACGGTAATTCCCGAACCATGTCGATTCGTTTGTCATCGCCGCTGTCGCACCTCTGCTAGGTCGTCACGATGTTAGATCTCCAATTTGGGATAGTTGTGTCGCAAAACAGACGTGAAATGATCCATTTTTCATCACCCCATGAAGAACGCGAAGAACACGAAGAACACACGAGATACGAAAGGGGGAAGAAATCCAGAAAATAAATTGAAGAACGAACCTCCACCATCATTCTTCATGGCATTGATCCGCTATCATTAGTAGGATCAAACAAAGCAGGATCAAAACAAATATCTAACATGGATAATTCCCCAAAAACATCCCAACAGAAACCCTCCCGTAAGAACTCATGAATCCATAGATCAAATTGTTCATGGTTGATCTGCGTTCATTGTTTAAATCGAAAATGGGAAGAAAGAATTTAAATAACAAAACCCTAATTCAAAAGGGATCGATCGCTGACGAAGAGGTCATTCTTCCATCATCGTTGAGATCCTTTAACTTGTTGGCACAACTATTCTCAGCTTTGATTCGTCGTTGTTCGTTGCTGATAGTTGTCTCCAAGGCTCCATGGATTCTCCAGAGTTTTCACTCAATTTTCCGTCAATGACCATCGTTCAATTTAACCCATTAAAAAGGGGATGCGTGTTTTGGAATTCCATCATGCTACGACGTTAATGATTCAAGATGTTGTTTTTGAGTCATTATAACATGGCATTAATTATTAAAAAATTTCCCCATTTTTGCACTACAACGAACGTTTCCAAATAAAAATAAAACAAACTTTTCCATTTATTTTATTTTACTGAAAACGTCATAAAATTTACTTTTTCCCTCGACCCATTCCAGTTGAGGTTAGACCCGTTCTTAGGTAAATTCATCATTCCGGATGCAATGGTGTCCTCAGATTTTTAATCCGGGCATTCGTTTGGAAATTTCCACAAGTGCACACATATGCCGACTCACATAACTTATAAAAGTTCAAACCAACATTCCAGGATCATCGGGCCTCATATAGATGTGCCGTCTCTGTGCCCGGTCTCATAATAATTCCATATAATATTTAAAAATTATACATGGAAAATCTGAGACATTACATTCTCCCCACATTGGGGCTTTGCATCCCCAAAACGCCAAAACAAGACTACTCAAAAAGATGTGGGTACTGGGCACCAGATTGAGCCTCTTGCTCCCACGTGCTCTCATGAAGATTCCCGTGCTACAAACAAACATGCACCAAGGGAAACAATCACCCACGAAGGATCCTCTCCTGTTGATCCTTGATCTCCACCAGGTACTCAGCAAAGGTCACTCCATCCTCAATATCCCACTCTCCCCAGTCGATGACATGCTATGGGTCATGCATGTGCCTCCTCAGTTGCGACACATGGAAGACATCATGTACCCGATGCAACTGTGGAGGTAAAGCCAGGTGGTATGCCACCTCACCAACTCTACATAGTATCTGGAAAGGTCCGATGAACCTCAAAGATAGTTTTCCGCCTCGACCAAATCTCCAAAACCCTCATCGAGGTGAGACCTGAAGAAAGACGTGGTCTCCCTCCTCAAACTCTAGGGGTCTCTGTCACGTATCATCATAAGACTTATACTGACGTTGTGCAGTCCTCATCCGCTCCTGGATGATCTGTATGTTCTCGGTGGTAGCTTGCACCAACTCTGGACCCATGAGTGCTGACTCTCCGGGGTCGGTCTAGAAAAGCGGTAACCGGTAGGGTCTCCCATGTAAAGCGTCGAAAGGTGCCATACTAATAGTGGAGTGGTAGATGTTATTGTATGAAAACTTCAGCAGTGGTAGGTGGTCCTCCCAACTACGACCGAAGTCCAAGAGGTAGGCCTGCAACATATCCTCTAGAACCTGAATGGTCCTCTCCATCTAACCATATGTCTGGGGATGAAATGATGTGCTCAAGAGTAGCAGAGTCCCAAAGGCCTCCTGAAATCCCTTTCACAACTGGGATGCAAAGCGGGAATCTCAGACCAAGACTATCATCGAAGGGATGCCATGAAGCCGAACTATCTCCGGCACGTAGAGGCATCCCATGCTCGCTACGGAACTCAGCTTCCTGATAACAAGGAAGTGGGACAACTTGGTGAGTCGGTCAATGATCACCTAGAAAAAATCACGCACCTTGGACATCCTTGGTATGCCTGACACGAAGTCCATCGATATTCCATCCTACTTCCACTCTGGAACTTCCAAGGGTGAGCTAATCCCGCTAGAACCTGGTGCTCAGCCCTAACCTGCCGGCATGTGAGGCATCAGGAAATGAACTTTGCTACTTTCTTCTTCATGCCTGACCACCAAAATTATCATCGAAGATCCTGGTACATCTTTTCTACTCCAGGATGTACCACTAAGGGGGATGTATGAAACTCCCTCCGAACCTCTTCCTACAATGATACTAGTACAACAGTTCATCCTCTAAAAAGAAGTACGTGCTCCCCGACATGATAATATCCATTAGGAGCATGTCCTAGGGATAACTGATCAAGTAAATCCTCACAATCGACATCCCCAAGCAGCACTTACCTAACTTTCTGTAAGAGTGTAGGGGTGATAGTCATCGACTGCAGGTAAGCTGCATCCTCTCAATTCACAAAGGATAACTGCAACGTGGCTAACTGATCTGTCGCCACACTCAACGGCTATAAGGTCAACCTTCTGCTATGAGCATCTGCCACCTTGTTCCCCATCCTCGGAGTATAGATGATCTCAAAATCATAATCCTGTAGGAACTCTAGCCAACACCTTTGCCTCAGATTTAGATCCTTCTACAAAAAGATGTACTTGAGGCTCTTGTGGCCAGAGTAGATGATGAACCGCTCTCCCATAAGGTAGTGTCTCCACATCTTTAATGCGAAGACTACAACAGCCAACTTGAGATCATGTGTGGCATAGTTCTTCTCGTGTGGCCTAAGATGGTGGGAACCATAATCAATCACTTACTGCCTCTGCATCAGGACACAACCAAGCCCATTCCCTGATGCGTCGTAGAAAAATATGTACTCGACACCCTCCTCCAGCAATCTGAATATTGGGGTGCTCATCAAACTCTATCTCTACTACTAGAAAGCCTGTTAGAACTTCTCCATCTACATTAAGGGTTTCCCCTTCCTTGTTAAGGCTATCATCAGTGATGATATTCAGGAGAAATCAGTAATGAATCTCCGGTAATATCCTACCAACCCAAGGAAGCTTCACACCTTCGTCATGCTCTGAGGTGGCTCCCATGCTAACACTGCCTCCACCTTGGCTAGGTCTACAGGTACTCCATATGCTGAGATGACATTTCCTAGAAAGTGGAACCCCTGAATCCAAAACTGGACCTTCGATATCTTCCCATAAAGCTGGTGCTCCTAGAGTACGTCTAGAACCATCCGCAGGTGTATCGCGTGCTCCTCCTCTGACGCTGAGTACACAAGGATGTCGTTGATGAAGATCACAATGAACCGGTCCAATTACAGCTGGAAAATCTGGTTCGTTAGTCCCATGAACACTATGGGGGTGTTTTTCATGCTAAAAGGAATCACCATGTACTCATAGTGACCATAGCAGCATCTGACTGCCGTATTAGGTATGTCCTCATCCCGTACTCATAACTGGTGATAACTTGATCGAAGGTAAACTTTCAAGAACCACTGTGCCCCTCTCAGCTGATCGAAGAGGTCATCAATTCTCAGAAGTAGATACTTGTTCTTAACCATTACCAGATTCAAGTGTCGATAATCCATGCACAACATCAAACTCCAATCTACCTTCTTGGGAAACAAGACTAGGACCGCCCAGGGTGAAATGCAGGGTCTCATGAAACCCTTTCTCTACAAATCCTACAATTTCACCCTCATCTCTCAAAGCTCAGTAGGATCCATCCAATATGATGGTGAGGAAATCCATGTCGTCCTGGGGTGTAATTCGAGGTAGAAGTCAATTTCACGATGGGGAGGTAATCTAGGAACATCTTTGGGAAAGACGTCATCATACACCACCACTACTGCTGGGAACTAAGAGATCACAACATATACTACTCTGAGGGTATGGATTTCCATCTCATGAGTGATCGGATCCACCCCCTATGCATGAGCCCACTCTATAATTCCTGGTTCTCCTTTTCTCTGACAAAGGAAAACCTCATCCCATCACAGTGGACACACCACACTCTTCACCTAAAACTGTCAATCTGGGCATGGACCGAAGATAACCAATCCATACCAAGAATGATATCATAAGACCACAACACTACCACAAAGAGGATTCAAATGAAACTCTTTCCTCCAAGGGTAGGATCACACTATCTGCAAAGATGTGGGATTATCGAGTCTCCTCCCACAGGTGTGTCCAAGCATAAGGATTTTGTCAACGATTCAACTGGAATCTCAAGGTTTTGTATAAAACATGTGGAGATGAATGAATGGATGGAACCTATGTCTATAATCATGAAAACTAAGGCATAGAAGACACATATCATACCTTGTATCATCCCTAGAGCCCTTGGGTCATACGCCTCGAATTCATGCAGCAGTCCCCGCCCCTGTCCCCAGCTCACTGAGCCTGGTGCGGACCTCCTGGGGGTGGTGGTGGAACCAAGTTGAAGCATCTACCACCACCTGTAGCTCTCCCTACTCCTCTACCACATCTACTGCTTGGAGGGTCTGTCTGCTACACTCTCTACCTCTACCTCGGTGGTCCATCCACTGCTTCCATATCAGCAGCTCGATGGGTCGGACAATCTCTAGCGAGGTTTCCCCTACCATCACACACATAACAACGCTTCTCCCTAGGATGACTAGACCCATCTTGAGATCCCTGGATTGTCGATCCCCAATCTTGGGTCCTCCTCTAACATCTCTCACATCTTGATCTCTACGTCTGACATGGGATCCCTACTGTCGAGGTCTCTGGACCTGTTTTTCTACTGCTAATTGTCGTCGGTTGTCTTTGCTCTGCCAAGAAGCTCTTGATCACCAAGGCCCGCTCGAGCACTCTAGCATAATTCAAAATTCATAGAGGCACAACAATAGCTCAGATGTCTCGTATTAGACCCTGATCGAAGGTCTGAGCTCTAAAATAATGATCCTTGACCATATCTATCGAGTACCGGGCAAGGTTGGTGAACCTCGATGAATAGTCAGCTACCGTCAAAATGCCCTATTGGAGATGAAGAAGCTCCTGGATGCGCACATCTCTCAGCGTAACCAAAGAGAACTCCTCCCTGAAGATTTGATCGAACTCTGTCCATGAAAGAGTCTCCTTGTTGTGATTTTGTGTGGTCAGACTCCACCATCATCCTATCAAACCCTGAAGAAGGCTCGCTCCTAGGATCACCATCTGGTCTGCTAGTGTTCCCAATAGACATAAAACTTTGGTCACCGCCTCAAGCCAGTCCTCAGCCACCTGAGGGTCGGGCTCAACTCAGAACCTAAGGGGTATTTTTCTCGGGGACTCATGGAGCATGCTAATCTTGCACCCCTCGTCGGTCAGTACTGCAGGTACCACAGGCTACTCCACTGGTGGTGGCATAGAAGGTGCACCACCTGATGTCAACGCTTGGGGAACTGGTCCCTGTATCGAAGCCTCGTCACTGAGGGGGTCATCCTCATGATCGTGTTGCTAAATCCTA
Organism: Viscum album; assembly: GCA_963277665.1. Lineage (NCBI taxonomy): Eukaryota > Viridiplantae > Streptophyta > Magnoliopsida > Santalales > Viscaceae > Viscum > Viscum album. The sequence continues at coordinate 1,130,530,795 of OY728121.1, forward strand.
CCAGGTATGCATTGCGGAGGCATCCTGTAAAGAAACAAGATGTAGCATGAGTATATCTGGATAGCTATCTCAAAGGACATGGAAAACACAACCAATTCATATATGAAGCATGTATCTTTATTTTATTTCCCTGAAACCAGTGTTTTCATGTACCGAGTCAAAAAGTAGGTTACCAGAGTCTTGGTGTATGGATATGTCGGCCGCTGCACCAACAATGAAGTCTCTGGATTGAAAGCCAAGGTCAAAACACTTCACACTATTTCCCTAAACCAATATCATAGACTCTTGGTCCTAAGGTAGAACCGACCTGCTCTAATACCACTCTGTCATGACCCATCCCAGTGGGGCCCACACTATGACTCCCCAATCCTACCTCCAATAGGCCAGAGGCTGGTGACTAGCATTGAGTTGTCATATTACTAACATGGGTGGTAGTGCCTAAGAACCTGTACACACACACACATCTCCAATCCCACAAATGCTGAAAAGTAAAAACCACTAAGGAAAAAAATGCATGCATACAAATAAACCCAACCAATAGAGGTTGACAAAAAGTAATGTACTGAAAGTAAACTAGGCTAGAATACAAGTCCACCAAAAATAAGAGTATGAAAACTGCAAAGTCCAGACTGTAAACACAAGAGGTACTAGGACTGCTGCTCATAGCCGAAGGAATGCCTCGGCCTGTAGGGAACTCCAAAAGCTCAATCATTTCCCAGTCCACCCTAGACTTTGTCAAAAGGCTGGTCATCTGCACAAGAAATGACATGTGCGGGCAGAGCTCGTGCAGAGGTGAGTATAACAATACACAGTAGAGTACCACAAAAAACACAAAGCAATACACAAAGGAAATGCATAGTCAGCTCTGCATAGTATATGTCTATTGAACATATAATAGGATAACACAAACCAGATATACCCAAAAATCAGACTCATGGTCTAGAAACAAGACACACAATTGCATACCCCCACTAGGGATTCAGTTTGAATATTTCCACTAAGCACTCATTCCAGGAGAACACAATCCATGAGTCTGGTAGCTCTGATGAAGTCCATTCAAGAAGTACTATTCATCGGGAAATGTCATGAGAGGTAGTTACACTCAGTATGGGAGACACACTTCTGAGTTGGAAGATCAAAATAGATAGATGCACTCATTACAGGAGACACACTCCTGAGTGGGAAAGATCACGATACAATGATGAGGATCACTGCCAGGGCAATGGTGGATACCGTGACTCATCCAGATTCACCAGCTAGGTAGAGGATCAATTCCCAGTAGAGTCAGTCATGCCAATTCCTGACTCAACCTAGGGCCAGGAATGGATAGAGGTTCTCACTACGGGCCTCTTGGAGCGATGCAGACTCTATCACAGAAATTCATGATGAAGGTATCATACTCCTGTAGAAGGAAACGATGCTTGAAATTCAGGGGAATGAGAAGAAGGGGCACTAACACAAATGAAACATGTCCAAGATATGGTGGACAAGAGGACCAAGACATTTTCCAAAAAGTACACGGCGTGTAGAAAAGTTACACACTGTGTCGTCTGACCCCGGGTACTGCCAGTGGACAGTGGCCCGTGTCGTAAGGCTGGTCGTGTAGAAAATGTTAGTACATGCTGTGTAGTACAGTGTACACACAGTGTCCGACTGACTGGGTCCAGCTCCGTGTATGCTGGCCAAGTGCTCGTACACGGCCTCAACCTGTGTACTCCAACCTTCGTAATCATTACACGAGGTGATCCGCGTTACTGGCCTCGCCTACCCGTGTGATGGAGTACATAGTCATGTACTCCATCTAGTGTCTATGTATCTTCTGGATACACACCGAGTCCCACGTAGCCGCCTCTTCCATGCTACATAGAGAGTACACGTCGTGTTCTAAAGCCATGTAGTCCATCCCGTGTCTGTGTATTTTCCAAAATACACACTGAGCTTTGGGGAAAGTTCAACACGCCATGGGACCAGGGTCACACGCCATGTGACCAGGGTCACAGACCATGTGATTCCTCTCTGACCCTTGAAACCATAGCCGCCACCTCTGGTACTACATGGCATGTTCTTTGAAAGTACACGCCGTGTATTCTGGAAATTTCCAAAATCACGGACTTCCTCCACCGCAACTCTATGCTATCTATTCATCGATCCGACCATCCGATCCCCACAAAAATCTGGAATCTAGTTTGCCCTGATTTCCAGAGGTCATCTCCATTGTTTTTGGGACTCTGATCGGCTCCGAAAATGCATTTTTATCCACCTGCACAAAAAACTGTCAAAGAATAGTAATTCTCGAACCGTGTCGATTCATTTTTCGTCGTCACCGTCACACCTCCACTAGGTTGTCACGATGTCGAATATCCAATTTGGGATCATTGCATCACCAAATGGATGTGAAATGATCCATTTTTCATTGCCCAAAGAAGAACTCGAAGAACGCGAAGAACGTGTGAGATAAGAAAGGAGAAGGAAATCCAGAAAAGAAATTGAGGAACAAACCTCCAACATCCTTCATCACAGTGTTGATACACAATTGTTAGTAGGATCCAACGGAGTAGGATCAAAACAAAAATATAACATGGATAAATCCCAAAAAACACCCAAACAAAAACCCTCCTACAAGAACAAACAAATCTGCAAATCAACTTATTCGTGGTAGATCCACATTCGTCATTTAAATCAAAAATGGGAGGAAAGAATTTAAATAACAAACCCCTACCTCAAAAGGGATCAATCACTGATGAAGAGGTCATTCTCTCATCATCGTCGAGATCCTTCAACTTGTTGGCGCAACGATTCTCATCTTTGATTCGTCATCGTTCATCACCGAGAGTTTTCTCCATGGCCCCACAGATTCTCCAGAGTTTTCACTCAATTTTCCATCAACTACCATCGTTCGATTTAACAAATTAAAAAGGGGAAGCACGTTTTTGAATTCCATCACGCTGTGGAATTAATGAGTCGAGTTTTCATTTCTGATTCATTATGACATGGAATTAATTATTAAAAAACTACCCTGTTGTTGCGCTGCAGTGAATGTTTCCAAATAAAAATAAAATAAACTTTTGCATTTATTTTATTTTACTGAAAAATGTCCAAAAATTAACTTTTTCTCTCAACCTGCACTGGTCTAGGTTAGACCCATTCTTAGGTAAAGTCAGCATCCTGGATGCAACGACGCCCTTATATTTTTAATCTGAGCATCCGTTTGGAAACTCCCACAAGTTCAAACATATGCCGACTCACATAACTTAAAAAAGATCAAACAACCATTTCATGATTACCAGGCCTCAGAATGATGTGTCGTCTATGCACCTGGTCTCTTAATAATTCCATATAATATTTAAAAATAATACACGAAAAATTAGAGACATTACAGTATGTTAAAGAGATAGTCCTTTTGCATGGTGTTCCCCTCTCCATTTTATCTGATCATGATCCCAGATATACTTATAACTTTTCAAAGGTCCTTCAGAAGACGTTGGGTACTAAATTAAATTTTAGTACAAATTTTCATCTGCAATCAGATGGGCAGTCAGATCAAACAATTCAGACCATGGAGGATATTCTATGTGCTTGTTCACTAGATTACCACAGTAGCGGGGACCAACATATTTCATTGGTTGAATTTTCATATAATAACAGTTTTCATTCCAGTAAAAAGATGGATCCATTTGAGGCATTATATGGGAAGCGGTGTCAAACTCCAGATTTTTGGGATAAAGTAGGTGAAAGGAAGCTGATGGGACCAGAATTGGTATAAGAGATAGCAAAAAATGTTTAATTGATTCAGAAGCATATGAGAACAACTCAGAGAAGACAGAAAAGTTATGAGGATAACTAGAGAAAGGGTCTCTCTTTTATGGTAGGTGATCATGTCTTTCTCAAAGATTCTCCATGGAAAAGTGTGATGCGTTTTGGTAAGAAGTGAATGTTGAGTCCGAGGTTCATTGGACCTTATGAAATCCTCCAGAAAGTTGGAGCAGTTTCGTACAAAGTAGATTTACCCCCAATTTTGTCCAAGGTACACAATTTTTTTCATGTTTCATTGTTAAGAAAGTATATGCCACATCCATCTCATGTTTTGAGCCCAGTGATAGTTTAGTTGGAAGATGATCTCTCTTCTGAGGAACAACCAGTCCAGATTTTTGACTGAAGATAGAAACTATTGTAGAATAAGGTAATTAATCAGGTAAAGGTTCTTTGAAAATACCATATGGTTGAAGAGGCAACGTGAGAATCTGAAAATGCTATGAGGGATAAATACCCACACTTATTTGATAAGTGAATAAAAATTTCAAGGAAACAATTCCAAAAAGGAAGAAGGATGTAACATCCCAAGTAAATAAACAATAATACATTTCAATACTTATTAATAATTCATTAATTAAATATTAATTTTAATTTAAAGGGGATGCTATGTTTGATAGCGTACCAGATACGTAACAATATGTTTATTTAGAATCTTACGTTGCACACTAATAATATAACATTATTTTAAATGCCAGTTAACACCAAGCCTTTGAATTGATGATAATGAATATAAATGACAAAAATATAATTTTACATGTTTTTAAATGTTTTTACATTCATCCAATAAAAATTTAGAGGCTTAAAATAATAAATAATCCAATTTTAAGTATAAATACTCTAATATTCTTTGAAAGGTTGATTTACCATGTTTTAATGGTGAAACCTATTTAAATATAGTTTTGGTCACTTTTATATGTTCTATTTTAAAAAATAAAATTCTTCTTTAGAATTGGGACATCAAAATTTACTTTGGGTATATTTTTGGTATTTTTTCGATAAAATTCAATTTTTTAATGAATAGTAAAAAATACTATATTTTAATTTAAATATACCTTTTAATTTAATTTATTTATATGGTTAGATTATCTCTTTCATTGGTTTTAATGTGTAATTAGATTATATTTTTACCATTTAATCCAATGTTGGTCATTGGAATTAATTTCACTTTGAAATTGGACATAAACAAGTGTCTCTTTTGATAATTAATATTTCTTAAAAACATGTTTTTTGTTTTGACAATGAGAATTAATTTTAAATTAATTAATCAAAATTCTATGTTTTTAAATTGGTAAAATATTCATTATTTTTGAATTAATAATATCAAATATAGAATAGGTTTAATTATTGGTATTTTTCTGAAAAACATTAATTTTTGATGAATTGTGAAACCACTAAGTAGTAGTTAAAAATATGACCTTTTCATTTAAATGAAATTTTAATGCTTTTGTGAATTGAATTTTGAAAATTGGGCATACATGGCTGTTATTATTAAGTAAAATTTGGTTCAATAAGATGAAAATAATGTTTGGTAAATAGTAACTTTTCACTTTTATTTACCGCTGTTAAAGGTAAATAGGGTAATTCAAGGTAAAAAAATATTATAATAATACAGAATTACCTTAAAACTTGTTATAAACATATTGGATGAGCCATGGACGACCATGGAAATCCTTGGGTCTATTTTAGGACCCCATGGAGCCACTTAATATTGATAATGTCACTATATATTAACTAATTTAAAGTAATGAAAAAAATGACTTAAACATATATCTTTTAGTATATAAATTTTTACATAAGGTTATATAAGATATTTTTTTACTATAAATAGTTTTTTTAAATCTAAAAATATTTCCTACATCATGTTATTTTTTTTACAATTTTTAGAAATCAAATAAGTAAAATTATTTAGGACACATTAATGATGAAGTGTTTACCACATTAATAAATGATTTAAATAAATAATATTATAAAGATTAAAAGAATATCCAAAACCTATCCAATTATTATCGAATGATTTTATTTCGACCATGAGTCATATTATCTTCTACTTTAATGAGTTTTTTATCTTTAGAAACTAAAAATAATTATACAATAAAATAATATTTTCACACTTTCCTAAAGAGCCCCTCCTCCACCTTATAAAAGGATACCACTTCTAACCCATTCCTAACACCTCTCAAGACCCTTGGATCGTCCAAAAACTACCCACATATACTCTAAATATCACTATCTTCCACTTTGAAGCCTTAAATTAGGTAGAATACAATTTAAGAAGTCTTTTTGGTTCAAACCAAAGGGAGTTGCCCAAAATAAAGGTAATCATTTCTCTTAAATTCTTTTCTTTTATTTTACTTCTCCAACCCCTAAAATATTTTTATTCCTTTTTTTATAACAACACAAGTATCCTCAATATACTAGGATTTTTTATGAGACGCATCATAACTAAACTTAGACACACCTTCATCTAATGGGTAATGAACATACTATTTCTGTGGATGGCAAATTAACGCCTCACAAAACGATGATTGTTCAATTATCTTATACCACCTCTCATGGTGGACATTATGATGGAAATGTATTTATATATGACATATATTATGTTTATGTTTTCTTTATTCTTCTTTATTTTTCATTTATATAATACCTTTATGGTTTCCATTATGGGTAAATGCGATAATTTCATTTGAGGAATTGCAGACTACCACCCCCTCAAAGTGATATGAATCGTTCATGTCATACGTTTGATATATAAATAATGGATTTAATGAAATAATATATTATATTATACTTGAATTATAATATATCTATGTATAAATATGTTTTCATTCCATTAAATATGAAATAGAAATGAAAGTACCATTCATGCGTACGTACGGCTTACCATCTCCATAAACGGTGAATTTAATTTCTTACCCCTAAAGTTATGTAATATTATAAATACATATATATAATGGATATATATGATATATATGATATCTAAATAATTAATATCATTATGGAGATAATGTAATCTTGACCACATGGACAATTTGTAACAATAAGAAGTTCATTGTTTGACTCAAGTACCAAATATCGACAAAATGACTATTATTAACTTAAATGATTACATAATATTTATAACATTGTAATAAATGATATAAAAGGAATAATAAACTTGAAAAATGTTCTTAAGAAAGTATAAATTAACTTTATATTATTATTCAATAAATTAAATAATGAACAGGTCAAGTCGGACACGAGGTAATGGACTTTGTCTCAATCTCCTTTCATCGAGGCATATTTTATTTTATACACGAATTTCTTTTATATGCTATTTAAACAACTTTGACATTTCATTTCATTAAAAGGGAATCTTTTTCTATGAGCTGTTTTACTAAATGACAAAAAAATAATGTTTCTTTTTAATGTAAGAGGTGACAATGACCTTTTCCACCGCGGCGAGTATTATTTGTTATATGGCTTCCTTAATAGGCCACAATGTTTTTAAAAATAAAATAAATACCATATACAATTTTTTATATTTTGGTATTGAAAATTGTTTTGATAATGAAATTGTTATGTCAATATATTTTAATGATATATTTTTATTGAAATGTGGAAATTTTATCTTTCCATTATGTTTGTTTTATGTGTTATGAATATGTTATGGTTCTTGGGAAATTTTTACGTATATGGGTGGTTCTATAATAAACCTAGGGTGGGTGAGCCTGAGATATATATCCAATGAATTGGGTAACATGACATAGGTAAATTTGAATGCTTCTCCAAAGAGATTTATGGAATATTCTATGATGGGTATTCCAAAAGTAACTCCCTATATAGCTGTGATAGCTACAATGTAAGTATGATATGGATGCCAAAAGTCACCTTTATGATTTATGTTTTCTATATGTTATTCAGAAATCTTATGACTTCAAGTATGGGATCAATGAAAAGTCATTCTATCTAAAACATGGAACTAGACATGACTCTTTTTGTCAAGAGTTTTTATTTTTTGAAAAATATGGAAACTGAGGAGAAGTGTTTACGTTGTAACTTTTTAGAGGTACTGTAATAGTTATAGCCTAATTCTCTACAATAGTAATCCTGAAAAGATCCTCAATGTGAGTTATTCATTTAAATCAACATTAGGTATTGTTTTTAAGGAAAGGTCTTTATATATTTCCCATATCAGCAGAGTGGTGAAGCATATGGGATTTAGAATATATCATAAGGAATATGGTCATGAGAGTTTCATGCAGTTTGACATACACTAGTTGATAGAGAGGCTCAACCATCAATAGTTAGAGGTACCATTTGTATAGAATTTATGATAGATAGTTCCTTATTTGACAATGGTTCCACATATTCTTTTATATCAACCCAAATTTTAATTGTTTTGAGCTAGGTGGTGGAGATTTTGAGTGAGGTTAGGATGATAGATACACCTTTGGGAGTACAGTTGTGAAACATCTATTTATGAAAGGGTTGTTCTCTTGGGGAGTATCATTTTTGTTGGGATAATTACATTTTATATATGTCAATATTTTAACTAATTATGGATATAGAATAGTTAGTATCATACCAAACCCACATATATTCTTACCATAGGAAAGTCATGTTTATAACTCCTAAGGGTGACAATTATATTCACTATGGAGAGTGGGATATTCAGGCGGGCTGTGTAGGGATAGTTCATCAGAAACTGGGGGATCATACTACCCAAGTTTCTAGAATGTTGTTGGATGATAGAGGTGTATAGAATTATTATTTTTCCCCATAGGGAATAGGTTCCAATACGCTTTTCCAGAGGACATCTCAGGGTTTCAATGTGAGCGAGATGTGGAACTTACAATGGAGATAATGCTGGGGGATGAGCCTGTAACACCCCGAGACTATACAATATTTTCATTTCTGAATAAAAATAATTTTTCTTGTTGATTGATTTTTTCACAACACCATGTTAAGCTTACTCTAAACAAAACAATGAGTTGGCATGCATTACAGGCAAGACCCAATTTTACCAAACAACAATATAATAATAAAATATTATTATTTAATAAAATATATAGCCTAGAAGTTAAATTAGAAATGATGAATAGTATTAATAAAATTTTCAATTTTATATATTCCATATAATTTTAATATTCATATCTTGTGTTTCTTAGACATTATATAAGAACAAATTAAATTTTTCGAATAAAAGAAATATTCTAAAAAATATATAGGTTTAGAGAATTTTAATGGAGAACCCTTTTAAATAAAATGTTTGAAACTTTTATATATTAAATTAGAAAAAATATACATCTTGTTTATTATATGGGAATGAAAATTTAGTTCAAACAAATTTATGTTGTTTTTCTGATAACTTTAATATTTCTATGAATAGTGAAATATACTGTATTTTAATTCAAAACTACTTTTTCATATAATTTATTTACATTGATAAATTATCTTTTTAGTTGGATTCAAATTAAAATTTGAATTAGTTTTTCTCAGTTAATATAATGTAGTTCATTGGAATTATTTTTACCTTAAAATTATATATAAACACCTGACAATCTTTTGATGGTTTTTACTATTCAAAAACCAATTTTCTCATTTTGTCAATAGGGATTAATTTTAAATTAATTACTGAAACTTATATGTTTTAAATTTTTAAAAATTTATCCCATATTTTTAATCATGGGGTCCAATTATGTTAATATACTACTTTTATATTGTATCATTTGTAATTGTTTTATTACCACAATTAAGGGTAAATCAAGTAATAAAAAGTAAAAATAATATTATAAAATTACCCTAACACTTGTAAAAATCATATTAGACGAATAAATTATACCCTTATCACATATGTTTCAAAATTTAATCATTTAATGGACCCTTTTCCATGAATATGACATGAATATTAATAAAATTAATGAATGTGACAAAATGTCACACTCTCATTTCTTATAAGTATAATAATTTTAATATAGAGATTTACAAGGGATAAAATCTATTATAAATAGTCTATGGAAATATAAAATAATTACCTAAATAAGATAAATTTATTTATAATTTTTTCATATTAACAAATTACCATTAATGATGACACAATAGTTATATAGAAATTATTTTATTAATAGAAATATAAGCAAATGATAATAAAAATATTAAAAAATATAATTTCACTTAATTAATGACATAAAATAATTTTATATATTACATAGAAATTATAGTGACATATTTTAAGTATTTTTTTAATTTATAATGTTAGTTTTATATATTTAAAAATTAAAATATTGAATAGTATAAAATTTTCATAAATAATACTTTAAAATAAATAATAATTTATTAAATGTTATAAAATTTAAAAAATCACAAGGTTTATACAAATAACTATTATAATGTTAATTTAATCATAAATTATCTAATTAAAATTATTTTAGAATTTTATAGTAACTATATAAACCCTATATTATAAACAAAAAAGTTAATAGGGTAAGAGTTGAAATGTTTAACAAAGGGTTTAATCCAAAAGGTAAGGTTAATTTTGTCATCTAAACTTGTATAAAAATAATTATTTGAGATAATTCATACCCATAACAATATTATCCTCTAAATTAATCGCTTTTTTTTCTATTTGAATCATGAAATTAATTTATAATAAATTAATAGTTTTGGATTTTCCAATAGTGCCCCTCCCCTCTTTTATAAAATGGAACCCTTCATTATCTTTTATTCAAACATATAAAGCCCTTTAGTTAGGAAAAAACTATACATTTATCCTCAAAACTTCACTAAATTCATCCTAGAGGAAATAATTTGGTAATAGATCCAAGATAATGAGTCCTTTTTTGAAAATAAAAAGAAGATACCCGAAGAAGAGGTTATCATTTTATCCAACTCTTTCAAAGTTATTTTCTTCTTCTACTCCCACATAATATGTTGCTTCCATAATTATGTAATAAATATAGTATCATCTATATACATATATATATATATATATATATATTATTGGACAACAACATTATTCCTTTTATCCATCCAATGAATAACAGAATCACCATGTGTGCGTACGTACGACTTACCATCTCCATGCCATCGTGTAATTTGTTATTCAAAAATATTTTATTTGGATGAGTATAGTGATGATTATAATGAATATAAATAATGAATATAATAATATAATTATTATTTATAATTAATATACCATCCAATAACCTATAATTTAATCATCAAGGGAATGATGTTGTTTCTCTTGCGTACTTACAACCTACCGTCTCCACGACATGGTAAGATTAATTATCCCTATTAACCATTAAAAATGATTATAAAATTTATATTATGAGTAAAAATAATAATAATTAACTTAATATCATTTTTATACAAATAAAATGTATCCTATTCATAACAAACAAGATTTACATGAGAAAATAGGAATTCAGAAACCAAGCAGTTACCAACTGAATCAATGGTAATACAAAAACATTAATAAGAAAATGATATAATAGGATCATATATGATATAATAAATAAGTATATAGTCCTGGTATAATTTAATAACATGCTTTAACCATTATACAAGTGTTGGACTCACCCTTGACTAAATGAAAGTACAAGATAAGGGTTAATTTCAAAATCTCATTATTATCCATGATTGTTTATATGTAAGTTTCTTCTACGAAAAAATTATTATCCATTTCCATGTTTCTTAAAATGTATTTCTAAATATTATCAAAATTTGTTTCAAGAAATTTTAAACCAATTTTGACCTTTTATATAAAACATTTAGAAAGGAATATTTCCATCATTTTCCAAATGAGGCACTTTATGACCTTTTCCACCAACTAAAGAAAGAATGTTTTTTAACTAATATGTTATGAGATACTATTTTCCACTGTCATGAGGAATTAAAATTCTAAATATTCCATTACAATATTACAATGTTTTTTCAAAATAAATGTTTTTTATAATTTACTAGGCTTTTAAATGAATTTCAATGTAAAAATGGATATTTCTCTCAAATATTTTTTAACGATTTTATTATTTTCATGTATGTAAACATACTTAATTGGATTTTATGTTTAATTGAGGGTGATTTATTATGAAAAAATATTCCATATTTTTATTGAAGCATTTACTATATGTTTTATTGTGAATGTGAAATTTTTATAACATTCATAGCTTATGGTTTGAGTATTAAAATTTTTTATGATAGTATTTATATGAATGTTTATGTTGGTTATGTTTTACCCATTTCATAAAAGGAATGGATTAGACTTTTTAACTATCAGGCGAGGCATGTTATAGCGCCATGATACATCAATAGGTATCATGAGACAATTATGTTTGGGTTGTGGTTAATGTCTTACCCAATTATATATAGTTACTTGGTCCAATCCTTGACGATAGGATTAAAATGTCCCTTATTATGCATTCCCTCATTATGAGATTAGTAATTGATATTACATGTGATTATTAAACTAGTAGAATATCTATGTGAATGTTTAAATGGAATTATTTGAGTTATTCTTTCCATATTATTATAAATATTTTCTTTAAAAGGGCTGTGTTTCTATTTTATACCTTTCCATAAAAGTTTATGTTTGTTTACGATAGCTTCCTCTATATTGTTTATCCTTACCGAGCATAAGAGATAACCCCTTTCTAATTTTTAATTTTTCCCAAGGATTCGAAATAGTATATTGTGATTGAACTATAGGAATAGTCCAAGGTATATGAGAGTTTTAAAAGTGTATAATATGTTTTTTTCATTTCAAGATGTAATGTAAAACTTATGTTTGTATCTAGTATTTCAAAGGATACTAAACTGATAAATCCTTCAAGATTTTATTTCTTGTGATCATGCTAATGTAACATAAAATAATTCACTAACTCTGGGAAAATGGGGTTGGAGCATTAAAGTTAGTATCAAATGAAGTTTAGTATAAACCTTGGAAACTAGATTTAGAAAAAACTTTGATTATAGAACATTTCCATAAGATATACATTGAGGATAAGTTTTGAATAATATCCTATAATTATGTTAAAATGGATATTATGTGGGTATTACAAGAAATAAATCCCTTTTTGGATATTACAAGGGGATGTGGTTCTGGAACAGATGTACCCAAGAGTAACATCTTCGATATGGTGTTCTACTCTTGACTTGAGGTAACCTGGTACATGATAATTGACCTTACTATGCACCTGGTTTGAAACTCCTTATGATATTTTTAGGATAATTCAAATTCTATTTTCAAAACATTATAATGGATTTAATATTAAATATGTGCCCAATGAAACCATATTTATGATTTAAAATTTATTTATACTTAAAATTTCAATTTAGGTTATGTTATTAACTAGTTCAATGATTATACATTATGTTTCATAATGTTATGAACTAATATAGTGTATTTCATTGTTTAGAAATGAAGACTAGTTAAATAAATGGAAATATTATCTATGCACACAATCCTTGTTGGTATTTACCTCATATGCAAGATAATGATGTTGGAGTAGGAGTTGCAATTGGTTTTAAACAACTTATAACCGTATCGGTACAACTAACTCAGGTTATGAATAATAAACTTCCTAATATGGAGCATCCTGATCCATAACATGGATGAACAATGTTATACCACTTTGCGAGACAATAACCTCTAACATTCAATGGGACTAAAAATCCATTTATAGGTGAAAAATGGATAATTTTATTAGAAAAAATATTTCTTGAATTGGGAAGTAATTAAAGGTATAAAGTTGTCATGAAAGTTTATTATCTCTTAGGAGATGCATATCAATGGTGTTTATTAATTCAAAACACAAAGGAGAAAGAATAAGTAGAAAATATGGAATGGAGTAAATTTAACGATCCTTTACTTGAAAATTACTTTCCTCGTGAATAGTGAGAAGATATGGAAAAACAATTTTTGAATTTGAGGACAAAGGATGATGAAAATATTGCTAAGTGTGAGGATAACTTCACAAGGTTAGAAAGGCATGTTGTAGACCATATATGTAACATAATAAGTAATATTTATCATTTCTTTTATGGGTTAAAACCATTTCTCCGAAAGGCATTGATCTCCCACAAATTCTCATCTTATGAAGAAATAATCTTATGAGTTATTAAGATAGAGAAATAATTTTCTATGTCTTATGACTTTAAGGGTAAGTAAGAGAAGAAGAGAACAGTGGAGGAATAGACAGATAATAGGGAAAAGGGAAATAATTATTTTCTCATATGTGATAATTGTGGGATGTAACACCCTGATAAATTTCGTAATGGAATGAGAGTTTGTTACAAGTTTGGAGAGAAAGGTCAGATTGTAATTGAATGAAAGAAGCTATAAATGTGAAATTATATAATTTTAAAGATATAGAAAATTATGCAAATGATTGCCCAATGAATCAAGGAAATACATCTTAAAAGAGGAAAATTTATAATGGTCAAGCTTATGTTGTTACTATGACCGAAGTAGAATAATTAATGTATTTGTGTTTTTGGATTAATGAAATATGTTATTATATTCTGGTTATATGGATAATGTGATATATAAGGACTATATTTTAATACTTCTTTTTAAGGATTTGTAGGCATGAACATTTTCATTAAGGCTTTTAAGTTGATCAAATATTTTTTATGTTTTAAGAAGAGATAAATTACGTTGTTTGGGGGATCTAATGTTGCGATTGATTTTGGAAATTTAGAGAGATTTTTTTAATGTTATAATGATATTGTTTTAGAAAAAGGACAACATGTTGGTCGGGTGACAACCTGTCGTGTCCGAAAAGACCACTAGACTTGAACCTACTACCAAAGGGAGAAAAGGGAACATCACCTACCACTGTCCTACGTAATGTCTTGGGTAGTATAACAAAGTTTTATTTATTTAAAAGGTATGAACAATGATGTATAAGTTCATTTTTGGAACCCTATACGACTAAGAAAAATAGAATATTTTTGAATTTTATTATATTTTAAGAGAAAGATGACTTCAGGAAAGAATTAGTTAAAGGATAAAACTCTAATTGTCAAGAAAATATGTTTCCTTGTGTTCTTAGTCTATGAAGTAATTTAATTATTAAACTATTGGAAAATGATCTTGAAACAAAAAAATCTATCCTAGTACTTTTTCCAATGAGTCAAATTTTCCCTTAGATCATCACATATTTACAGAATTGTGATTGTTAACTTTCTTCTCACCATGTTCTCTATCACTCTCCTCCAGAACAAGATGATTAAATTTTTATTTCAAGTCCATGTTTACCTTCATGGAACCCTTGTATGTATTATCTACAGTGGCATTCATACTTCACATTATTTATTTTATGGTGGGGGTATCATAAATTCTTTTTCTCATGTGGTATTTCAATAAAGATGTTTCGAAATGTCAAATACCTATTTCTCGATCCTAAATATAAATTCCAAGGAAAAAATTTATTGGAGGAGAGAATGTAAAACCCTAAGAATTTAAAATATTTTAATTTATGAAAAAATTTAATGTTGTTCCTTTTTTTATTTTTACACAACACTGAATTAATCTTAAGTTAAACACAACAATGATTTGTCTTGCGTTACATGCATGGCCTAGTTTTACTGAACAATAGTATTTTAATAAAATATTATTATTTAAAATAATATATAACCTAGCCATTAAATTAGTGATTATGACTAGTATTAACCAATTTTTTAATTTTATATATTCCATATAATTTTAATATTCATCTCATGTGTTTTGTAGACATTATATAAGAATAAATTCATTTATTTTGAATAAAATAAGTATTTTTCAAAAAATGCAGTTTTAACACCTTTTAATGGATAACCCTTTTTATATCTAATATTTGACACATTTTTATATTAAATTTTCAAAAATAAAATTCTTCTTTAGAAGTGGGACATAAAAATGTAGTTTGGAATTTTTTTGGTATTTTTCTAATAACATTCATATTTTAATGAAAATTGAAAAATACAGAATTTTATTTCAAAAATACTTTTCTTATGACTTATTTATATTGATAAATTAAACTTTTCATTGTTTCTAATGTATAATTAGATGATTTTTTTTATCATTTAATATAATATAGTTAATTGGAATTATTTTCCCATTAAAAATAGATATAAACACATGCCAATCTTTTGATGGTTTTTACTTTTAAAAAACCCGTTTTCTCGTTTTGTCAATATGGTTAATTTTAAATTAATCAATAAAAATTATGTGTTTTAAATTTTGAAAAAATTATTGCATATATGGAATCAATTCATCCAAATCATGTTAATATGTTACTTTTATATAGTTACTTTAGTAATTTTTTTATTACCACTATTAAGGGTAAATCAAGTAATTAATGGTGAAAATAATAATATAAAATTACCCTAAAGCCTATAAAAATCATATTGGATTAATATAGTATACACTTATCACAATTTTTTTTCTAAATTGAATCATTTAATGGGTGTTTTTCTGTGAATATGATATGAATATTTTTAAAATTAATGAATGTGACTAAATGTCACACTCCAATTTCTTATAAGTATAAAATTGTAATATAGATATGTCTAGGATAAAACATAGATTATAAATAGTGTATGGAAATATAAAATAATTACATACAAAATAGATATTTATTTATAATTTTTAGAGACTCTTTAATTACCATTAATGAGGCCACAATAGTATTTCAGAAATTATTTTATTAAAAGAAATATTAAATAAATGATATTAAAAATATTAAAATAAATATAGTTTTACTTATCTAATGACATAAAATAAAAAAAATATATAAAATATTCATTTTATTTACATATTTGGATGTATTTTATACCATGTTATCATGTTGCTTTTATATTTTTAAAAATAAAAGTATTGAGAATTATCAAAATGGACATAAATGATACTTTAAAATAAATAATATTTTATTAAATGTTATAAAATTCAAAAAACCTAAGTTTCGTCCAAATAACTAGGATAATGTTAAATATATCACTAATTATACAATTGGTGTTATTTTGTAATTTTATAGTTACTATAATAACCCTTTATTATAAAAAGACAAGTAAACATGGAAAGATTTAAATTAATAGTTTTGGTGTTTCCAAAAGTTCCCATCACCACTCTTATAAAAGGGTACCCTTACTTGTATTTTATCCGCACCACTAAAGCCCTTTAGTTAGGCCAAAAACTACTCATTTATCCTCAAAACATACATCAATTAATTATATAGGTCATAATTGTGCATCAATCCAACCTATGGAGTATTTTTGTGAAAATAAAAAAAGATACCCAAAGAAGATGTAATGGGTTTATCAACTCTTTCAAAGTTATTTTCTTCTTCTACTTCCACTTACTATATTGAATCTATAATAAAGTAATAAATACATTATAATATACATACTGAGATATTATTATGATTATAGTACAACCATATTTTTCCTTTTAACTATTATACGAAAGACAATATCCCAAGCATGCGTATGTATGACTTACCGTCTCCACACCGTCATGTAATTTGTTTTTTAACACTACTTTATTTGGATGGGTATAATGATGAGTTTAATGGATAAAAAAATAAATAGAACATGATAATTATTTTTTATAATTAATATAACATCCAATTACATATAATTTAACCATCAAAGGAATTATATTGTTTCTTGTGTGTACGTATGGCCTACCGTCTCCACGATGTAGTGAGATTTATTCTCCATGTTAACCAAAAAAATTGATTATAAAATTGGTATGATGAATAAAAATAATAACTATAAACTTAATATAATTCTATAAATGAATTAAATACATCATATTTATAAAAAAATGGATTACATGATAAAATACAAATGGGGAAACGAATAAGTTAACACCTAAAACAATGGTAAGACTGAAATATTATTAAGAAAATGATATAAGAGGATCATATATGATATAATAAATATGGATATGGTCCTGTTATAATTTAATAACATTATTTAACAATTATACAGGAGGTCAACACATCCTCTACTAATGAAAAGTACAAGTTAAGGGTTAATTTCACAATCTCATTATTATCTGAGATTATTTATACGTAAGTATTTATTGTGACATCTTTATCATCCACGTACATGTTTTATAAAATGTATTTCAAAATATTATTGACATTTGTTGAAATAAATTTTTACCCATGTTTTAATTTTAATTTAAAACTTTTTTAAAGTAATCTTTACACAATTTTCCAATGATGTACTTTATGACCTTTTCGACAAATTAAGGAATTATTGTTTTTTTATTGTACGGGACATGATGACATTTTATACCATTATGATTCCTTAACATTATAAAGATTCCCTTAAAAGTTTAAAAGTTTGTTTTAAAATGAAATTTCTCCTTTGATAAGTTTACAATATTTTAAATGAATTTCAAAGTAAAAATGGATATTTATCTCAAATAGTTTTAACGATTTCACTATTTTCATCTATGTCAACATCCTTCAATGGATTTTATGTTTAATTGAGGATGATTTATTATAAAATTTTTTTCTATATTGTATTGAAGGGTTTATGATATGTTTGACTGTGGATGTGCTATTTTTATACCATTCATAGCTTTTGGTATAAGTATTGACATTTTTTATGCTAGTTTTAATATGAATGTTTATATTGGTTATGTTTTACCACTTTCATATGAGGAATGAATTAAAATTTTTAATTGTTGGGTGGGGTCCACTATAGCCCTTAGATGCATAAGTAGGTCTCATGAGACAATTATGTTTTGGTTTTGGATAATGTGTTACCCAATTATGTAGGGTGTCTTGGACGAATCCTTGATGGTATATTTAAAATGCCCCACATTAGGAATTCTCTCATTATGAGAGTAGTTATTGATATTAAATTGATTATTTGACTACTAGAATATCCATGTGAATGTTTAAAAGGAATTTTTTTATTTTTTTATTCCATATTAGTCTAAATATTATGTTTAAAATTATTTTGTTTTGGTTTTATACCTTTCCTTAAAATTTTATGCTTTTTTATGATAGCGTCCTCTATATTGTTTATCATTGCTGGGCATCTGAGATCACCCATTTATTATGTTTCATTTTTACCCTTGATGAAAATAATTATATTATGATTGACCTAAAATAATATTCTAAGGGATATGAGTGTTTTCAAAAGGTATAATATGTTTGTTTTCATTTCAATATGTAATTTAAAACTTATGTTTGTATCTAGTATTTCAAGGATACTAAACTGATCGGTCCTTCCAGATTTTATTTCTTGTGATCATGATAATGTAACATAAAATAATGCACCGACTATGGGAAACTAGGGTTGGGGAGTTACAAATCAAGATTCACTTCCAACATAATGAATTCCAACAATAGAGTATCAATAGCTTAAGACTAAACTGGAAGAGCAGATAGATAAGGGATTCATCTATTTGAGTACATCACATTGGGGTTCTCTATTTTTGTGTGTAAAGAAGGATGAAAGTGGTTTCCTCTTATGTTTCAATTAATATAATTTGAACCAAATGAAGTGAAGAACCAGTATCCTCTTCCATGTATCGAAGACCTATTTGAATAGTTGCGGGGATATTGTTTCTTCACAAATATTGAATTGAGATTAGGGTATCTTCAGTTGAGAGTCTGACATTCTGATATACCTAAAAATACATTCAGAAGAAGGTACAACCTTTATGAGTTCATTGTGATGTAGTTTCGGTTGACGAAGGCTCCTACCATTTTTAGGACTTTATGAACCAAATATTCTATAAATACTTAGATCAGTTTGTTATTGTATTATTGGATGATATCATGGTGTACTCCAAGGCTCATGATGATCATGAGCAATATCTTAACAATCATCCTGAGTGTACTTAGAGAGATTTATCTATACCCCAAGCTATCTATGTTTGAATTCTAGATTGATCAAGTATATTTCTTTGGTCACATAATCTTATAGGAAGGTGTGCTAGTGGACCCAGAGAACATAAAGAAGTAGTATATTGGGAACAAACTAGGGATGTTCTTGATATTTGTAGCTTTATGGGGTCACCAGGATATATCGAAGGTTCATCCAGGACTTTTCCTACTTAGAAGAACCTCTTTTGGGCTTGACCAAGAAGTGAGTAAAGTTGGAATATTCTAGAGCATGTGATAATGCAATTCATGATTTGAATAAGTTATTGACAATGACACAAATCTTGGTATAACCCAATCTAGGTGAGGATCATATGATGTTTTTTTTATGATTCTAGTATAGGGACTAGGGTAGTGTTGATGTAGGGTGATTAAGTCATAGCATATGAGTTTATGAAGTTGAGGCCACATGAATGGAATTACAATATACATGACCTTGAGTTAACTATAATGGTTTATTATTTGATGTGTTGGAGACATTATCTATTGGGAGAAAAATTTACAGTGCATACTGCTCATAATAGCTTAAATTATATCTTTTTGGAATTAGAATAAAATATTTAGAAATGGAGGTGTGTTTAATATATTCTGTCATTTGATTTTGAGCAAGAAAATACACTTGGGAAGGGAAACAGTGTTGATGATGCTTTAAGTAGGAAAACACAAAATTAGGGAATTAAAGTGTATAGTTTTTAGTAGAATATGACCACTTTTCAGGCTGAGATGTATGTTGTGGTTCAGGAGTTCCAAGAGTAGATGAATCCTATATCATTTTTAGTGGAATATTCACTTTTTGAGTCAAATTAAGGAATGTAAGTACGGAGATCCAGAGTTTTTGACCTTAACGGAAAGCCTTAAAGGTGGAAATTCACCATACCATTAGAGCATAGAAAAGGATGAGATCATTTATGTCAAGAATAATGTTTTTGTTCTTATGAGTATGAGGGAGGAGCTGATGAAAGGATTTTGTGCCTCAAAATGGGCCATTCATCTAGGTGTAACCAAAATGTACCATGAACAATGATAATAGTATTGGTGTCCATTAAGGGAAAAGGAGATAGTAGGGTTTGTGGCATGATGCTACACTTTTCAACAGGTGAAGGTCAAGCATCGATGACATGGTGGTTTACTATAGCCTTTCTTAACCTAGAATGGTAGTGGGATGACGTTACTATTTATTTTGTAGTGGGTCTCCCAAGGACACATAGGAAGAATGATTCTATTTAGGTTATTGTATATCATTTGAAAAAGGTATCACTTTTCTTGCATATATGAGAGAATTTCTTAGGGAATAAGTTGGGAGATATGTACATTTGGAAAATAATCTGTTCACAAGGGGTTCCATGGAGTATAGTTTCAGACAATGACTCGTGTTTTAATTTAAACTTTTGGATGGGATTGTAAAAGGCACTTGGTACACAAGTTTTATTGTGTATATAATTCCACCAATAGAGTGATGGGTATTCTAAACATCCTATACATGTGCTTGAGGATATTCTACAAGAATATATTACATAATTCATTGGGTCTTTGTATTTTGATAAATATTGTTAACCCATAGAGTTTACAAAGGGTGATATTGTATTTCATCAGATGTCACCTAGATAGCATCACTATTGGATTTGGAGATAAGACATGTTGGTTCCTAGTTTTTTTGTACCATTTGAGTCTGTGGAGAGAATCGGGATGGGGGAATACCAATCAGTGCTTTCATAGAGGTAGAATTATATGCATGATTTATTTCATATGTCACATCTTATGTGGTATCACCCAAACCTTCTAATGTGATCAATGTAGATTATTTTAAGATTGTGAATTACGCATCCTTAGAGGAGAATCTAATAAGTGTGTTGGATTGTAGTGATAAAGTGTTATGGGGGAAGACCATGATGATAGTTCTTATACTGTGGAATCCTGTACATGTTCACAAGGAAACATGGGGTAGATAAGAAGATATGAGTGATCAGTGGATTGAACTTTTTTAATCATAATATTAGATATTATTGGGAGTATATATCTAGGATGAGTTTTTATAAGGTAGGGATATTGTAATATCCTGGTTTTTTTCTAGAGATGTCTCTGTCTTATTTACAATAACTATTTTTCCTTGTTTTGAGTATATATAGGTTGGGTTTTACTTGGCAGTGTTTTGAGGGTAAAATTGAATAATTTTGGAAGTAAGTAGGGATAGTTCATGGTTGGTTCATGGTTTTCCCAAAATCATGTACCCATGACAAAAAAACCTTGTGAACGCAAATAGAGGGAATTCAAACATCTTGTGCATGGTTTTTCATAGAGTTCACCCTTCTATAAGTAACCATGTGAATCCTTGAGAGGAGGTACATTGTTAGGTACACTATTAGGGAAAACCATGCGCCTCATACCGAAACTATGAATGAAAAAACTAAAGCCCTAAAAATTAGATTAAAAATTCTATAACCCATAAAACTTCATACTAATTAGACCCAACTAAGACCTAAATGATTGCACTCATTTTTGGAGGTTCCAGAATAGATTACAAGGCCTTAGGACCTCTGTTGTTTATGATTCGAAGTTTGGATTGTAGATCTTCACCTCTATCGATAAGAGATTCTCATCATGTATCGTTTCCTCCCTCTCTCCCACCATTCACTCATCCCATAAAGGAATGTTTTCCTATATTGTTATTGGATATAGATATAGGTTCTGACGGATCTAATGAACTTTATATTGAATATAGTTTGTAGATCTAGATGTCTTTCTTCATCATGATCTTGGATTATCTGCTTTAATTGGGGTTTTACATTGGTGAGTGTTCATCATTAATTTGGTGGTAGGTGGTCTAAATTGAAAATCCCATTATTTTTATTTAATCACATATATGTAATTATGAAATTTAAATTTCCTTGATTGGGTGATTTCATTGATGATTGAATTTATTTAATTTAATTTCCATGTGATAATGATTTGGGTTAAATTAGGGAAATTGAAATCAGTGGTATTGGATCAATTAATCGGTTAATTAATTAATAGAATATTGTGATTGTAAAATTGATGGGATATCAGGATGGTGTAATTGGTCAATTAATATGATTATGAATTAATTAAATATGTGGATTATGAGATGTCTGGCTTAACATTAATGGGTTAATGAGTTAAATGAATAAATGTTTATATATGATTTAACATTGAGCTGGTTATATTATTTCATGTGATCAGAGTGATTAACCATGTTTTATTTGATACTTGAATTGGTTCCCTATGATGAGATTTTTTGGAAAGAGGATTAATGATCCTTAAGACTAATGATTATGAAATTTTGATATATGTGATATTGTTATACATGTGATTTTGTGATAGACATGCACAATACATGGATTGATGTTTCCAAATACCATATGTGATTGACTGGTACATGTGTGCGGGACATGGAATTTTGCTTCATAATCCCATAATGATAAATGAGGTGTGAGATCAGGACTACTTCTCTAAATACTCACAGGGTTCTAGACATGGAGTTTCTAGGAAACAAAATGTTGGAATTGGACTGTGGTTACAATTAGTTGTAATATGAATTGAATTGATATGATAAATGATAATGATGTTATTTTTATATATGATATCCCTTGGGAAAAGTTCAAGCACTGGAACTGGACAAAGCCGGTATCAGTGGTTTGGGTGTCCTCATGAACAAGAGGGTTTATGTGGTTGGATAAAGAATAATTTAATATATATAAACAATTTACTTTATTGATTGTATTAATTCTTTATACAAATACCTATACTATAATTGATGAGATATTGTTTTAGATGTCATTGTTGGTAGCCTACAGAGTTATACTCGCACCCAACTCAGGTTTCTTGATCGGTACCCAAATAGACTTCATAGTTCTAAGACGAGATAAGGGAAAGATGTAATGACACAGATTTTTTATGTATTTTTTAAATTGTATATGGATTAATTTCAATACTTGATGCTGAGAAAAAAAATGATATTTTTAGGCCTAGTGTGCCTAGAACAAAGGTTTGTAATATATTAAAAAATTAAATATCACGCACATAGAGTTTTTATAAAAAAGTAAAAAACACTAAATAGGGCCTAGATCAGAAATATAGGGGAACTATTGAGTTTAGAATTTTGGTTTTACCCTAGTAACTTCCTAACATATGTCATTGTAGGTGAACTATGAAAAATTCACCAAAAACATTGAAACGAATAAAATTATTTAATAAAATTATTTTATTTTAGTTATTGATGCAAAAGAGGTGGAATAACTTTAAAATGACCTTTTGTCAAAGATCTGTGGTTATCCTCATAACCCTAGAATTCTCTGGAGACATTGGAGAGAGAACCTCTAGAGGATCCTTCTGACGAACGATGACAAAACCATGGATATTTTATCGGTACACATCGATCTTGAAATATATCACTAATGTCAATGATGCGGTATCCGTTTATCATCAACAACCAATCCAAACCGAGATAGGAAATTTGATTTAATTTTTTTATTCCCCATTCTCCATTCCTATGATGAACGTGGACCAATCCATGAATATATTGATCCGCAGTTTGAACGTATTTATGTGATGTGATTAATTGTGGGATTTCTCATGAGTTTAATATTAAATTTTATTTTGATTCACTTATCGTTCTAATTGTGACAAAAAAAGATCGACACGAACATTTGTTAAGGTTCATCCTTCTTGATTTGTTTGTACTTTTCTCCCTCAGACCATGAGTTCTTTGTTCATCCTCTTTGAAAACCTTTGTGAACAATCAATTATTGCACCTTAAATTCTTGGCATGATGATCTGAAACTATCAATATGTCATTGGGATGACTCTATGGTGGTGAGACGATGGTTGGGGCTGTGGATATAATGATGATGGTTGTTTATTTAATGTTCTTTAGTGGTAATGAAGAACAATTAGTATCATGTTTTCCGAGCCAATTGAATGTATGAATTCCATCTATATGGTGTTAGGATGGGAAATATACCTTCGATATGGAGTTTCAAGATAAATCAAACACCTGAACGTGATCTAGAATATTGACGGAGTGAGTGGGAGGATGAAGAAAAGTTCTAGAAAAACCCGATACACACAGTGTGTAGTCCCAGAATACACGGCTTATAGTCCCCCCTGGACAAACTCGATGTGTACCTTGGGAGGTCTAAGAACACGGGGTGGAGTACATGGGTTGCCTACATGTCATGTACCCCCCTCCATAGCTGAGCTTGGAAAAGGTACATGGGATACCCCTTGTACTGGTACATGGGAATGAACACATGGGTTGACATTGTGTACTGACACATGACTAGAGTACAAAGGCAGTCCCCAGATGCAAGGACACTATGTTTGACTATTATACACACCGTGTATCCCTATTTTACATGACATGGTTGGAAGACATGGGCCATTGTACATGGGTAGTACTCGAGGTCAAGGGAAACAACTTGTGACCATACTATATGTTGTATACCCCTCTCAACATGGATTTAGATTATTATCCGATTTATATTGGATATGTTTTGTTTGGTTTAGTTCCCTTTATCATTTTTATAGAATCTAGGTGTGAATAATTTTCTACTCCCATGACTAAAATCCATTTAGTCAGACTTCCAAAATAGTGTTGATGGAATCCCCCATGAGGCTCAAAATTGGATCCTCTATTCATCTTCATGCCCTAGGTGGAGCTTCATTTCAACGTGACCAACACTATTAAGGAACCAATCCTCTATATAGAAAGTCAATCCTGATTGGGTTGTTCATATCACCCGATAGCCCTAGTTGTGATTCTCATCTATGTATAATATCTATCTTCAGATCTGTCATCATATATTTCTCATTATGGTTCCCAACGAGCAGAACCTCTCGGATGGACGTCATCAGTGCTACTGTACTTAGGAGTGTGTTCTCCCAGATGAGTTCTTTGGGGAATCATAGAGCTTAATTACTAAGGATGATAGATAATGGTTGGGACATACCACTAGATTGTGTTTCTTGGTCTAAGTATATCTGGATATTCTTATTATATGTGCAATAGACATATACCTATGTAGAATTGATTTTACTTTCCCTTATTATATTAAATTGTAGTTTTGGGGAGTCTTAATGAGTATTGTTATAATCACCCCTATACGGAACTTTCTCGAATGTGTCATGTCATGTAAAGACGATTAAACATTTGATAGATTCCTAGGAGAACTAGGACCAGATGATGCTTAGTGGGACAAGTGTGGTCGAGGTGTGTTCCTGAGGCTTTCAGATAGCGGTCCCAATATCATTTTTTACAATTTGAACATCTGGTTACAGAATCTTTGTGGGGGCTTGTATTTTTCCCTTATTTTACCTTACATTACTTCTTGTCATACTCTAGTTGTGGTATATAGACGTATGAAAGCATTTTTTAAATTATGGTTTTTACATTTCAAAATTTTGTGGGCATTGAGATGTGTGTGTGTGTACAAGTACATAAGAAATTCCTCCCCTGTTAGTGATAAGCCTACTTGGTGCTAGTCACTACCCATGTACTATTGGATGTGGGATTGGGGAGTGACGACATGGGCCCCACTAGGATAGGTCATGATAGAGTGGTATCAAAGCCGTTAGTTCTACTTTTGGACTGGGAGTCTGTGATATTGGTTTGGGGAAATAGTGTTATGTGTTTTGAGTACGGATTTCAAGAAATGGACTATATTATTCGTGTGGTGGTAGATGTATACATACAATAGGAGTATGATAACATGCCTTTTGACTTGGTACAAGAGAATAGAGGTTGTAGGAAAATAATTAGTAAATGAATCATATAGGAATGCATTGTGGTTTCAATGTCCTTCTTGAGTTAGCTCTCCAGATATACTCATTGACCATGGTAAATCTTCATTACGTACAGGATGCCTCTGCGATTAAAACCATATAGGATTCAACATCATGATCATGATGATGACCCCCTTAGTGATGAGGCTTTGATAAGGTACTAGTTCCCTAGATGTTACCTCCAAGTGGTGCACCAACCATACCGCCACCATAGAGCTTCACACATTACCCACAATACGAGTGGATGAGGAGTGTAGGCTAGGAATTCATCTTGAGTTTTAGTGATAGGGACTCCTCAGGTTCCAAGGAAAGTCTGACCCATAGGCAGATAAGGTATGGATTGAGGTGGTGACCTATGTTTTCTATCTAGTTTGTAAACTAGTAGATCATATAGTGGTCCTGGTGGAAATCATTTTTCACGATTCAACAAGATGATGGTGGGGTTTGACTACCCATAATTATGATGAGGTGACTCTTTCATAGACAAATATTGAGAACCTATTAATAGAGGAGTTTTCACCAGTTACATTGAGGGTTGTGCGTCTCCAAGAGCTTCTTCATCTCTAGCAGGGTAGCATGTCTATGGCAGATTATTCATCGAGTTTTACCAACATATCCTGGTACTTGATAGATATGGTTTGAGATTAGTACTTTATAGCTTGGGTATTCATGCTAGGTATTCTTAGTGACATATGAGCCAATGTTATACCTATATACATTCCTACTAATGAGGGGGTTATTGAGTGGGATTTTTTGGTTGATAGCTTCTGGGATGAGAAGATACAGTTGGTGATATTCAGCAGTGGGAAAGAAGGAGAAGAGTCCTTTGAAATAGGGAGCTGTTGTCAGTCTGAGGGACCTAGAAATGATAGAAATTTTAGGAGGAGGTCCCTTGATAAAGGATATATATTCCAGGGCTCATAGGGTGGCTCCAATCAGCCTAAATAGATGTGGTTATATTCATATAATGGTAGGGGACATCTCCCTCGAGATTTTCCCACCCTCCAGACTACTGATAGGGAGACTATGGATGGACCACCGAGGCAGAGACAATGATAGGAGTAGGTAGATCCAAAAGGTGGAATATGTGGTAAATGAGTCAGGAGAAAACATGAGGTTGTCTACGTTTCAACCTATTACCATCACCACCCCCAGGTGGTCCTTGTTAAGCTCAGGGAGCTGGAGGACAGGGGTAGGGATAGCTGCATGTTCTCGAGTCTTATGACCCAGGGTCTCTAGGAAAGATTAGAGGTATGATCTATGTCTTTTCTACATTAGCTATCGTACTAATAGACATAGGTTATAATCATTCCTTTTTTGTAACATATCATGTACGAGACCTAGATATTTTAGTTGAATCATTGACTCAAACCTTATGCTAGGAGACACCTACTAGATGAGACTCAATGATCACACACCTATGAAAATTGTGTGATCTTACCATTGGAGATGAGAGTTTCTGTTGGAACCTCTTGGTAGTATCTTCAAGGCCTTACGACATCATTCTTAATATGGATTGGTTATATACATTTCATGAATAGATTGACTGTTTTAGGTGAAGGGTGTGTTGTGTTTATAGTGATGGAATGAGGTTTTCCTTTGTCATGGAAAAGTAAACCAAGGAAGTATATGATGTACTCATTCATAAGAGTTTTCATTAATTACCCATCAGTTTTCTAGCATGACCTATGGTACAGTGGATATTATTAGTTTCTAGTTTCCTATAGTTGTGGTGGATTACAATGACTTATTTCCTAAAGATGTTCTAGGTTTACTGCCCCACTGAGAGATAGACGTATTCATTTATTTATACCAATGTATGGAACTAATATTTTTACTATCATATCATATGGTTTCCATAGATATTCATGAGTTGAGGGTGCAGTTAGTGGACATGTAGAGGAAGGGATTTGTGAGACCCAATGTTTTAGCATGGGCAGCCCTGATTTTGTTTTCTAAAAAGACAGACGAAAGTTTGAGGTTGTGTGTGGAGTACTGATTCTTGAACCAGGTGAACGAGAAGATTAAGTATCCAATAGTAAGGAATGATGACCTCTTTGATCAGTTGAGAGGGGCCCAGTGGTTCTTAAAGGTTGACCTCTGATCAGGTTATCACCAGTTGTGAGTATGAGATGATGATATACCAAAAATGACCATCAAATGTCTTTATGATCATTATTGTTGGAAGCAAGGTTGTTCGTTGTAATAATGGAGTTTGTTTTGTGTTTTTTGTCAACTTACACATGGATGGATGGGGAGGTTTCAAGGAATGAGGTCGTACGTTTGAGGCTGAAAGAAATATTGAAGGTGGAGCCGTTTCCCAGGGTTCTATAATTTTTTGGGCCACAAAAATTGGGGGATTGGTAATGGTTTGAAGAAAAGGTACTTGGTGAAGGATGGAGGTATGTGGTGAAGGCACATGGTACGTGGTGAAGGTGCCCGATATACGGTGAAGGTGCGCGACACAAAGTGAAGGCGTGTGGTATGTGAAAATGTGCATAGAACTAAAATAATTTCGCAGAAATAGTATGTAGTGACAACATGTGGTACACGGAATGTTGCTGAAAATGGTTTGCAAAAAAGATACGCGGTAAAAACATATAGTACGCGGAATGCTGAAGGTTGGCAAGATTACTGTATTTCGGGAAACATGAGTGGTATGCAGTGGAGGCCAACAAATTACACAATGGGATTGATGTAGTTCAGAAAATAAGAGTGGTACACAATGGAGGCCTACACAGTATGAAAATTAAGTTCAGTAACGTGAAGATTTTCCCATATTGAAAGTTTGGGTAAATCAGATTAGCTATTTTTTTTGCAGAGTTATATGCCAATTTAATGAGAAGAAATATCCTTGGTTAAGAGGATGATATTAGAGATTAAAATTTTAGGAATAAATTTGGAGAAGTTTGTAGTGTTTCATAGAGGAGAAGAAAGTACGTGGAGATACTCATATCCATAAGGGAAACAGTCTGTGGAAGAGTGTGTGGTTCGCAAAGGAAGTTCTTGCAGTACATGGCAGGTCAAGGTAGTACGCAGAGCAGGACTGTATGCAGAGGAGTGAAGAATTATGTGAAGTAGGGATGAACGTGGAGAAACATAGTATATGTAAGAGCTTGATGGTGTGAATAGGAGCTGGATGGTATGAAAAAATAGCTGTGGTACGCAGAAACAACAACAGTACGCAGAACACCCATGGAAGCCTGAATATTGACGAAATCAGTTTGTGAAATTAATATTCATAACATTTTAGTGTATGAGGAAATAAATTATATTTGTTTGTGATTATGTGACTTCAACATAGAATCCATTTATAGTTGAGGATGCATGAATTAATGTTAAACCATTGAAGCAACCTTCAAGTATATAAATTGTGTAAATATTCCTCAAAAGTAGTGATCGAAGGAGAGTCAGCAGATGTTATTTGAGGGACGTAGTGTGCTATCTATAAAACCTTGTAAAAGCATTGGACCTGGAATTGCGTGAATGTGATAAAATATTGTAACCAAAAACTTGTGAAGATTAGTGATTTTTTTGTATGACTGACACACTGTCGGCGTATACTCCTTAGACGTAGCCCTTAGTGGTGAAACAAGTAAAATTGTGGTGTTCTTACTTTGCATATGATTTTTTATTTTATGAACTTCCTATTCAGATAGGTTTAATCGGTTCCTACCAACGTGGGAACACGATCCATTAGTTTAAAATAAAAATTTGACATCATGATTCACCCCTCCCATCTCAATGTTTTCCGAGGTTCTTCAAGTGGCATCACAAGGTAAAGGTTTCTAGGGTTGAATCTGTCTCTCATGGAGAATGCTGTCAATTTTAGGGGAGTTCCCCTCTTCGGTGGAAGTAATGTTCAAATATGGAAAACATGATGAGATATCACATATGATCTCTTGGAATTGATGTCTTATTTGCAACTTTGCAATAAATACATGTCACTGATCCTATTGGACTATCGATGAATGATATAGATAAGAAATTGCTTGATGCTGATGAAAAAGTATAGAGTGCTCTCAAAATAGCTTTTTCTGATCATATTTATAAAAATTTAATGATTTTCAGATCTTCTAAGTCAACGTGGGATAAATAAGATAATATTTATGAAGGAGATAACAATGTGAAGGAGGAAAAACTTCAAGTACTACACAACAAGTCTGATGATCTAAAGATGCACCCTAATGAAAATGCAGATTCTTTCTTCAATGGAATTAATGAAGTTATAGGATCAATTCGATGGCTTGGAGGAGAGATACAAGACAATTATATTGTAATTTTTTTTAGAAGACTTCTGCCCATTTATAATGCAAAGGTTTCAACTCTTGAAGAAAGGGATCTTTCCTAACTTTCACTTGATAATATTTTGAGCAGCCTAGTGGAATATGAGATGAGACATAACCCATAAAATGCAATGAATCGAGTAAGAAAGGTAATATAATTCAAAACAATAGAAAAACATGAAATTTCAAGATACTGGGTTGATGAAGATGATGATGAAAAATAATTTCTTTCTATCATTTCCAAGAAAATCAAAAATAGAATAGGGAAATTTGATGGAAAGCTACCTCTGGCTTTTTTGTTTTCACTATGGAAGAGTTGGAAACATTTCATATCATTCCCCAAGAAAGTTAAACGATGAATAATGCTATATGGAGACATTAAATACCCTTACAAAAGGTTCATAAAAAAGAGAGACTTCAAATATGGAATGAAATTTCAATTAAAGGGTTGTGTTTGTGAAGAAGAAGATGATGAAAATGAAATCCTTGAGGAAGAAGAAGCGAAATTCAAATATAGAAACCATGCTTCCATGATGGATACCATTAAAAATTCAGAACCATTGACATATAAAGCTAGAGATAATCAGTTGACCACTGATATCGATCCCAAGTTTCACCTTAAGGATGCCTTTGTTAAGCTTGAGATTAAATGTAAGAGATTGAATAAGTGGAAAGCAATGGTGGATGAATCATCAAGATATATTGATTAGCTAGAAGCAGAAATCGAATGACTGGAAGAATTGGTGAAAGTACAATCATCAATCATTGAAAGAACTGATGATGTTATGGAACTAAATCTTAGAATTGAGGAACATGAAAAGGTCATTGATTACCTTACCTTGAGACTAGAGAGAATTCCAAGACTATTGAGGGACTTGAAGAAGAAGTTGTTACTCTGAGAAGTAAACTCGAAAGTGAATCAATTTCAAAAGAAGCAAAGAAGAAAATACAATTTGAAAGGTTGTTCGATGATGAGATGCTAGAGAGTAAAAAATATGGCTCTGATGGTGTTGAAAAGATCACGAGTGATCAAAGACCCACATACACTTGAAATGGTGGAATTGGTTGTGTTGTCGAAATATCAAATGCTATAAATAAAGTGAGCCAGAATAAAAGCAAGATGAAATTTGATCATATTGAAAGGCCACCAGAAGTGATGAAAATGAAACCCTTAAATCAAACTGAAAAAAGAATTAAAGATTATAATTGAGTATTTAGAAATTATAGGCAATCAAACTATTTTCCTCAGGAAGAAGGAACGAGGAGAAATAGTAGTGAGAAGAAATTTCCTTTTATGAAGTGTCAATTTTGTGGCTATCTGGGTTATACCATGTCATACTACGAAGAGGGAAGGAGATATATGAATTGGGATGAGTTATGCATTCAAAAAAGGAGAACATATTCATATCCTAATACTTATAGAAGAAATAATTTATATGGATATTGTTTTCACAATTCTAACTTTGGCCACAAATATGTGTTTTGTAGGCAAAGTCATGATAGGAGAAATTATTTCAATGTTCAGAGATAGGTCAATATACCTCAAATAGATAGTGTTTCTTTTTTTAATAGGTTTTCTCCTCTAGAAGAAGAATTTGAATATGAATAACCCATGTACACTAAAGAGATAATTGAAAGGCCATCAGTAACCAACACTCAATCCAAAATCTCAGGGAAGGAATATAGGAAAATTGAAAAGTCCAATTTCATAGAATTTGCCCTCAAATCTACAAAGAACAATATAACCAATATTCCTGATAGTGGATGTTCATACCACATGATGGGTAATGAAGGCCTATTAACAAATGTCAAGAAAAAGGTCGATGGAACAGTGTGGTTTGGTAACAATGGTGCTTTGAAAATAAAAGGTAGTAGAAGTACTAAGCTAGATAATGGAGAGATAAAGAAAACTGTTGTCCTGTATGTGGATGGTCTATATAAAAATCTTCTGAGTGTGATCCAACTCTGTGACTCAGGCCTTATTGTAACGTTTAATCAGAAGAGATGTACTATAAGAGGAAAGTATGGGAATTATCTCATGAAAGGATATATAATAGATGGAAACTTATATCAAGTTGACAACAAAGATAACATTTTATACATAATATTTGAATAGGAAAAAAACTTATGGCATCAGATATTGGGGAACATCAATTAGCACGACATGGAAAAGATATCTAAGCTAAACAGGGTCATGAATATCCCAAATCTGAAACGTGAATGTGAAAAGACTTGTGTGTCTTGAATGCGAGGGAAAGTGGTATGCAATTCATATTGGATAAAGAAGAAAAGAGGACATCATATTCTTGATTTCGTTCATATAGACCTATGTGGCCTGATAAATTTTGATCCAACTCATAGAGAAAGGAAACAAAAAGTGCTCGACTACATGAAAACATATCATCAAATCGCTGAGAATGATACTGGACAAACAATCAATGTGCTGCGATATGATAATGGAGGGGAATAAACATCCATTGAATTTAAAAATTACCTAGAGAATCATGGGATACAACATGAGGTATATGTGGTGAGAACTCCACAGAAAAATGGAGTTTTTGAGCACAGTAATCAATAGGTAAACAATATGGCCAGAACTATGGTGATTGAGAGTCATATTCCTGAACAATACTAAAAATAAGTAGTTTTAGCAGGAGTGTATATTCTAAACTGAATAGGGCTATTTATGGGAGATAGAAAGACACCATATGAATTGTGGCATGGATGGAATCCCTCCATGAAATATTTTTTTTTGTTTTTGGAAGAAAATGTTTTATCCGAAACAAATAAGAAAATCTAGGGAAGTATGGAAACAATGTAGATGAAGGAATATTTATTGGATACTAAATGAAAAACAAAGCTTACAAGTGTTTCAATAATTGCTTGGGAAGAATTGTGGAAAGTAGTGATGTCAAAATCATAGAAGATAAAAAAACGAATGCTTCAAAGAATTATTATGCTGATGTGATAGAATATGAGGAAGAATGTGAACATGGATAAAATGTTAATACAAAGGTAGAGTAAGGTGTGTAACTCTCTCAGGAGTCACATCATGATTTTGACTCTGAAGAAGAATCAGAAGAGGAAGCCATAACTGATGAGAATTCGGTCAAACCCCAAAGAAGAAATCGAAGAGCAGAGATTGATCAGTCCAACATTATCAGTGATCAGAATACACCTACACAGATAAGGTGAATGAGGAGTAATGCAAAATATATATTTTCTATTTGTTGTGAAACCATACTCATTTGAAGAGGCTTCCAAGAATGAGTCATGGGTGAAAGAAATGAATGAAGAGTTAGATCAGATTGAAAAAACATAGACATGGGATCTTGTTAAAAGACTTGAAGATCATAATTAAATTGGTATGAAGTGGATTTTCAATAATAAATTTGATGAACA
The DNA here is from genome assembly GCA_963277665.1 of Viscum album. Taxonomy (NCBI): domain Eukaryota; kingdom Viridiplantae; phylum Streptophyta; class Magnoliopsida; order Santalales; family Viscaceae; genus Viscum; species Viscum album. The sequence continues at coordinate 1,130,564,963 of OY728121.1, forward strand.
TGGAAATTTTATTTGAAACAAGGCTCACTTGGTCTGTAAAGGAAATGCACAAATCGAAGGCATTGATGTTGAGGAGACATTTTCTCTTATAGAAAGACTAGAGTCAATCAAGCAGTTTCATTCCATGGAAATCCAATGAGGTTATAAAGAGTATCAAATGGATGTGATGAAAAAATTCATAAATGGATTACTGGAAGAAGAATTCTACATTGAACAAACCATAGTATTCTAGCTTGGAAATGATGAACTGAATGTTTTAAAATGTAAGAAATCTCTTTTTTTCCAGAAATAGGCACCACAAGAATGGTACTCTCGGTTGGAATCATATATTAGAAAGATTGATTTTAAAAGAGGAGGAGTGGATAATAATCTCTATGTGAAGAACTCTCAACAGGATCAGTTCATGGTATTGGTATACATGGATGATATTATTTTTGGCGGAAGTAGGCATGGATCAGGGGATAAATTTTCCAATCACATGAAATCAGAATTTGAAATGTATATAATTGGTGAACTCACATAATTTTTAGGGTTTCATGTACATTATAAGAAGGATTACACTTTCATTTATCTGGAAAATTATGCAAGATTGATACTGGCGAAATTCAATATGCATGATTCCAAACCAATGTTGACTCCAATTGTAGTTTGTTCAAAGCTCAAAAATCATGTGGAATGGAAGTCTATGGATACCACCATTTATAAAAGAATCATTGGAAGCTTGTTTTACCTAAAAACGACATAGCCAGATATTGTCTTTGCAACATGCCTTGCGACCCACTTTCAGAGTAATCCGAAGGAAGAACATATGGAAGAAATGAAAAGAATCCTGAGATACATTCAAGATACACATTATTATGGGATATAATTTACTGCAGGAAGGGATAGTAAACTATCTTCTTTTCTGATGCTAACTGGGCAGGAGATGTAGTGTATAGAAAGTCCACCAATGGTGGAGCATTCTATATTTGGACAAAATGTGTGGGCTGGCAGAGCAAGAAACCTAAAAAAATCACTTAGTACTATCAAATATGAATATATATCTACTAAAAAGGCATGCACATAGTAACTTTGGATGAAGCAGCAACTGACTAGCATAGGTGATGAGGTGAAACAACCAATGTTGATTTACTGTGATAACAAGAGAACAATTGATCTTATGAAGAATCCTATTCAGCACTTTCAAACGAAACATATTAAGATCAGATATCACTTCATCAAGGAAAAAGTTGAAAAATGTTTGATCAAAATGGACTATGTGGGAACAGATGTGAAAGTGGCTGACATTATGGAAGAGCCACTATCAGTGGCTATGTATGAGAAACATCGACTGAACTTTGTTATTCATCCACCTCCCAGCGCGTAAGGAAGTTATGAGATTCCCTTCTCCATAGTTTTTTAACTGTTTTAATATATTTGTGGAATTGTTGTAGGTTTATGGGGGAGATGTTGTCTAGGGGGAGTATATTCTGAGCTCTAGAATGTTTAAATGGTGGTCTTCATGTTTATTTTAAATTAGGTAGAATAGATGAATTCACTGGAAAGTGATCAATTTTTTTCAATATACAAGAAAGTGATCTGTTTTTTTCTGGATACATGAAAAGGGGAGAAAAGAAAATAATGAGAAATCAATTCATGTTCTATCTCTTTTTTTCTACACCAGGCACTGCTCATGTTCACTTAGAGTGATAGATGAGTTGTTTCTTGAAGGTTCAGGTTTTGATCGTGTCTGGCACATTAGTCAATTTATCTGGAGATTTCCAAAAAACCCAAAGGGGGAGATTGTTTGAACCAAGGTTTTCTGTTTCTAATAATGGATTTTGGTTTGTTTTTTTTTCAATATGCACATGGATGACTAGGGTGGTTGCAAGGAATGAGGTCGTACATTTTAGACTGAAATATGTATTGAATGTGGTGCTATTTCCCAGTGTTTGCCAATTTTTTGGGTCTCAAAAATTGGGGGTTTGGTAATGGTTGGCGGCAACGGTATGCGATGAAGGCTAGTGGTACACGGTGAAGGTGCATGGTACATGGTGAAGGCACACGATTTTCGGTGAAGGTGCGCAGTATGCAGCGAAGGAATACGATATGCAGAATAGTGTGAAAAACTGAAAACATTTCACAACAATAGTACATGATGACGACATAAAATATGTGGAATGTTGCTGAAAATGGTTCTTAGCGACTGTATGTAGTGAATACATACAGTACGCAGAATGATGAAGGTTGGTGGGATTACTGCAGTTCATAAAGCAAGAGCCGTACACAGGGGAGGCCAACATAGTATGCAACAAGATTGATGTAATTTATGAAATAGGAGTGGTACGCGATGGAGGCCATCACAGTACGCAGATGGAGTTCAGTACATCAAGGATTTTCCCACAATGAATGTTTGGGTAAATCAGATTAGCATTTTTTGTGGAGATATGTGCCTATTTAAGGATTAGTAATCCCCTTTGTTAATATGATGATATTGGAGATTAACATTTCTGGATGAAATTTAGGGAAGTTCGAAGTGGTTCATGGAGGAGAAGACGGTACACAGAGAGACTCATCTGCGTAAGGAAAACAGTCCGTAGAAGAGTGTGTGGTTCGCGCAAGAAGCTCTTACAGTATGCAGTGGATCAAGGAAGTACACAAAGCAATACTGTATGTGGAGGTGTGAATAAGTACATGGAGTAGGGAAGAACACAGAGCAGCACAATATGTAGAGGAGCTGAATGATATGTAGAGGAGATGGATGGTATGTGAAAACAGCTATGGTACGTGAAAACTGCAGCAATACATATAACACCCATCGAATCCTAAAAATTGACCAAATCAGTTTGGGAAATTAATCTTCATAACATATCAGTGTATATGAATATAATTACATATGTGTGTGATTATGGGAATTCAACATAGAATCCAATTACAGTTGAGGATGCATGAATTAATTCTCAACCATTAAAGAGACCTTCAAGTCGGTAAACTGAGTAAAGATTCTTCCAAATCAGTGATCAAAGGAGAGTCAACGGAAGAGATCCAAGGGATAGAGTGTGCTATCTATAAAACCTTGTAACGACAATGCTCCTGTCATAAATTGAATGTGCTAAAATCTTGTAACCCACAACTTATAAAGATTAGTGGTTTTTGGTATGACCGACACACTTTCATCATATTCTCCATGGACAGAGCCCTTAGTGATGAACCAAGTAAAATTGTTGTGTTCTTACTTTGTGTATGATTTTTTATTTTCTACACTTGCTATTAATATAGGTTTAATAGGTTCCTACCAATGTGGGAACATGATCCATTAGTTTAAATGAAAAATATGACACCCTAATTCACTCCTCCCCACTCAGGGTGTTTCAGGGTCCTTTAATTATGAGTTCTTGGTGATTCCATTTGGCATGGAGAAAACCCCAACAATGTTTATGGGACTCATGAACTCTATATTTCAGCCTTACATAGACCGGTTCATGGTGTCTTCATCTATGATTTGCTTGTGTACTCGGCGTCCGAGGAGGATCATGCAAGACACTTAAGTATTGTTCTATACATACTTCAACAACACCATATTTATATAAATCTCTTGAAGTGACATTTCTAGATTCAGGTGGTCATCCTTTTGGGAAAAATTATCTCAGTGGATATAGTGGCAGTAGACCCATCAAAGGTTGAGGCAGTGTTAGCATGAGAGCCACCAAAGAGCATGATAGAGGTGTAGAGATTCCTCATGCTGGAAGTCTATTACGGGAGATTCATACATGATTTCTCTAGGATATCAGCACCTATGATAGATTTTACTCAAAAGGGGTATCCTTTTGTGTGGAAAGAGAAATGACTACATTATTTTTAGTAGTTGAGGTAGAGTTTGATGAGCACTCAAATCTTGTGGTTTCTGGATGAGGGTTTTCAGTACGCAGTGTTCTACAATGAATTAGTAACTAGACATGGCTGGGTCCTAGTGCAGAACCAAGAAGTGATTGCCTATGGTTCATGCTAGTTGAAAAAACATGATAAGAACTACACGACCCATGATCTTAAGTTAAAAATTCTAGTATTCATGTTGAAGATGTGGCATCACTAATTGATGGGTGAGTGGTTCATTGTCTACTCCGACCATAAGAGTCTCAAGTATATATTCTCTTATATGGATCTCAAATTAAAATAGAAGTGATGGATAGAGTTCCTCCAAGACTATGACGTTGATATTTTCTATACTCATGGAAAGGGGGATGTGGTGGTAGATTATTTTAGCATGAGATCTTGTTAAAAGTTGTTGAACAAGGAAGAAGAGTAGTTAGCCTCGTTGTAATTATCCTTTGTGGATAGAGATGGAGTAGCTTACCTCAAGTCGATGGTTGTTACCCCTCCAATATTACAACAAGTTAGGGAGCCATATCTTGGGTATACCGACTATGAGACCCTACATTCTTATATTTTCATATGGAATTCTCTTGATGGGAATTAAAAAGGTGGGGGCACTTCATTATTTTCAAAGGACACACAGTAGTACTAGTGACGTTGCCGGAGGATGTTTTGAGAGACTTTAATATATCCCCTTAGGTGGAACATCTAGGTGTGAAATAGATGTACCAGGACCTTCAATGTCATTTTTGGTGGCTAAGGATGAAGAAATGAGTTACAAAGTTTGTATCTTGATGCCTTACTTATCAGCAAGTGAATGATGCACATCAAGTTCTCATGGGGTTGGCTCAACCACTTGAGGTTTTTGAATAGAAGTGGGATGGGATATATATGGACATCATTATAGGATTACCATGTATGTCAAGGGGACATGATTCCATCGAGGTGATCATTGACCAACTCACCAAGTCATCCCATTTCCTAGCTAATTGAGATGAATGTTTAGAAGATAGCTTTGGACGCCTCTAAATGCAGGATATTGTTCTACTACATGGAGTTCCATAGATGATTATTTCTGATCGTGATTCTCACTTTAAATCCTGATTGTGGAAGGGATTACATGAGACATTTGTGACCCAACTAAACTTGAGCCTAGAGTTTCACCTACAGACTGGCATCCAAACCAAGTGAACAATTCTGGTTCTGGAGGACATGTTGTGAGCTTAAATATTAGACATTAGCTATATTTTTGAGGATTAAATACCACTGGTAGAGTTTCAATACAAAAAAATACCGTTCCACCATTGGTATGGAACCATTCAAGGAATTGTACAGGTGAAACTGTCGCCACCACTTTGCTAGACCGACACAAGAGTGTCAGCACTCCTGAGCCCAAAGTTGGTGTGAACTACTATAGAGAAGGTGTAGATCATCAAAGAAAGGATGGAGATTGCACAGAGCCCGTTAGAAGTCTTATGCAAATAGGTGACATAAGCCTTTTGATTTCAAGAAAGGAGACCATATTTTATTATGGGTTTCAACTATATTTGGATTATAGAGATTTGAATGGGGAGGAATGAAATATCCAAGGTTCATTGTCCCGTTTAAGATACATTGTAGAGTTTCTGAGGTGGTGTAATTCTTAGCTCTACCACTGTAGTTAGACTAGGTACATGACATCTTCCCCATGTTGTAGATAAGGAGGTATGTGCATGACCCATCACATGTTATCGGATGGGGTGAGAAGGAAATCGAGGATAGAGAATTTTTTTCTGAGTACCCTATAGAGATCTAGGATTGGTTGGAGAAGATCCTTCATGGGTGATCAATTCCTTTGGTTCATGTCTGGTGGTAGCATGTGAATCTCTTAGAGAGTACATGGGAGAGGGAGAGTCAAATTCATGCTCAGTATATTTATATTTTTTATTATCCTGAATTTTAGATTTTGGGGGGTGGAAAGCCCCAAGGTGAGGAGAATTTAATGATTTTTATTTTCAATGTATTATTTCTAAATATTATATGGATTAATTTCAAGACCAGACACTAAGACGACGCACAATTTTGAGGCCCATTGTACCTAGAACAAATGTTTGAAATATATTTAAAATGTAAATAGAACACATGTTTGGTTTTACTAAAAAAGTTGGAATAAATTCTAAAATAGTGCTTGGATCAGAAATCTGAGTGAACCCTTTAGTTCATAATGGTGGTTTTACCCTAGGAATTACCTAACATTGGTCGATGAGGTTAAATTGTGGAAATAATCTGTAAAGACCCGCAAATTTCAAGGAAATTGTTTTCTTAATTTTCTTTGGATTTTTACAAGAGCGCAGCTTCAGACGGCACCTGATTCCGAGGCCCGGTGTGCCCGGAATCAATTTCCGAAGTTTGGCTCGGGTACGTTCAGTGAACGGACGAGCGGGTTTTTCTATCTTTTGAACCGGTGCCCGGAATCAAATTCTGAGGGCACCGATGAAATCGCAGCGCCGATATTTGCTTAGAAACGCCTCTTCCGGAGTTGCGTTTGCTCAGACGTGGTTTTTAAATTTTGCGGCTTTAAGTCAGAAATAAAATAAAGTTTGTGCGACAACTTTATTTTATTTCACTTAAGCTGTTGGAAGCCACTTGAAGCCACATAAAGACGGCTTGAACTGAGTTGAACTGGATAGGATACTATCCAGAAATATCCTACCCTCTTGGTAGGATATTTGTGAGGCAGGGCCCGCACGAGCCCCGCCGTTTCTTTCGCTAAGTAACGCACCCGCGAAAACCCGTCAAAGTAACTGAAAAGTCAACCGACGCGTTTTCTTTAATTCTTAACAGACCATTTAATTGGGCGGTTTATTTCGTGAATTAAATGGACTGTTTCTTCGTGAATTAATTGGGTCGTTACTTATGCGTTTTACGTTTGTTGGCAAAATAATAAAGACAAACTTGTCTATTTTGGAGGATTGCTATCGTTGTGCAATTCCTCTGAGCCTCCACCCTCTCCGCGAAGAACGCGAAGAACGCGAAGAACGCGAAGAACGCGAAGAACGCCGGAACCGGAATCCGACGACGCACGATCCGCGACGTCAACAGCTTTTCCGCGACCTTCTTCTTCTTCTTCTTCGGTGCCTCTTCTTCCGCGGCGAACCTGCGATCGGTGGTTAAAGGTGAGAATCGAAACTTCTAAATTCTCCCTTCTTAATTTCAATAACAACGGATTTAATTAATTAAATCTGTTTGTTCTTGATCCGGAGATTGGCGACGCGACGCCAGATACCGCGACGACGCGACGATCTCCTTCTTCCGTGACGAGCGAATCCGCGACGACCTCTCGTCCGACGACGACTTCGAGGTAGGGATTTATTTTGGAAAAGTTACCCCTTTTAAATTTTCTCGTGAACGTTCTTGAAAATTTAAAAAGTCGGTTTCAAACGAACAATTTTATCTTTAAATAAAATTGTTGGATCATGTGTTGATCATCTTTTTCTTTTCTCCCGTTGATTATGGCTAACGCGGAGGGTGCGGGTCTAACGAACAAGACCCGACAACCCTCCGCCGATCTCTTTTGTTGTGCGGATATGACAGACGACGACAAAACGCGCGGCAGGGGCGATCCGTTGATTCCGCAGTGAAGGTCGGCATCCGGGAGAGGCATCGGCGCAGACGGGAGGCAAAACGGGCCACCGGAGCATCTCCGGCGGTCCGCGGAAGGCAGCGGCGGCGCGGGTCGCCGGCGCGGCGGCGCCGGCGACCGGAGGCGGCGGCGCCCGGCGCGCCGCCGTAGAGGAAGTCCGCCGCGGCTGAAGCCGCGGCGGCGGTGGCGGCCGGTTCCGCGGCCGCGCGGAACCGGGAACGGACGCGGCGGCCCGGCCGCGTCCGCGTGACAGGCGGCCCCCCGCGGGGGCCGCGTTTCTTCAAATGCCGCGGGTCAAACCCGCGGCGGCGGCCTGTTCGGCCGCTCGGCCGAAGCCGAGTCGGCCGGTCCGGTCGGCCGGGCCGCGCCCAGGCCGAACCGGACCCGGCCGAGCCGGTTCGGGCCGGTTCGAGCCGGCCCGGTTCGGGCCGACCCGGTTCGGCCGACCCCAGGGGGGGTTCGGGCCGGGTCGCCCCGGGCCCAGAACCCCCGTTCCGGGCCCTCTTCGGTCTTTCGCCCATATCTTGGGCATGAGACCTCCGATTGACGAACCGTCAGCGGCTACGCGATCCTTGGATCGAGACGGTCGTTTCGGTATATTATACTCAAGGTTTCGGAAGAGTTTGGGTTCGGCCGGGTTGGTTCGTACACGAAACCAACCGGGCCCTCGGAGCAGAAACGCTCATAACTTGAGCTACGGACGTCCGAACGACGTACCGTCAGCTGTGGTAGTTTCCTCTAAGTGAGACGGAACTTTTGGCATACTCCGCCCGAGGATCGGATACAGGCGGAGTACGGTCGGGTCGGTTTTGCCCTAAAAAAACCAACCGGGCCCCTGGGACGAAAATGCCAATAACTCTCAGACCGGGCGTCCGATTGACGCGCCGTCTGTTGCGTTGAGATCCTGTTGTCGATACGGAACTTCTGGATACATCAACTTCGGACTACGTGTCAGTTGATGTATCAGCCTCTCGGCTCGTGGAGCGGACCCTCCTAAACGAGCTCGCTTTGTGCGGGAACCCTAGCGCTGGCTGTGACTTCGACGACAGAGCAGAGATCCTCCGTGGACTGCGACGACGGCAGAGCAGAGATCCTCCGTGGACTGCGACGACGGCAGAGCAGAGATCCTTCGTGGACTGCGGCGACGACAGAGCAGAGATCCTCCGTGGACTGCGTCGACTACTGCACTCAGCGATCCTACGTGGATCAGTGCTACCGGTTCTGTGTGAGCCTCTGCCTACAGGTTCTGTGTGAGCCCGATCCTGTGTGGGTCTTTTGCGGGGGTTAGTACCTATCGATCCTTCGTGGGTCCGACGACTTAGATGGATCAGTGATCATCTTTGACGTCATCTGAAAAAGTATCGATCCTGTGTGGGTCTTTTGCGGGGGTTAGTACCTATCGATCCTTCGTGGGTCCGACGACTTAGATGGATCAGTGATCATCTTTGACGTCATCTGAAAAAGTATACCTGGTTGAGCTGAATCTTATGTTACTCTCCTATGTGGATTGTGTTGAACTATCCTAAGTGGATTTACTGTTTACTCTCCTTTGTGGATTGTGTTGAACTATCCTTTGTGGATTTACTGTTTACTCTCCTTGTGGATTTGAGTCTTGCTTTCCTTTGTGGATTGAGTTGTTCTCGAGCTCGTGAGCAGAGCTAGAAATGGGGACTTAGGTATATGTATGGGCATATACCTAAGTCAAGTCAGATGTTACTTCGTGATTGCATCTTTCTTTTGTGCTATATCCTTTGTGGATTTCGGGAGACCTTCGGGGGTCTCGGGGTCCTTACTGAGTAGCTTGTACTCACCCCTGCACGGGCTATGCCCGCACCTTGTTGTGTTGGTTGCAGACGACGGACAGCGCTGATCACGGTTGGGGCGTGGAGCAGGACGGTACCTGGAGGTGGACCACTGGGCGGGACGTGCTCGGAGCGGACGTGGGACCCGAGGAGCCTGGAGGCTATCTGTACCCACCCTTCAGGTGGGATTGCCAGTGGACGACACGAGGCCGCCGTCTTTTCTTCAGTTGCTGCTTTACTTTTCAGTTGTACTTTACAGTTGGGCTTGTATTCCGGCCCCCTTTACTTTTCTGCACTTTACTTTCCGCTTGCTGACTCTGTGTGGTTGTTACTTATAAAGGCAATGCCTTCCCTGTATACCGGGATTTTTACGCCTTGGTGCTAGTCGCTAGCCCCTGGCCTATGGAAGGCGGGCTTGGGGTAGTCACGGCACGGGCCCCGAGGACGGGTCGTGACAAATTGGTATCAGAGGTGGTCGGTTCTACCGCAGACTCTGATCGTCCTTTCTTTCTATATGAAGCAATAGTGTTTAGTGTATTGAGTGTGGTTATCAGTTCAGGGAGCCCAGTGTTGGTGCGGCGGCCGACGTATCCGTACACCAGGACCCTGACTCCTGATTTCCGACTTAATGCATGAAAACATTGATTGCGTGTGTGTTTCAAGTTTTCTTTGTGATTACTTGTGTCAGCTCACCGGGTATACTGATCTGCTTTACGAAAGTCTCAAGTTTTCTTTGTGATTACTTGTGCCAGCTCACCAGGTATACTGTTCTGACTGTGGTGCCCTTGTTCGGAGCTCGGAGATTCCGACTGAGCCGTTGGCTCGATCCTTACGGCTAGAGACTCCTACGGGAGCAGACTCGACGATTACGCACTGGTGCCGGTAGTGTGAGCTTACTCTAGGAGGCGAGAGCTTCGGCTGGGATCTCCTTGTAGCGGCGTCGAGGCCTTACGACGTCATCTTGGGCATGGATTGGCTATCCACGGTTCATGCCCAGATCGACTGTTTTAGGCGCAAGGTGCGATGTGTTCGCACCGACGGGAGCAGGTTTACCTTCACCGGCGAGAAGGGAACCTTTGCAGCACAGGATGGACTTCCGCGGAGGAGAGTGCAGCCCATCTCTCATCAGTTGGCTAGCCTCATCCTAGGAGCAGTGGACGTGCGGAGTCCAGCTTTTCCTGCAGTGGTGGACCAGTACGTAGACGTCTTTCCCGACGACGTTCCAGGGCTACCTCCTCGTAGAGAGGTAGACTTTTACATCGACTTGTACCCCGGGACAGCCCCGATATCTACTCCAGCATATCGGATGGCCCCCGCCGAGCTTCGGGAGCTGCGAGTATAGTTGGAGGACTTGCAGAGCAAGGGGTTTATCCGACCCAGTGTTTCACCCTGGGCTTCCCCGATTTTGTTCGCCAAGAAGGCGAACGGGAGCTTGAGACTGTGTGTCGACTATCGTCGCCTGAACCAGGTGACAGTGAGGAACAAGTATCCGCTGCCACGGATTGATGACCTCTTCGATCAGCTCAAGGGAGCGCGGTGGTTCTCAAAGATAGACCTCCGGTCAGGCTATCATCAGCTCAGAGTTCGAGACGAGGACGTGCAGAAGACGGCCTTCAGGTGTCGGTATGGCCATTATGAGTTCTTGGTTATGCCGTTCGGCGTAACCAATGCTCCAGCAGTGTTCATGAGCCTCATGAACAGGATCTTCCAGCCATACCTCGACCGTTTTGTCGTGGTCTTCATTGACGACATTTTGGTATACTCGACGACTGAGGAGGAGCATGCCTACCACCTGCGAGTTGTGCTAGACACGCTCCGAGAGCACCAGCTTTATGGAAAGCTCTCAAAATGCCAGTTCTGGTTACGTGAGGTCCATTTCTTGGGACACGTCATCTCTGAGGCGGGAGTTGCAGTGGATCCCGCGAAGATCGAGGCAGTGCTAGCTTGGGAGCCACCCAAGAGCGTGACAGAGGTGCGGAGCTTCTTGGGCCTAGCCGGATACTATCGGAGATTCGTGCCAGACTTCTCCAGAGTTGCGGCACCACTCTCAGCGTTGAAGAAGAAGGGGAAACCCTTCGTGTGGTCAGACAGATGTCAGCAGAGCTTCCAGGAGCTGAGGCAGAGGTTGACCAGCGCACCTATCTTGAGGTTGCCCGAGGAGGGAGTTGGATACGTAGTTTACTGTGATGCGTCAGGGACTGGACTCGGGTGCGTCCTGATGCAGGAGCGGGCCGTGATCGCCTACGGATCACGTCAGTTGAGGCCGCATGAGCAGAACTACGCCACTCATGACCTGGAGTTAGCAGCAGTGGTCTTCGCTCTGAAGACTTGGCGGCACTATCTGATGGGCGAGCGCTTCACAGTCTTTTCTGACCACCAGAGTCTCAGGTATATCTTCTCTCAGAAGGACCTGAACCTGAGACAGCGGAGATGGCTTGAGTTCCTCCAGGACTATGACTTTGAGATAGTCTATACTCCTGGGAAGGGGAATGTGGTAGCCGATGCCCTCAGCAGGAGGACGGGCATTCAGCTGCTTGAGGAGGCGACGGAGCAGCTAGCCTCCTTGCAGATATCCTTCGTGGATAGAGACGGAGCAGCCTTTCTTCAGTCTCTCACAGTCTCTCCTCCACTTCTACAGCGGGTCAGAGAGGCTCAGCGTGAGGACGCTGACTGTGAGACCCGGCGTGCACTGATATCCTCAGGTCAGGCGCCTGATGGTTTCTCCCTTGGAGCAGAGCACGACATCCTTTTCAGGGGGCGTACCTTCGTACCAGTTTCTTTACGAGAGGAGGTTCTGAGAGAGTTTCACACTTCTCCCTTGGCGGTACATCCCGGAGTGGCGAAGATGTACCAGGATCTCAGACGACAACACTGGTGGCCGGGCATGAAGAAAGCTGTGGCAGAGTTCGTTTCACGATGCCTCACCTGCCAGCAGGTGAAGGCAGAGCATCAGGTACCAGCAGGTTTGGTGCAGCCCTTGGAGGTCCCGGAGTGGAAGTGGGATAGCATATCTATGGACTTCGTGACTGGACTTCCACGTACTTCCAGAGGTCACGACTCCATTTGGGTGATCGTCGACCGACTCACCAAGTCGGCACACTTCTTACCCATCAGAGAGCAGGGCTCAGTGGAGAGCTTGGGACGTCTTTACGTCCAGGAGATCATACGGCTTCACGGTGTGCCATCATCTATCGTCTTCGATCGAGATGCTCGTTTCACTTCCCGGCTCTGGAAGGGATTGCAGGAGGCGTTCGGGACGCGGCTCCATCTGAGCACAGCCTTCCACCCTCAGACAGATGGTCAGACGGAGAGGACCATACAGACACTCGAGGACATGCTCCGTGCATGTGTTCTCGACTTTGGTCGCAGCTGGGAGGACCACCTACCCTTGGTGGAGTTCGCGTACAACAACAGCTACCACTCCACCATCAGGATGGCACCATACGAGGCATTGTACGGCAGACCCTGCAGATCACCGTTGTGCTGGACAGACCCTGGGGAGTCAGCACTCGTGGGACCAGAGATGGTCCGAGCCACGACAGAGAAGGTCCAGATCATCCAGGAGAGGATGAGGACAGCTCAGAGCCGGCAGAAGTCATATGCTGACAGAAGGCGGAGGCCACTAGAGTTCGAGGATGGCGACCACGTCTTTTTGCGTGTCTCACCTCGACGTGGTTTACGGAGATTTGGCCGAGGCGGCAAGTTGTCTCCACGCTTCATCGGGCCTTTCCAGGTCCTCAGCAGGATAGGAGAGGTGGCTTATCGCCTGGCTCTACCACCTCAGTTGCACCGGGTGCACGACGTCTTCCACGTGTCTCAGCTGAGGAGATACGTGCACGACCCGACGCACATCATCGACTTTGGGGAGCTGGACGTGGACGATGGGGCGACTTTTGCGGAGGTCCCAGTGGAGATCGAGGATCGACAGGAGCGGGTCCTACGTGGGCGGTCGATACCTCTTGTGCGCGTCAGATGGCAGCACGGGAACCTTCAGGAGAGCACTTGGGAGCGGGAGGCTCAGATGCGTGCTCAGTACCCCCATTTGTTCCCCTAGTTTTTGATGTATCTTTACGGGGACGTAAAGCCCTGAGGTGGGAGTAATTTAAAGACCCGCAAATTTCAAGGAAATTTTTTTCTTAATTTTCTTTGGATTTTTACAAGAGCGCAGCTTCAGACGGAATCTGATTCCGAGGCCCGGTGTGCCCGGAATCAATTTCCGAAGTTTGGCTCGGGTACGTTCAGTGAACGGACGAGCGGGTTTTTCTATCTTTTGAACCGGTGCCCGGAATCAAATTCTGAGGGCACCGATGAAATCGCAGCGCCGGTATTTGCTTAGAAACGCCTCTTCCGGAGTTGCGTTTTCTCAGACGTGGTTTTTAAATTTTGCGGCTTTAAGTCAGAAATAAAATAAAGTTTGTGCGACAACTTTATTTTATTTCACTTAAGCTGTTGGAAGCCACTTGAAGCCACATAAAGACGGATTGAACTGAGTTGAACTGGATAGGATACTATCCAGAAATATCCTACCCTCTTGGTAGGATATTTGTGAGGCAGGGCCCGCACGAGCCCCGCCGTTTCTTTCGCTAAGTAACGCACCCGCGAAAACCCGTCAAAGTAACTGAAAAGTCAACCGACACGTTTTCTTTAATTCTTAACAGACCATTTAATTGGGCGGTTTATTTCATGAATTAAATGGACTGTTTCTTCGTGAATTAATTGGGTCGTTACTTATGCGTTTTACGTTTGTTGGCAAAATAATAAAGACAAACTTGTCTATTTTGGAGGATTGCTATCGTTGTGCAATTCCTCTGAGCCTCCACCCTCTCCGCGAAGAACGCGAAGAACGCGAAGAACGCGAAGAACGCGAAGAACGCCGGAACCGGAATCCGACGACGCACGATCCGCGACGTCAACAGCTTTTCCGCGACCTTCTTCTTCTTCTTCTTCGGTGCCTCTTCTTCCGCGGCGAACCTGCGATCGGCGGTTAAAGGTGAGAATCGAAACTTCTAAATTCTCCCTTCTTAATTTCAATAACAACGGATTTAATTAATTAAATCTGTTTGTTCTTGATCCGGAGATTGGCGACGCGACGCCGGATACCGCGATGACGCGACGATCTCCTTCTTCCGCGACGAGCGAATCCGCGACGACCTCTCGTCCGACGACGACTTCGAGGTAGGGATTTATTTTGGAAAAGTTACCCCTTTTAAATTTTCTCGTGAACGTTCTTGAAAATTTAAAAAGTCGGTTTCAAACGAACAATTTTATCTTTAAATAAAATTGTTGGATCATGTGTTGATCATCTTTTTCTTTTCTCCCGTTGATTATGGCTAACGCGGAGGGTGCGGGTCTAACGAACAAGACCCGACAACCCTCCGCCGATCTCTTTTGTTGTGCGGATATGACGGACGACGACAAACCGCGCGGCAGGGGCGATCCGTTGATTCCGCAGTGAAGGTCGGCATCCGGGAGAGGCATCGGCGCAGACGGGAGGCAAAACGGGCCACCGGAGCATCTCCGGCGGCCCGCGGAAGGCAGCGGCGGCGCCGGCGACCGGAGGCGGCGGCGCCCGGCGCGCCGCCGTAGAGGAAGTCCGCCGCGGCTGAAGCCGCGGTGGCGGTGGCGGCCGGTTCCGCGGCCGCGCGGAACCGGGAACGGACGCGGCGGCCCGGCCACGTCCGCGTGACAGGCGGCCCCCCGCGGGGGCCGCGTTTCTTCAAATGCCGCGGGTCAAACCCGCGGCGGCGGCCTGTTCGGCCGCTCGGCCGAAGCCGAGCCGGCCGGTCCGGTCGGCCGGGCCGCGCCCAGGCCGAACCGGACCCGGCCGAGCCGGTTCGGGCCGGTTCGAGCCGGCCCGGTTCGGGCCGACCCGGTTCGGCCGACCCCAGGGGGGGTTCGGGCCGGGTCGCCCCGGGCCCAGAACCCCCGTTCCGGGCCCTCTTCGGTCTTTCGCCCATATCTTGGGCATGGGACCTCCGATTGACGAACCGTCAGCGGCTACGCGATCCTTGGATCGAGACGGTCGTTTCGGTATATTATACTCAAGGTTTCGGAAGACTGTGGGTTCGGCCGGGTTGGTTCGTACACGAAACCAACCGGGCCCTCGGAGCAGAAACGCTCATAACTTGAGCTACGGACGTCCGAACGACGTACCGTCAGCTGTGGTAGTTTCCTCTAAGTGAGACGGAACTTTTGGCATACTCCGCCCGAGGATCGGATACAGGCGGAGTACGGTCGGGTCGGTTTTGCCCTAAAAAAACCAACCGGGCCTCTGGGACGAAAATGCCAATAACTCTCAGACCGGGCGTCCGATTGACGCGCCGTCTGTTGCGTTGAGATCCTGTTGTCGATACGGAACTTTTGGATACATCAACTTCGGACTACGTGTCAGTTGATGTATCAGCCTCTCGGCTCGTGGAGCGGACCCTCCTAAACGAGCTCGCTTTGTGCGGGAACCCTAGCGCTGGCTGTGACTTCGACGACAGAGCAGAGATCCTCCGTGGACTGCGACGACGGCAGAGCAGAGATCCTCCGTGGACTGCGACGACGGCAGAGCAGAGATCCTTCGTGGACTGCGGCGACGACAGAGCAGAGATCCTCCGTGGACTGCGTCGACTACTGCACTTAGCGATCCTACGTGGATCAGTGCTACCGGTTCTGTGTGAGCCTCTGCCTACAGGTTCTGTGTGAGCCCGATCCTGTGTGGGTCTTTTGCGGGGGTTAGTACCTATCGATCCTTCGTGGGTCCGACGACTTAGATGGATCAGTGATCATCTTTGACGTCATCTGAAAAAGTATCGATCCTGTGTGGGTCTTTTGCGGGGGTTAGTACCTATCGATCCTTCGTGGGTCCGACGACTTAGACGGATCAGTGATCATCTTTGACGTCATCTGAAAAAGTATACCTGGTTGAGCTGAATCTTATGTTACTCTCCTATGTGGATTGTGTTGAACTATCCTAAGTGGATTTACTGTTTACTCTCCTTTGTGGATTGTGTTGAACTATCCTTTGTGGATTTACTGTTTACTCTCCTTGTGGATTTGAGTCTTGCTTTCCTTTGTGGATTGAGTTGTTCTCGAGCTTGTGAGCAGAGCTAGAAATGGGGACTTAGGTATATGTATGGGCATATACCTAAGTCAAGTCAGATGTTACTTCGTGATTGCATCTTTCTTTTGTGCTATATCCTTCGTGGATTTCGGGGGACCTTCGGGGGTCTCGGGGTCCTTACTGAGTAGCTTGTACTCACCCCTGCACGGGCTATGCGCGCACCTTGTTGTGTTGGTTGCAGACGACGGACAGCGCTGATCACGGTTGGGGCGTGGAGCAGGACGGTACCTGGAGGTGGACCACTGGGCGGGACGTGCTCGGAGCGGACGTGGGACCCGAGGAGCCTGGAGGCTATCTGTACCCACCCTTCAGGTGGGATTTCCAGTGGACGACACGAGGCCGCCGTCTTTTCTTCAGTTGCTGCTTTACTTTTCAGTTGTACTTTACAGTTGGACTTGTATTCCGGCCCCCTTTACTTTTCTGCACTTTACTTTCCGCTTGCTGACTCTGTGTGGTTGTTACTTATAAAGGCAATGCCTTCCCTGTTTACCGGGATTTTTACGCCTTGGTGCTAGTCGCCAGCCCCTGGCCTATGGAAGGCGGGCTTGGGGTAGTCACGGCACGGGCCCCGAGGACGGGTCGTGACATAATCATCACATACATATAAAAAAATAAAATAATTTAATAAAATAATTATATATTAGTTTTTGATACAGAGAGGTGGTTTATCTTTAATTAATCTAATTTTCAAATATTGAGGGTTATACTCATAACATTGTAATTCTATAGAGACGTTGGAGAGAAAACCTCTGGAAGATCCTTCCGATGAATGATGATGAAATTATATATCTGAGATTAGTTTACATCGATCTTTTTTGATCTTACCAATGAAAACAACTCAATGGAAATTCTTTATTAGAAACCAATCCAAATTGATGTATGGAATTGGATTTAATATATTTATTTCCCATTCTTGATTCCTATGATGAACCAAGATGAATCCACAAACATATTGATCCACAATTTTATTGTATTTGTGGGAGGGGATTATTTGTGGGTTTTATCAGGATTTGAATCTTGAATTTTATTTTGAGTCATTAGTAATTATAATGGTGATGAACCAATATCGAAATGAACATTGATCAAGGTTCATCCCTATCAATTGGTTTGTTCTTTTATCCCCTAGTTCATGCGTTCTTCATGCATTCTTCATTCTACCTTGTGATTTGAATCCCTTAGTTAATAATAGATCATTACACCCTTGATTCATGGGCCAATGATATGAAACCACAGATATGACATTGGGATGACTCAATGAATGTGCAATGGTGGTTTCAGATGTAGATAGAATGATGATGGTTGCTGATTTTTTGTTCTTCAACAGTAATGAAGAATGGTTAAAATAAAAATTTCTGAGCTGAATGAAAGGCCGAATCCTGTCGATTCAGTGTTAGGATGAAAAAAATGATGATCTATAGTTTTGCAGAAAAAACACATGAATGAGATTCAAGTGATCAAAAGTGAAAGTGGGAGGAAGTAGACGGGTCCTGAAAAAACATGATACGCATGACATGTATTCCCTGACTACACTGTGTATAGTCCCCCTGGGAAGAAATCTCCATGTACCATGTGTAGTAAAAATACTTGAGGTAGAGTACATGGTTTTCCTATGTAGTGTGTACTCCCCCACACAACTTGGCCTAGTTCCGGTACACAGGTACCCTATGTACTGGTAGATAGTTAGGAACACATCAGTTGATGCCGTGTACTGGAAAATGGATGGAGTACATGAAAAGACACTAGATTCAAGGACATGACATGCCTTAATGTCTTGAAGGCGTTTCTTTTATTGATTTTTGATAACCCACAATTTCAAGGGATGAGTGGGAACCCTTACAAGTCCCGTGGACTTAGAAATTACAAGACCCATAGGTCTTAGGGAAAATATCTAGACTATAACTATATAGAACTGCTCCTCCATACATCTACATCATGATATCATCTGTCCACCTTCACAGGGCTGTTTGGATAGGCTTCTCGTGCATGAACATGCTGGTCCTGATGAAAATGCCAAACTCTCTCATTCTTCCACATTTTTTAGCTTCTGCTTTGGTTAATACAGTTGATCTGAATCATCATCTATATTTTTCTCTTTATTGGGTCTTCCTGATCCATTAAGCACAATTTCAGGTGGCCCGAAAGCTGTGAGGTGGCCCGAAGGCCTTGGGTGGCCTGAAGAATTTTAATGACATGAGGACCAAACCGGTGGACAGAAATCCCAAATGGATGAATTTTTCCAGCTGATACAGTACCGAACAATAACTTCTATAATGTCTTCTATAGTGCCTACTATGGTTCCTTCTATAGTAAAACTTTAGTACCTTAGAAATATGTCTCCACTTGGTTTTGAAATCAGGTCTCTTGGATGCACTTGCTAAGTCCTCACAAACTGGGTTGAGGCTCTTATGCCAAGGACATGAAGTGTGAACCTTGTACATGCCATGTGTGCCACTTAAACATGACATGGTCAGATGATATGCTTTATTGTACATGGGAAGTACTCGGGGTTAAGGGACACAACACGTTATGGTACTACATGCCATTTACCCCTCTCTACATTGATTAAGCTTCTTATCCTCCATATCTTGGATACGTTCCATTACGTTTCATTCCCATTATTGTTTCCATAATGGTATGTGCGAATAATATCCTACTCCTAGAACTATGATCAGTTTAGTAGGAATTCCATGATATAGTTTTTGGTATCCCCTAAGAGGCCCATAATAAGATCCTTTATTCATTTTCCTACCCTTTGTGGTGTTATTAGTATCAACATGACCAATACTACGCCTGCACAGAAACTCTACTTAGCATTTTAATCCGGATTGATTTTTTGGTATCAACCCAAGTTCCTAGCGTTGATCCTCAAATATATTTGGTATATCTCTTTATATATATCAGTGTATCATTCTCACGACAGTTCCTGACGAACAGTACCTCTCGGATGAATGTCATTAGTGCTATCAGACTTAGAAGTGTGTTCCCTAAATGAGTGGTTTGTGGAATCTTCGAGCTGAATTCCTAGGGCCGATGTGCAGTGATTATGGCCTACCCCCAGACTTTGTGTCTTGGTTTGAGTATATATGGATATTCCTGTTATATATCCTGTAGAAATTTACCTTTGTATAGCTGAATGAACTTTCCATTGTTATATTGTTTTGTGGTTTTAGGGTGTCCTACTGAGTATTATTATATTCACCCCTTCATGGTATTTTATAGAAAGTGACAAGTATTGTGAAAATGATCAACCATTTGCTGGAGTCCTAGTAATAGCCAGACCAGGCCGTGCTTAGTGAGACCAGACCGATCATGGTGTGTTCTTGTAGCTTTTAGATAGTATTCCCAGTACCTTTTTCGTATAGGTTGGACTTGTGGTTACAAACTCATTGTAGTGGGATATTATTCTGGACCTATTTTAACTTAATTTACATTATTTCATACTCTTGATATAGGATATAGATGTATTAACGCATTGGTTACTTTTTTGATTTTACATTTTATCATTTTTTGGTCTTAGAGATGTTTACATGTGTACAGGTACATAAGAAATGACTCCCATGTTAGTGATATTCCTGCTCGGTTCTAGTCACTAACCCCTAGCCTATTGGAGGCATTACTCAAGAGTCATGGAATATGCCCCAATAGGATAGGTTGGGACATAAGAGTCATATGTTATATGTCTATGTTAGGATGGAGCATGGATGAGGGAAACAGACATGATTTGAGACCCGCTTGGTAGTTTTCAGTGTCTTTATTAATTTTGGGATATTTATATTGAAACTTGACATGTATTTGGAATGATATATCTAATGTTTAGTTGTGGATATTGTATTTCATGTTTTGGTCATCATTTGATACTGGTTTGGTTTTTTTATTTGAAATATCACTTGTATATTATTATTTATTTCCACTGTTGTGATACTTTGATAAAGAGGGTATGATCTACCCATGTTGTATAAGATACCCTCACTGCTAGTTGGAAGCCTCTAGAATACTTAGTGGCATTCCAGATGTCACATAGAGAATGGTATCGAGGAAATAATGTGTGTCACTTTGGTTCGGATGTTAAATTTCCCATAAAGAATTCTTATATAGTTATAGATCTAGGTAGACTATATTCCCATGAGTAATATACTTGTATGGGGTTCCATGGAGAATCGTATCATATATAGATTTCAGTTTCAACTTGAGATTCTAGAAGTTTCCTGGAATATAAGCCTATATGATTACTGCATATCACCAGTAGATAGATTGGAAGTTTCATTATATAATTTAGGTGTTAAATAACATGCTTCAGGAATGTGTCCTCAATTTTAGTAGTTATTGGGAGAGTTAACTAGACATATCAGAGTTATATTAAAAAAATAGCTACCAGGAATCCATTTAGATGGATCCGTTTGAGTTATTGTATGGAAATCCATTCACATCACTTTTATACTGGTTGGATGCTGATGAATCAACAATGCTTGGTCTGGATGTAGTATATCAGAACTCTGAGAATATATAGTTGATCAATATGTGGTTGAGGACCATAAGAGTAGGAAGAGATCATATTCCTACCAAATAATACACCCCCTATATTTTGAGGTGGGAGACTGAGTTTTCTTATGCTTGTCAACAAGGCTATAGAAGTGTCAGATTTAGAGGTAGGGGAAGTCTGCATTGAGGTTTGTAGGATCATTTGACATTGTGGAGATAGATAGAGCCATGGATTATAGAACTCTCCCACATATGTACATAATGATTCATGATGTGTTACATGTATCTAATCTTCAATGATATTATCATCAACCATCTTATGTTATTGATATTGGGGAAGTAATGTTGTTGGCCAATTCTTCCTATGAGGAATGTCCTATGCATATCATGAACCATAGTGAAAAACCCCTAGGTTGGAAGGTCATCCCACTTGTACATGCATTATGGAAACATTGATGGAATTAGAAGGAAAATTGGGAATTATATTTGAGAGTCTCATAATTGTGGCTAGAGATTTTTATCAAGGTAGTCGAATAGGATTATGAGCCTAGCTTGAGGATATACCGATATATAGTGGGGATGTTGTTTAACT
Source organism: Viscum album (assembly GCA_963277665.1). NCBI lineage: Eukaryota > Viridiplantae > Streptophyta > Magnoliopsida > Santalales > Viscaceae > Viscum > Viscum album. The sequence continues at coordinate 1,130,586,418 of OY728121.1, forward strand.
CCTCCCCTTTGAGATGATTTTTTCTTTTTCATTTTGTGATAAAATAATGTAAATTTCCCATTTAATCTTTTTAAGGGGACTAAGGGTGTCTTAGGATCATTTGGGGTGCATGGGAAGGGGGCTTGACACTAAAGTGATATGATGTTGGGCCACATGATAGTCGTCTAGAGGTTACTAACTAGATGGTGGTAATCCAGTAGGGGAAGGACCTAATGTACACACCAATGGGATAGTGAGGTTTATATGTATTTTTATAGGGTTTATTTTATTCATTATACCCTTCCCACTTTAATATCCCTCACATGATTTTCCTTCCAAAATTGTATAGGAGGCCCTCCATTTGAGGAAGCATCTAGCTCCTCTCCTTGGTGTAAATCCTTGAATCCTTGGACTGTTGGCATACCGATTTTTGCAATCAACTCTTGGTGGTAATTCTATTCATCATATCTTTTACTCTATCATTATATTTCACTTTTGGGATGTTTTTTTGAAATATTTATCTAATTTCTAATATTTTTAAGTATTTAATATTATACATGGATATCTCTGATTCAAAACAAAATAAATGGTTAGAATCAGATTTATGTCTCTTCATATATCTAAAGTAGGTGGTCCCTATGTATTATCCCAGTATGAAACTATTTTTATCTTAAGTTCTAGTAGTATTCCTTAATATGTTTTCCATTATTGAAATTATGTTTTATTCCAAGAAATAAACCCAGTACTTGTTATGTTATAAAACCCATGAAATCACTTTCTTATCAAATTATAAGAGTAGGATCATGGGAGAACCTGGTTAGTCTTATTCCTCTTATACTATACCCTCTAAAATTGGAAACTCATTTTGGATTATGTTTTATATTGGTAATTGAACCTGGTTATTGGAATTTGAATTTTTTTCTGTTATAAAGTTTAATGAACTAGGTTTTCTGTTTAAAATATGTTACTAATTTATGGTTTTAAAATTGGTAAATTTTAATTTATTTCATTATTCTTTTAAATTTTTACATTCTATGATGGAAATGATGAGTTATTCCTAAAATACATATTACATGTACATTTTTTTTTTGAATTTTATACCATCTATTTTTGGTTATAATGGGGTGAATCTATCCCTTTGGGTCGATGTTTGGGCCTCATGAATGGCTATATTAACCCTAGGAATCATTTGGGACAAGTGAAAAGTATATTAACCCTGATCAAGAGTGGTTTTGGGTTGGAACTATACCAAATACATTCTTATAGACAGCTAACAATAGCCAAAGTAAGTGGGTATAACCTCGAGTGTCACTACAGATCCCATGTTCAGAGTTTTATCAATTTATTATTCCAGTTATTCAACTTGCTTATATATTGAACCATCACATGAAATTTGTATTCCTACTAGATTATTTAATGAATTATTTAGTGGTGGTCCATTGAGTAATAATCACACCTTGATTAGGTCTCAATTTGGTACCTAAGAAGAATTCATGGGTGCATGTAGGGATAAGGAAAAGAACTTGATGTTTGATGCACGATAGCATGATAAGATGGATTTGGGATATAATTGTCGGGCTGGATCTCAGAAAACTTTTGAGTGCTGTAGTTTTTGGTATTTTACATTTTGTGAACCTCTTTACCATTGTATATAACTGTTGATTTTTATGACTCTTGATTGCATCCACTACTACAAAAATGGTCTTTAACAGCGCTAAAAATGGGCTTTAACAGCGCTAAAAAAGCATTGTAAATCTCGGAGCAGATAAAGGGGGGTACCCTTTATCAGTGCTTACTGAGCGCTGATAAAGGGGTACTTTATCATCATTAAAAAAGCGCTGATAAAGGTAGACCTTATTAGTGATAAAAGAGAGCTGATAAAACAACCCTTTATCAGTGCTAAAAGAGCACTAATAAATGAGTGTTTTATCAGCGCTCCTTTAGCGCTGATAAACTGATCCTTTATCAGCGCTTCTTTAGAGCTGATAAAGGTGGATTTAATCAACGCCTTTTTAGCACTGATAAATGAACCATTTATCAGCACTGAAAAAGCACTGATAAATTACCTGTCTACTGCTATGAAAACATCTGCAGCAGCACACCCGAACACTTGCAAAAAAAATCAGCATCTCAATAATCTAATTACGGAAAGTATACCCATAAAAAATTAACACATAAATCATAAGCTAATTAGACCATGTATACCCACACAACAATTATACCCGTACACCATTAACACATAAATCATAAGTTAATTAAGTACAAAAAATTATCTATTTAACCCTTTTTACTGTAGAATCTATAAAATGTCACCATCCCTTACCAATCACTCATAATCTCCACCCATATTCTAAAGAATAAATAATGTTGTTTTGAGTGGTAGAATACATTATGAGAATAAAAAAGAACAACACAGAAGATATCCACAGAAGAAAGAAGTTGATTCAACATCCAATCCTTCTCCACATCTTCCACCATTAGAGTTATCAAGTTGTCTTCCCCTTTGTATAGTAGCTTTACCATATCTTTATATATGTATTAATCTATTATATTCTCTTTATCTTTTTAATTCATTTTATCTCTATTATACATTCCCATTCTTCTTTATATTTATTCGTATCACAATTTAGATTCGTTAGAAGGTTATCATTGGTTTTTGGAGTTCTCCATCATTATTATAGGAATATGAGGCTCTCGTTCATAGGTTTCAATAATTTTATCCAAGGAAATGGGATGTATATTTTAGAATTCACATGGATATATAGTATTTTATATTATATTGAAACATATTTTACAAAATGGACAGAAACCAGGGGGAATACACGTTATGGAATCTGATTCCCATCATGAATGCGTCTTCTTGGAGTTGGTAAATCCATATCCCCCTTGATAATAACTATTTCATCCAAAAAAAACTCAAATTACATATTCAAAAACCTCACTAGGGTGGATAGTATCTACAATATAGAAGAATTTATGTTATCATTCTTCATTTACCCCTGGCCCATCAAAAAGAATAATGTTATGGACCCCTTATCCTTGAAAAATGAAACACTACCACATTTATAACCTCTATGGAATAATTTAAACAATATATCATAAATTATTATCGTAAACTCTGGTTAAAATTATCTACAATGTCTTATGTAATTTATATAGTGTATCCACAACCTTCAGTTCAAGCCCCATGATTGTGATGACACAATGGTCAAGCCCACGATGTAGTGGGTGTTAATTATCCAATGCCACATATTCTTCTCTAAATATTCCATAGTGATACTATGACACAACAAAACTAGAAATGGTGTCGCCATGGATATTCCACTTTTGTTTATTTATTTGGACATCATAGTTGTCTAAATTAGTTTATGTTATCATTCATTGATTTTTCACAATATATGAAATTCATGGGGGTCATCCTAGTCTCTAGATGTCATCCATGACAACTCCTGACATTGATAATATAATTTTGGCTAGATGATAAGCTATCTCATTATAATCTATGTAAAACTAAACTAAGATACCCTGGTGGAATAGTGATTTTGAGGGTAATAGGCTATGATAGTTGCATCAAGGGAATATATGATTAAGGGAACATTAGTGGTGAGTGTTGAAAGGATTTTTTTTTTGTAATTTACAATCCCCTAATCTCACCTCATACAACATATGATAATTACAAGGGATCCCACTCCCATATACTTGTTCCCCTGACTTTATATTTATAATCATGTCATATTATAGTTAGCGGAATCATAAAACCTCACAATACAACCCACACAAGTGATGTCCCTCATCCATTAGTGCACATAATATCCTAATGTCCCAATATTCTCTTCTACTCATCCACCAACCTATATGTTCACAATTAAATAGATTTTCTTCCACAATCAATCCATGTTGGATAAACATTATGGAATTTAATGCCCCATAAACCTAATGTCTTTTCTATGTGGCTTGAACCCTTTCGGTTTGGGGATAACATGGGTTGGACAAATTATTTACCTAAAAATATATAAAACACTTACTTAAGATTCAAAAACATCACCAAGGCCCCTTGTATCGTTCTCATAATAGATCAAGGCAATCTGAATGCGTTTGGTCGGATTTTCATAGGTCAGTTGTTGTTTTCAATTAAAATTTTGTCCATTTTAAACAAAAGAGAGACCCTTTGAGTGCTAGCAGCCACACCATGCTTCTGATTGAGGTGGGGATGACTTTTACACGTCAAAAAGGATCTTTGTATCATTCTCCTAAAGGATCATCACAATCAGAATGCGTTTGGTTAGATTTCCATAGGTCAGTTGTTGTTTTCAATTAAAATCGTGTCCATTTTAAACAAAAGAGAGACCCTTTGAGTGTTACCGGCCACACTGTGACTCATATTGAGGCGGGGATGACTCGTAGACATCAAAAAGGACATGTGGATCATTCTCCTAATGGATCAACGTAATCCTAATATGTTTGGTCATATTTCTGTAGGTCTGTTGTTGTTTTCAATTAAAATTGTGTCCATTTTAAACAAAAGAGAGACCCTTTAAGTGATAGCAGCCACACCGTTCCATATATTGAGGCGGGGATGAATCATAAATATCATAAAGGACTAGTGGATCTTTCTCCTAATTTATCAACACAATCCGAATGCATTTGGTTGGATTCTCGTAGGTCAGTTGTTGTTTTCACTTAAAATCGTGTCCATTTTATACAAAAGAGAGACCCTTTGAGTGATATTGGTCACACCGTGCCTCAGATTGATGCGGGGTTGACTCCTATACATCAAAAAGGATTCTTGGATCGTTCTCCTAAAGGATCAAGACAATATGAATGTGTTTGGTCAGATTCTCATAGGTCAGTTGTTGTTTTCAATTAAAATTGTGTCCATTTTAAACAAAAGAGAGACCCATTGAGTGCTAGCAGCCACACCATGCCTCATATTAAAAAGGGGTTGACTCATAAACGTCACAAAGGACCCTTGAATCATTATCCTAAAGGATCAAGAAAATAGGAATGCGTTTGGTTGGATATTTGTACATCAGTTGTTGTTTTCACTTAAAATCGTGTCAATTTTAAACAAAATAGAGACCCTTTGAGTAGTATCGGCCACACCGTGCCTTGGATTGAGGTGGGGATGACTCTTACATATCACCAAAGACCCTTGGATCGTTAGAAACAAATATCAAGGCAATTTGAATGCGTTTGGTCAGATTTTCATAGGTCAGTTGTTGTTTTCAATTAAAATCGTGTCCATTTTAAATAAAAGAGAGACCATTTAAGTGATAGCGGCCACAACGTGCCTCATATTGAGGCAGAGATGACTCGTACGCGTCACCAAAGACCCTTTTATCATTCTCATAAAATATCAACACAATATGAATGCATTTGTTTGGATTTTCATTGGTTAGTTGTTGTTTTCAATTAAAAATTGTGTCCATTTTAAACAAAAGAGAGACCCTTTGAGTGCTAGCAGCCACACCATGCCTCGGATTGAGGCAGGGTTGGCTTGTACACATCAAAAAGGACTTGTGGATCATTTTAATAAAGGATCAAGTCAATACTAATGCGTTTGGTCAGATTTTCGTACGTCAGTTGGTGTTTTCACTTAAAATCGTGTGTATTTTAAACAAAATAGAGACCCTTTGAGTGGTACCGGCCACACCGTGCCTTTGATTGAGGCAGGGTTGACTCATACACATCACCGAGGACCTGTGGATCGTTCTACTAAAGGATAAAGACAATCCAAATGCGTTTGGTTGTATTTTCATTGGTCAGTTGTTGTTTTCAATTCAAATTGTGTCCATTTTAAACAAAAGAGAGACCCTTTGAGTTGTACCGGCCACACTGTGCCTCAGATCGAGGCGAGGTTGACTCATACACATCACAAAGGACCCTTGGATCGTTCTCATAAAATATCAACATAATCCGAATGCTTTTGGCCATATTTTCATACATCAGTTGTTGTTTTCACTTAAAATTGTGTCCACTTTAAACAATATAGAGACCCTTTTAGTGGTACCGTCCACACCGTGCCTCAGATTGAGGTAGGGTTGACTCGTACACGTCACGAAGGACCCTTGTATCGTTCTTATAAAATATCAAGGCAATCCGAATGAATTTGTTTGGATTTTAATAGTACAGTTGTTGTTTTCAATTAAAATTGTTTCCATTTAAAACAAAAGAGAGACCCTTTGAGTGGTAGCGGCCACACCGTGCCTTGGATTGAGGCGGGGTTGTCTCTTACATGTAACAAATTACCCAGGGGCTGTTCTCCTAAAAGATCAAGATAGTAAGAATGCGTTTGGTTATATTTTCATATGTTAGTTTTTGTTTTCAGTTAAAATTGTGTCCATTTTAAACAAAATAGAGACCCTTTGAGTGGTACCGGCCACACCGTGCCTCTGATTGAGGAAAGAATGACTCTTTCACATCACTAAGGACCCTTGTATCATTCTCATAAAATATCAAGGCAATCCAAATATTTTTGGTCAGATTATCATAGGTCAATTGTTGTTTTCAATTAAAATTGTGTCCATTTTAAACAAAAGAGAGACCATTTGAGTGCTAACGGCCACACCGTGCATCGGATTGAGGCGAAGATGACTCTTATAGGTCACCAAGGACCCTTGGATCGTTCTTATAAAATATCAAGGCAATCCAAATGGGTTTGGTCAGATTTTCATAGGTCAGTTGTTGTTTTCATTTAAAATTGTGTCCATTTTAAATAAAAGAGAGACCCTTTTAGTGCTAGCGGACACACCGTGCCTCGGATTGAGGCAGGAATGACTTTTTCACATCAAAAAGGACTAGGGTATCGTCATACTAGAAGATCAACACAATCCTAATGCGTTTGGTCCGATTTCTGTAGGTTAGTTGTTGTTTTCAATTAAAATCGTGTCCATTTTACACAAAAGAGAGACCTTTTGAGTGGTACTGCCCACACTGTGCCTCTTATTAAGGAGGGGATGACTCTTAGATGTCACAAAGGACCCGTGGATCATTATACTAAAGGATCAAGGCAATCCGAATGCGTTTGGTCAGATTTCTGTAGGTCAGTTTTTTTTTCAATTAAAATTATGTCCATTTTAAACAAAAGAGAGACCCTTTGAGAGATAGCAGCCACACCGTGCCTAATATTGAGGTGAGGATGACTCATACATGTCACAAAGGACCTTTGTATTGTTATCCTAAACGATCAACACAATCCAAACGCGTTTGGTTGGATTTCCATAGGTCAGTTGTGGTTTTCACTTAAAATCGTGTCCATTTTAAACAAAAGAGAGACCCTTTGAGTGCTAGCGGCCACACCGTGCCTCCGATTGAGGCTAGGATGACTCTTTCATGTCACCAAGGACCCTTGTATCGTTCTCATAAAATATCAAGTCAATTCAAATGCATTTGGTCGGATTTTCATTGGTCAGTTGTTGTTTTCAATTAAAATTGTGTCCATTTTAAACAAAAGAGAGACCCTTTGAGTGCTAGCAGCCACACTGTGCCGCATATTGAGGCGAGGATGACTCTTACACATCACCAAGGACCCTTGGATCGTTCTAATAAAATATCAAGGCAATTCAAATGTGTTTGTTCAGATTTTCATTGGTCAGTTGTTGTTTTCAATTAAAATTGTGTCCATTTTAAACAAAAGAGAGACCCTTTGAGTGATAGCGGCCACGCCGTGCCACGGATTAAGAAGGGGATGACTCATACACGTCACCAAGTACCCTTGGATTGTTCTCATAATCGATCAAGGTAATCCAAATGCGTTTGGTTGGATTTTCATTGGTTAGTTGTTGTTTTCAATTAAAATTGGGTCCATTTTAAACAAAAGAGAGACCCTTTGAATGCTAGCAGCCACACCGTGCCTCGGATTGAGGCAATGATTACTCGTACACATCACCAAGGACCCTTGGATCATTCTCATAAAATATGATGGAAATAAGAATGCGTTTGGTCGGATTTTCATAGGTTAGTTGTTGTTTTCAGTAAAATTTTTGTCCATTTTAAACAAAAGAGAGACCCTTTGAGTGCTAGCGGCCACACCGTGTCTCAGATTGAGGCGGGGATGACTCATACAAATAAAAAAGGACCCATGGATCGTTCTCCTAAAGGATCAACACCATACAAATGTGTTTTGTCAGATTTCCATAGGTCAGTTTTTGTTTTCACTTAAAATTGTGTCCATTTTAAACAAAATAGAGACCCTTTGAGTGGTTCAGTATTCTTGCATGTTGCTGGTGCATATCATCTGTTAAAATGGGAAAATGAATCATTGGAGAAAGGATGATTTATTTAATAATAATTAAAATTTTCTTACGAACATTTACATACTACAATGCTTCATCTTTGGATCCCCTTAACCCCTCTCAAAAAGGAGCACCAATTATACATGTCCCCAAGTCAGATCTTCTTTGTATTTGTGTACAATCTACCATCAGGTATGAGGCCCAATCATTTATGAACACATCTATATCGTCTTGTGAGTATGAGGCTATTCGGAAGTCAGAGTAGTAGTGAAAAATATAAAAATAAAGATTTAATAAATAACTTAAATGAACTAGTAGTTGTTTTTGAAAATAACTCTTTAGGGATGCAAGTTTGTTGACAAAAAATGATCTCTTTCATAAATTTACAAACATAATAACCACAATCATTATCGTTTGTTTGTTTTGGACACTAAAAAAAATTTATCATTCGGAGAATAAGTAACTTGTGTTGAGATGTGTTTGGATAGTGAAATTTTGTTATATATACCCTGATATTTGTCCAGACGTAGTACTTGCTGGCCTCCTTATGCTTAGCTCCTGTCCTCATTCATTTTTTTAGACGATAATGATACACCACCCTATAATAACAAAATCCTCAATAAAAGATAATATAAATTATATTTCTTGATGTCTAGACCTAAAACATAAGATGTAGTTTCTTACAGATTCACAAACTCCGTCATGTGTGGTCGGTTTGATGGATATCCTTGCTTTGAATCCAGAAAATTAATCTTTGGAGTACCCAAGTTCACCGCAATTAGCAACCCATGTTACCAAAAAACACAAAAATGAATAAGTAATAAAATAAGTTAAAATATAATTGATATGCTTTAATCATAAGTATTACCCCTGCATGGTTGGTATTAGGAAAAGTCTGTCATCTGTAATCTTGCTTTCAAATGTTTTCAGCAAGCCATTCACTATTGCATCCTTTTTTGATGGCTCTATTTTTGTTAGGTGTGTTGATGTGATATGAGGACTAACGAGTTCAAATCACGGCTCATGGAAAAATTCCTTCAACTGTTTTTCATAAATGCATCTGTCAACAATATAAAATGCATTTAGTCATAATTTTCACATTAGATCATCTTTTAGAAAATCAATTCATGGAAACATACCTCATATATAAATTTAAAACTGTGACTCCTAGCCAACTATTTTCAAGGATCTCATTTTCATTTTCAAAAAAAAAATATTGACTTTCCTCTCTGTATATATTCTCTTCGAAAACCACTATATGAATATTACCATCGTTTAGCTCCATATCCACATGAGTCTTCAATACTAGTAAATGTGGATAGAGAAAAGGTGGTGTTATTGTGCTTTTAGTATCTCCTTGGGATCAGTTGGTCGATCCTTTAGATGGTTTTTAGCTACCGTTTGTCACCCCCTTCCCTTTCTCCATATATAACAACAATCATTTGTTCAAACACTTTTTTCATTAATTGTTAAGGGTTTAGCTTGAAAAAAAAGAAAATAAATACCTCTTTTTCCGCATGTACTCTTACAAGTTCTGACGGCCATGTAATGAATGTTCCAGAAGCCTTTTCGACCGTATGAATATCATGGTCATCAAGTGGAATAGGTAGCTCTGCATTTGTATCATGAGCTACAGTAATCATCACTTTCAGATGATCTTTCGTAAGTGGTCTATTATGCAGTGTGGCATCTGGGATATTGAACACTGTAGCCCTCGCTACAAGGTGATAGGTGGGTGTTGATAGATATAAATCACAATCATTATCACCCTATAGAAGATCAGTACAAAAAAATTATCAGTGTTTGTCTGATTCACATTTCATGGGAACAATTATTATAATATTGATTACCATGGCTAAGACAGTTCTTTGAGGTGAATGGATCACCTCAAAGATGGTGGGGGGAGGGGCGGGATGTTCACGCGCTGGTTGTTCCTGAGTTGTGTCTTCCTTTTGCTTCCCTCCCATAAAAGTTGCTAGCAACTCTCCCTTCCATTACAATCGTTCTTCAAGGGTTTCTCTTTTTTCACTCATTTGTCCCAATTTTTCATCAGTATCTTCCGTTTTTTTCTTCTTCTGAAAATATACTCAGGGTGTCACCCCAAACCCTTCACCTATGACATGACCGTATTTTTCTGGCTGCTTGAAAGCTGTCGATAATAGGTCTTTATCCGCTACAGGAGTAGCAGATTCCTGTGACTGTCAGATATAGGAAAATAACTAATTATTTTTATGTAATATAAATTTAAAACAATTCTTTTTATCGTCGTGTCATACTTACACATATTTCCCACACTTTCTATGTGTTCTCATCTACTAACTTCCCTTATTTGTTCACACGTGCCTCCTTCCATAGCACATGATGTGGGATGGAAGTGAATTTGGTTTTAGACTCATAAATCTACATATAAACATAGAATGAAAATTATGATGTTGTTTATTGGAACCTTACAATATTAATGTAAATTTAAAATACTTACCATTTTCTTTTCTAATGAAGCATACCCCATCCTTGCTTTACGATAGAGGTATGTTGGTTTTGATGCATGTTCCTTATTTTCAGTACATAGTTTCTATTTCATAAATGAAATATTGAAAATCAAAGTGATGAATACATGTTTCCTCAAACAACGTATTATCACCCAAAATGTACCTGAAACTTCTCATCCCCATGAAGGACAATAAATTTTAGCACTGATATAGGGTTTCTTTATCAGCGCTTTTCTAGCACTGATAAAGAGTTCCTCTATCAGCGCTAGAAAAGTGCTGATAAAGAATCCCTTTATCAGTGCTAAAATTGTAGCACTGATAAAGGGTAACATTTATCCGCAGTTTTTCTTAGCGCTGATATAAGGGGCGCTTCCCTTGAACGTTTTTGTAGTAGTGATGGTATCATCATTTGGGATACTTCCTGGTTATTATTTTGTGTTTAGATCCTAAATTGATATTTCTAGTTCTATTATGTGATTTATGTTATCTCCCTTATTTTTTATTGTTTTTTCACTTTTAATAGAGGGTATATTATCCCTAAAAACCTTATTATACCCTCTCCATTAGTTACCAACATATTGTATGAGGGGAGTTATGATTGAGGTATTTAGATACTTCTATACAGGGCATCAATTAGTGGTCCAGAGTGGTGGGATGTGACAAGTTTATTTTAGACACAAAAAGTAAAATTAAATTAAGTAATTTTTTTGATATATCATTTTACACTAAAATATTATTAGATATACCCTAATAACTATCTATTTATAGAAATCGATAGGGTCATTTTTTTATAGATCGTCCTCATACCATGTTTATAATGGTATGTAAACACCAACCTGTAATAACATAATTTTCATTAAAACATATAATAAAACATAAAAATGGAATTTTACTTATAAAATATTTAATGTAATGTATTAAAAATTGATAAACATCACCATGTATGGTTGGTATTTTTTGTAAATCCAAGAAATAAATTCAAAAAACTAAATCTTTGGAGTATCAAAATTGATTGGAATGGGAAACCAATTATTAATAAAAAATAAAAGGAATAAGTAATGAATGAAATGAAAATATATTTGATATGATTAGATTATATATTTTTACTCAAATATCATGGGTATTAAGAAGAGTTTTTAATTTATTAGTTTTATTTAAAACATTTCATTTAGTTGGTCCACTATTTTTAAATAATCATTTTTTTTCGAATGGCCTTTGTTGGGTAGAAGTGATGTGAGGACTAATGAGTCTAACTTTTTTTTCAAGGTTTTACCTTTAAATAATCCTAATATATATGCCTACACAAAAACGAATTGTACTTAACTACAATTAACATAGCAGATCTCTTATTGAAAAAATCAATTATGAAAATTCATCTCATATATGCATTTAAAACTGAGACTCCCAGCCATTCATGCTGGAGGATTACATCAATATTATCAATAACATGATTGTATATAATGACCTCTCTATACATTTTTATTAAAAATCAATTATTATTACATTATCAACTTTAAATGTTGTATCTGCATGAACATGTAATATTAATAAATGTTGTAGTTGAAATGGTTGGGTAAGGGAACTATATGAAGATCTTTTCAATTGATTAGTTAATCCTTTATATTTTATTGATTTGATCTTATTTTCCCATTCCTTTTCAAATTATATAATAAATTTTCTCAGTTTGGTACTTATTTCCTTAATAGTTAATGTTTTTCATGAAAATTTAATTGTAATGGAAATACCTCATTGTTGACATGTATTTTTATATGTTCAAACATACTGGTTGTGTATGTTCCAATAAAAAGTCTAAACATGTACATATCTAGATCTTCAAGAGTAATAAGTAACTCAACACTCTAATCATGAGTTATATGAATCCATACATTCACTTGATCTTGTTGAAGATTTTTTATGTAGAATATATCCTTGGATATTTTACATTTTACCCCTCACAACAAGGAGATGAGTGGTTATTAATAGATATATATCAAATTTGATTTCTCCCAATAGAATATTTGTACAGGATGGGATAAGAATCTTCTAGATTCATATTTCATAGAAATAGTTATAACAAAATCAATTATCTCTAGTAAGGAAGACTATAAAGGGGAATGGATAGCCTCAAAGATGGGGGATTAGATATTTAGGTAGTGGTCATTATTGTGTTACTTCTTCATATCGATTATCTACCATAACATTATTATCTTTATCAACTTTTTAATTTATATTCTTAATATATGTTCAAGTTGATACTGCAAAACCTGCACCTTAGACACAACAATATTGTTCTAGCCTCATTAAGACCACTAAAAGTAGTCGTTAATTGAGTACAACCCATGAGGAATATTTTTTATAAATTTAATAAAAACTTTATGAAAATAAATAGTCATCGTTATGTAATATTGATTTAATTTATATTTTTTTCTACGATGTCATACTTACACATGATTTCCATATCCTTTTTGGGGTTTCATCACTAGAATTCCATCTTTATTTATACAATCCTACTTCCAGAACATATGATAAGAGATAGAAGTGGATTTGGATTTTGATTAATTAATCTATATATAAAAAAAGAAACATAATTATGACATTCTTTCGTTCCACATAATGTATTAATATAGATTTAAAATAAATACCTTTTTTTCAAGTGAACCATACCCTATAATTGATTTATTGTACGGGTACATTGGTTTTGATGAATGTTGTTGATTTTCATCAGCAAATTTTTTTTAAATTAAAATTTTATAATAAATGTTATCAATAAACTTATTTAAAATTAATCTATTAACTATAAAAATATACATTAAATGATTCCTCCTCCTCATATCCAATAAATTTAGTCAATGTTTATTTGTTTTTAATGTGTGTATATATCAGTTATGGGTGTAGGTTTACTTTACCTTTAGTATCGCTAAGATAATTCTTGATAATAATTGTTTGAAAGGATCTATAAGCCTTTATAGGGACCCTGAAAAATTTTTCATTCGTTCGTAATCTAGTATAAAAGAATTATTCAAGGGATAATGAAAATTAAATAATTGTTTCATTATTTGTTTTGTAGATTAGAGAAAATATATCATAATGTTAACATAATATCCAAAAAAATTAGTGCCTTAATCATGGGAACAAAACTGTTCCATGTATCTACATTAATCAATACATGAATTAGAGTGGAGACCTTAATGAAACTAATGAAAATGGACTTGTTCGGGTTAACAGGTTGACCATGAACATTCCATACAACCTTTAATTTTATTCCTCTACTTATCAAATTAATAATTGCTTTAAGAACATCATTATATGAGGCACGAATTTTTCTCAGACATAGGTTGTTCACATTTTACAAATTATTCCATTTCAAAAATGTCAATATGTTGTTCCTCAGAATTGGTATCATCAATATCTGGAGAAACCTGTTCAATCTATAGATTGGGGGAATCAACATGTTTAGAAACATATTGTTTCTTAAAATTGGGAGTATCAAAATATAGATAACTTAATATATGTAAAATGTCTTGAATATTTAATTTATAATTGGTTGAAAATTTAATTTAGAATTTTTTGAGCATCAAAATTGTTCTTTCTAAGAGGTAACACAATTTATATTAAGTTTTTAACCAGATTATTTAACTATCATTTTCATATTTAAAGGTTTAAGGTATTTGAACCATCTATCATGTATTCAAATACTCTCACTATAAAATCCTAGAACCAGTACTCCCATATACAATGCTAAATTCATAATCATTATATTTTCATAATTGATACTGAAGATGGTGAACATTTTTTTTATCAAAACGTACAATATCAAAAAGAAATATTGGTTCACTTACATACCAACGTATGTTTTAGGTTTATAGGTTTATAGAATTATGACCAAATCATATCAACATGGATTAAAAAAATGGTTCTTAAAGATGTACATCATCTCCCCTTATACCCCACTTTTCTTATTTAATATTGGGTCATCAAAATCATCCATATTAAATCCATTCGTGAAATAATTCACCAAACTCATTATTTATAACCTAGGGAAGATGAAAATATAATAAGTATGATCTCAAATTAATTTTAAGGGTAAACTTAATCACTAATAATTTAATGTCATCAATGAGCATAAAAATAGCATAATGATATGATGAAAAAATCATAGTGTATGAGTGAATCATAAAAAGAAATCATACCCATAAATACCTAGATCATCAATTATGAAAACAAGGAAAAAGAAAGTGTCATCAAAATCAATACTGATGAATCTTGATCATAAAAAACACTATAAACCCATATCAATCAATTAAAACCGTTTTTAGTAACTTGGAGCATCATATTAATAAACCCCTTTCAAAAACATTTTAATTGAAATAAACAAGTAACATAATTACAATATAATCATTACCCAATTAATTGGAGCATTATGTGGGTGAATACATCATTTAAGAAATAATAGGATCACCCGATGCTATCTGGACCGCCACTTTTTTATATTGTAACATGCTCACCTGACACTATTTGGGCTACCCTAAGTTTTAGTTGTAATGGGCTTACCTGATGCTATCAGGTCCACCACAGGATTATGATGTAATGGTCTTACCCATTGCTATCTAATCCACCCCATGTTTATGTTGTAACAAAATTACCCAGTGCTATTAGGGCCACCCCATGTTTATTTAATTTCCAAAAACCACAACATGAATAAAAGACATAATTCATCAAAAAAACCATAGAAATAATAATTATTCATATCATAACTCTACATACCTAGGAAAAATAAATGGGTTTCATGTTATTCTCTTTGAAACATGATCATCCACAAGAAAATAAATGGGATCCATAACAATCCCTTTGAAACATGGTTAACCCATGTAAAAGAAATTGGTTCCATATTAATCTATTTAAAACAATACTAATCAATATAGAATACATTAAGGATGGTATATTTAAAAAATATCCCTATTATAGGATAAGTAATAACAATGTTTGTTGATTTTGATGAATCATAATACTAGTAAAAGTCATTAAAACATTCTTCAGAAAAAAATCCTTTACATTTTGAAAATAAATTTTTAGTTTTTTTAAAACAATTTTCATTGAAAATCATTTTTAAACCATAATAATATATAAATATTAAGAAAACATATTCTTTTAAAATAATATTACAAAATTTCAAATTATACATCAAATAAATGACTATAATGTTAGTGTGTAATTCTATACATATCATAAAAATATTCATTTTTCAAGGTAAAAATGTTATCAAAATGACTTGATAGGAAAATGAAAAGAATATTATCTTAAAAAAAATTAAAGGAAAAATATATAAAAAATTTATTTAATAAATAATTTTGAAATTGTTTAAAATAGTTTTGAAAACATTCTTAGAAAACATGGATTCAGAAGAAAATAGATTTTTGACCGAAGAGAGAAACACAACCAGATTTTATTAAAAACAAATTTTAAATTTTTAGAAGTAAAAAAGAGTGAAAAATGGTAATATTAAAAGTAAATGTCATTAATAAACATAGGAGAAGATAATTCATGAGAATTATAATATTTTACCATCATATACTTAATCAAAGACAATCCTAATAAACGATGAGATTATAACAAAAGATTCAAACCTCTTTGGTAACATTGAATCATCATCCTCATAAAGGAATAAAAATAAATGAAACTTATAATATCATGAAAATAAGGATATTAATGATATAAAATTTCAAAATGTAAGTATATACACATCTTTAATTAAGATATGTGTATAACATAAGATACCTCTTAATGAAGGTAAATTGATACCAAAATATCTTACCGCTTTGGTAACTTTGAGATCACAAACCCCATGAAAGAGATATCATAAAATGGATATATAAATCATTATAAAATTAATTTTTATAATATTAAAATACATTCATGAGTATTATATAAGCTACACAATAAAAATAAGTGTTGAATATGGCATATATCTCACACAAATAAAAGTGGGATGAGAAAACCCCTTACCATGAGACCAACTTGTCATATTTGTATTTATATACATGAAAAATAAACTTATCTCAATTATTAAATTTATTTAGAAATATTTTCATAATTATTATTAATTTTATTTCACTTATTACCATGTCATATAAATTTATTTTTCCTAATAATTTTATGTCAGATGTTTTTACTATATTTCATTTACGTGTTAAAAATGACTTTAGTGGGTTGGATATGTCAATAAGGTAATTATATTAAAATATAGAGAATAATAAAAATTAAATAATTATCATAATTATAAATAAATTATAATTTTAAAATCATTTATGTATGATGGTTATGAAAAATGAACTAATGATACGATCCGGGAGATGGTAGGTTGTACGTACACATGAGTAACTTTTCAATTTTTCAATGATCATTATGAAAAGAAATTATGTAATATTTTACCTTTAAATAATGATAATTATATCATAAATACCATTATATTTAATTATATATATATATACCATTATTGTGATTTTTTGATGTAAAAAATAATCACATCGATTCGAAGAGGTGACATTCCACACATCCACAAACAACATTATCACTTTTTCATTGTGTGAAAAGGTATGAAAGAAAATGATATATTATATTTAAATTAATATAATAATTTAATAAATATCATAATTATTTCAATTATATCATATATATTCATTATAATTACCCTTATTACCTTCCATGTAACACATTATTGAAAAACACTTCGCATCACTTCGTGAGGCGGTGTAATCTACCGTACACATGATTGATGTTATTGTATACCTTAAAAATTTGAATATAAAAAAGTTATATAAAATATAATGACTAAATAGGTATAATAATGTTATAAATATCGAATATAAACATTAAATCCAGTATTATACACAACTGTGAGAGGTAGTAATGAAAAAAAGTACGACATCATTTCGTGAGGCGGTAGTCTACCGTACACACGAATGATGATTTCATTACCCAATTGATAAAAGTGTGTGTAGTCAAAGGTTATAATATTAAAATATTTTTTCCTTATATTTAGGATACTGAGGATATTATATATTCATGGGAAAATAATAATTGAATGGTTTTTGGAAATAAATTAATAAAATGTACATTGATGAATGTTATCTCTTCTTCAGAAAACTCATTGTCGTCACCAAAGGCATTCCATGGTTGGATTTATACTTAATGTAAGGATTATATTATGAGAGTAGGGAAGAGTATAATTTATTTGGACAAGTATTTTATGATTAAAAGGGATTGAGTGGTGTTAGGAGATTAAGAGAAGGGGATGCGTTCAATAAGCGGGGGGATTGGAAAAATTATAAAATCTTGAAAGAGTGATTCCCACCCATATTTTTTTCATGTAAAAATCCCAAAAGAATGAAAAAAAAACTAGATAATAGAATGTATAAGGTCAATATATTTCCATAAAATGGGGTTTAGATATTTATAAATCATTTTACCCCTTAAGTTTAATGTTTAACCACTAAGTAAAATCATTTTTAACATAATCATTGTACTTAATTTTAATAGTTTTCACTAATTAATTTCATGAAAAATAAATTTTTTGTTATTATAAATTATAAACTACGATTATTCAAAATATGGAATCCAATTTTTTGAATTCAATTTCCATAATTGAAAAAATTTAATTTAATATTAATTCCAAAACAAGCTTTTAATAAGAGTAACTGTTTTTGGAAAAAGTGGTTTCTATATTAAATCAATGAATAATAATATTCATTATACAGAAATAAATTAATATTTAATTATATATATTATATAAATTTAATTTAAAACAATCACCATAAGGGATTATTTTAATTAATTAAGAAGGATAAACATTATGCACTATAAGACCGTTTTTAGAAAAACATGTTTCTAAACCCCAAAAACAAACTTATACTAAAAACCAATATAAATTTGATTTAATTAATTAAGTGGGTTAAATATAAAATAGGATAAATTAAAAAAAATAAAAAAAACAATGGGAATCTTAAATTACTTAATTTATTTAAATAAAATTCTTTTTTTACAAAAATTGGTATTTTCCACAACTCACTGAAAAATAAATATTTTCCAGAAAATCAAAAAATTTCACCCAAATTAAACCTTTATATTTAACTTAAAAAAATATAGTTTAATTTTTCAAATAATATTTTTAAATGATTTAAAAATTATGTTTAAAATAAGTGCGCAATAATAAGGCCACCAAATTTCTTGTTTGAAAAATATAATGTTTTAAGCATAAAATTGGCCTTATTATTATATCATATATAGAAAAAACATAGGATGAAAATTAAAAATTACATTAGATATAATATTTCTTAATGTAATTATTAAAATTAAAAAATAGTAATTATTTTTAATTTATTGGTATAAAAAAAATTATGCGTATCAAAATAGTTTTTCAGAAAAAATTCCATTTTTTTCAAAAGGGTTTAATTTTCATTTATAATTAATTTCTCACCAAAGAATTAATTATATATACTCATGTAAAACATATTTTCATAATTCAATCAGTATTGCTAATATAATCCATCCCAATGGCAAGGTTATAACCATAATATATATCATGGGTCATTAAGTTTGTTTTTGTGTATTGAATATTATATCGAACATAAAAATATCAGAGTTGTGTGTAATTCAAGCTATTGAAGAAACCATTTGTTGTTTATATCATAAAATAAACTCAGTGTTTTGTTCCCTTTATGTTATTTAATATAATTTTCTTCTTTTTATAAAATACCTACATACTATACCCTCCCCCTTTAATAAATTTCATCCTCACTATTATGAACATTATCTTGAAAATTAAAGGGTTGACATTGAAAATAATTTTTATTTAAAACCACATTGAAAAATAATTAAAAAAAATACTATTAATAGGAGTGAAAAGGATATAAAATGGTAATATGGAGTAACACATAACTATGTTTCCAAATACAATAACATAGGTTGTAATGGTGAAAAAGCATAAATAATTATAGAGTGTGATTGAGGTCATTGATCACAAGAAAGTGAATGATCAATAGAATGTTATGTGCCTAAAAACTATAAATATGTGATGATCAAAAAGGCCATTGGTTTGATAGAATTAAAGGTACTCAGTTAACATTTTTGTTTCATTATCCATTTCCTAGAGTTAAGTAATTATCTTACCATCTAGACAAAGAGAATATAGAAATATACACGATGATTAGAATTTAATCATTTAATTAATTTCAACAAAAATATCATATATTTCTCCAATGATGATTAGTAAAAATCATTTTTTAGGCCTGAAGTACAAAATCAAATTTTAAATACCACATAACAATAAAATGGATAATAAGTTATTCCTCCTGTATTTAAACATCAACCACAAACAAAATGGTTACCACCTGGTAAGGTAATTCCCGAAATTAATAAACCATCTACATTAATCTCCATATTTCAATAGTTATACCCATATTACAAAACAAATCTTTCAAGAAATAATTATCATTATAACTCATCAATAATTTCCTAACTAAGTTTGAAACCCAAAAATAAAAGGAATTGATCATATATTCTTCCAAGATAAATCAACTGTTATTCATAAAAAAAATCACATATGTTTTGAAAATAAATATAATCATTACCTATAAAAATTTCATTCTAAATAGGACATGAAATAGGTTAGTGGTTGGTGTGAAACCCTTATCATCATTTTATCATGTGTTCAAGATACCTCACCTCTCTAGACACTACAGGTTTCCACCTAGCATATGAGCTGATTTTTTAAATTAGAAAAATAATTCATCCCTGAATAATAATTCATGTTTACCGTGGGGGTTGAAAATACATAAATCCAACAAAACATATAAAAAAATGTCATTACTCACTTTAATTTCTCATCACTTAACACCTAAACAGGGGGTCAAAGACATTGAACATATGATCATCATAATGATTATAGACCCATGATGGTATCCATAACTAGTAAGATAACCTCAAATGAAAACATTATATTCTAAAAAATTATCTAAACCCTGCTATGATACCAACTATAAAAACCCCTAACCCACACTCCTAGATCTAGTGCTAAATTCCTAAACATTAGATTTCAGGATTTGATACCGAATAAGGTGAACCGATTTACACCAATCAAAACCTATATCATAAAAATTAAATATTGGCTAAATTGTATACCCATGGGATTTTTGTGTTTATAATTTTAGATAATTATGACCAACTCATATCAACTTGGTTTCATAGAAAAAATTGTTCATGAAGATGAACATTTATACCCAGATTATCTTATTTCACATTAGGTCATCAACATTATCCATAAAAAATAACTTCTAGAAATAATTAATCTAAAATCATTATTTATATCCCTATGAAGATGAAAACATTAGAAGGGTGAGATCAAATTCCAAGAAAGTGCATGCAAAAACATTATAATTGAATGTCATCAATGAGCATAATAGTTCATAAGGGTATGATGAAAAAATCACAGTGTATGAGTGATTCATAAATGAACCCATAATCATCCATACCCAGAATATAAAATAAAGAAACATGGCAATGGAATGTGTCATCAGAATCAATAATGATGAATCTTGATCATAAGAAACATTATAAACCCATACCAACAAATTAAAACCCTTTTTTAGTAACTTGGAGAATAATATTTATAAAACACTCTTAATTAGAATAACAATATTTATGACTTCTAATATAATCATTACCTAATGCATTGGAATGAAATTTGTGTTCACCCATTATTTAATATAGAACGAGACCACTTGGTACTATCTGGCCCAGCCCATGTTTAAGAAGTAAGATGATTAACCGGCTCTATCTAGGATACACCATGTCTAAGATGTAATTGGATTAACTAGTGTTATCTGGGACTCCTCATGTTTTATGTTTTAATGTACATACCTAGTTTTATCTAGAAAACCCAATGTTTAAAATGTATTGGGATACCTAATGCTGTTTTGGTCACACCATGATTATATAATGTCAAATAACCACAACATAAATAAAGAAAATATTTCATCATTAACTCATACATAAAAAAATTATTCCTTTTATAACTTGATTTACCCATTTAAATGAATTGGGTTTCATGTTAATCTCTTGGAAACATGATTAAAACATGGAAAATTAATGGGTTCCATTAAAATCTCATTGAAACAAGGAAAACCCATGGAAAAGAAATGAGTTCCATATCAATCTCATTGGGACCATATTAATCCTTATAGAAAATATTGATGATGGTATCATTAAAAAATATTCTTAGTGGAGGATATGTATCAACATGGGATGATGAAATTGATGATTGGAAATACCAACAAAAGATCATTAAAAAATTCTTGAGGAAATTATACTTTTCATTTTGAAAATCATTTTTTAAAACATAAAACATTTTTAAAATCATTTTCTTTGAAAATCATATTTAAAAACCTAGAATTTATAGTATATTAAAAAAATTCTTTAAAAATAAATTTTTAAAATTTAAAATGAATTTTTAAATAAAATATAGTCATGTTATCTGGTAATTATATAAAATCCATAAAAAAGGAAAACCGGGACAAAAATTCCTTTTTTCTTTTGTAAATTTGAAACCATAAACCCCATGAAAGAGATATCATAAAATGGATTTATAGATACCCATAAATTTAGTTATAATAATAATAAAGTAAACTTATGGGTACTATATACACCACACAATAATAAAAATGAGTGAATTTAGTATATATATCATAGAAATAAATGTGGGATAGAAAAACCATTACATTGAGACCAACTTATCACATGTTTTTTTATCTTTATGAATAATATAATTATTTTAATTATTTAATTTATTGAGAACATTTTTTATGTTTATTATTAATTTTATTTCAATAATTACATTTTCATATACATTTACTTAGTCAATTAAGTTTATGTATATTGTTTTGACCGTATTTTGTATATGTGTCAAAAATGACTTCAGTAAGTTGAGTATTGTCAATGTTGTAATTATTTTAGCATATAAAGAATAAAAATAATAATGGAATAATTATCATATTTATAAATAAATTATACATTAAAAATCAGTCATTAAATATGGTTATGAAAAATGAATCAACGATACGAAGATAGAGACGTTAGGCTGTACATATGGATGAGTAAAATTTTCATATTCCAATGATCATTATTAAAAGAATGTATGAAATATTTTACCATTTTAGAGTGATAATTATATAAAAAATATAGTTACATTTAATTATATTTACTTATATATATATATATCATTCACGTGATGTGCTGATGAACAAATGGATCGCATCGCTCCAAAGAGGTGGTAGTCCACATGTCCACGATAGATGGTATCACTTTTTCAGTATGCGAAAAGGTAAGAAAGAAAATGAAATATTACATTTACAGAAAGATAATTTTTTCAATAATGTAATAATTTTTTCATTTATATAATATATATTCCTTATAATTACCCTTATTACCTTCCATGTAACGCGTTAGTAAAAAACTATTCACATCGTTTCACAAGGCGGTAGTTCACCGTACACACAAGAAACGTTATCACATCCCTTAATGAATGGAATATAAAAAGGTATATATTATATAATGTTTAAAAAGGTATAATAATGTTATATAAATATATAATATATAACCAAAGGCCTTATATGGTTGGAAGTATACACAAATTAAGGATTATATAATTAGTGGATGGACATGGAGAAATTTGTTGGGCATTTATTTGTTGATACAATGTTCTTTAGAGGCCAAAAGTTAGGAGGAGAGGGGGAGGCCTTTTAAAAGTGTTGTGAGTGGAAATTTTGTAAATGTTTGATAGATTGAATTCAACCCACATTTTTTTCCATGTCACTATGCCCCAATAATGATCAAAACCTGATAATATAAGGGATAATGTCTAAATAAGGCCATCAAATTAGTGTTCGATAATTTTCTAGTTTATTTGGATACTAAAGTTTATGTTTAACCATGAAATAGACTAGTTTTTACCATATTTGCTGCAATTTCCTTTAAATGTTTTCGCTAATAACATTGGTCAAAAATGAAGTTATAATTATTATAAATTATAAATTATTATGATTTAAAATATGGAATCCATTTTTATAAATTCAATTCTTAGTAAAATAAAATTTTAACATAATATTAGTCCTACAGACATTGCGAGAAAATGTGTTTTTAAAAAGAATATTTTTTAAGAAAAAGATTATTCCATATTAACTCTATGTATAATAATAAGTTTATGAAAAAAATTCATGTTTAATGATATATATTATATAAATTTAATTTAAAACACTCCCCATGAGGGATTAATTTAATTAATTAAATAGGATAAACATTATGCATTTCAAGATAGTTTTTAGAGGCACCCATTTTCAAACCCAAAAACAAACTTAGACTAAAAACAATTATAAATTAGATTAAAATTAATTAACTAGAATAAATATAAATTTGGATACTTGAAAAAATATTAAAAATATATTGACACTTTTAAATTTCATAATTCATTGAAATGAAAAGACTTTACAAAAATCCATATTTTTCATTATTTGCCGAAAAAATCAATATTTTCCAAATGATCAAAACATTCAACCCAAAATAAATTATGATATTCCAATTGAAAGAAATAAATTCTATTTTTTAAAATAATAATTTTAAAGCTATTATGAATTATTTATAAAAGAAGTGCAGGATAAAAATGCGGCAAAACTGCATTTTTGAAAAATATACAGTTTTAAGCCTAACATTCGATTTTCTTTATATGATGTATAAAAAACACATATGATAATCATTAAACATTATATTTAATTTAAAATATTTAAATTTAATTAATATAATAAAAATGGTAATTTTTTTTATTTATTGGTATAAATAAAATTTGTAAAAATTAATATAATTTTTCAGAAAAAGAATACCTTTTATTTTCGAAAGGGTTTTAATTTGATTTCTAATTAATTAGTCAGAAAATAATTC
Organism: Viscum album; assembly: GCA_963277665.1. Lineage (NCBI taxonomy): Eukaryota > Viridiplantae > Streptophyta > Magnoliopsida > Santalales > Viscaceae > Viscum > Viscum album. The sequence goes on from OY728121.1 coordinate 1,130,611,103, forward strand.
ATTATATATACATGTGTAAACCATATTTTTATAATTCTTTTAATCAAGTTTACATATGTCACTGTAATGGCTAGTTTGTAACGGTAATATATATAATGGGTCGTTCTATCACAACCCACCATCATCAAGATGAAGGTAGGGACAACAGATTGCTAGACCCTTCCTTCCTCAATTTGATGGAGAGATAATGACCCTATAAACCCACCTTCAAACAGAAAAATGAAGGCATTACCCTCTTCATTTAGTTGGATTGAGAGATAAGATTATAAATCCCAAACAACACCAAAACTGGAGGTAAAAGTAATCCAAAAAAACCATTCCCATATGCATGTTCCAAGAGTAAGTGCTACAGAGTACAAGAAAAATACAAATGAAAGTACCAAAGAAATGAAAATCAACAACAACAATTGTTCCAAAGCTCAAACTAGTATGGTCCCATATGATCCCCAAAGTTTTTAAGATCGAAATAATTATGTAAATTCTCAATATAACAGCGGGGGGGGGGGGGGTGAATTGTATCCTTTAAAAAATTCCTTTGGAAATTTTAAAGATGGTAATGTTTAACAAAGTTAAACAAGGTAAATTCACTAGACCTATAAGTTCTACAAACGTGATTTATTCTAGAAATATAGATCCGAAAATGAAACTTAAGAATAGTTTACAAGGACAAAGATGCTACCTTAAAACGTATACAATCTTACTAATCAGAGTACAAGTATTTGAAAGTATAAGATAGTTATACTTTCCTTATCAAAAAAAATACATTGGAAAACAAACATGAAAAAATACAAGTAAAAAGTATGAAATCTTTTAGTCCAAAGAGTCAGGTATCCAAAAACCTTGGATAAAGGTCCCTTGATTAATACTTTCAAGAAAGTCTGTCTTACCCACACCCGGGTAATCCCTTAATATGAATATCAGAGTCTGTCTTACTATCCCTGCAAGCCCTGTAACCTCAAGGTAGTCGACACCTCTATCTTCCTATCCATGGAATCCCTCGAGTGTACTAAGAAACATTCAGAGCCACACGAAGAAATTCTAAACCAGATGTTTAGTACACACAAATCATGAATGTCGCTCCATAGAAATCACATCAGCAGCATGTAATCTCCAGAGTTATAGAACAATGTTGTGCTCGTTCAAATGAGCTCTAATTTATAGGCACATCTTCAACAGTTAGATCCCACCTCTAACGGTCATATTTTCCCTTGAATTCCAGAGGGACCTGTACACGTGTCACACAAAAAACGGTTCATTAGTAACATAATGCACAAAACTGTTTTATAACTAAATCTAGAGTAAGTAAAATATGGTTTCTCAACAAAATTCAATTTTTCAGAGCCTAAAGTTCAGAGTCTAAAAACATTCAGATTCTATATTGCATCAATATTCAGATTCTATTTTTCAAGGAATTCAGAGTCAGAATTATAAGGAATTTGGAACCTAAATTCTGAGGAATTCAGCATATGAATTCTGAGGAATTTGGAATCTAAATTATAAAAAATTCAGAACAGAAATTCTGATGAATTCCGAATCTGAATTCTAAGGAATTAAATACCTAAATTCTAAGGAATTCGGAGTCTGAATTCTAAGGAATTCCGAACTTAAATTCAAAGGAATTCAGATTTTTAATTTCAGAGAATTCGGAGTCTGAATTTCATAGAATTCAGATTCTGATTTTTAGAGAATTCAGTGTCTGAATTTCAGAGAATTTGGATTCTGAATTTCAAATAATTCGAAGTATAAATTTCAAAGAAATCAGATTCTGAATTTCAACGTATTCGGAAGCTGAATTTGGATCCTAAAAACATAATACTCTATATCTATGTATTTTTAGAATTCCAAGGTTTTAGATGTGAAACCAAATTTTATACTTAGGAATAAAAAGGGTTAGATTTAGAGAAATTAAAATATGAAGAATGAAAACTTGGTAAGGATAAATTTTCCTTGGGGAAGGAAAATTTTCCTTATTAAGGAAAATCTTAAGGAAAATGAAATTTTCTTGAAGATAGGGTGTTTGTGATTTTCAAAACAAGAAGGAATGGAAATGTCATAAGGAAACCTTATGGACTCCACAATATCCACCAAACATGAAGTAATGGAAAATTCATAAGGAATCCTTATTGACTCAACAATCTCCCCCTTTTTCGAAAGCACAAACATCCTTACGAAAAATAATATACGGGGTTAGAAATTTTATTGACTTGTAAATAAAAACTTATCACCTTTTACTTATGTATCAAAGTGAATATGACTTAACCCCCCTTAGGCTTTGGAATATCAAAGGATCCTATTATTATTTTATAGAATAAGATTTTTAATTTTCTTTCTTACGAAAATCTTCATGATGAAAACTCCCCCTTAGTCGAACTCCCCCTTACTTTGGGAAATTTATTCTTTACTTAGTATTCTTTTTGACATTCCTTTCTACCCCTTTGTGATTTTCAAAAAGGAATAAAGGGAATAGAAAATAAATTTGGTACCTAAAATATTATTACTAAACAACCAAGAAATAAGAAGTGCAACAATAATTTCATTATGATTGGACGTATTTGTACAATATGAAAATACAATAAAATATCGTATTTGAAATGAAATTATACTTCCTTCTCCTTTGGAATCAGCTACTTTACTATGGTTTCCAACTTCTTAAGATCCTTTTGATCATCTTCAACATGCTTGAGCAACTGATCCTAATCTTTTATTTTCTTCTTGTAAGGCTTTGATTTTCTCTTCCTGAGCCTTAAGAATATCATCCTGAGCCTTCAAGGTTTGTACCTTCTTAACAAGATTTTCTTCTATCTCAATCTTGAGATCTCTTTCTCTCTTACAACTTTGAGCAAGTGGACTTAACTTCCAATTCAGATCTTTCACTACTTTCTTCTGAGAAGTCTGTTCCCAAGATAGATTTTCCTCAAAACTATTAGTGATATCCTTGATCTTCACATCTTCGGTGTTAAAAAAATCCTTGAAACTTTCATGGACTTTATAAAACATTCTCATTTCTTATATTTTCTTCCTTGACCAGTTTTCCATCTTTTTTCATGATCTTTTATGAGCCTCATAGCCAATAAGAAATGTCTTGAAGTATACCTCATGTTTTACACACTTATCCATCATAATGGATACTAAATCCGATTTTTGATTCAATGAATGCTGAAGCATCTGGCATCACGAGTATATTATAGGGAATATTGGAATAGTTTCAATAAGTATTTTCAATGAATGAACTATAATGTCATGTCTAAGAGAGGACGATTCTGAATACGAGACTTTGGTTGGTGAGGATTCCTTTTCTAATTCAACATCCATCCTCTTTGACAAACCACCAACTTATTTTTTATTTACCACAACTTTTCTAGGTGTATCCACAACAACTTATTTTCCCTTATTATATTTCAGACCGACAAATTCTTGATTAAGAGATTGATGTTCACTATCTGACAGCTGAACAATTTTGTCTTCGCCAATTTCTTTCTTTTAGGCTCCTGCCACAACATCCTCTTGATGAATGAAATATTTATTGATGATTTCTTCCCCAGATATTTTATTTACATCATCTTCAACCTTCTCTTCATCCTTCCTAGGAGTATCAAGCTTTGATGATTCAACTTGAAAGGTTTGAAATGATAATTTCTCAGAAGGGATTTCCTTCTCATGATATTCCTCTACCTGCTTTAACACATCTTTGGTGTCACCAATAATTTCTTCTTCTACTTCTTCTTCTTCTATTACATCTTCTTGATGTTTTTCCGGAATTAAAAACTTCTTTCCTAGAGTCTCAGAAAGTGGTTCTTGAAGAAACGACTCATGTACCTAAAATTGTTCAGAATCTTTCTCAGTTGCCTTGAGAAGGGATTGGACTATCTCAGCTTCCGACATCTTCTTCTTCTACATTTTCTCTTTCTGTTGCTTCTCAAGATCTTAAACAAACTTTTCATTCAAATCCTTTGCCTCAACAGGGTCTAGGCCAAACATAGGCTCCCCTTCCTTCCTGTTCTTCTTGTATTTTCTCCACTTTATAGCCACTTCATCAGTATACATCTTTTTATTCTTAGTCTTCAGTGGTGCTAACTGACTTTCCTTAGCCACCGTGGGTTTTGATTCCTCCTCTGGATCCTTGGATTTCTTATTCCTTTCACCCTTCTTAAGTGTCTCAGCTACTTCCTCATTATTTGTTAAGGATTCAAATTCCTTTTATGATAGATCATAAAATTCTCTGGATTGATAATTAAAGAAAATCTTCATTCTCCTAAGATTATCATCACATATCAGCATCACCTTGCAGTTCCTCGGCATAGAAATGCATGCAATCTTGAAGGGATGAAGACAAAGAATAATGATCTTCAAAAGAATGGCCGGGTACATAATAATCTGATACTTTAGATTTCTATTCATTATATTTTCAATCGTAACCAAGATATACTTGACTCAGTTAATATTTCTGAGGTTCACCAAGAAATCCAATATATAAAAATCACTCTTCTTTTGAGTATCATTATCTCCTATTCTCATTATGACAAACCCTTGAACCCACAATTCTAGAATCCTATGTTTTGTAGATAGACGTACTATATTTGGAGTCTTCACCTTTGAAAGACAAAGGAAAGATATAGCTCTTTCCTTATCCAAGAAACCTGATACATCTGGTAGTTTGTGAGTACAAAACTCTGCTTCCCCTTCATAAGGAATACCAATCAGACATGTTGCCTTAATATAATAAAGAGAATATGTCTTCCCATAACTCTTGAAAGAAAATTTATATCTTCCTCATTCAATGAAAAAGCTTATTGCCTCGAAGAATTCAACCAGAAAATCCAGATACACCGGATCCTGTGCTTTCGGTTTCGATATTCAAACACTATCCTACCCATTTAGCTTGATATTCTTAGAGATAATGGAATCATACATAGAAAAGAAATTTGGATGAACCAACCATTCTCTTTAAATCTTCCTTTCATAGATTTCTTTTATAGATGATATTTCTTTTTGAGATGAGGCTTCAGTAGACATTCAGAACTGAGGAAACCTTAAAGATCCAGAACGACCTTAAGAACAGAGGCGGAACTTCAGCACACGAGGTCTTGAATTTTTGATGTCGGATGAGTATTGGGGGTCCTTTATATAGGCATTGAGATGACAGTTCAGCTTCCCTGATTGAGCCAATGATTGAACACTTTTTGATCAGATCTGACTGTTGAAGAGATAGCTGTAGAATGAAATTTTGTCTAATCCGATCTTTTGAGGTTTTTAGAAAAAAAATCCGATTTACGAAAAAAAATAAATACAAAAAATATTTCTTTAAACATAATAAAACACCAGCAAGTAAAAAGTTAGATTAAGAAAACGTGGGGGAAAGAAATCACACCGTTTAGATTTATTAGGGAAAATATTTGTAATCAGGAAAATTATTCTTGAAGAATGTTTAGATATGAAAATTTTAAACAACAAAAATTTTGACTATGAAAAATTTTAGACTACGAAAATTTAAAACTATGAAATATTTCTATAATGAAAATTTTTCATTACGTAACATTTCTATTAAGAAAAATTTTCATTACGAAAAATTATCATTATGAAAAATTTTCATTCTAACTAAAAAGTAAATGTACTCCCCTATTAAGAGGAGTTTCTTACTATAAGCAGATAGGTTTCAAAAAGTTGTTAATATCGAAGATTACCTAACGATTATCATTCCTAACTTCTGTTTAATGTATTAAAATCTAATGAATGGTAAATATTTTGTAAAAATATCAGAACATTGATCTTGCGTTCTGATAAATTGAAGAATGATATCTCCTTTTTGTGTGTGATCCCTAAGAAAGTGATGCCTAATATATATGTGTTTTGCATGAGATTGATGTGTAAGGTTGTTACTTAAGGAAATGGAACTAGTATTATCATACAAATTTTTTGTTTTGGTTAAAATCATACCATAGTCTGTGAGTGTGTGTTGCATCCACAAAACTTGAGCACAACAACTTCCAGCTACTACATATTCAACTTCAGCAGTGGAAAGTGCTATTGAGTGTTGCTTTTTACATGACCAAGAAACTAATTAATCTCTTAAGAAATGACAATTCTGGATGTACTTTTCCTATCCATTCTATATCCACTGAAGTTATAATCTAAAAAACTTTTTAAAACAAAATCATTTCCATAAGTATAAAAGTGTCTTAAATCCATGGTTCCCTTTAAGTAGCAAAAAATCCTTTTAACTACCTATAAATGAGGTTCCTTGTGATTGGATTGATATCTTGCACATAAGCATACTGAAAACATTAATTCTGGATGAATAGCTGTCAAGAAAAGTATACTTCCTATCATACCTCTAAAGGATGTTTGATGTACTGGTTTCCCATCTTCATCAAGATCAAGTGAATTTGAGGTACCAATGGGAGTACATATACTCTTAGTGTTGTCATATACATACTTTTTAAGAAGATATTTAATATACATATGTTGGGATATATATATTCCTTATGTTTTTTGAGAAATTTGAAAACCAAGAGAAAATGTTAACTCACCCATCATACTCATTTCAAACTCATATTTCATTAGATCTGCAAAGGAATCAGTTAAAGATTGCTGAGTTGAACCAAATATAATTTCATCAACAAAAATTTGAACAATCAAAACTTTTTTCATATCTTTCTTTATAAAAATTTCTGGATCATCATTTAGCTTATCATAATTATTTTTAATCAAAAATCCTATAAGTCTATCATACCAGGCTCTTAGGGCTTGTTTGAGTCCATACAAAGATTTGGTATATTTGAAAACGTGTTCAGGATGTTTTAAATCTTCTTAACCAGGAGGTTGTTCAACAAAAACATCCTCTTGAACATAACCATTAAGGAAAGTGCATTTAACATCCATTTAAAAAGTTTAAAATTGAAAAATGTTTCAAAGGCAAGTAGAATTCAATAGATTCAAGTCTTTCTACTAGAGAAAAGGTTTCTTCATATGTTTTTTCTCCTTGTTGATTATAGCCTTTAGCAATAAATCTGGATTTATTTCTTATAATGATTACATTTTCATCATAATTATTTCTGAAGACCCATTTTACTCTAATAACAGATGTTTCCTTAGTTCTTTCAACCAAGGTCTAGACTTTATTCCTTTCAAATTCATTTAGCTCATCCTTTATTGATTTTTTCCAATCATCATCACCTAATGCTTCATCAGTGATTTTTGGTTCTAATTGGAAAATAAATTCTAGATGTTCTACTTCATTTTTTAAAGAACTTCTAGTCCTTATAGGTTGATTTACATCACCAATGATACTATCCCTGTGATGATTCTTAAGAAATGGATGATTTGGGTTTTTTAAAACCTGTTCATCAACATAGGGTAGGAAATATTCTGGGGTAAATGATTCAGAAACATTTTCTTGAACATTTTCCTTATTAAAAGGATCTTCTACCAAGGGTTGATAATGAGTTTTTGAAAAAAAAATCCGAGGATGTAGGTTGAGGATGTTTAAAAACAAAAGGATCAGTTTCATCAAATTTGACATGTACTGTTTCTTCAATAGTACAAGTATTTTTATTGAAAACTTTATAAGCCTTAGAAGTTGTGGAGTAGCCTAATAAAATTCCTTCATAAGATTTTGGTGCAAATTTGTGCATTTTATCTGTAGTATTCATAACGAATACCTTGCAACTATAAACCTTGACCTAGTAAAGTCTAGGTTTTATACCATTCCATAACTCATAAAGAGTTTTATTAAGAAAAGGTATAATCAAAACATGATTTATTGTATAGAAAGCAGCACTTACAGCTTCAACCCAAAAATGTTTAGCTACTGAATATTCACTCAACATGGTTCTTTTTATCTCTTGGAGAATTATATTTCTTATTTCAACAAAACCATTTTTTTGAAGTGTTTTTTGGTGCTGAGAAGTTATGAGTAATGCCTTTTCTTCTACAAAAGGTTTGAAAATCATAATTTTGAAATTTTCCTCTATGATCACTATGAATATTTATCAATGGAAGGTTTTTTTCATTTTTAACTTGGTCTCTATAACTTTTTAAATAAGAAAAAGCTTCAAATTTATTTTCAATAAAATAGACCCACGTAAATCTAGTGTAATCATCAACTATAAAAAATACATAATATTTTCCTCCAATGCTTCCAGTTTGTGTTGGACCAAAAAGATTCATATGCACCAACTGTAATTCATTAGTAGTTGAGACTTCACTAATTGATTTAAAACTTCATTTAGGTTGCTTTCCATATCGACAATGATCAAAAACCTTTAAAGAATAAAATCTAAGATCCTATATATCCTTAACCAGTCTTTTCCTAGAGAGTTTTCATAGGTTCCTAAGTTTACAGTGCCATAACCTTCTATTCCATAACCAAGAACGATCTTCCATTTCACTAAGACAAGGTAGATCTTGGATTCTAAGGTCTTCTATGTTTAATGTATAAACATTATCTTGCCTATTGGCAGAAAGAATAAACTCTTCTTTGGAATTGTGTACTAAGAACTTGTAATTTCTAAAATTCACAAGGTAACCTTCATCAAATAATTCACTTATGCTAATGAGGTTTTGTTTAAGAACCTTAACAATTAAATCATTTGATATAAATGTTTTTACAAGAAGAACTATGTTATATATACCAATAATTTCTTCATTAGCATTATCTTTGAAAGTTACCTTTCCACCTTTCGTCTTGACAATCATTTCAAAGATGTTTTTTTACCAATTGTGTACTGGGGACATCCACTATCCATATACCATGTATTACTATTGGTACTATCTTATCGTTCCTAAAAATAAGAGTGTTAGACTTTCAGAACCCAAAATTTCATGGAGCCAGAAACTTTAGAAAGGAAAATTTTAGGAATCCGAATTTTCTTAGAAAAATAAGCTTTATGAAAACCTAAACACTAAGTTTTTTTTAAGGAACAATTTTTTTCCCAATTCCCACCACAATGAAATTTATTACAGAATTCAGCACTTTGAGGAACAAAATAATTGTTACTAAAAATCAGTTTTGAACCAGTATAACCAAAACCAGAATTATTCCTTAAAGGTCGTATTTGAGAATACATCTTATCAAAAGTGTCCTTACCTAAGGTAAATATTGAAAAACACGTCCTCAAGGAAAATATTTCCGACTTTAGTCTAATGACTATGTTAATATCCTCAAAGAAATCGGTTTTAGCAATAGAGTTAGGATCTAAAACATTTTTCTTATAAAATACATTTTTCTAGATCCTTAGAAATTTTATCCTTCTCAGAACTAACTTCCCCAAGATTTTTTGAAATACTTTCAAAATTAAGAGTTTTTTGTCAAGATATTTAGAAAGATCTCATATTTCCTTAGTAAGAATAGAAATCCTAGAATTTTTTTTATCAATATTTTTCTTGAATTTAAAATTTTCATTCTCAAGAAGCTTAGAAAACCTAGAAACGTCTTCATAGGTTGGTAAAGTATTATCGTCATCATCAGAAGATTCTTCATTTGAAGATTCATAATATTTATTATTATTATAATTATCATTCATGGATACATTTTTTATAGATTTATCATTGTATATCTTAGCTATTAAAAAATGATTTTCAATAGGTAACTTGGAAAATAAACCAAGATTATTCTGTCCAAAAGATTCGTAATCTGAGGATTCATTAGAAGAGTCTCTACCACTGGCACTCTAGGTGTCATTAATTTTCAAAACATTCTTAGATTTTTCTTTGTAGTACATCTTTATATTCCTCTCATAATTATCTTCCTTTCTATCTTTTCTATTAAGCATAGGAAAATTTGGCCTTATATGCCCTGCTCTCTTGCATTCAGAACAAGTAACTTCAGAATGTTTCTTATCCTTTCTTTATTTCTTCTTATATCTATACTAAAAGTCTTTCTTCCCAACTAACTTGTTTATCCTTCGGGCAAGATTAGCTAGTTCATTATCATAATGTTCACTTTCACTTGATTCAGATAAAATGGTGACCTTCTTAGATTTAGATCTTGTAACTCTCTTAGGATTATTGGCTTTCAAATGATTATAGGTAGTTGTAAAAGCAACACTTCCATTACCATTCTTCTTCTTAACATTGTCAGCATCTCTTTTCATTCTTCTTTCATGTTGAATAGGTGTTCCAAAAAGATCATCAAGAGTAATATTTGTGACTTTCCTATTCTCATCAATAAGAATTCTCTTTGATTGTCACTCATTAGGCATGATGTCTATAATGTTGTCCAAAAATTCATCATCATATAAACCTTTTTCAAACACGGATTGTAAGAAATTGACAATAGTCATGAATCTCTATTGTACCTTACATATAAGTTCTCTATAAGGAATGAAAAAACCATGATACTCAGCCCTACGCATAGCCCTTATAGTTTCAATAACTTAGGAATTTCCAAAATGAGTGACTTCAAGCTTCTTCCAAATATAATTTCCAGCTTCACAAGAAGAAATATGGCTATATTTATTCCTGGTCATAGAACACACCAAATTATTTCATACCTTGTAGTTTAGTTGATATTATGACTTTTCTTGATTAGTAAAAGTTCTGAATTACTTATCCGGAATCTTGTAATCTCCAGTAAGGATAACAAAGTTGTCCACTCCAATGTTAATAAAAAACTTCTTCATACGATCTCTCCAATATTCATAATCATTCCCATCAATAATAGGTGGTCTAGGAGGATTAATGTTGTCAATTGAACCAATATTATTTCCTTCCATCTCAATGAAACAAAATCATTCCACACAAACTTGTTAGTAACAAAATTTTGTAAACAAGTATAAAAATATCCTAAGCAAGGAAAATATAGAACAAGGAAAGACTTGAGCAAGAATACATATATGTGAATATAAGTATTTCAAAGACCTCCTCTGATACTAATTGTAGGATTAAAATAATGATGTAAATGCTCAATATAAAAGAGGGGGGGGGGGTGAATTTTATCTTTTAAAAAATCCCATTGGAACTTTTAAATAAGGTAATGTTTAACAAAGTTAAAGGAGGTAAATTTACTAGACCTCTAAGTTCTACATACTTTCTTGATTCTTGAAATATGGTTCCGGAAATGAAAATTAAGAAATGTTTACAAGGACAAAGATTCTACTTTAATTCTTATAGAATCTTACTAATCAAAGTACATGTAGAGGAAAGAATAAATAGTTATACTTTCCTTACCAATCAAAATTCAACAAAAAACAAACTTGAAACAATACAAGTAAAAAGTATGAAATATTTTAACCCAAAGAGTAGGGTATCCAACAACCTTGGATAAAGGACCCTTGATTTATACTGCCATGAATGTCTGTCTTACCCACACTAGGGTAAGCCCTAGATACGAATATCTGAGTATGTCTTGATATCCCTAAAAGCCATCAAACTTCATGGTAGTCAAAAACTCTGTATTCCTATCCCCAAAAGACCTCGAATGTACTCAGCAACATTCAGAGCCGCATGAAGCAATTTAGAAAAAAATTTAGTATGCACAAAGCATGAATGTCTCTCTCTAGAAATCACTTTAGCAGCATGTAATATCTAGAGTGGTAGAACAGTGTTGAGCTCATTCAAATGATATCATATTTATAGGCACATCTTCAATGGTCAGCTCCCTCCTCCAATGGTCATATTTTTCCTTGAATATCAGAGGGACCTGTACACATGTCACTCAAACAATGTTTGGTTAGTAATAGAATGCTCAACATCGTTTTATAACTAAAACAAGAGTAAGTAAAATATTATTGCTCAACCAAATTCCATTTTTCGAAATATAATGTTCGGAGTCTAAGAACATTCAGATTCTATATTTTATGAATATTTGGATTTGTTTTTTAAGGAATTCGGTGTCAAAATTATAAGGAACATGGATCCTGAATTTTGAGGAATTCGGAGTCTAAATTCAATAGAATTTTGAACCTGAATTCTGAGGAATTTTGAGTCTGAATTATAAAGAATTCGAAACCTGAATTTTGAGGAATTCAGAGTCTTAATTATAAGGAATTCGGAACCTGAATTCTCAGGAATTCAGAGTTGGAATTTCAAAGAATTTGGATTCCGAATTTTAGATAATTCAGAGTCTGCATTTCAGAGAATTCGGATTCTGAATTTCGGTGAATTCAGTGTCTGAATTTTAGAGAATTCGTATTTTGAATTTTAGAGTATTCAGATCCTGAAAACAAACTACTCTATATCTAAGTATTTATAGAATTATGAGGTTTTAGATGTGAAACCTAATTTTATACATAGGAATAAAAAGATTTATATTTAGAGAAACTAAAATAAGGACAATGAAAACATGCTAAGGATAAATTTTCCACGGGGAAGGAAAATTTTCCTTATTAAGGAAAATCATAGGGAAAATTAAATTTTCCTTAAGATAGGGTGTTTGTGATTTTCTAAACATGAAGGAATGTAAAAGTCATCAGGAAAAATTAATGAATCCATAATCCCCCCCAAACATGATGGAATGGAAAAGTCATAAAGGAACCTTATTGACTCAACAAAGTCCTCCTAAAAACCTGAAAGCAGTTTTATATACATAGGGTGAGTATACAGGTATACTCAATAGAGAAATCCAAAAGCTCTCATACACAAGTGGGGAGGCATTGTAATTCCCCATGAGAAAAGGAGATAACCAATTAACCTAGCAACGAATCTATCCACCCAAACCCCACCAAGGTACAATCCCCAAATAACTCAAGTCCAGTAAAGTAATAGTAATAGCACATCAATACTTGGGTACATCACACCACTTTCCCACTGGTTATTGAATACATCCTATGCGCCAAACCTCTCCCACCATTCTCACTGTAGTCCCACTACCATCCCTTTCCAGCACACACCTGGGCTACCAAAACCACACATCCCACCTGTAAACACCTGGGTCACAACAACCACATGTAACCATGCCTACAGACACCTGTGCCTCATCTTGAAGGCACCTGGGAGACCACCTGCCCGCACACACCTGGGCCAACCACCACATCATACCCTGCCTAAAGAATATTGTGATATAATGGACCTCAGTTCATCATATCCTTCCCAAAGAATCATGGGCTACTCGGGAAGGGAGTAGAAAAGGAGCCAATAACCAACACTCATAGGAGTGTTGGGGAAAACACCCTCCAAAATGAAATGGGGGTATTCAGTTTGAAGTGATCCACATGGGTGGGGTGAAAAAAAGAAACATAAAAACTAAATTATACGTATAGGTAACAAGCACTTATACCAATATAGGGGTTCCAAAACCAGCCCATATACAAACACCCTCATTACTATTCCTTCATAAGAAGCACCACAACCACAACCATGTCACAACTCATTCCCAGAGAAAAATTCCCCTTTAATCCCATTATTGTTTTCCTATTCAAGAAATTCCATTTAGATAATTGTTCACTACTGGGAAACTAAAAGGCATAGACACAAGCCAAGGAAGGAAAAACAACAAAGTAGCAATTTAAGCATCCACACCAGATTCTTCAGTAAAGTCACAAAAACAAAAGGGTCCCATGAGATCCCTAAAAGTATTAGAACCAAAAAAAGCCACAACATATGGCCCCACACGAGCTTAGGTCCATAATAGAAATACTACTCAATAGGGGATCCCATCCCCATCCATGTCACATCAGAAGCATCAACTGAAACATGACTAGAATAGAGCAAGGGAGTTTTCAAATTTGAATATGCCATTCATTTAGTTCTGTCTTTCCATTTGGTTAACTGGGGTGACCATGAAAGGATTATTATTCATTGGGAATCCATTTAATTTGTAGAGTTTATGAAATTTACTAGTTTCCATGTTACATCCATTCAATCACATAAATATCCAGAAAACATAGGTTCATTAGTACGCAAGAAAGGACCACCAACAACCTTGATTTTCTGTGGAAATAAACCCATTCAATTCACAATATATATGAAAAGATAAAATAGTACAACAACATTATCAAATGCACCCCTTAATTCTGTAAATCCATTTATTATATTCATTAAGGTTTGGTTTCATCCATCCCCATAAGAAAAATTTTCATAACCAACCCACATGATACATTGTAAAGAGAGATAAAGAAAGATCCCTACCTGGATGATCAATGATCAATGTTTTTCTTCAGGTTCCAACAATTGGTGATGTGTGACTTACAGGGGAGGAACTCGGAGGACCCCAAGAATGAGGTAGAAAGGATCCAACATAGTCACACCACTAGCCTCGGGAAAGGGGACTCCAAATGCACCAAGGAATAAAAGAAACCATCCAAGAAGGAGAAAGAAGTAATTCTAGTGCAATAAAATGGGAGAGATCTTGGAGTTACGGGATATGAAAATCTTGAATGTGTTTAAAGGCTGATCGTGGTTTCACCCCATGGTTAGATAGTTACACATGATGTAATTAATTGTTATTTAGTAATTCTCATCAGAGGAGTGGATAAAATATCTATGCGTTAAAGGATTTCATTTAAAGAGTGGAAAACGGGTCCGTTGAGGGTATCCCCACTCCTAGGGGTTTTAAAACGCTGTTTATGGCTCTAAAAACAGCTTTGAACCACTTTAAAAAGGTTAGAATACTTAAAAGTGGAGTTATAGGAAAAATGGGGTAGGGAAACCCTGACAAACCACTATGGCCAATTGGTGAGACTGATAGGTGAAACCGATCGGTGGAGCTGATCGGGTGAAGCTGATCCCATGAAGCTGATCCCATGATGTAGATCTGTGAAGATGATGGGGTGAAGCTGATCCCATGAAACCAATTTGGTGAAACTGATATGTGATACCAATTTGGTGAAACTGATCTGTGAAACCGATTGGATGAAACCGATCTGTGAAACCAAATTTGTGAAACCGATAGGTGAAATTGATTTGGTGAAATTGATATGTGAAACTGATTTGATGAAACAGATCTGTGAAACCGATTAGGTGAAACTGATCTGTAAAAATAATCTGTGAAACCAATTTGGTGAAACTGATCTACGAAACTGATTTGGTGAATCAAATCTATGAAACCAATTTGGTGAAATCGATCATTGAAACTGATTTGGTGAAACCGATCTGTGAAACCAATTTGTTGAAACCTATTTGTGAATCCAATTTTGTGAAACCGATTTGTGAAACCAATTTTGTGAAACCGATATGTGAAAACGATTTGGTGAAACCGATCTCTGAATCTGATTTGGTGAAACTGATATGTGCAATAGATTTGGTGAAACCGATCTGTGAAACTGATTTCATGAAACTGATATGTGAAACTGATTTGGTGAAACCAATATGTGAAACTGGTTTGTTGAAACTTATTTGTGAAATCGATTTGGTGAAACTGATCTTGGATACCGATTTGGTGAAACTGATATGTGAAACCGATTTGGTGAAATGGATTTGTGTAACCGATTTGGTGAAACCAATATGTGAAACCAATTGGGTGAAACCAACCTGTGAAGCTAATCTGTTAAACTGATCAGTGAAACTGATCTGTGAAGCTGATTAGTGAAGCTTATCGATGAAGCTGATCAGTGAAGCTGATAAGTGAAGGTGATCTTTGAAGACGATCAGTAAAGTTGATCGGTGAAGCTGATCATTGAAGCTGATTAGTGAAACAGATGGGTGGAACTGATTGATGAATCCAGGTCACCCCAACACTTAGAATTTGGCAACATAATAGACTAGGAGGTTCTGGGCCATTACATCAGATACCTCTCAAAATTATTATCGCCCTTGAGAATACAATAGTAACCCAAACCACCCCTCCAAAAGATACGTCTTAGGGATGAGCCACCCCAAACATCCATATGAATCCCAAGGATCACATTGTCCCGACACATAGATTAGGGAGTTATTTCCTCTATGTCAGGATACTATCTTCTTTGGGTAGCACTGACTCACCCACATAGGTTTAATCGTATCCACCTTAATGCGTCTTGATTAGGGATCAGGTCCTCCCTTCCCTATATATCAGGACATTTCATAAAAATTCCCAATGTATGGAAACAAAACTTCTCATAAACCAATAAAGTCAGCATTACATCATAGCATGTCACAAAAACTAGAACAACAAGGAAGGCTCAGAATGGAAACTCAAAAAAGATTTGGGTACTAGGCATGCATTTGAGCTTCTCGCTCACAAGTACTCTCCTCGAGGCCACTGTGCCTCCACAACACACAAACCAAAGGGATGGTTCTTCCACGTAGCACTTTCTCCATCGATCCTCGATCCTCACTGGTCGCTCCATAAATGTAGCAACGTCCCCTATATCAAACTCTCCCCAGTCAATGACACATGAGTCATCGTGTAGATATCAACGAATATGGGAGACATGGAAAATATCATGGATCCTTTCCAAATGGGGTGGCAATTCCAGCTAACATGTCACCTCGTCGACCCACCCCAACACTTAGAATGGCCTGATGGAACTAGGAGAGAGCTTTCTACCCTTGCCGAACCTTTGCTGCCCACGTCGAGGGGAAACCTTAAAAAACACATGGTATCCTACCTCAAACTCCAAGGGCCTCCTCCTACGATCGAAATACAACTTTTTCCGGTCCTGGGCGGCCTTCATCCTCTCACGCACAAGCTAAACCTTCCCCATTGTGCTCCGTACTATGTATGGGCCAAGAACACTGGCCTTCCCAACCTCGGTCCAGCACACTAGTGAATGAAATCGCCTCTCACACAAGGCTTCAAAAGGTTCCATGACAATAGTATAGTGATAACTATTATTTTAAGAAAATTATACATAGGTAAAATGTCATTCCCATGATCCCCTAAAGTCCAAAACACATGCCCATAGCATATCCTCCAATGAATGGATGGTTCACTCTGTTTTCCCATCTGTTTGGGGGTGGAAAGTAGTTCTTAGGCGTAGTTGGGTACTAAAATTATGCTACAATCCCCTCCAAAATCGGGAGATAAAATGTTCTTCACTATCTGAGACTATGGACCTCAGAACTCCATGAAACTACACCACCTCATCCACGTATCTCCATGTTAAGGCATCCACCACACTTGAATCCTTGATCGTCAGGAAGTGAGCTGATTTCGTTAGCCAGTCTACCACTACCCAGATGGCATCACAACCACCTTGAACCCTAGGTAGTCCTCAGAAGAAATCCATCGAGATGTCATCCCACTTCCACTTAGGGACATCTAAAGGCTGCAACAGACCTCCTGGGATGAGGTGTTATGCCTTCACCTTTTGACACACTAGGCACCTTGCCATGAACTCTGCCACAACCTATTTCTTCCTAAGTAACCAAATCTATTCCCTTAGGCCTCACTACATCTTGGAGACTCCAGGGTGTACCGTTACAAGTGAGTTATGGAACTCACATAGAACCATCTTGTGCATATCCTCTGGGACAAAAACATTCCCTCAGAAAAGCATCTGATTCTGACCATCCTCTAACCACTCTTCTAGAGCATTGCATTGGTTAACCTGATCGTGCATAACATCAATCTCTATGCCTCCCCACTAAGACTCCTCCACCTACTGCAACAGACAGGAATGCACTGTTATCTGAAACAGAGAACCTCTACCACCATCCACCCTTACATCTGGGTGCAGGGCACCCAACTCCTCTATTTCCTTCCAAGCATTCACATATTCCTAAACAGATTCCCATCATGACTTCCTACTGAAGGCATCAGCCACAACGTTCCCCTTAACATCGGTGTAAGAGATCTCAAAGTTGTATTCCTGAAGAAACTCAACCCACCATAGTTGTCGCAAGTTCAGGTCCCTCTGGGTAAGGATAAGCCTCAAAATCTAGTGATCTGTGAATTCCACAAAGTACTCCATGATGAGGTAATACCACCACAACTTCAATGCGAACACTAATGCTGAAAGATCTAGGTAATGGGTGGCATAGTTATGATCATGAGGACATAACTTTCTAGAACCATAAGATATCACTCCCCACTATTGCATCAGCACACACCCCAGTCCAAGTCCATAAGCATCAAAAAATACCTCATACAACACCCCTTCCTCTGGAAACCTGAGCTCCAGAGTGCTGAACAACCTTTCCTTCAGATAGATTAACGCTACCCGACACTGTTCACTCCATACGAAAGCCTGGTTTTTTCTAGTCAAAGCTATCAAAGGAGATGCAACTCGAGATAATTCAGGTACGCACCTCTGATGAATGCCTACCAGGCCTAGAAAACTATAAACCTCATTCAAATTCTTGGGTTCTTCCCAAGAAACTACCGCTTTAACCTTTGATGGATCAACTGCTACCCCTTTCTGAGAAACCATGTGCCCAATGAAATGAACTTATCGTTTCATGAATTTACACATTGACAATTTCCCAAAGAGCTGGTGATGTCGAAGGATTTCCAGGATCATTATGAGGTTCTTAGTATGTTCTTCCTATGATCATGAGTAGATCAAAATTTTATCAATGAACACATCGACGAACTAGTCCAAAAAATCGCGGAAAATAGTGTCCATGAGCCCCATGAACACATCAGGTGAATTTGTAAAACTGAACAACAAAAATATGAACTCAATGTTTCCATACCTAAACCTAAAAGAATTCTTCAGAATATCACTGTCCCCCACCATTAACTAGGGATTCCCAGACTGCAGATCGATCTTAGAGAACCAACCTGCTCCCCTTAGCTGGTCAAAGAGATCATCTATCCTCGGGAGAGGGTAACAGTTCTTGAACATTACCTGATTTAGTCTCCGGTCGTCTATGCACAGCCTGAGACCACTATCTACCTTCTTCGCGAACAAGACTGGAGCACCCCATGGTGACATACTGGGTCAGATAAAACCCTTCTTCATTAGATCACTGTAACACCCCGAGATTTAAAGAAAAATATTCTTTTTAATTTTATTGATGTCTTGTGTTGTACGCTACAACAATGGAGTCTTGCACAACACACAAACCTAACTTGGCTGCATTACACGCAATCACGACCTTCCTCGATAGCGTGTGTTGTACGCAATACCGAGTTTCACTAAACAACGATATGCTATTAAAATATTATTAAAACTAGCCATTATGAATAGTAATAACAACCTTTTGAAAATTTCATCTTTCAAAATGGACTTCATTTTTGGATTCGGAATATCGAAATTTGCTTAGGGTGAAATTTTGGTATTTTTCTGAAAACTTTCAATTTTTGATGAATAGTGAAAACATTGGGTTACTATTTAAAAAACGACTTTTTTTAAAATAATTATTTATTCTATTTAAATTTATTTTAGGTCAAAATTGACACATAATACCTATATAATTTCAATGTAATTAATTAGAGTCATTTTATAATAATTTTAGATATATAAAAAATTTATTACACTTTTGACCATCTTTTACCCACCTCCTAGGAGAATTTCCAAATTCACATAAAACAAAATTTTACCACTTCTGTGAGTGGAATTTCAAAAATCTGAGAGACACAGTTGATTTCAGTAATTAAAATGTGGTTCAATAAGATGAAAATAATTTTTGGTGAATAGTAACTTTTTACTTTTTTTACCACGGTTAAAAGTAAATAGGGTAATTAAGGGTAAAAATGATATTATTATTACCCTAACACATGTCCTAATTCTATTGGATAAGTGTTATTCGACCAAAAACAACCTTCTGAATAGAATATGACCATTTATGCGCACATGGATTAGATTTGGACATTTATTATTAATTTATTTAAAGAAGGGTTAAAATAGTTAAAATCAAAGTTTAATAAGTAAATCATTTTTAATATAGGGTTATACATAAGATAAATTCGACTATAAATATTCATTAGAAATATAAAACAATTTCATACATAATGGTAGTTTATTTGAAATTTTTAGACTTTAAATAATTTAATTTATTAATGACACAATGATGATGCAGTAATTATATTATTAATGGAATATTGAGATAATTGATGTTTTAAATACCTAAATAAATGTAATTTGAGACTTTTTTATGAATTCCAATAATTTTCTATGTTAATATAACATGTTAGTATTTATTTAATTAACTTTTTTTGAAGTAATATTTCTGTTATGATTTTCACAAAAATCAATTACCAAATAGTGTTAAAATTGACATAAAATAGTTTTTAAAACAAATATTATATTATTAATTGTTATTTTATTCTTAAAAATCTATGGTTCGGCCAAATGACTTATATAATGTTATATATATTAATAATAATTAACTTGGGGTTCGTTTGGCATGGTATAGTAAGTTTATTAACCCTATTGTGTAAGAAAACAAGAAGACAGGGTAAAAGAACAATTATTTAACTTAAAGTTAAATCTAAATTATAAGGTTAAAATAGAAACATAAACTTGCCTAAATTCTATTGGATGAGAGGATTTCGACCCATCCCCACCTTAGCTTCGAAATAACTCAATTTTGGAGCTATTAAAAACCGAATATGACTTTATAATAAAATAATATTTTTAGTTATTCCAAAGGAGCCCCTCTTCTCCCTTATAAAAGGGCACCTCCTCCCTCTCTTCCACACACCACTTTGAGCCTTCAAGATCAGCCAAACCCTGACAAATCTCTTCTCCACTTCCCTAGAAACATCCTAGAGGTCCTGGTCTTCTTTAAAGACC
This sequence comes from Viscum album, assembly GCA_963277665.1. NCBI lineage: Eukaryota > Viridiplantae > Streptophyta > Magnoliopsida > Santalales > Viscaceae > Viscum > Viscum album. The sequence continues at coordinate 1,130,631,640 of OY728121.1, forward strand.
ACTTTTGGTGCCCTGAGAGGAGATCTCAAAGAGGCCCTTCAAAGAAGAGGTAATATCCGTTACCAATTCTTTCAACTTTATTTCTTCTTCCACTTCTTCTTATTTAGTTGTTTCATTATAAAGTAATAACATCAGTATCACTCATATACTGATATGTATTTATAAGTATGAAACAACCATATTTCACCATCTATCCATCCTACGGAAAACGAAATCACCGCGTGTGCGTACGTACAGAATACCGTCTCCACGCCGTGGTGTAATCTATTTTCCACCACCACCTTACTTGGATGGGTATAATGGTGTAAATAATAACTATATATGATTATTGAAAAGTGATATTGATTCTGAAATAGTATACATACACTCCAATACAATTCCACGATCAGGAGAATGATATCATCGCTCGTGCGTACGTACGGACTACAGTCTCCACGATGCGATGAGATTCATTCTCCACGTTAACCATTCATGAATGATTATAAAGTATATATAATAAGTAATCATGAAATATATGACATAATAATGATACTGGATTTATGTGTATATATATGTATGTCTTCTACTTAATTTCATTCAATTCAATAAGGAAACGAAAACAACGTTCATGCTTACATACGACCTACCGTCTCCATGAACGATGTATTTCATTTCATTTAATAGATCTATCATATATGTATATACTGAAATATATATTATATGTAAATCATGTTTTACATTCTGGATTCAAGTAAATCAGGATATAAGTAATAATATCAAGAACAACAAGTCCAAACACGTACGATAAATAAAACGATTTAAACCAAAATGTTGCTTTAACATGGAACTTACAAAAGAATGGGTAATATAAATTCATAATTGAACCATATATGATATCATAACGATGAATATGATTCTGTAATTAGTCAATGACATTATTTAAATCATTATACAGGAGGTTCGGAAACGTACGAAGCATATCGGACCTAAGGTAACGGATAATTTTGCAAATCTCATTTTTATCCGAGATTGCTTATTCGTAAGTCTTTACTGGGGTTATATTTATCATCCATGTCGAAGTTTTATAAAAATGTTTTCTTGTATGTTTAAAGTCCTTTTTACCCTTTTTTGACTTTTACCATGTGTTATGGAATGAATCTTTCTTTTGATTACCATACAAGGAACTTTTTGACTTTTTCGACAAAAGTACAAGGAGAATGTTATTTTTAATTTATACGGCGTGAACAGATTTTTACGGTTTCATAAAGCCTCATTTTCTTGAAGGTTCCTCTACAATATTGCATGATTATTTTCAACAAAACCCTTTTCATTTAAAATTGCATGACATTTTGTGAAAAGAAAATGATTTTGAAGAAGAAAGGATATTTTCCTCAAAAATTCCTTTCAAGTGTTTTTATGAAAATTATTTTCCATCTAAAATGAAATTATTTAATATGTTTATGGTTCAAGTATAATGTCTCCATTATTTACATGTTTTGATTCTTCTTATGATGAAAAGATATCCATTTTTTATATGGATTATGTTATGATGGTATGATGTTTAAGAATCTCATTCTATTACATGGGTTATGCTATGATGTATGATTTATGATTTTGTGGAACAAGGAAGAATGATTTCATTATGAGATGGGTGGGACCTATATCTCACTCCAATGCATTAGGTAAAGATTTATATCTCATGAGATAGACATGGCTAGAACGGTAAGTTAATCCGGTTCAGTGTTACATGACTGAAACGAGGAGTGAACTTGATTCAGAAAGGGCCTTTGTCCACTAAGATTGTCTTGGCAGTAATGCCTTGGCTACCATGGAAATCATAACATGTGCTGAATGGTTTCCAAAATTACATGTTTTTCCAATTATATTTTATCATGGTTGATGTTCTATTATGATATATTCCTTACTTACTTCCACTATTTATGTCTTTGCTCAATATTTTGATGTTTAAATTTCATGTTCAAGTTTTGGCTTCCAAATGTCTATGGATTGTTTTATGTTATCTATGTTTTCCCTTACTGAGCATTTCAGCTCACCCTTTTTATGTTTTATTTTCCCCAGGAAATAAAGAAAGGTTTTAGGTAAGGAAACAAAAAGGGGAAGATCGTTATGGGAGTTGTTGAAGATATTTCAACATGATTAGAAGTTTATATTCCGAGTTTCCGAAGACACTAAACTATTACGGCCCTTGTGTGTCTGTTTTTGTTATGTATTAAGTATTCCGCAAAAGTAATTTAATTTCCATGTACGTCAAGCTTCGGGCCTCTACAGTTGGTATCAGAGGAAAGGTTTATTCAACCTTTGGAAACTAGGATGTGAAAACGTTAGTGAGATCCCTAGAGACATTTCTAAGGTATGTCTAGGGATGTCCCTAAGGATAAGTATACATATAAGATATAGTCCTAGAAATACGGTAATGATCTTAGAATTTAACCTAAGATGTTAGATATTGATGGTACTCCCCCTTTATTATATTGTTTTCCCTAGCATTATTTTTTCCTCTCACACTATTCTTTTTGGGTTTTAGACGATGGTTGGAACCCGAAGGAACCGTGTTGATCAATGTAATGGACAATGCAATGATTGTCCTCCTGAACAAACAAATGTTATGGGAGATGGAGTGAAAAATATTATAGCTATACTTACACAAGCTATGAATCATTCTAGACTTCCAAATGAGAAGAGAAGGGAACAATATTCTATTGAGTCCTTCATGAGGCAACGACCACCTTCTTTCAGTGAGTCTTCTGATCCACTTGTTGCTAAACAATGGATCAGTACCACTGAAAATATATTTTCAGTTCTTCAATGTTCTAAACATGATAAATTCATCTTATCAGTATATCATTTGGAAGGTGAAGCTGATCAATGGTGGAATATTATCAAGAATACGAGGCCAAGAGATGAAATTGAGTCTATGGAATGGGACGAGTTCAAGAGCTTATTTTTCAATAAGTACTTCCCTCGTATTCTTCGAACAAAGATGGAGAAGGAATTTCTTGAACTAAAGCAAAAGGATGATGAATCTGTTGGTATATACGAAGCGAATTTTACAAGGATTGAAAGGTATGCATCTGGCTTTATCATCCAACCTGAAAGTAAAGTTGATCGATTCTTCAGTGGCTTAAAACCAAATCTTCGAAGGGCATTAACTATAAGAGACTTCAGTAGCTATGAAGAAATTGTGCGTTGTGCTATCAAGGTAGAAATGGAAGTTGGTGTTACATATCCATCTCATGGTTTTGACAAGAAATGAAAGATGGAGTTCAAGGAGAAATCTCAGAATAATGGTGAAAAGAAGATGAATGTTTCCTTATGCTCAAAGTGTGGAATGAAGCATGGTGGAGATTGTCTTAAAGGGACTAGAAAATGTTTTAAGTGTGGAAAAGAAGGTCATCGAGCAGCTGAGTGTCGATGTAATGGAAAAAGGGTTGCTAATGGTGTGAATAAAGAAAAGACTACAGATAACGCACCACTAACACATCAATGCTTCAAGTGCAATGAAATGGGGAATTATGCTAATCAATGCCCTAATCCAAGGGTTAATGATGATCGACATGAGCAACCACTTAAGGAAAAGGAAAAAGGGAAGTCACATGCGATCACTATTGGCGATGTTGAATATGACAACGTTGTGGTGGAATGATTAAGTGTTTATGTAATGGGATTCCAAAATAATGTTGTATATAGTATCAAGGAATATTGGAATATTTATGTATTGGTCTATTGTGGTTTTCAACAATTTTATGGTACCGGTAACCATGGAAAGTGATTGAGATATATTTGGAAAGAAGACGATATGCACATAATGAAGGGATAAGGAGAAAATGAAATTTTTTACAGTATTCATGAGCTCATGACTGATATAAGGAAATAGTTATATCATGGCTTGAGTATATAGAATATTTGGTTTTTGGTACGTGGAAAGAGTTATCTTTTGAAAACACTCATGTTTTCACTAAGATTCAATGGGTATTCATTTTTCAAGAGAATACATGATTAAGGCCTTCGAATATTTGGAATGTGACCAACAAGACATATCTTATGATATATGGGGATCAACAATGGTATTAACATGCTTGTTATATGAAATATATGGTAATGGTTTCACTATATTATGAGAGTGGACTATAGTATTATGGATAAGCCTAAAGATTGGAATGGATTATATTAGACATAAGTTCGTATTGTTTAAGGATAGAAGTTTTTTTGATATTATTGATGGGATGTTATAGTAATGTAGTTTTATAAAAAAGGACAACCAGCAGGATGGGTGACAACCCATCGCATCGGACAAGGCTATGGGAATCGAACCCAAACCGAAATGCGACTGGCCTTTATCGCCTACCACTGGCCTACAGTAAGTCCCTGGTTAGTAGAAACTAGTTTTATTTTATTTAGCGGTATGATATATGAAGTATAAGTTCATTTTTGGAACCATATACGAATAATCTAACCATAAGATGGACTTATAACTTTTGCTAACCTTTTGTTTGAAATAGATGGAATGACCCGTCATTCTATCACATGATCTGATAACACATCACGAACAACAAATTCAACTTCATTTATTTATGGGATGAAGTGGAATTTGTTCAATTCACAAACAATAGTGAAATTGTACCAAAATCATGTAAGTATTTCTTTTAATTCATCAACTTTAGGGAAATGATATTGAAAACCAAAAATGTTGTCCTAGTTCCCTTATATCCGATGAATCAGATGGTACCTTAGATCATCACAAATCTATGGCTTTGTGATTGTTGGCTTTTTCATAGCCATGTTCTCTACCACTCTCCATCAGAACATGATGGTTAGGTTTCTCTTCCATATCCATATTTTCACCTATGTTCTCCTATGTGGAAACCCAATGATTAGTTAATTTGGGTAACCGTAATGTTTCATACTTTAGTTTTTAAATATTGGTTTTGGTATTCCTTTTTACGATGTGGGTTTCTATTTAAGAAACTTTCATGTAGTAAACCATTGATAACCCCGACAAAATTTGTGGGTTAAATTCATTTTAAGGGGGGTAGAATGTAACACCCCAAGATTTTATGAAAAATATTTTTTTAATTTTATTTATGTCTTGTGTTGTATACTACAACAATGGAGTCTTTCACAACAAGCAACCCTAACTTGTCTGCATTACACGCAATCACGACCTTCCTCGATAGCGTGTGTTGTACACAATACCGTGTTTCACTAAACAACGATATGCTATTAAAATATTATTAAAACTAGCCGTTATGAAAAGAAATAACAACTTTTTGAAAATTTAATCTTTCAAAATGGACTTCATTTTTTGATTCAAAATCTCGAAATTAGTCTAGGGTGAAATTTTGGTATTTTTCTGAAAACTTTCAATTTTTGATGAATAGTGAAAACACTAGGTTACTATTTAAAAACTGACTTTTTATTTAAATAATTATTTATTCTATTTAAATTTATTTTAGGTCAAAATTGACACATAATACCTATATAAGTTGAATGTAATTCATTACAGTAATTTTATAATAATTTTAGATATATAAAAATTTTATTGAACATTTGACCGTCTTTTACCCACCTCCTAGAAGAATTTCCAAATTCACATAAAACATAATTTTACAGCTTCTGTGAGTGGAATTTCAAAAATCCGAGAGACACGGTTGATTTCACTAAGTAAAATGTGGTTTAATGAGATGAAAATAATTTTTGGTGAATAATAACTTTTTACTTTTTTTTACTACGGTTAAAAGTAAATAAGGCAATTAAGGGTAAAAATGATATTATTATTACCCTAAAACATGTCCTAAATCTATTGGATAAGTGTTATTCGACCAAAAACAACCATAGGAATAAAATATGACCATTTAATCCCACTTGGATTAGATTAGGACATTTATTATTAATTTATTTAAAGAAGGGTTAAAATAGTTAAAATCAAAGTTTAATAAGTAAATCATTTTTAATATAGGGTTATACATAAGATAAATTCAACTATAAATATTCATTAGAAATCTAAAAATATTTCCTACATAATGGTATTTTATTTTTAATTTTTAGACTTTAAATAATTTAATTTATTTATGACACAATGATGTTGCATTAATTATATTATTAATGAAATATTGACATAATTAATGTTATAAATACCTAAATAAATGTTATTTGAGACTTTTTATGAATTAAAATAATTTTATATGTTAATATGACATGTTAGTATTGATTTAATTAACTTTGTGCGAACTAATCTTTCTGGTATGTTTTTTCACAAAAATCAATTACCAAATAGTGTCAAAATTGACATAAAATAGTTTTTAAAACAAATATTATATTATTAATTGTTATTTTATTCCTAAAAATCTTTGGTTCGGCCAAATCACTTAGATAAGGTTATATATATTAATAATAAACATCTTGGGGTTCTTTTGGCATGGTATACTAAGTTTATTAACCCTATAGTGTAATAAAACAAGAAGACACGGTAAAAGAGAAATTATTTAACTTAAAGTTAAATCTAAATGATAAGGTTAACATAGAAACCTAGAATTTTCTAAACTCTATTGTATGAGAGGATTTCGACCCATCCCCACCTTATCTTCAAAATAACTCAATTTGGAGATATTAAAAACAGAATGTGACTTTATAAAAAAATAATATTTTTAGTTATTCCAAAGGTGCCCCTCTCCTCCCTTATAAAAGGGAACCTCCTCCCTCTCTTCCACACACCACTTTGAGCCTTCAAGATCGGCCAACCCCTGGAAACTTCTCTTCTACATTTCCCTAGAAACATCCTAGAGGTCCTGGTCTTCTTCAAAGACCACTTTTGGTGCCCTAAGAGGAGATCTCAAAGAGGCTCTTCAAAGAAGAGGTAATATCCGTTACCGATTCTTTCAACTTTATTTCTTCTTCCACTTCGTCTTCTTTAGTTGTTTCATTATGAAGTAATAACCTCAGTATCACTAATATAATGATATGTTATTATAATTATTAAACAACCCTATTTCACCATCTATCCATCCTATGAAAAACGAAATCAACGCGCGTGCGTACGTACGAAATACCGTCTCCACGCCGTGGTGTAATCTATTTTCCACCACCACCTTACTTGGATGGGTATAATGGTGTAAATAATAACTATATTTGATTATTTTAAATTTATATTTATTCTAAAATATTATACATACACTCCAATACAATTCCACGATCATGAGAATGATATCATCGCTCGTGCGTACGTACGGACTACCGTCTCCACGACGTGATGAGATTCATTCTCCATGTTAACCATTCATGAATGATTATAAAGTATATATAATAAGTAATCATGAAATATATTACATAATAATGATACTGTATTTATGTGTATATATATGTATGTCATCTACTTAATTTTATTCAATTCCATAAGGAAACGAAAACAGCGTTCATGCGTACATACGACCTACCGTCTCCATGAACGGTGTATTTCATTTCATTTAATCGATCTATCATATATGTATAAACTGAAATATATATTATATGTAAATCATTTTTTACATTTTGGAATTATGTAAATCAGGATATAAGTAATAATATCAAGAACAACAAGTCCAAACACGTACGATAAATAAAACGATTTAACCCAAAACGTTGATTTAACATGGAACTTACAAAAGAACGGGTAATATAAAGTCATAAGTGAAACATATATGATATCATAACGATGAATATGATTCTGTAATAAGTCAATGACAATATTTAAATCATTATACAGGAGGTTCAGAAACATACGAAGCATATTAGACCTAAGGTAAGGGATAATTTTTCAAATCTCATTTTTATCTGAGATTGCTTATTCGTAAGTCTTTACTAGGGTTATATTTATCATCCATGTACATGTTTTATAAAAATGTTTTCATGTATGTTTAATGTCCTTTTCACCCTTTTTTGACTTTTACCACGTGTTATGGAAGGAATCTTTCTTTTGTTTACCATACAAGGATCTTTTTGACTTTTCCGACAAAAGTATGAGGATAATTTTATTTTTTACTTATATGGCGTGAACAGATTTTTAGGGTTTCATAAAGCCTCATTTTCATGAATCTTCCTCTAAAAGATTGCATGATTATTTTCAACAAAACCCTTTTCTTTTAAAATTTCATGACATTTTGTGAAAAGAAAATGATTTTGAAGAAGAAAGTATATTTTCCTCAAGAATTCATTCCAAGTGTTTTTATGAAAACTATTTTCCATCTAAAATGACATTATTTAATATGTTTAGGTCTCAAGTATAATGTCTCCATTATTTACATGGTTTGATTCTTCTTATGATGAAAATATATCCATTTTTTATATAGATTATGTTATGATGGCATGATGTTTAAGAATATCATTCTATTACAAGGGTTATGCTATGATGTATGATTTATGATTTTGTGGAACACGAAAGAATGATTTCATTATGAAATGGGTGGGACCTATATCTCCCTCCAATGAATTGGGTAAATATTTATATCTCATGAGATTGACATGACTGGAATGGTAAGTTAATTTGGTTCAGTGTTACAGGACTGAAACGACGAGTGAACTCGATTCCGAAAGGGACTTTGTCCACTAAGATGGTCTTGGCAGTAATGACTTGGATTCCATGGAAATCATAACATGTGCTAAATGGTTTCCACAATTACATTTTTTTTCCAATTATATTTTATCATGGTTGATGTTCTATTATGATATATGCGTTACGTACTTCCACGATTTATGTCTTTGCTCAAGATTTTGATGTTTAAATTTCATGTTCAAGTTTTTGCTTCCAAATGTTTATGGATTGTTTTATGTTATCTATGTTTTCCCTTACTGAGCATTTGAGCTCACCCTTTTTATGTTTTATTTTCCCCAAGAAATAAAGAAAGGTTTTAGGTATGGAAACAAAAGGGGGAAGATCATTATGGGAGTTTTTGAATATATTTCAACATGATTAGAAGTTTATATTCCAAGTTTCCAAAGACACTAAACTATTACGGTCCTTGTGTGTCTGTTTTTGTTATGTATTAAGTATTCCACAAAAGTAATGTAATGTCCATGTACATCAAGATTTGGGCCTCTAGAATCACCTATCTAAATCCACAACTCCCACAACTCAGAAGGTTCCATCTAATAAGGAGCCATGGAAATAGGACGTGCACTGGGTTGTAAGTCTATCCTGAACTCAACATCACGTCGAGGGGGTAGAGTCACAACCACCTCGAGAAAAACATCCAAGAACTCTCTAAAAACTCTCAGAACATTTATCATCTCAGCAGCCACTGATTTTTTTGAAATCTAAGCCAACATAGAAAGAAGAGGCTCCACACACCATCTTCCCACCTAAAACTCTGTTCGCCAAAAAAATACACATGCTTCCCATCCTCATCAGAGAACATGACTCTTTTCTAGAAGCAGTCGATAACAGCATGCCCAGAAAACAACCAGTTGATGCTTGGGATGACATCATATAGTTGCATTTGCTGAAGAAGGAGATCACCACTAGACTGATGCAGCACCAACATTAGTCTACATCATTGAAAAACATCAAATAGACTGGTATGACCCCAATAGGCATACTCAGCCCCAGGGGAATGGAGAGTCTTTCTATGTCTAGGAACAGGTCATGGGCTAGAACAGGTGTAACAAATGATTGTGAAGCTCTTGAATTAAATAATACACTTGCAAGAGTGATAAACAACCTGATCGTACCTCGAACGACTTCCGGCCTTGCTGGAACTGTTGCCTCTACTGCATGAAACTTCCCATGCCAAGATCCTCTGCCACTCGGCTACCGACCGCCTCCTCGACCATGCCCTAGTCCAGGTCCTTGAGGGCGACCCTAGGGTCGGCCTCCTCCTACCATGTCTACTCTTGGAGGAGCAGGAGCTCGCTGTCCCTACCGCTGCTGTTGAAAGGGCTTGGATGAAAATTTATACTATTGAGGTGGGTGCTGAACCAGCCCACCCCCACTATTCTTCACTCTATTCGGGCACTAATTTCGAAGGTTCCCATGACTTCCAAAGATTAAGAACCTTGGTCCTGAGGCCGCAAGGAAAGGGCGAGGACCAAGAGATTGAAACTAGAACTGCTGGGGCATTCTCTACATTGGTTGAAACCTAGAAGGCCCTAACGTTGGAGGCTTGCGGCGGAAAACCATTCCCTTTAATGATCCCAACTGGATACCTTCTTGCGGCACACCTCCCAGTGTGTGCATCCACTCCACCACTTCATTCCTCTTTTGGTCCTCTAAGTTCATCGGTAGGGTGTAGGGAGTAAGAGCCTACTAAAGGGAAAGACTAAGTGCCTCCTCTAAACGTCTCACTTGAGACTCCTCATCTGGAAAAAGGTTCAGAGAAAAATTAAGGAGATCCTTGAACTTGATTCCTAGAACCCTTAATGACATGCTCCCCTACTGAAGGGAGAGTAGCTCCAACCTATTTTCCACCTTCATTGTGGAAGAGAGGAATTCTGCCCAGAATTCCCTCTCAAATTCAATCCACAAAACATCAGACCCCTCTTCTCCCCAATATAGAGAGTCGACGATTGAAACACCGCTACATGAATCTGGCTTATAGCCAAAGAAACCCAGTACTCTATCGGTTCTTGGATCATGCTGAAATCTACCACCAACTCCTCGAGCCAGCTCTCTATCTCCATGTCCGAGACGCTGCCGTCATACTTCACAAGGGTATACCGCTAAAATGCACAAAGAATCCTCAGCCAATGGTCATCCTCCTCCTCTTAGTTATCCCTCTACTGATCATCCAAATCATCCTCTTGGGTTTCATTCTTCTACACTACTTTTGGTCATCATCTGGGTGCCATAATGGCAAGGTAAATAAAGAATTCCTAAGCCTGAGTAGTGTAGAAGATTGATTTTAAATTTTTCTTAAAATTTTTATTCATTTAAATTCCCATAACACCCATAACACACAAGAAAACAAGTTATTATGATGAATGTACCTTTCATAGGGTCTCTACCCTACAATCAATGTTGCCTCACTTGGTTGTTTGGTTGGTCCAGAGTCCTTGCATCGGATCACGGGGGGCCCTAAAATCCCATGTCATAGCTAGTCTTCCCTGACCTATTTCACGCACCAAGATAGCCTAACATTGTTTCCCTACCATCCGATGCAATCCTCACTATGCCTAACCCTGAGATCCATACTATCTCTCAACCCTCTCCTCTGATACCATTCTATTACAACCCACCTTCACCAAGATGAGGGAAGGGACAATGGATTGCCACACCATTCCTTCCTCAAGTTGAAGGAGAGATAATGACCCCCAAAACTCGCATTTAGTAGGTCCCGTAGTGGTGAAAAGAACCAAAGGTATAGAATAAATCACAAAAAGGAAGGAATTGCCCTTATTATTTAGTAGGATTGGGAGATAAGATAGTAAATCCCAAACAACACCAAAACTGGAGGTAAAAGTAAGCTAAAACAAACTGTTCCCATAAGCATGTTCCAAAAGTAAATATTAGAAAGTACGAGAAAACTCCAAAGGAAAGTACCAAAGAAATGAAAAATAGCAACAACAACTATTTCAAAGCCCAAAATAATATTGTCCCGCATGATCCCCAAAGTCCTCTTGGAAACCTGAAAGCAGTTTTATATACATAGGGTGAGTATACAAGTATACTCTGTAGGGAAAACCAAAAGATCTAATGCACATGTGGGGATGCATTCTAATGACCCATGAAAAAATGATATAACCAAAGAACCTAGAAAAGAAACCATCCTCCCAAACATCACCAAGGAACACTCCCTAAATAACACAAGTCAAGAAAAGTAATAGTAATAGACCATCTATATTTGGGTACCCCTCACCACTTTCCCACTAGTTATTGAAGACATCCTACGCGTCAAACCTCTCCCTCCATTCTCACCACAGTCCCATATCCATCCCCTGCTCGCACACACCTAGGATACCACAACCACACATCCTGCCTGAAAACACATAGGCCACAACAACCACACATAACCACGCCCGCACACACCTGGGCCTCATCACGAAGGCACTTGGGAGACCACTTGCCCTCACAAACCTGGGCCAACCACCACAGCTTAACTTGCCTGAATAATCTTGGGATATAATGGACCACAGGCTATCACATCCTGGCCAAAGAATCTTGGGCTACTCGAGGAAGGGAGAAGAAAAGGAGCCAAAACCAGCCACTCATAAGAGTGTTGGGGAAAACACCCTCCCCCATTAAATGGGGGTGTTTGGCATGAAGTGATAAACTTGGGTGGGGTGCGAATAAGAAACATAAAAAATAAGTTATACATATAGGTAACAAGAACTCATCCAAACCTAGGGGTTCCAAAACTAGCCCATATAAAAACACCCTCTTTACTATTCCTTTAAAAGAAGCACCAAAACCAAAACCATGTCACCACTCATTCTGGAAAACAAATCCCCTTTAATCCCATTACTATTTTCCAATTAAATTGATTCCATTTAGATAATTATTCACTACTGGGCAACTAAAAGGCATAGACACAAGATAAGGAAGGAAAAACAACCAAGCAGTAATTTAAGCATTCACACCCAGTTCTCTTGTAATGTCAAAACATCAAAAGGGATCCATGAGATCCCTCAAAGTACTGGAACCAAACTGAGCCCCAAAATATGGCCCCACACGGCCTTAGGTCCAAAAACCAATTACTACTCAATAGGGGATCCCATACCCATCCACATCACCTCACAAGAATCAACTGTAACAGCACCAGAATAGAGCAAGGGTGTTTTTAAATTTAAATATGCCATTCATTTAGTTCTGTGTTTTCATTTGGTTAATCGGGGTGACCACACAAGGATTATTATTCATTGGGAATCCATTTAATCAATAGATTTTATGTTATTTACCATTTTCCATGTTATATCCATTCAATCACATAAATATCCAGAAAACAATGGTTCGTTAGTACACATGAAAGGACCACCAATGACCACAATTTTCAGGGAACATTAACCCATTCAATTCACAACATATAAGAAAAGATAAAATAGTACAAAATCATTATAAAACAAACCCCTTAATTATTTAAATACATTTATTATCTTCGTTAAGGTTTGGTTTCATCCATACCCATAGGAAACATTTTCATACCCACCCCGCATGATACACAATTAAGAGAGACGAAGGAAGAACCCAACCTGGATGATCAATGATCAAAGTTTTTCTCCTAGTGCCAACAACTGGGGATGCAGATCATGTAGGGGAGTAACTTGGAGGACCCCATGAATGTGTTTGAAAGGCTCCGACATAGGCGCCCCACTAGCCTCAGGAAAGGGGACTCCAAATGCACCAAGGAAAGAAAGAAAGCAGCCAAGAAGGAGAAAGAATGAATTCTAGTGTGATAAAAAAGATGAGATCTTGGAGTTATGGGATATGATAATCTTGAACAGCTTTAAAGGCGGATTGTGGTTTCACCTCATGGTTAGACAGTTACACAAAATGTAATTAATCGTTATTTAATAATTCTCATCAGAGGAGTGGCTAAAATAGCTGTGCGTTAAAGGATTTAATTTAATGAGGGAAAATGGGTCCGTTAAGGGTCTCCCCACTCTTAGGGGATTTAAAACATTTTTTATGGTGCTAAAATGGATTTGAACCACTTTAAAAGGGTTAAAAGACTTAAAAGTGGAGTTACAAGAAAAAAGTGGACGGGAAACCCCGAAATCCCTCTGTGGCTGATTGGTGAGATGGATAGGTGAAAATGATCGATGGAGCTGATCGGGTGAAGATGATGCTGTGAAGCTGATCCCATGAAGCTGATCCATGAAGCTGATTGGGTGAAGCTGATCCTGTGAAGCTGATCCCATGAAACCAATTTGGTGAAACAGATATGTGAAACTAATTGACTGAAACTGATATGTGAAACAGATTTGGTGAAACCTATATGTGAAACCGAATTGGTGAAACTAATCTGTGAAACCAATTGGGTGAAACTGATCTGTAAAACCAATTGGGTGAAACCGATCTCTGAAACCAATTTAGTGAACCGATCTGTGAAACTGATTTGGTGAAACCGATCTGTGAAACCCATTTGGTGAAACTGATCTGTGAAACCGATTTGGTGAAAGCGATTTATGAAACCGATTTTGTGAAACCGATCTGTAAAACCTATTCGGTGAAACCGATCTGTGAAACCGATTTGGTGAAACCATTTTAGTAAAACCGATCTTTGAAACCGATTTGGTGAAAACGATCTGTGAAACCGATTTGGTGAAACTGATATGTAAAACATATTTGGTGAAACAGATCAATGAAACTAATTTGGTGAAACCGATTGGGTGAAACTAATATGAGAAGCTGATATGTGAAGATGATATGTGAAGCTGATCAGTGAAGTTGATATATGAAGCAGATCAGTGAAGCTGATCTATGAAGCTGATCTGTGAGGCTGATCTGTGAAGATGATCAATGAAATAGATGTGTGGGACTGATCGATGGATCCAGGACACCGCAACACATAGAATTTGGCAAAGTAATGGACCAGGAGGTTCTGGGCCATTACACATTCAAGTTTGGTGTTTCATGTTGAATAAGCTATCAAATATAAAAATCTCAGGGACACATAAAAAAAGTGATTGAAGAAACTAGTTGTTGTGTGTATCAAAAGATAAACTAATTGTTGTGTTCCCTTTACACTATCAAATATAATTTTATTCCTTTCGAAAAATTTCATGTTGTTACACTCATTGTATTCCCCTATGACATACATGGCCCTATCTACATTGGGACCACCATAAAATGATTACAACATCCCAATGAAAGGATCATCATTAGTTTAATTCAAATATGGCCCTATAGTAGTTTTGGTAAACAAAATAACAATTGACCAGTTTCTATTTATAGGATTCTAGACATAAAATACTAGTACATCATGTGATTCCATTATGAATGGTTTATCCTTGTACCCTTGCATACTAAAATCCACTTTAATGAATCCTAATTCATTTATTTTAACTATACGCCTATTATTAACCCACATTCATTAAAAGATCTACACTTAGAATATTGAATAATCTTACTCCCATATTTTGTTGATGATGCCAAAGTACGATATATTTGCTTAAATTAGATTTATATCCTTTATAATAAACACGAGCATCGCTTCTTCTACCAAAGTAACTCGACTATTTTATCATAGATAAAATATACATTTATGAGAACTTAATTTAGCGTTGACAAAATTTATAAAAAATGATAAAAATGGATAAAATAATAACAATAATATAAATATAAACATTTTTAAAACTAATTATAGTAACTATTTAAGTTATAATAGTGATAAAAAATGAATTTAAATAATTTAATAATATAAATTACCAAAATATTGAAAATATAATATCATTATAAATAAAAATTTATAAATAAATATAAAAAATGAGAAAATTATGAAAAAAATTAAAAAATAAAAAATTAAAAAATTAATTAATGATATCACATGAATGAATAATAAAAATGAATAAATAGATTTGAATAAATTAAAAAAATATAAAAAAATATCGAGTTCATTACATTAATTACATAATTTAGAATCACATAAAAAATTAACAATTTTAAAATATTAGTTATATAAATAAAAATGAATCAAAAATGAATTACATTATCTATTTAAATTAATTTTTTTTTAAAAATGTATTTATGTAAATAAATTATTTAAATTTAATACATATTAAAATTATTTATACATAATAACAAAATGAATAAATATTATTCATATAAATTACCAAAGCATTGAAAATATCAAAACAGAGTAAATAAAAATTTATAAATAAATATTAAAAAATGAATAAATTTCGTAAAAATTAAAAATTAATTTTTATTTAAAAAAACAAGTCATATTAACTAAATAAATATTAAAAATATATAAATAAAATTTTATAAATTACAAAAAAAATATTTGAAAAAGTTAATCTGTAAGATTAAATACATTAATTATGCAAACATAAAAACTGAATAAAAATGAATAAAAATGAATAAAAATGAATAAAAATGAATAAAAATGAATAAAAATGAATAAATAAATAGTATAAATAATATAAATAAAAAATTATTAAAATTAAATTATATGAAGAATTTAAATAGAAAAAATATTAAAAAATAAATTTAAATAAAGTAATTATGTAAATTTAAAAAATTTTCAAAATATTAAATCTTAATAAATAAAAATGTATAAATTTTAGCCATATAAATTACAAACATATTGAAAATATTAAAAAATTATAAATAAATATGCATAAATAAATATTAAAAAATGAATAAATTCTCAAATAATTGAAAATTGATAAAATTTTAAATTGATTAAATAATATTAAATCAAATAATATTACAAAATAATAAATAAAACTGAATAAATTACAAAAATGTTTGAAAAATTGAATTCGTAACATTAATTATGTGTATTATAAACACATAAAAGGTGAATAAAAATGAATAAATAAATATTAGTTATTATATAAATAAAAAATTATTAAAAATTAATTATATTAACTATTTAAATCAATATAATATTAAAAATGAAAGGCATTTAAATAAAAAATTATATAAATTTGAAACATATTATTTTTTAAAAAAAATTAATATTTAAAAATGAATAAATATTAATCATATATATTACAACCATATTGAAAAAATAAAAATTTAGTAGATAAATATGTTTACATTTTAAAAAATTAATAAATTTAAAAAATATTAAAAACTAATAAAATTGAAGAGGAAAAAATATATTAAAAAGGCTAACTAAATTTGAATAAATGGCCAAAATATTTTTTATAAAATCAATTCACAAAATTAATTAGATGAATTAAACACATAAAAAATTAATAAATAAATAATACTATTCATGAAATTTTTTGATATTTGCATTTTATTTGTACATAAAAATTATAACTAATTATGATCTTTTAGAATTTTAAAAAATAATTAAAAATATTATTATTTAATAAATGTATAAGTTTTCATAAATGTATTAATAATTATTAAAATTTAATATATTATAAAAATATTAATGATTATATATTAAAAATGATTAGATTATAGAAAATATAAAAAATGGTTAAATTTTAAAAATGAAAAAATAATATTAGTTGAAAAAACAATCATACACGATACATACATACACATACACACATACATACGCATAGAGGTACATATACACATACATATATATACACATACACATAATTATACACATGCACATATACATACATACACATTCATGCACCTACACATACATACACATACACACATGTATACCCATACACATACATGAAATTACATACATGTACATACACATACATATAAAGACATATGTATACATACTCAAACTATATAAACATACAGATACGTACAGATATACATATATACAAACATAAAAGTACATACACATAACATACACATTCTCATACACATACACTTATTCACATACATGTATACATACAGATACATATAATCATACATGCATGTACATACACATGAATACACATACACATACACATAAATACACGTACATATGTACACACACACACTTAAACATACACATACAGAAACATACATATATATAAACACACACACACACAAAATATATACATATACAACACATCCAAATCGACACACACACACACACATACCAATGTAATCATACATCCACACACAGACACACACACACATACACACATTAAATTATTTAATCTGAATATAAATATATAAATTCTAATATGAGATATATTTAAATAGAATTTTAATATTTTATATTTGTATATACATTTTGAAATTAATTTATATAAATATAATGTTGAAATTTTTTATTTATTAATATAAATTTGATATTTTTATGCATTAAATGATGAAAATAAGGCTGATAATAATTATTTTACTATAATATATAGTTATATAAATCATGTTTAAATATTATATTTACATATATATACTTATTATTTTAAAAATAATATTTAAAAATATATAAATTTAAATAGGAACTCTATGTAAAAAAATATACCTTCATTTATATATTTGTGTAATAGTTTAAATAAAATATTAATATATTTTATTAATATATACATTTTATAAGTAATGTATATTTGTATATTATTAGACATTTTTGTTGATTAATTTAAATTTGATATTTTTTCAGATATAAATTATGAAAATAATATTGATAATATTTTTTATAATATATAGTATATAAACTATATTTATATATTAAATTTACATATATATCCTTATTATTATATAAATCACATTTAAAAAAAATAAAAATATGTATATATAAATGAAATTATTTGTAGTGTCCTTTATTAGTGATTTTCAACACTTTTAAAAGATGGACTTTTATCATCGCTAAGAACATAACTGATAAAGGGGAACTTTTATCAGAAATAAAAATATAATCGAAAAAGGTACCATTTTTTAGCGTTTTAGAACTGATTAAGATCACGTTTATCAATATTTTTAGTAAGCATTGACAAAATCCCCCCATATATGAGATATCTTTGTTTAGGGCTGATAAATTTTAGTATTTAATAAACAAAGATTTGTAGTAGTGAATCTATCTAAGGGGACACAAACGATGTTTAACTATTAGGTGAAGGATGCATATAAGTGGATGAGGATTCTTTTTAAGAAGTTTCACACTTGGTAATCTCTAATAAATGATATGTGAGGATAGACCCGCAATAAAATTCCACATGTTATATGTGTTATTAGATATTCATATAATTGGATGTTTGTATCGGTGCATATACATTAAATTATTTTTAATTTATACCACGAAACATATACATTGATGTATTAAAGAAAACACTAACTATATATTCTTGTGTAAAGGTAGGATATAAGAGTGTGTTATAATGTATATAAAATTGATTGAATATGTTAAGAAAGGATATATCAGTTTTGAGTTAATATAAGAAGATATATAGGACCCTAAATTTTAAATGGGATTGTTTAATTTAGTCAATGACCATGACTATTATGTATTGAATCAGGATACCCTCACAAACTAGTATACAACCTGATCCTCCACATACCCGAAGGATGTTCCCGATCCCAATGGGATCGTGACTAGAACCCGGGCTTCAAAAACAATTAGAGGGAATGATTTCACCCAAACTGAATTAGTTGACATGGCATATATATACATAGTGAAAATAAACCAGTGAAGAATAGCGATAAGATATATCCCATAATTGAAATAAAATATCACAAGAGATAGTACTCAAAACAAATAAACCAAACTCCAAGGTACATGGATGAAAAATGAAAAATAAAATAGAAACCAACTACTCAATGTAATTTGTGGAAATGTCCCACCATAACACCACCAACTACCTTTACCCAGCAAACATAAAACCTCACAACCTCATTAAGTGCCTTATCTTTACCTACACTGAATGTCAAAAATTTGTCTACATAGCACTAAAGGGGTGTGTAGGGTGTGAGTTTTTGTGCTTAGCAGGAACCCACCTAGAAGTTACATAATAATTATCTATATAAAAATCTAAACACGACCAGATTTAATGAAAAAAAGGATTGATAATCAATTAAATAGTTTTTATATTAAAACCATATTAACACATTTACCCTTTTTTCATTTATCTAAATAGCCCAGTTTAGATTGTTTCAAATCATATCATATATATCAAAACTGGTAATCATATCCATGAAGTGAAAACCAAATCATAGACACACCACACCAAGTATCACTATTAGTCAATATAGCAAAAAAATCATACCCAAACATAGACAATTGTTGGAATAAAGCCACTAGAACTATGAATCGAATGTTGGGAGTAGAGGAACTCCGTAGAATGTGAACCTCCCAACAATCTCTAACAAATCACTAGGACACTTAGAATAGGGAGAAGACTAACAAACCATGAGTAAACCCCCCCAAAAAACAACAAATGAGGCCTAGTACTACATCTTTAACATAAGTTACCAAGGATTACCATTTGTAACATTTTAAAAACTATTTAATCAATATAATTCAATGAATATCATTTCATAAATCCATTTCATAGTGATTTAAAAATAAATTTTCTTTAACCAAAATAGGGGATAACCACATTTTCTCAAAAACCCATTTAAAAACATTCTAATTAATAAATTATGAAAGTTAATTTATAAAAAATTTATAAAATTAGATCAATCATGGTTTATCTAACATTGGTTAGAAACAAAACCACCTACCTCAACTCAGGCCACACATGTCAATATCAGGATCCACCACCAAAGGATGAAATAAAATGAAAAAAGAGGCCCTAAAACAAATTATCAAATATTTAAATAAAATTACCAAAACAAAAGATAAGATGGAGAGGGTAGGTCACAAAATACCTCAAGGGACACACATCCACCATATTTCCACCAATAAAGGACCAAACCACAAAAGAATATCCCAAAACAAATTCTGAATAATCACTTGATAATCAATATGAAATCATCATATTTTATAAACGTATAATGATTCTACTACCATGACCAATTTAAATGAAGAAGCACAAATTCTACTTACCAGGAAGAAGCAACAAAACTTCCATAGAGATCAAACATTTAAAAGAGGAACACAGAAGGAGTGGAACACCCAAATCACACATGGAATCACCTTGGGTTTAAGAGAGGGGATTCCTTACAAATGAAGAACATCAAACGTGCAACACAATAAAAACCTATTGGGAAAAAGGATTTACGATGTAAATAAATGAATTAAGGTGTAAATTCACTATAACACATTTACTCTAAAATGCATCACATTAAATTAAATTTAACCAGATCGATTATTTTATAACATAAAAGTGTATCCTATAATGGATAAAGGAATTCTCAATTAAAAAATGTTTTTATATATTTTAATATTCTTGTGCCATAAAAATTTCATGTCGTGTTTCTATATACATACATAAATCTTAAACTACACATTTATGATGTAAAATGGTCTTGCGAGTAGTACCCAACCCATGTTCTATAGAAACTCCAAAAAAACCATTCCTACATCCTCATAACACAAAACAACACTATGAATGATTAAAAATTTAAAACCATTTTATCTAAAATGTTTCAATATACCCACCATAAGACATTACAAACCTGTAATGTCTTGTGGATGTTGGGTTCTCCATAAAGAGGTAAGGCCACTACTCCATCACCAATGATTCATGCTCCTTGGTCTAGTGAGAATCTAATGTGTCTCTCTATAATAATCTAGATAATATAAAATATTTTCAACATAATAGTTCAACTGATAATCAATGATCTTCAATATCTCTTCTACATCTAAAATTTATGGCAACAAATTGATATTTTCCAAACATATAATGTGATAGGGATTTGGATGGTACTTCTTTATATGAGATATGTGGAAAAAATCATGAATTCCCATAAACTAATCCAGAAATGAAAAATAACACAAAACCTTACCAAGATGCTTAGTGATCTAGAATGGTCCAATATATCATAGAGTCAGCTTTCCCTATTTCCCACAAAAACTATGACCAAATCAAGGTGGAAAATTCCAGAAAACCTGCTTACCTATGGAAATATACAAAGGATGGAACTGAATATCCACATTCAATTTATTCTATATCTATGCTATAAATAATTACCAATGTATATTCTGAATCCTCACTAACATATCATGAATGAGACTTGGTCCCAAAAAATAGGACTTTCCCACCACTTCTTAAAAAATAGGCAATTTTTATGGGTGACTATAAAAATCCTTTAAGGGAGCCTTTCCGATCAATGACTGATAACTATTTTTATACGCAAACTCAACCTGTCCCAGATGAATATCCCATGAACCAACAAAATTTAATATGGAGTCAAAGAGAATATCTAACCTAATTTGAATGTCATGTTGTATCTGACCTTTTGATTGCGGATGGTAAGATATACTTAACCTAACCTGTGTCCCCATAAACTCTTTGAGATTCTTCTAAAATTGGGAGATAAAATTTTGATGCCTATTTTAAATAATGGTAGAGTTAATCCCATGTAATCTCACAACCTCCTACACAAACATGTTACCCATATCATCAACCTTAATGGAGTTCCTAATTGGAATAAAATGAGTAGATTTAATTAACAGATCAATCAACACCTAGAAAGAATTATTCCCTTGGGGTGTCACTGGTAATTGAATAGAAAAGTCCCTGGACACCTCTTCCCATTTCAAAAATAAAACTAAAAGAGACTGGAGAAAAGAATAATGTTCTAAGTTACCTAAAATTATCTATTGGTAGGTGTAATGGTGGGACACAAAATCCAAAATGTCGTGCTTCATACCTGACCACCAAAAACATTCTCTAAAATAATAATACAACTTTTTTGTTTTTTGATGAACGACCAATAAAAAATATAACTGTAAAAAAAACTGGAATACTAATAGATACTAGGACAACAAATTGATCCACAAAGAAGGGAATACTATCTAAAGGGAGAGACCAAATAGAATTGGTCTCCCCACTATAAATGGTTTCTTGAATTCCCTGTAAATTCTTCATCATGCCACTAACCATGTAGAATACAATCAAAGGGATATGTTGATAGATAAATAATAGTAAAAACTATACATAAAACATCCTCTTAATAACCTAGATTAAACTAAGTGAAGATCCCCATGACTATCGAATATTCCTTCAATTCCAAAATAGATTGGGATGACAGGTTCTTTCGTAGAGAGTCTATAATGACACCCCCTGCCCTATATATATATGTCAGGTAAAAACCAAACATCTTAAGGTATTCCACCCACTACCTCTATCTGAGAATTGATGTATGTATATGAAAATATATAGCTCAGATTATTTTGGTCAGAAATTATTATGAGCCTCTCCTTAAAGAGATAGTGTTACTAATATTCAAGTACATGCATAACTATAGCATACTCAAAATAATATGTGGGGTCATTATTCCTACTAAATCGTAGTTGATGAAATCCATAGGATAAAATAAGATCATCCTACATAATCAATCAACCCAGAACATTACTATAAGAATCATAGAACACCACATACTCCTTATTTGGCCTAGGTAATATCAAAATACGTTCTAATGTAGAAATTAATTTAAGATAATAGAAATAAATCTGACCATTTGTGTCCCATATTAATTTCATTTCATTCTTGACAAGAGTATTAAAATGTTATGCTAACATCGAGAAGTCCTTGATCAACTGCCTATAATATCCAGAATGTCTAGGGAAGTTTCAAATAAAAAATATTTTCCATGGATACTCCCATAAAAAGGCATAATTCACCTTAATAGGATCAACTGACAATCAAAATTAAAAAGAAACATTCCCCATGATATTCAATTATTGGATCCATAAATAACATTTCTAAAGCTTCCTATACCAAAAGTAACTCCTCAGGATTATCATAACCACACATAGACAGTGCTTGTGCTCACACTTAGTCCTCAAATAAACCAAAATATCATCCATGAACACAACAAAAAATGTTTCTAGATATTGATGGAATAATCTATTCATAAATTACATAAATATTTGAGAGTGTTGGTCATGAAAAAAGTCATCACATTGTATTCATAATGAGAATACCTATTCTAAAAATCTGTCATTGGTATATCAGACTCCAAAACCATGAGCTGATTATAAGCTGACCAAAGACCTATCTTTTAAAACTAGTTAAACACCTTTAAATAATCAAAAAAATAATTCATATGGTTCAATGTATACTTATTCTTGAATATAAAGTAGTTAAACATACGATTGATCACACACAATTAAGGTACCATTCTTGGAAAATATCACTAAGGACACCCAATGAGAAACATTGGGCAGAATGAAAACTTTTACTATCACATTATGCAAAAGAATCATGAGATATTTTAGCTTCATCAGAGCCATAAAATAAGAGGGTATCAAGATCATCTACATACCAAATTCCAGATCAATCATAAATTTTAAATCCCTCTCTATAGTATAGATGAAGAATAATTATTGGAATGCATTTATAAAAACCTTGAAAAATATAGGAAATTACCTAAAAAGAATCATCATTGGGATTAATTGATATAATAGAAAACAAACTCTAGAGATATTGTTCCAGACCTTAGATCCAACTCTACCTAAAACACAAAAAATATCCCATCATTAGTATCGAATGAGACATGCCGATGTTAACAATAAAACGCAAAATTATGAGTGAATAACCAATACATCAAAATGATGAAGTTAAAAAGATCAATATGTTTAATGTGGAAATCCCATAATAATTACACATCATCTATCGCTATAGAATAATACGTAAATCGAAACCCCTACAGTTTCATCTCTCTAAGAGGTGTCACTAACTCCATGAAAAAGGGATTGAGATCTATTGAATGTTTATGAATATCAGCAAAAAATGTATATATAAACAAGTTCTATACCCATATATCAAAAAATTAGTTTATGTAAAGTATGCAAAAAGGGTGGTACCTATCACTATCACTAGATTTTCATCATCCTCCATTAGAAACTGTAACGCCCCAAACCAAGAAGCTCTAATTCTATGCATTAGTTTATGACATTGGAATTTCTACAAGGAATCAATTACAGAAGGACAGAATAGTTTATTATTTTTGAAAAACAAGTTATATACATACATTCAATATTAAAAATTTAAATTAAGTAAATTATATAAATTCCACTAGTAACATCCACAACTCCTAGATTATCCCCACAATTCATTCATAATATACTTACTCACATCCTGGGGAAAAATAAAACATAAGAAATGGGTAATCTCATATGCTTAGTAAGGGTAACAAATTTATCAGAAGATGTCATAAACATAAATATTAGACATGATGAATAAATAAAAATACATTCCTTTAATAAATTAAACTTGAGTATAACATGGGAGGAATAAGGGCTGAATAAATTATACCATAATAAATCATAAACACAGTTATTCTACTAGTAAAATAAGCACATGGAATATCAAATACTAGTTTTATAATGAGGTAATTCATAATATGGGACATCATAACCATTCTACCTAGACCACATGTAAATGCCATACATATACTGTTAAAAAACCAAACTAGTTTGTCTCATGAGACCTACCGATGCATGAAGAGGCGATAATGGGCCCTACCCATCACACAATAATTCCAATAAATTCATAATATGAATGGGGTGAAACATAATTAACATATACATTCATATTGAAACCAACATATGAAATGTAAACAATTTTCACATTTAGTAAACATAATTACTTACCATTCAGATTAATATGGTGAATGTAATAAAGGCAACACATCGACAATAAAACAAATTATAAAAAATTAAACAAAATATTGTATATGATATCATAATAGATAAATCTCAATGAAGTACAATATTAAATAATGGATTTTGGCATATTTGAAGATACTTTTAAATGATACAATTGAAAAATTCTAGAGGAAATAATCCTTAAACATTTCAAAGTGTCCCTTACCACTTCGAAACAATAAAAAGAAAGTCCCTTTGAATATCATAAGAAAAATGATACACTTGATATGATATATCTAATGGAATTAAATAGACCAAATGAAAGAAATAAGTGGGGAACGAGGAATATATCTCATAAATGATAAAGTGAGATGAGAAAAATATTTTTTACTTTGAAAAGAAGATTTCTTTTGGAAAATCATTTGTATCTAAAATAAAATCCGTTTATAATCAAGTATATCCCAAAAAAGAAAATGTAAGGACATTGATATTATATTTTAGGAATAAATTATGTCCTAATGAAGTGAAATAATGTAAAAATAGTTTTTAAGAAGCTTTAGAAATAAAACATTTTAGTTTAGTTTAAGGAAAATATAGAATAAATTTTAATGTTTAAAGGTATGTTTGTATTCATAAATACAGAAATGAACTGAGATTGTTTTTCATTATGAAAATTCTGTATTTATGAAAATAATTATGGCTTAAAACACATTATAAAGTGCACTTGAAGATAGTTAAGAATTCAAGAACTTCCCTTGAATTGAGCTAGTTTATTGGGAAGAATTTGAGAAAGATCTTTTTAAAACCCATAACTCCCCAGAAAAGAAAGAAGGATTCTAATTGGTAAATATATATAAAACACTAAAAAAGAATTTATGATATGTAAATAAGAATATATATTAATTTCATTAGGTTAATGAGATAAAAATAGTTACCCAAAATAATATAGAGGTTCGAGTAGAAAACGCTTACCACCTTGAAATGAATTGATTCATGTGACCCAAAATTAATAATATAAAATGATACACTTAACAACATGAAAATAAATATATTACTGATATGATAAATCAATGGGAAATATACATACACCATAAACAAGAAATAGGGGTGAATAAAGAGTATCTCACAAAAATGGAAGTGAGATGAGGAAACCCTTACATTATGTCAGAACGTATTCTGCACTTGACCTTAACGTCATGGATAATAAAATATAATTAATTAATTAATTAATTAAGAACCATATATACAAATATTTGACTCATTATTGTTTTATTATATTAATTTATGTCCTTATTGATAATATATAAGATTTAATTCCGTCATGCTAGAGTGTCTATATTCTTGGTTTTCATAATTGGTTTACTAGTATATATGTAATGGAGTTTATGTGGAATGGATATAATTTTAGAGAATTGATTTTATATGAAAATAATGAAAATAAATAATATTAAATTTTCATATAATTAATTTTCTTATGTGGTACTAGGATTAGTTATTAGATGAATCATTAATTATAATTATTTAGATTATTTTGGCGGTATTTTGATTATTACAACCTAGTTTTGTCGTATTAATTAATATTAGGTATATATAATGGTTAAAGAAAATTAAATTAGTTATAATAAATATGTTATAGTTTTCTTAAACCATAAAAATAGTTTCATGACCATAAATGAATGATAAATTGATTAAAAAAAGTTTGTCGTCCACAAAGGTTGTAAATCAGTACCTCCTGAATGCTGATTTCATTTTTAAAATAAAAGAAGGAGAGAGTAAGGATATTGATGATTAATATTAAAATAAAATGATATAATTGTAGTATATAGGTTATACTATAATTATCATGATCATTTGGACATATTTGGTGTGGAGAAGATAAGAAAATAATACAATTTGAAAATGAAATTAAAAGAAAAAAGGAAGAGGGTTTACCTTTTGAAACATCCTCCTTAAGAACCTCCTTAAGGGAATAGATTTTGGTCTTTTGGAAAGAACAAGACCTCTTGAACGTGGGGAGAGACAAGGGAAGATTATTTGGGCATAAATTTGAGAATATTAAAGGCTTAGTTGAGTGAGGAGAAGAGGGATTGAGGGGTGATTTTTATAGTGAAGGAGAGGAGTGATTTTTTAATATCTTATTCATTATTTTTTTCCCAAGATAAGAAATAGTGTTGATAATTGTAACAAAAATAATTAACAAGTTCATGTGAGTTTTAACTAAGTGTTCTTATATCATCCATGATTTCAAGAATCGTTTATTTAACTTATAATGTATATATACGCTAAATTTCCATATTTCTCTATTCATTAAAAACTCAAAAATTTCAAAAAAATCCCAATAAGCCACCATAACCATTTTCTGACATGTAGAATTAAAAAATGGACTCAATTTTAAAAAAATATTTTTCTACATATGATGAATTTAATTTTTAATTAAAAGCATCATTTATAGAAAAAATGTAGCCTTTAAAATTAAAACTAATTTTATAACACCCTTAAAATTAATTAAGGTATTGTTAAATTATTCTAAAATCATAGGAAAACAAAATATTGATTTAGGTATAAATTTTATGAAAATAAAATTTCTTTTAAATATATTTATTAATTATATATTGAAATTAAATATTTATTATTCACAAAAAATACCAACACTTGAATATTAATTCTATTTCATTTATAAGGTACCAAATTTTTTCTATACTTTAAATGGTGAGGGTAATTATTCATAAGGTTCATATTAATATTCATAAGGGAAACATTAATATACATAAGTGTATATTACTATTCATAATGGTCATGTTACTATTCATCAAAAAATTTATTTTATCCTATCAGACTCTAAATATCTTACAAAATTCATCCATGTATTTCAATTTTTCGAAATTAAAATTAGTGAAATAGAAAAATTATATTTATTGGATAGGTTATAACAAAGTTTTGTTCCATAGAGACTCAGTGTTTCATGAATTCTATATTGAATTTATTTTTAAATCCTTGGGGTATTACAATTTCCCCCCATTATAAAAATTTCTTCCCCAAAATTACTTGAATATTATCTCATGAAAAGATTTGGTATGTCGATAAATAATCACCCATATTATATCATTTTTCTATTAAGTGTTTTCTGGGATCCTGTGAAAAAATACATAGTGATTTCATCTCATTTTCATGTAGGAATAGGTAGAGGTTGCATGGATCCTCTAGGATTTTTTCTTTCAACCTTCACCTACTTATAGACTAAACATCTTGATACATATTCCGAAATTTCATATTTCATGTTGTCCCACCATAAGTGTTCCTTCAAATCTAAATACATCTTAGTGCTACCAGGGTGTATAAAGAAATTCAAAATATTGGAATCATCCAGTAACTCCCTTTTTTCTCAGGCATAGAGGAAACACATAACATCTTCCCAAATTTTATAATTCCATCCTAACAGACGATTCCAACCAACTTCCCATCATTCACACAATTTCTTTTGAAGATTCTCATCATTAGAGTAAGAAATTTTAATCCTTTCCTATAAATATGGTTTAGTAACCAATTGAAAATGTAATAATGTTTCACCTTCCTTGATAATTCCCATATCTGTCTTAGCTAGATCCATGTACATGGGGTCCTTCTCAGTCCACATTTTATTAGAACTTCATGATCTATCCTCCTCAATGCACTAGCTACCTTATTTTCCTTTACTCAACATAATGTAGCTCTAAATTTTCACATTCCAAACATGTGAATAAATCCTTCATGTTTCCTCTTGAAATAAGATTATTAAAAAAATTAACATAAATCCCTATTGGAAACATGAATTCATCCTTATTACTTATGTAATACACATGTTATTTGATATATTCCAAAAGAGTTGTAAACTCCATCAATGATAGCACAGAACACTTATGAAATGCCATTAATCTGTTCCAAGGTAGTCAACACTAATCCAGATCAATCATTTCTTCATCATTATCTCAACATTAAGAATATATTTAGGGCATTATTTCCATTAATCATCTATTTTTCAATAATAATTACTTTCCACTGAAGTTCTTTTCATGTTACAATTCAACTTATGGTGTCAAATCATTAATAAAAAAGTAATGTTGTACGATCATCATATATTCCATAATTATTTAAACCAGTTCATTAGTAATACAATATTCAAATGAAATTATTCTTGAGTAGGAATATTAGTAATTCCACTTCATCTTTAATAGTATAATAACTTGAACATTATCCAGTAACAACATTTGGGGTATATTCCTTTGACGCTTGGGGCATTGGTTCAAAGAGTGTCCAATCTCTAGGAAAATGAAGCATTGTGCATTGGAAACATTTTTCTTACCCTCGTAATCACAAACATGGTGTCCTTTTTCTCCATACATATAAAAAATTACCATTTCCTTCAATCCTTTACCATTGATATTCATTCCATAGTTATCACAATGTCGGAAAACCCTTCTTTCCCTTCTTCCATTTATCTATCTTTTTCTCTTCCATCCTCTTCTTCTATTGCTTCCAATAAAATCCATAGGCATCATTAAATTATTTTCACATCTTTTTAACACATGACAATAAATTCTCATATAACGAGCATACTTGGGAGACTATCCACCATCGAAATAATTTCCTAAGACCATGAGAGATAGGATCCTTCTTACCCATTTCATCACATATATTGGTGAAGTTATCATTACTTCATCAAGGAGGAGTTTATAATAAACTCCATATACTATATTACCTCATAAAATTATGAAATTTTTATAACTCTAAACATGGTATAAGACATAACATAAATTTATTCTTTATAAATACAAGAAAAATATGATTTAGTTACTTTGGGGGTATAAATCATTTATAATGGTGGGTAAATTAAATTTGAATTTTCTGATGAATATCCCATGAGAGTTTCAAACTAGGTGTGAAGTAAGACCCATTGTCAGGTACCAGTTTTTCTGAGTCAAGCCTATAACAACTTGTTATAGTTTTTACTCCAAGGTACATCTGTGCTAGAAATACCCCAACTTGTAGTATCGAGAAAGAGATTTATTTTCTAGGAAGATACACACAATAACTTATTTACCAAAATTCAAGGATGTTCTTGTATTATTGTCCTCTAAGTCTATTTTAGGTTTTTTCCTAAAATTTATTTTCTAAATATATTTTTTAAGGCTTCTACTAATCTTCTTTTGATACCAACTATAATGCCCAACACCATAACCCCAAAGTTAGTGAATTAGTTTATTACATTGGCATGATTACAAGGAATCAAATCTTGAAGGACCAAATAGTTTTTTATTTTTTGAAAACATGATACATGGATTACCTCAACATTAAAACATGAAATGAAATAAATTATACAAATTCCATGGGAAATATCCATAAATCCTAGATTACCCCTGCAATTCATTCATAATATTCTTCCTGACATCTTGGGGAAAAATAAAAAATGAGAAAGGGGTGGCATCAGATACTTGTTAAGGGTATGAAATAAAATATAAGATATCATAATCATAAAAATTATTCTTGGTGAATAACTAAAAACACATGCCTTTAAAAAAATAAACATGGGTATAACAGGGTAAGAATAAGAGTAGAATAAATAATACTATAAAAAAACATAACCATTATTATTCCACTAGCTGAATAACCAATGGAATGTAAATTAATAGTTTCATAATTATGTAATTCATAATTAGGTACATCATAACCATTATTCCAAGGCCTTGTTCCCAAGCCACACATATACGGGTAAAAACCGAAACTAGTTTGTTTCATGAGACCTACTGATGCATCTAAGAGATATAGCAGTACTCACCCATCTCTTAATAAGTACAATTAATTCCTCATATGATAGGGGTTAACATAATTAACATATAAATTCATATTGAAATTAAAATATGAAATGTAAATAACTTTCCCAATTCGGAAAAATAATTACTAACCATTCGGAGTAATATGGTTAATGAAATAAAGATAGAACATTCACAATCAAACTAATCATATAACCTTCGAAAAAATATTGCAGATGATATAATTAGGGATAAAACTCAGTGATTTACAAGATTCAACAAAATATGTTGGCATATATGAAGATAAGTTTAATGGGAAGACTAGAGAATTGTTAAGGAAATAATCCTTAAACATTCCAAAGTGTCCCATACCAATTTGAAAAATTAAAATCATAATCCCTTAGAATATCATGATAATAAATAAACTATTTATATTATATATCAAAGGGTATTACATACAACACATGAAAAAAATATGTGGTGAACAAGGCATATATCTCATAAAAGTTTAAGTTAGATGAGAACAAACATTTTTTACTTTTGAAAAAAGAGTTCTTTTGAAAAATCAATTTTATTTTTTATAAAATAAGATTGAAAACAATTATATCCAGTAAAAGAAATGGTAAGGAATTTGAGATTATATTTTAGGCATAAATGATGTCAAATTGAATTGAAATCATGTAAGAAGAGTTTTTAAGAAGCTTTAGAAATAAATCTGTTTGGTACGGTTTAAGGTATATATTAAAGAGAAATTTAGTGGAAAGGTATGTTTTATTTCATAAAACTAGAAATTAAACAAGATAGTTTTTAATGATTAAATTTTATATTTTATGAAAATTATTATGTCTTAAAATATATTATTTAGCGCACTTTAAAATATGTAATAATTTGAGAGGTACCCTTGAATCGGGCTAGTTTATCGGGAATAATTTGAGAAAAATTCTTTAAAACATGTAAATTTCTATATAATAAAGATGTATTATGATTATATATATATATAACAATTAAAAAATTAGGACAAGTAAATAATAATAATTAAGAAATTCATTAGGGTAATGAGGGAAAAATAGTAGCCCAAAACAAAATAGAGGTTCAGGTAGAAAACGATTACCACATTGAAATGAATTGAATCATAGGCCCCAAAATTAATAATAATAAAATGGTATATTTAAAACCATGAGAATAAATAGATTCATGATATGTTACATCAATGGGAATTATACGTACACCATACCCATGTAATAGTGGTGAATCAGGAATATCTCATAAAAATGGATGTGAGATGAGGAAACCCTTACATTATGTCCAAACATATTATGAACTTGACCTTAATGCCGTGGATAATCAAATTAAATCAATTAATTGACTAATTAAGAAAATAATATACATATATTTTATTAATTATTGTTTTATTAAGTTCATTTATGTCCTTAATGATAAGTTATAATATTGAATTCCATTGTTATGGAATGTTCTTTTTCTTGGTTTTCATAATCGCTTCGCTTGTTTATAAGTAATGGAGTTCATGCGGAATGGATATAATTTTCCAGAATTAATTTATTATTATAATAATGAATATTCAAAAGCTTAAATAGTCATACATTTAATTTTTTTTATATTTTATGATGACGAGTTTTTAGATGAATCATTATTGACAATCATTTAGATTATTCTAGTAGTATTTCAATTATTAAGAACTAGTTTTTTCGTATGAATTAATATTATGCACATATACTGGATCCAGAACTATAAATAGGCTATAATATATATATTATAGTTATTTTTAAACACAAAAATGGTTTCATGACCATAATTTATGTAGAAAGTAATGAAGGATGGTTCGTGATCCATGAAGGTTGAAAATCAAGACCTCCCGAATGATGATTTCTTTTTTAATATAAGAGAGAGAGAGAGTGTAAAGACCCGCAAATTTCAAGGAAATTTTTTTTTCTTAATTTTCTTTGGAATTTTACAAGAGCGCAGCTTCAGACGGCACCTGATTCCGAGGCCCGGTGTGCCCGGAATCAATTTCCGAAGTTTGGCTCGGGTACGTTCAGTGAACGGACGAGCGGGTTTTTCTATCTTTTGAACCGGTGCCCGGAATCAAATTCTGAGGGCACCGATGAAATCGCAGCGCCGGTATTTGCTTAGAAACGCCTCTTCCGGAGTTGCGTTTGCTCAGACGTGGTTTTTAAATTTTGCGGCTTTAAGTCAGAAATAAAATAAAGTTTGTGCGACAACTTTATTTTATTTCACTTAAGCTGTTGGAAGCCACTTGAAGTCACTTAAAGACGACTTGAACTGAGTTGAACTGGATAGGATGCTATCCAGAAATATCCTACCCCTTGGTAGGATATTTGTGCGATGGGACCCGCACGAGCCCCGCCGTTTCTTTCACTAAGTAACGCACCCGCGAAAACCCGTCAAAGTAACTGAAAAGTCAACCGACGCGTTTTCTTTAATTCTTAACAGACCATTTAATTGGGCGGTTTATTTCGTGAATTAAATGGACTGTTTCTTCGTGAATTAATTGGGTCGTTACTTATGCGCTTTACGTTTGTTGGCAAAATAATAAAATAGACAAACTTGTCTATTTTGGAGGATTGCTATCGTTGTGCAATTCCTCTGAGCCTCCACCCTCTCCGCGAAGAACGCGAAGAACGCGAAGAACGCGAAGAACGCGAAGAACGCCGGAACCGGAATCCGACGACGCACGATCCGCGACGTCAACAACTTTTCCGCGACCTTTTTCTTCTTCTTCTTCGGTGCCTCATCTTCCGCGGCGAACCTGCGATCGGCGGTTAAAGGTGAGAATCAAAACTTCTAAATTCTCCCTTCTTAATTTCAATAACAACGGATTTAATTAATTAAATCCGTTTGTTCTTGATCCGGAGATTGGAGACGCGACGCCGGATACCGCGACGACGCGACGATCTCCTTCTTCCGCGACGAGCAATCCCGCGACGATCCCCCGTTCGGCGACAACAGCTGCGAGGTAGGGATTTATTTTGGAAAAGTTACCCCTTTTAAATTTTCTCGTGAACGTTCTTGAAAATTTAAAAAGCCGGTTTCAAACGAACAATTTTATCTTTAAATAAAATTGTTGGATCATGTGTTGATCATCGTTTTCTTTTCTCCCGTTGATTATGGCTAACGCGGAGGGTGCGGGTCTAACGAACAAGACCCGGCAACCCTCCGCCGATCTCTTTTGTTGTGCGGATATGGCGGACGACGACAAACCGCGCGGCAGGGGCGATCCGTTGTTTCCGCAGTGAAGGTCGGCATCCGGGAGGGGCATCGGCGCAGACGAGAGGCAAATCGGGCCACCGGAGCATCTCCGGCGGCCCGCGGAAGGAGGCGGCGGCGCGGGTCGCCGGCGCGGCGGCGCCGGCGACCGGGGGCGGCGGCGCCCGGCGCGCCGCCGGAGGAATCCGCCGCGGCTCGGCCGCGGCGGCGGCGAACCAGCGGACCCGCGGTCCGCGGGTCCGGTCCACCCGGTCGGGACGCGGCAATGCGCCGCGTCCGCTGACCACCCGCGCGGCCCGCGTGCGGGCCGCGGCTCCCTCGACCGCGGGCTGCGCCCGCGGCCTTCCACCCGCGCGGCTGGCCAAGCCGCGCCGGCCGAGCCGGCCGGTCCGGTCGGCCGGGCCGCGCCCAGGCCGGACCGGACCCGGCCTAGCCGGGCCGGGCCGGGTCGGGCCGACCCGGTTCGGCCGACCCCAGGGGGGGTTCGGGCCGGGTCGCCCCGGGCCCAGAACCCCCGTTTCAGGCCCTCTTCGGTCTTTTGCCCATATCTTGGGCCTGGGACCTCCGATTGACGAACCGTCAGCGGCTACACGATCCTTGGATCGAGACGGTCGTTTCGGTATATTATACTCAAGGTTTCGGAAGACTTTGGGTTCGGTCGGGTTGGTTCGTACACGAAACCAACCGGGCCCTCGGAGCGGAAACGCTCATAACTTGAGCTACGGACGTCCGAACGACGTACCGTCAGCTGTGGTAGTTTCCTCTAGGTGAGACGGAACTTTTGGCATACTCCGCCCGAGGATCGGATACAGGCGGAGTACGGTCGGGTTGGTTTTTCCCTAAAAACCAACCGGGCCCCTGGGACGAAAATGCCAATAACTCTCAGACCGGGCGTCCGATTGACGCGCCGTCTGTTGCGTTGAGATCCTGTTGTCGATACAGAACTTTTGGATACATCAACTTCGGACTACGTGTCAGTTGATGTATCAGCCTCTCGGATCGTGGAGCGGACCCTCCTAAACGAGCTCGCTATGTGCGGGAACCCTAGCGCTGGCTGTGACTTCAACGACAGAGCAGAGATCCTCCGTGGACTGCGACGACGACAGAGCAGAGATCCTTCGTGGACTGCGACGACGGCAGAGCAGAGATCCTTCGTGGACTGCGGCGATGACTGTGCAGAGATCCTCAGTGGACTGCGTCGACTACTGCACTCAGCGATCCTACGTGGATCAGTGCTACAGGTTCTGTGTGAGCCCGATCCTATGTGGGTCCTTACTACCGGTTCTGTGTGAGCCACTGCCTACAGGTTCTGTGTGAGCCCGATCCTGTGTGGGTCTTCTGCGGGGGTTAGTACCTATCGATCCTTTGTGGGTCCGACGACTTAGATGGATCAGTGATCATCTTTGACGTCATCTGAAAAAGTATACCTGGTTGAGCTGAATCTTATGTTACTCTCCTTTGTGGATTGTGTTGAACTATCCTATGTGGATTTTACTGTTTACTCTCCTTGTGGATTTGAGTCTTGCTTTCCTTTGTGGATTGAGTTGTTCTTGAGCTCGTGAGCAGAGCTAGAATTGGGGACTTAGGTATATGTATGGGCATATACCTAAGTCGAGTCAGATGTTACTTCGTGATTGCATCTTTCTTTTGTGCTATATCCTTTGTGGATTTCGGGAGACCTTCGGGGGTCTCGGGGTCCTTACTGAGTAGCTTGTACTCACCCCTGCACGGGCTATGCCCGCACCTTGTTGTGTTGGTTGCAGACGACGGACATCGCTGATCACGGTTGGGGCGTGGAGCAGGACGGTACCTGGAGGTGGACCACTGGGCGGGACGTGCTCGGAGCGGACGTGGGACCCGAGGAGCCTGGAGGCTATCTGTACCCACCCTTCAGGTGGGATTGCCAGTGGACGACACGAGGCCGCCGTCTTTTCTTCAGTTGCTGTACTTTACTTTTCAGTTGTACTTTACAGTTGGGCTTGTATTTCCGGCCCCTTTACTTTTCTGCACTTTACTTTCCGCTTGCTGACTCTGTGTGGTTGTTACTTATAAAGGCAATGCCTTCCCTGTTTACTGGGATTTTACGCCTTGGTGCTAGTCGCCAGTCCCTGGCCTATGGAAGGCGGGCTTGGGGTAGTCACGGCACGGGCCCCGAGGACGGGTCGTGACAGAGAGAGTAATGATATTGATGAAAAATCATCCATTAAAATGATATAATTCGATTATATAGGTAATACTGGAGTTATCATGATCATTGGGACAAAGGAGGTGATGAGATGATAAAGAAATAAATGAAATTGTACATGAAATTATAAGAAAAAGGAAGAGGGTTTACCTTTTGAAATATCATCCTTGAGAACCTCCATAAGGGAAGAGGTTTTGGTCTTTTGGAAACGCCAAGAGACCTTGGACATGGGGAGAGACTATAGAATATTATTTGGGCATAAATTTCAGAATCTCCAAGGATTATAGGAGTGATTAGAGGAGGGAGTTAGTGTGATTTTTATATTGGAGGAGAGGAGTGATTTTTGAATATTTTATTCATTATTTTATTATTTTTATCAAGACTAGAAATAGTGTTTATTCTTCTGAACAAAAATTTTATAAGAGTATGTGAGTTCTAAAAAAGTGTTCTTACATCATCTATGATGTTAGGAATAGTGTATTTAACTTATAATGTATATATACAGTAAATTACCTTATTTCATTATTTACTAAAAATTAAAATATTTCAGAAAAATATAAAAATTTCACTCTAACCATTTCTCGACATTTATAATTTATAAATGGAATCTATTTTACCAAAATAACTTTCTAAATATATGAAATATAATTTTTAATTAAAATCATCATTTACTAGAAAAATATAGCCTTTAAAATTAAAATTATTTTATAACACCCTAATAATTAACTAGGGTCTCGTTAAATTATCATAAAATTATAGGAAAAAAATATTTATTTAGAATACAATTTTATGAAAATGATTTTTCTTTTGAATAAATTTATTAATTAGGAAATTATAATTAAATATTTATATTTCAAATAAAATACCAACACTTAATTATTAATTATATTTCATTTATAAAGTGAAAAAATTTTATTTATAATTTCATGGGAAAGGTTACTTATTGATAAGCGTAATATTACTATTTATAAGGGTAAAATTACTATTCATAATGTTAAATTACTATCCATAAGGGTCATGTTAGTATTTTAAAAAAAGTTATTTGATCCTATGAGACTCTAAAAATCCATCTTAATGTAACAGTGTGTGTTAGTTTTTCAAAATTCAAATAATAGAAATAGATAAATTATGTTCATTGGATAAGTTATGAAAAACATTTGTTTCATAGAGACTTATCAGTTCATACATTCTATATTAAATATATTGGTAAATCCTTGGGGTGTTATAAAACTCATATAATTCATGAATGTTATCTAATCCTGAGGAATGTGAATAGATCCCTACAAACATTAATGAATCTTACTACACCACATTGGACTTTGGACACTATGATATCTAAATGTAAAGAGATGTATACAGAAACTGAAAAATTTCTATAATTGTACTTAGTGCCAAAAACCATTACACATCATTGTATATGAGGAAAAATAACACTATGCATGATCATCATTTCCCCACTAATATCATGTTAGGGCACAATACTAGCTATAACTGTTCT
Source organism: Viscum album (assembly GCA_963277665.1). Lineage (NCBI taxonomy): Eukaryota > Viridiplantae > Streptophyta > Magnoliopsida > Santalales > Viscaceae > Viscum > Viscum album. The sequence continues at coordinate 1,130,669,587 of OY728121.1, forward strand.
TGAAGGGGAGGCCCACTACTAAGAACCACCTCCACCAAACCTATGAGGCTCATTCCACTTACTCTTATTTCCCTACACACCATTTAAGAGGCCTCTATATATAAGAGGAGGGACACAATGGTCATCCTTTTTTGACATGTCCATTTCTACCATCATAGCATTTTTTATCGTCTCTATATTCGCAGAAATCATCAGTATGAATACTTATGATATGAAATCTAGATGAAAACCATGAAGATAGTTCAAAACAATTATTTAATAATTCTATACTACTTTTGGAGAAAAACAAAGTAGAATATTGAATCTAATTATGTTTTCCAACAACAAACTCCCCTACTAAATAGTGATGTACTCAAGAGACTTTTCCATTATCAGAGACATGAGACAGAACTTCAGGAAGATTATGGTCTTGAAATCCATCCAATCTAAGACCACATGATTATTTTCCTATACCATTGAATCCCACTATAAATTTATGGGACCCTCATGTATGAATGATGCACAACTCACCTTGATATTATTAGGTGTATTCATGAAGTCAGTGATCTAATAAATCTTTTCTAGCTAGTCCTTCACCATTTTGGGATCATTAATACCCTTAGTAGACAAGGGATTATCATGTAAGAACTCTTGATATAGATTGATTTCTCCAATATATAATAGATGTTACTCATAAATTTCATTCTGGACTTATGGTACTTTTTGGTGTAGGATAAAAAATTCAGGCACAATAGCCTTCATATGATTCTGATTTAAAAGAAGATTCACTTGTGGAGTATCCGATGAACCCTCATGTGGAACCCATAGAAGACTACTCTAAGGAATATCACTGCAAAATGAAATTAGAAGAAACTATTAGACAATAGGATAATATCAGTTCAAAACATAACATCAGATAAAAATATGAGATTAAGACCAATAACTCAACACATGAGACACACATCCCAAAGACACACAGTAAATGGAGTCTCTTAATGTAAAGATATGGCCAGACACTCACTTTACCCTACCTATCAAGTCTCGAAAATTCTATCTACTATATAAAAAATTACCATGATTGAGCATAACTTTGTTCCTATACAATGTTTTCACAAACTGATTCGGAATACACTCACAAACTAGCACCCGACCGGATCCTCCACATACTTAAATGGTGTTATCATTCCCCATAGGATGGAGACTAGAATCTATGAATAATAAAAACTACAGGGAATTATTTTTTCCAAGATAATGTAGATAAAACTATATATACATACAAAATCGAAAGAAACACTAAATGTAAAACCAAAATATATCTTCCATAAATTAAAGAAAACAGTAGAATCGATACAACTCAAAACTAGTAAACCTAAATGAAAGTTAAAATTTTATAAAAAAGGACAAAAAATAGAAATATGGTAATACATGTGATATGTGGGAAATGTAACACCATATCAATACCAGAGACTCATACCTAGATGACATAAAACCACACTACCTCACTGGGATTACTTTTCTTTCCCTGCATCAAAAGACCGAAGTAGATCTATACACTTTTAAAGGGGCATGTAGGGTGTGAGCTAATAGGATTAGTAGGATCCCAACCAGATGTTCCAAATGAATCTTTACATAAAAATCTAAACATGATCATCTTTGAAGAAAACAAGGAATGACAATCATCCCAACTACTTTTATATCAAAATCATCGTAAAACATTTTCCCTTTTCCCATGGTTCTGAACAACCCAAATAAGATAGTTTCAAAGAAAATTACATATACCAAAAAAAGTAATGAATTTGATTCAGTATAAACAAGATAATAGGTAAATAACAATAGGGATCACTATAGGATATTCGAGATAGAATACTCATACCAAAACATATACAACATACACATCAATCCCCTAGACATATTCACCGAATCCATAAAATGGAAGAACACCCCTAAAAGTGAGCCATATAACAGTGTCTAATAAGTGTAAGATATTGTTATTTCATATTAGGTATATATCCTTTTAATTTCTATTTAAATCCTTGTTGAGTTATCTTTTTGTATTAAAACTAAAATGTGTCCCTTTGTGTGGGTTTTTTTGTCTTTAGAGGGAAGGTAATAGGTGGATAGAGCCTACCTATAGGCCAAACACATGATATTTATTAAATACACAATGATTATTTCAAATAAATGGTTTGTATTAGCTTGGATAGGCCTAATTCATAACATGTATTGGTTTTTATATTAGGGAAAAAACTAAAGCTTTATATGACTTTTAAATCTCATGGAACTTTTAAAGTGGTATAACCGTTTCTTTTTCCCTCACCCTATTTTTTCTCTTTCACATCACCTCTCCTCTCATGAAGCTTCCTTTTTGGCCTAAAAATAGGCTTTGATCCTATTCATACATCCATCCAATTATGGGACCACCGTTCAGCATATTGGATGATATTTGGTAAACTCATCAATCTACTTCCTTATTTTCTCGGTTTATCATGCCATATTTTTCATCACTTTGGTGTGTACTCTTATGCCCTATTTTCAAGGAAGTTTTTTGTTTTGCTGATTTCTTCTATCTTAGTCTGAATTTGAAGAAAATATTGGATGATTACTCCCCTACTTCCATAAGTTATGTGGTATAGTGATTATTCTTCATATTATTATTATTTTATATTATGGATCATGGTTCCACATGCAAGAATATCTATGTGATTCTGTAAAAATACACACAACTACTGTTGAATATGTTATACCTGATAAAAAAGACCTAGTGTCTCCTTATTATTATTGGTATAGGTCCCTATCGACTACTACCACCCCATTAGGTGTTCCTACAAAATTTCCCCTTGATATTATAAATTCATATGTGACCCCAAACACACCCTAAGTGGTTTTTGCTTGGATATTTGATAAAATGGATATAATGAATTAAATGGAAGTGAGTGGTATGGCCCTGTCACCTGTTTAAATAGATAAAATGTTTACACCCTTGTTAAAGTGGAATGTTAATAAATTACAAATCTTATTTTAATGATTATGACTAATGATACACGGTAATTTAAACCCATATACTTGTGATAATCAGAATTAGTTCCCCTTATACTTGTGATACTTGGGCATGGCATCCCATATACTTATGATACTCATATATAACACCACTTATACTTGTGATACTTAAGCAAGGAATCCCAAATAATTGTGATCTCAGACATGGAATCCCATATACATGTGATATTCTGAAATGGCGTCCTTATTGATATGAATCTTGGGAATGGAATCCCCAACTACATTATGAGATTCACGGGACTAGACATGGACACCTGAGTTACGACTCAACTCCTAGATAACACCACATACATAAATTAATGGATATAAATATAATTAGGTATATAGGATATATAAATACATAAACATATATAAACATAGATAAACATAGATAAACATATATGTATATGTTTATAATGACATATATTTAGAGGTTTTCCCAAAAAATTTCTCAGAAGGTAGTGTCAACTTGGTGTCCTTGAGGAACCAGAGCTAACCATTTATATGTTTCATTACTTCTTACTTCTATTATATCTAAAAACTATTCATGTTATAAGAATTGAGTGGATATTTATAGATACCATTGGTGGTGGCCTACTGAGTATATCTCACAACCTATTTGAGCCACCATTTAGTACCCAGATAGACTCAATGGATATAGGTAGGGACATGGGAAAGCACCCAACTATCAATGGTTTATTAGATTGTATAATGAGATAAGGAGAGCATAGGACTGAGTTATAGATCATTATGATATCTAGAGAAATTCCTTTGGTATTTTTAGTACATTTTATATACCTATAGGTATGTGTTCATATTTCCATGTTTTCCATTCTTTTTATAGAGATGTAACATTGAATTATTGTTTATATGATACAAGATATTATTATTGTTGATTGTTTAATATATTGGGATGATTTACTTTCCACTATCAGGAGATATTATTATTATATTTTTTATCCATTTTTACACCATTGTGACACTATGATCAGTAGTGTATAGTTTCCCCACAGTACCACCTTAGAACCTCATTACTAGTTGGAATTTTATGGAATAAAAAGAGGTGTGTCTAAGGCCATGTGACTGACCATGTTCAATTATTTATGAGTGGATTGGGTCTGGGTGGTTACAATAAGTCCCTTGGAAATGTATACTAAGGACCAGGAGAACATATCATGATTGAACCCCCCGATAATGACAACATATGAGGCCTATTACTACACCTTCTACATAAGTACAAAAGGCATCCCATGTGATAAATTTACCAAATTAGTTCGTCAAAATTCGGCTTTCAAAACCATTTCATAAATTAATTTCCCATTGTTTTGAAAATAAATTTTTTTTTAACTAAGAATGGGGAAAATCCATTTTTTAAAAAACTAGTATAAAGATAGGAAAACTAATAAATCATTGTAATTAATATATTAAACAATTTATAAAACTAAATCATTCATGTTTCATCCATCATAGGCTATAAATGGAACCACCTACTGTAACTTGAATCACACACACCTATAAAAAGATCCACCAACATTGGATGAAATGAAAAGTAAAAAACGGAGGAATTAGTATCAATTCCCACATATTAGAATCAAATTACATAAAAAATTGATGCAGGAGAGGATATTTCACAATATAACTCAAGATACATGAAACCGCTACACCATAACTAACAATAGACCACCACCCAGAATAAGATCATACAAAATTTATAGAAGAATCACATGAGAATCAATCTATGATCTACTAATTATATAAACCCAGTCCAAATGCACAAACATAACCAATGTAAATAAATAATTTGAAATATTTCTTTCTAGAAAAAATTAATAGATTCATAAAAGATAATAAACATTGATTAGAGGAACTCTGCTGTAAAGGACACACCCAAATCACACATGGAATTTCCTAATGTTCGGGAGAGGAGTGGCCTGCCGAATGAAGAACACTAGATGTAGATTGTGATAAAAACCTTTTGGGACAATGGATTCATGGTGTAAATAGGTGAATTATGGATTAAACTACCCATAATGTGTTTACATTGAAAAAATATCACATAAGATTAAATTTACCTTGATCAATTACTTTACGGTATAAAAGTGTATCTTGCAACAAAAAATGAATTTATAGAATAAAAAGGATTTTATGGATTGCAATATATTTTTACATAAAACATTTCATTTATTGTTCCCAGTTACACATTTACACCATAAATACAAATTTACAAGATAAAATGGTTCCATAGGATGTACCCAATCTGGGTTTTGACGAAACTCCCAAAAACATTTCCTAAGCCCTACAAACCTAGAAACACACTCTTAAACATTAAAATAGCATACCATTTTATCTATGATGTTATAATGTAAATTTATAAATTTTTTCATTTATAAATATTTTATAAAATGAAATAAATAATATTAATTGATGGAATAAGTTTATATTCTTCTTGATGAGATATTGATAAAAATGGATTTTATTAAATAGTAGGAATATTTATGAGGTTGTTCTCCTTACAACATTATCTTCTTTCTCTATGGGTTAATTGATGTGTTTCTAGATGAAAATCCTAGACATGAGGAAAATTATCCTAATAAAACTAATAAGGAGGATGAAAGGGTCACATAATATGTATATCTATAATGCCAATTAATTTATTTTGTAATTTAATATTTGGAATAAATATTGTTATCGATCCATTGAAGTTTTTTTGTTAAGTTGATCACATAAATTCTATCAATAGTTATTCAAATTAATAATATATTTGAACTGAATATTATTCAATATTTATCAACGGGGTATTGAAATTAATATATATATTTAATGAATGGTTAATATAATAATATTTATTTATTTATAATAAATAAATATTTTTTATGTTTTGATAAATGATGAGTAGAATTAGTGGGATGAGTTCAAGGCCCAATAGATATGTTATGTTTTATTTAATATTATTCAAATAAAAATTAATGTATTTTTCTAAGAAATGATATTTAAATATGTTTGAATTTAGAGATTTCATGGAATATAGTAGTAATATTATTTATTTTTGACATGGGGAATATATTAGAGGGAATATTTGATGAATGGAATCAATATAATTATCAAATGTCTAACACTAACTATATATTAAATTTCATATAATTTCCTTTGGTGATTTGAATTGTTTCTCACAAGAGATCCTTTCAAGGGTATGTCTTAAGAACACTCTCAATCATGAGAGACAACCCTTCTCCTCTATCTCAAGAATGAGTGAAAAAGAAAACAATTCATCCAAAATCAAAATATTTCTTATTTCTATCAACTTTGAATGATCCATAGTGTTTGGTTTCTCTATAATAGAAACAAAAACAAAATTGGTGATGTTATGAGATTCATAAAGCATGTTTGGATACTCCTAGAGTAATTCTACTTCAGATTATTGACCACAAATATGATACGAGAGTATCTACTAAATCATCAATAAAGAAATAATTAACTAGTTGAGATAATTATTCTCTTAAATTAGTTTTATATAATATATGAAAATATCATATCCATGAATATTTTATAGTTTTAATAATGTTCTTAATATTTATCCACTGAAATATATGGAAAAAATTATTGGTCACATGTCTGATCACTAACACTACACACACAAAACTTCAATTGGTATCAAGGAATCCATATTATAATTTAAATTTTTTATCTGTTGATAAACTTCATGTATTTTTTAGTAATATTTCATTAAGAGTTCTTTACTCATTAATCTCAAAGTCAAGATAATACGAGAATTCTATTTCATATGACCAATAATATGTTAAAAGAGTTTAATTATCCCCTCTTGAGGTTCCAATAATGTCACTTGAGTGTCATGGTTACATGACATGTAATGGAAAGTTATACATTGTGTAACCATGTTCAAACAAACAAGAAAGGTTTTTACATGTAGGGGAAAATACATGTTTTCATTACACATAGTTTATCGACCCAAAATTATAAAATATTTGAAAATGGATTACATGTTGTGTACCTAGAATAGGAATCATGTAACCTGACATGGTTTTTCCTATCATTAATCATGAAATCCATGTTTCCAAAGCACCCAATATGTAATTAATACACATATCCTACTGACTACTAATCGAGAAAAATTAAATTACATGAACTAAAATGTATTTAGAATTATTTTACACACTATGTACTGTGTGATAACATATTTAATATATACAATAACTCCCTTAGAATGTAGTGCATGTGTCCAATAATGAGTCACACATCATGTAGCTGGTTGTATACCCAATGAAACTCAATAAAACTCATGAAAGGTATATTACAAGATAGTAATGTTGTGTGAGACAACACATAGAAAAAATTAATTTTGTAAATCAAAACCAAAATATGTGTTGTGTATGTGGAAATACACTTTATGTGACATGGTTTTTCTACACAAGGTACATGCTAAGTGATTTTGGACATATCATGTGTAATTAAATGATTTTATAATTATTTTCTACATTAATCTATAAATACAACGAATGCATAGTATTCATACATAATGTTTAAATTATGTTCATTGAAAATGGTACTTGTTGCGTATATTCATGGCATGTCGCAATGTCATACATGTCGTTTAAAATATATTACTTGAACCATCAAACAAAACATAAAATAGTGTCATGAAAAGTCATATGCACATGAATATGTTGTAAGAACACATTATATGACATGGACCATAGAAAATTTCAACCATATTTCATATCGAGTGATGGTACATCTCAGGTAACAATTGAATTTCAAAAATAGATTTTAGCAGACACTTAAGTGTGCATTCTGTGCCACCTCCATTACATGTTATGTACCTAATAATTTAAATTTAAATTAAAATTAATTTAATTTATTTTAAATTTCAAAGAATATGAATCTCAAGGAATTTTTGGATATTTAATTTAGATAAAATGATTAATTAATTAATAATACATTTAGTTTATTAATTTAGGAAATTTAACTTAATAAATAATCAATTGAAATGAATTCTACCAGTTGAATTTTAATATTATGATTTATCATGAGCTTTATTGACCTATGTATGTGCTGTGTTTCTATTTAATTAAATTATTTATTTCATGCTATTTTTAATAAATTTATTATTAAATTAAATATAAATATTTTATTAACTTACATTCATCTTTACTACTTATAGTCCTACATTCCATTGGATTATTTCTACAACCCTAAATCTCTAGTTCTTATAATTTATGAGTGACTATGAAAATGTAAAGGATTTATCTCCTATGTGAGAGGATAGAGTTCAAGATCGAGTCGAGGTGAAACTGGACAAGGAGATAAACATGTTAAATATGGAATATTTAAACTCAATCTAGGTATCAACAGAACGATTTATTCCTATAGGATCAAGAGTAATTTTATACTCTGATAAAAAAAATAACCAGTTGAAAAAATATCATGATCACATGTTTAATTTATATTTTCAAGTGTGTGATTTTTATTTATTAATGTGATGAAATATTTATATAATGTTAAAAAAATTAAAATAATGTGAATGAATTAATAATCCTGAACAATAAAATAGAATAAATGAATTAAACATAAATTATTTAATTATAAATGGTTATTTAATTATGTAAAATATGAATAATATTTCATGTATGGGATATAGTAAAGAATATTTATCCATAAATATTAAAAAAGTATCTTAAGAATATATTTATTCAGAAAACACATTTTTTTATACTATCTATAATTAAACCATTGATCTGTATATTGATCTATACCTTATCATTATACTTTCATTTATCATGGATTTATAATGAATAATTTAGGATGACTTAACCAAGTTAGCAATAAGAGTATTTTTCCTTACTAGACATGGTGTAACATGGAGGAAATTGTTAGGGAAATTCAAGTCCATGATTTTTGGATTGTGGATTTTAATCAGGGAATCATGGAATTGGGAGTTAATATAGTTGGAAAGAAAACCTAAAAAAATACATTTAAATAATTTTACCAGGTCCTTTTTTGGGTAAGGTAAATAAAAAATATGGATCGTTTCAGCTAGAATATCAACATGATAAGATATTCTAAGAACGATGTAAAAAATAGAAGAATTTGATAAAATAAAGTGAGAGTAATAAAATTTAATAATTATAACTATAGTGACCTAAAAATTTCATATACTTATATTACATCTAAAAATATGAATATTCTTTTCAAAACACAACACTGCATAGTAGAATCATTTAGGTTTAGTATATTTGGAATCTTGGAAACATAAAGAACTAGTTCATAAAATTTCTAAATATTCTCCAAATTATTTATTCATAATTATCACCAGGATAAGATATATCATACTTAATACCTTTTTTCCTAACATAGGGGAAGGAAATATCAGAAAAGGATGAATTAAGATGCTTAGTAATGATAAACAAGAGAGATATCAATGATAAAATAAGAATAAAATTAGAATATGGGTATAAGAAAAAAATATTAACATTTTAAAACCATTCCAAACATATCAAATATCATAATCTTATGTCATGGCATAAATAATAACATTTTATTAGATATGAATCTTTTGATAATAAAGGAACATGAACTCTAAAATCTTAACATAGGAATCAGACATTGATTTGTGGCATGCACTTAAGAATATAAAATAATTTACTTAGAAGTGAAGGGTCATTTCTAAGGATATTGTAGAGGAATTGGTTCACTTATAAAACCATTTTAGTAGTCACTGTTCCCTACCAAGACTACCATAGTATACAATCCCTTACTTAACTTAGTTCACTCCCCATTCGAATCTTCTTTATCTCATGAGATATCAATATTTACCCAATGTATGGGATGGAGATATGGGACCCTCCCATCACATAATGAAAATAATACATATTGTTTTTTGAAAGAACATAAAATATTCAACATATCAGAATCCATGACAATAAATTGGTTTCACAAACATTTAATTATAGCATAACCGAAGGAAAAGAAACGAGTTTCATAAAAAATTCATATTTTCACCGTACACATAAACTATCAAGAGAGTGAATAAAGTTTTAGTCCTAAGATATTATCCCTAGTAAATCATAAAAAAATCAAATAATTTCATATTAGATGGATAATAAGTTTGAAATATCATTTGGAATAATTCTTTATGAATATAACACTCCCATTTTGAAATTACTTTTTATTTAAAAACTGGACAATTATAAAGGAAAAAATATTATTGGAAAATAATATTGGAAAATTGTAATGTAAGATAAAAATATAAAATTATTTATTAATGTGGGAAAAAAAATTAATTCCATATAATTTATGAAAACATTCCTTCAATATTTTTTTTTCAAAAATGTCACAAATTATCTCGTTTCAAAATTGATAAAAATATTCATTTCAAACAATTTTGTAAAAAGTTAAAAATTGGTAAAATATTTTAAAAAATAATTGGATAATGATAAAAACCTTCTTTATTATATTTTTATAAATTATGGATTTATAAGAAAAATATTCCCCAGTGGTGACTTAAACATTAATATTTTCAAATATTGATGTGATTGTTAAATAAAACCCTTAACTTGAGTTTTCCTTTCATTGATATCACCCTAACCACCTATATAAAAAATTTAAATTTACTATTATTATATAACATAGTAATTTTAATTCTTGTAATATCATATATGACCCCTTTATAACATTTCAAAACCCCATTTTATCAATAATACCATATTAAAATTGTTATTCCTAGGTGTAAATTGTTTTGTTTATCCTGAGTACATTAGTTCAGTGGTTGCGGTCCTTTTATATTTATCTTGATTAAATAATATCCACAATATTTATAATTATATAATTATCATATATATTCATTATTAACATATTTAGTGTCATCCATTAATGTTAGATATAGATAAATAAATTACACCATTCATGGAGATGATATGTCATATGAATACATGAACTCTTTTTTCTTTTTTTGACAGATGTAATTAAAGAGGGGAAAATATTAATTCACCTTTATAAGATAATTATTATATCATATATATAATATATATTTTCAAAAGTGTTCCTCATTACCATCCATGTAAAATATAAGTGAAAAATGAACCATGTCAAATCATAGAGGTGGTAGTCCACACGTACGCACATATGACATTATCATTTCCCCAGGGATTGGATAGTAAGTAGGTAGATGTGATAATATAATTAAAAATGTATAATTATTTCATAAATATATTATATAAACATTAAACCCATTATTTTATGGATATGATTTGGCTGACCAATTCATGTCTCCATTTGTAAAAAAAATTAAACCCATCATAATACACATCTAAAAAATATGGTGATGAAAAATGATTTGTATCCCTATGTGGATACAGTAAGACGTACATACACACGAGCGATACTTTAAATTAAAATTTTTTGGGAAAGAGGGTGAATAATGTTGTTTTAATAATAATATTATTATTTTTTAAATATTTGGGATACATATTTTTTTATTTGAGGATAAATAACATAGATTTATAGGAGGTAAATAAGAGTAAAAATAAAAGTGATCAGATAAGGAGATTACCACATATTAGAAAAAAATCATTTAAATATATTTTAATGGGATATAGGGTTGAAATTTTGGGAAGAAAAAAATAAACATGATGTGTCTTGGGAGGTTTATAAGAAAAATTGGTGGATTTGGGTTGAACCTCAAAGATTAGAGTGGTGTAAATAAGTGTGGGATGAGATTCTATTTTATAATTTATTTGAGGGGTACTTATGAAATTTCATAAAAAATTAAATAATATTTAATTAATTCTCAAAACAATACTCCAAATGGATATATATATATATATATGAAGATAAGGTAGTAAATGGTTTTACTACCATCATAAAATATAATTTTTGAATGTTTTGGTGTCATTTTAAACATTATCATTTTGATTAACCCTTGGTTAACCAATTTTTATTTTAACTATGATATTTTTTTCAATATTACAGGGTTATAATTTTTAATTATAAGGTATAAATTAGACCATAAATTTTCAATTTATGACATTTTAGATCATATAATAACCAAATTGTATTATTTAAATATTTTTATTATTATAAATAATTTAATGAAATATTAATTTAATAAAATATCATTACTGTAAACTTTGACACTATTCATTTTACTTGAAATAAAATAAATAAATACAATGTTTGAATTAGAATACAATATTTTAAACTAATAAATTCATGTAACACTATAACTAACTCCAATTTTATCACTTTTTAATATTTTTAATATCTTATATTTTATTTCTCCATTAATTGAATAAATAATATTTTGGTGTTGTGTAACAATTTAAGGTAATTATATAAAACCTAAAAATTATAAATAAATTAACATTATGAATAAAATTTTATTAATAAATATGGACATTACTATTAATTCATAAGTTATTTTCTCCCATGTGAACACATAAAGGGTATTAAAAACAAAGAGAGTGACGTTTTGTAAATTTCTTCGATTTAAATAATATATAAGTCATTTTCATTGGAAAGTTTCCTTTAACCAACTAAAATTATCAACTAAGTAATGGTATAATTAAATTCATCCAATAATAATTAGAGTGAATAATTATGATCTTTCAAGTTATTTCTAATCCAGATTAATCAAATTTATCATTTACCGAGGTGATAAATTTTACCAGGGTTACTATTAATATTGAACAAAAATAAAAATGACATATTTATAAAATTTGACCTTACAGATTATAAATATTTAATTAATTTTATCTAATTGTATATCTAAAAATTATAGAAATTAATTTTAAAGAAACTGAGCAAAATGTGACAAAAATGACTTTTTAGAAAAAAAATACATTTGTAAGCATAAAACTCCATTAATTCTTATCCCTTATATATAAAAATATATTTTGATTTTTTAAAATATTTTAATAAAAAATAATATGTAAATTACATTAAAATCATTCCAAAATAGTGATTAATTTAATTTACTAATTTTTTGCATGCATAAATTTATTTTTCACAAAAACACCAATTTTATTTTCAAATATTTTTTTGTTTTAAATTTTAATAATTTGATAACTAATGAATTAATTTAATAAATGTTTAGAAAATTTATTTTTCATATTTTAATTATTGATATTTTTATCCACAAATTCAATAGCTAGGTGATAATGGGTGTATAATATTTTAATAGTGTTATGAAGTTCATTCAAACTCACAGTTGTCTGTAACACAAGGTATTGAAGAAATAAAATTATTTAATAAGAAATATTTCATTAAAATAGTAAGGTGTTACATAATACACCCCTTAAAATTAATTTTACCTAAAATTTAATCACTCTAATACAAAAAATAAGGATAATTTTGGCTGATAATATTGTCAGGTTCCAATATGACTTTTTCAAATTGTTGGTTTCACCACAAAACTTTGATCGATGGAGTTTTATTGTTCTGTATAAAATTATCTCTATGATCAGTAATTTGTATTGATTACTATTTATAAGAATGATCTTTCTCCCACAATACTTTCTTGGAGTTTGGTGCACATTACAAATCAGGTATGTACTTCCTTAGGAGAGATACACAGCACACATCAAGAACTTGAGGGTGGTTTATTGAATTAAAAATAAATAATCTTCCATCCTAACACAATAAATAATTTTTAATGAACTGATATACCTATATTATAAGTTGACCTTATTTCCAAATCTCATCACCCTTTTCTAGGGAGATATTTCTAGGAATACATTGTCACCAACTTCAAACTCAAGATAATTCCAATGATTATCAACATAACATTTTTATCGACTCTAAGCTTCTCTTATGTGCTGTTGAATATATATAACCTTCCATGAAATTTCCTCAACTAGATCAGGTCCCAATAGCTTTCATTATCTAACATTATTTTAGAATGTTGTTGTTCTGCACTTCCTACAATAGTGGGCTTCATAATTATCCATCTGAATGAAGGAGTGATATATATTGTTTTAAGAAAATTCCACTAAAGAAAGGTGTTGATACAAAACACCTTTGAAATCCATATAGAAATCACTCATTATGTATTCTAGAGTTTTAATGATCCTCTTAGACTGACTATATTTCTGGGAATGATAAGCAGTGCTGACACTTAAATTTTTATCAAGAGTCTACTGAATAATTATCTAAAACATTAAGATAAACATGAGATCCTAATCTGATACAATATATAGTGGTACACAAGGAAATAGTAAAACTTCTTTAATATATAATAAATTAAGTTTATCAAAATAGAAATATTCTCTAAAAGGATAAAGTGTGCTTAATTCATAAGGCAACCAACTACAACCCACATTGAATTAGGCCCTTTAGATGTTTTAGGGAATCTGATGAAAAAATACGTAGTGATGTTTTCTAATTTCCATTATACTATGGGTAATGGTTTTAGAAACCCCTTAGTGTTCTATTTCCATGCCTTAAATTTCTGATATACAAAGAACCAAGAAACATATTTTCAGTATCTCTCATCATTATATCCCATAATAAAGTGTCTTTCAAAAATATATATATCTTTGTACTTCCATGATGGATAGAGAATGAATAATAGAGATATAAATCTAATATATCCTTTATAAAACATGGAATAGAATGGAAACACTCATTTATCCTAAATCTTATAATTCCATTATAACCAAGTTTGAATTCAAGAATATTTCTCAACTAATTTTTTAGTTGTACATTTTCCCTCTCAACCTCTTTAGAGTTTACTTGGATAGATGGTTGAAAACACAATTTATAAAGATAATATTTCTCACCTTACTTTAATATTACAAGATCCATCCCTTGTGAGTATAGTAATAGCACATGGTTTTTCATCATCATCATAGATAAATTATCAAGAGCCTTTTGACTTAAAGAATATGCCACCTTGTTATCTTTCACATGGTGGTAATGTATTAATCTCCTATAATATTTAATCAGTTCTATACAACATCATTGAAACATGTTCAACAATTTTTTAGAGAAAATATACTTTAAAATTTTGAGATTAGAATATATATACACTTTTCTATATAGATATAACACCATTATATATTTAATTAATAAATTATCACAGCTAACTCTAAATCACGAGTTGGGTAATTTTTCTCATGATTCTTCAATTATCATGAAGAATAAGCTATAACCTTATCATTATGCATTAGGACTCAGTTGCAATCCCTTATTTCAGGGATAAATATAGAACAAAACCCCTTATTCATTTTGGGGTAGTGTAAGTGCATGTGTATTAAATAGAATTCTCATTATTTCCTTAAAAAATACCACACATTCATCCGTACAATTGAACTAGGATCTATTCTGAGTTAACCTGGTGAGTGGAATGGATATCAACGAAAACTTCTTCACAAAGCATTGATAATATCATCCTAGACTAGAAAACTATGGATCCCAACCATGTAGTTATCTTGGGATAATGTTCAATAACATCTATCTTTATAGGGTCTACTGATATATAGTTATTTCAGATTATATAACCAATGAATGAAACTTTATAAATAAAAAATTCACACTTGGTAATGTATTCTTAAATCTTACACTATAAAATAATTACCTTTTTCCAACATGGGTATATCTGTTTGTAAAAATGAACTTTCTGTTGGTGAAACGTTTTACCAACAAAAATTGTCTTGTCACTAAACTGTTGGTAAAAACTCTGTCGCTAAATGATATTGCAACAGATAAAATGATTCTGTTGCAATTATAATAATACCAAAAGATAATATATATGTTGGTAAAAATGTTTAGCAACATATTAATGCAACTAATATATTTGTTGGTAATATTATTAACAATAATAAACAATATCAATAATTAATATTTCTTTGTAAATTATACTCTAAATGTTGGTATTCCAATATTTATTGTCCAAATTTTATATTATATTTATAAATATAATTATATATAATATATAATTATATTTTTTATATAATAATTACAAAATTAGCTTATATAATCAAAAAAATAGAGACTTTATTTAAAAAAACAAGTTCCAATATAATTTAAATACATGTTCAAACTTCATGAAAAGACAAGAAGCTCCATGAAACATATTAAAAACATTTTTAAACATGCTCAGACAGTAAAAGACATTGCAAGGAACTCAATGAAACATCATCCCCAATCTATTTCTTGCAAACATCAGACATCTTGGAATCTCCATAACATCAAATTAGCTATTATCTAATGTAGTAGAGCAGGACATGTACAACTTCGTCATCATCCCTTTAACTATAGTCCACCCTTATATACTTGAAGCATCCCATGTCCCCGCTCCCTCCACTTTAGACATTCATCATCACGATCAATGTTTTGATCACACAAAAAAACAGTTCTGAAATTGTTTTCATTTAAATGCAAGATATAAAAATAATAACACAAGATATAACCACAACAAGAGGATAATCTAACCAGTGGAAACAACAACTATAAGATAGTCTTTTCAACAACCATAAGATAATCTATCTAGATACCACAATAACCAAAAAATTATCCATCATGACCACAATAAGACTATATAATGATTACCAAAATAAATTCTAAAATGCCTGATATAAAAATAACTAGGGAGAACAACAATAGAAAAAATAAAATTACAAGTGACCACATTAACCGAAGATATCTAGTTACTAGAAAAAATTAAAATAACAATGCGTGATATAAAAATAACAAGAAGATTATCTAACATGTGACCAAAAACCCTTAATAATGACACTAACATCAATTAAGAGTGACACATAACTCAAAATTCTATAATCTAGTCCAAACTATATGAGACATGATTTGGTTTTCCACTGCACGCCCCTAAAAAAATTATTAAAGAAAATGAAAGTTGTGGTGCATACACAAGGATCAATTTCACAATCATGGAATTGAAAGAGATTTCAAGTAGCGTCACATTAACAAACATAACCATTCTCTAGAAAAATCTGACTCAAATAGACCACATATGAAGATGTTATAATTAGGCAATAATCACACCCATTTTAGGGAAGTAAATCTTGAATGAGGTACTACATTTTTAAAATTGATTCACCTAAGAAAAACACTCACAACAGCTAGAATGGAAGGAACATGAAGAAATTTATGCGATTTATAAAACATGGAATTTGAAATTGGAGATCTGCACATGTTTTTGTCAAGAAATGAGAGAATGAAAAGAAATATAGGAGAGACATCACAAAAACCCCTTGAAGACCAAATCTCTATACAACCTCTTACCTACATTGTTACTCCCCATCTATTTCAATCTACATTTACTCCACATAGGCCTTTGAATAATCTAATTACACATAGATACGAGGGGAAATGGATTTTAATTGAACTTTTGTTCTTTATTCCGCACAAAGGAAACACTGAAGAAGATGATCAATTGAAAAACCATGAAAATGAAAAATTCTATTAGAAAAAAGAAGCTTCAAACAAATTTAAATCCCCAAACCAAACATCAGTTCAAGGCAAAAAAATGAAACGAAACAAACCTTCTCACCAGATCATTTACTATTTGGGTACTTTATCTTCAATGAATGCTATGGGCTTGTTTGGAAATGCCCACAAATTAGTGTACTCCTGGAATGGTGACCTCGAAGAGTGGTTCCCCAAAAATCAGGTTTCAGGAACCCATAGGTTTTTATTAAGCAGTCAAAAGTGGCCTTCACAAAATTCCCAAGAGTCTTGGTAGATCCAGAGGACAAAGAGAAAATGGCCTCAATACACGAAAATTGAAAGACCTACTTGGGAACCCTAGTTGCCACGATCCCCGAGCCATGAGGGACAGGAAGATTCAAATGGTGATAGATAAACACTTTCTGGTGACTTTACAAGGAATGGTGTGGGGAGGCCCGATCCTAATACACTAATATCCGCACCTCACTAGGATCACAAATTTCTTTTCCAGGATGATGGTGCTGCAGATGGCGGTTTCCACCTCCTTGCCGTACTTGAACCCCAACCCCGCATGACTATTGCTGTCTCCGACGACCACAAAGGCCCTGAAACACGTCCTCTGACACGCTCAGGTCTGCTTCTTGACATGCATGATCTTCATCACTTCATCCATCAAGATGCCAAGGCCTAGGAGGGTGTCCATGATCTAAGACTCACCGGGGCTAGAGGAGGAGGGAGGCGGGCAACTAGGGTTTGCTGGGGCGTGGGACACAAACACGAAGGGGAGGGGGTGGGGTGAAGTTGAGGAGAAAGGGAGAAGGAAAATTTTAAAAGTAAAAAATAAAATAAAATAAAATAAAATAATAATAATAATAATAACAACAAAAATAAAACATTTTTTTACAATAAAATGAAATTAACCGGGTCAGGTATGACAATGGAAGTCATAGTAACGGTGATCTGATCAATGAGACTCGAGACTTTTAATTTTCGAAAGAGTGTATCATATTATTGACAAAATATTAAAAAAAATCATAATGTATAACAAATGTATATATAATTTATAGATACTGAAAAAAATTAATTATATATATATATTGAATAAAAAATTATATATATGTGACTTTTTTTTAGTTTTTACTATATTTGGTCATATTCAAGTCTCCAAAAATTATAATAATTTATCATCAATTTTTATCACACACACACAGACACACACATATATTATCACAAACATTTAGTAGGTTAATGAGAACATATGATTATATGATTTTATTAAAATATTTATAATTTATAACATTTATTGAAAATAATATATATATATATATATATTCTTTTTTGGTAAAATATTTTTTGTTATTGGATAATTTATTGGAACATATTTTTATAATGGTAATTTTTTTTGGTAATAACAGTTAACATTAATAGATTTATTTGTTTTAAAAAAATGTTAATATTGATGTGACAAAGCAATAGATCTAACCGTTGATAAAAAATTTGTTGGTATTAATTTATCAATATCAACAGATATAACTATTGGTGAAAACATGTGTGGGTACATAAAATATATACCAATGAAATTTAATATCTGTTGGAATTGCTTATTTTTACCAACAAATATACCATCTGTTAATAAATTTATGTAGGTAGAAGACATTTATTTGTAGTGTTATCATCCCATAGGGTCTTTAAAAAAATTAAATATTGATCTTCATGATGTTCATTTTTTTGAATAAAAAATAATATCATCTATAAATACAACTAAAAACTGATCAAGTTAATCTCTAAATACCCTATTTATTAAATCTATGATTATAACAGGGGAATTAGTAAGTTAAAATGTAATAACTATAAATTCAAAGTGTCTATACTTGTATATAATTCTCTCTTCGATATAAATCTGTATTTACCCTCAATTAATGATATCTATAATGAAGATCGAACATGGAAAATTATTTATCTCTATATAGTTGATCAAACAAGCCATCAATATGAGGTAGAGGACACTTGTTCTTGATTGTAACCTTGTTAAGTGATTGATAATCAATGTAGAATTGTATTGGTTCTTATTTCTTGTAAACAAACTGAATAGGTTCACCCCAAGGTGATTCCCTTGGATCAATGAATCATTTTTCAAGTTTCACCTATAGTTTATTCTTTAATTCATCGAAATAAAGATGGAAAATTCTATATGGTGTCTTGGAAATTGGTGTCTCGCAATGTATGATATCCATTGAAAACACTACTTCATAGTTTGGTGGATGAATAAAAAAATTCTGGAATGACATTAATGAACTCTAGCACAATATGTATATCTTTGATGTTTTGTTTTTACACTACCATATAATATAAAAACCCCATTGTAAGATGAATCATTCCCTATATAATAGATGTAATTTTCATTGGACTTTCATTTCTTTTCATCCCATTTGTAGGAAATCATAGTTTGGTTTAAATATCAAATATAACTTAACTTCCCTAACTATTTATGTGGGATTTATGTAAATAATCCCAATCCATACCATAAATAACATTGAATTAAACTACTTAGACAATTTTTTTTTCATTAAAAAAATCATTCCAAAAATCATCAATTGGAGAAGAATAAATGAAATGGGATGTGATCATCATACCATTAGGGGTTTTTATTTCTAACTCAACTAAATTTTTTGGAGGTGGTACTATGATACCCATGTAAAATTATTTAGATATAATATAGTGGGTAGATTTAGAATCAAATAAGACATTAGATGTTCTATAGTAGATGGTATTTTTACCTTTCACCAAATCATTGTTCCGCTAATCATAAATATGGATATCATGAGATTTTATTTTTTCTATAGGATTAAGAGGTTATTGAAAATGATAATTTCCATTTAAAATAATATTTGGGAAATGATTATAATAATGACCACACTCCTTGAATTTAAATCATTGGAGTGCAGGTGGTGCATTCTGTGGATTTTTCCTTCTATTTAAATCATTAACTAACTTTATCCCAACACATTGAAATTTGATTTCCTAATTAAATTACTTTACACACTTACAACATTTACCAATTACCTTCATACAATTTCCCCATGCCTATTTCAAAACTTTGACCACAACAGAATTCTCATATTTTTCTCTATAGAGTTTTTAGAATTACTGCTGAATTCCATTTTTATTTTCCTATCAAAATCATGAGATTGATGGGTAAATCAAATTTCTCTATCCACCCTGGTAACACATTGAATGATTTATTCATAGATAACCAATTCCATATGGAGATTTATATTTTGAGACTTGGATTAAAGCCTTTGATGAATTGACCAACCTTACTTTTAGGTTATACGAGAATAACAAAAATGTACATCACAAGTATTGTGAAAGTTTCTTCCTAGGTACTAATAGATTCATCATCCTTCTACATTAACTCAAGAAATTATTTCTTCATTCTTGTATTAAAAATATATAGTAAGTTCCAGAAAAAAATTATGATATTAAATTTACCCCATTTCATGGATTCAATTCCTTCTTGTCCTCCTGTGTTCATGATAAGAGTACACCGCTAATCCTATTCACCTTCTAAATGATAAATATCCAAAATTAATATCCATTATTATTAACTATAAAGAATGGAGAATATATTTTCAATAGTATTGATCAATTTATTACTGATGAGTGGATCATTGGACCCACTAAAATAATGTGTAAATTTACTAATGGAGGACTCAAAAGAACCTTGTTCAATACTTTAATCATTTGGATACTCTGCTTGATTCATAGCTTGAGAATGTTGTGTGATCATATCAACATGATTTTTTTATTCCATAACCCATAACATTTGGTTACTCAAGAGGAAAATAATTACATTATGCCCAACATTTAGCATTAACAAAATTACATTAGGATTCTTCCATTGAATAAAAAAAATCATTGCTTTAGAAATAATAACCATGAAAGGAAACCACATAATCCGGAAAAATTATTTATAGGATTTCTACATTGCAGAACATTCTTCTATGAAACCATAACTTTAACCTTGGTCATTCCTAATCTTTACCAAAACATTATGGTTTAATCCTATAAATAGAAATATCACTATGGTTCTTAATAATGTTTACTCATCCTAGTTTCAATAGGTTAACTAAACCATTATTTTATACCAACTATTGAAATCCATAATTTTCATTTATATATATTACATCTAAATAGATGAATATCGTTTACATAACATGTAATGAACTAGTCAAGGTTACTATCAAATCCGACACCTAACCAAGACCATGGCATTTTATACAGGGAATTACCAATCCCCATGGAATGGAAACAAGTTCTTAGACATCAAAAATATGTTTTGGACCAATTTCTCAAAATATAATAATCCATAAACAACCAAAACTAAAAAATCATCACCACATGATCGATACCCATATCCAAAAGAAATAAAACAATGAAAAGTTAAACATTTTTCATTAAACCAAAAATCTAAGAAATAAACAAGGTGGGGAACCAACTAAACTACCAAGAACCTCCATAAAACATGAGGGAAAACACCCTCAAGCCACCTCCAACAACACCTATAAGAAGTGGAACACCAAAAAACAAATCCATCTCCACCACCACAAAAAATATTTCCTTTACCTGGTTCAATCATAACAATATCTACATACACCTGAGGGTGTATGTAGTGTGTGAGAAACTTCCCAGTAATATATCATCTAAATAAAAGGATTACATTCCAAATCATTATAAGAAAAATCACCACGTATTTTTAATTAAAATTTTTGATTTTTTTAGGTAAAGCATGATTTCAAATTTATAATGAAAATCCCATCAAACCGAGATCCTAACTACATGAATATCATAACATGATCACCACAGGTAACCCCTAAGCACAAGTCTCAATGTTACCTAAGGAACCTCTTACCTTGATGAACATGGTATAACAAACCTATCCAACAACATCCTTGTGCATGATCCAATATAGGGGAACACATCCCAAGATCTATTGGTCTCAAATCATCGTAAATTTTTTATTTAGTGTGGTATAATTAATTCTTCTATAAGTAATTGAGCCTTGGTCCCTCTAATCCATCTATTGTAGAATTACTAGTCTACCCATCTAGTCACCCATGATTCACTTTTACCTCAATTTATATTTTTTATGTCATATGAAACACCTCTTACACATTCAAATAATTCACAATAGAGAAAAAATATGAAAGCCATATATTAAAAAAAATTCAAACATAGAGAACACCCAATCCAATTAACCATTTTAAATAACAAAACAATTTTCAAAACCCTTTCACACATTCTCATGTTCCCCATTTGAAACATCCATGAAAAACAACAATTTCCATTTCTAAAACCATCGTTAAATCTATATGCATGCCAATAAATTTGAAAAAATGATTCAAACTACACAAATAAATCATATAACACATTTAAGATGCAATGAAAGAATATTAAAATAAACTAATAGTGACAATGAATGAAATCACCTACCAAAGTCTTAGAAACTTCTTGAAATAGGAGGAAAACCAAAACAAACACACAAGAGGACCCTATAAAGGAATGATCATACAAAAAACATTAAGATTAAATTAAAATAGACAAGGTTACACCCACATTAGGTAATCCAACCCACTGAATAAGGATGAAACCAGGAAGAAAGGTAGGAGAATCTAAAATAAAGGAGGAAATGGAAAATAGAAGGAAATACTTTGTGATTCCTTGAAGATCTAGAACAAAAAACCCTATGATTTAAGGGTCCAAGGGAGCCAAGTGGAGAGGAAAATGCACCCATGGTGAAAAATAATTAATGGGATGTGTTATGGTAGATTTTTGGTTAAATAAAAAGTGGGTAGAAAGGTAATTTAAACATTTTTAATGATTTAGACAGACCAAATGGTTTAGCCGCACAATTTTCCAAACTATGTGGTAACCATGTGACCCCTACTAACAATGAAAGAGGAGCCTCCAAAATCTCTCAAGGAAGGACACACACCCATGTGGTTGACCATGTACCACAAAATAAACAACTGGCTTGGGTGCAGGGGTAGCTGTACACCCTTACGGTAGGTCATGCAACCTAGACAGTCCCACTTTATAAGGAACACGGTCTATTCTGGGCTGACACATGATTTCTACCTAGTATGATCCATCCATTTTCCACCTGATTTCAAGTCTAAAAACTCAATTTTCACCAAAAACACTCAATAAATCCATGAAACAAAGATAATAAAAAAATGAACTAGAAAATACCCCAAAAAGAAATCATGGATGTGAAAATTCTCTTAACCAGGAAAGCATTCGATCTTTAGAAAATCATTCAAAGGCTTGACCAAAGAAAATAATGGGTACTACTATTCCTCCTAAGACTTACAATAGCATGTATCATGACCATCATTCCCATACTGCTAAATAACCCAAACCAACAATATGGAATTTACCTGAAGATTCATTATTGGGAATCCTCAATCCGTACCATTCGTTTGAACATAAAAAAAATTAGATTCCATCTCCAATTCCTACCAGTTCATATCATGAGATAGATCAATACTATATTTCATTAATTGAGAGACATGGAACATATTAAAAATTAGTGTAAACTTTTAAGAAAAAGATAAATGGTATTCCACCTTAAAATATCTCTCCATAATCCCCAAAGGTATGATATACGTAGGTGTTAGCTTCAATTTATTACCAAAATTAATGTGACCCAAACAAGGTGCGACTTTGTGAAACACCTGATCACCCACTAAGAATTATAATTATCGGCACTAATGATTAGAATAAGACTTATGGTGACTTTGTGCTATTAAAAAATACTACCTGATAAAGTAGACCTTATCATACATCTCCAATACAAGAATCAGTCCCAACAATGAGGTCTCACCTACCTCTTACCATCATAAAGGAGACTGATAGAACCAACCATATATCACCTTAATGGGAGAAAGTTTTATTTAGGATTGGTAATTGTTATTATATCAAAACAAAAAAATGGAAATAGATATTCCATGATCTTCTAAAATTCAACAGACATTCCCTAAACATGCCTTCCATGATTTGATTTTCCTAATCCATCAAACCATCCATTTAAGGATGGTATGTATTGATTTACCTGACCTATAACCCCATTTATTTGTGAAGGCCTTACATGATCTAAGGAGTAAGGAAGGGGTACCTATATAAAATGATAGCAGATGGTACACCAAGAAGCCTAACAACCTCATGAATACACAACCGAACCAATTCCACTGCTTTGGTTGAGTCCTTAATCAAAATGAAATGTGACGATTTTTTTAGATGGTAAATCACAACCCATATGGTGTTCCTTACCATAGGTGTAAGAGGTAAGACAATAATGAAGTCCATGGATACCTTTTCAGACTTCTAGGTATGAATGGGTAAGGGAGAAAGTAATCCGAAGTGCCTTTGGTGCTCTAATTTAACCTCTGAACATGTATAACACCTGGATAAAAAGTCTATAGTATTCCATCACAAAAATGGCCACATGAAAATATGACGCACATAATAAAACATCCTAGTGGTCCCAGATTGAAGGAATCACTGATACTGGTGGATATACTGCATCACTGCCTTCCACAATGACAATGGAACCACTATATGACCCTTAACTATATGATTTCTTTCTGATAAGAAGGACCACTTGCTAGGTACCTCCCCACAAAATAAGAACTCCATAGTCTACTTACACAATTCATCACCCATCCTTTCAAGCCAAATCAAATCTATGAGGTAGGGTGGTGGATAAACACTAGACAAGAACAGTCCTACACTATGCTCCTTGTTCTCTAGAAGCATCTAGAAAAAGTACCATCAAGGCCCATTCAACAGTGGACTCTTTCACAGCTTGCACCATAATTTTCATGATCAAAGAATTTTCAACCATATTACCTTTACTTGGGTATAAAAGATATCAAAACCATTTCTATAAAGGTACTTAACCCAAAAATGATGTCTTATATTTATAAATTTCTATGAGAAAATGTATTCCATGATATTATGGTCTGAGTAGACCAGAAACTTCTCCCTAAAGAGGAAATGATGCAATGTATTCAAGGAATTAATCACTACCTCTATTTCAAGGTCATGGGTTGGGTAGTTCCGTACATGTGGTCAGAGATAGAAAAAACCATACACTACATCATTTTCATCCTGTACCAACACACACCCATGACCCATTCCTAAATCATTGATGTAGACCACATACACCATTATGGATTCCAAAAAGATCAAAATAGGGGCTATGGTCAACCGTTACATAATATCCTAAATAAATTATTGAAATTTATGAATCCACTCAATTATTAAACCTTTATGGAAATGTTCTTCCATGGGTAAAACAAGCTAAGTTAAATCCCAAACAAACCACCTGTAATAACTTGACCAGACCATAAAGCTCCCAATTTCAAAAAATAATCCTCGGCTGATCCCATGCCATCAATTCATTGATCTTATTGGGGTCCAATGAAACCCCAATATCTTAGAACATATGACATATAAACATTACTTCCTTGATACATAAATCACACTTCTAAATCTTAATATAGAGGTAGTGATTTCAATGATTTCACAACACAGTCCTCATGTGTCACTCTTACTCTTCCTCATCCCCTGAGTAGGCTAGGATGTATTCCATGAATACCATGAAAAAAGAATAGAGGTATTGGTGGAAAACCATATTCCTGAGCTGCATGAAATCCATTGGAGCATTCATTAACCTGAATGGCCTGAATAAATACTAAATATATATGTACCAAATTTAGAATGCAATCTTAAGAAAATACACCTATTGGACTCTGACCTTAGGATACCCGGAATGTAAATCGATCATGGAAAACCACTTTTCCACCTTGTGATGATAAAAAAGGTCATCAATATGGGGAAAGTGATATTTATTTTCTAGATTTAACTTATTCAAAATCCAATAATTGATGCATAACCAGAGAGATTCAGTTAACTTTTTAGCAAGCAAAACTAGGGTGACCTAAGGTGAGATACTCAGGGGAATGATTTATTTGGATTTAAAATCATCCAAATAATTCCATCAAATATATGGGGGATATACGGTATGAGGGAAAATATATTGGTTGTCTTCCAAACACAAAATCAATTGTGAACCCCACATTCCAATCTAATGGAAACCCTGAGAAGTCATATAAAAATTCATCTAGGATCATATCCACAAAAGGAGGTAACACCCTATTAGAACCACCACCGCCTTCCTCTAATATGAGAGATGCGATATAAAATGAAAGGCTTCCAAATTCCAGAATTGGACTTCCAGCACCTTCCATCCTAGAATCCCATTCACCATAAAGGAGCCGAGATCTTTCATCAGGTTCAATGCAACTCACTCACCATTGACGAAAATCTATGGTAACCTCGAAATAAACCATCCAATACATACCAAGGATCACATAGAATTGGTATATTTCCAAAAATAGAAAAATCCATTTCTTGCTTGACCCTTGACATGGGGAGTGCATAAAACAAAAACCCAAAAACCTACTCTTTCTCCCTACCATGCAGCGTCACCAAATCCATTGCATATGGCATGAGATTAGTTGGAAATTTTAACACACCCAAAAGATAAGAATAAATAAAAGAAATCAAGGCACCAATATAAAATTTAAACGAAGCTATAGATGATGTACCAATAATAATAACTCGTACCATTGTAGGACTTGCATTATATTCCATTATAATTTGATCAATAACATGAAGGTGTCACATTTCTACCTGTGCCTAAGAATTAACACTAAACTATGGCTCTACTATTAGATGAATCTTCCTAGAAAAATACACATCCCTTTCACTAGGACTAAAAAACTTAGAAAGCGCCATCTTGGATGGTTCAAATTGGACTTATATCCATCAGGAGGCCATGGAACCTTCACCACTATGATTTGGGCATGCCACTTTACAAAACCAAAACAAATTACACATGATTGCACTGTAATGAGAATGTCTAGGTTGATCTAAACACATTGAATTCATATTCCCTACCTTTCCATATTGATAAGATTTGACTAACCAAACATATGAAGCCAAAAAAAATGGCCAGAAGGGATGGCCTGAATTACCACCTCCCCTCTTTTCCTGCTCATCTCATTTATTCTTCTATTCAAACGAACTAACAATACCCTAACCCCTGCTGAAATTGGTCTAGAGAAACCAGACATTCTAATGTGGTCAATATTTACAATAAAATAATAGACAACAAACTTAGCATAGGCCTCCAACTTGAACATGAGGACTTGGGATCAAATATTTGCCTCATTATCCTTTCAAACCATTGATCCTTCATCTTCTCAATGGAAACCACCTCGGGTGAAAACCAAACCAACTCAGAAAAAAGGTTTTCATAATACAACATGAACATTTCCCCTGGATGAGATCAAAAACTCCCAAGTCTTATAAAAGGAAACGTTATTAGGTCAATACTACTCATTAAACAAAACATTACCATCCTTCCAATCCATCTGTTCATGCTTCCCAACCCGAACCACTATGTCACACAACCTACAACTAGGACCTTCCAACAAGAACTACACACACATTACTTGGAATACCCTAATAGTGTCAAGAAACCAAAACATTCTCTCAATATTATCTATCCAATGCTTATCTTATTGGAGATTCATGCTAGCTATGAATGTAGTAGGATTTTTCTAGAGACACTCTGTAGCCATTTACCTTCATGGAACTAGTTCATCTTCCAGGACCTAATCAGGAATATATCCCTCTCCCTGATTCATATATTAGACATCTTGTACCATTTCTTAAACATTCCTATAATCAATTAGTTTTGTAGAACACTCTTTTTCATCAACTTGTAGTTTCACAAGACGTATCTGGGGAGGCATGATGTCGCCAAAACTATTAAACAAAAGGAAACCATCAATAAAATAATCATTACAACATTATAAAATTTTTTAGCAATAAGAACAAATTAAAAATACTTCCATAGATATATAAAGAAAACAAAATAAATAACAAGACAAATCATTTCAGCCCCACCTGGTTTCCTTGCACAGTCTTCAGCCTGTACATCTAACTCGGAAGTGAAGTGAAACCAATTCCGAAAATCCTATGGTGACACAAGGTCTATCAAGAGGTGTGTGGGATAGACACCCCACTCGTAATCAAAACCTCAAGACTCGACTGACCTAGCTCCGGTCTATCTAGAATCTCCTAAATAACATGACCAAATAAAATGGAGAAATAATGATTTGATACCATTTTGTCATAAAAAGTTATAGGTTTCCATTAGACTTGACACCCAACTCAGACCGTGACATGGAATGATGGGAAATCTAGATCCCCACAAGATAGAAATATGTGCCTAGGCATCAAACAATACATTGGGGAATGATTTCTCTCAAGAGAATCATCCATAAGAAACCAACATGAATAAATCATCACCACATGATCAATAACCATAGAAAAAATACAACTGTTAGAAGATAATTTTTTTGCATTAAACTAAAAACCAAATCAACAGATGGGGACGGTAACCAACTACAATACTAGGAACCTATTTCCAATAATATAGACAAAACCCTCAAGCCACCACCACCACCACCACCTACAATAAGTGTAACACTAGCAACCATATCCATAGCCACCACCATGAAACATCATTCATTTACTTAGGTAAAAAATAATAAGATCTACATAAACTTATGGGTTTTTGTAGGTTATAAGCCAATTCCCAGTAGGATATCACCTTAATATAAGGATTCCATGAAAAAAAATTATAATACAAATCACCATGCTAGTTTTAACGAAAAATAGAAAAAACATGTTGATAAATAACGATTCGAATCATGTAAAAAAATAGTATCCAACCAAGAGATCATTCGCAAGAATATCATCACCTGAGCACTATTGGTAATCCCATATAACTAGTGTCAGTTGGACCATAGGAACCTTGTACCTTAATGAACATTCTATAGAAACCAAACCCACGGTGTCCTCAAGGAAAATCCAGTACCGAGGAACAAATCCCAAGGTCTAGTGGTCTCCAATCATCACCAAATGTTTAGTTAGTGTTATATTGTGAATCCATCCAGGTGGAACTAGACCTCATCCCCACTTACCCATCTATTATACTAGTCGTAGTATGTGCATCTACTCACCTAGGATTCCCTTTATTCCCAATTTCAATTTTTCATGTCACATGAAACAACTCCTAAACATTCACATAATTCTCAATAGTTAAAACATATAAAAGCCAAAAAATTTACAAACACATTTCCATCCTTGAAAACACTGAATCTAAACAACAATTTTCAAATGGATAACCATTTTTAAAACTCAATTCACACATAAATATGTTCCTCATTTTAAACATCCCAGAAAACTAACCATTTTCATCTAGAAAATAATATTTCAACACATATATACCCCAAAAACATTGAAAACATGATTCACACCACCCACATAATTTGTAGAACACATTTAAGAATCAATGAAAGCATACTAAAATTCATATAATAATTATAAAGCATTAAATCACCTACCTTAAGGTAAGAAACTTCTAGAAACTGATGGAAGACCACCACCACACCTCCAGAGGACCCAATTAAAGAAATATCATTCCCCAAACTACAATATTAAACCCAAATTAGGGAAAATAACCCATTGGAGATGTAAGAAACCAAGAAGAAAGCGATGAGAAACCAAGAAGAAGTTGGAAACGAGAAATGTAAGGTCTACATGATGATTACTTGAAGATCTACACAAAAAACCCATGATTTGAGTGTCTAAGGGATCCATGAGGAGAGGGAGAGATACCTATGGTGTGTAATCCTAAATTTATTATTTAGGGTTGATTTGGGGTAAAATTAAAAGAGGGAAAAAGGTAATTTGATGATTTTTAATTACCTGGACATATCACATGATTTGGCCACATAGTTTTCCAAAAAATGGTGTAATCATACACTACCTCCTTCCAAAGGGAAATGTGGCTACATGAACTCTGAGGGAAGGTTCCAAATATTTGAGGTCAACCATGTATTCCATCCAGAACCACTAGTCTAGGAGAACGGTTAGAGGCATGTCTGGGTGGATGGCCATGTGTTCTGGATAGTACCACTGTCCAGGGAACATAGTCTCTTCTATGCTGGTGAATGGTTTCCACTAACCATGTACCAACCACATGCCACCTGATTTGGGGACCAAATGCTCAATTTTCTCCAAAAAACAAATGGTAATGATAGAAAATAATGAAAATAAAAAAATGAGAAATAAATTACATCAAAAAGAAATCATATAAGTTACATAACATAACAATCCATACCAGAATTATTTCGGTCCAATAACATTAGAAACATAAAAATAAACAAATGGTTTATAAAATAACTAAACCATCTCCCAATTATTTCTTCATAACATGAACCCGTTTTAGGTATATCATTCTTAATACAATTCTACAAAACCTTTATAAATGAAACATATTAAAATGGTTAGAATAGATTCCTTGTATGGGTAAACTCGAGAGATATCAATGATCACAAAACCATAACATGAGTATAAGGGTATAAAAACATGATATAAAAATTTTCAAACACTAACCCACATATAAAATATTGGGTTCTTAATTTAATGGTGTAAATATTTGTTGTTCCAAGACTTGAATCATAAGGTAATCAGGTAACATGAACCATGAATTCTTAACATAAGTATAAGATATTGATTTGTAGCATACACAAAGGATTAGAAAATTATTTCCATAGTAGTCAAGGATCATTTACAAGGACATCATAGTAGATTTATTTCATTACCTAAACCCAGAAAATAGTCAAGGGTCACTTATAAGACTATCATAGTGGACATATTCACTTATAGAACAAGTTTCACTCCCCATTTCAGTATGGTTTATCTCACGTGATATCAATATTTACTCAATGTAATAGATGAATTTATAGATATTACCAATTATATAATGAAAATCATACACATTTGTGCTTAAATATCATAAAATATTCATCATATCAGAACCCATGAAAATAAATGGGTTTCATAAATATTTCATCATAGCATAGCCTATGAAAAATAAACGGGTTTCATAAACCTTTCACCTTTTCATAATAAACACAAACCATTGAGAAAATGGATAGTGTAGGCTTCCTTGGATAATATTCTCAATAAATCTTAAGTAACATCAATGTATTTTATCTTATATAAATCATTATTTTTATGGATCACTAGGAATAATTATTGAGGAAAACATCCTTTTCCATTTTGAAATCACTTTATTTTCAAAATGACACACAATTATAAAGGAAAAAATTTTATTTTAAAATTATCACTGGAACAAGTAAAGGAATATTCAAATAAAAAAATAGTCATGATGGTTGAAAAATTAATTCATTTCTTGTATGTTAAAAACATTCATTCCATGTTTTGGCTTCAGAAGTGACAAAGTAGATTGTTTGGAAAATGACTAGAATATTCCTTTCAAACCTTTTTGTAAAAAGTCAATCATGAGTAAAAGTGACTTTAAAAATCATAGGATAATGGAAAAAAATTATTTAATTATTTATAAAACATGGATAAGGAAGAAAATATTCCCTAGTAAAGACTTGAACATAAAAACTCTTGAATATTGATGAGATTATGAAATAAAACTCTTAAATTGAGATCATATTTCTATGAAAGCAGTCTAAAATCTTATATAATAAATTTCAATATGTTATAATTCTATAATAAAGCAATTTTTAGACATATAATATCATATATTACCCCTTTATAAAATTCAAACAACCCTCTTTTATCAACAATCCCTTCTTAAATTTTTTGTTTCAAGGTGTTAGATATTTTGTTTATCATGAGTATATTAGTTCAGTAGTTCCAGTCCATGCGTATTTAGCTCAGTTCAACCTTCTCAAAAATATTTATAATGATATAAATACCATATATATATTTATTAAATATATATTTATATTCAACAATAAAATTTTCAACTTGAATCCAAATGAATATGTAATTGGATATAATGTGATAATAAGTAAAATAAAAGAAAAAATAAACATGAAAACAATTAATAATGTAAATAATTAGTAGAGACTTATTATTCATGAAGGGAAATAAAAAATGTGATGAATCTTTCTTGAGGTAAGTTATCTCTCTAAACCACCATTTTTATTAGGTTATGAACATTCTATCTCTGATTGAAATTCTCTCTCCGTTTGAAGTTACAAAATACTTATATATTATGTATATACTTATCTCACTTGTATACATAGTTTATTCTCCCTTTTATTAGAAAATAAATGCCTTATATTAATTTCTAAAATTATTTATTTGAAAATACACTTTGATTATAAAATGAGGCATGATTATACACCACATTTTCTTTCCATTGGAAATTATTTTTTATGCCAAATTATTTATTTCCATTTTGTGAAACACATAGATCATGGACATGGTATGATAGGTGGGCCCATATTTCAATTTAATTCATTGTGTAATGTTATAGTCTCAAGAGACATCATTTATGTGATTAGGGAGTAAACCTAATTCATAATAGGACTTTGTCCACCATGATATATTTCCTTTTTAGTTATCCTTGAATCATTTTTTTTAAATTTAAATGTTTTTTACACAATTACTCTATTTCCATGACTTTATGATACCATGCTATTTATATTATTCTTCCTTCTAATTACTAATGATACTTTTCAATTATGATATCATATTATACATTTGACTCACATGTTTTGTTTCATTATCATGTTTATTCCCAAACATGGATTTTTATATAACCTTTTTCTTTATTTATTTCAAATTTATCTTAGGTGGTTTTATTATTTCATTACGAAGTTTAAATTTCAAATTCCATTTTAAAATTCATTTGATATATTATGAACTCTGTCTTCCAAATACACACAAAATTTATAATACATGTGTTATATAAATGGATATTTGTGTTTACAAATAATATAATAATATGTGTAAAATGATTGAGACTCTATAAATTCATTTAAAAAACCTATTTTCAACATATAATTGAAACTAGAATAAATGAAATATTTTTTAAAATGAATTTTAAAAACTCTTTGTTGAAATCCCACCATTCAGGATTTCACTTACATAATACACACCTCTATAGTTGTATACAACTAATATTATTTGATTTAAGTTCTCTTTTTGTGATATTTTCTTTTATTGATGTTTATAATGGTTTGATAAGAGATTTTCAAGAAGTGGTGATTTATCATGGGTCATTTGTTGTTGATCATAAGTTATATATGTTCTTTTTATTTTTATTCACTTGTGGTTATGTGTAAATACCCAAAATTTTAATACATAGATATTACTTATTTTTAAATGAACATTCATCAAATTAAAAAAACAAATTCTTAAGGATTTTAAATGTTTACTGCCATTGGAGACTAGACACAAAATCTATTTATTTTATGAAAGATCTTCAACATATCCAATAAATATCATCCCAAATAAAAATCTTCTTAGAACTATGCCATATAAAACATTTCTTATTAACATGGGGAAATCAAACACATGGAAGGGTGATCTCAGATAATTAGTAAGCATAAAAAAGAATGATATATAAGAATAACATGAGCATAAATGTACGAGAACATGAGCATAATTTTGGAAAACCATACCATGGATTTCCTGAATTATAATATTGAGTCATGGAATAAATATTGGAAGTTAATAAGACTTGGATTACAATGAAATAAAATAACTTTAACCAAAAGAAGATTACATTTTAATAATACATAGATTTTTTTCATTCATACAGGAATAGAAAATCATTTATATAGTATTAAAAATCACAATTACAAGACTATCATTGTGTAATAGGTTTACTCCATAAACTATCTTAGTAACCAATATACACTCCCAAAGCTATAATAGTGGACAAAGTAACTTACTAAACTAGGTTCACTCCCTATTCAATTACTTTTTCTTATGATATATCAATCTTTAACTAATACATTGGAAGGAGATATCAGTTCCACCCATCACATATTGAAAATCATACATATGTGTGCTAAAATATCATTAAACATTCATAATATAATAACCCATTAATATAAATGGGGTTCACAAACAATTCATCAATGCAATAATGATGGAGAAGAAACTAGTTTTATAATAATTTCATCATTTCATCATATCTAAAACCTTGGAAAAATAATTATATTACATAAGAATTTTATCATGGTATAACCCATGGAAAAATAATTGGTTTCATAAAAATATCTTCCTCCTAAAAGTAAACCATCCAGAGAAAGAATAATAATAGTATCCTTGGATCATATCACTATTAAATCATAACCATCACCAAAGGATGACAGCTTATATGGAAAATGATTTTGAAAGATCAATTGGAACATTTTTTTGGAAAATAGAATTTCCATATTGAAAAATAATTTTAGAAATATAATTTTTGTTCAAAATTAATTTCCTTGAAAATAACCTTTTAAAAATATAAATGATGTTTTATGATTAATTTGAAACATTTCTCAAGTAAAATAACCTTTTCACGTTGAAAAAACAATAGAAAAATAAGATATTTTCAAAATCATTTTCTTTGATGACAATATTAGAAATGTAATATTTTGGAATATTTTAAAATATTTCCTGAGAAAAATAATAATTTAACTTTAAAATATCTTTTTAAATCATAATTTTTTTTTGAAATTATATTCTTTTAAAATAACATTGAAAACATATAAAGGAATAATTAAGAATTAGTTAAAACATTTCTTGAGGAAAATATCCTTTCCTTTAAAATCACTTTTTAAAACCAGAAAAAACAAAAAAAAAATTGTAATTAATTTTATTTGGAAATAATATTTGAAAATATAAATTAATATTTTAACCAATGAGGGTTAATGATAGTTAAATGTATATTTCATACTTTACACTTTTATAAAAACATCCCTATCACATTTTAAGAAAAAACAAAATAGGAATTGTTATGAAAAAGAGATGAATAATATTTTGAATTTTTTTAAAAAAAGATACATGGGTAAAAATGTAATTAATACATAAATTTTATAATTTTTTTAAAAAAATTGGAATTTTCATTATGTTTTTTTTCAATTTTTTTTCATCCATAAATAGAAATAATTTCATTTTATTTAAAAAAGTTATTTTAAGATATTTACAAAACAAAGAGATTAAAAATAATGGAAAAAATTAATTGTCATGCGATAATCCCTGGTAATAAAATTAATGAGTTGTCTTAGAGATTCATCATAATATTACATAATCATAAACTTCAATATAAACATAAACAATCCCGATAAGTGATGAGATTGAGTCATATAACCATTACTACTTTGGTAACATTTAATCTCAAGTCCCAATAATGAATAACATTAAATATTACATAAAATTTCATTATAATAAATTAATTCATGATATTAAATTTAAAAATTTATATAAATACACCACATAAAAGAAGATAGGTGCATAATATGGCATATGTCTCAAAGAAGGAAAATAGAGATAAAAATGCATTGCCATCTTAGTTACTTATGTGTATAAACCACATGAAATCATGATTCTAAAATGTATATAAAAACTAAAATAATTTTTAGGACATTAATCATAAAATTAATTGACGGGAAGTTTATAAAACACATAAAAGAAACACTTGGTGAATATGGAATGTGTCTCACAGAAAATAAAAGTGAGACGTGAATATATTACCCAAAGTCTTAGATTCATTCATACACCTTAAAACCTCATATATAATAAATCTATGTTTAATATAAATATATTTAATAATCATAAATATATATATATCATACCACATATGATTTACTTACGACATTTTATTACTAGTTTAGTAATAATTCCATGTTATGGTTACTTTTCGGGCAATAACTATATTGTTTTTCATATATATTTTTGTTTTTTTGGGTCCTGATACTTTGATAATGTATTAATAATATCCAGAATGATGTCCATGATATAAATATCATTTATATTACATAAATATGTATGTATAGTAGTCCATAAAAGTTAGATATTGAAAATGAAATACGGCGTTCAAGGGGATGGTAGGTCATACGTTGGCATGAACCTAGTTTACATTTTCTCAAAAAATTGTATAAAATAAAGGTAAATAATATATTAAAATTACATAATAATTTTTATTTCATATATATATATTACATATTTTTTTAAACCTATTCATATTACATTTCATGTAAAGCATGAACGAATCACATCACTTTGCAGGGTAGTCGTCTTCCGTACACACGAGAAACATTATCATATTATATTCAAATGGAATGTATAACAGTATATGTGATATAAAAATTATACAAGTATAATAATATAATTAGTATCATATATAAAAATTTAATCCATCATTATTCCCAAATTTTATAGGGTTGTTTGGAGGTAGAGGTTGGTGCATGGTTGGCGCACAGTTTGCATAACCGTGCGGACCAGTAATGCATGGTTAAATGTTAGATCCTAAAAAAGTTTATATAACATGATTTAACCCAAATCCACTCTTTTTCATCTTCTCCAATCCTGTATTAGTTTTTATCCCTACAAAAGGTTGTATAGACTCTCCCTCTCAATCCCAAAGTCATCTGTTGGAAAATCATGGTATGTTGAATTCCATATTTCTTGGTAAGTCTCCATTATTCGTGGTTTTCCATAATTCTATTATCTTTATCTCTCTAAAAATCCTAGATATAATATTTTGAGGATATATTAATTATATTTTATTCTAATCAGGATGATATGTTGGTATTTTTTATTAAGTTAACTAAATTTATGGTGGGTTTTTGAGATTCAACTCGGTTTTGTTGAAGGATTCACACATTTTATCATTTTCACCAAACTTTATGAGGTAGCTGGCTTCAATCTTGACTAATGCTGCTAGATATAGATGGAATAATTTAAAAATGATAGTTTATATTTAAATTTATTTTGATTTTTTTGTAAAAATCTTGAAAGAACCCCTCTTTAATTATAGTTTATTGAATTTTGAAAATGGGGTGTTTTGGTAGAATGTGAATGTGGTAACAAGATTTTAAAATGGTTGATTCATTTTAATGCATGGAAATTGGTTAGAATTTTTTTTAATTAATTTATGGTTTTATAAAAATGGTTAGGGAAAGAATTGTTTTGAATTGTCTATGGCATAATTGGTTAAGAATGAATTGAATGGGATGGATAATTATCATAAAGAACCACCATCAATTGGATACAATATGGACATGATGTTCCATAATAAATGGTTACACCAAGATTGTGTTGTTATGTGTGTGTGTGTGGTTATGTGGAATGAAATGGGATATACCAAAAAGGAATTTGTGAAATAGTTAAAGTATTGTTTTGTTTATTTCTTTGGAAACTGCTCTATAATGGAAAAAAGTATTTGGTGTGAAAATACTTGTATTTGATATAATTTTTTTAATTATTTTATATAAATTGTTTCTTATAAATGTGATTAAATTATTTATCCAAGTGGATTAGTAGGTATGTCATTCAGGGTAAACCTAATGAGTTACATTACTCACGCCCTTCTTTTTCAAATTCAATATTTTTAAGATATTGTATATTGAGAACTAGGTAAAGGTAATTTATCTTTTTTATTTAATAATGCATCTTGGCACATTAGGTAAATTTATGGGGTTGGATCATGGAGAAAGCTTATAGGTATGGAGTTATAAATTTGGAGTATTTGAGGTTTTTGGGTTTTTCTTCTACTTTTTAGTTGATGTTGATCTAGGTTTGGCCTTCCACTCTATCACTTTGATATTAGTTATGGTATAGTTTTATATATATTTTTATTTTGGTATTACATTGTTACTATGCATCATATAGTGTTTTGGGCATGGTATGTCTGGTTATGTTTTTTTATTTATAAATAGAAAATCATTTCCCAATTGTATTGACTCCCTTATCATTTATTTCCAACCTTTGGCATCTTATTGATGACTCCTATAGCTGAGTAGAAATCCTTCCTCGACTCAAGACAATGAGGAGTGGTAGGATGTTACATCATCTTTCCTAGATAAGTGTAGTAAAGCATAAATACAAGAACTAACATGAAATTTTCATGTTTGAAGCTCAAAATATGTTTTTTGGAAAAAAATTAGAGAGTTTAAAATATTATAATTAAAATTAAACTATATTGCCCCAGGTTATTATTAATTTTATTCACTATTTCAGGCTTCTTTTTACCACCATGACTCTATAAATGATATTTACTCAATTAAGAACAAGTGTCATTTTATTTAACCTCAAATTGATAAGAGGGAGTGTGTCTATACACTAGACTAATTAAAAAGAATGAAAATGAATTATAAATTCCTAGAAATCATGTAAAGACAAGTATTGATATGATTCTCCAAGTGCTCCAAGAATTTTTAATACAACCAGAGGGCAGTATCGACCATTATCCATAATTTTATTGTGGGTGAATGTGTTTATATTTGAACCACCCCATATGGATTCCCCAAGATTATAATTTTTTTCTTCTTTGTATGGAATGTTCAATGGATAGTGTATACATGATCAACCCCATCAAAATTAAGTGTAGCTTTCATGGTGGCGGTATGATGAAGTTTGGGTAATCGTCTTCCTTATTTTCTAATTGTGAGACCTCCTCTTCACTATCCATTGATGGATCAACATGGGATGCATGAATTGAATGATCAAAGGGAACAAAAGAAGTTATTTTTACTAGAATATATTATATTTAAATAATAAAAACTATTATCACTTTCATAATGATCAGTGTTTGTCTTGATTTAATCAGACTCTGTTACTTATATTTCTTTATGGGATTCCTAAAATGCATGTTCTATAAAAATAGGGTGCTCCATGTATTCCTCAGTGGGTGCATGTATAGTTTCCTCAAATTCTTCTCAGTCATGTCTAAAATTGAACAAATATTAAAATTCAAAAGAATAAGGATTCATACTAAAATATTTTTGAATAAGATTAGAAAATTAATTTAAAATAATATCATCTCCCTGATTTTTTTATGATTTATTCAATTCCCCAGTGGTAAGTGCTTCTTGGAGTTGGATAGTTTCATGTGGAGGTAGGTAGCCAAGATCGTCCATCTGTTCATCAA
This sequence comes from Viscum album, assembly GCA_963277665.1. Lineage (NCBI taxonomy): Eukaryota > Viridiplantae > Streptophyta > Magnoliopsida > Santalales > Viscaceae > Viscum > Viscum album. The sequence goes on from OY728121.1 coordinate 1,130,709,137, forward strand.
ATTACACTATTTGGGAGGTTTCTTCCTCTTCATTGGCTAGAAGTTGGTAGTTCGGTGCTAATTCTTCTGTATTTTACATTAGGAGACATCATTACATTTCATCTTCATCCTAGTTACTCTAAAATTTATCTAAATCACTCCCCATATTCCTACCAGCACACGATTCCTCATATTCTATTTCTATCCTTTCTTGGTATTCTTGAATTTGGCTCCTAAAATGGTTTTTCTATTGATATTCCTTGAGTCTAGCCTCAACTTCTTGGATGTATTTATTGAAATTTTGGAAATCCATTGGTGTTTCCTTCGGGGAAAATAGTCTTTGAATATCAACCGTGACTAAATTGTGCATAATCACTAGTTCTCTAAGTGATACACATATATCATTCTTATTCACTATATGTTTGTCTAGATCAATTATCTCCTCAATCCTTCTATGTAATAGGTCTTGTTTCAAATTTTTAACTACTATTTATTGAGCTTATGAGTAATTATTCCATTAATTTCAAAAATGGTCATTTGAAAACATCATGGAAAAATAAAATTTTTATTGTTTTTTATAAATAAAAACATTGAGAATCTATCAGAAATTTGAAAATAGAAAAATATAAAAAAAGAATACATCATTGAAAATTGTTTTCTTTTTTATTCATTCCATTAGTATGGTGTAGAAAAAGAAAATTTAATTGTCTAATGTATCATACAGGACAACCAGTTTCATATCACTAGAAAAAATTTCTCAGTTGTTTACCTACTTAATCTAATTCACCCAAACTACTTATTTTTGATTAATTTTATTATTTTATAAAAATAATGAAATTTATAATATAACTTAAATGATAAAATGTAACGTAACATACAATGATAAAATGTAACTTTTGAATAAATAACTTGGCCTTTTTTTTGGTTTTTGGGTTAAATCAATATCCATGATGGTGTTTATTTATTTTTTGATAATTCAATTATGAGATATCATGCATTAATTACTACTATTTTTTATTGGTGTAAAATATTACATGCCTTTAGAAAAATCAATTATACATCCTTGTGTAATCATGGTTGATGGAACACCTCAACAGAGAGTGTGAAATCTCCTAGGATCTAGCTCGATAGTATGTCATTTCTTCTACTGAGCGACTCAACTCATCATATGGAGAGGTTTTATCCAGTAGAAGGGAGGTAAATGTTTTAATAAAAGTGTCAATATTATTTTCAGTTATGTTTAATGGTTTATAATCACCACACGCATGAAAATCACCATTTCCCATCAAAATGATAAATATAACATAATAATTTAATGTCAAAATGAATTAGAAACACCACTTACCTCCCCCAAGACAAGCATCTAGTCAACCCATAATTTTCTAGGGTTAGATATCTCTAAGGAAATAAAATAAAGAACCGATGAAAAAAATAAAATAATAAAAATAAAGTGAATGAAAATTAGTGAATAATAAGAATAAAAGTACATACATGAAATAAAAAAAATAGAATAATTAGAATAAAGAAGATATTAAAGAGAAGAAGATGTAGAAGAATAATAAAGGTGTGTGGAAGAAGACAGAAAAATAAAAAATAGGGAATGAATTAGAATTTACATAAAATAAAATAAATTAATATTATATTATAGATACAAATAATGTAGAAAGAATAAAAATAAAAATAAAATAAGAAAAGAAATGGGTGCAACAAAACCTGCTGTAGAATCCTTTCGCTAAAAGATGGCTAGTCTATGACAAACAAATGGAAGAATATATCCAAGGATCCATTTTATAAGTTGTGATAAATGGATTATTATATCATACCTCCAAATTTAAAATGCTTTGGATGCATATAAATAATTTTTCATATAATCAACGATTCACTCATTTTTTGGGCATGGATTTTGTTAATCTTCTTCCAATTTGACATGTTCAATGGCCACACAAATGAGATAATATCTACATAAAATTTAATGAAAAAATGCTCCATTGAGAAATATTTCCAATTTATTTTTAATCACCTCAATTTGAGGTATCAATTATTTGGTATTCCACATTTATTAATATGGGTTCCATTCTATCAACCAAAAACAATTTAAACTTGACTTATTTGTTGGGGCCTTAGGATATAAAATTTTCTCGTAGTCCAGAAAAAGAGGTTGAATCCCATGAAATAAATAGTCCTAAAAAATATGAATCACTAAAATTTAATACATATTTTAATAGTTATTCTCTAAATACCCAAGTGATAGAAATATATTAAAATTTTACAATTAATTTAAAGCCTAAAACACAACAAAAAATCAAGAAAAAATATAGCAAATCAACTCAAAATAATAAATTATATGAGATTAATTTATTGTAATACATATTAAAAATGATGAAAAATTATATATATATAAAAAATATAGATATTATAGATAATAAGAATTTATTCTGTTAATTTAATATTATAAATCTTTTGACTCTTCTATCAAATGAGATATTAAATCAATATTCACATGTACATTGGAGTACCATATTACCAAAAGATGTTATTCATTTTCCTTCACCACCTCTCACAATTTGGTATAATTTTGGATTAAATGTTTAAATATGATAATTATTATATTATCATATTTCTAGATTAATTATATTACATATTCATTCTTTCTTTTCCTTTCAAGAGAATATGATAACGTTGCTCATGTGTATGATAGACTACCACCTTGTGAAGCGATGCGATTCATTCACGCTTTACATGAAATGTAATAGGGATGGGTTTAATGAAAATATGTAATATATTTGAAATAAAAATTATTATTTAATTTTAATATATTATTTAGCTTTTTTTTTATAATTTCTATGACAAAATTTAGACAACATTCATGCATACGTATTACTTACCATCTCCATGAACGGCGTATTCCATTTTCCATCTCTAACTTTTAAGGACTACTATAAATACACATATATGTAATATATATTATATTTATATCAAGGATAAAATTATTTATATGATTAAAACATTATAAAATTATGAATAAAAAAACAAATCGAAACATACATGAAAAACAAAGTAGTTATTGCCAGAAAAGTGACTTTCACATGAAAGTATTACTAAAATAGTAATAAAAGGTGAGAAGTAAATAATATATGGTATGATATAAATATTTATGGATATTTAATATATTTATATTAATCTTATATGTATTATACATGAGGTCTGAATGTGTATGACTAAATCCAAGACTTATGGTATGTTATTCACGTTTCGTTTTTATTTCCAGTGAGAAAAATTCCATATTCACCAAGTGTTTATTTATGTTGTGTATATACTACCCAATAATTAATTTTTTGATTATTATAAGGAAAATTATTTAAATTATAATGTGAATTTTAGAATCAGTCTTTCATGCTGTTTATAGCTCGTAAGTCACCAAGGTTGTAATGTATTTTTTTCTCAATTTTCCTTGTTTGATATATATTTCTTGTTATGAACCTATATTATTTTATGAGTTATATTTATATCCCTTTTAAAAATATTGTACTGAATTTATTTATATAATGAAATTTAATTTTTAATTTAATGTTATTATTTTATGGGGATTATGATTCAATGTTACCAAAGTAGTAATAGGTTTATGACTCAATCTCATTATTTATCAGGATTGTTTATGATGATGAAATATTATGATATATCTATGAAGGATCTCATGAATATTATTTTCCAATGATTATTTCATGAGAATACATTTTGTACTTTCATTTTAATCACTTTATATAGACAATATCCTAAAATAACAATTTAATGAAAATGTAATTATTTATCATTTTTGTCGAAAATCATTTCTTTAAAAATAATTCTTTTCGAAAAATGTTTTCCAAAAATGTTTTTAAAATTATAAAAATGAATTATGAAATAAATTTATACCAATTTATTTTTTTTCAATTTTTTTAAAGGAGCCATAATTTCATTTTCCAATCATGTCCCTTTTGTCTTTAACCAAAAATGTGATGGAAATATTTGTTTAAATGTTTACAACATGAATGGTACTTTTCATTTTCATAAAAACTAATTGGTTAAAATTTTCCATTATTTATATCAAAGTCTATTTCCAAAAATATGATTTTGGAAATGTTTTTTTTTCATTTTCCAATTTTAAAAGGGGATTTTTAATGAAATGTTTTCCCTCAATAAATGTTTTAAATTATTCTTAATTATTCTTTTATATGTTTCCAAGTTTATTTTCAGAAAAAATAATTTCCAAATTTTTTTAAGATTTAAACAGTTATTTTCAAAGTGATAATGTTATTTTTATCAAAAAATATTTTAAATTATTCTTAAATATTCCATTATATGTTTTTTTGTTTATTTTCAAAGTAAATTATTTTAAAAATGTTTTTTGTTTCAATTTTTTTTCAATGTTAAAAGGTCTTTTTTCTCATTTTTTTAAATGAATCATGAAAATTCATTAATATTTTTCAAATTTTATTATCAAATAAATTAATTTTGAAAATGATTTATATTTCTAAAATTATTTTTCATTATAGAAAGTCCATTTTCCTAAAAAAAAATTCCACATGATCTTTCAAGATAATTTTCTATCTAATATGATAACCCTCTATATTGTTTATTCTTTACTATGGACATGATCTAAAGACACCATTATTATTCTTTCTCTGGATGGATTATTTTTATGACGAAGAGATATTTATTAAGCTCATTATTTTTCTATGGTTTTTACAATGATAAAATTCTTATGAAACCAATTTCATTTTTCCATGAGTTTGGATATGATGAAATAGTTAAATGATTATGAAATATGTTCATTCTCCCTAGTTCATGCTATGATGAATTTTTTATAAAACCAGTTTATTTTAATTGGTTACTATATGATGGATGTTTAATAATATTATAGCACACCTATGTATGATTTTCAATATTTAATTGGTGGGATCTATATCTCTTTAAAATTTCTTAGGTAATTATTGATATATTTTTAAAAAAAATGAAGGTAATGGGGAGAGAACCCAGTTAATTAAGGGAATGTTTCCACTATAATAGCCTAGGGAGTGGTGGTTTATGACTAATATGGTTTGGGTAGTGAAGACATTCCACTATTATAGTCTCACCATTGAGATTTTAAATACTATGGAAATGATTTTCTATGCATATTTATATGAAAAATATTTATTTATTATGAAAATGTTATGTTCTTATGGTTCATGTAGTTTTTATTCCTTATGATCCTTGTATTATAAACATCCAATATTTATTAAATAACACAATATTATGATATTTTGTATCCAGGGTATGGTTTTCAAATATTATTCTCTTATTCTCATAAAATTATGCTCTTGTTTTACTTACATATCCCCCTTTTTACACTTATTGTGAACCTGAGATCACCCTTTCATTAGTTTCCCTTCCCCAAGTTATGAATAAGTTTTTATGCACGGTATGTCTAGGAAGATTACTATGGGGGAAGAAAATTATTGAATATTTTTAATATCTTTTAATAAATAAATATATTTTTTGTATAGTCTCCAAATGAAATATAACTTTTCAACTCCTAGGTGTGAGTTTTTGTAATGTGATAAATATTCACCAAAAAATATGTAATATCTATGTATGAAAAGGTTGGGTCTTTACACATAACCTAATGATAATTAAAATACATGAAAACCAGAATAAATACCTATAAAAAACACATGAACCACAATCAATCACCACTTCCCAAACATACCTTATCTAACCAATATGAAAATAACAATGGATAATATCACAACATGGAAACTTAATAGAAATAATAATAGTTTTATACAACTATTGGGGTGCGTATGATGTGAGTGATATCAAGACTGGTATGATTTCACCAAGGAATTTTTTAAATTCATTTCAAACTAAATTTTATTTACTCTAGTGTGTATTATATTTTGGAAATAGAATTTTCACCTGAATGTATAGAGACCCAATCCTTTTACTCATATTATTATATGCATTTTAAACCAAAATATCCATTAATATAGCACAAGGATTATAAAGGCATAGTGTATTTGTATGTATATGTTTATATTACATAAAACAAATGTAAAACATGGAATTTAAAATTTAGTCTTTGTAATTATCACATAAAACTGCATAGGATAACCTTGGAGTGAAAAAATATATTAGGGAGCTGAAAGGCCCAGTAAAGGAATAAACACAATAAAGAAACATAACATGTGAGTCAAATATATAACCTGATATCATAAATGAGAAGTATCATGAGTAATTATATAGTAGAATAATATAAATAATATGGTTTCACAATATCATGGTAATATAAGAATTATCGAAAAAACATACAATATGAAAGAAATATGGGTAATGGAAAAATATATGGACAATATCATTGATATCAAAAAGTCCTATAATGGATTAAGGTTACTCCTTAATCACATACATGACGTATCATGAGACTACAACATTACCCAATGAATTTGAGTGCAATATGGGCCCAACCATCTTAAAATGTGCATGATCAATGTGTTCCACATAATGAAAATAAATAATTTGGAATAACATAAGAATTTTCAATTGAAATAATATGGGGTGTATAATCGTGACTCATTTCATAATCAATACATTTTTTTAAAGAAAATTTTGAGAAATAAACACAAGGAATGTATTACACAATAAAGGGGAGAATAAAATAGTTATTCATGTGAGAGAAATATATATATAAGTTATAATTATTCCTTATCTTTAGTGATAGATAGAAAGTGAGTTTTAGAGAGAATGGTCATAACCTAATGGAAAGGGTTGTTTAGAGATATCCCTTACCTCAAGCCAGATTAACCACATTTTTTATTTATCTTCTTGAATACTAAGTTTATATTAATTATTTACTCTATTAATATTCATTATTTTTTATTTTTTATTTTATTTTTCTTATTATAATGTTATATTCAATTACTTATTTATTTTAGTTCAAGTTGGATATTGTCATGAAGTTCAGATCATATGTCCAAAATCACTTCTAATGTTGATTAAAGTCAAAGAGAAAATTAATTATTCATCTATAGATTAATAATAAGGAATTATTTATCATTTTTATACATCATTTATAATTTTAAAATCAACCGTGATGTATGGTTATAAAGAAACAAAATATGTTACAATCTTGGAGATGGTAAGTCATACATACGTATGAGGAATGTTTCAATTTTTCCATGATCATTATAGAAATAAGATGAGTGTTATTTTAGCCTTCTATAATGGTAATTATATCATAAATATAATATTATTTATTTAAATGCACTTTAATATACTATCCATGTTATTTGGTAATAAAAAATGATTCACATCAATTCGAGAGGAGGTAGTCCATCGTACACACTAACGATGTTATCATTTTTAGTGGATGGTCAGCTAATAAAGAATATGATATATTAATTTACTCTAATTATTAATATTTAATTAATATCATATATAAAAATTAAATCTTTCATCATAAATATATGTGACAGGTGAGGATGTAAAACAAATTAAATCAGTTCGTGAGGCGGTAGTCCATTGTACACATGAATGAGAGATTGGTTTCCCATTTGATGAAAGTGGAGATGGATTTGGGATATGATATTAAGCTAATAATATCATATTAAATTGTTTATAATGATTTAATTTAATTATAATTATTTATTAAAATTTTATGGATGTGGATTAATAAATAAAACAAATATGTTTGGTTAACGATGTCCCCTCTTCTTTAGACCACCTTTTTAGGATTATACCAAATGATTTCCAAGATTGGATTTCTGATCACAAAAGGAATATAGGATGGGGGTGTGGAATTAATTAATGTATTTGTGAAGTTATTGAAAAAATGGAATTTGGATGTGTGTAAATTAGAGGACAGGGGGTTCCCATTTATAATCAAGGAGTGACATTCTTGTAAATACCGAAAGCTATTCAATAATAGGAAGTCACTCTTAAGACAAGAACAAAAAAAATTAAAAATAATGTATTTTAGGTGATATAATTATGATCCAAACCACTAATATTGAAAAGAAACATTTTTAGAAATGTTATCATACCTCTAAGGTTAATCAGTTTTACACTTTTAATTTCTCTACCATGGTAACAAATTTTTTCACAGTTTTTACTATTCATTATGGTTGAAAATTATGTTAATGTGATTATATAATATAAAAAATTTTGATTAAAATTATAGAATCTATTTTTTGAAATTAAATTAATATATCTTTTAGAATTTAATTTAATATAAAACTGGTAAGTGTGACGAAAAAGCGGTTTTCTGAAAATGTGTTTTCTAGGGAAATATGATCTTATATGAACCTTATAAATATTAATCATCATTATATGAATTTAAATTCATAAATATATATATTTTTTATAATTAATTTAAATAATTCTTTATTTTATTAATTTTAATTATTTAGAAAGGGGAAACATTATGCACTATAAACTATTTTAAGAAAAAATTGTTTAACACATAAAAATAAACATATTCTAGAATATGGTATAAAGATGATTTTAATGTAAGTAATTATTAACATATTAGAATAATAATTATGATAACTTGATTATAATTTAAATGAAAAATGGGACTTTAAAATTATTTTATTTTAAAAATAAAACTACTGTTAAAAAAAGTGTATTTTTCACTATTTACTGAAAAATCAAACATTTTAGAAAAATAAAAAAATATCACCCTAGGGTAATTTTGATATAATAATTTCAAAAATTTAGTTCAAGTTCTAAAATTAAATTTATAAAATATCTATAAATTATTTATAATATTTCCAAATGAAAAGTAATAAAAATCAATATTGAATGAAACAATGTTTTTAGAGAATAAAATATATTTATGGAAAGTCGAGTTATTATTTATTATGAAAGAAAAAATAAATTCATTTTGATTATATATATATTTCATAAATTTTTTACCACTATTAATACATGAAAATTTTAATAGAAATGTTAAAATAATTTTTTTAATTTTATATCACAGTTTATTTAAACTAATTGTTACGTGTTGAATATGATATTAGATATAGAGTTATTTTAAAATCATTGAGTATAAAATTATAACCACTTAAATAAATTGTTTTGTTGCAATTTATAATTTCTCACAGTAATCAAGGGTTTGACATTCAAAAATTCATTTCTGGGAATCCAACAATGTAAAATGGGTTAATGAAAATTTCTCTTAAAAAGAGGGAAAGTGAAATATAAATGTCCTTAAATAACCAGGATTACACATTAGAAAAAATAAGTGGTAAATTAAAACATGGATTTTGAAAAAAGATCCATTTTACAGATAAGGTTATATTATTTTTATGATATAAGAGAAAAATGATTTATTGATAATTGATTAAATTTTTATTTCACGATCCCTTTCCGAATGTTAAGGGATCCATTTACCATCTAGATTATTAACATTCAAGAATATACTTAATCTAAGAGAATATTTTTTTCATTTATTTATTTTTCACCACAATTTAATCTGTTTATTCAAATGTTGAGTGTTCAACGTGAATTATTTTCCCAAAGCACTAATATTAACTTTTAGCAGATGATAAGATCCATGAAAGAGTAACAGGATATTACTCCAAAATTTATTTCAACCAAATTGGGTTTTGTCATTGTTTATATTATTTCACATCATTATCTAAAATGAAAAGAATAAAAAAGATGATAATTAATTACATAAAAAAATTGAAACGTATAAACCTAGAAAGAATAAATTATAAATAATAAGTACATCCTAACTTATGAGTCTCTAGACATTGATATAGGTTATTTATGCTAATTTTTTCTATTAGCATTTATAACTTATTTTTTCACATCCTTATAATGGTTCATATATTGTTTGTGATTCTCCATGTCTTATCCACTGAGAGTGTCAAGCTAGGTGTACAATAACACAAAATTTCATGCACAAAGTGATGATCAAGACCTTATCAATGGCATATTTTCAGAGTTATTACCCCTAGGTATAATTATTCCGGAACCACATCCACGTGTTGTATCCTTATAGGGATTTAATTACCTAGAACCCACTTACTCTATACTTAACCATAATTCTCGGATATTTTTTATTTTTCTTCAACTTATCTATATACATATCTTTATAAATATCCATAGGGTTCTCACTAATGTTTTATTATCTTAGTTTCTAACATTTTCATAATTATTTTATTTGAAACCAACTATAGATACCCATTCCTTTTATACATAGCATTACATTATTTTTAAACATAAATATCCATTAACACAAAAAAAGGATCATAAAGGACTAGGGTCTCTAGAAGACTAGGTTCATATTACATAAAACAAAACTAAAACAGAAAATACCCAATTTATTCTCCATAATGAGATCCAAATTTCATTTTAGCTCCTAAAAAACATAGGATATCCTGGGGAATAAATAAATAAATGGCTGAGATAAAAATCATAGTATTTGAATAAACATGATAAGGAAACACAACACGTGAGTCAAAATTATAACATGGTATCATAAAAGAGAATGCTAATGAGTAATCTCATTGAAGCATAACAAAATATAATGGTATCGTAATATCATGGAAATATTGGAAATATATAAGAATCATATAACATGACTTAAACAAGATTCGAGTACACTACATAGATAATATCACACTATAGAAAAAGTACCATCAATGGATACGTTTACTCCCTAATCCTATATCGGACGTTTGATAAGTCTATAACATTACCTAATGCATTATAGTGATATCTAGGTGTACCCATAATAGGATGTTCATGACACATGTGTTCCACATGATAGAAATCAATAATAAGTTATAACACAATAATTACCCAGGAAATTAAAATTGGTTTCCTAATATTTCCTCTTATCATAATAAAAAGGGATTTTATAATGAATCATTTTAAAAATGAAAATAAGGCTTTTATTACCATTAAAATGGAAGGGATAAAAATTATGTGTACATTTTAGAAATATATATACATAATTTAAAAGAATTCCATAACATTAAAGAGGGAGATAATGTAAATTAGAGAGAGAATGGTCATAACTGAATATAATTGGTGGTTTATAGAGACACCTTACCTCAAGATCGATTCATAACATGCGTTATTATTCTTCCTAAATCATTATAGTATATTAGTTATTTCTTTTATTATGAAATTTTTTCATGTTTATTATTCCTTTTATTTTATTTTTTATCATGTTATATTCAATCAAGTTTTCATTTAGATTCAAGTAGGATGTTATTATGTTTTTCCATTCATATACCAAAAATGAATTTATCATTTTTTATACATAAAATTATACTTTTAGAAAAAATCATGAATTATGGTTATGAAAAATGAACAAAGTTATAATCATAGAGGCAATAATCCATACATACACTTTAGTAACCATGCATTTTTCAAATATCACAATGGAAGGAAGGTAATTGTTATTTTATCTTTCCAAAATGATCTCTATATAATCAATATCATGTTATTTCTCTAAATACACTTACCTAATCCATCCATATGATAGGGTAATAAAAAAAAATCACATAACTTTGTGAGGAATTATCCCACCACACACAAAAATGATGTTAATATTTTCAATGGATGATAAGTTAAGTAAGTATATGATATATTAATTTTAAAAAGTGATTAATTTTTAATTTATATCATATATAAAAATTAAATCTAACATAATAAATATACATGATATGCGATGATGAAAAAAATTACATCAGTTTGGCAGGCGGTAGTCCTCCGTACACATGAATGATGGATTCATTTCACATTTGATGGAAGTAGAGGTAGATTTATTTTATGATACTAACATAATAACATATTAGTATATATTATATACTAGTATTATTATACTATCATGGTTGAGTAAAATTTGATGGATTAGGAAGAAGAAATAAATCAAATATGTTTGGTTATGGACATTAACTCGTATTTGGATAAAATATTTAGGTCTATTTCTAAATCCTACCTAGAATAGATTTATTAAAAAAAGTCGATAAGATATTGAGAGGGAATTGAGTAAGGTATCTGGATATGTTTTCACTAAACCAATGGGTTTTTGATGTGTTTAACGTAGAGGAGAAGGGTGCCATTTAATAATTAGGGAGGAGTGAAAATCTTATAAAATCGAAAACTATTCAACAACGGGAAGTCACTCTCAAAAAAAGAGCCTAAAAAATTTAAAAATAATTATTTTATTGTGAGATAATTCCAATAATAACCTCTAAAACTAAAAATAAACATTTTTAAAAAAATTTATCATCTTTACGTAAAAGGTTTCTCCCATTTTACTTTTCAAAATTTTCTACTATGGTAACTATTTTTTTACTATTTTTACTAATCATTATGAAAAAAATAACATGAACTTATTATATAAAATAAATTATTATGATTCCAAATATGGAATCCATTTTTATACAATTAAATCCAATAATTTAGAATAATTTAAATTAAAATAAAACATTCAAGAGTGACAAAAAGTGTTTTTAAAAAAAATGTATTTTTCAAGGAAAATAGGATCCTATATTAACATTATGAATTGAAATCATCATTATATAAATTTAAATTTATAACATATAGATATTTTATATAAAATTTTAATTAACTAATTCTTTTAGGGGTTATTTTAATTTGTTAAAATGGGGAAACATTATTCACATTTAAACAATTTTAAGAAAAATGTGTTTTAATGCCTAAAAATAAACTTATACAGAAATACAATATAAATATGATTAAAATTTAATTATTTGGATTAAATATAGTTAAATAATACCTATGTTAATTTTAAATCAAATTAATATAGTAACAGGACTACTAAATATCACAATTTATTAAAATAAATGGATGTTTTATAAAAATGAATAGTTTCACTATTCACTAAAAATAAAACGTTTCATAAAAATCCTAAAATTTCAACCGATGTTAATTTACATATCCTGATTTATTAAAAAATAATAATTTTATAAAAATAATTCTAATATTTCCATAAATTAATTATAATTTTTTCTTTGAAAAATCAACAAAAAATAAATTTGAAGGAAATATATTTTTTATAGAATAAAATTTCATTTTTCTAAGATGATTTATTATTTAATAAGAATTTATAAACAACTTTATTATTAGTAGGTAATTTATATATATATTCTAAATTAGAAAAAAATTATCATACCCACCTATTTAAATGGATAAGTTATAAAGGTTGCATTTAAATAATTATATTTTAATATTATATCATGGTTTGATTAAACATCATGTTGTGTGTTTAAAATACTATCAAAAATAGTTTTATTTCTAAATATGTGCATGTTACAAAAAATATATCCAAAAATTAATAGTACATGTTTATTTCATCAAACCTCCAACCCATTTTAAGTAAAAAAAGGTGGAATCATTCGATTAAAAATAAATACATTAAAACAATGAGAATATATATGTTATAATTTTAAAAAAACCAATCATTTATAAGAATCCAAACTCTTATTAAACTCTATAAATGACACAAAATCGGTAATTTATTTTGAAACTGTCCTTTTTAAATCACTTTTGGAATCACTTTAGAAAAAAAATTAATTCCTAGGAATAAAATATATCTCAAGAAGGAACCATGTGATTAATGAGACAAAACTAAGAAAAAAACATAAAAACATAATGGTTCCATATAAGTTAATAAAAATAGGATATCAGATGAAAATAATGATGGTAATGACCTATAACATCATGATAAATCACTTGGTATATGGGAAAATCACTAGATTCTAAGGTGATATGGTCCTAGAAAATGAAAAATATGAGAAAACATATTAGCCAATGTTGCATAAAAACCAACACAAGCCACATGAGTTTCCCCTATAGTAATCCTTAGGGGCTCTCCCATAGATATGGTAGATCATAAAAATAGGGGACAATATATTGTGTGAAATCTAATTAGGGTAGCACAAATCTTGTCCTCTTTCTTAGTTCATAAGGTTCCCATGAAAGTAATACAATTAGAATTGAGAAAAAAATACATAACATGATCAATAAATAAATTAGTAATGATAACATAAATGTTATTCTAAACTCACATCAAACACCCTCACAATTAGAAAACACACTCACATCATCCAAGTTAAAAATAATATAAAACACCCCCATGAAATCCACAATCAAAAACATGTATAAAAAATATGGGTCACAAATGAGGGTCTCATATACACTATGAAAAATATTTTATAAAGTAAAAAATGATACTTTTCAAAATTTTAATCAGGATGCCAATTCATTTTACACCATTTAAAATAACAATTGAAAATATTCTTGGAAAACAAACTGTGTTAAACCATACATATAACCTTTTAAAAAATAATTTTCTTCTTAAAATAAATAACTCATCTTATTAAAAATAATAAATCCATAAACCCAACTTTAGTTCAAAATAATTTCATAAAAACAATGATTTTACCCATTGAAATACCCAAACAAGGTCAAAATCCATTTATCAAAAAAATATTTTAAAATATGCCTCTAAATAAACATTAAAACACATGTAACTAAAACGATACTTTTAAAATAATAAATCCATTAAAAACCCCTTTATACCAAGTGTATAAGACACATAAATCACCTTTAAAATCTATCATGGATTTCAAATATTGGTATAATTTGATAAATAAAGGACTCAAATAGAATCAAGCACTCAATGTCATGTACATTAATGGAATTATACATAAAATGATACATTAATCTAATTAGATCCAAGTTGTAATGTGTTTCCTTCAATGGATAACACTCATTAATGGTAGGAAACACCTTTTACGAACCTTTATCTACAAAAAAATAACTTTAGGTCACACTAAACCCTAAATATGACCAATTTAGTGATTAATGTTCATAGAGGAATTGTGAAGTCAAGTTAAAAGTAAAAAGGGAGTGGATTGAGGAGATGGACAAAAGGATTGATGGATTTAACGTGAGTATCTACTCATAATAATATGATTATAGGCTCAAAATCATGAAGAGAGGGATGGATACATCCCCATGCATCCATCCCTATTCATTTAAATGAAATTTGAGTATATGGGTTGAGAAAAACCTGGAATTCAATGAGGGGTATAATTAAAAATTTACATTTTTAAGAAACTGGGATGATGACAATGTTTGGGAACACAGTTAGATAAAATTGTGAAAACTATTATATTTCTACTAAATTATGAAAAAACCTAACCATGATTTGTCTACTTGGTTTTCAATAATTCTCCATCAACCCCAAAACCCAAGGTGAAGCCACACTATTACCTAAAAAATCCACATAGTTTGGAGAAATGTATGTTAATAGAGAAAAACTCCACAGAAGTCCATCTACACCCCCAAACATGGTTTCCTCTAAAACATATATGGTTTTTAAAAAATATTTGTTAACCGTGACATAGAATAAAAGTATTAAAATTAAAAATTTAATTTCTAATGAAAATTAAACTACCAAAAACTATCACAATAATATTGACACAAGGCTTTCATATTCAAAAACCTGAGGTTCACTTCACTTCCTCATAAATTCTCATGTTTTGTTAAAAATTTTAATATGAAAAATACAGATATTCCACTCCAAGACCCCTATAATCTGATTATCTAGGAACATAAGGTCATGAATCTTGTTTAAATTTATATAATTTTCATTAAAAAGATGAAATGATATGAAAAAATGCCTATGAATAACCTAAAGCCAAAATCACCTTTACACTATCCTACTATGAAGTGGTGGATCAAGGGAAATGAAAAATAATAGGACATAGTGTGTTTTTCTTAGGGAAATAAAGGCCACTGTAAGAAGAACTATGCCTTAATGAAGAATCAAAGTGAAGCATTTGGTATACTACTTATCAAATTTAATATCTCTATTTATTTAGAATTTGTATTAGATTGAACTTTTATTTCTCATATTTGTATCCATGTATGGGAACCATGTATGTACCAGATGGTTTTTAGAGGCGATGTGGACCTTAGAGCTACCAATAGAGTAATATTGGCAACAAATTGAATTGCAGACTACCATATCAATTTAAAAATATTATGTATTTTAGATTTATTTTTTTGTTATGTCCCTAGTGTAAATAAGAACAAAATATTTGTGTCTATTATATAAATTGATTTATTTATTTCCATGTTTAAATATAATAGTTTCTACTCTTATAAAGATTTAATATATTATAGGATGGAATGATTTAATAATGGTATTTATGCATTAGAAAATAAAAATAAAGTATTTGAAATAAATAATGAATAATGTTCACATCATACCTAGTAGTGGAATCACCAACATGGTTATGTAAATACGAAGCATTTGAAAATCCTATTTCAAGAAGGATAATTGGATTTTCTTGAACTAAAATCCTTAGATATATGTCATGCTTATTTACAGGGAAAAATAACTAAATCATCATTTAGTATAAAATGTAAATGGGATACATATATTCTGGAATTAGTTTATAAATATATGTGTGGAACTTTTACAACTTAATTTAGATATAGATAAACTTAATTTATAACCTTTAATGATTATGTTATTAAAAAATTGATATTTTTTTAATGAGGTATAAATTTGATTCCTTTACAAAAATTAAGGAATACAAAAATGTTTTTTAGAACCAAATTGTTAAGAAGATAAAAAAACACCACGCAAAAAATGGTGTGGGGTATCTCAATCAAGAAGTTCACTGATTATCTAAGGGATATTGGGATATTATCTCAACTCAATCCTCCTTATACACCACAATTTAATGGTGTCAGAGAAAATAGGAACCCCACCTTTTAATAAATAGTGGTATGAATGGTGACTCATGGAAGTATCCCATAATCATTATAGTGATACTAAATAAAAAAATTATCACATATTCTAAACCAATTGAAAAATATTTCATAAGGTATAATCCTATATAAGATATGGTGTTTAAGGAGAATCATGTTCTCAAATATAATGGTGTTAGGATGTGATGAATTATTTTAGAATAGTTCTAGAATTAAAATTTTAGCATTAGTCACAATGTGTATCTTTATAAGATATCCCATGGAAAAAGGTGATATTATCCATTTGATCCCTTAAGGAATAAATAATTGTCGCTATACACACCATGTTATTTATAAGAGGCGACATCTCTAAAATAGATAGTCAGAGAAAGATAGACTTCTTTGATGTTAAGGATCAAGATACCCAAGATTTTTCAAATGAACAAATTCCAAAAACCTTAGTGAAAAAATAAATACTAGAGACAAAATTACTAAATATAAGAACAACTAAGGTCATAGAATTAGAGTGATATGATTTCTTAGTCACTAAATATGTTTTCACAATAATAGTTTATTATAACACCTAAAAAAGAATGAATTAATTAAAATTTTATATTAAATATCTATATGTTTCAAATTTAAATTTATATAATGATGATTTCAATTCATAATGTTAATATAGGATCCTATTTTCCTTGAAAAATACATTTTTGGAAAAAACCACTTTTTGTCACGCTTGAATGTTTTATTTTAAATTAAATTATTCTACATTAGTGGAGTTAATATATAAAAATGGATTCCATATTTCGAATCATAATAATTTAATTTATATAATAAGTTGGTGTTATTTTTTTCATAATGATTAGTAAAAATAGTAAAAAAATAGTTACCATAGTATAAAATTTTGAAAAGTAAAATGGGAGAAACCTTTTAGGTAAAGATGATAAAATTTATAAAAAATGTTTATTTTTAATTTTAGAGGTTTTTATTGGAATTTTCTCACCATAAAATCATTATTTTTAAATTTTTGAGGCTCTTTTATTGAGAGTGACCTCCCATTGTTGAATAGTTTTCTATTTTATAAGATTTTCAATCCTCCCCAATTATTAAATGGCACCCTTATACTCTACTTTAAACACTTACAAAACCCATTGGCATCTAAAAGGAATAATAAATGTTAAGGAATGGAAAATGATGAGACCCTTTAACCATCCATTATGATAAAATAAATTAGAATTGTAATTTTAATATCATCTTACTATGATTATTATATTTATAAAATTTGTGTTAAAATAAACTTTCTTAATGGGTACTAGGTGAAGTATTTATTTATGACATAACTTGAAGGTTTTGTGACTCTAATTAATTCAAAAGGGTGTGTAATATGTAGAGATCCAATTTTGGGTTGTAGTATAAATCTTGATCATGTGGAATTTGTTTTGATGATTACATAAAATAATTTAGTCATATAAACAATGAAAGTTATCATTGTATCTAAAATTGGATTAATTTGATTGAAATCGTTTTTATAGAAAAATATGTTGATGAAAAAATGTTGACTGGAAATGAGATATCAATCATAGAGTCAGTTAATATGTAGTTAAACAAATGATTCCCAATAAAAAACAAATTTTATGTATCCTATATTTTATGGAACAATATAATTCATGATATATCTAAGAGGTTAGTATAACAAAACTAGGGAACATACATTGACAAGGTACTTAAGAGATTCAATATATAAAAATTCTAAATATAATTGTTTGCAATGTCACATGGTATATATGTATCTGTAAAAATCAAACCCTAGGCATAAGAGGGGAAGGGGGATTATTAGGATTCCTAATCAATATATAATAGGATATATAATGTATTCCATGATATATACCAGGATTGATGATTTATATTCCTCAAGCATGTTTGGAAGATATAAAAAAGACCTTGGAGAGTTACATTTGATGGATTTAAATACTATTCTAAATTATATAGGTTGTACTAATGATATATTGTTGGCTTATATAGGGGAAGTTGAGTTATGAATCACGTGATACACATATTCTTGTTTCAAAATAGATAAAAATGATCTAAAATCCTGATATGGATATGTTTTTAGTATTAATGTAGGAGCAATGGAATGGAAGAGTTCTAAGAAACTAGTTGTTATTGATTCTAAAACATAGTATGAGTTTATTATGGCTTCTAATTTTGTTAAATAAGTATTATCAATACACAATATCCTCTAGGATATTTATATTATTCCTATGTAACACCCCATGCTTCCACGGTATGATTCTATTCGAATAATTTAATAGCTTGCACTATACAAAACTTCGAGTTCTAGCACACCTTGACCAATCAAACTATCCGTTTAAAAAGTAGTTATGAATAGTAACACCCACTTTTTGAAATTTTATGAGTTTTATTTTTTAAAATGGTTTTTTTGGATTTGGAATATCAAAATTAGCTTAGGGTGAATTTTTGGTATTTTTCTGAAAACATTCAATTTTTGACGAATACTGAAAAACAATACATTATTGTTTAAAACTGACATTTTATTTTTATAATTTTTATTTTTATTTAAATTTATTTTAAATTAAAAATAGATGCATAATAAATATATTAGTCCAATTAAATTTTTTAGAGTCATTTTATTATAAGATTAGATATATAAAATTTTATTCAAATATTTAATGCATTTTACCAATTTTCATGGAACATTTGAAAATTTGCATAAAACATAATTTTACCAATCCTATGAATTGAATTTACCAAATTCTATAGACACAGTTGACATAAATAAGTAAAATTTGGATCAATAAGATGAAAATATATTTTCGTGAATAATATCCTTTGATTTTTATTTACCATAGTTTAAAGTAAATAGGGTGATTAAAGGTAAAAATGATATTATAATTACCCTAACACATGTCCCAATTCTATTGGATAATTTTATTTCATCCAAAATAAACCATAGGATAAAACTAATATCCTTTTTGAACCATTTGGGTTAGATTAAGATATTTATTATATTTTGTTTGAAGAATAGATAAAAGAGTAAAATTCAGTGTTTGATGAATAAAAAAAATTTAATATAGGATTATACATAAGATATATTCAATTATAAATATTAATTATAAAGATAAAAATATTTCCTAAATCATTTTATTGTATTTATAATTTTTAGACATTAAATAATTAAATTTATTTATGACGCAATGATGATATAGTAATTACCTTATTAATGAAAGGTTAAAATAATAGATATTATAAACATTAAAATAAATGTAAATTGGGACTTTTGATTAATTCACTAAATTTTATAGGTTAATATGAAATGTTAGGGATGATTATATAGTTTTTTTTAAGTGATAACGTTTTTATGACTTTCAAAAAAACCAAATACTAAATAGTGTCAAAATTGACATAAATGAGTATTTTAAAACAAATAATATATTATTAAATGATATAATATTCATAAAAATATAATATTAGGCCAAAGGACAAAAATAATGTTATATATTTCATTAATGAACCACTTGAGGTTCTATTGAAATTTTATTGTATGTTTGTTAACCTTAGAGTGTAACAATACTAGAAGACATGGTAAAAGTTAAACTATCTAACTAAGAGTTAAAATTAAAATATAAGGTTAATATGGTGATGTAAACTTGTCTAAAACATACAGTTTAATAATATTTCGACCCATCCCTACCTTACTATTGAAATAAATCCTTTGGGAGCCATTATAAACTGAAAATGATTTTATAATAAAATAATATTTCAATATTTTCCTAAAGTGACCCTCACCTATCTTATAGAAGGATACTTTCTCTACTATTAAGTTTACACCACCAAAGACATTTGGATTAGCCAAAACCTACTCAAATATCCTACCAAATACCCTCAGTTCAACCTAGAGGCCCTAATTTGATCAGAAATACATCCTATGAAGCCCTTTTGATCAAATAAAAATGAAACTCCTGAAGAGGAGGTAATTATTTCTTCCCCTCTTTCAAGTCTTTTTCTTCTTCCACTTCCTCTTTCTTTGTTGTTTCCATACTAAAATAATAAATCCAGTACCTTCGACATACTGATATGTTATTATAAATATGGTATAACCATAATCATTATTCTATCCATCATATGACTGACAAATTCACCATACGTGCATATGTATGGCTTACTGTCTCCACGCCGTAGTGTAGTTTTCTATTAAACATTTCATTTTTTGGACGAGTATAATAATGATTATAATTGATGTAATTAATAAATATAACATTTTAATTATTCTATATATAAAATATACCATCCAATTAGATATCATTTCACCATCAATAGAATGATATTATTGCTTGTGCATACTTACGACTTACCGTCTCCACGACACGATGAGATTTCATTACCCATCATAACTATTGGAGAATAATGTTAATTTGATTATTAAAAAAATAATCTTTAATAAGATAATATCAATCTGGTTATGAATAAAATACATCCTATCAATAACAAACATGACTTATGTTACAAAACATATAAAGGAAAACGAATCAGTTAACATCCGAAACAATGATACTACTGAAATATTATTAACAAACCAATGTTAGAGGATCATATATGATATCATAATTCTGTATGTTGATTATTGTATAATTTAATAAAAATTATATAACCATTATACAATAAGTTAATGTACCCTCAACTAAATATGAACACAAGGTAATTGTTAATTTTACAATCTCTTTAATATCTGAGGTTTATTTTTTTTAAGTATCTACTAAGAATTATTTTTCATCCACATCCATGTTTATTAGAAATATATTTCAAAACAATATTACTATTTCCTAGATTATGGGTTAAATTCATTTATACCCTTGATTGAGTTTTTATGAAATGTTTTGAAAGTAACTTTTAGATTGTTTTCCAAACAAGGTACTTTATGACCTTTTTGACAAAATTATGGAAAGAATGTTTTTTAACTTTTACGGAGGGTGCAACTATTTTCTGCCATTATAACACCTTCAATGCTTTCCTTAAAATCTTATAATAATATTTTCAAAATAAATGTTATCTTTTATAATTACATTACTTTTAAATGAATATAAAGTAGAAAGAGATATTTCACTCAAATAGTTTTTGGATTGATTTAACCTATGTCAACATCCTTTATTGGACTTTACATTTGTTTGAAGTTGATTTATTATGATACAATATTCCATATTGTACTGAAGGTTTTGTGATATGTTTAACTGTTGATGTGTTATTTTTATTCCATTCATGGTTCATGGTTAAATTATTTATATTTTGTATGATAGTTTTAATATTAATGTTTATATTATGTTTTATCCTTTTAATATGATTAATGTATTGGACTTATTATGTGACTGACGGGTCCCACTATAGCCCCTCGATTCATTGGTAGGTCTTAGGAGACAAACTAGTGTCTTGGTAGAAGGCCTTGACAAAATTTTATATGTAGTCCTGGCATGAGGCCTTGACTATGTGGTTATGATGTCTGGAATTATACAATCCATCATTATGAAGTTACCTATTGATATTACATGTGATTATTCGACTAGTAGAATATCCATGTGAATAATTAAATGGAATTATTTGATTTATATTTTCCATATTATGATGAATTTTAAGTTTAAAATAATTGTGTTTTAGTCTTATATATTTCCATAAAAGCATTTGATTATTTGTGAATGTTTCTGCCATATCGTTGTTCTTACTAAGCATCTGAGATCACCCCTTACTATGTTCTATTGTTCCTAGGACATGAAGAATTATATTATTACTAACTTAGCTAATGGATAATAGTGCATTCAATGGAGAATTTTTTATTATGTTTTTAATTTTATAATGTAATGTAAAACTTTATATTCATGTAGTACTTCCAAGGCTACTAAATAGATCGGTCTATCAGGATTTAATCCCTTTTGATCAGGATAATGTTGTATAATAATGCACAAACTCTAGGTAACTAGGTTAGGGAGTTATATCATAGTAGTATATATTCCATTATAAAATACTATGATAACTTTGTAGTGGTGGTTCTAGCCAAGAAACAATGGTCACATCAATGGGTGAAGAATATAATTTGGATGTATAACCACTTTAGGGATTTTTTCCCAAGGAGTGTGGTCACAATAAATAGATTCATAAAAGATAACATGGTTTACTCATTAAATAATTTATTATCTCAATAGAAGCATAAAAATATGGTTATAGTTTGTCAAGTACAAGTTATTAAGAGTTAAATGTAGTGAAATTGGATTTATATTGGAGTCAATTCCTTAAAAACAACTAAATTTATGGGTTTTATTACCATAATATTTGTATTAATCAATATCTTGTCATATCATGAGTATTCCTCCACATAATATGAATGTGATAATGTCTTAAGAGTATCCATCACATCGAAAGGTTATAATAATTTATAACTATAATGGGAACCTTGAAGTGCTATGATGATATTCCTAAGCATATATTATATCAGGTTTTGGATGATCATGTTGATACCTCTATAGTTATTCTATTTTGTATTATTCACCATAATAAAAATATGAGTTTGGATACCAAATTGATCATTAAAAAAGAAAGAATTATCAATATGGGGCATTATTTTTTAAATTATTCTTAAATTACATGTGAAAAGATCCTCTCTATGAATATTCTTGGGTTTCGTTCATCTATTTATTTGGATTTATCAATTAAGACAATAAAGAATATTGCGAAAGAGTTGTATTACATCCTATAAGGCCCCATACTTAAACCTTACTTAATATTTAATTAAATGAATAATTCACATTGAGGATCTTTTTAGGTTTATTGTTTTAGAGAATTAGGACATAACTATAACATCTAAAAATATTACAAAGTAGACACTTCCACTAAGTTTCCATATAAATAAAAACTCTTTAAAAGAAACATGTCTAGTTCCACGTTTTATATAGCATGACCTTCCCTTGATCACATCCTTGACCTTACTCCACATTAAGTCCTGTGAAAAACATTTCAAAAAAAATTAGGGTGAGCAAAAAAAGATCAGTAAGGGATGCACAAGGAATGAAAACTGTTAGTTTTTTCAAAACCACAAGTAAACCATGTATACTTTATCAAAGTAATAATTTTCACCTTTATGAAGTAGTAAAAAGTCTTCAATGAATAAAAGATAATTACTTACCCTTTTGTAACCAAAATATTACCATAAAACCCATATAAAGAACACATAACATATAAAGGTAACTTCAGACATAAACATACTTAAATGGAATAACCATACAGTCGACTTCCACACATATCACTTAATGGAATAGACATACGGCCGACTTCCATACCTAATGAATTGGTGGTTATAACGTAACCACCCATCCTATTATTCACGACACCACCCGTCATATGGTTTATCACATAACCACCGATCAAATGTCCAAGTACCATTATAAAATTATAAGACATAAAACATATATAATGGAAAGAAAACATTTCCACACTTTGATCACAATATATCACTTAAATATATTGACATAAAAAATCCATTATAAAAACCATTTTCAATACCAAAATACATAAAAGAGTATATGGTATTTATTTCATTTTAAAAAAATTACGACTTGTTGAGGAAGCCAAAGACCCAATAATACTCGCGGCGGCGGAAAAGGTCGTTGTCACCGCGTACGTTAAAAGAAACATTCCTTTTTGTTGTTTAGTAAAACGCTTGGTAGAAAAATATTCCTTTTGTATAAAAGTAAATGTCAAAGGGGTTTATACACCATATAAATGAAAGTTGTGTGTAAAACGAAATATGCCTCAATGAAAGGAGATTGAGACGAAGTCCCTTACCTCGGGTCCGACTTGAATCGATCATTCTTTAATGTCCTGAATAATAAACTTGAGTTAATTTATACTTTCTTAAGAACATTTTTCAAGTTCATTATTCCTTTTATATCACTTATTACCATGTTATTAACATTATGTAATCATTTAAGTTAATAACGGTCGTTTTGTCGATACTTGGTACTTGAGTCAAAAGTGAACTTCTTATATTTACAAGTTGTTCACGTAGTCAAATATCCATTATCTCAAGAATGATATTCATGATGTAGATTCCATATATATCATATATATCCAGTATATACATGCATTTATAATATTATATAATCATTTAGAGGTAAGAAATGAAATGCACCGTTCATGGAGACGGTAAGCCGTACGTACGCATGAACGCTACTTTCATTTGTATGTCATATTAATGGAATTAATACTAAATGAGAGATATGTATATTTTAATTCCAGAATTATATTCATCATTTAGATGTAAAATAAATCATATATATCCATTATATATATGTACTTATAATTGTACATTATATTTGGGGATAAGAAATGAAATGCACCATTCATGGAGACGGTAAGCCGTACGTACGCATGAATGCTACTTTCATTTCTATCTCATACATTAATGGAAAGAAATAATAATTATATAATGGTATATTATAATTCCAGTATTATATCATATATAATATCATTAAATCTATCCTTTATATGTACTACATATGGTATTAACGAATCAAATCACTTTGAGGGGGAGGTAGTCCGCACTTCCTAAAATGAAGATATCGCGTTTACCCATAATGGAAACCATAAAGGTATGCCACAAATGAAAAATAAAGAAGCATAAGGAAAACATAAAAATAATATATATCATATATAAATAGAGTTACATCTTATTTTCCACCATTAAAGGTGTTAAAAGAAGATTGAACAATCATCGTTTCGTGAGGCAGAAATTCACCATCCACAGAAACAATATGTTCTTTAACCATTAGATGTAGGTGTGTGTAAGTGTATCTAGAATCCTTATTATAAAAACATCCTAGTATATTGAAGATACTGGTGTTGTTACAAAATAATTGAATAAAATTATTTTAGGGGGTTGGAGATGCAAAATAAAACAAAAGAACATTAGAGAATAGTTTACCTTTAAATCGGGTAACTCCCCTTAGTTTGAGCCTAAAGGGTTTATTGAAGAGCTTTCTGCCTAAGGAAGGATTATAGGATTAAGAGAGGTATGTGGAGAGAAAAAATTATCAGAGGTTGTCCGAGCCAATGTCTTGAGAAGTGTGGGTAAGGAGGTAGAGGTGGGGGACTTTTATAAGAGGAGAAGAGGGTCACTCTTGGAATGGTATAAAATGTTACTTTATTTTCAAAAGAGTTTCGGATTTTAAAGGTCCCACATTGATGTATTTCAAGGATAAGGTGATAAGAGTTCTAAATCCACCCATCCAATAGGTTTTTGACAGGTTTAGTTTTTATATTTTACATTATCTTTCCATTTTATTTAAATCGTTAAATAATGAGGTAATCGTTGCATCATCATGGTGTCATAAATAATTTAATTTATATAATGTCTAAAAATTATAAAAAAATATCATAATGAAGGAAATATTTTTAGATATCCAATGAATATTTATAGTCAAAAGTATGACTTGTATAACCCCATGTAAATTTTTTTTAGTAAAACAATACATGTTTGTGTCATTTTTACTTTTACTTTAAATAAAAGGCATTAATGTCATTATCTTACCCAAGTGGCTCCATGGGGTCCCAAAAATCGACACATGGGTTGTCTTGGTCGGCCATGACTCATCCAATAGGGTTAGGACAAGTGTCAATAAATTTTCATTTTATTATAATAGCATTTTTACCTTAAATCACACTAATTACCTTTAATCGCGATTAATAAAACTTAAAAGTTACTTTTCATAAAAAATTATTTTCATCCCATTGAACCACATTTTACTTAATAATGAAAATCATTTATATTGGATTTTTTAAATTCAAATCACAGAAGTGGTAAAGTCCCATTTAAACGAAAATTCAGTTTTTGTAACTACCACTTTGTGGTTTCACTATTCATCAAAAATTACGGTTTTTCCGAAAAATACCAAAAATTCACCCTAAGCTATATTTGATATTCCAAATTAAAAAAATGATGTCTATTTTACCAAATTCATAACATAGAAGTTGCATTAATTAATTTTATAATTAAATCCTGTTGTCAAATCAAATAGCCTGTTTTTAAGAAATAATATCATTCAAAATATTGACACTAGTTTAAGTCCAATTTCAAAGTGATATTAATTCCAATGACCACCGTTGGATTAAATGGTAAAAATATATTCTAATTTCACTTTAAAACCAATTAAAAATATAATCTATCTATATAAATAAGTTATATTAAAAAGTGGTTTTGAATTAAAATACAACACTTTTCACTATTTATTAAAAAATGAACATTATCAGAAAAATACCAGAAATTTATCCAAAGTAAATTTCAATGTCCCAATCATAAAGAATAAGTTTATTTTGACAAATATAGCTTATAAAATTGTCAAAAGTTAGATTGAAAAATTGTTCTCCCTCAAAAGGTGGTAAAACAATATTTTAAAAATATTAGTGTATTCCATGCCTAAGATTGGATTTATTCTCATTTTAAGCCTCTAAAACATTATCTAATTCATAAATAGACATAGATAAGAATATCTATTATTCATTACATACTAGGGATGTTACATCCTTCCCCTCTTTTGGGAATTGCGTCCTTACAATTTTATTCACTTATCAAAATAAGTGGGGGTATTTATCCCTCAGAGCATTTTTAGATTCCCACGTTGCCTCTTCAACCATATGGTTTTTCCATAAAACCATTACCTGGTGAATTAACTTATTTCGCAACACTTGCTCTCTATGGTCATAATCTGAACCGGTTGTTCCTCATAAGATAGATTCTCTTCCAACTAAACTACCTCTGGGCTGAAAACATGAGATGGATCTGGCATATACTTTCTCAACATCGAAACATGAAAAACATTGTGTACATGAGATAAACTCGGAGGTAAAGCCACTCGGTAAGCAACTGATCCAACTTCCTTGAGAATTTCATATTGTCCAATGAACCTTGGACTCAAATTTCTTTTCTTACCGAATACCATCACACTTTTCTATGGTGAAACTTTGAGAAAAACATGATCACCTACCTCGAAAGATAGATCCTTCCTCCGGTTATCCGCATAACTCATTCGCCTGCTCTGAGCTGTTCTCATGTGTTTCTGAATCAACTAAAATTTTTCTTCCATCTCTTCTACCAATTCTGGTCCCATCAGCTTCCTTTCACCCACTTCATCCCAACAAGATGGAGTTCGACACCGCTTCCCATATAATGCCTCAAATGGAGCCATCTGTATACTAGAATGAAAACTGTTATTATATGAAAATTCAACCAAAGAAAGATTTTGGTCCCAACTACCCTAATAATCCATCGAACATGCACGTAGCATATCCTCCAATGTTGGAATTGTTCGTTCTGACTGCCCATCTGATTGCAGATGAAAAGCTGTACTAAAATTTAATTCAGTACCCAACAACTTCTGAAGGCCTTTCCAAAAGTTAGAAGTAAACCTGGGATCAGAATCAGATACAATGGAGAGGGGAAATACCTGAAATCAGACTATCTCTTTAAGATACAATCGAGAAAGTTGATCTAGAGAGAATGTATCTCGAATAGGAAGGAAATGAATAGATTTAGTCAAGCGATCAACAATAACCCAGATCACATTACTACCTCGAGATGTCTTTGGTAATCCCACAACAAATTCCATGGATATATTTTCCAATTTCCACTCTGGCACTGGTAAAGGATAAAGCATCCCTTTTGGTAACTACAGCTTTTCTTTAACCTGCTGACAAGTCAAACACTTCATAGTAAAATTTAAAATATCTCTTTTCATTCCATCCCACTAGTAATACTCCTGCAGATCTCTATACATCTTAGTACTGCCAGGATAAACTGAAAACGGGGAACTATGAGCCTCACATAACAACTCATTCTTCAACTATGAATCACCAGGCACACATAATCTCTTCCCAAACCTCAAAACACAATCATTATCAATATTAAATTCAGGAAACTTACCCTTCTGAACCAGCTCTAACTTTTTCTGAAATCCACTGTCTTTCTTCTATGCTTGCTTAATTATGTCTGATAGGGATGATCTCACTGATACTTGAAACAAAATAGAAGAAATTCATGCACCAACAACTTCTATGCCAAAGTTTATCAAATAAAAAACCAAAGGATCTCGTTCCAAACGTAGCTTTGTTAATGTAGCATTACTTTTTCGACTCGAAGCATCGGCCACTTTATTTGCTTTTCCCGGATGGTAATGAATTGTATAGTCATAATCTTTGATTAATTCTAGCCATCTCCTCTGTCTCATGTTCAATTATTTCTGAGTGAATATATACTTTAAACTTTTGTGATCAGTATATATTTCACACTTTACTCCATACAAATGATGCCTCTAAATTTTTTAGAGCAAAAACAACAGTAGCTAATTTCAAATCATGTGTAGGGTAATTTACCTCATGAGTTTTCAACTGACGTGAAGCATAAGCAATTACCTAATCATTCTGCATAAGGACACAACCAAGCCCCTTGAACGAAGCATCACTGTAGATAAAAAACTCACCATTCCGGGAAGGAAGTGCCAAAACTGGAGAATTCACTAATCTTCTTTTCAACTCCTGAAAATAATCATCACATTCTTTTGTCCAGATAAACTTAACACCCTTTCGAGTTAGCTTAGTCATTGGAATAGATAACCGTGAAAAATTTTCAACAAACCTTCTATAGTAACCTGCCATACTAAGAAAACTACAGATCCCAGTTACATTTGTGGGTCTTGGCCATTCTTCAACAACTTTTGTTTTAGCAGGATCAATAGTTATGCCATCTTTTGAAACAATGTGACCAAGGAAAGAAATTTGTTATAACCAAAAATCACACTTGCTAAATTTTCCATACAGTTTCTTTTCTTTTAAGGTTTGCAAGATAACCTTTAAATGACTTTCATGCTCCTCTTTACTTTTATAAAACACCAAAATATCATCGATGAAAACAACCACAAACTTATCCAAGAACTCATGGAAAATTCTATTCATAAGGTCCATGAATACAGCAGGTGCATTGGTTAACCCAAAAGGAATAACTACAAATATATAATGGCCATATCTAGTACAGAACACAGTCTTCGGAATGTCTGTTTCTTTTAAATTCAACTGATGGTACCCCGACCTCAAGTCAATCTTTGAAAAATACTGAGCTCCCTGGAGCTGATAAAAAAAAATCATTGATATGAGGAAAATGATACTTGTTCTTAACAGTGATATTATTCAAGGCTCTATAATCAATGCGAAGTCTCATTGAACCATCATTGTTTTTAACAAACAAGACAGGATCACCCCATGGTGATGTTCTAGGTCGAATCAAAACTTTATCTAATAACTCCTGCAATCATTTCTTTAACTCTAAAAGTTCAACTTGAGCCATTCGATAAGGGGGTTTTGAAATTGTCTTAGCATCAGGAACAAAGTCAATAGTAAATTCAACTTCCCAATCATGAATAATACCAGGAAACTCATCAGGAAAAACCTCAAGATACTCATTTACCACTGGCACATCATTAATATGAACAGTTCCCTTGTTTTCAATGATATGTGCAAGATAACATTCATTTCCATCTTTTACTAGTTTCTAAACTTCCTGATATGTTATCAAAAGCAAGGGTTCATTCTTGTACACAAATTGAAAATCTTTCTGAAAAGAAACCATTTTAGCTCTGCATTCAATCTTAACATGATAAACAAAAAGCCAATCCATGACCAAAATAACATCAAACTATACTAGAGGCAAAACAATAAGGGTTGCAAGTAGATTATTTCTGCACACAAGGATAGGAAGGTTCTTATAATTTCTTTTTGTCACAACGTTTCCTCCGGGGGATTTTACCATATGTTCAGGATTCATAACATGAGATGGAATTCATAATTTACCAGAAAACTTCTTAGAAATGAAAGAATGTGTATACCCTAAATCAAAAAACACATTGGCATAATCTGAACAGACAAACAGTGTACCTGATACTACTTCATTTGATGGCCCAACATATGCTGAAGTAGTTTCAAAGGATTTCACCACACCTTTCTGCTTGTAGTCTGGCTGCTTTACCTCAGTTGAGTTCTTCATTAGACACTCATTTGCATAATTACCCATTTCATTACACTTCAAACATCTTACCGCTGGATTTTCATTACCTACTTGATCATCTTCCTTACAGTTACGAGCAATATGACCAGACTTAACACACCAAAATCACTTTCTAGACTTGGATAAACATTCTCCAGGATGCATTTTACAACACTTCTCACAAGATGGATATTTGGTTTTCTTACCTACTTGCTTCTTTGATGAATTATTCCCTTTTGCCTGCCAACTGGACCTCTTATTCTGTTGTTTGTCAAAAAACACCTGATCATCGACAAGCTCCATTTCCACCTTCTCCGTACATCAAACAAGCTTTTCATAACTTTTGAACTCACGAAAAGCTAAATCCCTTCGATACCTTGGCTTTAACCCTGTGTAAAAACGGTTGATTTTACTGTCAAGATCTCGTATAAAATTTGGAGCATACCTTTCCAGTCGAGTGAACTTTGCTTCATAAGCAGCCATTGAGTCATCCTCCTGCCTCAATTCTAGGGATTTTTTTTCCAACCTAAGATGAACCACCTTAGGAAAATATTTCTCAAGAAACATACCTTTGAATTAATCCCAGTGAAGATCATCAATCTCATCATTATCCCTGATATTTTTCACCATCGATCACCACTGATCAGCTTCACCTTCAAAATGGTAAACAACAAGACTAACCTTTTGATTTTCTGAACACCCCATGACATCAAAAATATTCTCCTGTCCTTCAATCCACCCTTCAGCTAGCACATGGTCGGATGATCCTCTGAATGATGGGGGATGTTGCCTCATTAAATGTTCCACCACTGACATGTTCCTCTGTGGTTGATCTGGATGATCTCGTGTATGGATACCACCACCATTTATAGCATGAGTCAACTGTGCCATCACTGCAACAAACTATTGAGTTCCAATTCCGACCATCTCAGGTTGCTGATTTGGAAGGTTGTCTTCCTCCTGATGTCATCCCAACATAGCTGCCTTGTTTTCTCTGTGG
Organism: Viscum album; assembly: GCA_963277665.1. Classification (NCBI taxonomy): domain Eukaryota; kingdom Viridiplantae; phylum Streptophyta; class Magnoliopsida; order Santalales; family Viscaceae; genus Viscum; species Viscum album. The sequence continues at coordinate 1,130,740,975 of OY728121.1, forward strand.
AAAACCATTCTGAACACAGAAATATCATAGGCGAATCAACATGGTAATCTTTAAATGCTATATCATTTCAGTCATACCATAAATTTATTTATAATTTAACAATTTTCTAACTCCTAAAGTTGTCTAAGCCAACCTTTGATAACAACTATAAGGCCCCGACCTTAATCCTTACTTAATATTGAATTAAATGAATAATTCACATTGATGATGTTTTCAGGTTTAGAGTTTTAGGGAATTAGGAAATAACTATTACATCTCAAAAGATTACAAAGTAGACACTTCTACTAAGTTTCCATAGAAATAAAAACTCTTAAAAAGAAACATGTTTATTTCCACATTTTATATAGCATGACTTTCCCTTGATCCCATCCTTGAACCTACTCCACATTAAGTCCTGTGAAAAACATTTCAAAAAAAAACTTGGGGTGAGCATAAAAATCTCAGTAAGGGATATACATGGAATGAAAAATGTTAGTTTTTTCAAAACCACAAGTAATCCATGTATACTTTATCAAAGTAATACTTTTCACCTTTATAAAGTAGTAAAAACTCTTCACTAAATAAAATATCATTACTTACCCTTTTGTAACCAAAAGATTACCATAAAACCCATATAAAAAACACATAACAAATAAAGGTAACTTGGGACATAAACATACTTAAATGGAATAACCATACGGTCGACTTCCACACATATCACTTAATGGAATAGCCATACGGCCGACTTCCATACCCAATGAATTGGAGGTTATAACGTAACCACCCATCCTGGTATTCACAACACCACCCGTCATATGGTTTATCACGTAACCACCCGTCAAATGTCCAAGTACCATTATAAAATCATAAGTCATAAAACAAATATAATGGAAAGAAAAAATTTCCACACTTTGATCACAATATATCAATTAAATATATTGACATAACAAATCCATTATAAAAACCATTTTCAATACCAAAATACATAAAAGAGTATATGGTATTTATTTCATTTTAAAAACATTACGGCTTGTTGAAGAATCCAAAGACCAAATAATAATCTCGGTGGATGAAAAGGTCATTGTCACCACGTACGTTAAAAGAAAAATTCCTTTTTGTCATTTAGTAAAACGCTTCGTAGAAACAGATTCCTTTTGTATAAAAGTAAATGTCAAAGGGGTTTATACACCATATAAAAGAAAGTTGTGTATAAAATGAAATATGCCTCAATTAAAGGAGATTGAGACGAAGTCCCTTACCTCGGGTCTGACTTGACTCGATCATTCTTAAATGTCCTGAATAATAAACATGAGTTAATTTCTAATTGATTAAAAACATTTTTCAAGTTCATTATTACTTTTATATCAATTATTACCATGTTATGAACATTATGCAATCATTTATGTTAATAACGGTCGTTTTGTCGATATTTGGTACTTGAGTCAAAAGTGAACTTCTTATATTTACAAGTTGTTCTCGTAGTCAAATATCCATTATCTCAAGAATGATATTCATGATGTATATGCCATATATATCATATATATCCAGTACATACATGCATTTATAATATTACATAATCATTTAGAGGTAAGAAATGAAATTCACTGTTCATGGAGACGGTAAGCCATACGTACGCATGAACACTACTTTCATTTCTATGTCATATTAATGGAATTAAAACTAAATGAGAGATATGTATATTTTAATTCCAGAATTATATTCATCATTTAGATGTAACATACATCATATATATCCATTTTATATATGTAATTATAATATTACATTACATTTGGGGATAAGAAATTAAATGCACCATTCATGGAGACAGTAAGTCGTACGTAAGCATGAACGCTACTTTCATTTCTATCTCATACATTAATGGAAAGAAATAATAATTATATAAAGGTATATTATAATTATATTATAATATCATATATAATATCATTAAATCTATCCTTTATATGTACCACATATGGTATTAACGAATCAAATCACTTTGAGGGGGCGGTAGTCCGCACTTCCTAAAATGAAGATATCACATTTCACCATAATGAAAACCATAAAGGTATGCCAAAAATGAAAAATAAAGAAGCATAAGGAAAAAATAAAAATAATATATATCATATATAAATAGAGTTACATCTTAATGGACACCATTAAAGGTGTTAAAAGAAGATTGAACAATCATCGTTTCCTGAGGCAGAAATTCACCATCCACAGAAATAGTATGTTCTTTAACCGTTAGATGTAGGTGTGTGTAAGTGTAGCTCTAATAGTTCCTATAAAAACATCATAGTATATTTAAGATACTGGTTTTGTTACAAAAGAAATTAATAAAAATAGTTTAGGGGTCAGGAGAAGCAAAATAAAACAAAAGAAGATTAGAGAAGACTTTACCTTTAAATCGGGTAAGTCCCCTTGGTTTGAGCCTAAAGGGTTTATTGAAGAGCTTTATGCCTAATGTAAGGCTTCTAGGATGAAAAGAGGGATTTTTAGAGACAAAATGAACAGATATTGGCCGATACAAAGGCTTGAGAAGTGTGGGTAAGGAGGTAGATGTTGGGGCCTTTTATAAGAGGAGAGGAGGGTCACTCTTGGAAAGGTATAAAATGTTACTTTATGTTCAAATGCGTTTCGGATTTTAAAGGTCCCACATTGATGTATTTCTAGGATAAGGTGATAAGAGTTAGAAATATACCCATCCAACAGGTTTTTGACATGTTTAGGTCTTTGATTTCACATTATCTCTCCATTTTATTTAAATAGTTAAATAATGAGGTAATCGATGCATCATCACGGTGTCAGAAATAATTTAATTTATTTAATGTCTAAAAATTATAAAAAAATATCATGATGTAGGAAATCTTTTTATCTTTCTAATAAATATTTATAGTCCAGAATATGACTTGTATAACCCCATGTAAAAATTGTTTTAGTAAAACTATACATGTTTGTGTCATTTTTACTTTTACTTTAAATAAAAGGCATTAATGTCATTATCTTACCCAAGTGGCTCCATGGGGTCCCAAAAATCGACCCATGGGTTGTCTTGGTCTGCCATGACTCATAAAATAGGGTTAGGACAAGTGTCAAGATATTTTCATTTTATTATAATATCATTTTTACCTTAAATCACACTAATTACCTTTAATCGTGACTAATAAAACATAAAAGTTACTTTTCATCAAAAATTATTTTCATCCCATTGAACCACATTTTACATAATAATGAAAATAATTTATATTGTATTTTTGAAATTCAAATCCTAGAAGTGGTAAAGTCCCATTTAAACGAAAATTCATTTTTTGTAACTACCACTTTGTGGTTTCACTATTCATCAAAAAAATAAGGTTTTCCCGAAAAATACCAAAAATTCACCCAAATCTATATTTGATGTTCTGAATTCAAAAATGATGTCTATTTTACCAAATTCATAACATAGAAGTTTAATTAATTAATTTTATAATTAAATCCCACTTTCAAATCAAATAACGTGTTTTTAAGAAACAATATCTATCAAAAGATTGACACTAGTTTAAGTCCAATTTCAAAGTGATATTAATTCCAATGACCACCATTGGATTAAATGGTAAAAATATATTCTAATTTCAATTTAAAACCAATTAAGAATATAATCTAACTATATAAATAAATTATATTAAAAAGTGGTTTTGAACTAAAATACAACACTTTTCACTATTCATTAAAAAATGAACATTATCTGAAAAATACCAGAAATTTATCCAAAGTAAATTTCAATGAACCAATAATAAAGAATAAGTTTATTTTTCCAAATATATCTTATAAAATTGTCAAAAGTTAGATTTAAAAATTGTTCGCCGTCAAAAGGCGGTAAAACAATATTTTAAAAATATTAGAGTATTCCATGCTTAAGATTGGATTTATTCTCATTTTAAGCCTCTAAAACACTATCTAATTAATCAATAGACATAGATAAGAATATATACTATTCATTACTTACTTGGGATGTTACACATCCCCTATGCCTCAGAACCTTCAGTTTGGTTGTGAAATTATTAATGTAATAAAAATATATCATAACATCAAATAGAGTGATGAAATAAACCCCAATTATATAATTAACCACTATTGGATGCTTATAGATCTACTAGATAATAGTTCAACCCTTATGGTGGAATAAAAATCTAAATAGAGTTTATTAATAATTCTATATATTAGGGAAATTACACTAATATAACCCTTTAAAACTATCCCTTACTCCCCTCCAAATACTAAAAATACATACTTATATTTTATTAAGTAATTAAATATTTTCTTCATAATGTTATAATGAATTTCACTGGGATAGAATTACTATTTCATAGTCATTATCAATGTATAAGAGAATTGAATCTGAGTAATAAATATAGAATTAATGATCAATCCAATTTATAAATAAAAAATAATCTCATTTGGGAATATCCTTTATATCATTATATATGTACCTTCACAATTGATAACTGTTAAACTATTTAACACTAGTATAAATCCCCTCATCGAGTAATTCAATCTAAACATCTTTAACACCATACCAATATATGTTTTTTACTTATACCATGAACCATATTTTAATTATCTCAATGTATTTTTAGACATAATATATAGGTTTCTTCACCAATTCCTTTCATTGAGAATCTTTTCCCAACTAGTCCTTTATAAAATTTAATACCGATATTTGATTTGTCATGATTAGTATGTCTTCCACATATAATAACTAAAAATAAAATAGTACTTCTACTATCCCACTTATATGCAAAAAAATCATATTTATTTTTTATAAAATAATAATCCTTTATTTCAAAATCAAAATAGATATTCCATCTTCTAGATTATTACATCAATCAATAAATAGACCATTATAACTTTCTTATTGTAGAACTTCCATTTGGATATTCAAAAACTTTAAATTATATGATATTCATAAACTTGAAGATATATTTTGTAAGGAAATAAATTTTAAAATTCTTATGGTAAATTTTATAAACATAATGAGCAACCATGGAATGAAAAAAATAGATGGGATTAATCATATCTATTGGTGAGAAAGATTCATTATAATCATCTATAATAATTTTCCTATAACCCTCCACCTCCTTATATGATGAATAAATATAAAATATACCATCTAAGTTATTTTTTTAGAAACCCACTTATACCTTATGGATCTCACCCCTTTAAGTGGACCAATATAGTTATTAATATTATTTTTTACGTAAAAACAATTTTTGAATTTAAAACCTGTAATCATTTTTTAAGATCAAAACACTAAATAAGCTCATGGTCAGAAGTGGATAGGTCATACGTGAACTCAAGTTCATTATAATTTCAGATAATAAATTAATATCTCTAAAAATGAAAATAAATCTTACCTATCTTATGAGGTTATAATTATTCTTGATTAAGTTAATTTGAAAAACTCTTAAAGAAACTTCTCAAATTCCAATCATGTAACTATTCCTATTTATTGGTCTTGAACATTTCTAAGACCAATTTTACATTCACTTATTCCTAAATAAATACATTAATTCTCACAAAATACAACTAATTAGGATATAAATAGTTATTTCTTAATAAGAGGATATAAATAATATCTGTTTATTTCTATAGGATACCCAAAAATTGATATTTATCAGTATTAGGTCTATATTTTTTTGAACATAACACTTCACCACCATTTCTTTCAATAATTATTATTAATACATTTCCATGTTTATCTCTTATATAGTATCTTTACAAATAACCTATATGGAATAATTTTATGTTAGAACAATATTTTTTTAGATAATGACCCTAAAAGGGTATAGAAAGAAAAAGTTGAATCATTATATATCAAAACATGTCTAAAAATGTTTGAAATTATCTTTCAGAAACAACTATCTTCATAACATACTTAGAGGATCTAGTAGTGATACAATTCTATAATCATTGATATGATTATTAAAATTATTTCTTTAGTATTCCCAACTCATTACGATCAAATTATAATAATATATTGACCAAGTTGAGTTTGTACCTCATTTTTTAATACCTTGAACATTGAAAAATCATAAAAAAACGTATTTCTCATAATAAAATATAAAAACCCATATTTAATGATTTTAGATGCATTTATAATTTATATATCAAAGATATGAATACCCAAATCAGGTTTTGTTGGAATAGTTAATCTCAATCTTATGATTTTAAATGTTTTATATAGTATTATCCAATTCTATATTTCATTAACCATTTAATGTATTACCTATTCCATAAAATATTTCACTCATGTATATAGAATGGATTCTATTCATAATCTGGAAAAGAAATCGTTTCTTATAGAAATAAGATGTAAAAAATGATATATATATTTATTAACAAAACATAGTAAAGTTTTTTAATTATAAAATTATTCCACTTATTATATATAAATCAAATATTCCTATATGAAATTTAAAAAGATTTGATCCATTTCCAACACATAGTTCCATTTTTTCTTTTAAAAACACTTTTTTATTTCCATGTATTCCAAAATAAATATAAATGTGTGATGTATAATAAGTATATGATACCCCTGAGTTAGAATAAGAAAACTTGGTTTCTATAATATCTAGTTCTATATGATTAAAATGAGCATCCTTATAACTGTAAACACTTATAAATTTATAATACCAATATATATGATTATAAATCAATCCTAGAATATATCTCAAGAGCATATTTTTGTTCAATTCCATCATAATGTATGTAAGTATCAAGTAATATGATTGAATATACTCTAAAATGATAAACCATTATATAATATTTATTACTGTAAAAATATGAATATTTTTTAATGAATTTAGTAAATTTTGGTTATTTCCCCACATTTTACATATTTGGTAGGATATCTTGTCAATTATAACATATATAACTCTGGGATATTTGAGTGGACACCATTTTATTTATTCCAACTCAATTCCAATAGGTACATAATAGTTAGGGTTACCTAGATTAGTATAGTCCAATGTTTACATAAAATATAAAAACCTAACAGTTTGGTTTACCCATATTATTCTTTCCATTCATATCATAATCAACGAGTACTCATCTTTGGAATAACCCACTCAATGGGTTATCAAGGTCATGATGATTTTAAACTTTGTAAGGAATCTAACATCCTTGTAAGTTATCTATTTTAAAGATAACACCATTTAAAATATTCATCTCATACAATCACTATAAATATGCATGATTATAATGATTTAATATACATTTCTTATGAATTTAATAAAATTAAAATGTTTTAGTCAATTTAATGTATAATTATTATTAAATTCATTATTTACAAAATGCATCCATAATGAAGAATTTAATTATAATATTAAAAAAATATTCAAATAAATATAATGCGTATGACCCATTATAAACTTTTATGTAATAAAATTGATATCTTAGAAAAGCAAAATATTACTCAAAAGAATATATAGTGTGATAGGTATTCAACATAAACCTTTTTAGAACATAGCATAAGGTTCCATGTTAGTGGAAAATATAACCCAAACACCCATTATCAAAATATTTTTTCTAAAGAGATATATTTTTGTTAAAACAATTTTATATGAAAATATTTATAAATAGATATAATAAATCTCTAGTTTAGAATTTTAATAATAAACCACCAATTTTGGATGACCAAGAATTAATTATCATATCACACATTGAATAAAACTCTTTAAATGAATGGTGTGATATTTAACAGGATAAAATTAAACACATAAATTACATCATTAAAATAATCATATTATAAATTATTCGTATATTGAAATATTGAAATAGTAAATTAAATAAATTAAAATTTAAAATTTCATTAAACTAACTTTTTATATTAATAATGAAAATTGTTTAAATTTTTATTCAATAAAACATTGATCTAATCTACCAAAACATTTTATTTGGCATAGAATAATTATTTTTTTAAAAAAACATTAATTTGAATATTTCATTTTATAAAACATCTATCTTTTACAAATACCAAATTATATATTTATATTTTCTGAATTTTATAAATTATATTGACTTTATGTAATATCAATTAATTTTTTCTATAATAACTATGTCATAGATAATAATATCCATATATCATTGTCTATGATATAAGTGATTCTATATCATAACTAAAGCTCCTAGTGATATAGAATATCATTTTACAGTATTTAATGGGTAAAGTTATTTCTATTTCACTTCCTGCAATATATATGATTTCCACTATCACAACATAGACCTATGATTTCTTTAACCGTGTTTAAATTCACAGATGATTATATCTTTATATCATTCCTAGTGATAAAAAAGTTATAATTTTGAACTATGTCATTTCCAATTTTATTATAATATCCCTAGTTAGGTTATACCAAACTATTCACAAGTTGCATCACCATATGACCTCAAGTATTCCTCCACGAACACTAGAGGCTTCCAACTAGCGGTGATGGTGTATCAGGATCATGGTAGGACTACACACTCTATAAGAAAACCTTAATTAATAATGGAAATAACAATAAATTATAATCTACAACATAAGAACAAAATATTGAAATTACAATGCAATTTCAACAATAGAAAAACACCACTTTCAATAACAAAATATAAACCCACTGTAAATTTCATACAATCATACATAAAGAAGTAAGACTTTAAGATGGTTCAATCATAAAAAAGTGTAGTCCAAAATTAATAAAAGAGTAGAGAAATCAATAAAATATTGGTTTTGAGGTTCTGCCTATCCCCATCATACAAACCCATTTATCCATCCCACACAGTTATTTATCATTAAGAATTTCCACATTCATTCATCCCTAAACATGATGTTTTCAAACCTACCAAGACTCATGTGTATGGTGTGAGAAGTATACTTTTTTAAATACCATAAAGTTCATACATTGACAAATCCATAATATTTGGGTTAAAGAGAAATATGATACAGTACAAAGAAATACATAATCAGAACCACCATTATATTATCAAATGTTAAGTAGCTACCAAAATGAGCGATCTTACATGCTTTCATTGGTAAAAAATGTGACAATGCTCCCAAGTTATGTATGAAACTAGGGGTTGAATGAGGTATCACCCTATAGTTAAAATTATAGGTGAATAATTTATAACCAATTATATAAGAATAATTGAATGAGAAATCAACATCATAATAACTAGGGTTAATTATGTATCACTATTACTCTAATAAAACTGAACAATTAATCACCATAATAATAAAAATATTGAACAATATATCATCAAACACACCATTGATGAATGATATATCCCCATACTAACAAAGAGTGAATGAAATATCATCATACTAACCAGCAACAAATGATATATTATAATACTAATCAAGGGTGAAGGATACGTCACTATACTATCCAAGGGTGAATGAAATTTCACCATACTATCCAAGTGTGAACGATAAATCACTATTATAATCACCATAGGAAAAAATATTATCATTTTGGTAACAATGGGGGAATGATATAACACCAATAAATGATTTTTGGGTGAATGATATATAACCAATACACTAACCATGGTTTAATGATATATCACCAATGAAAATAAACTAGTTAAATTATGTATCATGTTATTTAATAATGCATGTGTGATTGAAGAATCACTATATAATAAGTATAATTAAATTAGTAATCATTTAAATTATATATAACTATCCCACTCATAAGATAAAATACTAGAAGGTCGCTAATCATATAAAAATCACTAAAATGCTAATTTTCTATAATATTAACAAACTATAAAAGGCACCCACATCATGGAATGCTAAATGATAGCTTACATTGTCCCCTAACCCAAATTATGAAAAACTAATGAAGGAAAAATCATAATTTTTCTTCATAATTTACTAAGAAAAATATCCATTTAAATACAAGTTATATTTAAAAAATTAGATTATAAGCTATCATGAGAGAGATAGTTTTTACTCACCACTCGAAATTCAAGGAACACTATTTTTATCATTTTAAGGTCTTCCATTCCCTCTTTCATATACCCAAACAACATATGACGAATATAACCCAAATAAAAAAAACTAAGGATCTCCCACCACGTAATAGTTGAAACCTTCTAATATAATATCTTCATAAGATTATTCCAAAATTTATCAAAATACCTAATGAAAAAACAAAATTATTTTTTGGAATTTTAGATTATGAAAAATGAAAATATGAAATTAATCCTCAATGGAATAAATTAGAATGTTTTACATACTCATGATCATCTAATGGAACTAATGACATATGAATCAAAGCATGGATAGAAAAGGAATCACACATGGAAGAGAAGAAAAAGAGGAGAAGGGTGTTATGATTCATGTGAATGACCACAAGGGGGAATTAGGCCAAGTTATAATTTTTTTATCCAAATAATTAATTTAATTTAAAATAAAATTAGCTTGGTAGCTATCAGGTACCAAGTGTACCCTCAGTGGCTACTTAGTGGCCATATGATACCTATAAGGGGAACACATTCCAGTTATTGATACAAATATTAAAATACCCTATATAGTCTCACAACTTTATATTTGGTAATATTCCTTCAGGTACCCAATGGTGTATACTATCACAAAATAATTATACCAAATAGTTCCTTTCATCAAATTTTGACCCACAAACTCCACCAAACACTCCAACAACCCAAACCCACAAAATTACATATATAATCAGTTATGTTTGTTAAAATTCATACCTTATCATGTGTGGGTCATTAAAAAATACCCAAAATAGTACACATTATCCTCAGTATACATGATTGATCTTTAATGATGAAAATTTCTATCCACTACAATTGTATATCCTAATCCCACTCCAAAATTTCCATTTAGATTCATATTTTTATACAGTACACAAGTAATTTGGGAAACATCTTCCCCTAAAGGTTTATTTTTTATGGTCCACTATGCATATTGGTCACTCCATGAATGACACATCAACAATTACTTATATATAACCAATGTTAATCACATTAGAGGGGTACAAATGATATCATTAAATATGATATAAAAAATAAGTTGTAAATAACATTTTATCTTGGACGAAGATCTAGTAAAAACTCATTGAAATGATCCTAAATAAAATATATGAAATACCCATGAATATCATAACCAACTTTTCCTTATTCCAAAATTGTTAGTGTCCCAACTAAGGAAACACTCTAAAAAATACCCAATCATGAACCAAAAACTCTAGAGGTAAATGTTATTAATATGTAAAACTATATTATATGATCTAGGAGGTTTCCAAATAAGATCAAATCAATATAATATTATCTAAGTTCTCACTTATGAAACTATGTCCAATAACTGATGAATCCCCTAAGACCCACAAAATATTTTGACACACACTCTAAGAGTTTTCTCCAATACAAAAATTCTGCACTCATAGTACACATCTATTTGATGGAAACATGTTATTATATGTTTCATATAAGAAACCAATAGTCTCTATAAATTATTTTTTAAATAGAAAATGAATGTAGTATCTGATATAATGTGATAATCATTAGGACTCCATGAAATCACACCATCTCCCACACATATAATTTTTACAAACTATCAACTAAATACACCTTCCTATATGAACCAACCATCTTCCATATTATAAATACCCTTTCATTTATGGGTTTTTGGAAATAATTGTAAATTTAGTTTTTTGATACTAGTGGAAAGGATGGGAGTTTAAATAATGTTTTAAATGATTTATAGTATTTTTTGGGAGTGGTTGTCTACTGGAAGAGAACCTATAAAGAGTTCCTAAGTGTTTGTGGGTTAATTATATAGTAGACAGGAAATAATGAAATAAAAAATTAAGTTCATGACATGATAAGGTGATGTGAAAAATGATAATTTTGTGGCATAGGTTCATCTTGAATAGATGTTCGGCCGAGAAAAGGAGATCACAATGTGGTAGCGTGGTTTCGTGATTGGATAGCATGGACTGGTGTAAATGGATAAGTCCCTAATGTATATGTAAATCCTTATGTTTGATCATGGTGTTGTGGAAGATCTCCATGGTGTGATGACTTGGAACTTGGAAAAGACCATGATTAATGGTGGGGAATCACAATATGAGGCCTTTTTACGATAGTCCATCATAATTTGACCAATCTTCTCACACCATGATGGTTCCTTTCTTGTGAGTAAGGCCCTTTGTTTAGGGATATTCATGACATGACCTAGAGGGGGACATGATATTATAGTGTTATGTTTTTGTTAGAGTAGAACATTCAAGGGGGGTGTAATTGAACTTATAATTTAAAAATCCTATCAAAACTATCTAAAACATAAATCACCAAATTTAATATAAATACTCAATTAAATGAAAATTTAGTATTATATAATTTTATATTCTAAAAATATTAAAAAAAGTTTAAACATAGATAATTTAAAATAATTTTTAGAACCCATTAAATTTGAAACTAAATAACATGAATCAAATAATTTATATAAGACACAAATTAATTTAACCTATAAAAGTTATGTTTTGTTATTAATTTTTTTTTAAAAATAATAGTTTTTTTAAAATAGGGAAAATAAAATAAAGACTGAAACACATCAAAATAAATCAAGGGGTTCATTCTCAAACCAAGACAAAATACCCTCTAATTGGAAATCTCCCACTGCCAAATAATTTCTTATACAATAATCTTATCCACAACCTATACTGAGTTTTTCAAATAGCTGTGCGCCGATAGTCTAGGATTTAAAATATCATATTCCAATGTTCTTCTAGGGATACAAGGAGTTCATGGAACATATGACCTATTCCATAGTTATTAATGGGTTTACATATGAAAAGAACTAAATTATAGGTTCTCTCACTCTCTAGTTTTGTACAGAAGTCTGTGCTTATAGATAAATAGAGAAATAGAAACTATTTCTCAAAAGTTATGCTATAACAGAATGTGTGTGTAAGAGAAATTTTAATGATTAGATTTAACTCATTTTGGTCACCTTAAATTGTTTATTAGTCATTGTATATATCATTTAAAGGGATCAATAATATTTTTACAAAGAATGAAGAAAAATAGAGTATTGTGGAAGCCTTGGATAGGCTATTATTTTAAGTAGGATTTAAACAAGTGGAGATTATGATAAGAGAATTTTTTAGTAAAACAATTGGTTAATATTCTTTTATCACACCTCACCACATGTCATGCGTGGATGAGGGGTTCTACTAAATTTATATCACTCCAAAAAATATAATTATCTATTGAATTAAAATAATAAAAAAAGAGTAGAATACTTATACTAAGAGACATATATGGAAAGTATGACTTGCCTTTCAAATCATATGTGGAGTATTTTAATAAAAATCATTCTTAAATCAATGTTCCTCTAACATGTTTTGAATTTATTAATCAACCCATTGGGGAAATTAAGTTTGAATTTAATTCCAAACAGTTACATATGAATGGAAATAGGGTGTTGGAAGGATATTAGTGGTAGAAGATCATGATGATAACTTCTTGCAATGGTTGTACAATAACTCTACTTAGTGGTAGAACAACTTGATGGTAGTGGTTTTTCTAACTCGGTGGTATCACCACTTAATGGTAGTAGTATCTCCACTCAATGGTAGTACAACTTAATAGTAGTTGTAGCTCCACTCAACGGTTTCACCAAGGGAATGTTTCAATAATTGGTAGTAGAAACACTTGACATAAACGATATCTCTTGGTGGTATAGAATTTTAACTAATGGAAGGTTTGATAGTAGGTTTAAGACTTCCAATTTTTGTATTTTTTCAAGAAAATAGTTGACCATCACAAGACATGAAAATTATTTGAAACATAATAAAAATGATTGGGATCATTAAAATAAGAATGTTCTTGAACTATGAAAAAAATATTCCCCTTTTCAATCATAAAACATGAAAAAATTAATTACAATTATTAACCATAAAAAAATTATTAGATTAATATAAAATGTAAAATATGATTAACTGTAACATCCGAACCTGGAAGCCACTAAAAGTTACCCCGTGCTAGTGTGAGGCATGGAAAGGATACATGATAATATCCTACTAACTCATTTAATTTATAGGGGCTCCCACTTAAATGGGGGTGAGATCACACACCCAAAGTGGTGGGTTAACATATTATAGATAAAGGAAAACACCACATGGGTGTCTTGATATGAGGTTGAAAATCTCCAACACTAATTAGAACATACTAGGATGAAAAGCTTAGAGGAATTATTAACTTAAGACTTATCTTTAAATTAGGAGCAACAACCAGATGGTCTGTTGTGGGGAATGATGAAAATATTCAAATAGTCAAAAAAACTTTGTGAAAATGTATACATTAATCCTATGTAAAAACACTCATCTAGTATCGGCCTATTATTTGGTCCAAATAGGAAAAAATATAAAAATAGATGAAGACCCTGAGAATATGGTATATGAGCTCATTTTAAAATAAATTCATTGAGAGGATCCAAAATGAAAAATGAGCCTAAGTAATAGATAGATTACCAGAACATAGCCAATGATATTGACGACAAGTGATTCCGAGTTTGGATGGAAGGGTAATCACTAATCCTAACTCTTGGATTAAGGAAATCATAAAGGGAGGAAGAAGGGGATATTGAACCCTGGAGGATGAAAATAAATAAGGGTGATGATCTTCAATAAAAATGTGTGAAATGGTAAAATTTCCAAAGGATTTAAAGGTTCATGTTTTGGCTACATGGTGGACCAAACTGTGCACCAACCATATGCACCACAATATCTAGGGAGAACACCTCACACTACCTACAGAACACGGTTAAATAAACCATGTGAATCTAATGAACGCCCTCAGTCTTGTCCTTGGATGGTTGATGCCTCCCTCGCGAAGTTGTAATTGAACCATACAACCCAATTCTAGTCCTGGAAAGGCCCAACATTGTTTATCCTATCCGTGCAGATTAGGTATATAGTTTCCACCAACCATGCATCCCAGTTGTCTCTTCCAAATTCCTGGGCTCTAGGCCCTGACCAAGCAATTAACACCGGAGTTTACACCATAACATTATTAGGAAAATTTAAAAGGATAGAAAAAGACTGAA
Source organism: Viscum album (assembly GCA_963277665.1). Classification (NCBI taxonomy): domain Eukaryota; kingdom Viridiplantae; phylum Streptophyta; class Magnoliopsida; order Santalales; family Viscaceae; genus Viscum; species Viscum album. Next base: position 1,130,756,048 of record OY728121.1, read on the forward strand.
AACAAAAGGATCCATTCCTCATGTAAAAGACGGGTCTTTACAAAATTCCCCCTCAAGGAAACTCATCCCTATGTTTTCCTTCAAGAGGTGTAAAAAATCATATGAGAATTACTTCATCTACTGAGCACGTATGTCAACCTCTCGCACCTAGGATTTTTTTGGTATGAAGTCATTATGCCATAGAACTAATACTATGGGTACTAAAATACCTTTGAAATCCTTCATGCTTTGGTCAACAATAAGGATAAGATTATAATAAAAGGATGTATATACCCCTAAATCAACCTCATCACGCTAAATGATATGAGACAACAGTACTAGAATTTCATATATATTTTTTGGGGAATTTGAGATAGAAATATTCCTCAACACAAATAGTTCTAATGCATGGACAATTTGTGACAGATTTAGGATTCCATTGAAAATAGTAACTATTTTCAATGGAATTATAAATCCTTTTCACATTGATTTAGTTGGGTTTCCCACGGCCCAACGTGAAAATCATTGCTGATGGGAAATTGTGACAAACTACTTAGCCCATTGCTAATTCCATTTGAGTCTAGGTTGTTTGCGATACAAATCTATGCCCATCACAAGTAATTTTGACCAAAAAACTTTTTAAGATGAATTTAATTCCTTAATAATTAGTTTGTCAAAAAAAATATCGGGATTTAACAATTTGCACACCCCTCCATTATTCTCACTCTCTTCTCTCCTCCCCTCTTCTAGACCACAACGATGGAACCCTACTAGCCAACCCACTATATGCATCCCCAACAACATCCATTTCTTCAAATTTTTGGGTGATTTCATGTCTGATCTGCATGGTATGGACTCTTCTTTTATCCTCCTTCAGTTTTTTGTGTTTCTTGGTTAGATGTTATAAATATTGGTTTAAAAAAACACTGGTTTAGAAATTTACCCTATTTTGATAATTTATTTGACATGAAGTGTTAATCTAAATTTATTATTCTAGATTAGAGTGTCTTGATTATGCATGAGATGTTGTAATTTTATTTTCAATATTTTACACATTGCTTTATATTTAACCTTAATATATTATTATTTTGGAGTTTAAGGTTGGTGAAAATTTTTTATATTATATTATTATTTGAAATATGATTATTATTAAAATATGAAGGAATTTTGTATTTATTTTCAAATATGATGGTTTCTTCAATACTTTATTTTATTTTAACTTTCTTGGTATTTCAGGACTGTTGTATGTATAATATAATTTTACTTAGTTCATTGTTGTTCACTATTTTTTGTTTTGTAATTTATGTCTAGGTTTTAATTTTTTTAGGTGTGTGTGACTGTATGTTTAAATACTTGTTATGTTAATTTGTTTATAACGTGTAATAATAAATTTGATTATGAAATTATGTAACATATATATATATATACAATTTGAAATAAATATAATTTATTGATTTTTACTAATGATGAAACAATTTATTTAAAGAAATTTTTTTAATAAAATGTTATTTATAAGATTATATTATAAAAAAATGTTAAAAAATTTGTTCAATGAAAAGTAATGAAAATTTAAAATATGTAATATTTATTAATAACATAGTTAATAATAATTAGGATAAATTTTTGTAATAGTTTGTAAAAAAATATAACAAATAAAAATAACTATTATAAATTCATAAAAAATATTAATTATTAAAAGTGTAGTATTAATTTAAATAATTAGTAAAAATAAAAAAATAATTTATAATATTTAATAGTTAATTATTATTTATTATTAATAATTTTAAAATATTAATAATAATTATTAAATAATATTAATTTGTAAAAAAATATAATAAAATAGTACAAATTTCATAAATTCACAATAATTTATAAAAATGATATATTAATAAAAATAATGAGTATTAATATTTCATATAAATGTTGTAAAAACACATGACTCACACAACTTTTATAATGCATCTATATTAAATATTATTTATTAAGAAATTAAAAATTAAAAATAATTATGTATTCAAATTAATTATTAATTCAAAATTATGAAATCAAATTAATTTGTAATTTTTTTTATTAAATTTTAAATATATGGTAATAAAATTTACTTATAATCAAAATTAACTTTAAGTAAAAATATTTATCATATATTTATTAATGTATTTATATAGATTTTATATTTATATATTTTTTTAAAAAATAAGTTACAATATATCTGATGTATTTATATTAATTTATAAATTGTGATATATCTATATTAATTACTAAAAATGTAATAATAATTTAAATAAGTCAATAATTATCGTTACATATTTTATTATAATTTAAATAATTCTAAGAAATTGTAATAATAATAATCATTACATAATAAAATCTTAATAATAAAATTTTAATAATTATTCATGAAATTCGGATTTATATATATACATATATATAATCATTATATAATTTATAATAATTTAAATAATTAATAATAATCATTACATTATAATAATTAAATAATTTATAAAATTTATAGCTATTGATAATAAGATTTACATAATTTATAATAATAATCATTACATAATTACGAATATCCCTTACAAAATTTATAATAAATTGTGATATATATATATTGAAATTATTAATTAATTAATTAGCATTTCATATAAATTTTTGATTAATTAAATTAATACATTTTAATAATTTGTATAAATATTGTAATATATATTTATATAAAAAAATAATTATATTAATAAAATTAATTAAAGATTAAAAATGATACCCTTACATGCAATGTAAGGAAACACTCAAAACTCAGAAATTTTATATCACATCTAGGGTGAACCCCACATTGCAAACCCAACAGTTGTCTCTAATTTTTCATATGATAAATATTTATGAAGATACATTAACTTTTAATAATAAATTACAATAAAAATATGAAATGAATTTCCATCACATGAAATCTAATGAAACACTTGACTCTCAAAAATTTTATGTCACACCTAGGGTAAACCCCACATCTAAGACCCAACGATGGTCTATAATATTTCATATAATAAATAGTTTGGTAGATACATTATATTTTAATAGGAAATTATAATTAAATTATTAAATGAATCACACTCCCATTAAATTTCATATTCTCACAATTTTTATGTTGAACGTAGGCTAAACCCCACATCTTGGACCCAATAGTGGTCTCTAATTTGTCATATGAGACACAGTTCTAGAGATATTATATTATTTTTAACAAATATTGTGTATCTTATATAAAATATTTAATATTTTTAATTTATTCTCACCGAGCCTCTATGAGCCAAGTAATCTAGTCCTAACCTATCACCTCACTCTGATTATACTTTATAGAATATTTCAAGGTGTTAAAATATAATAACAATTTACACCCAGTAAAACCGATTGGTTATAATATTTATTATTTTTTTATTGGATAACTATGAAATCATGAAGTAGACACAATTTTTGATTACATGATTGTGATTGGATAAATAATTAAAAAATCCTATTGGATTTTGTATTAATCATTTATACATTAAAGGTGTTGAAACCATTATATTATTTCCATCATCAAATTAAAATTTTGTTTCTGAATGAACCATTAAATATCCATGTTAGAAATGCGATCTTAGGATATTTGAAACGTTTGTTAATTTTGAACTTCATCTTTTAAATTTTGGTTTCCAAAAAGATTATATTTTTTTGGTATCAAAATGGTGAAACCAATTCAGAAGAAATTACAATTTTTTTGGTTTCGAATCAATCCTTTCAAAATTTAGTACATGAGGATACTAGTATATCTATTCTTGAAACAAAATCACAAAATGATATTCTAATTATTGAATCAAAACCTTCACAGTTTTACAATTTTTTGAAATCTGTTGAGGAGGCCTTATATCTTGGATACCAGATGAGAAAACATGAAAATGATACAAAATTGATGGCTATTAAATCATATTTTGGAATGTAAAATAGTTTTTAACCATATTATACCATTCATTAAATTATTGTGTCTTGATAGAAATACATTACGTATAATTTTCTAGGAAAATAGGAGGTTGGTTCATAATTTGGGTCTTATTTTTCAAAAAAACAAAGAATTCTCAAATGATTTCATCTTATATTATGGTGATTATAAATCCTTGGTTAATTTTACAACATGTAGAGAATCAAGGTATAAAAAGGCACAAAAGGGAAAATCTAGATTTCATATGAAACAATTGAGGTATTTTCCAATTACACCTCATTTACAATGATTATTAATGTGTCACAAAACCGTTGGATTGATGACATAGAATAATTAAAACATTTATTTCATTAAAACATTAAATCATACATGTAATTGTGATTCATGGAAACACATGGATTTGAAGAATACTTCTCCTTCTTTAGAACATCGTAACATATGGATGTGCCTTTACACTGATGGTTTTTGTCCATTTGGTTCTTTTGTAAGTCAATATTTTTATTGACATATTTTCATTACTCCTTACAACTTACCTCCTTCAATGTTAATTAAATAACCATATATATATTTGGGGTTATTAATTCTACGACATCCAATGGAGAATATTGATGTTTATTTGAGGCCACTAATTGATGAGTTAATGTCATTATTGAATAATGGTGGGAATACATTTGATATAGTTGAAAATCAGAATTTTTTTTGGGAAGGTTACATTGTTATGGACGATCAGTTACTTTCAGGCATATGGTATGTTATCTGGATGAATCACACAAGGTATAAAATCATGTTCATACGAAATGGCTGAAAATAAAGCATTTATGTTTGATAATGGGATAAAGGTGAGTTATATTGACTATCATTGGAAATTTATTCCTGCCAATAACCCTTTTTAGTGAACCAAAATAATTTTACAAAAGGTCAAATTGAAATAATAGAACATCCAATAGTGCTGTATGGTAATCAGGTAAAATATATTATCTCTTCAATACCTCTTGTTACATTTAGACCACCTATAAACAAACAAAAAAATGGTTTTAGGAGCGATCAAAATTTGATAATGTAGAGCTTTTTTGGGATCTTCTATATTGGTATGATTTTTTGCTTTTACACATGTTAGATATAATGAATATTGAGAAGAATGTTTTTGATAACATATATTATACTATGTTGGATATATCTGGTAAGACCAATGATAATGTAAAGGCATAATTAGATCTTACCCAAATTTTAGATGTCTTAAACAACAATTATTTGATGATAAATGATCAAAAAACTAATGATTCCAAAATTATATTACTCAATTACTAAAGAAACCCATTTATTATTCTATAAAAGGATTATAGATATGGGGTTACTAGATGGGTATACTTCTAATTTGTATCATTGCGTCATAAATGAGCATTTTACTGGGTTAAAAATCCATAAAGGTCATGTAATAATTGAAAGATTACTACTTGTTGGTCTTAGAGGGATATTGAATTCTATAATCTTGGATTTGTTGACTGAAATATCATATTTCTTCAAGATATTTTGTAACACCTCAACCATAGTTACCCAAATTCAGTTCATTATTACAAAACATTATCACGATCACAAGGGATCAAATCCTGAAAGACCAACCATTTTTGTAGCCTTGGAATTACTAGATACATACATAAGATTTACATTAAATTATGAAATGGAATAAAAAACAATTTCCCCTTATAACACGCTCATAATTTTTAGTATATTTCTTTAGTTCGATCATAATATACTTCTTCGCATATTCAGAAAAATAAAACATAAGAAAGGGGTGAGATCAGATGCTCAGTAAGGATAACAATATAGTAGAAAATATCATAAATAAGCATAAACACTTAATGCAATGTATAAGACTAAAAGACAAGACTTTTAATCATAAACTTGAACATAATATGGAAAATATAAATCAAATTATTCCATTTAATTATTCACATGGATATTCTAGTAGTTGAATAATCACATGTAATATCAATCGCCAATTTCATAATGATGGAATTCATAATACTGGACATTATAACCACATAGTCAAGGCCTCATGCCAAGAATAAAAATAAGAATTTTTCAAGGCCTTATGAGAAAATACTAGTTTGTTTCATGAGACCTACCAATGCATCGAGGGGCTACAGTGGGCCCTACCCATCACTTACTAAGTCCAATGCATTCCTCAAATGAGAAATATGATACATAATATAAACATTCGTACTAAAAATTGCTTACGAAATGTCAAAAATTTAACTATAAACCATGAATGGTATAAAAATATCATATCCAAATCCAAACATATCAGAAAACCTTCAATAAAATATGGAATATTGTATCATAATAAATCAACTTCAAACAAATTTAAAATCAATTAAAGGATGTTTACATAGATGAAATCAATCTAAAAGCTATTTGAGTGAAATATATAATTCTACATTACATTCATTTAAAAGTCACATATTTATAAAATAAAACATTTATTTTGAAAATATTGTTATAATCTTGTAAGGGAAGCTACGAAGGTGTTATAATGATGTAAATTATCCACACCCTCCGTATCAGTTAAAAACATTCTTTCTTTAATTTTTTCACAAAGGTCATAAATACCTACTTTTGAAAACGACGGAAAGATTCTTCTGAATTTTGTTTATGAAAAGTAAAAAAATGGTTTAAATAAATTTAAAACATATTCTATTAAATAGTAAAAATTATTTTAAATACATTTTTAAGAAACATGGATGTGGATGACAATGAAGTCCCTGTAGATACTTACGTACAAACATTCTTAGATAATAAAGACATTGTAAAATTAACCATTACCTAGTATTCTTACATAGTAGAGGGTACATTAACCTACTATATCTTTGTTGAATAATATTTATTAAATTATTCAGTGACCACTTACATAAACATGATATCATAAATGATCCTCCAATATTTCTTTGTTAATAGTATTTCAGTAGTATCACGGTTTCGGGTGCTAACTAATTCATTTTCAATTATATGTTTTTTTATGTAAGTCATGTTTGTTATGTATTAGATGTATTTGATTAATATACATAATGATATTTTGTTTTTTAAGCATTATTTATAATTATAAAATGAAAATTATTCTTGAATGGTTATAATGTGGAATGAAATTTCATCGCGTTGTGGAGACGGTAAGTCGTATGTACGCACGAGCAAAAATATCATTCTATAGATGGTAAAATATTATGAAATTGGATTGTATATTATATATAAAAATTCAGTAACATGTTATATTTATTATTTACCTCAATTATACCCCTTATTATACCCATCTAAATAATGAATCATTGAATACCAAAGAACACCATGACGTGGAGACAGTAAGTCATTCGCACACACGTATGGTGACTTTGTCATTCATAGGATATATATAATAATGTATATGGTTTTAAAATATTTATAATAACATATCAGTATGTAGAAGGTAACAATGTTATTGTTTTAGTATGCAATCAACAAAAAAGGAGGAAGTGGAAGAAGAAAAGATCTTTGGAAGAGGTGAAGAAATAATTACATCTTCTTCAGGTGCTTCCTTTTCATTTGATCAAAAGGGATCCTTAGGATGGCTTTCTGATTAATGTAAGGCATCTAGGAAGAAGTTAAGGAAGTTTGGAGGTTATTTTAGTAGGTTTTTGTAGAGACAAATGGCTTTGGAGGTTTGAAATTAAGAGAAGGGGAGGTAGCCTTTTATAAGAGAGGTTAGGGTAAATTTAGGAAAAGATTGAAATATTATTTTATTATAAATTAATTTTCGGTTTCTAATGGCTCCAAATGGATTTATTTCATGGTTAATGTGTGGATGAGTCTAAATACTTTCAACCAATAGGTTTTATACATTTTTAGGTCACCATATTTACCTTAGCTTTTAGATTTAACTCTTAGTTGAATAGTTTAACTTTTACCATGTATTCTTGTATTATTATAATACATGGTTAATAATATTACTATACAATGACAAGGGAACCTAATGTGGATTATTAATTACATATATATCATTATATAAGTCTTTTGGATTATCATTATATTTTATTAAATTATATAATTTAATAAAATAATATTTTATTTTAAAAACGCCTTTATTTCAATTTTGAAACTATTTAGTATTTGATTTTTGTGAAAGTAATAAAAACATTTTCACATAGAATTATTTTAAATAAACCATAACATGTCATATTAACCTAGTAATTTATTGGAATTTTTCATGACCCGTCCCCTGAGGCCCATGTCGTGACTACCCCAAGCCCACCTTCTATAGGCTAGGGGATAGCGACTAGCACCGAAGGCGTATTCTCTAAAACTGGGAAGGAATTGCCTTTATAACCTGTAAACACACGCAACTAGGAACACAGAAAGATAAAAACTCAAGTAAACTGAATTGTAAATAGAGTGAGTATAATATGTAAAAGGGGCCATAATACAAGCCCAATTAGAAAGTACACGAAATTGAAAGTACAAGTAAACAGGAACACCACCTGTGATCACCCACCAAGGATCCTACCTGAAGGGTAGGTAAAAATCTCGAATGGTCATCTCTAGGGTACGCTTTGTCTATGGTCCACCTCTATGCTAACTCCAGTACTGGTACACTCGTCCTCATTCAGTGTTGTCTATCATCTACATCAAACACAATAAGGCGCGGGCATAGCCCGTGTATGGGAGAGTATAACAATACTCAGTAGGGTCCCCGAGACCATCAAGGTCTCACAAAAATCCACAAAGGATAAATTTTAGAGCATGAAAACAACTGAAAACTCAAATTATGTATATCACCATACATATAGCTATGTTATCAAGTATACCCATCTCAATCATGAGGAAAACACCGAGTCCAACTCAAATCCCAATGCTCAACTATTCCACAAAGGAAGGAAATACCATGATGGAAAGTACCACAAAGGTATGCTACATAGAGGAATACAACCAAGGAATTACCATGAAGGAAATTATGACACAAGTACGAACTCAGATCACACCTGGTACAACATAAGTACAGTAACAGATTTGATTAGATGTAACTACTGAATCATCTTACTCTGTTAAGAGGAAGACCCACATAGGATCGATTGGTCTTGACCCACATAGGATCGCTCAGTGCTCACCCACATAGGATAGCTAGGGGCTCACCCACATAGGATCGCTCGTTGCTGACTCACATAGGACTGCTTGGTGCTGACCCACACAGGATCGCTCAGTGCTGACCCACAAATGTTCACTCTTTATTCTTCTCATCACAGCTAGCTACTGGGTTCCCGCACTACACTCACTTGTCTCTAGGAGAGTCTGATCCACAATACACTAGTCAATACTCTAGTCACCACTAAGACTCACAAAGAAGTATATCTAAGGACCACCACATCATAGGGGTCTTAACACAACAGACAGTGAGTCAATCAGATGCCCGGTCTGCGAGTTATTAGCCTTTTAGTCCCTAGGGCACGGTTGGATTCATACTCGATCCAACATGACCATCCCCAACATTATCCAAACCCCTAGTGGGATATACCAAAGGTACTATCTTTCTCCATGGTTTCCAGCGCATCAGAAAGTTTGTCAAACAAATGTCCGGTGCCAAAGATATGGCCAAAAGAGTGTAATGGGTCGAAGTGGGTTCGGGTCTGGTCCAACCTGACTTGGCCCAAACTGACCTAGGCCGACTCGGTTTGGGTTGGCATGGCCCAACCCACATTGTCCGACCCATTCTGCGTTGTGGCTTGGACCATAGGGAGGCTTGGCCCGTTTGGCCTAGTAAGGCCCACACCGGGCGGCCCGGTCTGGCGGCCTGACCTGGCAGCCCAAGGCAGCGCGGAGGCTGCATGGGCCGCAAAGGCCGCGGAAGCCGAGGTGCGCCATGGGGTGTAGAGGCCAAGGTTAGCGGAGCACCGCAGAGCACAGAGGCCGCAGTGCGGTGGAGGATGTGGGCAACAGAGCACCGTGGGGGCGCGGAGGCCGTGGGGCGGCGCTACGAGGCCGCTAGGTGGCGCCATTATGCTATCACCTTCGTCGCGGATGGTTGTGGAGTCGGCTGCCATTCCCGTGTTCCACCGGTGCCAAACATTGGAACCTCTCACCGTCACCATCACGATGAACACACAAAAGATGAATGGAAGAGGGGTCGGGCCATGCTTTTTTGGCATGCACCCTCCGCATTAGGGCAGTACCAAGTGGCTCAACAAAATCAGGAATCAAGAATGAAAAACTCTAATGTTTAATACGAATCATGAAACAAATTGTCTTGGTTGATCCATGTTCTCCATGCTTTCCAAGAATAAGGAATTTATAGAGAAATTTCATGAATTCAATAACAACCCCCTACCTCATGTGATTTGTTGAAGATTGTCAGCGGGGAAGGAGATGATGTCATTAGCAATAGACAGACGTTGGTGACGTCAGCGTTTCCTTGATCATTGGTTAATTGAAATTGAAGACGTTCCTCATCAAAAAATTTCCCAAGGAAGAATTCAGAGTCGATGTCGGCGTTCTTCATTGGAGAGTTTTCTCACAAGCTTCTACCTTTGCCAATGAACGGTCTCTAAAGACTATCCAACCAAAACAAAAAGTATCCAACATAATATAATATGTTTTTTAATTTAATATTTTCACAAAATAGGTTGGATTGATTAATTAAAGGAGAGTTGGAATAATTAATAGGGTAATGTTGGCATAATTAAAATGGGGAAGTTCAAGAGACTTCCCCACAATTATTTGGGAGTTTAAGGGACTCAATATGGGGGTTTAGTCAAGGTTGGTACCCACCACCGGGAAATCAAGTTGGGAGGTTTTAACCCCTCATGGTCCCCACCTCTATAGCCTTAACTTAGGAGGTTAATTAGAAATAAAATAAAAGTTTATTTTTTTATTTTTTTTTCATTCCCACGAAAAACCCCCAAAACAATATTTCACCCTCGACCTACTATGGTTGAGGTGATGCTCTCCTTAATCAAATACCAGTGCTGAGAGTTCAAAGGTGCCCTCAGATTTCAATTCTGAGAACTGGTTCAAAATTTACAAAAACCAGATCGTACGTTTACTGAACATACTTGAAAAAAAGTTCAGAAATTCATTCCAGGCACACTGGGCCTCGGAATCACGTGCTGTTAATTTTCACGGACTCCTAAAATACCCATTTAATTAAAAAAATTACACGGAAATTCTGGGTCTTTACATTCTCCCCAAATCAGGGATTTACGTCCATATAATCCAAAACTCAAACTAAGGGAACAAGTGGCGGTACTAAGCATGCATCTGAGCCTCCTACTCTCATGTGCTTTCCTTGAGGTTCCCGTGCTACCAATGAACGTGCATCAAAGGTATCATTTCCCACAAAGGACCTGCTCCTATTGATTGTCAAACTCTACTGGTACCTCCGTAAAATTTTCCCCATCATCGACGACCAGCTCTCTGAGGTCGATGATGTGAGAAGGGTCGGGCAAGTATCTCCTCAACTAGGATGCGTGGAAGACATCGTGCACCCGGTGCAACTGAGGTGGAAGAGCTAAGCAGTATGCCACCTCACCAACTCTGCTGAGGACCTGAAAAGGTATGATGAACCTCAGAGATAACTTGCCTCCTCGGCCAAATCTCTACAAACCACGCCGAGGTGATACTCGTAGAAAGAGGTGCTTTCCATCCTTCGAACTCTAGAGGTCCCCGTCTCTGTCGACATAAGAATTTTTCCTACTCTGTGCAGTCCTCACCCGCTCCTAGATGATCTTCACTTTCTCCGTGGTAGCCTGCACCATCTCTGGTCCCACTAGTGCTGACTCCCCTGGTTCAGTCCAGCATAAAAGGTGATATGCAAGGTCGCTCGTATGACACCTCAAAAGGCATCATCCCAATGGTGGAGTGATAGCTATTGTTGTCTGAAAACTCCACCAAAGGTAGGTGATCCTCCCAGCTACGACCAACGTCGAGGACACTAGCATGAAGCATGTCCTCGAGGGTATGAATGGTCCGCTCAGTCTGGCAATCTGTTTGGGGATGGAAGGTGGTGCTCAAATGAAGCTGCATCCCGAAATCCTCCTGCAACCCCTTCCATAGCTGGGAAGTAAAATCTTCATCACAATCGGAGACAATCATCGATGGTATTCCATGTAACCACACAATATCTTGCATTCAGAGGCGTCCCAAACTCTCTACTTAACCATTCTCTCTAATTGGTAGGAAGTGGCCCTATTTGGTGAGTCGATCAAAGATCACCCAAATCAAGTCATTTCCCATGGATTTATGTGGAAGTGCTATAAAAAAGTCCACATATATCACATCCCACTTCTACTCTGGGACATCCAAAGGCTGAACCAAGCCTAATGGAACTTGATTCCCAGCCTTCACTTGATGATAAGTGAGGCACTGAGAGACAAACTCTGCAACTACTTTCTTCATTCCCGGCCACCAGTGCTGTCATCAGAGATCTTGGTACATATTCTCCACTCCTGGATATACCACTATAGGGTATGTGTGGATCTACCCCATCACTTCCTCCTTAAGAAACACCAGTACCATGGTACATCCTCTGAAGAGGATGACGCGCTCCCCACCTTCAGAAAATCCATCAGGTGCCTGCCCTGTGGATATATGAGGACATCGAGCCTCACAGTCATTGTCCCCACACTGCACCTCCCTGACTCGCTGAAGAAGTGGGGGAGTGATTGTACGAGGCTAAATAAAAGCGGATCCATCTCTATCCACAAAGGATATCTGCAAAGTGTCCAGCTACTCCATCACCTCACCTCATAGTTGTATACCAGACCTCATGCTGAGTGCATCTACTAAAACATTCTCCTTCCCAGGAGTATAGACTATCTCAAAGTCATAGTCCTGGAGGAACTCAAGCCAACATCAATGTCTCAGGTTAAGTTCCTTCTGAGAGAACATATACTTGAGATTCTTGTTATCAGTGTAGTCTATAAAACGTTCACCCATCAGATAGTTTCACCACATCTTCAAGGCGAAGACCACTGCTACTAACTCCAGGTTATGGGTAACATATTTTTGCTCGTGCATTCTCAACTGTCGAGAATGATATGTGATCACTGCTCACTCCTACATCAGGGAACCTCTGAGTCTGGTCCCTGATGCGTCGCAGTAGACTACTTACCCTATGACCTCCTATAGAATCCCCAAGATGGGGGCACTAGTTTTCCTCTGCCTCAGCTCCTGAAAACTCTACTGGTATCTTTCCAACCACATGAAGGGTTTCCACTTCTTCGTCAATGCTGATAAAGGTGCTGCAACTTTGGAGAAATCTGGCACAAACCTCTGGTATTATCCGTGCTAACCCAGGAAACTCCATATCTCTACCACACTCCTCAGTGGCTCCCAAGAAAGTACCGCCTCAATCATAAATGTATCCAGTGCAACTCCAGACTCTGTGACGACGTGTCCCAGAAAGTGAACCTCTCATATCCAAAAAGGGAACTTTGATAGCTTACCATAAAGCTGCTGCTCTCAGAGTGTGTCTAGTACTACCCAAAAATGATAGGAATGCTCCTCATCAGTATACGAGTAGATCAAAATAACATCGATGAAGACTACTATAATGAAATCAATGTATGGATGAAAGATTTTGTTCATGAGTCCCATTGAAACTGTTGTAGCATTTGTTACACCTAATGACATAACCAAGAACTAGTAATGGCCATACTGACATCTGAAGGTCGTCTTCTGCACATCCTCATCTCGTACTCTGAGCTGGTGATAGCCTGATCTAAGGTCTATCTTCAAGAACCACCATGCTCCCTTCAGCTGATCATAGAGGTCATCAATACTCGGAAGTGGGTAGTTATCCTTCACGGTCACTTGGTTCTGGTGCCGATAGTCAATACAAAGCCTCAAACTCTCATATGCCTTCTTGTAGAACAAAATCAGGGCTGTCCAAGGGGAAAAATTGATCTGAATGAACCATTTCTTATGTAAGTCCTCCAGCTATACCCACATCTCACGAAGCTCCGTGGGAGCCATTTGATATGATGGTGTAGATATCAGTGTCGTCCTAGTATACAAGTTGATATAAAATTCCTCCTATTTGCGAGTAGGTAGACCCGAAACCTTATTTGGGAAGACATCTGTGTGCGGGTCCAACTCTACAGGATAACTCAGACTCTCCACATTAACTTCTATGAGGGTATGGCAAGCCAACTGATGAGTGATCTTCTGGACTCTCCTCCGGGTAAGTCCATCATGTGCTGCAAAGGCTCCCTTCTAGCGGATGAAGGTAAACCTAGTCTCATCCATGTGGCCACAAAACACTTTACGCCTAATACTATCAAATCTGAGCATGGGCTATAGATAACTAGTCCATACCCAAGATGACATCATAAGGCCTCAATGCTGCTACTAAGAGATCCATGCCGAAGCTCTCCCCTCATAGAGTAAGCTTACACTACTGGAACTGGTGTGTAATCATCGAATCATGTCCCTTAAGAGTATCTAGCCATAAGGATCAAGCCAATGACTCCATCAGAATCTTCGAGCTTTGAACGAGGGCATTGGCAATAAAAGAATGACTGTCATATGTGTCTATAAGTACTGAATCTAAGGTGGAGTAGACACATATCATACCTCATATCATCTCTGGAGCACCGTGATCATAGGCCTCAGCTACCTAGAGCTGAGCTCTCCCCTGTCCTCCTGCTCCCTACGGTCAGGGTGGACCTCCTGGTGCCGGTTGCGGTAATTTCTCAAATCATCACCCACCACCAGCTGCATGATCTGCTCCTTTGCCATGTCTTCCTACTCTCTATGGACCTCCTCTATCGAATCTCTATCTCTACTTGGGCGGTCCTTTGACCGTCTGCTGATCATCCGTACAATGGGTTGGATAGTCACATGCCATGTGACACTACCCGCTGCATGTGTAACACTGCCCGCTCCTGGCAGGACTGGCTCTGCCTCAGGTGCCTCGCACAACCAACTCTGAATCCAGAAGTCATCCACCTATAGGTATGGTCCTCTTGGACCTCTACGACATCTGTCTACTTCCATCTACAAAATACTCTACTACGTGATGACTGGTAGTGGGTCTCGCTACTGGTGACTGCACAACAAAGAAACTCTCCACTAAGAGGGCTCTCTCTAACACCACTGCCTGCGTCGGGATGCTAAGTGAGATCATCGAAGCCCTGATCTCCCGTCTGAGCCCCTGCTCAAAGGTCTGGGCCTTATAGAATGGGTCTCGCACCATATTTGTGGAGTAGTGTGAGAGGTTAGGGAACCTTGATGAGTAATGAGCCACAGTCATGCTGCCCTACTAAAGATGAAGTAGCTCCTGAATGCGCACTGCACGAAGAGTTGCTGGAAAAAACTCTTCCCGAAGCAGGCTCATGAAGTCTACCTAGAGAAGCGTCACCTCATCATGAGCCTGGAGCATCAAGCTCCACCATCTTCCTACTAGTGCCTATAGAAGACTAGTAGTAAGGATCACCATGAGATCGACCGGTGTCCCTACCAGTCGAAAGACTCACCACAACCTCTAGACAATCTTTAGCCGCCTGTGGGTCCTTCTCTCCCCTGAACATGGGAGGCCTCTGGAGCTGGAACTCATGCAAAGTGCTCAAGAGGAATGCACCCTATGCTGCTAGGGAAGGTGGAATCAGTGGACCAACAGGTAATGGTACCGCTGGTGCCTCTATTGATGCCTCTACTGGAAGAGGTCCAGGCACCGAGGCCTCATCGCTCAGTGGGCTATCAGGGCATACTAATCTTATAATCTTAGCTAGTTGTCTACGTGGAGGCATCATGAATATAAACAGGTGCGCCATGGTCAATAAGTTATACCTAGTGAGCTAACTCAAGAGATCACAAAGAAAACTCTTGAAAACAGACACACAATTAGTGTTTTCATGCACTGAGTCAGAAATTTGAAGTCAAGGTCCTCGTGTATGATACGTCGGCCACAGTACCAACACTGGATTCACTAAACCGATAACCAAACTCATTTCACATGACACTATCGCTATTAAAAAGATCAATGTCATATGTTATACAGTAAAAATGAATCCTCTGATACAAATTTGTCATGACCCATCCCCCGGGGCCCATTCCATGACTACCCCAAGCCCACCTTCAATAGGATAGGGGCTGGCGACCAGAACCAATGGAATACTTCTGAAAACTGGGAAGGCATTGCCTTTATAACCTGTAAATACATGCAACCAAGCACACAACAAGTTATGAACTCATGTAAACTAAATATTAAACAGAGTGAGTATAATAAGTAAGAGGGGCCAGAATACAAGCCCAAATGGAAAGTACAAGAAACTGAAAGTATAAGTAAACCAGAACAACTCTTGTGATCACCCACAAAGGATCCTACCAAAAGGTTAGGTACAACTCTTGAATGGTTGTATCTATGGTAGAACTTATCTAAGGTTCACCTCCGAGCTACCTCCAGTCCTTGTACTCTCGTCCCCAGTCAGCGCTGTCTGTCATCTGCACCAAACCCAATGAGGTTCAGGCATACCCCATGTAGGGGTTAGTATAACAATACTCTGTAGGGACCCCAATACCCTAATGGTCTCACAAAAATCCACAAAGGATAAACCTCAAAGTATGAAAACAACTGACACCTAAACTTTGGTATATGCCCATGCATATACCTATGTTATCGAGTATACCCATCTCAATCATGAGGAAAACACAGAGTCTGACTCAAAGGCCAAAGCTCAAATATTCCACAAAAGAAGGAAATATCATGAAGGATAGTACCACAAAGGTACTCCACATAGAATAATAACTACAAGGTATTTCCACGAAGGAAAGTACCACACAGGTAAGAACACTGCGCACACCAGTTATAACTTATGTACAATAGTAGAGATGATTAGATGTAACTACTAAATCATATTACTCTATTAAGTGTTAGACTCACACAGGATTACTATGGGCTACCCCACACATGATCTCTTGGTGCTGACCCACACATGATAGCTAGGTGCTGACCCACATAGGATTGCATGGTACTGGCCAACACAAGATTACTCTTCATTCTTCTCATCATAGCTAGCTACAAGGTTCCCACACTACACTCGCGTGTATCCATGATAGACCTATACAAAAGACACTAGTTGATACTCCAACTACCATAAAGTCTCACGAAGCAGTATCAAAATGGACCTCCATGTAATAGGGGTCTCAACACAACATACAGTGCGTCAATCAAACGCCCATTCTGTGAGTTATTAGCCTTTTAGTCCTGAGGGTCCTATTGGATTTGTGCTCGACCCAACCCGACCATTCCCTAGATTTATCCAAAACTCTATTAGGGTATACAAAAGGGACAGTCTCACTCCCAGGTTTATGGAACCGCTGAAGGTTCGTCAAATAGATGCCCGCTGCCAAAGATATTGTCGAAAGAGTGTAATGGGTCGAAGTGGGTCCGAGTCTGGTCTGACCTGGTTGGACCGATGTGGCCTGAACCGACCTAGACCAACCCAGTTTGGGACGACCCGACCCAACCCGCTGGGTCTGGCCTGGTCCGCGATGCAGCCCAACCCGCTAGGCCGCCTTGCCCGATGGGTCCGGCCCGACCTGCGCTGGGCAGCCCGGGCCACGCTGGGCGGCCCGGTCTGGCTGACTGGCCTGGCGGCCTGACCGAGTAGCCTGGGATGGAATAGAGGCCGCATGGGCTGCAAAGGCCATAGGGGCCATGGGTGGTGGAACACCGTGGGGTGGTGCGGCGACGCCATGGGGCGGCACGGTTGCAATATCACCTTCGTCGCGGTCGGCCGTGGAGCTGGCCACCATTCTCATGTTCCACCAGTGCCAAATGATGGCAGTGGTTGCCGTCACCATCATTATGAACACACAAAAGAATAATGACGAAGGGGTCGGGCCATGTTGGTTGTCCCGCACCCTCCGCGTTAGGGTGGTAGAAAGTGGTTTAGAAAAATCAGGAATCAAGATTGAAAAATTCTACAGTTTAATATGAATCATGGATCATATAATCTTGGTTGATCCACGTTCTCCAAGATATCTATGAACGAGGAATTTAATCGAGAAATTTCATGAATTCAATAACAACCCCCTACCTTGTTTGATTCATAGAAGATTTTCCATGGGGAAGGAGACAATTTTGTGGGGAATAGACGGACGTTAGTGACGTCGACATTTCCTTGATTGTCGGTTTATTGACATTGAAGATGTTCCTCATCAAAGAATGTCCTAAGGAAGAAGTTGGAGTCAAAGTTAGAATTCTTCATTGGTGTTCTTCGTTGGAGAGTTTTCTACCAATCTTTTACCATTGGAAACGAATGCTCTCAAAATATTAGACAACAAAAATAAAAAGTATCCAACATAATATAATATGTTGTTTAACTTAATATTGGCACAAAATATATTGTCTTAATTAATTAAAGGAGATTTTTCATAATTAATTGGGTTGCATTGGCATAATTAAAATGGGGAAGTTCAAGAGACTTCCCCACATTTAATTGAGAGTTTAAGGGATTTAAAATGGGGGTTTAGGATTGGGTAGTCCCCACCACTGAGCATTAATATTGGGAGGTTTTAACCTCTCATGGTCCCCACCTCTATAGCCTTCATATGGGAGGTTAATTAGAAATAAAATAATTTTTTTTTCATTCCCACAAAAAAACCCAAAAACTATCTTTCACCCTCAACCTACTACGATCTAGGTGATGGTCTTCTTAAGAAAATATCGGCGCTACGAGTTCAATGGTTCCCTCCGATTTCAATTTCGATCAATGGTTTTAAAGTTACAAAAACCCTCACGTATTTGTACTGAACATACCCAAAAAAGTTTAGAAATTCATTCGGAGTACACCAGGCCTCGGAATCACGCACCATCAATTTTCGTAGACTCGTAAAATTACCATTTAATTAAAAAAATTACATTGAAATTCTAGGTCATTAAAGAATTAATCAAAAGTCTCAATTTACATTTATTTTAATATTTATAATATCAATTATTTAACTCTTTCATTAATAAGGTAATTACTGCATCATCATTGTGTCATAAATAAATGTAATTATTTAATGTGTAAAAAATATAAATAAAATTACATGATGTAGGAAATATTTTTAGATATCTAATGGATATTTATAATCGAAATTATATTACTTATAACCATATATTAAAAAAAATTTAATTATTAAAATTTGAATTTAACACTTTTTACACTTCTTTAAATAAAATAATAATAAATGTCTTAATCTAATTGTAGTGGATCAAAAAGGATCTTATTTTATTAATATGGAATATTTTTATCGAAATTAAATTATCCAATATAATTAGGACATGTGTTAGGGTAATTAAAATATCATTTTTTCCTTTAATTACACTATTTACTTTTAACTGTGGAAAATAAAATTCAAAAGTTACCTTTTGAAAAAAAATTATTTTCATCCTATTGAACCAAATTTTACTTACTAATGTCAATGGTGTGTCTCATATTTCTGAAATTCAAGTCACAGGGGTAGTAAAATTATGTTTTATGCAAATTTGTAAATGTTCCAAGAAGGTGGGTAAAAGACATTAAAAAATTCAATAAAATTATATATATATATATAATCTTGTTATTAAATGACTCCAATGAATTACATTGGATTAATATAGGTATTATGAATATATTTTGAATTTAAGAAAAATATAAATTTAAAAATAATTTTTTAAATAAAAATTCGGTTTTAAACAATAAAGTAGTGTTTTTCCCTATTCATCAAAAATTGAATGTTTTTAGAGAAATACCAAAAATTCACCCTAAGATAATTTTGATATTCCGAATGAAAAAATGAATTCCATTTTGAAAAATAAATTTATAAAATTTTAAAAACTGGATATTACTATTCATAAATACTTTTTTAAACGGCTAGTTCGATTTGTCATGGTATGTTAGAACTCAAAGTTATGTACAACACAAGCTATTATATTATTCAAATAGAAGCATAACATGTAAGATTAGATTGTTACATTCTCACCTCCTTCAAATAATTTCATCCTCAAAATTCCTAGAATATTATTGAATAAAATGATTCAAGTGGTTCTTCATTATAATTTCCTTAGTTTCCCACATTGCCTCTTCTATTTTATGGTTTCTCTGTAGAACTTTTACCATACGAGTCATCCAGTTTCTCAACACTTGTTCACTAGTATCAAAAATTATGATCGGCTCTTCTCAATAAAAAGGATAGGGTTCCCATTATATTTCTTCATAGGTGAGTACATGTGTTCGGTCATACATGTATTTTTTCAACTGTGATACGTGGAACACATCATGTGATTTGGAGAGACACATAAGCATAACCAAATGAAAAGCTACAACTCCAATTCATTCTATAATTTTGAAAGGTCCGATGTACCTGGGACTTAATTTACCTTTCTTACTGAATCGTATAACACCCTTTAATGGAGATACCTTCAAGAAAACATGATATGCTCTCGAAATTCCAAATCCTTCCGTCGGTTATCGGTGTATCTCTTTTTCTTACTTTGAGTTTCTTTGATGTGGGTTTGGATAATATTCACCTTTTACACTGTTTCCTCAACAAGTTCTGGGCCTACATGCTTTTTTCACCAAAATCATCCCAATAAGTTGGTGTGCGACATCTCTTTCTATATAACGCTTCATATGGTTCCATCTGAATACTTTAATGGAAGATATTGTTATATGAAAATTATACAAGAGGTAAATACTAATCCCACATACCATGAAAGTCAGGTGACCATAATCTCAACATGTATTCTAAGGTTTGAATAGTCTGTTATGATTTTCTATCAGTTTGAGGGTGGTAGGTAGTGCTCAAACAAAGTTAAGTATCAAGGGCTTTCTAAATACATTTTCAGAATCTTAGTGTAAAATGGGGATCATGGTTAGAAACAATCGATAGTGGTAAGACATTATGTCTTAAAACATCATTAATATATAATATTTCTAAACATTGAAGTGGTAAATCTTCTCTTATAACAAGAAAATGCACAGACTCGGTAAAACGTTCAACAATGACCCATATTGAACCATTCCTTCTAGTAGTCTTTGGTAGCCCCATGATAAATTCCATCGTAATATCATCCCATTTCCACTCAGGTATGGGAAGAGGTTGCATGACTCTATGATGTTTTCTTCTAACCTTCACCTGTTGAAAAACCATACATCTTGACACATAATCAGCAATCTCCCTCTTCATATTGTCCCACCAAAATTTTTCCTTCAAATCTCTATACATCTTAGTGCTAACAGGGTGTATAGTGAAATTGGAGATATGATCATCATCCAACAATTATATTTTTAGATAAGGTATATTGGGAACATAAATTATCTTCCCAAATATGAAAATTCCATCTTCATATATGAAGTGGATCAATCCCCCATTGTTCACAACTTTAATTTTCATTTTAAACTCATCATCATCATTATGAGAAATTTTTATCCTTAATAGTAATGATTTATTAGAAACCATTTGAAAACATATCGATGTTTCACCTTCCATGAATATTGTCATATCCATCTTTACTAGATCCATGAACATAGGATCCCTTTTAACTCTCATCTTGTTCATAAATCCATCATCCTTTCTACTCAATGAATCGTCAACCATATTTTCATTCCCCAAGTGGTAGTGTATAGTTCAATCATAATCCTTGAGTAGTTATAGCCTTATACTTTGCCTCATGTTGAGTTTTTTTTGCGATAAGATATACTTAAAACTCTTCTGATCAATATATATCTCAAATTTTTCTCCATTGAGATAATATCTCAATATCTTTAGAGAAAATATTATACCTGCTAACTCAATATCATGAGTATAATAGGTTTATTAGTTAATTTTTAGCTATCGTGATGCATAATAAATAAATATATCATTATGCATAAGGATACAACCATGACCTTTCTTTGAAGCATCACTATAAATAACAAACCCATTACTACTTGATGGTAGAGTCAAGATAATATCATTGAATAATATTCTCTTTAATTAGTCAAAAAAATCATAACACTCTTTTTTTCTAAACATATTTTACCCATTTACATGTGATCTTGGTAAATGGGTTATCTAATTTGGAAACAATTCTATATGAAACCCCGATAATTACATGGTAAACCAATAAAACTGTGTACCTCAATTATACTCGTCAGTGCTGGACATTATTGGATTGCCTTTTTCTTTTAATAATCAATAGAGATTCTATCCTTAGAGAAAATATGGACAAGAAAATAATTCTCCTAAAGCCTGAATTCACTATTGCTAAAATTCCCATTAATTCATTTCTTCTAAGAGTCTTTAGAAAATTGCAAAAGTTATTTTCATGATCTGCATAGTTTTTGGAGTATACCAAGATATCATTAATAAATAACACTACAAATTCATCAATATATTCCTAAAAACTATATTCATTAGATATATGAAAGAAGAGGGTGCATTAATCAGTCCAAAAGTCATTACTGTAAACACATAATGACCATAACTGGTACGAAATACTATCTTTGGAATTTCTTCCTTATTCATGCACAAAAGATGATATCCAGATCGATGGTCAATCTTTGAAAAACATTGAGCTCCATGAAGTTTATCCAATAAATCATCAATGTGAGGTTGGGGATACTGGTTATTTATTTTTATAGAATTAATCTACCTCTAGTTAATGCACAACCTCATAGATCCATCATTCTTCTTAACAAAAAGTACAGGGTATCCCCATGAATAAACACTAGTGAAAATAAATCCTTTATTAATCAATTCCTCAATTTGTTTCTTTAGTTCCACTAATTCCATAGTTGTCATTCTATAATGGGTTTTCGATATGGGCCTTGAACCAGGATCTAAGTCAATAGAAAACTCAATTTCTCATTCTGAAGGATGTCCATGTAAATCCTCTTGAAACAAATTAACATATTATTGTACAATAGGTACATCATCTATTTGAAAATTATTTTCCTCATCCATATTTACATCACTCCCTTCCTCAACTATAACTGAATTTAGTAGAGATAAAGGGGGGTGGATATAGATGAGAATCCAATGGTGACATTTCTTCTCTAATGATAAGGTATTCCTTATCATCATCGAAAATTAAAAACTATTTCTTCTTACAATATCTTTTCACATCATGGTCCGAAATCCCTTCCATATTGAGGATTATATCTTATTCAGTCATGGGTTTGACAATAATATCAGAAGATAAAGAATGTTTATATTCCATAATTTTAACTCATTGAAAAAACTTTATTGCAATGATACTTACATTAAGAGTTTTGACTGACAACTCCTTTGTTAAGTCAAATTTCAAAAATCTAATTTTCTTTGAAAACATTGGAGATATGAAAGAATGCGGTAATCTAGAATCAAATAAATCATTGCCTAATTTTTAGTAAATGATTAAAGTTCCTTCCACCATGTCATTCAGAACATCACCATATTGAGTTGTGATCACATAAGCATGTCCTTTATCCCTTTCCCTTTTATGTGGTAGGTTTCTTTAATGCTTAAGACAATCATTTAAATAATTAACCATTTCCTTACAAATTAGCATTCATAATTGACCACCACTTTCTTACCCTTGTAATCACGAACATAGTGGCGTTTTTCTCCACACTTGTAACAAACTCCCATTTCCTTCAGGAAAGTACAAGGGTGTTTATTCCAACATTTAATACAGTATAGAAATTCTAATATTCCCTTATTCCACTTATTTTCATTAAAAAAGTGTTCAGGAGATCTCTTCTTCTCTTACATTGCTTTGATGTCGTAAGACTAAGAAAATTCCTTTTCTGTCTTGATAGCACATGATACTATATCTTCGTATGAAGAGAAGGATTGTGAGACTAATGCTCGATGAAGAAATGGTTTTACCCATCAATGAATTGATCAATATTACTTCTTGGGTTACACATATAATCGGTAGCATTCCTTGTTAACCTTCAAAAGTAAGCCTCATAATTTGAAACATTCTCATCCTCCTTTTTCCTCAGACTCAGAAATTACCTTTCTATATCCTCTCGATGATCGTGAAGAAAGTATTTTTATATGAAAAGATCTTTAAACTCCCTCTATTATATATTTGATACCTAATCATCAACCTTTGTGTTTTTAATCAATGACTACCATTGATTTGCATCACTTGTGAGGAAAAAATATGCTATGAATTTTTTTCCTTTCATTACTACTCAACGAATGAAATATTTTCTATAAGGAACTTATCCCTTTCTCAGCTACAAATGGATTTGTGGCCCCATTGGATGTTGGTGGTTGTTACCTCATGAATTGTTCTAACATTTATTCTCTGTGTTGTGGATTAGGGTGATCCATACGATTAAGGTTATTATTTATAACCTGAGTGAGTTGTCCCAGTATGGTTATAAGCAGTTCATCACGAGTTGCGTCACCATCTCCACAATAATTATCATGAGTCAAGAGGGAAATCGCTACATGGATTATGTATATTCATACATTTTCCATTCCCTCCACTAGGCACTATTTCTAAACAATGGCATACACTAGATTAGTTTATGAATCACAATACATAATTTCAAACTAGTAAAATACCTAACATAAATTAAACAACATGTGAATATAATCCATAATCATAAAAAATGTTTTCTTTGAGGAAGTATTTTATCATAAATCCTTTATAATGGTTTGTAAAGAAAATGTGAAATATCCTAAGTATATCCACTGGGAGTGTCAATACCAAGAGGACAACATGGCCCATTGTTGTGTACCAGGATACCTTGAGTCAAGATGAAAACTCCTTGATGGATTTTTCAATCCTAGGTACATCTATACCAGAGCCACCTCTACCTCTTTGTATCCAGAAAAGGATGTATTTTCTTGGAAAAACATCATAAAATTTACACTACCAATTTTTTTTTGATGTTCTTATATACTAATCCTCAAATTCTATCTTAGGGTAATGTTATCTAATAAGATTTTATCTAAATTTAGTATCCATGGTTTTTAATAAACTTTCTTTTATACAAACTATAATTATATGACCCTAGATTCCCAGATTCGGTGTGTTATTACATAACAATGGAATGATCACAAGGGATCAAATCCCAAAAGACCGATCATGTTTAGTAGCTTCGGAAGTACTAGAAATAATCATAAGAATTACATTATATTAGGAAATGGGAAAACAACAACATTGTGTCCCCATTGAACACACTCTATCCCTTAGCCTATTCCTGTAGGTCAATCATAATATACTTTTTTTTTCATGGAAAAAATAAATCACAAAAAAGGGGTGAGCTCAGATTCTTAGTAAGGATAAAAATATAGTGGAAACTATCATAAATAACCATAAACAATTAAGGAAATGTATAACACTAAAACCCAGTCATTTTAAACTTATCATTCAACATAATATTCCGAAGATAAAAAAAATTATTCCATTTACTTATTCACATGGACATTCTACTAGTCGAATAACCACATCTAATATCAATAGAAAATTTCATAATGATAGAATGCATAATGCCAGACATTATATCCACATTTTCAAGGCCTCATGCCCAGAATTCAAATAATATTTGTCAAGGCCTTGTTCCAAGACACTAGTTTGTCTCATTATACCTACCTATGCATCGAGGGGTTATAGCAGGACCCACCCATCACTTATTAAGTCCAATGCATTCCTCATATGAAAAGGCTGAAACATAATATCAACATTCATATTAAAAATATCATACGAAATGTCAATACTTTAACCATAAAAGAAGAATGGTATTAAAATATCACATCCACAGTCAAACATATCACAAAACCTTCAATACAAAAAGGAAGATTCTATCATAATAAATCAACTTCAAAGAAATGTATAATCCAACGAAGTATGTTGACATAGTTGGAATAAATCCAAAAACTAATTGAGTGAAATATATGTTTCTATATTATATTCATTTAAAAGTCACATAATTATAAAGGAAAACATATATGTTCAAAATATTCTTATAATATTGTAAGGGAAGCTTTGAAGGTGTTATAATGGTGGAAAATAGCTACACCCACCGTATAAGATAATGAAACATTCTTTCTTTAATTTTGGTCAAAAGGTAATAAAGTACCTTCTTTGGAAAACGACGGAAATATTCCATTCAAAATATTTTATAAAAAGTCAAAAAATGGTATTAATTAATTTAAACCATATTAGGGTAAATAGTAAAGATTCTTTGAAATACATTTCTAGGAAACATGGATGTTGATGATAATGAAGTCCCAGTAGATACTTAAGTACAAACAACCCCGGATAATGAAGAGATTGAGAAATTAACCCTTCCCTTATATTCTACGATAGTCGAGGGTAAATTAACATAATTTATAATGGTTAAATAATTGTTATTAAATTATAAAATAACCACATATATAAACATTATTTCATATAATATCCTCTTATATTACTTTGTTAATAATATTTTAGTAGTATCATTGTTTTGGGTGTTAAATAATTATTTTTCCATTATATGTTTTGTTATGCAAGTCATGTTTTTGGTATTGATATGATGTATTTTAATCATAAAAATAATTATATTATGTTATATAAACATTATTTTTAATCATAAAATGAAAATTATTCTTTAATGGTTACGATGGGGAATGAAATTTAATCAGGTCATGGAGACGGTAAGCAGTACGTACACATGAGTGACAATATCATTATATTGATGACAAAATATTATGTAATTGGATGGTATATTATATATAAATAATCAATAGCATGTTATATTAATTATTTACATCAATTATACACTTTATTATAACCATCAAAATAATTAAACACTGAATAACAAACTACACCACGACGTGGAGACGGTAAGCCGTACATACGCAAGTATGGTGACTTTGTCAATGATATGATAGATAGAATAATGAATATGGAAGTAAAATATTTATAATAACATATCTGTATGTATAAGTTAATGTATTTTTTATTTGGATATTGAATCAACAAAAATGGAGGAAGTGGAAGAAGAAAAGAACATTGAAAGAGGTGATGAAATAATTACTTCTTCTTCAGGTGCTTCCTTTTGATTTGATCAAAAGGGATCCTAAGGTAAAATTTAGGATCAATTTAAGGCCTCTTGGTAGAATTTAGGGATGTTGGGAAGATATTTGAGTAGAGTTTGTCCGAGATAAATGGTTTTGGTTTTGCGAAATTGTGAGAAGGGGAAGTAGCCTTTTATAAGAGAGGTGATAGTCACTTTAGGAAAAGCTTGAAATACTATTTTATTATAAAAAAGTTTTAAATTTCTAATGGCTCATAATGAATTTATTTAAAGGTTATGGTGGGTATCAATCTAAATACTTTCAACCAACAGGTTTTAGAATTGTTTAGGTCACCATATTATCCTTATCTTGTAGATTTAACACTTAGTTAAATAGTATAACTTTTACCTTGTCTTGTTGTATTGTTATAACACATGGTTAATAAACATAATATAAAAAGCCAAGAGAACCTCAAATAGTTAATTAATGAAATATATATCAATATATAAGTCCTTTGGATGATCCTTATATTTTTTGGACAATTATATAATTTAATAAAATACTATTAGTTTTAAAAACTCATTTATGTCAATTTTGACACTCTTTTGTATTTGCTTTTTGTGAAAGTAGAATGAACATTATACCTTCAAAAAAATGTATATAATAAACCTAACATGTCATATTAACCTATATGATTTTTTGGAATGCATCAAAATTCTCTATTTACATTTATTTTCATATTTAAAATATCAATTATTTTAATCAATCATTAATAAGGTAATTACCGCATCATCATTATGTCATAAATAAATAAAATTATTTAATGTTTAAAAATTATAAATAATATACCATGATGTTGGAAATATGTTTAGATTTCTAATGAACGTTTTTAATCTAAATTATCTCATTTATAACCCTATATTAATTTTTTTTAGTTATTAAAATTTTAATTTAACATTTTTAAATCTTCTTTAAATAAAATAATAATAAATGTCCTCATCTAATCCATGTGGATAAGAAAGGATCATATTTTATTTATAAGTTTTATTTAAGTAAAAATATACTTATTCAATAGAATCATGACATGTGTTTGGGTAATTATAATATCATATTTAACTTTAATTATACTATTTACTTTTAACCGTGGTAAAAAAAATCAAAAGTTTCTATTCACCAAAATTATTTTCATCCGATTGAACAACATTTAAGATGATGATGTCAACCGAGTCTCTTGGATTTTTGAAATTCAATTCACCGAAATGGTAAAATTACGTTTCAAGCAAATTTAAAAATGTGTCTAGAAGGTGGGTAAAAGACGTTAAAAAGTTCAAGAAATATTTTTATATCTAATATTATAAAAAATGAATCCAATGAATTACATTGGATTAATATTGATATTATGTATCTATTTTTCCTTGAAAATAAATTTATATTTAAAAATAAATATTTAAATAAAATTTCAGTTTTAAACAATAACGCAGTGTTTTTAACTATTCATAAAAAATTGAATGTTTTCAAAAAAATACAAAAAATTCACCCTATGATAATTTTGAAATTCTGAATCCAAAAGTGAAGTCCATTTTGAAAAAATAAATTTATTATATTTTAAAAATATGGTATTACTATTCGTAACTTGTTTTTAAACTGCTAGTTTGATTGGCCGTGGTGTGCTAGAACTCAAAGTTTCAATCAACACAAGCTATTGCATTATTCAAAGAGATGCATACTGTGGAAGCTTGGGGTGTTACATTCTCCCCTCCTTCAAATAATTTCTTCCTTGAAATTTCTATAATATTACATCATAAAATTATTTGGGTGGTTCTTTATCATATGATCCTTAGGTTCCCATGTTCCCTCCATTTTATAGATTCTCCATAGAACTTTTACCAGACGATTCATCCGGTTTCTCAACACCAGTTATCTGGTATCATGAATTCTGATAGGATCTTCTCAATAAGACAGATTGGGTTCTAGTTCAAATTCTTCAGATGTGAGTACATTCGTTGCATAAGGCATGTATTTTCTCAAAATTGATATGTGGAACACATCTTGAACTGAGGAGAGACTTGGTGGCATTTCTAAACGACAAGATACAACTCCAATTCATTCTTGAATTTAAAAAGGTCCTATGTTCCTGAGAATCAATTTTCCCTTCTTACCGAATTGTATAACACGCTTCCCTGGAGATACCTTATAGAAACCATGATCTCCTACATGAAATTACAAATCCTTCATTCAGTTATCATTGTAGCTCTTTTTCCTACTTTGAGATACTTTTATGTGGGTTTGGATAATCTTCACCTTTTACAGTGTTTCCTTAACAAGTTATGAGCCTAAGAGTTTTCTTTCACCAAAATCATCCAAAAACAAGTTGGTGTGTGAAATCTCTTTCCATATAACGCCTCATATGGTGCCATCTGAATACTTGAATGGAAGCTATTGTTATAGAAAAATTCTACCAGATTTAAATACTGATCCCACATACCATGAATGTGAAGTGAGCATGATCTCAACTTATATTTTAAGGTTTGAATAGTCCATTATGATTTCCCATCATTTTGAGGGTGGTAGGCAGTGCTCAAGGAAAGTTCAGTATCTAGGGATTTCTAAATACTTTTCCAGAATCTTGATGTTAAATGAGGATCACAGTTAGAAACTGTCAACAGGGGTACTCCATGAAGTCTTAAAACTTCATTAATATATAATATTTCTAAACTTTCAAGTGTTAAATCTTCTCTCATAACAAGAAAATGTCCTAACTTTGTATGATGATCAAAAATGAACCATATTGCATCATTTCTTGTAGGAGTCTTTGGTAGCCCCATGAAAAATTCCATCGTAATATCATCCCAATTCCACTCAGGTATGGGAAGAGGTTTCATGACTCTTCTAGGATGTTGTCTAACAGCCTTCACCTGTTGAAAAAACAAACATCTTGACACATAATCAACAATCTCCCTTTTCATGTTGTCCCACCAAAAACATTCCTTCAAATCTCTATACATCTTACTTCTAATAGGGTGTATAGTAAAATTGGAGCTATGTTCATCATTCAACAATTCTATTTTTAGATTAGGTATATCGGGAACACAAAGTATCTTCACAAATTTCAAAATTCCATCTTCATATATGAAGTCAATCAATCTCCCATTGTTCACAACATTAATTTTATTTTGAAACTCCTCATCATCAGTTTGAGAACATTTTATCTTTTCTAGTAAAGACGGATTGACAACCACATGAAAAAGTATCAATGTTTAACCTTCTATGATTATTCCCATATCCATCTTTACTATATACATGAACATAGTATCCCTTTCAACTCTCATCTTTTTTAGAACTCAGTGATCCTTTCAGCTCAAAGCATCTGGCACCTTATTTTCCTTTCCCTAGTGTTAGTGTATAGTCAAATCATAATACTTGAGTAGTTTGAGCCATCTCCTTTGCCTCATGTTTAGTTCTTTTTGTGAGAAAATATATTTCAGACTCTTTTAATAAATATGTATCTCACATTTTTCACCATAGAGATAATGTATCGATATTTTTAGAGAAGAGATTATAGCTGCTAACTCAAGATCAGGATTATGATTGTTTTGTTTTTGACCTGTTAGCTATCATGATGAATAGGAAATAACTCTATCATTATATATAAGGACAAAACCAAGTACATTATTTGAATCATCACTATAAATAACAAACCCATCACTCCCTAATGGTAGAGTCAAGATATGAGCATTGACTAATCTTCTCTTAAATTCCTCAAAACAATTTCACATTCTTTTGTCCAAACAAATTTAACCCATTTACGTGTGAGATTGGTTAATGAGTTAGCTAATTGGGAAAAATTATGGACAAAACGCTGATAATAATATGCTAAACCAATGAAACTATGCATGTCATTTATACTCGTCAGTGCCAGACAGTTTTGGATTTCCTTTTTCTTTGAAGGATCAACATAGAATCCATCCATAGAGACAATATTACAAAGAAAAGAAATCTTTTGAAGCCAAAATTCACATTTGCTAAACATCCCATATAATTAATTTCTTCTAAGAGTCTTTAAAATAGTGTGTACGTTATTTTCATGATCTTCATAGATTTTTGAATATACCAAAATATCATCAATAAATACCACTACATAGTCATCAAGATATTCCTTGTAAATTCTATTCATTAGATCCCTGAAAAAAGAGGGTGAATTAGTCAGTCCAAAAAGCATTACTGTAAACTCATAATGCCCTTAACTGGTACGAAATACTCTATTCAGAATGCCTTCCTTCTTCACACACAACTAATGATATCTAGATCGATGTTCAATCTTTGGAAAATATTGATCTCCATGAAGTTGATCAAATAAATCATCAATGTGAGGTAGGGGATCCTTTTTATTTATTGTTACATCATTGATCTCCATGTAGTCAATGTACAAACTCATAGATCTATCTTTCTTCTTAACAAAAATAATAGGGGATCCCCATGGAGAAACACTAGGGAAAATAAATCCTTTATTACACAATTTATCTAGTTTTTTTTATTATCACTAATTCCACATTGGAAATTATATAAGGGGTATTTGATATGGGCCTTGAACTAGGAATTAAGTCAAAGGAAAAAATCAACTTCTCGTTCCAAAGGATGTCCAGGTAAATCATCTAGAAACACATAAACATATTCTTGCACAATTGATACATCCTCTATTTGATAATTCTTTCCCTCTTCCATAGTTATTTTACTCCATTACTCCCAAATAATTTAATTTATTAGGGCTATTGTGGGTGGATCTAGATGAGAATCTAACGATGATGTTTCTACTATATTGATAAGGTATTCCTTATCTTCATCAAAAATTGTAACCTCTTTATTATTACAATAAATTTTCACATCATGGTCTAAAATATAATCCATAATGAGGATTATATCAATTTCAATCATGGGTATGACAGTAAGATTTGCATATATATCATGTTTATATTCCATAATGGTAACTCATTGACAAAACATTCATGCAATGATACTTACCTTAGGATTTTTAACTAACAATTCCCTTGTAAAGTCAAATTTTAAATCTCTAATTTTCTTGCAGAACTGGGAAGATATGACATAATGCGATGATACAGAATCAAATAAATCATTGCCTAATTTTGAGGAAATGATTAAAGTACCAGCCACCATTTCATTCAGAACTTCAACCTCTACAGTTGTGATTGCATAAGATTGGCCTTTCTCCCTTTACCTTTTCTGAGGTAGGTTTCCTTGATACCTAGGACATTCATTTTATTAATTAAGTATTTCCTTAAAAATTGTATCATTCAATATATACAGCCTTTTTCTTCCACATGAAATCACGATCATTGTGGCCTTTTTCGCCACACTTCTAACAGACTCCCATTTCATTCTGGAAAGTACCGAGGTGTTTATTCCCAAATTTACTGAAGTATAGAAATTTAAAATTCCCATTATTCACCATATTTCGATTTCAAATGTTTCCATAAGATCCCTTTTTCTCTTAATTTACTTTAAATATGTAAAACATAGAGAATTAATTTTCTATCATGATAGCATGTGAGACTATATCTTCGTACGCCGAGATGGATTGTGAGACTAATACTCGATAGAGAAACATTTTTAACCCATAAAAGAATCGATCAATCTTACTCCTTGGGTTATGTATATAATCTATAGCATTCCTTACTATCCTTATAATGATTGACACATACATTTCTAAATTCTCATCCTCCTTTTTCCTTAGACTCATAATTTACCTTTCCATATCCTCTCAATGTTCAAGGAAATTATTTTTATAATAAAATATCTTTAAAGTCCCTCCATTCTATATTTGATACTTAATCATCCTCTGTTTTGTTTTTAATTAATGACAACCATTGATCTGCATCTCCTGTGAGGCGATAAACTACCATGAAAACTTTTTCCATTTCACTACTCCCCAAAGAAAGAAAATATTTTCTCTAATGAATATATCCATTTCTCATTTACAAATTTATTGTCACTCTCATTGGATGTTTGTGGATTTTCCTCATGAATTGGTATAACATTGATCCTCTTCATTGTGGATTAGGGTGCTCCACACTATTAAGGTTACTATTAATAACATGAGAGAGTTGTCCCAGTTTAGTTATAAGCTATTCATCACTAGTTGCATCCCCAGCTCCAGATATAATTATATTGAGTAGGAGGGAATCCCTAAATGAATTAAATGTCTTAATATAGTTTCTATTCCTTCCACTATGTGCCATTTCAAAATAATGGAATACACTAGATTAGTTTTTTAATCACAATACATAATTCCAATCTAGTAAAATACCTAACATAAATTGACCAATTTTTGCATATAATCCATAATCATAAAAAAAATTCCTTGAGGAAGTATTCCC
The DNA here is from genome assembly GCA_963277665.1 of Viscum album. Lineage (NCBI taxonomy): Eukaryota > Viridiplantae > Streptophyta > Magnoliopsida > Santalales > Viscaceae > Viscum > Viscum album. Next base: position 1,130,789,348 of record OY728121.1, read on the forward strand.
TCATAAATCCTTCATTATGGTATGTAAAGAAAATGTGAATTATCCTAAGAATATCCCCTGGGGGTGTCAATACCAAGAGTACGACAAAGCCTGTTGTCATGTACCTGGATACCTCAGATCAAGCCCAAAACTCCTTGTCAGAGTTTTAACTCCTAGGTACATCTGTGGAAGAGCCACCTCTACCTATTTGTATCTATAAAGGGATTTATTTTCTTGTAAAACTCACATAATATTTACCATACAAATATTTTCATATGTTCTTCTATACTAATCCTCAAATTCTATTTTACGGTAACGTTCTCTAATTAGAGCTTATCTAATTCTAGTTTCTAAGGATTGTAAAAAACTCTCTCTGATACCAACTGCAATGCCTCGACTCTAGTTACCCATAGTCAGTGCATTATTACATAACAGTTTCATGATCACAAGGTATCAAATCCCAAAAGACTGATCAGTTTAGTTGCCTTGGAAGTACATGATACATACATAAATTTTACATATATTATGAAATGAAAAAACAACAACATTGTTTCCCCTTTTAAAACACTCATATGCCTTAGCATATTCCTTCAGGTCCATTATAATATACTTCTTTGCATCCTAGAAAATATAAAACTTATGAAAGGGGTGATCTTAGATGCTCTGTAAGGATAACAATATAGCTGAAGATATCAAAAATAAGGATAAACATTTATGGAAATGTATAAGACTAAAACAAAATCCCACTTCAGCATAATATGGAAATTATAAATTAAATAATTCTATTTAATTATTCACATTTATATTCTACTAGTCGAATATTCACATGTAATATCAATAGCTAATTTCATAATGATGGAATGCATAATGCCATGCATTATAACCACTTAGTCAAGGCCTGGTGCCCAGATATGAAATAAGATTTTCTCAAGGCCTTGTTGAAAGACACTAGTTTGTCTCATGAGACCTATCGACACATCAAGGGGATATAGCTCCCCCTGTCACTTACTAGGTCTAATGCATTCGTCATATGAAGAGGTTGAAATATAATATAAACATTCGTATTAAAACAAGAATAATAAATGTCAATAATTTAACCACAAACCCTGAACGGTATAAAAATAGCACATCCACAGTCAAACAAATCCCAAAACATTTAACACAATATAGAAGATTTTATCATAATAAATCAACTTCAAAAAAATATAAAATCTAAGGAAGGATATTGACAAAGATGAAATCAATCCAAAAACTATTTGAGTGAAATATCTCTTTCTACATTATATTCATCTACAATTAACGTCATTATAAAATAAAACATTTATTTTGAAAATATTCATAAAATCTAATATTGGAATCCTATAATGTGTTATAATGGTGTAAAATATCCTCACCCACCATATAAGTTAAAAAACATTCTTTCTTTAATTTTGTCGAAAAGGTCACAAAGTACCCTGTTTGGAAAAGGACGATAATATTCCTTTAAAAAATTTCATAAAAGGTCAAACGAGGGTATAAATTAATTTAAACCATATTATGTTAAATATTAAAAATTCTTTGAAATACATTTTTAAGAAACTCATATGTATATGATAAAGAAGTCTGAGTGGATACTTACATACAAACAACCTCGGATAATAAAGAAATTATAAAATTTACCCTTACCTTGTATTCTTACATAGTAGAGGGTACATTAATCTCTTGTATAATGGTTAAATAATTTTTATTAATTTATACAAGAACCAAATACATAAACATTATATCATATATGATCATATAATATAGCATTGCTAATAATATTTCAGCAGCACCATTGTTTCGGGTGTTAAGTAATTTGTTTTCCTTTATATGTTTTGTTGATTAATTCATGTTTGTTATGGATAAGATATATTTTATTCCTATTCATAATGATATTAAGTTATTTAAACATTATTTTTAATCATCAAATGAAAATTATTCATTAATCGTTACGACGGGGAATGAAATTTCACCGTGTCATGGAGACGGTAAGTCGTACGTACGCAGGAGCAACAATATCATTAGATTGATGGTGGAAAATTATATAATTTGATGGTATATTATATATTCATAATCATTAAAATGTTATATCTATTATTTACATCAATTATACTCATTATTCTCCCCATCCAAATAATGATGCGTTGAATACCAATCTACACCATGATGTGGAGACGTTAAGCCGTACTTACGCACGTATGGAAACTTTGTCATTCATAGGATGGAAAAAACAATGAATATAGTTATAGCATATTTATAAAAACTTCATAGTATGTATATGGTACTAGAGTAATTATTTTGGTATGGAATCAAAAAAAAGGTGGAAGTGGAAGAAGAAAATAAGTTTGAAAGAGGTGATGATATAATTACCGCTTCTTTAGGCGCTTCTTTTTTATTTGACCAAAAGGGATAATTTGGTTGTCTTTATGATCAATTTAAGGAATATAGGTATAAGTGAGGGTAGTTGAGAGTATATTTGATTAGGTTTTGGCCAGGCCAAATGCCTTTGGAGGTGTGAAATTAAGAGAAGGGGAAGTAGCCTTTTATAAGAGAGGTGAGGGTAACTTTAGGAAAAGCTTGAAATATTATTTTATTATAAAATAATATTCGGTTTATAATGGCTCAAAATGGTTTTATAAATAGGATAAGGTGGGTATGGGTCTTAATCCTTTGAAAAAATATGTTTTATACATGTTCAAGTCACCATAGTATCTTTATATTTTCGATTTAACTCTTAGTTAAATAATATATCTTTTACCATGTCTTCTTGTATAATTATAATACAAGGTTAATAAACATACTATAAAATTCCAAGAGAACCTAAATTGGTTCATTAATGAAATATATATCATTATATAAGTCTTTTTTTGGATCCTTATAATTTTATAACTATTATATAATGAAATAAAATAGTATTGTTTTTAAAAAACTCATTTATGTCAATTTTGACACTATTTAGTATATGGTTTTTGTGGAAGTCTTAAAAACATTTTAACATTGAAAAAATTTATTTAATCAACCCTAATATGTCATATTAAACTTAAAAATTCGTGTAATTCATCAAAATTCTCAATTTACATTTATTTTAATTTTTAAAATATCAATTATTATAATCATTCATTAATAAGGTAATTACTGCACTATCATCATGTCATAAATAAATTTAATTTTTTAATGTCTAAAAATTATATAAAAAATTCCATGATGTAGGAAATAGTTTTATCTTGATAATTAATATTTATAATCTAAATTATGTTTTTTGTAACCCAAAATTAAAAATGTTTTACTTAATAAAATTAAAATTTATCACTTTTAATTCATCTTTAAATAAAATAATAATAAAATTCCTATTCTAATCCAAGTGGATAAAAAAGGATCATATTTTATCCCTAATGTTTATTTTGGTCTTAATACACTTATCCTATAGAATTAGGACATGAATTAAGGTAATTATAATATCATTTTTACCTTAAATTACTCTATTAACTTTTAAACGTGGTAAATAAAATTCAAAAGTTACTATTCCCCAAAAATATTTTTCATTATATGGAAACAAATTTTACTTACTGATTTCAACCATATCTCTAGGTTTTTTAAAATTCAATTCACAGAATTAGTAGAATTACGTTTTATGTAATTTTGTAAATATGCATAGAAGGCGGATAAAAGATATTAAAAAAATAAATAAAATTTTATATATCTAATATTATTATAAAATGACTCCAATGAATTAAATTAGATTAATATAGGTATTATGTATCTATTTTTACTTTAAAATAAATTTAAATATAAAAATAATTATTTAAATAAAATGTTGGTTTTAAACAATAATGTAGTATTTTTCACTATTAATCAAAAATTGAATGTTTTCAGAAAAATACCAAAAATTGAACCTAAGATAATTTTGATATTAAAAATCCAAAAATTAAGTCCATTTTGAAAAATAAATTTATTAAATTTTAAAAAGTGTGTATTATTACTCATAACTTCTTTTTAAACGACTAGTTTTATTGGTCGTGGGGTGCTAAAACTCGAAGTTGCGTACATCGCAAGCTATTGAATTATTAAAAGAGAAGCATACCATAGAAGCTGGGGTGTTACATAGTTTTTTAGAAAAATTGGATTATGATGCATTTTTTTTTCTGGGAAAATATGTTGGTTTATTTTTATGTAAATTTGGAAAAAAATATTCCAATTGGGCTTCATTGATTCCATGGATCATTTAATATTGCATTTGACATATGAAGATAAATGTGGAGGGCCAGTAAAATTATGGTGGATGTATCCTTTTGGGAGATATTTGAAAAAATTAAAGAAAAAATTATTTAACAAAGAATTAGTTGAAGGGTCGATTGTAGAAGCGTACTTGTATGAGTAAATTTCAAATTTTTTGCCTTATTATTTTTATTTAGAATATCCTTCAAAACATAATTTCAAGGGTCAGAATGAAGATAATGTTGATGATGTCATATACCATCATTTTTCCGTTGTTATTCCACCCAAGCATGGTTTTGGTTGTTATCATGAATGATGTATTACAAATTAAGAACAATATAGAGCTCATACATATGCTCTACTAAATTGTGATTAAATGATATAATTAGTGTAGTATGTACTGATTTTTTATTATTTTGTTAAATATTTATAAAATCTTCTTTTATAAAAATTAACCTTTTTATAGAATATATGATGACCATATCAGATAACAATTTATACAAATTACATATACTACTCTTGATGAAAGTAGTAAATTTTTATTCTAAATTGGTTTTAAAGACTTGTAAGTTATGTTAATTTATTTAGAATAAGAAATTAAATTTTCAATGAAATCCATTATTAATAATTTTTATTCTTTATAGGAGACACAATATGAAAATAAAATTTATAGTCAATTATGTGTTTTCAAAAACCCTCCATAGAAATTGGTAAAATCGTATTTTGGGTATGTGGTTAATGGACTTCGATTTCATAAACACATATATAGCTACTCAATGAAATCAATGAATAGTGGTGTTTGTTTGAAAGGATACCATCAGAAAGAATGTGAAGTTGAATTTTATGGTATGGTGGAAGAAATAATTGAGTTATTTATATGGGACTAAATTATGTAAAAATGTTTAAATTTCATTGGTTATATACTGATTGAGGGATGTTGTTTCATCCACACCATGGACTCATTCAAATTAAACACAACAACCTTCTTACATCAAATGATCCATTTATGCTGGAACATCAAGAATATCAAGTTTATTATAAATTACAATGCTATTTAAATAGATTTTAAGGATTGGTTGAGTGAAATAAAAAGGGAATCACAGGACAATCAATTTACTGTAAGTAATGGTTCTATGGATGTGAAACATGTTGAATTATTTCAAGAAACATCAAAAAATATATCTATTACCCAATGAGATATAAATATTTATGATGAAACCCCTCAGTTAAGGGATGATGATATAGATATTGTTGATGAAGTAATAAGGGAAAATGAAACTGAAAGTCATATGGAAGTTGAAGATACTGAAGATGAGGATGAATACATTAAACTAGATGGAAATTAAGAAGAACATGATGATTGATTTGTTATATTCACATCATTATTTACAGGTAATTATTATATTATTACCTTTATTAGTTTTTTATATTTGATATTTGTGTCAACAATTTATTATAGGTATTAATATTGTATTCTAGTATATATTTGGTTTTTATATTTGATATCTGTATTAATAATTTCACACATGTAAGAATAATTTTTTTTCCAGATGTCTAGAGATGATCATGATGATCTATTTCATTCTCTCACTGATGCCAGACTTCCTGCTGATGATCCGGATTTAGATGATCCTCAAGCTGATGTTCCAATTAGTAGGGGGTGCGGTCTTACTTGATTGATGATTCTAGATCCTATTCCTGATAGATCATAATATATTTATTTTGATCCTTGTTTATAGAGCTATGATTATTTATTTATTACATTTATTTTATATTTACTTTTTTATTAATTTTTTGTAATAATTATAAAAATATTTGTTTTAAGTGTAACACTTTTTTTCACATTTAGCTGTTAGGATGGCTGGTAATATTCAATGAAATTATTTTTCCAAACCATGGTTGTAATTGGACCAGGTTCCCATTGTTGTGTGACCCAAGATCTTGGACCACTAGATTTTATGTTATTAAATAATATATATTTTCTAAAATTTATCTAATCACTAACATAGTTGTGTTGAAGAATTTATTTTTTACAATTTATGATAAACTAATAGGTCCTATCCAATAGAAATGAGATATTTTTATACATGAGATCTTTCATCAATTTCTACACTACCATAGAAATATAACTATTGATAAATCTTGTTATAATTTTTTTAACTAGTGATGTGTCCCATAGACCCCACTATATCTCAGCTCAGGTATGGGATGGATTGTTCTCCTTCTAGACAGGAGAGCCTTTTAATAGGATTTCATCATCTGGAAATCAGAGATGGGGAAGGAAATATGTTACACATAGGTTCAAAAGTCATACATTTGGAATACAACGACCCCATATGGTAAGTGATATTATTTATTTATCTATATATAATTTAACTGTAACATGTTTGTTATATTATATATGTTTCTACTATCCTATATATTATGGATTTTTATGTGTATAATAAGATTTCTACTAATCCACATAAAAGAGTATTTTCATGTGGTTGACATCACCATATTGTGTTTATTAATTTTTTTTTAAAATTTTTAGGATATTAATTTTAATGTTATCCTAATTTTTCATTATATTTAAAGGTAACATATAAGACAATTACTTCCCAATCTTGAAAGAGTTAAGAAAAGATGAAAAATATGTCACCAGTGATTCAGGGTTCGATTGGGGGGATTATATATAATATACTTTTCACGATGTTGAGAAAGTTCAGGTGATTGGAACTTGTACTCAACTGACACCTATGGGTTATTATGGTAATTCTGTGATGGAATTAGTTAATGCGAAGGGATATTTTGGAGAGTCGTTGTCGATGCCTTCATCCACCACAAATTATTATGAGAGGTTGAGAGATCGGGATGATATGATAAAGGAGATAAAAAAATAGAGGGAGGAGGAGTATGAGAAAAAAATCTAAGAGATGAGAAGATGTTGGAGTATACACGACAACTTGCACGTGGCATCGGCATGGAGTTCCCCTTCTTTCTTTGAGTGACCTCCTGGTCTTTCGAGTGATATTCCTCCACCTGATGACAATTCATGATTTATAATGTTTTATAACTCTTTTTTAATTTTGTATGAAAAACATATTTTATTTGAAATGCTATATTCCATTTATTATTATTTTTGTATAATTTTATTTTATTTTTTTTAATTTTTTAATGTTTTTTAAATATTTTCTAATTTAATAAATAAATGTTAATATTTTAAATTTTATAACTAATTTAATTTTTTTAACTATTTATAAATAAATTTATTTTTATAAATTGTTTTCAATATTTCAAAATATTTTTAATTTTTTAAATCATTACTAATTTTTTTAATTAATTCAAATATTTTAGTTTATTTCAAATAAATTTCAGTATATTTATTTTTTAAGCAATTTAATTTTTTAATTATATTTTAATTATTTTTAATGATATATATATATATATATATATATATAATTTTCTAATTAATTTACATTAATTTTAAATTTTCAAATTTATTTTAATTTTTAATATTTTTTTTGGAAAAGTGATAATTTGTAACATATTAACAGACCTTCAGAAATAATTAATTATGAAGGACCATCGAAATTGCTTATTTAAGAATGTTATGATATTTATTTGAGATAGATGGAAACTCCATCACAAAAAATTAATTTTTACGATGGATCATCGTGAATGACTGCAATTGTGACCCTATTTTTTGCATCGGAGTATTCCCGAAGGACTCTAACAGAAAATGAATTTTTATAACAGGAATTGATTACTAATAATACATCAAAAATAATGAAAAATATAATGTACTATATATTTTAATCTTACCGAATAACCTATGAAACATGGAAGACATCAGGCACAGTATGATACCTCTAAGGTACCTGCAATCAATAGGCTACCAAACCAACTCTCTCCAAAACATCAAAATGCACAATAAAACTAGGTGAAATATTTCCCTTCCCAATAAACAATCAAATCCCAATATAGTAGATAAATACAAGAATACCTAATCCCTGAACTCAAACTCTAGTGGTCAATAGTGATGATTGACATACGATTTCTGCCATGAATGAGCCATAACCATCCTCTTTTTGGATCAATTGAAAATGATCTAAATGATCCTAAACTAGATGTTTTCCAAGAAAGGCTACCTCCCCAACCTATAATTATCACAAAGGTGAATGACATGGCCTACCATATATGTCCTCTTATGGATCCATCTGCATCATCTCCTAAAATTTATTATTGTAGGTAGAATAAAAATGGGGAATATGTTTCTCCTTATAACCTCAATAATTAATGATTCATGATCAGTTCATGAAATCTATAAATATTTATCATTTGTTCTAAATGACTATCAATCTAAGGGTGTAATTCTATTTTCAGGAGAACCCACATACCCAATCCCTTCAGTAACCCTTACACAAACCTCGACCTGAAACTAGAATAAATACATCAAATGATAGTACAAGTGACCCTATATAAGAATATAATCTCATGGACATATAGTATGCAAATATTATCCACTTTGAAGGTATCTCTAATAGGTAATAAATTAGCGACCTTCAAGAGCCTATCAAAAATCTCCCATACTACATCAATTACTCGAGAAGATGTCCATAAACTAGTAAAAAAATACAACATGACAAAATCCTATTTGTTCTCATTGGTGGAAAATAGCTGTAAAATACCTATTGGTCATTGGAGTTCTGCCTTCACCTACTAACAAGAGGAACACTGAGTACCAAAACCAACTGTTTCTCTGTTAATACTTGGCCGCAAATACTAGCGATGTAGGCCATGATACATTTTCACAAGGCTAGGGTGTACCTCCTATGAAGAAGCATGGTCTGCTTGCATCAATTTTAATGAGATGTTTTGTAAGAACTATGATATGTAAATGAATGTGAAAGGTCTAATCCTCATAAATGATCTAACTCAATGATGTATCCTCACCAGAAACACTCTCTGTTTGGACTAATACCTTAGGGTTCAGTAATTGCCTCATCTTCACTCTCCCCACGAATGAAGAGGCCACCACCAAAAATGGAACTATAGACCATCCATGATGGTAACAAACCTATTAGTGCATTCAAAAAATAGGTCTATATGCTGCCACTTTCAACTGACCTCTAAAACTACATGTTTATGTTTTTATCAGCTCAGATAATATACTTAAACATTTCCATTCCCAAGAATATAGGAAAGATAAAATTAAAATGGAAGCATTTAGTCAACCCATATTTACATCCATTGGTTTATGTTACATTTCATGAAAATATATTGTAGCTTTTGGTGTTCTATAAACACCATAAAATACTCTGACCGTAGGTACTATCTCCATAAAATGTGGGACGTGAACCACATTGCATTGGTTAATTCTTCTCATGTGACCTAAAATTTCATGACCTATATAACACAACATGATATTAAAACATTATAAATAATCTAAGACCTATAATTTATGAATTATAGTAGATTTTATAGCTTCTTCCTAACAATGTATGAATGAGGATCATTGTTGATGTCATTCTACCTTTCAGATCCAAAAAGGATGTCTCCTAGGCTTCTGAACATATAAAATTAACATACTTTTTAGTCAATCCCAGAAAGGGAGATTATTGGCCTGAAAATTCATTTTATATGCACTTATAATATCCATCTTGCCTTAATAAACTCTATATATCAATGTTTTCTAGGATGTTCCCATGTAGGAACAACTCTCAACTTTTTTGGGACAACTGATACTCCAAACTCTAAAATAATATGACCTAGGAAGTCGAATTTTCAATCCAAAAGTAGAATTTAATGATATTAAAATAATGTTGGTGCCCTCTTAGCATATGGAGAATTATCTCAAGATGTTTGGAATGGTTGTGTCATGTATGATAACATAAGAATATGTCATCTATTAAAACTACAAGAAGTGGATCTAGAAATATGCGGCAAACCTGACTCCTTAGGACAATGAATATGGAATGAATGTTCCTGATATTGAAGGAAATATCCAAATACTCATAACTACAATACCTACTATGAAACATTGTATGAGGTATATCCAAAGGTTCCACACACACCATTTGATAGATTGACCACAAAAAAATCTTAAATAAAAGTATATCTCTTTATATATAATCAAATAGAACTTCTATACAAGGAAAGGGATACTATTTCTTCATAGTAAGATGATTCAACTTTCAAAAATCCATGAAATTTATAAGGGTTTCATTCGAATTTTTGGATTAAAGGACTGGTGAACCCCAACCAAATAATATGGGCCATTAAAAACCCTTATCTTCTATATCGTCTAGCTACCTCTTGAGCTCTTGAAACACTGTAGTGGCCATCCTATAAGGAGTAATATAAACCAGAGAAACTCTTGGAACCATCCTAATAGGTAACTCCACCTTTGTCTCATGTGGTTAACCAGGAAATTTATTAGGGAAAAATCACTAAAACAATCTACTATTCGAGGGAATTCAATATGATGTAAACATTGATCATCCATATAAGGGATAGAAATATGGGCCATCACACCACTAAACCCATGATGTAATTTTCAATCTCTACATTCCTAGACATCCCACTCACACTTTTGAATATAAGTTCTTCCCTTTGGTGAGGAAATTGACACCATCTGGTGCTAGAAATATTTTTCAGAATGATAAGGAACCAGCAAGTCCATATCAAGGATGACATCGAATCTTGTCATGTCAAGGATGAGAAATTCTCATAAGAATTGATATCCATATTTTTTATGGGGAACTCCGCACAATGGAAGACACTCTCATAATGTATACCAAATGGTATGTCAATGATCTCACCCCATAAAATTTATAAATCTAGAGCATGAGGATTTCCACAATATAAAAAAATAATTGTAATCCCCTATTTTAAAAAATAGAAACTAATGTAGATTATATAAAAAAAATTACCTCAAACTATAGAATGTACAAGACTCTAATCCCCCAAAACATGCTACACTGCATAACCATATACCATTATGCGACCCTGAGATATACAATGACTACTGTGAGCTATCCCATTTTACTGATGCTCTATAAATGTTGTTGAGGTTCCCCATCCATAAAAACCTCCTCAACCTGGTCGACCAGTAGCTATACAACTTCTTACAAGACACAGATTTGCTGATCCCACTCTAGGACCTAAAATCAGTAATGATCCTCTCTCACTTGCCACTATAGGGAATATTTTAAAAAGACATTTTAAATGGACCATCTTGCAGTAGGATCAACATGAAACTTGGGATCTCTCACACTAAGGTTTCATGTGACCCTATATACACACTACTTAAATTACACAAAACCTCCAGTTCGTGCACTCTAACTGATACTGTCCTCATGAGAGTTCATGAGGTGATATTTCCTACCACTAGATACTACACTGCTGGGTTGAGAAGTTGATCTAAAATGATATGGGCCTACATCTTACCAAAATTTATGTTCAGTAATAGGAACCCAGATCACTATTTCAGAAATAGAATTCAATATAAAAATATTCAAATGTTAGTTAATAGGATGCTTGAGCCCATCCTAAAAAAACTAAATTTCATTGTCTCTTCAGTGTTATAGATAGGTTAAAAGTGATAACTCTCTATAAAAGGAGATGAGTAATCGATAAAAGGAATTGAACCCTACTGAATGTTTAGTAACTCTTTGGCAAGATCATCCCTAAAGGTCTCATAGAAGAAATAATCATAGAAGTTAGATTGAAAATCCCTCAAAATCACTATCATTTATAGAAATACCTAGTTCATAATGTCCCAAAAATGTTTGGAAAAACCTAGAATAATATATGTAACATGATTAAATCTCCACTGAATTTTTTTCTCAAGATTCATTAAGAAATACAAGACTATCTCAAGACATAAATTTTCTATATAGGGTCCAACATCCCTTGAAATTTTTAGTGAATTCGACTATTGAAACTACTACATCAACTCTCATACAGAAAGAGTAGGTCATGAAGCTCCCTGTATATTCGTCGTATTATGTTTAATTTCCACTCAAAATTGGGAATTATCACCCAAATCATTTATAATAGGAGGTTTCATAGGTCTCACTACTAGAGGTAAAAATAGTGGCTCAGGGACCAACAACTCTTGATCATGGTCATCGCCACCCTCTTGTTTCATGACTAGAAGACATAATTGTGTAATTTTTCTAAAAATTATAAACACATACCTTATATATGATGTAACAATGAAAACATCATAGATACACAAATTGGATAGGTACAATCCTTCATATATTAATGTTACACACCTTTACCTACTCCTAAATCCATGACTAGGTGATTGAATCAATAATAAAAACACTAAGAGACACTGAATACTGCCAACTACTAAGGATGGGACTAGTTCAAGTTCTCTATTTCATTACAGGGGTCCCAATATATGGAATTTCAATTTCATTTTATAATGGGAATCACACAATAATTTTAAATTGTAATCCCCAACTAACCGTGACCATATTTTAATTAAAAATGAATTAATTATTGAATTTAGATAACAAACTAGTTATCTGAAGTACCATTCCCAATTTATACAAGTACCTGCTCTATAAATTATAATTGGTAGTTAAATTAAATATATCTTAACATTTACATTTTTTTGGAGAATGTAACATGTATTATATGATTATTTCACTAAATGAATCATCATTCCCAATATATAGATTTACAAGCAGTATTTAGACTAAAAATGAAATTCAGCTATTTAAAATCAACTATCTTTTCTGTATATGAAACCTTGGTTACATAAATCAAACATGTGATAATTATTTATTTAAGGTTCCATCACCGAACTATAAGAGATAACACCATTGAAGTTGATGCACACTCTTTAATAACCCATTATCAAATATTCCTTTACCTATAGAAATGTTAGTTTCACAAAAAATATATAATTCAAGGCAGACCCAACATGTATCATGTAGTTAGGAAAATGTAATATATATTGACATTTATAATTCATGACATCTTGGTCCTATAAGGTGGTTAAAATGAATAATGAAAATTGATTCCTTATTTTATGAGGGAAAGAAAAAAATATAACCCGACATCATAAAAATAATAAATTCTCATATTTGGTGGGTCACCTAAGGGTGGAATCCAATAAAATATAATAGGAATAGACCATACCATCATATCCCATCCAAGTTAATTCACATTTTTTCATGTATGTGGGTATTCACTCATAGGCACATAGTCATGACCAAACTTTGACACATTGTATTTTACTTTCTACCATCTAAAAAGAGTGTGGAAAATAAAATAATTCTCTGAGACCAATATGTAATGTCCTAACCTGGAAGTTAATAAAAGGTTCCCCAAGCTAGGGGTCACATGGCCACATGTACACCTCCTCATATTCTAGAGGATGCCGACTACCATCGAGGTTCCAATGTAGTATAGTTGGGAGACTATACCCTCATAACTAGAGTAACATAGTGGGTAATAAATGAATAAAAGAATAGAGGAAGCTTAATAATAACGGACATTGAGAAAAAAATTTGTAAAACAATCTATTTATAATCATAAATATTCCATTACAAATCAATATGCAGTAGCATATACCTCATGATGCAATTTCATGTCTCTAAAATAGAAAGATACAATAGTATATGGTAGTAGGCACACACACATACAAGTATATCAAAAGAATCAAAAGGCCAAAATACTATCTCTAGATTACATCATGATCCATAGATTGATCCTATGAATCCCTACTCCCATGATTTAACCAATCATGTTTCAAAAATTAGTCTCTTTCCCTTGTCTCTACCTACATCCACATAATCATCCCAAGTACCATCAGCCATTCAAAAAGGGTGTGAGATGAACTCAGTAAGCCACTACCAAGGTGGTATAAAATAATTCTAGCTAGGGAAATTAGCTATATCTATGTGCTGGTATATCAGGTAATCAGTCTAGTAAGAAAAATATAATCAGTTCACGACATAATATGTAATATAAACAGGATAAAACAGGTGTGAATCATTATATATGTGAAGTATCAACTAAAAGTTAGTAACCAAATTGGCATAATAAACATGTGATAAAATTAATAGACATATGTGGGTTTGGTTCGAAGGTATATAACTAGAGTAAACTATATCTTGAGATGTGAATTTATACAAGATACTCATGTACTATACCTTAATCCTCCTCATTGGTTCCAAATCATAAATAATCATACATAGGGGTTATAGGATTCATACCTTGATACACTAACGGGTCCCATACCATGACTTCATAGGCTCCATGCCTTTTAAATTGGTCGGTTATATTCAGAAATGTACATACTCTATGTCTTAATAATCATAGGTTTATTCCATACCTCCAATCATTAGGTTCCATACCTTTAAAAATAGTCAGCGTCCAACTACCAATCAATAGGTTCCATACCTATAATAATAGACAATTCCATACTTTCAATCAAAAAGTTACATACCTCTATAATAAATGAATCGATACCATAATAGTATTTGGATTTCATAACAATACATTGATTATCATGTAGGTAAAAATATCAAGAAAAGGGAAATGTTTGTGTCCTTACCCAATTATATTTATTATTTAATCATCCTTTAAATAATTTTAATCGAATTTAATAATCAATAAAGGAAGAAAAAAATCCTTTCATAGTAACTCATTTAATCTATAGAAGCTCCCACTATAAGGGTGGAAAGACCGTACAACCATAGAGCTGGTTTAACATTGGTTGGATAAATGAACAAACCAGATGGGTGGATCAGGTTGAGGCTGACAACCTCCAACCATGATTTTGTGCTACTAGGTTAAATGAAACAAGATAAACAACTAATTTAAGGATTATAATTTAATTTTGGAGCCCGAATTAGAAGGACTAGCATATAAAAAAATCAATAAGTCAAATAATAAACTAATCCTTATGGAAATGTTATAGACCACCTAACATAAGCCTATGGAAGAAGAATCCCCAAGTATTGAAAATTATTGTTGTCCATATTTGTCGAAAATGGGAAAAAAAATTAATACCGTAGGAATAGAGAATATTTGATCACATCAAAATAATTTTATCGAGAGTAAGAAAAATGAGAAAAGAAGCCTAAGGAATAAAGATCATATCACTACACAACCAAGGAGAATGATATTAAGTGATTCATAGTTTGGAAATAATATTGATCAGAAATCCTAACTCTATGCTTGAGGAGAGAACAAAGGAAGGAGGAAGGGGATGTTTTTTACTAGAGGAAGAAACTAAATAGGGGCGATGTTCGTTAATGAAAAGGATAAAATATGGTAAAATATCACAAGGATTAAATGTCACACGGTTTGTCCACATAATCAGCTAAACCATGCACCAACAATGTCCACCCCACTATCACGGTAGCACATCTCACATGGTCTACAATGCATGGTAAGAAATAATATGTGTATCTTATAAATACCCCTATCTCAGCCACATTTTCTTCAAGTCTCTTTCCCATGGTTTTAATCAAACTATGAGGACCACTTTGGTGACTAGAAATTCCCCACATTATTTAGTCTAATTGTGCATACTGGGTGACACATTTTCCACTAACTATGCAGCCTAATTTTTCGCTTCCAAAATTCAAGGATCTAGGCACTGAACAAGCCCTAAACACCCTAATTTACTATATAACCTTATTAGGAAAATTTAAATGGATAAAATTAAGGTAAAAAACTAAATATAAATGGTTCCATACAACAATTAATATTTAAATCATTAAATGAATAGTCAAAGTACATATGTAATGACTTAATAGTCAAGGTAAGTTGAATATTCAATATTCATTCAATATATATTCCATATATTTTAACTTAATCTCCCATTTGAGATTATATAAATTGTTGAAAAAATTAGTTATTGAAATTAATGACACAACTAGAATTAAATATTTAACATTAGAATTAAAAATCTACGTTAATACTATAAATCTAACAATGAAATCCAAAATAAAATTCCTGTAAACTCCTAATATGAGTTTGAAGAAGCATCTTAAACATGGATAGAGGTAAGATCTATTGAGTCATTGACTTTAAAAAAAGGAGTATAATTGGACCCATGTTGTGCAGGAGGCCAGAAAATAATAGAATAACCAACTGTCTTGAGATTCTTGACAATGAAAATTGGTGTATCTTCAAAATAACTAATAGCAATTGATATGGAATGAAGAGTTATTTAAAGGGGTGAATAAATTGAGGCTGACTTGGGGATATATGGTGGTGGTATAATTAATGTCCTTGTCGTTTGGAGAAATGGATTCATTATCTCTATAAACTTGGTAATAACCCAACCACCATGTTCCATGGATCTTAAAAAGTCTATATTCTCTTCCAAAAAAGCATAAGCAAGGGTTCCAAAGTCTTCAATGGACACACTTATTGTTTTAAGCCCCTGGTTATAGGGGATATATTTAGATTTAAACTAAAAATAAAATTTAGAGTTATGTTCATATTTGATAAATTTTTTTAGAGTGATAATACTTGATGGTTTAGTGATTGTTTCTATATCACTTTTAGATTTATTTAAGAATTATATAACATTCTTGTGAATATGCTCCCCATGTGTTTTCATCTGATGAAGATCAATCTTATGAGAGGTAGATGAGTTTTCCAAAACGTCTTGTTTCTCTTCTTTTTCTATAGATCAAATAATGTTAGCATTAATAGTTGTAGTAACATAAGGATGTGGAACTCTAGGAGAAGAAGCTCTAGTAGTAAACAAATATTCATACCTGTCTAGAAGAGATAGGTCTCTCTATGTGAAAATGGTTCTCATTTCCACCATATTTGATTGAATGAAATTCATTTGATCCAAAAATATCATCTTATCCACTTACAATTTTTTAATCTTCAATAAATGTATGGGTTGTAGATGAGACACTAGTAAGGAAAATATTAAGTTAGATTAATCTCTAATTGGGATTATATTTTTTAATGAATAAGACCTGAGAAAACCACTATGATATTATATAATTTCTTTTCAAGATGAATTTTTATCAACCTTGCTCAGAGAAGAGGAATCAGGAGGAGTATGAGGTGGAAGAGAAGATCTCTCCAAACTATATAAAAAATCACTCCATTACCAATTTCCACAATAAGTATCCTATATGGAAACACCTCTAAGAGATACTATTCATCAATTATTTACACTAAGGATGCCATATGATCACTATGTGAAACCAACATGTTTGTTCCTCTATCCTCTAATCTACTTCCCTTTGTACCATCATTATTAGACTCATCATAACCATCTGAGTATGGGTATTCCATCAAAAGAACAATGGGGACTGTTTATTTCTATCACTTAGTTAGTTCATAATCTAAACCATTTCTATTGAATCTTGATCAACTATATTTCTATATTCTTGAGTAATTGATTCATGTCACAAAATTTACTAACATTATTCACAAGAAGAGTTACCAAACTCATAAAAAATATGTTAATGATTTTATTTCTCATCCTCTTCCCCAAAACCAACATCATACATAGTGTTATTGAATTACTCAATAACATATTTTTGGATCTCTATGGTAGATATATCAAACTGAGAAACATTATAAACTTTAGATTCCTCAGATTTATCTGCTTTATGTAAGATCTCTCTAGTAGGAAGATATCGAGCAGTGTTTGGTGGTCTATAAGATACATTTTGACTCTTCAAAATGTCAATATCACTATATTCTTCTAATAAAACTATAAAAAATTCATCTACAATGTTTGTAACGACATTATCTTCCTCTTAAACACATTTAACAACCTTATATGAATACTCTACTAATTCTAATGGCACTAAGATAAGGCCAACCCAATTTCATAGTCTAAAGGGGTTTTATATTGTGTTGAACTAATCATTTAATTTATCATTGTTCACTACTTGAATTCTCATATAAGGATGATGATTTACATTCATTCTATTATATATGACTTGATTGAGGTAGAATTCATCAAATTCCTCTACCTTTTCCTCCCCACAAGGAACATATTGTCTATCATCCAATTGATTGGATATCGTCTATAGAAAGGTAAAGTATTTTGATCTGGCAGTATTCTTTCAGAATTTGATCATGTGTACCATTAAACATGTAAAAAGGTTGATTTTATGTCCTATTTTTGTAAGCTAAAAAATTTCTTACTACCTCATATTACAAAATCACCCCTACCCTGGGCACATTATATAATGAATAAAAATGAAGAGAAATTGACATTATATATCTAACTCAACTATATTAGGTATTATCATGGTCATATTCCCTGAGATCTCAGGAAGATAATCCTAAATCACAATGTTCTCATGAATAACAAGAAATGTGCCATGGTAATCCTCATATATTCCTTTATTATGTTCTCTCATACATTTATCCCATTTTTTGAATAAATTACATGCTCTTTTATATCCACAATTATTTTGATAATATCCATCTTATCTTTAAATTGATACATAAAATATATGAATAAATCATCAATCAACCTAGGGTAGAAAGGTCTATCATTCCTTAAGAACAATTCTTCCCAACCTTAGTCTTAAATCACTTTCCAAATAAGAACAATTCATTAAGATAACCAAGAATCATTGAATTAATTCTCAGTAGTTATAACTCAAGATGTAAGATGTGGATTTTATGGTCCAATAGACCAACTCATTTCTCATTTAAATTTATTTCTATAAAGTGACTTTTTTGGAGATTCACCTTAATTCTTCAATCTCACTATTTCAAATAGGTCCAAGCGTTAGAGATTGAAGGTGAAGGTTCGTGGGTTGATTGAAAAATAAAAAATTCAAAAGGGAGGAAGTGTGAGTAAATTCATAATTTAGACTCCTATTTATGTATTTTTATTATTTAGGGTTCTAAACAATAAATTTATACAATTTTTTTGGTAATGTTAATTTGAGTAAAATAATAACAATAGTTAAAAGAGAAAGAAACAATATTATTTATATTGCTAACAACTGAATGAAAGGTCATTACAGTATCATACCATTGGAAGCACAATACAGTAGTATATCATTGTAACATGACAAAATTATCAATCCAATGATACTATACCACCTCAACATATGAATAATAGAATAAGAATAACAATATAGTAATAATAGAAACCGAATGGTAAAATTCAACAATATCATAACAATGGTAGAAAAAAATCAATGTAGCATAACTATGGTAGCATGAAACAGTAGAAATACCTTATGATTTAATTATACTATAAATAGAGTATATTAAAGAAAAATGTAATAATAAAAATTTATTATTTCAAGTACATGTATAATATAGTGCATTATCTAAAAATTCAATGGTTTTTTGAATATGTCAGCCTGATAATGTTTAATACCAGTGAATTTAAAAGTGATATAACCTTTTAGAAAATTCTATCTTAGAAAGTGATGATTTATATCAATATTTTTGTTCCATTATTGAGACATAGTATTCCTAGAAATGTTTATTAAACTTTTATTATCAAAAATTTATAGGGACTTGTAAAAAATAATAATTATATTATAGTAAAGTGTGATTGATCCAATGAATATGTACACAATAATTAAGTAAATATATGTATTGATCTTTAGAACTGGATATTGAAACAAAATTACGTTTTTACTACACCATGAAACTAGAGACTTTTGAAAAATGGTACATGTTTTTTGGTTCTCTTTTTATGTACCTTACAACTACCAAAATAAACATCTGAGTAACTTAAATAATCCAATTCATATCCTTTTGAACAAAAAAACATAACTTTGTTGTATTTTTATGGTATTTAATTTTCTTTCCAAATCATGTAAATGTGATTCACTGGGTTTGTAAGTAAATGTTCACACACACACACATGTACGCACTAAATATAATATTGGGTCAGTATAAACATTCATATAGTAAACTTCCAATCATACCTCTATATGTAGATTGATCAACATGTTTCCCAGTTTCATAATGATCAGGTTTACATCTTATACTCATGGTATTATCACGATCTTTAGTAAATTCCGTAACAAAATGTTTTCTAAGAACTTAATATATTTTATTTGATTTAAAATAATAAAATCCTTAGTTTTAAAAAAATTTAAAACCAAGGATTAATTTTAACTCATCCATTAACCACATTTCAAATTCATTTTATATTACTTTTTATAATTTTCTAGAAAATGAGGTTTTATAAGATCTTAAAATAGTATCTTCATCATAAATTTTTACTACTAAAACAACTATGAAAATTATTGAAATACATAAATAATGTAAAACTATTAATTTTGAAAAAACATTTAAGAAAAGGAGCTAAGTATATCATACAAATACTAAGAATCTTGTTTTAAACCATATATATATGTATATTTCAAATTTAAAGACATGGGTTGGAAAGTGAGGGTTTTGAAATATGGGGTTTATTATACAAAAACATTTTACATTATATAATAATTTAATAATTCTCTCTTGACATCCATTTTATTGAATTGAAAATAAAAATGTTTTGAATAGTCAAAAAATATTCATGATAGCTTCAAGTCATACTTCCGGTTCAAAGTTTTCCTCCTAGAAAATACATTCCTCCTGAATATATCCATTTGAAACAAGTCATTATTTATTTTTAATTATTATTCTTGACTAATATACCTTATCTATAAACACCCATATAATGCTAATGGTTAGGAAGAACCAAGTTATTTCTAATAGTTCCCAGACCCAGTTTCTCTGAAACTGATTTAGTTCTTCTTGAATTATCATAATCCATAACTATTTTTTTTATTTTGTGATGTCATTAGCATGATGCTGCACTAAGAAGGATTAATGTTCAATTTTATTTCTAAGAGAATATATATTCCAAGTTCCATTATGTAGGTCTCCTAAAACAGCATCTAAAGGATAGTCTCTATGATTTGTAATGGCTCAAGGAATTTTTGTATTTGATACTTCATTTATATCAATATTTTGGTGATAAAATAGTTTTATATTGGGTGATTTTATACGGGTTTCCGTAAATTATTAGTAGGATTCACATTGATATTCGAATTATAAATGTCACCATGAAGGTTATTTAAATAGTTCTTATGTTCAAATGGATGTTTTTCTAAAAATAGGATATATAATGATTTTTCCACCAATTTTTTCATTTTATTGAATGTACTACATGATTTAATGAATTTTCAATATCCAAGTAAAATCAATTCTTCACTTTTCGATTCAATTTTTTAAGCTGCCAAAAACTCTTATGTAATTATGTTATGGTCTTCCCCTATTCCATAACTCATAGGGCGTTTTATTTAAATGTTCTCTGACTATAACTACATTTATAATATAGAAAATAATATTCATAGTTTCATCCCAAAAGATAATAGGCATATTATAGTCATTGAATATAGTCTAGGTTATTTATAGAAGAGTTTTTCTGCCCCTTTATATTATAACTTTCTATTATGGGGTCCTAAGAGTAGAAAAGTTGTTACTATAGTCACTTTTTTAGTATAGATATCATAAAAAATGATTTTAAAACACATACCAATCATCAATTATTAATGTTGTAATAGTTAAGTCACTATGTTTTTATACAGATCATTTATACTTGGAAAAGTAGGTATATGGTTTAATTTTCTGAGCTAGTTCTAATACCTATGTGTATCTAGAAAATTCATCTACTACTTCATAATAATTTTTCTTCCTATTTAAGTTAAAACTATAGAGGGTCCATAAATGTCTATGCGACCAAACTCCAGGGTATGAGAAGTTTAAAATCTATTATTTTGGCTGAATGATATTTTATGTTATTTCCTTTTTGATTTTTTTTACAGAATTTGTATTCTAGGATTTGTAGTCCATGTATATCCCTAAATACTCCTTTCCTATTTTTATTCCTATGTGAGTGAAGGTTTCAATGTACTAGTATCTTATTCTAAATCCAACTCTCATTGTGAAAGGCACTTAAACAAGAAATATTTGGAGAAATTAGAAGATATAAATCCAGAACATAAACATCATCATCATGAAAGGAATTAAAAACCAAATAATGCTCATAATAATAAATTTTAGAAAAATTATTTTTGAATTTATCATGATAACCTTAATCACACAACTATGAGAATTTATGAATGTTACAATTTAATACATTTATAAAAATTAGAAATCAAAATATTACTAGAGTAATCGATTTGACCGAGTCTAATTATTTTTCATTTGGAATTGTCACTAAAAGTGGCAATGGATATATATACATCGATATGGTTGTTGAGTATAGTGTTGTACCTAGTGTTGTTTCTAGAACATCAATTGCCTACAAAATATAATTCCATACTTGTACTCTTAAATAAGGTTTCTAATAGTAACATTTAAACCTTAAATTATTTTTTACTCATATTATTTCAAGTCAATAAATGATAGTGATTAGAATGTTATGAATTAAATTTTTTTGAATGGTTTCCCATAAAATATTTTAAACTCTTGGAAATGAAAATGTTTTTAGGTCTAGAAGAGTAAGAGCTACTTACAAACGTGTCCAAACTAGAACTAGAAATTAATCTATTCATAGGAATCTTCCTCCAACCCAGATTATAAAAAATCCTAGTGGTAAATTTAGGATTTGGTTGTTCACCAATAATACTATTACGAGATTATCTACCATTTATGAATATTTATAGGAAAAATTTCAATTTATAATAAGTTATTTTATGTTTGTTTCTTTCCTTTAGTAACATCTAAGTCCTATCCTTTTTTATAGCCATGTTAAATTTAAAATGAACTATCTATGAATTTTGACTCATTATGATTTTTTGTTTATCATCAAGTTCATTTAATATTTTATCCAAAAAAATAAAAACTCAAGTAAAGGGTCACTAGGAATATTTTCATCATTGGTTTAATTATAATAATGATTAGAAATATTTTCAAGAGATGCAAGAATAATTTTCTATACCTTTTCATGAAACACATTTTAGATCTATTGTTTTTATTTTCTTTATTAGAGTCAGATTCACTTGAATTATCCTCTATGGTTCTCTATGTGGATTTCATAGAGTTTTTATATTGTTTACCATTTTCATCATAATTTTTTTATATCCGAGTTTATGGAAAAATATTATATTTTGTTTCCTTTTCATTTCTATTCATAATATGTTAGTTCTCTTTATTGACTCTCCTTTCTAAAATTCCCTATTTTATAATAATTTCCTACAAATTTAGTATTTTTTAATAATATAAACTTCTTGAATAATGTGATGAATTTTTGGCTAGGTAATCTCTTTCTTCATCACTGAATAAGGATGATTCATTACAACTGAAAGTTTCATATCCGATTTTTTATTTTATCCTTGAATTAAAATTATTGAAGGATACTCACTTTATATTGTGTTCATGCCTTTGTTATTTCGTTACTTTCAATCCCTCCTATTACATAAAAACATCCTCAAAAAGTTATTTCATTGGAAACTTACTGATGTCATAGTATTTTCTAATGGAAATAGAGGTTCCTATCTAACTGTTAGGTAGACATCTTATGCTATTTTTCATCAATTTTCTTTCCAATTTGATGCATTTTGTTAACAATTTCATTGAAATGTTGATACATATCATTAATGGATTCATAATTATTCATTTTTATGTACATTGTTTAATGTTATAAGTATTTAAACACATCTATTTATCAATTAGGTTTCCTCATGAGATATAGTGAGAGTGTCCCAAAGATCAAAAGAAGTTGAATAAGTTGATATTTTATTAAATTATTCTTCTCTTTTTGAATTTAATAATGAATTACTTTTTTATAAATATTTTTATATTTTTTCTTAGTTGAAGTTATCCACTTGGCTCGAGAAGCATTAGGTTTTTTTGGTTTGTTGTCATTAATAGTCCACATATTGAAGCCTATGATTTCTAAATGCATTTCCATCTTGGTCTTAAATTAATAATATTTTGTCCTATAATTTAATAAAATACTCTATACAAGCCACAATTTTAAGTAAAATAACAATTTAATGTTCTATTATAAATATTTTAAGAATAGATAACAGTTTTTTTAAACATAGAATATAAAAAATTAACACACACATGAAAATTAAAAATGGGGTTTAGTATCAAGCGAATAACTAATCTCCTCCACTTAGAAATAACCCTCATCCAATAAATTTATTATAAAACAACATATCCACAGCCAATATTAGGTTTTATAATCAACAATAATTAGACTATCTAGGATAAAAAAAATAATCTTCTATAGTTATTGATTTGATAAAAGGAGTTTAGGTAACACAAAACATCATCTATAGTTATTCATGGGTTTACAAATGAATAGATGTGAAAGAGAGTGTCTATCACTCTTGTGTTTAGTACATGAGTTTTTTATTGAAAAAAATAGTAAAAAAATCAGAGCATAAAAGTTAATCTAAATTAGAAAAATCATGGAATAAAAAGTGTGAAGATTGGATACATCACAATATGGTTATATTTGGGGTTTTTAAGTTTATTTGAATATATTTTTGAAATGTATCAACCATATTTTCATAGAGAGTAAATAAAAATAGTGTGTCATGGAATTATTGTATAGTCCTTCATTCTCAGTAGGCTATGAACTGTCCTGAAGTATGATAAGAGATTTTTTTTTATTCCACTAATTTTTCATTATTTTTATCACACCTCACCACACCTCACACTTGTATAAGGGGTTCTTAAAAATTTATTGAATTCCATAAAATCCATTCATCAAATACAAGGAAATAATAAAAAATGCGAAGAATACTTGTACTAAGAGATAGAACTGTAATGTTTGACTTTTCCTTAAACTCATACATGGAGTTTTTTTATATATAATAATTTTTAAATACACATTCCTCCGAATGTCATTGAAATCAATAATAACTAATTTTTGAGAAATTAAGTTTTAATATAATTTTTAATAGTAGGGGAAGAATGAAAATTTTTAAGGAGACATATATTGGTGTTAGAAGCTCTTGACGATAACATTAAGAACTGGAGGTAGGTATTTTTACTCAACGGTAGAACCACTTGATAGTAGTGTTTTTTCTTCCCAAAAGTAGCACCGCTTGACATTAATGATATCTATATTCAGTAGTATCTCCACATTGTAGTAGTAGTAGTAGTATATCTAATCAGTGGTATCACCATGTGACAAAAAGAAAACATAGTGGTAGGAAAACTTGACGATAGTGGTAGATAATTTTGGTAGTAAATTTTAACTATTGGTAGGTTTACATGGTAGGTTCAATACTTTTAAAATTTAATTATTTTGGTCAGAAAATAGTAGAAATTATTACATCATTAAACTTATTAGAAACATAATAAAAATGATTTTGTGTCATTAAAATATTGAGGGTCTTTTACTAAGACAATAGTCTATTGGGAATGGCCCATTTCTTGGTTATTATAGGTCACATTATGACCGAGAAGGGACCTTCCATAATGGTTCTTTGGAAATGAGGAATCAAATGTGGCAACTATATTCAAACCATAAAAAATGTGTTTGGATGTTTTTTAAATGATTCATTTTGGTAACATTTTAGGGGTTCCTATTTGGACCCCCTTAGGATCCTTCAGTTTTAGTCAAATAGAAGAAGATGGAGATGCATATTTAGATCTTCCATTCTTCCCCTTTTCATCCATTGGATCTAGTTTATTTAATAGTGATTTATCATGGGGATTTGAATTTGGATATCTATCCTTATCCTATTTGTTTTCAAACCTGTTTTACTCTAGATTTGGTTCACCTATTTAGATTTTTAGGGAGGTGATTCCACTACAACAAGGTGGAATCAAACTATTTCTTGGGTATTTTGCATTCTATTGGAAAATGATGTCCTTGGAGGAGGTGTTCATGTCACAGTTCATAATTTTTCTTTAGGTATGTTTTATTATGAATTTATTTATGTGATTTTTAATATTGATAATAATTATCTATTTATTTATGTAGATACATTGGGAATTTTTTGTGTCTTAGGTCTGGGTGTTTGTTAGGAGTGGACCACACCCTGTTTCTACTGGTTTTGGAACCTCTATTCCACTTAATGAGTTTACATTTCGTTATTCCATTATTGGTTTGTGGTTTTAAAAATATCATTATTAATTTAATGGTGTTTATGAATGATATAGGTTCATGTTGACTTAGATAACTAGTTAGGGTAGGTGAATGTGAAATTATTAGGTATTAGGTTATCTTAGTGAATTTATGTTTATATATCAATACTAAAATTTCCTTCTCACATTTCATGAATTCTGTGATCTTTATCTATAATTTGGGAATGGTTATTCTCTCTAAAATAGTAAAAAACTACCACATATCTTATTAATAGGATGACTGATGGTGCATTGGTTGAACGAGTGTGGATGGATGTGTTATGTATTTTTTGGTGGTGTGGGTTGGATTTATAAACCTAAAATTCATTCCTTATTACAATTATTTTTTAAAGGTAGGATTGATTGGTATATAATTTTAAATGAAATGCAGTGATTTCAAGAATGGGATTTATATTTTGTTTCAAAAAAAGGTTGGGTTTCAATAAATTTTTTTGAACATATTTTGGCCAACAACCTATCATGACTAAGAGGACACATGATCACTTATATAAATAATTCAAAAGGGGTATTCAAATTAGTTTTTAATGAAAATATGGAAGGAATTGTCTAAGGATGGATTTGATCCATTTGAACATGTATGGGTGATGGAATATTTTCTTATGAATATTATTTTTGAATGTATTACATGGTTTTAATTGTTAGTGAATTGTTCATTTCATAATAGTCCATATTTTCCTGAGTTGGTCAAGAGTGTAATGGTTTTTGTATCAAAGTGATAGATTTGGATAATGTTTGTGTTATTTACCCCTTATAGGGTAGAGATATGTAAGAAGGATCAACATTGTTGGAACCACACTTGGTTCAATTAATAGAGGCAGGGATATACTCTTGAGGAGAGAAGGCTTAGAGTGATCTATTTCTGTCAAATTGTTGTTTAGATGACCTAAAGGTCTATAATATTGATTTATATGATAAATAATTTATTTATGAATGTTTCAAATACATGTATATGGTTGGAGTGAGTTTCTTATGGGGATTGTTAAGGGACAAACCAAGGGATATTTTTTTGGTAATATTATACATGTAGTGTTTATGAAGTTAGTATTTGAACCTATGTATATGATTGGTTATGTGAATTATTTACTTCCTGTCGGGTGATATGTTGATATGGATAGTTTTGGAGACATCCTAAGAAAGAGGTTTATGGGATGATATATGATGGGGTAAGATTGTAGATGTTGGGAAATATCTTGAGTGAGAGGGTTTGGATCTTCAAAATGGATGTACAACCTCCCTTTATTAAGAGGAGATGGTTTGTGTAGTTGAGTTTTGATTGATACAAGACCACATAAATGGTTCAGGTACTTGATATTAGACTAATTTATATCATACCTTGAGTTAGAGGAGGTGGTTTTGGAACTAGATGTAACACTAATGTACAACCTCCCCTGAGTAATAGAGGAAATATGGGTACTTGATAAGAGATTGATGTGAAATTTCCACTAATTTGAAAGGTTTTTTATAGGTAAATTATGGATTTATATATTTCTATACAATCCATGTTAATCATTTCCCAATGGTATTCATTATGACTATACTATGACATATCTATTATCAACATTGTTCAAACTAGGTATGGTCTGGTGTCTTGGTGTCCTGGTTAGTACATGATGACCCGATGCATATTCTTGTATATGAATTGTGTGGTATGATTCATGATATGTTTGTTTCATGATAATGACATAAAATAATTATATATATTTCATCACATCCATTTAATCCAATAAGTTTTCATTATTTTTATTCATTGGGGATTCTTACTCAGTCATTGGACTCACCCCTACTCCCATACAAGGAACTTGTTTCAATGTACATTGGTAGGTCATCATGTTTACTCTCACAGATAAGTATTTATTGGGTATGGATAGATATTTCATGTCTTTTAGGTTGTGAAGAATAAGTATTCAATATCAGGATTATATGAGTTGGGTCAGAGGATGTGTAGATTACTTTTTAGTTACACATTTTACCGACCAGTGCAACATTATTGTATTTATTTGGTGATGAATTTTTTATATTTATATCTCTTGTTGTTACTTGGTTATATTGTGGGGTATCATGTAGAGAATTTTATTAGTTTCCATTCCATACAATAGGGCCCTCATGGATCCCAATATTTTTTTATATGTTTTTGGGATGTCCTTTTTACAGATGGGTGATATAGAATTCTCAATTTGTTTGGTCATGACTCTCAGACTCTCATATGAGGAAATAGTCACCACATGACTTTTTTAAGACCTTATTACTAATTATATGTCATTGGAATATAGATAGGAAAGCCTAAGTATTTATAACATCCTCACACAAGTGTATATCAAGAGATCCAATACAAGCCTAATAAAATGGTATCAAAGCATGTTTATGGATTGTACAATGTAATTTCAAGATGGAGTTAGGTTTTCATGACTTGGGATATAGACTGATATCATGGAAATCTAGGACAGACTTTGTTGAGTCACATGTTTCCAGGGGATGTACAACATTAGGACTAGGCACTCTCATATGAGGGAGGTGTTGGACCTAAAATTACAAGGTGGGATGGATGAGACATTAGATTATATATAAGGCTCATCTAGAAGCCAATGAATTATTCACGCATCAGAGTAGTTGTATGATTTCAGCATTATACACAAACTTTTGGGTAGTGTTGTTTGTAATGTTACTATACTGAGATCAAATATTAATTAATGAAAATTATAATATAATTGAATATTTTTCAAATATATTTTAAGGGTTGATTATAAATATGTGGATTCTAGGGGATTTTTTGATTTATTATGATTGAAATTTTTTACTCTCCATTGGGTAATGTATTTTTAGATTTATGGATTTTAGGAAGACCCCATTTTTAGAATAAAACATTATTTTATAAATAAAACTCATGTGATTTAATTAAGTGTGAAAAAAGTAATTTTACAAGATGGTTATACTTGAAATAAATAAAGGAGATAATTATTTTAAATTAATTTTAGTTTTTCTATTTTGGAAAAAAATGTGAGATGAATATTTTTGAAATTGGATTAAAATGACAAATGAAAATGAGATTATTTTTTGGAATTGGAAAAGACCAAATATGCTATGTATTTTTTGAGATTTTGATTTCAATGAAAAACATTTTTAATCCATGGGTTGTTTTGAAAAATCAAGTGAGTTTTTATTTCAACAAAAAAATTTGAGATAATTTGAATAAGAAAAGGATATATAAAATTGTATCCTAGGATTATATATCTTTTTATAGGAGTGGACTAGATTTGAAAATTTAATTCTTAGAGAGTGTACCATGTTTTATTATAAATAAGTATAATAATATGATCGGTTTTGGACATGGTTTGTTAAAATGTTGGAAAAAAAATAAATTAGTGCCTATATATATTCTGTTTTCTTGGTTTTCAGTGGTTGTCCTGGAGATAATTGTGTATTGTAATTATGAATTAAATGGTTAATAATAGGTTCTTTCATGATAGTTTTTGTTTTTCATATTTTGTGAAAGATGTTTGATATTTGGATTCTGTAACCATATGTGAGTTTTGATGGGTCCATAGTTTAAAGTTAAATATTTGGGTTTTGATTGGTAATTCCTATAGTTTAGAGAAAAATTATTTATAATAAACCTTCATTAGTGGATACTTATTATGGGTACCCCCAAAATCCTAGAGATGAATCACTTATCAACACTTTAGGGTTTTGTGATTGGTATGTGTAGTTAAGTATCTTCTCAGTGGTTGGTGAATTTTGATGAGTTTTGAGGTTAACATTTCAGATGAGCTTGGAATTTTTAGTGATCATTTGTTTATATTTTCAATAAGGCATGGGTGGGTTGGTAAAATTTATAAATTATGTTTTATAATGTATAATACATGTGTGATAGATGTTATATGTCTTGGTTTAGTGATGTGATGTTAATTGTAATCCAATGGTGGGGAGCGTAAAAGTAGTCATAAATATATAATTTAAACATTGGTTAGGGATAAATATTTTGTGGAATCCAATACTAAATTGTATTTACTATGTTAGAGTACCCATGTGAATGGTACAATGGTGATTCCATTAGAATTAAAACATAAGGAAATAGTGTTTTATTTAGGGGATTGGATGTGATAAGGTGTAAATCACATCGATATTTTTAATGGACATCTTAGATTAAAAATATTATAGAGATGCAGTAGAGGTTGTGTATTGAGATATCAGAAGCTTTGTGATATAGTATCTAGAGTTTAATAAAATATTGATCATCTATTATTGGAGTTAAAAAAAAGAAGTGTGTTGGTTTTTAGAGGAAGACTGTAACACCCCAGGTAAATAAAGAGTATGAAATTTTCACATTTATCCATATTTGTGAATAAAATATTAATATGACTTTAAATGGGACTCTATTCTCGATGGCGTACCCAACACGCAACAATGAGTTTCTTGGGAATCTTACGTTGCAATCTAATAATAAAATAATATTATTTTAAATGGTAGTTAACGCCTAGCCATTGTAATGGCGGGAATGAACAGAACAAACTACAAAATGATTATATTTTTTTGTCAAATTTTTTTACTTTTTACAATAAATGTTAGAGGATTAAAAATTCAAATGAATACAATCTTAAACATTGAATACACTAGTATTTTTAAAAGATTGTTTTACTGCCTTTTGATGGAAAACCATTTTTAAATAAAACTTTGGACAATTTTATAAGCTCTATTTTTAAAAATAAACATATTCTTTATGATTGGGACATTGAAATTTACCTTGGGTTAATTTTTGGTATTTTTCTGACAATGTTCATTTTTCAATGAATAGTGAAAAATACTGCATTTTACATCAAAACTGCTTTTTCATATAATTTAATTATATGGTTATATTATATTTTTAATTTGTTTTAAAGTGTAATTAGAATATATTCTTACCATGTAATCCAATTATTGTCATTGGGATTAATTTCACTTTGGAATTAGGCATAAACAAGTGCCAAACTTTTCATAAATATTGTTTCTAAAAAACCCGCTATTTGTTTTGACAACGGGAATTATTTTTAAATTAATTTTTTCAATTTATGTGTTTAGAATTTGGTAAAATGGATTACATATTAGGAATCAGAAGGTCAAAATTATGTAATTAAGACTCTTGTTTTTGGACTTTATGAATAGTAACGACGGTAATTAACTTTATTTATCTTGATTAAGGAGTAATCGGGTAGTTAAGGATAATAAAATAATATCATAATAATAAAAAATGACCACAACATGTATTCTAAGGCTACTTGTTGTCTCATGGCCGACAATGGGATTCCTTTTGATAAACTTGGGGGCCCCATGGAATCACTTTTATGAGAAAGTGACTTTTTTATCTTTTTATTTTTTAAAGAATGTTAAATGTAACAAAGAATGTATCACCTAAGTAAAATATTATTAATTTTTCCTACACAAATGATCTTTTGGAATATAAATATTAATCGGAAAGATAAAAATATTTCCTACATCATAGTATTTTTTTTTATAATTTTTAGACATTAAATAAATTAAATTATTTATCACATCATGATGATGTAGTGATGACCTCATTATTTAATGATTTAAATAAAATGGAAAGATAATGTAATATCTAAGACCTACACATGTCCAAAACCTATTGGATGGGTGGATTTAGAACCCTTATCACCTTATCCTATAAATACATCAATTTGGCACCATTAAAATCCGAAACTCATTCTAAAATAAAGAAACATTTCTTTACTTTCCAAGAGTGCCCCTCCTCTCCTCTTATAAAATGCCCCCACCTCTACCTCCTTACCCACACTTCCAAAGCCTTTGGCTTGTCCAACCCCTACCCATTTTGTCTCTCCACATCCCTCTATAACTCCTTGAAGCCTCTCTTTGGGAATAAGTCTTCCCAAGGAAGCCTTTGAGCTCAAAACAAAGGGAGTTACCGATTTTAAGGTAATGTCTTCACTTGTGTCCTTTTGTTTTATTTTTCTTCTCCAACCCCCTAAACTCTTTTTATTCATTTCTTTTGTAACAACTACAGTATATTAAATATACTATGATGTTTTTATAAGAAGTATTCGAGCTACACTTACACACACCTTCGTCTAATGGTTAAAGAACATACTGTTTCTGTGGTTGGCGATTTTCTGCCTCACGAAACGATGATTGTTCAATATTCTTTTAACACCTTTAAGGTGGCCATTATGATGTCACTGTATTTTATATATGATATATATGGTATTTATGTTTACTATATGCTTCTGTATTTTATATTTAAACCATACCTTTATTCCTTTCATGTTGAGTAAATGCGATAATTTCATATGAGGAAGTGTGGACTACCGCCCCCTCAAGTGATGTGACTCGTACATGCAATACATGGAACGTATAAAGAATGCAATTAATGAACATATGTGACCTATATAACATATATATTTTACTGGAATTATAATATATATAAATATCATTTATTTTTAATTCCGTTAATATGACAAAGAAAAAATGAAAGTAGCGTTCATGCGTACGTACGGCCTACCGTCTCCATGAACGGTTCTTTTCATTTTTTATCTCCAAAAGATATGGAATAGTATAAAATGAATATGTACTGGATATATATGATATTTTAATGATTAATACTATTCGGGAAATTATTTACTTATAACTACATGGACAATCATTTTTCAAACAAGTTCATTTTTGACTCATGTACCAAACATCGGCAAAAATATCTAATATGAACTAACATTATTAAACAATTATTATAACATTATAATATATGATATGAACTGAAAAATAATCTATAAAGGAGGTCCTTAAGGAATTATAAATTGAACAAATTTTATTATTCAGGAGATTAAAGAACAATCGAGTCAAGTCGGACCCGAGGTAAGGGATCCTACACCTCTCTTTCTTTTTAAGTACACTCTTTTATGTCATTCCTTTTAAAGATCATATTTCTTGTTATTGGGATATTCTTTTATATTACTCTTAATTTAATTTTTATGTTCACATGATGAGAGACCCTATTCTCTCTCATCAATCCATTTTGGAAGTTTTGAGTGGCGTCGTTAGGCTGCCGAATTTTTCGTAAGAGATCCAACCTCTCTCTTTCTTTTTAAGTACTCTCCTTTATGTCACTTCTTTTAAGCTCCTCTTTGTTATGTTGGGGGATGTTCTTTTATATTACTATTTCTGTAAACTTTATGTTAATATTATGAGAGACCCTATTTCCTCTCATCAATCCATTTTGGAAGTCTTAAGTGGCGTCGTTAGGCTGCCGAGTTTTCGTAAGGGATTTTTCATCTCACATTTATTCCCGTGAGATTTATGCTACATTTGACACAATTTACTTTGAGTGGTGTATGTACTGCCCATTATTATACACTTTGTGTAGTATAATTTCATTTATTGTTATTCACATCTTCATTGTATGACCCTTCTTCCATGGGGTGTACGTTTCGAAAGTTACCCAACTTGGTAAGGGGACCTTTCACCCTCCACTTTTTAAAAGACTTATTTTGTTATGTATTTTAATTGACATACTATTATATTGGGATATGTTCTTTTATATCCTTATTGATGTAAATTTTATGTCCAAGTGATGAGATTCCCTTTTTATCTCTCATCAACTCATTTTATGAATTTTGAAGTGATGCCGTTAGGCTGTCGAATTTTACCAAGGGAACTTTTTATCCCAATTTCAATTTCTTTGGGTTAAACATGTCGTTATTGAATATGACATCTTTTGAATATGTTTGAATGACCTTTTATTGTTTTACACTTAATATACACTTATATTGGGTGTATTTATATTCGTCACACGTAATTTTGAGATTGATTTATCCTTAATTTAAGGATACCATCTTTATAAGGGATTTCATCACATTTGACATTTCTATTGAGGCTTCATTGTTGTTATGCACCAATTCACTCTTATATGGTGTATATACTGTCCTTTGGAATATTATATCATGAATACATTTATTCTCATGATATTATAAAGTTCTGACTAAATGTTATCCCTCAATTATTGTATTCAAGTGTCTCTAATTTTGGTAAAACCCCTTTAACCAAAATATCACTTTAAATGTTTTAAATATTTGTTATTATTAATATCCATGTTTTCAAAATGGTTTTAAGGTTTTATTTATATGGATATTAATGATTTAAAATTTTAAAAGCTTCAAGGTGGTATGGGACACTTTGATTCCAAAATCTCTTTATTAAATGTTTTAAATGGTTTTGGAAATTGTTTTGTTCTGAATGGATTCATTATTTCAATATACTAAAATGTTATATTGTGATTGAAATGTGGAAATGTTATGTTTCCTTTATGCATGTTTTATGTGATACGTTTATGTTATGGTTCTTGGGCATTGTTATGAAAACGGGTGGTTCCGTGATAAACTAAGGGCGGGTGAGCCCGATATAGCTCTTTAATGCATTGGGTAACGCGAAGGAGTGAAACGTTAAGGTTTCTTCGAAAAGATTTAGGGAATATACTGTGGTGGGTATTCCAAACGTAACCAAGAGGGTTACTCCCTACGTAAGAATGTTATGAATGCCTCAAGTTACCTTTTATGTCTTATGATGTCTATGATTTATTCATGATTTGATGAGGTATGTTAAAGTGCCTATGTTTTATGGGTAAAGTATGATTTCATTATTATGTATATATGAACTCATGTTTCATTTCCATATTTTTTAGAACCCTTACTGAGATTTTTATGCTCATCCCAAGTTTTTTGAAATTTTTTTCACAGGTCAAGGTAAAGGTACATGATATGGTGATAGTGTCAAGGAAGTGTGAAGAAAGAATCCATGCTTTATTTTTTTAAATATGTTTCCGTTGAGGGGAAAAATGAATACTATCTTTTATGTAACCACATTGTTTAAATGTGGAATATAATACAAGTTTTATGATCTAATTCCTTAAAACCCTAAACCTCAAAAGATCCTCAATGTGTAATCTTGTAATAACTCAAGATTAAGCAATGTTTATGGCTGGGGACTTATAAAGATAATCATGAGTTAGTAGTGAATTGATGAATGAGGTAGGTCTAGATTTATAGTATGAGGATCACCATGGACTATAAAGGTTGAGGATAATAATAGTGGAGAATTTTTATTGACTCACAGTGTTAAAAGCATGATAAAATTAGGGTAAATTTAATTTTTTGGATTTGGAGTGACGGATGTGAATTTGGATCTTGTATTAAATGAGTTTTTGGATGTTTTGGGAATAATAATGTAGTAGAAGAATTCATAGAGCATGTTGCTAGGAGTTAGTGGATAATCTATGATATTGGAAGGGATTTATGGTGGGAGGAATTGGTTTTATATTATTAGAATTTAGAATAGCCTAGGCTCAAATTGAATCTTATGCACACCATAATGTGAATACTAGTTTAAGGAAATAGGTCAAGGTGTATCAGAGGGGAAACATTAAGTGAAAGTATAGAGTGGTGTAAATGAACAAGTCTCATACATATTTGTAATTACTTATGTATTTTCATGAAATAGTTTATGGATTCCATGATGTGGAAGCCTAGAGGTTGGAAAGACCACATCTGGGCATCATGGAGTCACACTATGAGGCCTCTGGTGAATGGTATATCAAACCATGAAAAGACTATTCCCACCAGGAAAATTTATTTATAGGGGATTGAGCCCTTTTTTCAAGAATGTTATTATCATAAATTTGAAGGGACAAACAAAGATAGTGGAATTTGAGTTATGGATCTCATCCTAGGGGTGAGAGGTCTTGTCATGACTCAAAAGGGACACACTTTGGTGGGTCTTGGGTACTGGGGAATCATGATGTGACCATCATGGTCACACTGTGACCAAGGTTGTAGATTTATTTTAGAGGGAAATTTTAATAATATTATCATGGTCTTATTTGAAATCCACCCCCAAAGAACCATCTGTTTCTATCAAAGGAATGAATAGGTAGAGGGATCTTTGTCTCCCAATTCTCCTCCTTCCATAACTTTAATATTGGTTGTTTTGAGATGGTTTGGTTATGTAGATTAAAGGTAGGACCTCTCTCCTTCCCCACATTTTTCTTCCCCATTACTTTACTCTAATTTTGATTTTCCCTAATTAGGGTTTTAAAGAGATCATTCCTTTAGATCATGGTTTAATTCTCTCGCTTAATAGGGATTTGGAATGTAGCACTTAGAGGTAGTCTCAAGAGGAAGTGTTCAGGTGAACACTCATCATTTTCCTTGATTAATGATTGCTTGAAAATATATTTAGAGTGTTTAGAAAAACTTATTTTAATTAACCTTTAATTCGGGTGAATAAATTGGTTATTTTTTGGGGTTAGGTTTATGTTCATGTAAGGAGTGGACCACATCATGTTGATAATAGTTTTTCCACCGTTATTTCACCTAATATGTTTGGGACTTGTTATCCCATCATGAGTTTTGGGTTTTATATGTTTATTTTTTTTAATTTAATGGAATTTATGGAAGATATGAGTTTTCATGACCTAATAGGAGGTTAGTGAGGGTTTTTGATTGATTTACAAATCATAGGTTATGGTAGGTGGCCTTAATATTATTTATATTCTTGTTCACTTGGTTATTTATTATTAGAATTTAATTACTAGAATTATTATCATCATGTTTAATTCCTCATGTGATTTTTCCCCATAATTTCTAATGGGAACATAATAGCCTAATAGTCAAAAAATAAAATATACCTGGATAACTGGTTTGTGGGTGTCAACTTAGTTTAAAATGTTTCATTATCCCTATTTATATTTTTGGTGGAATAAGTTATACTTATAAAAAAAGTGTTTCCATTTCAAAATGTGATTATAAAAATTTGTGTATTTTCAATGGAATTTTAAATAAAAAAGGGAGATTTTAGGAATGTTTTTTAATTGGAATTTAAAATCAATTGTGGGGTTTCTATAGATAATTTTATGAATTTTTGGTGAGTTACTAGAGTGGTTAAGATTTCATGTGATACCTTTAACAAATTATTTATAAATAATTTTTAACATGATTTTTAAGGGAACGTTGAAAGCTGTTAGTTCATGTTGGTCTTGGTCTATTTGACCTCATGCGGGAGATACCCTATTTTTTAAACACTAATTCCATTTAATTTTCTTATTTATTGTGATTTAATAGTGTTTTTTTTTTCATTTTTTGATGGTGAATAATTGAATGAGTTCACCAATATTGTATTGATTTTGGTATCAAAGTGACTATGTTTTTTTGTATTAGTGTATTTTACTGAAAAGAGTGTGGAGATAGGTAAGAAGAATTGGGTTTTATGGAGCCATACTGTGGTTCAATGAAGAGATGTTGGTCTACCCACTTTTGGAGATATGGGCATGATTTATATATTAGGGCCCAATTTAGGTTTTTATGACCTAGATGTCAATCCTATGGATTTAGAAGATAAATCTATAATTTTTGAAGGTGTTGGGTTTACATAAATGGTTGATGAGATTACCCTATGATGTTTGGTAAGGTAGAGTCCTAGGGTTATAGATATGGTACTATTATAATTATGTTTTATTTGGGTTAGTACTTGACCCTATGAGAATTGATGTTTATGTGATGCATTTACTATGGATTGCATGATTTGTTGAGATGGAAGGTTGTGTCCACATCAAATGTGAGGGGATGGAAGATAGAAATAAGATTTTATTTGATAATATATGTTGTGTAAAACCTTGAGGGAGAAGGATAATCCCTACGAAAAGTATGTGAAACCTCCCGTGATTAAGAGGTGATGGTTTAGGTACATCGTATGATATTAATGTGTAACCTACACAGATCAAGAGGGGATGATTTGGGTATTTAATATGTGATAGATGTGTGACCTCTCATGAGTATGAGGTTATGGTTCAGGTACTCCATATGAGACGATGGTGTGACTAAACTCAACTATAGGGACAATTCTATGTTTTTGGTGGATCCCAATGTGTAGGGATAGGGTATGCTAAGCAATTCATGATGGGTTTCTTTATTACACGACTATTGTAGATATATTACTAGAATTGGCCAAAGAAGGTAGGATTAAGAACCATAAGGGCCTAGTAAAAACATAATTACAGGATACATATTCTTATATGTGTATGTGTATTTTACTTCTTTTTGGGATTCTTTCATAAGCCAGAATTTCAATCCTTATATGAAAATCAGGACCATACCTTTGATCACAATAATATTCAACATACTAAGGCTTTGAGGATTCTTACTGGGTCATTAGACTCACCCTTAAACATATACATGACATGAGTTTGGATGTACAAGAGTA
Source organism: Viscum album (assembly GCA_963277665.1). Classification (NCBI taxonomy): domain Eukaryota; kingdom Viridiplantae; phylum Streptophyta; class Magnoliopsida; order Santalales; family Viscaceae; genus Viscum; species Viscum album. Next base: position 1,130,827,892 of record OY728121.1, read on the forward strand.
TATAATTATATTTAATTGTAGGAATACTTATTAATTATAGTAGGGAATGAAGTTAAGGCCTAGTAGTTTCTAGAGGAATATGATTTGGTAGGGTGATTATATGAGCCGGGTAGAAGTCCATTACAGACTAATTTTTAGTTTTTGTTTTGTATTGTTCGGGATAATGTTCCACTTTTGTATTTATTTTTTGATGCATATTATATATTTCTGTATATTTCTATTACTCTTTCATATTACAGTGCATCGTGTAGAATATTTTACATATATACATTATGAACTATATGGGAAATATAGGTTCTCTGTTTATTTGTGTACATGTTTTTGGGATTTTTGGTATATAGATAGGTCATGAAAAGTTTTTGGTTAGTTCATGTGTGAACCTTAGGCACTTCGTTAAGGGAATTTTATCTCTATGAAAATTTTAGGCCTTCTGCAATAGTAAAAAAATCTATAATATGGGGAGGCTAACATGAAGTCTTTCATAATTCCCACTCAGGTGTTGTTTGAGAAATCTATGATAAGGAGTTACATATATGATATTGGATCAACCTTTTTATAATTGAAAAGATGTGAAAATCACTTATTCATAGTACACTATACTAGTCCCTTCAAATTTATAAATGGTACAAAAAAATTCCAATCATATAAAAAATATTTCTCATACCCTTTTCCATATATGAATATCAAATCACCAATTTTGTATCCCAACAATTAACATTACAAAACTATATGAGAAATGGTTTTCTCAAAGATTCAATTGAACATCTTCAGATTATTTTCACTCAACATTAGTAGGCTCTAACTGGAGAATATTCCTATCACATAAATCCTCAGTCGATACATACAAAATATTAACCCCTTAGAGTTCTCCCAAATTCTCTATCCCAAGAACAAATGTAAATTGATATGTAATTATTATTCCCATCAGTAACCAATAGTACCAAATTCACTTGGGCATAATTTTAAATGATATCCAATACCATATATCCTAAATGAGCTAGATAGATATTTCATAAGAAATTATTCCAAAAACACTAACACAAAACCTTAATCTCCCTAGGGTAGATTCACCCAACACAACCTAATTTACATAAACCATACTCCACAAAATATAAGGTTCTAAATCATCAATAACGTATAGTATGATATCTTCTATAGTATTGGTCAAATATCCCATTATTACCAAATTCTAATAAAAATGGTTCCCATTATTACCCATGAATCATCATATCGCAACCTTAATCATAATTAATAGACTATCCCACTTCATGAGGATCACATGGGAGTTAATGACACCAAAATATCACTCCAATGCTATTCAATATCATGTCCAACCTGCCATCATTAAACCTAGTTTCTCTATAAACATTAATCATATAGCTCACATAGAATAAAACAAACTGTTAACATGCAATCATGATTATCATACATAAAGGATAGTTTTTTATACATTTCTAAAAAAGGTGGCATCCAGTCTTTGTTGCACATATCCACATCAAGGTTGCTATAAATATTCATTTTATTCCATATAAAACATAATCATATACCCCAAAATCCAATATTCATGACCCCTATTTGGTTCCTTATTATATCAATCTCATACATGTCTAATATTTAAACATAATAAACACTCTATAGGATATTTCTATTGGGTTTGAAGAGGTTTAGTACCCCTTTACTAATTAAAAAAAACATTATAATAATAAATATGATCACCCAATTTCTTCTTTGAGCTAGTGAAAAAATTTATCCTATTAATTTTTTAATTATGGACACCTTGAAATCCACTATAAATTAATTCTAGAGGAGCTTGAAGTATGTGTTATGGATGTTGGTTATGATATACACCTACAATATGTTATCAATGTCCTTATCAAAGTAGTGAAAATTCATGATCTCATTTCCCTATAAGATTTTATTTGAATTGAAAAAAGAACTCAAATTCAAAAACACACATTTCTATGGGTATAACATGATATAAAATCATTGAAAACAACCAAATAATTACTTGGTTCAACATATTTGTTAAAAACTCTCGTAGAAGATAGAGTGAAAAAAAATCATGGATGTTCTTCGACCACCCCTTACCAAATCTATGGTTATAAACTATTCATGAGACTCATCCTCAAACATAAAAAGCACCCAGAGCATATATAATTATACAAGATTTAAAATTTATTTAAATATAATATAGATATTTTTATTCCAATTCTCAGTGTCTTGAGATCCTAATATAACTCTATTTTTCAGGTAGGGAACTCTTCATAATCACAAATGAATCTACCCTGTACCTCCTTTCAATGGAAGAAATAATTACATAAAACCTAAAATAATCATAGAATAATCTCTCAGAATGTCACAACTATAGGGTCATCTCTAGTCATAGACATTTACACGATCATAGATCCATGATATGCACATAAAATCCTCCCATCCATTGTACTATAAGAACATCTTCATCTTTTAGATTAACTTTCAAAATATCTAACATTAATAATTTCATCAAAACAATAAAAACCCATAATATTTCCCCCTTTACCCCACTCAAGGGTTTATGTAAAAATATATAACCTATATATATTATTCTTTTATACCAATGTTTTTCTTATTAAATTCCTAATCTAGTATACCTTTTATCAAAACCAAAGGGTCACTCAAGTCATGAACAACAATATTGGGTCCTTATATCCTTCTTAATACACTTCAAACTAAAAATAGAATTCCGAAGGTTAGTTGTTCAAAAAACATGAGATAATATACCAAATAAAACTGCATCCTTAATACTAGGTTAAAAAAATCAAATCATTATCATGTTAAAAATTGTTTCACATGACTATCCATATAGACTAGGTATCCCGTCTTCTAAACATAAAACACATAAAAATAGTCATGTGCACCGCTCATTATTTGACCCAGAAATGCTCAATACAGTCCTAATTACTAGAATAAAAATAAACTAAACTTATCACATTATTAACTATCACCAAAAAATATCTACATGTAGTCTATATTTCAATGTCACCTAAATTCTCAATCAACCCCTCTTTTTTTTCTATACTCCTAATAAAAACTCATCTAATGAAAAAACAAGTAGGTAACCAGATTTCAAAAAAACACACCTGAATAAGGCCACCATGAGTAAAATATCACTAATCCAAGGATCCTAGTAAATTTAAAATACTCTACATAATCGATAGGAAATAGATAACGGATACACACTCAATTCTTATAGCTCCCATATCCCAAGTTGTCCCTTTTAACACACCCTTCCCAATATCCTAATATTATTAAGGAATCAACCATATCATACCACCCAAAACATGTGTCACTATTACATCCATGTGTAAAATGAAGAAATTTCCACCATGTAATACCAACCCATATGTACTCATAGTATTGGAGAAACAATAATAGGAAATACATATTTCTACTCCACTCTAACCCTCAAACCTTTCCATAAAGGATCAATGATAAACATAAATAAGTAATATTATGATATAATCAAGGGTTGTATGTCAAAATCCAAACCACTAAGACCCTTTATGTGTTGAAACTAATCTGAGTGTTCTGCACCGTGACTTCTTATAACATACTAGGGTCTGGTGAACAGTAAAAAAATAGAACAACATAGGTGAGGGGAAAATAAATGTCTGATCATTCAAAATAAAGATATACCATATAAAATTGTGAACCAAACTCTAAATCAGAAAAACATTCGTCAATATATCATTATAAAAACCATTACAAACATTAAAAACTAACCTATGGACTCACAAATTCCACACCCAACAAAGTTGCCTTCATAATGAGCATCATCTGTAAAGGAACAATATGTGTGGATAGAATCTCCTTGGTTATGGTGTGTATAAATATTCCTAAAAAGAAACCCAAAAATCCTAAAGGAGTATAAAAAGATAGGTGTATTAAAAAATAAAATAAAAGGAAATACAAGATTAATACTATATTTTACTAAAGGGTTTAGATAAAAAATTTCTAAACTCTAAGTTCAAATCCCAATAGTACGTCATTTGTCAAAGTTAACAAGGAACTATAATATTTCATGAGACATAAAAGTAACAAACCGCCGTCTCTCAAACCTTTCACACCATCTCTTCAATATTATATTAGTGTATATATAACCTTTTGAGGGTTTTATATCAGTTGAAAGTGTTACCAAACCTTATAAACGACCCACACCTAATTGATGTAAGATTAATAGTCAAGGGGATTATTGACCCCATGGATAGAGGAATCAAATCTCATTACATTTAAGACCACCTATTATTTAAATCCTATGGTCTACCCACATCTTATTGAGATCAAGGGTGTATTGACCCCAATCATAGTGTACATAAAATGTAGGACCCCATCCTTTGATCTATGTGGGATAACTAACCCCATTAATTTTTATAGAGTACACATGCCCTGATATGAGTAAGCTTCCAGGGGGTTACTGAATCCAGCCTTTTCCAAAAGCCTCACTCAAACCCTATTTCTGTTTTTATTGAGATAAGATTCTGAATTAATAGAAATTTACTTTAAAATGATCATTTATGACCAAAAAAATCCCACCATCACATCATGTATGGTAAGAAACTTAGAGTGGAATATTATTTTTTACAATTATAAATTCCAAGGAAGATGATATGAATTGTTTCAAAGAATACACAACATAAAACATATACTATTCTAGAAATAGTGTGTGAGTTTTGTGAATAATTCAAGTATATACTACTATTATTGTTTATGTGGGGTTGACCTATATGATGTGCCATTGAAATGACATAGAACATGGAACTCATGGAAAATTTGGCGTATACCCTAATATCCAGAGTCATGTTGTTTAATCAATCAATGAATTCTCCATATCCCACATGTTTTGTGTGGCTAGGGAATAATGAACATGTACTTAGGGGTTCTTGGGATATGTAACTAAGTAAAACATGACATATACACCAAAAGTATATGTTCTATGATATATAACATGACTTCATAAACCTTATCCACAGTATTCATGTTAAATGACATCTGTATCAATGCTTACACACCATATGATCCCATATTCATCCTCTAGAAACCCTATATTCCAATTATATCATCAACTACTACTACATTAATCATATCTAATCATGCTCGATCCCATGCCTTGGTTCAATTTCCTCATCCTTAATAAATTTAAAAATCACCTGAAAATATTTCCATTACATTCTGGCCAAGATTATTTTTTTGATGATGCCTCTGATTTATACAATAGTTGAGTTATCTCCAAGTGGTCTTGCATCATAGACCGTCCTTCACCACACAACACTAATACCGCCATTCGACATTTCCTTGCATGTACCAGCACCGCCATCTACCATCATCAACCACCACTAATCTTAGACAATTGATATAACTAGTGAATAATGATAATTTCATGAACATATACATGATAAAATAATGGGAAATCAATGGATAATGTTATTTTTTTGCACCCAAAATTTCAAAACAAAATTTTCCAACAATACATTTGTTTAAGAATTATTAATGAAAATGAAATAAATATAAGGAATATAGAAAATAATTTAATATATTTTATATAATCCATAATATTTTGAAATATTAAATAACATGAATTAATAATCAAATCATTGAATGAATGATCAAGGTAATGATAAAATGTGTACATACTCATCGGTAGACAACCAGTGTTTTATCTCATTACTCAAAACCTTATGAATCAACTATGAATTATTTTCACACCATGAAAGTGGGATGGTTATTTCATGAATATTTATCTAAAAATCCTATTAGGGTTCCTCATTTACAACGATGAATAATTCTTATAGAAGAGTATTAATAATGAATTTATAATGTTATTTTTTTTGTTAAAATGGGCGTTAATTAAAAATATGAAAAATATTAATTCGGGAAGTTGAATACAAAATTTATACCTAAAATATGTAAAACCACCATTCCTAACACTATCACACAATAAAAATTTAAACTTTTGGATTAATTTAGGTGAAATTAATTATTTATGTTATTCACAAGTGCATGAGTTGAAAATATTATTTTTCAATATATTAAATATTTTTCAATGAACTAAAATTCATAGAAAAATAATCCAATCAAGTGACTAAATAAAAGAAATATTCTTAAAAATATTTAGTGGTTGAATTTTTTTGGGTGTTATATCCTCCCTATATTCAAGGATTTTCATCCAAAAATTATAATTCACTCAAAGAGGTCAGGGTAATGAGCTCGAATATAATTCTCCTACTACCATGATCTCTATAAAATATTTCCATACAATAAAAGGACACCCAAAAATGTAATTACCCAACCCCAAAGGTTATCGTTATATTCTTACTTGTTTTACACCATGTTCTCGAAAAATCTAGTCTCATCCTCAATGTTTATCTGAACTCGGTTGATAATGTGTAATCGATCAATCAAATATCTTCTCAACTATGAAAATTAGAAAAAATTATGAATCTAGTCTATCCATGGGGAGATTAAAGGTGGTATGAAACCATTTATATCCTAAAAAAACATGGAACGTCTAGGTAATCGTAAATGATAACTGACTTCATCAACCATACCTACCACTATCTTGTACCATTAAGACTTTTAGAAACACATGGTCTCACTCCACTAATTGTATGTTTATTCTTCTTTAGTACATATAGGAATTTATATGGCTGTGAGATTTCAACATATTCTCTTAGAAAAACAAAAAAATTTCTATCAATAACCAAACTAGATTAGGTCCTAAAATAGAAAAATCATCAATTTCCATCAAGCAAATGGGCGACCTATAACATCTCCCATACAGGCCCCCAAAAGATGACATTCTATTAATAGTGTGATAACTATTTTTTAATGAAAAATTTACCAATAAAATGTGATATTTTTAGATCCTACTAAAATTTATAATGAAATTCTGTAATATTTCTTCAAAAATGAAAATAGTTCTCTTGTTTTGTCTATTTATATGGTGGTGGATTGTCATACTCAACTTTAATTGAGTGATTTATTCCTCCTTTAAGATCTGTTACAATATGTATTTGAATCATACATCTCATTTTAAACCAATAATTAATGTTAATCAATGATACCATATAATCTTATATGTGTACAGGCATATTAAACTCTATACAAAACTCTACCCTCAAATGGGGTGGAAGTGAGTAACATGGTTTGCCAATCAATGATCACCTAGAAAATATCATGATCCTTCACTAAAAATGGTTGTCTAATCCTGAAATCCATTTATATATTTTCGTAGTTCATATTTTCATCCATGAGGGTTAATTTTAAACTTTATTGGACCCAGTGCTTAGATTTCTCTTGCTAATAGGTGAATGTACATGATGAAATCTCTTTAATTTACTTTTTTTGCATGGATATAAATATTAATGCATGATTTCACAATAAATTTTTACAAAACCTTAATGAAAGACCAAATGGGAGGTTTTAAACTCCCTTAATACCTTATAATGCTACTGAACTGGAACCACTATCCTCCCATTGGAAGAGGATGAGATGCTCCATACCTTTAGAAAATTTGTTGGGTGCATCTGTAAAAAATGTCTAGTAACACGAAATCTTAAAATTGAGATCTGTAATACGGGACTCCCTCTCTTGGTGAATAATTTTTTGGGACCCCACCATTGATTGAAGTTGGGAAAATTTCTTCATCTTCCACCATACCTATTTCCCTCATGGATATCAACTTAATGGATTCATATACAACCCATTCATGATATTTCATACCAAGGGAATCAAAAAACACATTTTAATTTCCTTGAGTGTAAGATATATGAATGACATAGTACTATAAGAACTAAATCCACACCATATCCCATAGGTTAAGAATGTTTTGGTATAAAATATACATGATACACTTGTGATTAATGTAAATTAATAATCACATACTATGAATGTAACATCTTCATATATTCAAGGATGTAACTTTTTTTGAAAGCTACTGATTGTGGGCCATGTTGTTTTTCTCATGAGGTTTTAGTTTCTTGGACATACATGTAATTAAACATGTTCTATATATCACCACACATCTATGAAGATTTATAACGGAATATAAATATACTATGTACTCAACTCTTCTCTTGGAAACTATAGGATAAGATCATTGGTAAACCCTACATCAAATCATTATACACTCTTTTGTAATGATCCTACCAGATGAATATTTTCCCCCTTTTTAAAGGTAAGTCAAGGAACTAAAATCTAGTATAATTTTTTAATGAATCGATGGTAATATTGTTTTATCCTACGAAAATGGTGTATTAGAAAATCAATATTGAGTTGATCACAAGAAATAAAAGCCTTAATATTTATGGGGTCAACTGATACTCCACCTTAAAAAATATATACCTCAATAAATTGACCTCCTAAATCCAAAACATTCACTATATGTTTTTACCATATAGTTGGTCCTCATAATGAAATTCTATGATGATTCTTCTACTCTCAACAGGAAATTCTATAGGTATAGATTAAATTTTTATATTATTATTAAATAAATCCATAATCTAGTATAAAGATGTTCAAAAATATTTTTAATGATTTCCATGAACACATAATGGGTGTTTGTTACTCTGAATAAAAACTCTAGGCACTCATAATGTTTGCAACATGACCTAAACATCATTCATGGGTATTCCTCATCCTGATCATGAAGCTGGGGATACTTATACTAGATTAAACTTATTAAGAACTTGTTCTCTCATTTTATCTAATCAATGAATTCAAAAATCTTTAAATGTTGGTATTTGTCCTTAACTGTCACATGGTTCTAGTGATGACAATAAAAAAAGTATAAAAACATTATTTTCATTCTTAGTGAATATAATTAGAGCTTCCCAAGGGGACACACAATGTCTAATAAGTCATTTATCTAAAAGGTCATTAAACTACACATTTAGCATCAAATGATTTGATGGGTCCTTTTGATAAGATGTAGAATAAATGAAAATGGATTTAGATTGTAAGTTGATGAAAAAATCAACCTATCGATAGAGGGGAACCCTAAGATGTCTTCTAGAAAATTGTTCTTAACACTTCCATAATAACAAGAAGTAGATCCTCTAAATCATCCGTGGTGTTCAAAATTAAGGTAAAGAACTAGGGAGAAATTTTTTAAAACATCAACAAGATTAACCCCATTCATTATACTTGATGTTCCAGTTAAAAGGTAAAGGTGAACTGGGACCCATCTACTTAACTAAAAATGATCATATAATAATAGAAATACAACCAAGAGTAGATTCAAAAAAACTAGTCCATGTTCGAGATTACATCATAGGGTATCATCTCTTTTACAATGAGATCACATCAAATCATATCTCTTTCTATAATAAGCTCACACATATAGAAGAACTGGGTGAGAGGATGACCACATCATATGGGTGTCTTTAGATAAAGATATAGGGATCAATGATCTATAGGTATCCCAAAATCCTGAAATAATGATACTATATGAAAATATTGGATTATACAATTAGATATAAGTATGATTTTTTATGTGAAGAAGAAATATATCATATCTCAATCCATCTCAATAATTATTTGATAATTTCCATCCATCGTGGGAATCTACCCATAACCTTGATAGCTATAATTATGAAACCAGTGTGGGCCACCCAATGGTGGTGGTGGATGTGGATGAAATAAACATGGAGCCTCAGATTCTCTCCCTAAGACACAAACTTATTTTGTTATTATGAATAATGGATTCCAACCCTATCTACAATAGGAAGGCCCTCATACTTGACTCTACCTCTAATGTGTGGATCCATATATGATACCACCTTAGGTTTCCTATATAATTTTAATGGTTAAAAATTCATGGGTTAGGATTACTAAACCTATTCATGGATAAAAAATAATATATCCATGTCATTTTCTCATAATTTGGGATCCCTCTACCATTGATACTCTATACCAAGATCATAAATGTGGTTTCCTATGATGAAGGTATCATAATTATTACTATCATTTGGATGCATCTCATGGATCCATTCTGAGGAAACGAGAAACTATTAATGTACTAAGATGTTCCTAGACTGGTAATCTCTTAGTCTATAATATTAATTCTAGGGATAAAAAATATGTAGGGGTATATAAAGGCACAACCCTTTCTTGAATATCTATCTAGAGTGCTTACTCAAACTTTCAAGTTGAAAGATATCTATCATGAATCATTTATAGGGAGTTCCTCATGTGACCTTTCAACCATAAAGTGTACTCTAATATGGTCATCTTTCCCTAGTTATGATACAGTAGCCCAAAAAATTATACAATCCTCAATATATCATGATAATTTATCCCCATGATCTAGATCTCAAACTCCAACATGGGTAGAGTTTCCATGTAATGAGTTAGAGTATTAAATATCCATGAGAATCTTACTGTTACATGAAGAAGAATTGACATAATAATAATAATATTGTTAATGCTGTTTTAAATTAGATGAAATAAGTGAGTCCCTAAATCCATACAATCCCTTACTTCCAATGGTCAGACTAACCATGAACTTAGGAGGCCTCTATTGCAGAGGCATGTGTATTGCACTTAGAATTCAAAAAATATCAACCTACACCAAATGGATTACCATATACTCTATGGGTGTAGGGTTTGATATCTATACATTCGATGAACGATCTTCTCTCTCCATATAAGAAAATATACATCTCAATAAAGTCCTTGGAATGATTCCTAATTATAGAAATGATCAGATTCTACTGGCTATAGTACTAACACATTCTCTTTATGACCCCTCCTTGGTATGAAAGCTGTAAGTATATGATGTGGAATCCAATATTCAATAATACAAACCTAGGGTTGTTAAAGAATATCATAATGATCTATTTTAAGAAGGAAATGTAAATAATTTAAAATTAACCAAAAAAATGATGTCTGTACCATCTCATTTTTCCCTATAAATAAGGACATATAGTTATGAGTTGAATAACAAAATAACATGGTAATGTTGAAAAGACACATCGACCACACACATATATTCTAGGTTCCTTGGCTTATTAATACAACTCGATACCCCTTGAAACATTCACATAATGTTTCTAAAATTAAATCTACCAAGAGTCAAAATTCCAATCACCAAACTCTATGATGATGAAAGACATACTTTGAGGCCTCTTTTATAGGAACCTAAGCACTTGGAGTCCATATAGGTTAGTTCTGATCTGAGTGTGATACCAAAAAAACTACCTATAATAGGATAATTTTTAGTAACTTTAACCAAGAAGGCATATCATATACATTGATGTCCTTCGCATAATGAACATTCACATAGCCACATATATATGTAATAAAATATAAAACCCAAAAAAGAACATAAAATCCAAAAAATTATAATATGATTAGGGTAGAATATAAATATCCACAACTATATGAAAAATAATACTCTAGAGGATAGGTGAATATATAAGGGACCAACATCCCAAATAAAGATAGACCTAAAAAAATTGAAAAGGAAACTTTGTATCATACTAACTCCCATTACTCAAACACTAATAAAAATTTTAACTACCAAAAACTAGTGAGAAATAACTCCAATAGCTCCACATCCACCTATGTCACCTCCATAAAATGCATTTTATGTATTCACACAACACATAGAGACATAGTTTGATGAATTGGGGAGTATATATATACCTAGTATGACACTATGTGAATATGAATGTGGGTAAGAAGCTGAGTCAGATCAAAAACTACAATTTCTGGAATCATAATAAAAAACACTAATAATATTTAATGTTTTAGAAAATGAATTCTCTAAAGAAAATACAATTTAATAAACCAATAATAATCATATATAAAACTAAAAAATACACCCTCTTTGTTGTAAGACCCAAAATTATTGAACCACCAATCTCTCATAACGTCTATGTAATCTCTATGGAGACATAATTGGTATCACGTTAAGTATGATGTTGTATTTTTTATAGATATAGGTTTATGAGTTGGATCTTTCTTTTAGAAGGTTAATATTCTTGGAAATAAGTTTTAATGTATTTTTGGATACATTGTATTGTTATAGGAATTCCTAAAAAGGTTGTACTTGATTAGGACTCATATAAAGGAATAAATCTTGAATTATAATGATATATATAATTAAATATGGGTTTCAATGAGATGTATATTAATATATTTTAAAATATATGTGCCATAAGATTAAACCCCACAAAAAAGAGAGAATATAGGAATTAATTTACTTTTTCTTTATCTATGATGGGTTAAATACATGGTAGATAGTCCATAGAAGATTAAATATTCACCACAAGTGATTAAATAATTGAAAAATGAGTTTAGTAAGAATAAAAATAATAGAAATCTGGCTATGTAAGAATAAATGGTGTCATACCAATGATATGTTATATTAAATCCTTGAAAGTAACTACTACAACACAATAATAAAATGTTACATGTGTTTGAACCCAATATTATTGACACTTACTCAAATTTTATCATGAATGTAATAGGCTACACTAGATTAACAGAAGTCTCTGAAAGATTAGATCAGTGCTGCCTCAAATTAATTTGAAGCCACTAAGGCTCATGTAAGACTCATTAAATGTAACAGAAAGATTAAATCAACTTCCTCAGAGGATATATTATATAACTATGATTATTTTTTGAAATTAGAATGATTTTCTAGATGAGTCAGAAGCCAGAAATTAGATTATTCATATTAAAAAATTTAAGAATTTAATTATCATGTCAATTCGTAGGACCATGATTCAAACTAATTATGGGAATATTCTGGTTTTTTTATACAGATGAAGATAATCCCACAATGGTTGGAAAAAATAAAGATGATTATATAAAAATTGGAATATCAATATTTGAATGAGGTTGATACGTCATAGTACGGTATAAAGAATCTTTTTGAGATGAGAGTAGCATGGTAAAGCCTAGTAAAAAAATAGGTGTTACAATTGAACAAAAATTAGATAATATATTGTTCTATAGAAGAATAATCCATTATATAGTGTGTTATTACATACATTCAAGGACTTTATTTGAGATTCATGAAATTCATTTTTTTCACTATAATTAACTCTAAATGAACTCTTGAATACATGGAATAAATTGATATATAATTTATGGATAATTTTAAAAAAGAAGATTTTTTTTTAATGGAGTACCACAAGAAGAATTAAATTACTATTGTTTTATGGATTAGCAAGAAGGTATTCTTTAATGTTTTTAATGAGAATTAGAATGACTGAAAATTATAGTGAGGGGAATAATTAGAAGGAGATTGAATAATTTTTATATTTCTATTATAAAAAAAGAATATGTACGCGATAATTATTCTTGTGATATTTTTTAGATTATATACATATAAGATAATGATGACGATGATGAAAGGTGTTGATATTGACTATGGTACTTTTTTGTAACTATTATAATATAAATTGAGAATAATTGAATTACCCACAAAATTACTAGATAAGTGATAAGGAAGCCGATCACAACCATCCAATACATTTGTGACTCAAGCCTTTATGGTGATTATACTTCAAAGAGATTATCTTTTTAATATTTCATAACATGTTGGTTATTTTATTCTAGTTTGTGTAAATGGTTTTATTAGGTTCATGAATATATCCTTTCCTATAAATTATTATTGATTATATAATAGGATATGCATGTGAGTGAGATAAAAACCATCACATATTAGGGATATAATCAACCATCTTGGAGAAAAAAATCATCAAAAAATTGATGTGATTCTAATATTCTTTCTAATATGAATGGATATTGAGAAATCCTAGCTGCATAAACTAATGGCTAGATTTTTTTGAAAAAATAAAAATTTAAACATTGATTTACCCCTACACTATCAGTGTTGAAAACCTAAGAAAGTGATCTCACAAATTGCTATCAATGTTTAGGTTTTCTCTATATATCTCTCTTTAAACTATTATATGAATAAATAAAAATCAATCACTAATAAAGGTATTAATATATATTATGGTAAATTATTTAATATTTTAACAACATATTGGTACCTTGTCATCTTTCATTGATTATTGATGTTAAGGATAAATTCGATCAAGGTTTTATTATTCCATATGAGGTAGTCACACAGTCCTCATCCGATATGAAGAATATAAAAAGTAATGGTGTGGTTAGAAATTCATTTCATATTTTTTACTTGATATGTAGTTATCAAAATTAATAATCTTAACAGCATTCAAGGATAACTTTTCAAATCTCTAAAATATTTATAAATGAGATAAAAATGTTTATGATGTAAAGATATAATTATGCAAAAACCTATTTTGAGATGCAATAATAAAATAATTTTAATCTATTTAATGTTTTTTTACTACGTTTAATATGATTTTCATTACAATTATTGAATAAGAAGAAACTCTTTATGAGTCTATTGTGGTAAATAAAATCATGAGAAATATTTTATGAAAATTTGAGGGATAATATTATCTCCTTATGATAAAAATATTGAAGAATTTATAATTGATCAAATAAACAATGCTCTAATCTACTAGGATATTTAATGGGGAAACTCTAAAAAATCAAAGACAATAAGGAAAATGAAATTGATTTTAAATCCTTAAAGAATTTGAAGATTTACTATAATCAAATTGGCATTGAAAAGGAAGAGAATATATATAGTTTTGATAAAAACCTCTTCTTCATATAAAATATTAAAACCATAATGAATTAATGGAAAATAAATTTTAAAATTTTTAACTATAGAAAAATTAATAATTTCCCTACCAGTTTACCTTTGAAAATTAAAAATGAAAATGATGGTGATAAATCTATTAAGAAGTCTGCAATTAAATAACATTTTATTAGGGTAAATCTACATCGATCAAAAGGTAAGAAGAAAATTGAATCAATCCTCATGAAAATTAATTTTCAATAAATTGAAAACATAATTTCGGATCATTGGAGAGTTTTTATAATGCGTAAAATATAAAATAGGTTTCTCAAAATGTTATCATAGATTAAAAATAATAATAATATGAATCGTAAATTAATGAATAAATAATAAATAGTTATTTTCTCATGAATAATGGTAAAAAAAATTGTTAAACCTATGATAATGGAGATATTGATGTGTTTGAAGGATCTTTTAAGGATAATGGATGAAAATTAAAATCTCAAAATGAACTCTAATAAGAATAATCAAATACATATTGAGAAATAATTTATAATAAAAGAAGTTGAGATGGTTAATATTGAGAATACTGATATAAATAAGATCTTTCATTAAATTAACTCTTCTATCATCCTTAGGTATTACTAGGTTAATAATTTAAATATTGAAAATTTTAGTGTAAAAAATGAATAAAATGATCTCAACCATAATTGTAATAAATCAATCTTAGAATTTGGTGGAAGCACTAAGAAATATATGAATTATATCAATGGTTTTAGGTTGTTTAATGAGTGTGAGATGAAATAATATCCTTGTCCTCCTAACATATATAATTTAATGCATAAATAGAGAATCATTGGGATCTAACATCTCAAAAAATATAACGTTTTTGGGGAATCCATTGAAAAAAAATATTATTGATTATATGAAAATTTTAAGGAAAATGAAATCACTACTCGCATTTAAAAGGAAAAAATAATGGATAAATATAATCACCAACCACAAATTTTAAAATTGGAAATCCAAAAAATGGTTTGAAAAAAATTATATCATTAAAGGCCTCTAAAAATGAATTTTAATAGCTACCCATGCAATAACACAATTTTTATAAATGAATAATATTTAAGGGGTTCTATTTGTGTACTGATGTATTTTTAAACAAGGATTATAAAATTTGTTATTATGTATCTATATATACAAATAATGTATTATAAATTAGGGGGACAGATAAATAATAGTTTATATAAAATTATCAGGTATAACAATATGTGTTGAATATTGAACTGGAAAAATATTTTGAATGTTTTTAAGAAGTTTTTAGAAGGTGTGATATATAAGGAAACCACTAAAATAATTCTACTATAACTATAAAATCTTAATGAAATCCTAATATGATATGAAGAAATATTTAGGTATCAAATCAACAAAAAGAAATAGTTGAATTTACATTCATGGAATATAAATATGATAATCCATGGATTACAAAAAATTATTTATCTTCCATTATGATATGTTCTTTAAATAACCCAAAGAATGTTAAAATATATGAATGATTATATATTTCCATTGGAAATGAAAAATCATTAAAAAGCCATGGTTTTGGAGTGGCTAAACATGGGAAGAATCAGAAAACCCAAACAATGTTAATTTTTTATGGTTATAATTTTAATACTTTAAGTGAATTATAACATTATAATTATTTCAATGATGTTGTTTTTAGGAGAATGTTTTTTCTAGTGATGGGACTAAAATATATAGTTGTAATAATAAGAGGGTTGAGAACCTAAAATAACATTATTTAGGTTGAACATGCTTGAAATGGTTTCTATATGAGTATGAAGGATGACAAAAATTTGTGGCATAAAAGTCTTGTTCATCGTAGAAAAACAATCCTGAAGAATTCTATTTGAGAAAAAGATGTGAGAAGTTCACATGTTTTAATGAATTTGTTATCACTAATTTAAAATCATTTCAAAAGGTATTATGGCGAATAAAAGTCAAAATAGAGAAGATATTCAAATAAGAAGACTATTTGAGTTGGTTTGCTCAGATGTTTGTAGGCCTGTGAATAGGATTTTAACAGGTGGAGAATTTTTTTATCACATTAATTAAGAATTCACTGTAATGATAAAATTATATTTATATATCAAAAATCCTTTGATTTTGTTTTTTTAATAATTTTTGAGTGCTAGTTAAATGGAATATTGGTTTTTCATTGAAGTGGCTAAGATCATATGTTGAAAGTGAGCATTCCAAAAAATAGTTTTTTAATATATTCTTAAAAATAAAATATAATATGAGTTTAGTTGAACCTATAGTAATTAATAAAATATACTGAATAAAAGAAATAATATTAGCCTTATTGATATGGATAGACGTTTTCTAACTAAACTTGAACCATTAGGATATTTCTGGTTACAATGTGTCTACACTGCTGGAATCATAAAAAAAATTTATTATTAAGTCTTAATTTAGATATAAATCCTTATGTAATTTATTTCAAGAGTGAAAAATTTATGAAACACATTGTAGTGTTTCAGAGATCTTGTTTAATTAATAATATGGGAAAAGGTAGTGGAAGGTTTGATGAGAAGGGTGAAGATGGAATATTTCTTAGTTATATATAAAATTGAAGCTCACATAAAAGCTACAATAAAAAATCAGGGAGTATAATTAATTTTGATGATGTGTATGTGATTTAAAATAAAGAATATCATAAAATATCCTCAAAAATTAATGGTGTAAATGATGTAGTATCTTTTAAACCAAATTAACATCCAGAATATAATGTAAAAATTCCTGTTGATAATGAAAATTAATTATATTCAATTGATAAGGATGTGAGTTTTGATATCTAAAAGAATAAATAAAAGTATGAGTAAGAAATTTCAGACTAGAAATATAATTGGAGATTGGAATCAGGTGGTATAAATAATAATTAAAATATCTAAATATAGTCCCAGTAATTTCATTCCAAAATTATGATGCCAAAATGTTTAGGAAGGATTTGAGAATAAATAATAGATTATAGCGATGGATGAATAGTTGAATCTAATTAAAATGAATAAAACCTGATATCTTTATACTACTCTCAAGAAGATTAAAATTGTTATTAAAAAATTTGTTTTTAGGAGTAAGATAAATTAGAAAGGTAAGTTGAAGGAGAGGAAGAAATAATTGTCTTGATGGGGTACTCACTAATTAAAGGAATCGATTTTTATGAAACATTTTACCTTGCTTCAAAGCCTAATACCATCATATTTTTTCTTTTAGTTGAAACATTTTGAAAAGGATGATTTTTTTTATGATTAATCAAAATGGTATAAAATTATGAAAAATAAATAATTATCGATATTGATTAAAGCTAGCTATAATAGTTTTGTATTTTAGCTATATGAAAACTTGAGAATTAGGAAATTTAGAAAAGGACAGGTATTAAATATCCCAAATGTGAATAATACCATTGCCATATCAGTTATTGTGATTTTTTGTAGTGATGAATTAATCATTACTTATAGTGATGATATTTTTTTTAATAATATTCCACATAAATAATAATAAATTTGACATGTGTTTGTTTACGATGAATAAATATTTCTTAGGTTTCCACATTACCCATGCTTCTGGTAACATTTTCATATTTTTAGTGAATTATACAAGGAATTAATGATTTGCTTTCATGGAGGAATAAATAAGAGCGTCTAAAATAATTCTTGTGGGAACATAGTTGAGAAAGGATGATGAATGTGAATTTTTTAATGTGAAAAGATTTATAAAGTTGATTAGAAGTTTTTTGTATTTTACTTCTTTAAGACATGAAATTATATTTTTTCTTACTTTTTTCACTTATTATAAATCAAATAAAAACGATTAAAATTTCCTAGTAGGAAATATATCCATGAAATGTGTAAAAAATAATTCTCATTAAGGATTTTTTTAATGATAAAATAGGTGATCCAGATTTTCTGGGATTTATAGATTTTTGATTGGTCTAGACATATTAATGGTCGAAAGATAACTATATGTGGAAAATTCTTCGTTAGTGAATGATGTGTTTCATTAAATTCCATGAAGAAATCATAAGTCACATTGAGTTCTAATGATAATGAGTATGTGGTTACATCCCACATAGTTACCAAAAAGATGCAGATGAAAACTGAACATGAGGATATGATTATTATGATTAAATATCCATTTTTTCACTAAGAAAAATTACTATAAATCTATATACGAATCCAGTGAAACCTTGATGATCTATTCAAATTGATATCAAGTATCATATTTTAATGGTGAAGATGGATGAATGCAAAAATAAGATGAATTTATTGGATTAAAGTAGAAAATTATTGATATTCTCCTAAAACTGATTCTAGAAAAGTCTAATAAAAATCTAAGGCTATAAATTGGTTTGAAATACATTACTCAATAGAACTGAGGTTAATTTATATATATCCTTTCCTCTTTAAAATTGATTTATTTACATAAAGGGGGATATAAAAATCCTAGGGGATAAGCTTATTTTTTCTAGAATGAATTCAATCCATTTCTTGAGTGGAGTGAAACATTTTACTTAAATATATTTCCCGATTAACTCTAAAGAATGAGTTTCTAAGATAATATCACTTAATAAGATAATTTATAGACATTTTTTATATCTATGTTAGTCACTATTATTTTATACTCTAATCTTACTAATGTTTATATAGATTTTCTTTCTTGATTTTTCATTTCTTTGATGAAATTGTGACTGTCCATTTCATATATATCATAGTTTTTATGATCAATAAGGGGGAGATAACCGTTATTATCATTTAATTTTGGCTTATTTTGTTGGAGTAACTTTTTTTCAAAAGTTTCTTGTTTAATATTCTCTTAATATAGATGTATTAAATAAAATGTATTGATAAAAAATAAAAATGGGGAGATTGTTGGACCAATTAAGGATGTGGTTGTTTTGAATACATGTCAATGAGTTGTTTATTTATTTTTGGAGGATAATATTACTAGAACTATGTTTTTAATGTATTTTTTTAATAACATAGATCATTATAAGAATTCATGGGAAGGATGGTGTTTCTTTAGATTCATATGAAGAAATAAATTTGAAATTTATATGTTGTGTATGGATAAATATGAATTTATATAAGATGTGTACGAATAGTTTTTGAAATCTATGTGCTATGTTGGATTGAACTAGACATAGAAGGATTCACAATGGAATAACTATATTTTTTCCTTATTGGTGTTATAATAAATCAATGGGAGAAGGTTTATAAAAGAATAAATATTCACTGTATGTGACTAACTATTTTCAATAGGAGTTGCAAAAGAATAGAAACCAAAAATGCTAGAATATTTAAGAATGAATTGTTTGGATTCGGTGTTGCCTCCAATTTAATCCAGGGGAATATGTGATAATTAAAAAATATAAAATCATTATATGAGAATATAACCTAGTTTTTTTAATATTACTAAGATTCAATCAAGTATATAACAAGAAACATCAGATTAACCCAAGGTTTTGATATATTTTATTAGAGTTCTATCATATTTAATTATATCTATTAAGGCTCCTCTTAGAGTCGCCATATGTTTCAGAAGATTAAATTAGGGTTCTTAAAGGCTATGAGAAATACCTAAAAAAATTTCATGAGATTAAAATGGATTTCCAAATAAATTATAATCCATAAATCAGTTTACTATTATGATTAGATTAATTGAATTAAATATATTTTCAATTGATGTGATCATGATTCAAGAATATTATAAATAAGTGAATGCTATTTTTTATAAAAAATGCCACACTACAAAGGTGTATGGAAAGTTAGACGATACTATAAAAATAAGAGAAATGATATTTTAGTGATGTTTCCTCAAAATTGTATATTATAAAGGAATCATTGCGAGATTAGAGTTCTACAATAGTGCATAATCATATGAAATAAATGAAAAATATGAATAAAACAGTAGAATGTTTTTGAAAAAAAATGATTCTAGATGCAATTTGTTATTTCATTAATTTTGAGAATTTATTCTTATTTTGTGAAGCTCTATTTTGTAAAGTAATTAACAGTTCATGTATTCAGGTATAGATATATTATATTGATGTGGATTTTATAGAGATTTAAAATAAATATGTCACAATATTAATGTGGAATCATAAGGAAATTCAAAGAGTTTTCCTTTTAGGGATTTTAATATGGATATTATTGAGGGATTTTAATAAATATTAAAATGGTGAAATTTTATGGTGATAAGAATGAAGAAGTCGAGATTTAAGGATTTTCTAGATTTTTAATATATGAAAATAATATGCATGTGATAATGACTCTAGTGATATTTTGAGATTATATATATAGAATTAGATGATTATGAAAGGTGTTGATATGTAAAGTGAGAAGATAATTATTTAATTCTTAAGAATGTTGAGAATTATACAATATTTTATTGGGTTATTGTACAAGTGTGAAGGAAGTTGATCATATCCATTCATTTCACTAATGACTAAAGACTTCTTAATGAATATTCTTTAAGCGGAGTGTTTTTAGTATAACCCAATAAGTTATTGTTTTTTTCTACATGGCTAGTGCCAAGAATTGCAATTGGATAGAGGATATACACTTTCCTAAAAATTCATCTTCATAGTAAAAGAGGATCAATGTTTGTGTGGGATAAAATTAAATATACATCTGGGATATAATAATTTATCTTAGAGGAAAACCTCATTAAAAAATCTAATATGATTATTATTTTCATTCTATATTGTAGTGATATTATGAGATCTATACAAGATAATCTAGTATGATAACCCAAAGATGTGACCAGCTCAATTTCATGACCTAAATAAAATATTACATGTCGTACATTCTTAATATCTTTTATATTTAATTTTTTAAATAATAAGCACAAAACATTATCAAAAGACAAAGTCTTTTTCAACTAATATACATTTTTCCACTATATAAACAACTACTTAATATATATTATGTCTTCAACATACCACACAAATTATCAAGACAAGATACTCTTCTAAACACATCATAAAAATTAATTTACATCATAACCTAGGGAAATGGAAACATAATAAATGGGTTATTTCATATGATCGATAAGGAAAAACATAAGAGATAATAATAGATAATGGTAAATTAGCATAAAGACATTATATGGGTATAATAAGGATGAATAAAAAAGTTATAGCCAATAAATCATAGATCATAAATCATGAAATAATTCATAAAATAAATTAATCAAGTGGAATATCATAGAAAAGAGGCCCAAATATGGAATGTTAAATAAAATTAAAAGAAAAGAAATATAGAAGATTGGAATAACAAAAAAAAACATTTTTATATGGAACAACCATTAGAATTGGAATGTATTGTGTGAAAACTAATTATTCTTATGCCAATATGATGAAACTTATTATGTACACATATGATAATATGATAAAAGAAATTATTCCCACACCTATTTGAACAAACTCATTATGTCCACTCCTTAGAATATCATATTAAATAATCTTAATCCAATGAATTAAAGTATTATATAGTACAACACCCTACACCATGCTTACTTATTTTCCATTAGAAATAAATCATTCATTATAAAGGACAAATTAAAATAAAATGAGTTTTATATAATCTTTAAATAGAAACATAAAAGAAAAACATTCACAATTCCATAAATAATTGTATCATGATATACCCATGGAAAAAACAGACATCCAAATATATTTAGTAATTTTCGATTAAAATACCCATCAATAAATGTAATAGAGCACACAATATTTACAACTTATAGATAAAAGGTATATGGTTATGTATATAATATCCACAATCAATTGATATATGGAATCTAGGTGAACACTCATTAATCAAAAAATGGAAAATAATGAATTCACAATAGAAATTATTTGGAAATAAAAATTATGGGTTTAAACCTTCAATTGTTTGGAAGGACAAAGGAATTGATAAATAATTTCAATGATAGAAAAGAAAATTTCATTATCCATTAATTTTATTAGTGTTGATGATATAATTTTGTGAATATCCTTAATTAAAAATAATATATATCAAGGTATAGTGACTTATTTTAAAAACACATTTTTGGAGTTTTATTAAAATCACTTTGGAAATAAGAAATATCATCAATCATTTGAAAACATTTTAAATGAAATGTTTTTTAAATCTATGAGAAATTAAAGTCATTTTGAAACCATTAAAACATAGAGAGAATGATTCATATGTATAAATAATGGCAGTGAAAAAATGTTCTCACATATAAAACATTAAAAATAGCTTCTTTTTACACGTAGATTATAACAACCCATAACTAAAATGTTAAAACAATATTTATAAAACTAAAATTTGGAAAATAAAAATAAAATGGACTTAATAATATATTTATTAATAAATAAGGACATTCAAAATTTAATCCAATTAATATGGGTATGAAAAAATAGAGGTTTCCAATTGAAAATAAAGGTTGGGTTCAGTTTCTTTAAATGGGTATATAATGACCCAAATTCGAAAATGAAACAGAGATAAGATGATTAAAACCCATGAATGGTAAGAGGATAATAAAAAATATAGGTTCTATAGATAAATATATTAAAATGAACTATATGGATTATCTTTAAAAAAAATCAAAATTTGAAATGTGATTATTGATAAAACCCTTAAAATAGTAGTAATATAGGAATTAAAGAAAATTGATAGTAAGAAAATGAAAAGAAAATTAAAATAAATTGAAATGGAATATATTTTCATACTTAAAATAAATATGGTGGTTAATAAAATATATTAAATGAATTATGGTTCACAATATCAATCATGTCTCATTATGTTTGAAATGAGATAATGAAACCCTTACAACCATAGAAACATTTGAGTCAAACCCCCTTAAAGGATATGATTTCAAATTAAAATATAAATACGATGAATATTTTTGGAATCATGATACAAAATATTAAATTGGTTGTATATAATACATTCAAATTAAAACTTGGTTTATATTAATAAATACATCTCATGGAGTGAAAATTTGAGATAAGAAACTCTTACATTGTTTCCCCTCATAGTTGAATTCTCTTTAAGATCCTTTCTAAAAAACATAAATATATTAATAACCTATTTAATACCCTTTTTAATTGACATAAATATTTATAATATTAATTTATAATTATCATTTGCATGTTTATTTTTTATTTATTATCCTTTTTCATATCTGGTGTGTGTAATATTGACCAATTTTAACTAGTTTTACGATAATGATGTTTTCTTAACTCTTATCATAATGTTCATAATTAACATTCCACATAGGGTAGTTGAATTTATTTTTTATAATTTTTTATAATTTCATAATATCATTACATTCTATTTTTGTTTACAGTCATTATATTTGAAATCTATGGAGAGTATGTTTGAGTGATTTTCAACAAATTGATGTTGATATCTTAATCAACGAGTTTAATTTTAATGTCACCACTATAAAAATAAAATAAAATATTTATTAACTTATTTATATAATATATTATCACTTATTATCATCTCATATTCATCCATTGTATTATTTTGTAGCATTATTCTTGTAGGTGGGTTGATATAACTAAACACGAATGTGTAATAATTAATAGATGATTTTCATTATGGAAGTGTTTTTTCCAAAATGTCATTATTAAAGAAAAATATTCATATTATATAGATATATTTAAGGTTTATCATCATATTTTCATATATATTTAATGAATAATAAAGAAACAAAATGAAAAATGAGATATGTTACTTCATAGAGGTGGTAATCCACACAACAAATGATAAACATTTTTGTTTATAATGAATGAGATGAAATAAGGTGGATTTTAATTTTAGTCTTCAAAATAATAATTATATTATATATATATATATCACATTAATTATTTAACTTAATCCTTATAACTTGTTAATATAGGTAGATGTAAAAAATGGAAGTCATTACTTTGTGGAGGTGGTAGTTCGCCCAATGCACAAATGACGCTTTTTCATTTTTATTAATTATAAATGGGAAATGGGGTTAAAATTTATTCACATAGAATAATAAAATTAATCTTAAAAAATACTAATTTTATTATATATGAATATAAAATTATATTAGGGAATGTAATAATGAAATTAAAATATGTTAGGAAACACATACTCACTTTGAGGAATGTAGATTTCCCTCAAGGAACTCCTTCAAAATAGAGAACAAAGGCTAATTTATTATGACGAGAGTGTAACAACCCAGACCCTCTATCTTGGATATAGTGGTAAAAAAATTAAATATAAAAAATTTATAGTGATAAATACTACCCAATTTCAAACATAATAAACTTAAAAATTAAATATGATATCACTCACATATCCAATGACCTTTTAGGTTTAGATTTTTAGAGAATTATGAGAAACCCTTACATAAAAATACCCATATATTTATGTGAGACTTAATCCCACTATAAATACCTTATATTATTCTATATTAAGTTTTCAACTTTATTCCTAATCATTATTAAACCCAATGAGAAACATTAAAAACCATGGTAAGTGGACAAGAAATCAATAATGGATTTACGAAATGAAATAAATAAATGAAGAAAGAAATTAGTCCATGAGTAATCCTAAATATTTCCTTTTTCAAAATAAACATTGAGATAAATATAAATATTTAATTTCATAATAAATCAACATCTCTACCCAATTTGTTTCATAAAATATTTTATAAGAAATGTTAGAGTAAAAAACTAATTTTTTTATTGAATCATAAAAAAACATTTGATAATTGTTTCTAAAAGTTATATATTTCATCCTTAAGAAGTATCATATACATTAATTTAAACATTAGATAAATATATTACCTTATTAAATTATAAGGTTTAGATTAAAACCCATATATATAATAGATAAATGATTTATATAACTTGGGAAATCATTTTCCTATCATTCTTACAATCACGCTTACAGATACCCAATACAATAGAGAGAGATATTATGCACACAAATTCTAGGATTATAATGGAACCACTAGTCCATGGTTTTTAATGAATCCACTAATAATTTTTATGTAATGGAACAAATGTTCATAATAAAAAATTTACAATAACTGTTACATAATCAAACCAATGTAATCTTATATAAAAATATTCTTTGCACACATAACTAAGACATTTTCAGATATCAAAATATATATTCTATTCAAAACCCCTTATAAAAATATTCAAAACAATGGGAAAGAGTGATTTTATTTCAAGAAATATGAAATCCTATAATGAAATTCAATCATTATATAATAGTTATGGTGATATGAAATTTTTTTTTACTGTATACCTTAAAATAGAACATTCATTTTGACTTCTTTTCAAAACATTATGTATAAAATTATTAATAAAATTTCTTTTAAAACTCATTCTAATAATAGAAATAGTGAAATAAAATGTTATTTACACATCATTTATGTGAATATAAATACAACCATAGAATAATTTTATGAATATGGATATCAAAGAAATATATTTTAAAAATAATTATTAAAACATTAAAAATGAGGGCTTTGAAGTAAAGTGTCCCTTACAACGAGTCCAATTAATCATGTCGTTCTTTATCATTATGAATAATAAAAATAGGTTTATTTATTTACTTCCATAAGAACCTTTTTAAATCTTCTTATTCATTTTATCTTATTTATTACCATACTATATGACATTACTAAATCAATTAAGTTCACGTCAGATGTTTTGATGATATTCAGTTCATAAGTCTGAAAATTATTTTGTCAAGTTGATTATGTTCAAATAGTCATTATTCCATCATATCCATAATAATGATATTGACATAATTATCATTTTTTTACATAAAATATAATTTTTATGTAACCATGAAACATGGTTATAAAAAATGACTATGTTACAATCATGGAGATGATAGACCATATGCATACATGAGTAACCTTTCCAAATTTTTAAAAAAATGACAGAAATAGGGTATGTATCATTTTAACACTCCTAAATTAAGATTATAAAATAAATATAATTTTACTTCTTTAAATATACATTTACATAATATCCATGTTATGTTGTTATGAAAAATGAATCACATTTCTTCGTAGAGGTGGTAATCCACACGTACACACAAACGACGTTATCATTTTCCAATAGATGGAATGGTAAGTAAAAGGCTCATAAGTTATCCTTAAATAGTGATAAATAATTCATGAATATTATATATCTATTTTAATAAATTCAACATAACCAAATGTGAGAGGTTCTTATGAAAAACGAATTAAATTAGTTTGCGAGGTGGTAGTCCGCCATAAACATGAATGGAAGATTAATTTCACATTTTACAGAAGAAAGATATGGATATACATTATTCCATTAATATAAAAATATATCCGTATATTTTTTTATTTCATCATGTTTTAATAATATAATATGGAGGTTGAGGGAGAAATAAATCTAAAGCATTCACTTAAAAGCTATACCTCTTCTTTAGACATCCTCCTTTTAGTTACACATTAATACCAATAAGGTTGGTATTAATACAAAAATTAGACATAGAAAATATGTGGAGAGATTTTAGGAAATGCTTTTCGAATGTATTGGCCAAATCAATCAGCTCTTGATGTGTGGTGAGAAGAAGATAGGGGGTGTCGTTTTATAAGTGAGGGAAGGGGTTTCTTGGAATTTCTTAAAGTAATAAATTAATATAAAATAATTTTCAAGATAAAATAGATCCAAATTTATATAATTTGAATAAAATTTTATAATGTGTTTAAATAATCTCATTTTATTGAATTTTGACTAATTTAGACGATTTTTTAGCATATTCTATTTTCTAACCCCATGTTAACCATTTTGACAATTGCCATGATAACATTGTTTTTTGCTCTTTTGGTGTTAATAAAGATATTATAAAAGATAATAAACACATAAATGGACCATGGTTGATAATTTAAACCATATCTAATTTACTTATATGAATATATTATTTTCAAGAATTTTAAATCCTATAATAAAATATTTTTTATTGTAAAATCTCCTTAATGTTATTTTTGGAAATACGTGAAATATTATAATATAAAATGTATCTATATCATGTAAAATGGTTTCAAAATGAAATTAATTATAATATAAGGAAGATAAGGTCTAAATATAATCATCCAAATTTTTTTATAGGTACAGATTTGATTATGAGCCTTATTTTTGGTCTAACGCCTTCTTTAACCAATTTAAACCATAACCATTGTAATAAGTTTTTCAATATAAAAGGGTTATAAATTTAATTATAAGATAAAAATTGGGCTATAAATGGAAAAAGAATGATATTTTAGACCATATATCATCATAATTTTCAATATTTGTTTTAAATAATTTAACAGAATATTATTTAATAATAAATATCATTAATTTCGTTATTGAAACTATTCACATAATTTGACTTGGAACACAATAAGAAAATATAAAATCATGAATATAATATATTTAAAAAAATATAATACATTTTTTAAATATAAATTTTATTTGAAATAATATGTTATCCAAAAAATAATTTTTGTGTTCTTGAAATAATTTAATTTAATTTTTCTACTTCTTAAAATGTACTCTTATCAGAATTTTAAAATCATTTAAGGTAATTATAACAATATTAAAAATTAAAAATTATTTAAAATGATAAAAAATAATAATCTATATATAAAATAATAATATATAAGCAATAATAATATGTTTTCTTCTTGAAAAAAATTATAGATGTTAAAATAACGAAAGTGGAATTTTTATGTAATATTTTAGTAAAATATTATATTTTTAAAAATAAATGAAAAATAAAAAAGGTCATATTTTAGAATTTTGAATGATTATTGATGAAATAGACTGATCTAGTGAATTTATTTCAAGTATTTGGGAAATTTGTGGTCCCTATCCTATAATTTTAGACCATATTTAACCTATTTTACCTTTATCATGTTAACAGAAATTTAATATTGTTAATATTCTAATTGAATAAAAATATATTGACATTATTAGTTAAAAATAATTATGATAATTATAAATATGAAATTATTTTTATCAAATTCAATTCATATAAGTGGAATAATTTATTTCAAAAGTATGCAAGAAAAAAAGTGACGAAAAAGGATTTTTTCTGAAAATGCCTTTTTATGTATAAAAATAATTTTTACCAAATTCAAGTATAATATTGATTCTAATTAACATTATTGGATAATGTTTTGTAAAAATTAACAAATTAAATTATAAAACTAATAAAAAATATAATATATATATTTAATTACATGGAAGTAAAAGATAGTTTTCAACAAAAATATTTTTTTAATATTCATTGAGAAATCAAATGTTTTTTAGAAAAATCCAAAATATTCATACTATAATAGTACTGAATTGATGAATTAAAAATGTTATTATTATTAGAAAATATAATTTTTTAAATTTCCAAAAATTAATTATAATATTCATTCACAAAAATAAATAAACCCCATTTATGATGAAAACATATTTTGAAGCATAAAATGAATTTATTGAAATATTAAGTAACTATTTCATTAAAAATAATAACTAAATTTATACTGAGTAGGAATATTGCATATATGTAATAATGTGGTTAATCCTATTTATTCCCTCAAATTTAATGGCTAGGTTATAAATATGAAAATTAATTATTAACATTTCCTGGTTCATTTAAGATTGATGTTTCATGTTGTATTGGCTATCGAACATAGTGTTTTTTAATGTCCCAGCACAATACATTCAAATAACATTATTAAATTGGGTCCTCAAAATTTGAAACTAAGCTCAATAATCAAAGATTATACATTTAAATGTAATTTTGTTAAATTCCCACATCATAAAATGGTTTAATAAAACATCTTTTTGGAAATAGGAAAATTAAAAGAAAAAAATTGATTTGGAATTAAACGTACTAGGTTTTTGAATAAAATAACACAAGTGAGATGTGAAAATATAGACATAGAGGAAATATTAATTCCCACATAATGATAGATAATGAAAGAGAACATTGATCATAATAAAGTGGGTGATCATGGGGAAGTTATTGACCACAAAATTGTAAAATAATGTGGTGTGAAAATACCACATATTTTTAGGAAATAAAGGTAATACGATAAACTTTATGTTTCAATATAGATTTCCTAGAGTTTAGGAATTAATTTTCCATTTAGGATATGAATATAAATAAATTTACTTACTCTAATAGTTTAATTTCAGCCTTTAATTAATTTCCACCACAATATCATCTTTTTTCTCAAAATGAAGAGTATTTAAGATGTTGTTTTCATGACCGAATCTATAAAATAAAATATTGATGGATCAAGTTATCCAAAAAATAAAAAGAAATTATTCCTCCAATATTTATAAATTAAAAAAATCTAATTGTAAGTACAAGGTAAGATAATTTCCAAAATGAATAAACCTTCATATGAATAAATAATACATTAAACTCTAAAACTCAAAAGTAATACCCAAATTTCAATCTTATTCATTCCATAAATAACTATACTTAAAATTATTAAAAATAAACATAAATAATACTAAAACCCAAATATTAGAAATATTTTATGACATATTCTTCAAAAATAAATTTCATATATCTCCAAATAACATCAGTCACTCTTAAAGTCTCGTACTGTAAAATATGTACATCTTTGTCAAATAATCTCTAAGATATGATAACAATTTCCATAAATAACCTGAATCACCATATATCCAAATAAATATAATATATAATTTGAAATTATAATTCATCATTTATTCCTTATATAAATTACCATATTATCATAAGAAATTTCCATTTTCCTTAATCTTATTAGTCTCCAAAATATAGGAATTTTTTCTCAAATAACATGAATCACATAATCAAAAATTCACTCTTCAATCCTTTGGGAATCTATATAATAAAACACATGCTAAAAAATTATAATAACCCATAGTTTTCTCAATATAAAATATAATATAATCCCTAATGTTTATTAATACCTTTATAAATATTTATAAAAAATGAAAATTAATTATTACTCATATAATTTTTTCCCTAAACCCTATACTATACTGAAAGTGTTATATGAAAAAACATTTCTCCTAAAATAATCATAATAATATTATTCATCCATCCCATAAAATCTCAATTAGGGTGTCTAAAAATTAATTCTTATGATCAACTATAGACTTATATACTCATGTTGGTATGTATAAATATTAAGATAAACTAACATGAAAAAAATACAAATCTCAAAAGTTTTCTAAACCATGTTATGATACAAATAATGAAAATGAAAAACCTGCACTCTGGAATCTAGTAATAAAAAATAAAAATTACATCTATTGAATTTATACCAATAAATTTCATCAAATTAAAACCACCCAAATCATACAAAAATAAAAAGTACATATGGGACCACTTACAAATCAATGGAAATTTTTGGTTTACAGTTTTAAGAAATTACGGCAAACTCCTACATACCATAACCCTGTATTTTAGTGAGTATTATTTCCACTAGATTAGATGTTTTTTTCCAATATAAAGTAATCATTATTTTTACTAATCATCCTTAAAACCTATGAAAAACTTTAAAATGTTTCGGATGAGCATAAAAATCCGAGCCGGGGACATATTAAAATAATGAAATAAATAAATAATCGTGTTAGCCTATGAATACTCATAAGAATTGTTCTTTTTAAAAACAAAAAATTTGTTAAAAATCAAAAATTTCATACTCAATAAATAAAATTCTATATCCAAATAATTACATGGAATATATTAAATAAAATATTAAATGTAAAATAATACTTATAATGGTTTCTTTATAATTGTAAAAAATATGATTTTTTTCCAAAAGATATAAATTTCACCTTTAAAAAGAATCATATACTTTCCATTAAACATAATCCCAATAGATTAAATTTTATAATAATAATATTTATGTAAAAAACCATACCAATAATAGATAAATAATTTTGGTAACATGGGAAATCATTTTCATATCACTCTTACCAAAACCTAGTGTATTGAAGAGAAATATCGGGCTCATATATTCTTGGTTTAAAATAAAAATACCCATCCCTAGTTTATAAAAAAACCAACCATCCTTGGGTTATAAAGAAACACATATCACCATAAAAATTCCCAATGACCATAAAAAAATCCTAAAAAATAATTCCTGCATAAAATTATTATTTTTATCCATAAGAAAAACATGTCTAGATTTTGAAATATCTATTCCACAATAAACCCCATTTGAAAATAATTAGAAAAAATGGAAGGAAGGGTTTTATTTAAAAAAATTAATGAAACATTTTAAAGTAATACAATGAAAAAATTATGGTTGGGGTAGTGGGAAACTTTTTACAAAATATATGTTAAAATAAAATATTCCATTTCCCTTTGGTCAAAATGTTCCATATGAAATACATAAAAGATTCATTTTTAAAACTGTTTTAAGAATGAAACAAGGTGAATGAAATTTTATTTATAAATATTTTATTTCATTATAAATACATACACAAATATATTTAATAATATGAACATGTATGAAAAATATTTAGAATATAAATCTATAAAACATTTAAATTTTGGTGTTTAAGCTAAAGTGTCCCTTACACCGAGTCTAACACATCATGTATGTTATTTATCATCATGAATAATAAACTTATGATAATTTATCTACATTATTAAGAAAAAATTAAAATTTTACTATTCCTTTTATTTATTTTAAAAATATATTCTATAATATTGCTTAATAAATTATGTTCACATCAGATGTTTTGATGATATTTGTCTCATTTTTCAAAAAGGATTTTGGGAAGTTGAATACACTCTAATATTACATTATCAAATAATCTAAATAATATTTATAATTGTCTAAATATTACTTTTATACATTAAATATAATTTTAAAACTATCCCTGAAATATTATTATGAACAATGAACTATGTTACAATCATTGAGATTGCAGGCCATACAAACGCATGAGTAAAATTTCCATAATTCAAATAAAAGATAGAAAGGAGGTATGTATCATTTTATATTTCCATAATTATTATTAAATTACAAATATAGTTTAATTTATTTAAATACACTTATACATAATATAGTTATGATGCGGTTTTGAAAAACAAACCACATCACTTCGCGAAGGTGGTAATCCACACGTACACTTAAACAATGATATATTTTCTCAATGCATGAAATTGTAAGAAATAGGTTTATATATTATCATTAAAATATTATATTTATTTCATGAATATAATAAATATAAATTACATATTTCATTATTACCATCCCTTATAGGCAGTTATTAAAATGAAATTACAACGATTTTCAAGGCTGTAGTCTACCATATATACAAACAATGGGTTCATTTTTCATTTGTTGAAAGAAGGAGATCGATATATATTATTACATTAAAAAAATAAAAATAATTATTTAGAATATATTGATGTTTTTATTTCATCATTATGGAATAATATTTTTAGGATGTATAATAATAAATGAAATTAAAACATTAGATTAATAGCTATACCTTTTCTTCTAGAATATTCAGTTTCATTACAAATTTAGGCCTATAACGATGGTATTATATCGAAAATAATTCATATAGAATATAGGGAGGGATGATAGGATTTATTTGGGAATATATTGTATGAATAAATAACTCATGAAGTGTAGATAGAAGACAACATTAGTATCCTTTTTATATGTGTGGGATGATTCATTCTTGGAATTTATTAAATTACTAAATTAATATAAATATGTATTAATGTTCAAATGGATCCATATTTATATGATAAGAATATAATATGTTTTTTTTAAATACAATAATCTAATAAAATATAGATACATTTAGATTCTCTTTTCATCTTTACATATTTTTAACGCCCATTAATCCTTTTGAGAATTACTACGATAAAAAATTATTTAACTCTTGTGGATTCAGTAAAAGTACTATAAATTGAATATTTAAATATAAATTTAACATAGCAGATATTATAAAAAAAATTTAATTCAATTTAATGAATAGAATATTTTTTAAGAATTTTATATAATTAAATAAAGCTTAATTTTTTTAAAATATCATTAATGTAATTTTGGAAAATATATGAAATATTATAATATAATATGGTTCTATATCATATAAAATAGTACTAAAATGAACCAAATTAAAATATAAATATCATATTGTCAACCTATATTAATAAAATAAAAATTTTATAGGTTTATATATCATTTTAAACCTTATCTTTTGGTTTTACCATTTTCTTATCTAATTCTAAACCTAACTTTGGTAACTATTTTTTCAATATAAAGGGTTATAAATTTACTTAAAATTTAAATATTGGCTCATAAATAGAAAATTAGTGATATTTTAAGCCATTTTTCATCATCATATTACTATTGAAATATTTTTATACTTTTTAAATAATTTAAAAAAATACTATTTGACATCAAATTTCATTGATGTCATTTGTGACACCATTTACATAATTTGACGTTTTATGGAAAAAGACAATTTTTTTTGAATAAAGTTCCTTTACCCCTTAATAATAAATTATTTTTACATAAAAAAATCTGTGAAACCATAGTTGATCAAAAAAATACTACTTATCTTGTATTTAAAATAATTTAATGTTATTTTTCCACTTCTTACACAAACACTATGTCAATATTATGTAAGAATTTATGGTAATTATAATTTTACTAAAAATAAATAATAAATTAACATAATAAAAAAACTAGTACTTAAAATGAAAAACTTATAGACAAATATAATATGTTTTTCCCATTCACAACACATTATAGATATTAACAGTAAGAATGTAACATTTTTTAATTTATGCTTACTAAAATTTTATAAAGGTCAAAATAAGACCTAAATAGAAAGGTCATATTATTGAAGATTGTATTTATATAAAAAAAATAGACTAATAAAATGAAATTCTTGAATTTTTTTGGTTGATATTAAGACTTTATCATATTATTTTTAACTATAATTGGCCTATTTTACCTTTACCATGGTAATATAAATTTATTATGTTTACTATTTATATTGTCAAAAAGTTATGTTCAACTTATTAGGAAATTTTAATTATTTTGATTCCAAATATAGAATCAAGTTTTTTTTAATATTTCAATCACATAATTGGCATAATTTAGTTTAAAATTAAATGTGTAAAACATGATGAAAAGTGATTTCCTATAAAATTTCCCTTTTAAGTTCTAAAATGTATGATTTGAAATTATAGTATAATGCTGATTTAAATAAATTTTATTGGATGATTTTTATTTTATAGGAACCATTTTTAATTTGAATCTAATTCAAAAAAGAATTTGTCTTTGTATGTTCTTGGAAGAAGAAGATAGTTTTTAATACAAATTAGTATTTTTTATTATTCATTAAGAAATAAAACATTTTTGAAAAATAAAAATCAATTCTTCCTAAACTAATTTTTACATGATTAATTAAGAATAATTTTTTTATAGTATAAAATATATATATATATATATATATACTAAATTTGGCATGTTTCTCTCCACATCTCACCCTCATTTACTCCCTTCCTTATCCCATCACTATCTTCTTATTTGGATTCAGCTGAAGTGCTCTCCCCATCACGACTTCCCTTTTATGAATATCCTATTTCAAAGAATACATTGTTTTTTCCTTCCTCTTCATCCATCAATTTCCCCAACATTGGTCTCCCATATCTTTGGTTTTTGCTTCTTCTCAATACTCCACCTTTATCTCTTCTGATGACCTCCCCATCACAACTTACCTCTTTTGAATCTCCTGTTTAAAAACCTCAATATTTTATCTTTCCTCATAATCTGCCAATTTTACCAAAATTGGTCATCCCCATTTATGTTTTGTGCTACTTCTCGATACTCCATATTGACCTCTTCCGATATCACCAATCTGGTGTTTCGTATGCTAATATACTTGGTCAACCAAATCAATGGTTTCATGTCCTACGTGCTTTCCTAATAGTACTCCATTTCCATAGACCTCCTTAAATATCCATCCTCTATATCCTCTATGAAAACTGATAAATCATCCACCACCTAATAATCCTTTTTTTATAAAATCCACACTATTTTTAATCCATGTGTTTACTTATGTTATTCTTTGTTCACCTACTGTAATCCCTTCTGTTACTAGATATAGTGAAAAACATTGTTTACGATGCCTAATAACCTCCTCATGATCAACGTTACCATCACCTATACATTCTTCAAAAATCATACAGACCAAGATC
This sequence comes from Viscum album, assembly GCA_963277665.1. Lineage (NCBI taxonomy): Eukaryota > Viridiplantae > Streptophyta > Magnoliopsida > Santalales > Viscaceae > Viscum > Viscum album. Next base: position 1,130,863,853 of record OY728121.1, read on the forward strand.
TCTACAAATGGTATATTATCCTACTATTTATTAGAAGATAATGATACATTCATAATGAGAAAGAGGATGAAAGCAACTTGAAAGAACAAAACCACACTTTAAAGTAAATTTTCATGGATAATGAAAAGTTTCATAATTACAGGCTATTTATATTGTTTTCATATTGGATGTTTTATGTTTGGATCTAATTCTATGATGAATCATCACTAGCAATGGAAACGCCTCCTACATGCCTCCATTTTAACCCATATTTCTGGATTATAATGAAATTTTCTTTTATCAATTTAAGAGTAGTAGGTAATGAATATATTAAGAACCATGGGATCCTGGGATTTATTTGATTATACGATGTATCATTTTGGTTTCAATATTTACTTAATACAGAATTATAATCTATCAACTTACAGTCTGCATTTTTTACATTGATTTGTGATAATATCAAACTTTTACTCCGTGTAAGTATTGTTTGATCCTCTTCTTAGAGGAGATAAAGTGTGTTTCATCAAGCATAATACACATTACACTACCAACATTATTATCTTTTTTAACCAATATTTTTCTAGCTAAAGGTTCTTGAACATTAATTATTAATTCATATAACATATTAAATTCTTCTAATAAATAAATTGTTCTTAATAATTATTAATACATTAATGGCATCGTTGTTTTTGTTTTGTCATTGATTTTTGTTCTGGTCATTCCTTGTTGATTTCAGAGGATAGTACGTGCTATGTTGCCAGTGAAGAGGAATTTAGGGCCTACTAAGTATTTTTAAGTTCAACCTTGTTGCAGGAATTTCCCCTTCCCCTTATGATTATGTGGTATATAAATCCATAGGTACAGTGTAAAATTTCAGTTTTCAAAAGATCATAGTTCATAGAAACTTTTTTTTAATAATTTTTAGATATTTTTCAAGATGCTCTATAAAGCTTGGTATATCAATGTATTGAATTTGAACAATATTAAAATGCCAGTAATAGAAAAATAAGGTAAGGGTCTGGTTGACAACACTTTGTGAAAAGTGCTTATAGTAATTATTCCTATTTGTATTTATAAGGTATGTTTCCTACCTAAAATATATTTTCTTACTAGTTCAAGAATTCTCTTGTCAAATGAAGTGATATCTATGTGAAATGAAGGATGATTATAATGATAACTGACTTGAGTTGGTTCAAACAAAAGTTTATTTTACAATAATTTTGAATGATGTTTTGCAGCTTTGTTATCCCATAATGAAATTTTCACATTCTTATATTGACTACATTATTCTTATTAATGATTATTACTTCCATCTCATATTATCATAGATTTGTGTTGCAATCATTGTTTATGGACGTAGGGGATAATACCTTCCATGTTGCAAGTGGAGAGGCATTTGGGACCAACTAAGGATCGTTAAATATAACCTCATTGATGGAGTTTCCCCTGCTCCTTATTTCTATGGTACATTAACCCATAGGTATTGTTTAAAATTCAACTTCTCAAAAGACCACATTTTATTGAATCTTTTTCTTCATAATTTCTGGATCTATTTCCAGATTGTTTATAAAACTTGGGATATCACTATATTAAATTTGAACAATATGAAAATTCCATGCATAGATGAAGAAGGTAAGGATATTTTTGAAAAAACTTTTAGAAAACATATTATATCAATTATTTTTATTGTATTTATAAGGAATGTTTCATTACTCCTTCAAGCATGATCTGGTCAAATGAAGTGCGCTCTCTATGAAATGAAGCATGATTATAATTATAACCGACTTGAGTTGGCTAAAAAAGTGTATTTTTCAATAATATTGAATTTTTTGCACATTTATTATCCCATAAAGTATTTATCAATTTATTTTATTGAATTCAATATTATAAATATTTATTATTACATTCATCAAATAATTTTTATGTTTTATCTTTGATTTTTGTTGCGGTCATTGTCTTAAGATGGTAAGGACAATACCTTCCATGTTGCAAGTCGAGAGGCATTTGGGGCCTACTAAAGATTGTTAAGAACAACCACGTGGCAACAACTACCCCTACCCCTTATGATTATGTGGTATATAAATCCACATGTTTTGTGAAAAATTAAACTACTCAAAAGATCACATATCATAGAATTTTTTCTTTATAATTTCAGTATATATTTTGAGATGCTATATAAATCATAGGATATCAATGTATTTAATTTGAACAAGATGAAAATTTCATATATGTTTGATGACGGTAAGGATCTCTTTGACAACACTTTCCAAAAACTACTTATCAAACTTATTCTTTTTTGTATATATAAAGTATGTTTACTCTCCAAAATATATTTTCTTAATGATTTGATTTTGATCTGGTCAAATAATGTGAGATCTATGTTAACTAGTAAAATATAGTGGTTATGGTATTTCAAATATTTCTATCATGATGATTTCATTATTTGACATCACTTTATAAGAATTGTTAATTTTTTTGAAAATTCAATGTTCATTGGAAACATGTTTCACTGGCGCATGGTAGAAAGAGCCAAATTATTGTATTTGAAGACGTTGACCTTGACAAGGGTAAATAATTGTATTTCAAACTTATCTATGATTTAGAATGTTTATTCAATACACATAACAGTTGAATGGGTTGTGTTCAGTTTTTTATTGACAGATGGGAAAATATTTTTTTGTAAAATATCAAGTTCTTGTGCATGTAAGATTCGTAACTCTATTCCATGTTTGATGTTTAGTTATATTAATTTAATCCTAGATGGATTACCCTAAAATGTATTATTATGACCTTTTATCAATATTATCCACAACATTTTTTAATATCATCCATCACTGGAATATTTGTATGCATTGGTGGAAATTTAGTTTCTATGATGGTTGGACCAGTTCAGGACATTACAGAGTTTATATAATTTAAAATTTACCATTCCAATAGTATCTTTCTCATAAATTGATGCAATTTCCTCTTGTAGTGTTTTATTTTTTGTATTTAGACACTTCGTGATAGTGGAAAACATTCCTTTACGGATGAATAATAGAATAATACATCTGTCCAAATTTACATTTATTAGTTACTATGGAATTATTATACATCATTATGGTGTCTTAAATTTTATTTATCTCCTTCAAGTAAATCTATGATGATATAATTTATCTTTTTAAAATCAATATTCTATCATTTTTGTATGGTGTACAATACTCCAAGGGATATTTCATCTTTATTATCGGTTGTGGTAACATTTTTTCATTCCATGCATATCCTTCGTTTCAATTGATGACATCTATAGACCATCACCATCCGTAAACTGTCTTAGACTGATCGTCTCCCCTCTCATATCACAACTCATCATCATGAAACTATAATGACTTCCATATGTGTATGATGTATTTTTTTTTCATAACATGCAATCATATTTATTTCTTATTAATGTTATTTCTATATTTCACATTCATTCACTGAAAACTTCTTATTAAATATAGAAATATTCTCATATTTTCACAGTCATGTGACATGGGTGTATTTATGAAACAAGCTTCAGTACGTTGTGTTTTTACTACGCTGTTCACTATATATAGTGTGAATATATCCTATTTTTATAATATTTCACTTGTTCACAATATTAAATATCATAATTGAATTTTACCCCTTTACAAATCCTTAAAAACATGTCACACATTAATTTCAATTCCCAAGATACTTATGAGGATGTGATATTTCAAAGAAGATTAATGATTCCTAATAATAAGTTTCCTAATATAGGTTTCTAACTCCAATTCAATAACATAATTTATATACACATGGCCTTAAAGGTAGAATTATTTCAATTATTATTATTTTAGGTATATAAATTCTTTTAATCCATTCTCAATCAAGTGGAACAGATTCAATGAAAAATATTTCTTCTACTTAGGTATTATTTTTCAGTATAAGTTGATTTTTATATCCCTACTGCTGCACACCACTGAAATAATTATTTACATAATGAAATTCAATATTATAGAATGTTGTGTATGTATTAATAGATATTATTTATAATGTACCACACTCCAAGGGTGATTTAATATTTATTATCGAATATGGTCTGGTTTTTCTTTTCATATATATCCTTAGTTATAATTAATGATATATATAGACCATCATCATCCATCATCTATCATAGATTGATCATATCACCTCTGATATCACACCTCATCATCAAGAAATTATGATGATTTTTTTTCATTTTGAAGATGAATATAAAGGTAAGGTTATAAACTTTATTTCAAGGAATCTATTTGACATATTTGATATCATTTTCTATTGTAAATAATTATCTTATTCTGATTTTATAAAATTAATGTAACTGGATCCTATTATAGATATTCCATTATTTCATTGAACTGAAATACCTTTTCGTGTTTTTATTGCATTATGATTTCTTATAAACTTTCTTGAATTAAATCTTCAATATTGGTTTTTTCATAACATCATTTCCTTTTTTGCTTTAATTATAAAACAACTGCATTTTTTCTTCTAAATTGGAAACATTTAAATATTACATTGTAGCTTCAATGGTTAGAATTTTCATTATTGATTACTGAAATTTCCCTAGAGTGATACCTTAATATAGAAAAAACTCTTGAATAAATTAGATGTTGAAGATGTGGTTGAACACATTGTTTTACTATCTCAGGACTCTACACTAACATCAAATCATTCCAATGATCTCCATATACTTACAAAAGATAACATAAAAAAACTGATAAACATTACTAATGTTTTTCACATATTTACAAGGTACTGGAAACATGTTATCAAATATGTATTTTTCAAAGTCATTTTTAGAAATTTAATATCTACTTTAATCTCTACTCATATTATATTTTTATTAATAAAATATAAAACAAATTTACCATTTTCTGATTTGTCATGTTTGTTTCTAGTAAAATTGATTTCCAATTTTCTAATTTTTCAATTTTTCCCTCCTACAGAGGTGGACTATAATGTGAAGCCATAATTTTGGTGTGGGGATCCACTTTAGTAAAAACTCTCAGTTATACTACGCATTTATTAACATGAGTTTCCAAAAATTTGTTTGCTGTATCAGCACACAAAAAACTAACAAATATTTGCAGCTCCTATGTCATTTCTCACTGTTTGTTTTTCTATTTACATTTTTATATATATAACTACTGTTATTTATGTATCATTGATTTATATTTAGCCTTCCAAATTTCATGTTTGATATTTCATTCTTATTTTGAGTAATTTAAATTGTATGTTATTTTACTACTATTGTATTAGAAACTACATGTATTTCAATATTCATTGTCTTTACGTTCTCATTTTAACTTAACATTAATTTGAACACATTCTTATGTTTTCAATATATAATAGAATTTTGAAAATAGCTTTTCATTTATAGCACTTGGAATATTCATGGGCGGTGTACTAGTTTATATAATTTATTAGAATTAGATATAATATTCACTAAAAAGTATAAATAAACAAATTTTTTGATTAAAAATATATTTATGTATAAAATGAATTTATATAAAAAGTGGGTGTTTATTTCATAATAATTAATAAATAAATTTCAATATACTCAGAAATTTATTTATATATTTTATGATTTTATATATTCTTTTCATACCCACCACTTTAAGGAATAGTTTATAACTATAATATTTAAATAATAATATTCTATGGTTCTTTTATGCCTTGATATTGACATGTTTTTAATTTAGAATCCAAAGATATTAAACATAGAATCAGGTAAAGGAATAATATTTTATGGGAAATAAAAATTTCATATTTTTGATAGGAAACAAAATTTTTTATGGTGTCCATGAAGGGTTCATGAGAGGACCCTTTTACCTGCAACTTCAGCCAGAAGCTAATCTTCTGACCATTTATTAAAAATAAAAGAAAAATTATAAAGGAGACGATCAGGGTCAAACATTGTAACTTTCCCTCATCTGTCAAGTACAAAATTATGGATCATAATAAGACATATCATTCCCATAGTCAGACTTGTCACCTGTTTCCCATTCAGACTGTGACTTACCCTAGTTTATGATCTTAAAAATATCAGAATTGAACTTACCTAAGAACTTCGAAGAAGATCAGGTAGAAAAAGTGCGAGGTGTGTTAGAGTAATCCTTCCTTGACCTTCTAATCAAGGAATCATGATTTTCATCTGTCCTTACTTTTCCAGATAAGAGTGCATCTTTAAAAGAGGCAGGATCACTGCTTCTTGTTTTCACCACTTTTGCATCAAAGATGTCACCCCACTTCTCAACAACCCTAGAGGAGTTAAATAACTTATGAATTTCATAGTGACAATCAACAGTTTGAGGAATCCCAAATTAATCATCCAAGCTAGGATCAGGCACACCGGACCCATAACATGTCAAGAATACACCAAGACAGTCAAGCGTCATAGGGTTTGAATGACAGTTCAAGTAAGTGGCCCAAAAATAGTGGGGTAAGAATTCTCTCCAGTATCAAATAATCCAATGGGAGAAATAACACCATCATTGGATGAATTCTCATTAAAAAATCTTGTCCGACCAGTAGAGGGGCCACTCATCAGAGTCTTATCCACTAAAGGGTCTTTGCCTTTCAAAATAGGCACATGAGAGACAGATTTATCTTCATCCAGCATATCAACCTTATTGTAAAATTATTTTTTGGGAAAATCTCCACCATGATCAAGAGACTTTGGTAGAGCTACATGCTTACTCTCAGATTTCCTTCTATTGAGGTTAGCTGGATGACCATTCAACCCACATTTCTCACAAGAAATCCACCTTCGAAATAACTCCAAAGAATACCCAAAAACCATACATTCGGTACAGAAAAGGGGCTTCCTTTCATATTCAACATCAATATGAATATTATTAGGAGTATAGAGAGTTACCTTATCAATCAAAGTGGATCTTAGATCAATCTCCACCAATATTCTGGAAAAGTGTCCAAATCAAAAAACCTCAGTTTCTTTATCAAGGCATATAGGAGTCCCAATTTCCATGCCAATGTATTGAAATATTTTTGGGTGCCAAAGGACCAAATTAAGTCCATGAAAACGAACACAAACCTGAGAAAAGGCATTCCATGCGCGCGAGGCATTAAAGTCAAGGGACCATTCATGTAGGTGAATCCATCCATGTTTCAAAGACAAAGATCCGATGCTCCATGCATTTATTTTGAAATCATTCTAAGGGAAGATACAATAAAAGAAGCCACGACCAAGAGAAACATATCTCCAATCAGAGGATCCCCACAAAAATGAGATCTATCTCACTAGATCCTCAAACCTTTAGGACCTCTCACCCTTCTTTAAAACAAGGCACACAATCAGAGAGCTCTTCCCAATTGCAATACATTCAACAAACACAGTAGGATTAGCCTCAACATAGGAAGATGCCCCCTTTAAGAGGATCCTTCTAGAGCCAGTGTCAAAGAACGATGCAAACAAAGGTGCCACTGATTCATCTCCTCTTCCAGTAGGTATATTCAAATTACCACTTCCATTTTAGGCCTTCAAAAGCTCCTTTGATTTCACAAAAGGTTGCATATAAATTATATGAAAAGAATGCATACCAAGCGTCAGAGTTGGAACTCCCCACCTATCACCATTACTACGAAGACCACTAGTGAAAAAATGAGTGTTCGAAGGGGCTCTGGAAGCCACAACAACATCCTTCAAAGCAATCAACGGATTCCGCAAATATGGACCGATGCCTTTTCGAACGTTTCTCCATGCAACACGATCCAGATCCGTGTATTTTTTTCCCTGCGCCATCCCGACGAGCGACGACACCTCCTCGCGGACCCCCATTCCATGCCGATCCAACTTCTCCAGCAACATGTACTAAACCTAGAAAGTGGGGAAGCGACATCCCAAACCATAAAGCAGATCCAAAGCTTCATCACGGCGGAACAACAAACCCTCCCTGAAGTGCCATCTTCTATTTGAGATGACCCTTTTATAACTGATGTGAATTTTTTTTAAATATTTTTACATAATAATATGATAGAAGATTTTACAAATGATCAGTAGACTCAAAATGGACAATAATGGATTGGGGGATTAAATAAAGTCAATAATACATCTAATATTAACTTTAAAGCATGTTTTTAATATGTTTTCATGTCCTCTAATATTATAATTTTCATTTTTACCATTTTTGGTTATATTATGGTAACTAATTATACCTAAGTAATTTAAATTAAATGAATAAAAATGACAAAAAAAATTAATCATAATTTTTGACTTCTGATTCTAAATATGAAATCAATTTTATCCTATAATTTTTTGGCTATAATAAAATTTAATATTAATATTAGCTCATGTAATGTGTAAAAACCATTTTTTTAGAATTATTTTTATGATTCAATTTTATGTGTTTTATTAAAATTTATTTTTTTCAAATTTTATGACATTAATTAATTTATTATAAATAATTTTTGGTTATCTAGATTCCAAAATCATAAAAAATTGAATATCTCCATTAAATTTTCTAGTTAATATAATAGATAGAAAACAATTTTTAAATTCAAATAAAATATTACCTATGATATAAAAATTAAACCTAGGTTTCCTAAATTCAAATTTTCATTCCAATACACATATTTTTGTCCTTAAATAACTAATTAATCAATAAAAAGGTTATATAAATTTATCAGTATTTCTCATATAGTCATACAATGCATAATTTTTTTAAAAATTGTATCTTTAATCATTCACCTAAATATTAATTATCTAAAAAATAAAAAAATACCCTATGATAATTTTCTAATTATTAAATCAATTTATTTATTTTTATCTAATTCAAATTATATGCTCTATAAATTTTATTTTTAAATTAAATATATAAAATATAAAAAAATATTTTATTAAAAACATTCTTTTAGAATATTAAGTGTTATTGATATTATTATACACCTATTTAAAATTTAATGAATTTTAATATTTCATTTAATGTATTATAATATCATATAATGTCATAATAATCATCGAAAATTTGTTTATTTAATTTATTAAATCTTTAAATAGATATTTGAGAAAAAATATCCATTTTGAAACGTAATATTTTTTAATTGATATTATATTTTTCATTACTAGATGTTTTATTATTTTTATATTTTCATAATATTTTTTAAATAATATTTTGTGGGTCATTTTACTTTGGTTTTTTAGTGGACATGAAATTAAATTAATTTTAATTTTAGGAATATACGTAGTGAATTTTTTTGTTGTTACATTACCCCATTAAATAAATTGCATCCACTCTTTTTTAATTAATATTATATAATTGAAGCAGATATATATATACTCTAAATATTTTTATTATTTGGGGTATAAATTCTTATAAAAAACATACCTTCCTCTTTGAGGATATATTACGTTTCTTATCTTTCATCCAACAACATTAATATTTTTTATAATCATATATTTAACTATGGGTATACATAATAATAAATTATCCATAAAATAACTTTTCTAAAACCTTTTAAATATACAAGACAATAAGACACAATTTAATCATATATTACTATAAAGAAAATATTTTATTCAACAACAATTTTATAATGTCACACAATAGTCGATATATATCATAATACAAAAAATGAGATAAACTTACCCAAAAAAATCATTGACTACTTATTCAGTAAATCAACAATTTCAGGGATATCAATAGCATATAACTAAATTTTGACAAAATAAATCAACCAATTTTTACCTTAAACTCAAGAATATTTTTAAACTTGTTTTTTGATACCTCAATCATGTGTTAACCCATAGTTATCCTTATTAATATAACCTTGTCATAAAATCAATCTTCTAGGTCATTGATACAATTTAAAATATGTTTTCAAACCTTTATGGAAAAAATGAATAAAAATCCTTACACATTATATATAATCTTCATAAATTTTAGAATCTACTGTAATATCATCGATAAATATCACCCACTAATGAAAATATCTATGATTATCATATTTTAATTTCTTTTAAGATATTTACCTCACTACATTAGTCATGACTAAGAAACTATTATTTTATATCATATTAATAATATAATATAATTACAATCAATTTATGTATGGTCCCTTATTTGGTTACAACAAATAGTGGTTTCTAGATATGTACCTCGCTTAACATCATTTTCATGATCCTATTCCAACCAAATACTAATACCAAAATGGTTATGAAAATATCAAAAATATAAATATATAAATATAAATATGAACAAGTATTCCCCTATTACACCCTAATTCTTAACATATTATACTTTTGGTTCAACCTATGGCTCTATTTTTTCCATCCTTGGTTATCCACGGTCATTTTACTATTATGTTCTCCCAAATAATTAATTTTTATAATACTCAAATTATTTATAATGGTTTGTAAAGAGAATTTGATTAATAAACGAACAACCCAAAGGATTTTTTTTCCATTTATGAATTCTTATGACCACACATCATACACCATTGTGAATATTGAGTTTATACTCAACCTACCTTTTATCGGGTGATTAATTTAAGTGCATATATTCTATTGCTACATCCAAATTCAAGAATCCAAACAAGGATTTAATTTATAGAATAACTATTCAATATATACTTACCAAAAGTTCATGATGTTATCATATACTTAGACTTATTCCTTAGACTTATCCATTTGTATGTCATAAAATTTCTTTTATCTTAATCCCAAAAATATTCATTATCACATCAAATAACTAAAAGGGTTATCTCTACATCTGAAATAATGTTACACTATAACTTATCACACCTTGATGATATTTACATTTTCAATTGACAAAATTAAAATCATCAAATTTATCTAAACCCTGTTATGATTAAAACTATGACACCCCATAGATTTTACAATTTCAACACATTAACTAAAGAAAAATATTTTATTACACACATTACTGTAATCTTTTAGGAATAGTGGATTATAAAACTAGTACAAAACATTAACAAATAAAAATATATTTGTTTAATAAATAATCATTTTCACACTATATAAGATACTGCTTAATCCATAAAAAGTCTTCAAAATCTATAATAAATTCTCCACATAGTATAGTCTTGTAAATAACTCATCTGTACGAATTTTGTCTATAACCTAGGGAAATAGAAAACAAATAAAGGAAATATATGAAATGCATAGTAAGGGTAAACATGAGTGATAAAATAATTGACCATATATGAGAATAAAGTCTGTATATGGGTATAATTAGGCTGTGTAATACATTTATACCTAATAACGAATATATCAAAAATCACGTAGAATGACATTAAATGACATAAAAGTGTTGAATATCATAGAAAAGACGAATAAACAAGGAATGTAAATTATTTTTAAAAGAATAAAATCTTTAGAAAGTGTCATAATACGAAAAAAACATGGTGATAAAGAACGAACAAAAGCATAGGAATATCTTGTGAGAAAACTCATTTTCTAAACGCATATGTGAAAATTTAATTATATCCAAGACTAGAAGTGTGAGAAAACTCATTATGCCCAGGCCTTTGGGAAAAACTCAATATTTACATTACTCTATATCTCATGATATATAAACATAAACCAATGCATTGGAGGGTTATATATGACCCCACCGGTCATCATCCTCACATATGTGTTGCATAAGAAATCAATCATTCATCATAATGAAGCCATGAAAAATGGGGTTTATATACTATTCAAATGGAATCACATAAGAAAACCCATTTTAATTTAATAAATAATATTATCTATATTTTTTTCATTTAAAAAAATTAAGTATCCAAATATATCTACTCACATTTTATGTCATTTTTATTAAATCAAGAAAATAACGAATATTGTATTTACACCATAAAGGAAAGGGTATGTGATTATATTAATTATTTCCCCAATAATTTTATATATGGAATCATGGTTAACAACAATTAATAAGATATGAAATTAGGGTACTCAAAAATGAAAGGCAATGGAAAAAAAATTAGATTAATAAAAATTCACTGACTAGAAAAGAAAGTGAATTCATAGATCATTTTAATGATATAAAAGAAAATTTCATATTATATTTGTATAAATAAGGTATATGGTATTATTTAAAAAACATATTTTATAAATTAATATATATATATATATAAAATGATAATGAATTTAATGAAAACAAATTATAGTTATTTTAGAAAAATAAATTTGGAAATAAGAAATATACGTGATATTCTGATAAAAATTCAATTTTTTTTAAAATAAATATGGTGGATAATACTTTTACATTGAAAGCAGTAAAACGTATCGATAATGTTTCATATAAAATTAAAATGGTAATAAAAATATGAGTTCCCATGATGAATAATAAAGGGATGCTTTTCATATTTTAAAAAAAGATCCATACAGAAAATGATAAAAAAAATTTAATACTTTTAAGGAAAGTAAAATAGTATAAAATATCTCCAAATATTAATAAGGAATTAATATTGAAATTTGTTAATTAATCCAATTAAAATGGAATGGAAAGGGGGAGGTACCCGACTAAAAACAAAAGGCATGGTTTACTTCCTTATAATGGGAAAATAATGATCCAAGGGGAAAATTGAAATAGGGAGAAGAAAAGAAAAACCACACGAAAAACAATAGGAGAAAAAAATTATAGGGGTTTTAGAGATAAAAATATAAAAACCCCCTATATGGGATCCTTTCAAAATAATTATTTATTTGAAAATGAGATTCACGATGAAACCCACATGATATTGGAAGCGTAAGAATCAATGGATATTTGGAATAAGATCATTAAATGGAAATTAAAATCTCATTAAATGGATTATGTTAAATCAAATTAAATAAATAGGTTATTGAATAAACCATATTATATAGTTTATGGTGTGAAATATCTAACATGTCACATGGAGTTCAAAATGAGACAAAGATACCATTACAACAACAGAAATATTTGAGTACAAGCCCCTTAAAGGATATGATTTCAAATAAAAAATTAATTAACATGAATAATGATAGGATTATGATACAAAATATTAAATTGGAATTATATAAAACATTAAAAATATAACATGCTATACAATAATTAATATATCTCAAGTGGAGAAAATTTGAGACAAGAAACCCTTACCATATTTCCCAACATAATCGAATGAACCCTATGCTTTTGAATAACAAAAATAAATATCATAATAAACTATTTGAGAGAAAAATCATATATATAATATTTTATAAACATTATCTATGATTATTCTATACAGGTGTACTAGTAAGTTTTTATCTATTTTTGATATTAGGTTTGAGTAATCTTGATCATTCTGAACTAGTTTTGTAATAACAGTGTTGTTCATAATTCTTCCCCAAAATTTAATAATTCCAAGATCAAAATTGGTAATTAATTTATTAATGAATATTTATAATTTTTCAATTTCATTCCATGTATTTTTTATGATCTTTAAAGATGAAATAACGATTATCATGTTTCATTGATTTTAAATTAATGGATATTGTTATCTTATTTATTGATTTTAATATTAATATTAGAATTCATAAACCAAAATGAAATATTTATTGAAATATTTATCTAATGTATTTTCATTAATTAATTTAACAAAGACATCCGGTATATAATTTCAATTATTTTTCAAGTAGGTGGTTAGAATGACCCAAACAAGAAAATACCATAGTGAATAGAAGATTTTGACTATGGAATTGTTTTTTTTGAATAATTTGTTCATTTTAGAATTATAATGATACTATTTTGATATTTTTAAAATGGTAAATAATATTTTTAACTTTTTTATTTAACAGAAATAAAAATTGTTAAAAAATGAGGTATGTTACTTCGTGGAGGTGGTAATCTAGACAATGCACATGTAACGTTTTCATTTCTTGATAAGTGAAAGGGAAAAAAGGAAGATTATAAATTTAATCTTATTAATAAGAATTATATTATATAATTCAAATTTATTATTCAATTTAATCCTCATAACTTGATATTATAGTAGATAGTGAACAATGGAAGTCATTTCTTTTTGGAGGTAAAAATCCCCACAATAAACAAATGATAGTTTTCATTTTCTTAATAGAAAATGTAATGGACAGAACATTTATGAATAAAGTTCCATTTATTTTAATCCCTTATAGATATATAAAACACATTCAATCTATTTTTTTATTATTTTTGGTTTAAATTACCATTATTTATCATTATCGTTGATAATATTTTCATTGAAAAATGATAACAGTACTGATATAAATATTAATTAAAAACACTTTTAACACAGATGAAGGAGAGGATAGACTCATCTAGTAGACTTGGGACGTACGAATATCATTTAAAAAATCTTGGGATGGAGGTAGCATCACTGGTCTTTGCTCTTGACCCAACCCAATCCAAGCTTCAACATGTTAAGCTTGAATAAAATAACCTATGAGGGATGTTCATGTAAATAGAGATTACAACCTAGGCAATGTTATCTAAGCCTCCCCAAGAGTCTGTCACTATCACACACCATACCCTTAGGAATTATGAGGGTTTCATAAGGGGTTATGTAATAAGGTATTAGTTACTTATTGTGTCATCCATTTTTATAAATAAAATTTTTATTACATCAATTCCTTTATGAGAATAATCTTTCTTAAATGAATGATAAATTTGATAAACTGATTATTCTGGTAAAAATGATAATTTTAAGAAATATATAGATTATTATATCAAAAAAAGGTATTTTTATAATAATATTATAAAAAACTTCTAATAAATAATTATTATACAGGTTCTTTATCTGTAAATGATTAGGTTATATGTTTGATAAGAGTTATATTTTTTATACGAAAAAACCAAAAGTGTATTTTTTAGATAATTAATAATTAGAATTAAAGTATTTTTTTAAAAAATTAATATTTTAATAAAATATTATATTCAAATAAATTTTAGGAATAATAAATGAGTATATAATTTTTAGCATGTTAAATGTAATTTTTTATTAAGATTTGAAAACTAATTTTGTCAAAACCCATGAATTTTCAATAAATGTCAGTAATCATTTTAATAGTGAAATGGAATAAATTTATAAAATTAGTTACATAAAATTAATATTATTTTTGGATTCAAGATGTTGAAATTATCCAATGGTGAATTTTTCATAATTTTCAAAGACATTCAAATTTTTGGGTAAAAATTAAATAACCTATAAATATATATTATCTTTTATGACATCATAATGACCCCAAAATGATGTAAATAATTATATAATTAAAATTATAGCCTCAATAAAGGTTTTACCATTTAAATAATGTTATTTTAGATTTTTTTTACTTATTTTACAAAGGATTAATGAATCCTCCAAAATGTATAATTTATTTTATGATTTTAAATTAATTTCTTTTATAATGTGACACACATCCACATATGAAAGTATACTATTTTAATATGTTCGGCCATCTTACTTTTAAAATAACTTTTTCAAATCCTATTTTTCAAAAACCTGGAAAAAACCCCATAAAAAATTGGTGTTTTTGAGTATTTTCTTATATAGGTTCCAAAAACCTTTGTTAGTGAAATATTAAAGAATCTGCCACTCATTTACTATATAAACCCACCCAATATCCATAATGTCCTTCACTCAAAATCATTGGATAGTGTCCCAAATCTTTAGTACCATCTCTAGAATCCCCCTAGGTTCCCCATGATCTTATGAAGCCAATATTCAAGCTTTTGAATTCACACATCAAAGTAAGGGATTCCTTTAATTATCATTTTGTCAAAGTTTCTTTATTTTGTTATACCCTATTATTTTGAATTAAAAATGTTGGGTTTTTATTTAAAAACTCCCCCATACTTCCCTCCTTATGTTTGAATGATGAGATACCACTTTTTCTCTCATAAATGCCTCCCATGTACACCCGTTACCATGATGAAATTTACTAAGAGTTATTCCATTTATCATCCTTCTTCAAGTTTATTTATTATGTTACACCTTCTATTTAAAAAATACATGTGTTGGTACATGTATATATGTAACATCCCAAGTAAGTAATGAATAATAGATATTTTTATCTATGTCTTTTAATGATTAAGATAGTGTTATAGAGGATTAAAATGAAAATAAATACAATCTTATGCATGGAATACACTAATATTCTTAAAAGATTGTTTTACTGCCTTTTGATGGCAAACCATTTTTGAATCTATATTTTCACAATTTTATAAACTATGTTTGTCAAAATAAACTTATCCTTTATGATTGGGACATCAAAATTTACCTTGTGTGAATTTTTGGTATTTTTCTGACAATGTTCATTTTTTAATGAATAGTGAAAAATACTGCATTTTACAACAAAACTGCTTTTTAATCTAATTTATTTATATGATTAGATTATGTTTTGAATTGGTTTTGAAGTGGAATTAGAATATATTTTTACCATTTTATCCAATGGTGGTCATTGGAATCAATTTCAATTTGAAATTAGACTTAAACTGGTGTCAATCTTTTGATACTTATTGTTTTGTAAAAACACACTTTTTGCTCTGGCAGCGGGAATTAATTATTAAATTAATTAATGTGACTTATATGATTTGAATTTTGTAAAATAGACTTCATTTTTGAATTCGGAATATCAAATATAGCTTAGGGTGAATTTTTGGTAATTTTCTGAAAAACTTCAATTTTTGATGAATAGTGAAACCACTAAGTGGTAATCAAGCAAACTGATTTTTCAGTTAAATGAAAGTTTACCACTAATGTGTATTGAATTTTGGAAATCCGACATACATGGTTGTCATTAATAAGTAAAATGTGGTTCAATGAGATTAAAATAATTTTTTGGTGAATAGTAACTTATTAAGTTTTTAATCGCGATTAGTGGTAATTAGTGTAGTTTAAGGTATAAATAATGCTTTAATAATATGAAATGACCTAGAAACATATCCCAACCTTATTGGTTGTGTCATGGCCGACCAAGACAAGCCATGGGTCAACTTGGGGACCCCATGGAGACACATTGGTTTGGAAATGACATAAATAACTTTTTATTAAATGTTAAAGTAAAAATGACACAAACAAAAGATGTTTTACGAAAACAATTTTTACATGGGTTTATAGAGATCAGATATTTGATTATAAATATTCATTTGAAAGATAAAAAGATTTCCTACATCATAGTATTTTTTTATGATTTTTAGACATTAAATAAATTAAATTATTTATGACATAATAATGATGCAGCGATGACATCATTATTTGATGATTTAAATAAAATGGATAGATAATGTAAAATCTATGAACTACACATGGCAAAAACCAATTGGATGAGTGTATTTCGAACCCTTATCACCTTATAAAAGAATTATATCAATGTTGGACCTTTTGAAACCGAAAAACATTTTCAAATAAAGTAATATTTCTTTACTTTCCAAAAGTGCCCCTCCTCTCCTCTTATAAAAGGCCCCCACCTCTACCTCATTTCACACACTCCTCAAGCCTTTGGCTCGGCCAACCCATGCCCATTTACTCTCTCCACATCCCTCTCCTCATCCTAGAGGACTCCCTTTGGGACTAATCCTTTCAAAGGAAGCCTTTAGGCTCAAATCAAAAGGAGTTACACTTTTAAAGGTAATTCATTCTCTCGTGTTCATTTGTTTTATTTTGCTTCTCCAACCCCCTAAACTCTTTTTATTTACTTATTTTGTAACAACACCAGTATATTCAATATACAAGGATGTTGTTATAATATTTATTTGAGCTACACTCTCACACAACTACATCAAATGGTTAAAGAACATACGGTTTCTGTGGATGGCGAAATTCTGCCTCCTGAAACGATGATTGTTCAAAACTCATTTAACACCTTCAAAGGTGGCCATTATGATGTCACTATTTTTATATATGATATATAATATGTTTATGTTTTCCTTAAGCTTCTGTTTTTTTTTCATTTTCGGCATACCTTTATGGTTTCCATTATGGGTAAACACGATATCTTCATTTTAGGAAGTGCGGACTACCGCCCCCTCAAAGTGATTTGATTCGTTAAATACCATATTTGGGACATATAAAGGATGGAACTATGATATTATATACGATATTATACTGGGATTATAATATACCTTTATATCATTATGATTCCATTCTATAAAATACGAAATAGAAATGAAAGTAGCGTTCATGCGTACATACGGCTTACCGTCTCCATGAACGGTGCATTTCATTTCTTACCTCTAAATGATTATGTAATATTATAAATGCATGTATGAACTGGATATATATGACATATATGATATCTACATCATGAATACCATTCTGGATATAATGAACCTTTGACCAAATTAACAACATATAAGTGTAAGAAGTCTATTTTTGACTTAAGAACCAAATACCGAAAAAATGAACATTATTAACTTAACTGATTACATGATGTTCATAACATGGTATAAAAGGAATAATGAACTTGAAAAAGATTCATAAGAAAGTAGAGATTAACTCAAGTTTATTATTCAGGAGATTAAAGAACGGTCGGGTCAAGTCGGATACGAGGTATGGGACTTCGTCTCAATCTCCTTTCATTGAGGCATATTTTATTTTATACACAACTTTCTTTTATACGGTGTATAAACCCCATTGACTTTTACGTTTATTCAAAAGGAATCTTTTTTATACGAAGAGTTTACTAAACGACAAAAGGGAATGTTTTTGTCGTACGTATGCGGCGACAACGACTTCTCCGCCGCCGTGACCGTTATTTGAGTTTCAGCTTCCTCTATAAGTCATACCTTTTTTTTAAAAACGAAAAATAAATACCATGTTTTACTTTGGTATTGAAAATGGTTTTGATAATGTTTTTATTATATCAATGTGTTGTATTGATATCTCGTGATTGAAATGTGGGAATGTTATGTTTCCTTTATGCATGTTTTATGTGATATGATTATGTTATGGTTCTTGGGCATTATTATGAAGACGGGTGGTTCCGTGATAAACTAAGGGCGGGTGAGCCCGATATAGCTCTCCAATGCATTGGGTAACGCGAAGGAGTGAAACGTTAAGGTTTCTCCGAAGAGATTTTAGGGAATATACTGTGATGGGTATTCCAAACGTAACCAAGAGGGTTACTCCCTACGTAAGAATGTTATGAATGCCTCAAGTTACCTTTATGTCTTATGATTTCTATGATTTATTCATGATTTTATGAGGTATGTTAAAGTGCCTATGTTTTATGGGTAAAGTATGATTTCATTCTTATGTATATATGAACTCATGTTTCCTTTCCATGTTTTTTTATAACCCATACTGAGTTTTTATGCTCATCCCAAGTTTTTTAAATGTTTTTCACAGGTCAAGGGAAAGGTACATGATAAGATGATAGAGTCAAGGATGTGTCAAGAAATAATCCATGTTTTATTTTAAATGTGTTTCCATTGATGGGAATGAAGAATACTATCTTTATGTAACGACTTTGTTTATATGAGGAATGTAATGCAAGTTTTATGATCTAATTCTCTAAAACTCTAAACCTGAAAAGATCCTCAATGTGTAATCTTGTAATAACTCAAGATTAAGTAAGGTTTAAGGATGGGGCCTTATAGTTGGTATCAAAGGTCGGTTTAGATAACTTTAGGAGTTAGAATTCTATTAAATGATTATCCAAAAATATTTTTTTTCGAAATGATATAGCATTTAAAGATTACCATGTTGCTTCATCTAAGACATGTTTGTTTAGAATGGTTTTCCGCAGAGGAAACAGGGAAGCAGTGCTAGGAAGGCATACAGAAGGAAATAACCTTCCGAATCAGCATCCAGAAATGGTCGGAATTGGAACTGAACAGTTTGTTGCAGTAATGGCACAGTTGACTCAAGCGATAAATGGCGGTGGTATCCATACACGAGATCAGCCAGACCAACCGCAGAGGAACATGTCAGTGGTGGAACATTTCATGAGGCAACATCCACCATCATTCAGAGGATCATCTGACCCTGTGCTAGCTGAAGGGTGGATTAAAGCACTGGAGAATATTTTTGATGTCATGGGGTGTTCAGACAATCAAAAGGTTAGTCTTGCTATTTATCGTTTGGAGGGTGAAGCAGATCAGTGGTGGTCTATGGTTAAAAATATCAGGGACGCCGATGAGATTAATGCTCTTGAATGGGATGAATTCAAAGGTATGTTTCTTGAGAAGTATTTTCCTAAGGCTGTTCGACTTAGGATGGAAAAGAAATTCTTGGAATTGAGGCAAGAGGAAGACTCAGTGGCTGATTATGAAGAAAGGTTCACTCGATTGGCAAGGTATGCTCCAAATTTTATCCGGGACCTTGATAGTAAAATCAATCGTTTTTACTCAGGATTAAAGCCAAAGTATCGAAGGGCATTAGCTTCTCATGAGTTTATAAGTTATGAAAAGCTTGTTCGATGTGCTGAGAAGGTGGAAATGGAGTTTGCCGATGACCAAGTTTTCTATAACAACCAGCAGAAGAAGAGACCGAGGTGGCAGGAGAAAGGTAAGAATTCTTCAAAAAAGTCTGATGGTAAGAGAACTAAGTTTCTAGTTTGTGATAAATGTGGCAAAAGGCATGCTGGGGAATGTCTTCTGAATTCTGGGAAGTGTTACCGATGTGGTAAGATGGGACATAAGGCTCGTGATTGCACTGAAAAGGATCAAGGTGAAGGTAAGAACAAATTTGATTTACAGTTAGTGAAATGTTATAAGTGCAATGAGATGGGTCACTATGCAAACGAGTGTCCGACAAGGAGCTTGAGTGATGGGAAGCAGTTAGACTACAAGCAGAAAGGGGTGGTGAAATCCTTTGAAACTACTTCAGCAGATGTCGGGCCATCAAATGAAGTGGTATCAGGTACTTTGTTTGTTTTTTCAGATTATGCCAGTGTGTTGTTTGATTCGGGGTCTACACATTCTTTCATCTCTGAAACCTTTTCTAGTAAAATGGGAATACCATCTCAAGAAATGACTCCTGAACTTTTGGTAAAAACACCTGGGGGAGTGTTGAGGCAAAAAGAATTTATAAGAATCTTCCTATCCTTATCTGTGGAAAGAACCTACTTGCAAACCTCATTGTTTTACCTCTAGTAGAGTTTGATGTTATCCTGGGTATGGATTGGCTCTCTATCTACCATGCTAAGATTGACTGTAGAGATAAAGAAGTTTCTTTTCAGAAAGACTTTCAGTTTGTTTACAAGAATGAACCCTTACTTTTGATAACATATCAAGAGGCCGAGAAACTTGTAAAAGATGGAAATGAATGTTACCTTGCACACGTCATTGAAAATAAAGGAACTATTCAGATTAATGACGTGCCAGTGGTAAATGAGTATCCTGATGTTTTTCCTGATGAGTTGCCTGGAATAATACCAGATCGGGAAGTTGAGTTTACTGTTGACTTAGTTCCTGATTCTAAGCCAATTTCAAAACCCCCTTATCGAATGGCACAAATTGAACTTTTAGAGTTGAAGGAGCAATTGCAAGATTTATTAGAGAAAGGTTTCATTAGACCTAGCACATCACCATGGGGTGCTCCTGTTTTATTTGTTAAAAAGAAAGATGGTTCTATGAGACTTTGCATTGATTATAGAGCCTTGAATAATATCACTTTTAAGAACAAATATCCTTTGCCTCATATCGATGATTTGTTTGATCAGCTCCAGGGAGCTCAGTTTTTTTCAAAGATTGACTTGAGATCGGGGTACCATCAGCTGAAGGTAAAGGAGGCAGATATTCCGAAGACCGTGTTCCGTACGAGATATGGCCATTATGAATTTGTAGTAATGCCTTTTGGGCTAACCAATGCACCTACTGTATTCATGGACTTAATGAATAGAATTTTCCATGAGTTCTTGGATAAGTTTGTGGTGGTTTTCATTGATGATATTTTGGTGTTTTCTAAAAGTAAAGAGGAGCATGAAAAACATTTAAGGGTTATCTTGCAAACCTTAAAATAAAAAAAACTGTATGGGAAATTCAGCAAGTGTGAGTTTTGGTTGCAACAAATTTATTTCCTTGGTCACATTGTTTCTAAAGATGGAATAACTGTTGATCCTGCAAAAACAAAAGTTGTGGAAGAATGGCCAAGACCCACAAATGTAACCGAGATTCGTAGCTTCTATGGTTTGGCGGGCTATTACCGAAGGTTTGTTATAAATTTTTCACGGTTATCTAGTCCAATGACTAAGCTAACTCGGAAGGGTGTTAAGTTTATCTGGACAAAAGAATGTGATGATTGTTTTCAGGAATTGAAAAGAAGATTAGTGAATGCTCCAGTTTTGGCACTACCTTCCAGGAATGGTGAGTTTGTTATATACAGTGATGCTTCATTGAAAGGACTTGGTTGCGTCCTAATGTAGAATGATCAGGTAATTGCTTATGCTTCACGACAATTGAAAACTCATGAGTTAAATTACCCTACACATGATTTGGAATTAGCTGTTGTTGTTTTTGCTTTAAAAATTTGGAGGCATCATTTGTATGGAGTAAAGTGTGAAATATATACCGATCACAAAAGTTTAAAGTATATATTCACTCAGAAAGAGTTAAACATGAGACAAAGGAGATGGCTGGAATTAATCAAGGATTATGATTGTACAATTCATTACCATCTGGGAAAAGCAAATAAAGTGGCTGATGCTTTGAGTCGAAAAAGTAATGCTTCATTAACAATGTTGCATTTGGAACGTGATACTTTGGTTAAAGATTTGATGAAATTTGGCATAGAAGTTGTTGGTGCAGGAAGTCCTTCTGTTTTTTTTCAGGTATCAGTGAGATCATCTCTATCAGATAGAATCAAGCAAGCACAGAAGCAAGACAGTGAGTTGCAGAAAAAGGTAGAGCTGGTTCAGAAAGGTAAGTTGCCTGAATTCAACATTGATAATGATTGCGTTTTGAGATTTGGGAAGAGATTGTGTGTGCCTTGTGATTCACAGTTTAAAAGAGAGTTGTTATGTGAAGCTCATAGTTCTCCGTTTTCCGTTCATCCGGGCAGTACTAAGATGTATATAGATCTGCGGGAGTATTACTGGTGGGATGGAATGAAAAGAGATATTGCTGATTTTACTGTGAAGTGTTTGACTTGTCAGCAGGTTAAAGCAGCGCGGCAGTTACCGAAAGAGATGCTTCAGCCTTTACCAGTGCCAGAGTGGAAATGTGAGAATATATCCATGGACTTTGTTGTTGGATTACCGAAGACATCTCGAGGTAATAATGCAATCTGGGTTATTGTTGATCGCTTGACCAAATCTGCTCATTTCCTTGCTATACGAGATACTTTCTCTCTTGATCAACTTTCCCGTTTGTATCTTAAAGAGATAGTCTGGTTACATGGAGTTCCTCTCTCCATTGTATAGGATCGTGATCCCAGGTTTACTTCTAACTTTTGGAAAGGCCTTCAGAAGTCGTTGGGTACTGAATTAAATTTTAGTACAGCTTTTCATCCTCAATCAGATGGGCAGTCAGAACGAACAATTCAGACCTTGGAGGATATGCTACGAGCTTGTTCTATGGATTATCAGGGAAGTTGGGACCAACATCTTTCTTTGGTTGAATTTTCATATAATAACATTTTCCATTCCAGTATACAGATGGCACCATTTCAGGCATTATATGGGAAGCAGTGCCGAACTCCAGCTTTCTGGGATGAAGTGGGTGAAAGGAAGTTGATGGGACCAGAATTGGTATAAGAGATGGCTGAAAAAGTTCAGCTGATTCAGAAACACATGAGAACAGCTCAGAGCAGGCAGAAGAGTTATGCGGATAACCGGAGGAAGGATCTATCTTTCGAGGTAGGTGATCATGTTTTTCTCAAGGTTTCTCCTTGGAAAAGTGTGATGAGATTTGGTAAGAAAGGAAAGCTGAGTCCAAGGTTTATTGGACCATACGAAATTCTGGAGAGAGTTGGATCAGTTGCATACTGAGTGGCTTTACCTCCGAGTTTATCTCAGGTACACAATGTTTTTCACGTTTCGATGTTGAGAAACTATATGCCAGATCCATCTCATGTTTTGAGTCCAGAGGTAGTTCAGCTGGAAGAGAACCTATCTTATGAGGAACAACCGGTCCAGATTCTTGACCACAGGGAGAAAGTGTTACGGAATAAGGTGATTCACCAGGTAAAGGTTTTGTGGAAAAACCACATGATTGAAGAGGCAACATGGGAATCTGAAAATGCAATGAGGGATAAGTACCCCCATTTATTCGATAAGTAAATAAATTGCGGGGACGCAATTTTCTAAAGGGGGGAAGGATGTAACATCCCAAGTAAGTAATGAATAATAGATATTTTTATCTATGTCTTTTAATGATTAAGATAGTGTTATAGAGGCTTAAAATGAAAATAAATACAATCTTATGCATGGAATACACTAATATTCTTAAAAGATTATTTTACTGCCTTTTGATGGAAAACCATTTTTGAATATATATTTTGACAATTTTATAAACTATTTTTGTCAAAATAAACTTATCCTTTATGATTGGGACATCAAAATTTACCTTGTGTGAATTTTTGGTATTTTTCTGACAATGTTCATTTTTTAATGAATAGTGAAAATACTGCATTTTACCACAAAACTGCTTTTTAATCTAATTTATTTATATGATTAGATTATGTTTTTAATTGGTTTTGAAGTGGAATTAGAATATATTTTTACCATTTTATCCAATGGTGGTCATTGGAATCAATTTCACTTTGAAATTAGACTTAAACTGGTGTCAATCTTTTGATACTTATTGTTTTGTAAAAACACGCTTTTTGCTCTGGCAGCGGGAATTAATTATTAAATTAATTAATGTGACTTATATGATTTGAATTTTTTAAAATAGACTTCATTTTTGAATTCGGAATATCAAATATAGCTTAGGGTGAATTTTTGGTAATTTTCTGAAAAACTTCAATTTTTGATGAATAGTGAAACCACTAAGTGGTAATCAAGCAAACTGATTTTTCAGTTAAATGAAAGTTTACCACTAATGTGTATTGAATTTTTAAAATCTTACATACATGGTTGTCATTAAGAAGTAAAATTTGGTTCAATGAGATTAAAATAATTTTTTGGTGAATAGTAACTTATTAAGTTTTTAATCGCGATTAGTGGTAATTAGTGTAGTTTAAGGTATAAATAATGCTTTAATAATATGAAATGACCTAGACACATGTCCCAACCTTATTGGTTGTGTCATGGCCGACCAAGACAAGCCATGGGTCAACTTCGGTACCCCATGGAGACACTTTGGTTTGGAAATGACATAAATAACTTTTTATTAAATGTTAAAGTAAAAATGACACAAACAAAAGATGTTTTACGAAAACAATTTTTACATGGGGTTATAAAGATCAGATATTTGATTATAAATAGTGATTTGAAAGAAAAAAGATTTCCTACATCATAGTATTTTTTTTATGATTTTTAGACATTAAATATATTAAATTATTTATGACATAATAATGATGCAGCGATGACATCATTATTTGATGATTTAAATAAAATGGAAAGATAATGTAAAATCTATGAACTACACATGTCCAAAACCAATTGGATGAGTGTATTTCTAACCCTTATCACCTTATCCACGAATTATATCAGTGTGGGACCTTTTTAAACCGAAACACATTTTCAAATAAAGTAATATTTCTTTACTTTCCAAAAGTGCCCCTCCTCTCCTCTTATAAAAGGCCCTCACCTCTACCTCATTTCACACACTCCTCAAGCCTTTGGCTCGGCCAACCCCTGCCCATTTACCCTCTCCACATCCCTCTCCTCATCCTAGAGGATTCCCGTTGGGCATAATCCTTTCAAAGGAAGCCTTTAGGCTCAAATCAAAAGGAGTTACACTTTTAAAGGTAATTCATTCTCTCATGTTCATTTGTTTTATTTTGCTTCTCCAACCCCCTAAACTCTTTTTATTTACTTATTTTGTAACAACACCAGTATCTTAAATATACAAGGATGTTGTTATAATATTCATTTGAGCTACACTCTCACACAACTACATCAAATGGTTAAAGAACATACGGTTTCTGTGGATGGCGAAATTCTGCTTCCCGAAACGATGATTGTTCAAAACTCATTTAACACCTTCAAAGGTGGCCATTATGATGTCACTATTTTTATATATGATATATAATATGTTTATGTTTTCCTTAAGCTTCTGTTTTTTTTCATTTTGGGCATACCTTTATGGTTTCCATTATGGGTAAACACGATATCTTCATTTTAGGAAGTGCGGACTACCGCCCCCTCAAAGTGATTTGATTCGTTAAATACCATATATGGGACATATAAAGGATGGAACTATGATATTATATATGATATTATACTGGAATTATAATATACCTTTATATCATTATGATTCCATTCTATAAAATACGAAATATAAATGAAAGTAGCGTTCATGCGTACGTACGGCTTACCGTCTCCATGAACGGTGCATTTCATTTCTTACCTCTAAATGATTATGTAATATTATAAATGCATGTATGTACTGGATATATATGACATATATGATATCTACATGATGAATACCATTCTGGATATAATGAAACTTTGACCAAATTAACAACATGTAAGTGTAAGAAGTCTATTTTTGACTTAAGAACCAAATACCGACAAAATGAACATTATTAACTTAACTGATTACATGATGTTCATAACATGGTATAAAAGGAATAATGAACTTGAAAAAGATTCATAAGCAAGTAGAGATTAACTCAAGTTTATTATTCAGGAGATTAAAGAACGGTCGGGTCAAGTCGGATACGAGGTATGGTACTTCGTCTCAATCTCCTTTCATTGAGGCATATTTTATTTTATACACAACTTTCTTTTATACGGTGTATAAACCCCTTTGACTTTTACGTTTATTCAAAAGGAATCTTTTTTATACGAAGAGTTTACTAAACGACAAAAGGGAATGTTTTTGTCGTAGGTATGCGGCGACAACGACTTCTCCGCCGCCGTGACCGTTATTTGAGTTTCAGCTTCCTCTACAAGTCATACCTTTTTTTTAAACGAAAAATAAATACCATGTTTTACTTTGGTATTGAAAATGGTTTTCATAATGTTTTTATTATATCAATGTGTTGTATTGATATCTCGTGATTGAAATGTGGGAATTTTATGTTTCCTTTATGAATGTTTTATGTGATATGATTATGTTATGGTTCTTGGGCATTATTATGAAGACGGGTGATTCCGTGATAAACTAAGGGCGGGTGAGCCCGATATAGCTCTCCAATGCATTGGGTAACGCGAAGGAGTGAAAAGTTAAGGTTTCTCCGAATAGATTTTAGGGAATATACTGTGATGGGTATTCCAAATGTAACCAAGAGGGTTACTCCCTACGTAAGAATGTTATGAATGCCTCAAGTTACCTTTATGTCTTATGATTTCTATGATTTATTCATGATTTTATGAGGTATGTTAAAGTGCCTATGTTTTATGGGTAAAGTATGATTTCATTCTTATGTATATATGAACTCATGTTTCCTTTCCATGTTTTTTTATAACCCATACTGAGTTTTTATGCTCATCCCAAGTTTTTGAAATGTTTTTCACAGGTCAAGGGAAAGGTACATGATAAGATGATAGAGTCAAGGATGTGTCAAGAAATAATCCATGTTTTATTTTAAATGTGTTTCCATTGATGGGAATGAAGAATACTATCTTTATGTAACGAATTTGTTTATATGAGGAATGTAATGAAAGTTTTATGATCTAATTCTCTAAAACTCTAAACCCGAAAAGATCCTCAATGTGTAATCTTGTAATAACTCAAGATTAAGTAAGGTTTAAGGCTGGGGACTTATAATATAAATGAACCCTTTACATTTAATTTACATATGATGAAAGACCCATTTATCTCTCATCAACCATTTTTATGGATTTTTATGTCACGTTGTTAGGATGCCAAAATTTCATTACGATTTTCAATGTGAAAATCATTATGTAGTGAATAACTTGCCCGTTTATCTATCAAGGGTATTCGCCTTTTTGAAAATATACATAGTGATTATATAATTTCATGTATTTATTCACACTCATATATCTTTTAATAATTGATTACATTGAATGAATCCATGTACGATGATATATGTGGCACAAGTAGGCATGATATTGAAATGATTGTAAAGGATGCGCCCTGA
The DNA here is from genome assembly GCA_963277665.1 of Viscum album. Taxonomy (NCBI): domain Eukaryota; kingdom Viridiplantae; phylum Streptophyta; class Magnoliopsida; order Santalales; family Viscaceae; genus Viscum; species Viscum album. The sequence continues at coordinate 1,130,891,966 of OY728121.1, forward strand.
TAGCCCTCCAATGAATTGGGTAGTGTTTAGTATCTTGATACAATATTTTGGGATAGGGTTTTACCTTAAATCTATTAAGAAATTTTTCCACCATGTTTGGATAGTGGTCTACCTGATAACATTAGGTAAATGAAGCAATGTTTTATGTTGTTTCCACATTTCCATGTTATGATAATAATGCTATTTCATACCATTATGTTCTTGTTTCTCTTTCACTCCATTTCTATTTCTATTTTCTTACATGTATATTATTATTCAAGTTATTTACTTTTTACTCCCTTATTGGGATTTATAGCTCACCCTTTTGTAGTGTACGTCCTCAGGTTATCCCATGCAATGCTGTGTATGAAGGAATGTTGTGGTCATGTAAATGATGTTTTCAATAAAGATATTGAATTTTATGTCTTAAGTTGTAATTTAATGTCACTAATCCCCAAATAAACTAGAACTCTTAAACTTATGGGTTTTATTAAGTTATATTATATTTAATGAAGAGTATTTAATTGTTTAATAAGGAGTTGGGTTGTTATAGAAAAGGGGAAAGGTGGTTAACAGTCATTAACTTATAAGAGTAAAATTAATAATAAAAAAATTATATTTTCATTAGAAATTAATTAGAAAATTATATTTTGATAAAGTAATATTGAAATGAAAATAAGGTATGAAAAAAGAACCCAGGTTGATGACATGGTAATTACCTTGGAAAAGCCTTTAGAAATAATTTTCACAGAATGATTTCATTAGTATATTGAATCAAGGAAAAATAATACAATTATACGGTATGGGAAAAGGAATATTTTCAATTGGAAAAAGGATTTTTGGGGTGGTAATGTAGTGGTGGTTAGACACACCATTAATAACTAGTGAAAATGGAATTTGGTAAATATTTCAACTTAAAATAAAGAGAGAATATGTGTCACTTTCCAAGAAGACTCAAAAATGGAAAATAATGGTCCGGGTGGGGTGGGGGTGGGGGGGGGGGGGTTAAATATGGTCTACAAATACATCAAAATTTAATTTTGAAATATTCTTCAAACATATTATATGTCCTTTAATCATAAAATATTTTCTTTTATTATTATGGTTTTACTGTAGTAATAAATTTTCACCCAATTAATATACATTTAATGCATATAAATAAAATTAAAATATTTTTTTTAAAAAAATAAAATTCTATGTTTATGAGAAATTAATTTTAACATTAGCGGGTGTAAGGTGTAAAAACCATTTTTTATAAAAGATGTGTATTAAAATTAAATTTTATTTTTAGGATTAAATTTGATTTTTTTTATTTTAATAAAATAATTTTTTTATATTATAAATAAAAAAATGTTATTTTGATTTCAAATAAATCAAAACTAAGTTATCATAATTAAAATTATTATTTAACAGAAAAGATAATTTTTTAAATTAGAATTATATGTTACACGAGTTATAAAACATATATGTAGGTTTTCTATGTTCAAAATGGTATATTTAAATACATATTTTTACACATTAAATAAAAAATTATTCAATTAGATGGGTTTTTCAAATTTTAGTTATTTCTCATATATGGATAATGCCATATAATTTTCTATTTTGGTAAAAATTGCATTTTTAACTATTCACATAAAAATAAATTATCTTAGAAAAAACAAAAAATTAACACTAAGATAGTTATGAAAATAAAAATTCAAAAACTCAATTTATTTTTATCTAATAAAAATTATAAAAATATAAAATTTAGTTTTAAATGAAAACAAAAAATATAAAGGAAACAATTTTTTTAAACATCCCTTTTGAACATTAATTGTTATTGATATTATTCTATACAAATTTATAATTTAAATAATGTTTTTATATTAATTCCTATATTTTAATATCATATATTGTTATAATAACCATTTAAAATTTATTTATTTAATTCAGTAACACTTTAAATAGTTTTTATGAAAGAACAATCCTTTTTTGTAGCATAATTTTTTAAGGGATTATTATACTCCTATTCACACGATTATTTATTTTTCATATTATTTATCTGTAATGTTAATCTAATATATAATATATCATTTTAGTTAGGGGTTTTTGTGTAGAACAATATATTAAAAAACATTTATCTATGGATAATACATAGTGTATTTTTTGGTTCTTACAACTAGATTGAAACTATGTTTGGAAAAAATATCAACATAGATTCACCCCATCCTAGTGTTGATCAATAATGTTGGTGATCATAATAATAGTGGGGAAGTCCCACCTCCTCAAGGTATGTGTAGAGACCCGAAGCTTATCATACATAGACATTACATTACTTTTGCGGAATACTTAGTACATTACAAAAACACACACACAAGGACCGTAATAGTTTAGTGTCTTTGGAAACTTGGAATATAATCTTCTAATCGTGGTGAAAGATCTTCAACATCTCCTATAAAGATCTTCTTTTTTTTCTTACCTAAAACCTTTATTTATATCCCGGGGAAAATAAAACATAAAAGGATGAGCTCAAATGCTTAGTAAGGGTAAACAAAAGAAATATCAATCACATCATATTCATAAGAACATAACATTTTAGAAATCTTAACTTGCAAAAGAGAGCATAATTTCATAACATGGGATAAATCATAGTAGTGAAATGAAATCCCAATAATCATAACTTAAAACATGAAACATTGTTTCATACACACATAATCATAGAGAATCATTTCTTGTTAGTCAAGACTCATTGCCAAGACTATCTTAGTGGACAAAGTCCCTTTTTGAACCGAGTCACCCTCGTTTCAGTCCTGTTTCACTGAACCGGTATAACCTACCATTCCAGCCATGTCTATCTCATGAGATATAAAATCTTTACCCAATGCATTGGAGGGAGATATAGGTCCCACCCATCTCATAATGATACCATTCTTATGTGTGCCACAAAATCTTAAATCATACATCATTGCATAACCCATGTAATAAAAATGGGAATCTTAAACATCGTGACATCATAAAACAATTCATATAAGATAAAGGAAATCATAAAAATATTTCCATCACAACATAATCAAATCCATGTAATAATAGGGATAGAAACAGAACCCTATATTGTCTTAGATGGAAAATAATTTTGATAAAACTCTTGAACTCCATTCTTGAGGAATATATCCTTTCTACTTCAAAAACAATTATCCTTTCATAACATGCCATACAATTTTAAACAAAAAGAAGTTGATTAAAAATAAACTTGAAAACTTGTAAAGGAAGATTCTTGGAAATAATGTTTTAAAAATCCATTCATGTCGTATAAGTAAAAAAAACATTATTCTCGTACTTTTGTCAGAAAAGTCAAAAAGTACCTCGTACGAAAAAAAAACGACAAAAGATTCCTTTCATATATTTTACTAAAAACTCACCGAAGGGTAAAATTGGATTTAAACAATTGTAGGAGAATTGAAATAATATTACATATTGAGGAAACATGGATGTGGATGATAAAATACACCCCAGTAAATACCAAAGTATAAACAATCTCGAATAAAAATGAGATTGTAATATTTCCCTTACCTTAGGTCTGACTTGCTTCGTAAGTGTCCGAACCTCCTGTATAATGATTTAAATAATGTCATTGACTTATTACATAATCCTATTCATTGTTATTATATCATATATGGTTCACTTATGACTTTATATTACCCGTTCTTTTGTAAATTCATGTTAAAGTAGCGTTTTGGGTAAAATCGTCTCATTTGTCGTTCGTGTTTTAACTTGTAATTATTCATATGATTACATAGATCATTATTACTTAATTATAGAATATAAAACATGATTTATATATAATATATATTCATAATATACATATATATATAATGGATCGATAAATGGAAAGAAATACACCGTTCATGGAGACGGTAGGCTGTACGTACGCATGAACGCTGTTTTCGTTTCCTTATTGAATTGAGTGGAATTAAGTAGATGACATATATATATACACATAAATCCAGTAGCTTTATAATGTCATATATTCCGTTATTATTGCTTATATATACTTTATAATCATTCTTAAATGGTTAACATGGAGAATGAATCTCATCGCGTCGTGGAGACGATAGTCCGTACGTACGCACGAGCGATGATATCATTTCCTTAATTATTGAATTGAATTGGAGTGGATGATACAATATATTATAATAATTATGATGTTATAATAACTATGTATAGTTATTCTTTACACCATAATACCCATCCATGTAAGTTGTTGGTGGAAAAACAGATTACACCACGGCGTGGAGACGGTATTCCGTACGTACGCACGCGCGGTGATTTCATTTTCCGTAGGATGGATAGATGGTGAATTAGGATTGTTTAATACTTATAATAAAATATCATTATATGAGTGATACTGATGTTATTACTTTATAATGAAACAACCTAAGAAGAAGAAGTGGAAGAAGAAATAAAGGTGAAAGAATTGGTAACGGAAATTACCTCTTCTTTGAAGCGCCTCTTTGAGACCTCCTCTTAGGGCACTACAATTGGTCTTTGAGGAAGACCAGAACCTCTAGGATGTTTCTAGGGAAGTGGAGAAGAGATTTTGGCAGGGTTTGGCCGAGCTTGAAGGCTCAAAGTTGTGTGAGGAAGAGAGGGATGAGGTGTCCTTTTATAAGGGAGGAGAGGGGCACCTTTGGGAAAACTAAAAATATTACTTTATTATAAAGTCAAGTTCGGTTTTAAATAGCTCCAAATTGATATATTTCGAAGCTAAGGTGAGGATGGGTCGAAATCCCATCATCCAATATAATTTAGACAAGTTTAGGTTCCTAATTTAACCTTATAATTTATATTTAACATTAAGTTAAATAATTTTACTTTTATCGTGTCTTCTTGTGTTCTTACACTATAAGGTTAATAAACTAACTATAACAAGTCAAACGAACCCCAAGTTGTTAATTATTAATATATATAACCTTATCTAAGTCATTTGGCCGAACTTTAGATTTTTAGGAATAAAATAACAATTAATAATATAATATTTATTTTAAAAACTAGTTTATGCCAATTTTGACACTATTTAGTAATTGATTTTTGTGAAACTCCTAACAGAATGATAAGTTCGAAAAAAGTTAATTAAATCCATACTAACATGTCATATTAACCTATAAAATTAGTGGAATTCATAAAAAGTCTAATATTATATTTATTTGGGTATTTATAACATCAATTATGTCAATATTTCATTAATAAGATAATTACTGCATCATCATTGTGTCATAAATAAATTAAATTATTTAATGTATAAAAATTACAAATAAAATACCATTATGTAGGAAATCATTTTATCTTTCTAATGAATATTTATAGTCGAATTTATCTTATGTATAACCCCATATTAAAAATGTTTTTGTAAATAAACTTTGATTTTAACTCTTTTAACCCTTCTTTAAATAAATTAATAATAAATGTCCTAATCTAATCCAAGTGGGCCTAAAAGGTCATATTTTATTCCTAAGTTTGTTTTTGGTCTAATTAAACTTGTACAATAGAATTAGGACATGTGTTAGGGTAATAATAATATCATTTCTACCCTTAATTACCCTATTTACTTTTAACCGTGGTAAAAAAAAGTAAAAAGTTACTATTCACCAAAAAAATTATTTTCATCTCATTGAACCACATTTTACTTACTGACATCAACCGTGTCTCTCGGATTTTTGAAATTCCACTCACAGAAGCGGTAAAATTAAGTTTTATGAAAAATTCAGTTTTTTTAACTACCACTTAGTGGTTTCACTATTCATCAAAAATTGTAAGTGTTCAGAAAAATACCAAAAATTAGGCCTAAGCTATATTTGATATTATGAACTCAAAAATGATGTCTATTTTACCAAATTCAAAACATATTAGTTGCATTAATTAATTTAAAAATTAATTCCTGTCGTCAAATAGCGTGTTTTTAAGAGATAATAACTACCAAAAGATTGACACTTGTTTATGTCTGGATTAAATGTGAAATTACATCCAATGACCAACATTGTATTAAATTGTAAAAATATATTCTAAATATACTTTAAAACAACTCAAATTAATAATTTATAACTATTAATTATTTTTATTAAAAAAGTTGTTTTTAAATAAAATTTAGTACTTTTCACTATTCATCAGAATATGAAAGTTATCCGAAAATTACCAAAATTTCACCCTAAGCTGATTTCGATATTCCGAATCCAAAAATGAAGTCCATTTTGAAAAATAAAATTTACAAAATTTCAAAAAGTGGTTATTATTATTCATAACGGCTAGTTTTAATAATATTTTAATAACATATCGTTGTTTAGTGAAAGTCGGTATTGCGTACTACACACGCTATCAAGGAAGGTCGCGATTGCGTGTAATGAAAGTAAAATCAAGGATGTGTGTTGTGCAAGCTCCTTTTGGTGTAGCGTACAACACAAGACATTAATGAAATTAAAAAAGAATATTTTTCATAAAATCTCGGGGTGTTACATTCTACCCCCCTTAAAATGAATTTCGCCCTCAAAATTCGTCGGGGTTATAAATGGTTTACTATTTGAAAGTTTTTTTAATAGAAACCCACATCGTAAAAAGGAATACCAAAACCAATCTTTAAAAACAAAAGTATGAAACGTAATGGTTACCTAAATAAACTAATCACTGGGTTTCCACATAGGTGAAAATATGGATATGGAAGAGAAATCTAATCATCATGTTCTGATGGAGAGTGGTAGAGAACATGGCTATGGAAGAGCCAGCAATCACAAAGCCATAAATTTGTGATGATCTAAGGTACCATCAGATTCATCAGATATAAGAGCACTAGGACAACATTTTTGGTTTTCAAGATCATTTCCCTAAAGTTGATGAATTAAAAGAAATACTTGCATGATTTTGGTACAATCTCACTATTGTTCCTGCTTTGAATAGTTTCCACTTAATCTCTTAAAGAAATGAAGTGTTAAAAGATCATTTGATAGAATGATGGGTCATTCCATCTGTTTCAAACAAAAAGGTTAGCAATAGTTATCAAATATTCATAAGTCCATCTTTTGTGAGGTTGAACTTATACTTCATATATCATACCTCTTAATAAAATAAAACTAGTTTCTACTAACCAGGGACTTCCTGTAGGCCAGTGGTAGGCGATAAAGGCCAGTCGCACTTCGGTCGTGGGTTCGATTCCCACAGCCTTGTCCGACGCGATGGGATGTCGCCCGTCCTGCAGGTTGTCCTTTTTCTAAAACTACATTACTATAACATCCCATCAATAATATCGAAAAAAAGTTATATCCTTAAACAATACTAACTTATGTCCAACATAATCCATTCCAATCTTTAGGCTTATCTAAAATACTTCGGTCCACTCTCATAACATAGTGAAAACTATTACCAGAGATTTAATACCATCGTTGAACCCCATATATCGTAATACTGCATTCCTATCTTGTTGGTCACATTCCAATCATTCGAAGGCCTTAATCATGTATTCTCTTGAAAAATGAATACCAATTAAACCTTAGTGAAAACACGAATGCTGTCAAAAGTTAACTCTTTCCACATACCAAAATCCAAATATTCTATATACTTAAACCATGATATCACTTAGTCCTTATATCAATCATGAGCTCATGAATACTGTCCAACATTTCATTTTCTCTTTATCACTTCATTATGCGCATATCATCCACTTTCCAAAAAATATCTGAATAACCTTTCATTATTACTCATACCATTCATCATAAACTTTCAAAACATAAGGAAAGACAACAGTGGAACAATCCATATACGTCTTTTTATTCTATAGTACAACATTACACTTGATAAACATGTAATCATTCCACTACCTTCTTAAACCATTGACTGAGCTTCAACAATTCTTTCATCTCACATATCATTTGTAGTCTCTTCATCATCATCAACAAAAATACTACCCATACGACCATACCGATTCTCTTCATGAGACATTCCCTTAGGGCATTGGTTTGCATAATGCCCGTGCATTCCACATTTAAAACATTTAACCATTGTTGATGTCGTAGCAACACCATTAACCTCATCCATGGTGTTAAATGAAACTTTTCCATTGCACTTAATGGATTTGTGTCCTTCTTTTCCACACCCAAACCATCTTCCAGTTCCTTTGAAACATTCTCCTTGATGCCTCTTCCCACATGATTTACATAGGGGAAATTGTACTTTCTTTCCTCTATGATCATCATGAAACTCCATCTTTCTCTTATTAGCCGAGTCAGGAAACTTACCAAATTTTACATTATTGATCATATTATGAGATTGCTGATTCGGTATAATAATGATGTTTGGACTTCCAAATCCCATTTCATTTGATTGCTTATGAAGAATAACATTCCATTGTCCATCATATCCTCCATTATCGTGAATCATCTTGTTTCCAGCCATTTTCTAAAACCCAAAAAGAATAGTGTGAGATGCAAAAATCATAATAAAGGGGGAGTAACTTCAATATCTAACATCTTAGGTTAAATTCTAAGATCGTTACCGTAGTGCTAGGAATATATCCTATATGTATACCTATCCTTAGGGACATCCCTAGACATAACTTAGAAATATCTCTAGGGATCTCACTAACGTTTTCACGTCCTAGTTTCCAAAGGTTGACTAAACCTTTCCTCTAATACCAACTGTAGAGACCCGAAGCTTATTATACATGGAAATTACATTACTTTTGCGGAATACTTAGTACATTACAAAAACACACACACAAGGACCATAATAGTTTAGTGTCTTTGGAAACTCGGAATATAATCTTCTAATCATGGTGAAAGATCTTCAACATCTCCCATAAAGATCTTCTTTTTTTTCTTACCTAAAACCTTTCGTTATATCCTGGGGAAAAAAACATAAAAGGGTGAGCTCAAATGCTTAGTAAGGGTAAACAAAAGAAATATCAATCACATCATATTCATAAGAACATAACATTTTGGAAATCTTAACTTGCAAAAGAGAGCATAATTTCATAACAAGGGATAAATCATAGTAGTGAAATGAAATCCCAATAATCATAACTTAAAACATGAAACATTGTAGAATACACACATAATCATAGAGAATCATTTCTTGTTAGTCAAGACTCATTGCCAAGACTATCTTAGTGGACAAAGTCCCTTTCTGAACCGAGTCACCCTTGTTTCAGTCCTGTTTCCCTAAACCGGTATAACCTTCCATTCCAGCCATGTCTATCTCATGAGATATAAAATCTTTACCCAATGCATTGGAGGGAGATATAGGTCCCACACATCTCATAATGATACCATTCTTATGTGTGCCACAAAATCTTAAATCATACATCATTGCATAACCCATGTAATAAAAATGGGAATCTTAAACATTGTGACATCATAAAACAATTCATATAAGATAAAGGATTTCATAAAAATATTTCCATCACAACATAATCAAATCCATGTAATAATAGGGATAGAAACAGAACCCTATACTGTCTTAGATGGAAAATAATTTTGATAAAACTCTTGAACTCCATTCTTGAGGAAAATATCCTTTCTACTTCAAAAACATTTATCCTTTCATAACATGCCATACAATTTTAAACAAAAATACGTTGATTAAAAATAAACTTGAAAACTTGTAAAGGAAGATTCTTGGAAATAATGTTTTAAAAATCCATTCATGTCGTATAAGTAAAAAAAACATTCTTCTCATACTTTTGTCGGAAAAGTCAAAAAGTACCTCCTACGAAAAAAAATGACAAAAGATTCCTTTCATATATTTTACTAAAAACTCACCGAAGGGTAAAATTGGATTTAAAAAATTGTATGAGAATGGAAATAATATTACATATTGAGGAAACATGGATGTGGATGATAAAATACACCCCAGTAAATACCAAAGTATAAACAATCTCGAATAAAAATGAGATTGTGATATTTCCCTTACCTTAGGTCCGACTTGCTTTGTAAGTGTCCGAATCTCCTGTATAATGATTTAAATAATGTCATTTACTTATTACAGAATCCTATTCATTGTTATTATATCATATATGGTTCACTTATGACTTTATATTACCCGTTCTTTTGTAAATTCATGTTAAAGTAGCGTTTTGGGTAAAATCGTCTCATTTGTCGTTCGTGTTTTAACTTGTAATTATTCATATGATTACTTAGATCATTATTACTTAATTATAGAATATAAAACATGATTTATATATAATATATATTCAGAATATACATATATATAATGGATCGATAAATGGAAAGAAATACACCGTTCATGGAGACGGTAGGCCGTACGTACGCATGAACGCTGTTTTCGTTTCCTTATTGAATTGAGTGGAATTAAGTAGATGACATACATATATATACACATAAATTCAGTAGCTTTATAATGTCATATATTCCATTATTATTGCTTATATATACTTTATAATCATTCTTAAATGGTTAACATGGAGAATGAATCTCATCGCGTCGTGGAGACGGTAGTCCGTACGCACGCACGAGCGATGATATCATTTCCATAATTATTGAATTGAATTGGAGTGGATGATACAATATATCAGAATCATTATGATGTTATAATAACTATGTATAGTTATTCTTTACACCATAATACCCATCCATGTATGGTGTTGGTGGAAAAACAGATTACACCACGACGTGGAGACGGTATTCCGTACGCACGCACGCGCGGTGATTTTGTTTTCCGTAGGATGGATAGATGGTGAATTAGGATTGTTTCATACTTATAAAAACATATCAGTATATGAGTGATACTGATGTTATTAAATCATAATGAAACAACCTAAGAAGAAGAAGTGGAAGAAGAAATAAAGGTGAAAGAATTGGTAACGGAAATTACCTCTTCTTTGAAGCGCCTCTTTGAGACCTCCTCTTAGGGCACTAAAATTGGTCTTTGAGGAAGACCAGAAACTCTAGAATGTTTCAAGGGAAGTGGAGAAGAGATTTTGTCAGGGGTTGGCCGATCTTGAAGGCTCAAATTTGTGTGAGGAAGAGAGGGAGGAGGTGTCCTTTTATAAGGGAGGAGAGGGGCACCTTTGGGAAAACTAAAAATATTATTTTATTATAAAGTCAAGTTCGGTTTTAAATAGCTCCAAATTGATATATTTCGAAGCTAAGGTGGGTATGGGTCGAAATCCTCTCATCCAATAGAATTTAGACAAGTTTAGGTTCCTATTTTAACCTTATAATTTATATTTAACATTAAGTTAAATACTTTGTCTTTTACCGTGTCTTCTTGTGTTCTTACACTATAAGGTTAATAAACTTACTATAACAAGTAAAACGAACCCCAAGTTGTTAATTATTAATATATATAACCTTATCTAAGTCATTTTTCCGAACCATAGATTTTTAGGAATAAAATAACAATTAATAATATAATATTTATTTTAAAAACTAGTTTATGTCAATTTTGACACTATTTAGTAATTGATTTTTGTGAAAATCCTAACAGAATGATAAGTTAGAACAAAGTTAATTAAATCCATACTAACATGTCATATTAACCTATAAAATTAGTGTAATTCATAAAAAGTCTCAAATTATATTTATTTGGGTATTTATAACATCAATTATGTCAATATTTCATTAATAAGATAATTACTGCATCATCATTGTGTCATAAATAAATTAAATTATTTAATGTATAAAAATTACAAATAAAATACAATTATGTAGGAAATCGTTTTAGATTTCTAATGAATATTTATAGTCGAATTTATCTTATGTATAACCCCATATTAAAAATGTTTTAGTAAATAAACATTGATTTTAACTCTTTTAACCCTTCTTTAAATAAATTAATAATAAATGTCCTAATCTAATCCAAGTGGGCCTAAATGGTCATATTGTATTCCTAAGTTTGTTTTTGGTCGAATTAAACTTGTCCAATAGAATTAGGACATGTGTTAGGGTAATAATAATATCATTTCTACCCTTAATTACCCTATTTACTTTTAACTGTGGTAAAAAAAGTAAAAAGTTACTATTCACCAAAAAATTATTTTCATCTCATTGAACCACATTTTACTTACTAACATCAATCATGTCTCTCGGATTTTTGAAATTCCACTCACAGAAGCGGTAAAATTAAGTTTTATGAAAAATTCAGTTTTGTTAACTACCACTTAGTGGTTTCACTATTCATCAAAAATTGAAAGTGTTCAGAAAAATACCAAAAATTAGGCCTAAGCTATATTTGATATTATGAACTCAAAAATGATGTCTATTGTATCAAATTCAAAACATATTAGTTGCATTAATTAATTTAAAAATTAATTCTCGTCGTCATATAGCATGTTTTTAAGAGATAATAACTACCAAAAGATTGACACTTGTTTATGTCTGGTTTAAATGTGAAATTACATCCAATGACCAACACTGTATTAAATTGTAAAAATTTATTCTAAATATAATTTAAAACAACTCAAATTAATAATTTATAACTATTAATTATTTTGATTAAAAAAGTTGTTTTTAATTAAAATTTAGTAATTTTTACTATTCATCAGAATATGAAAGTTATCCGAAAATTACCAAAATTTCACCCTAAGCTGATTTCGATATTCCGAATCCAAAAATGAAGTCCATTTTGAAAAATAAAATTTACAAAATTTCAAAAATTGGTTATTACTATTCATAACAGCTAGTTTTAATAATATTTTAATAGCATATCGTTGTTTAGTGAAACTCGGTATTGCGTACTACACACGCTATCAAGGAAGGTCGCGATTGCGTGTAATGAAAGGAAAATCAAGGATGTGTGTTGTGCAAACTCCTTTTGGTGTAGCGTACAACACAAGACATTAATGAAATTAAAAAAGAATATTTTTCATAAAATCTCGGGGTGTTACAGTATGTATGTCAGAAGATGGGGTTACCGACCCCTAAAGAGGACACACATCTCGTCAAGGGAAGTATATCGATTGAGGGGGTTTTCTACCCATGGAAAGAGGACTCTCACTTTATAATATAGGGTTGTCACATACTATATGAGTCTTATATGGGGCCCCTTATATGTAAAAATAAATTAGGTGCTGAGCCGATAAAAAAAATTATTGTCACTGTCATGAACCAACACTAGTTGACCCTAAATAGGTCACCCCAGCTAGTCCATGACATGTCTATAAGGGATTTCGCAATCCCCACAGGCTTACATCTAGTTCCGAGCATCGAGATAAACCAGTTGGGAATTATTTGACCCATATTAAAGAATGATAAATAATCATAAACTGAACAAATAGATAAATAAAAGGAAATGAACCAAACAAACTAGTTATGGAAAATGTAATAATAGAAACAATGAGACATACCTCAAGTGAACTCGTGTGTCACCATTGGACATAAACTACACTCTCTCCATGAGTGATCCAAAACTAAAGGAAACTAAAACTGAAGCGAAAAGTATGTGCGAGAACCAAAATGATTTGTAGGAATTCCAAAATATAACCACGACCTAATCCCATTCCTTTAAAAAGAAAACCAATCATGCCCGTTTGAAAATAAGATATAGGAAAATAATGTCTTTCCATTATTTCAAGTTCATCTCACAAGTTAACATTTTTAAGAAAAATTCTTTTAATCTACTATATTTTCCAAATATCTTTTAAGCATAAATTGAAAAAAAAATTAGATTAAATGATGTGTCTTTAACAACTGAGAAATAATGTATGAAATAGATGAAATGAATATCACGTCACATTAATGAGGTTTCAAAAAACCACCATGGGAAACCCCTATAGGTAAATAGAACAAGTGGGACCATAGAGTCTACGTACCTCGGTGAAATGTGGCTTAGAAACCATGACCTTCATAGAAAGTGTCTTAGAAACCACAAACCATAGAAATTGTGGAATAAAAAACAACAACCCTCAGTCATTCATATGTTTAGTTAGTGTTGTTGTGTGAAACCTTCTTGGCGAAACAGGGATGAACCCCTGTCGTGTCATCTAGCATACTACTCCTGGTCCACCCACCCCTAGGTTTCCCATTATTTTATATTTCAAGAGCTGGTGAGTTTTCTTTATCATGTAAATATATATGTACATAACACTTTCTTTATCCAAATCCCATTATACCTCTCCCCATCATTCTCGCTCCTTATGCACATTCCCCCTATATAAATCACATAACCATGCACAATCCTTTACACTAGGCACATATAACAAACTACACATTAACACTTGCATCAAATTCTCCATATTAAGGGGAATGTATCAAGTGGGGTTTTCCATTTTCACAAACCAATCTCAAAGTTCCAACTGGGCCTCATCACTTTACAAGGAGTATTCATCATTTTAGAAAGCATAAATGTATTATATATTTAAAACAAACTTAAAATCATACATAAAATGAATTAATCCTTTTAAAGAGATAAAACCATCCTTTAATGTTCCGTTCACACCAAAACACATTTTGAAAATAACATTAAGATACCTTTTTGAAAATAAATCATGTCGCTATACATTCAAAAAAATCGATCCAATTCCCACACATCTTTTGGAAATACCCATTTCATGTTCAAAACACCCCGAAAACAACTTTTTAAGAAACACAACTATATATATATATCACATATTCATTTAACATAAAAATGAAGAAAATACATTTAAAGAAACATGAAGAAAAAATGGAAATTCTAATTACATATTAAGGTATAGGGGACCTACATTAGGGTGGAACCAAGCCGCTCACTTCTGCTCTTGGCGCTTTCTATCTAAAAGATGCTTCTCCCCCACTATGTATATGCACCTTCACATATATGTATGGAAATGTATCCCCTATGATCATCCCCACATGACCATGAAAATGTGCAAGGGGATCCTTACACATATTATTATATGCATATACTAGTCTCCACTCACCTACAGAAGAATTTTCATATATATATATATATATGGGAAAACCTATCCTCATACATGTATATTCACTGCCATGGATGAATATATATGAAATGGGAGAAACCAGACACACACACATATATATACTTACCTATGCACACATAGGTGAGTCACCTTAGACCCAGGGACTCCAAACCACGAATAAGGGACCACAAAATACACATATAATTTAATAAAACATATAAAAACTTAACCAATCTAAAAAAATTCAAAATAACACACCAAGGGTCTGCACCAATAACACACCCATTTATTAAAACAGAAGAATCAATCACATAAACCATAATCATCATCTTCAATAGGAGGGTTCAAAAAGAGAAATCAATATCATATCACAAGTGCCAACTGGTAATTCCCACAAGAGATAAACCGCTCACACATTTCAATCCTCCATTTAGAAGAAAAGTGAAATCCCCAAAAGATGCAACATGGGAAGCACTCCATTTAATATTAAAATAAAACATTAAAATTGAACACTTCATCAGTGCAACCAAAAATGGTTTTCGCACCACTAATATCATTCAATAAAACATTTGAAAATTTATAAAAAACACAACAAATAAACACCACATGAATTACGTGAAAAAACACCCAAATTATTCTTTTATGTTAATCGCACACCAACACCATATTAAAATACAATATTTATCCCTTGAATGATCAAATAAAGCAATAAAATGTCATAAAACATAACCAAGCATTACCAAAAGAATTTATATCCAAAATTGACCTTGTTTTATACAAGCATACCATATAAAAATTAAACACAAGATAATATATTGTGATAACAAATTTCACACCCAAAATAAAATGCCGACAACACAAAAATCATAAAACACCTAAATTAAAATTAAACCATATTGAAGAAATTGGATAATCCTTACCTGAAAACCATGGATAATCCACTTCCCTTAATAGTGATAGCTAAAACCTGCCTCTAACAAACCTAATGGATCTTAAATATTAAGATTCTATCAATGGAAAACCCCAGACACAATAGGGTTTGAAGAAATCTATGAAACCTAGAAAATCAAAGTAAAAAAACAAAGTGGAACTCACTAGAGTAGGGTGTGACTACCGAGGGGAGTGATGGAGGAGGGGAGGACTGGGTGGGTAAGGGGGTTCATGAATCAGGAGGCCGAACAATAAAGGCACCATGAAATGGAGAGGTGTGGTTTGAGGAGACGGGGCGACACTAAGAGGGTCCAGTTAGTTGAGGGTATCCTATCGAAGGAGGTGGAGGAGGCACTAGAGGCCCTTGGATGATGAGGGGGGTCATGCGGGAAGTGCGATACAGGGAGAGGGAGGGGAGGGAGGGAAGGATGGATCACAGAGGGAGAGAAAGGGGAGGGAGAGGGAAAGAATAAATAATATAAATAACAAATAAAGAAAATAAAATAAGAAAAATGAAAAGAAAAAATAACTCTAAATAACTAAATATAATAATAACAATATTATTAATAAAATATATAATTACATAATAATAACAATAATAAAATAAAATAATAATAATATCATTACTATTAATGTTAAATCATTTTCTATTTATTTTATTTCTTTCAATTTTGAATTTTAATTTAATAATTTTTAAACATTAAGAAACAGAAATAAATAAATAAAAAAATAAAAAAATAAATAAAAATAACTATGACGTCATGATACTAGGTGTGGTGTGATAACTCTCCCCACTGCAACAAGTTTGTCCCCCCATAAGGTCACCCAACCAACTGAGGAATCCAACTCGAGTTCAAAACTGAAAAAGGCCAAAAAAAGAATGAACTTAGTGTGACTTTTTAGTCCACGAGTCACACATAACCATCTTTATGGAAAACAGGAATGAGAAGAGTCATCCGGAAAGGAGGAGGATTTTCCCCACCATAAGAACCTGACCATCACAACGTACATTGAGACTCTCATCAAATGATAACTCTATAACTACTAACTTGTGCCAATGATGAAACTTCTAACATAGAAACAAATCCCACACAAACCAACTCTCAAAGAAGGCACAAAAATATCTATTGTGGGTACCCCCACCATATAAGAACCAACTAGCTCAAACCAACTAGCATAGATCTATAAGGGAAAACCAAAAAAAAAACAACCCACGAATTGTCCACACAAACCAAACCCCAATAAAATGAGGTTCTGGATGAAAGACCACAAATTGAATGACAGACAAAACCCCTATTCATTATTTTACATAGTGCATGTATCTCAAAAACAAGGACATCCTAAAATAATAACGGGTCACCAAAAGAGCTAGCCACACAAGAGATAATAATCTTGAGGCTCACAACCATAAATTGAAAACCTACAAATCTCAAATCTACAGAGGCACAACTATTAGATTTACAAGAAAATGAGATCACCACGCCTTCTTACAACCAAGGTGGGATATTCAATGAAAAAAGACCACAATGAGGAAATGAAGCCTTTGCACCACTCTTAAAAAAATTTAACCTTCACAGGTGAACCAACTAAAATAGAAAAACATAACTTGTCTCTATCCTAGCACTGGAGACAACCACAGGTCCAAGGTCCTTCACACACCATGATTTCATGAATGTGTAAAAAGCTTCACTCTGAGTCCTATAGTTGGAGCTATGATGTCTTGAAGCATCTGCTGCCACACTATCATGATCTGACATCCCTCAGTCAAGGATCCTTCTGACGATGCCGCTAGTGGAATCTATCAATGTTTCCCAAATGGAAAAACCAACGGAAAGCCGTTGAAAGATGATGACAAGGAGACTTTATGTACAAAAACTGGCCACACTAGAATAAAATAAGAGAGCTACCCGACTAATAGGTGATGGAATTGAGAAGAAGACTTGTCTGAGATAGGTTCCTCTAGTTGACTCTCCTCACCAGACGGGGAGCCTTCTTGAACATCAATAATAATCGGTCCTTGAGCCCTGGATGAAGAACCCACACAAGAAATAAATTAACAGATTCTGCGACATTATCTTCGAAGAAAATGAAACAAACTCCTAGAGATGCCCAACATATGCCTTCACTGCTTGGTGGTTATCCTAGACATGAGCTATGCCACTTTCCTCACATTCACCTGCTTTGGTATAAAACATCAGATGAAAGTGGCCTTAAAATCCTTCCAATATATCCCATCATTCAACGACACTAGGATCATATCCTCCATAAATAGAAAGTTGAACCCTCAAATGAACTCTATCTAGCATGAGCTCTCATAAATTTATGACTTCCCAAAAACCAAAAAACGTCAACAATTTTGCAAGGCTTGTCCGCTACCTTCAATAGATCATGATCACCATGGAAGATAGACAAAAACAAAAAACAATTCAATTCCACCACTTTGCTAAGATTCTGGGTAGAACCAAGAACTTGAAGAGACTCACTAGAAACCTCTAGGTCTTTTTTGGGTAGCATAATCAAAAAAAGAGCCACATATCCAAAAAAACTGATCATAAATCTTGATTCCACACTTCAATAACTAACAAAAACTCAAACCCACACCACTATTATGACCACAATTCAGTATGTAAAAACCATGATCCCATGAAAAAGGGTCCCAAACACAAAAAATGAATAGTAAAAAATTGCTCACCCATTTTCAGAACATATAAATTACCTTTTTGAGAACCATTTTTCATCCAATAAAAGAACTTAATTATCCACCATTGGTATCCCATGATGTCTCTTATAGACACACACACGGATATATATATATCCTTATCCTTTCTTGGGCACCCATCCATACATACCACCAATTATCCCTATGCCACTATCATACCTCTATATAAACTATCCATTATAGGAATACTAGTGTTCAATTCGAAACACATTTCATTTTCAGAAAAGATCATTCAACGTAAAGCTCATATTCTTAACAAATTTAAAAAAATTTCACTTATCATTAAAGAAACACATTTAGAAATTCCAAAATGTTTTCCATTTAAAAATTCCTTTTTTACACTCGAACATCCATATTTAATTTTGAGAACCCCTTTTACTAAAAGCCATTTTCATTTTTGAGATCCACTCACACCAACCAAAATGAGGGTCAAACACAACTCACCTTCAAATTTCAAAAATATGGAACTAGTGACCATGACAACCCAGCAACATGGCTTAAAAGGCCATGCTGCAAGAAAGAACCAACAACAAGAAGCATCTATAACCATGCACTCAGCCTGTACATGGGTCACTACTCCATACAAGCCTTCCGTGTAACACTGGATCAGTACCTTTTTCATCACTCATCTACACAGACTAGACCAATGAAAAAAATTAAAATCCCAAAATACCCCTGGCAACTGGAGTATTGCGACTAGAATGGGTTCATGATGTCCTTCACAAACCTACCTCTCGAGTCCGGAAACACCTAATCACCAAGCTACCTAGAATCCCAAATAAGAAGAACCTCTTATGATAACATTTTGTAACAAACCAACCTGGTTCGACCCTAAATTGGTTACCTGATCCGGTCTCTAACATAGCCCTAAGGGCGTTCCTGATCCCCACGGTCTAGAAAATAGTTCCAGGCATTGAGATAAAATAGTTGGGAATAATTTATCCAATTAAAATACCGGTAAATAATTATAAACTGAAAAAAATACAAATCAAAGAAAATAAATCAAACTAACTGGAAGTAGAAAAAGAAATAAATGATGCAACAAGACTTACCTCAAGTGTCATCATGGGTCGCCACAAAACAAAAAATACACTCATTCCAATACCAATCCAAAACTAGAGGAACCTAAAACTGAAATGAATAGTATCCATGGGAATCGAAATGATCAGTAGGAATGAAAAAATATAACCATGTCATATTCCCCTAACATTAATAAGAAAACCAATCCTACCCATTTGAAAATAATATATTGTTAAATAATGTTATTGATATTTTTCTAGTTCAAGTGACAAGAAAACATTTTTAAGGAAATCAATTATATTCTTCCATAGTTTCAAAATAGGTTCCAAGTATACATTGACAAAAATAATTAGATTAAATGATGGGTTTTTCACAAATGAGACATAATGTATAAATCCACATAAATGAGAATCATCTTACAAGAATTAGGTCACAAAATATCACCATGGACAACCAATATGGGTAACTATAACAAGCGGGACTCTAGAGACCTTGTACCTCGGTGAAACATGTATTAGAAACTAAAAACTTCAGAAAACGTGGCATAGAATGCACAAACCTCATGAAAAGTTCCTTAAAAACCATGACCCTCAGTCATTCATATGTTTAGTTAGTGTTGTTGCGTCCAACCAAATAGAATAAACCAGGACAAACCCCTACTGTGTCATCTTGCATACTAGTCCTGGTCCACCCACTTATTTACCCAGGTTTCACATTGTACTCTATTTCATGTGGTGGTGAGTTTTCTTTATTAAGTAAACATATATGTACATTACACTTTATTTATCTAAAACTCATTCAACCTCTCACCATGGTTCTTCTTCCATAAGTGAATTTAACATCATTACATCACACAACCACACACAAGCCTTTATACTAGGTATATATCACAAACCACCCATTAACACTTGCATAACATTTTTCAAATTAAGGGGAATGTCTCAGGTGGGGTTTTCCATTTTTTCAAACCATTCTCAATGATCCAAACGGTACTCATCACATTACAAGTAGTATTCATCATTTTAAAATGCATAAAGCTACTAATATTTAAAAAAATATTAAAACTACACTTAAATTGAATTAATTTGGTTAAGTAGATCAAACCATCCTTAAATCTCGTGTTCACATGAAAAATGATTTTGAAAATCAATTTGTAACCCCATTTTTGAAAATAAATCATTTCGTGAAACTTTCATAACAAAAACTAATGAAATTCCACACATATTTTGGAAATACCCATTTCATGTTCAAAACACCTAGGAAAATAATTTTTAAAAACCACAACCATATATATATATATAGTGAAAATGAATATTTCATAAAAACCAAGGAAATAAATTTAATGAAACATCAAGAAAAAATTGAATTTCTAATTAAATATTAAGGCATAGGGGACCTAACATAGGGTGGAACCAAGCCAGCTACTTTTGCTCTTAGCACCTTCTAACTAAAATCAATTGCTCCACCACTAATTATATTCACCTTAAAATATATTTTAGGAAACCTAGCCCCTATGAACATGCCCACATGTCCATGAACATGTGCAAGGGGATCCTTACACATATTCTTATATTCATATACAAGTCACCACACACCTATGTAAGCATTTTCATATATATAAATATACATGGGAACACCTAGACCCATACATTCATATTCACTTCCATGGATGACTATACATGTAACCAGGGAACCCATAGACACACACAGATATATATATATATATACACACATACCTATGTAGACGTAGGTGAGTTTCCCTAGACTCAGAGACTCCAAACCACGAAGAAGGGACCACACACTACACATATAATTTAATGAAACATATAAAGACTTAACCAATCAGTAAAACATTTCAAAATAACACACTAAGGGTCTGTACTGATAACAAACCCATTTATTATGACATAATAATCAATCACATAATCCACAATCATCATATTCAACGAGATGGATCAACAAGGGAAATCAATATCATATCAGAAGTGATAATCGAGAATTCCAACAAGAGATAAAAAACTCACACATTTCAACCCACTATTTGGAAGAATAGTGAAAACCCCAAATGATGCTGCATGAAAAAACCCATGGAAAACACTCAATTTCATGTCAAAATAGAACTTAAAAAAACAATTCATCTATGATACAAAAAACGGGTTTTTCACCACTAATATCATTCAATAAAACATGAGAAAATTTATAAAAAACAAACAAAAGTAACACCACATGACCTTAAGTAAAAAACATCCAAATTCCCTTTTAAAGTTAATCACACACCAACACTATAGTTAAATATAATCTCTATCACTTTCATGATCTAATAAAGAAAACACAGAAGTCCTAAAACCCAACCAAGATTTATTAAATGATTTTATATCCAATATAGACCCTGTTTCTTACAAGCATCCCATATAAAAATCAAACACAAGTAAATCAATTGCAAAGACATATTTCATACAAAAAAGCCAAAATATAAAAAATTACAGAACCCCCAAATTAAAATTAAACCACAATGAAGAAATTGAAGAATACTTACCCGAAAACTATGGAGAAAACACTTCCCTTGATAGTATTGAATAAAACTGGCCTCGACAGAACCCAGTGACACCTAAATAACAAGATTCAATAAAAAACCCAAAAACATTAGGGTTCATCCAAATATATGATACCCACAAAATAAAAGATAACCAATTCAATGGGTCACTCACCAGAGGAGGGTGTGGCCGCCGTAGGGAGCCCAATAGGAGGAGATGGCATGGTGGCGAAGGGGGTTCATGAATAGGGAGGCTACATAAAAAAGGGGTTGCTCAGGGGAGAGGTGCAGTGTGGGGATATTGGGCAGCACAAGGAGGGTCTAGTTGGAGAAGGGTCACACACCAGAGGGGGAGTAGGAGGCACAAGAGGCCATTGGACAGTGAGGGGGGTCACACGGGTAGTGCGATATAGAGAGAGGGAGGGGAGTTCAGATCACATGAGGGAGAGAAAGTGGCGGGAGAGGGAAAAAAGAATGAATGGCAATAAAAAGGAAGAAAAGAAAAAAATAAAAAAAAGAAAAACTAACACTAAAAAAACATAAATATAATAATAATAATAATATTAATATTAATAATAACTTAATAATAATAATAATAAACTAAATAATTATATTTTCATTATTATTATTATTAAATTGTATTCCAATTATTTTATTTCATTCAATTTTTATTTTAATTTAATAATTTTTTAAACTTTAAGAAACCAAAAGACAAATTAAAAAAATAAATAAATAAATAAAAACAACTACAACCATAGGATACCTGGTTGGGGTGTTATAGTCACAGAGGACCCATGCCCCATTTACATTATGGGATACCAAAATACTTTAAAATGTTTGGTGTATGACTCCATAGATATTAGTAATCCAATATATGGTTACCAACTCTATGCCAGCACAAAATGCTACTCTTGAACTAATTCCTCATCTATAGAGATATGAGATCCTAAAACTAACTAAAATTCATAAAAATGCTCTTTAACAGAAAAATAGATCATATTAATTTGTCATGTATATAAAAAATCTCAAAAATAAATTATTTATTGATTCAATTGTAACACCTGGGAGAGAATATATGGGAAATGAAAAATATTTAACTATATATACACTTATTTACATAGTGTGTGAGCATTTTAATTTTTTTAGTCTCTCCATTCATTATCCATTTAGTTTGGGGTAAACCTATAAGGAGTTTTACAGAAGTGACATGGTGTGTGGGATACATGAAATAACTAATCATATACATCGGTATCCCAATTTATAAAATTTTATGAGACATAATGTATTTCTTAGACCACATATTGTGTGTGTTTAGTGGGATAATCATGTGAATAATCTCATGAATTCTATGTTTTCTATCATTGGAAAACATTACATGTGGTCCAAATGTATTCACCATGTGATATTTTATTCTACCATGTATACCCTATCCACTATAAACATGTGACACAACACATTCCTCAATAGTTAAAAATTGTGTGATCATGTCTTTAACAACTAATAATTATATACATCATTAATTTCATTTACCATAAATTATTTTATCACTGCTTAAAACATATAATATTGTGCAGCAACATAGAATCCTCACCCCCAATTATTTTTTGCACCATATCCTAATACTATCTTAGCCCTTTGGTTTGAGATTTAACGCTTGGGATATATCCCAAGGGTCTTTCAATTTTTATTTTCCATCACCACACTATAATGAAATCCCACGTAACTATTGCCTCACCTGTAATGAAAATGAAATTTCCCATCATCAATCATCATCAAACCACTATCTATTTCAAACGATGAATATGAATCTTCATCATATGGAAGAGAAGGGATAAAAAGAAAAACAAAGGGTAATAAATGGCCAGTGTGATTCCATCAACCCCAAAGTTCACAATTATATTTTTAAATAATTCGTGTGGGAAATGGTTCATAATAATAACCCTAGAAAATATAAGTCACCAAATTAATTAAATAATATAATAACCATAATAGAAAATATTTTGAATTATTCAATAACATGAATGATTAATTCAATCAATCCGATAATATAGAATATAAATAAAAAATGAGTCTTAAATCATTGGGAAATATTTGGATGTTCATTACATTCATTAATGTCTAACGAATCACTAAAGAATTCTAATTTTCATCATGGTAATTAGATGGTTCTTTATACATTATCTATCCAAATATCTTATTGGAGTTTCTCTCCATCAATAGTGGATAATCCTATCAAAAGAGCACTAATAATGAATTTTTAACAATAATTTAGGGTAATAATGTTTTTATTTAAAAACCATAAATGGATTAATCCCTGGCTAAAAAATCAGGCATAAAAATTATTACTCTCTTTGGTTAATCCGCCAACTAAAAACAAAACATCGATATTGTAATTTACATTTAGGGATATCTTTAAGAGATAATATTTGTAATGTTATTCACATGTGTATGGTATAAAAGAATATTTATTTAATTATTAATTTTTTTCAATGACCATAGATGCTTCAAAAAATTATTTGTGCACGCATCAACCTTAAATATTCATTTTTGAAACTATTTTATGGTTTTGAATAAAAAAGAATTTGTTGTTTCATTCCTAAACATCAGAGTTATTCCCATGACCTCCCAAGGTTTTGTAACAAACTAACATATATTTCCCAATATAGTTAATAACATGGGAATCAACAAAGGAATTAGTTTCCATAAGCATTGTCACATAGGATGGAAATTTATTAAATTTATTTTGTGACATTAAATAATGAAAAATCTTTTGTTATGATGGTTATTAATCACAAAAAATCCTAAAAATTTCATCCAGGTCCTATGTACCAAATATGATGTATTAATGCAGACTACTTTTCCATTGATGAGCAATAGTAAAAGAATAAACCATAAAATTCAAATCATATTCCAGGGATTCAGAAACTCATAACCCCATAAAATGAGGAATCAAATGTGAAATACATGGTAACTCATACTTTTCCTATATATGTGTGAGATAGGAACCACAATTTGGTCTATCCTATGTTAAAAACCCTCCTATATCAAACTAAAATTTCCTAAATTGTAAAAAAAACACTCATACAATTTTGTAATATCCTTATTTCTGTCATCAAAAATAATTTATAAGCTAGGTTTCTATACAGCCTTTAATGCACCAGCTCATTTGACATAGGTTAATGGCTATTAGAAAGGGTCTATCGAGATTATTGGGAAACTGTATCCTCTTTAAAATTACCATAAATTATAGTGGAAACAGTAATAAACAAACATCCCCCTCATAACTACTATATATATATATTACAATGATAATGAAACTATATAAAAACATCACATGATAAAAAAAATATAAACCCAACACGAATCGCATACCATCATATGTGAATTAGTATGTTTTATTAAGGGGTTGATCATACATATGTGTATCCAAAATAAACAAAAAAATCATCAATAAAATATTGGGTTGAGATTATTCTTGGTTTCTTCAACTAAACAATGATATCCATCTATCTCATCTATTTAAAACAATTCCTTTCCCTTTCCATCATCCCAGACTATGATGTCTCCATGAAAATAATAATGAATGTGAAGGGTAAGAGAGAATACATAGTAAACCACCACGAATAGTGTTCTTACAAAAACCAATTATATATAAGTTCATTAAAATTATGATATTGTAGAAAAATATTTATATGAAAAACCATTGTTATATCACAAATTTATAAGAATCCATTAACACGGGGGACCATACATACTTCAACCGAAGATGAAATGGCACGATTCCCTATAGTCTATCTATAATAGGTGGGTGAATGAGGTTTCCCCTATTGCCAAAATTAAAATGGAAGAAGTTTTCACTAAATAATTGACCATAGTAAAATAAGCTATCACATACGTAATGATTAGTGAGAATGATGAATCATCAATATTCTAACTAAGGTGAATGATGAATCACCACAATAATAATGATGGTGAATAATATATTACTATACACACCAAGGGTGAATGATATATCACTATACTGACCTAGTGTGAATGAAATATCACTTTACTAACTAAAGGTGAATGATATATGTATATTTTAACCAATTCTATATGATTTATCTCTATACAAACAAAGGAGAGTTAAAATAACACAATTTAATCTATGTTTGAATTATACAATCCAATAAACTCGCTATGGGTGAACCATATTTAACAAATACACTGACCATTGGGGAATTACAAATAAAAAATACTTTAACAGTGGGTTCATGATATAACACTAATATACTAACCTTGGGTGAATGATATATCAACAATGAAAATATATAAGGAGAATAATGTATTAACATAATACATAATGCATGGGTGATCAATGTGTAACCATATAACATGTATAAGTGAATGAGTTACTAGTAACAACCCCTATAATTATCCCTCTCAAAAGGGTCAATACTTAATGAAAACTAATAAAATATAAATAAACCAATTTTTAACTTGAAACAAACCTAAACCACTATATAATATACCAATTTTCATGGAATACTCACGAAAAAATCATATAGTCCCATAACCCAAACCATATGAAAGGACACCTCATATAGGGTCAATCCATATAGTATCTTGCTGCTTACTAAAGTGGGATCATTATTGGTTGGTAATTAATTATAGCATAATGATAATAGGACATATCATAGTATAGATAGTACACACTCTCAACTCAACACACAATGGAAAAAATATGATTCCATTCTGTGATTTCCATTTTTCAATTCCTACTCCCATATACCATACAAACCATGTAACTCATAAAAAGAAAAGATAAAATCTAGGGAACACCTACATCATTGTTTTATAATCCATCTGATCCAATATCAATGTGTTATTAGAGATTAATAAATGGGATTCCAAAAAGTAATCCAAAACCCTACAATAATGATTTTATTTTTGGAATAATGAAATAGTGTATTAAATATTCAATGGAGAGAATGAGAAGATTACCTATGCACAAAAATCTCATGGAACCAATGACACTTGATTTATAACATGAAAAAATGAATGAATCACACATTGAAGTAAGGAAATGTTGGATACGGGGGCTCCAGTTCAGGTGACTGGGCACAAGGGGGAGGGAGCCAAGTTATAATATTTTTAAACAAATAATTATATTAATTAATGTTAGGAAATGTCCACAAGAAACTAGATACACACAAACTATGTCCTTTTTGGCCATCAGATACCTAAGTAGAG
This sequence comes from Viscum album, assembly GCA_963277665.1. NCBI lineage: Eukaryota > Viridiplantae > Streptophyta > Magnoliopsida > Santalales > Viscaceae > Viscum > Viscum album. The sequence goes on from OY728121.1 coordinate 1,130,919,254, forward strand.
GCCACTGAAAATATGATAGTTTAACTAGTCACATTTTACCTTAAAGTATCATTATTTTGTATTTGGTACCGGGTATGTCAACCTAAAAATTGTATATATAGATATGACATAATTTTAAATAATATTTGATATATATCCTAAATATATTTTCCCAAGAACTATAATTTTTTAGTGTATTTGGATTCTATATACATAAAAATATTATTCAAGTTCAATCATCACCATTTATAACATCATTCATTACAAAAGGTACACTTCTAGACTCATTATACCTATTATAATTCTTCATCACCTAGGGTAAATATAATACAAAAGAAGGATGAGCTCAGGTAATTAATAATTGTAAAAATGGGACATAGAAAAAAATATCATATGTAATAATTTAATGGTAATAATAGTATGGGATCATGTGATTATCAATATAACATCTTAGCCAATAATTCATATATCCTAAACATGAGTCATTGAATAAAAATTTATTATGTTACAAGATTAAAGAATCATGAAAAACACTATACATGAGTTTAAATAATAAAAATATTAACATTTTATAAGAGTTAGAAACTTTCACATAAATATAAATAATATTATATATTATGGTTAACTACAATGAAAAACATATCATAGCATATCCGATGTCACCACCTATTTTCCATATCATAGTGTATTATGAATTCTTACCTATTTCTCATAGTAGATTGAGAAAATAATCTTATTTCCTATAATTATATCATGAGATATAACCCTTTATCCAATAAATTGGTGGGATATATTATTTAAATCCCACCAGTCATAGAATAAAAACCATAAAATTTGTGCTACAAGATCATAAAACACAAATCATATCACCATTACAAAACCACTTGAAAATAAACTGGTTTCATATGCATTTGACCATCATAATAGTAAACCAAACATATACAAAATAAAGATGGTATCATTGAAAAATATCCATAAAAGAGAATAAAAATCCATAAAGGATGATGAAAAATAAGAAAAAATACATTTAAAATTTCATTCAAACATTTACTTGAAAAACTGATGAAAAATCATTTTCCTTTGATAAGATTGTAAATAAAAATTTGAAGAATATTGATAAAATACATTTATTTTACAATATTAATGAACTCTTATAAAGGAATATTCAAATAGAATAATAGTTATAATTGTGGGAAAATTTTATATGCAATATATGGTAAAATAAATATTCTATTTTACTTTTATAAAAAGTGAAAAATAACTTTTTATGAATTCTTTTAGAAATATTACATTAGATGTATTTTTTAAAATAAATAAAAATATAGTGAAAATGTATATTTTATGAAATTTAATTTATATTTATGATCCTTCATAAAATAATTGTGTCTAGTATAAGATTGGAAGAAAACGATCATTGACCAAATATTAATTAAGGTTATATTTTATTTTAAAAAACATTTCTATAAAATTTTTAATAATGAATAGAGAAAATGGGATTAAAACGTGAATATTTCAAGAATATCCAGAGGATAGGATAATATATTGGGTTTAAACAGCAAGATCCCAAAACATCCCCCAATTGGAATTTATTATATACAATCTAAAAGGAAATGAGATTGTAACATAAACCCTTACCTTATGTTTTACTTTATTTGTAAGCACTATAACTACCTATATAATAAATGTAAATTTATTATAATTTTATATAAAAATCATATACATACTTATAATACGATATATGATCAAATTATAACATTTCCACACCCATTTATTAATAATTTATTATTTAAATAGTCATTTTTGGGTGTTAACTAATTCATTTTTTATATAAGATTTTGATTAGAAGATCTAGTCCCTACATCTTGATCATGGTTCAATCATGATAAGAATGTTAATAATGATATTAATAACATATATACTCAATATATATAACCATCCATAAAAGGATTATATAGAAAAGATAATTACACTGTCCAAAGAGACCGCAGTCCATATATAAATATGGATGCTATTTTCATCTTCTAATGAACATAAAGAATGAAATAAAAATAATATTTTATCATTAAAAAGTCATAATTATATCATAAATATAATAAATTTCAAAAAAATACATCTTTATAAATAGTTATGTGAGGCAATAAGGGAAAACTAATCATATCGCTATGTGGTTGTGGTAGTCCACATATAAGCACATGAGATACCATCATTTCCCATTTGATGAAAATGGGGAGGAAAAGGTTATTACATTATAATAATAAAATCATGGTACATTAATGATAATATATTAAACATGTTATGATGGATAAAATAGTTCTAGTGATGTTGGAAGAAGAAATAAAATTCAAAGGGAATTGTTAATAACTAGACCTCTTTTCTAGAAAAACTCTTTAGGTTTATACCTAAATCCTTATTAGGATGGTATTATGTTCAAAACTGGAACTATAAGACATGGGAATGGACATTAGGAAATAATTTTTTATAGTATTTACTAAGATTACAGGCACTAGATGTGTGGATAATAGAGTCAAGGGTGTGTTCTTTTATAATAGAGGGAGAGTATACACCTGAAATTTTTCATAATATTAAAATATATTAAGGTTTTATTCATGAAATATGGATCCAAAATTACTCATCCTTAAAGAGAAGATGAAATAGGGTAAAAATATAAACATAAAAATTATTAAGAAAAGTTTTTTTTGATTATTTTAACCCTTATCAATTTAGTTTTAACCCCTTTAATTTCTTTAACTCATACAATGTTATGCGACTTTTAACCAATATTACTATTCATAATGATCAATAATGAAAGTGGCATCATTACCAAATTTGGAGATAATGTTTCAAAATTTTAATTCTAATATATATTATTATATTTAAACAAATGGTATAAATTTATTTAAAAATACCTTTAAAAGGAAATTAAAAATAGTTTTATAGAAAATGAATTTTTACGTAAAAATGGGTTTTATAAAAAAATAATGTGTAATATCGATTCCATTGATAATTATTGGATTATGTTTTATCTGATGGGATTAATGATGATTTTAAACTAATCTAAAGTAAAATTGGACATTATAAATTGAATGAAAATTCATTTTTCATAAAAAATAAGTATTTTCCAATAGATACTAATTTTTTTAAAAAAAATCATAAAATCAGCCTAAGTTAATATTGAAATTATAATCTAAAAATTTATATTTATTTAATCAAATTAAAGTTATATTTTTTTAAATATTAATAAAAAATTTCATGAACAAAATGAGATAAAATCCATTTTTTATGAAAAAATATTTTTCAAGCATAAAATGAGTTTACTGAGAAATATGTACTATTTATTATGAATTAACAGATAAATTTTCATTATATAAAACCAATATAATTTTTTTAATTTCATTATTCTTATTCATACCATGAATTTAATCAGTATATTTAGTGATGAAATTTATATCAAAATAATTTAATAATATATCACTACACATTTAAACATGGTGTTGCGTGTAAAGAAAGATATCAAATAAATTAAATTGATTTAAATATAAATATATCATAAAATATTCCCATGTAACATTATTCCCCTTATAATAATTTCATCTTTGAACTTTTGTATCTCTGATATAAAAAACTGAGGATATATGAACTTGTTCACATCCTCATGTTCCCATATAGCTTCCTTAAATTTATGATTCCTCTGAAGAACATTAACCATATGAGTCTCCTTGTTCTATAGAACTTTAAATATATAAACCAAGATTTCAACTGGTTGATCTTCTTATGTAGTATCATGTTCCAGCTCCAAGGATTCTCTATTTATTACCTGTTAAGGATCAGGTATGCACTTCCTTAAAAGTAATATACAGAACAAATCATGAACTTTATAGTGGTTTAGTGGGAGTTCTAGGAGATAAGAAACAATTTTAATCCAATAAAGAATATTTAAGGGGATGATATATTTAGGTCTTAGATATCCTATCATTCCAAATCTCAAAACATTTATCCATATATAAATTTGATTGATTCTTGATCTCATTGATGATTTTTAGAATAAACTTTCCATGGACTCAGAGTTTAATTTTTGTTCTATTGAAGGGATATAACATTTGTTGAAATTTCCTTAGCATAATCATATCCAAATAGAATTCATTCTCCAATATCATCCATGTATGATGGAGTTTTGGAATCCTACTGTAGAGGGAATCAAAAGGATCCACCTAAATTCATGAGTGAAATTAATCATTTTATAATAATTTGAAAAGGGGAATATATTGATCTTAACTATATTTGAAATATAGATAATCCTATAGTTCTTAAATGGTCCTGTGATACTAGAATTCTTTCAGAGGTTGATATATAGTGAATTAGATTACATTATATTCATATATTTTTGAATAATTATATAGAGATTTTAGAAAAACCTTTGATATCAACCAGATACAATAGAATGTAGTACTCCTGGAATCCTTTCCACTTCCTTAATGTATAGCCTGGAAGGATTATTAAGAGAAAAATATTTTATAGTGGACATAATTTTTTTTTATTTTATAAGGAAATAACTACAACCTAAATAGAATTATCACCTTTTGATGTTTTTGTGAGTCTAATAATTAAATCCATGAAATTGTTTTCCCTTATCCATTTTGGTATGGGAATTGGTTGTTCCATTCTATTAAAATTATATTTCTATACCATAACTTACAGAAATTCTAAGAACCCAAACACAAATTCTACAATAAATATCTTCATAATATACAACCATAATTACCATTTTAGTTATATATATATACACATTTTGGTTGAATTCAGAATGGTGAACTATGAGAATTTTCAAGTATTTCCTTCTTCAAGACAGGTATCATTAGGGAACATACCTGGTTCCATAATCTTATCATTCCCCTTCATCATATTTGAACTCGAGAATATTTTAAACATTCTATCATAGTTCTACATCCTCTTTAAGTAACTCTTTAATCTTTACATGGATGGATGGTTGAACATGAATTTGATAAAGATATTGTCTACCCTTTCCACATGTTTTATAGATATGTAATCTATAAATCCAAAAATATTAGATCTCTTTTAATCCACAACATGGGAAAATAGTAACAGACTTTCAAACCAAGAGAATTAACCACTTTATTCCCCTGTGCATGGTTTTAATGTATTAATAATTCATAACCATTAATCAGATCAAATAACCTAATCTGGTTCATAATCAACTCTTTCTATTTGAGTATATAATTTAATATTTTAGGATTTTTATGTATGTCACACATTTAACCATAATGATAATGCCTCCATATCTTCAACATAATAATTACTGATTCCATCTCCAAATCAATTGGTATGAAAATTTTCTCTTGTATTTTCAATTATCAACAAGAATATGATATCAATATACAATTCTACATAATGAGACACCCCAACACCTTCTTTAGTGTGCCAATATAGATCACAAATCCTTCTATACTATGTGGTAGTGTGAGTGTATGTGACTAGGCAACTATTTCTTCATAACCTTCATGTTTTTTTCACATTCATATGTCTATAAGAACATAACCCCCAATGAATTCAAATTAGTGAGTGGTTTAGATAGTCATGATAAATATCTCGAATATAATAGGTAGCATCTAACCATACAAATACAACTATATATCTAAATTTCCATGGTTTTTTGATGATATTTTTTTAATAATTTCCTTATGTCATGGATCCAACGATATACCCATACTTGAGATTACATGAACCAGGAATGAAAATTTTCATAGAAAAAATTCAGATAGACTAAATTTGGTATACAACACCTCCTTACTTGTGTTTTTCAGTAAAATCTTCAAATTATATTCACGATCTTCCAAGCTATTAGAATATTTAAGAATATCATCTATAAATAAAACTATATACAAATCGAGGAAGACTATATTAATTAGACCCACAAAGATTGTGATGTAATAGATAAGTCTAAATGTAATCACAATAAATTTATAATGACTATACCTTATTCAGAAAGTTGTCTTGGGTATACCCTTTCTCTCGGCCCTTAAATTAATGATATCCAAAAAATAATGAAAATCATGGAAATTTTTTGAGATATATGAATTTGATAAAATAAGAAATAAATATGGGGTATAAGATAATTTTTCTTGATAATTTTCTTATTATATTTTAGATAATCAATGAAAAGATTCATTGACTGATATTTGTTCTTAAAAAAAGAATAGGTTCAACATATGGTGATGCACTAGGGAATATGAATCCCTTATAATTATTCTCTTAAATTTTAGTCTTTAAACTCAATAACTCAATTAGGTCCATTCTATATGGAGACTTTGAAATGGGTGTATCACCAAGTATGATTTATATTGAAAAATAATCTTCACATTTGTTTGGAATATTCATAAATTATAGGAAATATATTAGAATAATCCTAAACTATAGGTATGTCTCCGATTCTGAGTTTCTCCCACAGAATGTGAGATAAATATCCCTCATGAATGGGTAGTAATACCATTAAAAAATGTGTAATTTACATGAAATGCTTATTATCAACCTCAGAATGAAATATTATTATCATTTTATTCGAAATATTAAATATTATTTCCTTCAATTATTAATTAATAATGGATCTATATAGGGAGATCAAATCAATGCATTAAATCATATAAACTTATATTAAATAATGAAAAACAATATTTTTATAGGGAACATTCATATAAACATTAACATGACATCCCCCACTATATAGTTTTGTGAGAACTAGGACTCATTCATAATTGTCCACTCCATTGATTGATATATAATAGGTCTTTCCTTGGTCTGTGATTTAGTTTTACAATTAGGGGATTGACCTAGATAATTTCAAGTTCCCCACACATAAGACATTGAACTATTATTAGTGCCTTATGATTAACTTAATTTACCTCATTTGAACTCATTATTTTTCACTTTAAATTAGTTAATTTATCTCCTTCTTTCCCATGGATAAAAAATATCCTCATCCATTTGACCCATTTCCTTGGGTTCTTATTTCAAAATCATTAGCATGAATGAAATTATATATCTGTTTCTCTATGATCTTAATCAACCAAACTCCCATAAACCTCAATTTGTAACTTATTAGGTGTGTTTGGAAACTCAACCAAGGTGAGGTTATTAATTACATATTGAGAATTATGGTTTAGAAAAATAATATGAATTAACATTAAAGATATGATTCTATCTGGTGGATCATGGGGAAAATGATTGAATTATCTATCATATTATTTTGATATCATGATTTCATATAGTTCCATACACGGATGGAATCCAAAATTCATAGCGTGATAATCATTTTTCAAAAAATAGAGGAAGAAATGAAATAATCATTAAGATCATTCATATGATCCATAAATAATGAAACCTTTTTATCAACCTATAATGAAACATGTTCATCCTATATCAGTATGTGTTCTATATATATTATCTTAGGTTTGGATCCCATATCAATCATAATAAAATACCTAAAAATAAATAAAAACATATCTAATTCCAATTATAGATAACCAAACATAAAATACATTGATTTTACATATTTTTAGGATAATTCGATATATCTCCAAAATAAGAAATTTTGTGAACCACAAAGTTTTGTGTAATTGGATGATGAATACATGAACATATTATTTATGTTAATTTTTAATTATATCAATAATCATTCATTATGTAAGGTACCGTTCGCAACTCATCTTACTAAGTACCCTTCTTCATAATATGGGGAAAAATTAAAACATAAGAATGGGTGATCTCAGAAGCGTATAGAGGGTAAAAATTGGAGATATAAATCAATTCTATTGTGTATGAATATAATTGGAGAGGTATATGATTATTTTTTCAGACATCACATAATGAAAACCATACATATTAGAATCACAAAATTATTAAACATTCATCATATCATCGTAACATAAAACATGGAAAATAAATGAGTATTGTAAACAACATATCCTTATAATAAAAAATAATACAGAGAAAAGTTGAATATGGTTTCACTAGATTGTATCCATATTAACTCATATAAATCCATAATGGAGAATGAAATAGATGAAAACACACCTTTGAAATGACATTTGAAGAATAATCTAAAAAAATGAAAAAATATCCTACACCTTTGATGAAATATTAACAAAAAAATATTAGAATTATTAGAAAATCGTTTTTTAATATAAAAGAAGAAAATTATAAATGAATATTCAAATAAAATACTTTTTCATGATAGTGGAAAAACTTATCGATTCCCTATATGTTAAAATAACACATTCAATTCATAAATTTTCAAAATGTAAAAAATGACTTGATCAAGATTTTTTAGAAATATTTATTTTTAATAATTTATAAATAAATTAAAATATAAAAAAAATTAAAAAATTAAACCATTAAAACATTTTGACTATAAGTAATAACATTTATAATTTTTTTTAAATATTATGGTTTTGGAAGAAAATGTTCATCGACCGAAATTGAAATAATGTTAGACTTTCTTTAGAAACATTTTCATGATCATTTTAGGTACCAAAAATTATAAATGGTAATATTACAAAAATATTTAAGGAAAAATAATAGTACAAGGAAATCTATGAATTTTAAATTTTAATATCCTTAATATTTCCCTCAATGAAAATTTATTATTGACAATCATGAAAAGAAATGAGATTATAACAGAAACCCTTCCCTCATGTTCGACTTGATTCATAGGTGCTCTAAACTCCTGTAAAAAATTTAATTTTGTTAAAATTATATAATTGAACTATATACATATATATAATATCACAGAAGTTACACTTCCATATTTATTTATGAAAATTAATTTATTAAAATATTTATTTCTGGGAGTTAACTATTTATTTTTTCAAGTTAGTTTTTTTTGCTCGATAGTTATAGTCCTTGAATATAGATCATCATTCCATAATTTATTGAATTTTAATAATGATATAAATATATTATATATTCATAAAATTAATTATATTCAAATTTAAAACCATTAAATAATGTATAAATAAAAAATGAATTAAATCATTCATAGAGACTAAAGTTTGTACGTATGCATTATCATTATTTTCATCATCTAACAAATGAATGTGAAAAAATTTGAAATAACAATATTTCATTATAGATTAATAATTATGTAATAATTAGCATATTTAATCATTAAATATCTCATTATAAATATATATATGATGTGATTATGGAAATTTATTCATACCTCTTCATGGAGGTGGTAGTCCAGACGTAAACATAAACTAATCTTTTATTTCCCATGTGATTGAAAAGATGTAGAAAATAACAGTAAGATAATAATAATAAAATCTTAATATATATATATTTCACTTTATTAATCATTTTTTTGGATATCAAATTTTGATATAGAATGGTATAAGAAATAAAAATGAAAGAGATTAGTTATGAATTGTACCTCTTCTTCCGACAACCTCGGTAGGTTTATACCAAAATCCTTTATAAAATTGTATTATGATCAAAAACATACTGAAGGAAATTGAGTTAGAAGTTAGGAAAAAATTTCTGGGTAATTTTTAATTTGACAGGATCATTACGTGTGTATAATATAAGAGATATAGTGTGCTTTTATAAGTGAGGGAGAAGACACATTAGGAATTTTATAAAACATAAAAACATATTAATGTCTAAGTGAAAAAATGACTCAAAAATTACTCATATTCTAATAGTATATGGTATCAAGTATAAATATTATAATTAAATATGATTTATTTAATTAGATAGCTCGTTTTATCCATAATAATTTTAGTTTTGACAGTTGTAATTATTACTATGGTATCTGACGTTTTACCGAAGTCACTATTCATAATGAAAAATAATATAAAAGTGGCACCATTACCAAATTAGAAAAATTATTATTAAATATATAGATTATATTTTGTAAAATTCCATTTATAAAAGTTTAAAAAATTAATTTAAAAACAAACTCGTCAATCATGACCAAAAACAGTTTTCCAAAAAAATCATTTTTAATTATAAAATTATTTTTACAAAAAAAATCTAATATAATGAAGATTATAATGAAATTAATTAGAGAATTTTTAATAAATAAGAATGATTGTAATTTTGAAACCAATAAAATTTATTATTAAACATTGAAAATAAAAATAATTTTTTTTATATAAAAATCACTATCTTCTACAATTTAACAAAAAATGATCATTTTTAGAAAAACTAAAAAAAATCAGTCAATGATTAGATTGAAATTATTATTTAAAAAATGATATTAATTTCCTAAAATAAATTTAATATAAATTCTTAAAAATTATTGTTGTTTTTATCAACCAAATTAAATAAAATCCATTATCTATGAAAGAAAATTTTTGAAACAGAAAATGACTTTTCGGAAAATTCAGTAGTTATTTATTAAAAATAAACCATCACATTTTAATATATAGAAAATTTATACAAACTTTCATAGTGCGGATATATTTATTCATACCACTAATTTTATGGATAGGATATTATGGTCACATTTTATGAATAATAATTCACTAGTATTCGATGACACATTTACACATTGTGTTTCCTAGAAATAAAAGAAACTAGATTTATTTAAAGAGAAATATCTCATAAAATCATGGGGTGTCACACAATTCCACATGATAGCCAGTGGTATATATCATAAATTACACATTTTTACCACATAGTGAATTCTCTCAAAAATGAATATGTTGATAATTCTTTATGATTATATGAATCACAAATTCTTGGATGCCCCTCAACTATATATATAATACATTATAATGCACACTTCATTTAACTCATGTAATAATTGAACTATTAAGTTTACCAAAATGATTTATTAAACATAATCTAAAAAATAATCTAGTGATATATAAACTAAAGAATATAATATTTCATATAGAAGGTATACAAATGAAATATCTTATATATCTCTTTATCACATACAAATCAATCCAAGAGATATACATTTTGTATTGGAATATAACTTATATTACACCATTAGATATATCATTTAAAGAATTTTATGTTTTCTATAAATCATCTGACATCCATTGAAGTATATAAACACTTCAAATTCAAATTAACTAGGTATGGTTATACATTTTTTCAATTTTACCCATTCAAGGCACCATATTTCATACATAACAAACATTACAGTAAATCATTTTAGGGTTGAACAACAATCAGTATATAAGAAAAAATTTATTCATATAATATAGGATTTATTTTTGAGTTTCTTTAAAGTAGGTGAAGATTAATTATATTTATTTATGTGAATATATTAAAAAATCAGTGAATATAAATTGAGAAATTCACAAACACATTAACATAAAGGTTGCGGATTTGAAGGTGATGTGTAATGAATTGATATGTATGTGATACATTATGGAAGATGCATAAGAAACAACACATGGTTAATGAATATGACATGGTTAAGCATTGAGTTGCATAAAAATTAGCCGACAACCAGTTAACACCTCTAGAGTAACCAACCACCTGATGCAGTGACTGATATCGACAGTGGTACCTACATAGAGTAGAGTGTGTGATAAAAGAATAATAAGGAGTATTGATGAATGCTTGTATTGATAGAGAAGGATCAAGGTCTATGAATGGGTTGATGGGGAGTGAGAGGATTGATGAGTGTCCATAGTATGAGGATGTACCAAGGGGGAATTATATTATGATGTTACTACATTATGGATAATATAACATATTAAGTATGAGGTATTTCTTGATCTAGGAAAAATGATAGATATGGGAAACATATCAAGATATGTGTCCACACTATACTACACAGATCATGATTTTTGATATAACATATATGTTAATGTATGAGTTGAGGAATATGTGATACACCACTACACATATTGATTAATAGGAAAAACAAATTAGACATTTTTTGGGACAACTATCACACTGTGGGGGAGGTCAAGATTATTACAGTGGTTTTGGATGACTAGAAACCTTCATTCCATCTATAATGGATGAACTCTAACCGATTTAATGAATGTTATCTACTTTTTCATAATATACCTGTAGTGCTATGGATGTTTTTTTATAGAACAAGAATATGAGGTTTGATGATGCTATTGAGGTTTACACCATAGTTAATCATGCCACACCGAAATGGGTAAAAGGTTGAGATAAAATAGTGGATCATGTTATAACATACATGGAAATTAAATAGTAATATTATTGGAAAAAAATTATTAATCTATGTATTGACTCAGAACAAGTAACATTGATGAATATCACATCATAAAATGGATGATTTTAGAATGATCAGACCGCAAAGTAGCAAGAGAAACCATGATCTGTTGATTACCAACATACTTGGTATATTCATTAAGAGTTTGAAAGATGATGTAATGTATCATAATTTTAGGGATTAACTAATACATATTGGAACTAAATTGACCCACTAAATTTTTTTTGTACATATGGAATTTATTAAATAAGGATATTATATAGTGACCTCAACCCTTAGATTAATGGGTTTGGTTCATGGAGCTATTTTCAACCAATTTTATTAGTTTTTGAAACATGACAGAGGCAAGATATAATGTAATAGAATGATTATTCCCAATACCTTCCCTTACATTTTTAGTTATTTTTGTTATCTGTGAAAGGATAGAGTAGGAGGAAGTGCTACTAGACATGAAAATTTAGTGGGAGGGGAATTTTGTGTGTGTGTGTGTGGGGGGGGGGGTTAGTTTAGATCTTTCATGGTGTAGTTTCTAGAAGTTTGGATTAATTTCTAGAAATTAACATTATGGAATGGTTATTGTGTTACACCATGGAGCATCATATAAATTGTTTTGATAGTTCTTTCATTTTATGTATTGTTGTAGTACAGTTCTTATGTTGTGTGGGGAATCCCTATATATCAATGTCCATGGATATGATTTTCTAGGGACTGTTATAGCATGGAATCTTGGATATGTATCAACTATTCCTTAGTTACATTGAATTTAGGTTTTAATGAGTATTAAATTTGGGGGGTGGGGTGTAGAGGAGAAACTTATGACAGAATTACCTTCTTGAAGTTCTACAATGACCCATTGTAATATGTACACATTTACTTTTCCATGGTATTTCAAAATTTAAAACCTATATAAATCTATAAGTACCTTCAAATTAATCTTATTTTCAACCAATTAATTTTATTCCAACGCATCCATAGGTGATCATTTTGAATCTATTAAGAAATCAAGGGCATTGAATGGGTATTTAGAACACATGTAATATTTGTTTCATTATGGTTGGTAGCCTCAAGTAGTTTTATTGATTGTGTTATTTATCATGTTTTGGAAATCATTATTCCAGGAATTATTTAAATGAATTAAAATATAGATAAGAGATTAAGGATAATAAGATATGTGAATAATTAATGAGGCACATTCTTTGATAATTCTCCCTTTATTAAAATTTCATAAAATGAAATGTATTGCTTTTAGAAAGATTATTTGTTGTTGGTTACTATTTTTAGATACTAATTTTGTATACCTTGTTGTAATTTTTATTCTATAATGAATAAAATTATTATATATAATATTTAAAATATTGATTTTGGAAAATAAATGTTTAAGGCTATATTAAATCATTTCCAAGGTTGCATCATGTGTAACGATTTATTGTTATAGCCTTGGTTTTCCCATGATTTTATTATAATAAAAATATGATTTGTTCTTATATATATAACATAGGATAGTATATCATTTTCTATTATTTTATATATTAAACATTGTATGATTAGGAAAATAGATGAAGGTTTGGAGCTTGGATTTCTTTCTTTTCCCTCTTACATGGTTTTAGATGTGGCTTGATTTGGATAAAATAGAGATAGTTGGAAGAGTATATGAGTTGGGATTCCCCTTTTCCTAGTCCTTAAGATGGTGTTGATACTCGATTGGTTGTTATGGGTTGAGATTTGGTATTTCTAATTTTTCTTATTATTGGTTGTTATTCTTAGTTTCTGGTTAATATAGAATTATTATTAACTCTGAGTGTATCTTTTCCATTGGATTATAAATAAATGAGTCCTATAATACCCAAAATTATGGAGTGTTAAAATAATTATAAATTAATATATGTGAAAGTTTTTTATGACATAAATGATTCATTAATTGGGAGCCATGGATTTGGTTGGGATGAATTCTATAATAACATGGATGGATATCTTGAATTGAAATGTGAATTATAAAATAAACTTGGATTTTGATGATTAAAGTGAATGGATAATCTGAAATTTATTAATTGGTTTAATTAAAATAATGGTAGTCACTAAAATACTAAAGTAATTAATGGTGATGAATGTTGGTGATTCTGTTATTATAATGAGAATATATTTATTGAACAAGTAGTGGTAGCTATGTAGTCTTATGGGATATTAAATATACTTTTTTGAGGTCAGTATAGTTTCCCTTAGTCTGTATGTTTGTTATAATATCATATCTGTTATTATTTCTTACTCTCCCCCACTAGAGTCGGTAGGGAATCTTATACTCATTAAACCCTAGGATTCTAGGGGGTTTTCCCAACATCTATGATGTCTATGATATGGATGAATGAATATTCAACAATCCTACTCTATCATCCAAATATATCAATGTATATAGACATATTCAGGAATTTGTGTCTTAAATTAATGGCTATGTACTCATATGATCTATGAATGCTCTTACGGTTAATATACATGTGTGTGTAGGCAGTGGATAATTCACATATCCCAATTATACTGATTATGGTTAATGTAGGTTTAAATATTACAATGATAATATTTATTTTGGGATTGTGCATGCTATATGGGTTGTGATTAGTTTCAAACTCATTTGACAGTTATGGATGTGGTTGGAGTATGTTTTCATGGGTTGTAGGATGCGGTGATGAAATAACAATATATGTTTTCTCAAATGGGAAGGCTATCTTATGGAGGGGATGGGAATGCCAAGAAAAAATCCATTTGGGTGAGGGTGAATATTTCAATAGGAAAGAGTATGAGTAGTATAGTTCAAAAATATATTATTTTATTATTATGGTATCTATTTTTGTGCTCTACAAAAGAAATAAAACTTTAGAGAGTTAGCGTTATATATCACCTAATTTAGTTAATGATTTTTTATTCATTAGGATTTTATTGGAGGTTTTTGGATGCTCCAACTGAATATAATTTTATACTCACACCTCTATATTAATATATGATTTTTGGGTCTCTAATATAAAATTGGTGATTTAGCTTGGTGATAATAGCTCATGGTGGTAGTTTAATAGATGTTGGTGTTCATGGCCAATTACTTGGATTGGTTTGATGTTTTTTTCATTTTCCCACATGAATGATAATTAATGTAATGGGATTGGATGTTAATCAATGTAATAGACTTTATTGGTCAATCATATATCTTATCCTAGAATTTATTTATTGGGGTAAATTCCCTCAATTGTGGTATATTTTATCCCCTTTGTGCAAGTCACCTACATATGTTCTTTTGGAGTTGAGATTTGGGGATTAATTTTGTCTTCACTGAAAGACCATGAGGGGTTCTAATGGAGGGGGATCATGAAAGTGAGGATCAATGCATCTGGTTGAGAGATATGATTAATAATTTGGGGATTTAAAATTATTTTTTCATGGGTTAGTAGGTAAATAGTATTAGTTTAATTGATTAAATAATGTAAGAGAGGAATATTGGCTATGAAATAGTATATTTGTCCCCCTTGTGATCTGAAATAAGGACCTTAAGTTTACTAAACATACTAAGATAAGTGATTATACATGTAAGGTAGAGACCTATATGAGGATAATGAACTATTATTGATTTTGTAAGAGATTGAATTGGGTATAAAATAGAAATTAAAACGAATATGGATTAATGAATCATATGTATTCCATATTCTAGTTTTTGGAGAACCTAATAGTTATCAATTTTTTAGAATGGATCTATGTAGACATCCCTAATGGGTTTATTTCAATGATGTCAAGTAATATATAGTGGTATATTTACTTAGAGTTAATATTGATGATTAATATTATTAGAGGAATACTCATAGATAGTTTTACTGATAGATCGTATTGAATTCTGAGTGCTTCAACATAAATCAGGAGATTGAGGCTTGATTTGAGAAGTTAGAAATTTCTTTTGGCTTGATTTGTTCTCGGAAAGATAAGTGGACTCCATTGGCTATCAACATACTACTGGTGATTCATGAAATAAATGGTTTTGTTCCTCATGAATCTCAAGGAGTTAGTTGTTTGATGGTGGATGTTTACTGATCAAAATTAGGTGGAATATCATTTATCAAACATGATGCCATATTTTATGTAAGGGATTTTTACTCTCCTCCCTAAGATTGTTACTATATGAGATTTTGAAATCTATTTAAATATCCTCTAGAGTTATTATTTGGAGCTTATTCAGTATGAGGAGGCTTGGGAGAGGTATTTTCGGGAGGCTCAGTATCTTAAGATCCAACAACATATCACATTGTTCATGTAACTGATGTATCTTCTGGTTTTGGTGAAGGTGGATGAAATAAAGAGGCTGCTAAACATGATCAAATCATTTTGGGAGGAGAGTCATTAAGACACTCCGTAGAGTAGATCAATGGCCATGGGATGTTGATTTAATAGTCAGAAGAAGTTTCAAATAATTGAGTGTGTGTTCCAACCTTCTTCTTCTCTTATAACTAAATATGGTAGTTCTTGGTCCCTTTAGGGAGATTTATTGCAATTTTCATCATGTGGAGGTAATCACCATCATATTTTTAAGTATCCAACAATCCACGTATGTCAATGTGGAGTTGGTGGACCTATTTACGATTAACCATTATATTTTTATCCTCCATGTTAGTAATAGTGACATAGTGATTTGGGTTATGAATAATAGATATGGTACAATAATGTAGAGGAAAACTTCATTATATCCCCCTTCCTTGAGTATAGAGATTTTTTCCTAACAATAGAGTTTTATTTCATTAGTTCTACAGAGGACAAGGACTCAGACATGGCTAGATTCATGATTTAGAGTTTCCCGTATCAAGTGATTTAGATTACATACATGGTATTATGGGATTATATTCCACTTGGATGTGTGAATCATTTGATTTAGGAGATATACACTCTATAATTTTACCTTACCTTGTTTTATCTTTGGAATATATGGTGTACATGATTCCAATTACCTTGGTTAAGGCTATTCTAGATGGAGGTAAATAAAGCTTATATGATGTGTGTATAATTTGTGAGATGATTCAATGGAAGTATCTCTCCTTGTGGGATTTCATATGTTTTTGTATAGAACCAAATGAAATATTTGTTGGCATGGATTAACTATATTGAGTGCAATTGATAGAGCCAATATCTCTAAAATTTTCACACCAAAATTTAATGTATTGAATCCCACCAAATTGTTGATTTTTGTGATTTTATCATATATTTGATCTACAGGAATAATATGAAAAGAATTATAAAAATGGGACACACATTGATTTATATATTTTTATTACTGTTTGATCATATGATATTTAACCATAGACATATTCCTTCATGTTAATTATTTTTTCAGAATGATTATTTTTCAGATTTGTTTTGGAAAAATTAGGCATTACATTATCCAAACACCCCAATAGATCAAGGATAGCTTCCAAGATGTAACTGATTGGTCACCACCAAAGAACCTATAATGGGTTAGTATATAGGAGGAAAATCTTGGTTAACCTTGGTCTAGGGATCAGAAAACATGTCTCCGTTCTTTGATTAGTATCAAGAGGTCCATAAGAAATCCTAATGTATGGAGTCACTCAGAAGGATGACCTATTCATGCCAATAAAATAGATACTCATATGGTGGTTAGTTACTTTATTGGGTATGATATATTTGAGTACATTAAAGTATATAATAAATGAAAAATAATAAAATTTAGGCACATTTCATCAATTTAAATATCACATTATTAGATATATGAAACAATGTTGTCAATGGTTACCTTCTCCATTCATACTATATAACAACTATAACCACCACCCCATATTATTCCATTGAATATGAGTGAATGGATGAAGCTACCACCATGAAGTCGTGATCAAACATGTTTGGACACCGAATCCAAAAATTGGAAGAGTGTTGCTTTGTGAAAAACATATTACCCATATCAATAGTAGAACACTGTGAAATCCATACTTGAGGTTTGGGAAAATCGTGTAGGAAGTGTGAGCTTTCCTAAAATGAATTTCTAAAATTAGGGAATCTATCGAGACTTTTCTCATCATATTTGAATCCTAAAGAGGCTAAATGAAGCATTTTTATAATGATAAAGCACATAAAGATGAAATATAGGATCAAATTATTTTTTTATGATGTTGTAGTGGTGAGAGTATTGAACAAGGATATTCAAATGGTAAAAATACTACCAAAACAGGAAAATAAATGATGCTACATCCTGGTTGAGGTACCTACTATACATGTTGAGATACATATATGAAACTTCTAATGATTTTACAAGATGGGATGAATGGTTCCATATGTATTAATAAAGGGAATATACAATATGAAAATATATAGAAAACATGAAACCCGTTAACACCAAGCCATAATATTTGTTTCGATGAATTGATGGAGAATAAGTTTGAAACAGGGAAGACCATACCATGGTTTTTGAATGATTCAAGCCATTATCAGGATTATAAACTAGTTCGAAGATGTTAATGTGGAAATTAATGATTTTATTTTAATGATATTTTATCATAAAAATGAAATAATTTAGTTGAATATATTTCACATTTCTATGGAAAAATATTACAAGCAGATGCAAACAATACTGTGAATGTTCAACCAAATAAAAAATTGGAAATAAAATATTTTGATATCTCAATAGAAGAATGGAGCAGGATTGAAAATTGAAATATAACATAAAGAAATGAGAGTTTTGGGATTAAATTCTATGTGAGAATATTGATTAATTTATTATAAATAATAAGAGAAAGTTGTTGTGAAGGCAATCAACAACTACACTAAGAATTCAACAGAAACTTCTACTAATTTAAAACACGTTCTTCTATTATTATTTAATTTTAAACTTCATGTAACCAAATAATTTATAATTATAATAAAATTTTTCATCCACTCTTTATATATATATATATATATATATCTTTATCCCTATCTCTCTATCTTCTTTCAAATTATTTTTTGTGAACCCATATAATCGTGGTAATTTATAAAAAACCAAGGTAATATCCTAGGGGATGAATCTAGTGATTGAACCAAAGTCATTGTGAATTATTGTGTAATTTTTCTTATAAGTTATTGGTGGACATTAGGATTATCAGTAGTGAGGTAAATTACCCTCACTATATTTATTCAAGGATTAACTTATTCTTCTAGGATATTTTTCCTTATGATGAAGGGGTGGGATAAATAGTGTATATATTAGTAATTTAGTGAAATTTATATCAATGAATATGGTAGATGATGATGATCACAATATGATGACGTTTTTTCATAGGTTGATAGGAAACTAAAATCAGTCAATGATGTTTCACCCTTGATAATTCTCTTAGGAGTGTTTCATTTCTTTCAAATGTCAATAAATTTTCTACAATATATTTCATGTTTAAATTATAGTTTTTCATTCCATAAGAAAAAAAAAATTATTCTAATTTCATAAATATAAAACACCGAAAATAATTAATTTAATTTGGTCCAGTTAGTGTTAAATTATGAATGATCCTCAAGTGATATGTCCCATGTCATATATTATATTGTACTAGGAAAATAAATAATATCTTTTTCATTGCACTATGATAGGTGACATAAAAACATGGCACCATTTTTGGGGATCCAAGAAGTATTTTTACATAGAATTGTTTTTTATTTTTTAATTAATTCACTTGTTTTAAAAATAAATTTAAAAATATAAAAAATTATTTTGAAAGATTTTTTAAATCACACAAATCCATAAAAGGGGGTATTTTTTTTATTTTCTAGAAAATGATAGGAGCTTGAATCTCAAATTTTTTAATGGAATTCATTGAGTTCATCCAGGACCTTAAAGTTTCCCTTCAACACCCAATATTAGAATAATTTTCATCGGAATTAATTGATCTTTAGGAGAACTTATGAGAGTTTCATCAAGAAATGACTCATGCATAAAAAGATTCTTTCTTTTTTCCTATATATTTATAAATAATATTAATGTAGTTGGGCCCATACATGAATACAATATACAATAAAAGAATTTAAAAAACTATATTTCGGAACTCAATGATGATTTAGAGGAGGTTTATGAGAAAAACAAGCTTGCTGATACACTTATGGAATATCAATAAAATATGAAATAATTCTGGAATGAATTTTTAAATATTATCATAAAACATAATCATCTCATATTCGTAACCTTTTCAACTTTCTCTATATTTTAAATTGGGAACCACCTAATTGGCGAAAATTGAATAAAAGATGGGAGATCTATAATATATACTTAAATACACTCTAACCCATCTATAGGGAAAATTGGACAATGAAGAAACTCTTGAGGCCCAAAAAAATCCTAGAATTAATCATCTATTGAATATATTTCCATTTAATTTTATTAAAACTAAATTAATAATTATCTCCCATAATTTAAAATTTTAATATTTGTCAACACATTGTTTTCCCGAGAGAGTGAAGAAGATGTTGATGACACACCTAATGAGGAACACATAAAATTCCCAAAACTGATTGATCATTTTTATAGGTGTAAATAATTTATTCCTTATTTATTCTCATAAAGAAACCAAATTTCAAAATTCCTTATTTAAAGGGAAAAATTTTGATATTTATTCTTCTTGTTTAATTTTTGATCAAATACATATATTCTTAGACTTACTACTTACTAAATCTGTTATTTCAGTACATGAACAGATATCCATGGATATAAAGGAATAATATATTTAATCATCATTTAACAAAGATAAGGATCCTTATTTTATGTTACCGTAAAAGGAAAATTATACGTAAGTACAATGGTTATGGATTTCATGCACTATATACATTGTATCCCCTATATCCAATGTAAAGGTATGAAATCTAAAATGAAATTTATATATTGGTTCATCTCAATGAAACTACACTCACTAGAAGATTATAGAAAACCATTGGAACATTATGAAAAGGGGTAGTAAAACCCAAGAACCCACATAGTTTGTCAAATAAAAAAATATCATATTTTTCATTCCATTTTAGCATTCTTTTTGTTTTCATTATTTTTTCTGAATGAAGTTTTAATTATTTTTTATATTATATTTTCGATATTAAGAATCAAGGAAATTAACTGAAAGAAACCTATACCAATATATGAGGTTTTATTACTCATATTTTACCACAATTTATCTTCTACCAAATTAAATTATATGTGATAATTTGGGTTATAATTTATGAGTTAAAAAGAGGGTAGTAACAGTATACGCGTGGGGGAGTGCGACCAATCTATTTAATATTTTAATGTTTAGTTTTTTTTATTTTAAACATTAAGTGTTTTTAAGTTATCATTTTGATCTTTAAATTTTATCTCACCTAGTGAAAAATTATATTCTATATATAAATATGTCACAATTTTTTTTGAACTTATATGATTTATGAATTAGTGTTTATACTTTTTCCTATAATTTTTTGTTTTCAGACAAGGAAATTTTTTATGAATGAAAAAAATACGTGGAACTGGAATTATAAAATAAGGGAATTTAAATTTTTATCTTTTTTATGAGTAACAATTCCATTTTCAAAATGAAAAACTCCATAGAAAAACTAAAAATACACTCAAATATTTCCATTGAAACTAGTGTAAAATGGATAATTGAAGGCCCGCATGATATTCTGAGATATTTAGGCCGAAAAATATAATATGTATCAGAGTTCAAATTTATAAAAAGGGAATTTATTTAGATAAGGGAAATATTAAACACCAGTTAAATCAAGAGAAAATGAATTATAATTATGCCATTTGGGTTGTATCATGGAAGTGGAAAATAGAGATTTGGTATAAGAAACCTGGAAAAGAGAAATTTATGAAGGTGTTTCTCATTAAAATATTTATTGTATTAAATTAAATTTTATTCCAAATCCAAGAACCTAAATATTTGTTTATCCTAAAGACGGTTAGTTCATAATACTTATTGATTATGTATTATATGTTTAATTATGAATGAAAACTCATTCCTATATTTTTATAGTTTAATTATTTTTACATATGAATGATAATTCTACTTGTTAGTAATATTTGATGTATTTACAAAGAGTGTAATGTTTATGTTTAGGGGAATAAATAGAGGTAATAATTAAATATTTTTCAATTTCAATTTTTAATTATTAACTCTCACTAAGTTCTTAATTTCTTTAAAAATTTTACATATTTTATATTGTGGACAAATTTTGGACTGAATTGTGAAAATGAAACAAAAGTTCATTTCAAAGCATTTTCTTGTTCTATGGTATTAATTAAATTATCAATATCCATATTCCTTCCTTTTCTGGTTTTTTATTTTTCAATAATATTATTTTTCAATTTTTTTGGTAAACATTTTTGTTCAATCGAAGCCAAGAACCCAAGGAGTTGAAGGCGAACCACCAAGTGGAGGTCAACCAATATTCACCAAGTATCCTAGATTAAGTGATAATGGAAGATGAAAAGGTGGCTTTGGAATATCCTAAGAGTTGACATAATGTAAGTCATATCTAATAATAGCATCAATAAGACCAAATGAATGGTCTACGTGGGAGGTTCGTTGTAGGAGGACCTATGTAGGTTGACATTGGAGTTTCTCATCTGGAAGACAATTTACATATCAATAATGATATTTTGAAAACCTAAAATTTATAGAATAGATGTTGGAAAATAACACTTAGGAATAATTAGTCATTATAAATCATGTTTTCTCGGACATATTAAGGAGTTACATTGATGACTATCTTCTCCATTTTTGTTATGCCACCACAATCACTACCAAACATTAATATGACATAGAAACTTAGAGAATGGATCAAGATAACACTAAGAATTCATGATCTTACATGGGTGAATAGGGAATCTCAAAACATATATGAAAACAATTTTTAAATAATTTACACTTTCATGTAACCACTATAACACCCTTGGTAAAGAATTTACCCTTCCGTATAACCATTGGAACACCGAAAATCCATACAAGAGGCTATGGAAAACCATAAATGTAGTACGATCTACCATTTAAATGTGTGGATGGAATCAATGAATCCATTTTGAGTTTAAACCACAACATTTAAGACCCAATATGTATTAGTGAAGAACTATGATAATGATGAAGCAATGCAAGAAAAGTTTGAGGATGAAACCATGACTGTTTTGACGTGGTAGTGGTGACCATTTTTCTCATGGATCTTTGATTGGTAAAAAGGATACCAAAATGCATAGGGAAATGATTTTATAGCATGATTGAGGTACCTTTAACTCTTGATTAATAATAAATGTGAAATACATAATTTTTCAATGTGGGGGATAGCATCGTTCCATAAGAATTTGAAAATACAATCTACAACATGTGAATCTATAGAAAATGAAGTACTGGCAAAAACAACACCATAGAAGATACTATGGTGAATTTTGGAGGAACTTAAATGAAATGGTAAAGATCATACTCAAGAATTTTGAAGTATAATATCCATTTTTATGACTAATACATTGGTTTAGTGATGCTATCATGGTAGTTGATGTGTCCAGTGTTAATGTTTCATGATCATATAAAGGAAATATTTGATTCAAATATATAGCGTATAGACATGAAAATTCCTAAAAATAATCTATAATGAATGATTCAATGTTTTTATGTAAGTGATAACATGAAATTTTTTCTTGTAAGATCATAATAGGATAATAGTGGTTGATTGACCATTAGAATCGTCGCACAAATAAAGGGCTGATTTTGAAAAAGGAATTAACATTTTAGGAAGGAAAAATTGATTATAAATAATTATAGAAGGACAATATGAAGTGTATTATTCAATACAATTATAATACAAAAGGAATTTAAGATTATTATGTTATTTTTATACTATAGTAAGATTTTAATCATTATACAATTTAATGTAATATACTTCTAATAATAGTTCTCTGTCACTTTCTTACTACACATTCTTTATTCTGACCTCCTATACTCATTTTCATCTATAAATGAAAATTATAATCTATTAGGTGATTGAATCTACTGATTGAAACGAATACATCATCCATTCCAAATTTATTATTATTTTATATTTTTGGTTAATTTGAGTATTACCAATTATGAGGACAGATACCATAGTTATGTTTATTTAAGGATTAACTTCTTGAAAACTATTTTTTCTTTATGGAAGGAGGTGGATGTATGGTGCACTTAGTGGTCATTTAATGCACTGTATCTCCAAAAATACAGTATAAGTGGATGGTCACACATAAGATAGATCCTTTTTATAATGTAGATATTAAACTAATATTTGGATAATAAATGTTCACCATGTGTAAAATTATATTGGAACTTTCAGTTGTTTCTAACAACATTCAATTTTTTACATTACATTTACATTTTAATTTCTTGTTTTTCATTCCATAAACAAAAAAACTCATTCATATACTACTTTCATAAATATAAAACACCAAAAATTTAATAAGTGAGTTATTTTTACTCTGAAATATCAATATGTTAGATGGCCCTGGTCAGCCACTATACAACATCAATAATTTAAAAAATATAATTTATAACACACTGTAAATTGTGTTTTCAGTAAGATATTGTTGATTTATTCAAAAGATGAGTTATATTTTAAGATAATAATAAGTAAAATTCCATGTTTTTCTGAGATAATTTCAATATATAATATGGATACATGATGATTTCATTTTATATTAGATTGATATGATGATATTGAGATTAGTGGTGGATCAGTTTTTTGTTTTTTATAGTATTGTTGAGGAGTAATTTGATTTATTTTTTGAAGTGGTTTGAATTTAACCCCTTGATTAGAGATTGAATTTGGGATTGAGTTTTGGCCATGCCTCACTCTAAGGTTGATATCTCTATATAACATGGTACCTTTTAATTTGTGTGTACTATAGATCTAGATTGAGGACATCAAGAGAGGTTAAATTTGACCACGTTTGTTACCATGGTGGATCTATGTTCTAATTTTCTTTGAAACCTTATAAAATTATATGACTAAACACTAATTATCACCACTTGATTATGGAGAGAGTGATTAATTATCACATATTTAATAAATAAACATCTTATTTGATTAACTAATGTGATATATATGGATCTTAATTATAAATGTGTAATTGATATATCAAATTATGTGGGTAAAATGAGAAGATATTAAAAGATAACCAAATCTATATGTTTATAAAGAAAATAGAAGTTTTTGGGTATTCCCTTAAATTTCATGAATATCATATCTATATTTATAAGAATATAGATTTTTTTATTCGATAACATTATAGATTAGTTCATGTTGGTCATATATGACGAAATCGTTGTGTATTTTGAGTTAATGTAGGAGAATATAGAGAATCTATGAGATTATTTGGGAATTCCCTAATGTCTTCACCTCTTTAGAATGTAGTTAAAATATATTTTATGGGCCTATGAGGTTCATTTTCTTGGACATGTTTTTCATATTGAAGTGTAACTTTGGACCATTCAACGATCAATAATGTTTTTACCTATTTATCCCCAAAATATATTGTGGATGTTAATAGTTTCCTTGGTCTTGTAGGATATTATATAAGGTTAATACTAGACTTATCCCAACATATTATTACATTGAATACATTGAAAAAAGGTAGCATGATTTTTTTATCAAATGAGTAGTGGTAGACTATTTTTTTGGTATTTTAATGAGGACTTTTTCAATTCATTGTTTATTTTTTTTCTAGAGGAGGAGGTTCTATTTGTTTTTTATTATGATTCTCTATGATTAGGATTTATTTGTGTTCTAATAAACAATATATGGTTCAACTATTATGGGTATCAACTATTATGGCCTTATGAGCATAACTACACTACTAATGATATTAATCTTGATGAAGTGGGGTATTATTTAGTGTTTTGGTGGAATTACCAAATTAGTTATATCTTTTTAATATTCAAAAATCATAATATATTGATTTTTAGATTTCATGAGATTGGATAAAACAAAAAAAATGGTTCTAGATATAATTTTGTTATGATTATGAAAATGATATTTCCTATACACTATAAATAGTGAATGTTGTGGCCGATATTTGATATAGGATGGCACATTTTGGTGTTGTTCATGAATTGAGATATAAGTAAAGGGTGGGGGAGGATCTAATAAAATTTTCATTAACTATGGAATTTTGACCATCTAGGGTGTCTCTATCATATTATGGTTAAATTATCTTCGGTATAATAAGTGGAGTGTTGAGTCAGAAGAATACTTTCTACATTTTCCAACCACAATTCAGAAAATAAAAATTCAAATAATTAAATGTTTATACATTTCAGAATTTTTTACTTTCAAAGTACATAACTTGTATGGTAGTATAGTTTAATATTTTACTAGATAAATAATATTCTTTCCATTAGATAAAACATTCTTATGTTTATCAGATGCATAATTCCACTTCTATTAGATATAATTTTTTTAGGTATGATGGAGTGACATGTACCTTGTACATAAAATGGATAGATAAAATGTTCATTAAAAAAATATTTATATTTTCATGTAGATAAATTTTAAGGAATTACACTAGATGATGTTCTTCTAAATATGTTATATTGATATTACCATGTGGATATTGTCATATGTATCAAAAAATTCATTCAACCTACCAAATAAATAACAACATACATTCCACCCGATGGAATCCACCAGCAATATAATAGTATATATAATGAAGAATTTATCATAGAGACCATGTGATGAACCTTTCATGTGAAAAATTAACTCATATGATCTTATTGAAACCAAACCCTTGAAATGTGGAATATGTCCATTCGTAATGCACCTATTAATAGAAGACACATTATAAGAGGTGGATGATTTTCTAAACAATGAAATATAAAGTTAATGTGAAGATTTTGTAACATCTTGTTATAAGAGAGTGATTCAATATTATTTTTAGTGTGTTTTCTCTTATAAATCCATTTTAATGATATTTCTATAAAAAACATAAGATAATTTCTTTTTCTAATAGCTATGTCCATTATTGTTTGATCAAGGTATCTCTATGTAGAGTCACATGATTATAAATATCAGTCTAATCAAGGGTTCAAGAGGCTAAGGAGAGAGAATATATGTTAAATAATTATGATAAACGAAATTTTATGGTGTAATAAATATTGACCTTCTAATATGGTGAATATTTTGAAAACATTAACACCGGTTAAATACATCATTAAAACCAATGGTTAAAGAATAAATATCTCTTAATTTTTTTATGTTTTTCATACACACATTGTATTTTTTTAACTTATTTCTAAAGGTTTATTATCTATACTATTCTTGTTTGAAGAAAATGTTATAAAATTTTCACCAAATAATTATTAATCTGATTATAATGTTAATTGGTTTAAAACATCATCTGGTAACATTCTTAAATAGGTTGGTAAAAATGGAATGTTTTATTTTTATAAACTATAGGTCACCCCATTTTGTAGATAATTGAGTAACCATTAAATAATATATTTGATATTAGAGATAGTCTTTTCATGTTATAATCTATTACAATTAAATGTTTTGAATAAAATAATATCATTGTTTTTAATATGTAATTTTTTAACATTTGGACACATGTATATTTAAATCCTAGAAGACCAATAATAATTGATGGTTCGGATTATCTGTATTAAGAAGATCACATGAAATATTTATTTATAAATACTAGAGTAAATTTTTTTTATATGTTTATAGGAAGAAATAATATTATTTATGATGGTGTTATTACATTCACCAGAGAATATAAACTAGAATATCAAATAAACTGTTATTTCAAAAAAAATATCAATATTCTATGAACTGAAATATATGGAGTTTTATTTCATATTTTGAAACCTCCCAAAATTATTGAAATAAACATGATGTAACTAATTTTATAACAACCAATTTTTTGGAAAAAAGAAGATAAATTTTAAGAATAGATGATAGAGAATTTTATTTTATACATGGAGAATCGGTTTCCTAGAAGCATCAAAACTTTATAAATATTGTGAATAGTATATAATTAATTGGAGATAAGTATTTGATAAATGATACATTGATTAAGAAAATTATTGATATCATGACAAATAATTTGTAATCTAAACAACTTATATTTATCATATAATTAATCTTACAATTTTTTGCCTAGATATCCTTATTTTACCTCTCATTAAATATCCAGTTATACTGAAAAGAGAAGATAGTATTTTAAAAAAACTAATAGTGTTTCATTCTCATATACTTATACTACATCAATGACACATAGATCTTATGAAAGTGTTCATATTTCTTTTAATAAGAATAAATCTAAAGATGAAACTGAATGAATTTTATCATAGCAAAGTGAGGAGGAAAATTAAAAACATTTTAAAATAATTAATAGAATCATTTTTAAGAAATATTTTCATTAAAAATAAAAGATTAATTAGAAAAAAATAAAAAAATTAAGAAACTTCTCACATGATTTTCTATGAATGTGAGAAACTATGTCATATAAGAAAAAAATGTGAATGAGTAAATATTAAGGATAAAAAGGATAGGAATTTAGGAAAATTATATATGAAAAAAGTTAATTTTTTTTTTAAATATTTAGACACTTAGAGTATATGTGTAGAGATAGTTATTTAGAAATATATTCAAAAAAACAATAGTTATGAATAGAATTATATGGGGTTTTTTATAAAGAAATTGCAACGACCAAAATTTATTTTATGGTATGATATCCACTAAATATCATACAAATATAAAATTAAATGAAATATATCTTTATTTAATTGATGAATATTATACTTCTTCTGAAGAATAAAATGTTTATATGTCTAATGATGAAAATAAAATACCTTGTTTTGAAGAAGTAATAATATGCGAAACTTTTCTTAAGAAAAAATTGAATCATTAAGAATGACCTTTAAAATATTAATGATAAAATTTTCGAATCAAATCCGATAATTTCAAAACAAACATCAGAAATTTTAGATCATACATAAAAAATTAATTAGAAATACATTTCAACCATAACTAAATAAGATGATAATTTAATTATGAACCATAATTTTGAAATACTAAGATGGAATTGTTTTATAAAGATTTACTTCTGGGATGATTTTTTTTATTTTAACAGATAGTAGAAACCTCATAGAAATACTTATGGAATTGGTTATACTATAGTAAAACCTCATTTAAGAAACATTTATATTTCTCCAAAAAAGTGACCCCTTTTATAAAAAATGTTAGATATATATATATTAGATGAATAAATGATATTTAAATATGGTTCAATATTTTTGTTTTCATAATGAATATATTTCAATTGAATTAGTAGTTATTTAATATAATAATATTGGGATGATGTGGCTTCCTATGATTTTATTTGGTAATAATTATACAAATATTAAAGTCTGTGATCTAAAATACTATTTTTTATTTTAAGGAGAAAAGTAGAGCATAAATAGTAAGAATATCTCGTACATGGATAGTGTTTATTCCAATAAAATGACTAGAAATAAGTGATCATCCATAGGATTATAAAAATAAAAGGTTTAAAGGTGACATTAGGAGATAGTTCTCAAGTAAAAATATTAATTATTGGTGATATTATACTTCATGGGAATGATTTAATCTTGAATTTTTTATATGTTGTAGGTGTTAAGAAAAATATCACAAGCATAAGTAAATTATTTGATGAATGATATCTTTTTAAATTTTAGAAAAATAATTTTACTGTTTGAATATTAGAAGGTATTTTTTCTCTGTTTATCAACAGAAATGAGAATATATACAGTCAAAAAATAAAATAAATTTGAATACCTGATCTTTCTTGCTAATGTCAAATGAATGAAAAATCGTTGTTTTGTCAAAGAAATATATGACACTACATTGTTAGAAAATTACCCAAACATAATATAAAAGGAAATGTTAGAGTTCTACTAGATTATAGGTTAAATTATTCTAAATTTTCTTATCCTTTTCTATTTTAATAAAAATAGTATTAAATATTTAAATATATCAATGATATTTAAAATATATATAATTAATAGTTAGTACACAATGATTTTGTTGGTATAATAAAACTGGATTTAATAGAGGAAAATATTATGTTTGTTTCTTTTTTGATAACTACACAAGATATATGTTTCTCTATTTTTTTTGAAAAAAATTAAGAATCATTTTTTTAAAATATTTTCTTCTAGTGTTAAAAAGGAGAAAATCCAACCTTTGGTTACAATTCCTAGTAATAATGGGGTAAATGTTTTAAATTTTGATTTTAAAATTTTTTTTAGGAAGAAAACAATTATACATTAATTTTTACCTCCTAGAACACCCTACCAAAATGGTTTAGTTGAGCGATGAAATAGATTCTTATGGAAATTACTAGAACCATTTTATTAGAAAACTAAATTGCGAAATTATGTTTTGAATGAATTTGTTACTACTACTTATTACCCTATAAATCGAGTTCTAATTAGACTGTTTGTTAATAAAATCCCAACGAGAAGTGGATAGGGATAAAACCAAAAAATACTTACTTCATTATTTCTTTATGTAAAGTATTCATCTTTAATACTAAGGATAATTTATATATATGTTTTCCAAAGGATAATGTAATAATTTTTCTTATTAATTCTTATATAAGTATGGCCTATTATGTTTCCAATAAAATAAGAAGTTTTCTTAATGAAATAGTACATGATAAATTTGATGAAACTAACACTTTTGATTTCAAATTACCTCAAACTAAATACTCTAATATATTTATAAATATTGTTTTCAAACCATGTTGGAAATTTATTTACATGAGAGAAAAATAAAAGAAAGATTTTATTAAGGTATACCTCAAAAATAAACTTTATCTTTTGTAGAATAATAGCATCTTACATACCCATGAAATAAAATAATATTGAGGAATCATCCTATAGATAATATCATTGATGGGGTAGTTCATCCATTTGAACCTAGATGTTCATTAAGAAATAAATATGAACATTTTTATATTTTTATCAATGTTTGAACCAAAACATTTACTGAGGCTTTATGCGATGAATATTTGGTTTGTGTAATGCATGATGAACTTAATTAATTTAAAAGTAATAATGTTGAGACATTTGTAGAAAAGCCTAATTATTTACCATTGATATGAATAAAATAGGTATTCTATAATAAATTTGTTGGAAATGAAATAATAATAAGAAATAAATAAACACTTCTTACTAGAGGAAACAATCAGAATATAGGAATAGTCTATAATGAAATTTTTACCCCAGTAGATAGACTTGAGTATATAAATATACTTATAGAATATGTAGAATTTTTATGAATTACTATTTAACAAATGGATGTGTGGTGTGATTTCACAAAAAAATATATAGAGAGGATATTTATGTAGAAAAACAAATAATTTGGAAAACAAAAAACTACTGGATAATATTTTTAAACATACTAAGGAATTATATGGAAAAAAACAAGACCTAGTTTTAGGGTATAATATACTTTATATATTATTTTCATCCATAATATTGTGTTACATTAGCCTCTAATCCAACACTTTTTTTAAATTTTTATGGAAACCATAATTTCAAATTTATATCAATGAAATTATATAAAGATCACTTAATAATATATAATTTTTTCCTTTGGAGATCTAATGGTGTCTAATTTTTAAATGATCATGACGGGTGAACTTACTTTTTTTTTATGTTTTCAAATTTCATTACAAATAAAAGGGAATTTTTTTATTTTAATATTATTATATAAAATATTCACATAAAATGTTTGGTTTTGAATATTCTATGAGTATTAGTAATCCTATCAAATGATAATAAACATTAGATCTCTATGTATATAGGATACTATTTGATCCAAAATTCTTATAGGAATGATTTTTAGTTTACTGTATCCTGAACTAGTTGGGAAGGCTAAATGTTTTTTGTTTTCTTATTTGTGATATTTAAATCTATTCCAATAAATTCCAATAATAATGATATTAAAAAAATTCTTATTAATATTAATAAATAAATATATCTTAGATTATTTTATTCCTCTAGTGATAATCTATAATTATAATGTTTATCAAATTCTTATTTTAGTTGAGATTTTATTGATAGAAAAATTATATATTTTAGCATTCATTTCATAAGATAAGTATCACATATTAACCCTAATTACACTAAACTGATGCTTTGATCCAGTTTTCCACAAGGAATGAAGAATTACTCCCCATATGCCAGAGGTTTTTGAATAGTAGTGAGTGCCTAGGGTGTGTTAGCGGGGAGACCAGTCCCTCATTTTAGAGTAACCAAAAAGTTAAAATTTCCAACAATCATATATAGAAGAAAATAAATAGATTATGGAAAAAATATATTTAAAAATTATGTAATAATAAATGAAATGAAGTAAAAAACCAAATGACTATGTTATACATAAAATTTTGAACTCCCATAGGTCCAATCCCTTATACACTATTACATAAAATTAACTAAAATAGATACAAATATTTTTACTACTAACCATGATATAAACTACACACCCAATCTCCATGAAACTATCATTATGATCCATCCTTATCATAAGAATCTAGATGAGTGGATACTCTAAATCAATAATCCTTGGGACTTACCCATATCTATCAAACATCTATTCTAAACCTGGAAGAATATATGATGTCTGCATGCACATTGAGGTGCACATATAGGTGGTGAGAAATAAATATCAGTAGGCCTCTCCTAAGGTTGAACATATATTATACTTCCATAAGTGCATGATCATGAAATTTTCTCATCCAATATGAGATACAAAAGTATAAAGAAAAAATAAATATCATTAATACAATCAATACAAATATGATCTTGGGTCATATAATTTCAATAGTACAAGCATTATTAAAGAATGATAATGATATATTGGTCGTATCACTAGATATATGTATACTTCTATCAATACTAAGGTTTATAAACCAAATCAATGAAACCATCTTTGGTCAGTGCTGATAATAAATTTGGTGAAGCTAAATAACTATGCGGGATACATGTCTAAGCCCTGGGATAACCCGTACGTGCTTCCAATAACTAAAACAATTTATTTCATGTAATGTTTGGACATCTTGTAAATGTTGAAACGTTCTATATTCCATACCAATCAAGCCATGTAAATCTAGTCCAATGTTTGATTCCAACGCCCCAATTTTTCGCAACCACAACATTGCAACTCAAATAATCTCTTCGAGGGATAACCCTTAGGTGATATATAATGAATTTACTCTAGATCAAAGTACAATATATATATCTATTCATTAAATGTATCAATATCCAACTCCTAGAAAATTATGTTGAGTACAGTAATGGTGCATCCCCAAAACCCTCAGGATAATCCTTGTCCTCACTCAGGGATAACATAATTGATCCCCAAGAGTTTCTCAAATAAACATTGAGAACCATTTCCAATAGCATGTTTAATTAAGTCTCATAATATTTTTCCTAGGAAGTACATTTGATCATCCTGATAAAGTAATATTCAATCAAGAATGATCAAAAAATGGATACTGGTAATACCTCAGGGTATCCAAATCATGTAATTATTAATGAAATGTCTTCAAAATCTTGATACAAGGATATATATCTTGGAAGGATAATCATATAATCTCATCATATCAGGATCACATGATTAATATACAGAATCGATTATATAAATCAACGATACATTAAGACTAACCATGTGAAAAGATAAATAAAATAGTGAGGGTGTATGAATGGAAGAACCTACCACTACTACCAAAACCTCTTTGTATTTTTATGTTCAGCATGGGTTAAATGGTGACACCAACTACTATATCTACCCTAAACCAGAACACTCTCACATAGGGCTGGAAAAAGGATAGGGAACGAAAATGGGACCCCAATATCAATTAAAGAAGTGGAATCAAACTCAAGATCCTCATGGTGAACACACAAGTGAAGGAATCCATACAGGGATCCTTTATGTATGTTTATATGAATGTGAATTCCTCTTATGATCATTAAAAGGAACAAGAAAGAAGATGAATCCAACATGGGATTCTATGAAACAATTAAAGGTTAGTGGAATCATACTTAGTATCCTTAGATGGAATAAAAGGAGGCATCTAACATGGTATCCTTAGGAATAAATAAGATCTCAATTTAACACATCATGTAACCCCCATCTTGAAGATGTCCTAGAATAATAAACTATAAGGGAACATCATAAATGAAATAAATCATCATGGGAAAATTTATAGAATCATCTATCAATGGATATTGATCATGGCTAATCTCGTATCAATTTATCACACTCAAAAGATCCTATAAACTATTTACTAGAGGATGAACCTCTGCATTATAGATTTATCACCATAAAATACCTCTCACGATTCCAAATATTCTCCCCAATAGTTATATGATCAGGATCTATATGTGGAAAAATTCAAAATAGAGTACCCATATGTAAAATATGTATTCTCTTGGGTAAGAACATGAGAAAACTTAAAACAGGTTATAAGGGAGATGTATATGATTTTCATGTACACTCAAATCACCTCATAAGAATTTACATTAGCTGAATATTCTATGTAAAAACCTTGTACGCATCATGTAAATGTTGAAAAAAGTGTGTACACTACATAGGGTACTTTCTTGTTCCCCTCACTTGGACTAGACCAGTGTTTTTGCATGGTTGTTTACTATCATCATGGTGTGTAACCGACATGGAGTATGGTCGTGTAATCTACATAACCATATACCCTTATACGAGTAGTATTGATAGGAAATTGGGTACATGGAAAAGAACTAGTATGTATCGTGTACTTCCAGTACACTGTTTCTATATCTAAAATGTCATCTTCAAATAATAGGAATAATATAATTTTTTTTCAAAGAACGACTTACTGTGTGATCAGGATTTCCCGAATAATAACCCATACAATCCACCTGGATCCCCAATTTTACCATAAAAAGATATATATCAACCCTCATGTGGTTCTAAAAAGTCATAATAGACCCTTAAAAAAATAAATTTGTCTATATATATATATATAGAAATCACATATAAATTGAATACTTTTATGAATAATCCATTGAATGTTATCCCGTTTCCATGATCTATATGAACCACATGCTGATTTGTCTCCACTCAATCTCTGTAGTGGAACCCAATTTCTTCTACCTATATATATATATATACGTAACTACTTTTATCTATCAATTATGTGAAATGTATGCTCACAGGGGGTGTACAAGATATTGTAGGTGGAGGTGAAGAAAAGAAAAGTGGAAAAAAGAAAAGAATGAAATGAAATGAAAAGGGGGACTACACCCTGGCTAGTCACCTAAATGATTTTTTGGATTTCCTAGTAAAACCCCTGATTATGGAATCAATTGAGGATTAAAAATATCAATATGATGCTACATTTAAAA
This sequence comes from Viscum album, assembly GCA_963277665.1. Lineage (NCBI taxonomy): Eukaryota > Viridiplantae > Streptophyta > Magnoliopsida > Santalales > Viscaceae > Viscum > Viscum album. Next base: position 1,130,954,876 of record OY728121.1, read on the forward strand.
TATATATTATAAATAATTATTGAGACTAAATTAAAAATTAATTAATTAAAAATTAATTATTAATTATTCCATGAAAATTAAAACAGCTCGGATTTCCACCAAACTCAAGGAATAGTGTATAAACACTATTTAAGAAACAACAAAGTGGATAAAAAATTATATGAGATCATATGGTGTGTGAAAATGAACATTTTACCCCTAATACTAATATTAATGCAAAAATACAAATTCCTATTGAATTTCATATTCTAGAAAAACACTATCTATTAAAATCCCGCCAAAATAAGTGTTTTCATCCCTAAGAAGCTTTGGTGGAAAAAAAACATGATATAATCCTAAGAATAATCACCACTATAGACTCTTGACCATCGAATTAACATTCTCACAAAGTCAAAAACAATCCTCACTTGGATGATGTTTAACCATGACTGATCTAATAATGCCCACTATAAGAGTATCATAATCATTGCCTCATAGTGAAGATTAAATATGAAAGGAAAATAATTTTTTCCATCACTGAATGACATGATTTGAATGACTAGGAGTCACTCATTTTGGGAAACTAACTTTCATCCTGAAGCAACACCCTTCCCCACTTTTTGAGAACAATTCTCAAGAAAAATAAAATTTAAACTCATAACTTGAGTCACCACCCTCAAACATCTAATGGTTCACTCCCCATAATATGTATTACCTTATACCTCTACTTGACTGTGAACTCAACATGATTCTATATTAAATCTAAAAATAATTTTAAATATCAAAGTGTATAGCCGAGAGTCTCTCACTGTACTAATGATGAAGTTCAGATATAGGGAACACTCATCCCTAAACATGGAGTACACTACAATTCAATCAGGAGGTGTCCATCACATTCTGAACCACAATCACATCAAATCATGAAATATTTTACTTATAAAATCCCAATACCACACCACCCAACCATGTGTGTGGGTCCTAAAATAGTTCAATGACATCATGACACCCAACTTATTTAAAAAATTATCCTCAACCATGGAGGGGAATCAATCATTTTATCATGATTACTAGGAAACCATGACTAAATCATTTCTATAAAACCATAAGCCATTGGCTTACAGTCTACCAATTACCAATTAACAAGTTAAATAGTACCACAAATAACTGGTGCATAGCTTTATCAAGAAACTCATCCTATAATGATTCATCCATTACAAATACAAGATAACCATGATATACGACATTCCTGTATCATTAATACAGAAGATCGATTGAAACCCATCTTCAAAATTGATCACTCCACTTATTCCATCATTTATTTCATGATATACCATCACACGATGTCATTCCTATCACGAGAAACTATCCACTCTATGAAAATGTTTGTAGCAAAAAAACCTTTGGTCAAATAAGCCAGATACCTGAATACTCCTACCCATTAGAGGTAATATCAATATGAAAGCACCATTTATGATTCCTCTAAATTTAGAGGAATAATTATATCTATAATGGAATAGTGTAGAACCTATCATACATCAATCTCAACATGTATATATTACTAATATCACAACCTGTTAATGAATCTATAAAGCATGGCCAACCACTATAATTGGGTTCTATTGATAAAAAAACATTAAACTACTCAGGTATGTCTCAAATGTGGGGGCCTCTTGGTTACACACCTATCCTTACTGATCAAGTATCACAATAGGTTTTAGATTTGAAATCACATAAACTATAATTTAGACCCCTCTCCACAGTCATGTCTCATGGGGAGTTATCTGCGAACCAATCTCAACACAATTCCAATAACGTGTCTATGAACCATCTCTAAGGTATTTAAGGATAACATCAACCTACTAGGGTAAAAAACTGTCAACACGGTTTTAATTATACAGTATTTCCATTTCTATTTTTTTGTTTAATGAATAATATAATTTTTAAATGGAAACCCATATAAGTGAGACCCATTAGTAAGTACCAACATTACAACATAACTCTAATGAAATAACATACTAATAATTTGACTACTAGGTACTCGATATTCTATGATCCACCACATAAGGAACTACTAATTACAGGGTCATGATCTGAATGTAGAAAATATTATGAACATAATCTCATTGGGAATATATATATATAGTAATACCCCATCAAGGTCCTTGTTCACTATTACTATCCAGGTACCTATTGATGTGATCATAAAGGACCCATATGGTTAATCTTGAGAGAATATTGGAAAAGTAAAATATTATATAATTCATGATAGTAGAACTCTATATAGTATGTTATGAACCTTTAGTTACACTTAACATAAAAAAAACACCCACATGGGTCTTCTAAAAATGACTCAATTACCCATGTTGACCTATAAGGGTCAATAGTACAATCACAACATCGTTTTAATGATCTGTTTCATACAACACACACTTGGTTCAGTTATTAAAAATTCCATTCTAAGCTATGTGGGAAAACATCGTACATGTTGTTACTAATACTTTAAATAACTTAACATTTGTAAAAAACCCTATAAGGTGTCCAAAACCTAGAAATTATGTGTCATGTAAACATAGTAGGGTCACATAACCTCATGGATTTTAGTACTGAGTGATCAGCATCCGTATCAAAAGTCTCACTGTAGATCCACAGAGCCCTCCATTATATGGATATATATATTTTAGACTAACTGAGTAATTTTCTAATAATAAACTATATGGGAGAACACCATTTTGGTTATTTTTGAAACTTTAAATTTTTTACTATAGTTTTTAGTAGTAAAATATCACACTATGAGGCTTATAACTTGTAGACACTACATTCCAAAGTAGATGCAAGAGATGCCTTTTTCCATTTTTTCGATGAGTCAAAATTAGTCACTAGCCACTTACTATGATCTAGGAATCCATGAATGTACTCAAAAAAATGGTTTAAGAGCCATATATCCATAATAAATACTGAATTCCACACCATACATTTATCTAACAAAGGGAAACTCTTATACAACTAGAATATCACTTATTAAGAAAAAAATATGATAATCCTAGGAACTATGAATTATTATCCGTACAAGTGTTCTCAATGCACCAATTATATATCCATTATAGTATCTAACATATTACTAATAAATCCATATACCATATCCCAAATATTAATATAGTAGGAAAGGTAAAAATCTGATACCAAATTGTCACATCCCAAACGGAATGACACGAAACTACTACCCTGTTCTGGTTCACCACAAGGACTCAAGAACACCTCCCCGTATGCCAAATGGTAATAACTAGATGTAATAGCCTATGGTGTATTAGTGAGGATGCTATTCCCTCGTACCAGAGTAAGAAAACAGAAAAAATAATGCAACATCATCCCTTATAGTAGATAAATAGGGTGAAAAAACAATAAGTATAACAAGGATATTTAATAAATGAAATGGTGAGAAAATTTATTGACCATGTAATACATATAGCCTTGATCATCCACTATTATGATCATACATGTCAGAGTACATAAAAGAAACTATAATTCAAGTTCATGGCTCTACTACCAACACTTAGTCAAACCATATACCTAGCTTCCATGACATCGTGGAGCTACCCCAACCCAATCATAAGAATCCACTTGAGAAAATATACTTGATCATGAAACCCTCATCCCTAACTCTATCCATCGAACATACGCGATCATCATAAAACTTTACATAAAGTTAGAAAATACACTATGGTGAATGTACGGGTGGTGAAATATAAATTATTGTTGAAATGCCCTAATGGTGGACTTGTAATATGAAAACATAAGTTCATGCTCATGAAATAGGATCAACCTATCTAGGAAACAACATGAATATAATTAGAGGAAACATATATCATGATTAAAATCATTGTCTTTATGCTTAGTTATGTGATCCAAATATTTTAGACATCCTATGAAAATTTTATTTAACTAGATGTCATACCACACAAGCCATGTATAATTATATTGACCCTCGAGTCCAAAAACCCAATCAATGATATATACTTTGTCCAAAAGTAGAATTATTTTTGAGAAATATATATCACCATTGGGGGATACAAGTATTAGACATGAGATCACCAGAATATTTCTACAATCACTACAATTAAGGGTTATATGTAATTTATGGACATAAGATAAATATGGAAATATGCTGGATTCAATCCCACTACGTCAATGTAAATCCTACCTCATTTACGAATATTTGGTCCTGGTATATAGGAAATGTTGAAATTGTGACTTGGATATTACCTAGGGGATAACCATTAAGTTAACATTAAGGAATGATATTTGGATCCAAGTACAAGGTGAGTATCCATTCAGTAAATGGATTAATAGACCACTCCAAAAAATTATTGCAGAGTGTAGTAATGATGAATCCACCAAACCTTAAGGAGTATTCATGGTGTCACATAATGAGATAATAATCGATCCTCAAGATTATATCAATTCAATGATGAGGAGAACTATGATCAACATAATAGTTAATTGAGGATCATAAATTAGATCATAGGAATAACATATGAGAAACCCATTATAGTAAAAATCAATCAAGTAGGTTCAAAAGCGGAATCTAATGTAATACTCCTGAGCATTACAATCAATTCATAGTCAATAAAGTGGGATGAGAATCCATACTAAGGTAATTCTTTGTGAATCCCAATAAAATCAACTCATCCCATTAGTATCAAATGATAAATACCAAGATCAATGTATATTATTCATAGTTTTTAGGAGTAACCATGTGAAAGAATAAATAAAAGAGTGAGGGTGTTTTAATGTATAAACCCACTAATATTGCCACAGAATCCAGGCATTTTCATGTTCAGAACAATTTATAAGATAACACCTACTATCATCTATTCCAAAACCTATAACAATATAGCTTAGGTTTGGACAAACATTAGGACACATATAGGGTTCCTATAGGCTAAACAAATAATATAAATTTAACTTGGGATCCTCATAGTCCATACATATGTGAAGGTTCCCCTATTGGGATCCTCTAAATATATACTTATGAAAGGGAATCTATCATGGGATCATCAAAAACAAGAAGCATCCAAAGGAATCCTAAATAATATCCCATGAAAAAGTAATAGAGAAGATAAATAACACTTCAGATTAATGAAATGAACTAAAAAGTGGAATCTTATATATGATCCTATAGAATAACTAATCTCTTATGGTACCACAACCTACAACCCCTATCTCAAAAATTTCCAGGCCTTATTTTATAAAAGGGAAAGTATCATAATAGAGAAATCTTCACAATGAAATAAAGGTAAAAATTGATCAAGGGATATGTTTCTGGCCCATCTGAGATCATGGTATCACTATGAGGAGACAGAAAAACTATTTACCAGAGGGATATCCTCTCTATTCGAGATTAATCATCCAAAAAACGTCTTTTATGTGTACTTAAATAAACGTAATTGTTATACTATCGCGTTCAACCTATAAAAACATTCAGAATGTGTTAATAATACATTGATTTCTATTTCTGGGGGGGGGGGTGGAAGGAAAACAAAAAATCCTCAAAAGTATTGTAAAGAAGGTTTTATATGTAAGTACATGGCGTATAATCTGAAATCCCCACTTGGATGAGTTTTTTAAAATGACATGGCATATGAAACCCATGTACATGGTGTGTGAAATAGGTACGTAGTGTGTAAAATATATGTTGTACCTTATCATCATCCAAACATGGCCATGGGATGTTTTTTTCTAGAAGTGTACATTCTACATGATGTGTATACAATGTGGGTTCTAGCTATATACTCTTAAAGACTAAGTGTATATACTCATGCTATCTGTCTTGGTACGTGACTACTTTTCTAAGAGAAATTACACATTTTTTACTCCCAATACTTGATCTATACTTATAAAAATAAATCATCCCCAAAAAGGTAGAGTTCAAAACAAGTTTTCATAGAACCGCACACCATATGACTAGGATTTATTGAATGAGAAACCCAGTTATTGGCCCAGAACACCCTTGTCACCAATAAAGCTATAGATTACACAAAAAATAGTTATAATTAATAATAATAGGGCCTTAAACCAAGAAATAAATAAATCTATTGGGATATATGACCAACACATCGATACAAACTAACTTGAGGTTGAATTTACTAAAGCTTCACTTGTTTACACAATCTGGAGCTGCGGCATGACCATTCAGCTCTTCCCGAGCTCTCAAGTGCCCCCCCTCTCTTATTATATATCTCATAAACTCTAGTTATCCCTATTAATATTGTAATCAAATGAATGAAATTCCAACAAGGTTAATATTTGAACATCTATAAAGAGGAGAAGAAAATAAAACAAGAAAGAAAAAAAGGAATAAAAGAAAATTAAAAGGGGCCTGGGCCCAGTTTCAACACCCAAAATGGGTTTATGACTCACCTAGGAAAACCCCTCATTTTGAACTCAATTATAGAGATAGAATCTCAAACCAAATAAATTCTTAAAATATATACCTTGACGAACATGTGAAAAAATTAATATTTAATTAATTTAATATTTAATTTTAATTATTCCATGAAAAATAAAAAGACATAGATTTCCAATCAACTCCTATCATAGTGTAATCACTATATTCTGGGACCAATAGTGCGGTATGGAAAATCATCTGAGATCATATGGTAGTGTAAATTGACCATTTTATACGTCATAGTCATCTGAATAAAAAAATAAAAAGTATTGATAAATTTCATTGTATGGAAAACATTGGTTTTTATAAAAATATTTAGTTTCTTGGTCTTTTAAAAAACTCAATTTAGTAAAAATTTCAATTGAAAAATTTTATGATGTAGTACCTAGAAAATTTTTTTCATTGGTGTTGTTGATGTAATACTCCCCCATTAATTTTTTTCCTAATTTTTCATAAATATTATCTTTGTTTGTGATAACTCAAGGGATGCAAATTTAAGTAAAAACTCAAAAAATCCATCCAAAGACACAAATATACATATAAGATACCATTTATTTAATGATCAAATAGAAAAGTAGATATTATTTTATAATTATTTAAAATGAAAATGAAACTAACTGATATTTTTAAAAAACCTTGTAATTATGATAGATTTGAATATATTAAATAGAATAATTGAATAATAAATGTAAAATAATAATTTATAAAATTTCAATCTACCTGTCTTCTTAGTGTATAAAAATCCATAAATAAGTGGGTTAAGAATATTCCATTTTTTTCTTTTTCAGAGTTTTCATTAAAACATTACTTGAAAAAAAAATCATATAAATTATGTATAAAAATATTTTTTTATAAAATTCTTATGTTTTATCAGATCGATCTCTATCAAAAAATCCACTGTAAAAAATATATATGTTTTTAAAAGAACCAAGAAATAAATTTTATAAATTATGGTAATATTTTCTCTAGGAGGTAAAATTTTCATTCTTTTATATATTTTCAGTACTAGTTATTTATATTTTTTAAAACTTATTTAATGTTTTTTATAATTTTTTGGTTTCACTTGTAATAATTTTGATATGATCAAAATTAATGTTTTTTTCATGATTGTAACAAGGGACAATGGTTAAAAAATAGTTAACATTGTAAAAACATTTACATCATTACCATTCAAATATCAGATATCGTCCATTGTTTTTTAGGCTTGTTATTAGAAGTAGTATGTGTTTTGATTTTGGATAATATCTATCATTTCATAATTATATACAGGTGAATTGGGTCAAAATTCCTTTACATCATAAATTCGTAGGATAAATCTCACCATATTGGTTTTCTTATGCTTGATTGGTTTTCAAGATCATCCATTGGACAATAATGTTTTTCTAATATTTCTTAGTTTGACCAATTATAACTCATGAAATTATCTAATGATTTTAAAACAGGGAAACCTTTAAGTAATGATTATTGAAAACAATGTTTTTTGAAAAGTATGATTTTTTCGTAATGCATGAAATTATTTTCCAAAAGTGGGAATCCCCACATGTTTCGAATTTTTTTTTGATTTACATTACCTTACTATTGTAGGATAGTTTCATATGAAATTCATTTTTATTGATGTTGATGTTCTTTATAATTTTACTTTTACTTTGATTATAAGTTCTTATAATCACAATATCAAACATGGTGATGATCTGGTTTAAATCGCACTTGAAGGATAATTTTGTAATGTTACACCCAATTTTCTAGAAAATAATAGATCCTTTGAGAAATAAAAAGATGAAATTTCCTTATTTCATACATATGAAAATGAAAAAAAGTAATCCCATATTTCACCAAACACAAGTATTGATTCTTTATGGATAAATAACTTCTTAATCCCCAGAAATAGAGACATTGATACAATAATGATATAATATATCATTGTTATATAATTTCTAGGAAAAATTGGAATTTAAAATAATTTATTGTTCAGGTTTACTAGTATTGAGGCTGTTAATATGGGGAAAAATGTTGAACATTATGTTTTATTGAAGATTTATTAATTTTTTTTTAGTAAAATATTTAATCAACAAAATTCAAAATGTGGAACTTCTAGTAAGGGGAAAGAATTTATATTTTGAAGAAGAAACCATTAGAAAAATTATGTTCATCTTTGTTCCAAATTTTAAATAGTTCATAGATAAATCATACAATGGTGTATCCTTTAGTGATGTTGTATTTTTCAGGGGAAAAGTTTTAGTGAAAATATTTTTTTTGAAATGTAACCTCTCATGCAAAGAAATAAAGATAAATATATGTATAGAGAATACTTTTTTGATATAAAAAAATGAAGAGAGAAAATAAAGGTTATAACCCATCATTTTTAGATGAGGTAGAGGATTTAGACTTAGCGGAACATGTTAATGAAAATCTGTGAGAAAAATGAAGAATATGGTGGCATAGTGAGATGAAAGAGAAGGAAAAATTAGCATGGTTCTTATTAAAATAAGTGTAATGGGATATTTCAAGAATTGAAGTAGTGTAGAAAGGTATTTTCATATTTAAAGAATTTAATCCTATGTTTATACATATTTTATTCATTATTCCACTAACATATCAACTGATGTATTCTTTGTCTATTTGAATTGAAAAAGGTAATGTTTTTTATGGAAGCCAAGATGATTCTAATTAGGTTAGTAAGAAATTTTTTAATAAAATAGATCACCCCATAGATCCCTGTACAGCACTAGGTAAGAGTACGTTAAGAAAGAATAAAAATGTTTTCAATGAGTTAAAAAAATATTTGGACATATTGAGATATTTGTTGATACCTTAACATACTTATCTTCTCTGTTATAAAAATATTAAAATATTATATAACTTGATGATGGATAATACTCTAAGGATGAAGAGAAAAAATATCATGCAAAACGATCATAAAAAGCTACATATAATGAAGAAGTCGATGAAATGGAGACTTATCAAGGATAAATTGTTGAAATATAGGAATTTGGACCTTTATGACCAACAACTTCCACCATGAAATATGTTTCAATTAATTTCATGATCATTTCTTTGAGTACTAGTAAAAGAAGAATAGAAATTAAAATCAACTAATTTTATGATGATAAAATGTTTCTTGAGTGAATAATACATAATTTGATAGAAAAACAAGTGTTTGGTTTTATATGAATCAATAAGTTTCTATGTTGTGATACTCCTATTTTTTTAAACAACTCATCGTTATAGTCATTCAGAATAATGAAAATTTTAAATATTTTATGGGAAAATAAATATTATATTTTAGAAAAATATGATTTTTTTAAGGTGGAAAAAATATCCTGAAAGAGATGTGGAATTTTCCAATGTGAAACTAGATAAAATTAAGAGATTTACAAAATTAGTTTTGTTCGACTGGTTTGATGTGTTCTACAGTACAATTGAGCTTGGATGGTCTCTTTATGGAAAATAAGAATTCTCTCATGTAACAATGAGCAGGTCTGGAAATTCCTTTTTTTTCTTCTCCACTATTCATTGTCTAACCAAAATTGTCTCTACAGCTTGGTGATGGTGTAGGCGTATTACACCTCGTGTTCCCATTATAACATTTTGACTTAATAAATTTCCGAGTCATGGACTGGTTTTTCGAGTTCATGTCACATAAAAAATGGATTTATGAATAATGATTTTGAATATAATATTCTGAATCTGATTTCTAATATTGTATAATTAGAGAAAAATCAATATGATATTAAGAAGATGAAGGTAATAATTAAAATAACTCTCTAGGAATGAATTATTTTTAATTTTAATTCTTGAACACGTTATAATAATAAAACTATTGAGATGATTTTTTTCTAATATCTATTATTGATATATTTATATTTTTTAGATTATTCTTATAATTGTTTACCTACATGTTAATTTTTTAGTACATATTTTTGTCTCACCTTTAACATTTTTGGAAACACTTTCTACATCCTAAAGGACTTTTTAAGAATTAGAAAGGGGGAGAACGGAAGAAAGTATAAAATCATGAATAAATGGTGGATAGAGAGAAATTATAAAACATATAGACAAAGTGAAATTGATAAAATTATTCTATTTCTTTTAATGTTAGGATGGGTAAGTTTTGTGTAGTTTTAATCATTAATTTTCTCAGAAAAAAGTTATGTTTTAATTGTTTCAAAAAAGTGGAATATAATGAACCCAAATAAATATCAATTAAAATTCAATTATTATAATTATTTAACATAGTTTAAACCTCACAAAATCACATATAGAACGTAATAAAAATTTTATAAATAAATAAATAATGATAAATTTGGTATTTTTATAATTTATGTAACATATACTGTTGATATAGTAACATGGGCTTTGGAATAGTAACATGACCAATATGAATATTAAACAAAAAAATAGATTGCTAACCTCAACCATGAATGCATAAATATAATTTAAGTAATTTATAATATAAAATATCATATAATCATATCATAGTATATATTAATAAAAGTTTTAGTAATTTTTATTTAAGTGTTGATATTTTATAAAACAGAAATGTGTATATTAGAGTTTATAATTAATATAATAATTTAAAATAAAATTAATCTTCAGTAAATGCCTATGTAAATTAATATTTTTTTCTTATGATGATAATATATATTTATGATTCCTTGATTAATATTTCAATGTTCTGTAAAATCAGTTATAATTGTATAATTGGAATTTTCTATATAGATGATGATCTTAATTGAAAACAAATTTTATTATATTTTTAAATTTATATTTTTAAAATGGATTCAATTTTTGAATTCTACATGTTAAAAAATGTTTGGATAAAATATTAATATTTCTCTAAGAAAGTGGAATTTTTTGTGAATAGTGAAATATTGTAGATTAAAGTTTAAGTAAATAAATTAATTTTTGAGTCATGCATGAGTCATGGATGACATAAGTGACCATTGGATAGAAATCACATGATCTAATTAATTTAATTGGTTTCAATAATCGTCACTAATAATTTTCTTTGTAAAAATAATAAACTAATGACTAAAAAAATGGGAAAACACCCCTCTCCTCTCCTAGAAGTACCACCTATCATAACATTTTTTACTCACACCTATCGAGAATTCAACCTTGGCACATTATTAGAATATTTCTTCCAAATCCCCTCCCCCACATCTGTGAGCCTTTTTTCTCAAAAAATTACAAAACTAATTCCCATAAGGTGGTTGTCAAGGAGTAGCATCTAAGAGGTAAAATCATCTTTCTTTTCTTTTTATTTATTTTAAAATTCTTTTTATTTTATTTTTATCTACTCACCTCAAATTATAAAATTTGAATGGTAATTATAATAACTCACATATACTCTTATTTCATTATGTTTATTCTATAATCCATCATCAATACCCTCCCCTTTTTTTCTAAAAATGAAAACATTACCCATGTTGTGTTAATTTATTGCTTTCAAGGATGACGAGTTTTCAAATCCATTTACCACCTTCATGGATGATATTAAAAACATTATGACAGTTTAAATATATTTTAAAATGTATTTTACAGTCCCCTTTATATTTTATAACTAACATATATACATAATACAAAAAGAAAAAGAAAAATGAGTTCGTTGTGATAGTGTGTCACAAAAATTAACCTAATCAACTATCATTAACTATTTTTCTCATGATTCATCCTCATACTATATAACCAAATTATTTATAAAATCATTCAATTTAATAAAAATAAAATAATAAAATATAATTATAATTCTATAAAAATATTATCATTTTACATAATTTTCAATATATGTATACAAGTAAAAGGTCAGGAAAACCAAGAAGATGAATAATCCCAAACAATAAAATTGTATATTATAGATCATAAAAAATTCCATGAATGAATATAACCAAATTATAAAAAATAATACACAGGTATAAACATTTATTAATTAATTATTTATTTTATTTAATTTTATTACCTAGGACATTACAATCAAGTGAATATAGATTTAAAGATAAGGTAAGAGATTCTACCCAAACCTATATTTTTTCCATTAGGTTACTCTTTATTCTTGTTGACCCTATTTTAATGATTATTTATTTATTTTACTTATTATAAAATATTTTTATATTTTCCAAATTCATATATCTAGATCATATAATCCTTTTTTAATGGGTAGATACATTTTTCAAAAATTTTTCCTTCTCAATTATTCCAAAAAGCTAGCTAGATTAATGTGAGATTCCCACTTTCTTACCCATTTCTAAGTGCACTCCCTATTATATTTTAATACACCATTATTTTTTATAAAATTAATATTCTCATCAGGAAAAAATACATTGTCTAATTTATGATTTTATAAAAAAAATATTCCTTTTCCACTTTAAATTCTCATTAATATTTTCTTTAAACCGCACTAAAATATTTTATTTCAAAAGTTTCCTATACACACGTTTTTTAAGTATTCACTTCAATATTAAATCCCTTATCAAGATCTCTGGCAATTTTTATTTTTTAATTTCCATGTATGATTTAAAACATTTCATTCGTGGACACAATTATGATATTTCTATATATTATAACTTTTGAAAAGATAATGACACTGAATTAAATCCATGGATAACAATTATGATTATGCATGACCTCTTATGTATGATTAATAATGAGACCCATATACTCTTGAACATGTTATGATGGGTGTCCCTAGATATCACTCTAATTCATTGGGTAATGTTTAGTCTAATGATACATCTTATTGGGATAGAGAGTGAACCTGATTCATCTATGGGACATTGTCCACCATGTCATGGAAGCTAGACTTGACTCATGTTTATGTTATGTTATATTTTGTTACCACATTCATATGATGTTATGATTACATTTTACCAGGTTATACATGTTATAATTCCTTATGTTTATTTATGTTCCATTCCTTTTATGTTATCAATTTTTTTGTCTTTTAACCCCTGTGTTATGATTATTCCTAGGATTATTCCCTTACTAGGATTTCTAGCTCATCCATTTTTTCATGTATTCCCTATGTTATCATCTATATATATGATATCTCAAAGGGAGTTAAGAGATAATTATGAAGATTAAATATAATATTTTTTTTATTTTGGTTTAATGATGGTTAATTATGTAAGTAATCTACCAAAGATAATAGGATTTAATTAAATTGGTTGTATTTGATGGTAAACTATACATAAAATCATGTAATAATATGTGTAATATGAAATGGATACTATGTTTAGTATCTTAGGAATAATATAGTTATTTTTTGAGATTAGGATAAGATAACATTAATAATAACCCAATGTATAATTCTATCACTATTTATATCCTAGATTGAAAATTAGGGTATCCCATGAAATGATATACTTTTTATTTATATGTGTATCTTTATATTATCATTATTATATTATTTATACTCTTATTCACTTAGTATTTACACCCCCTAATTATAATTTTTATTTTCTTTGTTAATAGATTGAAATAGACGAACCCATGTGAACAATCAATGTGATATGCAATGTGATGAATTCCCAAATGATACGCCATGTATGATGGGAACGGGTGATCAAAATGTCATGATTGTAAATTCCCAACATGATTATGTTATGAATATTAACACGAATCATGTATTATTACCTACTACTCCAATGAAATTGAAGGTTTCAATTGAATTCTTCATGTGAAAAAGGCCTTTGATATTTTTTTTGATATTTCAATCCTATCATTATGGAACAGTTGATTAAATCCATTGAGAAAATATTCTTTATTCTCAGGTTGTATGTATAAGAGAATGTTGTGCTAGTAGTTTGTTATTTTGATGGAGAAGATTGTCAGTGGGGGACACTGATCAAGTTCACGAAGTCCAAGGGGGAAATTGATTCCACTGAATGAGATGATTTTAAGAAAATGTTTTACAATAAATATTTTCTAGGAATAATTCATCTTAAGATGGAATGGGAGTTCCTTATACTTAAGAAAAAAGAAGACAAGTCTATCATGGAATACAAGGATAAAATCACAAGGATTGCATGATACACCTCTATATTTTTAATGAAAACCAAAATCAAGGCGGCTTATATCATTATTGGAAAAAAATCATATTCTATGAAATGTATTGGAAATTTGAGACCTTAACAGTTATGAAGATATTGTCCATTGTTACCCTTATGATGAAATTGAGATTGGAGACTCTCTGTGGTGTCATGGTCCTAGTGAAAGAAGTGGATAATTGAGTCTAATATTGGCTGATCAATAGATAAATCTGATAAAGAGAAGAATATACAACATCTAACGTGTAAAATTTGTGGGAAGAAATATATGGGATACTGCTTAAAGGGAACCACTATATGCTTAAAATGCGAAAGAGAGGGGTATATAAATGATAAGTGATGAAGGTATATGATGAATCCCACTAACGTGGAAGAAGAAAGGATGGTTTAAATCAATACTCAACCAGTAGTTTAGTGTTTCCACATTAAGAAAGAATAACCTTATGTGATCCATTTTCCTTTTCAAGGGTTGTTAGAGGCAATCAACAAAAACAACTTCCATGGTAGCCAGGAAGAGAATAAGCAATCACTACCACATTGGTGGAGCTCAAAAATGATGTGGTGATAGGTACTCTAGTTACTCAATCATTAATAGTGAACATACTATATTATTCTAGTACTACGCAATCATTCATATCATTCTAGTTTAGTATAAGTATTCAATAACCACCTCAAAATTTGTAGGTTGAGTTTTCTGTGTGAATATAAAATGGGGAAATTATTGCATCTCATTTTTATAACTCCTCTCTGGTTAATGTTTGTGGATATAACCTCCCATGAAATCATTTAATACTCTATTTTGTAGATTTTTATGCTATATTGGGCCTAGATTGGCTATAATTATATAAATAAAAATGAAACTATTGGTAAGGGATACCAATAATCACATCCCAAAGCATCCTCAAATTAGGTACATGTGCAATGAGTAAGGTGAATCTATTTTAAATTCATCCTCCCAATTGTGGATATTTTTCCCTATGTTAGAGAATATCTAACTCAATTCATTGAGACAAAGGATAGAATCATCCTCAAAGAAATTCCCCCCATGAGGAATTACACAAATATATAACTTGAATAATTTTATAGTCATCCTCTTGATCCATAATTTGAGTTATATGTTGAAAATACTCCATGATATTTGCATATATCATAGAAACCCTGTATAATGGTCACCATTAAACTAAAAAAACTAATGCAGTAGCCAAATGATAATTTGGAAAGGGGTATTATATGACCGAGGGATTAACCATGGGGTTCAACAGTTCTCTTCATAAAGAATAAGGATGGATCAATTCTCATATGTATTGACTATCATGAGTTAAAAAATCACAATAAATGTAAAATATCTCTTTCAATGGATATATGATTTCTTTGATCAACTATATGGAGCGAGTTATTTCACTAATGTGGAACTTCAGTTGGGATATCAACAATTTAAGATGAGGATGGAATATATCCCCAAAATTTCCTTTCGAACAAGGTATTGATAATATGATTTCATTCTAATGACCTTAAAAATGCCTAATACTCCACCAATATTCATGGATTTAATGAATAGATATTTTGAGATTACCTTGGAAAAGTTTGGGTAGTATTTTTTGATGATGTTATGATATACTCCAAGTGTAAGGATGAACACGAGGAGTATTTGAAAACTATTATAAATAATTTTTGAAGGGAGAAGACATATGAAAGGTGTAATAAATTTGAGTTTTAGATTGAGTATGTGTTAATATTGGGTCATGTTGTGAGTAGAAAAGAAATACATATGGACACTTATAATATAATGCTAATTAATGAGTGGACCTGACCAATATTTGTAAGGAAGAACTGTAGAATCCTTTGTCTAGCTAGGTATTGATGACGATATGTGAAGAACATATAATGATTTTCAAACCCACTAACCATGATGACTCAGAAGGGAGAAAATTTTGTCAAGAATATTGAATGTGAAGATGGTTATAATGAGTTGAAAAAGGCTTATCACTATACTAGTGATCACACTACCAACAAGACGAGAACTGTTTATTGTATAAAGGGAATCTTAGAAGAATTTCATAGGTTGTTTACTAATAACAAATGATAATGAAATATCTTATTCCACATGGTATTTGAAAATTCACAAGAAAAACTATACCACCCATGATCTGGAGTTGTTTGTTGTGATCATCAAATTGAAAATCAGGATGCATTATCTCTATGGGGAGAAGTGTGAAATATAGAATAATCATAAGAGCCTAAAATATATATTCACATGGAAGGATATTAATATGATCTAGAGAAGATCATTAGTGCTCATTAGGGATTATTACTACTCAATCCAATACCATCCTAGTATGGAAAATTAGGTAGCAGATGGTCTAAGTACAATATATCCAACATCTTTACTAATAATGAGAATTGAGAAGGGTAAAATTTTCTAAGACCTTTAACGGAATGACATGGGAATCGAAAAGTACGTAACATCACCAATCCATTCTCAAATTATTGCTCAACCATACCTCACAGTGAAAATAAGGTATGATCAACGAAATTATATTGAAATTAAAAAAAGGAAGCTATAAAAGATAAGAAATCCTCATAGTTACAAATGAATAAGGATGGATTCAGGATATTTGGGTCACAACTATGTGTACCTTCTGATCTAGAGATATACAAGGTGCTACTGAATGATTCCAATAAATCAACATTCTCTATTCACTAAGGGAGAACAAATATGTATCACGGTATTCGAGAAATATTCATTGGATTGTATGATGAAAGATATCACTAAGTATACATCAATGTTCATGTTATTCAATAAAATTAAGGATATTATAAAGAGATGATGAAACCATTACACATTTAAACATTGAAATAGGAAAACATCACCATGTACATTTTCACTTGACATCCAAAGAAATTTAGAAGAAACAATTTTATATGGGTTGTTGTGGATTGTCTTACAAGGATAGATCAATTTAACACAATTAAAGATGACTTCTCCCAAGATAATCATGCACAATATACATCAGAGAATTAGAAAGGCTGCATTGAGTACCCGTACTTATTATATCGGACCAATATCCTATATTCACCCCCCAAGTCATGGAAATGTTTCCATCATGATCTAAGAACCCAGCTGAACTTTAGAATGACCTATCACTCTCAAACGAATATCTAGTCAGGGAAGAAAATTCATACACTTGAAGATATGTTAAGAAAAAATTATATGGATTATGAGAGAGGATTTGAGCAACATCTACCTTTGGTTGAGTTCTCCAAAAACAATAGCTTCCACTCATGCATCTGAATCGCTCTATATAAATCCCTTTTAGGGAAATGACGCAAAACACCAACATGCTGGATTGATATTGGTGAATGTAAGTAACTTGGACCAAATTTTTTTAATGAAATAATAGAAAAGGAAAACCCAAATCTACAACATAATCGTGTAGTTGAATGTTGATAGAAGAGTTATGAATATAATCATTGATGAGACATAGAGTTTATGGAAGGATACATGGTATTTCTCAACATATCTCATTATAATACGATCACGACATTTCAGAAGAATGAAAAGATGAGTCCCAGGTATATCAGCCCCATAGAGATCATTGATTTTGTTGGAGCTCTGGCATATCTACTAGAAAATACACCAACCAAATCTCAAGTACACGACATATTCCTCGTACCTCTCTTAATAAAGTACATTCCAAATCCAATACAAGTAATAAATTTAGATGTGGTGTAGTGGGACAATTATCTATCTTACGAGGAGAAACCAATGAAACTCTTGTACTATAGAGAAAAATCTATATACAACAAGACTACTCACCTGGTAAAAGTACTATGGTGGAACTACAAATACTAATAAAGAACCCGGTAACCATATGAATCGATAAAGGATGAATACCATAACTTTTTTTCAACATAGATTGAAAAATAAAATTTATAGGGTGAAATTTCATAAGGGGCGAACATGTAGAGGCCCAAAAATTAATCCATGGAAATATGATTCTTATAAATATTTCATATAGTATAAAACGTATAAAATCACATAAAGAACATGATACAAACCTTATAAATATGAAATGAATGAAATAAGAGGTATTTATAGAATTTAAGGAATCTATACAAATGGAATAGTTACTTGACATCTGGAATAGTAATATAACCCTTATAAATAGTAAACTATCCAACAGAATAGTAACCTCACCTATGAATGTATAAATAATTTTCTAGTATATTATTTATGCAAATATGACATAATCATATCATAGTATAAGGTAATAAATGTTTTATAAATTATTATGTTATTGTTCATCTTTTTATAAAACAAAAATGATTATTTTCACTATTATAATTAATATAATTATTCAAAAGATTTTTTTTTCATTTAATGTGTTTTTAAATAAATATTTTGTTGTAATATGATTTTAATATAATTTTTGGAGACCCTGATTAATTTTTCAAAGTGTTATAAAACCTATTATAATTTTGAAATTGGTATTTTCAAAATAAATTATGATTTTAATTAAAAATTAAAACTACAAAATTCATGAAATTATTTTAATAAAACTTATTCTATTTTTTAATTCTAAAATTAAAAAAAAATTAGGGGTAAATTTATATTATTTTATAGATTAGTATAATTATTTTTGATTAGTGAAATTGATGAATTTACAATATAAGTAAATAAATAAATTTTTTGATTAAAGATTGAGTCATGGATGATGTATGTGACCATTGGTTATAACTCACAAGAACTCATTACTATATGTAGTCAAAATAGTCCTCACGAGTTCTTATATTGAGAAAAATAATGAACTAATGAATAAAACAATTAGAAAACACCCCTCCCCTACACTATAAATACGAACCCTCACCAGCTCTTCTCCCCACAACATTCAGGATTTGAGACTTATAGAAATTCTAATGAAATATATTCCCAATACCCACATTCATAGTTAATATCCATTGGTCTCCAAAAATGACCAACAAAAATTTATATAAGGAAGTTCTCATGGAGGATAATTCAACAAGTTAAAGTATCATTCATTTCATTTAATTTTTTTTTCAAGTTATTGTTATTTTTATATTCCCTCCTCAACACCCCTTATCCAAGTGGCATGGTAAATCAATTAATTCAAAAAAATTATTATTTTTATGGTTATGGGATAATTCTTCCTGAATTATTTACCCTCTATTTTTCCCTAAAAATAAAACATCATCCTTGATGTGTTAATTTATCTTATTCAAGGACAATGAGTTTTTAATGTACTTTAACACAATCAAGGATTGTATAAAATCCATTATAATGATTTAAAAATATTTTAAAATGTGTTTTATGAACCTATTTATGTTCTATAACCAATATATATTCATTCTACTAAATGATAAAACAAAACAAGTTTGTTGTGATCGAAAACCTCCAAAATCAACCTAAATGATTATCAATAATTAATTTTTTAATTATCCATCTTCATAACATATAACCAAATGTCCTATAAGGTCATAAAATATTCTATACCTTCATTAATACAATAAAATTTATATTCTACACAAACATTCTAATTTTACCAGATTTTCCATACATGTATAAAAGTAACCAATCTTGAAAACCAAGGAAAATAATAGTCCCAAATGATAAAATTATATCTTATAACTCATAATATAGCCATGATTTAAATAAATAAAATTAAAATAAATAAACTAAATTTATAAAAGGTTATTATTTATTTAATTAATGGATTTAATTTTATGGTATAGAGCAAAAAGATCAAGTGAAAAATAGTTTCAGACATAGGGTTAGGGAATCTTGCTGAATATCCCTTTTTCATTTGTGTTACTCTTTACATCTCTTTTATCATAATTTAATGATTCTATATTTTTGTTAAATTATTATAAAATATATTTATATGATCCATAATTTTTTATCTAGTTCATATTATATTTCTTTTTTGAGTAAATAGATGTTTTTAAAAGGGCATGTTCTCAATTCTTCCCGAAAATCTTGGCTGATTCAATAGAACTACCCATATTCTTAGGAATTTCTATAAATAATCCATAATCTATTTTAAGCCACCACTATTTTTCTCAACTCAATAATTTTATCATTAAAATATTTCTTTTTTATTTATGGTTTTATAAAAACAATTTTTTATTTTCCTCTTTAAATTCTCAATAATATTTTCCTTAAAATCGAAAGAAATGTTTTTTCTAAATTTTCCTACACACTTAATATTCATGTATTCACTTCATTTAGACATAAATTACCATGATATATTCCTATTTTACTTTATTAATCTCCATGTATTATTTAAAACAATTCTTTCATATTAGTTATTATGATATTCTCTTATGTTATACCTTTTGACCTGATTATGATTCCCAATTCATTCCATGGGTAACCCTTATGATTATGTTTTATTTAAAATGGATCATTATTGATTTGGGACACATATTCATGAACATTTTATTATTGGTGAACTCAAATAGTGATCCAAATCATTGGGTAATGTTTAGTCTCATGGGACCTCATGTTGGGACAATGAGTTAACTCGATTCCATTATGGGGCATTATCAACCATGTATTGGAAGCGAACCATGACTAAATTTTATGTAATGCTATACATTCTTCTCACATTCCTATTATTTTGTGTTTATATGTTACCTTTTTATAAAATATATAATTAACTATGATTATTCATGTTCCATTCCTTTTATGTGTCATGTTACATATTCTAATCAATGTGCTATTTTTATTACTAAACATATTCCTTTTCTGGGTTTATTAGATCATCCCATTTGTTCATGTATTCCCAAGGTTATTGTATGTAGATATAAGGTCTCAAATGGAATTAGCATATAATTATGAAGATCAAATATTTTTTTAACTTGTTTCATGTTGGTAAATTACGCACCTAATCATCCAAAGACACTTGAAATTACGATCCTTGGTTATATTTAATGATAAATTATGACTAGAATCATGTAATATTTTTTCTAAAATTCTAGGGATAAAAAAAGGAGACTATTGAGTGGAAATAATACTTTCTTCACATTCAAAACCTACTTTTTAAAATCACAATACAATTTCTTAAAATTTGTTTAATTTAAAAATTATTTTTATCATAAGTAATTTTGTTTTTGGTAAGAAATTATATTGTTTTATTGGATATAGAATATTCTTTGTATCAGATGGAACTTCATTAAGATTACTGAAAATAGGTTATCAAATCCATCAGATGATGCATTTTTTAAATTTTATTGGATGAACATGTACCTTGTATAATGAATGGATGAATACTAAGTTCACTAGATAGAGGTTTATAATGTCCTGAAAATAAAGCTTAATAAATCCCAACATACATAGTTCTTCAAAATATACTAGAATGATTCTATAATACAGATGAAAATATGTAGACTCGAAGAAATATTATACAACCCAATGGATGAAGAAATATAAAAAATATATCATATTAAGATATATCATTCTACTGGATAGAATTAGTGTGAATTGTAATGGTTCAGATCATAGTTACTTTTAGAAAAAGATGTTGTGATGAACCTTTCAAGTGAAAAAGTAGTTCATCCAATGCCATTAAAATGGAATCTGAGAAATAGATAATATTTCAAATGGGAGTTTTCTAATAAATAGTATCTACATTCAAAGAGAAGGAATCATTTATCAACCAATGAATCTAAAGATTCTTTTTAGAGTTTGTTACATCTTATTATGAGAGAGTGATTTATCGTAATGTTTAGAGAGTTTTCGTTTAATTAATCTATTGTGAGGATATTATTTAAAATTAAATAAGATATTTTAAATTTTTAATGGATATTTATGATATTTTTAATCAAGTGATCTCATGGTCGGTAGAAAATGGTTTATAGGAATCATTTTGATTGAGGATTCTAGTCGATAGGGAGACCGAAGCTGTATATGATTTTTTTTAATTGAGTAATTTCTTGGTGTATGAATGAGAGACCATATGATAATGATAATATCATATATAACTTTATTTTAGTTCAATAATTACATAACATTGAATTTTAATGTGTGGATATTTCTCATAAATATTTTTTATCTATTTCATACATGATTTTTATATGTTTTTTTTTACTTTTTTACTATTTTTTTAATGCAAATGGAATAAGAAAATTTAATACAATTTGTTATAAAAACATTCATACATTGAAAAAATATTTAATCAGTACGAAACATTATTTGATAACATTATTAAATATGTAGGTAAAAGTTTTAATAATTATTTTTATAAACTAAAATTCATCCCTTATTATAGATAATTGTATACACTATTTGTCCTACATGGGGAAATTCCATGTTGGGGATTATTAGGTGGTGGTATTGTGGGATCATGTTTTCTATGGTGATTCTACCAAGGGATGATCTATGGATGATCAACATATTGTCTTTTTCATTGGGTGTCACTTAATTCCTTCAAGGATATATAATGTTTTTTTTGTGAGTTATATGGATTCCATTTTGGTAGTATACTCTGCTATGGAAAAGATGTATCATTGCATCAGTGGTCCATTTTGGTTTTCTAGGATGAATATATTGGTAATAGATTTTGTATCTTTGTTTTTATTTTGGTATATGTTGAAGTATGTGCTTCATGTTCCCAGTGATTTTCATTAGCCACTTGATGTTTCCCAGTTGAAGTGGGAGGACACTTTTATAAACAGTCCCATCATTTTACCACAATCATAGGGAGGATACGATACTATATGGGTGAACTTAAAACATTTGAAAACATTAAGACACTATTTTGACACATTTTCTAGGGCAACACACCATCTTTACTCCTAGAGGTGACGCAAATCTATTTGTTTGTCCACATTACCACTTTTCAATGGTGGGGGGGGGGCTTCGAGCACTCTAATTGGTGATGTCAGATCCTTGATAAAAGATGGATGATGGGATGTTAGTTTCCCATTACACAGATTCCTCCTTGGTTCCCCTAACTAGATCAGGTCTCTTTCATAGTGTATGTTATGTTCATGGAACTTATTCTTGGCTCTATTTTAGGGGGGAAATTATTAATTACATTTCTTCGGTGTAAAAAGTGTAGTAACCTGCAATTCAATTAAATAGTAATGTTGGTCATGTATGGATATTTTTGGATGTTGAGTTTGTTAGGAACTAAAAAATTATTCCCTATTTAATGTTGGAGGCATCCCATATGAGGAATCCAAGGTGTGGATCCCAAGGGATCCAATGTCGGTGACGAGGTCGATGACACCAAGGGTGTATTTTATTTGTGGTTTTTAAATTAGTAGTCCCATGTTTATTATATTATGGTATGTATAAAGGATCAATAAAAAAGTTTAACATCTTATGAAGATGGATTTAATATTTATTTTACATATTTTGGGAAAATTTGGGGGGTTATGTTTGTCTCTATGGTGGAATATTTTCACACTTTTGGATATGATTAATTTTTTTCCCCGGGGGATTTCACACATAGATCTTGGTGGAGTGTTCCCTTAGGGGAATATTTCACACTTGGGATTTTATTGACTGTGCCCGAAGGGGGAATATTTCACTTGGGGTATTTATCTATGTGTATCCCCAGAGGAGAATATTTTACACTATGGATTTTATAGTGTGATTCCCCTTATGGGAGGGGGATAGTTTACACATTTTATTTTTCTAAGTGTGTCCCAAATGTGATGATTTCAGGTTTGGGAGTTGGTGGTGATGTTTGGGTGTCAGGATTGATCCTCACAGAGGTGTTATACATACCCCATTTAATACATAGAAATCAAAATACATGTAGTTTCACGCCTTATTTTAAGTTCATGTGATAAGACCAATCTGTGCAGTTTAACATCATGCATTATGTATTCTCATTCCATGGAAGGAGCATAAAAAAGTTATAGTGTGAGGCTTATGAATATTATAATCATGGAGTAGGAGTCTATGAGGGTGAGGGGATCAATATTTGAGTATATTTCCATGGGGGTAAGGGGTTTAAGATAGGATTTCATGTCCATGGGGATTTCATCCAATAATGATTGGGCATTATTTCTTCGTCAAATGAGGTAAGTATACATTTTTAATATCATGTGATGAGGAAGTTTCCATGAAGTTTAAAATCATATGACAAGGATGTGGAGCTAAAATGATTTACATCATGAATCTTGGACATTGATGGAGCATACACCCAGAGTAGTAGTGTATCAATGTGTGAGGATGTTATTAAAAAAGGGACCTATACAAAAATAGGTAAGCCTTTTTTTATATAGGGACTCTAACTTTATGGCTTAAATGTCTACTTCTCACATGCCTATAGGTGGGGAATGGTGTAGAAAATTGTAACACCCCAGGAAAATAAAGAATAAAAAAATTCATATTTATCAATATTTGTGATTTAAATATTAATTTTACTTTAAAGGGGTTTCTATGTCTGATAGTGTAGCCGATACGCAACAACAGTTTTCATTGAGATCTTACGTTGCACACTAATAATATAATATTATTATTTTAAATAGAAGTTAACTCCAAGCTATTGTATTGGTGGAAATGAACAAAAACAACAACAATATGATTATACATGTTTGTAAAATGTATTTACATTTATCCAATAAAATGTTAGGGGCTTAAAATATGAATGAATCTAATTTTAGGCATAATTTACATTAAAAGGTCGATTTACCGCCTTTTAATGGAAAACCCTCATTAAATATCGTTTTGGTCACTTTAATACATTCTATTCGACCAAATAAAATCCTTCTTTATAATGGGGAAATCAAAATTTACTTTAGGTAAATTTTTGGAATATTTCCAATAAAATTCATTTTATAAACAAATAAGGAAAAATAGTATATTTTAATTCAAAACTGAGTTATAATCTAAATTATTTATATGGATAGATTATCTTTTTATTTGGTTAAAAAGTGTAATTAGAATATATTCTTACCGTTTAATACAATTTTGGTCATTGGAATTAATTTCACTTTGAATGTGGACATAAACAAGTTTCAATCTTTTGATAGTTATTGTTTCATAAAAACATGCTATTTGTTTTAACAACCGGAATTAATTTTAAATTAATTAATTCCACTTCTTTGATTTTAATTTAGAAAAATAGACATCATTTTTTGTATTCGGAATATCATATATATCTTAGGATGAATTTTGGGTATTTTTCTGAAAAACTTCAATTTTTGATGAATAGTGTAACCACTTAGTAGTAGTTAAGAAAACCGACCTTTTCATTTAAATTAAAATTTACCACTTCAATGAAATGTATTTCGAAAATACGACATAAATTTTTTATGAGTATGTAAAATGTGGTTCAATAAGATGAAATTAACTTTTGGTGAATAGTAACTTTTTACTTTTATTTACCGCGGTTAAATATAAATAGGTTAATTCAACATAAAAAGAATATTTTAATAATTCAAAATTACCTTAACACTTGTCTAAACCATATTTGATGAGTAATTTCCGGACATGGGCATCCTTTGGTCAATTTTGGGACCCCATGGAGCCACTTATGAATGATAATGACACTTTAGATTAATTAATTTAATGTAAAGGAAAAAATGACATAAATTGTTTTTAGTAAATTAATTTTTATAACATGTTATATAAGTAATATTTTTTACTATAAATATTAATTTGAAACATGATAGATTTTGTACATCATGGTAGTTTTTTTATAATTTTTAGTTATCAAATAAATTACAATATTTATGACACAATAATGATGCAGTGTTTACCTCATTAATAAATCATTTAAATAAATAAGACTATAAATAATAAAATGACATCCAAAACATGTCTGATTCTTATTGGATGATTTTATTTATACCATGAGTAATCTTATATTCTAACCTAATGATTTTTGGTACTTTAGAAAACGAATATCATTATATAATAAAATAATATTATCACACTTTCTTAAAGAGCCCCTCCTCCCCCTTATAAAAAGCCCTCACATCTAACCAATTCCTCACACCTATAAAGACTTTATGCTGGTCAAAACTCTGTCTAATTATTCTCCCTACATCCCTCTCCCCCTCCTAGAATCCTTACGTTAGGAAGAAGGCACTTCAAGAAGTCCTTTTGGTTCAAACCAAAGGAAGTTACCCAAATTAAAGGTAACAGTTTCTGTTAACTTCATTTCTTTTATTTTACTTCTCCAAGCCCAAAAATCTTTTTATATCTTTATTTTATAACAAAACCAATATCCTCATTATACTAGGATGTTGTTATGAGAATTATTCTTACTACACTTACACTCAACTCCATCTAATGGGTGAAGAAAATACTCTT
Source organism: Viscum album (assembly GCA_963277665.1). Classification (NCBI taxonomy): domain Eukaryota; kingdom Viridiplantae; phylum Streptophyta; class Magnoliopsida; order Santalales; family Viscaceae; genus Viscum; species Viscum album. The sequence continues at coordinate 1,130,981,637 of OY728121.1, forward strand.
TTTGTGGCTGAAAAACTAATGCCTCATGAGACGATGATTGTTTGATTTTATTCTACCGCCTCTCATAGTGGCCATTAATATGACAATATATTTATATATGATATATATTATTTTTATGTTTTCTTCATGCTTGTGTATTTTTCTTTTATAACATACCTTTATGGTTTCCATTACGTGTAAATACGATAATTTCATTTGAGGAAGTGCGGACTAGTGCCCCCTCAAAGTGATATGAATCATTAATTCGATATGTGAGTCATATAAATGATGGAGTTAATGAAATTATATATGATATTATACTTGAATTATAATATACCTATGTATCATTACGTTTCAATTTCATTAAAATAAGTTATAGCAATGAAAGTAGCATTCATGCCTACGTACGACTTAGCGTCTCCATAAACAATGCATTTCATTTCTTACCTCCAAATGATATGTACTATGATATATATATATATATACTATATATATATGACATATATGATATCTAAATAATAAATGTCATTATGGATATAATGGACTATTGACCATATGGACAACTAGTAAACATAAGGTGTTCATTTTTGACTCAAGTACCAAATATCGACAAAATGAACACTATTAACTTAAATGATTACATAATGTTTATAAAATGGTAATAAGTTATATAAAATGAATAATAAACTTAAAAAGGGTTCTTAAACAGGTATAAATTAACTTTATTTTATTATTCATGAGATTAAAGAACGATTGATTCAAGTCGGACACGATATAAGGGACTTCGTCTCAATCTCCTTTCATTGAGGCATATTTAGTTTTATGCACATCTTTATTTTATACGGTGTATAAAACACTTTTAATTTTAATTTCATTCAAAGGGAATCTTTTTATATGAAGAGTTTTACTAAATGACAAAAAATAATATTTTTTTAACGTACGTGGTGACAACGACCTTTGCACCACCGTGAGTATTATTTGTTCTTTGGCTTCCTTAACAAGACGTAATGTTTTTAAAAGGAATAAATAAATACCATATACTCTTTTTACATATTTTGGTATTGAAAATTATTTTGAGAATGGATTTATTATTTCAATATCTTGAAATGAGACTTTCTTATAGCAATGTGGAAATGTTATCTTTTCTTTATGCTTATGTTATGTGTTATGATCATGTCATGGTTCTTGGGAATTATTTACGTATACGGGTGGTTCCATGATAAACCTAGGGTAGGTGAGCTCAAGATAGCTCTCCAATGCATTGGGTAACGTGACAGAGGTAAACATGAAGGTTTCTCCTAAGTGATTTAGGGAATACACTGTGATGGCTATTCCAAAGTAACTACATATGTAGCTGTGATAGATACTATATAAGTATGTTATGGATGCCACAAGTCACCTTTATGATTTATGATTTCTATATATTATTCATAAAATCATAAGATTTCATGAGGTAAGTAAAAGAGTTCATGTTTTGTATGTACTTATGAACAAATGTTTTCTTTCTCTGTTTTATAACCCTTACTTAGCTTTTTATGCTCTTCCAATGTTTTTAAATGTTTTCACCAGACGTAAAGATGAATAGGGTCATGTATGGGATCAAGGAAAATCCATGTTGTCTAAAAACTGGAACTAAACATGAATCCTTTTTTTAATGAGTTTTTATTTTATGAAAAAAATGGAAACTGTATAGAAGTGTCTACTTTGTAATCTTTTGAGATGTAATAGTTATATATTAATTCTCTAAAACTGTAAACCTGAAAAGATCCTCAATGTGAATTATTAACATAATTCAATATTATGTAATATTAATGGATGTATCCTTATAGTTGGTATCAGAGGTCGGTTTAGTTAAATTTTGGAGTTAGGATATTGTTAAATTAATATCCATAAAGTTATTTCTGTTAATATTGAAATCATATTTCATTTACAGATTACCATGTTGCTTCGCCTAATATATTTCTATGTTCATAATGGTTTTACGCATAGAAAACAAGGCAACTATGTTGGGATGACATCAGGGGGAAGACTACCATCCAAATCAGTAACTTGATATGGTCAGAAGCAGTATTGAACAATTTTTTGCAGTGATAGAAAAATTGACTTAGGCTATAAATGGTGGTGGTATCCATGTACGAGATCAACCAGATCAACCATAGAGGAACATATCAGTAGTAGAGCATTTCATGAGGCAACATCCCCCATCATTCAGAGGATCATCAAACCCGGTTCTAGGAGAAGGGTGAATTAAAGCACTGGAAAATATTTTCGATGTCATGGGTTGTTCAGAACATCAAAAGGTTAGTCTCTTTGTTTACTATTTTTAAGGTGAAGCTGATTAGTGGTGGTCTATGGTGAAAAATATCAGGGATAATGATGAGATTTATTCTTTTGATTGGGATGAATTCAATGGTATGATTCTTGAGAACTATTTTCCTAAGGTGGTTCATCGTAGTATGGGAAACAAATTCCTAAAATTAAGGTAGGAGGATGACTCATTGGCTTCTTATGAAGAAAAATTAACTTTACTGGCATGGTATGATGCAAATTTCATACGATATCTTGATAGTAAAATCAACCATTTTTACTCGGGATTAAATCCAATGTATCTAAGGGCTTTAGCTTCTCGTGAGTTCAAAAGTTATGAAAAACTTGTTCGTTGTGTAGAGAAGGTGGAAATGGAGTTTGATGATGATCAAGTGTTCTTTGAAAAACAACATAATAAGAGGTCGAGGTGGTAGTTTAATGGGAAGAACTCTTCAAAAAAGTCTGATGATATGAAACTTAAGTTTACAATTTGTGAAAATTGTGATAAAAATCATGCTGGGGATTGTATTTCGAATTCGGGTAAGTTCTACTGTTGTGGTAAAATGGGACATAAGTCTTGTAATTGCACTAAAAATATTAGGGTAATGGTACGAAAAAATATGATTTACAGTTAGTAAAATGTTTTAAGTGCAATGAAATGGGTCATTATGCAAATGAGTGTCCAAGAAAGAACTCAATCGAAGGAAAGCAGACGACCTACAAGCATAAATGGGTGGTGAAATCATTTGAAACTACTTCAGCAGATATTGGGCCATCAAATGATGTTATATCAGGTACACTGTTTGTTTGTTCAAATTATGCCAATGTTTTGTTTGATTCAGGGTCTACACAGTCTTTCATTTCTGAGAAGGTTTCAAGTAAATTGCGAAATCCATCTCAAGATATGAATACATAACTTATGGTAAAAACACATGGAGGAAATTTTGAGAAAAAAATAAGAACATTCCTATCCTTGTGTGAGGAAATAATATACCTAAAAACCTTATTGTTTTGCCTCTTGTAGAGTTTGATGATATTTTGGGCATGAATTGGCTTTTTGTTTATCATTCTAAGATTGACTACAGAGCTAAAGAGGTTTCTTTTCAGAATGACTTTCAGATTGTATACAAGAATGAACCTTTTATTTTGATAACATATCAGGAAGCTGAGAAACTAGTAAAATATGGAAATGAATGTTACCTTGAACATATTGTTGAAAACAATGAAACTATTCAGATTAATGATGTGCTTGTGGTAAATGAGTACCTTGGTGTATTTCCTGATGAGTTTCCTGGTATTATACCTGATCGGGATGTTGAATCTACTGTTGACTTAGTTTCTGATGCTATGCCAATTTCAAAACCCCCTTATCAAATGGATCAAATTGACCTTTTAAAGTTAAAGAATAAATTGCAGGAGTTATTAGATAAATGTTTCATTTGACCTATCACATCACCATGGGGTGCTCCTGTATTGTTTGTTAAAAAGAAATATGGTTCAATGAGAGTTTTATGTGATTATAGAGCATTTAATAACATCGCTATTAAGAATAATTATCCTTTGCCTCACATCGATGATTTGTTTGATCAGCTCCAGGGTGCTCAGTATTTTTCGAAGATTGATTTGAGTTCGGGGTACCATCGGTTGAAAGTTATGGAAACAGACATTCCGAAAACCGCATTTCATACAAGATATGGAAATTAGGAATTTGTAGTTATGCCTTTTGGTTTAACCAATGCACCTGGTGTATTCATTGATCGTATGAAAAGAATTTTCTGTGAGTTCTTCGATAAGTTTGTGGTTGTGCTCATTGATGATATTTTGGTTTATTCTAAAAGTAAAGTGGTTCATGAAATTCATTCAAGGGTTGTCTTGAAAATATTAAAAGAAAATAAACCTTATGTGAAATTCAGAAAGAGTGAGTTTTGGTTGCAACAAATTTCATTCCATGGTCACATTGTTTCAAAAAATGTCATAATGGTTGATCCTGCTAAAACAAAAATTTTTGAAGAATGGACAAGACCCACAAATATAAAATAAATTCATAGTTTTCTTGGTTTGGTAGGTTATTACGAGAGGTTTGTTGAAACTTTTCCATGGTTATCTCATATAATTAATATGTTAACATGAAAAGGTGTTAAGTTCATCTATACAAAAGAACGTGATGATTGTTTTCCGGAATTGAAAATAAGATTGTTGAATGCTCTTATTTTATCACTGCCATCCAGAAATGGTGAGTTTGTTATCTACAGGGATGCTTCGTTGAAAGGACTTGGTTGTGTCCTAATGCAGAATGGTCAGATAATTGCTTATGCCTCATGTCAGTTGAAACCACATGAGTTAAATTACCCTACACATGATTTGGAATTAGCTTCTATTATTTTTTCTTTAAAAATTTGGAAGCATCATTTGTATGGAGTAAAATGTGAAATATATACTGATCACAAAAGTTTAAATTATATATTCACTCAAAAAGAATTCAACATGAGACAAAGGAGATAGCTGTAATTAATCAAGGATTATGATTGCACGATCCATTTCTATCAGGGAAAAGCAGATAAAGTGGATGATGCTTTGAGTCAAAAAATTGATGCTTTATTAACCATGTTACTTTTGGAACAATATTATTTGGTTTTTTATTTGATAAACTTTGGCATAGAAGTTGTTGGTGTAGAAAATTCTTATGTTTTGTATCGGGTGTCAGTGAGATCATCTCTATCATATAGAATTATGCATGCACAAAAGGAAGATAGTGAGTTACACAAAAAGGTAGAGTTTGTTTAGAAGGGTAAGTTGCATGAAATTAACATTGATAGTTATTTTGTTTTGAGATATGGAATGAGATTATGTGTTCCTTGAGATTCACAGTTGAAGAATGAGTTGTTATGTGAAGCTCATAGTTCCCCATTTTTATTTCATCCTAGAAGTAAAAAGAGGTACAAAGATCATCGGGAGTATTATTGGTGGGATGGAATAAAAAGGGATATTGCTGATTTTACTGTGAAGTGTTTGACTTGTCAGTAGGTTAAAGCAGAGTGTTAGTTTCTGAAAGGGTTTCTTCATCCTTTACCGGTGCCAGAGTGGAAATGAAAAAAATATATCCATGGACTTCATTGTTGGATTACCAAAGAAATATCAAGGTAATAATGCAATCTGGGTTATTGTTGATCAATTTACTAAATCTTCTCATTTTCATTCTATTCAATATTCATTGTCTCACGATCAACTTTCTCGGTTGTATATTAAAGAGATAGCCAGGTTGCATGGAGTTCCCATCTCTATTATATCTGATCGTGATCTCAGGTTTACTTCTAAATTTTGGAAATTCTTTTAGTAGTCGTTGGGTACTGAATTAAATTTAACTACAGCTTTTCATCCTCAATCAGATGGGAAATCTGAACAAAAAATTCAGACATTGTAGGATATGTTACGTGCTTGCTCGATGGATTATTAGGTAATTTGGGACCAACATATTTCTTTGGATGAATTTTTATATAATAACAGTTTTCATTCCAGTATACAGATGCCTCCTTTTTATGCATTATACGGAAATCGTTGTCAAACTTTATCTTTTTGGGATGAAGTAGGTGAAAGGAAGCCGAAGGGACCAGAATTGTTAGAAGAGATGGAAGAAAAAGTTCAGTTGATTCATAAGAACATGAGAACAACTCATAGCAGACATAAAAGTTATACAGATAACCTAAGGAAGGATCTTTCTTTTGAGGTAGGTGATCATGTCATTCTCAATGTTTCTCCATGGAAAAGTGTGATGTGTTTTGGTAAGATGGGAAAGTTGAGTCTGAGCTTCATTGTACATTATGAAATTCTGGAGAAAGTTGGATCAGTTGCATACGAAGTGGATTTACCTCCATGTTTATCCTAGGTACACAATGTTTTTAATGTTTCAATGTTGAGAAAGTATATACCACATCTATCTCATGTTTTGAGCACAGAGGTAGTTTAGTTGGAAGAGAATCTCTCTTATGAAGAACAACCAGTCCAGATTCTTGACTGTATAGTGAAAGTGTTGTGGAATAATTTAATTCATCAAGTAATGGTTTTATAGAAAATCAATATGGTTGAAGAGGCAACGTGCGAATCTGAAAATTCTATGAGGTATAAATACCCCAACTTATTTTGATAAGTAAAATTGTGAGGAATTAATTCCCAAAAAGTGGGGAAGGATGTAACATCCCAGGTAAATAATGAATAAGACATATTTTATTATTATTAATATTTGTGAATTAAATATTAATTTTACTTTAAAGGTGATTCTATGATCAATAGCATACCCGATACGCAACAACGAGTTTCTTTGAAATCATACGTTTCACACTAATAACATAATATTATTATTTTAAATTGTAGTTAACTCCTAGACATTGTGTTGGTGGGAATGAACAAAACTAACTAAAATATGATTATACATGTTTTTTAAATGTGTTTACATTTATCCAATAAAAATTTAGAGTCCTAAAATATGAATGAATCTAATTTTAAGCATAATTTACATTAAAAGGTCGATTTACCGCCATTTAATGGAAAACCCTCATTAAATCTAGTTTTGGTCACTTTAATACATTCTATTGGACCCAATAAAATCCTCCTTTAGAATGGGGACATCAAAATATTCTTTGTGTAAATTTTTGGAATATTTATGAAAAAGTTCATTTTTAATGAATAGTGAAAAATATTGTATTTTAATTCAAAACTGTGTTTTAAAATAATTTATTTATATGGTTTCGTTATATTTTTAATTGTTTTTAAAGTCTAATTAGTATATAGTTTTACCATTTAATCCCATGTCGTTCATTGTAATTAATTTCACTTTGAAAGTGGACATAAATGAGTGTCAATCTTTTGATATTTATGGTTTCCTAAAAACACGCTATTTGTTTTAGTAATGGGAATTAATTTTAAATTAATTAATTCCAAATCTATGTTTTTAATTTATCAAAATAGAAATCATTTTTGAATTTTTAATATCAAATATATCGTAGGCTGAATTTTTTGTATTTTTCTGAAAACATCAATTTTTTATGAATAGTGAAACCACATAGTAGTAGTTAAAAACCCGAATTTTTCATTTAAATGAAATTTTACCACTTCTGTGAATTGAATTTTGAAAATATTACACACATGGTTGTTATTATAAAGTAAAAATTGGTTGAATAAGATTAAAATAATTTTTGGTGAATAACAACTTTTGACTTTTATATACCACAGTTAAAGGTTAATAATGCAATTCAACATAAAAAGAATATTGTAATAATTCAAAATTACCTTAACACTTTTCCAAAACTTATTAGATCAGTAATTTCTGACCATGGTCATCCTTGGGTTCATTTTAGGACCCCAGGGAGCCACTTATGAATGATAATGACACTTTAGATTAATTAATTTAATGTAAAGGCAAATATTTAATAATTTTTTAGTAAATTAATTTTTATATGTTCTTATATAGGTAATATTTTTGACTATAAATATTCATTGTAAATATAAAAATATTTTCTACATCGTGGTATTTTTTATAATTTTTAGATTTCTAACAAATTAAATTATTTATGACACATTAATGATGAAGTGTTTACCTCATTAATAAATCATTTAAATAAATAAGATTATAAATATTAAAATAACATCCAAAACTTGTCCAATTATTATTGGATGATTTTATTTCGACAATGAGTCTTATAATATTCGACTCTAATGATTTTTGGACCTTCAGAAACCGAATATCAATATATAATAAAATAATATTATCATACATTCCTAAAGAGCCCCTCCTCCCCCTTATAACAGTCCATAACTTCTAACCAATTCCACACACCACTCAAGCCTTTAGGGTCGTCCAAACTCTATTCAATTAATCTCCCTACATACCTATACTTCTCCTAAAAGCCTTACCTTAGGCAGAAGGCACTTAACATAGTCCTTTTTGTTCAAACCAATGGAAGTTACCCAAATTAAAGGTAACCATTTCGTTTAACTTCTATTTTTTATTTTACTTCTCCAACCACTAAACTCTTTTTATTCTTTTATTTTACAACATAAACAGTATCCTAGATATACTAGGATGTATTTATGAGAAGTATTATAACTACACTTCCAAACACCTCTATCTAATGGGTGAAGAACATATCGTTTCTGTGGATGGAAAACTAACACCTCATGAGAAAATGATTGTTCGATTATCTCCTATAGCCTATCTTGGTGGCCATTAATATGACAATATATTTATATATGATATATACTATGTTTATGTTTTCTTCATGCTTCTTTATTTTTCTTTTATAACATACCTTTATTGTTTCCATTATGGGTAAACACGATAATTTCATTTGAGGAAGTGCGGACTACAGCCCCCTCAAAGTGATATGACTCATTAATGCCATATGTAGGACATATAAAGGGTGTAGTTAATGATATTATATATGATATTAATACTGTAATTATAATATACCTATGTATCATTATGTTTTAATTCCATTAAAATAATAAATATAAATTAAAGTAGCATTCATGCCTACGTACGACTTACCGTCTCCATGAACGTTGCATTTCTTTTTTACCACCAAATGATATGTAATGTTATAAATATATATATATTCTGGATATATATTATATATATGATATCTAAATAATGAATGTCATTATGGATATAATTTACTATTGAACACATGGAAAACTTGTAAATATAAGCTGTTGATTTATTACTCAAGTACCAAATGTCGACAAAAGGAACGTTATTAAATTAAATGATGAAATAATGTTTTAACATAGTAATAAGTGATATAAAAGGAATAATAAACTTGAAAAGGGTTCTTATACAAGTATAAATTAACTTTAGTTTATTATTCAAGAGATTAAAGAATGGTTGAGTCAAGTCGGACACGAGGTAAGAGACTTCATCTCAATCTCCTTTCATTGAGGCATATTAATTTTATACGTGACTTTATTTTATACAGTGTATAAAGCCATTTGACATTAAATTCCATTCCAAATGGAATCATTTTATACTAATCATTTTTCTAAATGACAAAAAGGAATGTTTTTTTTAACATAAGCGGTGACGATGACCTTTCCACCACCGGGAGTATTATTTGATCTTTGGCTTCCTTAATAAGCTATAATGTTTTTAAATGGAAACAATAAATATCATATACCCTTTATATGGATTTTGGTTTTGAATATGATTTTTAAAATGGATATAATATTTCAATATCATGAAATGATATTTTTTATTGCAATGTGACAATTTTATCTTTCCTTTATGCTTATGTTATGTGTTATGATCATGTTATGGTTCTTGGGAATTATTTACGTATACAAGTGGTTCCATGATAAAACTAGGGTGGGTGAGCCCAAAATAGATCTATAATGCATTGGGTAATGTGAAAGAGGTAAATGTGAATGTTTATCCTATGTGATTTAGGGAATATAATGTAATGGGTATTCCAAAGTAACTCCCTATGTACCAATGATAGTTAAAATATAAGTATGTTATGGATGCCACAAGTCACCTTTATAATTTATGATTTTTATGAGTTATTCCTAATATCTTATGATTTCATAAGGTACATAAAAAAGTGAATGTTTTGTATGTATTTATGAACAAATGGTTTTATTCTTTGATATATAACCCATACTGAGCTTTTTATACTCATCCCAAGTTTTGAAATGTTTTCACAGGACTTAAAGATGAAATGGGTCAAGGATGGGATCAACGAAAAGTCATGGTATCTAAAACCTAGAACTAGACCTGAATATTTTTTTGAGGAGTTTTTATTTTATGAAAAAATGTAAACTGTGTAGAAGTGACTACTTTGTAATCTTTTGAGATGTAATAGTAATGTACTAATTCTCTAAAACTCTAAAACTAAAAAGATTCACAATGTGAATTATTAACATAATTCAATATTATATAATGATTATGGATGGGTGCTTATAAAAATTCCCTGGTGAAGTGGGAATTGGGAGGGTTGATTTTAGGGTGCATATTCATAGGAGAAAAAGGAATTAGGGTACCTATATTTAGGAGAAAAAATTAAGGTAATGGTCCTGGGAATTCTTGTAGCATAAGGGGCATTATTTTAATGATAAGAAAGTTGGTGTACATACTTATATTATATATTTTGAAATCAATGTTTCATGAGACATTATATCATGCACAATTCCAATACATATATTTCTAATGCATAGGTGGGAACAACGACTAGGGAAACACGCAACATAGAGTTTCATAAAGGGTGATTCTATTTTATGAACCTGAATTTCCTAAAGAGTTGATGTGTTCGGAAATCAAAATCGCATTAAAAGACATGTTGGGTCCCATTGGAGGTCATGAACATATTTTTTCATCCTTTGAGGGCCTGTGGAATTTTGGTGTGGTGTGATGTAATAGAAGTGAGCATTGTGTGTGTGAGAGGGAGAAAGAGGATTAATCTTCTAGAGATCCATACCCAAATCATTGGAGTGAGGTTCTATATATATCCATATATAAAATTAGATTTTTCAAAACTTAATAGTCGTGGATAAAAGTGTTGCACGCTTCCTAACCCTTTCTCAATAGAGCTTGATTGCATGACATGTGGTTTTCAGCATCTCCATTAGCGCATATCTGTATGGTTGTTCATATAAAGGCCTGCACACAATGCTCTCATTTTTTGGTCATATTCTATGGACATCAATTAGAGCTTGGGGAGTAACCATAGAACATTTTATCTCTAGTTTCAACCTTGGAAATTAGGTCCTTTGCATGCAGATTGGATTCTATCTACGCATCACTTAATAGTTACATGCAACCTCCTCCTTTAATATAGGATGTTCCATTATGGTGTGCTGAATACTTAGTTTAAAAGAAACAAGACCTTCAGGGTGAGAGACATGTTTTCAGAACCAAAAAATTACCCCTTAGAATTACATATAATATAGATTAGAAGGGTTGGTTCCAAGGGAAACATTGAAAGGAAAGTGTAATTTCCACATTGTCACAAAACTGGCCTCTTAGTTCAAACATCTGTGTCGGATTATCTCACAATATAGTATCACCATTACTATAAATTAGGAGGGATACCTTTTTATTTTCACCTAAAGTCCATGCGTGATAACTTGTACCTCATGCCAAAAACTTATCATCATGTTAAGATTATAAAAAAATCTACCGAGATGTTCTCATAAAATCTTCTTTACACAAAACAGTTTCTGTGATTTAGTCATCCAATTTTGGAAACATATATATGTTTTGGGACAAAATTAATTTTCATGAATAGTGAAAAATCATTTACAAAATAGTATCAGAATACTATGAATTGAGAAATGTCCAAATCCACTAATTAATCTTTCATCGAAGCTACCATTGTATCCTCAAGGGTGAAAATGGTAGGTAAACCAAAAATTCCCCTTGATATAAGAGTTTTTTATTATAATAGTGAACTCCTATTCCAACTGTGTGATGCATAGAAAGAATACCTACTATGAAATTTCGTACACCTTTACAACTTCAAAATGATCAATGAAATGGATATCATATCCATGGAAGTTAACAAACCATGGTTCTGGTTCATTCATAATGATGAACATAACCATTGGAACCTCACCTTTTTTGGTCATCCTGATAGTAACATGATGAAACCACTACCTCCACTATGGCCTGAAATATATACAGTTATTTTTCATATTTTTGAACATCCATATGAATTTGAAATAGACTTTATGTAACTAATTTTAGAAATAGAAATTTTGTAAAAACAAGAAGATCAATGTTAAGAGTAGATTATAGTGTATCTTATTTTATATTAGGAGGATTTTTTTCCTAGATTCATAAACTATTTATGACCATTCTCAATAGTATATAATCAATTTGAGAAACATATTTGATAAATGGGATATTGATTGATATATATTTTTACATAATGATAAATAATTTGGAATTGAAGAGAACATCTATTGATGATATAAATAATCTTACAATGTGAAGTTAGATGACCTTATTGGAACACTCCAGAAATTTGTGTTGAAATCGAAAGGATAATATTGAAAAGGGAAAAATAATACTGGTGTATCATTCCCATATACTATTAATATAGAAAAGAAACATAGATCTTGTGAAAATGTTCATATTTCTTCAAATAAAAAGAAATATAAAGATGATATTGAATGAATTTTATCATAACTGAGTGAGAATGAAAATTAATAAAATTCCAATTGAGTAAATATAATCATTTTTATGAAATATTTTAATTAAAATTAAAAAAAGAATAAAAAAAATATGTAAAAAGAAAGACACTTCTGGTATGATTTTCTATGAATATAAAAAACTAGTTCATATAAGACAAAATTTTGTATGAGTAAATATGATGGATAAAAAGGATAAGAGTTTGAGAATATTCATTAATAACAAATTTAAAATAATTTAATATATTTAGACACATAGTGTATGTGTGATAGAGATTTTTCATCATAAATATATTATAAAAACATCAGTGATGAATGTAAAGGTATCGATTTTTTTGATGAAATTACAAAGATAAAAATATATCTTATGGTAAGTTATCCAATAAATCTCTTATAAATAAAAAATTATATGAAATAAATCATGATATGTATGATGTATATTCTAATTCTTCCTAATAAAGAAATTTTCATATATCTGACGATGAAAATAAAATATCATGTTTTGAAGAAGTAACAATATATTAAAATTTTCATAAGAAAAATTTAAACAATAAGAAATACTTTGAAAATTATAAGGCTGATCTTTTTAAATCAAATCATATATTTTCAAATTTTAAATTTTAAATTTTAAATTTTACATTTAAATTTGATAAGAAACATAATTTGATCTTAACAAAAGAAGATGAGAATCTATTTATGAACATTAATTTTGAAATACTATGATAGAATTTTTTTTTCATGTTTTACTTTTGGAAGGAATTGTATTTATAATTGGTATAGATAGTAGAAACATCACGAAAATAGTTTTGGAATTTGTAATACTATAATAAATACTCTCTTCTAAAACATTTACTTTGTTCCAAAAGGTGATCCCTTTTATAACAATTGTCTGAGGGGTGGACTTTGGGATAAATTTTTATATTTAAATATGGTTCAATATTTTTGTTTTCATAAAGTATATATTTCAAAATAATTAGTATCTATTTAATATACGAATGTTGGGATGATGTGACTTTATAAGATTTTTTGTGTTAATATTTACAGACCCCAGAAAGTCTGGGATCCAAATTCATAATTTTTCTATTTCAGGAAGAAAAGTAGATCATCAAAAGTATGAATATCCCGTACATGTATTGAGTTTATTAAACTAAAACGACTAGAAATAAGAGTTTTTTCCCTATGATTATCCAAATGATTGGTGTAATAGTGAATTTAGGATATAAATATGAAGAGAAACATAATATATTGGTGGCATTATACTTCTTGATAATGACATACTTTTGAATGTTTTATATGATGTAGGTATTAAGAAAAATTTTATCTATACAATTAAATTATTTGATGAATGACATCTTATGAACTTTTTGATTAATAATTACATTGTTTAAAAAACAAGATGTAATGTTTACTCTTTTTTTGATAGACCTGAGAATGTATACAATCTTAAAGTATAAGACCTTTAAAGACAATATTTTTCTTTCTTATTGGAAATGAATGATCAATCATGGTTGTTTCATAGAACAATAAGACACCAAATTGTTGTAAATTTATCCAAATATTATAATAAATTACATGTTAGATATTTCCTAGAGTATAGGTTTTATTATTATAAATATTTTTGTCCTTCTCTATTTAAATAGGAACATAAGTCAATATTTAAATCTATCAATAATTCTCCAACTACATATGATTTATAGTTAGTTCACAATGATTTAGTTGGTTCAAAAAAACTGGATGTATTGGAGGAAAATATTATGTTTATTTCTTTTTTGATGACTATAGTAGATATATATTTCTTTATTTTATAGATAAACAAAAAAAGTGTTTTTTAGTTTTAAAATATTTTCTACAAGTGTTAGAAATGGGAAAATTTAACATTTAGTTACAAATCATAGTGATCATGGGGTAAAATTTGTAATTTATAATTTTAACACAATTTTTAGTAAGAAAAATATTATAAAAAAAATTTATCTCCCAGAACACCTTTAAAAAATGATTTAGTTGAGAGAAGAAATATAATTCTTCATGAAATTACAAATACCACGTTTTTTGAATACATAATTTCTAAACAATTTTCAGATGAATTAGTGAATAATAGTTTTTATACAATAAATCAAGTTCTAATAAGACCGTTTTTTAATAAAACACCAAACAAGAATTCGACAAGAATAAAACTAAAACATAAATACTTTATTAATTTTTATTTAATGTATTAAACTTAAATAATAAATAAAATTTACTTATATTTTATACAAAATATAATAATGAAATTTTTATTGGTTATTCTTCAATAAATATGGTGAATTATATTTTTCATAAATGAAAAAGTGTTCTTGAGGAAATATTATATGATAAATGTGATGAAACTGATAGTTGTTTTCAAATTACCTGGAACTAAATCCTTATATGATCTTTATAAAACATGTATTCAAACTGTGTTGGAAAATTATTTTCAGGATATAACAATTGAAGAAAGATTTTTTAAAGTTTTACCCCTAGAAGAAACTCTCTATTATGTTAAATGACATAAATTTATATCCTCAAATAAATCATATAATCGTATGGAATCATCCTATAGATAATATATGTAATATTTTAGTTCAACCATTAGAAACAAGATGTTCCTTATGAAATGAATATGAAAATTTTGAATTTTTATCAATGTTTAAACCAAAAACATTTATAGAGTCTTTGTGCGATGAATATTTGATATGGGTAATGCCAGATGAACATAAGTAATTGAAAATGAATAATTTTTAGACACTAGTAGAATATCCTAATGATTTACCAATGAATGGAATAAAATGGGTATTCTATAATAAATGTTATGGAAATGGAATAATTATAAGATATAAATAATAAATTGTTACTAGAGAATAAAATAAAAATGATGGTATAGTATATAATGATATTTTAATCCAATATATAGACATGATTCTATACATATATTTCATGAAATGTAGATGTTTTTAGTTTTACTCTTTATCAAATGGATGTGAAGTGTTATTTTCCAAAAAATATATGTATAGTAGGATGTTTATGTAGAAAATATACCAAATATTGAAAACAAAAAAAATCAATGGATAATATTTTTAAACTTACTACAGAACGATATGGATAGAAACATTCAGTAATTTTCAGGTATATTATATGTAACAAATTATTTACTTACTGAACATTTGGTTAAGGGAGATTCTAATCAAACACTTTTTATTAAAAATTATAAAGAAACTATCAGTTTTCAAATTGTTATCCATAGTATTATATCTGGATCACCAAAAAATATTTTTTTTGTTTCCTATGATGACCTAAATCAGTTTAAGTTTGAATGTATCATAATGGGAGAACTTAGTTTTATTCTTTTTTTCAAATTATTCAACAAACAAAAAGAATGGTTTTATCTCAATAATATTATACAAAATATTTTCATAGAGTATAGGTTATGAAAATACTATGAGTATCAGTACTCCTATAAAAAACCAATAATCATTATATATTGATGTATATGGGAAAATATTGGATAAAAAACTCTTAGGGGAATTATGGTATTTTACTGTATCTTATAGTAGTTGGGACTGCTTAATTTTTTTTATATGTGATATTTCATTCCAATCCAATAGAAACCCCAAATAAATCTCTAAATAAATATTCAAAACCATTAGTAAACTATATATATTGGAGTATTTTATTACCATGGATATTATTTTGAAATATAATGTTTTTAAAAAGATTTTTTTGGTGGAGATAAAATTGATAGAAAAAATACATATTTGAATATTCAATTCTTTTGATAAGTATCATGTCTGGACAAAAATTACACTAAATAGATTCTCTAAGATGGTTTTCTAAAAGGACTCGTTCATTCCTACCTATATTATAGTGGTTTCTGAATAGTAGTGAGGGGCCATGGTGTGTTAGTGGGGAGACTATTCCCAAACATTAGAGTAACCAAATAGTGAAAATTACCAAGCATCAACTATAGAGGTAAAAAATAGTGTATGGAAGAAATAAATGTAAAAAGGATGTAATAATAAATGAAATAATGTAAACACCTGAATGGATATATCATATATTCAACATTGATCTCTCATGGTGCCAATCACATATGAAGGAGTACATAAAATAAAGTAAAATTTTAATAAATGTCTCTACCACAAAGTATGAGATAAAATACAAAACTAATATCCATAAAACTGTCATTATGCCCTATCCCAATCATATAAATCCAGATGATAACATCATATCAATCAAGAATCATAGGAACATATCCCTATCCATCAAATATCTTTTCCTAGCCTAGATGAATATATGAGGTCTTTATGCACATTGAGGTTCACAAAGGGGGTGGGAAATAAATTTTAGTACTCCCCCCCTCCGAAATTTGAACATATTAACTACTACCATAAGTTCATGCTCATGAAATTTTCTCACCCTATACGAGATACACAATGTATAAAAATAACAGAAATAAATATCATTAAGAAAATCATTCCATATACAATATTTGGGACCATAATCTAAATAGTATAGATATTCTATGAAACTAACAATGATATGGATGTCTTACCACTCAATATATTTATAATTATGTTAATCTTCTGGTTTATAAACCCAATCGATGATACTATCTTTAGCCAGTGCTGATAACAATTCTGAGAAACCTATATAACTATTTAGGATACAAGTCCATGATCTGGGGTCATATGTACTCATTTACAATCATTATAAAAAATTATTTCAGTTATGTTTGGAAATATTACAAATGTGTAAATTTTCTATATTCTATACCCCTTAGTCCATGTAAATCCAGTCCAATGTTTCAATCCAATGTCCTCATTTTTAGGCATTCACAACATTTTATCTTGAATAATACCTACTCGTGGTGATACTTAGGTGATATATAAGGAATTTACT
Source organism: Viscum album (assembly GCA_963277665.1). NCBI lineage: Eukaryota > Viridiplantae > Streptophyta > Magnoliopsida > Santalales > Viscaceae > Viscum > Viscum album. Next base: position 1,130,999,013 of record OY728121.1, read on the forward strand.
TTGTATCGTGGTATATTTTCTACATCAATTCAATAAACATCTCAATATCCCACTCACAGAAAATTATAGTGAGTACTGTAATGGTGCATCTACCAGACCCTCAGGATAATCCTTGTCCTCAGTCATGGATAACTGAATCGATAACTGAGAGTGTGTAAAATAATGTTTTAGGAGAACTGTAACATCCCAAGTAAGTAATTAATAATAGATATTTTTATCTATGTCTATTAATGAATTAGATAGTGTTTTAGAGGCTTAAAATGAAAATAAATCCAATTTTACGCATGGAATACAGTAATATTTTTTAAAGGATTGTTTTACTGCCTTTTGATGGAAAACCATTTTTAAATCTATCTTTTGACAATTTTATGAGATATTTTTGTCAAAATAAACTTATTCTCTATGATTGGGACATCAAAATTTACTTTTTGTGAATTTTTGTTATTTTTCTGACAATGTTCATTTTTTTATGAATAGTGAAAAATACTGTATTTTACATCAAAACTACTTTTTAATCTACTTTATTTATATGATTATATTATCTTTTAAATTGGTTTTAAAGTTAAATTAGAATATATTTTTACCATTTAATCCAATGGTGGTCATTAGTATTAATTTCACTTTGGAATTGGGCATAAACTAATGCCAAAATTTTCATACATATTGTTTAAAAAAACCCCGCTATTTGTTTTGACAACGGGAATTATTTTTAAATCAATTATTGCAATTTATGTGTTTGGAATTTGGTAAAATGGATTAAATATTTGGAATCAGAAGGTCCAAATTATGTAATCAATACTCTTTTGTTTTTTGGACATTATGAATAGTAACGACGGTAATTATCTTTAATTATCTTGATTAATGGGTAATCAGGTAGTTAAGGATTACAAAATGATATCATAATAATACAAAAAGACCACAACATGTGTCCTAAGGCTACTGGTTGTCTCATGGCCGACCATGGTATGCCTTGTTCTAAACATGGGTCCCCATGGAATCACTTTTGTGAGAAAGTGACTTTTTATCTTTTTATTTTTAAAGAATGTAAAATGTGACAAAGAATGTATCACCTAAGTAAAATATTTTTAATTATGTCGACATAAATGATCTTTTGGACTATAAATATTCATTATAAATCTAAAAATATTTCCTACATCATGATATTTTTTTTATAATTTTTAGACATTAATTTTATTAAATTATTTATGACATCATGATGATGCAGCGATTACCTCATTAATAAAGGATTTAAATAAAATGAAATGATAATGTGAAATCTATGACCTACACATGTCCAAAACCTATTGGATGGGTGTATTTCAAACCCTTATCACCTTACCCTCGAATTATATCAATGTGGGACCTTTTGAATCCGAAAATCATTTTCAAATAAAGTAACATTTCTTTACTTTCCAAGAGTGCCCCTCCTCTCCTCTTATAAAAGGCCCCCACCTCTACCTCCTTACCCACACTCCCAAAGCCTTTGGCTCGGACAACCCTGCCCATTTTGTCTCTCCACATACCTCTATTACTCCTTGAATCCTCACTTTGGTCAGAAGTCTTCCCAAGGAAGCCTTTGAGCTCAAACCAAAGGGAGTTACCCGATTTTAAGGTAATGTCTTCACTTGAGTCCTTTTGTTTTATTTTGCTTCTCCAACCCCCTAAACTCTTTTTATTCATTTCTTTTGTAAAAACTCCAGTATCTTCAATATAATATGATGTTGTTATAAGACGTATTCGAGCTACACTTACACACACCTACGTCTAATGGTTAAAGGACATACTGTTTCCGTGGATGGTGAATTTATGCCTCCCGAAACGATGATTGTTTAACATTCTTTTAACACCTTCAAAGGTGGCCATTAAGATGTCACTATATTTATATATGATATATAATATGTTTATGTTTTCCTTAAGCTTCTGTATTTTTCATTTTGGTCATACCTTTATGGTTTCCATTAGGGGTAAACGTGATATCTCCATTTAAGGAAGTGCGGACTACCGCCCCCTCCAAGTGATTTGATTCATTAAATACCATATGTGGGACGTATAAAGGATGGAACTATGATATTATATATGATATTATAATGGAATTATAATATACCTTTATATCATTATGATTCCATTCTATAAAATACGAAATATAAATGAAAGTAGCGTTCATGCGTACGTACGGCTTACCGTCTCCATGGACGGTGCATTTCATTTCTTACCTCTAAATGATTATGTAATATTGTAAATCCATGTATATACTGGATATATATGATATATAAATCATGATTATAATTCTGGATATAATGGATACATGAACAACTTGTAATTATAAAGGGTTTATTTTTGACTCAAGTACCACTGATCGTTAAAACGACCGTTATTAACTTAAATAATTACATAGTGTTCATGACATGGAAATAAGTGATATAAAAGGAATAATGAAATTGAAAAAGGTTCTTAAGAAAGTAGAAATTAACTCAAGTTTATTATTCAGGACAATAAAGAACGATCTAGTCAAGTCGCACCTGAGGTATGGGACTTCGTCTCAATCTCCTTTCATTGAGGCATATTTTGTTTTATACACAACCTTCTTTTATACGGTGTATAAAACCCTTTGACTTTTACATTTATCGAAAAGGGATCTTTTTTATACGTAGCATTTTACTAAACGATAAAAGGGAATGTTTTTGTCGTATGTATGCGGCGACAACGACTTCTCTGCCGCCATGACCGTTATTTGAGTTTCAGCTTCCTCTACAAGCCCTACCTTTTTTTAAAAGAAAAATAAATACCATGTTTTAATTTTCTTTTATTTTGGTACAGAAAATGGTTTTCATAATGTTTTTATATCAATGTGTTGTATTTATATCTTGCGATTGAAAGGTGGAAATGTTATGTTTCCTTTATGCATGTTTTATGTGATACGATTATGTTGAGGTTCTTGGGAATTATTATGAAGACGGGTGGTTCTGTGATAAACTAAGGGCGTGTGAGCCCGATATAGCTCTCCAATGCATTGGGTAACGTGAAGGAGTGAAACGTTATGGTTTCTCCGAAGAGATTTAGGGAATATACTGTGATGGGTATGCCAAACGTAACCAAGAGGGTTACTCCCTACGTAAGAATGTTATGAATGCCTCAAGTTACCTTTATGTCTTATGATTTCTATGATTTATTCATGATTTTATGAGGTATGTTAAAGTGCTTATGTTTTATGGGTAAAGTATGATTTCATTATTATGTATATATGTACCCATGATTCCTTTCCATATTTTTATATCCCTTACTGAGAATTTTATGCTCATCCCATGTTTTTTGAAATGTTTTTCACAGGTCAAAGGAAAGGTACATAATATGATAATAGTGTCAAGGAAGTGTCAAGAAAGAATCCATGTTTTATTTTAAATATGTTTCCATTGATGGGAAAGAAGAATACTATCTTTATGTAACCACTTTGTCTACATGTGGAATGTAATGAAAGTTTTATGATCTAATTCTCTAAAAATATAAACCTGAAAAGATCCTAAATGTGTAATCTTGTAATAACTCAAGATTAAGTAAGGTTTAAGGCTGGGGCCTTATAGTTGGTATCAAAGGTCGGTTTTGATAACTTCAGGAGTTAGAATTCTATTAAATGAATATCCAAAAATATTTTTTTACGGTCAAATTGAAATGATATAGCATTTAAAGATTACCATGTTGCTTCATCTAAGACATGTTTGTTCAGAATGGTTTTCCACAGAGGAAACAAGGAAGCAGTGGTAGGAAGGCATACAGAAGGAAATAACCTTCCGAATCAGCATCCTGAGATGGTCAGAATTGGAACTGAATAGTTTGTTGCAGTAATGGCGCAGTTGACTCAAGCGATAAATGGTGGTGGTATCCATGCACGAGATCAGCCAGATCAACCGCAGAGGAACATGTCAGTGGTGGAACATTTCATGAGGCAACATCCCCCATCATTCAGAGGATCATCTCACCCTGTGCTAGCTGAATGGTGGATTAAAGAACTGGAGAAGATTTTTGATGTCATGGGGTGTTCAGACAATCAAAAGGTTAGTCTTGCTATTTACAGTTTGGAGGGTGAAGAAGATCAGTGGTGGTCGATGGTTAAAAATATCAGGGATGCTGATGAGATTGATGCTCTCGACTGGGATTAATTCAAAGGTATGTTTCTTGAAAAGTATTTTCCTAAGGATGTTCGACTTAGGATGGAAAAACAATTCTTAGAATTGAGGCAAGAGGAAGACTCAGTGGCTACCTATGAAGAATGGTTCACTCGATTGGCAAGGTATGCTCCAAATTTTATCTGAGACCTTGATAGAAAAATCAATCGTTTTTACTCAGGATTAAAGCCAAAATATCGAAGGGCATTGGCTTCTCGTGAGTTCGAAAGTTATGAAAAGCTTGTTCGATGTGCTAAGAAGTTGGAAATGGAATTTGATGATGATCAAGTGTTCTATAGAAACCAATAGATGAAGAGACCGAGGTGGCAGGAGAAAGGAAAGAATTCTTCAAAAAAGTCTGATGGTAAGAAAACTAAGTTTCCAGTTTGTCATAAATGTGGTAAAAGGCATGCTGGGGAATGTCTTCTGAATTCTGGAAAGTGCTACCGATGTGGTAAGATGGGACATAAGGCTCGTTATTTCACTAAAAAATATCAAGGTGAAGGTAAGACTAAATTTGATTTACAATTAGTGAAATGTTTTAAGTGCAATGAGATGGGTCACTATGCAAATGAGTGTCCGACAAAGAGCTTGAGTGATGGGAAGCAGTTAGACTACAAGCAGAAAGGGGTGGTGAAATACTTTGCAACTACTTCAGTAGATGTCGGGCCATCAAATGAAGTTGTATTAGGTACTTTGTTTTTTCAGATTATTCCTGTGTGTTGTTTGATTCGGGGTCTACACATTCTTTCATCTCTGAAACCTTTTCTAGTAAAATGGGAATACCATCTCAAGAAATGACTCCTGAACTTTTGGTAAAAACACCTGGGGGAAATGTTGAGGCAAAAATAATTTATAAGAATCTTCCTATCCTTATCTGTGGAAAGAACCTACTTGCAAACCTTATTGTTCTACATCTAGTAGAGTTTGATGTTATCCTGGGTATGGATTGGCTCTCTATTTACCATGCTAAGATTTACTGTAGAGCTAAAGAAGTTTCTTTTCAGAAAGACTTTCAGTTTGTGTACAAGAATGAACCCTTACTGTTGATAACTTATCAAGAGTCCAAGAAACTTGTAAAAGATGGAAATGAATGTTACCTTACACACATTTTTGAAAACAAGGGAACTGTTCAGATTAATGATGTGCCAGTGGTAAATGAGTATCCTGATGTTTTTCCTGATGAGTTGCCTCGAATAATACCAGATCGGGAAGTTTAGTTTACTATTGACTTAGTTCCTGATTCTAAGACAATTTCAAAACCCCCTTATCGAATGGCTCAAATTGAACTTTTAGAGTTGAAGGAGGAATTGCAAGATTTATTAGAGAAAGGTTTCATTCGACCTAGCACATCACCATGGGGTGCTTCTGTTTTATTTGTTAAAAAGAAAGATGGTTCAATGAGACTTTGCATTGATTATAGAGCCTTGAATAACATCACTTTTAAGAACAAATATCCTTTGCCTCATATCGATGATTTGTTTGATCAGCTCCAGGGAGCTCAGTATTTTTAAAAGATTGACTTCAGATCAGGGTACCATCAGCAGAAGGTAAAGGAAGCAGATGTTCCGAAGATTGCGTTCCGTACAAGATATGGCCATTATGAATTTGTAGTAATGCCGTTTGGGCTAACCAATACACCTGCTATATCCATGGACTTACTGAATATAATTTTCCATGTGTTCTTGGATAAGTTTGTGGTGGTTTTCATTGATGATATTTTGGTGTTTTATAAATGTAAAGAGGAGCATGAAAGAAATTTAAGGGTTATCTTGCAAACCTTAAAAGAAAAGAAACTGTATGGAAAATTCAGCAAGTGTGAGTTTTGGTTGCAACAAATTTCTTTCCTTGGTCACATTGTTTCTAAAGATGGGATAACTGTTGATCCTGCAAAAACAAAAGTTGTGGAAGACTGGACAAGACCCACAAATGTAACTGAGATTCGTAGCTTCCTTGGTTTGGCAAGCTATTACCGAAGGTTTGTTAGAAATTTTTCACGGTTATCTAGTCCAATAACTAAGCTAACTCGGAAGGGTGTTAAGTTTATTTGGACAAAAGAATGTGATGATTGTTTTCAGGAATTGAAAAGAAGATTGGTGAATGCTCCAGTTTTGGCACTACCTTCCAGGAATGGTGAGTTTGTTATCTACATTGATGCTTCATTAAAAGGACTTGGTTGTGTCGTAATGTAGAATGATCAGGTAATTGCTTATCCTTCACAACAGTTGAAAACTCATGAGGTAAATTACCCTACACATGATTTGGAATTAGCTGATGTTGGTTTCGCTTTAAAATTTTAGAGGCATCATTTGTATGGAGTAAAGTGTGAAATATCTACTGATCACAAAAGTTTAAAGTATATATTCACTCGGAAAGAGTTGAACAGGATACAGAGGAGATGGCTAGAATTAATCAAGGATTATTATTGTACAATTCATTACCATCCGGGAAAAGCAAATAAAGTGGCTGATGCTTTGAGTCGAAAAAGTAATGCTTCATTAGCAATGTTGTGTTTGGAACATGATCCTTTGGTTAAGGATTTGATGAAGTTTGGCATAGAAGTTGTTGGTGCAGTAATTTCTTCTGTTTTGTTTCAGGTATTAGTGATATCATCTCTATCAGACAGAATCAAGCAAGCACAGAAGCAAGACAGTGAGTTGCAGAAAAAGGTAGAGTTGGTTCAGAAGGGTAAGTTTTCTGAATTCAACATTTATAATGATTGTGTTTTGAGATTTGGGAAGAGATTATGTGTGCCTTGTGATTCACAGTTGAAGAGAGAGTTGTTATGTGAAGCTCATAGTTCTCCGTTTTCAGTTCATCCTGGCAGTACTAAGATGTACAGAGTTCTGCGGGACTATTACTGGTGGGATGGAATGAAAAGAGATATTGCTGATTTTACTGTGAAGTGTTTGACATGTCAACAGGTTAAAGCAGAGCGGCAGTTACCGAAAGGGATGCATCAGCCTTTACCAGTTCCAGAGTGGAAATGGGAGAATATATCCATGGACATTGTTGTGGGATTACCGAAGACATCTCGAGGTAATAATGCAATCTGGGTTATTGTTGATCGCTTGACTAAATCTGCTCATTTCCTTGCTATACGAGATAATTTTTCCCTAGATCAACTTTCATGTTTGTATCTTAAAGAGATATTCAGGTTACATGGAGTTCCCCTCTCCATTGTATCTGATCGTGATCCCAGGTTCACTTCTAACTTTTGGAAAGGCCTTCAGAAGTCGTTGGGTACTGAATTAAATTTTAGTACAGCATTTCATCCTCAATCAGATGGGCAGTCAGAACGAACAATTCAGACCTTGGAGGATATGCTACGAGCTTGTTCGATGGATTATCAGGGAAGTTGGGACCAACATCTTTCTTTGGTTGAACTTTCATATAATAACATTTTTCATTCCAGTATACAAATGGAACCATTTCAGGCATTATATGGGAAGTGGTGTCGAACTCCAGCTTTCTGGGATGAAGTGGGTGAAAGGAAGTTGATGGGACCAGAATTGGTAGAAGAGTTGGCAGAAAAAGTTCAGCTGATACAGAAACACATGAGAACAGCTCAGAGTAGGCAGAAGAGTTATGCAGACAATAGGAGGAAGGATATAACTTTTGAGGTAGTTGATCATGTTTTTCTCAAAGTATCACTATGGAAAAGTGTGATGAGATTTGGTAAGAAAGGAAAGCTGAGTCCAAGGTTCATTGGACCATATGAAATTCTGGAGAGAGTTGGATCAGTTGCATACCGGGTGGCTTTACCTCCGAGTTTATCTCAGGTACACAATGTTTTTCACGTTTCGATGTTGAGAAAGTATATGCCAGATCCATATCATGTTTTGAGTCCAGAGGTAGTTCAGCTGGAAGAGAAGCTATCTTATGAGGAACAACCGGTCCAGATTCTTGACCACAGGGATAAAGTGTTACGAAATAAGGTGATTAATTAGGTAAAAGTTTTGTGGAAAAACCACATGATGGAAGAGGCAACATGGGAATCTGAAAATGCAATGAGGGATAAGTACCCCCATTTATTCGATAAGTAAATAAATTGCGGGGATACAATTTTCTAAAGGGGGGAAGGATGTAACATCCCAAGTAAGTAAAGAATAGTAGATATTTTTATCTATGTCTATTAATGAATTAGATAGTGTTTTAGAGGCTTAAAACGAAAATAAATCCAATCTTAAGCATGGAATACACTAATATTTTTTAAAGGATTGTTTTACTGCCATTTGATGGAAAACCATTTTTAAATCTATCTTTTGACAATTTTATAAGCTATGTTTGTCAAAATAAACTTATTATTTATTATTGGGACATCAAAATTTACTTTTTGTGAATTTTTGGTATTTTTCTGACAATGTTCATTTTTTTATGAATAGTGAAAAATACTGTATTTTACATCAAAACAGATTTTTAATCTACTTTATTTATATAATTAGATTATCTTTTCAATTGGTTTTAAAGTTAAATTAGAATATATTTTTACCATTTAATCCAATGGTGGTCATTAGGATTAATTTCACTTTGGAATTGGGCATAAACTAATGCCAAAATTTTCATAGATATTGTTTAAAAAAAACCCGCTATTTGTTTTGTCAACGGGAATTATTTTTAAATCAATTATTGAAATTTATGTGTTTGGAATTTGGTAAAATGGATTACATATTTGGAATCACAAGGTCAAAATTATGTAATCAAGGCTCTTTTGTTTTTGGACATTATGAATAGTAACGACGGTAATTATCTTTAATTATCTTGATTAATGAGTAATCAGGTAGTTAAGGATAACAAAATGATATCATAATAATACAGAAAGACCAAAACATGTGTCCTAATGCTACTGGTTGTCTCATGGCCGACCATGGGATGCCTTGTTCCAAACATGGGGGCCCCATGGAATCACTTTTGTGAGAAAGTGACTTTTTATCTTTTTATTTTTAAAGAATGTTAAATGTGACAAAGAATATATCACCTAAGTAAAATATTTTAAATTTTTTCTACATAAATTATCATTTGGACTATAAATATTCATTATAAATATAAAACGATTTACTACATCATGATATTTTTTTTATAATTTTTAGATATTAAATTTATTAAATTATTTATGACATCATGATGATGCAACGATTACCACATTAATAAAGGATTTAAATAAAATGAAATGATAATGTAAAATCTATGACATAAACATGTCCAAAACCTATTGGATGGGTGGATTTCGAACCCTTATCACCTTACCCTTGAATTATATCAATTTTGGACCTTTTGAATCCGAAAATCATTTTCAAATAAAGTAACATTTCTTTACCTTCCAAGAGTGCCCCTCCTCTCCTCTTATAAAAGGCCCCCACCTCTACCTCCTGACCCACACTCCCAAAGCCTTTGGCTCGGCCAACCCCTGCCCATTTTGTCTCTCCACATCCCTCTCTTACTCCTTGAAGCCTCAATTTGGGCAGAAGTCTTCCCAAGTAAGCCTTTGAGCTCAAACCAAAGGGAGTTACCCGATTTTAAGGTAATGTCTTCACTTGAGTCCTTTTGTTTTATTTTGCTTCTCCAACCCCCTAAACTCTATTTATTCACATCTTTTGTAACAACTCCAGTATCTTCAATATACTATGATGTTGTTATAACAAGGATTCGAGCTACACTTACACAAACCTACATCTAATGGTTAAAGGGCATACTGTTTCCGTGGATGGTGAATTTATGCCTCCCGAAACGATGATTGTTCAACATTCTTTTAACACCTTCAAAGGTGGCCATTAAGATTTCACTATATTTATATATGATATATAATATGTTTATGTTTTCCTAAGCTTATGTATTTTTCATTTTGGGCATACCTTTATGGTTTCCATTATGGGTAAACGCGATATCTTCATTTAAGGAAGTGCGGACTACCGCCCCCTCAAAGTGATTTGATTCGTTAAATACCATATGTGGTAAGTATAAAGGATGGAACTATGATATTATATATGATATTATACTGGAATTATAATATACCTTTATATCATTATGACTCCATTCTATAAAATATGAAATAGAAATGAAAGTAGCCTTCATGAGTACGTACGGCTTACCGTCTCCATGAACGGTGCATTTCATTTCTTACCTCTAAATGATTATGTAATATTATAAATGCATGTATATACTGGATATATATGATATATAAATCATGATTATAATTATGGATAAAATGTATACATGAACAACTTGTAATTATAAAGGGTTTATTTTTGACTCAAGTACCAATGATCATTAAAACGACTGTTATTAACTTAAATAATTACATAGTGTTCATGACATGGAAATAAGTGATATAAAAGGAATAATGAACTTGAAAAAGGTTCTTAAGAAAGTAGAAATTAACTCAAGTTTATTATTCAGGACATTAAAGAACGATTGAGTCAAGTCGGACCCGAGGTATGGGACTTTGTCTCAATCTCCTTTCATTGAGGCATATATTTTTTTATATACAACCTTCTTTTATACGGTGTATAAACCCCTTTGACTTTTACGTTTATCCAAAAGGAATATTTTTTATGCGTAGCGTTTTACTAAATTACAAAAGGGAATGTTTTTGTCGTACGTATGCGGTGACAACGACTTCTCCGCCGCCATGACCGTTATTTGAGTTTCGGCTTCCTCTACAAGCCCTGCCTTTTTTTAAAAGAAAAATAAATACCATGTTTTACTTTTCTTTTATTTTGGTATTGAAAATAGTTTTCATAATTTCTTTATATCAATGTGTTGTATTGATATCTTGTTATTGAAAGGTGGAAATTTTATGTTTCCTTTATGCATATTTTATGTGATACGATTATGTTGAGGTTCTTGGGCATTATTATGAAGACAGGTGGTTCCGTGATAAACTAAGGGCGGGTGAGCCCAATATAGCTCTCCAATGCATTGGGTAACGCGAATGAGTGAAACGTTAAGGTTTATCCGAAGATATTTAGGGAATATACTGTGATGGGTATTCCAAATGTAACCAAGAGGGTTACTGCCTACGTAAGAATGTTATGAATGCCTCAAGTTACCTTTATGTCTTATGATTTCTATGATTTATTCATGATTTGATGAGGTATGTTAAAGTGCTTATGTTTTATGGGTAAAGTATGATTTCATTCTTATGTATATATGTACCCATGTTTCCTTTCCATATTTTTATATCCCTTAATGAGATTTTTATGCTCATCCCAAGTTTTTTGAAATGTTTTTCACAGGTCAAGGGAAAGGTACATGATATGATGATAGTGTCAAGGAAGTGTCAAGAAAGAATCCATGTTTTATTTTAAATATGTTTCCATTGATGGGAAAGAAGAATACTATATTTATGTATCCACTTTGTTTATATGTGGAATGTAATGCAAGTTTTATGATCTAATTCTCTAAAACTCTAAACCCGAAAAGATCCTCAATGTGTAATCTTGTAATAACTCAAGATTAAGTAAGGTTTAAGGCTGGGGCCTTATAAAAACTATCAACCACACCATGGTTAATTAAGGCTCATAATATGGATCCTATGAAGTAAATTTGAGCATCCTGATAACGTAATAATCAATCTAGATGGCCCAAAAATGGATAATTGTTACACATCTGGGCATCCTAATCAAGTAATAGTCAATCCAGCATGCTCAAAATCTAGATACTAGGAAATATATCTGGTTATCTCAATCATATCATCTCATCATTTGAGGATCATAGGATTAATAAAATAATCATGTATGTTAATCATATATCCATCAAGAGTATGTATGTGAAAACATGAATAAAATAGTGGGGGTGGATGAATGTCAAAAACCATAACTACTACCACAACATCTTGGGATTTTCATTTTTCACATAGTTCCTAAGGTGAAAACTACTACTATCTATACCCTAACCCATAATACTTTATCATATGGTTGGTCAAACAAAAGGACACCCAAATGGGTCCACCAGATCAATCAATGAAGTGGAATCCTTCTCGAGATCCTTATGGTCAACACATAAGTGACGAAAACCCTCGGGGGATCCTCTAAATATATACGTATGAAAGGGAATTTCAATTTTCATCCTTAAAAGTGAAAATAAATAAGTGTAATACTACATGGGATTCAAAGAAAGAATAAGAGGGTGTACGAATCCTACTCAGGATCCTAAGGATGAATAAAAAGGAGGCATATGACATGGGATCCTAAAGAATAACTACGATCTCATGGTAACACATCCCACAACCCATGTATCTAACATCTCCTAGAATAATTAACTGTAGGGGAGCATCTTGAATGGGATATGTTATCCTGGAAAAACTTACAAAAGTATCGATTAAGGGAGATGGCTTATGGATAATCTCAAATCACGGTCTCATACTCAAGTGATCCTAGATACTATTTACTAGAGGATGAACCTCTCCATTATGGATGTGTCACACTAAGAAACCTCTCAGTATTTTTCGAATATTTTAAATGGTTATATAAACATGATCTATATGGGGAAAAAATTAAAAATTGACTATAGATACATAAAATTATGATTCTTGTGGGTAAGAACATGAAAAAACCTCAAAAGGGTTGCATGAGAGAAGTAAACGATGTGCATGTACACTAAAAAACCCCTCCAGGGAGTGTTCTTTCGCCAAAAAGTGCATGTAAATCCAATGTACAAAGTGTGTAAATGTTGTAAACAGTGTGTACAAAACATGGGGTACTTTATTGTGTATTTTACATATCCTATATAGGTGTTTCTGCATGGTTGTTTACTTTCAACAGCTGTGTAACCAATATGGGGTCTGGTCATGTACTCTAAATGACCAAGTACCCTTACATAGGTTGTATGTCTAGGTACTCAACTACTTGGACATGAAGTAGAATATATCATGTACTCCTAGTACACTATTTGTAAATTGAAATAGTTATCATAAAAAAATAAGAATAATATAAAATGTGTTTTCATAGAACTCCACACCCTATGATCAAGATTTCCTTAACAATAACCCATATTATCAGCCTGAAACCCAAATTTTCTACTCAAAAGATATATATTAACCCTCATGTGGTCCTTAAAAGTTATATTAGATCCTTAATTCTATAATTTTTTAAATATTTATAGATTTACTGAAAAAACATTGTAATGACCTACCTTTAGGATGAATCCATTGAATATTATATTGATTCCATGATATAGAGGTGTCACATGATGACCAGACTCCACTTAATCTCTATAGTGGAATCTACCATCTTATACCTCTATCTCCCTCTATCTTTATATACCTATATTCATTTATATGTCAACAATATGATGGGTATTCTCACAGGGGGTGTACATGAGAAGCAATGGGGAGGTGAAGAAATGAAAAGTGGAAAAAATAAAAGATGAAAGGAAAATAAAAATGGTCCCACATCCTGGCTCAAAACCTACATGATTTTATGCCATTACTAGAAAACCCCCCATTATATAGTCAATTGTGGATAAAAAATAACAATTTCAAGATCTATTTAAACTATGAATTCGAATTATTTGTTGGAGAATAAATTCACTATTAATTAATTAAATATTCATCAGTAATTATTCCATGAAAATTAAAATGGATTGGATTTCCACCAAACTCATGGAATAGGGTATACAAACTATTTCTAGAATAATAGAGAGGATAAAAAAATTATAATAGATTATATTGTTGGTCAAAATGACTATTTTATCCCTAACAAGAATATGAATGAAAAAATTAAAATTCATGCTGAATTTTATAGTCCAAAAAAACATGGGAAATTAAAACCTTCCAAAAATAATTTTTTTCACCCCCAGGATGCATTGTTAGTCAAAAAACAACCATGATATCATCCTGAGAATCTACACCACTATACACTATTGACTATCCAATGATTGGTCTCACAATGTTAAAAACTCTAATAACTATGAAGATGTTTAACCATGACCTATATTACACTTCCCACAATAGGAGTATCCAAATTATCGCCTCATAATCATGATTCAAGATCAAAATGAAATTATTTTTCCATCACTAAATGAAATGAATTGAATGACCGAGAGTCACTCATTCTAGACCATTAACTTTCATCATCATGCATCAACCATCCCAACATTCAGAGAATAGTTCTCATGAAAACACTGAATTTTAACTCATTTTGTGAGTCTCCACCCACAAACATCACATGGCTCAATCCAAACCATATATATTTACTTATATATCTCCTCAAGTGTATCCTCAACTTATTTAACCATTGAAAATTAAAATATATTTAAATTTCTCACTCTATAGCTGACACTCTCTAATTTTTCTAAAGATTATTTCTAGATATAGTGATTAATCATCCATAATCATGGCGTACACTAGGATTCAATCAAGAGGTCTGTATCACTCTCTAAACCACACTTAAAGAAAATCGGGCCACATTTTCCTTTAAAGAAAAATTCTAACACCACATCTCCCAATAATGTGTCTGTGTACAAAAATAGGTCAACCAACTCATAACACCTAACTTATTTAAAAAGTTATACTCTAATATGGAAGTAAATTCCTCATTTTATCATGACTTTTCGGAAACTAGGCCGGAAACATTTCAATAAAATCCTTAGTCATTATCTCACACACTACCACTCACTAATTTAAAATTTAAATAGAGCCACAAATAATTTCTTTATACAATTTCCATCCAACTCATCCACCCATTAGTCATAAATTAAATTTCCAAGCTAAACATGCTATATGGAATGTCAATATCATTAATATAGAATCTACCTTCGAACACCTCTTCAAAATAGACCAGTCCACCTATGACATGGTTTATTTCATGATTTCCCATCACACAACGTCATTCCAGTCATGAGAAACTACACAATATATGAAAATGATGCTAACAAAAAAAAGTTGGTCAAATAAGCCAGAAAACTACATTTTCCTAACCATGGGATATAATACCAATATCAAAAAACCATTTGTGATTCCTTTGAATTTAGAGGCATCATTATGAAAATAATTCTACAGATTAGAACCTATCATGAATCAATCTCAACACGCGTTTATGACTAAGATCACTACCTATAATGAAATATATAAACCAAGTCTAACCCCTCTTATATGATTCACTTTATGAATTTTTTTACCATATTAGGGTATGTTTTGAAACTAGGGGCCTATATGTCACCCACATATCCCTACCAATCAAGTTTCAGAATAGGTTCAAGAGGTATAACAACTTAGTCTATATGATTTTTCCCTCTACAAGGTCATATCTCATAGGGATTTATCCATGAAACCATCTCAATGAATGGAATTTAATGTCTCTATCAACCGTCTCAAAGGGAGGTAATTATAACATCGACCTACATGGATAAAAAAATGTCGACATGGATTTAATTATACAATTTCCAATTTTTGTTTTATAGAATAAAACATAAATATAATTACTAATTGGAATCCCCTTTCAGTGAAACCCCTTAAAATGTACCTATATGATAAAATAAATGTAATGACATCACCAAAAAATTTACTCTAAGGGACCTAATATTCACTCATCCTCCGCATAAGTAAATAATCATTGGAGGGTCATGATTTTAATATAGAAAAGATGACAAACTGAATCTCATAGGTAATATACACAAGGTAATATCCCCTTGGGGTCCATGTTCACTATAATATTATAGGTACCTATCGACATCATAGTAATGGATCCATCTAGATAACCTAGAATGAAGGTTGGTGATGTAAAATATCATATCAAGCTAGATGATAAAAATCTATGTAGGTTGTTATGAACCACTAGTTACCTTTACCAAAAAAAGAAACACCCACATCGACAAAATAAACATAACTTAATTTCCTATATTGACCTATGATGTCAATTGTACATTAAAAAAATCTTCTCAATGATATATTTCATATAACATACACATGGTTTAGTTATTTAAAATTCCATTCCAACCTATGTGGTAAAACACCATATATGTTGTTACTAACGCTTAAAATAACAAAAATTATGTAAAAACAACCAATGAGGATTCCAACACCTAGAAATTATGTTTCATGTCAACATAATTGGGTCACATCACCTCATGTACATAAGGATTGAGTGATCACCATTAGCATCAAATGTATCACTGTAGATCCACATAACTATCCATCATATGGATATAAATATGTCGGCCTCACTGAGTAATGTTCTACCAAGAAATTATATTGGAAACCATCATTTAGGTTAATTTTGACACTTTAAATAATTAAAAATAGTTTTTTGTAGAACAATATAACATTATGGGGACTATAAATTGTGGACACAACATGCTAATGGGGATGCAATAGGTTCATCTTGCATTTGTTTTCTAAGAGGAAAAATCAGTCACTAGCATCTAACTAATTGGAGAAGATCTATGAATCTATCAACAGACACTACCTAATGTTTAGATAGCCATATATTCATAATAAATCATAAATTACAAATCATATGTGCATTGATCAAATAGAAAATCTTACACAACTATAATATCACATGTCATGAACAAAAATACCATAACCATAGAAATCTTGAATTCTTATCAGAACAATTGTTCTCGAGGCACCAATTTTATATCCATTATAGTATCTGACGCATTTGAAATACCACTATATACCATATCCCAAATATTACAAGGCGTGTCCAGCCAGAACCAAAGCTTCTGACCATTTATTAAAAAGAAATAAAAAGGTACAATAGAGCAGCGGATGGGGTCAAATAACCGAAATGCCATCAACAACCAAGAACAGGTCTAGAGATCATAATATGAAATATCATTTCCATAATCAGAGTCACCATAAATCTCAAAATCAGATTTAGACTTATCCCAATTTAATATTATCAAAATATCTGTATCCACTTTCCTTGACACCTTAGATGAATATCTGGTAGACACGTTTCTAGGAACATTATAATAATATTTACGTGATATTCTTTTTGAGGGAAAACCCTCACTATCAATAATATTTGGCTTTCCATTTAAGATATCATCCTTGCATGATGTGTTCCCACTACTTCTCAAAACCCTATTCAGGGTACCCACATTCTACTATTCATCCTCAAAAATATTTCCCCATTTCTCGGGTAATTTAGATACCTAAAAATGCTTCTGCATTTCTTGATAACAATCAACATGCTGTCACACATCAATCTGATTGGAGAAATTGACCTAGGAAGTATCTAGGGTCACAAATAATGGGGTTAGTATATGGGTGTCCTCAATAAGAGTAACATCTTTAACCAAATAAGACCGACTATTAAAGGTCCCACTATAATCCTCCTTCCCTGATTCATTAATTAGAAACCCTTTACCAGTATCTGAAACTGGCTCATTAAGTGAATCACCATCATGAGGAGTAGACATTGGCATCGTCGAATCCTTCACCTTGGACTTCCTATGAATGAGTGCTGCTAAATGACCTCTAACCCCACATTCCTTAATATCCCAATTAGAAATATAGTAGAAAAGGAACGAATCTGATACAACTTCATTACATCCCAAATCAGATGAAACAAAACTATTGCCTTGATATGGTTCAACACAAGGCCTCAAGAACACCTCCCTGTATGCTGTAGGTTACTAAATAGTAGGGATGGTCTATGGTGTATTAGTATGGATACTATTCCCTCCAAGAAAATTATAAAAATAGAAAAAATAACACAACATCATCCATTATAGTAAATAAATAGTGTGAAAAAATAATAAGTATAACAATGATGATTGATAAATGAAATGCTGTAAAAATATGAATGACCATGTATTAAAAATATCCACGGTAAACCACTATGAATATTATATATATAGGAGTTCATAAAAGAAATTGAAATTTATGTACATGGCTTTAAAACCAACTCTGAGTCAGACCACATACCAAGCCACCATGACATCATCGAGCTTCCCCAACCTAATCATTAGAATCCACAAGAAAAATATAATTGATCATGAAACTGTATTCATTAACTATATCCACTGAACATATGTGATCAACCTAAAACTAGACATAAAATAATAACACACATAAAGGTAAATGTATAGGTGGTGATAAAAAAATCTTAGATGGAAGCCCCAAATGGTGAACATGTAATTTTCTACCATAAATGCATGCTCTTGAAAAATGATCAACCAAGCTATGAAACAACTAGAATAGAAATAAAATAAACCTATATCATGAATAAAATCATTTTTTTGATCTTTATGTACTTGACACCGATCATATGGGAATCTTATGAAATGGTTATTGATCTAGATGTTATACCACCGAAGCCGTGTATAAATTTTTCAATCATTGAGTCCATAAACCCAATCAATGATACCTACATCATCCAAAAATTTAATTATTATGGAGGATTCTATAAAACAATAGGGGATACATTTATAATCCATGGGATCACATATAATTTCCTCCAATAACTAAAATAAAGTGTAATATGTAATTTATAGACATCATATAAAAATGGAACTATGTTGGATTCCATTCTTCTAAGTCCATGTAAAGCCTTTCTAATGTATGAATCTTTGGTCCTGGTCAACAATCAATGCTGAAATTGTGAGTTGGATAATCCCTAGGTGGGATAACCCATAGGTGATCAATGAAGAAGGAAATTTATATCCATGTGCATGTTTGGTATCCATTCAATAAATGGATTGATAGTCCACTCCCAAAAAATATTTTAGAGTGTTGTAATAGTGAATCCACCCAATCATAGGGAGTATCCATGGCATCAATCAAGGAGACTATAATCGATCCTCAAGAGTATATCAATTCAATGATGAAGAGCACTGTGTTCAACACTATAGTCAATCAAGGATCATAAATTGGATCCTTGGAAGTTCAAATGAGAATCCCATTAGCGAAAAAAAATCTATCAATCATACTCAAAAGGTTGATTTCATGTAATACATCATGGCATTATAATCAAGTCATAGTCCATCAAGCTTGATAAAAATATAGATCCCATGTAATTATTTTCAAATCCCAATATTATCATCTCATCCGATTAGGATCACAAGATTAATATCCAGAACCATTTTTGTAATCATATTTGTGTCCTGATTAACCATGTGAAGAAATAAATAAAAGTGTGAGGGTGTATAAATGTCTAAACCAACCAATAATGCAAATGAATATCAATGTTTTCATGTTTTCTTAGCTGGCACCTGATAACATCTCTATGAAAACCCAAAATGATATAGCTTATGGTTTGTAAAACATGGGGGGACATATGGGTTTCCCATTGATTAAACAAAAATGATTCATCCAATTTGGGATCCTTGTGGTCTATACAAAAGTGATGGAACCCATAATGGGAATTTCTAAATTTGTACGTAAGAAACAGTATACCTATTTTGATAGTCATAAACAAGAGGCAACCAACGAGATCCTACATAAGTACCATGGAAAAGATTAGAGAGTAGCAGAATCCCCCTCGAGATTGAATTATGGTAGTAAACAGAGGCATCCTACATGTGATCCTATAGAATAACTAAGATCCCTTGGTAACACATGATATAACCCCTCTCTCTATAATTTGATGGACTCCTAGGAAAAATGGAAAGTATCATAATGTAGAAATAGTCACAATAAAATCCAGGTATGAACTGATCAAGGGATATTTTTCAAGGCCCATATTAGATCATGCTATCACTCACGGGAGACTAAAAAATTATTGACAGGATGAATAACCTCTCCATTAGAGCTTTCACATCCACAAATTCAATTTTCAAGTCCTTAAATAAACCCAAGGGTTATGAAATCATGTTTTACCAAGAATAAAATCCATAATGGAATAATAATTAATCCAATTCTAATTTCGGTGGGGGGGGGGGACAAAAAAACCTAAAAAGGGTAGTAAGGAAGATTGTATAACTATGTAATTGGTGTATAATCTCAAATCCCCACATGGATGTGTACTTCAACATGACATGAAATGTAAAGCCCATGTACATGGTGTGTGAATCAGGTACATACTGTGTAAAAGGAAAGGTGTACCTTCCCATGTTCCCAACATGTCCATGGAATGTGTTGTTTCCTGGTCGTGTACATTCCGCATGATTTATAACCAATGAGGGTTATAGACGTATACTTTACAAGACCATGTAAAAATATAAATTCTATCTGGCTTGGTTGTTGACTACTTTTTCATGAACCAGTACACAAAGTATACTCCCAATACGTGGTCTATACTACTAAGAATACACCATCTCTAAAAATGAATAGTTAAAATCATCTATTCTTAGAACTACACATTATGTGATTGGGAATTGTCATATGGGAAACCCTATATCAGCTCGAAACCCCATTTTCACCAAAAAAAAGATATAAGCCAATAGAAAAAGGTCATGAAATGTAATTGTAGGGCCTTAAAACAAGATATCAATAAATCTATTGGGATATATTACAAACACATAAATACAGACTACTATTGGGTGGAATTTATAGAAGGTTCGCTTATTCACACAATGTGTTGTTGATGCATGACCATTAGACTCCTCCCGAGCTCTAAAGTGGAACATCCCTTCTTCTCCTTCTCCCAAACTCTCATTATACCTATTCATATCTGAATAAAATTAATGTAATTTCCACAAGGTGTTTATGTGAAAATCCAGGGGGAGGAGAAGAATAGAAAAGAAGAAAATGAGAAAATTATGAAATGAAAAGCAAAAGGGGCCTGCAACTGGTACCAACACCAAACATGAGTTTGTGACTCACCTAGAGAAAACCCCCCAATTCAAACTCAACAATAGAGATTAAATCTCAATAAAAATCAATACTTCAAATTTATTTATATAAAAACATGTTAAAATAAAGTAAAATTTATTTAATTAAATAATTAATATTAATTATTCCATTAATATTTAAACTACATACATTTCTAATAAACTAAAATCCTTTGTTAAAACCCATATTATGGGACCGATAAAGTTTTAAGAAAAATTATATGAGATCATCTGGTAGGGTAAGATGAAACATTAATCCCTCATAATCATCTGAATTAGAAAATTCAAATTTCAACTAAATTTCATAGTTTTAAAAACATAGGTTGTTATAAAATTATTTATATTCGTGGTATTTTAAGAAACACAACTCATTAAAACATTCCATTTAAAATGATTAATATATAGTACCAACAATTATTTTTCATAGTTATTGTTGATGAAACACATATTCAATAATTTGTTCATGATTTTTCATAAATATCCTATTATTGTGATAACACAAGGGACACATATTTATGTAAAAACTAATCACATCAATCATGATATAAGAACATACATATAATACACCATTTATTTCTAGATCACATATAAATTTAGAAATTATTTTACAATTGTTCAAAATGAAAGAACAACATGATGATATTTTTTCAAAACCATGAAATTTTAATATATTTGAATATATTAGTCAGAATCCTGGAATACTCTAGGTAAAATGATCATTAAAAAAATTACTATTTATCTATATTCTTAAAGTAAAAATATCCATAAATAATAGGGTTAAAAATTTTCAAATATTTTTAACTTTTTCATAGTTTTAATCGAACAGTTTTTGGAAAAAAATTCCTATAATATCTCTAGAAAAGATATTTTTTAGAAACTTAATATATTTTATAAGACCAATTTCTATCCAAAAATCCATTGGACAGAATATTTTTGTTTTTTAATGAATCCATGAATGAAATATTTTAAAAGGTTATATAATTTTCTCCATGAGGTAAATTTTTTAATCTCTTTTTATATATTTTATATACTGGTTATATATATATTTTAAAAAACTAAATATTAGTTTTTTATAATTTTAATGATTTACTGGAAGAAATTTCTATATGATAAAACTAAATTTTTTTCTTATAGTTGTAACAAGGTATGATTGTTCAAAAATACATAACTTTGTAAAAAGATTCACATCCCCATCCATTTAATAATAGATATCATCCATTTATTTTTAGGTTTGATATTAGAAGTTGTATGTGGTTGGAATATGGATAATATCTTTTTTTTAATATTTATATATTGGTGAAGTGGGATACAACTCCTTGACATCCTGAATTCGTAGGAGAGATCTCACGATATTGGAATTCTTATGTCTGATTGGTTTAAAAGTTCATCCATTGGTCGTTCAGGTTTTTCTGATCATTCTCAGTTCTACCAATTAGAACTCATGTCATATTATAATGTTTTTACTAATTGTTAAACATTTAAAAATTGGTTGATAAAAATAAACTGGTTTGGGAAGTATAATTCTTCTATAAATAATGAAAATATTTTTCAATAGTGGGAATCCCCATGTGTTACTAAATAAGATTTTTATTTAAATTAACTGATTAATTTAAGTGAGTTTTATCTAAAATTTATGCTTAATGATGTTGATTTTCTTAATAATATGACTTTTACATTGATTTGAATGTCTTATATTCTCAATATCAAACATGGTGATGATCTAGTTGGAATATCACATAAAGGAGAGGATTATAATGTTACACATAAGTTTCTATAAAATAATAGATCATTTGAGGTTGAAAAATATGATGTTTAGTTATTTCATAATTTTGAAAATGATAAAAAGTTATCCCATCTTTCTAGGGGCACAAGGATCGTCTCTCTGTGGATAAATAACTTCTTAATCCCAAGAAATGGAGACACTGGTACATTAATAGTACAATATATCTTTGTTTAATACCTTATATGAAATAAGTAAATGTTCAACATAGTATTTTTTATGTTTAGAAGTATTGAGGAAATTATGATTTGGTTAATGAAGTTGAATAAATTTTTTACCCACAATTTTTTACCAAAATGTTAGTAAACTTTTTGAATAAAAAAATAACAATATGGAAGTTCCAGTAAGGGAAATGAATTTATATTTTTGAGAAGAAATAATTAAAAAAATTATGTTCATAATTATTCCTAATTTGAAACTGTTCGTTAATAAATCATACAAATGAGCATCCATTAGTGAAGTTGAATATCTCAAGTTAATGTTATTAGTGAAAATAAATGTTTGTAAAATGAGTCATCTCATGCTAAGAAAGAAAGATAAATGTATATTTAGAGAAAATTTTTCTTATTTTATTAGAATTAAGGGAGAAAATAAAGGTTATAGCCTATCATTTGTTTGGATGTAGTAGAGGCTTCAGCCTGAGAGGAACTAGTTTATAAAATTCTGAGAGAAGAATAAATAAAATAGATGAAAGATGATAAGGAAAATAATGAAAACTTAAAAATGGACTTCTTAAAATAAGTGTAAAGGGATCATTCAATAATTGAATTACTGGAAAAAGATTCTATCATGTCTAAAAAATTTCATCCTATGTCTATACATCCTTTATCCAATGTTCCACTCACTGATCAAAGGAAATACATTTTTCCATTTTAATGGAAAAATGTAATGAGTTTCTTATGGTATCCATGGTAATGATAATCGGTCTAGTAAATAAATTTTTAATGAATAATATAATCCCATAGAACAACCTATAGCACTCAGAAATAGTCATTTATGAATGAATGATAACTTTTTTTATGATTTAAAGAATGACTTGGGTATAAATGAGATTTTTTTCAATACCTAAAAATCCTTATCTTCTTAGTTATAGAAATATTTAAATCTCAATTAACTATACACTACTGGAAAATGGGTCTATACCCACGGTTTTCTAAAACCGTGGGTATATGGATAGTATGTGAACCGATACCCACGGTTTTCCAAAACCGTGGGTATAGGCCACCTATACCCACAGTTGTGCCAAAAACCGTGGGTATAGTTTTCTTTTAAGAACTATACCCATGGTTTTGGAGAAAAATGTGGGAATAGGGTATTTTCCGAAAGACCTAGACCGACGGTTCCTGAAAAACCATCGGTGATGCAGTTTTTTTTGAAAACCTATACCCACGGTTCTGAGAACCATGGGTATATCTTTGGCGGGCAAAAAAAAGGCGGGAAACCGAAAAAATTTGTTGGGGATGGAATTTTTCATGGTTTAGATTAATATATATGCACATAATTGTATTTATTACAAAAGAAATTCATAGCTGTGTTGGTCCGTTGGTTTGCAACGGTGATGAGCTTCGGCGTGCGTCACCGGTTCAAAACCTACTGAGTGCATTCTTTTGAATTTATATAGAACATATTAACATATATAATCAGATATATCAATTTGTAATATATAGAAATTCCAGCTTTGTTGGTCCATTGGTGAGATGCGTCTGTGATGCGTAACGCGTGTCGCGGGTTCGAAACCCCCTGTTCGCGTTTTTATGAATTAAATACCGAATATTGATATATATAGCCAGATATATGATTTTGTAACAAATTAAAATCCTAGATGGGTTGGTTAGGTGCTGGGGCGCGACTGCGAGTTTCAGCGCTAGCGCGGGTTCAAAACCCCCTAGCCGCGTTTTTTTGAATTTAAAATAACCCCACAGTTTTCAAACTGTGGGGTTTGTTGTGTGCCATGTGCCACATTTGACTCCCCTATACCCATGGTTCTCTCCAAACTGTGGGTATAGGTTGAGACACCTATACCGATGCCATTCCAGCCCACGGTTCCCAAAAATGTGGGTATATGTCATTTTTAAGATGAGTAATCCTCATATGATGAAGAGAAATAAGTTCAAAAAAACTATTATAGAAATCTATGTATGATGAATTAGTTTATGTTCCCAGAGACTTCTAAATAATAAACTTTTGAAATAGAAAAAGTTGGACCTTCATGAACAACAACTCCCCCATGACATTTGTTTTGAGTGATTCCATGAAAAATTATCCGAGTACCAATAACAAAACAACAATAATTAATATCAACTGATTTTATGTTGTGAAAAAATATCTTGAATTAATAATCCATAATTTTCGTAACATAAAACTTGTTGATTTATATGATGAAAATTTTTTATCATTTGTAAAAATCATATTTTTTGAATCAACTTGTAGAGATTGTCATTCAGAATAATTAAATTTTTTAAAATATACTGGGAAAATAAATATTATAATTTAGAAAAAAATAAATTTTTAAAAGAGGATAAAAGGTACTGTGGGATATATAGAATTTTTCAATGAGAATTTGTATGGAATATATAGAGTAATAATGTTAGTTTTGACATTTTATGAGTGCATTAATATGTAAGTTCATAAAATTTCTAGAGAAATTGATGAACTCAAATATATTTCAATATAATAAGATGATGATATATCTAATAATGGATAGAAGATTAAAGATTTAAAAGATAATGTTGTTAAGATGAAGTCTATTATTATAGAACTAGAGGATAATCTATATTTTATTATGAAGATGAAGGTGATTTTTAAAAAACACTCCTGGAAAGAATGATTTTTTTTAATTCTCCCAAGAGTTGTAATAATAATACTCCTTGGATAATTTTTTTCCAATATAGGGTTGGATGTTTTTATAATATTTTTGGATTAAATTTATAATATTTCACTACAATTTTTATTTTTTAGTAAATTTTTTTATCTTCTATAATTTTTTAAAACAATTTCAATATTCTAAAGAAATTTTTGAAAATCAATGGGTGGGGGGATATGAGAAAATATAAACTCTTGAATAAATGATGGAAATAGAAAACTTACAAAACATATTGAGATAGGGAAAATGATAAAAATATTCTATTTTTTGAAAGATATATGAGGTATTTTTTGCGTAGTTTTATAAATTAATTTTTTCTTAAAAAAGTTATGTTTTGAAAATTTTAAAAACAGGGAGTGTAACGACCCAAAATTTTTTCAATGTAAATTCAATTATTATAATTATTTCATATAGTTTAAACAATTTAAAATCACTCATATAAGGAAATAAAACCTTTATAAATAATGGATGAATGATATATTTTTCTAGAATTTAAGAAAACTATTCTGATAAAATAGTAACTTGGCCATTGGAATAGTAATATGGACCTTATGAATAGTAATATAAAAAAAGAATGGTATCCTCAGCCATGAAATTATAAATAAAATTTATGTATCTTCTAAAAGAAAATATGATATAATTATATCAATGAATACATTATTAAATGTATTAGAAATTATCATTTATGTGTTTGTATTTTGATAAACCATAAGTTTTTATATTGGATTTAATAATTAATATAATTTTTAAATGAAAATTAATTGTCATTTAATGTATTCTAAAATTAATATTTTATTGCCTTATTATTATGATATAATTTTCCGATACCCTGATAATTTTTTCAAAGTGTTATAAAATTAGTTATAATTTTAATATTGATATTTTCCATATAAATGATGATATCAATTGAAAAAATAAATTTATCATATTTGGAAAATTCTATCCCTGAAATGGAGTACATTTTTAAAATCTACAGTTTGAAAATTTTTTTGAGTGATATTTTATATTTTACTATAATTGTTGAATTTTTTGTGAATAGTGAAATAATGTAGTTTATAGTATAAGTAAATAAATGAATTTTTCCATCATGGATAAAGTAAGTGACAATTGGTTCAAAATAAAATGAAATAATTAACTTATTTGGTTACAATAATATTCAATATTTCGTTCCCTATGAAAAATAATAAACTAATGAATAAAATAATGAGAAAATAACCCTCTCTGACCCTATAAATACCTCTCTTAAGAACCTCTTCTACTCACACCTCTATAGTATTTATCCTTATCTATATTATGATAATATTCCACCCCAATCCCTTATCCCGTGTCCTTGAGACTTTTGTCTAAAAAAATGTGAAATCAAATTTCTATAAGGAGGTTCTCATGGAGGAGTATCCAAGAGGTAAATTCCTTTTTCTTTTATTCTAATTTCTTTTCATGTTCTTTCCTTCTCTAATTCTCTCCTCACGTCTGATGATAAAATTGGAATCGTAACTTCAATAACTCACATATAATTGAATTTTATTATGTTTATTGTATCATCCATGATTAATTATTTCCCCTCCTTTTTATAAAATGAAAATATTGTCAATGATGTCTTTATTTGTCGCATTCAGGGACGACAATTTTTCAATTTCATTTACAGCCTTCTAGGATTGACCTTAAACAATTATAATGGTTGAAACATAATGTAAAATATATTTCATAACCCTCTATATTTTTTATATGTAACATATATACATAATACAAAATGAAAAAACCAAATGAGGTCGTTGTGATAAAAAATCTCCAAAATTAACCTAAATGATTATTCATAACTAATTTTCTAATAATTTATCAACATACCTTATAAAAATGGTTTATGAAATAATTTATTATTTATTAAATTCATTAGTAACTTATAATTTGAATTCTATACAAATATTCTCATTTTACATGATTTTCCTTACATGAATACAAGTAACTGGTTATGGAAACCTAGAAAATGAATGATCCTAAATACTAAAATTGTATCTTATAACCCATAAAAATTTCATGAATGAAAATAATATCATTTTTAAAAAATACATATAATAAATTTTCTAAAATAATTAATTAATGGATTTAATCTGATTATCTAGGACATTGTGATTAGGTGAAGAATAGTTTCACACATAAGGAAAGAGATTCTACATGAGACATAATTTTTTCTTTCAGGTTTCCCTTTCCCCCACAATACCTGAATGTAATGCTTATTTTTTTAATTATTATAAATTATTTTTTTATATTCCAAACCTATCAATATAGATCATTTAAACCTTTTTTTATTGGTAGATACCTGTTTTAAAAAGGTTACATTATCAATTCTTCTTGAAAATCTAGCCAGATTAAATTGAGATTCCCATTTTCTTACACACTTATAAGCACAAACTATAATATATTTTATGAAACCATTATTCTTATATAAATTATCATTTCATAATGAGAAAATATCTTGTTTCATTTTTGGTTTAATGAAAAAATACCCCTTTTCCTCTTTAAACTGCTCTTCAATATTTTCCAGAAACCACATTAAATTTTTTATTTCCAAAGTTTCATAAACACTAATTTTACATGTATTGACATTATTTTGAAAAGAAATATCATGATCTATTACTATTTTACCATATAAATATCCATGAATGATTTAAAACCATTCTTTCATGGACACAATTAGGATATTCCCTTATTTTATGACTTTTGACATGATAATGATACCCAATACATTATATAGATAACCATTATGAATATGTTTGATTCCTTATGCATGATTCTTCATGTGACAAAAATACTCATGAACATGTTATTATGGGTTTTCATAGATATAAATACAATAAATTCAGTAATGTTTAGTCTAATGAGACTTTTGTTGGGAGAGAGAGTGAACCTGATTCCTTTATAAGACTTTGTCCACCATGTCATGACAGCAAGCCTTGCCTCAATTTTATGTCATGTTATATTTTTTCCCACATTATTATTATTTTATTATTATGTTTTACAATGTCTTAAATGTTATACTCCCTTATTTTTATTCATGTTCCATGCCTTTTTTGATATCATTTTATGTCTTCTAACCCATGTGCTATATTTATTCCTAGGATTATTCCACTATTGGGATTTTTAGCTCATCACTTTTGTTCTTGTATTCCCCAGGTTATCCTATTAAGATATAATGGCTCAAAAAGAGTTAATATATCATTATGAATATTAAATAAAATATGTTTTTATTTTTCTCATTATAATTAATTATTTGACTCATTTACCAATGACAATAGGCTTTACTATCCTTGGATGAATGTGATGGTTAATTATACATAAAATAATTTAATAATATGTGTATAATTAAAGTGTTACTATAGTTGGTATCTGAGAAAATATCTAGTTATTTTTATTGATTAGGAATAGAGAACATTAGTAAGAACCACATGGATACTTCTATTACCATATAAAACCAATATTGAAACATATGGTATCACAAGATAGGATATACTTTTTATTAAGAATTTCATACTTCTATAATCAATGTTTTATTTTTGTATACTTATGCAGATGATATTTAAGCCCCCTAATGTTACATTCTTTTTCGTAGTTAATGGATAAAAATAGGTGAACCCATGACACCCATCAATGTGATAGGAAATGTGATGATTTATCTAATGATATGGAATATATGATGTGAATAGGTGCTAAAAACACCATGAAAATACTTGACTAACTGGATCAAGGTATAAATAATAACATGAATCATGTGATATTCCATCCTTCTCCCAATAAATTTAAATCGTATGTTAAATCCATCATATTAAAAATGCCTCCCATATTTGGTTGATCATTCAATCCACTCATCATAGAACAAGGGATTAAATCCATTGAGAATATATTCTATATCCTAGAGTTCTATAAAAAAGAGAATGCTTTGTTTGTAGTCTATCATTTTAATGGAGAAGCTGATCAGTGGTGGACACTGATCAAGTTCAGAAAGTCGAAGGGGAAAATTTATTTCATGGAATAGAATGATTTCAGGAATATATTTTTCAATAAATAGTTTCCTTGAACCCCCCCCCCCCCCATCATACTATTGAAAGGGAGTTCCTTATACTAATGAAAAAGGAAGATGAGTCTATCAGGGCATACAAGAAAAAATTAACATGGCTTGAAAGATGAGGAAATAGATTTATCATGAACAAAAAAATCAAGGTGGATCCCTTATTTAGTGGACTAAATATGAGTCTTTGACACCCATTGGAGATTCGAGAATTTGACTGTTATGAAGATATTTTCAGTTGACACCGTAAGGATGAAATTGATATTGGAGACTCTCTATGGTCTCAAGGGCCCAATGAAAAAAAGTGGATAATGGAGTTTAATTTAGGTTGATCAATGGATGAATAAAATATTGAGAAGAGGATCCAACATCTAACATGTCAAATGTGTGGGAAGAGGTATCTGAGAAGCTACTTATATGGAACCAATAGATTCTTCAAATGTGGAAGAGAGGGGCATATGGATAATAAGTACTGATTTTATGTTAAGAATCCCCATAATTTTAAAGAATAACGGATGGTTCAAATAAACAGTCAACCTATATTTTAGTGTTTCTACTTTAACGAAGAATGAAATAATGTGAGATACTTCCCTATGGCAAGGTTTTTTTGGAGGAAATCAATAGCAACAACCTCTAAGGAAACAAGGAAGGGATTATTCAATCACTAGTATATTAGTGAAGATCGACAATGATGTTGTGATAGCTACGTCGGATATTCAAAAAATAATAAAACATTTACTATTTGATTCATTTTTATGAAAAATTTCAAATCATTCATCTTTTTTAGAACTATTAAATCACCACCTCTAAATTTGGAGGTTCAGTTTTCTGTGAGAACAAAAAATGGGGAAATTATTTCATCAAAAGTTAATAACTCCTCTCCAATTAATGCTTGGGTATATAACCTACCATAAAATTTTTTCATACTCCATTTATTAGAGTTTTAGGCTATATTATTCATTGATTGGAAATCTTTATATAAATCCAACAAAAAATGTTCGTAAAGGGAGATCACTCTTAACATCTCAAAGCAACCTCCAATTCTATAAAAGTGTAATGAGTAAGATAAATATCATTAAAAATTATCCCCTCAATTGTGGATATTTTTTCCTTATGAGAAATAATATCAATATCAAAGGATTTAGATAAATGATAGAACCAATCTCGAAGACAATCCAATCATGAGGGATTACACTAATGTTCTCCCGGAAGAATTCCATGGCTTTCTTCCTGATCGAGAGATTGAGTTATCAATTTATGTTACTCCTAGATCTCTACCTATATCATAAAAACCCTTTAGAATGGCCACTGTTGAACTAAAATAACTAAAGAAGTAGTCACATGATAATTTAGACAAGGGTCTTATATGACCGAGTACTTCACCATGGGGTGTAGTAGTCCTCTTCATCAAAAAAAAGGATGGATCAATGTGAATATTTATTGACTATATATAGCTCAAAAAAATCACGATAAAGAACAAGTAACCCCTTCAATGGATGGATGAATTCTTTGATTAGATAGGTTTGGCCTGTCATTTATTTATGGTTCACCTTTGACCAATATATCAACAATTAATGGCGAGGAAGTAATATATTCCCAATATTTCCCGTTGAAAAAGTTGTGGATATTGTGAGTTAATTGTATTTACCTTCTAAATCACTAATTCCCCAATAATGTTCATGGATTTAAGGAAAATGGATTTAGAGACTGCGTTATAAAATTTTTGGTAGTTTTTTTGATGATATTTTGACATACTCGAAGAGTAAGGAGGAGCATGAGGGGTATTTGATTATTGTTATAAAGACATTATAAAGGAAGAAGACACATGAAAAGTATAATACACATTAGTTTTAGTTTGAGGAAGTATTATTCTTGGGGCATGTTATCATTAAAAAAGGAATACTTTTGGACCCTTATAAGATAAAGTTTAATGAGGAGTGGCCCTGACCAATAACAATAATGAAGATTAACAGCTTTCTTGGCATAGCTGAGGATTTACAACAATATGTGGATAAATTACCATGATATTTAAACCCACTATCCATGCTGACATAGATGGGAGAATTTTTTTTCCTGACCTATGAATGTTAATAAAAATTTAAAGAGATGAAAAAAGGATCAACACTACATTAGTGCTCACATGACCAATAAGTAGGAAAATATTTGTGGTATACAACAATTATTGAATGATTGTATTAAGTTTCATTACTAATGAAAAATGATAAATTGATATCCTACACCACATGGAAGTTGGAAAGTCACATGAAAAACTATACCCCACATGATCTGGAGTTGGTAGTTCTGATTATTTCATTAAAAATCATACGACATTTTCTCTATGGGAAAAAGTGTGAAAAATATATTTTTCATAAGAACATCAAATATATATTCACATCGAAGGAGAATAATATGATCTAGAAAAGATGATTCGATCTCATCAAGGATTATAAATGCTCAATCCACTATCTTATGGTAATGTAAAATAAGTTAGGATACACTCTAAATACAAAGGATCATGTATCTTTATTAATAACAAGAATTGATAAGGATAAAATCATATTAGAACTTTAACTAATAGAAATGAGAATCATTATGTTTGTAACATCATTAATACTATCAAATGATTTCTTAAATATCCCAAAAAGATAAAATAAAGTATGATCATTGAAATGATGTGAAAATTCAGAAAAAGGAAGAAGCTATTAGAAAAAGGAAATCCTTAGAGTTCCAAATGGATAAGGATGGAGTCATGAGATTTGGGTTATAACTATGTGTACTATCCTTTATATAGATAAATGTGTTTCTACTAAAAGATGCAAAAAACTCACCCTTATCTATTCATCAAGGGAGAAGAAATATGTATCAATATATTTTAGAGAATTATTGATAAAACAATATGAAGAAAGATATCAATGAGTGTACATCGATGTTCCTGGTATGTTAGCATGTGAAGGATGGTCTAATGGGAAGATTCAACCATTAACCATTAAATAATTTATATTGGAAAAAATAACCATGGAATTTTTCAATGTACATTAATATTCTTCCAAAGGAAATAATGCTATGTGGGTTGTTGTGGATCATCTTAAAAATATAGATCACTTTATCAAAGTTAAAGAGGTCTTCTCCCCGGATAACCTTGTAAAGATATACATCATAGAAGTGAAATGGTTTCATGGAGTTTCACTAATTATTGTATCTTACTGATATCCTATATTCACACACATGTTTTGGAAAAGTCTCCAATATCCTGTAAACACGCAGTAGAAAATCAGTACAACCTATAAATATCAAACTGATGGCCAATCTAAGACGAATATTTAGACCCAGGATGAATTGTTAGGAGTATGTTCAATGGGTTTTGTGGGAGGATGTTACCAATATATTCCTTTGGATAAGTTATCCTAAAAGAAGAGTTTTCAATTGATCATCCAAATTGATCTATATAAATCCCTTTATGGGATATGATGTAGAACCCCATAATGGTGGAATGATTTTGCTGAACATAAGTAGATAGGACATGAAATGTTATATGAAATTTTAGAAAAGAAAAAAAAACATTATACAAAATATTTGGGCAGCAAAAAGTTGATATAAGAGTTATTTAGAAAATAATAAACAAAAACTGGAGTTTTAGGATGAAGAAATGGTATTCAATTATATATCTCCTTGTAAGAGGATCAAGATACTTGGGAAGAAAGGAATGATGCTTCCAAAGTACATACACCCCTCAGATATCCTTGATCACGTTAAATCTCTAACCTATCAACTAGAAAATATAGCTACCATGTCTCATGTTTACGATGTATTCTATGTATATCTCATGAGAATGTATATACAATATCCTTCATATGTACTAAATTTATAAGTGGTACAATTATAAAATGATATATCTTACGAGGAGAAACCAATGAAAATCTTAGACATAGAGATAATGATCAATAAAATCAAACTACTAACCTAGACATATTACTATGGGATAATCATAAATATAAAGAGGCAACATGGGAACTATAAGATGAAATTAAAGAGAAATAGCCACACATGTTTTCAACATAGAATGTAAAAAACAATTCATGGTTGAAACTTCGGTATTGGGTAAGATGTAATGACCAAAAATTTTATCACTGTAAATTTACTTCTTTTAATTTTTTCATATAGTATAAACATTATAAAATCACTTAATGAATACAATACACACTTTATTAATAAATATTGACTAACATTAGAGGTATTTCTATATGTTAAGGAACTTATACCAATGAAATAGCTACATGACAGTTGTAATAGTAATATGACCCTTATAAATAGTAAACTACCTAATAGAGTAGTAACCTCACCCATGAATGTAAAAATAATCTTAATGTATCTTATAAATGAAAATATTACATAATTATGTCATAGTATAAGTTAATAATTATTTAAAAAATAAGTATATAACTGTTGAGCTTTT
Organism: Viscum album; assembly: GCA_963277665.1. Taxonomy (NCBI): domain Eukaryota; kingdom Viridiplantae; phylum Streptophyta; class Magnoliopsida; order Santalales; family Viscaceae; genus Viscum; species Viscum album. The sequence continues at coordinate 1,131,033,054 of OY728121.1, forward strand.
TATAATGGAAAATGTTTATTTTCTATTTTATTATTAATATATTGATTTAGAAGAAAATTTATTTTCATTTAACGTATAGATAAATTAATATTTTGTTATCTTATAATTTTAAGACAATTTTATGAGACCTTGATTAATTTTTCAATGTGTTGTGAAATTAGTTATAATTTTTGAATTGGTATTTTCCAAAATAATGATGATTTTAATTGAAAATTAAATTTATCATATTTATAAAATAATATTGATAAAATTTCATCCATTTTTTAATTCTAAATGTTAAAAAATGGTTAGGGTTTATTTTTTAGTTTTTAATAAATTACTATATATTTTGGTGATTAGTGAAATACAGTAATTTAATGTATAAGTAAATAAATTAATTTTTGAATAATGATAGAACCATGTATGATGTAAGTGACCATTTTTTCTAACTCATATGAACTCATTACTATATTTATTCAAAATATTCCTCAATATTTCTTTTATTGTTAAAAAAATAAACTAATGAATAAAATAATCCGAAAACAACCCTCTTCTCGCCTATAAATACCACCCCACCACCTCTTCCCACCACAACACTCCAAATTGGATAATTATATAAATTATTCTAAAATTTGTTTCCAACACCATCCCCCATGTTCAATATCATTTGGTCTCAAAAAAACACCGGAACCAATTTCCATAAGGAGGTTCTCAATGATGAGAATTAAAGAGTTAAAATTCTCTTTCATTTCATTTAATTTATTTTCAAGTTCTTTTATTTTCTTATTCTCTCCTCACTACGCCTTATCCTAGTGAAACGTAAAATCCAATAAATCAAACATATTGAGATTGTATTATGTAAATGGGATAATCCTTTATTAATTCATTACCCTACAATTTTCTATAAAAATAGAACATCATCCGTGATGTGTTAATTTATCGCATTCAAGGATGATTGGTCTTCAATCTTAGTTACCACCATCATGGATGGTCTTAAATATACTATAATGGTTGAAAATATTGTAAAATATATTTTATAACCCTAATTTTGTTCTATAACAAACAGAAAAACATAATACTAAATGATAAAATAAAATGAATTCTTTGTGATTGAAAACCGCTAAAATCACCTAATTGATTATCATTAACTAATTATCTGATGATCTATCCTCATACTATATAACCAAATTATTTATAATATCATATAATATTATATAAATTCATTAATAACTTATAATATCTATTCTATAAAAATATTTTCAATTTACATGATTATCCATACGTGTATACAAGTAACCATTCATGAAATCCAAGGAAATAAATAATCCCAAATGATAAAATTGTATCTCATAACTCATAAAAAAGGCCATGAATGAACTTAATAAAATTATAATAAATAAAATAAATTTATATAAGGTTATTAATTAATTAATTAATGGATCTATTTTGATTATCCATGAAAAAACAATCAAGTGCAGAATATTTTAAGACATGGGTAAGGGATTCTAGCTAAACCCCCATTTTTCATTTGGGTTACACTATTTCTATTTTTATCATAATGTAATGATTCATTATGTGTGTTTAATTATTATAAAAATATATTTATAAGTTCCAAAACTATGTATCTTGTTCATATTATTCTTCTTCTAGGGGTAACTACATGTTTTAAAACAGATCCCTTCTCAATTAATCCAGAAAACCCAACATGATTAAATGGAACTAAAAAATTTCTTTCCAATTTCTATAAACACCAAAATAATAATCATTAAGCCACCAATACATTTCCCAACTAAATAATTTCATCATGAAAAACATTTTTTGTCCATTTTTTGTTATACTAAATCATATTTTCGTTTTCCTCTTTAAACACTCTATAATATTTTCCTTAAATCGAAAATAAATGTTTGATTTATAAAGTTTCCTAAAAAAATTCATTTATTCAAATTATTTTGAAATAAATAGTAATGATCTATGAATATTTTACTTTATAAATATCAATGTATAATTAAAACCATTCTTTTTTGGACAGTATTATGATATTCCATTATGTTATACCTTTCAACCTAATTATGATACCCAATTCTTTCCATGGGTAACCCTTATGATTATGTTTGATTACTTATGAAAGATTATTCATTTGAAACACATATTTGTGACCTTTTTATTGTGGGTGAACCCAGATATAGCTACAATCCATTGGGTAATGTTTATTCTCATGAGATGTCATGTTTGGATAGTGAGTGAACCCGATTCATTTATAGGACATTCGCCCCCATGTATTGGCAGTTAGCCTTGACTGAAATTTATTCTATGTTATATTATATTGTCAAATAACTATGATTTTATGATTATATGTTACTATTTTATAAAATTTATAATTCCTTATTTTTATTCATGTTCCATCACATTTCTGTAACATGTTCTATCTTTTAACCCAAAAGGTATTTTTACTATTCTTATTCCCTTATTGGAATTTTTAGATCATCCCTTTGGTTCTAGTATTCCCCAGGTTATCTCATCTAGATATAAGGTCTCAAAGGGAGTAAGTATATTATTATTAATATTAAATAATTTTTTTAATTTTTGTTATATGTTTTTTAATTATGAATCTAATCATCCAAGAAAACTAGTCATTACAATCCTTGGTGGTATTTGATGGTAAATTATTCTTTAAATCATGTAAAATATGTGTAAAATATTTTATAAACTATATATAGATATTTCTATGTTAATAAAATACCTTTTACAGTTTCAAACCTTAATATTGGAAATCTTAGAAAAATCCCATAACATTTAAATAATTTTTAAAATTTATATTTCCAAAGTAATTATGTAGTTTTGTAGGTAATTTTAGTGTTTTACAGGATAAAGAAAGTTATTTCCATCTAATGGAACATTATTAAGTTTACTAGATAGAGGTTATCACTACTATCACCTGGTGCATTATTAAATTATATGGATATGAAATGTACCATGTATATTGAATGGATGGATACTAAATTTACTAGATAGAGGTTTATAAAGTCCTACAGATGAAGTTTAACAAATCCCAACATACAAAGTTCTACCAAATGTACCCGACTGATACTATCATATAGAGGAAAACATGTCCACTCAGAGAACTTTTGTTCAAATGAATTGATGAATAAGAATATAAATTATATCATATGAATATACCTCATTTTATCATATAGAATATATATACATTGTAATGGTTTTGATTAAGTTTAATGTTAGAAAAAAATTTGTGATGAACCTTTCATGTGAAATAGGAGTTCTCCCTATTCCATTGGAAAAAACTCTAACAAATGGAGTATATGACCCTTGGGAGTGTACCTACAAATATAAACTACATTCATGGAGATGGATGTTTTCTTAACTAGGTAATCTAAGGTTGCATTGTAGAGTTTCTTACCTCATTTTAGAAGATACTACTTTATTGTTATATTTAGAGATCATTTTAATAATGAATCCATTAGGAGGATATTATTGTAAATTCATTAAGATATTTTGATTTTGAATTTACTATTTATGATCTTTTTTATTCATGGTATATCATGGTCAATATTAAAAGTTTTATACTAATTGGTTTGATTGAGGGTTCCTATAGACAGGGATACCTATGTTGTATCTGATATTTGTGATGAAGGTCTTTTTTATTGTAATAATGATAAAACATATAATAAATATAATATCATTGATAACTTCGGGTTGGTTAAATAATTACTTAACATTTAATTTAAATGTGTGTATATTTCTCATAAATATTTTTTTTGTTTTTAATACATTATTTTTATATGTATTTGTTTACTTTTTTTGATACATTATATTTTTTATTTGAATGCTATAAGAAAATATTATAAGATTTATTATAAACTATTTCTTAAATTGATTAAAAATTTAATCAATATGAAACATCATCTGATAAAATTATTAAAGAGGATTGTAAAAGTTGTAATTTTTATTTCTATAAACTACAATTCACCCCCACTTGTAAATAATTGTATACTCTTTGGATCATATATGGAGGAGATCTATGTGGGGGATTAGGAGGTGTTGGTTTCGAGAGATCAAGTATTTTTTGGTGATGTGCCCTAGGGATTCCCTTGGGTGATCAACATCAATTTTTTCTGGGGGGTAACTTCATTCCCTCGATGATGTATTAAGTGTTTCTCTATGAGTTCAATAGGTCACTATTGGTATTACATTATATTATGGAAAATATGTATCATTAATTGAGAGGTTGATTTTGGTGTTATGGTATGAATAAATTAGTAATTGATTTAGTATCATAGTGTTTTGTTTGGTATAAGGAGAATCTTGAAAATCATGTTCCTGGTTATTTTCATTAGTCACAGGACGTTTCATAGTAGAAGTGAGAGGACACTTCTGTGGAATTTTTTTATTAGTTTACCTCAATCTAAAGGAGGATATGATACTATATGGGTGAACTTAAACTATTTTATGACGTTAACACACTATTTTGATGCCTTTTCCAGGGTTATTCCCAATCTATACTCTTGAAGGTGAAACACTTATCTTTGTTTAACCACATTCCTAGTATCCAATACATGGAGGGTTACACCACTCTTATCAGTGATGTTGGATCCTTGATCAAAATGGGATGATGGGATGTTAGTTCCTCCTTACATGGATTCCTCCTTGGATCTCCTTAACAAGTCTAGGTATCCCTCATAGTTTATGTTATGTTGAATAAACTTATTTTCGGTGCCGTATCAGTGGCAAAATTTTTCAATTACACTTCTTCTATCTCAACATGGTAGAAAAAATTGATCCGATTAAATAGTAATGTTCGTCATGTATTCATATTTACAGATTTTGGGTTTGTTATGAACAAAAAATTTATTCTCCATTTAAAGATGGAGGCATCCAATACGAGGTGTCTCTGGTGCGTATCCTAAGTCATCCCATGTGAGTGAGGAGGTAGTTGACACTATGGTTGTATGTTTCATGAGGTTTTTAAATTATTAATACTATTTTTATTATTTGATAGTAGGCGTTAAGGATTAGAAAACATGTTTTAAATCATGTGAAGATGTATTGAATACAGATTTAACATTTTTTGGGTATAGTTGGATGGTTATATATATCCTAGGGGGGATCATCATACATTAGGATTTTGTTATTTTCCCCTAGGGTGAGGATTTAACTTGTAGGATTTGGTGGAGTGTGCCCCTAAGGGGAATACTTCACACATGGAATATTGTGATGTGGGTCCCCACGGGGAAATATTTCACACTTGGTATTTATATAAGTGTGCCCCAGTGGGGAATATTTCACACATTAGATTTTTTGTAGTGTGTCCCCAATGAGAGGGGGATATTTTACACTTTTCATTTGGTTATGTTTTTCCTAAAGGAAAAGATTTCACACATGGGAGTTGGTGGGGATTTTGGGGAATCATGATTGAACCTCAAAAAGGTGTTCATTATAACCTATTTAAGACATAGGTATCAAAATATATGTAGTTTGATGCCACTATTTATGGTCGTTTGA